>CM060903.1:69899313-79159313 GCA_030737815.1 Allium fistulosum
TAACTTGAACAGACACATAACTAGTGAGGGTGATATAGCTGGTAATGAACAAGAAATTGAAGAAGACCAAGATATTGATGGAGAGGGTTAAATGACAAGGGGAGATCATGCTGAAGATGAAATACTAGAAGAAGATCATGCTGAAACTGTCGAAATCAACGATGAATCAAATGTTGTAGTGCCATCTACATAAAAAATGTCGTTTGATCATGAACCACAGACGAATAATGAACTACAGACCAGGCGTAAGCAAGTAAAAACTGGTCTTTAAGACCCAATTAATTGTTGAGTATTGATATTGAACCTAGACGATCAGAAAGGATTAATAAAGGCATTTCAAAACTCATGTATGAACCAAATATAAAGTCTAAAGCCATATCCAATTTTTGAATATGTATCTACACATAGGTTGTCTGAGTCACATAATACACAATAAATCAGTTATCATCTGTTTTGATCAGTAGCAATTTGCAAGAAGCATTATTGGATCACGATGGGAGAAGGCCATGAATGAAGAGATGAATGCATTACAGAAGAATTCTACTTGGGAACTTGTTGACAAATCCCAAGGATGTTGAACTGTTGGATGTCGATGGATATTCACTGTTAAAATAAACTCAGATGGAAGTGTTGATAGGTATAAGGCCAGACTAATGATGAAAGGGTATACACATACATATGGCATGGATTATGAGGAGGCATTTGCTCCAGTAGCAAAGATGAACATTATTCATACTCATTTCTCTTGCAGAAAATCAAGACTGGCCATTACAACAGTTTGATGTAAAAGAATGCATTTCTTAATGGAGACTTAGATGAAGATTTGATATGGAATTACCACCAGGAACAATGAAATCCGAATAAGGAAAAGTATGCAAACTGAAGAAGGCATTATACGGTTTGAAACAATCAGCACAAGCATGGTTTGCACGGTTTACAAAGAGCATGAAAGCATTTGGAAATAGACAAAATAATTCTGATCATACTTTGTTTATAAAAAGGAAATCTCACAAACTTACTGCTCTTATTGTTTATGTCGATGATATGGTTATTACTGGAAATGATACAATAGAAATGGAATCATTAAAGAAGTATTTGTCATGAGAATTTGAAATGAAAGATTTAGGATAGTTAAAATATTTCTTGGGCATTGAAGTTTCAAGATCAAGTCAAGGAATTTTTATGTCTCAGAGAAAGTACACATTAGATCTTCTTGTAGAAACCGGAATGCTTGATTGCAAATTGATAGAAACTCCAACTGAAGTAGATCATCAACTGGGAATGTTTTCAAACCAAATCCCGTGTAACAAAGGAAGATACCAACGCTTAGTAGGTGGACTACCATATCTCTTCCATCCTCGACCTGATATTGCATATGCTATTAGTATTGTAAGTCAATTTATGCATAACCCAAGTAAAGAACATACGATGGCTTTCATTCGAATACTTAGATATTTGAAGAAATCTCTAGAAAAAAGTCTATTATTCCAGAAAGGTGGTGAAATCGAGGTAATGGGATACACTGATGCAGATAGGGCTGGAGATATAACAAACAGAAGGTCAACTTTAGGCTATTTTACATTTGTTTGCAGAAATCTAGTAACATTTAAAGCCAAGAAGCAAAAGGTGGTTGCTAGATCAAGTGTAGAATCTGAGTTTCGAGGCATAACTCATGGAATATGTGAACTACTATGGATAAGAAATGTATTGAAGGATCTTGGTTTTAATCTCAAAAAATCAATGGAGTTGCACTGTGACAATAAAGCAGCAATTATGATTGCACATAATCCAATTCAGCATGACCGTATGAAACATGTTGAAGTAGATCGTTTTTTATCAGAGAATATATTGACAATGAGTACATATGTTTTTCATTTGTGAAGTCATAATATCAACTTGTAGATATTCTTACAAAAGGAGTTTGTGGATGAAAATTTAATAATGTAATTGACAAGATGGGCATGATTGATATCTATGCTCCACCTTGAGGAGGAGTGTTGAATATAGAAAGGATAAATACAGAATATCTGCAATTATGAAGAAATCTTCATTTATATGGAAAGAATAAATATAGAATACCCACAATTATGAAGAAATATGCATTTACAGGAAATATGATCTTAATAAATATAGGCTTTCTGTATACACAAAATTAGGTTCATGTTCTTCCAAGTATTTTGTAATGCTATAAAAGGAGGATGTATTCTATCATTGTAAATTATCTCTATAAATAAAAAAACTATCTTCTCCTCAAATCTCTTATCTTTTATTCTTGTATTTAATTTCTACAATGTAAACAACAAAAGGAATAACTACGTGAGTGATCAATGAATATACAATAAAAGTGAAAAAGGAAAAGAGGACAAATGGCATGTTATACAACTCGGCTTTAACAAATTATGCCTACCGTGTTTGTTTCCTGGAGATTTGACCAGGCAACTAGTGCTCGGCATCTCAGACTGTCCGGCATCCAGCAGTGTTCGGCGACGCACTTGGCATCCAGCAGTGTTCGGCGAAGTACACAGCATCCATAGTGTCCGGCATCCAGCAATGTTCGGCGTCAATTGGCACTCGGCGACAACCAATGCTCAGCGCTAGCGTTCGGCGTCATTAGAACTCGGTGATAGGAGAACTCGGCATCAAGAGCGCTCGGCATCCCAAGGTACTCGGCGTAGTACTCGGCAACAGGAGTACTCGGCATCCCAAGGTACTCGGCGTAGTACTTGGCAACAGGAGTACTCGGCATCCCAAGGTACTCGGCGTAGTACTCGGCAACAGGAGTACTCGGCATCCCATGGTGTTCGGCGTAGTACTCGACATCCAGAAGACATTCCGTATGCACAACTACTCAAGATAACGGTGTCGTTCGGCCTGTATGCACCGTTCGTTCAAGAGCTTGAGATGGAGGCACGTTCGGCCTCAACAGACAACCATCCTACACTTCCCACGACACCAACACACCGTTCGGCATAGAAGGAATGGTTCGGCGTAGCGGCGTTCGGCACACCTGGTTCGGCATACAGCGACCACTGCACTGGGGCTTGAGCGTTCGGCTATCCAGCCCACTTGGGAAGTCCAGCCCATATTTGCCTATAAATAGAGGGGCAGGGTCACAGTGAAATGGATTCTTTTTTGGAGAGAGAATACTGGGGAGACTCTGCCATTTTCAAGACTCATCTTCTCTACTTAAACAACTTCATTCAAGCATTTGATTCACGAATTGTATTTGTAATCAACTATAAAGAAGATCAATAAAGTTTAACCTCAAAGTGGACGTAGGCAATTACGCTGAACCACTATAAATTTGGTGTTCTTACTTTCTGCATTTAAATTAGCATTGTCTTCTCTGTTTAATTTACTTTCATCACTTATATCTCTACACAATCTTTCTGAACGAGGTTAGTGACCAATTTTGGTGCTAACACTTTGGTGCTTTCATTGAGAGTTGAATTCTCAGACCTCAAGGATCTGCTTTGAAGCTACTGGATTGAACAAATCCCCCAAAGAAGATCCGACTCACTGATAGGACATCCGTTGATTCTACTCAGAGTTCATACCAGTAACTCTACAATGGCAAGACCACGTACCAGGTCAGCTTCTCACAATGCGGATGCCCACGAGACTGCTAGCGTGCAACAAGCAGGGCCTAGCAATCAACCAGCAATTCCAAATACAGGAGTTGCCACTCAGGACCAAACTCCAGTTGTCACCAGAATAGAGTTCAACGACTTGATGAGAGAGCTCAGGGAAAGTAGGAGACAACTAGGAGAGCAGATGCAAGCCAATGCCAACCTGATGGCATAACTTACTCAACAGCAGCAACAGAATGCTGGGGGCAATCCCGCTGCTTACTCCTCATCTGACAGCTCTACTTCCTTTGATGAACCTCCCAGGCGCAGACGCCGTAAGACTGATGCTGCGCGAGCAGATGCTGCTGTTCGAACAGCTGGAGACCGCGACCAAGCAAGAGCTGGAAGCTTCAGGACCGGGATACAGATGGAAGATAGAGGCCCAGATCATCAAAATGCTAACGATGTCGAACCTCAAGATGCACGATTGGCAGATCGCCAAGAGAGGAGGCATCAGCATGGACAGGCGCGTAGAACAGACTCCAACCTTCCGCCTTCCATACAGACACCCGATCTGACAGCCATGATCAGGCAACTGATGAAAGAGAATCAGGGCTTATCAAATGATGACTGGGGAGTGTCAAGAAGTCATACTCCGTTCACGGATGTTGTGTTGCAAGCGGCGTACCCCAGGAAGTTTAGTATGCCTACTATTCCTGCATATGAAGGAAAGACTGACCCTAGACAACATGTCATGAGGTACGAATGGATGATGGATTCAGCCAGAGCGAATGATGCCACCAAGTGTAGGTGCTTTCCGATTACTCTATCTGGGATCGCTACTATGTGGTTCACCCGACTTCCTCCACGATCCGTATCAAATTTCGAGGAGTTGGCAAAGAAGTTTATTGAGCAGTTCAGGATACACACTACGCGCCCAAAGGACGTGATGTCTCTGTCAAGTGTAATCCAAAATCCTGGGGAATCGTTGAAGGAATATTTGCAAAGATTCCACGTGGCAGCAACTGAAGTCAGTAATCCCAATGACCATGCAATTCTGATGGCTGTAATGAGAGGTGTGGATCCAGACTCTGAGTTTGGAGACTGGCTGGCAGGAAAACCTCCAGCTACGCTAGAGCGTTTCTACTCTAAGGCACACCAGTTCATAAGAAGAGAGGAAGCTAGGTGGGTACGACGAGATAAGGCGCCAGGGCCTGTCCAAGAGTCAATAAAGAGCAACATCGCTGTGAAGCAATCGGGAGACAGCTCGGGAAAGGTCCAAGTCAATGTCCAGAACAAACCTGGGCAACCCAAGGAGTCCGGAGGAAGGAGTCAAGGGAAAAGAAAAGAAGCAGGAAGTGGAAGTCGAGAATTCCAAGCTACAGCGAGTACACTCCGCTAAACGCCCCACTTGAAAACATTTACCTATCCACCTACAATACTTTTCAGTACAGAAAACCACGTCCAAAAGAATCAACTGAAGAACAGAAGCGAACCGGGAAATATTGTCGCTTCCATGAGACTTATGGACACAATACGGAAGAATGTAGACACTTGCACGACGCTATCGAGAAGTTGATCAGGCAGAAGAAATTGCAAGAATTTGTGAAGGATCCACAAGAAGGAGGACAGGGAACGTCCAACCCAGGTCGTGCACCAGCTCCACGTCATCCCGAGGAGCCTGCCCGGACCGTTGGTAGACTGGTCATAAATACAATTATCGGCGGGCCTCACCCCGCGGATAAGAATTGGCAGGAGATGGAGCAATATGCAAGTTCCTTGAAGCATGCAGATTTTGAGTGTTGTTCGAACATGGAGGATGGAGCCCCTGCTAAGCAGCAGCGCGTAATGACAGACGATATTGTGTTCAGAAGTAGAGACGCTGATCAGGTAGAGGCTCCGACCATCGACCCCATGGTCATATCTGCAACGATCGGACCAGCATACGTAAAAAGACTTCTGATTGATTCTGTAAGTTCAGTCAACATCATCTTCAAGAAGGCCTACGATCAAATGAAGCTAGAAACAAAAGACTTGAAACCATCCAAAGCTCGTATCCACGGCTTTAACGGCGCTGCAACTGATGTAGTGGGATATGTCGAGTTACCAGTTGAACTGGGACAAGGCGAGCGTCGGAGAGTGCGAATTCTACCCTTTGTAGTTTTGGATGTGGACTCTTCGTATAACGTTTTCTTGGGCCGGCCGGCCCTGGCGGAGTTTAGGGCAGCGTTAGCCCCGTGGTGTTTAACTTTGAAGTTCCCGACTGACAAAGGAGTAGGCATTGTTCACGGCGACCAAGCGGCTGGTCGTTCCTGTTATGTGGCCAAGCTCCGAGAGGCCCACCGGAGGGAGAAGGGAAAGGTTGCGGACAATCCCGTCCGCATCCTCAATGCGGATAATTGACAAGTAGTGCCCGAGCCCTGGCTCGGGCATAGTTCTCGGATCTACGGAGATATAGATCCGAGAGACGACGATGAGAAACCCAGGGAAGAGAAGGTGGCACCGGCTGAATTAACAATTGACATTTTAGTTAGCCGTGACGACCCTTCGCGAATACTGAAGATCAGATCACAGCTAGGCCCCGCAATGACTGAAGACCTTAGCGACTTCCTCCGGGCGAACCTTGATGTTTTCGCCTGGACGCATTCTGATATGTGTGGGATTTCTCCCGCCATCACGAGTCATATGTTGAACATAGACCCGAAATACACCCAGTCAAGCAAAAAAGGAGAGGAATGGATCCGGAGAGATCCGCCGCTCTTGGAGAGGAGGTGGACAAACTCAAAGCAAATGGGTTCGTCCGCGACGCCCTCTACCCGGAATGGGTCTCCAACCCCGTGCTAGTAAAGAAGGCGAATGGGAAATGGAGGACTTGCGTAGATTATTCCGACTTGAACAAAGCATGCCCTAAGGACAGTTTCCCGTTGCCTAGGATCGATCAGTTGGTCGATTCCACCGCAGGACACGAGTTACTGTCATTCATGGATGCGTACTCAGGATACAACCAAATCCCAATGCATATTCCGGACCAAGAACACACCAGCTTCGTTACAAATGTCGGGCTGTATTGCTATGTAGTGATGCCCTTTGGATTGAAGAATGCTGGAGCAACTTACCAACGTCTGGTGAATCGAATGTTCAAGGACCAGCTGGGTAAAACCATGGAAGTCTATGTGGATGACATGCTCGTGAAGTCACGACGGTCAAACGACCACATTCAAGACTTGGCTGAAATGTTCAACATACTCAGGTTTTATGGCATGAAGATCAACCCGTTGAAGTGTTCTTTCGGCGTTGCATCAGGGAAGTTTTTGGGATTCATCGTCAACGCTAGGGGAATCGAAGCCAACCCAGAAAAGATCCAAGCTATTCGAGATGTACAAGCGC
Organism: Allium fistulosum; assembly: GCA_030737815.1. Taxonomy (NCBI): domain Eukaryota; kingdom Viridiplantae; phylum Streptophyta; class Magnoliopsida; order Asparagales; family Amaryllidaceae; genus Allium; species Allium fistulosum. The sequence goes on from CM060903.1 coordinate 69,906,270, forward strand.
CCAGGACTATAAAGCAGGTACAGAGCTTGAACGGAAAAGTAGCTGCGCTGAGTCGATTTATATCCAAGGCAACTGACAAGTGCATCCCGTTCTTTGACATAATAAAGAAAGGAAAGAGAAATTTTGAATGGACGTCTAGCTGTGAGGAAGCATTCCGGAATCTGGTGAGGCATCTAGAGAGCCCACCAATGCTATCAAAACCAGTTGACCATGAGATGTTGTACGTATACTTGGCTGTATCCCCACATGCGATAAGTGCGGCTTTGGTACGAGAGGAGGATCGAGTCCAAAAGCCGGTGTATTATGTTAGCAAACGTTTAACAGGGGCCGAGAGGAATTACCCTAAAATAGAGAAATTGTCTTATTGCTTGGTGATTGCATCACGAAAGCTTCGCCCGTACTTTCAAGCACATTCAATCGGTGTTTATTCCGATCAACCCCTGAGGCAGGTACTCCAACGGCCGGAAACTTCTGGAAGATTGCTAAGATGGAACATCGAGTTGAGCCAATTCGATATCGCGTACTTACCACGGAGAGCCATCCGAGGGCAAGCATTAGCAGACTTCATCGCTGAGTTTACCATACCCATCAAACTGGACGATCACGACATCATTCCCCCCGTTCGATGGAAATTATACACTGACGGTGCATCAAACGACCGTTGCTCCGGCGCGGGCGTAGTTCTTGTAATTCCGGAAAACTGATCGATCTGTTATGCCCTGAAGCTCGATTGTCTGGCTACAAATAACGAAGCTGAATATGAAGCACTGATCGCTGGCTTGAAGCTCATTAGGGAACTCGGGATCGAATCAGTCGAAATCTTTTGTGACTCGCAGTTGGTGGTTTACCAAGTACGGGGAGACTACCAAGCAAAGGGACGAAAGCTTGCTCCGTACCTCATTCAGGTCCAAGAACTACTATCAAATCTTGAGCGTTATGACATCTCACATATCCCACGCGAACAGAACAAAGAAGCCGACTTATTGGCTAAGTTCGCGGGTACCGACGATGCGCAACAAATGGGATTGTATCCCGTCGAAGTCTTGCATGCCCCGAGCATAGACGAAATGAAAGTCGATCGCGTGTTGGAAACAGAAATCGAGAAGGAATCGTGGATAACCCCATTCAAACTGTACCTGACGACCGGGGCTTTACCAGGAAAAAGAAGCGAAAGACGGCAGGTCTTTCGAAAGGCCGCGTGATACATAATGCAGGATGGATCAATGTATCGAAAAGGATTCTCAGTCCCGTTATTACGATGCATCGCTCATGATGAAACAAAGCGAGTCTTGAGAGAGGTTCACGAAGGGGAATGCGGCGACCATACTGGGGGGCAAACGCTAGCAAAGAAGATCCTCCGCTATGGATATTACTGGCCCACCATAAACCGGGATGCCGCGGACTACTCAAGAAAATGCGACAAGTGTCAAAGATATGCGAAAATCCCGAGGGCTCCATCAACGGAACTCAAACAAATGATCAGTCCCTGGCCATTTGCGATCTGGGGAATCGACATAATCGGCTCTTTGCCTTTATCCAAAGGTGGTGCGAAATACGCAATAGTTGCAGTCGACTATTTCATGAAATGGGCTGAGGCAGAACCTTTGGCCACTATCACCTCTAAAAAGGTCATTAACTTCGTTGTACGAAACATTATATGCCGCTTTGGCCTTCCACGCACCATCATTACAGACAACGGAACGCAATTTGAAAGTAGAGAGTTCAAAGAGTTCTGTTTAAAGTACGGCATCGAGAAAAAGTTCGCCGCCATTGCACACCCAAAAGCTAACGGACAAGTCGAGGCCGTTAACAAAATAATCAAGTCCATATTGAAGAAGCGTCTGGAGAAGGTTGGAGGCAAGTGGGTAGATGAACTCCCGACAGCATTATGGGCGTATAGAACTACCCACAAGTCCACGACCGGCCACACTCCGTTCGCCTTGGCATACGGCTCTGAAGCCGTTATACCCGTGGAACTTGAAGTTCCATCGCACCGAGTGACATACTATGATCCCAAGACGAACCAAAACCTCCTGCTGGAATCACTGGACTGCATCGACGAAAAGCGGGAAGAAGCTGAATTAAGGGCGGCGGCGCACAGACATCGAGTCAAGCGTTACTACGACGGCAGAGTCCGCCAAGAATCTTTGATGTGGGTGATCTCGTTCTGAAACGAGTCTTCCCGGTACCATCACGCATGAATCCCAGCTGGGAAGGTCCATACGCCATTGAACGGAAGCTTGGAGAAGGAACATTCAAGCTAGCGACCGTTGATGGCGCGACACTCCCTCGAGCATGGAACAGTGAACATTTGCGGCACTATTACATTTAGCATGTTTTCCTTTCTTGTTGTAGGCACTGTTGTTTCCTGCATGTTTCCATTCAATAATGACTTAGTTTCCTTTTAAAGTTGTAATCAAGCAATTTAGTTGATTTTCATTAATAAAGGCTTGAAGCCATATTTTCTATGAAGTTTCTATATCTCTTAATTGGATGATAAATTACATTATCCTGCACGACATACAGACTCGTACGAACGATTCCAAATCTCTGAATCCCCAGAGCGCGGATCAGAGTACTCTAAGTCCCCAGAGCGCGGACTAGAGTATAAACGATTCCAAATCTCCGAATCCCCAGAGCGCGGATCGGAGTACTCTAAGTCCCCAGAGCGTGGACTAGAGTATAAACGATTCCAAATCTCCGAATCCCCAGAGCGCGGATCGGAGTACTCTAAGTCCCCAGAGCGCGGACTAGAGTATAAACGATTTTAAAACTCCGAATCCCCGAAGTGCGGAGCGAAGTACTCTAATTCCCCGGAGCGCGGACTAGAGTATAAACTATTTCAAGCCTCCAAGTCCCCGGGGCACAGAGTCAAAAAGAAGTCCAAGTACTCAAAAGATGTGGGACGAGAGGTACGCCATGTCCAAAAATGTTTGAACAGCACAAGAATGGACCGGGAGATAATGCAACTCATAAGAACTTGAGTTATGGCTACAATTAGTCAGCAAACCAAATAAAGACAAGAGAATCATTCAAACAAAAAGAAACTAAAACTTTATTCAATAAGTCCAAAATGGGGATACATGATCACTCCTAAGCAGGAAACTTGTTGAACAAGTGCATCGATTATTTCTTCGACTTCTTCTTCTTGTCTTCCTTTGGTGTTTCCGATGACTCCTCTCCCTCACGCTTTTTCTTGGACTTTTTGCTTGCTAGAGAAACGGAGTCAGGAGTAGGAGACGGAACATCTAGTGGTTTGGACCTGCCCGGGAGAATGATTTTCAAAGGTCTGTTCCGCGGGTCAGTGAGTTCCAGTATTTCAGATTCAACTTTGACTTTGACCTTTTTCTTCTCACTGCATCAACGGGTCAAACATACTTTTGACCTCTTCCCTGCCGGCTTCTGCGGCCGCCTCGAGGCGAGAATCAAGCTCTTCCACAGCCATTCTTTTGCCCTCCTCACGGGCCTCGTCCTTCATTTTCTCGACCCCGGCGAGTTCGTCATCGAGATTTGTCTTCAGGAGTCGGGTAGCAACAATCTCATCACAGTATCGCTGCGATTCTTCTTGAGCAGCTACTTTGTCTTCCTTCTCCTTGGAAAGTAATTCCTTCAGCTCCTTGACTTGAGTAGCAAGTGCGTCCCTTTCCTTTTGGACAGAGTCTTTTTCTAGGGCGAGGGCACCGCTGCGCTGGACTGCTTCGTCAAGTTCTTTTTTGTGAGCCGCCTCTAAACGAGTAACTGCCTCGGCAGTATTTTTTGCGCTTTGTTCAGCGGCTTCTAGCTTTGACTTATACGAAGCAAGCTCTTCGTCTTGGAGTTTGATGATTTTCTTATCGTTGTCAGCCTCCAGATTCAGACGGTCAATCTCGTGTTGACGCTCAACAGATACTTCCGAGACCTTCTCCACCAAGTGCACAAACGCGTCATGTTGAACATAGACGTCGTTATTGCAGGCAATGGCACTCTGCTTCACATGCCCGGGAATATGATGAATGGTCGGGAGGAACTTCAGACCATCGAAGCAAATTTTTGGAAACTTGGCCTTAAGATCGACCATCTTTTCCGCAACAGTTGGGTCCACCGCAGGAGTAGGAGGAGGAGGCTTTGAAAACTCCGTTCTTTTACGTTGCTCTCGAACTTGCCTTGTACTCGATGAACTGGAATGTTGTTCTCGAGGAGCATCAGACTGATAACCCTTCTGTAAGGATTTCTCTCTATCCGACTCAGTTGGAGGAGGAAGATCACGGGGCTGGGAAGATTGAGAATGTGCCTTCTTGCGGTGAGACGACTCTCGGGGACGATTATCCCTATCTTCATACTCGCCTCGGTCCCTGCGTCTGCCTGAACCGGAATCCCGTCCAGAGTGATGGAATATAGAAGACCCCTGAAGGCGATCAAGTCCGTGAGAACGCCCCATATCACCTGCAAAGAATGGAGATAACAACGAGTTAAGAAAAGTCCGTGAGATGAGGAAAAACTTGAAGTGTATGATGGAATGCATATGTGCGTGTGTGTCCTAGTGTTCCCCCCGACGGACCAGTTCGTTTATCTTTACTAATCGGGGTGTTGTCTCCTTGAACCGGGAGTTGAACTCCCGCATTGCCTCTAGCGGGCGAAGAAAATTTGAGGGCTTCAGGATCATCAAACCCGTAATTAAGTATGTCTTCGGGAATAGAAAGGTTCGATAAACCCCTCAAGGAGCTTTCCAAATGCTGCGAAGAAGCCTCTTTCTCAGGCGGGATAGGCGTAGCTTTTGAAGTGCCACCAATTTTCTCCTTTTGAACTGTATATTTCAACTTCTTCTTCCCCTTCGAAGGGGAGGATGACGTCTCAATATCTTGAACCTCGATTGCCGGACTCCAAGTGGGACCCACGTTCTCGCCTTGAGTCTCAGGAACATCATCTTCTCTGCGCTCACCTTCTCCGTGCGTATCGGGAGTGCGACGCGATGACGATCCGGCCTGTTTTTTCCCTTTACCGGACGAAGGTTTGGGAATGGTGACACCTTCTGGAAGGCTGATCCGACGACCAGGGGCTAGCAAGCCAAACCCCGACAGTGATTCATTTGAAATGATAGTCCGGATGTCTCGATCCTCAGCGGGAAGAGCTCTAATGGCTTCCACAGCCTCAGAATATCCTCGACCTTCCGGACGCGGGTTAATACCTGAATAGATGAGATGAAGAGTTAGGAAAAGTATGACTCCGATTAAATACGAATAGTGACTTAGCAGAGAGACTTACTGCCTTTAACCCATCTCCTAGCGAAACCAGAAGGGCAGCGCACATAGAACCATTCCTGTTTGTACAGGGCGAATTTGCTACATGCCCCTGTCAAGATCTGGCATTTGTGGTATGGCTCGAGGAACATAAAAGAAGGACTGTCTTTCCGTCTCTTGAACATGTAAATATATCTGATATCACCAGCGGTTGGAGGTCTGGAGAAGACAGCCATGAAAAGTAGATAAGTCCCATATAGAAATGCATGGCCGTTCGGGTGCAACTGCGACGGAGCTATGTCTATGTACTGCAGTACATCCCAGAGAAATAAGTTGAATGGAGGCACGCTGCCCATCCAACACATGAACTTGTTGCAGGTAGTGTACCCGACCGGGGGCAGATGAGGGCGATCGTGTCTTGAAGGAACTAACACGTCGGCAAAAGGAATCCCATGAATGGAGCATATCCTTCGCAGAGCAGCTTCGTTGATCTTCGAGGCTTGTGAATCGATCGGATTGTCTAGTAAGATTGTTGCCTCCAGAGCATCAGGTGCCAAGTTATGAGCAGGAGAAGTCGACGGGTTAGAAGAATCAGCGGCTCCTTGCCTCGATGACGGCCCAGGCCTGTCGGATATGGTAGCGGAGCTAGATTTTCTCGACATCCCTAATAAATAACGAACCTGGCTAAGTGCTTGAGATAACTATACTTAAAAAACGTTGAACGTTAGAATTAGCAACACGAGTTTTCCCCCCCGCGTGGTGTGTGAACTAGTGCATGCAGTTGTGTACAAGCAATAAGATTTCAAAGATATAAAAATGAGCTTTGAATCGTTGCCTTCGAAGACCGTCATCGCTGACCGTATCGAAGAGCCCGCCTGGTGGTGATTACAGTTCCAGATCCAGGAAACATGTGGTTTAAGAAGTAACCGGCTTAAGTGTAGTTTGACATTTATACTGTTCGGCAATTGCTTTGTTCGGCTAAGGTCATGGTTCGACCTAAGGGTTGTTCGGCTAAAGTCAATGTTCGGCATGTCAATTGTATTGTTCGGCTAAAGTCAATGTTCGGCATGTCAATTGTATTGTTCGGCTAAAGTCAATGTTCGGCATGTCAATTGTTCGGCTTGGGTTATCGTTCGGCTAAGTTATTGTTCTACATTTTAGTAATTGTTCGGCATTGATGCCGTTCGGCATTCAAGATTGTTCGGCTTGGGTTATCGTTCGGCTAAGCTGTCGTTCGGTCTTAGTTCGGCTAAAGTAGCGCTCCACCCTCGGTTTCAACTTCGCCCTACTCCTTCTCCATCTGCGCCGAACGACAGAGACAGATCGCCCGGCGAAGACTACGCCGTTCAACACCCCATCTTTCTTTTTGTCGTTCGGCACGAAGGAGCTAGCCCCAACTAGACAACTCCAAATGTGCGAGCTGTTTCTGCTCGACACATATCATACGACCATAGAAATGTCCCATTTCCCACGAAAACAACCTAAGTCTTGTGTTGAAGTAATCTAATCACTGAAGGAATGATACCTAGTTCGAAAGTCGAAGTTGAGGAAGGATCAATTAGGTCTCAAATCTGGGAGGATGGCGAGAATTGCGAGTCCTTAAGGAAATGACAGAAAAGAAAGCGTAAAGGGAAAATGGTGGAACAGCGCCTGGTTATATAGAGGGAGGAAGAAGTCAAAAAGGCCATGACCGGTAGAACCGGTCAAGGTCATAGCGTTCGGCCTCGGCGCATCGTTCGGCAAGGAAGTACCGTTCGAACGTGAATGTCTCGTTCGGCATTTGGAACACGTCCGGCACACATCGGTCCCACAAAAGGGGCGTCTCCGTTCGAGGTTAGCCAAGGGTTTAAGACATGACGAAAAGGTTGCACGGTTCAAAGCGCATCACGTTCGGCCACGCGATACACTTTGCGGGGCAAGTGTTTCCTGGAGATTTGACCAGGCAACTAGTGCTCGGCATCTCAGACTGTCCGGCATCCAGCAGTGTTCGACGCACTTGGCATCCAGCAGTGTTCGGCAAAGTACACAGCATCCATAGTGTCCGGCATCCAGCAATGTTCGGCGTCAACTGGCACTCGGCGACAACCAATGCTCAGCGCTAGCGTTCGGCGTCATTAGAACTCGGTGATAGGAGAACTCGGCATCAAGAGCGCTCGGCATCCCAAGGTACTCGGCGTAGTACTCGGCATCCCAAGGTACTCGGCGTAGTACTCGGCAACAGGAGTACTCGGCATCCCATGGTGTTCGGCGTAGTACTCGACATCCAGAAGACATTCCGTATGCACAACTACTCAAGATAACGGTGTCGTTCGGCCTGTATGCACCGTTCGTTCAAGAGCTTGAGATGGAGGCACGTTCGGCCTCAACAGACAACCATCCTACACTTCCCACGACACCAACACACCGTTCGGCATAGAAGGAATGGTTCGGCGTAGCGGCGTTCGGCACACCTGGTTCGGCATACAGCGACCACTGCACTGGGGCTTAAGCGTTCGGCTATCCAGCCCACTTGGGAAGTCCAGCCCATATTTGCCTATAAATAGAGGGGCAGGGTCACAGTGAAATGGATCCTTTTTTGGAGAGAGAATACTGGGGAGACTCTGCCATTTTCAAGACTCATCTTCTCTACTTAAACAACTTCATTCAAGCATTTGATTCACGAATTGTATTTGTAATCAACTATAAAGAAGATCAATAAAGTTTAACCTCAAAGTGGACGTAGGCAATTACGCTGAACCACTATAAATTTGGTGTTCTTACTTTCTGCATTTAAATTAGCATTGTCTTCTCTGTTTAATTTACTTTCATCACTTATATCTCTACACAATCTTTCTGAACGAGGTTAGTGACCAATTTTGGTGCTAACAGTGTTCAAACAAAACTTATGTATTCATAGAATCTTTTATGTATCAGATAACCAAAGATAAATGGTAATTAACTGTTGTTAGCTTTACTTAGTATTACTCTAAGAAAGGATGAACACAATTTTCAGGTACAAGAAGAAAAAAGCTGTAAATTTCCAGAAGGTCCAAGCCAGGTAATTTTGCAAGCTAATTCAATTAGATCTGAGATTAACAGGAGAAAAAGAAACATAGTTAACTACACTAACCTTATTTTTTGGCTTAGTGACTTGATATTTTTCATAGTCCAAAACATAGTGGGCTAATGCCATGATATTTTTCATAGCCCAAAACAGAATCACTTTCAAGTTTCATTAGTAAACAAAGCAGAAAATTCTCCCACTGGCAGTGTAATATTAGTTTTTCAATAGTTTAGAATAAAAAGTTTCCGACTTCCAAGTAGGTTTATTGACTTCTTTATGACTTTTGGCATTCCTCACATATTCTCAGTAAACCAGAACTACTTTTATACACATTTACCAAAGAGAAAATGAAATTTTAAACAAATAACCTTTTTTACAGATAAGCACTTAACATGATCCCTAGTGTTCAAATGTTGATTTAGAGACAATGCAAAACAAAACTGTTGTTATCTCAAACATGTTGTGTTCTTATAAATTAAATGTTCACAAACATATTGAATGAGAAATGTAGACCGTAAAAGAACCGATGACTAGAAGTATAATCAAATTCATCGTTTGTTCTAGTACTAAGTTGCACCAATATTTGTCTCTACTATTAATAAAGAGAATTTAATGAACATAATTTGCACGGTATCTTTTTGTAAGTTCGAAAATATCCTCATTTATCAACGGAATTTCACCAACTATTTGCAATCTTCACCACCGTCTCATTTCCGATTATATATCAATGAATTTTATTATCAATTTGCCACCAATACCACCAACAAAACAAGTGGAAATAAAAGTGTTGCGACTACCAAAACCTTTGCACTTACAACACACATCCATCCACTCATTTTTTTTATCAAACAAAAGTAAACACCTCTGAATATTAGATGCACGTACATGCGTTTTATACTAGTTACACATAATAAGATGGTAATGCAGAAATGTCTGTCTTATAAACCTAAAGATATTCAACGGAGAAGTAGCTGTGAGAGAAAAGGTGAACGCAATGAATACAATCCTCTTAAAAGCAAAACAGTGAACGCAATGTACTTTACAACCTTACTTGCCTATTTAAATACTCTCTTTTTGAGTGCTACATGTTGATTATGCTTTAAAACAGTTACTGAATGACAATAACATAAAAGAGGATTGGACCATCTGCATAGGTAATATTAAATAAAATAAAAACCAACTTAAATTCATTTGAGTACTATATAAACTCAACAGTTGAAGTATAAGTATTCTTAAACTATAAACGAATCGGCTTATTAATATATATTCAACTTGCACATTATGTACGAGTTCTGTAAATAAATTTTATTACCATTTATATAATGTATGTTTTCAACAACATTGTTTAGCAAGATGGTCAAAACTATGCAGTACATGCAACCATTACATATTAGGGATAGAAGCACATATGTACATGCATACTGCACCAAATTCACACGGTACCTGCATACTGCACAAATAAATATAAATGTCTTCTTGACTATGACATCAAGGGAGACATCACATTTGAATCTCTTGTTACTAGAGTACACTATCAATATTTATATGCAGCCATATACACCAGAGTTAGAATGATAAAAGTAACGCAGAATATATACTCTTCATTACAAAGCAACAATACTGTTTCTCAATTCTTACAATTTCATCATTCTTGCCACTAAAACTGTTTCATCAATTCTCAAGAAAACTATTATGGAATCAGAGCCATTGAAATCTGTCAAACGATAGTAATTCAAAATCAAACCATCTTCAGTTCCTCATCAGAGAATCATTGCATCATCACTGAGCCATCCAAGGAGGTGTCAGAGAGTTATCATCATCCACCATCCTGGTTGCTCTCAGATTATTGCTATCTCATCATCTGAGGGTTAAAGCTTACCTATCCCCATATCAAGAATTCCCTGTAAAAGTGCCTCGCCAAGATTCTTGAATCAAGAACACTGGCTGCACCATCAGATCAATAGTATCAGATAATCTCAACTGCACTTCCTCATAATCCACCATGGCAGGAGATGATGACACTGCATCATCAGCAACCAGTGGAGTGAAGAATCAGGAAGGGTCAAGATCAAGAAACCAAGATTCATCAAATACTGGAACAAATTCCTGCAAAATCATAAAGCCAAAGAACAATTTAGTAACAACAACACTTGATGAAAACAACTTCATATTATGGAAGTATCAAGTTGAAACTAGTATAAGAGGGTATGGACTGGAAGACTTTCTTTATGGAACTGCTACTGTACCAGCAAGGATGATAACTGATAGCACATGAGAGAGGATCATCAACAAAGAATTCATCAATCATCAGAGACAAGATAGTCTAGTGGCTGCATGGCTACTTTCATCCATCAGTTCAGACCTAATATCACAGATTGTTGGATGTAAAACATCATTCGAAATATGGTCTGCAATACAACAAAACTTCAACACATAATCAGCTGCAAGAATTATGTATTACAAGAGACAATTGCAGAATCTCAAGAAAGAAAACATGTCAATGAGAGAATATCTGACTAAGGCAAAATCATACTATGACATTCTTGACACAACTGGACATAAGGTATTAGAGACTGAACAGATACTAACCATCTTAAATGGTCTGGATAGTGAATATGAATCTGTAGTAGCAATCATTTCATCGCAACAAGATCTACCCAACATGCAGTATGTCAATTCAACACTGTTAGCTCATGAAGGAAGAATTTAACAGAGAAAAGAAAATAACACAGAATTATCTCTCAATTATGCCTCAAATTCAAGAAACAGAAGTCAAGGGAGGAAACAAGAGAATCAGAATACCAGACAAGACAATTTCAATCATAGAAACAATGCTGCTCAGAGAGGTAGAGGAAGAAATGGAAGATGGAATAACAATAGAACAAGATGTCAGATTTGTGAAAAACCAGGACATACAACCAGACAATGTTACTTCAGACTCAACACTGATTACTACCCAAATCAACAAAATCAGTCAAATCAGAGAAATCAAAACTCCAGTGCAAACGTAGCACATATTGATCAAAGGCAAGGCAGTCATACAGAAAGTTTAAGAACTCAAAGCTTAAACTCAGAAAGACTTACCAGATCTGAGGAGATAACAGAAGAGGAATGGTATCCAGATTCAGGTGCAACGAATCACCTCACAAACAACTTGCAGAATCTCAATCTTGGCAACAAAGAATACACAGGTATGCACTCTATTCTTATGGGGAATGATGAAGCTCTAAAAATCACACATGTTGGAACCAGCAGTGTTCCAGGTAAAAGAATTCTTTACCTTAATAATCTATTGAGAGTACCACAGATCATGAAAAATCTATTGAGTGTATCTCAATTTGCTAATGATAATAATGTGTATTTTGAGTTTCAACCTAAATTCTGTCTAGTTAAGGACCTACTAAGTCAAAACATATTGTTACAGGGTAAACTGGACAAGGGATTGTACAAATTCAATCTTGGGAATACAAGAAAGAGCAACTTTAGAAATATGCATTGTAACAGTACCGAGTCTCATGTTACAAATAATCAAGAAATATTTACTCATTGGCATTATAAACTAGGACATCCCAATGTAAACACTGTAAAACAAGTACTTTTGAGTAATAATATCTCTGTTGATGTTTCTCTGCCATTTGTATGCACTTATTGTCAACTAGGCAAGAGCCACAAATTTCCATTTGCAGATTCAACAACAGTTATAAGCAAACCACTACAAGTGGTTGCTACAGATTGATGGGGTCCAGCCCCAATAAGTTCAGATTATGGCTACAGGTACTATATATCATTTGCTGACTTATTCTCTAGATATACATGGATATATTTCTTAAAGTCAAAATCAGATACACAAAAGGCTGTAATACAATTTATAACTCAAGTAGAGAAACAACTGTGTAATGAAGTCAAAACTATACAAACAGATGGTGGGAGTGAATATAAGCCACTAAAGGAATATTTCCAGAAAAGGGCATTATTCACAGAACAACTTGCCCATATACATCTGAGCAAAATGGAATAGCAGAAAGAAAACATAGACACATAGTGGAAACTGGTTTAACTTTACTGGCTCAGGCATCTTTACCTATGAAATTCTGGCCAGAAGCCTTCAATACTGCTGTATATTTAATTAACAGACTTCCTACTAAAGTTCTTAAGCATCTGATTCCCATAGAAGTGCTATTTGGGGTGAAACCAGATTATAAAAGTCTAAATACCTTTGGTTGTTTATGTTTTCCATGTCTCAGACCATACAACAAACACAAATTAAGTCTCAGGTCTACCCCATGCACCTTTATAGGGTATGGAAATAATCAGAAAGGGTACAGATGCTTAAGCAATGATGGTAGGATCTATGTGTCAAGACATGTGGTATTTAATGAGACTATTTTTCCTTTTGCAGATACAAATATACAGACAACCAAGAAAGTTCACAATAAAAACAGATTTTCAGTACCTTCTATACCCACTATATTTGAATGGAACAGATCTGATGAAAGTGTGCAGAGATATCAAGGATCACAACACACTCTACCCAGCAGTGATACTGGATCAGGTCATGATTCACCTGAATCCTCCAGCTCCTTTCACAACGCAAGTCAAAAGAGTAATGTTAACCCAGGTCAAGGAGAATCCTTCCCATCAATGTCTCAACATACTGATGAGAACACACATATTCAAGATCCACCACCTGAAATGTCAAGACACCATATGATTACAAGATCAAAAAGTGGAATATTTAAACCAAAAACATACAATGTGCAACTTGATACAACTGAGCCAAGAAACTACAGTGAAGCCATTACAAACAACAACTGGAAACAAGCCATGGACAATGAATACGATGCTCTCATCAAAAATAAAACTTGGAGTCTAGTACCACCACCCAAAGACAACAACATAGTAGGATGTAAATGGACCTACAAAGTCAAAAGAAATCCAGATGGAAGTATTGCAAAATTTAAAGCAAGACTGGTAGATAAGGGGTATAATCAGCAATATGGGTTCGATTTCAATGAAACATTCTCACCAGTTGTCAAGCCAACCACAATAAGGATTATGTTAACCATAGCTCTACACAGAGGATGGAAGGTCAGGCAACTAGATGTAAATAATGCATTTCTTAATGGAGACATACAAGAGAATGTATATATGAAGCAACCAAAGGGTTACAGAAAAGGGGGCAACAACAATCTAATATGCAAATTACACAAGGCCATTTATGGATTGAAGCAAGCCCCACGTGTATGGAATGAAATACTTAAGTCAACACTAATAGACTTGGGATTTACTCCAACAAGGTCAGACAACTCTCTATACATGCAATACAAACAAGAAAAGGTGTAACGATGCGGATTTTGCCCGTTCGAAAATCGGCATCCATACTTTACATCGTACTCGAATGCCGCAGATTCGACCGTTCAAATCCGAGTCGCCGGAGCTTATAACACAATTAAGTAAACAACACAGCGGAAAAAAAGAAAACAATATAGATATACAACATCTGATACAATATCCAGATACAATGATGATACAATGAATATCTATATACATCAGAGATATGATACAACAAATAGCAGCGGAAAGAAAATAGATAACACCAGCAGCGGATAGAATGTCTCCAATAGAATGCTCCAAGATAAGCAACGTAAATCCATGAACTCCAAGAACTGAACTAGCTCCAAATAGTCTACTAAACCTGAATATCTGAAAAACCCAACTCTAGACTGCCCGTGTGGAAAATAGTGGGCACCCAGAGTTTAGGAAAGGAACAATAAACTCCGGATCAGTCATGGGACTGGTGTGAGCAAACAAAAACAGTTTATCTTTAAACAAACAACAAAAAGGCTTTTAACATTGAAATCCGCAATGCTTTTCGAAAATGAAACTACCATAAGGCCTCCCGCCACACACACAATGCAATCGCAGAATTGGAAGAGATTTCTCCTTATGATAGTCAAACATGCTTACTACGCAAAATCAAAACTCTTTTGATATTATTTCTAGTGCATAGTGTAGAAAAAACATTTCGAAAGTATAATATTAATCTTAGCCAGCATACAACATTTCATCGTATGCCTACTATAGCTACCACGTTCAATAGCAGGTTACCGCCACATTCCATAGCAGGTTATACAACTAAAACCGTACAGGGTTCGTATTGTTTCTTTGGATTTCCAACAAATGATCAGGCTAAGGAACTTCCTTACCGAAATAGAAACGCCTCTGGAAAGACGCCCCGGATCCTAACCGGATCTCTGCAAACAAAAGGCCGACGCTACCTCACGCTGTACAGCTATAACTAGGTAACTAACACACTGACGCTACCTCACGCTGTACAGCTGTAACTAGGTAACTAACACACGAGTCATGTCATCCCCCGGTCGTTACCGACCTTTATCCGAGCGCTCGATAACCAACATCACACATAATAAATAAAGTGTATCCACATGAGTAAGTATCTGGGCTCCATACCATGATACCACCCTTTATCCAGAAGGAAATGACATACCCTAGGGGCGCTACCCCTACAAACCTTTGTCGCAACATTCCTGTTTCGACCATTACCGGGTTGTGAGGCTCGACGAAGTCTCGTCCACAAAGCCACGCTTTTTCACAAAGCCACGCTTCGATCAACAAATGATCAGCAGCACTTCGTATGCCACATTACCAAATTGGGAATGTATCACTAGTAACCATCAACTACATAACCTCTGAGCTCGTACGTCTCAGAGAAGGGTGTTAAGCTAAGAGAATAAATTCTCCGCCACCAACAGAAATGTATTTGATAGAAACCAGCTTTACATCTCAAAGTGTAACGTCAGACACACATCCATACAAGTCTGTTCCGGGTTCGAACAGAACCGAAGGCACTTCCAAAGAAGCCCTTGCAAATCCGGGTATTCACAATCTCGATCGGACTTCCCATCACTTAGGGAATCTCTATACCGGATCCATGATGCAGAGAAAATCGATAGGTCATCATATCGCTCTCGTAAATACCCGGTCTTCACCACCGGTCTTCAAATGCTATCCATATCGTCGTATCACTATTCGGAATGGGTTATATGACACAAAGGTCCTCTCCCGGCTAAACCGAATAACGAGCGCAATTAAAAATCATATGGATACTGGGGTCTCAGTTAAATCACAGCTTAAAGCCCAAAACTTTTCATTCGAATGGTAAAACAAATTACCATTTCTAATCTTTTAAACAAAAAGATTCATTTCAAAAACCTTCAATGGTTTAAACAATTTCCACACCTTTAATCTTTTAAACAAAAAGATTTAATTCACAAAGTTTACCATGTTCACAAATTTTCAAATCAATTTCCATTACAACATGGGTTAACTCGTTAAATCTTTAAGTCAAGATTTAACTTATAGCTTTCAAAACTCATTTCCAAAGATTCATTCATAGCCTTTCAAAACCATTCTATTTCAAGTTGGATTAATTCGTCCGGTCTTTGAAATCAAAGACTCATTTCATAGTTTTCAAAATATTTCAATTCTATTTCAAACTTGAAACCATTCAACACAATTTGGAAATTCATTACTTTTGTGAAAACTTTTACCATTTGAAAACGAATAGTTTCGTTTCAGAAAAATCCAGTTATATTTACATGAGTTAAAACCCTTGAATTAAATTCAAATTCCCAAATCAATACATTTAAAATGGTTTAACCCATATATAACTTGTTCAACATCTTTAATCCCTAGTTTCAAATCATAGAATTCAATTTCAAACTTGAATTCAAATTTAAATCAAATTATTTAAATTTTCAAAACTCGATTAAGTTATTCAAAATAACTTTTATCTTTGAAATTCCATTTCAAAAGCTTTTCACTTTAAACCTAAATTTCCAATTTCAAAATCAATTGAAATTAAAATTTCAATTTCATAAACATTGAATTTACATCATCTGTGACTTAACCGATTTCCACGTGAAATCCATATTTGTGTGTGTAAGAGTGTAGTCCAGGGGTTTTTACACAATAGTGCACAACATCAATCATCACAGATATATCAATATTGATAAGCGGTATAATCCACAACGCTTATCTTCATTTACAATTTCACAGATAAAATAAATTTATCTGTCACAAAGATTCATCATTACAATTCGATGTGGGTTTCGAATAACCAACTGGAATCCGACTCCCTATCGCATCGAAATTCAAGTGTCATTCTATGGGTCAAAAGGTTTTCATATTCACATAGCAGTATATTCATCACAGGTATCGCAGTTCAGCATAAAGCAATTTATATCACAAAGCATCACAATTACAAACAGGGATATCAAACACACTAATCATCCAGTAGAATCAAAATATTCATAAGTAGAATTAATTTAATTATCTGATTAATCTAAATCAGATAAATTTCTATGAACAAACTTTCTAATTATGGCACATTAATGATCAATTAATTACGAACCATTTAATGAATTATCCTTTAATTAATCATATATTAACCCTTAATTGATAATCAATCCTTAATTATCAATTTATTAAAGTCATTAATTTCTCTTAATTAATTTCTTAAGAAATCCTTATCATTTATTAATTAAATTAATTAATTAATTTAAAATTCCTTAATTAACTTGATTTAATCTCAAAACATTAAAACTTTAATGTTCCTTAAGATAAAACATTATCTTTATTAACATCTTAATTACATATTTCAAAACTTTGCTTAAAACTTTTTTTAAAATCTGCATTTCAAAACCTACTTCGGGTTCAACCCGAGATTTACTCGAAACCTGCTTCGAGTTTTATCACAAATCAACCCGTGCCACCTTTAAACTTTAAAAATTTGTTTAAGTTTAGAAATAAACCCGGCACAGCTTGAAAACACGCGAGCTCAGACTCGAGCCAGAACTCCAAAATCACGAGTACCACTTCGGGTATTTCTTCTTCTTCTTCAAACTCGAAACACACAGCATCCACCAGACACAAAGATACACGTGCACATGCACCACCCATCAGAGCAACTCCGATCAACCCCATCATTGCCAGCGAGTCGACCCCGACCTCCCTATTCGATTACGACTAACCAAACTTCGATTCGAAACAAAAATCGAGATCGAGATGTTCGAACTAGAACTGGAACCAACTGAACAACCCAAAAACGTCTCGACGCTGACGACCTGACCACCTGGAACCCTGCCACTCTGGCCAAAGCAATGTCATGACCCCACGCATCATTTCCCCCGGGTCCGATGCAACTCGATGCAACGGCGACGTCAAAATCGTCACTTCTTTTCCCATCAACCAAAACTGGGTTAAAACCCTACTTCGACGCCGACCGGTCGCCACGACCACCCAGAAATTCTCCCACCATTTTTCCTCCGTTCTCCAACCTCCAAGCTACCTTCAGCCCGAAGCACGACAACCATCTCCTTCTTGATCGCCAGAAATTGCCAAGAAATCATTTTACGTTCAACTCTGAAATTCTCGTGATTCACTCAACTAAAAAATGTGATTTTTCTTTTAAAAATCATTATTCGTGATAACATTCCAGATGATATACCTGAAACTAGAATCTATGATGTTTGAATTTTAACTTGATTTGAATTTTGACTGTATTTTCGCTTTCTAGAAGAAAACATCAGTTTGTTTTGCTTGAATTCATTTTGAAACTTGAAATAACACTGTCATAACAAAGTTTCATTTTGAGATCAGTACTTACTTCATTTTAAAATTTGAGATATGATTTTCTTCTTAATTTTTTTATCAACCTGTTATTAAAACAGAGGCCGATTTCTTTTCCCTTCATATACACAGGCATACTCAAACTTTTCTATGTATATATATACGCATACAAACCAGAATGTCATATCTTAGAGAAGCAAATCGATTCAGGCATTCATCATAAAATATAATGGATTAAAGACGAATTTGCTCACCGTGATTTAGGAGTGAACAGAGCTTATTCTTTGAACCAGGTTTTGAAAATTGTAAGCTGAAACCTTTCTTTGATTCTCTTGTTTTCTTCGATTGCTTTGATGCTTTTATTTGAGGTGTTTATTTGTTTACAAGTGATATTATCTCAGTTTGAAATGAACGAACTGAATTGAGAACAGTTGATATATGAGGAAAAGAAGTGTACAGGGTATTTCATATTGTTTGTACAATAGTTTGGCAGGGATATTTCTTTGTTTGTAGGCTGATGAGAAAAAATTTGGGTGCTGCATTTATTAGCTTTGTACATATTATTTTCGGCTGAGAAGATGGCATTGCATGCTTATGTCCTTCATGTATCATACTTGTTCCCTTGCTCTCCATACTTGCCTTATTCTATTCTTTTATTCATAGATGTATATATTTTTTTTGTTTGTTTGACTATGCAAACTTCGGCTGACAACATTTTGTTTTTCATTTGCCTATACTTGATTTTACTTTATGTTATTTTTCTTCTTTCTTGCCTGCAAAGCTTCATAGACATAGTACATATATTTATTTAACTTTGCCCTGTACATCTTGTATATCTTTTATTTAGTTTAGACTTTCTACTTACAGATATTTCTTTTGCTTTGTTATGACTTGTTACTTGCATACATAACTCATTTTAGATATATACGTACTTCATATGTTTACTTAAGTACCAATATGTTAGTTTTACTAAAATAATTTTGAGTTTTATTTCTATTTAAAGTTTAAATATTTATTGTTATTTTACTTTATAAACTCAAACCATTATTAACCATAAATTCTAATATTTATTATTACCATTTATTATTAAACCATTTATTTACAATTTAAATCCAAACCAACGTGTATATATATATATATATATATAAATTTCAAATTTTCTCGTATATGCCCAAATACATATATATTCACACATATATAATATTTAAATTTAATCGGTTAACACAAATTTATTCGTCTCGGGGAAACTCGCAATCTATCTACCGTTTTATTTCACAAATTTTATTCAAAAATCAATTTAATTATCAATTTAAATTTATATAAAATTCGGGATCGTTACAAAAGGTCACATATATTTTGGTATATGTAGACGACATCATCATCACTTGTAATGATAATCAATCAATAAATCAGACAGTCAGCCATCTTGACAAAATGTTCTCTATAAAAGATCTAGGTGACTTACATTACTTCCTCGGAGTTGAAGTCATCAGAAAATCAGATTCAAAAATGTTCCTATGTCAGAAACGATATATACAGGATTTACTAAAACGAGCAAATATGGATCACGCAAAGCAACTCCCCACTCCTATGATCAGTAATCTCAGACTATCAAGAGACTCAGGAGAAACCATAACAAATGAAAAACAATACAGAAGTATCGTAGGAGCACTACAATACATCACAATAACCAGACCAGATCTAAGCTACAATGTAAACAAAGTATGCTAATTCATGCATAACCCACTTAGTCACCATTGGAAAGCAGTAAAGCGTATATTAAGATACCTGAGAGGAACTATGAGTCATGGTCTACATCTCAACAATGAAAAGGGTTTGAACATACAAGCTTACAGTGATGCAGATTGGGCCTCAGATCTAGACGATAGGAGATCGACTATAGGATTCTGCTTTTACTTTGGCTGCAACCCAATTTCCTGGAGCTCAAAGAAATAGTCCACAATTTCACGCTCTAGTACCGAAGCCAAGTATAGAGCAATTGCTAGCACTACAGGAGAGATCACCTGGATTATGTCACTACTCACTGAAATTCGAATCAATCCTACAAACACTCCGATAATCTGGTGCGATAATCTAAGCTCAGTGTCTCTTTCATCAAATCCAATTCTGCATACACGAACGAAGCACATCGAAGTAGATCTTCACTTCGTTCGTGAAAAAGTTCTAGAAGGAAAACTGAGAGTCAATCATGTACCAGCTCAGTTTCAGAGAACAGATATACTAACAAAGCTCTCTCGACAAAGAATTTCACTCGATTGAAGATGGATTTAAGAGTTGAAGATGGCGGCGCTAAAATGGGGACGAGAGAGAAGGAAAACCTAGATGAAATTGAAGGGGGGAGTTAGAATGATAAAAGTAACGCAGAATATATTTTATCTCTCAGATATGGGTTATGGGCTTGATATACTGACCGGCCCACTACTGTATTATTACACTTATATATAAACTGATGTAACAGTGTACATTCTGAATCTCTGATAAAAGAAATAATACTCTTCATTACAAAGCAACAATACTGTTTCTCAATTCTTACAATTTCATCATTCTTGCCACTAAAACTGTTTCATCAATTCTCAAGAAAACTATTAACCAGAAACATGAACACTTGCCTAAATAAATGCTTTAATATCTAATTCAGAAATGTTTAGACAGTAAGTTGAGACATTGTTCATTATAGTGTTAAAAATATGGATAGGTAAGTGGACTATTAACACAAGAAACACATATCCAACAATGAAAATGTAAGCTGTTAACCATCCAGGCCTGTAGCACTTCAATATGTGAAGTTGTAGTATAAACATTGCAATTTGCAAATAAACGCAGATAAAGTTTGCAACTAACATAGATACACAACTATTTTCTACAGTAACACGGAATGGTAATAGCTAAACTAACAAGCAAATATTTATCATGAACGCTACATCAAAAAGTTTTCATATCAAAAATTTAATCTTGCATTGCTCTCAGAACAAAATTTAGAATTGTGGAGTTACTTAACAAGGCATCAATGTTCCAAAATCGTTCAAAAACATTTTATCAGGGAAATGTAATTGTAAAAAAGAAAATAAGAAAATGAGAAAAAATGAATGAAAAATTAACATCAAGACTAAAATCCCAATAGAGACAAAGAACTAAAAGATACGTTAGACAGATTATCTAAGGAAGCAAAGTTTAATACAGTACTATCATTTCTATTATTAGGAATGTTTTTATTCTTTAATAAGTCAATAGGAGATTTTATTTGTTAATAAATTCTTTAAAACTTAATTTTTTATTTAATTTATCATTAGGATTTGAAATCCAATTAAAACTAAATACAAAAATTACATATACTAAATTATCTAAACCCATATTAATATTATTAAACACTCGTTGATTCCTTTCAAACCAAATAAACCAATATATAAATGTGTAAATAGTGTCAAGTAAAACATATTGTGGCCTTTATATTAAAATCTAAGATTTTTTCAATATAATTCACAATTAATACGTGTAAAATTTATATTAAAATCAAATAAATTAAGAATTTTTACAATGATAAATCTAGTTATATTGCAATCAAAATATAAGTGTATAATACCTTCTATTTTATTATTACAAAAATAACATTTTTTTTATCGTTAAATATATTCTTCTTTTTTTAATAATTCTATAATATTCAACTTTCCAATAAAATTAACCACATATGCACTTTAGCTTTAGGTCTAACACTAACTTTCCAAATGTATTTAAATATTTTCAATTTAATTTCCGAAAAAATTTATAAATTTATAAGATGAATGAGATGTATATTTCTTACTAATACCCCCAACATCAAGTTTTAATGTCTTTTTCATTATCAAAAGCGTATAATTCAAGTTTAGCACGTAATAAAGCAAATTGTGCTAAAGTATTTCCTGTTAGCATGCGATTAAAACTAAATTCCCAAGGAAAATTTAAGTTAGGCCTATAAATATCAGAAATTAATATATTTTTAAAATTGCAAATTTCATATAACTTTCTAAATTCCACTTTAAGTAGAATAACTGATAACCAACATTCATGCCAAAAGGAAGTGTTATTACCAGAATTCACAACATTATTAATTCCTAAATTATAAATACTAAAATTTAAAATTATCAATTTCCAAAAGTGAGATATATTATTTATATAATTAATAGAAGTGTGGTTTAAATTAAAAGTACCTCCATATCATTGATTCGATAGTTCTTTCTATAACAAGTTTTCATTATTATCATTAAATTTCCATAACCATTTTCCTAATAATGGTATTTTCATTTTATTTTTTTAGCAAGTCTAGCCGGCTTTATAGTGGGTCGTGCCACTATTATTAATAACTTAAAACAGGTGCTCTATACATGCACAGAACAGCTAAAGAGAAAATGAAAAACATGAGTTTGGCAAAACAGGCCAAAGCTGCTATAGATTACAAACTAGTCCCCTTTCAAAGAAGAGGATCCACTGCCTTTATCCGAAGAATCTGGTCCAACTACATGGAGGTACCCTGAGAAAAGAGTAGCTAACGTAGGAATATAATCTACCGAATCCACGCTGTAGAAGAATTTCCTATCCCAAGAAGTATCTAAAATAAGTGAACTATTCCTCTGACCAAAGCTCACCAATATCGATAAGAGAAAGAAAACCATCCACCGAATAATAATAAACTCATCCCTTTTCACAATCATCACTAACATACTTATAAAATGTGGCATACTCCGTATCGTATCTCATTTCTGAATTTTCATGCACCAAGCTTGCTCTCCCAAACTCCATAGAATGTCAGGGGGTTTCGGATCCAAAACCAGAATAGAAGCCTCTATAGAATGAGTAGGGGAGATATGGATCCCAATAGGGGTAGAAGCAGTAGGAGAAGCAAAGACAGGGTCGAAAGCTAGAGAAGCCTCTGAAACAACCAACTCAGATGGACGAGATTTCAGAACCCACTTCCTTAACGGAGACCGAGGAAGGGGGATCCTAGCATGGATAGAGATCAGAGGGTCAACTAAAGGATCTGGAACACTGTGCTTACAAGCAGATGCCAAATGACCAAATGAATACAGGTCTCACAAATAGCAGACTTCCATTTATAGCGAACATCAACTGTAGCAACATGCCCAACAACTAGGCATACTGTAAGCATGGAAGGAAGATTCTTATTCGGAGAAATTTCAATCAAGGCCTTAGCATAAAGAATCCTACCTGTATCAACCGTATTAGTACCAAAACACTTGAGGTTACTAACTAAACTAGCAATCCAGTTTAAACCAACCAAAGATTGTAAAACCGAGGAAATATGAGAAAAATGGACCCAAACAGGTATAGATAACACCTACTCTCTACCACTATCAATGGACCTACTCCAAGTAGTAATAATAAAAGGTTTGCCTCTAATGAAAGATGGCTTCTCCTCAAGCACATGATGTCTTTCCTCCATCCTAGAGAACTTATAATAGTACATAGAATTATCAAACTGAACTTGCAATCCACCCTTAAGATTACAATGGTTCTTACAATGATCCAGAACAAAATGGTAGGAAGGATTCGAATCAAGAAAAACCCCTACAAGATAGTTAGCCCAATAGTCCTCTCCTGCCTGAATGATCTCTAAAGGAGGTTATATAACTCCACTAATCTCCACGGTATCAAAAGATCATGGGACATAGTCTCCGGCGTTGTGAGCCAACGACTTAAACAGCGATGTACATTTATTTGATGAAACTGGAGATGAAGCCAGAGGACTACTTTCGAAAGACTAGGAGAAGGAGGCTAAAGAGGAGCCAAAGCATCAACAACAACTGGAAGACTAGGCGTAGGGCTTATAACAAGGGTCATTATAACATGGTTATTTCGGATAAACTGGGAATTATCACTGATACCTTTTTCATGTTCAAGGCCAGGAGTTTTTCTAGAGTTCATATCATAAGCAGCCAAAACAGTATTATTCAAACCAACTATTGAATTAATACAACGGTTACTATTGACTCAATCCAGCGGTTATCAATCGCTGCGGTAGCTAAAAGAGACATAATAGGATGCTCACCTGCACTGGAAGATCATGGTTGAGGAATGGATGCAGCGGCATCAATTTTAGGTATTAATGCCAAGAGAGACAGAGCCATAACCCTAACCGATGTATGCATCACATCTGATATATCAGAGTAAACATCTTTGGAGACTAGTAAATCAGTGTCTCAAATAGGAAGAACAGGAATATCGCTCTCAATATCATGAGCAGACGGATCCAGATCAAATGCAATAAAGGGGACAACCAGAGTCTAACCCTCCACCTCAGCAAACTCGCGAGCCAGAGACTGAAACAAATTGGCGTAGAAGCGCAAGCCAGAATGAGTCAGCGATTCATCGATTTTAGATCTGAAGCAAGCGTATCTGAGATGGGCTTGTTCTTCTTTTTTTGGCATGGGAAGAGAGGTGATACGGAAGGCAAAGAGGAGGAAAAGGGAAGTGGAAAGGCAGAAGAAGGCAACCGTTAGACGAGCAGAAGAGAGAGGGCAAAAAAGAGAGGGTAAAGGAAAAGGGAGGACGCTATTTTTTTCACGAATAGTGATATATTTAAGTTATCTAAATTTATAATTCCTTAAACCCCTCTTATTTTTAGACTTACAAACCATACCCCAATTAACAAGACACTTAGAGCAACTATTTGGATTGTCTCCACTTCATAAAAAATCTCTTCTAATTTTGTTAATTTTATCAATTACACATTTAGGAAAAAGATAAAACGACAACCAATAATTGGGAAATGCAGATAAAGCTGATTTAATAAGAACAATCATATTTGCTCTCGATAAGTATTTACTATTCCATTTGGACAATCTTAAATTTTATCAGTAATGGCGTTCCAATCATCGTGTTTAAGTTTTCGAGGCCTAATTAAAAAACCTAAATATTCTATCAGAAATTTCATTGTTTTACAGTTTAACGTGCATGAAATTTGGTTTTCTATATTGTCAATGTCATTAAAACAAGAAATGAGCTTTTTTCAAAATTAATCTTTAAACTAGAAAGAAGTTCGAAACCATATAAAACAAATTTAACTATAATAACATTTAGGCAAATGGGACGTAAAAATCATATTATCATCCATAAATTGGAGAACCGAAAGACCATTACTAGTAATCTCATTACCTATAATATCTAGTAACCTATTACTAGTAGCCAATTTAATAATTCTAGCAAAAACATCAGCAGCTAAGTTAAACAATAAAGGTGACAATGGATCACCTTGTCTAAATCCACGTTTTGGTTGAATCTTATTACCTAATATGCTACTAACCAAAACACTAGAATTACCAGTTTTAAGCAATGACATAATCCATCCTACCCATCAAGCATTAAAACCCTTACCCCTTAAAAATTCTTTAAGAAAAAACCGATCAATTGAATCAAAAGTTTTAGCAAAATCAAGTTTTAAAAGCGCAAAAGTGATATTATTTTTACAACAGTAAGTAATATATTCTTGAACTACTGCTATCCCATTCGTGATATTCCCACCCTTAACAAAAGCTGTTTGAGCATTATTTATTAACCCATTCATTTTAGTATTTAATCTATTAGCTAAAACTTTAAAAATGATTTTAAAAGAACAGTTCAGTAGTGAAATAGGTCTAGAATCTTTTAATTGATTAGCACCTAATTTTTTATGTAATAAGATTACATTTGCAAAATTAAACCTATCTAACTGTAACAAACCATCATGAAATTCTTTGAACATTTTTATTTTATCTTCTTTTAACACATTCCAAAAAAATTCATAAAATAAAATAGCATTCACAATTTTCTTTTTTGTTAATGGATCATCTAACCCTACTAAATCAACCTTAATATCCTCAGTGTAAAGCATATCCCAATTAGCTTTAATTCTATGACTATTTGTAGTTCCAAAAATATCTTTATAATAATTAGTAAACTCATTATTAAGTTCCGTTTGATTAAAAACCTCAATATCATTAATTAAAATGGAATTACTACATTTTCTACCATTAGCTAATTTATGAAAGAAATTAGCATTCAGATCGCCGTCATCCATCCATTGAACTCTAGATCTTTGTTTCAATATCACTTCTTCTTGCATAATAATTTTATTTAATTCTTCATTTAAATTTGAAAGCACATTTTTTCTAAAATATTTAAATTTATAAATTCTTCGATTTTTTTAAATTTAAGATTTCTTCCATTAGTTTTTCTTTTTTAATTCTAATATTACCTAAAAAATCTTTACTCCATTTTTTAAGGAATAATCTTAAACCTTTAAATTTACTATTCAATACTTTGGCCATGTTTCATGGAAATCTGTAATTGTAATTATTCATAGAAAACCATTTTTTCAACTAAGTTTTTAAAATTATATTTTAGCAACCACATCTTTTCAAATCTAAAGATTATAGTCCCAATATTAAGGTTGGAACAGGATAGGATAATTGAGCAATGATCAGAACAGATATTCGAAAGCCCCACAACCTTACAAGTAGGATATTTTTCTTCAATTTCATCACTAATAAAAACTCTATCTAACAATGCCACCGATGAATTTTCTCTTTTATTTGAGCAAGTAAATTGTCTATTATTTAATTTTATCTCTATTAAGTTACAGTTAATAATAAACCGGTCAAACTCTTCCATAACAACAAAATCCCCCTCTCTAGGGGATCTTTCACCTAAAATCTAATAATATTAAAATCCCTTCCCCCATAATCCTGCTGAAATATTAAACTTGATTTGTTAATTTCTAGAAGTTTCTTATTATTAAAGTTTCTAGAGTCTTCTTGTATTTGATAGAATTTGGTGACAGCTCTAAAATTTTATATTAGTTGCTAGAAATAAGAATTATATAATAGTTAAGTTTCTAGAGTTGCCTAAAGAGTCATTTCTAGAGTTGTCAAATGAGTCATGTTTCTAGAGTATTCTATATCTAGAATGTTCTATTGAGTCATATAAATAGAGGAGCTCTCCCCTCATTTTGTATCAAGCAAGAAATAAATCATCAATAAAGAAAAGTTTTCTACAATAAAATTAAAAAAACTCCTCTTTCAAATATTCTCTCCCTCTTTCTCCCAAAAATATTCAACAAAGTGGTATCAGAGTAAGAATTTTAAAAAAAAGATAGAGATGGCGAATAATGGCATTCCCCTACAAGTTCCAATGCTTACCAAGAACAATTATGATAATTGGAGTTTAAGGATGATGGCTCTCCTTGGAGCACACGACGTGTGGGAGATAGTTGAAAATGGCTATACTGGACATGAGAATGAAGATGGTTTATCTCAAATTCAAAGAGATGATTTGAGAAAATCAAGAACAAGAGACAAGAAGGCTCTTTGTCTAATTTATCAAGCATTGGATGATGATACCTTTGAAAAAAAATTCTGGATCAAAGTCGGCCAAAGAAGCATGGGAGAAACTTCGAACGTCTTACAAGGGAGCTGATCAAGTCAAAAAGGTACGTCTTCAAACTTTAAGAGGAGAGTTTGAAACTTTGCATATGAAAGAAGGTGAGCTTGTTTCTGATTACTTCTCAAGAGTTCTAGTGGTTAGTAATAATCTTAAAATAAATGGTGAGAAGTTAGATGATGTAAGAATTATGGAGAAGATTCTTAGATCATTAGATCCAAAGTTCGAACATATTGTTGCCATCATTGAAGAAACAAAAAACTTGGAGACCATGTCAATAGAGGAACTTCTAGGCTCATTGCAAGCTTATGAAGAAAAGAAAAAGAAGAAGGAAGAGATTATGGAGCAAGTCCTTAAGACACGGATTGATTCAAAAAAGGAAGAAAGTAATCGAAGCCAACAAAGATGGGGTGGTGGCCAAGAAAGAGGAAGAGGTCGTGCATATGGACATGGACGAGGTTGGAGGCCCAACTATGAAAACAACAACAACAACAACGATAAAAGAGGAGAAATCTCAACAAGAGGTCGTGGGAGAGGAAATTCAAGGTATGACAAGTCACGTGTTAAATGCTACAATTGTGAGAAATTTGGACATTATGCTTCTAAATGTAGAGCTTCAAAGCATAATAAAGTTGAAGAGAAGACCAATTACGTTGAAGAAAGAAGTCAAGAAGATGATACTTTACTGCTGGCTTACAAGGAAAAAAAGATGAGTTAATCTCCAAAGGATTATGGAAGGCTGTCGAAAATGGTTATGAATGGCCGAATGATTTGGAGAGGATATCGCAAATAGACAAGAAGGATTTTGCGAAATTACGATGGAATGACCATCATGCTCATGTTGTGACGAGTGAGAACGTTGATGAAGTAGCTTATGATCATATACTTGGAGAAGGTTCCATAGAAGATTCGTGGAATTTGTTGAAAGATGTATACGGAAAGAATGATGCAAAAATAACAGAAGAAGACGATTTGATTGATGAAAAAGAGGAAAAGATGAATAGAGAGAAGGAGAAAGATGAAAATTTGCTAAAATTTGAGGAGGAAAAATTTAAAGAAGATGGAAAACATGTAGAGAATGAAGAAGAAGATGAAGAAAATAAAGTAAGGGAAGATAACGTAAAGGATGAAGAGTACAAAAGCAAACGAGATAAAAATGCAGAAGACATAAATCAAGGAGATAAAATTCAAGAGCTTGAAAGATATTTGAAATATGAGGAAAAATATGAAGAAATGGAAACGAAGAATGTTAAGGAAATATAAATTGGATTGGTCAAGAACCGCAAGAGCGAAGTTATGAAAGAATATACAGATAAAATATATGACTCGATTAAAATTGATGGTGCTGAAACAAGGCAGATGTTAGAACGCTTGCTTTATGGAAATTTCTATTGTGATGAAGAAAGACGAAATGAAAGAAGTAAAATAATAATCCATGAAATTGCATTGAAGGTCTCGATGTTTGGTAACAAGGTCAAAACAATGAAGAAAGTTTGGATAATATCTCTATTCCTACCGAAGCACGTGAAATACAAAGATTTCAAACATCACTCGGTATTACAAATCAAGTTTAAAGGGGGGTGTTGAAATATTAAACTTGATTTGTTAATTTCTAGAAGTTTCTTATTATTAAAGTTTCTAGAGTCTTCTTGTATTTGATAGAATTTGGTGAGAGCTCTAGAATTTTATATTAGTTGCTAGAAATAAGAATTATATAATAGTTAAGTTTCTAGAGTTGCCTAAAGAGTCATTTCTAGAGTTGTCAAATGAGTCATGTTTCTAGAGTATTCTATATCTAGAATGTTCTATTGAGTCTTATAAATAGAGGAGCTCTCCCCACATTTTGTATCAAGCAAGAAATAAATCATCAATAAAAAAAAGTATTCTACAATAAAAAAAACTCCTCTTTCTTATATTCTCTCCCTCTTTCTCCTAAAAATATTCAACAAATCCATGGTCCTAAGCGAGTGAACAAAATTCTAAACACTTGTTCCATAGAACCCTACGATTTATCTTTGAATTTGGCCCATAAACATTTGTAATATTTAGAATAGAATCATCACTAATGTCAGAAAATATCAAATGCATCAAATGATCTTTAATAATAGATTTTAAAAGTTTAATACGATTATCTTTCCAACCTGACATTAGTCGTTCTACATAACCCTGGTTGGAAGATAGGACCAATGGTTAATATAAAGGCCTTTTAGGCATCTATAAAAATGATAATCAGGATGCCCTATTTTAGTTTCTTGTAATAAAACTATATCAATATTATTATCCTTAAATAAAGATTTAATTTTATTACACTTATCTAAATCATGTAAACCTCTTACGTTCTAACCAATGAATCTTATAATTCAAGCGTTCCAACCCGTTCTAATTCCTTACTTTTAATATAGTCAAATTATAACTGAATATCATCAAAAATAAATCCTGAAGTTTTAGCTAAGAAATGCATATCACTAGTAGATAAATTATTCAAAGCACATGTACTATAAGTACTATCCAAAAGAAAATCCATACCTGAGCTAGAGCTATCATTGGCTCTAATATCAACTCTACGAAGACGTGCACTCCTCCCTATCGATCTATGCTCAATCGAACCAGTTTCAAAATCTGCACTGCAACCAGAACTAACCATTTTACCCTTTTTCTTTATCTTCCCAACACTTCCCGAATTGATGCTATGAAATGCCTGCCTAGAATTACCACACATATCCGTATGTACCACACTATTATGACTTCAATCCACTCTTACAATCAAAGTTGTCATATTAGAAAAATCAAAATCCCATGCACGTAGAAATATACACTCCAACAAATCTTTCATGCCAAAGTAAATAATAATTTGCTTGTTATTTAAGAGATCGTTTTGTCTTTTCCTATCAGCAGCATCCTCATCAATTGTAACCCGAAAACTTATATGCCCCTGATGTAACATCCTCGTTTTGAGGTCTGAAACTAACTGCTATAGATGCTGCAGTCATCTGTAGTATTAATGTTCGATGACAAAATATGGTCTCGTTAATCATATCAAACATCAAGAGCATAGGAATATGAAATTTTCCAAACACAATTTCGAAATAAACTTTCACATTTTATTTCAAAGATAATATTTCATATTCATTACATAATCTCAAACATTGCGCAAGTTTAGATAAATATAATTATTATAAAATACTCCAAGAGCGATATATGAAGATGCCCCCTTAGTTGATCAAAGTTACTAACAGCAAATACAATTTCTGTCAAATTTTTGTCAATACATACATAAGACAAAATGACATAACACAACATATATAATAATAAATAGACTCATACATAGCTAGTTTTGCCTACTACAAATCTAGCGAGATCACGTCGCTAAGCAGAACTGGTTTTCCCCACTAGTATCCTCTAAATATGTTTTTTATAAATCATGCACCTGCAACCACAATGGTTAAACAAAACAATATAAATAATCATATGCATGCATGCAACATGGGTAATCGTGGCCAATCTATCTAAATTAATGAACTACCTGTCCCAACATCATATAGGATGACTACAAACTTATATGGCTAACTAGGGCTTATCAGATATATCAAATTTTCTAACTTATTGTTAGAAGGAATTGGACGGTCTGTTCGAAACTTTCTATTCCTTGGGTCACTCTGATCCTAGTGGTTTTGCAAGCCAACCAATAACCTACCTCATCTTTGTGTATTCCTTTCTATGCATAAACCTATTTTTAATCTAACCCATGACAAAGCCCTATGCATTGAAATTTTGGACTAATATCAACTAGGCTAACAGCTGAAGTATAATGCACGACCATGCACCAGTCTCACCTGGTTTCTCTAATCTCTGAGTAAATTTAATCTATCATGATTTGTCTAAAGGTGATAAAAACACTAATTTCATTAGCAAAATCCTTGGCTAAATATCCTTTTTATTTTCTTGAAAACATAATTCTTTACAAGTGGTTTAACCCTTGAAATCATACTTTAAAACAAGGAAAATATAACCCTTTACTTTATCCAAATTACTTATGTCAAGATATATGCTCTTACAAAAATTTATTGATGAAATTTGAAAACACTTTGAGGTTGTCGCACCTCCAAACCATATGCTATAGAGCTAAAACAATAAAACTCTTAAATTGATAAAGTGGGGCATGGTTATTGTTGACATGGGTCATCACACCCTTTCATTATCGAATATTGTGTTATAAGATCTGATTTAACATCACATAAGGCCATAAGGCCGATATAGATCTATGTCATTGATGTGCACGTAAATGTGCATATTTTTACCACCATATTTAATCTATTTAAATTAAATAAATGATCATATCGGGTATTTTAACTTGTTTAAACCAAAATTTAAATTATTTCAAATTGTCACATATTCATCTTCATCCAATGGCAAAATGGTCATTTTTGTGCATGTATTAATTTTCTAGAATTTAATTGAAAATTTCTATATTGTTTTGTAGGAATTTGAATTCATATACAAGTGGTTTCATGATGATATATGCATGCACAAGAGTGAAGAGAACAAATGAAGATGGAAATAATTCAAAGTGAAGATAATGGAGGACCCCACCTACCCACTACCTTAATGTACAAATTAGAGGTTAATGCACATGCTTATGGAATTAATGGCTTCATGTACACTTAAATGAGGATTATTTGAAGCTAATGATTACTTGGCCTCCACACTTCCTAAGAGGGTATTTTGGGCATTCCCTTAAAATATGAATTAGGGTTTAACACATGTATAAAATCCCCTTATGTTTCATGTAACTCTCCTTCCTTAGTCTCTCTTAGTTTAGTTTGGGCTCAAAAATAAAACTCAAAGCTCTCTTTATCTTTTCATGGCTACTTAGCCATATTTTTATTTCATGTAACTTTCAATTTTTTTAATGTTAATTAGTGCTCTCTTCTCTTTTACATGCTTCTTTTCCTTTCATGTTGTAGTGTAGATCTCTCTTATTTCATGCAAGTAGATTAGTTTTTCCTTTCTTTTTTCTCTCTTTTTCCTCTTGTTTGTTTAATGTTGCTTTCTACATTTGTTGATTTGATAACAAAAATGAGAGGCTAATCCCTTCAATTTAGGGGTAATGAAGCTCTCTTGAATCATGTAGATGCAACATAATTTTTTTTATGTCTCTTTTGTACTTAATGGAAAGTAGATGTTTGTGTGGTTTTGTGTTTAATATTGAGTTTGATAGCTTATATTATTCAAAACAAATAGGCTATGCTTAGTCATATGAATCATTAATTACCTCTTCATCTTCATATGATCATGGTAATGGAAGTGGATTTAGAATAAAAATTTGATGGTTTATGTTTCTAATTCAATAGTTAATAAACCATGCTTAAAATAGATTCTACTTCTGATTTCATATCATTTTCATTGAAGTTAGTAAGTGGGTTAGAGGGTGTATTTAAGTTTGATGGTTTAAGTGTGTTAATTAATAACACAATTAGGCCACGCTTATGATAAATGCATCAACTAAACTCACACATGACCAAAAAGAGATCATAATGTCATTATGTTGATTTATATGATCATGAGAGGGGATTTGCCTCTAAATTGCTCTTTAATCTCATCTTTTTATTCTCCTTAGTTTTAGTTTGTTTTTACTTTCTTTTAGTTAGTTAACAATCACTCGATTTTGCTTTAATTTGATTGAATAGAATTTGAAAATCATCAATTCCCTACGGATCGACCCGTATTCGCCACATGCTACATTCATACACCGTGCGCTTGCGGTTAATTTTATTTCTAAATTCGTTCGACAATTTTTTAAACCGATAGAACTTCCGTCGACGAACAAGTTTTTAGCGCCGTTGCTGGGGAGTTGCTTTGATTTTGATTTTCTATTCTTCGAATTATTTTAGTTTGATTTTGTGTGTTTTTGTGTTGTGTTAGTTAGCATAAAAAAAGGGGTTTTGTGTGTTTGTTTTATGATTTGTTCTTTTATTTGATTTGTGTGTTATTCTTGCTTAGTTCTATTTTCATTTCTGTTTAAAAAAACCCCTCCTGTGCAATTCTGTTCACAGTTCTACAGTGCAGTTTATTGCTCCATTATTGTGACATTTATTTATCCTGTGCATTTTGGTTAGTAGTGTATAACTTTGTTTTTGCATTCCATTCTTCTACTGCTCCAACTATTCACATTGCATATACATTTTCAATTTTCTGTCACATTGCATTTAAAAAAAAGATTTTCCATTTCAATATTTCTTTTTACAAACTTCATTTACACATTTCAAGTGCAATACAGTTTCACAAAATTTCTATGCACACTGTGCACACAACAAACTACAAGCTCACACCACTATCATACAATTTCTGTTGCCTGTGCACAAATACTTCACTTCACAACTAATTACCTCTGCCTTTCTGCCTGCAACCATTTGTTCTTCATTCACTTCAGTTACTACCGTTTCTCTCTGCAATACACTTCAGTAACCATCTTCTATCATCTCTATATCACACAAACGAATATTCACAGACCAACCACCTTGGAACATCCATCATCAAGCTTCAACTGCCTACTGCCATACAACACACTTCTTCCATCCACCAATAGTCACCTAGCATAGTATCGAGTCTCATAGGTCTACATAGTACAAAGTTTTAAAGTTTAAAAATATAGGAATGGCGATATTAATGAATGGCGGCATCAACGTCTCTTTATAATTTATAGTTAACATCGAAAACATGTGGCAACACTGCCACTATACATTAGTGTCGACATAGATAACTTGCGGCATCATAGCGCAAAGACTTAGTATAGTAGACTAGCAGCATTGCTGCATTATGGATTGGCGATGTTATAGTAAATAGGCAGCATCATGCCTTTTTGTATAAAATTTGGCACATAGGCATGCAGCGTAATGAAATGCGGCATCACTGATGTAGATAGCATGCATGCCGACATCGACTCCATCCCTAATGAATTCATTCCATATCACCTAGAAGTGACATCCTACAAATTCACTAAGGTCGGCAACATAGAACGGGGACACCATGGCCTTCAGCATCAATGACTTCGGCATGGAAATACTGTAAATATAAAAAAAAACTATTTTCTTGCTATTAAAAGTAAATTCTTTTCACTAACTCCTCTTGTTTGTCAAAATCTCATTGGATAATGATTTTCTTTATCAAATCCTTTTTAAAAATCTGCCATAGACCAAAAATATCATTCCAAAAACATTTACGAATCTATTGTTCTATATTAATAATTTAATATAATTATTAAGCTTATCTAGCCTAGTAAATTCATAATAAATCAGAAAAACATAGGAAAAATCATCAAAAGTCACAATAAATCAGATTTTATATATTCTTTAACATATAAAAATTTCGGTGCCAATAACATTATTTTATTATTTTTAATAATCAAAATTCGAAATAAACCATTTTCTCCATTTAAGAAAATCATAAAATATTCATATTGCTTGGAAAATTATGAAATTAAAAACCCACTTCTAAAATTATGTTTCTAACATCATATCAAGATTTCAAGTCTCTTAGGTATCATATGATAGGTTTTCTCACTTAAACCTATTAATAAATTTCATAAATAAATCCAATAATTCATCATAAAGCATATAATCACTCACTCAATCAAAATATGGCATAACAACGTAAAATTTTTGGGTTTAATACTAAAACTGAAATTAAACAAGTAATGGTCGGCCTAAGCTTTCTTTTGTTTATGTGCAGTGAAAATGAAATGAAGGTAATGAGAGAATAAGGGTTTATGTTTAGAAAATGATGCTTATTTCTATTTTGTCATTCTCATAATTCCTCATTCTTATTTAATGTTCTAATCAACCTTGTTAATTTATTAATTAAGGCTAGACCCATATAAATTTGCAAATCTCAATTTCCTTATCCTTTTACATTATTTTATTTATTTAATTAAATATCCTAAATAACGTTAATCAAAATTAGGGGTGTTGCAGACCCACTCCTTAGAGAATTTTGTCCTCGAAATTACGATAAGGTACATAACATAGGCATAAAACATACCACCAAAGCAAATCAGGATATGTATCTCTAATCATATCCTCTGTCTCCTAAGTACAGTCTCTCTTGTCGTTACTCCACTAGACTTTTACTAATCTGATTTTCTTGTTTCTTAGCTTCTTCTCATCTCTAGCCATAGTACGAATTGGTTGCCTAACTATAGTCATATCTGATTCCACCACTAAGTCTTCCAATGAAGTCGGAGTGATGGTAGTACTTGGATCGCGAATACACTTCCTAAGATGAGAAATATGAAAAACATTGTGGACTCCTGCCAAGCTGCTTGGTAACTCGATTCTGTAAGCGAGTACCCTGGTCTTTTCTATAATAGGAAATGGTCCAACAAACCTAGGGGCCAATTTTCCTGGCTTTCCAAATCTTACCACACCCTTCATTGGTGATATTTTGACGAAAACATGATCTCCAACTGAGAACTCTAAGTCTTTCTGTCTCTTATCTTCATAACTTTTTTGCCTAGATTGTGCTTCTTCCTCCTAGCTTGGATTAACTTAATCTTTTCCATGGCTTCTCTTACTAAATCTGGACCAAGAATCAATCCATCTTCACTCTCCAACCAACATACGGGTGATTTACATGGTCTTCCGTATAAAGGCTCAAAAGGTGTCATCCCTATACTAGTCTGATAATTATTGTTATAGGAAAATTTAACTAAATGTAGATGGTCTTCCCATGATCCTCCAAAGTCAAGCATACAAGATCTTAACAAATCCTTCAAGACTTTGTTAACTCTTTCCGCTGGCCCATCGGTCTATGGATGGTAAGCGATAATCATTTTGAGCTTGGTACCTAAAACCTCTTGTAAACTTTTCCAGAATTTGCTAGTAAGCAATGAATCTCTATCATTGACTATACTACTAGGAATCCCATGGAGTCTTACTGTATTCTTCATAAATAGCTTAGCAAAAACAGGTGTTGTCCTTGTCAACTTAATAGGTATAAAGTGTGCACTCTTAGTCAGTCTATCCACTACAACCAGGTACTTTCATTTCCTCTATTCGACCTTGGCAACCCGTCTATGAAATCCATAGATATAGAATCTCATTTTCATACCGGTATATCCAAAGGCTGAAGTAATTCACTTGGCTTCTGATGCTCGGCTTTCACTTGCTGAAAATTCCCATAAGCCAACATCCATTTTCATACCTTGCCAGAAGAAACTCCTTTGCATGTCCTGATACATCTTAGTCCCCTGAGGATGGATGGTAAACTTTGATCAATGGCACTCCCTAAGAACTTCTTTCCTTAGGTTACCAACATCTGGAACACATATCCGTCCTTTATTCCTTAATCATCCATTGTGATCAAGATAAAAGTCATTCAAATCATCAATCTCAGTTTCACCTTCCAATCTTCTAATTCTTTTAGCTAGCAGTGAATCATCTCTTTGCTTAGAAGCAATATTTTCAATCAGTACTCATCGGACTTCTAAGTAAGATAGCATTGCAGTACTCTGACTAGAACTAACTGTTGATCTTATTTGCACACTACAAGTAGTTAATATTTTCAAATCCTTCCATTCTACTAACATTGCTAGTACCACATTTTGGTGCTTACTATTAAACGCGTCTGCAACTTTGTTTTCTTTTCCTGGTGTGTACTCAATTCTAAAATCTTAAGCAGCTATAAACTCTAACCATCTATATTGTCTTATATTTAACTCCTTCTGAGTGAATAAGTATCTTAAAGACTTGTGATCCATAAAAAACTCGAATCTCTCTCCCAAAAGATAATGCTTCCACGCCTTCAAAGCAAAAATTAAAGCAGCCAATTTTAAGTCATGGGTTGGTTACCTAACTTCATGCGGTCTGAGCTGTCGAGAAGTGTAGGCAATCACTTTACCCCTTTGTATTAAGATAGCTCCAAATCTTGTTCCGCACACATCGGTATACACCACCAAATCTTGATTTCCATCTAAGACAACTAACACAGACGTGTTGGTCTACAAATGTTTCAGCTTCTGGAATGCCTCCTCACATTTATCGGTTCAAACATACTTCGTGTCCTTTCTTGTTAGTTTAGTCATCGGTGCTACTATATGAGAGAAATCCTTGATGAATCTCCGGTAATAGCCAGCTAGCCCAAGAAAACTCTTTATCTCAGTCACTATCTCAGATCTCTTCTAATTATTAACAACTTCTATCTTGGATGGATCTACTGACAACCTTTCTTCTAAGAATACATGACCAAGGAACTTCACTTATTTCTTCCAAAAATGACAATTCAAAAACTTCGCTTTTAACTGATGTTGTGTTAACATCTCAAGCATTATTCTAAGATGAATCTCATAATCTCTTTCATCCTTAGAATATATCAAAATGTCATTTATAAATACTAATATGAATCTATCCAAATGCTCTTGGAAGATTCGGTTGATTGAATTTATGAAGAAAGCAGGTGCATTAGTTAGTCCGAATGGCATTAGTAACCACTCGTATGAACCATATCTTGTTCTAAACACCATCAAAGGAATACTATCCTCCACCACTCTTAATTGATGGAACCCTATCACTAAATCCAACTGGGAAAATAGTTTGGCTCCACTTAACTAATTAAATAAGTCGTCGATTCTTGGCAAGGGATACCGACCCTTTATCGTCTTTTCATTTAACTTAGGATAATCGATACACAGTCTTAACGATCCATTAGGTTTCTTCACGAACACTGCGACCGCTTCTCAAGGCAACTGTTTGGTCTAACGAAACTTTTTACTTTTGAATCCATCAGCCACACCTTTAACTATTTCATCTAGGTAAGTGTCATTCTACTAAACCGTCTACTTACGGGTTTAGCTCTAGGTAAAAGATCTATTCGAAACTCAATAGCTCATTTTGATGGTAATTCTGTCATTGGCTCAAAAACATCAGAAAACTCTCTAACGACAAGAACTCGATTCAACTCTTCCTCCTCCTCCATTGCATCCAATAAAGCATAAACATCAAAATTTGAATCCTCTACGGAGTATATAATTCGATCATTAATATTAGGGTGTCTTCGTGATATTTCCCTATCTTGGAAAACTATTCTAGCATCATATTTGCTTAACCAATCCAACCAAAAACAACCCCAAAGCCCAAAAGGTCAAACACATGCAAACTATAGGCAAATATA
Source organism: Allium fistulosum (assembly GCA_030737815.1). Lineage (NCBI taxonomy): Eukaryota > Viridiplantae > Streptophyta > Magnoliopsida > Asparagales > Amaryllidaceae > Allium > Allium fistulosum. The sequence continues at coordinate 69,944,772 of CM060903.1, forward strand.
TGACCTAATAATTCAAACTCTAAATAGTCACATCTCATTCCAAGAGTTTCATACCCTTCTATCGGATTCACAACCCTTAAGGAAGTAACTAGGTACGAGGGTTCTAGATTAAACTTATCTACCAAACAATGAGATATAAAAGAATGTGATGCACTAGTATCAAACTATACTCTAACAGGTATGCCGTGAATCAAAAGCGTACCTCCCATCACAACCTTTCCCTTCTCCTCTGTTGTAGGTCTCGAGGTAACTAGTTCCAAAGCAAATACTTTTCCTTTCTCAACTTTGGCTGGTTCCTTGCACTGATTCTTGTAGTATCCAATCTGATCACAGTTGAAGCACTCAATGTTCTTCCTTCCAACGGCTGTCTTTCCATCCCCTGAACAACATTCATTCGCAAAATGTCCTTTCTTATCACACTTGTAGCAAATGACATTAGCTTTTCCTTTCTTGGCAGCTCCACCCTTCTGAACTCCATTTTTCTGAAAGAACTTTCTCTTCTAATTCCTCCCACTCAGATTTTCTGCTGGCTTGTTATCACTAAACAGGGCAAGCATCTATTCATTCCTCGGTGTCATTTCCACTACTACATCACACAGATCCTTGATATGCGAGAAGGTTGCTCTAGTAAGCTCTAGTCTTAATCCACGAATGAACTTTTCATTCCTTTTAATCACGGTATTCACTGTAGCATACCCATACTTGGATAACTCCTCAAACCTTGTTGCACACTCCAACACAGTCATGTCTCCTTGCACTAACTCAAAAAACTTCCATAGCAAAGTCGACTTGGAAATTTTAGACATAAACCTCTCGTGAACTCCTTCTGAACTCTGCCCAAGCCAAGTTCTCTTCTAGCATTTCAATAGTAACAGTGTTCCACTAGTACAATGCAGCTCCTTATAACTGCCTGGAAGCCAATCTCCTTTTTTGATCATCGTTTGGTCCTAAATCAGCAAAAATCCTTTCACAATGGAACAGTCAATTCTCCACTCGATAACATCCTCGGTTCCAATGAATGGCTTCCCTCTAAGTCTTGCATAATCTCTACTCAAAACAGCATAGTTGTTAATAACTAAGGCTTCATGATTTGCTCCTCCAACATTACCACCAACTAATCTAGCTGCAGCTCTTACTTGCATCATGTTGACGAAGAACTGATACATTGCTCTAATATCCACCGATGGTATTCCAGCATCTACATTTACAGTAGTTTTTCAACCCGGATTCATCCTATTATTAGGTCTGACATTTCCATTAGTAGCGGTGCTTCCTCCACCAAGATTCACTCTTTCATTTCCTGCTTCCATATCTTACTTTCCCTTAAATCTGCATTCGAACCTTAGGAAGACATGGAAGAATGATCTGAGAGAGAAGGAGAACATAGATAAGGCATATACTTATATATAGCAATTACAAGTACGTTATTATAGCATTACCTCATGCCCCAATCTTATTCTCTAATTCATTTGGATAATGTTTTCAAAAATCTTTTAAAGTTCCAAAATTCTTTAAGTTTTACATAAACTTATGCTCAGATACCAAGTTGTAACATCCCCTATTTTGAGGTCCGAAACAAACCATTAAATGCTACAGTCATCTATAGTATTAATTTCCGATGATAAAATACAGTCATGTTATTTATCAAACATCAGAAGCACATGAATATGAAATTTTTCCAAACATAATTTCAAAATAAACTTTCACATTTCAATTCAAAGATACTATTTCATATTCATTACACAATCTAAAATGTTGCACAGGTTCAAATAAATATAATTATTAATAAATACTCCAAGGGCGACCTATGAAGATGCCTCCTTGGTTGATCAGAGTTACTAACAAACAGATACAATTTCTATCAAATATATATGAATACATACATACAACAAAATGACATAACACAACGGATATAATAATAGATGGACTCCTACACAGCTAGCTTTGCCTCCTGCACGTCTTCGGAAGCTTTATCGCCAAAACCTACTTAACCTATAAACTTTACTCTCAAACTACTCAAATGAGTATCCGAGAATTAACAGGAAAAAACAAAAACTTCAGATCAGACAAAAAGTTTGGCATGAATGATAATATGCCATCTCGATAAATAGATATCTAGTGAGACCACGCCACTGCCCGGAATGGGTTTTCCCCTCACTAGTATCATCTAAATATGTCTTTTATAAATCATGCAGCTGCAAGCATAATGGTTAAACTAAACAATATAAACAATCATATACATGCATGCAACATAGGTAATCATGACCAATTTGTCTAAAATAATGGACTATCTTTCCCAACATTATAGTTTTCTCAGGATGACTACAAACCTATATGGCTGACTCGGGCCTACCAGATATATCAAAATTTTCTAACTTACTGTTAGAAGGAACTGGATGGTCTGTCTGAAAATTACTATTCCTAGGGTCATTCTGATCCTAATGGTTTCGCAGGCCAATCAATGACCTACCTTATCTTTGTGTATTCCTTCTGTGCATAAACACACTTTTAATCTTACCTGTGATAAAGCCCTACGCATTGGTATTTTGGATTAATGCTAGCTAGGGGCTAAAAGCTAAAGTATAGGGCGTGACCCTACACCAGTCCCACTCGGTTTCTCTAATCTCTGAGTCAATTCATCATATCACAAATTCTCTAAAGGTGATTAGAATACTAATTTCATTAGTAAAATCCTTGGCAAAATACCCTTTTTATTTCTTTGAAAACATAATTCTTTACAATTTATATAACCCTTGAAATTGTATTTTAAATCAAGGAAAATATAGCCCTTTGCTTTATCCAAATTACTTATGCCAAGATATATGCTCTTATAAAATTTTATTGATGAAATTCGAAAACACATAGAGATTGTCGCACCTCTAAACCATAGGATAAAACAATAAACTCTTAAATTGATGAAGTGCGGCATAGTTATTGCCGACATTGGTCATCGTACCCCTTCATCATCGAAAATTGTGTTAAAGGATCTAATTTAACATAGCATAAGGCCATAAGGCCGATATAGATCCATGTCGCCTAGCATAGTATCAGTTTCATAGGTTTGCATAATATAAAGTTTTAAAGTTTGAAAATATGGAAATGGTGACATTGATGAATGGCAGCATCAACATCTCTTTATAATTTATAGTTAACATTGAAAACATGCGACAACACTGCCACTACACCTTAGTGTCGACATTGATAACTTGCGGCATCATAGTGCAAAGAGTTAGCATAGTAGACTAGCGGCATTGATGCCTTATAGATCGATGACGTTATAGAAAACAGGCGGCATCATGCCTTTTTTTATAAAATGTGGCACACAATAACGATGCGTAATGAAATGCGGCATCATTAACGTCGATAGCATGCATGTCGACGTCGACTCAGTCCCCAATGAATTCATTCCTTATCACTTAAAGTGATATCCTATGCATTCACTAAGGTCGGAAACATAGAATGGTCGTGCCATGGCCTTCGACGTCAACGACTTCAGCACGACAGTACCGTAAATATTATAAAATCTGTTTTCTTGTTATTAAACGTAAATTCTTTACATCAACTCCTATTGTTTTTCAAAATCTCATTGGATAATGATTTTCTTTATCAAATCCTTTTTAGTAATCTACCATAGACTAGAAATATCATTCCCAAAACATTTGAAAAGCTATTATTTTATATCAATAATTTAATATAATTATTAAGCTTTTCTAGCCTAATAAATTCATAATAAATCATAAAAACATGGAAAAATAATCCTCAAAAGTCGCAATAAATTATATTTTATATATTATATAACATATAAAAATTTTGTTGCCAAAAACATTATTTTATTATTTTTAATAATTAAAACCCGAAATAAACCATTTTCTCCACTTAAGAAAATCATAAAATATTCATACTTGCTTGAAAAATTATGAAATTAAAAATCATCTTCTAAAATAATGTTTCTAACATCATATCCAAATTTCAAGTCACTTGGGTATCATATGATAGGTTTTCTCACTTAAACCTATTAATAAATTTCAAATATAAATCCAATAATTCATCATAAAGCATACAATCGCTCAATCAATCAAAATATGGCATGAGAACATCAAAATATTTCAAGTTTAATCCTAAACCCGAAATTAAACAAGCATATTAGAGATGGTTATCATTATTCACCCTGATTTGATAAAGGAACGTGAGATTTGAATGTTGATTTGATTCCCGTAAGCCTTAACTTAGTTTCCTTAGCTTTCTTCTCTAGGTTTCTTCTAGCAATGACCGGCCTTAGCTTTCTTTAGTTTATGTGAAGTGGAAATGAAATGAAGGTAATGAGAGAATAAGGGTTTATGTTTAGTAAATGAAGCTTATTCCTATTATATCATTCTCATAATTCCTCCTTCTTATTTAATGTTCTAATCAACCTCATTAGTTTACTAATCAAGGCTTGACACATAAATTTTCAAATCTCAATTTCCTTATCCTTTTACATTATTTTATTTATTTTGTCTAGTTAAATATCCTAAGATACATTAATCAAAATTAGGGGTGTTACACCTGAACCCATTTACTCATCCTTTCCACATTAATATAAATTTCCAAACCAGGTGTAACCAAATATGCATATTCCTTCAGGAAATTTTGTATCATAACCTCACTAATATTAGCAGAAGCTTTGTGCACATTTGAAACAATTACACTAATTTGAGATATTTTGTGCAAATAAGCAGAAATACAGTGCGAATCTCCATCTACTCCATCACCTAAACCGACAATCCTATTATCCACTTCATCACCCATTTCCTCATCCAAACAACTTGTCAAAACAACACTATCAACCATGGTTTTCTTTGTAGTATCATTTCGCACATATGAATTGTAACGACCCGATATTTTGGACCATTCGCATCCATTATAAGTGTATAGGTAGACACTCATGCCGGAATTGAATTGCTCAAAATACCGCGTTGTTAATTTAAATTTGGCAAAACTGAACATATACAGTAAATAAATAATCACAGATCACAGACACAGAGTAATAAATGCAGCGGAAATAAAAGAGATAGTAGTTCATGAAGCTACTATATAAATGTATAAGTTACATCAGAGTTAAACCAGATACAACGGAAGAGTAATACGATACATCAGATACAAATCAGAATACATCACTGGAATCATCGAATACCGAAAGCAGAATAGATGGTTGGATCTTCAAGCAAAGCTCCAACTCCAAGGTGAGTCTCGAATACTGGTACACTCAGTCTGACCCGAGCATAAAGCAAAATACAAAACACTCGAGTCAGGATTAACATTCTTATATTAATAAATCCAACTCAAGTGAAATAGCAATTGAAATACAAGTAACTCAAAGGATGTTTGGAATAACCATCCTTTAAGGATCCATTAAACTATCTACTAGGTAGTAATATACGCTAAGTAGATAATGTCTATCAGTAATATAAGGTATTAAAATAGTGTTAAGTCATGGCCCATTCCACCCTTAACACATTTTTATTCCCAAAAGCATATACAAGACCGTAGTTTCCCCAAAACCGGAAGTCACCAGAGGGCAATCCATATACTAAAGGTACAAAACAAATTCGTAGTGGTCGCGAATAGGGAATACAAGTATAACAAGGCACATGAGGCAATACCCAAGGTAGTGACACTACCGTTTGCCTGATCCGGACTGGTGAGAACGCATCGCCGCAGCGATCGCAACACCGTGAAACAACACTCCCAAAATCAAGGGTGCACCAATCGACAACAAGTAATGAGTAGTTTGAAGAAGTGTGTTCACTTGAGGTAGCTGACCTCCATTGGCCCGGCACGGCTCCTGTTTTAGTCATTTCCAATTTGACACAAGTGTCAAGGCTATCCATTATCGTTCTCTTTCTTCAGTCATCACGTACACCATTCCAACCACTTCATTCTGGATCATCACTCCGCGTATAGTTATTAAAGTGGTTTTCGGTTTAGACAGAGAGTATGTCCATAACCGATTCCGGTCTCTTTAATAACTTTCGTAATTATTACCCCGATTGGTCGTTTAATAAATTTCAAAACCAAATCAATTACAGTTTCAAATAAAATTTGTAAACCAACGTTTCATTTGACTTTCTAAATCAATTTCCAAAATTTACGTTTCAAAACTTTTAAATTACCATTTCAAAATCTTATAATTCAATTTCAATTCAAATATTGATTCAAGTTCGTATATCAGTTTCATTTCAAAATCATTTAAATTAATTTAATTTAACATTCAAATCAATTTAAATTCATTCATCTATTTCATTCAATATTCATTAAGTAAATTTGCCATTCAAAAAAATTTCTATTAAATTTCCAATTCATTAAATCCATTATTTAAATTCAACTTCATTATATCAAAACTTACAATTTGAATTAAATTAAATTCATCAAATCAAATTCTTTAAATTTCAAGTCTTGCATTAATTTCAATAAATCACATTTTATTTCTTGATAAAGAAATTCAATTTCACTTATTACTTACTTAAATGATTTTCCAAACTTAATTAATAAAGAAATTCAATTCCAATTATTACGAAGTAAAATTAACTTATTAAAAGTTCAATTTCACTTATTAAAGAATTCAATTCAATTTTAATCATTAAATAATTCAATCTTATTTAATTATTAAATAGTTCAAAACTTAATTATTAAATAGTTTCAAAGTTTAATAATTTCAAACTTAATTATAATTTCAAACTTAATTATAAAAATCATTTCAAACTTAATTCAATCATTTCTCAAATTAAACATCGTTCTTTCATCAATTACATTGTTAGTTTTTTTGTTTCAGATTATTAAATATTGACATTTCCTTTCATTAAAAATTCAAATTTCAACTTCATTTCAAAACCATATTCTTTATTCAAATAAAATCTTCGTTTTATTTTTAAATCAAATTATTGACCAATCGGGTTTTATTTAATTCTCTATCCTATGTCAAAGTTTAATTTGGGTATTTATCATTTCAACCCGATTCCAATTCAATTCAAAATCAAAACATAGCAAAGGGAACTTGCAGTGTGATAACTGGGATGGTGTCAAAGTAAATAAACAAGCAATAACAACAATCAATATCAATCCAATAGTCAATTCAAATAATCCCGAAATAACCGTATTAATTCGCATTGTTATTTGTACGAATTAATATAATTATTTCTAGAATCTACACTATCATTTCATGTAGATTAAAGATTATTACATTACGATTTTCACTTGTCATTTATTTACAATTTTAACACTACAACAATTAATACAATATACGTTCAATAGTACAAAGTGTAATTATCACTATTTTACATGTCAATTTATTTAACAAATAAAAAGGGGTCATATTCAACTAATCAAATCCAACATATATGTCGATTCAAATTTCAATTATCCTACGTCAAATTTACTTGCATAATATTTATCACTTTATACATTTCAATTTTAACGTCCAATTGTAAACATCAAACAATCAATCATTTAACAACCAAACTGGATTATCATTGCATATATAACAGATAATGGTGTCAGAGGTCACAAGTGAACTGATACAGGTAATAACAGTGTAAATATCTAATAACAGCATATTTCAATTGTCGTTTCAATTGAAATCAAATTTAATAAATAAAAGAACGTTAATCGTGAGTGAGTGCTCACCTTTCGAGGCTAGAGATGATTTGAGTCACGTATCCAAGCACAAATTCCAAATCAAAGCAAGATTGGCACGAATTCGACAAAGCTGATAGATATGAAATAGAATACATCGAATTAGAGCTGGATTGATGATAGTTGATACGAGTGAACTGGTATATAAGAATCATATCCTACATTCGACAATATTCAATTGAAATGTATACGTGTATTTCAAAATCGTTGTTTTAAATTTTAAACACATATACAAAATGCCTACATAATATGTTCGAAATAAATACTTATGTAAATATTTAAATATCACTTTATATATATATACACAACAACAACAAACTTATTATTTCAAATCTATACATACATTACTAAGCCATTCCTAACAAGCTAACAACATTTATATAAAATTGCAATAAAATCTTATACGACAGTTTTTTTTTAAATAACAATAATAATAAAGAATAACAAAATAAATAAAATAAAATATATATACACATCTTATTGGAAACTAACTATATACGAAAATTTTGAACAGAACAAAGTATATCAAATTGAAGTACGGCTGTCATCTGTAAAACACCTATATAGCTAAACTGTTATTAATCAATATTCTGAAATGCTTAATCTAACATACTAACAGCTAACACATATAACCAAATTATATATACCAATCATAAAACAAACCATAACCTAGCCTTAAACAGTTTAACCAATATATCTCCGATACCCAAAATCTGATTCGACTATATAAATATACATTATTAAACCAAAAATCCTTTCAAAGTATAACCAACTTTGCTTATATATTTATATATACGGAAAATATATAACAGTTCAAGATATAGATAACACCTATACAACTCCACTATTTGTTTTAAACTATATATATTCTTATATCATATTTTAACTTCACTTATAAATAATATTCCAATAATAACTTCATATATGAGTATACTTTACAGGTTTTACAATTACAGAGACAGTTATAATTGACATCATTTCGTAATAAAATGTATACATACAAATAAAGTAACGTATTCAAATATACTTACGAGATAATAAGGGGAGGAGTCTCAGCCAACTAGAAAAGGAAAAGAAAGGAGGCGGCAACGGTGGTCGATCAGGCCAAGAGATGGAAAAGGAAGGCGTGAGCCTGGTGGAGGTTGATAGGCGAAGCTAGTGGCTGAGGTAGGTGTGGTTGTGGCGATTGGAACATGCTCGGCCAGAGCTTGGATATTTGGTGGTGGGGTCGAGTTGCATGGAAAGGAAGGCTCGGATGCGGGCTGTCGGAGGGGAAACGGCGGGAAAGGAGGAGCGGGGTAGGAGCTGCAGCTCACTGATGTTGGCTTCGGGCTTTAAGGGTGTGGGTTGGTCTGATAGAGTGGTACGGTGGTTGTGGAAGGAAGATGCTAGCTGAAGTGGATGGGAGACAAGGCGGTCTATGTGTTGGAAACTGCTATGTTAAGGGGAGGTGGAGGTAGAAGTCAGACAAGGAAAGATAATGGGTTCGGAGGGAAAAGTGGGCACGGCCAAAGCTATGGGTGTTTGCCTGGGCTTGCAAGCTGAGGTGGATCGGAGGGGAAGAGGAAAGATGTGAAGTGGTGAAGAGGAGCAGGTTCAGGGAAATGAGTGAATGCAAAATAAAAGTAATGTACATATTTGAACGTAAGTGGCCATAAGGTGAATAGCCTAATCAATGGATGATGCCAGGTGTTTGAAAACATAAAGAATAGGACCGAAAAACAATATACATCAATGCAAATTGAAATGGTGGAAAGGCAAACGTCATGCCGTTTCCAAATTATTAATGGTAAGTTTCAAATTGGATTACACGGAGGAAATGAATGGACACAAAACTCAACACCCCAAAACCCCAAACTATACAAATGAGTATACTACGAAGATCAGCACGACGGGACGTTCAAAACGGTATATAGATATCGGTGGTATGGTTGAATTATAAAAATTCGAATTTTTCTACTACGAAAAATGCAAGAAAATCACTGAAAAATAAGATCGACGGAGCCAAAGATGTCCGAATTTGGAAAAACGACAAACTGACATCTTGCTCAGAAGATGGTTTAGAATTTTTCTATGTAAAAATATTTAGGTTTCGGAAACATTTTATTTTCATCACTTTTAACTGATTAAATTGAAGTAAATTTACGCGCGAAATATACTTTCATATTTTCGGACGAAAATTTACCAGTTGCTATGTTTAACTAAACGCATTCCAAATATCAAATTTATATTTCAAAATTTTATCGTTTAAAATTTCACAAAATTTCAACTAATTACGTTATTAAAACAGTTGAAATTTACGGGTCGTTACACTCTCCCCCACTCAAAACTTTTCGTCCCCGAAAAGGAACAAGGTAGAAGAATAGAAACAACCAGAAAGAAAAACAGATTTGAATTACAAAATAACGATTAATTTAAATCATATAAATTCAAATTTAAATTAATTGATATTCAATAATTGATTTAATCCATTTGATTTCACTAAAATCAATCTCAACTATTTCTAAATTCATTATCTTATTATCCAATTATCTTCAATTTACAATTTCTAAAATCATATATTTGAATAGTCTTTTATTATAATCATATTTTCTTCAACAATTTTAAATTCTTCTTTATTCCAAATTACTGTTAAATTTATTCTACTTAATATATCTACTCACATATATTTAACCCATATAAATTAATTTAAAACATAAAAGTTTCGATTTAAATTAATTTACATCTATTAATTTCTTTTAAATTCAAGGTATTTTCATATGTTGATCAAATTTCAATTTATTAATTCTTTCAAAACAAATTTATTAATTCTTTCAAAACAAATTTATTTCATTATTAACTGATTTTACTTATTATCCTATCTAACTCTATTAACATCTTTAAAATCAAAATTTAGTGTATAACATTCAAATTTTATTTATAAATTCAATTTATCTTATATATTATCCAATTACATATTCAACTTCTGAATGATTTAGGTAAGTTGTATTAGAATGCAGTTGAACAATATACAATAAAATTTTCCCAATTCAATTATTCAAGTTTAAATATTTACTCCAAATTTTGGTTTTACTTATAATTAAAATCATCCTTTAACAAAATTTAAGAATTAGATTTCCGATTAACTTTAAACAATTTAGAGATATATATAATATATTTATATCAAATCAAATAAAAAAAATTTAAAAAAATAAGATACCTATATATATATATATAAATCAAATTATATTAAAGAAATTCAAATCAAAATATTTTTCAAAACAAAACCGTAGCAAAGCTACAGAATAGTATCTCCACTTCGAAACTCGAAAATGAATGTCGATGATGCGGCCGCCATCACCGAAATTATTTTCCAGCGACAAAGAGAAGAGCACTGATTTCAACATTTTTTTTTTAAAATTCTTTGGAAACGATTTCTGTTCAGAAATATTTCAAATAATATACATTTTAAAACTTTTAAAAAAAACCAAGTTCGAAATCACCGGAAATTAAATTCTCAAATTCTAATTTAAATCCATTTCCATTCCTAATTAAAATCTTAAACCATGTTCTATAATTTCACTTACTTATCATATTGGAATAGTCAATGGTCTACAAACAATAATCAAATATTACCATTTTGTTGACCCATTCATTTAACAATCTAGAAATTTACTTATATATAATATATAATCACACAAATTTATTTTATTTACCAAATTTGAAAACAATATTGTGTCAGTTTGCTCTGCTCAAGTGTTTTGGAAATCCTATCGATAGCGTTGATCAGACGAATCGATCGAAAACCAAAATCAACATCAACAACTCAAACAACACAATATATAAAACATTTTAATATTAATTTACAAATACACTTCCTCGCTCGACGATACAAAATGGATTTCAAGCATGGATAGAGATTCAAATTTGATAGAAATCAAATCAAAGAGAATTTTGATTCGAAGATAAGTTTGAAACATAAGATAAGATGATTTAAATAACAAATAAGAAGATGGATGAGTTTATATAAATCGCGGGCAACCTTATCCGGGTCGACCGTGACTTCAAGAATTAGATCGATGTAGAATTTTGAGGCAAATCGACATTCGATCTCAAGAAATAGAATTCAGGTATAGCAGGGAATAGATAGCATCGTAAACCGAGGATACAGAAATCTCCGGTAAATCGATGCCTATTATAAAGGAGTTTTGCTCCGTTACGAATCATTCGAAGATTGGCGAGACCGCCGATTCATTATAACGGTCATTCAAAATGGAGTTATGCGATGCTCCAGAATTGAAAGAAGACGAATAGTGAGGGACACGAATGAAATTTAGAACCGCAGGGAACGTTCCAAAATTCAAACGAATCGAGTCAAAGGAAAGAGATTGAAACTCGAATGAGAGTGATTCTGTAAATACATTTACCCTATATGCTAAGTTTTGCCTAGAGCTACCAAAGCTCTGATACCAACTGTAACGACCCGATATTTTGGATCATTCGCATCCATTATAAGTGTATAGGTAGACACTCATGCCGGAATTGAATTGCTCAAAATACCGCGTTGTTAATTTAAATTTGGCAAAACTGAACATATACGGTAAATAAATAATCACAGATCACAGACACAGGGTAATAAATGCAGCGGAAATAAAAGAGATAGTAGTTCATGAAGCTACTATATAAATGTATAAGTTACATCAGAGTTAAACCAGATACAACGGAAGAGTAATACGATACATCAGATACAAATCAGAATACATCACTGGAATCATCGAATACCGAAAGCAGAATAGATGGCTGGATCTTCAAGCAAAGCTCCAACTCCAAGGTGAGTCTCGAATACTGGTACACTCAGTCTGACCCGAGCGTAAAGCAAAATACAAAACACTCGAGTCAGGATTAACATTCTTATATTAATAAATCCAACTCAAGTGAAATAGCAATTGAAATACAAGTAACTCAAAGGATGTTTGGAATAACCATCCTTTAAGGATCCATTAAACTATCTACTAGGTAGTAATATACGCTAAGTAGATAATGTCTATTAGTAATATAAGGTATTAAAATAGTGTTAAGTCATGGCCCATTCCACCCTTAACACATTTTTATTCCCAAAAGCATATACAAGACCGTAGTTTCCCCAAAACCGGAAGTCACCAGAGGGCAATCCATATACTAAAGGTACAAAACAAATTCGTAGTGGTCGCGAATAGGGAATACAAGTATGACAAGGCACATGAGGCAATACCCAAGGTAGTGACACTACCGTTTGCCTGATCCGGACTGGTGAGAACGCATCGCCGCAGCGATCGCAACACCATGAAACAACACTCCCAAAATCAAGGGTGCACCAATCGACAACAAGTAATGAGTAGTTCGAAGAAGTGTGTTCACTTGAGGTAGCTGACCTCCATTGGCCCGGCACGGCTCCTGTTTTAGTCATTTCCAATTTGACACAAGTGTCAAGGCTATCCATTATCGTTCTCTTTCTTCAGTCATCACGTACACCATTCCAACCACTTCATTTTGGATCATCACTCCGCGTATAGTTATTAAAGTGGTTTTCGGTTTAGACAGAGAGTATGTCCATAACCGATTCCGGTCTCTTTAATAACTTTCGTAATTATTACCCCGATTGGTCGTTTAATAAATTTCAAAACCAAATCAATTACAGTTTCAAATAAAATTTGTAAACCAACGTTTCATTTGACTTTCTAAATCAATTTCCAAAATTTACGTTTCAAAACTTTTAAATTACCATTTCAAAATCTTATAATTCAATTTCAATTCAAATATTGATTCAAGTTCGTATATCAGTTTCATTTCAAAATCATTTAAATTAATTTAATTTAACATTCAAATCAATTTAAATTCATTCATCTATTTCATTCAATATTCATTAAGTAAATTTGCCATTCAAAACAATTTCTATTAAATTTCCAATTCATTAAATCCATTATTTAAATTCAACTTCATTATATCAAAACTTACAATTTGAATTAAATTAAATTCATCAAATCAAATTCTTTAAATTTCAAGTCTTGCATTAATTTCAATAAATCACATTTTATTTCTTGATAAAGAAATTCAATTTCACTTATTACTTACTTAAATGATTTTCCAAACTTAATTAATAAAGAAATTCAATTCCAATTATTACGAAGTAAAATTAACTTATTAAAAGTTCAATTTCACTTATTAAAGAATTCAATTCAATTTTAATCATTAAATAATTCAATCTTATTTAATTATTAAATAGTTCAAAACTTAATTATTAAATAGTTTCAAAGTTTAATAATTTCAAACTTAATTATAATTTCAAACTTAATTATAAAAATCATTTCCAACTTAATTCAATCATTTCTCAAATTAAACATCGTTCTTTCATCAATTACATTGTTAGTTTTTTTTGTTTCAGATTATTAAATATTGACATTTCCTTTCATTAAAAATTCAAATTTCAACTTCATTTCAAAACCATATTCTTTATTCAAATAAAATCTTCGTTTTATTTTTAAATCAAATTATTGACCAATCGGGTTTTATTTAATTCTCTATCCTATGTCAAAGTTCAATTTGGGTATTTATCATTTCAACCCGATTCCAATTCAATTCAAAATCAAAACATAGCAAAGGGAACTTGCAGTGTGATAACTGGGATGGTGTCAAAGTAAATAAACAAGCAATAACAACAATCAATATCAATCCTATAGTCAATTCAAATAATCTCGAAATAACTGTATTAATTCGCATTGTTATTTGTACGAATTAATATAATTAATTCTAGAATCTACACTATCATTTCATGTAGATTAAAGATTATTACATTACGGTTTTCACTTGTCATTTATTTACAATTTTAACACTACAACAATTAATACAATATACGTTCAATAGTACAAAGTGTAATTATCACTATTTTACATGTCAATTTATTTAACAAATAAAAAGGGGTCATATTCAACTAATCAAATCCAACATATATGTCGACTCAAATTTCAATTATCCTACGTCAAATTTACTTGCATAATATTTATCACTTTATACATTTCAATTTTAACGTCCAATTGTAAACATCAAACAATCAATCATTTAACAACCAAACTGGATTATCATTGCATATATAACAGATAATGGTGTCAGAGGTCACAAGTGAACTAATACAGGTAATAACAGTGTAAGTATCTAATAACAGCATATTTCAATTGTCGTTTCAATTGAAATCAAATTTAATAAATAAAAGAACGTTAATCGTGAGTGAGTGCTCACCTTTCGAGGCTAGAGATGATTTGAGTCACGTATCCAAGCACAAATTCCAAATCAAAGCAAGATTGGCACGAATTCGACAAAGCTGATAGATATGAAATAGAATACATCGAATTAGAGCTGGATTGATGATAGTTGATACGAGTGAACTGGTATATAAGAATCATATCCTACATTCGACAATATTCAATTGAAATGTATACGTGTATTTCAAAATCGTTGTTTTAAATTTTAAACACATATACAAAATGCCTACATAATATGTTCGAAATAAATACTTATGTAAATATTTAAATATCACTTTATATATATATACACAACAACAACAAACTTATGATTTCAAATCTATACATACATTACTAAGCCATTCCTAACAAGCTAACAACATTTATATAAAATTGCAATAAAATCTTATACGACAGTTTTTTTTTTAAATAACAATAATAATAAAGAATAACAAAATAAATAAAATAAAATATATATACACATCTTATTGGAAACTAACTATATACGAAAATTTTGAACAGAACAAAGTATATCAAATTGAAGTACGGCTGTCATCTGTAAAACACCTATATAGCTAAACTGTTATTAATCAATATTCTGAAATGCTTAATCTAACATACTAACAGCTAACACATATAACCAAATTATATATACCAATCATAAAACAAACCATAACCTAGCCTTAAACAGTTTAACCAATATATCTACGATACCCAAAATCTGATTCGACTATATAAATATACATTATTAAACCAAAAATCCTTTCAAAATATAACCAACTTTGCTTATATATTTATATATACGGAAAATATATAACAGTTCAAGATATAGATAACACCTATACAACTCCACTATTTGTTTTAAACTATATATATTCTTATATCATATTTTAACTTCACTTATAAATAATATTCCAATAATAACTTCATATATGAGTATACTTTACAGGTTTTACAATTACAGAGACAGTTATAATTGACATCATTTCGTAATAAAATGTATACATACAAATAAAGTAACGTATTCAAATATACTTACGAGATAATAGGGGGAGGAGTCTCAGCCAACTAGAAAAGGAAAAGAAAGGAGGCGGCAACGGTGGTCGATCAGGCCAAGAGATGGAAAAGGAAGGCGTGAGCCTGGTGGAGGTTGATAGGCGAAGCTAGTGGCTGAGGTAGGTGTGGTTGTGGCGATTGGAACATGCTCGGCCAGAGCTTGGATATTTGGTGGTGGGGTCGAGTTGCATGGAAAGGAAGGCTCGGATGCGGGCTGTTGGAGGGGAAACGGCGGGAAAGGAGGAGCGGGGTAGGAGCTGCAGCTCACTGATGTTGGCTTCGGGCTTTAAGGGTGTGGGTTGGTCTGATAGAGTGGTACGGTGGTTGTGGAAGGAAGATGCTAGCTGAAGTGGATGGGAGACAAGGCGGTCTATGTGTTGGAAACTGCTATGTTAAGGGGAGGTGGAGGTAGAAGTCAGACAAGGAAAGATAATGGGTTCGGAGGGAAAAGTGGGCACGGCCAAAGCTATGGGTGTTTGCCTGGGCTTGCAAGCTGAGGTGGATCGGAGGGGAAGAGGAAAGATGTGAAGTGGTGAAGAGGAGCAGGTTCAGGGAAATGAGTGAATGCAAAATAAAAGTAATGTACATATTAGAACGTAAGTGGCCATATGATGTAGCTCAGGCCAGGGATGAAGGCATGAGTCGAAAACGACTTAAGACTTATGATGAGTCGTAGGTGATGAGTCGTATATGACTTATGATGAGTTGTAGGTGATGAGTCGTATATGACTTATGATGAGTCGTAGGTGATGAGTCGTATATGACTTATGACGAGTCGTAGGTGATGAGTCGAAAACGACTTAAGACTTATGATGAGTCGTAGGTGATGAGTCGTATATGACTTATGATGAGTCGTAGGTGATGAGTCGAAAACGACTTAAGACTTATGATGAGTCGTAGGTGATGAGTCATATATGACTTATGATGAGTCGTAGGTGATGAGTCGAAAACGACTTAAGACTTAGGAATTTTTCTGGATATGTGTTGTAGCCTATAAATAGGCAAGTTGTGTCATTTTGTAAGGTTGTTGAATATTGAATAAAATTCTCTTTTGTTAGCTTTGTGCTTTCAATTTCAATTGGTAGTCGAGTGTATCTCCTATCTCCACTTACGTCATTCGAGTGCGCTCGAATCATCGTTTGCTGAAGCCGATTCACGGAATCTTGTGCGCAAGATCAACGTTGAAGAATCGTAGATCTCTTTCCCGGTATCTTCGGATCAACGAGTCAGAGATAGCTAGAGTTCGGTATCTTCGGATCAACGAGTTCGGGCATTTCAGTATCCATCAATCCACAGATTGCTACATTCAACGATCTACATTGTTTTTGTAATATCCGCTGCGTCAGTTTGGTATCAGAGCTTGTTTTAGCCAATCATAGCTAAATCGAGTCTTGGAGCCGAGAATTTGAAGTGTTGAAGTTGTGTTCATCGTGTTCATCATATTTTGCAACAAAGTTGGAGTTTTCGATCCATTTCATTTTGGATCCAAGTTCGAAAGGTGTTTGAAACTTGAAGTGTGAATTTGTTGAAGTGTTTGGGAAGTATTCAATCATGCCGCCAAGACGAGTTCAACGTCATCGCAATATTAATGCTTTGTACGGAAGAGAAGAGGCCGATGAAATGGAGCAACGAATCAACGAGAATTTCAATGAGAAGCTTATTGAAGGGATTGGTCGATTAGAGAGGATGATGTTGGAGATGAGTCAAAATCAGAGAAGAGTATCACCCGAATCGATCCATGGGAGAAGTAGAGCTTCACCACATTCAAATCGAGAGAGAAGTGTCGATAGTGATCATAGAAGCGTGGATCGAGATTGTGATAGAAATGTTGATGATCGAAGTCGGGATAGAAATGTGACTGATCGAGATCAGAGGAATGTAGATCGTGATCGAAGGAATGTAGATCGTAGGAATGTTGGTGGAAGAAATGGTGGTGGAAGAGATGTTGGTGGTCAGGATCGACATCGATATACATCGGATGGTGAAGAAGAGTATGATGGTGGTAGTGTTCATGGACGAGGACGTGGACAAGGAAGAAATCAGTCAGAGTACGATCACAAGTGGGAATCTGGTATGAAAACTGAAATTCCAGAATTCAAAGGTGGTATGCAAGCTGAAGAGTTTCTAGATTGGGTGGCTAATGTTGAAGAAATTTTTGATTTCAAAGAAGTTCCAGAACATCGTAGAGTGAAGTTGGTTGCTACAAGGTTGAGGGGTAGAGCTTTGGCATGGTGGCAGCAAACCAAACTTACACGTGAACGAATGGGGAAGTCAAAAGTTGAATCTTGGGAGAAGATGAAGAAATTGATGAAAGCAACGTTCTTACCTTATAATTATCAATCTCTGATGTATCAGCGTTTGCAGAACTTGAGGCAGGGCACAAAGACTGTTAATGATTACGCAGATGAGTTTTATCAGCTTATCGCAAGGAATGATATTATGGAAACGGAAGAACAACTGACATCTAGATTCATTGGGGGATTGAGAATGCAGATCCAGGATATGGTAAACATGTTTGATCCAAGATCTGTGGCGGAAGCACATCAGAAAGCGTTGGCTTGGGAGAAACAGGGAAGACGAGGTGGTGGTGTGTTTACCAATTCTAACAATCAAGCGAAGGGTGTTAATGGAAGTTCTAGTGTTTCAAAAGTTGTTGCAAAACCAGTTGTAAAGGAGGTTGAGAAGGCGAAGGTTAACAACAGTTTCAAATGTTACAATTGTCAGGAGATGGGTCATAAAAGCAACGAATGTCCGAAGCCGAAGAAGAGAACCATGGTGACAGAAGTTGAGGAGGAAGATGAGGAAGAAGCTGAATGCTCTAATTCTTTACCAGTTGAGGAGGAAGACTTACTGTCGGGAGATGACGGGTACGCATTGATGATGAGGAGAAGTTGTTTAACACCGAAGCAAGAGGAGGAAAGTAGTTGGTTGAGGAACAATATCTTTCAATCTACATGCACTATTCTGGGAAGAGTTTGTAAATTTGTTATTGATGCTGGGAGTTGTGATAATATTATCTCTACAGAAGCGGTGAAGAAGTTGGAGTTGAAAACCGAGAAACATCCTAAACCGTACAAGTTAGCTTGGTTGAGGAAGGGTGGTGAAGTGAAAGTTGGACGTAGAGCTTGTGTGAAGTTTTCAATTGGGAAGAAATACAAGGATGAGGTTTGGTGTGATGTAGTCGACATGGATGTGTGTCATCTGTTGTTGGGCAGACCATGGCAGTTTGATAGAGCAGTACAACATGATGGTCGTGCTAACAGTTACAGTTTCATGTTTGAGGGTACTAAAATCACTCTGATTCCCAAGAAGCAACAACAGAAAGAGAGTAAGTTGGAGGAGATTGAAGAGTTGAAAACTTTATTATCTCTGAAGGAATTTGTTAAGGAGGTTGAAGAGGAGCCTGAAGTATACCTGTTGATTGGGCGTGAGAGCAGTGAAGAGGTTGAAATTCCAGAAGAAGCGAAGCCAGTTTTGAAAGAATTTGAGGATGTATTTCCAGATGAGTTACCTAAAGAGTTACCGCCGCTGAGAGACATTCAACATCAAATTGATCTTGTTCCGGGAGTAGTATTGCCACATAGACCGCATTACCGAATGAGTCCGAAGGAGCATGAAGAATTAAGGAGGCAGGTGGAAGAATTGCTTGAGCAGGGACGTGTACAGGAAAGTTTGAGTCCATGTGCTGTGCCAGCTTTGTTGGTACCGAAGAAAGATGGGACGTGGAGGATGTGCACGGACAGTCGAGCATTGAATAAAATCACTGTACGATACAGATTTCCAATGCCAAGGTTGGATGACTTGCTGGATCAGTTGAGTGGGGCTACTATCTTTTCGAAAATTGATTTGAAAAGCGGATATCATCAAATTCGGATTAGACCTGGAGACGAATGGAAGACAGCCTTCAAGACGAGAGAGGGGTTGTATGAATGGCTGGTGATGCCGTTCGGTCTTTCGAATGCACCGAGTACGTTCATGCGAGTGATGAATCAAATTTTTAGACCTTTCATTGGGAAATTTGTGGTGGTGTACTTTGACGATATTTTGATTTATAGTAGGAGTCTGGAAGAGCATGTTCAACATCTGAAGGAAGTGTTAATTATTTTACGAGAGGAACAATTTTATGCTGCAACAAAGAAATGCGTGTTCATGACGCATAGTGTTTTGTTCTTGGGGTATATTGTTTCGGAGAAGGGCATCCAGGTAGATCAGAATAAAGTTGAAGCAGTCAGGAATTGGCCACAGCCGAAGACAATTACAGAAGTGAGAAGTTTTCATGGGCTAGCGTCATTCTACCGAAGATTCATTCCACACTTCAGTAGCGTGATGGCACCGGTGACTGATTGCATGAAGGGGAAATAATTTTCTTGGACGGAGGAAGCTGGGATTGCTTTTGGGAAGATCAAGAAGTTGCTGACATCTGCACCAATTCTTGTATTACCAGATTTTCAGTTATTGTTTGAACTGCATACTGATGCGTCAAAGGTTGGAATTGGAGGGGTGTTGAGTCAGAATGGGCGTCCTATTGCATATTTCAGCGAGAAGTTGTCAGGAGCAAAGATGAGATACAGTACCTATGATGTGGAATTTTATGCTGTTGTTCAAGCAGTAAAGCACTGGCGACATTACTTATTCCAGAAAGAATTTGTTTTATACACTGATCACGAGGCGTTGAAACATTTACAAGGACAAGACAAGATTTCAGCAAGACATGCATCGTGGATTGCTTATTTGCTGCAGTTTACTTTTGTCGTTAAGCACAAGTCAGGGGTAACCAATCGTGTGGCTGATGCTTTGAGCAGGAGGAGTCATTTGTTGACGACAATGAAAGTTGAAGTGACAGGTTTTGAATTATTGCCAGAATTGATTGAAGAAGATCCTTACTTTGTGAAATTTGTTGAAAAGGTAAAGGAAGGAAGCACTGATGAATTTGTGTTGGTGGATGGTTTTCTGTTTAAAGGAAATCGATTGTGCATCCCAGACTGTAGCTTGAGAATGAAGATTGTTAAAGAATTACATGAAGAAGGCCATGTGGGTAGAGATCGTACGCTACAGTTAATTTCACAATCTTATTTTTGGCCGTCAATGAGGAAAGAGATAGAGAGATTTGTGGAAAGGTGTCATATCTGTCAAGTTTCGAAAGGAACAGCGACGAATGCGGGGTTATATATGCCGTTACCTGTGCCTACCAAACCATGGGTTGATATCAGCATGGATTTCGTGTTGGGATTGCCGAGAACTCAGAGGGGAAATGATTCTATATTTGTTGTGGTGGACAGGTTTTCGAAGATGGCACATTTTATAGCCTGTAAGAAGACAGCGGATGCAGTTCGAGTGGCACAGTTATTCTTTAAAGAAATATATCGTTTACATGGTTTACCCGAATCTATTGTTTCTGACCGAGATACTCGATTTCTGAGTCACTTTTGGTTGAGTCTATGGAAGATGGTGGGAACGAAGTTGAAATTTAGTAGTGCATATCATCCTCAGACGGATGGACAAACTGAAGTTGTGAATAGATCGTTGGGAAATTTGTTGCGATGTCTTGTGCAGGACAATTTGAAGAGTTGGGACTTAAAGTTGTCTCAGGCAAAGTTTGCTTATAATCATGCTGTTAACCGAAGCACTGGTTACAGTCCATTTCAGATTGTTTATTCGAGCTTACCAAAGGGGCCGTTGGATTTGACGGTAGTGCCACAATCAAAGAAGACAGTTAAGAAAGCTGCTGATTTTGTTGAAGGTTTGACAGAGTGTCATAAAATCGTTCAGGAACGATTGGAGAAAACAAATGAGAAATATAAACGATCTGCAGATTTGAAACGAAGGAGTGTTGAATTTAACGAAGGTGATTTAGTTTATGCAGTGTTGACAAAGTATCGTTTTCCAGTGGGCGCTTATAACAAGTTGAAAGCCAGAAAAATTGGTCCTGTAAAGGTCGTACAACGAATTAACGAAAATGCTTATAAGTTGGAGCTGCCAGAAGATGTGTACACTTCTGATGTGTTCAATGTTAAACATCTCGTACCATATCATGGGGATGAACGAGCTGATGTGGAAGAATTTACAAATTCGAGGTCGAATTTCTCTCAACCTGGGGAGGATGATGTAGCTCAGGCCAGGGATGAAGGCATGAGTCGAAAACGACTTAAGACTTATGATGAGTCGTAGGTGATGAGTCGTATATGACTTATGATGAGTCGTAGGTGATGAGTCTTATATGACTTATGATGAGTCGTAGGTGATGAGTCGAAAACGACTTAAGACTTATGATGAGTGGTAGGTGATGAGTCGTATATGACTTATGATGAGTCGTAGGTGATGAGTCGAAAACGACTTAAGACTTATGATGAGTCGTAGGTGATGAGTCATATATGACTTATGATGAGTCGTAGGTGATGAGTCGAAAACGACTTAAGACTTAGGAATTTTTCTGGATATGTGTTGTAGCCTATAAATAGGCAAGTTGTGTCATTTTGTAAGGTTGTTGAATATTGAATAAAATTCTCTTTTGTTAGCTTTGTGCTTTCAATTTCAATTGGTAGTCGAGTGTATCTCCTATCTCCACTTACGTCATTCGAGTGCGCTCGAATCATCGTTTGCTGAAGCCGATTCACGGAATCTTGTGCGCAAGATCAACGTTGAAGAATCGTAGATCTCTTTCCCGGTATCTTCGGATCAACGAGTCAGAGATAGCTAGAGTTCGGTATCTTCGGATCAACGAGTTCGGGCATTTCAGTATCCATCAATCCACAGATTGCTACATTCAACGATCTACATTGTTTTTGTAATATCCGCTGCGTCACCATAAGGTGAATAGCCTAATCAATGGATGATGCCAGGTGTTTGAAAACATAAAGAATAGGACCGGAAAACAATATACATCAATGCAAATTGAAATGGTGGAAAGGCAAACGTCATGCCGTTTCCAAATTATTAATGGTAAGTTTCAAATTGGATTACACGGAGGAAATGAATGGACACAAAACTCAACACCCCAAACGGATACCGGAACGGTCATCGTTGTACTGATTTCGCGATGTACCCAACCCCAAACTATACAAATGAGTATACTGCGAAGATCAGCACGACGAGACGTTCAAAACGGTATATAGATATCGGTTGTATGGTTGAATTATAAAAATTCGAATTTTTCTACTACGAAAAATGCAAGAAAATCACTGAAAAATAAGATCGACGGAGCCAAAGATGTCCGAATTTGGAAAAACGACAAACTGACATCTTGCTCAGAAGATGTTTTAGAATTTTTCTATGTAAAAATATTTAGGTTTCGAAAATATTTTATTTTCATCACTTTTAACTGATTAAATTGAAGTAAATTTACGCGCGAAATAAAATTTCATATTTTCGGACGAAAATTTACCAGTTGCTATGTTTAACTAAACGCATTCCAAATATCAAATTTATATTTCAAAATTTTATCGTTTAAAATTTCACAAAATTTCAACTAATTACGTTATTAAAACAGTTGAAAATTACGGGTCGTTCCATGAATCAACAGAAAAGGATAACCTGATATAACTATCCCATGCTCATCGGCGGTAACACAAGACACAATGGCAGTTTCACCGTGCACCATATCCTTATCCAAGCAACCAGCCAAATCATCTCTGTGCCTATTAACAACATCAACAACCTCTGTTTCTATCCCATCATCAAATCCATGCACACTAACAACATTAAAACCAGAAACAGCCTTGCACACCGATTCATCCACCATATCAACATCCCCATCACTCTTTATGACTGAACAACCAAAAACCCGGTCGGATATCCAACCCAAATCATCTAGACCATTAAGACCTTCAAATCTATTAGAAGTTTTGATCACAAAGCTCGAATTGTTACAACTTTTTACTAAGTGTTTTCTGTTCTTGATAAAATCACCACTATCCAATAGTTAATCAATTTCCTGCATGATCTTGACACTGCCTGATACTGACTCTTCTATAACAAACTGTTCTTGGCTACTGAAATTCAACATATGGTTCATAACAATTGGATCATAAAGTAAAGAATCAATGTGAGAAAGATCAACAATATTCATCACCAATTTATCACCAAAATAATCATCAAACCCATCCTAACATTCACCATTCAATGAAGACTTTGAAATCATTTTATCTAATGAATTACCAATTACTGAAATAATTTCTGGATCCCCAAATTTCTTTTCATAATTCATACCAATATTTATAGAATTAATAGCACTGAAATGCTTAAAGTGATCCTCCAACAATTCTATACCCTCGATTCTTTGAACCATAATTGGTCGAGCAGAATGTGCTTAAGTTTCATGCATTTCAAATGAAAATTAAATCCATGGTCAGGAATACTCATCTGCTTAATACTGCCTGAACCCGAACCATTCAATATCCTTAAGCATTTGTTCTTCTTGTGCCCAAAAATTCCATAGCTAAAATAACGGATTGATCTCTGCAATCCCCAGCAAAGTGCGAATCGTCTCCACACGTGAAACAAAATTTTGATTTCTTTTTTAAACTAATCCAATTTTTGACAGAGGGTTTTCATTTAACACTTTGGGGATAAGGTTCTTCTTTCAAGAGTTGAGCGTACGAGTGAGATTTAGGAGCGAAGATTCTTGAGGAAGAATACAGAGCAGCGACAAGAGGAATAGAATTAAAATTTCTTGAGGAGGGAAAGAGAAAGGAAGCTGCCATTAAAAAAATTCACCTTAAATATAATACTTATTATGTTGATCACAAGCTTTAAAGTTAATAGCGGAAGCTCGGTCCAAATTCATTTATAACCCATGAGGCAAATAAAGCCCAAGTGGCATAACATATGATTTTTTCCTTTATAGCTCATTATAGATTACTTCAGTCAAAACTCGAGAGTACGTAAACATATGCCGAAGCTCGAAGATATGAGCGCTATAGGAGCTACAAATATGAACAAAATTTATAATTGGCACTAGGGTTTGAAAGTTTCCACTAGCTTGCCACGTGGATTAATTACTAAGATGGATACCAGTTTACTTAAGTAGTTGGGCTCAATTATAGGTCTTATGCACCTCAATCCATCAACTCCAACCCAGTAATGTCAAGAGTTAGTCAATATTTCTACAAAATACCACATCATTTAATATGCCAATTAACATCTCAAGCAAAACCAATGGAGTCACCACAAAGCAATGCAAACAAAGAGCGCAACTTGATGTATGCTCTTTTTTTAAATATCAAATCATTAATTCACACCATTCAATGCATTAACTGATTACGAAAGTGTTTCAATCATACCCTCTAATTTTCCCAATTAGCAATCTACGATGAAAGCCCTCCACCAATGGCCGAACTACAAAACAATTATCAATAGGAGGTCCACTACTGTAACGACCCAGGATATTAGTCATTTGAATTTGAAATATTTAATTAATTTAAATATTGAAAAGTTAATTTTATAAGTCAAACAGCTTAAATTTCAAATATAGGGATTTATGTGAATAAAAATGATCTCGAAAGCTGATTTAAATATTATTTAAATAAGAATAAAGACTGTAAACTTTAATTTATAATTAAAGTAATTAGAATGGTTTTAATAATAATTTGTTCTAATTAACATGTGAAAATAGATTTTCGGGACGCTGTCTCGAAGTTTGACGAATTAGTGCCATTAGATCCATACTAGTGAATTATTGTATGTTAATGAATTTTGTGAAGATCGGACGTATTATTTAGTCATGCGATCTCGAAACATGTAGAAATTAATTAAAGAATTTAAATTAATATAATTTGAATTAGAGACCATATCATTTTTGAGAAATTATGTGGATAACACCCCCCCCCCCCCCCCCCGAAGTGTAGTAAAAACATTGACTTTTCAAGTCAATAATCCAAAACATGTTGCTTTCTACCTTTCAAATCTATTCAATCTGATGCCGTTCTTCTTTCTTCTACGATTCAAACTCAAACAAAGGAAGTTTTCAAATTATCAAGATCATTTAACATCTTAAGTTCCATATAGCTAGGTTGATGCTAATATACGAATTTAACACTAATGCATCTTTGCTTTATACTGTAACTCATATGGCATTTGGTATTAATCTACTTACCCAACATGGTTTTACTGATGCAACATTATACTTAGGATACCTTTTTTATGTTAATTATCATTCAACTTTCTAGCATTTATTTGTGCACTTCTAGTCAACCCAAAAGTTTAAGCTTTCCTTACAAACTTGACATTGGTTATTCATTGGTCATTGATTTATTGTAAAGTTTATTTTGGACTTTGAACTTTTTATTGTTTAGATATCATGTAACCCGCCTACATGCTCTTAAGAATGAGTATCCAAATTTGGAATAATGTCACCTGGTAGATGGATGAAGGGCTAGGCTAGAAGCTTTTCAAGAAGACTAGTATGGGTTCCGAAGTTTTCCACTTGAGCTACTCTTCTTTGGTTGTCGGAGATTGGCTTTCAATATTGAGTTGCTTGTAAAATTTTAGATCAGGTTCCTTTGTTGTTCGACTTTAAATTCTTGTCTTCTTATGGTAACTTCTATCTCAAAACCTGAAATTTGCTTTGTTGATATGTTAGTGATTTAAGAAAATTAAAAATACATTTGAGGAAAAATTAGAAAAATATTAGGGTATTGATTTTGAAGAAAAGGTTTGAAAACAATCTGATAATAAGCAAGTTGGAAATCTCATATATCATCTAATAATAAGAAATCCAAAATCCCTTCTGATAATTGGAAGACCGGAAAGCCATCTGGTAATAAGAGACCATAAATCCTCTCCGATAATAATAGAAGACTAGAAATCCTCATTTGATAATAATAGAAGACTATAAATTCTTATTTGGTAATAATAATAGAAGACCAGAAATCCAAATCTGGCAATAATACTAGAAGACCAGAAATCCAAATCTGATAATAATATAAGACCGGAAATCCTCTTCTAGCAATAATAATAGAAGACTAGAAATCATCATCTAGCAATAATAATAGAAGACTAGAAAACCTCATCTGATAATAATAGAAGACCGAAAATCCTTATCTGGCAATAATAATAAAAGATCAGAAATCCAAATCTAATAATAGAGGACCCGAAATTCCATCTGGTAATATTAGAAGACCAGAAATCCCTCTCTAAAAATAGAAAACCAGAAATTCCATCTAGTAATATTAGAAGACTGGAAATCCCAATATGAAAATAAAAGACCAGAAATCCCTTTTGGCAATAATAGAAGATCGGAAATCATCATTTGGCAATAATAATAGAAGACCAGAAATTCTTATTTGATGATAATAGAAGACTAGAAGTCCCTATCTGGCAATAATAATAGATCAGAAATCCAATTTGATAATAATAGAAGATCAGAAATCCCTATCTGATAATAACAGAAGATTAGAAATCCAATCTGATTATGATAGAAGACTAGTAATCCCTATATGGCAATAATAGAAGATTAGAAATCCAATCTGATTATAATAGTGGCAATAATAGAAGACCAGAAATCCAATCTGATTATAATAGAAACTTGAATTTCACAAGAAAACCAAAAATTCAATAAGAAGTCCAAAAACCATCAAGAAAACCAGGAATTCATTCATCGAGGAAACCAGAAATTCAATCGAAAGCTCAATCGAAAGCTTTTTAAAACTTCATATGATAACAAGAAACTCAGAAACTTATCTGACAGTAAAAGAAAATCAGAAAAACCTCTAGTAATTGTACTTTGAGTAAACATAAATCAACAGATTCGTATCATAGACTAATTCTTCGAATAGCAATGAAAATTCTCGTTGTTCAAAGGAGTGCCTCTTGTTGGGAGATACATAGTTGTTAATGTGTTTTATTATTATTATATTAGAGCTAAATAGTTCCGTTCAATCATTCAGCCGTTAGTAAAGTATTTTCGATCAACTATTCAACCATTCAGCAAAGTAGTTCTGTTCAACCCTTCGACCATTCGAAAGGTAGTTTTGCTCAACCATTCAACTTTTTAGCTGTCCAGCCATTCAGCAGGTAGTTTCATTCGGTTGTTTGGCCATTTAGCAAGTAGTTCGATTCGGTTGTTTAGCCGTTCAGTAGAGCAGTTCTGTTCGGCTGCTTGATTGTTCAACAGGCCCAATTAATTTATTGATACTTATTATATATACCTTTATTTGAAGGTTTCCCTATTTCTAGGTCTAGAATGGATCTATTAGAAATCTGATTTGATCTATTCCTTGAATAAAGCTATTTTTTTACTTTTCCAGTAAGGATTTTTTCCTTGCACAATTCCTTTTGCCTCTTCATTAGGTTTCAGATTTCTTTATATCTTCTGTCTTTGCCTTCTTACGCTTTGCCTTTGTTTTAGGATTTGGACATCTCCATAATTTTCTTTTTTGCCCCTTCTTGGGCTTTGCCTTTGTTTTAGGCTTTGGACATCTCTGTCCATTTTGTTTATACCCCATCTTGGGCTTTATTTCTAACTTTGGACATCTTCGTCCTTTTTTTGTTTGTGCTCCTTCCAGGGCTTCGTCTCTGCTTCGGACTGTGGACATATTTATCCACTTATTTATTTGTGCCCCTTCTTGGGCTTTGTCTCTACCTCGAATTGTGGACATCTTCATCCATTTATTTGTCTGTGCCCCCTTTTGGGCTTTGTCTCTGCTTCGGATTGCAGACAAATTTGCCCATTTATTTATTTTTTTGAAAGCGCTCTGGAAATTCATCGGAAGCTTTGGTGACCCTCCTCCCTCTAGGAGGCGCTCCGGACTGGCCGAAGGTTTTTTTGGTCAATGCAAGACCCTCTCCCTGTAGGAGGTGCTCTAGACTTGCCAAAGGCTTTTTGGTGGGTGATGGACCCTCCTCCCTCTAGAAGGCGCTCCGGACTGGCCAAAGGCTTTTTTATGGGTGATTTACCCTCCTCCCTCTAAGAGGCACTCTAGACTGGCCGAAGGTTTAAAACTTGTTTGTCAAAATAATTTTATGGCTTCATTGGCCGTTTAATAAATTTGGGAAAACTTTATTGAATACTGAAACTCCAATTTTCCTTGATATGAAATTTCCCGTTGGAAAAGAGGATTTTTGAAAAAGAATCGAGAATTATTTCTTAAAATCGGTCTTACTTTTGAAAAGATTTTAGATACTGGAGTTCTTTGATAAAGAGACCCTTTTGTAGTATTGCCACCAAGAAGAGTTTCGGGCGAATCTCATAACAGCTGTGCAGTTAAAGCGCTCGGTGGATTCAATGCGGTAGAGGTGCAAAAAGTCATAGCGGAGATGTAGCGAAGATATAGCGGGATATATCGGATTACTCTAAAATAGCATATAAATCCCATACTTGTTGTTTTTACAAATATATAGATAGTAATTATGAGAAAAATTAACATTCAATTGAATTATAATTAATACAAAAATAATTTTAAATAAAAATATGTGCAAATGTATTGTAAATGAACGTAAAACTGTTATATAACTTAATTTAATTTAGTAGAATATTAGAGTATTATCATTTCTAAACATATATAAAAAATTCAATGAAATTAATTAATTTCATAATTTTTATAGCGTATAAATATCATTTTTCAATCCAATTTTTTATAGAAGATATAGCGGAAATAGTGGAATATAGCGGAAATAACGGGATATAGCGGAAATAGGGAGGATTAAAGCGGAAACGCTATATGTTGGGGATATATGGAAAAATCGTAGCGGTAGGAATCCGCTATAAGATATATCGGAGTTATAGCGGGGATATAGCGGGGCATTAACTGCACAGCATAACAGGAATGCAAATCTCAGATAAGAGACTGAGTGGTCATAATTCATGAACCAATAGTCTTTTAATCGAAAATAGGCTTTTCTAATTAGAGTTTTGGCGGCGCTAATAACCTTGATAGTTTCAAGAACTTTCTTTGGAAAATAAGTATAGGTTTCTCTTTTTCATTGATTTCTGAAAGCTTTGAAAATGCTTTTGTTAGCATGTTCTAGATTAAAACTTTTTTGTTAATGCTAAGCAACTTTGCCCGAAAATTTTATAAATCTTCTTTGAAATAGATAAATATTGACTTCTTTGATTTACAGGGTAATTGGTAAGAATCTCTTATTGGATTTTGGAAATATCTTTATCGAAAGTGTGTGTGGCAAAACTATTGAATAAATCTGCTTGTTGAAAATAATGTTGGTGTAATATTACTCCACCTTTAGAGGATATATACGATTGCACCTTTTCAAGTTTTGCTTAGCGAAAAGGAATGTCTTGTTTGTAAGTCTTAAAAGTCATGATTCACGAACTACTAGACTTTTACGGACAAGAGCATGTTTTTTCCTAAGAACCTTTTCTTTTAGGTAGATTTTGGATATTTACCTTTCCCTAGAAACTGGCCGATGATAGAAGATTGATGGTAATCTAAAATTAATAAAAGAAATTCATTATATTGCATTGATTCAAGCTTTGAAATAGAGAGCCATTTCATCCTAGATATTTGATTATCTTTTCTTCAAAGATGACTAGAGATTGGTTACATTTTGAAGGGAAATCCAGATACTTCCACATGCAGTGGATTGGTTTTGTTTTAACTTGTAAAGACACTCGGACTTTATGTTAATACATGATCAATTTTAAGTACAAATCAAAGAAATGTTTATGAGTAAAGATAATCATAATGGGCGACTGCCATAAAGCTTCATAATTTGGCTGAAGTCTGAATCTAAGTTGTAGTGCTGCTTTTCTCTTATAGGAAAAGTTAGACTTTAAGTGTTTGGGATATTCTTCTCAGAACGAAAGATCTTTTAAGTTTCTTTAATAAACTCCCTTAAAGATCCGGTCTTGATCATATTCTGAACTATTCCGGACAATATATGGCATCATCAGTTTTATGTCCATTTACTTTGTGGTAGGCACATTAATCTTTTCCCTTCTTAAGTTCAGGAGGTTTCCTTGTTTTTTAGAAAGTGGAGAAACATCCATTACTTTTTGCTATGGCGAAAATATAGGAAAGGGGTTTGTTTAAGTCTACATGATTAGATTTAGGTGTCCCCATTTGATCTTTTCCTTTGCTTTCATTCCATCTTGGCTTTTGTTGGAATGACTGAGACCGAACTTTTCTTCTTATGTGTCTTGTTAGGATTTTTCCTTAGCATGGTCCATCTCATCCATGTGGATGAATTTCTCCTCTCGGTAATGGAAATATTGTAGATCTTTACACCAATGAATGTAAAGATCTTCCTTAAAAGAAGTTTGCTCAATTAACCCTGAGCGAATTGCCATCAGTTTTAATTCCCCTGGTCTTTTCTTTATATTAGGCAACAAACGGGAATCCATCGTTAAGTCTTTGATACATAAAACTATGCCACAAATTCATAAGAGAATTGTTCCCACGAACAGATGGATCCTTTCTGATAGTGCATATACCATTTGACAACTGCTCCATAAAAAGTTACCAGGAAAAGCTTTCAATGAACTACCCCAGAAGTGTTATACAAATCCATTCGACTTTCAAAAGTTAAAAGGCGATCGTCTGGATCAGTAGTTCCATCATACTTTAGTGGAGGAATTTTGATGTGAGACGGAATCTTAACAGCAAATATTTCTTCTGAAAATAGTTCTTTTTGAAAGCTATTTTTTCTTAGGTCAAGGGTTCCTTCTCCTTAATGATATCCTTTGCTATTTGGTTGAGAATGTCCTTTTGTTCAATTTCATCATCGTCATAATTTCTTTCATAGGGCCTCCTATGCTCTTTACATGAGATCAGGCTATCTAATTGTTCAAGTGACCTTCCTACTTCTTGAGTATCATTTTATTGACTTATCTTAGCTTTACTGCTTTCTTTTATTTTTGATTTTGCAGAATGCGCTTCATCTTGGGTTTTGCCAAGAGATTCCACTTCATTTCATTCCTCCATAAATTTTATCGTATTGAAAGATTTTTGAGATGGGGCTTGCTCAAGAAGTTCTTGCACAATTATCAATTGCTATGTTAAGTCTTGGACTTTAGCTTCACTGCTTGCGAGCTTTATTAAGATCGAAGATTGTCTAATCTCCATATTCTCTAAATTGAAGTTAGGGATGTTATTATTTTCCCTGGCTCTCACCATTTTTCTAAAACAAGAAGCTTCATGCAATTAGTTTAAGGAGAAAATTGTAAAGGATCGAAGGTTCAGGCCCACCTTCTAGAGCCAAAATGTTACAGATAAATTCGTTAACATCCAAAAGTATGTAAAGATGGGTTAATCAAAGTGATGCCTCTTCGAAGCCAGTCGAAGACATCAAATTGAAGTATGCGTCCATAACCATCCTTAGCTTAGTCATCATATTCAAAGTGATGTGAAACATCATATACAGTTGAAGTCGATAAACAAGGCAAAGTACAAGTCTCAATTCGAGAATTGAGTAGTCAAATATGCCCTGCTAGTTCAAGGTCGAACTCAGATCATGATATTGAAGTCTAAGTTCGAAGTCATGTATGCTATGCAGGTTAAAGTTTGAAGTCAAGTCAGAGTGCAAATCATAATCAAAGACAAATATGCTAGTCACAAATTCATAGTCCATAGGCTATCCAATTGTCCGATTTCCAAATTCTTATGTATACAATGTTCAAGTGTTACAATGGACAAAATCCCCAAATCGATTTAGGGTTTACAAAGTTGAAAACATGTAAGAAGTGAGAAGAGATAAATCATCCTCTAAAGTGGCACCCCTAGGTCCATATTTATAGGGAAAGAGCGGTAGGAACTTCGACGCGGTTAAGCTTCGGCGATGGAGTCGATAAGGACTTTGACGACTTCGATGTTGCTATGTGCTAGGCTTCTGTCTTACTCTTTTTGTAGAGATACGCGGAAACTACAAATTTTGGCATTAGTGGCTTTCATCATGATGGTCGACGTCCTTTAAGAGCGGGTGATCGTGCAGCATCATTAGTGAAGGTGGTGTAGGATTTCGACTTCAGCCTTTTAGAGATATGCAACAATGATTTTAAGTGGACACAACCTTTAAAGGCAACAATGTTGCAGGGAACTGGCTTAAGTGACTTTATAATGTCGGTGTCTTTATTGGTTGATGGCATTGATGGCTTCCTTCATGATGATTGGCATTGCCTTGATAATAGCATTGATAACTTCAGTGGACATTGATGACGTCCGTCGTCAACATCGCATATGTAAGTGCGCGGCATCCTTCAAGTGTAATGAAAGTCGACACCCTACAACATCGACCTTGTTCCTTGGCAAATATGGTCTTTGGCGGCATTGGTTGTAAATAGAGCCAACAATGGATAACATTGATGAAGTGTGGCAAAGTACATAGCATTACTTGGTAGCTTATATAAAGAAGTGACACTGTCGACGAGCTTGTAATTGATGAGTAGCGGTGCTGATAGACTTAGCATTAATGAATTGGGTTATGGGTCACTTCAACGTTCATTGATGGATTTCGAACTTGCTTATACTTGATTCCTTTGTTTCATTAGTTACACGTGACACTTCGTATACTTTTTTAATGGTGAAGTGCAATGTGATCATTGGAGTTGATAAGAGGCGGCATCGATTAAGTGCGCTATCTACCTTAGCTTTGTTGATATGCGGTGATGGTTGATTGACGACATTATATAACTTCATTTTTATATTTATAAGACGACTGCGACTTTGATAGAGTTTGACACTATCGTTTCCTTTGAAGAAGTGCGCCATCCACTAGTGGTGTTATATCCAACAACTATATTAGTGAAGGTCGATGTCGACTATAAGCGGTGTGAATGATGTGCGACGTTCTATTCCTTCGATGCTGATCCTCAAGTGTATCGCTGGTCATATTTCTTCGAGAATATTGATGGCAATCGACGTGATCAAAGAGTGGCTCTACGTCTTCGAAGTCGGTATTGAGGATAACACTCGTTGTTTTAAAGGCCTAGTCACTTCTTCTTGCAATAAGGTTCGACATCATCTCCTTGAAGCTTTGAATTAGAGACCATATCCTCTTTTAGAAATCATATAGATAACATAATTGAATATTAATTTTGATACTAATTATTACTTGTTGCTTCTTATTTATTAATTATCAACAGTAATTATTAATTATTAACCATTAAATATTAAACAATAATGAATTATTAAATATTAATTATCAAATTCTAAATTAATTAAATATTAAACATTAACTATTAAATATTAGTTATGAAAATATAATTAATAATTATTTAATATTAATTATTTATATTAACTATTAATTATAATTATTAATTATAATTGTAAAATATAATTGTTAAATACTAAATGTTACTTCTCAATTATTATTGATTATTTTTAAAAATAAATATTAATTATAATGATAAAATATAATTAATAATTATTCAATATGAATTATTTATATTAATTATTAATTATAATTATTAAATACTAAATGT
Organism: Allium fistulosum; assembly: GCA_030737815.1. Lineage (NCBI taxonomy): Eukaryota > Viridiplantae > Streptophyta > Magnoliopsida > Asparagales > Amaryllidaceae > Allium > Allium fistulosum. Next base: position 69,979,122 of record CM060903.1, read on the forward strand.
TACTTCTTAACTATTATTAATTATAGAATATAATTATTAATTATAATTATAAAATATAATTAATAATTATTTAATATTAATTTTTATATTAATTATAATTATGAAATATTAAATATAGTTATTAATTATAAAATATTAGATGCCAAATGTTACTTCTCAATTATTAATATTTATTATTAATTATTAAATATTAAATATTTTTCTTAATCATTGATTATAATTATTAATTTTCTCAATAGTCAGTATTAATTAATAATTATTTAAAATTAATTATTAAATACTAAATAGAACTTCATAATTATTTAATTTTATTATTATTTACTAATTATTAAATATTAGTCTTAATTATTATATAATTAATTATATAATATTAATTATTAGTTAATAATTATTATAAATTAATTAATGAATATTAAATATTACTTTTTAATTATTAAATATTACTTATTAATTAAATTTTAAATTTTAAACATTAATCAATAAATATTGATTATCAATCATGCAATATTAATTATTAATTATATTTATTTATTATTAAATGTAATTAATAAATATTCACTATAATTAATTATTAAATATAAAAAATAATTATTGATTATTTATAATAATTAGTAATTATAAATTATTTATTGATAACCATTAATTATAATAAATTATAAATAATGACATATATAATTGTTATTTACGATTATTGATATGCGCATTTGCTCCGATTAAAGTAATTTCCAGTTGCATCGGTTTCTAAGAAACGGATGCAAATAACACTATTTGCTTCGGTTGTAAGGATAACTAAAGCAGATAAAACTATTTGCTTAGGTGCATTTGCTTCGGTTGTTAACAACAACCGAAGCCAATAATAATATTTGCTTCTTCGGTTGCGAGTACAACAGAAACAAATGGTATTATTTGCTTCGACCGCGAGCACAACCGAAGCAAATGGGGCGAGGCAATAGACATATTTTGTACTAGTGTGTGTATATATATATATCTTAAAACCTTTTATTTCGATTTAAGATTTTTACTTTCAATTTCCTAAACACGGTATATATATTTATAAATATATAAATATATTCTTTAGTACTTATATATGGGCAGGCGTACATGCACACATATATTATAGTATATGTTATAATATATTTCCATACCTTGTTTCAATAAAGTTAAATTTAATGCTTGGTCGAATTTCCATAAATTGATCATAATTAACATTATTTTGAAATTCAAATGTACTAAAATATAATTAGTTTCTAAATAAAAAGTGATTACTAATTATAGCATCTTTCTTCCTTGATTGAGATGAAGCTTTGGACAATCCTCCAAACTAATTTAACTTGATCAACTAATGTGATCCATTTCTTTTAAGGAAAGGTAACATATATATTTATTATTTCAAATTAAGAAAAACATTCAATTGGATAAATCATGTTAATGATGATGTATAATACCTTCTCACCAACACATCGATAACATACTAATTTGCATAGCTGATTGTTTTCAACTATAGAATTGATAATTGTTTTCATTTTATCTACCAATCTGGTATCGACCTCTTCTATCATAGGTAAAAATTCACTACTTTGTTGACAAATTACAAATTTCACCTATAATATAAATTCGAAACTATTGATTTTTACAACCACAACAAAAATCATAAATATTTATTTCTTTATTTTAGAAAAAAGAAAGAAATTGAACCTGATCTTTTATGTGTTTATTGGTTTTACTTGGACCTTTAATATCCATGCCAAGACTACCAGCATAATACAACTCTCCCAACTTCATGAAATCACAAACCTACATACAAATTATATATAAGCATTTATGTACACAACATAGAACCATCCAACTATGTATTTTATTTATGAAATGTTGTAATGTGCCTTTTTGGGCCTCTTCTACTTACAATAACAGCCAAAGAAAGTGTTTGTACTTCCTTTCCTGCATTTCTAATTTAAAAACAATTATTTTATTATTATACTCATATGTTACATAGTTGACGAACAAAATAAAATAGAAGTTAAATGGGTTGGGTAACTAATCGACTCAGACATGTAAGCCTAGTATGGATAAGCCACAACTAGAAATAAAATGCTATCATAATCGAGAACTGTAACATTTGTTTTCCCCTTAGAAACATTCATTATTTTTTCAAAACTTGCTAATGTTGAAGTATATTTTATCCGTTTATAAAAATTTTAGTTAGCTCATGAAGTAGAATTTATTATTTTCTTGTTTATTTATACAACCTCTCTGCATATTCTGAATTACGCTTCGAAAGAGTATATCATATTCTCATATTCGTAACTTTATTTAGAACTGATTTTTTTTGCACTTATCAATGAAAGGTTATAAGCATCACCATCATTGTTTTTCCATCAAAGCTATCAACATTTGCTTAAGTAAAAGAAGAAGCCTCATGGAGTGAACCAAAGAGTTGATTCAATTGCTGCCATTGCCCATAACCATGGTCTTCATTGGTACTAATGAACTTTGATTTGATACTATTATATGGAGTGTGAAGAGAATAATACAAAAGACAATATATAAATAAAAGGGAAGGCAAAAGTTTAATAACTCTTGAATGATTGTTGTGTTATACATCGCTTCAAGTGGAGGAACATTTAAAGTATAGGAACACTGAAAGCATATTTATAAAGGGGATAGAGAGCTTAGACAAATATTGTCAATACAAACTTTTGACAAAGATCAATTAGAACTTTTGTAACATGTTGATAGCTGTGTTATGAAGTTTGAATAGAATAATACAATAAAGAATAAATAAATGAAAAGGGAAGGTAGAATTTCAATAATTCTTGAAGGAGTGCTACGTTAGAGGTTGCTTAAAGTGGAGGAACATTGAAATTATAGGAGGGAGGAGAGAGAGCTTGGTACAAAGATTGTCAATACAAACTTTCTAACTAACGTCTATTAAAACTTTTGTAATATGCTGACGATCACGCTATGAAGTTTCAAGATAATAATACCAAAGAGAATATATAATGAAAAGAGAAGACAAAAGTTTAATACCTCTTGAAGGGATTCGACGTTAGAGGTTGCTTCAAGTGGGGGAACATTGAAAGTCTATTTATAAGAGGAGAGAGAGAGAGAGAGCTTGATACAAAGATTATCAATACAAACTTTTGACTAAGGTTTATTGCAGCTTTTGTAATATGTTGACAACCACACTGTTAGGTTTTTTCTATACAAAATCTAGCAGGATAAAAATGTTGCAGAAGCCTATTCTAGGATCTTATGCCATTCAAGTCTCATCTGGATAAAATTTGATAAACCTAGTGATATTTGAATACGAACAATAGTGATGGTAGTTCTGAAACACAAAGAAGTAAAAAAGGAATAGTACACAAGATTCCACTCAACCACCCTTTATATTGATTCTTGAAAAACAATTATTTACAATTAATCTATCAAATAAAAGAAAACAAAACAAAACAAAAAATAGAATCAATAACCTAATTAAGAATGACGTCTTAATCTCTATGGTAATGGATTCTTATTGTTTTGAGAAGAAGTACAAAGATATAAGAAGAGAGAAACACCAAAAACTTATCCACACTTTTCTACACTCTCTTCGATAAAGAAGAGAGGCTATATTTATAATAATCGATTGCCCGGAGCCCAAATCAACATGTATATGGCAACAAATAAGTTGATTGTTTAAACTAAAGAAAGAGAAATATGCATATCCATGTATGCTTATTAATTTGAGAAAGTTCAAATTTACTCTTCCTTCTTTTCTATATTTATCTCATCTACCAAATGTGATTTTGTATCACTAAATTTATCACTCCACCTTAATGCAAAATCACATATACCTAACATACAGTCGATCTCCACCTTCAACCAAATCACCTCTTCAAAACTCATAATAACATCAACGAATAAAACACACAAGCCTATCGTCTTCAGACCAATCGTAACTCTCTTTTTCTCATTCATACCAAATCAAAAATTGCTACCACCGCCTATAAGAGATGCATATTCTACCATGAGATACACCATACTACTCGGCCTAAAAAGCACTTTTAATAACAAAAGACCTCCATAAGGTATTGTGGATTTTCCAACTTAATACTCGTTTACCACTTGACCTAAGCTTTACATACGATCAGCATTAATATCTTGAGCATCATCAACATAAAGACCCCCGTCGAAAATATGATCACCTACACGATCATCAAACATAGTGCACATATTCACCTCTCCACCTACTTATGGACTAGGGTCTCCAATTGTCACTCACTTCCTATTATCGACCACACGACCAACCAATCTATGAAGGTTTCCATTATTTAATACTCCTCTCATCATAATATGAAAACTTTTCATCATTTCCGAAACTCCATCTCGAGCCTCATAAGTGCAACCACGACAATCTAACTGACCAAGAGAAATGAGATTATGCGAACTAGAATGTAACAATCTACGATCCATGATGTCTCGACCCACGTCTAAAAGTGGAACTTACATCGTGGATTGCATCGACGGCGGATCGTTTTGAGATAAAATATAAAACAGATCACAGAGTTATCTATAATATTCTACACTTTCTAAAACCCATAGTGGAAGGATATAATAATCAATAATATAATCTCAAACAAATAAAACAATGTAGTATCAAATAAACTCCAATTAGAACATCTCTTTATAATAATTATTATAGAAATAATCTAATGTTTGGGAATAACAAAAGACACTACTCCTCGGACTATCATATATTGAGGACTTGGCTTCTTGGACATCGCCAAATACAAATATGTATAACGAACTTGTCAAGTTAAGACAATTTTATAAAGTATCTCAAAATTAACATAATAAACAATATACTAAAACGTAACTTGTCTTACCACAATGGAGTCATGTTTTTTGATGGTCATGTTTTCTAATCAATTCGAACATATAATCGATGAACGAACACCATAGTGGATACGCGTCATCGAGAACTATAATTTTGATATATAACATGTCTAATTTGGGATGCTTTTTTATTAAGCACTTTTTAATTATAGAGAGATTAACTTTGACTAATTACAATTGATAAATATTTGCTTTATTAATTATTTAGTCATGACATACTACATACTAATCATGTATATAAAAAAGTCACTTTTTAATTTTCAATTACATCATTTATAATTTAGTTTAAGCTCATAAGGGTCAATTACTACGTCTTATCAATATATATGCAAATATGAAGAGTCACACTCATCGATTAGTCGTGCATCTTCTCAGATCCGATGTGAATCCTCCTTCCTCTTCGCTCTTCAGAAATTCTTCGCCTTCAAAAATCTAAATTTCTCAATAGCATTGATTAACTTCATAGCTCTCCTTGGAAGATTGTTTCATATATTAATTTGTTCAATTCGGATTTGATTCGATGTAAAGTTGATTTTGATTTGCTTGGAGATTATATGAGGAAAATTATGGAGAGTGGTGGTAAGGTGTTTAGGTTCACATAGAATTAAAAAATGGGGTTTACATGTCTATTTATAAGTTGGAAATAATAAGTATTTAGCCTATATCTCCAAAATCAATATATCATGAAAACGCCACTAGGTTTGACTTCTTCTAATTTCTAGCTCGTTAAACTAAATTCGGCAAGTTATATACATTGTCTAACTGTAAATGGCATTCCGGACGTAATGGGTATACCACAAAGCCTAATTCCATCTATTATAAAAATTTGCTATTTTCCCTTTATATAAAATTATGATTTTACCCTTTTATTTTAATTACTTAATTATGTAAAATTACAGGATGTTACGTTCTCCCCCCTTAAAAAAATTCCATCCCCAAAATTCCAAGAGGCAAACAATGCAACTTGCTCTCTAGCGCATAGCATGCAAAATAAGAATAAGTACATTCAACTAGCATCCATCATATAGTATAAGCAAAAACATAGCCAAGAGTGTATAGTACATGTCATAGATAAAGATATAAAGATTTGATGTGAGATATGTGCAAATGCAACAAAGTCGGCATCCTATATGAATATATATGTGGTGACAATAAAAAATGTATGCAAACATCTTAATATATGCAAAAATATATATTTTTATATGTGTGCACACACACATTCATGCATCCATATGCAACATCTATATCACAGAGCAAGTAAATGACCACGTCCATAAACAAGCAATAAGTAAACGCATATATAAAGAAGCAATAAATGGCATATATATATAATCTTCTACTTAAGTTAGAACGCGCATAAATATAAGTATTCAACACAATAAGAACCAAATTGGTATAACTCAACAAGGCAACCATAGCAACCAAAACATGTCATAAGGGCATTTCATATAACCAATCATAGCATCCATACATCCATACCTATGTCAATTAGCTAGCTAAAGCAACCATGCAAACATACAAATGACCCAACTAGCCTATTAACCTATAAACTAACCAAAAAGGGAACTTATTGGAAGATTGCTCGTGACATAAAACTTGGATTCTCTCCTCGAGTTCCCACTTACTCTCATCTAAACCTTATCCTCGTCGTACTTGAACGAAATTCATTCCCCTATTCTTGAGTCATATCACACCAAGCTCTAAGATGTGATTACACCTACAAAGTATTCTAGACTCCGCTTTTATCTCCATCTCAACATGCCGATTAGGCTCTACCATGACCGATAAGTAATCAATGTATATTCATAGATGGGACATATAGAATGCGTGTGAGTGCCCGCCAACTTTTAAAGAAGCCCTACTCAAAAGTTGCTGATTTCCCTATTCTCTATATTGGAAAAGGCTCAATAACTCATGTGCTAGCTTTCCTACATAACATATCTCAATAGCGAGTTCTTCACCTACACCACACCACCCACCATGAACTCTCTATGCATGTCTATCCTATGTGATTTCATCGCTTTGCATATCACTTCAACTTCCAATGATGTGTCTCTAATTATATACTATCCAGGTATGACTTTAATTTAAATAGACTTCACTACTGGCATATATCCATCGTGAAATACCCTGAAACATACCCTACTGCTTGCTTCTTCAACTTCGACCAATAGAAAACCTTTTTCATATCGCGGTACTTCTCATCACTATCCAGATGAATAGTCATCCTAGAATAATGACACTCGGTAGGTTCCTCATCCCCAACATCACCAGAACACATAACCTTCCATCCAACCTTTACCTTCCTTTGCATTCAATAGAATAATGCTCCAAAAGAGTAGATTACTTGCCTTTCTTTAACTGCTTAAAATACCAACCAATTATGTATCCTTTAACATACCCCGCTAAACTCCTTCTTTAAGTCCATAGGCACAACAACATGGTAATGGACGGTGTCTTCCCTCTAAGTGAACTAACATTTAGGATTCTTAGCCGAACCCCATACTCCATCTCCATTTAATTTACGAACATCACAAATAGATAATGCCCTATTTTCGATGAACATAATATTACTATAACAAAGTCGTAGACTAGGTTGTACACTTTTCACTTATTTTTCACATACATTGGGCACTAAAAATAAGTTATGCACAAAAGGTTCGCTATTTCCGAAAATTTATTTAATAAGTTAGTTCTTTTGATCCAAATGATGACTGAAAATAATTAATCTTACCTCTTTGTCATTTTCTTCCAATCGCTAGAAATCACCTTCCTTTGAAATCGCATTTGTACCTTAATACGTGCAATTTAAGACATTTACATCATGTCTTGAAATCATGCAACAATTGATACCGCAAAAGTAAAATTAACTCCGCATGCTTGTAAAGGCCTCTAATCTATCTTACACGTAGAGTACCTATATGTAAATTGTCATACTCTATTTTTTTACATATAATTACTTAATGGTACCTTTTTCAATAAAGAACCCTCATTAACTCACTTTCAAAGTATAAAAGATGATGCAAACTAATATCGAATAGTTAACTGAAAAATATAACGCCTATTCACTACATATCATAGTGTCTATAAACTCCATGAACTTCATATAGGAACATCGAAGAATGGATCATTGTCATAACATAGTGAATATGACATTGAGCACCTATCACATTCAACTACTCCTACGTGATATCAAGGCCACACCTTAATGGTACACACCAAGATGCTAAAACCATGACCCAAATGGAAACGATTCCCTCTTTGGATACTCTATACGTAATCATGACTCAAGGGTAATATACTCAAGTATAGCATACCGCAAAAATAACCCGAGAATATCTACTGTGAAATAACAACCAATATGTGGGTGTACCATAAACCAAAAGAAACATGTGTTTCGTGGCACTAACCGACATGTCTATATAATGACACTCTCCATAAATAAATACAGTCATCCTCTATTGTCAACTGTCTCATGCAACCATCTTTTATTATTCAACTTTTTATGGAAACTTCACAGTCAACTATGTTCTCATGCTTCACTATGTCCTATGTGAGTGTATCATTACCCTTAACATCAACATATTGCCATTCGATTTAATGTTTCTTTTATATGACTATACAATAATATATTTTGGCTTACTCTTGTCTTACTTAAAAATTAAATAAGTTTATCCAAATCTGATCTCTCAAGTTATCTTACACTAAGCCCTTATAACTTAAATCATACTTTGGGTAAGATGACACAAAATGGTATGTGCTCATTATTATGGAAAAATTTAATTTGGTACTTTACTCTTACAACTCGAATGTCGATTGAAAATTCCATCAAATTTTTATGCTGATTTTTTCCTTTATCCAAATCTTCCAACACTTCGCAAATCCATTACATTCAATATAGCAAGTGTTAAGACCTCAATTATTGATTCTAGTTATAACAGCCTTGATAACAACAATATACAATATAAATGCTAATGTTTTGCCAAGTTATATAGTATATAATGCAGAATATTACATAGGTGTTGAATCGAAGATTGTACAGTATAAAGATTTAAGAAATGGACATGAAGACTCATGAGTACAAAGACCAAGATATGAAGATCTCATGACTATAATATATTGTATAGAGTCATATAATATTATTAAAGTCCATGGTAGCAATCTTTGATCTCTATATCCTATTTTTCTATCTTTTACATTTTTAAAACAAAATAAATTTTCAAAATATGTTTAAAAATATTTTATACAAGTTTTTCAAATATCAAAATATTTATAGACTATGTTTAAGGTGTTTTACAAAGCATCAACCTATTTTACAAAGTATAAGGTTTTCAAAATATTTTTAAAGAGAAATAAGTTTTTAAAATCTACAAGCATATGTCGACATATACCGTACGGTATGTCGACATACATGCACTAAATGATTTTTCAAATTTTGAAAAGAAGTGTCTATTCGTCGCAACTCTTCACAAATGGACATGTCTGTTCATTCACTATATAAAGGGAGTTCAAATGAATTTTTTGGTAGTTATTAACTTATTTTCTTCCCACCTCTTACTCTCTTGAAAACTCCATTAAGAATATATCAAATTCTCTTCAAAATCACTTAGAATCCATTCATACTTTTGTGTATCGATTCAATACTACTTTATTACTGTTTTGGAATCATCACTCTCAAATCAAAGATCAAAGTGATGTCCAAGAGGTATAGGATCCATTATATCCAATGTTCAAGAAATTGTCTTTGGAAAAACCATCAAACTCTATTTGCATTTGCTTTGGGTGTGCTTGTAGCCTGTTCAAATCAAGTAGGTGTGCTTGGTAGCCCGAAAATTCGAGTGGGAGTGCTTGTAGCCCGTCTAAATCAAGTGGATGTACCCTGAGCTCGGAAAATCAGGAGGGTGTGTCTCATAGCCTCAGAATCGAGATTGTAATTGATTTTGCCTTCTACCCTTTTAAAGATTTGAATTTGAAAGGAAATATGTACAAACAATTATGCGGGACTGGATGTAGAAGAAATCTGAACCAGTATAAAATCCCTGATGTCAACTTTCTAACTCTTTACTTTTCTTTACTGCTTATATTTAATATGTGTTTGCATTTGTGATTGTTTAATAGTATAATTCTATGTTAATAATTTGTGATTTAATATCAAACTTGAAAGAAATTTAAAAAGATTTACAGAAGTTAGAAAATACTATTCACCCCCTTTAGTGTTTAATTAGCCTTAAGATTCATAATTCGGCAACCCATATTTGGTATTAGAGCATTAGGTTTTCAAAAACTAATAATTTTTTTGAAAAGTTTAAATGGCTATTAATATTTTTAACACTTCTGTAGAAAAACAGTTTTTTGAACCAACATTTTATTAGAAATTAATTGTTTTGAAAAGCCACTTAATATGTTGGAAAGGTATGATTTTGAATTGCAGGAACAAGTTTGTTATATAGCTAAAGGTGAGCCGACTCTTGATATTCAAACATCACAAATCAAGAAGGACAAATGAATTCTAGACAGTGGATGCTCAAGACATATGATTGGAAATCCAGAAATCTTGAAGGATATTGTCTATAAGGATGGTGGATTAGTTAACTTCGGAGACAACTCAAAAGGATATGTGATTAGCATCGACAATGTTGGTAACTCTAAAACTTTTACTATTTCTAATGTTTTGCTTGTTATAAATCTGAAGCATAACCTGCTTAGTATTAGTCAATTATGTGATAAGGCTTTTAAAATTAAATTTGAAAAATAAAATTGCCGCATCAAAGATAATGAATCAAACATTATCTTTGAAGGTATTAGGAAATGCAACATTTATATTTTAAGTATGAAAGTGTCTAATGATAATTTGTTCTTTTGGCAGAATCTAATTGTAATAAACGGGAATTTTGACCCTCGAGAATGATACCAATACGTCCATTGTATCATGTGCTAAGCATTCAAGTGCCAGAAAAATTGATTGACAAGGGTAAAAGAAAATAAAGACAGAACAATATCTCACACAAACGGAATAATTTATAATATCAGTCATCTTTGCAGTAAAATATATGAAAATACAAATATCAAAGCCTAACCGAAGCTCAACCTGGACAGTTATAAACACATGTCATTATAAATGCTGAAAAATAACAAACATAGTGGAAAAGTAAACCACGTCCATACGTTGATGAAGATCTCTAGCTCTCCTCTGGAAACTCCAAGCATCTTCAGTTAATCCTGAAACTACTCGGATCTGACTTGAGTATTAAGAATACCTGGATTAGGCTTAGCAAACTAGCATGAGAAATACAAATTATAAATATATATGGCAATGTCACAAATCAAATCGATGCCAAACAAAACCGTTTAGAAAAGAAAGGGTATCTCGTAAGACCACGCTGCACATAAACACGGACAAGATTTCACCTTACGATAACCAAAATACTTTATATCGAAATATTTTGATATTATCTTTAATGACATGGGTTTGAAAACACTTTTCAAATAAATATATAAAGAAGGCACCAATATTCGAGCATGCTATATGATACTAAGGGGTAGCTAAAATGTTTGCAAGGCATTACAGCTATTTCGGGAGTACAATCAAAACCGTAAAGCTCATATTAGAATTGGATTTCCAACATGATAGGGAACTAGTGGCCATTTCCTTCCTTGTAGACACTCTGTTGATAATCATAATGTCCGATGACTTTTCACATGTCTTAGGCTAGCTACTACACTTTATTGTTCAACACCGATGGATCATAGTGCCCGGTGACTTTTTGCCTATCTAAGGCTAGCCACTACACTACTCCATTTTAAATTCTAAGGCTGTAGCACCTTTTATCCGTGATTATTCGACAGCCCGTAGTATTGTAATATTTCCTTGGGACCATATAGTTTCTCGTATCATCTTTGGGATGTGAGGCTTGTGAGGCCATGCTTTACTTTCCCTAAAGCCACGCTTTACTTTCCATCAAGCCACGGTCTATTTTTCACAAAGCAAAATTTCACTTAGAATGCTACATTGCCATTTCTAACAACAAACTATTGATTTCAACAAAAGTGCAACCCCTAAGTTCATAAGCCTCAGGGAATGGTGTTAAGTATAAGAGGGGTTACATCCTACACCACCAAACAAATGTACGTTTGTAAAAACCAATGTATGTGCTCTTAGAAATGCAATGTCAGATACTCGTCCGTACAAGTTCTTCAGGTGAAGGACAAATCGAAGGCACCCCTCCTAATACATCCTATTTGAGAATCAGCCCTAAGATTAGTAGCGAGTAGTTCTTGCCAATCGAAGATTTTTAGAACGAAGGCACTACTGCCACCATATATATAATATGGGAATCAACCCAGAGGTTAGTGGAAAGCAGTCCTACATTATGAAGGTCTCCGCCTTTAAAATCACTGTCTTCAACCCGACTTCACTTTCAAATGCATATGTTGGTTCAAAGTGGTTTTCGGATGGAAATAACCCAAATTTGATCCGGTCTGTCTATTCACTATATTAAGGGGAGTTCAAATGAATTTTTTGGTAGTTATTAACTTATTTTATTCCCTCCTCTTACTCTCTTGAAAAATCTATTAAAAATATACCTAATTCTCTTCCAAATCACTTAGAATCAATTCATACTTTTGTGTATCAATTCGAGGCTACTTCTTATTATTTTGGAATCATCTCTCTCAAATCAAAGATCAAAGTGTTGTCCAAGAGGCTATAGGATCCATTGTATCCAAAGTTCAAGAAATTGTCTTTGGAAAAACCATCAAACTCTATTTGCATTTACTTTGGGTGTGCTTGTAGCTCATTCAAATCAAGTAGGTGTGCTTGGTAGTTCGAAAATCCGAGTAGGAGTGCTAGTAGCCCGTCTAAATCAAGTCGGTGTACCCTAAGCTCGAAAAATCAAGAGGGTGTGTCTTACAGCCTCATAATCGAGATTGTAATTGGGTTTGCCTTCTACCCGTTTAAAGATTGGAATTTGAAAAGGAATCTGTACAAGCAATTATGCGGGACTGGATGTAGGAGAAATCTGAACCAATATAAAATCCATGATGTCATCTCTCTAACTCTTTACTTTTCTTTACTGCTTTTATTTTATCTGTGATTGCATCTGTGACTATTTAATAGTATAATTCTGTGTTGATAATTTGTGATTTAATATCAAACTCAAAAGAAATTTAAAAAGATTTACAAAAGTTAGAAAACACTATCCACCCCCTCTAATGTTTAATTAGCCTTAAGATCCGTAATTCCGCAACCCACAGCAAGTCCTCTATATACTGGCATATTGACTATTCTAGCTAGTTCACTATAATTAAATCAAAATTTATAGGCTGTGTAATTCTTTTCTAACTCAAATCCAATTTTTGAGTTTAAGTGAATATCACAATTTTCATTTTAGTTTTAAATAGAAAAACATTGAATTCCAACTTCATTTTTTTCCACAAAACTAGTTAGTATTTAAATTTACTAAATTCTCTATTAATTTTGACAAATGTTTAACAAAAACCATAAGAAATTTTTCAAAGTGAATTCTTTAAATTCTACTTAAATAAACTTTCAAAACGTTTTTACTTTAAATGTTTCATGTCAAACCATTTCATAGAAAATCTTAACCCAAACTTATTTCAACTAAACCAATTTATCAATTCGCAGGTCTCCCTATAAAACAATTTATATAATTTATATTTCCCAAGCTAGTTTCTTTTCAACAACTCTTTCAAATATCCATTCTTAAAAATATTTTACTCTCGAAACTCAATTCTTTATAGTTTTACAAATTTGATATTAATTACTCAAAATATAATTATATTTAAATAACTTCGTCTATTTTCTGAAATAATCATCCTTTATGTTCATAGCATTGTTTCACATAATTTATAACTATTTTTTTTATATATGTAGTTATGTACATTTTATTTTGTATTATCCAATTTTCAACATCTTTAAACAACACCTCATGTATATACATAAAAATTTATTATTAAGATTAGGTTTTAGGTACTATCTATATTCGTATTGAATTCCAAAATAATTTCCAAAATTTTAAATCATTTATTAAGAATATTTTCAAGAGTCTTTATCACAAACTCTTCAATTTCTATTTGAAAAGACATACATATTAAAATATAGAAATTCCATAATTTTAGAATAGTAATGTATTTAAATCTTTTTTTTCAATTTATATTCTGTCTAAAATGGTTCAATTTGACTTAGAAAATAGGCTTGTAAAACATTCTTTTTAAATTTTACTTTTATAAATAAGAGATTTTAACAAAAGTGTAAAGAAAATGCAGCAACTTTTTTTCTCAAAATGCAACAAAAATATTTATAAAAAAAGGCATTCAAAAATGTGTTTTTACTTGTCAATTTACTTTAAAAAGTTTTTTTTATCAAAAGAAAAGTACACAACAAAATAGAAGGGCAACAATGCATCTTACACAAAAAAATTATGAAATAAAACATTTAAAATAAGGGGTTATTATTTCAATATATTAAACTAACATCAACTTCTACATTTTCCCCTAATGTCTCAAAAACTATTATTCCTAAATTTTGAGGTAAAGCATTTTAATTAATTTGACTACTTTAATTGGAATCGATAGCTTATCTTACACAAACCAAACTAGGTCATGCAATCCAATAGGCTTCAAATGCATCCATTACACCTTAACAACATCACATATTTTCTGTGAACTAAAGGATATTACTCTTTTTCTTATTCATCCTTAGTGCTACAATTTACTCTACTGCTAGTTGATATAGAGACCCTCTATTAGCAATTCTTTATGGAGAAAATTAATAAATGCGATGGATTTATTTTTTGCTCCAAAACTATTTTTAATCTTTAAATTTATTTAACTTGTAGCTGGTTACTTCTATAAGGGATAAGCCGACAACTACCTTTATAAGTCAAAATATACGAGGGTGGCATTTATATATATGTAATATGCATAATATAAAATTACAAATGCGCTCTCTAATATGCCCTAATTTAGTAAGAACCGTTTAAACTAAGCTCTAATACCACCTGCAACAATCCACCATCTAAAGTGCCACAATTTATATCTAAAATGACACAGACATCGTGGACCTCGCAGGTGGCAAATCATTTTAAGGTAAAATATAAAACAGACCATAGAGCTCAATAATCTACACTTTCTGAAACTCATAATGGAAGAAAAAAACACGATAATCAATAATACAGTCCCAAACAAATAAAATATAGTATCATCAAATAAACTCCACTTACAGCATCTCTCTATACTAGTAGCGGAAAGAGTCTAATGTCGTCCGCGGGTGTGGCGCAGTGGAAAGGAGGCTTGGGTTCTGGTAAAAAGACCCACGTTCAATTCCTACAGTGCGCTTCCCTATCCTATATAAATTTACCAAAGGGTATGGGGGCTTGGATCAGCAGACAACTTTACTATACCCTCATCAGGAGTTTACCGGCCTGCCGGATTCTCCTGGATTTTTAAAAAAGAAAAAAAGAAAGAGTCTAATGTCTAGGAATAACTGAAATAAAATAGTTGATAGCTAACAGATAAATAATAGATAAATAAATGCACATTTTTGCCACACCATCGCATATTCATGTCACCACCAGTCCTCTTTATCGACCTATAAGAGTATAACTAAAATGAAGAAAATGATAGAGGGGATCAAAAATATGTCTGGTGAGTATACACATCATATGTGTATAATACTAATAAAATAGTAAAACAAAAAAGTCCTTTTGCCATGGCTTCTCCTACTTACCCTAACCTTAACCCACGTCCCCTTCATCCTCCAAACTCTCTTCCTGGCCTGGCCTCGCCCTTATACGACCATCTCATTCCAACACCACCATACTCCAGCATAGACTCCAGTTCCTCTTGACCCGCCACCTCTCTCTGATTTTCCCCCTTTGCCATCCAACCCTCGCTTGTTTCTTCCTCTAGGTCCCATTTGAACCACACCCTCAAATCTCCCGCCTATTCCACCTGACATTCAAGCCAACACTCATCTGACCATCTCTCCCCGACCTCCTATACCCTCCTCCGCCAATGTTGTAGCCAATCAATCCCAGGGTTGGTCCTCTCTCTTCAAGAAGCTACCTAAAAATGCAGGGAAATTTAAGCCCAAAATTTTCGACTTGAAATTTTCTAGTTCAAATTATCCCCCTTGATGAAGTTTTGGAGCAAGGTAGAAGCTATTGGGAACAACATTTAGTGGGGTTCTTCTTGGATTAGCTTCTTTCTTATTCAACGTTAATGTACTTTCTCCATCTAATTTGGGGAGATTTAAACAGTATCAAAGTCAAATTCGAAGGAAATTTTTTTTCCTTTGAATTTGATGATAAGAAGCGGTGGGATAATTTTCTAGAGTCCGATACGATAATAATTAGAGGTAAAGTCCCAATGGATACCAACAATTGATTGCATTCAAGAACAAGTGAAATCGGTTCCCATTTGGTTCTACCTGTCTAAAATCCCATCCGTGCATTGGTCTCCTATTGGAATCAACTAGATAGCAAGCTATCTAAGGAAGGTTATATGCTTTGACGAATCTATAGAAAGATTGCAAAGATTTGAGTTTCCAAAGGTTTTGATTGAAATAGAGCCATTAAAACAGTTGCCAAATCAAATCACCGTGCAACTGGAAGAAGGAAAGGATGTGTATGTAAGGGTGGAATATATTTAGAAGCCTGATATTTGTGATCATTGTAAAAAATTTGGGAAATCTATGGAAAATTGTAGTGAGAAACCGCCTTCAGTAGGCAGAAAATCAAAGGAAACCCAACCTGTCTCCAAATCTCTCGTGACAAAAAATAATATGCATATCACAAAGAACAAGTGGTTAGGTGTTATTTCAAAGAAAATGAAATCTTATGTTAAGAAAATCCATTCTAATCCCTCCAACCAATCAGATTTAAGCTCAAATAATACTGCAAACTCCCCGATACAAGTGACCCTACGAACCATGAGTATTAGTAGGGATGGCAATAGGGCGGGTCTAGGGTCTAAACCTGGTAGACCCCCCCCCCTCTATTTTTACCCATGTAGACCCGCCCCATTGGGTCATCGGGGCGGGTAAACCCATGACCTGCTCAAAGAACTCCGGGTCTAGGGTCGGGTTGGGGCTTGATCGACCCGCCCCAACCCAACCCGCACTACTACGATTGCATGGAAACGCTTTATTGCTACAACGATGGTATGTTAATCCTTCTATACATAAGTGGTTATAACATGGATGATCTAATGTTTCATTCAATAAGTTATATTATTTTATGGTATTAAGTTGTATCACTAATAATTATATAATAACATATACATGTTTTTCCTAAACCGTTATTATGTGCCTCATTTTTTTAATCTAACTTATCATTCTAAACACATTGATATCTATATTTATTGTATCATTCAGTGATAATCCCCCTTATAAATATAATGAATAAATAAATTTATATTAATGCATAATTTTGAATAAATATGCAAAGTATCACCGGGTCTTGGGGCGGGGCGGGTCTATCCTGACTCGCATAGGTTTCGGGTACGGGTCGAAAGTTCAGACCCACACCGGGTCCACGGGACGGATCCGGGGCAGGTTGAAGCGGGTTTGGGGCATAAAAAACCCACCCGAACCCGCCTTATTGCCATCGCTAAGTACCAGTATGATGTTAATCAATCAAAAGGAAATCCACTTTGTAGTATACCAATAAATAACATTGCCAATAAATAACATTGCAAGGGAGAACAAGACCAATCAGGTTAAGCCAGCTAAAGAGACTGTTTCAAATAAAAAATTAATAGAAGATTCCTCCATTATTACCTCACATGGCTCCAAAGTAATGTCCCTTATCTCTCTACCATCTCACATAACATGTTATGATAGAAACAACCCTTTCCATATATTGCAACTACATGAAGATTCCATGCATAACAATTCAAATGAAGATCCGAATAATATGACAAAGGAAATCTAACCTACTTCTGAAGTATCTAAATCTGAAGGCCTCGTTCCTCATCAAAACACTGCGCTCTTAAGCAGTGGAAAAATATGTCCCAAGCAAAAAATCAAGAACATGCAACAGACTTACTTCTAGCAAAAATACTGTCCCAGACATGGTTCATGCAACAAACATTCAAGTCCCTTCATCCACTTCACCCAGTCAGATAACAAAATCAATTAGCCTCACTCCAAGCATCCAAATTGAAACTGATGAAGCTCTTGAAAAATCAAGCTCCGAGCCTGATAAAAATCATGCAACAACCACTCATCTCCAACCATGCACATCACCTAAGCAACCATTGCAGTCATATCATCTTAACCCTGGCCAACAATCTAGCAATGACTTCTCAGAACTCCATATACTTGAACATGTATCCCCAATCTCCATTTCCAGTGAATCCTCTCATGTCAACTCATCAAGTAACCAATCCAGTGATCAACCGGTGACTGGATTGCTATTTCACCACCTCCTACTGCTACCTACCAGGCTACCATCCTCAGCTCCTACCACTCAAAATTACCTCTCACCTTGTGACCAAGTCAAACTCAGGAACTAACAACATCCTTGATTGCACCCCTCGAACCACCAAGAAACAAGTCGTAGCTCCAAGGCATACTCAAAGAAAATCTCGAGACAAAGACAATGGTCGGGTTCATGACATGGAAAACATTCACCTTGTTACTAGACCAAACTTTGAAGGTAACAAGAATAAGCCTACCAAAATCATCACCAAACCAAATCTCCATTCCACCAATGCTACTTCCAATTCTCCTCATGAATGAAAAATTTTGTGCGTGGAATATAAGAGGTGAAAATGACATTGCAAAGCAAATAGAAGTCAGGAACTTAATCCATAAAGAATCCATTCAAATGATTGTGATTCTTTAGACCAATCTCAACCATGCAACGATCATGATTGTTATTCACAACATATCCCCTTATTAGATGTATCATCACAATCTTGAAGCTGCCCCTTCCAGAAGAATCTTAGTCTTGTGGAACCCCGACATTTTGTGCATGGAATATAAGAGGTGAAAATGACATTGCAAAGCAAATAGAAGTCAAGAACTTAATCCATAAAGAATCCATTCAAATGACTGCGATTCTTCAGACCAATCTCAACCATGCAACGATCATGATTGTTATTCACAACATATCCCCTTATTAGATGTATCATCACAATCTTGAAGCTGCCCCTTCCAGAAGAATCTTAGTCTTATGGAACCCCGACATTTTTCAGTCTGTTCCCATACACACATAAAAATGTTTTCCATCTTGACATCATGCACTAGCCTACCAACACCCACTTCCATTACACCTTTGTCTACACTGAAAACTCCCTCAACCAAAGACTTGATTTTCTTGATAGTCTTCACACTCTTAAGCCCATCAACCTACCTTATATAGCAATTGGAGATTGGAATTGCATGCTCAAAACCAATGATAGGATTGGAGGCAACCCTTTGTCCTCTGAGATCCATCTACTCTTAACAATGTTGTAATCCTCTCGGATCTTCTTGAATGCCCGACTTATGGCCCATCTTACATATGGAAAAATAAATCAAGAAGTGGCACTAGAACTATGTCCAAACTTAATAGAGCATTTATTAACCATAAAGCCTTGTCCCTTTGGCCAAGCCTATTACGCCATATTTTGCCTCCCAGCCTTTCTGATCACTCCCCCATTATTGTTATCCTTTGACACATCTTGCCTAATACCTCCCTCTACCTTCACATTATTCACTATTTGGACCAAACACCTAGATTTTTACAATGTTGTGGCTGAAGCTTAGACCATCCCTATACATAAACCCCATGTTCATCCTGCAAGCCAAACTCAAACACACTAAACATTCCCTCGGAACTTGGAGCAAGGAAATCTATAGTAAGGGGACAAACCCTCAACTCAATTAAAATCTCTTTTAGACCGGGTACAACTTAACATGCTTAATGACCTACTATCATCTAAGCTTTCTATGTAGGAACACGAGTTGTCGAAAAAAATTTCTAGAGTTCTGCATGATGAGGCAAACATGATAAGACAAAAATGTAGGGATAAGTGGGATATTCAAGGAGAAAAAATACAGCCTTTTATCACAATTACTTGAAGCTCAGGAACTCAAGCAACAAAATATACACAATCAAAGATAGGAACAATGATTCTCATGAATGACACCAAAATGTCAATGCTACATTTATTCAACACTTCACATCTATTCTAAGCAATCAGGAGAGCCCGTCCATTGACGCTCGAAGCATCAGCCAAATTCAACTTTCTAAGATCTCTGAAGAACAAGCTAATCTCATTCAAAAGGATCTAAAGGATGAATAGATTCAACAATTTATTTTCCATTCCAAAGGAAGGCTCAGGTGGGCCTGATGGGTTTAATTCATGTTTCTTCATAACTTGTGGCATATAATCAAAAAAGATTTCCTCAAAGCCGTGCACAACTTCTTTAGAAGCAATAGACGACATCAACTCAACCACAATTTGTCTTATCCCTATAAATAAAAACCCTACCCATGTTGGAGACTTTCGGCCTATTGGCTGCTGCAACACTATCTATAAATGTTTGGCAAAAAT
This sequence comes from Allium fistulosum, assembly GCA_030737815.1. Lineage (NCBI taxonomy): Eukaryota > Viridiplantae > Streptophyta > Magnoliopsida > Asparagales > Amaryllidaceae > Allium > Allium fistulosum. The sequence continues at coordinate 69,999,561 of CM060903.1, forward strand.
ACTAGTTAATAGATTGGAACCAATCCTTCCTAACTTGATATCCTCTAACCAAAGCGCGTTCATATCAAGAAGGAGCATTGTGGACAACATATTATTAACTCAGGCGTTAATTAGAGGCTATGGAAGTAGTTACCTAATCCCTAGATGATGTCTCAAGATTGATTTAATGAAAGCGTACGACTCGACAAAATGTGCAGTTGTTTCCTACTCTCTAATAAAAATGGGGTTTCATGAAAAATTCATCAAATGGGTCAAGGCTTATATCACGATTACCAGTTTCTTTGTTCAGGTGAATAGTCAATTATTAGCTAGACTAAGGGAACTCAGGGTCTGTGACAAGGGGATCCACTAAGCTCATACCTTTTCTCTTAATTATGGAAATGCTAACTGCCTTACTAAATGATAAATTTGAGAAAAAGCTAATAGATTATCACCCTAAATGCAGGCAACCATATATCACAAGCTTGTGCTTTGTAGATAACCTAGTTATTTTTTCTAAACCAAACTCTAAATTAATCTGTTGGCAATATCATTACTGTTTTGAACGACTTCCAAAGTATTTATGGCCTAAAAATGAAAAAGTCATAGTCATTTATTCACGTTTCTAGAATCCTCCCTGATGAAAGAACTAGCGTTGCTAGCTCTCATAGCCTTAACCTCATAAACTCCCTGATGAAAGAATACTTCGGGCTCCTCTTCTACCTCCTTAACAAACTCCTTCAATGATAACAAAGTTTTCAACTCTTCAATCTCCTCCAACTTGCTTTCTTCTGGTTGTCGCTTCTTAGGAATTAAAGTAATCTTTGTACCCTCAAACATGAAACTATAACTGTTTGTTCGTCCATCATGTTGCACCGCTCTATCATACTGCCACGGTCTCCCCAGCAACAGATGACACACGTCCATGTCCACAACATCACACCAAATTTCATCCTTGTATTTCTTCCCAATTAAAAAATTAACACAAGCCCTTCGTCCAACTTTCACCTCCCCACCTTTCCTCAACCAAGCTAACTTGTAAGGTTTAGGATGCTTCTCTGTTTTCAATGATAACTTCTTCACAGCTTCTGTAGAGATAATATTGTCGCAACTTCCCGCATCAATAACAAACTTGCAAACCCTTCCCAAGATAGTACATGTTGATTAAAAGATGTTACTCCTCAACCAGCTAGTTTCTTCCTCCTGCTTTGGTGTTAAACATGACCTCTTCATCATCAATGAATATCCTTCATCTCCCGACACATTTTCTTCCTCCTCATCATGTAGTGAATTAGAACAGTCAACCTCTACCTCATCTTCCTCTGCCTCAGCAATCATAGTTCTCTTCTTCGGTTTCGGACATTCGCTGCTCTAGTGACCCACTTCTTGACAATTATAACATTTGAAATTGGTGTTGACCTTTGGCTTAGCCACTTCATGAACAACAGGATTATTCGATGTCTTAGGAACATTAGAACTACTACCCGCTCCCTTGTTCTGCCCTGTAAAACTTGAAAACACACCTCCCCCACGTCTTCCTTGTTTCTCCCAAGCCAACGCCTTTTGATGTGCTTCTGCCACAGATCTAGGGTCGAACATGTTCACCATATCCTGAATCTGTGTTCTAAGTCCACCAACAAACCTCGCAGTCAATTGTTCTTCTGTTTCCATAATATCATTTCGAGCAATCAACTGGTAGAACTCATCGGCATAATCAGTAACAGCCTTCGTCCCTTGCCTCAGGTTTTGTAGTCTCTGGTACATTAGTGATTGGTAATTGTAAGGTAAGAACGTAGCCTTCATCAATTTCTTCATCTTTTCCCAAGCTACAATCCTTGACTTTCCCATTCGTTCTCTAGCAAGTTTGGTTTGCTGCCACCATGCCATAGCTCTCCCCCTCAACCTAGTAGCAACCAACTTCACTTTACGATCCTCCGGAACCTCCTTGAAGTCAAATATTTCCTCAATATACGCTAACCAATCAAGAAATTCCTCAGCTTGCATACCCCTTTTGAATTCCGGTATTTCAGTTTTCATCCTAGACTCCCACTTGTGATCATACTCCGACTGATTCCTTCCTTGTCCTCGTCCTCGTCCATGGACACTACCACCATCAAACTCCTCCTCGAAATCTGATGTATATCGATGTCGATCCTGACCACCAACATCTCTACTACCATCCCGTCTTCCACCAACATCCCTTCTATCTACATTCCTCCGGTCACGATCATTCACATTCCTATTACGACTTTGATCATCAACATTTCTATACCAATCTCGACTGACACTTCTATGATCATTATCGACACTTCTCTCTCGATTGGAATGTGGTGAAACTCTACTTCCCCCATGGTTAGATTCAGGTGAAACCCTTCTCCGATTTTGATTCATCTCCAACATCATCTTCTCTAATCGTCCAATCCCTTCATTAAGTTTCTCACTAAAGTTTTCGTTTATTCTTTGCTCCATCTCATCAGCTTCTTCTCTTCTATACAAAGCTTCAATATTTTGATGACGATTAGCTCTCCTTGGCGGCATTGTCAAAAATTTCACAAATTCAATACACAAACTTCAAAATTTTCAATTCTAGCTCGGTTTGGCCTAGGAACGACCTAACTCAAGCTCGGCACAACCCTTAATAGCTCGCACCCACAATTCAAAATATCCTTTGGCGCGCAAACAACTTCCCGCGCAAAATTCAAACACCTTTCCTCCTTAGATCCAAAATGAGATGGATCGAAATCTTCAACCATGTTGCAATTTCGCGATGAACACAATGAACACCAAATGATGCACGGCTCAAATACTTCAGAACTCTTTGATAAAATATTGGCTCCAAGACTCGGCTTAGCTATGATTGGCTAAGTCTAGCTCTGATACCAAAATGATGCAGCAACGGAATAACAAAATGATGTTTCTGTGAAAGTAGCAATCGATGGAATGAAGAATACTGAATGGCCCAAATTCGTTGATCCGAAGATACCGAATTCTAGCTATCTTCGTCATGCTGATCGCGCACGATACCGTGAAAGAAGATCTGCAATTCTTCAGACGTTGATCAAGCGCACTTGATACCGTGAATTGGCTTCTACGATCGTTGATTCGAGCGCCCTCGAATGCCGAAAGAGGAGATAGGAGATTACACTCAACTACCGATTTAATGAAAGCACAAAGCTAACAAACAAATTTTTTATTCAAATTCAACTAACTATTACACATGGCACCACCGGCCTATTTATAGAAGTTACAACCCAACACTGAAATCTGTACAACACCTAGGTCGTTCACGACCTAACGACTTACGACTTAGGTCGTTAACGACCTAACAGATTACAATACAACAACATACATCACAAAATATCAAATATTTACAACACATAGATCAGCAGCGACCTACCACTTCACACGAGTTATAAAAGAAATGACCTATGCACACATAGGTCGGCAGCGACCTAAAAGACAAATGACTCAACAACACAACGACATAAAAGACAACCAGCTTCATGCGACTTAACTGAGATGGAGCGACCTACGACTTATCATAGGTCGGTGGTGACTTAAAAACAGCTTCAGTTGCTCTTCTCAAGCGATCTATCTTAGGTCGTAATTCCCTTGAGTTATGTCGTGCGCGACCTAAAGATCTGGAATGACTTAAGATTTTGTGACCTAAGTAGTTAGGTCGTAGCTCTTCTTCAGCGACCTTGAACTTAGGTCGGACGCGACCTAAGTTTACCTCAGATGGTGTTGTCGTGTTAGGTCGGTTGCGACTTATACTTTCTTCCATTTGTACCGCGTTTTTGGGTCGTTCGCGACCTAAGGCTTTGTCAGCTTGCGTTGCTTCCTCGCTGGTTTCTACGTTCTTAGGTCGTAGACGACCTAACATTTCCAAGCGACTTAAGGATTTGTTAGGTCGGTCGCGATCTAATACTTGGCCTGCATCATCCTCTCCTGGTTGAGAGAAATTCGTCCTCGAATTTGCACCTTCCTCCTCCGCAACACACTCATTCCCATGATACGGAACTAAGTATTTGACGTTAAACACATCAGAAGTATGAACATTATCCGGCAATTCCAATTGATATGCATTCTCATTGATTTTCTTCAAAATTTTTACTGGACCAATCTTTCGCGCTTTCAATTTATTGTACGTTCCTACCGGAAAATGGTCTTTTGTCAACACGGCGTAAACCTAATCGCCTTCTCTGAAGTTCACATTTCTTCGTTTCTTATCCGCATATCGTTTATACTTTTCATTTGCTTTCTCCAATCGTTCCTGAACGATTTTATGACATTCTGCCAATCCATCAACAAAATCAACAGCCTGTTTAACTGTCCCTTTTGGTTGTGGTATTATCGTCAAATCCAACGGCCCCTTTGGTAAGCTTGAATACACTATCTGAAATGGACTGAAACCCGTACTACGGTTTACAGCATGATTATGAGCAAACTCTGCTTGACATAACTTCATATCCCAACTCTTCAGATTATCCTTCACCAGGCACCATAATAAATTTCCCAAAGATCTGTTGACAACTTCAGTTTGACCATCGGACTGCGGATGGTAAGCACTACTGAAATTTAGCTTTGTTCCCACCATCTTCCACAAACTCAGCCAAAAATGACTTAGAAATCTAGTATCCCGATCAGAAACAATGGATTCTGGTAAACCATGTAAGCGATATACTTCTTTAAAGAATAACTCGGCAACACGGACGGCATCCGCTGTCTTCTTACAAGCGATGAAATGTGCCATCTTTGAAAACCTGTCCACTACAACATATATCGAATCATTCCCCCTTTGAGTTCTCGGTAATCCCAAAACAAAATCCATACTGATATCAACCCATGGTCTAATCGGCACGGGTAACGGCATATACAATCCCGCATTTGTCGCTGTCCCTTTGGAAATTTGGCAAATATGACATCTCTCCACAAACCTCCCAACTTCCCATTTCAACGAAGGCCAATAATAAGATTGAGAAATCAATTGCAAAGTACGATCTCGGCCCACATGACCTTCCTCATGCAACTCCTTTACAATCTTCATACGTAAGCTGCACTCTGGTATGCACAATCGATTTCCCTTAAAAAGAAAACCATCTATCAAAAAAACTCATCCGTCTTTCCCCCTTTGACTTTATCTACACACTTCGCAAAGTAAGGATCATCAACAAACATCTCTGGAAACTCATCAAAACCCGTTACTTCAATCTTCATTGTAGTCAGCAAATGATTCCTTCGACTCAGTGCATCTGCCACTTTATTCGTAATTCCCGATTTATGCTTCACCACAAATGTAAATTGTTGTAAGTAAGCAATCCACGAAGCATGCCTTGCCGCAATCTTGTCCTGTCCCTGCATATGCTTCAATGCCTCATGATCAGTATATAAAACAAATTCTTTATGAAACAAATAATGTCTCCAGTGTTTCACAGCTTGCACGATAGCATAAAATTCCACATCATAAGTATTATATCTCATCTTTGCTCCTGATAACTTCTCACTGAAATATGCAATAGGACGTCCCTTCTAACTTAACACCCCTCCAATTCCAACCTTCGATGCATCAGTATGCAATTCAAACAACAACTGAAAATCTGGCAATACTAGAATTGGTGCTGTCGTCAATAGTTCCTTGATTCTCTCAAAGGCCAATCCTACTTCCTCTGACCATGAAAATTGCTTCCCTTTCATACAATCAGTAACTGGTGCCATCACGCTACTAAAGTGTGGAATGAACCTTCGGTAGAATGACGTCAAACCATGAAAACTTCTAACTTCTGTGATCGTCCGGGGTTGTGGCCAATTTCTGATTGCTTCGACTTTATTCTGATCCACCTGTATGCCTCCTCCCGATATAACATACCCCAAAAATAAAACACTATGCGTCATGAACACGCATTTCTTCATTGCAGCATAAAATTGTTCTTGTCGTAGTACCATCAACACTTCTCTCAGATGTTGCAAGTGTTCTTCTGGACTTCCACTATAGATCAGTATATCATCAAAATACACCACCACGAATTTCCCAATAAATGGTCTAAAAATCTGATTCATCACCCGCATAAAGGTACTCGGTGCATTTGAAAGACCAAACGGCATAACCAGCCATTCGTACAACCCTTCACGTGTCTTGAACGCTGTTTTTCATTCATCTCCTGGTCTGATTCGAATTTGATGATAACCGCTTTTCAAATCAATCTTCGAAAAGAGAGTGGCCCCACTCAACTGATCTAACAAATCATCAAGTCTCGGCATTGGAAATCTGTATCTCACGGTAATCTTATTCAGTGCTCGACTATCAGTGCACATCCTCCACGTTCCATCCTTCTTTGGTACTAACAAAGCTGGCACCGCACAAGGACTTAAACTTTCCTGCACACGCCCCTGATCAAGCAATTCTTCCACTTGCCTTCTCAACTTCTCATGTTCTTTTGGACTCATTCTGTAGTGTGGTCTATGTGGCAACACAGCACCTGGAACAAGATCAATTTGATGTTGAATGTCTCTCAACGGCGGTAACTCTGTTGGTAGCTCTTCAGGAAATACATCGTCAAATTCTCCCAGCACTGGCTTTACTTCTTCAAGGATCTCAACCACTTCATGACTCTCTTGTCCAATCAACAAGAATACTTCAGGCTCCTCTTCTACCTCCTTAACAAACTCCTTCAATGATAACAAAGTTTTCAACTCTTCAATCTCCTCCAACTTGCTTTCTTCTGGTTCTCGCTTCTTAGGAATTAAAGTAATCTTTGTACCCTCAAACATGAAACTATAACTGTTTGTTCGTCCATCATGTTGCACCGCTCTATCATACTGCCACGGTCTCTCCAGCAACAGATGACACACGTCCATGTCCACAACATCACACCAAATTTCATCCTTGTATTTCTTCCCAATTGAAAAATTAACACAAGCCATTCGTCCAACTTTCACCTCCCCACCTTTCCTCAACCAAGCTAACTTGTAAGGTTTAGGATGCTTCTCTGTTTTCAATGATAACTTCTTCACAGCTTCTGTAGAGATAATATTGCCGCAACTTCCCGCATCAATAACAAACTTGCAAACCCTTCCCAAGATAGTACATGTTGATTGAAAGATGTTACTCCTCAACCAGCTAGTTTTTTCCTCCTGCTTTGGTGTTAAACACGATTTCTTCATCATCAATGAATATCCTTCATCTCCCGACACATTTTCTTCCTCCTCATCATGTACTGAATTAGAACAGTCAGCCTCTACCTCATCTTCCTCTGCCTCAGCAATCATAGTTCTCTTCTTCGGTTTCGGACATTCGCTGCTCTTGTGACCCACTTCTTGACAATTATAACATTTGAAATTGGTGTTGACCTTTGGCTTAGCCACTTCATGAACAACAGGCTTATTCGATGTAGTAGGAACATTAGAACTACTACCTGCTCCTTTGTTCTGCCCTGTAAAACTTGGAAACACACCTCCCCCACATCTTCCTTGTTTCTCCCAAGCCAACGCCTTTTGATGTGCTTCTGCCACAGATCTAGGGTCGAACATGTTCACCATATCCTGAATCTGTGTTCTAAGTCCACCAACAAACCTCGCGGTTTCCATAATATCATTTTGAGCAATCAACTGGTAGAACTCATCAGCATAATCAGTAACAGCCTTCGTCCCTTGCCTCAGGTTTTGTAGTCTCTGGTACATTAGTGATTGGTAATTGTAAGGTAAGAACGTAGCCTTCATCAATTTCTTCATCTTTTCCCAAGCTACAATCCTTGACTTCCCCATTCGTTCTCTAGTAAGTTTGGTTTGCTGCCACCATGCCATAGCTCTCCCCCTCAATCTAGTAGCAACCAACTTCACTTTACGATCCTCCGGAACCTCCTTGAAGTCAAATATTTCCTCAACATACGCTAACCAATCAAGAAATTCCTCAGATTGCATACCCATTTTGAATTCCGGTATTTCAGTTTTCATCCTAGACTCCCACTTATGATCATACTCCGACTGATTCCTTCCTTGTCCTCGTCCTCGTCCATGAACACTACCACCATCAAACTCCTCCTCGAAATCTGATGTATATCGATGTCGATCCTGACCACCAACATCTCTACTACCATCCCGTCTTCCACCAACATCCCTTCTATCTACATTCCTCCGGTCACGATCATTCACATTCCTATTACGACTTTGATCATCAACATTTCTATAACAATCTCGACTGACACTTCTATGATCATTATCGACACTTCTCTCTCGATTGGAATGTGGTGAAACTCTACTTCCCCCATGGTTAGATTCAGGTGAAACCCTTCTCCGATTTTGATTCATCTCCAACATCATCTTCTCTAATCGTCCAATCCCTTCATTAAGTTTCTCACTAAAGTTTTCGTTTATTCTTTGCTTCATCTCATCAGCTTCTTCTCTTCTATACAAAGCTTCAATATTTTGATGACGATTAGCTCTCCTTGGCGGCATTGTCGAAAATTTCACAAATTCACTACACAAACTTCAAAAATTTCAATTCTAGCTCGGTTTGGCCTAGGAACGACCTAACTCAAGCTCGGCACAACCCTTAATAGCTCGCACCCACAATTCAAAATATCCTTTGGCGCGCAAACAACTTCCCGCGCAAAATTCAAACACCTTTCCTCCTTAGATCCAAAATGAGATGGATCGAAATCTTCAACCTTGTTGCAACTTCGCGATGAACACAATGAACACCAAATGATTCACGGCTCAAATACTTCAGAACTCTTTGATAAAATATTGGCTCCAAGACTCGGCTTAGCTATGATTGGCTAAGTCTAGCTCTGATACCAAAATGATGCAGCAGCGGAATAACAAAATGATGTTTCTATGAAAGTAGCAATCGATGGAATGAAGAATACTGAATGGTCCAAATTCGTTGATCCGAAGATACCGAATTCTAGCTATCTTCGTCACGTTGATCGCGCACGATACCGTGAAAGAAGATCTGCAATTATTCAAACGTTGATCAAGCGCACTTGATACCGTGAATTGGCTTCTATGATCGTTGATTCGAGCGCACTCGAATGCCGAAAGAGGAGATAGGAGATTACACTCAACTACCGATTTAATGAAAGCACAAAGCAAACTAACAAAATTTTTATTCAAATTCAAGTAACTATTACACATGGCACCACCGGCCTATTTATAGAAGTTACAACCCAATACTGAAATCTGTACAACACCTAGGTCGTTCACGACCTAACGACTTACGACTTAGGTCGTTAACGACCTAACAGATTACAATACAACAACATACATCACAAAATATCAAATATTTACAACACATAGATTAGCAGCGACCTACCACTTCACACGAGTTATAAAAGAAACGACCTACGCACACATAGGTCGGCAGCGACGTAAAAGACAAACGACTCAACAACACAGCGACATAAAAGACAACCAGCTTCATGCGACTTAACTGAGATGGAGCGACCTACGACTTATCATAGGTCGGCGGCGACTTAAGAAACAACTTCAGTTGCTCTTCTCAAGCGATCTATCTTAGGTCATAATTCCCTTGAGTTATGTCGTGCGCGACCTAAAGATCTGGAATGACTTAAGATTTTGTGACCTAAGCAGTTAGGTCGTAGCTCTTCTTCAACGACCTTGAACTTAGGTCGGACGCGACCTAAGTTTACCTCAGATGGTGTTGTCGAGTTAGGTCGGTTGCGACCTATACTTTCTTCCATTTGTACCGCGTTTTTGGGTCGTTCGCGACCTAAGGCTTTGTCAGCTTGCATTGCTTCCTCGCTGGTTTCTACGTTCTTAGGTCGTAGACGACCTAACATTTCCGAGCGACTTAAGGATTTGTTAGGTCGGTCGCGACCTAATACTTGGCCTGCATCAATATGTATTCTCCCCAAAATCCTACTTCACATGATTGAGGATGCTTGCTGTCACTTCCTGTGGATAGGTAAACGATACTGTAGAAAGCCCATCCCTATAGCATATAATAAGCTTCTTGCCCCACTCAAGTATGGCAGCGTAGGAAAGATTTAAGATTAACAGTGCAGCCAATTCCTACCACTTAAATAACCTGTTTGATGCGTCAAATTTTTTGTGGAAGTAATGGTGCCTCAAAAATTATATTGCTGACAAGGATTTATAGTTTATTGAGGCAAAACAAAATTCTAGTTGGATGTGGAGAAGCATCATTAAAACTAGAGACAAACTGTTACATCTAATTCAAGTCCCACTCTCTCCGAACTGTAAATTATCCTTCTGAAACGCTCCTTGGATTGCTTGTGGTCATGTGCTGAAGAATGCTCTGAATTATAATGAGATGAGGCAAAAAGTATCCCTCTGCAGGTTAAAATATCTGACTATATTCATGTTGGAGTGCTAGCTCTTCCATGCTGCAGCAATTAGATCGTGACACAAATATGGAGGAAAATTGAAGGAACAACTCCGCTCTTTGGAGAAGTTGATAGTCTTTATTAGGGAAAGAAAGGCAGGAAGCATTCTATCAAGTTCGTATACAATGAATTAGCTTCCACCGATCAATTGCCTGTTGACCTGTGGAGTTCGAGCATTTGGAAAAGATCTGGCAATTAAAAGCAAAACTTCTTGATGTGGCGTGTTCTTAAAAATGCATTATTAACTCACTACAAATTATGCTACACTGGATTGTTAACAAATTCCCATATATATTTTAAGCGTGCAAACACTAATGTGGTATGGTAGAGAATATTGCGAATAAGGGGATTTCACAATCGTAGTCGAGATAGCAAAGAAAAATGGCATACAATTTTTCTGGCCACAAGATGGAAGAACTGTAAAGGAACAATATTACTCCTTGCAACTAAGATAACCCTAGCTGAGATATGGAGGAAAGGAATATAAGGCATTTTAACAAAGTGAAAAGGAAGATAAATGAAATTGTTTAGACCTATGCGCTCAAAATTAGACAAAGAATTTTGAATTGGGGGGATAGCATGATAGAGACAGATGAAGAAAGGAATATATATAGTAGATGGCTTGAGTTTTGTATGTAATCAAGCATTATAAACATATTATTTTTTGTTGTTCAATGAAGAGGTAAGGGCTCTCTTCAAAAACCCTACTTAAATTCCAAAAATAATAAAAATAACACTTATGCTCAAAAACCATACTTTAACTCATGTCACCTACACGAAACAAGTCAACTAAACATTATAGAATACTATAGTGACATCATATGATAAGGTGTCGTTAAAATTTATCCTATGCTTAACCATAAACTCACGTGTGACCCTAAATCCCAACCCACTATCATCAAATCGTATATTAAGGACTCGGTCCCTCTTACCGTGTCTGTGATGCCAAATCGTATATTGAGGATATAGCTCCTTGGACTATCGTATATTGAGGACTTAGCTCCGCGAACTATAGTATATTGAGGATATCGGCTCCTCGGACTATTTTATATTGACTCGGACTATTATATGTTGAGGATTCAGCTCCTTGGACTATTGTATATAGAAGACTCATCTCTTCAGACTACTGTATCGCCAAATATGAACCATGTACAACGAACTTGTCCAACTAAGATAATTTTCTAAGTATCTCATGAAAGTTCATAAGGATCTATAGTAATATGGCTAACTTATGTATATGAGTGTATGTACAGTATCAAGATATATAAGAAAATAGTAAAGTAAAATAAGAGGCACCCACATCAGGATTTTTATACTGGTTCGGACCTCCTATTCTACATCCAGTCCAGAAGCCCCCCTTTGGATTTTCCACTAACCAAAAACACATTCACTTAGCCTGGAGGAATAGGCGATACAAAAAGTTTTCTGACTTAACAATCTTGTGTCCTATCAACATGGATTTTGACTTGTAGTACAAAGCTTCCTATAATCTGCTTGATGATTCAACGATGTGTGCAATGTGATTAAGAAAGCGTATGGAGTAATTTTTAAGTGGATGTACAATATTGATTTTCAGAAAGCAAATAATCATAAGAGAGTTAAAGATCAAGATAGCAAGTTAACCATGGACTTCTAGACTTAGGTATATTTATAGAATTCAAAAGTTGCTTTAGAAAATTTGTTTCCTTTTAGAAAGTCATATCTCTTCAAAGAGGAGGCATTGAACAATTGTAACTCTTCGAAGTGTTGTTAAAGAAAATAGTCGTTTTTGTTTATTCAGTCGATTGGGAATGGTCATAAGTCTCCTGAATATGAACATGAAATATTGCAGAGAGGAAGACAATAGTTAGAAGACTCAAGTGCATTTGTAATTGAGTGGTTCGGTCAACTGAATACAAATTCAGTCGACTATCCTCGGTCGACTGAATTTGTATTTAGTCGACTGAGCCTATATAAAACAATTTTAATATATGCAATCTTGTAAAGCTTTATTTGTAAATACTTATGGCTTTTATTTTGGAAAACTTTTATGCCAGTGCTATGTGTATATGCATATGAACCATATAGAAGATTTTACAATTAAAATCTAAAGACAAATACATACTCTTCACTTTGATTTGTATACGATCAGCACTATGCCTCTTTTCTTCTTATCTCCTTGAATCATCATCGTCTTCAAATTCCTATATAAAATAGTATACGAAATATGTATATAGATATAGTTTCCATAATTAAAACAACCGTACAAATAGGGCTCTAACATTCTCTCATATTTTGATGATGACAACTATATGTATGAGATGAATGCATGTATAATAATCTCCCTCTTAATAAGTGCTCTTCCATTCATCGTATATTCTCCCCCTTTGTCATCAATAAAAAGACATAAAATATGGTGAAAGATATCTGCATATGCATTTGATCATTCAAAAATGTACTAGAGAGATGCAGACAAAGATTCAATCACATAACAAGCAAATAATTCATACACGACCAAATAGGACCAACAAACATACAACACAAATGCAACAGACATACACAGTATAGTGTTTTAGATGACATACAAACAAAACAAAGTCTAGAACAATAAAACAACAATCAAATACAGTTTAAAGAAGAGAAAAGAAATCATTCAGCTTTCATCATAGCCCGAGGAATCATGAGTTCGGGATGGTGAAGGAGATCACGAATAAGAAGATGTCTTATTCTAGATTTTCTCTAATTTCTTGATCGTGAACAAGGAGATTGCCAAGCCTTTGTTTCCATTTAAAGAGAATCTCTCGATTTTAATGGATTACAGCTTGAGTAGAGATGGTTTTAGATGGATGAACCAAAGAGATATCCTTATCACCATTCGTCGCCTAGGATTCTTCTTTGATTTCATGTTGCGATTGTGGTTAAGATGAAGTTTGAGGTTGAGACAACATTCCAATGTTTTCACAAACCAACTATGAAAGATAAACATTATAAAGTGGAATTGTTTCCATTATGGATGGAAGCTTCATTAAAGAAACTGATTTTTGGTCCATAATTTTTGGGTTTGTGAAATCAGACAAGGCGTCGACATTAATTCCAAAATAAACTAAAATCTTGGTAAAGTATGCACCATAAAGGATGGCGTGACGAGAGCGGACGGTGAAACTCTTTATTCCATCGCATATGACTTTGGCCTAATTTATTTTTGATTTAGAATAAATCACATAGAGGGCTCTATAATTATTGTCACACATCTTCTCATAACTACCCATTCTTTGTAGAATCGTGTGAAGAATCGTTTTATTGATAATACGAGCATTTAGGCATAGTTAACGGAGACATTGCTAGTACCCTCCGCTTTAAAGCGGTAACTCGTAGCATTGTAAGCAAAATCCTCATGATCAATATCGTCTAAATCTTTTCCTGTCGATGAACATCCTAATATATTTTCCAGATCTCTTACAAATAGATGAATATCAACACCCAAAACTTGACTCTAAATTAATCCTTCATGATTTTCAGGTTCGTAATAGTTTCCAAAAAAATTAGCATAAAACATAGAATAAGAAAGGGATAAATTTTAACATGATTTTGGTTGCAATCAATCAAGAATAGAAATATATATTCTCTAGCAACCTCTTCAACTTGAAACTTTGAGAAATCAAACAACTTATATAATGTTTCTTGAAAAATTTGTTTATCACTAAGTTCATTGAATCTCTTTAGTGTTGTTTTGCTATCGTTTAACCATTTTATGATTTGTTTATCCGATGCAAATTCAGGATGTGAAGAAGTTGAGGAAATAGCTTTGTCTCTTTGAGTTGACATCTTCTTTCCCTTTGTTGTAAGCTTTTGTCTTGGAGCCATGTTTAATTTTATGAAGTTAGTAGATCTAGGTTTGGAGTTTGAAAATAGAACGGCCAAGTGAAAGTGAAGTGAACCCTTCTTTTAAATGAAAAGGCACTACTTTTTGAAAACAAATAAACGCAGATTCATTCGACTAGAGGAATTCAGTCGACTAAGTGCAAAGGATTTTCATTCCCGAGAGCAATGTGTAATTTAGTCAACTAAAATTAAAAAGTTAGTCAACTGAATTCCCAAAGTTTGGTCGATTGGGAGAAGAGGTCAGTAGACTTAAGAGAACCAAAATTCCTTCTCGAGACTAGACTCCTATTTAGCCGACTAATTTTGGTTAGTCAATCAACCAAATTTATTTTTAGTTGTTTTTATAGAAAATACAGAGCTCGGTCGACTAGGGATAGAGTTCAGCCGATTGAATGATAATAAAATGCAGAAATTTTAGTTTTATATAAGTATATATACATTATAATCTAATTTCCTTCTGCAATTAGTGGTAGATATTTTTAGGCACTATGTAGGTAAATAATGCTTATTACACTAAATTATACATATAGAACAAATTTACAAACTAAAAAAATCAAAGAGAAACTTATATAAATAATATCACATTAAATGATTATTTTAATTTTCTAATGGCTCGGATTCTTCTTTAGATGGTTCTTGTTCCCAAGAGTTAGCTTGTTTTGGCTCATATATTTTCATGGGCATTGATGGTTGTATCAAAAGACTTCCATTGGAACGAATGCAGTTTTTAGTTGCAATTTCCCACAAATGGCCATTAGAGTCCTTTCTATAAAATTCATATGTTCGCCTTGTCGTCATTGCTCCTATGATATTTCTTTTTGCAAACTCATTGCTTCACTTTGATAGTAAGTTATACCATCGATACGATTATATTGAGTGGTAGTTAAGTGACCTTCGAATTTAATTGATTGCTTAATTTTCTTCCCTTTAGGAGCAACACTAGTTTTTTCTTAATGAGAATATGTAATCTTAATATAAGATGATGAATTATTTTCAGAGGTTGACATTGTTGAAGTATTGATTTTGTTTTTGACTTACTAAAAGGTGATGGTTAAATACAAATAAACATTACTAAAAATAGGAGAAATATTTAAAACGGTAGAGTTTATCACCTAAGATAAATTTTACTAATAACTATTCATAGGTAAAGAATTCATTTAACTGTAAAAAATTAGGTTATAAACATTTTATGGAGAGAACCTATTTATAGAAATATTTTTAAAGAGGATATTTTTTCGATTAATCTATATATATATATATCATATCCAAATATATATATATATATATATGTATATATATGTATATATACATATATATTTGTGAGTTATTTTAAAAAATAGCTATTTATTCATTTAATTCATGTAAGGAACATATACGCAATTCTCTATATAATTTTAAAAAGGTCATTTCACATAATAGTTTAGTGGAAATATCTGCTATTTATTTTCCGTATTAACAACTTCTAGAAAATTAATTCTTTTTCTATATTATCTCTTAGAAAATGATGATTGATGTTAATATGTTTTGTTCTGGAATGATTAATAGGATTTTTAGAGAGAATGATTGCACTCGTATTATCATAATATATCAGAGATTTCCTAATGTTTTTCTCGAAATCACAAAATGTTTGTTGCATATATATATCTTGAGAACAAGCCAAGGTAGTTGAAATATACTCCGCCTCATATGTCAATAATGAAACACAATTTTATTTCTTACTAAACCACGAGACAAAAGATTGACCGATAAAGTGACAAGTTCCCCTCATACTCTTTCGACCCATCTGGCAACTCCAAAATCGGCATCACTATATGCACCACTTCATAAGAGCTATCCTTTGGATAGAAAAGTCTGTAATCTTTGGTATTGGTTAAATATCGCAAAATTCGTTTCACGGCTCGATGATGTGATTCCTTAGATTATGCTTGGAATTGAGCGCACAAATAAACATACATCATAATATCGGGTCTACTAGTGGTTAGATAAAGCAAGGAGCATATCATACCTCTGTATAGTTTTTGATCAAAATCCTTGCCATTCTCATCTTTGTCTAAATGTAAACTAGTACTCATTGGAGTCAATTTACTTGAAGTGTTATCCATTCCAACGCACTAATAATTCTCTACAATATTTTTATTGATAAATAAAAATTCCATTTCAAATTATTTAATTTATAATCCTAAAACAAAAATTAATTCTTCCATATGAGACATTTCAAATTCATTTTTCATAATAGTAATGAAATTATTACACGTATTTTCATTCGTAGATCCAAATATTATATCATCAACATAAATTTGAACGACTAAAAGATCATCATTCTCCTTTTTGATAAATGACATAAAATCAATTTTACATTGAAAACTAGATTTAATAAATGGCTTTTGAGTCCAGTTTGAAAACATAATTTGGAATTTTTTTGTGAACAAATAGAGGTGGTTGCTCTACATAAACATTTTCTTTAATAAAATCGTTTAAGAAAGCACTTTTGACATCCATTTGATATAATTTAAAATTGCGATGGCATGCAAAAAACAAGTAAAATTTGAATTGCTTCTAGTCGTGCTATAGGAGCAAATGCATCTTCGTAGTCTATTCCCTCCTCTTGATTATACTTCTGAGCAACTAATCTTGCTTTATTACAAATTATGTTGTTGTTTCGGCTTTATTTTTAAATACCATTTTGTTTCGATAACGGATTGATCATCCCGTCTTGGTACAAGTTCCCAAACATTATTTCTTTCAAATTGATTAAATTCCTTTTACATTGCTAATATCCAAAAATCGTCTTTAGCGGCTTCTTTATAGCCTTTAGGTTATATATTTGAGATAAAAGCTACAAGACCCATTTGATTTAACCGACTTCTAGTTGTGACTCTAGTGTTTACATCTCTAATTATATTATCTATAGGGTGATCCTTTAAGATTCTAAGAGGAGACCTTAAGTTAATATTTTCATTATATTATTTTCAAAATTATTTTTGTTATTAGTGTTAGTATTTAAAGAGTTAGTTTCTAAAATACATGATTGTTTCATTTCTAAAATTTCTTCATCTTTATTTTTATTTTTATTTTTAAAGTCTTTATCAAAAGGAACACGTAGACTTTCTTCAATTGTATTAGTTCGTTTATTAAATATATTACATAGGCTTTGATTCGTTTTGAATAACCAATAAAAATTTCTTCATCGGCTTCCAGATCAAATTTGCTTAATTGTTCTTTAGTATTTAAAATGAAATATTTTGAACAAAACACTCAAAAATATGAAACTTTTAGTTTCTTTCCATAAAACAATGCGTAAGAAGTGTTCTTAGTCGTTGGCCTTAAAGAAACACGATTAAGTACATAACAAGCGGTAGCAACAGCTTCAGCCCAAAAATTCTTTGGTAAGTTACTGCTACTTAGCAATGTTGGTGAATATTCTTGTAAGTTATGATTCTTCCTTTCAACTACACCATTTTGTTGTGGTCGTGGAAAAGAGAAATTGTAACCAATACCCTTCTAATTACAAAAATCATTAAATAGTTTATTTTCAACTTCTCCTCCACGATCACTTCTAATATTTTTTATTTATAAAATCTCAAGTTTTGAATTAATTTAGCAAATATTTTAAACAGTTCAAAAGTATCACTTTTGTGTTTCAAAAATAAAATCTAAGTAAATCTAGAATAATCATCAATAATAACAAAATTGTATTTTTATTATGGTTTATTGGTCTAACTTGAGTAGGACCAAATAAATCTAAATATGGTAGTTTTATTGGTTGTTTTGTTGATATTTCCTTTTTATATTTAAAAGAAGTTTTCTTTAATTTTCCATATTGACAAGCATCATATAAATGATTAACTTTAAAATTTATTTTTGGTATGCTTCTTACTAATTTATTTTTAGAGAGTTCATAAAGATATTTAAAATTAACATGACAAAAATGTTTATGCCAAAGTCATATATCGTAATGATTCAAAACTAAGCATGTATCGTTATTGTGATTAAAATTCATATTTGAAACATAGATATTTCGTTTTCTCATACCTTCAAAAATTAGATTTTTATTTTGGTTAAAAATATTGCATTTGTCCTTTTCAAATTCAATTAAAAAACCTTTAACATATAATTGACTTATACTTAAAAATTATGTTTTAAATTTTCTACTAGTAACACATTTATAATCAAAGGAGAGTTAGATATACCGACATTGGTAACGGCATTCCAACTATGAATCCTTTCGAGTTGTCTTCGAATGTCAAGGTCCCTCCATCAATGTATGTTATATTAGTTAACATATTTACATTGCCCATCATATGCTTGGAGCATTTGCTATCGCGTATCCATTTCTCCTTTTGGTTGTTGGGTACCTGCCAAAAATATAAAAAACAATTCATTGGTAATCACTTCCTACATTAGGGACCTTTAGAAATATAATTACGACTATAAACTATATTTTTTTAGAAAACTACTGTATATTTTTTCTAATTAATTTGTTATTCATTTAGAAATCTAAATTTTTATAATTTTTAGTATTTGAAATATTTTTTTTAGCACTATCTTTAGATTTCCAAAATTTTGTGTAGAAAGTGCTATATTTCTTATTACTATTTTTTATTTTTTTTAGTTTCTTAAAACTAAGTGAAATTTTATTACTGGATTATTTTGAGATCTAAACTTTGTTTTGCTTGGTTAAATTTTGTAATTTTCTTTAATTTTTGTTTGGTTCTAAAACTTCATTTTAAGAAAAAGCTAAATTGGATTTTAATTCACAAACTTCTTGGCTAAGTCTATCATTCTCAATGTTACCTGCCTTAATTTCATCAAGCAAAGCGGTATTTTGAGAAGTTAAATTTTCATAAGACTTTTGTGAATTTTCTAATTGTTCTTCTAAAATACATTTTCTATCTTCAATTATACCAATTTCTAATTCAGCCTTATTTAATTTTCCTATAATTTTTTTTATCTAATTTCTTCAAATTTCTTAGTTTATCATCAAGTTCAATACTAATTTTAAGAATATCATTATAAGTGAGATTAGAATTTACCTCGTTAGTTGTTAGAATCTCGATTTTAATCGTTTTGATTATGACAACTATATAAATCAATTTTTGTGTGTACTAATCACTTATGCAGGAGATTCGTTGTAGATTCGTATTCAGAATATTTTGAAGTTGATAATCTTTTGTTTAGAGTCTGTATACTATTTAGAAATATGTTAAAATCTCTCGTGAATGATATATATATATATATATATAAATACACACACATGCTCAAACTTGCACAAAAGGCTGAAAACAGCCGGCTGAATAGACTCATTCAGTCGTTTGTTAGCTGAAACAATTTTATTGTTTCACAATATTCAGCCGGTTGAATGAGTTATTTCAGCCGGCTGTTCTAGGCTAAAATTTGTCTATTTCTTTGTTGTTTTCGATTTTAACAAATTCAGAAGGCTGAATTATTATTTCAGCCGGCAGAATATTTTCAACAGCTATTTTATGAAAAGAAACTTCTCTTCATTGAAGAGAAACTTCTTCAAATCAACAGTTGCACTTGTTTCTTTTCAATGTTATCTTTCATGAATGATTGCAACTTTTTAATCTCTATAAATAGATTTCAGAATTCAATAAACAATTAACCTAACTGATTTTATTATTCTTGAATTCTTATCTCTGAATCTATTTTCAACTTGCACTCTAATTGTATACAAACTCTGATCGTTGATCACTTTATCTTCCACATTCTTCAAGCACATTACACTATATATCATAAAGGAGAAGATTATAGGAAGATTGTACTTAATTGACTTATCAGTGCTATTTAAAGAGCATACTACGGTTAGATACTTTTGTTTATTTGTAAAGAAGTCATGTTCGGTTGCTCAAGCGGTAGAAGTCATATTCGGTTGCTTAGGCGGTAGAGGTCCTATTCGGTTGCCCAGGCAGTGTAAACCTATTCTCCAGGTTAAGTGAGGGTTGCTAGTTTAATTCCAGAAGGAGTCTGGGACTGGACGTAGAACGGGAGTTCGAACCAGTATAAAAATCTCTGGTGTCATTTACTTTACTGCTTTGATTATTTACTTACTTAATTATTATTCTGCACAAGTAGTTTATCCATATTACACGATCCTATAGCACCAGTCACTTTCATTTAGTATCAGAGCAAGGCAATCATATAACCGTAACATAGTTATTTGATATATTTTTTTAATATGGAAAACAACACCAGCACCGTTGCTAACACTACCTTTTTAGAAGGTCAATCTACTGCATGACTACCTCTATTTAATGGAATGAACTATAACTATTGGGCTACTAGAATTAGAATCTATATACAAGCAAGTAGTTATGAATCCTAGAACATTATGCAATCTGAATATACTATTCCTACTACTGAATATTCAGCATGGTCTAACACTCAAAAATTAGACGCTACTGCAAATGTTAAAGTAATGAATATGTTATATTGTGCATTAGACAAAAAATGAGTTTAATAGAATAAGTATGTGTAAAACTACTCATGAAATTTGGCATACACTTAAAATTACACATGAGATTACTAACAAAGTCAAGCA
Organism: Allium fistulosum; assembly: GCA_030737815.1. Classification (NCBI taxonomy): domain Eukaryota; kingdom Viridiplantae; phylum Streptophyta; class Magnoliopsida; order Asparagales; family Amaryllidaceae; genus Allium; species Allium fistulosum. The sequence goes on from CM060903.1 coordinate 70,020,324, forward strand.
AAGTAAAATATTTATGCTCAAAAATCAGTTCCAGAATTTTAAAATGAAGCAAGATGAGACTATAAATGAAATGTACTCTAGATTTCAAGATATATATCATTCTTTGATAGCATTAGGAGAAACTTATACATATTTTAATATTGTGTCAAAAATCCTCAACTCACTAACGGATGAGTTGGAACGAAAAGTCTTAGCAATCGAAGAAGCTAACGACATTTCGACCATAAAACCGGAGTAGTTGATTGGAAATCTAATGTCTTATGAAGTTAATCTCCAGGCAAAACGAGTACAGGCTCAAGATAAGAAGAATATACCATTCCAGGTAGAAAAGGATGAATCATATTTAGATGAAGAAGATATGGCGTTCATTGCTAAAAATTTTAAAAAAAATTAAATTTAGAAAGAGCAACAAATTCAGAAATAAAAAGAATAGATACAGTAGTAATAATAACACCAACAAACCATCATCATCTGCTCTAGACTGTTATGAATGTCATAAGAAAGGCCACATCAAGAAAGATTGTTCTGAGAAAAAGAAAGACAAAAATAAGCACAAGAAAGACAGATTCAAGAAGAAAGTTTTCTCTGTCACGTGGGACGATTCAGAATCATCTTCATCATCAGATAGTGACTCAGACAGTGATTCAGAACAAGCTAACGTTTGCTTTATGGCCACAAAAGGCGAGGTGAGTGATCTAACTTTTGATGATCTTTTGGAAATCAATTCAGAATTACTTGATAAATTAAAAGGCAAAAATAGAAAGTACAAAGAAACTCTTGAAAAATTGAATAGAATTGAAATTGAAGTAGAGATGCTAAGAGATGAAAAGAAAATTTTAGAAGAAGAACTTCAAGTTACTCAAGAATCTTGTTCTAATATGACATCTCAACTTTCTCTACTAAGTCAAGAGATAGAAACTCAAAAAGAAAAGAATGGTGCTTTATTAATTGAGAATCAGACCTTAAAACAAATATCAAGATTTTAGAGTTAGATAACTCTAGCCTTAAAACAAAGTTAGAAGACATTACTAAAAATGCCTCTAATTTTAATAAAGGCACAGAAAACCTTTTCAAAATTATAGAAAATTCTACAAACTGTTTCAAACAAAAGAGGACTAGGATATAAACAATCCTCTAAAATTATTCCAAAGAAAAATAATTCTTCATATAAAAGGAATAATAAAGTAGAAAAATCTAGTTCTAAAGTTTCAAATTTTACTAAATCAATTAAAATTTGGGTTTCTAAAATAAATAATTCTTTGATTAGAAATAAGTATATAATTTTTTTTATAAAAACTGTTCATAAAAACAAATATTTTATTTTCAAAAGGAATTCTGAACCCTCTTGGGTTTGGCTTCATAAGACCTGACTCTTAGGACTCAAAATAAAATGGTGAGTACCAATGTTAATTCTGTATTTTGCAGGTACCACCTAAAAAGAGAGGAAAATGGATACTAGATAGTAGTTGCTCAAAACACATGACAGGAAACAAAGGGATGCTAACAAACATTAACTACTCAGATGGACGTTCTGTCACATTTGGAGATAATTCCAAATGATATATCATCGGCAAAGGTGATGTGAGCAATAACGGTATATCTAATTTACCTCTTATTACATATGTTTTATTAGTTAAAAATTTGAAACACAATTTACTTAGTATCAGCCAATTGTGTGACAAAGGATTCGTTATTTCTTTTTCTGAAAATAAGTGTAGCATTTTTAATCAAAATAAAAATCTTATTTTTGAAGGTTTTAGAGATAAAAATATTTATGTTTTAAATATGAATTTAAATTACAATACAAATATGTGTTTAATAGCCAAAGAAATTGATCCTTGGTTATGGCATAAAAGATTTTGTCATATTAATTTCAAAGCTATAAATAAATTACCTAAAAATGATTTAATAAAAGGTTTACCAAAAATAAACTTTAAAGTAAACAATATTTGTGATGCTTGTCAATTAGGAAAATTATCAAAATCATCCTTTAAATCAAAGAAAAATATTTCTACTGTACAACCACTAGAACTATTACATTTGGATCTCTTTGGTCCAACTCAAGTTCAATCTATAAACCATAGTAAATATGTGTTTGTTATAGTAGATGATTTCTCAAGATATACTTGGACTATTTTCCTAAAAAATAAAAGTGATACTTTTGAAAATTTCAAAATCTCAAAAATTAAAAAATTAAAAATATTAGAAGTGATCATGGAGGTGAATTTGAAAATGAAGCTTTTGAACATTTTTGTAATAAAAAGGGAATTTATCATAATTTTTCTTTTCCTAGAACACCACAACAAAATGGAGTTGTAGAAAGAAAAAATAGAACGTTACAAGAATGTGCAAGAACTTTATTAAATGGAAGCACATTACCAAAACATTTCTGGGCAGAAGCTGTAGCAACTGATTGCTATGTTTTGAATCGTGTTTCCATCCAACCTTTAAAAAACACACTCCATATGAACTTTTTCATCAAAGAAAACCGAACATTTCTTATTTTAAAACTTTTGATTCAAAATATTTTATCTTAAACACAAAAGATCAGCTTGGAAAATTCGATCCAAAATCTGATGAAGGAATCTTCGTAGGATATTCGGAAAGAAGCAAAGCTTATCGATTTTCAATAAAAGAACAAAAACAATCGAAGAAACACTTCATGTTTCATTCGACGAAAATTTCAAATTTAATAAAAAAAATTAGGATGATAAAGATATACCTAAGATGGTCACAAATACGGTCACTCAAACTAATTTTGAAGAAGATGAAAACATTGTTCATAATTTTGAAGAAGATGAAAACATTATTCATAATGAAAATGAATTAAGATCTACTCCTTGGATTTTACGAGATCACCTAGTAGAAAATGTCATAGGAGAAATTGATTCACATGTTAGAATTAGAAATCAACTTACTCAAATGGGCCATGTAGCTTTTCTTTCTAAAATTGAACCTAAAAATGCAAAAGAAGCCTTTACTGATGACTATTGGATTATAGCTATGCAAGAAGAGCTAAACCAATTCGAACGAAACAAAGTTTGGGAACTAGTTCTTAGACCAAGTGATCAAACAATCATTGGTACTAAATGGGTTTTCAAAAATAAAGTGGATGAACAAGGTAATATAACTAGGAATAAAGCTAGATTAGTTGCACAAGGATATAATCAAGAAGAAGGAATTGACTATGAAGAAACATTTGCTCCAGTTGCATGACTTGAAGCAATACGTATCTTACTGGCTTTTGCATGTTTTCATAATTTCAAACTTTATCAAAATGATGTTAAAAGTGCTTTTTTAAATGGTTATATAAAAGAAAATGTTTTTGTTGAACAACCTCCTTTATTCACACATGAAAATTTTTCAGACCATGTCTATAAACTTAAGAAAGTCTTATATGGTCTAAAACAAGCACCCCATGCTTGGTATGAACGTCTTAAAAGCTATCTAATAGATTCTGGTTTTGAAATTGGGAAGGTTGATCGAACTCTTTTTATTAAAAGAACCAAAAAGGATATTTTAATTATTCAAATTTATGTAGATGATATTATTTTTGGTTCTACAAATGAAAATTTATGTCAGGAATTCTCAAAAATAATGACCAAAGAATTTGAAATGTCACATATGGGAGAATTATCTTATTTTCTTGGATTATAGATTAAACAATTAGAAAATGGAATTTTTATTAATTAAGAAAAATATTGTAATAATCTAATTAAAAGCTTTATTATGGAAAATACTTCTGCTAAACCAACTCCAATGGGTACAACGATTCATCTCGATAGAGATGAAGATGGCAAAAGTGTTGACCAAAAATTATATCGAAGTATAATTGGATCATTACTTTATCTAACAGCTAGTAGACCTGACATAATGATGAGTGTTTGTTTATGTGCTCGATTTCAAGCAAATCCTAAAGAATCACATTTGCGAGCAGTAAAACGCATATTGCGTTATCTAAGCAAAACCAAAGATTTTGGACTTTTCTATCCAAAGGATGTCCTTCTGAGTTAGTTTCATATAGTGACGCTGACTTTGAACGATGTCGGACGGATCGAAAAAGTACTAGTGGGACTTGTCACTTCATTGGACAATCCTTAGTCTCTTGGTTTAGCAAGAAACAAAATTTTGTTTCACTTTCAACTTGTGAGGCATAATATATTTCTACCGCCTTACTTGTGCTCAAGTCATTTATATGCAACAAACACTTCAAAATTTTGGTATAAATTTATCTAAATTAACTATTTTCTGTGATAATACTAGTGCTATAAACTTATCCAAAAATCCTGTCGATCACTCACGAACTAAACAAATTGACATACGTCATCATTTTCTTCGTGATAATATTGAAAAGGATTTAGTCAGATTGGAATTTGTATCCTCTGAAAATCGATTGGCTGATATATTTACAAAACCTTTAAATGAAAGTATCTTCGTAAAATTAAGAAAAGAATTAGGAATTTTATCAATAAAAGGTTTATAATTTCTAATAATAATTTTTAAAAAAAAATTGAAATTTTCCTACACTTGAACTCGGGATCTCTTACTTGAAAATCTTGTGCTCTACCACTACACTACACTTTACTTTTAACCTAAACTTGATTTACATTCTATTTTCATTGTTTTTTTCCACCTTACCTTTTTAACTTCTTTCCAACCTATCTTTTTTTTCTCTGGTTCTTAACAACCTAACCACTAATCTTGTTTCTATTTATATGATCTTCTTACATATAAATACCTCTTCTCCCTTTATTTCTTTTGCAAATCAAATAAAAAAAGAGAAAAACTAGTTTCAACTCTCTTAATCAAAAAATGTTTCCCAAAGCAACTCTGAATCCTCTGCACTTTCATATACTTCTCCTAGTTCGGGATCAATAAATTTACCTACTCTTACACTAATTTATGAACCGGTCCCGATTGTTCCTCCTTCTACTCACACGGGTTACACTCCACCAGGTAAAGGAACAAGACGCTATCTATTTTTTGGTTCACCATCTACCAAAGAAAAGATAGACGACATTCACCACTACCAAAGGGAAAGATGGAATTACAGCGTGAACTTTATTATGAACAAAAGGTTAACGCCAAGCGTTTAAGCTTTTTGGAGCAGGTTGCCTTGAAATTCTGCGGTTCCTCATCCAAAAGCACGGTTCATCAACCGTCTCCTATTTGTTCTCCATCCCGACGTAATCCTTGGGAACTATCACCGCAACGTCCACCAGTATCTCCGAACTCATGGGAACGCGGCAATAGATGGTCGCCACTCAGGCCACTACAAGAGAACACAAAAATAGAGCCAGATGATTATCACACTCCAAGCTCCTCATCAAAATCTGTTTAAAAGTATTTAATATGTAATCTACTTTGTTTATACAAATATGTATATGATGTTCTTTTACTAATAATATTTGTTATAAAAGAAGAAGGCAGCCAAACTTTTACAAACAATTCAACCGGCTGTTTTCACTGAAACAGACGGCTGAACATTATCCACAAATAAAAGTTTTTTCCTAGATTCAAACGGCTGAATCACTTAAAACAGCCGTCTGAATCAGTTCAAAAATGAACTGTTTCCTTGTGGGAAGGAATTCAAACGGCTGTTTACAGTAAAACAGCCAGTTGAATCCTTCCTGAAGCATTTTTTTACTAGGCCCTACATCTCCACTACCAACTTTACCCTTACTTTTCACCTACCTATAAATTCATCTTTTCACCTTTTACCTCTTCACTTCAGAACCCTAGCTCAATTTTTTCAAATTCTCAACTTTTTTTTAACTCTAATGGCTCCTAAACCAAAACGCACAAGGGAATTCGCCTCCGGTCCTTCCGAAGACCAGATTCGTCGATGGCTTTGGAATGATGTTGCTGGCTCCCGCTACAATTCTATGAACAATTCCAACATTTTTGAAGGGGCTTTCATGAAGTTCCCGGATTTCGCAACTTATCGAATTAGAGAAATGGCCGAGCAATTCCACTTTGATAATCTCATAGGGTATGCTACCAATAAGGTTAGAATCAACCATCTTTTGATTAAAGTTTTTCTTGCAAATCTGAATCTAGACCACCATAATCCTCAAAATCGAGAAGATTGTGTTTGGTCAGTAGTTTTTGATATTAAAATCTTTTTGCCTTTACAAAGATTAGGCAATATTTTTAACTGTCCCTATCAAGTTGTTGATATAGATGATATAGAAGTTGATATGGATCATAGAGATGAAGTTTCACATCGTTTCTTGTCCGATCACCTTACCAATTTAAGTGCATTAAAATCTAGCACCTTAAGGACACAAGCATGCCTTATTCACCGTGCTTTCATTCTCTCCTTACAACCTTAAACGGGAAGTTTTGAAAAAGTTTATAAAAGAGATTTTCAAGCCCTCCATTCAACCTAATCCAACCAACAAGTAAATTGGGGCAAAATCATTTTAGATGAATTTCAAGTCATTACAATCCGAAGGAAATATAAGACCATCCATTATGGCGCTTATATTATGCGTGTCCTTCTCAACTTCGGCATTCCAATGCCCTGTTAAATATGCGTTTATATGATTTTTGTTTGATGACAATAAACATATATACATTCATTTAAATGTATTTGATATTGTACTATTTTTCACAGATAAAGTAAATATTTGCTGAATAAAATATATATCATAGAATTGGAATTCAAACGAATATTTTATTCAAACAATATTTATTACAATTTTGATAGTACAATTTCAAGCTCTCACTATAACTATACAATTTCAGTCACAATACAATTACATCACAATTTCATAGTTACATCAGTTCCTCACTACATATCACTCACACTCGTATTTATCTTCAACTTCATTCCAATGTGAATCCAGCATCTGAGCAATCTGCAAAAATATACATTGACGCAGTAAAATTGAAAATAAAATGTTTTTGCAGTATAAAACAAAATATGGATTTTGAAAATAATATTTGCCTCAATTATTTGGGTTGTTCGTCATCATATTTGAATTCATCATACACGAATTGCTTGTGACATGCACAGTGTATCACTGTACATGCCACAAGGCCGTGCACACCAAAATGTACACTTGATAATGTTACAGGGACAGGTGAGCACAGGTCAAACCCAAACCAAAAATCGGGTTCAACTCAAGTGCAACACAAATAGAGTCATAACACGTGCACAAGGTCAAACCCGAGCGTTTAAGCTGGATTCAACACAGGGCAATAGAGGTCAAGTCACTACTATCATGACTCAACTCAATACAACTGAATAAACAATGCATACACCAGAGATGCAACTCAACCAAGAATACCAAAAGTACAAAGTGTCGACCAAGCTAAATCAACAAACAACTCAGAGGCCAGAAAAATCAGAGGCAACTGGCAATAAATAATACAATCAAATCCAGACACAGTGAAACCAAATCAATGGAACTAGACTCAAACTCAAATGAAACAAATATACAAAGGCCAGAGTACAAAAGTTCAAGTCCAGTTCCAACAAAGATATAGCATCACTGCAACAAAGACTATGGCACCGGCACATACACAACATCACAATCAAGTGCACCATTAAACCAACAAACCAGAATCAAGAAATGCATATGTACAGCAGTTACAAAAATAAGGTAACAAATTAGAAATATCAAAGTCGAAGCTAGAAATATCATCACCAAAGACAACAGGGTCTGGACAACATGGAAGCAAAGATTTACTCGAAATTAGTATATCGTCATCATGGAAACAGATGGTACAGTGCAAACAACAAAAGTGCAAAGATGAATGCATATATGGATGCAGACATTAGTATGAAGCTAAGAATGAACTAAGAAACAAAATTCGTCATCATGAAACAGATGGTACAGGGAATTCGAATGTACAAGTCAAAACCAGAATTTCATGGAATCAGAAATGATCAACGTCAAAATCGTGATGGCTGAAGTAAACACGATCAGTGTCAAGGCCAAAAGTCATCAGAAAATCGAAGTTGACCAAGTTAGAAATCAAGTGTGTATAAAAATGGAAAAAGTCAAAAATCAAAATCAAAGTAAAATAGGAAAGTTTCAGCCGTGTCAATCTAAGAAAGATCGAACGCTTCAAAACCCAAGCCGTGATTATCAAGTAATAGAAAAGTCAAATATACGTGAGTGAAAAAGTCAGAATCAATCTCAAGCAATCAAAGAAAATCAAGCGGCCAAGCAAAATCGTTTGACAAATTCAAACAGATTCATACGAACAAGAATAAAGGGTTTCGAACTCTATAAATACCAATCATCATCGGCAATAAATTGTATCGAATTCAAGTATTCAATCCAGTAAACTAAAGGCATAAATTACATACTTAAGTCAGAGACGAATTCGATCAACAAGGAGCAGCCGAAGCCAAGCTACGAAGAAACAATCGATCGACAAAAGCAATGAAGTTCGAAATCATCTTTGATTTGATTTTTCTGATTCCTTGGTCACTGCTTTAACGGATTTGATCATGCACAGTGTTGATGCAGCCACTTTTCAATAGAAATCTGGCGAGGCACAGCACTGTGATGTTTGAATCTGATCTCCAGATGAAGAGATGAAATCTGATGGAGAAAGAATACTCAAATGATGAAATCTTTCTGATGAGTATACTCACTTAATTTTGAATAAGATGTGCTGTTAAGCAATGTGGCTCTGATACCATGTTAAAATTTTGAGTTCACTAGAGAAAAGATTTACAATAATCTGAAATGATACTTTGTATTGATTAATTCTTGAATACAGAAATGATACAAAGCTTTAGTATTTAAATACAACACTAATGGGCTAAATATCAGGCCCATATAAATTAGTAATCTCGGGCAAATGTAAAGAGGAGGCGTGACCGTTGATCTTGTATCTTGTATCTATGGCTCAGATGAAATATCAGATTGGTAGTGGATAGATAAGTGTGCTTTCTCATTTTATTACAGCCTCATTCTATTACTGCCGAGACTATTGCTTTCTCTTCGTAATACACGTTACCTCATTAAGCATCCTGTGGAGTTCGTCTCTAGCCTCAACAACACGATCTCGGTTATTGCTGTCAACCACAAATATAAGGCCCTGCATGTTTTGGAAATTGTGCCTCCATAATGGTCGAATCTAAAAATAAAATATAAATAGAGAATAAAGTTATGATTCCCATATACAATATTTTTATGAACATATGCAAGCATATGCAAGCAAATGTTTGATATGTAAATAAATACCTTGTCCTGACCACCAACATCCCATACAGTGAAGCTGATGTTCTTATATTCTAGAGTCTTCACGTTAAAGGCTGAATACAATAATTGGAAGTGATCATAATAGATATAGTAGCAGTATGGGTGATCTCAAGTGTCAAAATACAAAAAAAGCTACATGTTTTAGGTATACATACCGATGGTAGGAATAGTAGTGAAAATCTCTCCTAGTTTGAGCTTGTAGAAATGTACAGGTTGGGTTTATTGTAACATTCTTAAGAATCGTATTATTTTTAAACTTCCTGCATCTTATGGATTCTCAAAACGCGAGTAAAAACTAGTTGAACGAGCAAAAATATGGTCTGAGTCTATATTTAAGCCAAAACGTCAAATGTCTATTTTATGGACCTAACTGAAACCCACTATGAAAACAAATTTAGGTAAAACAAAAATTAGTTATTGCTTGCACATAAGATGCACGGAGGCATGCTTAGAGACTTAGAACATCATGCTTGTTGCTTTACATGAAGCAGCAAAAGATTATAGTCCAAGAACATTAGTGCAAAGAGGCTACAAAGAATGTTGTTCCGTGTTCAGTAGTAGACGCTTTAGTTAAAAACATCTTTCTGTACCAGGTGATCTAAACTTCTAAAGGACCTTTCCATGGCCTCTGAATCTCCTGAACATGTGTAACCAATCATGAATAATTAATAATACCTGCTTTTGGCAATTATTTGGAAGTAAAAAATCATCAACTTTATATGTTTATAGTAGCTTAATAGGATATCAAAGATGTAACCAATTACCAAAACTGGTCAGAGCACAGGTTTGCATCAAACAAATAAAGCAACGCTGTTTAGCCATATACCATAACTTGTCGAATGTGCCTCGTAGTTGGTGTAAAAACACTGAGAATTTAATTAAAAAGGACTGTTATACAGGAAAGTTCACTAAACCAACCCCCAAGTGATAAACTTATTCCCCCACCCCCCTCATCTTCTTATAAATATCTAGTGATAGGGGTGAGCGTTCGGTCGGTTTTGAGCAAAAAAAAAATCAAACCGAATTGAAACCGAAAAAATTCAAAACCGAACCAAACCGAATTAATTTCGATTAATTCGGTCGGTAACCGATTTAACCGAACTAAGAAAGCAAGTAAGAGAATTTATTATATGTTATTATTCAGACGATAGATTTAGTTAATGGAAAACATATATTTATGTTTATATAAACTATTTTGAGTGTTTATTTTAGAGTGTGATGGGTGGTGGCCTTGCCCGAACTCATTTTAAGGTTACTTGAGTTTCTTTGATTCTTGTATTTAGTTTTGTTACCTGCCAGACATGTTGTCAGCACCTTATTAAACAGATTGTTAAGAGTATTATAATGGCATGAATTTGAATAATATAATAAAAGTTCGGTTAATTCGGTTAAACTGATAACTAAAATAAAATTATTTTACAAATCGAATTCAAATCGATATAATTTCATAATCGAATCGAACCTACTGAAATGAACCGGTTTGATCGGTTAATTCGGTTCTAACCGAATATTGCCCACCCCTATCTAGTGATGCTCACAAGTCATAATAGAACATTTAAAGACTTAAAGTCAGGGCGAAATGTGTAGTTATTTAACCCTTGATATTGATACTTGTATTAAAAATATAATTTAAGGATCAATAATTCATTAAAGTTGTATCGGTTGATTTATCAAACTTTCAAACATAGCCACACTCATTTCATTACAGAGTAGACATCAGTGATGATAACAACGCAAGTTTATTGTTAATGTGTATTGCGGTATTGGCACAAACTATATTATGATATGATATAACATGACTCCAATGCAACATAAACTATACCATGAATATTAAATGTTCAGAACCTTCAAAATGGAAAGAAGTTCAATAAGCCAAAATTTTCATGGTTATTATGGGACATGACATTTAACTTTAGCATGTTCGAAGATAGCTTACCAGGAAACCAACACATGAATACTTGAGAACTAGTGTTGTATATGCAAAGTTTGTTAATGCCGGCTGTGTTTTAACCAAAGTGTTTTTAGCAACAACCAGTGCCGGCCCAAAGAATCCGTTGTCTAAGCCACCCTTGAATTTTGTTGTCCATTCCTATATACATATCCATACATTTTCATACATAAACGATACATATAATTAAATAAATCAAACAACAAACATGCATTAAATAAAAACATCAAATAAAATGCAATAATAATTCATACATATCCATTGCCCAAAGACCATAACATACAAAACGGTCACTTTGCATTCAAAAGACACTACATGAAGTAGGCTACAATATTCAAGTAGTTCAAAAAAAATGCTTCTTCTTGCATTTTTTTGTAGCAAATTCTTCAATCAAATTGTCATAATTAAGTTTATCTAAAAACACACTTTCAATTGATATTATTGCAAGTCCGTTCAATCTTTCTTGTGCCATAGTAGATCGAAGATAATTTTTAATCAATTTCAACTTTGAAAAACTTCTCTCCGCGGAAGCAACTGTAGCCGGAATAGTTAACAAAATCCGATAAGCAACTCATGCACATTGAAAACCACCATCTTCTCCATAAGATCTTATAAAATCAAGAATGTCAATTGATTTAGTTATTCCCTTTGGTAACATAGTTTGCAAAGCTTTAAGATCTTGAAATAAATCTTTTCCATATATATCATATTGTTCATTGTATTTCAAGTAGCTTTCCAAATAAATGCAATGCTCCATTAACTCCTCTTTGCCAAGATTTACAAACTTTGCATTTGACAAAAATCCAAAGATGTTGTCATAAAGTTCAATTTGTTCGAATCGATCTTTGAATGATGTTAAAGCTTGGTCGATGATATGAATGAAGTATGTGACTCTAAAATCTCTTTTGGTGATTGACTTTCTTCATTATTAGTTGCAATATCCTCATCAAAATGTTTTTTTCTACGAGCAACTCTTTTCACCTCAAATTTTGGTTCAATACCAACATCCATAGCAAGTTCATTAGCCTCTTTCACCATTTCTTCAAACTCATGTTCTCTAAAATTTTGGAAGAATTCAATAAGTTCTTTTAATCTTGTAATTGCATCTTCTAAATTCATATCTTCATGTTGAAGTGCTTTGCTTACTTGATTCACTTTATTTAATAACTTGTACCAAATACAAAGACTTATCAAGAACTCAAAATTCTCTAAAACATTAACGCATAAACCTTTAGCTTCCGCCATCAGCATATCCTCTTTAGAACTATTACCAATTTCAACTAAAGCATCTCTTAGCATTGATGGTTGAAATCTAATAGCTCTTACACTTTCAACATGACTTTCCCATCGAGTAGCCGATAACGTTTTTGGTGCTAAACCTTTCACATATCTTTTTAAAGAATCCCATCGATGAGTTGATCCTGAAAATAATGTATAAATTTTTGGTACGAATGCAAAAAAAATTCTTGCTTTAACACAAGATTTAGCCATATCACATAATGCAAGGTTCAAACTATGAAAACCGCATGGCATATAAAATGCTCGAGGATTTATATCAACAAGTCTTTTTTGTACACCTTGATGTTTACCTTTCATATTAGATCCATTGTCATAATCTTGGCCTCTTACGTCATCAATGTTAAGTTTAATTTCATGTAAAACATTTTCAAGTTGTTTGAAAAGGCCAAGCCCCGATGTATCATCAACCACTATAAATCCGATAAAAAACTCTTCCACCTTCACCTCATTAATATCTTCAATATCTACACATCTTATAATGAGTGACATTTGTTCTTCATGACTTAAGTCCGGTGTGCAATCAAGAATAACTGAAAAGTATTTTGCTTTTAAGATCTTGGTTATTATTTTCACTTTGAACTCATTTGACAATAGAAGTATTATCTCATTTTGAATCTTATGACTAAGATAATGATGTTGAATTTCTTTATCTACCACACGTCGAAGATGATCTTGCATAATTGGATCAAATTTAGCAAGGAACTCAATAAGTTGGCAAAAAAGTCCATTATTCTTCTCGTATATCTTCTCATTGCTTCCACGAAATGGCAAAGTATTCTTACAAAGTGTTTTTAGAACTTCAATAATTCGAATCAATATCATCTTCCAACGGATTTTCTCCTTTTCAATTTGAGCTTCCATTTTTTTATCCACGGTTGCTTTTAGTTTTAGCCCCTTTTGCAAATCAACCCATTTCACAACATTTTCACAATGTTTCGAATTAGTTTCATGCTCTCTAAGTTTGTGTGGAAGATTATGCCAATCATCTATACCATCTTCCGATAATTTGCTTGCCATTAGTTTATTTTTGAATAACTTGCAACAAAAACAAAATACTTTGTTCAATTCATTTGAATATATTAGCCACTTCCTTTCATGTTCTTCGCCATTTGGAAAACGACGAATATAATACTTGGATGAGAAACTTCTACTTTTCCCAAACTTTATTACACTTGGAAACTTGTCATTTTTATTTTATTTTGATTGGACCCATTTGAACAATTATTATTCTTTTAGTATCACTTATGAGCCCCCATAAACCCGGATCACGATCAACGTCAACGTCTTTGTTCAAATCAAGCACACTTTCTTCCTTTTCGTTACTTACTTCATCTACATCAATATCGTTGCCCAAATCTACATCTACATCAACATGATTATCATTGCTTGTTTCTTCATCAACAATTTCAATCACTTTAATAACTTCATTAGTATGCACTTCATGATCTACATGGTCCTCGATGACATTATCAATATTTTCATCAATAGCTTCGCTTGCTTCTTTAATTTGACTTGAACCAATTGATTGTTGTGCTTTTGCATTGAATAGTTTAGAAATTGAGCCCACTAACGATGTAGATATTGCATCTTGACATTGTTTTACTCTTGTATTGTAAGCTCCGGAGTTTTGCTTCCTATTTCTCACTTGTTTCTTATCGTCTTCCTCTTTTGTCATATTATCCACTATCTAACAATATAAACAACTAAACTAATTAACATATAAATTAATAAACTATTCTATTGCTAATGAAGTAAGGCACACAAACACTCTTTTGCTGTGAGAATGTCATTGTGTCAAACATGTATTATGAGTGTTTGTGTGCCAGGAATTTAATCTGGCACACTTCAAAGTGTTTGTGTGCCTGGAATATTTGACGATGGCTCATGAATAATAACCAATTTCAAATTGTAGAGTTTCACAAATACACACTACTACTGACCACAAACAAGAATCTTATATGCTCCATGAAGAAAATGTTGGAATTCCTTAAAAAAAATAAGATGAATGGAAATATACAAAGTCCCACATCGTCAAAATATTGAGAGCTATATTAGTTTATATATGGCTCTCTCATGAGGAGGTTGGGGGCCTGGGGCTCCCAAATGTATGCTTCGTTGTGAGGAGGGAGATCATGCATCTCCACCACACGCGCGCCGCCGCCGTCCGTCCGACCGAACCGGGTCGGGCTCGGGTACGGGTCTTAAATGACTATTCTTTTTACTAGGCTATTGTTTAACAGTTTTGGGCTTCGGATGAAAACTGGGCTGGGCCTGGAATTTGAAGAGAAGCGGGCGGGTTTTGGACTGAGGAGGCGCGACCCAACTGAAGCAGACGCGGGCGAATGGATGCGGCATGAGCGGGTGCGACCCATTAAAAGACAGCGACGTGGGCAAACAGATGTGACTGTACGAAGAGGTACAAACGCGACTGTTTGAGCGAACGGGTGCAGACACGACCGTTCGGAAGAGATACGGACCAACTATAAATAAGGAGGAAAACTGATCACTTTCCTCACTGATTTTCCAATCCGAAATCTCTTCTCCTCTAATAACTGCTGTTCTTACTTTCAAATCACAGAGTGATATACTCATTACAATTTCGAGCAGAATTCGTCTGTTGTATCTTGGGAGAATTTTGAAATAAAATTCTTAAGGAAATCGTTACGACGAGCCTCAGACATATTCCGGTTAGAATTCTATTTTATTCTACAGTCTATCCTTCATTTTGGTTATACTATTTATTCAAAATAGTATAACGCTGTTGTTGTAATTTATTTACAACAATCATATTGTTATAATAATTAACACAGAATTCCAGTGTAGTGGAAATCTAAGTTATAAACTTGTGCGACGAGTTTATAATTGATTATTCTCTATTTTGGTATACTAGACGTATAACAGAAAAACCACTTTAAACATTAAGCAAACACAAAACAGCAATAGTTCTTGCCTGAATAAAATAAAACCCATGCCTGACGTCCAAATTGTTGTTAAGCTGGAAATGGTAAATGAATAGTTTGCAAAATTATTTCGTATAGAATAATGACAAATAATTTTTACCCTCAAGGTAGTTTGTACCTCATCCAAATTCAACTAGAACTCCAAAAGTAAGACATGCTTAATTTGCTCAAATATTGGGGGTCTTTTTTCTCGATTATACTATACCATATACATGGAAAAGTTAATCAAGACTTGATAAAGTTTGCAAATTATCATATCACCGTCTTCAATAAATAAAATTGTTTAGCTGCTAATAATTTTTGACTAGTCTTTTTTTACTAATACAATATACAGTGGTTTAGCTGCATTAAATACTCCTTAAGTCATAGTAGCAGTTATTCTACAAATTTACATATCATATTATATATACAATTCAGTAAAGTTCATATAATACACCTCATCAAATATGATTCATGAAGAGGAATTAATATGTGAGGATTAAATCGGCATTTGAATCTAATTCCCTGATATTGATTTTTAATGTTCATAATAGAAGAAAAAGGTAAAAAAAAAACTATGAAAGCCTGTATCCAAGCAATAAAATTTGTATCAAACATATTCAAACATGCTTTAATATGAACTTATATACAGCATTGCAAAATATTTAATCACCCAAATTTGCAATAACTTATATACAGCATTTTATTTTAGGCTATTGTATCAAACATTGTAATACAATTGTGTGCCTGGAACATTTAATCACCCAAATTTGTAAATTTGCAACAAAAACACTTTGTATAGACTATACATTCCATGTTAATTCGCCCAAATTAAAAACAACTAAATAAACCAAATAAAATTCATTCATCAATTTTAAAACAACTAAAAATAAAAAAATTATTTTATTTCCAGGAAGATGAAGGGAGCAGCCGAGCAAGCGAGCGGCAAACTGCAACTGCAGATGAAGAATCGAAGATTAGAGTAGAGTAGCAGAAGTTTGAGCGGGAGCCTTGAAAGATGGATCGTCGAAGCGGCAAAACCCTAAATTTGTCACGGTGGAAATAGATAAGAAGTTTGAGAGAACGATAAATTTTTTTGCCCTTGGCGTGGGGGGTTGCCCCAGCCCATGGGCTTGGTGGGCTTCCCCCTAGGCCGGCTCTGGCTACAACTTGCTGCCATATGCAAATTACTGTTTAAGGCAAAAAGAAAATGTATAAGTGTATGTTTATAAACTGTAAAGGCGTTAACTAAATAAGTTAATGCAATAAATTACATGTAGTTGATAAGAAGAGAACTACCTCGTGAACCTGCAATCATTAATGTTGATTGAACAAAGAATATGATGTATCATGGGTATAATGCCTGCAATTGCCATAAGAAGATGGAGAAGAAAATGTTCAAAAATATGGAAGAACCAGTTCTAAGAAACTTCAAAGCAAACTGAATTTTGAATTATTTATATATGAAGAGGTAAAGCCAGATAACATTAGGTACAGTAACTACTTATCACTGATATATACAACTTTTAGATTGCTTGCTATCATCGCTGAGGAACCCTTTAATGTCACTGAATAAGTTGCTTGAATTGCATATGTGGACATTCACGGTGAACTGGAAATAAGTTATGATATGATTTTCACCATGAGTTGAAAGTCGTTGATGCCATAATATATTTAATTTGCAAAATATTGGTCGTACTGATTTATGGCAACTACTGGCTCTTAAATCTTTTTTCCGATGGATGAAAAATAATTGGTGACTTATTTTCCCTCCAGTTTCTTGCTAGGATGGAAAATACTAGTATTAATTGGGTCATATGCATACGACTATGAATAAAGCACAATATTCAAATACAATAAATATACAAAAATAGAATTTTAAGATTTGATGATTAATATTTGAATTGCAGAATGAAGTAATACTGGTTGAAAGAGAGAATTTTGTTATGAGAATAGAATATTTTTACATGTTGTTGTCATCGTTTATATAATATACAATATGTACAATGAAAATTACATTACTACCCTTACTATCATGTTACAGCCGAATACTTTATTCTTCAATTTGCTCCCTCAAATTAATCAGGGGTTTTCTTTCCTATCCCCAAATACGCCGCCAAGCTTTATTCTTCAAATTAATACAAAACTCTGGTAGAAAATGCTTCTAATCTTCAAATTATCTTAAAAGGAGCTTGTATTCACTTTGCTTTCTGAGTAAATAGCTTAATTGGCTAATGCAATCAATTGATTTCACTATGAGTTTGAGTTATCATCTTTGGATTTGTTGTCGAGGCTTCTAATCTTTAAATCATCTCTGAATCGGTAGAAATTTCAAGCCGATAACGCCTTCGTAGGTATATCTTCTCTTTGGTAAGATGCAAGTATATTATTTATATTGATTTCCCCACTGTTTACTTGTCCTCGTAAAAAGTATAAATCAAGTTCCATATATTTTGTTCTTGTGTGTGAAATTGGATTAGCAGACAATGATACAACACTTAAATTATCATACCAAATTATAGCATTTCTGTTTGTAAGGATTTGTAGCCCATTGAGAAGTGATTCTAACCACCTCACTTCTATAGTTGCACTAGCTAGACTTCAGTATTCAGACTTGGTACTTAATCTGGATACAGTTGGCTGCTTCTTTGAACACCATCACACTGGATTTTCACCTAGATAGATATAATACCCTATTGTTGTCCTTCGGTCATCGGGATCTAATGTCCAATCAGCATCAACAAATCCAGTGATAGTTAGATTTTTGATTGACTTCAGTATTAGATCATGATTTAATGTGCCACTTAGATACTTTAATATTCGTTTTATTGCCTTCCAATGCTCATCTAATGGCTGATGCCTAAACTGACACACCTTATTGACACTATTGAATATCACTGGCCTGGTAATTATAGTATATTGTAGTACTCCAACGATGCACTTGTAATCTTTTGCATTAGTAGGTTCTTCACCTTTGTGCTTTGATAAGTGTAGGTTACTGGTCATAAGGTTTGGCAATGATTTTTCTTTATTCATTTTTGCCTTGATGAGTAATTCCTTAATATACTTCTTTTGACATTAATGCATTTCCGAGTCTGATATTTTGTTTACCTCTATTTTTGGAAAATAGCTAGGTTTTCCTAAGTCCTTGATGGAGAACTGCTTGTCTAGATGTTGAATGACATGATTAATTTCCCTTTCATTGTCACCGGTAATGATAAGATCATCCACATATACTATGATATATGTTGTGGTAGTTTTGTTGAGCTTGATAAACATAGAAGTATTTGACTTTGCTGGTTGATAATCTAGTCCAATAAGAGTTGCCTTTAATTTGTCAAACCATACTTTTGGATGCTGTTTTAAATCATATATGGCTTTATTTAATTTACACACCATTGTATCTTTTCCTGATTAATTGAACCCTGGTGGTTGTTATACTTCTTCTTGAAGATCCCCATTTAAGAATGCATTATTTACAACTAATTGTCTGATATCCCATCCTTTATGTAGTGCTATAGTTAAGATCACTCTTATGCTAGTTAGTTTAACCATTGGTGAAATTTTTATTGAAATCAAAGCCATTTGTTGAGTGTAACATTTTGCAACTAATCTTGCTCAGTATCTCTGTACAGTGCCATCTAGATTTTTTCTTTAAGTTGTAAGTCCATCTGCATACAATTATGCTTTTGTGCCTAGGTGGTAAAACAAGATTCCATGTCTTGTATTTCATTATGCATTGTATTCCTCATTCATTGCCTTTCTCCAATTTTCATTGTTGAGTGCTTGTTCAAATGTCTTTGGTTCATCACTGAGAATGCATGTTGTGTAGAGCTTTGGTTTAAAGAAACCACTTTTGGACCTTGTTATCATTGGTTGTCCTCTGATTACTTGTTCCTAATGTATGCTTATTGATTGTTCTATGCTTTGTTCTTGATTATTATCATCATTATTGATCTGTTGATTACTTGCATTTGTTGCAGTATAAGTTGCATGTTGAAGCTATTCGGATTCATCTTGACCTAGTTCACTTATGAACAATGTGTGTTGAGTGTGAATTGCTCTTGTTTTCCTCCATATATGTTGGTCTTTGATTGCTAATGTGCAATGGTATAGGTGGAATTGATATCCTTGGATTGTATAACTTCTGTGTAGTCTTTACACTTTGTGTTGCAAAATGGAAATATATAATCATTGAACGCAACATGTCTTGATATAAATAGCTTTCCATTACTATCTAGGCATTTATATCCTTTTGGATTTACTCCATAGCTTAGAAATGTACATGGTGTAGATCTGAAATTCAATTTATTTGTATTATAAGGTCTCAGATGAGGAGAACATAAACACCCAAAAGTTTTTAAACTCTGATAATATGGTCTTTCATTAAATAGAACTTCCATTAGAGTTTTACTTTAGTAGGTAGTCTATTGATCAAATAGACTGCAGTTCTAAATGAATCTGGCCAAAACTTCAATGGAAGTGAAGCATGTGCTAATAATGTAAGACCAGTTTCTACTATGTGTCTATGTTCTCTCTTAGCTAATCCATTTTATTCTGATGTATAGGGACAAGTCATTATGTGAATAATACCTTTCCCTTGAAAATATTCCTTAAGTGACTTGTACTTTATACCCCCATCAATTTGTATTACTTTTACCTGCTATTTCATCTGCCTCTCCACTTGTTCAATAAAATGCATAACCACATTTTATGTTTCGGACTTTAATTTCAGGAAAAAAATCCAAGTGTACCTGGAATAAGCATCTACAAAAGATATATAATATCTGAATCCATAATATGATTTAATAGGAGCCGGTCCCCATAAGTCAGTTGCAACAAGTTGCAATGGGTTATTAAACTCAGATTGTGATTCTGGAAAGGCCAATTTATGACTCTTCCCCATCTGACAGTAAGTGCAAACATAAAAGGAAGGTATATCTTTAACTACTATTTTTTATCAATTAACACTTTCTTTGCAATTTTTATACTGGGATGATCCAACTTACAATGCCATATGTCAAACATACTTTTGATAGACTGGGTTGAACCTGGTTCAGCGAAGTTGTAGCATTTTATTGAATTTTTTGAATAATTGTCATTTGGGTTTGAAAAGTTGAATATGTACAGTCCATTATGAGTTTCACCCGGCAACAAGACTTGTTTACTTTGAATGTATTTTGGGTAAAATTCAAAATATACTCCATTATCTTGTGCAAATTGCGACACACTAATAAGATTATTCTTTATCTTAGGGACTCTCAATAAGTTATTGAGATATAATATTCTTTGACCCCTAATTCATGCACTACCAGTGTGTGTAATATTAACACAAGAACCATTACCCATGCAAATAGATTGAGTACTTTTGTATTCCTTGTTGCCAATGTTCAGATTCTGTAGATTGTTGGTAACATAATGAGTAGCACCTGAATTAGGATATCAGCATTCATTAGATGTCCTATGACCTTTCAGATTCTGATATACTCAGGCTATGTATCTTATGTTCCCTATGTATATTTCTTGTAGCTTATTGCATACTGGCCATATTTGCATTCATAGCATAGTTTCTCTGATTGCTTGATTTTTGTGATGCATTGTAGTTGATGTTGAATCTAAAATAACACTTGTTGGCACTGTGTTTTAACTTTTCACATATTTGATACTTTGGTATATTATTATTGTTTCATCTACCTCCTCTTCCTTTGAATCATCCTAATTGATTTCTTAGATAATTTGATCATTTCTTGTTCCAGTATTGTTCTTTCCTGACTTTTGTTTTTATGTTGGCTGCATAATTGATTGAAGGATCTGAGTCAAATGCTTTCTTGTGCTATACTCTTCCCTCATGTGCAAGTAGAGTAGAATGCACAAACTGAACTGATGGAATCACTTTCTTAGATGTTATAACTGCTACAACTACCTCATACTCACTGTCTAAACCATTCATACTGGTTAATATCTGCTCTGTGTCATATATTTTATGACCCGCTGCCTCTAAAAGATCACAATAATTCCTAATTTTTGCTAGATAATCCCTCATTGACAAGTTATCTTTCCTTAAATTTTTCATTTGTCTCTTATAATGCATTATCTTGTTTATAGATTGTGAGTTAAAAACTTGTTCAATTATTGTCCATATCTAATTAGATATCTTACACCCAATAACTTGTGGCAATAGTTCAGTGCTTATTGTTGATAAAAGCCAAGAATTTAATAAATGATCTTGCCTTTGATGACCAATATATTCGTTGTTGCTGATTAGTTTTCCTTCATTATCTATCACAAATTTAGGTGGTGTAATATTAGTACCAAGAATGCAATCCTCTAGTCCATATCCCCTTATTGTTGTCTCAACTTGAAATTCCATAACAAATAGTTACTTTCATCCAAATGTGGAGTGATTAACTAACTTTGTGGACATGATTGTTTTGATTAAATCATATGAAGATGCTCTTGATTGTTGATCTGTCTCTGAGATGGCGATGTTGTGGATGAATTGTGATCTGAGTTGGCTAGTGTATTACCACCTGAGTTGTTATTCTCTTCTGCCATAGACAAACTCCAAGATTCTTGGAAACAAGAACTTAACTAATGATATGATTCAGATTCTAAGCAAGTGCATCCAATGGTCCAGATGGTATCTTGATGGATCTTGTGGCGAGGTGCTTGTTTAAATGGGAAAGAATAAACTGATATAGGATGATACAGAAACTGATACGAATAGATACCTTGAAAAGACGTCCTTTTTTATCTTGGCCTTTCTCAAATGATGACTGGTATTCTAATGAGAACATTCAAACACAGCCATTGCTCGGTTCAGGTGATGATTCTAACTTTGATGAACTGACTTGGCTAGGTGTTTATCGTGAGGCTAAGAGTGCTCCAATACCAAAATAAAATTTTTGAGATTTGATGATTAATATTTGAATTATAGAATGAAGTAATACTGATTGAAAGAGAGAATTTTATTATGAGAATAGAATACTTATACGTGATGTTGTCATCGCTTATATAGTATACAATACTGCTTTGACTTGGTCCGTTATATAGCTGTACAATGAAAATGACATTACTACCCTTAGTATCATATATTATCATGTTATAGTTAAATACTTCATTCTTCAATTTACAAGTGCAAATATGAGTAAATTTGCATAGAAAGTACTTATCACTGAATTCATGATTGAAAAAGTTAGTTCAAACTTGTTAGTTCAAACTTGAAAATGGAATATCCACCATGAAATAATATCTTTTTAGTTAAAACATGATGTGTCAATATACTCACATGCCAAATAGCACATATTGTCTATGTACCGAATAACTGAAGGAATCTTGGCTTCTTTCCATCCTAAACAAGTCTTTCATATACATCTGAAGAACATTACAGGTCTAAATGATCAATACATTTTAGATCAATTGTTGTGTTAGAAAAGGTAATGACTAATACAAATTTAATCAAAAGTTGGCATTGGTGAAGTTGTGCATATTCTAACATCACTAATTGGCGCATATCCCTTCAGCTAACTAATTGCTATAACATAAGCTCCCCATGTTAGAAATCCATAATAAGTAGGTAGCTAAAAGTTATAAATAAAGATTTGTGTAAACATGATGTGCTTTTACTTTCTATCAAGCACTTATCATTTGGTTTATTGCTACACAACATAGTAAAGGTTATAAGCTATTTACTGATAAGAAAAACTTCTAAAGCATGGCCAAATGACATTAGAGTATCAAAACTATATTGATACCACAATTCTGTCTTGATTTGTGCAATAGTTTTGAAATTTATTCCAGCTACTGTCAAACAACAACCAAGTATATATTAAAAACCCAGAATTGTAAAGAAACTTATGGTATCTTAACCAATTTCTAACTTGTATATTCAAAATAACCGAAAGTTGAACTATGCTAGTTACAAGCTCAACACCAAGTACATTAACATTTTTTGCACAGTCCCATTGTGGTTTATAAGAATTACCAACTAGTAAAGCTAAAACCTGATATAATAATTGATGCTTCTGAAATTGACCAAATAAAATAGTACTTCCATCGAGCAATGAAACCAGACATGTACTAATAGAAAAGTTTATGCCAGAAACCCAACACATAGTATGATGGTTCACTAAATTGAGAAAGTGGAAATTACTCATTAAAGATCGTATTATTTAACTATACCATGAAATCATATCAAAGTGATACCCATCACTTCAATCTTGAGAAAGGCGAACAACAATCCTGAAAAGAATGGCGAACAACGATCCTGAAAAGGGCGAATCCTTGGGCAGAGCAAGGGAGAGGGCGAAACTAGGGCAGAGCAAAAGATAGAGGGGGACAAAACTAGGGACTAGGGCGTATGTAGAACAAGGACGTTGCAAGAGAGAGAGCATATTCTTTTAATTTGAGCTAATTCTTTTAATTTCAAGGGTGTATTCTTTCCATTTCAAAGGCGTGCTTCATTAACAAAAAAATGGGTGCTTTGCAATGGCCTTGAGCCATTGCAAAATTGCAATGGCAAAATGTTGTTGCTAATAGTTTTTCAACGGCTCAAGACTGTTGCAAATTTTCTACATTGGGGCGTTGCGAAATTAGCCAAAAGGTGTAGTGTCACTTTGAATCCCTAGCTATCATAGCCTCATTTTGAACTAATTACAAGATCGATCCTTTACTTTTAAGCTCTTCAATCAATAGACTACTCTAGATAGTATCCAATGAGATAGTTCCATTATCGTTGGAGTTGCTCAATGGCACAATAAATTTTCCAACTCTCTAAAATTGAACTTATCGACATAACAACCTATAATTCATCATCAACTTTGACATTCATACTTGTCAATTGATTTATTACATCTTGAAATTCATTTCAAATGCTCTAACATAGTTTTCTCCACATCAAGCCTTAATTGAACCAATTTTCAAACAATATAAGCACTACTAGTACCACTTTTCAACTCATATAAAGATACCAACTTGTCCCATAAAATCTTCGTGGATATACAACAAGCCACATGGTGGAAAATTGAATCATCAAGGTACTGATGTATTGAAATATAATGCAATATCTGTAAATATAAAATGATTTTCCGGCTTTACACTACTAGCACATTCTAGCTTCAATATATAAGTTTCTTGGTATTATTTTGTACATGAGATTCGGCTCATAAGAATGAATAAAGATTTTACATTCGTTTTCTCTCTATCTAGTATGATCTAGATTTTCATGGTATTGGAACATGGTTCACTCAAAATTTCTTTGATTTTCATTGAATTTCTTCTTCTGATCCTAAATTCTTCTTGTCTATCTTCTTAATTTTTAAAATTTCTTGATAATATTTGATCAAATTCGATCAATTTGGACAAAATCAACAACCAAGGGTTTCCAATTTCGGTGATTTTTGGTGATTTCCTCATCTCAGATTACTCGATTTCTAATTTCTTCAAGATTTTCAGTTTAAAAAATGCCTGAAAATCAAGTCAATTCTGATAATTCAGTGTCTTCTGATAATTCGATGTCTCAAGGCTTTAGTTTTGCGAATAATTACAATGATCCTTATTTCCTTTCTCATGGAGATTCTTCGAACAATAAAATTGGTCAAATCATCTTCAATGGTGGAAACTATCTTGATTGGAGTCGCAGTGTTAAGCTTGCACTCGGAGCGAAGAACAAAACCTGCTTCATTGATGGAACTCTTCCTCGTCCTGCTAATAACTCACATGATCTGCAAAAATGGATATGCAATAAGTACATGGTTATAGGTTGAATTCTATACTCCATAGAAAAGTCAATTTCTGAGACCTTCATCTTTTCTCCTTCTGCTAGAAGTCTTTGGGTAGAAATTCAAGAACATTATGGTCTATCAAATGCACCTCTTCTATATGAGTGTCATAAAGAATTGTTGTTTGTTCAATAAAATGATGGCTCGATTATTGTGTATTATGGACAATTGAAGAAGGTGTAGGATAAATTACAAGCCTATGAACCTTTTCTTGATTGTTCTTGTGGTGCGATGTTGAAATGTTCTTTTGGTTTACTTAAGAAAATCTTAGAGGATGATCAACTTGAGAAGCTTATTCAGTTGATTGCTAGTGTGAATAAGTCTTATGATCATGTTAAGACAAATACCCTAAGCATGGATCCATTACCTTTTGTCAATAAGGGGGTACCAAATTCTTCTGTAGATTGAGATACAGAACTCCTTCAATGTTTCTCATGTTCCTTCTGAGATAAGTGCCTTACTTTCTGTGAAGAGTTCAACCAGTTTCAAGTCATAGTTTCCTCCTAAAAAAGAGTACAAGGACTATAATAAGATGAAGTATGAAAGGTTTTGTGATCATTGCAAGTAGAAAGGACGTATTAAGGACCAATGCTTCAAATTAGGGGGTTACCCGGAGTGGTATGTGGATTAAAGGGAAAGAAGCCTCAAAGTTCTTCTATTAGAGTTGTTGCTGTCATTCATGACTCCTTTGGAATTTTAGGGAGTTCTCCTCTTGATACTCCTATAGATTTTGAGCTTGGTTCTTCATCAAATCAGTCATCTCCTACTATGAATACTCAGATGTTATCTGTTGTTTGCAAGGAAGTTTTCAAGATGATGCAGAACAGTAGCTCGGAATATCATCCCTCAATCAACTTTGCAGTTATCGTATCTTCTTTTAATGTTGTTTTATCTAATAAGCATGCAAATAATGCTTAGATAATAAACACTAGTGCAAGTGATCATATGGCTTCTAACTTAAAGATGTTTTCTAACATACGCATGTTAAAGAAACCTATTCACATTGCCTTCGCTTATGGAACCTTAAAAATTGTTGATATAATAGGAAACATCATTTTAACCCTTGAAATTACTCTTTATAATGTCTTTTTCTGTCCTGAATTCAAACACAATTTGTTATCAGTTGGTAGATCAAAACCAACTGCACGCAAAATTTGAGAAAAGTTCATGTAGTTTCCATGACCTCAAAACTGCTAAGGTTAAGGGAACTGGCACAAGACATGGAGGTCATTGCAGGTTTCAAAATAATGAGATTTCATCCTCTTTAAATAAATTTTCTATTTCAGATTCTGTTGCTTGTTATTCTTCTGCTCAAAATCCTAGTTTTTTATGTTTACATGCAAGACTTGGTCATGTATCAACAAGTAAATTGGAGTTGCCTTTTCATGTATGTTCTAAACCTTTTGATTGTGAAGCATGTGTGTTAGCAAAACATCATAAGTTATCATTTAATATTTCAAGTTCAATTACTGCTCTTTGTTTAAAACTTGTGCATATGGATCTTTGGGGTCCATATAGGATTCCTAGTTCATCAAGAGCTAAGTATATCCTTACCATATTGGATGATCATTCTAGAGCTACTTGGACTCATTTAATCCATGATAAAACTCAAGTTCCTCAGATAAGTGTTGTTTTTCAAGCATATGTTGAGACTCGGTTTCAGACCAATGTGAAGGTGGTTAGGAGTGACAATGGTACTGAAATTCTTCAAGAGTTTGTACAACTCTTTTTTGACAAAAAACATTGTCCATCAAAAGAGCTTCCCTGGGGTTCCTCAACAAAATGGGAGGGTAATAGGAAGCATAGACATTTACTTGAGACTACTAGAGCTCTTAGAATTCATGCAAGTTTGCCAAAGAGATTTTGGAGAGATGCTCTTCTTTCAGCAACATATTTGATAAATATGATGCCTTCATCAGTTCTGTCCTGGACAAACCCTTATGAAGTACTGATGCAAAGGCTTCTTGATTACTCTTAGTTGAGAGTATTTAGCTGTCTTTGTTGCCCTGCCATAAAAACTACTGATAAGATGGAACCAAGAGCCAAAAGGTGTATTTTAATTAGATATCCATATGCATCCAAAGGATACAAATTGTA
Source organism: Allium fistulosum (assembly GCA_030737815.1). NCBI lineage: Eukaryota > Viridiplantae > Streptophyta > Magnoliopsida > Asparagales > Amaryllidaceae > Allium > Allium fistulosum. The sequence goes on from CM060903.1 coordinate 70,047,613, forward strand.
TGATTTAGAGGATAAGAAAGTGATTCTCAGTTGAGATGTGAATTTTAAGGAACATACCTTCCCATACTCTTCTGACAGCATAAAATCTTCTTCTTCTCCTTCTTTATCTCCTTCGTTTCCATAGATCAATCCTGCTTATGCTCCTCCTACTTCATCATCAAAAATACAAAACTCTATTCCTATCAATATTCCTCCATTTCCCACTCAGCAACATTCAGATTCCCTTTTTGATTCATCTTATTCTTCTCCACAAAATACAGAATAAGTCCCTTCTTCTTCTCGATCTTCTAGTTCTTCTCTTCCCGAAAAAAAGTCTAATACTCAATCTGAAATTCCTCTTAGGAGGTTATCTAGACCAACTCAACTTCTAAAGAAGTCAGAAGGTTTTATTCTCTCAAATAAATCTACTCCATCCACTCATCTTTCCTTTGCCTATAATGTTCTCCTGGATCTAGAACTTTTTTTTACGAGTGACGAATTTTTGGCTAGCCTAGTAAATGTTCTCCTGGATCTAGAACTTTCTTTTACGAGTGACGAATTTTTGGCTAGCCTAGTAAATGTTCTCTCTATTAACGAGCCTAGTTCTTATAATCAAGCCAAAGATGAAAAGGAATGGGTAGAGATGGACCAAGAGTTGGAGCTCTTAAGAAGAACGATACATATGATTTGACATATTTACCTCCTAATAAAAGGGAAATTGGGAATAAATGGGTATATTAGGAAAAAAAATGAAACCTAATGGCAATCTTGAAAGGTGCAAGGCTAGAGTTGTAACTATGGGAGATAAGTAAGTCAAAGGTAAAGATTTCAAACACACTTTCAGCCACGTTGCAATGTTCACAACTATTAGAGTTCTAACATAGCAACTGCAAAAGAATGGGATTTGCAACAACTGTACATAAATAATGCCTTTCTTCATGGCTATATGGAAGAAGAGATTTATATGCATCCTCCTCCAGATTATAAGACGGAAAAATCTGGACATGTATGCAAGTTAAAAAGGTCATTATTGTTAACCCAAAAAATGGGTCAACATCCTGGATCAAGTGTGAAAGCACCAGTGCAGATCATCAGCATCACAAATCTTAGATAAACAACAAATAAATAGTGGAAGCAAGAAAAGAGACACAAAATTTTTATAGTGATTCGGCAAAATCTATGGCCTACATCCACTTTATAATTTATTTATCACTTATAGTTTCATATAACAAGAGATTTTGAGGAGGAGAGGAGAAGTCATATTTTCTGTTTCATTTTCTTCCTTTTTCTTTTGCAATACTAGATGTATTTATAGCTGTAAGCCATGACCCGGTGATGGTGTGGAATTGTAGTGACCTCGACTAGGTTGATATTAATTACACCATAATCTTCTTATTTAAGGTAAGGATGAATGGAATTAAGGAATATTTGATATGGAAATGGTTGGCATTAATTAGTAATAAATAAGCAGGTTATCATGGCATTTATTGGGCATTAAATCCGACTTTGATGGGTAATGAATTGGTATTTATGGTGGAGATATGGCTGAATTTTATTAATTAATGAATTGGTATTTATGGTGGAGACATGACTGCTTTTTGTTAATTATTTGAGGTAATAAATGCAAGAAAATCAGGAAGTAAATCTTTAATTTCTTCTTCAAGGATGGTGACTAATTTGTTGGATAACATTTGCCCCTTGAAGTATGCCTTGTTGGCAACGAGGTATGCTTCGCTCAAGAACTTGTGTTGGTGAAAGCAAATTTGTTGGCATCAAATTCTCATCTCTGTGGATGTTTGATAGATGTTAAGTGTCGGACCATTCCTGCACAAGGAGATAGAGTTAATCATTCCTATTCGAGAGCATTCATATTCAAGAGATACTTTAGAGAGCAGTTCTCAAGTCCCTTCTATAAACTTTAATTGAAAGCAAGAACGATGCTGTAAAGATTTTTGAAAGGTGTCGCCCTTAGAACGAATCAGAGCATGTGGACCGTTCGGGGTCGCTCATAACATATGTAAGTCGTTCTCTAAGTACTAATCTTTAAAATTGGTTTTATGCAAAAAAAAATCATTTTTTTATGAGGTGTCACTCCTAGGAAGGAATCAGAGCATTGGACCGCTTACATTCGGGATCGCTTACATGAGTAAACCGCTTCCTAAATGCTAATCTTTAAAGCATTTTTTGATGATGCAAAATTCAAATGCAGAAAGGAATCTAAATTCTAGATCACATTTTTTTTAGTGTAGTTCAATTGATGGTAATTTCTATTTGATTAGCAGACCCTAGAGTCCAGTGCTTATCTGAGTGAGGAGGTTTGCATGCCCCCTGTTTCTGGTCCTTGTAGGTTGCCCCCAGCTATTTGCTTCATGGTAGAAGGAAAGTTTTAATGAGAGGATGCCTCCTGGCTGCCCCCTTGCTGAGTTTCTTCCATAGCACTTTTCCTTGTATGAGGCTTCTTCAACTTCTAAAAGCTAGATCTAGGAACATGTTTTCTAGATCTAAATTTTTCCTTTTAGATCTGGAGTTCGATGTTCTTCCTAACATAGAATAAGCTTCAGATCTGAGATTCCCCTATTCTTCTCACTGATAGCACCAAAATGTTAACCCATGAAATGGGTCAACACCCTGGATCAAGTGTGAAAGCATTAGTGTAGATCATCAGCAGCACAAATCTCAGATAAACAACAAATAAATAGAAAAGGTAAGAAAAGAGACACATAATTTTTATAGTGGTTCAGCAAAATCTATGGCCTACATCAACTTTATAATTTATTTATCACTAGTAGTTTCATATTATAAGAGAATTTGATGAGGAGAGGAGAAGTCGTACTTTTTGTTTCATCTTCTTTCCTTTTTTCTTTTGCAACACTAGGTGTATTTATAGCTATAAGCCTTGACCCAGCGATGGTGTGGAATTATAGTAACACCAACTAGGCTGATATTAGTTGCACCATAATCTTCTTATTTAAGGTAAGGATGAAGGGAATTAAGGAATATTTGATATGGAAATGGTTGGCATTAGTTAGTAATAAATAAGTAGGTTATCATGGCATTTATTGGGCATCAAATCCGGCTTTAATGGATAATGAATTAGTATTTATGTTGGAGATATAGCTGGTTTTTATTAAGTAATGAATTGGTATTTATGGTGGTGACACGGCTGCTTTTTATTAATTATTTGAGGTAATAAATGCAAGGAAATCAGGAAGTAAATCTTTAATTTCTTCTTCAAGGATGGTGACTAATTTGTTGGATAATAATTATATAGCCTGAAATAGGCTGCTATACAGTGGAATGTTAAGCTATGTAAGCATCTTCTAGGGATGGGATGTGTTCAGTCCAAACAAGATTAATTATTGTTTGTAAAGAAGAAAAAAATGGAAAATTTACTGTTGTCATGGCTTATGTAACTGGTAATTGTCTATATGAGTTTGAAAGGTTGAAGAAGTCTCTTAATTCTGCTTTTACTATTAAAGACTTAGGAAATTTGAAGTATTTCCTAGGTATTGAGATATCAAGGACAAAAGCTGATATCCTTTTAAATCAAGGAATATACATTCTTGATTTATTAGTGGATAGTGATATGCTTGAGTATAAGGAAGCTTCTTTTCTTCTTCTTATAAATCTAAAGCTGAGCACACAGGATACTTTTCTCTTACTTAACCTAGAAATACATGGAAGACTTGTTAGGAAATTGATGTATTTGAATATGACCAGGTCGGATATTTCTTATGTTGTGCAAAAATTGAGTTAATTTCTATGTGCCCCTGCTCAATCTCATCTTCCGGCCGCTCTACATGTTCTGAAGTACTCGAAAAGAACAATCAACCTTGGTTTGTTTAATTCTGCTTAGTCTGAAAGTGATCTGATCTTGAAAGGGTATCGTGATGCTAATTGGGGTACATGTCCTTTTTCTGCAAAGTCCTTATCTGGATATGCTATTTTTCTAGGAAATTCCTTAATTTCTTGTAAGAATAAAAAGCAGAAAACTAGATCAAAGAGTACTTGTGAGGCTGAAAACAGAAGCATGAGCTATACTACAGGAGAGTTGCTTTGGGTTGAAGGTCTATTATATGATCTGTTTGTTGAGATTCCAAAGCCTATTGAACTGTTCTGTGACAACATTGCTGCTAAGTATATTGCAGAAAATCCAGTTTTCCAAGAGCGTACTAAGCATCTCGAAGTGGACTGTCATTTTGTTCGAGATTATAGCAAGAAAAATTCATTAACATCTTGCTTGTCAGAACACATTTGTAGCTTGCTGACATTTTGACAAAGCCCTGGTGTTCTGAACCACACAAATTCTTTTCTGCTATAGCTTGAGGGGGGACTATTTGGAATACAATGTAATATCTGTAAATATAAAATGATTTTCCAGCTGTACTTTGTTAGCACATTCTAGCTCCTGTACATAAGCTTTTCGGTATTATTATGTACGTGAGATTTAGCTCATAAGAATGAATAAATATTTTACATTCCTTTTCTCTCTATCTGGTAAGATCTAGCTTTTCATGGTAAATTAACACATTCGCCTTTTTGTCCATTTTCTTCCATTTTACCACCTCTATATTTGAGTGTCTCTTCCTATCACCTTGAATTGGCACATAGAGATCTTTGAGATAAAAAATATCCTCCATCTTAGGCTTTCAAATACCTTATTTTTTCCGTTTAAAAGTGCAACCATTGAACAAGAAATTAAACATGGCATCCCATTAATTACTAAATCTAAAATTATCCTTAGCCTTACGATGATCTAGCTCTGATACTAATTTTATTAGGATTTTTGTTGCGCAAAATCTAACAAAAGGCTAAAAATGTTCAGGAAACCTATCTCAGGATCTTATATTACTCAAGCCATAAAATAATAATATTAGATAAAAATAATGATATTTGAATGCAAACAATGATGATGATAGTTCTAAAACACAAAAAAATATAAATAGAACAAACATACAAGATTCCATGAAACCACCCTTTATATTGTTCATTGAAAAAAAATATTTACAATTACTCTACTAAATAAAAGTAAATAACACAAAATATAAAATCAACAGCCTAATTAAGAACGAAATCTTGATCTCTATGGCAATGTCTTCTTGGTGTTTGGAGAAGATAAAGATATGAGAAGAGAGACACACACAAAAATTCCATGCTTTTTTTTATAAAGAATGGAGGCTATATTTATAACAGTCAATTGGTTGGAGCATAAATCAACAAGTATATGGGAACATATAAATTAATTGTTTCAATTAAAGGGGAGAAAAATATACATATCCATATATGCTTATTAATTTAGGAAAGTCTAAATATACTCTTTCTTTCTACATTTATCTCCTCTTCCAAATGTGATTTCATATCATTTAAATTTAAGAAACACTATAATGTGTGAAAAGAATAATAAAAAAGAGAACATATAAATGAAAAGAGAAGGCAAACATTTAATAACTCTTGAAGAAGTGTCGTGTTAAAGGTTGCTTCAAGTAGAGGAACATTGAAAGTCTGTTTATAGGGGGGAGATAGAATAATAAAGAGCTTAGTACAAAGACCGTCGACGTAAAATTTTCACTAAGGTCCATTAGAACTTTTGTAATACATTGACAACCACATGAAGTGTGAAGAGAATAATTCAAAAGTGAGTATATAAATGAAAAAAGAAGGTTGAAGTTTAGCAACTCTTGATGGAGTGCTTTGTTAGAGGTTGCTTCAGATGGAGGTACATTGAAAGTTTGTTTATAAGGGGAAGAAAGAGAGAGAGAACTTGGTACAAAAGTTGTCAATAATTTTTTTACCAAAGTCTACTAAACCCATTGTAATATATTGATAACCATGCTATAAAGTGTGAAGGGAATAATGCAAAAAAAAATAGAATACAGAAGTTTAATAATTCTTGAAGAAGTGCTATGTTGGAAGTTGATTCAAGTGGAGGAACATTGAAAGTTTGTTAGAGGGAGAGGGAGAGAGTGCTTGGTACAAAGATTGTCAATACAAACTTTTGATTAGGATCTGTAAGAACTTTTGTAATATGTTAACGACCACACTCAGAGCCGGCCCAACGCCCAAGCAACATAGACATATGTCTAGGGCAGCAAACGACCCAGGGGAGAAAAAAATCGCTGTGGCCTGTCAGTATTTCCATCGCGCACTGCTTTGTTGCTTCGCCAATCGCTGCGATTTCCAGGGGCAAAAATTGCTACTTCGCCAATCGCCATTCATCCCGTAGGCTGAACGCTGCCCTGGCCTTTTGCCCTCTCAGCTCACGCATGCAACCGACGATCAACAATCAGGTAGCCCCATTCAATCCGATAATCTCATTTCCATAGCCCTAATTTTTGTTCGAATTTTTTAATTTGCAATTAGTTTTCATTTTGATTTTGTAATCAGTTTTATTTTTCCCTAGTTGCAATAACATGCTAACAGAAACAGATAACTGCCATAGTGCCATTACAAAAAGCTTTGAAATTTCATTTTTTGAAGTTAGTTAATAATCTCCATGATTTGACTTTTTTGTTTTTTGTTAACAGGCATAACTTTTGCTGAAGGAGAAAGAGTGAAGTAGCTAGATTTGATCTTTGATTCTTTGAAGACCAAAAAATGTAAGGGTTTCAAACTTCTAGATTAAAAGTTAATTATTCATTGAAAAATTGACAATTTCATTCATCACTGTTGATTTAATTCTCTACGTTTTAAAGATTATTTCCTTTATTTAATAAATATACGTTGATTACATAACTAATTAAATTTTAATTGATAGAAATTATGGTTGATTAAATGAAATGTGCTAACTTTTGAATGAATAAGAAATCATTAAAAAAACCAGTTTTATTGTTACTTGTTAGTTTTGAGAAACCGCTATAAACATAGTTAATTGATTAAAATTGGTAAGTTATTATTTATGAAAAATTATTTGTACATTGAAAATATTATGGTGAATTTAAAATTAAGACAGGAATCAAAACAAAATTTCAAAATAGGAAGAAAAGGCAACACAAAGATGACGAAGCAAAATCATTAGTCGGTTTTATTTCAAATTTATTTGAAGCAAGGAATAAAAGAACTCAAACTTCAAATTCGAGTCAAGTTGGAGAATCTACATTGACAAATGAGAACAATGATTTTAATATTGATATCCACGAAGATAATGAGCCTATAAATGAAATTATGGAAGTAGAGATTGAAGATCAACATATGGAGGATACGAATGATGTAGATGTTATTACTATTGATGAAGGTGTTGATGATGTAGTTACACTTGATCTTGAGAAGGATGTTGATATCAACTATCATCCAGGTTTACGGGGAAAAATTACCGATGCAAAAAGAATTATGTTAATTCAACGTGGTCCCATTAAGATTTTAAAAGAAAATGATGCATTTCCAAGAAATAAAGTTAATGGCAGACACTTTACTTCTAAACATTATATTGGTGGCTATCCACGTGTAGAAGAGCATGAACGGAAGTGGCTTGTGTATTCAAATGAATACGATAAAGTTTATTATTTCTGTTGCAAGTTATTTAAGAGTACACAAAAAACATCGAAACTAGCCGATGAAGGAATTATGATTGGCAAAATTTATCTACTAAGCTAAGAGAGCATAAAAGTAGCCCATTGCACAATGTAAATGTTATCAAATGGGTCAATTTGCTTAGAGGACTTCAACATAAAGCAACAATTGATAAAGCTATGGAAGCTCAAATTGATCAAGAGAAGCAACAGTGGAAAAAAGTACTTATGTGGATAATTAGTGTTGTCAAAACACTTTCTACGAATAATTTACCACTCCGTGGATCAAATGAGAAGATTTATGAGAAGAATAATGGACTTTTTTGTCAACTTATTGAATTCATAGCCGAGTTTGATCCAATTATGGAAGAACATCTTAGATGGGTGAAAAATAATGAAATTAATAATCATTATCTTAGTCATAAAATTCAAAATGAATTAATAAGTTTATTGGCTAACAAGATCAAAGTGACAATGCTTATGAAAATAAAGAAAGCAAAGTACTTCTCTGTTATCCTTGATTGTACTCCGAATTCAAGCCATAAGGAGCAAATGTCCATTGTCATTAGATGTGTGAATGTTGACGATGCAAATGAAATCAAAGTAGAAGAATATTTTCGTAGTTTCATAAAGGTTGATGATACATCTTGGTTTGGCCTTTTTATGGAACTTGAAAATATTTTGGTTGATCTTAAACTTGATATTAATGATGTGAGAGGTCAAGGATAAGGTAATGGTTCAAACATGAAAGGTATAATTTTAAATTAAAATTTATCTTATTCTTAATATGGATTATTGATTATAATATTATATATTTAATTAAATCTTATGTAGGTAAACATCAAGGTGTACAAAAAAAGACTACTTGATATAAATCCTAGAGCTTTTTACATCTCATGTGGGTACAATAGTCTCAACCTTGCTCTATGTGATATGGAAAAATCGTGTATGAAAGCTAGGATTTTTTTTGCATATGTGCAAAAAATTTATACATTGTTTTCTGGTTCAATTCAACGATAGGAAATACTTCGAAGCTCTATGAAGGATTTAACTCCCAAACCATTATCAGCAACACATTGGGAAAGCCATATTAAAAGTGTTAAAGCCATAAGAACTCAAACTTCTAAGCTAAGGGATGCTTTAATTGATATTGCAAATAATTAAAAAGATGATGTTGTGATGATGGAGGCCAAAGGATTGTGCCAAAATGCATTGGAAAATTTTGAGTTCTTAATTAGTTTGTGTATTTGGTACACAATATTATAAAATATAAATCAAGTAAGTAAAATACTTCAACGAGAGGAGATTGATATTGAATATGCAATTAAAAAAATTGAAGGGCTCGTAGAATTTTTTTGAAAAAATTAGAGAAGAAGGATTTGAAATTCTGATGAAGGAGGCAAAAGAAATTGCAGATGAAGTTGGCATTTGATGAAGATATTGTTGAGAATGACAATAGACAATCTCCTGAAGAAAATTTTAGAGGTACTTATTTTCTTCTCATAATAGACCAAGCTTTGACTTCACTTAGAGATCGATTTGAGCAATTCAAACTTTATGAAGAAACTTTTGGCTTTTTGTTAAACTCAAGATTTAGGAATATTGATGATAAAGAATTGAAGCAACATTGCATGAAATTAGAAGGATTTTTGGGACACATTGAAGTACAAGATATTTGTGATAAAAAGTTATTTTTTGAGCTTCGACGATTAAAAAATATTCTACCATCGGGGATAACTAGATCAATTGATATTCTTAATTTCTTGAGGTCTTACCGTGATGTTAGTGGATTTTTAAATGCTTGGGTTACTTATCGAATTCTGTTAACTATCCCGGTCATAGTTGCTTCTGCGGAAAGAAGTTTTTCAAAATTGAAGTAGATAAAAACATATCTTCGAATCACTATGTCACAAGAGAGATTAAGTGGATTAGATATTGTTTCAATTGAAAATAAGTATTTGGATACACTCAATTATGAAGAGATAATAGATGAGTTTGCTTCAAAGAATGCATGAAGAAGTTGCGTCTATTAGTGCGTGTTAATTTGTTATGATATCATGTTGGATTTCAATTTATTTTGAGATGTAATTGAAATGAGTACTTGAACAATATTATGTGATCAATAAACAATATTTTGTGATCAATGTTAAATTTTATTATTAAAAGTGTATTTGATTTTTTGCATATAATTTATGTAAATGGGGCAACAAAAACGCAAGAAAAAAATGTTCGTCTAGGGCATTAGTTACCCTTGGGCCGGCCTTGACCACACTATGAAGTGTGAGGGGAATAATAAAAAATAATATATACATGAAAAGAGAAGGTCAAAACTTAATAACTCTTGTAGGAGTGGTGTGCTAGAGGTTGCTTCAAGTGGTGGAATATTTAAAGTCTATTTACAAGCATAGAGTGAGCTTGGTACAAAGGTTGTCAATATAAACTTTTGACTAGGGTCATATGTTGACAACCACGACATGTAAATGAAGAGAATATTACAAAAGAGAACATGTAAATGAAAAGAGAGGGTGGAAGTTTAACAACTCTTGAAGGAGTGTTATGTAAGAGGTTGCTTCAAGTAGAGGAATTGGAAAAGAGGTAGCTTGGTATAAAGATTGTCAATATAAACTTTTGACCACGGTCTATTAGAACTTTTAATAACTTGACAATCATGCTATGAAGTGTGAAGAAATTAATACAAAAATGAATATATAAATGTAAAGAGAAGGCTTGAGTTTAAGAACTCTTGAAGGAGTAATGTGTTGGAGGATGCTTTAGTGGAGGAACATTGAATGTCTAATTATAGAGAGAGAGAGAGAGCTCGGTACAAATATTGTCAATACAAACCATTGGCTAAGGTCTATTAGAACATTTGTAATATCTTGACAACCACACTATTAAGTGTGAAGAGAATAATAAAAAAAAAATATATAACTGAAAATAGAAGGCGGAAGTTTAATAATTCTTGAAGGAGAGCTGTGTTAGAAGTTGAATTAAGTGGAGGAACATTGAAAGTCCATTTATAGAGAGAGACAGAGCTTGGTACAAACATTGTAGTATAGCTTGACGAATACCACCATTTGCATTAAGCTTTTTGACTAAAGCTTGTGTTTCTTTCTAATGAGAGAGTTTTCTTTTGTCGTTCTACAAAAAACCATCGGTCTTTAGCATATATAAATAGCTAAAACACGATGTGTTACCAATCAAAGAGATCATCTATCTCCATAATCTCCGTCCCTTTCTGCCACAAATAATCACAGCTATTTATTATAGCAAAGTAATGAATTTGTGAGGTCCTATGATGAATGGTTGATGATAAAAAATGAATATCTAATCATTGTGGTACATGGGACAGGTAGGAGGGGGCAGAGGATCTGATCTGCCAATCAAACGTTTTCAGGTAAAACAAAGTAATAGTTTAATGCTAATTTGAAACATTCAACTACCAAGTATTTTAGAAGTGTTAAGAATAAAGGAATAAAGTAGAATCAATTTGATCCAGCTTGGTACCAGGATTGTCAACACAACTTAAATAATATCACTATTTGCATTAACCAGTTTCACAAAAAAATTAGTATGCATTTTTACCAATGTAATTTATTTTTTAAGTAAAATGAGAGATGGATCTATAGAACTACTAGTATAGGGGTTTTTTGTATTTGGTTTATACTCATAGTCAGAAAATTTCAGTAGTTTATCCCTTTCAAATACAATAGAAGGTAAACGTCACTGTTATTCTTTCTCGTAGCTAATATGAAGTTGAGTACATTTACAAAATTGAGTGATATAAGTTTTTTCCATATAATGTCCGGTTATAATAACACAACAATAGGCATTATGACTTGATATGGAAATAAGTTTTCCACAAACAATATAACAGTTTTAGTTCTCCATTTATACAAAGTGACCGACATTTGTATTTAATTGTAAGATAGTTGAATATCTATAATACTTTCTTGCACCGTCTGTTTTTCTTATAGGCTTCTCTTTTAGGATAGGAATATACTCCTCTACTTAAAGATAAAATTAAGTAGCAAAAGTATTACATCGACGTACTCACCTGACATCACCACTATTCACTTCAATGTATATAACATCACCTTCAATAACATGTAATGGACAGATGTTGCTTAACTTGAAGCAGGTTAACAACCAAAGTGTATTCTAATTTCACTAAATGCCTATGAAATATATATATATATATATATATATATATATATATATATATATATATATCACTGAACCTAGTGTTAAGTATCACAACTGACTATTAGATAGCATAACTTAATGTTGAATTACACAGTAAACTATTAGATTAGAGAGCATAATGATGCAATTCCTAGTTAAATCCTTCGTTCATCTTAACAATGAAATAAACTCAATAACAATATTAAGCAGAATATGCGAGCTAGCTTATACAAGCATAAAAAACTATTTATAAGAGAATGTACTTCATAGTAAATATATTGCTCTGCAAGTCGTATACATAAGGAAAGTTTATAATATATCAAGGTAAATAGTAGATTAGACACAAAATCATTTCCAGTAGAATGCATAGTAAAGGATCACATGATTGTAAAGCAAATTCTTTGCCTTTTCTTTGATGGGAGCATCATTGATGGTCGGATCTAGCTTGGGTTGTTTAGTTCCTTTGACTGTCTTTAGACTAATAACTACGTGACTAATTCTTTTTCCATATCCACCTATTGTGCTCTAAGCTTCCTCTGGGAAAAGTTTGTAACTCGAAACAAGAATATATTAAAAAATTGAAAGCATGCGCAGCGTATAAACAGCACATATCCAAATTGTCTTATCATGAACAAAGAAAATCTAGACTAAATGGTCTAAAATAGAAATGGTTTAAGTACCACATGCAAACATATCATAAAACTGCCTCACCTTCGTATACTTTATTTTTTAAATACGCAAACCAAAAGCCCTCCTAAAATTTTCCAAAAGTACCTCAGTTTTATTTATCTACGTTGATTATGTACGGACGGTTTTTCTCCATTTTCTCAATTTGGTTCTAAATATCCATCCTGGCCATTATCGTCACACCGTATAATTTACCTCTATGGATGTGTATGAAAACACAATATATGTTTCTTACTGTTGCCGTTTCTGGCCCCGACGATCCGACACAAGGAATCGATGTATATTTACAACCGTTGATTGAGGAGTTAAAAATACTGTGGAACGAAGGAGTAGAAACATACGATGTGTCCAAGAAGAAAAATTTTCGTATGTTTGCTTCTTTGTTGTGGACTATAAGTGATTTTCCTACCTATGCAATGCTTTCAGGATGTGGAGTATCGCCGATCGTCTAGCATGTCCATATTGCATGGATGAAACACGAGCGTTTTCTTTACCTCATGGTAAGAAAATTTCATAGTTTGACTGTCATCGATATTTTCTCCATGTAAATCATCCCTTCAGAGGAGACAAGAAAAACTTTTTAGCTAATAGAGTAGAAACCAGACAACCACCGACGATATGGTCAAGCGAAGGCATATATGAACTTGTTAGGGACTATCCAAAGATCTATGAAACTGGAGAGCAAACGGAAATTGAAGGCAAATCAGTTGTTCATAACTGGTGCAAACAAACTATTTTTTGGGAGTTGCCGTATTGGAAACATCTTCTGCTTCATCATAATATAGATGTGATGCACAATGAGAAAAATGTATTTGATAATGTTTTTAACACAATTTTGAATGTGAAAGGGAAGACGAAGGATGATTTGAAATCAAGACGTGATATAGAATAATTATGCAAACGTCCTGAGCTTCATATGAAACCAAATGACAGTAAAAAACCCAAAGCATGTTATGAATTAGATAATAATCAAGTTAAAGCTGTGTTAAAATGGGTGGAAGGGTTAAGATTTCCTGATGGGATATCATCAAATCTTCGTAGATGTGTTGACTTTAAAAATGGTAGATTGAGCGGAATGAAAAGTCACGACTGTCACATAATGATGGAAAATTTATTTCCTGTTATGTTCAAAGAACTACTGCCGTTAAAAGTTTGGAAGGTAGTAATGGAGCTTAGTATGTTTTACAAAGAGCTTTGTTCGACTACTTTAAAAGTGCAACGTTTACGTAAACTTGAAGTGGATATTCCTATATTGCTTTGCAAATTAGAGAAAATATTTCCGCCAGGTTTTTTTAATGTAATGGAACATTTACCTGTTCATCTCCCATCTGAAGCACGACTTCGAGGTCATGTCCAATATGGATGGATGTATCCATTTGAGAGGTATGTAATATGTTATCATGTAATTTAATTGCATTTGAAAGATGAAGTTAATATAAATTAATTTTGAATAGATATTTGAATCATTTGAAGAAAAAAGTGAGGCAAAAAGCACGAGTTGAAGGTTCGATATGTAAATCTTACATCGAAGAAGAAGCTTCGTTCTTTCTCTCTCACTATTTCAGTGACCATGTGAATATTTCATTTGAAAGTGTTCCTCGTAATGACGAAGGCGACGAACAAGAGTCCTCTCAAGCAATGTTATCTATTTTTAGACAACATGGTCGACCTTTTGGAAAATGTGTAGAAATATGGCTAGACGATAGAGATCTTCATGTAGCACACACTTATATTCTTCTAAATTGTGTCGAGGTTGCACCATTTGTCAGGTAATCTGAAATAATAATTTGTGTTTTATTCTTTTTTATAATGCATGTGCGTGTATAACCTAATGTAATAATTTGTTTATATAAACAGTGTTTATGAACGTGAACATCCGAACGGAGATCTCAGTAAAGAATTTTTCGGTTGGTTTTCAAATTAGGTTTATGAGACGAGAAATTGTGTTGTTGACGAAGGGTTGAAACATCTTGCGATGGGACCAAAAAGAGTGGTCAAGACATATCCAATATATTTCGTCAATGGATATAAATTTAACACCAAAGAATATGGTGCAGAAAAATTAACAAATAATACTGGTGTATTTGTTAAAGGTAGTGACGATCCAGAAAATCACTTAAACGATTTTTATGGCGTTCTAACACAAATTTTGCAACTGACATATTTCTCATGACCCGCGGAGGAGGTGTTTCTATTTAGATGCAATTGGTTTAGCAATGTTCCAGGTTCTGGAATTAATGTGCATAAGGATTATAATCTTATCGAAATAAAGCATACATCGCACTATCATAACTATGATCCTTTTGTACTAGCCAAACAAGCATTGCAAGTTTATTACGCACCTTATCCGTCTCTAAAAAGAGATAAAGCAGATTGGTCTGCAGTTTTAAAACAAAGGCCAGATTCACATTCGATGGGAAGAATATTCCGGATGAACAAGCTTATCAGGCAGATCTTGAGCAAAATAATGAAATAATAATTACAGACGATCATACAGATTTTGGTCCTTTGATCGATGAATCAAATGTTTTGGTAGAAGCGTTTGACAGTGCAGAGGAAAATATCGTAGAAAACGAGACCGAATCTGAATCAGAAGACGATGATGACTGATATAAATCTGAATCTGATTTTTTTGCAATTGATGTAACTATGTTGAATTCTTGATGTATTATGAAATTGATGTGACTATGAAACCAAATATGTTTACCATTGTTTACATGTTTTTTGTCATTTCCATTTGTCATTTATTTAGCAATTTTAATTAAAAATGCAATGAAATCTGCTTATCGTCGGAACAGTACACCCATTATGAATCAGGTATAACACACTTCCATTTCTATTTCCATTTCAGTCATTAATTAAGCAATTTATACTGTTGATGTCATTTACATATGAAATATATTTCATTATCATGTTATTATTCTCTTATATAATGATGTGTATATATGTCACAGGTTTATCATAATGTCATATAGAGGTAGGAGCTCTTCACGATCATCAGGAGGCGATGGCAGTGGCCCATTGCAAGAGTCACATCGTCCAGTAGTTTCGTTAGTACCTAGAGCAGAGGGGTAAGAATTAATTTTTCTTCAGCATCTTAATTTTTTTATGATATACGTACGTACTTATCTGTGTCATATTTAAAAACAGGGGGTTCGACCTACTTCCCTCGAAGGTTGTGTTGGATGTCTCTAGAGCTTCTTATCGCAGTAGGATGAGTACTTGCTGGCTGAAATGGGATAACATCCCTCCTCACATCATAGAGTGTATATGGCAGGATGTCCTAGTATGTATATTTTTCTGTTTTCCATTTTTAATTCGTTTTTGTCGTTTTTCTACTGTTTATCGTTTACAGTGTAATCTTTTTTTTTACTTTTTATCGTGAAACACAGGCTGAGATAGACATCCAGACAGACGGTATGCTGCTGGCACGAGGATACTGGATGAAGAAGATGCACAAGAACTATAGGGACACGATATCTGAAATTAAGAAATCTGGTAAGAAACCACGGTGGATGGGGGAGAGCGTATGGCAAGCATGGTTGGGATACTGGGAAACGGACGAGGCGAAGGCAAGTATACTAAATTTTTTTGAATTATTAATTTGACGTGATCGAAAAATAATGTATCAAATTTTGAATGTACAAGTAGAGTCGGATAGAAACTCTGCAAATAGAAATAAAAATCCCGTCACTCATCGCGGAGGGTCGAAGTCATTTCAGCAGTATCAGCAAGAGTTGGTAAATTTACTGAATGATAATTGTAAATAGTTTATGCTATATAATTTTAAATGTATAATAATTGTATGTAAAAATCAACTTCAAGAAGCTGAGGCGCATGGACCCGTGAGCTATATAGACGTGTTCACTCGTACGCATGCTGTCGAGCATGTAAATCCGGACGGAACTGTTTCGTATACATGGCAGGACGATAAATCCAGCAAGAGCCATGTAAGCATATTTCATTTTATGTAGTATTAGTAATTGTTCTGCTTGTTAAACTATAATGAAATAAGATATGATGTTATTAATTTGTTAATGCAGGAAAAGTTTATGGAGCAGCGCCAGAAACTCCTTGCTGATACGGGTCGAGAACAGCTAACGACTGATGAGGAGGATGCTATTTTTGAGTCCGTTATGGATCCAACAGAGCATGGCAGACAATACGGTTTGGCAATCAAGTGGTAAATAATTTATTTTACTGCTATTTTGATATTTAAGGAAAAATTCTATGTTGGAATATATAATTTTATCTTGAATACTTCAAATATGCTATTTGGACCTTTTCAAAACAATAAACTTGAATTTTATTCATTTACAGAGATATGCACATACACTTACAGAGATCACACAGCTAAATTTAATATTTATTGCAGGCCAGCAGTTAGAGACGGGGTCGGCGGAATAGAGCTCAGAGCGATCTAGCAGATATAGAAGAATTGCGGGCTAGAGTGTCCCGGCTGGAGGAGCGGAACCGCCAATGGGCCATGCAGACCACACAGTTGTTAGAGTACATGCAGCAGTTTGGTAGCCGCTTCCCTTCCTCGGCTGGCTCTGGATCTGGAGGAGATTGATTCATTGCTTGCTTGCTTTTTCAGGTATGCTTTTTTTAGTTTTGTATGATTTGGTAGACGGTGGAGGTAGCTGTTGATTTTTGTATGATTATGTTTGATACACTTGGTTGTGTGGTTGTATGATGATGTGGATGTTGATGATTTTGTGTATGTAAGAGATGGTAGAACACTTATTGTTGGGGTTGTTGGAATGGTTATGTATATTATGTATTTTATTTTGATATAATTTGATGTATTTGGGTGTTTGATTAATTTTGTGTAGTTTGGGTTTTGATATTTGGTTGGTATATTGTATACTGGATTGTGCAGTATTGGTGTAATAGTGTTTGGAAGAGAAATGTGTATGGAAGGCTATATTTGCAGCAGGAATAAAAAAAACAGCTGATTTTCGATGGCTTCCGACAGTTTCCAGGTAGTCAATTTCCGACGGCTTCCGACGGCCTGTAGGACATTTTTTCCGGCGGTTTCCGACGGATCCCGACAAGTGTTGGAAGCCGTCGGAAATACGTACGGCACCCTCTGTCGGAAGCCGTCGGAAATACTGCTCCCCGACGCCGTATATTCCAACGAGTTTTCCCGACGGCTTCCGACGGCCGCCGACGGTTTTCAACCGTCAGAAATCACTGTTCTCCTTGTAGTGCATGGGACAAAATGGTACCTATACTTATTTTAACATAAAGAAAATAATAATCAAACACACATCAATGCATCAATTCAAATTTTCATTCAAATTACCATAACCTTTTAAAATAAGTATTCAATGTTATAGAGAAACATGAGCAACATAGATATCTCCTTAACCTGTCGGTCTCGGAACCAGCTCTTATAATATAATCCTTTCGTTACAAATTGGGTCTTTCCTTTGCTTCTTGGCAATCCTTTTCCATGTATATTTCTCATTCTTGTGAGCAAGTCTCATTATTGCGGTCGCTATTTAGGAGAAGCCTCAATAAATTTCTAATAGTAACCTATCAACCCTAGAAAAATCTAGACCTTCTCAGCAGTCTTGGGTCTCTTTCATCCATCCACAGCTTCAATCTTCGAAGGGTTACGACCAAACCTTTGTTTGAAACTAAATGGACTAAGATCTTAACTTCTCTTCTCCAAAAATGATACTTAGATAATTTCGTCGTTAACTTACATTGCCTCAATGTCTCCAACGCAAGTCTTAGTCGAAACTCATGCTATTTCTATTCCTTTGAGTATACCCATCCGACTACTTCGCAAACACAGCCAAACCTCCCCATGATAAACTACTCAACCTCACAAAGCTTTTTCTTTCCAACTTTACTAGTTGTTTGTCCAATTCCTCCATCTCCTTTAGAGGCACCACAACAGGGGGTCAACTAAATGGTTATGTTTCTAATGTCAACTCGATACGAAACTCTACCACTCTCAGGTGTGGTAATCCCAAAATGGATTCAAGCACATAGGAATTACAAAAATACTTACATCCATCTAAATCGACCTCTAAGTTAGTTTACCTAAATCTAAGAGTGGGATATCTCCATATCGGATTTACTACACATATGGAAGTGGCTAGATAAGCAATCCTAACTCAAGCCTAGCAACCAAATCTTTGGTTATAAGTAAACACTCTGATTAAAAAATAGAAATTAAAGTCATACCTTCCAAACAACATTCTTGCCTTTTGCTTCAACAGAGTTCCTTCCTTTGGTTCCTCCAAAGTAAACATTCTAGCCCGCAACTCTAGATGATCCTTTTTCTAATGTCCTAATTTGTCACATGTAAAACACTTCATCTTTACTTGGGTTCTCGATGCCGGACATCTAGATGCATGGTGCTCCTTCTGCCCATAATTAAAACAAGCAACCTTCCCAATATCAGTATTAGCACTCTTTCCTTTCGACATAATCCTCATGCCCTTAGCATAAAGTGTGAACCTTTTCTCTTGCACCGCCTTGAGCCTTGTCTTAACTCTCTTCTTCTTTTGATACATCTCATCATAAATACCTTCGGGTCATATCCACAACAAATTCAAAAGAAGATGCCAAGTGTGCCATCACCTTATGATTTAAACCCTCAACGTAAATATAATTTAATAATACAACTTCATTAATCATTACAAATTTAAATAAAAATACAAATAAAACTAGAAATACAGCGTAATACAACTAGAACCCTATAGTGGATACGATGGTGGGTAGGCAAGTAGGTAGGTAGGTAGACGTTCCATCATAAATTGATGATATCTGATTATGTGTTGTGAATGGTCTACCTCCAATCATTGCCAATTTTAGGCTATCTTTCAAATTAGAAAAAACCATCTAGTTCTCTTGATTCTTGAGTAGTGATATGGCTTTAGAAAGATGAATTTCTTCAAATTTCCTTAAACGATCAATGACATCCTTAAAAAGACCATAGACGGACAAGCGTATGATACACTTGGAAGATGTTAGAGGAGGGAGTAGTATATGGGGAGGGACTAATATTAAAGGATGTAGTAGTATATGGAAAGGGGCTATCTATTTCAAAAGAATTTCTTCAAATTTATTTGATATATCATATCAATAATACCATTTATCTTGTCATCATTCTCCGTTCGCCTTCTTATACCACGAGTTTTGGAAGATGAACCTCTGCCACAAGCTGGTGTAGGCTGTTGTGTGTTGATGTCTTCAAGTAGGGTATAAAATCCCTCAATTCCTCATGTCGCATCGAAAGACGTGTTGGTGGTTTGTTTTGGAGAAGGCGAATGTACTTGCTCTTCTGTAGCATCGGTGTGAATGCACCCACTTCCGTTGCGATAATACTTCGATAATTCTTATGAATTAACTCCATATAGGCTATTGGACATTCCTTATACTTCAAATTATGGAGCTGAACTCCTAAAAAGCAAAAGAAAATAGGAACATAATTTAGTGCTAACTTGTAAACAAACAAAAACATATCAAGTTTGCCTCAATACGATCGGCTCACCATAGCTTGCTTTCGCTAACCTTTTCCCTTATGGAATTCCATCATGTGCCTGTTTTGTTACACAAACTCTACCATAAAGACCATTGTTTTTTCAATCTATCGTGTTCATATTGAATTTGATTGTCCGTTTTTGGTATATTATTCAGAATAGTCGCCAAAGACTCATTTAATGCAACTGCAATTTTCTTATGGAATCCCTTTTTGTTGGTTCCACTAGCTCCATAAGCATCGGTCGGGCAATGCAAGAATAACACCGTAACTTGTTTGGATTAATTCTTTGGAATTCGACGAGATTTTTTCTGAATATTTTCGATCATTTTGTGACTAAAAAATAAAAAAAAGTCTAAAAAATATAAAGTTAACGAAAATGAGATTGAGATGAGTATATCGAAAATTACCTTGATACGCGATAATCTTTTGCAGATTTTTTGAATTGAGGTTGAGGTAGATGTTGGCGAGGAGGAAGAGAAGAAATTGGTGGTAATATATAGAGGAGAATTTGAATGTTGAGGTTGAATATACCGTTGGAGTCAGACGCATGTTATGCGAACCACTATATTTAGTCCATTGGAAAAAACGATACAAATAAGTGGGTTCCACTACATAAGCACGTCCAACATGATGCGAAAGTGAATGTAACGACCCCAGATTTTATATATATTCAAATTGATAATTAAATTGATTTTGGAATAAAATTTGTGAAATAAAACGGTAGATAGATTGCGAGTTTCCCCGAGACGAATAAATTTGTGTTAACCGATTTAATTTAAATATTATATAAATATTATATATGTGTGAATATATATGTATTTGGGCATATACGAGTAAATTTGAAATTTATATATATATATATACGTTGGTTTGGATTTAAATTGTAAATAAATGGTTTAATAATAAATGGTAATAATAAATATTAGAATTTATGGTTAATAATGGTTTGAGTTTATAAAGTAAAATAACAATAAATATTTAAACTAGAAAATAGAAATTCATTTATCTTATAAGGTAATATTATAAAGTCAATACATTCAAATATGAAATGAACATATAATAAGATAAGTATGGATGAGTATGAACAATGGATAAGTATAAGTATAGGCTTATAAAAGAAAGTAAAAGGTAAGTAGGAAGACAAAACAAAGTATGAACACTTGTAAAAGGGAAACAAGTAAATGTATACATATGTATAAGCTTATAAACAAGACAAGTATGAACACAAAGAAAGAAAACAAGAATATATATAGGTTTGACAGTAAAAATATATTCAAGGAGATGAACAAAAACAAGGACAAATGAAATGAATGCAAACCTGTAGACCTGGAAGGAAACAGGGAAAGGAAAGAAAAAAAAGAGTAAATAAATGTTTATGTACAAAGTAATTAATGCTAGCACATAAGAAATATACATCAGCCACCATAGCAAGATACCAGCCTCCAAAATGAGAAAAAATCTCTGTGTATATTTGTACTGGAAGAAAATATCACTTGTACAAAACATTATAACACCCTGTACACATCTCCTTCATATCAGCCTTCTCCTCTCATTTTAGTTCATTCCTCAAACCAAAGCAAACTTGAAGAAATGTTATTTCAAACCAAAACTGTAATCTGGGAAATCTGAAAGCATGCAATCAAAGCATCAGATTCAAGAGCTAATAGAATAAGCAAGTACATATCAGTTTTTTTTTCAAATTCATGTAACAAATCAGAGCAAAAGGAATTTTTTTTCCAGATCTCTGTCCATTCTTCTGGAGTCTTACCTGTGAGTAAACATCTAAATTTAAACCTTAAGTAGGTTAATATGGTTGCTTAAGTAATTGCTGTGATAATGATGCTTGTTGTGGTATTACTGCATACATATATATATATATATATATATATATATATACACGAATGTGTTAATATGTGTGCATGTTAGTTTCTTTCTGTTTTTGAAACTACAGGGTATAAAATAAATTCAAAATCAGTTAGTTACTTCTCTGGTGGGTTTTATGTTGAGATGTTTAAACAAAATTTGTTTAAAACAACAAGATTTAAATTGTAAATAAAAAAATGAAAAGCAAGAATTGATAATGATGCCTACATGTAATAGTATAAAATCTGTAGGTATGTTTGTATTTGTTTCTGCATGCCTGTAATTTGTATTCCTCTGTTCATTCCTGAATCACAGAGTATTAAAAATGAACAAAAATTCAAATTTCCCATATAAACACTTTGCAACTTTGAATTTTCAAATATAATAGTCAAGTTTAAAACTCTTCTTGACTTTGAAAACATGTTTAAGTAATATAAGATCAGAAATTTTCTGTAAACAAGAAGAATGCAGTGAAAACTTATATAAGGTGATAAATAAAATGTTGAGTTATATTGATTCATGTATATGTATTGAATCATCATTAAAGATTATGATTTTTAAAACAAAAATCTTGATTTTTAGTAATGGATTGAAGGAGCAGTTTAAGGTTGATCAGTTTGGGGTTTTTTGGGGTTTCTCTGATGATCTGGTAGGTCTGGAGGGTTGCGATGCTTCCTGGAGAAGCATGGGTGGTCGGAGTGTCTGGGAAAAATGCAGTGGTGGTGGTCAGATGGTCGGGGTTGTGGCGGCGGGCCTGGGAAGTTGGTAAACCTAGTTTGGAGTGGTCGAAGTAATGGGTCTCGTTCGTCACCGTCATGTGATCGAGTGCAGGGGGATTTCGAGAGGAGGTAGCTCGGTCGTAGCCGAGCCATTGGCCGGAGCTTCTAGTGTTCTTGTGGACGGAGGCGAAGGGAATGAGGGGGTTTCTGGCGAAGTGCTGTTTTCCGATGTCAAGATAATTGCTCGATTTTGATCGACAAAAAAATGAGTTGTTCGTTGATACATGATCGACATGGAGGTAGATTACGACTTGTTGGAGGCCTTCTCGATCGCCAGAGAGTCGTCGCCGTCGTGTACACATGTACGTGCTTGGTTGTGTGTCAGTTGTGGAATATGGAAGAGGAGCAGCGTGTCTCGAAGTCTCACGCGTGAAACTGGGACGGGAACTCAAAGTCAAACTCGAGTAATTTTGGCTGCGCTACGGGTCATTTTACTTAAACAAAAAATTTGGGTGGAAAAAAAATCATACCCGGGTTAAACGTAGTTAAAACTCGAAGCAGGGTGCAGTTTTGATCGGGGATGACTCGAAGACCACCCCGGGTTGGACCTAAGAATAACAAATTCCAGTTCTAAATCTTTGAAACAAATTAACTTACTTACCAAATTTGTAATAAATTAAGGGGTTAATTAATTCTAAAATTAGTTTAATGGTTGACGTAATAAATATGATTAATCAAGAATTAATCAAGTAATTAGAGATTGATTAACTGGTAATTGAAAATTACTTAATGTAATTTATAAAAAAAATTATAAATTAAGGGTTAAATTATTAATTAAAGATAATTAATTAAATGGTGAATTAAATAATCAAAGGTTAATTATTTAATAATTAAAGGTTGATGAATTTTAATTAAAAGTTAATTAATTTATTATTAATGGTTAATTAATAAATGATTAAAGAATAATTAATCAAAATGGTTTATAATTTATTAACAATTAATTAACAAGGATTAGTAATTAATTCATAAGTAATTAATCTAATTTGAATTTATCAGACAATTAACTGATCGTACTTATGAATGTTTGGATTGACTGAATGATTGAATTGTTTGATATGCCTGATATGTGATGCTTTGTGATACATCCTGATTTGTGCTGTGATCTGTAATTTATTTATCTGGGATGAATGTAATTGATTATCTGTGATATATTACTATGTGAATATGAAAACCCTTGACCCGTAAAATGACACTTGAATTTTGATGCGACAGGGAGTCGGATTCCAGTTGGTTATCCGAAACCCACATCGAATTGTAATGATGAATCGTTGTGACTGATAAATTTACTTTATCTATGAATCTGTGAATGAAGATAAGCGTTATGGGTTATACCGCTTATCGATATATCTGTGATGATTGATGTTGTGCACTATTGTGTGTAAACCCCTGGACTACACCATACACACACAAATATGGATTTCATGTGGAAATCGGTTGAGTCGCAGATGATGTAAATTTAATGTTTTTGAAATTGAAATTTTAATTTCAATTGATTTTGAAATTGGAAATTTGGGTTTAAAGTGAAAAGCTTTTGAAATGGAATTTCAAAGATAAAAGTTATTTTGAATAACTTAATCGAGTTTTAAAATTTAAATAATTTGATTTAATTTTGAATTCAAGTTTGAAATTGAATTCTATGATTTGAAACTAGGGATTAAAGATGTTGTACAAGTTATATATGGGTTAAACCATTTTTGATTTGGGAATTTGAATTTAATTCAAGGGTTTTAACTCATGTAAATATAACTGGATTTTTTCCGAAACGAAACTACTTGTTTTCAAATAGTAATAGCTTTCATTTTTAGAAAGGATTTCTAAATTGTGTTGAAAGGTTTCAAGTTTGAAATGGAATTGAAATGTTTTGAAAACTATGAAATGAGTCTTTGATTTCAAAGACTGGATGAGTTAATCTAACTTGAAATGGAATTGTTTTGGAAGACTATGAATGAATCTTTGGAAACGAGTTTTGAAAGCTATAAGTTAAATCTTGATTTAAAGATTTAACGAGTTAATCAAATTGAAATGGAAATCGATTTGAAAATCTATGAATGAATCTTTGTGAACGGGGTGAACTTTGTGAATTGAATCTTTTTGTTTAAAAGATTAAAAGTGTGGAAATTGTTTAAACCATTGAAGGTTTTTGAAATGAATCTTTTTGTTTAAAAGATTGGAAATGGTAATTTGTTTTAACCATTCGAATGAAAAGTTTTAAGCTTTAAGTTGTGATTTAACTGAGACCCCAGTATCCATATGATTTTTAATTGCGCTCGTTATTCGGTTTAGCCGGGAGAGGACCTTTGTGTCATATAACCCATTCCGAATAGTGATACGACGTATATGGATAGCATTTGAAGACCGGTGGTGAAGACCGGATATTTTCGAAAATGAAAGGACAACTCGCCGAATGTCTCTACACTAGGGCTGTCAACGGATGCTTTCAGATAAGGATAGTGCCATATCCGTATCCGTATCCGAAATTATTTTCGGATATCGGATATCCGTATCCGCTTAATTTTCGGATACGGACGGATATCGGATATTTATCCGCTCCGCCAATAATTGATAAATTTAAAGGTATAAACGAAAAAGTTTAGATCAACATAAAACATATTTTGTACTATTGTTTATAAAAAAACAAAGAAATAAAAAATATGGTGATAAAACATTGTTTTATACTAATATATGTATGTGTATCCAAAAATATTCAAAAGTTAAACACTCATAGCCCTATTTTCCTATTTTAAATTATATAAATATGCATCAGTTAATCGGACGGATATTTTTCGGATACGGATACCACTATAACCATATCCGTATCCGAAAAGCTTTTCGGATATCGGATATCCGTATCCGCTTTTCGAATAACGGATATTTTTCATATTTTCGGATACGGATTCAGACGGATATCGGATTTTTCGGGTACCCATTGACAGCCCTACTCTACACCGACTGGTCCCCGGTATAGAGATTTTATCACCCTTTGTGATGGGAAGTCCGGACGTGATTAGAAATTATCCGGATTTGCAAGGGCTTCTTTGGAAGTGCCTTCGGTTCTATTCGAACCCGGAACAGACTTGTATGGATGTGTGTCTGACGTTACACTTTGAGATGTAAAGCTGGTTTCTATCAAATACATTTCTGTTGGTGGCGGAGAATTTATTCTCTTAGCTTAACACCCTTCTCTGAGACGTACGAGCTCAGAGGTTATGTAGTTGATGGTTACTAGTGATACATTCCCAATTTGGTAATGTGGCATACGAAGTGCTGTTGATCACTGTTGGTCAAAAGCGTTGCTTTGTGAAAAAGCGTGGCTTTGTGGAAAAGCGTGGCTTTGTGGAAAAGCGTGGCTTTGTGGAAAAGCGTGGCTTTGTGGAAAAGCGTGGCTTTGTGAAAAAGCGTAGCTTTGTGGACGAGACTTCGTCGAGCCTCACAACCCGGTAATGGTCGAAACAGGAATTTTGCGGCAAAGGTTTGTAGGGGTAGCGCCCCTAGGGTTTGTCATTTCCTTCTGGATAAAAGGTGATATCATGGTATGGAGCCCAAATATTTTACCTATGTTGATGCTGCACAGTTATTATACTTTGTGGTTGTTGTTGTATGATAGAGAGCTCTCGGATAAAGGTCGGTGACGATCGGGGGATGACATGACTCGTGTGTTAGTTACCTAGTTACAGCTTGGTTAAAGCGTGAGGTAGCATCGGCCTTTTGTTTGTAGAGATCCGGTTAGGTTCTCGGGGCGTCTTTCCAGAGGCGTTTCTATTTCGGTGTAAGGAAGTTCCTTTGCCTGATCATTTGTTGGAAATCCAAAGAAACAATACGAGCCTTGTACGGTTTTAGTTGTATTACCTGCTATGGAATGTGGCGGTAACCTGCTATTGAACGTAGTAGCTATAGTAGGCATACAATAATGGTTGTATGCTGGCTAAGATTTATATTATATTTTCGAAATGTTTTTCTACACTATGCACTAGTAATAATATCAAAAGAGTTTTGATTTTGTGTAGTAAGCATGTTTGACTATCATAAGAAGAAATCTCCTCCAATTCTGTGTTTGCATTGTGTGTGTGGCGGGAGGTCTTATGGTAGTTTCATTTTCGAAAAGCATTGCGGATTTCAATGTTTAAAAGCCTTTTGTGTTTGTTTAAAGACAAACTATTTTTGTTGCTCACACCAGTCCCATGACTGATTCGGAGTTTATTGTTCCCTTCCTAAACTCTCGATGCCCACAATTTTCCACACGGGCAGTCTAGAGTTGGGTTTTTCAGATATTCAGGTTTAGTAGATTATCTGGAGCTAGTTCAGTTCTTGGAGTTCATGGACTGACATTGCTTATCTTGGAGCATTCTATTGGAGACATTCTATCCGCTGCTGGAGTTATCATTTCTGCTTTCTGCTGTATCATTATTTATCTCTGATATTATTGTATCATATTGATATCATTGTTGTATATCATTATGGATATTGTATTCATTGGAGTGGTATATGATATCATTGTTTTCTTTTTCTTCCGCTGTGTTATTTACTTAATTATGTTATAAGCTCCGGCGACTCGGATTTGAACGGTCGAATCTATGGCATTCGAGTACGATGTAAAGTATGGATGTCGATTTTCGAACGCGAAAAATCCGAATCGTTACAGTGAACGTGGCAAAATTGACTGTGACTTAAAGGCGCTGTTCATAGCCAAAAAATGCCATGCTTCCATTATTGACGTGTCCAACTCTCGAAACGGAAGCTTGACATTTGGACCGTTCGAGTGGAAGATGGAAATTGGCCCATTGGCATCAGACGCGTCGTGCCCATTCACCAAATAGTCATCTCATTTCGTAGCTCCTCCTCCCCCTATATAACCCAATCCCCCTTCCTCCAGTGATAAAGTCAAGGTATGCCCTAGGGGCAATTATATAATTTGTTACATATATCTAACTCGTCGATCAATCTTGTTCGAAATAAAGGTGTTTTCTTTCTATTATATACTTGATATAATGTGGTTATATTAATTAATTAATTTAATTAAAAGTATATTTAATAGAAAATACATAAATGGTATGTTTTGGGATAGTAGTTACAAACTGTTGTAACCGTGAGTAATTTATCACAATGAAATAAATATATCATTTCAAATGTTCCTAGTCAAGATGCATTGAGAGTGGACATCGATATATCCATCGAGACTAGAGTAGTAACGCTCTTCAAATGTTGGGCAGTGTATTACTCATGACTGTTGGGGACGTCTAGGGGTTACGTACTAATGGTTATTAGATAATTATGGAACGACTCACTTGGTAGTTTTCTGTTGGTTAATATAACTAAGGTCAAACGGAAAATATCGTTGTGACTAATTTACACAGTTCTTTCAACTTGAGAATATTGTGAAGCTTCGCTTTGATTATAGTCAAATCATGACATAGCTTCCATCGAGTGACTATAGTTGGGTCAAGTGGAAGTATTGGAAGTGAAGCACTATTCAAGAGAGGATTCGTCTCCTCGGTTATATGGGGTTAGTATCTCATGTTAGCTCCTAAGATGGTGGTTTTGATGACAACAACCTTAGGACTTGTTATAAAATATAAATACTAATATTCTTGTCTAGATATGTATGTATATGCAGGATATATATATATATATATATATATATATATATATATATGCAGGTACTGAGAATGAAGACTGTACAATATAAAGATTCAAGACTGAGTATGGAGATTCAAGACTGACGAATTCACGATTGAAGAAATCAAGACTGAAGACTCATGAGTATCAAGAGTTCAAGATAAGTAATAGAGTATAGATTTATGTTAAAACTTCATAATATCACTAAAATCTTTATTCGGATTTTAATTGTGGAATGGAATCCAACTTCTCGCTTTAATAGTGGGATGGAACCCACGACCTCTTTAGGGGAATGGAACCCACGACCTTCTCTAGTGGAATGGAATCCACGAAATTTTCAAAATGACTTATTTTTAGATTTTTTTCAAAACTATCTTTTAAAAAGACATCTCTCTCTCTCTATTTAAATATTTTAGCCTTAATTCAAAAACTATTTTTAATCATATTAATTTCAAAATCATTTCTTGTTTTAAAAATATCTCCTGGTTTTAATGTTTTAGCTTTAATCTTAAAATATTTATATATTTAGTTTTTATTGCTTTTATATTTTGTAAGATCACATTCCAAAGGTTTTTATAATCATAAAGTATATTCAAAATAGTTTACAAAGTTCTAAGATAGTTTCGACAAACTTTAGAAAGAAAATCTCTTTTAAAACAAAAATCAATTTTCAAAATATACTAGGGGATGTCGACATGCCCCTACCCCCCCCCCATGTCGACATGGTAGCCGTAGAATTCAAATTTCAAATTTTCAAAAGAAGTGCCTATTCGTCATAACCTTTTATGAATGGACATGACCGTTGTTCTCCTATAAATACCAGTTGTTTTCAACGAATTTTAAGTTAGTTTTTCTTCATTTCTTCACTCCTTCTTCTCCACTCAAATATTCTCTTATATTTCAAATGCTTTAACAAAATTTGCCGAAATCCTAAGTGAATCAAACTTCGATCATCTCTAGTTTGATTCTCTGCCACTCTCTCTCAAATATCTCAGTGCTATTCAGAGTTATAGGATCATTTGTAATCAAATATCGGAAGATCGAAGTGTATCGAGTCTCTCTCTATCAAAGTGTGATTGGAAACGGTGTGATTGTGGCCCGTAAATCAATTGGGTGTGATTGTAGTCCGTAAATCAATTAGGTGATCTTATAGCCTGGTTAAATCAAGAGAGTTTGCCCTGAACTCGAAGACAGGAGGGTGTATCTCGTGGCCTTGAAATCGAAGTTGCAATATCGACATTATATTTGAAAAGAAATCTACATAAGAAATTGTATGGGACTAGATGTAGGGTAACTCCGAAGCAGCATAAAATTTTGATGTGTTCTTTCCTTTACTGTTTTTATTTACTATTCGCATCTGTGTCTGATTCTGTGATTGTTTCTGTGTTTGTGAATTACATCTTTTTGGATTTAATTTGAAAAGATTTCAAAAAGATTCATAAAATTAATTAAACACTATTCACCCTCCCCCCTCTAGTGTTAACTCTGCCTTAAGATCTGTAATCTACATTTCCTACATTTGGTATCGGAGCATTGGTTTTCAAAATTATCATAATATGAATTTTGAAAAAATTTAAAGTAGCAATTTTTGGAGATTCTGTTAACACTACTTCAAAACTGTCCAAATCATCATTGTCTCATAAGTCTGCATATTGTTATTATAGAAAATCAAGATATCTACTGAATTGGTGTGTTATGTAGGAACAGATGTGTTATATGGCTTTTGAAGAATCAACACTCAATGGACAAATGGTGCAAATCAAGAAAAACAAATGGATACTTGATAGTGGAGACTGGTAATCCAGAGATACTGAATGACATAATTTATGAAGATGGAGGAATGGTCAACTTTGGAGACAATTCATAAGGATATGTGATTGGCATCGGCAATGTCGGTAACTCTAAAACTCCTACTATTTTTGATGTTTTGTTAGTTAGGAATCTAAAACACAACTTACTTAGCATAAGTCAACTATGTGACAAGGGCTACAAGATTAAATTTGAAATGGATAAGTGTCACATCAAAATTAATAAATCAAATATTATCTTTGAAGGAATTAGGAAGAAAAATATTTTTATTCTCAGTATGAAAATCTCAAATGATAATGTATGTCTTTTAGCTAATACAAGTGATCCTTGGATTTGGCATAAAAAATATTTGGGCATTTGAATTTCAAACTCTTATCTAGACTTTCAAAACTTGATCTAGTAAGAGGTCTCCCTAAAATGGATTTTAAAGTAGATAGTATATGTGATGCTTGTCAATTAGGAAAACTTAGAAAGAGTTCATTTAAATTGAAAAATATGATTTCAACTTCAAAACCTCTTGAGTTACTTCATTTAGATCTGTTTGGTCCATCTCAAATTCAGTCAATAAATCACAGTAAATATGTTTTTGTAATTGTAGGTGATTATTCTAGATTTACATGGGAAATTTTTCTGAAACATAAAAGTGATGCTTTTGATTTATTTAAAACTTTTGCAAAAAGAATTCAAAATCAAAACTATTCGAGGTGATCACGGTGGAGAATTTGAAAATGAAAATTTTGAGAATTTCTGTAATAAAAAAGGAATAACTCATAAATTTTCTTTTCCAAGAACTTCACAAACGGAGTGGTAGAGCGTAAAAATAGGACGATTCAAGAGTGTGCAAGAACTATGCTTTCATATAGTAAATCACCAAGAAATTTTTAGGATGAAGTAGTCGCTACAGCTTGTTACATTTTGAATAGGATTTTAATTAGACCTCTAACCAATAAAACACCATATGAACTTCTTTTCAGTAAGAAACCAAAGGTATCTTATTTTAAAGTTTTTGGAAGTAAATGCTTTATTCTAAATACAAAGGAAAATTTGGATAAATTTGATCCTAAATCTGACAAAGGAATCTTTATCGGATATTCTAATAGAAGTAAAGCATACAGAGTTTTTAATTTAAAAACTAATACCATTGAAGAAATAATGCATGTATCTTTTGATGAAAATTTCAAAGATTTTTTTCAAATGAATGATGAAGATGATTTTGTTACTTTAAAAATGAATCAAATGAAACAAATTGGGAAACTGTTCATCCTAATAAAAAGGATCAGGCTTTTAAAAGATCATCCTATAGAAAATATACTAGAAAATAATGAATCTGTTGTTAGAACTAGAAATCAACTAAACAAGATGAGTAATGTAGCTTTTATATCAACTATTGAACCCAAAAATCCAAAGGAAGTATCATCTGATGATTCATGGATTCTTGCTATGCATAAAGAACTGAATCAATTCACTAGAAATGATGTATGGGAACTTGTTCCTAGACCTGAGGACAAAACTATAATAGGAACTAAATAGGTTTAAAAAATAAAATGAATGAACAAGGTGAGGTCGTTAGAAATAAAGCTCGGTTAGTCGCGCAAGGTTATTGACAAGAAGAAGGAATAGACTATGATGAAACCTTTGCACCCGTGGTAAGATTAGAAGCCATTAGAATTCTACTTGCTTTCGCAAATCACAACAATTTCAAATTATTTCAAATGGATGCCAAAAGTGCTTTTTAAATGGTTTTGTTAAAGAGGATGTTTATGTTAAACAACCTCCACTTTTTGAAGAAAAAAGTTTCCAAATCATGTTTACAAATTAAAGAAAGCTTTATATGGTCTGAAACAAGCTCCTAGAGCCTGGTATGACATACTAAGATCTTACCTATTACAATCAAATTTTAAAATTTGTAAAGTAGGTAATACTCTTTTTATTAAAAGAAACAAAAATGATATCCAATTAGTCCAGATTTATGTAGATGATATAATTTTTGGATGAACAAACAATGAAATGAACAAAGAGTTTTTTGAAAAAATGACAAAAGAGTTTGAGATTAGTCATACGGGTGAACTTACTTTCTTTTTAGGGTTGCAAATAAAACAATTAGATGGTGATATTTTCATTAGTCAAGAAAAGTATGCTAGGGATCTAGTTAGTAAGTTTGGTATGACCACTACGAGTGGAAAACACACTCTTATGGCAACCAATGAAGCCTTAAGTAAAGAAGACATGTCAAAAGATGTTGATAAAAACTATACAGGGGAATGATTGGATCGCTACTCTATATAACTCGGCCTGATATCATGCATAGTGTCTGTCTCTGTGCAAGGTACCAATTTCAACACAAAGAAACCTATTTAAAAGCTGTTAAACGTATCCTAAGATATGTTAAACACACTTTAGACTATGGCCTATTTTACCCTAAAAATGATTCATTTGATTTAATCTCATATTGTGATGCTAACTATGCTGGTTGTAAATCAGATTGAAAAAGTACAAGTGGAACTTGTCGCTTTTTAGGACATTCTCTGGTTTCCCGGTTTAGTAAAAAGCAAAATACTATCTCACTATCAACAACTGAAGCAGAATGTATCTCTGCTGCTTTGGTTTGTTCTCAAGTTATCTATATGCAACATACCCTAAAGGATTTTGGATTAAATATTTCAAAATCACCAATTTATTATGATAATACAAGTGCAATAAATTTATCCAAAAATCCTACTCATCATGCCAGAACAAACATATTGATATTAGACATCATTTTCTCAAAGATAATATAAGTAAAGAGATTATTTCTCTTGAATTTATCAACATTGAGAATCAAATAGCTGATATTCTGACTAAACCCTTGAATCAATCGATCTTTATTAAATTAAAAGGAGAACTAGATTTGTTCTATAACTGAGATATAGAAAATAGATATAGTAAAATATATATTTAAATAAATAAAGAAAAATAAAATTGTCAAAATTTTCAAAGGGATGTCGACATGCCCCTACCCCATGTCGACATACAACGGTAAAATTTGAAATTTTGATTTTTCCTCTAAAATTAGTTTGGTGGTTATATAATCACAACATTTCGAATTTTTATGTCTTCTTACTACATTTTCTCTTAATAAACTTCTAAAAATATAAAATAATGGCCTCCTCTTCTAAATCAAACCAAAATGCAACCTTTTCCTTCCCTTCTCCTAATTATGGTCCATTTCAATGAACTACATTGGCTCGAGTAATGAAGATCAAGGAAATTATGAAGGATTCTCTGCAAATGCTGATTAAATTACAAGTCATGCAAATAAGGATGGCAAAGGAAAAAGAGAAACAATGCAAGGTTCCTAGAAATTTGCAAAAAAATTTAATGGATAATCATGCAGACCCTATTGTGATTGAAGATGATTCCTCTAATATACGTATTCATAATTCATTAAAGGACGACGAAGAAGAAGAAGAGGAAGAAGTCCAAATGGACGAAGACAATAAAGTTATTTGCGTTGGAGAAGTATGTTTTGACAAAAATGGTAATTTGGTCGAACAATATGGAAACTTTTGTCTCCCTTACCCTAATTGTTCGATTCACAAGTCACCAATGGTTAAGGACTCTCATTAGATTGTTATTATATTAATGTTTTTATATTTTGTGTACTTACATATATTTGTGTCTATGTTTCATATATATCTGTAATGTAACATCATATATAATAAAATTAGATTTATGTTTCGCTTATTATACTCATTATTAGCTTTTAGTTCCATAGTTTAAGGGGGAGTTATGTAGTTTAGGATTAGTTTTTGTTGATGACAGAGGGGGAGAATTATAAAATAGGTTAGATAGGCTTAGATTAAGGGGGAGTTATTGGAATAAGGAGGAGTCGGAGTAGAATCGAAGTTTGTTGGAGTAGATTTTATAAACATAGGTTGTCATCATCAAAACGGGGGAGATTGTTAGTTCCTGAGATGATGGTTTTGATGACAACAACCTTAGGACTTGTTATAAAACATAAATACTAATATTCTTGTCTAGATATATATGTATATGCAGGATATATATATATATATGCAGGTACTGAGAATGAAGACTGTACAGTATAAAGATTCAAGACTGAGTATAGAGATTCAAGACTGACGAATTCAAGATTGAAGAAATCAAGGCTGAAGACTCATGAGTATCAAGAGTTCTAGAGTTCAAGATATCAAGATAAGTAATAAAGTCTAGATTTATGTTAAAACTTCATAATAGCACTAAAATCTTTATTCGGATTTTAATTGTGGAATGGAATCCACCTTCTCGCTTTAATAATGGGATGGAACCCACGACCTCTTTGGTGGGATGGAACCCACAACCTTCTCTAGTGGAATGGAATCTATGAAATTTTCAAAATGACTTATTTTTAGATTTTTTTCAAAACTATCTTTTAAAAAGACATTTCTCTCTCTCTATTTAAATATTTTAGCCTTAACTCAAAAACTATTTTTAATCATATTAATTTCAAAATCATTTCTTGTTTTAAAACTATCTCCTGTTTTTAATGTTTTAGCTTTAATCTCAAAATATTTATATATTTAGTTTTTATTATTTTTATAATTCGTAAGATCACTTTCCAAAGGTTTTTATAATCATAAAGTATATTCAAAATAGTTTATAATGTTCTAAGATAGTTTCGACAAACTTTAGAAAGAAAATCTCTTTTAAAACAAAAATCAATTTTCAAAATATACTAGGGGATGTGGACATGCCTCTATCCTCTATGTCGACATGGTAGCCGTAGAATTGAAAATTCAAATTTTCAAAAGAAGTGTCTATTCGTCATAACCTTTCGCGAATGGACATGACCGTTATTCTTCTATAAATACCAGTTGTTTTCAACGAATTTTAAGTTAGTTTTTCTTCATTTTCTTTATTCCTTCATCTCCACTCAAATATTCTCTTATATTTCAAATGCTTTAACAAAATTCTGCCGAAATTCTGAGTGAATCAAACTTGATCATCTCTAGTTTGATTCTCTGTCACTCTCTCTCAAAGATCTCAGTGTTATTCAGAGTTATAGGATCATTTGTAATCAAAGATCAGAAGATCGAAGTGTATCGAGTCTCTCTCTATCAAATTGTGATTGGAAACAGTGTGATTATGGCCTGTAAATCAATTGGGTGTGATTGTAGCCCGTAAATCAATTAGGTGATCTTGTAGCGTGGTTAAATTAAGAGAGTTTGCTTTGGACTCGGAGACAGGAGGGTGTATCGCGTGGCCTTGAAATCGAGATTGTAATATTGACATTATATTTGAAAAGAAATCTGCACAAGAAATTGTATGAGACTGGATGTAGGGTAACTCCGAACCAGTATAAAATTCTGGTGTGTTCTTTCCTTTACTGCTTTTATTTACTATTTTCATTTGTATCTGGTTCTGTGATTGTCTCTGTGTTTGTGAATTGCATCTGTTTGGATTTAATTTGAAAAGATTTCAAAAAGATTCATAAAATTAACTAAACACTATTCAACCCCCTTCTAGTGTTAATTCTGACTTAAGATCCGTAATCCGCATTTAGTAGATTAAGGGGGAGTTGTTGGAATAAGGGGGGATCGGAGTAGAATCGAAGTTTGTTGGAGTAGATTTTATAAATATAGGTTGTCATCATCAAAAATGAGGAGATTGTTTGTTCCTGAGATGATGGTTTTGATGACAACAACCTTAGGACTTGTTATAAAATATAAATACTAATATTCTTGTCTAGATATATATATGTATATGTAGGATATATATATATATATGTGTGTGTGTGTGTGTGTGTGCAGGTACTGAGAATGAAGACTATACAGTATAAAGATTCAAGACTGAGTATAGAGATTCAAGACTGAAAAATTCAAGATTGAAGAAATCAAGACCGAAGACTCATGAGTATCAAGAGTTCAAGAGTTCTAGATATCAAGAAAAGTAATAGAATCTAGATTTATGTTAAAACTTCATAATAGCACTAAAATCTTTATTCGGATTTTAATTGTGGAATGGAATCCACCTTCTCGCTTTAATAGTGGGATGGAACCCACGACCTCTTTGGTGGGATGGAACCCACGACCTTCTCAAGTGGAATGAAATTCACGAAATTTTCAAAATGACTTATTTTTAGATTTTTTCAAAACTATCTTTTAAAAAGACATCTCTCTCTATTTAAATATTTTAGCCTTAATTCAAAAATTATTTTTAAACATATTAATTTCAAAATCATTTCTTGTTTTAAAACTATCTCCTGGTTTAAATGTTTTAGCTTTAATCTCAAAATATTTATATGTTTAGTTTTTATTACTTTTATATTTTGTAAGATCACATTCCAAAGGTTTTATAATCATAAAGTATATTCAAAATAGTTTACAAAGTTCTAAGATAGTTTCGACAAACTTTAGAAAGAAAATCTCTTTTAAAACAAAAATCGATTTTCAAAATATACTAGGGGATGTCGACATGCCCCTACCCCCCATGTCGACATGGTAGCCGTAGAATTCAAATTTTCAAAAGAAGTGTCTATTCGTCATAAACTTTCGCGAATGGACATGACCGTTGTTCTCCTATAAATACCAGTTGTTTTCAATGAATTTTAAGTTAGTTTTTCTTCATTTCTTCACTCCTTCTCCACTCAAATATTCTCTTATATTTCAAATGCTTTAACAAAATTCTGCCGAAATTCTAAGTGAATCAAACTCGATCGTCTCTAATTTGATTCTCTGCGACTCTCTCTAAAATATCTCAGTGCTATTCAGAGTTATAGGATCATTTATAATCAAAGATCAAAAGATCGAAGTGCATCGAGTCTCTCTCTATCAAAGTGTGATTTGAAATGGTGTGATTGTGGCCCGTAAATCAATTGGGTGTGATTGTAGCCGGTAAATCAATTAGGTGATCTTGTAGTCTGGTTAAATCAAGAGAGTTTGCTTGGACTCGGAGATAGGAGGGTGTATCTCGTGGCCTTGAAATCGAGGTTGTAATATCGACATTATATTTGAAAAGAAATCTGCATAAGAAATTGTATGGGACTGGATGTAGGGTAACTCCGAAGCAGTATAAAATTCCAGTGTGTTATTTCCTTTACTGCTTTTATTTACAATTTGCATCTGTGTCTGATTCTGTGATTGTTTCTGTGTTTGTGAATTGCATCTGTTTGGATTTAATTTGAAAAGATTTCAAAAAGATTCATAAAATTAATTAAACGCTATATATGTGTATGGAACCTTAAAATATAATTAATTATTTTCCAGGGGGAATTAATTTAAAGGACAAAGATTTGTATATTTTTTGCCTCAAGGACACAACCTCAATATTTTTACCATAAGGACAAACGTTCTCCTAAAAATTATTCATAAGGACAAATATTTTTCAAAATTATTCATAAGGACAACAAAACTGCTACCAAGCTAAAACTGATACCTAAAAACTACTACTGATAACTACAAACTGATACCTAAAAACTACTATCAATGACTAAAAACTGATACCTAAAGAAAGTTGTCCTTCAGGATAAAATATTGAAGGCCTGTCCTTGAGGCAAAAACGCTAAAAAAATTTGTCCTTGACAATAATTTCCTGTTATTTTCAATTGAGAAATTTCTAAAAAAAATTCTTAAGGTTTATATATGTGTATGGAACCTTAAAATAGTTTTCACACTTTTATAACTTAATTTATTCATTTTTTGAATTAATTTATTTTTATAATGAAATTAATTATTTAATTAAAAATATAATTTCAGTTGAGAAAATTCCAAAAATTTTCCTAAACCCAAAATATGTCTTAAACACCTTTATAATTTTTTTTGAATTTTTGAACCCGATCCTAATTTTAAGAATTAACTTGATTACAGGCTATTATCAATTATTTAATTATACACATTATTTTAATTTTAAAAATTCCATAAATTAATCTTAAGCCCAAAATGTGTTTCTAGATTTTCTAAAATTTAAAAAACCCTTATTATTATCATATAATTATTTTACATTAATTTGTTATGGCAGAAACTCTTTTATTCGATAAATTATACACACACACGTATACATATACATACACATATATTAGTATTTTGTTTTGACATATTATACAAACATATATTTGTACAAATTACAGTACACAAAAAATGAGCTAATGTGTCAGTTGCAATGTAAATCCCAACATCTATATACGGGCACATTATACCCTTCACGGATTATGATGTTACATATGCACACACATATATATGTATATCATATATATACACACACTTGTACAAATAAATTAAATTAAATTAAATAAATCTCATACTACAAATTGTACGGTTAGAATACATATGGACATAGTAATAAATATTGCCATGAATAAATTATTAGCGGTGACATTTAATGAGTCAATCAATTCAAATTAAAGAGAGAAAATGAAAGGCTTCTCTCTTCATTTAATACAATTAATGCTCTCAATTAATTCTTGTTTTAGGGAAAGAAATGAAAGTTTTCATTCCCTACACATTAACACTTATAAATAAATGTTAGGTGTATTTGATACACTATACATTCGAAATTTAATTTATTTAAACTTCCCTTTAACTGTTTTAAATGGAATATAAGATTTTATTTAAACTAAATTTAGAAAATCTCTAAATGAAATCTAGACTTCATAGGCCCATTAAAGATCCAAAATGGTAAAAAAAATTGACATTCTCTTATTTCTTCCACTGGGGGTTGGCTCAGTTCCTTCAATGGTATTGGAGCCCAATAGCCTATGCGGTTTAAATAAGTCGTGTCTGGGCTAACTAATTAAACTTGCCCCCACTAAGTACGATGTCTATAAATGTAATGTCTAGGCTTGGAATTGGGCGATCAATTACCCTATCCTACCTGGTTACCAGTCTGGCCTGAAAGGTGAGTCCAAAGGTTGCCCCTAATAGAAAAGGCCCAATTTGAATTGGGCCTTGGGCTAATATTCAAAATTGATTTGAAAATTAAAATAAAAACATGTTTATTATAAAAGTCGTAAAACAACATAAGATTTCAAAATGTTTGGATGGATGACGATATTTTCAAAAATGTTTGAAAATATTTATATACTAATTTCAAATTTTAAAATTTATTAATAAGATTAATAAATTAATTAGTTAAATTTGTCGATTAATTAATACATATATGCATACATTATATATGTTGATATATGTTATGTTATTTTAAAATGTTTAGGATAACATAAGTTTACATGTATGCATGTAAGATAAATTTTGAAATTAATAAAATTTAATCAAAACCGTTTAATTGAATTAATTAAATAAATAAAATACACATATATAAGATATATATGTGTGTTATGCTATAAAGGTTAGAGTGTGCACTATAAAGGTTATAGTAGATATGTCTAATATAAATGTTGTATTGGAATTATAATATAAAATTAGTTAAAGAGTTAATTAATTAAAATTAATTAAAGAGTTAATTAGGTAAAATTAATTAAATAAGATAATATACTATTATATATAAGACTATCATATAAGTTAATTAAGTTGTGAAAATTATATAATATTCAGCTTATGTGATATGATTGTATAACAAAAGGTGGAGCTTTAAAGAAACCCTAAATAGACTTATGGAATAAATACATACGTAAATGTACGTATACCATGATTTCTGATGTGTCCGACACTTGAATCATGAGAGTATTTCATAAGAAATACATTATTCCATAAGTTGATATCACTCGATATAATATATTTGAAGATTATGAATTTTTAATATATAGTTGTCCTCTATCATATATATATATATATTAATAGATTACTTGTATACTCCTTAGTTGTTGAGATTTCCTTAAGCTAACGATGTTATGTGTAGTACTATTAATATATTGAATAGACGAGGTAAGATAACCGCACGTATTTGTTGAGCCATCCTCATGGTACGTGCATTATACTTTGGTCGTCGTGAAATGATAGGTCCGAGTGAATAGTTCCACTTTACTTGTTGAGCTTTCCTCAAGGTAAGGTAGGATTAGGACAAGGCACCAAAGGTTAGGAGTTATTTGTGATACAACCGATAAAGAGTTATCCATCATATGTTGGCCAATGATTTGTTGAGCTTTCCTCAAGGCCAGAATCCCAAGGCATACGAGTCCTAACACCCATTAGTGAAGTTGAAAGACTTCTATGTTTCGCTTAGGGTTTGGTGAAACATAAAACACTACTGGGAGCCTTATTAGAAAAATGAAATGGTAACATTTAATCTTTCTAATATTATAAGGACATATGCTAAATAATGTTATAATTATCTACAATGATAAATTTGTGCATTTAATATGATTGATAAAACGTTTATCAATTAACATATACAAATGAACTAAATTGAAAGTTGACAAATGGAAATATAATACCTACTATTAAATGCCTATTGCATGTTAATGTTTTCTATACCCATGCAAGTGCCTAATTTTTACAACTACTAAATACATTCGTAAAATGATCACTTACGTGTTTATTTAGTTTAGACCGTGTATTGCATTTTATGAGTTTCGAACTCTAAAAGCAATACAAGACTATGGATTGATATTTGATCCATATACTATCACATATAAATGTTATATGGTGAACGGTCACAGTTTGTAATGTACGATGCTTCAATGAATATAATTCATTCGAAATAAGCTAATAAACTATACTATGAGATCAAGTATTCAATTTGATTGATTACATAAACGATCATATTGTGTTAATTGTAGCACAAGACCAAAACTACAAAATAGATCTAAGAACACGATCGCTGAAATGTCAGTTTAATTAGTTTATGTAAAGAGCAACATATTTGATGTCCTTAAATGTTAAGGATAATCAAATGCGCTTTCGTAAAGAGTTCGTTATGATATTGTAGCAAGGGTTTTCTTTTGAATGGTCTAACCATTTCGAAAGGAAAATGAATGTATAAGAGTAAATGTGATTTAAGGTATAGTTGGGATAGAGAGAGTGAATCGTCATTTCTTCTTCATAAATAAACCACAGAAACGAGAATCATAGTAATAGTGATTGATACTTAACATTGGAATGAGAAATATGATTTCTATTGCGAAATGTATTTTCACATAGACAAATGTTTTCTATGAGATTTGTTTCTTTGAGTTTAAGATATTTGATCAAAGAATTCTCCACGGTAAACTAGTTGCAGTATATGATATAAACAAATCTATATTTAGTGAATGACGGACCTTCCAGTTTAGTACACTATTATAGTAATGGCGGAAATAATGAGAGCATGTCATATAGCACTTATTGATAGCATCAAATTACGAAAATTGTTTTCGTAAAGTGTACCAAACATTATTTATGAAATAATGACTATTTTTTGTTATCGACTGAAAGAATAGACATAGCTATATTTCTACGAATATTATGAATATTCGTTATGAAATAAAATTATAATGTAGTATTTTCTTTCATAACAAAACTGATGCATTGAAAAACAAAGAAGTATCTAATATTATTTATAGTTATTCTATAACTATAAACTAAGCCGTAGTTTTGAGAAAATAATTTTATTATATGATACTTGTTAATTATATCTCAAACAATAAAGAGTTATGTACCTATTTAGTGGGAGCATCATAAGAGTTGATGAACTCTTCGGATTGATATAAAATGTATGCAATCATAATTCTATAAATACCAAAATGGTTCCACGTACTTTGTTATATTCACCGATGAGTTATCGTCGACATTGACATGTGTATTTGATACACATGTAGTATGTCTATGGTAACTTATAAAATATAAAACAGAAGTAAATAAAATAACATGCGATATAAATGATTTGATTTGATCGAATGAGTGAGTATATTGGAAAATGTTCCGAATATACCTAAAAGAATAAAGATTCAATCTCAAAATTACTCCTCCATGTGATACATAATGATGCATCGATATGGAGTAATCGAATTTTGTTGGACAATGTACGATTAATTGTGAGTGAAGTTGAGTTATTTTCTTTCTATAAAGTAATGTACTTAAGGGTACTGCACAAGGTTAATATTATTTCATCTGAATAACAGTTTACAAAATTTTACAAGATGAGGGTTTATAAGAAACTCCAATATATCCTAGGCCAAGAGTTGCCAGGTTGTGCGAATCGAAAGATTGCACGTAATAATTGTTCATGAGGGATCTTGTATAAATCTACCTAAAAGGATTTTGAAAAGACTGTTATTGGAAGACATATTTATGTTTCAAACATAATTTTTGTGAACTAAAACCAAATCAGTTTTATAAATAAAGAAATTCATAAAACATTTATGAATACATATTCTATTGCACTGAGAAAAAATTATTGTTTTAAGATATACCAACTTCATTGTGAAGAAATTTCTTTGAGGAATTATTGGTAGTAAAATGGAATTGGATACGATCCATAGATGAAACTGATTATATGAGATGAAATGGAATTAACTAACCTAAATGAACACATAGCATTAGAATGTCTAATAAGTATCCTTGCATATCGAAGATGAACTATGAGTTTCTTATTAATGTCAAAAGTATATAATCCTAGATTTTTTAATTAAACCATTGAGAGTGTTGACTTTATATGGTATGATGCGCAAATCCGACTTTATATGGTATGATGCGCATATCGAAGAGGAACTATGAGTTTCTTATTAATGTCAAAAGGGATATGATCCATCGACTACGACTATGTCTTTATGAGTAAGACTAATGCAGTTGGAATTAAATGAGCAATGTTGATAAGAGTAATATCGCAATTTTCAATTGTTGAAATTAGCATAATAGATTCGATATTCAACATGTTCAAGTCAATTCGGATTTACTCACAAAATTATTGCTTGATAAGTCCTAGTGTTTTGATACATATGTATTGAAACAGAAAATTCTAAATAACGATTTGGAGTAAGCTGTTTACACATATTAACAAAAAATGTTTCAAAGTCAGTAGGAGCGATATTGAGTTTGTGGGTCTATGGATATGATCCAAGAAATGATATGAAAGCATCATTTTATAAGCATCAAGATTGAAAAAGTCTAGAGGAAGCATGTGTTCATAAGAAAGAACGTTAAAAGGTACACTGATATTAAACTATGTAACCAACACATTGTTGATTTTAACAATGTACTTGTGTTAAAATCAGCCTTAGTTGTTTTAATACTCAACATTGGATTAATAAATGATGTCTTTTATAATAGGTATAAAAGATGTCAGGAATGCCAAAAATGATATGCAAGGACACCTTATTAAAATGTTTAATATAGAACATGTAAGATTTATTCCTTTACATTGGCAAAAGGAATTATCATACATGTTATGTTGTCTACGATATCATGATTTGTTTATGTATTTGATACATGAAGAAATATCAAATCCAAATTGATATCACTAAATGGTTTTTTTGAAGCGTTCTCGTGTATTTATAAAATACTAGAGAATTGTTTACAGAAACAAAAACACCTTATGAAGGAGTGTTCCAACTCAAACTTCATAAGTCATATTGAGTGTAGTATGTCAATAATAAATTCAAGTTAATAATCTTTAGGTTAGAAATGTTCCAAATAAAATATCGTGGCTTACTCAATGAAAAAAAGGCTATGTACATCGCCTTGAATATTGCAGCAATAAAAATAATGTATATAAAAATTATAAGTGTACAAATTTATAACTGAGCTGATTCCAAATGTTGAGAATCTCATAACATTGTTATTTGATAACAATGTCACGATATGGTTCATAATAGAACTTAGAGCTCACTAGAGGTCGAGAGACATGCTTCGAATTGTTCCACGTGATAAATCAGTCTATCACCGTCGGAGAGAGTTGATTGATAGAGTAGATAATTGAAACATAGTAGCATACCCATTCACAAAGAGGCTGACCCAACTGGTTCTGAGACACCGATTGGAGAAGTTGGAATAAGATTTCATAATTGACTCCAAGTGCAAGTGGAAGATTGATAGAGTTGGGGGAATACTCTAGAGGCAATTAT
The DNA here is from genome assembly GCA_030737815.1 of Allium fistulosum. Taxonomy (NCBI): domain Eukaryota; kingdom Viridiplantae; phylum Streptophyta; class Magnoliopsida; order Asparagales; family Amaryllidaceae; genus Allium; species Allium fistulosum. The sequence continues at coordinate 70,091,506 of CM060903.1, forward strand.
GTAATTTGTTACATATATTTAACTCGTTGAACAATCTTGTTCACAATAAATGTGTTTCTTTCTATTATGCTTGATATAATGTGGTTATATTAATTAATTTAATGAAAATTATATTTAATATGAAATCCATAAATGGTATATTTGTGATAGTAGTTACAAAGTGTTGTAACAGTGAGTAATTTATCACAATAAAAAAAATATACCATTTTAAATGTTCCTAGTCAAGATGCATGAAGATTGGATATCGATGTATCCGTTGAGACCGGAGTATGTAACGCTCTCCAAATGTTGGGTAGTGTACTACTCATGATTCCTTGGGGCACCTAGGGGTTACATATTAATAGCTATTGGATAACTATGGAATGACTCACTCGATGTTTTCTATTGATTAATACAACTAAGGTCAAACAGAAAATATCGATGTGACTGATTTACACAGTTCTCTCGACTTGAGAATACTGTGGATCTTCAATATGAAAGCTCCGCTTTGATTATATTCAAATCATGGCATGGCATTCCATCGAGTGACTATAGTCGGGTCGAGTGGAAAGCACTATTCAAGGGAGGATTCATCTCCTCAGTTATATGGGGCTAGTATCATGGTCAACTCAAAGTCAAAGTCTCTGGCCAGAGCATTTTGGTTAATATAGTTTTGACGAAGAGAATTGGTGTAAATAATTGTCACCGTCAGGTACCGCTTATAATAAGTAAAATTTGATTTTACCGAAAAGACTTGTGAGCGATGAATTCAACCAAACTGTCATACCACCTGCTAACTGACGTATGAACATTAATATTTGAATTGTTCAATATTAATTGCTGATTGAATTCACACCTCTGAGTCGCACAACCACATTTGTGATTTCTCCGAAAACCACACAATTTAATTAGTTTGTAAAATGTTGCAAACTGATTAAATTAATTAATATTTATAAAATATTAATTATTGTTAATTTATTTGATGTTTTAAATGTTGTTGGTAATTATTTTAATGCATATATAAAAGTTATATTTGCATATATCGATATGCGATATCGGTATAATTTTAAACATGTTTTAAACAATAAAATAATTACATAAAAGTTGTTTTCTTTTATTTGGTCTTTTATTTGGAAAAGTTGCATATTTGGAATGCTTGGACCAGCCATATAATGGTAAGAGGAGGAAATCAATTAATGAGATTAACTGAAATTTAAAAAGAGGAAATAAAGGAGGAAGTTTTAATAGGAAAATAGGAAAATGTTCCTTTAATTCTATTAAAAGTAAAACCTCCTCATTTTTGAAAGTACGGAAAACAGAACGTGAATTTTTTTGTTCTCTTTTCTTTCTCTTCTCCATCATTCATTCATGGCTGAAACTTTATCAAAAAAACCCATCAAAACAAATTCAAATCAACATCAAACTAAATTAAAAAGGTGGTTCATTCTTCTCTTTCAAATTGGGATGGTGATTTGCTTGAATTTTGAGGAGAAAACACAGATCAAGGTGTGATGAAGGGCAAGGTCTATCGGACCTAGAGAGTGATCAATCAGATCTAGGTATTGTTCTATCATTCAAGGTGTTTCTACATGCTTCGTCCTAAGGTATTTATGTGTGTGTATAATTCTATATTTACATATCTTATAATTTGTTCATATCCCCTTAATCTCCATCTTTCCCTTCTGTTCATACTTGTGAATTTGAATCTTGATTTGAATATCTCCATTCCCTTGCTTGGATCGAATGTTCTATCATGTTAAATTATAGAATTTTTTCTTTTGTTCACTGCTATTTTATTATGAATTATAACATCTCATTTTTTGTCTCATGTATGATTGTTTGATTAATTAATTTAACCTAGATCTAGACCTTCTTAATTTTATTTTCTGTACTATATGTGATTGTTTACAAAGTTTGTTTAATCTAGATCTTCTTATCTCAAATCTATATATGCCTATGTCGTTTGATTATGTTGTTTAAAAAAATGAACATAACTGAACTTTGAATTTTGTTTTCATAATTCAGTTTTTCATATCAAAAGGTTTACACTTGAATATTTAGACATGGGTTGCTATGTAATTAAAACTTGGTAATAATCACATTAATTAATCTTTGTCATCCAATTAATATGATGTTTTAATTGTCATGGTTCAAATCATTCTAAAATAAACTCTTCCTTTTAAAAAGGGAAACATTAAATTAATGATATATTCCATGATTTGAAATTCCATCTAATTAAAAATTATATATTTTCTTAAAAAGAAAGGATTCTTTTCACAACTGTTTCAAACCATTTTAATTAATTTTAATATTCTTTGATTTACTGCTTGTAATTGAAATGAAATCTATTTTACCTGAACCGTTATGCTAAACATTAATTGTATATGTGTGTGTGTATTTACAGTGCGTGTGTGTATATATATATATGTATGTATTATATATTAATAAATAAATAAAACCGTTCATGTTTAGGATGACAAAGACATATATAGAAGGGAAATGTGTCCATTGTGGTGCAAATCTCAACACTTAAGCAATGTTTACATTAACTTTGTACACTTTTATATGTTGTACTTACACTATACACATAGGCACATCTGATGTGCTCATAATCATTTACAATTAATAAAATTAAATTGAATTAATGCTTTCCTAATAAAACATTCAATTGAAATGTTAATAAGTTTATTCAACATATTATCAATCTAATCAAAGATAGAGAAATATGATGTTTCTCTCTCTCCAGTTAATGTAGTTTACTTTCTTAATTAATTGCAACTATTAGAGAAGGAAACTAAAGGTTACTTTCTCATATTTATTTTATATCCATACCCTTTTGAAAATATTTTACCAAACTAAATATTGATTTTATTTAAAAGAAAATTTAGATAAGATCTAAATGCATTTAGACTTCATAGGCCCATTAATGATACAAAATGGTAAATTTTTTGAAATTCACTCATTTCTTCCACTACGGGCTGGCCCAGTTTCAACAATTATAATAATGACTAGAGTTTAAAATAAATATTAATTATTGCTGAAATAGTTACATTAATTACATTCTATCATAATAGGTATATAACTAAATCCGCAAGGGCACGTATTGGAGATTGGATTTCCATCAAAGACAAGGCTACTGGAGTACCGCCTGCGATAGTGAACTTCTAGAAAAATGTACCGAGGGACTCAAATGGACCCCCTACCAACACAGAGCCAACTACACCTTTAACATGGCATATAAAATTACATCATTCCATGAGTACCAAGGCTACAAAACAATGTGGACCTGTCATGGCCCCACTTTTCCCCATGCGCATGAATACCAAATCCATAAATACCAATTCTATATCAAGGAATGACATCTCCTAATGGAAGCGAACGAAATAACACTGCTGCATATCCCCTGTTTTACTCATTACCGAGTCATGAGACTTGTGAGGTCACGATTACCTTTCTCCTCTCAAGTCAATCCAAATTCAAAATCTCTGACCATAGTAGTTCGGTTGATAATAATTGTTATTATTGAACCAAGGACTTTTTGTTTGGATTATAGAGTTGAATGTGGATGATGTTGGAATTCTGACCATTACTAAATTCAGCAAGTCCAAAGTGATATAGTTTTGACGAAGAGAATTGGTGTAAATAATTATCATAACTGGGTAGCGCTTATTAAATTAAAATGAAATTTTTCCGAAAATGAGTAAGCAATAAATTTGGCCATAATATCACACCACATGCTAAGTGAAGTGTGAACGTTAATGTTCAAATAGTTCGACGTTAATCGCTGAGCGAATTTACACCCAAGGGTCACACAACCAAAACGATGAACTCTCTTTAGACCAAACAATTTAATTAGTTTATAATTGTTATTAGTTAATTAAATAAATTAATATCTATGAAATATTAATTATGAATTTTGAATGTGATTTGAGAAATAAAGTTGTTGCATATATTTATAAACGTTATGAATATATTGATCGATATGAGACATCGATAACAAAATATGTTAAATATGATTGTACATATTTAATTTGGGTTAAATGGGCTCACAACCCATGAGATTTGGAGAGGATAGGCGTTAGTTTGGAGAACGATAGGACGTGGCTACAACATGTGTGACTAGGTTTTGAGATGTGTGGTTGAGATCATTGTTTGCTCTCTTGTTTTATCCATATAAAAGTCAATCTTAAAACCCTAATCACAAGCTAATTCATTTCCGGGCCGCCACTTTCTTCACCTTTTCCTAATTTTAATGGCATCAACTTTCCTCTAAAATCATCCTTAAAATTCTCAAATCCAATTCAAAATTTATAATACTAATTTGTAGTAGAAGGTCTCCAATCCCGGATTAGAACCTGACGGATTGTGAATTATTCTTACAAGAGAAATCATTGTTCAACGTGGACTCAAAGACTTCATTAGGTGGTGCACTTTTATTTATTATCATTGTTTTGATTTTAAGTTTATCATATAAAAGTTGATTTACATCCAAATCCTCTGTTAATATTCAGATCCGTTTATTGTTTAGATCAGATGAGATTTTTGTGGGTACATGTGTTTGTTACAATTAGATTGGTTATGTGCTTGTTATAATATTTCTGTTATTGATTTATTGTTGAATTAATTTTCTATAAAAAAAGGTTTTAATTTTGATTTATATATATATATATATATATAGATAAAATGTGTACAGATCTGCAGATTATGAATATGTATAATTGTATATGTGTTTATATATCATATATATTTAATCTTAAAATTTTCTTATGATTATTTGTACCTATTATGAATCATAAAATATAGAAATATTTTATTAAATATGGATATACATATTTTATTACTATTTAATGATTTTGTTGTGCTAAAATCAGAACAATAATACCCAATCTAACCATATCATGAACATTGCTTTCACTTTGATGATCTGGCACATATGGTGCAAACGAAACTCGGGGATTTTTAAAGAAATAGAACTGCCAGTTCGTGTTAGGAACACTCTCATTGCCCAAGATTGCAAGAATCTAATTCTAAACGATTTGGACTCAAAGAAGATAAACATAGATTTGGAACTTATCTTATCGAACTTTGAAATAAACATCGGCGCAAATCTGGAGTTTCGCCCTCCTTGAACTTGTAGCTAAATTGGTTATTCCGTTATACCTCTTTGTTGGTGATTTTTTAGATCTCGTGAAGTCTTCTGACCACCATTAATTTGGTATATTGGAGATTGTTTTGATATGAGTTTTTGTAAAGGCATCTATAGTTTATTCTCTCTCCCGGTGATCGCATATTGAAGTCCTTTGCTTGTTGTTGTCTCCTATTTTGTGTTCATTGGTTCATACACGTGTCTTTCTTTTGTTGCATTCTATATTTGTTTTATGCCCCAAGATGTTCATATGGATGGTTTTGAGTGTGTTTTCCTTGTTTTTACTCCTCCATCTATTTGACAACTTGGTTTTTCTGGCATACTCGCTGTTGTATTGTTAATATATGGATATGATATGTACTATTTTTCCTTGCAAAGCATTCATTTAGGTTAGGGGGATTGCAAGGTTTTAATGAGGCATATTATGGAAATATATGCTCCTTTTGTTATATATAAAGTACCTTTTTTCAAAAAATAAAATAAAATAGCTAATGGTTCAAAATTTCAATTTTATATATTTTTTATTTGCTGCACCATGTAATAGGATTATAGTAAAATTTTAAGATTTTTTGAACTTAATTTTTTATTTTTAAAAAGTAATTTACTTTCGGCCTGCAATCAATTATTTAATGAAAAAATTAATTTCAGTGGAGAAAATTCTATAAATTTTTCTTAAGGCTTAAATATGTATTTGAAACCTTCAAAAAAAGTTTTAGATTTTTATAACTTAATTTATTAATTTTTTGAATTAATTTATTTTTGAAATGCAATTAATTATTTAATTAAAATTGTAATTTCAATGAGAAAATTTCAGAAATTTTTCCTAAGCCCAAAATATGTCTCAAATACCTTCATAATTTTTTTTTTGAAATTTTAACTTGATTTCCTATTTTTAAGAATTAATATTATCAATTATTTAATAATAAATATTATTTTAATTATAAAAATTCTATAAATTAATTTTAGGCCTAAAATGTGTTTACAGATTTTCTAAAATTTTAAAAACTTGTATTGTTATCATATAATTATTTTAGATTAATTTGTTATGGCAGAAACTGTTTTATTCAATAAATTATACACACACACACACATATTAGTATTTTATTTTGACATATTATATAAGCATTTATTTGGACAAATTACAGTGTACACAAAATGAGCTAATGTGTCCGTTGCAATGTAAATCTCAGCATCTATATACGGCACATCATACCCTTCACGGATTATGATGTTACACATGCACGCACACATATATATGTGTGCATGTATGTATGTGTGTGTATATATATGTATACGATACATATATATATATATTTGTATACTTGTATAAATAAATAAAATAAAATTAAATAAATCTCAAACTACAAATTGTACAGTTATATTACATATGGACATAGTAATAAATATTACCATGAATAAATGATTAATAATGACATTGAATGAATCAATCAATTCAAATTAAAACGAAAAAAATGAAAGGTTTCTCTCTCCATTTAATACAATTAATGCTCTTAATTAATTCTTATTTTAGGAAAAGACATGAAAGTTTTCATTCCATGTACATTAAACTTATAAATAAATGTTATGTGTATTCGATACACTATACATTTGGAATAAAATTTATTTAAACTTCCCTTTAACTATTTTAAATAGAATATAATATTTTATTTGAACTAAATTTAGAAAAGTTCTAAATGAAATTTAGACTTCGTAGGCCATTAAAGATCCAAAATGATAAATTTTTTAAAAATTCTCTCATTTCTTCCACTGAAGGCTGACCCAACTCCTTCATCCACTCCACACTAGCTAAGACAACCTTCCTCCCCTTCCCGAATTTTATTCTGACCCGTTCAAGCTCTTTTTTAGGTAATTTTCTCCCATTCTTTGCTTATTTTTTCCGTATCTACCATATATGTTTTTTTTTTTCGATTTTTTTTTACGTTTAAATTTTTCATTTTTCAACATTATGACGCAATCTTATGGCTTCGCTACTGCTTGTGCTTCCTCCCGTCCATAGCTTTATGGACAGACGAACGGACGGAAGTGTTCATTGATTTATGCGTAGATTTCCTGGCCGACAAAGTGCATTCAGCCAGCGGGTTTTACACGACTGTAGCTACGGAATTCAACACGCGGTTTAACCTCGACTAGTCCCAAACACAGATGAAGAACAAATTGGACAATCTGAAGCATCTCTGGGGCGATTGGAACAAACGACTAACAGTAAAAGGTGGAGAATGAGATGTAGAGAATGATCAGCTTGGCGGTTTCGAGGAGTGGTGGAACGGCTCTGCGCGCAGATACATGAAATGCAGGAGAAATGCCCCGATAAAATTTAGGGAGCTGGATTTTTTATTTAGAGGTTGCATAGGAAAGGGCACTTGCAGGTATCAGATACCACCAACTCAGCCTTTTATTGCTGCCGATACAGCTTTGTATGGCGATTGGATGACTGCAGACACCACATCTGTTCAGCCCAAACGCAGCAGACCGACCGAGCGGGGCAGCTCAAGCAGGCATGTGAGTGGATGGTCGTTTGTTCAGAGTGACCGTTTCGCTAATGCTGTAGTGCGTTGTTATTCTATTTTGTCTACTGTTAGTAGTGTTCAGAGGCGCAAGATTGTACAGGTTTTTCGCAGCGATCACTTAATCTTGGATGCGGTGGGAATACTCCCTGCTGATGAGATATTGTCATTTATGAGATCAATTGGATCTGTTTCACAGTCGTCGTTAGTTTATTTTTTTAGTTTGTTTGGTTTAATTTTTAGTTTGTTTGGTTTGCTAGTATTTGAATTTAAAATGTATTGATGTGGTGTAATGGAATATCGAGTTTGTATTGGTGTGTTTTATTTGCAATTATTAAACGCATATTACGTAAAAATAATACTTAATTAATTATATATGATTTAAATTAAAAATCATAAATTAATAATCATAAATTAATAATCCACTAAATGCTCTGTTTGCAGCCGCGAACGCATATTCCATTCAGTAATCTTTTCCATTTAAATAATCCACTTAAATATATATTAAAATGCTTCGTTTTCATTTGCCACCACCGCATCCAAAACACGGTGAAAGGACCTTTACGCTATCCCGAACTTTGAATCAGAACTAGGCGAAATGAAATAACACCAAAGTCTGCTTAACCCAACCGCAGATCTCGGTGAACACTTCGAGGGCAACCCCGTCATTTCCCCTGTATTAACCTCTATATAAACTCAGCTTCTACAATGCACTGGTTCAAACCCGCCGCACCGTGAAGAAAAACCCCGCAACCTGCTTCTAAACCCTAATATCCTTCAGCAGTGGCTCGCGATTTCAGCGGCGGAAACTTGGCTAATAGCCGTCTAATTGTCCCCATCTACATTAAGATTTACTTAAAACCAAAACCGTTCGTCAAAATGAGACGTTCGCAGAAAAGGTTTATATGATTGGATTAGCAGTCGTAGTTCGCGAAGAATGGATTGAGTCCTACATCAGATTTCTATCATTTTGTGTAATTATCATGGTGTTCCTCTCGTCGAGTATCTCCGGCAGCTAGATCTATACTATCTGGACGGCTCAAGGTAGCTTATTTAATTATTTATTTTCTGTTATGATCGTTGACTACTGTTAAAGAAACGTAGTTGATCGATAATTAGTAAGAAAATACCTGTATATATCGGTTGTATAAGAAGTATCTGACTGAGAGCGCGTCCTTATTAAATTGAAATGCAGGTAATAATTTTCAGTTTCGTTGCATCGCAGAAATTGTAAATTAGAACATTGTTTCATTTTGTTATCCATTGTTGTTGGATCAATCATCTGAAGAGAAAACTTCATGATAGTCCACGACCCTAACCTCTAGCAACTAAAAATATTTCTATGTTCTGTCCGATATTATAAATTTTACGGACTTGGTATTGCAATTCCATGGAGAACACTTATTGCCTAACAACAGGCTACTTATTTCTAAGCTTTTTTGCTTCTGTTTTAAACCAATCTCATTAGCAGTTTATTTTTTGATCGATGATGTGAAATAATACTGCGTTATCTTCCTGCAATTGCTGTTTTTTAATGGCATTGAAGACGCTAATATGAGCTGAGATCTTTATGGCTGAATTTTTTTTTTGCTGTATGTCATTAAATATAAACTCAAGTTATGCAGTTGCTTATTATCTAATAACAAACTACATATTTGCAAGCTTATTACGTCTTTTTTATACCGCTCTCTTTGATAGTCTAATTTTTGTACAATGATGTGAATATGGAATTTATCCAAATATGCAATGTTAGTTTTCCTTATTCTGCATGACATTATGAAACTGTGCGGGCTTTGGTATTACAACTCTATGTAGAATACGTGCTACATAATCTTTTTTGCATCTGTTCAAACTAGTCTCATTATCAGTTTTATTTTTTTTGATCGATGATGTGAAATAATACTGCGTTATCTTTCTGCAACTGCTGTTATTTTATGGCATTGAAGACGCTAATAATAGCTGAGATCTTAACGGCTGAATTCTTATGCTGTATTTCACTAAATATTAACTCAAGTTTATGCTGTTGCTTATTGCCTAATAACAAGCTACATATTAGTAAGCTTTTTGCATCCGTTTACATTACTATTTTCCATAGCTCCATTTTTTATCAGTGATGTGAAAAAATTACTGCGTTATCTTCCTGTAATTTGCTGTTCTTTGATGGCATTGAAGATGCTAATTTGACCTGAGATCTAAAAAAACTTTTATTTCCCTCCCCAGGGCAAACATTTGCTACGTTAAACATGAAATGGTGGTTGAATTCTTTGATTTTGCTGTATTTCGTTGAACATATACTTAAGTTTATGTAATCAGTAGGTAGTTATTATCTTTTACGTACATAATTGACATGTTTTTTCCTTCAGAAATTTGTAAGAAGGCATCAATTAGGCTTTTGTATTCAAGGTGTAAAGCAAGTTTCAAAATTTTGGTTTTCGTTTATGTTTCATTCATTAAGATTCTTAAGGTTTCGGTGAATTTTGGAGATTTAATTATAATTCTGTTTTGGATTTTTGTATTTTTTTCTTTATAGGAACACGTTAATGGGTGGTACATGTTTTTGTTTATAATGTTATTTCTGCCCAACTGGGTTGGAATTGGTAAAAATATTGTTATTTTTTTTATTGATTTGTCCTCCATCCATTTTTAAATCTTGTTTGATTTGTGTCTTTCCCATTCTTTACACGTTTATTGTAATTTTTTGTTTTCTTGCTAATTTTTTAACATTTATTGAGGCAAATCCAGAATTTGGATCTGAATCTTTGCCAAACTCCGTTCTGGTTATGATCAGAATGGATTGTTCGAAATTCTATAAAATAGGAAACATATGAAAGCATATTTGTTTTTCACTTACAACTTTACTAATTGGAGCATGTTTGACAACTCTTTATATGTAGTCAGAACTTTTTCGTGTGTAGCTTATTTGGAAACTCCTTATAAGTAGATAACAGAAGTTCAAATTTGAGAAGCAACCAACCGTCTGTTGCTTATAAATTAGGTAAGAGTTTCGCAAGTTAATTTGACTATTAAGTGGCTAAAATAGCATTCTTAGTCTGAACAACTTACATAATTTAATAAGTTTACCAGTTCTTTTACATGCATATGTTCAATTATGTAATTTTGACTGTTTCATCATTTGTAAGTCATACCAGCCAAACACAAAACAGATGTCAAATTGGATTTAAATACTTGTATTTATCATTGTTCAATCAAAACCAATTGAAAATTGGAAATGCTGCATGTCTTGGGCTTGTGGCAGTAATTTCTTACTGGTTGGAGATGACATGCCACTGGGCATCTACTAAATAAGCGCTTGAAGCTGAAAAGCTTATTTAGCTTGGACACATATTTAATAAGTGCAAGTCAAGCCCCTATTGATGGATCTTAACTTTATTGGAGAAAAGCGAGATGCCTATTAAATTAGCGTTTATATCCATTTCATGATGCTGAATCGAAAATTGAATAATAACCTTAATTAAGGTTCTTAACTTCGTTGGAGAGCTTTCCCTCGAACTGTCTGAATATTCAAGTCAAATATTTTGGTTGATGAAGATGTGCTCTTAGTTGCATCACTACTGTCAACAATTGTGTTTACTTCATCTGTTGGTTTCACGGTTACATTTTACCTTTCCAAATTCAAATAGTACCTTTTTATCTTCTACCCAAATAATAATAAGCCTACAACAATATTCATTATTTGCAGCTAAGTCTGCATCAATAGCGAATTCACCGCAATTAGCTGTGCTGCAACTAATCAGATGTGACTACATGATTAGCTTTCTAGCATGAAACCTCAAAATGTCTTTGAATACAGGTCAGAATGGGGTGGGGTTGCCAAGCTCTTACCCAACCTGAGACGTGGGACTTTCCAGAATGGCTCATGTGTCTATCCTCAATGATAATCCAATGCTGCAAGTCTTGATGGGTCAAAATAGGGGGCGACTTTGTTGGATTTGGATTCTAAACACGACTTGCTGTCTTCCTTGACCTCATACTTGTTTGTCAAGTATGTTGCATCTGAATAAATAGGTTGTCAAAATTCTATATTAGTCTCTAGATTGTTCACTAGCCCAGAATATGTTTTTTTGATGGCCATCTTCATCCGAATCCATGTGAAAAAACGTTAAAACATTTTGTGCTTGCATCTTAAGAAAGTGAATTTGAATTTCAATGTCGTCTTCAAGTTGTTGCTGCCTAGTCTTCGTGATGTATAAAATCTTTTTCTTTGAATACTATTTCATCGGACTTCAATGTACCAACTTTTTTTCACGTACTCCTATGTTCGTCAATTTTTTTAATGCATTGGTACATCCAAACTTTACTAAGATTTAAATCCAAACTTTCCGTTGGACAACGTTAACCAACGAGTTCTCTTAGTGTTTGGTTTGATCAGTTAGAAAACATATCACTGTACTATTTTTAATTTAGAGGCACCTGTAAATTGGTCATCTGGTTGTGGTGTTTATTTAATAGACGATTACATGTAGACACTCGTTGACTAGAAGTTTAATTTTAATGCAAAAAAATTTGATTAATATTTTGCTCGATATTCTTTTTGAATTTAAAATCGAATATTATGCTTAATATTGAACTGCAAAGATGACTTTAACTGTTATAATAAAACTGAAGTAATGGTTATTAAACAAATCACATGCTCTTATATAGGGATTATTAACAACTAATCATAATAAATGCAATCTGAACTTGGACATACATTCATACGTATATGCAATGGTTATACACGGTCAGGTGTTTTTTAAAGTTATAACAGGTATTTGGTGTGTGTATATGTATATATAGGATCCGCAGCTCTTCGTATTTAGCACCATCATCTAGTCTTCCAATTTTGGCTACACGTTTATATTTAGCACCGTTGGGATTGGGATGCACGTGTCGCCAATAGAAATGTGCCATGAATTGGCTGTGAAGGACACTTAAATTAGTTTCTGTTAGAATAATATATGTTATTATGCATGTTTATTTTATTTGTTTTACTAGGTCATAGTTGTCCTAGTCAGTAGCCGCACTACTGTTGTGCAAATCATGCCTAAAGTATAGGAGTTTTTTTTTGGTTTTGTCATGTAAAGCCTGTTATAAAAGGCTGCTAGTTTATTGAATAAAACAACACAGTAGTTATTTGTTTCTCAACTTATCTTTGTATATTCTTATATCCCAACAATTGGTATCAGAGCCATAGTTGCTCATAAGAGTTTTCCGATCTTGTGTTATCTTCCGGCGGCGGTAGCCACCATACAAAGGTTGCCGTCCGCCGGATCGCTTTAAAAATTATGGTGGAGCTGCTTTGTGATGTTGTTGTGATTTGGTTGAGGTGGTGTAATTTGCAGTGATGATAGGGATGGGATGCAGTTGTTGATTTGTGGCAATGTGTAGAAGTAGTGGCTGTTATGGTGCGATTATAAAGGCGGTTGGGCATCCAATGGCAGATGAAACAAAGAGGAGTTAGGAAGAGTTATTTGTGATTTTGGGTCTGTTTCAAAGAATGGTGCAACAAGGAGTGAGACCTAATGTTGTGACATTTTCTGCCATTCTGACTGCTTGCAGCCGGTGCAATTCATACAATGATGCATCTGTATTATTGGAACAACTGCGTTTATTTGATAGCTCTATATATGGTGTAGCACATGGACTTTTGATTGGTAACAGAGGTGTGGATGCATGCACGGTCCCTTTTTGATGAGCTAAAGAACATGGATCTGCCTACTTCATCTTCATTTTATAACGCACTTACAGATATGCTGTGGCATTTCGGTCAGAAAAGGGGAGCTCAACAAGTAGTGCTTGAAGGAGTACATCGTCAAGTGTGGGAGAGCACATGGAGTAAATTCTGCTTAGATTTGCACCTCATGTTATTAGGTGCTGCACAAGCTATGCTTCATGCCTGGCTTCTTAGCGTTCGCTCTATTGTTTATCAAGGAAGGCAGCTCCCTGAAGTACTAAGCATTTTTGTCTGGGTGGGGAAAGCACAGCAAAATGGTGAAGGTAGCATGATTGTGATCGTCGAAGCAGAATTCTGAGCATTTTGGAGTACGTTGTGACCAATGTCACGCGGTGGCTGTTGCGATCGGAGGTAACAGCAGTTTGGTGTGGTGATGAAGTGAGGTGGTGACAGTTGCATCAACCTGGAGCTAAGACAATGATATTAGAGATGCATTGAATTGCAGCAGTGATTTGTGATTGCAGTTTGTGATGGCTTGGGAAGTTGAAGCTAAAGGAGCGTTTGATCAGGTCTTGAGGCGGCGCAATGGTGGATCTATGTTAGGAGGCGTCGAGTGGTTGGCGTTTCAGAGGCAGGGAAGCCGAAGTCTGGTAGAATTTGGGCATGGCCCTGAAAGGTGGAAGTTGGCGAGACGTTGGGGGTCAGGTGGAAGCGTGATGTTGATTAGAGGATCGGGTATGGTTTCAGCGGAGTTGAGTTTCGATACTCTGCATTCCGGTTTCTAGTTTGTTGCTGTTGCTCGTAAGTTGCGTCACGTCTCCATCAAAAGGAGCCACCACCTTTTGTATGTATTTGATGATGTGTTGGTGCTTAATGTTGCTACTTGTTGAGGCACTTTGATTGATGGTGGCCAGTGTCTTTGCAGTAGTTGGAGACTGGATGCTTGATCGTCGCCTGCTGGAGTTCGCCATTGGATGATCTTGCGATGCCTGAAATTGGTTTGTGATACTTACATATAATGCTTTCATAGGATTTTGTTCTTGGGGAGAAGTGAATTCTAGCAGTCTTGCTGAGGTGATGGTTGGGTATGAGTATTTTGATTGAGAAAGAGGCAGGTGGATTGTTGCAGCAGTAATTTGATGTGATTCAATAATGTAAAAGTCCAAATATGTTTCGGTAGACGAGATGTGTTTGCGTCGCTCTCGTCTGTTCTTAGTTGCTTGTGCCGCCTGGATGCCTAAGTCGATGATGATATTTGCTTCACCTGATTTACTGTGTTGAAGAGATGAATAATTATGAGAATCGATGTGGAAAAGGTTAGCAGAAACACAAATTTGATGCTGGAGCGAGAGTTGAATTCGTTCGTCTGAAGTGACGCTGATGTGAAGTCGATGACTAGTCTATGATTTATGGTTTTCTGCTGATGTTCACATTGGTAGTTGATGTTCAATGAGTGGAGGGCTGTAATGTGACGCTGTGATTGGTTTGCACAGAGAAGGAAAGCAGCAGATTGAGGTATCCAATTGAATTTAAATGGCAATGACGTGATGCTGTGATTTGTTTGAAGCAGCGGCGGTTTCTGTGGTAAATTAGAAGGGAAGATGTGGGAAGTTGTGGTTGTTTCAGGTGGTGATTTGAATGGTTGCTGTTTTTTGTCGTTGGAGTCAAGGATGTGGCAGGCTAGGAGACAGTGTGATTGCTAGAGAGTGGATGTAGTATATTAGTGGAGACGGTTTGGAAGAGAGACGTGAGTGTAGAGTTGTGGGTTGGTGGAGAAGTATGGCTATAGATAGCAGAGGTGTTGTATGTTATGGGTAGAAAGGAAGCGTTGGCAGTTGCTAGAATATGCAGTGAAGTGGTTGTAGGGTTGTGAATGTAGGATGTTGATCTACAGTTATGGTTTGTTGCAGTGATTGCTGCAGTGATGGGTTGATCTTGCTATAGTGGTAAGATTCAAAAAAAAAAAAAAACCGAAAAACAGTAAATGGTTGAAACTGTTGAAGAGATGCTGCTGCAGTTAGGCCTGTCAATGGTACGGGCTTCGGCCCGGGCCCTGCCCGAACCCGCCCTATTTATGCGGGTACGAGTTTTGCCTTTTACTACCCAAGCCCGACTCAGGCCCGATCCGGGTCGGGTACGGTTTTATCAAAACCCGGCCCGATTGGCCCCGACCCGACTATTAGTTTTTCGTCGTATCAAAACATGAGTGCGTATGTTATTTATTTACCATTTTGTTTGTTTAAATGTAGATGTTTTTGCATACTTTTGTTATGAGCTTGACAACATCACCGTCCAATTTATATGTTAACATTGTTTGTATACAAATTTTACCAAAGTTGCAGTTTTAAAATATGGTTTTAACATAAATATTTTGAGTTAGGTATATAGTTATTACCCAGCGGGCTTAAAAAGCCCGACGGGCCGGGCTCGGATATTGGGTTGAAATACCCTGCGGGTTCGGGTCGGGCTCGAGTTTTAATTATTGTAATTGGACTCGGGTCCGGGTTTTATAATACCCGGACCGAACCCTGTCCATTGACAGGCCTAGCTGCAGTTGGTTGATCAGACAGTGGAGTGAAAGTGAGAGTAAGCTTGGTAAGGGGGCCGTTGTGAGGCTGTTGTATCGACGAAGGCAAGACAGTGATTGTGAGTGCTGCAGTTGAGAGTAAGATTGATGAAGTTTGGTGAAGAGAGTAGAGCAAGTGATGTTATTGAGCGAAGCCGGCGACAGTGTTTATCAGATGGCAGTAGAGTTGTTGGCAGTGGAGTTGTAGGAGAAGTGCAAGTTGAATGGCGAAAAGAAGATGAGAAGTTGAATCTTGTATTGGTGAAGGTATGTTGGAAATGAAGCAAGGGGCAGGTGCTTACTATTGACAGATGAGTGACATAGATATGAAGACGAAGACGACGAAGGATGGAACGTCGCTTATGGGGTTGGACATTTATGGAGAGCGCTCGTGAACTGTTTGATGATATGCCTAAGAGAAAATAGACATGCCTACATGTAAAGTAGGTTGAGTGAGAAAGACTTGGTTTTGTGTTATCAAACAAGTAAGGAAGAAGAGCCGCGGTTCTTACTTGTTGGGGGATGACATATACAAGGAATGACCTGAATGGAGAGGTCAGTGGATCCCTAAGAGAAAACTAAGAGTAGTTATTGATGGTTAAAGTACCAATCAACGCGAAACAGTTGACCGTGTCCAACCAAGTTAAGTTCAAAGTTATGACCGAGTTTGTCTTTGCAAGAAAATGAAGAAATTGTGTTGTAAACTGAATATTAACATATTCAGTTTAAGGGAGGGTGTTAGAATAATATATGTTATTATGCATGTTTATTTTATTTGTTTTACTAGGTCATAGTTGTCCTAGTTAGTAGCCGCACTACTGTTGTGCAAATCATGCCTAAAGTATAGGAGTTTTTTTTGGTTTTGTCGTGTAAAGCCTGTTATAAAAGGCTGCTAGTTTATTGAATAAAACAACACAGTAGTTATTTGTTTCTCAACTTATCTTTCTATATTCTTATATCCCAATAGTTTCAATCCAAGCTTCTACCAAACCTCCAATCATTTAAATTTCAGCTCAACCTTGAATCAAGCAAATAACCTGAACCTCTTGTCCAGAGCGCTCCTCTTCTCCTACTGTAGACAATGCCTGAGTTTTGTATTATGATAAACCTATATTTTGTATTAATGTAGTTCCATCGTTTGTATTTTACGGGTCAGATTCTGAATACATAATGCACGAGAGCTAGTACGTCTCGTTCTTTTTCTTATTCTTAATTTCTACCCTTTTGAACAAACTATTGGAAAATGTTTTAAAATAAGTGAATTCTTAAAAATTGACTAAGTATGAAATGACTCCTATGGAAATATGAATAGTCCCACATTGTGGTATTATATAAAAGAATCAAGTATTTATACTTGATTCTTTGAAGCTAAGTTGGACCCTTTGGGCACCCAATGATGCTCTTTTGTGAGGAGGGAGACCATGCTTGACCATCACACATGCGCGCCGACCGACTCGACTCGGGTTCGGACTTGTAGTGGTGTTATATTTATATTTTTGGTGCAAATTTCTTTAACTGTTTTGACCGGACTGGAACGGTCATATAAGACCGTATTAGAGAACGTTACGCAACGTTCATTATTTTGACCCGTTATTTTCTCAGATCCGTTTTTCAAGACCACGTTCCCTAACCAGTAACGTTCTTTTGCTATTCCGCCTTCTTAACTGATAGGAAGACGAAACAGAAAGAACTACAGTATTAATTCGAATCATTTTCTTAAAATCAAAGCAAACAAATTATTGAGTGCAAAATAGAATCGGTTCGTACGTGCAAACGAAATCGATACCACCAAACTTGAGAGGCTGTTTTATCCTAGAGGCGGCGACGATTGATCCGAACTGCTTTACACTACATAGCAGATCGTCGAAACGTCTTCAAGAGAGTGACGTAGTCCACGACTCAGCCGAAGTTCGCCATTGTTTCCAACACAAACAAAATCAAAGGCATAACAAAATCCGAAGATTTTTATATTTGAATCCACTTTGGCTGTGCTTATTGTCCAACCAATTTTTTTCCATTGGTTGGTGGCCTTCGCTTCTTGAAACAAAAATGTACTAACAAGGGGGGTGCATGGTCGATCAAACAGGATTGCATTTAAGGAAATATCGAATGATGAGAGACGATTGCTTTCTGAATTTGCTGATTAAAAATCCGTGCTCCATTCAAATTCTCCCAGTTGGATTAGATGAATGTTGATTTAATAAAAATCATAAAATGTGTTTAAACCATTTTTCAATCACCTCCGGCCCACTATGACATCGAGTTATACTTTGGTATATTTTATAGAATAGAGAATTGAGTTATTCTTCGTATCCACCGTCAGTATTCCTTGATGGACATTTGATGTCGCCACGTTGTCACAGGATAAGCAATCGAGATCTGGTACTCCGGGGGAAAAATATATGAATTTGGTCTATTATCGACAAGTGATATTGCTTCCAGTGGACGGGCCAAGACATTAATAATTTGCTCATTCTATATTAAATAAGGAAAATGATCATAAAAATCTGATTTTTTTCCCTTTTAATTTTCTAAGTAATTTATAATTTGATATTAATTATTATTATTATTTGTTAATGAATGCTTAAATAAATTTACAATAAATGAAAGTACATAAACAATCATTGCACTGTCGCTCTTTCTTCCGCAATACAAAAATAATTTTCTTTTTGCTAAACTTTTATATTTTGTACAGTTTTTCTTTATGTGTTTCTTTTGCTTCCAGAAAAAGCATGCAGTATGTTATCGTTTTTTGGTTTAGGGTAATTTTTTCTTTTTACAATTTTTTTTTTTACTAAGAGCATAGCAACAGCAACAAACATCATTTACACCATTATTTCATTACCATCCAACAAACTTAGGAGTCAATGATTTTTGTTTCAAAAAAAAAAAAAACAAGAACTATAAGAAGCGAACAATAAAAATTCGAGTGATTTCAAACGTGAAAGCTTTCAAATTTGATTTCAGTATCGTTTGTGCTAATAAAATAACCTTGGAGCGCACGAATCATTCATATTAACACTAGCCAACTTACAGGCTATTGAATGATAATTACAGAAATCACCTGATCACATGGAATAAATAAAGATAATCAGATTTAACAACTGAAGACGATGGTTTCAAAGCAGGTCAATCCATCAAGCTCTAAGGCACAGCGTGCGCTTTTGCCTTCCTTTTGCAATTGCTTCTTGTTTCTATGTTCGCTGCTTTGCTTTTTCTTTACCAATAATAGATTTGTATTTGCTGAAGGTGGACCGAAACTCAAGATAGACATAGCAAGCAGTTTATCCATTTAACAAAATTATGTACGTACCAATTATATTATATGATGATTATGAATCTATGATGATGATCAAAGAAGAGGAAGGAATATATATGGAGGGAGGAGGAGAATATTGGTTTGATATCGTATTCCTTTGTGGTTGGATTGCTTTTAGTCAGAGGCTAATATTTGCCTTGGATGCTTTTTGACGGCACGCCACATGTTTTTCTTTATTAATTTTTGTGGCATTAGATATTACCACATTGTTTACGCCAGAAAATTGGTGGTGTAGA
This sequence comes from Allium fistulosum, assembly GCA_030737815.1. Classification (NCBI taxonomy): domain Eukaryota; kingdom Viridiplantae; phylum Streptophyta; class Magnoliopsida; order Asparagales; family Amaryllidaceae; genus Allium; species Allium fistulosum. Next base: position 70,110,951 of record CM060903.1, read on the forward strand.
TTCCATAGAAGGATCTATAATCGTGACTTGGCTGGCAAGGTGCAATTATGTTTACATTGGTGGGTGTCGCTTCCTTTGTGGTTTATGTTTCAAACGCGGCTAGTTAACTTATATTTAAGTTGAAATAGCATATTTACTAAACCTTTTTTAAAATGTTTTATTGTACCCATTTTAAAGGTATGTTAAGATGGCTAAGACATCGAACCTTCCTTGCATTGAATTGATTATTCTACCCTTTAAACGTTTTGTTTACCTGATAAAACAAATGAATTTAGTCAGCGACATGATGATGATTCCAATCCAGGGTATATAATTCTAACAATGACGCATGCAATTATCAATCATCTTTGTATTTAGCTGCTTGGGAACTTTCCACGGGGTTGCTGTTGGTTTGAACATCGTTATAGTATTGTTTTTAACATGTTTACTTAAGTTAACAATATTAACAATATTTTAGAACTATTAATAATTGTCAATTATTACAAAATATTACCAGTTTTGTATTGCTAATCTTGAACTATTAAAAAAAATGTTAGGTAGGTGGTACAGAATGTGAAATAGTGTAGATGCATTTTATTTTATCAGTTCAACCTATACTATGGAAAGTTTTGCTACATGGTTGATGTACACGGTTCTTCACAATTGTTGACATGCATTTCTAAGACACTGAGATATATGATACACTTGTTAGGATTTGATTAATTATTAAAGAATACTTTTGAACAGATTACCTATAATGGTTTAGGTGGGAACAAACTAAAGAAAAATAAATAAACTAACGGTGTCTAATTTTGCTCTTTAAAAAAATTAGAAAATGAATTGGTTAGGTCTTCCTAACTAACACAAATCCTACAAATCCTATATGCTTTGTGTAATGTGATAACTATAACTTTTTATTTATAATGTTGCATGCTTTGATTTGACCATTCAACAAATTATAATTCATCGGTGTTTACATATAATTAAACCATTAAGTCTTTTAACTTTATTTAAAAGAATTGGTTGATTTCCAGCAACCACACCCCCCCCCCCCCCCAAACAAACCATCCACACACTACAATAAGCTTATAAACGTGTTTAACTATATTAGCTTAAAATTTTGTTGTTTATAAACTGAGGTGATAAAGGATCAAATCGGTATTTGTTATCTTTATTACTATTAAATCCGTCAATGACAACGTATACCAATATAATCAAACAACATAAATGAATCATGGATGCACCTCATGAAAATTACATAAAATATGATCTATACATGTCTATTGTCAATCAATTGTACTTTAGTAAGATAAAAAAGACAATATTTGAACTACATAGAGTGTAAAGAAATTTTATTACTTTAACTTTGATCAAAAAAAAAATTGTCGAAATATATCCATAACCGAGTATAGAGTAATTTCATATGACAGTGACAAATACAAACTCTCTCTGAATTAATATATCCTTGTATAAAAGATACACTCATCTGAGCGACATTTCCATGAAAGACCTTGGGTGACAATCTTTTGGTAAGCGAATCCGTATCATGAAACATGTCCAATATACTCTATGGATTACAATTTATTTTGCACTTTTCTCTCATTGAAAATCTATTTATGCCATAATTTTACTTTAACCGTACTTCAATTTTTCTCTCTAAATAGTCTGCAAATTTGTGACCAAATTTCAAATTTATTTCCCTTATTTGGATGCCTCATAACTAGTCATACAAATTCTTCTGTATTGCAGAAAGCTACAAGTATTTGCATGACATCTTTTGCCTTATATGGCTCCACCATCCGATGGAAATATGTAGCCTGAAGTGAATCTTTTGCTCTTTTAACATCCAACAAATTCGAATCATAACGTCTTATGATATTCAGCTGATCAAATCTTAATATATATATATAAGCATTTTATTTTATTTTGTGTTCCTTAAAGATATTCCGTAATTTTCTTAGCGTCTAAATACGAATCCACTTTCATCATCATTAAGATATCTGCAATAAATAAATAAATCAATACATGGAATATTTGGATGCGTACATGTCTTAGTATGCATTAGACTCCCTACCGCAATTGCTTAAGGAATCTTTTGTATTTATTCAGCTTGAGGATGTTCTCATGCCAAAATTTGTCTTTTTTGAGAAGGAGAATTAATTCGCAATTTGCATACAAAACATATGACAATCGTCCTACACCTTCGGCTCCCAATATACAGGTATGGTACGCTAGTATGGTGCTAGGTCGATGTATGACGATTGCCAATATTGACAAGTAGATAAAACAATCACATAACCTATCGTATATCTAACACATGTCGAATAAAATATAATAATAATCATAGGTATAAAACATGCGAGACAATAATAACTAAACGAACTACAATATCAAAACATACAAGTTCACAAAATTATACAAAGTAGTAGTAGAGTTTATAAAACTGGAAATAAACAAAAAATATAACCGTCTTTAAATAAAATAGCTAGCACTGCTTAGGTTTCACAGTGCGCATAGTGGAATATGCAATAATGAACCCAAATATAATACGAGAAACCGTCATCTCTTGCTCGTCCTCTACACAGCACCACGTATCACATAAACCTGCTATTTAGTTTACTCATTTAAGAATACATGAGATAATAAGAAGTATAAAATCTCGAGGTGTACAACGGTATGGTGTGAGCGATAAACAAATCTCGAAATACTATACAAGTCGATATAATAAAGAACAAAAGTATAAAAATCATACCTAACATCCCCTGCATTCAAAGAATTAGCACATAACAATGTTTATATGCTACTCTACTATCATCATAAAGTATACAAACATCTCGGTATACTTTCGGGTGTTTAAATATTGATCTCTTGAATACTTACATCATGTGACATCCTATAGATCTTATCTTGAATTTATTATTGACATATTATACTCAGTATTACTTAATAAAGCTTGAGTCCGAACATTCCTTCATAAGGAGTTTGTTGTTTCTGTAAACAATTCTCTAGCATTTCATAAATACACGAGAACACCTCAAACAACCATTTAGTGATATCAATTTGGATTTGATATTTGTTTCATGTATCAAATACAAAAAAAAATCACGATATTGTAGACAACATAGCGAGTATGATAATTCTTATCGCTAATGCATAAGGAATTCATCTTACATGTTCCATATTAAACATTTTAATAAGGTATCCTTGCATATCGTTTAGGTCATTCCCTGTGTCTTTTATACTTACTATAAAAGACATCATTTACAATCCAACATCGTGTATTAAAACAACCAAGGTTGATTTTAACACAAATACATTGTTAACAATCAGCATCGTGTTTTTTATGGATTAAAATTATCTATGTACTTTATAACTTTATTTCTTATGAACATATGCTTCCGCTACATTTTGACTGATAATCAAACCGTTTAATATTTCTATCAACATATTTATCCAATTCATATGCTTATAAAACGATACTTTCTATCATTCTTGAATCATATTAACAAACCCAGAAACTCAATATTACTCCCACTAACTTCGAGACACTTTATTTGTTATGTGCTAGAAGTCTATTCTAAATCATTATTTGGAATTTTCCATTTCGGCGCATACGTACCAAACCCAAAGTCATACTAAGCAATAATTTTGTGAGTAAATTTTGAAACAATTTAAGCACATAAAATGATGAATCTGTTATCTCAACAATTGAAATTCATGATATTATTTTTATCAATGTGGCTCATTATATTCCAACTGCATTTGTCTTTCTCTTAAAGTCACATTTTGCGGTTGATGGATCATATTCTTTCGAATAAAACTATCAAAATCATATTTTGATGATGTACCTGGAACCTGTTTTGGATTTGCGCATCGTACCATATCATAGAGTCAATACTCTTAATGTAACGTTTAGACTTTTCGACACTCGAAAATCGACATTAATACGTCCACTGTATCAAATGCCGCGCAATCGAATGCCGGAAAACCGAACCATTAGGGTTAAAAGAAGAGGTAGAAGATGACAGAAGAAAAGAAAGAAACAGAAACACAGAAACATAGACAATATCAGAATCTCACATTCGCAGCGGAATAATATACAATAGATGAAACAATAATCTTTAGAACAAAAGACTATCAGTTTATACATACATCAATCAGAGTCAATATACAACTCAATACAACAATGGACAGTTATATAAACTTGTCCTCATACCGAATACACAGCGGAATAAATAACAAGTACGGAAGTACGTCTCGCCATCCAGCTTATCCCCAAAGCTCCAGAATATCCAGAATATCCTGATAAAAATAACTCTAGGCTGCCCGTGTGGAAAATTATGGGCACCCAGAGTTTAGAAGGGAACAATAAACTCCGAGTCAGTCATGGTGACTGGTGTGAGATCGTAAAACAGTTATTTTCACAAAGAAGATAAAAATTAGTTCGCAATGGTTTTGGAAAATGAAACTACCATAAGACCTCCCGCCACACACACAATGCAAACGCAGAATTGGAGGAGATTTCTTCTTATGATAGTCAAAGATGCTTACTACGCCAATCAATGGATATTATTATTAATGTCTAGTGTAGAAAACATTTCGAAAGTATAATATTAATCTTAGCCAGCATAGACATTCCGAACTATGCCTACTATAGCTACCATCTAAACAGTGGGGCGCCACCATAAGTAAAAGGCAGGTTCTACAACTAAAACCATACAATTTCGTATTGGGAATTGGATTTCGAACAAATGGTCAGGCTAAGGAACTTCCTTTCCTACTGCCGAATGGGATCGCCTCTGGCTGGACGTCCCGAGAGACAAACTGCTCTCTGCCAAACAAGGCCGGGTTACCCCTGTAACTAGGTAACTCACGAATATGTCATCATCCGGTCCTTTGGGACCTTTATCCGAGCGCTCGGTAACCATCATCACACATAATAAATAAAGTGTGTCCACATGAGTAAGTATCTGGGCTCCATACCATGATACCACCCCTTTCCAGAAGGAAATGACATACCCTAAAGGGCGCGACCCTCATAACCTTACCGCAACATTCCTGTTTCGACCATTTCCGGGTTGTGAGGCCCTGACGAAGTCTCGTCCACAAAGCTACGCTTTTTCACAAAGCCGTGCTTTGATCACAAATGATCAAATAAATGATCATCATCACAGCAACACTCAGCATGCCACATTACCAAATTGGGAATATATCGCTGATAAATTTCAACTACATAACCTCTGAGCTCGTACGTCTCAGAGAAGGGTGTTAAGCTAAGAGAATAAATTCTCCGCCACCAATCGAAATGTATTTGAAAGAAATCAGCTCTATATCTCAAAATGTAATGTAAGACACGTAACCATACAAGTCTGTTCCGGATTCGAACAGAACCGAATGCACTTCCAAAGAAGCCCTTGCAATTCGGATATTCACAATCCCGATAAAACTTCCCATCACAAAGGAAATCTCAATACCGTAGCTAACGGTGCAGAGACAATCGATAGGTCATTCTATCGTTTTCACAAATACCCGGTCTTCATCACCGGTCTTCAATACGATCCATATCGTCGTATTATTATTCGGAATGGGTTATCTGACACAAAGGTCCTTTCCCGGCTAAACCGAATAATAAGCGTTTGTTTTAAAACAAATTCAAATGCCATTTCAAAGGCAATATTGATAGTCGGTGATTTAACTATCAATAATATTCACAACAATCATCAGATTCAAATAATTTTCCCAAATTATTTAATTTCAAAATATCTTCACGAGATATATATTTCCCCACACTTAACATTTGAAAACCAAATTCAAATCACATTTCACCTTTCAACTTTTGAAAATCAATTTCAAATCAATTTCCTTACGCGGAATACATTTCCAAATATATCTTTTCAAAAACCAGCTTTAGAACCTTTAACTTTTATTTTAAAAAGCTACTTTGGAAAATATACTCAGCTTTATAATGAAAATACAATTTCACTTCAAAATGGTCCATTTAAACCAATTTAAACAAATTCTTATCGATTTATTTTAAATTTACGTTCCAAATCATTAAATTTACTTTCACACTTTAAAATAAATCAGCGTTTATTTTTAAACAAATTTCACTTCCATTTCATAAATTCCATTTTGAATTTACATTTCCAAATATTTATTTTTAATCCCAAATCAAATTTCAGATTGATTTATAATTTTATCTCAATATCGAATCAATTACAAATTGATTTCAAAATTCATTTCAACACAAATCAATTACAAATTGATTTCTAAATTTATTTCCAAATGCTAAATCATTTTACAAATCGATTTCCAAATTTATTTCAATACTTTATTTCAACACAAATCAATTTTCATTCAACATCAAATAAATTTTTATATCGGTTTTCCAAAAATTTATTTTCCAATACCAAATCAATTATCAATTGGATTTCTAGAAATTTATCACTTTTAAAAATAAATTCCTTAATCTTTTCCAAACCCTTTAAATTTCCATTTTCAATAAATTTTCCAACTTTCTAAAAATACTATTCAAAATCCATTTATACAATCTTTCCCATATTTTTGAAATAATTTGATAACATTTCAAAAAAATCAACTTTACGCTTTTTAAAAAAATTACTTCTTTTAAATTTATTCAATTCTTTCAAAAGGAATTTACTTAAAATTTCCAATTTTAATTTCAAAAATCCAATTTCATTTATTTCTGGTATCCAACGATACCAAAAATACATTCGGCTAAATTTTAGCCTTCAACAATTACAATTATCAATAAATCATCCACAGATTATCAATAATCACATCATTCACATATGAAATAATATTCAAACAATTTGAGGAATCCAGTTGGATCCCTCCAACCTGTTTTCCTGAATCCACAGATGTTAGCACAATACCAATTCCACTTCGAGGTGGAATATCGCGGTATATGGGATTTATAAAATATCATCCGCTTACTAACGGCGCAATAGGGTCTCATCCGCTATACAATGCGGGAAATCATCAATCACCAATATATACATATGCCAATATGTATATATTGCTATATATATAGATATATCCTACTATATCTAATATCACATCCAAACAGACAATCAAATCAATAACTGAAAATTCCACTTTTCATTTGAGTGAGAAGATCTCACCTTTGCTTTTATTTTGAAATCCATTTTCCATTTCGGGTTAGATTCTCGATTTGAAACCTTGTATAAAACAGTTTTATACAGTTTATCAATATTCGAAATAATCAAATAATAAATTTTCGTTTTACAATTTATTTTACTTTAATCTAACTGATGATTTTACTTTTAACTATTTTCTTTTAAATAAATTTATTTAACAAAATTTAAATTTAAAACTAAGCTCCCTTATTTAAATAACCTTTGATAAAAATAATTAAATAAGTTTTATTAAACAAAACTACCTTTATCATATATCTATTATATATTTTATTTTCACAAAAATATGCATATATGTGATTCAATAAAATAAAAATATCTTTACTGTTAAAATTAAATACTGGGATTTCTATATCATTTTTTTTTCTACAGTATAAATTAAATTAAATTAAAAATGAACAAGACAAAATATCTACCTAACAGCAAATCGAAATACCAGCCTTGCCGTTGAACATCCCCCAAATTCCAGTCGCGAAACCCCTCCTTGACGCTTGCTTAACTTCGGCTTCGATCCCAATTTCTCCTGAGAACACGAAGCCCTAGCCTCGCGCTCGCTGTCTTCCAAAGCTCACTCACGTTCGACCATCAGCCACCGCTTCTGCCTTTGTCAAAACGCCGTGCGACTCGCGACTTCCCTTCTAACAGCTCGGCTTCGTCCTCGCGTCACTTGCCATTGCCTGCCTCCGTCGACTTGGGGTATTCCTCGCCTCAGCGTTAGCTCGCACATGAGTGTCAAAGGTCGCGACTTGCTCACGATTACCCTCCTTATACTTTCGGTGTCGATGTCGAGAGTGAATAGCAGAGGGATGGAACGCGATTCAATTTAAATGTGAGGGAGGGTTCGAGCACTTGAATAGGAAGAGGGAGACTTAAAAATCTAGTTTGGCCATTCTATGATTTTGAACGATTTTGATTCTGATTGTAAATCAGAGGGGAAAGGGAACGATATTTGTTTTCGATTTCGTAAAAGAAAGAGAAAGAAAGATAGCTCGGTTATCTCCAGTTACACGTGTTGGGTTGTTTGTTTTAGAGAGTACGCGTGTTCCATGAGGGAGGAACGTGTTAAATTTGCTATGAGAAAATATTATATTAAATACATATATGTTATCTTTAAATTTTAAATTCAAATTTGAATCGTTTAGAAAACGAAGCCAAAAATCCCGATCTCCAATCGAGGCGTTTATATATCGTACGATCACACAACAACTCCGAATGCTATTTAAAATTGAAATCCGATAATAATACACTATTACGGATCCAATGGAACTGGTTTCGTCGAATTCCGAGACTATGCCCCGGACCGCTATTTTTAAATTCAATTTAAACAACAGAATTTCAAAACTGAACAAAACAGTTTCAAATTCAATTCTGAAAGTTCGATTACCTTCAGAATTATTAATATAAATTTTCAAAGCCTTGAAAATATTTTTAATCGGCTTAAAAATCGAGATTCAACATTTTTACCCAATTGCCATAATTAAATTCAGAAATTTAATCGCCAAATTCCATTCTGATATTTGAATTTCAAATTAAATTATCATTCGAATATTTAAACTCAATTAAATATTCACATTTCAAATATCAAAAATTTAGGGTCGTTACAATCTTCCATCCTTAAAAGAATTCCGTCCCGAAATTACAAGTTAGGAAAAATGCTCCAATTCCCATTAACTATTTTCTTAAATCCAAATAGTTTTCAAACCCAAATCTTTTTATTAAAGATTTGTTATCATTTCAGTTAACCTTCCAAACACTTTCATAGTTTTAAACAACTTTAATTTACTTCACAATTCAAATTTAAATTTAAATTCAAATTGTTAATTATCCAGAATTTCTCAAAAATTTTCTAACTCTCCAAATATTCGAAAAATTTCGCCAGCGTCTCCTTTGCGCGGCTAGCTCGGTACGATTACAAAACGTCCCTACGGACTCTCAAATCCCAAAAGAAAACAAAATGCCAAGTGGCTAAATCAGAATCTCATCAAATTTCATACTGAAATTCAAATACATACCTTTTGTGGAGAAATTCAATTTTATCTTCAAAATCAAAATCCAAAATCCATATTCCTTGGCCTTTACAATTCCTGTATATTTTACTTAACAGCAATATCCAAATTTACTTATTGGATTTCCATTATCGATTTACTTAAGAATTTCATTCATTCATTTCTTAAGTGCAATATAAGCATTTCTTATATTCGTTTTCACTTCACGAACAAAGTTGTATATTCATTTCCTTATACTTTGCATTTTCAATTTCATTTGAATTCAATTTACAATTTCAACTCTATTTGAATTCATTTCAAATCCCAATACTCTTATTTCCAAAAATTTCATTCAGATTTTTTTTATTTCGAATTTTACTTGAATTCGATTCATCTTCTAATTCCAATATTGAGTTTTATTCACTTTTATCTCAATTCCAAATTTTAAATCCTTTGTCATTAGTGAAAAATTTCCAAAAATTTCAAAATTTTTCTAACTCCCAAAATTTTCGGAAAATTTTGGCGGAGTCTCCTTTGTACAGAGGAGATTTTGCAATTTGACAAAAGATATAAATATATATACATCGACCCACTCGGTCGGAAAAGCAGAAAAACAGTTCATATTTCCTATTTTTATTGCGTAGGCGTACCTTTTAGCATTTTAAGCTAAGCGGTTTATTATTAGCATTTACGCAACCCAAAATGCAGCCAAACGACTTCAAAAACCTGGACTTACTCAATTTAAACACGTAAGTGACAAATATAAGAAATCTATTTAACAATTCACTTATTTCAATAGCAAATACATAGGTTTCGTTAGCAATACATCCAAAATCATTTTCAATAAGCAATTTATATGGTTTCGATTTAACTTAAATCGCTTCCATCTAATTCACATTCAATTTCTATTCAATTCAAGTGATTAACAACTTACTTTCTTACATTCAATTCATTTCTAAGTGAATCTAACTCATATCTATTTCAATTGATACAAAAATCAATTTCTATTTGCTTTTATTAACTCATAGAATTTATACAATCTCGTTTTTGTCAAACGATAATTCTTTCTATTCAGATTTGTTAATATTCATGCAACTAAATGATTACTTAAGCTAACAATCATTTAAATTGATTCCACTTCAATTTAAATTTATATTCCATATTCTCATTCATTTCATTTGAACCATTTCACAAAAATTTTCTTAAGTCGAGCATTTATTCAATATTTACTTAAGCTATTTCACTTCAAAACTCAATTTCATTTCCTTGTAAATAACTTCCAATTTCAATCTTTGATTTGATTTTTATTTATCAAATTTATCCCATTCACCAATTTAATTTAATTAGTACATTCACTTATTCATTTTAAATTTCAATTTCCATATTCAATTCATCTCGAATTCACTTAATTAATAACAAGGAAATTACAATTAATTTCTGCTTACTTGAATTTATTTGCAAATTCAACCCATTTTAAATTTAGTTCACAACTCAACTTTAATTTAACTAACTTCCAATTCATTACTTTATGAATTAACAATTTGTCAAGTTAGTTTACTTGAATTTAATCCACTTTATTTTATTTCAAGTTTGGATTTTTATTCAACTTTATTCATATCAAATCTCATTTCATTTCTTCAATTCCAATTCATTTACAAATGTAGCTTCATTTGTTTATTCACAATTTCATTCCTTATATTTGAATTTCATTCCTTATATTTGAATTTCATTTCAATTTAACTTTAAATATTTTATAAGTTATCAACTTATTTACATTCCAAAACAATTTAAAGAAATCCCAGAGTCTTTTAAACAATTACTCTGGCACTTTATTTTTAATTTAGAGAACTTGTTTATAAATTCACATTACCATTTCATTAGATTAATGAATTTATTCTCAAATATTCTCTCTGGAATTCTATTTCAATTATAAATCTCATTACAATTTATATTAACAAATTCCATTTGTATATGAATTTATTTCCTCATCTTTTCAATTCATATTTATAAATTTCATTTGTTAAATGAATTTATCTTCAAATCTTTGGTTATATCATTTTATTTCTTATTTGTTTATCATATAATAATGATAATAATTCAATATTATCTTTTCCTAACAACCAAGCATCCATATACTATGATAATTCATAGAAAATCATTTCTTTTCTATACAAAAATAGTTTTGGGCAAAATTATTTCATTTACCTTATTTAAAACAATACTGTATCCGTTTATCTTGTTTAAGAGTTTAGAAACCCCTATCGATTACAGTTGGCCAGACTGCACCGACCAAAATCTATAAACAATCAACCGATAAGTCAACACAATACAAAACAAATTTTATATTCACTAACAAATACGCGCTCATATCTATTATTACACTCACACTCATTCTAGAGTACTGCTGACTCTATCTCTAACGAGTAACACCCAATAGAGCAGGGTTGTCGCTTAACCGGATGCTCTGATACCAAATGTAACGTTTAGACTTTTCGACGCTCGAAAATCGACATTAATACGTCCACTGTATCAAATGCCGCGCAATCGAATGCCGGAAAACCGAACCATTAGGGTTAAAAGAAGAGGTAGAAGATGACAGAAGAAAAGAAAGAAACAGAAACACAGAAACATAGACAATATCAGAATCTCACATTCGCAGCGGAATAATATACAATAGATGAAACAATAATCTTTAGAACAAAAGACTATCAGTTTATACATACATCAATCAGAGTCAATATACAACTCAATACAACAATGGACAGTTATATAAACTTGTCCTCATACCGAATACACAGCGGAATAAATAACAAGTACGGAAGTACGTCTCGCCATCCAGCTTATCCCCAAAGCTCCAGAATATCCTGATAAAAATAACTCTAGACTGCCCGTGTGAAAAATTATGGGCACCCATAGTTTAGAAGGGAACAATAAACTCTGAGTCAGTCATGGTGACTGGTGTGAGATCGTAAAACAGTTATTTTCACAAAGAAGATAAAAATTAGTTCGCAATGCTTTTGGAAAATGAAACTACCATAAGACCTCCCGCCACACACACAATGCAAACGCAGAATTGGAGGAGATTTCTTCTTATGATAGTCAAAGATGCTTACTACGCCAATCAATGGATATTATTATTAATGTCTAGTGTAGAAAACATTTCGAAAGTATAATATTAATCTTAGCCAACATAGACATTCCGAACTATGCCTACTATAGCTACCATCTAAACAGTGGGGCGCCACCATAAGTAAATGGCAGGTTCTACAACTAAAACCGTACAATTTTGTATTGGGAATTGGATTTCGAACAAATGGTCAGGCTAAGGAACTTCCTTTCCTACTGCCGAATGGGATCGCCTCTGGCTGGACGTCCCGAGAGACAAACTGCTCTCTGCCAAACAAGGCCGGGTTACCCCTGTAACTAGGTAACTCACGAATATGTCATCACCCGGTCCTTTGGGACCTTTATCCGAGCGCTCGGTAACCATCATCACACATAATAAATAAAGTGTGTCCACATGAGTAAGTATCTGGGCTCCATACCATGATACCACCCCTTTCCAGAAGGAAATGACATACCCTAAAGGGCGCGACCCTCATAACCTTACCGCAACATTCCTGTTTCGACCATTTCCGGGTTGTGAGGCCCTGACGAAGTCTCATCCACAAAGCTACGCTTTTTCACAAAGCCGTGCTTTGATCACAAATGATCAAATAAATGATCATCATCACAGCAACACTCAGCATGCCACATTACCAAATTGGGAATATATCGCTGATAAATTTCAACTACATAACCTCTGAGCTCGTACGTCTCAGAGAAGGGTGTTAAGCTAAGAGAATAAATTCTCCGCCACCAACAGAAATGTATTTGAAAGAAATCAGCTCTATATCTCAAAATGTAATGTCAGACACGTAACCATACAAGTCTGTTCCGTGTTCGAACAGAACCGAAGGCACTTCCGAAGAAGCCCTTGCAATCCGGATATTCACAATCCCGATAAAACTTCCCATCACAAAGGAAATCTCAATACCGTAGCTAACGGTGCAGAGACAATCGATAGGTCATTCTATCGTTTTCACAAATACTCGGTCTTCATCACCGGTCTTCAATACGATCCATATCGTCGTATTATTATTCGGAATGGGTTATCTGACACAAAGGTCCTTTCCCAGCTAAACCGAATAATAAGCGTTTGTTTTAAAACAAATTCAAATGCCATTTCAAAGGCAATATTGATAGTCGGTGATTTAACTATCAATAATATTCACAACAATCATCAGATTCAAATAATTTTCCAAAATTATTTAATTTCAAAATATCTTCACGAGATATATATTTCCCCACACTTAACATTTGAAAACCAAATTCAAATCACATCTCACCTTTCAACTTTTGAAAATAAATTTCAAATCAATTTCCTTACGTGGAATACATTTCCAAATATATCTTTTCAAAAACCAGCTTTAGAACCTTTAACTTTTATTTTAAAAAGCTACTTTGGAAAATATACTCAGCTTTATAGTAAAAATACAATTTCACTTCAAAATGGTCCATTTAAACCAATTTAAACAAATCCTTATCGATTTATTTTAAATTTACGTTCCAAATCCGTAAATTTACTTTCACACTTTAAAATAAATCAGCGTTTATTTTTAAACAAATTTCACTTCCATTTCATAAATTCCATTTTGAATTTACATTTCCAAATATTTATTTTTAATCCCAAAATCAAATTTCAGATTGATTTATAATTTTATCTCAATATCGAATCAATTACAAATTGATTTCAAAATTCATTTCAACACAAATCAATTACAAATTAATTTCTAAATTTATTTCCAAATGCTAAATCATTTTACAAATCGATTTCCAAATTTATTTCAATACTTTATTTCAACACAAATCAATTTTCATTCAACATCAAATAAATTTTTATATCGATTTCCCAAAAATTTATTTTCCAATACCAAATCAATTATCAATTAGATTTCTAGAAATTTATCACTTTTAAAAATAAATTCCTTAATCTTTTCCAAACCCTTTAAATTTCCATTTTCAATAAATTTTCCAACTTTTGAAAAATACTATTCAAAATCCATTTATACAATCTTTCCCATATTTTTGAAATAATTTGATAACATTTCAAAAAAATCAACTTTACGCTTTTTAAAAAAATTACTTCTTTTAAATTTATGCAATTCTTTCAAAAGGAATTTACTTAAAATTTCCAATTTTAATTTCAAAAATCCAATTTCATTTATTTCTGGTATCCAACGATACCAAAAATACATTCGGCTAAATTTTAGCCTTCAACAATTACAATTATCAATAAATCATCCACAGATTATCAATAATCACATCATTCACATAAAAAATAATATTCAAACAATTTGAGGAATCCAGTTGGATCCCTCCAACCTGTTTCCCTGCATCCACAGATGTTAGCACAATACCAATTCCACTTCGAGGTGGAATATCGCGGTATATGGGATTTATAAAATATCATCCGCTTACTAACGGCGCAATAGGGTCTCATCCGCTATACAATGCGGGAAATCATCAATCACCAATATATACATATGCCAATATGTATATATTGCTATATATATATATATAGATATATCCTACTATATCTAATATCACATCCAAACAGACAATCAAATCAATAACTGAAAATTCCACTTTTCATTTGAGTGAGAAGATCTCACCTTTGCTTTTATTTTGAAATCCATTTTCCATTTCGGCTTGATTCTCGATTTGAAACCTTGTATAAAACAGTTTTATACAGTTTATCAATATTCGAAATAATCAAATAATAAATTTTCGTTTTACAATTTATTTTACTTTAATCTAACTGATGATTTTACTTTT
Organism: Allium fistulosum; assembly: GCA_030737815.1. Lineage (NCBI taxonomy): Eukaryota > Viridiplantae > Streptophyta > Magnoliopsida > Asparagales > Amaryllidaceae > Allium > Allium fistulosum. Next base: position 70,125,970 of record CM060903.1, read on the forward strand.
AACTATTTTCTTTTAAATAAATTTGTTTAACAAAATTTAAATTTAAAACTATGTTCCCTTATTTAAATAACCTTTGATAAAAATAATTAAATAAGTTTTATTAAACAAAACTACCTTTATCATATATCTATTATCTATTTTATTTTCACAAAAATATGCATATATGTGATTCAATAAAATAAAAATATCTTTACTGTTAAAATTAAATACTAGGATTTCTATATCATTTTTTTTTCTACAGTATAAATTAAATTAAATTAAAAATGAACAAGACAAAATATCTACCTAACAGCAAATCGAAATACCAGCCTTGCCGTTGAACATCCCCCAAATTCCAATCGCGAAACCCCTCCTTGACGCTTGCTTAACTTCGGCTTCGATCCAATTTCTCCTGAGAACACGAAGCCCTAGCCTCGCGCTCGCTGTCTTCCAAAGCTCACTCACGTTCGACCATCAGCCACTATGACGCCCCACCTCTATGCTCATAATAACAAAGAGTATTAAAAGAAATACTGTCTATTATTACGAAGAATAAGGCTGGATAGGAGCGACCATCCATAATTGGCCTTACACTAATATTGGTTATCTCGATAGGAGTGGTATATACTTTTTATTTTTCATCAATTATTTATTTACTCCCATCGACATATCCAATTATCAGTATAAAACAAACTACGATAGTTCATAATAGTTTAGGACATTAGATATAACAATAACACAGATAATATAATTGCGAAACACAGATAAAAACAAAAGTCTCATATATATATAACTGATGTCAGTTAATACATAGTTGACACAATGCATACGATACAACTACAACTGTCGACTCTAGAAGTTATATATACAAGTACATTATCGACTAATATACATGAATACATATCGTTCTATACAATGACACGACTACTACAAATGACACTGACAACTTCAGAAGATGTGAAAAGTCTTCATATCCTGAACAACAACTCAAAGAAGAAAATCTACAACCTGAAATAACTCGGGTCTGACCCGAGTATTACATTCAAAAGAAAATAATTCACGGGTCAGTCTAATTCAAACTCAGTTATTAGTGCATAGCAGTAATAATAATCAGATAGTCAATAGACGACAGTCACAGAAATCACATATATCCAACTCTCGATACGAGAATTGGATAACGGCGTATATAACACTAAACAGTGTAAATCATCAAATCAAAAATCTCAAAATGATCAAACACATCAAATGTCTGTGTGGCTGCAGCACACGCACGCGTGCACTGCCTCGCCACACAGTACGTGAAATCATTACGATGGTGAGAACTACCCGCAATCAAAACGGTAGAAGTCAACATAAATAAACTTACAGGGTCAAACCCGGGTCTTTGAGACCGGATTCAACTCGCTGTAAAATCTCAAAAATCAATTTGAAACAATCACGAACCAACAAAGGCAATAACACAAGCAGGACCAGAACCAAACAAAGGCCAGAAGTACAAAATGGCCAAGCAAGTGCACCACAAAACCAACAACCCAGGTCAAGACAGATCAGTGAAAAGTAATACAAGAGAGGCGAGTGCTGCACTGATAAATGAAGTGCAGCCACAACCGTATATGGTCAACAACAACTCAAAGCAATGCCAATTCGAACATACATATATACATATCAAATGATGTATATACATACATGACCGCATGCTTATATATGAAGACTAAAATGCAACTATATGCAAACAACCTCACAAATATGAATGCTACAAATCAAACCAGTTCAGGTATCACAAAGATGGTCAGCTACAAGTAGATGGTCGAAGACCAGTTCACAAGCACGAAGGCATAAACCCACACAAGCATAGTCTGCATATGCACATGAAGGTCAATGACAGTTCAACAAATGTACACAATCAAAAGAAATAAAACAAGACCACTGATCAAGTGAAGCCTCAACGAAGACATGGTGCAGACCAATTTAACTCGAAGGAATCAAGTTCAAGTGTCAGTTCACAAGAATATGCAATAGGCTACATGGGACAGAGAATGCAGGTTTGAAATGCAACTAGACTTCAAAATGCACAAGTACCTGACTTCGAGTACAAAAGACTCAAAGCATAAAGTATGATTCCAGCATGAATACTGGGATGCACCGGAGAGTATGCAACTCTGAAATCGAAGCGAAATACAAAGCAGAATGACATGAACATCGTAGGCCGATATTGTTATGCAGAAAGAACTCAAGTCCGGATGACACGAAGTATGAAACAATAAACCAGTAAAACGTGAACTAGCTTGAACGAGTCAGGTGTAGATCATATATATAAAAATGACAAAAACCAAAATCACAGTAGAAGTCAATGCCACCAGCATGTATATGAAAACAAGTTTCAGACTGATGAATGCAACAGTGACATTGAAGGCAACCAAGAATTAATTTGAAAGAAATGTTATAGATATTGTCAACAAAGCATAGCCGAAGTCACAAGATTTATAACAGGGTAAAACTGAATTATTTCCAATCAAGTAGTAGTGTTGACCAAGGAACAGAAAGCATAAAATCAATGATATACTATCACAAAGCTCAAGCAGACCCAAATCACATGAATGAGATTTCCATCACCAAGACAAGTCGAATTTAAAAATATCCACTTAACAAAATGATCAAATTATATCACGAAACCAACCACCGCAGCTATAACCATGACCGATACTAAGGGCGACAAAAATCAAAATCATGGTGGCTACTAACCAAAATCGATATTGTCAACCAAGACCGAAGCTGTGGTGCTCACAAAAGAATAACAATTCAAATCAACATCGAAGTCAACCAAAAAAGAGAAAGCAGACTTGAAGAAGTCAAGAATACCTCACGCAAACAACATAAATCGAATCGGCGAACAATCGACCAACCCGACAATTGAATACAACCAAATCTAAGAATTCAGTCCCTAATTCAACCAGAGGCAAGAATTAGATGTGAGTAGGAACTCACCATTTTCGACGAGGCAGTGAACCCAAAACTCTAGCAACCTCGAGTGACTCCAAGCGGTTTTGCGATCGACAAGGCGAGGCAGAAACGTCATTCGATCGAGCTATAGGGGTTGGCGCCTTTGATTTCTCGATGCCCTGATTTCGAACGATGAAGAAGGGACGGGTTTGAATTGAATAAGGAGGAACGACCACCATTTTTATTTCTCGCTTCGATTTCTTTTTGGATTTAGGGTTACGAATAAAAATGGGATAAAGGGTCGGGTTCCCTCTGATACCATCACGGTGCCACAGACATGGGCCACGCTATTTCAATTTGCAAAGCCCAAATAGCAATTAACAATTTATAAAAGAGTTTTAACTCTATAAATTCCAATTGCAATTTTTAAATAACCATTTTATCAAAGGATTCCAATCGATCAAAAACTCAATCGAGCAATTAACTAGCATTCTAATCGTTAAATGACGATATTAAATTCTCACAAAAACTCGGGTTGTTACAGCCACCGCTTCTGCCTTTGTCAAAACGTCGTGCGACTCGCGACTTCCCTTCTAACAGCTCGGCTTCGTCCTCGCGTCACTTGCCATTGCTTGCCTCCGTCGACTTGGGGTATTCCTCGCCTCAGCGTTAGCTCGCACATGAGTGTCAAAGGTCGCGACTTGCTCACGATTACCCTCCTTATACTTTCGGTGTCGATGTCGAGAGTGAATAGCAGAGGGATGAAACGCGATTCAATTTAAATGTGAGGGAGGGTTCGAGCACTTGAATAGGAAGAGGGAGACTTAAAAATCTAGTTTGGCCATTCTATGATTTTGAACGATTTTGATTCTGATTGTAAATCAGAGGGGAAAGGGAACGATATTTGTTTTCGATTTCGTAAAAGAAAGAGAAAGAAAGATAGCTCGGTTATCTCCAGTTACACGTGTTGGGTTGTTTGTTTTAGAGAGTACGCGTGTTCCATGAGGGAGGAACGTGTTAAATTTGCTCTGAGAAAATATTATATTAAATACATATATGTTATCTTTAAATTTTAAATTCAAATTTGAATCGTTTAGAAAACGAAGCCAAAAATCCCGATCTCCAATCAAGGCATTTATATATCGTACGATCACACAACAACTCCGAATGTTATTTAAAATTGAAATCCGATAATAATACACTATTACGGATCCAATGGAACTGGTTTCGTCGAATTCCGAGACTGTGCCCCAGACCGCTATTTTTAAATTCAATTTAAACAACAGAATTTCAAAACTGAACAAAACAGTTTCAAATTCAATTCTGAAAGTTCGATTACCTTCAGAATTATCAATATAAATTTTCAAAGCCTTGAAAATATTTTTAATCGGCTTAAAAATCGAGATTCAACATTTTTACCCAATTGCCATAATTAAATTCAGAAATTTAATCGCCAAATTCCATTCTGATATTTGAATTTCAAATTAAATTATCATTCGAATATTTAAACTCAATTAAATATTCACATTTCAAATATTAAAAATTTAGGGTCGTTACACTTAATGGTTTAATTAAACAATCAAAGGTTATTTATTCTTGACATTGACAAGAAACTCGCAGTTTCTCTTTACGTTCTTAATGTATCTGTGTTCATTTAGGTTCGGTCAATTTTATTTTATCCATTGTAATCAGTTTTATCATTGGATCCTATCTAAATTCATTTTATATCAATAATTTCTTAAAGAAATTCCTTCGCTATGAGGTTGGGTTTTCTTGAAACAACAATTGTTTCTCGGTGCAACGGAACGGACATTCATCAACATTTTATGAATTTCATTATGTAAAACTGATTTTGCATTAGTTCACAATATATTTGTGTTCAAATCATAAATTAGTCATCTAATGACTATCGTTCAATGATTAATAAAAGATCTCTTACGTATAATTATTACATGCAATCTTTCGACTCATACAACCCGCCAACTCCATGGTCTACGATATGTAGGGGTTACTTATAAATCTATATCTTTTATGATTTTGTAAATTATTTTAGGATGATATTGATTTTAACCTTCTGTCTTACTATTAAGTACACATCTTATAGAAAGAGTTTAACTTAACTCCACTCATCATTAATCGTGTTTTGTCCAACAAAGTTCAATTACTCATTACCAGTGCATTTTTATAATTTATAGAAAGAGTGACCTTTGAGACTGAATCTTTATTCATATTAGGTACACAGAATTCTTTCCAATATACTCATCCATTCGATCAAATCGAATCATTTTTATTGCATGTTATATTATTTACTGCCGTTTTATGTTCTATGAGCTTATCATAGACTTATACACGTGTATCAAATACACATGTTCATGGCTGTAATAACTCATCGATGAATATGACAAAGTACGTGGAACCATTTTGGTATTAATAAATTTACGATTACATACATATACATATATATATACATATATACATATATATATATATATCTGAAGAGTTCATCAATATTATGATGCTCCTACTAAATGTGTGCATGATCCTTAATTGCTTGAGATATAACTAACGAATATCATATGATTCATAATCGTATAATAAAATTATTTTTCAAAACTACGACTTAGTTTAATTGTAAATAATTTAGATACTTCTGTATTTTCCAATGCACCAAATACCTCTACTACAGTTTTATTTTAAAACATATTCATAATATTCTCATTGAAACGAAACTATGTCTATTCTTTTAGCCACCACCAAAAAACAGATGTTATTTCATAAATAATGTGCGGTATATTTTACGAAAATAATTTTCATAACTCGATGCAATCAATAAGTGTTATATGACATGCTTATACTATTTCCGCCATTACTATAATAGCGTACTGAGTACGGAGGTGCATCATTCACTTAGTATAAACTATTTATTTCATGTACTGCAACCAATTTACAATGGAGAGTTCTATAATCAAATACATTGAACTCAAAGAAATAAATCTCATAGAAAACAATTTTCTATACATAAATACATTTCAGAATAGAAATCATATTTCTTGTTCCAATGTTAAGTATCAATTATTATTGTTACAATTCTTGTTCCGATGTTTTCTTATAAAGCGGAAGTGACCATTCACTCTCTTCATCCCGATTATACCTTAAATCACATCTACTCGTGTACATTCGGTTTTCTTTCTATATGGTCGAACCATTCAAAACAAATCCCTTACTATAATACCATAACAAACTCTTTACAAGAATACATTTGATCATCCTTAACATTTAAGGACATCAAATATGATGCACCTTATGTAAACTGATCAAACTGACGTTTCAACGATCGAGTTCTTAGATTTATATTATAGTTTTGGTCTTGTATTACATTCAACACGGTATGATCTTTATTGTAATCAATTAAATCGAATGCTCAATCTTGCACTACGGTTTATTTGCTTATTTCGGATGAACCAATTTAATTGAAATATCATACATTACGAACTGTGACTGTTCACCATATAATATTTATTTCCGATTGTATATGGATCAAATATCCATAGTCTTGTATTACTTTGAGTTCTGAACTCATAGAATGTAATACATGGTCTTGACCAAATAAACACATAAGCGATCAAATTATGAACATTTTAGTAGTTCTAAAATCAGGCTCTTGTATGGAAGTGTCACGTACGGGAATTTTCGACTTTCAAAAATTCGACATCGATACTCACTTTATCGACTGCCGAGCAATCGAGTGCCGGAAACTCCAATAGTGAGGGTTTAAGAAAAAGAAATAGAAGAAAAGATAGAAGAAAAAGAGAAGAAGAAGAAAGAAGAACAACAGAACAACATCAGAACAGAAAACAATATCAGAATCTTACACATTTTATTTAAAAGCTTATCCACTGTCCAAAATCGTGGATATAATTCCCTTAATAACCTTCTATATTAAATTCATCAAATTTGATTGATTGATTTCCGAATTTATAAAACAACGTTTATAAATTCCATTTTCTATTTTCTATAACAACTCTGGTTTATAAATCTCATTTTATTAACTTCTAAAATCCACTTATAATAATAAGTGATTTCGGATTTATAAACAACGTTTATAAATCGCATTAGTACTTTATAACGATTTCAACTTTTAAAAGAATCATTTATGAACAAATTCGATCAATAAAGGCAAAAATCCAAGTTATAAGTAAATTACTTATAAATCCTTTATTCTACAACTTCATTCATTTTTAACTTCACAATATAAATCTATTAATTTCATTCACTTATGAAATCCAATTATACTTCTTTTTAACACTTATAAAATTCGTTTTATAAGTCCAATATTTTGATTTATAAAATATCAATTTTATAAATCTTTCTATACAAATCGTTTATAGTTATTCAAAAATCCCAACTTAAACCATTTTATAAATAAATCGACTTTTATTTCAAAAACGACACTTCGGTTATATTTCACTAAAAATTATAACTTTTATAACTTTAAAATTTTACGTTTATACATCGATTAAAAAATTCCATAAAACGTATATTTTCAAGAATCACTTTAAAAACCCTTTTAAAGTAAAAGTCGTTATTTTTACATTTCAAAACTGAATCCGATGATGCAACAACACCAATCAATCCATCACAACAGTCAATATCATATATCAATATGATAACAGAATATATATCAATATCTGTAAATAAATAAATACAGTTGAGGAATCCAGTTGGATCCCTCCAACATGTTTCCCTGCATCCAAAGATGTTAGCACAATACCAATTCCGCTCCAGTACGGAATTATCGCGGTATATGGGTTTTATAAAAAAAATCCGCTTACTAACGGCGCAATAGGGTCTCATCCGCTATACGAGGCGGGAAATCATCAATCCAATATATACATATGCCAATATGTATATATTGCTATATATAGATATATATCCTACTATATCTAATATCACATCCAAAAGCAATCAATAACTGCAAAAATTCCACTTTTCAATTCTTGAGTGAGAAGATCTCACCTTGAATTTCCGATAATAGTCGTAGCGTTTTATTTCGAATAAAATTAAACACGCGTTTAATTTTATCCGGAATTTTCAATGACTCCAATTCACTCCAAACCAGCTCCATTGCATAGTGCTCGACAAAACGAAGCCAACGCAATTCGTTTCGTCCAAAACGGACCTCGTATGAAGAAGTTATGATTATTTGAAGTTTACACGAATTAAAAGGTAATTAATTTACAATTTGTTTTAACCTAAATCAATCCGGGCTGTTGGATTTTGTTTGCTTCAGATCTGGACCGTGACTTCTTCATCTTCCTCTCACGTTATTTCCAGGTTTCTCACGTACAACCTTGAACCCATGAGCCGCCCACTAGGGTTTGAGACTACGGCTACCACAAAGCTCGAAACTGCATCACTCCACCACCATCGGAAAGTTCATCGCCTCCTCTACGCTCGGCTAGAGATTGGTGAAGCTCGGCCCCACCTACTGCTGTAAAAACGTGAGAGGAGCTGCTACCTTCAAGCCCCAATTGCCGTTGATTGGCTCCGCTTCAGACGATCTCCACCGTTGATCTTCTAGAGCTCGACCAGCTCTACAACTTTCATGTTGAACATTTCACGAATCGTTTGATGGATGGAGAGAAATTAAGGAATGAAATTTGGTGATTTCTGGTCGTTGATAACAAGGGTGGCGGCTGAGACTTCAAAACCCTAGGGTTGTTTTTCTTTTGCAAAATGAAGAGAAGAGGGGCTTTTATAGAAAATTTAACGATTTACTATTCATCGAATTTTTTCGAACTCCGATTCGAGCGTGCCGGCTGACGTTCGTAAGGTTTACCCCACGTTCCGAACACAATGGAACAGGTTTCGGAAGCTAATTCGATCGTATGTGTGAGATATGGCAATAAACGATCAATTTAAATTAAACCGATTTAAACCGATTTCGATGCGTTTTGATTCGTACCGGACAAACGGTAAACCAAAAAATTACGAAATTTGAAATCTTACAATAATATCACACTACGGATCCGATGAAACTAGTTTCGTCGAAATCCGAGACTTTTTGAAAAATGACTATTTTAACCCGCCGAATTAAATTAAAATAATTTCGACGCGTTTCGAGCTGCCACGGTCAAACGACAACTTCGATTGCTACGAAAATTGAAATCCGATAATAACTAACTATTACGGATCCAATGGAACTGGTCTCATTCAATTCTGAGACTGTTCAAAAATTGGCTATTTTTCAGTCGATAATTAAATATTAAAATATTCAATTTTCATAGATTAACTCCAAATTCAATTTTAAAAGTTCTATAACCTTTCTATAACTCCAGTATGATTAATAAAATTTTACAAATCATTTTAAATCATTTTAAACTCGATTTTCAATTATCTCTGGAATTTCACTATTAAATTTATCGATTTAATTATCAAATTAAATCCAATATTCGAAAAATAAATCATTCGACTTATTAAATTCATTTATTAATATTTAAAATTAATTAAATATTCGAATTTTAATTACCAAAAATTCTGGGTCGTTACAGGAAGTCAAAAAATTGACATGCGATAAGCATTTTTTTAATAAGTATATGTTCTATCTCTATTTTGTCAACCTTCAATGCAGTTCATTTGTATATCTTTATTGATAAACGTTTCATCAATCACATTAAATGTACAAATTTATCAGTGTGGACTATTATCATTATATAACATATGTTCTTACGATATTAAAAATGTTAAATGTTATCATTTCATTTTTCTAATAAGGCTCTTACTAGTCTTTTATGTTTTTCCAAACCCTAAGTTGAAGCATAGAAATCTTTCGACTTCACTAGTGGGTATTAGGACCTGTATGTCTTGAGATTCCGACCTTGAGAAAAACTCAACAAATCATAGACCCACATACGATGGATAACTCCTTATTGGTTGTGTCATATACAACTCCTAACACTTTGTACCTTGTCATAATCCCGCCTTTACCTTGAGGAAAACTTAGCCACCAAAGTGAGACTTTCACTCAGACCTATCACTTCGCAACGGCCTGCGTTTAACGTACAGACCTTAAGGAAAGATCAATAAATACGTGCAATTATCTTACCTTGTCTATTCAATATATCAATAGTACTATATATAACATCCCTAGCTTGAGGAAAGCTTAACAACTAGAGAGTATGCTAGTGATCGATTAATATATAAATGATAGAGTACAACTTTATATTAAAGATTCATAATCTTCAATATATTATAACGAATGATAAGGAGTTATGGATAATGCATTTCTTATGAAATACCCTCGTGATTCAAGTATCAAACACATCAAAAATCATGGTATACATACATTTACGTATGTATTTATTCCTTAAGTCCATTCAGGGTTTCTTAACATTCCACCTTTGATTTATACATTCATATTATACAAGTTTTATTATTATATTACTTTTATATTTCATATTACTTATACAATAGCATTATGTATAATATTATATTATTAAATCTTATTTAATTAATTTTATATTATCTTAATATATAACATTTATATTGAATATTTATTATATACTATAACCTTTACAGTATAACACATATATCTCATGCATGTGTATTTTCAATTAATTGATTAACCTTTAATTAATTTATTTAGTTAAACGATTTTAATTAAATTATATTAATTTCTAAAATTGTTTTATATACATATATGTATACCTACATTATCTTAAACATTTTAAAATAACATGACATATATCAATATATATAATACATACATATCTCTACTATTAATAATAAGAATTCTTTAAACTATAATCAACTGTGTCTTTTGGCACTTCCTAAAATACCCTTCTCATCGAATCGCGTTTCTTTTCATTTCATTTCACTGCAGCCTAAAAGCTCTACCCTCCCCAAATCAACCATCGTTATCGTTATCGTCTTAGATCTGGAATCTCCAATCTCAAATCTCAAATCCGAATAAATTTTGCAGCGTCTTCCTACTACGACACTGATGACTACTCCTGCACTGATGTTAAAGTAATTCAAATTGATTAACTATGGCCGGACTTATTACGTGAGTTAAAAACTTTGTCAAATCTATTCTTTGCTTTGTAATTGATATTTGGTTTAGGATAGATTTGTTTGTTTGAAAGTTATTTGTTCACTTAGTACTGTATTTTTATCTGCAATCATCAGATTTGCTATAGTATAGGTAAAACCATTTTTTGATTCATTTTCATTTTCGTCTTTTCGCCTTACAGATATTGAAAATGATTGTTCTTTTCTTCTTTGAATAATTATTTTATGTTGAAGTACTATTTTGAAAATGACTTGGGAATTAAGTTATCAAGCAATAACCATCTAGGTTTAGTCATCAGTCTTGGATTTGAATTCAATGGTAGCTGATGTGCTTACACGCCTGGAAAATCCTCTGCTTCCATAGCAAGACCTGTAGCAAAGTTGTGCTATTTTGTTAATACATTTAGGCTCTAGATTTTTAAAAGGTCTTTTGGCTTATCCGAATTAACCCTTATGTCTTATAATTGTTTCGAATTGTTCAAAACCTTCATGAACTACTGTTGTGTTATATGTATAAACATTAAAACCTGATTTCAACCTTTTTAATCTAACATGAAACATATAGGTATTTAACTATTCAAATATAAACATTAAGGCTTGATTTCTACTTATATAACATCAAGACCTGATTTCTACTTATAGAGCCAAGGCTATAAGTTAGTGGGTCTTTAAGACACTTACTGCTTTACTATGACCAAAGTAAAAATTGTGCCAGTGCCAAAAAAACAAAAGGAAGATGAATGTGACATGGTTCGGTAAATAAACTAATAGGCGTATTATGGTTATTAGTGTAGGGCGCTCAAAACAAAATTTGCCTGTAATATTAATGTAATACACGTTATATAGCAACATATATAAATATTACAGAGCTTCAGCAAATTAATGAGAAGAGGGCGCAAAAATGGAAATTGTACCTCTTTCAGTTGTAAAATTCGACATATACATATACTTGCTAATACTTTTGGAATAATTGTTATTACGGTATCTTAATTAATAAGGCTTTTGTTTATAGGTAAATTGTAAAAAAATTAGCTGGGTAGAAATTGAACTTCATTTTTTTTCCAGTGTTAGTGATGAGAAAAAAAAATGTTAGCAGAACCCAATTCAATTAAGTAGATGTTGCTATTCTCTTTCAAGCAAACTTAAGAATTGATCTTCCTCATGGAGAATTTATCCTCACCTGTTATACATACATGTTCAAGCGACAAACCTAATTTTATTATATAGATCGATTGACCGTCATATTGAAGTTTAATGCAGTATTGTAAGCCGAGTATAGACAAACCACTAATATTGTAGTATTCTTAAATTATGCATTAAACATGCAAAATTTGCACCAAACATGCAAAAGCAGGTTGTTTTCTTTTTTACATCTAATTCAGCAGTACATGTTGAGTTTACAAGTACAATAGTTAGCCTCTCGTTTTAATTTTATGGACATAACACTTTTTTTATTTTCGAGTTAAAGGATGGAACATGTAACTTCAAAATTTTCTGCCTTTATTTCAATTTTCTATATCATATAAGTAACTTATTATTGTCAGTGAAAATAATAAGGTAGTATTTGTATATTTTAATTTTATTAGTAAAAGCAGTTGACATTCTCAGTTTAAACGGTTGGCAGTTATAGTTGCATTTAGTGATTTCGCTATGTGATGTTCCTAGACACAAAGTGGAATACAACAATTCATCCTTTTATTCATATACTACAGCGATTCTTCATATTTCTTTAGCCATTAATTCTTCATATATCTACAGCCTTCAATCTTTAATCAAGCAATTTTTGTAAATTGTGTGTACTGATTGCTTGGCTTGCTTTCTTGATTGACGATTGAGAGAAAATATATTTTGTTTATTTGGGATTTCTTTGGTTCATAAACTATTTTGATTTTGAAATGGTTCATCTCCATTACACGCATTAATGATCAGAGCTTTTTTTTATCGAGTATGGGTTCTTTCAAGGGTTCTTTCAGTCACCCGTAGAGTGATGAGGGATGGGAAGGAGAAATTAGCTTTCAACACTCTATTATTTTGTGAGATAAAGATAGAATACTTTTCCTTTTATATGGATAAGAAAAATATTAGTCCGAAAGTTTTGAAAAACTCAAAAGTTAGTATGAAATTCATACTAGATTTTTGAGTTGTTCGGACAAATTTCACCTTTCAAGCTCAAATTGCTTATTTTTTATTTTGTATGGCGTGGACTAATAATATTGTGCGTATGCTTATGTTGTATGATTATTTATGAAGGTAACTGAAGCTGCTTTTTATTGGATCATGATACCGGTGTGAAGCGTGTAAAAGAGTTGAACATGTTTTCTCTTTCCTTTAGTGGATCAGGACAGTAAACATATTAAGCAACCTTTTACCTTTTTCTTGCATTTTATAACTTTTTGTTATGGGAATTGGTGATGAATGTTGGCAGAATTGTATAAGGCATCCTTTTCAATCTCATTTGGAAGAGATGCTCATATGCGTTATTATGAAATTTTCAGATTAACGTTATTTTTATCCTGTATTAGCTTATCAAAAACATAATTTCTCCTTTTTTAATTTTATTAGCTATAGCAAGTGGGATGTGTGGATTTTTGCCTCTCTCACTTCTATATTTTGCACACTATTGTCAAATAAACTCACATGTCATGTTGAGTAGTAATAGATAACTAACGTTGAAGTTGAAATGAAAAATAAAATTAAATTTAAAAGGAAAATGATAGGAAGGATGTTATGGTGTTGGTTACCATACAGCTTTATACTCATATGATGCTGAATGTTTGTATAGACCATTATCTTGATAGTGTACTAAACGTTCTTTTGGAACAAAATGATATATTTTGTTGTGATAATTGAAATTTAAGACGTCATACATGGAGTATTAGTGGAAATCAATGTCGCTTAACACTCATGCTCTAAAGTATTTTACTTCTTTTGTATTATATTTTACATCTTCAAGATTTTAGAGCAGTTTTTATTACTAAAATTGCTTATGTTATTATTGATTGAGATTTGGTAGTTTGTTTCAAAAAAAAGTCCATCTTATAGTTTTAATAAGTAGTCAGAACATAGATTTGATCATCTATAGATGATAAGAGTTAATATGTACATAACATATTTAATTATATACATAAGGCATTGCCATTGATAAGAGTTTTCACCTTTTATTTCTTATTACAAAGCAAACAAAGTAAGCATATTGCTCATGACCAAAGCAGTTCACATACCCCAAGTAAGCATATGTAAGTCTACGTAGACGTGCATATATACTCGTATGTATTAATTAATTAGCTTATTTAATTAATTTAATTTTATTAATCATATTAATAAATTTAAAATTTGAAGTTAATATTTAATATTTTCAAACATTTTGAAATTTTTTATTATATTATAACTTTAATAATATATATATCTTATTTTAAATTTAACTTTTAAATTTAAAATATTATATTTTAACTTTTCAAACAATTTTGAAAATTAGCCTAAGGCCCAATTCAAATTTGGTCTTTTCTATTAGGGACAACCTTTGGGCTCGCATATCTGTTTGGGCCAGGCTGTTAGCTAGGTAGGCAGAGTACTTGATTATCCAAACTCAATCCTTCAATACTATCTTTCTAGACACCCTACTATCTAGGCTGCAAGCTTAATTAGTTAATCTTAACATGACTAATTTAGATCGCATAGTCTATTGGGCTTTGATGCCATTATTGCTCTGGCCCAAACTTCTTTAGGGTGACGCAACTAGGTACCTCACGGGTGAGTTTTACATGCAGCCTCTCGACTAGCACAACCATCACAGGACATGTAGCAGCAAGAGCCAATGCTTTGTCGTAGATCATAATGTGAGAACCCACCCACTATTATGCTAGTTACATGGATCGAACCTGGAACATCCAATGGACCAGGTGAATGTCTCATCCAACCTCGCTCTTATACCATCGTTGGAACTAGGTCAGCCCACAGTGAAATAAATGAGCGAGTTTAATTTTTTTACCATTTTGGTCTTTATTGGTCCCGTGTAGTCTAATTTATTTAGAAATTTTCTAAATTATTTTTAAATAAAATCATTATTTTATTTAAATTCATAATATAATTTTATATTATATGATTAATGTTATATTATATGTATATATGTATCGTATACACATAAATATGTATGTGCATGTGTCACATAGCAATCCGTGCAAGGTTTAACATGCCCGCGTATAAATGTTGAAATTTCCACTACAATGACATGCTAGCTCATCTAGTATACAAATATATCATCAAAATGTATGCTCATATGCTTTAATTTATGTATATAAATTTATATTTTATTTTGAATAATTATAAATATAGACATACATGTGGAATTTATAATATATATTTAATTATGTATATAAAAACAATTAAAATATACTGCAAAATTTTAATTATTTATTTTGTTGTAAAATAAAAAAATTGAACTTTTTTGGGTGTGTGTATATATATATATTCTTATATAGTTTAATAATAAATAAACATAAACACACAAACAAATACATACATACATACATACATATATATATATATATATATATATGTATATATATGTGTGTGTGTGTGTAAATATATATGAGTGAAATACACACACACACACTTACCTAATAATACTCACCGCAAAATCAAATTTATTTAATTTAAAAAATTTGACCGAAAATAAATAATAATATGTATAAAAAAAAATATTTTCGAAATTATCATTTGCGTTTTAATATTTTATAAAACATCTAGATGATATTTTAGTATTTGAATATTTCAATATACATATATGGTAATTTAATAATTATTTTTAAATTTAATTTTAATTACCGCTTTTATATTAATATTTAACATATATATATAAATTTTTTGCTGTCGAGAGTTCAATGGGTATGAAAATGATTTTATAAAATAAATATATATGTTATGATATATATTTATTTATTCTATTGATTTATTAAATTGATTTGAATTAAATAATATTTATGTACATATTAAAAACATATATTTATGCCAAAAAATATTTTAGGTACAAAACTATCTAAATGTAATTTAAAACATATTGTAGTATAATGTTTAATATTTAAATTATAAAGTTTAAGTTAATTAAATTAGTTTAAATATAAAAAGTCAAATTTATTTTTTAATCTTAAGCCATGAGTTTCAAGGCACGTATATGATTGTTTTTATAAATATATAAGTATATAAACAAACAACTATTCTAAATGTGATGATATACTGAAATGGTCACTTAACACTACTACATATCTGAGGTTTTCTGACGCGTTTTTGACGTCGCTATGCTAATTTATTTAGTGATGTCAGAGTGACGCCAAAAGCGTGTCAGAAAAATGAGCATCGCTAAATGATTGAGCGTCGCTAGGACGTTACAAAAATGGTGTTGCTGTGGTGTCACTTAAATTTATCGATGTCATTATGACGCCTATATTCTGATACAATATATACGCTGCAATGGCGTCACTAAATTTTAGGGACGCCATTGCGACACTTGCTTTCTAAAACATGTACACGTCGCAATGGCGTCGCTAAAATTTAACGACGCCATTGCGTCGCCTATATTCTAAAGCATAAGCAGAACCATCTAATTTTTTCAATTCAATTATTCAAAATTCTAAAAGAATAAAAATATCATATGAATTGCACAAAAGAACTGTAGAACCATTAGTGAATTTCAAGAAAACATGTATAAGATCAAACAAGCAAAATAAACTTTAATTGCTAACCAACAATTTTAACTTGTATAGAAAAGTAATAAGCAATAACACATAGAGTATACAAAAATTAAACATTCCATGTTTCCACCAAATTTACTTCATCTCCTGTGATCAAAATCAATATCTCTTGCAATCATCAAAAATTTCCACATCTCCTCTTGCAATCATCATTATCAACATCTCTTGCAAATATCATCATAATCTACACTTAGTATTTTTGTTAGATGTATATCTGTCAAACACAAAAGAAAACATATAAATAAACAAATGTTAACATGATATCTAGAAGAAGAGATAATAATAAAAAATTTAAACTTACAAGGTCAAATCAAAGTCTTTATTAGAAAAGAAATGGAAAACAATGATGTCTAAAACGCCATAAAACCATTTTGACATAAAATTAGTTCATTATCAAACACAACAATGCTATAATATTATATATAGAGTTAAGAAACCTAGCACAATACTAGTACAACCGCATAACGATGAAAATACTGACCATTTGAATATATCATTTATTTAAAATAATATTTTTATTTGCTGCACTTTTAAATTAATTACACCATCAACGATAATATATTCGAAAAAATCATTTGAATTATCACCAATATACAAATCAATATACAAATGTGCTTAATAATTGTTGAGAATTATTATTGTATTGTATCATTACTATAGATAGATGATGATACCCAATTTATTATGTATGGTGTAACGTTTGAAACCCTTGTACCATTATATATTTAACTAAAGTTACTGTGTATTATTGTACAGATTATTTTTGTCAACAACTATTAGCTAAATTATATACATGTTAAGTTGCTACTCATTATAAACAATCTAATTTCCATAAAATAACTCACGGATCTGATTCATCATGTAAAGTTCAAACATATATGAACATAATTTTCATGAAAAGACGGTTCTTTGACAATATTCAGAAATTAAAAATTATTTCTTTGACTGTTTTACATATTACCAGAACCTAGCAAAATTAGAGAACATGAAATTTACTTATCGCCTATAAGAATATCTGTTACATATAAATTGCTCTATCGTACTACAGGTTTGGAGTTGTTCTACCGTTGCCAAGTGCCTGCTCTATGGTGTAGAAATCAAGCAGCAGTCTGATGATATTCTACACCATACTTGCTATTAGAGCCCACTCACTGCCAGATTAGTTATACACTATCAGACTCAAGCCATAGGAGAAAATCTTTGAAAATATTAAAACAATATAAACTCTATGCAAGTAGATATAATAAGAAGAATTTTAAGCTGAGAAATTATGGTGAAAGGAAAACGATATCTAAGCAACATGATAATAATGTCTTCATATTGTCAATGCTACATTATTTTTTCTAATATCGAACATATCAGAAATATTCATAACAGAGCATGTAAATTATCATATCAAGTCCTGTTAGAACTTGAGGCTAGTCAAATATGCTTCATTCATAAATGAATCCAACTATAGACAGAAATTAGACTACTTTAGCAAATGCAATTTAATTATTTTTAACATAAAGAAATCATTTGGCATACAAAAGATAAAACAGATAGAACCTAACCAATTTATCTGGAGCTAAAATCACTGGCGTTGAACGGATAAAAGGTAGACATCATGAACTTCTATAACTTCATCAAGTGAGCATGCAGATGTTGGAATATATATTAAAAAAAGGTTGGAGACTAGAGAGAAGAAACTTGTTCTCACTAATCCACACAACTCACACACAAAGAGAAGAAACTTGTTCTCACAAATAATGCTTTATTATTATTTTTCCTTTGCTTGATTGCTTGATTACAAATGAGGGGAGAGCTCCTCTATTTATAGTCCCTAATAGATCATTCTAGAATTACTTTTGCTTGATTACAAAGAAAACATAATTCTAGAAATACTTTTACTTGGTTACAAAGAAAACATAATTCTAGAAGGACTTTTACTTGATTACAAAGAAAACATAATTTTAGAACTCTCACCCCCCTTTAAACAAGAATTCTCTAGAAACTAACAAATCAAGTTTATATTCCAACACCCCCCTTTAAACTTGATTTGCCCCCTTTGAGCTAAGCTTTTACGCATACCAAGTTTCTTCTTTAACTCCTTGAAAATCTCCAACTTCAAAGGCTTCGTTAAAATATCGGCAATTTGATCTTACGTCTTGCAATGCTTGACAACTACTACTCCTTTTCCAACCAAGTCTCGAATGAAATGATACTTGATTCTTATATGCTTGCTCCTCCCATGAAAAACTGGATTTTCGGTGAGTGCTATAGCAGAATTGCTATCACAATATATAAGTGGACTTTCTTTTGGAGTATGCTTAAGTTCTTCTAGCACCCATTTAATCCATAAATCTTGACAACTAGCTAAAGATAGTGAAATATATTCTGCCTCGGCGGTTGAGAGAGCCACAACTTGTTGTTTCTTTGACATCCACGTGATTGCACTTGATCCAAAGTAGAAAACATTTCCCGAAGTACTTTTACTATCATCAACACTTCCGGCCCAATCACTATCACAATATCCAAGCACCTTAGGATCATTTATCTTTTGATAATAAATTCCATCCCCAAGTGTTCCACGCACATATCTCAAAATTCTTTTTCCGGCATCCCAATGTGTCTTCTTTGGTTGCTCCATGAACCTACTAATCAAGCTCACACCATATGTAATGTCCGACCGAGTGGTTAGTTTCAAGCCAACTTCAACTAGAGTGCTAATTGGCTTTGCCTCTTCCATTCTAAACTTCTTCATCAAATCTTTTGCATACTTTTCTTGAGAGATAAATATACCATCATTATCTTGCTTTACTTCAATACCAAGAAAGTAATGAAGTAGACCCAAGTCGGTCATCTCAAATTGTTGCATCATACTTCTCTTAAATTCTTCAATATTATCAAGACTATTTCCCGTAAAAATCAAATCATCCACATATAAACCAATGATGAGAATGTTACCTTTGTTCTCCTTGATGTAAAGAGTATGCGCAAATGGACACCTCTTGAATCTCATCTTCACAAAATAGTCATCTATGCGACTATACCATGCACGAGGGGCTTGCTTAAGGCCATACAATGCCTTCTTCAACCGATAGACTTTATGCTCTTCATCCTTTATCACATAGCCGGAGGGTTGATCAATGTACACCTCTTCTTGTAGTACTCCATTCAAGAAAGCAGATTTAACATCCATTTGATAAACTTGCCACTTATTTTGAGCAGCCAATGAAATTATCAAACGAATTGTTTCAAGACGTGCCACGGGAGCAAAAACTTCTTTGTAATCAACACCATACTTTTGCTTCTAGCCTTTCACAACTAATCGTGCCTTATGTTTTTCAACTTCACCTTGTGCATTCAACTTTGTCTTGTAAACTCATTTGACTCCAATGGGTTTCTTCCCTTCAGGTACTTCAACCAACTCCCATGTTTGGTTCCTTTCAATTGCATCAATTTCTTGATCCATGGTTTGTCTCCATTTGTCTTCCTTGGCGGCTTCTTCAAAATCAACCGGATCCGCAGTTGCATATAAAGCAAAATCAACAAATTCATCTTCTAAAATTCTTCTTGTTTCTCCATAAATCTCCGCAAGAGGTCTTGTCCTTCTAGGTGTTGATTCTGAACTTGAAGATGATGAGCTTGGAGGAGAATTAGATGGTGGAGTAGGTGGAGTCGATCCTTCTTCTTCAATTGGCTCAAATGCATCATTATCAAGCAAGATACTTGTACTCTTTTTCTCATTTTTCCATTCCCATGCTTCTTCCTCATTGAAAATTACATCACGACTAATAATAGTCTTCTTTGTGATGGGGTTATATAATTTATATGCCTTGGATCTTTCACTATAGCCAAAAAGATGCACTTTTCAGATTTGCCATCAAGTTTTCCTCTTTTTTCATTCGGCACATGAGAGTAACAAATGCTTCCAAAAATTCGGAAGTGGGAGACACATGGCTTGTGACCAGTCCATGCTTCTTGTGGAGTCTTTCCTTGAACACTTTTAGTTGCCGCACGGTTGAGAATATAACATGCACATGCTACAGCTTCGGCCCAAAATATTTTAGGCAATCCTTTTGTCTTCAACATACTTCGAACAAGTTCCATGATGATACGGTTCTTTCTTTCAGCCACCCCATTTTGTTGAGGGGTTGAGCGGACCGTTAGTTGATGATGAATGCCATGATCCTTTAAGAAATTTCCGAATTCTTCCGCCATATATTCTCCACCACGATCGGATTGGAGTGTCTTTATAGAAAAACCACTTTGCTTCTCCACAAGTGCTTTAAAATTCTTGAACACTTCAAATACTTGAGATTTTTCTTTGAGAAAGTAAATCCACATCTTGCGACTATAGTCATCAATAAAAGTGAGAAAATACTGATTATCTCCAAGAGACTTTGTGCGCATATGTCCACATAAATCCGAATGCACTAGCTCCAAAGGATTCTTTGCTCGCCATGCCTTTTCTTTTGGAAATGAATCTCGATGGTGCTTGCCAAAAACACAACTTTTACATACTTGATCTTGTTTGCTAATATTTGGGATGCCTCTCACCATATGATCTTTGCAAATCTTGGATAGAGTGCTAAAACTCAAGTGATTATAACGAAGATGCCAAAGCCATGACTTGTCATTAACAATATTAGCAAAACATGGAAATGCTTCATTTTTAATTTGCAACGGAAACATTTTTGTTGGTGTCATCTTCACTTTTGCATAATAAACATTAGAAATATAATTTGTACCTTGCTTTGTCCGTATCGGAATATCACCACTGCCTTTGACAATGAGCCTTTTGTTATCACCTGTCTTGACTTCTCGTTGGACACTTTCATCAAAATTCACAAAGCAACTTTTATTTCCGGTCATGTGGTTACTACAACCACTATCAATATACCATATATCATCAAAAGTAGCTTCTTGAACATTACAAGCAAGAAGCATACTTTCATCTTGTGTCTCCAAATTCTCATGTAGAAAATTAGAATTACCTTTTTCATCATTAATTCTTTTAAACAATCCTTTTTCATATGCCCATATTTATGACAATAATGACATTGAATATTATAAGAGTTACCTCTTCCTCTTCCACTGTATCCTCCATGACCTCTTCCTCTTCCTCCTTGAGATGGGCTTGAATTTTCACTTTGAATTTGGCCACTTCCTTGTCCTCTACCACGGGCTGATCTTCCACCTCTTCCTCTAAAACCACCACGGTTGGTGTCTCGAATTTTAAAAGCTTGCTCGGAAGGAGAGGAATCAAATTGTTTGATGCGAAGCTCATGAGATTGTAGTGAGCCCAACAATTCTTCAAGAGAGAAAGTATTCAAATCTTTTGATTCTTCAATAGCAACAATAACATGCTCAAATTTCCTTGTCATACTTTGAAGAATTTTTTCAATAATTCTTTTATCCGAAATTTCTTCACCATTGACTCGAAGTTGATTAGCAATAGAAATAGTTCTATTATAAAATTCCTCCACCGATTCACTTTCTTTCATTCTGAGTAAATCAAACTCACCTCTTAGAGCTTGAAGTCTTACCATCTTTACCTTTTCTTCAACTTTGTATGCCTTGTTGAGGATGTCCCATGCCTCCTTTGATGTTGATGCCGAAGAGATCCTTTCAAAAATTGATTCATCCACCGCTTGATAGATAAAATAAAGAGCCTTCTTGTCCTTCTTTCGAATCTCTTTCAAAGTATTCAATTGTTGTGAAAGTGTTGCTTGATTCTCCGGTTCTTCATATCCATTTTCAACAATCTCCCAAAGATCTTGAGAGCCATACAAGACCTTCATTTGAATGCTCCATTGATTGTAATTCTTTCCCGTCAAACAAGGAAGTTGAGGTTGCAACATATTATTGGAAGTCATCCCTAAACCTTGCTTTGATACCACTTTGTTGGAATATATATTAAAAAAAGGTTGGAGACTAGAGAGAATGATGCAGCCCGACCTTCCTTCATTTTAGGTCGCCAACGACCTAACAAGTTGTTAAGTCGCGCAGGTGGCCTAACGAGTTATGCATGCGAATTATACCCACAAATGATGCTTGCGAGCGAGCTACGACCTAATGAATTACGAGCTAATGAGACAGTGAAGGACCATGCAGAACACCAACTGGATATTCTTAAGTCGCTTGGATGACCTAACGAGCTAAGTCAACAAGTTAGGTCGCGAAGTTCATATGTCGCGAAGGTCTTAGGTCGCCAACGACCTAGCAAGAAGCCACCTTATCTTAGGTCGCTATGAACCAGTATGTTACGACCTAGAAGGTCGCGACGTAACGTTACCAAGCTATATTGTAAGGTCACTCCATGGTTAGGTCGCGTGAATGGGTTGGGTCGTACAAGAAGATATGCCGCTGATTCCTTATATCGAAAAGATGTCCTATTGCCGTGCATTCTTAGGTCGCTCAAGAGTAGGTCGCGAGACCTTGGGTCGCTGAGATACCTTAAGTCACTGGGGGAGGTTTCCTTAAGTCGCTCAAGTGTTAGGTCGCTTAAAGATTTCCAGAAGCTATGTTCTTAAGTCGCTGATCTTTAAGTCGCTGGAACTTCTGATGCAAGCATCCCTTAGGTCGTTGCTGTCTTGGGTCGTGTTGTATATAAGTTGAGTCGCATTGTTTAAGGTTGTTGTATTTTGTTGTGTTGTAATTTGTTAACTCGTTGATGATGTTTCCATAGGTCGTAGGTCGGCCGCCTGTTAGGTCGTAAATGCTGTAATGTGTTGTATTGTATTTGTTTGTTTCTAGGTCGCAGGGTGTTAGGTCGTTCATGACCTAGTGTGAGTGTAACCCTATAAATAGGATGGTAGTGTCATTTGTAAACTTAGTTGATTTTGAATAAAACTTTGTTTGAGTGCTTTGTGCCTCTTTGAAATTGGTAGTTGAGTGTAATCTCCTATCTCCACTTTCGGCATTCAAGTGCGCTCGAATCAACGATTGTTGAAGTCAATTCACGGAATCTAGTGCGCTATATCAATGTTCGAAGAATCGTAGATCTTCTTTCACGGCATCGTGCGCGATCAACGTGACGAAGATAGCTAGAATCCGGTATCTTTGAGATCAACGGATTTGGGCGTTTGGTATTTTCAATCCACCGATTGCTACTTTCATCGTTGTATTCATTTCTGTTATTTTCCGCTGCATCATTTGGTATCAGAGCTAGACTTAGCCAATCATAGCTAAGCCGAGTCTTGGAGCCAATTCCTATTGAAGAATTCAAGCCGTGCGAACTAAGTGCAGGCCGAGAGTTTAAGTGTTGGATTTGTGAAGTTTTGACCATGTCACCAAGAAGAGCTAATCGCCATCAGAATGTTGAAGCGTTGTATAGAAGAGAAGAAGACGAGCAAATGGAACAACGCATCAATGAAAAGTTTGATGAAGGCATTGGGAAGTTAGAGAAACTGATGATTGACATGAATCAAGGTCAAAGGAGAAGGTCGCCAGTCTCGAACCATGGAGGAAACAGAGTTTCGTCATCGGTTACGGAAGCGAGGAGGGTGTCGCCGCAATCTTATCGAGAAAGAAGAGAATCTTCAGTTTCATTGAGAAGAGAACATCATGAGTATAGAAATGAAGAGAGAAGAACTCCACGTGAGTTTGAACATGAGCCATATCGTGATGATGAAAGACAAAGTAGAAGGTATATGTGTGATCATAGAGATGTGGATGGTCGAGATCGTTATCGAAGTACATCTGTTTTTGATGAAGATGGTGATAGACGTAGTGTTCATTATCGAGATCGACACCAAGTACGAAATGCATGTCGGGATGTTGAAGATGATCGACGATGGGAGTCGGGGATGAAAACTGAAATTCTAGAATTCAAGGGTGGAATGGTAGCGGAAGAATTTTTGGATTGGGTTTCAAATGTTGAGGAAATTTTTGACTTCAAAGAAATTCCCGAGGATCGAAGAGTGAAGTTGGTTGCTACGAGATTAAGAGGGAGAGCTATGGCGTGGTGGCAGCAGACTAAACTTACACGGGAGAGAATGGGGAAGTCAAAGATTGTTACATGGGATAAGATGAAGAAGTTAATGAAAGCTAATTTCTTGCCTTATAATTATCAGTCTCTTATGTATCAACGATTATAGAATCCGAGACAAGGGACCAAGTCGGTTAATGATTATGCAAATGAGTTTTATCAACTTATTGCCAGAAATGATATCATGGAGACGGAGGAACAGCTGACAGCTAGATTTGTTGGAGGACTGCGAATGCAAATTCAGGATATGGTGAATATGTTTGACCCTAGATCCGTGGCAGAAGCACACCAAAAGGCGTTAGCTTGGGAGAAGCAAGGGAGACGAGGAGGTGGTGTGTTTACGAATTCCAACAACCATAACAAGGATGTTAGTAGCAGTGCGGATGTTTCCAAAGTCGTCAGTAAGCCGAATGTGAATGAAGCCAACAAAGCAAAGGTCAATAGTAGTCTCAAATGTTTTAATTGTCAAGAGTTGGGCCATAAAAGCCATGAATGTACAAAGTCAAAGAAGCGAGCAATGATTGCGGAGATTGAGAATGAAGATGTAGAGGTAGAGTGTGTCAATTCACTACCCGTTGAAGAAGAAGAATTATTGACAGGAGATGAGGGTTGTAGTTTGTTGGTGAAGAGATCCTGTTTAACGCCAAAGCAAGAAGATGATTCTAGTTGGTTGAGGAGCAATATTTTCCAGTCAACATGCACTATTCTGGGGAAGGTTTGTAAATTTGTAATTGACGCAGGAAGCTGTGATAATATCATTTCTTCAGAAGTTGTAAAGAAGTTGTCATTGAAAACAGAGAAGCATCCAAACCCCTACAAATTAGCTTGGTTGAGGAAAGGAGGGGAAGTGAAGGTTAATCGAAGAGCTTGTATTAATTTTTCCATTGGGAAGAAATACAAAGACGAAATTTGGTGTGATGTGGTTGATATGGATGTATGCCATCTGTTGTTGGGGAGACCATGGCAATATGATAGAGCTGTGCAACATGATGGTCGAACCAACAGCTACAGTTTTATGTTCGAGGATACATGAATCACTTTGGTTCCTAAAAGGCGTCAACAGAGTGAAAACAAATTGGAGGAAATCGAGGAACTAAAGACTTTGTTGTCATTAAAGGAATTTTTTGATGTGGAAGATGAAGTCGTTTGTTTTCAACCACCAAAGTTTGATAAAGATGAAGTTGATGATTTTCAACCAACGGAATCTGATGAACAAGAGGTTGAAAATTCACAATCAGCAAAGTTGGATGAGGATGAAGAAAGTAAGTCAGGAGATGAAGAGGTT
This sequence comes from Allium fistulosum, assembly GCA_030737815.1. Taxonomy (NCBI): domain Eukaryota; kingdom Viridiplantae; phylum Streptophyta; class Magnoliopsida; order Asparagales; family Amaryllidaceae; genus Allium; species Allium fistulosum. The sequence continues at coordinate 70,151,966 of CM060903.1, forward strand.
GTTTCATTGGTGAAGAAGGTGGATTCGACTAGTCTACAATCTACAAGAGAGTTTATTAAAGAAGTGGAGGATAGTGCAGAAGTATTCTTGTTGAATGAAAATAAAACCAGTGTAGGTGTTGAAATTCTCGAAGAGGTTAAGCCAGTGGTGAATGAATGTGAAGATGTAGCTCCTGCAGAGTTGTCCAAGGAATTACTGCCACTAAGGGACGTACAACATCACGTTGATCAAGTGCCATGTGCTATTGTACCGCATATGCCACGTAATCATATCTGTCCGACAGAGCAGGTAGAGCTGAGAAGACTGATTGATGGATTTCTGTTCAAAGGAAGGCAATTGTATACTCCTGATTGCAGTTGGCGAATAAGAGTTATCAAAGACTTACATGTAGAAAGACACGAGGACTGTGATCGTAGCATGCAGTTGATTGCATCGTCTTATTTTGGGACGTCAATAAGGAAGGAGGTCGAAAGGTTTGTTCAGAGGAACCATAATTATCAAATTTCAAAAGAGACCGCAACGAAGTCAGGATTATGTATGTTACCTATACATACTAGGTTCTGGGTGAAGATAAGTACGGACTCTGTACTAGGTTTGATGAAGATTCAAAGTGGCAACGAATATATCTACTTGATGGTTGAACGACTTCTTATTCGTGAAGGAATGGGTCGTTTGGAAATTGTGAAGGAAATTTGTGAGAATGATTGTAAGTTGAGTTTGTCAGATCATCTTCCTGCTGCTAACATTGACAATATCAAACACTTGGTCCCATTTCACAAGGATAAGAGTATCGAAGACGAAGAAACTGTAAATTCGAGGACGAATTTCTATCAACCGGGGGAGGATGATGCAGCCCGACCTTCCTTCATTTTAGGTCGCCAACGACCTAACAAGTTGTTAAGTCGCGCAGGTGGCCTAACGAGTTATGCATGCGAATTATACCCACAAATGATGCCTGCGAGCGAGCTACGACCTAATGAATTACGAGCTAACGAGACAGGTGATACAGTGAAGGACCATGCAGAACACCAACTGGATATTCTTAAGTCGCTTGGACGACCTAACGAGCTAAGTCAACAAGTTAGGTCACGAAGTTCATATATCGCGAAGGTCTTAGGTCGCCAATGACCTAGCAAGAAGCCACCTTATCTTAGGTCGCTACGAACCAGTGTGTTACGACCTAGAAGGTCACGACCTAACGTTACCAAGCTATATTTTAAGGTCGCTCCATGGTTAGGTCGCGTGAATGGGTTGGGTTGCACAAGAAGATATGCCGCTGATTCCTTATATCGAAAAGATGTCATGTTGCCGTGCATTCTTAGGTCGCTCAAGAGTAGGTCAGAGACCTTGGGTCGCTGAGATACCTTAATTCGCTAATGGAGGTTTCCTTAAGTCGCTCAAGTGTTAGGTCGCGTAAAGATTTCCAGAAGCTATGTTCTTAAGTCGCTGATCTTTAATCACTGGAACTTCTGATGCAAGCATCCCTTAGGTCGCTGCTGTCTTGGGTCGTGTTGTATATAAGTTGAGTCGCATTGTTGAAGGTTGTATTTTGTTGTGTTGTAATTTGTTAACTCGTTGATGATGTTTCCATAGGCCGTTGGTCGGCCGCCTGTTAGGTCGTAAATGCTGTAATGTGTTGTATTGTATTTGTTTGTTTTTAGGTCGCAGGGTGTTAGGTCGTTCACGACCTAGTGTGAGATGTAACCCTATAAATAGGGATGGTGGTGTCATTTGTAAACTTAGTTGATTTTGAATAAAACTTTGTTTGAGTGCTTTGTGCCTCTTTGAAATTAGTAGTTGAGTGTAATCTCCTATCTCCACTTTCGGCATTCGAGTGCGCTCGAATCAATGATTGTTGAAGCCGATTCATGGAATCTAGTGCGCTAGATCAACGTTCGAAGAATCATAGATCTTCTTTCACGGCATCGTGTGCGATCAACGTGACGAAGATAGCTAGAATCCGGTATCTTTGAGATCAACGGATTTGGGCGTTTGGTATTTTCAATCCACTGATTGCTACTTTCATCGTTTTATTCATTTCTGTTATTTTCCGCTGCATTATTTGGTATCAGAGCTAGACTTAGCCAATCATAGCTAAGCCGAGTCTTGGAGCCAATTCCTATTGAAGAATTCAAGCCGTGCGAACTAAGTGCAGGCCGAGAGTTTAAGTGTTGGATTTGTGAAGTTTTGACCATGTCACCAAGAAGAGCTAATCGCCATCAGAATGTTGAAGCGTTGTATAGAAGAGAAGAAGACGAGCAAATGGAACAACGCATCAATGAAAAGTTTGATGAAGGCATTGGGAAGTTAGAGATACTGATGATTGACATGAATCAAGGTCAAAGGAGAAGGTCGCCAATCTCGAACCATGGAGGAAACAGAGTTTCGCCATCGGTTACGGAAGCGAGGAGGGTGTCGCCGCAATCTTATCGAGAAAGAAGAGAATCTTCAGTTTCATTGAGAAGAGAACATCATGAGTATAGAAATGAAGAGAGAAGAACTCCACGTGAGTTTGAACATGAGCCATATCGTGATGATGAAAGACAAAGTAGAAGGGATACACGTCACAAAGGCGTAGGTAAAATCCCTTCGGCTTTATTATGTCAACAAAAATTAAACAAAAAAAAGGAAGATGACATCATTAAATCGTTGCTAAATTTCCTTGACGTCGCAAAAACGTAGGTAATTTCTAATGCTTTTGCAATGCCGATTGGAAATGTCATAATATACATGGCATCACCAAGGCGTTGCTAAATGACGACGCCATTGTGGCGCCTTACCGACGAAATTAAATTTAGCAACGCCGTGCCGACGCCGAGTCACTATGGCATTGCTAATCTCCGTCAAAAATCAACCATTTTTCTTGAAGTGTAACCAACAAAGCAATATATGGTATATAAATTATCTAAATATTAGTATATATTATATACCGGATGATTACCTTTCATCAATGCCAAAGGACCAAATCTTATAGGGTTGAAATAAACTCCTGCATCAGATTCCAATTCTGAAGGTGCTATCTTTCGAATTGCAGACTATCAACTATCGAATAATGTTTATTTTAATTTGATTTGAGCTTGGAAATGGATGAGATGGGAAGATGAATTTCGACCGGAGATAGAGCTAATAGAGGCCTAAAAAGTTGGAGAAGAATGAGTGTTATGATCTATTTATAGAGAAGAGACTGTAGATATAAGTTAGGATCTAGACCCACTTTTATCTCTTACACATTCTCTTCCTTTATCCTATCAAACCCTAGCCCATTCTACATCTCCAAGCCACCCCTACCTGGTCCATACATGGTCGAACTCACAAGCCCTCATATGGGCTTCAAAATCATTTAAAGCCCGTACAATATTCGTTGTATTTAAATCTTATTTAAATGCAAATAGATATTATGTATCGATTAATATATTTATAACTATTATAAACATATTTATTAATATTTTTTAACAGATGAAAATAGAATTTTATAACTAATATTTCATAGTATTCAATTAATTTATAACGATTATAAATTAACTAAATCAATTAGTTTTGCGACTCTTCAGGAGTAAATTGGTCATGATTAATATCGAACTATTCGATATTAGTGTTCACACGTCACTTAGCAGATGTTGTGACATTTTGGCCAAATATATCTCTTACTTGGTTTTGGTAAAATTCAATCTTACTTTGTTAAGCGTTACCTGGCTGTGACTGTTATTTACATCAATTCTCTTGGTCAAAACTATATCACTTTGGACTTATGGAATTTGGTTATGGTCAAAATTCCAATTTCATCACATTTAACTCTATAGTCTAAACACAAAGCCTTTAGTTTAATAATAACAATTATTATCGACCGAAATGCTCTGACCAGAGACTTTGGCTTTGAGTTGACTTCAATTGACCGCGATACTAACCACATATAAATAAGAAGACAAATCCTCTATTTAATAATGTTTCACTTCCAATGCTTCCACTCGACCCAACTATAGTCGTTCGATAGACATCGTGCCATGATTTTAACTATAATTCAAGCAGAGTTTCCACATTGAAGCTCGACAGTATTCTCAAGTCGAGGGAATTATGTAATATTGTCACATCGATATTTTCTGTTTGATCTTAGTTATATTAACCAACAGAAAACTATCGAGTGATTTTTCTATAGTTATCCAATAACTATCAGCACGTAACTCCTTGGTGCCTCCAGTAGCGATGAGTAATTCACTGCCCAACATTAGAAGAGTGTTATGTACTCTAATCTCAATGGATGTATCGATATCCAATCTCGACACATCTTGACTAAGAATATATAATATGGTATATTTATTTTCATTGTAATAAATTACCCATGGTTACAACACTTTGTAACTACTATCACAAAATGTAACATTTATGGATTATCTATTAAATATACTTTTAATTAAATTAATTAATTAACATGACACATTATATCAAGTATATAATAGAAAGAAAACACATTTTATTTCGAACAAGATTGGTTATCGGGTTAGATATATGTAACAAATTATATAAATGACCCTAGAAAATATTCATAACTCTATTCAAGGTTAGAATAAAGTTTGAAAATGTTTTAACATGGAAATCATCTTAAAAATATCATTTTTAACTATATAGACATGCATAGAATAGCGAGAAATATCAAGTCACTGACCTAGCACCAAAATTAGCCAACTCTATACCCAAATCTGAAATGGACAACAAGAATTCGATTCCCAAGGCATCCAAAAAATGAATCTAAGATCTTCCCCTTGCTAATTACCCTTTAACAATGTTTTAGGCGAGATTTAGTATGAAAAGGAGGAGCTTTCAATAGAAATTAGGTCGATGGAGAATTATACTTAATTTTGGGAAGTGGGAAATGATTTAGATCTGTCCCAATTAGGCACAATTCCAAAAATGGGTTAGCGCACCCAAGTATGAGCTTAACTAATTACTCACTAATCTGACTAGTAGCAGTCCTAACTTAAAACGGTCATATCTCCAAAATGACAAGTCCATTTTTCTATTATGACCACTCTACGGAAAGAGAAGCTATCATCCCGATCTTATGAAAGTGATTTCAGACCTCAATTCAAATCCTATAAAAAATTATAGGCTTTAAACGATTTTTAGGGTCAAAACCGTCTGATAAAAATTCTAAAGATGGGAAATGTCCATAATAGTCATTTTCCAAAATCATAGAGTCACATGATCTCATAGAAATTAAATAATAATATTTTACGATCCTTCAATCTGTAAAATACGGGACATTACACTCTCCCTTTAGGAACAAACCCCATCCCTCCCCCTCCTTCCAAATCCTTAAACAAATCAAAGAATAGTCAACCATAGTTACCCCCAACATGCCTAATAATCATAAGCAATCACCATACATCTCAAACAGGCAGTCATGCAATCAATAATATATATGAACCTATCCTAGCATGCGAGATACTAAACTATCCTATATGATATCAAAAGTGAGAAAATACGATAAACAGTAGGTCTTATCACGCAAAGAGCTTTGGGTATGCAATCCTCATGCTTTCCTCGGTTCCCCATGTGCAATCGCCTTCACTTTCACCCCATTGAACATTCATTAACCACCATCTTCCTCCTAACATATTCGTACCATGTACAATAATACGAATCGGCTTACGAAGTCTCGAAACTTCTGGTTCAATCTCAATATCATCAAGTTTATCCCATGCGATCGTCACGCCTGAGTCGTGCACAAACTTCCACAAGTGAGAGATGTGGAATATTTTGTGCACACCCGCGATCTTTTGAGGTAAGTCGACCTTATATGCTAGGTTCCCAATCTCTCCACTATCGGAAAAGGACCTACGCATTTTGATGCCAACTTCACCTTACTATTGAATCGAACAACATTCTTCAATAGAGAAATCTTCACAAACACCATATCGTCGATAGATAACTCCAAATCTCCACGTCTCATATCAGCGTAGCTCTTATGCCTATCCTGAGCACCCTTCATCCATTGTTGAATGATTTCAATCTTCTCCGAGGTCTCCTTGATCATATATGTCCACTATTAGTTTCTCATCCCACCAACATGAAGAGCATTACACGGTCGGCCATATAATGCTTCGAATGGTGTCATACTGATACTAGACTGATGACTATTATTGTATGTGAACTGTTCTAAATGTAAATGACGTCCCATGAGCCTCCAAAATTGAGGATTCAAGCTCGTAAGAGATCCTTCAATATACAATTCACCCTCTCGGTCTGCCCATCGGTTTATTGGTGATAAGATGTACTGAGATGCAGGTCCATCCCTAACGTCTCTTATAAGCTCTTCCAAAACCCACTAGCGAATAAAGAGTCTCGATCACTCACAATGCTTTTCAGCACACCGTGGAATCACATCACCCATTTCACATACAACTCAGCCAATTTGGATGTCGTTCTACTAGACTTAATAAGTATGAATCAAGCACACTTGTCAATCTATCGACTATGACCCAGATGCTATCATGCCCACCTCTAGCCCTCAACAATCCATCAATGAAATCCATTGTTACTTGTTCCCACTTCCACTCGGGAACTTCTAGTGGTTGCAATAACCTATTTGGCTTCTTCTACTTTGCCTTTACCAACTGTCAGCTCATACATTTCGAGATGAATGTCCCAACATCTTTCTTTTTTCCCTTCTAATAATACGTCTGGTTCATATCACAGTAAATCTTATTACCGTTGGGATGTACAGTTAATCTAGAATGTGGCACTCTCGTATTCTCATAATCCATCAACATCGAGAACAAACAATCTCTCATCCTTACGAAGCTGACCATCTCGGTCAAGTCCATACTGCTTTATCCCATTATACTCTATTCCTCCTTGTATTTTTGCTATGATCTTTGCTAGCCTAGCATCTCGCTTCTGACTAGTACCAGTCCTCTCGATCAAATCAGTTTGATGGTCAAACTTGTTAACATCTCTGGCTCTAACTCGCAATAATGCTGGAAGCCATAGATAGCAATGTACTTCAACTGTTTCCACTCTAGGAACATCACTCTGAAACTAGCATGTCTAATATGAAAAACATCAGTGACTGCATTTCCCTTACCGAGTGTATAAGAAATGCTAATGTCGTATGAGGCTAAGAACTCTAAGCATTGCCATTGACAAAGGTTGAGGTTCTTTTTGAAGAAAAGGTATTTAAGGATTTGTGGTATGTGAACAACTCGAACCTTTCTCATAGTGGATAATTCCTCCAAATCTTCAAAGAAAAAACTATCATCGTCAACTCCAAATTGTGGGTCAGATGCTTCCTCTCATACGGTTTCAGCTGTCGACTAGGGTAGGCGACAACGTTACCTCCTTGCATCAGTACCACACCCAATCTGGTACCACAAGCATCGTTGTATACCTTCATCCCCTCATTCCCACTTGGAATGGTCAACACCGATGCAGTCGTCAACCTCTCCTTTAGATTAACGAATGCATGCTTATATGTCGCGCCCAAACAAAGGCCTGATTCTTCTTCATCAAATTGGCTAACAGTTTTGCTACATTCAAGAAGTCCTTGATAAAACGTCTATACTATCCTGCCAGCCCAACGAAACTCCTCACATCAGTAGCGTTCTTAGGTTGGTTCCAATCTTAAACCACTGCCACATTGGCAAAATCTACTGCGATACCCTGTTCAGAGATGACATGTCTAAAGAATCTCACATCCCTCCTCCAGAAGTGACACTTTGAGAACTTCGTCTTCAGTTCGTGCCATCCCAACACTTCAAGCACAATCCTCAAATGTGTCTTGCGTTCCTCCTCCATCCTGGAATAGATCAGAATGTTGTCCACGAACACAAACACAAACTTATATAGCCGATTCCTAAAGACATGGTCACAAGATCAACAAAGTATGTTGGAGCATTGGTTAGCCCGAAAAACACAACAAACCACTTATAGAAACCAAACAACGTACAAAACGCAGTGACCTGCACACTCTCCTTCGACACCATTAGTTGGTGAAACCCCATCGTAAGATCCAACTGAGAGAACACCCTCTTACTATGGATCCAATCGAACAAGTCATCAATACGTGGAATTGGATACTTGTACTTCCCCGTCACCTTATTCTGCTCATGGTAGTCAACACAAAACCTCAGAAGTCCACCTGCCTTAGTGGGGAATAATATAGGTGCGCCCCACTCAGATATACTTCTGCAAGTGAACCCTCGCCTCAATAGGTCATTCATTTGCATCTTTAGCTCCTTCTGCTCCCTAGGTGTCATACGCCTCAAATGCATAACTATCGGTCTTGCATCCTTCACCTAGTCTATGTAAAACTCAGTTTCTCAATGTGGCGGTAATCCGGTCCTCCTCAAGTACATTCAGATACTCTCTAACAATAGGCATAGAGTACAACTCATTCCATGGGACCTCTAGCAAATATAGAAAGCTGACCATAACCTCATCCTCTAGTAGGTAGCCAATCTCTACCTTTCATCCCTCCTCAGCCTAATTATCAACAATAGCTTCTCGCAATCCACCACTACCACATACTTCCTCAACAGTTCATCCCTAAGATAACACTGAACTCATCGAAACCCAAAACAAAGTATCACAAACAAAAGAGCATCCATGGCTCGATAAAACCAAACCATGACAAACCATATAAAGACTAGTGGGGCCTCCAACGGAGTGTGTCACTACTAAAGGTCGGTTAATTATTTCGAGTCTCAATCCCAATCTATCTATCAGGTCACTAGATATAAAGGAATGTGAAGCCCCGGTATCGAACAAAACCAGTATGGAAACACCATAAATAGAAAGCATACCTTGAATGGTGATACATTTCCCCTTCTCCTTTGTTGAGTGAGCACTAGATAAAGTCGGGACATCAACCAAAACATATGCTTTCACCACTTACTTCTACTTCACTGATTCTGGACAGCTCTTCTGCATATATCCCATCTTTCCACGGTTATAACACTTCTTTTGCTCAGATTTGCAATCCCTACTTAGATGACCCTAATCACCACAATTATAACAAATAAGGTTCCACTTCGCCTTCTTCTGAGCATCCATCTCCTCGGACTGCTTCCTCTTACCATTCCACTTTTTCTTGCCTCCACACCTTGCTGCGGCTTTGGTTCTTCTCTTACAATAAAAGTGGACTTGGGTTTGGGTACGTACTCTCAAGTCGGAGGGCTTTCAACTGCCTTCTTAAATGACTCTTCAATGTGCCATACAAGCTTCTCTCCCAACTAGTCATCCAACCTCATAATAAGCTATTCGTTCTTCTTCAATGGAGTGTCGATGAAAAACATATCATACTTCGATAAAGCATCAAACTCCGCAACACACTCGAAGACAGACATGTCCCCTTGCTTAAGCTCTGCAAATCTGAACAACACCGACTTCTTAGTAGCCGAGATAAACTTATCCTCTAATCTAGTCATGAACTGGTCCCGAGTGAACTGATCCTCGAGAGTAGCAACCTTAATAGTGTTCCATCAGTTCATGGCTCTCCCTTGGAACTGTCGAAAATCCAACCTCCTCCTCAATGCATCGTCCAATTCCAAGTGATTAAAAATCGTTTTGCAGGTATTCAACTAGTCTTGCACTTCCATAATCGATTTTGTTCCTTGGAACGATTTTTAACTAAGATTGGCAAAGTCCTTATTTAGCTTTTCAAAATCAACTCTGGGCACTTGCACTCTAGCATCAGCACCAATAGCAACATTCGAAGCAGCCACTTGGGCGTTTTGCAGCATGTTCGTTATCAATGCATTGAACATTGCCTGCAAGTCGGGGTTAGCAGCCCCCAAGCCATCTCCTTCCTCCACGACTCCTGAGATGGAGTTCCTTGCAGCGTTTCTTTTATGCCAACTCATTTTTAATCTGTAAAAAGAATGACCAGTCTCTCATAAAGAAAACTGCTTCAATAGTAATCGTGCATGCAATGCGACTTATACACTGCTATATTGTTTAAAAAACCAAAATATAACAAGTACGCTCCCTCATGTGCATATATACACACACACAATCTCGATCAAGTCTAGGGTGATAACTTATTCTATATCTCTACTGGATCAAGTTATCAACTTAGGTTAACTACGCAACCTGAACTCTGATACCAAATGTGATGATCGCTCTAAATCTCTAGCATCCAATATACTTTTATAGTCCGCTACTACAGTTTCGGGTTGATGTAGGATGATTGTCAAGGTTTAGAAGTATATAAAACAATTACAAAACCTATCATATATCTCACAGTGTGTCTAATAAAATATAATAATCATCATAGATATAAAACTGATGAGATAGTAATAACTAAATAAATAACAATATCAAGTTTCACAGGTTCACAAAGTTATACAAAATAGAAGAGAGTTTATACAACTAGAAACAAACTAAATAGATAACTGTCTCTAAATAAAATAGCTAACATTGTCTAGGCTCTACAGTGTCGCACATCAAAATGAGCAATAATGAACCCAAATATAATATGAGAAAGCATCATCTCTTGCTCGTCCTCTACGCAACACCATGTATCACATAAATCTGTTATCTAGTTTACTCATTTAAGAGTATCCGAGATAATAAAAAGCAAAGCATAAAACCTCGAGTCAGACAACAATCTAGTGTGAGCGATAAGAAAATCTCAAAATACTAGTAAGGAAAAAAGGTATAAGAATCATACATGATCTGTCCCTGCATCTAAAGAGTTAGCACATAATAATGATAATTTGCTACTCTACTATCATCATAAAGTATACAACCATCCTGGTATAGTATCGAGTGTCTAGATATTGATCCCCTAGATACCTACATCTTGTGACATCCCTAGAGTGATAATCAACAACTATAGCAATCATGACAAACATAACATCCATCAAAAAATTCCCACTATTACTCAATGTGCTTGGATATATGATTACTCGTATAACCATTCCTTTGCAAGGGATTAATGTAAAATCCAGGTTTTTTATGTACTCGAACACCAGCCCATAGCTGACACTAGATCCCTTCCTCGTTCCAGGGTATATAGGTCCCTTCAATGTGTCCGGGGTAGCTATTCCAAGTACCTAATAAGCATCCTCACAACACCACTACTTATGAGTGCATTAGAAAACACTTCGAGTATCGAAGATCCCTTAACACGTGTTTCTAAGCCCTCCCTCGCTCCATCTAGTTTCCATTCATCATCATAGAACCCTTCAACGTTCATTTCTTTCGATGATAGAACCCTTCAACATTCTATCCACGAGATCTCTTCCTCGAACCCGCCCTGATGGTTAATCATTATTACGATTCCATAGATCGAGCCGTCCTCTTCAGAACACTTCTAGACGTCCGTATCAGTCATAAAATCAACACCCCAAAGTCCTGAAGTCATAACATCGAAGCATTACAACATTGCTTCATTCATCAATCATTATCCTTTATTGCGCTACCATGTCATAACCAACCATCGAACGAACGAACGCCTCCAGCACGTCCTATAGGACCTACTCTGCACCCCCTGTGAGGTTGGCCCAGATTGGCCACTACCATTCATGTTGGTACCGACATGAATGGATTTATGTCGTTGCATACATGAATTACTTTGCCAAAAACTAGCTAGGTGCTTCATGCCCCGACCTCTTCCATCTTTTGCTTCCCTAGATTCCCTTCTTCTTATGCCTTAAGTCCTCTAGTCCTTTGCTCCTAAAAGATGCCGGTACTGACCTGATTATGTTGGTACAAAATAAATTTTACTCCTTCTATTTTAAAGCAGGGTCCCCAAACTCTTCTCATGCCTTGCCCTATGCATGCCTTGAAGTTCCTTAGCCAAAATCCCAAAGTAGCACTTCTACCGACCTGAAATGCGCCACTGCCGACCTGATTTCCAAGCTTTCACCGACATGAATTTAGCCATCCAAATCACCTTCAACCTTCATTCAACCTAAACTATAGGCTTCTCTACACCTCAATAACTCTATCTCAAAGTTGCACCACATTTTGAGCATTTTAACATCATTTTACCCAAATCGACAACCACATTCCTGCTATACTAAAACTGCTAACAAACATGTCAAAACAATTTAAAAACCATTCATTAACATCCAAGAAACATATTTAATTCATTTAACATGATTTATTACCATATAATTCCCTAGATCTAGTCTTGTATAAAATTGACAACGTGATTAATAAAAGGTTGCAAAACCATTTAAAAACCATTCTTACCTTTTTATATTCGACCATAACAATTTTTTTTAACATGGAAATCATCTAAAAACATTATTTTGAACTATATAGACATGTATAGAATAATGATGGATATCAAATCACTCACATAGCACCAAAATTACTTAACTCTACAGTTTATAACCAAACCTAAAATGAACCTCAATAATTCGATTCCTAAGGCAGCCAAAAGATGAATCTAAGATCTTCCTTTTACTAATTACCATATAATGATGTTTTGTGTAAAGTTTAATATGAAAAGGAGGAGATTTTTGATAGAAATTAGGTCAATGGAGGTTTAGCTTGTTTTTGGGAAGTGGAAAATAATTTAAATCAGTCCCATCATTCCCAATTAAGCGCAAATCCCGAAATGGCTTAGTGGACCTAAGTATGGGCTTAACTAATTACCTCCTAATCTAGCCAGTAGTAGACCAAACTTAAAATGGCCATATCTCCTAAACGACAAGTCCATTTATCCTATTATGACTACTTTATAGAAAGAGAAACCATCATCTCAATCTAATGGAAGTGATTTCATAGCCCAATTCAGCTACTATTAAAAGTTATAGGCTTTATAATATTTTCAGGGTCAAAACCATCCGATAAAAATTTTAAATATGGAAAATGTTCCTAGTAGTCATTTCCCAAAATTATAGAGTCATACGACCTCGTATGAATTAAATAATAATATTTTACGATCCTAAACTACATAAAATACGGGTCGGTACATAACATTTTCTTAAACACTTATCTGCATAGCTCTTTTGTGATAATCCAAATATCATTCCATAAATAATAATAATAATAAAGTGTGTTTGGATCCCTAATACAAAAGAGTCATCGTTAATTTTCATTTAAGAAAAATCAAAAGAAATATATTGGTTTCATGCAATATAGCTGAATAATATTGACAAACAAATATATCATCAACTAGAAAAATCAAGAGTAAAAATTACTCTCTTAGAACTTATGATACACATATTATCCCTTATGTTTTTCTCAAAGCCGAAGGAGGTGATAATATGATGAAAATTATTACACCATTGACGAGAAATTTATTTGAGCCCGTAAGTAGAGTATTTAAGTTGTTTCATTAATGTGTTCATTAAGGAACAGGGCTTTAATATCCATTTGATATTGTTAAAAATCAAATTCTACAACAAACCCCAAAACGATTCTAAAGACATTCAGTAAATCGAAAAAAAATCATTTTAAAATCATTGTTTTCCTTTTGAGGGTAGTGTTTTCGACAGGACGAGGCTTATATCTTTCCACCTTGCCTATTGAATCCCTTTTAGTTTTTAATCACTCATACCGATGGTGTCTTCATACATTTAAGTAGGGAGAAATATCACAAACTTTATTGTCTTGTGCAGATTTATATTATAAACCTATTCTTAAATCTACTTTTTTAAATTTTTATCATTCATGGACTAATGTAAGTTGAATGAATCATCTTCATCAGTCAATTATTTTTCTTTATGGAGAATTAATACATGTTACACTCATATTTTCCAAGTGTTGTCAAAGTGAAAGTAATACAAGTACCAAGCCAAAAAGAACTGCCCCATGATAGGAGCCGAAATATGGAAAAAGAGTAAGAACAAAGTCCATATAGTTCTGTGCAAAAATCATGAATCGATGTCCAATCATAAAGACTGCACCTTCCCATTGAACGTAGTTTCGGCACTATAACACTGGGCCGAAAACCTGAGATGGCTACAAAATATAGAGACCAATCTACAACCTTAATACTCACCTCAATAGGTAGAACTATGACATAGTCTTAAAGTAACAACGAGTTATATAAACTATGCTGCGGCCCTGAAAGCAACATCAACAATACAGAACTATGGCATAACCCCTTAGGAAACTATGTGCGAATGAGGATGTGTTGCAATCTTAAACTAACATCTTAAGTGATAGGTTTGCACCATAATTTTGTATCAAAAAGCTATATGGATGCGCTTCCATCCTGATTTGATGTGGAAGTGACAGAACTGCGTCGCAATCCTATATCAATATCGAATTGACAAAGAATGCGCCGCCATCTTGATGTGACAAAACAGCGCCGCAATCCAAAAAACACTACCCCCAAACATAAAGACTTATAGGATGAGGTTATGTGAAAAGACTACTCCGCAACCAAGAGCCGAACCCATTCCTCAAAGGCTAACCAAGAGATCCCAACCTCATCCACAATATCGCTAAACATAGCTCAAAGACAAGGGTAGTGGCGCACTCCTCTATCGATGAAGATGGCTCAGAATAAAGTCATGCAAGACGGTAAATTTCTAAAACAGCAGCGTAGTGTCTTTTACTAAGCCTTACAGCTCAACTCCAACACCATGCCTTGTCGATATTTCGGATTGAACAACGCAGTACAGCTTTGGCAGTGGCAATGCAGTACGATGCGGTATCACTACCCTGGACATAATAAAGGCACAACTTCCAGTAAACTAAAACGAAGTCCTGAAGTGCTAATAATGGTGTAGTTCTTCCCTAACTGGGTGGCAGTTTCCTATTATGGCTTCATCTGCACATACGTGCAGCATACAAGCCTATTGCTTTATAAAATTAGAAAGTCATAGACTATTCAAATTTGGGTTTTCCCACTTTAATTTCAAATTTTCCGTCTAATCTGAAATTTAACCGCTCAAATCATAGTTTCCCGCCAAAGGTTATGTAACATTCCCTACTTGGAGGCCCAAAAACCAACGGCTACGGATGCTACAGTCGTTCATAGTTATTAATCTTCGGTGACCAAATATGGTAATGTTAGATACATTGATATAACAGAAACACATGGTTATGGAAAAAAATTTAAAATAAAAAAACAGCTTCCTCTTTCCATTCCAAAACATTTCAAATTCATTACCTAATCCCAATACGAGAACCACGTTCAGAGAAAATATATTTATTATAACATACGTCAAGAGCGATATATGAAGATGCCCTCTTGGATGATCAGAGTATATATAGGCAATTAAATAACTTTGCATTTACAACCAAACATAGTGAAATCAAAATAAAAGAGAACTCTAAGTAGCTACCATGCTTCCTGCACGTCTCCGGAAGCTTATTCGTTTAAAGAGGTACCTAAAAACCTCAACTCTCAAACTACTCAAAATCAATTGAGCGCCCGAGAGTTTAAGGGGAAAACATAAACTTCGAGTCAGACATAAAGCCGGGTATGAATAATAATCTACCATCTCAAAACATTTAGATATCTAGCGAGACCACGCCACTTAGCAGAACGGGTTTTCCTCTCACTAGTATCCTAAAAACTTTATAAAACCATATACTGTGCTCCTGCATCAATAATGGTTAAAACATAACAGTTCCAAATATTATGATGATATGCAAAACAAGTAAATCAATTCTAGATTACCCATCCCCATTCATTTTTTACTATCTGTCTCAGTTATAGTTTCTAGGGTCACTATTAACCTATTAATTTTCATGGGCTTACTAATAGCCTGTTTAAATTTATGGACTCCCTATCCAATTTCATAGTTTTTATGGAATCACTAAGAACCTATTGGCTCTTGCCAATAACTTCATTGTTTCATGGGTTCTCCCTGAACCTATTGGTAACTCCTATAACTTCCTTCTTATCCTAGTTTTCATGGGTTGACTAGGAACCTATTAACATCTGTCAATAACTTAATTCATATATAGTTTTCATGGGTTCACTACAAATCTATTGGCCCCTACCTATAAATCTCTCTAATCATAGTTTTCATGGGTTTACTGTGATCCTGTCTCCTTGACAACTTCTTTTATACATAGTTTTCACGGGTTTACTATGAACCTATCTCCTTGACAACTTCTTTAATCGACATTTTAGCATCATATATTCTGGTCTTCCTGATCTCCTGGATGCAATTCTATTCATTCAGAAGTTAACTTAATTTATATTTACTACCAGGTCAATCTAGCTGGTTATTCTGCCCTTCCCCAAAATATAGTTATGGGTTCATTACAATGTGAATATATACATATATAAAGAAGCAAACATAATAACTTGGTTAATCCCTTTAACCTATTAACTAAGGAAAAACTTCTTCAAAAACTCCATACTTAAAATCATTCAAAACTCTTTATTTATGTCATGGTTTTCCTATAAAATGAGATTGGGTTATTTGTTTTGAAAACTAAGGCTTTCGAAACCTAAAAACATTACTTTCGAAACCCTTGGATAACCTCCTTCGAAAGCATAGAAAACTTCTTTTCAAAACATTAAATATACACCTTTCGAAGCTCTTTAATCATCTCTTTCGAAACCAAAATATACCTTTCGAAGTATCAAAACATTACTTAATAATCCTTAGAAACATAGCTTCGAAACCAATGAAAGTACCCCTTTCCAAACCATTGGGTTTACTCAAAAGCATATTTTGGGTCAAAGTGAATATATATATACACTCGAAAGGCAAAAGAACGGAAGCAGGGCTTCGACTAGGTCGAAACCACCATTTTCGAAAGCATTGTTTTATAAAAAAGGGACTCATTCGAAAGCTTATACTTAAAAATGGAAGATGCAACCTTCTTCGAAATCTATTTAGAAAACCCCATTCGATAGCATATATTTTGACTCCTTCGAAAGCATTAGTAAAAGAAAGGCAGGCGATTATCATTTGAAAGTAAAACAAAGGTTTCGACCCCATTAGAAGTAAAGGTTTCGATACCATGTCTTCCGCCTTTCTCCAATCCACTTCGTACCAACATTGTTGATACCATGTGTATTGGTTCCGACTATGGTAGGTTTCGACTGAGTCGAAGTAGAAGCACATGGTCGAAAGGTACTTCTGAAAGAGGCGGAACCCACTTTTTTAGGTAAAAGCTGATTAATGCCAATTAAAGCAAATACTTTCTAACTAACCCGTCTACTTGGAAACATGTGTTTTTTCTGTTCAAGCAATCCTGAAAGTGTTGAGCACATATTCTTTGAATGTGATGCAAACCTTACTATGTGGAGAAGAATGATGATGGTAGTGGGATGTAGTGCCTTCACAACCCCTTCAACTATTGATTTGAACATAATCTACAAAGCAACAAGATGGAGAACCATGAAATCCCAACTGTTAACCCTATGCATGAAGAAATACTTCTATGTGCTTTGGAAAGAACGTAATAGAATTTGTGTTGAAAAGAAGAGGAGAGCTGGTGAAGTATTATGGAAAGACATGAAAAGTGAAATTTATGAAGCTATTCTGAGACATCCCGTGTTTCCTCCTGCTTCGAGTCTGACTTGGAGATAGGTGAGCCTAGAATTTGCTTTGAGTCTTTGTATTCTCCTTGTTTATCCTAATGTGTGCTTGTCTTCTTCTATTATTCATCCTAGTGTGGTTTTCTTTTTTGAGGCTTGAAGTATGTTTCGAGCTTCTTCCTTTTATTGTTCCTTGCAATAAAACAGGTAGGGGGTCATGTCAACCCCGCTAGCCTTTGCTAAAAAAAATCATTAAATCATTTATCCTCTCAAAATAAATTCTCACGGTAAACCACTTAGGAAAAATCCCCAAAAGTCACATAAATTCACTTTTAATATGTTATCTAACATATCAAAATTTCAGACCCAAATTCTCAATATAATTTCTGAAATAAATTTCGAAACCCAATTAACCATATTTTCCTTTGAAAATTCATAACAATCTTTCCATAGCTTGGAAAACTATCAAAATTAAAACCCAACTCCAAAATCATGTTTTACATAACATATAAATTATTCATGGCATATGAAAATCATTATAATCAGTTTTACCCTTAAAACCATGTAAAATCATATTCAAACAATCTTGTTTAAATCTAACATGTTATCTCTCTAATCATAGTTTTCATGGGTTTACTGTGATCCTGTCTCCTTGACAACTTCTTTTATACATAGTTTTCATGGGTTTACTATGAACCTATCTCCTTGACAACTTCTTTAATCGACATTTTAGCATCATATATTCTGGTCTTCCTGATCTCCTGGATGCAATTCTATTCATTCAGAAGTTAACTTAATTTATATTCACTACCGGGTCAATCTAGCTGGTTATTCTGCCCTTCCCCAAAATATAGTTATGGGTTCATTACAATGTGAATATATACATATATAAAGAAGCAAACATAATAACTTGGTTAATCCCTTTAACCTATTAACTAAGGAAAAACTTCTTCAAAAACTCCATACTTAAAATCATTCAAAACTCTTTATTTATGTCATGGTTTTCCTATAAAATGAGATTGGGTTATTTGTTTTGAAAACTAAGGCTTTCGAAACCTTAAAACATTACTTTCGAAACCCTTGGATAACCTCCTTCGAAAGCATAGAAAACTTCTTTTCAAAACATTAAATATACACCTTTCGAAGCTCTTTAATCATCTCTTTCGAAACCAAAATATACCTTTCGAAGTATCAAAACATTACTTAATAATCCTTAGAAACATAGCATCGAAACTAATGAAAGTACCCCTTTCCAAACCATTGGGTTTACTCAAAAGCATCTTTTGGGTCAAAGTGAATATATATATGAAAGTATCCATTTCGAAACCTTTAATCTTTATATAAATTTGTTTGGGGAAAGTTTGATGGCGTCGGCACCATCCTTTCGAAAGCTTCAAAACATTTAAGAAAAACTTTGAAGGTTAGCATCGAAACCCCCTTTCGAAGTCATTGCCTTTGAAACTCTTGAACCCTTCCGAAAGCTTTTAGAAAGTGGCTTAGTACATCTTTAAAACAAAAGCTACCCTTCTAAAGCATTGATGACTTCAATACACTCGAAAGGCAAAAGAACGGAAGCAGGGCTTCGACTAGGTCGAAACCACCATTTTCGAAAGCATTGTTTTATAAAAAAGGGACTCATTCGAAAGCTTATACTTAAAAATGGAAGATGGCAACCTTCTTCGAAATCTATTTAGAAAACCCCATTCGATAGCATATATTTTGACTCCTTCGAAAGCGTTAGTAAAAGAAAGGCAGGCGATTATCATTTGAAAGTAAAACAAAGGTTTCGACCCCATTAGAAGTAAAGGTTTCGATACCATGTCTTCCGCCTTTCTCCAATCCACTTCGTACCAACATTGTTGATACCATGTGTATTGGTTCCGACTATGGTAGGTTTCGACTGAGTCGAAGTAGAAGCACATGGTCGAAAGGTACTTCTGAAAGAGGCGGAACCCACTTTTTTAGGTAAAAGCTGATTAATGCCAATTAAAGCAAATACTTTCTAACTAACCCGTCTACTTGGAAACATGTGTTTTTTCTGTTCAAGCAATCCTGAAAGTGTTGAGCACATATTCTTTGAATGTGATGCAAACCTTACTATGTGGAGAAGAATGATGATGGTAGTGGGATGTAGTGCCTTCACAACCCCTTCAACTATTGATTTGAACATAATCTACAAAGCAACAAGATGGAGAACCATGAAATCCCAACTGTTAACCCTATGCATGAAGAAATAATTCTATGTGCTTTGGAAAGAACGTAATAGAATTTGTGTTGAAAAGAAGAGGAGAGCTGGTGAAGTATTATGGAAAGACATGAAAAGTGAAATTTATGAAGCTATTC
Source organism: Allium fistulosum (assembly GCA_030737815.1). Taxonomy (NCBI): domain Eukaryota; kingdom Viridiplantae; phylum Streptophyta; class Magnoliopsida; order Asparagales; family Amaryllidaceae; genus Allium; species Allium fistulosum. Next base: position 70,171,716 of record CM060903.1, read on the forward strand.
TGAGACATCCCGTGTTTCCTCCTGCTTCGAGTCTGACTTGGAGATAGGTGAGCCTAGAATTTGCTTTGAGTCTTTGTATTCTCCTTGTTTATCCTAATGTGTGCTTGTCTTCTTCTATTATTCATCCTAGTGTGGTTTTCTTTTTTGAGGCTTGAAGTATGTTTCGAGCTTCTTCCTTTTATTGTTCCTTGCAATAAAACAGGTAGGGGGTCATGTCAACCCCGCTAGCCTTTGCTAAAAAAAATCATTAAATCATTTATCCTCTCAAAATAAATTCTCACGGTAAACCACTTAGGAAAAATCCCCAAAAGTCACATAAATTCACTTTTAATATGTTATCTAACATATCAAAATTTCAGACCCAAATTCTCAATATAATTTCTGAAATAAATTTCGAAACCCAATTAACCATATTTTCCTTTGAAAATTCATAACAATCTTTCCATAGCTTGGAAAACTATCAAAATTAAAACCCAACTCCAAAATCATGTTTTACATAACATATAAATTATTCATGGCATATGAAAATCATTATAATCAGTTTTACCCTTAAAACCATGTAAAATCATATTCAAACAATCTTGTTTAAATCTAACATGTTATCTCTCTAATCATAGTTTTCATGGGTTTACTGTGATCCTGTCTCCTTGACAACTTCTTTTATACATAGTTTTCATGGATTTACTATGAACCTATCTCCTTGACAACTTCTTTAATCGACATTTTAGCATCCTATATTCTGGTCTTCCTGATCTCCTGGATGCAATTCTATTCATTCAAGAGTTAACTTAATTTATATTCACTACCGGGTCAATCTAGCTAGTTATTCTGCCCTTTCCCAAAATATAGTTATGGGTTCATTACAATGTGAATATATACATATATAAAGAAGCAAACATAATAACTTGGTTAATCCCTTTAACCTATTAATTAGGGAAAAACTTCTTCAAAAACTCCACACTTAAAATCATTCAAAACTCTTTATTTATGTCATGGTTTTCCTTTAAAATGGGATTGGGTTATTTGTTTTGAAAACTAAGGCTTTCGAAACCTTAAAACATTACTTTCGAAACCCTTGGATAACCTCCTTCGAAAGCATAGAAAACTTCTTTTCAAAACATTAAATATACACCTTTCGAAGCTCTTTAATCATCTCTTTCGAAACCAAAATATACCTTTTGAAGTATCAAAACATTACTTAATAATCCTTAGAAACATAGCTTCGAAACCAATAAAAGTACCCCTTTCCAAACCATTGGGTTTACTCAAAAGCATCTTTTGGGTCAAAGTGAATATATATATATATATATGAAAGTATCCATTTCAAAACCTTTAATCTTCATATAAATTTGTTTGGGCAAAGTTTGATGGCGTCGGCACCATCCTTTCGAAAGCTTCAAAACATTTAAGAAAAACTTTGAAGGTTAGCATCGAAACCCCCTTTCGAAGTCATTGCCTTCGAAACCCTTGAACCCTTCCGAAAGCTTTTAGAAAGTGGCTTAGTACATCTTTAAAACAAAAGCTACCCTTCTAAAGCATTGATGACTTCAATACACTCGAAAGGCAAAAGAACGGAAGCAGGGCTTCGACTAGGTCGAAACCAACATTTTCGAAAGCATTGTTTTATAAAAAAGGGACTCATTCGAAAGCTTATACTGAAAAATGAAAGATGGCAACCTTCTTCGAAATCTATTTAGAAAACCCCATTCGATAGCATATAAAAATGAAAGAAAGGCAGGCGATTATCATTTGAAAGTAAAACAAAGGTTTCGACCCCATTAGAAGTAAAGGTTTCGATACCATGTCTTCCGCCTTTCTCCAATCCACTTCGTACCAACATTGTTGATACCATGTGTATTGGTTCCGACTATGGTAGGTTTCGACTGAGTCGAAGTAGAAGCACATGGTCAAAAGGTACTTCTGAAAGAGGCGGAACCCACTTTTTTAGGTAAAAGCTGATTAATGCCAATTAAAGCAAATACTTTCTAACTAACCCGCCTACTTGGAAACATGTGTGTTTTTTCTGTTCAAGCAATCCCGAAAGTGTTGAGCACATATTCTTTGAATGTGATGCAAACCTTACCATGTGGAGAAGAATGATGATGGTAGTGGGATGTAGTGCCTTGACAACCCCTTCAACTATTGATTTGAACATAATCTACAAAGCAACAAGATGGAGAACCATGAAATCCCGACTGTTAACCCTATGCATGAAGAAATACTTCTATGTGCTTTGGAAAGAACGTAATAGAATTTGTTTTGAAAAGAAGAGGAGAGCTGGTGAAGTATTATGGAAAGACATGAAAAGTGAAATTTATGAAGCTATTCTGAGACATCCCGTGTTTCCTCCTGCTTCGAGTCTGACTTGGAGATAGGTGAGCCTAGAATTTGCTTTGAGTCTTTGTTTTCTCCTTGTTTATCCTAGTGTGTGTTTGCCTTCTTCTATTATTCATCCTAGTGTGGTTTTCTTTTTTGAGGCTTGAAGTAAGTTTCAAGCTTTTTCCTTTTATTGTACCTTGCAATAAAACAGGTAGGGGTCATGTCAACCCCGCTAGCATTTGCTAAAAAAAAATCATTAAATCATTTATCCTCTTAAAATAAATTCTCACAGTAAATCACTTAGGAAAAATCCCCAAAAGTCACATAAATTCACTTTTAATATGTTATCTAACATATCAAAATTTCAGACCCAAATCTCAATATAATTTCTAAAATAAATTTCGAAACCCAATTAACCATATTTTCCTTTGAAAATTCATAACAATCTTTCCATAGCTTGGAAAACTATCAAAATTAAAACTCAACTTCAAAATCATGTTTTACATAACATATAAATTCTTTATGGCATATGAAAATCATTATAATCAGTTTTACCCTTAAAACCATGTAAAATCATATTCAAACAATCTTGTTTAAATCTAACATGTTATCTCTCTAATCATAGTTTTCATGGGTTTACTGTGATCTTGTCTCCTTGAAAACTTCTTTTATATATAGTTTTCATGGGTTTACTATGAACCTATCTCCTTGACAACTTCTTTAATCGACATTTTAGCATCCTATATTCTGGTCTTCCTGATCTCCTGGATGTAATTCTATTCATTCAGGAGTTAACTTAATTTATATTCACTACCGGGTCAATCTAGTTGGTTATTCTGCCCTTCCTCAAAATATAGTTATGGGTTCATTACAATGTGAATATATACATATATAAAGAAGCAAACATAATAACTTGGTTAATCCCTTTAACCTATTAATTAAGGAAAAACTTCTTCAAAAACTCCATACTTAAAATCATTCAAAAATCTTTATTTATGTCATGGTTTTCCTTTAAAATGAGATTGGGTTATTTGTTTTGAAAACTAAGGCTTTCGAAACCTTAAAACATTACTTTCGAAATCCTTGGATAACCTCCTTCAAAAGCATAGAAAACTTCTTTTCAAAACATTAAATATACACCTTTCGAAGCTCTTTAATCATCTCTTTCGAAACCAAAATATACCTTTCGAAGTATCAAAACATTACTTAATAATCCTTAGAAACATAGCTTCGAAACCAATGAAAGTACCCCTTTCCAAACCATTGGGTTTACTCAAAAGCATATTTTGGGTCAAAGTGAATATATATATATGAAAGTATCCATTTCGAAACCTTTAATCTTCATATAAATTTGTTTGGGGAAAGTTTGATGGCGTCGGCACCATCCTTTCGAAAGCTTCAAAACATTTAAGAAAAACTTTGAAGGTTAGCATCGAAACCCCCTTTCGAAGTCATTGCCTTCGAAACCCTTGAACCCTTCCGAAAGCTTTTAGAAAGTGGCTTAGTACATCTTTAAAACAAAAGCTACCCTTCTAAAGCATTGATGACTTCAATACACTCGAAAGGCAAAAGAACGGAAGCAGGGCTTCGACTAGGTCGAAACCACCATTTTCGAAAGCATTGTTTTATAAAAAAGGGACTCATTTGAAAGCTTATACTGAAAAATGAAAGATGGCAACCTTCTTCGAAATCTATTTAGAAAACCCCATTCGATAGCATATAAAAATGAAAGATAGGCAGGCGATTATCATTTGAAAGTAAAACAAAGGTTTCGACCCCATTAGAAGTAAAGGTTTCGATACCATGTCTTCCGCCTTTCTCCAATCCACTTTGTACCAACATTGTTGATACCATGTGTATTAGTTCCGACTATGGTAGGTTTCGACTGAGTCAAAGTAGAAGCACATGGTCGAAAGGTACTTCTGAAAGAGGCGGAACCCACTTTTTTTAGGTAAAAGCTGATTAATGCCAATTAAAGTAAATACTTTCTAACTAACCCGCCTACTTGGAAACATGTGTTTTTTCTGTTCAAGCAATCCTGAAAGTGTTGAGCACATATTCTTTGAATGTGACGCAAACCTTACCATGTGGAGAAGAATGATGATGGTAGTGGGATGTAGTGCCTTGACAACCCCTTCAACTATTGATTTGAACATAATCTACAAAGAAACAAGATGGAGAACCATGAAATCCCGATTGTTAACCCTATGCATGAAGAAATACTTCTATGTGCTTGTAAAGAACGTAATAGAATTTGTTTTGAAAAGAAGAGGAGAGATGGTGAAGTATTAGGGAAAGACATGAAAAGTGAAATTTATGAAGCTATTCTGAGACATCCCGTGTTTCCTCCTGCTTCGAGTCTGACTTGGAGATAGGTGACCCTAGAATTTGCTTTGAGTCTTTGTTTTCTCCTTGTTTATAATAGTGTATGTTTGTCTTCTTCTATTATTCATCCTAGTGTGGTTTTCTTTTTTGAGGCTTGAAGTATGTTTCGAGCTTCTTCCTTTTATTGTTCCTTGCAATAAAACAGGCAGGGGTCATGTCAACCCCGCTAGCCTTTTCTAAAAAAAATCATTAAATCATTTATCCTCTCAAAATAAATTCTCTTAGTAAATCACTTAGGAAAAATCCCCAAAAGTCACATAAATTCACTTTTAATATGTTATCTAACATATCAAAATTTCAGACCCAAATTCTCAATATAATTTCTGAAATAAATTTTGAAACCCAATTAACCATATTTTCCTTTGAAAATTCATAACAATCTTTCCATAGCTTGGAAAACTATCAAAATTAAAACCCAACTCCAAAATCATGTTTTACATAACATATAAATTCTTCATGGCATATGAAAATCATTATAATCAGTTTTACCCTTAAAACCATGTAAAATCATATTCAAACAATCTTGTTTAAATCTAACATGTTATGATCCAAGCATATCATCATCCAATCATCATAAAAACAGATTTAATCTTAAACCCAAAAACAAATGATCATAAAAACAAAATAGAGAATGATATAGATTATTATTCACTCTAATTAGGATAAGGAGATTGGATTGAGATTGAGATTTATTCCCCTTGCTTTAATTCCTTAACTTTAGATTTAATTCACTACGCCATAGATTGCATACTGCAACACCCAAGAAGTGATGCAGGAAGTGCCGAAAAATGTTGCTGTAGGCTAAAAAAGGCAAAGGCAACACTTTCTCGGTGATGCATTTTGCCGCGTTGCCGTAGAGTCAAAGGCAACATCTTTGCGGCCCTAGGGCAACATTGGTTCTGTTGTTGCCACAGGTACTAAATTTACTAAAAAGTGGGCCCCACAATCTGGGCCCCAACTGTTGAATATGCTAGTATGCTAGTATATGATTTTTGTTTGATGATAATAAACATATATATATATATAACACAGAATTTAAATTCAAACGAATATTTTATTCAAACGAATATTTATTACAATTTTGAATAGTACAAATTTGAGATCTCACTATATATATACACAATTTTGATTACAATACAACTTTGATTACATCATGATTCACATTTACAGTTGACCTCACCACATATCGCTTGTTCACTCATATTTATCTTCAACTCCATTCCAGATTGAATCCATCATCTGAGCAATCTGTAAAAATACACACTGACGAGGTAAAATTGAAAAGGAAATATTTTTGAAGTATAAAATAAAATGTAATTTTGAAAATATTATTTGCCTCAGTTATTTGGGTTGTTCGTTATCATTTAATTTTGAATTCATCACACACGAACAACTTGTGACATGCACAGTGTATCACTGTACATGCCACAAGGCCGTGCACACCGATATACACTTGATAAAGTTACAGGGACATGTGAGCACAAGGTCAAACCCAAATCAAAAGCCGGGTTCAACTCAAGTGAAATACAAATAAAATCACGATATCAGCACAAGGTCAAACCCGAGCTATTAGCTGGATTCAACGCAGGTGCAAGTTCAAGAAAATTGTCAAGACAACATATACAATGAAAAAAACTTTCTGGAATGAACCAGATTCAAGTATACAAGCAAATGCATACAAAATAAAACAATGTACCAGACTACAAGATGAACCAAACAAAGGACAGAGCTAAATGAACCCAAGTGGATAGTGCAACCAAGATTCAAGTAAAACACTACAACATGCAACAGTAATAAACCAAATGCACAAGAACAAAAATGAAACAGAAGTATGCACAACAAGGTCCAAGCAGTTGATAATGCACAAGAACAAAAATGAAACAGAAGTATGCACAACAAGGTCCAAGCAGTTGATAATGCACAAGAACAAAAATGAAACAGAAGCATGCTACAGAAATAAATAGCATGGCACAAAGACAAACTCCAAGCATGCAAGCATTTCAAACTCGAAGCACCAGACAATATCAAGATGATCACATGAATGCACAAGTACCTTGACCGAAGTTTATTTACAGTATCAAGTCGAAATAGAGGTGGCAACATGGAACTGGAGACTAACCAAGTTAATAATGCAAACTGACTCGGTGGCTCAACAACATCAATATGCACAGGCTACTACATACTACATAGTACCAAATGACCAAAGTCAACAACGCACCAGCAAAATCAATCATAACAGTATGGAAGTCGTGAAACACAAGTGAATGATATACAACAGTTTTTGAACAAAGACAGAGGTGCAGCAGCCTCAAAAGCATATATGTACAGTAATGAACACAATCAAATGAGTTGCAACCAAACAATCGAAGTACCAGACTCGAGTGAATCAAAGTGCAACAACAAACACATATATACATACATGAATGCATATATATATACATGATAATGGAAAACATAAGTGATACAACAGTTCAGTGAACAAGTGAAGCACAAAGAGAAAGGTACACAAGTGTGTGTGGGGGCACCAATGGAAACAGTATGGTGAAGCAACTCGACTACAACAACTCAAGCAACAACTCAAGTGAAACAAAGATCAAGTGACACTGCACATGACTTAAATGCATATTGAAGCTGTTAATAGACATACAGGAACCAATGACCAGTGGACAGAGCTCGGGGCTACAACACAATATATATGCAAAGTTGACATGCAATCATATCAGATACATGTGAATAACAACATGTACATAATGTCAACCAGAAGATATATTACAAGTTCAAGCTACAAGATGAACAGACATAGCCAAAGTCAACCACGAACGGTAGCAAGTTCAACTAATTCAAATCAAGTTGCCGAAGTCTAGTTAAATGTCAAAGGCAAAGTCGCGATGAACAATCAATTAAATGACCGATGTCAACAGAGTAAAGTCAGAGCCGTGACAACCATCGTCAAACCAAAACCAAAACCGTGGTGGCCAAGAAATCGAACCAAGTTAGAAATCAACACCGTGGGAATCAAGTAACAAATATATGAAATTGACAAAGTCAGAAATCATCACAAACATTCAACTTAAATCAAGTGGCCAAGATAAATTAGTTGACAAATTCAAACAAATATATACGAACGTAAATCTAGGGGTTCAAACCCTATATAAACACATTAACATCATCGGCAGATAGTATCGAGTTCAAACAAGCAATACAGTAAAGTAAAAGTAACAAATTACACCCGAATTCACAGTTGAACTCAAGCTAAATCGAAGGAGCCGTATTCGAAGCAAGGAGACGATTGATTGCCAAAGCAAATCAGAAGAATAGCAATTGTAATCGATCGACAATCAATCGGGTCCTTCGATATTAGCCGAAGCCCTAATCGCACAAGGCCGAAACCCTACCTAATCTCACAGGAGCGAAGACAAGGCCGAAGCCCTAGCTAATCTCATAGGAGCGAACACGAGGCCAAAGCCCTAATTTCAGAGCAAAAGAGGAACAAGATAGGAGCAGCCATTGAAATCGCAGAGTGTTTGAGTGTTTGAGAGGTTGAGCGGCGGAGGACGTATTTTGTTAAGTGTTTGAGTGAAACCCATCAATATTTTGTTAACTTTAGCCGCTTTGTTTTTGCTTCTTGCGTTAAAAATTATTTCAGCCCGCTTTTTTTTCAGCCCGCACTTATTTTTTATAATATTTTTATAAGTCTATAGCTACTGCAACATAGTGTTGATATATATGCTAACATCCTGAAGCTAATGTTGTAATAGACAAAAATCAGCATAGCTATCGTTACATTGTAGCTAGCAACATCTTATATTTTCGTTGCAATAGTCCATCTATGGCATAGTGATTTCTCCTCTTTTCTCCTAGTAATGGCTCGCTCCCCTTTGATTTATGTTTGTATTTTGTTTTTGCAAAATGACATAAATGAGAAATGAAACGTGAATGGTATAAGGAACGAGAATATACAAGGGTAATGGGTTACGTGCGGCTATTTCCCAATATACCCTTATGTAAATTAATTAGCCTATAAGCCATTCTTAAGCCTATTTATTTAATTAAGCTCAGCCCTTAGTTTTATTGTCAAATCTCAATCCCCTTATCACTCTAATTATTTACATTATTCTATTAATTTACCTAATTAAATCTGCTGAATAATGTTATCAAAAATTAGGGGTGTTACAGGCTACTTTAGCAATCCGTGCATATCAAATAAGCAAGATGGATGGTCGACATGTGGCATGATCCAAAGGCAGAAATCAAGAGAGCAGAAAAGCGATGCAGGCAATACATGTGAATCTCTGCACTATAAATGAATAAGGCACTATAACAGAAATGGATTATTTTACTTTACCCTTTTTGGACACACTAACCAAAAATTGTACGCTCTACCATTTTTGTTCATACTAAGAGTTAAGAGAGAAGATAGTGACATTTTACTCGTGGATGTAGAATTCTTTAACATTCGAACCATGTAAATTCTCTATGTCCTTTTATTGTTTTTCAGCACTTTATTTTACTGTTTTAATTTTGTCAATACTTGAATCAAGATAACAAACCGATTCTTAATATATTTCTCCCCATAATTGTGTAAGCTTTAAAGCAACATAATTATTCCTATTAAAGTCTATATTAATGCTACTTAATTTTGTTGATTCACAATCACAGAAGCGTTCAATATCGTGATTACTTCATAAAATACTTAGGTGTTTCTAAGACGAAAATTTTCATTAATATTTTTGGCACTAGAAGGAGAACAGACTTCCTTCTCCAACAAAATTCATCTACACTTTCTTCAGATACCATCACAATTCCATGAATCCTAAAAATTCCACTACTCGCCATGTCCAAGAACAACTTCACGTTACCTCAAAAATGTTGAAAAACTAACTCCTCACCTCCATAACCAAACCTCAGGCAGGCACATCTGTAGAGCCTACCCCAGATGCTATCTTAACAGCTCTTCATACCTTCACAACCCAAATGAACCAATGCATGGAGGGGTTAGAAAGATCCTAGCCCAACATATTATTCTTAGGCTAATCTCCCCTCAACCATACACAGCTCACTGCCATCGCTCACCGACTACGCTGGATATGCAACATGTGAGTGATAACAACACTCTCAGACATGAGGACGGTGAAGCTGGCTTAAAAATTGATGCTAAACTTAAAGTCAAACTCCATATCAATCCTTACGTCAAATCAAAGCTTGTTAATATCAACCCACTATTACTAAAAAAACAGCCATGAACTGCTCTCGATGGTGACGACGTTACTTCACTCTGTAGAGATGGTTCGTCCCAAATGGATCCTAAAAAGATGACACTATAAGAAAACTTGTTATTATTTGCATTATTTAGCAGCGTTTGAAATCTAGTGCAATATTGATCATTTAGAAGAGCGAAAGTACATAAATAAACGCTACAAAATGTTCCTACCAACTATTCGTCGAAATTTTGATGAATCTCTTTTAGTACACTTACTCTTTCCTCCACTTAGCAACGAATTATTTTTACTTTCTTTCATTTAGGAATAACTTAAATGAAAACAATGGTAAGCCTAGATTTCAACCGCTTCCCATCATCCCCACGTTTTCCTATCTTTCCCCTCCAATCTCATCTCTTTCTCAACCTTTCCCTCTCATCCAACCCGTCTCCATCCTATCCACTCTTCCTCTCCTCCATTCCTAGGCTTGTGAAAGGCTACAAACCCTAGACTTGGATTTTGACATTGTCTCATGCTACGAACCCTAGATCGGTATATCGATAAAAACATAAACACCAAAATCATGTCAGAAATTCTCTTCAACTTGAAGTCAAGTAACTACCTGCTACCACGAACATCCGTCGCACCAAAAAAATTTCTACGCACTACATCTCCACTACTCTAATCTCCAAATCTCCATTTGAGCTCGCAACATCCACCACCTTGTGCCTATAGATGTAGAGAAAGGTATTTCTTGTTAATTAAATATCAAAGTTTGTAATTGTATTGTTAATTAGGTATTTTTATGGTCGGACCATGGTCAGCGATGGAGATGATGGATTTATACAATAAGGTGAAAGTTGATTATAAATAATTATTATATATATTTTTTAGTATCAAACAAACAAAATTAAATCAATGTAATGATAATAAATAAAATAGGGATCCAACTAATATGTTTTAACTAATAGGGATTCAGCTAATATGCAACTAATAAAATAGGAATTATTATGAAGTTAATGAGAAAAATAAAAGAATAGGAGCGGGATTATGATAATAGGGAAGCTAGTAGTTTCAAGGAAGTTAGAGAGCCATTAGTGGTGGCCGCCATGGCGGAAGTAGGGGCTTGATATAAGGGGCCCTCCTGTAGTGCCTAGGGTCAAGAGGAGGCAGTTCAAGATTGCAAGGATGAATTGATGCTTTTGCTTAGGGTTGAGGAAGAGCTCCTTCTTTTTTGATTCAAGGTCCGTTACCATATCTTGTTTATGGCCTATAAGAAAGGATTGAGTGTGAAGGTTTAGTGCTGTTAGTCAGTTATTGATATATTTATATAAGTGTGTGATATGATAAGAACATTGTATTATAGTCTAGCATAGTGTAATCCACATAGACGAACTTATTATTCTGCGATTGTTACTTTTCGCTTTTAATGGTCCAAAGGTTATCAAATCTCCGTCAAAGAGGTTAGGTTTCAATAGAATATAAAAAGTACAAAACTGCTGGTTTATATATGGGTAAATAAAAATATAATATGCTAAGATCATCAAATATCACCATGAATGATATTTATCAAATGGCATTTGTCGTTTTCAAATACATTTTTCACTGAACGTTATATATCCATTCGTTGGCTAGTTTATAGCTAGCTTTGATGTAAACATAACTTATTAAATTAATGTGGTTGTTTGTAAAGTTATTTGTAAATAAGTTTGTAAATTAACATTGAAGATGAAATAATATGATTTTTGTGGCTCGTGGTGAAAATTTAACGAATTAGTGTCGTCTTCCAAATGTTAAACAGACGAGAAAGTTATAATGTACATTTAGATAAGATATTGTTGTAGCTAATAGTATATCTGAGTTAAACTGCTAAAGTGGTTGAGAAATATGATTCTTAGCATTATTAAAAACACATGTAAATAATATGGTTTTACCAATATAGATTGTTTCTATAGCACAAACTAGGTTGCTTTTGTGTAGGAAGTGGGTTAAATATCTTTATTAGCACACATATAAAAAAGAACAAAGTAAACATCACTGTACTCCTCTGCATTCCTTTTTTACTACTCACGCAACTCAAATTATGCAATATCTTCAGCATCGAGCGATAAGTTGATATCTCTTTTTGTTAATTCAAAAAGATTGTTCCTCTTCTCACCATAATAATGATTCAACTTCTTTTTAGTAATCATTAAATAATCAAAACATGTTATATACACATAGATGAAGTGACTTGCTTAAAATCACAGGCAACCTCACTATCATGGTCGCAAGTAAAATGAATTGGGTATGTAAGCATTCTGTACAATCCTTTGTTACTTAATCTTTGTATGGTTATACCACTAAAAACTGTCATCCATGATTGGTTATTACTAAGCAACGTCAACTGCTAGAGCTTGTTTAATAGCTCCTCTTCTTTCATATTTATGTAGGAATAGACTTTTTCCTTACACTTTGAATATACATTTGATAGGATTTGATGTAAAACATGTTTAAATAATGAATGTAGTGTGCTATGTTTGACATTTTCTTTGCTATACTATAGAAGATGTTCTATTCTACTAAGTTAGTGGCAAGAACATAAGGCATGCAAGTTTTTGTGTGTATTCTATTCTAAAATGGTTGTTGGCTACAAGAGATGTGCATGAGTGTCTCAAGTGACAAACTGAACTGTAGTGTAACGACCCAAAATTTAATCACTTTAAATATGTATATGTAATATATTTTTTAAAAATTAATAAATGGATTTTATTATTCAAAATACATTTTTTAAATATTAGTTAGTGATCGTGAAATGATTTTTAAAATGTGTTTAGAAAAATAATTAGTTCAAAGGAAAATAGAAAATATGACTAGAAATTGTTTTTCGAATTTTCGACTTTTCGATATCAAAAATTTGTCGGAAACGTTGTGCACATTTGAGTTAACTTATACACACTTTTAATTAAATTATAAGTATGAATTAGTAACTTAGTAAAAGCAAAAATATATGTTTACTTAAGTAAGAAATAAGTTGCAACACTTTTCAAATTTAAATTTAAATAAAAAGTAAAATATGAAATGTCACACTCATCTCTTACATCATGGTATAAGATCATACTATTAACCAATGTGTTTTAAAATGTGTGATAAAATATTCAGGTGAAATATATGTTTACTTAAGTAAAAAGTAAGAGATGCGGCACTTTTTCAAATTAGAATTATAATAAAATGTAAAAGAATGATATGTCATTTTCATTTCACATCTTAGTACAAAGGAAAGTGTTTTGTTTAGTGGTTAAAAGGGGTAGTTTCCATGGTGCTTGCATGTGGATCAAGGCGGCTAGGGTCGATGGAGTGATATGTTCAAATTTGAGTGGAGGGTAGTGTACTTTAAGGTTATTTTGGTAATTTGATTATTTCAATTTATATAAAATAAATTTCACCATTTTCTCTCTCACTTCCATTTCATTTTTTATTTTTTTCAAAACTTTATCTTCCTCTTTCTTAAGTTTAAAAACTTGGTAATGGCTTCCATGCCTTTCCAAAGTTTTAAAAATCAATTCTTTTTCACTTTAAAAGCCCTTAAACTTATTTCAAAACCTTTATTCATCTTCCTACTCCACTTCTACTTCAAAAAAAATCCATACTCACCTCCTACCACCCATTTCCGGGCCCTATCATGCCTAGGCCGATCCTACTTTCCAAGATCCAAGGCCAAAAATCATTTCTTTTAAAGAAAAATTAAAAGATCTTAGCCTATTTCAAGTTTTTGAAAAGATTTGGTTGATTTTGGTGAGTAAATTATTTGTTTTTGGGAAAGGTTTTAAACTTTTTATGTTAGTAAAATTTTTGTATGATATGTTGCTAGAAATTGTTTGATTTGTATGTATCAGTTAAATATGTATGCTATTGGTTGGTGATTGAAAGTTAGACTTGATAAATGTAGTCTAAAAAGTTTATTTTTGTGTTAAAGTTGTAATTTTGCTCATGTATGTGATGATGGTATAAATTTGTATGTGTGAGCTTATATGTTTGGATATGTGATATGAAAGTTAACATTTTTATACGCTATTGAGACTTGAGATCACTTTGAAGGGAATCAAAACTTGTTTATTAGTTTTCAAGTTACTAAAAGATTCAAAGATTAAAATTTGTTTAGTTTTCAAAATAAAAAAATTCCCATATGTTTTTCAAAAGAAGTAAAATTAAAATTAAAGTAAAAAGTGGAGTTTGGAGTAAGATCTAAACTAGATCCAACTTTAACAAGTTGCATTCATAACGATAGCCGCTATGATTCCAGTTCGAAAAAAGTTAGTGATTATATCTTAAAATGATTCATTTTTAAATGGTTTTGAAAATCTTTTTTCAAAATATTAATTAAGTACAAAAGTTAATTATTTTGGTAATTAATTATGAGTTTAATAACTAACTATTTAGTTAATTAAGAATATTATTAATTAATTATAATTAAGTTAATTAATTAGTATTTAAGTAATGAATTAAGAAGTTAATTATAATTAACTAATTAAGAAGGTTTTAATTAATGATTAATTAAGTTAAAGTTTAATTAGGAATTGAATTTTGATTAAGTTTAAATTAAGGTCTAATTTTGATTTAATTATGAATTACTAATGATTAATGATATTTAATTAAGTCTTAATTGATGATTAAAGTAAAATTTAATTATTTAATTAAAGGTTTATTTTTAAACTCTATTAGTTATATTTCAAGTCAGCCTTCTTTACAAGTAAATTGAGTTTAAACCAATGGATCTCTTGTTTGTGCCATTAAGTTAGCCTGGTAAATGTGAATGCTTATTTGAATCTGTTTAGCAGAATAAATCCCCGTTCTGCTATAACTTAATTGAATAAGATTATTTGGATATCTGTTTAGTAGAATAAAACATCGTTCTGCTATCATTTGATTTGATAAATATAGATGGTAGAATAAATCATCATTCTGCTATAATTAAATTAAGTAGATTATTTAGGCATCCATTCAGCAGAATTAATCCCCATTCTGCTATTACATTGTTTTGAACACTGAATTGTATGCCAGTAAATTCATGTCGGATAAGAGATGTTCTCTAATTATGTATAGTTGTTAATTGCCTTTGAATTTGTGCTTACCCTTGTGTTCTGTTATGTTTGAATGGAAATGTTATCCCCTTTGAAATATTTTGTTAAATCTTGTGCATGAGTTTTACAAAGATAACTACTATTTAAAGTAAAGATAATAAAGTTAATTGTTTATCTTAATAATGATATTTTAAAATCAATTAATCATTTTAAATAATGATGATTAAGGTTAATTAATTATTTAGTTAATGATGTTTTAAGATTAATTAATCATTTTATTAATGATAGTTTAAGATTGATTAATCGCTTTAATAATTATTTTTTAAAGGTAATTAATCATTTTAACTAATGATGTTTAAGGCTAATATAGTATGTTGTAAGCAGCGTTGTGGAAAGGCAACAGAAAGTCTTGGACTTTTAGAAGCATGTTGTATAACAGTGTTCTCTAAAATGCTACTATAAGTTATGGTAGCGTTTTTTAGGCGCTACCAAATTGATTTTTATTGTAATGTGAGATCCATCAGCTAAAGGCTCTTGTAGTGCAGCTAGCAAAACTTTGCCGACAAAACAACGGAGATGAAGTAAGGGAAGATAATTATTCCACATTTACTGAAACCATCATAGAAGTAGACTTTTCGAACAACTTCAAAGCACCGTTAATTGATAAATTTGATAGAACCGTAAACCTAAATGATCACATCTGCACCTTTGAGTACTATAGGAAATTCTATAAGTGAGGAGCATGGTTTGGTGTAAATTTTCCTAGTGTATCTAGATGGAGCTGCCTCAAGATGGTTCAAGAGATATGGACTAAGGGAAGTCCATTCTTGGTGGCAGCTATCTACCAATTCCTAAGACAGTTTAATTCGAGAAGGAAAGTTTCCCCTGATGTGAACACAATGTCCTGTGTAAAGCAGGATGAAAATTAGAGTTTGCACAACTTCATAAAATGCTTCAAATCCAAAGCGCTCCGTATTGGGGTCACTGGTGAAGAAGCGCTACTCATGGCAGCTCACGTAGGGATAAGAAGGGATACTACCATGTGGGAAAAAGAATAGCAGAAAACCATGTCATGCATGAAGGCCTTTTATGAAAGGGCTAGTAGCTACATCAAATTGGAAAAGGCTGGGTCTGCAGCAGAACCTGAAAAAGCTTCTTCTCCCTATACTGAGAAGAAAAGAGGAGCAGAAGAATACCATCCGCCTGTAAAGAGATAGAGGGAATTAAACTTCACAGCAAAAAATCACCACACCCGTACTCCTGGATAGATATAAGAGATGACCATGATCGAGCTAGCCTATAATGTCCCAACAAGGGAAAAAGGCAGAGCATAACAAAGGTGGAGCATACTGCTATTCCCATAGGGCCAATGGTCATCACACAAACAACTACCAACACCTAAGAAATGAGACTGATCCATAAAGGATACTTAGGCGGCAAACAAAAGGAAGATAATGGAGAAAAACTAGGAACCTCACTCCGGATCTAAATGTAAACCTAGCCGGAAAACCCTCTACCTTTATAGCCTCAATTCATGGAGGATTATATGAAAGAGTAAGAAAGCGCATGAGCGATATGTGCAAGAAGCCAAAGTATAACGGAGGACCATATTCCATGTAAAACAAAAGTCGACAAAGAACATAGTCTTCACTACAGCTGATGCCATTGGAGTTGTTTTCCCGCAACAGGATCCATTTATAATTATAATGCAAATCTCAAAATGCACCATAAAGAAAGTCTTTGTGGATTCTAGAAGTTCTATCAATGTCATCTTGAAACTTGTGTTTGACCAAATGAAGCTTCCAGTGGAGATATCGAAACCAAGCCTTGAGTCGATCTATGGCTTCACTAATACCGCAACTACTCCCGTTACAGCAACTCGCTTACTTGTCAGTACTGGAACTGCACCCACAAATCATTCTATGCGAGCCTCTTGATTGTCGATCAACCATCACCATACAACGCATTCCTAGAAAGACCCACACTGATTGACATGGGGGTGGTTATTTCTCAAAAAGATCTGCTCATGAAGTTCACATCCCCATTAGGATAGGGTCGATAAGAGGAGAACAATTGTTAGCTAGGAAATTATATAATGTAAACCTTAATTCTAGCAATAAAATTGTTCAAAACTACTCTGCATTCCCTTCTAGCATCTGTGATAATAGTAATGAAAAGGAAATCAAGCCAACTCCTAGAACTGCATCGATGCAAGTACCAAGACTGATGCTGAAACAGGTCATTCCGATAAGGAAGAAAAAGAGGGAGCATACGTATATGATTGGCATCGACGAATATAACTCGATCTACGCATAGTATTTTTCTAAAGAAGCGCATTAGGGGAAACAAAGTGCAATCTGAAGTCATTAGATGACATCGAGGATGTGCAAATAGACCCGAAAGACCCTTCGAAAATTCTCAAGATAGGAAGGAACCTCGGTGAAGAAGTTAGAGCAGAGTTAATAGACTTCTCAACAAATCAACAGACGTATTCAATTGGACGCACTCAGATATGGTAGGAACAGATCCAACTATCATCTTCTATGCACTCAACATAGATCCTAATGCTTACCCACATTGGCAGAAGCACGGGACCTTAGATCAAGAGAGATATAATGCCCTGCAAGCAGAAGTTAAGAAACTGAAGGAGAATGGGTTTATTAGGGAAGTATATTACCCGAAGTGGATTGCGAACCATGTTCTTACAAATAAGTCTAATGGGAAGTGGAGAACATGTATAGATTATACTAGCCTCAACAAAGCTTTCCGAAGGACAGTTTCCCTCTGCCCAGAATCGATCAGTTGGTGGATGCAACTAGTGGCCATGAACTGCTCACCTTCATGTACACATACTCAGGTTACAAATAAATAGCCATGTTTGAACTAGATCAAGAGCATACCAGCTTTGTGAGGGAAAGGGCTTTTGCTGCTACAAACTCATGTCGTTCAGACTCAAAAATGCTAGAGCAACCTACCGGAGGTTAGTTAACATGATGTTCTCAAATCAGAAAGGAAAAAATGTAGAAGTGTACGTAGTTGATATGCATGTTAAGTTAAAAGCAACACCAAGTTATGTACATGACTTGGAAGAGACCTTTGTAACCTTAAGATAGTATAACATGAAGTTGAACCCCTTAAAGTGTACCTTTGCCATCCAGTCAAGAAAGTTCTTCAAATACTACTTAAATGCCTGCGACATTGAAGAAAATCCGGAGCAGATTGAGGCTATAAGGAACATGGAAGTCCCTAAAAAAAAGAAAGATGTAATGAGCCTAAATGGCAGGGTGGCTGCTCTAAGCAGGTTTATCTCCAAAGTGATAGACAAACATACATTGTAACAACCCGCATATCTATCGATTTTATATTTAAATATTTTATCGTTAGTCGGATGTTAGTCCGAAAAGCTACTTTTTGCATACGGTCAAATTAGGACTCGAGACCACCCCCATTGAGTTCAAAATGACGTTTGCGATCTTTTTGAGTATAAACTTCGATATGTTTGAAGATAGTGAAATTTTCGTCACTTTTTCCGCGTGTGACTTTGGTTTGGACTGCACTTCCTTAGTTCAGCCCAACCCCCTTCCTCACTTCATTCACCATTTATTTTAACATTCAAGCTTCATCAAAAATGGTGGTGGGAAGTGGAAATTGAAACTCCAAACTCAAATTCTATTGCAAATCCGAGATTCAACATCAAATTCACGTGAAGAACATTGATTCAAGCTTGTTGGTGTTCTTGCTTTGCTTTCAAAACTCCATCTTCATCAAATTCCGTGAAAAGGTGAGATTTTTGATCTCACATCTTGCCTATATCTCTCTTGGACTGTTGGGAATGATCCTCTATTGCATTTGTATGAATATCTGCCTTTGGTTTGCATTGGATTGGCGAAAAACTATAAATTTTGGCGTTTTGGTGAGTTTCTGGCCTTAAGTCGTTTCTGGCCATCGCTAAGTCGTCCACGAGTTAAGCCTAAGTCGTAAGTCGTTCGTGTTGAAAAGTCACACGGAGCATAAGTCGTTCCAGGCCTTAAGTCGTTCTGGGTGTGCTAAGTCGTTCGCGAGTTAAGTGCTAAGTCGTGCGCGAGTTAAGAGTTAGGTCGTTGCCTTCTGCTACCTCGTCCTGGGATAAGTCGTTAGGTCGTATAGACCTTAGCTCGTAGCTCGTATTTGAGCTTAAGTCGTAGCTCGTATGGCTCTTAAGTCCTAGGTCGTTGGCTTTTAAATCGTTAAGTCGTATGACCTTAAGTCGTAGGTCGTCCCCGAGCTAACTCCACTAGGTCGTTCCAGCCTTAGCTCGTAGCTCGAATTGGAGCTTAGGTCGTTAAGTCGTTCGTTCCACTAAGTCGTTCAAGGCTTAGGTCGTTAAGTCGTTCGTTCCACTAAGTCGTAGCTCGCTCGACTTTGTTAGGTCGTACGTCGCTCGCCTCCCTTAACTCCAGTTAGGTCGCTTGACCTTAAGTCGTAAGTCGCTTGCCTCCCTTAAGTCGTAAGTCGCTTGCCTTCCTTAAGTCGTTCATTTGGTTGAGTCGCACCATTCCTTAGCTCGGTCATGCTACCCCGTATTACTCTGCGTAGGCAATCTTATCTGAAAAGCATTCATCAGAACTTCCACTTTGATGCATTTTGAGCTGATTTCCTTGGATTTTATTCACGTCTCCGAATGTGAATTTTTGTGATAGATTGTTCCAACAATCATTTTATGACTTGTCACTTTAAAGATATGAAGGTTTTAATACTAGTAGTAAATATCAAAACTCTTTCATCAAATCGATTTCAACACTATTTTTAATATCAAAAGCTCGTTTTCTCAAACCGATTTTCAATCTACTAATATATATAAGCCTTTACTTCACTCGAATGAGAAATCGACTTAAACGACTTAGTAAAACGAGTGGTATGAAACGCTTGCGTTCACTTCGTCGGTTAGCTCTTGGACTTGTTCGATTGAACCCATTTCGTGACAATTTCCTAGTGAAGATTTACAGCTTGTTCGTAAATATTTAAGTTAAGCAAGTGGTTATGGGACATGAAGCTAAACTCATATATTTACTAGCTTGGTGTGATTGACACTTCTCGCTGATCATGATGATCATTTTATGATTTAGACTAGCAATTGTGCGATGTCTCTTTGTTTGCAAGGTTAGACTAGACCGCAGTAGTGTGATTCCGACTCACACATATCCCTTTGTCCGCAAGGTTAGTCTAGACCGCAGTAGTGTGATTCCGACTCACACATATCTTTTTGTTTGCGAGGTTAGGCTAGACACCACTTGTGTGATTCCATTCACACATACCTTTTTGCTTTTTGGTTAGCCTAGGCCTCAATCAGTGTGATTCCGACTCACACATATGGGGTAGCTCCCCATGGTCTTCGGACCATCATGTGATAGGCCTTTTTCTCTTTTTATGATTTCTGGATTTCTTGTTTGATTTCTGGATTTTTATGCCATTGACTTGTTATGAGTACAAGTTTAGGGTATGATGCCCTCTTTGGATCTTTGAGAAGATTCTCGTGATATTGATCATTTCTCATCGGTTGATCTCCTGTTGATCATCATTTTCATACTTATAGTAGTATGTCTGTATGGATATTCTATGTTTATGCCATATCTTTTATTCTATATCATGTCATCTGATATTTATAGTTAGACTGATCCGTTTATTATTTTCTTAAATAATACTCGGGTCAGACCGAGATGTTATAGGTGCTTCTGCTTGACTTCCTTCCGGGATTTGCTACTCTAACTTTTGGCTGACTATTTAGTTTAGCAGTTTTTGTTGTATACACTTGAGATATGGACTCATAGTTGTATTCTTTTTGTATAGCACATGTTGCTATTCTTTTGTATTATTGTGGAACTTTTTGACCACTACTCTGATGTACACTTTCATGTGTTAGTTATATATTTATATCTTCTTCCGCCTTTGTGATATGGATGTCTGTGACTGCTTTGTGTTATGTTTATTTCTATGTTTGTTTCCGAAGATTATTTTATAGCCACCGTGTGATAATCAATTACATGGATGGTCGCTCCTCAACAGCCTTATTCTCCATGCTAGTTGACAGCACTACATCGTAGTGTCCTTGGCTAGCGTGGGTATTGAGGTGGGGCGTCACATACATAATTCTTCGACCAAGTAAGGAAGGGACGAAATTTCGAATGGATCGAGGAATGCAAAATCACTTTCCAGAATCTGAAGGACCATATGATCGGTACCCCTATCTTGTAAAAACCAGTAACATGTGAGGGCTTATATGTATACTTAGTTGTAACTTATAAAGCTGTTAGTGCTGCAGTGGTTCGAGATGATGAGAGACTCAAAGGCTCATCTACTTCATGAGAAAACACTTATCAAGGGTCGAGCTCAATAGCTCAGTCATTGAAAAGCTAGCTTACAACATGCTTCACATGGTAAGGAAACTACGGTCGTACTTTCAAGTGCACCCCATCAAAATCCTCTTAGACAAACCGCTAAGGCAATACTGTAGAAACCAGAGACATCAAGTCGCTTACTAAAATGGGCAATGAAGCTCAACCAGTATGATATCTCTTACTGCCCTAGAAAAGCAATCAACGGGCATACGCTAGCAGACTTCATTGCAAAATGCACACTGCCCGAAGAACCACAATTTAAGCAAGAAATGTCCACTCCACAGTTTTGGCACTCATTCGTGGATAGAGCATCAAATGAGAAGTGTGCAAGAATTGGGTATGTATTGATCACCCTAGATGAGCAGAAGTTATATGGGGCAGTGTGGCTTGTGTTAAAGCTACTAATAATGTCGTAGAATACGGAGCTCTCCTCGTAGGCTTAAGGATGGCTCAGGTAATGAACATAACCCATATTAAAATTCATAGTGATTCCCAATTAGTTGTGAACCAGGTACAAGGTAATTACCGAGCGAAAGAGACAACTCTAGCTAAATACATGGAACTTTCTAAAAATATTATTACAGCAGTTCGAATAGTTTGATATAGAACAGATTCCACATGAGAACAACTCTTCTACTAATTCATTAGCCAAACTTGCAAGCAGAAAAGTAGCAAATGAAATGAAAGCTATTCCAATAAGGAGTTAAGTTGAACCAATCATCATCGAAGCTAATCAAATACCGGTCCTAACTAGGGTCCAATGAGCCATGATTTAGGAAGCTCGGGACAAGGAAAAAAAGGAATCGAGAGTAGTCTCCAACTGTGCCTACACCCCAACAGGCAGAAGAAAACTAGTGTATGACCCATATCAACAATTCTTAATAAACGGAATCTTATCCCCAAGCAGAAAAGAAACCCAAAAATAAGATATTAGGCTTTGTATTACTTCTTATTTCATGGCATATTATACAAGGAGGGTACTATACCCCTTAACTTAGATGTGTTTCCAAAGAAGAGGGATTACGTTCTTAAGCAAAGTACATGAAGGGAAGTGTATGGATTATTCTAGAGAGGCCAAATTAGCAAAGAAAGTACTAGGGCACAGTTACTACTGGCCTGCTTTGCTTCAAGATGCAAAGAAATACATGAGAAGATGTGATAGATCTCAAAGATTTTTGAGTGTCCCAATGCAGCCTTCCCATGAGCTAATCTCATTAGCCAGCCCATGGCCAATCGACATATGAGGCGTAGATTTGATAGGTCCACTTCCCATTTCAAAGGAAGGGGCAAAGTATGTTGTAGTGGAAATAGACTACTTTATCAAGTGGGTAGAAGCAGAACCTCTAGAAACAATCACCGCAAAGAAGATAGTCACTTTTGTGGTAAGGAACATAATCACTAGATTCAGGATCCCCTATAAAATAATCTCAGGTAATGAGAACCAAATTGAAAGTAAGGAGTCCGTAGAGCTCTGTGAAAGGCACTGAATAATAATAAGTTTATCCTTAGTCGCATATCCACAGGCAAACGAACGGGTCGAAGTAGCAAAAAAAAACCATCAAGAAGTTGCTTAAGAAGAGATTGCAAAAGGGTGAAGGAAAATGGGCAGAGGAGTTACCTTTAGCACTATGGGTATATAAAACCTCATCCAGATCCCCAACTAGCTATTCACCATTCTCTTTAACCTATGGCTACAAAGCCATACCCCCCATTGAAACAAAGGTCCTATCAAATAGAAAGATATCATATGTGGTTGAGCAGAGCAGAACAAAAAATTAAAGGAAGCTGCCCCCGATGTTATTCAAGAGATGAGGCAACAGTCCGATCCGCTGCATACCAACAAAAGATGAAAAATAACTACAATGCTAGGCTCAAGGAGGAACTTCTACAATGGAGACTTCGTATTGCAAAGGGTAATGGCCAACAACAAAGACCCAGTAGATGGAGCTCTAGGCCTAAATTGGGAAGCTCCTCTAGTTGTAGCAGAAGTCTTAGCTAACGCGGTATACCGGCTATCAAAACTTGATGGAAATCTAGTTCCGAGAGCATGTAATTCAGAACAGCTTAAGCCTTATTTTGTATAATTAGTGTTACTTGTACAAATAAACATTGTAATTATTATGGAAAATAGTAATGCAATGAACTGGACCTAGTGATATTAGATGGTCCGAACCTATATAAAAATCTCTCTGTGTTATTTTCAGTAACATAGCTAATGACATTAAGTTGTGTTATACACAACTCGGCTTCTCAGACAAACAGTTACACTGGAAATAAGGATATTAGATGGCCTGAACTAGTACAAAAAACCATGTGCATGAATTAAAGGTTGTAAATACACGACCTGACTTCATAGTTAAAAAATAGTCTGCCCCTAAATTATGAGGCAGACCGTGCCAAGCGCACGACAGAGCATGACTACCAAAAAGCCAAGTTCATGAAGTATGAACTGGATAAGGAATCAATTAAGAATGATATTAAAAGATAATGCATGGTATGCGGTGTAACCTACAAATTGGGTATGATTCCAGAAAATACATAAAGCTTGCTAGGTAAATATTAAAATCTAATATTTACTAAAGTTTACTCATATCTACATGGTTCCTAACATTTGCACACACATCACAAGTGAAAATAAGATAATTATCATGCAAAATTACATTGCAGACTAAGCTCGAAAATATGGTTTATAATAAAGCAAACCACATTACAGTTCTAACCCACCCTCAGAAGAATCGCAAATTATGATTCTTTCGCAACGACGAGATCTATGGTCACCCGATAAAGGACGTTGATTAGACTATTTAGTAATCCTTTAACTCATAGAACTTGGTTTCATAATAACTATTCAAATCTTACTTCCATCGAGAAACAACGTCAGGATCAGGCCCCAGTGGAGGCGAAGGGACAACACTAGGCCCTTATACAACATCGAGGGCCAATGACATAATAGGATCGTCTTCCTTCCTAGTTTGCTTAGCAGCCTGGAGAGACAACTCTTCAACTCTATCATTCAATACCTTGATCTTATCTTCATAAAAAGCCTTATATACACATTCGACATCTTTCAGTAAATCCCCTGGTTCAGTAATTCGAATCAGAGCAGACTTAAGCTTCTCTTCCAAATTGGCTATCTCTGAACTTCGGACAGTAATGTTTGGCTGAAATCAAGCAAGTCCAAACAAACAAAATTAAAAGAAAGTGCGACTAAACAAAAACTTACGAGGAACATACACTTTTTTACAAAGTGATTTAGTTTACACAGTACCCTTATGAGTATTTGCACAACCAAAAGGAACATTTCCTACAAAATAATTTTACTAAAGTATCCTAAGTTATGGGATTTTAAAATAATGTCCAAATTGGAAAACACCTAATCTATGGCTTGATGGCCAAATACAAAAGGTCTTCCTTGGGTCATAACTAGCACTTGCCTAGGGGTCCGTTGGATCCTCCGTGGTCACCTCAAAACCTTCTTTATTATAAAGGAAGTCCATGTCAAGCGCAGAGTAGAAATAGTTTAGAACGTCTATGGCTCATTGCAAAGCAATCAACCCCATCTTTCCTTTAACCTTCTCTCTTCGGAATTTCTCTACGAGGGCGGTTATCCAATACTACCTCGGTTGTTAACAGCCATAGCTACAATGCTGGGGCAGCCTAAACTTTCCACTGTAGATCTTCAAGTTCATAAATCTTGAGCACAACCTTCTTCCTTGTCCGTTCTAGGATTTCTATCAATTCAGCCCTTGTCTTTTTCAAATCCTTAGAAAAACCACCAAAATACTTAAGAGCAGCAGCTTTCCACCCCTTCCTCTGTGTATGAGGAAGCACTTCCAGCCCTGGTCACTCTAACTGTTGCTTATAATAAGCTTCCATATCCTTAAGCTTACCTTGGAAGTGTAATTCCAATTTCCTCCTCCACTCATCCGCCAACGAATCATCTAAACCTGCAGGAGGAGCAAAGGTCGAACCTGGGCTAAGCCCTTTTGCCCCCTTTCCTTCTTTAACACCTTTCTTTCCTTCATATTGCTTGGAAACCTGAATGGACATGTCTTCTATGGTCTTTTTCAATCCTATATCTCAACTTCATACACAACCCTGAAGAGTGCCTCTCTTTCCTTCAATGTCTACTGTAATTCAGCCACCTTTGAATTTGCAAACTTAAGCTGGTGCGCAATTTGACATTATGTTGGTACTGGCGCTCAAGGGCATATTTATCTTCTTTAAGCTCAAAAAGGGCATTCCTCAAGTCTCTTTCAAGCCCTTCGTAAGTAAGTGTCAAATGTAGAGTGTCTTCCTCCCGGCCCACGGCAGAAGTCATGGCTGCAACCTCAAACTCAGGTACACTTGTGTCACCAAGCCATAAATGGTGGGAATTGAAGGTTCATTGGATCCAAAGCCTCTAGCAGACTTGGGAAGAGGCCCAAGGGGATCAACCTAGTTAATAGTAATCCAAGTTTGATTTAAAAGAAATCAAGGCACCCAAAGTTAAAATAAAAGGAAACATGTCACAGAAAGAATAATTTTATATGGTGAAATTAACAAATTCACATACAAGAAATAATGATAATAATAATAATACACAGTGCTCATTCTCTATTTAAATTTCTAAGCCTAAGCCTAAGCCTAAGCCTAAACCATTCCAAGTGTGGACTATCGGGTGGAAATGAGCCACCCTCTAAGGTATACTGCCACCGATGCAGTACAAAATCGCCAAGGCTTCATTTTATTTAACTATTTGGTCGATTTTGGAAACCAATCCTTGGGTTTCCTCGCTAAGTTGCATGAATGACTTAACTAACTCCTTTTCATGCTTATGAATCACTGCCACACCTAGATGATCTACGGTCTGCGTTTGGAGTTTGTTCATGCTCTCATTTAGAAGTTTAGTAAATATTACTTTCTTAGAAGTATACAGGACAAAGGAACAAAAATAACATTGTTATTCGTAGTCCATTAAGGAAGCAACAGGTAAACTAAAGAGATTGACTACAAAAATATTTGAAAACAAAAATATTTTTATTACATAAGAAACATTAAGTTCATTACAAGAGTTCAAGTAATTAAATGAGCTTGAGAAGTTGAGGCGGTCTCAGTCTACTTAGACCGCATCCTCGCTATCTTGTTGCAAAGAAGCAGAGGGGGAATCTTTCTCCATAGCCAGCTCCTTAGCCCACTCGACCTGGCAATAAGCAAGAACATCTTTGATTTTTTTCGAGGTCTATCTCGACGGAAGTATCCTCCAAGAAATCAGCAAAAAATTGACACTTAACCAAGACGTACAAATTGAAAAGCACCTGGTAGGTAATCCATGAAAGCCTGTCCTTCGAAACCTCCAATGCCTTCTCTTTCGCCTCTAACTCACAGCCCTTTAACGCCAAGGCCTCCTCCACTGCCTTCGTCGCCTCCTCAGCCTTTTTCCCTCTCCTATTGAGCCCTAAGGTCCTCCTCAAGCTTAGTTTATTTAGAAGCTGCTGCAACAAGGTCAGCCTCAAGCTTAGCAATGCGGGCAGTAAATAAATCATGGCCATCTTCTTCCCTCTTCTAAGCCTCAACTGCCAAGGCACTCGTGTGTTGACAAAAAAATATAATAAAGTAAAATAAAATGAAAATTGGCAAGGTAGACCACTATTGAATAAAGAAAAGAAGGAAATATATATGTAGGCCATAGTCCTTCCAAGATTAGATGCAAGCTCGGGGAAGGGAAGTACAACAAATGGAAGAACAATGGGGTAGGAATGTGAGGCAGAGATAATATGGGATAAGCCATCCAAGGTGATATGCCCCATCCTCTCAGCGAGATCAGTAATAGTACCCTCGGGCAAAGGAATGTAACAGATATTTGGATCATGAAGAGCTCGGGAAGGCGCGATGAGAAGAGCTTTTACGAAAGGAGGAAGAGGAGACTTGGTAGGCTTCTTGAAGGGTTGGTCACAAGCCTCGCCTCCATCGGCCTTCCATTTTGCCTCTTCTTCTTTTCGGACCCAAATTTTGCGATGCGGTATCATCAAAAAACGCATCAACAAGATCACCAGCCATTTCACCTATACATGAGAAAAATGCAAAAGATCTGCAAGTTTCCTGTAGGGATTAAGAACTAGAAATAAAATTCCTTTATCCAGTTAGTCAAGTTATACCCCTAGGCTCATCCAAAATCGAGGAAAACTTAAAAATGGAAGGAGAGAGGTTGTGGTAAGTGCATAGGAAATTATACTTTTGTAGCAATGACTCGGTAAAATATAGTTTCATTTTCCTCTCATCTTCACCTAAACCTAGGATGTAGTTCCTACGAGATCCATATGAACTAATGGCTCGATCGGAAAAAATAGGGCAATTAGGATGTGGATGAAAGGAAGAAGGGAAGTTATCAAGATTCAAAATAAAAAAGTATTAATCGATGCATTTTTGGGTCTTACAGCGAACAGATGTAAGAACTAATTTTTCTGCTTCGACGTAATAGAACCCATAGTCAGCCCCAGAATGACTCTTATGGATATTAAATAAAAATTGGAGTTTTTCACAAGAAGGAGGTTGACGCAGCGGATTAAACAAAACAATCTTCAGTCGGTGAAAGTAGTAATCGGTGGATTGGAAGATACTGAAATGCCCAAATTCGTTGATCCGAAGATACCGAATTCTATCTATCCCGAACTCGTTGATCGCGCACGATACCGGGTTCAAAGATCTTCAATTCTTCAAGCGTTGATCAAGCGCACTTGATTCCGCGAATCGGCTTCTACAATCGTTGAATCGAGCGCACTTGATTAACCGAAAGAGGAGATAGGAGATTACACTCAACTACCAATTTGAATGAAAGCACAAAGCTAACAAAAGAGAATTTTATTCAAAAATCAACAACCTTTACAAATGACTCACACGGCCTATTTATAGGCGTTTTACAACTCACGCAAAGAAAACACAAAATTACAACAACTCCTAAGTCGGTTCCGACTTATAGCTTCAGACCTACGACTTACCATAACTCGGTGACGACCTAAGACACACAACACAATACAAGCCTTCAGCGACTTAACAAACAGAACGACTTATGAAACATACGACATACGACTTACAAAACATACGACTTAAAATAGGTAAGAACTACGAGTTAACAAATACAAACAGATTACATCACTTAGGTCGTAGACGACTTACAACTTCTCACGACTCATAAAAGTTGCGACCTACGACTTAGTATAAGTCGGTAACGACTTATCAACAGTTCAGCTCCCATCAGCGGCAGAGATTAACTCGGCAGAAGAATCAACGGTAATAAACTTCAGCGACTTAAAAACATGCGCATCCCAGATCAGCAACCTAAAGAAATCAACGGTAGAGATTAACTCGGCAGAAAGATCCTCGGTTCTGGGCTTCAGCGACTTAAAACTTCGGGCGACTTAAATAAATCGTAACTCGGTGCCGACCTATCACCTTCCTTAAGTCGTATCCCAGCACTCTTCCTTATCTCGTTAGGTCGTACTCGATCTAATACTTCATCAGTTTGCTCAGCCTTCTTACTACATAACTCGGTAGGTCGTTCTGGTGACTTAAGATATTCGATAACTCGCACATCTTCATGAGTTAGGTCTTCCACTCTGTTAAGTCGGTCACGACTTATGTTTTCACCTCCGTTGAGTCGGTCACGACTCATGCCTTTGTCTCCCTTAAGTCGGTCACGACTTTGGTCCTTAGCTTTACTAAGTCGGTCACGACTTATACCCATGATGTTAAGTCGGTCACGACTTAAAGTTCCAATTTCCTTAAGTCGGTTACGACTTAGTACTTGGCCTGCATCATCCTCCCCAGGTTGAGAAAAATTCATCCTCGAATTTGCACTTTCCTCCCCCGCAATACTTTCATCCCCGTGATATGGGATGAGATGCTTAACATTGACTACGTCAGACGTATACACATCATCTGGTAGCTTCAACTTGTAAGCATTTTTATTAATTTGTTTCACGATTTCTACAGGTCCAATTTTTCTGGCTTTCAATTTGTTATACGCGCCTACTGGAAAACGATCCTTTGTTAACACGACATAAACCCAATCACCTTCATTAAACTCAACATTTCTTCGTTTCAAATCTGCAGATTGTTTGTACTTCTCATTTGCTTTCTTCAATCGTTCCTGAACGATTTTGTGACATTCCGTCAATCCCTCAACAAAATCAGCGGCTTTCTTAATTGTCCCCTTCGAGTGTGAAATTACCGTTAAATCCAACGGCCCCTTTGGTAAGCTCGAATAAACAATCTGGAATGGACTGAACCCAGTACTTCGATTCACATCATGATTATGAGCAAACTCTGCCTGGCATAATTTCACATCCCAACTCTTCAGATTATCTTGCACAAGACACCTCAGCAAATTTCCCAATGATCTGTTTACCACCTCAGTCTGTCCATCTGTCTGTGGATGATAAGCACTACTAAACTTCAGCTTCGTTCCCACCATCTTCCACAAACTTAGCCAAAAATGACTCAGGAAACGTGTATCCCTGTCTGACACAATCGATTCTGGCAATCCATGAAGTCGATATATCTCTTTGAAAAACAACTGAGCAACATGAACAACATCCGCCGTTTTCTTACAAGCGATAAAATGTGCCATCTTCGAAAATCTGTCCACCACAACGAATATAGAATCATTTCCCCTTTGAGTTCTAGGCAAACCCAAAACAAAATCTATACTGATATCCACCCATGGTTTTACAGGCACGGGTAACGGCATATATAACCCAGCATTAGTCGCAGTTCCTTTCGAAACCTGACAAATATGACAACGCTCCACAAACTTCTCTACCTCTTTCCTCATTGATGGCCAAAAGTAAGATTGTGAAATCAACTGTAAGGTACGGTCTCTCCCAACATGTCCCTCTTCGTGTAACTCCTTGATAATCTTCATTCTCAGACTACCCTCTGGTATGCACAATCGATTTCCTTTGAACAGAAAACCATCTATCATTATAAACTCATCCGTCTCCCCATCCTTGACTTTATCAACAAACTTTGCAAAGTAAGGATCATTGTCAAATAATTCTGGTAACATTTCAAACCCCGTCACTTCAACCTTTAGTGTAGTCAACAAATGACTCCTTCTACTCAAAGCATCAACCACACGATTCGTCACCCCTGACTTGTGTTTAACAACAAAAGTAAATTGTTGTAGATAAGCAATCCATGATGCATGTCTTGCCGAAATCTTGTCTTGCCCTTGCAAATGCTTCAATGCTTCATGATCAGTGTAAAGAACAAACTCTTTCTGAAATAGATAATGTCTCCAGTGTTTGTTAGATTGTACAACAGCATAGAATTCCACATCATACGTACTGTATCGCATCTTCGCTCCTGACAACTTCTCACTGAAATATGCAATAGGACGACCCCTTTGACTCAACACTCCTCCAATTCCAACTTTGGATGCATCAGTATGTAGTTCAAACACTAACTGAAAATCTGGTAATATTAGAATTGGTGCAGACGTCAAGAGCTCCTTGATTCGCTCAAAAGCAACCCCAGCTTCCTCCGTCCATGCAAACTGTTTACCCTTCATGCAATCCGTAACAGGTGCCATCACACTACTAAAGTGTGGAATGAATCTTCGATAAAATGAAGCCAACCCGTGAAAACTACGAACTTCCGTTATCGTCTTGGGCTGTGGCCAATCTCTAATCGCTTCGACTTTACTTTGGTCAACCTGTATTCCTTCTTCTGACACAACATACCCCAGAAATAAAACGCTATGCGTCATGAACACGCATTTCTTCGTTGCAGAATAAAATTGTTCTTGTCGCAATACCATCAACACTTCTCTAAGATGATTCAAATGTTCCTCTGGACTCCCACTGTAAATCAAAATATCATCGAAATACACCACCACAAACTTCCCAATGAATGGTCTAAAAATTTGATTCATCACCCTCATGAAAGTACTTGGTGCATTTGATAAGCCAAATGGCATTACCAACCATTCATACAAACCTTCCCTCGTCTTGAATGTTGTCTTCCATTCATCCCCTGGTCTAATGCGAATCTGATGATAACCGCTCTTCAAGTCAATCTTAGAAAAGATTACGGACCCACTGATCTGATCCAATAAATCATCAAGCCTTGGCATCGGAAATCTATATCTCACAGTAATCTTATTCAATGCTCGACTGTCAGTGCACATCCTCCACGTTCCATCCTTTTTGGGTACCAATAAAGCTGGTACAGCACAAGGACTTAAACTCTCCTGCACACGCCCCTGTTCAAGCAATTCCTCTACCTGCCTCCGCAACTCTTCATGTTCCTTCGGACTCATTCGATAATGTGGTCTGTGTGGCAACACAGCACCTGGAACAAGATCTATCTGATGTTGTATATCCCTCAACGGTGGCAATTCCGTTGGTAACTCCTCTGGAAATACATCGTCAAATTCTTTCAATACCGGTTTAACTTCTTCTGGTATTTCAACCTCTTCCTGACTCTCCCGTCCAATCAATAAAAACACTTCCGGCTCTTCCTCTACTTCCTTCACAAACTCCTTCAAAGATAACAAAGTTTTGAGCTCCTCAATCTCCTCCAACTTGTTTTCCTCTTGTTGTTGCTTCTTTGGAACTAGAGTAATCTTTGTGCCTTCAAACATGAAACTGTAACTGTTGGTACGCCCATCATGTTGTACTGCTCTATCATACTGCCACGGTCTTCCCAGCAACAAATGACAAACGTCCATATCTACCACATCGCACCAGATTTCATCTTTGTATTTCTTTCCAATTGAAAAATTCACACGAGCCCTTTGTCCAACCTTCACCTCCCCGCCTTTCCTCAACCAAGCTAGCTTGTACGGTTTCTGATGTTTCTCAGTCTTCAACGCCAACTTCTTCACAGCGTCTGAAGAAATTATATTATCACAGCTTCCAGCATCAATAACAAATTTGCAAACCTTCCCCAGAATGGTACATGTTGACTGAAAAATATTGCTCCTCAACCAACTACAATCCTCCTCTTGCTTTGGTGTTAAACAGGACGTCTTCATCATAAGATTGTAACCTTCGTCTCCCGACACTTCTTCTTCCTCCTCATCAGGTGGTGAATTGGAACATTCAGCTTCTTCATCCTCATCCTCAACCTCTGCTATCATAGCTCTCTTCTTCGGCTTTGGACATTCGCTACTTTTGTGACCAAATTCCTGACAATTGTAACATTTGAAACCGTTGTTAACCTTTGTCTTCTCAGCCTCCTTCACTACTGGTCTACTGATAGGTTTAGAAACATTAGAACTCCCACTAACTCCCTTCACTGGATTGTTGGAATTTGTAAACACACCTCCTCCTCATCTACCCTGCTTCTCACAAGCCAACGCTTTCTGATGTGCTTCCGCTACAGATCTTGGATCGAACATATTAACCATATCCTGAATCTGCATTCGCAATCCTCCAACAAATCTGGCTGTTAACTGTTCTTCTGTCTCCATAATATCGTTCCTTGCAATCAGTTGATAAAATTCGTCAGCATAGTCATTCACAGATTTCGTCCCTTGTCTCAAGTTTTGCAATCTCTGATACATAAGCGACTGATAGTTATAAGGTAAGAATGTTGCTTTCATCAATTTCTTCATCTTCTCCCAAGATTCAACTTTTGACTTTCCCATCCGATCTCGTGTAAGCTTGGTTTGCTGCCACCACGCCAAAGCTCTACCCCTCAGCCTTGTAGCAACCAACTTCACTCTACGATGTTCTGGAACTTCTTTGAAGTCAAAAATCTCTTCTACATTAGCCATCCAATCTAGAAACTCCTCCGCTTGCATACCACCCTTGAATTCAGGAATTTCAGTCTTCATCCCCGACTCCCACTTGTGATCATACTCAGAGTAATTTCTCCCTTGTCCTTGTTCTTGTCCTTGTCCTCGAACACTACCACCATCATACTCTTCTTCAAAATCAGAGGTATATCGTTGTCTATCTCGTCCACCCACATCTCTACTACCATTACGTCTTCCCCCATCATCCCTTCTATCTACGTTCCTCCGTTCACGATCATTCACGTTCCTCCCACGTCCTTGATCATTTTCAACACTTCTGTCTCGGTTGGAATGTGGCGAGACTCTACTACCCCCATGGTTAGATTCAGGTGAAACCCTTCTCCGATTTTGATTCATCTCCATCATAAGCTTCTCTAACCGGCCAATTCCTTCGTTAAGCTTTTCACTAAAGTTTTCATTGATTCTTTGCTCCATCTCATCAGCTTCTTCTCTTCGATACAAAGCTTCTATGTTTTGGTGACGATTAGCTCTCCTTGGCGGCATACTTGAACACTTTACAAACTCTTCAAATTCAAACACAATTCGAACTTTGATCCAAAATGAAATGGATCGAAAACTTCCACTTTGTTGCAAATCACGATGAACACGATGAACACAACTTCTCCAAATCACAATTCTCGGCTAGACAATGCAATGATGCTCGGTCTACACTCTTCGTAGCTCGGCTTCTCTTCAAACTTCAAAATGAATAGGCTCCAAGTCTCGATCTAGCTATGATTGGCTAGAACAAGCTCTGATACCAAAACTGACGCAGCGGATTAAACAAAACAATCTTCAGTCGGTGAAAGTAGTAATCAGTGGATTGGAAGATACTGAAATGCCCAAATTCGTTGATCCGAAGATACCGAATTCTATCTATCCCGAACTCGTTGATCGCGCACGATACCAGGTTCAAAGATCTTCAATTCTTCAAGCGTTGATCAAGCGCACTTGATTCCGCGAATCGGCTTCTACAATCGTTGAATCGAGCGCACTCGATTAACCGAAAGAGGAGATAGGAGATTACACTCAACTACCAATTTGAATGAAAGCACAAAGCTAACAAAAGAGAATTTTATTCAAAAATCAACAACCTTTACAAATGACTCACATGGCCTATTTATAGGCGTTTTACAACTCACGCAAAGAAAACACAAAATTACAACAACTCCTAAGTCGGTTCCGACTTATAGCTTCAGACCTACGACTTACCATAACTCGGTGACGACCTAAGACACACAACATAATACAAGCCTTCAGCGACTTAACAAACAGAACGACTTATGAAACAGACGACATACGACTTACAAAACATACGACTTAAAATAGGTAAGAACTACGAGTTAACAAATACAAACAGATTACATCACTTAGGTCGTAGACGACTTACAACTTCTCACGACTCATAAAAGTTGCGACCTACGACTTAGTATAAGTCGGTAACGACTTATCAACAGTTCAACTCCCATCAGCGGCAGAGATTAACTAGGCAGAAGAATCAACGGTAATAAACTTCAGCGACTTAAAAACATGCGCATCCTAGATCAGCAACCTAAAGAAATCAACGGTAGAGATTAACTCGGCAGAAAGATCCTCGGTTCTGGGCTTCAGCGACTTAAAACTTTAGGCGACTTAAATAAATCGTAACTCGGTGCCGACCTATCACCTTCCTTAAGTCGTATCCCAGCACTCTTCCTTATCTCGTTAGGTCGTACTCGATCTAATACTTCATCAGTTTGCTCAGCCTTCTTACTACATAACTCGGTAGGTCGTTCTGGTGACTTAAGATATTCGATAACTCGCACATCTTCATGAGTTAGGTCTTCCACTCTGTTAAGTCGGTCACGACTTATGTTTTCACCTCCGTTGAGTCGGTCACGACTCATGCCTTTGTCTCCCTTAAGTCGGTCACGACTTTGGTCCTTAGCTTTATTAAGTCGGTCATGACTTATACCCATGATGTTAAGTCGGTCACGACTTAAAGTTCCAATTTCCTTAAGTCGGTTATGACTTAGTACTTGGCCTGCATCAGAGGTGCATACTTCTCAACATAAAGAATAAAGGTAGCAATTATAAGGGAACAAAAAGGGGAGCAAGTTGGATAGGAAAGATACCGATAGTAGTTAGCCATTCACAAAAAATTTGGTTTGGTGAAATATAAAGTCCCCACAGAATGTGCTCAGAATCGATGGAAATAAAACCGTTGGAAAAAGTATTGATGCAATCGTGAGGCTCTGTTACTCTACCCATAACTCGAAATGGTTTAGAATGTTCTCTATTTCCCTTAGTTTGGTTATCTTAGATGGAAAAGATAAGGGAGAGGAGGAAGTGGATGCCATATCGGGACTACTTATTTGATTATCGACTATTGTTAAAATACAAGAAAAAGGAAACTACAAAAGAAAGAAGGTCCTTACTTTGGTTTGGAAAAGGAACAATTCTTGGAAGAGAAGAGATTAGCAACTAAGATTTTTTCTTCTTTTCGTAAGCAAGTAAAAGAATATAGAAGAAGAAGATGAAAAACATATACTTACCTTGATTTGAGTCCCAACAACACAATCGAAATGATGAAAAATCCCCAAAACTTCAGTTGATTAATGACGTGAAAAATTAGCACAAGAGTCAATACAGATTTTCTTAGGAGTCGAAGAGATAAAAGGTACAACTTTTTAGAAGATTGGCAATAAGGGAGTGACATATATACTTGAGCATTAAATGTAAAATGACAATAAAGACTTTTCCTTCTTTTTTGAAAATAAGAAATAGAAAATCCAAAAGT
This sequence comes from Allium fistulosum, assembly GCA_030737815.1. Taxonomy (NCBI): domain Eukaryota; kingdom Viridiplantae; phylum Streptophyta; class Magnoliopsida; order Asparagales; family Amaryllidaceae; genus Allium; species Allium fistulosum. Next base: position 70,207,613 of record CM060903.1, read on the forward strand.
GATGGGTTGTAGGGAAAATATGGAAGTAATGACAACTCAACATCAATCTACAATCGCTACGAACTTGGGGGCAAGTGTTACAGCCATATTTTTCAAGTGTTGTCAAAGTGAAAGTAATACAAGTACCAAGCCCGGAAGAACTGCTCCCATGGTAGGAGCCAAAATATGGAAAGAGAGCAAGAATAAAATCCATATATTTCTACGCCAAAATCCTAGGTTGGCGGCAAGTCATAGACACTACACCCTTCCATTGAACATAGCTTCGGCGCTATAGCACTGGGTTGAAAATCTGAGACGGCTTCAAAGTGTAGGAACCAATCTGTAACCTTAATACTCACCTCAATAGGTATAACTATGGCATAGTCTTTAAGTAACAACGAGATGCATAAACTGTGTTGTGGCCCTGAAAGCAACATAAACAATACAGAATTGCGGCATAACCCCTTAGGCTACTATATGCGAACGAGGATGTGTCATAATTTTAAATTAACATCTTAAGTGACAGCTCTGCGCTGCAATTTTGTATCAAGCTATAAGGATGCGCCGCTATCCTGATTTGATGTGAAAGTGACAGAACTACGCCACAATCCGATATCAAAATCGAATTAACAAAGAATGCACCGCCATCTTGATGTGATAGAACAGTGACGCAATCCAAAATACACAGCCTCCAAACATAAAGACTTATAGGATAAGGTGATGGGAAAAGATTGATCCACGACCAAGAATCGAACCTCATTCCCCAAAGGCAAACCAAAGGATCCTAACTTCATCTCCAAGATCATTAAACCTAGCTCAAAGTCAAGGGCAGTGGCGTAGACCTCTATTGTGGAAGACGTGTAACAACCCTTTTTTCTACGCCGTATAAATAAATAAATTTAATTAAAATAAAACTGTTCGGATTAGATATTTGATAATTAATATTTTGAAAATAAACTTTTTTTAATAAAATTATATTTACTAAAAGTTTTTTCGTAATAAATTGAATTAATTAATAAATTCTTTTTGAATAATTTATTGAATTGAATAAAAATTGAACAGTTATTGTTCATTCTAATTTTTATTTTCATTTAGAATATAGGTTCAGGTGGGGGTGCTCCTAGATCCCCAACCTACAAAAGTAGGTTTTTAGTTGAAAAAACATAAAATATTTTTAAAAGTGTAAATAATTGTTATGTGATTAAAATAGTGGAATATTAATAAGCGGACACCGAATTGAATGGAATTAAATAGTTGTCGAAATATATTTTGTATAATGTAGTATAAATTTATTTACAAATAAATTAAAAGAAGTTGTGAAAAGAAATTGAAAAAAATGAAAAATGAAAAATAGAATGAATTAGAACTTTACGGCTCAAACTAATTCAGCCCAAGCCCAAATTCTTTTTATCATGTCCCTGCTTCTAGAATACGCTGCTTACTTCCTCATACCAGGCAAAGTCAAACCCATACCCACTAATTTCATTTTGCCCTAAAAATTTGAATGCAAGCAATATATTTAAAAGAAGGTGAATCGCGACACAGGCGAATGACGTAACGGGGGAAGTTGCAATCGAAAGCTGCTTAGTGAGTGACAGGATGTGCGATCGATGGGAGGCCGATTGGATTCCAGGCGATGCGACTTGATGTCGTGACTGGAAAAGGCGTCGACAATAAGAAGCTGCAACTTGGTGTTCTGGCGGCGGTTGTAGCGGTGCTGGGTGATGTGACGTGGCAACAAACGATGTGAGCTTGGGGGAGATGTGCGTGTAGACTTGGCAGTAATGACGAGAAATTGAGATGGATAGTTGAAGAGCTGGCGAATTGGAGTTGTGCTGGCACGTGATGAAGATAACAACAAAGTCAAAAAGGGCAGCGATGACGATTGGATTGGCGATTGCATTGAGTCGATGGTATTTGCTGTTTTGGAACTCGAGCATCGATCGATGAGTTTTTTTAACTCACAATCTATATCTAAAATTCATTATCCGTTAAATATATTCGTATAATCCCGATATTGGTTGAATTGCTCTGTTGAGCTGTCTGTTTGAGATTTGATTGATTGTGAATGTTAATTGGATTGCTTGGATGAATTATTTGATCAGGATATTCAATTGATTATGTGATATTGGATTTATGTATGTTGGATTATTAAAAATGCAACTGGATTTGTAAATGATGGATTATTAAAAATGCAAAGAAAATGATTTTCGTTTGCATTTTAATTTGTGTAATTTATTTATAATATATGCATAATGTATCGATGGCTGAAATTCGATGTAACTTTACTCGGCCATATGATAAAATTTATATTGATGATTTGTTGTTAATTTTGGAGAAATTTGCTCCATGACTTTTATTTTAGACAATTTATCGATTTTCCCATTTTTAAACAATTTAGAAAAATTTAGGATAATATTTATGGTATTTTAAATTTTTTTTTGAAATAGTATTTTATTTTAGAAAATTATGAAATGAATTTGAGTAATTTCGATATGAGTTATCATAGATTTTGAGTATATAGAGAAGATTTTGAAATATAAATTATGGTTTAAAATGAAAAGAATTATTTTGAAGATTTATAAATTTATTTTAAAAGTATTATTTAGTTATAGAAAATTACGAAATAGTTTCTATAATTATTTATAATTTGTAAAGTGATTTTGGATGTATTGGAAAAATATGTATAAAAGGATTTGAAAATGAATTTTAGAAATTGTATCTTATATTAGAATGACTTCAATAAAGGATATTTGATTTATAAAGTATTTTTGAATGTTTTAAAATATATAAGTAAAGATTTTCAAATGAAATTTTAGTATTTAAGTCTTTGTTTTGGAATTATATTTTATATTTAAAAATAAATATAATTTATTTGTATGCTATATATATACATTATGAAATAACAACCGATTACAGAAAATTATGTTTGACTTCTATAAAGTTGTTTTGAATGCTATATATATATATGTGTGTGTGTGTGTGTTTGAATGCTTGATTTAATTGTTAAAGAAATATTTTGTCGAACTTTATTATTCAATGTTTGAATTAAAAAATTGCGAATTTATGTAGGAGTTATACTTCTTCTGATTTCTCATGTCTTATAAAGATTTTGACATTCTGAATGATTCATCGTTGATATAGATTTGATTGGTGATTTTGATATGATATGATGATGAGATTTTTGATATTTAATTCTGTATGACAAGAAATCTGAATAAATGGAGTTATAATACTGTTTGGGATGGGGAATTCGGTAATATTTCTCCGGCTATTCTTTGGACTCATTATATATAATATTGTGGAGATTTGAGTGTAATTTTTTTTAGCACTGAATAAATAATTGAGTGCTACACGGTGGTATGGGACGCCGCTGTGATATTTATTCGGTTATTCATTGTACGTAGATGTCACTCAAATAATGGGAACTGAGATATGGAGTTTATACTTATGTAAGGTGATTCTCGGTGTAGAGCAAGTTTATATGCTCAATGTAGAGCAAGTTTATAGATGTAATCTTATGGGGCTGTACCCATATATGTTTATAGATATTGAGTTATGGGGGTGTACCCATATATATGTTGTCTATAATGAAGTACTCCTGGATATGATTAGAAGTTAGCGGGAATCATATGGCCAGTGTCCATCCTAGCGACTAGATCATGAGGTCATGACACTAGTCTGTGACACTTTGGTTATATATTATATGTGCATCTTGAGTTTTAGAGAAAGGCGGAGAAGCCTAAGGCGGAGTAGCCTTTTGGGTGATGTCGCCCTTAGGGTGGTGTAGCTTAGCTCCTTTAGTCATGAAGACCAGTAGTCTGTTACCTTAAGGGCATGATTTGGGTCGTGATTAATGTCTAGCATAGTTTAGCAGTGTGTTTATGACATGCGATGGATATAGTCATGATACCAGGTAGGTAATTGAAGACTGTAGGAGCGGATTCAAACGGTGCTGCCAATAGACTCCTGGAGCAGGCGGTGTAGCTATCAGTCTCCCTTCTAGTTCTACACGGATTGGTAAATAAGTACATATTTATTATACACCTCACCTGAGTACTAGAATGGATCCAGATGGATAACCCAAGTGCTCTTAGAGATGGTGGGTAGCTATATTATGATTTGACTGGGTGGCGTAATCCAGATATTATGAGATTATTGGGTAGTGTATCCCATACATTATGAGTTGATTCCCATCACCATTTATTTCTATATGAGGAGATGAGATTATACCTATGATATATTAGCATCCAGGGTATAGCGGATTCACATATCTTTTATTGTATGTGATGCTTTGATAAGCAGCCTATATTTCTATATTCTATATTGATGATGATATTTTGTTATTCGAGATTGAGATATATATTTAGGAAATGTTGTGAGCAAGCCTAACTATATTTGGTTCTATCTCACTTATTATTGATTTTTGGGTTTTGACGATGATCTCCGGATATGTATGGTTCACCCAATTGATGTTGACTTTATGATTTTCAATCTGGTATGATTTTGAATGGATGATGACATTTTTATGCTGGGTTTTATGGTGTCCTACATTATATGATATTTGGATTTGTTTGGGATGACATTATTATATTTATAACTAATATATACTGAGTTCCATATGTTTATTGACCTTGGATTTAGATATAGTCTGACTTGTTTATTATTTATATAATACTCAAGTCCGAGACATTTCAGGTACATGGATAGTATGACCATCTTTTGTTTTGGGCTTAGAGGAGGCTAGTATATAATATAATACTTATTATCTTGTATTATATTGCCTCTTGTACGTATATTCATGTGATGTATATTGGACACAATTTGTATATTGTATATTATATATTGTCACTACGATTGACTCTGTGATCTCTGATACTTATTGTACATTGTGTATTATTCTATCTTGAAGGCACACATGTTTATTGCTTTGTCTTGATATTGTGTACGTTTGGTGAGTTATATTCGATGTTTAAATATGTACCGTTGTTAGCCCAAGGGAATATTCACGTGTGTACCCCATATCGCCTTATTCTTCGTATTACCGAACAGTATTACTCTGTATTACTCTTGGATAATATGGGTACAGAGGTGGGGGTGTTATAAGATGGGTCAGAATAGAGACATGCAAGGTGGTAACTCTCCAATACAGCAACATAGTCTCTTTTACTAAGCCATACTTCTCAACTCCAAAACTATGCCTTGTTGATATTTCAGATCGAAAGTGCATTATAGCTTTGGTAGTGGCATTGTAGTACGAATACTATGCAGTATCATTACCCTGGACATAACAAAGGCACGACCCCCAGTAAACTAAAACGAAGTCCTGGAGTGCTAATAATGGTGCAGTTCTTCCCTAAATGGGAGGCAGTTTTCCTTTATGGCTTCATCTATATATACGTGGTTTCCACAAGCTTGTTGCTTTACAAAATTAGAAAGTCATGGTCTATTCAAATTTGGATTTTCCTGCTTTAGTTTCAAATTTCCCGCCTAAATCCAAAATTCAATCGCTCAAATCACATTTCCCCACCAAATGCCACGTTAGCAATCCATGCATATCAAATAAGCAAGATGGATGGTCAACACGCAGCACGATCCAAAGGCATAAATCAAAAGAGCAGAAAAGCAATATTGGCAATCCACCTGTATCTTTGTACTATAAATGAATATGGTACAGTAGCAGAAAATAATGAGAATTTTACTTTACTCTTTTTGGACACACTGATAATTTTTTTACTCTCTTCCATTTTTCGTACCATGAATCAAGAGAGTAGATAGTGACATTTTACCCGTGCATGTAGGATTCTTTAACATTCAAACCATGTAAATTCTCTATGTCCTTTTATTATTTTTTAGTACTTTATTTTACTGTTTTAATTTTGTCTATACTCGAATCGAGATAACGAATCGATTCCTAATATATTTCTCCCTATAATTGTGTAAGCTTTAAAGCAACATAATTACTCCTCTTGAAAGAAATATTAATATTACTTAATTTTGTTGATTCATAATCGCGAAAGTGTTCAGCATCGTGATTACTTCATAAAAATACTTGGGTGTTTCTGAGACAAAAAATCTCATTAACACTACATAATTGTCTATAATAGTATTTCTTCATTTCTAAGTGGATCTCCTTATTGGCATTGCACCTTGAGGTTCTTGAGTTTGTTTTATTGAAATATTAACCTTGACTTAAAGAGGATTTTGTTTAACATTATTTTGTTATAGTTCCTGATTTACTTCTTGTTCATTAAAAAGAAAGAGAGCTCATACATTGTTAGAAGAAGTAATTGTAGTTGAAATCAAAGATAATGATCCATAGTTTATTTCTTTCCCCAAACTCAACATCCTTAAAAATTATTATTGTTGCCGTCTTAAACTTTGTCCTTAGTGTGGGTTCATAAAACTTATAGCCTAAATTTCTTAAAATAACAATAAAGTATTTTCTATCTTTAGTGCCTTATTCTAAAGTTATTGCCTAAATCGCTCAGAATAATCATATTAATCGCCATATTCAAATTTGAGGCATCATTATAAGAGGTACTTAGGATCAGGTAGATATAAGTTGTCACAAACATCAAGAGATTTAATCCAACAATATTTGAATTTACCGATAAATTAATCTTATTATTACTAAAGGAATTACAATAATCTATGTTCATATTAGAAATAAAAACCAAAATCTGTCTAAATGACAGTATAATAAAAAAATATCAAACAAATCCAAACAAAATAATTAAATATCAACAATAACTTAAGGATTGTTAATAATTCATATCTTATTCAATAGTTACACTAGTTTAATTTAGTGCCTTTAACTTTTGAAGCAATAATTCACATTTTATATAATACTCATTTATGTTTACTTACATTGACTTTTTACAATCAAGCACTGTAATGCGTACTCGTTTCCCCTTATCGCTTTTGGCAAAACGTTTTCTATATTAGCAAAGAAACGTTTAGAATTGATTATCGTTATGGATATCACATCCTTGAAAGCATTCAAAAGTTGCACTTTATGGTACTTTTACAATTTGAATTACCTCACCTTCCAATGTTCTTTATAACACTATAAGAACATTCAACCGTAAGAGGGTGAATATATTTCCCTAATTGCAAGATCTCGATCAACACAGCTAAGAACAAACAATTTGTTCTCTTATTAATCTTTAACGCAGATCCCAAACAACATGAGATTTAAAATTAGTAGATATTGTAGACAAATTTGGCAAAATAGAACAAAAGAATTCAAAAAATACGCTCATGTTAAATACCAACCACAGTAAGTTCCAATAATTGGTGAGTTTCTTTCAAGATACCTGGTATAATATTAATATCAAGTCTTTATATAGTAATATTAACTGTAAGTGGTACTCTTGTTGTAATGATCAAAAACCGAAAATAAATTCAATTCAAATAGCAAACTTCCTTTGGACCGATTGATTATTCAATTATAAAACCTTATAGTTGTCGCATATTTTATTATCACAAATGTGTAAGTAATTCGGTCAAATATAAACCTTCCATCAGGGCGACTAACATCCGCATGAAAACATACATACAAATATCAAACACCCTTCATGGATAATTAAAATAAGAGAGACCACTTTGGTTATATGTTATTTTTATTAGTCCATTTGGAGTGTCATATAAACTTAAGTAAATTATAAAGAGTGACACAAAACTATTTGATTTACTTAATATATTCCCTTATATATTTTAAAAGATAATATCGTGGAATTTAGTAATCATAGATTTACATCATGAAATATAATTCAAAAAACTATATATCACAATGACTGAATTTCAAAACTCTCTATTAAGAAAATGATGCATATTATTAACTAAGCATTAACATTTGCACAGACTTAGGGTGCGTTTTTGTGTTTGATGAAAGGTGCAAACGAAAGGGGCAATTGAAGATGCATGAAAGGGGCAATTTAAATGAAAGGGGAATGCATTCTTTTGTTGGAAATGTACATTTGAAAGATATTTGTTATTTTTAATTATATTGCTAACATATTTGTATTGTTTTAAAATATGTGACCTTTGAGAATATAAATTAATCCGAAAATTTGCTAACTCAACTATAATAACGGTACAAAATTTGAATTACATATACAACAATGATATAAAATTCTAATTACAAACACAATAACGATACAACTACAAAATACAAACAATTCTTAATGTTGTCTAGTAGCAACTAGTTCATTTCCAATGTTACTAGGACGATTTCCGTGGAATTTGTTGCATTTCTTTCAATTGGTTCATCGTTGTTATTCTCGAATGTTCGAATATTATAGTTCTCTTCTAAAAATTCTTCCAGAACTAATTGGGACCATCGTCACATGCCATTAGTTCCAGTTCTCCATTGTTGTATCTTCGGATGAAATTATGGATAACCATTATAGCAATAACAACCTTTACTTGAACTTTATACTTGTATATAGGCATGTTATGTAAAAATGCAAATTTTATCTTCCAAATTTCAAAGGTTCTTTCGATTTTCATACGTAAACTCGGATGGTAGTAGTTGAAAATTTCATTTTCGATCTTTAGTTGGTTGTGTGTTTCGATAAAATTAGGAAAATGGTATCGTACATTTCAGTAAGGAGGTATGTATATATCTCTTAGGGAATACCTTTAGTCAACTAAATAATACTATCCTGGCAGTGGGTGAGGGAAATTTAAATTTGGATTATTAAATTTGAATGAAAACTTCGGCATCGTGAGCAGTTCCTTCCCACATATTATATCCTGGCTCCAATGACTGAATTATCATAGGGAGTTTTCCATCTGATAGCTCGAATCAATGAGCATGGAAGGAGCGATCTCTCGTATACACTACTTTGGATCAATACGGATACGTTTTAATATCTGAATACATATGAAGTAATATATATCTCGTATCGACATAAGGTTATGTACACGAGTTCAAGAGTTGAATAATACAAGTATAAGAAAAGTGAATGAAAATGATAATTTTTATACCATATCCAAAAATATGATACATCTCATATATATACTACTCATGACACAAGTACATCATATCAACCCATATAATGACATTTCAATATAAGTATAAGCAAAGTAAATAATTTCCATCGTTATCCACTCCAACTCCATATCATAACCCAAAAAGCATACATGGTCATAATATTGACCATAAAACAACCTCAGTATGATCCAAGGTTTTTAAATACGTAGTGAACCCCGAATCAGGCTAGAAATCTAGTTGTGAGTATAAAAAAGCCATAAACAATAAATGTGCAATGTCTGGTTTAACGGTGACATTTTCAAGTACATAGATGCCACTCACACCATACCGAATCCCGTCCACAATTCATTTTCACAAATAGTGATAACACACGTGTCACGACTCTATTCGTTGTGGCTTACTACTATAACTCTAGTCAACTAGGATATAGCAATCTATCCATATTATATGAGTTGATTTTTGTTGTATAAATTCAAATCATCATTTCAAAAGAATCATTTTACGAGGTCGACATTTCTAGTTATACTTATGAGAAGGCTAAATCATCTTCTCGTAATTATGAAAGGCTAAATCATTTTCTCGTCTGTGAATCCCAACAGGATATCACGTTGATAAATCTCCTCAGTGGATTTACCCTCTACATAGACTATCTGCCCCGATAAGTCATCAAGTTACTTTTCACCCGTACACTTCCAGTCAGTTGTGGTGCCCCTATATGACCCTTTATTGTCATACCCTTCTGGTATCGGAAGACGTGATAAATCTTCATATGTGACGACCTGCCTTTTCGATCCTAAAATGTCAACACTAATACATCCATGGTATTCACGTACCGAACATTCGAGTGCTGAAAGGACATATTATTGGGGTGAAAGAAAAGAAAAGACAACACAGAATCTAATATCATGACGAGTAATATATAATATCCAAATGATCTTTATAAAGAAACTTAATATTAACACAATAATCAGAGTCGAATCTATCATCAGCCTGGACAGTTCTAACAGTCTGTCCTTACAAATGCTAATAAATACAAAACAGGAAATACATTGGAAAATAAAATACAAGTCTTGGAAGCATCTGGCTTGTCTTCTGAAGCTCCAAGCGTCCAAAGCTAATCTGGAAAAAATACTCGGGTCAGACCCGAGTATTATAAGAAAATAACACCATGATCAATCTGGTAAATCAGCATGAGAAAACTCAAATCATATGAATTGTTATATTTATAAAACCCTTTCAAAAATAAAGGTATCCCACAAGACCACGCCACACATAAACAGGGACAGGTTTTTACCTTACGATAACCAAATCATTTAAAATAGAAAATCCAGTGATATTATAATAATGTCTAAGGTTTAAAATAAATATTGAATCATAGCCGAAATGGTTACATTAATTACATTTAATAGCGCATTTAGTATACAACTAAGTCCGTAATGGCACGTATTTGAAAATGGATTCCATACAACGATAAGGCACTGGGGTACCAAGTACCATAATACATCTCTAGATAAAATCTACCGAGGTCACAAACCTTGCGACCCCTGCATGACAAGACCGACCTACCCCTTCCTGGATAGTACCAAATATGTCATCATTCTGGTTACTTTACAAACTATTCCTCGAGTTCTCTTATGCACATACCAAATCCAAAAATTGTGATCTATAAAGATGATGACCATACCCTAATAGGTGCGGCCCACATAGCCTTATGGTATATCCCCTGTTTTAGTCGTTCCTTGGTATGAGGCTTGTGAGGTCATGATTACCTTTTCCTCTTAGCAAATCCCTCTTGGAATGCTAACACTTTCCTTCAGGCAATAATGCAATGCCAACATTTATCCATACAAGTTGTTCAGGATATAAACAAACCAAAAGCACTAATTCTAATACATCCTTTTTGGAATCACCCTTAGGATTAGTAGTAAGTAGCCCCCTTGTACTTCAAATAATTTTGTCTTCGATTTCATCATCTTCAGAATGTCTCCAATTTGAACGCTTGTGCTGGTTCAAAGTGGTTTTCGAATAACTCATGCGTATCCAATCCCATTCTCTCCGAACAAACAATTGATAGATTTCAGTTGACTGAATCTCAGTTCTTTCAGAGGTAAGCAGACTATATAAGAGTCCCAAGGAGATCTTTATTATACTCCTTAAAACGAGAGACGTTTCATCGGAATGACTTCTAGCAACGAAATCTCAAACCATATGAAATTGCGAAGCTTTCATATACTTCCCAAGTCAAAACTGGTCAAGTTATCGATAGTGGACAAACCACTATCTGGTATAAGTATTGTTTGTATATGAAAAATTGAACATCTTCTACTCATCATCACTTTTCGATTTCAAACCGTACTATCCCCCGATTAACAATGAAATCTGATAAGTTAGAAAAACTATCCTTGCCTTGACATACATTATTAATTCTCAAGGTAGAGACAAATTTCCATACCTCGGAATTTGGTGTCAAGTATATGATGAAGTACCTTCCATATACTTAATTAATCGTGACTCGTTTATCGAAATTTATCCTCTTATACTTATCATGTTTCTACCATTTAAACTTCCCTATCCTTCGCCCAGAAACAAAGTCAAGTAAGTCAGAGCATTGGTTGCTCCCGGTCTTACCTTATTCAAATGCTTTGATTCTAGATCTCATAGATAAAGGAAAGTCTACTCATCGGCTTTTAGCACTGAATATAAGATGACTTACGTTCCATAAACGTATCAACATTTTAGAACTACTTTATCATATTTGTGCTGCTATTTAATGACACCGATAAAGAAATCTCTTGAATAAAATAAAGTCTTTTTAAAACAAATCTGAAAACCAATTCCAAAAACCTATTTCCAGTCTTAAAGTCTATAAAATAGAATCCAAGAGTTCCACGTGCTCTATTAAAAATATTTTCAAAAATCACTTATTTAAACCAAAGTTTAATTTAAAATGCAACCTCTTTCCTTTTTGAAAATAACCGCCTTTTTAATTGATGAATTCCAAACCACTTTAAAACATCTTCCCATTTACAAAAATAAGAAACTTGTTTAACAATAAAGTGTTATAAATTGACTTCCTTTCTAATTTTCTGAAACATTTACTATTACAAAAATGTTAGCCCATAATCTCTTTCCTTTTCTCGTAAACATTTTTTACAACAATAGTGTTATACTCCATGCTTCCTTTCTCTTTTAAAATGCTTTTAAAACTCTTTTATAATAAGATTGAAACTTATATTGGAAACATCCCTTTAAAGATAGTCACTTTTAAATAAACTTGGCTTTTGAAAACAATGGCGTAAAATTTAAACCTCTTGTTTAAATAACTAAATAAATTCTTAAAATATATTTAAAACTTAAAACTTATTTTTTAAATACTTATGAACACATTTAAAAAGACTTGTTAAAATATCTCAAATAGATAACTCTTTTTACAAAAATCAAAGATTTCCAAAACTGCATCTGTAGCGACTATCGTCATATGGACCATAACTTTTAAAACTTGTTTTTGTAAATCAAATAACTTTTAAACCACATTTCTTTCTATATTTAAACCACTTTAATACCTTTGCTAAAGGTTCGAAAATAAAAGTTGAGTTCAGAATCATTTCAAAACATATTAGAAAATAAGTAGTAAATTGCTAAAAAGCGAGCATGGGATTTCAACATTGCAATAAAGCCAACAACAAGTGGGTTAACTATATCTAAGCAACATTCACTTTCACAACCACAAGTATTTACATAACTAATAATATATGTAAATAAAATTAAAATAAGCAAAGAATCTTTTAGGATTTCTCCACAACATTTTTATTCTTTGAAGTGCTTCCATAGCGACCTATTCGTTACGGAACGCTCCGACTTCCTTTTCTCTTTGCTTTTGTCCCCGCAACAAAATGGATTATTTATCCCATTCACTTTCAAGTGGGAATCAAATCCAAACAAACAATATAAAAATTACACATAACATAAACAAGAAACTACTTAACTATTACAACAACTTGTCTACTTAAAACTAACTTTAAAGTATGAAATTTCACTTTAATTCAAACCAAACTCTACCACTACCAAGTAAGCACACAAACCATCCCAAAACCACCTGCCCTTGCCTCCTATAGCTCACACACACCCTCCAACCCCCTAAAGCTCACGGACCAAGGCCAAAATGGGTTTTGGGTGTTAAAGTTTTGATTTGAAAGGTGTAGAGAAGATTTATTCTAGGCTTGTTTAAGTAATTAGAGAAGAAAAAAGTGATTTTAAAATGATTTTCTTTCATGGACATTAGAGAAAAAGAATGGAAGGTGAAGAGAAATGGAAAAGTAGAAAAGAAAATGAAAAGAAGATAAGTGGAAATGGAAATGAAGTGAAATGGAAAGTGAAAAAGGAGTGGTTCTTTTTATAGAAATGAGAAGTGGTAAATTACCATTTTAATCTTATCCAATACCCTCCTCCAAAAATTTGACAACTCACCCCTTAATGTCACTTAGCCATCACATCTTCTTTTGCTTAAGTACTTTTGTATTAGATTTTGTGCTTTATTTTTTTTAAATTATAAAAGAAAAGGTTTCCTTTTCTTAGTACTTAAGTAACTTTTTAAACTTGTTTTATTTAAATAGTTAAATTAATAAAGTTGTTGTTCTTACATGTGCATATATACATTAGCATACACAACATGTTCTAGCAACTTTTAGTTGATGAAAAGCCAAAATTTAAAAAAATGATTTTCGATCACATTTTTAATTTTTCATCGAATTGTTTGTTTTTTAAACAAAATTTTAAAATAAGTTTACCATCATTATTTATTAACAAAAGATGATTATTTGACCATTAAAATCATTAATTGAATATTTATAATTTATTAAATATTCACAAATCAAAACGATAAAATTCCGGATCTTTATATTCATCCCTCCTTAATAGAATTTCGAACCTCGAAATTTCATCACAAAAAAATAATCAAGAGACAAGCCAAACTAATACTTAACATTCCCCAAGATGTTAAATAACTAACAAACTTAAAGTTTTCCTAGGTTTACAACCTTCTCATCACACAAGGATGATAAACAATCCACAAAGCATACCTCATGCTCAACAGCCATAGGTTATTACTCAATCGATTAATCATACTACATCATGACAAATCAATGAGTCATTTACCCAACTTCTCATAAACCATAAAAAATTAAAGGCAAATATAGATAAGCCCGTACAATGTATATAGATCATCTGTACGTAATATCTTATTCGATCACTTGCTCGAATAGACAAGTTTCTATTTCAAACTAGTATCACTCACTCGACTTCCCTAGTGCGAATGTCGATCAGGCTCCTTGATTAGAAACCTCTATTCTCCTTTCATAGTCATATACTATTATAGAGAACCCTAGTACCATATCAAAAACTCTCACTAAGTGTTCATCGTCAAGAATCGAGAGATAAATCCTAATTCGGATCTGTGTGAATCACCTTAAAGTCATATGGTCGAATCTTGGATCAAGAACTGTGCGAAGAAATGATCTACGTACAAGTTACACACTTATTCTTATTGGTTCTTACTTATAACAATTTCTTTTTACTACTAAAATTATTCATGAAAACATTTCATAAAATATAACTTAAAATTTTAAACTTGTATGATACCTTGCTATATTCTGAGAGTATACATCTATCTGATTTAATCCCTTGTCTTTTCTTAAATTCAGACGCAGGCCCAAAATAAATCCGGGTTATAAAACTAAGTTGACCTCTTAAACCTCTTTATCCATTTGGTCTGGTAAGTAGATAAGAAGAGTAGGATACTGATATCCAAACTCAGTCCTAGAGTGTACTTTTCCTTAGACACTTTATAGTAAAGAGGTTTATTAGCCGGTCCAGTAACATCGAATAGTTTGTACAACTTAGCTGTTAATACAAAAGACATGGCATTAATAATGCAAAGTTTATTAAAACCTTCTTATTAAATTTAACCCATTTAAAAACTTCACCTATCAACACATTCCTTTATTAAAATATCCTTTTTTTTGAATCCATTTTCTTTAAGGAAACTTAAAAACTAAATATCCAGTTTTTATTTCAAAACCTTTTTGAAATAATTCTCTATAGTTTAATCCATAGAAAATATACATATATATCGAGTAACACAAAAATGATAACAAGGAACCGGGTTCCACAAAATAATATCATACATCCTCTTACTAAGAAGAGTAATACTTAAGAGAAGTGCTTACCATCCGAACACATCTCCTGCCCATTTTCAGTTAGTTTCGAGCCACTCAAACTAATTAACATAAAAATACTTCTCTCTTTTCGAATCCCATTTTGAAATAATACTATATGTATTTCTCACATATATATAAAATAGCTTGAGCACTTTATTTTCTAAAACTTGCTTTAGGTCGTCCGGATTTGAACTTGTTTCGATCACATAATGACAAAGGAATAATTTACTAAGTCCACTACAACGTTCGCCTAAGCAAACATCTGATCGTTACTTAGAAGATTATTTAGATTACTACAAAACTAATCGAGATGGTTTTCCCGAACTATCCAAAGAAAATATATCTTACTTAAAATTATCTACGAAATATGTATACTTAAAAATACTTTCAAGTAAAACTATTATTACTTTTTTCAAAAGTAATTTGAAATCCAAAGATACCGGGATTTAAATTCTCAAAAATCCTCTATATTTACACACATCTTATAAACCAAATTTATATAAAATTATATTTATATAGCAACTTCCTTTATTATAGTAACCCCTTTTAACATAGTAAACTTGTTAAACCTATATTATTAACGAATGCCTTATAGTCAAATCATGAAATTGAATTCAAAAAGTGTTCATATTTAATCTAATCAAACAAAAAATACTCATAAACAGGTTGAGCACAAATAATCAGCCAACAAATGATGGTGAATAAATATCATCCTTTTCTAACAAACAACACAACAAAAATAACTATATCAATTTTTGAAAATTATTCTTTTATATATAAAAGATAAAATCTAGGTAAAATTATTTCATTTACAATTTTAAGACAATATAAAACATTTTTATAGCATTAACAAATAAGCTCTCTCATATATAATATACTTAAACTCATTCTAGGGTGTTACTTAACCTATTTCTAATGAGTTTACCCCATCAAAGATAAGGTTCTCACTTAACCTTCAGCTCTGATACCACATGTGAGACCCCTCTTTTTGACCCTCAAAAGTTGACACTAATACTCCATGGTATTCATGTACCGAAGATCCGAGTGTCGGAAATAAAGATTGTTGGCGTGAAAGAAAAGAAAAGTCATCATAGAATCTGACATCATGATGAGTAATATATAATATCCAAATGATCTTCACAAAGAAACTTTAATATTCGTACAACAATCAGAGTTTAATCTGTCATCCGCCTGGACATTTATAACATCCCATCCTTACAAATGCTGATGAATACAAAACAAGAAATACAGCGGAAAATAAAATACTTCAAGTCCATGTGTGGTCTGACCCGAGTACTATAAGAAAATAATACCCGGATCAGTCTAGTAAACCAGCGTGAGAAAACTCAAATCATATGGATTGTTATATTTATAAAATCCTTTCAAAAATAATGGTATCTCGTAATACCATGCCGCACATAAACACAGATGGGTTTTTACCTTACGATAACCAAACCATTTTAAAAAGAAAATCCAATGATATTATAATAATGTCTAGGGTTTAAAATAAATATTGAATCATAGCAGGAATGGTTAGGTTAATTACATTCATCAGCATATTTAGTATACAACTATGTCCGTAAAGGCATATATTTGAAAATGGATTCCATATAGCGACAAGGCACCGAGGTACCACCTACCACAGTACATCTCTAGATAAAATGTACCGAGGTCACAAAACTTATGACCCCTGCATGATAAGACCAACCTAATAATTCCTGGATAATACTTAATATGCCATCACCCCGGTTGCTTTACAAACTTTTCCTCGAGAGCCCTCATGCACATATCAAATCCATAAATAGTGATCTAGAAAGGTGATGATCATGCCCCAATGATTGTGACCCACATAGCTTTGCGGCATATCCCATGTTTTAGTCATTCCTGGGTGTGAGGCTTGTGAGGTCTTGATTACCTTTTCCTCTTAGTAAATCTTCTTGAAATGCTAACATTGCCCTTCAAGCAACAATGCAATGCCAACATTCATCCATACAAGTTATTCAGGATATGAAAAACCAAAGGCACTACTTCTACTACATCCTTTTTGGAATCAACCTCCGAATCAGTAGCAAGTATCCCTAGTACTTCAAATAATTCCGTCTTTAATTCCATCATCTTCAAGATGTCTCCAATTCGAATGCTTATGCTTGTTCGGAGTGGTTTCAAATAACTCATGTTATCTGATCTCGGTCTCTCCGAATCAATAATCGATAGATTTTGGTCGACTCAATCTCGATTCATTCAAAATTAAGTGCACTATATAAGAGTCCCATAGGGATCTCTAATATATCCCTCAAAGCAAGAGACGTTTGATCAAAATGACTTCTCCTAAGAAAATTTCAAACGGTATGAAATCGCGAAGCTTTCATATACTTCCCAAGTAAAAACTAGTCAAGTTATCGATAGTGAACAAACTACTATTTGGTGTAAGTATAGTTTGCATATGAAAAATCAGACATCTTATACTCATCATCACTTTTTGATTTCAAACAATACTAGCCCCCGATTAATAATGAAATGGGACAAATTAGAAAAACTATCATTGCCTCAACATACATTCTTAATTCTCAAGATAGAGACAAATTTATACCTCGAAATTTGGTGTCAAGTATATAATGAAGTACCTTTCATATACTTAATTAATTATGATCTATCTATCGAAATTAACCCTCTTATATTTATCATATTTCCAACATTTCGACTTCTCTATCCCTCGTCCAGAGACGAAGTCAGGTAAGTCAGAGCATTGGTTGCTTCTGGTCTTACCTTATTCAAACACTTCGATTCTAGATATCATAGATAAAGGAAAGTCTACTCGTCGGCTTTTAGTGCTAAATATACGATGACTTACTTCCTATAAACGTATCAACATTTTAGCACCACTTTATCATATTTGTTTTGCTACTTAATGGCACCGACAAAGAAATCCTTTGCATAACAAAGTCTTTTTAAGACAAATCTAAAAACCAATTCCGAAAACGTATTTCCAGTCTCAAAGACTACAAAATAGAAACCAAGAGTTCCACATACTCGTTATCAAAAACATTTTCAAAAATCACTTATTTAAACCAAACTTTGATTTAAAAGGCAACCCCTTTCCTTTATAAAATAACCACCTTTTAAATCGATGAATTCCAAACCACTTTGAAATATCTTCCCTTTTATAAAAGTAAACAACTTGTTTAACAATAACAAAGTGTTATAAATTAACTTTCTTTCTAATTTCGGAAACCGTTTACTATAACAAAAATGTTATAGTCCGATTCTCTTTCTTTTTCTCGAAAAAATTTATTACAACAATAGTGTTATAATCCATGTTTCCTTTCTCTTTGAAAATTATTTTAAAACTTTTTTAAAACAAGTTTGGAACTTGTATTTAAAACGTCCCTTTTAAGATAGTCACTCTTAAACTAACTTAACTTTTGAAAACAAAGGCGTAAAATTTAAACCTCTTGTTTAAATAACTAAATAAATTCTTAAAAATATATTTAAAACTTCAAACTTCCTTTTTGAATACTTATAAACACATTTGAAAAGACTTTTCAAAATATCTCAAATAGATAACGCTTTTCACAAAAAATCAAAGATTTTCAAAACTGCATCCATGTCGACTATCGCTATATGAACCATAACTTTTAAAACTTGTTTTTGTAAATCAAATAACTTTTAAACCACAATTCTTTCTATATTTAAACCACTTTAATACCTTTGCTAAAGGTTTGAAAAAAAAGTCAAGTTCAGAAACCATTTCAAAACATATTCGACAATAAGCAGTAAATTGCTAAAAAGCGAGCACTGGATTTCAACGTCGCCATAAAACCAATAACAAGTAGGTTAACTATAACTGAGCAACTTCACGTTTTACAACCACAAGTATTTACATAACCAATAACATATAAAAATAAAATAAGCAAAGAATCTTTTAGGATTTCTTTACAACATTTTTATTCTTCGAAGTACATCCATAACGACCTATTTGCTACAGAACACTCTGACTTCCTTTTCTTTTTGCTTTTACCCCTTGCAATAAAATGTATTATTTATTCAAACTAGAATCAAATACAAACAAATAATATAAATATTTCATACAACATAAACAAGCAACTATTAAATTATTACAACAATGTGTCAATTTAAAACTAACTTTGAAGTGAGAAATCTCACTTTAATTCAAACCAAAATCTACCACGACCAAGCAAGCACACAAACCATCATAAAACCACCTCCCCTTGCCTCTTATAGATCATGTGCACCCCCTCCAACCCCCCTGAAGCTCAGGGCCCACGGCCAAAATGGGTTTTGGGCATTAAAGTTTTGATTTTTAAGATGTAGAAAAGGTTATCTATGTTATTGTAGGCCTGTTTAAGTAATTAGTGAAGAAAATAAGTGATTTTGAAATGATGTTCTTTCGTGGACACTAATTAAAAAAATGGAAGGAGAAGAAAAATAGAGAAGTAGAAAATAAAATGAAAAGAAGAGAAGTGGAAATGGAAATGAAGTAAAGTGGAAAGTGTAAAAGGAGAGGTTTGTTTTTATAGAAATGAAAAATGGCAAATTACCATTTTAACCTTATCTAATACCCTTCCCCACAAATTTGACAACCACCCCTTATTGTCACTTAGCAATCATGTTTTCTTTTGCTTAAGTACTTTTGTATTAGATTTTATGCTTTACTTCTCTTTAAATTATAAAAGAAAAGTCCTCCTTTTCTTAATATTTAAGTAACTTTTTAAACTTGTTTTATTTAAAACATTAAATTAATAAAGTTGTTATTCTTACATGTACATATGTACATTAGTGTACATAACATGTTCTTACAAGCACCATTGTCCTAGTGGTTAAGTGATTTAGCTTTGGTGCGAGAGGTCACAAGTTCGAAACTTGCGTAGCGTGATTCGAACGTTTATTGACATGTGATATGTTGTCACTAGTGATTTGTTGTATATAAAGTACCGTTTAAAAAAAAAACATGTTCTAGCAACTTTTAGTCGATACAAAGTAGAAATTTCGAAAACAATTTTCGATCACTTTTTTAGTTTATCATCGAACTATTTATTTTTATACACAAAATTTTAAAACAAGTTTTCCATCACTACTTATTAATTAAAATAGGGTTATTTGACCATTAAAAACCATAAATTGAATATTTACAATTTATCAAATGTTCACAAATCAAAGAGATAAACTTCTTAGTCGTTACATTATATCTCTATTTGATGATGCTATTTGTCTTCATTTGCACTACACCTCTGAAAATCTTCAATATATTCCATAACTTCATATGTCCTAGTATGTAACGATATGATTTTTCGACGCTCGAAAGTCGACATTAATACGTCCACTGTATCAATTGCCGCGCAATCGAATGCCGGAAAACCGAACCATTAGGGTTAAAAAGAAGAGGTAGAAGAAGACAGAAGAAAAAGAAAGAAGAAACACAGAAACAGAAACAATATCAGAATCTCACATTCGCAGCGGAACAATATATAATAGATAAATCAATAATCTTTTAAACAAAGAACTATATCTGTTTTATACAATACATCAATCAGAGTCAATATACAACTCAATACAACAATGGACAGTTATATAACTTGTCCTCATATAGAATACACAGCGGAATAAATAAACAAGTACGGGAGTACGTCTCGCCATCTAGCTTGCTTCCAAAGCTCCAGAATATCCTGATAACATAACTCTAGGCTACCCATGTGGAAAATTATGGGCACCCAGAGTTTAGAAAGGAAATAATAAACTCCGAGTCAGTCATGGTGACTGGTGTGAGATCGTAAAACAGTTATTTTCACAAAGAAAATAAAATTATTCGCAATGCTTTTGGAAAATGAAACTACCATAAGACCTCCCGCCACACACACAATGCAAACGCAGAATTGGAGGAGATTTCTTCTTATGATAGTCAAAGATGCTTACTACGCAAATCATTGGATATTATTATTAATGTCTAGTGTGGAAAACATTTCGAAAGTATAATATTAATCTTAGCCAGCATACGACCAGTATCGTATGCCTACTATAGCTACCATCTAAACAGTGGTGACCACCATAAGTAAATGGCAGGTTCTACAACTAAAACCGTACAAGTTCCGTATTGGGAAATGGATTTCCAACAAATGGTCAGGCTAAGGAACTTCCTTTCCTACTGCCATATGGGATCGCCTCTGGCTGGACGTCCCGAGAGACAACTGCTCTCTGCCAACACAAGGCCGGGTCACCCCTGTAACAGGTAACTCACGAATATGTCATCCCCCGGTCCTTTGGGACCTTTATCCGAGGCGCCTCGATAAACACACAATCACACAATAAATGAGATCGAAGTATCCACATAGGTTAAATACCAGGGCTCCATACCTGATACAACCCATTTTCAGAAGAAAATGGCATACCCTAAAGGGCGCGACCCTCATAACCTTGCCGCATATTCCTGTTTCGACCATTTCCAGGGAGTGAGGTCCGACGAAGTCTCGTCCACAAAGCTACGCTTTTTCACAAAACCATGCTTTGATCACAAACGATCAATAAATGATCATCACACAGCAACACTCAACATGCCACATTACCAAATTGGGAATATATCGCTGATAACCTTCAACTACATAACCTCTGAGCTCGTACGTCTCAGAGAAGGGTGTTAAGCTAAGAGAATAAATTATCCGCCACCAAAAGATATGTATTTGAAAGAAACCGGCTTTACATCTCAAAATGTAATGTCAGACACGTAACCATACAAGTCTGTTCCGGGTTCGAACAGAACCGAAGGCACTTCCGAAGAAGCCCTTGCAATCCGGGTATTCACAATCCCGATCGGACTTCCCATCATAAAAAGAGTGATATAAATCTCTATACCGGAGCAACTCAGTGTAGAGACATTCGACAGGTTGTCCTTTCATTTTCGAAAATACCCGGTCTTCACACCGGTCTTCAATACGATCCATATCGTCGTATTATTATTCGGAATGGGTTATCTGACACAAAGGTCCTTTCCCGGCTAAACCGAATAATAAGCGTTTATTTTGAAAACAAATTCAAGTGCCATTTCAAAGGCAATATTGATAGTCGGTGATTTAACTATCAATAATATTCACAACAATCATCAGATTTAAATAATTTTCCCAAATTATTTAATTTCAAAATATCTCCACGAGATATATATTTTTTCCACTTCACATTTGAAAACCAATTTCAAATCACTTTTCACCTTTCAACTTTTGAAAATAAATTTCAAATCAATTCCCTTACACGGAATATATTTCCAAATATATCCTTTAAAACCCAACTTTAGAACTTTTAATTTATATTTTAAAAAGGTACTTTGGAATATACTCGGTTTTTCAAGGAAAATACACTTCCATTTCAAAATGGTCCATTTTAAACTAATTTAATAAATCCTTATCGATTTGTTTTAAATTCACATTCAAATCTGTAAATTTACTTTCACACTTTAAAAATAAATCAGCATTTATTTTTAGACAAATTTCACTTCCATTTCATAAATTCCCATTTGAATTTACATTTCCAAATATTCATTTTTAACACCAAATCAACTTTCAAATTGATTTCTCAATTTTATTTCAAGATCAAATCGATTACAAATGCAAACGTAAGTTTTATTCCAGTAGAACAAACATTTGCCAATTTATTTCTAAGTTTAATTCCAAATAACAAATCATTTGCAAATCGACTTTCAAATTTATTTCTCAAACACTAAATCAATTTCAAATAAATTTTCCAATGATTTATTTTCCATCACCAAATCAATTACAAATTTGATTCTAAATTTATTTTCAAATCCAAATAAATTTCCATATCGATTTCTCAAAGATTCATTTTCAATACTAAATCAATTACAAATTGATTTCTAAAAGTTTATCGCTTTTAAATAATTTCCCTTATTCTTCCCAAACTATTCAAAATTCCATTTTTAAATGAATCCTTCAACTTTTAAAACAATATTATTCAAAACTCGTTTATTAATATCTTTTCCCATATTTTGGAATTTATTCGGTAAGATTTCAAAAATCAATTTTTATACTTTAAAATTCCTTCTTTCAATAAATTCAATTCTTAAAAATAAATTCACTTAAAGTTTCCACTTTAATTTCAAAATCCAATTTATATTCATTTTGGTATCCAACGATACCAAAAATACATTCGGGTAAATTTTAGCCTTCAACAATTTCAATTATCAATAACTCATCCACAGATTATCAATAAATCACATCATTCACATATGAAATAATATTCAAACAATTTGAGGAATCCAGTTGGATCCCTCCAACCTGTTTTCCCTGCATCCACAGATGTTAGCACAATACCAATTCCACTTCGAGGTGGAATATCGCGGTATATGAGATTTATAAAAATATCATCCGCTATTATGCGGCGCAATAGGGTCTCATCTGCTATATAATGCGGGAAATCACAACTGCAATATATACATATGCCAATATATATATATATATATATTGCTATATATATAGATATATCCTACTATATCTAATATCACATCCAAACAGCAATCAATCAATAACTGCAAAAATCAAGTTTTCCTCTTGAGTGAGAAGATCTCACCTTAGCCCCTTTATTTTGCAATCCATTTCCATTTTGACCATTTCTCCATTTTTTTATCCTTGTATAAACAATTCATACAATTTATAAATATTCGAATAATCAACTTTCATTTAAAATCTGACTTAGCTATAAATTAGTTTTAAACTAATTCTTTTCTTTTACAAAAATTTCTCAATCGTTATATAAGCTAATTTTAACAAGTTAATTTCCTCTTTAATAATCTAGTATATATTTATATATATTTTCTATTCTTTTCCTTTTGAAACTGCTTATGTCAGAATAGCTTATATACATCTTAAAAATCCAACTTTTATATAAATTCATGTTTATATAAAGTAACTTCATAAACTGTTTTATCTGTATATTCACTTTACTGTAATAAATCAAAAGATTTTATACAGATTTTTTTTCTCTAGTTCTAAATAAAGAATTTAAACAAAACAACAGATACCTTCACTGCCATCAGACATAAGTTTTTTCCAACTCAGCATCTTTCTTCAAGCGAGGATCACGTGAGTACCTCGCTAACTCGAACGGCCCCTCACCGAAGTTGCTACCGTACCCCAGTAGACGAATGCGAGCTTACCCTAGCCGCCTTCTACCATCGATCGCGACTCGCGATATGCTGCCGCCTTCGAGGTCGCGATTACCATCGTTGCCTACGCTGCTCCTCGCGCCTTCCAGTCGTATCGCTTCGCTCCCCTTTCCCCAGTCGCGAGTCTTCCTCTCCGATCGCGAACTGGCTTGGAATGAAATGGAGTTCGAATCTGATTTGAGTGTAGACCAGCCTCGAAATCATCAAATTCTTCGTGTTTTGCCAGAATCGATTATTCGATTGATTAGAGGAGGTTGATATTCCAGATTATCAAATGAAAAGAAAGTGAGGGCGACTCGAATGAAATAGCAGCCGTGATTTATTTGAACGGAGCAAGATTCGATTTTTTTAGAACGGCCATGGATTTAAATTGCAAGGAGAAGTTGATTTTTATGCTCGGCCGTTAATTTCTTTTGTTCGATATTTTTTTTCTTCCCTTTTTTGAATGAGAAACTTCCGTTGTTTTTTTCCTTTTGATTGAATTAATCGCGTAATAGAAGGAAACGAAGGGGACAAGAGTTCGTGGCTTTGCAGAGAAAACGTGTTTACATTACCTCTACAGTGTTTTGAGTTAAGGCCAAAAGTACTGATGTTGACCAAATTCAGATTTTTAAATTTAAATTTAAATCAAATTTGATTTAATTTCAACGCGTTTAAACGTCGTATGTTCACACAACAACTCCGATAAATACGAGACTGTGCCTCGGAAGGCTATTTTTAAATATCGATTCAAACGATAAAATTTCAAAACTGAACAAACACTTAATTTTTTACCACTTCCATTATCTTCAGTATCATCATTACGAATTTTAAAAGCTTTTGAAATATTAATCTTCAGCTTAAAACTAAAGATTCAAATTTTTATTCAACTTTAAATAGATTAAATTTTATAATTAAATCGCCAAATTCATTCTGATAATTTGAAATTCAAGTCAAACCATCATTCAAATATTTAAAATTAATTAAATATTTTCAATTTAATTGTTCAAAATTCTGGGTCGTTACAATCTTCCCCCCTTAAAAGAATTTCGTCCTAAAATTACAAGTTAGGAAAAAATGGTCCTTAACTCATCTACTATTTTTCACAATCCAATAGTTTTATCAAATTTTCAAAAAAAATCTTTCTACTAAAGATTCGTTATCATTTCAGCTAACTTTCTAAACACTTTCATAGTCTTCAAACAACATTGTTTACTTCAAAATTCACTTTTAAATTTAAATTTAGATTTAAACTTTCAAAATTTTCTCAAAAATTTTCTAACGCTCTAAATTTTCGAAAAATTTCACCAGCGTCTCCTTTGCGCGGCTAACACGGTACAACTACAAAATGTCCCTACGGACTCTCAGATTTCAAAAGAAAAGAAAAAGCCAAGCGGCTAGACAAGAAAATCATCAAATCTCATATTGAAATTTAAATACATACCGTTTTCGAGCAATTCAAATTTATCTTTGAAATCAAAATTTCCAATTCCTTTATACACCTGTATATCCTACTAGCCATAATATCTAGTTACAATATTCAAACCATTTTTCCAATTCCATTACAAAATTTTCAATATATGCTTCTTATACCATTTCTAGTTTACTATTGAAGTTACATCCATTATCATTAAATTTTACATTTCAAAATTTCATTTGAATTCAATTTACAATTCATATATAATTTGGATTTAGTTTACTTTTGAATATTGAATTTCATCAACTATCTTTCATTCATAATTGCACTATTTTAGATTAGTTTCATTTACTAATTCATCACAAATTCCAATTCCTTTATTCAAATTTGTTTTCAACATTCAGTTCCAATTCCAGTTTTATTCTTTTGTTCATTCCCAAAATTTATTTTCAATTCACTATTTTGGTTTATAACCACTTATATTAAACTGGATTTCAAATTCGAATTCAATTTACCTTTCTTTTATAATTATTGAATTTAATTCGTTTCAAACCTTATTCATTTTAATTTGAATCTTATTCAAATCAAATTCCAAATATTTTATAAGTTATCAACTTATTTACATTCCATTAACGAATTTCATTTTCAAATACTTTTCCTGGAATTCTGTTCCGAATTATAAAACACATTTACAATTTATATTCATAATTTTATACATATATGAATTCATTTCCTTATATTCTTAATTCATATTTATAATTTTCATTTGTTAAATGGATTTACCTCCAAATCTTTAGTTATTATTTTAATTTCTCATTCAATTCCATATAATAATGATAATAATTCAATATTATTATTTCCTAACAACCAAACATCCATATACTATGATAATTCATAGAAAATTATTTCTTTTCTATACAAAAATAGTTTTGGGCAAAATTATTTCATTTACCCCATTTTAAAACAATACTGTGTCAGTTTATCTTGTTAAGAGTTTAGAAACCCCTATCGATTACAGTTGGCCACCCTGCACCGACCAGAATCTATAAACAGTCAACCGATAAGTCAACACAATACAAAACAATTTTTATACTCACTAACAAATACGCGCTCATATCTATTATTACACTCACACTCATTATAGAGTACTACTGACTCTATCTCTAATGAGTAACACCCAACAGAGCAGGGTTGTCGCTTAACCATATGCTCTGATACCACTTGTAACGATACGATTTTTCGACGCTCGAAAGTCGACATTAATACGTCCACTGTATCAATTGCCGCGCAATCGAATGCCGAAAAACCAAACCATTAGGGTTAAAAAGAAGAGGTAGAAGAAGACAGAAGAAAAAGAAAGAAGAAACACAGAAACAGAAACAATATCAGAATCTCACATTCGCAGCGGAACAATATATAATAGATAAATCAATAATCTTTTAAACAAAGAACTATATCAGTTTTATACAATACATCAATCAGAGTCAATATACAACTCAATACAACAATGGACAGTTATATAACTTGTCCTCATACAGAATACACAGAGGAATAAATAAACAAGTACGGGAGTACGTCTCGCCATCTAGCTTGCTTCCAAATCTCCAGAATATCCAGAATATCCTGATAACATAACTCTAGGCTGCCCGTGTGGAAAATTATGGGCACCCAGAGTTTAGAAAGGAAACAATAAACTCCGAGTCAGTCATGGTGACTGGTGTGAGATCGTAAAACAGTTATTTTCACAAAGAAAATAAAATTATTCGCAATGCTTTTGGAAAATGAAACTACCATAAGACCTCCCGCCACACACACAATGCAAACGCAGAATTGGAGGAGATTTCTTCTTATGATAGTCAAAGATGCTTACTACGCAAATCATTGGATATTATTATTAATGTCTAGTGTGGAAAACATTTCGAAAGTATAATATTAATCTTAGCCAGCATACGACCAGTATCGTATGCCTACTATAGCTACCATCTAAACAGTGGTGACCACCATAAGTAAATGGCAGGTTCAACAACTAAAACCGTACAAGTTCCGTATTGGGAAATGGATTTCCAACAAATGGTCAGGCTAAGGAACTTCCTTTCCTACTGCCACATGGGATCGCCTCTGGCTGGACGTCCCGAGAGACAACTGCTCTCTGCCAACACAAGGCCGGGTCACCCCTGTAACAGGTAACTCACGAATATGTCATCCCCCGGTCCATTGGGACCTTTATCCGAGGTGCCTCGATAAACACACAATCACACAATAAATGAGATCGGAGTATCCACATAGGTTGAATACCAGGGCTTCATATATGATACCACCCATTTCCAGAAGGAAATGACATACCCTAAAGGGCGCGACCCTCATAACCTTGCCGCATATTCCTGTTTTGACCATTTCCGGGGAGTGAGGTCCGACGAAGTCTCGTCCACAAAGCTACGCTTTTTCACAAAACCATGCTTTGATCACAAACGATCAATAAATGATCATCACACAGCAACACTCAACATGCCACATTACCAAATTGGGAATATATCGCTGATAACCTTCAACTACATAACCTCTGAGCTCGTACGTCTCAGAGAAGGGTGTTAAGCTAAGAGAATAAATTATCCGCCACCAAAAGATATGTATTTGAAAGAAAACTTTACATCTCAAAATGTAATGTCAGACACGTAACCATACAAGTCTGTTCCGGGTTCGAACAGAACCGAAGGCACTTCCGAAGAAGCCCTTGCAATCCGGGTATTCACAATCCCGATCGGACTTCCCATCACAAAAAGAGTGATATAAATCTCTATACCGAAGCAACTCGGTGCAGAGACATTCGACAGGCTGTCCTTTCATTTTCGAAAATACCCAGTCTTCACACCGGTCTTCAATACGATCCATATCATCGTATTATTATTCGGAATGGGTTATCTGACACAAAGGTCCTTTCCCGGCTAAACCGAATAATAAGCGTTTGTTTTGAAAACAAATTCAAGTGCCATTTCAAAGGCAATATTGATAGTCGGTGATTTAACTATCAATAATATTCACAACAATCATCAGATTTAAATAATTTTCCCAAATTATTTAATTTCAAAATATCTTCACGAGATATATATTTTTTCCACTTCACATTTGAAAACCAATTTCAAATCACTTTTCACCTTTCAACTTTTGAAAATAAATTTCAAATCAATTCCCTTACACGGAATATATTTCCAAATATATCCTTTAAAACCCAACTTTAGAACTTTTAATTTATATTTTAAAAAGGTACTTTGGAATATACTCGGTTTTTCAAGGAAAATACACTTCCATTTCAAAATGGTCCATTTTAAACCAATTTAATAAATCCTTATCGATTTGTTTTAAATTCACATTCAAATCTGTAAATTTACTTTCACACTTTAAAAATAAATCAACGTTTATTTTTAAACAAATTTCCCTTCCATTTCATAAATTCCCATTTGAATTTACATTTCCAAATATTCATTTTTAACACCAAATCAACTTTCAAATTGATTTCTCAATTTTATTTCAATATCAAATCGATTACAAATGCAAACGTAAGTTTTATTCCAGTAGAACAAACATTTGCCAATTTATTTCTAAGTTTAATTCCAAATAACAAATCATTTGCAAATCGACTTTCAAATTTATTTCTCAAACACTAAATCAATTTCAAATAAATTTTCCAATGATTTATTTTTCATCACCAAATCAATTACAAATTTGATTTCTAAATTTATTTTCAAATCCAAATAAATTTCCATATCGATTTCTCAAAGATTCATTTTCAAATACTAAATCAATTACAAATTGATTTCTAAAAGTTTATCGCTTTTAAATAATTTCCCTTATTCTTCCCAAACTATTCAAAATTCCATTTTTAAATGAATCCTTCAACTTTTAAAACAATATTATTCAAAACTCGTTTATTAATATCTTTTCCCATATTTTGGAATTTATTCGGTAAGATTTCAAAAATCAATTTTTATACTTTAAAATTCCTTCTTTCAATAAATTCAATTCTTAAAAATAAATTCACTTAAAGTTTCCACTTTAATTTCAAAATCCAATTTATATTCATTTTGGTATCCAACGATACCAAAAATACATTCTGGTAAATTTTAGCCTTCAACAATTTCAATTATCAATAACTCATCCACAGATTATCAATAAATCACATCATTCACATATGAAATAATATTCAAACAATTTGAGGAATCCAGTTGGATCCCTCCAACCTATTTTCCCTGCATCCACAGATGTTAGCACAATACCAATTCCACTTCGAGGTGGAATATTGCGGTATATGGGATTTATAAAAATATCATCCGCTATTATGCGGCGCAATAGGGTCTCATCCGCTATATAATGCGGGAAATCACAACTGCAATATATACATATGCCAATATATATATATATATATATATATATATATTGCTATATATATAGATATATCCTACTATATCTAATATCACATCCAAACAGCAATCAATCAATAACTGCAAAAATCAAGTTTTCCTCTTGAGTGAGAAGATCTCACCTTAGCCCCTTTATTTTGCAATCCATTTCCATTTTGACCATTTCTCCATTTTTTTATCCTTGTATAAACAATTCATACAATTTATAAATATTCGAATAATCGAATAATCAACTTTCATTTAAAATCTGACTTAGCTATAAATTAGTTTTAAACTAATTCTTTTCTTTTACAAAAATTTCTCAATCATTATATAAGCTAATTTTAACAAGTTAATTTCCTCTTTAATAATCTAGTATATATTTATATATATATTATATTCTTTTCCTTTTGAAACTGCTTATGTCAGAATAGCTTATATACATCTTAAAAATCCAACTTTTATATAAATTCATGTTTATATAAAGTAACTTCATAAACTGTTTTATCTGTATATTCACTTTACTGTAATAAATCAAAAGATTTTACACAGATTTTTTTTCTCTAGTTCTAAATAAAGAATTTAAACAAAACAACAGATACCTTCACTGCCATCAGACACAAGTTTTTTCCAACTCAGCATCTTTCTTCAAGCGAGGATCACGCGAGTACCTCGCTAACTCGAACGGCCCCTCACCAAAGTTGCTGCCGTACCCCAGTAGACGAATGCGAGCTTGCCCTAGCCGCCTTCTACCATCGATCGCGACTCATGATATGCTGCCGCCTTCGAGGTCGCGATTACCATCGTTGCCTACGCTGCTCCTCGCGCCTTCCAGTCGTATCGCTTCGCTCCCCTTTCCCCAGTCGCGAGTCTTCCTCTCCGATCGCGAACTAGCTTGGAATGAAATGGAGTTTGAATCTGATTTGAGTGTAGACCAACCTCGAAATCATCAGATTCTTCGTGTTTTGCCAAAATCGATTATTCAATTGATTAGAGGAGGTTGATATTCCAGATTATCGAATGAAAAGAAAGTGAGGGCGACTCGAATGAAATAGCAACCGTGATTTATTTGAACAGAGCAAGATTCGATTTTTTTAGAGCGGCCATGGATTTAAATTGCAAGGAGAAGTTGATTTTTATGCTCGGCCGTTAATTTCTTTTGTTCGATATTTTTTTCCCCTTTTTTGAATGAGAAACTTCCGTTGTTTTTTTCCTTTTGATTGAATTAATCGCGTAATAAAAGGAAACGAAGGGGACAAGAGTTCGTGGCTTTGCAGAGAAAACATGTTTACATTACCTCTACAGTGTTTTGAGTTAAGGCCAAAAGTACTGATGTTGACCAAATTCATATTTTTAAATTTAAATTTAAATCGAATTTGATTTAATTTCAATGCATTTAAACGTCGTATGTTCACACAACAACTCCGATAAATACGAAATTTGAAATCCGATAATAATTCAATATTACGGACCCAATGGAACTGGTTTCGTCGAATTCCGAGATTGTGCCTCGGAAGGCTATTTTTAAATATCGATTCAAACGATAAAATTTCAAAACTGAACAAACACTTAAAATTTAAATTTTTACCACTTCCATTATCTTCAGTATCATCATTACGAATTTGAAAAGCTTTTGAAATATTAATCTTCAGCTTAAAACTGAAGATTCAAATTTTTATTCAACTTTAAATAGATTAAATTTTATAATTAAATCGCCAAATTCATTCTGATAATTTGAAATTCAAGTCAAACCATCATTCAAATATTTAAAATTAATTAAATATTTTCAATTTAAATTGTTCAAAATTCTGGGTTGTTAAATAGTAACATATCATTTGGATACCATGATGAAGGGCAAGGTTGTCATGATTCGGGTTGTGATCCTCAAATCAATCCGCTAGGATGGAAACTAGCAGTCTTGTAGTCAAAATACCTCGTACCATTCTCATTAAATATTAAATTTATTATTTTGAAAAATATTGAATTTCATTATTGTCTATATTCCTAAATTATGTTATATCCCATTTTCATCTGATAAATGTCGTGTATGTGCATTTCATAACATCATATTATAATGCATCGTAATTGGGCTATTTAAACATGACAATTCATATATTAATATTAAACATCACATGGGATATAATAAACTTGCACTTATATATCAAGGTGAATCAATCATCATATTTACCTTTATTTAAATATCAACCAAGTATTCAAAAGTACCCATAGTTATTTAAGGCACACATTTCATCCATTTACATGCATTTCATTCATACCATGCTTGGCAAATTATCACACTTTTGTACAATTCATTCATATCCAATAACAAGAAAGCTTTAATCATAGTAGCACAACACAAGTATACATGCATAGCAGTGGTGCAAAACAAACATTCAATCTACATCAAAATCAAACAAACTTTCAATTCACCTAAATTTATATTTATACTTCACATTTCATAATATATTGTAACGATCCGCCTTTTCAACCCCACCAAATATCGACGCTAATGCATCCACAGTATTCATGTATCAAGCACTCAAGTGCCAACATGAAGAATTGTTAGGGTGAAATAAAAAGAAAATGAAATAGAACAAGAAAGAAGGGAATGCAATATCAGAATCTTCCAACGGAACGATAATATATAATATAAAAAAACAGTACAATGGGTTACTCCAATACAGAAATGTTGGAGTTACAAAACCTAAGTACTATCATTAGCTTGGATAGTTATAACTGTCTACCCTCACAATGCTGAGACATCAAATAGTAATGCAGTGGAAATAAGAATACTATGGTAGGTGAAACATCCAGCTTGTCTCCTCAAGCTCTAATGAACATCTATGAAAACCTGCTTTTCTCAAATAACTCGAGAGAGTACGCGAGGAATTTAGAGAAAACAAAAATCAAGCATCAGACATAAGTCTGGTATGAGAAACTCAAGAAATATGTGTACAGCATAAAATAGTACTATTGAGACCGTATGAAATGCCACAACGGTTATCCCCTCAAAAGAACCACCATCTAATAGGTACATAAGATGATGTAATAGATAATGTCTAGGGTGTAGAATATAAATATTATAACATAGCTAGAATGGTTACGTTGGTTACATTCAACAGCATATTATAGGGTACAATCAAAACTGATAAGGAACATTCGAATAATGGATTTTCCATAGAGATCTCTTCGGAGAAGCCTTATCTGAACTCCATACACAAGGATTAGAAACCACCTTTTGAGCATTGTATACATCTAGATAAAATATACCATAAGGTAAACACAAGAGGCCCATTGTCCAGACATAAACATAAACAACGTGAATGAAATATCATCAACTCCCGTCGGCCAACAATTGATAAATATCTCCAAATATAAAGCTGACAACACCCTGACAAGGACCAGCGAAACCCCAGGTCGTGCATCCTACTATATCTTTATACATTTCCGGTGTCAAGGTTACATTTGGCATCTTCACACGAGTCTTCATCACTCGAGCAGAACACAAATCCCCAAATTGGATACCCACATCTCTAACGAATCTTGAAACCACACATGGATTCCAACCTCTCGAATAGATCCACTTCCAAGTGACAGAACACGTATCTCAGTCTTAAAGTGGTTTTCGATAAGTAAAACACTTACTGATCCCTGTCTTTTCAAGACTGTATCGATGAACTTGGTCGTTCAATGATAATGAAAGTGATCGCATATGGAAACCAAGTCTCATATACTTATCACATTTCTAATATTTCCATCTCATACTATCCCTCAATCAAAAGTGGAGCCGGTGGGTTAGAGCTCTATTGCTCTGTCCCTACATGAAATTCAGTCTTAATTCCCACAAATAGACAAGCCTACTTCATCGGCTTTTAGTGTTAAGTATATGACTAAATGCTTTCCATAAACGAGTAAACATACAAAGCACGATCAAGTCATATAAACCATGATTAAGTTACATAAGACACTTCTAATCCTCTTTTTGCTTAAAATCTTTTATTAATTAAAACCTCTTTTATCAGTAATACTTCTTTTATCTAATAAAACTTCACTTATGAATTTCTACCATTCATTTGTACTCTTTAATACTTCAAAAATTATTCATATACTTGTCTCAAATGGAATAAGTATATTCACTAGTCATTAATAGGATTTCTTACTTCAAACCTTTGCTTTTCCTATACTTCAAAATGCATTCTTATACTTATCATAAATGGTATAAGTATATTCACAAATCATTAACATGATTTCATACTTTAAACCTTTACATTTTCTATTTTTTCCAAAAGATTCCGTACTTATAATTTCCTTTAAAATATCCATTTTAAAGATCTAAGTGCTTTCACAAATCCATTCAAAAGGTTTAAGACTAATGTTACTTTAACATTGTCACTACAAACCCAAAACCATTTCAATTATGCTTGTCTTTAAAACATTCTTTTAAAGATCTATTTACATTCATAAGTATAATCAAATTGGGATAAAGACAAATGTAATTAACATATTGTTACAACAAATCCAAAGCCATTTCATACTTGTATCATTTTTAAAACATTCTTTTTAAAGATCTAAGCTAATAATAGGTTAAGTTTGATAGTCGACTATTCGATTATCTAATTAAAACAATTGCTTATACAAATCAATGTTTGTATACTTAAATCGTTTCTGACATTTCAACTTAATCATTCCTCGTTCAAGAGTGAAGCCAAATTAGTTAGAGCACTGGTTTCATCAAAGCCTTGCATAGACACTTCATTTTTTAATCTCACAAATAGACTAGTTTACTCATTGGCTTTTAGTGTTAAGTATAGTATTAATGATATCCATAAACAAGTAACAAACAACATGATTAACCAGTTTTTGACAGTCATAACTTAACTATTCATGCACCAAAAGGGAAGCCCGGTAGGATAGAGCTCCATTGCTCCGTCCCTACTTGACATCAATCTTAACTCTCACAAATAGATAAGCCAACTTCATCGGCTTTTAGCGTTAAGCAAAGTTAATTTCCTTTTAAACAAATAAGTAAAAAAGAAGATTAACACGTTTTTGATATACCAACTTAACTATTCCTCATTCAAGAGGGAAGTCCGATAGGTTAGAGCTCTATTACTCCATCCCTACTCAACATCAATCTTAACTCTTAGAAATAAAGAAGATTACCTCATTGGCTTGTAAATAGGTTTTAAATATCTATGTAAAATATTACTTGAAAATAACTAAATTATAATTTGATCAAAAACATGTTTTATATCATAAAACCTCTTTACTTTGAAAATACATATATAATTATTAAAAATATATTTAAACTTCAAACCCACTTTAAGATACTTCAAAATGTGTTTGAAAACATCTATAAAAATATTAGAGAAAAATACCAAATTTAAATATCATTTTTGAATACTTAAAACCATAAGCGACTTACTACAGCATTTATAAATGCTGTAAAAAGTACTTGTTAAAGAACACATTGAAAAGCATGATATTTGGAACTAGTTTTAATCACTTTAACTAATAATTTAAGACTTGAAAATTTTATAGTAAGTAAAACCATTAGGGTACTTAAAAACAAAGGAAAGAAACCCCTAAGAATATCTTTCCATTTATTTATAAAAATACTCAAAAACAAGTGATTCGAAAGTGGCTTATAACGACTATTCTTGATTCAAACACTTTCAAACTTACTTCAATTTAACATACAAGTTAAAAAACCATTTAAAATCAAGTCAAAGCCATGCCACAAGCTTAATAGGGTAATGTAATTGATGTCTATATAATATAAAGTTATCATTTGCTTTCAAAAGCAAGAT
The DNA here is from genome assembly GCA_030737815.1 of Allium fistulosum. Taxonomy (NCBI): domain Eukaryota; kingdom Viridiplantae; phylum Streptophyta; class Magnoliopsida; order Asparagales; family Amaryllidaceae; genus Allium; species Allium fistulosum. The sequence continues at coordinate 70,243,592 of CM060903.1, forward strand.
GGGTCTAAAGTTCATAACTTTACTTAGTTAATGTCACTTTAACTTTATACTTTGCACACAACATACACACACAATATATACTTATAAGATAGTGAGATAACTCACTTGGATCAATGCCAATTCCAATCACAAATCCACAAGAACAAAGAACCAACTTCCACCATCACCAAAAACCTAAAGATTCAACCATTAACACTTTCAAACCATGGCAACACCTCCTCTCCTCCCTCCATGCTCACGGCCCCTCCTTGGAACCCCTTTTCCTCTCACCTTATCCTACTTATTACTTTCTAATCATGTTTCACATGATGTTTTAGGCCTAAAGCCAAAGTTTAGAAGATATTGGAGATGATTTGGTTAGGAGTTGAAAACGTTAAAGAAGAATTGGTGGATTAGTGCTTAAGCACTCCCACCATTTTTATTTCTCACGCTTCATCTCAAGCTTAAGTGAACTAGTGAGTTATGAAGTGAACCCCTCCCTTCTATTTATAGGCTAGGAAATGAGATGTTGAATGACCAAAAATCCCTCACAAAGGACCTATCAATAATTACAAACATTACTTCTTCTTTATGTCACTTCTACTTAACTTTTAAGCATTTCCATTTTTGCTCATTTCCTAAATATCTTCCATTACATCATGTATGACATCATCACATTTAGTTAGCCATACACATGAAAATATATTTAGTTGCTAATTATCTCCATTATGATTAATTAGACATGCACAATAAGTTTGAACAACTTTCGTTGAGAAAAAAATTGTTTACTAATAAAAAGATTTTCGGTCACATTATCAATATTTTTTCAAAGTATTTATTTTTGTAAACATTTTTCCAGATCAAGTTTAACATCATTACTTATGATTAAAAAGGGGGTTAAAAATCTTATTAAATCATTTTAATAACATTTAATCCAAGATTCAAATATTTAAATAATTCAGATATTTAAATACGAAGTTTCAAAAATTCCTTGTCGTTACATATATGCTCATGTTTTCCAAAATAAATATATTAGATGCTCATTTTTCAAAATCACAATATAGTCATTTAATAAATCAAGTATTTATTTAGTACCACTTGATATTCGTATCATTTCATGCTTTTATATCATAACTTGATAAATATAAGATGCCAATATAACAATCATTTTATAGCAATATAGATAGGATATATAATTCATGAGTATATAGTATAAATAAGAAATAAAATTCAATCATAAAATCCTGAGTTACAATCATTAAATCACCTAAAAATATTCATTATTTCAATCCATATTTTATACTAATGGTTTAAATCCATATTTTATACTTATGGTTTATTATAAAATTATTTTTGGATTTCATATTCCGAATCAAACTTTTGTTCATAACTTAACCAAGTTTTAATTAAATTCAACTTGGCCTTTATTTCCTTTATATCTTTATATGCACACAATCACATAAAAATAATTAATATATTTAAAAAGAGAATCGAATTCCTTTACCAAAATCATTTAATAGTGAGTTCAAATTCCATTTATATAATTTTACAATATCAAGTAAAATTCAATTTAGCTTTCAAATTCCATATAAACTCCTAATATCCTTGCCTTTTCTTTTACCAATTATCTCATATGTTACTGGAATATTTTTCATTCAAATATATTTGATCAAGTCAAAAATTTGATTATCATAATATAACATATATTTTGTTTAATGACATGTGATACTCATTTACCCAACCAAATAATCATCGTATACTATCAACATAAACACTTATTTGTACATCCAAAGCATGTACCCAAATCATCATAAATTGGCATAAAAATTCAAATCTATATCAAGCGTATACATATGGCAATCTAAATCATATACATATATCACGCATATACATATTCCTGATTTTGTAGAAACACAACCAACCAAAGACCAAAAATGAAATTTTAAACTATTACCATTCGAGTTTACGTATGGCAATAAAAAGAACCTTTAGAATTTGAAAGAGAAAATTTGCAATCTTACATAACATGCCCACATACATATATGTTACTGCTACAATGGTTATTCACAATTTCATATAAAAATACAACGAAGGAGACTTGGAATTTATGGCATATGACAATGGTCTATATCTAGTTCCAGAAGAATTTCTAGAAAAGCATTATAATATTCAAAAGAATAACAATTGTGGGCCAGTTGAAAGAAATATAAAAAATTCCATGGCAACCATTCGAGATAACAAACGAAATGTACTAGTTGTTGCTAAGCTATATTAGCAACTATTTGTATAACACTAGTAATTTGTATTTTGTATCGTTATAATATTTGTAATTCGAATTTTTTATAGTTATTTATTTATAGTTCAAAATTGTTGTACTGGTGTAACTATACTTGTACCATTATTGTAGTCGAATTATCAAATTTTCAAATTATGTTACATTCTCAAAATACATCTATTTTAAAACAATACAAATACATCAAATATACAATTATTAATAACAAAATTAATAATTTTCTTTCTTGCCCCTTTCAAATGCCTCTTTTGCAACGCAAGAATGCATTATCCTTTCATTAACCAACCTCCTTCTCTGCCCCTTTCAAATGTTCCTTTCTTTTGCTCATTGTGTTATACTCAAGAACGCAGGGTCGGCCCTAGGGCTAGGCAATCAAGGCGGCCGCCTAGGGCAATCGATGTTGTGGGGCCAACAATTGAGAACTTTATGTATATAGTATTGCATGGATGAATTCTTCCAAAACAATATTCACAAATGATTCAATAATTATGCCTTAAGTGATGGTTTGTTGCTCGATTGTGGTGTATGAACACCTAAGATCAATGCTTGCCTCCCTTAAAGTTAAACCTTTTTTACACTTAGCTTTCATTTTTTTAACCTTGTCTATGGCAACCCAAAAGTTTGGCTGGCACTACAAGAACGCACCCTAATATCTATCAAACTTTTTACTTTAGTCCAACTTTTGTAAATAATGGGATAACTAAAGATTGTAGCTACAGTTGGCTATACAAAATGATTATAAATCTAAAGTTGAATGAATATAGGATCTGCAAGCTTACAACCGCGACTCCACTAGTTTAGAAATACTAAACAAACTCATATTTTTCTTATTAATCAGGTCATATTACATTTACAACCAAGAAGAATATTAAGCGCACTCTCCTTTAGGGAGAGCGTGATGTACTTAAACCATGATTGGTGGAGAGTGGTTGACAATCATGACAACATGCAACTAATGAGTGATGGACCCGTAATCTCCAAAAATCATAGAGCAAGTACAAACACTCTCTTTTAAGGGGAATGTTATTAGCATTCCTCTTATAACCAATTTAGTTATTCAAAAAAATGTCAAGATTATCCAAAACATATTAACAATCGATCTAAAGTAGATAATTGGTCAATCGGATGTGTCTGAATCACTGTTAACTACCTTAAACTAATAACATGGAGTCCTATGAATTTAATATGACTATAAAATGTCAAGTCAATGTCTGTTATATATACATTTCAAAAATGACTTGTTGAATTCAACTCAGCATGTATAAAAATAATTACATGATCTATAATTTCTTATACATACAGATTTGAAAAGAAAATTTCTCAAATCCTTGAATCTATTAAAGACAGCTTCTATCCTCTCCTTCTTTTCTTTTTAAATCTTAACCAAAGTTTTATAAAATAAAAGTAATAACCAGAACAAAAGATGGAGCCTTTGAATATTGCATAGCTCAAATGTAATTTAATGTTAGTTGATGTATAATAAAATATTGTGGCATGCCTAACAAAATTTTAAAAATGTAGGGGAAACAAACCTATGGATGGATAATTCTATTTAAACATGTAAAGTTGCTGAGTAGCCCCCAAGAAAACTGAAAAAACCATCAAATCATGATTTTGCTGAGCATACCCATCTTTTATTAAAATTTTCCCTTTATACCCTAAAATAGTAAAAAATAATCCTTTTAAAAAAATTCAGTGTACGAAAACCTTTCTAACTGCAAGAATTTTTTTTAATCCACACATCACAGGTACATGATTGATCTACATATCACGCATATCTACTGTGTGATTTTCTACTCAATCACTCAATTACTCTTCTATAAATTGTGCATTTTCAATTTTAAAAAAATCAAAACAGCGTAAAATTCATGTTTTACCTCTTTTGATTTCATTAGATTTGTATTATCATCATCATAATCAATTGGTTCAAGCATAATATTTGAGAATTATCTAAAATTATACTATTAGGGTTTATTGGATAAGATGAATGGAAGAAGGAAAAATATGATGAGAGGAAAAAAGATGGATGAATAACATAAGGGCAATTTTGTCTTGAATTTTTTAAAAATCTTGGCGGGGCTACACAGTACATTTACGTGAAACAGAATCCAATATTAAAGTCATTTTTTCTAGTTGACTTATGAAACCAAAATTTAACATTTTCATCAATACAAAATGTTAAAAGAACATTTTCAAAAAAAATCAACGATAGGTGGCTCTGATATCACTTGTTAGGATTTAAAATGATTTATCTTTGATTAATAATTAAATCCAAGATCTAAATAGATAACTCGTGTTCACTTAGTTGAGAAGAACCTAGAAAAAAAAGTAAATAAATTTGAGGAAGCCATATCTGAATTCATTTTTGCTACTTGAAAGAAAATAAGAATGGATTTGGTCTTTCAGAATTGATTTGTTGGCAGATGCGATTTGTTTGTTGTATGTCATCTTCTTCGCAACTTTGATGAACTTCAAATCACATTAAGTTAATGTTTTATATATAAGTTTGTTTTTCTAGAGATTTAATGTTTTGTGTCTTTTGCTTAAATCGATTGATGAAAAATATTTTTTATGTGTGAATATTTTTAATAAAATAGTTTATAGATTTTATAGATAATTAATTCGTTTTATTCCTTTCAAACATTAACTTTTAACTTATGCATGTTTTGACATATTAATTTTATTACATCCTGATAATTTTCATTTCAAATTCATTTTGCAATGTTATTTATTGATAATTTTCTTTTTTTTGTAAAAAGGAATTATTAATTGGTGAATAAAATTTTAACAAATATTTGCATTATACAAATTATTGTCTGTAACTAATCTATTTACTATCATCTTAAGTAGTGGTATTGATAAAATAGACATTGTCTTAAACCTTTTGAAGTATTACTATCAAACAATTATCTGACACATGTTGGGAAAGTCACAATAGACATGAAGAGGCGCACTAGTTTCATTGTCAAAGGGAAATGAGTATTAAGTGACAAAAAGTGAAGTTGGAAGTCTTTTAACGGATGAGATCAACAATTTTGATCTCTTGTTGGATTTTGCATTTGGTATGAAATATTCAGAAATGCAAATTGATGTTGCTATAAATAAATAAGGGCATTGATCTACGAATGGCTTTAGGTATCAAACACATACGACCGACCCTACATAACTCCATATTAATAATTTTGTCATTTATAATTTGACCGTTCAACAAATTAGAATGTCCCGATATCTACACATTAATACCATGATAATTAAATCTTTAAGCATTTTAACTTTATTTAAAATTCGATCACCTTAATTAGGCTTTACATCGATATAGCATAATATATTTTATTTTACGGGCATTGAAATTTTCCAATAGCACTCCTCCAGACCATTATAGATACATAAACATTATTTGCTTCATTTTTATGGGTTTATCATTCAGTTAATGTTTTCTCATTGTCCTAGCAAAAGAGATAATGGTACACCATACATACATCACAATTTCATAGCTTCGAGATAGGGGTTATCCTAATTAAGTCATATATATTGACAGATAACAAGATTGCATACATCGATTAGTTACTGCTACCATTAAATATAAATATTACGTATAAGTGAGTCCCATGGTGTTTTTTTAGATTATTTATTTACTCATTTTTTATATAGGATACATACATTACTTGTGGATTCGTACCTATGCCCTCCTTACATTAGTATATCACGGTATATAGAGATACTACTATGGCTGTTGCTGTTATTCAAGCCTTTTATATATTTTTTGGGTTCAAATTCTTTTGGGACAAAAGAATGCTATTCGATGGGGCTCATCAAACAAATATAGACAATATAAAATGTATTACATCCAAGGCATAACCATACTTGGTGTCATATACAACACTAAATTGACATTTTTTGGTGATATGGGTTAAATGTTTGGATTTTGAATTGTTTTTCCATTTTCGTACTACAAAGATTATAATAAATACGAGCGTTACGGCACGCGCTTTGCGCGTGATGGTAGGAAGTGCTTCGTGCGTGAATTGTTTTTCTGGAAATTATATATGTTTAGCACATTCAAGAGAAAATGATTTATAGAAATATTTAACCATATTTTTGTGTTGAATCATTTTTGCTAATTTAAATTTATTTCTAAGTTGCAACATCTATTTTTTTAAGTTTGAATTTTTGTTTATATTATTAATTTATTTGTTAAATCCTATTTTTAAGTGATATTAAAATTTGATAGTATTTGTAGATGGATGTTTAAATTTGTAAAAGAATTTTACTTGTTAGACCTTATTTTTAGGTGATATTAAGATTGAATAACATTTGTAGATGGACGTTTTGAATTTGTAAAAGAATTTTAATTGTTAGATCCTATTTTCAAGTGATATTAAGATTTGGTATTAGGGGCATATTTGGTAGTTCACGCTGACACCAAAAAAATGTGACACCGTAGGTATTACAACTATTATTAAAGATAGTTGGTTATCAAAATTAGGTAGAGAGTAGGGAAAATAAATATAATTGGATTAAAATAAATAAAAAACTATGATTTAGTAAATTTCAGTTATGTCTGAAGTATAGTGTTAAGCTAGCATATAAAACTTATAGCTAACAACAATAACCATCCCCAAAACTTCATGCAATGAAAATGGCTTAACAATTTCAATATTTGAGATCCTTATGAAGCTTGTATTAAAGAATAATCAGTATACAACCACCAAATATTACTTCATTTCCTGCATATATTGCAAAATTTTAAAAGAAGCGTCAACTTATTTGGCTTGTCCATATTGTATTAGTAAGAGATGTAAATAGTAATGATACATATTGTACTATAAAGAATGACTCATCAATGATATGGAGTGGCAAAAGTTATCACTGATATTTACACAAATGGAGCTCTTAAAATTGGCCATATATTGTTGTTTAAGTATTCAGATTAATCACAAAGTTTCACAAACTTTTAACATACACCATGTAGGTGAAATGTGTATCATGCATGCTTGATTCCAGCAACAATTGCATACAATTTGAACATCAAAGTGTCAATATTCCAACAACATGATTCATAAATTTGCATTTTAGCAAATGCTTCTAAGACTTTGTTTACTAATGTGATAACTCTTCTAACTTCTTGCTCCTATATTATGAGCTATGTAAACCAAATCAGAAAACTTATGGACAACCTATATCGGTTTTCTAACAGTAGAAAAGTTAAGTTCATACTTCGTGTTCATGTCATATGCTCTCCCCAAATCGGGTAAGTATTTAAAGTTATTGTAGAAGTAAATCACCCATTGGCAGACTAACTATTAGAAATTATTTTCCCAGATCTTTGTTCTTATATAACATAATAGTCAGTGGCCATGGAAAAGTAGGGATATAAGGGAAAATAGTTAAACTTTTCTTTTTCTTTTTTGAAATGGTAATTAGATACAACATGTCACTGGGACAACAAACCACAAATCATGTGTCAATAAATGTTCGAATCATGCTACGCAAGTTTCGAACTTGTGACCTCTCCCATCAAAGTCGAATCACTTAACCACTGGGACAATGGTGCTTGTCGATAATAGTTAAACTTACAATGGACTGTCTTAGCTGAGGTGTGGCTTCATGTGTTTTAGGCGGCTTAAGGCTTCAAAGATATAAAGGCATGTTTCATGTGTGTGTCGCAACCTTTCCCACAACTTTAAGAAATAGATTACAGCCGAGAATCATGTTCTCACCTACTTATCAGTACGCTAAAAAATGATATCAGGTTTTGCAAGTTTGAACTGTTAAACAATAATAAAACCATTGGCAGACTAAATAATCGTCAGAATGTTAATATACTTAAAAAACTTGCAATGTATGATGAAAAGTAGAAATAATGCAGTGTTGTATATCTACAAATTACATAATGGAATGGTAAGGGGAAGAGGGCAATAGAGTATCACGTTAATTATAATAAATGTGTAATGAATATATATATATATATATATATATATATATATATATATCAAAAAACCGATCATTGATAAGTTGTACCACTGTGTATAGAGGTAAAGAAATAAAGTAAAAGCCACACACTCCCACTCCCAGTGCACAAATTTCTCTTGCTAACTTCACTTCAAAGGAATTAATGAAAGATTACCAAAGCAAGCAAACAGTAATATAAGAAATTTAAAGTAGTAATAGTTCAATATTTTGGATCTAACAATCATTTAGGGTTTAATGAGAAGTAACGAGGAGCGATTTTTACCCAAGGGTATTTATGGCATTCTGATTCAAAAACACAATTCTTCTTTGAGTAGGAAAATCAAGTATGGCAGTGTGATCCAGAAAATCTTCAAATTAAAACACCATCCAGAACCTTCCGTGGATTATCTCCCCTCACATATCCATCAACTCTCTCTTCTCTAACCCACCCTATTTGGAATTTGAATCTAGCCATTTTGCAACTGATCAACCCTCTGATCAACTTCTTATTGACATCACCCAAACTAATAAGCTACAGCCACGATCGATCGATTTTGAGCTTCAAACGTTCGATTTCGAACGCGAATATCAAGATTTTGGTCTTTTTCGTGCTTAGACCAAGAGTGAGAGTGTGCCAGGTATGATGAGCGAGAATAGTGAAGTTTGTGGGACAAAGAGGATTGTGGAAGAAAGAGGATTCATGATCTGTATGTTTAGAAGTGATGGTAATTCTAAAGGGAGGTGGACGAACCGTGAAGGATTTGACGATGATCTAGATCTGATAATGATATAGGGTTTAATGGGAAGTAAGGAAAATTGGTTGTTGGTGAGGGGTATTTCTGGTAATCCAAAAAGGCGCTGTTGAAATTAGTTAATCGAATTCTCATTATTAGTAGTAAATATGTATCTACATCTTTTTCCTAAAACCATTCAGAAGCTTAGTTCATTACCCTCGAGAATTAAACATTTGGAACCGAGTTAGTGAGCCATGTATGCACTACATGGAGTGAAACATGATTTAATAGAGTTAGGAGCATAGTTCCTTATGTGATGGGGAAGTTATAGTGTTCCTTCGAGCAAGTATTGATAGCCAGTGGAGTAGACAAGAATTTTTGAGTGTTGTTCATCATACAGTAGTTAGTTATAATATGTCTATGCATAGGGTCCCATTGCACACTCTTGCCTCACTTCATATATGGTGTTTTGTTGAGGATGTTGGTTCCAACTCATTTGCATTTTGTGTATATCTCATGGTCCTCTTCCATGCAAATATGTTTAGGAAACATCATCGTCGATGTACTACCTATATGTCACACACAAATAAGTTAGTTGGATAGATATGTTCTCTTGTATCAATAGAATTACGATACTTACTGATGGTAGTTGGCTTCATACCACTACACGTTCCTGGATTATCCTTGTGGTGTGAACTCCAATCACACCGGGTTTGACATATCATTTGGAAGAGTTCCTTAATAGGTTTTTACAGTTGAGCCTCAGTCCTCCCTTCCTCATAGTACACAACCTCATCATTTGTTCAAAGCTTATGGTATTAATGGTGAAATTACATGGTCTACATTTCCATTGAGTATTCATACTATGTTGTTCTTGACATGTCTTCTGCTTATAGTTGGACCATGAGGTAGTTGTCATGTTCGTTTATCACCTTACATTAACGTTGTATTAGAGTATCCATAATAAGTTTTTTCTGAAAATCGGGAACTAGTTGATTAGACCTGAGGGTGGCTTACTCGAACCCATAAACAAACACTATGCTAGTGAAAGTGCATTGTGTTATTGCAAAAACATTATGTGAACTAAGGGAATTGAACTTGCGACCTTCCTTATGTTTTGAACTTGCGACCTTTCGTATGTTTTTCCTATGTTTTACCACTCGACCACTCAAACATTTTCTATATATATAAACATACATATGTACGTACATACATATATATACATCTAATATTCATGATACTTGGATGATGGGCAACGTCTATCATGATGCTTTGTAACATACAAAAGTATCACACACTTAGCATTCTCATCACATATATAAGGTATAACAAATTGATAAAAACGCATGAATCCAGTAGATTGAGGCTTAGTTAACACGGTGTCAGCAACAAGATGACAATTCATATAACGATGTAGTTGATGATGACATGAATAAGACGATCAAGCTTTGGTAGATTTAAGAGACAATAATTATCAGTGATCTATATACAAAGAATGGATTAACGACTTTATATGTTAGTCTTTTATTAAGCTATGTGGTCTCTAAGTTATTTAAGACTTAATAGAGACTATCATATTTCTCATTAATTTTAGGTCTCTAAAAAATTAAAGACAATCTACATTGGTTTCAAATAACATAGAGACTCCTTAATAACTAATTATTTGGTTTATAATCTAATAACTTTTGACCCAAACTACAATCGCTAATGAGTCGTTGATTACTATTTTTAACATTAGCATTGTTCACCACATTCTTGTGCATATATATGTATATATAAACATAAAACGAATTATGTTTTCAACATATAAATCCATCCCATATTCTTAGCTTTACTAAACCTTAAAAAACACTATAGTTTAAACATGATTATCATAAATAAACACAATTATAACTATCATTGGTTACCAACACATTTATTAAATATTCCAAAATGCAATCTAATAATCCAGATTATAAACATTTACAATATCCAAACTACCAAGTAAGAACATCACATTTATACAATCAAAATAAACTAATAAACTTAGGTCTTTCATTGTTATCATTAGTAGATTGGCTAATTTATATGGAACTTGTCTAGGTCTTCTCTTTTCTTTTCTTTGTTGATGATTCTTTATTTGTTTCTCTATTTGTTCTCCATTCAAGGAATCGGCTTTTACAACTCTTGTTCCTTCAGAAAATAAAACAATTACAACTACTAATAGATCAAGTAATAAATAGTTACAAATGGTAAGTAAATTACTGAGTATTATCAGTACAATATATAATAATTATCTTATCATATATTAACCTATGCTAACTAGAGTATTTGAGCGATGGTCTATGTGTCGGATTCTTCATCTTACTTTTTCTGAAATGTACTTTACTTGGTCTATGAACTCTATCTTTTATTGCTGTTAACATTCCAAATTGCAGCCAATAAGTATGAAATGCTAACTTATAGAGAATTTTGTATGAACTTGTTTGCTTTAAAAAGAGCATTCTTATTTCTAATTTTTTTTTTATTTTGCACTTTTATAAGTAATATACATGTAAGAATATGCATCAATATACAAGAAATGGTTATGAAGAATAGTTTATTCGATTATTAAAATAATACATAATATACATCTATTATATTTACTTTGTCAATCAAATTGTACATGCTAAGCTTTGATTTTATGTTGTAATGTGTACTCTCATAAGTTAATCAAATTATATTGAATTTATCAATCAAACTGAACCGCTTATATGGGAGTTGACCTATTTCAATATTATTAATATTCCAACAAAACATATTTTCCATAAAAAAATTTGTGAATACACAAATTGGATATAACATACCTACAAGTGATACTTTTGTTTATATTATAATACATATACAAATAAATATAAATATTGGACAAAATATCATTTTAGGCTTGAATATATATCTAGCCACCAAGAAGTAATATAGTAAGAAAAATAGTATTCAAAAGTCCTTATAATAAATTTTCATCATGAGTAATCATATTATTGAAAACTTAATAAGTAACATTATCGAAATATAAGTGATAATATTTTCATTGTTTCAATGATAAGTAATCACTAATAATTATCAAAGAAGTCCGAAATATGGTTCCCATGTATCTTGTTTAAATTCCACAGTTACCCATGTACCTTCCTTTTGAACAATTCTGTATCAACACAAATATACATATCCCTCACCACTACTTCCATCATTTCAGTTATAAGTTTGCGACAATGATTTATGTATTTGCACGACATGCGTGTCATATACTTGTTTATAGATATAACAAATTATAAGTGGTATATTTTAGGTTCCAAAAATCTCTAGAAAACAACCAGCGTTGTGTTAAGTAAAATAAGTTTTTATATTTTCTTGAATGTGTGTAAGAGTAACTTACAATAATGTCTAATATACATGTAACAACCCTGGTTTTGGAGATTACCTGTAAATATTAAATTATAACGGTAGTTATGATTTAATATTGTGAACTAAAAATTAAATTGGAGATTTTAAATTGCTTATTTTGAAATAAACAATGAATTTTGAAAAATAAATTGTGAAAATAAAGTTTAAAAGCTTTATTTTATTGTTTGGGTTAATAATGAATGAAAAATGATTTTTATTTGGAGAAAATGCAATAATTTTAGTAATTATTGCCAATTACTTCTTTTAATAATTTTTAAAGGAAGTATTTAATTTTTAAAGGTTGTTTAATCAAATAAAAAGGTGGAAATTGATTTAGAAATGAGTTTTAATCATAAATTTGAGTTTAGAACGGTTAATAATATTTTTATAAGCAAGAAAAATATTTTTGTGGAATTTTAGAAGTTAAAAATAAAGTTTTGTGCATTTATTTGTGAAAATTGTGTATTTTTGTAAAATAAAGAATTTTAATAATAAAAATGTTTTAGAAATTAAAATTAATCTTTTTATATAGTATAAAATATGTTATTTCATAAGTATGTAAATTTATATACTTTGTTGTGTGAAAATTTGAAAGAAAATGACATTTGTTTATTTACAGTGTAAATATGTATACATATTTAATTAAATCTTGATTATTTAACCAATAGGCCATTTTATTTCTTTCTACTAATGGATCCAAGGTCCATTAGTGCTTAACCAGGTAAGAAATGAGAAACTAATTAGCAATACGTTCATTTCTAATACTTCTTCTTCCTCCTTCAGCCTGAAAAGAAAATACAGTGAACCTGTTCCTCAAAAATCAAAAACCAAGCCAATTTCTTCATAAAAATTCAACAAATTAAAGTCTTTTTTCAATCTAGAGTTAAATCAAAGGTAATCTAACTCTAAAACACTTAGTTTCATCAAAATCTCTGATTTGTGGAAATCCGAGCTTTTGCATCTAATCAGCAAGGCGAGTTACAAAACTCACAAAAAATAGCTGAGCCAGCTCAAAATCGCCAAAAAATTGCTTTGTAATTTATTTTTACTTTCAATTTTGTTTGTGTCAAAACATTCTCTGGTTGGTACTTTGCATGCTAATATCTTTAGATCCCGACAACGAAATGCTGCCGGATTTCTTATACTTGGTAGCTTGCATGTTGAACTTTATTTCTGTAAATTTTGGTTGAAAAATATTGTCATTTGGATGTTCAAATCAGTGGTATAATATCAACTCGAAAGTAGATTTTTGCCTGTAGAAATTGTGTTTTCCGAGTTGCTGCAAACATGGCATGAGTCCATGTTTGAAATAACATAACTCTTTCATTTATTACTGAAATTGCGTGATTCTTTTTTTGTTTGAAAGATAAAGTTTTTTAATATAAGCATACCAAATTTCAGATCATTTCGACCTATATAGCTTATAGAAATATGCTGCCGAACTTTGATCTGGAGCATGTTTCTGTCCAGATTTTTACAGTGAAAACACTGCCTAGGTTCAACTTTGAGACATCATAACTTCCTCATACTTTATCCAAATTGCATGATTCGTTTTGTTTTGAAAGATAAAGTCTTCTACTATATGTATACCAATTTTGAGCTCAATCCGATGCCGTTTGGTGCTCTGTTTTATGCCTGGAAGTTGAACCCAGAATGGATTTTTAGGCCTGGGCACATTCTTGTAGAACTGTTTACAAACATGATCTGAGTCCATGTTTGAGACAGCGTAACCTTTTCATTTTCTATCGGAATTCATTGATTATTTTTTTGTTTTAAAGATGAAGTATTTTAATTTTTTCACACCAATTCTTAGTTCAATCAAAGGTCGTTGGGCTACCTGTTTTATGTCCGAAAGTTGAACCCAGAGAAGATTTCAGACCTGGGTATTATTTTGCCCAAGTGTTTTTATGTTCTTTTTCCGTCCGATTTTTGACTTTTACTTCATGTTTTTATGATATTTCTGAAATGTTTTGAGGGCTATGATGCCTATCAATAGGCTAGCCAAGTTTTGATGAATTTGTAATTTAAATTTGAATTGAATTTGAAATGGATTTGAATGACAGTTTAGAGTGATTTCTTTGATTTCGAGCACAGATTTTTCCAAACAATTTTGAAATAATTTTTAAAATAAATAGGCATTTAAAATAATGATTATGTAATATTTTAAAATTATTTAAAGCTACAAAATCTATTATTCTCTATAATAAAGGAATTTTCAAATATCGCCTTCAAAATTAATTTCGAAAATTGTTTTAAAAACTTGTTTTCTCAAATAAATTATTTTTTATATATAATACACGTTTTTGCACTATTCGAGCGAATGAGAAGGAGAATTAAATGGTTTGGTAAAACAGGTGGTATGGGACACGTGCATTTATCTTATCAGTTAATTCCTGACTTGTCCTTTTGATCGTTTTGAACTTCGGGTCGAGTTTACCGATGAGATGAGGTAAACTTTTTACTGCTTTGAGTGTGAAATTTACTGGCGATTATTAAACCGTTTAGTGCGAATGTGTGGTATGGGATGCAAATTAACGCTATTCGGGTTCCTATTTGAGAGTGTGACACATTTGCCATTGCGGCGTGCCAGTACTGGACCTTCGGGTCATTGCCATTACGGCGTTTGCCATTGCAGCGTATTTGTCTTCGAGACGTTTGCCATTGCGGCGTATTTGCCATCACGGCATATTTTCCATTGCGACGTATTTGCCATCGCGGCGTATTTGCCATTGCGGCGTATTTGTCATTGTGACGTTTTGCCTTCAGGTGAGCTACCTATTTGAGATAACAGTACTTGGCAAGGCTTCGGCCACATGCACGTGCAAACACTTTTGAGATGGTTTCTTTGACTATTTTCCCTAGTGTATCGCAATTTCCGGAATTGGTCCTTTGAACCATTCGATATATATTTGTGGTGATTACCTTTCGGGAATTTGAACTCTTAGAAGTCCTATTTTTGAGATTTGAATTGCCTACACTGGCATTATATGAGATTTGCCTTTTGGCGTTTACTTGAGATTTTATTCTCGTCTTTGGAGATATATTTGCCTTATGACATGTTTGAGATGGGATCTCTTTATGTATGTTTTGGGTTTGCCAAGATGGCGGGTTTTGGTTTTCCCCTAAACCATATTTGATGTTTTATAAATGCCGATGATAGGAGGCTCGCTACTTTTAACGTTTTATGGGTTATTTTATCTCTTTTGAGATTATATGTTTGTGTAGTGATACCATATTATCACTCGATGTAATCATACACTTTAGTTGTCCCTTCTCACTCGTGAATATTATCACATTATCCTTATGCTCATATTATCGCTTATCCTTGTA
Organism: Allium fistulosum; assembly: GCA_030737815.1. Lineage (NCBI taxonomy): Eukaryota > Viridiplantae > Streptophyta > Magnoliopsida > Asparagales > Amaryllidaceae > Allium > Allium fistulosum. Next base: position 70,259,276 of record CM060903.1, read on the forward strand.
AACTGATTTGTTTAGCTAGACTGACCCGTGTATTTTATACTCGGGTCAGACCGAGGTGTTTCAGGTTAGGTACATTTGGACTTAGCCTATTATGCTTCTGCATGGACTATTCTGCTAGCTCCTTTTGTTATAGCTTTTTGTTAGTCCTTTTTGGTTGCAACTCTGATATGTATATTCTTTTGACTCGCCTGTATATTGTGGTTGCTATACCACTTGACATGTATCATTTTGTATACTCTGTGATGTATTTGTATATGTGTATATGTATGTGATGATCTACTGTTCTGTGATGTGTTTTGCATTCAAGTTGTATTTTGTTCTGATAGATTCTATAGCCACCTATGGCTTTGTATTAAGTATTTATTGGATATGTCGATCCACTTGAGATAGAAAAAAATTTGGCATTTGTCGACATATTCAATAGATATTTAAGACATGGATATAGATGGTCGCTCCTATCCAGCCCTATTCTCTACATTAGCATACAGTATTACCCAGTAATACTCTTTGTTAATGTAGGTCTCGGGGTGGGGTGTCACAATACATATCTTTGTCTAAGAATAATTCAAGCAATAGAAGCAAACTTTAGATTTATCATCTTTTTTGTGAGTACTAAACCAAACAAGATTCATCATGAAATATAGCTATTGATTATGAGAAGATTACTTGATGTTGTATGAGATATAGCCTCATAAAATCTATTGGCGTTGCTAGAATCGTAGTTCATGGCTTCTATTCAGGGTTTTGGTTATACGTAGATTACAAATTAGTAATACAAGAAGTTATTCAATAAATAAATACGAATAAAGTATTGCATGATTAATAAAGTAAATAAAACCTAATCCAAGTTAGTAAGTGTCTCTGTAAAGGCTAATAAATACATAATACTAAACACACTTAATGTAACATCCCAGAATTTTAATCATTTAATTTTAAATGTTTAATTAATTTTAGATATTTGAATTTCAGGATTTTTGAAATTTAATAATTTGAATTCAAATACGATTAATCATTTAAATATTTGAATTGTGAATTAAAAATTAATTAAATGGATTTAATAATTTTATTTAACTCCATTTAATTAATAAATAATATTGATGAATTCAATTTTTAAATTTATATACAAATATAAATAGATCGGATAAATATCGATAATTTGATTGAAAATATAAAACAATATTTAAATATATGAAATAATCATTACGAGGCACTATCTTGGATTTTGATGAAACTAGTGCCATTAGATCTGGAATAATAAGTTGTTTTATGCCGTGGAGTTTCGTAACGATCAGACGTACTGAGTGGTCGTGCGAGCTCGAAACACATAGCGATTAATTTTGAATATAATTTGATTTAAAAAGTTAACTTCCATATACTTTGGAATTGGTCCCTAAACTTGTTCCATTGAGTTTAGAATAGGAGTATTTAAGTATAAAACGTCAGTCGGCACGCTTCGATTGGAGTTCAAAATTTTCGGAGTATTTAAGGCCGAATATTTTAATATAAAATAATATATACCTTACTTTTGAGGCCCATACCCCTCACCATACTCCCTCACATCAGCCATACCCCTTTGCATGCTACCCGTACCCTTCTCCCTTATAAAACCAAGCATGTAAACTAAGAAAGGAAGCTTTTTTATTTTTAAAAATCAAGTCCATTTCTCCACTAAAAATTCTCAAATTTGATTTGTTAGATTCGTATGAGCTTAAGCCATGATCCTTTGGTCACGAATTGGGTTGCGTCAATATTTTAGGGAGGAGGACGTTCATGATAATAGGCCAAGGCTTTGATTTGTGGTCGATGGAGTCGGCAATGGATAAATTCAAGGCTAGATTCAGGTTTGCGATGAAGAGGAGCACCGTTGGCCAAAGTTTGGAGGCGTATGGTCGCTTGGGGCCATTTCCATGCATTGTACAGCCTGTAGAGGAGCTTCAGGTTGGAATTTCTTAGGGCATGTAGAGGTGGATCCGAGGGGTCGAGGTCGAAGGTCGCGTGAAGAGGGACGCGTTGGCGAAAATGGGAGATTGTTTCGTTTAGAAACGAAGGAGATATCGTCGTTTAAAGGTTGGTGGTTTTGGGTTCTTTGTGCACATGTACATGCATATGAGGATAATTGAGGAAATGGGGGAGAAGGATTAATGAATGAGTTAAGGGGTAATTAGATTGTTAATTAAGTTATTAGTTAATTTAATTTAATCGATAACTTTTAATTTGAATAATTTCTGCATACGAGGTCGGATTCGAATGCCATTTTTTGCGTTAGACTCGCAGCGATGATGGCTACGCAATGGAGTTTGTTTGATTGGATTTGGAGCTAGTGAAATTTTTGGCTAAAATCAAATGCTCGTTTGATTTTAGTCCAAACCGGGATGCTTCAGCTAAAACTGAAATCAATGTGAGTTTGACTCACATTCAATTTTACTATATCATATCTATAATGCTATAAACTATTATTGATTGCTTAGATGTTAGTTAAACTATTTGATTGATTGTTTGGTTGAATTTCCATTTGGAAAGTAGATGACATATTAACTTGATTGTTATGAACCCATATGATTATATATAATGTCATTAACCATTGTTTTGCAGGGATAATTTATAAAGAGACTCTTAGGGGTTTCTCATCATAATTATTTATTTACATCCTTATGCTTTTATATTGATTTTTTTTGGCAAAGCTAATGGGGTTGAGTGGGCCCCTACCATATATCAACAAAATGAAGTTACAATAATAGATGGCATACCATCAGGATATACAAGAAATAGTAAAACGCCTAAAACCCTATAACAAATATCATGGACTAAAAAGTTTGAAAATGGAAAGGACCAGTTCATGTTTAGTAGTCGAACCACCACCAAAAACTCTATTGTTCCTTTCTATCCAAATAAAGTAAATAGCCTTTTTAAGCACTCTCAACAAAAGAGAACCCATAATAGTCTTCCACCTCATTGCTTTAAATATGGTATACCACTCTAAGGAAGCACTTTTGTTGGGTTTATGCAGGTTTAACAACATCAAAATACTGTCCCATATGAAAAAAGAGAACTCGCCCTCAAAAAACAAGTGAGCAACAATCTCCACGTAGCTGTTACAAAGCAAGCAGACATCACTCAGAATAATACCCTTATCCTTAAGCTTATCAAGTGAATTAATCCCATTTTTTAAAACCTTCCATAGAAATAAATTATCTTTAGGACTTGAAGCCGAGTTCCAAATCCTGGAATGCCAGGGAAAGATGATAGAAGGAAGGGAGTAAATCAAGCACATGTAGATAGAACTTATCTGATGAGGCTTGCCATTCCGGAGTGCATGAATATTAACATTGTTAAAGGATTTTCCTTGAATGCTGTCCAACAAGTTCGAATAGTGGATAAACTAGAGTATGGGAGATTCATCAGACCATCATACCAATAAGTAGCAACATATTCCTTTTCACTAATACTGGTCAACAATCTAAGCTTATAATCAATAACATCCACCGGAATAATCCCCTGAGTTGACCACGGATCAAACCAAAAAGAAATGTGATCCATATATTGCATACCACTCTGAAAAATGGGAATAAAATCCTTCCTGGAACGAAGAATATTCCTCCAGGACCAACTGCAATCAGTAGGAGGATCCATAGTCCAGAAGTGCTTTTCCTTGATTAGATTTGACCTAACCCAAGAAGCCCATAAATTATTGTCATATTTCTAGAGTTTGTCTATATGAGAAGAAATAGCAGCTTGATTCCATTTCCTGATGTTCGTAACTCCAAGCCAACCAAACTCATAAGGACAGCAAATTGTTTTAAATGCAATGGGGATTAACTTTCTGGAATATGGGTTACCATGCCAAAGGAAGTGATTCAAAGCCGAGTTTATCATGGAAACAAGCTTGCAAGGCAATATGAAAATTCTAGCATAATAAAGGCATATGGAAGTAGCAATGGACTTGACAATGACAAGCCTACCGGCCATTGTACATTTTGAAACAGGCCAAGATGAGATTTTAGAAGTAATCTTTTCATAAAGCTTAAGACATTGACTAGTTTTGACTTTGGAGGAGAACATAGGAGCTCCAAGATAGTCTTCATTATCATCAAAGGAGATAAGCCAAACAATGAGTAGATAGCAGTTTTATAAAGCTTAGACATACCAAAAATCTTAATTTTGTATTTATTTCTGTTTATAGTTAGACCAGTCATTAGTTTAATTCTTTTAAGGTATCCAATACACCATTTATTGATTTAGCATTAGGCTTAGTGTATAGCAGTAGGTCATCAGCAAATAATAAAGTTGATATACCAGTGTTCTTGCATAATGGATGGAAATCCAGGAGATTCAGGGACATATATTTATTAGTGAGGGAGTGAATAGCTCCATAGCACAAACGGTGACATGGGGTCACCTTGCCTTATACCCAGAGTTGCCTTAAAATATCCAAAAGAATTACTATTGAAACTAAGAGAGTATTTGACATTTGAAACACAAGTGAATATCCAAGCCAGAAAAAGGATGGGAAAATTCATTTTATGAAGAATATATATGATTTATTTCCACTGAATGGTGTCATATGCTTTTTGGATGTCAAGCTTCAAAACACAGCTCTTAGAAATATTCATCCTATTATAACCTTATATCAGTTCAGTAGACAGCAGAATATTATCAGTGATGTCTATGGAATGAAGGAAAGCACTCTGATTAGGAGAAATAACATCAGCAAGCACTGTCTTCATTCTAGCAGCCATGATCTTAGAGATACACTTGTATATAACATTGCAACAAGCAATTGGTCGTAATGATTAACAGACGAAAGCTGCTGAATCTTGGGAATCAGTGCAATTTTGGTGGCAATGATCCCAGATACCAGTCTATTGTGATTGAGGAAATTTTTAATGTCTTTGATCACATCCGCACCAATGATAGACCAAGAAATCTTAAAGAAGTGTGCATTAAACCCATCAGGTCCAGGAGAACTTGACGAATTCATTGCAAAGATTGTGGCTTTAACCTCATCATCGATGATCTCCTTAATTAAATATTCCTTGGAATAATCAGATATGGAAGGGAGATGGATATGATCAAAGAACTACATGTGGATACCAGGTACATTAGGGTTAGCAAGGAGATCCTAAAAGTAGTCCAAAAAGGCAGTTTGAATGGTTTAAGAAGAGGAACAGGGAGTGCCATCTTTATCTGAAATGTAGGAAATATTAGCAGTAGTTTGTTTAATACTAAGAGAATCATGGAAGACAGTAGAGTTCTTGTCTCCATGAAGATTCCATTTAACCTTTGCCTTTTGTCTTGCCATCTTGTTTTCCTCCACCAGTGCTTTAGCAAGTTTTTTGTTAAGAATTTGTTTTTGAGCAGCAAGGTTTGCAAGAGTAAAATTGTCAACACAAACTTGAATGTCAACACAAAATAGAGGAAGATAATTTACTCCCATTCCCAAAGGACTTGAGCTCACTGTTTAAGAATATCCTTTAAATGTATAAGCTGTGCCTGCAAAATATACATAGGAATACCAAAAATATGTAAACTCCAAAAGTTGGTAACAATTTTTAAGAAATCATAGTGATTAGTCCAGTTATTAAAAAATGAAAATGAGGATTGTCTTCTCACACAAGCCTTACCCCAATCCAATATCAAGGGGGAGTGGTCAGATAGAGATGGAGGAGGAATGAAGGTGGTAAGAGTAGGCCATGCAAGGACAGAGGAGAAGTTTTGGTAGGATCTATCAAGTATACAAAAGGTCATATTACCAGATTTGCTAGAGTTATTCCAAGTGAAGAATCAGCCATTAGCAGACATAGAAAGGAGGTTAGAGGCATAAATAGCATTATTGAGTGGTCTAGTTTGTTGATAGGAGAGTGGAACACCTCCACATTTATCAGTAGAGAGTTGCATACAGTTACAGTCCCCAATGCATAGCCATGGAGAATTGGATGGTTGCAAAGAAGGGAGAATGTCAAGGAGAAGTTGTCTATGCATACAGCTATTTTCAGCATAGACAAAGGTCACGAAGAAAGTTGAAGATGTAGGGATGTGGGTTATTTCAGTGTGTATGAATTGTCTATGAACACGAAGAGGAGAGATAGTAAAAACTGAAGGATTCCAAAGAATGAGGAGCCTTCCAAAAGGGGCTTGAGATAGGTTGTGTACGTATTTCTATTGGTGGTTAATAATGGAGGAAGCTTTGATGGTGTTAGCATGATTAAGCTTTGTTTCAGCAATAGCCATGATATGGATTTTGAAGGAAGATATGAAGTTACTGATTTCAAGTTGTTTTGATATGAAGTTAGCACCCCTAATATTCCAAAAACCTATTCTATCAATCATTAAAAGATAGTTGTATTAGCCCTGGTTTTAACACCAAAGGAAGAAAATGTGGGATCTATCAATTGATATTTAATTGAAACAAAATTTGATATTCCATTTAAATTATTTAAATATCGTTATAGCGATTTTTGCTATACCATCATTTGTTGACTTTCATCCCAAAACCCTGTCGTGTGTGTTTTGAACTTGAGCTTGTGTTTTCATTAAATAGAATTTTAAAATTCATTAATCATATTAATTATTGGTTATTTAAATTAACTAATAGTTTTAACTAATGATGTTTAAAGTTAACTAATGATTTTGGAATTAATTAATTACTTTAGTTAATGATGTTTTGAAATTTATTAATCTATTTGATTAATGAGATTTGAATGTGATTAAATAATTTTAATTAATGATTTTAAACTTTAATTAATCATTTTAATTAATGATTGTTTTAAATTTAATTAATTTTTTAACTAGTGATATTTGAATTTTGTTAATCATTTTAATTAATGATATTTGAGATTAATTATTCATTTTAATTAATGATTATTTGAACTTAATTAGTTGTTTTAATTAATGGCATTTAAATTTTTTTAATCATTTTAATTAATGATATTTGAGATTAATTATTCATTTTAATTAATGATTATTTGAACTTAATTAATTGTTTTAATTAATGGCATTTAAAATTTATTAGTCATTTTAATTAATGATGTTTGAGATTAATTATTCATTTTAATTAATGATTATGTGAACTTAATTAATTATTTAAATTAATGGCATTTAAATTTATTAATCATTTTAATTAATGATGTTTGAGATTAATTATTTACTTTAATTAATGATTACTTGAACATAAATAATTATTTTAATTAATTGCATTTAAATTTTTGTTAATCAATTTAATTAATGATGTTTGGGTTAATTATTCATTTTAATTAATGATTACTTAAACTTGATTAATTGTTTTAATTAATGTCATTTAAAATTTAATAATCATTTTAATTAATGATGTTTGAGATTAATAATTCATTTTAAATAATGATTATTTGAATTTAATAAATCTTTTTAATTAATGATATTTAAAGTTAATTAATTGATTTAATAAAAGTGATTAAATTAAATTAATTGATTCGATGAAAGTGTTTTAAAGTTAATAAACTGATTTAATAAAGATTTTAAAGTTAATCTACTGATAATATAAAAGTGTTTGGAAATAATTAACTATTTTATTAAAATCATGGATTTGTTTATTTAAAAGAGATTATAAATGTGGTTGTTTATCTTTTGGGATAATTAATATTGTTTTAAAATTTATAAAGGTATTTAAATTGTTTTATTTTCTTTTGGGATAATAAACATTATTTTAAATTTACAAATGATGGTTTTAAATGAGAAAATCCTTTAAAAAGGAATTATTTATAAATAAAGCTAAGTGTAAATTGTTTGGGTTAAAATAAACAATGTTTTAATCACATTAGTTTTTGACCCTTGTTTTAATACACTTAGTATTATAAATTTGTCTTATAAAAGAACATTTTTAAAGATTATTCCCAAGGGTTAAACTTTAATAAAAAGTTGTTTAATATAATCTAAATGGTAGGATAAGACCTTTAGAGAATATATATTTGAGAAGATTCTATTATAATAAAGAAGAGTTATTATAATATAAGATGAATTTATATAAAGGAAATGTTATACAAATTTAGTTTATAAAACATGTTCTAAAAGGACTTTTGAATCTAAATCCCAGAATTTTTGAAAATAATTTCAAAAGGATTTTGAGAAATGAAATAGTAGTATTATTGGAAGTATTTAAAAGTAAAATTATTTTGGTAAGTAAAATTTTAAATGGAATGCATTTTCTTTGGGATAATTCAGAGGACATCATCTCGATTAGTTTTGTAGTAAACTGAATAATCTTCTAAATGACGATCAGATGTTTGCTTAGGCGTACGTTGTGGGGGTACTTAGTAAATTATTCTCTTTATCATTGTGCGATCGAAATGAGTTCAAATTCGAACGAACCGAAAATGAGTTTTGATAAATATATCGTTTGAAGTTATTATATATAAGAATATTGAAATGACCCACTTAAATAATTTTTTTTAAAACATTCAGTGGCCATTTAATCAAGAAAAATATTTAATTCAATTTTTCTTCTATCCAGGACCTTTCTGCCAATATAAAAATATTGGTTTATTCATTTTATCTTGAACTTATATATATGAAGATATATAAGTCATCTTCTACCTAAATCAGAGTACAGAAATTTTGCAGGTAGAAATCTATTTGAGTATTGCTTAAAAATACTCTCTTCATAGCAATAGTGTTTTTCAAAACTAGGTTTTTCCAAGTGACTTGGGTTAATGCACTATTGATTTTTATGTCTCAAGGCTCCTTATTTTACATAAATTCTTCTGATTTTATTACTGGGTAAATTGTGCTTTTACTTGTGCATGTTTCTGTGCATGTGTGTGTCAGTGAGCAGTTCAGTGTCTTATTTTTCCTTGTTAACAAAATTGTCTGAACCTATTATATACTTTGGCTATGAAACAGATCTGAAAATTTAATTTAAACCCTTGGTTGCTGGCTTGACCCAGGCTCAAGAAAAATGGTTATGTTAGCCCTGTTCTGGTTTGCACTACTTTGTTACAAAATACCTGCTATATTATTTTCTTTTCAAAGCAACTCAAACCCTTTCTATCAGATTTTATTTTTGACTTGAACATGGATTTTCTTATGCCAGTTCTTTAGATATACATACAAACCACAAATTCTTTCAATCTCAGATTTTCTACCATTATAGCCTAACTGTTCTTGAAGCTTAAAATTCATTTTTCCTTAGCAAAGCATTTAGCAAAACAAAGCACATAGTTCAGCTGAGACATATAAGTTCAACAACTACAAAACAGCAATTAACCATACATTGGTTTCTCAAAGTAATTTTAAACAATAGGTCTTAATCTAGTTCATCATGAAGGTGTAGTTTACTTCAGCAAAGTCTTTAAAAAAACATAGCATCCAAATCTTAAGCAGTTTTAACATCCAAAGCCTGATCAAAGCAATTCCTATTTCCATGCAAAATCACCATAAGCTGCCCCATATGAATATGAGACACCCAATGGTGCATAAACACAAAAGGGTCAGACTATTTGTCTGGTATGAATAATCCAACTGAAAACATGATCTCATTCAATTCTCTTTATAAACAAACTTTACATGAATAAGAAACTCAGTATCTTCCTTATGCTTGTTTTTTTTTGTGAAGCATGTTCCTTCATCTCAGTGTTAACAGATTATTTATATATATAATCACCATGACTTGATTCATAGAAAACAATCATAAGATTCATCAATAAAAAGCACCAAAACAACCAAATGCAAACATCAATTCAGTTATCATCCCCTTTTCAACTTTACTGGCCATCAGGGATTTTGCCCAGACCTCTCCTGAATCTATTCCTAGAATTCATTATCAAATATAATAGGGTCTTTAGCTACTTTCTCCTTTTTAAACACACACTGCCTGGGACATCTCTCTGTTAACCCAGCACACTCAGGCCCCTGGGTATAAACATACCATGTGTGAACTTGCAATATTCCCCTTGCCAAGCTATACTTTGGTAGCCCTAAGATCCCAAGTCCTTAGTTAAATTACTAAGTGTTATTATTATTTTTCATAGCAGTGCTAATCCCTTCTGCATCTCACTTCTTAATCAGAGAAATATAAATAATGCAAGCAACATGTATTCATCCAGGGTTTGGTAAGTTATATTCTCAGAATCAAACATTTTATCATGAAAGAGGGAGGTGACTTCTTAGCACATTATTTTGCCTATGGGTTTCACTGGATCAAGATGTAAGCATATGGTCCTGAGTAATTTGCTAGATATATATTTTCCCTTACCTCTGGTTCAATCAGATTCATGATCTGGCTAAACCACAAGTATATTTGATTTGGGTATTTCATAAAACATAGAAGCTCAGCACATGTACAACATTGCACTTCTACATTTTCTTTTGTTTTAATTAATATGAGACATAAGCAACAACACAATGTTACAGCCCATATTTCTTTCTACCTTCAGAACATATACCCACTACTTGAATCCGGGGATTTTTATAAACAACTTATAAAGAAAACTTATAAAAGAAATCACTCAATCTCAAAGCTAACCCATATCTCAGACAAACTTTTTAGTTCATGAATCCATGACTCTTATTTTTCTGGGTAAATCAGATAGAGGTTTTACCCTTAAATAAATCATTAACAAACCAAAGTCATCCAATCATAAAACATAACTTGTAAAAGAAAATTAGTTCAAACTGGCTGCCTCAATATTCAGGTCTTAATGCCAAAGTTTTCAGTGAGGTTACTCACCTTAATCCTTCTTCTTCCTATGCCTTATGAACCCCCTTTTAGTCTTCTGCCTTCTCCTATTTTCTCTGGTTTATGTCTTGTATATTTTTTTTAGGTTAATGAAGAACAAAAATATATGGTCTTACTATACTAGGCCTTTTATATAAATCTTGGCTGTTACTAGGGTTTATGGACTTACCCAATGTCAGTTCTACCCCATCCCAAACATAGCCTGCCTCTGGTTTGATTCAAGAAAATAAAAGGGTATGTGGTCCTTGTCTTCCTTTCCAGAAATTAGTTCCTCTCTTTTAATTTTCCCTGGTCATGTCATATGCATGACTTATTATTATTATTATTATTATTTTCTTAATAAAAGAAATTACTGAGAATAGATAAAGTGCTTGTTTAGGGACTCATGCCATTTTCATGCAACTTCTGTTTTCTTCCAGAGATTGATTGACTGTATACATGTATAACCTATGTATACCTAAGCCTTTTATTTTTCTTTCTTTCTTTAAATAATTTTAAGTTTATTTCAGCCTAGCTCTTATTTTCTTTGTATTATATTTTATTTAAAGACAAAATTCTATCTTTATGCATATGTATTTCTAAATCAGTTATTTTATTTTATTTATTAATTTCTGCCAAATTTTGTTACACAGAAATCTGTGTGCATGTGTACACTGTCTTGTGCACATGTACATGTTTTATACTTTGTATCTGCAAATCAATTTCCTATTTCTATTTTTCCCAATGCAATTTCAAACAAATACAAACTAAATTAAATCATGAAATTACTCACAAAAATCAGGGTTATCACATATACCCCTCCTCTTAGGAATTGTGTCCCACAATTCTTTCATACTTAACTTAAGTATCTTCTCTTCAGAAAAATGAATTTTTTTGATTTCAAAACCATTTTCAAACCAATCACCTATTAAGCACTATGCATATCAACACAAGATAAAAATCACAATGCATATTCAACCAACACATTCATTAGTATGTATATATATAGATTTACCTTTTCTTCAATCAAACAGCTGGGGATAATCATTTCTGATTTTATCCTCCACTTCCCATGTGCAATCATTTGGGTCTAGACTCCATTGTACTTTTACTAATTTAATTTCTTTGTTTCTCAATTTCTTGGTTTCTCTAGAAACTATGCCCACTGGTTCCTTTTCATAGATCATTCTAGGATCAATCTGCACATCCTTAGAGGATTCTAGTATTGCTTCCTTATCATGAACCCATCTTCTTAGTTGAGACACATGAAAGACATCATGCATTGCTCTCATTTCTTCTGGCAATTCTAATTTATAGGCTACTGTCCCTATTCTTTCTAGAATTTTATATGGTCCTATATATCTAGGAATCAACTTTCCTTGTTTCCCAAACCTTAGAACCTTTTTCATGGGTGATATCTTGATGAACACATAATCCCCAACATCATATTGTACTGCCTTCCTTCTTTGATCTGCATATTTCTTTTGCCTATCTTGGGCAGAGGCAATTCTTTTTCTGATCAAGGCTACCTTTTCAGAAGTCTCCTTCACATTTTCTGGTCCTAAGACCACTTTTTCTCCAGACTCATGCCAACTTGAAGGTGATAAACATGGCCTTCCATAGAGAGCTTCAAAGGGGGCCATGCCTATGCTACTGTGATGGGTGTTATTGTATGCAAATTCAGCTAGATATATGTAATCTTCCCAGCTTCCTCCCTAATCCAATACACATGCTCTCAACATGTCTTCAAGCAATTTGTTCACAATTTCTGTTTGGCCATCAGATTGAGGATGGTATGCTGTACTCAAACATAAATCAGTCCCCATTGCCTTGTGAAAACTCTGCCAAAATTTTGAAGTGAAGATGGTATCTCTATCACTTACTATAGTCTTTGGTATACCATGCAGTCTGACTACTTCTTTAATAAACAACTGGGCTAGGGTATTAGCATTTCTTTCTGATTTCACTGGTATAAAGTGGGCTGACTTGGTTAACCTATCAACCATTACCCAAATACTATCATTTCCCCTCCTAGTTCTAGGCAAACCATCAATAAAATCCATTGATATGTCTTCCCATTTCCACTGTGGTATTTGTAAAGGTTGAAGCATTCCTGAGGGTTTTTGATACTCAGCCTTCACCTGCTGGCAAACCATACATTTTGATACATAGGTTGCCACTGCACTCTTCATACCACTCCACCAATAATCTCTCTTGAGGTTGTGATACATTCTTGTGCTTCCTGGGTGTATAGTATATTTGCTTTTGTGGTAAGCATCCAAAATTTCTTGCTTCAACTCATCCACTGCTGGAACACATATTCTTTCTCCTTTCTTCAGATGGCCCTGATCATCCAACTGAAAACCTTCCACTGTCTCACCATTTAATATTTGTGTCTTCTTTCCAAATAAAAATGGATCTTGGTTTTGTAGCATTGCAACTTTATTTTTCAATTCTGATCCCAGAGTAATAAAACTTAATTTTCCCATTTCTACCTTCCCACTGCATAAGCTCATGTTTTCTATGTTATCACTTTCTATCTCTGAATCAATTAATAACGATAAAGTGTTAAACTCTTCTATCATTAATCTAGCCACTTTAGCATGTTGTCTACTTAGGGCATCTGCTACTTTATTAGCCTTACCTGGTGTGTATAATATTTCAAAATCATATGAGGCTAAGAGTTCAATCCATCTTTGCTGCCTCATATTTAATTCTTTTTGTGAAAACAAATATTTGAGTGATTTATGGTCTGTATATACTTCAAATTTTGCTCCTAACAAGTAGTGTCTCCATAGCTTAAGGGCATACACTATAGCAGCCAATTCAAGGTCATGAGTAGCATACCTTACTTCACTTGATTTCAACTGCCTAGAAGCATAAGCTATTACCTGATGTTGTTGCATCAACACTGCTCCAAGCCCTTGTCCACTTGCATCAGTATACACCACCAAGTTTTCATTTCCCTCAGGTACTTTAAGAATTGGAGCTTGTACCAGTGCTTCTTTTAATTTCCCAAAGGCATTTTCACATTCCTCAGTCCAAGTGAACACTTGATTTTTCCTAGTCAATCTGGTTAATGGAATTGAGATTTTTGCAAAATCTTTTATAAATCTTCTATAGTAACCAGCCATTCCCATGAATGATCTGACTTCAGTGACATTAGTAGGCCTTTTCCAAGCTTGCACTGCAATGACTTTATTGGAGTCCACAGCTATTCCTTTTTCTGATATAATATGGCCTAGAAAGTTCACTTCATTCTGCCAAAAAGTGCATTTTGAAAACTTTGCTTTCAAGTCTTCCTGTCTCAATTTCTCAAATACTATATGCAAATGGTTCTCATGCTCTCTAACTGACTTAGAATAAATTAGTATATCATCAATAAATATTAATACAAACTTATCCAAGTATTCTCTGAAAATCCTATTCATCAAATCAACAAAATAGGAAGGAGCATTTGTTAAGCCAAATGGCATCACCAAAAATTCATAAAGTCCATATCTGGTGTTAAAGGCTGTATACTTAATGCTTTCCTCTTCTACTTTCATCTGATGAAAGCCTGAAGCTAAATCAAGCCTGGAGAATATCTTTGCACCACTCAATTGATCAAAGAGATCATCAATTCTTGGTAAGGGGTATTTATTTTTAACTGTGACTTTATTTAATTCCCTATAGTCAATACATAATCTCAGGGATCCATCATGTTTCTTAACAAAGACTACTGGTGCTCCCCATGATGAGCTACTGGGTCTAATAAAACCTTTTTCTTCTAGTTCAACTAATTGCTTTTTCAACTCCATCAATTCCTTAGGCCCCATTCTGGTTGGTCTTTTAACCACTGGGCTAGCTCCTGGAATTATTCTAATTGAAAATTCAACTGGCCTGTGATTAGGAACTCCTCTTACTTCCCCAAACACATCACCATATTGATTAACTATGGGGATCTCTTCTAATGCAGGCATGGGTTTTTCATTTGACAATGCAGAAAGGTTGGCTATACTTCTATTTTTGTTTGCCTCACAAAGAACGATTATTCTTTGTCCATCAGAAACCTTCAATGATATGGTGGATGTCTCCATATTTATGATAGCCTTATATCTACTCAACCAATCAACTCCTAAAATAATTCCTATGTCTGGATACTGCAACACATATAGGTTTGACTCAAACACATGTCCTCCTATATTTAATCCCAGTTGCATGCACATCATACCCATGACACATGAACTACCTATAGGGCTTCTAATTAGCAGTGGTTTATCAACAATCATACAGTTCAATTTTAATTGTTGTGCAATATCATGAGAGATCAATGAGTGTGTAGCCCCAGTATCATATACTACTGTTAAAGGTATTGAATGGATAAGCAAAGTACCTTCAACTTGACCATGCTTTTCAACATTTGATCCCTCAGCTGCCTTGCCTTTCCCTTCCAAAGCCCCTAATTTTCCTTGCTTAAAATCTGGGCAGTTCCTCTTTATGTGACCTTCCTTCCCACAATGGTGACAATTGAAGGATGCTGGTCTAGGATTGGTGCACCTATTTTTCATGTGCCCCTCTTGTCCACAGTTGTAACAAGTGATCCTCTTCTTAACTTCAGCAGTTCTGGCTTCTTCTGGTTTCTTGGTGGAAGTTATGTCTGTTTTCTTTTTATCATAAGGGTGAAATTTACCCTTTCCCTTCTTGTTTTGATTATTTTTGAATGCCCTGAAATTCTCTCTAGCTTTATCATGTTGTTCAATGCTCAGTGTCAAATCCAAAACTTGATCAAAAGTTTTATCCTTATATGGTAGCATGGCTCTACTAAGGCTAGGGTTCAACCCTTGGATATATCTGCCATTCTTAGCTTCCTCAGTAGTGATGAGCACTGCACCATACTTTGCCAATGATTCAAACTTCTGAGTGTACTCAGTGACACTCATAGTCCCTTGCCTCAATTTGATGAATTCCTCCAGTAAAGACTCCTTAGCTGATGCAGGGATAAATCTGCCTTCCAACATTGCTTTAAATTGATCCCATGTTACTTCTCCTTCAGGTCTTCCAGCTATGATAACCTCCCACCAATCCAAAGCTGCTCCTCTCAATTGCCTGGATGCAATTTGCCTCTTCCTTTGGTCTTCAACTTGCATGTCTGCAAAGATTCTTTCCAAAATTCTAAGCCAATTTTGAACCCCCATAACTCCTTCTGTGCCATCAAAGGTTTTGCCTCCAAGATTGGTAAAAGTCTTGAGTAGTTTGGAAAGTTCCTCATGTGGATTTTCCTGCCTGTTGCCTACTCCATCTCTTATGGCCCTCATGAATTCTTGCACATTCACCATGGGTGGTTCACTTGTTCCTACATTTTGATGTCTGGGTCCTACCATAGCTCTATGGATATAACACTTAGGTTAGTCTGTTTTGCCTAATGCTCTATAGATTAATTCATTTTAATTTATCACTTATTCTGTCATAATAGATATCAATAGTGTAAATAAGAAAAAAAACAAAACATCCAAAGCAGTAAACACTTCTATACATCCAATGCAAACAAATTCATACAATTTTTTTTTTTTTTGCTATGTTATTTAACAACATAGCTCTGATACCAAATGAAATGACCCACTTAAATAATTTTTTTTTTAAAACATTCAGTGGCCATTTAATCAAGAAAAATATTTAATTCAATTTTTCTTCTATCCAGGACCTTTCTGCCAATATAAAAATATTGGTTTATTCATTTTATCTTGAACTTATATATATGAAGATATATAAGTCATCTTCTACCTAAATCAGAGTATAGAAATTTTGAAGGTAGAAATCTATTTGAGTATTGCTTAAAAATACTCTCTTCATAGCAATAGTGTTTTTCAAAACTAGGTTTTTCCAAGTGACTTGGGTTAATGCATTACTATTGATTTTTATGTCTCAAGGCTCCTTATTTTACATAAATTCTTCTGATTTTATTACTGGGTAAATTGTGCTTTTACTTGTGCATGTTTCTGTGCATGTGTGTGTCAGTGAGCAGTTCAGTGTCTTATTTTTCCTTGTTAACAAAATTGTCTGAACCTATTATATACTTTGGCTATGAAACAGATCTGAAAATTTAATTTAAACCCTTGGTTGCTGGCTTGACGCAGGCTCAAGAAAAATGGTTATGTTAGCCCTGTTCTGGTTTGCACTACTTTGTTACAAAATACCTGCTATATTATTTTCTATTCAAAGCAACTCAAACCCTTTCTATCAGATTTTATTTTTGACTTGAACATGGATTTTCTTATGCCAGTTCTTTAGATATACATACAAACCACAAATTCTTTCAATCTCAGATTTTCTACCATTATAGCCTAACTGTTCTTGAAGCTTAAAATTCATTTTTCCTTAGCAAAGCATTTAGCAAATAAAAGCACATAGTTCAGCTGAGACATATAAGTTCAACAACTACAAAACAGCAATTAACCATACATTGGTTTCTCAAAGTAATTTTAAACAATAGGTCTTAATCTAGTTCATCATGAAGGTGTAGTTTACTTCAGCAAAGTCTTTAAAAAAACATAGCATCCAAATCTTAAGCAGTTTTAACATCCAAAGCCTGATCAAAGCAATTCCTATTTCCCTGCAAAATCACCATAAGCTGCCCCATATGAATATGAGACACCCAATGGTGCATAAACACAAAAGGGTCAGACTATTTGTCTGGTATGAATAATCCAACTGAAAACATGATCTCATTCAATTCTCTTTATAAACAAACTTTACATGAATAAGAAACTCAGTATCTTCCTTATGCTTGTTTTTTTTGTGAAGCATGTTCCTTCATCTCAGTGTTAACAGATTATTTATATATATAATCACCATGACTTGATTCATAGAAAACAATCATAAGATTCATCAGTAAAAAGCACCAAAACAACCAAATGCAAACATCAATTCAGTTATCATCCCCTTTTCAACTTTACTGGCCATCAGGGATTTTGCCCAGACCTCTCCTGAATCTATTCCTAGAATTCATTATCAAATATAATAGGGTCTTTAGCTACTTTCTCCTTTTTAAACACACACTGCCTGGGACATCTCTCTGTTAACCCAGCACACTCAGGCCCCTGGGTATAAACATACCATGTGTGAACTTGCAATATTCCCCTTGCCAAGCTATACTTTGGTAGCCCTAAGATCCCAAGTCCTTAGTTAAATTACTAAGTGTTATTATTATTTTTCATAGCAGTGCTAATCCCTTCTGCATCTCACTTCTTAATCAGAGAAATATAAATAATGCAAGCAACATGTATTCATCCAGGGTTTGGTAAGTTATATTCTCAAAAGCAAACATTTTATCATGAAAGAGGGAGGTGACTTCTTAGCACATTATTTTGCCTATGGGTTTCACTGGATCAAGATGTAAGCATATGGTCCTGAGTAATTTGCTAGATATATATTTTCCCTTACCTCTGGTTCAATCAGATTCATGATCTGGCTAAACCACAAGTATATTTGATTTGGGTATTTCATAAAACATAGAAGCTCAGCACATGTACAACATTGCACTTCTACATTTTCTTTTGTTTTAATTAATATGAGACAATAGCAACAACACAATGTTACAGCCCATATTTCTTTCTACCTTCAGACCATATACCCACTACTTGAATCCGGGGATTTTTATAAACAACTTATAAAGAAAACTTATAAAAGAAATCACTCAATCTCAAAGCTAACCCATATCTCAGACAAACTTTTTAGTTCATGAATCCATGACTCTTATTTTTCTGGGTAAATCAGATAGAGGTTTTACCCTTAAATAAATCATTAACAAACCAAAGTCATCCAATCATAAAACATAACTTGTAAAAGAAAATTAGTTCAAACTGGCTGCCTCAATATTCAGGTCTTAATGCCAAAGTTTTCAGTGAGGTTACTCACCTTAATCCTTCTTCTTCCTATGCCTTATGAACCCCCTTTTAGTCTTCTGCCTTCTCCTATTTTCTCTGGTTTATGTCTTGTATATTTTTTTTTAGGTTAATGAAGAACAAAAATATATGGTCTTACTATACTAGGCCTTTTATATAAATCTTGGCTGTTACTAGGGTTTATGGACTTACCCAATGTCAGTTCTACCCCATCCCAAACATAGCCTGCCTCTGGTTTGATTCAAGAAAATAAAAGGGTATGTGGTCCTTGTCTTCCTTTCCAGAAATTAGTTCCTCTCTTTTAATTTTCCCTGGTCATGTCATATGCATGACTTCTTATTATTATTATTATTATTTTCTTAATAAAAGAAATTACTGAGAATAGATAAAGTGCTTGTTTAGGGACTCATGCCATTTTCATGCAACTTCTGTTTTCTTCCAGAGATTGATTGACTGTATACATGTATAACCTATGTATACCTAAGCCTTTTATTTTTCTTTCTTTCTTTAAATAATTTTAAGTTTATTTCAGCCTAGCTCTTATTTTCTTTGTATTATATTTTATTTAAAGACAAAATTCTATCTTTATGCATATGTATTTCTAAATCAGTTATTTTATTTTATTTATTAATTTCTGCCAAATTTTGTTACACAGAAATCTGTGTGCATGTGTACACTGTCTTGTGCACATGTACATGTTTTATACTTTGTATCTGCAAATCAATTTCCTATTCCTATTTTTCCCAATGCAATTTCAAACAAATACAAACTAAATTAAATCTTTAAATTACTCACAAAAATCAGGGTTATCACAAATATATGTAGTATGATTTCAAAGATGAGTTTTTGAAATGAAAAACTAGGCATTTAATTTTTAAGTTCCCTTAAAAAGGGAATTGTTTTAAAAAATATATTTCTGACAAGAGATTATTTTGGCAGATGAGATTTTACCCTTAGATAAGGTAGGAGACAATTTAAAACAGGTAAATTGGGTTAAATCAAATATGGAGGTTTTGATAACATTGTTTTATCAAAAACCATAAATTTTATTTAAAAAATCTAAGCACTATAACAAATTGGCGTTATTGGGCCAGTCCATAAACATCATTCATTATAACACCTTAAGGTAAATTGGATTGGAAGGTTTTGATGAACATTGTTTTACTAAAACAATATAATTGTTTAAAACATCTCAGTAATGTAAACTATTTGTAGTATTTGGATCAATCCATAATCATTTATTTTGACACCCTAAGTTAAAGAGGTTGAGAGGTTGACTCGGTTTTAAAAGACGTAAATTTTGATTAGATCTTCAACTAAGTAGTGAAAAATAAAAAAAAATTGTATGTACACTTAGGATATAGAAGAGTATTATATAAGTAAATAAAGTGGAATAAGTTATTATTTGATGTTTTATAAATAAATGACTTTATAAAATATTTTTAAACTTAGGGGAACATTTATGAAATAATTCATAAATAATTTTAGTATTGAATAAAATACTAAATGCAAATTTATGTGATTCGGAAAAAAAAATTGATGTAGTTAAGAAACTAATAAATTTAAAGTATAACTTTCCATTTTGTCCGAGTGAGTTTGGATAATCTTCTAAGCAATAACCAAAGGCTAATGAGCAAAACGGTACGCTTAGATAATTTTCTATATTTTTGGAAAATCAAGAAAGTTTTAAACCTAAGTTAAGATTTGTTTATAAATCATTTGACATTTTGAAACAATGTTAAGGGATAAGTTTTCCCTTATGGAATTTGATTGACTGTTAGTGTTAGTTTATTCCTTCCCGGAATTTGATTATTTTGATTTGATTGAATTTGATTGACTAATTGTGTGATTTTATATACCATTGTTTATAAAGTTTAAATATATAGACAAAGGATTTTCAATTGTTGTTATTAGGACCTAAATCCCGGCGATATTTTTGGAGGAACCTGAATACCACTGGATGCTCCATGTTGTTTTGATTCTAGAGTTTCACCATACTTTATTAGGAGGAATCCCCTCCTTGTCATTTTGATTTTTGATCTTTGGTTTTATTCCCATCTGAGAAATTTAAAAATAATTTTTTGATTTAAAAAACTCTGGCATTTAGATCTAAATTTATTATTTGAAATTATTGGATGCATAACATTTATTACAGAATAGTCTGTGTATTTTGTCACCTATGATTGTGACATTGTTGTTAGTTGCATGTGGCTTTATTTTATACTAGAATTGCATGTAGATTTATATCAGGCTAGTTTTCGCATGTAGAGTTACATCATATTGCTTTTTGTCAACGTGATTGTTTTTTGGATAATGTAAGTACAGGTAAGCAAGAGATTCCCACTTATCTTCTTGCACACTTGCATTTGCATCGAGACACTAAATTGCTTACCTAAAATATGTAACAAACGCAAAACAGTACGTAATAGATTTAGAAATTTAAATTGGTTGATGATTTTATGCCCCAGATATGGGAGGCTACTTGGCTTTCATTTTCTTTGGTTGGTTTGGAGCCCGTAGTGGCAATTTGTAGTTGTTTCGATCGAGCCGCGCAAAGGAGACGCTGTCGAAATTTCCCAAAAAATCTTAGAGTTTAACTACTAAGTTTATAACTTATTTTAATTAATAGTTTTAAACTTAAAGGTTTGGAAACATTTTCTTCCTTGGGAATTTCGGGGACGAAATTCTTTTAAGAGGGGGAGAATGTAACATCCCAGAATTTTGGTCATTAATTTTAAATGTTTAATTAATTTTAAATATTTTAATTTCAGGATTTTTGGAATTTAATTATTTGAATTCAAATACGATTAAACATATAATTATTTGAATTGTGAATTAAATATTAATTAAATGGATTTAATAATTTTATTTAACTCCTTTTACTTAATAAATAATATTGATGAATTCAATCTGTAAATTTATTTACAAATAAATAGATCAGATAAATATCAATAATCGGATCGAAAATATAAAACGATATTTAAATATGTGAAATAATCATTCTGAGGCACTGTCTTCGATTTTAATGAAACTAATGACATTAGATTCGGAATAATAAGTTGTTGTACGCCATCGAGTTTCGTAACGATCAGATGTACTGAGTGGTCGTGCGAGCTCGAAACACATAGTGATTAATTTTGAATATAATTTGATATAAAAAGCTAACTTCTGTATACTTTGGAATTAGGTCCTTAACTAGTTCCATTGAGTTCAGAATAGGGGTATTTAGTATAGAACATCAGTCGGCACTCCTCGATTAGAGTTCGAAATTTTCGAAGTATGTAAGGCTGGATATTTTAATATAAAATAATATATACCCTACTTTTGAGGCCCATACCCCTCACCATACTCCCTCACATCAGCCATACCCCCTTGCGTGCTACCCATACCCTTCTCCCGTATAAAACCAAGCATGTAAACTAAGAAAGGAAGATTTTTTATTTTTAAAAATCAAATCAAATCCATTTCTCCACTAAAAATTCTCAAATTTGATTCGTTAGATTCGTATGAGCTTAAGCCACGATCCTATGGTCACGAATTGGGTTGCGTCGACGTTTTAGGGAGGAGGACGTTCATGGTAATAAGCCAGGGCTTTGATTCATGGTAATTGGTGGTTCTGGGTTCTTTGTGCACCTATATGTGCATAGGAGGGTAATTAAGGAGATAGGGGAGAAGGATTAGTGAATGAGTTAAGGGGTAATTAGATTGTTAATTAAGTTATTAATTAATTTAATCGATAACTTGTAATTTGAATAACTTTTGCATACGAGGTCGGATTCAAACATCATTTTTTGCGTTGGACTCGTAGTGATGATGGCTACGCAATTGAGTTGGTTTAGTTGGATTTGGAGCTAATAGAATTTTTGGCTAAAATCGAACGCCCGTTCGATTTTAGTCCAAACTGGGATGCTTCGGCAAAAACTGAAATCAGTGTGAGTTTAATTCACATTCAATACTGTATCATATCTATGATGCTATAAACTATTATTGATTGCTTGGATGTTAGTCAAATTGTTTGATTAATTATTTGGTTGAATTTCCATTTGGAAAATGGATGACATGTTAACTTGATTGTTATCAACCCATATGATTATATATAATGTCCTTAACCATTGTTTTGCAGGGAGAATTTGTAGAGAGACCCTAAGGGGTTTCTCCTCAATAATTATTTATTTACATCCTTATGTTGTTATATTGATATTTAATTGAAATAAATTTTGATATTCCATTTAAATTGTTTAATTTCATTATAGCGATTTTCGTTATACTGTCATTTGTTGACTTTCATCCCCAAAACCCTATCGTGTGTGTTTTGAACTTGAGCTTGTGTTTTCATTAAATGGAATTATAAAATTCATTAACCATATAAATTAATGGTTATTTAAATTAAATAATTGTTTTAACCAATGATGTTTAAAGTTAACTAATCATGTTAACTAATGATTTTGGAATAATTAATTACTTTAGTTAACGATGTTTTGAAATTTATTAATCCATTTTATTAATGAGATTTGAATATAATTAAATCATTTTAATTAAGGATTTTAAACTTTAATTAATCATTTTAATTAATGATTGTTTAAAATTTAATTAATTATTTTAACTAGTGATATTTGAAATTTATTAATCATTTTCATTAATTATGTTTGAGATTAATTATTCGTTTTAATAAATGGTTATTTAAACTTAATTAATTATTTTAATTAATGGCATTTAAAATTTATTAATCATTTTAATTAATGATGTTTGAGATTAATTATTCATTTTAATTACTGACTATTTGAACTTAATTAATTATTTTGATTAATGGCATTTAAAATTTATTTATCATTTTCATTAATGATGTTTGAGATTTTTTAGTTAATGATTATTTGAACTTAATTAATTGTTTTAATTAATGGCATTTAAAATTTATTAATCATTTTAATTAAAGATGTTTGAGATTAATTATTCATTTTAATTAATGATTATTTGAATTTAATAAATCTTTTTAATTAATGATATTTAAAGTTAATTAGTTGATTTAATAAAAGTGATTAAAGTAAATTAACTAATTTGATGAAAGTGGTTTAAAGTTAATAAAATGATTTAATAAAGATTTTAAAGTTAATTTACTAATAATATAAAAGTGTTTGGAAATAATTAACTATTTTATTAAAGACCATGGATTCGTTTATTTAAAAGAGATTATAAATGTGATTGATTATCTTTCGGGATAGTTAATATTGTTTTAAAATTTATAAAGGTATTTAATATGTTTTATTTTCTTTTGGGATAATAAATATTATTTTAAATTTACAAATGATGGTTTTAAATGAGAAAATCCTTTAAAAGGAATTATTTATAAATAAAGCTAAGTGTGAATTGTTTGGGTTATAGTAATTAATGTTTTAATGACATTAGTTTTTGACCCTTGTTTTAATACACTTAGTATTATAAGTTTTGTCTTATAAAAGAACATTTTTAAAGAGTATTCCCAAAGTGTTCTTACCAATATTTGTAATATGAAAATCAAGCAAAAGTTTGGTTTTAAAAAGTAAAATTCGACTAAGTTATGGAAAAATAATTCTGTAAACGATATCGCTTATATGAAAAGGATCTAGTCATACTTTTAACGCTAAATGTTGAGGCTTGGACTCGTTACTACTTTAAAGGTTAAAAATGTCATCAAGAGATGCCTAGAGGTAACACTACCTCATCTTGCCTGACTTCATTTTCAATCGAGAGATATCACTTGTTTGGAATCGACGAGTAGTGTTAAATTTATGATATCCATTTACAACCATTTTAATTATCCCCGATAGTTGATTTATTAATTATCAAATTCAGCTTTCTTCACGGTGTATCGTCACCTTAAAAACTAAGCTTTGTTATCCTCTGTCGTAAATGACTAAACCAAAACATGTGTTTTTAGGGGCCAAGTTATGTGGGGTTGCTCCCATTAGGGTATTTTTCACATCTTGTCTAGATTTTGGTGTACCATCACCCTAAAATGATTATGATTTAGATTTGAAATGCTTAGATTCTCGGTAAGGATTGGCGGGGTCTGGCTTGGAGTTCCCAGGGTTTTCAAGTATACTTCTAGAGGTATACTTCTTTTAAGGGAGATGCACCCTCCTAGTCATTTGTTGGAAATTTCCTTTCCTTATTTGATTCAAACCTTTGAATCGGTTTTTCTTTAATCGCAATGGGAAGAGTCAACCACTCTTCGTGGTGTTTAAGTATTGATTTTTTCGATTCTATCAAGTTTGGACTGTTACCTTATTTTGTCCATTCTATCAAGTTTGGGTTGTTATCTTGGTTTATCCATTCTGTCCAGTTTGGATTTTGCTCATATTATTTTCATTCTTCCAAGTCTGGTTTTTAATACTATTCATGTCCATTCTTATTTGGATTTTGTTTCTATTGTTTATCTCTACTCTTTCCTGTATGGATGTTATTTTTGTGAGGTAAAAACTCGTTCCGTGTTAGTGGCGTGGTCTCGTAGAACTTTTATATGTTCCCTATTATTTGAGTTTTCTCATGTTGGTATTCCCAGACCGATCCGGGTGTTATTTCATTATAATGCTTGGGTCAGACCGAGTATTTTCTCAGGTTGGCTTTGATGTTAAGGAGTTCTTGGAGAGGAGCTGGAAGTTCACCTATTGTAGTGTTTTATTTTCCGTTGTATTATATAGTATCCATATCAGCAATTCTAAGGTCGGGATTTTATAACTGTCTAGCTGATAAGGTTTGTTTTTAACTCTGATATACTTTGTATTTTTGGAGTGACAAATTTTACTATTCTTGTCCTGTTATATGTTGTCGATTTCGCTGTGAGATTCTGATTTTCTCTATTCTCTATCCTTTTCTTTTTATTTACCCTAATAATCTGCCCTTTTGTCGATTGGATGATCGATATTTGAACACAGTGGTAGTATTCGGTATCAACTTTCGATGGTCAAAAAGGCGGGTCGTTACACTTACTAATCATACTTACCAATTATTTTGCACTTAAAGAGATCGCTTAAAAGTAAGATAAACTATTTATGATTAAGGAAGGAGATGACACAAGACAATACCACTATTTAAACATTAAAATAGGTAGTGTGTGTATGCCATTTTATCTTATAACTACATAGTTTTGTTTTACTTAGAGCGTCTATATTTTTTGTATTAATGTGAAAGCAATGATTAGAGAACATATTTACGTTTGTTTTAGTATTCTTGAGTGCGTATAACATTTATAATCTATGCCAAATCCGAAATAACCATGATATCTTATAATGTGGTGTAAACCTATGAGTAACCTTTTTCTAATGTGCATTTAATGTGGGCTTTTATTCTCGGTGTAAGTTTTTTTTGTTTATTTGCATACACAAAAGACTAAACCATGTATGGACATTATAACATTTTGTATACTTTATAGAAACTCGTACTTCATTTATAATTGTTGTTTTAAGGTTAAATATGTATGATGCATTAAATATGGGATATGTAGAAGATATTATATACATATAAGGCTGCTATAGTAATGGTAGGCATTACCGATACAAGACTGTTATCATATCGATACTATTGGTATGTCAAAAATTGTTGCCAATAATTTACCGCTACCATTGGTATAATGATAGTTGGTATATTGATAAACTGATATATCATTTATTATTAATGGTAAATTTACCAATACATAAAACAATAAAAATTTATTGCATTGTAATTTTGATGATGATAAAAAAAAAATATTTTCTTCCTGCTTCTAACTCGATTAATGCTTATATCAAAATTTTGACTTATTTTAATCGACATAGAATATTTTATTAATACGTCACAAATAATTTACAATAATATGAAATAATAGCATTGCAAATCTTATACTTTGAACATAGTAAATCTAAAAAAGGAACATCGCCATAAATAATGCTACAAACATCTCAAAAAATGATATACGTTCAAAATGTATGTGGTTAGAATTAATTTAAATAGTGAAACTAAAATTAATATGACTAGTGAATTTACTATTACTACTGGTTGACATTTTTTTACGACTATATTTAACATTAACAATGATAAATTTGCATTTACCATACCGATAACATTAGTATATAAAGGAACTAAGCCATCCTACTGCGGAGTTAAAGGATAAATTTCAAAAAAAGAAAAAATATATCCTATTTTGGATCTATTGGGCCTATTAAGTCTAAAAGATTTATTAGATCCAATCTATTATTGTTTTAATAAAATCATATTTTATTAATTTTGTCATTGTTTTATTAATTAAATTCTAAATTAATTAAGCGTGAGAGATGAAAATGTTTGAGTTTATCAAATACATTCATATTTTGATTATGTGATAGAAACAAGGAACGGTTGCCAAGTCCCTAGAATTTAAACATGACGGAAGAAAAGTCCCTCCCGAAAAAGTTTTCAAAATTTGGTCTCTATTTTTAATTTTTGACTAATTTATGCTACTTTTGACCCTGACTTCAATGCTGGGTCGATTTTCTAGAAGGGGACAATTTGGTAAAAAATAACAAAATAGGGACCTAATTTACTTGAGTTTATTAGTAGGGACTTTTTATGCATGGACTTTTAGAATAGGGACCTTTGGTCCAAAACCACTGATAGAAATGCTAAACGTAAGGTGTTAGCATCAAAATTGGTCACTAACACCCTTGAGAAAGATTGTGTAGAGAGAGTAATGAAGAAAGTAAATTAAAACAGAGAACTGTATGCTAAATTAAGTGCAAAAACAAGAACACCGGATTTATAGTGGTTCAGCGTAATTGCCTACGTCCACTTTAAGTTTTGATCTTTATTGCTTTCACCAATGATTAAATACAGATACAATCCGTACTATAAAGACTTGAATACAAGTGCTCAGTAAAATAGAATAAGTCTGGAATGCAGCAGAGTCTCTCCAGTGTTCTCGAAAAAAGGTCCATTTCACTGTGCCCGTGCCCTCCTATTTATAGATGAAGATGGGTTGGACTTCCCTTGTAACGATCCTGAAATTTAGCGCTCGAAAATCAACATCAAATACCTTACTTTTATTCGACTGTCAGATATTCAAACGTCAAACTTCAGTTCGCCGGAGCTTATAACAACATCAGATGAATATAAACAGCGGAAATAAATTGAATATCATACATTACATCATAGATACAACATCATCATAATATCCAGTACTACATCAGAGTATCATAATACATATTCCACACTCCAAATAAACATCATAATAGTACAACAATGATCACTAGCAAAAGTCTTCAGAGAAATGAAGACGATGGTGAATATCCATGACTAAGCACCTGGTGATCCAAAAAGCTTCCAAAATATCTTCAAGATAAAGTTCCCAAAATCTGATAGCTCCTAAACCCAAAAAGAAACTCCAAAATCCAGCTAACACCAAAGCATGGTACTAGGCTGCCCGTGTGGAAATAATGGGCACCCAGAGTTTAGAAAAGAAACAATAAACTCCGGGTCAGTCATGAGACTGGTATGAGTAAACAAAAGTAGTTGCTTTAAATAAAACAGTTCGAAAGAGGAATTCGATATGCTTTTGAAAAATGAAACTACCATAAGACCTCCCGCCACACACACAATGCAAACGCAGAATTGGAGGAGATTTCTTCTTATGATAGTCAAATATGCTTAATACGAGAAAATTCTTTGATATTATTACTAGTGCATAGTGTAGAAAGCCATTTCGAAAGTATAATATTAATCTTAGCCAACATACGACCAGTATCGTATGCCTACTATAGCTACCATGTTTTGTGGCAGGTTACCGCCACGCTGCATGGCAGGTTATACAACTAAAACCGTACAAGGCTCGTATTGTTTCTTTGGATTTCCAACCAATGGTCAGGCTAAGGAACTTCCTACCGCCGCATGGGATCGCCTCTAGCTGGACGTCCCGAGAGACAAACTGCTCTCTGCCAAACAAGGCCGGGTTACCCCTGTAACAGGTAACTCACGAATATGCCATCCCCCGGTCCTTTGGGACCTTTATCCGAGGCGCCTCAATCAAACACACAATCACAATAAATGAGATCGGAGTATCCACATAGGTTAAATACCAGGGCTCCATACCTGATACCACCCTTTTCCAGAAGGAAATGACATACCCTAAAGGGCGTGACCCTCATAACCTTGCCGCAACATTCCTGTTTCGACCATTTCCGGGGAGTGAGGTCTGACGAAGTCTCGTCCACAAAGCTACGCTTTTTTAAAAAGCCACACTTTGGGTCAACAGATGATCAACCAATGATCACAAAGATAAATGATCAAACAAATGATCATATCGCAAATGATCAAACACTGATCATCACACAGCAACACTCAGCATGCCACATTACCAAATTGGGATATATCGCTGATAAATTTCAACTACATAACCTCTAAGCTCGTACGTCTCAGAGAAGGGTGTTAAGCTAAGAGAATAAATCCTCCGCCACCAACAGAAATGTATTTGAAAGAAATCGGCTTTATATCTCAAAGTGTAATGTCAGACATGTAACCATACAAGTCTGTTCCGGGATCGAACAGAACCGAAGGCACTTCTTACGAAGCCCTTGCAATTCCGGATAACTTTCAATCACGTCCGGACTTCCCGTCACAAAAAGAGTGATATAAATCTCTATACCGGAGCAACTCAGTGCAGAGACATTCGACAGGTTGTCCTTTCATTTTCGAAAAATATCCGGTCTTCACCACCGGTCTTCAAATGCCATCCATATACGACGTATCACAAATTCGGAATGGGTTATACGACCCAAAGGTCCTTTCCCGGCTAAACTGAATAGTGATCGATAGATTCTTTTTGAAAACACGTGAATATGACAATCACAAAGATTTATATTCAGGGTTCGATGTGGGTTTCGGATAACAAACTGAAATCCGACTCCCTGTCGCATCGAAGTAAAAATGTCATTCTACGGCAAAGGGTTTTTCACATCAATACAGAATTAAATCACAATCATAGTGCAGTATAGAGCAATCTACATTCCACAGTATCGCAACAGATATATAAATCCAGTGCATAGCAATAATTAATTACTCAACAAATCAGAGTGAATGTGATTTAATAAATTAACCACCTAATTACCTTCATAATTTCTAATTTGATAATTAATTATCCTTTAAATTAATCAAATTTTTTTTTATTTTATTTACAAGATAATTACAAATTATTAATGGTTTAATCATTATAAATAATTCTCGTTTTAAGTTAAAAATTTAGATATTTGATTTACTCTTCAAATATTTTATCAAATTAATTTCTTAAACAAATTTACTTTAAAAATTTAAGCCTTAAAAATACTTTATTTATTTCAGAGAATTATTTCCAAAGAAAACAATTTTCAACATTTTCACAAAAACTTAAATCTTTACTGTTTTGACCTGACCCGAGACTGCTTCTAGTCGCACGCGAGAAAATCTCGCGTTTGCTTCGAGTTTTACAGGAATTCAACCCGAGCGCTATAATTTTTTCGAAATTTTGTTTAAGTTTTAAAACCCTCCCGATATCACACTAAAATGGCTTGAACCTGCCTTCGAGTTCCCACCTCCATTCCTCGAGCAGTGCTTCGAGTCGCATCTGCCTCCTCAAACATTTCAACTGACACCACCACCTCCTTGTGTACGTGCACAGCCAACTTCGCCGGCGTCGGTCGGTGCTGCAACCACCAGCGAGTCACCTCCCATCTCCCAAGACACCACAAACACACAGGATTCGAAAAATAATTCGTAATCGTGGATCGAGATACTTCGACCCAAACCCATCAGAAACCATCATCAGTAAAACGTCTCGCGCCGCCTCCCCAGGCCATTACCGGCCACTAAACTCAAACCCTAGCCTCATCAATGACCCACGCACCTTCTCTCCAAGCCTGGCCACACTCGATACGACGAGGAATGAAAACGACTCGAAAAAAAACACATCAGTTTACACGGGTCTTAAACCCTACATTCGATCAAATCTCAAAACCCACACATTCGAAAATTCCTTTACCATTTTTCTGGTATTACTACATAGTCAAGCTTGCTACTCTCAAAAATCCAGAATTTAAATTTGTTTAAAACGACTGGAATTCGTGAAAATGCCTCTAGGCTTTATATTCGAACTGTACTTTGAATACTCGCCTAAAAATCATCATTTTTATTTTAAAAATCCTACTTTTGCAGGTAGATTCAAACTATATTGTTGAATTAGCAAATTAAAATATATGATTTTAACATAGAAAATTTTGGATAGCCTGTAATCAACCTTCCAGTTGATATTCTTCATCCAGACTTTGAAACAAGTTTTAAAAACTTTATTTATACTTGAAACAACTCACTGTGTTTAAATCACAAGCCCGTAAATGATTGTCGTGGAGATATTTTGTAACTTGATCATTTACTTACTCTGTAACTAAAGAATTTACATATTCAAACTACAGAGCATTCATATGAAACAAAATGATAATACAATTTCATATGTTCAGATATGATTACCAATACATCACACATACAGATCAACTTAAAATTTAAAAGTTTAGTTTACTCACCTGAAAATACTTGAAAACAGAGAACACTTTTTCTTTTGTTTTGAAAGCCTGCAGATTTGAATCTTCCCCTTTGAAACTTTCTTGCTTTGTTTTGTAAATTGATCTCTAGTTTGGAAATATAGTGAAGTTTATATTTTTCTTTCTTTTTCTTTCTCAGTTTTTTTTTTCTTTTTCTATGTTATGTTTGAACGAACTGATATTGAGAAATGAAGATGTATAAAAGATAACAAGGCAGGCTGAACAAGATATAAGTTGTACTTTTCTTTTTTTTTCTTTTTGTTTGTACATTATTTACCAGAGAAAAATATTTGTTTCTTATCAATTCGAATTGACTTGTTCATGGCTGAGTTGCAATGCATTAAATGAAAGCATGCTATGTTGCTTTGTACACTATAGACTGTCGTGTTCATGCTTTGTCTTTTGATAAGGCTGTACTGTTTTGTTTCATTGATTATTATAAGTACCCTTTTATTTTTATCAAATTTACTTATGGTGGCTGTTTTATGATTATTTTTGTTGCAAACTTGTTTTAGTTATTAACATTTCATAACTATGTGATCTCATTACAAAGTTTAATTTAGTTCTATTTAAAGATTTTATAAAAAAGGAAACATTATATTTGTTCATATCCTATTTTATTGTTTTAAACAATTTCTTGTTTTGAGTTATGTTTGTTCCTTCCTTAATTCATATTACATATATATCTTTTTAAACTTAACATAAATTTTTATTTATTTTATAACTCATAGAATTTTATAATATTAATCTTAAGAATATTTTTATTTCTTTCGGAATTCTCAAATTTTAAATCTAAAAATTCCAACAATCTAACGAATTAGATTCTCAAAATTCCGGGATGTTACAATATCCCCTCCTTAAGAAAATTTCGTCCTCGAAATTGAAAGAGAGAGAAAACAACGAAGAATATACGAATGCAAAAAGATAGAGAAATGGCTTACCGGTTTAAGCCGAGATGTCTACCCTGCAATTGGGATATGATTTCTTCATATTATCTTCAGTTTCCCAAGTACAGTCCTTTGGATCGCCACTCCATTGCACTTTAACCAGTTTCACAACTTTGTTTCTCAATCGCTTCTCATCACGATCTACAATCTTGATTGGATCTCTTCTGACCGTTAGATTTGGAGTGATTTCAATATCCTGCTGAGCAGCTTCTTCAATAATACTGTCTGGATCGTGCACATGTTTCCGAAGACTAGAAACGTGAAACACATCATGCACGCCAGACAACCAGCTGGGTAGCTGCACTCGATATGCTAGAGGACCAATCCTTTCCAGAATAGGAAAAGGACCAATATAACGCGGTGCTAGCTTTCCAGTTTTCCCAAACCTCAATACACCCCGCATCGGAGACACTTTCAGAAATACAGAATCTCCAACTTGAAATTGCAAATCTCTTCTTCGGCGGTCATAATAACTCTTCTGATGACTTTGAGCAGTTATTAATTTCTTCCGGATAAAATCAACCTTTTCCGTGGCTTCTTTAATCATATCTGGTCCAAGGACGAGTCTATCACCTGATTCGATCCAACATGCAGGTGATCGACACGGACGACCATATAAAGCTTCGAAAGGAGCCATTTCTATACTGGCCTGATAACTGTTGTTATAAGAAAATTCTACCAGATGTAAATGGTCCTCCCAAGAACCACCAAAATCATGAACGCAAGCCCGTAATAGGTCTTCTAGAATTCGATTAACCCTTTCAGTCTGCCCATCAGACTGTGGATGATAAGCAGTGCTGAAATTTAATTTCGTTCCCAAAGCGTCCTGGAATGCCTCCCAAAATCTACTGGTGAAGATCGGGTCACGATCACTCACTATACTGCTGGGAATCCCATGGAGACGAACAATTTCCTTTATATATAGCCCTGCTAAGCTTGCTGCAGTCCGAGTGGATTTCACTGGAATAAAGTGAGCAGTTTTGGTTAGACGGTCCACTATAACCCAAATCGCTTCATTTCCCTTCTTGGTTCGTGGCAGTCCGTCGATGAAATCCATCGATACTTGATCCCACTTCCATTTCGGTACTTCCAAAGGTTGAAGTAAACCGGCCACTTTCCTTTGATCGCTTTTGATTTGCTGACAAGTAGTACAGCGACTCACATATATCGATATGTCTCTCTTCATCGTCTTCCACCAGAATGTTCTTTTAATATCACGATACATTTTGTTGACTCCTGGATGGATACTGAGTTTGGACTTGTGGCATTCGTCCAATACCTCACGTTTTAGCTCTGGAATGTCCGGAACACAAATTCTGCCTTTCATCCTTATGATTCCATTATCATCCATTGCAAAACTGGAATTCTCACCTCGACATATTCTTCTACGAATTTCTCGAAGAAACTTGTCTTCAGTCTGCTTGCCGGCGATCTTTTCAAGGAGAGTAGGAGTGACTACAAGATATGCAAGAACAGCATGTCTCCTACTTAGAGCATTGGCAACTACATTAGCTTTTCCGGGCGTATATTGAATATCTAGATCATAGGATGCCAGAAATTCCAACCAACGTTGTTGTCGTAGATTCAGATCTTTCTGGGTGAAAAGATATTTCAAAGATTTGTGGTCGGTGAATAATTCGAATTTTTCACCTATAACAGAAGGATTTAATAAGTATAAATATATGTTAAGTTAATTCGAACTTAAAATTTCTTTTAGAAAGCTGAAGGAGATTCTTACCCAGAAGATAATGTCGCCAAATCTTTAAGGCGAAAATAACAGCTAAAAGCTCCAAATCGTGTGTTGGGTAGTTTCTTTCATGTGGACGTAATTGTCTACTCGCGTAGGCAATCACCTTTCCTTTCTGCCTCAATACTGCTCCTACCCCATCACCACAAGCATCGGTATATACAGATAAATCCTGGTTCCCGTTGATAATCGCGAGAACAGGAGCGGTGGTTAATCTCTTCTTTAATTCCTGAAAAACTTCATCACATTTCGAAGTCCAATTAAATTTTGCATTCTTCATTGTTAGCTTAGTCATTGGACTAGCTATCTTAGAAAAGTCCTGAACGAACTTCCGATAATAACCTGCTAAACCCAAAAAGCTTCGAACTTCTTTCGGAGTAGTAGGTTGCTTCCAATCTAGAATAGAAGAAATCTTGCTGGGATCAACAGAAATTCCTTCTTCATTAACAATGTGGCCAAGAAATTTAACCTCTTTGACCCAAAAATGGCATTTAGAGAATTTGGCGAACAAGACGTTTCTTCTTAATATTTCCAAAACTATTCTGATATGTTCAGAATGCTCCTCCTCAGTTTTGGAATAAATCAGGATATCATCAATAAATACAAGCACAAATTCATTCAACACTTCCCGGAATACACGAGTCATAAGATCTACGAAGTATGCTGGAGCATTGGTTAGCCCGAAAGGCATGACTAACCATTCATAGAACATATTAGGACCCCTGAAAGCGGTCAAATGAACACAATCTTCGGCGATTCGTAACTGATGGAATCCCTGAGCTAGATCCATCTTCGAAAAGAAACGAGCGCCATGCAATTGATCAAATAGATCGTCAATTCTAGGTAGAGGAAATTTATTCTTAAGAGTTTGCTTATTGAGATCGCGGTAGTCAACACACAATCTCAAAGATCCGTCCGATTTAGCAACGAACACAACTGCTGAACCCCATTCAGAAACACTAGGACGAATTAATCCTTTGCTTAGCAGATCATTAGTTTGCTTGACTAATTCACCCTTTTCTCTGGGCGCCATCCGGCGACTTGCGTGAACTACAGGACGAGCATTTGGAATTAAGTCAATTCTGAATTCAATTTCTCGATGTGGAGGTAAGGATTTCACTTCTTCGAACACGTCTGGAAAATCTCTAACAATAGGTATAGACTCCAAACTAGGTTCAGAATATCCCAAATTATACATCAACCCTTCCCTTTTTGGACTAGGGTCCTCACAAGAAATCTCAATAAAATCTCCAGATTTGGTTTTAATCGAAATCAATCGATTGCTACAATCCAATTTGGCTTCGTATTTCGCTAGCCAATCCATTCCGAGTAAAATTTCGAATTCCTTGAAATCAAGGACAAAGAGACCAATAGGGAATTGATAATAAGAATATGAGATAGGAACATCTCTACATTGAAGACAAAGATTTGCTGGGCCCCCTACTGGATTCTTTACGCATATAGGATCCTCAACGAAATCAGGCTCAAGATTTAATTCATTTACAGTTTGCTGAGAAATAAAACTATGTGTAGCACCTGTATCAAACAAAACTCGAACAATTCTATCATAAATAGTAAGGTTACCTTCCAAAACTCCCTTCCCTTTTTCTACTTTAGAAGTTGCGGGTTGATCCTTGACTGCGTACACCTTTGCTACCTGTGCTTTCTTCATCATTGGGCAGTGTTTGACTTCATGTCCCTCTTCCTGACAAGCATAACATCTCTTGAACTTCGCTGGAACGAATTGATTCGCTTGTTTCTTAGGTTTCGTACAACTAGTTGAGTAGTGGCCTTTCTCTTGACAATTATAGCAAGTAACATTCTCTGCTGTGTTTCCCTGGTTGCTCTCCTTCTTCTTCTTACCCTGCCATGGTTTCTTGCCTCCAAATTTCCTTTTTTTCCAATTTGGATTGCTCGTATTTCCTCCCTCCTTCGGGACCTCTTGCATATCCAAAGTAGCATATCTATACCCCATATCAATAAGATCAGAAAAAGGCTCTTTGACGTGGCCAGTCATCCTTTCGTGGAACTTCTTATTCATCCCCCGAATAAACTTTTCATTCATCTTCAAAGGTGTGTTCACCAACTCTGGACCAAAACGAGACAATTCATTGAATTTGTTTAGATACTCCTCAAATGATAAACTCCCCTGCTTCAAGTCCATGAACTCCTGATACATACGAGAAATCCCAGCTGATGGCATATAGCGCTTCTCGAATACTTCTTTAAATTTCTCCCAAGAAAACTCGTCTTCTGGCTTATCCACGGTGACTGTCTCCCACCATGCTAATGCTTCTTCTTGAAGTTGCCAAGAAGCTATCAGTCGCATTTGATCATCCTCCAACTTAAGCCCTCTAAAAATTCTTTCACAAGATCTGATCCATGCTTGGGCCTCAACAACAGACTCCTTGCCAGTGAATGGCTTACCACCAAGCTTCGAGAAATTCTTATATAAGTCAGCCAGATTCGGCTGATGCAGAGTAGGTAAAGCTGCTTCTGTTATTGGGGGAATTTGATTAGTTGTAGCGGCATTTCCTTGACCCCTAGTTCTTCCTCTTCGTCCGCTCATCCTTACTATCTGTAATTAGTAAGAAAACAGGATTTAGATCCATGGACAATATATCTCAAGGAATATCAGCAGTAAAAAGAAATAGACTAGGAAAATTCAAGTTTCGGGTTATACTCATTCTAGGATATACTTCACCCTATCTCTAATGAGCCATCTAATGTGTTATACTCCTTAGCTAAAGTTCTTACCCAACCTTCAGCTCTGATACCAAATGTAACGATCCTGAAATTTAGCGCTCGAAAATCAACATCAAATACCTTACTTTTATTCGACTGTCAGATATTCAAACGTCAAACTTCAGTTCGCCGGAGCTTATAACAACATCAGATGAATATAAACAGCGGAAATAAACTGAATATCATACATTACATCATAGATACAACATCATCATAATATCCAGTACTACATCAGAGTATCATAATACATATTCCACACTCCAAATAAACATCATAATAGTACAACAATGATCACTAGCAAAAGTCTTCAGAGAAATGAAGACGATAGTGAATATCCATGACTAAGCACCTGGTGATCCAAAAAGCTTCCAAAATATCTTCAAGATAAAGTTCCCAAAATCTGATAGCTCCTAAACCCAAAAAGAAACTCCAAAATCCAGCTAACACCAAAGCACGGTACTAGGCTGCCCGTGTGGAAATAATGGGCACCCAGAGTTTAGAAAAGAAACAATAAACTCCGGGTCAGTCATGAGACTGGTATGAGTAAACAAAAGTAGTTGCTTTAAATAAAACAGTTCGAAAGAGGAATTCGATATGCTTCTGAAAAATGAAACTACCATAAGACCTCCCGCCACACACACAATGCAAACGCAGAATTGGAGGAGATTTCTTCTTATGATAGTCAAATATGCTTAATACGAGAAAATTCTTTGATATTATTACTAGTGCATAGTGTAGAAAGCCATTTCGAAAGTATAATATTAATCTTAGCCAACATACGACCAGTATCGTATGCCTACTATAGCTACCATGTTTTGTGGCAGGTTACCGCCACGCTGCATGGCAGGTTATACAACTAAAACCGTACAAGGCTCGTATTGTTTCTTTGGATTTCCAACCAATGGTCAGGCTAAGGAACTTCCTACCGCCGCATGGGATCGCCTCTGGCTGGACGTCCCGAGAGACAAACTGCTCTCTGCCAAACAAGGCCGGGTTACCCCTGTAACAGGTAACTCACGAATATGCCATCCCCCGGTCCTTTGGGACCTTTATCCGAGGCGCCTCAATCAAACACACAATCACAATAAATGAGATCGGAGTATCCACATAGGTTAAATACCAGGGCTCCATACCTGATACCACCCTTTTCCAGAAGGAAATGACATACCCTAAAGGGCGCGACCCTCATAACCTTGCCGCAACATTCCTGTTTCGACCATTTCCGGGGAGTGAGGTCTGACGAAGTCTTGTCCACAAAGCTACGCTTTTTTAAAAAGCCACGCTTTGGGTCAACAGATGATCAACCAATGATCACAAAGATAAATGATCAAACAAATGATCATATCGCAAATGATCAAACACTGATCATCACACAGCAACACTCAGCATGCCACATTACCAAATTGGGATATATCACTGATAAATTTCAACTACATAACCTCTAAGCTCGTACGTCTCAGAGAAGGGTGTTAAGCTAAGAGAATAAATCCTCCGCCACCAACAGAAATGTATTTGAAAGAAATCGGCTTTATATCTCAAAGTGTAATGTCAGACATGTAACCATACAAGTCTGTTCCGGGATCGAACAGAACCGAAGGCACTTCTCACGAAGCCCTTGCAATTCCGGATAACTTTCAATCACGTCCGGACTTCCCGTCACAAAAAGAGTGATATAAATCTCTATACCGGAGCAACTCAGTGCAGAGACATTCGACAGGTTGTCCTTTCATTTTCGAAAAATATCCGGTCTTCACCACCGGTCTTCAAATGCCATCCATATACGACGTATCACAAATTCGAAATGGGTTATACGACCCAAAGGTCCTTTCCCGGCTAAACTGAATAGTGATCGATAGATTCTTTTTGAAAACACGTGAATATGACAATCACAAAGATTTATATTCAGGGTTCGATGTGGGTTTCGGATAACAAACTGAAATCCGACTCCCTGTCGCATCGAAGTAAAAATGTCATTCTACGGCAAAGGGTTTTTCACATCAATACAGAATTAAATCACAATCATAGTGCAGTATAGAGCAATCTACATTCCACAGTATCGCAACAGATATATAAATCCAGTGCATAGCAATAATTAATTACTCAACAAATCAGAGTGAATGTGATTTAATAAATTAACCACCTAATTACCTTCATAATTTCTAATTTGATAATTAATTATCCTTTAAATTAATCAAAAATTTTTTTATTTTATTTACAAGATAATTACAAATTATTAATGGTTTAATCATTATGTAATCATTATAAATAATTCTCGTTTTAAGTTAAAAATTTAGATATTTGATTTACTCTTCAAATATTTTATCAAATTAATTTCTTAAACAAATTTACTTTAAAAATTTAAGCCTTAAAAATACTTTATTTATTTCAGAGAATTATTTCCAAAGAAAACAATTTTCAACATTTTCACAAAAACTTAAATCTTTACTGTTTTGACCTGACCCGAGACTGCTTCTAGTCGCACGCGAGAAAATCTCGCGTTTGCTTCGAGTTTTACAGGAATTCAACCCGAGCGCTATACTTTTTTCGAAATTTTGTTTAAGTTTTAAAACCCTCCCGATATCACACTAAAATGGCTCGAACCTTCCTTCGAGTTCCCACCTCCATTCCTCGAGCAGTGCTTCGAGTCGCATCTGCCTCCTCAAACATTTCAACTGACACCACCACCTCCTTGTGTACGTGCACAGCCAACTTCGCCGGCGTCGGTCGGTGCTGCAACCACCAGCGAGTCGCCTCCCATCTCCCAAGACACCACAAACACAAAGGATTCGAAAAATAATTCGTAATCGTGGATCGAGATACTTCGACCCAAACCCATCAGAAACCATCATCAGTAAAACGTCTCGCGCCGCCTCCCCAGGCCATTACCGGCCACTAAACTCAAACCCTAGCCTCATCAATGACCCACGCACCTTCTCTCCAAGCCTGGCCACACTCGATACGACGAGGAATGAAAACGACTCGAAAAAAAACACATCAGTTTACACGGGTCTTAAACCCTACATTCGATCAAATCTCAAAACCCACACATTCGAAAATTCCTTTACCATTTTTCTGGTATTACTACATAGTCAAGCTTGCTACTCTCAAAAATCCAGAATTTAAATTTGTTTAAAACGACAGGAATTCGTGAAAATGCCTCTAGGCTTTATATTCGAACTGTACTTTGAATACTCGCCTAAAAATCATCATTTTTATTTTAAAAATCCTACTTTTGCAGGTAGATTCAAACTATATTGTTGAATTAGCAAATTAAAATATATGATTTTAACATAGAAAATTTTGGATAGCCTGTAATCAACCTTCCAGTTGATATTCTTCATCCAGACTTTGAAACAAGTTTTAAAAACTTTATTTATACTTGAAACAACTCACTGTGTTTAAATCACAAGCCCGTAAATGATTGTCGTGGAGATATTTTGTAACTTGATCATTTACTTACTCTGTAACTAAAGAATTTACATATTCAAACTACAGAGCATTCATATGAAACAAAATGATAATACAATTTCATATGTTCAGATATGATTACCAATACATCACACATACAGATCAACTTAAAATTTAAAAGTTTAGTTTACTCACCTGAAAATACTTGAAAACAGAGAACACTTTTTCTTTTGTTTTGAAAGCCTGCAGATTTGAATCTTCCCCTTTGAAACTTTCTTGCTTTGTTTTGTAAATTGATCTCTAGTTTGGAAATATAGTGAAGTTTATATTTTTCTTTCTTTTTCTTTCTCAGTTTTTTTTTTCTTTTTCTATGTTATGTTTGAACGAACTGATATTGAGAAATGAAGATGTATAAAAGATAACAAGGCAGGCTGAACAAGATATAAGTTGTACTTTTCTTTCTTTTTTCTTTTTGTTTGTACATTATTTACCAGAGAAAAATATTTGTTTCTTATCAATTCGAATTGACTTGTTCATGGCTGAGTTGCAATGCATTAAATGAAAGCATGCTATGTTGCTTTGTACACTATAGACTGTCGTGTTCATGCTTTGTCTTTTGATAAGGCTGTACTGTTTTGTTTCATTGATTATTATAAGTACCCTTTTATTTTTATCAAATTTACTTATGGTGGCTGTTTTATGATTATTTTTGTTGCAAACTTGTTTTAGTTATTAACATTTCATAACTATGTGATCTCATTACAAAGTTTAATTTAGTTCTATTTAAAGATTTTATAAAAAAGGAAACATTATATTTGTTCATATCCTATTTTATTGTTTTAAACAATTTCTTGTTTTGAGTTATGTTTGTTCCTTCCTTAATTCATATTACATATATATCTTTTTAAACTTAACATAAATTTTTATTTATTTTATAACTCATAGAATTTTATAATATTAATCTTAAGAATATTTTTATTTCTTTCGGAATTCTCAAATTTTAAATCCAAAAATTCCAACAATCTAACGAATTAGATTCTCAAAATTCCGGGATGTTACATCCCTCATGGGCCTGGGAGTAAGATACCTCGGCCTGTAGTAAGTGGCTTCTGCACGCCGAGCCACAAATGCCGAATGGCAATTGCCGAACCACATACCCAGGCCGCACGACACTCGTATGCCGA
Organism: Allium fistulosum; assembly: GCA_030737815.1. Classification (NCBI taxonomy): domain Eukaryota; kingdom Viridiplantae; phylum Streptophyta; class Magnoliopsida; order Asparagales; family Amaryllidaceae; genus Allium; species Allium fistulosum. Next base: position 70,300,425 of record CM060903.1, read on the forward strand.
TCGAGGAAGATATGTCGAACGGTACATGTATGTCGACCGAGACAGTGTGCTGAGTGAAGAGCGTGGGCTGAACGAGACCTGTGCCGACCGAGACTTGATGTCGGTCAAGGGAAGATGCTGAACGAGGCCCATGCCGAACGACCTTGCTATGCCGAGCGAGGTAGAATGCCGAACGGCCTTGTTATGCCGAGCGAGGTGGAATGCCGAATGGCCTTGCTATGCCGAGTGAGGTGAAATGCCGAACGGCCTTTCCATGCCGAACGATGCCAGATGCAGAACGGGGCGAAGTGTCGAACGGCCTTTCCATGCCGAACGATGCTAGATGCTGAACGGGGTGAAATGTCGAACGGCCTTTCCATGCCGAACGATGCCAGATGCCGAACGGGGCGAAATGCCGAACGGCCTTTCCATGCCGAACGATGCCAGATGCCGAACGTGGAGAGGTGTGCCGAACGAGGCCGTATGCCGAGCGACCTCTTAAAGCCGGACGATGCTCTATGCTGAGCGAGGGGAGGTATGCCGATCGATGTCTCCATGACGAGCCTCTTGTTACATGGTCAAACGACCGGGTAACACTTGCACCCCAAAGTGTATCATGTGGATGAACATGATGCACTTTGATCCATGAGTACTCCGTGTTCTCCTTTAAGCCTTCGTTCTGTCCTCTCGAAAGTGTTCTCCTGAATGCCGAATGACACACTGAACGCCGAACGACACTGAACGCCGAACGACACATCGAATGCCAAACGACATAATGAATGCCGAATGACATTGATGCCGAACGAGGGAGGTGCCTTGACCGGTTCTACCGGTCGCTGACTATTCGCCTTCCTTATTTCTTTCTATAAAAGTCGATACTTCACCCCTTCTTCCCTTTTACTTTTTACCTCCACTCTAAACACCCTCACGAACTCAACTTTTCTTAAACCCTTGCTAACACCTCAACCTCTCCTTTAATCCCCGAGTCCTATTGCTTACTTCTCGACTGCCTTTAACAGCAAGCCTGAATCGACTTCCACTTCCAATTCGAGCCTCTCACTAGATCCTACTCCTTCTCCTAGGTACACAACTCTCATTTGCTTGACGTTCTCCAATTTAGGGCTTCATACAATATTCGAATCTGTGACCTTTATCTAACTCAAAGACGATGGAAGCCACATAGATCAAGAAGATGGATCTTGGCAGTTTAAACGAGCCTTAGGATTAGATGGAGAGGAAGAAGAAGAGGGTGTCGGTCCAGTAGGAATTGGCGAGGTTAATCAATGTTGGTCGAGGGCGGCGTGCGAGTTGAGGTAGTGGTCGACTGGCTATTTAGGAAGATGTTTAATTTGTCTGAAGAAAGGAGTTGGATGAAGACGTATGGATGTGGCTCGGCATGTCTTCCTCATGCCGAACGATGTGAGGGTGTGTAGGAGTAAAGTTGAGGTTGGGTTTAGCGTGCCGAGCGATGTGGTTTGATATAGCTACGGCTCGGCATGACCCCCTATGACGAACGGTGTTAGAGGGAGCGCAGGAGAAAAGTGGGAGATGGGTAGAGTGCCAAACGAGGCGGCTCAGCATGACTTGCTGGATGACTCGTCTGTGTCGAGCGGTAGAGAGGATATGTAGGAAGGAAGTTGGCATTGAGGGCAAAGTGCCGAGCGATGCGGCTCGGCATGTCTGTGGTCCGGCATGATTGCGGTTTGGCATGTCTTGCTGCATGCCGAACGGTAGTGATGGGTGGTAGGAGAGTGGTGTACCACAGCAACACTAGTCGAACATAATGCACAGTTGACTCAACCTATTTTTTATGCCCGATCATATGGCAGCGAACAAGTACGAGGACTTAAACAATTAAGCATATCGGACAGTCCAGACTGATAACTCCCTTGTTTTGACAACTATAAATCTGAAATTAACTTGTTTAAAATAGATGATAACCTTTCACATACAGTGTCGAAGCCGAGTTCAAAATAGAAACCATCATACGACAAATTCTCGTAGACGGACAGCGATGATGGTCTTCGTAGACGATAGTTCAAAGCCTAACTTTATTTCATCAACTTTGTGACTTGTAATTCTTTGGCACTTATACTCGAATGGCTGCACTAGTTCACACACCAAACGGGGGAAGTATTTTGTTGTTATGTCTAATGTCGATCGTTTTTCAAGTATAGTTCAAATAGGTGCTTCATCAGATTCTACACACATTAGAGATGTCTAGGAAATCTAGTTCTACCACGATCTTGGATAGACCCGGGCCATCTTCTCAATAAGAAGAAGTTAGAACTTCAAATCCGTCATCAACTCCTGTACAAGACATGCCGAACCTCGTGATTGCATCTGTCGACTTGGCTCCCTATGTCTTGGATGCAGCGATCTTTTTAGACGATCTGATCGATTCTCAAGCCTCGAAGATTAACGAAAGCACGCTTCTCCGTATATGCTCAGTACACGGGATTCCTTTTGACGACGTGTTGGTTCCATCGGGACAGGATCGTCCTCACTTGCCCCAGTAGGATATACAACCTGCAACAGATTCATGTGATGGGTTGGTAGCATGCCGCCATTCAACTACTTTCTTCGGGACCTATTACAGTATATCGAAATCGCCCCATCGCAATTACATCCAAACAGCCACGCGTTCATATACGTCACTTGCATTCTCTTCATGAGTGTCCTTTCCAGGCTCCCGACTCCTGGCGATATCCGTTATATCTATCGCTTTAAGAGACGGTCAGATAGTCTATCTTTTGTATTCCTTGAGCCGCATAGCAAGTGTCAAATCCTGACTGGGGCATGGAGCAAGTTCGCCCAGTATAAACAGGAGTGGTTCTACGTGCACTGTCCTCCCGGGTTCGCGAGGAGATGGGTGGAAGGGAGTAAGTCTTTTTTCTGGATCAATACTCGTGTTTGGCGGAAACTGCACCTTTTCTAACTCTTTCTATACTTTTACAGGTATCAACCCACATCCCAAAGGCTCCGGGTATTCTGAAGCTGTCGAAGCTATCCGAGCTATTCCTGCAGAAGACCGGGACATCAGGTCTCTCATTTCACATGAATCGCTCACGAATTTTGGGCTGTTGGCGAAAGGTCATCGAATAAGCCTCCCTCAAGGCGTCATTATACCCAGGTCTGCTTCGGGCAAAGGAAAAAAGCAGGTTAGGTCTTCAGCACGTAACGCCCCTGACACACCAGAGGAGGGGGGGATTAGAGAAGCCAAAACGCTCGAAGTACAGGGCGAAAATGTTAGCCCTGCTCGGGACCCGATAGTCGAGGTCCACGATATCGAGAAGACGCCTTCCCCTTCGAAGGGAAAGAAGAAATTGACCTACAAATTAAAGAAGAAGACGGTGGGTGGAACCTCTAAGGTCACCCTTACTCCAGTGGAGAGAGAGCCTTCCCCCCAACACTTAGAGAGTTCATTGAGAGGCTTGTCGGACCTCACCATTCCCGACGATTTGCTTAATTATGGCTTCGATGATCCGGAAGCCCTGAAGCTTTGCTCGCCCGCGAAAGGCGATGAAGGTGCTCAAGCCCAAAACTAGGGAGAAAAAACTCCTATTAGTAGAGATAAAAAAACTAGTCCATCGGGGGGAAACACTAGGACACACACAGACACGTGCACTTCACCTTGCACTTAAATTTCCGTCATCGCTCTACCCTTCGCTAACTTGTCGTTATTTAAATTATGTGCAGGTGACATGGGACGCATTCACGGACTCGATCGTCTTCGCGGGTCATTTATTTTTCATCATTCTGGCCGGGATTCGGGCCCCGGCAAGCGCCAAGACAGAGACGACTCTGGAGACCGAGATTATCGCCTCCGAGAATCAACTTATCGAAGGAAAACATACATCCAGTCCTCATATTCTCGTGATTATCCTTCTCAATCAGAGCAAGGCAGGGAGAAGTCTGCATAGAAGGGTTCCCAATCTGATGTCCCCCATGGTCAACACTCTGGTTCATCTAGCACACGGCAGTCTCGGGAACATCACAAGAAGACTGAACTTTCAAAGCCATCTCCCCCTGTTCCCGCAACAGATCCGACGATATCAGAGAGGCTAGCTGAGCTTAAGGTTAAGTTCCCCAAAATCTGCTTCGATGGTCTGAAGTTCCTCCCGGCGATCCATCACATTTCGGGACATGTCAAACAGAGCGCCATTTCTTGCAACAACGACGTTTATGTTCAACATGACGCATTTGTCCATCTAGCTAAAAAAGTCTCGGAAGTCTCTGTTGAGCGTCAACACGAAATCGACCGCTTGAAGCTTGAAGCCATTCACGATAAAGACATTATCAAAGCTCAGGATGAAGAGCTCTCTTCGTACAAGTCCCAACTCGAAGCTGTCCAACAAAGTGCTAAAGATACTACGGAGGCCGTCAATCGTCTGGAGACAACTCATAAGAAAGAAATTGACGAAGCGGTCCAACACTGCGGGGTCTTGGCTTTAGAAAAAGACTCTGTTCAAAAAGAAAGGGATGCATTCGCCCTGCGAGTCAAGGAGTTGGAAGAGCTGTTCTCTAAGGAGAAGGAAGAGAAAATAACTGCTCAGGAGGAGTCCCAACGATATTGCAATGAGATTGTTGCCACTCGACTCCTCAAAACACAACTAGATGAGGAGCTTTCCAGAGTCGAAGCATTGAAGGAGATAGCCCGCAAGGAAGGTGAAAAGATGGCGCTCTCTTATATCGATTCGCGCCTTGAGGCGGCTGCCGAGGCCGGCAGGGAGGAGATCAAGTGCTTGTTCGACCCGCTTATAGCAGAATATAACGCTCGCATCCTCATGCATCGGGATTTGACTTTTCTTGGCGTGGGTTACCTCGAATCTCTAGCCGAGGCGTGGGACACTCTTATAAAGATTAGAAAGGTGGAATCGGGTACCGAGGAGGTTGACGAGGATGCTTTAGTAAATGAATTTCTTAGGGGGAATGAGCCTTCAGACTTGTCTACAGCGAGGGCTCTCTATAGCGGAGGTTCTTCCCTGTCCAGAGGAAAGAATGACATTGCCGGTCCGTCTGGGACCGGGTCCCCAGCTCCTCCCCCGACTCAATCGACTGGTCGGCCAGCACTTGATCCGTTTGAGCAGCACGTTGGTTATGACCCAGAAGACCTTGGCCTTGACATTCATGTTCTTTCTCCCATTCCAGAGGGCGAGACTCCTTGGACGGTGGAGATTCAGCAAGAAGCCGGTACATAACCTTTCTTCTTAAAGTTCAAAGAGTCGTCAATTTCGGTGAGAGGTTATTGTATTCTAACGTTTGTCTCTCGTGTATTTACATAGGCCGCTCTGATCCTGAGCCAACTCTAAGGAGCGATGATACCAAGGAGGAGAGGGAGAAGGCGAGCGGGGCTATCCAAGCGGGAGAGACTCTCGGTCCTGATGCTCAAATGATTGAGGCGCTTGACGAGGACAAGTCTGACACTTTGTCACCCGTCGAAGAAAGTTATGAAGTTGAGATCACGGGCGCCTCAGGACACACTTCGAAAGTGAGCATGAAGGAGCAACTTGCGGAAGAGAAAAAGAAAAAAGTTAAGATCAAGGTCGAGTCCCAAGTGGTCGAACTTGATGACCCATTGAACAGGCCTTTAAAGATTATCCTTCCTGGTGGGATTAGGCCACAGGAAGTTCCTCCTCCTTCTTTGGACACACCTTCATTAGCGAGCAAAACGTCCAAAAGAAAACGCGTGGGGGAAGAATCGTTTGAGAAGCCAAAGAAGGAGAAGAAGACGAAGAAGTAGTTATTCTGCTTGTTCAACGAGAATCAATCTGGATTATGTGATCATTTTTATTTATTTTCATAGCCGTTGTAAATAGACTTTTGGCCTTGAGTTTGGGAAAAGTTGTAGTAGGACTTTATTTTGAATTGATGAATAAAATTTTGTTCTTTGTCTTTCAAATGACTTCTGTTGTTCAGCTCATTGTATAACTTGTAGTCAAAATCTGAAACCTTGTGAGTTATATAAGCCTTAGTTCTCTTCCATGTGACTAGGAGATTTTTTGAATCGCTTATACTCCGATCCGTACTCTGGGATCTAGGAACATTCCAGTCCGCGCTCAGGGGACTTTGGAGATATCGAAGTTGTTTATACTCCAGTCCGCACTCTGGGGACTCAGAGTACTCCAGTCCGCACTCATGGGACTTGGAGATTTAAGTCGTTTATACTCTAGTCCGAACTATGGGGACTTAGAGTACTCCAGTCCGCACTCAGCGGACTTGGAGATTTAAGTCGTTTATACTTAGTCCGCACTCTGGGGACTTAGAGTACTCCAGTCCGCACTTTGGGGACTTAGAGATTCTTCAGTCGTTTATACTCTAGTCCACACTCTGGGGACTCAGAGTACTCCAATCCGCACTCAGGGGACTTGGAGATTTAAGTCCTTTATACTCTAGTCCGCACTCTGGGGACTTAGAGTACTCCAGTCCGCACATTGGGGACTTAGAGATTCTTCAGTCGTTTATACTCTAGTCCGCACTTTGGGGACTCAGAGTACTCCAGTTCGCACTCAGGGGACTTGGAGATTTAAGTCGTTTATACTCTAGTCCGTACTCTGGGGACTTAGAGTACTCCAGTCCGCACTCAGGAGACTTGGAGATTTAAGTCATTTATACTCTAGTCCGCACTCTAGGTACTTAGAGTATTCCAGTCCGCACTCAGGGGACTTGGAGATTTAAGTCATTTATACTCTTTCGTACGTCAGACAGGATAATGTAACTCTAGTTGTTTGCCATCGGGTTATCATGCATAGAAACATCAGTAATTCATGGAAAAGATGGCTTCAAGCCTTTATTAATGAAAACAAGCTAATTTGTCTTATTACATGCCGAAAACTAAGAATCAACAAAATAAAAATGTGCTGGAAATATTTGCAACTAAAATATGAAAGAAATAGACTAAGTGTAATAATGTCGCAGATGCTCGCTATTCCATGCTCGGGGGAGTATCGCACCATCAACGGTCGTTAGCTTGAAAGTTCCCTCTCCAAGCTTCCGTTCAATGACGTATGGACCTTCCCATGTGGGATTCATATGTGAGGGGACTGGAAAAACTCGTTTCAAAATGAGGTCACCCACATCAAAGATTCTCGGTCGGACTTTTTCATTATAATATCGAGCGACTCGGTGTCTGTACGCAGCCGCTCTTAAATTAGCTTCGTCACGTTTTTCATTAATGAAGTCCAGTGATTCCAACAAAAGATCCCGATTCGTCTTAGGGTCGTAATGAGTTACCCGGTGTGACGGAACTTCAAGTTCTATGGGTATAACGGCTTCCATGCCATATGCCAATGTGAATGGAGTGTAGCCACTCGCGGACTTGTGGGTGGTTCTATAAGCCTAAAGTGTCATTGGAAGTTCATCCACCCACTTGCCTCTAGCCTTTTCCAAATGCTTTTTCAATAGGACTTGATTATTGTTCACCGCTTCCACCTGCCCATTGGCTTTTGGATGGGCAACTGCTGCAAACCTCTTTTCAATGCTATACTTTTGACAAAATTCTTTGAACTCTCTACTTTCAAATTGAGTTCCGTTGTCTGTTATGATAGTCCGTGGGAGGCCAAAGCGGCATATAATGTTTCGTACAACAAAATTAATGACCTTTTTGGTGGTGATTGTGGATAAGGGCTCTGCTTCTGACCATTTGGTAAAATAATCAACTGCAACAATTGCATATTTCGCACCACCTTTAGAAATAGGTATGGAACCGAATATATCGATCCCCCAAATCACAAATGGCCAAGGACTAACCATTTGTGTGATTTCCGTTGGAGGAGTTCTTGGGATTTTTGCAAACTTTTGACATTTGTTGCACTTTCTTACGTAGTCTGCAGCATCCCGATTCACAGTTGGCCAATAATACCCATAGCGAAGGATCTTTTTTGCGAGTGTTTGCTCCCAAGCATGGTCACTACATTCTCCTTCGTGCACTTCCATCAAAACTCATTTTATCTCATCATGGGCGATGCACCGGAGTAAGGGAACCGAGAAACCCCTCTGATACATTACTCCATCTTGCATTATATACCTTGAAGCTTCACGAATGACTTGTCATCTCTCGTTCCTTCTTTCGGGCAAGGTTCCGTGTAATATGTATTGTTTGAATGGGGTCATCCATGATTCTTTTAGTTTCTAACACAAAATCTATCTCCATCATGTTTATACTCGGAGTATGCAAGATTTCGACAGGAACCAACCCCATTTGCTATGCATCACCAGTACTCACAAATTTCGCCAATGAATCAGCTTCTCTGTTTCGTTCACGCGGGACATGCGAAATATCATAATATTCCGGATTTGCTAGCAGCTCTTGAACCCGAGCGAGGTATAGGGCAAGTCTCTGTCCCTTCCCTTGATAGTCCCCCCGCACCTGGTATACCACCAGTTGTGAGTCACAGAAGATTTTGACCGATTTTACCCCCAGTTCTCTGATAAGTCTCAAGCCAGCAATCAATGCTTCATACTCGGGTTCATTATTTGTCGCTGGGAATTCAAGCTTCAAAGCATAACAAATTGATCGGTGCTCAGGAGTCACAAGAACTATACCGGCTCCCAAGCAACGGTCGTTAGATGCCCCATCGGTGAACAACTTCCATCGAACGGGAGGTATGACATTGCTACTACTCGATTCGTCCGACATGGTGAATTCAACGATAAAGTCTGCTAACGCTTGCCCTTGTATGGCCCTTCGTGGCTGGTAGGTAATATCAAACTGGCTCAACTCGATATTCCATTTTAACATCCTTCCAGAAGTTTCTGGTCGTTGGAGTACCTGTCGCAAGGGTTGATCAATGTAAACACTAATTGAGTGTGCCTGAAAGTATGGACGAAGCTTGCGTGATGCAATCACCAAGCAATAGGTTAGTTTCTCGATCTTAGGATAATTCCTTTCTGCCCCCGTCAAACGTTTACTGACATAGTACACTGGCTTTTGAACTCGGTCCTCCTCCCAAACCAGAGCCGTACTGATAGCATGCTGGGATACAGCCAAGTACACATACAACATCTCATGGTCTACCGGTTTCGATAGCACCGGGGGACTTTCTAAATGCCTTACCATGGCTCGGAACGCTTCCTCACAGTCGGATGTCCATTCGAAATTTTTCTTTCCTTTCTTTATCACATCGAAGAAGGGAATACACTTATTTTTGGCTCTAGATATGAATCGACTCAGCGCAGCCACCTTTCCATTCAAGCTTTGTACCTGCTTTATAGTTCTGGGCACTTGTATGTCTCGAATAACTTAAATCTTCTCCGGGTTAGCTTCGATGCCTCGTGCATTTACAATGAAACCTAAGAACTTCCCTGACGCAACGCCAAAGGAACACTTCAAAGGATTGATTTTCATTCCATAATGTCTGAGTATATCAAACATCTCCGCTAAGTCTCGAATGTAGTCGTTTGACTGCCGTGACTTCACGAGCATGTCATCCACATAGACTTCCATTGTTCTGCCAATTTTGTCTTTAAATATTTGATTCACCAAACGCTGATAAGTTGCTCCCGCGTTTTTCAATCCGAAGGGCATCACTACATAGCAATACAGCCCAACGTCTGTAACAAAACTGGTGTGTTCCTGGTCTGGAATATGCATCGGGATCTGATTGTTTCCCGAGTACGCATCCATAAATGACAGTAACTCATGTCCGGTAGTTAAGCCGACTAGCTGGTCGATTCTAGGTAAAGGGAAACTATCCTTCGGGCATGCTTTGTTTAAATCAGAGTAATCTACGCAAGTTCTCCACTTCCCATTTGCTTTCCTCACAAGCACAGGGTTAGACACCCATTCTGGGTAGAGGGCGTCGCGGACGAACCCATTGGCTTTGAGTTTGTCCACCTCCTCTTTGAGGGCCGCGGACCTCTCCGGGTCCATGCCCCTCCTTTACTGTTTCACAGGAACGTACTTCGGGTCTATGTTCAACATATGACTTGCAATAGCGGGAGAAATCCTGCACATATCAGAATGTGTCCAAGCGAAAACATCCAAATTCGCTTGGAGGAAGTCAGTAAGATCCTCGGTCATCGAGGGGTCGAGTTGTGATCCAATCTTAAGTACTCGCGATGGATCATCTCGACTGACTGAAATGTCAATCGTCAATTCAGCCGGCGCTACCTTTTCTTCCCTGGGTTCCTCATCATCGTCTCTAGGATCTATTTCTTTACAGATCCGATCATGTTGCCCGAGCCAGGGCTCGGGCATTACTTGTCAATTTTCAACAACTTGGTTGCGGACGGAGTTGTCCGCACCCTTTCCTTTCTCTCTCCGCTGGGCCTCTCTCAGCTCAGCCACATAACATGCACGACCGGTCGCCTGGTCGCCATGCACAACACCTACTCCTTTGTCTATTGGAAATTTCAAAGTCAAACACCACGGGGCCAATGCTGCCCTAAACTCAGCCAGGGCCGGTCGACCCAGAAATACATTGTATGGAGAATCTACATCCAAAACTATGAAAGGTAGGATTTGCACCCTCCTATGCTCACCTTGTCCCAGTTCAACTGGCAACTCAACATACCCCACTGCATCAGTCGCTGCGCCATTAAAGCCATGGATACGAGCTTTAGATGGCTTTAAATCCTTCGTCTCCATCTTCATTTGGTCATATGCCTTTTTGAAGATGATGTTAACAGAACTTCCACAATCAATCAAAATTCTCTTCACAAATGCTGGCCCGATAGTCGCGGATATGACCATAGGGTCAACGGTAGGGGCCTCCACCTAGTCAGCATCTCTACTCCTGAGTACTATATCGTATGTCATCATGCGCTATTGTTTAGCGGGGGTCACATCCTCCACATTTGAACAACACTCAAAATCTGCATGCCTCAAGGAGTTAGCATACCGCTCCATTTCTTGCCAGTTCTTATATGCAGGGTGAGGTCCGCCTACTATCGTGTTTATGACCAATCTGCCCACGGTCTGAGCAGGCTCCTCAGGGTGACGTGGGGCTGGTGCGTGACCGGGATTGGACGTTCCTGTCCACCCTCTTGAGGATTCTTTACAAACTCCTGTAACTTTTTCTGTCTAATCAACTTTTCTATAGCGTCATGTAGGTGTCTACACTCCTCTGTATTATGCCCATAAGTCTCATGGAAGCGACAGTACTTCCCAGTTCGCTTCTGTTCCTCGGTTGACTCCTTTGGGCGCGGCTTTCTATATTGAAAAGTATTACAAGTTGATAGATAAATATTCTCAAGAGATGCATTCAGTGGGGTGTATTCGTTGTAGGTTGGAATCCTCGGCTTCCATTTCCCTGCTTCTCTTTTCTTTCCGGGATTTCCTCCTCTGGACCCCGTAGATTGCCCAGGCTTGTTCTGGACATTGACCTGAACTTTCCCCGAGTTGTCTCCGGACTATTTTACAGCAATGTTGCTTTTTACGGTCTCCTGAACAGGCCCTGGTGCCTTATCTCTCCTTGTCCACCTGGCTTCCTCTCTTCGTATGAACTGATGAGCCTTTGAATTAAAACGCTCTAGCGTAGTCGGAGGCTTTCCTGCCAACCAATCTCCAAACTCTGAATCCGGATCCACTCCTCTCATTACGGCCATCATAATTGCGTGGTCATTAGGGTTGCTAACTTCAGTGGCCGCAACATGAAATTTCTGTAAGTACTCTTTCAACAACTCCCTTGGAGTCTGAATCACATTGGACAAGGACATCACATCCTTGGGACGAGTGGCATGAATCCTGAATTGTTCCACAAATTTCATCGCTAACTCATCAAAGTTGGAGATAGTTTGCGGGGGAAGTCGGGTGAACCACATGGTAGCGATTCCGAATAAAGTTATTAGGAAACATCTACACTTGGTTGCATCGTTCGCTCTAGCTGAGTCCATCTTTCATTCATACCTCATCACATGCTGTCAGGGATCAGTCTTTCCTTCATAGACTGGAATAGTCGGCATGTTAAACTTCCTAGGGTACTCGGCCTGTAAGATAACATTTGTAAATGGAGTATGACTCCTGGATACCCCCCAATCATCATTTGATAAGCCTTGATTCTCTTTCATCAACTATCTGACCATGGCTGACAGGTTTGGGGTTTGTATGGAAGATAGCAAGTTGGTGTTTATCCTGTGAGACCGTTCTGGTCGGTGTCTTCTCTGTTGGCGATCTACCAAGTGTGTATCCTGGAGACCAGCAGCATTAAGACCTTGGTGTGCTGGCTTTCCGGCTTCCACTCGCACTCCAGACCTAAGTTTCCCGTTCCAGCTTAGGTGTGATTTTCTTGGTGTAAGTGAGGAGCCATTGCTCCAGATAGAGAACCCGGACCATCCCAGGTTGATCGATCAGCAACACCTGCTTGCGTTGTTTCTATTTTATGATGTCTACGTCTGGGAGGTTCATCGGACGAAGAAGAGCTTTCGGATGAGGAGTAAGGAGCAGGGCTTCCTCCAGCATTCTGATGCTGTTGCTGAGTAAGTTGAGTCACAAGGTTAGCATTTGCTTGAATCTGCTCATTAAGTTGTCTTCTGCTTTTCATGAGTTCTCTCATCAAGTCGTTGAACTCTGTTCTGGTGACAACTTCCATTTGGTTTTGGGTGGTGGTTCCTGCACCTAGATTTGCTTGTTGATTGCTAGGTCCTATTTGTTGTACGCTAGCAGTCTCGTTGACGTCCGCATTATGAGAGGCTGATCATGTACGTGGTCTTCCCATAGTAGAGCTTTTGATAAGAACTCTGAGTAGAATCAACGGACGTCCTGTGAATTACTTGGATCGACTTCGGGGGACTTATTCAATCCAGTAGCTACAAAGCAGATCCTAGCGGCCTGAGAATTCAACTCTCGGTGAAAGCACCAAAATGTTAGCACCAAAATTGGTCACTAACACCCTTGAGAAAGATTGTGTAGAGAGAGTAATGAAGAAAGTAAATTAAAACAGAGAACTGTATGCTAAATTAAGTGCAAAAACAAGAACACCGAATTTATAGTGGTTCAGCGTAATTGCCTACATCCACTTTAAGTTTTGACCTTTATTGCTTTCACCAATGATTAAATACAGATACAATCCGTACTATAAAGACTTGAATACAAGTGCTCAGTAAAATAGAATAAGTCTGGAATGCAGTAGAGTCTCCCAGTGTTCTCGAAAAAAGGTCCATTTCACTGTGCCCCTGCCCTTCTATTTATAGATGAAGATGGGTTGAACTTCCCTCATGGGCCTAGGAGTAAGATACCTTGGCCTGTAGTAAGTGGCTTCTGCACGTCGAGCCACAAATGCCGAACGGCAATTGCCGAACCACATACCCAGGCCGCACGACACTCGTATGCCGATCGAGGAAGATATGCCGAACGGTACCTGTAAGCCGATCGAGACAGTGTGCTGAGTGAAGAGCGTAGGCCGAACGAGACTTGTGCCAACCGAGACTTGATGCCGGTTTAGGGGAGATGCTGAACGAGGCCCATGTCGAACGACCTTGCTATGCCGAGCGAGGTAGAATGCCGAATGACCTTGTTATGCCGAGCGAGGTGGAATGCCGAACGACCTTGCTATGCCGAGCGGGGCGAAATGCCGAACGGCCTTTCCATGCCGAACGATGCCAGATGCCGAACGGGGCGAAATGCCGAACGGCCTTTCCATGCCGAACGATGCCAGATGTCGAACGGGGCGAAATGCCGAACGACCTTTCCATGCCGAACGATGCCAGATGCCGAATAGGGCGAAATGCCGAACGACCTTTCCATGCCGAACGATGCCAGATGCCGAATGGGGAGAGGTGTGCCGAACGAGGCCGTATGCCGAGCGACCTCTTAAAGCCGAATGATGTTCTATGCTGAGCGAGGGGAGGTATGCCGATCGATGTCTCCATGCCGAGCCTCTTGTTACATGGTCAAACAACCGGGTAACATAAGGCAAGTATGATTAATTGATAATAATATATAAAAATTGTTAGTCCCTGAAGAGTTGGTTTTGATGACAACAACCTTACTTAGAATTAGATTATAAAATATATAATACTAACATTATTGTGTAGATATATATAGATATGTTTGCAGGTACTAAAGAATGAAGAACTGTACAGTATAAAGATTCAAGATCAAAGATTGAAGATATCAAGATTCAAGACTCATGAGTATCAAGAATTTCAAGAGTTCAAGTTTCCAAGATAAGTTATATAGTTAGGAATATTGTTAAAACTCATAGAAAGGCACTGACATCTTAAAATCTATTTTATTCGTGGAATGGAATCCACTTCGTGCTCGTTAAAGGGATGGAACCCTAAGTAGGATGGAACCTACGAAGAATCTAGTGGAACATCTTTTTGTATCCACTTACTTTTATTTCAAAATGATTTTCAAAATATATAGCTTGTTTTTCAAAATAATTTTAAATATTCCTGTTTAAAAACCAAAATCATTTGTCCTGGTTTTTCAATATATTTTAGCCTCAAAAATATCCTTAGTTTTAAATATCCTTAATTTTAAATATCTTTGATTTTAAATTATTATCCTAAGTTTTTAAACTATAATTCTGATATTAATATATTTAGCTGTTTTATATATTTATACTTAAGATTTAAATATAAAAGTATAGAAAATTATTATATATATTTTAATATTGTTCTCTATAATTATTTATGTATTATAACTATATATAAGTATAATATAATATAGAAATTATTTTCAATGAAAAACAAATCACTAAAAAATACAAGGGCATGTCGACATGGTCACATGTACCCCTGTCGACATGGTGACAGTTAAATTGTTTTTTAAAAGAAGTGTCCATTCGCCACATCCCTTCACCAATGGACATGGCTATTAATCTACTATAAATAAATCAACGAATTTTACTTACTTTTTTTCTCTGATTTAACTTCTCTTCTTCTTCTCCACTTTCTTATTTACAAATTACACGATTACTCTGCCGAAATCAATATCGAATCTAACTAGATAATTTCTGGTTTTGATTCTCTCCACTATCTCTACAATATCCAAGTGCTAATCTGAGTTATAGACTTTTTGTAATCAATTGAGCGAGAGAAGGTGTGATTGTAGCCCTGGAAATCAATTGGGTAAACTTGTTGCCCGGTAAATCAAGTATCTCTACGTAGAGGATTGTGAATCTGGAGCGGTGTACCTCGTAGCCTTGAAATCGAGGGTTGTATTTGTAAGAATTGTTTTTGAAAGGAAATCCGTACTTGTGTTGCGGGACTGGATGTAGGGTAACTCCGAACCAGTATAAAATCCGGTGTGTTCTTTCCTTTACTGCTTTTACTTTATATTTGCATCTGTGTTTGATTCTGTGTTCATATCTGTGTCTGATTAGTGTATACATTGTTAACAAATTAAGATAAATTCAAAAGATTAACAAATTTCTTAAAACACTATTCATCCCCCCTCTAGTGTTAATTCTAGACTTAAGATCCTTGATCCGCATTCTAACAAAAATAAACAAGAATAAATTTAGATATAATCACATAAGGATCTAATAGGGAAGGAAATAAAAGGTGACATCGTTGATTGATTCCACCTTCCCTCTTTAGTAAATTTAATTGATACAACAATTAATTAACATGCAAGAGGTATTATGATATAATAAAATAAACAACAAATAATAATTAATATGTGTATATTATTGCCTCAGTTTTAAATTGTTTGATAATAATAAAATGGTTTAAATCATGCTTTGGAAATTTGAAATACAAATATTAAATGTTTATATGTACACACACATATAGATATAATTATATGTACATAAAGACTAAACCAAAACTTTCTGATTATTCAAACCAACTTTCATACTACATTAAAAATTTCTTATGTATTTGTAACTTATGTATACTTGAATTAGTTAACAAAAATACATATATACATATAAATTAATATATTTAACCTAAATGATTATTTTACAAAAAAAAAGTGTAACAAAACAAGTTAAGTAATATTTTAACTATAACAACCTGCCTTTTAGATCCTCAGATGTCGACAATAATACATCCACGGTATTCACTTGCCGAGCATTCAAGTGCCGGAAGACATATTGTTGGGGAAAAAGAATGAAAAGACAGAACATAATCTCATATCATAACGAGTAACATATAATATGAATAGATCTTTACAAAAAGAAAACTATAATATACGTACATCAATAAGAGTACACTAATAAACTAATCATCGGCCTATACAGTTATAACAATATGTCCTCACAATTGCTGATAAATACACCAACAAATGCAATGGAAAAATAGAATATACGTTAATACGTCTCGGGCCTCCAGCTCGACTCCTGAAAGCTCCAAAAGTATCCAAACTGGATCTGTAAATATGCTCGAACTATAACCCGAGCATTATAAGAAAACAATGCCCAGATTAGTCTGGTAAACCAACGTGAGAAACACATCTCAATTGGATTTTTAAAGTTATAAAAACTTTTTAAACAAAGGGTATCTTGTAAGACCACACCACAAATAAACATGGATTGGTTTTTACCTTACGATAATCAAACCATTTTTTATAAGAGATCCTCTGATATTATAATAATGTCTAGGATACAAATGCATATTAATCATAGCTGAAATTGTTACATTAATTAAATTCCAGCATAATAGGTATACAACTAAAACCGTAAAGGCCCATATTAGAGAATGGATTCCATCAATGACAACGCTACTGGGGTATCTCCTGTCACAGTACACCTCTAGAAAAATGTACAAGATCAATAAGAACATCTTGCACCCCTGCTCGTAGGACCGACTTTCACCTTCTTGGATAGTACTGAATATACCATTACCCCGGTTGCTTTGCAACCTTTACCAAGAGCTCTAACCAAATCCATAAAATGAATGCATATCTAGAAAGGTGATGATACATCCTAATAGGAGCGACCCACTTAGCCCTGCTATATAACCCCTGTTTTAGTCATTCTCGGTTGATGGGCTAGTTACTATGTTTTACCTTTTTATATTGCAAACCCACTTAGGATGTTAACATTTCCCTCCAGGCAAAAATGCAGTGCCAACATTCATCCATACAAGTTGTTCGGGATATGAACAAACTGAAGGCATTACTTCTACTATATCCCATTTGGAATCACCCTCAAGATTAGTAGTAAGTAGCCCGTGCACTTCAAAGGACTCCGCCTTCGATCCCATCATCTTTAAGATGTTTTCAATATGACGGTTGAGTTGGATCGAAATGGTTTTCGGATTATTCATATTTGTCTAATCCCGGTCTCTTCGAACCAATATTCGATAGTTTCTGGTAAACTCAACTCTGTTTCTTTTGGAAATAAACAAACAATAGATAGAAGTGGGGATCACCCCCTAGCCGTTTAAGTGGACGGATCTCCTTATCATTTGTCCTAGGAGAATGAGATGAGATTTTTATGTACAGTACAACATCATTGAAGATGATTGTGCCATATAACTCGCATATTTCACCTAGATATTTCTAAAGTTATATCTTTGGCCAAGATTTGATAGTTGGTTATTTAACTATCAAATAAACACACAATTCAAATATAGATTTATAGATCCCTAAGGAAAATAATACTTATTAAGCATAAAGCAACTCTAGGCCTCTTAAATTAATCATTTCATTAATTTTAAATTACTTTGTAAACACTTGTATTAAAAATACTTTCACAAAGACATATATTTCACAAACCTTTCTCTACACTTTTCCCTAGCTTGAAAATATTCATATACTTATCTCAACCGTATAAGTATATTTACAAATCTTAAGAAAGATTTTTATTCCAAAACCGCACTTAAAATTGGGTTAAAACAAAGTCATTTAAAATAGAGATAATAATAACCTGAACACTATTCCTTCAGTGTTAAGTAGAGAAAAAGAATTTTCCCTACCACCATAATTAAGAAGGTCAATTTGGAAAATCAAATCTCTATCATAAATAACTCTATTATAAAATTCGTTTTATAAAATATAGCTCTAAATTCATTTAAAGAATTCCTTCCATCAATATTATTTATAAATTCCTTATAAATATTTAAAACCAAAACTATGACCTCCGTTTATAAATTCTCGAATTCATTTAGATAACTCCTTTAAAATCATCCTTTATATTCTTTCTAAAATCTTTTATAAAACTTCTTATAAAATATCACATATAAATTTATTTTATAAATTTTCAATTTATTTGCAACTTTTATAAAACTACATATTCTTTATAAAATTCTTTTTATAAATTTTCCAAATATAATTACCAAACTCTTTTGTAACAAAACTCCAAATATAACCCCAAACTTATATAAAAAACAATTCCAAAATATAATTATAAAACTCGTATATTTCAATAAATTCCCAAATGGAATTTTCTCCCTTTTGTCAAAATGATATTGATTTCCTTTTTATAAGATATTACTTATAAAACCATTCTTTTATTTTATAAAACACTTTTTATAAATTTATTCTCCACTTATAAATAATATTTATAAATCTACAACATTTTTTAAATTCACAAATATGATTTCAAATATTTCTATTTCCTTTAAACCCGCAAAATCCCTTTAAAATAAAGATAATCCTTTTAAATTTTCTCTTAAAAATTAATATTTACTATTATAATAATTTATATGAAAACCAATACTTCTAAAATAATTATTTAAAACATTTACTTAAAAATCTATATATATTAGAAAGAACAAATAAAGAAATTTTGAAATAGAATAGAAAAGTTTCAAAACTCATTTAAACTTAAAAATTTATATATGGTCAGATTTAAAATCAATTTCCAAACCAAATCAACACTTAATAGTATTTCAAAAGTACTATATCGAGCCCATTAGTTGCTGCACTTGACAAATGCTATTACTATCATTTTCTACTAAAAAGGTTCAATTTTCACATTTGTCTATGTCACATCCAATACGGCCACACAATCACATTTTCAGCATTTAAAAATCTATATCACAGAAATATAACTGAAATAAACCAACAGGTAAATAACTGGAAATTATAAATCACTATAGTGAGAAATCCGGATTTCTCAAAAAAAATCATGTATTTCAAATTTAAATGTCTATCACTTTAAGAAAGCGAATATTTAACCAAATCAGCCAATAATTTCAACCAAACACAAACAGTAGATTTTTATCTACTATATAATATACTGATTGACCAAAAAGATGAGTTATACTCATCAAAATTCTAGTTGGTGCCGAAGCATTCCGGTTTGAATTAAAATCGAACAACATTTTAGCCCAAATTTCAGCTTGCTCCAAATTCAACCAAACCAATTCCATCGCGTAGTCTTCACTGTTATGACTGCAATGCAAAAGGTTTCTTTTCGATTGGACCTCATATGAGAAAGTTACACATCAACTAAGATTTTGATGTTTTTAATATTAATTTATTTACTAATTACATTTTCAAACTCTTAATTACCCATTAATCCTTCCCTTCCCACTCTAATCACTCCTCGTACATGTGTGTACAACCCTATACCAAGACCCACCATAGCCAAAGCTTCCACCACTAATTCATCCACCACCACTCAACGAAATCTACTTCCGTCACCACCTACAGTCCTCTCTTCACGAGCACAACACCTTCATCACCACTCTGCCACACTCGACGTCCCCGAGCGAAATGCTTCCTCTACCCCCTCGTCTCCACACGCAACCATCGGCCTACCCTAGACTCGACCGCACCTTACGAAACTCGACCCTCAACTGCTACTTACCTCGCCGAACCCAAATACAACCTCGAAACGGCCTAAATCCTCTTCGATTCTGTAACAACCCTGTATTTTTCAAATATTTTTAAATTGATGTTTTCAGATTCAAAAGCTTTATTTATGAAAAAGAATAAATTTTGTTATTTTAAGTATAAACTTTGATTTTGATGTGGATTAGAATTCCAAATATGACAAAATTTAATATTTCCAGAAAATGTGAATTTTGGTCAAATAGTCAAACTTTGACTTTTAAATTTAAATTTTAAATATTTGAAATTATAAATTTTATCTTTTATTATGACAATAGATTTAATAACTTGAATACTGTTTTTCGTTTCGTTGGAAACGGAGTTAAAATGTAAAAGTTATGTACATTTCAATTTTGAGTATAAACTGTTTATTTAACAATTTTGTCTATTTTAAATTGTATAAATTACTCTTTCTTTCTTATATTTTGTTTTAATATGTGTTAATATGTTTTTTATGTATATTTTGTCTTTTTATATTTTTAAAATGATAATAGAATTTTTCCAAAATTTACTGTATTTATTTTTCATTTTTAAAGGCTGTTTTCTTATTTTCTGCTATTTTCTTCATTTAAAATTATATTTAAATTAAATTTTATATATTTATTTTGTGAATGTATTTTTATTTTATGTTATTATTTATGTTTAAAAATATATTACAAGCTCATATGAATTTTCTAAAGTTTATACCATTTATTTTCAATTTTTCTAGCCTAGTTGACAATTTTTGCTATTTTCTTGATTTAATTATTTATAATTAATATTTATTTATTTATATTTTTTTTCGTTACATTTTCGAATTTTAACTGAAATTATATGTATTTCCAGATATTTAAACTTATTAAAAAGAAATAGAGGAAATTTGAAAAGTTTTAAACTCTTGAAACTCCTAAGGCTTTCCATCTCCCGACCTTTCATTTTCCCAACTCTTCTCTTAATTGTTTTGGGCGTGTAATCTACTCATTTCAGCTGCTTTTTTTTTCACTTTCACAAAATTCATTTCTCCTCCTCTCACAAAAAAATCACGGCTATTCTCCTTGTGAAGCTTAGGTAAAAAATTCTATCTTCTTCTTGTCTTTTTATGATTTTCTACTTGAATTTACACATGCTCTCCACCTTCATAGCTGTATTCCTCTTCCTCCAAGTTGTGGCTGACCACCACCACCACTTTTCTCTGACCATCACACAGACTAACACCTCTCCTCCTCAGGCCAAGCCAAGCCATGATGAAGATCATCACAAAAATCCATCTAAACTAGCACTAGCCATCACCTATGCACTCAAGCTGACCTAGTTTTGGTACCATCACCTTCCACCACCCATGGCCGCCACCAACACCACCTCCACCACCTCCAGCACCACCTGGACCCTCTGCCACATCATCACCTTGGACCCCACTCCTCTGGCTGTGCCCCATGAGCCTTGGCCGAGCCTTGGCCGAGCCTTGAATTGCCTTGAATCCATGTTAAAGTGACATTGTTTTGCCTAGTTGTGCTGTTTCATGCATACTCACCTTTTGCTATCCTCTAAACATGTTTGGCCGACCCTTAGGCAACCAAAACCTGATCCAAATCTTGCCTTAGACCTGTAGTACACCATATGGCTGAACCTGAAGGTTGTTGGAAGCAAGTGCAAAGCAATTCTACTTTGATTCGTGCAGTTGATTCTATATTATTCTATCGTATTGTGCATTTGAAAACTTATATTGTTTGTATTGTTTTGTCTTATGTATTTGAGGAAGTTAACCTTGTCTCTCCCACACTCATCATCATCATGGCTGAGAAAATGAACCCCTTGTTCGAGCTTTTGAAGGGTTAAAGCACAGTCAAGTAATCTTTACCGTTGTTGCTTCTTATCTTCATTGTTTCAACATTGCTTGCGTTGAATATTTATGTGTATATTGTCTTGTTTGGTTATTGTTTACAAGATAAATATCAAGGCTCTCCATTCATTCAAATCAAAAGTCATGCTATATCATGCTTGTTGTGCTTTCTGGAATCTATTCCGTGTGTTTTGATCGCTAATCTCCAGCTTTAACATGTGAGTTATTCTCACCAGACAATATGTACCTATATAACTGATAAACCGACACCATTTGAATCTGCAATGTATATTATCATGTTATATATGCTTATATTATTATCATATGATGTTCACACCTGTTATTACACCTGTTATATCATATGTTACTGTTGTTTTATGTTATTTTGTTTATTTATATCAGTTTATCACACTGCAAGTTCCCTGTAGACTAGAATCACTATGGGTTGAAATGATACATACCCGAACGAACTTTAGAATAAGGGAATATCATTATGGGCTGAAATGATAGGCCTGAGCGGTTTTCAAATTCATTCATTTAACTTGGGATTGCGGGTTTGAAATGATATAACCCAGATTTTTCTTTTTTTAAACTGCGGGTTGAAATGATACATATCTGTATCACTTGACCTAGGTTAGAAAACTATATACAGGCCCGTGGTTATTTTATAAAGTGTTTTGGATGATTTTAAGTATTTTTAAAAATAAATTTATGAAATTTGATTTAAATAGATTTTGAAATGTTTTAGAATAAAGAAATTATGATTTTTCTATGAGTTAAAATGTAATTAATGAATCGTTAAATTGGATTATTGAAATATAACTTAAGTTTGGAATTTGCAATTTTTGTTAAAAATGATATTTAAGTTATATGAATAAAATGGAAATTTAATTATATTTGGAAAATGGTAAAATATGATAATTTGATTAAATTTGAATTTAAGTGATTTATTAAAGTATTATTGATTTTTCTATGAGTTTAAGTGGTTAAATAAATGAATGTTTAAAAGTGATCTTTTAAAATATAACTTGACTTGGAAATGTGAAATTTGGTTTTAATTAAAGGTTTAAGTTAATTAAATAAAATTGGAAATTTAGTTAAATTTGTGAAATGGTAATTTAAATTTGAAGTGTTAAGTTATTTGTTGAAATGTGAAGAATTGGAAACTTTTACACTTAAATTTATTAAGTAAATTGTTGAAAATTGGATTTAATTATAAGAAATTTATTGTGAAAAAGATATATGTTAAATGATATGTAAATGAACATTTTAAATGTTAAAATATGATTTTTAAAATGTTTATATCTTTTAAATTGAAGTTATTTAGTTGCTGGAAATACACTAAAATCTGGAATTAACTTTTAATAGCATTCAGAAATGCTATAGTTTCTGAATTGAACTAAAATTGTGTAAAAAGAGCTATTACAGCATTTCTGAAATGCTATAGTTGCTGTAATTGAACTTATAGGCTAATATTGAACTCAGGTCTATTATAGCATTCTCTGGAAATGCTATAGTGGTCTACAGTCTTTGCTAAAACCAAATTTAACCCCTGTTTTGAAATCTGAACTACCGCAGCACTTCTGATATGATGTCTTTTCTGTTTTGAATTATAATTCAACTAAAACTGAGTTTTAACAGCAGTTTTAAGTGCTGTCTTTGCTGAATTAAAAATGTTTTCAAATATAACTTGTAGCAGTTGTTTTTAAATGCTGTGAAATGCTGAAATTTTAATAATTAGGGTTTTTGACTTAGTAAACGAACTCAGAATGGTTTGAAACTTTGGAAATTGAATACTTGATTTGAAAGTATAATAATTACACTTTTAAAAGGGTTAAATGAATTATTTTGATTGGAATATAAACTATTTAAAGGTGATTTGAAATGATAGTAAATGAACAATATCTTTGAATTTAAAGGGTATTTAAAGTTGAATTTTTGGTTTTGAACTGATAGGATATTTTATTATATTAAAATGATTTGAAATGAAGTTTTGGAAAGATATGATATTTTGATATATTGAAATGATTTGAAATGAAGTTTTGAAATGATATGATATTTTAAATATATGGAAATGGTTTGGAATTGATTTAATCTTTATTTTGATAAATATATGGTTTTGAAATGATATTTTATTTTGAAGTAAAGTATTGTTTTAAAAGTTATAACCACGGGTTATAATAACGATTGGTTGTTAAAGAGACCGGGATCGGATATGGACATACTCTATGTCGATACCGAAAACCACTTTGACAACTGTGTACGCGGTGGAGTTTCCAGAATGAAGTAGGATGGTGGCGACGATCCTAAGGTATATACGTGGACCCAACTCCCGTGAGTTGGCATAAGGTGACTAAAACAGGAGCGATCTCGGGCCATTGAGGTAGCACCTCGTATCGGACACACTTCTTCGATACCATTCTATTACTTTGTGATTTTTGGTGGCCACCCTTGATTTGGGAGTGTTGTTCGAGGTGGAACGGTAGTGGCTGCTATGCGTATCCATCAGTCCGTGTGCGTAATTGGTATATCTACCCTGGCATTGCCTTGTGTGTCGTGTCACCTACCATATCGAACCCACTACGATTATGATTTTAAGATCCGACCGCGTTAAGGTTCTCCATCCCCTTAACGCTATTTTCTATATGATTATACTTTACTTATTAGACATTATTATAATAGCGAATATTACTACATAGTAGATATTTTAACGGATCCTTAGAGGATGGGCGGTCCCAAGCATCTTCTAAGTTACTTGTACCTTTATTACAGTTCACTTGGGTTGGTTTACATTATATAAGTATATATTGTCCTGACTCGAGTGTTTTGTGTTCTGCTTTATGCTCGGGTCAGCCTGAGTATTCACAGATTTGGATTTCCACCTTCTGGAGATTTGAATCGCTGAAGATTATCTGCTTGTCTTGTCCTATCTATTTCAGTTTGGTTGTTCTACTCAGCTTGTACTTGGTTATTATATTGAGACTTTTGTTGTATTCTATTTCTTCTGTTGTATCTTGTTTAACTCTAGTATATTTATATAGTAGCTTCATGAACTACTATTTCTTTTACTTCCGCTGCATTATTTTACTCTGTGTCTGTGATTATATTTATTTACTGTATATTCTGAGATTTGCCAAAAAAATTTTACAACGCGGTATTTTGAGCAATTCAATTCCAGCATGAGTGTCTACCTATACACTTATAATGGATGCGAATGGTTGAAAATACCGGGTCGTTACAGTTGGTATCAGAGCTTTGGCATTGAGGCAAAACTCAGCATATGGAGTAGATTTATTTACAGAATCACTTTCGTTCGAGTTTGAATCTTTTCCTCTTGATTCGAATTTCCTTTGAATTTTTGGAACGTTCCCTGCGGTTCCAAAATTCATTCTTGTCCCTCACTATTCATCTTCTTTTGATTTTGGAGTATCACATAACTCCACTTCGAATGATCTTTATAGTGAATTGGCTGTCTCGCCAATATTCTAATTTTCTGGTAAAGGGGGAAACTCCTTTACAAATTAGCATCGATTCACCAGAGATTTATATCTATCCTTGGTTTAGATGCTAATATCTTTTATTACTCCAAACTCTATCTTTTGAGATCAGATGTAGATTTACCCCAGAAAAAAAATACACATTTGATCTTATTCATTAAGTCACGGTTGACCCGGTTAAGGTTTCCCGCGATTTATCTAAGCTTATCCATCTTCATATGTTGATAATTAATCATCTTGTTTTGTTTCCAAAATACCTCCAAACATTTTGAATTGTACTTGTAAATCTATGTTTTGTTTTATATAGTGTGTCGTTTGAGTTGTTGATGTTGATTTGGGCTTCCGATCGATTCGTCTGATCAACGCTATCGATAGGATTTCTAAAACACTTTGACAGAACAAACTGACACAATATTATTTAATTTTTTTTTTTAATGAAACAAATTTTGATATAAGTAAATATTATGGAACTTAATAAATTGATTTAAATTGATTATTTGAAATGATAATACTTGATTTATCATTCTATAAATGAATTTATAAATAGATGTTTATAAATTGATTTTGGAAACTGAAATGAATTTAAATCAAGAATTTAAAGAATTAAATTTCCGATGGTTTCAAACCTTGTGTTTAAAATTTTTAAAAGGATATTATTTAAAGTATTTTGAATAAAAATTTGTCTCTAAAGGATTTTAAAGTTTAAAAATTAAGTGCTCTTCTCTTTGTCGCTGGAAAATAATTTCGGTGATGACTGCAGCATCATCGACGTTCATTTTCGAGTTTCGAAGTGAAGAGACCGTTCTGTAGTCTTGCTACAACTTTGTTTTGGGGAATTTAATTAATATGAATTTCTAAAAATATGACTTGATTTATAATATATATATAGATATATGATTTAAATTTGATTTGACATATTATGTACATATATTTATTTATCTCTAACTAGTTTGAAGGAAATTGGAAATTAATTCTTACATTTTTTTTCTTAAAGAATAATTTCAATTATAAAAAGAAAAATCAAAAAAATTTGGATAAATGATTCAAACTTGAGATAATTGAATCGGAAAGTTTTATTTGTATAACTCACAATTTCATTCCAATATAACTTACCTAAATTACACAGAAGTTGAATATGAAATTGGATAATATACAATATAGAAAGGATTTTATAAATAAAATTTGAGTGGTTATAATAAATGTTATACACTTAAATTTTAGTTATAAAAGATTAACATAGGTAAATAGAGAAAAAAAGAATTTAAAGAGATTTTATTTAAATAACTTAATAATCAAATTTGATTTAATATGGAACCTTAAGTCTAACCTAGGAATTTTAATAAAAGTTATTTTCTAAAATGAATATGTTGTATAATAAATAATGTATCTTTGAATAGATAAAATAAAATACATTTGAATTGGACTTTTGGTAATAAAGTTTATTTAACTTGAATTCATAGTTTAATTGATGTCTAAATGAATAAATGTATAAAGAAATTTGATTGTTATATTTGCTATGATAAATATTTTATTTATGAAATTGATATGTCTTGAAAAATGAATAATTACGATTTAAATAGTTAATATGTATTTTAACATCACTAAAACTTGATAATTGAGAATTTGGTTTTCAAATGGAATTTTAAGTGTAACTTATTAAAGGAATATCTATTTATGAAATGGGTATTTTAAATAAAGTGTTAGGTTATGTGTTAAATTAAGAGCTAACTAAAATAGTGAACTTTTAAACTTAATAAACGAAGTATAGTTTAATTTGGATATTCCATTCGTAAAAGTTTGTTTTAATAAGTCATAAGTTAAATGATATCCAAATAAATATTTCTGGAATTAAACTGATTTGAAATATTAATATATCTACTTAGCATTTTATAAGTGCTGCTATTTTGAAAAGACAATGTTTTGGAAATTTTTATAATTGAATGAACATAGAAATGTTACAACTTTAAAATGAATATTATTTGACCTTGAACTAAATGGTTTAAATAAAGATTATTTTAAAAGGTGTTATGATTTTCTAAGTATTATGTTTTTTTTAAAAAGAATAACATTTCCAAAGTGTTATGATTTTAGTAGTATGATTTCCAAATGATAAACATCTCTAAATTGTTATGATTTCAAAACATTATGGTTACAAATCTATCATCTTATTTTGTTTTTCAAACTATCTTTTGATTGTCCTTATTTCTCTTATCTTGTTACAGAATGGAAAGGCTATTGCTTATACCAGTCTGTTTAGAAATCTTTCTGTAATCTTTGATAATCTTTGTTACTCATCTGAATCTGAACACTGTTTTTCCATTTATAGACCGTCGGTCAAGTGAAAAGGGAGATTCAGACTCTAGAGGATCTTTTTCGTGCTTATATTCTTGATTTGATCACCTCCATCTTGTTAAACTTACCTATAACAATAGTTATCAGGTGTAATTCCAATCTTCTTATCATCTTGTCTTAATTCTATTTCATTCTATCTTTTTCTGTGCTTTCCCGTACCTCGTTCCTTTTCGGGGACGAAAAGTATTGAGTGGGGGAGAGTGTAACAACCCTGTATTTTTCAAATATTTTTTAATTGATTTTTCCAGATTCAAAAGCTTTATTTATGAAAAAGAATAAATTTTGTTATTTTAAGTATAAACTTTGATTTTGATGTGGATTAGAATTCCAAATATGACTAAATTTAATATTTCCAGAAAATGTGAATTTTGGTCAAATAGTCAAACTTTGACTTTTAAATTTAAATTTTAAATATTTGAAATTATAAATTTTATCTTGTATTATGATAATAGATTTAATAACTTGAATACTGTTTTTCGTTTCGTTGGAAACGAAGTTAAAATGTAAAAGTTATGTACATTTCAATTTTGAGTATAAACTGTTTATTTAACAATTTTTTCTATTTTAAATTGTATAAATTACTCTTTCTTTCTTATATTTTGTTTTAATATGTGTTAATATGTTTTTTATGTATATTTTGTCTTTTTATATTTTTAAAATGATAATAGAATTTTTCCAAAATTTAATGTATTTATTTTTCATTTTTAAAGGCTGTTTTCTTATTTTCTGCTATTTTCTTCATTTAAAATTATATTTAAATTAAATTTTATATATTTATTTTGTGAATGTATTTTTATTTTATGTTATTATTTATGTTTAAAAATATATTACAAGCTCATATGAATTTTCTAAAGTTTATACCATTTATTTTCAATTTTTCTAGCCTAGTTGACAATTTTTGCTATTTTCTTGATTTAATTATTTATAATTAATATTTATTTATTTATATATTTTTTTGTTAAATTTTCGAATTTTAACTGAAATTATATGTATTTCCAGATATTTAAACTTATTATAAAGAAATAGAGGAAATTTGAAAAGTTTTAAACTCTTGAAACTCCTAAGGCTTTCCATCTCACGACCTTTCATTTTCCCAATTCTTCTCTTAATTGTTTTGGGCGTGTAATCTACTCATTTCAGCTGCATTTTTTTTTCACTTTCACTAAATTCATTTCTCCTCCTCTCACAAAAAAATCACGGCTATTCTCCTTGTGAAGCTTAGGTAAATAATTCTATCTTCTTCTTGTCTTTTTATGATTTTCTACTTGAATTTGCACATGCTCTCCACCTTCATAGCTGTATTCCCCTTCCTCCAAGCTGTGGCTCACCACCACCACCACTTTTCTCTGACCATCACACAGCCTAACACCTCTCCTCCTCAGGCCAAGCCAAGCCATGATGAAGATCATCACAAAAATCCATCTAAACTAGCACTAGCCATCACCTATGCACTCAAGCTGACCTAGTTTTGGTACCATCACCTTCCACCAACCATGGCCGCCACCAACACCACCTCCACCACCTCCAGCACCACCTGGACCCTCTGCCACATCATCACCTTGGACCCCACTCCTCTGGCTGTGCCCCATGAGCCTTGGCCGAGCCTTGAATCCATGTTAAAGTGACATTGTTTTTCCTTGTTGTGTTGTTTCATGCATACTCACCTTTTGCTATCCTCTAAACATGTTTGGCCGACCCTTAGGCAACCAAAACCTGATCCAAATCTTTCCTTAGACCTGTAGTACACCATATGGCTAAACCTGAAGGTTGTTGGAAGCAAGTGCAAAGCAATTCTACTTTGATTCGTGCAGTTGATTCTATATTATTCTATCGTATTGTGCATTTGAAAACTTATATTGTTTGTATTGTTTTGTCTTATGTATTCGAGGAATTTAACCTTGTCTCTCCCACACTCATCATCATCATGGCTGAGAAAATGAACCCCTTGATCGAGCTTTTGAAGGGTTAAAGCACAGTCAAGTAATCTTTTCCGTTGTTGCTTCTTATCTTCATTGTTTCAACATTGGTTGCGTTGAATATTTATGTGTATATTGTCTTGTTTGGTTATTGTTTACAAGATAAATATCAAGGCTCTCCATTCATTCAAATCAAAAGTCATGCTATATCGTGCTTGTTGTGCTTTCTGGAATCTATTCCGTGTGTTTTGATCGCTAATCTCCAGCTTTAACAGGTGAGTTATTCTCACCAGACAATATGTACCTATATAACTGATAAACCGACACCATTTGAATCTGTAATGTATATTATCATGTTATATATGCTTATATTATTATCATATGATGTTCACACCTGTTATTACACCTGTTATATCATATGTTACTGTTGTTTTATGTTATTCTGTTTATTTATATCAATTTATCACACTGCAAGTTCCCTGTAGACTAGAATCACTATGGGATGAAATGATACATACCCGAACGAACTTTAGAATAAGGGAATATCGTTCTGGGCTGAAATGATAGGCCTGAGCGGTTTTCAAATTCATTCATTTAACTTGGGATTGCGGGTTTGAAATGATATAACCCAGATTTTTCTTTTTTTAAACTGCGGGTTGAAATGATACATATCTGTATCACTTGACCTAGGTTAGAAAACTATATACAGGCCCGTGGTTATTTTATAAAGTGTTTTAGATGATTTTAAGTATTTTTAAAAATAAATTTATGAAATTTGATTTAAATAGATTTTGAAATGTTTTAGAATAAAGAAATTATGATTTTTCTATGAGTTAAAATGTAATTAATGAATGGTTAAATTGGATTATTGAAATATAACTTAAGTTTGGAATTTGCAATTTTGGTTAAAAATGATATTTAAGTTATATGAATAAAATGGAAATTTAATTATATTTGGAAAATGGTAAAATATGATAATTTGATTAAATTTGAATTTAAGTGATTTATTAAAGTATTATTGATTTTTCTATGAGTTTAAGTGGTTAAATAAATGAATGTTTAAAAGTGATCTTTTAAAATATAACTTGACTTGGAAATGTAAAATTTGGTTTTAATTAAAGGTTTAAGTTAATTAAATAAAATTGGAAATTTAGTTAAATTTGTGAAATGGTAATTTAAATTTAAGTTATTTGTTGAAATGTGAAGAATTGGAAACTTTTACACTTAAATTTATTAAGTAAATTGTTGAAAATTGGATTTAATTATAAGAAATTTATTGTGAAAAAGATATATGTTAAATGATATGTAAATGAACATTTTAAATGTTAAAATATGATTTTTAAAATGTTTATGTGTTTTAAATTGAAGTTATTTAGTTGCTGGAAATACACTAAAATCTAGAATTAACTTTTAATAGCATTCAGAAATGCTATAGTTTCTGAGTTGAACTAAAATTGTGTAAAAAGAGCTATTACAGCATTTCTGAAATGCTATAGTTGCTATAATTGAACTTATAGGCTAATATTGAACTCATGTCTATTATAGCATTCCCTGGAAATGCTATAGTGGTCTGCAGTCTTTGCTGAAACCAAATTTAACCCCTGTTTTGAAATCTGAACTACCGCAGCACTTCTGAAATGCTGTCTTTTCTGTTTTGAGCTATAATTCAACTAAAACTGAGTTTTAACAGCAGTTTTAAGTGCTGTCTTTGCTGAATTAAAAATGTTTTCAAATATAACTTGTAGCAGTTGTTTTTAAATGCTGTGAAATGCTGAAATTTTAATAATTAGGGTTTTTGACTTAGTAAACGAACTCAGAATGGTTTGAAACTTTGGAAATTGAATACTTGATTTGAAAGTATAATAATTACACTTTTAAAAGGGTTAAATGAATTATTTTGATTGGAATATAAACTATTTAAAGGTGATTTGAAATGATAGTAAATGAACAATATCTTTGAATTTAATGGGTATTTAAAGTTGAATTTTTGGTTTTGAACTGATAGGATATTTTATTATATTAAAATGATTTGAAATGAAGTTTTGGAAAGATATGATATTTTGATATATTGAAATGATTTGAAATGAAGTTTTGAAATGATATGATATTTTAAATATATGGAAATGGTTTGGAATTGATTTAATCTTTATTTTGATAAATATATGGTTTTGAAATGATATTTTATTTTGAAGTAAAGTATTGCTTTAAAAGTTATAACCACGGGTTATAATAACGATTGGTTGTTAAAGAGACCGGGATCGGATATGGACATACTCTCTGTCGATACCGAAAACCACTTTGACAACTGTGTACGCGGTGGAGTTTCCAGAATGAAGTAGGATGGTGGCGACGATCCTAAGGTATATACGTGGACCTAACTCCCGTGAGTTGGCATAAGGTGACTAAAACAGGAGCGATCTCGGGCCAGTGAGGTAGCACCTCGTATCGGACACACTTCTTCGATACCATTCTATTACTTTATGATTTTTGGTGGCCACCCTTGATTTGGGAGTGTTGTTCGAGGTGGAACGGTAGTGGCTGCTATGCGTATCCATCAGTCCGTGTGCGTAATTGGTATATCTACCCTGGCATTGCCTTGTGTGCCGTGTCACCTACCATATCGAACCCACTACGATTATGATTTTAAGATCCGACCGCGTTAAGGTTCTCCATCCCCTTAACGCTATTTTCTATATGATTATACTTTACTTATTAGACATTATTATAATAGCGAATATTACTACATAGTAGATATTTTAACGGATCCTTAGAGGATGGGCGGTCCCAAGCATCGTCTAAGTTACTTGTACCTTTATTACAGTTCACTTGAGTTGGTTTACATTATATAAGTATATATTGTCCTGACTCGAGTGTTTTGTGTTCTGCTTTACGCTCGGGTCAGCCTGAGTATTCACAGATTTGGATTTCCACCTTCTGGAGATTTGAATCGCTGGAGATTATCTGCTTGTCTTGTCCTATCTATTTCAGTTCGGTTGTTCTACTCAGCTTGTACTTGGTTATTATATTGAGACTTTTGTTGTATTCTATTTCTTCTGTTGTATCTTGTTTAACTCTAGTATATTTATATAGTAGCTTCATGAACTACTATTTCTTTTACTTCCGCTGCATTATTTTACTCTGTGTCTGTGATCTGTGATTATATTTATTTACTGTATATTCTGAGATTTGCCAAAAAAATTTTACAACGCGGTATTTTGAGCAATTCAATTCCAGCATGAGTGTCTACCTATACACTTATAATGGATGCGAATGGTTGAAAATACCGGGTCGTTATAGTCGGGTCGTTACAGATTCCAAGAAAAACCAAACCCTAGCTTTAGTTTGCCTAAACCTCCTCACTATTAACTACCGCATCCTCCATCTTGAAGTCAAACACCCTCAAACACATACCATCTTGTAGATCTAGGTCCTAACACTCAAAGTAGTAAGCTTTTCTATTTTTTGATTTTGATTTTAATTGTTTTGATTTTTCAAAGGAGTGGATTTGTTTGTTTTTTTTCAAAAGCAATGGAACGGTATTGTGGATAAGGAGAGTGAGATTGATGTTTGGGTTGTGTTGATATACATATATAATATGCAAATTACGGCCTCGAGTCACACAGATTTTCGTTTCGCGTATGAACTCTGAACGATAAAATAAAAATACAGTCGCACTAAGAACAACAATGTGACTCCTAAACAATAATAATATACACTGGTTATTGGATTCCATAAAATAAGAAAAACACTGCCGTTTACCGATAAATCGCCAAACGAATGATTTCAATATTTTCCAAACTAAAAATTATGGAAAAATAAAATAAATTACGTCAATAAAAATCAAGTCATAATAATATAATCATATTTTTCGATTATTTATTTGGAACATTTATTTCTGCAAATAAATTAACAAAATGAATTCGTCGGTATTATTTATTAATTAAAATAGTTAAATAAGACACTTAAAACATTTAATTAATATTCAATTTAAAGTCCTCATTTTTAATTCACTATTCATATATAAGATTCACCGGTTTAAAGATTTTCAATCATCTATATGTTCGAATTCAAGTTATTACATTTTTTTAAAACCAATTATTGCAATATTTTATTTTAATTAAATATTCAAAATTCCAGATCGTTACATTAACAATTCTTTAAAACACATAAATAAGGACATTTGAGATAATAAATTGGGTAAAAAAAATTAGAATATTATTGTGATCAATTTTAAAATTAGATTCGCTATCAAAACATTCTTTTAATCATATGTAAATTTCTACTGCAATTCATCAGATTAAGAATAAAAAAATTTATTCAACAAAGAATTCAAACTGCATGATTATTTTTCAATTCAAGGTAAAGTGACAACAAGTGTATACAATGTTTTCGTTTCAATACAAACGAAAATAGTACGTTACATACAAACTTTTTGATCTGAAAATTTGCACTTTGATTCGAGAGTTTAAAACATAGATCTATAATTAAAACATTATTTTAATCATATACAAATTTCTATTTTGGTTTATCAAAATACAAAGCCAATCAATTCATTTAACAAACGATTTAAATTACATAAACAATTTCAAATCTAATGAGGTAATATTATATACATACAAACTATGATGATCATTTTTTTTATTTAAGTGAACATTTAAAATAGAAGATACCTCTCAGATCTAGCCAAAAGTCACGCCTTGATTTATGCATTCTCCTAAGATCGCCAAGATCTACATCTAATCCTAGCAAAAGATGGATGAACCACCTTTGTTTTAATTTAATTTGATGTTTCAGTTTAAGTTGTTATTGGTTTTTATCTTGTTTAAAGGAAGATAAAGGCAGCAATTATTTTGGAGAGGAGGAGGAAGGATTCTATGTAAAAAGAAAGTGAAACAAGGAGATTTATTTTAACGGGAAAAGAATCTTTTATCATTCTCCTCATTTAACTTCCTTATTTAATTCAATCAAATAGTCCATTTATTTTCTCCATGTATTTGTTGATCCTAGCATGCATCCACAGAAGGCAAAGTTTCCAACAAAATAAAACATTATGTAATTATTTATTTCAAACCTCGTTTAAAAGGTGCACTGAATCGAATATCGATATTTGCAAATATAACTTTTATGCATGCATTTAAATAATTACTAAAAACATTCAAAAACATCAAATAAATTAATTATAATCAATATTTCACAAATATTAATTGATTTAACTAATTTATAACATTTTATAAATTAATTAAATCGTGTGGTTTTTTGGAGAAATCACAAATGCAGTTGTGCGACTCAGATGTGTGAATTCAGTGAGCAATTAATGTTGAACAATTCAAGCATTAATGCTCACACGTCACTTTAGCTAGTGGTGTGACAGTTCGGCCAAATTCACCACTTATAGATCTTTTTGGTAAAATCCAACTTCACTTTTTCTTAAGTGGTACTTGGTAGTAATAATTATTTATACCAATTTTCTTCGTTAAAACTATATCTCATCAGGACTTATGGAATTTGGTTATGTTCAAATTCCAATATCGTCAACATTTAACTTTATAATCCAACTACAAAGTCATTGGTTCGATAATAACAATTATTGTTAACCAAACTACTCTGGCCAGAGATTTTGACTTTGAGTTGACTTGGTTGACTGTGATACTAACTCCATATAACCGAGGAGACGAATCCTCTTTTGAATAGTATTTCATTGCTAATACTTCCACTTGACCCATCTATAGTCATTCGATGGATGTTGTGCCATGATGTAACTATAATCAAAGTGGAGCTTTTATACTAAAGATAAATAGTATTCTCAAGTCAAAAGAAGTGTGTAAATTAGTCACTTTAATATTTTTTCGTATGACCTTAGTTATGTTAACCAACATAAAACTGTCGAGTTAGTCATTCCATAGTTATCCAATAACTATTAGTACATAACCTCTTAGTGCCCCTAGCAACCATAATTAATACACTGCCCAACATTTGGAGAGTCTAGTCTCAGCGGATGCATCGATGTCCAGTCTCGATACATATTGACTAGGAATATTTAAAGTGATGTGCTTATCATATTATGATATAATACTCATGGTTACAACTATTTGTAACTGTTATCACAAACACATCATTTATGGACTTTCTTACATATATACTTAAATCAACTAATTAGTTATTTATAACATTCTATAGCATGTATATAATAGAAAAGAAACGACTTGTATTTTGAACAAAATTGGTTATCGAGTTAGATTTATATAACAAATTACATAATTTCCCTTAGGGCATACCCGTTACTTTATGAGTATACCAATGCAACTCAATATTGGTTATCAGTTGCTTGGTATTGGTTTTGTAACAATAAATTTATCATTATCGTAATAGCCATATATACATAGGCATATACAATACATATATACACACGCATGCGCACACATACACCCATGTACATGCGCATGCATACCCCCACCCTCATACACACACATACACATGTGTGCGTGCGTGTGTGCGTGCCTATGTGTGTGTGTTATAGTACTTGAAAATTAAAACGTAATCAAATAGTCGATAAAAGTAAATGATTAGTAGAACTAATTAATAATGGCAAAGTATGATTTTCATATTTAAAATTGGAAAAGTTCAGATCATATCACCTAAACATTTAATCAATAATTTGAATGTGCCATATGATCAAGATATGCTATGTTCTAATTTCTAAAACTAATTGCTAAATATTTAAGCTAAGCATTGCGTGGACCACAATAGTACATGTATTTATACTAAGGTACTTACTTCCAAAGTTTGGTGTATTTTAAAGACAAGTAGTTTGTATGAAGTAAATTAAGGTGTATATTTTAACTAAAAATTTATAATTGAACTTTACTATGGCTCATAATTTATTTAAAGCAAAAAAATCAGCTTACACTACCGATATATGTGTATGTGTAAGTCAAGATAGTAATACCATATTAAAAGTTAACCCAAATGACAAATTAAAATATTAATGAATAGTTTTCAAATACAAGAGAAATATATGTTCTTTTAGAACAAAAGCTATCAAGATACATAAGAAAGAGAAACTTCAAATAAGAACAAAATTTTCGAACAAATTATTCGATGTTAGGATTATAAATCTTGTGATGAAATATGTATCAATGGTCAAATCTTTTGGTTTCATGATTTGGTGTTACAATCACCATACTTGTAACTCTAATAGACCCTTACAAACAATAGAATTACAAATGTATCTTAAAATTTTATGAGTCTAACCGATGGACAATAATAGATTGAATTAATCGTACATTAAATCAAGGATGTTTGTCGATCGAGTCGAGCAATTAACCAATCGAGAAAAAGATTTGCCCTAAAATGGTAATGAAGATAAAGTGGACTACTTTTTATTTGATGTGATTTAATTACTAACGAATGAACTGCTGAGATTAAGTCCCACGAAGCATAGGGATTGAAATACAAAGTGGTAATGAGTTTTGTCATCAAAATTTATGTTTTTGGAAAATGATATATACTGATTCAAATCTAATCTTAAATGACATTTAAAATGTCCATATAATATGGGGATTTTGGTTGAGTTGGATATTTGATAATGTGGAGATTGTATGTTTTTTCTAAATCATTGAGCTTTGTAATGAAACCAATATTTTCATGTTTTCCTAAATTGATTTGGCCTTAAAAATGACGTTTTAGTAGTGAATTTGATGTAGAAATATCAAATAAAAATTGAATACACATTACATGTTATGCCTATAGTTCATAATGTGATGTTATTAGTTAATATGTTTGGATTATATGACTGTTTGTTTGTATGTTATTTGTATATGATTGATATGTGTTGATTACATGTAGTGTAACTTAAGTGATTTTTTAGGATGAAATGCATATGTGACATATGAAACAATCCAAATTAGCATATCGAGATCCATGGTTGGAGTTCGAGAATAACACATGAAGCATAGAGGAATTGAATTTTTAGATAAATATAGAAAAAAAGTCTAAGTCGATGGATAGGTGAGGAATAAATTATTGATGAACCAACTCCAGATGAACCGACTCCAAACGAACCAACGTGATGGATTGGTAGTGAATCAAACTTTAGAGAAGCAAGATCAAAGAGAGAACCAACATAAGTGTGCATAAAACCATCGAAAGCTCGATGGAAGCTAAATGATGGAGTGTTAGAGAATCGAGAGTCGAATCAACAAAAATGTGTATAGCTTAAATCAATATTTTCCAAGCTTGAAGCTTGCAAAGATTTACCTGGAGAAAGGTCCAGGTTTGAAACTTAAGCACCAACCAGAGTTATGGTTCGTTCAGATGCAAGCAATGAAGCACGCTTCAGGTCAACTGAACAATACACTCACCCAAAATTTAACTAACCGGGGTGTTTGATATCTCCATTGAACCAACATTTTGATTTGTTTTGAGTTGGTCGAACTAATCCAAACTCTTAGATCTGTAAGGATCCAACTTACAAAGGTATACATTAGGTAAAATTGAGGCGTTCGGAGTTAACTCCAAACACCAAACCAACTTGCTAGGATGTCGATCTAATTTATCTAAGGAAGAAACTATACTACACTCCAAACTTCCTAAAGTCGTAAATTCGTTTAAGTTCAATAAAACTTCAATCATTGTGATGGACATTCAAAGATTAATTTTTTTGCAAAATTTGGAAACTTTACAAGAACTTTGATTTTTGAACCGATGGGATGATGAATGAGCATCCGAAAAGTAAAATGAGTATTTTCTAACTAAACTAAGATTGGGACAATGCGATATAAGCATATAGTAACTGTTAAAAGATAATACAGCTGAAGTCAAATTAAACTGAGATCAAATGTTCTAGTAAAATCAATGGAGCTATATCCAGAACTGGAGAATAACATGTTAGGTTAGTGCATAATGTACAAGAAGTCCTTGATGACCCAAGGTCATGAGTTCATACCTCGAAGAGCTCGTATGCATGAGGTGTTCAAATATCGAGTAATCTTCAAGTATAATTTAACGATAATGAGTCCAATGGAAAAATAGCAAATTCCATTACTATAATAATCAGTGCGATAAGGTTTGGAAGGTTTCGTTGAACGGTATGTGCTAGGTTATCGATATCCATCATTGCACTATGAGGATGAGTGGAGTTTGGATATTATGAATGTCTTGTTTAATATGTGATATTCTTATGAGTCTTAAACAATGATACTGTATATCCTTTTGGTCCAGAGTAATCAATCCCTTTATCCTATTAATAAATTAGACATGTTAAGTTTAGGTATCGATGCTTATGTATGTAGGAGGTGTTGGATCAGGTGCATCAAGCAGTAGGGTGAAAGAGGAAAATAAAGTAAAAATCATTTTATTCATTATGCATTAGATCTTTTTAAGTATTATCATGATTAATACATACAATACTAAATCGTATCTTATGTTTGACTATATATTAGATTTGTTTTGAATTAAAATTAGATTTTTTTGTATAGTTATTTTGATTAAGTTATATAGATGCATATAATATACATCCTATATCAATTTTAGCACTATAATTGTAACGACCCCGGAATTTTTTTTAAAGTTCAAATTGATAATTAATTTAATTTTTGAATAAAATTTGTGAAATAAATCAATAAATTGGACGCGAGTTTCCCCAAACTCAAATAAATTTGGTATAAATCATTTAAATTTAAAATATTGTGTATATAATATATATATATATGTAAATATATATATACATTTGGGTATATATGAGGAAATTTGAAATTTTATATTTGATTTGGATTTAAATTTCAAATAAATGGTTTAATAATACATGATAATAATAGAGATAAATAAAAGATAAGCTATAAAATACAAAGAAGACATTAGCTCAAATTCTAACAACAAATTAAACTCTAGAAATTCCTTTATATTACGAAATAAATAAATTATATAGTTTTATAAAATACAAAATAAATACATATATATCTTAATATCGTATTAATAAATCAATACCAAATAGTACAAAATAGAATTTCATTTACATTGCAAAGTAATAAAACAAATAAAAATCATAAAAGATAAAATGAAAAGATAGGGGTTCATTTACATTATAAAGCAATTAGACTTAGCAAAAGAAATAACATATTCAACTATATATATTCATGTGCAAGCAAAAGATAAGTATGAAGACAAAACAAGTAAACATATTAGACATAAAGTACTTAGCATTAAATGCCATCACAATTATCTCAAATATTTTGTAACAGCCGAGACAAACAATACAAGACAAAAGAAACAAAAATATGCACATAAAAGTAAAATATCTTTGTACAAATAAGATAAGTATGAAGACATAAAGGAGTCATCCATTTAATGCTAGCACAGACAAAGTCAATTTGAAATGTTGAAAAAAGCAATTCAGCCTCCATTTACTAGCAAATATCATCTGCCTCTTGTACAAATAATATATCACCTCCCATATATTCATCATTTCCATATATCAATATCAACTTCTCGTTCCAGTTGCCTCTATTAAAACTGAGAAACTAAAACCAAAGAAATATCATCATCATTCAAACAAATATCAATTTAAACATCTCAGAAAAAAAAATTATATCAAAGCAATCAAGGCCTGGGAATCAGGAAGCAAAGAAGCTTCAGTTATCAAGTTCAAAACCAGATTTCCTACCTTGCAAAGTTTAAAAGTCTTCAACTTTCAACCAGAAAATCAAACTAGAAGTTTTCAACTGGAAATTCAAAGCCTGTTTTCAACATAAATAAAGCTCTGTCTTCCTCTGGAAAATATGTGAGTAACTCCACAATCTAAATAGTTTGATTATATCGTTTTGTTGCCTGCTTATCTCTGAACTTAGTTTGTTTGTGAGCAAACTTTCTTCTATCTATCCCTATGTTTTGATGTTGTGGCTGATATGAAATTGTTGGCTAGTTGTTAAAATTTGCTTGCATGCTGTGTGGATATATATATATATATATATATATGTTAAGACAGTCTGTGTAAATCTGTTTAAAAGCATATATATATATATAAGTCTCTGTTTTAAACATACAAGTTTCAAACCTGTCTAGAAATCAATTTCTCCTACCTTGAATCTTGTTAGGCTATAATGTGTGAATGGAAAATGAGTGCAATTATGTAACATCAAATTTAAAAATAAATCTGGGTGGATTTATAGAATAATTTATTCAAAAGTAGGGATTTACAGTTAAAATCATTACGAGTCAAAGAATTCAAGTCTCAAAATTCTAAGTTTTAAATAGATGATCTGTTTCCAAATTGAAAATGATGAATTTTGATCAGATTTTTACAATTTGTAAGTTTGTAAAGGGTGAGGAATCACGAGTTGAACATAAATTGGGTCTTTATGAAAATTTGATGATCAGAACAATGATAAATCTCGTGATTGAATCTGGAGCTTGCTGGTGGGACAATGATCATCGGAAAAATGTTCAATAACTTTACAATTCATCGTGGGAGATAGATTGTGTTGATCTAGGGTTTGTGTGCAGTTTTTTGTCTGGTATGCTGTCAATGTGTTCTCGACGACAATGGAGCTTCGGGCTTGATCGCGATGATTGCGATCGCGACGTGATGATGTGAGGCTACTCTGGAAGGAGTGCGGTGGGTTCTAGTCGACGTGGTCATCATCGGCGTTGAACTCTGTGGGTAGTTTTGGGTTCTAGTCGAAACCAAATGACTCGATTTTGATCAGCTATTGATCTCTTCAAGTTGGGTGGTCGGAGGTTTAAGCAGGGTCGTGGGCGACTTGATTGTGATCGGTGACTTGATCGGAGTGGCTCCGATATGGTGTGTACGTGCACACTAGGATCAGCGTATCTGGAAGTTTTTGTTCTCATGTTTGAGAACGAGGAGATAGATGTTCGACTCGAAGAAAATAGGCTGTTATGTCGGGGAAGGTTCGGGTCAGTGGAATTAAGAGGGTAACAGGTTTAACTTTAAAACCAATCAAAGGAAAATTTAAGTTTGGCTTTGGAACAAATATTGTTAAAATAGATTTTTGTGAATATTAGTTATTGACCCAGTTTTGATTGGTTAAGAAAGTTTAATAAAGTTTTTCTTATCAAGTTTTAAAATAGTTAGGAGATAAATACAATTTTTATTTGAAAGTATTTTAAACTTAATAATATTAAAGGTTAGTTAATTAATATAAAGAATGTTTTGATGGTTAATTAACTTTTAAAGGTTAAGTTAAACTCATTTGTTAAAGGAAATTAGTTATTTGAAGTTAATTACTTAATAGTAATTTAGATAAAATTAATTAATAATTCAAGTTTAATTCATCAAGTAATTAATGAAAAAGATTAATTAAATAATTTATGATTAAAGATTGATTAGTCAAATGTTTAAAGGTTAATTTATTTAAAGGAAAATTAAGTAATGTGATTGATTCATTAAGGTAATTAATTTGAGAATAATTAATTAAAGGTTAAATTAATTAATGAAGGTGATTAAGGAATGATAATTAATAGAGGAATAATTAATTAAAGTAATTAATTAAAGATAATTAATTAAATGGTGAATTAAATAATTAAAGGTTAATTATTTAGTAATTAAAGGTTGATGAATTATAATTAAAGGTTAATTAATTTATTATTAATAGTTAATTAATAAATGATTAAAGAATAATTACTCAAAATGATTTGTAATTTATTAATGTTAATTAACCAGGATTAGTAATTCATAAGAAATTAATCTGATTTAAATTAATTAGATAATTTATTGATCCTACTTATGGATGGTTGGATTTTATTGAATGGTTGAATTGTTTGATATCTCTAAATTGTGATGCCTTGTGACATATTACGATTTGTGTGTGATCTGTAATGTAGTTAATTATCTGTGATATAATTTATTATTTATGATATATGTCTGTGATCTGTGAATGAACGATAAGCGTTATAGTTTATATCGCTTATCAACTATAATTCTGTATCTTAATCTGTGATGATTGATGATGTTGCACTACTGTGTAAGACCCCTGGACTACACCATACACACACAAATATGGATTTCACGTGGAAATCGGTTAAGTCACAGATAATTTAAAATGTAATATTTTTGAAATTGAAATTTTAATTTCAATTGATTTTGGAAATGGATCTGGGTTAAATATTAACGCTTTTGTAAATGAGTTTCAAAGATAAAAGTTATTTTGAATAACTTAATCGAGTTTTGAAAATTTAAATAATTTGATTTAAATTTGAATTCAAAATTTGAAATTGAATTCTGTGATTTGAAACTAGGGTTTAAAGATGTTATACTAGTTATATATGGATTAAACCATTTTAAATGTATTGATTTGAGAATTTGAATTTAACCCAAGAACCTTAACTCGTATAAATGAATCAAATTCCCGAAATGAAAACTGTTTGTTTTCAAATGATAAAAGCTTTCAGATAAGAAATGAAATTCCAGTTTAATTAAAGGAATTTCAAGATTGAATTGAAAAATGATTTTCGAAGTTATGAATGAATTCTTTTTGAAAGCTATGAATTAAATCTGTTTATTT
The DNA here is from genome assembly GCA_030737815.1 of Allium fistulosum. Taxonomy (NCBI): domain Eukaryota; kingdom Viridiplantae; phylum Streptophyta; class Magnoliopsida; order Asparagales; family Amaryllidaceae; genus Allium; species Allium fistulosum. Next base: position 70,343,177 of record CM060903.1, read on the forward strand.
TTAACAGATTTAAAATGATGATTTGTTTAAACCATTTGAAATGGAATTGTTTTGAAAGCTATAAGTTAAATCTTTGTTTTAAAGATTTAATGAGTTAATGCAATTGAAATGGAAATTAATTTGGAAAATCTGTGAATGAATCTTTTGTTTAAAGGATTAAAGTGTGGAAATTGTTTAAACCGTTGAAGGTTGTTAAAATAAATCTTTTTGTTTAAAGATTTGAAAATGGTAATTTTTTAAACCATTTGAAAAGAAAGTTTTGGATAATCAGTTATGACTTAATTGGAATCCATTATCCATATGTTTTTAAATATTGCGCTCACTATTCGGTTTAGCCGGGAGAGGACCTTTGTGTCACATAACCCATTCCGAATAAGTGATACGTCGTATATGGATAACAATTGAAGACCGGTGTTGAAGACCGGGTATTTGCGAGAACGATAGGATGACCTATCGATTGTCTCTGCACTGAGTCGCGCCGGTATAGAGATCTCCTAAGTGATGGGAAATCCGATCGAGATTGTAGATATCCGGATTGCAAGGGCTTCTTTGGAAGTGCCTTCGGTTCCGTTCGAACCCGGAACAGATTTGTATGGTTACATGTCTGACATTACATTTTGAGATATAAAGCAGATTTCTTTCAAATACATTTCTGTTGGTGGCGGAGAATTTATTCTCTTAGCTTAACACCCTTCTCTAAGACGTACGAGCTCAGAGGTTATGTAGTTGAAGGTTATCAGCGATATACTCCCAATTTGGTAATGTGGCATGCTGAGTGTTGCTGTGTGATGATCATTGTTTGATCATTTGTGATATGATCATTTGTTTGATTTTTTATCTTTGTGATCATTACTTTGATCATCTATTGACACAAAGCATGGCTTTGTGCCAAAGCGTAGCTTTGTGGACGAGACCTCTTCGGACCTCACAACTCGGAAATGGTCGAAACAGGAATATGCGGCAAGGTTATGAGGGTCGCGCCCTTTAGGGTATGTCATTTCCTTCTGGAAAAGGGTGGTATCAGGTATGGAGCCCTGGTATTTAACCTATGTGGATACTCCGATCTCATTTATTGTGATTGTGTGTTTATCGAGGCGCCTCGGATAAAGGTCCCAAAGGACCGGGGGATGGCATATTCGTGAGTTACCTGTTATAGGGGTAACCCGGCCTTGTGTTGGCAGAGAGCAGTTTGTCTCTCGGGACGTCCAGCCAGAGGCGATCCCATTCGGCGGTAGGAAAGGAAGTTCCTTAGCCTGACCATTTGTTGGAAATCCATCTTCCAATACGAACCGTGTACGGTTTTAGTTGTAGAACCTGCCATTTACTTATGGTGGTCACCACTGTTTAGATGGTAGCTATAGTAGGCATACGATACTGGTCGTATGTTGGCTAAGATTAATATTATACTTTCGAAATGTTTTCTGCACTATGCACTAGTAATAATATTCAATGATTTGCGTAGTAAGCATCTTTGACTATCATAAGGAGAAATCTCCTCCGATTCTGCGTTTGCATTGTGTGTGTGCGGGAGGCCTTATGGTAGTTTCATTTTCCAAATGCATTGCGGGTTTAAATGTTTAAAGTTCTTTTGTGTTGTTTTAAAGATAAACTGTTTTTGTTGCTCACACCAGTCCCACGACTGACTCAGAGTTTATTGTTCCCTTCCTAAACTCTGGGTGCCCACCATTTTCCACATGGGCAGTTTAGAGTTGGGTTTCTCAGATATTCAGGTTGAGTAGATTATCTGGAGCTAGTCAGTCCTTGGACGACTGACCTTGCTTTCCGCTAGCTATGGATTGGAGCATTCTATTGGAGATATTCTATCCGCTGCTGATGTTATCTTTTCTTTCCGCTGCTATTTCTTGTATCTCTGATATTGTTGTATCATATTGATATCATTGTTGTATATCATACTGGATATTGTATTCATTGGAGTTGTATATGATATCATCTATTTCTTTATTCCGCTGTGTTGTTATACTTAATGGTGTTATAAGCTCCGGAGAACCAGATTCGGCGTTTGAATCTACGGCATTTTGAGTACAAGTGTAGTACGGATGCCGATTTTCGAAGGTCGAGTTTTTGGGTCTTCACAATAATAATGTCTAGGAGGAACACATACATATTATATAGTCTCTATGAATGCTATTATACATAAGTATATATACACATGATTATTGGAATTTATAATTGCATAATATATATATGTATATAGATATATCTGTCATAAAGCATGCACTATATGTAAGTATAGGTTGCCCGCACATAAACACATATAATAAATGTTTATGAATATATATTCATGTATTATATATATATATATAAATTTCTTGCTTACTAATGAATATTATGTATGTATAATTTATGGCTTACTAATGAATACTATATATATATATATATATATATAACCATGAAAAATTCAAAAATATTATAATGTGAAAAATTAATTATTCTATTTTTAGATTCAAATATAATTTAATTCTAGTAATTTTAAAAATAAATTCAAGCATATTTTACTAGTTTAAAATTTATTATAATTGATTCGACTTTAGTAAAAATATATTAAGAAAATTATTATATCCAAAATAAATTGGTTCATTTGCGGATCGAAAAATGGTTTTATGGAATAGTTTATTGTTTTGTTTGATAATTTAAATTTATATATATATATCACTATTTCTAAAATTTGTAATAATTAAAATAATTATGATAAAGGTCGAATAAAAATATTATAGTGTTCATAACATTATATAGTAAATTTCCAAATCATAAAATAATTTTGATTTAACATATATTACACATACTACAAAGCTTAATTAAATTTACATATAATTATTGAAATCCAAAATAAATATAAATAAATAAATAAACATATTTTATTGAAAATAAATTTCAGTCAAGATTTAAGAATTTTTTAATTATATATATTTTTGCATTATATTTTAATGTGTGTGTGTGTGTAAAATTTAAATAGTTACACATATTTAAATGTTTTTTATTTGGAAAATATTTTCAATGTGTGTGTGTATATATATTAGTGATAAATTATAATATAAGCTTATATGCTTGAAAATTATGTACCTTAGAAAGATTGTCAATTGGTTACACGTTGTATTGCGAGCTATTATCTTAAATCTATTTAAGGTAAATTAAATTAATACTTTCAACTTAATTAAATATTTAATTAAATTATTTAATTAAATAAATGAATTTATCAAATAAAATTAATTAACAATTAATTATTTAAAATATGTACATATATTGATATGTATATATTAACAAACTATAAATGTTATAATTAATTATCTATCTTAAATAGTTTAAGATGAATAATACAAAATTTCAAAAAAATTATATAAAATAAAATAATTTTATCAAATATGATTTAATTAACATGAATTAGAATTAATTAAATACGATTTGATTAATAAGAGATACATACTTATACACACACACACACACACATATATATATATATATATATATATATATATATGTAGGTATGTATGTGTATAAGTTAATTAAAATTTAAAAGTTATAAATAAATTAAAACTTAAATAACTATATTTATATAAACATAAGTGGAACTGAAATAACCCAAAATAGATTTTAGGAATAAGTACATATGTATGCTATTTATAGTATGATTTCAGATGTGTTCAGCATTTGAATCGCGATGTTTTCATATGAAACACATTATTCCTTAAATTGATACCACTCTATATATATATATATATTCAAGATTATGAATCTCTAATATAAATATTGTCCTCTACCGTTTAAAGATTAATATATTACTTGCATACTCTTTAGTTATTGATATTCCTTAAGCTAGAGATGTTATATGTAGTACTATTAATATATTAACTAGACGAGGTAAGATACTTGTCGTATTTGTTGATATTCCTCAAGGCATGTGCATTATCCTTAGGCCATCACGAAATGGTGGATATGAGTGGATAATCTCTTTTGATTTGTTGTGTGAATAATCTCTTTTAATTTGTTGAATACTCTCGAGGTCGAGATTGAGATTAGGATAAAGACCACGGGTTAGAAGTTGTATATTATACAACCGATAAAGTGTTGCATGCCTATGATTTTTGAGTAAACTCAAGGTCAGAATCCCAAGGCAAGCGAGTCTTAACACCCACTAGAGAAATCAAAATATTTCTATTTTTCTTAAGGTTTGGAGAAACATAAACATTTAGTGGAAGCCTTATTAGAAAAATGAAATTATAACATTTGACATTTGTAGTATTGTAAGAATATGTGCAATATAAAGTTAAAATAATCTACATCATAAATTTGTGCAGCTCATAAAAATTGATAAAATGTATATATGTTAACATATACAAATGAATTTAATTAAAATCAATATAGAAATATAATATATACCTACCAATAAATCTTTTAGCATGTTGTGACTTCTAGATCCATGATGAAGTCAACTTATACTACTACTCAAACATTCGTACCTTGGTTACTTAGGTGTTTATTTGCACAAGACTATGTACTTTCTTATATGAGTCTTGAACTATAAAGCAATACAATGATATGTATATTCAAATTCAAACACGTATAAATTTTATATAGTGAATGGTCGTTTTATAAGAAATCTCGATGAAATTGATTCATTCGAAATGAGCAAGTAAACCGTAGTGCGAGATCATGTACTCAATACAATTGATTACAATAAGGATCTTTTCATGTTAGATGTAGCAATAGACCAAGAGCTATAAGATGGACTTATGAATTCGATCGCTGGAGTATCGGTTTGATTAGTTTACATAAAGTGTAACATATTCAATATCCTTAAATGTTATGGATAATCGAATGCAATTTTGTGAAGAATTTGATATGGTCTTCCAGCAAGAGTTTCATTCAAAAATGGTTCGACCATTTTGAAAGAAAAATGAACGCAAGTGAGTAGATGTAACTTAGGCATGGTTGGGATGAAGAGAGTGAATGATCAACTCTGCTTAATGAAGAGACATAGAAAATGAGAATTGTATAAAATACTAGTAAGTACTTAATATGGAATATGGAATATGAAATGTGATTTCTATTCCAGATGTAGTTTCATATAGACAATTATATTATATGAGAGTTATTTCTACGAGTTCGATATATTTCATCTGAAATTCTGATTGTAAACTAGTTATAGTGGATGAAATAAAATCTTATAGTAAGTGATTGAATGGAGTCTCGTGCTTCATCAGCCATTATTGCAACGGCGGAAATAGTAGGAGCATACTATATTGATAGAGTTAGGGATATGCCCTAGGGCCAATTATATAATTTGTTACATATATCAAACTCGATTACCAATCTTGTTCAAAATAAAAGGTGTTTTCTTTCTATTATATACTTGATATAATGTGTTAGGCTAATTATTTACTTAATTAAAAGTATATTTAATAGAAAATCCATAAATGATATATTTTGGTATAGTAGTTACAATGTGTTATAACCATGAGTGAATTATCAAAATAAAATAAACATACCGTTGTAAATATTCCTAATTAAGATATATCGAGACTGGATTTCCATACATCTGTTGAGACTAAAGTACATAACGCTCTTCAAATGTTGGGCAATACTCATGATTGCTGGAGGAACCAAGGGATTACGTACTGATAATTATTGTAAATCCATGGATGACTCAGTTGATAGTTTTCTATTAGTTAATATAACTAAGGTCAAACAGAGATTATCGACGTGACAATTTTAGACAATTCCCTCGACTTAAGGATACTATTGAGCTTTAATATGGAAATTCCACTTTAATTATAGGTAAATTGTGGCACGACATCCATTGAATGACTATGGTTTGGTCGAATGGAAGCGTTGGAAGTGAAACATGATTCAAGAGAGAACTCGTCTGCTTAGTTACATGGGGTTAGTATCATGGGTCAACTTAAGTCAACTCAAATTCAAAGTCTATGGCCAGAGCAGTATGGTTAATAATAAATTTTATTATTAAACCAAGGATTTTTTGTTTAGACTTACAAAGTTGAATGTGGACGATGTTGGAATTTTGACCAAAACCAAATTCCACAAGTCCTGATGTGATATAGTTTTGACGAAGAGAATTGGAGTAAATAATTGTTACTACCAAGTATTGCGTATAATAAGTAGAATTGGATTTTACCTAAAGATGTGTAAGCAATAAATTCAGCCAAAATATCACACCACTAGCTAAGGTGACATGTGAGCATTAATATTTGAATTGTCCAATAATAACCGTTGACTGAAATTACACCTTTGAGTCGCACAACCGAAATGGTAAATACTCTGAATGAACTACACAATTAAATTAATTTACAATTGTTGTAAATTAATTAATATTTTTGAAATATTAATTATTAAATTTCATTTAATTTTTTTAACACCATTAGTGTTTAATATTGTGCATATATAAAAGTTATAAACGTTCGTGTCAATATATGATGTCGATAGAGCAATTAAATTGGATTTAGATAGAATAAACATTAAGTTTATTTTTAAACTAATTAAATTAATTAATACTTGTAAAATATTAATTTATTTATATTCGAATGTCACTAGTATCAAATACAATGTGTATATAAAAGTTATAAATGCACACGATGATATACGATATCCGCATAACATTTAAATTGGATTTAAATGGAATTAACGCTAATGATATATGGGAAATTTGAGGGACCATATGGACCATCTGTGGTTGACCATACATGTAGAGATAGAGGATTTAATGAGATTTAATTATGAATTAAATAGAGAAGGTTTTAAAGGAAGGAATTGAAAAGTTTTAATGTTTCCTTTAAAATAGATTCTCCCTTATTCATTTCATTTTATACTCTTTGACGTTTTATTTCTTCTTATCCTCTTCCTCTCTATTATGGTTGAAATTTTCATGGCTTCCAAGCTACAAAATTCCCAAAAACAAATTCTAATGAAAACAAATAAATTCAAGATGGTTCTTCTCTTTAGTTCCTTACAAAATCTAAAAGTTGATTCAAGCGAATTGGGGTTTTAATCATCATTCAAGGTGCAAATCATTGGCTTTATTTTTAGGTAATTATAATTTTATTTCATTGTATACTCATCATGTTCAGATGGCATAGATTCTATTCAAGTTACATCTCCTCTATTTTGTGTGCTCGTCTATTAATATAACTCATAGCCGTTTTTTGCCCATCTCAATTAACTATATGCTCATCATGTAGATTTAATTTGGATCTTCCTTTATTCTACATCTTCATCAACTATATGTTTGTTATGATTGACGTATTTCAAATCCTTTATCTCATTTTATTATTTGTCCATATTTTTTTATAGTTAGACTTGAATTCTCTTACAATGAATTTGTATATGTCCAGGTTGTCCGACTACTTTTGTCATTGTTTTCGAATAAAAAAATATAAAACTATTTTATTATGTTGTATATAGAATTTAGTAACATTTGTATACATAAACATAAATAAACTCTATTTGTTGGTTGTTTAAATTACATTGAAAATTGATTTTCAGTGTTACATGGTTACTATCAAGAAAATGATTTCTTTTGGTTATTAATTATATTCATAAAAATAGGGATGTAACCAGGAATTTATTTTGCGGTGGGCGAATAATAGAAGAAAATTAAATAATAAAAAACTAAACTGTTTTAATATAATTAATTCCATCGCATTCATGATAATCAAAATGATTAAGTTCGATTGATTCCATTAACATAGAGAATTTTCACAAAAATCCTTAAACAAAAAAACATAAATTAATAAATATCCTACGTAAGTCATGCTCTATGAACTTCACAAAATCAAATTCATCTACAATCGTCTCAACATCAATGTTTTTAGCAATTTCACTTTCAATATATATTATGTGACGCCCCACCTCTATACTCACGCTAGCCAAGGACACTACGATGTAATGCCGTCGACTAGCATAAAGAATAAGGCTGTTGAGGAGCGACCATCTGTCTAAATTGCTTTGTGCGAGTACCGATATGTCAGAAAATATAACTTGCATTTCATTTCAAGAGGAAATCCACATATCAAATAATAACTCAAAGCTACCACACAATGGCTAAGTGGACCTCGGAAACAAACGTAGAAATAAACATAACACAAATCAGTCACAGATATTCATATCACAAAGGCGGAATAAGACATGAATATATCACATGTAAGTGTACATCAAAATAGTGGCCATATAAGATCCACTACATCACAATGAATAGATATAAGTGCGAGACAAGAGAATAATTATACATCAAGAAGTCCATATCTCAAATGTATAATAACAAAAACTACTAATCTAAAGTAGTTTGCCAAAAGAATCAGATGATAATCCCTGATAAGAAGTCAAGCAGGAGCACCTGAAATATCTCGGTCTGACCCGAGTATTATATAAGAAGAAAATAATAAACGGATCATTCTAGCTATAATTATCAAATAAAATGAGATAGGATAAAAGATGTGACCAAAATGTATGATAACAAAGAAATGCCATACCTTGTCAAGTATACATCAAATAACAACAAAAAATCATACAATATCTCCAATCATCTCAAAATACCAAAAAGAATATCATATTCTTTATTTTATTCACCAAACTTCAAATATTGACAAACATATAAATGCCAAACGCAGAAGTTGGTGAAACATAAATTCCAGAAATCATCAACTAGAAATACAGGAATCACACGGGGGGAAGGCCTATTACAAACGGAATACTATTCCATGGTCGCTAACCATCGAGCCGGTGCAACGGCGTAGTACAATAACGGTATGCCCAAGGGACCAGAAACTCAAATATTTCGGAACAACGACGTAGTGCAATAATGGTACACCCGATGAACTTGAAACTTAAATAATTCGGACCAACGACGTAGTGCAACAATGGTACGCCCGATGAACTCGAAAGCCGAAGCATCGATGTAGTACAATAACGGTACATCTGATGAACCAAAAAGCCGGGACATCGATGTAGTACAATAACGGTACATCCGATGAACCGAACACCATAAAAAACATGGGTCACTAGCCCACAATAGAAATGAGACGAAGCTCAATAAAACTGGGTACAGTCCCCCACGTGGACGAAGAGACATCGCACATTGCTAGTCTAAACCATAAAATGATCATCATCGATCATCAAGAAGTGTCGATTACACTAAGCTAGTAAATATAAGAGTTTAGCTTCATGTCCCATAACCACTTGCTTAACTCAAATATTTACGAACAGATTGTAGATTTCCACTCGAAAATTGTCACAAGAGTTCAATCGAACAAGTCCAAGAATTAACCGACGAAGTAAACGCAAGCGTTTCATACCACTTGTTTCACTAAGCCGTTTAATTAGATTTCTCATACGAATGAGGTAAAGGTTTGTATATACTAATAGATTTAGAAAATGGTTTTATAAACAAACTTTGTATTTAAAAGTAGTGTTGAAATCGTTTTGATGAAAGGGTTTGAGTATTTACTACTAGTATAGAAACCTTTGTATTTTTAAAGTGACAAGTCATAGAAATGATTGTAGAAACAATCAATCATCAAAAATTCACATATGAAGATGTGAATCAAATCCATAGAAATCGATGCTGAATCCATCAAAATGGATATACCAAAAATCCTGAAATAGAAGTCACCAAAATCGATAATAAATGATAACAACAAATCAGATAAATCACGAATCAATTAACATTGGAATCTCGAGCAAAATAATCAAATGGGGCTGAAGCAAGCAGGTCAGTCGACTGAACCAGGTGGTCAGTCGACTGAACCAGGTGGTCAGTCGACTGACACAGGGACACGAATTGTGTATCCCCAGGGTCAGTCGACTGTCCCAGATGGTCAGTCGACTGATACAGACCCAGGCAATTTCCTGGGTCTGGTTCAGTCGACTGAACCACTGGTTCAGTCGACTAAACCTGCTTCTAAGGCATTTCCTGCCTTCTGGTTCAGTCAACTGAACCACTGGTTCAGTCGACTGAACCTGCTTCTGAAGCACATTCAGTCTAGCCCCTAAGTGGGGGAAAAATTCTACAAACCGCGATCGGACGAGCAACGGGCACTATGGGTTTACGCCGATCGGCAACCCAGCCCTATAGGCTCTTCATGCTTCACCGAAAACATGTTCAAAACTCCATAATATGATTTTTCACAAAATTGGACTTAAAAACCAAAAATTGGAATATTCGCCAAATCAAAATCAAATGAACATGTAAAGATGTTAGGAATTCATACATAACAATCAAAGATAGTATAGACATAGATGTGAGATAAAAATCTCACCTTTAAACCCAAAAACACAAGAGAGAAGCTTAATCACAAAGGAAAGATCAACACTCTTCACTTCAACCCAACATAGCTTGAATCTAAGCTAAAAAGAAGAACATTCCCTAAGTTAGGTTTAGGAAATTTCTGAAATTGAAGAGAAAATGAGTTGGAGGAGATGAAGAGGAGGCTTACCAAAGCTTTTCCAAGAGTTTGGAGCAAGACTTGAGTTTGCAAATGGAATCTAGGGCTTGGAATTTCTAATTCCACTTCTCTTCCCCCATCTTCAGTTTAGCTTGAGAAAAAGAAATGAAATGAGGATGAGTGGATGAAAAGAAGAGCTGAGTTAGGTTATAGAATGAGTTGGGTAAAACCCAAACCCAAAAGCCCAAGTGAAAATAGCAAAATTCAACTTTCTCCAAACATATCGAAGCTTATACTCAAAAAAGTTGCAAACACCATTTTGGACTCAATGGAAGTGGTCTCGAGTCCCAGTTCGACTGTTTGCAAAAAGTATCTTTTTGGACTTTAATCCGATTAACGATTCTATATTTAAATAAAATATTTAAATATTCAGTCGTAAAATATGCGGGTTGTTACAGACTCCCCTCCTTAAAGAAATTGCGTCCTCGCAATAATTAAGAGGAAAATAAAGAGTAACAACCATAAAAGCATATCAACACAAAGAAAATTTGAAATAAGAAGTTCACCATAAAGAGCACAAAAGAGTAAGTATGGATGTGTTTGCTCGATGAATTCTCAAGATTCCCAAGAGAAATTCTTAGGATTTGAGGACCATTGAACCTTCACAAGAAGAACATCTTTATTTCGAAGGCGTTTAACCTCCGAAGTAATGATACGAATAGAATGTTACTCATAAGTCAAATTTGGTGAAACCTCAATGTCTTCAACAACACCGGGCTCAAGAATAAAAATTGGAATCCCTAAGGTATTTCCGTAGTAGAGAGACGTGGAAAACGTTATAAATAGTAAAAGATTGAGCCGGTAATAAAAGGCGATAAGCCACGGAACAAATACGTTCGGCGATGGGAAATGACACAACATATCGAGGTGCTAACTTTTCCCGATCGACTGAAACGCACAACACCCATCATAGGTGAACACAAATGAACACAAATAAAATCTGGACCTAAAACCAGTTCTCACCGGCTTTAAGCCAACACGAAGAAAATCGGCATGGCCTTCTGTAGAGTGCCTCGAAAGGTGCCATACAAATACTAGATTGGAAGCTTACTATAGGAAGAAAACTCAACAAGAGACATATGATCTTCCCAACTTCTGCCAAAATCAAGAACACATGCACGAAAGAGATCTTCAAGAGTTTGATTCACACGCTCGGTTTTTCCATCGGACAAAGGATGATAAGCGGTGCAAAGATTTAAGCTTTGTTCCCAAAGCTTTTGAAGATCTAACCAAAATCCACTAGTAAAATAATGGATCACGATTGCTAACAATAAAAGTAGGAACTCCATGCAATTTTAGTTTGACATAGAGTTTAGCCAAAAGAGGTACGGTCCAAAAAAAAAGAAGGACAAGCCTCAAGGCTACACAAAACAAGAGATCTTCATAGATTGGATTCACGATCTCGAATCTCACAAGTGGATAAAGTCTCGAGATCATGCCATTCGGATATCATCAAAGAAACAACTGCTTGTTGCTCTCGGCTTAAGGGTATCGACAACACGATTGCCCTTTCCGGAAGTATAAAAATATCAAGATCATAAGATGCAAGGAACTCGAGCCAACATTAAGTTCCTTATGAGAAAATAAACATTTCAAAGATTTATGATCGGAGTGGAGAACGGATTTCTTCCCTAAAATAATGATGCCAAACTCTAAAAGTGAAAACAATAGCCGCGAGCACTAGATCATAAGTGGGATATCTAGTCTCGATAGGCTTTAATGATTTAGAAATAGCACGTTCTCTTTTGCAAGAGAACGGCACCCAAACCAATACGACTAGCATCGGTATAAACAATAAAGTCTTGGTTCCCTTCGGAAATCACAAGAATAAGAGTATCGGAAAAGAGTTCTTTTAAATAATCTTCTTTCCCGAAAAGATAAAACTTTCAAAATTACAATTATCTTTATGTAATAACCTTTTCAGAAAAATTTACATTTTACAACTCAATTTATTGTGTCTAACTGTCTCATCAAAGCGTTTAGGAAATTCCTATCGATAACGTTGATCAAGCGTACCGACCAGAATTCTTAAAGCACTCAATGGGCAAAACAACACAAAATCATCTTCTATGATAAACAAGTCTCTTTAAAATTTACAAACATTCTTTGCTCGTTTAAGAACAAAATCCAATCATACTTATAAATAAATCTTACGAAAAAGATTTGCAAAATTTTAAATTGCTGTTTTCATCCAAAATCAATAAATACAAGAATGGAGTCATCGAGATATTCGTAGAATACTCGATTCATAAAATGGATGAAATAAGCTGGACAAACTGAATGACATAATAAGTCATTCATAAGAATCATAACGAGTGCAGAATGCGGTAAGTGGAATGCTAACTTCCACAATTCGTAGCAAATGAAAACCGGTGGCAAGGTCGAGCTGAAAAGACCTTAACACCACTCAAAGGACTGCTTAGGTGATAATCCTAAGACAAGCTAAAAAAATACCGGAAAATTCCACAAACTACCCGAATGAGAAAAATAACACTTTCCTCATCAAGTGAGTTTAAAGAACTAAAATGATATCACCGAATTTGGAAATCAAAATCATTAAGAACAAAAGAAATCTGCTTAACAGATAGAAAATTTCGAAGATAAATAGTCCACTCGAGACATAGGATATGGCTTCATAATGATTAAGCCAACCCTTTTTAAAAATAAAAATTAATTCTGAAGCCTAAGTAACGCATGACATGTAAATCGGCTTGGAAAGAAAAAATCACATTAAATAATCTCGACATTTTCACAAAGTAAATGAGTGTTGCGGATCCTCCAATCGGATTCGCAATTCCCAATGAAATCATCAAGCCCAAAAAAAATTAAAAGAGAAAGAATTTATCAAGTGCTTTTGATATAAAATAATGAGATGAACCCAAATCAAAAAGAACTCGAATAAGATAATCCCAAAACAAATATCGTCAAGGGTAGAATGAGAAATACCTTGACCAAGAGAAGTGTCGCTAGGGGCTTGAACAACATTTAGATATCCCTCTCTCTTCTTTGGAAGTCTGGGGCATGAAGATAAAAGATGTCCCGAACTTTTGCAATAACGACAAAAAAATGGTTTCGGGCACTCATTTGCATAGTGGTCCGTAAGACCACAATTGTAGCATCGTCCACGACTGGAGGTAGGAGACTTTGCTATCGAAGTTTCTTGCTTCCCTTTCTTGTTGGGACTGGGATTGGGGCCTTTGAACCTATCAGGCCTCTTCATGTTATTGTTGAAGTTCTGTTTGGCACCCACAACTTCAACATTACTTTCATTATCGGCCTCTTCAAGTCGAAGAGCGATATCAATAAGCTGATCAAAAGAAACTTCTAGTTTCAGAAGCAAAGGCTTTTTAAGGTTCTTATTCAACCCATAGACGAACCTCTGATTTTTCTTCAATGGGGTATTAATATACTCGACCCCATATTTAGAGAGAGATTCAAACGATGCGACGTAATCCGTCACAGAAGATTCACCTTGAACAAGGTCAATAAAGCGTCGGGCTAAAGTTACTTTTTCAGCCTCCGGCACAAACTTCAATTCGAACCTTTCCCGGAATTGCTCCCAAGTAAGATCCGCTTCGATAATTTCAGAAATCAAAAGCTTATGCCAATCTAATGCTCTTTCTTGGAGCATGCTAGAAGCCACTTGGACTCGAAGTGAATCAATAAGATCCATGCGGGAAAAGATGCGATCGCATGATCTAAGCCAAGCTTGGATTTCTATAACGTTTTCGGATCCCTTGAATGGCCTTCCACCCAAAGCGGTATAATCTCTGCACAAGCATGCAAACCCGAATTTGGGGTGAGTAGGCACTGGAGCGGGTCCGGCAGCTTAGGCATTGTTCACAAGATCTAAAAGTTGTTGAGCTGACATAAATACTCCATCCTGAGGAGTAGCACTAGATTGACCGGCACTAGGACGGCCAGGTCTAACCATTTCTCTTCTCTAAGAAAGAAAGAAAGAAGAGGAAAAAGGTTATTCTCAAAATGAATATCAAACAACCTTGATTGATAAAACAAGGCAACACAAAAGAAAATAGGATAGAACGGTACGAAGACTCGAATTAAATCCTATGGCACGATTCCTAAGAAAGACTTAGGACAATGATCCTTGCTAGATTATTCTACATTGTTCCGAAGTTTGGCTCTGATACCAAGCTGTGATGCCCCACCTCTATACTCACGTTAGCCAAGGACACTACGATGTAATGTCGTCGACTAGCACGAAGAATAAGGTTGTTGAGGAGCGACCATCTGTGTAATTGCTTTGTGCGAGTACCGATATGTCAGAAAATATAACTTACATTTCATTTCAAGAGGAAATCCGACATATCAAATACAAACTCAAAGCTACCACATAGTGGCTAAGTGGACCTCGAAAACAAACGTAGAAATAAACATAACACAAATCAGTCACAGATATTCATATCACAAAGGCGGAATAAGACATGAACATATCACATGTAAGTGTACATCAAAATAGTGGCCATATAAGATCCACTACATCACAATGAATAGATACAAGTGCGAGACAAAAGAATAATTATACATCAAGGAGTCCATATCTCAAATGTATAATAACAAAAACTACTAATCTAAAGTAGTTTGCCAAAAGAATCAGATGATAATCCCTGATAAGAAGTCAAGCGGGAGCACCTGAAATATCTCGGTCTGACCCGAGTATTATATAAGAAGAAAATAATAAACGGATCAATCTAGCTATAATTATTAGATAAAATGAGATAGGATAAGAGATGTGACCAAAACGTATGATAACAAAGGAATGCCATACTGTGTCAAGTATACATCAAATAACAACAAAAAATCATACAATATCTCCAATCATCTCAAAATACCAAAAAGAATATCATATTCTTTATTTTATTCACCAAACTTCAAATATTGACAAACATCTAAATGCCAAACGCAGAAGTTGGTGAAACATAAATTCCAGAAATCATCAATTAGAAATACAGGAATCACAAGGGGAAGGCCTATTACAAACGGAATGCTATTCCATGGTCGCTAACCATCGAGCCGGTGCAACGGCGTAGTACAATAACGGTACGCCCAAGGGACCAGAAACTCAAATATTTCGGAACAACGACGTAGTGCAATAACGGTACGCCCGATGAACTCGAAACTAAAATAATTTGGACCAACGATGTAGTGCAACAACGGTACGCCCGATGAACTCGAAAGCCGAAGCATCGATGTAGTACAATAACGGTACATCCGATGAACCAAAAAGCCAGGACATCGATGTAGTACAATAACGGTACATCCGATGAACCAAACACCATAAAAAACATGGGTCGCTAGCCCACAATAGAAATGAGACGAAGCTCAATAAAACTGGGTACAGTCCCCCACGTGGACGAAGAGACATCGCACATTGCTAGTCTAAACCATAAAATGATCATCATCGATCATCAAGAAGTGTCGATTACACTAAGCTAGTAAATACAAGAGTTTAGCTTCATGTCCCATAACCACTTGCTTAACTCAAATATTTACGAACATATTGTAGATTTCCACTCGAAAATTGTCACAAGAGTTCAATCGAACAAGTCCAAGAATTAACCGACGAAGTAAACGCAAGCGTTTCATACCACTTGTTTTACTAGGCCGTTTAATTAGATTTCTCATACGAATGAGGTAAAGGTTTGTATATGCTAATAGATTTAGAAAACGGTTTTATAAACAAACTTTGTATTTAAAAGTAGTGTTGAAATCGTTTTGATGAAAGGGTTTGAGTATTTACTACTAGTATAGAAACCTTTGTATTTTTAAAGTGACAAGTCATAGAAATGATTGTAGAAACAATCAATCATCAAAAATTCACATACGAAGACGTGAATCAAATCCATAGAAATCGATGCTGAATCCATCAAAATGGATATACCAAAAATCTCGAAATAGAAGTCACCAAAATCGATAATAAATGATAATAACAAATCGGATAAATCATGAATCGATTAACATTGGAATCTCGAGCAAAATAATCAAATGGGGCTGAAGCAAGCAGGTCAGTCGACCGAACCAGGTGGTCAGTCGACTGACACAGGGACACGAATTGTGTATCCCCAGGGTTAGTCGACTGACCCAGATGGTCAGTCGACTGATACAGACCCAGGCAATTTCCTGGGTCTGGTTCAGTCGACTGAACCTGCTTCTGAAGCACATTCAGTCTAGCCCCTAAGTGGGGAAAAAATTCTACAAACTGCGATCGGATGAGCAATGGGCACTATGGGTTTACGCCAATCGGCAACCCAGCCCTATAGGCTCTTCGATGCTTCACCGAAAACATGTTCAAAACTCCATAAAAGGATTTTTCACAAAATTGGACTTAAAAACCAAAAATTGGAATATTCGCCAAATAAATCCAAATCAAAATCAAATGAACATGTAAAGATGTTAGGAATTCATACCTAACAATCAAAGATAGTATAGACATAGATGTGAGATAAAAATCTCACCTTTAAACCCAAAAACACAAGAGAGAAGCTTAATCACAAAGGAAAGATCAACACTCTTCACTTCAACCCAAAGTAGCTTGAATCTAAGCTAAAAAGAAGAACATTCCCTAAGTTAGGTTTAGGAAATTTCTGAAATTGAAGAGAGAATGAGTTGGAGGAGATAAAGAGGAGGCTTACCAAAGCTTTTCCAAGAGTTTGGAGCAAGACTTGAGTTTGCAAATGGAATCTAGGGCTTGGAATTTCTAATTCCACTTCTCTTCCCCTATTTTCAGTTTAGCTTGAGAAAAAGAAATGAAATGAGGATGAGTGGATGAAAAGAAGAGCTGAGTTAGGTTATAGAATGAGTTGGGTGAAACCCAAACCCAAAAGCCTAAGTGAAAATAGCAAAATTCAACTTTCTCCAAACATATCGAAGGTTATACTCAAAAAAGTCGCAAACACCATTTTGGACTCAATGGAAGTGGTCTCGAGTCCCAATTCGACTGTTTGCAAAAAGTAGCTTTTCGGACTTTAATCCGATTAACGATTCTATATTTAAATAAAATATTTAAATATTCAATCGTAAAATATGCGGGTTGTTACATATTATCATGTGATTTCCACTCAGATTGCCACCCATCTTATTGCGCAATGGTGTTTTGATCAACTTCATAGTTTAAAATGCTCATTCGATAGTTGCAGTCGATACTAGGAGAGTTAAAACAAGGCAAATCAATCTATAAACTAAGGGATATCTTTCAACCTTTTTTGTTTTAACTAATTCCATATTAAACTCCGAGAGTGTGGCAATATTACAAAAGTGAGGATCATGGCATACATTTTGCTCATAATGTTGCAACCGGTGTTTCAATTGAAAATCAATATCCAACTCACTAAAATCTCTAGAGTAGTAGTTTTTGCTAGCAAATATGCATCTTCAACTTTTAATGCTTCAAAGTTATTTTTTGGCTCTAAGACTGAACTCAGACTTAAAAGTCCAATTGCTGTGTCTGAGAATCTTGTGGTTAACTCCATTATTTGTGTATCAGTAGTTTTGTTTAATATATCATAATGGTAGTGACGTTCTATGGTTATTTCATCGCGTTGTTGACAAGATCGTCTAGTACCTTCCAAATAACGAGAATTCATATCAAGTACGGCAACTGAATTGCCAACACAAAAGGATGTCACACTATTCAAAAGTGTTTGCCATTTATCATCATTTTTCAAATTAGAAAGAAGAGTCTTTGTGATCGAGAGTGAATGAATCCTGTTCAAGATATCTTGAGATTTTTTTTGAAATGTTTGACAAAGGATTTCGATAATTCCCATTACTTCAACCATCAGGTGCAATATGAAGACAAACTGAAAAGTATTCATTGCAAGTAAAGCACCACTCGCTTCAGCATGCATTTTTATATTCAAACCTTCTTTTTTTATGATTTTTAGGACCTCATGAACAGGTTTATACAAGCTAAGCAAGCTACATGCCAAAGAATAGTGTGAGCTCCAACAAGTAGAACCTGGATGTTGTAAAGTGGTTTTTTGATTTTACCCCGTACCTGTTTGTAACGTTCCACTCAACATCATGTCTTCAACTTCTTTTCTTATAGTAGCCTTTAGTTGTTGATTTCTTTTGGTAGATGAAATTACTAAATTCACAATACAATTAAACATTTGAAAGAATAGTTCTATGTCAAATAATTCACCAGAAGCCCCAACTAGTGCAATTTGTAATCGATGAGCAAAGCAATGCACATAATATGGATATGGACATTCTTCTAAAAATAGTGCTTGTAATCCACCCCAAGCACCTCTCATGTTACTCGCACCATCATAACCTTGATCTTGCATGTTTTGAATAAGCAAGCCATTTTGATCGAGCACATTCGAGCAAGCATTTTTTTTAAAGTTTGTGTTGTGGTGTCTTCAACTCCAACAACATCAAAGAACCATTCACGTATATAACTTTCATCATCAAAAAATCTAATAACTATTGCCATTTGCTCAGTATTTGACTCATCTCGTGATTCATCTACAAGAATGCAAAATTTGGATTCACTAATTTATTCGCAAATTCTTCTTCTCACTAAATCACCAATAATTTCCATAATATCATTCTGAATTTTTGGTGCAACATAAAAAGCATTTCCAGGAGAATTTTCTAATACCACTTCTGCAACTTCAGTTGAAAATGAAGCAGAATACTTAATTAGTTCAAGAAAATTCCCAATGTTAAATGAATCGACCGATTCATCATTCCCTCCAGGAGCACAACCTTGACATGCTAACCATAATATATCTTTCACTGAAGTGATGATTCACAATCAATTCTTTTTTATTTCAATTTCATATTGTAAAATCTATTGCTTTTCAATACTTTGTGAAGGATTGCAAAAGCAATCCAATAACATGACATTATTTGAATGTAGTGAATTTGAACCTCCTTCATGTTTTTTGAGACAACAATCTTTTCCAACAATTCTTTTCCAACTATTAAATCCACTAGAAATCCATGTATCTTGTTTATGCTGCTGAGATATATTCTTATCAAAAAGAAAACAAGGAAAGCAATAAGCTTTTTGAGTTGTTTTGGAATATTCAAGCCATTTATGATCTTTAAACCATTCAAATCGCATACGTCGTCTACCTTCATTTCGTTTGAATTTTTCTTTCAAATTAGGTTGACACAACCCATCCCGATATAACGACGACGAATTGCATCTTGACCTTTATGATGGTACATCCATATAGCTTGACGTAATCCTGGATCATGTTTCACAATGTCCTCAGTATTTTGAATTTTAGTGAGATGATGTACTTCATTTGTTGGATCTAGGTTATTTAAATCCAAATTCAAAGAAGGATTCGGAGATGATGTTCCACCAACATCAGATTTTTTATGTAGAAAGAAAACAAAGTTTTTGTTGGCCTTTTGGACGTTTTTTAAATCTTGATGTGACAGAGCTTAGGTGTATCAAAAGAGGATGTGGATAAATAAATTCATTCACTAAAATTTATTCACTAAAAATAAATTCATTCACTAAAAAAGGCATAGATGGTTGCAAAATTTGATGCATCAACGAATAGTAAAATTCATTCACTAAAATTTACTGCTAGTATCTTCATTGTTTGATTCACTAAAATTTACTGTCAGTAGATGGTTGCATAATTTACTACCAGTATCAACAAAACAGTAAAATTTGTTCACTAAAATTCACTAGAAATCACACATTCATTATTTGATTAGAATCGGCCAAGCACTTCATTGCTACAATGCTACTACCAGTATCTTTTCATTGGTACTTGTTTGCAAGTTGCAACTTCATTGCTACTAGCCTATTGCCCAACTAGGGTTTATGTTTACATCTAAAATTCGAATATAAAATTGGGAACATCAATCACAAATCACAATCCAAACTAGGGTTTATAGAATTCGAATCTAAAATTAGGAACTTACTATGTTTTCCTGGAGACTGGAGAAGGAGGACTGAGACTGAAGAAGGAGGACTGGAAGCTAAAGCATGAAATGAAGGAAGAATTGGGGAAACTGGAGCCGAAGTCTGCTGGCTGCCGTTGGAGAAGGCCGGAAGGGGGAGCGAGCGATCCTCGAGTCTGGAGAAGGGGGAGCGATGGGAGAAGATGCGTCACAGTTTTTTTTACGTTAATTTTTTTGTGGGGAGGATAGCCGCCCACCCCATATGCTAAATAGATCCATCCTTGCATAAAAGTAAAGGTTTCCTTTTGTTTTAGAATTCATAAGTGGTCTTTATGTAAAGTTAGTGACTTTTATTTCCTACCTAATCTAAAAGATTGAATTAAATTTATTAGCATTAAATTTAAATAGATATGTTACTTAAATTGCAACCTTTATATATACATATGTTATTTCAAACGTAATACATAACGTGCAATTATATATATATATATATGTGTGTGTGTGTGTGTGTGTGTGTGTGTGTGTGTGTGTTATTTTAAATAAAATCAAAATTGACTTTTGTGTAAATTGTAAAATTTATTTTCAAACTCCTCCTTAATTGAAACCATTATTATGATTATTAACTCTTCAACTGAGAAACTTATATAATATAAGTTAACTTATTTTAGCATAAGTATGTGTGTGCGCGCACGCAAACTAATCTATTATTATAGATGTATATTTTATTAGTCAAAAACTTGGACAACAAAGACATGCGTAAATTCTGTTATAAATGTCATTTAATCTAATTAGAGAGAGAGAAACAAAAGGTTTCTCTCCCTACATTTATAGCCTCATTTTCCCTTAATTATATATATATATATATATATATATATCTGTGTGTGTATGTATGTATGTTAAGAAAAAGAAAAAAGGTTTCTTTCTCTGAAAATTTTATATGTTTAGTAACAAAAATATGCACTTCTTATATGTTGTAATTACACTTCACACGTATGAATGTATTTGATACATTCACTATAATACATACCAATTAAAATTAAAATTTAAACTTTTGTCTCACCAAATAAAACAAAATATGATTTTATTTAAAACTTCATTTGGATCTAATAATCTTTTAGAATTCATAGACCCGATAGATCCAAAATAGCAATTTTTTGAAATCTACCTATTCCTCTGCTTCTGACTGGCACGGTTCCTTCAATGGTATTAGAGCCAAATAGTTTATGTGCTCGAAATTAGTCATGTTATGGCTAATCAATTAAGATTAACAATTTAGAAGGGTGCCTAGAAAAGTAGTGCCTAGGCTTGGGTTTGGGTAATCAAGTATCGTGCCTTCCCTGGCTACCAGCCTGACCCGAAAAGTGAAATGAGCCCAAAGGTTGTATTAAATAGAAATGACCCAATTTGAATTGGACCATGGGCTAATTTTCAAAATTGTTTTGAAAATTAAAAATGAAATTTTAAATTTTAATTAAGAAATACATTATAAATGTTATAACGTGATCAAAATTGTTTTGAAATTAATAAGATTTTAAATTAAGAATTGCATTATAAATGTTATAATATGATTTTCAGAGTTTGCTTTGAAAACAAAGTATATTATAAATGTTATAATATAGTTTTCAAAAGTGCTTTGAAAATATAATAAACATATTTTGAAAATTTTAATATTTATTAATAAGTTTAATAAATTAATTAAATAGTTAATTAATTAAAGTATATATATGTATAATATATATATATATATATTACATTATCTTTCATTGTTTAAGATGATGTGAGTATACATGTATATGCATAAGAAATTTTCAAAATTAATAATTAAGTAAATTGTATAATTAAATAAGTTGATTAACAAATAATAAAATACATACATACATATGTATGTATGTATGTATGTGCGTCCATGTGTTTGTGTATAACCATCAATGCTATGGTATACATATTCAATTAAAATTTTAATTAAATAACATAAAATTAATTAAAATGTTAATTAATTAAATTAATTAAATAAGATTTAATTAATGTGATGTACATAAGACTATTATGTAAGTTAATTAAATTATAAAAGTTAACTTACATATTATGAATGTATCAAATCAAGTGGAACGGTAAAAATCTAAACAAACTTAAAGGATAAAACATGTGTCATAAGAAATCATTATATATATTTTTTCCACTAGCCATATATTTTCCACTAGCCACGGCGACATTACAGGCGACTTTTCTTGCGATTCTCGCTTCCCGCCACTTCGCTCTCTCACATCCGCCTCGTCTCTTTTCTTGCCCATGAAGCAACGATCTATGGATCTGGAGCCTTCTCTGACACGCTCTGGTGTGCTTTTCAATGCCACTGCATCGAATTCCTATGCGTCACTTCCTATTTGTTCGAGTAATACTGCAGATGTTAGTGCTAGTTCTGTGGTCACACCTGCCTTGGGTGACACGGTAAACATCCATACTTTATCTGGGCTTCTAAATGAGATAAATTCCCCACTTCTTCCCACGCCTCTAGTACTTGGCAGTCAAATGATTTCTACTGTGAACCCACTATCTCCTTATCTAGCTTCTGCTAGTTCAATTCTTTGGTCGTTAAAAGATGTTGCTTTGCCTTTTGTGGTCGATTTGGGTAGTGTACAATCTGACAAAAATGTAACAGGGGCTGATTGTTTGTCGAAAAAGTCTTTGGGTTTGGCAGCGACTATCGGGGTTGTAACGGATTGTGATGTTGTAGAGGTTGGGTTAGGCTCTCCTGTTAATGACTGATCCAGTAAATTCTCACCACATGCTTGTGAAAATGCAGAGCCTATTCCCAGTGTGAATCCTTCTTGTACAACTCCCGCTGCTAATGTAGTTGCTTCTCCCCTTGGTGTTGTTCCGCTGTGGACGTCGTTATTCTCCAAGTTGCCAAATAATGCGGGTGTGCATTCCCTCCATCGCTTTGATAAAGTAGAGAATGAGGGTGTTATGATCCCACCGGTGGAGGTGATTATCGCCGGTGTTGATTATTGGAAGGAATATTTGGTTGGTTTTATCCTCGACTCCAATCCTGCCTATCATCTAGTTAAGGCGCGCTGCAACCTGGTGTGGAAGCCTAAAGGAGGGTTAAGTGTTCATTTCGATAATGCAATGTTTTTTTTAAATTCTTGCGTAGTGAAGAAAGACAACGTATTCTTGAGGTTGACCCTATCCTCTTTGAAGGGAAACCTTTTATTATCACAACCTGGTGTCCATCTGTTGATAGCACAAATGATCAGGTATTATCTATCCCTATCTGGGGGCACTTTTCCCACATCTCGTCTGTTCTTCAACCCCTGATCGGGATTGATTGGCTAGCTAGCCTTGTTGGTAAGGTGATATGTTATGACGTTAATGCGGTAGCCAGAAAGAGATTGGTTTATGCCAAATCCCTGATTGAAATAACACCTGCAAAACCTTTGCCTTCAGTTTTGAAAGTCAGACTCGATGAGGGCCATATTGCTGAGGTCAGAGTATGCTACAGTTGGAAACCAAACATCTATTCAGCCTGTCAGTCTTTTGGGCACCTTTTGGAAGCTTGTTCCAAATCTGCCTCTTTTGATTTTGTTCCTTTATATGCTCGGGTTCCACTTCCTCGACCTCCTGTCAGGAAGTGGGTCCCAAAAGTTGCTCCTCCCCCTCTATTTCCCTCTGGTTGATGCTTCTGTTAGTGGTGCTCTTTCTGGGGATGCTCCTATTTGTCCGGCTCATCCTAAGATTGCTACTTCTGTAGATGATCCTGTTTGTCCGGCCAGGCCGGAATTTGCTACTTTTGTAGTTGCTCCTTCTTTAGTTGCTCTTGTTAGTCTGGCCTAGCCTGAGATTGCTATTGTTTGGAATTTGGAGGAGCGGGCCTGGATTCATATTCCATCTGAAATGCGGTACTCGCCTGTGACTGATACTTATTTTGCCTTTATCAGTGATGTTGTGGGTGAGAATCATAGTCTTATTTACCACATTGACGGTAAGGGTCTGTCCCTTACTAGGGTTTGTGAGATAGGTGAGGAGGATAAAAGTAATTTTTATGATGTCAGTTGGGATAGGAAATTTATTTACTCTCTTTGGTCTGAAGGTTATGACCCGAATTTGGCTGCTCTTTTCTCTGGTTTCGTGAATATTATTGGCCCGTCGCCTGATGTTGGCAGTCGCAGTTCCTCTCTTGAGGGCTTGTAGTGATTTTTGTTTAGTAGTATAGGCTCCGTTTGCCTATCTCCTGTTCTTTATTTTTTGTTTGATTGGGCTTTTAATATTTAGCTATTTTGTGCATGTACAGAACACCTGTTTTCCTATTATATATACAGTGGCACAGCCCACTATAAAGCCGGCTAGCTTTGCTAAATAAAATTATAAAGTTTGAAAACGCTGTGGATCAAGTAATATGAAGTATTCTGCTAAATTAAGACTTGTATACCAATTCAATAATTTATAACTAATCACTATTAGATAAGCAGCAGAATAAATAAAGTAAAGAAAGTAAAATCGATCACACCAGAGATTTTTATACTAGTTTGAACTTCCTATTCTATGTCCAGTCCTAGACTCCTTCTGGATTTAAACAACACTCTCATTTAACCTAGAGGAACATGTATATTACAAACTGCCCGAGCTGCCGAATAGGACTTCGTGCCTGAAGATCTCCAGCAGGGCTTCGACTATAAAAAGTAGTAAAGTATTTGACTTTGTATGTTCTTGAATAACACGAATGAGTCAATAAAATACGCTCTTCCTATAATTTCCTTGAGATGATGATTTAAACGTGCTGATTTAGGAAGTTGAAAGTTGAATGCTTTGTAATTCACATGAATGTTGAAAGTAGAAAAACAAGTTAGAATTCGTGAGTAAAAAGAATAGATTTCAACTCTATTTATAATTGTGAAGAGTTTCAGTTGAAGTGTTAGAGCCACTAGAAGGATTGCAACCTTTAGAGAAGAAGACAACTCTCTATAATTTGAATTTCTGTGAAGAGGCACTTCTTCACGTATAGGTCAGTTGACTGAATTAAAAATCAGATGGCGGAAATTATACAAAAAAAGGCAGAACCAAAACAGTTCAAAAATACCATTTTTAAATTTAAATTGCTTTTGAAAAACTTAATTCCTTAAAAAAATTAAAATATAATTTTTTTGAAAACAAATTTTCAAAGCAATATTTGTGTATGTTAGAAGATTGTACATTATAACTAAATTAACTATAACATATGACAAACTCTATTTTTGTCTTCAATATTTGAGCTCGATTTCAATGTTGATCGTCATTATTGATACTCATGTACCTGCTAGTTAGCTTGGAGGTTCTTCTGCATAATTGTATAGTTATTATCATTAAAATCCAAAAAGAGAGGTTCTAACAAAGTTGTCCACCACCATTTATTTATATATTAATAGATTGCTTTCATACACTCATGTTGTTGATATTCGTCAAGCTAGAGATGTTATGTGTAGCACTATTAATATATTGACTAGACAAGGTAAGATACATGCACGTATTTGTTGATATTCCTCAAGGTATGTGCATTATACTTAGGCCATTGCACAAGTGTGGTTATGAATGAATAATCTCTTACAATTTGTTGGTGCTCCTCAAGGTCGAGATGAGATTAGAACAAAGACACGGTTTAGGAGTTGTATTTGATACAACCGGTAAAGTGTTATCCATCACTTGTGGGCCAATGATTTATTGATATTCCTCAAGGTCAGAATTCTAAGGCAAGCGAGTCCTAACATCCACTAGAGAAATCAAATGATTTCTATGTTTTTCTTAGGGATTTGATAAACATAAAATCTAGTGGAAGCCTTATTAGAAAAGTGAAATGGTAACATTTAATATTTCTAATATTATCAGAACATTTACTATAGAATGTTATAATAATCTACATTGGTAAATTCGTGCAATTAATATAATTGATAAAATGTTTATCAATTAAGATATATAAATGAACTGAATTAAAGATTGACAAAAGAAATATAATGTATACTTACTAATAAATATTTTCTGCATGTTATTGTTTCAATACCCATGCAAGCACCTAATTTTTTAACTACTAAATACATTCATAATTTGTCACTTACGTGTTTATTTGCCTAAGACTGTGTATTGTCCCGTATGAGTTTCGAATTCTAAAATGAATACCCGAATATGGATATTTGATCCATGTACGATCATATATTATTGTTTTATAGTGAACGGTCGCAGTTCGTAATGTACGAAACCCTAATGAAATTGGTTCATTTGAAATAGGTAAGTAAACCGTAGTGTGCGATCTTATATTTAATATGATTGATTACAATTACAACATTGTCATGTTAAATGTAACACTAGACCGTAAGCTACAGATAGGTATAAAAACTCGATCACTGAAATGTCCCATTGATCAATTTACAATATTTGATATCCCTAAATGTTAGGGATGATCAAATGTACTTTTTTAAAAGGTTCGTTACGATATTGTACTAAAGGTTTCCTTTTGAAAGTTCGACCATTTAGAAAGGAAAACGAATGTACAAGGGTAGATGTAGCTTAAGATACAGTTGGGATAAAGAGAGTGAATGGACACTTCTACTTCATAATGAAACATAAAAAATTAAAATATGATAACTAATACTTAACATCGAAATGAGGAATATGATTTCTATTCCAAAATGTATTTTTATATAGGAAACTGCTTTATATGAAATTCATTCCTTTGAGTTCAAGATATTTGATTTTAAAACTCTTGATATAAAATGGTTATAGTAAATGGAATAAATAACCTACATTAAGTGGTTGAATAGACCTTTGTATTTCGTATGCTATAATAGTAATGGCAGAAATCGTGGGAGTATGCCATATAGCACTTATTGGTCACATTAAGTTACGAGAATTGTTTTCGTAAACCATAATACCAATTATTTATGAAATAATAACTGTTTTTCATTGTTGATTGAAACATAATTTTATTTCAATATGAATATCGTGAATCTTCTTTATAAAATAAAACTATAATAGTGGTATTTGTTTTTATAATAAAAGTGGTGCATTGGAAAATACACAAGCATCTCAAATTATTTGCAATTATTCTAGAATTAAAGTTTTGAGAAATAATTCTTTAATTATATGATTATAAATCATATGGTGCTAGTGAATTATACCTCAGATAATTAAGAGTGAAGCACCCACTTAGTGGGAGCGTCATAGTAGTTGATGAACTCTTCGGGTTGATACATATAGATGTATGAAATTGAAAGTCTATTAATACCCAAACGATTTAATGTACTTTGTTGTATTCACTGATGAGTCATCATAAACAAGAACAAGTGTCATAATATATATGTAATATGTCCATGATAAGATCATAAAATATAAAATGGAAGTAAATGAAATTACATGCAGTAGAAATGATTCGATTTGATCGAATAATAAAATATAGTGGAAAGAGTTTCGAACATACCTAGAAAATTGAATAAAGAATCATATCAAAATTCACTTCTTCCTATGATATATAATGATGTTTCAATATGGAGTAATCGAACTTTTTTGGACAAAGAATTGTTTACAAAATCATACAAGATAAGGGTTTATATGAAACCCCAACATATCCTAGGTCAAGTAGTTAGCAGATTGTGCGAATCGAAAGACTACACATAATAATATTATGTGAGGGTTCTTGTATTAATCGCCCCAAAAGAGTTTGAGAACGATCGTCATTGGATGACCAATTTATGTTTTGAATGTAATTATCGTAAACTAAAACCAAGTCAGTTCTATGTAATGAAATTCTAAGAAAAATTATGAATACCTATTTGATTACATTGAGAAGCAATTGTTGTTACAAGAAATACAACTTCGTAATGAAGAAATTTCTTCAAGGAATTATTGGTAGTAAAATGGATGTGGACGATACAAAGATGAAACTAATTACGAGGGATGGAATAAAATTAACCAAACCTAAAAATCATGATAGTTTAGAATGTCTAATGATAAATCTCGCACATTAAAGAGAAATTATGAATTTTACTAATGTGGAGAAAAGACCTTTCTCAGTCATAAGTAAGCCATTAAGAGTACTGACTCTACCCTGTGGCACGGTGCGCAAATCCAGAATGGATTCCAAGTTTACTATCAAAATATGATTTTGATATTGGTGTCCGAAAGGATACGATCCATCGACTGCAAAATTGTATTTAGAAAAAAGATAAATGCAGTTGGAATATAAGCCGTGTTGATAAGAATAACATCGTAAATATCAATTATTGAAACTAACACAACAGATTCGTCATTCAACATGCTATAGTTAATTTGGATTTTACTCACAAAATTATCGTCTTACATGACTTTATGTTTTGATACATATGTGTTGAAACAGAAATTTATAAATAATGATTTAGAATAGACATTTGCACATAACAACCAAAAGTCTCGAAGCCAGTGGGAGCGATATTGAGTTTGTGGCTTTTCGGATATGATCCAAGAACGAATACGAAGTATTGTTCGAAAAGCATCAAAGTTGAACAAGTATTTTTATAGAAATATCAAATATTTTTATTTTCAGTCAAAATGTAGAGAAAACATGTGTCCATAATAAAGAACGTTAAATGGTACATAGGTATTTCTAAACAAAAAGTAAATTGCATACCATTGACTGTTAACAATATATTATGTTAAAATCAGTAACTAGTTTGGTTGCTTAATACTCGATATTGGATTTGTAGATTATATCTTTTATAGTAATTATAAAAGATGTAGGGAATGTCCCAAACGATATGTAAAGACACCATATTAAAATGTTTAATATGAAACATGTAAGATGGATTCCTTACGCATTGCAATAGGATTATCATACATGTTGTATTGTCTACAATATCGTATTTTAGATATGTATTTGATGCATGAATCAAATATCAATCCAATTTAAGATCACTGAATAATAGATTAGGGTATTCATGACAAAATGATAAAATTGTTTATAGAAACAATGAACTCCTTATGAAGGAGCGTTCAGATTCGAACTTCATAAGTGTTATTAAGTATGATAAAACAATATCAAATTCATGTTCAGACCTTAGTTGAGGAGCTTTAAGTTGGAAATTGTAATGACCTGGAATCTCAAACACTTCATATTTAAATATCTAAATTATTTATATAATGAATATTGGATTTAATATGATTAAATCGATTTAATAATCTTGTTAACCTCCTTTTTAATAATAACTATAACGACTGGGATTTTCGACCCACCTCATGCCGCAAATTCAAGTGTCGAAAAGCCCGATTGCTAGGGGAAAAAGAAAATAAAGATAGAACAGAATCTCACATGAATGGAATGACATTATTATTTCAATATATAATCTTTACAGCAGAAAAATTTGAATACGATATCAAAGTCTAAATTGTATTCTGCCTGGACAGTTATAAACCTTTTGTCCTTGCAAATGCTAGAAAAATAAAAACAAATGCAATAGGTGCAGCAGATAATAGAATACGTCCATACGTAGATGAAGATCCCCAGCTCTCCTTTGGAAACTCCAAGCGTCTTTAACTAAAACTAAAACTGCTCGAATATAACCGGAGTATTGAAAATACCCGGATAAGGCTTGATAAAC
Organism: Allium fistulosum; assembly: GCA_030737815.1. Classification (NCBI taxonomy): domain Eukaryota; kingdom Viridiplantae; phylum Streptophyta; class Magnoliopsida; order Asparagales; family Amaryllidaceae; genus Allium; species Allium fistulosum. The sequence continues at coordinate 70,373,139 of CM060903.1, forward strand.
CGATGTGAGATACTCGAAATTTTTAATGTTAATGTGTTAGCGCCAAAATTGGTCACTAACACCAAATCCAAGCAAAAGCACCAAGTCACAGTCTAAGCTCACAGATAGAGTATATGTAGAGAGTAATAATGTGAAGAACAATCAAAATTAAAATGAAAACAGTAAAGAACAACATATTTTATAGTGGTTCGGCTAACTCCGGCCTACGTCCACTCCAGAAGTTTCCTTTTTATTGCTGTAATAATCGATTACAGTTACAAAATGGCAGAGTAGCCTTAGCCTTAGAAAAGAGAAATTTAGAGAGCCAAAAGGAAGATCCCCCTTCTGAAGCCCTACGTGCTGTATTTATAGGCAAAACTAGGTAGTTGGGCTTCTCAAGTGATATGGGCCTATTAAGACCTCGGCCGAGTTCGCACCCTTCATCTCAACCGACCCCAAGTCCTCCATAGGCCGACCCGATGTAACCATGGTACTGACCTGAAGTGATATGCTCAGCGACTCGAAGTAACATGACCTATAGCCTAGGCCGAACCACCGTTGAGGCCGAGCCACCTGTGCCGAACCATCCAAATACCGAGCCACCATCAAGTGTCGAACCACCCAAATGCCGAGCCACCATCAAGTGCCGATCCATCCAAATGCCGAGCCACCTTCAAGTGCAAAACCATCCAAATGCCGAGCCACCTTCAAGTGCCAAACCACCATTGAGGCCGAGCCACCTGTGCCAAACCATCCAAATGCCGAGCCACCTTCAAGTGCCGAACCACCCAAATGTTGAGCCACCATCAAGTGCCGAACCATCCAAATGTCGAGCGACCCATGACTTCCAGGCCGAATGACCTATGCCGAGCGACATCACTAAGGCCGAACGACTCCATTAAGTCGAACCATCTATGTCCTTCGCCCTTGACCGAGCGGCATCTGCCGACCTACCTAGGCTGAGCCATGCGTATTGAACCACTCCTGACTGACCGTCTATCCATCCAGCTGGCTCCAACCAATCGTATTCCAATTTCAAAAAATGAGCATTCGATTTGGTTAAATCCGCCTGTCCAAGGCCTTGCCAAAAGGCGGGTTAACACTTGCCCCCTAAAACATGCCTTGCTTTGAAAGGTGTGTTTTGAATAGCCTCAAGTCCGATATCCGAAGTACGTATGTTATCCACATCCATACTTTCCGATTCGTAATCCAATCTATTTTATCCGAGTGCCATCGCTGGGTTGCGTTATCCTGTCCCAGCCTCGACTCTCCGGTCAAGGGCTTATATGTTCTCCAGCCTCGGTTCTCCGACTGAGGACTTCCATATTTTCCGGCCTCGACTCACCGGCCGAGGACTTCTTATATTCTCCGGTCTCGACTCTCCGGTCAAGGGCTTTATATATTCTCCGGCCTCAACTCTCCGGTCAAGGACTTTATATATTCTCCGGCCTCGACTCTCCGGTCAAGGACTTTATATATTCTCCGGCCTTGACTCCCCAGTCGAAGACTTTTATATATTCTCCGGATCCGACTCTCCGGTCGAGGACTTCTATATTCTCCGGCTTCAACTCTCCGGTCAAGGAATTTATATATTCTCCGGCCTCCACTCTCCGGTCAAGGACTTTATATATTCTCCGGCCTTGACTCTCCGGTCAATGACTTTATATATTCTCCAGCCTCGATTCTCCGATCAAGGACTTTATATATTCTCCGGCCTCGACTCTCCGGTCGAGGACTTTTATATATTCTCCGACCCCGACTCTCCGGTCGAGGACTTTGTTCTTTCTGTTCGAGTCTATTCCATTGCTCTCCGGCAAAGGGACTCGTACTTCGTGATTACTACCCCGTCTCTCCGGTCGGGACGGTAATCGCTTGGCCTGTATTATTAGTCCAATCCCTAATCATTACAGAATTCAGTTATCAAAGAGAAAGTTCATACAACAATGGGAAGTAAATGTCCAAAGTACCAAAGAAGAAACCAGAGTTTGCAGAAAAATAGAAAGAAAACAGGATTTCATAGATCCCAGCAGTATAGTTTTTCGTCATCTCAGAGCACGCCTAGGGACCGTCCTCGATCCCATACGTGTGTAACTGACCTAGCCGTACTACTTTGAGTTCTATTACTTATTTAGAACCATAAATCCATTCAGTTGATAACAAGCCGGCGATGACTAGATCCAGCGCCACCTTCGTTCGAGGAAGGCGGTGGCCGCTCCCTTTCCACTGTTACAGCTCGATTCCTTATATACTGTTGTAGGTGACCGTTCCTTATATGCTCCTCAATGATATCTTTCAAATGCCTACAATTGTTTGTGTTGTGCCTATCAAGCTCAAGGAATAAGCAATGATTTCCTGATGCCCGCTCGTATTCCGATGGTTCCCTCCTAGCCGATCTTCGATACTGGAGGTGCCCCCGAGTATCCAAGTAAATCCTTTCCAGAGTTTCTGTCAGATCTGTATAAGAAGAAAATTTCAATTCTCTCTGTTACCTTTTTGAGGGGTTACTGTCGTCACTCATTTTCCTTTTGCCCTTATCATCTTTGTTTGGTTCCTCCCTGGGTGGACCTCCACCTCTAACGACATAAGCTTCAGCCTCTCTCCCTTCTCTTTCGGTATGTGTGTCTTCCTGCCTTTGGAATCTTTTCGCTTCATGATAGAACTCCCCAAGATCCATTGGGGGTCCTGTTCCAACAATATCTTAATATCTGAATTATCCGCAATTCTTGAAACTGCTGCCATCAAAACCATCGACGGATCAGGTCGATCCACTGAAGCTACCACCGCGTTGAATCTGGTTAAGAAATCCCTGAACGACACTCCCTTCCATTGTTTCATCGATGTCAAGGTCATTATGTTCTTGGGTCTGACTATATGGACCCGAAACTGCCTCATAAACCTTTCAATCAGCTCCGTCCAACTGCCGATAGAACCATTCTCCAGCTGTCTGAACCACATAGCTGCGATATCCGTCAAATACAGAGGGAAGCATCGAGCCGTGACCTCATCTAATGCCCTCGGTACCTCCATATGCCTCATGTACCTTGTCAGATGAACGGCGGGATCTGTTCTCCCATCATACATCTCCAACGTTGGTAGCTTAAAATCCGGAGGGTTCCTAGCCTGCTTGATAGTAGGAGTAAAGGGACTCCTATTCACATCCTCCAAGTCTTTATTTACCAATCCACCTCTCATAATTCATCTGACCATCTCCGCTAATCTGTCATTGTCGCCAAACTGTAATCCTTGTCCGCTACCTCTGATCTGTCCCCCGAGTTCACGAGGGAATCCTGGCACATACTCCTCATCACGTACTCTTGCACTCCTGTTGGTGTCGGGTTGCACAGCGTCATCTGGTATCCCTCCATGGATTGGTCCAGCATTTCCTGGTGGTGTGCCCCCGAGTCTAGGTCCATCCAGATTGATAGCCATCTGCTGATTGGGGGCTGCCACTTGCTGAGCCACTCCCTCTGCTTGTTGGTTGAGCGCTTCTGATCCAGCTCCACAGATCTGAGCTCCTGCATTTCCTGCTCGTGCAAATTGTCTGAGAAGAGCCTGCATCATCTCCTCTTGTCTTTTCAGCATCGCTTCCATCTCATCTCTGGTGATGTAGATGGATGCTTGACCTGCTCCAGCTCTAGAAGGGGCCTCTTGACTTCCCTCTTGATTGCTTCTTTCTGTCACTTGCTTCCTTATTGGTGGCCTAGCCATTGCTTCCTAGAATCCAAGTTCCTAACTCCAAAATTCCCGAGTGCTTGCCTTCTCGGTGAAAGCACCAAAATGTTAGCGCCAAAATCGATCACTAACACCCAAATCCAAGCGAAAGCACCAAGTCACAGTCACAGCTTACAGATAGAGTATATGTAGAGAGTAATAATGTGAAGAACAATCAAAATTAAAATGAAAGCAGTAAAGAACAACATATTTTATAGTGGTTCGGCTAACTCCGGCCTACGTCCACTCCAAAAGTTTCCTTTTTATTGTTGTAATAATCGATTACAGTTACAAAATGGCAGAGTAGCCTTAGCCTTAGAAAAGAGAAATTTAGAGAGCCAAAAGGAAGATCCCCCCTTCTGAAGCCCTACGTGCTGTATTTATAGGCAAAACCAGGTAGTTGGGCTTCTCAAGTGATACGGGCCCATTAAGACCTCGGCCGAGTTCACACCCTTCATCTCAACCGACCCCAAGTCCTCCATAGGCCGACCCGAAGTAGCCATGGTACTGACCTGAAGTGATATGCTCAGCGACTCGAAGTAACATGACCTATAGCCTAGGCCGAACCACCATTGAGGTCGAGCCACCTTTGCCGAACCATCCAAATGCCGAGCCACCTTCAAGTGCCGAACCACCCAAATGCCGAGCCACCATCAAGTGTCGAACCACCCAAATGCCGAGCCACCATCAAGTGCCGAACCACCCAAATGCCGAGCCACCATCAAGTGCCGAACCATCCAAATGCCAAGCCACCATCAAGTGAACCATCCAAATGCCGAGCCACCTTCAAGTGCCGAACCATCCAAATGCCGAGCCACCTTCAAGTGTCGAACCACCATTGAGGCCGAGCCACCTGTGCCAAACCATCCAAATGTCGAGCCACTTTCAAGTGCCGAACCATCCAAATGCCGAGCCACCATCAAGTGCCGAACCATCCAAATGCCGAGCCACCCATTACTTCCAGGCCGAACGACCTATGCGACATCACCAAGGCCAAACGACTTGATGCAGCCCAGATTGACGAAGACATAGGTCGCCAACGACCTAATTTTCCTGAGCAACGACCTAGCATTTTATTCCTTAAGTCGCGCCATTTTAGGTTGCAAACGAGCTATGAAGTTCGACCTAACAAGCTCCGACCTAACGAGCTTCGACCTAACAAGCTCCGACCTAACGAGCTTCGACCTAACAAGCTCCGACCTAACGAGCTTCGACTTAACAAGCTCCGACCTAACGAGCTTCGACCTAACCAGCTCCGACCTAACGAAGATCATGAGTTATATGATAAGTCGTTGGAACGACCTAACCCAATATGATAAGTCGCTGCAACGACCTAGCAAGACTCATATCACCCAAATTCCTTAGGTCGCTCAAACAAGCTAACGACCTACGATAAGTCGCGAACGACCTATTTTAGGTCGTATAGCATTTAGGTCACTGAAGTTGATTTCTCTTACGCTGCTTCTCTTCCTTGCAGCTACTGAATTTTAGGTCGCTTGTAGATAGGTCGCATGCTGCTGTTTCCTTAGGTCGCCAATGACCTAACTTAAGTCGCTGCCAAAGCTTAAGTCACTCTGTGGATAGGTCGCGTGAAATTTCCAGAAGCTATCTTCTTAAATCGCTGATCTGTAAGTCGCTGGAACGTCTGATGCAAGTTTTCCTTAAGTCGCTGCTGTCTTGAGTCATGTTGTATATAAGTTGTTGTACTTTTTGTTATGTTGTAAATCCTTAGGTCGTTTGTATGTTGTATTTGTCATATGTCTTGTGTTGTAATGTTTTAAGTCGTTTGATGTTGTAAAGGTTAGGTCGATAACGACTTATCTTAAGTCGTGTCTTGTAATGTTGGTGATGTGTTGTTTTAGGTCGCAAGTGTTAGGTCGTGGCCGACCCAAGTGTTAGGTCATGGCCGACCTAAGTGTTAGGTCATGGCCGACCTATGTGTTGTACAAATTTCTGTTGTGTGAGTTGTAAGCCTATAAATAGGCGGATGATGTCATTTGTAATGGTAGTTGATTTTTGAATAAAATTCTTGTTTGTTAGCTTTGTGCTTTCATTAAATTGGTAGTTGAGTGTAATCTCCTATCTCCTCTTTCGGCATTCGAGTGCGCTCGAATCAACGATCGTAGAAGCCAATTCACGGTATCAAGTGTGCTTGATCAACGTCTGAAGAATTGCAGATCTTCTTTCACGGTATCGTGCGCGATCAACGTGACGAAGATAGCTAGAATTCGGTATCTTCGGATCAACGAATTTGGGTCATTCAGTATTTTCCATTCCATCGACTGCTACTTTCACAGAATCATCATTTTGTTATTCCGCTGCTGCGTCATTTTGGTATCAGAGCTAGACTTAGCCAATCATAGCTAAGCCGAGTCTTGGAGCCAATTCTTTGAAGAGTTAAAGCCGAGCTACATCAAGCGAAGCCGAGCTAAGAGAAGTATTTGAACTAAGCATAGAAGTTCACTTTGCAAGTCAAGGCCGAGAGTTTAAGTATTGGAGCTAGAAGCGAACTTGTTCAAGTTGTGAGAGATTTGTTCAAGTTCATTGGGCGTCAATTTGAGATTTGAAGTTTTGGAGTTTGAATTAAGTTGTTTGTTTATTTAGGGTGTTCGTGAGATTTCAAACAAGTGGGAAAGTTTGATTCGAAAATTTTTGGATCAAAGTGAAGTTTGTGTTTAGATCTGTTGAAGATTTGATCATGCCTCCGAGATATGTTAACCGTCGTCATAATGTTGCAGATTTGTATGGGAGTGAAGATCCTAAACAGATGAAACAACGTATCGATGACAGGTTCAATAAGGGTTTCGAGAGAGTGGAGAGAGTGGAGAGAGACATGAATCGAAATCAAAGGAGAGTGTCGCCACGTTATGATAGAGAAAGAAGAGAATCATCTTTGACCATAAATCGAGATCGTGGAGTTCGAGACAATCATGATTATCAGAATGAAGAAAGAAGAGCTTATCGTGGTTATGAGCATGAGCCATATGGTGATTATGAAAGAAGAAGTAGAGAGGACGTGCATGGGCATAAAAGAGTCAATGTTCAGAATAGACATCGAAGTTCATCTAATTTGGAAGAAGATAGTTATGGTGATCGTGTTCATTTTCGATATTCCGGTCAAGGGCAAAATCGATATAAGAATATTGAAGAGGATGGTTATACACGGAAATCAAGGAAAGATACAGAGATTCCAGAATTCTGAGGTGGTCTACAAGCAGAGGAATTCTTGGATTGGTTATCAACGGTTGAAAATAATTTTGAACTCAACAACGTGTCTGAAGATTGTCAAGTTAAATTAGTTGCTACAAGACTGAGAGGACGAGCTATGGATTGGTGGCAACAAACTAAATCAACCAGAAAGAGAATGGGGAAATCCAAAGTTGTCACGTGGGATAAGATGAAAAGGACGATGAAGGAAAATTTCTTACCCTACAATTATCAAACCCGTGTGAACCAACAAATGCAGAAGTTAAGTCAAGGAAGTCGAGGAAAGGGTGTGGTTACAAACTCCCGCAATTAGAATCATGATGTACATTACAGTAGAAATGTTTCTAAGAGATTCAATGAACCAGTTGTACATGGAAGCACTAAGACAAATGTTGATGATCGAATTAAGCGCTATCCTTTTCAGGAGTCTGGCCATAGAAGTATTGAATGTACGGAGCCCAAGATAAAAACCTTAGTTGTCAAAGATTGTGAAAACGAAGATGTGGATGATTCTACTGAAAGCGAACCGGAAGAGGAAGAGGAACCGACTAGTCCATTCTCTTTCAGCGAAAGTGTTGACGAAGCAGAACGTAGTGTAGAATCATTGGTTAGATATGAGGTAAGTAAAGAGCTTAAAACTTCTGAGGAGGTTAAACCAATGATAGCAGAGTTTGAAGAGGTCGGTCCTACAGAATCGTTCGAAGAATTACCACCTAAATTTGACAACGATGAAGGAGTTTTGTCAGAGAATGAAGGATGTAACTCGTTGTGGAGGACTGCTGAATTTGACTTTTATCAACCACCGAAATTTGATGATGATGAAGGAATTGAGTCAAAGTATGTGGATGTAGAAGTTGAATATTCTTCACCGCCGAAGTTTGATGTCGATAGTATGGAAGAAGAATTTTTGTTCGGAGCTGAAGGACATTACTTGATGATGGAGGATTCTTGTTTAACACCTGAACTTATGGATGAGAGCCCGCTAAATGTTAATTCCATAATCTCCGAGAAGCCCGAACAAAATGAAAGTGAGACAGAAGAGAAAGCAGGATCAGATAGTTTATTATCTTTAGAAGAGTTCGTCAATATAATGAAAGATAGTGATGAATTATCATTGTTGATTGACTCTGGGGAAAGTTCTGATTTTGAGACACCTACAGAGGTTGAAGTATGTGAAGAGTTTGAGGATGAGTTTTCTGAGGAACTGTTTGAAGAAACCAGTCTGGTATTTTTGGAAGAGCCTGTCGAAAAGGTGAAAATTAATAATGGATTGTTTATATTGACCGGGAAAGAAACGAGTGAAGATCTTGATGTTTTTGAGGAAGTTGGATCAGAATTCGATGAGTCTGAAGTCGAGTATCCTGCGGAACTACCCGAAGAGTTATCACCATTACAGTACTTTCAACCTCACACTGAACTAATACCAGATGCTATTCTACTACAGGGATCGTATGATCTTCAGAATCTGAAAGAACAAGAAGACTTGAAAAGACAGGGTGAAGAGAATGATTGTCGGTTGGAATTGCTTGATCATGTCCACACTGCTAATGATAGCAACGTCAATTGCTTGGAATTGTTTCATGAACATAAACATGTTGAAGGAGAAGCGAGTGGGAATTCATTTCAGTCAGGGGAAATTGATGCAACACATCAAGGGAAGATTCTAATTGAGGACACAACTGAACGAGATAAGGAAAGACGAGAGTCTGAGCATGAGTCCTCACACTTTTTCGGTCGTGATTTCCTAAGTCGTTCCATGATTTTAAACTTCCTTATATCATCCCACATTTTCGACACGTTTTGGTTCTATATCACATCCTCCTATTGGCACAAGCAATATGGTACAAGGCATAGGTCGCCAACGACCTAATTTTCCTGAGCAACGACCTAGCATTTTATTCCTTAAGTCGCGCCATTTTAGGTCGCAAACGAGCTATGAAGTTCGACCTAACAAGCTCCGACCTAACGAGCTTCGACCTAACAAGCTCCGATTTAACGAGCTTCGACCTAACAAGCTCCGACTTAACGAGCTTCGACATAACAAGCTCCGACCTAACCAGCTCCGACCTAACGAAGATCATGAGTTATATGATAAGTCGTTGGAACGACCTAACGACCTAACCCAATATGATAAGTCGCTGCAACGACCTAGCAAGACTCATATCACCCAAATTCCTTAGGTCGCTCAAACAAGCTAACGACCTATGATAAGTCGCGAACGACCTATTTTAGGTCGTACAGCATTTAGGTTGCTGAAGTTGATTTCTCTTACGCCGCTTCTCTTCCTTGCAGCTACTGAATTTTAGGTCGCTTGTGGATAGGTCGCGTGCTGCTGTTTCCTTAGGTCGCCAACGACCTAACTTAAGTCGCCAACGACCTAACTTAAGTCGCTGCCAAAGCTTAAGTCGCTCTGTGGATAGGTCGCGTGAAATTTCCAGAAGCTATCTTCTTAAATCGCTGATCTGTAAGTCGCTGGAACGTCTGATGCAAGTTTTCCTTAAGTCATTGCTGTCTTGAGTCATGTTGTATATAAGTTGTTGTACTTTTTGTTATGTTGTAAATCCTTAGGTCGTTTGTATGTTGTATTTGTCATATGTCTTGTGTTGTAATGTTTTAAGTCGTTTAATGTTGTAAAGGTTAGGTCGATAACGACTTATCTTAAGTCGTGTCTTGTAATGTTGGTGATGTGTTGTTTTAGGTCGCAAGTGTTAGGTCGTGGCCGACCCAAGTGTTAGGTCGTGGCCGACCTAAGTGTTAGGTCGTGGCCGACCTATGTGTTGTACAAATTTCTATTGTGTGAGTTGTAAGCCTATAAATAGGCGGATGATGTCATTTGTAATGGTAGTTTATTTTTGAATAAAATTCTTGTTTGTTAGCTTTGTGCTTTTATTAAATTAGTAGTTGAGTGTAATCTCCTATCTCCTCTTTCGACATTCGAGTGCGCTCGAATCAACGATCGTAGAAGCCAATTCACGGTATCAAGTGCGCTTGATCAACGTCTGAAGAATTGCATATCTTCTTTCACGGTATCGTGCGCGATCAACGTGACGAAGATAGCTAGAATTCGGTATCTTCGGATCAACGAATTTGGGCCATTCAGTATTTTCCATTCCATCGACTGCTACTTTCACAGAATCATCATTTTGTTATTCCGCTGCTGCGTCATTTTGGTATCAGAGCTAGACTTAGCCAATCATAGCTAAGCCGAGTCTTGGAGCCAATTCTTTGAAGAGATAAAGCCGAGTTAGTGAAGCCGAGCAACATCAAGCGAAGCCGAGCTAAGAGAAGTATTTGAACTGAGCATAGAAGTTCACTTTGCAAGTCAAGGCCGAGAGTTTAAGTATTGGAGCTAGAAGCGAACTTGTTCAAGTTGTGAGAGATTTGTTCAAGTTCATTGGGCGTTAATTTGAGATTTGAAGTTTTGGAGTTTGAATTAAGTTGTTTGTTTATTTGGGGTGTTCGTGAGATTTCAAACAAGTGGGAAAGTTTGATTCGAAAATTTTTGGATCAAAGTGAAGTTTGTGTTTAGATCTGTTGAAGATTTGATCATGCCTCCGAGATATGTTAACCGTCGTCATAATGTTGCAGATTTGTATGGAAGTGAAGATCCTAAACAGATGAAACAACGTATCGATGACAGGTTCAATAAGGGTTTCGAGAGAGTGGAGAGAGTGGAGAGAGACATGAATCGAAATCAAAGGAGAGTGTCGCCACGTTATGATAGAGAAAGAAGAGAATCATCTTTGACCATAAATCGAGATCGTGGAGTTCGAGACAATCATGATTATCAGAATGAAGAAAGAAGAGCTTATCGTGGTTATGAGCATGAGCCATATGGTGATTATGAAAGAAGAAGTAGAGAGGACGTGCATGGGCATAAAAGAGTCAATGTTCAGAATAGACATCGAAGTTCATCTAATTTGGAAGAAGATAGTTATGGTGATCGTGTTCATTTTCGATATTCCGGTCAAGGGAAAAATCGATATAAGAATATTGAAGAGGATGGTTATACATGGAAATCAAGGAAAGATACAGAGATTCCAGAATTCCGAGGTGGTCTACAAGCAGAGGAATTCTTGGATTGGTTATCAACGGTTGAAAATAATTTTGAACTCAACAACGTGTCTGAAGATTGTCAAGTTAAATTAGTTGCTACAAGACTGAGAGGACGAGCTATGGATTGGTGGCAACAAACTAAATCAACCAGAAAGAGAATGGGGAAATCCTAAGTTGTCACGTGGGATAAGATGAAAACGACGATGAAGGCAAATTTCTTACCCTACAATTATCAAACCCGTGTGAACCAACAAATGCAGAAGTTAAGTCAAGGAAGTCGAGGAAAGGGTGTGGTTACAAACTCCCGCAATCAGAATCATGATGTACATTACAGTAGAAATGTTTCTAAGAGAGTCAACGAACCAGTTGTACATGGAAGCACTAAGACAAATGTTGATGATCGAATTAAGCGCTATCCTTTTCAGGAGTCTGGCCATAGAAGTATTGAATGTACGGAGCCCAAGATAAAAACCTTAGTTGTCAAATATTGTGAAAACGAAGATGTGGATGATTCTACTGAAAGCGAACCGGAAGAGGAAGAGGAACCGACTAGTCCATTCTCTTTCAGCGAAAGTGTTGACGAAGCAGAACGTAGTGTAGAATCATTGGTTAGATATGAGGTAAGTAAAGAGCTTAAAACTTCTGAGGAGGTTAAACCAATGATAGCAGAGTTTGAAGAGGTCGGTCCTACAGAATCGTTCGAAGAATTACCACCTAAATTTGACAACGATGAAGGAGTTTTGTCAGAGAATGAAGGATGTAACTCGTTGTGGAGGACTGCTGAATTTGACTTTTATCAACCACCGAAATTTGATGATGATGAAGGAATTGAGTCAAAGTATGTGGATGTAGAAGTTGAATATTCTTCACCGCCGAAGTTTGATGTCGATAGTATGGAAGAAGAATTTTTGTTCGGAGCTGAAGGACATTACTTGATGATGGAGGATTCTTGTTTAACACCTGAACTTATGGATGAGAGCCCGCTAAATGTTAATTCCATAATCTCCGAGAAGCCCGAACAAAATGAAAGTGAGACAGAAGAGAAAGCAGGATCAGATAGTTTATTATCTTTAGAAGAGTTCGTCAATATAATGAAAGATAGTGATGAATTATCATTGTTGATTGACTCTGGGGAAAGTTCTGATTTTGAGACACCTACAGAGGTTGAAGTATGTGAAGAGTTTGAGGATGAGTTTTCTGAGGAACTGTTTGAAGAAACCAGTCTGGTATTTTTGGAAGAGCCTGTCGAAAAGGTGAAAATTAATAATGGATTGTTTATATTGACCGGGAAAGAAACGAGTGAAGATCTTGATGTTTTTGAGGAAGTTGGATCAGAATTCGATGAGTCTGAAGTCGAGTATCCTGCGGAACTACCCGAAGAGTTATCACCATTACAGTACTTTCAACCTCACACTGAACTAATACCAGATGCTATTCTACTACAGGGATCGTATGATCTTCAGAATCTGAAAGAACAAGAAGACTTGAAAAGACAGGGTGAAGAGAATGATTGTCGGTTGGAATTGCTTGATCATGTCCACACTGCTAATGATAGCAACGTCAATTGCTTGGAATCGTTTCATGAACATAAACATGTTGAAGGAGAAGCGAGTGGGAATTCATTTCAGTCAGGGGAAATTGATGCAACACATCAAGGGAAGATTCTAATTGAGGACACACCTGAACGAGATAAGGAAAGACGAGAGTCTGAGCATGAGTCCTCACACTTTTTCGGTCGTGATTTCCTAAGTCGTTCCATGATTTTAAACTTCCTTATATCATCCCACATTTTCAACACGTTTTGGTTCTATATCACATCCTCCTATTGGCACAAGCAATATGGTATAAGACATAGGTCGCCAACGACCTAATTTTCCTGAGCAACGACCTAGCATTTTATTCCTTAAGTCGCGCCATTTTAGTTCGCAAACGAGCTATGAAGTTCGACCTAACAAGCTCCGACCTAACGAGCTTCGACCTAACAAGCTCCGACCTAACGAGCTCCGACCTAACGAGCTTCGACCTAACAAGCTCCGACTTAACGAGCTTCGACATAACAAGCTCCGACCTAACGAGCTTCGACCTAACCAGCTCCGACCTAACGAAGATCATGAGTTATATGATAAGTCGTTGGAACGACCTAATGACCTAACCCAATATGATAAGTCGCTGCAACGACCTAGCAAGACTCATATCACCCAAATTCCTTAGGTCGCTCAAACAAGCTAACGACCTATGATAAGTCGTGAACGACCTATTTTAGGTCGTACAACATTTAGGTCGCTGAAGTTGATTTCTCTTACGCCGCTTCTCTTCCTTGCAGCTACTGAATTTTAGGTCGCTTGTGGATAGGTCGCGTGCTGTTGTTTCCTTAGGTCGCCAACGACCTAACTTAAGTCGCTGCCAAAGCTTAAGTCGCTCTGTGGATAGGTCGCGTGAAATTTCCAGAAGCTATCTTCTTAAATCGCTGATCTGTAAGTCGTTGGAACGTCTGATGCAAGTTTTCCTTAAGTCGCTGCTGTCTTGAGTCATGTTGTATATAAGTTGTTGTACTTTTTGTTATGTTGTAAATCCTTAGGTCGTTTGTATGTTGTATTTGTCATATGTCTTGTGTTGTAATGTTTTAAGTCGTTTGATGTTGTAAAGGTTAGGTCGATAACGACTTATCTTAAGTCGTGTCTTGTAATGTTGGTGATGTGTTGTTTTAGGTCGCAAGTGTTAGGTCGTGGCCGACCCAAGTGTTAGGTCATGGTCGACCTAAGTGTTAGGTCGTGGCCGACCTATGTGTTGTACAAATTTCTGTTGTGTGAGTTGTAAGCCTATAAATAGGTGGGTGATGTCATTTGTAATGGTAGTTGATTTTTGAATAAAATTCTTGTTTGTTAGCTTTGTGCTTTCATTAAATTGGTAGTTCAGTGTAATCTCCTATCTCCTCTTTCGACATTCGAGTGCGCTCGAATCAACGATCGTAGAAGCCAATTCACGGTATCAAGTGCGCTTGATCAACGTCAAAAGAATTGCATATCTTCTTTCACGGTATCGTGCGCGATCAACGTGACGAAGATAGCTAGAATTCGGTATCTTCGGATCAACGAATTTGGGCCATTCAGTATTTTCCATTCCATCGACTGCTACTTTCACAGAATCATCATTTTGTTATTCCGCTGCTGCGTCACGACTCCATCAAGCCGAACCATCTGTGTCCTTCGCCCTTGACCGAGCGGCATCTGCCGACCTACCTAGGCCGAGCCATGCGTATTGAACCACTCCTGACTGACCGTCTATCCATCCAGCTGGCTCCAACCAATCGTATTCCAATTTCGACAAATGAGCAGTCGATTTGGTTAAATCCGCATGTCCAAGGCCTTGCCAAAAGGCGGGTTAACATGATGTAAATCAAAACCTTTAAAAAGAATGGTATCTCATAAGACCATGTCCACACATAAATATGGACGGGTTTTTTATCTTATAATAACCAAAATACTTTATACTGAAAACACTTCAATATTACTATTAATGACATTGGCTTTGAAAATATTTTTCAAGTAAATATATATAAAACAAGTATCAATACCCGGACTAAGTCTATGGTAATATATTCGGAGTAGGTAAACGGAATATACCTGGACGGAATATATGATACCAAAGGGGTAGCCGAAATATTTACAAAGCATTACAGCTATTTTGGGACTACAATCAAAATCGTAAAGCTTGTTTTGAAATTGGTTTTCCAACATGATAGGGAACTAGTGGCCTTTTTCTTCGATCCACGCATAACACATAGTTTTCGCATGGGTTTACACGATCTCCGTCAGCCTCCGAACTATGATGTTATACTATTATGGAATAGAGTATTACTATATGGCTTTACACGATCTCCGTCAGCCTCCAATACCTGCTCATGTTATCATCTTAAGCCAACAGATGTCTTTTATTCCTCATAACTAATAGCCCAAAATATGTCCTGCAGACGATATAGTATCCCGTATCATCTCCGGGATGTGAGGCTCTTGAGGCTACGCTTAACTTCTACAAAGCCATGCTTTATTTCACAAAAAGCCATGCTTTGCCTTTCTCGTAATAGGTTCCTCTTTGAATGCCACATTGCCATTCCTTCTATCATTATTGACTTTCACGAACATACAACCTCTGGGCTCGTATGTCTCAGAGAAGGGTGTTAAGCTAAGAGAAGTTGCCTTCTCCACCACCAAGCAGATGTAAGTTTGTAAAAGTCAACGTTGTGATATTAGAAATGCAATGTCAGACACTTATCCATACAAGTTCGTTCTGGGACTGGACAAAACCGAAAGCATTCCTCCTACCACATCCTTTTGGGAATCACCCCTAGGATCAGTAGCGAGTAGTCCTTGCATTACGAAGATTTCAAAACATGACAGGACCACTGTTATAATAAATGTCTCTATATTGGGAGCTACCTAGAGAATTTCAACAAGCGGTTCTTCCGATATGAAGATCTTTGGTCTTCAATACAACGAAGATTTTCAAAATGCAGACATCACTGCCATATAAGTATAATGTGGGGTAAACCCTTGGGACTCGTGACGGCAATCCCTACATTATGGAGATCCCAGGTCTTCAATAATTATCATCTTCACAATGTCTTCACTTTCGAACGTAGACATTGGTTCAAAGTGGTTTTCGGATAGGAGTTACCTAAATCCGACCTCGGTTTGTCCGCACCAATCATCGATTAAAAAGATATTAAGTTTATATGTGACTATCAATCATCATTCAATTTAATTCATCTTTTTATTCATTCATAAATATCTCTTAGAGATATATTCATTAAATTATTCCATTTATCTTCTTAACAGTATATGGAATCATTAAGCCTCATTTATCAAATCATTTGGTAAATTTAAACCTTTTTAATCTTGGACTAATTCCAAATCAATTCACCTTTTACTTAGAAAATCATTTCCAAATCATTTATTTAAATCTCATACTAGAAAACATTATTTTAGAGCATCCAGGCTTTCCCTTCGACATGTTCTATCCCTCTCCCAAGTCTCCTTGGATCTTACAGACGAAACACCTATACTAGTCGTTTCCGCATACTCCTTTCATTTTTAGAAATGATTTATAAAACTTCCAAATCATTGTTTAAAACACTTAGTTATTCTTTTAAAAACCATTTATAACATATATGAAAAAGAATGGCTAAGTTTAAAATCATATTTCACAACTTATTGAAACTGCTGTAAAAAGTGCTGCGAACAAGTGCTGCAAACAGCGTATTAAAGCTTCTTTGATCAAAATAACATTTTTCTTCACATATGTTCATTTTTCCAACTTAAACCAATTTTAAAACGCTTTAAATGAATTATAAGATTTATTTCATATTTTCAAACATTTTAAAAATATTCATTTTAAATATATTTCAAATTCGGAATTTAAACTGCCAAACCGCATTTTTCTGAAAACTTGTTTTGGACTTATTTAAAAATATACAGTATGAAACCTTGATTTTCTTTCTTCATTTAAAAATTATGGATATAATAGTCTACAAAATTCATATCTCGAAGAATTCTGAGCTATAATCCATTTTGCATACTCATTTGGAATCTTCGGCCCGAAATCGCGAACTACCATTATGCGACGCGCCTAGTTTTGACTTGTTATTCAATTTCTTTTCAAACTTCATGTAAACACTTTTAAATGTTTATAAAACATTTATAAATTGTTTTAAACTCATTTAAACAAATACTTTTCATATTTCAAACTCATTTTCCATTTCATTTATATTATAATATTATATTATCATGATATTCATTTCAACTTTTTTAGATATTTTAAAATCATTAAGAGGCTAAATAATTTTCATACACATCTTTATATGGAATTAGTTCTTATTAAATTAACTATGGTTAGTTACTAACCATTTCTCTTATCATTTATCACCAAGTAATCATCCATATTAACATTCATATATTCAAACAAGTAATCAACCAAGTAATCACACATTTAATCATCTGATATATACATACATACATATATATATATATGTATATATATATATATAATATTTTCATATCATTAAACTTGGAATTATTTAGAGATTAACTAGTAAATTTAAATGTGAGTACTCACCTTTAACCAAATCGTTTCACTTTCTACCAACATTCTTATCCAACAACACTTCACTACCTCATCTTCTACTCCATTTCTCTTTACTTTATGTTCTCGACCTCTTTTTCCAAACTCCATAAAATTCGGCAGAGCTTCCGTGGTACTTCAACATCCTCATATCTTCTTGAAACGAAATGGGCGGCACTTCCTTCTCTTTTTCTTGCACCGGAGCTTTTCAACTTGCTCTTTCCTTCTACATAGGTTCGTCCTCACCATGATCCCCTCCTTCCTCCATTATTTCTTCACTTCTTAGATGCTAAACTATGTTCTAATGATGATATAAGAACTTTGGCAAAGTTTGGTGGATTTTGGAGTTGGTTTGATATGATTTTAAGAAATGTTGGTAAGGAAAGAGAAGAGAGGAAGCCATTAAAATGGAGAGGAAGGAGAAGAAGAAGAGAAAGAAAGGAATGGAATGAAGTGTGAAGATTTGTAAAGCCTTAGGGTCTTATTTATACGAAAAGCAAAAGGTGGAAATTTACCAAATCAACCCTTTACGAAATTACCAAAATACCCTTACTTAAACCTAAAGTAAGCTACACTTTTTCAACACTTACCATCACACATCACATCCTTGCTTTATGTCATAGTCATTTAATGGTTAAGAAAAATAAAGTAATGATTTTGTTGGATTTGGATGTGATTGATTTGATGTTTGCTTTTTTACTTTTGTTAATTACCTTGCTTACTTTTACTAATGATATTCTAGAATTTTCTAATGGTACTTAGAAAAAGTAAACATATTTTGTTATTAAAATATGTGTATACATATGTTAAAACATGTTAACAAAGGTGCAACAACGTTGCGACAACTTATATTGAAAAAAAGTTGATTTTCGGCAAAACGTTTTACGGTCACATTTTGACGTTTTTGTTAAACTATTTATTTGAGTAAACAAAACTTGAAAATTGATTTGTTATCATCTTTAAATAATTATAACAAGTATATTTGGCTTATAAAACAATATATAACAATATCAAAATCCAATTGTTAAAATATGACGTTGATTTGTCAATGCGCGATGAAATTTGTCATTCTTTATGAAACGAGTATTTTTATACTTATAAAACTTTTATCAATCACTTATTATCATTTTATAACAATTTAAAAAATAATTATTTATTATTTAAAACAATAATTGAACGTATATCCATTTTTATCAAAAACCGGCTTTTGTCACTTTTACGATGAAAATCCCAACTTCTTGATTTTGTAATCAAATTCTAAAAATAAGTTTATCGTTTTTATTTATTACATAAAACATGATTTTCTTTAAGTTTGAAAATTCTATATTTGAATATTTAAAGTTAATTAAATATTCCATTTAAAAGTGATAAAATTATGGATCGTTACAATAACCAATGATAAGAAATTTATTTTTGAAATTTATTTGCAAAAAAAATAAATAGTTCGAATTAATATCGATAGTGTGATCGAAAATATAAAACAATATCAAATGCGCGAAATCATCATCTTGGGGCACTGTCTTGAATTTTTTCGAAACTAGTATCATCTGGACCAAATAATAAGGCGATCGTTACAGCTTGGTATCAGAGCTGAAGGTTAAGCGAGAACCTTGGCTTTGATGAGGTATAACTCATTAAGAGATAGGGTAATGGATTGCCTTATTATGAGTTGATTGTATTATATATGATAGCGTGTATTTGTTAGTCTATAAAAATGTTTTAAATTGTGTCAATTGGTCCGTTGAGTGGTTTATGAATTCTGTTTGGTACATGGGATGCTATGGTATCGATAGGTATTTCTAAATACTTAAAAAGGCAAACCAACATGGTATTGTTTTGTAAATTTGATAAATGAAATAATTTTACGTCGGATCATAATTTATATATAAATGGCTAATTTTCAAAAAAAAATGATATGGTTATATATGTTGTGTTTGTTTGTTAGGAAATGATAATATCCAATTATTAAAATTTATTGTTTGATTAATTATGCTCGACCAGTTTATGAGCAGTTTTACCTTTTCGCTGCATGGGTTTGGTAGATAGTAATTGTTGGGACATTGAAACAAATACCTTGTGAATTAAGTTCCACAGTTTGACTACAAGGCGTTTGTTGATAATTTTGGATTAAAAAAATAATTCTGATAAAAATTGTTTATTACTATCTTGAGAAAGATTAGATATTTAAAATAAATACTTGTAAAGAGATTTTATATAAGAATGCGACTTTATATGAGTATAGTTTATAAATAAAAAAGGATTTAAATTGAGAATTTAAGACTTAAATCCCGTGTTTTTGAAAATTGTTATTCAAAGTTTGTGAAGAAGAAATAATGATAGTATTATTTGAAAGTAAATATTTGGTATATTAGTTTATGAAATTGATATCATGGTACTTAGTAATATTTACAAAGTACTTGATACCGCTTTAAATTATTTTGGTTAAGTCTGAAAGGCATGATTTGGATGTAATGAACCCACTTCTATCGCTGGAAAATAATTATGGTGATGACTGCAGCATCATTGGCATTTATTTTCGAGTTTCTAAGTGGGGGCAGTACCAAAATAGTTTTCTACAAAGTTGATTTTGGTAAGACGGATTATGATTTAAATCTCAGAAGTATGATTTGCTATACAAAAGCTATAAGTACATATTACTTCAAAATGATTTGAAAAAATGTCCGGTGTTTAGTCTTAAGTTTTCTGTTAAGTTATAGTATGGACACATGTATCTTATACATTAGGGTAGTTTGGTTGTGCATCTTGTTTTGATATGTTAATTAGCAGTTTTCAATTATTGGGATAAAACGAGATTTTTGGCGGTTTTGGATAGTCGAAAACTTCTGAATTGATATAGAAATTGAAGCTAAGTATTTTAATATATATATAAAGGATAAGTGTCGGTGACTCTTGAATAGAAAATATGATAAAGATTTAAACAAGTTTAAAATTTATAGAACTTCCTTGTTAAGTAAAATAAATATGTATGTTTTGTACTTACTCTTAGGATGTAGTAGAGTATTGTACGAGCAATGAACTTAAGTCTTAAAATGTTTAAAAATGAAATTTTGTTTTAATTATAAATAAGGTAAGTTTTATAAAATGTTTATAACTTAAGTAATATTTTAAGAAATGCTTCATAAATGATTTTAATATTAAATGAGAAATACTATATGTGAAAATAAACGTGAATTAAAAATAAATTGATGTAGTTAAGAAACCAATGGAATTAAATATGTAAGTGGTACGTAGATTATTTTATTCGCATGGCAGTTCTCGATCTAGGATTCGAGTACATGATTTCGAGGTGATTTACACCGATCCAAGTTAGGATTTTTCACTAGATCCTTGATGGTCAACACTTGATGCAGATTCTTAATATGGTCCCTATGTTTTCTATCATAGGATAAGGCTATGTAAGGAAAACAGAGGTGTTTATTCAAGGAACTAGAACAAAGTACGCACTAGATAGGTCAAGTGATCTATACTAGTCCAGAAGTGAAATCTAGATGATCGGGCTAGTAACCAGATTTGGTATTGCGTACGAATAATATATATGCATCGTACGGGTTTAATAATATTTGTATGCTATGTATGTTGGCTTGTAGAGGGTTTGGGGGATGACTCTTCGATTTGTTCTAAGGTAACATGAGTAATCGACTAAGCAATAACCTAAGGCTACTGAGCATAAGGTAGCTTAGTAGTTTATTTATCATCCTTGTGTGATGAGAAGGATTTCGAACCTGGTCAAACCATAAGCTATGTTGCTATTGATTGTAATCCTATTAAGTGTTAATGTGTGATTGTTGTTTTTGTTGCTTGTGTCGGAATTTTGAGGATGAAATATTCTAAGTGGAGGAGAATGTAATGACCCGGAATTTCAGACACTTCGTATTTAAATATTTGAATTATTTAAATAATCGAATATTTGATTTAATGTAATTAAATTGATTTAATAACCTTGCTAACCCTCTTTTTAATGATAACCAGTGATAAAAAATTTATTTTCGAAATTTATTTACAAAAAATAAACAGTTCGAATTAATATCAATATGCGATCCAAAATATAAAACGATATCAACATGCATGAAATTATCATCCTGGACGCTGTCTCGGATTTTAACGAAACTAGTGTCATCGGGAACGAAATAATAAGGCGATCATTACAGCTTGGTATTAGAGCTGAAGGTTAAGCGAGAATCCCATGACATTGTTAAACGATAACAATGCTATGATACGATTCACATAAAACCTAGAGCTCACTAGATGTCAAGAAACATACTCTGAATAGTTCCACATGATAAAGGTAGTTCATCAGCATCAAAGAGAGTTGATTGACAAAGTAGATAAAAATAACAGCATACCCATTCACCGAGGGACTTATTGTTAAAGCTAATCGATAAAGTTGGAATAAGATTTCATAATTTACCCCAAGTGCAAGCGGGAGATTGATAAAGTTAGGGGTATGCCCTAGGGGAAATTATGTAATTTGTGACATATATCTAACTCAATAACCAATCTTGTTAAAAATAAAAGGTGTTTTTTTCTAATATATACTTGATATAATGTGTTGTGTTAATTAGTTATCTAAATTAAAGCATATTTAATAGAAAATCCATAAATGACATGTTTTGTGATAGTAATTACCATACGTTGTGATCATGAGTGAATTATCACAATAAAATAAATATATTGTTTTAAATATTCCTTGTCAAGATGTATCGATGTTGGATATCGATATAACCGCTGAGAATAGAGTACGTAACGCTCTCTAAGCATTGGACAGTGTATTACTCATGACTACCGGGGTATCAAGGGGCTAAATACTAATAATTATTATATAACTATAGAATGACTCGCTCGATAGTTTTCTGTCAGTTAATATAACTAAAGTCAAACAGGGAATATCGATGTGACAATTTCACACAATTCTCTCGTCTTGAGAATACCATTGAGCTTCAGTGTGGAAACTCTGCTTTGATTATAGTGAAATCATGGCATGGCGTCCATCGAACGATTATAGTTGGGTCAAGGGAAGCATTGGAAGTAAAACACTATTCAAGAGAGAATTCGTCTCCTTAGTTATGCAAGGTTAGTATCACAAGGTCAACTTAAGTCAACTCAAAGTCATTGGCCACAGCAGTATGGCTAATAATTATTATTTTTATTAAACTAATGGTTTTGTGTTTGGACTTACAAAGTTGAATGTTGATGGTGTTGGAATTTTGATAAAAACCAAATTCCATACGTCCTAATGCGATATAGTTTTACGAAGAGAATTAGTGTAAATAATCATCACTACTACGTACCATTTATAATAAATAAAATTGGATTTTACCAAAAGATGTGTAAGCAATAAATTCTGCTAAAATGTCATACCACTAGCTAAGGTGACATGTGAAAGTTAATATTTGAATTGTTTGATAGTAATAATTGACTTAATTTACAGCTTTGAGTCACGCAACCGAAATGATGAATACTTCAAATGAACCATATGATTTAACTAATTTATAATCATTGTAAATGTAACGACCCGGATTTTAACCATCCGATATTGGGATAATTGACTAATTTTAATATAAATGTTTATAAGTTGAATAAACAAATTCTTTGCTGAATGTATAAATTGATAAAACTATATTAAATTTATAATATAAATTTCTGGATATGATAAATTTTATAGAAATATGTATATAAACTCCATCATTAAAATTTAAGACACAATATCCATAAATGTGTATATATATATACACACACAAGCTTTATGATGTTTAAAAATATATATAAGTTTATATGTGTATATATGTTTATAAGAATATTGTATGTGTAAATAAATATATATACATGATGTATAAGCTCCATAATGGCTAATTTCAAATTTATGTGAATATGTATATGTAAATATGTATAAATCTAAATAGGTAAAATAAAAATGTATATTTTATATGTATGCATATCTATATATATATAAGAGTGTTTATGATAAAATAGTGTAAATATATATATATATATACACACACATGTGCATAAATATTCATATAGGAAATATTATCATAGCAAAACTTCAAATCAAAGCACAAATATTTAATCAAGTCACATATAATCAAATCCATAAAATAAATCATGTCAAAGGTGAAATCAAATCATCAAATCAAGAAAAGAAAAGAAAATAAAAAGAGGAAATGAAATAAATGAAAAAAGAAAAGCCTGTACACAGCCCCATTCTCTTCTATATATACACGGCCACTTGTTCTTGCTTATTTTGTTCACAACTAAAAAAAATTAATAATAACCATCAAGACAGTAAAGGTTGGAAGCAAGAGCAAAATAGAGTAGCAGTTCTTTAGAAACAGTGAGTAAACATTTTTTTTACAGGTTATTTTTTATGTATAAATAATCATAGAAATGGATGAATCTTTGTATTATGACGATATATGTATTTGTGAGTGTATATGATTTTGTATATGTATGATAAATATAGGTAGATCAACCTATAACTAAAAAGAAAACACTGTACTTCTCCTTCCTCTTCTCTGTTTTTTTGTATAACCGTTATGCTTTGTAACTTTAAAAGTCTAAAACTCAAAACCCCTTCAGTTTTAAATCATGATCCCAAAAACAAAAGTGTTTGTTTCTAAAGGAGTATCATTTTAGAAATTATTTCATTCATTTCCATTAAGTATGGGAAGAGAAAACCTATATAACTGTAAATAGGTCAGATATAGCCAAAATTCAAGTGTCATAATCTTACAAATGGATGATATGGTTGTGATCATGGTAGAAAAATATGATTTTTAAGATGAGTTAGGTAATTTTTAAGAGTGTGTGGAGGGAGGAAATTGGAGATGATCAGATTTGGGGCGACGTGGTTGATGTCATGACTCGGCATTGGTCTTGAAGGAGGCTGGGGTGTTGGGGAACTCACGAAAAATGGCAAATGATTTTTCCATGGTATGTGTGAGTGGGATGAGGCAACGTTAGGGTTTTGAGTGGGTTGTCTTTTGGTTTTCAGTTGCGTGCAAATGACGAAGAAGAGAGGGGTATAGGGAGGTGCGCACGTAGGGAAAAAGGAGGAAGAGGTCATGATGAAGCTTCGGGAAAATTTTGGTAAAGGACGGAAGTCGAGGTGGCCGAGGGA
This sequence comes from Allium fistulosum, assembly GCA_030737815.1. NCBI lineage: Eukaryota > Viridiplantae > Streptophyta > Magnoliopsida > Asparagales > Amaryllidaceae > Allium > Allium fistulosum. The sequence continues at coordinate 70,397,347 of CM060903.1, forward strand.
AGATGTTGATTGGGTGTGTGGTCCGGTTTTTTTGGTTAATGTTCGAAATGATGAACGGAGGCTTGCCGTGGGTTTCAAGGGGACGTGTGAGGTGCGGTGGCCATATGTGATGTATGGGGTAAATCGGCGGTCATGGGAGTCGACCATGGGTGATGTGCACGTGCACGCATGGTGCATAGATGAGAGGCTCAAAAAAAGAACAGAGAGGAGAAGAGGAAATTTGGGAATAGGAAGAAGGGGAGTGGATGGGTTTTAGGCTGGAAGAATAATTTGTGGTGGGCCGTGTGTTTTGTTATGGGCTGGGTTAGTCTTTTAATCAATTTAATTAATTTAACTTTTAAATAACTTATAATTGTTGAAACTCCATTTTTCTTTGTTTCAGATAAAGAAAATAGAGAAGAGAGGAAGAGTAGGGAAGAGAAAGAAGGAGGAGAAGAAGAGTGGACCGGTTTGGGGTGATTTGGGCCGATGATTTAAAAAGAGAATTTAAAATTGTTTTTTTATTTAATAACTTATAAATCTAAAACAATACTTTCTATTTCATTTTAAATCCAAACGACGAATGGATTCTTGCATCAAGTTCCTACCGCTAAGTAATTCCATTTAACTAATTTTGTAGAGATTTCGGCAATGTATAATTTAATAATTTATATTGATTGAAAGTGATTAATTAAAAAAATTCATATAAATTATGTGTCGATTAATAAATAAATTATTTATGGACTATTTAAATTGGAATTAATTATAAATAAATTATTTTATAATTTCTTTGATTAACCAATAATCCAGATTTGAAAGTATAACTTGACTCAGATTGTTGGAAACAGCTCAGTTCTGAATTGTAAATTATTTAATATTGATTATTAAATCGTTGATTGGGTTAATAATCCATACTTTGACTGGGAATTGAAGTTTCTAATATATATATATATATAAGTAGTATATTGAAAGTTCAGTATATATAAAAAAGGAATTTAATTGGATAAAGTTAATGGTTCTGGGAATAGCCTAACTATGAAATGTTTTATATGGAAATGTGTTCTAAGTAATGGATTACAAACTGGAGATTGGGAATATTTCTAAGAGTTGGAAATATCCCGTTATGGATATAAGGGATTTGAATTGTTTGAATTATTGATATTGAAGAGACTTGAATATATATATATATATATATATATCTTATAAAGGTATTTTTGAAATAAAAGTTTGGAAGAAATTATAGAAAGAGCCTAGTGATTGCTTATGTGTGTAAATTGATAGTCAAATAACCGACTATCTAATCTGGACAAATTTGTTGACCGTTTGAAGAGACCGGGGTTAGATATCTACATTATCCGGAACCACTTCGATCCCTTAACCACTACAAACCCTTACGGTTTTGATTATAGAGTCTAACATGGTGGAATTTAATTAATTTAACAAATTCGGCTATTTTAACAAGTATTTATACTTAGACACTATTATAATACCACTGGATTTTCTATAAAAGTGTTTTTGTCATCGTAAGATAAAAACCCGTCATGTTTATATGTGACGTGGTCTTACGAGTTACCTTGGTTTTTCGAAGGATTTTGATAACTTAAGTATTTCAAATTAAGTGTGTTTTACTCACGCTGGTTTCCAGCCTGACTCGGGTGTTACTTTATTGTAATGCTCGGGTTAGACCGAGTATTACAGATTCAGGTTAGGATGCTTTTGGGAGTTCAGGAGACGAGCTGGGGAGCAGAGACGTATTGCACGTATTTGATTATATTCCGCTGTGTATTGTAGGCTGTATATATAGCATTTGAGGACAAGTTATTATAACTGTCCAGATCTATATGTTGATGGTTGTACTCTGATAATGTATATGCATATTAACAGTTACAGTTTTTCTTTTGTATAAAAAGCTGTTATTGTATATTATATTTTGTTCCACTGCATTTGTGAGATTCTGTGTTGTTGTTATTTCTATCTTCTTCTTCTATCTCTTTTCTTCTTAAATCCTAATAACCTGGTATTTCCGGCACTCGATTGCCCGGCACTTTATACAGTGAACATATTGGTGTCGGTTTTCGGGGTTGAAAATCGTCCGGTCGCTACACGTGGAATCAGAGCTGAAGGTTAAGCGTGAACCTTAGCTCTGGTGGGGATTACTCATTAGAGATAGGGTCAGTAGTACCCTAGAATGAGTTGAGTGTATTATATATGAGGGCGTACTTGTTATTTTCTTATATAATAATTTTGAAGGATAAACGATTTTAAAATAATTTTTTTATAAGATTATATTTGGTATAAAAAGAAAAAAAATCTGAATTATTATAGTATGTTAAGATGATTGGGTGTTGTTATTATAATCAAATAAAGACTATAGAATTTAAGTGATTATATATATAACCAAACAAAAATTAGATAAGAATGAATTATATGAATGAGTTAAGCTAAAAATGGGCTCAAACCAGAATTTGCGAAAATTTCAGAAGAGTTTTTCAAAATGTTTTGAAATGAAATAATTTTACCCTGATTATATTTATATATATATATATATATATAATTTTTTTTTCGAAAATTATTATGGAATGTAAAGTGTGTTTGGTTTCTAGGTATGATAATATTGATTATTATCATAAATTGGTTGTTGGGTCTTAATAAAGGATGTTTATTACAAAATAAACAATGATAAAACATGGTGAAATATTTTAAGGAAGTGAAATTGAACAGCAACACAGATAATATACATATACACTTACGTCAAATGTAATACAACATGCCATAAGTGGTATTCAACCATAATATATACATACATCCCCACAAAAGAATAGATACATCATAAGGTTCCCAACAAAAGACTACAACACAGAACTATGCCATAACAAAAGTCGATGAAGAAGCCCAAAAAGTTTAAGCTAGCAAAGGTCCAAAAGCTAACCTGTAACTCGATCTGACCCGAGTAATAAATACACGGATCAGGCTAACTAGAACTTGATATTAGTAAAAGATAAAGGAATATAAGTGCATAAGGGAAACATTCCTTTATAGATAAAGAAATGATATAAGAAAGTCTATTTATACAACTAAGAATAGGTATTCCATAGAGGCTCAAAGTTAATCACTTGATAAGGTTTAACATAGCATAGAGGTTTCACATTCAAGGGCTATACAATGTAAATGAACATAAACAATATATAAACCATATGTGAAATCATCAAAATCTCCAAATCAAAACTCATGAAACTCAATAAGAGTTTATAATCCCAATATCGAAATCACCATAAAACACACATATATATAAGCCTTTCTCTAACTCAAGGCTATAAGTAAATTCATCATCTCAAATTGGTGAAATCGAAATCAAAAACTTATAAAAAATTCCCCGGATTGGCCAAATCCCATTTGCATGCCAAAGCGATGTTGCACGTGCCATCCCCTTCTTATAGTTTTTTTTAAAAAATGATAATAATTTCAAACTCATATTCCTTTATCTTTTACTAATATCAAGTTCTAGTTAGCCTGACCCGTGTATTTATTACTTGGGTCGGACCGAGTTGCAGGTTAGCTTTTGGACCTTTGCTAGCTTTACCTTTTTGGGCTTCTTCATCGACTTTGGTTATGGCATAGTTTTGTGTTGTAGTCTTTTGTTGGGAACCTTATGATGTATCTATTCTTTTGTGGGGATGTATGTATATATTGTGGTTGAATACCACTTGTGGCATGCTGTGTTACATTTGATGTAAGTGTATATGTATATTATCTGTGTTGTTGTTCTATGACTTGAGATACGTTATCATATTTTGTTTCTGAATCGATCATGTAGCTACCATAGTAGTGTATTAGAAAGGAATTAAGTATGTCGAATACTCGTAATAAAATGAAAAAAAAATAAGTGCCAAATCCGACATACTTAGCTCTTATCTAATGCAAGACTATTATGGTCGCCCTTAACCAGCCCTATTCTCCGCATTAGTAGATAGAATTACTATGTAATTCTCTTTGTTATTGTGGGTCTCGGGGTGGGGCATTACAAAAATTGTATAAGCATAATTTACAAATGCGACTTATAAATTAAAATGAATTTAAATTGAGAAGTTTTGAATCTAAGTCCCGAAAATTTTGATATGTGTTTTAAAGTGTTTGAGGAAATAATAAGTAAGATTAATTAGAATACTTTTGAGATGGAAATTTTGTTTTGAAAAACAAGGGTTGTTTTGAAAATTCCGAAGGAATTTGTTTTGGATAGAAACCAAGGTTGGTTTAAAATTTAAAAGTATGATTTGGTATATAGATGGGATATATATGTATATATATAGATGATTTCAAAGTTGATTTAAAATAAATACCTGGTGTTTGAATTCTGGGATTCCCATTAAAATGAGAAGTATAACCCAAGGAAAATAAGTTTTTGGAACTTATGAGTGGGAAATGATGTTAATAAGAAAAGAAGTGTGGAAAATTAAATTTGGAAGGTAAAACTTTAAATTGAGTAAGTTTAAAGGGGTTGAACGAATTGAGAATTAACTCAGGCCAAGTTAAATAAGTTTAGAACTTATAACCTGAAATTGGAAATTTCAAGATAAAATTAGAATTTAATTTGTAGAAGTTAAATAAATTAAATTTTAAAAGGAAGGGTATAAATTTGAGAAAAAGTTGAAAAAGGGGTTATGTATGTATAAACGATTTCAAACGATTTTTGAAATAAAACGGGTTTCGAATTCTGGAAATTAAAATGAACCAAATTATCAAATTAGTGGATTAAATTATAAAATTTAATCTTGGATATGGAATATTTAACTTATGCTAAGTGGATAAGGAAGTCGAAGGAAATAGGATTTATTTGTAGTAAATAAAAATGACCGAGAACAAATAAAAGGATATATAGATATAAGAATAAAAGCTGAAAATTCGACTAATCAAGGTTTTAATTATAGGTTAGGAAGACCTACTAGAATCTAGTCCAAATTGTAAAAGATGGCAAAAGGAGAAGAATGGAAGGCAAGGCATAGGGAGCGGAGAGCAGCTTCATGTAAGGCACGGGAAGAAGCGAGAATGGAACATGAGAAATGAATTAGTGAAAGAGTTGGGCCGGGTCCTTATGATAATGTCATATGTTATAGATGTCACAATAAAGGAAATTATGCAGCTAAGTGCGGTAAACCAAGAAAGGAAAAGAATGAGGAACTCAAACGGTTTTGCTCTAAGATTTTATGCTTTAAGTGTCGTGAGAAAGGACATTTTCTAAACCATTGCCCTAAGGTGAGGAAGATGAAACATAAACTCATGGTACCAGTCGACGGATCAACCATTTGCTACCATTGTAAAATGATGGGACACATCGCTAGGGATTGTCCCAAGAGCGGAATAAAGAGCAAGTTGTGGAACGCCCCGCGGAAGGCGTGAAAATCATCCATGAAGATGGAAGTGTAGAGTTCTTTTGTGGCAAATGCAAGAAGTGGGGACACCCTATTACGGATTGCACGGACGATTCTGACGAGATGTCAGGAAGTACTTAAGAATTTTTTTTTAAGGATGCAGAGTGGTGAGAGATGGCAGGTAGGGTGCATTGTAATATAAGTAAGGCTTTGTTCTTTTCTAAACCCCTAGGTAGTTGTTAAGGCGTCAAGATTTATGACCTTTGTAAGACTTTTTATATGGATAAATGGAGGTAATGTTTGAACTTACTAGTGTTGTAGTCTATCGATATTGTGAAATATTTTGTAGAAATACGATCATATATAAAATCACTTTCTATATCGATTTGAACGTAAATTTATAATTACTTAATTACTAACGTGGAATTGAAATTGATTTGAATTGGAAGATTAGGAATTGAATTAGTTTGACTTTGAAACTATTTTCAAATAAATTATTTTAATATAAACCTTGTTAAGATGTTTTATGCGAATTTATATCGTGGTTTTTATGATGGGCAAGATGGACAAATTTGGAGTAGTGTTAAAGGAACACAAATAGTTTTGGATTGTGAAATTTTAGAAAATATTTTGGGATGCAAGTATACCGGAATGAATCTCTCGGAATTTCAAATAAATGAAAATGATTGACAGACATTTCATCACATCTTTGAAGGGGATGAAAATTTTGAATTTAAAAATCGTTATTTTCGTCCAAAAGCAAGAATTATTAATCTTCTTATTCAACACACCCTTATACCAAGATCGGGAAACTACAACAACCCAACTTTGAAAGTTTGCAAAGCACTTTTTGCAATTTTTGGAAATTATGATATCAATTGGGCTCAAGTTATTTTGGATGAGCTAAGGCCCAAGAATTTTACTATGGGAGAAAACACATTATATCATGGAATTTATCTCACTCGGATTTTTAATTACTTTGGAGTTGATTTCAAAAGGGAAGAATTTATAACTAGAAAAGTGTTCAACCATGGAAACATTTCCCTTATGCAAATTCCATTAGTGTTTCAACCATATGAAACACTTACGGAAAAGGAAGAAATGCTTGCTCACGAAGAGATGGAAGAAATGGAGGAAGAAGAAGAGGAGGAAGTGGAAGGAATGGAAATTGAAGAGGAAGAAGAGGAAGATCAAGAAACTTCCTTAGAAAGTATTGATCATCCTACTAATCCCGCTAATCCATCCAATAAGACCATTCTCAATAATCAAAGAATTATAATGGAAAATCAAAAGACACTTAAAAGATCAATGAGTAAGAAAATGGATAAGATTTTCACTAAAATCGACAAGTTCTTCGGGAAAGTTAGTAGAAAGCTAGGACTATCATCTTCTTCATCTTCATCTAATTAGTTTTAGTTCATGTTATCTTGTGTGTTTCAAGTTCTATCCATGTATTTTCCTTTATTTTAGTTAATATTATATTAGTTTATGTAATGTTGACTAGAATCATCAATGAAATCTTTTATTCAACTTCACTTGTCTCTGTAATTGCTTGTTTTTATATTATACAAATTATAGTTGCATAGATTTGTTCATAATATTCAAAACAAAGCAAATTGTCACTTTAGACAGAGGCATGTCGGCATCCCCCATCCCCCTATGTCGACATACAACGGGCAGAAAGTAGTTACACTTTCAAATTTTTATTTCATGTAACTAACTTGTGTCTGTTCATTTTAAACGACTTTCTACCCCTATTTATACCTGTTTCTTCCAGAATAATTTATCAAATCTCATTTCTAATCACTCTCTTTCATATTTCTTCCTAATTCTTGAATTATGGCCTCTCCGATTAAGAATGTAAGTGATAATCTTGAGGAAACTCTCAATTCATTCAAGAATATCCTTACATTCATACTTCGTAATCAGCGTCACCTAGAATTGAGTCAAATACAGATGATCAAGGAGCAAGAGAGACATTTCGACACCCTTCGTTGGATGATCTCAGCCCTTAACAAGGACGATCTCGAAGGAAATCCACCAGTCACTCTCGACAAAGATAAAGAAGAATGGGATGCCATCAAAGAAGACCCTATCTTTGGAGAAGATGGATGGGTGGAAGTACCAAGGAATGTCTAGTCATTTTGTATGTTATTGGTGTGTTTTAAACTTAATTGACTTGACTTATTTAAAAACATTTGGTGTGGTTTGTATATATGATTGATTGAATAATTATAGTGGACGATGATTGATTTACTGTTGGATTAGACTTATGATCACACTCATGATCACATTTCCCATTTATGATCACATTTCATACTTATGATCACACTTAGCATTTATTACACTTATATATGGATTACTCTAGTTTGTATTATAGTTGATCATCTTATATCAAGTTCAGGGAATTTATTAGTAAGAAGTTTTTGTTGATGACAAATGGGGAGAAGTTATAAAATAGTAGTTAGCTTGGAGTAAGGTGGAGTTATGATTGGAGTAAGGGGGAGTTATGATAGGAGTTATGGTATGGTAAGTATATTTTATAAATACAAGTTGTCATCATCAAAAAGGGGGAGATTGTTAGGAACGGAGATGTTAGTTTTGATGACAACAACCTTTTTAACTTATCTTATTATAAAATATATACTAACACTATTGTCTAGATAGATATGTATATGCAGGATATATATATATATATATGTGTGTGTGTGTGTGTGCAGGTATTGATTACTGAAGACTGATCAGTATAAAGACTCAAGACTCAAGACTCAAGATTCAAGATTAAAGACTCTAGAGTATCAAGATCAAGATTTCAAGATAAGTGTCTAGTTTATTGTTAAAACTTCATAATAGCACGGAAATCTTCATTCCATATTTCATTTGGGATGGAACCCATTTCTATCTTCTTAGTGGCTTACAAACCCACGACAAGTAGCTTACAAACCTACGACAAGTGGCTTACAAACCCACGAACATCCTGGTTTTGTACAAGTTCTCGAGTCCTGATGTGATGAGATATTCTGCAGGAAGAAGCTTGCAAAACTACTTCAAAATGGTTTTTCAAAACTACTTTTCAAAATGTTTTAGCCTTAAAATATTCTGTCTTTGTTTTTAAATAAACTCTTGTTTTAAACTTCGTTTGTTTTTAAAACTATCTTCTGATTTTTAAATATTCTTTTATAATATATATACACTTGAGATTTAAAATTATGTTTAAATATACATTCTAGAAATATATTTTTCTACTCTTCTTTATTTTAAAACATAGGAAAATTAGTTTATTTTACTCCAGAATCATTTCATCTTGTTTTCCTTTCAATACCATTTTCAAAACAAATTTTACATTGTTTTTAACTAAGGGATGTCGACATCATGGGATACCCCATGTCGACATGGTGGCCGTTAAATTCAAAAGTTTCAATTTTCAAAAGAAGTGTCTGTTCGTTTAAATCTCTTCACGAATGGTTATGACCGTTATTGGTCTATAAATAACCTTCACAAACAAAATATTTTAACTAACTAATTTCATATTTTCTTCACTCCTTCTCCACAAATCCATATTCTAAAATTTTCATATTTTTAAGATCGTGCTGAAATTCTGCCGAATTCTCAAGTGAATCAAATTAGAATCTCATTCTTGTTTGATTCTCTGCCCTCTCTCAAAGATCAAAGTGCTATTCGGAGTTATAGGATCAATTTGTAATCAAAAGTTTATCGAGTCTCTCTATAAGGTGTGGTTGTGCCTGGAAATCAATTGGGTATTCTTGTGGCCCGTAAATCAAGAGAGTTTGCCCCGGACTCGTGAGACAGGAGGGTACCTCAAGGCCTTTATAAATTAAGGATTGTAATCTCGACTTTGGTATAATAAAAATATGTATGAGGTGTTCTGCCTTGGTACAGGACTGGATGTAGGGTAACTCCGAACCAGTATAAAATCCGGTGTGTTCTTTCCTTTTACTGCTTTTTATTTACTTTCTACATCTGTGTTTGATTTTTTTATTGTTCTGTGATTAAGCTCTGCATTTGTTTGTATCATAATTTTAATTTAGTCCATATAAGTATTAGAATCCATTAAACACTATTCACCCCCCCCCCCCCCCCGCCTCTAGTGTTAAATTAGCCTTAAGATTCTTAATCTGCACTCCCTTTCAAGTTGAAACTTGGAGTAGGAGATCCACTGGGTGGTTCTACCTAGGAATCCACGAGGTGGGTTCAATGAGAATTGGAATTCTAGAGGACGTCCGGACAAAACTCATGAGTTCCTGGTGATCATTTGTTTGTATAGCGTAAATCGAGGGTTATTATACCTACAGTTACGTTTGGTTTTGCTGTGATAACAACGTAACCTTTGTGTAACTGCGATCTATCGTGGTTCCATAGTGTAATTCAAGAGGCAGCGATTGCCTACAGTCTACGTTTGATTTCGCTGGGATAGCGATGTAACATTGGTAGATTGCGATCTATGTGGTTTGGTTCCATAGCGTAATTCAGGAGGCATCGATTACCTACAGTCTACGTTTGGTTTCACCGAGATAGTGACGCAAACTTTGTGTAGCTGCGATCTATGTGGTTTAGTTTCGTTTGATAGCGTAATTCGGGGGGAGGGGGGCAGAGATTGCCTACAGACTACTTACGGTTTTGCTGTGATAGCAACGCAACCTTTGTGTAGCTGCGGACTATTGTATCCCATGGCGTAAATCGAGGGGTGTTGATGCCTACAGTTTACAAATGATTTTGCCGGGATGGCGACGCAATCATCGTATTAACTGCGATCCATGGTGGTAAGAAGGAAAAGGGGGTGATACTTTCCATATCATTTTTGAAAAGGTTTTTTAAGTATTTTCATTGGGTGTTGAAACGGATCTACTAAGTACTTAGAGATTTTCAGTCCTACGTCTGATCAATGTATGACTAAATTTATGTAAGAACAAGGATGGACTTGTTCAGACATCGAGTTATGAAAAATGTTTTAATATCAAACTAGCTTGGTAATACTATGTAATTTAAAGTGTATGTATTTTTAAATTGTACAGTAAAGGAGTAAGAGGTTTAAAATGTTTAAAGAATGATTTATTTAATAATATACATCAAAATTCTAATTCTCGCTTCGTTCCTTTTCGAGGACGAAAAGTTCTAAGGGGAGAGGAATGTAAAGACCCGGATTTTTAGCCATCTGATATTGGGGTAATTGACTAATTTTTATATAAATTTTTATATGTTGAATAAGCAAATTCTCTGATATAGGAAATATCTGAATGTATAAATTGATAAAACTATATTAAATTTTAAAATTTATAAATTTCTGGATATGATAAATTTTATAAATTTTGTAGAAATATGTATATAAACTCCACCATTAAAATTTAAGACAGAATATCCATATATATATATATATATAAATATACACAAGCTTTATGATGTTTAAACATATATATATATAAGTATATATGTTTATAGGAACATTGTATATGTAAATAAAGATATATACATGAATGTATAAGCTCCATAATGGCTAATTTCAAATTTATGTGAATATGTATATGTAAATATGTATAAATGTAAATAGGTAAAATAAAAATGTATATTGTATATGTATGCATATCTACATATATATCTTTACTACTAATAATGAGAATTCCTTGAATAGGAATTCAACCGTGTCCTTTTGAAATACTAGAAATACCCCTCGTGTTGATAAGCTCATTTCAAAGTTCTCATCTTAAGCACCCTTTTTTCCCGGTCCAGCATGTTCAACAAGCATTCCTTCATCCTGTACTGACAGAAGTAGCCTTTAAGCTTTGTCATGTAGACTTTGTTGTTGCGGACATGGATATGGATATGGTGAACATCAAAAAAGAGTTTAGATAGGACTATACTTATAACATTTTGAGTTATATCCGGATGTTACTATGGACGGTTTCAACAGACAAATGCAACGATTAGTAAAATTATTATTCATTCAGAAATGCTATGCAAGCTTAAATTGAATAATCATATGATGTTGCTGGAGGCGAGCATTCTATTGTTTTGAGGTAAACAACATCAAAACAAATTGGAGGGAAGAGGAAAAATACCAAAATCGAACCAAATCGGATTTTCGGTTATTTGGTTGGTAATTGATTTAAACGAACTAAAAATGCATGTTATTATTCTAATGATTGAGAAAAAAAATATAAATTTATGGTTGGAGAGATTTTGTTAAGTATTTCTTATTCTTAAAAGAAAACTTGACCTAATTTAATAGGTAAGTTTTGTTTTTGTTATCGAACCAATTATTAAAAGCATTATAATACCATGAATTAAATAATTTAACAAAAGTTCGATTAATTCGGCAAACCAATAATCAAATAAAATTAATTTGTATAGCGAATTCAAAACGGTTTAGTTTCGTAACTGAACTGAACCGATAGAAATAAACCGATTCAATTGGTTAATTCGATTCTAACCGAATATTCCTCATCCTTAAATGTTGCCTTCATCTTGATGTGTTTTTTTGTATTCTTAGCACTTTTGTGGAATATTATTGTTAGTTTATTTTTATTAGATTTAAATGACTCTATTTCTACAATTAATAAAGGGATTTCAATGAATAAATTTTCATGGTGTCTTTTTGAAATTTCGAAAATACCCCCATCCATCAAAGGATCTCACCATAGGTTTGCAATCAACCATCATCCCTCTTTTCACCATTCGTCAACATAATTATGCTATCAATTTTCCATCAACACCATCAGCAAAATTGCTTAAAATAAAATGTTGTGACTACCAAAGGTTTTGCAATTATAGTATGCATCCATCCATTAACTTATTTTTCTAATAAAAAATAAATATCCCCAACTATTAGATGCACGTACGTGCATTTTATACTAGTATATATAAGAATGTTTATGATAAAATAGTGTAAACATATATGTCTATATACATGTGCATAAATATACATATAGGAAACATCATCATAGCAAAACTTCAAATCAAAGCACAAACATTTAATCAAGTCACATAAAATCAAATCCACAAAATAAATCAAGTCAAAGGTGAAATCAAATCATCAAATCAAGAAAATAAAATAAAATAAAAAGAGGAAATGAAATAGATGAAAAAAGAAAAGCCTGTACACAGCCTTATTCTCTTCTATATATACACGGCCACTTGTTCTTGCTCAATTTGTTTACAACTAATTTTTTTTTAATAATAACCATCAAGGCAGTAAAGGTTGGAATTAAGCAAGAGCAAAACAGAGCAGTAGTTCTTTAAAAACAATGGGTAAGCGTTTTTTTACAGGTTATTTTTTTATGTATAAATAACCATAGAAATGGATGAATCTTTGTATTGTGATAGGTATATGTATTTGTGAGTGTATATGATTTTGTATATGTATGATAAATATAGGCAGATCAACCTGTAACTAAAAAGACACTGTACTTCTCCTTCCTCTTCTTTGTTTTTTTGTATAACTATTATGCTTTGTAAATTTAAAAGTCTAAAACTCAAAACCCCTTCGGTTTTAAATCATGATCCCAAAAACAAAAGTGTTTGTTTCTAAATGAATATCATTTTAGAAATTATTTCATTCATTTCCATTAAGTAGGGGAAGAGAAAAACCTATATAATAGTAAATAGGTCAAATATAGCCAAAATTCAAGTGTCATAATCTTACAAATGGATGATATGGTTGTGATCGTGGTAGAAAAATATGATTTTTAAGATGAGTTAGGTGATTTTTAAGGGTGTGTGGAGGGTGGAAATGGGAGATGATCATATTTGGGTTCTTTGTCAAATTGGGGTGACGTGGTTGATGTCGTGACTCGACGTTGGTCTTGAAGGAGGCTGGGGTGTTGGGGAACTCACGAAAAATGGCGAATGATTTTTCCATGGCATGTGTGAGTGGGACGAGGCAGCGTTAGGATTTTGAGTGGGTTGTCTTTTGGTTTTCGGTTGCATGCAAATGACGAAGAAGAGAGGGGTATAGGGAGGTGCGCACGTAGGGAAAAAGGAGGAAGAGGTCACGATGAAGCTTCGGGCAAATTTTGGTGAAGAACGGAGGTCGAGGTGGCCGAGGAAAGACGTTGACTGGGTGTGTGCTTCCGTTTTTTTGGGTTGATCTTTGAAACGATGAACGGAAGCTTGCCGTGGGTTTCAAGGGGACTTGTGAGGTGCGGTGGCCATAGGTGATGTGTTGGGTAGATCGGCGGTCGTGGAAGTCGGCAGTGGGTGATGTGCACGTGCACGTGTAGTGCACAGAAGGGAGGCTACAAAAAGAACTGGGAGGAGAAGAGGAAATATGGGAATAGAAAGAAGGAGAGTGGATGTGTTTTAGGCTGGAAGAATAATTTGTGGTGGGCCGTGTGTTTTGTTATGGGTTGGGTTAGTCTTTTAAGCAATTTATTTAATTTAACTTTTGAATAACTTATAATTGCTGAAACTCCATTTTTCTTTGTTTCAAATAAAAAAAATAGAGACGAGAGGAAGAGCAGGGAAGAGAAAGGAGGAGAAGAAGAAGAGTGGGCCAGTTTGGGGTGATTTGGGCCGATGATTTAAAAAGAGAATTTAAAATTGTTTTTTATTTAATAACTTATAAATCTAAAACAATACTTTTGATTTCATTTTAAATCCAAACGACGAACGGATTCTTGCATTAAGTTCCTACCGCTAAGTACTTCCATATTAACTAATTTCGTCGAGATTTCAACAATGTGAAATTTAATAATTTATATTGATTGAAAGTGATCAATTAAAAAATCTCATAATTTTCAATTATGTGTTGATTAATTAATAAATTATTTATGGACTGTTTAATTTAGAATTAACTATAAATAGATTATTTTATAATTTCTTTGATTAACCAATAATCCGGATTTGAAAGTATAACTTGACTCAGATTGTTGGAAATAGCTTAGTTCTGAATTGTAAATTATTTAATATTGATTACTAAATCATTGATTGGGTAAAGATTCCATACTTTGACTGGGAATTGAAGTTTCTAAAATTTATATATATATTAGTAGTATATTGTAAGTTGGGTATATTTAAAAAGGGAATTTAATTGGATAAAGTTAATGGTTTTGGGAATAGCCTAACTATGAAATGTTTTATATGGAAATGTGTTCTAAGTAATGGATTACAAACTGGAGATTAGGAATATTTCTAAGAGTTGGAAATATCCCGTTATGGATATAAGGGATTTGAATTGTTTCAATTATTTGATATTGAAGAGACTTGAATATATATATATATACACATACATACATACATACATACACACACACACACACGCACACACATATATATCTTATAAAGGTATTTTTGAAATAAAAGTTTGGAAGAAATTATAGAAGGGGCCTAGTGATTGCTTATGTGTGTAAATTAATAGTTAAATAACGACTATCTAATCTGGCCAAATTCGTTGACCGTTCGAAGAGATCGAGATCAGATATTTGCATTATCCAGAACCACTTCGATCCCTTAACCACTACAAACCCTTACGGTTTTGATTATAAAGTCTAATATGTTGGAATTTAATTAATTTAACAAATTCAGCTATTTTAATAATTATTTATACTTAGACACTATTATAATACCACTGGATTTTCTATAAAAGTGTTTTTTTGTCATCGTAAGATAGAAACCCGTCGTGTTTATATGTGACGTGGACTTACGAGTTACCATGGTTTTTCAAAGGATTTTGATAACTTAAGTTCAAATTAAGTTTGTTTTACTCACGTTGGTTTCCAGCCTGACTCGGATGTTACTTTATTGTAATGCTTGGGTCAGACCGAGTATTATAGATTCAGGTTAGGATGCTTTTGGGAGCTTAGGAGACGAGCCGGAGTGTAATGAATGCGAATTTTTCGCGCTCGAAAATCAACATCCATACTTTACATCGTACTCGAATGCCGTAGATTCGATTGTTCAAATCCGAGTCACCGGAGCTTATAACACAGTTAAGTAAATAACACTGCGGAAGAAAAAGAATAATACATTGATATACAATATCTGATACAATATCTGATACAACAGAGTGATACAATGAATATCAATATACATCAGAGATATGATACAAGAAATAGCAGCGGAAAAGAAAATAGATAACACCAGCGGCGGATAATCTCCATCTTCAAAGCACCAATCCAGAAATAGCTCGAACTCTCAATAACGATGCACAAAGATAAGCAAGTGCAGTCCATATCCAAAGACTGAACTAGCTCCAGATAATCTACTGAACCTGACTATCTAAAAACCCAACTCTAGACTGCCCGTGTAGAAAATTTTGAGCACCCAGAGTTTAGGAAAGAAACAATAAACTCCGGATCAGTCATGGGACTGGCGTGAGCAACAAAAATAGTTTATCTTTAAACAAACAACAAGAGAATTTTAAAGTCAATTCGCAATGCTTTTAGAAAATGAAACTACCATAAGACCTCCCGCCACACACACAATGCAAACGCAGAATTGGAGGAGATTTCTTCTTATGATAGTCAAACATGCTTACTACGCAAAAATCAAATCATTGGATATTATTATTATTGCATAGTGCAGAAAACATTTCGAAAGTAGAATATAAATCTTAGCCAGCATAGACATTTCGAACTATGCCTACTATAGCTACCATCTAAACAGTGGGGCGCCACCATAAGTAAATGGCAGGTTCTACAACTTAATACCGTACAATGCTCGTATTGTTTGATTGGATTTCCAACAAATGGTCAGGCTAAGGAACTTCCTATGCCACGAAGGAACGCCTCTGGCTGGACGCTCCGAGAGACAACCTGCTCTCTGCCAAACAAGGCTGGCTACCCCCCTTCCCGGGGAATATACAAAACCTCAGATATGCCACCCCCGGTCCTTTGGGACCTTTAAACGAGAGCTCTCTAACCAACAACATCACACAGTAAATAATATAGTGTGTCCACATGAGTAAGTATTTGGGCTCCATACCATGATACTACCCTTTTCCAGAAGGAATGGTCATACCCTAGGGAAGCTACCCCTGAAACCTTGCCGCATCATTCCTGTTTCGACCATTTCCGGGTTGTGAGGTCTGACGAAGTCTCGTCCACAAAGCTACGCTTTTTCACAAAGCCACGCTTTGATAAAAAATGATCAATAAATGATCATCACCCAGCAACACTCAGCATGCCACATTACCAAATTGGGAGTATATCGCTGATAAATTTCAACTACATAACCTCTGAGCTCGTACGTCTCAGAGAAGGGTGTTAAGCTAAGAGAATAAATTCTCCGCCACCAACAGAAATGTATTTAAAAGAAATCTGCTTTATATCTCAAAATGTAATGTCAGACATGTAACCATACAAGTCTGTTCCGGGTTCGAACAGAACCGAAGGCACTTCCGAAGAAGCCCTTGCAAATCCGGATAATTTTCTAATCACGTCCGGACTTCCCATTACAAAGGTAATCAAATCTCTATATCGGGGACCAGTCGATGCACAGACATTCGACGAGTTGTCCTTTCATTTTCGAAAATATTCGGTCTTCACCACCGGTCTTCAAATGCGACCAATATACAACGTATCATCATTCGGAACGGGCTATATGACATAAAGGTCCTCTCCCGGCTAAACCGAATAGTGAGCGCAATATTTAAAACATATGGATATGGAATTTCAATTAAGTCACAACTTATTACCCAAACCTTTATTTTAAATGGTTAAACAAATTACCATTCTTAAATCTTTTAAACGAAAAGATTCATTTCACAAAGTTTACTTCGTTTCATAAAGATCTATTCATAGGTTTCAAAACAATTTCCATTTCGAATGGATTAACTCATTTAAAATCTTTAAATAAAAATATTTAACTTATAGCTTTCAAACTCGTTCCCAAAGATTCATTCATAGCCTTTCAAAAAAATTCAATTTCATTTTAAATTTTGAAACCTTTCAACACAAATTGGAAGTTCACTTCTTATATGAAAGCTGTTATTATTTGAAAACAAATAGTTTTCGTTTCAGAAAAATCCAATTTTATTTTGCACGAGGTAAAGCCCTTGAATTATATTCACATTCCCAAATCAAAATCTTTAAAATAGTTTAACCCATATATAACTGGTATAACATCTTTAATCCCTAGTTTCAAATCATAGAATTCAATTTCAAATCTTGAATTTAAGTTTAAATCAAATTATTTAAACTTCAAAACTTTATCAAGTTATTCAAAATAAATTTCATCTTTGAAATTCCATTTCAAAAGCTTTTCACTTTAAACTCAATCCATTTCCAAAACATTTGGTTTAAAATATTCAACTTTTAAACTATTTCAAAATCTGTGACTTAATCGATTTCCCCGTGAAATCCATATTTGTGTGTATGGTGTGGTCCAGGGGTTTAACACAATAGTGCAACATCATTCAATCATCACAGATTAAAACACAGAAATATAGTCGATGAGCGGTATAAACTATATCGCTTATCGCTCATTCATAGATTCACAGATAATATACAGATGTATCATCAATAAATGAATAAATTATACCTAGCACAATTCACAGAACAAAATATCATAGATCAGATAGGACAATCAATTCAAAGCATCTCATATAATACAATCATTCATAAGTAAAGTCAAGCATTCAATAATCATTTATAGGCAGGATTAATAAATTGTTTAATCCTAATTAATTCAATAAATTTCCAATTAGATTAATTACTTATGAATTAATTATAAATCATTTGATATTAATAAATCAAATACCTTAATTAGTTAAGTTATTCTTAATTAATAAATTATTCTAAATTTATCACATTAAATTAAATTAACCTTTAAACCAATTACACAATCAATTCACCCCTTAATTACTTTCATTAAGAAATTATCTTAGATTACATCATTATTGATCATTTCTAATTATAAATTAATCTAATTAAATAAATCATTCTTTAATTATTTTTCTAAAGAAATTACTTGCATTAATCATGATTAATTAAAATTGATTAACCATTAATACTTATTAATTAACCCAAACATTAATTAACCATTCTAATTAACTTAAAAATTTGTGAATTACAAATCAATAAGCTTCATTAACTTTAAAGAAAACTTGTTCTTATAAATGATTTTATTTATCACTTTCTTATGTTCGAAAACATTTATTTCAAATTTACCTTTAAAATTTCATGTTAAAGTAATATTAGTCTTATAAAAGAAATTTAAAAGAGTTTAAACCCAATCATTTAAATTCAAAAATCATTTTTTTATAAAAAAATTAAACAGACAAGTTCAGGTTCTAAAACCTGGAAACAACTTATACCCGAGCTTCTCCTATTAAAACCCGAGTGTAACTTCGAGTAATGCTTCGAGTTGTTCCAACTTCCCACCCGAGACACTCACCACGCATCTTCTTCTTCTCCTTCTTTTTTTTCTATTTTGCTTCCAGTATAAATCAAAGCATCAGTATTCACCCAAACGAACTCAAATGCAAACCCGAAGTGATCACATTATTTCCTCGAGAACGACTCGCGACCCAAGACGTTCGACATCACTGACACCAACGCTTCGCCGTACACGTGCACGGCGATGCCACTGAGCTCAGGCGAACTCCAATGCCATCAGCAAGTCACGAATCCTTCAAAGATCCGAAAACCAAACCCAATTTGACTTTAAAAATATCGAATCGAAAAAATTCCTTCTGCTCGGAAAACTGTAGTTCACCACAGTCGACAAAACGACTTCGCCACCGCCGCCGAGACCACCTGAGATCCTCAACTTTTGGCCACACCACGCCAACGCTTCAACCTTCCATTTCCCAAAATCTCGAGACACTCGATCATGTGAGGGCGACGAACACACCATGTTACAGACATGTTCAAAACTCCAACTAAAACCCTAAATCAAATTCGTTCCTTTAATTTATACAATAGAAAAATTTCTGATAATTTTCTCAAGATCCATGATGTTAATACTAGCTCCAATTCAAGTTTCAACATTTATTTTTGATTCAATCACTAGAAGTTGATAAAAATATAGTTTTTGCAGAAGTACAAACTGTTCTCGAATTACTACACTAAAAATCTTCATTCTAGTTTTAAAAATCATAATTTTCAGTAAGCATTCAAGTTATAAACTTGAATTAGCTTTTATTAACAATTTAATTTATCAATTTATTTCTTGATTTCCTATAACCATGCCTCCAGTAAAGATATTCCACCAATCATGTTTTAACCAACTTGCAAAACCTTATTTTAGTTTTTAAAATCTTATTTGATTGCAACTGAAAGTTTTACAATGATTTGATGAGCATAAATTTAAGTTTGGAAAGAAATATGAACCTGTAACAAACAACATAGAAGTACAGAGCATCACAGTGATATATTTAAACAATAACATATGCAAACTATATTTCCAATAAATCTAGAACCATTTTCAATCAACTTAAAGCTTTAAAATTTGATGTTTACTCACTAGAATCAATCAGGCAACCATATAGAAATACACTAAAGCATTTTAAAAATGAAGTTACTCACATTGAAAAATGGCAGAGAAGAACAGAGATCTGAAACTTGAATTATTTGAAGTCATTTGATCTTCTGCTTGAACGTGATGCTTACATACTTCAGTTTTAAGTTTGAACTTTTATGCTTGATCAGGTTACAGGTTTTGAAACTGTTATTGGAAACTTTTGATCTCTGGTTTTGTATTGAATTCATAGTGTTGTTTAAGTTTTAAAATGGTATGACTTCAGATTTACTAAGCTTAAATGAACGAGCTGAAATGAAGTGAGAAGTTGATGTATAAAAGAAGGCTAGAGGAGAATATATTTGTACAGGTTGAGGTATAGACAAGGACAGGTTGAGGTATATAAAAGAAAACTAAACCATGCTTTTAATAAATCTGATGTGATCTTGTACATGCAGAAGAGTAAATGGCATTTAATGCCTTATGCTTGTTTACAGCCATCTTACTTTAAATTCATGTAAGTACTAATTTGCTTTGTTATATATATATGATGTTTGATTTTTATATGTACTATGTGGTTTTGTTGATGAATGCAACTCTTTAGTTCATTGTTCCTTGGTTTATATATTTTTGTTTACAACCTACTTGTCTTTTCTACTATATAAATTTTATTACAACATAAATTTCAAATTGTATATCATTCTTAATTTTTTTTATTTGTTTGTATATAGGTACTTATAAATTTTATTTCTTTTTCTAGCTTGCCTATTGTATATGTGTTTCATTTGTTATCATTCTATATTACATTCATTTGCATATATCATAACAAACGTCAAAAATGTAGAGTCTTTAATTTAATTGAATAAGATAAATTTTATTATAAAAATTCAAAGATCCTATTTTAAAATTTTCAAAGAAACATTTCCTTCGATTGGAGAAACTCGAATTAATTTATCATTTACTTTCACAATTTTGAATCAAAAATGAATTTAATTATCAATTTAAATTCATAAAAATCCGGGGTCGTTACACGGAGAGCAGAGACGTATTGCACGTATTTGATTATATTCCGCTGTGTATTGTAGACTGTATATACAGCATTTGAGGACAAGTTATTATAAATGTCCAGATCTATATGTTGATGATTGTACTCTGATAATTTGTATGTACATTAACAGTTACAGTTTTTCTTTGGTATAAAAAGTTGTTATTGTATATTATATTTTGTTCCGCTGCGTTTGTGAGATTCTGTGTTGTTGTTATTTCTGTCTTCTTCTTCTATCTCTTTTCTTCTTAAATCCCAACAACCTGGTATTTCCGGCACTCGATTGCTCGGCACTCTATATAGTGAACGTATTAGTGTCGATTTTCAGGGTCGAAAATCGCCCGGTCGCTACAGTAAATTAATTAAATGAATTAATATTTATGAAATATTGATTATTTTCATTTAAGTTTTTTAAACACCATTAGTGTTTAATATTGTGCGTATGCATAAAGTTATAAACGTTTGTATCTATATATGATGTCGGTAAAGCATTTTAGATTTAAATATAATGAACATTAAGTCTGTTTTCAAAACTAATTAAATTAATATTCGTGAAATATTAATTAGTATTCAATTTTGTTTGATGTTTGAATGTCGTTAGTATCAAATAAAATGCTTATATAAAAGTTATAAACACATGCAGCGATATACAATATCTGCAAAACATTTAAATTAGATTTAAATGAAATTAACCTAACGAGATTTCGGAAATTTTAAGGGCCTATAGGACCATCTATGGTTGGCCATACATGTAGAGAGAGATGATTTAATGAGAAATAATGAATAATTAAATAGAGAAAATTTTAAAGAAAGGAATTGAAAGGTTTCAATGTTTCCTTTAAAATAGATTCTCCTTCATTTCATTTTACACTCCATAATATTTTATTTTCTCTTGCCCTCTTCCTCTCTATTTTGGTTGAAATTTCCACGGCTTCGACACCACAAAATTCCCAAAAACTAATTTAAATAAAAACAAATAAATTCAAGGTGGTTCTTATTTGTAGATCCTTGTAAAATCCAAATACTGATTCAAACGAATCAGGGTTTTATTTATCATTCAAGGTACAAATTATTGGCTTTATTTTTAGGTAATTCTAATTATTCAATTGTATACTCATCATCTTCAGATGGCATAATTCTATTCATGTTCTACATCTTCATTGATTATATGTTCATCATGATTGACATATTTCAAATCATTTATTTCATTTTATTGTTTCTCCTTATTTTTGTATAGTTATAGATTTGAATTCTACTACAACAAATTTGTATATGCTAAGTTGTCTGACTACTTTTTTCATTGTTTTGGAACTAAAAGAATGTAAAACTATTCTATTATGTTTTATATAAAATTTGTAACATATGTAATCATAAATATAAATAAACTCTATTTGTTGGTTTTGTAAAATTATGTTGAGAGTTGATTTCCAGTGTTACGTAGTTACAATCTAGAAAATGATTTCTTTTGGTTATTATATCCATTAAAGTAAAAGTTTCCTTTTGATCTACAATTCATATGTGGTCTTTTATGTAAAGTTATAGACTTTTATTTCCTACCTAAGTTAAAAGATTGAATTAAATTTGTTAGCATTAAATTTAAACATATATGTTGCTTAAATTGCAAAATTTATATATACATATGTTATTTTAAAATTAATACATAACTTGCAATTATTTACACATATAGATATACATGTGTTTATGTTATTTTAATTTAAATTAAAATGGACTTTTGTGTAAAACTGTAAAATTTATTTTCAAACTCCTTGTTAATTAAAACCATTATTATAATTGTTAATTCTTGATTTGAAAAACTTACAATATAGGGAATCTTATTTTAACATATGTATATATAAACTTATCTATTATTATATGTATACTTTATTTGGCAAAAATTTGAACAACAAAGGCATGTGTAAATTCAGTTATAAATGTCATTTAATCAACTAGAGAGAGAAATGAAAGGTTTCTTTCTCTACATTTACAACCTCATTTTCCCTTAATTAATTATACTAGTGCGAACCCGTGCTTCGCACATGGATTATCGAAATAAATTGTCTAGTTTTTTGAATTTTATCTATTAAAATCAATAACAACTTTTTCATCATTCTTCATACTACAGTTTATTTTTACAATTAAGTCTTGCAGCAAAATTAAACAATCATGGTCTTATAACAAACCTTGGCATTGTGCCTAAAAGCCGTTTTGAACTGAATGTAGGAAAATGATTGCAAGAAGAAATTAACGCATGACATTCATATTAAAAAACACAGCGAGTGTATATATTTTTGAATAAAACAATATATTGAAATAATAAGCAACATTCACGAATGTAGGCTAAACTAAACCGACACAAATCTTATTACCTTAATTTACTACGTAGAATACAATATTTGCCAACTTACCATGTTTACCGAGAACACATCCTTTGATTTGTCCATTACAATACTCGTAATTATGAGTTTGACTAAAAGTTGGCAACCTAGGTTGAACTGGCTGAGACATACCTTATTATTTGATTATGAAGCAGCTGAGAAGTACTAAACTTATATGGATAATCTATGCATAACCTTGGTTGAATCTGTTAAACATAATTCCACATAACAACTATCCATATTATTTTTAAATGATGCAGTGTTCTCCTTGTGATATTTATTTTCAAGCATCGCCCTTCACTAGTTCTGCAATAACTTAATTTGCAGTAGCAGTTCTTCTTGAAGTTCCTTATTAGTACTTCATTCTGTGAAGACGTTGCAGCATGCTAATCGCTTGCAAATATAGCAGCAGTTTTTCTCTTTCATCACTTCCTACTATCGAGATTCTCGTAGCATGCTTCCCACTTGTAGTTGTAGCAATAGTTATTCATTTGTAGAGCTTCATCTTCGGCTTGCTTACAGAGAACATGCTCTAGTGGCATAAATTTACCGCTACATTTACTGCAGTTCTTGTTTTCTCCTCTACCTGAATATGCTCAATTGGCATCTTATTTCTACTATGCCATTCAGACATTTTTCATCCTGCTTTAAGATCTCTCGTTAAACCAGCTACTCACTCAATCCGTCATGATGTCCTCAATTTATGTTGTTAATTGTTTTACCTTCATGTGTTGTCATCGACCTCTACATTGTATTAGCATGGCTTCAATGCCAACATGTTGTTGCTCAAGTTCTACTGCAACAGTTTTGAAATGCTTGCATAGCTTCGGTGCCTACATGTTGTTTGCTCAAGTATTGTCGCATCAGTTTTGAATGCTCCCTGCCACTTTAGATCACAATGCACTATAGTTCTGAAATGCTCTTAGTTTTCCTTTTCTTTACTACTGCATTTCACATTGCCACCTAAGATCTGGACTGTCTTCTATCACTTTAGAACAGCATCAGTCACAACCTATTGCAGCTACACAACTTGATATTTGAGAGAAAATGTACTGGACGCGCAATAAATTTTGGCTTAGTTGATAGTGTGCACAACGTTTCCTCTATTCTACGCATTTTTTCATTTTTAAGCATCTACCTTTCATTCTTCCCACTGTAGTTTAGTCTACTACCTGCATCTGCCCTTCCTACCTGGTAAAGCTATCATGCAATTCTCAGCTTGTTCATTATCTAGTCGCTCACTTCAGGCCTCTTGTACTGCCTCATATTGCAACTTAGTCAGCCAGTCCACATGCAACTTATTACAACTCATCCACAGCTACATATCACCCAGTCAATACTACATAGACTAATTATGCATTTCAATCATCCTTTGCATTGCGTTCCAGTCAAGCTCTGCTATATGTATTTTACGATTCAGCCTGTCCTGGTCTAATCTATATCACAATAATGTATATCTGTTGTAGTCGAGACACAGTTCAGCCTACATATCTACTTCACTCAGCTATTTCCAGTTTTGTAGTCAAGGCAAGGTTCAATCTACATCTCTGTTTCACTCTGCTGTTCTTTGTTTTATAGTCAATCCATCTGGGTTGCATCTATCTTTATTAAACTCATTATTGAAAGCCAACATGATGCTACATGCAATTGCATTTTTAGTTCAGTTCTGTTCTGCAGTCTCTCTCTTTTATTCAGCTACTTCTTGTTTTGCATTGAAAGCGAATATGGAAGCTATCTTGGTTCCCTGTAATGCTTAGTCTACCCCTGTTTATACCATAACATGATTAAATTAAAAGCGAGAACAATAATTTATTTGAAGTAAATCAAAGCAAAGAATGATATTATTACATTGTAAAGCATTTACATAACATTAATTACTACTGGCTATCTATATATCATTGTTAAAAACATAGTTATTCGCTATGATTTCAAACTAGATGACATCCATTACACTTCATTATGTGTTACATAATTAGTATTAGAAATCCTATTTGGATCTTTGTTAAAAAAATGAACATGAAGTAACAACTTTTATATTATTAAGTTGTCCTTTTAATTTATATGAAAAGGATGGAACTATTATCAAAAGTGAACAAATTTTTGGTTTGGATTTGTATTTATTTAATAAATTCTCTTAAAATATATACTTCAAATTTTAATCTAATCTTATGCATTTTTGGATCTGGTTATTTATTTCTGGCACTCTTCTATGAATGGGTACAACATGAGCACTCTCGAGAGGTATTAGTGCCAACAGTTATCATGATAAAAGAGCCAATAATCCCTACTCCTACCTGACATAAGTGTGATGTATTTTACAACAAAAGAGTAATAAATTTTGGTGTAAACTATGTCAATAATTCTTGAGTAAGATTAATAAACATTTAAAAGTTTAGGAAATAAATTTTGATTTTTTCAAATAGTTGGTTGAAACTTGGAAAATGGAAAAAAGCTTTTTACTGGATAAAATGAAGTTAAAAATATTGGTAGGGTGCAAAAAATTCATAAATCATTAATATACTATAAACTTCCAAAAAAGAAAATGTATGCACAAGAAAAATCCATCAAGAAATAAAAGTTTTATAGAAGCAATGAATATATGGAAGAAAAATGCAAAAATTCCAATGATTAATAATATTAATGCTTTTATTGTAAATACTTATCAGATTATAGTCCATGTAGTATACATGATGTATATTTCTATGTAAATATTAACTTCTACAGTACTAATTGAGTTAGGATAATTATAGCAATGTTTTAGTTTATAAATTACTACATACACATGTTCTATAAATTTGTAAATCATGAACTTAGCTCCAATATAAATAATGACCAACATCTATAATGCTTGTTCAACAATGTAAAATCATGAATTATGATCACAAACTCAGTTTAAAATATGTACATATAAAGCGTTGGTTTCATTTTCCATTATACATTTATAACAATGAAGTATTTTTTCTTTCACGATAAATATACATTGGACATATCTTCCAACTACGGTAATTGTACAAAGCAGATTCAATGTGTAAAGCAACACATATATGTGTAAATGTTAGTCAAACCTCTAACTCAATCCATATAACCTATAATATAATATTTAAGAACAAAAAACAACATATAACAGTCGAACCTACAGCACAGGAATGTGTAACAGCCATATAAATTATAATACCCACATAATAACATGAATCTCACTACACCAATTTTACATATTCTTCATCTTGAAAATTCTTAACTCGTTCTCCTTATTCCCTACTCCCTCTTTATTTTAATGGTTTTTCCTATACTGACATAGGAAGCTAAAAAAATATATTATAAAATCAAAGATAAATTTTGGGATAGTTAAGAGTGGATGCAGAGACCGATTATGAGATAAAACAAATTGCTACAGTGTTTTGTAATAGAATTTTCTGTTATCATTCGAAACTCTAATAATTGTGGTATATGGAATATTACATGGTGATATAAATAAGCTTTTGTATTGTATTGTCAAACTTTGTTTTGGATGTTTATAATCATAATTATAATCCTAGTTTTTTCAACTTTTTCTAATTTTAGCAAAATTTCATGGGTACCCAAGTTACATAAACAACTTCATAAGTAATTTAGCGCATGTTGTGGGTTTTATGGCAGTCAATATAATTACATCGATTGATTTTCTGATGGTAATTCAATGGAAATAATATAATGGGTAGTCATTGTACAGGCTCAAGCATGGAAATCACAGTGAGTGTGAATAAAATTGTCAATAGTTTGATTCAAGAAAAATGGTTATGATGGATAGTGAAAGTTTTGAAGCTAAGTTCAACAATAATTTGGAGTAATGAACATGAATCGTTTCTGGTAAAATAATTCTACTATAATCAGCAAATGTTTCAATATCAAGACAGGTTAAAAGAATTACAGTAGTAAACTGAAAAGGATGGTATAATAATGTACGGGAAAGAGAAAACAAATTTTTTGACTGTAATGAAATATAGGAGTGGTTCAAACTAAATTTCAGATGTTATCGAACGCAATGGTGAAAATGTTGTACAAAGAGTTGTATAAATGTTGTTCGATACCATGCAATTGATATCGTCTTAACATGTTAATCAATTGGTATAGTTAAACATTTTGTGTTTGAGTGTAGTGGATACTAACACAAAATCTATAAAACAAATTACATGGTACCAAGGGTGATCATTGTAAAGGTGGTTTTAAACCCAACTGTAATCCGTAGGAAAAGGTAAAAATAGTATAAAACCATTAACTTGAAAAGACAAAGTAAAATAAAGGCCAATAACCAATTAGGCAATAAATGTAGTAACCCTCTAAGACAAATAATCGTGTCCATTGTAAGTGCCATGCTTATATTGGCATAGCCAAGGCTATTTTAATTTTAGGTTCATTAACCTAGGTACACCTATGTAATATTCATATTTGTCATTAAATTACTATCTTGACGGAAAAGGCGTACATCATAAATTATATATATATATATAATAGTGGTGGTGGTGGTGGTGGTGGTCGTGGTGGTTAAGGAGATTAAGTACTCACAATTCCACTACATGAAATAAAAATAAAGAATCACAAAATTAATGACAAACATGATGTGGACCTTCAAAGATCCATGGATTATGCCAAATCATATAAATATACTACAATGTTCCACTTCCACTTGAGTATAATGGATATCTTTAATTACTATTATTTTAAATTCTTGGGATATTCTGAAATTCAAAGATAATCCTGGAACTATATAAATATAAATATAAATATATATATATGATTTTGGTCCTTCAAATTACTGACCTAAACGTCAGATTTACATTTTCCAATTTATTTGAATATTAACAAATGAATAATCAAAAGTGGAACAACATATATTTACAGTCATGCATATAGGGCAGTAGAAATTATTAGGTTACCATCTAACTCTATATTTTCATTAAACTGTTAAAATAACACATATATTGGTTAGAAATAATTATAAATCCCTCAATCATGGTCCAAGTTCATTTTTATGATTTTATTTACAATATAGTTTCCATAAACATCACTTATAAACCAACATTATAACCTCCAGTAAACCACTTTTATAATTAGTTGTCAAACCTGTTTGTAATAAATAGTTGTCCAATTTTAAATGTGTAATCATCTAACATTTCAAGTAAAAGTCTACCAACAATCAGTGTACGATTAATAATAAAGATTATCATAACTTAAAAAATGCAACAGTGTAATGAATCATAAAATTTTGTAAAATAATTCACAAAATTCTTAAATATACCCTCATTCCTTCGATCATCATGACAAACAACAAAGAACACACATATCTGCACTGCAAAAATAAATAAAGGGAAGCGAAGAATGAGTACAACCATTTATAGCACATTTTCTTATATAAGGTCAACCATTAAAGTTACCAAAACTGTAACCTTAAGGAGAATGATAAAGAACGTACTAATAACAAACTTTTAAGATATTAGGTACATGTAATAACTAAATGCTGAAAACAGAAAAGGAGGTTATGAAATGTGGAAATGTTAATATACCTTGGTTCCTTTGACCATCACAACAGACAACAAAGAGCATAAATACTCTGCAGTATAAAAAAGTTAAGGGGAGAAAATAATGAGCACAACCATTATATCTTCATATCTAATGTATGTTTTTATAAACATGATCAACCATTAAACCCACTTAAGCTACGGTCTTGCGGAGAATCATGTAAAACACAAACATCAAACCTTAAAGTTGTTAGGTACATGTAATAGTTAAATGTCGAGAAGAAAAAAGATAGGAGACTATGAAATGTGAAAATGTTAAGTGGAGTTCTATATTTAGCTTAGTTTTCACTTAGTACCTAAGAAATGCATCCTTGATTTTCTACTGGTTTACCAAAAATGATCCATTTGCAAAATCAGTTAACTTATTAGTAAATAATACAAATATTTAAATTTTATGTGCAATTATTTAGTTTAGCATAAAAATATTATTCACTATTAAAGGAGTTCAAATGTAAAGATTAGTGCTTCATACTGATAGTTCATCATAAACTTAGAAACTGAAATAATGGAGAAAGAAGAAAAAGCACAGATAGAAAATCAGAATTATGAATTTCACCCCGATGTCCGCAGTTAAGTTTTCATAAGATGATCAATGTGGACATCAATAATGGTCCGATGAATTGATCTGATGTTGATTGCTTCAAAATAGAATTTGGGTTGCTGCGAGAAGAAGAAAATTAGAATCGATGAGATTTGGCTGTAAGAATAAACAACCACGGAATCAATATAGCAATCAACAAACTTTTCCATGTTTTCCTTTATTAGAAATGATTAATAAAGAGTGGCAATCAACAAATTTTAGGTATATATCTGATGCATAAAAAAGCAGAGATAATTTTACCTAAATAATCTGTATCAGCTTGAAGCATTTGCAGGCTTATGGAATTCGTTTATGCTTATTCAACCAAGAAAAAACACAACAATATGGGCATGAACGGTTAACCTGAAGAACAAAATAAAAACGATGGTAGAAGATGAAGACTGCTGAGAAAATTATTATGAGAACTGAAGAGATGGAGAGGAGTAACCGGTAGATGGTCGTTTTGGAAGTGATTCCAAGTTGAATTAGCTAGCGATAGTGGTCGGATGGGAGGGCAACGGGGGCAGAAAGGAGAAGTTAAAATCGAGATTGACTTAATTTGTTACAGCAGGGGAGAGAAGTAGGAGAAAGAAAGGCAAGAAATAATAGCGAGACGCTTCAGGCGAGAGCAGAAGAAGGGAAGTTACCATACGAATAAAAATGAGACAAAGACAGTTCATTTCACAAAATAAGATAAGAAAAAGTATAAACGTGATCGTTCAGCTGCCAAATTTCAAGGGGGCCTGTGTGAGCTTGAAATTCAACTCACTAATAATAGTATAGTATAGATATATGTTCGGAGAAAGAAACAAAACGTATCTTTCTCTAAAAAATTACATGTTTAGTTACACAAATATGCACTGGTCATATGTTGTACTCACACTTAACACATATGAATGTATTTGATACATTCATTACAATACATACAAATTAAAATTAAAATTAAAACTTCTTTTTAACCAAATAAATAAAATATGATTTTATTTAAACTTCATTAGAATGGATCTAAAATTCTTTTAGACTTTATAGGCCTAGTAGATCCAAAATAGGGAAAATTTTGAAATCCACATTTCCCACCTCTTTCGACTATCCCAGTTCCTTCACATATGACACTGATTAGTAATTGCATCAAATTATGGAAGATTATCTTTGTATGTATACCAAATATTATTTATGAAATAATAACAGTTCTTAAGTATTGACCGAAAAAAATCTAATTTTATTTTAGTATGATTATTCATTATAAAAAAAATCTTTGTTATTTATTTTCATAACAAAAGTGATGCATTAATTATAGAAAATATGTAAAACTTTGTATAGTTATTTTGGAATTATGGACTAAGCCATATCTTTGAGAAATAATTATTTAATCATATGATTGTGAATCACATGGTACTGGTGAATTGTATCTGAACCGATTAAGGGCAACACTCATTCAGCGGAAGTGACAAAAGAGTCGGTGAACTCTTCAGATTGATACATATGAATATGTGCAGTTTAAAGTCTAATGCTATCAAAACCGATCCACTTACTTTGTAAAATTCACTGATGAATTATCATAAAAATGAATATGTGCACTTGACACAAATAGTGTATCTATGATAGATTCGTCGAATATAAAACGGAAGTATGAAACACTACATGCAAAATAAATAGAAGAATTTGATTTGATAGAGTAGGTGAGTGTATTGGAAAAGAGTTCTAAATATATCTATAAACAAATAAGATTCAATCTCAAAAACCACTCCTCCTTATGATACATAGTGACGTATCGATAAAGAGTAATCGTACTTTGTTGGACAAAGTATGATTGATGATGACTGAAGTTGAGTTAACTTCTTACTTTAAGGACTAGTACTTAGGAGTAAGTGCATAGGTTAAGTTTAATTTCATCTAAAGCAAAGTTTACGAGATCATATTCATAAAAGATATGAGTTGATAAGAAACTCTGATCTTAAATAGTTTAAGGCGTGTGGTTGTCTAATTTATGTTATAAACATAAATTTTTTAACTTAAAAATTAAACAAAGTTTATACACATATAAAAGACAATTCATAAAATATTTATGAATGCCTATTCCATACCGAGAAACTATTGTTGTTTTAAGAAACACTACCTTTGTGATCGAAGGAATTTCTTTAGAAATTAGTTTTAATACAGTGGACTTGGATATTATCTAGAGTATCGAACGTAGAAACCGATTACAAAAAAACTAACCAAGTCTAAAATGGACACATAACACATTAAAATGTCTAATAATAATTTTTGTACATAAAGAGAAACTATAAGTTTTTCCATAACGTTGAGAAAAAGAATTGTTAGTAGTAATAATTTGCTCAGTTGTTAACAATCCATTATGATTATATACTCAATATGGCACGACACTTAAACTTGAAATGAATTCCAGGTATATTATCAAAATATGATTTTGATAGTTGCTCCTAAAGGGATATGATCCATCGGCTGGAAGTGTATCTTCAAGAAGATCGATGCAGTTGAAATTATATAAAGCAGTTTTAATAGGAAAACACTTCATTGACTTCAAATGTTGAAATTAGAATGTAATTTTGCTAGTCAACATGATCAAAACCATTTGGATTCTACATGCAAATATCCCACAATTTGGTTTTGATTTTTGACACTTTGATGTTGAAACAAAACTTCCAAATAATGATTTAGAAGAGACTATTTACACATAACGACCAAATATCTCAAAGTTGGTGGGAGAGATAACATGATTTGTATGTTTTGGATATGATCCAAAAGCAGATGCAATGATAGCATGTAATAAGCACCAGAGTTGAACAAGTATTTTGATAGAAAAATCAAATAGTTTGGTTTTCATGTCAAAATGCAGAGGAAGCGCGTGTCTATAAGAAAGAACATTAAAGGTACTAAAATATTTGTTAAACTATAAGTGAACAATAAACTTATAATTGTTAATGATGTATCCATGTTATAATCATTTTAGTTTGGTTGTTCAATCCTCAACATTGGGATTGAAAATTTGATCTTTTATAACCAGTATAAAAAGATGTTGGGATAGTCCCATATGATATACATATACACCATATTAAAAAGTTTATTGTGGAGCATATGAGATAGGTTTCTTATGCATTAGCAATAGAAATTACCTCGTACGTTATGTAGTCTACTGTATCACATTTTGCATATGTACCTGGTACATCAAGCGAATATTAAATCCGAATTAAGATCACTAAATGGTAGTTAAGAGCATTCTTGAGTATTAACAAAATACTAGAGAAACGCTTATGGAAATAATAAACTCCTTATCAAGGGGTATTCAGACTTGAACTCTATAAGTTATATAGTATAATTTGTCAATCCTAAGTTCATGTTCAATCTTGGTTAAGGAGCTTTAAGTTGGAATTCTCCAAATTAAAGGTTATGGATGATTCAACCAAAAGGCTAAGAACATCACCTTGAATAATGCCATAGCAAAATTTGTATATATATATATGTGTGTGTGTGTGTGTGTGTGTGTGTGTGTGTAATGCATAAATGTATAACCGAGCTAGGGGTGATTCCAAATATTGAGAATTCTGTGACATTTTTTATGTTAACAATGTAGTGATAAAGATCGTGAAAGAACCTAGATGTCACTAAAAGTTAAGAAACATACTTTGAAAAGTTCCACATGATAAAGACGGTTTATCAGTATCAGAGAGAGTTGATTGAATAAATAGATGATTAAGATAATATAGCTTATCTATTCACAAAGGGACTGTTTGATTAGTTTTGAGCAAACTAATCAAAGAGATGGGATAGAGATTCCATAATTGGCTCTAAATGCAAGTGGAAGATTGAGAGAGTTAAGGGTATACCTTAGGGGAAATTCTATAATTTATTGTAAATTATTAACTCTACAATAAAGTCTTGTTCGATGTAAAAGGTGTTTGTTTTCTATTTTATATTTTATTATATTGTGAGATATTAATTAACTAATTAATTTAAGCATATTAAAATAGGAAATCCTTAAACGATATATTATGTGATACTAATTACAAGGAGTTGTAATCATGAGAAAATTATCGCAATATGAAATAATTATTTTAAATATTTTTAGTCAAGATGTTCTGAGAAACGATATCAATATATCCATTGAGACCGGAGTGTGCAATGGTCTCCAAATATTAGGTAGTGTATTACTCATAATTGCTAAGTGCACCAAGGGGTTACGTACTCATAATTATTGAATAGTAGTGGAATGACTCGTCGTAGAGTTTCCTATTGGTTAATAATAGGTAGGTCACACAAAAAATCTCAAGATGATGATGTTGCACGGTTCCTCAATTTGAGAACATCGTGGAACTTCAATATGAATATTCCACTTTGATTATAGTTAAATCATGGCCTAGTGATTCATCGAGCGGCTGTAGTTTGGGCTGAGTTAAAGCAATGGAAGTGAAGCACTACTCAATATATAATTCATCTCCTCGGTTGTATAAGGTTAGTATCACGGTCAACTATAATCAACTTGAAGTCAAAATCTCTAACTAAAGTAGTACAACAAATAATGAATGTTATTACTGAAACAAGGATTTGTTTATGGACTAACTGAGTTGAATAAGGATAATGTTGGAAGTTTGACCAAAATCGAATTCCATAAATCCCAAAGTGATATAGTGTTGATGAAGAGAATGTGCGTAACTTATCGTTACTAAAAGTCACTGCTTAAGAAAATGTGAAATTGGATTTTACCGAAAAGATCTATAAGTGATGGATTCATCCAAACTTTTATACCTGGCTAAGATGATGTGCGAACGTTGATATTTGAATTGCCAAAATTAATTGGCAACTGAATTCACACCTCTGAGTCTCACAACCGTATTTGTGAATTCCAAGAAAACCATGCGGTTTAGTTTATAAAATGATACAAACTGATTAAATTAACTAATATTTGAGAAATAATAATTATTAATAATTTATTTGATGTTTTGAATGTTATTGGAATGCATATATAAAAGTTATATTCATATGTATCGATATACAATATCGGTGTACTTTTAAATAGGGTTTAAATGGGAAATAATAACTTAAAGAGTTTTGGAAATTTTGCACCATACATGGTCGGGGCCACTTAAGAGAAAAGACAGGGGCAGACAGATCGAAAAATTAAGGAGGATTAATTGGGGAAATTTTAATTAAAAGAATGGGAAATGTTTCATTCTTTCATTTAAAACAAATTCGCTGATTTTATTTTGTTCATCGATTTTTCTTTCTCCTGTTTTCTTCCAGCATGACCAAAAATTTCTTCATCATTCTCCAAAAACCTAAAACTCCAATCGGATCAAAAACATCAAATAAAATAAAGAGCTACATGGTGTATTCGTCTCCTTCAAAGATTGGGTGTTGATTTTCAGAAATCTAAGATTCACAGAACAAGGTGGCACTTATTGGCTAGATCCATGAGGTAAAACTTCTTTTCATTTTTATATTTAGTTGTATCACTTTATATTGTATGTACATGTGTATGTGTATAAACCATTGCCTCATCATGATTTATAATTGACACCATAATCTAAACAATTAATTGGATGTTCTGATTTATTTCAATTCATTTGTTTGAAACTGAAAATGTATGTGTGTAAAATTAAAATTTCATATATAAATATGATTTAATATATATGTAATGATTTTCTAAGGTAATATATAACTTCAATAAGTTAAATAATATTGACTTGAATCATTCTGAAAGATGAAATACATTAACATCATATTCTAAACTTTATGTATATGTTTTGATTTTAAAATTCCTTTTGATTGTTTTCCTAATTGCATTAATTTTGAGTGATAAAATTAAACATTATATATATTTATATATATTGCTATATATTTATGTACGAAAGCATTTAGAAATGTGTGAACCTTATGTTTATAAAATAATTTAATTTAATGTGAGAGTATACTTTGAATAATTGAAATTATTTTTAGCCTCATAATTATATATATATATATATATGATTTTAGTGTTAGTAACTAATTCATTAAGATTATTTTACGTTAATGAAATGTAATCTAGATATGAGTTTTGAATAAATTTTGCCAAATCAAATTTACATTTCTAACTTCAATCTAAATTTTGAAATTTCTATTAGTCAATTTATTTTAATATTTTTCTAAGCAATTTTTGTTATATGTATTTAGATTTCATAATTTTTGTAATCAAACATACACTTTGCATTAATCAAATTAAATTGACGCATTTAATATATCCATATAACTGGCGAATATATAGATGGTATATATAAATCTCAATATCTACACATGTATATATTGACCCTTTTGTTGTTATATGTCATGTTAAATGTTATATTACCACATGTCATTTTGTATAATGATTAGATATAGTTTTAGTAGAATGTTTGCAAAGGGGAAGGTGTAATCAATTATTAATATCGCCTTTTGATCTATTTCCTTATAGATCTTGATGTTATTACATCCAGATCTAATAATATGTCCATTCCTTTTCAAAGACCTTTTAGAAATACGAACATATTTGATATATTCATACTTATTCAACCTTTATACTTAATATACATAGATTTAATAATTTAAATTGGAAAGTTAAATAAATTGGATTTTATTTAAATTAACTACATTAGATCTGGTAAAATCCATTAGACTTCATTGGCCCATTATGATCCAAAAAAGGAATTTTTTTAAAATCCACCCATCTCACCCACTACAGACCTGGTCAGTTCATTCAATAACCTTATGTTAATAGGCACAAATTTCCTACAAAAAAAATACAACCCTCGGGAAAAATAAAAAACACAAAATTAAGGAATATAAATACATAAGAACAGATATATAATGGGTACAAATCAGACAAAAGGCTAATTTTCAATTGCAATAAAGTAGCTTGGTAAAAAATAAGGGCCATGCCCGTTACAAAACAAAGTATTCAAAGGTAACCTATTACATGACAGTTGTCATCATGGGTCATCTTCTTCGAGACCTCAAAGTCCAAGGCCTGGCTGCTCGAGAACTCAATCAAGAAAGCTATCCATGCAGGAGTTAGAACAATTAGGGGAGTCTTCCCACCCTTGATGATCTTGTCATCCAACTCTTGACGAACCACCTCAGACAAAGATATAGGAACAAGGTAAAGACCAAAGAAAGGTGGTAGTCGGAGGTGACTAACTACTTCAACACCATGGTCATCCGGTCATTCCAATTGTTTTTCGCCTTCTCCACCTCCACCACCGCCTTGCTCTCTTCAGTAGTCATGCAGTGCTTGTGTTGGCGAAAGTAGGGTATGAGGCCATCGACTTCATTTCTCTCTCTCCTCCAATTGGATCTTAAATATCTGCACTTCTTGTTCCAAATTTAGGTGAGGGTGGCCTTGCCCGCCTTAGCCTTTTCGTCCAACCCCTTAGTTGCCATCTCCTCCCGCCTCTCCCTCTCAGCCTACTTCCTTGCCTCTTCTCCATATTCTGGTCTCCATTTCCTTCACTGTTTGCTTTTTTAGCACGATCACCTCCTGCAAGATTAGAGGATGTGGGCAACAACCTGCAAAAGGGAGCAGAATCGACAAATAACAACAACGAAGATACTTAGAAAAAGGAAAATTTTGTTGAAATTATCAAGAAAGCCTCGTGGGCATTTGCATTGTGGACAACTTCCATATTATGGCCTGACCACCCAACTTGGGCCAGTTCGACTGGTCCAAAATCTTTGTTGTGGTTCCAATCAAGGAATAGAATAGCCTATTTAGCTCCATTTCGCCTAGCTCTCGCGTGAAGTTGATGTGGATAATGCCCAAGGGCTTTCTTTAGTTGTCCATTAGCTCGCAATGCTTCTCGAAAACGAAGGGGAAGGGCTGACCTACATCTTTCTTGGCTTTTAGGACATGGACCCAATGCGGTTGTTGTCCTCCGCCTCTGAGGCGAATAGTTCAATGTCCAAGATCTAAGTAGAAATTCTCGGAGATGACTAGGCATGTGTAGTCAACCCCAATTATGTTGGAGGAGGAATGACGATGTGGCATGATCTAGCCGGTGACCTAAGTGTTCTTTAATAACCCGACGTTGAGAAAAAATTAATTAATATTAATAATTAAGTTTAAAATGCTTAAATAAGTTTAAATTATAAGATATTAGATATTTAAGATGATTTGAAATTTGTTTGGGATTTAAATAATGAAGTATGTTGTGAAATTGATAATTTTAATAATAAAAATACCTATTATTGAGATTGAGAAAAAGGTAAATTAATTGTGGTATTTAATTACGTTGGAGGAAATTATTTATTAAATATTATTAGATAAATTATTTTGGTATTGAATATTTTTTACGCTATGAATTATTAACATTGATAATTTTAGGTCTTTTTGAAGTGACATTGGTATTTATGAAGTGGAAATGATTTTTAAAAGTGAACTAAAAGTGGATTATAATTTTGTAAAGTTAAAAATGGTAAATAAATGAGATTTGAAATAATTATGGTAAAGAACTAATTTTTATTTAATTATTGGGATTAATAAAGAATTTTTACTATAATGGGCCTAATATGGTAATTACAGTTAATTATTTTTAAATGCGGAAAATTATGTGAAATGTGACTCTTATAAAAATATACAATGTTGATAAACACTATTACTAGGAATATATGTTTTTTAAGTGAGATTTGAAGTTATTTTGATCAGGTAGAACAATTGTTTTGTGAAGAACGACGAAAATAAAGTGGAAAAAATGAATTATTGGTGGCCCATTAGCCCAAAACCTTAACTCAAAATAAATTTCCTATTGATTTCTCTCTTGAGAAATCTAGAGAATTCTATATTTTACCATAAATCTAAGTCCCATATTAATTTCCACTTCATGTAGCTTATTTTCTATCTTCGGTAAAAATTCAAAACTTAACCCTCTTCTACTAAAATTCATATAAAATAAAATCTTCAAAATCATGAAATTTAAATACAAGCTTCTTAACAATAAGCCACGCCCATATGAGAACCAATGTGGAATTTTTCTCAAGTTTGGAGTCAAGGTGGTTATAGCGAATGGAGAAGGGGGGTTTGGGAAGATCTGTGAAGCACAAGAAGAGGATCTTTGGTTGCTAGTGCTAAGGCGGGTGATCTTCACTCACAAAATCTATGTTTAAAATGTTGAATGGTTGAATGTGTGAATGCTTTTTCTGTTGATGTTTACTATGCTTGAAAATTGCTTTGTGTTCACTGAATCTACTATAGTAAATGTCAAACTATGCTTGTACGCATAAATTTGTGTTGATTGTTAGTGTATTGAGTATTAGGAATGAAATAGAAATGGGTTGCAACATAGTAGTGGTCGATCGGGCGAATAATGAAGAAGGACGGGGCAAGTTTGGAGCTTTATTACTCTAGACATAACCCTAGCTGTCGGGCTTCGCATCACCAACGGTCGATCGCTAGTGACCTAGGCGGTCAACCGCCCACGGAGCCCGGATTAGTGAAGCTCCAAGCATCCTATGGATTGTTTTGGAAAAAAAGACTTTCTTTTCCAAATTTAAAACAAATTTGACGTTTTGAAGTTAAAATTAGACGCATTCCAAATGTGAAATTATTTTATGGAAAAAGAATTATTTTATTTGAATATTAATTATTTTATAAAGTTATTGATTTAATTAATAGAACATTGATTTTGAGGTGTTAAAAATTATCTAAAAATCGTATTTAATTCTAGGAAATCATGGGATTATTTCTATAAATAATCATTGATTTAAAGGAAATTTCTATGATTTCCAAATGTGGAAAAGAGATTTATAAATTAATTATAAGGTTTAATATACCTATTTTTGGTTTAAAAATAAATGAAATTAATTTCTAGGCTTTAAAAATATATTTAATAATCCTATTTAATTTCAAAAAATTATGGAATGATTTCTAATAAATATTATTTTATTTTAAAGTAATTCTATGATTTTTTGAATATGAGCAAGAGATTTTAAAATCTAATCCTATGGTTCAAAAATCCTTATTTGGTTCAATAAATAGAAAATTATATTTTAAGCATTAAATAAATTATAAGCTTTTAGAATGAATAATTATGTTTTTCCAATAAATAAAATCTATATCTAAGTAATTTAGGTGGAAATTTGATTATATATTTGTGTGATGAAGATATTTTTATTTTTTTGACAAAGCCGGCGGAGTTAACTGGCCCCTACCAGTTTATTGATATGCACAGAAATTACAAGAACACAGAACAACCAGTTACAACACACTGCAACTGATCAAACAAAGAGAAATGCAGAGACAAGCATATTAATCATGAGGAAAAAACATAGAAAAACACTAAAAAACTCAACATGGCAAAGAAGGGTCAAAACGTTTGGGCCTCAGACCAGGGCCCAAAGTCGAACTTAGACTGTTTCATTCCAAAATTAATTTCATGCAACAAATAAGGCTTAGCTGACTGCAACTCTTCCTCATGCCATTAAAGACGATCTCATTCCTCTCTCACACCAAATCACGTAAACGAACTTTTTAAGGCAAATAAAAAACACATACGTTTATATGCATCTCCATAGCGTAGCTTTAAAGATCAGGTCCCATTCAATTGAACTATCCCTCATAGCATTCGATCTACCTATCTTTAGCATAAAGGACTTCCACAAGCTAAAAACAAACAAGCATCTGAAAAACAAATGAAGATTATCCTCAAGCTCATTTGAACAGAAAGAGCATCTCCCATCTTACTCATCCCTCTATGAACAAGCTTGGCCTTTATATGAAGAGCATTCCTAAGTATTTTCCATAAAAGTACGTTCACTTTCTCACTATTATGCTTCAACCAAACTCTTTTATTCTAGCTGAATATTAAGTCATTAGAATTTGCAGATAAAGTTATATACACAGACCCAATGTTGAAGCCGGATTTCTTTTTAGACCAGGTTATTCCATCATTATTAGTTAAGTGGTATTGAACTCCATTAAACGATGACCATATCCTTCGGATTTGTTGGTTGGACGAGAAGGGAAGCTGGATGTGACCATCAATCATAGACCAAAGGCTTTGGCACATATATAATTCCTAATTGGATTATTTGTTGATAAGTAAAGTGTCTACTCAGAATGAAATGAGGGAGAAGCCAAGGATCATCCCAAAAACTAACAAGACCATCTTGAGCAACTTCATATGTGACAACATGGAGGAAGGCTTCACGCAGTTTAAGCAGGTTTCTCCACGTCCAACTGCAATTTTGAGGGATTTGCTTGCTCCAGAATTTCTTATTCCTAAGGATGTGGTTGTAAGACCATGTGACCCATATGTTATTCTTCTTAGAAAGCAGATCATCCGGGTGCTTGGAAAATGCAGATTTATTCCATGAAATCAGATTTT
Source organism: Allium fistulosum (assembly GCA_030737815.1). Taxonomy (NCBI): domain Eukaryota; kingdom Viridiplantae; phylum Streptophyta; class Magnoliopsida; order Asparagales; family Amaryllidaceae; genus Allium; species Allium fistulosum. The sequence goes on from CM060903.1 coordinate 70,438,007, forward strand.
TAATACCCAAACCTCCCATACTCCTAGGCAGCTCCAATTTGTTGAAAGCAATAGGAACAAGCTTGTTTGATTGAATGCTGCCATGCCAAACTTCATCATGGCACTGCGAATCATCTTAACTAACTTGACTGGAAGAATAAATGTCCTAGACCAGTACACATTCATTAAAAAGATAACTGAGTTGATAAGAGCAAGCCTGCCTACTTGACTAAGAAGTCTATTCAGCCAGATCTCAGTTCTAGCAAGAATCCTCTCATAAAGAGGAAGGCACTGAGTTTTTGTGATCCTGGACGTTGCAAGAGGTATGCCTAAGTAACTGATGGTGTCATTTCTAGGCTGCAAGGAAGTAGCATTGAGAATTTGTTGATAATGGTCTTGAGATACTCCAACAATAAGGATATCGGATTTGTTCAGATTGATTTTTAGACCATTAATCTCATAAAAAACGTCTAGACCATTGAGAATTGCATGGACAGATGACATTACTGGTTTCGTAAAGACCATCAAGTCATCAGTGGACATTAGAGAAGTCACCCGAGGATCCTTACATCTAGGGTGAAGCAGGAAATGACCATTAACAACTAGAGCATTGAAGATTTGTGTTAACTCTTCCATCACTATGATAAAAAGGTAGGCATACATGGGATCACCTTGTCTAGTGCCTGACTTACTGGGAAAGAACCCCATAGGAGTGGCATTTAATGGAATGGAGGATCATGCCCTAGAGATATAGGCATAGATCCAGGAAACAAACTTTTGAGGAAATTTCATACGAAGCATAATTCTGGTTATAGAGTCCTAATAGAGGGAATCAAAGGCTTTAGATATATCAAATTTCATCATTGCACGTGGAGATATCTACGAGTTCTTATAACCTTTTAATAGCTCGTTGGAAAGAAGAACATTATCTAAAATATTCCTTTTAGGTAAAAATCTGCTTGGTTGGAGGATATTATATTAGGCAGAACATGCTTTAACCTGGCAGCAATGATTTTAGAAAGGCATTTATAAATAGTATTGCAGCAGAAAATAGGCCTAAACTGATGAACAGATTGAGCGTGCTTGACTTTAGGGATAAGAGCAATATTAGTGGAGTTGATAGAACCTAGCATTTTTGATTTGGTGAAAAAGTTGTTGACAGCTTTGTAGACTTCCTCTTTAATTAAACTCCAATAGGAGGTAAAGAAGACCGCATTGAAGCCATCTGGCTCACCACATGAATTTTGATTCATTGAAAATATAGACTATTTAATCTCCTCTTTAGTGACATCGGCGGATAAAAAGTTTTGGTCATTTATGTTGATCCGAGGTAGTTGAATGGAGTTCAAGGAATCAAGGCAACGAAAAAACTCATCAGCATTTCCAAGCAAACCAGAGAAGTATGATAGAAAAAGCTCTTCAATTTCCTCTGAGTTAGTTAGAAGGTTACCTGTCTGGTCTTGAATGGCATTTATATTTTCTTTGGCATGTTTGGACTTGAGAGAGGAGTGGAAGAAAGCAGAATTACGATCACCTTCATTGTTCTAGTTAATCCTAAGTTTTTTTTATTATACTTTTTTCATTGATGAGAGCTTTCTTGTATTGCAATGAAATATCAGTTTCAATGGCAGATAAGGTGCCATCATCCATGTTATTGTACATTTGATTTTGAATTTCTTCAAGTTTGTCTTTAAGAATCGAAGAGAAGCTATTCCCACTGCCTTGCCTAAGTTTAGACTAGGTCTGAAGAGCATCTTTAGTAGCCTTTAATTTTTTATACAAAAACAAACATGGGATTACCATAAAAGGAATTAGACCAGGCTCTTTGGGCAATGTCATAAAAATCAGGTTCCATTAAACAAGCATTAAAAAATTTAAAACTATATTTGGCTCTCATTCCAAAAGCTGTAAAAGAAATTATTTGGGGATAGTGGTCAGATAATGGTGCCATTGGAAGATAGTTAAGGGTGTTAGGCCAAGCAGAAAGAGTGGGTTGATTGCAAAAGGTGAAGTCAATTTTATAAAATGTTCTGGTACTTGGTACCAGTTCTTTTGCAATAATTCCATGAAAAATTGGCACCGGCAACCTTGACTTCAAAAAGGTCATTGTTCTCTAATGCATTGTAAAGAGGTTTTATTTTAGATAATGATAATGGATTTCCACCATGTCTATCAGAGATACGATAAGAGCAGTTGAAATCACCTAATACCAACCATGGATGGGAATTCTGTCTCAAGGAAGGGAGAAGGTTCAATAAGAAAGTCTAGAGGAGAGAGAGTTATCAGCATGGATGCATGAGATGTAAAAAGATGTGTTAGTGGGGAGATGAAGTAAGTGGAAGTGGATAAGCTGCCTAGTAGCTAAGATTGGAGTGAGAGAGAAGATAACAGGGTCATAAAGGACCATGATCTTACCATACGAGGCTTCATTTAAGTTATGAGTAAGCTGCCAATATGGATTTATGATACTAGTTGCTCTGGATGTAAGATTGGAGTCGAGTTTTGTTTCAAGAATAGAAAACAACTTAATGTTGTGGGCGTGAATTCATTTTTTTGTAGATTTGTAGCTTTTCATCAGAGTGGGCACCTTTAATATTCCAAGCACACATGTTGTGTATCATTGGGTAGACTTAGGAATTTAGTGCAGTCTGCTTTTATTACCCTTAGTTTTAGAAGTGATGGATTCCTTGATATTAGGAACCGAGGAGGAAGCTGGCCTCTTAGATTTGGGATTGAGGTCATTCTCACTTGAATTACTCCTGAGATTTGGTTTTTTCCTTGTTGAGTTGCTATGGTTAGAAGAGGTTGAGGTGGTGGAAGCAAAGCTGAAGATGCTAGAAGTAGGAGTATTAGCAGAGGTGGTGGTATCAGAAGAGAGTGGGGAGTAGAAGATTGTCGTTGCTTGGATGTTATTGTCAGAGTTGCTCGAAATGAGATTGCTGAAAGCAGTATTGGAAATGAGATTGCTGGTTATGGAGTTGGAATTGAGATTGTTGGAATTGATGTTTCATGCACATGTAGTGCATTTTCCCAATGTGCATGCTGATCTTTATCTTGATTTACAGAGTTAACTAATGCCTGCATTTCTATAGCAATAATGCTTGCATTATCAAGTTGTGTTGCAGCAAGAGGTCCACCGGATGCATTAGCTTAGGTTCCACCAGAAGAACGAGCGATTGATCCATCAGCTAGTGGATTTAAATACTCGTTTGAGAAAAAATCCTAGATATTAATTGCAACATTCTCTTTTTGTCATCTACCACTTCAATTTGAATTTCCTCTTCATGTAAATCAGTTGTTTCAGCCATCCATTGTGTATTCCATCATCATTCAATTCAGTTTCTTCTTGTATGTCTTCCAAGATCTGGGATTTATTGCTATTTTTAAATTGGACAACATCAACTTTATTCCCAACATCATCAGACTTAGTATTAACTAGTTCTCCCTTTTTTGCTTTATTAACTACTAAGTATTCTCCTACATCCAACTCTTCGTTTTCTTTCATTTCTGTTGCTACTAAAATTTCACCTTCTTCCAAATCAACTATTTCATTAAGATCATTTTTCACATCATCATGTTCGTTAGAGTTCGAACCAGCTTCTTTTTGATTCATTCTTTTCTTCTTAGAGCTTTTCACTACCTGCCATTTTTGGTTTTTTCTGCCTACATTCTTAGAGAATGTGAGTGAATTTTTCGAGCATGGAGCAAACCAAGATGAGTCCACTAAAGGTAACCGATCATGACAATCCAACATCCACAATTCGTCACCATAAATAATCCAGTACAACCATTAAGACTGAAATTTAACAAAATGCGAGTCCGACACGCGCGCGCGCACACACATATATTGTATATGTGTGTATGTATATATTGTATACATATATGCGAGAAAAGAAAAACCAGAACAAAATGTACATCGAAATTAATTATCAATCAATGGTAAAACGTTCGATGAGTTGTCTTCATTAACAGTGTCTATTAAGTCGTTGTTTAAGTCCATACCGTGTTTCATTATTATAACAATTTATATCTCATCAGTACCATTTTTTATTTTTTTAAAGAAATTCACTGAAAGGAACTTTTATAGCTAATCTATAGCTATGATTTACAACCAATTATAGTTGAAAAGCGCAATAACGTAAATCAGGTTATCACAATATTAATATTATTAAACATTATTTGTTTTCTTTCAAGCTATAAGTACCAACAAGTAATAGCGAAAACAATATCAAGTAAAATTCTTTAACATTTTGCATATGGAAATCTATAATTGTTCCAGAATAGTCAGAATTAAAGTCAGTGTTGGTCATGTTAAAGTCAAAATATTTAGAGTGTTTACCTGAATAGAATCAATTAACGAATAAGTGTGAAACATTTTTTAAGTCTAAGTTGCAAAAAAACACTTGTTTTATCTATAAATAAATTCTTTTTTAGAAAAATTTCACTTGCGTTAAATTTCTTATGTGGGATTAACCATCACATGTGTAGATTTGCTTTGGGAGGAGTGTTGGTTTTTCAAATATTTGGTTTTATGCATTGCAAATTTAAAAATTTGTACACGAAGTAGGAGGAGTAAATGGGTTAACCTACTCAGCAAAACTTTTTGGCGTTAACTCAAACACGACTACAAGAAATCCGAGTGGGAATAGAAACTGGAATGGCGTCATCTCTCAACTTCCTCTCCTCTCTTCACTTCTCAAATTTATTCTCTCGCAACATATTTAAGCCTTCTCTCACAAAATTATTATCCAATCCAATTTCTTTTTCACCGACTTCTCCTCTTAAAGCCCTAGCTTCTCACAATTCGCAGCACCTGCACAATCGAGATGAGTTGGTTGTTCTTGGAATCGAGACTAGCTGTGATGATACTGCTGCATCAGTTGTAATCTTCTCTTTATCTTTCAACTGCTTATTGATTTTTTGGTTGAAGTCGTGTTCTTGCCATGTTTCAAAACAGTTTTGGATCGTGGCGTCCCTTTGATATTGTATATAAGTTGATTTCAAGTGAAATGTGTATCACTTGGAGGGTTTATGGATAGGAGGTTTTATTAAGTTAATGCAGACCTTCGAAATAACTGCTTTGATAGGCTATTGATACGAATTGAGCTGAGAAATATAATGGATTGCATGACTATCGGGTTGTTTCTAAAATGCATAGCAAACACGATCTCTAAATGAATAGATTGTTAAATTTGACAGGCATTCTGTTTTGATTTATGTCAGGTTAGAGGAAATGGGGAAATTCTTAGTCAAGTTGTATCTTCACAAGTAAGTTTCAATGTTTCAAATTTAGTGGTAATATGACACAGATTTGTTTATACAATATTGTTATGGAGCAGCAGCTTGAACCCAATACGTTAAATTACACGATCCCACTAGCAGTAGCTACAGCGTTATATCCATCACTTGTTAGTTAATTAATGCTTGAGGCAAATTGCATATCATATGATGAGCGTAACATTTGGATATAATTAGAACTAGATGTAAAGTTGTTTTTCCCCGCTTTTTTGGGAATAACCAATGGGAAATGTGAGTTTATTTATTTAGTATTTGAGCAAAATTTCGTTTCTTTTTTGTTGTTGTGGTAATGTAGAGTTTTGGAACTCCTAGAATACTGAGTGTTTGTAAGATTTTGTTCAACTTTTAATGCAATGTTTGAGTTTCTATGCTTTCCCAATAATGCTTTATTCTATTTATCTGTAATTACAGAATATAAAAGAGTTATGACTTAGTGCAAAGAGTAGCATGCCATAAAATTGTGAAACCTAATCATCATGTTCAACCTGTTTAAAACACTCTCTTGATAACGTGTAATAAGTCTTGAATTTGTTATGTATCTCCAAAGGAGTACGTAGACAGTAGACTGGGAAGCATATCCACTAATTTCAAAGGTCGTAGAATTTTCCCCAGTGTAAAGTCTTATAATCCGTGATTAGTTGTTATTTGTCTTTTGTAGTAGCACATCTTGTGTGTTCAGTAAGCTTTATGTTTTCTTCTGATCAAGGCAGAATTGCTTTCACGTTATGGAGGTGTTGATCCAAGATCAGCTGGAGAAGCACACTCACTTGTAATTGATCAAGTATGTTTTTTTCATTCACTCAACTGATTCAGTCATTTTACAGTGATCCACTCCTATAACAAGTTGTCAAACTTTAAAGTGCTACTCCTTTGAAAAGTTAACTCAACTACGATGTTAACAGGTTGTTCAACAATCTTTAGATGATGCAAATGTGTCAGAAAGCAATCTTTCTGCTGTTGCTGTTACAATTGGTCCTGGGTTAAGCCTTTGTTTGAAAGGTATGTCCAATAGTATCACACTTGCACTAGCTGTCTGATATAATTTGTGTATCCGGAATTATTATTCTACTCTTACGCTAGCCATCTAAAGCGCATGGTCTATGTAATAGATGTTTATCATTTGTATTTTAACTTTTAAGTTTAGAAGAACATTTGTGTTTTGAAGGAGCTAGTTTCTAAACTTTATAAATTTTTAACGTTTTAAGACAAAATTACCAATGGAAGCCTTACTCCAGTGAATTAAGTCATAAATAATTGTAATTGATCAATCTCTTTTCTCCTCCCTCACAGTTAGGAAAACCTTCTGCAAGTAACATGAGACGCATAAATTTGATAACGTGGATTAAAAATAATTTGGCTGAAGGTTATCGGGGAAAAAGGAATTGGATGGAGTAATTTTTATGGATGTACAGTAAAGTTAGTAACAAATAACCAAGATTCATGTATAGTTATCTTTTGTTAGTATATCTACCACGAGATACTTTCTTTAAGTAAATTAAACTGCATTTGCCTGACTTGTCCCTGGGGTGAGTTGTGAAGAAACTATGCAGCCCTTTTGCTTTTTATATTACCTTTATACATTAATATTATCAAAAATAATTATAAATAATTATAAATAATTACAAAACTTGTACAATCTACTTCTGCAGATTTTGAGATTTGGAATAGTTCATTGCATAAAATACTTTGACCAATCTGTATAAGCATTCATTCCATGGAAGAGCCAATATCTAGTAAATGTTAAGTTTTCTTCTTCTGGTTTTTCTTTTTAAGGAATACTAAATCTAAAGTCGTATTATTATCAGTATTTAGTGTATTGTTGTTAGGTTTTCTATAGTGATTCTGTAGAGCAAAATCAAGCATAATAATCTATACAAGATGAGAAAAATAACGATTTATTTGAGCTTGTAAGACTAGTTTTAAGTTTCTAAGTACGGATGTTTATTAGGATGTCCTGTTTGCTGTTTCACTTTGTCGTCCGCTTTCATTCATATAGTTTGATTTTTGAGAATTTTCTTGAGTGCCATTTAAATACTGTCTACTAATGTAAATATTTTTCCCATCATATAACAAAACATTGCTCTTGTCATTGTCTACAGTACACCGTAATAAATTATGAGTGTGCATTGCTTATGCTCGTTATACAGTACACCGCATATACTACTGATTGATAAGGCTTATGTTCATTATACAAACACTCGAGGCTTATTTTCAAGGCCATGTATTCCACATTGTCGCCACAAGCATAATCTTTCGGTGCTATCCATTAATGTGCTTTTTTGATGTAGTTGGTGTCCGCAAGGCACGGAGAATAGCTGGGAAATTTGGTTTGCCAATCATAGGAGTACATCATATGGAAGCTCATGCTCTTGTTGCTAGGTGAGAATAAAAGAACCGAATTCATCAGAGAAATATTTAGCTAGTTTCACGGTACTATCACAATGTCTCCTTTAAGTTGTTAAACATTATCTTTCACTTTAAACTCATTCAAAAACTGTTGCCGTAGAGATGCCTTGAATTCATCTTGATTACTATTTTTAATTGTCATGTTTATGCTAATTATCTCTATATAGGCTAATTGATACGGATGTAAAATTTCCATTCTTATGCCTTCTTATATCTGGTATGTAATCCATATCCTTGTTACTGTTAAGTCTTGGCAATCCTTATATTATATGGCATATGGTAATATTCTGTATCTGAATTTATTTTTACCCAGGTGGGCACAATCTCCTCCTCCTAGCTCATGGGCTTGGTAATTATGTTCAACTAGGGACGACAATAGACGATGCCATTGGTGAAGCATATGATAAAACAGCAAGATGGCTTGGCCTTGATATGGGAAAAGGTGGTGGCCCAGCTCTTGAAGAACTTGCCCGTGATGGTGATGCAAATTCATTCAAGTTCAAAGTGAGTGTATTTTATGTATCCATAACTTCAACATATTACTACTATGATGTGCATTGAGAAAGTTGTAGAGGATCCCTTAGTTTTTGTCCATGTAGAAGGTGTGTATTTTGGTTTCAATGTGCTTGTGTTTATTTATATACTTTCTCATGCTAGATCTTGAAATTTCTATTTTCTGGAGAACATTATATTCTTCATGATATGTGACGTCTAACAAGTGATTTCTTTACATGTATTATAGGTTCCGATGAAGCAACATAAAGACTGCAATTTCTCATATGCTGGGTTGAAAACCCAAGTTAGGCTGGCTATTGAATCTGAAAATTTGTAAGTATGATCTGCGGTTGTCGAGTTGCTTAGTGTCATCATCTAATTTTGGTTTCAACGGTACTTGTAGTAGAAGCACCAAACAAGTTTTTCTTTGTGTGTGCAAATGCATTACCAGATTTTTCTATTTCCTTCTTTGGCTATTGAGGGACTGCTTCTTTGGTTAAGTGTTCTGGCTCTAACTTTAATATTGTGACGAGGAGTAGGAAGAAAAAATCACTCTTCCTTTCAATTTCCATAAAAGAAACAATTGGGTTATCCATTTTACAATCTCCGGTGAAATGGTCGTTGAAGTTTAGTTCCTTCCAATCTTAAATGCCTAACATATAAAGCTTTAAATAGATAGTTTGGTATTCCGCTCTTTTTGTCAGTCAATGTCTAGTTATTAGTACTTATCCTTTCTTCTAATTTAAAAAACCTGACAAGCAAAATCTCTGTTAGGGAGGGAGGGAGGGGGCGGGAGGGAGGGGGAGGGGAAGGGGGAGGGAGGGAGAGCGAGAGAGGAGAGGGAGAGGGAGGGAGGGAGAGGGAGAGGGGAGAGGTTTACACGCTCAGGGTCACAGTAGGTCGATCAATGTATATGTTTGCACTTTTCTGTTCTCTATGTCAAAAGTGATACTGTTCAGGTAAGTCGCTTTGTACATGATCTAATACCATGCACAAATTTTCTGCAGATGTAAGGACAATAGTCCCTTACCTTATGCAAATAGCGATAACAGAAGCGTGCGAGCAAATATAGCTGCCTCCTTTCAGGTTAGATATCATTGCATACGCAAACAAGATCATAACTGTTGTATTTAGACAGCTTGTTATTTCAAGGTGCCGAGTTTAAGGATATTCTATGGGATTTAAATCTAAAGTAGAGCACCAATCCAGGAGAAAAAACTCATTACACTCCCAAAATTTGAATTGCTGCATATTGGTAGATCTACAGGGAGAACCGATCCTATGGTCTTTTTGTATCACAAGCGAGCTCCAAAAATGGCACCCTGATTGATAAATTAGAATATAATAAATGGGAATATACAATCTTATTGACCATATAATGAAGTAACCTCACAAAATTTGGTAGTAAAATTAGGAAACAACGTAAATTAGTATTTTTTTAAAACATTTTTGGTGCTCAAAGCCATGGCTTTTGTTGCTTTGGCTAGTACCTGAAGTGACTGCTGGAGATATGGTACCTACTTCTTATAAGTAGTAATGTCACTGCAGATGGAATTATTTGTAATCCCCTACTGAACATAAGTTCAGGATCCATTTTGTTAGAAAATGAATTTTGCGTTTTACGTTTTCAACATGCATGACAAAATGCACAGAGAGGAGAGGGATTGGAAAATGGTCAAACTTGGAAAACAGTTTTAACATAAAAAGTTGAAAATGATTTTTTTTCTTCCCTGTTTTCTGCATTTTGGAAAATACCAGAAACTATCTTCTTCCATCTCATTCTCTCCTTTGTTTTAAGGACTAGGATTTTACACCTCTCATTTTCTCCTACATCACTTGAAATACATACTGAAAATGCAAACACAAAATTCATTTTCGAGCCAAATACACCCTTATTTCCTTCTTATTCGGTGTATAATACACCATAGTAAATAAAAACACTAAGGCAGCAGGTTATATTTTGCTACATTTGTATTATCTCTTCAGCGAATTGCTGTGCTACATTTGGAAGAAAGGTGTGAGCGTGCAATCGAATGGGCATTGAAGATGGAACCCTCTATAAAATGCTTGGTAACTTGCTTGGTTACTTGTATGTGTTTCATAAAGTTTTAGACTGATGCCTTTTATACCCTTTGATTAAATTACACTCGTGCTTATGTCTACTAAAATTTGCAGCACATAATTGTATTCTATGTTGTCTAGTCTTATATTAAAAAAAAAAACCATTAGATCATTTAACTAATCAGCAACAACCTTGATAAGGAACTTTGAACTTGTGTTCTCAGGCTTTCTTTTCTTTCTTTCTTTCTTTCTTTCTTTTAAACATCTTGTATGTGTAAATGTAGTACTTTATGGGTAGAAGTGCACAAAGTTTTGAATCGTAAATGTTAATGATTGAAAATATTTATATTAAACTTTGATTGAAATAGTTATAAGTTTCAATAATTCAAGGATTTGTATAGTTGATCTACCTAAGAAAGAATGACAGCTATTTTTAAAAATAGCTCAATATGATACTTTCTTTTATAAAAAAGTCGATGGGAGGAATTCGAGGGAATAAAGCATGGGGGATCTACACGCGCGCACACATATATGCATGCATGTATGCATATAGTATTCTGACTAGTTATAATCCAATAGGTAGTTTCAGGAGGAGTTGCCTCAAATCAATATGTTAGAGCTTGTCTTAGTCATCTTGCAGACAGGAATAGTCTGCGTCTTGTATGTCCTCCTCCAAGCCTCTGCACTGACAATGGTATGGTATGTAAAAGATTTTTTTTTTTAATCTTTCTTTTTCTGTTTTCGACCATATAATCTGAAGCTCTTTAAAGAGTCATATGATGCTGCTTTTAGAATCAACTATGAGTAAATTAGCTGTAGGATTCATTAACTTGACTTTAAGATGTCTTAATCTACTGTATTAACTTGAGATTAATGTTAAAACTTGATAAAGTAAAAGTTGATGTTCTGAGTTTGACAAAAAAGTTGAATTAGAATATACCGTTTATTTCCGTTAAACTATATGTACATGATTATCTGATTTCTTTGATCATTTCTTTCAGACAAAAAGTAATACATGTATATGTGTATGTATGTATGTATAATATACCTGTGTGTGTTCTGTTTCAAACCAACACATTTTAACTTTTTATATACAGTTTGCATAATACAGTCAACAACAAACTTCATCTAAATTCGATTTGAATTTTCCAGGTTTAAACTTCAATAGCTATATAAATTCGTATTTATTTAGATATTTTATCACTGAATTTTCTAATTCCGTTAACTAATAGAATATTGGATCCTAGTTCATTTTATGTATATTTTGGTTTGTTAGGATTAATCATCTGAGGTTTTCCCCAGCCAAGAAAACAATTTATGAACAACTGGAATTTTTGTAGTGCTAATTATGTAAACTCTGATGACAGGTGTAATGGTTGCTTGGGCTGGTATCGAGAATTTCCTCTTAGGAAGATATGATCCTCCACCATCAGCCAATGAACCAGAAGATTGTTTGGTTTGTATTAATCTTATTGCTCTCATTTATGTTATCATATACAACATTCATGCTAATATAAATGATTAATATATGGCTATAACACCTAGATGACCTATATTCAATTCTGCAACCACTATTTTGAGTCTACAATGTAACGATATCTACCGGGTATATATGTGTTTAAACAAAAAATTATTTTCTTCACTTTAGACTACTTTATCTAACTTATTGTTTCCATAAACTCGTTAAAATAAATTAGCACAATTTGATTTTGTATTCCTTGTAATTATATGAAATAATCTGTTTAATCTTCAAATAACTTTGTTTTGTTGTGTATGCTGTTGAATAGTTGGATTTGAGGCCAAGATGGCCTTTGGGTGAGGAATATTTGCCAGGAAAAAGCGAGGCTCGCTCAATGAAAAAAGTTCGGGTACATCCATCTCTTACATCCATTGTACAAGGATCCATGCCCCAGCAAGTGTAAATATTTGCATACTCCGCTGAACTGTAAGTTGCATATTTTACGACATAAGTTTCATAAGTTTGTTTCAATTGTTTTCTGAAATTGCGATCATTCTCTCAAATATTTTTCCATTTTCTTTTGTGGCAGGTTCAATTTGTTTATAGATTGTAAGCTATTATTTTTCGAGGTTGGTGCAGTTACGAAGATTGAGCTTACCACCTACTTGGAACATGTTGGCTGCCTTCGTTTCTATTATCAAAAAAATTCTAAAAATTAAATGTTATCAAGCTATTTTGTGCTTGTTATTTTGTTTTGAAGGTCATGATAAATTGATATTTTCATCGAACATTTTCATATAGCCAGAATGATATTACTATTTGCATGACATAGCTTATGTTTATTTGTCGTGAATTTACACTTTTTTTTCCTTTTTTTGGTTGAGCGGTTGATTCTATGAGGTTGTATTTCTATAGCAAGAAAGAGCTATTTAACTCTCTATCCTACTCGCATGATATAGACTAGTTAATAGTATGACTTTGTATAATAAAAAAAATTTATGGTGAAATTAGAAGGTTAATAATGGAGTTAAATAATATTCCAGTTTCATGATAGTATCTCGTACTTTATTATTGTTTTGTAAATTACATCGTGAAATGCATGTGTTTTGAAGGGATTATGGATTCCGTGCATTTCAAAATCTTTGAAAGGTGATTGTAGCCGATGTTTTTCACTGACAAATCCGTAAATAATAAATATGAAATTCTAAACGTAGTTAGGTAACAAGTTGAGTTGATATTCCTTTGGATGGACCGACAATGAAGGGTAAGGAAGTCTTTAATGAAAAAATAGAAATATCAAAGCAAAATAAATTCTATTTGTACACGAGTTAGTTACATAACTAATAACTAAAGACATGATAAATTTCAACTATTGAATTTTCATTTGATTTTTACATTTTATATAAAGACAAAAGGATTTAACGATCGAAATCTATTGTATCGTTTATTGTGTTTTATTTTGTCTTTAAATAGCCGGTTCCTTTTGAATGTTATAAATTTTGATTTTGATGGATGGTTATTTAGTAATTTTGCTTTTCTATTATTCACCAAAAAGTTGGAGGGTCAATTTCCATGTATATTACCATACATTTCCTAGGTTCGTAAGATTCCCAAGGGTAAGTTCAGTAGATTATGATCCTAATTGGGCAAAAATACTCAAAAAATGGACGCGTATTAAAATACACGTTCAACAGCTAAGCGTAAATAAATACACGTCCAAGCACGCATGTATTAAAAGTATGTTTGAATCCAATTATGTATTCTAACATGAAAACGCAATCTTATAACACTAGGTATCTTGGTTCAACTATTGTGACCACAATCAATCTTTGTTGGAGGTACATAAGAAAAAACACAGGAAAAACATTTGTATTGCTTTATGTAAAAGAAATAGCTTTTTATAACCTAGCCATTTTGCATTTTTTCTACTATTTATAGAAGAAACTGAATGAACAGTACTCCCAGCCCATTGGGGAGTATGTTGGAAAGTAGTGCTATTTGCTCCAAAAGTGGGGTTGACGAGACTGATCATGTCTTTGATGGAAAGGCTTAGCGGTTGTGATAGAAAGGTTGTGGCGTGGTCATAGAGACTGAGAGTGTAATCAGGATGCTAATTGCTTGGTTGACTCATGGTAATATGGGAATCGAACAAGTGATGAAAGAAAGAAAGGAAGGATAATCAATTATTTCTTCCATTGCTGTTTGAAGTGCTGGTTCACTAAACATCATTGGTTATGTCAGTGGTGTTCTTTCCAATCTCTACGTGTTTCACCACTCATTATGTAAAAATAAAAACAAAACCCACCATCTTGTGATTGAATTGATAAAGCAAGGTAGCTCTTAAAATTACAACAGAATTTCACATGCAACACAGGTCCTCTACCGGACTCCAAAACCAAACAATAACCAAAAGCACGTAACATAACAGAAGCAGCAACCAGTTCACAAATACTTTAAGCAATGAGTTTTAAACGATACAACCAAATCAAAAACACAAAACTACAACAGAGATGCATCGATAATGCACTAGAAGCCATAGCATTCATACATAAACATTGCTAAAAGATAAAAACTAAATGCAAAATCACGGGTCAGCAATAGTAACCTCAACCTCAACTCCAGGCTCAATGGTGATCGAGGTGATCTGTTTGACGACTTCAGGTGAGCTTGTCAGATCAATCACTCTCTTGTGAATCCGAAGCTCAAATCGATCCCATGTGTTTGTTCCTGTAATCACATAACAGTTGGTTAAAACTCGTCATTCATATTCAAAACTACTTTCAAGTTATACAGAAGCGACTTAGAACAGTGACTTATTTGTTGCTTGTGAGTTATGAAAACTTTCACAAGTAGTTTTGACCAATTACCTTGTTTATTGTAACATAAAAGTCAAATTGCATCCACACTTTTACTTGTAAGTTGCAATTTAAAACCATACAAAAATTCATTTATGGAGTTTCAATATAAATTGTTGTCAACTAGGCTCTTCATACTCTTAGGTATTTTTTTATTTACTTCAAAGGTTGATGACAAAGATTGATGTGCATCAAATTATAAAAGCACAATGTCAGTAACACACTATCACTTGCATGCTTTAAAACCCAAATCATGAATAGAAATTTATGCCTAACATATTGTTATTAGCCATAGTTTCAATCTCTATGAAATTGAAAATAATGGTTCAAGCATCAGGTTTGAAATGCTCAAATTTGATGCATTATTTATAATTCAGTCCCGTGTTCATGCTTTTGATCACATGCAAAGTGAAATGTGTAGTTGAAAACCTACATTTTGTCAAACACGCATAAAAAAGAATTTTGTTATGTAAGCAGGAATATAAGCAGGAATATAGAGCAAGCGTCAAATAACCAAGGTATCTGCAAGCATTGGACTAACATTTGTATCTGCAAGCATTGGACTAACATTTTACATGTAATCTAATTAACCGAAAATTCAAGGCCGACATTCAATTCTCAATTACAACGCACAATGAGAACATAAGTCGGAGAAAATGAAATTTCCAAGTACGAATATCAGATATATTTAAACTGTAGCAAGTTATAGATAAACTGGACCGAAAGTAGATGTAATCAAAACAAATAGATCTGAGCATCAGTTTTAAAAAGCTCGATTTTTGGATACTTCACATATAAAATCAGTATCAATCATGAATATAATCATCATTTGCTCAGAAAATCATAATTCACAAAGATGGTTGCGGTAGTAGTTTACAAAATCACACATTGAACTGTAGAAAATATGATAGCTCAAATAATTCTAAATTAAACAAAGTAACTAAAATTAATAGTTAAGATCAAATATAAAATCCCAATCGTCAACAAAGATCAAAAATAACTGAACTGTTTTGTATACCATAGCCATATAATATCATAGGACAGAATTCTCAAATTTCCTGCGGTGGTATGAACTAGATGCTAAAACAAACTAACAATACAAACCCAGCACATTTAAATAAAATTGAACAAATGCTAAATCACAAAGTTTATAGACAAAAGTACCTTCACCACAAGGAGATTTCCTAGTAGTGATTCGAAGAGTCTTAGTTGGCATTCTAACCGGTCCTTTCACTGCCAAGCTCTTATCTTTTGCTCCTTTAACAAGATCAGCACAAACTGCATCCATTTTCATGATTATAAATCTGTACCGATTCAAAATATTCAAAGTAGATAACAATTGTTGCTACCTTTTTCCAGATTTTTCACATTTTTGGAAGAAAGCGTGATTCTGATGCGATGGAGTTGAACTCCTGGATCTTCCAGCCCTACTTTGCCTGGTTTCATCGCTGCGTACGCCGCCATGATTTTGATTTGTTGCTCTGAAACCCTAGCCTAAAAAAAGAGAACGTAAAGTTTGTGAAAGGGGGCGGCTTTGGTTAGGTTTTTTTATATGTTGTCGCATAGTGTTTTTATAGATAACCCCTTGAAAATTTGAAAATGCACAGTTCACGCAGTTTACCTTCATGCTATGGCAATGCTTTACCCTTTTTTTCCTAGGAATAAACTTTAAACAAAATTTTCTTAATGATAATAACAAAATTAACCAATATATTGACTCAAGTCTATTGAAGAATTTCTTTGTTAATCTCAAAATTACGGTGATTCGTCAAGAATCCTAATTAACAAATGTGATCAAAGATGTTTTGAGATGTGGATGGCATTGAAAATAATTTGTCAAACAACAATAATACAACTTATTGTTGTTGTTTGACAAATTATTTTTATACTCTAGGTAACGACTGCTTTGAAACAACCTTTTTAGACTTCAGAATGATAGACTTATGAGTATGTCATATGTCCTCAAGGTAGGCCTGCCAAATTATACTATAACCCGTTTACCCAACCCAGTAACCCTAAGATTAAAAGGGTTAGGTCCAACCCGTTTAATTTTTTTTTATTTCTTACCCAACCCGTTTAAAGCTAACGAACTAAATTTCCTAACCGAACCCAATCTGATTACCCATGTTTCTGCTGAGATCGAAAGGAGCGATCTCCCTACCTTCCTCCCACAGCCCTAAATTCTAAATTTAATCAGTCGAAGAAGAACGTTCGACAACCCTAGCTTGGAATTCGAGTGATTGAAGAGTGCGACTGTGCGAGCTTCATCGTTGTTCAGATTTGTAAACCCTAGGTAATTAAGAAATCTCTCGATACTTTGAGCAAATTTTAATTTTCATGTGAGTTTTATAAAGGCTGTTCAAGATCAAGGTTTATATGTTTGCCTCGGAATTGGTCCCTTTATTGAGCATAATGGAAATATGGTTAATAATTGGTCTTATTGATAGTTTCTAACAAATCTTTTTTATTTTATTTAAAATAGTCCATGAATAGCTCGTCTGATCAAATCTTAGAGATGTAATGATCAAATTCATTCATTTAAAATTCATTCATTTAAAATAGTTCACATAGTGTTTGGTTTACCTGGTCTTGAATGCTCATGCATTATTCAATTTTGAACAAAAAAATATCACCCTTTGATATTAGTATCGGGATTTTTTATTTCAGATCAAATAAATACTTATTAAAGTGGAAAATGTTTATTTTGTATATTTTGTATTGCAATTGATACATTTACATTTGTCGTATAACATAAAAAATTATGTTTATTTCAATAAACAAATGTTGATAGCACCTTCACTCTAATCTTTTACATGAGAAATTATTTGCTTGATGACAATTCTATATGACACAATTATAGTACATCACAAACATTAGTCAGTGAACTAGTAGTATTTTTTGAACATATAAAAAATAAAAAGATAATTTACACTTATGAAAACAAATGTAAGTAACACAGAAAGTGTAACCTTTCATTTTTCAGTATTAATTCTCTTTTTGCAGTTTGATACCCAGTTCTTGTTGTAATTGTAAATGGTTTATGAGAACCTGAGCTATTGCTGGAATTATATTCATACCACCACTTGCCCCTATAACTCCAGCAAGATTATTGTCCTGCAAAATAATTATTAATAACTAGTAGATTTAGAAGGAAAAAAAACTGCTAAACAGAGTCTGCAAATTAAAATTATTGTAGTCTTCAGCTCAAACATACATGAAACGGTTTAGTTTTCCTCATCACTAAAGGTTAATCAACTTTGTTTTACTACAAGATTACTCTGATATATGAATAGGCTAATACCTCATTAAACCTGTAGTTTTGGCTAATTACATAACTGTTTTTCATGTGCTATCTTTCTCTGTATATGTTTTTTGAATTCATCTCTACAGCTGAATATATTTTTCCAAATTGTAGATGAGACCAACCTAGAAGTAGTCTTTTATGTACATGGACCACATCCAATTTTCCCATATAGATTTTGAATTGATAATTTTCCATGTTAGTTTGAGGTTGTATACTTTCTTTAGTTCTTTTAAGTTGATGAGACCAACCTCTCCATCCTGTTTTGGTCTGCATATAATATCATAGCACGCCCTATGTTGGCCAACCCTCCAAATGTAAATTGCACAAACTGTATTAATTTTCTCAAATGAACAATTTAGAATTTAGTACGTTTGTATCCAATATCTCACTTTTGCAGTTACTACTGTACAAACTAATTCAATCCTCCATGCAAAAGAAAACAGTTTTGAGCTCCACCTATTGATTTCATCCCTAATTTTTATAACCAATTCACCACACTCTTTTTTTATAATTACATTTGTAGAGAAGGGGACTTCAAAATATTTAACTGGGAATGAATCATTCTACACTTCAAGAATGTTCAACATGCTTTGTCTTTATTTGCAAAAAAATTGAAATCGCACTTCGATTTTAGGTTATTGAGTTTAAAACTAATATTTTCTTGTGATTTTCAATTGGTAGATTATGGATTCAATCGAGCATGATAACGCTGCTATGGAGGATTTGGAGAATGAACCTGATTTGGTGAATAGTTCTATGGGAAAAAAAGCGAGTTAGGAGTACTCATTCTGAAGTTTGGGAGTATTTTCAAAAGAATGAAGTCGTGGAAGGAGAAAAGAAAACATGTTGTTGTAAGGAATGCAAGAAGTCATATATTTGGGGAGGTAAGTACGGTACTTCCAATCTAAGAAAACACATATCGAGATGTTCCATGATAAGTGCAAAAGCATTGCAACAAAATCAAACATTTTTTAATCAAAATAAATATAGAGAGTTAATGGCCAAGGCAATTATTAGACACAATTTGCCATTTATGTTTGTTCATTATGAAGGCATTCGTGATATACATTCATATCTTAACGATAGAGTTCTATCCGTTTCGAGAAATACCTCTCGTACTGATGTTTTGAAATTATATGAAAAGGAAAAATCTAAGCTTAAATGTTTTTTGAAAACATGTACTTAATTGGCATAAACTTAACTGACATGTGTTAAGTGACCTTTTTATGTTTCAATTTTGAGCCCAACACATGGGTATTTATTCAATGTGGGTATAAGTAATGCTTAAGTTCAACACTTAACAAATGCTGAATAGACTATTCTCTGATTTCATTTGTAATTGTTTATTTCATTGATTGCATAATACAAGGTCACGATTTTCATTTGGACGAGCCTAATTGTGAGCATGCTTTAGAATTGATGGATAGATTGGTTAGTTTCTTAGATTATGGGAGGAAAGGTGAAGGAATGAAGTTTGTTTATGATTGCTGGGTTGGAATTTTCCATGTTTGGAATAGGCAGATACTACCTTTTCTTAGTTGGAGATCTTTTGTGTTGTATCACACCAAAAGGTACTAGCTGTTTTAAGAATATTGCATTTTATATGAAGTCTCTAAACTTCTGCTGTTTAAGGTATTAATTTGCACTTCAAGATAATAAGTTTAATTTGCTACTTGAAGATTATAAATGAGTTGCTCTTTTGCATACCATGAGGGCAAATATTTTACTGTTTTACACTATTTGCTGTGGTCAATGTGATTGATCTTATTCACCATTAAAATAAAGAAGCTTTTTTGCATTTGTTTTCATCCCACATGCATACAACTTATATACGCATGTAATGTTTTGCATTTGTTTTCAGGCTTGCCTTTTTATTTTTGTATGCATGTACGTAGTGCTTTCTAATTAGTGAATCAAATTGAAGCCAAGTGAAATGGTTGTGTTATAAATGAATTTTTCTATTAGGAAGTGGTGCAAAAGAGGTGATATAATGTTTAACCTATTGGACAGTAAGTTGAAGTTTAGTCATTATATTTTGGTTTGGGCACTTGCTTGAAATGAATTTAAGGTTTTAGAAATTGATTATTTACTTGGCATAGCCCTCATAATGTAAAATTACATGTATATATGAAAAGTAGGCAACTTATAGTGACCACATGACTGTCTGTTGCATGGTATTTACTAGTACACAGTAAGGATTTCCAAGTGGACCAACAAGATGAAAACTACAATCACAGCAAGGTTGGCTAGTATTTTTTTTTAAAAAGAAGAAGTTAATTTTGAGGGAGGTAGTTAATAATTGCATGGTTAAGCCAATGACCAAATTTAAGAAGCTTACTATACTAAACTATAAAGTAATCTTAATGAATACACGGACGGAACATGCATGCGCACAGTTTTTTAAAAGTGAATATTAGGCTCAGGTCCCTAATAAGTTTCAAAATACACAAAACCCCAGTAAAAAAAGGTATATAAATTAGGTCCCTAGAATTAAGTTACTAAGTAATTGCATATAGTTATGCAATTATTTACTGAATAATTGCAGACATTTATGCAATTATATCCAAAAGTTGCATAAATTTATGCAATTTTTTCGGTGAATAATTGCAGAAATTTCCGCAATTTTTTTGGTGAATAATTGCGGAATTTTCCGCAAATTTTTGAAAAAATTGCGGAAATTTCTGCAATTTTTCAGTGAATAATTATGGAAATGTCTGCAATTTTTTGATATAATTGCATAAATATCTACAATTATTCACTGAATAATTGCATAAGTGTATGCCATTATTTGGTAACTTAATTCTAGGGACCTAATTTACAAACTTTTTTTTACTGGGGTTTTTATGTATTTTGAAACTTATTAGGGACCTGTGCCAAACTGTCCCTTTTTTAAACTCATGTAAGAGTTTAATATGCAACTATGTTTATTTGATACATATGTTTCTGTACAAATATTGTCGGATACAATTTGGATTTATCATTTGTTTGTACTATACATTTAAACCGGCAGTTTGACATTTATATTTGTTCATTTCTATTCTTTTCCAACTACTTAAAGCTCAGTTTATTACTTAAAATCTGATTTGGTTATTTTAACCTCAATTGCAATAGTAAATGTGCTCTGCTTATGGAAAACTACTTAAAGCTATCATATAATGATACAGTATTGATATATAATATCTAACTTTGATCATATAATATCTAACTTGGAATCTGTTGCTTGTAAATATGAGCAGCTGGAAGAAGCTATTGTTATAGAGATGAATGAGGCTGTATCCCTTACATTTGCTCTTCGGTACATGAATTCATTCACCAAGGCAACTCCTTTGTCAGAATCAGTGATGCTCAGTTTATCATCAAAGCTACCTATTGTAGTAGCGTACAAGATTACAGACATGTGATACACAAGTAGTTCAATCTTGCTGCTAAGGTGATTTCAGCACATCAGCATTTTAGCGCTTTAGGCCTTGCTTCAGTTTTAGGCTGTCTTATGGTGTCATTTGAATGTCATGTATGATGTAGAACTGTTTATGTATGACATGTATGGTGTAGAACTGCTTCAGTATTTGGTTATTTGATTCAGTCCGTGACATGTTGTAGTTTTAGGTTGTCCTTTGTATGTTATTTTCAAATATGTTACAGTTTTAGGCTACGCTTCAGTTTTTTGATAATATGATGCAGTTTTTTATTTTCTAGTGGTGCAGTTTTTGGTTACAAAACAGTATTGATAATATAATGGTGTAATGTTTCATTTTCTGTGCATGTTTTGCTGTTTACAGTGCAATTCTTGTTAAATGGGTCGGGTTGGATTGACCCTTTTATTAAACGGGTCGGGTTGACCCGTTTATTAAATGGGTCAAACGGGTCGGGTTTGTTTATGTTCTGAATAGATCAGGGCAAATTCTACCCGACCCATTTATGACCCGACCCGACCCGTTTGACGGGCCTACCTCAAGACAATTCTGTAATTTATTATGAATTATTTTTGTAGTGGAATCTCATTCGAAATAAGTAGTATTTTTGTTTCTATTATATACGTGTTATAATGTGTTATATTAATTAATTATTTAATTTAAGTATATTTAATAGAAAATATATAAATGTTGTATTTTATGATAGTAATTACAATATATTGTAATCACAAGCAGTTTATCGCTATATAATAAACACGTTGTTTTAAATATTCTTAGTTAAGATATATTGAGACTGGATATTAATACGTCCGTTGAGACTATAGTACGTAACGCTCTTCAAATATTGAGCATGTATTACTCATGGTTGTTGAGGGAACCAAGGAGTTACGTACTGATAATTAACAACTCATTCGATAGTTTCATGTTGGTTAATATACCTTAGGCTAGATAGAAGATATCGATGTGATAACATTACACAATTCTCTCAACTTGAGAATACTATTGAGCTTCAATGTGAAAATTTCGCTTTGGTTATAGTTAAATCGCGGCACAACGTCTATCGAACGATTATAGTTGGGTCGGATGGAAGCATTGGAAGTAAAACACCATTCAATAGAGAATTCGTCTCCTCGATTATATAAGGTTAGTGTCATGGTCAACCGAAGTAAACTCAAAGTCAAAGTCTCTGGACAAAGTAGTTCGATTGACAATAATTGTTATTATTGGACCAAGGACATTATGTCTGGACTATATAAGTTGAATGTGGACGATAAGAATTTTGACTATCACCAAATTTCATAAATCCTATTGTGATATAGTTTTGATGAAGAAAATTGGTGTAAATAATTGTCCCTACTAGGAACCACTTAAAATAAGTAAAATTGGATCTTACCGAAGCTATAAAATACTAATTATAAAATATTATTTGATACGCGTTGATCAATATTGAAAATAGAGTGTATATAAAAGTTATATAGACATGTATCGATATACGATATCGATGTACGTTTAAATTTAATTTACATGTACATTATATGATCGGTCTTGAAATGAAATTAAGACCAATAAATGGGTTTTGTATAGCCGGCCATGGCATTGGGAAGGAGGGCTTGTGATGAGGTGCTATAGGGTTTGAATTGGCAGAGAGAATGGTGGGTCCGGATCCAAAATTTGCTACTTACTTTCTCTCCTATTTAAATTACTTTTGCCCTCATTTTGTATACTCTCTTTTGCTTCTCCTCTAGTCATTTTTTGGCCGAAAACTCTCCTAGCCTTCCTGCATCATTTTAAGCTTTAAAAATGCAAATTTTAAATGAAAATAGTGCAACGATGCATGGGTCTTTTAGTCGGCCGACTCTTTATGGAAGAGATTGGACTTAGATCCAATGGAGTCGAATGGATTCAATACTCAAGATGTCATTCAAGGCCATATGTGAGGTAATACCCTTATTTACATTCATACACATATATTTGTTATTTATCATGATTCATATGTAGTTAGATTAGTCAAATATACGACGAATCTTTATATGTATGCACCGTCAATTTAGGATGTACACACATGCACGCACACGTGCATGCGCGCGCATACACACATATAAATGTATTGCCATTATAGCTGAATTATTTTTTTATATTTATGTGGTTGGACCTATTGATAATGGACCTCGAACTTAGATTAACATATAACAAGTGGGTCCCAAGCCTTGAAATTGCCTAAGTTTACATGCTGTCTACGTTAGACAAACTGCTGCAAAGACAACATGAAATCATGACCTTCCATCAAATTTTCGATAGGCTCGAAGCATTGTTTGCGAATAGTCTAGTTCCGCAAGGTACAAACTTACGAAGAAACTGTTAAATATGACAATGATGATGGGACAAAAGGTGGGTAATTATGTTCTATTGATGAAAGGCTATATTGATAGACTTGCACAATTGGACGTTACGATAGGCAACAAGCTGCAAGTATATCTAATCCTACGGTCTCTTACTCCTCAATCTGAGTCGTTCATATTAAACTATAATATGAACAATTTGAACATAAGCCTCATAGAGCCGCTCAATATGCCGAGGTTAGTCGAGTCTTCGTCTAAGGATCAGAATGCAACGTTCGTAGTTAAGGGAAATGCATCATCTTCGAAAGATTCGAAGAAGCGAAAGGGATAAATAAGAAGAACAAGAAGACCACTCCTGCTGATAAGGGTGAATGTCATTACTATTACAGGAAGGGTTACTGGAAATGGAATTGTCCATGGTACTTCAAGATCATCAGAGATAAGAAATAGAATGTTTATGCTACTCTTACAAGTATATTTATGATTCAAAATTGTTTTACAATCAATAATTTATCTTAGGTTTTAGATACTGGATCTGGAACTGACATTTGTAATTCGTTGGGGCTTAGAAATAGGCATCATGTAACAAAGGGAGAGTTGAGGCTTCAAATTGCTGATAAATCTTGTAACAACCCGCATATTTATCGATTTTATATTTAAATATTTTATGGTCAGTCAGATTTTTAGTCCTAAAAGCTACTTTTTGCACACGGTCAAATTAGGACTCGAGACCACCTCCATTGAGTTCAAAATGACGTTTGCGATCTTTTTAAGTATAAACTTTGATGTGTTTGGAGATAGTGGAATTTTCGCCACTTTTTCGTCTAGGGCTTTGGTTTGGGCTGAACCACTTACTAACTCAGCCCAACCTCCTCTCCTCTTCATTAATTCCTTCTTCATTTTCCTAACACTTAAAGCTTCTTCAAAAATGGTGGAGGGAATGGGAAATTAAAACTCCAAAGCCTTAATCTTCATTGCTAATCCAACATCTACTCTGAATTCAAGTGAAGACATTGATTCAAGCTTGTTGTTGTTCTTGCTTTGCTTCAAGCTTCATCTTCATTGATTTTTGGTGCAAAGGTGAGATTTTTATCTCACATTCTTTTCCATAACTATCTTGGATTGTTGGGAATGAATTCCTATGACTTTAGCATGTACATTTGCACTTGGTTTGGATTGAATTGGTGAAAATCCCAATTTTTAGTGTGTTTCAGCAATTTTCTGGGCTTAGGTCGCACTGCCTCGAAGACATCGGCCTGCATATTTTCGTTCGCCTTTAGGTCGTTCGGAATTAGGTCGTTAGGTCGCTCCCTTTGTTGGAAACGGCATCTCGGTATTAGGTCGCATGGCTTTAGGTCGTTTGGCCTGTTTTTACCTTAAGTCGCTAGGCCTTTCACACTTTAGGTCGCTCGACCTTGCTTGGAACATAGGTCGCTCAGCCTTCACCTTAGGTCGCATGACCCCAATAACATTAGGTCGTTAGACCTTATTTCCTTCAGGTCGTTGGATCCCATTTTCTCATTTAGGTCGCGATTCGTTAGGTCGCGAACCCCTTGGGTCGCACCACATATGCCCATGCTGTTCGTTAGGTCGCGAGTTAGCTAGGTCATTCGTCCTCAGATGATTAGGTCGCTCGGTCATGTCTCCTTGTTAGGTCGCGTTCACTAGGTCGTTCGCCCTGACTTTGTCGCATCATTTGCTTAACTCGACCGAGTTAGGTCGCTCACCTCACTAGGTCGCGTCATTAGGTCGCGCTGTTCCCTTTAGGTCGCTCGACTTGTTTTTTTACCTAGCTCGTTAACCACTAGGTCGCCCATCACCTTAGGTCGCAACGTTTCGACCTGCTTTAACTCCTTAGGTCGCTTGCTACTTAGGTCGACCTCGTTAGGTCGCATGCTCAGCCACCACCTTAAGTCGCTCGACCTACTTGCATTCTTTAGCTCGGCTATGTTAGGTCGCACATCACTTTAGCTCGGCCATGTTCGTTCTCATGGGCATTCCTACTTTGATGGTTTTGGAATTGATTTCTTTGGACTTTACTCACGTCTTCGAATGTGAATTTTTGTGATTCGATTTGCTTCAACAATCGTTTTGTGGTTTGTCACTTTAAAAATATGAAGGTTTCAATACTAGTAGTAAATATCAAAACTCTTTCATCAAAACGATTTCAACACTATTTTATTACATAACTCTTTTCTTAAACCGTTTTCCAATCTATTAGTATATACAAGCCTTTACCTCACTCGGATGAGAAATCTAATTAAACGGCTTAGTAAAACGAGTGGTATGAAACGCCTGCGTTCACTTTGTCGGTTAATTCTTGGACTTGTTCGATTGAACCTCTTGTGACAATTTTCTAGTGAAGATCTACAATTTGTTCGTAAATATTTAAGTTAAGCAAGTGGTTATGGGACATGAAGCTAAACTCATATATTTACTAGCTTGGTGTGATTGACACTTCTTGATGATCATGACGATCATTTTTGTGATTTAGACTAGCGATTGAGCGATGTCTCTTTGTCTGCGAGGGAGACTAGACCCCGTTTGTGTGATGTTTCTACTCACATATGTGGGGTAGCGCCCCATGGTCTTCGGGCCGTTCGTGTGTTCAAAAATTAATGGTTAGCTACCATGAGATAGCGTCTCGTTCAGGTGATACATATGTTGGTGAGCTTTCATGCTCCCGTTCTTGTGATAGGCCTCCCCCTTTTTGTGATTTCTGGATTTTGTGTGTTGATTTCTGGAATTTGTGCTTCACCAATTTTCTTGATTTTCATTGATATGTTTTATCAATTTTTGTGCATTGGTGAATTCGTGTGTCATTACCTTTTTGTGGATTTGGATCTTTGAGAAGATTCTTGTGATATTGATTGATCTCTTGTTGATGTTCATTTACATACTTATCATAGTATGCCATTATGGTTGTTACACGTTTATACCATGTTTCTTATTCTACATCATATTGCCTGATATTTATAGCTAGACTGATCTGTTTATTATTTTCTTATAAATAATACTCGGGTCAGACCGAGATGTTACAGATGCTTCTGCTTGACTTCTCTTCTGGGATTACTCTGACTTTTGGCTAACTACTTAGATTAGTAGTTTTTGTTGTATACATTTGAGATATAGACTCCGTGATGTATACTTACTCTTTTGTGTAGCTTGTAGCTATCCTTTTGTATTATCGTGGATCTTTCATTTCAGACCACTACTCTGATGTACACTTTCACGTGTTATATATATATTCATATCTTTTTTTGCCTTTGTGATATGGATGTCTGTGACTGATTTGTGTTATGTTTATTTCTATGTTTGTTTCCGAAGATTATGTATAGCCACTGTGTGATAGTTTTGAGTTTGTATCGGTATGTCGGATTTCCTCCTCAAACGAAATGCATGCTATACTATCGGACATATCGGTGCTCGCACAAAGAAATTGCACGGATGGTCGCTCCTCAACAGCCTTATTCTCCGTGCTAGTTGACAGCATTACTCCGTAGTGTTCTTGGCTAGCGTGGGTATAGAGGTGGGGCGTCATAGCTTGGTATCAGAGCCAAACTTCGGAACAATGTAGAATAACTTAACAAGGATCATCGTCCTAAGTCCAACTTAGGAGTCGTGCCTTAGGATTTAATTCGAGTCTTCGTACCGATTCATCCTATTTCCCTTTTATGTATCCTTGTTCTATCTATCAAGATTTGCTTGATATTTAATTGGAGAATAACTTTCTTCTTTTCTCTTTCTTAAAGAAGAGAATGTCTAGACCAGGCCGTCCCAGAGCCGGACCCTCTACTGTTACTCCCCAGGATGGAATTTTTATGACTGCTCAATAGCTTCTTGATTTAGTAAAGAATGCTCAAGCAGCTGGTCCTAATCAGGAACCTACTCATCCTAAGTCTGGATTTGCACGCTTGTGCAACGATTATACCAACTTGGGTGGGAAACCGTTTAAAGGTTCCGAAACTATTATTGAAGTCCAGGCTTGGTTAAGAACATGCGATCGAATCTTTTCTCGCATGAATCTTATCGATCTTCACCGTGTTCAGGTGGCTTCCAGTATGCTCCAAGAGAGAGCATTGGATTGGTACAAACTTCTTATTTCTGAAATCAATGAAGCGGATCTCACCTGGGAGCAATTCTGGGAACGCTTCGAATTAAAATTCATACCAGAAGCAGAGAAAGTGACATTGACTCGACGTTTCATAGACCTTGTTCAAGGTGAATCCTCTATGACAGATTATGTCGCATCCTTCGAGTCACTGTCTAAATATGGGGTTGAATACATCAACACCCCATTGAAGAAGAACCAAAGATTCGTCTATGGCTTAAACAAGAATCTCAAGAAGCCACTACTTCTAAGATTAGAAGTTCCTTTCGATCAACTTATTGATATCGCTCTTCGTCTTGAAGAGGCGGATAGGGAAAGTGATGTTGAAGTGGTGGGTTCCAAACCAAACTTCAACAACAGGAAAAGGCCAAACAAATCCAAAGGCCCTTATCCCAATAAGAAGGGGAAACAAGCAACCCCTACTGCAAAGACTTTTTCCTCTAGTGATGGGAAATGCTACAACTGTGGTTCTAGGGACCATTTTGCGAACAAGTGTTCAAAGTCCCGTTCTTGTCGCTATTGTAAAAGCCCGGATCATTATATGCATCTATGCCCTAAGCTTCAAGGCAAGAAGGAGGGAAAGTTAAACGTTGCTCAAGCCCTTGGCAACACATCTCGCGGTCAAGGTATGTCTCATTCTGTCCTTGATGGCATTATTATATTTCATGATCAACCTATTCGAGTTCTTTTTGATACGGGTGCATCCCATTCTTTTATATCAAAGGAACTTGTCGATACTTTTTCTTTAAGTGTTGTTGCTTTAATGACTTCTCTGAGAATTGCGAATCCCGTTGGTGGATCCGCAACCCTCAGTTTGCTTTGTAAAGATGTCGAGATTATTTTGTGTGATTTCTCTTTCCTAGTCGATTTGCATGTCATGCGTTACTTAGGCTTTGGAATGATTTTGGGTATGGATTGGCTTAACCGTTATGAAGCTCATATCCTATGTCCTGAGCGGACTATTTATCTCCGACATCCGCAATCTGTTAATCATATTTCTATTATTCTTAAAGATTCGGATTCTGATTTGGTTGCATCTTTATATTCTTTAAATCCTCGTGATGATGACAATGATGATGAGGAAGATGTCATTTCTCGTATTCACGTCGTTCGTGAATTTTCCGACATATTTGAGCCCGTTTTAGGATTACCACCTAAGCGAGCAATCGAGTTCAAAATTAATCTTATACCTGGAGCTCAACCTATTACTCGTCCTCCTTATCGCATGTCCAATAAGGAGAATGAAGAGATGTGCAAACAATTATCTGAATTGGAGACGAAGCAATTTATTCGCTCTAGTTCCTCGCCTTGGGGAGCTTCAGCAATTTTCGTGAAGAAATCCAATGGTACACTTAGGCTTTGCGTCGACTACCGCAAGCTTAATGATCTTACTAATAAGAATAAATATCCTTTACCTCGGATTGATGATCTATTTGATCAACTTAGTGGTGCTAGAGTCTTTTCACAATTGGACTTGGCTACCGGTTTTCATCAGCTTTGTATTGCAGAGGATAGTATTCCTTTGACTTCGTTCCGTACCCGTTATGGATCTTATGAATGGCTAGTTATGCCATTTGGTTTAGCGAATGCTCCGGCTTATTTCGTTGACCTTATGAATCGAGTTTTCAAAGATTTCCTCGATCGGTTTGTTCTCATCTTTATTGACGATATTCTTGTGTATTCTAAAACCGAGGAGGAATATGAAAAGCATCTTCGGATTGTCTTGGAAACTCTTAGGAGCAATCAGTTAAAGGCAAAAATTTCTAAATGCCACTTTTGGCAATCTAGTGTGAAGTTTCTCGGTCATATTATTTCCGAATCCGGAATATCAGTGGATCCGTCAAAGATTGAAGCGATTCAAAATTGGAAGAGACCGGAGAGCGTGATTGAAATCCGTAGCTTTCTCGGATTGGCAGGTCATTACCGCCGTTTCATAAAAGACTTTTCTAAGATTGCTGTGCCTCTTACTGGCTTAACAAAGAAAGGTGTTAAATACATTTGGTCGGACAAATGTGAGACTTCTTTTCAGAAATTAAAAGAACTCCTTTCTGATGCTCCTATTCTTGTTATTCCCGAAGGAAAGCAAGATTTTGTTGTTTATACCGATGCTAGTCGCGTTGGTTTGGGTGCCGTTCTTATGCAAAAAGAACGTGTTATTGCTTATGCTTCTAGGCAATTGAATCCGACTGAGACTAGATATGCCACACATGATTTAGAACTCGCGGCTATCGTTTTCGCCCTTCGAATTTGGCGACACTATCTTTTGGAAGAGAAATTTATACTTTATACTGATCATAAGTCTTTGAAATATTTATTTTCTCAAAAGGAACTTAATTTGTGTCAACAGCGTTGGCTCGAATTCCTTGCCTCTTATGATCTTGATATTCTTTATACTCCCGGAAAGGGAAATCGAGTTGCCGATGCACTTAGTCGCAAGCAATAAGCGGTTGTTTCCATGATGATATCTGAATGGAAGGATCTCGAGGTTTTATCCACTTGTGAAATTCGAGATCGTGTATCCGATTTATGTTCATCTCTTGTTCTATGTAGCCTTGAGGCTCATCCTTCTCTTTTAGACCGCATTCTTGAAGCTCAAAAGCTAGATCCTGAATTGGCTTTGCTTGGCCAAAATTTTAAGGATAAAACCGATATTGAAGGTTTGAAAGACTTTGATATTGATTCTCGTGGCGACATTCGAAAATTTGGTAGACTTATCGTACCAAATAGTAGAGATCTTCGTAAAGATATTTTAGAAGATTCTCATCGTTCCAAATTTTCCATTCATCCCGGTAGTAGTAAAATGTACGCGGATATGAAGCGACTTTATTACTGGGAGGGAATGAAATCTGATATTGCTAACTTTGTTAAGTGTTGCATGACTTGCCAACTTGTCAAGGCTGAACATCAAAGACCCGGTGGGTTATTGCAACCTTTGGAAATTCCAGTTTGGAAGTGGGATCAAATTTCCATGGATTTTATTGATGGCCTTCCCCGTTCTCGTTCGGGTCATAATAGCTTGTGGGTGATTGTTGATAGACTTACTAAATCCGCCCATTTTATTCCCGTTCGGTCGAACCGAACCGTTCCTCTTCTGGCCAAACTCTTTATCAAAGAAATTGTTAAATTGCATGGAGTTCCTACTTCCATTGTTAGTGATCGTGATCCATTGTTTACAAGTGGATTCTGGAGGAGTCTTCAAAAGGCTTTGGGAATGAAGCTTAATTTTAGCACCGCTTATCACCCCCAGTCCGATGGACAAACTGAGCATGTGAATCAAACTTTTGAAGATCTTCTTCGTTCTTGTGTGCTTGATTTCAGTGGAAGTTGGGAAGATCATATTTCTCTTGTTGAATTTTCCTATAATAATAGCTTCCAATCTAGTATTGGTATGGCACCTTTCGAGGCACTCTATGGAAGGCCATGCCGATCTCCTTCTTGTTGGCTTGAGGCCGGTGAGAAGCTGGTTTTAGGTCCAGATTTTATTTGTGATTCCATAGAAAAGATTGAACTTATTCGACATAGGATGAAAGAAGCCCAAAGTAGACAAAAATCCTATGCCGATAACCGAAGAAGGAAACTAGAATTTTCTGTTGGAGATCTTGTATTCGTTCGTGTTTCACCTATAAAGGGTGTTGTACGCTTCAGTCGATCGGGAAAATTAGCGCCTCGATATATTGGGCCATTTCCTATCACTGAACGTATTGGTTCCATGGCTTATCGCCTATTGTTACCGGCTCAGTTTTCTGCCATTCATGACGTGTTTCACATTTCTCAATTACGGAAGTGCCTTCGGGATTCTGATTCTATTCTTGAGCCCGGTGTTGTGGAAGAGATTGAAGTTTCGCCTAATTTAACTTATGAGCAGCATCCTATTCGAATTATTGCTTCGGAGGTCAAACGACTTCGAAATAAAGATGTTCCATTTGTTAAAGTTCAATGGTCCTCAAATCCTAAGGATTGCTCTTGGGAATCTAGAGAATTCATCGAACGTACACATCCGGACTTACTTTCTCATGCTCCTTGAGGTGAACTTTTTATTTCAAATTTCTTTTGTGTTAATATGCTTTTATGGTTGTTACTTTTTATTTCCATCTTATATATTGCGAGGACGCAATTTCTTTAAGGAGGGGAGTCTGTAACAACCCGCATATTTATCGATTTTATATTTAAATATTTTATCGTCAGTCGGATTTTTAGTTCGAAAAGCTACTTTTTGCACACGGTCAAATTAGGACTCGAGACCACCTCCGTTGAGTTCAAAATGACGTTTGCGATCTTTTTAAGTATAAACTTTGATGTGTTTGGAGATAGTGGAATTTTCGCCACTTTTTCGTCTAGGGCTTTGGTTTGGGCTGAACCACTTACTAACTCAGCCCAACCTCCTCTCCTCTTCATTAATTCCTTCTTCATTTTCCTAACACTTAAAGCTTCTTCAAAAATGGTGGAGGGAATGGGAAATTAAAACTCCAAAGCCTTAATCTTCATTGCTAATCCAACATCTACTCCGAATTCAAGTGAAGACATTGATTCAAGCTTGTTGTTGTTCTTGCTTTGCTTCAAGCTTCATCTTCATTGATTTTTGGTGCAAAGGTGAGATTTTTATCTCACATTCTTGTCTATAACTATCTTGGATTGTTGGGAATGAATTCCTATGACTTTAGCATGTACATTTGCACTTGGTTTGGATTGAATTGGTGAAAATCCCAATTTTTAGTGTGTTTCAGCAATTTTCTGGGCTTAGGTCGCATTGCCTCGAAGACATCGGCCTGCATATTTTCGTTCGCCTTTAGGTCGTTCGGAATTAGGTCGTTAGGTCGCTCCCTTTGTTGGAAACGGCATCTCGGTATTAGGTCGCATGGCTTTAGGTCGTTTGGCCTGTTTTTACCTTAAGTCGCTAGGCCTTTCACACTTTAGGTCGCTCGACCTTGCTTAGAACGTAGGTCGCTCAGCCTTCACCTTAGGTCGCATGACCCCAATACCATTAGGTCGTTAGACCTTATTTCCTTCAGGTCGCTGGATCCCATTTTCTCATTTAGGTCGCGATTCATTAGGTCGCGAACCCCTTGGGTCGCACCACCTAGGCCTATGCTGTTCGTTAGGTCACGAGTTAGCTAGGTCGTTCATCCTCAGGTGATTAGGTCGCTCGGTCATGTCTCCTTGTTAGGTCGCGTTCACTAGGTCGTTCGTCCTGACTTTGTCGCACTATTTGCTTAACTCGACCGAGTTAGGTCGCTCACCTCACTAGGTCGCGTCATTAGGTCGCGATGTTCCCTTTAGGTCGCTCGACCTATTTTTTTACCTAGCTCGTTAACCACTAGGTCGCCCATCACTTTAGGTCGCAACGTTTCAACCTGCTTTAACTCCTTAGGTCGCTTGCTACTTAGGTCGACCTCGTTAGGTCGCATGCTCAGCCACCACCTTAAGTCGCTCGACCTACTTGCATTCTTTAGCTCGGCTATGTTAGGTAGGGCATCACTTTAGCTCGGCCATGTTCGTTCTCACGGGCATTCCTACTTTGATGGTTTTGGAATTGATTTCTTTGGACTTTACTCACGTCTTCGAATGTGAATTTTTGTGATTCGATTTGCTTCAACAATCGTTTTGTGGTTTGTCACTTTAAAAATATGAAGGTTTCAATACTAGTAGTAAATATCAAAATTCTTTCATCAAAACGATTTCAACACTATTTTATTACATAACTCTTTTCTTAAACCATTTTCCAATCTATTAGTATATACAAGCCTTTACCTCACTCGGATGAGAAATCCAATTAAACAGCTTAGTAAAACGAGTGGTATGAAACGCTTGCGTTCACTTCGTCGGTTAATTCTTGGACTTGTTCGATTGAACCTCTTGTGACAATTTTCTAGTGAAGATCTACAGTTTGTTCGTAAATATTTAAGTTAAGCAAGTGGTTATGGGACATGAAGCTAAACTCATATATTTACTAGCTTGGTGTGATTGACACTTCTTGATGATCATGATGATCATTTTTGTGATTTAGACTAGCGATTGAGTGATGTCTCTTTGTCTGCGAGGGAGACTAGACCCCGTTTGTGTGATGTTTCTACTCATATATGTGGGGTAGCGCCCCATGGTCTTCGGGCCGTTCGTGTGTTCAAAAATTAATGGTTAGCTACCATGAGATAGCGTGTTCATGTGATACATATGTTGGTGAGATTTCATGCTCCTGTTCTTGTGATAGGCCTCCCCCTTTTGTGATTTCTGGATTTCGTGTGTTGATTTCTGGAATTTGTGCTTCACCAATTTTCGTGATTTTCATTGATATGTTTTATCAATTTTTGTGCATTGGTGAATTCATGTGTCATTACCTTTTTGTGGATTTGGATCTTTAAGAAGATTCTTGTGATATTGATTGATCTCTTGTTGATGTTCATTTACATACTTATCATAGTATGCCATTATGGTTGTTACACGTTTATACCATGTTTCTTATTCTACATCATATTGCCTGATATTTATAGCTAGACTGATCCGTTTATTATTTTCTTATAAATAATACTCGGGTCAGACCGAGATGTTACAGGTGCTTCTGCTTGACTTCTCTTCTGGGATTACTCTGACTTTTGGCTAACTACTTAGATTAGTAGTTTTTGTTGTATACATTTGAGATATAGACTCCGTGATGTATACTTACTCTTTTGTGTAGCTTGTAGCTATCCTTTTGTATTATCGTGGATCTTTCATTTCAGACCACTACTCTTATGTACACTTTCATTTGTTATATATATATTCATATCTTTTTCCGCCTTTGTGATATGGATGTCTGTGACTGATTTGTGTTATGTTTATTTCTATGTTTGTTTCCGAAGATTATGTATAGCCATTGTGTGATAGTTTTGAGTTTGTATCGGTATGTCGGATTTCCTCCTCAAATGAAATGCATGCTATACTATCGGACATATCGGTGCTCGCACAAAGAAATTGCACGGATGGTCGCTCCTCAACAGCCTTATTCTCCGTGCTAGTTGACAGCATTACTCCGTAGTGTTCTTGGCTAGCATGGGTATAGAGGTGGGGCGTCAGAGATCTCTAGTAGATGCAATGATAATTGAAGACTTTTATTTAAGTTCTCCTAGTGGATTAGTTTTGGCATTAAATAATTACTATAATGCAAAAGACTTTATTTGTAGGATTATTCTATGTCTAGATTGTTTGAGACTAGTTGTATTTTTCACTGTGCTAATAATGTTATGAACATTACTTTAGGTGGTAATAAATCTATGATGATATTTTAGATAATGGAATTTATGTGATCAATACTAATTATGTTTATGCTGTGAGTGATTCTTCGAATGATGATATAAATAAAAACTATCTTTGCCATTATAGGCTAAGTCATTTAAGTGAGAAACAACTACAAAAATTGAAAACCGAGGGTTTTCCACTATCATTAACTCTAAATCATTTGATACGTGTGAGTAGTGTCTCAAAGGTAAAATGACCAAGCACCTCTTCAGTGAGAGCAGTGAAAGAGTTAACGAACTCTTGGGTCTTGTGCATAGTGATGTATATGGCCCGACGCCTATAGTTACTGAGGATAATTTTTCTTATTTTGTAACATTTACAGACAATTTCTTAAGACTAGGATATGTGTATCTTATGAAGACCAAATTCGCTGTCTGTGAGAAATTTATTGAATATAAAAACGAGGTTGAAAACCAGACGAATCATAAGATTAAAATACTTTGTTCCAATCGAGAAAGTGAGTATGTTGAAAAAGAGCTCCAATGGTACTTAAAAAGATAACGAGATTATCTCTTAGATTACTCCACCGTACACTTCAAAACACAATAGTGTTTTGGGAAGAAGGAACCGAAGCTCGTTGGATATGGTTCATTCCATGACGAGTAAGGCTGAGTTACATTTGTCCTATTGGGGATATGTGCTTGAAACAATAGCTCTTACATTGAACTTGTTATCCACGAAATTTGTGCCTCATATACCATATGAGATATGGCATGAGAAGAAATCCCACCTCAATTAGTCGAAGGTGTGGGGTTATCCCGCCTACATTAAGAACGTCAATCCTGATAAACTTGAGGCAAGATTGGTGTTATGTAAACTCATAGGATATCCTAAGAACTCTATGAGATATATTTTCTACAACTCTAAAGAACAAAAGGTCATTATTTCTCAATATTCTTATCTTTTTAGAAAGCAATTTATTTCAAAAAAATTTAACAGCGAAATTGTGGGATGAATCCTGTGACGCCCCACTCCGAGACCCACATTAGCAAAGAGTATTACTAGGTAACACCGTCTGCTAATGCGGAGAATAGAGCTGGATAGGAGCGACCATCTATAGCCTTGTCTTAATTATCTATTGAATACGCCGACAGTTGCCACTTCTTTACAAAACTATCGACATATCCAACAAATACTTAATACAAAGCCATAGGTGGCTGAAGGATCTATCAGAATAAAATATAACAACTTAAATGTAATACACATCACAGAACAGTAGATCATCACATACATTACACACATACAGATACATTACAGAGTTTACAAAATGATAGAAGTCAAGTGGTAAAGCAAACTACAATATATAGGCGAGTCAAAAGAATACATATCAGAGTTACAGTTAAAAAGGACTACACAAAAAGCTATAACAAAAAGGAGCTAGCGGAATAGTCCATGCGGAATCAAAACAGGCTATGTCCAAAGTACCTAACCTGAAACATCTCGGTCTGACCCGAGTATAAAATACACAGGTCCGTCTAGCTAAACAAATCAGTTAGATAAACTAAATGATAATGAACATACAAGATCATAAAGTACCACAAATATCTCCAAAAGAGAGAACGAGATCATCTAACAAAAGATGAATCATAACAAGCCTCATATCATAGGCAACTCAAATAAACAAAGGATATCATATCCCCAAAACAAGGCAAGAAGGCAAATAACAATTACCAACAAAGGTAACACAAGTTTCCACAAGGTAATCGCTATATATCGTGTGCTTCAAAGGACCTACACCGAAGGGTGATACACTAGGGAAATATAATTGTCAAAGAAACAAAAGATGCTCGAGCTCAGTACTGTATAACAAGGATCCACGCCCGAAGGAAACGCCCGAAGGTAACACCCGAAGGCAATGCCCAAAGGCAACAAACCGTAGTGGCGAAGGTCCGGAGACCCAGTACTGGACACCACTAACTGGCAGAATGTGTCACAACTCTCAGAAAGGAACTCGAAAAATGTTAACGTGGGTCCCATACCACACGTTCGCACTAAACGGTTTACTAACCGTTAGTCAATTTCACACTCAAAGCAGTACAAAGTTCACCTCATCTCATCGGTAAACCAGACCGAGAGGTCAAAACGGTCAAACGAATAGATTAGGAATTAACTAAAAAGATAAACCCACGTGTTCATAGCACGCGTTTTATTCAATCATTTAATTCTCCTCCCTCTTCGCTCGAAGTGCAAAATTGTGTGTTTTATATGGAAATTATAAATTGGAGAAACGAGTTTTTAATACAATTTAAAAGGATCATTTTATAAAAATCCGTGTACTAAATTAAAAAGGAACCATCAAAGTCACATATGCAATAACAACTAATTGGAATCGACACGAATCAATTACAATTGGAAACCAAGCAAAATAAGCAAATTGGGCTGAGACAAGCAGGTCAGTCGACTGAACCAAGGGGTCAGTCGACTGGCCCAGTGCCTGGAAACTTTATGTTTCCAGGTCAGTCGACTGACCCAGGGTGTCAGTCGACTGACATAGGGACAAGAATTTTCTGTCCCCCCAGGTCAGTCGACTGAACATAGAGGTCAGTCGACTGATACAGGGATAGAATGTTTTCTTCCCCCTGGTTCAATCAACTGACCTACTGGTTCAGTCGACTGAACCTACTTCCTGGGCAGAATCAGTCTAGCCCCCTAATGGGGCAAAACTATACCGGAACGATCGATCGAGCTACTGTGACTCGGGACTTATGCCAAACGACAACCCAGCCTTAAAGCCTCTTCGATACATCCCGGTAGACATGTTCAAACATCCATAAAATAGATTTTCACAAAATTGGTCTTCAAACCCAAAAATTGGACAATTCACCGAATCGATCCAAATCGAACACAAATGAACATGAATTGATGTTAGGAATTCTTACCCAACCACAACAAAACTATAGGCCTAGATGTGAGATCAAAAATCTCACCTTTTAACTCAAAAACAAAGATGAGAAGCTCAAATGCAAGGCTAGAACAACCACTCTTCAATTTCAACCCAAGGAGCTTCAATATAAGCTCAAAAGAAAACATTTCCTAAGTTAGGGTTTAGAAAATTTCTGAAATTGAAGAGGAAATGAAATGGAGAAGATGAACAGAAGGCTTACCTAAGCTTCTCTTTGATTTTGGAGCAAGAATTTGAGTTTGCAAATGAATCTAGGGCTTAGGAATTTCTATTTCCAATCTCTTCCCCCATTTTCAGTTGAGCTTGAGAAAAAGAAATGAAAATGAGTGAATGGATGAAGAGAGGGGGCTGAGTTAGGGTATAGGATGAGTTGGGTGAAACCCAAACCCAAAAGCTCACTTAGAAAATAGCAAAATTCAACTTACTCCAAACATATCGATGCTTATACTCAAAAAGATCGCAAACGCCATTTTGGACTCAATGGAAGTGGTACCTAGTCCTAATTTGACCATTTGCAAAAAGTGACATTTCGGACTTAAATCCGACTAACGACGCTATATTTAAATAAAATATTTAAATATAAAATCGTAAAATATGCGGGTTGTTACAGATCTCCCCTTCTTAACAAAATTGCGTCCGCGCAATTCCTAGAGAAGAATTTGTAACAACTACATACTTACACCCAAAAAGGAAAGAAAATAAGCTTGAGATAAAAAGATATTCTCACCATTGCAAAGCAAAGAAAACCCGGATAGGATCGCTCGATAAACTCTCTGGTTTCCCAAGTACAGTCATTGGGATTAGCGGACCATTGAACTTTAATGAGCGGCACATCCTTGTTTCGAAAGTGTCTCACCTCCGAGGCAAGTACGCGAATAGGCTGCTGTACAATAGATAAGTCTGGTGAGATCTCAAGCCCTTGCAAATCAGGAGAGTCGACAATAGAATCCGATTTTCGAAGACACTTCTGAAGTTGAGAGACGTGAAACACGTTGTGAACACCAGATAGATGAGCTGGAAGTGAAACTCTATAAGCCACATGGACAACACGTTCAGTAATAGGAAATGGTCCTACAAAGCGAGGAGCCAATTTCCTTGTCATACTGAAGCGCATAACCCCTTTCAAAGGAGAAACTTGAATAAAGACAAAATCATCAACTGAGAACTCGAGAGGCTTCCTACGGTTATCCGCGTAGGATTTCTGGCGGCTCTGTGCCTCTTTCATTCTCTGACGAATAAGAACAATCTTCTCAGAAGAATCATGAACAAAATCTGGGCCAAGAATAAGCTTCTCCCCAGATTCCAACCAACAAGAAGGCAATCGACATGGCCTTCCGTATAAGGCTTCGAAAGGAGCCATACCGATACTGGACTGAAAACTATTGTTGTAGGAGAACTCTACAAGGGGTAGATGATCCTCCCAACTACCTCCGAAATCAAGGATACAAATACGGAGGAGATCCTCTAAGATACGATTCACCCGTTTAGTCTGTCCATCAGACTGTGGATGATAAGCTGTGCTGAAATTAAGCTTTGTTCCCAAAGCTTGCTGAAGACTCTTCCAGAAATGACTTGTGAATAAAGGATCACGGTCACTCACAATTGAACTAGGAACACCGCGAAGTCTCACGATTTCCTTGATATATAACTTAGCCAAAAGAGAAGCAGTCCTATTAGATTTAATAGGGACAAAATGAGCTGATTTGGTGAGGCAATCAATAATAACCCAAATGCTAGAATGGCCCGATCTCGTACGAGGTAGGCCATCAATGAAATCCATCAAAATCTAATCCCATTTCCACAATGGAATCTCTAGAGGCTGAAGGAGACCAGAAGGGCGCTGATGTTCGGCTTTAATACGTTGACAAGTCATGCAATTACTCACATAACTCGCCACATCGCGCTTCATGCCTTCCCAATAATAAAGGCGACGCATATCGGCATACATCTTACTACTGCCAGGATGAATGGTATACTTAGAATGATGACAGTCATCAAGAATGTCATGCCTAAGTGCAGAATCAGAAGGCACAACAAGACAGTTCTTCTTGCGAAGACACCTATGAAAATCAATGTTGAAATCCCGCAATCACGGGATTCGGTCTCACAAAGCTGAATAAGATGCACAAGATCAGGATCACGCCGCTGAGCTTCGGCAATACGATCCAATAGAGAGGGTCGAGCTTCCAAACTGAATAATACTATCGGAGAATCAGAAGATGGAGCTCGATCACGAATATCACAAAAAGATAGAGTCTCGAGAATATCCCATTCAACAAGCATCATAGAGACGACAACCGAATGTCTGTGACTAAGCGCATCAGCAACACGATTACCCTTACCAGGGGTATACAGGATATCAAAGTTATAGGAGGCAAGAAACTCGAGCCAACGCTGTTGCCTCATATTGAGTTCCTTCTGAGTGAACAAATACTTCAAGGATTTATGATCGGTATAGAGAATGAAGCACTCGCCTAATAAATAGTGTCGCCAAATCTTCAAGGCGAAGACAATGGCGGCTAACTCAAGATCATGAGTGGCATAGCGAACTTCATTCGGACGTAGTTGCCTAGAAGCATAAGCAACTACTCGATCCTTCTTGCATAAGCATGGCACCGAGACCACTACCACAAGCATCGGTGTAGACAACAAGATCATGATTCCCCTCAAGAACCACAAGAATAGGAGCATTAGTGAGAAGTTCCTTTAATGTCTGAAAGGAAGCTTCACACTTATCGGACCAAATATAACGAATGCCTTTCCGAGTAAGGTTGGTGAGAGGAAGCACAACACGGGAAAAATCTTTAATGAACCGACGGTAATAACCCGACAATCCAAGGAAACTACGAATCTCATGAACATTCTCAGGCCTCTTCCAATTCTGGATAGCTTCGATCTTTGAGGGATCGATAGAAATGTCATTGGAAGGTACAACATGGCCTAAGAACTTAACCTTATTCTCCCAAAAATGGCACTTGGAGAATTTGGCCTTAAGCTGATGGTGACGAAGAGTACTCAAGACAATTCTCAAGTGATTAGCATGCTCGGCTTCAGACTTAGAATAAACAAGAATGTCGTCAATGAACACAAGGACGAACTTATCGAGATATTCTCAGAATACTCAATTCATAAGATCAACAAAGAAAGCAGGAGCGTTCGTCAAACCGAACGGCATAACGAGCCACTCGAAAGAACCATATCGAGTGCGGAAAGCTGTAAGAGGTATGCTATCTTCCGCGACTCGGAGCTGGTGAAAACCTGTGGCAAGGTCGAGCTGAGAGAAGACCTTAGCGCCACACAATAGATCGAACATATCATCGATCCTCGGTAAAGGATACCTATTCTTGATGGTCAACTCGTTAAGCTTGCGATAATCAATGCAGAGCCTAAGAGTTCCATTGGACTTCTTCACGAAGACAACCGCGGCACCCCACGGTGAAAAACTGGACTGAACCAACTGTTTGGACTCAAGCTCTAAAAGCTGCTTCTTGAGTTCCTCATTTTCTTTTGTAGACATCCTTGTGGGAGGACGACTAACTGGCTGCGCGCTTGGAATGAGATCAATGAGGAACTCGATCGCCCGCTTGGGTGGCAAACCCGAAACCGGCTCAAAGACATCAGAGAAGTCACAAACAATAGGAATACGAGATATATCATCATCATCTCATGAGTCAAGAGAATATAAAGCCATTTGGGAATTATCCACATTTCGAAGAACAAGTGACAACTGAGTAGACGAATCTGGGTGTCGAAGATATAAAATTCTTTCAGAACAAATAATCCTGGCATCGTATCTCACTAGCCAGTCCATACCCAAAATCATATCAAATTCCAGATAAGAAATAATATGCAGATTCACACGAAAAGAAAAGCCACATAAAACAATCTCAACATCATCACACAACATGCTAAGGGTTGCGGATCCCCCAATAGGATTCGCAATCCTCAACGAAGTAACCATACAAGAAACATCCAAAGACAAATCATCGACGAGCTTTTTCTATACGAAAGAATGCGAAGCACCCGTATCAAAAAGAACTCGAATACTACGGTCATGAAATAAAATAAAACCTTCCAAAATAGATGGAGATATACCTCTGGGCTGAGAAGAACCTCCAGAAGCCTTAGCAACATAAAGCTTGCCAGACTTGGCACTAGCAGGAGCAGTAGGGTAGGTGGAAACACGGTGACCTTCCTTCTTGCAATAATGGCAGAAGAGAGGCTTAGGACAAGCTCGAATCATATGATCAGGAGAACCACAATTGAAACACTTCCGAATGGAAGGTGTTCCAGCAGATTGAGAGTTAGAACCAGATTCAATAGGCTTTTTCTTCTTGGAAGGGAGAAATCCCTGCTTATGAAATGGAAACTTCTTCTTATTAGGGTTCTTACGAACCTCAACATCATCACCACTATCACACTCCTTCTCGATGGCCTCGAGATGAAGTGCCGAATCAACCAACTCCTCAAAAGAAAGCTTAGGCTGAAGCATTAAAGACTTCTTAAGATATTTCTTAAGACCAGAGACAAACTTCATATTCTTCTTATAATAAGTGCTAATGAATTAAAGACCATACTTAGATAAGGCCTCGAATGATGCAACATATTCAGAAACGGAGGACTTCCCTTACTTCAACTCAAGAAAGTGACGGGCCAATAAAACTTTCTCAGATTCAGGAATGAATTTGAGTTCGAATCGTTCCCGAAACCGAGTCCAAGAAAGAACAGACTCATCAAGTTCGGCTACAAGAAGCTCGTACCAATCAAGGGCATGCTCTTGCAATAAGCTAGAAGTTACAAGAACTCGATCATGGTTAGAAAGATCCATACGAGAAAAGATACGCTCGCATGTACGAATCTAAGCTTGGACCTCAAGAACGGACTCGGAGCCTTTGAATGACTTTCCTCCAAGATGAGAAAAATCACTGCACAGGCGTGCAAAGGCAGACTTGCACGGAGGAGATGCTCGAATAGGAGTTGGAGGCTGAGTGCTCCTAAACAACTCCAAAAACTGATCGGAAGACATATAAACGCCGTCCGGATGCGAGCCGCTGGATTGCCCAGCATCCGAGCGTCGTCCTCTGCCTCTTCCGGCCATAGCTGAAAGTTAAGATGAGATAAAGATTATTCACAAGGTAGATATCATTAATTCAAATATGGGATACTACGAAATAAAATGCATTCCTAGACATATTCTCAAAAATTCTATCTACCCCAAAGACACGGAAAGAGTAAAGGTACGATGATTCAAAGATTCGTAACATTCGTACTACACTTTGATGTTCCGTAATATGTGTCTCTATTTTATGTTTATCATGTTTTGTTCTGAACTCAACTCTGATACCAAGCTGTGACGCCCCACTCCGAGACCCACATTAGCAAAGAGTATTACTAGGTAACACCGTCTGCTAATGCGGAGAATAGAGCTGGATAGGAGTGACCATCTATAGCCTTGTCTTAATTATCTACTGAATACGCTGACAGTTTCCACTTCTTTACAAAACTATCGACATATCCAACAAATACTTAATACAAAGCCATAGGTGGCCGAAGGATCTATTAGAATAAAATATAACAACTTAAATGTAATACACATCACAGAACAGCAGATCATCACATACATTACACATATACAGATACATTACAGAGTTTACGCAATGATACAAGTGAAGTGGTAAAGCAAACCACAATATACAAGCGAGTCAAAAGAATACATATCAGAGTTACTGTCAAAAAGGACTACACAAAAAGCTATAACAAAAAGGAGCTAGCGGAATAGTCCATGCGGAAGCAAAACAGGCTAAGTCCAAAGTACCTAACCTGAAACATCTCGGTCCGACCCGAGTATAAAATACACGGGTCAGTCTAGCTAAACAAATCAGTTAGATAAACTAAATGATAATGAACATACAAGATCATAAAGTACCACAAATATCTCCAAAAGAGATAACCAGATCATCTAACAGAAGATGAATCATAACAAGCCTCATATCATAGGCAACTCAAATAAACAAAGGATATCATATCCCCAAAACAAGCCAAGAAGGCAAATAACAATTATCAACAAAGGTAACACAAGTTTCCATAAGGTAATCGCTATATATCGTGTGGTTCAAAGGACCTACATCGAAGGGCGATACACTAGGAAAATATAATTGTCAAAGAAACAAAAGATGCTCGAGCTCAGTACTATATAACAAGGATCCACGCCCGAAGGCAACGCCCTAAGGCAACGCCCGAAGGCAACAAACCGTAGTGGTGAAGGTCCGGAGACCCAGTACTGGACACCACTAACTGGTAGAATGTGTCACAACTCTCAGAAAGGAACCCAAAAAAATGTTAACATGAGTCCCATACCACACGTTCGCACTAAACGGTTTACTAACCGTTAGTCAATTTCACACTCAAAGTAGTACAAAGTTCACCTCATCTCATCGGTAAACCAGAGCCAGAGGTCAAAACGGACAAACGAATAGATTAGGAATTAACTGAAAAGATAAACCCACATGTTCATAACACG
Organism: Allium fistulosum; assembly: GCA_030737815.1. Classification (NCBI taxonomy): domain Eukaryota; kingdom Viridiplantae; phylum Streptophyta; class Magnoliopsida; order Asparagales; family Amaryllidaceae; genus Allium; species Allium fistulosum. The sequence goes on from CM060903.1 coordinate 70,482,418, forward strand.
CATTTTATTTAATCATTTAATTCTCCTCCCTCTTCGCTCGAAGTGCAAAATTGTGTGTGTTTTATATGGAAATTATAAATTAGAGAAAAGAACTTTTAATACAATTTAAAAAGATCATTTTATAAAAATCCGTGTACTAAATTAAAAAGGAATCATCAAAGTCACATATGCAATAACAACTAATTGGAATCGACATGAATCGATTACAATTGGAAACCAAGCAAAATAGGTAAATTGAGCTGAGACAAGCAGGTTAGTCGACTGAACCAGGGGGTCAGTCGACTGGCCCAGTGCCTGGAAACTTTATGTTTCCAGGTCAGTCGACTGACCCAGGGTGTCAGTCGACTGACACAGGGACAAGAATTTTCTGTCCCCCCAGGTCAGTCGACTGAATATAGAGGTCAGTCGACTGATAAAGGGACATAATGTTTTCTGCCCCCCTGGTTCAGTCGACCGACCTACTGGTTCAGTCGACTGAACCTACTTCCTGGGCAGAATCAGTCTAGCCCCCTAATGGGGCAAAACTATACCGGAATGATCGATCGAGCTACTACGACTCGAGACTTATGCCAAACGACAACCCAGCCTTAAAGCCTCTTTGATACATCCCGGTAGACATGTTCAAACATCCATAAAAGAGATTTTCACAAAATTGGTCTTCAAACCAAAAAATTGGACAATTCACCGAATCGATCCAAATCGAACACAAATGAACATGAATTGTTGTTAGGAATTCTTACCTAACCACAACAAAACTATAGGCCTAGACGTGAGATCAAAAATCTCACCTTTTAACTCAAAAACAAAGATGAGAAGCTCAAATGCAAGGCTAGAACAACCACTCTTCAATTTCAACCCAAGTAGCTTCAATCTAAGCTCAAAAGAAAACATTTCCTAAGTTAGGGTTTAGAACATTTCTGAAATTGAAGAGGAAATGAAATGGAGAAGATGAAGAGAAGGCTTACCTAAGCTTCTCTTTGATTTTGGAGCAAGAATTTGAGTTTGCAAATGAATCTAGGGCTTAGGAATTTCTATTTCCAATCTCTTCCCCCATTTTCAGTTGAGCTTGAGAAAAAGAAATGAAAATGAGTGAATGGATGAAGAGAGGGGGCTGAGTTAGGGTATAGGATGAGTTGGGTGAAACCCAAACCCAAAAGCCCACTTAGAAAATAGCAAAATTCAACTTACTCCAAACATATCGATGCTTATACTCAAAAAGATCGCAGATGCCATTTTGGACTCAATGGAAGTGGTCCCGAGTCCTAATTCGACCGTTTGCAAAAAGTGACATTTCGGACTTAAATCCGACTAACGACGCTATATTTAAATAAAACATTTAAATATAAAATCGTAAAATATGCGGGTTGTTACAAATCCGAGAGTCTAACATAGAGACAGAACTAGTGGGCCACTAAGTTCATCGATATACAAAAACTTGCAATCTATTAGAAGGTCTGGTAGGGAACCTTGTGCACCAAAGAGATACTATAGTTTCCTTGTGGATGGTTAGGAAGAGGACTACGTCTTAGATGACGATTTTCCTTTATCATTCCAACAAATACTGCAAAGTAAAGACTATTCCCTTTGTCTTAGAGCTATGAAATTCAAGATAGATCCATGTATGAAAACAAAGTTTAGACTTTGGCTGAAATATATAAAGGGATAAAACCCATAGGATGCAAAATAGTTTTTAAGAAAAATGTAAATGTATATGGACAAGTGGAGACTTTTAAAGCAAGGTTAGTTGCGAAAGGATTTCGTTAAATTCAAGGTGTTGGTTATGATGAAACTTTTTCATTCATAGCAATGCTTAAGTCCATTCCGATAATGCTAGCTATTGCTGCATTTATGACTTTTAAATATGGAAAATGGATGTAAACACAACATTTCTGAATGGTGATTTAGTAGAGATCGTCTATGTGTTGCAACCCGATGGTTTCGAGGTCAGTGAGAGTGAGGACAAGGCTTGTAAGTTTTCAAAGTCCATTTATGGACTTAAACAAGCTTCAAGAAGTTGAAACAAATGTTTTGATAAGGTAATAAAATAGTTTGGTTTTTATCAAAACATAAAAGGAAGCGTGAGTATACCAAAAGGGATAGGGAAATGCTATCGTATTTTTGGTCCAATACATTGATGATCTTTTGCTTATTGGAAATGACCTTTCATTATTGCATAGGTGAAAGCTTGACTATCAAATAACTTCTCCATGAAGGATTTGGGAGAAGCAGCGTATGTACTAGGTATAAAGATCTATTAAGATATATCTAAAAGGCCGTTAAGTTTGTCCCAATACCTATACATGGACACCATACTGGAAATGTTTATTATGTAGAATTCCAACCATAGAGTCCAATGCAATTTGAATCTTCCTTTCTAAAAAAGATGCTCCTTAAACCGATGAGGGGAAAGAGTGTATAAAGAGGATACCGTATGCTTCAGCAATCAGTTCCATAATATACGCTATGTTATGTATTAGATTGTATGCACATACTATGATGCATAAACTGATATTGGTATAATCTTGGAGAAAAGCATTGGACGAATGTAAATTGTATACTAAAGTTTTAAGAAATACCAGGGACTTACTCCTGATATATGGGAGTAGTGACCTTCTTATGAAGGGGTACATTGCCTTTAGCTTTCAAAGTGATATTGACAATAGTAAGTCGGTGTTGGGTTACATTTTGGCTATTAACAATGGGGCTGTCAGTTGGAAAAGTTCCTGACAGGAAATAGTAGCTAATTCCATGATTGAGGATGACTACATCGCCCTCAACGAAGCAGGTAAAGAAGCGATCTGAATGCACAAGTTTTTAAGTGAGTAGGAGTGATTCTCGACATGAAGAATCCAATGACATTATTTTTTGAAAATAATGCGATGATGTAGATTGCAAAGGAGCCCACAAAAAAAAATCATGACACGTTTCTTGAAAGTTCCACCTAATTAGGGAATTCATTTAGAATAAAGAGGCTATGATACAAAGAGTAAATACCAAGGACAACATAGTAGATCTATTCACGAATAGACTAGCTTGGTCGGTTCTAGTCAAGCTGATCTAAGGAATAAGATTGAGATTCCATAATTCGCTATAAATGCAAGTGAGAGATTGATAGAGTTAGGTATGCCCTAGGGCAATTATGTAATTTATCTTAAATTATCAACTCTGCAATAAAATCTAGTTTGAAATAAAAAGCATTTTTCTTTTTATTATATACATTGGTATAATGTGTTATATTAATAATTATTTAATTTACATGTATTTAATAGAAAATCTATAAATGGTGTGTTTTGTGATAGTAATTAAAATGTTTTGTTATTATGGGTCGGATGTTGTGTATGATTCGTTATTAGTTGGTTTATATAATTTATAGGTGCAAGTTTATGAAGTGACATTTTATTCTAAATTTGGAAGTATGATTTATTATATTTAAAAAGTTATTAACTTATCTAAAGTGAATATATTTTGGTTTTAAAGTGTTATTCCGAAGTTATATATATATTATTTGTAAAATAAGTATATAATATTAATTAAGATTTTAAGTAGTTTGAAGTATTATTCATATCTAATAAACATAAATAAAAATATTTTCTGTATGTGTATTTAATGATTAGATTTTACACAACATTTCTGAATTCTCATCTCATACCTAATTGGATGATGTGAGCGATTCATCATTGACATTGGTTTCATTAGTGATTTTGACATGATAAGATGATGATATCTTTTATATAATTTTGTAGTATTTAATTCCGCCCGACGAGGAATTTGAATAAATAGAGTTATAATACCGTATGGTATGAGGCTTTTGGTAATATTTCTCCGGTTATTTATTGGACTCGTTATATAGAATACTATGGAGACTGAGTGTAGTTTATAAGTAGTGAATAAACATTTGAATATCACATGGTGGTATGGGACGTTTTTATGATATTTACTCGGTTATTCGTTGTAGATGACACTCACGTGATGGGTATATAGATATGAGTGTGAGGTAATATGTAGTGGTGAGTATAGCTTCGTGTCTATATTCAGCAAGTAAGGCTACATGCCTAACAATGCGCATAGCTTCGTGTCTATATTTATTAATTCTATGTGCCACTCACATGATATACTCCTTTTATTGACGTTGGAGAGAATAATATGGCTAGAATCCACTGTAGCAGCCTAATCGTGGGGCTGTGTCCCAGATTTGTGACATCGTATGTATATAGCTACGTGCTTTCACTTCATGCATTCGCCCTTATGTTACCTAGGCCAACAATTTGTTACCTATAGAGGCTAGTGTCGAGTCATGTACTTTGGAGTCCTCATGTTGACAAGCACACTGGTGGATATCTATCACGATACTGTCAAAGTAACTAAAGACTGTAGAGACTTCATGACTCTGGAGCTTGCTTAGTGCTATCAGTCTTCCTTCTGGTATCAATAAAGCGGTATTTTAGCAAATACTATTGATATACCTCACTTTAGTATAGATATGGGTTAGACAACCCACATATAGATGTATAAATGGCTCTACTTTGGACTTTGTGTTTGTCGTATAGTCATTTCCCATTAGACTGCATTTTGATAGTTCTTATATGAGGAAATAAGATTATACCTATGATAGATGTCCAGAGTATAATGGATTCTCATATTTTTGTTATACTGATCGGTAGCATATCCTATCTTATATATATATATATATATTGATGATGATGTTTTATTTATTGAGATCGAGAGTTATATCTGGACAATGCTATATGCTAGCCTAATTATACTTGGTGATATCTCACTTATTTAAATTCTCTGGATTTAGATGATGATTCCTGGATACGTGTGATTCACTAATTTGTATTGATTCTATGATTTCCAATTGATGCGCTTTCATACGGGTTATGACATTTTTATGCATGGTTTTGGACTGTTTGTGTTATGTGAAGTTTCAGTGATTATCTATGTTATTATTGTTATATACCATTGAAAACATTATATATATATATAAATTGACTCAGTAATTGATGTCTCGAGTTCTCTGACAGTATTATCGTGCTATTATTCTTAGTTTAGACTATGTCACTTGTATTTATAAATACTTGATTTAGACATAGTCTGACCAGTGGGTAATTTATATAATGCTCGGGTTGGTCCAAGACATTTCAGGTAGGAGGATGATGTGATCTGCATATGTTTACTAGGCTTAATGAAGGCTAAAATTAGGATTGATATATGTGTATAACATTCTATCGTATATTGGTCACACATTGTATTATACTGAGATACATTGAAAACATTGTATTATACAGAGATACACTTGAGATGTTTGTGTCCATATATTCCTATCAATTATATGTATTATATATTATCACTACGATTGACTTTGTGATCTCTAATATTTACTATATATTATGTATTGTTCTATCCCGGAGGCACACGTGTTTACTGTTTTGTGCCAATACTGTGTACATATAAGTGAGTTATTTATTTGATGTTTAAATAGTACCAGTGTTAACCCAAGGGAATATTCACATATGTACCCCATACGGCCTCATTCTCTGAATTATTTGACAGTATTACCTAGTAATACTCTTGGATAATATGGGTATAGTGGTGGGATGTTACAAATTTGGTATCAGAGCTGGTTGTTATGTATATCATGATAGGGGGTTCTCGCATTGTGATCAGCGATAAAGCTTTGGCTCTTACCCATACACGTCCCGTTTGCGGGTTGGTTGCTGTGTGCGACAGTCAAGAAGCTGGCCGTAAAACCAGTGAGGCCGAGGTACCCATAATGGCCACAGTGAGACATACATCATTTTGAATCAGAGTAGGTTCAGAACAATGCATCGTATATATGTGACACGAGTCAAAACTATAGATGAGACTTAGAGTCCTTGTTCATTTGGAAGTGTTGGGTAGTTACCCCAAAACCGGGGATAGTAAGAATATACATACATACATACATACATACATATACATATACATATACACATATATATATATATATATATTGGAAACGTTATATATATAGGATGATTATAGGGGTAATCATCAAAGGACGTGTTTGATATTTTAAATTTATGTAATCTCTTTTCACTTATTTCTTTTGAGTACGTGATAATAAAGGTTGACATAGTAAGGGCGAAAGGAGTTAGTCCAACTAGTAGTATTTATATTTATGTTGAATACAATACCTTGGGTAGCTTAGCATTGTATGATTATGTTTTGGCTTGGCATTGTGTTGCTGTGTTTTGATTTGATTTTGATTGGAGTACGTAGTAGAAACTGATGTTAGAACCTCTCATATTGGATTTTAATGACAACAACTGTACAATTATGTCAAAGAACCTTTAGGCTAACTTATAGGTACATCAGTATCAAAAAGTGACAAAAGTATTTTACACAAAGGTCCTTTCCCTTTGTTTTTTGACTTGAAATGAAAATATATAAACATATGTATAAAATAAACAAAAGTATTTGATATTCAAAATAACATATATGTACATGAAATTTACATTCAATTTCATTAAATAATTTCAAATAATTTATGTATATATTTCAATTATATTTGTGTACAAAATATATAGCAAAATTATCTCAATTTGTTAAATTTTGTTTTAAATTTAGAAACCTTTTTTTATTATAGATTTTCTAATTTCAAAAACAAAAGCAAGGAAAAGATTGGACAACATAGTCATATATAATTCATTGTATAAGATATGAGATCCAAACTTTAATAATAAAATGTATCTTACATTAAAAGGAGATTTGGGTAATTACCTTATGACATAGCCAAAAATCACACATTGAGTAAAGAAAAACTCCTGGACTTGATTGAATCAGCCTCCAGAAATTGCAATGATTTAAACCACCACTTTTGTATTTATTTTAGTTTTAGAAATTTATAGCTTGGAGGTCATAGATTTTAGCTAAAAGGTGGAGGGGGAGGGGGAGTAGGAAAATGAATTATCTGGGAGAATGAATGAATGAATGAAAAAGAATTTTATTTTGAAGGAATAATTGGAACTTTTCTAATTCCTTCCCTAAAACCTTTCCCTCTTCGATTCCTCATTAAATTTCAATCAAATACCCTCCCCTTATATTATATGGCCAGCCAAGATAAGGACTAAGTAGACCCTCCAAATTTGGAAAACCTTTTAGCAACTAATCGTTTTAAATCAAAATATATATTTTATCGATATCTTATATCGATACCTGCATACATAACTTTTATATATATACTTTCCATTAAACACTAATGGCGTCCAAATGTCAAATAAAATAAAATAAAATATTTAGTATTTTATAAATATTAATTAATTTACAAAGATCATGAATTAATTAAATCATATGTTTTTTTGGAGTATTCATCATTACGGTTGTGCGACTCTAAGGTGTAAATTCAGTCAGCGATTAATATCAGACAATTCGAATATTAACGTTCACATATCATCTTAGCTAATATGGTGACATTTTGGATGAATTTATCGCTTAAACATCTTTTTCGTAAAATTCAATTTTACTATTATAAGAAATGATATTTACACCAACTCTCTTCATCAAAACTATGTCACTTTAGGACATATGGAATTTGGAGTTGGTCAACACTCCAATGCCATGCACATTTAACTTTATTAGTCTAAACATAAAATCTATGGCCCAATAATAAAAATTATTATTAACCATACTGCTTTAGCTGGAGACTTTGGTTTTGAGTTGTCTATAGTTGATCGTGATACTAATCCCTTAAAACTAGGGAGATGAATTCTCTATAAATAGTATTTCACTTCTGGTGCTTCAACTCAGACTCCACCATAATTACTTGATGGGATCAGTAAGCCATTATTAAAATATAATCAAAGTGAAGTATCCATACCGAAGTTACATAGTATTCTCAAGTTGAGGGAAATGTGTAACATCACCACTTTGAGGTCTCATATTTGATCTTAGTTATAGTTAACCAATAAGAAACAATCGAGTGAGTCATTTCCTGGTTATCCAATAACTATCTGTACGTAACCTCTTAGTGCACCCAACAGCCTTGAGTAATATATTGCCCAATATTTGGAGAGCTCTACATACTCTAGTCTTAACGGATGAATCGACATCCTTTCTCAAAACACCTTGACTTGGAATATTTAAAACAATATGTTATTTTAAAGTGATGGATTTTTCATGATTACAACATATTGTATTTACTATCACATAATAAATCAATTAAGGATTTTCTATTTAATATACTTTAAATTAGTTGATTAATTATATTACAATATAACAAAGTATATTATAGAAATCAAATACCTTTATTATGAACAAGACCGGCTATCTGGTTAGATATATATAACAAATTACATAATTACCCTAGAACATACCCTTAACTCTATCAGCAACAACCATAAAATGAATCAGGTTGCATTAGTTATTTATAGAGAATAAAGGGTAAAAAGATCTACCATATTTTACTCATTCTCTTTTACTAATTCAAACTCAGAGCCACACCAATTCTTCTCTTCTTTGGCGGTCAATGTTTTTCCATATATGGACAATAAAATTTTCAAGCCTTTTTTAGTAATTATTTATATTTAAAACTTGTTTAAATATATATTGTTATTTTATATTGATATTTATTTTATATTGATATGTGCATATATAAGTTTTATATTTACATTCAAATAATTACTAATAGCACCCAGAAAATTTGTAGGAGCTACCTAATTCGCTAAACCCCAAATATCAAATAAATTAACAATTAATATTTCATAAATATTAATGTACTTAATTAATTTATAAAAATTTATAAACTAATTAATCGTGCGATATTTTGGAGAACTCACAGATGTGATTGTGCGATTGAAAGTTGTGAATTCAATCATAATTAGTACCGAACAATTCAAATATTAATGTTCATACATCACCTTAACTTGGGGTGACAGTATTAGTCAAAACTCCAAAAATAGCCATATTCAACTGTTTATTCCATATGTAAAGTCCTTAGTTCAATAATAACATTTATTATTAATAGTTCTACCCTGCCTAAAGATTTTGACTTTGAGTTACTACACGTGACCGTGATACTAAGCTCGTACAACTAAGGAAATGAATTCTTTATTGAATAGTGCTTCATGTAACAACCCGATGTTGAAAAGTAATTAATTATAATTTAACAATAAAGTTTTAAATAATTATATAGGAATAAATTAATACTGTAAATTTGAGATAATTTGGAAATATATAATTTAGTTTAGGAACTAAATGTTGAAGTATTTTTGTGCAGTTAGAGATTTTAATAATTAAATATTTATTGTTAAGATTTAAGAGAAAGGTAAGCTAAATGGTGGAATTAAAATTTTATTGGAAGGAATTATTTGATGAACTTGGTTATTAAATCAATTATTTTGGTAGTAAATAATATTGAAGCAATAAATTAGTCAAAACGATGATTTTTGGTTATTTTGTATTAATACTGATATTTTGGACTTTAGATGATTTTTAAAATCATTTAAAAGTGATTTTACAATTTTTATAAAATAAATAACGGTATATAAAGAAGTTTTAGAAATTATTACAGTGAAGATTGATTTTTTATTTAATAATAGGGGATGATAATTATTTCTACTAAATGGGACAAATATTGTATTTTGGAATAATTATATTTAAAATGAGAAAATTGTGAAATATAACTTTTTTATATAGTATACAATGTAAGAAAAACACTAAGTAAATGATTTTTTATTGAGATTGAAGTTATTTTTGAGTAAATGGGAAACTATTTTGCAAAAGAAAGAAGGGAAATAAAATGATTAAGTGATTAGTTTTGAGGCTTATTAGCCCAACGAGAGAAGCCAAGATTTTTTTAGTCTCCTTTCATTCTCTTGGAAAGTCTGGAGATCTCCCCATCTCTTTTAAAATCAAGCACCGTAACCCATTTTTGCTCATTCTTCATCGTCCATTAACAAAATTTTAGCCCCTCCTCCCTCTTCAAATATTTACAACAAATAAAATAAAATCCCAAAATTAACGAAATTCAAATATGTGCTTCGCATCTAAGAACTACTCCACTAGAAGCCATCAAAATGGAGTTTTGCACAAGTTTGGAGTTTCCAAGAATGGAGTAGTAAGCTTTGAGGGAGTAGTGAAGTGTTAGTTAAGTATTTTGTGCTTGCTATTTAAGATGAGTATCTTTACTAAAAAAATCTATGTTTAAAATGTTAAATGGTTGAATGTATGAATGTTATGTCTATTTATGTTTTTTGATGCTTGAAAATTGTTCCATGTTCACTAAACCCACTACTGCAAACGTTAAATCATACTTGTACACATGAATGTTAAACACACCACTCAGTGGTTGAACCCCATGTCACAAGCAGTCGATCACTTGTGACATGCCAATCAACCACCCAAGGAGCAATGAAGCTCTACGTGTTCTTTGTTTACATTATTAAAAAAGTATTTTTCAAATATGGAAATAATTTCATGCTTTGAAGTAGAAATTAGATGCTTTTCAAATATAATTTTTTATTATGAAAGTTTCAAATATCAAATTATTTTATGGAAAAAGATTTGTTTTAATTAAATATTAATTATTTGATATAAGAAATTTATTTATTAAATATAAATTGGCTTTGGGCTTTAAACGTTTGCTTAAAAGTCTAATATAAATCCGAAAACTCTAAAGCATTCATATACAAGTTCTAGAAACAACGCGACATGGTGCCCAGTACTTAGCCAATCTCCTGAATCTCGCCTTGGTCCATCTCCTCTAGCCTTGCTCCAAAGATCCCCTACAATTATTGACCCATTTAGCCAATATAAATGACTCGATACTGAGTTAAATGACTGGGTACTAAGTTGTTTCCTTAGCATATTTTCACATGTGACTTGAACCCCAGACCCCTCCCATGCTCCAAAGACCCTCCTTTAAGTTTCATCCAATTACGACCGTCTTCGCCTTCGATTTATCAAATTTGCCAACCAATTTTCTCTAAGTATCTAAAACACTGGCAAACAACATCAAAGCACAACATATAAACATAAGGAATCATTCATGTACAACCATTCACACTAGCAATACATAAGATTATGGTAATTAAATGAATTCTAATCTCAATCCAAGCAATCCATAAACATATGAATATGAATAAAGGGAATTACAAAATCCACTTTAGAATTTATGAATTTAGGTCATAAACATATGTTAGCATGTGATTAAAGTTAGAAAAGGATTTAAGCTCAAAAATCATGTTAAAACATGTAATTCTACCATTTAAACATGCGTAGTATAGTGCAAAGTTAAAAACCACTCACCAATTACCCAAAATACCCAATTCTCTTCCTAGATCTAAAATGGAAAACAATAGGGAATAATTCAAATCAACTAAAATGATAATCTCTAACTTCTACTTGATAATTACCTCTCCAATCGATGATTTGGCTAAGATTAATAAGGTAATTGTGTAATTTTTGATGATATTAAGGTTAATGGAGATTTAGAACTATTTTGGAGAAGAGGGAAATGACTTAGTTTAATTCCTACAGTCCCTTATTTATATTAATCTCAAAATGGGTTAGTGGGCTTAAGTATGGGTTTAGTTAATTACCCACTAAAACATGCTAGCAGTAGTCAAAAGTTAAAATAGGCATAACTTTCCAAAGTCTTTTTTTTCTATTATGACCACTCCACGGAATAGGAAACCATCATCCTAAAGCATTGGAACTAGTTTGAGACCTAATTCAGCACCTATCAAAAGTTATAGACCAAACAAGATTTTCAGGGTCAAAACAGTCACATGGAATTTCGGAGAAAAAACCATAGATGTCCAAAATGTCCCTTAGTGTCATATCCCAAAATTATAGAGTAATACGACCTCACACGAATAAAATAAAACTATTTTACGATCTTCTGATATGTAAATACGGGTCGTTACAACAAGTACCCAAACGAACCACCTTTATATCACAATCCATTACCCATCCATACATAGCCATCCGATCCATCCCTAGAATCAAATCAAATGCGGAAAAACCCTAATATAAAAGCATCACAATTGAACTCAACGCCAAAAATATTCAATTTCGAACCTATACAAATCATGGATAAGTGGATCTATCCCCCAAAAGGGTTTAAAACTATAACATGGTCGGCAATTATACTAGTCTCTAAGTGCAATTCATCAACTAATTTGCTTGAAATAAATGTTTGCGATGCTCTGGTGTCAAATAAAGTGTGAATAGATAAATCAGAAAGAGTTAATACACAAGTGCATAAGCTAGAACCACCTAACATGACCTTCCTTCCCTTTTCTATAGCTGGGACCACGCTCAAGCTAGATACAACATCAAGTGCATAAGCTGGAACCACCTAAGTAGAATTCTTAGGTATGTTCGGACACTCCCACCTCATGTGCCCAAACTTTTTGTAGTTGTAGCATTTGATCTTCGAAAGATTCACTATGCAATCCTTTATTGTATGCCCTTGTTACTACATCTCCTACATCGGACTCTCTATTCCTTTATCTTGCCATGTGCTCCCAGTTCCACCCTTGCTTTAATTTAATTTTGTTGAACTAGCTACCCTTCTATCTGCTTAGGTTCGTCAATGGCAATTGAATTCAACAGTGTCATCACAACCAAGCTCTCAAAGGTAGCACCAGTGGGTACGTGGCTTAAAGCAATATCCGTTAAAAACACCCTTAGCTACCTTTGTCGCCTATTTTAATAGTTTATTAATAAGGTATAGGACATACTTTTCTAGCTAATTAAACTCATTGATGTACTTCTTAACACTACGGTCTCCTTGCTCCAATTGAATGAACTTCTCTACTCCACTCCCATTTAGCCTATGAGATAAACTTAGTCTCAAAATGCATCTTGAAATCAGTCCATGTAATCCTGGCCTCATTCGTCTCAACTGTAACAACATCCCACCAGTTTAAGGCTTCACCTTACAACTGCCATGAGGCTAACTGTCTCTTCGTCGCATCCTCGACACCCACATAATAAATAACCTATCACAATTTCTTATCCATGCCCGTGTCTCAACAAATGATTCAATCCCAAAATTGTTCTTTCCACCTAAACTCTAGAAATCCCGACACAACTTAGGAAAGTCTAAAGCTGGTGGAGGAGTTAGGGCTTCTTCATAGGCTGGTGCTACAGGTCCTCCATTGGGGTTGATTTTAGCATGGCCTTTAATCTAAAGATACTAGTGGGACCATGCAGAAACATTCATACCTGCAATCTCAGTTGCCTCAATGACTTTCAGTTTGATTTCTCATTCTCACTTATATGTTAATAGCAATTATTAGAAAATTTACTTAGATAACATCAAGCATTACTGGAATATGAAGGTGCATTTGTGTTATACTTATATATATATATGATTTTGAAATATACAAGTACGTTCTCTCAATACATGCCAAATTCCTAATTAATCTTGAACCTATACTCTGATACCAAGTGTGGTAACCCGCATCTTTAGGCACACAAATTCAAAGGCCAAAAATAGCAATTGAACTTGCATAGTGCCAAGAAGTATGAATTATAGGTTTTTAAGTATTATAGCAATTTTACTAGGATCGACCGCTAGTCTATGCTCAGGAACAACATATCCTAGAAAAGAACCTCCTTGTACAAAAAGTGACATTTGGACAACTTCGCCTTCAGCTTATGCCTATTGAGGAAAGAGGTAATAAGCACTTCTCTTAAATGCGATTGGTGCACCTCCTTGCTTTTTTGAATAGACAAGTTATCATCAATAAATACCACCACGAACTTATTTAACAACCCTCTAATGGATCAACTCATAAGGTCGATAAAATATGCTAGTGCAATCAATAGTCTAAACGGCATGACTAACCACCCATATAGTCCGTTAGGTGTATGAAAAATAGTTTTCTGAGTACTATCCTCAGCTATACGCAACTAGTGAGTTTGATAGCAAAGTCAAGCAGAGAGAATACCTTTGACCAAACTAACTGATCAAAGAGATCGTTTGTATGTGGCAGTGTACAACGATTCTTCTTCATCATATTATTTAGCTCACGATAATCGACACAAAGCTGTAAAGACCTATCCGCTTTAGTATTAAAGACATTTGGTGCTCCCCATTTTGAAATATTTCTTCGACTAAAGCTCTTCTCCAATAAATATTCATTTACTTTCTTATTGAGGTTGCTTCTTTCTTTAGAAGCCATGTGCCAAAGAGGTAAGGCAATGAGTCTAGCATTCTCCTTAAAATAAATTCAAAATTTGGTGTCCTAATGGGGAGCAAGACCAAAAACTTTGGTAAAGGCATCTGTAAAATCACGAGCTATAGGCATAGAATGCCAACTCATTGTGTGACAGGTCAAGAGAATATAAATAAATCAACATAATCAAACTTTGGGATTACATTAACCTCAAGACTATGCCCACTGCAAGTACCCAAACGAACCAACTTCCAATCATAATCTAGTACAACCCATAAATAATCATCCAATCCATCCTATAATCAAACCAAACCTAGAAAACCCTAATATAAAAGTATCATAAGCAAAGTCAATGCCCAAAATTTACAATTTCAAATCCTTACAGATCATGAATAAGTGGATCGATCCCAATAGAGTTTGACACTGCTAATGAATAAGTAGGTCGGTAACCATACTAGTCTCTAAGTACAATTCATCAACTAGTTTATTTGAAATAAATAAGTGCGATACTCCGATGTCAAATAAAGTGCGAATGGATAAATAAAAAAGAGTTCACACACCTTCAATGATGAGGTTCTTTCCCTTTTTATGGTTAGGGTTGCACTCAAGCAAGGAACAACATTAAGTGCGTAAGCTAGAACTGCTTGGGTAGAAGTCTTAGGTGTGTTCAGACACTCCTTTCTCATGTGCCTAAACCGGTTGCAATCGTAGCCTTTTATCTTCGAAACATTCACTCTGCAATCCTCTTGTTGTTACATCTTGTACATCTGACTTCTTGTTTCTTTATCTTACCACGAGTCCCCAATTAATCCATATGTTAATTTTGCTAAACCAGCTTCCCTTTTACCTTCTTAGGTCCATCCTTAACAATTGAATTTAGCAGTGCCATCTAAAGTGTAATAACATGACTTTTCGACCCTCGAATGTCGATATTAATACATCCACGGTATTCACGTGCTAAGCACCCAAGTGTCGAAAAGACGAATTGTTAGGGTAAAATAAAAAGAAAAGGAAATAGAATAAGGAAGAGAACACAATATCAGAATCTCACAATAGAATGATCATATATAATATCAAAAGGCAGTATAAATTGTCATTTTAAGATACAAAGTTTTTCAGAGATGCAGTAATCAGCCTGGACAGTTATAACAACATGTCCTCACAAATGCTGATGATACAATGGTAATGCGGTGGAAATAAATACTATGGTAGCTAGAACTCCAAATTTTCCCTAGAAGCTCCAAAGAGTCCAAAGCTAAATCTGGAAACATAAACGGGGCTGATCCGAGCATTATAAGAAAATAACATCCGGATCAGTCTAGTAAACAAGCGTGAGAAACTCAAGAAATATGATTGACTAGTAATAGTAACCATTGAGACCATACAGATTCCCGTAAAAAAATTCCTTCAAAGAAACCAACCATTTATTAAGTTCAACATATAGTGATATGATAGATAATGTCTAGGGCATAACACATAAATCATATCAAATAGTTGTTGTGTGAACACCACAACAGTAATAGGTATACAACCAATGCCGCTAAGGTGCGTTTGCATAATGGATTTTCTATGGAGATTTCCTCGGATCTAGCCGAATCGAAACTCCAACCCAAGCATCAGAAACTACCTTCTAAGCATCGTATATCTTTAGATGGGATACTCTAAGGTAAACATGACTGGACCACCCTCGGCGTGTGATACGAGTCATATCAACTCCCGGTACCAACATATCGATAAGCATACTCTAGATTTGGAGTTTATATTCCCTTAAGGTTGCTAAACCCCATGTCCATGTCTCTTCTCCATTTTTAGTCATTTTCTCGATGTCGAGGCTGCGTCGGGCATCTTTCACCCGAGTCTTCATCACTCGAACAGAACACACGAATCCCCAATTGGATTCCTTCATCTCGAATAGATCACAAACCACTACATGGATTCGAGCATTTTGAACAGATCTTGAACCTCCATATAGGTTCCCTGCATAAGTCTTTTGATGAATGCTAACATTGTCCCCTCTCTTGGAATACTTCTCAAGATAAACAGTCACACACGATAACATCGTTCAAAATGTTAACGCTGACCTCTCCCTTGGTCTTAACCTTGGGATAGATAGTTCAACTCTATAATATTCCACTTCACAACTGCTTCCAGAATATATATCACATATATGGGTTTGAAGTGGTTTCTGGTTCGAGTCATCTCATATAAGCACACTCTTTCCATTTTCCAAACTCTCCAAAACTGATCGATGAATTTTCGGTAAGCTTCTATTATTTTAGAAATAAACAAACAATACATAAGTGCAGAGATCACCTCCTGACCATTTAAGCAGACAGAATTCCATATCATTTATCCTAGAAAAGCAAGACAAGTTTGTATGTACAGTATATCACCTTCGAAGATAACTATACCATATATGACTCGTGTTTCTTGTAGATATTCCCAAAGTTATATTTGGTCAATTTTGATAGTTAACTAATCGACTATCTGGCACAAGATAGATGATCATAAATGGGAATAAGTCCTATATACTTTATCACAAATGAAAAACATTCAAAGCATCGTCAAGCCATACAAAGTATGGTAAAGCTACTTAATCCCTTTCAATTAATCACTTTTATTAATTAAAAATTCCTTTAGTAGTAATCTTATACTTTTTCTATCTTTTTTCCAAAAGAATCCATACTTATAATTTCTTTCAAAATATCCATTTTAAGGATGTAAGTGCTTTCACAAATCCATTCAAAAAGGCGTAAGACTAATGTCACCTAGAACATTGTCACTACAAACCCAAAACCATTTCTCTTTTGCTTGTTTTTAAATCATCCTTTCAAAGATCTATTTACATTCCTATGTAAAAAAGAGAGTTAAAGATGAATGTCATTAACACATTGTCAAAACAAACCTAAAACCGTTCTCATACTTGTTACTATCTTTACAAACATTTTTTTAAAGATCTAAGTTAATAATCGGTCATATTCAGCATTTGACTAGTTAACTATCAAGTTCTAAGGATGACTGCTTATACAAATCATGATTCTTATACATAATCCATTTTCGACATTCTCAACTTAACCATTCCTCATTGATCAAGAGTGAAGCTAGGTAAGTTAGAGCATTGGTTGCTTCAAAGCTTTACTTGGACACTTCATTCTTAAATCTCACAAATGGATAAGTCTACCTTATCAGCTTTTAGTGTTAAGTATAGTATTAATGATCTCCATAAATAATTAAGAAATCAACATAATTAACACATTTACTACATTTTTCGACTTAACTATTCCTAGATCAAGAGGGAAACTGGTAGATTAGAGCCCTATTGCTTCGTCCCTACTCCACATCAATCTTAACACTCATAAATAAATAAACCTACTTCATCGCTTTTAGTGTTAAGCATAGTCAATTACTTTTCAATTAAGTAATTAAAAAATTATCTATTTGGCCATTAAGCAATTTCTAACCCCTTTCCAAACCTTTTATTATGCTTTAGAACCTTTTAGAAATGAATAATATAAGTACAGTAATCTTACTTGCAAAACTAGATGTTAAATAAAACCATTTCGAAGAAATTTATAACATAAGATATAAATTAGTCAACACCTTAAATAGTATATGTACTTAAAAATGATTTTAAAATACTTATAATAGGTTTAAAAAATTTACTCAAAATATTACTTGAAAATAACCAGTTTACAAATCCTTAAAAACCTGAAAACGATATGTTTTCTAGATATTTTAAAAAAATATCTCTTCTTTAAAAATTCACAATTAATTCTTTAAAATTCATAAATATTTCAAACCACTTTTAAAATAATCTAAAAATAGTTAGTAAACACATATATAAAGAATGAAACAAAGTACTTAAATTTAAATATCTTTTCAAACCTTTCAAGTCCAAAAATAAAGTCTAAACATGGCGGTTTTGCACTAGTGATGTTTTGGACACTTTTCGAGATGTTACCTAACTTTTTACTATTCGGGCTTTTAACAAAAAAAACATACAAAAAAATATGGTGAGAAACCCCTAAGGATTACTCTACAAAGTTCCACAAAATAAGCCAAAAAGAAGGCAATTCACAACTACATCTATAGCGACTATCGCTATAAGTGCACTTGTAAATCTGAGTCATATTCAAATCTATGTTCAACTAAAACCTATGTGCTTTATTCCAAGGTATAGTTACACGTCATATAAGTCCATTCAAGTTCACTCCAATTTTGTTCAAGTCCATATACATGGATCCTATGTGCCCCTAACTTTAAGTAAGAATTAAAACTATTCTTTTCAACATAAGTTAACAACAATTCAAACAACTTTAACACAATCAAACACAACATAAATGTGTTATATATTTCATTCAAAGTGAGGAGTTGACTCACCTTTAACCTCTCAAAAAACCAAGATCCAAGAACCCAACTAAACCTCATCCTTGCAACACCTTTCCTTCCTCCTTCTCCTTGCTTCACCTTGCTCCTTTGCCTCCTAACCACCCATATAGCTCACGGCTATCCCATGGTGGAGAAGCATCACTCCACTTCTTCAACATTTTGAATGATGGAAGGTTTTCTATACTATAATAAGCCTTGTGGCAATGTTTGAAGTAATTTGGAGTTGATTTGCAACTATTTTATTTTAGAACATAAGAAAGCAGGAAGAAGTGAAGCCGTTAACGGAGCTTCGTTTTGCTTAGGAATTTTGTGATTATTTCCTAAGGGTATGCCCCTCCTTATATAGGCTTAGGAGTGATATGGTGAAATACCAAAAACCCCCACAAAAATCTTAACATTAATTACACACATCACTTCTCCTTTATGTCACATTAGCTTAAGTGTCAAGACTTTCCTTATTTGCTCATTTTCAAAATATCTCCCTTTTACCTCTTGCATGACATCATTACATTTAGTTAGCCATAAATATGAAAATATTTTTAGTTTCTAATTATCTCCATTATGATTAATTAGATATGTACACAAAGTTTGAATAACTTTCATTGAGAATAAAGTTATTTATTGATAAAACGATTTTCGGTCACATTATCGATACTTTTTTCAAAGAATATATTTTTGTAAACATTTTTTCAAAACAAGTTTACCATTATTAGATAAGATATAAAAGGGGGTTAAAAAGCTTATTAAATCATTTTAATAACACAAAATAAAGATTAAATATCTAAATAATTCAGATATTTAAATACGAAGTGTTTGAAATTTCGGGTCGTTACATTGTCCCACACTTAGAATATTTCGTCCTCGAATTACAACATGAGCAACCGAAGAAACAACCACACATCAATGCTTAATAGTACCACAATCATTAGAAAACAAAGCTCATGCTTTGCTCAAGTCCAAACCCTCTCATCGCATAAGGATGATAATCAATCTACTAAGCACACCTTCTGCTCAATAGCCTCAAGTTATTACTTAGACGATTATTCATGCCACCTTAGATAAAATGGAAGACCTATTCATTAAACTCTTTATAAGTTAACAAACATACTAAATCATTTTCGATGCACATGGACTATCCATACCTAATATTCGATCTGATCACTTGCTCGATCACATAAATTTCCATTTCTAAACTAGCATAGCGCACCCGACCTCTCTAGTGCGGACTCCGATCAGGTTCCTTGTAGAAACTTCTGTTTTCCTTACATAGCCATATATTATGATAGAAAACTTCAGGATCATGTCAAGAATCCGTATCAAGTATTCGCCGTTAAGAATCGAGTAAAAAATCCTTGTTTGGACTGGTGTAAACCACCTCGAAAACATGTACTCGAATGTTGAGAACCTTCCATACCTTTGCAACTTCTGGCACCTTCTCGCCTTACTTGATAGCACGTGGGAATGACTAGCTCTTGCTACAGAACTAGCACTTGGGAGTAAGAAACTTATTATAGCTCTATCCGCAGGGTTTGAAGGCACTGAGCTTATTCGTCAGCGCAGGGCTAGGTTTGAATCACCTTCCCTACTCCTCCAAGGCTCATAGGCTTATGATTCCCTCGGACTGGTGTACTCCTCTAAGGCACCTTTCTGGAAATTGCAAACAAAAGGAAGACCCGCGCGATAGCTGAAGATAGGGTCTCCGGCTCAAGTAATAGAAAATCTCCCTGGTTAGTTTAGGAGTGATAAGTGAAGCCCTGGCCTAGTCGGTTGGGGCGAGATTATCACTCCGATCTATGATAACGTGGATTAAGATCAGTCATGCGAATAAAACGGTCTACGTAGAATTTATCCTATTGGTTTCTTAACTACAACAATTCTTTTTTAATCCCATTATTTATCCAAATAGTATATCCCTTCAATACTAAATTATTTATGCCTCATTTCATAAATCATGACTTCAAGTTTATCAATATTTTATAACTTAAGTTCATACTCATATAATACTCCATTACATCCTAAGAGTATATACAAACATCAAATTGTTTTACTTAACAAGTATGCTAAACAAATGTAAACTTGTTTTAACCTACTACCATGTTAATTCAAGTGTTGTATAAACTTAACTTTTTATCTTCAAAACACTTAATTATAAGTTCGATAACCATCCGGAAGTTCTCGACTATCCAAAATCGCCGAAAATCCCATTTCATTTCAACAAATGAAAACTACCAAACAACATATCAGATCATGATCCACATCCATACTTTCCTAATGTATAAGCTACATGTGTCCATGAAATAACTTAACGAGAAAACTTTAGAACTAAACATCGGTCTTAATTTAAAATCATTTGAAATAATTATATATACTTATGACTTTTGTATATCAAATCTTATTTTCATGATTAAATCAAAATCTATTTTTCCAAAACAACTTTATAGCACCCTACACTTAGAAATCCGAAAATGAACACCGATGATGTTGAAGTCGTCGCTAGAATTATTTTCAAACGACCAAAGTGAGTTCAGTACATCCGATTGATGCCTTTTGGACTTAACCAAAATGATTTCAAAATGGTATCTAATACTTTGTAAAAGTACTAAGTACTGTGATCTCAATTTCATAAACCAATTTCCTAAATGCTTTCTTTCAAATAATACTATTATTATTTTCTCCAAAATCTTGAAAAACATTTTCAAAGATACTGGGATTTAAGTCCTCAAATCCTCTATTTAAATCATTTTTGTTTATAAACCATATTTATATAAAGTTGATTTCTTATCTAAATCATTTCCCAAATGTATATCATTTTTATATTATAATAAACAACTCTTATTAAAATTCAATTTTAACCCAATATTATCATTGAACGCCTTATAGTCAAACCGTGAAAATTAATTCACCAGGCGATCGTATATAATGTTCCTATAAATTTACTACCTACCCAACCCTTGTTGTAAGAAGGTAAATTTCTTATAAATCGATAAATATAGTAAATTCTAGCATAACTAATCAAATAATAAATGATAATAATTGAATGTTATCATTTCCTAACAAACAACCATGTCATAAATAACTATACCAATTTATGAAAATTATATATTTTTATACAAATATAATCCTCGGTAAAATTATTTCATTTACCACTTTCAAAAACAATATTGTGCTGGTTATCACTATTCAAGTGTTTAGAAATCCCTATTGGTACCATGGCATCCCATGTACTGACTAGAATTCATAAACCACTCATCAAACCAATAAACACAATATAAAACATTTTTTTATAGCACTAACAAATTTTCTCTCATATGTATAATACACTTAACTCATGCTAGGGCATTTCATTACCCTATCTCTTAATAAGTCATACCCAACCAAAGCCAAGATTCTCGCTTAACCTTCAACTCTGATACCACATGTAACGACGTGACTTTTCAAACCCTAAATGTCGATACTAATACATCCACGGTATTAATGTGCTGAGCACCCAAGTGCCAAAAAGAAGAATTTTCAAGGTAAAATAAAAAGAAAAGGAAATAGAACATGAAAGAAGGAACACAATATCAGAATCTCACTACAGAACAGTCATATACATATCAAAAGATAGTATAAACTGTCATTCTAAGATACAAAGTTTTTCAAAGATACAGTAATCAGCCTGGACAGTTATAATAACTGGTCTTCACAAATAATGATGATACAATGTAGTGGAAATAAATACTACGGTGGGTGTGACGACCCACCTTTTGAACAGTTCAAGTCGAGAATAAACCACACATGTCCAACTTAAACCATTTAAAAGATAGATTATCAATGAGTTTATTTTAAAGAAATAAAAAGAAAAGAAGAAAAATCACAACAGAATCTCACAGCGGAATGATAAAATACAATAATCACATAAACAGTTCATGAAGCTGTTTAACAATATATACTTAATTCAATTTATAACATAAATCAGAGTTATACAATACTATCAGAATATACATTTTAAAAGACAGAATGAACTAGTGCAACGGAATAAATACTAGTAAATATGACATACCAAATCTTCATCTTCGTCCTCCCGAATAACCGTCTTCGATAACTGAAAAACTCGGTCCGACCTGAGCGTAATGAAAAAAAAAACACTCGAGTCATGACTAAAAATCCTCATTAAGTCAAATCAAAATCAGGTGAAACATATTTGCAATAACTTCATTTGTTTCAAATTTCCATAAAGTTTTAACCATTTTAAATCCTCATTACTGAGTTTTCAATAAGTTAATAAACTACAAATTGATTCAATATATTTCACAGTTTAAACCAAACTTCAATGTCTAAATATTCCAAATTATTTTAAACCATCGAAATAAATTCAGATTTCCTGCATCAAATATTATTCAACTGATTTGCAGTTTCAGAGGATTTTACAACACTTTACAAATTTTCAAAATTCGATAATCCCATTCAAACGTATCAAAATCATTTAATGGATTTCAAACATCGATCTTTTTACAAGCACTTCCTTTTTATTCTTTAAAGTTATAGAAAAATTTGTAAACCTTTTATTACTCTTTTAGGAAAAATATATATTATAATAAAAAATTTAGAATTTAAATTTCATAAATAAATTTCAAGTTATTTTCAGAAACTAAATTCCAGTTTATCAAAAATCTTCAAATTTCGCCAAACGGCTATACAATCACAACAATCACATTTCTGCAAAAGCAGTCAACAATGCATCCAACAATTCACATATCAAATAGGATGTCCAAAGTTCCATACCCAAATTCAACGTACAGATGATCAATCGTATAAATAGTGATAATAACAGAGTGATAATATGGATATATCGAAATCACTAAACAACATAACAGCCAATCATAAATATCATCCATCTTAATATCAACCAACATCCAAAATAACCAATTTATCCATATCACAGCAATCAACAACTATCAATGTCAGGTGTTTAAAAGCGATATGAAATTTCAATTATCAACATTAATTTAAATATCAAGTTCAATGTCAATTTAACTATCAAATTTAAATGTCACATCTAATGTCATAAATTTAACTACCAAATCTATTTTCAATTCCTATTGTTAATTTTTTGGTCAAATTTAACAAAAAAATTTAATTATCAATTTAATGGTCAAATTTAAATATCGATCAAAATTCAATCGATTCAAATTCAATAATTAAATTTTCAACTAGCAATCAATATAAATGTTTTACCTCATTAATTGGTTTAACTAATAGTAGAAAATTTAGTACTTCGTGAATGGGTTTAACCACTCGCCATATATAAATCTGGAAATTTGCACCGAAACGAACAACTACGAATCAAATTCCAAGACAGAGACAACACCTATACGAATCCAACGAATAGACTGCATCCAAATCTAACCTCGTACAAGAGAAATACAGATTGATTAACATTTGAATTTAATTTAATTAACAAACAATTTAATTAATTAGTGATTGAGATTAATTATCCTTAAACCATGCTTAGCCATTAATCGTCGCTCTTCAACCAGGTCGCAACATCGTTCGCCGTCAAATCACAGTACCGCCACTCAACCTGTGACCGACTTCGCCCTCCGCTGACGCGCTCCACCCTGGCGAACTCATCGGCACCCCATTCGCCATCCCTCGGCCTCCATAGCTCGAGATCGAGCTCGATTATCCACCGTCGTTTCAACTAGCAATTTCAGCCACCACATGTGATTGTCGACCAGCAAACCCTGGCTGTAAGTAGCCCCCAACGTCCTCTCCAACTTTGCTTTTGGGCCGCCGCCTATCGATGAACGTAGACGACGAAAAACTCAAGCCTAGTCATGGCGTTCGTGGCCAATTTCTGGTCACCTCGCTCCTCCAATCGACGATCCAACCGGTCAACTTCTACAACTCTCCGAGACGAACAACTTCCATGTTGGGACCATTGCCTGAAAATGTTGTTAATGGCTCCGATCAATGGTGATCGTTGGATAGAAGTCATTTTAATAGCGGCTGTTGGTTTTTTTAAGTTAGGGTTTAATAAATGAAAGGAAGTTGAAGCTATTTATAGAAATATTTCACGGCACTATTCATCCGTGAAAATTCGAACTCCAAACGAAGCATGCCGCCAGGCGTTCTATATGTTATACCCCTATTTCAAACACAATGGAACATATATCGGGAGCTAATTCCATCATATTCAGAAGATATCTTTTCAAAATCGAATTATATTAATTAAATTCCTGTAATTGATTTCTACGCGTTTCAAGCTCGCACGACCAAACGATAAGTCCGATCACTACGAAACTTGAAATCCTATAATGATTTGCTATTACGGATCCGACGAAACTAGTTTCGTCGAAATCTGAGACAGTGCCTAAAAATACTATTTTTACACGTTAATTAAAACAAGCTATTTTCCAAAATAAATTTATTCACTTTAAATTCAATTTTTTTTGGCAAAGCCAACGGGGTTAAATGGACCCATACCATTTATTGAAAAATGGAGACATACAAAGAAGGATGGGCATACCCATCAAAAAGAAATAAAAGAAAAAACAGCAAATAGCAACCACATATCACTAACAAAAATAGTAGAAAAAGCCTAAAATGATCTTGCAAGCAAGAGAAACAAAGATTCTTCAGAGCAAAGCCTGCCAGTGAACAGTCTAGAATTTCTTTCCATCCAAATCAAATAGGCAAACTTTTCAACACTCTAATTAAAAGCATCCCCTGAGTACTTGTCCATCGAGTGACCTTAAAAATATTATACCATTCAACATCAGAATTCAAATTAGGGATGTGCAACTGTAAAAGGCTCAGAATTCTCTTCCAAACATACGTACTATATGAACAAGAGAAGAACAGATGTTTAATATCTTCATTATCTTGACCACAAAGCAAACATATAGAAATCTGCAGCATGCCCTTGGACACAAGTTTATCTTGAGTATGTAGAGAATTCTTGATAATTCTCCCTAATAGGATATTTTCTATAGGTATAGAAAAATTATTCCATATTCGAGAATGCCATGGAAAAGGAGTCATAGCAGAAAATCCAGACAAAAATTGATATAACCTGTTAATGATATGAGATTTACCTAACCATAACGAATCAATATATTTTTGTTGTAAAACTTATTTTTAATAGTAGACCATAACTTCCTAATTAAGAAAGAACTAGAATGAGGAAGAGATATATACCCATCAGAGAAATTTTTTGCAACCTTTGCATTATTAGAGATACCAGAAACTACCCTGATATTTATGTGAACCAGAGTTGATAGAATTACACCAGGGCTTGACCAAGGATCATGCCAGAAAGAAAGCAAGTTTCTTGTTTTCATGGAGTTCTGGAAAATAGGAAGAATAAAAGTTCTAGACCTGAGTAGATGCCTCCAATTCCAAATACTGTCAGAAGGAATCATCATAGTCCAGAAATGATCAGACTTGATCAAATTTTTTCTGACCCAATTTGCCCATATATCACCATCATACTTCACAAGCTTATTAATATGAGCAGAAGAAGACACTACATTCCAAAGTCTAATGTTCATAATTCCCAAACCACCTTTGGTTAAAGGACAACATATAAATTTGAAAGCAATAGGAATAAGTTTCTAGAAAAGGGGTTTCCATGCTATAAAAAAATGGTTTAGAGCAAAGTTAATCATGGAGATCAATTTAATAGGAAGAATGAAAAGTCTAACATAATATAAGCACATGGAAGTGTTGGAACCTCAGTTCCTGATATTTTGATAATAACAATTATATAAGTTTATCTAACCAAGTTTTGCAGAAAAATATTGATGATCATACTCCGCATTGATGAGCGTAATCTTTTATATTGTTAGAGTCTGTGTATAGTTAGTAATATATGTTAAAATCTCTCCTAATTGGTATACATGCACAAGCTATTGAATACACGTACTTGTTTTCAAAGGAAAGCTTTTATATGTCTGAAACACAGAATTCAGACGTTTGAAATCATTAATTCAGACTTCTGAATTCTAAAGCGCAACATAAATTTTAAGGCGCATTCAGACGTCTGAATTCAACCTATTTTGCACTGTTTCAGCGCTGGTTTGTTATTTCATTACATTCAAAAGGCTGAATTTTATTCAGACTTCTGAGTTAAAAATAACGGCTAGTTTTTCGAAAGGTTGCTTCTCTTCCCTGAACAGAAACAACGCTCAATTCAACAATTGCTTCTTTCTGATTCATGGCTACTCTTCACGAAGCATTGCAACCTTTTAACAACTATAAATAGTAAGCAATTTCAACACTATTATCAACCAATTCTTATTTTTGATTTCTATACACTTGCTATTTACTTTAAAGATTCTCAAATCAAACTATTTGATCACTAACACTCAAGCATATTCTTGTGTGATCAATTATTCTTCCTTTCTTCACGAATTTCACTGTATACCATAAAGGATAAGATTATAGGAAGAGTGTACTCATATTGACTCATCAGTGCTATTACAGAGCATATTTAGTTAGAAACATTTCCACTTGTATTTGAAGTCCTGCCGTAGTATCGTCAGGCAGTAAAAGTCCTATTCGGTTGTCTAGGCGGGAAAGTCCTATTCAGTTGTTCAGGCCGTGTAATACTTATTCCTCTGGATGAAGCGAGGGTATCGATTGAATTCCAGAAGGAGTTTGGTACTGGACGTAGAATGGGAAGTTCGAACCTGTATAAAAATCTCTAGTGTCTTTTATTATTGCTTATATTTTTATATTCATATTCCGCTCAAGCAAGTAATTTAGTTAACTTTCATATTACACGATCACATAGTTACTTACATTTGGTATCAGAGCAAGTTATCTTATAACCATAACACAGTTATTTGATATTTTTAGTAATATGGAAAATAACACCAACACTAGTTTTACTGAAGGACACTCCACTGCACGACCACCACTTTTCAATGGTTTGAACTATAACTATTGGGCTACTAAGATGAGAATCTATATGCAAGCTAATGGTTATGACACATGGAATATCTGTCAAACTGAACATCACATACCTACTACTGAATATTCACAATGGTCTAACACATAAAAACTAGATGCTACCGCAAATGCTAAAGCTATGAATATGTTATTTTATGCACTAGATAAAAATGAGTTTAATAGAGTTAGCATGTGTACTACTGCTTATGAAATATGGCGCACATTGAAAGTTACACATGAAGGCACTAACAAAGTTAAACAAAGCAAGATCTCTATGCTTAAGAATCAGTTCTAAAACTTTAGAATGAAGCAAGATGAATCTATAAATGATATGTATTCTATATTTCAAGACATATATTCACTTTTGGCATTAGGAGAAAAATTCACTGATTTTGATATCGTCTCAAAAATCCTAAATTCTCTAACGGATGAATAGGAACAAAAAGTCTTAGCAATTGAAGAAGCTAATGACATTTCAACCATAAAACCGGAAGAGTTGATAGGAAATCTAATGTCAGATGAAGTTAATCTCCAGGCTAAACGAGTACAGGCACAAGATAAAATGACAATAGCATTCAAGGCTGAAAAGGAAGAATCCAATTCCGATGAAGAAGATATGGCTCTTATCGCAAAAAATTTCAAGAAGTTTTTGAAGTTCAAAAAGAACAATAGATTTGGAAATAATAAAAGCAGCTTCAACAACAGTAATAACAAGCCATCGACTTCAACTATCGAGTGCTATGAATGTCACAAGAAAGGTCATATGAAGAAAGATTGTCCTGATCAAAAGAAAGACAAATTCAAAAACAGAAGAGAGAAATTCAAAAAGAAACAAGCATTCTCAGTAACATGGGATGATTCAGAATCCTCTTCATCAAACAACGACAGCGACACTGAACAAGCAAAAGTGTGTTTTATGGCCACAAATGATGAGGTAAGTGATTTAACTTTTGATGATTTAGTGGAAATAAATTCTGTTCTATTAGATAATACGAAGAACGTCAAAAGAAAATATAAAGAGACTAGTGAAAAGTTAAATAGAACTGAACTTGAAGTTGAAATGCTAAGAGATGAAAAGAAAACTTTAGAAGAAGAACTTCAAGCTTCTCAAGAATTTATTCTAATACAACTTCTCAAATTTCTATGTTGAGTGAAGAAATCAAAACTCAAAAAGAAAAGAATGACTCTCTCCAAGTTGAAAATCATGATTTGAAAGCAAATGTTAAAATATTAGAATTAGATATCTCTAGTCTCAAAACACAGTTAGAAGGTATTACCAAAAATGTTTCAAATTTTAATAAAGGAAGAGAAAATCTTTCTAAAATTTTGGAAAATTCTCAGACTGTGTCAGATAAAAAGGGCTTAGGCTATAAGAAAGTTTCAAGTAGTTTACCTAAGAAAAGGAACACTTTTGAAAACCATTTTCAGAAAAGTAATCCTGTTATAATCAATAATGTTCCAAATATTCCAAAACATTCTAAGAACATTAAAATTTGGGTTCCTAAAACCAACAACTATTTAATTAGGAACAAGTACATAAAATCTATTATGGAAAATGTTCAAAATAATAAAGATTTTATTTACAAAGGGAATGCTGAACCCGCTTGGGTTTGGTTTCCTAAGACCTAACTCTTAGGACCCTAACAAAAAGTGGGTACCAATATCATTTTCATATTTCTTGCAGGTATCACTTAAGAAAAGAGGGAAATGGATATTAGACAATGGTTGCTCAAAACATATGACAGGAAATAAAGACATGTTGACTAACATTATCTACTCTGATGGAGGTTCTGTCACTTTTGGAGATAATTCCAAAGGATACATCATCAGCAAAGGCGATGTGAGCAATAACGGTACATCTAATTTACCTCTTATTACAAATGTTTTATTAGTTAAGAATTTGAAACATAATTTACTTAGTATCAGCCAACTTTGTGACAAAGGTTTCAATATATCTTTTTCTGAAAATAAGTGTAGCATTCTTGATCAAAATAAAAATCTTATTTTTGAAGGTGATAGAGATAGAAATATATATGTTTTAAATTTGAAAATCATTCATGATTCAAAAATGTGCTTAATAGCCAAAGAAAATGATCCTTGGTTATGACACAAAAGATTTTGTCACATTAATTTTAAAGCTATTAGTAAACTTTCTCAAAATGATTTAGTAAAAGGTTTACCTAAAATGAATTTCAAAGTAAAAAGTATTTGTGATGCTTGTCAATTAGGAAAATTATCAAAATCATCTTTTAAATCAAAGAAAAATACTTCTACATTACAACCACTTGAACTATTGCATTTGGACCTCTTTGGACCAACACAAATTCAATCTATAAATCATAATAAATATGTGTTAGTAATAGTAGATGATTTTTCAAAATATACTTGGACTATATTTATGAAAGATAAAAATGATACTTTTGAAAATTTTAAAATCTTTGTTAAAAGAATTCAAAATCTCAAAAGTTTGAAAATTAAGAACATTAGAAGTGATCATGGAGGTGAATTTGAAAATGAGAATTTTGAACATTTTTGTAATAAAAAGGGAATTTCACATAATTTTTCTTTTCCTAGAACACCGCAACAAAACAGGGTTGTAGAATGGAAAAATAGAACTTTACAAGAATGTGCAAGAACTGTATTAAGTGAAAGCACTTTACCAAAATATTTTTTGGCAGAAGCTGTAGCAACTGCTTGTTATGTTTTGAATTATGTCTCCATTCGTCCTCTAACTAAACATACTCCATATGAACTTTTTAATGGAAGAAAACCAAATATATCTTATTTTAAAGTTTTTGGTTCAAAATGTTTTATTCTTAATACAAAAGATCAGCTTGGCAAATTCGATCCAAAATCCGATAAAGGAATATTCATTGGATATTCGGAACGAAGTAAAGCTTATCGAATTTTCAATAAAAGAACTAACATAATCGAAGAAACACTTCATGTTTCATTCGATGAAAATTTCAAAATTAACAATAAAATTGATGATGATGAAATAATTACTAAGACAGTCACATATACTAATACTGAAAAATCTTTTGATAATTCCATTACTCAAACTGAAAACACTGTTCATCATGAAAATGAATTAAGATCTTCTCCTAGGCTACTAAAAGATCACCCAGTAGAAAATGTTATTGGAGAAATTAATTCAAATGTTAGGACTAGAAGTCAACTTAATCTAATGATCCATGTAGCATTCCTTTCAAATATTGAACCTAAAAATGCTAAAGAAACCTCTACTGATGACTATTGGATTATAGCTATGCAAGAAGAGCTAAATCAATTCGACTGAAACGAAGTTTGGGATTTAGTTCCTAGACCAAGTAATCAAACTGTCATTGGTACTAAGTGGGTCTTCAAAAATAAAGCTAATGAACAAGGAAATATAACTAGGAATAAAGCTAGATTAGTCGCACAAGGATATAATCAGGAGGAAGGGATTGACTTTGAAGAAACATTTGCTCCAGTCGCCCAACTAGAAGCAATATGGATCTTACTGGCCTTTGCATGTTTTCATAATCTTAAACTTTATCAAATGGATGTTAAAAGTGCTTTTTTAAATGGTTTTATAAAAGAAAATGTTTTTGTTGAACAACCTCCTCTATTTACACATGAAAAATATCCAGACCATGTTTATAAACTTAAGAAAGCTTTATATGGTTTAAAACAAGCACCACGTGCTTGGTATGAACGACTTAAAAGCTATCTTTTAAATTCTGGTTTTGAAATAGGGAAAGTTGATCAAACACTTTTTATTAAGAAAACTAAAAAGGATATTTTAATCGTTCAAATCTACGTTGATGATATTATTTTTGGTTCTACTAATAATAAATTATGTTAGGATTTTTCTAATATAATGACCAAAGAATTTGAAATGTTACATATGAGAGAATTATCATATTTTCTTGGATTATCAGATCAAACAACTAGAAAATGGAATTTTCATTAACCAAGAAAAATATTGTATCAATTTAATTAAACGCTTTGGTATGGAAAACACCTCGGCCAAACCAACTCCAATGAGTACAACAGTACATCTTGATCGAGATGAGGATGGCAAAAGTGTTGACCAAAAATTATATCGAAGTATGATTGGATCGCTACTTTACTTAACTGTTAGTAGACCTGACATAATGATGAGTGTTTGTCTATGTGCTCGATTTCAAGCAAATCCTAAAGAATCACATATGCGAGCAGTGAAACGTATATTACGATATCTTAGCAAAACCAAAGATTTCAGACTATTTTATCCGAAAGAATGTCCTTTTGAATTAATATCTTACAGTGATACTGATTTTGGAGGATGTCGGATGGATAGAAAAAGTACGAGTGATACTTGTCACTTCATTGGACATTCCTTAGTATCTTGGTTTAGCAAGAAACAAAATTGTGTTTCACTATCGACTTGTGAAGCAGAATATATTTTTGCTGCTTTAGCATGTGCTCAAGTCATATATATGCAATAAACACTTCAAGATTTTAGAATAAATTTATCTAAATCTACTATTTTCTGTGATAATACTAGTGCTATAAACTTATTTAAAAATCCAGTCAATCATTCACGAACAAAACATATTGACATTCGTCATCATTTTCTTCGTGATAATATTGAAAAGGATTTAATAAAATTAGAATTTGTTTCTTCAGAAAATCAATTGGCTGATATATTTACAAAACCTTTAAATGAAAATATTTTCATAAAGCTAAGAAGAGAATTAGGTATTGTATCTCAAAAAGATTTGTAATTTAAATATTTCAACCAGGATTTTCTTTGGTATTTTTTTCTGGCTCTTATTATTTCAACCAGTAAACTATTTAGTATTGTTTATCTAGTTATTATTTGTTCTACCATAAACTTGGATGTATTTTTTAACTTTGTTTCCTCTATATATTTTGGCTTCAAACATGTTTCAATACACTCTTAAATCCACATTATTTTTGAAACCAAAACTCTTTCTATCTATTTAAAAATATGTCTTTCCAACATATCTCTGATTATTCATCTGGTTATTCTTCAATTGATTTCGAATCACCTAGTTCGGGATCTTCATCTTTGCCTACTCCTACACCCAAAAATGAAAAGGCTCTGGTTTACCATAGTGGTTTCACACCGGAACCTAAAAGACCTAGAAAACTACATTTTGGCTCTTCTTCCACCAAAGCAAAGATTGATGACATTCATCATTTTCAGCAAGAACTTTAAATATTTAGAGAGAACTCTACTATGAATAGAAAATTCAAGGTCAAAAGTTAAATTGGTTGGAGAAAATGGCAATCAAATTTTGTGGTTCAACCCCAGTCCAAAATCGAACTATTGCTCAATCTCCTCCACGTCCTTATATGTCTCCAAACTCATGGGAACGTGGACAAGTAGTTGGTTCTCCAGTTCATCAGAATTACTGGTCTCCTCTTAAACCATTCAAAGAGAACACCAAGGATGAACCAAGAAATACTGACGATTCTCCATCCAACTATTAACTTTTGTTTGTTATGTTTAACTATAAATTTTGTTTAAAATGATTGTATTCTATAAAAAGTTGTTTATATATTTTTATTTTTTTTTAAAAATAAATATAACAAACCTGAATGTAGCATTCTATGATAATTTAGATGTCTGAATTGACAATTCAGACGTCTGAATATTATATCTGGGAATATTTATTCACCCAGATTCAGACGTCTGATCTGAAAAAACAGAAGTCTGAATAAAGCCTAAAATGAACAAATTCTTTGCTACCTTCGAAATTGCACCAATTCATAAGTCTGAATTTATTTTAGACGTCTGAAATCATCAGCCAACATTTTTTTAGAAGCGCGTCTACCTCATTAAATCCATTTACCACCTCTACTTTACTCTTTTATCTCTATTTTTTAACCGCATCCATTCACTTTCACCTTCGGAAAACCCATATTCTAACCCTAAAAACTCATTTTTAAACTCCGAATCTTTATCCAAATTCAAATTAAAAATGGCTCCAAGGTCCAAGCGTACAAGAGAATCAACAACCGGGCCATCCGAAGCTCAAATTAGGTCTTGGCTTCACAATGAGACTGCTATTGCAAGATTCAACACCATGAAAAACTCTAAAATATTCGATGGAGCATTCATGCAATTTCAGGAGTTCAATGGTTATAGGATTAGAGAAATAGCGGAGTCAAACCACTTCAATTCGCTAATTGGGTATGATTTTAACAATTAAAAAATCAACCATCTTCTTATCAAATTATTTTATGCTAACATGAACCTAGACCATCACAATCCTCAAAATAGAGAAGATTGTGTATGGACAATGGTATGTGGCTTTAAAAATTTTCTTCCTTTGCAAAGACTTGGCCATATTCTGAGATGCCATTATCAAGGGATCGAGATTGACGATGTCGATGCCGATATGTATGAACGTGACGAAGTTTCACATAGATTTCTTTCCGACGACATGACGAATTTGATTTCAACAAAGTTGCATCCTCAAGCTCGAATAATCCATCGTGCCCTCATCCAGTCTCTTCAACCCTAAATCGGTAGCTATGAGAAAATTTACAAAAGGGATTTCCAAGCTCTCTACGCTATCTATTCTAATCAACAAGTAAATTGGGGGAAGATTATAATAGACGAATTTCAAGATGCGACAATTCATAGGAAATATAAGACTTTGCATTATGGGGATTATATCATGAGGATGTTGATGCAATGTGGAGTTCCAATAACCGATTTAGAATGTTCATCCATAAGTGTGCTTGGTTCTAAAACTTTAGGGCTAATGCAATTACCAAAGCGTCCGCCATCTCATGATATCATTCCCTTTCATCAATGGATAGACAACCGAAATCGTGGTATTTGTCAACCATCAAATCCTAACATACCTTCGTCATCTTCATCTCAACCTCCTCATCAACAAGAAGAAGAATACTATGAGGAAATTCAAGAAATCCGAGAAGATGCAACACCAAAGCAAGCTTTAAGAACTCTTTCGCAAAATCAAAAGAAACTTCAAAAACAAATGGTGAGCATGGAAAGAAACACGAACAAAAAATTCAAATCCATCAAGGGATTCTTAAACAAAATATGGGATAAGCTTTCTTGTATGTCTTCCTCATCTTTCGACATTCAACACAACCCAGCCCCATTTAATTGGTCTTCCGATCAAGAAGAAGAAGAAGAAGAAGATGTTGTTAACGACAGTGATTAATTTTAAGTTTGGTATGGATGATTTCTTATTTCATTTTTTATATTATTATTTATGACGTGTTTGGTTATATTTTGCTACAATCCTTGTTACTCACTGTTTAAATACTTTATAGTGTTTTATGTTGTTTACTTTTAATACATTATGTTCTATCTGTAGTTAAATCTGTAGTTGTGTTTGATTCTAAATGTTCTTATTCTTCCATGGTTTTCTATGTGATATATATCTCTATGTTCTTGTTGTCATTTTAGTACTTGTTTTTTCTCTCCTATACTGTGTTGAGTAACTAATTCCTTTTTTTCGATGACAAAGGGGGAGATAAAGGTAGAATATTGTTACAGAAATTCTTTAATTCAGGGGGGAGAAAATCTTATTTGCGTACTAACCAATATTTCTATGACAGGAGAAGTTATTATTTACTAACTAATATTTTCGTAAGTTGTCATTATCAAAAAGGGGGAGAATGTTGGAACCTCAGTTCCTGATATTTTGATAATAACATTATATGAGTTTATCTAACCAAGTTTTGCAGGAAAATATTGATGATCAGACTCCGGATTGATGAGCGTAATATTTTATATTGTTAGAGTCTGTGTATAGTTAGCAATATATGTTAAAATCTCTCCTAATTGCTATACGTGCACAAGCTATTGAATACACGCACTTGTTTTCAAAGGAAAGCTTTTATATGTCTGAAACACAGAATCAAATGTTTGAAATCATTAATTCAGACGTCTGATTACTAAAGCGCAACATAAATTTTAAGGCGCATTCAGATGTCTGACCTTAATATTCAGACGGCTGAATTCAACCCATTTTGCACTGTTTCAGCGCTGGTTTGTTATTTCGTTACATTCAGAAGGCTGAATTTTATTAAGACTTCCGAGTTAAAAATAATGGCTAGTTTTTCGAAAGGTTGCCTCTCTTCCCTGAACAGAAACAACGCTCAATTCAACAGTTGCTTCTTTCCGATGAATGGCTACTCTTCACGAAGCATTGCAACCTTTTAACAACTATAAATAGCAAGCAATTTCAACACTATTATCAACCAATTCTTATTTTTGATTTCTAAATTCTATACACTTGTTGTTTACTTTAAAGATTCTCAAATCAAACTATTTGATCACTAACACTCAAGCATATTCTTGTGTGATCAATTATTCTTCCTTTCTTCACGAATTTCACTATATACCAAAAAGGAGAAGATTATAGGAAGGGTGTACTCATATTGACTCATCAGTGCTATTACAGAGCATATTTAGTCAGAAACATTTCCACTTGTATTTGAAGTCCTGCTGTAGTATCCTCAGGCAGTAGAAGTCCTATTCGGTTGTCTAGGCGGTAAAGTCTTGTTCGGTTGTTCAAGCAGTGTAATACCTGTTCCTCCGGGTGAAGCGAGGGTATCGATTGAATTCTAGAAGGAGTCTGGGACTGGACGTAGAACGGGAAGTTCGAACCAGTATAAAAATCTCTGGTGTCTTTTATTATTGCTTATATTTTTATATTCATATTCCGCTCAAGCAAGTAATTTAGTTAACTTTCATATTACACGATCACATAGTTACTTTCAGGAAGTGGCAATATGTTTGACAATAATAAATCTTCCAGCAGCAGAAAACTTTGCAATAGGCCAAGCAAAGATTTTGACAACTACTTTTTCATATAAAGGAAGACACTGGGTAGCTCTGATTTTGGTAGTAGAAAGGGGAGCTCCAAGATACATCTCAGAACTGTCAAACCGAGAGAGGAAAGAAAGACTTATCAATGACATTTTGTCAACTTCCTCAATACCAGCAATAATAATCTTAGATTTGTTCTTATTAATAGAAAGACCAGTGAGAGTATAAAATGACTCAAGCACCAGAAGAGCTCCACTGATGGATTTATGATTAGGTTTCATGAAAATCATAATATCATCAGCAAACATGAGAGTTGAAATTCTTGGGTTTTTACATAAAGGATGGACATCAATCTACCTCAAATCCATAGCCTTATTGAATAAAGAGTTAAGAAGCTCCATCACACAAATGAAAATGTAGGGAAATATAGGATCACCTTGACGAATTCCTTTTGTGCTAGAGAAATAACCAAAGTTGCTACCATTAAGAGTAACAAAGTAGGTAGCAGATGATATACATGTATATAACCAGGTCAAAAATGGACTAGGAAAGTTCATGGAAAACTATATATGATGGATTTTCATTGAATAGTATCATAGGCCTTCTGAATATCAATTTTAATTGCACACCTAGGAAAGACGTTTTTTCTATTATATCCTCTTAACAGTTCATTTGATAGAAGAATATTATCAGTTATATCTCTAGAGGGAGGAAAATCACTCTGATTTGGGGATACGATTTTAGATAGAACAATCTTCAATCTGGTGGCTAGAAGCTTGGAAATAATTTTATAAATCACGTTGCAACACGCAATTGGTCTGAATTGTGTCACACTAGAAGGCTGTTCAAGTTTGGGGATTAATGCAAGCTTTGAAGCATTTATACCATAGAGCATTTTATTACGAGTAAAAAAATTCTGAACTACCTTAATGACATTAGTACCTATAATGTCCCAGGCATATTTATAGAAATGAGAACTAAAGCCATCTGGTCCAGGAGCACTAGAGGAATTCATGCTTAAAACAATGTCATTTATTTCTTCAGCAGAGATAGAAGTGATAAGATATCGACTGTCATCATCAGTAATCAAAGGAAGAGGAACATGTGAGAAATAAGAGAAAGAAATGGGAGGAAGAGAAGGGTTTGCAAGCAGCCATTGATAATACTCCAAGAAAGCAAACTGAATTGAAGTAGGAGAAGAACAAAAACTGCCCTCTTTATCAAGAATACTCACAATATCACCACGAGCTTAATTGATCTTCAGAGAATCATGAAAGTATGCAGAATTTTTACCTCCAAATTTATCCCATTTAATCCTAGATTTTTGCTTCAACATTTTATTTTCTTCTTGGAGAGCTTTATATAAACATTCAGTTAGCCTATGTTCCTCAAAATTCAAAGCTTCATCAGAAGGGTTGGAAAGTAACATAGTTTGAATTTGGATAAGATTATTTTTGGCAGTAGAGGAGAGGCTTGCTCCATTACCAAAGTAGCAACAACCCAAGTTTTTAGCAAGGACTTCAAATACCTAAGTTTACCCTGCAAAACAAACATAGGATTGCCATATATTTTATGCTTCCAACAATCAGTAACTATAGAAATGAAATCCTTATGGTCACTCCAATTATTAAAAAAAGGAAAAAGAGGAATGTCTACTCCTAGGTTCCTTACCCCAGTCCAGAATCAATGGGAAGTGATCAGATAAAGATGGAGAGGGGATAAAAGTATGGAGATTTGGCCATTGAGTTAGAGAACAGAGATCGTGGAATGATTTATCAAGCCTACATAGAGTTCTAGAATGATTTCTACTCTTATTATTCCACATATAAAAACAGCCAAAAGAGTTAATGGGAATTAGGTTAGAAGAAAAAATTGCATTATTCAAAGGATTTGTGTGTTGGCAAGAGAGGGGAGTACCACCACTTTTTTCATAAGAAAATTGCAAGCAGTTCCAGTCTCCAATATAAATCCAAGGTTCATTTTAAGTATGAATAGATGGAAGGATGTCAATAAATAATTGCCTGTGGGCAACATTGTTCTCAGTATATATAGAAGTCAGACAAAAAGGAAGGTTGGAAGGGAGGTGGATGACTTTAACATGTTTGAATTGTCTATGCACAGAGAGAGGAATAATGGAAAAAATAAGAGGGTTCCAAATCATCGGCAATATACCAAATGGAGCTTCAGAGAGGTTGTGGATGAGATTCTAGCAAGGGTTAATAGTAGAAGCAGCAGAGTAGGTAGAAGAATGATTTAATTTGGTTTCAGCTATAAACATGATTTGAATGGCATGAGCATGGATTAAGTTTTTGATTTCAAATTGTTTGGAAATTGAGTTAGCTCCTCTTATATTCCAAAATCCAATTTTGTTTATCATTAAAATTACTGTAAGGAGGAGGCTCTGGTAAGCATACCATAGTTAGAGACATGATGAAATTCAGATGATTGCCAAGAAATTTTAGTTTAAATAGAATTTAGAGATAACAATTTTCATTCTTGTTTAAATAAAATTTAAATCAACTTTTAAAATCATTTTCATTCATATTAAATTCAAAATTCAGCTATTTAAACAATTTCAAAAATTAAATTTAACAATTTAATTCCTAATAAATCGTTGTATTTGAAATATAAGTTATTTAACTTATGAAATTAACTTTTCAATATTTAAAATCAACTAAATATTCCAAATTCAATTTTTATATAAAACCATTTTGTAAATTAAAACATTTGTTCAAAATTTATAAAATAAATTCTCTTACATTTAAATTTCACAAACAAATTCACTTTTAATATAAAATGCTCGTTCAAATCTAGAACAACAAAAATTCTTACACTAAATACAAAGATTACACTTCATAAATCAAAGCCCTTAGATAATTCAATTACAATGAATTCCATTATTAGAATTTCAAAAGAATTTTAGTTATCAAACAATTATTTTATTTTTATCTAAATAATTCAACATTTATTATTTAATTCTAGCTATTGATTATAAACACATTCAATACATAGAATTTCATACAAATAAATTTATGCTTTTACTTTTAAATGAACATTCATTCTACTCTTTATTTACTTAACATTGATCATTTCAATTTCTATTATCAATCACTTACAATTTAATATTATTTAATTTACTTTCTAATATAAGTTATCATCTTTTCTCATATTGCATTTTGTTATTTAAATTTTTATCTAAGTTCATATCTAATAAATTACATTAATAAACCATTGATTAGTATTTCTAACCATTTTTGTTCAATAATTATATTAAATTTAATAATTTAAAATAGTTACAAATACGGGTTGTTACAGTAGGTAAAACTCTAACTCTTCTTAGAAGCTCCAAAGAGTCCAAAGCTAAATTTGGAATCATACACGGGGCTGATCTAAGCATTATAAGAAAATAACATATGGATCAATCTGGTAAACCAGCGTGAGAAACTCAAGAAATATGAGTGACAAGTAATAGTAACCATTGAGACTGTACAGATTTCCGTAACGGTTTTCCCTTCAAAGAAACCAACCATTCATTAAGTTTAACATGTAGTGGTGATAGATAATATCTAGGGTGTAGCACACAAATCATATTAAATAGTTGCTGCGTGAAAGCCACAACAACAATAGATATACAATCAATACTGCTAAGGTGCATTCGCATAATGGATTTTCCATGGAGACCTCCTTGGATCTGGCTGAATCCGAACTCCATGACAAGGATCAGAAACTATCTTTCGAGCATCGTATATCTCTAAATGGGATATACTATGAGGTAACATAACTAGACCACCCTCAGTGTGTGATCTGAGTTATATTAACTCCGGTACCAACATATCAATAAGCATACTCTAGATCTGGATTTGATATACCCTTGAGGTTGCTAAACCACCCTGGCCATGTCTCTTCTCTCTTTTCTATCATTTTCCCGATGTCAAGGCTATGTTCGACATCTTTCACTCAAGTCTTTATCAGTCGACCAGAATAGGAATCCCCTAGTGGATTCTTTCATCTCGAACAGATCACGACTCACTGCATGGGTTCGAGCACCTTGAATAGATCTCGAACCTCCATATAGGTTCCATGCATAAGTCCTCTAACAAATGCTAACGTTGTCCTATCTCTTGGAGTACTCCTCAAGATAGATGGTCCTACATGATAACATCATTCGAAATGTTAATGGGTGACCTCTCCCTTGGTCTTAACCTTGGGATAGACAGTTCAACTCTATAACATTCCACTTCACAACTGCTTTCAGATCATATATTGCATATATGGTTTTGAAGTGGTTCGGGTTTGGGTCATCTCATATAATTACACTCTTTTCACTTACAGGACTCTATAAAACCAATCAATGAATTTCCAGTAAACTCAACTCCGGTTCTTTTAGAAATAAACAAACAATACATAAGAGCAGAGATCAACTCCTAACCGTTTAAGCGGATGAATTTCCTTATCATTTGTTCTATAAAAGCAAGATGGGTTTATATGTACAGTATAACACCTTTGAAAATAACTGTACCATATAGCACTTGTGTTTCTTCTAGATATTTCCAAAGTTATATTTGGTCAATTTCGAAAGTCGACTAACCGACTATCTGACACAAGATAGATGATCATAAATGGGAATCAAGTCCCATATACTTTATCACAAATGAAATAACATTCAAAGCACCGTTAAGCCACACAAAGTATGGTTAAGATCACTTAATCCCTTTTAATTAATCATTTTTATTAATTAAAAACTCCTTTATTAGTAAACTTCTTTTGCGTAATAGACTTCTACCTTTTCTATCTTTTTTCCAAAAGATTCCATACTTATAATTTCCTTCAAAATATCCAATTTTAGAATCTAAGTGCTTTCACAAATCCATTTAAAAAGGTTTAAGACTAATGTCACTTAGAAGATTTTCACTATAAACCCAAAACCATTTCGCTTTTGCTTATCTTTAAATCATCCTTTTAAAGATCTATTTACATTCCTATGTAAAATCAAAAAGGGTTAAAGACAAATGTTATTAACACATTATCAACAAAGTCAAAACCATTCTCATACTTGTTACTATCTTTACAAACATTAGTTTTAAAGATCTAAGTTCATAATCAGTTGAGTTCAGCATTTGACTAGTTAACTATAAAGTTCTAAAGACGACTGCTTATACAAATCGCGATTCATATACTTAACTCATTTCCGACATTCTCAACTTAGTCATTTATCATTCAAGACTGAAACTAGGTAAGTTAGAGCACTGGTTGCATCAAAGCCTTGCCTAGACACTTCATTTCTAAATCTCACAAATGAATAAGTCTATCTCGTTGGCTTTTAGTGTTAAGTATATTATTAATGATCTCCATAAACAATTAAGAAATCAACACAATTAACACATTACGACATTTTCCGACTTAAGTATTCCTAGACCAAGAGGAAAACCGATAGATTCTAGCTCTATTGCTCCGTCCCTACTCGACATCAATCTTAACTCCCATAAATTGATAAGCCTACTTCGTCGGCTTTTAGTATTAGGCACAGTCAATTACTTTTCAATTAAGTAATTAAAAAATTATCTATTTGGCCAAGAAATTTCTAAACCCTTTCCAAACTTTTTGTTATACTTTAAAACCCTTTTAAAAATGATACATATAAGTGTAGTAATTTTACTTACGAAATTAGATATTAAATAAAACCATTTTGAAGATATTTATAACATAAGGTATAGAATAGTCAACACCTTTTCTAAAAACTATATGTACTTAAAATGATTTTAAAATACTTTATAATACTTATAATAGGTTTTAAAACATTTACTCAAAATATTACTTGAAAACAACAAGCTTACAAAATCCTTTAAAACTTGAAAACGACACGTTTTCTAGATATTTCAACAAAATATCTCTTCTTTAAAAATTCTATATAAATTATTTAAAATTCATAAAGATCTCAAACCTCTTTTAAAATTCTCTAAAAATAGTTAGTAAACATTTGTAAAAAACATAAAGCAAAATACTTAAATCTAAATATCTTTTCAAACCTTTCAAGTCCAAAAATAAAGTCTAAGCGGGGCAGTTTTGCACTAGTGATGTTTTGGCCATTTTTCGAGATGTTACTTAACTTTTTACTATTCAAGCTTTTAATATCAATAAACATACATATAAAACAATATAAATATGGCAAGAAACCCCGAAGTATATCTCTTCAAAGTTCCATAGAATTAGCAAGAAACAAGGCAATTCACAACTGCATCTATAACGACCATCGCTATAAGTGTACTTGTAAATCCAAGTCATATTCAAACCTATGTTCAACTACAACCTATATGCTTTGTTCCAAGGTCTAGTCACATGTCATATAAGTCCATTCAAGTCCATTTAAAGTTTGTTCAAGTCCATATGTGCCACTTACTTTTACAGTAAGAATTAAAACCATTGTTTTCAACATAAGTTAACAACAATTCAAACAACTTTAACACAATCAAACACAACATATACGTGTTATATTTTTCACTCAAAGTGAGGCCTTAACTCACCTTTAACCTCTCAAATAACCAAGACCCAAGAACCCAAGACAAACCCTATACTTGCAACACCTTTCCCTCCTCCTTCTCCTTGCTTCACCTTGCTCCTTTGCCTCCAAACCACCTATATAGCTCACGACCATCCCATGGTGGAGGAGTATAGCTCCACTTCTTCAACTTTTGGCATGGTGGAAAGTTTCTAATATTATACTATGCCTTATGGCAAAGTTTGAAGTG
The DNA here is from genome assembly GCA_030737815.1 of Allium fistulosum. Classification (NCBI taxonomy): domain Eukaryota; kingdom Viridiplantae; phylum Streptophyta; class Magnoliopsida; order Asparagales; family Amaryllidaceae; genus Allium; species Allium fistulosum. The sequence continues at coordinate 70,525,467 of CM060903.1, forward strand.
ATTTGAAGTTGATTTGCAACTATTTAATTTTAGAACATAAGAGAGGAAGAAGAAGAGAAGCCATTAAAGGAGCTTGGTTTTGCTTAGGAATTCTGTGGTTATTTCCTAAGGGTACACCCCTCCTTATGTAGGCTTAGAAATGAGACGGTGAAAGGCCAAAAACCCTTACAAAAATCCTAAAAGTAATTACTCACATCACTTCTTCTTTATGTCACATTAGCTTAAGTGTTAAGACTTTCCTTATTTGCTCATTTTCAAAATATCTCCTTTTTACCTCATGCATGACATCACTCCATTTAGTTAGCCATAAACATGAAAATATTTTTAGTTGCTAATCATCTCCATTTTGATGAATTAGGCCTGCATAAAAAGTTTGAACAACTTTCGTTGAGAAAAATGCTATTTATCGATAAAACGATTTTTTGTTACATTATTGGTATTTTTTCAAAATATAATTTGTATAAACATTTTTCAAAAACAAATTTACCATCATTAGTTATAATTTTAAACAAGGTTAAAAAGCTTATTAAATCATTTTAATAAAACTCAATCAAAGATTCAAATATTTAAATAACTCAGATATTTAAATATGAATGTACAAAATTTCGGGTCGTTATATTAACCAAACTCTCAAAGTTGCTCCAGTTGGTACATGGATCAAAGAAATATACCTAAAAGATGGGTTTGATTCCTTAGAAAACTTTGTCATCTTTTCCACTGGTGTATTAATAAGGTCTAGGCCATACTTTGCTAGCTTATTAAACTCATTGATATACTCCTTCCATTACAGTCTTATTGCTCCAAATGGATGAACTGCTCTAACTCCACTCCCTATTCGGCCTTCGAAATAAATTTAGTCTCAAAATGCCTCTTGAAATTAGTCCAAATAATCCCAACCTCAAATGTCTCAGCAATGACAATATTCTAGCAGTTCAAGGCTTCTCCTTGCAAGTGCCACCAAACTAACAGTCTCTTTATCATAGCAAATGTTTTATCATAATTCCTTATCCATGCCCGCGTCTCCATAAATGATTCAGTCCCAAAACATTTCTTCCACCTAGACTCTGGAAATACCAAGACAACTTAGTAAAGTAAAAAGCAGATGGAGGAGGTAAATCTACTTCATGTGATAGTGCTAAAGGTCCTCCATTGGGGTTGATTTTAGCCTGGTCTCTGGATTGGAGATACTTGTAGAACCATATATAAACATTCATGCTTGGAACTTCAGTTGTCTCACCAGAACTATTTCCACTTTGATTACTCATTTTCACTTATCTGTAAATAGAAATTATTAGCAACTTCCGTTAGATAAGTTATATAATAATAATAATATAGAAAATAAACAAGTAGGTTCTCAATATGTGCCTAATTCCTATGGAATCTCGAACCTATGCTCTAATACCAAGTGTGACCACCTGCACCTCCGGGCATACTGATCCAAAGCCCAGAAATAACATTTGAACTCATGCCTTACCAAGAAGTACAAATTGTAGGTTTTTATGTTTTGCATTATATAGAGACAGATATAATTTTGGAACATTCTACCTTCCAGATCCAACAACAGAAGGAAATAAAATATAAATATTGAAAATAATCATGATTAATACAGTATCAAATAAACTATGGTACATAGAATGTATGACACAGATAAAATCTCCAAATAACATCACGCATAACTCTGTCTAATATATAATCCGGTACGTAGAAGAATGGTTGTAAATAAATGAATTTTTGAACACCATGTCGCCATCTCCATTCATGTTTCGAATTAACTCACTTGCCAACCCTATCCTCCCATAATCAATATATAAGGAAGGAAAAGTAGGGGATCTAACAAAGTCTAATGAGTGAAGTGTATAACTATTGTATGTGTTCATAAGCAATTAACTTCATTTATAATCTACATGACCTAGGGTGTTCATTTGTGTTTGTGGATTGTATATGTAAAGAATTACACGCTAAATGAAATAACTAAATACCAAGTGTATCGGTCACCCAAATTGTTCTGGTCATCGAGTAAACATCCTCAACGATGGACCACTAATGAATACATTGATTAGATATTCTCCAATACAAACCCCAAGTATATGATCTCGATAATCAAGGTCTCCTGCCAAGTATACTCCATAATGCCTACGCTCACTTTCCCCAAAAGCATCGGCTAACCTAACCGTTAACATTCATTATCTTATGCACAACACCAGGCATACACATAATGTCTAGGCCTAGTAGCCTAGAAAATATCGAGTAATCTCTCACTAGTGGTCGATATCCTATTTTCTATGCACCGTACTGGGCACACACACAATTCTTATACCTACTTGCTCCAAAAACTTCGAGTAACCTCTTATTTATGCCCATAACTATGTACAACAATGGCCATGCATACAATTCTAGGACCAGTTGCTCCAAAAACATTGAGTAACCTCCTGGAGTATTCGGATGCTCGAAAAATCTAATTGCGATAGAACTACACACTATGTCGAGTGCCATACCTCATAACATCATGAAGTGCAAATATTGGACGTTAATAAGAGTTATATTTTCCATCTCATTCTACAACACCATTAAGTTTCATGGATGCTCCAAAGTCAAAGAAGTAGAGACAAACCTTTTGATTCACCTTACTTGGCTTGTAATAGGTCTAGGTTGAACTTGGGTATTTCCCTAGCAATTCATACATCTGTTATTTAATTCAGATGTCTAAATCCCTGTAGAAAATATGGCTATAGTTATTCAGAAGTATGACCCTATATTTGGATGCTTGACTAGATCCAAACATCTGAAAATAAATTTAGACACCCGAAACACGTTAGAAATGAAATGATTCTTTTCTGTTTCATGTTTTCTAAAATCCAGAAGTATGAAAATGAATTTAGACATCTGAATTAGGGTTCCAAGTCTATTTTCATATTTGTTTTATTTCGTCTTCTATGTGGATTCATGTATAGACGCAAGGGCTCAGCGTTTTGCTATGATTTCTATTTTTACTTTTACAAACCTCAACTAGTCTCTCTCTACAATTGTAGATAACATTTCAATCAACTACCCATCGGTGTTTCAATCACCGATCTATGTATATTTCAAAATAAATGGAATTAATTCAAGGTAATCATGAGGATATATTCAACTACTTTTTACTTATCCAAATAATCCCAACTTATCAAAAATATAGAATTAGAGATGAATTACATTAGTTTATCCTTTTCCCTATTTCAATAATTATTTTATCAATTTATCACCAAGGGTTTTTCCATCATTTCTACCCTTATAGATTCATACCTAAAATTATCAATTTAAATAAACTCTAGGTTGAAATTATCATTCAAAATTCAAAAATATATTTTAATCTAGGTAGAGTTATAAAGGAAATAAAGTACTTATTAATCATCATAACATATCATAATCGATCCACTTACCTTAAAGGGTCACTCGAAGAAATTCCTCTTCTAATGCAACTCGAATTCGCTACTACTCTTCTTTGCCTAGTTTGTTGATTTTGTTTCAACTTCCTTAAATTTGGATCCTCCACTCTTTTATTCGTTGCTTCTCTCTCTTTCTTTTTAATTTGATTTTGTTTTTTTTATTTTATAAATTGGAGAAGAGATTTAAGAAATTGGAGTCTAGTTTAAGATGTTCGAGGAGGAAGATAAAGAAAAGAGCGTATAAAATCAGAGAGGCGTTAGCTTGGGTTTAGAATGAAGAGGAGTGAGAGTTAGAGCTTTATCTATAGTTAAAAATTAGAGTACCAGGTCAAAATACAAAATTAATATTTGAGGAAATGCCACTGGGTCTAGGTTCTGCTAGTTTGACACTTTTTATCAAATTCAACAAGTTATATGTGTTTTCTGACTGTAAACGACATTTCTGACACAATGGAATTGGTCCCGAGCCAAATTCCAACGTTTGTTAAAATTTACTATTTTATCTTTTTATGAATAATTAAATTTTACCATTTTTAATATTTTGTAACAATCCGCACCTTAATAGTCCGAATTTCAACATAATCGAATCCCAAGTTCATTAGGATATAGATCATTGGTTTTGGTAACTTATAATAAATACAAGTATACTCGAGTGCGATAAATATAAACTCACAGCAGAATTAAAAAGTATAATAGGACATTGGCATTGGCTAACGCTAATAACTTGGAATATTATTCCTTGGATATTCAGTCGCCTTGTCCGTTGAGCATGAAAGAGAGGACTTCACCATCTTTTGTTTCCGTCTTGCACCAATAAGCTATCCTTCTGTGGTTTGTTATAAGAAGGGGAGTCTGAACAAAATTTTGGTCACTAGAAAATTTCATACTTTACCCATCCCATTAATTTATGCCGATTGATTTTGTGATGACCCGCCTTTCATTATATATATATATATACACACACACATACATATATACATGCATTCACATCCATACATTCATGCAACATAATCTACTACATTACTACAAAGATTCATCACATGCATCACATATAAACATAGATTAAAACTGTTTTTAAAGAAAGTTTACTCACCAGATATTAAAACAGAGAACATGGTTTTTATTTTTGATCTGGAACTTTGATGTTTGAGTTGAATTGAATCTACTGCTTGTTAGCTTGCTGTTGAGTTTGAATTGATCTGATCTTTATGTTTTGAGTAGAATCCTTGCTAAATGTTGAGTTGAAATTGAATTGGCTTGATCTCAGGTTGAACAGTTTGATTTTATTTGCTTTTCAGGTTTTTAGTTTTGAAAAAGAAGAAAGAAAGAGGATGAGAAAAGTTTGAGAAAGTTTGAACTGTAAACAAAATGGCCAGGTTTCTTCTTTAAACACTTATTTATAATTTAAATTTTAAGGGAAACAAAATTGCCACTTGTTAATTATTCATGTTATCTTAGCTACAATTGTCAAATGCATGTTTTATTTATCTTACAAATGTTTAAATGCAGGAATTAAATGTTTACAAATGTTTAAACCTTTATTTTATTAATTACTTATGTTTATATAGATTTATGTATTATGTTCTTAAATGTTATATATATACTATTTTCATTTACCTCATATTAAATTATAAAAGAAAGAATATTAAATCTTTTTCTTAAATCTTATTTTATTAATCATACAAACCATATTTATTTCATGTATAATTGGAAGGAAAGCAAAATAAACCTTTTTATCAAATCTTATTTTAAAATTAAACTTAAGTTATTATACTTTTAAATAAATAAATATTTGATTTTGAAAATATAGAATTAACTTTAAATAGCTCTTGAAAAACTATTATATTGAATTTAAATCATAACTTCCAAATCAAAATATATATACACCTATATATATTATAATTTGAAAACATATTTTTATTAGTTTTGAAAAGATAAAATTTACCAAATTAAATAATTATGAATGAAGATTATCAAATTTCTATTGCCAAAAATTCTGGGTCATCACATTCCTCCCCCCTTAAAAGAATTTCGTCCCCGAAATTTAAAAGCAAAGATAAGTTAATAATCCAACAAAGGTTTTTATTCAAACAACAAAGCATACATCATTCATATCTAACAACCATAGCAACCAATTCATTCAAACAAACAAATAAACCTAACTATCCTGGCACAATTCGAGATAGGCCTTCTTAATATTATCCAGAGTTCCCAGGTACAATCTCTGGGATCCTCGCTCCACAGAATCCTAACAAGCTTCACCAATCTGAACCTGAGCTCCTCCTTATCTCGATCTACAATCTGAACAGGATGTGATCCGATTCCGATTAATTAATTAAGGATAATCACTTAATGAAATTAATTAAGTATAATTAATTAATGTAATTAAAGGTTAATTACTGATTGCAATTACTTGAAGGATATTTACTTAATGGAAGTAATTAAGGATTAATTACTTAGTGTAATTAATTAAAGGATTAATTAATATAATCAATTTAAAGGGTTAGTTAATTAATGTAAGTCATTTAAGAATAATTAATGAATGTGATTAATTAATGTAAGTAATTAAAGGATAGTTAATTACTTAATGTGATTAATTTAAGAATAATTAATAATTACAATTACTTAAAGGATAATTACTTAATGAAGGTAATTAAGGGATAGTTAATGAATGTAATTAATTTAAGATAATTAATTAGTTTAATTAATTAAGGATAATCACTTAATGAAATTGATTAAGTATAATTACTTAATGTAATAAATAAAGTATGATTACTTAGTGTAAGTAATTTATGGATAATTTCTGAATGTAATTAATTATAGTATAATTAATTAATGAGGGTAATTAAAGGTTAATTAATGTGAATGGTTAAAGAATAATTAATTTATGTAATTAATTAAAGGCTAATTACTTAATGTAATTAAGGAATAATTAATTAAGGATGATTAATTAAGATGGATAATTAAAGGATGATTAATTAATTGGGTTGTAATTAATTAATGTTAAGTAAGCAGGATTTAAAAGTAATTAAAGTAATTAATTTAATTTATTTGGAGATTAAGTTAAATTAATTAGGAATTGTACATCTAATTAATTTTGCTTATGAATGATTGAATGATATCGAATGCCTTGGATTATTTGATATCTCTGATATGTGATATGTGCTGCTCTGTGATATGAGATGCTTTGGTTGAATTGTGATAATATGGATTACCTATTTATGATAATGTGAATTATCTATCCGTGTGAATATGTTACTCTAAATAAAAATTAAACTGTTTAAACTTAAATAACTTGGACTTTAAGACGACGTTTGGATTTCGGTGAGACCGGGATCAGATATCAATTTTGTTATCCGAAAACCACATCGATCCAAATTAAACGATAGGTCGTGAAATCTCAAGGGAAGATCGAGATGAAGATTTGGAATGTAAGGGCTATTTGTCGTTAACTCCGAGGGTGATTCCAAAATGAGTGTAATGGAGATAGTGCCTTCGGTTTCGAGATGAAGATTCAGAGTGCAAGGGCTATTGTCGTTAACTCTGAGGGTGATTCCAAAATGAGTGTAGCGAGGTAGTGCCTTCGGTTTCGTTCGAACCCGGAATGGACTTGTATGGATGAATGCTATCAGACCATTGTCATTGGAGGATGGTGAGCATTCCAAGATTTGTGTTCTAAAAAGGTAATCGTAGCCTCAAGCCTCATCAACCGGGAATGGCTAAAACAGGGGAGGTGCATCAAGACTAAGTGGGTATCACCCAAGTAGGATGAGATTTTCCCCTGTCTAGAGGTCCCTTTTTATTCGGCTTAGTGGGCGGTTGGTCGCGCCAACTGCGAGGTTGTCTTATTCGAGATTATCCAGTAAGGGGTAGTTCCGTTCTTGTGTTGTAGGGGATCAGGGTGGATCCTCGGTACTTTGATCTAGACCAGGTACTGTGACGGGCGGTACCCCAGTAGCCCTGCAATTGTATGGAATCCAATCTCCAATAAGTGCCGTACGTTTTGATTATGCCCAATTATGTTGGAACGTGAGATGTAAGCATTCCAGATATTTCCTATTTTACTTGAAAACCCTAGACACTATTATAATATCACTGGATTTCCTATCAAATGTTTTGGTTATCGTAAGGTAAAAACTTATCCGTGTTTATGTGCGGGAAGTCTTACGAGATACCTTTGATTTCAAATGATTTTCAAAGTTAAACAACTTTAAACCGTTTACTCACACTAGACCCATGTCTGACCCGGAGTTTATTTTCTGTTTTCTTAAACTCTTGGGTACTCAAATTTTTTATGAGTAGCCAAGTGATTCAGGTAGCTTTGACGTATTTTGGAGGAAGACTTGGAGCAGGAGGCTTCAGCGTATATAGCTATATGTGGTTCCGCTATGTTTGTGTCTTGTCTGTATTTTGGGATGTATGTATAGACAGGTCTTCATGACTGTCTAATATGTGATGTATTAAGCTGTATGACTCTGATGTATGATGACTATTATGTAATACTTATGTGATGTAATATAATTTTTCGTTCCGCTGTGAGATTCTGATATTGTTTAGTTCTTTCTTTTCTATCTATTCTTTTTCTACCTATTTCTTTCTTAATGATGATACGTCTTTCTGTGGAATGAAAGGCGGGTCGTCACAGATTTCCATTTAAATGTTATGTCTTTGTTTACGGCCAGTCCGTTAAAGCATACGTGTGCGTAGGATATGTTTAACCTAACCTTTTCCAACATGTCAATATATATATATATATATATATATATATGTATGCGTGTGTGTGTGTCTGTGTGTTTATAACCACATATATCTAAACCCATTTACCCGAAAACCCGGTCGCTTAATACTCCTTAAATAGGAAGAGGAAAACTCATCAGTCATTTACCACCTCAAGTCCTCAAATCTGGACCTTCACAACCTAACAGCTAATTAATAATCGTCCTAACAATGAAAGAGATGGTACCCAAGTCATTTAATATCTTTTAATGGAAAATAGGCAGACTCTGACCATTTAAAACCTCCATTGAGGTAGGCCTCCATCATTTAATACCAACTCCTAAGGTGGACTCCTCACAGGTGCCTCTCTAGCTAACATTGCGTGGAAACTCATCAAACCACTTAATACTTTTTTTATGGGAAAGAGGTGAACCCTCAAACAATCACTTAATACCTCACCCGAAACAGACACTTCTAAAGACACCTTCTACCGTGCCTAACCACTAACACTGACCATTTAATACTTCATTTATGGGAAAGTGGCGGCCCTCAAGCAACCACTTAGTACCTTCAATCCTCAAAGCAGGTCCTACATCTTATGCATAATTTTTCCCATGGGTCCTATGGTTGGAGATGTCTCACATCAGTAATAAGTATACAAAACTGCGCGTAACCTCTTAGTGAATGGCAGGCTTCTGTTCTGTAACTCTACTGACCTCTCTTTCCAACCCACTAAGCTAGGCCTATCACCTAAACCCTAAGTGTTGGGCTAAGTCGACTATTTATGTTGGTTTTAAATGTATGACTAAAGCCATATAATTTCCTACTATGAAATTTATATTGCTTTCTACGTATAATATATAATATTAGTACCTACTGATTCACTACATCGTTATTCCTAATTTGTACGCTTAGGATTTGGTTTCCTTGTAATGCCTAACAAATATTTATTACCCGTATTAATTGGTCATTATTGTCAAGATTTGAGTCATTTAACCATCTCTAATTATTAATTATTTAATTCTTTTAATCTACAGATTTCAAAATCCATTTATTATGTCTGTTCAATTCCACCATAAATGTCATAATAAATTCCATAATTGAACCTCATAAATGTCATATTTATCTTCATAATTATCCCTCATTAATCCATTAATAACCTATTTAAATTCTTTTAACTCCCAATTTATTGCACCTTTATTGCATATTAATTTAGAGTTATGACTTTCCATCTTTTATTTCCTAATCCTATCATTTATTAAGTGATGTATTCTAACATTATAATTGTACCTAATGCAAATATGAACGTGTATAACTCTGTATTAATTATATCCTTTTATTCTGAATGTATAGTGCGGTTATCGTTATTATATATTTATTATTATATTTCTACTTATTAACCCTTAACTACAATATTCCTTTCCATATATTAACCCATTATAATTTCCCTTCCAGAATGGTTTTATGTTATAACCTTCCATAAATTTTCCTAAACTAGAGATTTGCTCCGTTTGAAATTACAGGGAATTGTTTATTTCCTTTTTATTGAAATAGACAATGCAAACTATGAAAAGAAAATCCATACTTTACACATCTATTTCCACTTTATGTATATTCCTTGTTATTTGAAACATCGCACTTTATCAACTATTTAAGAAATTAGACAATTTATGGAAGTTAAACGGACAATCTTTCCAATAATTAAAATATAGAAATTCAAATTCCAGTAGAATTAGGGAAAATCAAATTATACTAACATCTTTACAACTCATTTGTAGATCTGGAACAAATTCAACATCTTTATCCATATCAGCCTTTTAATAAATTGGGGATTGATTGCTAGATTTACGTGTAAGCAACATTCCTATTCACTTATAGAATATGTAGGCAGTGTTTTATGCATTAGATTTGAGCCTATAACCCTTAGGTCTTTATTTAGACATAAAAATCAAATAAAAATTCAATGGAATAAATTTCAATGTTATAAACAAATTACATAATTTCCCACTCACCTTTTTAAGCTTCCCATATCTCCAGATCTGAATCCAAATCTTTTAATTGACTCCTTTTTCATTCTAATCCAAAAGAATACGTATAACAAGGTATATACATGTTATTAGGATTACAGATCTGAGAAGAGATTAGAGATCAAGGGGAATATAGATTGAAATTTACTTTTTTTGCAGTATTGATTCGCTACTTCTCTTCTTCTTTTTTATTTTCTACCCTTCTCTGATTTCTATGCATATAATATTTTATAATTTAGAAAAATAGTGTAGAAGAGAAACTAGAAGAGCTTCACTACTTCAATTGAAAAATATGAGAAGAGAAGTGATGGGTTAGACCTATATTTATAGGCGCACGAATTAATCGTAAGCGTTAGATTAAAATAATCAAATCCAGACTGTTGGTCAAGGTTCGAATCCTAGCCAACTTACCTCGACTAGTCGACCGTCCCTCCATAATCGGTGGACCGCTTATGGTCGACCGGTCCCATGAATACGGTCGACCATGGGGTCCCATATTTATTATAATTTATTTCCATGTTTTGTTTTTAATTGTTTTCGCTTTTGAAACTTCAAACGTTAATAAATTTTTCGTTTGAGCTCCGATCGTGACATTCCAAATATGAAAGTTGCTGAGAAAATCATCACAAATGCAAGTGTAAGTTTCATGGACAAATTCTAACATTTGCTCAAATTCCGTTTTGGAGTCTTATTAATTATCGTTAATTTTACGGGGTATTACATTCTCCCCTTAAAAATAATTTCATCCCCAAAATTACTTAAGAATCGACTCTTATGACATAGCGTGCGACCAATCTAAACTAACAAAGCAACCAAACATGTAAAATGCATGGTGTATCACAAGATATAAAACATGTATGCAAAATGATTCTAAACCAATGCCTCATATATGAATGCATTTCTTTAAAATTGTTTTGAAAATGTGATGCAAACAACCTAGATATACTGATAGTTTTATATGTATGCAAGTTTTCAAAAATCATTTTTCACACAAAAATTTCCACACTCCCACGAGTAGAAGTATGGTTCAACCAATTTTGCATCCAAAACCTAGCACACAATTTTTAACATCCAAAATATTAAAATTTCAGATCTCCAAATATTTACTGCTACATCAGAAAAGGAATTTAGATGGAAAATCTTACAATTCCATCATTAACTTGGGTACCTACTCCATTGTAACTCGGAACTTTCCCTTCCGCCCCTAATATTTTTTCAAAATTTCAAAGTACAACTTGCATAAGGATGTTTATTTTTGGAGTTAAGGCGTAGTTACCCTAAGCGCAAGTTTTGTTTCATTATAAATAAGGTACGAAAATAGAAATTCCAATGTCGAAACAACCTTTTCCCTCTTTATTATCTATATTTTGTCTATTGTCACCCTTGTTGGACAATAAAATTCATACTTACTAACACATCAACGCACTTTACATTAGTTTGTGGCATTTGAGAATCCAAAATTTCTCATTTCAAAAGAAATCTATGAAATGCAATTTCCAAAAGAATTTTCAACTTGCAACACAATTTTGAGAGTTGAGTTCCCAAAAGCATTTAAACACCATAATGTTTTATTACTTTTCCTCATTTTTTTAAAAGCGTTTGAATAAAAACCTTCCAAAAAAAATTTGAACTCAACTTTTCAATGCCAACTTATCCAAATCACTTGAATTTCTTTTATACAAAATTTGTCCACAATTTTGTTTTCTAAAACATTCCACCACTTTTAAAATCACTTCAATTACATTTCCAAAACTATTTATCAAACAATCGTTAAATTTCTAAATCCTTTTTTTTATATTTCATATCACTTCTAAACATAACACCATTATTTCATATATTTCAAATACTTTGAAACCAACTTTTCAAGAGCAGTTCAAAAATTTCAAAGCATTTGAACACAAATTTTTTTTCAAAACATTTCCTACTTTATAATTAAAACAATTAAACCACATCTTAGTATAATTAAAACTTAGTCAATGGGTTAATTCTTATGATCGACCCTAGTATTGAGTAGTTGATCTTAGATTTGGAGAACCTTTAATTTTATTTTAAAATAATGAACTACCCATAAGTGTATTTATAGATTTTAGCTTTTAAGGCATTTAGATAGTGACCTGTAGTTTCGGAACAACCTTTCCATGTCCTCTATTTGCTAAAATTTATTTTTCCCAACTTCAAAAGTTTTGGAACTTAAATATTTTTAATTTCTAGTTACTAACTTAATTTCCTAGTTCATTTTATAGACTTCCAGTCGTACCTATGTTTTATCACTAATTAATTGTCCATATGAGATTTCCTTACGTACACTATTTCTTAATATATATTTATATAGCGGTCTCATTCAATCCATTAAATCAACACAGTGATCAAACATGAACCTATCTCATACCATATCATATGTTTTTCCAATAACCTAAGGGAGATAACTAGCAATCACAACCCAAAACCCAAATGAAAATTTTGCTGGAAGCTTCCATTCATCATCAATCGGGGTTAATGATGTTGTGGCCCTAACACTTCTTACTAAATTAAGATGAACATTCCTAATATGCTATTCAATTAACACCCACCTTTCTTAACTCACCTTCTTGGCTTCCAATAAATGCGGTATATCAATCACTTTGGTCATCGTATCTAATTATGGGATAAAGTATGCATTCCCACACATCTTCAATAAAATATTCCCAAATTCATACAAATATCCCCTATATTTAATGGGGATTTCTTGTCGCTACTTACGAGCATTGATAGCTATTCCATTCACAGCATAAACCTTTATCTTGTCTCACTTAGATAGTCATCCCTATCTACTCCATATCAAAATTTGGTCTGGTTTTATCGCTTCTTTACAAAACTAAAACTTCACAATCATGAAGTATCTAATCCAAAACCTTTGTCTTTGAAAATATGAACTTAGAAACCTATTTTTCAAAGGTTCAAAAGTTGCTTGGTTTCGAAAAAGGAGCTATGAAAAATTTCCCTTTTCAAAGACTTCCAACATTAAAGACTTACTTCTTTAAAGTAGGATTTTTAACCCAAAATACTTATCATATTTAAACCAATTTGTCATTCCAAACCATTTTTTCAAAAAACATCTTTTACAACTTTAAATTGTGAAAAGTGGAGTAGACAATTATAACTTTTATCCTATAGAGAGATTATAATATAATATTATTGGACCATTTATTGTGTAATATTAATCTCTAGTGTATGTTTACAATGTAACTATGTTTAGGGTATTAACCCTAGTAAATAATTTATATCCTCTCATTTTATCCGATAAAATGAGAGGACTTATCAAGTGAGGAAAAAAGAGATTAGAGCTATATCTTTTGGTTTGTTGCTTGTCTCTAAGAGACTATAATATAATATTATTGGACCATTTATTTTGTAATATTAATCATTAGTGTATGCTTATAATGTAACTAATTACTCAAGTTATTTCCGCTTTCACCTTTCACAGAGATTTTAATAGAACAAGAGGGTGACTTCTAAAAGATACGAGTAACCACAACATCTATTATAACAACCCGCATATTTTACGATTGTATATTTAAATGTTTTATTTAAATATAGCGTTGTTAGTCGGATTTAAGTCCGAAATGTCACTTTTTGCAAACGGTCGAATTAGGACTCAGGACCACTTCCATTGAGTCCAAAATGGCGTTTGCGATCTTTTTGAGTATAAGCATCGATATGTTTGAAGTTGAGTAGAATTTTGCTATTTTCTATTTGGGCTTTGGGTTTGGGTTTCAGCCGACTAACCCAACTTATTACCCTAACTCATTAACTCTTCATCCATTCACTCATTTCAATTCCTAACACTCTAGCTCAACTGAAAATGGGGGAAGAGAATGGGAAATAGAAATTCCAAGCCCTAGTTTCCTTTGCAAACTAAAATTCTTGCTCCAAAATCAAAGAGAAGCTTAGGTAAGCCTTCTTTTCACCTTCTCCATCTCAATCTCTCTCCAATTTCAGAAATTTCCTATAACCTAATTTAGGAAATATTTGTTTTGATCTTAGATTGGAGCTTGTAGAGTTGAAGTAGAGTGGTTGATCTTTTCTTTGCGTTTGAGCTTCTCATCATTGTTTTTGAGTTAATAGGTGAGTTTTTGAACTCACATCTACGTCTATAGCTTTCGTTGTTGTGAGGTATGAATTCCTAACATCTATTCATGTTCATTTGCTTTTGATTTGGATTGATATGGTGAATTCTCCAAATTTTGGTGTTTTGGAGATAAAATCTTTAGAGGTCCTATTGTGGATATTTGGACATGTTGTTTGGGGTGTATCAAAGAGCCTATAAGACTGCGTTGTCGCTTGGCGTAATCCCCTAGTCTTCGTTGCTCGTCTGATAGCTTCCCATTCATTTTGGTCATCAAGGCCTAGGCAAATTGTTGCCCAGACTAGGTCTTCAGACGTCTGAAATGCAAGTTCAGACGTCTGGTTTTAAACCTAGAACACAAAAGTATACGGCTGAAATTTATAAAAATGGCAGAAAATAAAGTCAGACATCTGAAACAACCTCTCAGACGTCTGAAACATTGTGTCAAACGTCTGGAACAACCTTAGAGACGTCTGATGCAACATGTCAGATGTCTGAAGCCACCCTCCAGACATCTGGAAGGTTTCTGAATTTCTAGTGAATAAATCCAGACGTCTGGATTTTAAATCAGACGTCTCTGGAATTGCCTATTTTTGCCTATTTGCCTATTTTTGAGTGAATTTCCATTTTTTATCGATTCTTGTCAATCCAATAAGTTGTTATCGCATTTTTGACTTTGATGATTCTTTTTAGATTTCGTACATGGGTTTTTATAAAGTGATCTTTTTAAATTGTATTAAAAGCTTGTTTCTCCAACTTATAATTTCTATATAAAACACACAATTTTGCACTTCGAGCGAAGAGGGAGGAGAATTAAATGATTAAATAAAACGCGTGCTATGAACACGTGTGTTTATATTTTCAGTTAATTCCTAATCTATTCATTTGACCGTTTTGACCTTTGGGTCTGGTTTACCAATGAAATGAGGTGAACTTTGTACTGCTTTGAGTGTGAAATTGACTAACGATTAGTAAACCGTTTAGTGCGAACGTGTGGTATGGGACTCACGTTAACATTTTTCGGGTTCCTTTCTGAGAGTTGTGACACATTCTGCCAGCTAGTGGCATCCAGTACCGGGCCTCCAGACCTTCGCCACTACGGTTTGTTGCCTACAGGGTTTGTTGCCTTGGGGTTTGTTGCCTTCGGGGTTTGTTGCCTTCGGGCTTGAGCCTTCGGGGTTTGTTGCCTTCGGGCTTGAGCCTTCGGGGTTTGTTGCCTTCGGGCTTGAGCCTTCGGAGTTTGTTGCCTTCGGGTACGTTGCCTTCCGGCTTGTACCTTTGGGTTTGTGCCTTCGGGTTTGTTGCCCTATAGTATCGCTTTTGGAGTTGGTCATTCGTCACCGCTCGAGAGATATTAAGGTTTGTTGCCTTCCGGCTTGTGGATCCTTGTTATACAGTACTGAGCTCGAGCATCTTTTGTTTCTTTGACAATTATATTTCCCTAGTGTATCGCCTTTCGGTTTAGGTCCTTTGAACTACACGATATATAGCGATTACCCTGTGGAAACTTGTGTTACCTTTATTGGTATTTGTTATTTGCCTTTTTGGCTTGTTTTGGGATATTCATATCCTTTGTTTATTTGAGTTGCCAATGATATGAGGCTTGTTATGATTCATCTTTTGTTAAAAGATCCGGTTATCTCTTTTAGAGATATTTGTGTTACTTTATGACCTTGTATGTTCATTATCGTTTAGTTCATCTAACTGATTTTTTTAGCTATATTGTCCCGTGTATTTATACTCGGGTCAGACCGAGATGTTTCAGGTTAGGTATATTGGACTTAGCCTATTTTGCTTCCGCATGGACTATTCTGCTAGCTCCTTTTTGTTATAGCTTTTTGTATAGTCCTTTTTGGCTGTAACTCTGATATGTATTCTTTTGACTCGCCTGTATATTGTGGTTTGCTTTACCACTTGACATGTATCATTTTATATACTCTGTAATGTATCTGTATATGTGTAAATGTATGTGATGATCTACTGTTCTGTGATGTGTATTACATTTGAGTTGTTATATTTTATTCTGATAGATCTTTCAGCCACCTATGGCTTTGTATTAAGTATTTATTGGATATGTCGATCCGTTTGAGAAAGAAAAAAAATGTATGGCAATTGTCGGCATATTCAATAGATAATTAAGACAAGGCTATGAACGGTCGCTCCTATCCAGCTCTATTTCCGTATTAGCAGACGGTGTTACCTAGTAATACTCTTTGCTAATGTGGGTCTCAGAGTGGGGCGTCACATCTATCTAATCATCTGTCTAAAGTGTTTGTGCAATTACTGCATATCCATGGAACTCACCCATTCTTCCTATCATATTCTTATTATTTTTCATATATATTATTTCTAACTAGATTACTAATCCATGTATATTCATAATACTATTTCTAAGTTATCAAGTGTTCTTACCTTTCTATCCTCTATATGTATACCCCACTTGAATCAGGTAACATTTCTATTTATCCACCTTTTAAAAATAATTTTTAAACGGAACTTCAAAATTAACCAAATATGAAAGATTACTGAGCCAAGTCTACGCTCTATTTCTATTCATTTCAAAAATGAAATTTCTCTTTATCAAAAAGCTTTAAATCCAAACTTTTTGTCTCAACCAATTTTAAAAATTAGAATTTCAAAACTGTAACGACCCGATATTTTGGACCATTCGCATCCATTATAAGTGTATAGGTAGACACTCATGCCGGAGTTGAATTGCTCAAAATACCGCGTTGTTAATTTAAATTTGGCAAAACTCAGCATATACGATAAATAAATAAATCACAGATCACAGACACAGAGTAGAATAATGCAGCGGAATAGATAAAAGGATAGTAATTCATGAAGCTACTATATACATCAGAGTTAGAAAACAAAATACATAAGAATATCTCAAATACAGTGAAGTCCTCAGTACAAGCAGATGACCTCTCTGAACAGATCAACTAGAAAAGATGGAAGCTGAGTCGATAGTTGGATCTCCAAACGAGCTCCAAACTCCAAGGGTGAGTCTCAGATGCTGTATCACTCGGTCTGACCCGAGCGTAAAGCAAAACACAAAACACTCGAGTCAGGATTAACATTCTTATATAAATAAATCCAACTCAAGTGAAATATCAATTGAAATACAAGTAACTTAAAGGATGTTGGGATAACCATCCTTAAGGATCTTCAGAACTATCTACAAGGTGGAAATATACATTTTTACACCGTGGTCATTTCAATTAAATTTATACTTCAAAACCCAAATATCATTTCATTTCAAATATATCAATTTTCCAAAAACAGTATATATAGATTAATTAATTTAAAAAAAATAAAGTATTTATAATTTCCTCAAATCTCACAAATCAACTCAAATTCTAAATTCAAATTTATTCAAAGTTCAATTCATCAATTCAATTCAGTTCTCAATAGACCCTTTAAATTTCCAATATATTTCAAAGCTTTAATATTCAATAGTTTCAAAGTTAAATTTAACAATTTCATATAGCTCTTGATTTAACTTTATTATTATTTAATCAGAGAATATTCACTTAATAAATTCAATATCATCTAACTAGCTTTAAATTTCATTTTTTTCTAAATATTTCCTTAAATTTATTTAAACAAGAAATATTCATTAAATTATTTAAATCAAACCCGACTTATAAATCATAACTATTAAATCTTAATTTCAATAAGTTTCAAATCGGTTTAATTAAATAAAATTATCTTCCCAACCTTAATTTATTCAAATTATTACCAAAATCCATTTTGAAATATAAATTTTATATACTTAACATATCATATGTATTAAATCCATCTTAATTAAATTAAATATCATTATTAAATCTATATATATCATTACTATTTATATATAAAATTTTAAAAATCAATATTTGTTAAAACCATATATTTCTTTCCAAAACCATAGAATTCATTTTTAAAATATTTATATATATGTGGACCAACGGTGTCTGTATATTTATTTATCATATGGTTAGGTGATACGGATATTTATCATTTCAATCCGAAATTTAAATATATACGGGTAGATATCATTTCGACCCGTAATCCCAATTTCAATTCGAATGAAAATCGCTTGGGTTTATCATTTCAACCCATAACGAAATTCTCCTATTCTAAAGTCCGTTCGGGTATGTATCATTTCAACCCATAGTGAATTCTATACTAACAGGGAACTTGCAGAGTGATAACAGATATAGAAATAATATAACAGGTATAGATACATCATCAATAACAATATAATATAAACAACAGGATATGGTGTCATATCCCACAGGTGAACAGTTACAGATAATAGCATATATATCAATTTAAATAATTACAACAGCATATTTCAATTGTCATTTCAATTGAAATCAAATTTAATAAATAAAAGAATGGTAATCGTGAGTGATTGCTCACCTTTCGAGGCTAGAGGAATACGAGAATGAAAGCGAATAGACACGGAAAAGCACACTGATCGAACAAGCGGGACAGTGACAAGTTTGGAATGCTGCGACAAATTCGATATCGAGGAAGTAAGTCAGGATGGACCAGAGGTCGATGCAACAAAATATATGTTATATAAAAAAAAAAAATTCTAAAATAAATTTATGAACATATATTTGAAAACCAATATTTAGTTCAAACACATATAAATTAAATCTCCATATATATCTGAAAACCAACTCCTATATACTTATCTATATATATCCATATAGACTAATATATAAACATATATACCCATACACATATTATATTTTAAAAGTCAAAAAATCAATATAAAGTTACTTGTTTCAATACATGTAAACTAACATATATACAACTGACGTTAACTTTTATATATAACAAACATATTATATTAGATACTTCTGGCATAACTTTATATATAACTGACAAATATATATATACTACTAGCATATATTAGATATAAATATATACGTCGCATCTACTATGGCAAACTACAAAACATATACATATTCGAACTGATTATATATAAAAGTATATAACTTACACATTTATAAACAGACAGATTATTTATATATAAACTAATATAACATATACAATAAAATCAACAGACCCAATGCATATAAATTAATACATATATAAAACAACTTTATAAAATTTAAAATCAATATATAACAAGCAATTATATTACCTATATATAAATAGAGGAGTCTGGATATGGAACAGGCTGCTCGATCGCAACATATATAGGCCGAGTTTCACGGGTAAGGGTAGCTTCAGGCTTGCGTGATGATTTGAGGCATTTCAACCGACAGATGAAGAAGAGATTCGTCAGAGCTATAGGGTTTTTAGGCTTGGACGTGGGTTGTCGAGCAAGTAAAATTCATATAATCCGAATGTGGAAAGGCGAGGGCGGAGGGTAGAGTACATGCTGGGCACGGCGGAAGAGAGATGGGAGGCGCACGACAGGTTGAGGCTGAGGAAGGTCGAGCCGGAGCGGTGGTCGGGTTGGCCTCCGATGGTGGCTGATGGCGAAGCAAGGTCGGAAGATGGGAGGGTGAGATGCGGGTCACGGCTTTAGGTCGGAGCGTGGTGAGAAGGCGGCGTGGCCAGGGGCTGTGAGGGGGAATGGCGGTTCAACGGAGATGGTGATGAGAAAGGAGGGTCACGAGGTGCTCGAAGCGGTGACGTGGAGGGCTGGGTGCGCAGCAGAGGCTTGGCTGGGTTGGGAAATGGTGCGGTAGGTGGGTCTCGGCGATGAAGCAGGCTGCACTGGTGAGTTCGGGCGGTTGTGGTGGTGGAAGAAGAAGGGGCGGAGGTCGGGCTGTGTGGTTGTGGCAAGATCTGGGGTGGGAGAAGCATGAACAGGCCGAGTATGGGAGGGGAACGATGTGGAAATGTTGAGCAAGGAGGGAGAGGGAAAAGAGGAGGGGAAGAGATCTGCGAATGGGTTCACGGCATGAAGAATGGGACAAGGAGATTGGATCTGAAGAAGGCAAAGTTGGAGAAAAAAAAATGAAGGAAGATATAAACAGTAAGAACCATTCAACAGTCACATCCAAAGGGTATAAAAGCAATAAAATAGCAACGGTCACGTTGCTTTGATTCAGCTGACACATAAAAGCAAATCAATTTATTTAGTTTGGGCAGCACGTTTCAGATTTGAAACGTGAAGGAAAATATAAAGTCGCAATTTAGGGTACCGGTACGACGTATAGTTATATTGTTTCCGTCGCGTTCCGGACCTCAAATTACAGAAATAAATATACCGTAGAGATCAGCACGACGAGACGATCAAAACGGTATACAGATATCAGTGGCACGATCATCCGATCAAAAGTCGATAATCGGTACCGAAAAATGCTGCTACTTTACCAGAAATAAGATAAACGGAGCAGTAGAAGTCCAAATTTGGAAAAACGAATTTCGCAGTCTGATTCAGAATGATCTGAATAAATTTTCTCCTGTTGACATATTTTGGTTTCGGAAAACTTTTAAATTCACTTTTATTAACCGGTTTGATTTGAAATGAAATTTCACAGGAAAACAAACTTCAATATTATCAAATGAAAATTTACCAGTTGCTATATTAAAATAGACGTATTCCAAATAATAAATTTTTATTTTCAAATTTTATTGTTTAAAATTTCATAAAATTTTCAATTAATTTAACAAAAAATCACTAAAAATTTATGGGTCGTTACACTCTCCCCCACTCAAAACCTTTCGTCCCCGAAAAGAAAGGAGGTAGAAGAACAGAAACAACCAGACAGAAAAGATAGATTGAAAGTCAAGATTAAACAATTTATTTGAACAATATAAATTTTACTTAAAATTTGAAACTTCATTTGCAATTCAATTATCTTATATACTTTAAAACCTTTCAAAAATCCATTTGTAAAATTTCTTGCTTCCCTTTATAAATACCATTTATATGTTTAAATGACACCTTTATAAAAGTATGAAAACCATTTGAAAACAATTATTTACATTATTACCTATATTACAAAGAAGCTATTAAATCCATGATCATAAATTTATTAATTCTATCTAAAATACTTTTCAAATATTATTAATAAATCAATAATCATTTACTTTAAATAAGTTTTATTTAATTAATAACTTCTAAAATATTTATAACACTAAAAATTTCTATTAAACCATGTAGCATATAAAAAAAAAATATAAAAAAAAAATATAGTCAACAAGGAAAACAAGGAGGATTTGGAAAAATAGAATATAGGTGGATAAATAAAGCTAAGCAGATAAGGTACATTCAAAAGAATAATATCAGGCACGAATAATTAATTTAGAACCATAAGGGTTTTAATTTCAAATATTAATACGGAATTTCTTTTGTTGAAAATACTTTTTATAATAAAATACCTTTATAACGAAACAAATTTCATTTCGAAAATACTTTTATAACTCGATGTTTCGACAAGTTTATCCTTGTTCCTGTGGACTCTGGTAGTGCGTTGATCAGGCGCAAAACTAGAATTCTCCAGGTACTTAGTAGACCTGTTTCAACACCCAGTGAAAATACTGGAAAAACTTTAAAACAGATATGGAAAGTACAATCCAAACAAAAGCGAATCAAATCATGGATCGCAGATACACAATGGTTACGCCTGGATCCCCCAGGAAACATCCGTACCTTTTAAGCATTCACTGCCTTGCGAATTTCGCCATGCAACAAAACGGTGGACCGCAGGATACATAAAAATGGTTACGCCTGGATCCCCCAGGAAACATCCGTACCCCTTAAGCAATCTCTGCCTTGCGGATTACGCCACTAACACGACCATAGATCGCAGATACACAATGGTTACGCCTGGATCCCCCAGGAAACATCCGTACCTTTTAAGCATTCACTGCCTTGCGAATTTCGCCATGCAACAAAACGGTGGACCGCAGGATACATAAAAATGGTTACGCCTGGATCCCCCAGGAAACATCCGTACCCCTTAAGCAATCTCTGCCTTGCGGATTACGCCACTAACACGACCATAGATCGCAGATACACAATGGTTACGCCTGGATCCCCCAGGAAACATCCGTACCTTTTAAGCAATCTCTGCCTTGCGGATTACGCTATGCAGTCGAGTTCGTAAGACCATGGGTAACGCCATGGAATTCGAAGGACACTCGAGTATCATATCCGGAAAACCAAAATCAGAGAGAATAATATCGATAGAATGAATCCAAGATGTGGCCACAAATCGGATATCAAGCAGAAGGCACTTTCCATATCTTTACTTCGAAAATATGTATCATATAGTACCTTTTCAAATCACTTTCAAATATCGTACTTATATAAAATCCATTATATATAAGATTAAATTTCCAAATCAAATACTTTCCAAAATCAATAGTATATCAAATCATACTTATATAGACTTCAATTATATAAGATTTCACTTTTAAATTGAGTACCTTTTCAAATCTATAGTTTTCGAATCAATTTCATACTCATACAAATCAATTTTACATAAGTTCGACAACTCCCAAATCAAGTGTTTAGTAACATAAGGTTCTCAAATTTCAATTTGTTTCAATATCAGTTCCATTTCAAAATCATATACAATTTCACCAAATTATTAATTATCTTTAGTTTCAAAGTTTCCAAAATAATAGATTTAGAAAATAAATCCAAATTTCCAAATCAATAATTTAAGTCAACCAATTCATTACCAAAATCAAATGTTTTCAAAATCATCTTATACCTATGTAAGGTCCATCTTATATAAGGATCAAATTTTTCAAAAATAAATTTCGCTGTATGAAGAGCCATATGGGATTGAATATCTTTGCTTTTATGGGTTATATATCTTTTAAATTTGAAATTTTCTTTTAGTAAGCAAAGATATTCTAACATGACAGCTTTCAATTTCAGCGTCTAACATATCAATGATATTAGAATATAAGATGTACATACGTCATCATTTCGCAGAATCACATTTGATCGCTCGCTCTATCACACAAGTTCGCTTTCGAACTAGTATTGTCCATTCGACTTCCCTAATGCGGACTTCGATATGGTTTCTCGACTAGAAGTCAAAAGTCTCCTTGCATAGCCATATACTACGATAGAGAATTCTAGAATCAAACCCAAAATCCATATCAAATATTCGCCATCAAGAATCGGATGAAAAATCCTAACACGAAATGGTGTAATTTCCCTCGAACTTGTGTACTCAAACTTGGATCAAATTAATTTTGCGAATAAAACAGCATACGTACAAATTATATTTAATCCAACTTGTTAAATATATAGTTTCATAAAGACGTTACGAAATTAAAACATTTAACTAAATTTTATTCAAAATATATTGAAGACCAAATTCTTTTCAAAACATTTCAAATCTAAATTTCATATTAGAAAATTTTAAAATTTCCTTATTCATTTACTTAACCAAATAGTTTCAACTTATTTAAATCATATTACTTCATATTTAAACTTCCAAAACAAACTTATATACTTTATCAAAATACTTTTTCAAAATTTCTCAGCTTTGAAAAGTTAACCTTGATTCGGAAGTACTCGAACTTCAAAATAGTCGAAGAAATCATTTTCAAATTCAAGAGTTGGAAATCAGCAACAAATCAGCAAATCAATTTTAATAGATAGGGTTATATCAAATCCAAAGCTCGAAGACTGAACACCGGCTCATTTCAAATCGTTTCAAATACATATACATATATCTTTCGAATATCAATCATACTTCAGAAATTTTGAAATAAAAAATGGTTTCACAAAATCACTCGCATAGCAAAGCTACTGAAGTGGCCTATCCTTCACTCTGAAACTCGAAAATCAATGTCGATGATGCGTGCACTCATCACCGAAATTATTTTCCAGCGACATAAGTGAGTTCTGGACTTTCTATTTTCTCAAACTTCTTTTGAAATTTCTTCGAAATCATTCGAAACTCATTAAAATCATTGGAAACATTTCTTATTCGGAAAATACTTTTAAATCATATTATTATTATATATTTCAAAATCTTAAAACCAATTTCAAAATACCGGAGTTCAATTCTCGAATTTCAAATTTAAAATCCTTTAGTTATAAATCATTTTTATATAAATCAATTTCTTATATAACTTCAAAATTTCAAATCCTTTCAAAAATTCAAATTCTTATTTTTTTTAAAAGGTATATATAATCCTTATCGAAAACATTTCACTTTTATATATAGAATATAATAATTTCGATATATAAACAATTTCTAAAATATAAACAAGCCTGATTTTCAAAGGATGATTTAAGAATGGATTTCAAACAAAGATAGAGATTCAAATTAGAGGGACTCTAATCGATTAGGATTTCTGATTCGAAGATAAGTTCGAACGAAAATGAGATAATTAATTACAAAACAATAGATCGATACAGTTATATAAATCGCGGGCGACCTTAACCGATCAACCGTGATTACAAAATAAGATCAGTGCCGAATTCTAAGGCAAATCGATATTTGATCGCCAAAGATAGAATTCGACATAGCAAAAGATAGCAGCATTTAAACCGGAGGATATATAAATCTCCGGTGAATCAATGCTAATTGTAAAGAAGTTTCACCCCTTCACAATTCCTTCAAAGATTGGCGGGATCGCCTATTCTTATAGAGATCATTCGAAGTGGAGTTATGGGATACTCCAGAACCAAAAGAATACTAATAGAGAGAGACAAGAATGAATTTTGGAACCGTAGGGAACGTTCCAAAGTTCAAAGGAAATCGAGTCAAAAGGAAGAGATTAAACTCAAACGAAAGTGATTCTGTAAATAAATTTACAATATATGCTAAGTTTTGCCTAGAGCCAAAGCTCTGATACCAACTGTAACGACCCGATATTTTGGACCATTCGCATCCATTATAAGTGTATAGGTAGACACTCATGCCGGAGTTGAATTGCTCAAAATACCGCGTTGTTAATTTAAATTTGGCAAAACTCAACATATACGATAAATAAATAAATCACAGATCACAGACACAGAGTAGAATAATGCAGCGGAATAGATAAAAGGATAGTAATTCATGAAGCTACTATATACATCAGAGTTAGAAAACAAAATACATAAGAATATCTCAAATACAGTGAAGTCCTCAGTACAAGCAGATGACCTCTCTGAACAGATCAACTAGAAAAGCTGGAAGCTGAGTCGATAGTTGGATCTCCAAACGAGCTCCAAACTCCAAGGGTGAGTCTCAGATGCTGTATCACTCGGTCTGACCCAAGCGTAAAGCAAAACACAAAACACTCGAGTCAGGATTAACATTCTTATATAAATAAATCCAACTCAAGTGAAATATCAATTGAAATACAAGTAACTTAAAGGATGTTGGGATAACCATCCTCTAAGGATCTTCAGAACTATCTACAAGGTGGAAATATACATTTTTACACCGTGGTCATTTCAATTAAATTTATACTTCAAAACCCAAATATCATTTCATTTCAAATATATCAATTTTCCAAAAACAGTATATATAGATTAATTAATTTAAAAAAAATAAAGTATTTATAATTTCCTCAAATCTCACAAATCAACTCAAATTCTAAATTCAAATTTATTCAAAGTTCAATTCATCAATTCAATTCAGTTCTCAATAGACCCTTTAAATTTCCAATATATTTCAAAGCTTTAATATTCAATAGTTTCAAAGTTAAATTTAACAATTTCATATAGCTCTTGATTTAACTTTATTATTATTTAATCAGAGAATATTCACTTAATAAATTCAATATCATCTAACTAGCTTTAAATTTCATTTTTTTCTAAATATTTCCTTAAATTTATTTAAACAAGAAATATTCATTAAATTATTTAAATCAAACCCGACTTATAAATCATAACTATTAAATCTTAATTTCAATAAGTTTCAAATCGGTTTAATTAAATAAAATTATCTTCCCAACCTTAATTTATTCAAATTATTACCAAAATCCATTTTGAAATATAAATTTTATATACTTAACATATCATATGTATTAAATCCATCTTAATTAAATTAAATATCATTATTAAATCTATATATATCATTACTATTTATATATAAAATTTTAAAAATCAATATTTGTTAAAACCATATATTTCTTTCCAAAACCATAGAATTCATTTTTAAAATATTTATATATATGTGGACCAACGGTGTCTGTATATTTATTTATCATATGGTTAGGTGATACGGATATTTATCATTTCAATCCGAAATTTAAATATATACGGGTAGATATCATTTCGACCCGTAATCCCAATTTCAATTCGAATGAAAATCGCTTGGGTTTATCATTTCAACCCATAACGAAATTCTCCTATTCTAAAGTCCGTTCGGGTATGTATCATTTCAACCCATAGTGAATTCTATACTAACAGGGAACTTGCAGAGTGATAACAGATATAGAAATAATATAACAGGTATAGATACATCATCAATAACAATATAATATAAACAACAGGATATGGTGTCATATCCCACAGGTGAACAGTTACAGATAATAGCATATATATCAATTTAAATAATTACAACAGCATATTTCAATTGTCATTTCAATTGAAATCAAATTTAATAAATAAAAGAATGGTAATCGTGAGTGATTGCTCACCTTTCGAGGCTAGAGGAATACGAGAATGAAAGCGAATAGACACGGAAAAGCACACTGATCGAACAAGCGGGACAGTGACAAGTTTGGAATGCTGCGACAAATTCGATATCGAGGAAGTAAGTCAGGATGGACCAGAGGTCGATGCAACAAAATATATGTTATATAAAAAAAAAAAATTCTAAAATAAATTTATGAACATATATTTGAAAACCAATATTTAGTTCAAACACATATAAATTAAATCTCCATATATATCTGAAAACCAACTCCTATATACTTATCTATATATATCCATATAGACTAATATATAAACATATATACCCATACACATATTATATTTTAAAAGTCAAAAAATCAATATAAAGTTACTTGTTTCAATACATGTAAACTAACATATATACAACTGACGTTAACTTTTATATATAACAAACATATTATATTAGATACTTCTGGCATAACTTTATATATAACTGACAAATATATATATACTACTAGCATATATTAGATATAAATATATACGTCGCATCTACTATGGCAAACTACAAAACATATACATATTCGAACTGATTATATATAAAAGTATATAACTTACACATTTATAAACAGACAGATTATTTATATATAAACTAATATAACATATACAATAAAATCAACAGACCCAATGCATATAAATTAATACATATATAAAACAACTTTATAAAATTTAAAATCAATATATAACAAGCAATTATATTACCTATATATAAATAGAGGAGTCTGGATATGGAACAGGCTGCTCGATCGCAACATATATAGGCCGAGTTTCACGGGTAAGGGTAGCTTCAGGCTTGCGTGATGATTTGAGGCATTTCAACCGACAGATGAAGAAGAGATTCGTCAGAGCTATAGGGTTTTTAGGCTTGGACGTGGGTTGTCGAGCAAGTAAAATTCATATAATCCGAATGTGGAAAGGCGAGGGCGGAGGGTAGAGTACATGCTGGGCACGGCGGAAGAGAGATGGGAGGCGCACGACAGGTTGAGGCTGAGGAAGGTCGAGCCGGAGCGGTGGTCGGGTTGGCCTCCGATGGTGGCTGATGGCGAAGCAAGGTCGGAAGATGGGAGGGTGAGATGCGGGTCACGGCTTTAGGTCGGAGCGTGGTGAGAAGGCGGCGTGGCCAGGGGCTGTGAGGGGGAATGGCGGTTCAACGGAGATGGTGATGAGAAAGGAGGGTCACGAGGTGCTCGAAGCGGTGACGTGGAGGGCTGGGTGCGCAGCAGAGGCTTGGCTGGGTTGGGAAATGGTGCGGTAGGTGGGTCTCAGCGATGAAGCAGGCTGCACTGGTGAGTTCGGGCGGTTGTGGTGGTGGAAGAAGAAGGGGCGGAGGTCGGGCTGTGTGGTTGTGGCAAGATCTGGGGTGGGAGAAGCATGAACAGGCCGAGTATGGGAGGGGAACGATGTGGAAATGTTGAGCAAGGAGGGAGAGGGAAAAGAGGAGGGGAAGAGATCTGCGAATGGGTTCACGGCATGAAGAATGGGACAAGGAGATTGGATCTGAAGAAGGCAAAGTTGGAGAAAAAAAAATGAAGGAAGATATAAACAGTAAGAACCATTCAACAGTCACATCCAAAGGGTATAAAAGCAATAAAATAGCAACGGTCACGTTGCTTTGATTCAGCTGACACATAAAAGCAAATCAATTTATTTAGTTTGGGCAGCACGTTTCAGATTTGAAACGTGAAGGAAAATATAAAGTCGCAATTTAGGGTACCGGTACGACGTATAGTTATATTGTTTCCGTCGCGTTCCGGACCTCAAATTACAGAAATAAATATACCGTAGAGATCAGCACGACGAGACGATCAAAACGGTATACAGATATCAGTGGCACGATCATCCGATCAAAAGTCGATAATCGGTACCGAAAAATGCTGCTACTTTACCAGAAATAAGATAAACGGAGCAGTAGAAGTCCAAATTTGGAAAAACGAATTTCGCAGTCTGATTCAGAATGATCTGAATAAATTTTCTCCTGTTGACATATTTTGGTTTCGGAAAACTTTTAAATTCACTTTTATTAACCGGTTTGATTTGAAATGAAATTTCACAGGAAAACAAACTTCAATATTATCAAATGAAAATTTACCAGTTGCTATATTAAAATAGACGTATTCCAAATAATAAATTTTTATTTTCAAATTTTATTGTTTAAAATTTCATAAAATTTTCAATTAATTTAACAAAAAATCACTAAAAATTTATGGGTCGTTACAAAAACAATAACTTCCCAATAATTCCTTTCAAAACCTATTCAAAAAATTCCAAGGAATTTTAAAATATACATTTTATTTTTTATTTTTCAAATTCTTTCACATGGGTTGGACTTAGAAATGGACTTTAATTGTCCTTCCTTTTAGGACACTCCTTCTTCCTACTTAATTTTCACAAAAATCCGGCTATCTTCTTGTAGTGATTAATGTACATCTTATTGTGGGAACTTGCTCCACTTTCTTCTTCACGTCTTTTGGATGCTTACAACATATAGGCTCTTATCTCCCATCAGTATGGATGAACCACAAGTATTCAATCGACAATCCATCAAAAATCTTAATCATAAGGTAGTCTAGCCCTAAAAAAGGAGTCTAGTATCATCCAACCTCTGAGATTCTTTTATATGTCGTGCCTATGCTCTTCCTTGTCCACTCATCACGACATGACCTCTGCTCCATGAGGTAAACGAGGTAGGAGTATAATTTAACTCTATTTATTTTCCAACCTATAATTGTCTCGCCCATCCTTTCTAAATATGGTCGCAACTACTTTTATAGCCGGAATTTATAGAGTTAAACGTATAATTTATATAATTATACGTAAAAATACAAGTACGTTCTCTCAAGCATATCCTAATTCCTATGATCGACTAACCTAATCTCCGATACCAAATAGAACAACCGCCACCTTAATGGGCATGAATTTCGATAAAATCAAAACCAAAGTCCATTAGGATACATATTGTTGGCTTTGGTAACCTGTAATAAACAAGTATATTAGAGTGAGATAAATATAAACACACAGCGTAATTGAAAAGTATAATAGGACATATGCTTTGACAGAGACTACTACCTTGGAATATCGTTCCTTGGATATTTTGTCGCCTAGTCTGTTAAGCATGAAAGAGAAGACTTCATCATCTACTGTTCCCGTCTTGCACTAATTGCCTGTCCTTCTAAACTTAACCCGTGGGTTGTTATGAGAAGGGGGGGTCAGAACAACGTTCTTGTGACTATAAAATTTCATACTTTACAAATCCCATTAATTTATGCCAATTGACTTTTATGTCTATGTTTACGACCAATTCGTTAAATCATATGTGTGTACGATATGCCTAACCTAACATTTTCCAAGGTAATAATATATCCTCAAGTCCCCGAAGCGGGCCCTTTACAACATAACCGCTAGTTCATAATCATCCTAACAATGGAGAAGATAATACCCAAGTCACTTAATACCTTTTTAGTGGAAAATAGGTAAACTCCGACCATTTAAAACCTCAAATTAGGTAGACTCTCATCGCTTACTACTTGCTCCCAAGGCGGACTCCTCGCAGGTGCCTATCTAGCTGACATCGCATGGAATCTCTTCAAGCCACTAAATACTTCTTTTATGGGAAAGAGATGAGCCCTTAAACAATCACTTAATACATCACCCAAAGCAGACTCTTCCCAAGATGCCTTCTACCATGCCTAACCACTAACCCCGACCATTTGATACTTCCTTTATGGGGTAGAGGCGGACCCTTAAACAACCACGTAATACCTTCGATCACCGAAGTACGTCCTACACCTTACGCATATTTCTTTCCCATATGGTTTGAGATGTCACACATTAGTAGTAAGTGTATGCAACTGCTAGTAGCCTCTGAGTGAAGGGTAGACCTCTATTGTGTAATTTTACCAACCTCATATCCCAACCCACTAAACCAGGCCTATTACCCAAGCCTAAATGTTCAACTAGGTCCACTAATTTACGCTGGTTTTAAACGTGTAATTGAAGCCATATAATTTACTACTATGAAAATTATATTGCTTTCTATGTTTAATTAATAATATTATTATCAACATATTCATTATATTGTTATTCCTACTTTGTATGCTTAGGCTTTGGTTTCCTTGTAATACCTATTTGTTACTTGTATTAATTAGTCACTAATGTCAAGATTTGACCATTTCTAATTATTCCTTATTTAATCCCTTTAACCTATTTACAGATTTCAAAATCCATCTATTATATCTATTCAATTCCACCATAAATGTCATATTAGATTCCATAATCAATCCTCATAAATGCTATATTTATCTCCATAACTAGTCCACATTAGTCCATTTATAGCCTATTTAAATTCTTGTAACTCCCAATTATTGCACCTTTATTGCCAAATAATTTAGAGTTACAACTTTCCATAACATATCCTCCAATACCTAATTTACTGTCTTTGTATGTCCGTCTAAGGATGATATGCAGTGCTTAAATTTAATTTAATGCCCAAGGTTGCCTTAAGAATTCTCCAAACCACACAAGTGAAAAGCGAATCTCGATCAATGATAATGATAGAAGGAACTCCGTTATAACTAACTATCTCTCTCACGTATAAGTTCGCCAAAGATGCAGTCGTCTTTGAGGCCTAATTCCAACATTTGCGAAAATTTATTATTTTGCTTTTTTTATGAATAATTAAAATTTTACCTTTTTTATATTTTAAAATTAGAGTTATCAAGTTAAATTCCTAAATTAATATTGAAGGAATTGTCATTGGGTTTGGTTTCTGCTAATTTTGACACGATTTATCAAATTCAAAAAGGTATATATGTTTCTTTCTTGTAAACAACAATCTGGGCGTAATGGAGTTGGTCTGGAGGCCTAATTTCAACATTTGTGAAAATTTACTATTTTGCATTTTTATGAATAATTACATTTTTAACCTTTTTAATATTTTGATTTATTATTAAAATTTCTTGGGTGTTACAATATGTAGCTCCACTATTTTAATTGCTAGAGATATCATTATTTTTTGTTTCATTTGCTCTTTGATAGGAATAAACACCATTATAGTCTAAAGTAAAACGTCTGTAGTTAGGTGGATCATTTGAAGTATATGGATTATTAATGTATTCGTAATTTTGTTGTTATCCATATTCATCGTTTAAATTACTATGTCTTATTTCATGATTTCCTGTCACACCTCTCTACCTCACATAGAGCATAATGCATCTATGAAAACCACCACCGCCATAAGAACTAATGCCATAGTTACTTATAAAACCGAGACCACTACTGCTAGTATTACCATGACTATTGTTTAACGAGCCAGTAATATTTTAAGTACTTTGACTCATTGTTATTCATGCAGACATACCATCAACTGTAGTAACAAAATCATTCATTATATTAACCATCAAAGGATCATCATTAACCAACCATCGTTCAACTTCAATAGTCCACCATGCTAGTTAATCATTCTCATGAAATATATGGTTCATGTCTATCAGTTGATTGTTTGTGACATGGAGTTTAACATTTTAGCTATTAATCCCATAATGTAATGCATATACACTAGTTTTCCTAGATTTTCCATTTTTATTCTACAATTTTGTATGGATCATGGAAAATGTGGTCCATTTTATTTCACAATTTAAGAAGAAACCTTCTGACTTAGAATATGTATGATACCCCAAGACCATTGACCGAATTTTTAAAGGGAGTTTACTTCCCAAAAGCTTGGATCAAAGAGATCAAAAGGAACAAATTAGAGATTTGATTAATTTACATCATAAATCATAAGTAAACGACAAGTATAGATCTCACAGTAGAAACTAAAATATATAGTACATCTGGGAGTCGATCAAAATACAATATATATACACATCATTAACTACCTGGCAGACTATACACAAAACTTCCCAAAATATGACATCCATCCATAACCCTATGCAAACTATATATAATAACATGTACATACTAGCATAGCTCTACAGACTCAAGAGTAGTCTCATGGGTGTGCTCTCTCAAGATAATCCAGACGGTTCCTCATACAACAATTCCCATGACACATCCATAATGTTCCAAATCTAATGTGACTATAAACTTATAAACACTATTCCAAACTACATTTCTCTCGACTTTGTAGGATATGATTTGAAAACATGAAATGAGACCATCATGAAAACAAATCCTTAATTTGACCCGAGGAGATATCACAAACAAAACCCCAAGTTAGGCTAGAAACTAGCAATGAGTATAATAGTATAACAAAGAAACATAATCGTCTGGTGTAAGGATATATATATATGTATGTATGTATGTATGTACGTACGTACGTATGT
The DNA here is from genome assembly GCA_030737815.1 of Allium fistulosum. Lineage (NCBI taxonomy): Eukaryota > Viridiplantae > Streptophyta > Magnoliopsida > Asparagales > Amaryllidaceae > Allium > Allium fistulosum. The sequence goes on from CM060903.1 coordinate 70,558,661, forward strand.
ATATCTATGTGCGTGTGCAAGCGCATAGGCACGCATTCATGCATGTGTGATATTCGAATAAATTTATCACACACTCCTAACCTAAACCCGCCCATAATCCATCAAATATGCTTATACTACTTTAAACACACATGTTTTGACATTATTTAAAGTGACTCGCAGCTCCAACTCTAATCAACTGGGATATCACATTCCATTCACACTATAGAAGCTATAATTGTTATTCATTAAACTTTTCACTTTTCAGGTTATTCATATACGAGGTTTGTAATCACCAGTGAATTTTGTTTATTATTCACTTTTCTTAGAATCTTTCTCAAGCCAATATCACGGTCTTTTTCATCCGTATATTCGCTGACCAGACATTCTAAGTGTCCTAATACGATATATCAGTTGCACTATCTTCTTGTGTTCAGCATTGACGCTGACCCCATTATGTTGTAATCTTTATCTTCATTCCACCATGAATCCATCAATGAGATTACTATTAACTCTTTCCAGATTCCTGTTTGCACGCTTGTCACCATGGTGGTGTCCATGCAATATATTGTTTAGTCAATAAGTGATGATAAAAAAGGTCATCATAATTCAAAGTGCGACCCCAAATTCGTCCATTAGGATGAATTCTAGAGTCTAGTAGTCTCACCGTGTCTCCTTTGTTTCATTGGTTAAGTTTATTAAAAATCATTTGTATTTAACTTCCCTAAATACCATTTTTCCCTAAAATTTGCATCATATCCCATTTTATATCACTTAGAGATGTCATGTTCATGCAACATAGCATTAACTTGCAATTCATAATATTAATTGTAGCATATGAATTGATAATTAACAACATAGCGAAATTCATCAAATATTGATATTTAGAATGACTCAAAGCTAATAACTTGCAATCATTGATGAAATTCAATATAAATAAAATTGTATAACATCAAAAACATAAGAACAATTTATCACAAGTCATATCATTCGAACCTCATATTTAATCTTAGTTATTTTTAGATACATTTTATCCTTTAATTCATTTTAAATCCCAATATATATTAATATAATTCAAATTTGACTTTAAAAATATGATATTTTATCTCAAAGTAGTTTAAATATATTCTCTATTGTTTTCAAATCAATAAATATAGATTTTATCATAATTTCCTTGATTTGAAAATATATGGATATTTAAAATTTTGTTTTTCATATTTAAATCCATGTAATTTAAAGTACTTAGAAATTTCCAAAACAAAATTTCCTAAATTATTTTGTAAACTCTAAACTTATTTCCAAATTTTAAAATATTTAAAATTTTAAGTAAGAATTATAAAAGTATTAAAAATATAAATACAAAGTAAATTTCTTGGTACCAGACTCTGTAAAATAAATACATAGGAAGCCTTAAACCCCAAATAAAGCTTTAAACCATAATTCCATTGCATTTAAACCAATTATTGAAGTGTAAACCTAGCTCGAATTCATCGCAACAGCTCAAACAAACCAAAGGAAACAAGCTTCAATTAATAATAACAAAGATAAGCCAAAATTCTAAGCTTACTGGTAAGAATTCAACCTGACTAATTGACTGCTAATGTTTAGGGCGATCAATTGGTTGTGACGATCTCTGAGCATGACCAATACATTGCCAGTTTTAGTGGTCGTCCCTAGAATTCGATGGATAACTTCAACGTGACTTCGAGGATGGGTTTGGATGAGCTTTCAATGGCACATACTACTTTAAACATATCACTTCTAGATCGATGGAGATTGAATAGTGGAATAATGAAGATGATAATAGTAGGGTATACAGTTAAGAAATAAGACCTGTTAATATTCAGTGTAAAAAATATTAAAGATTATACTCGTCGTATATAAAAAAATAAAGTTAATTATACTAACGTCCATACTTTTGTTTGATGAAGATATAAAGGCCAAGCTTGAATGAAGAAGAAAGAATAGCACATTGCTTTAATTTAGTATGAAGGAGGAAAGTAGTGGATGAATAAGAGTATTTATAGGTATGGGTGAAGGAAGCATTAGGTTAATGATTTTATATAGTTTAAAATATAATGATTAAAAATAAAAATAGAAAAGGTATGGTTTAACAAACATTTCCTATTTATTTTTATTTCTTTAAATAAATTCGTACCATTAACTACTTTATAACTCGAAATGCTATTAAATCAACATTTTATACCCATTTAAAATCTACTTAAGCTGTTTTATCCAAATTTTATTTTGTTCTTATAATGATTTTCTCTTTCATTCATATATTACTTTTAATTTCAATATTTATTATAAAATAGTTATTTTATTTCCAAAATAATTCCAAAATTTCATAAATATTATTTATTTTCCCAAAATATATTCTAAATAGCTTTTGGACTTTAAAATATAATTCGAGTCCAAGTTTTGAATTTCTAAATCATTATTTCTCAAATAAATTCAAAAAATCACTTTATTGAATTAATCCAATAAAATTTCCAAAATTATTTTATGACCCCATTTATTCATCAAAATTACATATTAATATCCGAAAGTATATTTTATTTTAATTAATCAAATAGCGAGATGTTATAGACTTCCTTCCTTAAAGAAATTATGTCCTCTCAATTCATTAGAGTGTATTATAATATATTTTTATATTGTTCGCTCATAGATACATATGACACAACAATCAGTTGAATTCAAACATCCATGACTTAATAAAACTATAAATAAGTATATAAATAAATACCTATCGATATTTAATAACCCAGGGTGTGTTTTTATAATTTGCTCTTCTGTCTCCCAAGTTTGATTTTTGGGATTATCCAACCATTGGACTTTGACTTATGGAACTTGCTTGTCCCTTAACTGGTTCACTATTGAATCTTCTCTATGAAAATTCCGTAGAATTCAATAAATTGAGTTGCAATTCTAATTTTTGTATCTGTCTTGGTTCTATTATACTGTTTAGATCTTGAATACATTTCCTTAGTTGTGAAACGTAGAATACATTATGGATACTAGATAGATATTCAAGTAGTTTTAATTTATAAGCTAGTGGTCCTACTTGCTCGTTAATAGGATAATTCGGTAGAAATGTCAAATGATATGACTCGCAAAGTAATAGGATATTCAGGCAGTTTTAATTTATAAGCCAAATCTGACCACGCCTTTTGTTAAAGAGACCTTCAAAAATACTCTAACTCCAATATTCCAGTAGAGATGTCCAAATTTCTTCTATGCTTACCTGTGTGGATCTTCTACTTAACTGAGCTATTTTCATCTATCTTAGATAATTTCTTTCTAGTCTGTTATTTCTTTTACTAAATTAGGACCTAAACTAAATTTTTCTCATCTTTCTAATCGATGGGTTGGTGATTGACATGGCCTTCCATACAAAGAAGACCTGTGTTTCTACATTCATTGGCATAGTGTCCCTTCCTTCCATAGGAATAACATTGCACTAGAGCTTTAACTTGTTGCTTTTTCTGATTCTGTTGCTTAGTCTAGAAAGATCATTTATTCTTCTAAGAATTTGTGTTCCTTTTAGGAAAGAACAACCTTTTCTTCTACTACTGGATTTGCTGGGTAGACTGACTTTTTAAGATGGAACCTCATTTCTGAACCTTCTCATATCTCAAAGCCATATCCATAGTCTCCTCAATTGGAGATATATGTTGGGTTAACAACTTATCTCTCAACTCATTATGTAAACCAAGAATAAACTTATCATTTTTTTTAAGGAAGTTCCGATAAGAGCTGGACTATATTTCGATATGGCATTGAATTCATTCATATACTCAATAATCGATGAGTTGCCTTGCCTCAGATCTATGAACTTTTGAAGCAATGCTGCTTTCTCGTCCTCTGGTAAGAAATGTGCCTTGAAAAGTTCTTTAAATCACCGTAGGCAATACCTTCTCTGGGTATCTCAGCAGTTACTATATTGTACAAGTCTAAAGCACTTGATTATAATTGATGGGATGTAAATTTTCTTTTATCTCGATCTTCTAATTCAAGATCGTCAAATATTCTCTCATAGTTCTTAACCAAGAATGGATTCCCATTACTCCCTTGTTACCTAAAAATGGCTTGCCTCTAAGGCTCGCATAGTCACTACAAAGCTAGGTGAATTCCGAACATTGATTTGGATTTGAATTTGGAGTTCCAACGCCTGCTCCCATTCTTGGCACAGCCTAATGACATCCATCTATTGATCCATAGTTAATTGGACTCTAGGGTTCCATAAAGTATTAGTTTGACCAACGGTCAGTTCTGCTAACGTGTCGGTTCATGTCCTAATCCTATCATTTCATACTGAACATTCGATACATCATCAGATAAATGGAAGATATTATCTTTAATAAATCTCACTAACAAATATATTTTACAATACAAATATTTTGATATTTATAACACCCCTATGTTCACCCTTTGGAACATTTTCCGCAATATACAAGTTATCCTATACTCCACCCTGGCTACCCCTAGGGCGACAAATTCCTATGTTTGTCTTCTTTAGGGCCAATTATGATTTAATTCATGATTACTTTAATTCTGATCAATCAAGAAGTAACCTTGCTTTGATACCAAACTATGACGTTCCAACGCCAATGACCAAATAATTATAGGGAAGCCCGATAGCTCGGATCAAAGGGCTCAGAAGGTGCTAACCAGAGATTTAATTGATTCACATCATAGATTGTAAGTAAATGGAAAGTAAAGATCTTACGATTGAAATACACACACACATCATCAACTACATGGAAGGCTATATACCTTCCTGAGACCATGATGTTCATCCATAACCATAAGTAAACTATATTTAATACCACCTACATACTAACATAGCTCTATGGACTTATCAGAAGTCTCACTGGTGTGCTCTCTCTAGATAATCTGATGGTTCCTCGTACAATAATTCCCATGACACGTCCTTATTGTTCCAGGTATACTATGACTGTAAACTTATAAACACTATTTCAAACTCCATCTACCTTGATATTGTATGACATGACTTAAAAATATGAAAACAAGATCATCCTGAAAACAAATCCTTGATCTAACCCAAGGAGATGTTGCAAAACAAAACCTTAAGTCAGTTTAGAAACTAGCGGTGAGTACAATAGTGTAACAGAGAAATATAATCATATGGTATTGGGAATATACATATATATGTATACGTATATGTATATGTGATATTCAAAGAAATAAATATGTCACATATTCCATAAACTAAACTAGCCCATATTTCATCAAATATGCTTATATCAGTCTAAACACACATGTCACAACACTATTTAAAGTAACTCATGGTTGTAACTCTAATCAACTGGGACATCACAACCTATTCACATTTTAGAAGTCAACCATTACTCAATAAACTTTTCACTATTCGAGTTATTTATATACGAGTTTTGTAATCACTAGTGAATCCTACTCAATATTTACTCTTACTAGACTCTACATGGCCTTTGTCATCTATATAGTCCTTGACCAGCCATTTCATGTTCCACTATGCATCCATCAATGAGATTACTCTGAACTCTTTCAAATTTCATGTTTGCACTACGCCTGTCACCGTGGTTGTGTCCATGCAATAGATCATTTGGACAATAAGCGACGAGGGATAAGGCTGTCATAATTCATGGTGCGACCTTGAATTTGTCCGCTAGGATGGATTCCAGCTTCTAGTATCCTCACTCATCTTGTTTGCTTGATCAGTTAAATTTATTCAAAATTATCTATATTTAATCTCCTTAAGTACCATTTGTTCTTGAAATGGCATCTTGAACCATTTTATATCACAATTTCATGTTTGTACAACATAACACAAACTTGCAATTTATAATAACATTTATAACATAAGCATTGATAAAGCATAACATAGCATAGCAAAATTCATCAAAATTTGATATTTAAGACATTTCAAAGTTAATAACTTACACTCATCAATGTAATTCAAAATAAATAAACTTGCATAACATCATAGATTCAAGTACATTTCATCATAAATCATATCATTCCGTCCATATTTAATACGAATTATTTATAAGTAAGCCCGTACAATTTATTTCAATTTAAATCCTAAATAATTCAAATTTATCTTTAAAAATATGTTATTTTATCTTAAAATAATTCATATATATCCTCTATAATTTTCATATCAATAAACATAGATTTTATCAAATTTTCCTTGATTTGAAAATATTTGATTATTTAAAAATCCCTTTTCAAATATAAATACATATTATTTAAAATTTCTTCGAAATTTTCAAATTACAAATTTCTAAATTATTTTACAAACTCCAAACTTAATTATAAAATTTTCAGAATTTTGACATTTCAAAAATCCAATTTTAAAAGAATTAAAAATATAAATACACTATAAATTTTTTGGTATCAGGCTATGCAAAATAAATACACGGGAATCCATAAACCCCAAAAAAATTAATCCATAATTCCAGTGCATTTCAACCTATTTTGTAAACTTAGCTCGAATTCATTGCAACATCTCAAACAAACCAATGGAAACAAGCTGGGATCAAAAATAATAATGATTGACAAAGATTCTAGGTTTACTGCCTAGAATTTGACATGACCGATCGACTGCTCATGATTAAGCGGTCGACTAGTTGTGATGTTCTCTTTGCAGTAATGCCCAGAACTTCATCGGTTTCGGTCATTATTCCCTTGCTTTCGTTGGTCGACCTTAATGTGGTTATGGAGATAATTTTGGATAAGCTTTCTATGGCACATACTGCTTTAAACTTATCACTTGTAGATCAACATATATTAAACAGTGGAATAATAAAGATGATAAAAGTTGGGTTTACATACTGTTAATAAAGAAAACATGTTCATATTCAATGTAAAACAATATTAAAGATTAAATTCACTTTATATAAAAAAGAAAGTAAATTATAATCAAATCCTAATTTTTTTTGATGAACAACTGAAGACCTAGGTTGAATAAAGTAGAAAGAATAACTCATTCTTATTTAGTATGAAGGATGAAAGTAGTGATGTGTAGGGTATTTATAGGTATGGAAGAAGGAAGCTGTACGGTTAAGGATTGTATATAGGTTAACATACAATTATTATAAAGAAAAGTATTAAAAGTGTGGTCCAATAAAACATTTCCTATTTTTTTCTTTGAATAATCTTGTACCACTTACGGCTTTATAACTCGAGACATTGTATACCGATTTAAAATACTCAAGACGGTTTATTCAAATTTTATTTTATTCTTGTAATAGTTTTTTCTTTTATTGAAATGTAACTTTTCAATTTCAACAATTATAAAATAATTGTTTTATTTCCAAAATAAATTGTCAATACAACTTTTGGACTTCAAAAATAATTCAAATTTCAAATTTCTAAATCATTATACCTCAAATAATTCCTAAAAATCACTTTTACTGAATTAAATCGATCGAAATTTCCAAAATTATTTTCTAACCCCATTTACTCATAAAAATTCCACATTAAAATCTTAAACTATATTTTTATTATAATTAATCAAACAACGGGATGTTACAATATGCATTACTAAATGCGCTAGATTTGAAACATCCTTACTACCAATTACTATTGAGTAGGAGAACATATATTTATAGTGGTTTTTGCTTTTTAGGAATGTACTAACTGTCATTCTATAACTGTCCACCTGTGGAGGTAAAATCTAAATATTTGATGTATTTTTTGAGCAAAATATTTGACGTAGTTTAGCTCTTTTCCAATCTCGAATTGTGTTAATATATTTGGGATCATTTATTACACGACATTGTCAAATCCATTTAATATTTCACTATCTTTTATCGCATCTCCATATTGAATGACAAAATTAAGAAAATAAGATATAGTTTAAGTAGCGTAAGCATTATTGGGATGTTACATGTTAGGTATTTTAGCCAAGTCCTATGTGCTTTGAGTTCAAAGAAAAGCATATTCTTAAGTTAAAGATACAAATCACAGGATACAAGTGCAAGTCACATGCCAAGAAATAAGCGCATGTCATAAGTTCACATTAAAGTAATTAAGCAAGGAAAATTTTATTCTATACTCAATTTTAGAGTCCTAATTCTAATTTGAACTAGTAGCTATTGAAATCTAAATCTCAAGATTTTTTCTACAAACAAAAAATGTAAAATGAAGAAGAAGGTGCATGCCTTGTTTATAGAAGACTTCAGCATTTAGATTCATTTAACACTCTTAATTTTGATTAACATAATTTAAGTTATTTAATTAAATAAATTAAATAAGATAATGTATAATAATAAAGAGGATGAGATTTGATAATTAAGTTGGTCAAGCCTTAATTAACGAATTAATAAGATTGGTTAGAATTTGAGTAAGAATGAGGATTCGTGTAAAGGGAAAAATAGGAATAGGCCATATTTCCTCAACATAAACCCTTACACTTTCATCTCCCTCATTCACATTCACTCACACAAACTAAAACAATACAAGCCAGCCAATACTAAGAAACCAAAAGAAGAAAGCTAGGAAAACAAGAGGAAAGCTTAGGAGAAATAAAACCAACATTCAAATCTCTAACACTTAATCAAATCAAGGTGAATAATAGTTATAAAACTCGTATATGTTTGTTTATTTTAGGTTTTGTGCTTAAACCCAAATCATATATAATATGCCATATTGTGATTGATTAGTTGATTATATGCTTGAATGATTGATTATTGGATTTATTTATGAAATTAGTTAATAGGTTTGAGTGTGAAAACCTAACTTATGATAACCAAATGACTTGAAATTTGGCTATGATGTTAGTAACATTATTTTAAAAGTGGGTTCCTAATTTCATAATTTTCCAAGCAGGTATGAATATTTTAGAAATTTCCTAAGGAAAATGATTTTTTTTCAGGTTTTAATTATTAAAAATAATCAAATAATATTTTTGGCCTTGAAATTTTTATATCTTAAGTAATATATATTCTTATTTTTTAGAATTTTTTAGTATTTTTCCTAAGTGCCTATGATTTATTGTGAATTTATTAGGCTATAAAAGCTTGATAAATATACTAAAATATTAATATAAAATTCTTGGTTTGAAAAATTATTTTGGGAATGAAATCTGACCCATAGCAGTTTTTCTAAATAGAATTTGACAAATAAATTATTATCTGATATGAATTTTACAAAGGATGGGAGTCGGTGAAAAGAAACTACTTTATGGTCTCAATGGGTCAATCACAATCTTATTGGTAAGAGGAATTTTTGGACTATGCCCATTCCACAAAACTGCAGTTGGAGTTGGAGATGTATTCTCAAGCTTAGGGAGACTTTTATTCCTTTCTTACAATGTAATTATGTTTTGATAAAAGGTCTATCCTTCTGGCATTCTCCATGGGCTAAACAAGGATTGATTTTAAGTTCTGTAGTTGAGTATAACCTGAGAAGGAATTCTGGTATTTCTGAACTGGCTACAGTTGATGAGTTTTTACAGGATGATTGTGTAGTTTTACCTTATTCCAGTTCATTTCAACTAAGGAATTTATGGAATGTCATCACTAGTAATCCCATTAAGAATAATGACAATGTTTTAATTTGGTCAGACAAGGGTAAGCTTCATTCTATTAAGCTTGTTTATAATTTTCTCTGTCAAAATGGTTCTCAATTTCCCTGGCATTCAAGAATTTGGAATATTAGTGGAAGTGCTAAAGAAAACTTATTGTTGTGGAAAGTGATGGCAAATGCCTTAAATACCAAGGATAAGCTCTGTAAAATGGGTATTATTTCAGAGGATTTATGTGTTCTCTGCAAATCAGAAACTGAAAGCAATACTCACTTGTTTTTTGAGTGCACTTTTGTATATCAAATATGGTATAGACTTCTATCTAATGGTGGATTTTATAAACCATCACCAGTTAGTTCAATTGAATGGTTTAATGTGTTTAAAGCAACAAGATGGAAGACTCGTTTGACCAGGCTGCTGCTAAAACTTCTTAAGAGACTGATATATGCAGTGTGGTCTGAAAGGAATAACAGAGTTTTTGGTATTGGTAGTAAAAATTCATCTCAGCTCTATAATATGGTTCATGGCAGTATTCTCAGAGACATTAAAACAAATTATATTTGAAGTTTTGCATTGATTTTATCACCTCTTGTAGATGGCCCTTTTCCGGAATGTTAAATATAATTTTACTGGATTCTCAAGATTGTATGCAGTGTATTATATTGTTTGGTCTATTTGTGATTGCTGATTGTAAGTTTGTATTGGTTGTTTTATTATCATTGTAGCTGTCAAGATGGTTGTAATAGGGTGTAATTTTGTGGCACTGTAACTGTTTGTAATATTGCTTAGGTCAATAAAATGAGTTCATGCTCTTGCCTTTCAAAAAAAACATATTTTATGATAATTACGAGATTGCCATGCTTATGGTAGTTAATTCCCCAGCCCATTCATGTCGAAGCTACCAATGGCGTCTTCAATCAGAAGGAAAGCATATGATATCAAGAACGTTCGTATTGAATGGTTCCACTAAGGTTGAAGCGTAGTATAGGGGTTCTCGGCATTAAGCTTAACGTCAACATGAGTTATCTCATAAATAAACCAATGCTAACATCCATCACTCCACCATACTTTATCCCTTTCTTATAAAATCTAAAATATGCTGTATAGATGCTGCATTACGTACTTTCAATATTAACTATATAAGGTGGCATTGACGCTGCTATCGGCTACTTTCGATATTGTTTCTTTAAGGTAGCAATGCTGTATATATGAATTTTGACACTGGTTTTATTGTGGCGATGATGCCGCTATTCATATTTTTTGACATTGATACTTGAGGTAGTTGCCGCTAGTTTTCATCTCGGTATTCCTTTATAAACTCCATAGTAGCCTAGCATTGTAGAATTGGTTTCAACTGTTTGAAGCAATGATGTTGAAGGACATCAATATGTACATTCTATTTATAAGGCTGGAAGCCTTTATTTCATGCAAACCAAATGTTATACTTCTTTGCTTCGGCAACCTATATATATGTATGTATGTATGTATGTTTGTATGTATACGACATTGATGATTTTGGCCCCCTAACCTTATGCTTTATAAGCCAGATTGCTTTAAAATAATGACAACTATAGAAGGGGTGCGATAACCCATATCAGTTATATTAATATCATACTCTATCAATTCAATTAGACTTATTATATGGCTTTATAGCTTAAGGTTTTAGATGTGCGACAACCTCAAATTGATTTCGAAGTTAATGAAAGCTATTTTACAAAAGCTTGTATCTTGGCATAATATTTTGGATGAAGTAAAGTGCTACAATTTCCTTGTTTTAAATATGATTTCAAGAGTTAAATCATTTATAAAGTTTTATGTTTTCAAGGAAATAAAAAGGGTATTTAGCCCATAATTTTACTAGAGAGATTATCATTCTTATCACCTTTAAATAAATTGTGATAGGATGAATTGACTCAAGGATTAGAGAATAGAAAACCAGATAATGAGATTGGTGTAAAGTAGTGCTCTATACTTCAACTATTAGCCCTTAGGTTTTATTAGTCCATAATTCCGGTATGTAGGGATTTGTTAAGGGTAAAATTAAAAGTAGGTTTATACAAAGAAAGGAACATATAATTTAGGTAGGTTATTGGTTGGCCTTCAAAACCGTTAGGTTCATGGTGAGCATAGCAAAACTACGAGATTGACGGACAGTCAGGTTTACACCAAGAAGATTGTGTTTAGATGGACAATCCAATTTACTCCTAATGGTAAGTTGGAGAACTTGTGTAACAATCCACTTTGTCGGTTCTCGAAAGTCGACACTAATACATTCGTATATACAATTATTTAGGGTGAAAGAAAAGAAAAAGACAGAACAAAATCTCACAAACGTGATGCATAATATATAATTCAATACTAGTCTTTACAAAAGGAAAAGAACTTTAATATACATATTATCATCTAAGCACACTAACCTATCATTACCTTAGACATTTATAACAACCCGCCCTTACAACGTTTGAAATACAAACAAGAACAAAAACAATGGAAGATACAAGAAAATATGAAAGTACGTCTTAGGGGCATCCAGTTTATCTCCTAAAACTCCAATGTGTCCAGCTAAATCTGGAAAATATGCTCGGGCTGATCTGAGCATTATAAGAAAAATAACGCATGGATCAGTCTGGTAAAACCAACATGAGAAACACAATCAAATGGATTACTTCATATTATAACCCTTTGAAAATAAAGGTATCTCATAAGACCATGCTGCATATAAACACTACACCAGAATCCTCATTTCGCAACGGCTTTAAGCCGTTGCAAAACAATTTCGCAACGGCTTTGAGCAGTTGCGAAATGGGCAATGGTAAAAATTTCGCAACGGCTCAAATCCGTTGCTAAATATGTTTTGCAACGACTAAGGACCGTTGCATAATAATGTTTAGCAACGGCTTACAGCCGTTCCAGATTTTATTTTGCAACGGCTTTTATCCGTTGTTAAATGTAGACGTATAACTGATGTTTTAAATATTAGCAACAGCTTTAATCCGTTCCTAATTACTATTTTTTTTTTAAATTCGGAATTTCTTCTCTGCACCAGTGACAGTCATTTCATTATCATAATTAATACAAAAATTTGCAAATTTAACACTATCACAAAAGAAAGATTATTAAACCAAATATTTTTCATAGATTCAACACAAAAACCAAACATAACAAATGTTTGAATTATAATGTTCAACATCAACACATACCACTATATAGTTCAACAAGTATACATAACATACATAGTACAATAACGACATCATTACATAATACTACATGCATAGTACAATACATACGGTACATAACGTCTTCCTCCAATCGTCTAATGCTCCTGCCAGCATAAGTTTCATGCCTGCACAAAACAAGAAATTGATGTTTGTTTATAAAGAGGTCAGAAAACTATGATGTAAACAAAAGGTATTGACTGGCAAGAATAAACAGAGAAGACAGAAAACACAGAGTAACGTGAACAAAAAAAATAGTGCAATAGGAAAGAAAATCGTGATGTAAATGTGTGATGTAAATGCAATGTGCAAATGTATTTTTTATAATGTTATGGAAATGCACAAGTTATAAACAAATGCAACAAAGAAATGAGATTACAAAGAGTGATGAAAAATGCAAACTAAGAAATGCAGTGTGCAATGCAGTTCAAAAATTTTTAATGGTGAAGAACAGTGCAATCTTCAAATGAGTGAAAGAATAGTGCTAATGACATAACAAAGGAAATCAACAGAAGTTTTGTTGAAGAACTGTGCAAATGTAAAATAGCACAAATGAAATGCAAAAGGAAATGCATGTTGATTTTCAGTGTTGAAATGTGATGCAAAACAATACTCTTACCAGTTGGCTATGTTTCTTAAATTCATAATTAATTGGATTGTGAAGATATTATCTATGTTAGTTTTATCATTTTTTTACTATAGATGCATCATGAGGTCTGTATAAACACAAAGAGGAGTAAACAAGCCCGCAACAAAATATCTGAGAATGGGAAGCAAAGTAAATTTTGTGTTACCTCACGGATCAAGCTTTTCTAAATCAGAAAAGTACACAGAGAAAGCTTCTTCAACCTGAAACAAATGTTAAAAACCTGAAACAAAGAACAGATCAGAGAATTATCCGATTTTGTATAATTTTCAGTTTTGATATTAAGATGGGAGGATTCTGATATTAAGAACAGATCAGAGAACATATATAGGTTTCCATTCAGATTGAATTTATTGGATAATAATAATATATACCTGCTCCTGCGTCTAAAGATATCGAATTGAACTCTTTGGATGACACACATAACCACCGATTCCAACATCATCAAAGGTCATAGAAAGAGGATGATTTTGTTTGGCTGTGGTCTCATCTGGTAATAGTATATTGTCCACAATCAACTTCTCATGTGTAGGAGGTACATGTTTTCCATGTATGATGGATGCCGTCGAATCTCTGCATACAAAACCTGTTGCAATGACTTCTAGATCAAAGTTCAACACTTCACATTTTTGATTTTCCTGAACATGCAAAATAAGCGGGTTAGCAGCATCGTCATTGTTCGACGTTCTTCCAACACTTTCATGATGTGTCCCACCACTTCCTCCTTCGTTGGAAGCAATGTCTGACATCTGTTTCACATATCCTTTTAATATGTCGACCAATGTGTTCAATGTCCCCTTCACATTCTCCAATGAACCCTCCACCTTCTCCATCCTTGTTTCCAATCTATTTGAGTCTTGTTTACTCCTTCTGAGTTGTTTACATGGAATAGCAGATGCTTTAACTTGTGTCTTTGGTATTATAGTTCCAACACTTCGAGTCCGGCCCCTTTTATCTTTGCCGAACGCTTGTGACAAGATGTCTTCATCCAATAGCATATCTTCTTCCTCGTCGTCATTGATTGTTTCCCTTGCTTTTGCAATTTTACCCTAAAATATGATAATACTAGAGATATTACGTGCATATAAGTTATAGGCCGATAAACCATGTAAACATATATGTCATAATAGTAAATCATTTTTAATTTATCATCTAAAACAATATATTGTTTAACTTACAAAGTACGAAGAATTTGAATTCGATATGGTGCCATCCTTTTTTGTATGAGTTTTCTCCCACACTTCACGGCGTATGATTTCTTTTCTTGGATTTTCAATTGCCTGCAACCGAAACATTGATTTTTCTTAACAGCAAAACTTTAATATGAAGTTTTAAATAGCCTATGTTTTAAATGGAGGCGGGCATTGCCTCGGTTCACAACTGAGGCAACATGGCCGCAGTTTTAAACTGAGGCACAATGGCCTCAGTTTAAACTGAGGTAGTCTCAATTTAAAACCGAGGCACAATGGCCTTAGTTTAAAACTGAGGCTGCAGTTGCCTTAGTTTAAAACCGAGGCAGGCATGGCTTATATTCTTGTAAACAGCTGAAGTTATCAACTTGCTTGAAACCATTTAGAAACAATTTAAAGAATGGTTACACCGAAACCTTTTAGAAACTAGGCAGAGCAACTCAGTCTGCCTAATTTATAGTTTTGATTATTTTGGATCTGCTCAAATACTTTACTTCTTTTGCAATATACTTCTCCAAGCTTTTGCTTGTGAGCAGAAGGGATACATAAGGAGGAAGAGGGAATTGCCTTTATTTATTTATTTATAGAGGATACATAATAATTTATAATAATAGTTATTGATGCATGTGTGTGTAATACATAACAAATTATAGCAATTGTTGATGCATGTGTGTCTTTGTGTATACATGCATACAAACATACACATACATACATGCGCACGTACGCACATACATATGTATGTATAACGTATGTATGTATTGTAACTATTATAAATTGTTATCCATTCCCGGGAAAAACAGCAAAACAAATGTCAATGCAAATGTGGATTGACCGATTTACATGTACATATCAAAATCATGCTTTAGTTTACTCCCCTTTCCTGAAAAGTTTTATCCGTGAATCTAGGAGTAGAACACATATTTAAGGTTGTAGCTTCGTTTTTATCCTACCTTAGTTTCTTTTTTCAACCAATGTTTGAGTATATACTAGTTATTTGAGAGACAGAGGTGCCGGTATAATCCTGACCATATGTAAATTATGTTAGTTTGAATGGTTGAAGGGCCTAACAGGATAATACTACTACTACTATTCTGGTCATATGTAAACAATTTTGTCATTTCTAGTGCTAAAAGTTTGCTCATGCCATATAAAAGATTACTTAAAGGGGAGAACTTGCAGAATTTAATAAAAAATGGTTGTAAATGCTTTAACTTATTTTGTGTAACTCAGTTTTAAATTGAGGCCAACATAGCCTAGTTATCTCATAGGCAAAAAATATGAACAACGTGTAATAACACTGAAATGATTGATGAACATGACAGCACAAAGTCCGTAACTTTACATATATTCTAGTCTGCACAAGAAAACTAATGATGCAACGAAATGGTAAAATGCAACGAAATAACAAAAAATTAAAAATGTACCATTTTATGTTCTACTATGGCGTGACTTGTACGACCACTGTGATGAGTATAATTTTATTGTGATCTATTTTTTTTGCCTAGCTCTCTTCTTTCGCGTGCGCCAGGTTTTGCTTCATTTTTCAAGAATTCGTCCCAATCTTCTACACTAACTTTTGGCGGATAGTTTTTCCTTCTAGCTTCATCATTATCAAATTTGTCGTAGTACCCTGTCCTCAATTCACTTTTGTGTCTTCTAAATGATTCACACATTTTTTTTTAAATACAACTCTTTTGTATTCGACTCTAGCTGATAAAATGTCTATATATATTGAAGATAAAAGTACATTAAAAAGAAAATATATAAAAACTGTTAACATACTAGGAAGTACTGCAGTTTGATTGTGAGTTCTTTTTCTGACCGTATGGACCATTCAAGTTAAATGACAAATGTGAAGTACTGCAGTTTGAACACATGAAGTGCTGGATGCGGTAGGGGTGATAATATGGTTGATGTCCATATAAACTGAATCATGGATACTAATCTTTGGCTCTGTTAGAAGACTTTGTTAAAACTAAAAGACGAGCTTTCATACATTCAGTATTTCATCCCATGTTTCGATATCAGTTTCAGTTCTGGATTTTGTCACCTCATGGAGCAAATTTTACATATAACCATGCTAATAGATACTATAAATTTGTATAATTGCAGATGTAATCTAGCAATTGAATTTGTAGGTGGTTGCATTTATAACTTAACAAGTCCAACCAAAGAACAAAATTTATTTATTGAACCAAGAAAAAAACCTAATTCAATTTTAGGTCTCGTTCAAAACTTGCTATAAAATATGTCTCATTTTCACAATTTCAACTTTTATATCCGTGCAATATCATATTGCACAAGCAAAGTTCTATATATATAAAACGTTATACTTGTGCGATGTCAAAGGGCTCAAGTACAAACTATAAATTATTCAGATATTCTATATATATAACTCTTTTGGATCGGTAGAAAAACTGTTAAGTATTTGAAGGTACTTGAAGCAAAAACAGCAAATGTAGGCTTATTAGACAAGTATAGAGGTACATGAAGGCATGTTTATTTTTATAACATGATTGTTTAGCATAGTAAAATATCAGTTTGCAGTAAAGAATTATTGGAAAAAAAGAGAGAATGGCTTACCCGCAATTTAGCCTAGACGTCATCTTTACATTGTTGGGTACTTTATCCCAACTTTCATATGATATCGACACATGAATTCGTACCAATTTACCAAGTATACTGCCTATTTTCCCAGCATTATCAGAAACTGGAACACCATATGTATTTGTCTCAACTTTCTCGGGTTGTGAAGATGACGAATGCACGACTGAATGGATCGACGTTTCTGCGGCTTCTAACATTGTTGCTGCAAGTATTCAGAAAGAAACATATATGAGTTCACAGCATAATAGTTCACAGCATATGTTATGCAAATAATATTTTCTAACATACTAGGTTGTTAGAAGCCTCTCAAAGTCGAGTAGGATGCGACATAAATTATCACTTAAAGATATGTTGTCAGAATAAATTTAGAAATGTAATTTACTAATGAACAAGTGAAACAATTACAAAATAATTTTTTTAATATTTCCACCTCAAATAAATTTTTGTAACACTAAAATATTTGAATAAAACAAAAGATATATACAACAAATAAAAGTAATGAATAACTATGACTAACCACACCAAGAAAGTATGCAATAAGGACATTCTAGTCATCTTTATACAATGATGGCAATAAATGTTCAGTGCAGCCATTATCCACCTACCACAGAGGCCACATATTACTTATGCAATATAAAATTAGAACAAAAAATGTATGAAATGTTCAGTGCTGTTTTAATCTTCAAATAGCACTAATATTTGGATTTACACATTAATTCAAACACAACCAATCTTTTTCCATCATCATACGTAAGCAAACAAATTTCTAAAATTTAGAATAATAATTAAATAGTGATACATGAAAAATTCTAAATTCATAATCAAAAAATTCTAAATTCAGCCACATTTGAAATTCAACTCAATTCAATTAAGAAATACATCTTATATTAACATATGCATTTGGTAAGATCTTCTAATTTTTTGTTATCTTCAAAGGCTGATTGATAGACAGTAGGAAACTCAAGATCATCCACGATTGTAGTCAACCGCTTAGGTGTGTGTAAAACCACAAACCATCCGCTATTTTTTAAATCTTTTGAGTAGAACACTTGACTCGCTTCTGATGCAAGAATAAATGGCTCATCGTTCATCCTATCTTTGGTCTTCAATTCCCTAAATTAACCGTAATCAAGTTTGAAACATGATCAATCTTGCAACCATTGACTTTGTCTTCGACCTTTACCCAATCACAATAAAAAACCGTTTGTTTGAAGTCTATATAATCCAACTCAATTATCTCCTGAATAACTCCATAATACATTGTTTCAGCTTCTTTATAATTTTTATCTTTCCCACTGGCTCTAAATTTTGTGATTGCTCTCATACATACACCGCTGTCTTGTGTTACCATCCGCTCTTTGTAATTTTTTGGGGAAAATGTAAACCCATTTACTTGGTACTTCATATAACTGCACGCCTTGAACTTCGGCCCATTCACAAGGCGCCAAAGAGTTGAATCAACATCGTTTGCTTTCACCAACAAAAAAAATAAAATATGTGAAAAGTATGATTAATAAGGTGTATGATACCTTTAAGTATGCGTGAAATATTAAATAAGCTTTAATATATACCTCGCCACGTAACCATAGAGTAAAACTTTGACAATCTTCCACGGATGAAACCCCATTTCGAGATTGAGATTTAGTACTTTTCACATAGATGTTATACCTCCTGCAAAAAACACATTTCAAAACATTTATATACTTACAATGGTGGAGATTCAGGAGTTATTTGTGAACTTACTTCTCCCATTCATCCAATCCATCATACTTATTGAGGACCCATCTACGAACTTGTTCAAACTGCACCAAGGTTAAGGTTATGTCTTTACCATTATCTAGAGGCATCTCACCAGCAAACTCATCATCCTCGTCTAAGAAATCCTCACGAGTATGTTTATGTGTGCCATCACCTTCTTTTGGCATATACTCCATGCAGTAAAGACTAGCTTCCTGTACGATATATCCTTCTGTAATACATCCTTCAATATATCTTTTGTTTCGGACGTATCCTTTATATGTTTTCATCAACCTATGAATGTAAATCGATTACAAATAACTAGTACCTATTTAAATCGAATGATGATGAACAAAACTAAGATTAGTAAATTACCGTTCAAAAGGATACATCCACCTATATCTAACAGGACCGCAGATTAATGCTTCATCGGCTAAGTGAACCATAAGGTGGATGCTGATGTCAAAAAATGCAGGTAGAAAATATTTTTCAAACATACAAATTGCTTCTACCAAACTAGTCTTTGCTTTTAAAAGATGTTCTCTGTTGATCACCTTTGAGCATAAAATGTTAAAAAATAGACTTATACGATGTACAACATTACGTAGATCTTTATGTTGTGGATAAGAATGCTGAAGCAATACCGAAAGTAATTGCTGCATTATGACGTGGTAATCATGAGACTTCATATTTGTTAGTTCAGGAGGATTGATGTTCACATTATTATTGAAGTTTGAAGAGAATTTTCTAGGCACTTTTAGGCTTTTCAAAATGGTGCAAAATCGTAGCCTTTCGTCTTTGCTCAAGGTGAAAGTTGCATCTGGTATGATTACTTTATTTCTTTCAGGATCTTCACTCACCCACAATTTTTGTTTTATACCCATGTATTTCAAATCTTTATGTGCATTGATGCCGTCTTTTGACTTGTCTTTATGACCCATAATTGTGCTAATGAGATGCTCAGTGACATTCTTCTCTGTATGCATAACATCAATATTATGTCGGACCAAATTTGCTTTCCAATATGGCAAATCAAAGAGGATGGACCTCCTATACCATGCTTCTCAACTTCGTCTTCATCGGTTTTCTTTTTTCATTTTCATCCGATTTCTATTTTGTCTTTACCAACTTTCATCTTGATATTAGCTACCTTCTCTTCAACTTGATAACCAGTCAATGGCCGTGGAGGACAACGATTTTCTTGTTTGTTATCAAAGTTTGTTTTTTCGTCTTGAAACTTATGTTTGAAAGGAAGAAATCTTCGATGTCCCATGTAACACATCTTCTTACTTGCACGAAGATAGTAAGAACAAGTGTCTTCCCCACATGTAGGACATGAAAAATAGCCATGAGTTGTGCATCCCGATAAAGTCCCAAGTGCAGGATGATCATGAATTGCCCACAACAACCTAGCCCTCATTGTAAACTCAAAATTATTAAATGTGTCAAACGCAGCGACTCCTTCCCATAACAGTTGTAACTCGTCTATCAACGGTTGCAAATAAACATCAATATCCTTTCCTGGTTGTTTTGGTCCAGAAATCAACAATGACAACATTGGAAACTCTCTTTTCATGCACATGGATGGAGGAAGATTATACGGTACTATAACTACTGGCCAACAACTATAACGGTTACTTAGAGATGCATGTGGATTAAAACCATCCGTTGCTAATCCAAGCGTGACATTTCGTGATTCAACAACAAATGTTTTGTCAAAAGAATCTGAAGCTCGCCATTGAGAAGTATCACATGGGTGACGCATTACGTCTAAATTAGACTTGGCACGACCATGCCAAGTCATAGCATCTGCTATCCATGGTATAATATACAACCTCCTCAGCCTAGGAATTAGAGGGAAATGTCTCAACGTATTTTGAGGTACTTTGGCAGCTCTTTTCTCTTCGTTGAATGTTGTTTTATATCTTGGTTGTTTGAAAACTGGACAAAAAACTCTATTTGCATCATCCTTCCAATACAAAATGCAGTCATTAATGCACGCATCGTAAGTTTTGTAATCCATACCAACTTGCTTAATCATCTTCTTCATGTCGTGATACTTTGTTGGTAGTGTGTTACCTTCAGGAAGTAATTCCTTTATGAATTCTAGGAGTGCAGTCACACCATTGTCAGAAAAGCCATACTGGGTTTTCAAGTTATTCAGCTTGACAACGAAATACAATTTTGTTATCCCTTTTGGACATGAAGGATAAAATGGCTCTTTTGCATTATCAAAAAGTGATTTATACTTCTTGCTTTGATTGGCCTGCCAATCAACATCAACCGTAGGCGAATCCCCAATATTATCTGGCAACAAACTTGTAGGTTGAAATTGATGAAATCTATCAGCATCATTGACCAGATCTTCCATCCTAGGAAGTTCAGAGTCATCGGTACTTATGGCTTGACTAATAGGTTGTTTTTGGTTCATTGCCGACTCTTCCCCATGAAAATGCCAAACAATATATGATTGGACAAATCCCCATCTAAGCAGATGAAAATGAATTTCATCTAATTTAATTTTCATTTTCATATTTTTGCACTGTGTGCAAGGACAAGAATAGATTTCCTTACTACCACCATTTTCTACAACAAAATCAATAAACTTCTGCACTCCTTCCATATATCGTAGGGTTCTTTGATCGGCTTCTTTCATCCACTCTTTATCTATACTTGAAGACATATTGATCTGCCGACTAAAATATATACAACAGTTTATAAACTTGAAAGTACGAGCAACTTAAAGAATAATTATACCTCTTACAGAACATGAGTCATTGTTTAAGGATATTGAGTGAGCTGAATATATTTTCTACTATTGTTTTAGATGATAATTTTGATTATGGCCTATTAATGATGTTAAAATTCATTTATAATGATTAAGGACATTTCGATATTAAATCATTGCACAAGGTCAGTTGTAGCTGATTATTGGCTCCCAACACTTGTATTTTATGTTATTGTTTTTATCCCTAGTTATGTGCACCAAGCAATGGGCTATACCACTTATGTGCATTGCACCTGGCATGTCTGCAAGCGTATGTTAGGTGCCTGATGTCTAATCTGCTTTAATTAGTCGGGTATGTCATTTTATGAGCAAATCCATAAAGTAAATGTTTCAGAATAATGAAAAGTAGAAATACTATAAAAAGATTACAATATATAAAACAAAAAATTTATAAGGTTTTTGGTACATTTGAACATTGTTTTAGTGAAAATTATTATTAAAAAAACACATTGAAAGAAAAATAGTAGCAAGGTAATTTTATCAGAGTAGCTGCAAGACTTTCAACTAAACTAGTATAGATAAAGTCCTTGCAAACTATAAATTATTATCCACTTTCCCTAAATTAATTACTGTTGCATTGCCTGATCATTTTAGTGATCACACTGCACTGATGTTGAAACTGATTGATCATTAATAATAGGTAAAAGGAAGGCCTTTTAATTATGTTAACACTTGGTGACAAATAGATGGGTATGCAGACTGTATACAAAAAGGACATAAAGCTAAAACCTGGGCTACTGATATGCAAAAAATGATTTCCTGACTTCAACATATCAAGAATAACTTGATCACAACATGCAACGAAACTCGTGGCAAAATTAATCTAGTGCAACAGTTGGAAAGAGATTATAATTTATGCTTTCATCAACTAGATTTAAATCAAGAAGAGGAAGATCTATATAATCAGCTTTCACATATTCAATTTTAGTTAAAGGATGTCATGAGAAATCAACATGAATTTTTAAAGCAGCAAAGTAAAATATCTTGGCTTCAATCTGGAGACACAGATTCTAATTTTTTTATGCCAAGATGTCCATAAGAAAACATAAACCAAGAATACAAGCCTTAATTGATGTTGAAGGGCACTATATATATGATCATCAATTAATTACTGAGCAAGTAATAACATATTATTCTCACATGTTTAATAGAGAGACATGAATTTTTTTCCTCCTATCCACCCCAGAAATGTTATAAATGATGAGGGAAGAAAGATCTTATCTGGAGCAGTAACTTTATTAGAGATTAATGATGCTGTCTTTTCTATGGAGACTCAAAGAGCCCTAGTCCAGACGGTATCTTCTCTAAGTTTTTCAAACCACATTAGGAGGATATCCAGAATGCTCTTTACTGAACTGGCCAAGGGACTGAACCATAAGTTCATTACTTTGATCCTAAAAAAGATAAACCCCAAAATATTTCGGATCATAGACCTATATCATGTTGCATTAAAATAATCTCTAAAATTATTTATGGCAGGATAAAGCATTTTCTCCACTATTTATTGCTAAAAACCAATCAGCCTTTGTGCCACAAAGAATTATAGGAGAGAATATATTACTGGTTCATGATTTCAAGAAAAAAGAAAAACCCAAGATATGCTCAAAAATTGATTTGTAGAAAGTATATGACATAGTTAATAGGGAGTTTGTGTACTATTTGCTTATTACTGTGGGCTTTCCAACTTCATTAGTGCAGCTAATTTGTGAGTGTATTGGTACCTCAACTCTTTTGATTTTAATTGATGGTATACCTCAGGGCTTTATACCATCAAACAGAGGATTGCGTCAAGGTGACCCATTTTCTGCCTACTTATTATGTGTGGTATGGAATATTTTTCTTTATTAATGGAGGATGCTTGTCTCTCACATCATTTACAGCCATTATCTTCCATATAGCCAGTTATTACTCATTTGTTGTACACAGAAGATGTTATGATATTTTTAGATGCCACTAAATTAAATGCAAGGACTATGTCAACTATTTTCAATATGTTAGCTATGACAGTGGGGTTGCAGATAAATTAGACTAAATCTAAGATTTATTTCAGCAAAGAAGCGCCACAAAAATAATAATTACTATTTCTAAAATAACATAAAAATCACGATTACCTGAATTGTAAATCAAGACTTTTTCTGGAATTACTATTTCTTTAGATCTGATATTACATGTGATGATGGACGAAATCTGGATCTGGATCTGGATATCTGGAGTCGGCGGAAATTCAAGCTAGCGAATTCGAGTCGGCGGAAATTCGAGTCGTGGAAATTCAAGTCGGCGGAAATTCGAGCCGGCGAATTCGAGCTGGCGAATTCAAGCTGACAAAATTATCACTTTTTTCCTTTTTTGATCGAAGTGGATAATGAAAGAAAAGGGCGTAGCTAGTTGGGAATGGAGGGTATGGAAGGCTGTACTAAAATGTAGTTCGGGTAAGAGCCGTTCCAAAATTTAGAACGGCTATGAGCCGTATTATAAGGTTTTGCAATGGACTTTAACCGTTGCTTAATAGCAACGGCTTAGAGCCGTTGCAAATTTTCCGTCTTCGGGGGTTGCGAAACGGCTGGTATGGTGTAGTGAAACACGGACAGGTTTTTACCTTACGATAACCAAATATTTTTATAGAAAATCCAGTGATATTATAATAATGTCTAGGGGGAAAATAAATACATAAAATAGCTGAAATGCCCGCATCTCACATTTCAACATAGTTGGTCACAACTAAGTCTGTACGGCGTGTATTGGAGAATGGATTCCATACAATAATAAGGCTATTGTGGTACTGCTTGCCACAATACACCTCTAGAAAATGTACCAAGGGCCTCACATGGATCCCTGCAAATCAGGACCGGCCTACCCCTTACTGGATACTACCGAATATTACATCACCCCAGTTGCTTTGCAACCTTCCCGAGAGCTCTCATGCACAATCAAGTCCATATATATATAAAGAGTGACGATAATACTCTAATGGGTGTGACACACATAGCCCTGAAGCATATCCAATGTTTTAGTTATTCCCGGTTGATGAGGCTTAGGGCTACGTTTTACCTTTTAGATAGCAATCTCACTTGGAATGCTAACACTTCCTTCCAAGGGTCAATGTAATGCCAGCATTCGTCCATAAAAGTTGTCCGGGATATGAATAAACAACGACACTACTTCTACTACATCCATTTTGGAATCACCCTCAGGATTAGTAGCAAGTAGCGCTTGCATTTCAAAGAGCTTTGTCTTTTATCCCATCATCTTCAAGATGTCTTCAATTGGAATGCTTGAGTTGATTCAAAGTGGTTTTCGAATAATTGATACGTATCTGATCCCGATCTCTTTAACCCAACATTCGACAGTCCCGGTAAACTCAATTCCGGTTCTTTCGGAAATATACAGACAATAGATAAGAGTGGAGATCACACCATAACCATCTAAGTGAATGGATCACCTTACCATTTGTCCTAGGAAAAAAATAAGGTTTACTCTCATGGTACAACATCATCGAAGATGACTGTGCTATATAACTTACGTGTTTCTCCTAGAAATTTCCAAAGTTATATTTTGACCAAGATTTTGATAGTCGGTTATGTAACTATCAAATACTAACAATCAACATAGATTTGATTCCACATTGGATCCACTAAGCCTGCATTAATTAATCTTTCATTAATTTAATATCTTCACAAAGGATATTTTCATAAACCCTTATACTTCTTTTAATACTTAGAAAACACTTATATACTTATCTCACTAGTATAAGTATATTGACAAAACATTATACTTGTTGTTCATAGAAAATATTCATATACTTATCTCAACAGTATAAGCATATTAACAAAAACTTAAAGGAGATTTTCTCTTTTCCAAAATCATATTGGGCCAAAACACTTATTACTTAAAAATGTTGTTTACTATAAACCCAACCATCTATCCTTCGGCGTTAAGTATGATAAGGACGTTTCCATACACCATAATTAAGAAGGATAAATTATCATATCAAATCTCATTCCTTTATAAAATTCCCCTTTTATAAGCCCACTCCATTTTTACAAATCCTTTGATAAATCTCTAAAATGCTTAATGGACTCCTTATAAAACTATTTTACCGAAAATCATTTAAAATCGCCTTTACAAAATATTATTGTAAACCCCTTTAAATAAATCCTTTTTATAAAACAATTTATCATTTATAAACACCTTTATTCAAATAAATAAATAACTTTTGAAGAAGCTGCCTTTTAAACAAAACCGATCCTTGGAAATAAAGTAATCAATAATAACACTTTTATTTAATAATAGTCAAATCTTAATTAAAACTTAATTAGATCTTATTTAAACCTTAACTTAATTAATAATTAAGAAATAATTAAACCCTTCCTAATTAATAATATATTAATAATTAAATCTTAATTAATTAACAGTTAATTAATAATTAACAGTTAATTAATAATTAACCGAATAATTAGCATTTACTTAATACATACTTAATACATAATTAATTAATAATTAACCTTTACTTAATTAATAATTAATTAAAAATAAATCTCCACCTAATTTTAAATTAATTAAAAAAATCTTCACTTAATTAATAATTAAGTACAGATTACCTTTACTTAATTAATAGATTAAATAATCATTAAAACTTACTTAATTAATAAGTAATAATGCAACGACCTGGATTTTTCAACGATTTAAAAAATAATTTAATGAAGTTTTAAAATATAATTTATCTTTAAAAATAAAAATTTGACAACGAAAACTAAATATTTGGAATGCATCCATTGAAATAAGACCAACAAAATTTATTTTGCGTCAAAACTCGTACGAAACTCGATCGACACAAATTTTTAGTGCAAATTATCAAATTTTAAAGTATGAATATTTTTTATATAGAAATGATCTAGAGAATTTTCTGAGTAAAACGTCAAAATTCGTTCCGTCCAATTCCTACCTTTGTAGCTCTGTTTATCTAGAATTGCCATTGGTGTCCAATTTCGAAGCGGTAATAGCGGCGATAGATGAGATTTTGCTATGAACGTCGTAGTACAGATTTGATTATATCGTTGGATTCGTCTCATCGCGCAGATCCCCACGGTATACTTGTTTTCGTGTTTTGGCTTCCGTGGCAAAATGCTACATAATTGAAATATTGGTTCGTGACCGTGCCCGGGGTCATTATTACACATTCTTTCAGCCTACAAAATTTTCTTTTCAGCATATTCCTTGCGTGCGCCTCCAACCTTATTAAATGCTGCATTTAATGTTTCCCTGCCCTCTGTGTGTGTGTGTGTGTGCGCCTTCCTGCTCCTCACCATTCTCTTTGCTTATTCTCCTCTCTTCCAAGCTTTTGTTAGAAGAAAGATATAAACCTTCATATATATATATATATATAAAACCACGTAACCATCCTTCATATTTCTTCAACCTTCCTTCACCCCTGCCCTGCCCCTTTGCCTGTTCCAGCTCCGCCCCACCTCCCTTGCAATAGCCGATGGCCCACATCCTCCATCCACTGCCTAATCCACTCACCCAGCCCACAACTCCCTTCCGCCCTACCACCTTCCTACACAAAACCAGACCCGAAGCCCAGCTTTCCACCCGCAACCCGCTACTTCGCCAGCACCCGCAGCCCACGGACAGACCAACCCACCTTGCACCCTCACAGCCCGCCGCCTGAACTACCTACCTGCGCCCTCACCCTTCCAGGCTCCAACCCCACCCAGCTACCTCCCGAGCCACTAACCTCCTCACCTACCTCCAAGCCAGAGCCCCTCACCCTGCACCACCTCCTCCTTCTTCCAGCTGCACCTCAGACACCTCCCTCCGGACCTGCAACCACCAACCCACATCGCACCTACTTCACCAGCACCCGCAGCCCATGGACCGGCCTGCAACCTTACATCCACCCGAAGCCTCTGCCTTCATCACCCCGTTGAACATCCCAGTCCACCGAAACCCGACCGAAGCACCAGCCACTTCGCTCGTTGCCTGAGCCCGCTTCCTCCCCGTTGCCATCTATCCTTGTTCGTCGTCCAAAGTCCCGACCATACGTAGTCCACTTCGTCAACCCGCACATTACAGCGTGAAATAGCTCGTGCACGTGTAGGTGTATGCGTGTCCATATCGCCATATCTGTATGTTGAAAGCCGCAAAGTTGAGCAATTTAAGGTCACGAATATATTTTTGTATTGCAAGTATCCTGCTATGTTATAAATAATCGAGTAATGATTATGATCGATATTGGAATTGGAAATCATTGATAGTTGACATTGCGATATGTGACTTGGTTGAAATAATTGAATTATTGATTGGGATCCCAATTGCATGAAAACCTGTTAATTATGGAAAGTTTGAATATTGGATGATAATTGATTTATTGATACCCGTCACTGTTATATTATTGCTGTATGCATTGATTTGGACACTGAATGTTGAACCGGGATATGAGTTGAAATGATAAATACCCAAATTAAATCACTTAGCCTAAGATAGAAAATTAAATAATAAACACCGCTTGGTCAATTGGAATTTATTCTGGATATTTAATATTTAAGAAAGAATTTGAAATTTTAACGTGAATTTATAATTTAAATTTTTCGTTGAGATTAATATTAAATTTTGAAATTTATTAAGTTAATTTAGATTTTAAAACGAAAGGTAAATTGAACTATTTTAAATTATAAAATTAAATTAATAATGGTAATGTTAAATGTTAACGATTTTAAAACTCGTTAAGTTGATTATTTGAAAATTTAATGAAGTGTTAATATTATATGTAATTAAATTTTAAATGAAGATTTAATTTAATTTTAATTTTATTTGATTGAAGTAAAATATAATAATTGCATTTTAAAATAAAGTTTTGATTAATTAAAAAAAGAGACTCTGTAATTGATTTAATTGAATTAAAAATATAATGATTAAATCTTTTGAATTAAAGTTTAATTAATAGTGTTTAAGTAAATTAATTTCCGAAGTTTAATTAAATTAAATATTTAATTATAAAGCTTTTGTATTTTAATACTTAATTAACTCGGTTAATTTGAAAAGTTATTAAATTTGGATAATTTACTAAAAATGAATTATTTGTTCAAAATTGAATTTTTGGACTTTAAATCCAATTTTTTTGAAGTCAAATGAGAATATGATATTAAAAATAAAAGGATTTTTTTGATTTAATATAATATCCAATCGGTGTGAAAATGATGTTGGTTATTGATGAGACCGGAGCCGGATATGGGCATACTCTCTGTCGAAATTGGAACCACTTTAATAATCGGGTACATGGAGTGATGATCCAGAAAGAAGTGGTTGGATTTAGCGTATGATTGCTGGATTTGAAGAAAGAGAACGATGATGGATTAGCCTGGCACTTGTGCTAATTTGAAATGGCTAAAACAAGAGCCGTACCGGCCAAGTGGGTTAGCTACCCCGAGCGGACGCACTTCTTCGTTTGAATATACTATTTCGGTTATTATTGGTGATCACCCTTCGATTATGGAAGTGTTAGACGTGGTGGGCGATCATGGTTATGATGCGTTACCACCAGCCGGGAAGGGTAAATTGGTAGTATCCTACTTTGGGCATCGCCTCACGTGCCTTGTCATACTTTTATCCCTATACGAGACCACTACGATTTTGATTTAGTGTTGCCGTATCACGGTGCATCCCTATTCATCGACGGTTTACTGGTGTTTTATATGCGAACTGTACGACAATGCTTACAAATGTGTTAAAGGGGATCAATGTAAAGCCTTAATGCTATTTTGATATTTTATATTATTGATAGACACTACATATATAACGTATTCTACTATATATATAAATAGTCTGACAGTCCTTAAGAGATGAAAAATCACGTAACATCTCTTGAGTTACTTGTACATTTTCACTTGAGTAGAACTACTTACATGAGAACTTCTAGTCCTGACTCGAGTATATTTTTTTACTTTATGCTCGGGTCATCCTGATTATTGCAGTGTGTGAGCAATGCTTATTTTGGGAGCCAAAGAATTGGTTGAAGACTCCACTCTACCTAGTGTTAGTTATCCATGTTTATTTTGGCTTGTATCAGTAAACTTCTATGTATATCTAGTATTGTATAATTAAAGTCTGAAACTCTGATGTATTTTGTGTAGTAGCTCCATGAACTACTATGTATATTTTTTGTTTCCGCTGCGAGATTCTATATTATTCTGTGTGCGATTCTGTATATGATTCTATATTAAAACCCCAAATTGATAATCTGTCTAATTTGAACGGTTTAAGTTGGACAAGGATGGTTTATTGTCAGCTTAAGTTGTTCAAAAAGGGCGGGTCGTCACAGTTGGTATCAAAGCTTTGGTTTAGCGAATACCGTAGCCTGCGGGGTAAAGCTCATTAGGAATAGGGTTAGTAATGCCCTATAATGAGTGGAATCATTCTTAAGAGAGCGTATTTTGAAAATATAAAATGTTTGAAAAATCCAATCTAATTTCAAAATTTCTATCGATTCGACTTCATCTTCCTTGTTAAAATTCGCTTTGATTTGGGTTTCCTTAAGTTTCTTGTTCTAAATCCACCCTTGACTTTTCAGGATGAGTAATAGAAGAAATGTTCGAGGTCGGGGAAGAGGAAATGGCACCGTACCAGATGCTGCTGCACCAGTTGCACCAGTGGCACCAGTTGCACCAGTTCCATCAGTGAAGTTCACTATGCTCTACAAAGAGTACGCATAGCTTGGTGGTACTAAATTCTCAGGGTCCGAATGTATTATTGAAGCTCAGGAGTGGCTTAAGAGCTTGGAAAGGATCTTTACCGAACTTGAGATCTTCGATACCCAGAAACGTCAATTGGCCACGTGGAAGTTGCAGGATACTGCACAAGATTGGTGGGAATCTGTTACCACCCGCACCGAAGAAGCAAACATCACTTGGGCATAGTTCAAGGTAGTATTCATGACCCAGTGGATGCCGGAAGCTGGAAAATCTCAGTTATATCGTGGATTTATGGATCTTAAGCAGGGAAGCATGTCATTCTCGAAGTATGAAAGGAAATTCAACGAGCTATCCAAGGTTGGACCAGGTCTGATTGATACTCCGCTTAAGCAGAATGAGAAGTCCATAGCAGGCGCACGTCCTGAATATTATGACCGTCTGACTGCTCATGTTCATGGCACTTTCACCAGCCTTATGGATATGGCCCTCAGATATGAAAACTCGAGTTCAAAGGGAGCATTGGTTGTTCATTCTGCAACCCTTCAGCAGCTTCCAACAATTTCAAGAAGAGAAAGCCTAGCTTTGAGCAGCAAAAGAAGAAATGGCAGAATAAGAGCGGGATTGGACATTCTCAGAGGAAGCTCATTGATATCTCTTCTATCACTTGCTTCAAATGCGATCGAAAAGGTAACTATGCCAATAGTTTCCCAGTTTCTACAGGAGCATCTGTCCCACCAGTTCAGATGACCAGGCAGGACCTTTGCCACATCTGCTTACAACCAGGCCATTTCAAGAGAGATTGCCCACCCAAAGAAAAGGAACGCCATCCGGAGTCTTCGCAGTGACAGCTTCTACTCTAAGGTAGAAGACGACAAAGGTACACTTCAAGGTACTTTTTCATCGCATGATTTACCTGTTCGTGTTTTATTTGACACCAGTGCATCTCATAGTTTTATATCGGTTGATTTATGTGACAAACTTGAACATATTTTAAAACCCAAATGTGCATCTGAATCCTTATGTGTATCAAATCCCATCGGTGGACCCGCAAACCTTGGAATGATATGTAAAGGGGTGAAACTTCTTAAGGATGGCATACACCATTTCACCGGAGATTTTTATGTCCTAGGTTTCCAAGCTTTTGATATATTGTTAGGTGGAGATTGGTTAAGAAAGTTCGATGCATTTATTTCCTATAGAGCTCGAACAGTTTCTCTGTTGAGTGATAAAAGTGAACCCTTGGAAATCAATTGTCAATTGCCTCAAGATTTTGTTGGAAGTTTTATCTTTTCTCTTAATTCCCATCTTAGCGATCTAAGCACTACTCCCGTCGTCCAACATTTCCCCGATGTTTTTGGTGAAGTGAATTCTTTGCCACCTCAGCACGAAATTGAATTTCGCATTTATCTTATTCCTAGAGCTAGGCCAGTCGTACTTGCTCCAAGAATAATTTCACCTAAAGAGAAAGTTGAATTAAGGATCCAAATAGAAGATTTATTATCTAAATGTTTGATTCGTCAAAGTCAATCGGAATAGGGTGCGACAGTGGTATTTGCTACTAAATCTGATGGTTCTCTAAGGATGTGCATAGATTACAGAGAGTTGAATAAGCTTACCCATAAGAACAGATACCCGATGGCTCGTATTAACAACATGTTTGACCAATTGCATGGAGCAAAGGTATTTTCTCAGCTAGATCTTGCTTCTGGTTTCCATCAGCTCAGGATTACAGAAGATAGTATCCCCAAAACCGCTTTTCGAACAGAAGACGGTTTCTATGAATGGTTAGTTATGCCCTTCGGCTTAACTAATGCCTTGGCCTACTTTGTTGATCTCATGAATAGAGTATTCCGGGAAGTTCTAAATAAATTCGTCCTAGTTTTCGTGGATAATATTCTGGTCTTTTCTAAGACTGAGAAGGAGCACGAGGGACACCTTAAATTTGTCCTTGAAACTCTGAGAAGTTATCAATTGAAAGCGAAATTCTCTAAATGCCACTTCTAGAGAGAAGAAGTTAGATTTCTTGGGCATATGGTTTTAAAGAATGGAATTTCGGTCGATCCAGCAAAGACCACCATAATCAATGATTGGGAAACTCCTAAAACTCCTATAGACGTCCATAGCTTCTTAGTCTTAGCTGGTTATTATAGGAGATTTATTGAACTTCGCTCGAATTTCTTCACCACTCACAACTTTGACTAGGAAGAATGTTAAGTTTGTTTGGAGAAGTGTAAAGAAGCATTCAAAGAACTGAAGCGTAGGCTAACCTTTGCCCCTATTCTCACTATCCCGGATGGTAGTGAAGGGTTCACTGTTTATACAGATGCTTGTAGTGAAGGATTGGGTGCTGTTTTGATGCAACATGGCAAAGTTATTGCCTATGCCGGTCATCAGTTGAAGACTCATGAGGCAAATTATGTAGCTCATGATCTAGAATTGCTCGTCGTTGTCTTTGCTTTGAAGTTATGGAGACATCATCTTCTTGGAACAAAATTCGAACTCTTTATGGACCACTGATCAGTGAAGTACATCTTTACCCAAAAGGATCTGAACCAGAGACAAGTTAGATGGCTTGAATTCTTATCATCATACGACCTCGACATCAACTATACTCCCGGAAAGGCTAATGTTATGGCCGATGCTCTGAGTAGGAGCAAAGCCACGTTATATCAACTTGTTGCTTCTCCAGCTCTTATGGATCGCATAGCCGCTAAGCAGGATGAGGATCCAATGCTTTGGCGAATAAAAGAAAATGTTCGTGGCAGGAAGGATAATATCTAAGGCGAATGGGGTGCACAAATCGATAGGAATTGAATTCTAAGAGTTAATAATAGAATTTGTGTTCCGAATGTGGAAGGTTTGAAACAAGAAGTGCTTAAGGAAAATCACCAATCCAGACTTTCCATTCATCCCAGAGTTACGAAGATGTATCAAAACATAAAGAAGTTGTATTGGTGAAGTGGAATGAAGCGAGATATTTCTGTCCACGTCAGTAGGTGTGCCACTTGCCAACAAGTTAAAGCCGATCACCAAAAGATAGCAGGATTATTGCAACCTCTTGAGATTCCAAATTGGAAATGGGATCAAATTTCTATGGATTTGATTGATGGACTACCGAGGACCAGGAAAGGTAATGAGAGTATCTGGGTTATTGTCGATAGATTGACAAAGTCTGCCCACTTTATTCCTATGAAGACTACTCGAACTGCCTCGAGTTTAGCCGAGCTTTGTATAAAAGAAATTGTTTGCTTCCATGGTGTTCCGTCCAACATTGTATGTGATTGGGACCCTATCTTCACTAGCAATTTCTGGAAGGCTTTTCATGAGACTCTTGGTACTCAATTGAATCTAAGCACAGCTTATCATCCCCAAATAGATGGTCAGACCGAAAGAGTAAATTAGATTTTGGAAGATCTTCTTCGAGTTTGTGCTTTAGACTTTGGAGGATCTTAGGAAGAACATCTCCATCTCACAAAGAATTGGTACTTTGGCATATAGGGTTGACTTGCTAGAGAAGCTATCAGGGGTGCATAATGTGTTTCACATCTCCGCAAATATGTGCACTACCTATCAGTGATTGTCCAGCCTCCTTTATTTGAAGAAATGGATGTTGAGCCCAATCTAACTGTTGAGAGAAAACCACTCCATATAGTAGGCAGAAGCACGAAACAACTTAGAAGGAAGGTTGTAAATCTCATCAAGGTTCAGTGGAGCGAAAATGATCGAGATTGTACTTGGCAAACGGAAGAGAGCATCCGTGCTTCAAATCCTAAATTGCTAATGCCGGGTATGTGTAGTCCACGCCCGGATCTATTTATATCTTTCTGTTTATCTTTCCGTTTTCTTATTCCGTTCTTTTCGAGGACTAAAAGTTTTGAGTGAGGGATATTGTAACAACCTGGATTTTTCAACGATTTAAATAAGAATTTAACGAAGATTTTAAAATAAAATTTATTTTTAAAAATAAAAATTTGACAACGAAAACTAGATATTTGGAATGCGTCCATTGAAATTAGACCAATAAAATTTATCTTGCGTCAAATTCATCCGAAACTCGGTTAGCACAAATTTTTAGTGCGAATTATCAAATTTTAAAGTATGAATATTTTTACATAGAAATGATCTAGAGAATTTTCTGAGTAAAACGTCAAAATTCGTTCCGTCTAATTCCGACCTTTGTAGCCCCGTTTATATAGAATTGCCGTTGTCGTTCGATTTCGAAGCGGTAACAGAAGCGACAAATGAGATTGACGGACGTCGTAGCACATATTTGATTACATCATTGGATTCGTCTCGTCGTGCTAATCCCCGCGGTATACTTGTTTTCGTATTTTGGCTTCCGTGGCAAAATGCTACATGGTTGAAATATTGGTCCGTGACCGTGCCCGGGGTCATCATTACACATTCTTTCAGCCTACCAAAATTTCATTTCAGCATATTCCTTGCGTGCGCCTCCAACCTTATTAAATGCTGCATTTAATGTTTCCCTGCCCTCTGTATATATATATATATATATATATATATATATATGCATGCCTTCCTGCTCCCCACCATTCTCTCTGCTCATTCTCCTCTCTTCCAAGCTTTTGTTAAAAGAAAGATATAAACTTTCATATATATAAAACCACGTAACCATCTTTCATATTTTCTTCAACCTTCCTCCACCCATGCCCTGCCCCTTCGCCTGTTCTAGCTCCTACCCTGTAGTAGCCGAAGGCCCACATCCTCCATCCACTGCCTAACCCACTCACCCATCTCGCAACTCCCCTCCGCCCTACCACCCTCCTACAACGAAACCCGACCCGAAGCCCAGCTTCCCACCCGTAGCCCGCTACTTCGCCAGCACCCGCAGCCTATAGAACGACCAACCCACCTTGCAACCTCATAGCCCACCGCCTGAACAATCTACCCGCGCCCTCACCCTTCCAGGCTCCGACCCCACCCAACTACCTCCCGAGCCACCAACCTCCTCACCTGCCTCCAAGCCCGAGCCCCTCACCCTACACCACCTCCTCCTTCCTCCAGCTGCACCTCAGCCACCGCCCTCCGGACCTACAACCACCAACCCACATCACACCTACTTCGCCAGCACCCACGGCCCATGGACCAGCCTGCCACCTTGCATGCACTCGAAGCCTCCGCCTTCATCACCCCGCCGAACATCCCAGTCCACCGAAACCCGACCGAAGCACTAGTTACCTCACACGCTGCCTGAGCCCGCTTCCTCCCCACTGCCATCTCGCCTTGTTCATCGTCCAAAGCCCTGACCATACGTAGTCCATTTCGTCAATCCGCACGTCGTAGCGTGAAATAGCTCGTGCACATGTAGGTGTACGTATCGCCATATCTGTCTATCAAAAGCCGCGAAGGTGAGCAATTTAAGCTCACAATTAGATTTTCGTATTGCAAGTATCCTGCTATGTTATAAACAATTGAGTGATGATTATG
Organism: Allium fistulosum; assembly: GCA_030737815.1. NCBI lineage: Eukaryota > Viridiplantae > Streptophyta > Magnoliopsida > Asparagales > Amaryllidaceae > Allium > Allium fistulosum. Next base: position 70,594,490 of record CM060903.1, read on the forward strand.
CTCGATATTGAAATTGGAAATCATTGATAGTTGACATTGCGATATGTGATTTGGTTGAAATAATCAAAATTATTGATTGGGACCCCAATTGCATGAAAACCTATTAACTATGGAACGTTTGAATATTGGACGACGATTGGTTTATTGATACCTGTCACTGTTATATTGTTGTTGTATGCATTGATTTGGACACTGAATGTTGAACCGGGATATGAGTTGAAATGATAAATACCCAAATTAAATCACTTGGCCTAGGATAGAAAATTAAATAATAAAAACAGATTGGTCAATTGAAATTTACTCTGGATATTTAATATTTATGAAATAATTTGAAAATTTAACGTGAATTTATAATTTAAATTTGTCGTTGAGGTTAATATTAAATTTTGAAATTTATTAAGTTAATTTAGACTTTAAAACGAAAGGTAAATTGAACTATTTTAAATTATGAAATTAAATTAATAATGGTTATGTTAAATGTTAATGATTTTAAAACTCGTTAAGTTGATTATTTGAAAATTTAATGAAGTGTTAATATTATATATGTAATTAAATTTTGAATGAAGATTTAATTTAATTTTAATTTGATTTGATTGAACTAAAATATAATAATTGAATTTTAAAATAAAGATTTGATTTAATTAAAAAAAGGAATCTTTTATTGATTTAATTGAATTAAAAATATAATGATTAAATTGTTTGAATCAAAGTTTAATTAACAGTGTTTAAGTAAGGTAATTTCCAAAGTTTAATTAAATTAAATATTTAATTATAAAGCTTTTTTATTTTAAGACTTAATTAACTCGGTTAATTTGAAAAGTTTTTAAATTTGGATAATTTAGTAAAAATGAATTATTTGTTTAAAATTGAATTTTTGGACTTTAAATCCAAATTTTTTGAAGTCAAATGAGAATATGATATTTGAAAATAAAGGGATATTTTGATCTAATAAAATATCCAATCGGTGTGAAAATTACGTTGGTTATTAAAGAGACCGGAGCCGAATATGGGCATATTCTCTATAGATACTGGAACCACTTTAATTTTTTTTTACGTGGAGTGATGATCCAGAACGAAGTGGTTGGATTTGGCGTATGATTGCTGGATTTGAAGAAAGAGAACGATGATGGATTAGCCTGGCACTTGTGTCAATTTGAAATGACTAAAACAGGAGCCGTACCGGCCAAGCTGGTTAACTACCTCAAGCGGACGCACTTCTTCATTTGAATGTACTATTTCGCTTGTTATTGGTGATCACCCTTCGATTATGAGAGTGTTGGATGCGGTGGGCGGTCATGGCTATGATGCGTTACCACCAGTCGGGAAGGGTAAACTAGTAGTATCCTGCCTTGGGCATCACTTCACGTGCCTTGTCATACTTTTATCCCTATACGAGACCACTACGATTTTGATTTAGTGTTGCCGTATCACGACGCATCCTTATTCACCGATGGTTTATTGGTGTTTTATATGCAAACTGTAGGACAATGCTTAAAAAAGTGTTAAGGGGGATCAATGTAAAGCCTTAACGCTATTTTGATATTTTATATTACTGATAGACACTACATATATAGCGTATTGTACTAAATATATAAATAGTTTGACGGATCCTTAAGAGATGGAAAATCCCATAACATTTCTTGAGTTACTTGTACATTTTCACTTGAGTAGAACTACTTACATGAGAACTTATAGTCCTGAATCGATTATATTGTTTTACTTTATGCTTGGGTCAGCCTAAGTATTGCAGTGTGTGAGCAGTGCTTATTTTGGGAGCCGAATACTTGGTTGAAGACTCCAGTCTATCTTGTATTAGTTATCCATGTTTATTTTGGCTTGTATCGGTAAACTTCTATGTATCTCTAGTCTTGTATAATTAAAGTTTGAAACTCCGATGTATTTTGTGTAGTAGCATCATGAATTACTATGTATATTATTTATTTCCACTGCGAGATTCTGTATTATTCTGTGTGCGATTCTGTATCTGATTCTATATTAAAACCCCAAATTGATAATCTATCTAATTTGAATGGTTTAAGTTGGACAAGGATGGTTTATTGTCAGCTTAAGTTGTTCGAAAAGGGCAGGTCGTCACAAATAATTACCTTTTAATATTTTAATATGTTTTGAAAATACTTTTCAAAATTACTTAAAAAGCAAACACCTTTAGTTTACAAAAATTGTCCGTTTACCGAACTGCATCCATAACGACTATCGTTATGGATACCATAACTTTTCAAACTAATTTTACTAGTCCAATACCCTTCAAAAACTTTGCTTTTGACTTACTTTATAAAACATAGTAGGAAGTTGAAAACTAAAATAAAGTTTAAAACTTTGAAAACGTTTCTAGTAAATTTAAAAGAGTAAACACAATCTAAAACCAAGGGACTTCTAAGTCACTTATACAAGTACAAATGCTAAATTCCTTTAGCATGTCCAATACATACATGAACAAGATCATATATTTACATGCCATCACAACAAAACCCAAGCAAAATATAACTTTCTAACTAATCAATACATTAGACTTCTATAACTATCCAGAAATTTTAGTCATTTGAATTTGGAATATTTAATTGATTTTGAATATTGAAAAGCTAATTTTATAAGTTGAATAACTTGAATTTCAAATATAATGGTATTTGAAAATTTGAAATTGTTTTAAGAATTAAATCTTGAATTTTATGCGAATGAAAATGATTTTGAAGGTTGATATAAATTGCATTTGGATAAGAATAAAGGTAGTAAACTTTTGAATTTGAATTTAAAAGCGATTAAACTTGTTTTATAATAATCATTTTAATTAATTTATGAAAATAGCCTTCTAGGACACTGTCTTGGATTTTGACGAAACCAGTGCTGTTGGATCTGTAATAATGTACTTTTGTATATTAACAATTTTCGTTGCAATCAGACGTATCTTTTGGTCATGCGAGTTTGAAACACATATAAATTAATTTCAAGAATTTATAGAATAATATTCGATCTAAAAAGCAATCTTCCATATACGATCGAATTAGGTCTCAAGACTAGTTCCATTATGTTCGGAATAGGGGTATTACTTATAGAACGTTAGGCGTCACATCTCGATTGGAGTTCGAAATTTCTGGACGACTTAAACTTGATATTTCAAATATTTTAAATATGCACACCATACCCTACTCATGCATTAGCCCATATCCTTGCCCATGTTTCTACTATGAAAATCATACCCTCCATCCTTTATTTAAAATCATGACCTTATCAGAGAATCGTTCACAAAAATTTCAAATTGAAGTCAAACCATCCAAATCCAACGTCCCTCATCCTCTTAGACCACTTCATGCATTTTTGAACCTCGTCACCAACTAGAGAATTGTTTGCAATGACATAGTGAAACTAATCAATGGTTGGATTGGGTTGGATCGAGTTGTAGTGGCCCTGGTTCTTCAATGAATGGCAAGATGGGTTTCAGGGTTTTCCGACGACATGGGTGATTATTAGCCAATGGACCCCGAAGAGAAAATGTGGAGGATGGTCGGGGCTAGGTCCAGACGGAGGTTGGTGGTCAGTGGTCAACCATGGAAATGGAAATTTATAGATGAATAGATTTTGGAATTCAGGTTTTAATGGATGGAGGCAGCGAATTGGACGACGTGGTCGATGCTGTAGGTAGCTCATGGTCGAGGCTGTGCTTGGGCGAACTGGGGCTTGGTCCGGTGGTTTCAGGTGGTGGCACGGAGGAGATGAAGACGCAGCCTAGTGTGTTCGAATGAGAGGGAGAAGGAGAATTAGGGGGTAATGTATTATGAGGGTAATTAATTTGTTAATTATGGTAATTGGTTATATTATAAAATTGAATTCTTATAAAATGCATAACTTGTTCATATTAGGTCAGATTTGAAGCGAATTTTTGTGTTAGGATCGTATTGACGTGAATTGCGTTATGGAATTGGATTGGCGATGATTAGAGCCAGTAGAGTTTCATGTTGAATTCAGATGAAAACCAGAATGTGGAAGCAACAACTGAAATTGGTGAGGTAAATTCACCTTTTTAATTAACCAGTATTTTATACAGTTGAGAAAAATTATTGATTGGATGTTTGGATGATTTACTGTTTTATCAATTGGTTTGGATTTATTCCCGCCCCTAGAGTGGATGACCTTTTATATATACATGCCTAGTAGCGGATGACCCATATTATATGATTATATATTGTTTGTGATGTTGGGGGACAAGTTGGAGGGATCCAACATGATTCCTCACCAGTGTTGATTTTATTTACATATATTTGCTGATATATATAAGCTGTGATGCAGGAGGAACAAATTGGAGGGATCCAACGGGATTCCTCTCCATTGTTGAATTATTTTCAGTAATGTTCCTGTTATATGATTATTGAATATGAAACCTGATTTGTGGACACTATTGGTTAAGACATTGTTATATGATCAACTTAAACCATGTAGTGGTAGAAAATCAGTATCGATATTGGTTAAACGTTGGTTGCTACTGACCTCAAATTAGTATTTTAGAAATATTATAAAGTGCCATTTGAGTTGGAATTGGTTTTTAAGACAGGAAATAATATTAAATCTGAAATTGGTTTTGGAAATATTTTGTTTTTAAAAGGATAGATTTCTATTTTACTCCAACATTTTTATCTATCTTTTCTAAGTTATGTATTAATATTTATACCGTTTTAAAGTTAATTACTTATATTTAATATTGTTTTAAAGATTATTTATTTATATTTAATATTGTTTTAAAAATTATTTATTTATATTTAATATTTTTTAAAGTTTATCTATTTATATTTAATATTGTTTTAAAGTTATTTATCAATATTTCAATATTTTGAAAAGTTAAATATTTAAATAATTAATATAACTTGAAATTAATATTAAGGATTTTTTTAAAATGTTTTGGAAATAAATTATTAATATTTATAATAATGGTAAAGATGAATTATTATTGTTATTTAACAATGTTTTTGAAATTATTAAATATTATTTTTAAGATGTTTTTAAATTAGTAATTATTATTTATGTATAATGTTTATTGTTAATAATAATTATTATTATATAATAGCGTTTTTGAAGTAAATGATTATTATCTATTTATAAATGCTTTCGAGATCTATAAATAGAGTTTTATAAACAGAGTTGATTTTCATAAGAGGAGTTTTATAAAATGGTTTGAAGATTTAAAGGAAGGTTATTTACAAGGTAAAGGAGTTTATAAATGGTTAGATATTTATAAACGAATTTAAGAAATAGGTTTATAGAGTTGTAACGACCCAGAAATTTTAACAATTTAAATAACGTAGTTAACTAAATTTTTCATGAAATTAAACAATTAAATTTTTGAAATGAAAATTTGATTTTTGGAATACATCTATTTAACATAGCAATTGGCAGGTTTTTATCGAAAAATATGAAAGTTAGTTCTGTTGTGTAATTTTCAATTTCAATTTAAAATCAGTTAATTTGATGAAAATAAAATATTTTTGAAATCTAAATATTTTTATGTAATAAAAATTTAAATCACTTTCTAAGGGAGGCGTCATATTTCGTTTCACTAAATTTGGACCGCTCTAGCTCCGCTTATATTATTTTCGGCGTTCTAGCAAAATTTTGGCAGCGAATATCGACTTTTGATAGGATGGTCGTATCGCTGATATCTGTGTACCATTCTATTTGTCTAGTCATGCTGATCTTCGCAGTATATTCATTTTTGTATTTCGGCGTTTGGTACGCGGCGAAATCGGTGAAACGATTAGCCGTATCGGTTCCGTATTTGAGCCTTTTAGTTCCTTGTGTCTTTTCATTTGTCCATTGGCTAAAAACAAATGGCCACTATCTTTATTATTTCCATAAATTCAGCTCTTGACTTTTGCTTTTCCCATTGCATTGGTGTACATGCTTGTTCGTCATTTCCTCTGCATTTCCTTCTCTTCTTTGTTCTGCTAATAAAAAAATATAAATAAAAAATATATAATATATTATAGCTCGTATATAATATTGATTTGCACAGTTGAGAACTTGCTTTCGGCTTCTTCTTCTTCATGCCGAACTACAAATCATCCTCCTCCACTTTTCCATTTGTCGAGCTCGCAACCAACCCATCACCTCCTTGCTGTCCCATCGCAACCACCCTCACTTTCCACACACCCTTGACCTTTCACCGAGCCACCTCCGGTTCGCCCGCTTGGCCACCCAAACTCACAACCTAACAGCGTCCTCTGCTACGTTAGCCTATGCCACCTTATCCCCTAACCATCTTTCTACCTCTGCCCTCCTCCGCCTAATCCACCAACGCCATCCACAACTACTCCTCTCTGCCTTATTTCCCTTGCTCCAGCCGATCCACCATTCCTCTTCCACATGAAACACACGCCTCAAACTTCCCCGAGCCTTCCATTGTCTCTCTCTAGTGCCTCAAGCAGCACCGCTTCCAAGCAGCAGACCCGGAGCCCATGTTCCACCACTAAACACCACACTGCATAGCCAGTCTCCACCCACTGACCACGCAACAGTTCAGCGCAGCATCGGCCATTACCCTCTACCAACCTCCTCGCCATGCACCAAAACCCCATGCCGAACTGCCGAACATCACTACGACAGCCTTAAACCCACGGCCTACCAACTTCCTCCTCACTCGGGCTTCCATTCTCCCATCTTCAGCCTTGCTTCGCATAACATCCCACTTTTCCATCGCCTATCCCTTGCCTCTGCCAGTCGACTCCTTACCTTCCAGTCTGCTACTCCGGCTCTCCGACGTCACACCTCTGTCTACCCACTGTTCCATCCACCTGCCATGATTTCTTCCCTTGACAGCTTGCAGCCCTCGCCCACCACCTGCCGCCGAGACAGACATCTCCTTCACCAAACACAGCCTCCACCCGCCACACAACTCTTTCCGATAACCTACCGAACACCAGCCTGAATAGAGCAGCAGCCTCTTCTTGTGTGTATATATATATAAAGTTTATTTTAGTATATATATATTGATTTAAAATATTGGTTTTTAAAATATATATATAGATATTTTGACTTTGAAAATATGGACTTTAATAAATATTGATTTTTAAAATTTAATACAAAGATTTTTATTTTTAAATATGTGTTTTAAATAGAATATTGGTTTTTAAAATTATAATATAAAGATTTTCTTTTTAATATGTGAGTAAATTTTAGATTTTTAAAAATTATATATTTTGTTTTCATCAATTCAAGTCCATCGTGCTTTACTTCAAAATTTGTGCTTTGATTCGTAGCTCATTTCATTGTTAAATTTCTCTAGCCTCGAAAGGTTAGCGATCACTCACGATTAACATCCTTATGTTTAGTAAATTTAATTCATATGAAATGATGATTTAAATATGTTGTTAAAATTTGAATTAGTTAGAAATTTAAATTGTTATAGTATGATATGTTATTATCTGCAATTGTTTACGTATAATTATTGATATATGACACCATAACCCGTTGTATATATATTATATTTAAATTGTTAGTTATGATCAATGCTTGTAATTGATATGGTATGCCATTTTATATGATTAATTTATTGTTCTCACTCTGCAAGTTCCCTGATAAATTAGAAAATCCCTATGGGTTGAAATGATACATACTTGAACGATCTTTTAGATTAGGGAAAAATCGTTATGGGTTGAAATGATAAACCCAAGCGATTTTATTGAATTTAAAATTTTGGGATTACAGGTTGAAATGATATATAACCGTAAATATTAAATATTGTGGATTGAAATGATAAATATCCGTATCACTTAACCATATGATAGAAAATTATATACGGACATCGTTGGTCTATTTTTGAAAAATGATTTCCAAAGTTTGAAAGGAAATATATGAGTTTAGATTTTAAAATATAATATGAAGATTTTTATTTTAGTATGTGTAAAATTTGGATTTTAAATTATATGTTTTGGAAATTTTAAAGTTATAAGTTAAGTTGTGAAAATGTAAATTTTAAGATTTTACTTATATTTTTTATTTTTACAATATATAAAAAGATTTAAAATAGATTTAATAATAAGATTTAATTTAATAAAATTTAATTTAATTAGTATATATATAATATGTTTAAAATATTTATTTATATTTATGTTATTATTTTTAAATTAGATTTTGTAATAATTTAAATAAATAAAGGTTGGAAAGATAAATAAAGTGGACTTGAAATTTTATTAGTTTAAGAATTGTATTTAAATAAAAATTAATTTGAAACTTAGTAATTTTGAGATTTTAAAGATATGATTTTATAACTTGATAACTGGATTTTGATTAAAGGCGATTAAATGAATATTTTCAAATTTAAATAAAATTGAAATTGAATATTTAATATTGATTTAAATTTGTAATTTGAGATTTTATTTAAATGCTATTAAAAATGATTAAGTGAATATTTCAAATTTAAATAAAATTAAAGTTGAATTTTGAAGTATAAATGAAATTTATCAAATTGGGTTATTTTAAATTGTTTGAATATTTAAACTTTTAAACCTATTGAATTGGAAGTGGTTTAAATTTGTAGTTCAAACCTAGATTTGAAATCGATATAAATTAAAAATTGTTTTATTGAAAATTTGAATTGAACCTTTAATCTTTTTAATTGAAATTGTTGAACTGAGATAGATTTAAATTGAATTTTTGGAACTAAAGTTGATGTGAATTGATTTGTGGAGTTAAAAGAAACAATTCTAACTTGAAACTATTTCGATATATATATATATATATTTTAATATATAAACTATTTTAATATAAAAACTATTTTAATATATAAACTATTTTAATATATAACCTATTTTTTTATATAAAATATTTTTAATTTATAACTATTTCAATATATAAAACTATTTTCGATATTTAAACTGTTTAAGTTGGAACAATTATGATTTAGATTTAATGGATTTTAAAGCGAATACTTTGATATGATGGTTTAACCTAAATGAATAATAATTTAAAGTGGATAATGATTTCGAAAGTGATATGATTTTAAAAGTGGTTAATGATTTCGAAAGTGATATGATTTCAAAGGTGAATATGATTTCGAAAGTGATATGATTTTTGATATGAACATGAGATTTTGATATGAAGTATGAATTGTTTGAAATGAAAATGACCACGGTGTGAAATCAGCGTTTGGTTGTAAAAGAGACCGGGATCAGATATTTTCATACTCTTTGCCAATACCGAAAACCACTTTAACCACTGTGTACGTGGTGGATATTCCAGAATGAAGTAGGATGGTTTGGCGACGTCTATATGAGATAGAACGCAGCCCTGACTTCCGCGAGTCAGCTTGATGTGACTAATACATGAGCTATACCTGGGCCAAGTGAGGTCGCACCTCCGATCGAGCATGCTTCTTCGATACCATTCTATTACTTTGTGATTTGATTGGGTGCACCTTTGATTTTGGGAATGTGTCTCGAGGTGGGCGATAGTAGCTGCTATGCGTTACCACCAGCCCGGTTTTGTAAAACGGTAGAATCCTACCCTAGGCATTGCCTCACATGCCTTATCATATGTCTTATTGTGCCCACTATGAGTTTGGTTTGTACCGTACCTATGGAGTGCTCCCTGAGTAAACCGTCGGTTTGGTGGAGCTTACAGTATCTGTATAGACCATATGAATATATAAAATGTGTTAAGGGGGATATGGTTAACGCCTTAACGCTATTTTAATATTTTACTTTACTGCAGACATTATCTATGTAGCGTATTGTACCATGTATGTAGATTGTTTAACAGATCCTTGAAGGATGGGAATCCAAAATATCCTTTAAGTTATTTGCATTTTATTTGGACATTTCACTTGAGTTGATTTACTGGCATAAGAATGTTAATCCTGACTCGAGTGTTTTGTGTTTTGCTTTATGCTCATGTCAGACTAAGTGTCATAGCATTTGAGGCTCACCTTTGAAGCTTGGAGCTTTGCTTGAAGATCTGTCTTATATCTATTCAGCTTTCCAATTACTTCAGTTATTTTTAGTTGTTATGTTCAGACTTTTCAGTTGCTGTTGTATTTGAGACTACTTTGTATTTTAGATTTCTATTGTATTTTGTTTTAAACTCTGATGTTCAGTAGTAGCTTCATGAACTATTATTCATCTATTCCGCTGCTTATTGGTTTATTACTCTGTGTTTGTGATTCTGTGATTGATTTATTTACTGTATATGCTAAGTTTTGCCAAACAAAAATTAACAATATGTTGTTTTGAGCAATTCAAGTCTGACATGTGTGGATGATTATCGATTTGAACAATTCGAAATACCAGGTCGTTACATGTGGTATCAGAGCTCTGGCTTAGGCGAAACTTAGCATATAGAGTAAAAACTCATTAGAGATAGGGTAGTAATACCCTAGAATGAGTAAAATTAATTACGGAATCATCTTCGTTCGAGCTTGAAATTCTTCGTTAGGATCCTCCTTGATTAAGATTTCTTTTGAATTTTGGAAATTTACCTTTGTTCTAAAATCCATTCTTGTCTTTTCCTTTTCGTGTTCTTCTTGATACTGGAGCATCCCATAGCTCTATTTTTGTTGATCTCTGTAATAAATTTGAGCACGTCTTGTAACCTCAATTGGCAACTTCATCCTTATGTGTGACTAATCCCATCAGCGATTCCACCAACCTTAGTATGATTTGTAAAGGGGTGAAACTCCTTTACAACAGGCATCGATTCACCAGAGATTTCTACGTCCTTGGTTTTGATGTGTTATTTCTTGTAAAGCCCGAACCGTTTCTCTAGTAGATGAACCGGGTAATTCTCTTGTGATCGAATGTCGATTGCCTTAGGATTTTGCAGGTAATTTTTTCTTCTCGCTCGATTCTCAGCCTAGTGATCTTGACTCCACCCCGATAGTCTGGGATTATCCTGATGTTTTGATGAAGTCACTTCTTTTTCTCCCAAGTGGGAAATTCAATTCTGCATTGATCTTATTCCTGGAGCTCGGCCTGTTGTCCTTCCTCCCGGACTAATGGTTTCTATGAATGATTAGTTATGCCCTTTGGATTAACCAATGCTCCTGCCTTCTTTGTCGATCTCATGAATCACGTTTTCCGCGATGTTCTCAACAAGTTTGTCCTGATTTTCATTGATGATATTCTCGTCTTTTCTAGGTCTCGGTTGACCCGGTTAAGGTTGTAGGAAATGCAGATTATGGATCTTAAGGCAGAATTAACACTAGAGTGGGGGTGAATAGTGTTTAATTAATTTTATGAATCTTTTTGGAATCTTTTTAAATTAAACCCAAACAGATGCAATTCACAAACATAGAGACAATCGCAGAACCAGACACAGATGCAAATAGTAAATAAAAGCAGTAAATGAGAGAACACACCGGAACTTTATATCGGTTCGGAGTTACCCTACATCCAGTGCCACACAATTTCTTATGCAGATTTCTTTTTAAATATAATGTCGATATTACAACCTTGATTTCAAGGCCACGAGATACACCCTCCTGTCTCTGAGTCTAGGGCAAACTCTCTTGATTTAACCAGGCTACAAGATCGTCTAATTGATTTGCAGGCTACAGTCACACCCAATTGATTTACGGGCCACAATCACACTGTTTCCAATCACACTTTGATAGAGAGAGACTCGATACACTTTGATCCTTCGATCATTGGTTACAAATGATCCTATAACTCTGAATAGCACTGAGATCTTTAAGAGAGTGGCAGAGAATCAAACTAGAGACGATTGAGTTTGATTCACTTAGGATTTTGGCAGAATTTTGTTAAAGCATTTGAAATATAAGAGAATATTTGAGTGGAGAAGAAGGAATGAAGAAATGAAGAAAAACTAACTTAAAATTCATTGAAAACAACTGGTATATATAGGAGAATAACCGTCATGTCCATTCGTGAAAGGTTATGACGAATAAACACTTCTTTTGAAATTCGAATTTTAAAATCTACGGCTACCATGTTGACATGGGGGGTATAGGCATGTCGACATCCCCTAGTATTTTTTGAAAATTGAATTTTGTTTTAAAAGAGATTTTCTTTCTAAAGTTTTTCAAAACAATCTTAGAACTTTGTAAACTATTTTGAATATACTTTATGATTATAAAAACCTTTGGAAAGTGATCTTACAAAATATAAAAGTAATAAAAACTAAATATATAAATATTTTGAGATTAAAGCTAAAACATTAAAACCAGGAGATAGTTTAAAAACAAGAAATGATTTTGAAATTAATATGATTAAAAATAGTTTTTGAATTAAGGCTAAAATATTTAAACTAAGAGAGAGATTTCTTTTTAAAAAGATAGTTTTGAAAAAAATCTAAAAATAAGTCATTTTGAAAATTTCGTGGATTCCATTCCACTAGAGAAGGTCGTGGGTTCCATCCCACTAAAGAGGTCATGGGTTCCACCCACTATTAAAGCAAGAAGTTGGATTCCATTCCACAATTACAATCCGAATAAAGATTTTAGTGCTATTATGAAGTTTTAACATAAATCTAGACTCTATTACTTATCTTGATATCTTGAACTCTTGATAATCTTGATACTCATGAGTCTTCAGTCTTGATTTCTACAATCTTGAATCTCTATACTGTACAGTCTTCATTCTCAGTACCTGCACATATATATATCCTGCATATATATATATATATATATATATATATCTAGACAAAGATATTACTATTTATATTTTATAACAAGACCTAAGGTTTTTGTCATCAAAACCACCATCTCAGGAACTAACAATCTCCCCCGTTTTGATGATGACAACCTATGTTTATAAAATATACTCCACCAAACTCTAATTCTACTCTTACTCCCCCTTATTCCACAACTCCCACTTAATCTACTAACTCCCCCTTAATCTAACCCTAACTAACAGCCTAACTATCCTATTTTATAATTCTCCCCCTTTGTCATCAACAAAAACTAAGCCTAAACTACATAACTCCCCCTTAAACTAATACTATGGAACTAAATGCTAATAATTAAGTATAATAAGCGAAACATAAATCTAATTTTATTATATATGATGTTACATTACACATATATATATGAAACATAGACACAAATATATACAAGTACAAAAAATGTAAAAACATTAATATAATAATAATCTAACGAGAGTCCTTGACAATTGGTGACTTGTGAATCAAACAATTAGGGTAACGGAGACAAAAGTTTCCATGTTGTTCAACCAAATTACCATTTTTTTCAAAACAGACTTCTCCAACGCAAACAATATTATCATCCTCGTTCATATGCGCTTCTTCTTCTTCTTCGTTGTCCTCTAATAGATTACAAATACGTATGTTAGAGGAATCATCTTCAATCACAATAGGGTTTGCATGATTATCCATTAGAAATGTTTGCAAATTTCTAAGAATCTTGCCTTGTTTCTCTTGTTCCTTTGCCATCCTTATTTGCATGACTTGTAATTTAGTCAGCATTTGTAGAGAATCCTTCGTAATGTCCTCGGTCTTCCTTACTCGAGCCAATGTAGTACGTTGGAATGGACCAGAATTAGGAGAAAGGAAGAAAATGGTTGCATTTTGATTTGATTTAGAAGAGGAGGCCATTACTTTGTCTTTTCAGAAGTTTATTATAGAGAAAATAAAATGAGAAGATAGATGAATTCGAAATATTGCGATTATATAACCACCAAATTGATTTTAGAAGGAAAATCAAAATTTCAAATCTGACCGTTGTATGTCGACATGGGGGAAGGGGCATGTCGACATCCCTTTGAAAATTTTGACAATTTTGTTTTTCTCTATTTATTTAAATATATATGTTACTATATCTATATTCTATATCTCGGTTATAGAAAAAATATCTAGTTCTCTTCTTAATTTAGTAAAGGTTGATTGATTCAAGGGTTTGGTCAGAATATCAGCTATTTGATTCTCAGTGTTGATAAATTCAAGAGAAATAATCTCTTTACTTATATTATCTCTTAGAAAATGATGTCTTATACCAATATGTTTGGTTCTTGCATGATGAGTAGGATTTTTGGATAAATTTATTGCACTTGTATTGTCACAATAAATTGATGATTTTGAAATATTTAATCCAAAATCCTTTAGGGTCTGTTGCATATAGATAACTAGAGAACAAGCCAAAGCAGCAGAGATATACTCTACTTTAGTTGTTGATAGTGAGATAGTATTTTGCTTTTTACTAAACCAGGAAACCGGAGAATGTCCTAAAAAGTGACAAGTTCCACTTGTACTTTTTCGGTCTAATTTACAACCAGCATAGTTAGCGTCACAAAATAAGATTAAATCAAATGAATCAATTTTAAGGAAAAATAGGCCTTAGTCTAAAGTGTGTTTAACATATCTTAGGATGCGTTTAACGGCTTTTGAATGGGTTTCTTTGGGTTGAGATTGGTATCTTGCACAGAGACAGACACTATGCATGATATCAAGCTTACTCGCAGTTATATAGAGTAGCGATCCAATCATTCCTCTGTATAGTTTTTGATCAACATCTTTTGACATGTCTCCTTTATTCATGGCTTCATTGGTTGCCATAGGAGTGGGTTTTCCACTCGCAGTGGTTATACCAAACTTGCTAACTAGATCCTTAGCATACTTTTCTTGACTAATGAAAATACCACTATCTAATTGTTTTATTTGCAATCCTAAAAAGAAAGTAAGTTCACCCATATGACTCATCTCAAACTCTTTTGTAAAATTCTTTGTTCATTTCATTATTTGTTGATCCAAAAAAGATATCATCTACATAAATCTGTACTAGTTGGATATCATTTTTGTTTCTTTTAATAAAAAGAGTATTATCTACTCTACCGATTTCAAAATTTGATTGTAATAGGTAAGATCTTAGTCTGTCATACCAGGCTCTAGGAGCTTATTTTAGACCATATAAAGCTTTCTTTAATTTGTAAACATGATTTGGAAACTTTTCTTCTTCAAAAAGTGGAGGTTGTTCAACATAAACATCCTCTTTAATAAAACCATTTAAAAAGGCAATTTTGACATCCATTTGAAATAATTTGAAATTGTTTTGGTTTGCGAAAGCAAGTAGAATTCTAATGGCTACTAATCTTGCTACGGGTGCAAAGGTTTCATCAAAGTCTATTCCTTCTTGTTGACAATAACCTTGCATGACTAACCGAGCTTTATTTCTAACGACCTCACCTTGTTCATCCATTTTATTTTTATAAACCCATTTAGTTCCTATTATATTTTTGTCCTTAGGTATAGGAACAAGTTCCCATACATCATTTCTGGTGAATTGATTCAGTTCTTCTTGCATAGCAAGAATCCACAAATCATCAGATGATGCTTCCTTCGGATTTTTGGGTTCAATAGTTGATATAAAAGCTACGTTACTCATCTTGTTCAGTTGATTTCTAGTTCTAACAACAGATTCAATATTTCCTAGTATATTTTCTATAGGATGATCTTTTAAAAGCCTGATCCTTTTATTAGGATGAATAGTTTCACAATTTGTTTCATTATTTAAAGTAACAAAATCATCTTCATTATTTATTTCAACAAAATCTTTGAAATTTTCATCAAAAGATACATGCATTGTTTCTTCAATGGTGTTAGTTTTAAAATTGAAAACTCTATATGCTTTACTTCTATTAGAATATCCAATAAAGATTCCTTTGTCAGATTTAGGATCAAATTTATTCAAATTGTCCTTTGTATTTAGAATAAAGCATTTACTTCCAAAAACTTTAAAATAAGATACCTTTGGTTTCTTATTGAAAAGAAGCTCATGTGGTATTTTATTAGTTAGAGGTCTAATTAAAATCCTATTCAAAATGTAACAAGCTGTAGCGACTGCTTCAGCCCAAAAATTTCTTAGTAATTTATTATCTAAAGCATAGTTCTTGTACACTCTTGAATCGTCCTATTTTTATGCTCTACCACTCCGTTTTGATGTGTAGTTCTTGCAAAAGAAAAATTATGAGTTATTCCTTTTTTATTACAGAAATTCTAAAATTTTCATTTTCAAATTCTCCACCCTGATCACTACGAATAGTTTTGATTTTTAAACAAAGTTGATTTTGAATTCTTTTAGCAAAAGTTTTAAATAAATCAAAAGCATCACTTTTATGTTTTAGAAAAATTGTCCATGTAAATCTAGGATAATCATCTACAATTACAAAAACATATTTACTATGATTTGTTGACTAAATTTGAGATGGACCAAACATATCTAAATGAAGTAACTCAAGAGGTTTTGAAGTTGAAATCATATCTTTCAATTTGAATGAACTCTTCCTAAGTTTTCCTAATTGACAAGAATCACATATACTATCTACTTTAAAAACCATTTTAGAAAGACCTCTTACTAGATCAAGTTTTGAAAGTCTAGATAAGAATTTGAAATTCAAATGCCCAAATCTTTTATGCCAAATCCAAGGGTCACTTGTATTAGCCAAAAGACATAGGTTATTATTTGAGATTTTCGTACCAAGAATATAAATATTTTTCTTCCTAATTCCTTCAAAGATAATATTTGATTTATTATCTTCGATGTGACACTTATCCTTTTCAAATTTAATTTTATAACCCTTGTCACATAGTTGACTTATGCTAAGTAAGTTGTGTTTTAGATTCCTAACTAATAGAACATCAGAAATAGTAGGAGTTTAAGAGTTCCCGACATTGCCGATGCCAATCACATATCCATTTGAATTGCCTCCAAAGTTGACCATTCCTCCATCTTCATAAATTATGTCATTCAGTATCTCCGGATTACCAGTCATGTGTCTTGAACATCCACTATCAAGTACCCTTTTTTTTCTTGACTTGCACCATTTTTCCATTGAGTGTTGATTCTTCAAAAGCCATATAACACATCTATTCCTTTACAACACACCAATTCAATAGATAACTTGATTTTCTATAATAACAATATGCAGACTTATGAGACAATGATGATTTGGATAGTTTTGAACTAGTGCTAACAGAATCTCCAAAAATTGCCATTTTAAACTTTTTCAAAATTCAGATTATGATAACTTTGAAAACCAATGCTCTGATACCAAATGTAGGAAATGCGGATTACAGATCTTAAGGCAGAATTAACACTAGAGGGGGGGTGAATAGTGTTTAATTAATTTTATGAATCTGTTTAAAATCTTTTCAAATTAAACCCAAAAAGATTCAATTCACAAACAAAGAGACAATCAAAGAACCAGACACAGATGCAAATAGTAAATAAAAGCAGTAAAGGAAAGAACACACCGAAATTTTATACTGGTTCGGAGTTACCCTACATATAGTCTCACACAATTTCTTATGCAGATTTCTTTTTAAATATAATGTCGATATTACAACCTCGATTTCAAGGCCATGAGATACACCCTCCTGTCTCCAAGTCCATGGCAAACTCTCTTGATTTAATCAGGCTATAAGATCACTTAATTGATTTATGGGCTACAATCACACCCAATTGATTTACGGGCCACAATCACACCGTTTCCAATCACACTTGGATAGAGAGAGACTCGATACACTTCAATCTTTCGATAATTGATTACAAATGATCCTATAAATCTGAATAACACCGAAATCTTTGAGAGAGAGTGGCAGAGAATCAAACTAGAGACGATCGAGTTTGATTCACTTAGGATTTTGGCAGAATTTTGTTAAAGCATTTGAAATATAAGAGAATATTTGAGTGGAGAAGAAGGAGTGAAGAAATAAGGAAAAAATAACTTAAACTTCGTTGAAAACAACTGGTATATATAGAAGAATAACGGTTTATGTCCATTCGTGAAAGGTTATGACGAATAGACACTATTATCCCGCCTTTTGGCAAGGCTGTGATACCAGGAACTTAACTGGAAACCAAGGACAGTCCATCTCGAAGATCGGTTGTATGCAAGTGTGATATGGATATCGATAAATTTTGTCCAAGTCCGGACCAAGCTACAATTGACAAGACATGACAAGCAAAGCTGTAAAAGCCGACGTTCCAAGTTTCAAGTCAATCGGAGTGCGTATGCTCGAGATATGATCGATATAATTCAAGAAAGAAAATTGTTCGAATCCATCGATAGCCACCTTGTTCGTATCCATAAAGCAACCAGGGAAAATATGAATTCGTATCGATCTTATTCGAATCGATCGGAGGCGCGAGATTTCGTATCGATCAGGAGAACTGCACTTTTCGTATCCATCAACCGAAAAGCTTCCTTCGTATCCATACAACATCGACTCTTCGTATCCATCCATTGATACCACCTCGCATCCATCTGTTCGTATCCATCAAGTTGGAACAACTTCGATCGATACGAACAAGACCACACAATCGATACGAGCTGTGCAACTTGGATCGATACGAACAAAGCCACTTCCATCGATACGAACTAAGCCACCTCCATCGATACGAACAAGGCAACGATCTTCGATACGAACAAGGCGAAAACCTTGGGATGACTCGGTCAACTCGGCATCGAAAATGGAGCGATCCAAAAATCAAGCGCTACGTCAACTCGCAGGCACGTGCTCAACATCGAGTCAAAATGATCGATACGAACAGTATCGATACGAAGGGGACCGAGACCAAAAAACGCCTAATTTGCATCGATCATAACTTGCAATCCACAAGTCCAAATGCTATGAAATTTTCACAAGAGCTTACGTACGACCTAAGGAATGTTCATGCCAAGTTTCGACTCGATTAGGTCAAATCTTGATCGATACGAAATTCGTTTGTATCGATCACGGATCGAGTCGAAATCGCGTGGGATCGATCTCGTGGGCCCACCTACATGCCAGAAGAGGTCTCCCGAGATCTGAACGAGAATTTGCATCCTACGCCTATAAAGCACCCCAGAGCCTACAAAAAAAGGATCTTTTGGCTATTCGACGTCCAGACTCTGCCGAAAACATTTTTGCACTACAAGGCTGCTGTTGTACTCGAATTTCATCACTGTAATCTGTTGTAATCAGTTTTTATTAGCAAGAAAACATAAATAAAATCATCAATTTCATAGTGGACATAGGCCATACGCCGAACCACTCTAAATCCCTGTGTTTCTACGTATATTTCTTATCTGTTTTTGAAGTGTTTGTTAGATAATCCTCTTTTTTCATTTCTATTCTTCATTTTTATCTCTTCAAATACTTCCGAAGAATGTTGTGCCCAAATTTTGGTACAAACACTTTGGTGCTTTCATTGAGAAAACACAGTTTTCTCCTACTCATTGGATCTACTATCGATACCGAATTGCATAAATCCAAGAAGAAGATCTAGATCTAAAGCTTAAAGTTCTTCCATCCTATTCATATTTGTATTAGATCTAGGAAAGAACTTCACCATCCACCATAGTTAGCACAAGGACCGCTTCTACAGCTTCAGATCAAGAAGGACGGGACAGACAAAATCCCGCACAACTGCCTCCATCCAATCAGAATGCTGCCGGACCATCCGATCCGCAAGGCCCTGTCACCAGGGAAGAATTTCAGATGCTTATGCAAGAGCTAACTCAAAGCCATCAACAACTCACTCAATGGTTGCATGCAAATGCAAAACTGACTAATCAGCTGAATCGCCAAAAGCATAGGAGATCCAGGAGGGATCAGGCCTCCTATTCGTCCATAGAGAGTTCAGTCTCTTCAGATTACCATCACAGGTCTACGTGCCAATGGCTAGACGAGAGTTACGCTCAAGCTACCGGACATCAACCTACGCTGAATATCAGGCAACCAAGAGTTGGCCCGTCAACCAGCTACCAGACTGGACCCTCCTCCCAGGGAGGTACTATTCATCATTATACCACAGATAACCGCGCTACTACCGTTGCTATTGAACCAGGAGTTGATGCCTGGAATCAGTCAGACCCAAACCATCATCAGCATGGACATACTCCCGAACCCTACGTTCCAGAGAACTTCGAGCCAAGGAGGAGAGATACGGACCGTCGACCGCGACCGGTCCAACCTCGCATTGTGGAACCCAACCACACTTTGGCCCAGCGTGCGCAAAATGTACAAATGCCAGACCTCCCGACGATGATTCGTCAAATGATCCGAGAAAGTCAAGGCCTCACTAATGACGACTTGGGAATCTCCCAGAGTCATACTCCGTTTACCGATGATATACTCTATGCTGAACCACCTCAGCGATTCAGGATGCCGACTTTACCGGTTTATGAAGGAAGTTCTGATCCCAACCAACACATCCTGAAGTATGAGTGGCTGATGAATGCTGCACGAGCTGACGATGCAGTTAAGTGCCGCAGCTTCCCAATCTCTCTGGGGGGCATAGCTACCATGTGGTTTACTCGTCTGCCACATCGATCTATTTCTTGCTTTGATCAATTGGCTACAAAGTTTGTTGAACAATTCCATATGCATGTCGCAAGACCGAACGATGTTAACACTTTGTCTAGCGTCACTCAAGCTCCTGGAAAGACACTCAGACATTATTTAGAGAGATTTCATGCTGCATGCACTGAGATCAGCAACCCAAATGATAACTCCATCCTTATGGCGTTGACTAAAGGGATTGACCCTAATTATCAATTCAGCAACTGGTTGGCTGGAAAACCCCCTGCGTCATAGGACCGTTTCTATTCCAAGGCAGACCAATTCTTGAGAAGGGAGGATGCAAAACAGTCTAGGAAGCAGGATGACGTGGGCCCTAGTATGGAAGGAATCCAGAGTAATGTTGCAGTTAAACAATCCGGGGAGAGCTTCGAGAAAGTACAATTGAATATTCAGAATAAGCAAACTCATTAAAAAGGCAATGGGAATCAAAATAGAAAACGGAATTAGAATCGTGGCCCAAGACGTAGAGCTCCTATGTTTGATAATTATACTCCTCTAAATACGTCGCTGGAGAATGTATATCTACAAACCTGTAATACTATCCAGTACAAGAAGCCTGCTCCGAAGCAATCGTTGGAGAGACAGATCCAGACAAGAAAGTTTTGTAGATTTCATGAAAGCTATGGCCACAACACAAATGAGTGTCGCCATCTACAGGACCTCATTGAAAAGTTAATACGTGAAAGGAAGTTAGAATAGTTTGTGCGGGCGCCGCAGTTTGGAGGTGCGGGCCCATCAAATCGAAATCATGTGCCAAGTCAAGTGAGATAGGAGGAACCCTCTCGTACCAGCGGGAGGTTAGTGATAAACACTGTTAGTGGTGGTCCTCATCCGGTAGACTGAAGCTGGAAGGAAATGGAGTCGTATGCCAGCTCTATTAGGCATGCGGACTTCGAGTGTTATAGTAGTTTTGATGATGGGGCTCCGGCCAAACAACAGAAGACGATGACTGACGACATTGTGTTCCAAAATAGAGATGCTGACAAGGTCGAAGCCCCCACTATCGATCCACTGGTCATATCAGCTCAAGTAGGTCCTGCTTGGATGAGGAGGATCTTGGTTGACGGTGGAAGCTCTATGAATATTTTGTTTAAGCGGGCATATGATCAGATGAAAATGGAAGCCAAAGACTTGAAGCCTTGTCAATCACGCGTTCATGGCTTCAATGGGAGTGCAACTATACCCACTGGAGTGGTAGAGTTTCTAGTGGAGTTAGGGGTTGGAGAGCGTTGGAGAGTCCGGATACTATAGTTTGTTGTTTTGGATATAGATTCACCATATAACGCTTTCTTGGACCGACCGGCCCTAGCTGAATTCAAGGCTGCTATTGCCCTATGGTGTTTGACTCTAAAGTTCCCCACCGATCGTGGAGTGGGAGTCATTCGAGGAGATCAAGCTACTGGGAGAGTCTGTTATGTTGTTGAGCTGCGAGACGCGCAGCGATGGAAGAAAGGAAAGGGCATATATGAATCTCTCTGCGTTCGTTTTGCAGATAATTGACAATTGGTGCCTGGACCTAGGCCCGGGCACCCCAACCAATTCCAAATAGATCTGGACCCGAGGGATAATGAAAGTGAAGATGAAAATAAAGACGGTCAAGCCTCCCCAGCCGAACTGACGATCGATGTTCCAATCAATGATGACGATGATTCTAAAATGCTAAAGATCGGGTCTCAGTTAAGCCAGCAAATGCAAGTGGAATTGGTTAAATTTCTCCGGGCGAACCTTAACGTATTCGCCTGGACACATTCTGACATGTGTGGGATCTCGTCAGACATCGTGAGCCACACATTGAACATTGACCCGCGGTATATCCCAGTCAGACAGAAAAGGCGCGGTATGGATCCAGAGAGATCTGCTGCCCTTAAGAAAGAGGTAGATAAGTTAAAGTCGAATGGGTTTATTCGAGATGCACTATATCCGGAGTGGGTGTCTAATCCTGTACTTGTTCGAAAGCCGAATGGGAAATGGAGAACGTGTATTGACTACTCAGATTTAAATAAAGCTTGCCCAAAAGACAGTTTTCCACTTCCTCGCATCGATCAGCTCGTAGATTCAATGGCTGGACACGAATTACTATCCTTTATGGATGCATATTCTGGCTACAACCAGATACCCATGCACTTACCCGACCAGGAACACACCAGCTTCGTAACCGATCTAGGACTCTATTGCTACAAAGTCATGCCTTTTGGACTCAAGAACGCAGGGGCAACGTATCAACGATTAGTCAACCGAATGTTCGCTAACCAGATCGGAAAGACCATGGAAGTATATGTAGATGATATGCTGGTAAAGTCACGATTCTCCACTGATCATATTAAGGACCTAGAGTCGATGTTTAGTATCCTTCGAGAGTATAAAATGAAGCTCAACCTGTTGAAATGTAACTTTGGAGTCGCATCCAGAAAATTCCTTGGGTTTATCGTCAATGCTCGAGGAATCGAAGTCAATCCTGAAAAGATTTGGGCGATCAGAAATCTTGAGACTCCGAGAACCATAAAGTAGGTTCAAAGCCTCAATGGGAAAGTAGCAGCACTGAGCAAGTTCATTTCAAAATCCACTGACAAATGCATTCCCTTCTTCGATCTGATCTGAAAAGGGAAACGAAACTTTGAATGGACCACGGAGTGTGAGGGCGCATTCCGAGCACTGATTAAACACCTCTCCACACCACCTATTTTGTCAAAGCCTATTGATCACGAGAAGTTATACATCTACTTGGCGGTATCAGAAAATGCAATCAGTGCTGCCCTAATTCGGGAAGAAGACCGGATACAGAAGCCAGTTTATTACATCAGCAAACGATTGACCGAAGCTGAGAAGAATTATTCGAAGCTAGAGAAGCTAGCTTATTGCCTTGTTATTGCCTCGAGGAAGCTCCGTCCATATTTTCAGGCTCATCCTATCATTGTTTACACTGACCAGCCGTTACGAAAGGTCCTTACGTGGCCTGAGACGTCTGGTAGGTTGCTCAAGTGGAATATCGTACTGAGCCAGTTTGATATCACCTATACTCCGAGGCGAGCTATTCAAGGACAAGTCCTAGCAGATTTCATAGCTGAGTTTACTATCCCAGAGGACTTACCCGAAACCAGTGAATCTCCCGAATATATCTGGAAGCTACATACCGATGGAGCATCAAACGACCGGTGCTCGGATGCTGGAGTTGTACTTGAAACCCCCAAAGGTCGATCTATATGTTATGCTTTAAAGTTTGATTTTCGTGCGACCAACAATGAAGCAGAATATGAAGCCTTATTAGCTGGATTGAAACTCGCTCGAGATTTGAGAAACATTGTTGTGGAAATTTATTGTGATTCACAATTAGTTGTGTGCCAAGTTCGGGGGGAATATCAGGCGAAAGATCGAAGATTGGCTGCTTACCTAGCTCGGGTTCAGGAAATACTAAATCAGTTTGACTATTATGCTATTTACTGCATTCCCCGAGAGCAAAATCAGAAAGCCGATTCATTAGCAAAGTTAGCCAGCTCAGGTGAGGCACAACAAATGGGACTTTTTCCCGTAGAAACGTTATCCTTCCCATGCATCGATCAGACGGAGACAGACTGGATATTTGAAATCGCTCCCGATAAGGAGTCATGGATGACACCATTCCGAAACTACCTCGAGCGTGGAACCCTACCGGAGCGTAGGAGTGAAAAGAGACAAATTCTCCGAAAGGCTTCGCGGTTCATTATTCAGAACAGGATCATGTACAGACGAGGATATTTTGTTCCTTTACTCCGGTGTATCGCTCATGATGAAATTAAACGAGTATTACACGATGTACACAAAGGAGAATGTGGCGATCACACCGGGGGGCAAGCTCTTGCTAAGAAAGTACTCCGGTATGGATATTATTGGCCAACTATAAATCGTGATGCAGCAGATTATGCTAGGAAATGTGATAAATGTCAAAAGCATGCTCGGATTCCTAGAGCCCCACCTACTGAGATAACACAAATGATCAGCCCATGGCCATTTGCAGTATGGGGCATTGATATTATTGGCTCTCTACCTTTAGCCAAAGGTGTTGCGAAGTACGCCATCGTTTCAGTTGATTACTTTACTAAGTGAGCCGAAGCCGAGCCTCTTGCAACAATTACGATGAAAAAAGTAATCAACGTTGTAGTACGCAACATTATCTGTCGATTCGGTCTCCCGCATACAATCATCACCGATAACGGAGCCCAATTCGATAGTGCTGAGTTCAAGAATTTCTGTCAACGATTCCACATCCAGAAGAAATTCTCTGCAGTTGCACACCCTCAAGCGAATGGACAGGTCGAAGCTGTTAATAAAGTTATAAAGTCTATTCTAAAAAACGACTAGGAAAGGCCGGGGGAAAATGGGTCGATGAACTTCCTATGGCTTTATGGGCTTATTGAACTACCCACAAATCCACAACCGGTCATACTCCATTCTCTCTTTCCTACGGTTCGGAAGCCGTTATTCCAGTCGAAATGGAAGTACCTTCTCATCGTGTGACTTATTATGATCTGAAGACAAATGCTATATTACTTGCTGAATCCTTGGATTTATCGGATGAGAAGCGTGAAGAGGCTGATTTGAGGGCAGTCGCATACCGAAGTCGATTCGCTCGATTATACAATGCCAGGGTCCGACCCCGAACCTTCGAACTCGGCGATCTCTTCCTCAAAAGAATCTACCCGGTTCCTTCGCACATGAACGCAACGTGGGAAGGGCCGTATGTGATTGGACAAAAGTTCGGAGATGGCACATTCAAATTATCGACCGTTGAAGGTCTTACTTTGCCAAGAGCCTAGAACATTGAAAGTCTTCATCGCTACTACACATAACAGGCTATATCTGTTTATTTAGTCTACTTTGTATTTGCAATTTGTTTCTGTATTTCGAAATTTGAATTTGTAATAAGGCAACTGACTTTGCCCTACTTTTTCATTTCAACAATAAAATGCAATCTCATTGAGCCAGAGTTGTGATTTATTGAGCGCGTCATACAACTATCAATATGCACGGAGAGCTAAATTCCACCTGACGATGGGATTTATTCAAATAGGGAGTAACTGTGATACGACCAGTTACTCGCTAAATGAAACCCAAACTCGGGGGCAAGCTACCACACTAAAACCGAAAAAAAGATTGATACACGACAATCCTTTAACCAACTCCAGATTCCCAGGGTACAAGCTGGAGTATAAACTTGAGAATACGTTTTCGAAGAGGGTGGATCCGTTCACCTAAAAACTTCACCCGTATCTCGACCAAGTTTGAGGAAGATGGATCCGTCCATCTAACACCTTGCTTATTAATTCAGGGTGGATAAGAACCGACCATCCACGATCCTGATCAATTCATCGTTCCCGGAGTGCGAACGAAATCCTAAAGCCTAAACAGATGTGACTGACCGTCTGTCGGCCAACTCCAAATTCCCAGAGTGTGAATTGGAGTATAAACATCAACTCCAAATTCCCAGAGTGCGAATTAGAGTATAAACATCAACTCCGAATTCCCAGAGTGTGAGTCAGAGTATAAATGTCAACTCCAAGTTCCCAGAGTGCAAACTAGAGTATCAACATCAACCAACTTCAGCTCCCCGGAGCGCGGACTAGAAAACAAAAAATCGGTTAACTCTGAATCCCCAGAGAGTGGATTGGAGTTCGAGCACAAACCAGATACGAATCGATCGTCCGTAACACAACTCTGAGCCCCCAGAGAGAGGTCAGAGTATAAACATAACCTGGGTGTGATTAACCACCCATGAGATAACTTAAGTCCCCGGAGTGTGGACATATGCTTAAAACTCAAACAGGGACGTCCGACCGCCGACGTACAAATGCAAGTCCCCGGAGTGTGGATGTGATCATCAACAGATGAGTGCGCATGGTTCAACCAATCTACCTTCACTCATCTCAGCGTCAATTCAGCTACGCTAAGCTCGATGTGTTGGAAGCGGAATGCAATCGCTAGCCGACCTTCGCGACTCATCCCTGGAATTGGGGGGAAAAGCTTAAGGCTTGACAAATAAACACAGATTCGGCTCGAAAGTCGAGACTTCACAAGTGCACTGAACTGGAATTAAGATACCGGAACACTTAAGCAAATAAACAATAATCGAGTTGAAGCCAAAATAGAAATCTAATTTCAACTATTCCTGGGAGAAATTTATATACAAGTTGTTTCCAAAATCCCTAGTAGCAGGGGCCGAACCCGCATCTATACACAGCCTACAAAAGGAAAACAAGAATAGATTCCTATCTATCTACCAAAAATAAACCGAAGAATCATGTCTACTCTCTCTTCTTTTTCGGCTTCTTCCTCGGTGTGGACCCGCTGCTTGGTTTTCTCTTTGACCCTTACTTTTCGGCGGCTGATCTCCAGTCGGGGGCACTATCTCAACGTCCTCCTCCGAACTCGAGTGTACGAGGATACTTCCTGAAGGTGGAGTCGTAGGAATAGGATCTACTATAGGAGGCGGGATAGGCACGCTGGTGTCAGCAACTATACCGCTAGGTGATATCATTATCAGCGAAGCCGGGCCAGGTGCCGCCATTCCACCTCCAGAACTGCCACCACGGGCCGCTGCCTCCATTTCAGCATCGATTTCGGCCAATATTTCTTCTTCACGAATTGCTTGAGCCCCGGTGGGAGCATCGGTCATTGGCATTGAAGAGCTAGTAGCGAGTGCGTCTCCACCCACAACAAATGGTAGGTCCGCAAAAGGGTCACTATGATGACTGAGAAGTTCCTCCA
Organism: Allium fistulosum; assembly: GCA_030737815.1. NCBI lineage: Eukaryota > Viridiplantae > Streptophyta > Magnoliopsida > Asparagales > Amaryllidaceae > Allium > Allium fistulosum. The sequence continues at coordinate 70,621,541 of CM060903.1, forward strand.
TCATCTATTCGTCAAAAGAAAGTGTGCACCCCAGCGTTCCATCAATCGGTGCAGTCTTTGTTATGGTGATCGCTTCTGTAATAATGGCCTCTTGTGCTTGGTGCGATTCTTGAGTTGCAGGAGGCGCAATCGGTGTAACTCCAGTCACTGGAGAAAGAAAAAGAAAGACTGTTAGTAAATGCTTCAAATCGAGCTCTTTATTTTGGACACGGATGAGGAATGTTCAGAGTACCTTCCTCAGTTTGGCTCATGGACGGCTGAACGGCTTCAGAAGCGTGCTCTCTAGCCGGAGATAACTACGGCTGATCGGGATTATAAGCAGGGATGAATTAGGGATCAACCGCGGGTGCAGATTCAGGTTGGGTTGGCGCAGGAATTTCAAGACTTGCATCGTGGTGCACAACGCCTGAACCTTCTCCAACCTCCGAGTGTTGGGTACCGAGCCTCTCCTTTTCATATGAAATCGTCGACTCGTGGAGAATCTTTCTTTCATCTTCATTCAGCATACGATTTTCAAGCTCAAACTCGTCGATTGATTCACCCAGATGCACCACCTTCTCCTCCTCAACCAATTGTCCCCAGGAATTGTGAAGATGTGTCGGATACTTCTCGAGCCAGGCTAGATTTCAGTGCTTCAGCACATTAGCATTATAAGTGATAAGGAGATATTCGATACCAGCCTCTAGCCTAGACTCCGCCATTTGAACCTTCTCCTCGACCTCAGTCTCCACCTCCCGAACCTTAGCCGTCACTGCATCCCGTTTAGTCCGAAGCACTACGGCTTGTTCACATGCCTCCTGGGCTGCACTGTTTGCGTCATCCCTCTCCTTAATAATTTTGGAAAAAATTGGCTTTAAGCTCGTTAAGTTCTTTCAGGGCAGCGTCCCGTTCGACAGTGAAAGTAGTGTTTCGGTGGCCCATCTCCTACACCATGGCGAAGTGTGTCTGCCACATCCACTCCATCGCCGAATTCGCTTCGTCAGCCTTTTGGGTGGCCTCAATTTTAGATTTTCGAGAAGACTCGGCTTCAGTGTTAAGCACTTGTATAATGCAGTCTCTTTGGGTAAGATCAGCTTCTAGCTTCTCGATCGCCTGTGCCCGTTCAAAACCCACTTTCGACGCTTTCTCTACGGCTTTCACCCACTCTTTATATTGGGAGTATATGTCGTGAATATAATCGTGCATTGTATTCTCCACCTCCGAAGGAATTCTCTTTAAGTGAGGGGGGAAGATGTAGCCATCGAAGCATATACTCAGAAAATCTTTCTTAAGTTGGGCGATTTTAATTGCTCCTTCCCCTGTAGGCTCAGTGGGGAACTGCTCTGCAATTATGGGGGCCATTGGTTCAGTTCTTTGGCGGTGAGTTTCAGGCCTTGGGGCATGAGAAGATGGCTTGTGCGGTGAAGACTCAGGGGGATGTGTGACGTAAACTGGGGGTTGTGTAGGGATTCTAGGAGGTGGAGAGCGGGATCGGGATCGATGTCTGTAGTCCCTATCCCTGTCTCTCTCACGACGTTCCTGGTTAGAGTACCCGCAATCGCAGTCCATATCTTCTTCTCTCCTATGTGACTCATTATAAGAGCTCGACGAATGACGAGCGGAGCAGAGGCTTCCAAGCATTGATCCTCTCTTAGTCATTGTATCTGTAAAGAAGAGAAGTAGAGTTAGAAATTTCTTACATTGAACAACTTGTGATTGGAAATCGTGTAGTGCCGTGAAGTGTGTATGTAGTCCGGAAATGTCGGCCGCACTTATAGGAAGCGACTCGCTAAGATCAAAAGCACTATCAAGCTCCTCCAACCCGGTGTCGTGTTGAAGTGACACATCATCCGGAATTGGAATATCAGCAAGCCCTTCAAAAGGATTCTCTACTTGCTTGGGGGGAGCCACAGAGATTCTAATTCCAGGAACAGGCAAAGACACGACCATGGATTTCCATCTCATGGATTAGAGTGTTTATAAGCAACTGCCTTGCCTTTTCTCCTTCCTTCTGAATACTGAAAATTGCCCGAAGGCTCGGCTACCAGTTCGTCGTCGGTAGGCGTACGCTCTTCGTCACCCTCCTCAGCTATTACAATTCCGGGTGCTTTACGTTTCACCTGCTTCTTCGAGGCCGCCCTCAGTGTTCCTTCAAGTCTTATGCTTTGGTTCCGTTCGATCAATCCAATGATTCTCAAATTTCTGTCGGTTAGAACCGAATCAATATCCCTCATTTCACTTGGAACTTCTTGAAGGACCCGTACTACTTCTTCGAAGTACCCGCCTTTAGGTCATGAAATTGCGGCTATAAAGAAAAGAAGATACTAGTTTTAACATCAACTACTATTATCTTGGTAACTCTTGGAAAAGACTGCAACACTTACGTCTAACTAACCATCGACTAGCAAATCCTAGGGGGCATCGGATGTAGAACCATTCTGTTTTGATAACTCAGCCTTGTCCAGGATCCGGTTACTACTTGACAATTCCCGACCGCCTCTAGGAATGTAAAATATGGACTATCTCCCCTACTCTTGATGTTAAAAAGATATCTAATCTCGGTTGGCATCGGTGGTCGGAAGAGATGCTCCATAAATACAATAAATAGGCTATTCAGCAGAGCATATCCATTGGGGAGTAACTGAGATGGGGCGATTCCAAAGAAAGGTAGCACTTCCCTAATGTATTGGTTAAATGGGGGAAGTGTTCCCGCTGTGCATGCATGACGGTTGAAGGCAGTAAACCCCTTCGGGGGAGCATGCGGTTTATCGTTAGGTCCTGGTAAAAATACATCGTCCAATGACAAACCATGCCTTAGGCATATTTGTCCCAACATGTCTTCAGAGACGTTGTGTAACAACCCCGGATTTTATATAAATTTAAATTGATAATTAATTTAATTTTTGAATAAAAATTGTAAAATAAATTGATTTAAGTGATGCGAGTTTCCCCGAATTCAAATATATTTTGTATAAATCATTTAAATTTAAAATATTGTATATATATATGTATATATGTGAATATATATATATATATATTTGGGTATATATGTGTCAATTTGAAATTATAAGTATATGTATATATATTTGACTTGAATTTAAATTTTAAACAAATGGTTTAAAAAAATAAAAATGAAATATATAAGATAAATTATATAGCTTTGTAAAATAGGAAGTATACATATACCAGGCATAAAATAAAAGGATATATATGAAAGGATGGTACAAACAAACAATATATATTTCAAATATAATGAGTATGAACCCTTAAACAAATATATAATAGCAAGCTATGTATATACACTTGCAAAAGAAAGCATATATTCAAGTGTAAGCAAAATATAAGTATGTGCACTTATAAAGAAAGAAACAAAGTATATAAAATGAAGAGCTTGTAAAAGAAGCCATCAGACCTGCATTGTACAAATGAAGAAAGAATATATATTTTGTACAAAACAATTGATACCAAAATCTCTTTAGCCACCAAATTGTCTTCAGCTGAGTTAACAAACAAAGTAAACAAATATGTATAGGCTGGCAAAGGAAGATAAATAAATATATAGTTTTGTACAAACTAATTAATGCAAGCACCAAAACATTATCATACCAGCCAAAGTCAAGTATTGCAAATGAAGATGATATCTATTCAAGTTTGAACAAATATATTTAAGTACAAAGACAAGTATATAGGCTGCAATAGGAAATAGTATGATAAGTATGTGGATTGTACAAAACCATTAATGAAGCCATCACGTTCAAATCCTATCAGCCATTTGAAAAAAAATCTGGCTTTACATAATCACCCTGTTGTACAAACAAAGGAATTATATCATACTGTATTGTACACATCTTGTAATCTTCATTCCTTTTATCTCCATCAACTTCTTTATTCCAGTTCATTCCTTCAAAGCTAAGAAAAACTGAAGTGAATATCAACTAAAACTTAAACAAAAATCCAACTGCAAACAACAATACACTAAATATAAACCAGAGATTAAAGAAGAGGGCTTCAGCTAGCAAGAATTCAAACCTGTCTCAAAACAGAAGCTCTGTTCTTTCTTCTGGAAACCACGGTGAGCAAACTTCACCTTCTTTGTTTTTAAATGCCTGTGAATAAACCAACCCCTTTATAGTCTGAATCTGTTTAAAATCTTAAAGCATGCAGTTAATACTTGAAGTAAGTTGTGATAAGTATTTATATGAATATAAATGTGAATGCGTGTTTATATATATTTGTTGATATTGTGTGCATATCTGTGAACAAATATATCTGCTCTGTTCTTCATTTACAAGCTTCAAAAATAAGATCAAAATAAATTTCTTTTCCCCTGATCTTCTTCAGATCATGCTGTATAAACAATTTTTGTTTGTTATAACATGAAATCAATTTCAAAAATAATTTCAAGACAAATCCGAAGCTAGTTTTAGAAAAAGGGAAGAAGAACAGTAGGGTTCTAATCATATTAAAAATTCGACTTAAATGATTTTTGGATTCAAGTATATATTCTGGTTTGTTATCGAAAATCATGATTTTTAAAATTATAATCAGGATTTTTAGATTGGTAAATCGCGAGTTAGTGCAAGTTGATCAGTTTTGGGTAATTCGTCGATTTGAGATGATCTAAAAGTTTATAGTTATTGCCATTGATGCTGGAGGAGCTTCAGGGGTAGGCGATTGCTAGAAAAATGCTAGATGATTTTTCTATTGAATAGGATGGCTGGTCGATCGTGATTTAGGGTTTGGATTGTGGTTTTGTCGAGTGTAAATGCGAGGGGTTCACAACTAGATCGAAGCATCGAGTTGGATCGCAAGGCATGGAATCAGATCTGGACGGCGTGACGAAGCTTGGGTGAGGAGCGCCGATGATATAGTGGCCGGAATCGCTAGGGATGAACGAATCTTTCGACGTGGGTTGTCCGAGTTTTTGAGCTAATGAGTTTGATTTTTTTGTATCGAGCTTGAGTCGTCGATCTGGTCCTCGATTTGGGGTCGTGGGGACTCAGGGGGTCGTCGAAAATTGTCGCGATGATGAACGGAAGGCGGTGGCGTTTGTGAACGTGCACGGCGTGCACGTCATGTCCGGAAATCATGGACTTTGGGGAAGAAGAAGGCGCGACTCGAAGTCGATCTCGGGGAGTTCGCATACTGGCTCGAGTCTTGTATCGAGTGGTTCCAGTGGGGTTTTCAAACAATAGTTTTCAATTTTAAAAACTTTAAACACGGGAGAAGGGGAATCCACTCGGGAAGATGGAGGGGAAAACTCGGGTACAACTGTATTTAGCTCGGGTTTCACTCGAGTTGCCTGAGGCGTATAATTTTTACAAGTTTTAAAGAGGTTAATTTACTTAAAGGTTTAAGTTGATAAAATGATGATAATCTATTTTCAAAGTTATGGAATAATTAATTAAGATTTATTAATGATAAGTAATTAAAGGAAATCAATTACTTAAAGATAATTTCTTGATTAGAAGTAATTAAATTTTTGGGTTTAAGATTGATTTAATCAAGTATTTAAAGAATAATTTGTTAATGAGGTTAATTATTTATGGCAATTAATTTGAGAATAATTAATTAATTTAAAGGTTAATTAATAAATGAAAGTGATTAAGGGATGATTATTAATTAAGAATAATTAATTAAATGGTAATTAATTAATTTATTAATTGAGGCTAATTAATTTGTTATTAAAGGTTAATTAATTAAAATAATTTGTAATTTGTTAATGTTAATTAACCAGATTAGTGACTAATCTGATTTAATTAATCAGATAATTAATTGATTTTACTTATGGATGTTTGGATTCTATTGGATGTGAATTGTTTGATATCCCTAATATGTGATGCTTTGTGATATGAATTATTATGATTATGCTGTGATCTATGATGTAATTTATTCATTCATGATGTAACTTATTTATCTGCGATGAATTTATATTGTTTATCTCTGAATTTGTAAATGAAGATAAGCGTTATAGATTATACCGCTTATCGATATTATTGTGCTTAAATCTGTAATGATTGATGATGTTGCACTATTGTGTGAAATCCTTGGACTACACCATATACACACAAATATAGATTTCACGTGGAAATCGGTTAAGTCATAGATGATTTAAATTTAATATTTTTGAAATTGAAATTTTAATTTCAATTGATTTTGAAATTGGAAATTGGGGTTTAATATGAAAAGCTTTAGAAATGGAATTTCAAAGATAAAAGTTATTCTGAATAACTTAATCGAGTTTTGAAAATTTAAATAATTTGATTTAAATTTGAATTCAAGTTTGAAATTGAATTCTATGATTTGAAACTAGGGATTAAAGATGCCGTACAAGTTATATATGGGTTAAACCATTTTAAAGGTATTGATTTGGGAATTTGAATTTAATTCAAGGGTTTTAACTCGTGTAAATATAACTGGATATTTCCGAAATGAAAACTACTTGTTTTCAAATAATAATAGCTTTCATTTTAAGAAAGGATTTCCAAATTGTGTTGAAAGGTTTCAAGTTTGAAATGGAATTGAAATGTTTTGAAAACTATGAAATGAGTCTTTGATTTCAAAGACCGGATAAGTTAATCCAACTTGAAATAGAATTGTTTTGAAAGGCTATGAATGAATCTTTGGAAACCAGTTTTGAAAGCTATAAGTTAAATCTTGACTTAAAGATTTAACGAGTTAATTCAATTGAAATGGAAATTGTTTTAAAATCCATGAATGGATCCTTGTGAACGGGGCGAACTTTGTGAATTGAATCTTTTTGTTTAAAAGATTAAAAGTGTGGAAATTGTTTGAACCATTGAAGGTTTTTGAAATGAATCTTTTTGTTTAAAAGGTTGGAAATGTAATTTGTTTTAACCATTCGAATGAAAAGTTTTGGGCTTTAAGCTGTGATTTAACTGAGACCCCAGTATCCATATGATTTTTAATTGCGCTCGTTATTCGGGTTAGCCGGGAAAAGACCTTTGTGTCATATAACCCATTCCGAATTAGTGATACGACGATATGGATAGCATTTGAAGACCGGTGGTGAAGACCGGGTATTTGCGAGAACGATAGGAGACCTATCGATTGTCTCTGCACTGAGTCGCGCCGGTATAGAGATTTCCTAAGTGATGGGAAGTCCGATATGGATTGTGAATACCCGAATTTGCAAGGGCTTCTTTGGAAGTGCCTTCGGTTCCGTTCGAACCTAGAACGGACTTGTATGGATGTGTGTCTGACATTGCACTTTAAGATGTAAAGCTGGTTTCTATCAAATACATTTCTGTTGGTGGCGGAGAATTTATTCTCTTAGCTTAACACCCTTCTCTGAGACGTACGAGCTCAGAGGTTATGTAGTTGATGGTTACTAGTGATACATTCCCAATTTGGTAATGTGGCATACGAAGTGTTGTTGATCATTTGTTGATCAAAGCGTGGCTTTGTGAAAAAGCGTGGATTTGTGAAAAAGCGTGGCTTTGTGAAAAAGCGTGGCTTTGTGAAAAAGCGTGGCTTTGTGAAAAAGCGTGGCTTTGTGGATGAGACTTCGTCGAGCCTCACAGACCGGTAATGGTTGAAACATGAATGATTGCGGCAAAGGTTTTTAGGGGTAGCGGCCCTAGGGTATGTCATTTCCTTCTGGATAAAAGGTGATATCATGGTATAGAGCCTAGATATTTTACCTATGTTGATGCTGCAAATTTATTGTACTTTGTGGTTGTTGCTTTGTGATCGGGATCCCGAATAAAGGTCGGTAACGACCGGGGGATGACATGCTTGTGTGTTAGTTACCTAGTTACAGTTGTACAGCGTGAGGTAGCGTCAGTGTGTTAGTTACCTAGTTACAGCTGTACAGCGTGAGGTAACGTCGGCCTTGTGTTTGCAGAGATCCGGTTAGGTTATCGGGGCGTCTTTCCAGAGGCGTTTCCATTTTGGTGTAAGGAAGTTCCTTTGCCTGACCATTTGTTGGAAATCCAAAGAAACAATACGAACCTTGTACAGTTTTAGTTGTATTACTTGCTATGGAATGTGGCGGTAACCTGCTATTGAACATAGTAGCTATAGTAGGCATACAATAATGATTGTATGTTGGCTAAGATTAATATTGTATTTTCGAAAGGATTTTCACACTATGCACTAGTAATAATATCAAAAGAGTTTTCCTTTGCGTAGTAAGCATGTTTGACTATCATAAGGAGAAATCTCCTCCAATTCTGCGATTGCATTGTGTCTGTGGCAGGAGGCCTTATGGTAGTTTCATTTTCGAAAAGCATTGCGGATTTCAATGTTAAACATTCTTTTGTGTTTGTTTAAAGTTAAACTATTTTTGTTTGCTCATACCAGTCCCATGACTGACCTGGAGTTTATTGTTCCCTTCCTAAACTCAGGGTGCCCACCATTTTCCACACGGGAAGTCTAGAGTTGGGTTTCTCAGATATTCAGGTTTAGTAGATTATCTGGAGCTAGTTCAGTTCTTGGAGTTCAGGACTGCACTTGCTTCTCTTTGTGGTTCGAGCTTGACATTGGAGTGGTTGGAGTCAGTCTCTCTGACTGATCATTTGGAGTTATCTGTCTGTTTTCCGCTATATCATTATTTATCTCTGATATTGTTGTATCATTATTGTATATCATTCTGGATATTGTATTCGTTGGAGTTGTATATGATATCATCTATTTATTTCTTCCGCCGTGTTGTTATACTTAATTGTGTTATAAGCTCCGGTGAACCAGATTCGGCATTTGAATCTGCGGCATTTTGAGTACAAGTGAAGTACGGGTGCCGATTTTCGAAGGCCGATTTCAGGGTCATTACACGTTGGACGGTACAGAATCTTGGGGATTATTGACAAACGTAGCATCAGGCAGCTCGTCCGGAGTTGGATCTATAACTTCGGCCGCGATGGCCGGTATCTCTAGGACAAAAGGAGATGAACTCTGAAGCTCCTGTTGTTGTGAACTTGTGGACTCCATAACTAATCAACTCATTAAAACCCATCATTAGACAATAGTAAGCCTGTGTGTTCCCCAGTGTGAAGTGTGTGAATGTGTTGTGCAGTGCAGTACAACATGTTACTTGAGAAATTCTACCGAATTAAAGAAAACATTCAAACGACAAGACTTCGAATTTCAGCCAGAGCAACCGTCATCGCTGACCGTCACAGCCGTGCCATTCAGTTCAAGACCAATACGAGTTAAAGTTCGTTAAAATTTTGTTAAGTTACTGTTCCATCGACGAGCTTTGAAAGGCGGTTAAATATACAGTGAAATGGTCAAGTCGAATTATGCAAGGCGGAAGCTCATCGGAGCCATGTGTTCAAATGTACAAGGGATTTCGAGTTCGACAAGATTCAACTCGTATCGATCACCCCAGCTCTAATTCGTGTCGATCAAAGGGGCTTTTCATATCCATCAAGGGTAAGTTCGTATCGATCTCCTGACAAGCACTTTGTATCGATCAAGTACAACACCTTCGTATCAATCAGTAAGTCCAAGCATTCGTATCGATCACCTCGAATCGATGCGAGGGTCTCCACTTCTTCGTTGCAAAATCTCATCAGCCAGATTGATTCGAACGCTCCTACTCCTGGTTGATACGATCCATCCTTCCTCCTCCTTCGACACGAAGCAAAGGCCATGCCATTCCTCTACAAATCCTTCGTATCCCAAACTCCATCTTCTCCAAAAACTTCGAAGGAACTGGCCCTTCGATTCTCGACCTCACTCCAACCAAATTCCGGCGTCAACGATGCTGGAATCGGCCACGATAATGGATGAAATGGCATCGAGCCCCAAGTCTCGTCATTTTAAAGTTGATTTAGCTAGTCAATTACCTAGTTTAAAGGGTCGGTTTGAAGGATTAATGGGATATTTGATTTGGAGATGAAGGTATTCTTTCTTCTCGTGTTCTCAATCGGTACGAAGGAAGGTTAAATGCAAATGAAAAGTGGGAAAAATGCTAAGTGCAAAAGAATTATATACTAGGGAGAGAGTCTGTTCGCCTCCCAGTTTTCATGACCGGTTGAAGCGGTCCATAGCGCAATCGATACGAAAACCAATTCGTATCTAATGTTCAATACGAAGCAATTCGTATCCATCCAACGAATGATACGAAGCGCGGTGCCACAGCTTGGCCGGACTGTTCGAACCTATTAGAAATGCATCGGTACGAACTGTACTGTTCGTATCCATCAACATACCACCCATAAAGCCCCGAATTCATCGATACGAATAGTGCATGGGGGACCAGCCGCTCTGTTCGCATCCTTCATTAGCCTATCGATATGAAATCACAACTTCGTACCCACTGCTATGGAGTCCACCAAAACTCGTATCTATCGATGAGAATGTTTATTTCGTATCCATCAATACGAATTGCATCGATACGAAAACCATCTTTCGACCTTTTACATCGATCTAGGAGAGGATCGGTATGAAGGGACATTCCAAAACAACCATCAAGCGTTGTTGCAACTTGAATTTCACATCGATTCAGGAGAGGATCGATACGGAATTCGATACGAGAAAACTGACAACGACTTGTGAACGTGCGAACGTCAACAAGAGTCAGGTTAACGTATATGCATGTACGTCGGACTAATTTTCAATTTTAAAAAAAATTCACAGGTTGAATGCCCACCTAATGACAATTGCAACAATAAACAACAGCACACAGTACAATAGTTGGTAGTCTATAGTTCATAGTTTATGTCTCTATAGACCAATCAAAGATTACAGCTTCCAACGAGAAGACGATAACTGCTTAACAAGTTAGATAGAACTATTTGGAATGAAGATTGCAGCTTTTCAAAGCACGTCATGTTCTCACGAGACGTACTTTGGGGGGCAAATGTTATCCCGCCTTTTGGCAAGGCCGTGATACCGAGAACTTAACTGGAAACCAAGGACAGTCCGCCCCGAAGATCGGTTATACGCAGGTTTGCTATGGATATCGATAAATTTTGTCTGAGTCCAGATCAAGCTACAATTGACAAGACATGACAAGCAAAGCTGTGAAAGCCGACGTTCCAAGTTTCAAGTCAATCAGAGTGCGTATGCTCGAGATATGATCAATATAATTCAAGAAAGAAAATTGTTCGAATTCATCGATAGCCACCTTGTTCGTATCCATAAAGAAACCAGGGAACATCTGAATTCGTATCGATTTTATTCGAATCAATCGGAGGTGCGATATTTCATATCGATCAGGAGAACTACACTTTTCGTATCCATCAACCAAAAAACTTCCTTCGTATCCATACAGCAACGACTCTTCGTATCCATCCATTGATACCACCTCGCATCCATTTGTTCGTATCCATCAAGTTGGAACAACTTCGATCGATACAAATAAGACCACACAATCGATACGAGCCGTGCAACTTGGATCGATACTAACAAAGCCACTTCCATCGATACGAATTGAGCCACCTCCATCGATATGAACCAGGCAACGGTCTTCGATACGAACAAGGCGAAAACCTTGGGATGTCCCGGTCAACTCGGCATCAAAAGTGGAGCGATCCAAAAATCAAGCGCCACGTCAACTCGCAGGCACGTGCTCAACATCGAGTCGAAATGATCGATACGAATAGTATCGATACGAAGGGGACCGAGACCGAAAAACGCCTAATTTGCATCGATTATAACTTGCAATCCACAAGTCCAAATGCTATGAAATTTTCACAAGAGCTTACGTACGACCTAAGGAATGTTCATGCCAAGTTTTGACTCGATTAGGTCAAATCTTGATCGATACGAAATTCATTCGTATCGATCACAGATCGAGTCGAAATCACGTGGGATCGATCGCGTGAGCCCACCCACGTGCCAGAAGAGGTCTCCCAAGATCTGAGCGAGATATTTGCATCCTACGCCTATAAATAGTACCCCAGAGCCTATAGAAAAAGGATCTTTTGGCTATTCGTTGTCCAGACTCTGCCGAAAACATTTTTGCACTACAAGGCTGATGTTGTACTCGAATTTCATCACTGTAATCCGCCATAATTAGTTGTAATACAGCAAGCAAATAGCAATAAAATTATCAATTTCATAGTGGATGCAGGCCATACGCCGAACCACTCTAAATCACTGTGTTTCTACGTATATTTCTTATCTGTTTTTGAAGTGTTTGTTAGATAATCCTCTTTTTTCATTTCTATTCTTCATTTTTATCTCTTCAAATACTTCCGAAGAGTGTTGTGCCTAATTTTGGTACAAACAGACACTTCTTTTGAAAATTCAAAATTTAAAATCTACGGCTACCATGTCGACATGTAGGGTATAGGTATGTCGACATCCCCTAGTATTTTTTGAAAATTGAATTTTGTTTTAAAAGAGATTTTCTTTCCAAAGTTTGTCCAAACAATCTTAGAACTTTGTAAACTATTTTAAATATACTTTATGATTATAAAAACATTTGGAAAGTGATCTTACGAAATATAAAAGTAATAAAAATTAAATATATAAATATTTTGAGATTAAAGCTAAAACATTAAAACCAGAAAATAGTTTAAAAACAAGAAAAGATTTTGAAATTAATATGATTAAAAATAGTTTTTGAATTAAGGCTAAAATATTTAAATCGAAAGAGAGATGTCTTTTTAAAAAGATAGTTTTAAAAAAATCTAAAAATAAGTCATTTTGAAAATTTCGTGGATTCCATTCCACCAGAGAAGGTCGTGGGTTCCATCCTACTAATGAGGTTGTGGGTTCCATCCCACTATTAAAGCGAGAAGGTGGATTCCATTCCACAATTAAAATCCGAATAAAGATTTTGGTGCTATTATGAAGTTTTAACATAAATCTAGACTCTATTATTTATCTTAATATCTTGAACTCTTGAACTCCTGATAATCTTGATACTCATGAGTCTTCAGTCTTAATTTCTACAACCTTGAATTCGTCAGTCTTGAATCTCTAGACTGTACAGTTTTCATTCTCAGTACCTACATATATATATATATATATCCTGCATATACATATATATCTAGACAAAGATATTAGTATTTATATTTTATAACAAGTCCTAAGTTTGTTGTCATCAAAACCATCATTTCAGGAACTAACAAAGGTCTCCACGATTAATGTAAGGCTATCCATCTTTTCCCTTTTGTAATTTAATTATCTTATCTTCCTGTCGAGCCTATCTTCCTAGTTAGAATTCTCTTTGATTAGGGTCCTTCTAAATTTGAATCTCTACCCTTGTCCTAAAATCCATTCTTAAATCATCCTATGAAGGAGTATATTTATAATTAATATAAAAATGTTTTATATTGTGTTGTTTGTGTTGTTAAGTTTGAATCTTGAGTTTCGATCGATTCGTCTGGCCAACGCTATCGATTGGAACTCCAAAACACTTGTACAGAGAAAATTGACACAATATTGTTTTCAAAATTGGTAAATGAAATAATTTTATGTATGTTTATATTTCATATATCTAAATAATTTTTTGAAATTAGATATTAAATGAATTGGTTGTTAGAAATGATAATACTAGATTATCATTTATTGTTTTGTCAATATTCCTAAATCATTAACTATTGCCTTATGTTATAAGGAGATGAAAATTTTAAAACATGGTTTATAAATCTGATTTGCAAATGAAATGAATTTAAATTAAGAATTTGAGAATTAAATTTTCGGTGCTTTTCAAAAAAAATTGGTTTTCAAAGTTCTAGAAAATATATTACTTGAAAGTATTTTCGAATGGAAATTATTTCCAAAGAATTTTAAAAGAAGTAAGTCAATACTCCCCTCTTTTGTCGTTGGAAAATAATTTCGATGATGACTGCAGCATCATCGACTTTCATTTTCGAGTCTCAAAGTGGGGAGACCACTTAGTAGCTTTGCTACACTTTTGTTTTAGAAAATGGATTTGATTTGAATTTCTTGAGTATGATTTGATGTAATATATATATATATAAATGGTTTGAAGTGAAATGAAAATTTAACTATTAAGTTCTATGTTAAGTGACGGTTTTTAATTATTGAAATGAAGCAAATTTTTTGAATAATTGGAGTGTCTAAAATGAGAAATGAAATTGGAACAACTTGAAACAACTTGAAACAATTGAAGTAGGATGAAATTTATTTGTATAATACTCATATTTCATTCTAAAACATATATAACCTGCCTGAAATATTCAAAAGTTAAATGTTAATGTGAATATGAAATTGAAGGTTATACAAGAGAAACTTAAGTAATAAAACTGTTCAAACAAAATTTTGCTTAATAGAAATGTTGCAAATAAAAAGGTAAATTTGTATAGTGCTCAATCGCATTTGAAAACATTAATAAAACTTACTTGGAAAAAGGGTTAAATGTAATGAGAACATGTTCTTGAATAATATGCAATATAAATGGAAGTAATAAGATGTCCAAAAAAATGGAATTTTGTTAAGAGAATTGTAAATAAAAATTGAGTGGTTATAATAAATATTTATACACTTAATCTATGTTGCAAGATTTGTTAAGTGAAATAAATTGAATAATAAAAGTGAATGCTATTTAAATAAATAAATTAAAGGTAAAATAATTGAAAGTGAGTTAATTAGAATGATAATAATAAATGGATGTTAATAAGTAATGAAATGTGTAATGTTAACACTCAAAAATGAAATTTATATGGTTTTGAATTAATTGTTATATTTTGTATTTCGAATCTATCTTTCCTTTCTGTTTGCTTCTATTCTCCTATCTTGTTCCTTTTCGGGGACGAAATTTTTTGAGTGGGGGAGAGTGTAATGACTCAGAAATTTTAACGTTTTAAATGACGTAGTTAACTAAATTTTTCATGAAATTAAACAATTAAATTTTTGAAATGAAAATTTGATATTTGGAATACGTTTATTTTAACATAGCAATTGGCAGATTTTTATCGGAAAATATGAAAGTTAGTTCTGTCGTATAATTTTCAATTTCAATTTAAAATCAATTAATTTGATGAAAATAAAATATTTTTGAAATCTGAATATTTTTATATAATAAAAACGTAAATCACTTTCTGAGGGAGTCATCCTATTTTGTTTCGCTAAATTTGGACTGCTTTAACTCCGTTTATATTATTTTCGGCGTTCTAACAGCAGTTTTGGTAGCGAATATCGATATTTGATTGGATGGTCGTATCGCTAATATCTGTGTACCATTCTATTCGTGTCGTCGTGCTGATCTCCATAGTATATTCATTTGTGTATTTCGACGTCCGGTACGCGGCGAAATCGGTGAAACGATTAGCCGTATCGGTTCCGTATTTGAGCCTTTTGGGTTCCTTGTGTCTTTTCATTTGTCCATCGGCTGAAAACAAATGGCCACTATCTTTATTATTTCCATAAATTCAGCTCTTGACTTTTGCTTTTCCCATTGCATTGGTATACATGCTTGTTCGTCCTTTCCTCTGCATTTCTTTCTCTTCTTTGTTCTACTAATAAAAAAATATAAATAAATAAATATATAATATATTATAGCTCGTTATAATATTGATTTGAACAGTTGAGAATTTGCTTTCGGCTTCTTCTTCTTCGTGCCGAACTACCAATCATCCTCCTCCACTTTTCTATTTGTCGAGCGCGCAACCAACCCATCACCTCCTTGCTGTCCCATCAAAATCTGGAAACTTATATAATACCAAACTGTAATGCCCTACCCCGAGACCCACCTTAGCAAAGAGAATTAATAAGTAATTCCGTCTACTAAAGCGGAGAATAGGGCTGGTTAAGGGAGACCATCTATAATTTTGTCTTAAACATCTACTGAATACGTCGATAAATACAATATAATTTTTCTTTTCAACTCAAGTGGATCGACATACCCGGTAAATGCTTAATTCAAAACTATAGGTGGCTAATGGATCTATCAGAACAAAATACGATAACTGAATGTAAATCACATCACAGAAAAGTAATCAACATCATATATATACATATACACCGATACATCTTTAGTACAATACAATATGAATACAATAAAGGTGGTACACGACCACACCCTATACATCGAATCAAATGTAAATACATAAGAGTATGCGGAAGAAATAAACTTCTCAAGCGATAGATAAGCTAATGTCCAACCTCAACTTCAAGCTAAGCCCAATAGAAGATACCTGAAACAACTCGGTCTGACCCGAGTATAAATACACGGGTCAGTCTAACTACACAAATCAGTCAATATAGATATAGTGATACTTCTTCTCGAATGAGAAGAAGGATTAGATAACTCATAGCTCAACACTTAAGTAACAAACGCTACCTAAGTGACTAAGTACCTCGAAAGAGGTAACTCAAACTCAATAATCAAATAAAACACAAGTGCCTCATATCATTGGCGATAACCCATAATGAACTCAAATAAACTCATATAAAGCTCAAGCAAAACCCAAATGGTTCGATGAACCATTACTCCAAAAAGGAGAAAACTCATCTCAATCACAAATAGAAGTCATGAAAGCAACACAAGATAACTCCATAAGAATGTGAGATCTCAAACTCATAAGTAAGCCAAGACGGCTAAATCTCACACATACATCTCAATCTTAAAAGCTCAAGGAACTCGATATGAATTCAAACCCATAAAATCTCAAACTCAACCAAAAATTCGATGCAAGAAAAAAACTCAGAAAATCTCAACCCTAATGCGCCAAAAACGGCGAACTCAAAACTCAGAAGACCTGGATTGGCCAAATCCCCGATTGCAATGCCGAAGCAATGCTGCACGTGCTAAATTCAAACGGCCGAAGCCTTAGACAAGGTCGCTAACACCTTCAAAAGCAGTTCGTCCTCATGACAAGGTTGCTGACACCTCTTCAAGCCGTTTTGTCAGCCCTAACAAGGTCGCTAACACCTCCCAAAGCAGTTCGTCCTCATGACAAGGTCGCTAACACCTCTCAAAGCAGTTATGTTAGGTAAACATCATGAATGTGTCACAAACTCACGGACAGGAATCCGAAAAGTGTTAACGTATGTCCCATACCAAACGTTCGCACTTAGCGGTTTACTAGCCGCTAGTCGATGCCACACTAGGAACATCATAAAACTTAGAAAATCATATCTCGCCTTGTCTCATTAAGGAGTGATAGACACAATACTCGTCTCATCTCATCGACAAGTATTAAATGACATCGTAACTTGTCTCATCTCATCGACAAGTGATAACATCATGATGGTTCCTCATAAACCATAAATCTTAAAATATGAAATCATATACTCAAGACTTGCCTTATATCATTGGCAAGTAAATAAAACATCGTGATGGTTCTCATCGACCATACTTCTACATAAGAGATTTCAAACCATAATACTTGCCAAATGATTGGCCATCTTAAATAATTCTAATAAATAGGAATTATAAAACACAAAATACGCCATAACATAGAAAAACATCTCAGAATCAATAATCTCAAATAGCTTCGATCGTACAAGTCCGGAATTAACGGAAATAGTAAACGCACATGTCACATACCACGTGTTTTACTAAATCGTTTAATTTTCTTTCTCATACGTTCGAATAGTGCAAAAGTGTATGTTTTATATTTAAAATTTAACAATACTAGAGAAAACAAGCTTTTTAAACATTTCCCGAAAAGATTAATAAAACCAATATTTGAACTTCCTTTATTATAGGAAATAAAAAGATTTTATATTAGAAAAATATTTTTTTTTTCAAAAATATTATATCATAATTTGAAATTTCCATTTATTTAAAAAATTAATTCAAAATGGTTTAGTCAAAACCGTGCTCGAAACAATGAAAAATAAGAAAGATAACTCAAAACCGATAACTTGAGTTCAATACGAATTCAATTCAAATTTAACCCAAAATCAATTCAAAATCTATTTAAATTTGAATTTCAAATTCTTCTAATATAGCTAGCCTATTGATAGGCATCAGAGCTCTCAAAACATCTCAATAACAACATCAAAATCGAATAAGAATGAGAGCAAAAATAAGCTAATACAATTCTCAGGTCAATAATTGTTATTACTGTCGTTTTGCTCTCTGGACAGCAACAAACAAAGACAGTTTTGACCAAGCTAACTTCGAAATTTCAGAAAACTCAAAACATGGAACTTTTAGCACAAACTCTAAGCTTTTCGAAACATCTAAAATTATTGAATTTGAATAAGAAATGAAAAGGTTATGATAAAAATAGTTCAGGTGTATGAATTGCAATACCTCTGTCATTTTGGTCTCTGAACAGCAACAATCAAACATATTTTTAACCAAACTAACATCAAAATTTATGAAAACTCAAAACATGAAACTTTTAGAACAAAGTCTAAGGGCCCGTTTGGCTTGTCATTTTTAGTTTTGTGTTTTCGTCTGTTAGCACCAAAATTGGTCACTA
Source organism: Allium fistulosum (assembly GCA_030737815.1). NCBI lineage: Eukaryota > Viridiplantae > Streptophyta > Magnoliopsida > Asparagales > Amaryllidaceae > Allium > Allium fistulosum. The sequence goes on from CM060903.1 coordinate 70,639,840, forward strand.
ACCTCGTAGAGAAAGATTGTGTAGAGATATAAGTGATGAAGGTAAATTAAACAGAGAAGACAATGCTAATTTAATTGCAGAAAGTAAGAACACCAAATTTATAGTGGTTCAGCGTAATTGCCTACGTCCACTTTGAGGTTAAACTTTATTGATCTTCTTTAGAGTTGATTACAAATACAATTCGTGAATCAAATGCTTGGATGAAGTTGTTTAAGTAGAGAAGATGAGTCTCGAAAAATGGCAGAGTCTCCCCAGTGTTCTCTCTCCAAAAAAGGATCCCTTTCACTATGACCCTGCCCCTCTATTTATAGGCAAAGGTGGGCTGGACTACCCAAGTGGGCTTGATAGCCGAACGCTCTAGCCCAGGTGTAGCGGTCGCTGCATGCCGAACCAGGTATGCCGAATGCTTTGATGCCGAACAGTCCTTCCCATGCCGAACGGTGCTTTCCATGCCGAACGGTCCTTTCTATGCTGAATGGTTCGTCTGATGTATGGGAAGTGCAGGGTGGCTGTAGTGAAGCCGAACGTACCCCTGTTCAAAGCCCTTGACCGATCAATGTATGTAGGCCGAATGATATCGTTACCTTGCGTAGTTGTGCATACTGAATGCCTTTCTGAATGCCGAGCGCTCTCGTTGCCGAGTTATCCTATCGCCGAGTTCTACTGACGCCGAGTACTTTGGGATGCCGAGTACTCCTGTTGCCGAGTACTACGCCGAGTACCTCTGGATGCCGAGTACCATGGGATGCCGAGCGTTCTTGTAGCCGAGTTCTCCTATTACCGAGTTCTAATGATGCCGAGTACCTTGGGATGCCGAGTACTCCTGTTGCCAAGTACTACGCCGAGTACCTCTGGATGCCGAGTACTACCTGATGCCGAGCACTAGTTGCCTGGTCAAATCTACAGGAAACACTTGCCCCCCAAAGTGTATTGCGTGGCCGAACGTGATGCGCTTTGAATCTGGTTCAATTTTCCTTGATGATGCCTTCTCGAGGATGTCTGTAACGGAGGTGTGTGGCGAGCATGGCCTGGATGCCGAACGATACGCTCGAAGCCGAACAATTCTCGTGTGCCGAACGTCACTCTGCTATGATGCCGAACACTCCGGTATTGACCGGTTCTACCGGGTATAGCCTTTTCAACTTCTACCTTCCCCCTATATAACCAGGTGCTCTTCTTCTTCTCCCCTTTTACTTTTTACTTCTACCGTTCTTGCAATTCTGTCCAGTCGTCCTAATTCGAGACTTAACTACACCATCTCAATCTCCGATCTGCAAACTTAGGTATTTTTCCTCATTCATTCAAACGAGATGTTCGAACGATGTCGTGTAGAAGGTTTTTGTGTAGCTCGTCTGCATTGCCGAACGACATAGCGAGGAGGAATGATTAGGAGTATGCCCACTTATTGTCTTAGCTTCTTCGTGTCGAACCGAAGTTAAAGGGAAGAGGATCGAACGAAGGTGTTGGAGGAGGTAAAGGTGCTGTTCGCTGCTCCGGCGTATGTCATCATGCGTCGGACGGTGGAATGGGAAGTCGCCGAGCACTACCCTGGCCGGACAATCCCAGGCCGAACGCTTACTAACATGTCAAACTATAATTGAGCCGAACGAACTAAAGCCGAACAATACCCAAATGCCGAACAACTGACATGCTGAACATTGACTTCAGGCCGAACATTGAATTCAGCCGAACAATCCTTAGGTCGAACCATGACTTTAGCCGAACAAAACAATTGCCGAACATTCCTTAGTTCGAATAATGTCTTTAGCCGAACAATACAATTGCCGAACATTCCTTAGTTCGGATAATGTCTTTGGCCGAACAATACAATTGCCGAACAACATTAAAATGCCGAATAGTATAAATGTCAAACTACACTTGAGCCGGTTACTTCATAGATTACATGTTTTCTAGATCTGGAACTGTAATCACCACCAGGCGGGCTCTTTGAGACGGTCAGCGATGACGGCCTTCGAGGGCTACGATTCGAAGCTCATTCTTATATCTTTGAAATCTTATTGCTTGTACACAATTGCTTGCGCTAGTTCACACACCACGTGGGGGAAAACTCGTGTTGCCAATTCTAACGTTCAACGTTTTTTAAGTATAGTTCTCTCAAGCACTTAGCCAGGTTCGTTATTTATTGGGGATGTCGAGAAAATCTAGCTCCGCCACCATATCCGACAGGCCTGGGATGTCATCAAGGCAAAGAGTCGCTGATACTTCTAATCCGTCTACTTCTCCCGCTCATAACTTGGCACCTGACGCCCTGGAGGCAACAATCTTACTAGACAACCCGATCGATTCACAAGCTTCGAAGATCAACGAAGCCGCTTTGCGATGGATATGCTCCATTCATGGGATTCCTTTCGCCGACGTGCTAGTCCCTTCGCGACACGATCGTCCTCATCTGCCCCCAGTCGGGTATACTGCATGTAACAAGTTTATGTGTTGGATGGGCAGCGTGCCTCCGTTCAACTTATTTCTTTGGGATGTACTGCAGTATATAGACATAGCTCCGTCGCAGCTGCACCTGAACGGCCATGCGTTTCTATATGGGACTTACTTACTTTTCATGGCCGTCTTCTCCAGACCTCCAACCGCCAGTGATATCAGATACATTTATATGTTCAAGAGACGGAAAGACAGTCCTTCCTTTATGTTCCTCGAGCCATACCACAAATGCCAGATCTTGACAGGGGCATGTAGTAAATTTGCCCTGTACAAGCAGGAATGGTTCTATGTGCGCTGCCCTTCTGGTTTCGCTAGGAGATGGATTGAAGGCAGTAAGTCTCTTTGCTGAGTCACTATTCGTATTTGATCGGAGTCATGCTTTTCCTAACTCTTCATCTCATCTTTTCAAGTATCAACCCGCGTCCGGAAGGCCGAGGATATTCTGAGGCTGTTGAAGCCATTAGAGCTCTTCCTGCTGAGGATCGGGACATCCGGACTATCATTTCAAATGAATCACTGTCGGGGTTTGGCTTGCTAGCCCCTGGTCGTTGGATCAGCCTTCCAGAAGGTGTCACCATTCCCAAACCTCCGTCTGGTAAAGGGAAAAAACAAGCCGGATCGTCGTCGTGCCGCACTTCCGATACGCACGGAGAGGGTGAGCGCAAAGAAGACGAAGCTCCTGAGACTCAGGGCGAGAATGTGGGCCCCGCTTGGAATCCGGCAATCGAAGTTCAGGATATTGAGACGTCATCTTCCCCTTCGAAGGGAAAGAAGAAGTTAAAATATACAGTTCAAAAGGAGAAAGTTGGTGGCACATCAAAAGTTACGCCTATCCCGCCTGAGAAAGAGGCTTCCTCACAGCATCTGGAAAGTTCTCTGAGGGGTCTGTCAAACCTGTCCATTCCCGATGATTTACTTAATTACGGGTTCGATGATCCTGAAGCTCTCAAATTTTCTTCGCCCGCTAGAGGCAATGCTGGAGTTCAACTCCCGGTCCAAGGAGACAACACCCCGATTAGTAAAGATAAACGAACTGGTCCGTCGGGGGGAACACTAGGACACACACGCACATATGCATTCCATCATACACTTCAAGATTTTCCTCATCTCACGGACTTTTCTTAACTCGTTGTTATCTCCATTCTTTGCAGGTGATATGGGGCGTTCTCACGGACTCGATCGTCTTCAGGGCTCTTCTGTATTTCATCACTTTGGACGGGATTCTGGTTCAGGCAGACGCAGGGACAGAGGCGATTATGAAGATAGGGACAATCGTCCCCGCGAGTCGTCTCACCGCAAGAAGGCACACTCTCAATCTTCCCAGTCTCGTGATCTTCCTCCTCCAACTGAGCCGGATAGGGAGAAGTCTTTACAGAAGGGTTATCAATCTGATGCTCCTCGAGAACAATATTCCAGTTCATCGAGTACAAGGCAAGTCCGAGAGCAACGGAAAAGAGCGGAATTCTCAAAGCCTCCTCCTCCTACTTCTACGGTGGACCCAACCGTTGCGGAAAAGATGGTCGATCTTAAGGCCAAGTTTCCAAAAATTTGCTTCGATGGTCTGAAGTTCCTCCCGGCCACTCATCATATTCCCGGGCATGTGAAACAGAGTGCCATTGGCTGCAATAACGACGTCTATGTTCAACATGACGCGTTTGTGCACTTGGTGGAGAAGATCTCGGAAGTATCCGTTGAGTGTCAACACGAGATTGATCGACTGAATCTGGAGGCCGACAACGATAAGAAAATCATCAAACTCCAAGACGAAGAGCTTGCTTCGTATAAGTCGAAGCTGGAAGCCGCTGAACAAAGCGCAAAAGATACTGCCGAGGCAGTTACTCGTTTAGAGGCGGCTCACAAAAAAGAGCTTGACGAAGCAGTCCAGCGCAGCGGTGCCCTCGCCCTAGAAAAAGACTCTGTCCAAAAAGAAAAGGACGCGCTCGCCACCCAAGTCAAAGAGCTGAAAGAATTACTCTCCAAGGAGAAGGAGGATAAGGTAGCTGCTCAAGAAGAATCACAACGATACTGTGATGAGATCGTTGCTACCCGACTCCTGAAAACAAAGCTCGACGACGAACTCGCTGGGGTTGAGAAAATGAAGGATGAGGCCCGTGAGGAGGGCAAAAGAGAGGCTGCAGAGGAGATTGACTCTCGCCTCGAGGCGGCCGCGGAAGCCGGCAGGGAAGAGTTCAAAAGCATGTTTGACCCGTTGATTGCTGAATACGGAGCCTGCGTCCTCATGCATCGCGACTTAACATTCTTGGGTGACGGCTACCTTGAGTCCCTAGCCGAGGCCTGGGAAACTTTGATAAGGATTAGGAAGATTGAGTCAGGCTCCGAAGAGGTCGATGAGGAGGCCCTGGTGAAGGAGTTCCTTAGGGGGAATGAGCCATCGGATTTATCCGCAGCATTAGCACTTTACAGCAAAGGCTCTCCCCTTCCAAAAGAGAAAGATGGTGAAGCTGGCCCATCTGGGGTTAATATTACTGCTCTTTATACTGCTGCTCAGTCTGCTGCCCAATCGGCCGGTCGGTCGACACTTGATCCATTCGAGCAGCATGTTGGTTATGACCCCGAAGACCCTGGGCTCGGTGCTCATGTGCTATCACCTATCCTGGAGGGTGAAACCCCACGCGCCACCGATAGCCAACCGGAACCTGGTGGGAAATTCTTCTTTCTCTAGAAGTTGAAAGATCCCGTCTTTTTTCAGCAGTGGCTACTCGTTCTAACGCTCATTCTTTATGTTTTCGTGCAGGTTGTTCTGACGCCGAGCAAACTCCGAGGAGCGATGATGCAAAGGAGGAGGCAGGGAAAACAAGCGATGCTGTCCACGTAGGAGTACTCCCTGGTCCCGATGCTCAGGTGGTCGGGGCGCTGAATGATGATAAGCTCGACGCTTCATCTCCTGCCGAAGGGGATGATGAAATTGAAATCACCGGCGCCACTAAGCATACCTCGCATATGAGCATGAAGGACCGCCTTGCCGAAGAGGAGAAGAAAAAGGCCGAGGTCAAAGTTGAACCTGGAATCCTGAAACTTACCGACCCGCGGAGCAGACCTTTGAAAATCATCCTCCCGGGCCGGTCCAAACCGCTAGATGTTCCGTCTCCTACTCCTGACTCCGCCTCCTTAGCAAGCAAGAAGTCCAAGAAAAGGCGTGAGGGAGAGGAGTCATCGGAAAAGACGAAGGAAGACAAGAAGAAGAAATCGAAGAAGTGATCTATATACTCGTTCAACGAGCTTCTTGCTTAAGTCTTGTAGTTGCTTTTATCTTCCGTAGCTTGTAGTTTGTATAGACCGGTCTGGATTTTGTAGGAGTGATCATGTAATCCCATTTTGAACTTATCGAATAAAGTTTAGTTTCTTTTTGTTTGAATTATTCTCTTGTCTTTCTTTGGTTTGTTCACTAATTGTAGCCATAACTCAAGTTCTTATGAGTTGCATTATCTCCCGGTCCATTCTCGTGTTGTTCAAACATTTCTGGACATGGCGTACTTCTCGTCCCGCATCTCTAGAGTACTTGGACTTTTTGCTGACTCTGTGCTCCGGGGACTTGGAGACTTGAAACCATTTATACTCTAGTTCGCGCTCTGGGGACTTAGAGTACTCCGCTCCGCACTCTGGGGATTCGGAGATTCGTATTCGTTTATGCTCTAGTCCGCGCTCTGGGGACTTAGAGTACTCCGCTCCGCACTCCGGGGATTCGGAGATTTGAAATCGTTTATTCTCTAGTCCGCGCTCTGGGGACTTAGAGTACTCCGCTCCGCGCTCTGGGGATTCGGAGATTCGTATTCGTTTATACTCTAGTCCGCGCTCTGGGGACTTAGAGTACTCCGCTCCGCGCTATGGGGATTCGGATATTTGAAATCGTTTCTACTCTAGTCCGCGTTCTGGGGACTTAGAGTACTCCGCTCCGCGCTCTGGGGATTCGGAGATTTGAAATCGTTTATACTCTAGTCCGCGCTCTGGGGACTTAGAGTACTCCGCTCCGCGCTCTGGGGATTCGGAGATTTGAAATCGTTTATACTCTAGTCCGCGCTTTGGGGACTTAGAGTACTCCGCTCCGCGCTCTGGGGATTCGGAGATTTTGAAATCGTTTATACGAGTCCATACGTCGTACAAGATAATGTAGTTCGTCATTCAATTACGAGATATAGAAACGTTAGTGATTCATGGAAGGTACGGCTTCAAGCCTTTATTAATGAAAATCAACTAAACTAATCGATTACAACTTTTTAAAAAGAAACTAAGTTATTATTGAATGGAAAGATGCAGGAAATAACAGTGCTTAAAACAAGAAAGGAAACATGCTAAGTGTAATAGTGCCGCAGATGTTCACTGTTCCATGCTCGGGGGAGTGTCGTGCCATCAACGGTTGCTAGCTTGAATGTTCCCTCTCCAAGCTTCCGTTCAATGGCGTACGGACCTTCCCAGCTGGGATTCATACGTGATGGTACCGGGAAAACTCGTTTCAGAACGAGATCACCCACATCAAAGATCCTTGGGCGGACTCTGCCGTCGTAGTAGCGCTTGACTCGGTGCCTATGCGCTGCCGCCCTTAATTCGGCTTCTTCATGCTTTTCATCGATGCAGTCCAGTGATTCCAACAAGAGATTCTGGTTCGTCTTGGGATCATAGTATGTCACTCGGTGTGATGGAACTTCAAGTTCCACGGGTATAACGGCTTCAGAGCCGTATGCCAAGGCGAATGGAGTGTGGCCGGTCGCGGACTTGTGGGTAGTTCTATACGCCCATAATGCTGTCGGGAGTTCATCTACCCACTTGCCTCCGACCTTCTCCAGACGCTTCTTCAGTATGGACTTGATTATTTTGTTGACGGCCTCGACTTGCCCGTTAGCTTTCGGGTGTGCCACGGCGGCGAACTTCTTCTCGATGCCATATTTTAAACAGAACTCTTTGAACTCTCTGCTTTCAAATTGCGTCCCGTTGTCCGTAATGATGGTGTGTGGAAGGCCAAAGCGGCATATAATGTTTCGTACAACGAAGTTAATGACCTTCTTAGAGGTGATTGTGGCCAAAGGTTCTGCCTCAGCCCATTTTGTGAAATAGTCGACTGCAACTATCGCATATTTCGCGCCACCTTTGGATATAGGCAAAGAGCCGATTATGTCGATTCCCCAGATCGCAAATGGCCAGGGACTAATCATTTGTGTGAGTTCCGTTGATGGAGCCCTCGGGATTTTCGCATATCTTTGACACTTGTCGCATTTTCTTGCATAGTCCGTGGCGTCCCGGTTTACGGTGGGCCAGTAATATCCATAGCGGAGGATCTTCTTTGCTAGCGTTTGCCCCCCAGTATGGTCGCCACATTCCCCTTCGTGAACCTCTCTTAAGACCCGCTTTGTCTCATCATGAGCGATGCATCGCAATAATGGGACTGAGAATCCTTTTCGGTACATCGACCCATCCTGCATTACGTATCGCGCGGCCTTTCGAAGGACCTGCCGTCTTTCGCTTCTTTTTTCTGGTAAAGCTCCGGTCGTTAGGTACAGTTTGAATGGGGTTATCCACGATTCCTTCTCGATTTATGTTTCCAACACGAGATCGACTTTCATCCCGTCTATGCTCGGGGCATGCAAGACTTCGACGGGATACAATCCCATTTGTTGCGCATCGCCGGTACTTGCAAACTTAGCCAATAAGTCGGCTTCTTTGTTCTGTTCGCGCGGGATATGTGAAATGTCATAACGCTCAAGATTTGATAGTAGCTCTTGGACCTGAACGAGGTACGGAGCAAGCTTTCGTCCCTTTGCTTGGTAGTCCCCCCGTACTTGGTAAACCACCAACTGTGAGTCACAAAAGATTTCGATTGATTCGATTCCAAGTTCTCTGATGAGCTTCAAGCCAGCGATCAGTGCTTCATATTCGGCTTCGTTATTTGTAGCCGGGAAGTCGAGCTTCAGGGCATAACAGATTGATCGGTTTTCCGGAGTTATAAGAACTACGCCCGCGCCGGAGCAACGGTCGTTTGATGCACCGTCAGTGTATAATTTCCATCGAACGGGGGGAATGATGTCGTCGTCATCCGGTTTGATGGGTATGGTAAACTCAGCGATGAAATCCGCTAATGCTTGCCCTCGGATGGCTCTCCGCGGTAAGTATGCGATATCGAATTGGCTCAACTCGATGTTCCATCTTAGCAATCTTCTAGAAGTTTCCGGCCGTTGGAGTACTTGCCTCAGGGGTTGATCGGTATAAACGCCGATTGAATGTGCTTGAAAGTATGGGCGAAGCTTTCGTGATGCAATCACCAAGCAATAAGCCAATTTCTCGATTTTAGGGTAATTCCTCTCTGCCCCTGTTAAACGCTTGCTAACATAATACACCGGCTTCTGGACTCGATCCTCCTCACGAACCAATGCAGCACTTATCGCATGCGGGGATACAACCAAGTATACGTACAATATCTCGTGGTCAACTGGTTTTGCTAGCATTGGTGGACTCTCTAGATGCCTCACCAGATTTCGGAATGCTTCCTCACAACTAGACGTCCATTCAAAATTTCTCTTCCCTTTCTTTATGATATCGAAGAATGGGATGCACTTGTCAGTTGCCCTAGATATAAATCGACTTAGCGCAGCCACTTTTCCGTTCAATCTTTGTACTTGCTTTATAGTCCTGGGCGCTTGCACATCTCGAATAGCTTGGATTTTTTCTGGGTTGGCTTCGATTCCCTTAGCATTGACGATGAATCCCAAAAACTTCCCTGATGCAACGCCGAATGAACACTTCAGAGGGTTGATCTTCATCCCGTAAAACCTGAGTATGTCGAACATCTCAGCCAAGTCTCGAATGTGGTCGTTTGACCGTCGTGACTTCACGAGCATGTCATCCACATAGACTTCCATCGTTCTACCCAGCTGGTCCTTGAACATTCGATTCACTAAACGCTGGTAAGTTGCTCCTGCGTTCTTCAATCCAAAGGGCATCACTACATAGCAATACAGCCCGACATTTGTAAAGAAGCTGGTGTGTTCTTGGTCCGGAATATGCATCGGGATTTGGTTGTACCCTGAGTACGCGTCCATGAATGACAGCAGCTCGTGTCCTGCGGTGGAGTCGACCAACTGATCGATCCTAGGCAGCGGGAAACTGTCCTTAGGGCATGCTTTGTTCAAGTCGGAATAATCTACGCAAGTCCTCCATTTCCCATTCGCCTTTTTTACTAGCACGGGGTTGGATACCCACTCAGGGTAGAGGGCGTCGCGGACGAACCCATTTGCTTTGAGTTTGTCCACCTCCTCTCCGAGAGCGGCTGACCTCTCCGGATCCATTCCTCTCCTTTTTTGTTTAACTGGGACGTATTTCGGGTCTATGTTCAACATATGACTCGTGATGGCGGGAGAAATCCCACACATATCAGAATGCACCCAGGCGAAAACATCAAGATTCGCCCGGAGGAAGTCGCTAAGGTCTTCAGTCATCTCGGGACCAAGCTGTGATCCGATTTTCAGAATTCGCGAAGGGTCGTCACGGCTAACTGAGATGTCAATTGTTAATTCAGCCGGTGCCGCCTTCTCTTCCCTGGGTTTCTCATCGTCGTCTCTCGGATCTATATCTCCGAAGATCCGAGAACTATGCCCGAGCCAGGGCTCGGGCACTACTTGTCAATTATCCGCATTAAGGATGCGGATGGGATTGTCCGCAACCTTTCCCTTCTCCCTCCGATGCGCTTCTCGGAGCTCAGCCACATAACTGGAACGACCAGCTGCTTGGTCACCATGAACAATACCTACTCCTTTGTCAGTTGGGAACTTCAAAGTTAAACACCACGGGGCCAATGCTCCCCTAAACTCAGCCAGGGCCGGCCGGCCCAAGAAAACATTATATGGAGAATCCACATCCAAAACTACGAAGGGTAGAATTCGCACCCTCCGACGCTCGCCTTGCCCCAGTTCAACTGGTAACTCAACGTACCCCACGTCGTCGGTTGTTGCGCCGTTAAAGCCGTGTATACGAGCCTTGGACGGTTTCAGGTCTTTTGTTTCTAGTTTCATTTGATCGTAAGCCTTCTTGAAGATGATGTTGACTGAACTTCCACAATCAATCAGAATTCTTTTCACATATGCTGGTCCGATTGTTGCAGATATGACCATGGGGTCGATGGTCGGAGCCTCTATCTGATCAGCGTCTCTACTTCTGAACACAATATCGTCTGTCATTACGCGCTGCTGCTTAGCAGGGGCCCCGTCCTCCATGTTCGAATAGCACTCAAAATCTGCATGCTTCAGGGAACTTGCATATCGCTCCATCTCTTGCCAATTCTTATCTGCGGGGTGAGGTCCGCCGATAATTGTATTTATGACTAGTCTACCTACGGTTCGGGCAGGCTCCTCGGGATGACGCGGAGCTGGTGCACGACCTGGGTTGGACGTTCCCTGTCCTCCTTCCTGAGGATCCTTCACAAATTCTTGCAATTTCTTCTGCCTGATCAACTTTTCAATAGCGTCGTGTAGGTGTCTACACTCCTCCGTATTGTGCCCATAAGTCTCATGGAAGCGACAATATTTCCCGGTCCGTTTTTGTTCCTCGGTCGATTCTTTCGGACGTGGCTTTCTGTATTGAAAAGTATTGCAGGTGGATAGGTAAACGTTCTCAAGTGGCGCGTTCAGCGGAGTATACTCGCTGTAGCTTGGAATTCTCGACTTCCACTTCCTCGCTTCTTTTCTTTTCCCTTGAATCCTTCCTCCGGACTCCTTGGGTTGCCCAGGCTTGTTCTGGACATTGACCTGGACCTTTCCCGAGCTGTCTCCAGACTGCTTCACAGCAATGTTGCTCTTTATTGATTCTTGGACAGGTCCTGGCGCCTTATCCCGTCGTACCCACCTAGCTTCCTCTCTTCTTATGAACTGGTGTGCCTTTGAGTAGAAACGCTCTAGCGTAGCCGGAGGTTTTCCTGCCAGCCAGTCTCCAAACTCAGAGTCAGGATCCACACCTCTCATTACAGCCATTAGAATTACATGGTCGTTGGGATTACTGACTTCAGTTGCTGCAATGTGGAATCTTTGCAAATATTCCTTCAACGACTCCCCGGGATTTTGGATTACACTTGACAGAGACATCACGTCCTTTGGGCGCGTAGTGTGTATCCTGAACTGCTCAATAAACTTCTTTGCCAACTCCTCGAAATTTGATACGGATCGCGGAGGAAGTCGGGTGAACCACATAGTAGCGATCCCAGATAGAGTAATCGGAAAGCACCTACACTTGGTGGCATCATTCGCTCTAGCTGAATCCATCATCCATTCGTACCTCATGACGTGCTGTCTGGGGTCAGTCCTCCCTTCATACGCAGGGATAGTAGGCATACTAAACTTCCTGGGGTACGCCGCTTGCAACACAACATCCGTGAACGGAGTATGACTTCTTGACACTCCCCAATCATCATTCGATAACCCCTGATTTTCCTTCATCAACTGCCTGATCATGGCTGTCAGATCTGGTGTCTGTATGGAAGGTGGAAGGTTAGTGTCTGTTCTACGCGCCTGTCCATGTTGATGCCTCCTCTCTTGGCGGTCTGCCAATCGTGCGTCTTGAGGTTCGACATTGTTAGCATTTTGATGATCCGGGCCCCTGTCCTCCATCTGTACCCCGGTCTTGAAGTTTCCAGCTCTTGCTTGGTCACGGTCTCCAGTTGTTTGAACAGCAGCTTATGCTCGTGCATCGTCAGTCTTGCGGCGTCTGCGCCTGGGAGGTTCATCAGAGGAAGTTGAACTGTCAGATGAAGAGTAAGGAGCAGGATTGCCCCCAGCATTCTGTTGCTGCTGTTAAGTGAGTTATGCCATCAGGTTGGCGTTAGCTTGCATTTGCTCTCCTAGTTGTCTCATGCTTTCCCTGAGTTCTCTCATCAAGTCATTGAACTCTATTCTGGTGACAACTGGAGTCTGTTGTTGAGCGGCAATTCCTGCACTCGGAATCGCTGGTTGATTGCTAGGTCCTGCTTGTTGCACACTAGCAGTTTCGTGGGCATCCGCATTATAAGAAGCTGACCTGGTACGTGGCCTTGCCATTGTAGAGTTATCGGTATGAACTCTGAGTAGAATCAACGGATGTCCTATCAGTGAGTCGGATCTTCTTTGGGGGATTTGTTCAATCCAGTAGCTTCAAAGCAGATCCTTGAGGTCTGAGAATTCAATTCTCAATGAAAGCACCAAAGTGTTGGCACCAAAATTGGTCACTAACCTCGTAGAGAAAGATTGTGTAGAGATATAAGTGATGAAGGTAAATTAAACAGAGAAGACAATGCTAATTTAATTGCAGAAAGTAAGAACACCAAATTTATAGTGGTTCAGCGTAATTGCCTACGTCCACTTTGAGGTTAAACTTTATTGATCTTCTTTAGAGTTGATTACAAATACAATTCGTGAATCAAATGCTTGGATGAAGTTGTTTAAGTAGAGAAGATGAGTCTCGAAAAATGGCAGAGTCTCCCCAGCGTTCTCTCTCCAAAAAAGGATCCCTTTCACTATGACCCTGCCCCTCTATTTATAGGCAAAGGTGGGCTGGATTACCCAAGTGGGCTTGATAGCCGAACGCTCTAGCCCAGGTGTAGCGGTCGCTGCATGCCGAACCAGGTATGCCGAACGCTTTGATGCCGAACAGTCCTTCCCATGCCGAACGGTGCTTTCCATGCCGAACGGTCCTTTCTATGCTGAATGGTTCGTCTGATGTATGGGAAGTGCAGGGTGGCTGTAGTGAAGCCGAACGTACCCCTGTTCGAAGCCCTTGACCGATCAATGTATGTAGGCCGAATGATATCATTACCTTGCGTAGTTGTGCATACTGAATGCCTTTCTGAATGCCGAGCGCTCTCGTTGCCGAGTTATCCTATCGCCGAGTTCTACTGACACCGAGTACCTTGGGATGCCGAGTACTCCTGTTGCCGAGTACTACGCCGAGTACCTCTGGATGCCGAGTACCATGGGATGCCGAGCGTTCTTGTAGCCGAGTTCTCCTATTACCGAGTTCTAATGATGCCGAGTACCTTGGGATGCCGAGTACTCCTGTTGCCGAGTACTACGCCGAGTACCTCTGGATGCCGAGTACTACCTGATGCCGAGCACTAGTTGCCTGGTCAAATCTCCAGGAAACATCGTCTATACAAAAACGCGTCCGTTGTATGTATAGTTAAAAAACAAACAATTTTGAAAAATGAAATTAACATATAAAATAGAAAACAAGTTTATTTTGTTTTTCGTATTTCGAGAGATAATAAAAGCACGGAGAACAATCAAACTCTTTCGTTGTCCGTTGGTCGTCCCAACGGCTAAGAATTATAAATCTTCTTCTTTTATTTCTAGCTATTTCTTAGTGCAAGTTGAAAACACAAAACTCAAAATACAAAATGAAACCAAACGGGCCCTAAGCTATCCGGAACATCTAAGATTATTGAATTTGAATAAGAAATGAAAAAGTTATGATAAAAATAGTTCAGGGGTATGAATTGCAATACCTCTGTCATTTTGGTCTCGGGACAGCAACATTCAAACATATTTTTAACCAAACTACCATCAATATTTAAGAAAATGAAACTTTTAGAACAAAGTCTAAGCTTCCCGAAACATCTAAGATTATTGAATTTGAATAAGAAATGAAAAAGTTATGATAAAAATAGTTCAGGGGTATGAATTGCAATACCTCTGTCATTTTGGTCTCGGGACAACAACATTCAAACATATTTTTAACCAAACTACCATCAAAATTTAAGAAAACTCAAAACATGAAACTTTTAGAAAAAAGTCTAAGCTTTCCGGAACATCTAAGATTATCAAATTTGGTTAAGAAACGAAGAAGTTATGATCAATTTTGTTTCATTTTCAAACACAGAGCAGATGTTGGTTTTGCTCTCAGGATAGCTGTAAAAAAATTCAATTTTGACATAGCTAACCTCATAATTATAGAAAACTCAATAAATAAAAGTTGTAGAACATGATTTTATCTTTCCGAAACATTAAAAATTATCGAATTCTGATCAAAAATGAGAAATTTATAGCTCAAACAATATCGGATTCAACTCAGGGAATTCTATCAAAGACAGAACTAGACTACTGTTTTCAAATCTATTTCAGGTCAATCAAATTGTAAAATATCGGAATGCAACCTGAAGATCAATTATTCCTTATTCAATCTAGTTTCCGGCAAAATAAATTTGACCTAAATCGGATAAGAAACGAGTAATTTATGACTAAAACACTTCACAGTAGTTTGATTTTGTGAGTTTATATACTCACCTTGCTGCAAAGGAGTTTATACCACGATTTAAATCCAAAGATTGAAGCTTTTTGCTAAGATTAGACCATCCAAACCTGTAAAAGCTCAAAGAACAGACATGCAAACCCAAAACAAAGAAGAACTTAACATACTTTCACTGTGAATTAGATTTTGATAGAGAGATTGGTTTTAGATTGAAGATTACCTGAGTTTATACTTAAATCCATGTTTTAAAAACATCATTCTTCATTTTATTTTGATAATTTTTCAAAAGATTAGAGGAGATGAAGGAGGTAGCCATTGCTGAGCTTCAGGAGTTTAACAGAGAAGAGGAAATGAGAATACGTACAGTGAAATTTTTTTTCTCATTTCTTTGTTAACAGGTTATGGTTTAATTGTACTAATGGACTTAAGCCCAACAACTAAATGAAAGTAGCTTGTGTTATTATTTAATTACTTAACATGTTAATAATATATGTTAACAAACGAAATCAACAATATTTTAGGTTCCTCTCTTTTAAAAAAAAAAATGAAACATTATACTTATGATAATAAAATTGTTTTACACTTAAATAAAAGATTATTTATATTATTAAAACATTTTGTTATCATATTTCTCTATTTTAAAGTATATGACAATTTACATTCTTAATTACAAAACCCATTATAATTAACATTAAAAATTACACAAAAATCACATTCTTGTGTAATTAAATTCTACAAATTATTTCAAACTTAATTTTATACTCAAATTATATTTTTAAACTCAATTCCATCATTATATTCGATATATCTCATTTTAAAATTAATTACTCCTTTTAAAAATCATTAAAAGAAGTAAATAGCAATAATTAACAAAATTCTTGCATTAACTCTAAATAAACTCCTTTTCCTCATTTTATTAACTCAAATTATTTTAATAAAGTTTCCAAACTTTATTTTTCTTATTTTTCTCTCATTTATATTGTTTATTCCCAATAACAATTTAAATTCCTCATTAATTATTAATTTACACTATTAAATTATAACTGCCGTTATAATTTAATATTCTCAGGTAATCGCTAAAACCAGGGTTGTTACAGACTCCCCCACTTACAAAAATTGCGTCCCCGCAATTTTCTAGAAAAAGAGCTGTAAACAACATAAAAGATACAATCATCGAAGGATAAAGACAAGCTTGAATTCCAAACCATTCATACTCTCAATATAGAATGGTAGAAAGAAATAAGGAAAAACTCACTTGGTTAATTTAGTGGCCCATCATATGCTAATATAGTGATTAGCAAACCATCAAATTTTCCAAGTAACTCGATAGAATTTTGAAGGTATCCCGTCTTCGATTAAAAACTCAATAAAATGCTCAACAATTAATCAATCGAAAATGATTGATTTCACAAAACTCTACGAATAGAGTCGGGGTCAACCTCACTCAAACCCGAACTCTAAGCAATAAAGAAAATCATCAATAAGATTTTCCACATAAATATACGGAAAGAACGTCCTTACAACAAGGTAGACACAATATACAAGATAGATAAATCACAAGATGGCTTCTCACAAGGCCACCAAACTCGAGAACGACCGCGAAAAATGCACATTGTTGATAATAGCTCAAAGATAGAATATACTCAAGAACAAGGATATAAGCTCAAATTATCTTTTAATCCAAGATATTTAGAATTTTAAATATCAACATCTGTTAAATTTTTAAATCTAAATTTTCAAAATTTGAAAATTTCTCAAACTCTTTACTATATTACTTAGTAAGTAATTTAAAAACTAATAGTCTAAACTTTACTTTTCATGTTTTAAAACTAAATTTCCAATGAAATTTTTATAAATCCAAACATATATCCCATGATAGAATAAGTTAACAAAGTTTCAAATTTTCTTATATAACTCAACTATAGAACATCCCATAGACAATATAGGTTTTAAATCTCCAATCATATTTTCAATAAAGTATAGCTAAAAAATAATTTCATTTTTATAATTTCAAAATTAAGAAAAAGGGCATTGCCTCGCCTTTGAATCTCCAACAAACAAATCCATCAATTGGCTGCAGAGTTGACCAAACGATCAAAACTGCCTCGCCACACTATTATCCATCTCTAAAAACCAATGGCTGCAATTACCATTCCAAATAAATTTAATATTCAATCTTTAAAAATATTAATTCAAAAACTCAATCTTCAAAACTAAACTATCAAGTCTGATTGCCTCATCATAGAATTTAGGAGATTCCTATCGATGACGTTGGCCAAACGCGTCGACCAGAACTCTTAACTACTCGATTGACAACCCAACACTCTCAAATTGTTTCTATAAAAGAAATACTACTCATGTAAATGTATTCTCAAAACATTCTTTGATCTTTTAAATACCCAAAACTCCTATTTCTCTTTAAAACTCATATATATATACAGCCACAAAAACTCAAAACCAAAGAACATTAAGAGAATGCATCGAGATATTCCCAGAATACTCGATTCTCAAAATCAACAGAAGGCGATAGAGTATTCGTCAATATTTCAATGTCACGAGCCACTCCCAAAAATCATCAAGATAAAGGATAAGAAAGGTATTCTTCTCGAAGGAGATGAAGCACACAAACAACAAATCATTACTTCAAACAAAGTAATGCTACAAAGAATAACACCGATTGAGTATCCGAAAAGGATAACTCAAAGCAACTAAATGATAAACCCAATCAAACTCAAACAATCCAGAAACTCACCCATTCATTAGTGGATGTCCTTGTGGAAGGATAGCCGAAGGCTAACAGCTAGGAATAAGGTTAATTTAACACTCGATTGCCCGATTGGATATCAAACCCAAACGGACTCATCAAAACTCAACAAAGTCACCTTGACTAGAATTCGATATATGTCATCAACATCTCGATACTCAAGAGTGAATTTAGAAACTTCGGAATCATCATTAACATTCCAAAGTGACATAAATAATAAACCAATCAAAATAGGAAACCTAAATATACAATAGGATCCTATAAAACAAAGGATTGTACTTAATATCAAATAAGCCAATCCATCTCACATCAAATGCGTCTCAAGATTGTGAGTAACAAACAAATACTCACAAAAGCAACATCAAATAAAAATCTTAGAATGCTCACAACGAGTCAATCGTTGTGGATCCCCTCAATACGATTCACAACTCTCAAAGGAACACAACAAGAATACTCAAAGGAATCAATAAGCTTCATCGATACGAACTCACTCGCATCGACAAAAATAAGAATAGAATAATCCCAAATAAGGTTATTCGTAAGGTAAGATAACATCAAACTCAATTATGGAATACTATAGAATACAATTTATACTCCTAGACATATTCCATGTCAACATATCCCAAAACACGAAAAAGAATCAAAGCACGATTCGAAAACAAGCTCGAATAAAGGACAATGATTCACTCGTATTGTACTTCGACGTATCGTGATATATGTACTGTTCTGTGTTTATTCTACTTTGTTCTGACCACAGCTCTGATACCAAACTGTAATGCCCCACCCCGAGACCCACCTTAGTAAAGAGAATTAAAGAGTAATTCCGTCTACTAAAGCGGAGAATAGGGCTGGTTAAGGGCGACCATCTATAACTTTGTCTTAAACATCTACTGAATACGTCGATAAATGCAATATGATTTTTCTTTTCTATCTCAATGGATCGACATAGACAGTAAATGCTTAACCCAAAACTATATGTGGCTAACGGATATATCCAGAACAAAGCACAATAATATCATAACATGTCACAGAAACAGCAGTCACAGATAATATATATATACTGATACAAAACCAAACATCTGATGTATTTATATTTGATTCAATGTATAAGGTGTGGTCGAGTACCACATTTATTGTATTCATATTGTATTGTACTAAACATGTATCAGTGTATATGTATATATATGATGTTGTATTATATTATGTGGTGAACGGTATTACATCAGATGTTTGGTTTTGTATCAGTATATATATATATTATCTGTGACTGCTGTTTCTGTGACATGTTATGATATTATTGTGCTTTGTCCTGGATAGATCCATTAGCCACCTATAGTTTTGGGTTAAGCATTTACTGTCTATGTCGATCCATTGAGATAGAAAAGAAAAATCATATTGCATTTATCGACATATTCAGTAGATGTTTAAGACAAAGTTATAGATAGTCGCCCTTAACCAACCTTATTCTCCGCTTTAGTAGACGGACTTACTTGTTAATTCTCTTTACTAAGGTGGGTCTCGGGGTGGGGCGTCACAGTTTGGTATCAGAGCCTGAATTTGGAGTTGTTTTTTCATATGTTGTAGTACTTGGATTGTTTAATGTTACTGTAAATTTTCAATGAATTTGGAGTTGTTTTGATTTGGAAAATTTGTGCTTGAAATTGGCCAAAAACTGATCTCTGATTTCTGGCCGAAAATACATCATTTAGAAAAATCATATCTTCCTCAATTTACATTCAATGAACCTGAATTTTTGATATGTTGCAGTACTTGGACGGTTCATTGCTTCTGGAAATTTTCAATGAATTTGGAGTTGTTTTGATTTGGAAAATTTGTGCTTGAAATTGGCCAAAAACTGATCTCTGATTTCTGGCCGAAAATACATCATTTAGAAAAATCATATCTTCCTCAATTTACATTCAATGAACCTGAATTTTTGATAGGTTGTAGTACTTGGATGGTTCATTGCTTCTGGAAATTTTCAATGAATTTGGAGTTGTTTTGTTCTGGAAAATTTATGCTTGAAAATGGCCAAAAACTAATCTCTGTGTATTGGCCGAAAATACATTACTTTAGAAAACTTATATCTTCTTCAATTTACATTCAATGAACCTGAAATTTTGATATGTTGCAGTACTTGGATGGTTCATTGCTTCTGGAAATTTTCAATGAATTTGGAGTTGTTTTGATCTGGAAAATTTATGCTTAAAAATGGCCAAAAACTGATCTCTGATTACTGGCCGAAAATACATCAACTTAGAAAAATCATAACTCTTATAGTGAATTGCTCTAAATTTTTGGTATGTTATAGTCCTCATATCATAGTATAATACAGCAAAATTTGGCTGAAATCTGGGTTGTTTTGGTACCCCAAATTACTGTTCAAAGTTAGACAAAAACTTAGTTGTTTGGTAGATTGTTCTTTTGCTTCTATTTGCGCTTTCGTTAGCTGTTTCACTACAAATTTCGCTGATTTTAAATATTGTTGAATAAGTTTGATGATGAATGTTTAAGTATTTTTATCTGACAGTGAATAGGCTTTGAAGTACTGTCTTATGATATTTTTACCTGCCGAGGACATGAGGCGGGATTGTTATGATGAATTGATGATGGTTGTGATGTTTAAGATGGACTTTTACTTGTCGTTGAAATGAGACAAGTCTTGATGTCACTTTAAACTCATCGAAGTATGAGACACGATAAGTTGGGTGCTTTACACTCGCCGATGAGACAAGGCGGTGTATGTTTGATTTGGATTTTTATGAATGTTTTCTAATGTGGCATTGACTGGCGATTAGTAAACCAATAGGTGCGAATGTATGGTATGGGACGTACATTAACACCCACTGGGTTCCTATTCGAGATGTTGTGACACATAAATGTATGGTAGGGTATGTTCCTCATAAACCATAAATCACAAAATATGAAATCATATACTCAAGACTTGCGTTATATCATTGGCAAGTAAATAAAACATCGCGATGGTTCTCATCGACCATACTCCTACGTAGGAGATCTCAAACCATAATACTTGCAAAATATTGGCTAGCTTAAATAATTCCAATAAATAGGAATTATAAAACTCAACAAACGCCATAAAATGGCAAAACATCTCAACATCAGTAATCTCAAATTGCTCTGATACCAAATCGTTGATGGTTTTGATTGTTATAATATATAACCAACCCATGGTGAGTTTCCAGATTTTTCGAGTTTGATTGAGTTTATCATTCAGTTTCTTTGAGTTATCCTTTTCGAAAACTCAATCGGTGTTATCCTTTATAACATTACTTTGTTTGAAGTAATGATTTTTTTTGTTTGTGTGCTTCTTCTCCTTCGAGAAGAATATCTTGCTTATCTTGTGTCTTGATGATTTCCGAGAGTGGCTCGTCATCTTGTAGGAGTTGACGAACACTCCATCTCCTTCTGTTGATTTTGTGAATCGAGTATTCTAGGAATATCTCGATGCATTCTCTTAATGTTCTTTGGTTTGAGTTTTTGAAGCTATATATATGAATTTTTTTAAAAAAAAAAGAAAAAAAAAATTCAAAGAATGTTTTGAGAATATAATTATTAGTATTCTTTTATAGAAATAATTTGAGAGTGTTGGGTTATCCATCGAGTAGTTAAGAGTTCTGGTCGATACGCCTGATCAACGTTATCGATAGGAATCTCCTAAATGCTATGATGACGCAATCTGACACGATGGTTTGTGTTTTAAAATTGAGATTTTGAAAATAATATTTTGAGATTTTAGAATTTATATTATATACATTGGATGTTTTAAAAGAAGAGTTATAAGAGGATTTGTAGATTGTTTTTAAACTATTTAAGTGGTTTAATAAAAAGAGTAAAGAGAAATTAAACCCTTAATTTATTTTGAGGAATATTATTATGGATTTACAAAATTCTTTGGAAATTAATTTTGAAGTAAGAAAAGTTTGAATTTTAACTTTGAATTTTAAATTACTTATTAAGTAATATAGTAAAGAGTTTGAGGTATTTTCAAATGTTGAAAATTGAGATTTTAAAAATTTAAAAGATGTTGAGATTTAAAATTCTAAATATCTTGGATTAAAAGATAATTCGAGCTTATATCCTTGTTCTTAAGTATATTCTATCCTTGAGATATTGTCAACGACGTGCATTTTTGCGGTCGTTCGAGTTTGGTGGCTGCTTGAGAAGCCATCTCGTGATTTATCCATCTTGCTCATTGTGTATACCTTGTTTTGAGGTTGTATTTTCCATACTATCACGTGGAAAATCATGTTGTTGATCATTTTTGTTGCTTAGAGTTCGGGTTTGAGTGAGTTTGATCCTGACCTTATTCGTAGAGTCTTGAGAAATCTATCTCATTTGATAGATTATTTATTGAGTATCTTGTTGAGTTTTGATTCGAAGACGGGATATATTCGAAATTCTTGCGAGTTACTTGGGAAATTCGATGGTTTACTAATCACCATATTAGCATTTGATGGGCCATTGGAGTAACCAAGTGAATTTTTCCTTGTTTCTCTCTACCATTCTATGTTGAGAGTATGAATGGTTTGAGTTTCGAGCTTGTCTTTTATCCTTTGTCGATTGAATTTTTATGTTGTTTACAACTCTTTTTCTAGAAAATTGCGGGGACGAAATTTTTGTAAGGGGGAGAGTCTGTAACAACCCTGGTTTTAGCGATTACCTGAGAATATTAAATTGTAACGGCAGTTATAATTTAATAGTGTGAATTAATAATAAATGGAAAATTTAAATTGTTTACCGGGAATAAACAATATAATTAAGAATAAAATAAGAAAATAAAGTTTGAAACTTTACTAAAATTATTTGAGTTAATAAAATGAGGAAAATGTGTTTTATTTAGAGGTAATGCAATAATTTTGTTAATTATTACTATTTACTTCTTTTAATGATTTTTAAAAGGAGTAATTAATTTTAAAATGAGATATATTGAATATAATAATGGAATTGAGTTTAAAAATATAATTTGAGTATAAAATTATATTTGAAATGGGTTATAGAATTTTATTACACAAAAATGTGATTTTTGTGTAATTTATAATGTTATGTACAATGAGTTTTGTAATTAATAATGTATATTTGCTATTTTCTTTGAAATAGGGAAATATGATAATAAATTGTTTTAATTATGTAAATAATCTTTTATTTGAGTGTAAAACATTTTTATTATTATGAGTAATGAATTTCATAATTTTTAAAGAAGTAGAGCTTGAAATATTGTAAGTTCATTTCTTAACATACTTGGTTAAGTGATTAAGTAAATAACATAACCTTATTTCTTTTTCTTTTTTTTTGTTGGACCTTAGCCCAATTAGTGTAAATATTCTTTTCTAGCCTATTAACCTAAGAAATGAGAAGAGAAAAGTTACAATACGTACATTTACATTCTCTTCTCTAACTCTCCAGAAACTTCAACAATGGTTGCCCCTCACTTCCTCTCAATCTATGCTCTATTAGTCAAAATAAAATGAAGAATGGATGTTTTAAAACATAGATTTAAGTATAAACTCAGGTAATCTTCAATCTAAAACCAATTTCACCATCAAAACCTAAATCACAGTGAAAATCTATTAATTCCTTCTCTGTCCTTGTTTTGATCAGGAAAATTTATGCTTGAAAATGGCCAAAAACTGATCTCTGATTACTGGCTGAAAATACATCAACTTAGAAAGATCATAACTCTTTCATTTTGTAGTGAATTGCTCTAAATTTTTGATATGTTATAGTCCTCATATCATAGTATAATACAGCAAAATTTGGCTGAAATCCGGGTTGTTTTGGCACCCCAAATTACTGTCCAAAGTTAGGCAAAAACTAAGTTGTTTGGTAGATTGTTCTTTTGCTTCTATTTGCGCTTTCGTTAGCTGTTTCACTGCAAATTTCGCTGATTTTAAATATTGTTGAATAAGTTTGATGATGAATGTTTAATTATTTTTATCTGACAGTGAATCGACTTTGAAGTACTGTCTTATGATATTTTTACCTGCCGAGGACATGAGGCGGGATTGTTATGATGAATTGATGATGGTTGTGATGTTTAAGATGGACTTTTACTTGTCGATGAAATGAGACAAGTCTTGATGTCACTTTAAACTCATCGAAGTATGAGACACGATGAGTTGGGTGCTTTACACTCGCCAATGAGACGAGGTGGTGTATGTTTAATTTGGATTTTCATGAATGTTTTCTAATGTGGCATTGACTGACGATTAGTAAACCGATAGGTGCGAATGTATGGTATGGGACGTACATTAACACCCACTGGGTTCCTATTTAAGATGTTTCGCAACCACCCTCACTTTCCACACACCCTTGATCTTTCACCGAGCCACCTCCGGTTTGCCCGCTTGGCCACCCAAACCCACAACCTAACAGCGCCCTATGCTCCGTTAGCCTATGCCGCCTTATCCCCTAACCACCTTTCTACCTCTGCCCTCCTCCGCCTAATCCACCAACGCCGTCCACAACTATTCCCCTCTGCCTTATTTCCCTTGCTCCAGCCGATCCACCATTTCTCCTCCGCCCGAACCATACGCCTCAACCTTCCCCGAGCCTTCCCTCTCCAGTGCCTCGAGCAGCACCGCTCCCAAGCAGCAGACCCGAATCCATTGTTCCACCACTAAACGCCACACTGCACAGCCAGTCTCTACCCACTGACCACGCAACAGTTCAGTGCAGCCCTGGCCATTACCCTCCACCAACCTCCTCGCCATGCACCGAAACCCTTTGCCGAACTACCGAACATCACCATGACAGCCGTGAACCCATGACCTTCCACCTTCCTCCTCACCCGTGCTTCCACTCTCCCATCTCCAACCTTGCTTCGCATTACAGCCTACTTTTCCATCGCCTAACCCTTGCCTCCGCCAGCCGGATCCTTGCCTTCCAGTCAGCTGCTCCGGCTCTCCTACGTCACACCTCTGTCCGCCCATAGTTCCTGCCACCTGCACTGATCGCCTCCCCTGATAGCTTGTAGCCCTTGCCCACCACCTGTCACCGAGACAAACATCTCCTTCGCCAAACACAGCCTCCACCCGCCAAACAACTTGCTCCGATAACCTACCGAAAACCAGCCTGTTACGAGCAGCAACCTCTTCTTGTGTGTATATATAAAGTTTATTTTAGTATACTACAGATTTTAAATATTGGTTTTTAAAATATAATATATATATATATATATATTTTGACTTTGAAAATATGGATTTTAATAAATATTGATTTTTAGAATTTAATACAAAGATTTTAATTTTTAAATATGTGTTTTAAATTGAATATTGGTTTTTAAAAATATAATATAAAGATTTTATTTTTAATATGTGAGTAAATTTTAGATTTTTAAAAATTATATATTTTGTTTTCATCGATTCAAGTCCATCGTGCTTTGCTTCAGAATTTGTTCTTGGATTTGTAGCTTATTTCATTGTCAAATTTCTCTAGCCTCGAAAGGTGAGCGATCACTCACGATTAACATTCTTATGTTTCGTAAATTTAATTCATATGAAATAATGATTTAAATATGTTGTTAAAATTTAAATTAGTTAGGAATTTAAATTGTTATAGTATGATATGTTATTATCTACAATTGTTTACCTATGATTATTGACATATGACACCATAACCCATTGTATATATATTATATTTAAATTGTTAGTTATGATCAATCCTTGTAATTGATATGTTATGCCATTTTATATGATTATTTTATTTTTCTCACTCTGCAAGTTCCCTGATAATTTAGAAAATCCCTATGGGTTGAAATGATACATACCCGAACGATCTTTTAGATTAGGAAAAAATCATTATGGGTTGAAATGATAAATTCAAGCGATTTTATTGAATTTGAAATTTTGGGATTGCGGGTTGAAATAATATATACCCGTAAATATTAAATTATTGCAGATTGAAATGATAAATATCCATATCACTTGACCATAGGATAAAAAATTATATATGGACACCATTGGTCTATTTTTGAAAAATGATTTCCAAAGTTTGAAAGGAAACATATGAGTTTTGATTTTAAAATATAATATATAGGTTTTTATTTTAATATGTGTAAAATTTAGATTTTAAATTATATGTTTTGGAAATTTTAAAATTATAAGTTAAGTTGTGAAAATGTAAATTTTAAGATTTTAGTTATATTTTTATTATTTTTAAAATATATAAAATAAGATTTAAAATAGATTTAATTTAATAAAATTTAATTTCATTAAATTTAATTTAATTAGTGTGTGTATATATATAATATGTTTAAAATATTTATTTAGATTTATGTTATTATTTTTAAAATAGATTTTGTAATAATTTATATAAATAAAGGTTGGAAAGACAAGTAAAGTGGACTTGAAATTTTATTAGTTTAAGAATTGTATTTAAATAAAAATTGATTTGAAACTTATTAATTTTGAGATTTTAAAGATATGATTTTGTAACTTGATAACTGGATTTTGATTAAATGTGATTAAATGAATATTTTTAAATTTAAATAAAATTGAAATTGAATATTTAATATTGATTTAAATTTGTAATTTGATATTTTATTAAATGTTGTTAAAAATAATTAAGTGAATATTTCAAATTTTAATAAAATTAAAGTTGAATTTTAAAGTATAAATGAAATTTATCAAATTGAGTTAGTGTAAATTGTTTGAATATTTAAACTTTGAGACCTATTGAATTGGAAGTGGTTTAAATTTGTAGTTCAAACCTGGATTTGAAATTGATATATATTAAAATTGTTTTTATTGAAAATTTGAATTGAACCTTTAATCTTTTTAATTGAAATTGTTGAACTGGGATAGATTTAAATTGAATTTTTGGAACTAAAGTTGATGTGAATTGATTTGTGGAATTGGAAGAAACAATTCTAACTTGAAATTATTTCGATATATATATTTTAATATATAAACTATTTTAATTTATAAACTATTTTAATCTATAACCTATTTTTTTATATAAACTATTTTTACTTTATAACTATTTCAATATATATAACTATTTTCAATATTTAAACTGTTTAAGTTGGAACTATTATGATGTAGATTCAATGGATTTAAATGCGAATAATTTGATATGATGGTTTAACCTAATTGAATAATAATTTAAAGTAGATAATGATTTCGAAAGTTATATGATTTCAAAAGTGGACAATGATTTCAAAAGTGATAGATTTCAAAGGTGAATATGATTTCGAAAGTGATATGATTTTTGATATGAATTTGAGATTTTGATAAAAAGTATGAACTGTTTGAAATGAAAATGATCACGGTGTGAAATAAGCGTTTGGTTGTTAAAGAGATCAGGATCGGATATTGTCATACTCATTGCTAATACCGAAAACCAATTTAACAACCGTGTACATGGTGGAGATTCCTGAACGAATTAGGATGGTTTGGCGACGTCTATATGAGGTATAAACATAGTCCTGACTCCTACGAGTCAGCTTGATGTGACTAAAACTGGAGCCATACCTGGGCCAATTGAGGTCGCCCCTCCGATCGAGCATGCTTCTTCGATACCATTCTATTACTTTGTGATTTGATTGGGTGCACCTTTGATTTTGGGAGTGTGTCTCGAGGTGGGCGGTAGTAGCTGCTATGCGTTACCACCAGCCCGGTTCTGGAGAAAGGTAGAATCCTACTCTAGGCATTGTCTTACGTGCCTTGTCACATGCCTTATCGCGCCCACTACGAGTTTGGTTTGTACCGTACCTACGAAGTGCTCCCTGAGTAAACCACCGATTTGGTGGAGCTTACAGTATCTGTATAGACTACCAGAATATATAAAACGTGTTAATGAGGGGAGGGTAATGCCTTAACACTATTTTAATATTTTACTTTACTGTAGACATTATCTATGTAGCGTATTGTACTATGTATGTAGATAGTTTAACGCATCCTTGAAGGATGGGAATCCTAAACATCCTTTAAGTTATTTGCATTCCATATGGACATTTCACTTGAATTGATTTACTGGCATAAGAATGTTAATCCCGACTCGAGTGTTTTGTGTTTTGCTTTATGCTCGGGTCTGACTGAGTGTCACAGCATTTGAGACTCACCATTGGAGCTTGAAGCTTTTCTTGAAGATCTGTCTTATATCTATTCAGCTTTCCAGTTACTTCAGTTATTTCCAATTGTTATGTTCAGATTTGTCAGTTGCTGTTGTATTTGAGACTACATTGTATTTTATATTTCTGTTGTATTTTGTTTTAAACTCTGATGTTCAGTAGCTTCATGAACTACTATTTATCTATTCCGCTGCGTATTTTTGTATTACTCTTTGTTTGTGATTTTGTGATTGATTTATTTACTGTATATGCTAAGTTTTGCCAAATAAAAATTGACAATCTATTGTTTTGATCAATCAAGTCTGCCATGTGTGGATGATTGTCGATTCGAACAGTTCGAAACACCAGGTCGTTACAAGAGTTATAAGAGGAATTTTATAAATAGTTGCATGGATTTATAAAGGGTTTATAAATGACTTGAGAAATAATTTATAAATTGTTTATAAATGGTTTTAGGGATTTATAAATAGTTTATAAATGGTTTTAGAGATTTATACAGGAATTTATTGACGATTTGATAATTGTATAAAAAGGAAATCTTCTCTATTGTATAAATATACTTATACCGTTAAGACAAGTATATAGATATTTTTTCCAAGTGTTGAAGATATAGGGATTTGTGAATACATCTTTGTAAAAGTATATTGTAACAAGTATTTACAATATGAATTTAATAAATGAAAATATTAATTAAGGAGGCTAGTGGTTGCTTATGTGTTTATAATGTTAGTTTTCCCTATGAAATTAAATCCCTGATTTAAATGTTTGTTTGTTGATAGTTAAATAACCGACTATCGAATTTGGACTCAAAACATAATTTTGGAAATATCTATGAGAAACACGTGAGTTATATGGCACAGCCATCTCCGTTGACGCTGTACTATACGTATAAATCTCGTTTCATTCTCCTAGGAAAAATGATAAAGAAGTCCATCCACTAACGATTAGAAGGTGATCTGCGCTCTTATCTTTGGCTGTTTATTTCCTAAAGAACCATGGTTGAGTTTACTGGAAACTATCGAATGTTGTTCCGAAGAGACCAGGATCATGTATATTATCCAAAAACCACTTCGATCCAACTGAGGCGTTTCGAATTGGAATATCTTAAAGATAATTGAAATGGAGCTTTTGAAGTGCAAAGGCTACTTACTACTAATCCTAAGGTTGATTCCAAAATGGATGTAGTAGAAGTGGTACCTTCAGTTTCGTTCAGTCCCATAACGAATTTGTATGGATAAATGCCGGCATTGCACTGTTGCCTCGAGGGCAGTGTTAGCATTCCTAGTGGGGAGTGCTATATAAAGGTAAAGTGTAGCCTCAAGCCTCATCAACTAGGAAATGACAAAAATCAGGCATGTAGCAGGGCTATGTGGGTCGCTTCCATTTTGGTATGGTTATTTCAAAATCTAGATCGGTTACTATTTATTCATGTATGCTTCGGGGCCCATTAACGAAATGGGTGATCATATTCAGTACTACCAGTCAAGTGGTAGGCCAGTCCTGTGTGGCAGGGGTATAAAATGTTCTTATCTGACCCCGATGCATTTTATCTAGAGATGTACCATCAGAAGGTAGTTCCTTACCTTGTAGTATGGAATCCATTCTCCAATATGAGCCTTATGGATTTAGTTGTACCCAACTATCCAGAAACTTGAGATGCAAGCATTTCAGCTATATTCATATTTTACTTTGACCCCTAGACATTATCATAATGTCAATGGATTTTTCTATAGAAAATGTTTGGTTATCGTAAGGTAAAAAGCCGTCCTTGTTTATGTGCGGTGTGGTCTTACGAGATACTCTTATTTTGAAAGGTTTTGGTAACTTTAAAAAATCTAGTTGGGTGTGTTTTCTCACACTGGTTTTCCAGACTGACTCGGGTGTTATTCTATTATAATGCTTAGGTCAGACCGAGCATTTACAAATTGCTTTGGATGCATTGAAGATCAAGAAATGAGCTGGAGGTCAAAGATGTATCTACTATCTACGTACTTCTTTATGCTCCGATGTGTTGTTTGTTGGTTGTATTTATTAGCGATTGTAAGGACATGCTATTATAACTGTTCGGGCTGAAATAGGTTTGTGTACTTCGATTGATGTTTGTATAAGTTTATATATATGATAGTTGCTTTGTGTAAAGATTTGTTGTATATTATAGATTATTCATTCTTTTGTGAGATTCTATGTTTTAGTTTTCTTTCTCTCTTCTTCCTTCTTCCTTCTTCCTTCTTTCTTCTTTCTTTCCCCTAACTATTCGCCATAACGTTCAATATAGGTTGGACATGTATGGTTTATTGTCTGCTTAAACTATATGGAAAAGTGGGTCATTACAGCTTCATTTTAAGTTTAAATTCAACATCACACATAAGAACATATATACCAAATTAAACCATCACCATAATCCATCAAATAACCAATATTTCACATAATAATGAACAACATAAATAAAGGTCAAGTCTTTCTTGAAAATAAGTGAGTTTTTACTCACCAAAGCTATGAAAACAAACCTAATTATGACTAGAGCTTGAAATGACTTAAATCTTGGATCTTTCTTAGTAAAAACTTGATTTTTGCCCATGGAGATAGATGTAGGGCTCGGCCTTAGTTGTAAAGGGGAGGTATGGGTTGGTTAAGTGGAGGTATAGGAAGAGGAAGAAAGTTTTTTTAAGGATTTTTAAAATTTAAACGAGAAAAAATAAGTGATTTTTAAACTTAGAAAAATAAATAGAAGCCACTAAAGAACTTTTGAAAAACGTACGGAAGACGATGGATTTTTTGAAAAGTAGGAAATAAAATGAGAAGTGAGTGAGAAAATTTTGAAATTGGTTTTATAAAAATGAATTAATAAAATTACCTAAATGCCCTTAAGTACATAACCTCCACTCATGTAATGCCACATCATCCCACCCCTTCCATCCTCCCTTCCACACGCAAGCCATGAAACACCCCCCATTATCCAACATACAAAACTCTACCTTGTACCATGATGTTGCTTATTAATGTGACTTTTATTCCTTTTATTTTAAATTAAATTCTTTTAGGAAATACTCACATCTCCTTTATATTACTTTAAGTAAACAAATATTTACCCCTTTACCTCCTTAACCATGTATGTATTTTTTGTATAAATAAGTGTACATGTATAATAAGGTGTTCACAACATTCCAAACAACTTTCAGATGATGAAAAATCGAAAATCCGGAAAATGATTTCCAGTCACATTTTCTATTTTCCTTTTAACTAATTATTTCTGTAAACGAATTTTGAAAACCATTTTACCCTTGTTACTCCAAAAATCAACCTGTCGACTTAGTCGACACCATTTTAAGCAGAAGTCAAAGAAGTTTCCAGCTAAACCTTTCGAAGGAGTCGAAGGAATGCTACCATCAAAGTCTGGATGCTTCAGAACCTTTTGAAGGCGTCAGAAGGTCTCTATAACAAATGTCCAGTGAGTTTATACCATTTGAAGGAGACAAAAGAGTCAAAAGTACCCTTCCTCCTTCAATAGCCACCTTTCGACTGGGTCATTTCATATGCATGATGACCTTCGGATTGAGTCAAAGCAGTTTCTTTCGAAGATAATGAGAATAGCTATTTGTATATGCGTCAAACCTTTCGACACCAAAGGTTTCACCTTTTCTTAAACTATGTGAAAGCAAGCATTGCCAGGACAACCCTTTTGAAAGCTATGGTAAGCCTTTCGAACCGGTTGAAACCAGTGTGATCCAGGAGGGTTTCGCATCGGATTAGTAACAAGTACTCAGGCATAATCAACATCATCGAAACCATTGAACAATACCTATCGACAGAGTCGGAAGCACTTACAAGGCAATACAAAGTAAAGAGGCACAACACTTCCTTTCGACAAAGATGAAGCATATTTAAGTCATTCGGTAGCCACCTTTCGACCAAGTCGGGAGCATCAAGGTCGAAAGGTGCTGATCCACATCTATAAATAAGACCCAAGGGATCACGTTTTGGGGATCCGATTCCTCCTATTCCAAACTTGTATTGCATTGATTAAAAGTGTTGTAACCCTAATTATAAGATTAATTTTGAGGATTTGAAGCAATAAATCCATCTTTTGCTTATGAAAGGGAAGTTTCAAGTACTTTAGATTACTTATCATTTTATCAAAGTTCTTGTCAGTTTCACTCTTGTATTTCAGGTTTTGCCTTCATCGAAAGGCCACCGTTGATACAGTCGAAACCTAGCAAGATTTAAACAACTTCAAGTTCATACTTCAAGTAATCTTCCTCTGAGTCTTAGCTTTCGACAAGGACGAAACTGATGCAACGGCGGAATACAAAAACAGATGATACGATGAAAGTAGCAATCGGTGGATTGAGAAATACTGAAATGCCCAAATTCGTTGATCCGAAGATGCCGAATTCTAGCTATCTCTGACACGTTGATCGCGCACGATACCGTGAAGAGAGATCTACAATTCTTCGAGCGTTGATCAAGCGCACTTGATGCCGTGAATTGGCTTCACGATCGTTGAATCGAGCGCACTCGATTGACCGAAGGTGGAGATAGGAGATCACACTCGACTACCAATTGGATGAAAGCACAAAGCTAACAAAGGAAATTTTATTTCAAAATCAACAACCTTTTACAATGATATAACTCGCCTATTTATAGGCATTCAACACAACACTTACAACACAACTCATAGGTCTTGAATGACCTAACACTTAGAATATTTACAACACTTCAACAACACGACTCAGTACAAACGAATATAACATGTATTACAACACAATATGGACATGACTTAAGCTATACAGTACATACGGCTTAACGTTCCCCTCCGCGACTCAAAACAAAACAACTCACGACTTAAAATTCTTCACGCGACTTAACTGGAGTTCGCGACTTAACTTCAATCGTTCGACTGAAGGAATGCGGCATCCATTAGGTCGTTCGCGACCTAGTCTCGTTCGACTTTACTGGAGGCGAGCTACTGTTGGTGCCGTAAAGCATTGGGGCTTGCGACTTATGGGGACTCGCGAGTTAGGCAAAAATTGGTAAGTCGCTCGCGAGTTAGGAGATGGGTAGGTCGTTGGCGAGTTAAGAGATGGGTAGGTCGCTGGCGAGTTAGGCGATTGGTAGGTCGTTCGCGATTTAGGCGATTGGAGACTAGGTCGTGGAGGAGATAGGTCGTTGGAGCGACTTAGGATAATGGAGGTAGGTCGCGAGGTTGTGGTGGATTTAGGTTGTGAGAGCGGAGTTAGGTCGCGACGTGCTGGTGATAAATCGGTGATGGAATTAGGTCGTTCGAGTTCGTCTTCGGCATGTGCTTTGGTATGTGCTGCAACATCTTCTTCTTCGCGACATAAGTTAAATTGTTCCTTTCGATTTCGCGCTGCATCATCCTCCCCTGGTTGAAAAGAATTCATCCCGAATTCACACGTTTTCCTTCTTCGAGATGTTGTCTTCCATTCATTATCTGGTCTGATGTGGTTCTGGGGATAACTACTCTTGAGATTGATTTTGTCTTGACCCTTTGAAGATGCAGCTCGACATAAGGAACACATTGCGTAAAATAGACGTGGCATTAGGTAGGCGGCATAAGGAAGTGATCTGAGGGAGATGACATATGAAAAAGTGTGGAATGAACTAAGCACTAGTTTCCATATCCAATTCATGTAGCACAGAACTTCATAAGAATAGTGTCTTATACCATATTGCTTGTGCCAATAGGAAGATGTGATACAGAACCAAAACGTGTCGAAAATGTGAGACGATATAAGGAAATTTACAATCATGGAATGACTTGGGAAACCTCGACCGAAAAATTGTGATGACTCATGCTCAGATTCTTGTCTTTCCTTATCTCGTTCAGATGTATCATCATCTTGAATTTTCCCTTGATGTGTTGCATCAAATTTCCCTGACTGAAATGAACTCCCACTTGCTTCATATTTAGGTTCATAATATGGTTCCAAGCAATCGACATTGGCAATGTTAGTAGCATGGACATCATCAGACAACTTCAATTGACAATCATTCACTACTTCCTGTCTTTTCAACTCTTCCTGTTCTTTCAGATTTTGAAGATCATACGATCCTTGTAGTAGAATAGTACCCGGTACCAGTTCAGTGTGAGGTTGAATGTCCTGTAGTGGTGGTAACTCTTCGGGTAGTTCCTCAGGATATTCGACTTCAGACTCATTGAATTCTGATCCAACTTCCTCAAAAACATCAAGATCTTCACTCGTTCCTTGCCCGATCAACACAAACAATTCATTCCTCATTTTCACAGACTCTTCCAAAAATACAAGATTAGTCCCTTCAAGCAGTTCCTCAAACATTTCATCTTCACACTCCTCAAATACTTCAATCTCTTCGGGATTCTCAAAATCAGAACTTTCTCCAGATTCAATCAACGTTGATAATTCATCACTATCTTTCATTTTATTGACGGACTCTTTCAAAGATAATAAGCTATCTGGTTCTGCCTTCTCTTCGGTTTCACTTTCACTTTGTTCGGGCTTCTCGGGAACAATGGAATTTACACTTAGCTGGCTCTCGTCCATAAGCTCAGGCATTAAACAAGAATCTTCCATCATCAAGTTATTTTCCTCAACTCCGAACACAATTTCTTCTTCCATACTACCGACATCAATCTTTGGTGGTGAAGAATAATCAATTTCTTCATCCCCATACTTTGACTCAATTTCTTCATCATCATCAAATTTCGATGGTTGATAAAAGTCAATTTCAACAGTCCTCCTTAACAAGTTACCTCCTTTCTCTATTGACAAAACTTCTACTTCCCCTGACAAAGATTCCTCAAATCCTGGCAGAAATTCTTCATCGTCGTCAAATTGTGGTGGTTAATAAAAGTTAACTTCATCAATCCTCCTCAACAAATTACATTCTTCGTTCTCCAACTCGACCTCTTCATCTTCGTTGTCAAACTTTAGTGGTAATGCTGCGAATGATTCTGTAGGACCGACCTCTTCAAATTCTTCTAACATTGGCTTAACCTCCTCGAGAGTTTTAAGCTCTTCACTTGCCTCATACCTAACCAAGGTTTCAGCACTACCTTCCGATTCTTCAGCACTTTCGCCGAAAGGTAATGGATTAGTTGGTTCCTCTTCCTCTTCTGTCTCGTTTTCAGTAGAATCATCCACATCCTCGCTTTCACATTCTTCTACAACAAAGGGTTTCTTTTGGGACTTTGTACATTCAAAACTTCGATGGTCAAACTCCTGATAATGATATCGCTTAACTCGTTCATCAACACTTCCCCTCGTGATTCCATATACAACTGGTTCGTTGACTCTCTTAAAAACATTTTTACTGTAATGAACATTATGATTCTGATTGCTGGAGTTTGTAACCTCACCCTTTCCTCGATTCCCTTGACTCAACTTCTGCAATTGTTGATCAATACGAGCTTGATAATTGTACGGTAAGAAATTTGCTTTCATCATCCTTTTCATCTTATCCCACTTGACAACTTTAGACTTCTTCATCCTCTCTCTGGTTGATTTAGTTTGTTGCCACC
This sequence comes from Allium fistulosum, assembly GCA_030737815.1. Lineage (NCBI taxonomy): Eukaryota > Viridiplantae > Streptophyta > Magnoliopsida > Asparagales > Amaryllidaceae > Allium > Allium fistulosum. Next base: position 70,674,883 of record CM060903.1, read on the forward strand.
AGTCCATGGCTTTTCCTTTCAAACTTGCAGCAACTAACTTCACTTGACGATCCTCAGAAACGTAGTTGAGCTCAAAAACATTTTCAATCGTGGATAACCAGTCCAAGAATTCCTCTGCTTGTAGTCCACCTCGGAATTATGGAATCTCCGTATCCTTTCTTGATTTCCATGTATAACCATCCTCTTCGATATTCTTGTATCGATTTTGCCCTTGATCGGAATATCGAAAATGAACACGATCACCATAACTTTCCTCTTCAAAATTAGTTGAACTTCGTCGTCGATTCTGAACATCGACTCTTCTATGCCCATGCACGTCCTCTTTACTTCTTTTCTCATAATCATAAGATGGCTCATGCTCGTAACCACGATACGCTCTTCTTTCTTCCTTCTGATAATCACGATTGTCTCGAGCTCCACGATCTCGATTTATTGACAAAGATGATTCTCTTCTTTCTCTATCATAATGTGGCGACATTCTCCGTTGATTTCGATTCATGTCAAACATCATTCTCTCTACTTTCTCGAAATCCTTATTGAATCTTTCATCACTACGTTGCTTCATCTGTTCAGGATCTTCTCTCTCATACAAATCTGCAACACTATGATGACGGTTAACATATCTCGTAGGCATGATCAAGTCTTCAACAGATCCAAACAAAAACTTCACTTTGATCCAAAAATTTTCGAATCAAACTTTCCCACTTGTTTGAAATTCACGAACACCCACATAAACAAACAACTTCAATCGAACTCCAAACTTCAAATCCCAAAATTGATGCCCAATGAACTTGAACAAATCTCCCACACACTTGAACAAGTTCGCTTCTAGCTCACGACTTGACTTTACTCTTCTCCTTGGCTCGGCTGAAGTTGAACAAGCACTTCTTCTCGGTCCAACAGGCTCGTCTTAGCTATGATTGGCTAAGTCTTGCTCTGATACCAAATGACGCAACGGCGGAATACAAAAACAGATGATACGATGAAAGTAGCAATCGGTGGATTGAGAAATACTGAAATGCCCAAATTCGTTGATCCGAAGATGCCGAATTCTAGCTATCTCTGACACGTTGATCGCGCATGATACCGTGAAGAGAGATCTACAATTCTTCGAGCGTTGATCAAGCGCACTTGATGCCGCGAATTGGCTTCACGATCGTTGAATCGAGCGCACTCGATTGACCGAAGGTGGAGATAGGAGATCACACTCGACTACCAATTGGATGAAAGCACAAAGCTAACAAAGGAAATTTTATTTCAAAATCAACAACCTTTTACAAATGATATAACTTGCCTATTTATAGGCATTCAACACAACACTTACAACACAACTCATAGGTCTTGAATGACCTAACACTTAGAATATTTACAACACTTCAACAACACGACTCAGTACAAACGAATATAACATGTATTACAACACAATATGGACACGACTTAAGCTATACAGTACATACGACTTAACGTTCCCCTCTGCGACTCAAAACAAAACAACTCACGACTTAAAATTCTTCACGCGACTTAACTGGAGTTCGCGACTTAACTTCAATCGTTCGACTGAAGGAATGCGGCATCCATTAGGTCGTTCGCGACCTAGTCTCGTTCGACTTTACTAGAGGCGAGCTACTGTTGGTGCCGTAAAGCATTGGGGCTTGCGACTTATGGGGACTCGCGAGTTAGGCGAAGATTGGTAAGTCGCTCGCGAGTTAGGAGATGGGTAGGTCGTTGGCGAGTTAAGAGATGGGTAGGTCGCTGGCGAGTTAGGCGATTGGTAGGTCGTTCGCGATTTAGGCGATTGGAGACTAGGTCGTGGAGGAGATAGGTCGCTGGAGCGACTTAGGATAATGGAGGTAGGTCGCGGGGTTGTGGTGGATTTAGGTTGTGAGAGCGGAGTTAGGTCACGACGTGCTGGTGATAAATCGGTGATGGAATTAGGTCGTTCGAGTTCGTCTTCGGCATGTGCTTTGGTATGTGCTGCAACATCTTCTTCTTCGCGACATAAGGTAAATTGTTCCCTTCGATTTCGCGCTGCATCAGAAACCAAGTCCCAACTTACTTAAACCTTCAACTAGTACAAGGAGCTCGAGTATCTGGCTTTTGACAAGATCGAAACCCTTCACCAAAACACTGTAGCTTGAGATTATTAGTTCAAACCCAAGAAGGTTAAGCTCACAACTTTCGATAAGGTCGAAACCCTATTTCTGATCCTTAACCTAAAGTCCAAGCCATTCAACTGCTTAAGGCCTTCGACTAGGTCGAAACCAACTGAGGCGAACCCAATTCAGGATATTCCAACTGAATCAAGAAGGAAAGCTTTCGAAAGTGAATTCACACTATCTTAACAAAGTCGAAAGGTTATTAAGCATGGAATCCAACCCTTTCGACACATTCGAAAGGTCTGTTTGAACAATTCCTGCCTACTAAAGGTTATTCAAGAGAAAATTCAAAAAAAGATTCATACCTTCCAATTTACTCTACCTGCCAAAAGGATAATTATCATTCCTTAGCATAACTTTGGGGCGTTGATAAGAAATTTTGTTAACATTTTTGGCGCTAGAAGGAGGGCTTGAACCTCCGACTTGGTTGAACCCCCAACACTACTATTCCCTAACCCTACTCAACCTTATCTCAAGTTTATCTACTTTGATTTAATCATGGCTAGAATAATCATAAGATCAGAACACGATCTTCTAAACCGTATTTGACAGGATTCTACCCAATAACCATTAGGGATTCCAATCAGAATAAAGAGCAAAGACTCAAATTAGAAGCTCTAAGAATTATAAAACAAAAGAAAGCAGAATCTTATGATCCTGGAGTTTAAATCCTTTTCATGTTGGCCCCACGCCCATCTTTGCACTAGGAAAGAAAACAAATGGAAGTGACAATGTCTTCAATCAAATGAGAAGAACAGTCTAACATTATTCCAAAGGCACCATCTTTGAGAAAGAGATAATGGATTATTACAATGCCTTTGCACATAAGTGGCAACCAACTATAACAAAAACACTTCCAGCTCAAGAAATTCAAGGGTGGTAAGAAGAAAAGCAATTGAAGAATGTGAAACAATAAGGCCAAGGAACAAAAATCAAAAAGCCATCTGCAGGAATCAAGCTTCAAGTCTAGACTTCCAAAGGAATGCAACTTAACAAGATCTATAGAAAATGTCTATTTTCTTACTAAGGATGAGCTTAACTATTGGCCATCACAAAATAAAATGACAAAATATGAATGGAATTTGGGAGGATCCTATTGCCACTACCATATGATGAATGGTCATGAAACCAACCATTGCAGAGCCTTTGAGGGGATGATCATAAACTTCTTTCGGCGAGGAAAGATTCACGAGTTTGTAAAAAGAATTTGAGACAAAATCAATAAAAAGCTACTTTTCATAAAAAGAAAATCTACATGGCTGGGAGTGAAATGCTCCTTATATTTGGATAATACCTAAGATGGTAGTCTACCTAAGATGGTAGAAAAGCCTTTGTCCGCGCCGAGTTGGCCAGGGGCATAACACCTTCTAGAGGGAGGGCAGGTAAGCCTTTAGCCGCGCCATGAGATGGCCAGGTTAAAGCCTCGGACAAGCCCTTGGTCATGCCCCTGGTCAGGTCAAGGCACCTCCTAGAGGGAGAACGTAGTAAGCCTTTAGCCGTGCCATAAGATGGCCAGGGTAAGGCACCTCCTGGAGGGAGGACAGAGTAAGCCTTTATCCACGCCATAAGATGGCCAGGGTAAAGCACCGAACAAGCCCTTGTCCGTGCCGCAAAAGGGCTAGGGCAAGGCGCCTCCTGGAGGGAGGTCGGGTAAGTCCTTGGTTCCAGTCTCTAAGATGAGCTAACCAAGAGCACCTAAAAACAATGGACTAAGACGTCTAGGCCCATTCAATAATGGACTACGATGTCCAAGCCCAAGAAGAGGCTCATTCTATAATGGACTGAGACGTCCAAGCCAAGAGGAGGCACATTCAGCAATGGACTAAGATGTCTAAGCTCGAGAAGAGGCTCATCAAATCATGAACTAAGATGTTCAAGCCCGAGAAGAGGCTCATCAAATCATGAACTAAGATGTTCAAGCCTAAGAAAAGGCATTTCCAATATGGACTAAGACGTCCAAGCTCAAGAGGCAACTAGACAAATTACTTCTATACAAGACCTGAAGGGTTCACATATCAAAGGAGTAGAACAGAGCTCCACTTATAAATACTCGAATCTGGGTTTCGGGACTTTCATTTCTAAACATCATCTATTAATACCCGAATTTGGGTATCGGGTCTCTCATACTGGAATTTCATCTATTAATAGCCGAATCTAGGTTTTGGGTCTTTCATATCTAAATGACATCAATTAATACCTATATCAGGGTTTCGAGATATTTATTTCAGAACTTCATTTATTAATACCCAAATATGGGTTTCGGGTCTCTATCGATCACAAATTATCTTAATATACCTGAATCTGGGTATTGAGACAATTACTTATTTGAGCCCTAATCTGGGTGTCAATAATGAAATTTTATTTATCTATCACAAACGCCCGAATCTAGGTCAAAAAATACTCTCAAGAGAATCATTGTTATAAGTTTTCGTTGATAACCGAATCCGGGTCTCAGATTTCTAATTTTTCAAATTTCACTAAAGCCCAAGGATGGGTCTCCGGGATCCTATTAAAAATGTTCTGGCAATGATTTCTGGATTCAATCCTATATTAGCTATCTCTTGAAGAATTGTTATCTAACATTTATGCCCTTGTGATAAGGCGAGATTTTCTATCAACAAATTTCAGATATTCCAGCCAAATGGTCGAAGTTAAATTCTTGATTATCTCACAGTTAAAAGATGGGATTTAGATGTTTACTACAAATTACTTTTCATACAATTAAAAAGATGATTTGTTAATCCAAGCAAATAATATACATAACTGGTATGACAATTTCAAGCTAATAATTAAAGGTATTTCTTGCTTCATACTTTACAGGGAAATCAACACAACAAAGAGAAATGAAAGATTCAGCAAATACGGAAGTAACAAATGAGCTATCAAAAAGCATTTCAGAAGTGACATTACAGAAAGGAATTACAAATCAGGTGATATTTACAAAATTTATACAATTTACATAAGTCATGAAATAAGTTACAAAACTATGAAGTTGTTCATATATATATAATGAGTTAATCAAAGATATAGATATATCATAAGTCTTGGGCGGCTTTGTCAAGATTCTCGGCAACTGAAGGATCAATTACGTGAAAAATCGGTGCATAGAACATCTTTCAGTTTCTTTTCCTTCTTTCTTATGTTGTTTACGTCCTCAATTGCATCAATATTTGTTCTTAGAGCACGATTGAAAGCTCTGTTGGCGCCCTTTAAGGTCTTGTTATCCCTCTTTAACTCTGCAGCGCGCTTCTGGAGGAAGTATTTATCACGTTTGAGCTTTTGAACTTTGGTGTCATACTCATTTATATTCTGAGATTATTTCACCCTTCGTTGCTCATCAAAATACTTGGCTATTTCAAACTTGACTCCCCTACACCAATTACCCATGGCGTTTTCATCTAAGCCTGGAGAAGGGTTAGCCAATGAGGGAAATTTTTGGATAGCGAGAGTATTTAACCTCGTGGGTCTAGAAATCGAGGGCGTAGTATGAGGAGTTGGTAAAGCAATGCTCGATGTGTTGTCTCCAATAATAAATTCCAACAATTCACACTACGCCTAACTATCCTTTGGTTTTAACTCCAAATCACTGATTTGTTGAATAAGCTCCGACATCTTATAAACGAAGTCAATTGAAGGGTTAGACTTTATCTGACGCTTCATTAATGGAAGTTTCATCTTTGTTTTTGATTTCAGTCTCAAGATAAGCAATCTGATCCTTTTGATTGCTGGCAGTGGTTTTTTAAAGAAAATATCTTTTGTGCCATTTCAAAGCTTCGATGTTGCCACCGAAGTGTTCCAATAAGATATCGTCACTAAGCTCAATCATTCTGTTGGATTTTAATAGTCTCTCTAAGAGAAGCAACACATGATGATAGGTTGAAAGGGAGAGAAACTGCAGATAATAGAAGCTCCTATTTAAATGGAAAGAAACAAAACAAAGTTAAAATCAGAATGAAGAATTTCTTTATTATTGCAATAAAAGATTACAATTCAAACAATAGTAAAGCCAAAAGATAGAATAAATAATTGATTGACGCCTAAAGTTTAGGAACTACATTTCTAACTTTGTTTAATGAATTGGTAGAAAGATTAACTATAGAGTCAAAAGGAATGTTTAGTCCCTCCGAGCCCATAACCGCAAATTAACTATAGAAAGATTAACTATAGTTCCATTTCCCAGCTGGAGGACTGTCGCGGCCGCAAATTAATTTTGTATGGAATGTTCTGATCTCTTTAAGGAATGTCTCTTTTTCATCACCAAGGAAGTCAAAGCGAAGGCGAGGATATTCCAAGTAGAGTTTTTGTAAATCTCTGAGAAAACAATATATTGCTAATTTCAAAGACTTTAAAATTGATGCCTTTTCAAGATAAAATCTTCTCAGTTTAACATACTGGCTTAAATGGTCTCTAGAAACAAGACGACCTAATGAACAATCACTCTCTGTAATATAATAAAATGAAGCTAAGCATAAAAGTAAGACCAAAACAAATATGTATAAAATAATACAATGTTACATGTTTACAACTACTAATCTGATTCTTACAATACAGATTTTGAAAATAATTCAGATACAAATTTGTTCTTGTAATACTTAAACTTTTCTAGAGGGAGATCTTGGGGAATCGGCCTAACCCATGGTAAGTTCCAACAAGCTCCAAGGTGCGGGTCAGATACGAATTCATCCAAGTATCTCTTATGAAAGCGTCTAAGTAAACCCCCGCTAAATTCACCTAAGTATGAGAAATAAATTATTGAATGTCTACAATAATCCTTACATAAAAAGTTGATTAGAATGTCCCTTTCTTTAATCAACATCCAAAAGAGAGTGACTAACTCCCAATTTTCTTTTTGGAGAGCGTAGTACCGGAAGCGCGCTCTCCTTATTAAGGGGGCAACCTTCTAATGTTTAAAAGATGCCAGCACCGGGGCACTCTTGTCAAGCCTATGATACTTTTCAGAGAGTACATTATGCTCTCTTATTCGCCTATCTAACTCCCTATATAAATTGTTAATTTCATCTTGTTTGCTCTCATGTTTTGTTTTATAGGAGAGGATAGACTTCTTCCTTATCTAAAATGAATGATTAGCACTATTATTATTATCTTCGAAGTGAAAGATATTTAAACAGAGAATCTCATACCTGTGATATTGGGACAAAGGCTTGGAAAACCCGCTCTTTCCCTTTAGGCTCTTCAACATTAACAGGAGCAGGCTCATCCTCTTGGGGAGCAGAAGGCCCAACAGATTTAGGCGGGGTAGTTGTAGGAGGGTTGGCTCTTTTTCTAAAGCTTTGGTGCTGTCATCCCCATCCTTATTAGAGGTTTCATTGTGATCTCCGCCATCACCACCTGTGCCCTGGCCACCATCAACGTTATTATCATTGTCATCATCATTATCGTCTTTGTGGTCACCATCATCATTTTTATCATTGCCTTCTTCACTGGCGGCATCATCGTTGTCACCCTTATCCTCAGAATCAGATTCAATTTCAAAGGAGGGGACGTCGAAGGAAAGAATCTTAGAGGCGTCAATTTCCTCCTCTTTTGTAGGTTCAATCCCCTGCTTCATTTAGTTGATCTTGCCCATTGCTCTATCAACTAGGGTAGAGTCAAGCGAGGGGAAACCAAATTTAGGACACTTCTTAAAGTTGTCAGCATAGGCGAGCATGAGGGCTTCTTCATAAGAGTTCGGTAACATTTTCCCCAGAGTAGAAGTGAGAAATTGAGATACTCGTTGCTAGCATCAGAGATCGTATCGACAACGAGTTTCAGAGTGGCTTTGTTCTTCTTGAACTTCTCCTTCAAAGAAATGTTCTTCGCTACTATGCGGGATTTTTCCTCATCGGAATCGTTTAATGCTAGCTCCATAGAGAATTTTTCATCCAAAAGAAGTTGATAAGCCTTTCTTTCTTTGAGGAGATTAGTTTCTGCTCGAGCAAGAGAAGCTTTTAATTATTCCAGTTCTGTAGTTGCTTCATCTTTAGCCGTAGAAAGAGAGGACACTTGGTTCTTAAGAGTAGAAATTTCCTCTCGAAATTTAGAAGACTCAGCAGAAGATTTTAATGCTTGCTCATTCAAAGTTAACCAACTTTTAGAAATCTGAAAGAAGAAAATGCAATGCGAGTTGGAGATTTAAAGAAAACCATTAATAACAAAGTTAATCAAGGTAAAACTCACCAAAAATTGTTGCTCTCTCAAAGTACGATAGTGTCTCGTCAAATCATAGACAGTTGAAGCGGATGGACAGAGGTGAAAGATTCGAAATATAAGATGGATTCGGCTATTTCTTCAAAATTAATGAAAGGAGGAGAAGAAGACGACGACTTCGAAGGAATTTGCTTTGAGGAGGGAGTCATTAGCAAAGTCAGTTGCATTTGTTCAAGTGCAGCTGGAGAATCAGAAATAGAAATGTGAGAAAGAGGGTCGGTCGCAGTTGGAGTTTGCTTCGGTTTTTCTTTAGAAGCTTCAACGATTGGGCTTTTTGGAGCTTTATCAAGAGACGAGTCCTCCTTATGATGCCCCACTCCGAGACCCACATTAGCAAAGAGTATTACTAGGTAACACCGTCTGCTAATATGGAGAATAGAGCTGGATAGGAGCGACAATCTATTACCTTGTCTTAATTACCTATTGAATACGCCGACAGTTGTCACTTCTTTCTCAATTGAATCGACATATCCAACAAATACTTAATACAAAGCCATAGGTGGCTGAAGGATCTATCAGGATAAAATATAACAACTCAAATGTAATACACATCACAGAACAGTAGATCATCACATACATTTACACATATACAGATACATTACAGGGTTTACAAAATGATACATGTCAAGTGGTAAAGCAAACCATAATATACAGGCGAGTCAAAAGAATACATATCAGAGTTACAGTCAAAAAAGGACTACACAAAAAGCTATAACAAAAAGGAGCTAGCGTAATAGTCCATGCGGAAGCAAAATAGGCTAAGTCCAATGTACCTAACCTGAAACATCTCGGTCTAACCCGAGTATAAAATACACGGGTCAGTCTAGCTAAACAAATCAGTTAGACAAAATAAATGATAATGAACATACAAGGTCATAAAATACCACAAATATCTCCAAAAGAGATAACCAAATCTTTTAACAAAAGATGAATCATAACAAGCCTCATATCATAGGCAACTCAATTAAACAAAGGATCTGAATATCCCAAAACAAGCCAAAAGGAAAATAAAAAATACCAATAAAGGTAACACAAGTTTCCACAAGGTAATCGCTATATATCGTGTGGTTCAAAGGACCTACACCGAAGGGCGATACACTAGGGAAATATAATTGTCAAAGAAACAAAAGATGCTCGAGCCCAGTACTGTATAACAAGGATCCACAAACCTGAAGGCAACAAACCCAAATATCACCCGAGCAGTGACGAATGACCAACTCCAAAAGTGATACTATAGGGCAACAAACCCGAAGGCACAAGCCCGAAGGCAACATACCCGAAGGCAACAAACCCAATATCTCTCGAGCGGTGACGAATGACCAACTCCAAAAGCGATACTATAGGGCAACAAACCGTGGTGGCGAAGGTCCGGAGACCCAGTACTGGACACCACTAATTGGCAGAATGTGTCACAACTCTCAGAAAGGAACCCGAAAAATGTTAATGTGAGTCCCATACCACACGTTCGCACTAAACGGTTTACCAACCGTTAGCCAATTTCACACTCAAAGCAGTACAAAGTTCACCTCATCCCATCGGTAAACCAGACCCAAAGGTCAAAACGGTCAAACGAATAGATTAGGAATTAACTGGAAAGATAAACCCACGTGTTCATAGCACGTGTTTTATTTAATCATTTAATTCTCCTTCATCTTCGCTCAAAGTGCAAAATTGTGTGTGTGTTTTAAATAGAAATTATAAGTTGGAAAAACGAGCCTTTAATACAATTTAAAAAGATCACTTTATAAAAACCCGTGTACGAAATCAAAAAGGAATCATCAAAGTCAAAAATGCGATAACAACTGATTGGAATCGACATGAATCGATTAAAATTGGAAACCAAGCAAAATAAACAAATTGGGCTGAGACAAGTAGGTCAGTCGACTGACCCAGGGGGTCAGTCGACTGGCCCAGTGCCTGGAAACTTTCAGTTTCCAGGTCAGTCGACTGACCTAGGGTGTCAGTCAACTGACACAGGGGTACAAAGTTTTCTGCCCCTGGTTCAGTCGACTGAACCAGAAGGTCTGTCAACTGATACAGACCCAGTCAAATTCCTGGGATCTAGTTCAGTCGACTGAACCTGCTACCAGAGCAGAATCAGCCTAGCCCCCTTTGGGGCAAAATCAATAACACGGAACGGGAGCGACGAGCGAGCAACAACGGCTAAGGATTTACGCCAAGCGACAACCCAGCCTTGTATGGCCCTCCAAAACACTCCACTAACGTGTTCAAACATCAAAGATTGGATTTTCACAAAATTGGATTCCAAAAACCAAAAATTGGACAATTCACCAAATCGATCCAAATCGAACACAAATGAACATGGATATATGTTAGGAATTCTTACCCAACCACAACAAAAGCTATAGGCTTAGACGTGAGTTCAAAAATCTCACCTTTTAACTCAAAAAGAAAGATGAGAAGCTCAAATGCAAAGAAAAGATCAACCACTCTTCACTTCTACTCTACAAGCTTCAATCTAAGATCAAAACAAGTATTTCCTAAATTAGGTTATAGGAAATTTCTAAAATTGGAGAGAGAGAGAGAGAGATGGAGAAGGTGAAAAGAAGGCTTACCAAAGCTTCTCTTTTATTTTGGAGCAAGAATTCGAGTTTGCAAAAGGAAACTAGGGCTTGGAATTTCTACTTCCCATTCTCTTCCCCCATTTTCAGTTGAGCTAGAGTGTAAAGAAATGAAATGAGTGAATGGATGAAGAGTTAGGGTAATAAGTAGGGTAAGTGGGCTGAAACCCAAACCCAAAAGCCCAAATAGAAAATAGCGAAATTCAACTCACTCCAAACATATCGATGCTTATACTCAAAAAGGTCGCAAACGCCATTTTGGACTCAATGGAAGTGGCCCCGAGTCCTAATTCGACCGTTTGCAAAAAGTGACATTTCGGACTTAAATCCGACTAACGACGCTATATTTAAATAAAACATTTAAATATAAAATCGTAAAAAAATGTGGGTTGTTACACTCCTCCTCCTCCACATCAACAACTTTAGCAACCTTCTTAGGTGGCTCAATTTCGGATGATTCCACCAACTTCCTTTTGAAAGCCTTCTTGGATTTGGCGAGAGGTTCAATGATAGATGGCGCTCTAGAGGTTGTAGGAGGAGGAGCGGCACTGCCAACAGACTTTTCGACTTGAGAAGCGGCTGAAAAGAGTTCAAGCAGATTAAAAGTCAGCAAAATAGTTCATAAACCAACAAGAATAGAAAGCAAATGCTATGCCGATAATTTACCGGAGTGGTCTGTGCAGATGAGTGGCTTGGGAGAAAAGTGTTCAGAATCTCCTAAGGAGAGAAAGAATTTTCCTTTCAAAGTATGCTGGATCAAAGGGGGTAGCCCCAAAACCCTTTGGCCAGGGAGAAGAAGAGAATGCTTCCTCAAGTTTGATGGTATCAGTAGCTTCAGTCGATTTGCTATCTTAAAAGAAGCCACGATAAGTGATTCCATCGTTCTTCTATCTGCTTCATTGAGTTGCTTAGTAGGAGAACCTGGTATATGATAAAGATTGGACAAGGGAAGAAATAAAATGGAAGGAAGATAATAAAATTTGAACTTACGGGGGAAAGAAAAGATCCCAATGATGTTTGGGAAACATCGAACACTGAAAAACTGGTTTTCCCAATCATTAAACTTATTGACCTCGTCCGATATAAGCTTCTTTTGGGGAGGGGGTTCGCTCTGAAGATCTGATGATTAAGGGTGCTAAGTTTGACTGATAGAGTCAAGTAGTTCAGAACTTCAGCATTCAAAGAAGGAAGTCCAAACTCTAGTGCCATCAGCTCCAGAGATAGAAGGTAGGTGTAAACATTAGGGGATAACTGAATTGGAGCAACCCCAAGGTGAGAAATGAATCCGGACAAGAATTCAGGGAAGGGCAGAAATTCTCCATGCCATATATGGATAGCAGTGTAAACAAAGAACCCTTCATGTGGGTTGTTGATAGTGTCTGTCTCCCTGGGTGGAATAGCTTCCATGCCAGTAATTCCAAAGTCCTTAAGGATGGCATCAAACTTGTCCTGGGAGGATACCAAAGAACGCTTCGAGATGGCGTCAAGTTTTTTGGAGAGCTCATGATTCTGCAGGTGAAAATGTTTTAGTTAAAATTTCCAGGCTTATATGAATATAGTATTCATTTCAGAATTAGTCAAGGACCTACTTGAATAACTTAAACAAAAAGCCAAACATAAAGCTTTAAAATTTTCGAAAAAGGTTTAAGTTAAAAATAAAAGGTATTGGGCTTTCGACAAAGTCGATGGGAAAGAGACAATAAAGTTTAGTAAATACCTATCGACAAGGACAAAAGACTAAATAGGAGTGTTCATGGAACTTTTGATAGAATCCAAAAGAAAAGGAAGTAAACATTTAACCATAACCTTTCGACAATGTTGAAAGCACAAATATGAGCAATTACTGGCTTCCGACATGGTTGAAAGAAAAGATGAGAACGTAAAGCGGCACTTTGTCGAAAGCTCCACATTAACTAAGTTGTTAAAAGGAGGTAGTCCAAGTTAACTTAAAATTTGAACAAAAATGTACGCTGCAAACATTCCATAAACCAAGTAACAAGACCCTTTGACACCATCGAAACCAATAACTTAGGTTTCCTAAGAAAAATACTAATGCTGTCGAAACCTTGAATGTTCATTGAGTCGAAAGGTCCTAAGTTAAACTAATGTGCACTTAGAATATTTCGACAATGCTGGAGGAAGATAACTCTAGAGGGTTTCGACTCATTAGATTTAAATAGTGTCGAAAGGATCTAGGGAGCATTATGATTCCAAAAATTAACTAAGGAAAATGGATCAGAATCGAAACAAAAGGTTTTGACTAAGTCAAAATGTTTTACTATCGAAGGGGTTACTACACCCTACTTAATTACACATCCTTTCGACAAGGTTGATCAAATTGGCACCACAACACCTTTCGACACCATCGAAAGGGGTTAAGGAAGCAAAACCAATGTTGCCGCCTCAATCCCTTTCGAAGGGGTAGAAAGTTCATTTTGTGGAGCTAATTTTTTCAATTCGTACATTTGAAACTTCCGGGCGAAGAAAGTAGGTTCCACTGTCTTCCCCAAACCCGATTGTAAATATGAGGTTTCAATTTTTTTTCATTAAAATAAAAAATTAAGCCTGTTAAAAAAATGAATTTTAACAGAGATCAAACTTTTTCGATTTCAAAAGTATAAAAATTATTATCAAACTAAAAATCCAGATCTTCTAAGAAAGAACAAAAATAGTAAATATTGAAATGATAATCCAAACCCAATAAGGAGATTGATTTCAATATCAACCACTCCCAATTTCAAAATTATAAACAAGAATTCAAACTTTATCAAAATAGTAGAAATCCTAAAGTACTGAAGTAAATCCGAAACGAGAAACAAACTATATCGGTTCAGGAAATTGAATCACAAATTTTCTTAAAAATAAAAATGAATCAAATCAAATGCACTCTCAAAGAATCGAGATTCGAACATTTCAAAGTCGAATCTCAATTTTGAAGTTTGGAGCAAAACTCGATAAAAGCACGAATAGAGAGGAAAAACTAGCAAAATAAAGATGAATCTAAACTTACGATTTAGATTTGAAGTTTACTTTGATTTCTGTAAGCAGATAAAAAGTTTGAGGATTTTTGGGAATTCTTTTACTTTTACTCGAAAGTTTGATTGCAGGTAAATGAGGAAGAAGAAGAAGAAACAACGTACTTACAATAAAAGTTTTCCCAGAGCTACCAACCATTAGATCAGATTCAAATAAGCGGCCCAAATTCTTAGGGGAAGACCAAAAGGCGGGAAACTTTTAGGTTTCGACATAGATGACTTGGAAATTCATGAGCATCCCTTCGTAAGGAGGGCAAATGTTACTCAAAATATCAACCTGTCAACTTAGCCGACACCATTTTAACCAGAAGTCAAAGAAGGACAAGTGAAGAAGGTTCCAGCTAAACCTTTCAAAGGAGTCGAAGGGATGCTACTGTCGAAGGGATGCTACCGTTAAATTATGGAAGCTTAAGAACCTTTCAAAGGCATCGGAAGGTCTCTATAACAAAGGTCCAGTGAGTTCATACCTTTCGAAGGAGACAAAAGATTCGAAAGCACCCTTCCACCTTCAATAGCCACCTTTCGACTGGGTCATTTCATACGCATGATGACCTACCGATTGAGTCAAAGCAGTACCTTTCGAAGACAATGAGAGCAGCTATTTGCATATGCGCCAAACCTTTCAACACCAAAGGTTTCGCCTTTTCTTAAACTATGGGAAAGAAAGCATTGTCCAAGACAACCACTTCGAAAGCTATGGTAAGCCTTTCAAACTGGTCGAAACCAGTGTAATCCAGGAGGGTTCCGCATCAGCTCAGAAACAAGTACTCAGGCGTAACCAACATCATCGAAACCATTGAACAATACCAATCGACAGAGTTAGAGGCACTTACAAGGCAATACAAAGTAGAGTGGCGCAGTCCTTCCTTTCAACAAAGATGAAGCATATTTAAGTCATTCGATAGCCACCTTTCGACCAAGTCGGAAGCATCAAGGTCGAAAGGTGTTGACCCGCATCTATAAATAAGACCCAAGGGGTTGCGTTTTGGGGATCTGATTCCTCCCATTCTAGACTTGTATTTCTTTGATCAAAAGTGTTGTAACCCTAAGGGTTTGAAGCAATAAAGCCATCTTTTGCTTATGAAAGGGAAGTTTCAAGTACTTTAGATTACTTATCATTTTGTCAAAGTTCTTGTCAGTTTCACTCTTGTGTTTCAGGTTTTGCCTTCGTTCAAAGGCCATCGTTGACACAGTCGAAACCTAGAAAGATTTAAACAACTTCAAGTAACCTTCCTCTGAGCCTTAGCTTTCGACAAGGACGAAACCAAGTCCTAACTTACTTAAACCTTCAACTAGTACAAGGAGCACGAGGATCTAGCTTTCGACAAGGTCGAAACCCTTCACTAAAACACTATAGCTTGAGATTATTAGTTCAAACCCAAGAAGGTTAAGCTCACTACTTTCGACAAGGTTGAAACCCCTATTTCTGATCCTTAACCTAAAGTCCAAGTCATTCAACTGCTTAAGGCCATCGACCAGTTCGAAACCAACTGAGGCAAACCCTCAGGATATTCCAACTGAATCAAGAAGGAAAGCTTTTGAAAGTGAATCCACACTATCTTAATAAAGTCGAAAGGTTATTAAGCATGGAACCCAACCCTTTCGACACAGTCGAAAGGTCTATCTGAACAATTCCTGCCTACTAAAGCCTATTCAAAAGGAAATTCAAAAATATATTCATACCTTCCATTCTACCCTACTTGCCAAAAGGATAATTCTCATTCCTTAGCATAACTTTGGGGTGTTGACAAGAAATCTTGTTAACAAGCATCCCTCGTTATTATAGGAATATTTAGGTTACAAAATCCATAAATTAGTTATTTAATAATTATATTAAATATCTATATTTAAAGCGATTAAATTTCGGGTCGCTATAATTTGGTATATCCATTAGGCACGAGTCAGCCATATAGGTTCATAGTAACCTTGAGAAACTATGAAGAAGAGACAGATAGTCAGTTGATTAAGATAGATTAATCAAGATTAGCCATGTAGCATGCATGCATTTGATTATATTGTGTTTGTTTAACCATTATGGTTGTAGGAGCATGATTGTGATTAACATATTATTAGAAGATACCGGTGAAGGGAAAACTTATTCCGCTCAACGATGTGGTCCCACTAAATATCTTTTACAAAGATGGCATATTATTATTCACACCAGACTTTTTGTCTGACCCAAATTTTTTCCCATTAACTCTCGAGTGCTCATTTGAGTTGTTCAAGAGTAAGTTATCTCGGTTTTTAGTGTTTGGATGAATAAAGCTTTCGAAGATGTGCAGAAGGCAGAACTAGCTCTTTAGGAGTCTGTTTATTTATTTGTTGTGTTATTGAGTCATTTTTCTGAATGTATGTAATGGTAGAAATTGTACCCGTCTAGTAGTAAACTCTGATCAATCAACGGGGCATTTCCATATGTCGCTCTTAGAGTATTTTGTAATATTTATATTTTATTTGAACATGGGCAACGTTTGGGATTATGTAATTGAATATGAAAATTTAAATTAACGGAATGTGTTTTGAAATTTTTTCCTATTCATGTGCTTCTGATGTTGATGATACTATTAACTGACCTCAATCTGTCACCAAAGAATAATACTATTGATGACTGCAGCATCAACAACACTTATTTTTGGGTTTTAGAATAAGTATGTTACAATTTGCATCAGAACAATGGTTTATGTAAAACTAAAATAATTTTGAACTTTAAAAGAGTTTTGAAAACATAATCCAAATGAATCAGAAAATGAGATTGGGGTATGGGATAACACTATCGTAACATACTTGTATTTGATATATATAAGTATATACCTTATCTCTATTTTTCCCTTTCTCTTAGACCGTTCTTCTGTATCTTACTAAGGTTCAAATGAAGATTTAAGGAAAGTAAGATATAGAGGCAGGAAATGAAAGAGTGAATCTCGGTGGAGGAAGCACCACAATCAATGGAAATGCTCGGCCCAGTACTAGGAGAAATCTGGGTCGACAAGTGAATGCTAATGTAGGAGTTGGAACACCACCGGTGGATATGAGAGCTATGTATCAGTTCTTTATCAACATAAAAGAGAGATTCATGTATGAAATAGCCAAGTTGATTTTGCTTAGAAAGTTTGCTAAGTAAGAGTAGGGTGATATGTTAGTGCTTGAGTATGCAACTAGATTTGAGGAGTTATCCCGATATGGGTATGCAACTGTAGACATGGTAATCAAGAGGAATGAGAAGTTCATTAAAGGATTGAAACTAGAGCTTGCCAAGGAAACATTACCGCATCTTAGAGATCCTTATGATGTAGTAGTGGAGATGGCATTAAGGAACGAAAAGATGATTGCGCTATTTAATAAACCAACGGAGACCCAGGGTGGTTCGAGTTAGAAAAGAAAGTTCTTTCAGAAGAAGTGAGCCCAGAAGGGTGGAGCTACCAAGAAAGGAAAAGTGAATATCATTCATTACAAGTGTGACAAGAAGGGACATTTTGCCAACGAGTGTTATTCCAGTAATGGAAAAAAGGTTATTGGCAAGAATAACATCAAGTGTTTCAACTGTGACCAAATTGGGCATTACAACAATCAACATAGAGAACTAGTGAAGGTTGAGAAAGGAAACGCATTTTCTTTGGAGCCATCTACTTCGAGACCAATAACCGAGGAGAAGGGAAAGGTTGTGATGGGAGGTATGCTTTTGATTCATGACATATCTGTTAGAGTATTGTTTTATACTGGTGCATCACATTCTTTTTATCTCTCATTGTCTGGTAGATAAGCTTAGTTTAGAACCATCATACTTTATTACTTTCTTAAGGATTGCGAATCCGATAGAAGGGTATGCAACTCTTGGGATGAGATGTGACCATTTAGAGTTTGAATTATTAGGTCACACTTTTGCCTGCAGTTTGTTTGTGTTTGATTTTGTGAGTTTGGGGATATATTGGGTTTGGATTGGTTGAGTAGATATGATGCTATGATATTTTACCAAGGTAGGGAAATATCACTAAAACACTCTAATAGCGGTGATCGGATCATATATTCAGTAGAGGATTTGAATTCTGATGTTAGTGCTTTGTTGGGTGTAATGGAAATTGAAGATAAATTGAATTGGGTTTTTGTACTATGGAGATTTGCATATGTATTTAAACCAGTTACAAGACTACATGGAAGAGATCTATTGAGTTCAGAATTGACCTTGTACCTGGAGCAGAACCCGTTAGTAGACCACCTAGCAGGATGGCGCCTACAGAGATGAAGGAGTTCAAGGTGCAGCTAGTGGACTTAGAAGGAAAGAGTTTTATTAGACTATGTAGTTCACCTTAGGGAGCGGTCGCGGTGTTTGTCTAGAAACCGAACGGGTTGAGATTATGCATCGACTATCGTAAACTGAATAAGAAGATGGTAAATAATAGATATCTGTTGTCGAGAATCTATGACATTTTTGATTAGTTGAGTGGAGCCAGAGTATTTCCCCAGTTGGATTTAGCGACAAGGTTCCATCAAGTGAGAGTGGGAGAGGATAGTATTCCTTTAATGGCATTTCGAATGAAATATGTTTCATATAAGCGGTTATCCATGCCATTCAGACAGACTAATGCATCTTCTTTCTTCGTAGACTTGATAACCGAATCATTCGGGAGCACTTAGAGAGGTTTGTGTTGGTGTTTATAGATGACATTTTGATATATTTCAAGGATGGAAGGAATCATGAAGTTTATCTTAGAATAGTGCTTAAGACTTTAAGACAATATCGGTTGAAAGCTATGTTTTCAAAGTGTCATTGGAAAAGAGAAGTAAAATTTCATGGTCATGTAGTTTCGAAGAAGGGATCATTAGTAGATCCGACTAAGATCGAACCTATTAATAATTGGAAGAGACCTGAGACAGTGATCGAGATAAATAGTGTTTCTTAGATTAGCTGGCTATTACTGAAGATTCATTAAGGATTTCTCTCGTATAGCAGCACCTATGATTAAGCTAACCAGAAGTATGTTTGCACCGATATATGTAAGGATACATTCCAAAAGCTAAAACATTTACTCACCAATGCGGCTATGTTAGTTGTCCCGGGAGGAAATCAAGACTTAGTTGTGTATACAAATGCATGTGGAACAGGATTAGGAGTTGTGCTAATATAGAGGGGTAAAGTGATTGCCTTTGCTTCTCGACAGCTCAGACTGCATGAAGTTTGGTATCCGACTCATGACTTTGAGTTGGCCGCTGTAATCTTTGCTTCAAAGGTATGTATCTATTGGGAGAAAGATTTAAGCTATTTACGGACCATAAGTCATTGAGATACTTATTCTGTCAGAAGGAGTTGAATATGAGACAACAGAGATGGTTAGAGTTCATAACAGCTTATGGTTTCAGAATTGAGTGCACATCAGGGAAAAGGAATAAAGTTGTAGATACAGTTAGTAGAAAACATCAGAATGCACTGTTAGCAATGATAGTTGAATGGAAAGACTTAGAAGCATCGACTACATATAGTCTGCAGTTAAGATCTACAGTTAATTCTAGTCAGGAAACCGCTATGTTGTCATGTTTAAAAGTTGGACCGATGATAATCGAAAGGATTGCTTCGAAGCAAAGAGATGATCTATTATTAGTTGAACGGATTAGAACACTGGAAGGTGGAAATGAGATTGGTGATTCGAAAGGTTTCAATCTTGACCAAAACAGATGTTTGAGGAAGAAAGGATGATTATTTGTTCCAAACTTTTGAGACCTAATGAAAGAAGTTCCTAGGGAGTGTCATCGACCCAAGTTCATTATTCATCCTAGAGGAACCAAGATGTATCAAGACATGAATAGGAGTTTCTTCTGGGAAGGTATTGAAAAGGGATATAAGCTCATGGGTAAAGCAATGTTTGAACTGCCAGCAATTAAAAGCCAAGCATTGAAAGCCAAGTGGATTACTTCAGCTATCGGATATAGCGGTTTGGAAATGTGATTCTATATCTATCGAATTCATGGATGGGTTGCTAAGGTCGAGTAAGGGGAATGAAAGTATTTGGTTTATAGTGGATAGATTAACGAAGAGTGCACATTTCATTCCCATTAAGTCGGCAAGGACGAAACTTGTTTTGGCTAAGTTATTTATGAAGAATGTTGCTAGACCGCATGAGATTCGTAGTTATATAATAATTGATAGAGATACTTTATTTACTAGCGAATTCTAGAAGGGTCCCTAAGAGGTTTTAGGTACCAGGCTCAAGATAAGTGCTGCTTACCATCTACAAACAGATGGGAAAACAGAAAGAGTTTAAGATTTGTTAAGAGCTTGTGTGCTAGACTTCGAAGGATTGTGGGAAGACTATCTACACTTAGTTGAATTTTCATATAACAATAGTTATCAGACTAGTATAGAGATGACATCATTCGAAGTTTTATATAATAGGCCATGCAAATCACCCGTATGATGGTTAGAGACTGGAGATAGATTGATTCTTGGTCCGGATTTAGTGCAAGAAGCTATAGAAATGATTGAGTAAATCCAAGCTAGAATGAAGAAGGCTCAGTCTAGGTAGAAGAGTTACACATATAAGAGGTGTAAGGACTTAGAGTTCTCAATTGGAGATCGAGTTTTTGTCAAGGTATCATCGACGAAGGGTGCAATTCATTTTTGAAAGTCAAGGAAATTGGCACCTAGATTTGTTGAACCATTTCCTATTATAAAAAAGATTGGGAAACTGGCTTACACTACTACAAAACAGGCCATTTGCATCGGTTGTTTACCCCCCTTTTGCATCAGTTCAACAGCCGATGCATATGCAACCGATGCAACAGGCTTAACACTTTTGGATCAGTTCTGAAACCGATGCAAAAAGGTCCATTTTGCATCGGTTGTTACTAACAACTGATGCAAAATATCATGGTTGGTTGCTTGGACACAACACTTATGTTGCATTGGTTGTAATGAAAACCGATGCAACAAAGGAACTTGTTGCATAGGTTGTTGTTGAAAACCGATGCAAACTAATCCCTCTATTGCATCAGTTTTTTATAACAACCGATGCAAACTAATCCCTCTATTGCATCAGCTATTTATACCTGATGCAAAAAAGTCATTCTCAGAAACCATTATTACAGTACTCAAATAGACTATATATATATATTATTGATTATAACAAACAATTATTGCATGCAATATTACGATCATTCAAAATTAAATTTGATGGCAAATACAAACTGAATAACATAATACCAAAATAAACATATATCATCAATTATAGTGTTAATAATCTATACAAAATAATGGTTCATACATTCATTTTAGCAGCATAATTCAGATCTTTAGTACAATCATTAAGTGGTACATTCATCAATCTCTTGTTGGCTGTAAGAACCATCTTGTACAAAGTGCTGCAATTACAAGATTGTTTCGAAACATTAATCGTATAACTACTTAACAAAATAGTTGATAGAAATACTCATACTCACATTGCATCACAGTACACTTTTCAATTGCTTGCTTACCTCTACAACCATGTAACAATCTGTCATTCAAACCACCAAACAGCAACATTCATTCCACTCCTTACTGCCGTACTTCCTCCCTGACACATCCACTTCTACATACACTATACAAAAACCCCACAACAATATGTCATCACCTCAACTCAACACTGCTGCATTCCTTCATTCCTCATTGACGAATACAATTGTTCTCACTGTCTACCACAGCATACATGCCATATTACTACACCACCTAATCATCTAACAGTGCCTAATTACTCAACATCATCATTCATCCCCACAACTGCACCTAACCATCACACTTCAAAGTACATTAAACTCCACTGCCTTCTACAACTTGGTTCACCCAAACTACTCCACATACAAACTGTTATACAACCACATCATACTGACCATCCCTGCCTGCATATTCATAGCCAACTGTGCATGTCATCACCACCACTACAACATCTTCTGCCTTCACATCTTTGCTGCCACCTTCACAATTCCTTCTCATTGCCACAAACTACAAACTATAAACCAAAAATGCTACTGCCACCTAAACCTCTCCCACTGACCACATCCACAACTGCTTCCTTGATCAACTTCCTGCCTCCTCACAATTAATCACACCATACTCCAAAACAAAGTTTCAAACACCCCTTAGTCATATACCACCATCGACTAGCAAACTCACCAAACTTCACCGCTGTTTCAACAAATCTCACTTCTGCTTGAACCCACCATCGCATCACCCTCCTCTACACTGCACCTTCCTGTGCACTACAAACTTCAATACTTCACCTGCATTCATACTTCTGCCATACAGTGCACAGAGCATACCCCTTTGCCACTGCACTACCACAAACCTACATATAATTGAATCACCTACTCACAAACCACGGCAACTTCACACAAACCACTGCTGTTAGTCTCCACTTCCATTATTACCAACACATACCACCACACTCACATGTCTTCCTCTATAGCCACATCACTGGCAACTAACTGCTTCAGAACCTCATCAGTTCACTGCCTACCAACCCTTTGCAACGGAAATTGCTCCCCTCAACTTAATCCCAAATCCAATCAATAAATCATGATTATCGCTAAAAGGTTGCTGCGATTTTTACTTAGTGTCAGACTTTTAGCTAAAGATAGCTAGATAGAATTTTGGAACTTAAAAGGTTGTTTGAAAATGTTTATTAACTAATAACTGATCATGTTTTCTATATAAAATAAAAATAAAAATATTTTGTTTCTCAATAAGTCTGGGTAACACACTTATTTATTGAGGCTGTTAAAATTTCTAAGTGAATGCTGAATAAAAGAAGAATGATAACTTAGTGAACTTATTTGGATTAGGGAAAAATGGCTGACATGATCGTATGGCTGCATAAGTGAGATTTTTTAAAATAATAAACATTGTAGTAAATAAATTATAATACTGATAGAGACGTACCTATGCACATTATCCATTCACTTCCATGTGTTTTGCATTCTTTGAGCTGCAGCGATCATTTATCACTTGCCTACATTCTTTCAACTACCCAAAGCACAGTCTGATATAATAAATCATACACGAAATGTCAAGCATAGACTGGACAAGTATTAGCAAGAATGCAACTAAAAACACTCATAGCTTTGTGGATGATTTGTTGATTTCACCAAACCTTCTACCTTGTCTATTGATTCAGTCATGCAGGCCTTGGATATATTTTCCAATATTAGTGGCCTGTCTATAAAGAAACATGTTTGGACTTAGGCACCTAAAAGATCTCTTTGAGATAACATAAAAACAAAATTTCTATTTTTAGTTGATGGTGCTCTATGTGTAAAGTTTCTATAAATTCAGGTTCAATATCGCTTTTGAAATAACAAAACTACTCTTCAACGTGTCAAAAAGACCATTGATTAAAAAAAATAAAATAAAATTAAGCATCGCTCTTATTATTATTAAAAAAACTGTTAAATTTTGTGACGCTATATGATGGAGAATTGAAGAGGATGGAAGTAGCTTCGTGTCGGAGAAAACAGTTCGCAAATCGGAGTCCGGAGGAAGAAGATATGAGGGGAAGAGCTGTTTTTTGTTGGCTGTTTGAGGTCAGATGTCTGGCTGAGAGGGCCAGACGTCTGACGAGGTTCAGGCTGTCTCCCGAAACCTCCTGCAGACGTCTGACCCCTCTGGCCAGACATCTGGGCCTGTCTGGGTCAGCCAGACTGAACCTGGCTCAGACGTCTGAGGCCAGAGGTCAGACGTCTGAGGCGGTATAAACCTGTTTTTTCCTGGGCCAGATTTTCTGAGCTGTTTTGTGATTTGTGAAGGGCAAAGTGGTCTTTCGCCAAGGGTTTTCTCTATTAGTATTTATACTCTTTTCAGGTCTGAAAGTGTGGTAATTCATTCAAGCAATCTAATCTAGGGTTTAGTCCTCCATTTATTAGGGTTTTAGGCAAAACCCTATTTCTTCAATTCTAATCTCCACAAACATTGATTCTTATTGAATAGATCATTGTAATCAATCTCTTGTACTCTTCTCATTTGGTGATATAATAAAAGCTCTCTCAAGTGGATGTACACTAACACAACGTTAGTGGAACCACTATAAAATCGTGTGTGATTTACTTATTGTTATTGCATTCATACATTGCTTGTATTGGTATTGTGATCGTGTTCGGATTTGGTTTTATTGAATTCTTCGAGTGTTTGGTTGTTTTGCACTATCTAGCACGATTTGGCTTTTCCGCGTTGTGCGTTGCGATTGTATTCGAGTGGTCTTGGGTGTAGTCGTAATAACATTTGGTATCAGAGCTTTGGTGTTGCTAGGTGGTTGTTGAAATGGCGGAAACAGATACTTCTGAAAATTCAATGGTTGGTCCAAGTAGTATAGCGCCGTATGTACGTGGGCCGTATGTGGCGTCGGGATCGCAATTGGTAATCGACAAGTGGAATGGCGATAATGATTTTGAAAAGTGGCAATGGAAGATGAAAGCGGTTTTAAGAAGAAATCGTGTTCATAGGGTAGTGTTTGATACACATTTGTTGTCGGCGGACATCTCGGATGTCGAGAGAGAGGAAATGGAAGAGTGGGCATTTACTACACTTCAACTTGCTATGGGAGAGAATGTGATCTCCGAAATTAGTGGTGAGACCACCGCTAAGGGAATTTGGGACAAGTTGGAAGAATTGTATATGAAGAAGTCTCTAACTAATCGTTTGATCTTGTTGCGAATGTTTTTCACCTATAAGATGAAAGAGGGGAGTTCGCTTAAGGCACACTTGAATGTGTTTGATGATTTGCTAATGAAGATGAAGGCGGTAGATTTGAAGATTGAGGAAGAGCAAAAGGCGATGATATTGTTATGTTCGTTGCCAGACCGTTATACGGGTTTCTCGAATAGCTTGATCTATAGCCGGGATACATTGACGTTAGATGATGTCAAGACGGGTCTTCTTAGTGAGGAGTTGAGAGATCAAATGAAGGAGTTGAGTGTTGGTGGTAGTAGTGCCGGAAATGGTCAAGGTTTGTTTGTGGAGAAGGAGAGATATGCGAAGAAGGAGAATCGGGGGCGTTCCAAATCTAGGAATCCCGGTTGGAGAGGAAAGTCGAAGGAAAAGAAAGGCAAGTGCTATATTTGTAAGAAGCCCTGTCATTGGAAGAATGAATGTCCGGACAAGGAGAAGGCCAAGAAGGAAGTAGCATCTTCATC
The DNA here is from genome assembly GCA_030737815.1 of Allium fistulosum. Taxonomy (NCBI): domain Eukaryota; kingdom Viridiplantae; phylum Streptophyta; class Magnoliopsida; order Asparagales; family Amaryllidaceae; genus Allium; species Allium fistulosum. Next base: position 70,700,014 of record CM060903.1, read on the forward strand.
GGTCGCGGTGAAGAGAGGTGTTGGTGAGGGAGACATGGATGTATTGACGGCGGTAGCATCAAATGTTTCGGGTAGCGAATGGGTTCTCGATTCGGGGGCGTCTTATCATATGACGCCGAATAGGAATTGTTTTTCTTCTTTCGAAGCTAGAGAGGGAAATTCGATTGTTATGGGAAATGGTGCTATTTGTAAGTCGAAGGGCATTGGTTCCGTGCAAATTAGGATGTTTGACGGAGTAGTTCGTACTCTCACTAATGTGCGCTATGTTCCGGGACTTAGGAAGTCCCTTATCTCTTTGGGGCAATTAGATTCTTTGGGGTGCAAGATCACTATTGAAAGAGATGGCTTGAGGGTTTCGAAGGGGGCGCTTGTGGTTATGAAAGGTGCTAGGGCTCATGGTATATATTTGCTTCAAGGTGTGACCATAGAAGGTGAAGCTAGCATTGGGGTTGATAGTTCTCGCGACTTAGATGCAACTAGATTGTGGCATTTGAGGTTAGGACATATCTCGGAGAGGAGTTTGGATATTCTTCGGAAAAGGGAGATGATTGGTGGTGAGAGTTTCAACAAGCTAGAGTTTTGCGAAGAGTGTGTCATGGGGAAGCAAACAAAGGTTTCATTCGGTGAAGGAAAACATGATTCAAGAAGCGTTCTAGAGTATGTCCATACGGATGTTTGGGGACGGCACCGGTAGCTTCTTTAGGTGGAGCAAGGTATTATATTTCTTTTATTGATGATTTTTCTCGTAAAGTTTGGGTGTATGTAATGAAGGCTAAGTCGGAGGCATTTGCTAAGTTCAAAGTATGGAAGGCTCTTGTTGAGAATGAGAGTGGTAAGTCTTTGAAGGTTCTTAGGTCCGACAATGGCGGAGAATATGTTTCCGGAGAATTCTTGGAGTATTGCAAGCATCATGTCATTTGGAGACATTTTACTACACCGGGAGATCCACAATCAAATGGTGTTGCGGAGAGGATGAATCGTACTCTACTAGAGAAAGCTCGATGCTTGAGATTGACATCGGGTTTGTTTAAGGGATTTTGGGCCGAAGCTTTGTCAACCGCGGTGCATATTATTAATCGAATTCCGTGCTCGGCTATTGATAACAAAATCCCGGAGGAAGTGTGGAGGGGAAAGAGTATTGACTTGAGCTATCTTCATGTCTTTGGAAGTCCGGTTTATGTGCATGATCCGGGAAATGATAAGCTTGAACCTAGAGCTTTCAAGGGGATTTTGCTTGGCTATACGGATGGAGTGAAAGGCTATCGGATTTGGAATCCGGAAACGAAGAAGGTAATCAACTCTCGTCATGTTACTTTTGATGAGTCGGCTATGTTCAAGGAGAATGAAAGCTCATCGGATATTCCGGTATTGGTTCGTGAGGAATCGAAGGGGAAGGAAGTTATTACCACATTTTGTCCAAGTAGTAGAGAGAGTAGATTAGTTGAAGATGCTTGTGAGGAGAAAGCGGTTGATGATACATCACATAGTCCACAAGGTGCCTCTAGTAGTGTTGGTGATGTACACGAACCTAGAGAAGATTCGGTTCAAGGTGGAGCCGAAAGGAGTTTGGGTGATAATATTGCTACTCGGGTTGGTCGTCGTGCTATAAGGCCACCCGAAAGATATGGTGATTGGAACTATCTTAGCTTTTGTGATAGGTTGGACTATGCTCTCAATGTAGTCCAAGATGAGCCTATGGACCTTGAAGATGTCATGAATTCGAGTGATAGCTCGAAGTGGATTTGTGCCATGGAGGAAGAGATGCAATCATTGATGAAGAATCAAACTTGGAGTTTGGTTCCACTTCCTAAAGGAAACCGTGCTATTGGGTGCAAATGGATTTACAAGGTGAAGGACGATGGAAGATACAAAGCTAGGTTAGTGGCTAAGGGGTTTACACAAAGGAAAGGAAAGGAGTATGATGAGATATTCGCATCGGTTGTGCGCCATACTTCTATCCGGATATTACTTGCCATAGTTGCTATTCACAACTTGGAGTTGGAGCAACTTGATGTGAAGACCGCCTTCTTGCATGGTGACTTGGATGAAGACATTTACATGGAGAAACCGCAAGGGTTTGTTGTAAATGGTAAGTCAAATATGGTGTGCAAGTTGAAGAAATCGCTATATGGGTTGAAGCAATCACCTAGGCAATGGTACAAGAGATTTGATCATTTTATGCTTGAAAGTGGCTTTGATAGGAGCATCAAAGATGCTTGTGTTTATTTCAAGAAGTTGGGAAATGATTGTTGGGTGTACTTGCTCTTGTATGTGGACGACATGCTCATTGCTTCGAAGGACAAGAATGAAATCAACAAGTTGAAATTGAAATTAAAGTCGGAATTCGAAATGAAAGACCTTGGAGAAGCAAAGAGGATATTGGGCATGGAGATTGAAAGGGACCGAAAGCGTTTTGAGTTGAAATTGACTCAAAAGAAGTACATAAAGAAGGTGCTTTGCCGGTTTAGCATGGAGAATGCAAAGGTGTCAAATACACCATTACCTTTGCACGTGAAGCTTTCGAGTAAGGATTCACCTATCTTGGAGAAAGACAAGGCTTATATGGCAAAGGTGTCATATGCAAGTGCGGTTGGTAGTTTGATGTATGCTATGGTGTGTACAAGACCCGATATTGCAAATGCCGTCAGGGTGGTTAGTCGTTTTATGTCTAACCCGGGAAAATCGCATTGGGAAGCCGTGAAGCTTATATTGAGATACCTTAGAGGTACGTCATCTCATGGTCTTGTTTTTGGCGGTAGTGGGAAAAGGAGTTGCAACTTAGTTGGTTATTGTGATTCGGACTACGCCGGTGATAGGGATAGGAGAAAATCAACTTCCGGTTATGTCTTCACACTTGGTGGTACGGCCATAAGTTGGAGATCGAGATTGCAAACCGTAGTAGCTTTATCCACTACGGAGGCGGAGTTGATAGCCGCGGTGGAGGCGGCTAAGGAAGCACTCTATTTGAAGCGATTGTTGTGTGACTTGGGTATTGAACACGATAGCATTGATGTTCAATGTGATAGCCAAAGTGCTATTCACTTGGCGGAGAATTTGGCGTTTAGCTCACGGACTAAGCATATAGAAGTGAGGGAGTCATTCTCGGTAGCCATGGATGAGGATAGGCAAGTATATCTTCGAAAGGTGCACACAAAGGAGAACGCGGCGGATATGTTCACTAAGGCATTGCCGGTTGGGAAGTTCGAGCATTGCTCGGACTTGATTCGCTTGGAGAAGTGCTAGGTGCCACGGGGTGGCATGGTTGAGAGAGATACTTGTGTAGATGAGGAAGAGTATTGGTATGAGATTGTCGTTCTATCTTCTTGGTGTAGTGCTAGTGTACACTCCTAGTGCTCTTGTCTTTGGTGAGACGGTGTTGGATGTTTTCAACATTTCATTGGTGGGTGGGGGCTTTGTGCCTGAACTCGTTGATGGAGTGCAATGGGGGGTGGCTGTGCCGGAACCCGTTGGGGAAACATTCATGTTTGGTTGAAGGTAAAAGTGTTGGTAGTTGAAGCTATCGGTTGTTGATGGTATGGTACCATTGGTGTTGGAGATGGATATAGTGTCAAGGTGGAGTGTTAAATTTTGTGACACTATATGATGGAGAATTGAAGAGGATGGAGGCAGCTTCGTGTCGGAGAAAACGGTTCACAAATCGGAGTCCGGAGGAAGAAGATATGAGGGGAAGAGCTGTTTTTTGTTGGCTGTTTGAGGTCAGATGTCTGGCTGAGAGGGCCAGATGTCTGACGAGGTTCAGGCTGTCTCCCAAAACCTCCTGCAGACGTCTGATCCCTCTGGCCAGACGTCTGGGCCTGTCTGGGTCAGCCAGATTGAACCTGGCTCAGACGTCTGAGGCCAGAGGTCAGACGTCTGAGGCGGTATAAACCTGTTTTTTCTTGGGCCGGATTTTCTGAGCTGTTTTGTGATTTGTGATGGGCAAAGTGGTCTTTCGCCAAGGGTTTTCTCTATTAGTATTTATACTCTTTTCAGGTCTGAAAGTGTGGTAATTCATTCAAGCAATCTAATCTAGGGTTTAGTCCTCCATTAATTAGGGTTTTAGGCAAAACCCTATTTCTTCAATTCTAATCTCCACAAACATTGATTCTTATTGAATAGGTCATTGTAATCAATCTCTTGTACTATTCTCATTTGGTGATATAATAAAAGCTCTCTCAAGTGGATGTACACTAACACAACGTTAGTGGAACCACTATAAAATCGTGTGTGATTTACTTATTGTTATTGCATTCATACATTGCTTGTATTGGTATTGTGATCGTGTTCGGATTTGGTTTTATTGAATTCTTCGAGTGTTTGGTTGTTTTGCACTATCTAGCACGATTTGGTTTTTCCGCGTTGCGATTGTATTCGAGTGGTCTTGGGTGTAGTCGTAATAACAAAAACAACACTTGAGCAGATTAGGATATTGATCAAAACATGATTAGCACATGCAAAGTATCATGAATAAATACAATGATGCATGCGAGATGGTAACATGATGATAAAAAAGAAGTGCATTTATTATAAATAATGTCTTCAGCAGATCCAAAAGAGATGCATGCATGCACCAAAACTTGAGTGTAAGTTACTGCATGGACCACTCTATACAATACAAGTCATAAGCTGCTTCTGTACGTGTGTGTATATAAAAAAATCAAATTGGTTTCAAAAGAATAGCAATGAAAGAGAAAACATGCAGATAAGCTACTCTAGCTTGTAGCTGCAGGGAAGTAAGCAGTAAAAAAGAGGAGAAAGAAAAAAGATAAAGAAACTGGCATGTCCAGCTCAGGTGTGGAGAGTAAAGGGAGGAAGAAAATTAAGCAGTTTTCTATTTGAACACACACTCCCCACTGTTAGTCAACTACCAAAGTAAGTAACTGACCTATTCAATCTGCATTCATGCAGGAGACCGACGACGTTTACACACTTCATGCATAAAAGAAAACATCTTTCTATCCACAACATCAACCTCTATTTGTTTTCAACCTATTCGTGGTTCCCTTCTATGTTTCAACTTTCCTGTCGATGTACTCACTGCTGTACTTACTTTTCTGTCTCCCTCCGCAAGGAGAAGTCCATTCTGATTATGTAATTCATTTTATGTACAAAAATCTTAGTTTGTTAATGTTTGTACCCTTTTCTTTATGTGAACTGTTCCGCTGTAATAATTATTACCTTATTACCCTGTCAAACTCTACGTATTGTATGCAATCTGCGGACATTCAATTGTCCCCATTTCTAATTATGTCTGTGTATTTTATAGTTCGCACTCTTACTAAAAGCTTTCTCTCAGCTCATCTCCCTTTGACTTTTTTCCGCTTGCTTTTCCTCTGCTGCTGTACATGGCTACTTTGCCTGCAAAATATTTGAACGTACTTCCTTCCGTGCACAGCTCATTTTATTTCTGACAGTCACCAATTTACCCCTGTGCTATCCCAGTTAGGTGCATTTACTGTCCCCTGCATCCAACAGTGTATGCAACTTAGTGAACATGTTTAATCAACCTCACTGACCTACCTATGTTCGATTACAGGAGAACAGTTCCATCCTTTCATTTAGGAATGTGTGTGTCTTCTATATATATGTATGTATGTATGTCATCGGTCATCATACGTTAACCATCTTGCTTTCAGTTGAGTACACATAGAATGACAAATACCCCTTAATCAGTCGGTGTCTTATACCACTAAAACTTTGTTTCTACAGCACTGGTTAAACCTGATCACACACACACATATGCAGTTATTAAAATATTTTATATTTCACAAAATTAATAACAAAACTCCTAATATCATCCTACATCAATTTACAGAAAAAAGTAGAAGACTTGCTCCGACTCATCAATGTAGCTTCGAAGTCTACAGAGAACAGAACGAATGATATTTCTCATGGCAGGAAAGAAGAAAAGAACAAGTTTTGCAAATAAGTCTGTGTAACGAATTCATCCTAACAAATTATTAGTCCTTTAATATTTGTAGTCTAGTTTCATCCTGACAGATTATTACTTTTTATACTACTTCAACTTACTTCCACCACTATAAGTACAGAAGTATCTATAGTACAATGACAATTTGGATCAAAAATATGGTATATGCATTGGAACGCTTTCATTAGTTTATTCCAAAAATTGACATGTAAAGTCTTCTTATTTTGCTTTAAAACTTCATGGTAGTGAATTAGTATGTCTTAACCCTCACATGGATTGTTATGAAAAACATAAGAAGTTTATGCTTGAATATAGCTCATATAATTTAGGTATACTGCTCTTAGCAACATAGAGATTAAGTGATAAACCGGTTGAGTTCTAATTAATCATCTCGAAATTGTATAAACTTCAAAAGCCAATTCATCAAGTTCCATAGTTATCTCTCATAAAATAAACAATCTACAAAACCGACAAGTATGTTTCCCATCCCCCTTCACTTAACCAGTAAAATTTTGTGCTCCAAACTGCATAAGAGGGTCCGTCCACCAAGTTAAATTTCTACAACAGATCAAAGATGAGGCAAAACCAAAAATAATGCAGAAACAGTCCAATCCAAAAATCAAGCACAAACCTAGCATGAAACTAAGCAATTACAAAACACATATGCTAATATTGTACCTGTGTGCTTACTGCAAAGATGTGTGGCTGCAGTTGCAAAGATTTGTTGATGATTGTACAGTGGTATATGGCTGAAGTGGCAAAAGTAAAGTGTGTGTGAATTGCTGCTGTGTTCAGACAACAGATGGTAGGATCGGCCTGATAGAATGCAACACCAGAATTGGAATCATTGCACTCTTTATGTGCTGAAAAGCATCTACCGAACTAATATACGAAATCTGAAACAACCGTGAACTAAAACAACAATACAAAGTGGGTATATTTGTTATTTATTAATTTAATTTCATGCGATTTTGTTTTTATATGGTTAAGTCAAGGTTACGGACGGTGATTGACCTATCGGCTACAAGAGACACCATCACCTTCCATAAATAGTGTTTTCCTGAAAGAGACAAAAGATGCTTTTTTTTCTATCAGTTTCTTCTTAAAATAAAAGGCATCATCAAATTCTCTACTGAGCATTATTGTGATCTATGCAAGTAATCATAGATTGCACAAATAAAACTCATCTCGAGAGGAGGTTATCACTTAACCGCGTGTGATTCAGGAAAGAGGGAAAACTGTCTCAAAAGACGATGACTTGTTTGTGATTGGATCTATCCCTAAAGTTCTAACATCTTTAAAAAGTAACAACTCAATTGTTTATGATTTCAAATTGACTCATTATAAGAAAATCAAATAGAATATTAATGCAAGAACAGCATACTTGACTGTGGAGAGGATCATCTTCTCAAGAAATGAGCTGTTGCATTGCCAAAATTGCATATGATGCAGCTATGACTGGATCCAGATTCAAAATGAGGTGTTGGAGCATTTCCACTTCGGCCATCTACCTTTACTTCGAAGAAGCATACAACTGCTTGCGTGGGTCCAGGAAGAGAAGCTATGGTCCCTGTGAGTAATTGATAGTCGACGTGCATGCCAAAAATAGCTTCCACGCCGGTGAGAGCACCATCTTTAATCATGTGATATGCACCAGCTCCACCTTCTTCTGCAGGTTGGAAGAGAAGCTTTACAGTACCCTTTCATAATGAAAACACGAAACATTAAGAAATGTCGGACTAAGGACTGCATATAAAGTATTAGTTAGGTGTTTATATCTCCACTATCACAAAGTTGAAATATTAAATCTACTTTTTGAAACAATTATTATACTAATCCAAGAATTTATACTATAACAGTTGCAACAGCAAGGAAGAAAAAGAAATTATTGCATCTAAAAGTAATGAAAAGTATGCAATGATAGTGACAATGATAAATGAATTTTAATGTTAAAAGAGAGTAAATGAAATTTTTATGCATTTCAAAAACAATTATATCCATACCTACACTTGCTTCTCTTTGCTTAATCCCAAATATTATGTCTTAATTAAGCATTTGCTGCACTAAATATAATACTAATGGAACGCAAGCAAGGTACAGTCTTGTGTGCTTTAATAGGGATGACTAGGTTCAACTAAAGTAATATATTTTTTATTTATTGTGTAAATAAAAAAAATTAAATACATCTTGAATTTAAGAAGAGAAAAACTATATGATACTTGAAGCATAGATAGAGTTTTCAAGTGTTTTATCTTGCACCTTTTGTTTCTTACTAGTCTTCAAATTTGGAACAAAAGAATCAAATAGCAGAGTAACAAAGGCATAGAGACAAAAATACCAAACATTCTTTTATTAAACCAAGCAATTTCAGTATATACAATATGTATTTTTTTAAAGTGGCAAATATTTCAGTTTGTTTATAAAACAAACTGTTGTAATGTTGCATCTCTGCAACATTAATTCAACTCGCATTAATCTCCATAAACAACTACATCCATCAACATTCATTCATTATCATCATCACCACCACATAAATAAAAATAAAAATAAGAAAACATTACCAGCATGGGCAACAGCCTACGATGTTGCTTGGCCTGCGTCCTGCAATGCGGCGCCCTCGATCTGATCAGGATTGTCCACATCAACGGCGAGGTTGAAGAGTACAGCCGACCCATCTCAGCAAAGAAGTCCTCGACACTAACCCTAATCACGTCATCGGCAAACCCTACTCCCAAGGCGTCACCCATCGGATCCTGGTCATTTCTCCGGAGTCGGATCTGAAGCGCGGGTCCATTTATTTTTTGATTTCCACCTCCGCCATTCCCGATAAGAAAAAGCACCGGAAAAGTAAAAAGGTCGATTGCTCTGGTACTAAGGATCGACTCCATTCATTGCGAATTTTGGATTCTAACTACGTGCCTATTATGTAATGAGGACTCAGAAACACATGAGCATTTGTTTTTCAATTGTAAATATAGTACGTATCTTTGGGGATTGGCCATGAATCGTCTTCGTATGCCATCAACAGAGCGTCCAATTCTGCGATTAGAGCTTATTCCTCTCAGCAATAGGGGTCACCAGCAAGGTTGTAGCAGAATTTTAGGTTGAAGACTAATAGCAGACGTTAATTAGCAGCAAAAAAACCCATTCTAGCATCTCGTTTAATTTGTTAAAGAAGAAAAGAAGTAAAAAATAAATTTTCTGCCACCGAGCATTCTGAGGAGGAGAAGAATTTTTTTTTCGGAGTGGGTCATCGAGGAGGAAGGAGTACATTTGTCCAAAGTAGTAACTTTGGAGCCAATTTTTCATTATTTCCCAACTAAATTTTATATTGCCATCAACATGTAGTTGCATCGGTTGACTTTAAAACCGATGTGACTAAAACTATTTGCATCGGTTGTTGGTGAGAACTGATGCAAATTTGATTTTTTTTACCTATTGCTTTCCACGTACCAATTGCATCGGTTATTAAGATAGAACTGATGCAAATAGTTCTATTTGCATCAGTTTTTACTTCAACCGATGCAAATGAGGCGAAGCAATATGCACTTTTTGTACTAGTGTTATAGGATAGAGTTACCGAGCAGTTTGGCAAGAGTTCACAATGTTTTTCATATTTCTCATCTATGGAAGTGGGTTTGCGATCTAGAGACTACTATCATTCTGATTGCATTAGAAGATCTAGTGGTGGAACCAGACATGACTATTATTAGACAATCAGTTTGTATTGTGGTATGGGATGAGAATAAGCTAAGGAACAAGGCAGTCAGATTAGTGAACGTCCAGTGGAGTGACAGCAAGAGAAACTGTACTTGGGAGACAGAGGGCAGGATTAAAAATACTTATCCTGATTTGTTTTGATGGTATATTTTATATCTGTGATTATGGTTGCTATGTACCTTATCACAATTTAAAGGGCGAAATTCTTTTAAGAGGGGAATCTATAACATCCCTAATTTTGATTAACATTATCTAGGATATTTAATGAGATAAATTAAATAAGATAATGTGTGATGATAATGAGGATGAGATTTGATAATTAAGTAGGTCGACCCTTAATTAATGAATTAATAAGATCGGTTAGAATTTGATTAAGGAGGATTTACGTTAAAAGAAAAATAGGCATATGCCACATTTCCTAAACATAAACCCTTACACTTTAATCTCCCTCATTCACATTCACTCACACAAACTAAAACAATACAAGGCCGACCATTACCAAGAAACCAAGAGAAGAAAGGCTAGGAAAACAAGAGGAAAGCTTAGGAGAAATCGAATCAACATTCAAATCTCTAACTCCTTACAAATCAAGGTGAATAATAGTTATCCATTCCGTATATGTTTGTTTATTTTCGATTTTATGCTTAAATCCGAATCATATTGTGTTATTATGCAATATTATGACTGTAACGAACCAGAGATTTTCGACCCTCCAAAATTGACATCAATACGTACACTGTATAACATGCCGAATATCCAATCGCTGAATATCCAAGTGCCAAAAATACCAATCATTAGGGGTGAAGAAGAAAAGAGAAAGAAGAAAATAGAAACAACAACACAGAATCTCACAATCACAGCGGAACAATATATATATAATAATTGATCTTTATACAAAAAGAATCTATAACATTTCATATACATACCATCATCAAAGTACAACAGTCAACAAATTAATCTGGACAGTTATAATAATTTGTCCTTGCAAGTACCGAATATTCAGTATAACACACACAGCGGAATATAATCAAGTACGTGGAATACGCCTGAGAATCCACTAGCACGTCTCCTTAGCTCCATAGCATCCTAACCTGGATCTGTAATACTCGGTCTGACCCGAGCATTATAATAAAATAACACCCGAGTGAGTCTGGAAAACCAACATGAGAAAACGCACACAATTTGAATTTTAATGTTATCAAAAATCTTTTGGAAACAAAAGTATCTCGTAAGACCACATCACACATAAACGTGATGGGTTTTTACCTTACGATAACCAAAACATTTTATATCAAAGTCATCTGATATTATAATAGTGTCTATAGAAAATAAACTATAAAATAGCTGAAATGCTTACATCTCACGCATCAGCATATTTGGTATACAACTAAAACCGTATAAGATCGTATTGGATATTGGATTCCATACAATGACAGGGCTACTGGGGTACCGCCGCCACAGTACACCTTTAGAAAAATATACCGAGATCGAACCTATCGATCTCTGTCAACACAAGACCGGCCTAACCCTTACCGGATAGTACCGATTATGATCACCACCAATGGGCCTCGAAACGCATACAAATGAACGTGATGATAGATGTCCACTCTAGATGAGTGATGATCATACCCTAATAGGGGTGACCCACATAGCCTTGCTGCATTTCCCCTATTTTAGTCATTCCCGTTTGATGAGGCTTGAGGCTACATATTACCTTAAGAATAGCATTCATACTTGGAATGCTAACACTGCCTTCCAGGCGACAATGCAATGATAACATTCATCCATACAAGTTGTCCTGGGTCTGGACAAACCGAATCTCCTTCAAGATCACCGTCTTCATTATCTTCGAGATATCACAATTCGTAATGCTCAAATCGGATCGAAGTGGTTTTCGGATAATTAAATCTGATCCCGGTCTCTTCGAAACTATTAACGAAATTGGCCAGATTAGATAGTCGGTTATTTAACTATCAAATTACACACATAAGTAGTCACTAGGCCATATTATAAATCTTTCAAAATATTTACTTCAAAATATCTTTACAAAGATATCTATTTAAATCTCTTTCAATATTTCAATATTTGGAAATGATTTTAAATCCTTACATCCATAACAGGATATTTTCGAACCCATATCAATTCTTAGAAATATTTCCAAATTCTATTTTATGACAAAAAAGGGAAGGTCGCATTTTTAAAACAAAGGGGAATGGCGTGCGTACGTATGTTGGTTGGCTGAGACAGGGTTAGGGTGGCTTGATTTGATTTATTTGTTGTAATATTAAAAATATCTCGTTTAAGGCACCTTAAAAATCCCGAACTCCTATCGAGGCATGCCGCCTGGCATTCCTAATATTATACCCCTATTTCGAACACAATGGAACAAGTCTCAAACTCCAATTCGATCATATAGAGAAGATAGCTTTTTGAACCCAATTAAAATATTAAATTTTCGATATAAATTTCAACACGTACGACCAAACGGTGCATCAGGTTGCTACAAAATTTAAAATCCGATAATAATACACTATTACGGATCCAATGGAATTGGTTTCGTCGAATTCCGAAACTGTGCCCCGGATCGTTGTTTTTACGTGTCGATAAAATCAACGATTTCCAAAATTGACGAATTCACTTGAAATCTCAGTTTTAAAAACTTACTAACTCAACTCTATTTCAAATAGAATTTATTTCAACATTAGAAATCGTTTCGATTCATATTCAACTCAAATTTCAATTATTCGCTATTTCCGTATTACGATAAATCGCTATATTTGAAATTTGAATTCATTCTATAATTTCAACCAAAATCTTAATATTTAAAAATCAATTTATGTTCCAAATACAATATTTAAAACCATTCAAATATTCAAAATCGAACGAAGAAAAATCCGAATCGTTACATTCCTCCTCACTTAAAAGAATTTCGTCCCTGAAATTGCTATGGTATAAAAAATGTTCCAAACTCATTAACTTATCAAAAGCCACTTAGTTAAAACTCGATATTTCACTTTTCTAAATCCTTTTGCTCCTTACAAAAGAATTAGTTTCCATTTCTAAACCAAAATCCCTTATTTCAATTACATTTAGAATCAAATTTTGGTTAACAAAAATTTACAAAATTTTTCTAACACCCTAAATTTTCGAAATTTTTTTGGCAGAGTCTTCCTTGTACGGAGAGCCTTTTGCAATATGAAAAATATGATAAAAAGATATACATCGGCTCTCATGGCCGGAAAATGTAATATATATCAATATTTTTATTTTTCGTAAGCGTACCTTATTTAAGCGTTATTAAGCGAGTTCGCTTAATTTATATGCAATTACGCAACCAAAATCTAGCCAAATGGTTTTCTTGTACCTATACTTACTCAAATAAAATCCATAAGTCCCATAATCTATGAATTTTAATAACATCGTCTTTATTTAACTAGATAAACACATAATTTGCATAAACCAAACATGTTACACATGTATTTATAAACAATTACAAGTTTCCAATATTAATTTAGTTACTTTCCATCGATTTATATACCATTTCATTCAGTTCGAATGATTCACAAACAAATTTACTAAAATTTGATTCATATTTACACACATTACATTCATATCCATTACAAATTGATTCTAATCAATTTGTTCACTTTCCATTGATTCGCAAAATTTGTTTGCTTTTATATATGTCCAATGACAATTCAATCCATGTTATTTGGTGATATTCATTTAATAAAATAACCATTCTAGTTTATAGCTATTTTTAATTGATTCCAAATCAATTTATCAATTTTCTATTAATTCACATTCAATCTATTCACAAAATCTTGTTTCTCAATTTTATATTCAACAATAAACCAACCCATGCCAATTTATTTTTGAATCATCTCATAAATTAGTTACTTAAGTTGAATCTCATTCTTATCAATAATATTCCTACCTATATTCAATTTACACATAAATTGAATTCATTTATAACTAAGTCATCACCATCTCAATCCATTTCTATTTTATTCGACAATATTTCAAAATATACCTAATTCGCTTACATTTAAGTCGAATTCCATTTATAACTCAAGTTCCATATTCAAATTCAATCCTTAATCCATTTTACTCAGCCAAGTTAAGTTCTTTTTTTAAATCCAGCTTATTTGGTTTGACTTGAGTTCCATTCCATTTAACTCATGTTAAGTTAAATCTTCTTTGCAAGGTTAAATTTCCAATCAAATTCCATTTCGTCGATGCTTACTCGAGGATATTCACATTTAAAATTTTTAACTCAAGATTATACATCACTTTATAGCTTAAGTATTTTTATTCCATTAACTCCAATTTTGTAAGCTATTCAAACTTATTTATTCATAATTCCATAAATTTTCACTTAAATTTTATTCCATTCAAAATTTATAACTTATAGTTGTATAGTCACTTTACAATTCAAACTTTATATCCAATTCAATTTGATATTGTTTCCAATTAATCCAATCCAATTTTATTTAACTTAGCTTAAGTTAAATTTCAATTCATACAATTCATTTTAACTTACTTAAGTTAAAATTAAATTCCAAAATTCCATTTTTCACACTTCTTTCCTTACTAATATCATTCTCAACTTATAAGTTCAAAAACTTATTTCTTGATATTTTTCTAAAAATTTAAATAAGGATTCCAGAATTTAAACACCCTGTTTCATTTAAATCATTTTGAAATCATAAATTTATATATATGTATATATATGTATACCAAATCACACTTTTTAAATTTAAACCAAACCTGGTTTTTATCCAAAACAAATTCCCTTCGGAATTCCCAAAACAACCTTTTGTTTCCAAACAAAAATCTTCATATCAAATTACTACGGTAGCAATCCGTCACTTAGAAACTCGAAAATGAACACCGATGATGTTGCGATCATTATCGAAATTATTTTCCAACGATTGAAGTGACTTTAGTGCTTTATCACTTCTAATATCCATTTAAAACAATTTTTATTCCAGAAATATTTTCAAAATAATACCATTTTTATTTTCACAACACTTCGGAAAATAATTTCCAAACTTTCCGAGATTTTAATCTCCAAATTTTAATTTTAATCCATTTTTATTCTAACTTATGTGCATAATTCATTCTTATACAATTTCAATTTGGTTATATATAACCATTCCAATTTTATATTCTTGTTTAGATTATAATAATAACAACCAAACACACCAATTATGCTATAATAACTTTTGAAAACTATTTCTTTATATCAAAATAAAGTTGGGTAAAATTATTTCATTTACCCATTTCAAAACAATACTGTGTGGGTTTACCTGGTTCAAGTGTTTAGAAACCTCTATCGATATCGTGGCGTCCCACATATCGACCAAGATTCATAAGCCACTCAACAAATAAATCAACACAATATAAAACATTTTATATTCACTAACAAATACGTGCTCATATCTATAATACACTCAACTTATTCTAGGGTACTACTGACCCTATCTCTAATGAGTAATTCCCACCAAAGCCAAGGTTCTTGCTTAACCTTGCACTCTGATACCACTGTAACGAACTGGAGATTTTCGACCCTCGAAATCAACACCAATACGTACACTGTATAGCATGCCGAATATTCAAGTGCCGAAAATACCAATCATTGGGGGTGAATAAGAAAAGAGATAGAAGAAAATAGAAACAACAACACAAAATCTCACAATCGCGGTGGAATATTATATAATACATAATAATTGATCTCTATACAAAAAGAATCTGTAACATTTCATATACATACCATCATCAGAGCATAACGGTCAAAAAATCAATCTGGACAGTTATAATAACTTGTCCTCACAAGTGCTGAATATTCAGTATAACACACACATCGGAATATAATCAAGTACGTGGAATACGCCTGAGAATCCACCAGCACATCTCCTTAGCTCCATAGCATCCTAACCTGGATCTGTAATACTCGGTCTGACCCGAGCATTATAATAAAATAACACCCGAATCAGTCTGGAAAACCAGCGTGAGAAAACACACTCAATTTGAATTATAATGTTATCAAAAATATTTTAGAAACAAAAGTATCTCGTAAGACCACGTCACACATAAACATGATGGGTTTTAACCTTACGATAACCAAAACATTTTATATCAAAATCATCTGATACTATAATAGTGCTTATAGAAAATAATCTATAAAATAGCTGAAATGCTTGCATCTCACATTACAGCATATTTGGTATACAACTAAAATCGTACAGGCTCGTAGTGGATATTGGATTCCATATAATGATAGGGCTACTAGGGTACCACCCGCCACAATACACCTCTAGAAAAATGTATCGAGATCGAACCTATCGATCCCTACCAACACAAGACCGGTCTACACCTTACTAGATAGTACCGAATATGATCACCACCAATGGGCCCTGAAACACATATAAATGAAAGTGATGATAGATGTCCACTCTAGATGAGTGATGATCATACCCTAATGGGGGCGACCCACATAGCCTTGTTGCATTTCCCTTGTTTTAGCCATTCCCGTTTGATGAGGCTTGAGGTTACGTATTATCTTAAGAATAACATTCATACTTGGAATGTTAACACTGCTTTCCACGCGACAATGCAATGATAGCATTCATCCATATAAGTTGTCCTAGGTATGGACAAACCAAATCTCCTTCAAGATCACCATCTTCATTATCTTCGAGATATCACAATTCGTAACACACAAATCAGATCGAAGTGGTTTTCGGATAATTAAATCTGATCCTGGTCTCTTCGAAATGATTAATGAAATTGGCCAGATTTGATAGTCGGTTATTTAACTATTAAATTACGCACATAAGCAGTCACTAAGCCATATTATAAATCTTTCAAAATATTTATTTCAAAATATCTTTACAAAGATATATATTCAAATCACTTTCAATATTTCAATATTTGGAAACGATTTCAAATCCTTACATCCATAACAGGATTTTCGAACCCATATCAATACTTAGAAATATTTCCAAATTCCATTTTATGACTCATTACTTAGAAAATATTTCTATATAAATCATTCCGTAGTTAAAATATTTCCAAAACCTTTCATTCCAATACTTAGGAAAATATTCGTAAGTAAATTATCCGAAATCATTTTATTTCCAATACTTAGGAAATATTCCATTTATTCATACTTCTCAAAATCCTTTATAATTTATTTGTAAATTCCCTAAATCATTTATAATGGATTCTATAAGTTTCCGGAATTCATTAATTAATCTCCTTTAAAATTTCCAAAATCGATTACACTTGTTTATAATCCCAACTACCCATTTCTAACTTCTTTTATGAATTCTAATTCATTTTCAAAGTTTCTGTATTCAAACACTTTGGGAAATTCCTTAAGTTCCCAGAATTTCATTATAAGATTTTCTCTTATAAAATAACATCCATTAAATAAACCCCATTTACAAATCTCAAGAGGATTTATAAATAAGTTACAATTATTTCAAAACTCTATATATATGATATGTATTTTTAAAGAATAATAATTTATTTTTGAAACACGTTTAAATAATTATTTAAAATATCAAAATGCTTTTACATAAAAATCAGTAACTCATTTCCAATTCATTTCTTAAATAATACTAACCGATTTACAAAGCTTATTATAAAAATTAGAATTTACTCCAATTAATATTAGATATTTGAAAAAAAATCCTCTTTTCGAAATATTTCGATACTAAAACAGCTTTAACTATATAGTTTAATAAATAGAAATCCCATTTTTAAACAAACTTAATTTCTCAATAAAAATCTATTTTTGACATCCAATATTATTAATTTCAATTTATAAATCCCTCTCGATTCTTATCACATCGATTACATTTCAATTTCATAACCATTCTCACATTTCAAAAATAGAATCCACTATTTTTTTTCAAAAACCGAATTCCATATCTTGATATAAATTCACACTGAATTTATATTTCCAATTTATCAACTGATAATCATTTCACCTTATTTATAAACATCGTTTATAAGTTTATAAATTCATTTGGGTTTCACTTGTTTATAAAATAATCTCATTTATAAAGTTTCATTTATGAATCCATTCCTTTATAAATCCTATTTATTTTTCAAATCTATTTTAAATATCGATTTCAACTTCTTTTCCATAAATCCAGAAACATCACTTAAAAATTCATTGTTAAAAATCCCTTATATAAATTATTTTTAAATCTCTATTAAAACATTTTACGAACAGAAGTATAAATCCAAAATCAAATCATTGTTTTATCCAAATCAATTTCTTTTAAAATAATCCAAATTCCGATATAAGGATTTTTATGTCCAAAATCTCCATTTAATTCCTTTAAATTCAAAAATAATATTTATGGTATTTAAAATACCAAAATTTAGGCTAGTGCTACTATAGCATCCAATATATCAAATCATATCATAATCTATCACAGATTATTCAAACACATCATATATCACTATATATGAAATTAAAATCAATATTTTTGAGGAATGCAGTTGGAACCCTCAAACTTGTATCCCTGCAACCACGGATATTATATAACATAAAATAATAATCCAGCTTCAAGGCGATATCACAATAACAAGGGTCATCCGCTATTATGCGGGGCGCATAGTGTCTCATCCGCTCCAATCGGCAGGAATATACCCAACTACATATATACTAATATATAAAATATAACATCCAACTGATAATAATTTATAAATTCATCAAATCAACCGATAATTAATTTTTAACATTATAAATTAAAACCAGTTATCCAAAATGAGTGAGATTTACTCACCGAAATTTCCTGTAGTTGCTTTCACGTTCCGTTTGAATTAAAATTAAACAAGTGTTCAATTTTAATCCAAATCCCTGCTAGCACCAATCGACTCCAATCCAATTCCTATACGTAGTATTCGCTGACACAAATCCAATGCAACTTGTTTCGTTCGTTTTGGACCTCGTATGAACATGTTATATATTTATAAACATTTGAAATAATAATAATAATTTTTATTTTCCTTAATTACGGTAATTAGATTAATTACCTTCATAAAAAACCCTAATTGTGCTCTATACCTTCTTCCAGTCGCGACATGCCCAGGCAGAGACTTGACCTCGAATCCAAAATCGCTGCGCCATCTCCAGGTCGATGGAAATCAACACCGACCGCAAGCCCACCTCTGAAACGACTCGCCCTTCTCGACTCACGAAAATCGACACAAAATACACCACAGTATAATATGCCGACGATCGAGTGCCGGAAAAGACAGATTGTTGAGGAAAAAGAAAGAAGATAGAAGAAAGAATGAACTAAACAACATCAGAATCTCACAATCGCAGCGGAACAAAATATAATAAATAATAACAGATCTTTACACAAAATGAAACCATATCTGTTATATACAATACATCATCAGAGTATATCACCAGTAAACATCAATTACCAGTCTGACAATTTCAAAACAGTCATAGCAGCGGATATAAACAAGTACAGATAATACGTCTCAGACTCCTGCTCCTCTCCTAAGCCCTACAGCATCCTATCCTGTAATCTATAATACTCGGTCTGACCCGAGCATTATAATGAAATAACACCCGAGTCAGTTTGGAATACCAGCGTAAGAAAATACATCCAAACTGATTCTTAAAGTTTTCAAAAATCCTTTGAAATCAAAAGCATCTCGTAAGACCACACCACAAATAAACATGTCGGTTTTTACCTTACGATAGGCAAAACACTTTTTATCAAATCCGTCTGATATTATAATAGTGTATATAGAAAGTAAAATAGAATCTAGCTGAAATGCTTGCATCTCACGTTTCAGCAATAGTTGGGCACAATCAAAACCGTACAGGCGCGTAGGGAGAATGGATTTCCAACTAATGACTAGGCACTGGGGTACCACCTGTCACAGTACCTGGTCTAGATTAGCGTACCGAGGACCACGCCCGATCCTCTGCAACACAAGGCCGGAACTATCCCATACTGGATAATTTCGAGTAAGATCACCCCACGGTTTGGATCAGCAACCACACCACTAAGCCGAAATAAAAGGGACATCTAGACAGGGATGACCTCACCCTTATGGGCGCTACCCACTTAGCCTTGCTGCATAACCCCTGATTTCATTCATTCCCGGTTGATGAGGCTCAAGGCTAAGCGTTACCTTTTTAGAACATATCACTTAGAATGCCCACCGTCCACCCGATGATGTTCCGAAAGCATTCATCCATACAAGTCCGTCCCGGGTTCGAACGGAACCGAATGCTCTACTCATACTACATCCATTTTGGAATCATCCTCGGGATTAGTAGCGACTAGCCCTTGCACTTCACTGCTCCATCTTCGACTCCGAACTCGTTTCCCCACGAAAACGTACAAACCAGATCGAAGTGGTTTTCGAGAAATTAATCCTGATCCCGTCTCTCCGAAATGATCAGCGCATTGTCCAATATTGATAGTCGGTGATTTAACTATCAATTAACATTCACAAGCATCCATCAAACATAAATATTTTCCCCAAACTATTTATTAACCTCAAAAATATCTTCGCAGGACATAATTCCATTTTCAAACCTTTGAAAACAGTCCAAACCATCTTCCTTTTACGGAATAAATTTCCCAAATATTTTCTATTTCCACTGAAATAACCAAGTCCAAATGTTTAGATTTTAAAATAATTTAAATCACTTTATTCTAATTTATACCTTAAATATTTATTAAACTAATTAACACTTTATTCAAAAATATATTTTAAGAATATTTAAGGAAAAACTATTTTATAAAATATAAAACTAATTCTAAAATAAAAGTTAAGTCAAACTAAATTTTAAAATAAAAGTTACAAACTTCTACATAAGTTTCAAATAAAACTTTAACCAAACTATCTTTAAATAAATCCATTTTATAAATATCAATATTAATAATATTCTTTTTAAAACATAATACCCATTAACCCTTTAAAATAATTACTATTATAACTAATTTAGTAAATATTTACTTTTAAAATTTTCACAACTTAATAATAATTTCTTAAAAACATTCTTTTTAATAACCACTTCAAAACTTCTAACTTCTACTCAAAATCTGCTTAAAAACCGTACTTGGCTTTTCAAGGAAATACACTTCCATTTCCGAATAAACCAAAGAATTCTTCTTATAAATCCTGCTTGATTTTTCTCAATTCAAATTTACGTTTGAATCCCGTAAATTTCTTCCAACGCTTTAAAAATAAAACTCCCTTTTATTTATATTTAATCACATTCCCATTTCCTGGAAATCACTTTCAAAATATATGCTTAAATTATTTAAAATAAGTTACCAATTTCTTTATTCAAAATATACTTTTGAAAATTTATAAAATTTTTCTTACATAACTTAAATCAAAATTTTCTTTTAATATAAAGTTATTATATCAATACTTATAATAAATTTTCCTTTAGGAAACATAATACCAATTTATCTTTAAAATAAGTAAATACCATAATTAGTTAATAAATACTTATTTTTCACTTAAAAATAATTAAAGATAATAATTTCTCTAAAATATTCTAGAAATGCATTTTTAAACTTTCTAGTTTATACTTTGAAAGTTCTCTTTTGAAACATACTTCATTTCCCAGGAAAATACACTTTCCATCTTTTAAAAATAATCTCACTATTTTTTTTAAACAATCTACCCCTCTTATAGAAATTCCCACCAGAAATCTATCTTTCAAAATTTATCCACCGATAATTATTACATTTCATTTCTAAACCTAGTTTATAAATTTCCATTCCTCATTCCCTTTTTAAAACACCATTTTAAAAACACTTCAAATTCCAAACCAATTTTCTGAATTTAATTTACGTAAATTCATCCTTAAAAATTTCTTTTTGTTTCCCTCTAATACCAATTTATTTTATTTATATTTTTAAATTCCAGATTTTATTTACCCAATCATAACACAGCACAATTTAATTTCCAAATTAATCTATCACAGTATATAAATAAAATACATCTTCAGCCATGAAAATAATTTCTATATTGTGAGGAATCCAGTTGGATCCCTCCAACCTGTCCTCCTGCATCCACAGATGTTAGCACAACAAATAAAAAATCGATCCAATCTGATAATGATTATCACATTCAACCAATCAACCAACCATTTAAATATCCACTATTTAAATAAACTAGCATTCCAGATGTGAGTGAGATTAACTCACCTTGAATCCAAACGCCGAGCGTTCAAATTTTACATTAAATCGAGCCGTTCGATCTAATCCAAAATTTTCGCTTGCTCCAAACGTCACTGGATTTGCTGCAGCGCGTAGATCGCGTCGCTGCTATTTCGGCGCTTCTTGATTTGTTGAATTCTGATAAAGTACGCAAGAGATATTCAGTTTTAAAGATTTATATATATAATTTATAAAATAATTCCCTTTATTATACCAGAGCAAAACAAAGCCGTTGATTCAAAGACCAAAGATCCAGGCCGCATCCCCCATCTTCCCAAACACGAGCGTTCCCAGGCTAAAATCGAACCCAACGTCACCCCTTTAGGGTTTGCTCGTCGCTCATCCTCGTCGAGAACGACATCGATCAAACAACGCCGCTTCGAAGAACAAGTCGTCGCGCACCCAAGGCCGGAACAACGCCGAGCTCGGTCACTCATAGGCTGAGAGCAACCCCACCAAACGGCCGGCACACGCGACTCCTTCCAGACCTCCACACCCCATCAATCTAGATCTCCACTGTTCAACTTGAAGAGCTCAGTGAGCTCTTCATCTTCGTAGTTGGAAGATTTCGCTATAACTTGATGGATTGGTCGATAATTTGAGGCGAACGACGATGCTTCTCAGCCATTAAAACATAAGTAAGCGGCGGCTCCAGAACACTAGGGTTTCGGCCCAAAGAAAACGTGTATATATATACGTATAACCCAATTATTTTATTATTATTCTCAATTTTAACAACTTTTACAAACGAACTCCAAATCACACGTGCCGCCAGGCGTTCATAAGGTTTTACTCGTATTACGAACACAATGGAATGTGTTTTGGAAGCTAATTTAATCATATGTGGAAGATAGCCTTTTGAATCAAGTTTTAAATATTAAATTATCGATTTAAATTTTCAACGTGTTTCTCACCCGTACGAGCAAACGTTAACTCCAAACGCTACGAAAATTGAAATCCAATAATAACTAACTATTACGGATCCAATGGAACTGGTTTTGTTGAATTCTGAGACTGTGCCCCGGAAGGCTATTTTAACTCGTCGATTAATTCGAGCGATTTCCAAAATCGTCGAAATCATTTAAAATTTCACTTTTAAAATTTTACTAACCTAATTATAAATCATATATAATTTATATTCACATTAGAAATCATTCTGATTCATTTCGAATCAAAATCTGATTATTTACATTATTATAATATTAAATTCCATTATTAAATTAATATAAAATTCCAAATTTAACTCATCGACTCTTTGGTTCCATCCAAAAGTCCAATACTAAAATTTAAATCCATCTAGACTTAAATACATTTTAGAAACCATTTTTATATCCATATACACCCAGATTCACTAATTTTCCCAATTCCAATTATTTAATTATTATTATTCAAATCCAATTGAATTGTCATATTTGAAATTATAACTAATTCAATTAATTTAACCAAAATCTCCTTATTTCAAAATCAAATTATAATTCACATTCAACATTTAAAACGAATTAAATGTTCAAAATCTAACGACCAAAATTCCGGGTCGTTACATTCCTCCCCCCTTATAAAAATTTCGTCCCCAAAATTTTCCAAGGTAGGAAAATGCTACTAAACTCATTTACTTACCCATACTTACTTTGTTAAAACTTACATTCACTTTATCAAAAATCTTAGCTCAATTCCATAACCATTTTCTTTATTTTTAACTCAAAAGCTTTATTTAGTACATCATTTCAAAATGCAACTTTTCTAGTTAACCCAAACTTTCAAAATTCCCAAAAAATTTCTAACTCCCAAAATTTTTGAATTTTTTTGACAGCGTCTCCTTTGTACGGAGAGCCTTTTACAATATCACAAATATAACAAGTACATATACATCGACCCACACGGTCGGAAAACAAAATATTTCACAATATATCATAATATATTATCATTTCTTAACTTTATTGCGTAGGCGTACCTTTTAATTAGCATTTTAAAAGCAAGCGGCTAATTTATATTGCATTTACGCGCTCCAACTCTATTGATTGCCTCTCGTACCTGTACTTACTCAAATAAGCCATAAGTTTTCAATAATATAAGATTTTTAACATCCTTCCATATATTAATCTTAGCCAAACACCTCAATTACATAGTTTAAACAAATAAACTTCATAATTTAACACGTTAACCATATTTTATAAGCAACCGTAAGGTTTCGACACCATTTTAAATTCCTTTTATTTCACTTGAATGATTTACATTCAAGTTTACTATCCTCAATTCATGTTCACTTCAATATGGTTAACATATGTTTTTCTTACATTAATTTACTTCAATTCAATTCCAAATTGATTCACAATCAATTTTATTCACAATTTGATTCATTTGCATTTCTTTTATGATCCATCTTCATTTATATGTAAAACCACTTAATACGATTTCAATCCATTCCAAATGATTCAAAAACCAATTTCATTTACTTCTTTTAATTCATTCACTGTCGTTTATGACAAAATGACTAATTTCTATGCAAGTTCGTTGTTATTCAAACAAGTAACCATTACTTAAGCTTATAACCATTTAAAATTAATCCCAACTTAAATCTATATAAATTTATTTCATTCGGAATTATTCATAACCCAAACAATTTTTTTACTTCATTACAATTATTAAATCAAATCCCTATTCTCACATTTTGATTTCATTATCCATACAGGTCCATTCAAAAACATTTTATAAGCTCGACAACAACCATTTCAAAATTTCTTAAGTTGCCTCAACTCTATTAAATCCCATTTTCTTTCATCAATTCTTTTTCAATTTAATTTGATTCTTATCCAATCAAATTCCCATCCATTTACAAATTTTAATTCAACTAGTTACTTGAAATCCATTTAATTTCTATTCACCTTTTCAATTCATTTCTGGATTTATTAATAATATGACCATTCCAATTACTCCAAACCAGAACTGGGTTTTATTTTGCTTCTCATATTTTAACGAGCTACCAAAATTTTATCATTCCAATACAATTTCCATTTAATTTAGTTTACTCTAAATCCATCTTCAAACTTGTCTTTATTTAATCTGGCTTACGCTAAATTCATCTTCATACAATTCCTTTGAATTCAGTTGAGTGAAAATTTAATTATTCAATATCATTTCAACTAAATTAAATTTTCTTTCATTTAATCTTTTACCGATTTAATTCAAGTTCAACCGCATTTTATTTAGCCCACTTAAATTCACATCACTTCCTTTACTATTTTAAATAAGAATTGAATTTCATTCAATGTCATTTATAACACAACTGAATTTTGGTTTCAATTCATTCAACTAAATTTTACTTCTCAATATATAAGTTTCAAAACTTATTTACCAACCTAAGTCCCTCCACATTTCATATTTAACTATGCCTTATCTCACTTTACATTTCACTTAGGATTTAAATTTGGATTTCCCATAAAATATCAACCATTGATTTTGGTTTACAATTTCATTTCTCTATTCATAAGTTCACCAACTTATTTATTTAAAAGTTATATTGCTTGTTGGAGTCATTTTCACCTTATAATCACAATTCCAAATTATATATATACCACTTAATAGCTTAAGGGTATAAATTTCCATTACACAATTATAACCCATAATTATAATCATTTTACATTTCAACTTTATCCAAATTAGTTCAATTCCAAATTCAATTCTATTTAACTTATCCTGAGTTAAATTCGAATATACCTTATTCACTTCCATTTACTCAAGTGAAATCTTAATTCCATGATTAAGAGTTCATTTTCCCTTCCTCATTTAAATCAACTTCACTTTATAAATTCCATAGTTGATTCACCTTAACTTTTCACATTATTTAAATAGAATTTCCAGAATTCAACTGCCCCGCTTTATTTCAAAACCATTTTGAAATAATAATCAACACATACTTACTTGGCATATCAAATCAAACCTCCAGATTTCCAAAACACCTGGTTTTACCAAAATAAATTTCCCTTTGAAATTTCTAAAACAACTTGTATACCCAACAAGTCCAAACAAATATCATAACCAATCACCACGGTAGCAATCCATCACTTTAGAAACTCGAAAATGAATTCTGATGATGTGGCCATCATCACCAGGATTATTTTCCAGCGACTGAAGTGAGTTCAGTGCTTCTTTACTTCCACAAATTCATTTCAAAACAATTTTTATTCAAAAATATTTCCCAAAATAATACTCCATTATTTCCTTCAAACACTTTGGAAAACATTTCAAACATTCCCAAGATTCCCAACCTTTATTTAAATTCATTTAAAACACTTTTCAAAATTTCCGGGATTTAAATTCTGGTTTAAATCAAATCTTAGTTATATTTCTTTGGATAAGTCCCACTTATAGAATTTTATTTGGTTATAACCATTTCAAATTTTAGATTCCTATTTGATTATAATATTAACAACCAAACATCCAAATATATATAATAATTTTAGAAAATCATTTCTTTTATATCAAAATATAATTTTGGGTAAAATTATTTCATTTACCCACTTTGAAAACAATACTATGTCGGTTTATCTTGTTTAAGAGTTTAGAAACCCCTATCAATACGGTTGTACTTCCCGTACTGACCAGAATTCATAAACACTCAACCGATAAGTCAACACAATATAAAACAAGCTTTTATATTCACTAACAAGTACGTGCTCATGTCTATTAATACACTCAAACTCATTATAGAGTACTATTAACTCTAATTTTAACGAGTAATTTTCCCCACCAAGCCTAGGTTGTCGCCAACCTAAGCTCTTATACCAAGTGAAACGGGCCGAGCCAGTGGCAACCGGTAGGCTTTTCAACCATCCCAGACCCACCATGGCTTTCACTCGTACCTCGAATTTGCTTTTACGGCCAGCCTCTCGACTCGCAACCAACCCAAGGCCTTATACTACCTCAAAGGGACATGTAGGGGTAAGAGTCTCCTGTTCGCCACCAAACGCGAAGCGAGAATCCCCTATCATGCTGTAATGTAGCAAACCCGATCCTGGTCTCTCCGAAATGATCAGCGCATTGTCCAATATTGATATTCGATGATTTAACTATCAATTAACATTCACAAGCATCCATAAAACATAAATATTTTCCCTAAATTATTTATTAACCTCAAAAATATCTTCACAAGACATAATTCCATTTTCAACCCTTTGAAAACAGTCCAAACCATCTTCCTTTTACGGAATATTTTCTATTTCCATTGAAATAACCAAGTCCAAATGCTTAGATTTTAAAATAATTTAAATCAATTTATTCTAATTTATACCTTAAATATTTAAATTAAGCTACTTAGCACTTTATTCAAAAATATATTTTAAGAATATTTAAGGAAAAACTATTTTATAAAATATAAAACTAATTCTAAAATAAAAGTTAAGTAAAACTAAATTTTAAAATAAAGGTTACAAACTTCTACATAAGTTTCAAATAAAACTTTAACCAAACTATCTTTAAATAAATCCATTTTATAAAATATCAATATTAATAATATACTTTTTAAAACATAATACCAATTAACCCTTTAAAATAATTACTATTATAACTAATTTAGTAAATATTTACTTTTAAAATTTTCACAACTTAATAATAATTTCTTAAAAACATTCTTTTTAGTAACCACTTCAAAACTTCTAACTTCTACTTAAAATCTGCTTTAAAAACGTACTTGGCTTTTCAAGGAAATACACTTCCATTTCAGAATAAACCAAAGAATTCTTCTTATAAATCCTGCTTGATTTTTCTCAATTCAAATTTACGTTTGAATCTCGTAAATTTCTTCCAACGCTTTAAAATAAAACTTCCTTTTATTTATTTTTAATCACATTACCATTTCCTGGAAATCACTTTCAAAATATATGCTTAAATTATTTAAAATAAGTTACTAATTTCTTTATTCAAAATATACTTTTGAAAATTTATAAAAGTTTTCTTGCATAACTTAAATCAAAAATTTCTTTTAACATAAAGTTATTATATCAATACTTATAATAAAATTTCCTTTAGGAAACATAATACCAATTTATCTTTAAAATAAGTAAATACCATAATTAGTTAATTAATACTTATTTTTGACTTAAAAATAATTAAAGATAATAATTTTTCTAAAATATTCTAGAAACGCATTTTTAAACTTTCTAGTTTATACTTTGAAAGTTCTCTTTTGAAACATACTTCATTTCCCAAGAAAATACACTTTCCATCTTTTAAAAATAATCTTACTATTTTATTTTTTTTAAACAATCTACCCCTCTTATAGAAATTCCCACCAGAAATCTATCTTTCAAAATTGATCCACCGATAATTATTCCATTTCATTTCTAAACCCAGTTTATAAATTTCAATTCCTCATTCCCTTTTTAAAACACCATTTTAAAAACACTTCAAATTCCAAACCAATTTTCTGAATTTAATTTCCGTAAATTCATCCTTAAAAATTTATTTTCATTTCCCTCTAATCCCACTTTATTTTATTTATATTTTTAAATTTCAGATTTTATTTACCCAATCATAACACAGCACAATTTAATTTCCAAATTAATCTATCACAGTATATAAATAAAATACATCTTCAGCCATGAAAATAATTTCTATATTATGAGGAATCCAGTTGGATCCCTCCAACCTGTCTCCCTGCATCCACAGATGTTAGCAAAACAAATAAAATATTGATCCAATCTGATAATGATTATCACATTCAACCAATCAACCAACCATTTAAATATCCACTATTTAAATAAACTAGCATTCCAGATGTGAGTGAGATTAACTCACCTTGAATCCAAACGCCGAGCGTTCAAATTTTACATTAAATCGAGCCATTCGATCTGCTGCAGCGCGTGGATCGCGTCGCTGCGATTCCGGCGCTTCTTGATTTGTTGAATTCTGATAACGTACGCAAGAGATATTCAGTTTTAAAGATTTTTATATATATTTATTTATAAAACAATTTCCTTTATTATACCAGAGCAAAACAAAGCCGTTGATTCCAAGACCAAAGATCCAGGCCGCATCCCCCATCTTCCCAAACACGAGCGTTCCCAGGCTAAAATCGAACCCAACGTCACCCCTTTAGGGTTTGCTCATCGCTCCTCCTCGTCGAGAACGACATCGATCAAACAATGCCGCTTCGAAGAACAAGTCATCGCGCACCCAAGGCCGGAACAACGCCGAGCTCGGTCGCTCATAGGCTGAGAGCAACCCTACCAAACGGTCGGCGCACGCGACTCCTACCAGACCTCCACACCCCATCGATCCAGATCTCCACCGTTCAACTTGAAGAGCTCAGTGCGCTCTTCATCTTCGTAGTTGGAAGATTTCGCTGTAACTTGATGGATTGGTCGATAATTTGAGGCGAACGACGATGCTTCTCAGCCATTAAAACATAAGTAAGCGGCGGCTCCAGAACACTAGGGTTTCGGCCCAAAGAAAATGTGTATATATATATACGTATAACCCAATTATTTTATTATTATTCTCAATTTTAACAACTTTTACAAACGAACTCCAAATCACACGTGTCGCCAGACGTTCATAAGGTTTTACCCGTATTCTGAACACAATGGACGTGTTTCAGAAGCTAATTTAATCATATGTGGAAGATAGCCTTTTGAATCAAGTTTTAAATATTAAATTATCGATTTAAATTTTCAACGCGTTTCTCACCCGTACGAGCAAACGGTAACTCCAAACGCTACGAAAATTGAAATCCAATAATAACTAACTATTACGGATCTAATGGACCTAGTTTTGTCAAATTCTGAGACTGTGCCCGGAAGGCTATTTTAACTCGTCGATTAATTCGAGCGATTTCCAAAATCGTCGAAATCATTTAAAATTTCACTTTTAAAATTTTACTAACCTAATTATAAATCATATAGAATTTATATTCACATTAGAAATCATTCTGATTCATTTCGAATCAAAATCTGATTATTTACATTATTATAATATTAAATTCCATTATTAAATTAATATAAAATTCCAAATTTAACTCATCGACTCTTTGGTTCCATCCAAAAGTCCAATACTAAAATTTAAATCCATCTAGACTTAAATACATTTTAGAAACCATTTTTATATCCATATACACCCAGATTCACTAATTTTCCCAATTCCAATTATTTAATTATTATTATTAAAATCCAATTGAATTGTCATATTTGAAATTATAACTAATTCAATTAATTTAACCAAAATCTCCTTATTTCAAAATCAAATTATAATTCACATTCAACATTTAAAATGAATTAAATGTTCAAAATCTAACGACCAAAATTCCGGGTCGTTACAACCTCCGAACGCCCCCTACTATCCTACGCCCATCGCCAGCAATGCGGACTTCCGACTTGCCCTCGATCGCCAGAAAATGGACCGAAGTCGCTGCCTTCTCCTTCACAACCACATCCTGCCTCGAACGACCCCTCCGCCTCGTCTCGGCCATCTCACGAGCTCACGTTTCCCCCTTTTTTTCTTCATGAATCGTTTGTTCGACGTTGAGGAAGAAAAAGGGAAGGTCGCGTTTTTAAAACGAAGAGAAACGGCATGCATACATATGTAGGTCGGCTGAGACAGGGTTAGGGTGACGCTGATTTGGTTTATTTGTTTTAATATTAAAAATATCTCGTTTAAGGCACCTTAAAAATCTCGAACCCCTATCGTGGCATGTCGCCTGGCATTTCTAATGTTATATCCCTATTCCGAACACAATGGAATAAGTCTCAAACCCCAATTCGATCGTATGGAGAAGATAGCTTTTTGAACCCAATTAAAAATTTTAATTTTCGATATAAATTTCAACGCGTTTCTATCACGTACGACCAAACGGTGCATCGGATTGCTATGAAATTTGAAATCCGATATTAATACACTATTACGGATCCAATGGAACTGGTTTCGTTGAATTTGGAGACAATGACCCAGATCGCTATTTTTACGCATCCATAAAATCGACGATTTCAAAAATTGACGAAATCACTTGAAATCTCAGTTTTAAAAACTTACTAACTCAATTCTAATTTAAATAGAATTTATATCAACATTAGAAATCATTTCGATTCATATTCAACTCAAATTTTAATTATTCACCATTTCCGTATTACGATAAATCGCTATATTTGAAATTTGAATTCATTCTATAATTTCAACCGAAATCTTCATATTCAAAAATCAATTTATATTCCAAATCCAATATTTAAAACCATTCAAATATTCAAAATGAAACGACGAAAAATCTGGGTCATTACAATGACACCCAAATAACTTGAAATTTGGATATGGTCTCAGTATCATTATTTTAGAAGTGGGTTTTTAATTTCATAATTTTCCAAGCAAGTATGAATATTTTAGGAATTTCCTAAGTAAGAAAAATGATTTAATTCAGGTTTTAATTATTAAAAAAATTAAATAACGTTTTTGGCCCCAAAAATTTATCTGTTAAAGGGTACATACATACATACATATATATATATTCCGATTTATTGTGATTTTTGGAGTTTTTTCCCAAGTGTTTAAGATTTATTGTGAATTTATTAGGCTACAAAAGCTTGATAAATATACTAAAATATAAATATGAAATTATGGATTTGCAAAATTATTTTGGGAATGAAATCTCACCCAAGTAGTTTTTCTGAAGAGAATTTGGCAAAGTAAATTATTATGAAATAAGAATTTGACAAAGGATAGGAGTCGGTGAAAAGAAACTACTTTATATAGGAAAATAACAGTTTTTATGATTATTATGAGGTTGCCATGCCAATGGTAATCAATGCAGTAGCCCATTCATGTCGCAGCTATCAATGGCATCTTCAACCAGAAGGGAAGCGTATGATAACACGAGCGTTGGTATGGAATGATTCCACTATGGTTAGAGCGTAGTATAGGGGTTCTCGGCATTAACATTAACTTCGACATGAGTTATCTCGTAAATATACCAATACTGACATCCATCACTACACCATCCTTTGTCCCTTGCTTTTAATCTGTAATACACACAGTATAGATGCCGCATTACCGAATTTTGATACTAACTATATAGGGTGGCATTGATGCCACTATCGGCTACTTTTAACATTGTTTCTTTAAGGCAAAAATGCTGCATATGTGAATTTCGACATTCTTTTGATTATGGAAATGACCATGCTATTCATTATTTTTGACATGAATACTTGTGGAAGTTATGCCGCTAGTTTTCATCATAGTATTCCTTATAAGCCCCATAGTAGCCTAACTTTATAAAATCGGTTTCAATTGTTCCGAAGCGATGTTGTCAAAGGACATCAATATCTATATTATATTTATTGGGCTAAAAGCCTTTATTTTATGCAAACCAAATGTTATACTTCTTTGCTTCGGCCGCCTATATATACGTATATGACATTGATGATTTTGGCCCCTTGGCCTTGTACTTCATAAGTCAGATTGCTTTAACATAATGGCAACATAAAAGGGGTGCGATAACCTATATTGGCTATATTAATGTCGTAATCTATCAGTTCAATTAGCTTCATTATGTGGTTTTATAGCCTAAGGTTTTAGAGGTGTGACAACCTCAAATAGATTTCAAAGTTAATGAAGGCTATTTTACGAAAGCATATATTTTGGATAAAATAGAGGGCTATAATTTCCTTATTTTAAGTATGATTTTAAGAGTTAAATTATTTATGAAGTTTTATGTTTTCAAGGAAATAAAAAGGGTATTTAACTCAGAATTTTACTGGAGAGATTAATTCTTATCACCTTTAGATAAATTATGGTAGGATGAATTGACTCAAGGATTAAAGAATAGAAAACCAGATAATAGGACAGATGTAGCGTAGCGCCCTAAAATTTAACTATTAGCTCCTAGTTGGTATCAGTCTATAATTCCAGTGCGTAGGGATCTGTGAAGGGTAAAATAAAAGTAGGTTTACACACAGAAATGAATATATAATTTAGATAGGTTATTGATTGGCCTGCAAAACCATTTGGTTCATAGTGAGCCTAGCAAAACTATGAGATTGACAGATAGTCACGTTTACACTGAGAAGATTGTGTTTGAGTGGATAGTTCAGTTTACACCTGACGGTAAGTTGGAGAATTTGTTATAACTAGTAGGCTCGAGTCATCCTTATAGGTTCGTAGTCTATAAAGAAGAGACAAACAGTTAGTTTATTGAGACAGATTAGTCAGAATTACCTATGTAACATGCATGTATTTGGTTATATTGTGTTTGTTTAACCATTGTGATTGTAGGAGCATGATTATGATTGATATATTATCAGAAGATACAGTGAGGGGAAACCAGTTCCGCTCACCGGCATGGTCTCACTTGATATCTGTTACCAAGATGACATATTATTATTCACGCCAGACTTTTTGTTCGACCCAAAGTTTTTGGTTTTCCCCTTTAATTCTATGGTGCTCATTTGAGTAGTTCAAGAGTACGGTTTCCAGCTTTTTAGGTGTTTGGACGAATAAAGCCTCTGAAGACATATAGGAGGAAGAACTAGCTATTTAGTAGTCTATTTATTTATCCGCTGTGTTATAAGTCATTTTATCTGAATGTATGTAATGGCAAAAATTGTATCTGTCTAGTAGTAAACTCTGATCAACCAATGAGACATCTTTATATGTCACTCTTGGAGTATTTGTAATAATTATAGTTTATTTGAACCTGGGCAACATTTGGGATTATGTAACTGAATATAGAAATTTAAATTAATGAAATGTGTTTTGAAATTTTTTCATATTCATGTGCTTCTAATATTAATGCTACTATTAACTAATCTCATTGTGTCATCGGAGAATAATACTGTTGATGGCTGCAACATCAGTAGAACTTACTTTCGGGCCTCAGAATGAGGGATGTTACAATTCATGACATGTGTCATCTAGTAGAATCGGTAGTCATGATTTTCTAATGCGGCACATGCTCGAAATGACGTGGCATAAAAAATTTCAACATCTTTATGATGAGGTGGCTCGACCAGTCCAATGGTAGAAGGCCATGTGGTCAGTTTCCATTGATTTTTGTACTTTGCTTCTCGACGTGTAATAGCTCTGGCTGCTAACGTGCGATAGCTCCTTGATTTTCATTGGGCGATGGCTTCCTTAAGTCTTCAACATGCAATAGCTTCAAAGTGTCAAACTTAAAAGTCTACGAGGTGGATCGTGTAGTGTATATGCAAGTATATGTGACAAAATATATGATGCAACTAAAATAGTATTAATCTAAGTAAATATAGAATAGGCATGCCAGAATTTTATACTGGTTCGGACCTCCCGTCCTACGTCCAGTCCCGAAGCTCCCCTTCGGAATTCGACTATAAAAAACCCTCGCTTCGCCTGGAGGAATAGGCTTGGTTACAATAAGTTGTTCTTGTCAAATGTGTGTTATAATATAACATGGATGTTGACTAATTAGTATAATTGCTTCCAATATATTTCTAAGGTATATTGTCTATGAAGAACTGAGTATATGGAAGAGTGAATATAAGTAAAGATTGCTAGAGTGCAGAGATCAAGAATATAGAATAATGTAAAGAATTAGAAAGCATAAGTAGGTCAGGTAGATCTTTCTCTCTTGATTCTTGATACTATATATAATTGTAGATAGGTATCTTAAGTAGTTACATCCATTAATGAATGCTCTATAGTTGCTTCTGTTGATGATGAAGAGTTGCGGCGAAGAGAAGCGGAGATGTTCATTCGTATGTGGTAGTTGAAGTTCATTTCTAAAGTTCGAGTTTGAATTCGGACGTCTAATACTATATATTTTTTGAATATAGTAGAAGATCAAACGTCTGAGTGTTATTACCAGACATCTGGTTTAGCCTGATAGTTGTTCCAGAGAACTATTTCAGACGTCTAGCTTGTGCACCCAGATGTCTGATATGGTGCATGTCAGTTTTTGTGCATTCTTTCTTTTGCTTCTTTGTACCTATCGACTTGTAGTCTCTTGTAGTGTCCTTTGAGCCTCGTTCTTGTATTTCTAGTGATGTTGTTCTAGCAAGTACCTGTATATATAAATATATATGTATATTCGATTTCCATTGTATAATTGTTGTCATCGAAACCGTAGATTAAATTTCCTAACATTCTCCACCTTTTTTATGATGGCAACTATACAATGTATTTAGATATAATTTTTATAACTCTCCCCCTGAATATGTGCTTACCATTATTTCTCCCCTTTTGGCATTATCAAAAAGTATGAAAATCTATAATTTAGATAGCATGTATACATTATTAATCTCTATTTTTTACCAATCACCGGAAGGTTATATCAATTATATTTATGCATAAGTATCAAACCAAAAAGCACTTTTTTATAATCATTAAACACATTAATTACATGAGTAGATTTTTTATTACAATACAGATATATCCTAAAAAATATCTAAGAATATTTTGGGGAAGCTTTAGCTTGAGCATCTCCTTCATCTTCATCCTTGGAAGGACTAGCTTGTTTTCTAGGAGATGTTAGAGTATGTTCGAGAGGTTCTTTTTCCTCTTTAAAAAGTTAGAGTGTTTTAAAGGAGGAGGAGAAGGCACTGGAGTTGGCCAATCTTCCGAAGGTGGTGTAGGACCACGAACTCGTTGAAGAACCTCTTTTAGAACAGATAATGTAGTTGAAAGCGACGTTTTAACTGTGGCTAGGCGAGAAGCAAATGTTGTTTCAAATCTATCAATACGTTTAGCCAATAATTTTTTATTTCTTGATAAAATGAGTTGATTTTGGAGAGTTAAGTCTCGAACACTTTCATTTGGATTAGTCTCAGTGTGAGTCTCCAAATGTCGTGTTGGCAAGAATAATCAAAAGGTGCAGGAGGAGGAGGAGTATGCTCGTGATGTTGCTCGACCTCTTGTGATGGTTCAGGTTGTTGTTGGGGGTGGAGGGATAACTTGGCTATCTTGTTGACGACGTTGCGTCCATTCTTCAAATGACATACAATCCGGAGGATTTTCTGGTAAATGCATAAGAGAAAAGAATTTTGTGGAGGCATACTTGGGAGATATCTCTTCAAAAGTTGATAAGTATGAAGGAATGTTGTGAGCTCGCAGAAGACGCATGATGTAGGTAGAGTAGATAATGGATGGGCGTGATCGAGCCCAATAATGTTTGAGCTCATCAAATATGAATTTCGCCCAATTAACCCTTGTACCACTAAAGATAGCATATAGAGCTTTGTGCTCTAACTCTGTTATTTGCTCATGGCAACCAAGGCGAGGAATGATTGTGTTGATAATCATCCTAGTGAGAAGTCTCGCCTTAGGTCGTAAGAATTTGGAAGCAAATATTGGCATTTCATCTTCCCAAATTTGATGAGTAATATTATCCCTTGGTTTGAGGCGCATATCCGGAATGTTATATAAATCTTCTCCGGAGTCCGAACAACCTAGAGCACGGCCTATAATTCCCGGAGTAAGTCGAATAGTGTTGCCGTAAACACTTGACCAAAGTCAATTATCATCATTTTCGATATTCCAAACGGTAGTGCTATCTAGATTAGCATAGAAAAGGAATATCGCAAGCTGGTCGATTTGGATATTATTTGAATTGAAGGAAATCATATGATGTAACCCTGCATTTTCACATATCTCATCCAAATCATACATAGGAAATTTGAGCTAATTATAGAAAGGACCTGTATGTAGCTTCTTCTTCTGAATGTCTTCAGATCTTTTGATTGAATGAGGTACTCGATTCATCCATCTCTCAATTTGATCATCAAAGCACACTTGCGGCTGGATGAAGTAGCTTGGTCTTGCTTGCGTTTAGAAATTTTAGGGTTTTTAGTTTTGGACGCCATGAGATTCGAGCGATTTTGAGGAGAAATCGGTCTTGAGAATAGGTATTTGAAATTGGGAGATAAAACAAATGAAACGCGAGTGAGAATCGTGGAAAAAATAGTCATTATAAGGTGATTTAAGGGTATCGATTGAATTTCAAACGTATAGGAGGTGAATCAGACGTCTGATTTAACCTAGTATGAAGACAGTAAATATGTTCAGACGTCTAGTTGTTGGTGGTAGACGTATAGAAAAGATAGAGTTGTAAATTTTGGAAGATAGAGAGTTTTGTTAGACGTCTGGATGTAGAATCAGACGTTTGAAATTGGCTTTGTTGTTATGTCCAGACGTCTAAAATAGATCATTGTGTTTTTTATGAGGTAGAAACAATTTTCAAACGTCTGATTGGTTGTTTCAGACGTCTGATATATGCACAGAGTTGAAAATTTGTGTGATACAAGGGTGCCAGACGTCTGATGTCATTGTTCAGACGTCTGAAATATCTAGTTTGTCTTAAAATAGCCTTAGCTTGAAGGGTGTTACTTATATTTCGAGAGATTGATTTTGGTGAAACATAATATTATTATATGTGCAAAAGAATACAAATATAATTAGATAAAAATATAATGAGAATAAGCATATTTATTTAGATGGAGATGGAGCATTGCGATCTTCAGACTTGCTATCCCTCCATAGCTTGAGTGGAGACCAAATATTTCCACGTTCATTGGTTCTTAGGGAATCAGAGAGTTGCCTAGGTGGAGGATCCCAAGGTGTACAATAAGAGGCAGAAAGATCCAAAGGATCGCAAGGATCGAAAGTGGTTCATGTACATCCTTCTTTCGTGAATTGCAAAATTTGACCACTACTTGTTCCAGAAAACTTAGTCGTCTTGCAGTGACTTTTTGTTCGAAGTATAGTTCTCTTTGTAACTCTATTTGTTGCTTTTGGTAATGATGTATATCATCGATTTTCTCCTTGGTGTTAGGAGAGACAAATAGAGATCGTTTGGCCCATTTTTTATCGTGAGTGAATCCCGTGTGGTAGGAGGACCACTTATAGGTTGGTTCTTGACCTGGTGTAGGAGTAGAAAGTCGATGAGGGGTATCCACTGAACTATCCGAAGTTGGTGTTGAGAAGGAGATATAAGAATTATCGGAAGACATGTTTTTGCTTTTGTTTGTTGTTCTTTTTATTTAAAACAAACAGTCTAAAAAAATTATAAATAGTTAGAAAACAAACAGTCTAAAAAAATTTGTTGGTTAGTGTTAAAAATTTAGATTGTGGATCAAAACTTTTTAACTAAGAAAAGAATGAATGAAATATAGAATCAGATGACAAGATCTTAAAGAGAACATATTCCTAAATCACGTCGTAGTTTAACAAACGTTTGTTTATTTAGTGGTTTTGTGAAAATATCTGCTATTTGATTCTCAGTATTTACGTATTCTAATGTAATAATTCATTGTTCTACATTGTCGCATAAGAAATGATGTCTTATATCTATGTGTTTAGTACGTGAGTTATTTATAGGGTTTTTCGATAAATTTATTGCACTTGTATCATCACAATATATTGGTGATTTATTGATAACTTTTCCGAAATCCTTAAGCATTTGTTGCATGTATATTACTTGTGCACATGCGAAGGCCGCTGAAATATATTCGGCTTCGCAAGTGGATAAAGAGAAACAGTTTTGCTTTTTGCTAAACCATGAAGCCAACAATTGTCCAATAAAATGACACGTTCCGCTAGTACTCTTACGATCTATTTTACATTCACCGAAATCCGCGTCGCTATATGAAACAAGTTCAAATGATGATCCTTTAGGGTAAAACAAACCGTAATCTCTAGTACTAGATAGATATCGTAAGATACGTTTAACAGCTCTTTGGTGAGACTCTTTTGGTTTTGCTTGAAATCGGGAACAAAGACATACGCTCATCAAAATGTCAGGTCGACTAGCCATCAAATATAGTAAGGAGCCAATCATACTACGATATAATTTTTCATCAAAATCTTTTCCATTATCATCTTTTTCTAAGTGAACACTAGTACTCATTGGTGTTGGTTTTCTTGAAGTTTATCCATTCCAAAGCGACGTAATAAATCGTCACAATATTTTTCTTAATGTATAAAAATACCATTTTCAAGTTGTTTTATTTGTAAACCTAAAAAGAAATTTAATTCACCCATGTGAGAGATTTCAAATTCACTTTTCATAATATTTGAAAATTGAGAATAAAGATTTTCGTTAGTTGAACCAAAAATAATATCGTCTACGTAAATTTGTACAACTAAGATGTCGTTATTTTCTCGTTTAATAAAATAAAGTCGTATCTATTTTACCTATTTTAAACCCAGAAGCAATTAAATGATTCTTAAGACATTCGTACCAGGCACGGGGGCTTGCTTTAAACCATATAGGGCTTTGTGCAATTTAAAAACATGATCGGGATATTTTTCGTGAACAAATAATGGAGGTTGTTCAACATATACGTTTTCTTTAATAAAACCATTTAAAAAAGCACTTTTAACATCCATTTGAAATAATTTAAAATTGTGATGACTTGCAAAAGCAAGTAATGTATGTATGGCTTCGAGTCTTGCTACTGGAGCAAAAGTTTTGTCATAGTCGATACCTTCTTCTTGATTATAATCCTGAGCGACTAATCGTGCTGTATTCCTAACAATATTTCTATTTTCATCTGCTTTGTTCTTAAATACCCATTTTGTTCCAATAACTGATTGATTTTCTGGTCTTGGTACTAATTCCCAAACATTATTACGTTCAAATTGATTTAATTCTTCTTGCATGGCTATTATCCAAAAACCATCGTTTGAAGCTTCTTTATAATTCTTTGGTTCAAAATTTGACACAAATGCAATATGACTTAGTTGGTTAAGTTGATTTCTAGTTACTCTGGAATTAAGATCCCCAATGATATTATCTTTTGGATGATCTTTTAGAATTCTAGGGGGTGACACTAGAGTATTATTTTGTGCATTTGTCTCATTATTAGATGAGTTTGTTGTATTTGTTATAGGAATAATTTCTTCATCGTCATTAGTATGATTGTTAAGGAAATTTTCATCAAATGAAACATGTAAACTTTCTTCAATTGTGTCGGTACATTTATTAAAAATTCTATATGCCTTGCTACGATCTGAATATCCAACAAAAATTCCTTCATCGGCCTTCGGGTCGAATTTTCCTAAATTATATTTTGTATTTAATATAAAACATTTTGATCTGAAAGTTTTAAAGTATGATACTTTAGGTTTTCTTCCAAAAAAAACAAGCCATAGAAATAGCTTCAACCCAAAAATGTTTTGGTAAACCATTACTATTTAATAGAGTTCGTGAACATTCTTGTAACGTATGATTTTTTCTTTCTACTACACCATATTGTTGTGGTGTGCGGGGAAAAGAGAAATTATGACTCATGCCCTTTTTATTACAAAAAGTAGTTAAAAGATCATTTTCGAATTCTCCACCGTGATCACTACGGATATTCTTAATTTTTAAATCCATTTGAATTTTAATTTTTTTAGCAAAAATTTTAAACATACCAAAAGTGTCACTTTTATGTTTTAAAAATAAGATCCTCGTATATCATAAAAAATCATCAATTATTACGAAAACATATTTGTTGAGATTTATAGATCGTACTTGAGTTGGACCAAATAAATCTAAGTGTAATAATTCTAATGGTTGTTTTGTAGAAATATTATTTTTAGATTTAAAAGAACTTTTCTTTAGTTTACCGATTTGACAAGCATCACATAAATTTTCTACTTTATAATTTATTTTAGGTAAACCTCTAACTAGTTCATATTTTGCTAACTTATTAATATATTTAAAATTAATACGACATAATCGTTTATGCCATAACCATGGATCATCATGTTTGGCGGTTAAACATAAGTTTGAATTTCGATTTATATTCATATTCAAGACATACATATTTTTGTTTCTAAAACCCTCAAAGATAAGTTGTTTGTTATTATCGAAAATATTACATCTATCTTTTTCGAAATTGATTTGAAAACCTTTATCGCATAATTGACTAATGCTAAGTAGGTTGTGTTTTAAATTTTCTACTAACAAAACATTTGTAATAATAGGAGAGTTAGAAATACCAGAGTTGATGACTTCTCTGATGCCAACGATACATCCTTTTGAGTTATCTCCAAAAGTTACTGTTCCACCATCGATATATGTTATATTTGATAACATTTTTGCATTTCTGGTCATATGCTTGGAGCAGCCACTATCAAGTATCTATTTCTTCTTATTTTTTATTTTGGGTACCTGCAAGATAAAAATGATTTAATTGGTACCCATATACTTTGTTAGGGTCCTAGATGTTAGGAGAAGTAGGTAGCCATACCCAAGAAGGTTTGGTACCTTTATGAATATAATTTTTATTATAGACTACGTTATCTAGAAAATTATTAATATGTTTTTGTGTAATCAATTTATTATTTGTCTTAGGAATCCAAATTTTTATATTTTTGGTATTCGTATTAGACTTAGGTGATCTTTTAGTCTTTTGATAATAAAACTATATTTCTTAATATTATTCCCTTTTTGTTTAGGAATATTTTTAAATCCTATTCCATTTCTATTTCCCGAAGGTTTTGATAAGATTTTCCAAATCTTGTTTTCCTTTATTAAATTTTGAAACATTATTTGTAATTTTATATAATTTTCCTTTTAATTCAAAATTTTCAATTTTTAATGTTTCTATACTACTTTTCAAGTTGATATTTTCTTTTAACAAGATATCCTTTTCTAGTTTAAATTTTCCAAAATCGGTAGATATAGTCTCATATTCAACCAAACTACTTTTAATTTTTTTCTTGAGTAAATTCTAGTTCCTCCTCGAAAATAATTTTTTCATCTTTTAACATTCGTATTTCATGTTCTAATCGATTTATTGTGGCTATGTGTTCTTTATTCAATTTTTTAATTTGTCTAAATTTATCATATAATTCCATGCTAAGCTCTAATAATTCATCATAGCTAAGTTCAAGACATACCTCATCAGTTTGTGCCATAAAACATACATTAGCTTGTTCTCCGTCACTATCGCTGTCACTATTTGATGATGATGAAGAATCTGAGTCATCCCATGTTACTTTGAAAGCTTTCTTCTTTTTGAATTTTTCAAATTTGTTCTTCTTTTTATCATTGTTGAGCTTGGGACAATCTTTCTTCATATGTCCAAATTGATCACATTCATAGCATTTGATTGACGTTTGATTTGTTGAGCTTGATTTTCCTCCTTTCTGAAATTTGGTCATTTTCCTAAACTTATTGAATTTGTTGTAATTTTTGGCAATAAATATGATTTCCTCTTCGTCTAAGTCGGAGTATTAATTTGTTGCTGGGAATGCTATGTTTTTCTTCTCCGAATTTTGTTCTTTTCTTACCTGTAAATTAGCTTCATAGGACATTAAATTTCCTATCAATTCTTCAACTAAGAGTGTTGAGAGGTCATTAGCTTCTTCGATAGCTAATGCTTTTCTTTCCCACTCTGGAGTTAAAGAATTGAGTATTCTAGATACTAAGTCAAAATTTGTGAATTTAACTCCTAGTGCCATTAAATCATGTTGAATAGTTTGGAATCTAGAGTACATGTCCACTATAGATTCATTTTGTTTCATTTTAAATGAAGAGAATTGATTTTGCAAAATTGAGATCTTAGTTTGTTTAACTTTGTTCGTGCCTTCGTGTGTAACTTGTAAGATACACCAAATATCATATGCAGTGTTACATAACATGACACGTGAAAATTCATTCTTATCTAATGAACAAAATAAAACATTCATAGCTTTAGCATTATTAGAAGCTGCGGTTCTTTGTGCATCATTCCATGTATTCATAGCAGCAGCAGGTGCTTCATATTTATTTTGAGTGGCTGACCAAATTTCTAATCCATTAGCTTCCATAAAAATTCTCATACGTGTCGACCAATATGCATAATTAGAACCATTAAAAAGTAGGGGACGTGCTGTGGATTGGTCTTCTTGAAAAATACTTGCCATATTAAAGTGATTCAAATACGTGTTACTGTACTTTGATCAAACATTGCTCTGATACCAACTAAAAGTCTACGAGGTGGATCGTGTAGTGTATATGCAAGTATATGTGACAAAATATATGATGCAACTAAAATAGTATTAATCTAAGTAAACATAGAATATGCACACCATAATTTTATACTGGTTCTAACCTCTCATCCTACATCCAGTCCCGAAGCTCTCCTTCGGAATTCGACTATCAAAAACCCTCGCTTCGCCCGGAGGAATAGGCTTGGTTACAATAAGTTGTTCTTGTCAAATGTGTGTTCTAATATAACACGGATGTTGACTAATTAGTACAATTGCTTCCAATATATTTCTAAGGTATATTGTCTATGAAGAACTGAGTATATGAAAGGGTGAATATAAGTAAAGATTGCTAGAGTGCAGAGATCAAGAATATAGAATAGTGTATAGAATTAGAAAGCATAAGTAGGTCAGGTAGATCTTTCTCTCTTGATTCTTGATGCTATATATAGTTGTAGATAGGTATCTTGAGTAGTTACATCCATTAATGAATGCTCTATAGTTTCTTCTATTGATGATGAAGAGTTGCGGCGAAGAGAAGCGGAGATGTCCATTCGTATGTGGCAGTTGAAGTTCATTTCTGAAGTTCGAGTTTGAATTCAGACGTCTGGTATTTGTATCAGACGTCTGATATTATATATTTTTGGAATATAGTAGAAGATCAGACGTCTGAGTGCTATTACCAGACGTTTGGTTTAGCCTGATAGTTGTTCCAGAGAACTATTTCAGACATCTGGCTTGTGCACCCAGACGTCTGATATGGTGCATGTCAGTTTTTGTGCATTCTTTCTTTTGCTTCTTTGTACCTATCGACTTGTAGTCTCTTGTAGTGTCCTTTGAGCCTCGTTCTTGTCTTTCTAGTGATGTTGTTCTAGCAAGTACATATATATATAAATATATATGTATATTCGATTTCCATTGTATAGTTGTTGTCATCGAAACCGTAGATTGAATTTCCTAACAATACTTACTTGAGTAATCCTCATGCGACAACTATGGAGACATTGACCATCGATAGTCTATCTGGTCAACATGCGATGGTTATGAAGACTTCAACCCAAGATAGGCTATCTGATCTACATGTTATAGCTTTGGGATTATCAACCTTCGATGGCTCATTGGGTTAACATGCAATGAATTTGTAGACTTTGTTCTTCAATAGCTCATTGGGTCAATATGGTGTGGCTCCATAGACTTCAACCTTCGATAGCACATTGGATCAACATGCGGTGGCTTTATAGACTTCAATCTTAAATGGCTTATTGTGTTAAAATTTGATGGCTTTTATCCTATCGACTTACAATTATCCATTTATTATCAAATTATGATAGCTCGTTTTGCTCTCAACTCGCGTTAGCTTCTTTATTATCAACTTGCGAATGGCTTGATGTGGCCTTCATTTTTCAATTACTTTATCTTTCATCAACTTGTGATGGATTGCTTTCAACCTGTGATAACTAGCATTTTTGGGTATAATATTAACCATATTTTTTAATAAAAGTATTTTATAATTTAGTATACAACTTGTTATTCAACCTTTTGACCAAGCCATATTCGGACAAACCTGGTCATTCAAACTTGAAGGTTATCAAGGCTGAAAGTCCAGAATGATAACTACAAAACTCAAATGCAAGTGCAATCAATGGATTAGGCCCAAAAGATAGCTAATGACCTCAAAGATAAGACTTACACACCCTATACCTACAAACAACAATTCACAGGCCAACAACACAAGAAGTGATGGATCGATACCGATCCTGATCGGGGTTCGATACTGATCCCCAAATGTTTACCTAGGTCACCGTTCATTTCATGCGTCATCAAGCTAAGATATTAACAACCAATTCCACTCCTTTTAGGATGGTTTACAAACTCATATCATTAAACACCACCAATGCACAAGTCAAGCATTGCCGCTCCACCCCCGAACCAAGAAGTCTACTTAAAATCAA
This sequence comes from Allium fistulosum, assembly GCA_030737815.1. Lineage (NCBI taxonomy): Eukaryota > Viridiplantae > Streptophyta > Magnoliopsida > Asparagales > Amaryllidaceae > Allium > Allium fistulosum. The sequence continues at coordinate 70,744,752 of CM060903.1, forward strand.
GCCTCTTACGATGAAAATCAAGCGATGAAGATGGTGACGCTAACAAATCAAGAAATCACCAAAGTCAAATGAAAATTTTGAAGGAAAAGCATGGATCAGTACCGATCCCTAAGAGGGGTTCGGTATCGATCCCTAATCCTTTGCAACTTGGCCATGTTTTCCTCAGCTTAACATGCCTGGATGGCGAGAACATAGGTTAAAAACATAGGCAAGAGGATTTCGATGACTTACAGCTATAAATAGTGAGGCAGGGGCACATTTTGGGGATCTTTTTTTCAGTTGTTTATGAATCGTCAATCACTTTTGTAATTTTATGGATTGTCATCGATTCATAAGAATAATTCTTATAAACAACAATCATCATCAAATAGTTAAATGGACGTAGGCAATGATTACCCGAGCCACTTAAATCTAGTGTGTTCTACTTTTCCTCGTTTTTAATTTACTTTCTTCACTTAATTCTCCTATTTTTATTTCTAGGTGTTTGTGCCACTTTTTTGTATAAACATTTTCATGCTTTCATTAAGAATGTACTTCTTAGGATATTCAAATCAATCATATACTTTTGGATTGGTATAATCCACAAGATTCATTCATACGCTTTGTTTCTGCACTTAGAAACAACTCAGATTTTAATAGAATCTACCAGAAGACATGTTTAAGCTATGCCCCCATGAAGAGACCGATCTTCTACTTCCAAACCCGCGGATGATGCTGAGAATGTTCGCTCCCAGCATGTTGAAGAAGTTGAACAACTTAATGTTTCAGAAGTTTAAAACTCATCAGATATGACAATGAGGGTTGATATGGACCGGATGATGAAGGAGATGAATGAAAAACTATAGTAGAGCCGCAATGAGATGAGGTTACAAATGTAGGAGAGTCTTAACTTATTGAATCAATTGATCCATGGTCGTAGAAGAAGCATGAAGGATTTGACACCTTCCGGTTTAAGGTATGTCCGTTCTTCTTCATTTGGCGGAAAGCATAAGGAATGAAAATAGAAGATGGTCAGATAGGAAACCAACACTTCAACGGAGAGTTTGGAGATCGGTCGTGGCAGAAATTTGAGGATCGATGCCAAACCCCAAGCAGGGATGAGTTCTAAACCCTCAGTTCTCGATTAGTGAACAAGCATGTTAATGTCTTGAATGATGATGTTGTGGGTAGGATTGGTTGTGTTGCTGATGGATAGAATTCTTGAGATCAAGCGACCATTGTTGACCTGCTAGGAAGAAAATGAACCGACAGAACTACTTGATGAATGGTTCTCCCAGAGTCAGGAGAACCCAGTTATCGTGAGACTAACCGTGACCATTTACAAGGCGAAACACTCATGACGGACCATGATTACCGCCATTCAGCAGTTCCCATAGAGCCAGAGTACTTGTCTAAGATGGTGAAAACGTTGGTGAACGAAACTGAACAATGGAGTAATGATGAATGTGGCTCTTCTCCTGGTCGGAACCCATTCACTAAATCAATACTGCATAAAGAGTATCCCAAAAGACAATAACATCATATAATGGAAAGTCGGATCCTAGGCAGCATTAGATGAAGTATGATTGGCATATGGATTCGATCAGAGCGGCTGATGATGTCAGGTGTCATTGCTTCCCAATTTTTCTCAAGGACGTTGCGCCAATATGGCTCACCCATCTTCCACTGATGGATCATCTTTTGATCAATTAGCATGGAAGTTTTTTAAGTAGATCCATTTACACACTACTCATTCTAAGGATGTAATGTCACCGTCGAACCTCTTCCAAGATGTAGGAGAATCACTGAAGGATTTTCCGAGTAGCTTTAATACGGCAGTTACAGAAGTAAGCAATCCGAAGGAAGATATTGTATTGATGGCTTTGATAAAAGAGGTTCACCTTAATACTAATTCGGAGGATGGTTGAAGATGAAGCCCCCGCACACGATGTATGTGTTTTATAGGAAGGTGAATCAGCTCTTGCGCTTGGAAGAGGCAAGTACTACCAGCAGGAAAGTTAATGTCAGGCAGTCAGCTGAGGTGGCTTAGAGTAATGCTGAGGTCAAGAAGTCTAGAGAGAATTTCAGAAACGTGGATGTAAACGTTGAGAACAAGGGCGAAGGTCAGAGAAAGAATTATCAGAGGGCTAGAGGCAGAAAGCCTGATTCTAAGAAGCACACTAGGTTCCCGAAGTATGATAGCTACACTTAACTGGATAATTCCATTGAAAACATATACCTTACATGCAAGGTAAGAAATAGTACAAAAAACCGCCTTTAAGGGAGTTGATTGAGTAGGAAAAAAGGTCTAGTGAGTACTGCAAATTTCATGAGACTCACGACCATAATACAAACAATTGTAGACACTTGCACAATGTAACCGAAGACCTAATCAGGAAAAGAAAATTACAACAATTTGTTAAAGCCCTATAAGATGGTGGGAAAGTAAGTTCTAACCCCCAAGGACAGTTGTTCCAATGAGGGCAAGCTGGGCTAATGAGGATGAGCACGGGCGACTTGAAAAAAGATCAATTGCTAGAATGAGATGGAGAAGAGTGCGAGTTCTCAAAAGCATGCTGTGAATGAGAGTTTCTTTGCCATCGAAGATAGAGCTCCGCAAAGCAGCTCGGGATAATGATGGATGACATAGTATTCAGGAATAGGGACGCTGATGGGTTTAAGCCCTCACGTTGGATCCATTGGTAATATCGACCATGAATAGGCTGACAACTATGAGGAAAGTGCTAGCCGATTGTAGAAGTTTAGTGAACATACAATTTAAAAAGGCTTATGATCAAATGCTTATGGATCGCCAGGATCTAAAGACGTATAAATCTCGTATCTAGTATTTAATGGGATGATAATGGAACCTATTGGATGTGTAGACCTGCTGGTGGTATTAGGTGAAGGTGACCGACAGAGAGTGCTAGTTGTTACCTTCATTGCGTTGGATATTATCTCTGCTTAAAATGCTTTTTTAGGTTGATCGGCCCTAGCTAGTTTCTGAGTAGCCACTGTCCTGAGGTGCTTAACGATGATATTCTCCATAGAAAACATGGTAAGGGTCATTCAAGGTGGTTAGAGTATTGGAAGAGAATGCTACGTCGTGCAGTGATAAAGGCGAATTGACGAGAGAAAGGAAAGGACATAGAGAAGACTCTCCGCGTCTAGTTATTGGATGCGTAACAATCACTTCCTAAACCCTGGCTTGGTCGGCATAATAGATCTCATAAGACTAAGGATTCGAGGAAAGAGCAGAGGATGCGAGACGTCCCTCATCGAGTTGAGGATCAACATTCAGGTCTATTTGGACTATCCAACATGGGTCCTGAAGATCGGTTCTCAACTTAGCATAAAAATGATGAAAGAGTTGATGAGTTTTCTTCGGGCAAACTACGATGTGTTCGCTTGGACACATTCCGACTAAGGAATATCGCACAGATAGCGTACCACATATTGAATGTGAACCCTAAGTATGTCTCTATGAAGAAGAAACGATGCAGCCTGGGTTCGGAGTGATCCACTATCCTGAAAGAGGAGGTGAATAAGCTGACAGACAACGACTTCATCCCAATGCTTTATACCAAAAATAGGTATCCAACCCAGTCCTGGCCAAGGAATGCAACGGAAAATAGAGGCCAAGCATTGACTATTTGGATCTGAATAAGGCATGCCCAAAGGACAGCTTCTTGCTCCCAAAGATCGATCTATTAGTGGATTCAAACATTGGGTGCGAACTATTATTGTTTATGGATGCCTATTCTAGTACAACAAGATTCAGATGCATGTCCTAAATCAGGAACACACTAGCTTCATTACTAACCTGGGACTGTATGTTATCTTATTATGCCCTTCAGTGTGAAGAATGTAGACGCGACATACCAAATACTAGTTAATTCCATGTTTAAGGAGAAAATCAGGCATTTAATGAAGGTTTACGTCAATAATATACTTGCAAATTCACGGGGGTTGAATAACCTTGTGGAGGACTTGGCGGAGATGTTCAATGAACTTAGAAAATATGGAATGAAGCTCATCCCTTTGAAATGCTCGATTTGAGTTGCCTTAGGGATGTTCTTGGGCTTCATCGTAAACTCGAGAGGGATTGAAGCTAATCCGAAGAAGATCGAGGCTTTAAGGTATGCGAAGGATCCAGAGATGATGAAAGAAGTTCAAAGCCTGAACGAAAAGGTTGCCTCCATGCACTATGCTAAAAAATGCATCAGACAGCAGATATGCCTTGGCATCTGAAAGCATAACTGTCCATCGTATGGTTCGGTGCCATCTCATTGCACATCAGGCCACAAATATTCCCCATCTTTTGATATGCACTAACACAATAAAAAATAAAGCCGTCTGTTGTTTGATGTTATAATATCATTTCCAGAATTTCTTATTAGACAATGTATAAATATTGACTAATATGAATACCAGTCACACTTATATGTTGTTCATAAAATTTAATAAAAGAATCACAATTTTATTTAAACAAATATTTTATTTCAATTCAAATTCAAATAGTACACATTTGGCTTTCACTATATTTACATTTTCAATTACAATACAACTTTCATCATACACTATTCCACACTATCATATACAACATTTTTACTCTCACTCGAATTTGTTTTTGATATCTTCTTGCACCAGCCTATGTCCAGTCATCTGATATACCTGTCAAATAAACAACCCAGTAAAATGGAAAATGAAAAAAATAAAATTATAATTGTGATTTAATATTTCCTTAGTTATTTAGGTTGTCTTTTTTTCATATTTTAGACAGGGATAAAAATTAAGTGTGCACGAACAGCTTATTATATGCACAGTGTATCACTGTGAGTATCACAAGGCCGAGCATCGATTATCTCTCCAGGACAAATGCAAAGGTCAAGCCCAAAGGCTCAACACAGTGCAAGTGTGCACAAGGTCAAGCCAAAGCGGGCTCAAGCTTAACTTAGCTGCACCACATATCAGTTTTAAAAAAGCATGAACAAGGCTGAAGTGCAGCAAGACAAGAACAAGGTGGTCAAGTATCACAACCAGACCAGCACTAAAGTCAAGGGCACATGATCAGGAAACAAAAATTCAACAAAGGTGCACAGGTTCGAGCAAAAGCAAAATCGAGTTTTAGTAATTCAACAACATTGACCAACAAGCTTAAAGAGATCGGGCAACATAGTGATAAATATGGAAATATTTCACACATATATACATACATATGTATGTATGTACATACATGGAAGATATTTCACACATATATACATACATATGTACATACATACATAAATGTGTATGTATGTATATACTAAAGCAACTGGAGGTATTTCACATGTATGTATGTATATACATGGAGGAGCATCACATAATAATAAGTCCACCGGGCAGTTCAACAGAGATACTCAAATTTGTGTGCATGGGTTCAACAAGAGCAACAAGGCAAGGATGTGTGCATAGGTTCAACAAGTGCAATACTCAAGTTCCGACTTGCACATAGGAGCAGCTCAAGCCAACAAGTACGAGTATAGACATGCAAACTAGAAGTACCAATGTAGATGTTTGTGCACATGGAAGGGTCAAGAGCACAAATAATCACCCAGGCAAACTGAACATGCATAAACAAACTAACTAAGTTTGTGCAAGCAGATTCATGTGCAAACATGCACAAATTAGTAGCCAACAAAACAAGATCAACTAAGCTGCAGTCATGTGCAAGCGGATTCATACAAGTCAAGGCACCGAAGACACAAACAAACTCACTCAAAATGATTTGGAAATTCAACAACAACAGGTTTAGACATAGGTAAAGCAATTTCAGGCAGCAACAGTTAGCAAACTACAAGCTACAGTGTAGCCACATAACAGATTCGAACAAGCCATAGGAATCAAAAAATAGCGAAAACGAAAGCCAAATCCAAAATCATAAAGTCAACCAAACATCAAGATTATATATTAATATATTGGAATATTTTGTTGGAACCTTCCTTCTTCGATTTTAATGCGACAACTATATATTTCAATCTATATACTATAATGTCAAATATTCTTGCAGGAATCTACAAAAGAAGCTATTATCATATCATCTACAAGATTAAAGTTCTCAAAATTCTATTTAGATATCTATGTACAATCTCTGATATGATGATGAAACACACACACACACAAATATACTTTTGAAAATCATGTTTTAAAATAAATATCTTTTTATTATTTAAAAGATATAAAAAGGTATTTTCAAAATTATATATTATCTCAAGTTCAAAAGTGCTAAACTAAAGGAAGGAACAAAACAGTACAGAATTAGACGTCTGTATATTATTTCAGACGTCTGACATCAATATCAGACGTCTAAAAATAATATAACAGATGTCTGAACTCTATGCTTTGAGTGCCTCTATTTCTATATGAAATAGACGTCTGTCAATTTAATAACAGACGTCTGTCATCCTAGACAGACGTCTGAATTAAAAGACAGACATCTAAATTGACTGTTTTTGTCTTTCTTTTATTTTTTGAATTTCAAAATTTATTCAGACATCTGTCACTTTTATCTCAGACATCTGAACTTGACGAACTGAAGCATCTCTTCATGAAATATCAAAATCTGAAGAGTTGTCTTCTTCACCAAGAGTTGCACTTCTTCAAATAGTTGCAACTATTAAATTAAGACTATTCAATACTATAAATAGAGATGAAAATTCACTATTTCAATCACCAATTCTTTCTATCTATTCTGATCTTATATTGTTATAATATCAAGTGATTTTCAATCTATACTTCCTATCTTTGCACATTCAAATCATCATATCAAGAAGATTATAGGAAGGGTGTACTACATTGACTATATTCGTGTTATTCAAAGAACACACAAAGTCAAGAAACAATTTACCAAATTGTATTTGAAGTCCTATTCGGTTGCTTAGGCGGAAAGTCCTGTTCGGTTGCTCAGGCGGTGTAATACCTGTTCCTCCGGGTTAAGTGAGGGTTGTTAGAGAAATTCCAGAAGGAGTCTGGGACTGGACGTAGAACGAGAAGTTCGAACCAGTATAAAAATCCCTGGTGTCATTTTTACTGCTATTTACTATTATTTATAATTCCGCACTTGCTAGTCGTAGTTTAACTATATTATCGATCCATATACACTTTCATTTGGTATCAGAGCAAGGTCATCACATAACTATAACATAGTTATCTGATAATTTTTTAAATATGGACAATAACACTAGCAACAGTTTTACTGAGGGACAAGCCACTACACGACCACCATTGTTTAACGGATTAAATTATAGTTATTGGTCAACTAGAATGAGAATTTTTATGCAAGCAAGTGGATTTGAAACCTGGAATATCATTCAAACTGAATATACTATTCCTACTACAGGGTATGTTGCTTGGTCTAATACACAAAAACTAGATGCTACTGCAAACGCAAAAGCAATGAACATGTTATTTTGCACATTAGACAAAAATGAATTTAATCGAGTTAGTATTTGTAAAACTGGATATGAAATTTGGAATACTCTTAAGGTTACACACGAAGGAACAAATAAAGTAAAACAAAGCAAGATCTCTATGCTTAAAAACCAATTTCAAAACTTTAGGATGAAACAAGGAGAAAGTATTAGTGAAATGTACTCTAGATTCCAGGATATTTATCACTCACTTTTAGCTTTAGAAGTCACTTTTACTGAATCTGATGTTGTATCAAAAATCCTTAACTCTTTAACTGATGAATGGGAACGAAAAGTCTTAGCTATCGAGGAAGCTAATGATATTTCAACCATAAAAATAGAAGAGTTAATAGGAAATCTAATGTCCTATGAAGTAAATTTGCAGGCAAGACGAGCACAAGCACAGGACAAGAAAACTATCGCTTTTCAAGTAGAAAAAGAAGACTCTGAATAGAAGATGATATGGCATTTATAGCTAAGAATTAAAAAAGTTTTTAAAATTCAAAAAGGGTAATAAATTTGGAAATAACAAGGGTTTTAATAAGCCATCAAGCTCATCTCTTGAATGCTACGAATGTCACAAGAAGGGCCACATAAAGAAAGATTGTCCTGATCGGAAGAAAGAGAATAATCTCAAAAAGGACAAATATAAAAAGAAACAAGCCTTCTCAGTTACATGGGATGATACAGAATCTTCTTCGTCAGACAATGATAATGACAGTGATTCAGAACAAGCCAATGTTTGTTTTATGGCAACAAATGATGATGTAAGTGATCTAACTTTTGACGATTTAATAGAAATAAACTCTGAATTGTTAGATAAACTTAGAATCCTAAAGAGTAAATATAAAGATGCTTTAGGAAGATTAAATAGAACTGAAATAGAAACTGACATGTTAAAAGATGAAAAGAAAATATTAGAGGAAGAATTAGTAAAATCTCAAGAATCTTATGTTAATATAACATCTCAATTTACTGATTTAAGCAGTGAAATGGAAAGACAAAAATATGAGAATATTAAATTGGCAGAAGAGAATTATGATTTAAACTCTAATATTAAAACACTTGATATAGAAGTATCACATCTTAAAACAAAACTGGAAAATATTTCTAAAAATGTTTCTAAATTTAACAGTGGAAGAGAGAGTCTCTCTAAAATAATTGAGAATTCTCAAACTTGTTCAAATAAAAAGGGGTTAGGATATAAAAAACCAATACAAAAGCATTCTAAAAACAATGGTTCTTTATATACTAATTTTAAGAAAAAGGAATCTATATCTACTCAAAAAACTTCTTCAAAAATTATTCATCCAAAATCAATTATGATTTGGGTTCCAAAAACTAATAATAATTTGATTAGGAAAAACTACATTAAATCTTTTATTATGTCTGTACATAAGAATGAAAATTTTATTTTTAAAGGGAACTCTAAACCCAACTGGGTTTGGCTTCCTAAGATTTAACCCTTAGGACCCTATAGAGGAAGTGGGTACCAATAGAATTTAAATATTTTTTGCAGGTACCGATTAAGAAAAGAGGAAAATGGATTCTAGACAGTGGTTGCTCAAAACACATGACAGGCAACAAAAATATGTTAACTAACATTATCTACTCAGATGGAGGATCTGTCACTTTTGGAGATAATTCAAAAGGTTACATCATCGGCAAAGGCGATGTGAGCAATGACGGTACATCTAAATTACCTCTTATTACAAATGTCTTATTAGTTAAAAATTTAAAACATAACTTACTAAGTATTAGTCAATTATATGATAAAGGTTTTAACATAGTATTTTCTGAAAATAAATGCAATATTTTTTATCATAACAAAAATATTATTTTCGAAGGAGTAAGAGATCATAATATTTATATTTTAAATATGAAAATAAATCATAATACAAATATGTGCTTATTAGTCAAAGAAAATGATCCTTGGCTATGGCATAAAAGATTTTGTCATATAAATTTCAAAGCTATTAATAAATTATCCAAAAATAATTTGGTAAAAGGATTACCTAAAATGAATTTTAAGGTAAATAGCATTTGTGATGCTTGTCAACTAGGAAAGCTAACTAAATCTACTTTTAAATCCAAGAAGATCATCTCAACTTTGCAACCTCTTGAATTGTTGCATCTAGACTTATTTGGACCAACTCAGACTCAATCTATTAATCACAATAGATATGTCTTTGTAATAGTTGATGACTTCTCTAGATATACTTGGACTTTATTTATGAAAAACAAAAGTGATACTTTTGAAAATTTCAAAATCTTTACTAAACGTATTAAAAATATTAAAAATCTAAAAATTAAAAATATTATAAGTGATCATGGAGGAGAATTTGAAAATGAAATGTTTGAGAAGTTTTGTAATAAGAAAGGAATATTTCATAACTTTTCATTTCCAAGAATGCCTCAACAAAATGGAGTTATTGAATGTAAAAATAGAACACTTCAAGAATGTGCTAGGACTTTATTGAATGGAACCACTCTTCCAAAACAATTTTGGGCAGAAGCCGTTGCTACTGCTTGTTATGTCCTAAATCGTGTATCTATTCGACCTTTAACTAAACATACTCCGTATGAACTCTTCATCGGTAGTAAACCTAATATATCTTACTTTAAAATTTTTGGTTCTAAATGTTTTGCTTTAAATACAAAAGATCAATTAGGTAAGTTTGATCCAAAATCGGATGAATGTATATTCATTTGATATTCAGAACGAAGCAAAGCATATAGAATCTATAATATAAGAACTAAATCTATTGAAGAAACACTTCATGTATCATTTGATGAAAATTTCAAAATTAAAACAAATGATGATGAAATTCTACTTTTGACAACAATACACCTGACAATATCACTTCTATAAATCAAATTGAAACTGAATTAAAATCTCCACCAAGAATTTTAAAAGATCATCCAATTCAAAATATAATAGGAGAAATTGATGAAAGAGTTAAAACAAGAAATCAACTAAATCAAATGGGTCATATAGCGTTTCTTTCTAATATAGAACCTAAAAATATTAAGGAAGCCTCAACTGATGATTATTGGATTATTGTGATGCAAGAAGAACTAAACCAATTCGAAAGAAATGACGTTTGGGATTTAGTTCCACGACCAAATGATCAAACAGTTATTGGCACTAAATGGGTTTTTAAAAATAAAGCTGATGAAAATGGTAATATCACTAGAAATAAAGCTAGATTAGTTGCTCAAGGATATAATCAGGAAGAAGGAATTGACTATGAAGAAACATTTGCTCCTGTCGCAAGATTAGAAGCAATACGAATTCTATTAGCCTATGCTTGCTTTCATGATTTCAAATTATATCAAATGGATGTTAAAAGTGCTTTTTTAAATGGATTTATTAAAGAAAATGTTTATGTTGAACAACCTCCCTTGTTTATACACGAACAATTTCCAGAACATGTTTATAAACTTAAAAAGGCTTTATACGGTTTGAAACAAGCACCTCGTGCTTGGTATGATCGTTTAAAAAGTTATTTAATCAATTCTGGTTTTGAAATTGGAAAGGTTGATCAAACTCTTTTTATTAAGAAAAAGAAACATGATATCTTAATTGTTCAAATTTATGTAGATGATATTATTTTTGGATCAACTAATGATAAATTATGTCAAGAATTTTCTAAAATAATGACAAATGAATTTGAAATGTCTCATATGGGAGAATTAACATATTTTCTTGGACTTCAAATTAAACAAGTTAATAATGGTATTTTTATAAATCAAGAAAAATATTGTAATAATTTAATCAAACGCTTTGGTCTGGAAAATACTTCTGCCAAACCAACTCCTATGAGTACAACCATACATCTTGAAAAAGATGAAAATGGCAAGAGTGTAGACCAAAAATTATATCGAAGTATGATTGGATCTTTATTATATTTAACCACTAGTAGACCCGATATAATGATGAGTGTTTGTTTGTGTGCTCAATTTCAAGCCGATCCTAAAGAATCACATATTAGAGCAGTGAAACGTATTTTACGTTATCTCAACAAAACCAAAGATTTTGGACTATTTTATCCGAAAGAATGTCCTTTTGAATTAGTATCATATAGTGATGCTGATTTTGGAGGAAGTCGGACGGATAGAAAAAGTACAAGTGGGACTTGTCACTTCATTGGACGGTCTCTAATATCTTGTTTCAGTAAGAAACAAAATTGCGTATCACTTTCTACTTGTGAAGCAGAATATATATCTACAGCTTTGGCATGTGCTTAAGTAATTTATATGCAACAAACTCTTCAAGATTTTGGTTTTAACTTATCCAAATCTACAATCTTCTGTGATAACTCTAGTGCTATTAATTTATCTAAAAATCCAGTAAATCATTCACGGACAAAACATATTGATATTCGTCATCATTTTCTTCGTGATAATATTGAAAAAGATATAATCAATCTAGAATTCGTATCTTCGGAAAATCAATTAGCAGATATTTTTACCAAACCATTAAATGAAAACACTTTTGTAAAATTGAGACGAGGACTTGGAATTATCTCTCTCAAAAATTTATGAAGTTTACTTCAACTATTCTGTTTTTATTTAACTTGTTTCTATCCACACATATTGTTTCTGGTTGACATTAAATTTTTTCTTCTTTTAATCTTAACCATTTATTTTTTAGCCTTCAGTTTTCTATAAATTCCTTCTTTCCGAAGAAAATTGTCATTCAGCTTATCTATTTTATTTTCTTAAAAGGTGAAAGCAAAAATTCAAATATGCTTTTTAACTTTGCATTATTCATATATACCATGGCTGGTTCATCCTCAGATGAGCCTTCCTATTCATCTGAATATTCGTCAATTAATTTTGAAACACCTAGTTCTGGGTCTTCCGAACTTCCGACTCCAACTCCAGCTTATATTCCGATATGTCCACCACAAAGTCATCATACGGGGTATACGCCGGAAAATAAACGCACGCGAAGAAATTTATTTCCATCTCCAACTACTAAGGAAAAGATAGATGACTTACATCACTATCAGAGGGAAACACTTAATCTTCAGCGAGAAATGTACTTTGAGCAAAAGAGTCATGGAAGACGACTTAGTTTTCTTGAACGGTGTGCTGCAAAAATATGTGGTTCATCTCCGATCAACACAAATGCACATATTCTTTCACCTCAATGTCCTCATGTTTCCCCAAATTCATGGGATCGACAGCCTCAATGGTCTCCCATTAAACAGTCTGATGAACAAAATCAACACGAATCATCCAAAGGGAAGTCTCCGAAGTCTCCAAAAACTCCAAAGACTCCTAAGTAGAAAATATATATATGATTGTATGTTGATTTGGTTATTCATATTTGCTTTGTTTTTATCAAAATAAATAAATAATTGAATATTTTTTCTTTTCTTTAAACTTAGCAAAAACATTCATCATCAGACATACAGGCGTCTACATCTTTCAACAGACGTCTGTAAAACAACTACTTTTACTGTTTTCAGCCACACAGACGTCTGAATCATTTATCACAGACGTCTAAACAAAGTATAAATTTTCTGGTTACAATTAGCCGTCTGTTTAAAAATAACAGACGTCTGTTATTCAATATAGACGTCTAAACATAAAATTATCAGACGTCTGAATTTAGTTCAAAATGTTTTTTACTCTCTGTTTCAATTTAAACCTTCTGAGCCGTCTATCAATTTTTTTTTGACGTCTGTCATACCTTTTAGCCGTCTGTTATAAATTTTTAGACGTCTAATCTTTTCGTCCTTGATTCTAATCTACAGAACCTCAGACGTCTGTATATTTTTTAGACGTCTGAAACCCTGTTAAGACGAAAACTATTTAAATCATACCAACGGTTTATTCTTTTCTTCATGTCTATTTTCTCTCAAACTCAAAACCCTAGCCTTCTTCAAATTAAACAAATGGCGCCCAAATCAAAGAAACAAAAAGGAGATTCATCTCAACAACCTCCTCATATTCTTCCTTCGGAAGATCAAATTGCAGCTTGGTTATACCACGAACCCCGAAGTATGGCTCGTTACAAGCATTTATCTTCTCTACCATCTTTTCATGGTATTTTTCATGATCTTGATCATTTTCATATGTACAAACTTAGGCTCTATACTGATAGATCTCAGATTACAAGTCTTATTGATTTCAAAGATAATCAAGTCAACATTTGTAAACTTAGTGTATTATTATTTCTTGCAAATGTTAACAATCCAAAAATTAGACTTCATCGAGATAAAGGAACGCTTTGGACAAGCGTATTTGGAAACATTCTGCAAATAACTCCCTCTGACATTGGACGAGTTTTGAAATGTAGCTCGGATGGGGTTGACTTATACGACTTTAAGTTAGAAGGGGAGGAACTTAAACAAATAGAATATTATCTTTTTGAACCTGAAAAGTCCACAGATAGATCAAATCATCTTCGTCCTCGACCTCGACTATTGCTTAGAATGCTTATAAAAACAATTTTTCCCCGGCAAGGAAGCCATGAGGTCATTTACGATGATGAAGATAAGGCGCTTCAATCAATTTTATCAAATACTCAGATCAATTGGGCTCAATACTTTTATGATGCTTTTCGTACTTATCATGACTCCAAGAAACGTTCAATTATCTATGCTCCTTATATTACTCGAATTCTATCTGCCTTCTCTATTCAAAGTCCGTCAATTGAATTTGAAAAGATCAAGGTATCCAACATTCGCTTCTTTAGTTTGATGGGATTACCGGAATCTCCTCCGACATTTCCAACATATAATGATTATAAAGCGGAACAACTAGCTTTACAAAAAGAAAAAGGTAAAACAAAAGTAGGCAGTTCCGGAAATGTTGGAGATGAAGGAGATACTGAACAAGAAAGGGATGATGAAGAAAGGGAAGATGAAGAAGAAGAAGAAGATGAAGCTTTTGAGCAAGCTTTTATCCAAAGTTCAAACTCGGAAAATTACGAAATTGAACTAATTTCTGGTACTTCACGCACTTATACTAAAAATGAAAAGCTCAAATCCGACATCACTATCTCTAAAAATCAAAAGAAAATTTCTCAACAAATAGCACAAGGCTTTTCTTCCATCAATTCTAGATTCGATGATTTAGATGCCAAAGTCGAAGAGAATGCACAAGAATTGAAAAATATCAAAACAATTCTTCGTCAATTATGGAAAAAGTCTCATGGATCTTCTCCTCCTTCTTCTCCAACTTGGGGAGAATGGTGAATGAAGATGGTTTTCTTTTGGTTTGTTTTTTGGTTCAAACAAATTTTCTTTCATAAAAAATTCTTTTTTGTTATGTTTAAAACTACTAAGTTGATTGTATAATTTTGTCTGTCTTTCTTAGTCAACTGTGTTGGGTAAACAAATGTTGTGTCTTAAACATTGATTTGTTATTATCATTTTGGTACATGCTTGGTTTGTTTACATTTCTTAATTATTTTGTTATTCACAGCTTTGTTACTTCTTTTTATCTAACCACCCCCAACAATTCTTTTTGTTAATGACAAAGGGGGAGAAATAATAACATTTCTGCTATATATTATGGTCATATTGACAAGGGGAGCAAAAGGTATGGTTATACTAATCGTTGAATTATATAGTTGTCATCATCAAAAAGGGGGAGAATGTTGGAACCTGCCTTCTTCGATTTTAATGCGACAACTATATATTTCAATCTATATACTATAATGTCAAATATTCTTGCAGGAATCTACAAAAGAAGCTATTATCATATCATCTACAAGATTAAAGTTCTCAAAATTCTATTTAGATATCTATGTACAATCTCTGATATGATGATGAAACACACACACACACAAATATACTTTTGAAAATCATGTTTTAAAATAAATATCTTTTTATTATTTAAAAGATATAAAAAGGTATTTTCAAAATTATATATTATCTCAAGTTCAAAAGTGCTAAAATAAAGGAAGGAACAAAACAGTACAGAATTAGACGTCTGTATATTATTTCAGACGTCTGACATCAATATCAGACGTCTAAAAATAATATAACAGACGTCTGAACTCTATGCTTTGAGTGCCTCTATTTCTATATGAAATAGACGTCTGTCAATTTAATAACAGACGTCTGTCATCCTAGACAGACGTCTGAATTAAAAGACAGACGTCTAAATTGACTGTTTTTGTCTTTCTTTTATTTTTTGAATTTCAAAATTTATTCAGACATCTGTCACTTTTATCTCAGACATCTGAACTTGACGAACTGAAGCATCTCTTCATGAAATATCAAAATCTGAAGAGTTGTCTTCTTCACCAAGAGTTGCACTTCTTTAAATAGTTGCAACTATTAAATTAAGACTATTCAATACTATAAATAGAGATGAAAATTCACTATTTCAATCACCAATTCTTTCTATCTATTCTGATCTTATATTGTTATAATATCAAGTGATTTTCAATCTATACTTCCTATCTTTGCACATTCAAATCATCATATCAAGAAGATTATAGGAAGGGTGTACTACATTGACTATATTCGTGTTATTCAAAGAACACACAAAGTCAAGAAACAATTTACCAAATTGTATTTGAAGTCCTATTCGGTTGCTTAGGCGGAAAGTCCTGTTCGGTTGCTCAGGCGGTGTAATACCTGTTCCTCCGGGTTAAGTGAGGGTTGTTAGAGAAATTCCAGAAGGAGTCTGGGACTGGACGTAGAACGAGAAGTTCGAACCAGTATAAAAATCCCTGGTGTCATTTTTACTGCTATTTACTATTATTTATAATTCCGCACTTGCTAGTTGTAGTTTAACTATATTATCGATCCATATACACTTTCATATTTATCATAAAGGAACGAGTCAACCATAGATCAGGGCAGATAAATGGAAAAACAAGCAAGTCAAAATTCAAATTATAAAAGAATAATAATTGAACATATATTCAAGAGTATATCAGAGCAAAGATCGAGTCAGAATTAAAACCATCGTCCATCAGAAAATCCACGGCCGAGCAAATACATTGAAAATTTTAAATCAAAGTATATATTCAAAAATATAAGAAATTGATTTCTATATATACCCATATCATCACTAGTAGAAAACATACCAAATCGATAGCAATCCACTCGACGTAAAATCAACCGAAAGCGAATCAAAGCAATAAGATTGATCAACTAGGAAACCAAGTCAAACTAATTACTTAAATTAATTGACGAGTAAATCGACGGTTATGAACAAAGGTAGAAACAACCAATAAGAATCACCAGATTTCTCATCAAAATTTCACAAATAGAAATTGGGTTTCGAGATTAGGTTTTGAGATTGGGTTCCACCGAGATTAGGTTTTAAGAGTGAGAGAGTATCAAGTTGAGAGGAAAACCAATTATAAGAGGGAAAATAATTATAAGAGCTGAGGGAAAATAATTATAAGAGTGAAAATACACCACCTTGAAAGGGAAATCAAAATATTGATATGGAGCCAAAATTAAAAATTTTAACAACTTCAATCAATATAGATAAATATTGTCTGAAAACAAATGATATCTGATCATTGTTATGTCACACAACAGATGATTTTTCTATATGTTGTGTGAAAAATTAGGATAATGGAAAATTTACCATATGTTGTGTGATTACCGTTGTCTGATTCACTTTGTGGCATAGTGCTGAGCCAATTTATTTCAAAATCCATAGACAAGTGCATACCTTTCTTTGATATTCTCAAAAAAGGGAAAAGGAACTTTTCTTATACATAGGAGTGCAAAGATGCTTTTCAACCTTTGGTAGATCATTTTGTATGACCGCCCATCCTGTCGAAGCCTCCGTAGGGAGAGGATTTATTTGTCTATTTGGCAGTATCGATTCACATCTTGAGTGCAACATTCATGCGCAAGGAATCCAGAGTCTAAAGGCCGATATATTACATCAATAAGAGATTAACGGGGGTGAAGAGGAATTATCAAAAGTTGGAGAAGCTAGCTTATTTCTTGTTGATCGCTACGAGGAACCTTCGTCCATATTTCCAAGCTCAACCGATTAAGGTATTGACAGATCAACCGTTGAGGCAGGTTATGCAATGACCCAAGACCTCAGGAAGCCTACTAAAATGGAATATCAACCTGAGTCAGTATGACATAACATACCATTCCTAGAGAGTAATCCAAGGCATGCCTTGGCGAATTTCATTTCTGAATATAAAGCAAGGGATGATTGTGTAGAGGGTAGTATGGAACAAAGTGTTAAATAGAGAATGTATACCGACGGGGCATCTAATGAACATTGCTAGAGAGCAGGTGTTTTTTTGATGACTTCCGAGGAACTCTCATTTGCTATGCTTTGAAATTTGATTTTTTCACAATAAACAATGAAGCGGAATATGAAGTACTAATTGCTGGACTTATGATTGCGAAATAGTTCAAAGTCAAAACTCTACACATTTTCTGTGATTCTCGGCTGGTGGTATGTCAGGCAAGGAGGGAATTTCAGGCAAAAGGAGTAAGGCTAGCTCCTTATTTAACCAGGGCCTAGAGTTGTTGAGTGATATTGAGTATTACACTATAATGCATATTCCTAGAGAGGAAAATACAAAAGTTGATTCGTTGGCCAAATTGGCTAGTTCAAGAGACACACAACTCATGGGCCTGGTTCCAATGGAAGTATTATCAGCTATAAGCATCGACATGATGGATGTCGATTGGTTCCTGAAAGCTAAATGTGAAAATGAGTCTTGGATAACTCCAATCAAGGAATATTTGATGAAAGGGACCTCTCATGATGGAAGGAATGAGCGGCAAAAGCTCTACCACAAAGCCTCATGATTTGTGATTCAAGAAGGAATCATGTACCAGAAAGTTCTCAGTCCTCTTGCTGTACTATTTTGCTAAAGGTGAAGCCAAACGGGTCCTCATTGAAGTGCCCGAAGGGGCTTGCAGTGACCACACTTGGGGTCAAACGTTAACGAAGAAGATTCTTCGCTATGGGTATTATTGGCCAACTATCCTGTGATGTAGCTGATTATATTAGAAGGTGTGATAAATGCTAGAGGTTTGCAAAGATTCCTAAAGCCCCGCGGATGGGAATACGCAAATGGTCAGTCTCTGGCCATTTGCTGTTGGGGAATCAATATCATTGGTGTGCTTCCAATGTCCAAGAGTGGTGCGAAGTATGCCATCGTCGCTATCGACTATTTCACGAAGTGAGCTGAAGCGAAACAGCTAGCCACAATCATTTTAAGAAGTTGATCAACTTTATGGTCAAAAATATTATCTGTTGTTTTAGGGTCCCATAAACAATTATCTTTAATAACGGAACCCAATTCAATAGCAACGATTACAAAAGCTTTTGCTACAAGCATCGTACTGAGAAGGGATTTGAGGCGGTAGTGCACCTACAAGCGAATGGACAAGTAGAAGTTGTGAACATAATTATTAAGTCCCTTCTCAAGAAGCGACTAGAGAAGGCCAAAGGAAAGTGGGTTGATGAATTACCATCAGCACTTTGGGCTTATAAAACGATCCACAAGTCTACGACTAGCCACACTCCATTTGTCCTAGCCTATAGATCAGGGGTTATGATTCCAATTGAACTCAAGGTACCTTCTCATCGAGTGATAGATACAATCCCAGAACGAATAAGGAAGTCCTACAAGAGTCATTTAACATGATGTATGATGAAGCTGATTTGAGAGCGATGGCACATCAAAGACGAGTAGTCCGATATTATAACACCAAAGTCGGCAGCTAGACCTTTGAGATTGGCGACCTCATCTTGAAACAGATCTTTTCTAGCCTTATGAATATGGGCTCGAGCCGGAAGGTCCATACACAACTGAATATAAGCTTGAAGATGGAACGTTTAGGCTGGAAACTATGGATGGATCTCACTGCCGCAATCATGGAATGGTGAACATTTACGATGTTATTTCACTTGAAATATAACTTTGTATATATTTGATCGATTCCTATGTTACAAGAAAGAATCTGGTAATTCTAGTGAATATAAGATGAAATGATTTCCAGAATCTCTAAGTATGTCTTTATCTAAACATAAACTGTGAGCAGTAATATATGCAAATGAGTCTACATGCATGAAATGCAGCTATGCAGGTACCCAGATATAGGGCCAACCAAACTTCTAAGGTCCATGATCGAACCCTTAAAGTGAAACCATTTCCAACATCCGGAGATAGATACCTACTAACTCTTTCAATTATAACTTGAGGGTAGGAGTATAAACATTCAAGAGTAGAGCAGGACAGATCACCCTAGCAGCTCATGCCCGGAGTTTGGCAGAGAATCAATACCTCTCCTAGAAGATGGCGAGATAAAAGATCAAAGCCTGGAGTCGGCCAAGATCCAATTCGAATTTTGACCAATGGTCGCACTTAGGCGTGATCGAAAAATAAACATCTTGAAGAGGGATGTCTATATCACCATCCTAGACAGTCAACTCCAATCGATGTATAGAGTTAGGCATGATTGGAAGCAAACATCCTAAAGAGGGATTTTCGAGCTGCCATTACAAGTGATCAAAATTTGACTGAATCCCAGAGTCAGATATGATTAAACAAGGGCTTGTGGAGATAGGCATCCAGATCTCTATTTCTTGGTTACCATTATAGCATAATTTCAATCTCTTTTACTAGTCAGATGAAACATGACTAGAGGTAAACAAGATAGGCTAGTCTCAAAAGTGCATATACATGGTATCTTAGCAAAATAATAAATAAATGGTTTGCATATACATAAACAAAACTAATAAGTGCATATCTCAAAGCCCAGACAAGTCGACCCAAGGCTTGAAAGGAAAAACAAGTTTTTATTGGCACAATAACGAAAGCAAAAGCAGAGGTTGAACCCGCACAAAGCCAGCCTGTACAAAAAGAAAACAAACAACTACACTCAACACTTCCTCCTCCTTTTATTCTCTTTACCTCCTTCTTTGGAGGTGTGTGGGCCAGGCTCCTTTGGCATCTTTCTACTTCTTTCCCCACTTCCATGGCCCTTCGAAGGAGTACTTTGCGATGATCAAGGAGGCACATTCTGGGTGACCCAGAGGAAGAATGACTGGTGTAAAAACATTTTGGCTAGGCAAAGAAATAGACAAACGAGGGTGAATGACTTCAACTTTATCTTGATTGATTTCATTGATTAGTACAACCTGGGATGTTAGCGTTTCCTGCATTCTAGGCCTTGAAAGAAGCTTAGAGGATTCCATCAAAATGACATCCTCCTCAGTTTGAGCTCCCTGAGGGCCACTAGTTGCTTCTCCTACAAAGCATCGATCATTTGTGCACCAAGACTAGAGGTCTTACTAGTTGGAACATTCAGAATCATCTCAAAAACAGACACGATCACCAATTCTATTATTGGCACTTGATGTCCAAACTGAGGACCTTCCTCGAGGAGAGTGACGATAAGAGGCTGATCTAAAATTTGAGAAACATAAAAGGAGTGGTTAGTGACATCGATTGGTGTCATGTGAGCCTTCTCTAATATGGGAGAGGCCAGTGGGATATCTCCACAAGATTTGGACACAATGTGAGTTGGGTTACCGTTGGAACTTCCTACCATAATGAGGGATAAAATGGTTGGCTTTTGGAGGCGAGGCTAATATGGATTATACCGAGCATTCGATGAAGAGATAGAAGTAGTTGGGGCCTCGAAGTAAGGTTTGTTGTAGCATCCTGGGGAGTAGATCTAAAGCCTTCACATTGATCTTTCTAAGCCCTAGAAGCCAACTCGAGTGGCAGAATGAGCTCGCCGGCTCTAAGCGCTTCAACCTTTTCCTCGTCTAAAAGATCATGTTTTAATTTCTCCATGTCAAACTTCAGCTCCAATTAAGAACTCCCATTCTTCGTTCACAGTTTCTTCCTATGCCAAGGCTAAGGCCCTGGGATAGTCGTCATTAAGTCATTTCAAGTTCCTAACACGTTAGCATTGTAGCATGCTATTATCAGCTTGAACTAATCTTTGATCCGCTTCTCCACGACTTCAACTATTTTATCCACATCTTTCGCATAAGTCTTCGCGGCATCCCTCACATTGCAGGCATCTTGTAATTCCTTATTGTATCCCTAGGTTGTATTAAGAGCATTATCTTTTTCCTTCTTCTCAGCCTCCAGTTTTTCCTTTACCTCCTCTACCTCCTAAGACAATCACTCATTCTCTTGAGATTAGAAATGGCTTCTACTGTGAGCGGATTCAATCTATTTTTCACGACTTTGTCGCTCCAACTTAGCCGACCGAGTCAGCACCTCCACCTTTTACTTGGCTTCACCTAGCTCCTTATCTAACCTTGCAACTTCCCTGTCGAGGTAGGTTGTGATGCATTTATCTTACACTTCCTCAAGTTTTAGGCTTTCGATTTCCACTTTCTTGCCTTCAGAATATTCAGAAATTATTTCAGCCAGCCTTTTCCATTTAAAATATTGACTAAAAGCATCACTAACATAAGCTACAGTTTCATGTTTGATGTGCAGGTATATCCATTCAGTCAGGAGCAAACTTGATTCCGTCAAAGCAAATCTTTGGAAATTAACGCTTCAGAGCATCTATATGGATATTAGAAGCGATATGTTTCTCTGTTGTGATGAAATTGATAGTACCTCGGTTATTGCTTTTGATGATAACAACCTTGGTAATAAAAATATATTTATATAAAATATTGATAAATGATTTTGTCAAGTTATATAGTATATAGTGCAGGATAATATACAGGTACTGATTCGAAGACTATACGGTATAAAGACTTAAGAACTGGATGTAATGACTCAAGGGTATAAAGATCAAGATACGAAGTTCTCAAAACTGGTACAATATACAAAGTCATAAAATATTGTTAATGACCCTGGTAGTAATATTTGATCTCTATTTCTTAATTTCTTATCGTTTAAATTTAAAATAAAGAATATTTTTAAATTATATTTAAAAATATTTTATAAAAATATTTCTAAAGTTTAAAAGTGCTTATAAACCATGTTAATTTTTTTTACAAAGTATCAAACTATTTTACAAATTATAGAGTTTCCAAAACAATTTTAAATGAAACTAGTTTTTAAAGTTATCACACATATGTTGACATATAGGCAGATAGTATGTTGATATACATACCGAAATTTTGGGATTCAAATTTTTAAACGAAGTGTCTATTCGTCATAACTCTTCACGAATTGACATGTATGTTTATTCTCTACATATAGAGGGTTTCCAAACGAATCTTTATCAACTACTTTCTTATCTTATCTCCTCTTACTCTGCCAAAATTTCTATTGAAAATATATTCATATTTTCTCAAAATCAAAACAAAATCAATTCTTGTATTGATTCTATACTATTTATGATTTCAACCATCTCTCTCTCTTAATCAAAGATCAAAGAGTTGTCCAAGAGGCTATAAGATCAATTGTATCCAAAGATCAAGAATTTGTCTTTGGAAAAACCATTAAACTCAATTTGCATTAGGATTGGGTGTGCTTGTGCCCTATTTAAATCAAGTGCATGTGCTTGGTGTCCCAGATATCCAAGTGGGTGTGCTTGTGTCATGTCCAAATCAAGTGGGTGTACCCAGAGCTCGAAAAATCTAGAGAGTGTGTCTCGTAGCCTTGAAATCGAGATTATATTGAGTTTTCCTTCTACCCGTTGAACGATTGGCATTTGAAAAGAAATCTATATAAGAAATTATATGAAATTGGATTTAGGGTAACTCCAAACTAGTATAAAAATTCCTTGTATTATCTTTCTAATTCTCTACTTTTTTACTTTACTGCATTTATAATTATCTGTGTTTGCATATGTGATTGTTCATTCTATGTTGATTAATAATAATCTTGAAAGAATTTCAAAAGAATATATAAAACTTATAAAACACTATTCACCCCCTCTAGTATTTAATTAGCCTTAAGATCGATAATTCCGCCATTAACATTTTGTATTAGAGCATTAGGTTTTCAAAATATTCACAATTTGATTTTTGAAAGAGTTTAAATGGCTAACAACACAGTTAATTCACTTATTAGTAACACTTTTGTTAAAGGACAATCTATTGCTAGACCCCCACTTTTTAGTGGTAGTAATTACACCTATTGGTTATGTAGAATGAAAAATATTTAAAATCAATTAGTCTAGATATTTGGAATGTTACATAAAATGAGTACATTGAACCCAGACTACCTTTTCAACTTGGTCTTTTAACCAAAAAGCACTTGCATAGAATAATTATAAAACCATGAATATTTTGTTTTATTTACTAGATAAAAATGAATTTAATAGTGTCTATTTGTAAGTATGCATATGGGATTTGGAGGACACAGCAAGTTATACATGAAGGTAGTAGTAAAGTGAAACGGGCTAAAATTTCCATGTTAACTAATCAGTTTCAATTGTTTAAAATTAATCCAAATGAGTCTATTTCTAGCATGTACTCTAGATTTCAAGATATAGTGCATCAGGCAAAAAAATTTCTGAAGAGGATCAAGTTAGAAAAATCTTCGATTCACTGTCTTCAGGGTGGGATCAAAAGACACTTGCAATTGAAGAGGCTAATGATATTAGTACATTAAAAATTGAAGAGTTAATAGGCATTTAATGTCCAATGGAGCACAAATGCAAGATAGAAGGGAAAGCAAGGCAATAGAAAAGAAATCTATCACTTTCAATGTAATAAATGATGATCAGGATTCTGACAATGATAATGATGAAGAAATCACCTTCATGACTAGAAATTTTAGAAAAAATTTAAAGTATAGAAAGATGAACAACTTCTAAAAACTTGAAAACGAGACCAATGGAACTAGTGCCAAATCAGATGCTTGAACTGTGATGAACTCGATCATTTTTAGAGAGATTGTCTGCATTCGAATATATCAAAGATCTCACCAGCAAATGACTCATTTGGAAAAAGAAAAAGGGCGTATACAACAACTTTGGATGATTCAGATACTTCATCTAGCGACATGTACCTAATACCGAAAATGTGAATATGTGTTTCACTACAACAACGGACTAGTCAATTCTGATCAACAAAAAGCAGCATAAATAAGTACGCTTTATATTTTAATTTTGTTTTTGGTTATCTTTGATTGATAGGAATAAAGTATAATCTAGTTAGGATAATTATAAATATATATAAGTACATAAGTATGTAGGATTATTTTAGCTTTAGTTTAGTTTTGAAAATCATGGGCTATATGTTGACATATGCCCAATCTATACGTTGACATATGCACCAAAATCTGAAATTCGAATTCGAATTCAAACCTTTTAACTTCCCTACACTTTTCACCTACCCTTATGTTCTAAAAAGATACCTTTTTGACTACAAAACATGTCATTTGATTCTCTATTTATTTACTCCATCTCCATTCATTAATTTCTCTTGCTTTATTTTCATATTTAAAATATCATTTCACTCTCTTATCTCCTCAAAAACTCAAAAAGGGATTCCTCAAATTCAAATCCAAAATCCATTAGGCTCTCCAAGAAAACTAAAACTTTCTCTTCCATGAGAAAGATTCTATGGAGGCTTATATGGAATATTTATCTTCCAGAAAAGTTTTACCTGGAAGATTTGCAAAATTTGACGATTTTGCTTCTTATGGTTTATATGATCTTTGTTCTCAAAATGAAATTCTTAGTTTAGTTAAATCCTCTCAAAATAATTTCGTTTGTTTTCTCGATTTAGTAAAAAAAAATATGTTAATTTAAATGGAAGATTTTTTCAGGGATAAGAAGGTTAAATTTGGAGTAGTGTCAATGGTACCCAAATCATTTTAGATTGTAAACTTTTGGATCATATTCTTGGTTATAGATCTAGTGGAATTTACTTCTCCACTTTTCAAATAGATATCCAAAACTGTGAAGTTTTTCATGATATTTTCAAAAATGATAAGGGTTTTTAATTTGAACACAAAAGTTTTCATCCAAAATTGAGACTTATGAGTCTCATTCTTCAACAAAGTATTACTTCGAGAATGGGTAAATATAATAATCCAACTCAAAAAGTTTTCAAAGCACTTTTTGCTATTTATGGTCGCTACAACATAAATTAGGCACAAATCATTTTAGGTGACTTTATTCAAAAGAACATTTCTTAACATGAAATCACACTCTTTCATGGTGTGTATCTTACTAAAATTTTCTTATATTTTGGTGTGGACTTAAGAGGAGAAAAATCTGTTCCTCGAAAAGCGTTCGACAAAGCAAATATCTCACTTATGCATATTTCACCATTTTTTGAACCTTATGAAATTCTTCCCAAAAAATAGCAAAGGTTGATATGGAAAGAAGAGCAAGAAATTCAATAAGAAGAGGAGGAAGAAGGGGATGAGATGGAAGTGGAACAAGAAGAGGAGGAGGAGGAAGAAATGGATTCTTCTTTGGAAAGATTTGAAAAACCATTTTACCCTACAAACAAGGAAATACTAAGGAACTAAGAAAAGCTTCTTAAAAATTGAAAGAACTTTGAGCGTTCTTTTGGTAAAAAGTTCACTTCTCTTTCCAACAAAATGGATAAATTCTTTGGAAAGGTCATTCGCAAGCTTGGTGGCTCTTCATCATCTCCATCTACATCATTCTAAGTCCCTCTAGTTGTTTGCTTGTGTTATCTAGCTCTGTACTTTTCATTTTTTAGTCTAAGTTTATGTTTTTCTTATGTATTTTTCTTTCATTTAGAATGAAATCCATGTATTCCTTAAGTTATAATTAATGAAATATGTTTCTTACTGTGTTATATTATTTATTTAGTCTCTGGAAGTCATAAAAGTATACTAATATAGGATAAAAACAAAAGATATAACAAATAAGCTAGTTTTGAAAATTTTAGCATATATGTCGACATACTTTTATTCCATATGTCGACAAATAATGGCCAGAAATGAAATTTTTTATTTTTAAAATAAAAATAAAAACCATCCATCCAGTCTAAACAACTTCCTACTCTTATATAAACATATTTCTTCTGTAAATTCACTCATAACTTTATTCTATACTTTCTTTTCATTTTGAAAGTATATTTTCACAAAAATGTCATGTTCACATCAAAAATTATGTGAAAATCTTGAAAATACTCCCCAGTCCTTCAAGGATATTCTCTCTTTTATTCTATGAAATCAAAGACACTTAGAATTGAGTTAAATGCAGATGATAAAGGAATAAGAAAAGCATTTTGATTCTATTCGATGGATGATTTCTTCCCTAATTAAAGGTGAACCATCCAACAATCCAGAGTGTACTATTAACAAGGATAATAAAGATTAGGATGCCAATAAATCAAATTCAATCTTTGGAGCCGATGGTTGGTTTGAAGTTCCTCGAAACATCTAGTTATTAGGTTCGGATTTAATATGTGTGTATGTGTACACACACACACACACACACACACATATATATATATATATATACACACACACACGCACACTCCTAGGATTTGATTTGAATGACTTAGTGCGTATTTTGATTGAAATCGATTGGTTTGGATTGATTGATATTGTATACTTGGATTTGATTGATTGGATGTTATAAAATTATGTTTTAGTTTGGTTTGGATTTGGATTGGTGTGTACTTGATTCACTTATGTATAGTTCAAAATTACATTAATAAAATTTGCTTTATCATAAATCATCATGTTTAATAGTATAGTTTATCATGTAATTATATCATCATTTTCACTTATGGATTTTGAATTATATATCATATATCATTATGTCTTTCATTTAGGGGGAGTAGTTAATTGTTTTTACCTATTCTTGTTGATGACTAAGGGGGAGAAAAATATAAAATATACATATGCAAATATTAAGGAGGAGTTATATCATATTTTATATATACAAATTAATAATGGTTGTCATCATCAAAAAGGGGGAGATCGATAGTACCTCAGTTATTGATAGTACCTCAAATTATAAATTGTTTAATTACAAAACTTATTAATTGTGTATCTTGCTCGTACAAGGTCGAATTCGAACGCTGTCTTTTGCATTGTACTCGTGGAGCTGATATCTTCGTTCAGGAGTTGGTTCGGTCAGATTTGGAGCAAGTGAGAATTTAGGCTACAATCGAATGCCCGTTCGATTTTCATCCAAGCCGGAACGCTTCGGCGAAAACTGGAATCAAGGTGAGTTTAACTCAAATAAAATTTTATTATATCATATTAATGATGTTATAAATGTTTATTGATTATTTGGATGTTAGTTAAAGTTGTTTGATTGCTTGTTTGGTTGAATTTCCATTTGGAAAATGACTGACATATTAATTTGATCGTTATAAACCCATATGATCATCTTATCAATAACCATTGTTTTGCAGGGACAATCTGTAGAGAGACCCAAAGGGGGTTTCTTGCCCATAAATTGTTATTTACATTGATATGCTATTATTGATGGTTTACTGAAATTACTTTCTGATATTCCATTTGATAGTTTAAATGTAGTTATAGCGATTTTTGCTATATCGTTGTTTTTTAAATTTCATCCCCAAAACCCTATCATATGAAATTGAGCTTGTGATTTCTGCTAAAAAGAATACTGAAAATTTATTCATCAATTTGATTAACGATAACGTAAATTAATTAATCGTTTAAATCAATTAATTTGAGATTAATTAACCAATTGAGTAAATGATAATTAAAATTGGTTTATCTTTAGATTGAATTAATCATTTTTGCTAATGGTGTTTTATACTTAATAAATTGTTTTAACTAAAGATTATTTGAGTTTAATTAATTAATTAATTAAATTAATGATAATCGAGTTCAATTAATTAATTAATTAATTTAAGTTATGATAATTGAGATTAATAATCATTTTAATCAATGATACTTAAAAGTAATAAATCATTTTAAATAATGATATTTGAATTTTATTAATCATTTTAGTTAATGATTGTTTTGAATTTAATTAATTGTTTTAACTAACTTATTTGGATTCTAGTTAAATTATTCGAATTTTATAAATCTTTTTAACTACTTGATTTACTGATTAGAGTAAATTAACTTATTTAATAAAAAATGCTTTAATAAACTGATTTAAAGTTAATAAACTGATTTAATAAAAAATTTAAAGTTAATTTACCAATGTTATAAAAGTGTTTGGAATTTATTATAGATAATGAATTGTTTATGTAAAGGGATTTTAAACGTGATCAATTATTTTTCGGGATAATTAGTATTGTTTTTAAAGCTATAAAAAGGAATTGGAACTCGATTATTGGGATATTAAGTTGGATAATCTTCTGGGTGTTCGGTCTGATGTTGGTTTAGGCCTTCGGGGTCGTGCGCTTGGAAAATTTATTCTTTTAACTTTTTAGCGATCAGGAACTAATTCTAAAAGTGTTGTACCAATACAGAAATCAAGCCAAAAGTTCAGTTCATTTTTAAAAGTAAAAGTTTGATTCGTTTACGGAAATGAGTTATTTCCAAAAAGAGAACCACTTATATGGAAACAATTTATTTGTATAATTAGCACTAAACATCGAAGAAGTAGACTTGTCGCTACTTTGAAAATTAAAAATAATCGTATGACATGATTTTTTGGTAACACTACCTTGACTTGTCTGGTATTATTGTTAACCCAGAAATAGTACAAGTTTGAATTCAATGAGTGGTGATAAGCATACAAGACTTAATTTTCATATACAATCGTTATATGTCCTCGATATTTGGTATCTCAGCTATCGGTTACTGCAGCCATTTTATTTTCGTCACTCTAAGATGATGTGTTGCTCATTTAAGCTTTATTATCCTTTATTGGAAATGACTAAACCCAAAGAGGGAGTAGGGGCCAAGCTATGTGGGGTTACTCACATTAGGATATTTTCGCATCCACTCTAGATTGGATTCAGTGTTGCGCATTGAGATGTGAAGTACTCGGATTCTCGGTAACAGTTGGCGGGATCCGGCTTAGAGGTTTCCGAGAGCCATCGGAGTTCTCAAGTATATTTCTAGAGGTATACTTTCGGTAAAGGGGGTGCACACTCCTAGTCAATTTTTTGGAAATTTCCTTTCCTTATTTGATTTGAAACCCCTGAATCTGTTTTAGCTTTAAATTGCCACGAGTAGAGCCAACTCCTCATCACGACATTTAAGTGTTTGTTTAGTTCATTCTATCGAGTTTGGACTGTTACATTATTTAGCCCATTCTATCATGTTTGGATTGTTACTTTATTTAGCCCATTCTATCGAGTTTGGACTGTTACCTTATTTAGTCCATTCTATTACGTTGGACTGTTTTCCTTGTTCAATCCATTCTGTCCAGTTTGGATTTTACTCGGTTTATTTTTCAACTCCGGTTTAATATTATTTATGCTCAATCATATTTGGATTTGTTTCCTGATATTTATTTTTGCTTTTGCCTATATGGATGTTATTCTTATGAGGTAAAAACCCATTCCGCGTTAGCGGCGTAGTCTCATACAATTTTTATATATGTTCCCCATTATTCGAGTTATCTCACGCTGGTATTTCCAGACCGATCCGGGTGTTATTTATTTATAATACTCGAGTCAGACAGAGTATTTTCCCAGGTTGGCTTTGGTGTTATGGGATTCATAGAGGGGAGCTGAAGATTCACCTATCGTAGTGTTTTATTTTCCACTGTATTATATACTATACCTATCGATTTGTAAGGTCAGGATTTTATAACTGTCCAGTTGATAAGGTTTGTTTTTAACTCTGACATACTCTGTATGTTTGGAGTGACAGTCTCTACTGTCCTTGTTATATTATATGTCATCAATTCCGTTATGAGATTCTATTTTTCTTAGTTCTCTGTTCTTTTTTTTATTTACCCTAACAATCTGCCCTTTTGTCAATTGGATGCGTGAAATTTGAACACAGTGGTAGTGTTTGGTGTCGACTTTCGATGGTAAAAATGGTGGGTTGTTACATTTGGTATCAAAGCACAAGGTTAAGCGAGAACCTTGGCTTTGGTAGGGCTTGGTTCATTAGAGATAGGGTAAGTGACACCCTAGAATGTGTTTGAGAGAATTATTTATACGAGAGCGTATTTGTTCATGTTAAAAACATATTATGTTAATTGGTCTATAGAGTTTTTATGAATTTTGGTCGAGACATAGGGCGCCACGTTATCGAGATGGATTTCTAAACACTCGACTAAGGCCAACGGACATGGTATTGAAATTTTTGAAAATTTGGCAAATTAAATATTTTGCATAGGAATATATTTTTTATATATAATTGAATAATTTTAAAAAGCCTATGTAGTTATATAGTGTGTTGGTTTAAATGTGGTAATATTTATTTATTATCACTACAGTTTGCTCGGTTATGCTTAATTTAATAAGAAGCGTTAACTGTTGTTGGTTGATTGCTAAATTGGGCTCGATTTATTTAGGAGCAATTATCGCTTCGATTTAAAATGAATCCTTTATGAATTAATTTCCATGATTTGACTATAAGGTGTTCGAAGAATATGATTAAGTTAAAAACTCACCATTTAATAATAGTGAGTTAAGGATTGAACTTTAATAAAAAGTTGTAAATATAGTCTAAATGGTAAGATAAAACATTTAGATAATAAACATTTGAGCAAATTTGATTATAAAGAGAAGAATTATTATAATATAAAATGATTTTATATAAAGTAAATTTTAAATAAATTTAGTTTGTAAAATATGTTTAAAAAGGATTTATGAATCTAAATCCTAGAATTTTTGAAAATAATATCAAAAAGGTTTTTGAGAACTGAAATAGTAGTACTTTTGAAAATAACTAAAAGTGAATATATTTTGGGAAGTAAAATTTAAAAAGAGATGCATTTTATTTGGGATAATAAGAAGGAAATTGTTTCGATTAGTTTTGTGGTAATCTGAATAATCTTCTAAATAATGGTCCGATGTTTGCTTAGACGAGCGTTGTGGAGTACTTAGTAAATTATTCTCTTTATCATTGTGCAATCGAAATGAGTTCAAATCCCAATAAACCAAAAGTGAGTTCTAATAAATAAATAAATTATTTGAGGTTGTTATATATAAAAATATATGTAATATGCTTTCAAAGATGAGTTTTGAAATTAAAAACCAAGTATTTATTTTTAAGTTCCCTTAAAAGGGAATTGTTTTCAAAAACAAAAAATTATTTCTAATAAGCGATTGTTTTGATAAATGAGATTTTTCCCTTAGATGAGATATGTGATAATTAACACAGGTAAATTGAGTTAAATTAAATAGGAGGGTTTTAATAAACATTATTTTATTAAAACCATATAGTTGTTTAAAACATCTAAGTAGTATGGACTATTTGCTGATTGGGTAAACCCGTAAATATTATTCATTTTAACACTCTAAGTTAAAAAGGTTAATGGGTTGACTCGATTTTTAAGAAACCATAATTTGATTTGATCTCCATCTAGATCTTTAAAAAAAGTAAAATAAAATTTGTATTTACTCTTAGAATAGAGAAGGTTATTATACAAGTAAATAAAGGGAAATAAGTTATTATTTGATGTTTTATAAAGAAATAACTTTATAGAATATTTTAACACTTGGATGAGAATTTATGAAATAATTCATCAATAATTTCAGTATTGAATAAAATACTAAGTGAAAATATAAGTGAATTAGAAAATTTATAATATAATAAAGAAACTAATAAAATATAAAGTATAACTTTCCATTTTGTCCGAGTTAGTTTGGATAATCTTCTAAGCAATAACAACTAATGAGAAAAAAGGTACGCTTAGATAATTATCTATATTTTGGATAATCAATAAAGTTTTGAACCTAAGTTAAAATTTGGTCATTAGTCATTTGACATTTTGAAATAATGTTAAGTGATAAGTTTTCCCTTATGGAATTTGATCGACTGTTAATGTTAATTTATTCCTTCACGGAATTTGATTGATTTGATTTGATTGAATTGAATTGATTGGTTGTGTGATTTTGTATACCATTATTTATAAAGTTTAATTTTATAAACAAGGGATTTGGATTAATGTTATCAGAACCTAAATCCCAATGATTTTGAAAAAGGTGACTTTTGAAGATTTTGGAAAAGGAATGATATCTATTCACTCTAATTGATGTTTGGAGGGACTGGAATACCACTGGACACTCCATGTTGTTTTCATTCTAGAGTTTCACCATCATTTATTTGGAGGGATCCCCTCCTTGTCATTTTAATTTTGAGCTTTGATTTTTCTCGTCTGAGAAATTCGAAAATAAAATTTTGAATTGAAAATCCCTGGTATTTAGATCTAAATTTGTCGTTTGAAAATAATTGAATGCATAACATCTATTGTAGAATATCCGCTTATTTGTTTCATATGATTGAGATATTGTTGTTAGTTACATGTAGATTATATCATACTAGTTTTTACATATAGAATTACACCATATTGCTTTTGTCAACATGATTTTCTTTTAGATTTCATAAGTTCAGGTATGCAAGAGATTGCTATTCGATTCTTGTGCACCTGCGTTCGCAGAGAGATAATAAATTACTTGCCAAAATATGAATCAAACGCAAAAAGGTACGTAATAAATTTAGAAAATTTATATTGGTTGATGATTTTATGCCCCAGATATAGGAGGCCACTTGGCTTTTGTTTCTTTTGATTAGTTTGGAGCCCGTTGAGGCCATTTGTAGTTATACCAATCGAGCCGCGCAAAGGAGATGCCAACGAAATTTTTTTGAAAAATTAAGAGATAGAAATTTTTAAGAATTTTGGAAAATGTTTAAAGAAACTAAAATTTTTATTTTTGAGTTGTAACTTGGAAATGAATAAATGGGAGAAATTAGTTGGCATAAGTGAATGTGTTTAAAAGATTTGGAAATTTGAAATTTATCTCAGCTAATTTGTTTTGAAAAGTTAATAAGTTTAATGACTGATTTTAAATTAATAATTTTAAACTTAAGGGTTTGGAATCATTTTCTTCCTTAGGAATTTCGGGGACGATATTCATTTAGGGGAGGAGGGTGAGGGGGGAGAATGTAACAGCCTAAAATTTTGGTCATGGAATTTTAAATATTAAATTAATTTAAATATTTAAATAATTGGATTTTGGAATTTAATAACTTATAATTCAAATATATGGCATATTTAAATATTTGAATTGTGATTAAATATCAATTAAATGGATTTACTAATTTTATTTAACTCCATTTAAATTAATAAATAATAATGGTGAATCATTTGGCAAATTTATTTACAATAACAAATGGTTCGAATATAATAAATAATAAGAAAAATCAAATTGTAATAAAATGACTTAATTTTTGATAATGTATCTTAAATTTAATTTATATGACTTTTCTCTAATTTTTAATTTGGGAAAATACTGAAATTATTCGTTTGATGATTTATCAGCAAACGATGATATTTGGGAAATTTCATAAAATAAAATAATTTGTGTAATTCACTGTTGACATATGATCATGTCTTATATTAGTGCACGATTATATTTTTATTTCGGTCATTCGCGGTTCGTACGTGAATGAAATATTATGTAGAGAGTTACCATAAATAATCCATTTAAAAACCATTGTAAAATCAAATCAAAATCAAAATTTTAAACAACGATTAGATGGCGTGGACATGTTGGACGGCTCGAGAAGTCCTTTTGTTATGGAAAGAGTAACATAATCATTTTGATTTTTATATATTATTTTATTTGGTTATAAAATAGGTAGCTTATTGAACACAAGATCTCTTCATTTTTGTTTTTCTTCCCTCTCTTTCTCTTTTCATACTCAATCTACAGTAAAACAAATAAATGGCTGCATCTTCGAAATTTTAAATCAAATCCATTTCTAAATGAAAAATCTCAAACCCAAGTTCTTTGTGATCCTATGGGGTAGATCTTCGAATTCGTATGCGTAATGGAGTGTAACGACCCACTATTTTGGACCATTCGCATCCGCACATGTCAGACTTGAATAATTCAAAATACCGAATTGTTAATTTAAATTTGGCAAAACTGAACATATACAGTAAATAAATAATCACAGATCACAGACACAGAGTAATAAATGCAGCGGAAACAAAAGATAGTAGTTCATGAAGCTACTATATACATATCAGAGTAAAATAAGGTACAACAGATGTCTCGAATACAATAGTCAAATACAATATCAAAATACATCACTGGAATCAACTGAATATCTGAAAGCTGGATAGATAGCTGGATCTCCAAGCGAAGCTCCAACTCCAAAGGTGAGTCTCGAATACTAGTACACTCAGTCTGACCCGAGCATAAAGCAAAACACAAAACACTCGAGTCAGGATTAACATTCTTATATCAATAAATCCAACTCAAGTGAAATGGCAACTGAAATACAAATGACTCAAAGGATGTTTGGAATAACCATCCTTTAAGGATCCGTTAAACTATCTACTATGTAGTAGTGTACGATAAGTAGATAATGCCTATCAGTAATATAAAATATCAAAATAGTGTTAAGGCGTTACCATTATTCCCCTTAACACATTTTATATAAGCGTTATAGTCTATACAGCACTGTAAACTCCACCGTAAACTAGTGGGATATCAGGGAGTACTCCATAGGTATAACACAAAACAAATCGTAGTGGTCGCGTATATAGGGATACAAGTATGACAAGGCACATGAGGCAATACCCAAGGTAGTGAAACTACCATTTGCCTGATCCGGACTGGTGAGAACGCATCGCCGCAGCGATCGCAACACCGCGAAACAACACTCCCAAAATCAAGGGTGCACCAATCGACAACAAGTAATGAGTAGTTTTCGAAGAAGTGTGTTCGCTCGAGGTAGTTGACCCCATTTGGCCTGGCACGACTCCTGTTTTAGTCATTTCCAATTTGACACAAATGTCAAGGCTATCCATTATTGTTCTCTTTCTTCAGTTATCACGTACATCATTCCAACCACTTCATTCTGGATCACACTCCGCATATAGTTATTAAAGTGGTTTTCGGTTTAGACAGTGAGTATGTCCCTAACCGATTCCGGTCTCTTTAATAACTTTCGTGATTATTACACCGATTGGTCATTTAATAAATTTCAAAATCCAAATCAATTTCAATTTCAATTAGAATTTATAAATCAACATTTCATTTGTCTTTCTAAATCAATTTCCATAATTTACGTTTCAAAACTTTCAAATTACCATTTCAAAATCTTATAATTCAATTTCAGTTTTATTTAAAACAATTCAAATATTGATTCAAGTTCGTATATAAGTTTCATTCCGAAATCATTTAAATTAATTTAATTTAACATTCAAATCAATTTAAATACATTGATCGATTTCGTTCAATATTCGTTAAGTTAATTTATCCCTCAAAACAATTTCTATTTAACTTCCACTTTATGAAATAAATTATTTAAGTTCAACTCCATTATATCAAAACTTACAAATTGCATGAAATTAAATTCATCAAATCAAATTCTTTACATTCCAAGTCATACATAAACTTCAAATAATCACATTTTATTTCTTGTTAAAGAAATTCGATTTCACTTATTTATTTACTTAGTTACAAATTTCAAAACTTAATTATTTCATAACTGACCTTTATTTATTAAAGAAGTTCAATTTCACTTATTACGAAGTTCAATTTCTCATATCAAGAATACAATTTCACTTAATTATTAAATAATTCAATCTTATTTAATTATTAAATAATTTCAAAAACTTAATTATTAAATAATTTCAAACTTAATAATTAAATTTTAAACAACATCCTTTCATCAACTACTATGTTAATATTTTGTTTTGGATTATTACATATTAACATTTTCCTTTCATAAAAATTCAAATTCCAACTTCGTTTCGAAACCATATTATTTATTCAAATAAAATCTTTATTTTATTTTTAAATCAAATTATTGACCAATCGGGTTTAATTAAATTCTCTATCCTAGGTCAAAGTTTAATTTGGGTATTTATCATTTCAACCCGATTCCAGTTCAATTCAAAATCAAAGCATAGCAAAGGGAACTTGCAGTGTGATAACTAGGATGGTGTCAAAGTAAATAAACAAGCAATAACAACAACCAATATCAATCCAATAATCAATTCAAATAATCTCGAAATAATCGTATTAATTCACATTGTTGTTTGTGCAAATTAATATAATTATTTCTAGAATCTACACTATCATTTCATGTAGATTAAAGATTATTACAATAATATTAATACGGTTCTTCATTTGATATCAATTGTTCAATTTCATACTACATCGATTTAAACAACATACATTTAAATGGTTCAAGGTGTATTTTACCAAATTTCTACGTGTCAATTAATTTCAACATTTAAAGGGTCATATTATGAAAATGTCATCTAATCAAATTTAACATATATCAAATCTAACTATCCTACGCCAATTTCAATTTCAAATTACTTATCATTTACTACATTAACAATCTAACGTCCAATGTCCATATCTGTGACGCCCCACCTCTATACCCACGCTAACCAAGAACACTACGATGTAGTGCTGTCAATTAGCACGGAGAATAAGGCTGTGGAGGCGCGACCATCCATGTAACTTCTTTGTGCGAGCACCGATACGTCAGATAGAATAGAATGCATATCTTTTAAGGAGGAAATCCGACATACCGATACAAACACAAAGCTATCACACGGTGGCTATATATAATCTTCGGAAACAAACATAGAAATAATCATAACATAAATCAGTCACATACATCCATATCACAAAGGCGGAAGAAGATATGAATAAATATATAACACATGAAAGTGTACATCAGAGTAGTGGTCAGAAAGATCCACGATAATACAAAAGAATAGCATCACGTGCTATACAAAAGAATAAGTACACAACATAGAGTCTATATCTCAAAGGTGTACATCCAAAAACTACTAATCTATGTAGTTAGCCAAAAGTCAGAAATATCCTGATGAGAAGTCAAGCAGAAGCACCTGTAACATCTCGGTCTGACCCGAGTATTATTTATAAGAAAATAATAAACGGATCAGTCTAGCTATAAATATCAGATGATATGGTATAAAGTAAAAGGCATGACATGAACATGAAATAACCATAACGACATACTACTATAAGTATGTAAATGATTGTGACGCCCCACCTCTATACCCACGCTAACCAAGAACACTACGATGTAGTGCTGTCAATTAGCATGGAGAATAAGGCTGTGGAGGAGCGACCATCCATGTAACTTCTTTGTGCGAGCACCGATACGTCAGATAGAGTAGAATGCATATCCTTTAAGGAGGAAATCCGACATACCGCTACAAACACAAAGCTATCACACGGCGGCTATATATAATCTTCGAAAACAAACATAGAAATAATCATAACATAAATCAGTCACAGACATCCATATCACAAAGGCGGAAGAAGATATGAATTAACATATAACACATGAAAGTGTACATCAGAGTAGTGGTCGGAAAGATCCACTATAATACAAAAGAATAGCATCATGTGCTATACAAAAGAATAGATACACAACATAGAGTCTATATCTCAAATGTGTACAACCAAAAACTACTAATCTAAGTAGTTAGCCAAAAGTCAGAAATATCCTGAAGAGAAGTCAAGCAGAAGCACCTGTAACATCTCGGTCTGACCCGAGTATTATTTATAAGAAAATAATAAACGGATCAGTCTAGCTATAAATATCAGATGATATGGTATAAAGAAAAAGGCATGACATGAACATGAAATAACCATAACGACATACTACTATAAGTATGTAAATGATAATCAACAAAAGATTAATCAATATCACAAGAATCTTCACAAAGATAAGGTAGGGTATCATACCCTAAACTTGTATTCATAACAAGTCAATAACACATGAATTCACCAATGCACAAAAACTGATATCATATCAATGAAAATCATGAAAATTGGTGAAGCACAAAATTCCAGAAATCATCATCAGAAATCCAGAAAACACATAAAAAGGGGGGAGGCCTAACACATGAATGGGAGCATGAAAACTCACCTACGCGTAAAAACATGACGAGAAGCTATCTCATGGAAGCTATCCATTAAATTTTCACACAGGAATGGCCCGAAGACCGTAGGGTGCTACCCTAGATATGTGATGGCGAAACATCACATAATCGGGGTATAGTCTCCCACGTAGACAAAGAGACATCGCTCAATCGCTAGTCTAAATCACAAAAATGATCGTCATGATCATAAGGAAGTGTCAATCACACCAAGCTAGTAAATATATGAGTTTAGCTTCATGTCCCATAACCACTTGCTTAACTTAAATATTTACGAACAAGCTGTAAATCTTCACTAGGAAATTGTCACAAAAAGGGTTCAATCGAACAAGTCCAAGAGCTAACCGACGAAGTGAACGCAAGCGTTTCATACCACCCGTTTTACTAAGTCGTTTAAGTCGATTTCTCATTCGAGTGAAGTAAAGGCTTGTATATACTAGTAGATTGAAAATCGGTTTGAGAAAACGAACTTGTGATATTTAAAATAGTGTTGAAATCACTTTGATGAAAGAGTTTTGATATTTACTATTAGTATTGAAACCTTCATATATCTTTAAAGTGGCAAGTCATAAAACGATTGTAGAAACAAATCAATTCATGTTCGAAGACGTGAGTAAAGTCCAAAGAAGTCAATCCCAAAACCATCAAAGTAGAAATTCTGATAAATGTTTTTCAGAAGAGATTGCCTACGCAGAGTAATACGGGGTCCAGGGGGCAGCGCCCACGGCGGGGTGCGGGGCAGCGCCCCGTCACGGTACGACTTAGTGAAGGCAAGCGACTCAACCAGATGAACGACTTAAGGAAGGCGAGCGACTTACGACTTAAGGGAGGCAAGAGACTTACGACTTAAGGGAGGCAAGCGACTTACGACTTAAGGGAGGCAAGCGACTTACGACTTAAGCCTTAACTCGTGGACGACTTAGCACAACTCGCGAATGACTTAGCACTTTAACTCGTGAACGACTTAGCACTTTAACTCGTGAACGACTTAGCACTTTAACTCGTGAACGACTTAGCACTTTAACTCGCGAACGACTCAGCACTTTAACTCGCGAACGACTCAAGCCAGTAACTCGTGAACGACTCATCACTTTAACTCGCGAACGACTCAAGCCAGTAACTCGTGAACGACTCAGCACTTTAACTCGCGAACGACTCAAGCCAGTAACTCGTGAACGACTCAGCACTTTAACTCGAGAACGACTCAAGCCGGTAACTCGTGAACGACTCATGCTCCGTGTGACTTTTCAACGCGAACGACTTACGACTTAGGCTTAACTCGTGGACGACTTAGCGATGGCCAGAAACGACTTAAGGCTAGAAACTCATCAAAACGCCAAAATTTATAGTTTTTCGCCAATCCAATGCAAACCAAAGGCAGATATTCATGCAAATGCAATAGAGGATCATTCCCAACAGTCCAAGATAGATATAGGCAAGATGTGAGATCAAAAATCTCACCTTTTCACGGAATTTGATGAAGATGGAGATTTGAGAGCAAAGCAAGAACACCAACAAGCTTGAAGCAATGTTCTTCACGTGAATTTGATGTTGAATCTCGGATTTGCAATAGAATATGTGTTTGGAGTTTTAATTTCCACTTCTCAC
The DNA here is from genome assembly GCA_030737815.1 of Allium fistulosum. NCBI lineage: Eukaryota > Viridiplantae > Streptophyta > Magnoliopsida > Asparagales > Amaryllidaceae > Allium > Allium fistulosum. The sequence goes on from CM060903.1 coordinate 70,784,686, forward strand.
CACCATTTTTGACAAAGCTTGAAGTGTTTTGATAGAGTGAGGAAGATGGTTGGGCTGAACTAAAGGGGTGCAGTCCAAACCAAAGTCAAAGGTGGGAAAAAGTGTCGAAAATTTCACTATCTCCAAACATATCAAAGTTTACACTCAAAAAGATCGCAAACGTCATTTTGAACTCAATGGAAGTGGTCTCGAGTCCTAATTTGACCGTATGCAAAAAGTAGCTTTTCGGACTAACATCCGACTAACGATAAAATATTTAAATATAAAATCGATAGATATGCGGGTTGTTACAATGATAATCAACAAAAGATTAATCAATATCACAAGAATCTTCTCAAAGATAAGGTAGGGTATCATACCCTAAACTTGTATTCATAACAAGTCAATAACACATGAATTCACCAATGCACAAAAACTGATATCATATCAATGAAAATCATGAAAATTGGTGAAGCACAAAATTCCAGAAATCATCATCATAAATCCAGAAAACACATAAAAAAGGGGGGAGGCCTAACACATGAATGGGAGCATGAAAACTCACCTACGCGTAAACACATGAATGAGAAGCTATCTCATGGAAGCTATCCATTAAATTTTCACACAGGAATGGCCCGAAGACCGTAGGGTGCTACCCTAGATATGTGATGGCGAAACATCACATAAACGGGGTACAGTCTCCCACGCAGACAAAGAGACATCGCTCAATCACTAGTCTAAATCACAAAAATGATCGTCATGATCATAAGGAAGTGTCAATCACACCAAGCTAGTAAATATATGAGTTTAGCTTCATGTCCCATAACCACTTGCTTAACTTAAATATTTACGAACAAGTTGTAAATCTTCACTAGGAAATTGTCACAAAAACGGTTCAATCGAACAAGTCCAAGAGCTAACCGACGAAGTGAACGCAAGCGTTTCATACCACTCGTTTTACTAAGTCGTTTAAGTCGATTTCTCATTCGAGTGAAGTAAAGGCTTGTATATACTAGTAGATTGAAAATCGGTTTGAGAAAACGAACTTTTGATATTTAAAATAGTGTTGAAATCGCTTTGATGAAAGAGTTTTGATATTTACTATTAGTATTGAAACCTTCATATATCTTTAAAGTGACAAGTCATAAAACGATTGTAGAAACAAATTAAATCACATCAATTCACGTTCGAAGACGTGAGTAAAGTCCAAAGAAGTCAATCCCAAAACCATCAAAGTAGAAATTCTGATAAATGTTTTTCAGATAAGATTGCCTACGCAGAGTAATACGGGGTTCGACCTGCCCGGTCAGGTCGCGGGGGTCCAGGGGGCAGCGCCCCGTCACGGTACGACTTAGTGAAGGCAAGCTGGTCCAGCGACCTAAGGAAAAGTAGGTCATACGACCTAAGGGTTCACGCGAACTAACAAGGCCAAGGGTAAGGTCGGAGATGACCTACGACTTAACAGAGTACTGCGACCTAAGTGGGATGCGACTTAAGTGGGGCATAGGTCGGAGACGACCTACGACTTAAGGTCAAGCGACCTAGTGAAATAGCAGGGGAAATATTAGGTCGGAGGCGACCTACGACTTAAGGTTTTAACTTGCGAACGACTTAGTACTTAAGAGGGTGTACGACCCAACGACTTAAAGTCGATACGACTTAACGACTTAAGCTCAAATACGAGCTACGAGCTAAGGTCTATACGACCTAACGACTTATCTCAGTACGACCTAAGCCAGGACGAGATAGTAGAAGGCAACGACTTAACTCTTAACTCGGGGACGACCTAAGATGTTAACTCGTGGACGAATTAAGGGGTTAACTCGTGGACGACCTATGGCTTAACTCGTGAACGGCTTAGCACAGGCGAACAGAAATACAAAGGCGGTGACTTTTCAACGCGCGCGACTTAAGCCCTGGAACGACTTATGCTCCGTGTGACTTTTCAACGCGAACGACTTACGACTTAGGCTTAACTCGTGGATGACTTAGCGATGGCCAGAAACGACTTAAGGCCAGAAACTCACCAAAACGCCAAAATTTGTAGTTTTTCGCCAATCCAACCCAAATGCAAACAAACATGCTAAAGTGATGAGGGATCATCCCCAACAGTCCAATGACAATTATAGGCAAGATGTGAGATCAAAAATCTCACCTTTTCACGGAATTTGATGAAGATGGAGATTTGAGAGCAAAGCAAGAACACCAACAAGCTTGAATCAATGTTCTTCACGTGAATTTGATGTTGAATCTCGGATTTGCAATAGAATTTGTGTTTGGAGTTTTAATTTCCACTTCCCACCACCATTTTTGACAAAGCTTGAAGTGTTTTGATAGAGTGAGGAAGATGGTTGGGCTGAACTAAAGGGGTGCAGTCCAAACCAAAGTAAAAGGCGGGAAAAAGTGTCGAAAATTTCACTATCTCCAAACATATCGAAGTTTACACTCAAAAAAATCGCAAACGTCATTTTGAACTCAATGGAAGTGGTCTCGAGTCCTAATTTGACCGTATGCAAAAAGTAGCTTTTCGGACTAACATCCGACTAACGATAAAATATTTAAATAAAATATTTAAATATAAAATCGATAGATATGCGGGTTGTTACAATATCAAACAATCAATCATTTATCAACCAAACTGGATTATTATTTCATAAATAACAGAAAGTGGTGTCAGATGTCACAGGTGAACTGATACAGATAATATCATATATAACAGTGCAAATAACTATCAACATCATATTTCAATGGTCGTTTCAATTGAAATCAAATTTAATAAATAAAAGAACATTAATCGTGAGTGATTGCTAACCTTTCGAGGCTAGAGAGATGAACGAGAATGAGATGAGTCATGAATCCAAGCATGAATTCCAATACGAAGCTAAATTGGCATGAATATTTGACGACAAAGCTGATGAAAAGGAATTGATAAAGCTAGTCAGAACCAGCTTGATATAAACTAAACCGAAATATGTTTTATATACATACATACATATATATATATATATATATTTCAAAATCAAATTTAAAACATATATTCAGACATATATATGAAAACCAAACTCATATCTACTTATCTACATAAACTAATATATAAATATGCACATTATCCTTTAAACTAATACATATCTTTAAATGTTGCCAAAACATATATTAACTCTTAAAACTGTAAGTAATTAAAGGATAAAATGAAGTAACCGACATATAACAGTTCACAAACAAAGAAAGAAGAGATGCTACTTACATTTATATATCATCATACTTTACTAATATAATATATACATATATATGAACAGTCAGACAAAAATCACCATTCAAACTCACAAATTTCTTATGTATATACGACAATCGATCTAAACACTATATAAAACAAATGCAACATATGTATATATACCAACACCTATTATATTTAAAAATCAATAACCTGACACAATTTGGCCTTTGAAATACTTACCTTGTTTGTACATATATAGTATGACAACTCATTAATGCAAAAGGGACAATTGCTGTACATTTGTATGTGTCTATAACTATTAACATACACATATTGCTTTTGAAAATAATTGCCTAGCCTAGTATATAGGAATATAGTTAGTATTTTATATCTTGTAAACTTTAAATATGAAGCATGTCCTTTATTTTGTTGAGGCTAGCTGTGCACGTTGATGTTTGTAACAACAACTCATATAAACCAAACCATACAACTCATACACCTTCATATATAACAAAGCCTAAAATAGTATGCTGACACATGCGAATATATACAGACTTATATAAACAAGTGATTTATACTTAAACAATAACATATTTGAAAACACTAAATATAATACGTATAACTTTTATAACTTTAAATCAAATGTATATATACTTGTAACCAGTTATTCATAAAATACAAAAATTTCAACATATCATATATTAAATGCATATATATAAACTGGACAAAGATATGAAATAAAACTTATATATAGGTAGACCTGTAATATTTAAAACTCTTAGAAAAATATAAATATACATAACCTATAAATAAATAAATAAAATCAAAAAAATGAGAAAGAGTATAACAAAGATATATATGTGATATAGTATATATAATGACTAATAGAGAACGAGGAAATTCTAGCAAGCACGGCAGGGCAGTGGTTACTGCACTCGGGCGGAGCACGGAGGTTGTTGCCTCGGCGGTGGCTCGGAAATGTTTAACTGAGGGATGGGTTGCTGGAAATGAATGGGCAAGGCCGAGGACGTGGATGTCATGCGGCTGCGGGTTAGGAGATGCTAGCGTGTTGAGCGATGGTGGGAAGGAAGCAGGGTCCGGTGTGGGCCGTCGGCGGTGTTGCTAAGTGAATAGCCGGGTGGTGTTCGGTTGTGACTAGGCTTGGTTGTCAATCGAGGGCGGCTACTGGTGGGTGTAGAGTTGGAGGGGTTGATAGGCAAGAGGCGAGAGGAGTGGTAGAAGGTAGAGCGACCGAGATGGCTGTGGACCTGGACGAGGCCGAGACCGGCTGGGGAGAGGGAGATGTGGTTGGCTGGAGTACACGGTGAGGTGGCAGGCTGGTGGGGTCTCGGCATGGGTGGAAGGTGATGGCGTTGGGTCAGTCATTTGGATGGCCGGTTGGTTGGTGGTGGTAGGCTTCGGTAGGAAGATGGGCGAAGGGGAAGGAAGAAGCTGGAAGAACGAAATCTGGAGGAGGAAATGTACAAGCTACAGAAGTTAATTTTTTTTCTCTTTTTTCAATGAACAGTCCCAAAAAGAGAACGAAGGGATGAACTATAATTATAAATCAAACAATGGGAATAGTGAACCCTCTCGTGAATCCAGGAATTAATAAATGCAAACAGGTATTGGACAGGTAGGTAGATAAAGGGACAGAAGAAACCAAAAGGTTTTAAATCAGGTACCGCTACGGTCCAACGTTTTACAGATTTCGCCGTCCACCGGACGTCGAAATACACAAAAGAATATACTGCGGAGATCAGCACAACGAGACGATCAAAACGGCATATAGATATCAGTCGTATGATCGAATTATAAAAATTCAAATTTTCTACTAGCGGAAAATGCAGCAAAAACGCAGAAAAATAAGATCGACGGAGCTAAAGAAGTCCGAATTTTGAAAAACAAAAAATGACGTCTTAGTCAGAAGATGAATTAGAATTTTTCTATATAAAAATTTTCAGGTTTGAAAACATTTTATTTTCATCGCTTTTTAACTGATTAAATTGAAGTAAATTTACGCGCGAAATAAACTTTCATATTTTCGGACGAAAATTTACTAGTTGCTATGTTTAACTAGACGCATTCCAAATATCAAATTTATATTTCAAAATTTTATCGTTTTAAAAATCCCACAAAATTCCAATTAATAACGTTATTAAAACCGGTTAAAGATGCGGGTTGTTACACTCTCCCCCACTCAAAACTTTTCGTCCCCGAAAAGGAAGGATGTAGGAGAATAGAACCAACTAGAAGAAAATAGATTGAAAACAAAATAAAACAATTTATTTAACATATAAATTTCAACTTAAATAAATTTATATTCAACAATTTGTTTTTAAATTCAAGGTTTTCATTAAATTGATTTGATTTCACATTTATTAATGTTAGGTACAAAAGGTTTCTTCCAAATGAAATTCAATTTAAATTCAATTAATCCAAGATACTCCCTTAAGTTGATTTAATTCAATTTATTAACTTTCAATATAAATTTTCTTCTATTAATCATACCTATTATTTATTTAACTTATTATTCTATTTATCTCCATAAACATTTTATAGTTTAAAATTTAAGTGAATAACATTTATTATACGTACTCACATTTTATTTCTAAAGACAATTTATTGTGCATTCTCCAATTTTCTTAAATTAACAATTTCAAAAGTCCTACATTTGAATAGTCATTTATTATAATCACACTTTATTCGACAAATTTGATTCTTCTTCATACCAAATTATTATTAAATTTATTCTACTTAATATATCCTATCACACATATATTAAGTAGATTTACATTTAATTAACTACTCAAATTTATTTAAAATTTCTTTTGATATCATTTCCTGCTGTATAATATTAAATTACATAGTTAACTTTTGAAAATTTAGGTAAGTTATATTGAATGCAATTGAGTATTATACAAGTAAATTTTACAATTCAGTTATTTCAAGTTAAGTATTTATAAAAAGAATTTGGCTTCATTTATAATTGAAAATCATCCTTTAAGAAAAAATTAGAATTAAATTTCCGATTAAATTTAAAAAATTTAGAGATAAATATATACATACAATATATCCAAGTCAAATCTAAATTAAATACTAATATATATGTATATAAATATTTTTAAATCAAGTCATACTTTAAAAATTCAAATCAAATTAATTTCAAACAAAAGTGTAGCAAGCTGCTGACGGTCTCTACCCTTCGAAACTCAAAAATGAATGTCGATGATGCGGCCGTCATCACCGAAATTATTTTCCAGTGACAAAATAGGAGAGCACTGATTTAAACATTTTAAATTCTTTGAATTGATTTCTATTTGAAAATATTTAAAAACTGTACACTTTAAAACTTTCAAATCAAAGTTTGAAATCACCGGAAATTAAATTCACAAATTCTAATTTATATCCATTTCAAATTCCAAATCAAATTATAGCCAAGTTTTATAAATTATGTATTTATATTATGAAATAGTCAATGGTTTATAAAACAATAAATGAAAATCAAATATCATCATTTCTGACAACAAATTCATTAACAATTTAATTTTCAGAAAACTTATATTTATATATAATATAATCATACAAAACTATTTTGTTTACCAAATTTGAAAACAATATTGTGTCAGTTTGTTCTGTTCAAGTGTTTTAGAAATCCTATCGATAGCGTTGATCAGACGAATCGATCGGAAACCCAAATCAACATCAACAACTCAAACAACACTATATATAAAACATTTTAATATTAATTTACAAATACACTTCTCACTCGACGATATAAAAATGGATTTCAAAGCATGGATAGAGATTCAATTTTGATAGAAATCAAATCAAAGAGAATTTTTGATTCGAAGATAAGTCTGAAACAGAAGATAAGATGATTTAAATAACAAATAAGAAGATGGATGAGTTTATATAAATCGCGGGCAACCTTATCCGGGTCGACCGTGACTTTAAGAATAAGATCGATGTAGAATTCCGAGGTAAATCAACATTCGATCTCAAGAAATAGAATTCAATTATAGCAGGTGATAGATAGCATCGTAAACCGAGGATACAGAAATCTCCGGTAAATCAATGCCTATTGTAAAGGAGTTTTACCCCTCTTTAAATCATTCGAAGTTTAGCGAGACCGCCGATCCATTATAAAGATCATTCAAAGTGGAGTTATGGGATGCTCCAGAATTGAAAGAAGACGAATAGTGAGGGACACGTGTAACAACCCTGTATTTTTCAATTATTTTTAAATTGATATTTCCAGATTTAAAAGCTTTATTTATGAAAAAGAATAAATTTTGTTATTTTAAGTATAAACTTTGATTTTGATGTGGATTAGAATTCCAAATATGACTAAATTTAATATTTCCAGAAAATGTGAATTTTGGTTAAAATAGTCAAACTTTGACTTTTAAACTTAAAAATTTAAAAGTTTGAAATTATAAATTTTATATTTTATTATAAAAATAGATGTAATAACTTGAACACTACTTTTCGTTTCGTTGAGAACGGAGTTATAATGTAAAAGTTATGTACATTTCAATTTTTAGTATAATTTGTTTTATTGTGCAATTTTGCCTAGTTTAAATTTTATAAATCATATTTTCTTTCTTATATTTTATTTTATTATGTGTCAATATGTTTTTTTATGTATATTTTTGTCTTTTTATGTTTTAAAATGATAATAGAATTTTTCCAAAATTTACTGTATTTATTTTCCATTTTTAAAGGCTGTTTTCCTATTTTCTGCTATTTTCTTCATTAAAAATTATATGTAAATTAAATTTTAAACATTTATTTTGTGAATATATTTTTATTTTATGTTATTATTTATGTTTAAAAATATATTTCAAGCTCATATGAATTTTCTAAAAATTTATTCTATTCAATTCCAAATTTTCTAGACTAGTTTACTATTTTAGCTATTTTCTTAATTTAACTTTATATAATTGATAAATATTTATATAAATTATTATATTTTGATAAAATTTCGAAATTTTATCTGGGATTATTATTTTTTCCAGAAATATAAAGTTATAAAAAAGGAATTAAAGATATATGAAGAGTTTGATACCTTTTGTGTGCTTAGCCCTTTTGAATTCTACCGTTTCTTTTTCAATCAATACATCTTTTATTTTATTTTTTGCCGTTCTTTTCCTCATTCATTTTCAGCCGACTCCCTCATCTTATTCACGAATTTTCAAAGCTCCAAAACCATAAAAAAAAATCATGGCCTCCATCTTGCAAAAAAAATTGGTAATCTCCCTCTTTTCTTTCTACTTTTTCTTACTTTTCTATGCAATTTTGCCTTGATCTCTTCACATGTTTGCTTGGCCTAGCCTCTACCACCTTCATCCCCATCATCACCTCCTCCATCTACTACAGCAAACACTCCCTTCCCTCTGACCAAGACAGGCCATGACCTTCCACTTGAAGCCATCACCACAAAACTCCACAAAACATTGCCTAGACCACACATATCATCACCTACCCTCCATATCTTGATTTGGCCACCCCATAGCCACCACTACCACTTGCTACATGACCTTTGGATGCTGCTACTCATCACCCAAACCTCTGTCCAGACCTGTACCAAATGATGGCCGAGCCATTTGACCCATAGACCGAGCCAAAAGTTGAACCAAACTCCACTATGTTGCCTAGTCTCTTGATATTCTTGTGTTGTAACTTCCTCCACATGTTCTAGCCTTTATGCCATGCATTCCTATGATCAAACCTGAGCCAAAGTCATGTCAAACCTGACCTAAATAAACCCCTAGGCCATGCAAAGCATTGTAGAAAACAAGGCAAAATATTTGACATTCAAATCTCTTTTCGTTTAAAAGTTATTCCATTTCAAGTGCGTTGAAATTGTGTTTGTTTTGATGTATGTTTTGGGTTGTAATACAAGAGTTGTAGCTTTGGATCTTGCTCTCCACTCAAGTCCGTAGTCTTTTCATCGTGCTTTTGTTTCCATTGTGTCATTGGTTTTGATATCTCCAGCACAAACAGGTGAGTTATTCTCACCAGACAATATGTACCTATATAACTAGTAAATTGACACCCTGCGAATCTGTAGAAATATATTATCATGTTATATATGCTTATATTATTATCATATGATGTTCACACCTGTTATTACACCTGTTATATCATATGTTACTGTTATTTAATGTTATTCTGTTATTTATATCTGTTATCACCATTGCAAGTTCCCTGTAGACTAGAATCACTATGGGTTGAAATGATACATACCCGAACGGACTTTAGAATAGGAAAAAATTGTTATGGGCTGAAATGATAGGCCTGAACGATTTTTATTTAATCTATTTTAACTTGGGATTGCGGGTTTGAAATGATAGAACCCAGATTTTTCTTTTTTTAACTGCGGATTGAAATGATACATATCCGTATCACATGACCTAGGTTAGAAAATTATATACAGGCCCGTGGTTATTTTATAAAGTGTTTTGGATATTTTTAAGTATTTTAAAAAAATTATAAATTTATGAAATTTGATTTAAATGGATTTTGAAATGTTTCAAATTAAAGAAATTATGATTTTTTCCATGTGTTAAAAATGTAATTAATGAATGGTTTAACTAGATTTTTGAAATATAACTTAAGTTAGAAATTTGGAATTTTGGTTAAAAATGATATTTAAGTTATATAAATAAAATGGATATTAAATTTTATTTGGAAATGGTAAATATGATAATTTGATTAAATTTGAATTTAAGTGATTTATTAAAGTATTATTGATTTTTCTATGAATTTAAGTGGTTAAATAAGTGAATGTTTAAAAGTGATCTTTTAAAATATAACTTGACTAGGAAATGTGAAATTTGGTTTTAATTAAAGGGTTAAGTTAATTAAATAAAATTGGAAATTTAGTTAATTTTGTGAAATGGTAATTTAAATTTGAAGTGTTAAGTTATTTGTTGAAATGTGAAGAATTGGAAACTTTTACACTTAAATTTATTAAGTAAATTGTTGAAAATTGGATTTTATTATAAGAAATTTATTATGAAAAGATATATGTTAAACGATATGTAAATGAACATTTTAAATGTTAAAATATGATTTTTAAAATGTTTATGTGTTTTAAATTAAAGTTATTTAATTGCTGGAAATACACTAACACCTGAATTAACTTTTAATAGCATTCAGAAATGCTATAGATTCTGTTTTGAACTAAAATTATGTAAAAAGAGCTATTACAGCATTTCTGAAATGCTGTAGTTGCTGTAATTGAACTTATAGACTAATATTGAACTCAGGTCTATTATAGCATTCTCCGGAAATGCTATAATGGTCTGCAGTCTTTGCTGAAACCAAATTTAACCCTTGTTTTGAAATCTGAACTACCGCAACACTTCTGAAATGCTGTCTTTTCTGTTTTGAACTATAATTCAACTAAAACCGAGTTTTAACGGCAGTTTTAAGTGCTGTCTTTACTGAATTAAAAATGTTTTCAAGTATAACTTGTAGCAGTTGTTTTTAAATGTTGTGAAATGCTGAAATTTTAATAATTAGGTTTTTGACTTAGTAAACGAACTCAGAATGGTTTGAAACTTTGGAAATTGAATACTTGATTTGAAAATATAATAACTACACTTTTAAAAGGTTTAAATGAATTATTTTGATTGGAATATAAACCATTTAAAGGTGATTTGAAATGATAGTAAATGAACGATATCTTTGAATTTAAAAGGTATTTAAAGTTGAATATTTGGATTTGAACTGATAGGATATTTTATTTTATTAAAATGATTTGAAATGAAGTTTTGTAAGGATATGATATTTTATTATATTAAAATGATTTGAAATGAAGTTTTGAAATGATATGAAAATTTAAATATATGGAAATGGTTTGGAATTGATTTAATCTTTATTTTGATAAAGATATGGTTTGAAATGATATTTTATTTTGAAGTAAAGTATTGTTTTTAAAAGTTATAACCATGGGTTATAATAACGATTGGTTGGCAAAGAGACCGGGATCAGATACGGACATACTCTCTGTCGATAACGAAAACCACTTTGACAACCGTGTACGCGGTGGAGATTCCAGAATGAAGTAGGATGGTGGCGATGTTCTTAAGGTATGTTACGTGGACCCAACTCCCGTGAGTTGGCATAAGGTGGCTAAAACAAGAGCGATCTCGGACCAGCGAGGTAGCACCTCTTCTCGGACACATTTCTTCGATATTATACTCTTACTTGTGATTGATTAGATGGCCATCCTCCGATTTGGGAGTGTTGTTCGAGGTGGAACGGTAGTGGCTGCTATGCGTATCCATCAGTCCGTGTGCGTAATTGGTATATCTACCCTGGCATTGCCTAGTTGTACCGTGTCACCTACCATATCGAGCTTTACTACGATTATGATTTTAAGATCCGACCGCGTTAAGGTTCTCCATCCCCTTAACGCTATTTTCTATATGATTATACTTTACTTATTTAGACACTATTATAATATCGAATATTACTACATAGTAGATAGTTTAACGGATCCTTAGAGGATGGGCAGTCCCAAGCATCTTCTAAGTTACTTGTACCTTTATTACAGTTCACTTGAGTTGGTTTACATTATATAAGTATATATTGTCCTGACTCGAGTGTTTTGTGTTTTGCTTTACGCTCGGGTCAGCCTGAGTTATTCACAGATTTGGATTTCCACTCTCTTGGAGATTTGAATCGCTGGAGATTATCTGCTTGTCATGTCCTATCTATTTCAATTCCGTTGTTCTACTCAGCTTGTACTTGGTTATTTTATTGAGACTTTTGTTGTACTCTATTTCTTCTGTTGTATCTTATGTAACTCTGACATATTTAGATAGTAGCTTCATGAACTACTATTTCTTTTACTTCCGCTGCATTATTTTACTCTGTGTCTGTGATCTGTGATTATTTATTTACTGCATATTCTGAGATTTGCCAAATTTTTATTTACAATGCGGTATTTTGAGCAATTCAATTCCGGCATGAGTGTCTACCTATACACTTATAATGGATGCGAATGGTTGAAAATATCGGGTCGTCACAGTTGGTATCAGAGCTTTGGCTTTGAGGCAAAACTCAGCATATGGAGTAGATTTATTTACAGAATCACTTTCGTTCGAGTTTGAATCTTTTCCTCTTGATTCGAATTTCCTTTGAATTTTTGGAACGTTCCCTGCGGTTCCAAAATTCATTCTTGTCCCTCACTATTCATCTTCTTTTGATTTTGGAGTATCACATAACTCCACTTCGAATCATCTTTATAGTGAATTGGCTGTCTCGCCAATATTCTAATTTTATGGTAAAGGGGGAAACTCCTTTACAAATTTGCATCAATTCACCAGAGATTTATATCTATCCTTGGTTTAGATGCTAATATCTTTTATTATTCCAAACTCTATCTCTTGAGATCGAAGGTAGATTTACCCCAGAAAATCCACATTTGATCTTATCCATTAAGTCACGGTTGACCCGGTTAAGGTTGTCCGCGATTTATCTAAGCTTACCCATCTCTCTACTCTGTTAACCATCTTGTCTTTTGTTTCTAAACCATCTCCAAACATTTTGAATTGTACTGGTAAATCTAAGTTTGTTTTATATATTGTGTTGTTTGAGTTGTTGATGTTGATTTGGGCTTCCGATCGATTCGTCTGATCAATGCTATCGATAGGATTTCTAAAACACTTTGACAGAACAAACCGACACAATATTATTTTAAAAAAAATTGGTTAATAAAAATAAATTTGGATATATAATTTTATGGAACTTAATAAATTGATTTAAATTGATTATTTGAAATGATAATACTTGATTTATCATTTATTGTTCTATAAATGAATTTATAAATAGTTGTTTATAAATTTATTTGGGAACTGAAATGAATTTAAAACAAGAAATTTAAATAATTTAATTTCCGATGGTTTCAAACCTTGTGTTTAAAGTTTTAAAAGGATATATTATTTAAAGTATTTCCAAGTAGAAATTTGTTTCCAAAGAATTTTAAAGTTTAAAAATTAGTGCTCTTCTCTTTGTCGCTGGAAAATAATTTCGGTGATGACTGCAGCATCATCGACGTTCATTTTCGAGTTTCGAAGTGAAGAAACCATTATGTAGTCCTGCTACAGTTTTGTTTTGGGAAATTTGATTGATTTGAATTTCTAAAAGATGATTTGATTTATAATATATATAGATATATGATTTAAATTTGATTTGACATATTATGTACATATATTTATTTATCTCTAACTGGTTTGAAGGAAATCGGAAATTAATTCTTACATTTTTTTTCTTAAAGAATAATTTCAATTATAAATTTGGATAAATGATTCAAATTTGTGATAATTCAATTGGAAAGTTTTTACTTGTATAACACACAATTTCATTCCAATATAACTTACCAAAATTACACAGAAGTTGAATATGAAATTGGATAATATACAATATAGAAAGGATTTTATAAATAAAATTTGAGTGGTTATAATAAATGTTATACACTTAAATTTTAGTTATAAAAGATTAACAGAGGTAAATAGTGAAAAAGGAATTTAAAGAACGGCGGTCCCAAGCATCTTCTAAGTTACTTGTACCTTTATTACAGTTCACTTGAGTTGGTTTACATTATATAAGTATATATTGTCCTGACTCGAGTGTTTTGTGTTTTGCTTTACGCTCGGGCCAGCCTGAGTTATTCACAGATTTGGATTTCCACTCTCTTGGAGATTTGAATCGCTGGAGATTATCTGCTTGTCATGTCCTATCTATTTCAATTCCGTTGTTCTACTCAGCTTGTACTTGGTTATTTTATTGAGACTTTTGTTGTACTCTATTTCTTCTGTTGTATCTTATGTAACTCTGACATATTTAGATAGTAGCTTCATGAACTACTATTTCTTTTACTTCCGCTGCATTATTTTACTCTGTGTCTGTGATCTGTGATTATTTATTTACTGCATATTCTGAGATTTGCCAAATTTTTATTTACAACGCGGTATTTTGAGCAATTCAATTCCGGCATGAGTGTCTACCTATACACTTATAATGGATGCGAATGGTTGAAAATATCGGGTCGTCACAACACAAATGAAATTTGGAACCGTAAGGAACATTCCAAAATTCAAAGGAATTGAGTCAAAAGGAAGAGATTGAAACTCGAATGAGAGTGATTCTGTAAATACATTTACCATATATGCTAAGTTTGCCTAGAGCTACCAAAGCTCTGATACCAACTGTAACGACCCACTATTTTGGACCATTCGCATCCGCACATGTCGGACTTGAATAATTCAAAATACCGAATTGTTAATTTAAATTTGGCAAAACTGAACATATACAGTAAATAAATAATCACAGATCACAGACACAGAGTAATAAATGCAGCAGAAACAAAAGATAGTAGTTCATTAAGCTACTATATACATATCAGAGTAAAATAAGGTACAACAGATGTCTCGAATACAATAGTCAAATACAATATCAGAATACATCACTAGAATCAACTGAATATCTGAAAGCTGGATAGATAGCTGGATCTCCAAGCGAAGCTCCAACTCCAAAGGTGAGTCTCGAATACTGGTACACCCAGTCTGACCCGAGCGTAAAGCAAAACACAAAACACTCGAGTTAGGATTAACATTCTTATATCAATAAATCCAACTCAAGTGAAATGGCAACTGAAATATGTTGGATATGTTTCATCCGGTCTCCCCGAACCAGACATGCCGGACCACCCAAAAGTTTCCCACCGAATCAGAACCTTCCTAACTCCCACCGGACCAACCCTCCTGCCGAACCAACCGGACCAACCCATTGCCGGTCCAAACCTCCTGCTGAACCAACCGGACCAACCCTCCTGCCGAACCAACCGGACCAACCCATTGCCGGTCCAAACCTCGCCTCCAACCACCGAACCAACTCATTGCCGGTCCAAGCCTCGCCTCCAACCACCGAACCAAAGTCCTATCGAGCCAGAGCAGTGCCAGGCCAGATTGTAGCAGCCCAGGCCCACCAGCTGCTATATACCTCCAAGACCCCTACCCCCAGCCTCACTCTATAAATAGAGGGGTAGGGGTACAACAATAGGGGACAAGTTTGAGAGCTCAAGCACGGATAGAACTTTCAAACAACTTTCTTTTACTTGTATCAAAGCTGTGTACTTGTAATAAAAAGAAGAGAAGAGAAATAACATATAAAGTGGACGTAGGCACATTCTGGCTGAACCACTATAAATTTACGTGTCTTTTTACAGTTTAGCCCCTGCTTTTCATATATTTGCATAAATCACTCAAATCGCTAAGAACAAACATAAGATCTACTAAATCATACAACTTCGAGGTGTTTGTCCATTTTTTGTGCAAACATTTTTGGTGCTTTCATTGAGAGATAGAAGCTCGAAGCTTCAGCTTCATCCACTTAACAGTTTTCCTAACAGCATCGTCCGCCACTTGGAAAACATGCCTCCCAAACAGAGAAAAGATGTTAGCAAAGGAAAAAACATCGCATCCAGCAGTCTTCCAGATCCAACTGTCACGAATCAAGTAAATCGTCCTCCTCCAGCAACAGTAACAAATGAAGAACAGGCTAACCCAACTACTCCTGCCACAGAACAGCCTGCAGCAATTACTAGAGCAGATCTGGACAGAGTTGTGGTTGAAGTAACTAACCGCTTCACGTCCCAGCAGGAAGCCTTGGCGGACCATCTCATGTCACGCTTAAGGGACGCTGAAGAATCCAACCGCAACACTGAATCATGGGGCGAGTCCCAGTCTGGAGGATCTCAGAGACAACAAAGATCTTCCTTCTTCTAAGGAGCTAACGGCAGAAGTAGCCGTGGTAGGAGCCGAGACCGAGCACAGCCCGAAGTTAGGCCTGACGAAGCGTTTGGTACCGAACCCAACGGGGAAGGTACCGGGCGAAGGTCAACTGTAGCTGAGCCTGTCATGCTGCCTAACCACAGAAACGCCAGTGAACGGGGCCGAGCTAGAGTCCAGCCCAAAGTTGGACCCGAGGAAGTGCTTAGATCAGAACCCAACAGGGGGAGATCAAGGCAAGGGCCAACTGTAGCTGACCCAAGCATGCTCCCAGAAGATCAAAGGCAGCCACTGGAAAATATGAGGAATGATAGACGATACCATCCCTACAGGTCATATGGACGGAATCAATCCCACAGAACAGAACCAAACTCATTTCTATCTGCTCCAAGTTCTGATGAAAGGATGGCACGCTTATTCAGAGAGTGTGTCCAACGGGAGCAAAGAGATCGAGGGATAGGCGCTAGGGTAACCAGCCCTTTCGCCCGCAATATCGAAATTGCTATCACCCCCCGAGAATTGAAGATGCCAACAATGGAACCCTACAAAGGAACCTCCGATCCCGTTGTACACTTACAGAGGTACACGCAGCATATGCTCATGAGTGGAGCAACAGAGGGAGTACTGTGCAAATGCTTTCCGCTCTTCTTAGCTGATCTTGCTACCTCCTGGTTCTGTCATCTACCCTAAGGATCCATCAGCTCGTGGGAAATGTTGAAAGAAAAATTTATCAGTCAGTTCCGCATTCATGTGGAGCAACCTAAGGACGCTTATTTCTTATCCAGCGTCAAACAGAAACCTGGAGAAAAGCTGAAGCAATACCTAACCAGATTCAATGCCGCAGCAGCCGCAGTTCAAGATGCCGATGAGAAGCTTATCCTAATGGCCCTCTGCAGTGGTGTGCATCCGGACACTAAATTTGCTAGAAGATTGACAAAAGAAAAACCAGCTGCTTTACCCGATTTCTTCCATGAAGCCGGAAAATACATGAGGCTTGAGGATGCTGCCGTTGAGGGGCAGTCCGGACAGCAAAATAAGACGACCCATGGCAATGCCCCTGCTGTGGCGAGGGACGTTCGAAGAAATGATTCCAGAGACAATGCTGGGGGCAAGAAGGGAGAAAAGCGCCTATATCGGCCAGGACCAAGATTCGACACTTACACCCCTTTGAACGAGACCGTCGAAAATATCTTCCTTGCCACCCAAGGCGAAGTTAGATACAAACGCCCACCATACAAGAAAGAATCAGATAACGCACAGAAGTCTGGAAAATTCTGCCGCTTCCACGAGTCTCACGGACATGATACCAACGAATGCCATCATCTCCGAGATCTGATTGAGGAACACATCAGAAGGAAGAAACTGGAACGTTATGTAAAAAGTCAAGACAGGACTCCAGCTCCTGCCAATGAAAACCCAAGGCTACCCTCACCGGGGACCGACAGAGGAAGCCGCAACGCTAGCAGCTCTAGTCAAGAGAAGATAGTGGTCCATACCATCTCAGGAGGTCCGCACATCGCAGACAGAAGTTGGAGAGAGATGGAAAGATATGGGAAGTCGCTTAGAGACAATAAAGACTGTGTCAATACGGTTATAGAAGAGCGCCACCCAAAGCGGAAAGAAAGTGATGACATCACATTCAGTAAGCGTGACCTAGAAGGAAGACAGTACCCTCACATGGATCCCATGGTTATCTCTGCCCGACTCGGTCCCGCCGAAGTTTACCGAATCCTGGTAGACACTGGAAGCTCTGTAAATATCCTGTTCAAACACGCATTCGACAAAATGAAGCTATCAATGAAGGATGTATCTCCCTGCGATAAACCACTACACGGTTTCACTGGAGATGCGAAGATGCCCCTCGGGCAGCTGGACCTCTTTGTTGAGATTGGAAGCCATCCCCGCTCCGTTGTACGGAAACAGACGTTTGTGCTAATAGAAAACCATTCGGCCTACAACACCTTCTTAGGAAGACCAGCCTTGTCTGACTTCCAAGTTGTCCTAGCCCCATGGTGCCTGAAAATGAAATTTCCAACAGACAATGGGGTAGGGGAAGTGGAAGGAGACCAGGATATTGCACGAGACTGCTATGTAACCGAACTTCGCAACAACCACAGGAAGGATAAAGGGAAAGGTGTAGAGATTGCCATCTGCACAAAAAGCCTTGAAGCGTAGCAACTAAAGAAAGCCCCTCCTCTTCGATACACCAGCGACCCTTTCAATGAATTAGACCCTAGGGACAAAGAGGAGGAGGCCACCGCCGAGCCTGCAGAGGCTATGGAGTTTATATCTGTAGACAAGCACGACTCAAGTAGGCTACTGAAAATTGGGTCCCAGCTGAAAGCTGAATTGAAGGAACAACTCATCGATTTTCTCCGCCACAACTTGGACGTATTCGCATGGTCACACGCTGACATGACCGGAATCTCCCCCGACATAGCCTGCCACGTATTAAACATTGATCCTACCAAGGCGCCTGTAAAACAAAAAAAGAGAAGCATAGGGGCAGAACGATCAGCAGCCCTCGATGAAGAAGTAAAGAATCTACTCGCCAATGACTTCATACGAGAAGCTGTTTACCCAGAATGGATCGCCAACCCGGTACTAGTAAAGAAGGCTAATGGGAAGTGGCGGACCTGCATTGACTTCTCCAACCTAAACGACGCCTGCCCAAAGGATTGCTTCCCACTTCCCAGAATCGACCAACTTGTAGACAGCACAGCCGGGCACGAACTCCTATCTTTTATGGATGCATACTCAGGATATAACCAAATTCCTATGCATGCTCCCGACCAAGACCACACTAGTTTCATCACCGATCGAGGTTTATACTGCTATAAGGTAATGCCTTTCGGACTTAAAAATGCAGGAGCCACCTACCAGCGCCTCGTCAACAAGATGTTTGTGGGGCTGATAGGACAAACTATGGAAGTATATGTGGATGACATGCTGGTAAAGTCAAGGAAGGCCAAAGATCACGTAAGCCACCTAGGCAAGATGTTTCAAGTACTTCGGCAATATGGAATGAAGTTGAATCCACTAAAGTGCTCCTTCGGAGTGTCATCAGGAAAGTTCTTAGGATTCATCGTTCATGCCAGAGGGATAGAAGCAAACCCTGAACAAGTCCGAGCGCTAAGGAATATCAAGATACCTTCCACCCGAAAGGAAATGCAAAGCCTAAATGGAAAAGTGGCCGCCCTAAGCCGATTCATCTCCAAGGCAACGGACAAGTGCGTCCCCTTTTTCGAAGCTCTAAAGAAAGATAAAGGAAAGTTCGAATGGACGGACGAATGCTTAACCACATTCCTTAACCTAATCGAACACCTCCAGAAACCACCGATACTCTCGACTCCAAGCGAAGGCGAAGAATTATACCTATACCTTGCTGTGTCATCTCACGCTCCAAGCGCTGCCTTGGTAAGGGAAGACAACCGCACGCAACGACCAGTTTACTTCGTTAGCAAAAGGTTTACTGGGGCAGAAGTTAGATATCCTAAACTTGAGAAGTTAGCATACTGTTTACTGATCACATCACGAAAGCTGCGTCACTACTTCCAGTCCCATTCCATCAAAGTTCTGACCGATCAACCACTGAGGCAGGTACTCCATCGTCCTGACACTTCTGGGCGACTACTTAAATGGTGCATTGAACTAAGTCAGTATGATATCACCTATCACCCCTGCACCGCCATCAAGGGACAAGCCATGGCTGATTTCATTGCAGAATTCACTACCAACGAAGATAAGGAGCAATTGGACATAGCAGAAGATATCAAGTGGAATCTCTTTGTGGATGGTGCATCGAACGAACAAGGCTCGGGGGCAGGTGTGTAGTAATCACTCCTAGGGGAAACAAACTACACTATGCTATAAGGTTGGAGTTTGCTGCTACCAACAACGATGCAGAATATGAAGCAGTGATAGCTGGACTAGAGATTGCCATAGAAATTGGAGCCAATTCTTTGTGCCTTCATAGCGATTCTCAACTTATTGTTAATCAAATACTAGGAGAATTCCAAGCTCGAGAAGAACGACTCATAGCATATCTAAAGAAGACCAAGTTACTTCTCAGCCGATTGGACCACTACTTAGTCAAACACATCCCTCGGGAGGAGAACCGAGAGGCCGACGAATTGGCAAAGCAAGCAAGTGTGAGAGACACCACCATCTTCGGGGCAGTGACCATCTCAAAGCAACTGGCCCCAAGTTTTGAGCAAGTGAATCTGATAGCTGCAACCGAAGAAGTAACTTGGATGACTCCCATCCGAGACTACCTACAAAGTGGCACACTACCCGTCGGGCGTAACGAAGTCAAGAAAATCTTGAGGAAAGCGTCCCGCTACACAATACAAGGAGACATCCTCTATCGGCGCGGGTTCTCTAACCCATTGTTAAGGTGTGTCGCCGGAAGGGAAGCCAAGGAAATCTTATCCAACATTCATCAAGGAAGCTGCGGAGATCACACCGAAGGGCAAACGTTAGCAAAAAAGATACTCCGATACGGATATTTCTGGCCCACCTTAAGCAAGGACGCCTTAGATTTCGTCAAGAAGTGTGACAGATGCCAAAAATTTGCTAAGATCCCTCGGCTACCAACAACCGAGATTACTCAGATGACCAGCCCTTGGCCCTTCGCAATATGGGGAATTGACTTAATCGGCGAGCTACCAATGGGCCGAGGCGGGGCCAAATATGCTATAGTGGCAGTTGATTATTTCACCAAATGGGTGGAAGCGGAACCTCTAAATAAAGTATCTTCAGCAAAAGTTATTAACTTCTTGATCAAAAATGTTCTATGCAGGTATGGAGTCCCACTCAAAATCATATCAGACAATGGACTTCAGTTTGACAGCGAGGAATTCGCCAACTGGTGCCAAGAACACAGAATTCATAAAAGCTTCTCATCCGTAGCATATCCCCAGGCAAACGGACAAGTCGAAGCAGTCAACAAAATTCTGAAAGCTCTGATCAAAAAGAAGCTCGAAAAGTCAAAGGGCGCTTGGGTGGATGAACTCCCTACGGCACTATGGGCCTACCGCACATCTTTCAGAACATCAACAGGGCACACTCCTTTCTCTTTGGCATACGGATCGGAGGCTATGCTCCCAGTTGAAACCATTGTGCCTTCCCACCGTAGGATCCACTATAACCCAGAAGAGAATGAAGAGCTCCTCAACATGTCTTTGGATCTAGTCGAGGAGAGAAGAAATGATGCAGTCCTTAAAGCAGCAGCCCACAAACAAAAAGTGGCGGCACACTACAACTCCAAAGTCAAGCATCGTACCTTACAGGAAGGGGATCTTGTCCTCAAGCGAATCTTCCCTCACCCCGGAGCACTAGACCCAATCTGGGATGGACCATATGTAATTCATAAAGATCTCCACAACGGAGCCTATATTTTGTCAACAGTGGACGGAGAGGTGTTCCAGAGGGCATGGAACATCCAACACCTCCGTCGATACTTTTCTTAACTTGTATTGCCCATATGAAGTGAATTAACAAAGAGAATCAGTGGACGTAGGCATTTTCGTGCCGAACCACTTTAAAAAACCTTGTCTCTTTTTTAACTTGTTCCTTTGTATCTTGGCTGCTTGTTAACTTTATCCTTTTCTGTTGAACAAAATCCTGAGTATATAGCATTTCTATTCAAAGCACTCCACAACGCAACTTCACCTGGACAAGACCCAACAGGTACTATGCGAATCTATGCCCTCGCCAATGAGACACTTTTGCTCCAGCATCCCTCTGCTGCGGGTTAACTCATTGCTCGCGACGGCCCTTAAAGCCAACTGTAATGAGCCGATTATAGGCCACCGAGAAGGCCGACTATAGCCGAGGCAGCTCATTACGGCGTTAGGCTCGCCGGCAACTGTGAACCGACTATAAGCCCCAACATAAGGTGTGGCCAGCAAGGGGCAGTTCACAGTTGACGATCGGCACCCACGCTAGCCGGCCACAGTAAATCGAATAATACCCACGATTACGGGCCATAATGGCCCGGGTAGTTACTGTGCGCGATCTCGGCTCCGATGTGTCTTAAGTGCGGCTGTGGTAAAAAAGAATTAACTCCCCGCGGAGGCGTAAGATGGGTGACGAATGTCTCCAAGACCCACAGCTAGGGAAAGTGACTACAAAACCCGTTTTCCACGAACTTAAGCACATCGAAGGCCTTCCGTGATTGGAAGTTTTACCTTTTCACGTATTTCAATTTTACTTAAAAAGCTTTTTCCCTATCCTCTATAACAATCCCTAAAGTACATGATACAGAGTAGGAGATACTCGCCAATGGGTGTAGGGACTCACAGTGGCAGGACATTCGACTACATTCCATGCTCGGTCATACAAGATATTCAAGACTGCCATCTACGATTAAAACATGAAAGGCGGTATTTTCTTCTTTTGTGTACAAATACATGACTATAATTTGTTCACACCACACGCTAATATTGCAAGTCATGAAATTATGATTTAGAACCAGAATCTGACATCAAACACAATTTAATTACAAGAATATACATAGCTATATTTCTCATACGACATGCCAAAATAACAGCAAACATTCAAAAGACGACAAAATCAGCTTAAGTTAAAGAATTACACGTCAAAAATAAGACTATTTATTACAAGTGGCAAAATATTACAACCTAAAGGCTACGTTACTATTTTTCGACTAACATATACAACACTGTCAAATCCACAAAAAGAGTTTTTCCAGGTATAATCAAGGGGCCGGCTGCAGTGGAGCTTTATCCTTGCCCTGTTGACCCCCTGTCCAGTCAGAAAAAGGACTCATTAGCAATAAGCAACCAAGTTGATGGAAAAACTAAAAAGGGAGACTTACCAGCGCCTGCTTCCTGACTATCCTGATCGTCATCCTCTACCTGCACGCCTACCTCCTCAGCGGCAAGCAACCGCATACCTTCCTTCACCGCCACCTTCTCCTCCTTGGCAAACTGAGCAGTGACCGCATCCATGCTAAAGACCACGCCACCATCTTTATCCGCATCGGCCTTAGCTTCCTCCAGAGCCCGAAGATAGATCTTAGCCATGACCCTAGGATAATCATCCATCCAAGATAGGTTGCCCTGCTTCCAAGTTCGGAAGTACATGTCCTGAAGCATTTCATCCATCATCCCCTCATTCTCCTCAAACTCCCTCATCCGGGCCTCGGAAGCCGACAAACTTCCCACAGCAGCTTCTCTCTCCAAACGGTATCTCGAGCAGTCAGCCTGAAGGGATTTCCGCATCGCCTCCATCTCCTCCTTCAGCCTAACCTGAGCGAGCTCTGCGGCTTCAAGTTTCCCCGACAGCTCCTCTACCCGCTCAAGATCCGCCCTCCGAACCTCATCCAATGTCGAGATGGCCATATTTATCTGTTCCTTGCAGGCGGCCTCCATCTTCCGCAGTTCCGCCTTACTAGCCTCCTCCATAGCCTTCCTCAGCCGCCCGGAGGCAGCCTCATGCTGGGAAATCTGAATGGCTTGATCAGCAAGCTGTTTCGCCTGGTCCGAAACCATCAATCGTAATCGGATGTTGGCACTCCCAATTTCCTCTCCAGCCTTAACCAGCCGGGCATGATGCCCCATCAGCTTCTTAGTCTCCTCCGCCACCCGATCAATATTAGCCTTGGCCTCGTCTCCCATGGTAACTATCCGAGTAGTAAGAAGATCAAAATCTAAAGACTTAGCCTCATCGAGCACCCGTACCATGGGATTGCGGGGAAGAAGGTGCTCGCCAGTAACCTCATCAAAAGTAACATCATGGGAACTTGGATCCAAATCAGGATGACCCGCAAATGGATTACGAGCCAAGTCAGGACGGTCGATATGAGTAACATAAGGGTTTCCGGACGGGTGCGGAGAAGGTGAAAACCCGCTATCCTCCTCCGTGATATCATGAAGAGGCTGAGCCGGGAACTGAGGACCAGGCGAAGGTTCGGATAAAGGACGACTCCTCTTTCTCTGCTGAATACCCTCTTCGATAACCCCGAGAAGAGGACGGTAGCCGACTACATCCCCGGAGCGGTGGGTCGAAGGCTTCGGCTTGACAGAAGTTTTGGAAAGCTTGTACTGTTCAAGCCTGTGCCAAAAATCTGAGGCTTTGATCGTTTTACCTGCTCCTGATATGAAGAAAAAGTGTCACAAGCATATATTGTTCTATACTTCGAGAAAACACAGCAAATTAAAAGGAGAGAAACACATCTGTGGTTGTACAAACCCTGGGGAGGAGTAGGATACTGCAATAGGTCCTGGATTTCATTCCAGGACGGGAGCGGGTCATAAAATATTCCTAAGTCCCTATCATTAGTGAAGCATGCAGGAGTCAAGAGTTCACCTTGAGTCGTCGGAGCCACCCTGGCTGGAATGGTCTGGGAAGACTCGCTTGCACCGGTCCCGGCCTTGTCCGCTTTCCCGGTTTTCTCTACCAAAGCCGGATCTTCGTCCAGCCCCTCGAAAGCCTGGTGGAACGCATCGTCCGTCCACTCCTGAATCTCGCCCGCTTGCCCAGGAAGCAAGGCCCCGATGCCATCGCCACCTTTATCACCTTCCCGACCATCTCCACCCTCGCCTCTTTCCTCCTCTATGTCTTCCTCCTCCCGGGTAAGTGGACAATTGCTGGGGGAGGGACCGTCCGACTTCTTGAGTTTCTTACCTCCGACAGCTGGAGGTTTTGTGAAAGGTTTCCTCTT
Organism: Allium fistulosum; assembly: GCA_030737815.1. Classification (NCBI taxonomy): domain Eukaryota; kingdom Viridiplantae; phylum Streptophyta; class Magnoliopsida; order Asparagales; family Amaryllidaceae; genus Allium; species Allium fistulosum. The sequence continues at coordinate 70,809,374 of CM060903.1, forward strand.
GCTACTCTCTACCGTAACACCTTCCTTGGTCTGAGCAGCCGCCCTCTCCTCCGCCGTTTCCCTCAGCTTAACTACTGACTGCTGTGGAAGGATTAAGTTATACTCCAGAAGAATCGCATTTCTGATCAAGAAGGCAGATGATCTATATTTCCCGAGAATAGCTTCTATCTCAGCCGCCGTCTGAACCAGGCGGTCAGTCTCCACAACCGCAAAGCCACCTGTCGCTAGAAAAAATGAGGAAGTATCAGAAAAAGCATCGCAATCGTAATGGAAATTATAAGTAAAAGCATCAACTTATATCCCGAAGTAAAGCGCCGAATTGAAACAGAGTCGTCCCTAACAAAGAACCATTCCCTCTTGAACATGCTGAATTTGGAATACAGATCCAAGACCGGCTTGAAGGTCACAGCTGACTCCAAGCTAATGTATGGGGACCCCTTCTTATAGCCCCTCAGGTTATATAGATACCGGATCTCTCGGTTGGAAGGAGCACGACCATACTTCCTCCGGAAAATGACGAAGAGGCTCACCAGTATAGCATAGGAGTTGGGTTGAAGCTGGAACGGGGCCACCTTAAGGTATGTGAGGAAGCTGGCTATCCAAGCGTTCAGAGGAGGGATGGCACCACACATGCAGTGGTATCTGCTGTAGGCGAAGTACCCTTCAGGAGGATCATACGGCATAACATCTCTCCCAGGCAATAGCAAGCGCGCCCTATCGATTCCAAAGGATCGGGAGATGACATCAAGCTGCTCCTCCTTGAGGGAACTAGGAAAACAATCGGGCGGGGAGTTCAGAAGTTCCTGAGGGCCGTACCCGTCCACTAGTGATCTCGGGGTTGGTCCGTGACGTTCTGGATTCGGCTGAGCTGGGGGCACGGCAGTGGAACCTCCTTCGCCCCCGGATTTCTTCTTGTCTGATTGAGTTTCCGCTTTGCGAGACATTATCTACAATACCGGAAAAACACATTGTTAGAACAGAAGATGTAAACAAGTATATGACAAAACATATTCAGTATCATTTTCATTCGGAATTCAAGATCCCTGAGTTCATCCGGTTACTCAAGTGTAAAACTCATTCGGCATCCCAATATGAGAGTTCATTCGGTCAATCCAATCAATAGCTCATTCGGCATCTCAATGTGAGAATTCATTCGGTTAGTCAGGGGTCCAAAATTTCTGAGTTCATTCGGTAGCCTAGCCCTAGAAGTTCGTTCGGCAGAATACAAGCTCACCTGATTCGACAGTTCGAAAGATTGATTCGGTTATCGCAGTTGGTAAGGAAATATGAAGGTTAGAGACTCCTATTTATAAAGCTCAGCTGGAACAAAGCGCGGCACCTATAAGCACGTGCCCCACTTTGGGGGGCAAGTGTTGGATATGTTTCATCCGGTCTCCCCGAACCAGACATGCCGGACCACCCAAAAGTTTCCCACCGAATCAAAACCTTCCTAACTCCCACCGGACCAACCCTCCTGCCGAACCAACCGGACCAACCCATTGCCGGTCCAAACCTCCTGCCGAACCAACCGGACCAACCCTCCTGCCGAACCAACCGGACCAACCCATTGCCGGTCCAAACCTCGCCTCCAACCACCGAACCAACTCATTGCCGGTCCAAGCCTCGCCTCCAACCACCGAACCAAAGTCCTATCGAGCCAGAGCAGTGCCAGGCCGGATTGTAGCAGCCCAGGCCCACCAGCTGCTATATACCTCCAAGACCCCTACCCCCAGCCTCACTCTATAAATAGAGGGGCAGGGGTACAACAATGGGGGACAAGTTTGAGAGCTCAAGCACGGATAGAACTTTCAAACAACTTTCTTTTACTTGTATCAAAGCTTTGTACTTGTAATAAAAAGAAGAGAAGAGAAATAACATATAAAGTGGACGTAGGCACATTCTGGCTGAACCACTATAAATTTACGTGTCTTTTTACAGTTTAGCCCCTGTTTTTCATATATTTGCATAAATCACTCAAATCGCTAAGAACAAACATAAGATCTACTAAATCATACAACTTCGAGGTGTTTGTCCATTTTTTGTGCAAACAAAATACAAATGACTAAAAGGATGTTTGAAATAACCATCCTTTAAGGATCCGTTAAACTATCTACTATGTAGTAGTGTACGATAAGTAGATAATGCCTATCAGTAATATAAAATATCAAAATAGTGTTAAGGCGTTACCATTATTCCCCTTAACACATTTTATATAAGCGTTATAGTCTATACAGCACTGTAAACTCCACCGTAAACTAGTGGGATATCAGGGAGTACTCCATAGGTATAACACAAAACAAATCGTAGTGGTCGCATATAGGGATACAAGTATGACAAGGCACATGTGGCAATACCCAAGGTAGTGAAACTACCGTTTTCCTGATCCGGACTGGTGAGAACGCATCGCCGCAGTGATCTCAACACCGCGAAACAACACTCCCAAAATCAAGGGTGCACCAATCGACAACAAGTAATGAGTAGTTTTCGAAGAAGTGTGTTCGCTCGAGGTAGCTGACCCCATTTGGCCCGGCACGGCTCCTGTTTTAGTCATTTCCAATTTGACACAAGTGTCAAGGCTATCCATTATCGTTATCTTTCTTCAGTCATCATGTACATCATTCCAACCACTTTATTCTGGATCACACTCCGCGTATAGTTATTAAAGTGGTTTTCGGTTTAGACAGTGAGTATGTCCCTAACCGATTCCGGTCTCTTTAATAAATTTCGTGATCATTACACCGATTGGTCATTTAATAAATTTCAAAAACCAAATCAATTTCAATTTCAATTAGAATTTATAAATCAACACTTCATTTGTCTTTCTAAATCAATTTCCATAATTTACGTTTCAAAACTTTCAAATTACCATTTCAAAATCTTATAATTAAAATTCAATTTTATTTAAAACAATTCAAATATTGATTCAAGTTCGTATATAAGTTTCATTCATCATTTAAATTAATTTAATTTAACATTCAAATCAATTTAAATTCATTGATCGATTTCGTTCAATATTCGTTAAGTTAATTTATCCCTCAAAACAATTTCTATTTAACTTCCACTTTATGAAATAAATTATTTAAGTTCAACTCCATTATATCAAAACTTACAAATTGCATGAAATTAAATTCATCAAATCAAATTCTTTACATTCCAAGTCATACATAAACTTCAAATAATCACATTTTATTTCTTGTTAAAGAAATTCGATTTCACTTATTTATTTACTTAGTTACAAATTTCAAAACTTAATTATTTCATAACTCAACTTTATTTATTAAAGAAGTTCAATTTCACTTATTACAAAGTTCAATTTCTCATATCAAGAATACAATTTCACATAATTATTAAATAATTCAATCTTATTTAATTATTAAATAATTTCAAAAACTTAATTATTAAATAATTCAAACTTAATAATTAAATTTTAAACAACATCCTTTCATCAACTACTATGTTAATATTTTGTTTTGGATTATTACATATTAACATTTTCCTTTCATAAAAATTCAAATTCCAACTTCGTTTCGAAACCATATTATTTATTCAAATAAAATCTTTATTTTATTTTTAAATCAAATTATTGACCAATCGGGTTTTATTAAATTCTCTATCCTAGGTCAAAGTTTAATTTGGGTATTTATCATTTCAACCCGATTCTAGTTCAATTCAAAATCAAAGCATAGCAAAGGGAACTTGCAGTGTGATAACTAGGATGGTGTCAAAGTAAATAAACAAGCAATAACAACAACCAATATCAATCCAATAATCTATTCAAATAATCTCGAAATAATCGTATTAATTCACATTGTTGTTTGTGCAAATTAATATAATTATTTCTAGAATCTACACTATCATTTCATGTAGATTAAAGATTATTACAATAATATTAATACGGTTCTTCATTTGATATCAGTTGTTCAATTTCATACTACATCGATTTAAACAACATACATTTAAATGGTTCAAGGTGTATTTTACCAAATTTCTATGTGTCAATTAATTTCAACATTTAAAGGGTCATATTATGAAAATGTCATCTAATCAAATTTAACATATATCAAATCTAACTATCCTACGCCAATTTCAATTTCAAATTACTTATCATTTACTACATTAACAATCTAACGTCCTATGTCCATATCAAACAATCAATCATTTATCAACCAAACTGGATTATTATTTCATAAATAACAGAAAGTGGTGTCAGATGTCACGGGTGAACTGATACAGATAATAGCATATATAACAGTGTAAATAACTATCAACATCATATTTCAATGGTCGTTTCAATTGAAATCAAATTTAATAAATAAAAGAACATTAATCGTGAGTGATTGCTCACCTTTCGAGGCTAGAGAGATGAACGAGAATGAGATGAGTCATGAATCCAAGCACGAATTCCAAAACGAAGCTAAATTGGCACGAATTTTTGACAACAAAGCTGATGAAAAGGAATTGATAAAGCTAGTCAGAACTAGCTTGATATAAACTAAACCGAAATATGTTTTATATACATACACACACACATATATATATATATATATATATTTCAAAATCAATTTTAAAACATATATTCAGACATATATATGAAAACCAAACTCATATCTACTTATCTACATAAACTAATATATAAATATGCACATTATCCTTTAAACTAATACATATCTTTAAATGTTGCCAAAACATATATTAACTGTTAAAGCTGTAAGTAATTAAAGGATAAAATGAAGTAACCGACATATAACAGTTCACAAACAAAGAAAGAAGAGCTGCTACTTACATTTATATATCATCATACTTTACTAATATAATATATACATATATATGAACAGTCAGACAAAAATCACCATTCAAACTCACAAATTTCATATGTATATACGACAATCGATCTAAACACTATATAAAACAAATGCAACATATGTATATATACCAACACCTATTATATTTAAAAATCAATAACCTGACACAATTTGGCTTTTGAAATACTTACCTTGTTTGTACATATATAGTATGACAACTCATTAATGCAAAAGGGACAGTTGTTGTACATTTGTATGTGTCTATAACTATTAACATACACATATTGCTTTTGAAAATAATTGCCTAGCCTAGTATATAGGAATATAGCTAGTATTTTATATCTTGTAAACTTTAAATATGAAGCCTGTCCTTTATTTTGTTGAGGCTAGCTGTGCACGTTGATGTTTGTAACAACAACTCATATAAACCAAACCATACAACTCATACACCTTCATATATAACAAAGCCTAAAATAGTATGCTGACACATGCAAATATATACAGACTTATATAAACATGTGATTTATACTTAAACAATAACATATTTGAAAACACTAAATATAATACGTATAACTTTTATAACTTTAAATCAAATGTATATATGCTTGTAACCAGTTATTCATAAAATACTAAAATTTCAACATATCATATATTAAATGAATATATATAAACTGGACAAAGACATGAAATAAAACTTATATATAGGTAGACCTGTAATATTTAAAACTCTTAGCAAAATCTAAATATACATAACCTATAAATCAAAAAAAATGAGAAAGAGTATAACAAAGATATATATGTGATAGAGTATATAGAATGACTAACAGAGAACGAGGAAATTCTAGCAAGCACGGCAGGGCAGTGGTTACTGCACTCTGGCGGAGCACGGAGGTTGTTGCCTCGGCGGTGGCTCGGAAATGTTTAGCTGAGGGATGGGTTGCTGGAAATGAATGGGCAAGGCCAAGAAAATGACAGGCTGAGTACGTGGATGTCATGCCGCTGCGGGTTAGGAGATGCTAGCGTGTTGAGCGATGGTGGGAAGGAAGCTGTAACAACCCGCATATTTGTCGATTTTATATTTAAATATTTTATCGTTAATCGGATTTTGGTCCGAAAAGCTACTTTTTGCATACGGTCAAATTAGGACTCGAGACCACTCCCATTGAATTCAAAATGACGTTTGCGATCTTTTTAAGTATAAACTTTGATATGTTTGGAGTTAGTGGAATTTTCGCTACTTTTTTCCGCTTGTGATTTTGGTTTGGACTGCACCTTCTTTAGCTCAGCCCAACCCTCTTCCCTTAATAACTTCACTCTTTGCTAAAACATCTAAGCTTAATCAAAAATGGAGGAGGGAATGGGAAATTAAAAACTCCAAACTCAAATTCAATTGCAAATCCAACATTCAACTCCAAATTCAAGTAGAAGATATTGGATTCAAGCTTTGGATTGCTTCTCCTTGCTTTCAAGCTTCATCTTCATCCATTTGAGTGAAAAGGTGAGATTTTTATCTCACATTCTTGTCTATAACTATCTTGATCAGTTGGGAATGATTCCCTATCATTTTAGCATGCACGATTGCTTTTGGTTTGGATCGATTCGGCGAAAAACTCTTATTTTCAGTGTTTTTGGCAAAATCTGGCCCTAGGTCGCTCTGGCCTTGATAGGCCGTTCGCATGAAAAAGTCACGCTGGCTATAGGTCGCATCTCCTCAGGTCGTTTTCGACCTTATATCACAAGGCGGCTCTAGGTCGCTCAACCCTGCTAGGTCGTAGGTCGCTCGCGTGCTAAAACCTTAGGTCGCTCGTGTGTTAAACCCTTAGGTCGCTCGCGTGTTAAAACCTTAAGTCGCTCGCGTGTTAAACCCTTAGGTCGCTCGGCCGATTCACGCGCTAGGTCGTGAGTATTTAAGTTGCTAGGTCGCTTGGCATTGTGCCGCTAGGTCGCTCGACACTTTAGATCGTTAGGTCGCTCGAGATGGTACCTCGTTAGGTCGCTCGGCACTTTGGTGTTTGGTTGTTAGACCTTGTTTTCCGCTAGGTCGCTTGGCCTTGTTTAATGCTAACTCGTGAACACCTCTAGGTCGCTAGGTCGTTTGACCTGCTTGCAATCCTTAGCTCGAGACTGATAGGTCGTGCCCCTTTGGCCACTTAGGTCGGTTGCACTTAGGTCGGCCATGTTAGGTCGCGATTCTTCCTTAGGTCGCACCTTCTTGGTCGTGTGTTACTCCTTAAGCTGTTAGCTCCTAGGTCGCTCGGCCTTAAAATGTTAGGTCGCTCTCCTTTCAACCCTTAGGTCGTTCGACCTATTTAACTTTTGGTCGTTCCTTTTCACTTTAACTCGGCCACGTTAGGTCGCATGGGAACTTCCACCTTGATGCATTTTGAGCTGATTTCCTTGGATTTTATTCACGTCTTCGAATGTGAATTTCTGTGATTGATTGTTCTACAATCATTTTTGTGTTTCGTCACTTTAAAATATGAAGGTTTCAATACTAGTAGTAAATATCAAAACTCTTTCATCAAAATGATTTCAACACTATTTTAAATATAAAGCTCATTTTCTCAAACCGTTTTTCAATCTACTAGTATATACAAGCCTTTACTTCACTCGGATGAGAAATCGAATTAAACGACTTAGTAAAACGAGTGGTATGAAACGCTTGCGTTCACTTCGTCGGTTAGCTCTTGGACTTGTTCGAATGAACCCTTTTGTGACAATTTCTAGTGAAGATCTACAGCTTGTTCATAAATATTTAAGTTAAGCAAGTGGTTATGGGACATGAAGCTAAACTCATATATTCACTAGCTTGGTGTGATTGACGCTTCTTGATGATCATGACGATCATTTTTGTGATTTGATTTAGACTAGCAATTGTGCGATGTCTCTTTGTCTACGAGGGAGACTAACTGTAACGACCCGATATTTTCAACCATTCGCATCCATTATAAGTGTATAGGTAGACACTCATGCCGGAGTTGAATTGCTCAAAATACCACGTTGTAAATAAAATTTGGCAAATCTCAGAATATACAGTAAATAAATATAATCACAGATCACAGACACAGAGTAAAATAATGCAGCGGAAGTAAAAGAAATAGTAGTTCATGAAGCTACTATCTAAATATGTCAGAGTTACATAAGATACAACAGAAGAAATAGAGTACAACAAAAGTCTCAATAAAATAACCAAGTACAAGCTGAGTAGAACAACGGAATTGAAATAGATAGGACATGACAAGCAGATAATCTCCAGTGATTCAAATCTCCAAGAGAGTGGAAATCCAAATCTGTGAATAACTCAGGCTGACCCGAGCGTAAAGCAAAACACAAAACACTCGAGTCAGGACAATATATACTTATATAATGTAAACCAACTCAAGTGAACTGTAATAAAGCTACAAGTAACTTAGAAGATGCTTGGGACCGCCCATCCTCTAAGGATCCGTTAAACTATCTACTATGTAGTAATATTCGATATTATAATAATGTCTAATATAAAATAAACATACTTTTAAATAGCATTAAGGCTTTACATTTTCCACCTTAACACGTAATAGTCCCAGTAGTCTATCCAGTATTAGCATACTCCCAAAATGGGGGCTACCCTCGATACTCCACATGCTACGGGAGAAATCACAAATCGTAGTAAAGCTCGATATGGTAGGTGACACAGCACAACTAGGCAATGCCAGGGTAGATATACCAATTACGCACACGGACTGATGGAGCGCATAGCAGCCACTACCGTCCACCTCGAACAACACTCCCAAATCGGAGGATGGCCATCTAATCAATCACAAGTAAGAGTATAATATCGAAGAAATGTGTCCGAGAAGAGGTGCTACCTCACTGGTCCGAGATCGCTCCTGTTTTAGCCACCTTATGCCAACTCAAGGGAGTTGGGTCCACGTAACATACCTTAAGAACGTCGTCACCATCCTACTTCATTCTGGAATCTCCACCGCGTACACGGTTGTCAAGGTGGTTTTCGGTATCGACAGAGAGTATGTCCATATCCGATCCCGGTCTCTTTAACAACCAATCGTTATTATAACCCGTGATTATAAGTTTAAAAATAGTTTATACTTCAAATAGAATATCATTTCAAATCCAAATCTTTATCAAAATAAAGATTAAATCAATTCCAAACCATTTCCATATTTTTAAAATATCATATCATTTCAAAACTTCATTTCAAATCATTTTAATATTCCAAATATCATTTGAGTTCAAATCTAAATATTCAACTTTAAATACCTTTTAAATTTAAAGATATACTTCATTTATTATCATTTCAAGTCACCTTTTAAATAGTTTATATTCCAATCAAATAATTCATTTAAACCTTTTAAAAGTGTAATTATTATATTTTCAAATCAAGTATTCAATTTCCAAAGTTTCAAACCATTCTGAGTTCGTTTACTAAGTCAAAAACCATAATTATTAAAATTTCAGCCTTTCGCAGCATTTAGAAAAAGCTGTTATAAGTTATACTTGAAAACATTTTTAATTCAGCAAAGACAGCACTTAAAACTGCTGTTAAAACTCAGTTTTAGTTGAATTATAGTTCAAAACAGAAAAGACAGCATTTTAGAAGTGCTGCGGTAGTTCAGATTTCAAAACAAGGGTTAAATTTGGTTTCAGCAAAGGCTGCAGACCATTATAGCATTTCCAGAGAATGCTATAATAGGCCTGAGTTCAATATTAGCCTATAAGTTCAACTCCAGCAACTACCGCATTTCAGAAATGCTGTAATAGCTCTTTTTACACAATTTTAGTTCAAAACAGAATCTAAAGCATTTCTGAATGCTATTAAAAGTAGATTTCAGGTGTTAGTGTATTTCCAGCAATTAAATAACTTCAATTTAAAACACATAAACATTTTAAAAATCATATTTTAACGTTTAAAATGTTCATTTACATATCATTTAACATATATCTTTTTCACAATAAATTTCTTATAATTAAATCCAATTTTCAACAATTTACTTAATAAGTTTAAGTGTAAAAGTTCCAATTCTTCACATTTCAACAAATAGACTTAACACTTCAAATTTAAATTACCATTTCACAATTTAACAAAATTTCCAATTTTATTTAATTAACTTAAACCTTTAATTAAAACCATTTTTCACATTTCCTAGTCAAGTTATATTTTAAAAGATCACTTTTAAACGTTCATTTATTTAACCACTTAAATTCATAGAAAAATCAATAATACTTTAATAAATCACTTAAATTCAAATTTAATCAAATTATCATATTTACCTTTTCCAAATAAAATTTAATATCCATTTTATTTATATAACTTAAATATCATTTTTAACCAAAATTCCAAATTTCCAACTTAAGTTATATTTCAAAAATCCAGTTAAACCATTCATTAATTACATTTTTAACACATAGAAAAAAATCATAATTTCTTTATTTTAAAACATTTCAAAATCTATTTAAATCAAATTTCATAAATTTATATTTTTAAAAATACTTAAAAATATCCAAAACACTTTATAAAATAACCACGGGCCTGTATATAGTTTTCTAACCTAGGTCAAGTGATACGGATATGTATCATTTCAATCCGCAGTTTAAAAAGAAAAATCCGGGTTCTATCATTTCAAACCCACAATCCCAAGTTAAAATAAGTTAAATAAAAACCATTCAGGCTTATCATTTCAGCCCATAATGATTTTTCCCTATTCTAAAGTCCGTTCGAGTATGTATCATTTCAACCCATAGTGATTCTAGTCTACAGGGAACTTGCAATGGTGATAACTGATATAAATAACAGAATAACATTAAATAACAGTAACATACGATATAACAGGTGTATAAACATCATATGATCATAACATAGTCAAGTATAACATGATAATATATTTCTACAGATTCATAGGGTGTCAATTTACTAGTTATATAGGTACATATTGTCTGGTGAGAATAACTCACCTTTTTATGCTGGAGATATCAATTAGAATGACACAACGGATCCAGAAGGCACGACCTTTGATTTGAGTGGAGAGAAATAGCCAAGATATCATCTTGTAAACAACCCCAAAACAAGACAATATACACATGTGAATATTAACCAAAACAATATCGAACAAATTGAAATACAGAGCAATAAAGACAAGACTTTTGCCTTTACCATTCAAAAGCTCGAACAAGGGGATCAAGTGCTCAGCCATGATGTGTTTGGGCTCAGGTTAGCATCATATAGGTCAGGTTTAGCACACCTAAGCATGGCAACATGAAGTGATGTGAAGGGTAGGAGATGCAACATGAAGAATATCAATGGACAAGGCAAATAGGTGAAGTTTTGGTCACAACAAGGCTCGACTTGGTCATTGCTTGGCTCGGCCATGCATGGTACAGGTCTGGACAGTGGAGGGTGATGGTGCAGAAGCAGCCAAAGGTCATGTAGCAAGTGGTGGTGGTGGCTAAGGGGGTGGCCAAAGCAAGATATGGAGGGTAGGTGATGATATGTGTGGTCTAGGCAATGTTTTAAGGAGTTTTGCATTGATTTTGTGGTGATGGCTTCAAGTGGAAGGTCATGGCCTGTCTTGGTCAGAGGGAAGGGAGTGTTTGCTGTAGTAGATGGAGGAGGTGATGATGGGGATGAAGGTGGTAGAGGCTAGGCCAAGCAAACATGTGAAGAGATCAAGCAAAATCATTGAAAGAAAAGAGGAAAAGTGAAGAGAAGAAGTAGAGAATGGAAGCCATTGGCAAATTTTCTTAGCCGTGAGTTTTAGGAGATGAGAACTGAAATTTTGAGAAGTTTTTCACGTGAATGCTAAGGAGAATAGGAGATTGTACGGCTAATAGGAGTAATGAGGAGTTGTGGCAAATGAAAAGACATGGGAGATGAAAGGACTTAAGTTAAGAAAGCTTTTAAAACTCTTCACATTTCCATTCTTTTTAAGTTAAATAAAACAAAATGAAAATAAGTAAATAAATTTCAGAACTGAAAACAAAATAAAATAAAAATAAAATAAATAAATTTAAAGAAAATAGAAAAAGATAAAAAGGAATTGCTTAAAAATACAAGCAGTGTCCAGAAATTTCAAATAAATCACTGTTGGCTTTGGAAAATTGGTAACTTCATTTCAAAAATATTCTAAAATAAAATTTGAATTAAAAATGATTTTGAAACATTTTCATGGTAAAATAAATAATTAAAATTTAAATTAAATAGAATTTAAATAAAGAAAAATGGCAATAAATACATAATCAGGCTTTATAAATTTGAGTAAATTCAAGTGCACTTTAGAAAAATTATATGATCATTTTAAAAATATTAAAAAGTCAAAATATACATAATATAACATAAATAATAACATAATATAAAAATATATTCACAAAATAAATATTTAAAATTAAATTTACATATAATGTTTAATGAAGAAAATAGCAGAAAATAAGGAAACAGCCTTTAAAAATAGGAAGTCATCATAGTAAATTTTGGAAAAATATTATTATTATTTTTGAAAATATTTAGAGATGAAAATATACATAAATTAACATATTGACACATATTAAAATAAAATATAACAAAGAAAAAGTAATTTATACAATTTAAAATAGACAAAATTGTTAAATAAACAGTTTATACAAAAAAAAATTGAAATGTACATAACTTTTACATTTTAACTCTGTTTTCAACGAAACGAAAAGCAGTATTCATGTTATTAAATCTATTTTCATAATAAAAGATAAAATTTAAAATTTCAAATATTTAAAATTTAAATTTAAAAGTCAAAGTTTGACTATTGACCAAAATTCACATTTTCTGGAAATATTTAATTTAGTCATATTTGGAATTCTAATCCACATCAAAATAAAAGTTTATACTTAAAATAACAAAATTTATTCTTTTTCATAAATAAAGCTTTTAAATCTGGAAATCAATTTAAAAATAATTGTAAAATACAGGGTTGTTACACTCTCCCCCACTCAAAACTTTTCGTCCCCGAAAAGGAACGAGGTACGGGAAAGCACCTAAAAAGATAGAATGAATAGAATTAAGACAAGATGATAAGAATATTGGAATTACACCTGATAACTATTGTTATAGGCAACACAAACACGAAAAAGATCCTCTAGAGTCTGAATCACCCCTTTCACTTGACCGACGGTCTATGAATGGAAAAACAGTGTTCAGATCCAGATGAGTAACAAAGATTATCAAAGATTACAGAAAGATTTCTAAACAGAAAGATTATAGAAAGATGCTTATACCAGTCTGTAGCAAGATGAGGGAAAATAAGGACAACCAAAAGATGGTTTGAAAAACAAAATAAGATAATAATTTTGAAACCATAATGCTTTGAAATCATAATACTTTGAAATCATAACAATTTAGAGGTGTTTATCATTTGGAAATCTTACTACTAAAATCATAACACATTGGAAATGTTATTCTAAAAAAACATAATACTTAGAAAATCATAACACCTTTTAAAATAATCTTAATTTAAAATATTTTAATTCAAGGTCAGATAATATTCATTTTAAAGTTGTAACATTTCTAAGTTCATTCAATCATAAAAATTTCCAAAACATTGTATTTTCAAACGGCAGCACTTATAAAATGCTACAGTAGATATATTAGTATTTCAAATCAGTTTTATTCCAGAAATATTCATTTGGATATCTTTTAACTTAAGACTTATTAAAACATACTTTTATGAATGGAATATCCAAATAAACTATACTACATTTATTAAGTCAAAAGTTCATTATTTTACTTAGCTCTTCATTTAACAAATAACCTAACACTTTATTTAAAATGCCCATTTCATAAATAGATATTCCTTCAATAAGTTACACTTAAAATTTCCATTTGAAAACCAAATTCTCAATTATCAAATTTAGTGATGTTAAAATACATTTTAACTATCATAATTATTCATTTTTCAAGACATATCAATTTCATACATAAAATATTTATCATAGCAAATATAACAATCAAATTTCTTTACACATTTATTCATTTAGACATCAATTAACTATGAATTCAAGTTAAATAAACTTTATTACAATATGTCCAATTCAAATGTATTTTTTATTTATTTTATCCATTCACAGATACATTATTTATTATACAACATATTCATTTTAGGAAATAACCTTTATTAAAATTCCTAGGTTAGACTTAAGGTTCCAAAGTAAATCAAATTTGATTATTAAGTTATTTAAATAAAATCTCTTTAAATTCCTTTTTCACTATTTACCTCTGTTAATCTTTTATAACTAAAATTTAAGTGTATAAAATTTATTATAACCACTCAAATTTTATTTATAAAACCCTTTTTATATTGTATATTATCCAATTACATTGTTAACTTCTAAAAAAATTTAAGGTAAGTTATATTGGAATAAAATTGTGTGTTATACAAGTAAAACTTTCCAATTCACTTATCTCAAGTTTGAATCATTTATTCAAATTTTTGATTTTCTTCTTATAACTGAAATTATTCTTTAAAATAAAATTTAAGAATTAAACTTCCGATTCCTTTCAAACTATTTAGAGATAAGTAATTATATATACATAATATGTCAAATCAAATTTAAATCAAATTTAAATCATATATATATATATATATTATAATCTAGTCTTATTTTAGAAATTCAAATCAATTAGATTTTCCAAAACAAAGCTGTAGCAAGACTACAGAACGGTCTCTTCACTTCGAAACTCGAAAATGAATGTCGATGATGCTGCAGTCATCACCGAAATTATTTTCCAGTGACAAAGAGAAGAGCACTTAATTTTTAAACTTTAAAATCCTTTAGAGACAAATTTTTTATTCAAAATACTTTAAATAATATCCTTTTAAAAATTTTAAACACAAGGTTTGATTTCTGGAATTTGTGCTTCACCAATTTTCATGATTTTCATTGATATGATATCTATGTTTGTGCATTGGTGAATTGGTGTGTCATCGACTTGTTATGAATACAAGTTTAGGGTATGATACCCTATTTTATCTTTGAGAAGATTCTTGTGATATTGATTAATCTCTTGTTGATTTTCAATTATATACTTATAGTAGTATGCCACGATGGTTATTACATGTTTATGCCATGTCTTTTACTTTATACATATCATCTGATATTTATAGCTAGACTGATCCATTTATTATTTTCTTATAAATAATACTCGGGTCAGACTGAGATTTTACAGGTGCTTCTGCTTGACTTCTCTTTAGGATTATTCTGACTTTTGGCTTACTACATAGATTAGTAGTTTTTGGATGTACACATTTGTGATACATACACTATATTGTGTACTTATTCTTTTGTATAGCACGTGTTGCTATTCTTTTGTATTATCGTGGATCTTTCTGACCACTACTCTGATGTACACTTTCATGTGTTATATATATATTCATATCTTTTTCCGTCTTTGTGATATGGATGTCTAATTTCTGATTTATGTTATGTTTATTTCTATGTTTGTTTCCGAAGATTATTTATAGCCACTATGTGATAGCTTTGGGTTTGTATCGGTATGTCGGACTTCCTCCTTAAACGAAGTTCATTCTATTCTATCTGACATATCGGTGCTCGCTCAAAGAAGTTACATGGAGGGTCGCTCCTCAACAGGCTTATTCTCCGCGCTAGTTGACAACATTACACCGTAGTGTTCTTGTCTAGCGTGGGTATAGAGGTGGGGCGTCACAGAAGTAGGGTCCGGTGTGGACCGTCGGTGGTGTTGCTAAGTGAATAGCCGGGTGGTGTTCGGTTGTGACTAGGCTTGGTTGTCAATCAAGGGCGACTACTGGTGGGTGTAGAGTTGGAGGGGTTGATAGGCAAGAGGCAAGAGGAGTGGTAGAAGGTAGAGCAAGAGGGAGATGTGGTCGGCTGGAGTACACGGTGAGGTGGCAGGCTGGTGGGGTCTCGGCATGGGTGGAAGGTGATGGCGTTGGGTCAGTCATTTGGATGGCCGGTTGGTCGGTGGTGGTAGGCTTCGGTAGGAAGATGGGCGAAGGGGAAGGAAGAAGCTGGAAGAACGAAATCTGGAGGAGGAAATGTACAAGCTATAGAAGTTAATTTTTTTTCTCTTTTTTCAATGAACAGTCCCAAAAAGAGAACGAAGGGATGAACTATAATTATAAATCAAACTATGGGAATAGTGAACCCTCTCGTGAATCCAGGAATTAATAAATGCAAATAGCTGTATGGTATTGGACAGGTAGGTAGATAAAGGGACAGATGAAATCAAAAGGTTTTAAATCAGGTACCGCTACGGTCCAACGTTTTACAGATTTCGCCATCCACCGGACGTCGAAATACATAAAAGAATATACTGTGGAGATCAGCACGACGAGACGATCAAAACGGCATATAGATATCAGTCGTATGATCGAATTATAAAAATTCAAATTTTCTACTAGTGGAAAATGCAGCAAAAACACAGAAAAATAAGATCGACGGAGCTAAAGAAGTCCGAATTTTGAAAAACGAAAAATGACGTCTTAGTTAGAAGATGAATTAGAATTTTTCTATGTAAAAATTTTCAGGTTTCGAAAACATTTTATTTTCATCGCTTTTTAACTGATTAAATTGAAGTAAATTTACGCGCGAAATAAACTTTCATATTTTCGGACGAAAATTTACCAGTTGCTATGTTTAACTAGACGCATTCCAAATATCAAATTTATATTTCAAAATTTTATCGTTTTAAAAATCCCACAAAATTCCAATTAATAACGTTATTAAAACCGGTTAAATCTGCGGGTTGTTACATGGAGGGTGCGTCGTCATTTTCTCGACTTTTAGACAATCGATTTAGGGTTTTGCTTGGAGCCCAATGGAGGCGAATTAGGCGAAGGTGATACTGCATTTGAGTTTAGGGGACTGAAGCGTGGTGACAGGTGGTGGTTGGAAGCCGCGCGATGGACTAGGATGGATCGCGTCGCTAGGGTTCCAGACCGAAGTCGAGTAGGTCGCGTTTCATTTAGGTGGTTTGACCTCGAAATCATTGGGATTGGGGCGAAGCTTGGAGGAAGTGGAACACGTCGACGAGATCCGTTTGTCGAATAATGGCTCGATGCTTATTATTAGTGATTTTGGGCGTGCGACATTGTTGTATCACTATAAGGGACGTGCCAGGTCGGAAGTTAAAGGAGTTGTGCAGAGTTGTCGAGGTGGTGGTAGATAGGTCGAGTTTGAGAAGAGGGAGCCAACGGCGCTGTCCGTTCGTCAGTCGGCGCAATAGAGATCAGTATCAGTAGAATTGTGTGCATGCCCATGTCATTGGACATGTACAGTAAGAAGAGTGTGTGTTTGGGGAAGAAATAGCTTAAGGGTAATTAGTTGTTTAATTATTGTAATTGGTGAATAAATAAAATTGTTTAATTCCAAAACTTATTAATTGTGTATTTCGTTCATACGAGGTCGCATTCGAACGTCGTCTTTTGCATTGTACTCCTGGAGTTGATATCTTTGTTATGGAGTTGGTTTAGTCAGATTTGGAGCAAGTGAGAATTTTGGCTACAATCAAACGCCCGTTCGATTTTAGTCCAAACCAGAACACTTCGGCGAAAACTGGAATCAAGGTGAGTTTGACTCACATAAAATTTTAATATATCATATTAATGATGTTATAAATGTTTATTGATTTTTTGGGTCTTTGTTAAAATTGTTTGATTGCTTTTCTGGTTGAGTTTCCATTTGGAAAATGGCCGACATATTAATTTGATCGTTATAAACCATATGATCATCTATTTATTATCCATAACCATTGTTTTGCAGGGAAAATTTATAGGGAGACTCAAAGGGGGTTTCATGCCCATAAATTGTTTATTTACATTCATATGCTGTTATTGATGGTTTATTGAAATTAATTTCTGATATTCCATTTAATAGTTTAAATGTCATTATAGCAATTTTTTCTATACCGTTGTTTATTAAATTTCATCCCCAAAACCCTATCATATGAACTTGAGCTTGTGCTTCCGCTAAGAAGAATATTGAAATTTTATTAATCATATTGCTTAATGATAATGTAAATTAATTAATCTTTTAAATTAATTAATTTGAGATTAATTAACCAATTGAGTAAATGATGATTAAAATTGGTTTATATTTAGATTGAATTAACCATTTTTGCTAATGATGTTTTATACTTAATAAATCATTTTAACTAATGATTATTTGAATTTAATTAATTAATTTATTTAATTAATGATAATGGAGTTTAATTATAACAACCCGCATATTTGGACCATTTAAATTGACAATAATCCACACATGTCAACTTAAATAATACAAAACACGAATCATTATGGGATTATGAATACATATATGTAAATGAGAATCAATACAACATCACAGACACAGAATAGTCACAGAATAATGTAGCGGAAAAGTACATCATCATAATAGTAGTTCATGAAGCTACTACAGAAATACAACAATGTCTCAACATAAAGTGACAAGAGAAATACAAGATGTTCAATACATAAGTTCGTCAAATACTAGGAAGGAAATAACTGATAAAGATAAATGCTAAGTCTTCAGCATCTTCAACCAACCTTGATCAGCAACTGGATAGCTTCAGATTGACCCGAGCATATACAAAAGAAACACTCGAGTCAGGACTCAAAATCTTATACAGGATAATCAGGTGCAAATAATAAAGTTCATAACTCAAAGATGAATGTGGTTCACATCTTTAAGGATCCGATAAACTATCTATATATACAATAGAATACGTTAAATAGATAATGTCTAATCAGTAAAGTATGATATCAAAATAGCGTTAAGTCGTGGCCCATTCCACCCTTAACACATTTTTATTCCTAAGAGCATATACAAGACCGTAGTTTCCCCAAAACCGGAAGTCACCAGAGGGCAATCCATATACTAAAGGTACAAAACAAAACGTAGTGGTCGTGAATAGAATAATCAGTATGACAAGGTACATGAGGTGATACCAACTAGGATACTAGTAGTTGCCTGATCCGGACTGATGTTGGGCATAGCAGCTACTATCCCAACACTGCGAAACAACACTCCCAAATCAAGGGGTGCACCCAAATCGAATCACAAAAGTAATAGATATGGTATCGAAGAAGTGTGTCCGCTAGAGATGGCGATCCTCAATGGCCCGACGCGGCTCCTGTTTTAGTCATGTCAGGGGTCATCCAAAATCGTTCTCTTTCTTCAGTCAACGCGTTCACCAAAACCATCCACTTCGTTCTGGATCAACACTCCGTGTATATTAGTTATTAAAGTGGTTTTCGGTATCGACAGAGAGTATGTCCATATCCGATCCCGGTCTCTTTAATAACTACGCATTAATTTCCCGATGGTCATTTAATATTAAAGTTTAAACAAATCAAAGTCCAAAAGTCAAGTTGCAAGTTTGACTTTCAAAATTTGACATTTCACAATTCAATTTATTTCGAACATTTAAAATTATATTTCCAAATGAAGTTTTAGTTCAAGTCCTTGAGTTAACCATACTTAAGTATTCAAGTTCAATTTAATTCCTATCCCCATTCATCGTTACATTACATTTAATCAAAACTTTGATTTAATCAATTTCAACAGCTAAATCAACTCCTTAACTTTAGTTGGTTTTACATTCCTTTTAAGTCACTTTGTTACTTAATCTCACCTTTAATTTATAACAAATCCCAAATTTATTAAATTTATCCAAATTATATTAAATTTCGAATCTAATCAATTCAATTTATTAGATTCTAAAACTTACTTATTCAAATCTCATTTCAATTTAACGTGTCCATCCGTTTATCTAATTAAATAGATTTATTAATCCGTTTCAATTTAATCCATTAATTTACTACAATTAATTCCATTAATTTATTACAATTAATCCTATTAATTTAATACCATTAAATCCATTGATTTATTTCAATTAAATCCATTTATTTATTACAATTAAATCCGTTCATTTATTACAATTAAATCTATTGATTTATTACAATTAAATCTATTCATTTACTACAATTAAGTTTATTGTTTTATTACAATTAAATCCATCAATTTCGTTACTTACTTTCCAATAAATTTTTAAGTTCATTTCTTAATTTCAAATGAATTTAAATTTCAAAATGATTTTGTTGACCAATCGGGTTTCTTATCTTGAATTATCTATCCTAGGCCAAAGTTGTTCAATTTTGGGTATTTATCATTTCAACTCAATATAATTAAATAAAACAAAACATAGCAAAGGGAACTTGCAGTGTGATAACTGGGATGGTGTCAAAGTAAATAAACAATCAATAACAACCATACACAACCATTTAACCGTTTATTTAAATAATCCCGAAATAATCGTATTTAATTTACATTTGTTATTTATGTAAATTAAATAAAATTATTCCTAGAATCCACACTATCATTTCATGCGGATTAAAGATTATTACATTATAGGTTTTCACTTGGCGTTTATTATCAATTTATTACAGCAATCATACATTCAATGGTTCAAAGTATAATTGATCTTATTTCTACGTGTCGATTTATTTAACATTTAAAGGGACAAGTTCACATATATAATCTATTTTGAATTTTAGACTATCCTATATCAATTCCAATTTCATATTAATTACCACTTATATTAACAACCAAATTCAACATCACATAACAAATTTAATGTCATAATTATTTCATATCTAACTTCAAATCACAATTTAACATCAACTATTTTAACATTCAAATTAATACCAATAACATCTATCACTTGATTATCATAGCATAATAGATTGAGTCGTGAATGAAATATTCACCTTGCGTGGTTGAAGAAGATGACGGCGAAGCACGACAATGAATAGACTAGAATGGACAACACAAGCACGAATACGAACTATAAATCAAATAAAAGATTATTCAACAATAGCTTAATACGATGTATATATATTGATTTGTATATATATATATAAACCATACCAAACAACTAGATGCAAATAAGGCGGATGGAAACTTAGATCGCTGGATTAGCCTCAACTGGAACTGCGCGGACAAGGCATAAGTGAGTCCATAAGTTACAAATTATAACTTATATAAAATTTTATCAAAAAGAAGAACAAAATAAAATAAAATAAAAAAAGTGGCAGCGGACGCGGTAGCGGGCTAAGCGGGCTCGACGCGGCGAGTCGGTGGGTCGAGGTAAGGTGGGTTGGGCGGGCGCGGATGGGCTGGGCCTGGTGGGTTCGGGTCGGCTGGGTCTGGGGTTCGGGTCGGAGGTGGGTTTGGGTGGCGTGGCGAAGCAGGGCGGAGGGCTGCTGGGGCGGAGGGCTGCTGGCGGTTGGGGACTGGGCGGAGCTGGCAGGCGGGGTGCGGTCAGGGCGTAGGCTGGGGACGTGGGGTGGGGTCTGGGCGAAGGCTGGGTGCAGCGGTTCGGCCTGGGCAGTAGGGCAGGCTGGGCACGTGGAGGTCGTACTGGGAGGGAGTGGGTGGTGGGCCGGGGTTGCAGGGTGCGGGCAGGCGGACTTGGAGCAGGGGACGTGGCTGGGCGATAGGACGTGGGCTGGGCATGGGGATGCGGACGCGGCTGGTGGAGGCGGAGGGCTAGGGGAGGCGGAGGGTTGCAGGCGGAGGGTTGGGCTGGGCGTGGCGAAGGCGGGGACTGGCAAGCGCGGAGGGCAGAGGGTTGGCGGATGGGGAGGCTGGGCGCGCGGAAGGCAGGGCGAGGCGGTGGGAGGCTGCGGAACTGGGCAGTGGTGGAGTGGGGAAGTAGGGAAGACGTTTGCTGTGAAAGACAAATAATGAAGAGTGTTTGCAGAGGAGGAAGAAAGATGAGAGTAGAGATGAACACGTACCAGATTTGTTTTTAGAGATTTGCAACAAAGAATGAAGTGAACCAGTATAAAATGAATATTATAAACAAAAACCAAGAGTCTCCAATTTATTTCTTTGGTAACTGAATGGCTGTTGGCTTTCCAAGGCAATTGAATAGACAAAGGCTGTTAGGATACTGAACGTTGGAGAGAATGGGTACCGTTTTATGCTGCGTAACGGACCCGTTTGCAATCCGTTAAATAATTATAGTTCGCAGCGCCGAACTCCGATTGACACAAACAAATATACCATTTTGATCAGCGCGACGAGGCGAACGCAACGGTATAAAGATATCAGTGGTACGATTAAATTATAAAATTTGAAATTTTTCCATTGAGAAAAATGCAGCGAAAACACCGAAGAATAAGATCGACGGAGCTGAAGATGTCCGAAATTTGAAAAACGAAAAATGACGTCTTGATCAGAAGATGGTTTAGAATTTTTCTATGTAAAAATATTTCGGTTCAGAAGATAAAAAAATTCGCGTTTAAAATGAACTGATGTGAAGTAAACGCGAACGAAATTTGCTGCGGTATTTTCCGATGAAACTTTTCCCATATCTATATCTATTTAGGCGCAATTTTTTTAAATAAAGTTTGGGCGCTAATTGAAATCGTAAGAAAGTTCCATAATTTTATGTTAAAATAATGGATTCAAAAATTTAAAATTAGGTCGGAATTTCAGGGTCGTTACATTCTCCCCCACTCAAAACTTTTCGTCCTCGAAAAGAATGAGACGGTGAAGTAAGAATGGAGTGAGCGGAAAAGTCAAAATAGATTTTTAAGAAAATTTGATTTATACCTGAAATCAGTAATTCGGGGTTTGAATCCCGAATGCTATCCTCAATTTCCCACGTGCAATCTCGCTCATCTGCACTCCATTGGACTTTTACGAGATTTATAGACTTCCTTCTTAGTTGCCTTGTTTCCCGATCGACTATTCGAAGTGGTCTCCTTTCGATAGTCAAATCTGGCTCGATATCTACTTCATCCAACTGAGCAATTGGAATGGTCATGGATGGATCTCGCACGACTTTTCGGAGATGTAAAACATGGAATACGTTGTGCACGCCCTCAAACTTTTCTGGTAATGCAACTCTATAAGCCAGTGTGCCAATTCTTTCGGTGATAGTAAATGGTCCGACAAATCTTGGGGCAAGCTTCCCTCTACGACCAAATCGAATAACATTCTTCAAAGGTGATACTTTCAGAAATACCTCATCCCCAACCTGGAATTTCAAATCTCTTCTACGCCTATCTGCATAGCTCTTCTGCCTATCCTATGCGGTCTTCATCTTCCTTCTGATCTCATTAACCTTCTCGGATGCTTCCATAATCATATCTGGGCCAAGAACCAATCGATCACCAGGCTCAATCCAACAAGCTGGCGATTTGCATGGCCGCCCATATAAAGCTTTGAACGGTGCCATATCGATACTCGCCTGATAACTGTTATTATAAGTGAATTCAACCAAATGGAGATGGTTTTCCCAAGATCCACCAAAATCAATAATGCAGGCTCGGAGCAGATCCTCCAAAATCTGATTTACCCTTTCAGTTTGGCCATCCGTTTGAGGATGATAAGCTGTGCTCAGATTCAGTTTAGTGCCCAAGACGTCCTGAAATGCCTTCCAGAATTTACTAGTGAATATAGGGTCTCGATCGCATACGATACTAGATGGAACCCCATGAAGTCTAACTATCTCTCTCATATATATCTCTGCCAAACTTGAAGCAGTACGAGTGGTCTTAACAGGAATAAAGTGAGCAGATTTTGTCAACCTATCAACGATCACCCATATACCCTCGTTACCTTTTCTGGTCCTCGGTAATCCATCAATGAAGTCCATAGAAACCTGATCCCATTTCCAACAAGGAATCTCTAGGGGTTGAAGTAAACCAGCAGTCTTCTGGTGATCGGCCTTGACTTGTTGGCAGGTGGTGCATCTACTGACATATATAGAAATATCTCTCTTCATCCCACTCCACCAATATAAACGCTTTATATTACGATACATCTTAGTGACGCCAGGATGAAATGAAAGTGATGACTGATGATTCTCTCTAAGTACTTCTTGTCTCAATCCATCGACATTAGGAACACAAATACGGTTGTCGAT
Organism: Allium fistulosum; assembly: GCA_030737815.1. Taxonomy (NCBI): domain Eukaryota; kingdom Viridiplantae; phylum Streptophyta; class Magnoliopsida; order Asparagales; family Amaryllidaceae; genus Allium; species Allium fistulosum. The sequence continues at coordinate 70,833,113 of CM060903.1, forward strand.
CCTTAGAATTCCATTACTATCAATCTGTGCTCCTATTTTACTGTCGGCATTTCCAACTCTACCAAGAACCAACTCCTTCATACGATAGAGCAAAGTGTCCTCATATTGTTTAGCTTTTATGCGATCCATAAGAGAGGGAGAGATGACAAGCTGAAATAACATGCCTTCAACAATATTACAGCAAGACAATGCTTTGCTACGACTCAATGCATCGGCTACAACATTTGCTTTCCCAGGAGTATAAGTGATGTCGAGATCATATGCAGCTAAAAATTCGAGCCATCGGACTTGCCTCTGATTCAAATCCTTCTGAGAAAAGATATATCTCAAGGACTTATGATCAGTAAATAATTCGAATTTTGTTCCCAAAAGATGATGCCTCCATAGTTTCAGAGCGAATACAACGGCAAGAAGCTCTAGGTCATGTGTGGCATAATTTAATTCATGGGTCTTCAATTGACGGCCCGCATAGGCAATAACCTTTCCATTTTGCATAAGGACAGCGCCTAAACATTCTCGGCAAGCATCTGTATAGACGGTTAATCCTTCACTTCCATCGATTACCGCAAGAATAGAGGCTGAAGTTAACTTACGCTTCAACTCATTAAAAGCTGATTCGCACTTCTCACTCCAAATAAACTTAACATCCTTCCGAGTTAAAGCAGTAAGCAGTAGTTGGTATCTCAGCTATCGATTAATTCAGCCACTTTGTTTTCGTCACCCAAAGACGATGTGTTGCTCATTTGAGCTTTGTTATCCTTTGTTGAAAATGACTAAACCCAAAGATCGAGTGAGGGCCAAGCTATGTGGGGTTGCTCCAATTAGGGTATGTTCATATTCACTCTAGATTGGATTCGGTGTTACGCATTGAGATGTGAAGTACTCGAATTCTCGGTAATAGTTGGCGGGGTTCGACTTGGAGGTTTCCGAAAGCCATCAGAGTTCTTAAGTATATTTCTAGAGGTATACTTTCGGTAGGGGGCGCACCCTCCTAGTCATTGTTGAATATGCAAGTATATGATTTTTGTTTGATGATAATAAACATATATATATATATTCATTTAAATGTATTTGTTAATGTACTATTTTATTTTTCACATAATTAAATAAATATTTACTAAATAAAATAAATAACACAGAATTTAAATTCAAACAGATATTTTATTCAAATAAATATTTATTACAATTTTGAATAGTACAAATTTGAGCTCTCACTATATATATACAAATTTCAATTACATTACAATTTCAATCACATCATAATTTTTCATTTACAAATGTACCTCACAACATATCACTCATTCACTCGTAATTATCTTCAACTCTATTCCAAATTGAATCCAACATCTGAGCAATCTGCAAAAATATACATTGATGCAGTAAAATTGAAAATAAAATATTTTTCAGTGTAAAATAAAATGTAATTTTGAGAATATTATTTGCCTAAGTTATTTGGGTTGTTCGTCATCATTTAAATTTGAATTCATCATACATGAACAAGTTGTGACATGCACAGTGTATCACTGTACATGCCACAAGACCATGCACACAGATATACACTTGATAAAATTGCAGGGATAGGTTAGCACAAGGTCAAACCCAATTAAAAGCCAGGTTTAACTCAAGTACAATACAAATAAAGTCACGACACAAGCACAAGGTCAAACCCGAGCTATAAGCTGGATTCAACTCAGCAGTCAATGTGAAGCCTCAACAATGGTTCAAAGGTCACTGTAACCCAGGGCAATATTACACTTATGTATATGCTATGCACATAACAATCAAATGAATCAAAGGTTCAGTGCACATGAGCTCCAAAGAGATGCAACCAAATAGTCGAGATAGACCAATAGTGAAACAAGTGAAAATATCATGTGCACCAGAACTAGATAGTCCATCTACTAGCATTCTATCAGAAACCAAGAACAAAAATGAAATCAAAAGGAAGTAGATGCATGCAGACGTCAAGATGTAGTGCACAATCAAAATGTACAAGTAGTTGACAATGCACAACAAATATCAAGTGCAGAAAGCTGCATGAATAAGAGTAAAAACAACAGTGTAACTACCACATACATATATACATATGTATACACTCGTATATATAGGCAGTGCAACAACACTCATATAGACCAGGCACCAAGTATACATGAATCGAAGCATGTGCAAAGCAGCAACAAACATGCAAATACAAGTAGATGATCAAGGCAACATGTAGACATGTACTCGATGTAATACAATATGAAGACCAATCGATTTAGGGTTTTGCTTGGAGCCCAATGGAGGCGAATTAGGCGAAGGTGATACTGCATTTGAGTTTAGGGGACTGAGACGTAGTGACAGGTGGTGGTTGGAAGCCGCGCGATGGACTGGGATGGATCGCGTCGCTAGGGTTCCGGACCGAAGTCGAGTAGGTCGCATTTCATTTAGGTGGTTTGACCTCAAAATCATTGGGATTGGGGCGAAGCTTGGAGGAAGTGGAACACGTCGACGTGATCCGTTTGTCGAATAACGGCTCGATGCTTAGTATTAGTGATTTTGGGTGTGCGGCATTGTTGTATCACTATAAGGGACGTGCCAGGTCGGAATTTAAAGGAGTGGTGCAGAGTTGTCGAGGTGGTGGTATATAATGACCCGCTATTTTGGACCATACGCATCCGCACATGTTGGACTTGAATGATTCAAAACACCGAATTGTTAATTTAAATTTGGAAAAACTGAGCATATACAGTAAATAAATAGAACACAAATCACAGAAACAGAGTAATAAATGCAGCGGAAGCAAAAAGACAGTAGTTCATGAAGCTACTATATACATATCAGAGTTAAATAAGGTACAACAGATGTCTCGAATACAATAGTCAAATAAAATAATCAGAATACAATCATTGGAATCAATTGGATATCTATAAGCTGGATAGATAGCTGGATCTCCAAGCGAAGCTCCAACTCCAAAGGTGAGTCTTGAATACTGGTACACTCAGTCTGACCCGAGCGTAAAGCAAAACACAAAACACTCGAGTCAGGATTAACATTCTTATATCAATAAATCCAACTCAAGTGAAATAGCAACTGAAATACAAGTAACTCAAAGGATGTTTGGAATAACCATCCTTTAAGGATCCGTTAAACTATCTACTATGTAGTAGTGTACGGTAAATAGATAATGCCTATCAGTAATATAAAGTATCAAAATAGTGTTAAGGCGTTACCATTATCCCCCTTAACACATTTTATATAAGTGTTATAGTCTATACAGCACTGTAAACTCCACCGTAAACTAGTGGGATATCAGGGAGTACTCCATAGGTATAACACAAAACAAATCGTAGTGGTCGCGTATATAGGGATACAAGTATGACAAGGCACATGAGGCAATACCCAAGGTAGTGAAACTACCGTTTGCCTGATCCGGACTGGTGAGAACGCATCGCCGCAGCGATCGTAACACCGCGAAACAACACTCCCAAATAAAGGGTGCACCAATCGACAACAAGTAATGAGTAATTTTCGAAGAAGTGTGTTCGCTCGAGGCAGCTAACCCCCATTTGGCCCGGCACGGCTCCTGTTTTAGTCATTTCCAATTTGACACAAGTGTCAAGGCTATCCATTATCGTTCTCTTTCTTCAGTCATCACGAACATCATTCCAACCACTTCATTTTGGATCACACTCCGTGCATAGTTATTAAAGTGGTTTTCGGTTTAGACAGTGAGTATGTCCCTAACCGATTCCGGTCTCTTTAATAACTTTCGTAATTATTACACCGATTGGTCGTTTATATATTTCAAAACAAATCAATTTCAATTTCAAATAGAATTTGTAAATCAACATTTCATTTGTCTTTCTAAATCAATTTCCATAATTTACGTTTCAAAACTTCCAAATTCATAATTTCAAAATCTTATAATTCAATTTCAATTTCTATTTAAAACAATTCAAATATTGATTCAAATTCGTATATAAGTTTCATTCCGAAATCATTTAAATTAATTTAATTTAACATTCAAATCAATTTAAACTCATTTATCGATTTCATTCAATATTCGTTAAGTTACTTTATCATTCAAAACAATTTCTATTAAATTTCCAATTCATTAAATCAATTTCTTAAGTTCAACTTCATTATATCAAACTATAAATTGAATTCAATTAGATTCGTCAATCAAGTTCTTTAGATTTCAAATCTTATATCTATTCCAATAAATCACATTTATTTCTTGTTAAAGAAATTCAATTTCACTTATTTCTTTACTTAGTTACAAATTTTCAAAACTCAATTAATAAAGAAACTAAATTTCACATATTCAAGAAGTTCAATTTCACTTATCAAAGAATTCAATTTTTATTCAATTTTCAAATAATTCAATCTTATTAAATGATTAAATAATTTCAACTTAATTATTAATAATTTCAAAACTTAATAATTTCAACTTAATTATAAATCCAAACTTAATTATTAAATCATTTCAAACTTAATCCAATGAATAATTCCAAATTTTATAGTCAAATAATTTATTTTAAAACAACGTTCTTTCAATAACTACTATGTTAATATTTCCGTTTCAGATTTTTTTATATATATTAACATTTCCTATCATTAAAATCAAATTCCAACTTCATTTCAAATCTTATTATTTATTTAAATAAAATCTTTATTTCATTTTCAAACCAATTATTGACCAATCGGGTTTATTTAATTCTCTATCCTAAGTCAAATTCATTTGGGTATTTATCATTTTAACCCGATTCCATTTCAATTCAAAAATCAAAGCATAGCAAAGGGAACTTGCAGTGTGATAACAGGGATGGTGTCAAAGTAAATAAACAAGCAATAACAACAATCAATAACAATCCAATAATCAATTCAAATAATCCCGAAATAATCGTATTAATTCACATTGTTGTTTGTGCAAATTAATATAATTATTTATAGAATCTACACTATCATTTCATGTAGATTAAAGATTATTACACTATTATTTGATGCGGTTCTACACTTGACATTTCTTATTCGATTTCATACCATAAATTCAAAGGGTTCAAGGGTAATTAACCATTTCTACGTGTCAAATAATTAAACATTTAAGGGGTTATATTTTACAAATTTAACTAATCAAATCCAACACATATATCCATTCAAACTTTAACTATCCTACGTCAAATTCAGTTGCATGTTATTTATCACTTATACATTTACAATTTAACGACCAATGCAAACATCAACAATCAATCAATTAACAACCAAAATGTATTATCATTGCATAAATAATTAACAGATAATGGTGTTAGATGTCACAGGTGAACCGATACAGGTAATAACATAAATAACAGTATAAATAACTAACAGCAGCAATATTTCAATTGTCGTTTCAATTGAAATCAAATTTAATAAATAAAAGAACATTAATCGTGAGTGATTGCTCACCTTTCGAGGCTAGAGGGAATAGACTCTGAAATTTTGTTACGAATCCAAACACGAATTCCAAACAAAGCTAGATTGGCACGAATTCGACGGATAGAGCTGACAACAGAAATTGATGAGAACTATTAGTTAGTTTGATAGAGATGGAAAATATATATGTGTATATATATATATTTAAATTTTAAACACCCATAAAATACATCTTTAAAAAAAACAAAACTAAACTCATGTATTGATATAAACTAATATATAGACTAATATATATATATTATATTTAAAACAATATCTCAAAATTAAATTTTCAAAACTACAAACTTCCTACAACAGAACTATTGTTTAGGAGCAATATATGTATAAACTATCAAAGTTTGTACACAAAATCCCAAAATATTATATATATATATATATATAAACAAATATAGGTGCAGGCTAAATATGTATGTATGCAGACTATATATGTGGGTTATACATATCAAATATCAATGCCACCTATAACTTTATGTAATATATATATTCACCATTTAAATAAAGCATACAACAAGAAACAGTCAACAAGGTTCATGAAAAAGTATATATACGTAAGCCTTATGTACGCAAACATATTATATACAACAGAATACAACCTTGATATTGTAAACACAAACTGTTCATAAACAAAACTATAAAAACAACTTTATACTACGATATATAATACAACTTGCTTTATATTTATAGCTCGCGATGCCACAGTATATACTTCATGTACAAATTAGTTATGTAAAATATACAATAGTAAAATCACTATATACTTATACAAAATAAACAGACCATACATATATTATATACAACTTACTAGACTTAAAAGGTCCTATAACTAATAAAACTTATATATGACCAGGCCTGCTTTATAAATGTACACAACTTACATAGAAATATGTACGTATCTGTAACCACTCATTGTATAACTTGTTTGAACTTTATATATATATCAACAAACCCTATTTATTTTCGAAACTAACATATCCAGACACATATTCAAGCTGAATATATATACATAAATTTATAACTAACATATAAGTATAATATATATATAAATACACGAACAGTAGAACCATAAAAATCAACTTACAAAAAAACATATATATACATAACCGTAACATATACAAAATATAAAATTTATAATCATCTGTTAGATAAGTACTTTATAGACATACATATATATACACTGTCAGGTTACAACCTATATAAACCTATATGTCCATTTCTTACTTCACATATAAAAGTAGATCCAACTGGCAACATTTATAATACAATATATATATAATAATACTTTTAAACAAAAATATATATATATACCTTAAACTGTCACTAGGGAAGCATGGCCAAGGCAGGAGTGGTGATGATGAGGAAGTGGAGATGTGGTTGGTTCAGCCATGAAATGGTGGAGGAGGAGGTCGATGGGATATTGGGCTCGGTTGCTGGGCATGTCAGACCGGAGGGAGGTGATGCCGAAGGACATGAAGGCGGAGACGGGTTTGGGCGATGAGGAGAAGGAGTGTGGAAGCTATGGTGAGAGGTCGAGAGCTTCGGCCATGAGAGAATGGAACAGGAGAAGAGAGCCGAGATGAACGAGTGGATGAATAGTATAAATGTTTAAAGCTAAATGCAATATTATTTGTTTCAGAACGAAATCAAATGAAAGGCAGAGAGTCACTCGCCCTGTGAAGTAACCATAGGAAGTGAGACCGTCAAATATTAAATTCTGGAATATTAAGAAGTTAATGGCTATTGATTTATCCAGTTAGGGAGATGGAAGGACAAGAATTCAAAAGGTTTTTAAAACGGGTACCGATACGATAAGTCGGTTCACCAATTTCGTCATGTCCCGAACTCTGAAACACGCGAATGAATATACTGTGGAGATCAGCATGACGAGATGATCAAAACGGTATACAGATATCAGTGGTATGATTGAATTATAAAAATTCGAATTTTCTACTACGGAAAATGCAGCAAAAACGCAGAAAAATAAGATCGACGGAGCTAAAGAAATCCGAATTTGGAAAAACGAAAAATGACGTCTTAGTCAGAAGATGAATTAGAATTTTTCTATGTAAAAATATTCAGGTTTGGAAAACATTTTATTATCATCAATTTTAACTGACGTAAATTGGAATAAAATTACAATAGAAAATAAACTTCCAAATTATTTGATGAAAATTTACCAGTTGCTATGTTTAAACAGACGTATTCCAAATATTAAATTTATATTTCAAAATTTTATTGTTTAAAGTTTCACAAAATTTCAAATTAAATATATAAATAAACAAATAAAATTATCTAAAATTTACGGGTCTTTACACTCTCCCCCACTCAAAACTTTTCGTCCCCGAAAAGGAAGGAGGTAGAAGAATAGAAACAACCGGAAAGAAAAATAGATTTGAAAACAAAATAAACAACTAATTTTTTTTTAAAACTATATAAAATTCAAATTAAACTAATTAATATCCAACATTTTAGTTAAATCCCTTTGAGTTCACCTAAGTTAAATCAATCAATTTCTAAATTCATTATCTTAGTATCTAGTCATCCTCAATTAACAATTTCTAGGTCATCAATTTGTATAATCTTTTATTGTACTCATATTTTATTCAACAAATTTAATTCTTTTATTAAGTTTATTTCACTTAATATATCTTATCACATCTATTTAAACTATATAAATTACATTGACCCATATAAAATAATTTAAACCATATAAATTTCAATTTAAATTAATTTATATTTAATAATTGGTTTAAATTTAAGGTATTTCCATAAGTTGATCTAATTTCAATTTGTTAATTCTTTCAAAACAAAATTTATTATATTCATCTCATTCAATTAACTTATTATTCTATCATCTTTATTAGCATTTTTTTATAATTAAAATCTAAGTGTATAACATTTATTATAAATAATCAAATTTTATTTATAAAATCATTTTATATTGTATATTATCCAATTATATTTTAACTTCTGAATAATTTAGGTAAGTTATATTGAAATGCAGTTTAGTACTATACAAATAAGATTTTCAAATTCAATTGTTTCAAGTTTACATATTTATCCAAAATTTAGCTTTATTTATAATTGAAACATCCTTTAACATAATTTTAAGAATTAAATTTCCGATTAGCTTCAAAAAATTTAGAGATAATTATATACATAATATATCCAAGTCAAATCTAAATCAAATACTAATTTTTTTTTAAAATCAAGTGATACTTTAGAAATTCAAATCAAATTCATTTCCAAAGCAAAACTGTAGCAAAGCTACAGAATGGTCTCTCCACTTCGAAACTCGAAAATGAATGTCGATGATGCGGCCGTCATCACCGAAACTATTTTCCAGCGACAAAAGAGAAGAGCTCTAATTTAATAATTTAAAATTCTTTGAAAACCATTTCTATTCGAAAATATTTAAATAATATACATTTTAAAACTTTAAAACTATAGTTCGAAATTATCGGAAATTAAATTCTCAAATTTAAATTTAAATTCACTTCAAATTCCAATCAAATTATAGCCAAGTATATAAATTCATTTATTGATACTGAAATAGTCAATTATTTACAAAACAATAAATGATAATCAAATATTATCATTCCAACAATCAATTTATTATCAGTTTGGTTAAAGAAAATTCATACTTATATATATAGTAAAATCATACAAACTTTATTTTATTTTCCAAATTTGAAAACAATATTGTGTCAGCTTGCTCTGCTCAAGTGTTTTGGAAATCCTATCGATGGCGTTGATCAGACGAATCGATCGGAAATCCAAATCAACATCAACAACTCAAACAACACAGCATGTATTAAAACATTATATATTAGTTTACAAATACATTTCTTTGCTCGATGATACATGAATGAATTTTCAAAGCAAGGATGGAGATTCAAATTTGATGAACTCCAATCAAAGAGAATTTTGATTCGAAGATGGGTTCGAAACAAAGATAGGATGATTAAATAACGAAGTAGAAAGATTGATAAATTTATATAAATCGCGGGCAACCTTAACCGGGTCAACCGTGACTTCAAGAATAAGATCAATGTAGAATTTTGAGGCAAATCGACATTGATCTCAAGAGATAGAATTCAGCATAACCAAAGTTGTCAGCATCTAAACCGATGATATATAAATCTCCGGTGAATCGATGCTATCGTAAAAGAGTTTTACCCCTTTACAAATCAATTTGAGATTGGCGGGACCGCCGACTCATTATAAAGATCATTCGAAGTGGAGTTATGTGATACTCCAGAATTCAGAAGAATACGAATAGTGAGGGACAAGAATGAATTTTGGAACCGCAGGGAATGTTCCAAAATTCAAAGGAATCGAGTCAAAAGGAAGGGATTGAAACTCGAATGAGAGTGATTCTGTAAATACATTTACCCCATATGCTAAGTTTTGCCTAGAGCTACCAAAGCTCTAATACCAACTATAACGACCCGCTATTTTGGACCATAAGCATCCGCACATGTCGGACTTGAATGATTCAAAATACCGAATTGTTAATTTAAATTTGGAAAAACTGAGCGTATACAGTAAATAAATAGAACACAAATCACAGACACAGAGTAATAAATACAGCGGAAGCAAAAAGACAGTAGTTCATGAAGCTACTATATATATACATATCAGAGTTAAATAAGGTACAATAGATGTCTCGAATACAATAGTCAAATAAAATAATCAGAATACAATCACTGGAATCAACTGGATATCTGAAAGCTGGATAGATAGCTGGATCTCCAAGCGAAGCTCCAACTCCAAAGGTGAGTCTCGAATACTGGTACACTCAGTCTGACCCGAGCGTAAAGCAAAACACAAAACACTCGAGTCAGGATTAACATTCTTATATCAATAAATCCAACTCAAGTGAAATAGCAACTGAAATACAAGTAACTCAAAGGATGTTTGGAATAACCATCCTTTAAGGATCCGTTAAACTATCTACTATGTAGTAGTGTACGGTAAATAGATAATGCCTATCAGTAATATAAAGTATCAAAATAGTGTTAAGGCGTTACCATTATCCCCCTTAACACATTTTATATAAGCGTTATAGTCTATACAGCACTGTAAACTCCACCGTAAACTAGTGGGATATCAGGGAGTACTCCATAGGTATAACACAAAACAAATCGTAGTGGTCGCGTATATAGGGATACAAGTATGACAAGGCACATGAGGCAATACCCAAGGTAGTGAAACTACCGTTTGCCTGATCTGGACTGGTGATAACGCATCGCCGCAGCGATCGCAACACCGCGAAACAACACTCCCAAATCAAGGGTGCACCAATCGACAACAAGTAAAGAGTAGTTTTCGAAGAAGTGTGTTCGCTCGAGGCAGCTAACCCCCATTTGGCCCGACACGGCTCCTGTTTTAGTCATTTCCAATTTGACACAAGTGTCAAGGCTATCCATTATCGTTCTCTTTCTTCAGTCATCACGAACATCATTCCAACCACTTCAATCTGGATCACACTTCGCGCATAGTTATTAAAGTGGTTTTCGGTTTAGACAGTGAGTATGTCCCTAACCGATTCCGGTCTCTTTAATAACTTTCGTAATTATTACACCGATTGGTCGTTTATATATTTCAAAACCAAATCAATTTCAATTTCAAATAGAATTTGTAAATCAACATTTCATTTGTCTTTCTAAATCAATTTCCATAATTTATGTTTCAAAACTTCCAAATTCATAATTTCAAAATCTTATAATTCAATTTCTATTTCTATTTAAAACAATTCAAATATTGATTAGAATTCGTATATAAGTTTCATTCCGAAATCATTTAAATTAATTTAATTTAACATTCAAATCAATTTAAACTCATTTATCGATTTCATTCAATATTCGTTAAGTTACTTTATCATTCAAAACAATTTCTATTAAATTTCCAATTCATTAAATCAATTTCTTAAGTTCAACTTCATTATATCAAACTATAAATTGAATTCAATTAGATTCGTCAATCAAGTTCTTTAGATTTCAAATCTTATATCTATTCCAATAAATCACATTTATTTCTTGTTAAAGAAATTCAATTTCACTTATTTATTTACTTAGTTACAAATTTCCAAAACTCAATTAATAAAGAAACTAAATTTCATATATTCAAGAAGTTCAATTTCACTTATCTAAGAATTCAATTTTTATTCAATTTTCAAATAATTCAATCTTATTCAATTATTAAATAATTTCAACTTAATTATAAATCCAAACTTAATTATTAAATCATTTCAAACTTAATCCAATGAATAATTCCAAATTTTATAGTCAAATAATTTATTTTAAAACAACGTTCTTTCAATAACTACTATGTTAATATTTCCGTTTCAGATTTTTTTATATATTAACATTTCCTATCATTAAAATCAAATTCCAACTTCATTTCAAATCTTATTATTTATTTAAATAAAATCTTTATTTCATTTTCAAACCAATTATTGACCAATCGGGTTTATTTAATTCTCTATCCTAAGTCAAATTCATTTGGTTATTTATCATTTCAACCCGATTCCATTTCAATTCAAAAATCAAAGCATAGCAAAGGGAACTTGTAGTGTGATAACAGGGATGGTGTCAAAGTAAATAAACAAGCAATAACAACAATCAATAACAATCCAATAATCAATTCAAATAATCTCGAAATAATCGTATTAATTCACATTGTTGTTTGTGCAAATTAATATAATTATTTCTAGAATCTACACTATCATTTCATGTAGATTAAAGATTATTACACTATTATTTGATGCGGTTCTACACTTGACATTTCTTATTCGATTTCATACCATAAATTCAAAGGGTTCAAGGGTAATTAACCATTTCTACGTGTCAAATAATTAAACATTTAAGGGGTTATATTTTACGAATTTAACTAATCAAATCCAACACATATATCAATTCAAACTTTAACTATCCTACGTCATATTCAGTTGCATGTTATTTATCACTTATACATTTACAATTTAACGACCAATGCAAACATCAACAATCAATCAATTAACAACCAAACTATATTATCATTGCATAAATAATTAATAGATAATGGTGTTAGATGTCACAGGTGAACTGATACAGGTAATAACATAAATAACAGTATAAATAACTAACAGCAGCAATATTTCAATTGTCGTTTCAATTGAAATCAAATTTAATAAATAAAAGAACATTAATCGTGAGTGATTGCTCACCTTTCGAGGCTAGAGGGAATAGACTATGAAATTGTGTTACGAATCCAAACACGAATTCCAAACAAAGCTAGATTGGCACGAATTCGACGGATAGAGCTGACAACAGAAATTGATGAGAACTATTAGTCAGTTTGATAGAGACGGAAAATATATATGTGTATATATATATATTTAAATTTTAAACACCCATAAAATACATCTTTAAAAATATACAAAACTAAACTCATGTATTGATATAAACTGATATATAGACTAATATATATATATTATATTTAAAATAATATCTCAAAATTAAATTTTCAAAACTACAAACTTCCTACAACAGAACTATTGTTTAGGAGCAATATATGTATAAACTATCAAAGTTTGTACACAAAATCCCAAAATAGTATATATATATAAACAAATATAAGTGCAGGCTAAATATGTATGTATGCAGACTATATATGTGGGTTATACATATCAAATATCAATGCCACCTATAACTTTATGTAATATATATATTCACCATTTAAATAAAGCATACAACAAGAAACAATCAACAAGGTTCATGAAAAAGTATATATACGTAAGCCTTATGTACGCAAACATATTATATACAACAGAATACAACCTTGATATTGTAAACACAAACTGTTCATAAAAAAAACTATAAAAACAACTTTATACTACGATATATAATACAACTTGCTTTATATTTATAGCTCGCGATGCCATAGTATATACTTCATGTACAAATTTGTTATGTAAAATATACAACATAAAATCACTATATACTTATACAAAATAAACAGACTATACATATATTATATACAACTTACTAGACTTAACAGGTCCTATAACTAATAAAACTTATATATGACCAGGCCTGCTTTATAAATGTACACAACTTACATAGAAATATGTAAGTATCTGTAACCACTCATTGTATAACTTGTTTGAACTTTATATATATATCAACAGACCCTATTTATTTTCGAAACTAACCTATCCAGACACATATTCAAGCTGAATATATATACATAAATTTATAACTAACATATAAGTATAATATATATATACACGAACAGTAGAACCATAAAAATCAACTTACAAAAAAAACATATATATACATAACCGTAACATATACAAAATATAAAATTTATAATCATATGTTAGATAAGAACTTTATAGACATACATATATATACACTGTCAGGTTACAACCTATATAAACCTATATGTCCATTTCTTACTTCACATATAAAAGTAGATCTGGCAACATTTATAATACAATATATATAATAATACTTTTAAACAAAAAAATATATATATACCTTAAACTGTCACTAGGGAAGCACGGCCAAGGCAGGAGTGGTGATGATGAGGAAGTGGAGATGTTGTTGGTTCGGCCATGAAATGGTGGAGGAGGAGGTCGATGGGATATTGGGCTCGGTTGCTAGGCATGCCAGACCGGAGGGAGGTGATGCCGAAGGACATGAAGGCGGAGACGGGTTTGGGCGATGAGGAGAAGGAGTGTGGAAGCTATGGTGAGAGGTCGAGAGCTTCGGCCATGAGAGAATGGAACAGGAGAAGAGAACCGAGATGAACGAGTGGATGAATAGTATAAATGTTTAAAGCTAAATGCAATATTATTTGTTTCAGAACGAAATCAAATGAAAGGCAGAGAGTCTGTAATATCCCGGAAATTTTAACAATATCAATTTAATAATCTGTTGAATAATTAAATTGATATTGATGATCTTTGATAATAAAATTTGAATTTAATTTAATAATCTAATTAAATAAGTATCAAATATGTTAATTTCAAATAATAAGTATAATGTATTATTTTTAATATGTATGAATTTTAAAAGACTATAGAATTGTTATTTTTAAATTGATAAATAATTGTATATTTTAAATTGAATCTTAGGATTTAATTTAATTTGAATTTGAATTTAAGTTTTGAAGTTCAAAAGAATAAATATTTAAATTGTTGGATATTATAATATTTGTATAAACTTATATTTATAAATATAATTAGTTTTTGTTTCTCTTTAAAAAGAAATATATATATAGATAAGTGTTTAAATAAAAAAAAAAAAGGGCTTTTCATTTACTTTTAAACTAAATAGAAATATGTATTAATTACATAAAAGACAAATGTCATTATATCAAAGCCTAATATAACATGTGTTAAGTCATGAAATAAACAATGAGACAAGTGTCATTTAATTTTATTTTTCTTTTATTTTTATTTTTAGATAATTTCAGTTTATATAAACAAACATCTCCATTTTCTTTTCTTTTCTAACCTCCTTTCTAAACAAAGAAATGAAGTAATCTCAGATCAACAAAACCTGAAAACAAATAGAATAAGAAACTCTTCAAAACAAAAATCAGTGAGTGTTACTCCTCAAAACAAAAATATGAATCAAAAGCCTGAACTCTTTTCTTCAATCTGGAAACAAAAATCAAAAGCATGCAATTTAAATCAAAACAGAGAAGCAGGATCATTTCAGCTTGCATGCAATTCTTTCCAACCTGAAATGCAGACAGAAGCAAGCAGAAATTCATCTGTAAATTCAAGTTTAAAGTTCAAGAGCAAATGGCAATGCAAATTTCCATTTTTAAAACAGATCAAGTTTTCAAATCAAAAGCAGGGGCACTCAAGTTTTAAAGATTTAAACGCTATTTCAAAAACAAAACAGGTGAGTAACTTAGATTTTAAAAACAGATAAATTTGATTTGTGTGGTAAAATATCTGAAGTAAAATTGTGGTGCATGTTTGAAATTATGAATGCATGTTGTTTTAGATCTAGTTACATGTATATATGAATAAAGATAATATGTGTATGTTTGGTTGTATCAGTTGATCATCTCTGTTTACAGTTCTCAATTTAAAATTTAAATCTAAATTCCCATTCTTCCAAACTAATCTCTGTTAGAATTAGGAGTTCAAACAAAAGTTGTTTATGAAATCATGAAGTAAAGTTTAAAATGTTAATCAAGTTAGAATAACTTGAATGTCTCTGAAAAACTTAAGAAGAACAGAGTTAACTTAGAATAAGGTAAAATTCAAACATCCTAATTTATTAAGTCAGGTATATAATCTGAAATCTTAATCGAAGACTTGATTTTTAAAACTAAATTCACGATTTTTAGAAATAGATTGAGGGAGCAGATTGAGATTGAACAGATTTTGTATTTTGAGTGATTTAGATGATCTAAAGAAGACGGAATGGTCGGGTTTGTTACTGGAAGTAGGGAAGTGATAGGAGAGTCAAGAAAAATTACCAGAAAGGCGAATTCATCATCATGGTAGTTGTGGTGGAAGACTGAAATCTGTAGCCCTAGTTTGGGTAGATTAGGTATATTCGATCGTCACGGTTCCTATGTTGGATCGAGTGCAACAAGACTCAGGAGGATGGAAGCAGGCGTTATGTCGAAGTCGTGACTGGAGTTTGAGCAACTCCGATGATCGGAGGCAGGAGTACGTGAGATTTTCCAGGCTTTGGTGGTTCGAGACTTTCTGTTCCAGGTTTCGTTTGAATGTTCGAATTCAAATTCGAGCTCGTATTGATGTTTATGTTGATCGTGTTGGGACGTGAGTGTGATCGCCAATGAGGAAAGATCATCAGAGATGATCGGAGTCGCTGCGTTGGATTGTGCATGTGCACGGCGGTGTACATGTCAGAGTTTTGGGTTAGGGAAGATGACTCGAAGGAGACTCGTGAATTTTGGGTGGAAGACTCGAGTAGTTCTCGAGGTTTTGAAGTGTGTCTCGGGTTAATTGTTGTGACAGGTTTTAACAGAAACCTGTTTGCCAGTTTTTAAATTTTAAAATAAATTTAAAAGCTGAGTTTAAATATAAAAGTAAAGTTCAAAATAAGTTTTAAATCTAGTTTTTAAATCTGGAGTATAAGTTTAAAATCTCAGTTTTCAAACAAGATAATGTTTTTAAAATTTGAATTGATTTAACTATTTTAAAAAGGGTTAAGTAGTTTGAATTTTAAAAAATGAAGTTTTAAATTATAAATAGGATTCTAAATCTAAAGATTAATCTGGAATCAAAAGTTAATATGCATTTCAATTTTGAAATAAAAAGAAGTTTTTAAATTTAAAATGTTTTAAACAATTTGAATGTTAAAGTGTATTTTTAAATTGATTTGAATTTAAAATGAATTTGGTTTTAAATTTGTTTAATTAAGTAAATATTTCTTTAACATGTGATTTAAAAGGATAGTTTTAAAACTTTGTTAAGTTAAATTTGTCTTCATTTTAAATCTTAAATTTAAAATGAAATTTAAAAGTAAATTTAAGTTAAATTGTTTTAAATGCTTTATTAATGATATTTTAATCATTAATAAGAATTAAGTTTATCTTAAAGATAATTAAGATATAATAATTTGGGATAAATTATTAAGGTAATTAAAGTTAATTTATCAAATTAAATTAATTTATGATTTGGATTAATAAATTTAGTAATTAAGGGTTTAAATTGATTAATTAAGGTTTAATTAAATTAATTAAAGGTTAATTAATTTGAAATTAAGGATCATTAATTAGATAAGTTAAGATTTATTAATTAATGATTAGGAATAAATAAATTAATAAATTAAGGATTAATTAAGTTATTGTTAGGTACTTAATTAATTAAGTAATTAGAGATTAATTTATTAGTAATTAGAATTAATTAAATTATAATTAATAATGGTTAATTAAATTTTAATTATTTAAGAAAAATAATTTAAGAATAGTAATAGTTAATGTAGATCATTAACTTGGGTTTAATAAATAATTTATTTATGAGATTAATTTTGATAATTAAATAGATTAATTAATTAAGGTTAATCAATTGTGGAATTGTTTAATTAAGTATAAATACTTAATGAAAGTAATTAAAGGAATAAACTACTTAATGTAATTTAATGAAGTATAATTACTTAGGAAGTAATTAATGGATAATTACTGATGTAATTAATGGAGTAATTAAGGGTAATTAATTACTTTGAATAATTAATCAAGGGATTAATTAAGAAATTAATTAAGGAAGTAATTAATTTAGTTAGTGAAAGTAATTAAGGGTAGTTAATTACTGATTGAAGATTAATCAAAAGTGATTAATAAATGTTGTTTAAATAAAGGTTAATTACTTAATGTAATTAATTTAATTAAGTAATTAATAATTAATTTGTAATTAAGGATCATTAATTAATATAATTAATGATGTAATTAAGATTGGTTAATTAAGTAATAATTAATAAATGAAGTAATTAATCAATGTAATTAATTAAGGATTAATGTAATTAATTATAGTTGATTAAGTTAATTAATTTTAGTTAATTAATTTATGAAGTAATTAAAGGTTAATTACTATAAGTGGTTAAGGATAATTAATTTGAGAAATTAATTGAGGATAAATTACTTGGATGTAATTAAAAGATAATTAATCAAAGATGATTAATTGAAATGAAATATTAGAAGATAATTAATTAATTAAATTGTAATTAATTAATGGTTAAGTAAGAAGGATTTATAAAATGAAGTAATTAATTTAATTCAATTTAAATTAAGATGATATAAATCATTACTTATGAATGAGTGATAGTATTGAATACTTGGCATTGATTGATATCTCTGATGAGATATATGCTGTATGATATGGATGTTAGTTGAATTGTATGGATTATCTGATAATGTTGATTATCTGTTGTAAATTATCTTTCTTTGTGTATAAAGATAATGAATTAAATTGTTTTAACCTTTAAAACAACTTGGCCTTAAAAGATACGCTTTGGATTTCGATGAGACCGGGATCGGGTTTCCGTATACCGGATTTCCAGGTCTGGAGACCCGAATACCACATCGATCCAAATTAACGATAGGTCGTGAATCAAGTGAAGATGAAGATTCAGAGTGCAAGGGTTATTGTCGTTAACTCTGAGGGTGATTCCAAAACGAGTGTAACGAGATAATGCCTTCGGTTTCGTTCGAACCCGGAACGAACTTGTATGGATTGAATGCTTTCAGCACATCGTCAGGTGGACGATGAGCATTCTAAGTGATGTGTTCTTTTTTTAAAGGTAATCGTGACCTCAAGCCTCACAAACCGGGAATGGCTAAAACAGGGGAGGTGCAGCAAGGTTAGTGGGTAGCACCCAAGTAGGACAAGGTTACCTCTGTCTAGATGTCCCTTTCTATTTTCGACTTAGTGGTGCGGTTGCTGATCCCAACCGTGAGGTATCTTGTGCGGGAATTATCCAGTAAGGGATGTTCCGACCTTGTGTTGCAGGGGATTGGGAGTGATCCTCGGTACGGTGATCTAGGCCACGTACTGTGACGGGCGGTACCCCGGTAGCCCTGCCATTGTATGGAATCCAAACTCCAATAAGTGCCGTACGTATTAGTTGTGCCCAACTATGTTGGAATGTGAGATGTAAGCATTTCAGCTATTTCTGTATTTTACTTGAAAACCCTAGACCCTATTATAATACAATCGAATTTCCTATCAAATGTTTTGGTTAGCGTAAGGTAAAAACTTACCCATGTTTATTTGTGGGAAGTCTTACGTGATACCTTTTCTTTCAAAAGGTTTTGAAGTTAAACAAGTTTAACCTGTTACTCACACCAGACCCATGTCTGACCCAAGTTGTTTATTTCTGTTTTATAAACTCTTGGGTACTCAAATTTTTTACGAGTAGCCAAGGGATTCAGGTTAGCCTTGACGAATTGTGGAGGAGCAATGGAGCAGGAGGCTTCAGCGTTGTAGATATAGATAGTAGTTTCCGCTGTGTTGATCTTGTTTAGATCTTTGTTTGTATTGAGATGTAATAACTAGACAGATGTTTATAACTGTCTAGTATATGATGTGTAATCTGTGTAACTCTGATAAGTGTTGTATATGATACTATGTAATATTTATGTGATATAATATATTTTGTTCGTTTCCGCTGTGAGATTCTGATATTGTTTAGTTCTTTCTTTCTCTTCTTTTCTCTTTCTATCCCTTTCTTTCTTATTAGCGATCCGACTTTCTATGGAGAGAAAGTCGTGGTCGTCACAGTGGTATCAGAGCATAGGTTGAGCGAATACCTAAGCTATTGGTTAAGTGAATATCAGAGCGCTAGGTTGAGTGAATACCTAGGTTCAGAAGGATTGTTCATTAGAGATAGGATCTGTAGCAACCTATTTGAGTCTGAGTATATATATACGAGAGCGCGTAATTGTTAGTTATATAAAAATGATTTTATATTGTGTTAATTGATCGGTTGAGTGGTATATGGATTCTGGTCAATACGAGTAGCTAACGTTATTGATAGGGATCTCTAAACACTTGAACCAGGCCAACGGACACAATATTGTTTTAAAGAGGTAAATGAAATAATTTTACCTAGAAATAATTTCTATATAAAAAGTACCATTTTAAATATATATATATATTTCTACCTATTTGTTGGGTTACCTGTTCGGGTTTTCCAATATAGGATATAAAGGTAGATAGGGTAGTGGTGTGTGTAACACGACTACCAATGGTTGGAGTCTGAGTATTGAGGTTGGAAGTGTATTTGTCGAGACTGTAGACCCAATACCGTCTCGAGTAAGCTTTGCTGTGGTGAAGGATTTCATCGATCTCCGAAGGAAACTGTAATAGTTCGGAGTTTATCTTTGAAGTGTGGATGAGTAGAGTTGGATCTGTCAATGAGGCAGAAGTGAGTGATGGTACCTTGATACCTCAGGTAATAGTAGCTGTATGATGAGATACAGTGACGATGGATGTTCCCGAAGATGTTTTCTTTGGAACAAGATTAAGGAAGGGTGTATGCTTTGGTGTTGTGGCTGAGTTCAGCACGGTGTTTCTGCTTTGGTTTGAAGTTCGAGTTTCTCGAAGATCTTTGGAATAGGAAGTCCTTGGCATCAGTGTCAGCAGTGCAGCTCGGAGTATTCTGTGATGGCAGGAAGTTTTCTGGATGAGCAGTTTTTCTGAAAGTGAAGTTCAGAAGCAGCAGAGTGGATCCATTTCTTCGATAAATTGGATAAATAAGTGTAAGCTGTTCTGATTGGTAAAGAGAGAACAGTCTGTTTGGAATTAGGCTGGGTTGATCGCAAAAGTGACTTGCGATTGTCTGAGTGTTCTCTTGGGTTGTCAGAATTTTTCTGGATGTCTTCAAAGAAGTCAGAAGTTTGTCCGCATCTGAAGGTTGAGTTTTCTTATCGACTGGATTCCAGGAGTGATACCGATGGTTCAGTCTAGTGGAAGGATGTTTCCTAGAGATGGAGTTGGTGAAGCAGCTCAAGTTTTGCTGGAGTATCTGAGTTTTCTTTATGGATCAGTGAACCTTATTTCTAGAAGTGAGTTGTCCAGCCTGTGCTTGTGTTCTACCTCAGATCAGAGTTGAGCAGCGAAAGCAGTCTGGAGTGTATCTCTGGATGGGAGAAGTAAGTTTGGAATCTACTGATGTTGTGAAGTAGAGTTATGTTTGGATCTCTTCTGTGTTCTGATTTGGATAAGTATTTGGTCTTCTGAATTGAATTGTCAGTTTGGATAACTGGAATTCATTGAGTTTTACGTATCTCTGAGGGAATACGTATTTGATCTATATCTGGTTTTAGAAATCTGCAGTTCTGGAGGTTTGATTGTTGAGTCAGACTCGTCTGTAGTC
The DNA here is from genome assembly GCA_030737815.1 of Allium fistulosum. Taxonomy (NCBI): domain Eukaryota; kingdom Viridiplantae; phylum Streptophyta; class Magnoliopsida; order Asparagales; family Amaryllidaceae; genus Allium; species Allium fistulosum. The sequence goes on from CM060903.1 coordinate 70,854,418, forward strand.
TGATATTCTGTTTAGTTCTATAAATCTAGATGAGTAGGAGATCTATAGCTTAGTAGTTTAGATTGTTTGTAGAGCGAGTATTCCGGTATATATATATACTTGGGGAAACTCGAGGTATTTTATCTAGAATTTAGTCTAGATAGATAGAATTGTTTGATTGAATGATTTGGTTGCTATGGTTGCTAGCATATGGATGATAGTATATGCTTGTGTTTTGAATTAAAATCTTTAATAAGATTATTAAATTACCTTTGTTTAAATTTCGGGGACGAAATTATTTTAAGGGGGGAGGAATGTAATATCCCGGAAATTTTAACAATATCAATTTAATAATCTGTTGAATAATTAAATTGATATTGATGATCTTTGATAATAAAATTTGAATTTAATTTAATAATCTAATAAATAAGTATCAAATATGTTAATTTCAAATAATAAGTATAATGTATTATTTTTAATATGTATGAATTTTAAAAGACTATAGAATTGTTATTTTTAAATTGATAAATAATTGTATATTTTAAATTGAATCTTAGGATTTAATTTAATTTGAATTTGAATTTAAGTTTTGAAGTTCAAAAGAATAAATATTTAAATTGTTGGATATTATAATATTTGTATAAACTTATATTTATAAATATAATTAGTTTTTGTTTCTCTTTAAAAAGAAATATATATATAGATAAGTGTTTAAATAAATAAAAAAAGGGCTTTTCATTTACTTTTAAACTAAATAGAAATATGTATTAATTACATAAAAGACAAATGTCATTATATCAAAGCCTAATATAACATGTGTTAAGTCATGAAATAAACAATGAGACAAGTGTCATTTAATTTTATTTTTCTTTTATTTTTATTTTTAGATAATTTCAGTTTATATAAACAAACATCTCCATTTTCTTTTCTTTTCTAACCTCCTTTCTAAACAAAGAAATGAAGTAATCTCAGATCAACAAAACCTGAAAACAAATAGAATAAGAAACTCTTCAAAACAAAAATCAGTGAGTGTTACTCCTCAAAACAAAAATATGAATCAAAAGCCTGAACTCTTTTCTTCAATCTGGAAACAAAAATCAAAAGCATGCAATTTAAATCAAAACAGAGAAGCAGGATCATTTCAGCTTGCATGCAATTCTTTCCAACCTGAAATGCAGACAGAAGCAAGCGGAAAATTCATCTGTAAATTCAAGTTTAAAGTTCAAGAGCAAATGGCAATGCAAATTTCCATTTTTAAAACAGTTCAAGTTTTCAAATCAAAAGCAGGGGCACTCAAGTTTTAAAGATTTAAACGCTATTTCAAAAACAAAACAGGTGAGTAACTTAGATTTTAAAAACAGATAAATTTGATTTGTGTGGTAAAATATCTGAAGTAAAATTGTGGTGCATGTTTGAAATTATGAATGCATGTTTTTTTAGATCTAGTTACATGTATATATGAATAAAGATAATATGTGTATGTTTGGTTGTATCAGTTGATCATCTCTGTTTACAGTTCTCAATTTAAAATTTAAATCTAAATTCCCATTCTTCCAAACTAATCTCTGTTAGAATTAGGAGTTCAAACAAAAGTTGTTTATGAAATCATGAAGTAAAGTTTAAAATGTTAATCAAGTTAGAATAACTTGAATGTCTCTGAAAAACTTAAGAAGAACAGAGTTAACTTAGAATAAGGTAAAATTCAAACATCCTAATTTATTAAGTCAGGTATATAATCTGAAATCTTAATCGAAGACTTGATTTTTAAAACTAAATTCACGATTTTTAGAAATAGATTGAGGGAGCAGATTGAGATTGAACAGATTTTGTATTTTGAGTGATTTAGATGATCTAAAGAGGACGGAATGGTCGGGTTTGTTACTGGAAGTAGGGAAGTGATAGGAGAGTCAAGAAAAATTACCAGAAAGGCGAATTCATCATCATGGTAGTTGTGGTGGAAGACTGAAATCTGTAGCCCTAGTTTGGGTAGATTAGGTATATTCGATCGTCACGGTTCCTATGTTGGATCGAGTGCAACAAGACTCAGGAGGATGGAAGCAGGCGTTATGTCGAAGTCGTGACTAGAGTTTGAGCAACTCCGATGATCGGAGGCAGGAGTACGTGAGATTTTCAGGCTTTGGTGGTTCGAGACTTTCTGTTCCAGGTTTCGTTTGAATGTTCGAATTCAAATTCGAGCTCGTATTGATGTTTATGTTGATCGTGTTGGGACGTGAGTGTGATCGCCAATGAGGAAAGATCATCAGAGATGATCGGAGTCGCTGCGTTGGATTGTGCATGTGCACGGCGGTGAACATGTCAGAGTTTTGGGTTAGGGAAGATGACTCGAAGGAGACTCGTGAATTTTGGGTGGAAGACTCGAGTAGTTCTCGAGGTTTTGAAGTGTGTCTCGGGTTAATTGTTGTGACAGGTTTTAACAGAAACCTGTTTGCCAGTTTTTAAATTTTAAAATAAATTTAAAAGCTGAGTTTAAATATAAAAGTAAAGTTCAAAATAAGTTTTAAATCTAGTTTTTAAATCTGGAGTATAAGTTTAAAATCTCAGTTTTCAAACAAGATAATGTTTTTAAAATTTGAATTGATTTAACTATTTTAAAAAGGGTTAAGTAGTTTGAATTTTAAAAAATGAAGTTTTAAATTATAAATAGGATTCTAAATCTAAAGATTAATCTGGAATCAAAAGTTAATATGCATTTCAATTTTGAAATAAAAAGAAGTTTTTAAATTTAAAATGTTTTAAACAATTTGAATGTTAAAGTGTATTTTTAAATTGATTTGAATTTAAAATGAATTTGGTTTTAAATTTGTTTAATTAAGTAAATATTTCTTTAACATGTGATTTAAAAGGATAGTTTTAAAACTTTGTTAAGTTAAATTTGTCTTCATTTTAAATCTTAAATTTAAAATGAAATTTAAAAGTAAATTTAAGTTAAATTGTTTTAAATGCTTTATTAATGATATTTTAATCATTAATAAGAATTAAGTTTATCTTAAAGATAATTAAGATATAATAATTTGGGATAAATTATTAAGGTAATTAAAGTTAATTTATCAAATTAAATTAATTTATGATTTGGATTAATAAATTTAGTAATTAAGGGTTTAAATTGATTAATTAAGGTTTAATTAAATTAATTAAAGGTTAATTAATTTGAAATTAAGGATCATTAATTAGATAAGTTAAGATTTATTAATTAATGATTAGGAATAAATAAATTAATAAATTAAGGATTAATTAAGTTATTGTTAGGTACTTAATTAATTAAGTAATTAGAGATTAATTTATTAGTAATTAGAATTAATTAAATTGTAATTAATAATGGTTAATTAAATTTTAATTATTTAAGAAAAATAATTTAAGAATAGTAATAGTTAATGTAGATCATTAACTTGGGTTTAATAAATAATTTATTTATGAGATTTATTTTGATAATTAAATAGATTAATTAATTAAGGTTAATCAATTGTGGAATTGTTTAATTAAGTATAAATACTTAATGAAAGTAATTAAAGGAATAAACTACTTAATGTAATTTAATGAAGTATAATTACTTAGGAAGTAATTAATGGATAATTACTGATGTAATTAATGGAGTAATTAAGGGTAATTAATTACTTTGAATAATTAATCAAGGGATTAATTAAGAAATTAATTAAGGAAGTAATTAATTTAGTTAGTGAAAGTAATTAAGGGTAGTTAATTACTGATTGAAGATTAATCAAAAGTGATTAATAAATGTTGTTTAAATAAAGGTTAATTACTTAATGTAATTAATTTAATTAAGTAATTAATAATTAAGTTGTAATTAAGGATCATTAATTAATATAATTAATGATGTAATTAAGATTGGTTAATTAAGTAATAATTAATAAATGAAGTAATTAATCAATGTAATTAATTAAGGATTAATGTAATTAATTATAGTTGATTAAGTTAATTAATTTTAGTTAATTAATTTATGAAGTAATTAAAGGTTAATTACTATAAGTGGTTAAGGATAATTAATTTGAGAAATTAATTGAGGATAAATTACTTGGATGTAATTAAAAGATAATTAATCAAAGATGATTAATTGAAATGAAATATTAGAAGATAATTAATTAATTAAATTGTAATTAATTAATGGTTAAGTAAGAAGGATTTATAAAATGAAGTAATTAATTTAATTCAATTTAAATTAAGATGATATAAATCATTACTTATGAATGAGTGATAGTATTGAATACTTGGCATTGATTGATATCTCTGATGAGATATATGCTGTATGATATGGATGTTAGTTGAATTGTATGGATTATCTGATAATGTTGATTATCTGTTGTAAATTATCTTTCTTTGTGTATAAAGATAATGAATTAAATTGTTTTAACCTTTAAAACAACTTGGCCTTAAAAGATACGCTTTGGATTTCGATGAGACCGGGATCGGGTTTCCGTATACCGGATTTCCAGGTCTGGAGACCCGAATACCACATCGATCCAAATTAACGATAGGTCGTGAATCAAGTGAAGATGAAGATTCAGAGTGCAAGGGTTATTGTCGTTAACTCTGAGGGTGATTCCAAAACGAGTGTAACGAGATAATGCCTTCGGTTTCGTTCGAACCCGGAACGAACTTGTATGGATTGAATGCTTTCAGCACATCGTCAGGTGGACGATGAGCATTCTAAGTGATGTGTTCTTTTTTTAAAGGTAATCGTGACCTCAAGCCTCACAAACCGGGAATGGCTAAAACAGGGGAGGTGCAGCAAGGTTAGTGGGTAGCACCCAAGTAGGACAAGGTTACCTCTGTCTAGATGTCCCTTTCTATTTTCGACTTAGTGGTGCGGTTGCTGATCCCAACCGTGAGGTATCTTGTGCGGGAATTATCCAGTAAGGGATGTTCCGACCTTGTGTTGCAGGGGATTGGGAGTGATCCTCGGTACGGTGATCTAGGCCACGTACTGTGACGGGCGGTACCCCGGTAGCCCTGCCATTGTATGGAATCCAAACTCCAATAAGTGCCGTACGTATTAGTTGTGCCCAACTATGTTGGAATGTGAGATGTAAGCATTTCAGCTATTTCTGTATTTTACTTGAAAACCCTAGACCCTATTATAATACAATCGAATTTCCTATCAAATGTTTTGGTTAGCGTAAGGTAAAAACTTACCCATGTTTATTTGTGGGAAGTCTTACGTGATACCTTTTCTTTCAAAAGGTTTTGAAGTTAAACAAGTTTAACCTGTTACTCACACCAGACCCATGTCTGACCCAAGTTGTTTATTTCTGTTTTATAAACTCTTGGGTACTCAAATTTTTTACGAGTAGCCAAGGGATTCAGGTTAGCCTTGACGAATTGTGGAGGAGCAATGGAGCAGGAGGCTTCAGCGTTGTAGATATAGATAGTAGTTTCCGCTGTGTTGATCTTGTTTAGATCTTTGTTTGTATTGAGATGTAATAACTAGACAGATGTTTATAACTGTCTAGTATATGATGTGTAATCTGTGTAACTCTGATAAGTGTTGTATATGATACTATGTAATATTTATGTGATATAATATATTTTGTTCGTTTCCGCTGTGAGATTCTGATATTGTTTAGTTCTTTCTTTCTCTTCTTTTCTCTTTCTATCCCTTTCTTTCTTATTAGCGATCCGACTTTCTATGGAGAGAAAGTCGTGGTCGTCACAGAGTCACTCGGCCTGTGAAGTAACCATAGGAAGTGAGACCTTCAAATATTAAATTCCTGAATATTAAGAAGTTAATGGCTATTGATTTCAACAGTTAGGGAGATGGTAGGACAAGAATTCAAAAGGTTTTTAAAACGGGTACCGATACGATAAGTCGGTTCACCAATTTCATCGTGTCCCGAACTCTGAAACATGCAAATGAATATACTGTGGAGATCAGCATGACGAGACGGTCAAAACGGTATACAGATATCAGTGGTATGATTGAATTATAAAAATTCGAATTTTCTACTAGCGGAAAATGCAGCAAAAACGCAGAAAAATAAGATCGACGGAGCTAAAGAAATCCGAATTTGGAAAAACGAAAAATGACGTCTTAGTCAGAAGATGAATTAGAATTTTTCTATGTAAAAATATTCAGGTTTGGAAAACATTTTATTATCATCAATTTAACTGACGTAAATTGGAATAAAATTACACTAGAAAATAAACTTCCAAATTATCTGATGAAAATTTACCAGTTGCTATGTTTAAACAGACGTATTCCAAATATTAAATTTATATTTCAAAATTTTATTGTTTAAAGTTTCACAAAATTTGAAATTAAATATATAAATAAACAAATAAAATTATCTAAAATTTACGGGTCGTTACATGGTAGATAGGTCGAGTTTGAGAAGAGGGAGCCAACGGCGCTGTCCGTTCGTCAGTCGCTGCAACGGAGATCCGTATTAGTAGAATTGTGTGCACGCCCATGTCATTGGACATGTACAGTAAGAAGAGTGTGTGTTTGGGGAAGAAATAGCTTAAGGGTAATTAGTTATTTAATTATTGTAATTGGTGAATAAATAAAATTATTTAATTCCAAAACTTATTAATTGAGTATTTCGTTCATACGAGGTCGGATTCGAACGCCGTCTTTTGCGTTGTACTCCTGGAGTTGATATCTTCGTTATGGAGTTGGTTCGGTCAGATTTGGAGCAAGTGAGAATTTGGGCTACAATCAAACACCCGTTCGATTTTAGTCTAAACCAGAACACTTCGGCGAAAACTGGAATCAAGGTGAGTTTGACTCACATAAAATTTTATTATATCATATTAATGATGTTATAAATGTTTATAGATTTTTTGGGTCTTTGTTAAAATTGTTTGATTGCTTTTTTGGTTGAATTTCCATTTGGAAAATGGCCGACATATTAATTTGATCGTTATAAACCATATGATCATCTATTTATTATCCATAACCATTATTTTGCAGGGAAAATCTATAGGGAGACTCAAAGGGGGTTTCATGTCCATAAATTGTTTATTTACATTCATATGCTGTTATTGATGGTTTATTGAAATTAATTTCTGATATTCCATTTAATAGTCTATATGTCATTATAGCGATTTTTTCTATACCGTTGTTTATTAAATTTCATCCCCAAATTAAACCCTATCATATGAACTTGAGCTTGTGCTTCCGCTAAGAAAAATATTGAAAATTTATTAATCATATTGATTAATGATAATGTAAATTAATTAATCTCTTAAATTAATTAATTTGAGATTAATTAACCAATTGAGTAAATGATGATTAAAATTGGTTTATATTTAGATTGATTAACCATTTTTGCTAATGATGTTTTATACGTAATAAATCATTTTAACTAATGATTATTTGAATTTAATTAATTTATTTATTTAATTAATGATAATGGAGTTTAATTAATTATTTATTTAAATTATGAAAATTAAGATTAATAATAATTTTAATCAATGATACTTAAAAGTAATAAATCATTTTAAGATATTTAAATTTTATTAATCATTTTAGTTAATGATTGTTTTGAATTTTATTAATTGTTTTAACTAACGATATTCGGATTTTAGTTAAATCATTCGAATTTAATAAAATTTTTAATTACTTAATTTAATAAAGGTGATTAGAGTATTAACTAATTTAATAAAAACTACTTTAATAAACTGATATAATAAAAATATTTTGAAGCTAATTTACCAATGTTATAAAAGTGTTTGGAAATAATTATCTATTTTTCTATAGATAATGATTTGTTTATGTAAAGGGATTTTAAATGTGATCAATTATCTTTCAGGATAATTGTTAAATATGCGTGTATATGATTTTTGTTTGATGATAATAAACATATATACATTCATTTAAATGTATTTGATATTGTACTATTTTATTTTTCACAGATAAAATGAATATTTGCTGAATAAAATAAATAACACAGAATTGGAATTCAAACGAATATTTTATTCAAACAAATATTTATTACAATTTTGATAGTACAATTTCAAGCTCTCACTATAACTATACAATCTCAGTCACAATACAATTACATCACAATTTCATAGTTACATTAGTTCCTCACTACATATCACTCACACTCGTATTTATCTTCAACTTCATTCCAATGTGAATCCAGCATTTGAGCAATCTGCAGAAATATACATTGACGCAGTAAAATTGAAAATAAAATATTTTTGCAGTATAAAATAAAATATGAATTTTGAAAATAATATTTGCCTCAGATATATGGGTTATTGTCATCATTTTTGATTGTATAATAACTGTGCATATCAGTATTCTTATCAAGCACAGGTAATCATGAGTGGCTGCAATACACACGTGTACATTTATACACCTGTGCACTGCCTCACCAACTCGTATGCACAGTTGAGTTAAAAGACAAGCTGGATTCAACACAAGTGAAACCAAAGTGCAACTGAAGTGAAATCAAGACCAACCAGTTTATGTGCAAAACCAGAATGGCATCATATGTACAAATGCAAAGACCAGTGATGCACACTCAAACTTTTAACAAAGTCAAGTTCGAAGGCATAAGCACATGCACTAGTAAAACAGGCCATCTACAATATCAAAGTGAAGAATGGATGCAACAATGCCCAACACAAATGAAACGTGATACCGGTGACATGAATATGACTCGAGAACAAGCATACATGAAGACTACAAGAATGCACAGAACAAAATACATGCTAAAAGGATAGAGTGAAACAAGACATGATGAAACCAGTGATAGCAGATGACAATGAACACAGGAACCAGGGTGAACTCAACAAGATATATATGCAATGTAGACATGCACACATCAAGGCTATAGAGAATCGAACTTCAAAAGTGACTCAAACCAGAATTTCAAAATGTCACAGACCTGAGTGCAGCAGTGAATGGCAACAAGGCAAATGTACATGAATGTATGTACACTATGTCAACATAACAACAATACAACAATGAACTCAACCAGACACACTTGACAATGTCACTCAATACACCAGGCTCGGGGCTACAACATAATATATATGCCAAGTCAACGTGACTCAAAGTACAGTGAACAGAAGACAATGCAAATACATATCAGTATAACAACCTTACCAGACCACAATGCTCAAAGACACTGTACACAAGTCAAATGGAAGCTGCCAAACTCCAAGAAAAGGAACTACAACATCAAGTTTACATGGAGCAATGATCAAAACAGACTCGAATGCTTCACAGTGCAAACAACACAAGTGCACCAGTTCAAGACTACAACTACAAAGAGCAACAGCAAACAAAATAATAAGACAAACCAAACCAGACTACAGTTCAATATGCTATCAAACAAATGCAAAGGAACAATGCATGATGAAGCACAGTGCACATATAGCAGTAAAGTACACAAGCAAATCCAAACAACAGCAAGCAGATGCAAGCTAACTGGCATATGAACAACTACAGTAGGTCGAAAAAGTGCTCAGGGACCAACCAAAGAAGATGGCCAGAGACGAAGCTCACAGGGGCCAGAATATCGAAGTCAAAGAAATTCGAATGTACAAGTCAAAACCAGAATTTCATGGAATCAGAAATGATCAACGTCAAAATCGTGATGGCCGAAGTAAACACGATCAGTGTCAAGGCCAAAGTCAACAGAAAAATTGAAGTTGACCAAGTTAGAAATCAAGTGTGTATAAAAATGGAAAAAGTCAAAAATCAAAATCAAAGTAAAATAGGAAAGTCACTACCATGACGATCAAGGAAAAATCGAACGGTGTCAAACTAAAACCGTGACAGTGAAGTAAGGGAAATAATTCGATTTGAAGAAGTCAGAAACCATCTCGAGCATAAAAACAAAATCAACCGGCCAAGATAATTAACTGACAAATTCAAACACGAATATACGAACGCAAATAAAGGAGATCGAACTCCTATATAAACCAATCGTCATCGGCACTTTTCATTATCGAGTTCAAGTACGAATAAACAGTAAAGCAAAAGGCAAAAATCACGTACCAAAGTTAGGAGTCGAACTCGATCAAAAATCGAAGTAGAGCAACAAGGAAACAATCGATCAAAGCTACATACCGAAATCATCAAGTCGAATTCGATTGAATCTGAAGCAGCCGAAGCAAGCTACAAGGAGTCAAACGATCGACAGAGCAACAGGCGATTATCCGTTCAATCGATCAACATTCAAGTGGCAGCTCGAAGCCCTAATCCAGAACAAGAAAAAGAACTAGCCACCATTATCTCAAAGAAGAAACCGGACCAAAGAACAAAGAAGACATCGGGTCGAATAAAATAAACAGGCTAGATAAAAATAAAAAGGGGCCGGCCTTGATAAATAAATTAGGGTTTTAGTTTTAGTGTCTATTTAATTTTTGCTCTTGTTTTTTCTGTTTTAAAATCTGTACTTTTCAAATAAATCTTGGTAAATCACCACCTAGGTTTTAGGTTGTGTCAGATTGTCTAGTTAGGATTAGTTCAGTGAGCAGGGTTTGCGAGTTTGCAAAACTCTATAGGCGGTAGCAGGGTTTGCGAGTCAGTTAGAGTGTTTGTAAGCGGGAGACTGTTTAATTCTAATAGAAATCTGGGAATGCATCAGTAGGCAGGGGTTGCCGAAGCTGGGTAAATTTTGTGTTTGATTTACTTTTCAGCATATTTACTTATCTGCAGTTTGTGTTTAATTCAAGAAAATTTGCTATAACCCTATTCACCCCCCCCCCCTCTAGGGTTAATCTAGATCCTACAAGTGGTATCAGAGCCCGGTATTTTTCTTTAACTCTAGAGTCATGAATCCACTAAATAATGCTTTTTCTGAGGGGCAATCTATTGCTAGGCCACCCATGTTTAATGGGAATGATTAAGCTTATTGGAAAGTTAGGATGGGTATTTATCTTAGTTCTGTTGATTATGATGTTTGGGACATTATTGAAACTGTCTATAAATCTCCCACTATAACTGTTGGTGATACTGAGATTCCTAAACCTAAGGATAGGCGGGACGCTAACGATAAGAAATTAAAAACTACAAATGCTAAAGCCATGAATGCTTTGATCTGTGCCCTTGATAAGAATGAATTTAATTGAATTTCTCATTGTAAAACTGCGCAGGAAATTGGGCATACCTTGGAGGTGACACATGAAGGAACTTCTCAAGTCAAGGAGTCTCGTCAAGCCCTATTCAGCAATGAATACAAGAACTTTGTGATGGACAAAGGCGAGAGCATAAAGAACATGTTTGGACGCTTTTCAACTTTGGTGTACAATGCTAGAGCACTTGGGAAGGTATTCACTGAGGTAGAGCTTGTGAGGAAGGTGCTATGAGTCTTACCGATGAACTTTGAGGCAAAAGTCACTGCAATACAAGAATCGAAAGATCTGAGTAAACTAAGCATGGAGGAGTTGATCGACAACTTGATGACATATGAGCTTGAACTAAAAACAAAGAAGGAACGCAACAACTCCGAATCAAAGAAGAAGACGATTGCCTTAAAGAGCAAAGAAGAGAGCGATGAAGAAGAAGAAGATCCAATTGAAGAGCTTGCAATGGCTGTCATAATCTTAGAAAATGGTCAAGATTCGGGCCACGCAAGAAGAAAACAAGTGGTAATAAGTCAAAAGATTCTGACAATTCTGATAATGAATTGACTTGTTATAACTGTAAGAAGCCTGACCACTTCAAACAAAAATGCCCACTTCTCAAAAACAACAAAGGAAAGAAAAAGAAGAAGAAGGCCTTTGCAGCAACTTGGGATGATGAAGAAGGAGAGGAAGTTTCGAATAATAGCTCAGAGGAGGCTAACTTGTGTCTTATGGCAAAATCGGATTCAGAAGCAAGTTCAGAGGAATCTTGTGAGGTAAGTAACTATTCTTATAAAGAACTTGTTTTGATGTGTTGTGATTTTGCTAAAACAATTGATACTCTTGAATCTAAAATTGAAAAACTGAAATCTGATAGGAGAGAACTTGTCCATGAAAATACTAGGTTAGAAACTGAACTTGAAAATATTCAAAACCTAGACTGTAAAAAATGTAAAATTTTAGATTCAGAATTATCAAGACTTAAGAATAGCTTTGAGAATCTTGAAAAAGAAAACTTGAATATTAAGGAAAACATTGACACTAGGAAAAAGGATTTTATAAATAGATGCACCTCACTTGTGACTGAAAACACAACACTAAAAACCAAAGTCCAAAATCTTGAGAAAACTCTGAATAACTTTTCAAGAGGAGAAAAATCATTCAACATGTTATTGGGAAATCAACTTTTTGCTAACAACAGAAAAGGACTAGGCTTTGGGAAAACACAAGTTGATGATAATGCAAAAGGTAAGAGTGTCTTTACTAGATGTGAAATAATTGGACATCGTGTTGAAAATTATAGTCATAGGAACAAGAACACAAAATTTATACAAGTTTGGGTTCCTAAGAATTCTACAAACAAATTTCATGTCTAATGGAACAAGAATGAAAGGACAAAACAAGTTTGGGTGCCAAAAGGAACATATATTAATAGTTTTGGGTCTACTCAAACATATTCATCAAATTATTCTGCCACTAACAACCATGGACCTATAAAAACAAATAGGTCGCAAAAATCTTTTACCGTGTAGTTGTGGTGGCAGGCTAAGGAACAACATTAGTGTTATCTGGATTCTGGCTGTTCCAGACACACAACGGGCGACAAATCAACGTTCCTTAGCCTAGTATAAAGGTGACAGATTCACAATGGGCAAACAACGAAAGATTATCGTACAGGTAAAACAGGTAATTGTATTTATTTTCAAACGATAGATAAAATGTGAAAATCTGCACCATAATCTAAATTAAATCAGCCAGTTATGTGAAATGATTGGTGATGTTAATTCTTTTTTTATTAACCAATCATCTTTAAATAGAATTACTTGAAGTAATTATGATGGTTGACAGATTCTAACTTACTTGATATGATCTTACATGACTTGTTCTTATCTATGACTTTGATTTGTGCTTAAAAGTTGACCAACCATTTTTTTTCATCATTGAACTTAATCTATTTGGTCAAATTATGATGTTGATTGGTTACTGATTACTCATGCTATAAAAAGGTTTTTAAGAAATTGTTGAAACTTTATGAAATTGGTGAAACTTCAAGAAATTGTTTTGAAATAATGATGATGTTTTAATGACTGTTGATCCTACGGTTTCTAAATCTGACACCGTGATATTTGTTTGATGGTTAACACGACTTCAATTCAAAGTCAAGAAAATTTCGTTTAAAAAATTGTTGAAAATGATTCTGAGATAGGTTGTTGAAATTTCACAATTTGGTCTATGACATCCAACGAGTGAATATTGAGTGGAATTTAAAGTCAGATGCAGATCACACTGGTAATATAGTTGATAGAAAAATTACTAGTGGAACGTGATTATTTTTTGAGACATTCATTTGCTACATCATTTTTCAAAGAAAATATCTGCATATTTTTCACTTGAAATAATTTCTATTTTAGCAGAAATTTTTCTTAAAAACCCCTTCTAGAAAATAATTTCTGTTGACCTTGTATCAGATTAGTTATTTAAGAAAATTTGATTTTATAACTATTTTTGAAATTGATTTTAAATAACTATGTTAACTGATCTGACCCCCTAATATTATCTAAAAAGATAGATAGTGATTGAAAATAAGATGAGTGTTGATATTAATCATATATTATGACTTGAGAAAGTATAATTAGAAAATTTCTTTAGAAATTTAAACAAGAGTTATAAAAACTTTCTATTGATAAATATTCCATGATCATTTCTATTTCTATCATTTTTCTATCGACCATCACTCATCAAAAGACAATATAATATGTCAATATGTGGTAGTTTAAACGAGAAATCATTTGTGCTTCAATTTTATTATATTACTAACAATAAATAATAATATCCAAAATATTCACTCTCATTTAAAAGTCCTCACGGTTATGCATGGGTGAATTACTTGGATTTTTGATTATATGTTTCCATGCTCATTTAAAAGTCCTCACGGTTATGCATGTATGGAACGCATATCAAAATTAATTGATTAAATAGACAAGTTGATTCTAATCCCATTTAAAAGTCCTCACAGTTATGCGTGGTTAGAAGATACTTGAATTAATTTTTAAAATAAAAATAAAAATTTAGAATACTACTAATCTCATTTAAAAGTAATAACGGTTATGCATGGTTAGTAGATATTCAAATTTCCTGAAATAAATATACCACAAATAGACACAACTATATGGTTTTATTTGATGATATCATCCTATCATTCTAAAGTGGAATATGCGTGAATTAAAGTATTTATGATTTTTTGTTTGATTTTCTTATTGAAATTAATAATTACACTCGATTGAACTTTAATATTGTATTAATGTCTATCACTATATCTCTATTTTTCTATTACTATTATTCTTTTGCTGATAACAAAAGGGGGAGAGAAAGTTAAGATTTTGGAAATTAAAATTCGCAAATAAAATTCACATATTTTATATTTGCATATAGATTCATATTGCATATTTTATTCTTATGCATATATGAAGGGGGAGTTTTGTGTAAAGAGAGAGCATTCAAATAGGGGGAGCAAATTGAATGATCAAATACATCTAATATATTCAAAATCTTAAATATATGTTTGTTATCATCAAAAGGGGGAGATTGTTAAATATGCATGTATATGATTTTTGTTTGATGATAATAAACATATATACATTCATTTAAATGTATTTGATATTGTACTATTTTATTTTTCACAAATAAAATGAATATTTGCTGAATAAAATAAATAACACAGAATTGGAATTCAAACGAATATTTTATTCAAATAAATATTTATTACAATTTTGATAGTACAATTTCAAGCTCTCACTATAACTATACAATCTCAGTCACAATACAATTACATCACAATTTCATAGTTACATCAGTTCCTCACTACATATCACTCACACTCGTATTTATCTTCAACTTCATTCCAATGTGAATCCAGCATCTGAGCAATCTGCAGAAATATACATTGACGCAGTAAAATTGAAAATAAAATATTTTTGCAGTATAAAACAAAATATGAATTTTGAAAATAATATTTGCCTCAGATATATGGGTTATTGTCATCATTTTTGATTGTATAATAACTGTGCATATCAGTATTCTTATCAAGGACAGGTAATCATGAGTGGCTGCAATACACACGTGTACATTTATACACGTGTGCACTGCCTCGCCAACTCGTATGCACAGTTGAGCCAAAAGACAAGCTGGATTCAACACAAGTGAAACCAAAGTGCAACTGAAGTGAAATCAAGACCAACCAGTTCATGTGCAAAACCAGAATGGCATCATATGTACAAATGCAAAGACCAGTGATGCACACTCAAACTTTTAACAAAGTCAAGTTCGAAGGCATAAGCACATGCACTAGTAAAACAGGCCATCTACAATATCAAAGTGAAGAATGGATGCAACAATGCCCAACACAAATGAAACATGATACCAGTGACATGAATATGACTCGAGAACAAGCATACATGAAGACTACAAGAATGCACAGAACAGAATACATGCTAAAAGGACAGAGTGAAACAAGACATGATGAAACCAGTGATAGCAGATCACAATGAACACATGAGCCAGGGTGAACTCAACAAGATATATATGCAATATAGACATGCACACATCAAGGCTACAGAGAATCGAACTTCAAAAGTGACTCAAACCAGAATTTCAAAATGTCACAGACCTGAGTGCAGCAGTGAATGGCAACAAGGCAAATGTACATGAATGTATGTACACTATGTCAACATAACAACAATACAGCAATGAACTCAACCAGACACACTTGACAGTGTCACTCAATACACCAGGCTCGGGGCTACAACATAATATATATGCCAAGTGAACGTGACTCGAAGTACAGTGAACAGAAGACAATGCAAATACATATCAGTATAACAACCTTACCAGACCACAATGCTCAAAGACACTGTACACAAGTCAAATGGAAGCTGCCAAACTCCAAGAAAAGGAACTACAACATCAAGTTTACATGGAGCAATGATCAAAACAGACTCGAATGCTTCACAGTGCAAACAACACAAGTGCACCAGTTCAAGACTACAACTACAAAGAGCAACAACAAACAAAATAATAAGACAAACCAGACCAGACTATAGTTCAATATGCCATCAAACAAATGCAAAGGAACAATGCATGATGAAGCACAGTGCACATATAACAGTAAAGTACACAAGCAAATCCAAACAACAGCAAGCAGATGCAAGCTAACTGGCATATGAACAACTACAGTAGGTCAAAAAAGTGCTCAGGGACCAACCAAAGAAGATGGCCAGAGACGAAGCTCACAAGGGCTAGAATATCGAAGTCAAAGAAATTCGAATGTACAAGTCAAAACCAAAATTTCATGGAATCAGAAATGATCAACGTCAAAATCGTGATGGCCAAAGTAAACACGATCAGTGTCAAGGCCAAAGTCAACAGAAAAATCGAAGTTGACCAAGTTAGAAATCAAGTGTGTATAAAAATGGAAAAAGTCAAAAATCAAAATCAAAGTAAAATAGGAAAGTCACTACCGTGACGATCAAGGAAAAATCGAATGGTGTCAAACTAAAACCGTGGCAGTGAAGTAAGGGAAATAATTCGATTTGAAGAAGTCAGAAACCATCTCGAGCATAAAAACAAAATCAACTGGACAAGATAATTAACTGACAAATTCAAACACGAATATACGAACGCAAATAAAGGAGGTCGAACTCCTATATAAACCAATCATCATTGGCACTTTTCATTATCGAGTTCAAGTACGAATAAACAGTAAAGCAAAAGGCAAAAATCACGTACCAAAGTCAGGAGTCGAACTCGATCAAAAATCGAAGCAGAGCAACAAGGAAACAATCGATCAAAGCTACATACCGAAATCATCAAGTCGAATTCGATTGAATCTGAAGCAGCCGAAGCAAGCTACAAGGAGTCAAACGATCGATAGAGCAACAGGCGATTATCCGTTCAATCGATCAACATTCAAGCGGCGGCTCGAAGCCCTAATCCAGAACAAGAAAAAGAACAAGCCACCATTTTCTCAAAGAAGAAACCAGACCAAAGAACAAAGAAGACATCGGGCCGAATAAAAGAAACGGGCTAGATAAAAATAAAAAGGGGCCGGCCTTGATAAATAAATTAAGGTTTTAGTTTTAGTGTTTATTTTATTTCTTTTGGGTCGGGTTTATTTTAATTAAGGGCAAAATTAGTTTTCAAGTTCTCTATTTAATTTTTGCTCTTGTTTTTTCTATTTTAAAATCTGTACTTTTCAAATAAATCTTGGTAAATCACCACCTAGGTTTTAGGTTGTGTCAGATTGTCTAGTTAGGATTAGTTCAGTGAGCAGGGTTTGCGAGTTTACAAAACTCTATAGGCGGTAGCAGGGTTTGCGAGTTTGTTAGAGTGTTTGTAAGCGGGAGACTGTTTAATTCTAATAGAAATCTGGGAATGCAGCAGTAGGCAGGGGTTGCTGAAGCTGGGTAAATTTTGTGTGTGATTTACTTTTCAGCATATTTACTTATCTGCAGTTTGTGTTTAATTCGAGAAAATTTGCTATAACCCTATTCACCCCCCCTCTAGGGTTAATCTAGATCCTACAATAATTAATATTGTTTTTAAAGTTATAACAAGGAACTGGAACTCAATTACTGAGATATTAAGTTGGATAATCTTCTGGGTGTTTGGTCTAATGTTGGTTTAGTTCTTCGGGGTCACACGCTTGGAAAAAATATTCTCTTAACGTTTTAACAATCAGGAACTAATTCTAAAAGTATTGTACCAGTATAGAAATCAAGCCAAAAAGTTTAGTTTGTTTTTAAAAGAAAAAGTTTGAATCGTTTACGGAAATGAGTTATTTTCGAAAAGCGAACCACTTATATGGAAACGATTTTTTTGTATAATTAGCACTAAACATCGAAGAAGTAGACTTGTCGCTATTTCGAAAGTTAAGAATAATTGTGTGACATGATTTTGAGGTAACACTACCTTGAATTATCTGATATTATTGTTAACCCAGAAATAATACAAGTTTGAATTCAATGAGTGGTGATAAGTATACAGGACTTAATTTCCATATACGATCGTTTTATGTCCTTGATAGTTGGTATCTCAACTATCGATTACTTCAACCACTTTATTTTCGTCACTCAAAGACGATGTGTTACTCATTTGAGCTTTGTTATCCTTTGTTGAAAATGACTAAACCCAAAGAGCAAGTGAGGGCCAAGCTATGTGGGGTTGCTCCCATTAGGGTATGTTCATATTCACTCTAGATTGGATTCGGTGTTACGCATTGAGATGTGAAGTACTCGAATTCTCGGTAACATTGGCGGGGTTCAGCCTGGAGGTTTCCGAAAGCCATTGGAGTTCTCAAGTATATTTCTAGAGGTATACTTTCGGTAGGGGGCGCACCCTCCTAGTCATTGTTGAATATGCGAGTATATGATTTTTGTTTGATGATTATAAACATATATATATATATATTCATTTAAATGTATTCGTTAATGTACTATTTTATTTTTCACATAATTAAATAAATATTTACTAAATAAAATAAATAACACATAATTTAAATTCAAACGGATATTTTATTCAAATAAATATTTATTACAATTTTGAATAGTACAAATTTGAGCTCTCACTATATATATACAAATTTCAATTACATTACAATTTCAATCACATCACAATTTTTCGTTTACAAATGCACCTCACTACATATCACTCATTCACTCGTAATTATCTTCAACTCTATTCCAGATTGAATCCAACATTTGAGCAATCTACAAAAATATACACTAATGCAGTAAAATTGAAAATAAAATATTTTTGCAGTGTAAAATAAAATGTAATTGTGAAAATATTATTTGCCTCAGTTATTTGGGTTGTTCGTCATCATTTAAATTTGAATTCATCATACATGAACAGCTTGTGACATGCATAGTGTATCACTATATGTGCCACAAGACCGTGCACACAGATATACACTTGATAAAATTGCAGGGACAGGTTAGCACAAGGTCAAACCCAATTAAAAGCCGGTTTTAACTCAAGTACAATACAAATAAAGTCAGGACACAAGCACAAGGTCAAACCCGAGCTATAAGCTGGATTCAACTCAGCAGTCAATGTGAAGCCTCGGCAATGGTTCAAAGGTCACTACAACCCAGAGCAATATCACACTTATGTATATGCTATGCACATAACAATCAAATGAATCAAAGGTTCAGTGCACATGAGCTCCAATGAGATGCAACCAAACAGTCGAGATAGACCAACAGTGAAACAAGTGAAAATATCATGTGCACCAGAACTGGACAGTCCATCTACTAGCATTCTGTCAGAAACCAAGAACAAAAATGAAATCAAAAGGAAGTAGATGCATGCAGACGTCAAGATGAAGTGCACAATCAAAATGTACAAGTAGTTGATAATGCACAGCAAATATCAAGTGCAGAAAGCTGCATGAATAAGAGTAAAAACAACAGTGTAACTACCACATACATATATACATATGTATACACACATATATATAGGCAGTGCAACAGGACTCATATAGACCAGGCACCAAGTATACATGAATCGAAGCATGTGCAAAGCAGCAACAAGCATGCAAATACAAGTAGATGATCAAGGCAACATGTAGACATGTACTCGATGCAATACAATATGAAGACCAGACTTCGAGTCGAGCAGTGGATAGGGAAACCAAGTGTATACAACAAGTTTACATGCATCACATACTTGAGGACCTGAGCAAACACAGTGAAACCCAAAGCATTTAACAGTTATAACAAAGTCAGGCCGAAGTCAATTCTCAAAGCAAATGCAAAGTCAAATTTTAACGAAGTCAAGTTCGAAGCAAAGCCAGACATGCCAGAAACTCAAAGCCATGATATTCAGAAAATCAGAGAATTCGAAGTCAACTGAAAATCGAAGTCTTGGTAATCAAGGAAACAATTTCCGAAGTTCTAGGTTGTAGCAAGTTCGAACAGGTCAAAATCAAAGAAGTGGTGGCCAAGCAATCAAATATACGAAATTTAATGAGTCAGAAAAAATAACAAACATCCATACAAAATCGAATGACCAAAGCATAGCAAATGACAAATTCAAATTAACGAAATTATAGGAATTCGATTCCTATTTAACCCAAATCATCATTGGCCGTAAAATGCATTCGAGTTTAAGCAACAACAGGGCAAATTTTAAATCAATAACTCAAATCAAATCGAGTTCGAGCATATAAACAAGAATTAATAAAAAGGAAATCACATACCAAATCATTCAACCGAACTCGACGACTTGAAGTAGTTGTTTGCAATTCAAAGAAACACTCGTCGTGGTGGTTCGAATGGAGGTCCTTGATCGTCGTATATGTCGACGATGGTGGCACGTAAATTGATAAGAGAAGGCGGCCGAGATGGGTTTCTTGCGCGTCCTGATTTCCTGGGGGAGAAGGAAGAAAGCAAGTGCGGCGAGGATTCCATCTAGAAAAATCGAACGGTGATGATGTGTAGAGTTTAAAAATTTAAAATAAAATTGTAAATTTGTTTATATTTTAAATTCGTTCAAAACTTTAAACTATCATATCTTTTTGATACGAGGTCGAAAAATTACGAAATGAATTACGTCGGGTTTGTTTTGTCGAGCACTACGCAATGGAGCTGGATTGGGGTTGATCGGAGCCAGTGATAATTTTAGGTAAAATTAAACGGTCGTTTAATTTTATTCGAAATAAAATACTGCAGCCGTTATTGAAAGCAAGGTAAGAACTCCTCACTCAATCGAATTGTGTTCGATTTAAATTTTAAATAGTTAGATTTAAAATTGCTTGATTGTGTGAATTGAATGATGGTTGTTATCTATTGTGTTGAAATAGACCCTATACGCCGTATATTAAGCGGAGGTTATTTATTAAAAACATATACCACGATAATTCCACCGTGAAGTGGAATTGGTATTATATATGTATTTGGAGTTGATTTCCCGCATTATATAGTGGATGAGACCCTATTGCGCTGCATAATAGCGGATAGTATTTTATAAATCCCATATACCATGATAATTCCACCGTGAAGTGGAATTGGTATTATGCTAACATCTGTGGATGCAGGGAAACAGGTTGGAGGGATCCTACTGGATTCCTCAAATTATATGAATTTGTTTCATATGTTGTATGAATTTGTTTCATATGCTGTTTGATGATTTATTGATAATCTATGAATGATTATATTGACGATTGAATGTGTTGAAGGCTAAAATTTAGCCGAATGTATTTTTGGTATCGTTGGATACCAGAAATAAATAAATTAGGTTTTTGAAATTAAAGTTGGAAATTTTAAGTAAAATTCTTTTTGAAAGAATTGGGTGAATTTAAAAGAAGGAATTTAACAGTAAAAAGTTGATTTTGTAATCTTATCGAATTTTTTTCAAAATATGGGAAAAGATTGTTTTTAATGGATTTTGAATAGTATTATTCGAAAGTTGGAAAATTTATTCAAAATGGAATTTTAGATGGTTTAGAAGAGATAAAGGAATTTATTTTAAAAGGTGATAAATTTGTTTGAAATCCAATTGATAATTGATTTAGTATTTGAAGATGAATCTTTGGGAAATTGATATGAAAATTTATTTGATGTTGAATGAAAAAAATTGGTTTGTGTTGAAATAAATTGGAAATCGATTTGCAAATGATTTGGTATTTGGAAATAAACTTAGAAATCAATGATTTGGTATTTGGAAATAAACTTAGAAATCAATTTGTAATTGATTTGGGGCTTGAAAATAAATTTAGAAATCAATTTGGAATTTGATTTGGTGTTTGAAGTGAATATTTGGAAAACGATTTGAAAATCGTGTAAAAGTGAATATTTGGAATTTAAATTCACAATGGGAATTTATAAAGAAAAAGGGAAATGAATAATATCGGGAATTTTATTCCGCGAGTGAATATGATTTGAAATTTGTTTCCAAAGTGATGAAGTATGGAAAATGTGATTTGAAATTTGTTTTCAAAGTGATGAAGTGTGAAATGTGATTTGAAATTGGGTTTCAAATGTTGAAGTGTGGAAAAATATATATATTGTGAAGATATTTTGAAATAAATAATTTGGGAAAAATTATTTAAATATGATGATTGTTGTGATATGTTGTTTGATAGTTAAATTACTGACTATCAATATTTGCCTTTGAAATGGCACTTGATTTGTTTTTAAAACAAACGCTCATTATTCGGTTAAGCCGGGAGAGGACTTTGTGTCATATAACCCATTCCGAATAGTGATACGTCGTGAATGGATAACATTTGAAGACCTCTGTGAAGACCGGGTATTTTCGAAAATGAAAGGACAACCTGTCGAATGTCTCTGCACCGAGTTGCTCCGGTATAGAGATTTATATCACTCTTCTTGTGATGGGAAGTCCGGACGTGATTAGTGAATACCCGGATTGCAAGGGCTTCTTTGGAAGTGCCTTCGGTTCCGTTCGATCCCGGAACGGACTTGTATGGATGTGTGTCTGACGTTACACTTTGAGATGTAAAGCTGGTTTCTATCAAATACATTTCTGTTGGTGGCGAAGAATTTATTCTCTTAGCTTAACACCCTTCTCTGAGACGTACGAGCTCAGAGGTTATGTAGTTGATGGTTACTAGTGATACATTCCCAATTTGGTAAAGTGGCATACGAAGTGATGTTGATCATTTGTTGATCAAAGCGTGGTTTTATGAAAAAGCGTGGCTTTGTGGACGAGACTTCGTCGAGTCTCACAACCCGGTAATGGTCGAAACATGAATGTTGCGGCAAGGTTTTTAGGGGTCGCGCCCCTAGGGTATGTCCATTTCCTTCTGGATAAAAGGTGATATCATGGTATGGAGCCCAGATATTTTACCTATGTTGATGCTGCAAATTTATTATACTTTGTGGTTGTTGCTTTGTGGTTGAGGATCCTCGGATAAAGGTCGGTAACGACCGGGGGATGGCAAACTTGTGTGTTAGTTACCTAGCTACAGCTGTACAGCGTGAGGTAGTGTTAGTGTGTTGGTTACATAGTTACAGCTGTACAGCGTGAGGTAGCGTCGGCCTTGTGTTTTCAGAGATCCGGTTAGGTTCTCGGGGCGTCTTTCCAGAGGCGTTTCCATTTCGGGGTAAGGAAGTTCCTTTGCCTGACCATTTGTTGGAAATCCAAAGAAACAATACGAACCTGTACGGTTTTAGTTGTATTACCTGCTATGGAATGTGGCGGTAACCTGCTATTGAACATAGTAGCTATAGTAGGCATACAATAATGGTTGTATGTTGGCTAAGATTAATATTGTACTTTTGAAATGATTTCCTACACTATGCACTAATAATAATAATCCAATGATTTTGTGTAGTAAGCATGTTTGACTATCATAAGAAGAAATCTCCTCCAATTCTGCGTTTGCATTGTGTGTGTGGCGGGAGGTCTTATGGTAGTTTCATTTTCCAAAAGCATTGCGAATGTATTTTACTTCCTTTGTTGTTGTTGCTTTAAAGATAATAACTGTTTTAAGTTCTCACACCAGTCACCATGACTGACCTGGAGTTTATTGTTCATTTCCTAAACTCTGGGTGCCCATCATTTTCCACACGGGCATCCTAGAGTCAGGTTATCAGGTCATTCTGGATTCAGGAGATGTTGTGGAGCTCAGTGACGAGCTGGATGGCGAGACATATCACTTGTATATGATATTATTATTCCGCTGTGTATTCTGTATGAGGACAAGTTTGTATAACTGTCCATTGATGTATTGTGTTGTATATTGACTCTGATGATGTGATGTAATGTATAAACTGATATAGTTCTTTGATTTAAAGATTATTCATTTATCTATTATATGTCGTTCCGCTGCGATATGTGAGATTCTGATATTGTTTCTGTTGCTTCTTCTTTCTTTTTCTTCTGTCTTCTTCTACCTCTTCTTTTTAACCATAACAATTTGGTTTTCCAGCATTCGATTGCTCGGCAGTTGATAGAGTGGACGTATTAATGTCGATTTTCGGAAGTCGAAAATCCCGAATCGTTACATGTGGTATCAGAGCTGTTGGTTAAGCGATAACCTTGGCTCTGTTGGGTGTTACTCATTAGAGATAGAGTCAGTAGTACTCTAGAATGAGTGTGAGTGTAATAATAGATATGAGCGCGTATTTGTTAGTGAATATGAAATTGTTTTGTATTGTGTTGACTTATCGGTTGATTTTTTATAGATTCTGGTCGGTGCAGTCTAGCTAACTGTAATCGATAGGGGTTTCTAAACTCTTAAACAAGATGAACCGACACAGTATCATTTTAAATTGGGTAAATGAAATAATTTTACCTCGATTATATTTTGTATTTAAAGGAAATAATTTTTCAGAAATTATTAAAGTGTATATAAATTGATTGGTTGGTTGTTGAAAATGTAAGAATATATATGAGTTAATAAAAGTTGTTTGAATAATCTAAATAAAAACAACAATTGTAAAGGAATGAAGTATATAAGCAAATGAATTATTAAGTATGGAATTATAATTAATCTGATTTGCAATTGTGAAATAATCTTATATAGGTGAAGTAAAATAGTGAAATTATATGAGAAAAGGATTTATAAATGTGATTTATAAATAAAAAGGAAAATTTTGAAAATAATATAAGCACTGAATTCACTACTGTTGCTGGGAAATAATAAGGGTGATGACTGCAGCATCATCAGTATCATTTTCGAGTTTCTGTGTGATGGATTTGCTACCATAGTAAATTGAAAAATTGAAGTTTTGTTGTGATAAACAAAATTTAAATTAAAATCCAAATTGAAATTGATGAATATAAGTGAAACGAGTTTTAGACTTATAATATGAAATAAAGATTTCAGCTTTGGTAAAGTTAAATAAATTAAATCAGATTTGAATCGGATTAGATAAGTGATTGTAATATGTATTTGGAAGTTAAATAAATAATTTTTATAACTTATAGAATGGGTAAAGGTAAGTGAAACCAATTATTAAAGTGGTTAAACAATTTTGTTAAGAAAAACAAAATCTGAATTGGATTTATAAGTGGAAAATTTAAGTGAAGTTAAACAAATGATGTTTAATTGGAATATAACTTAAGTGATGTTAAATGAAGTAGATTTTGATATCAAAGTAAAAATAATAAAGAAAAGTTAATGGATTTGAACTTGAGTTATATAATAGAGATTCAACTTTATTTGTAAAATGAATTAGCAATTGAATTAATAAATGAATTAATATGGAATAATGGATGTAAGTGTTAATTCATTAAAGCTAATGTAATTGGAAATTGAATAATTGAATGAAAATCAATAGAATATTAAACCAATTGGAAAATTAAAAAAAATGTTAAACCAAATTGAAGGTAAACAAAGTGAATAAATTTGGTTGTGTTGAATATACATTGGTTGTTATATGATTGTTGGTTGATTGTATATAGTATAATTCATTAAGTATTAATGAAATTGAATTGATTAAATTGAAAGCTATGTAATTGGATTTGAATTGGAAGTGAACTAATATGAATGTAAATTAGTGAATGTGAACTAATTGAAAATGAATCCATGAATGGTTTGAAAATTGTGTTGAGAGCATTCGGATTCGTTTTGAAACCATATAAATTGCTTATGGGAATTATTTGATTGCATTGCTTATGGAAACTTTGTGTTTGTTATTGAAAATTAATGAAATGTAAATGAATTTTCTATATATGTCACTTACGTGTTTAAATTGAGTAAGTACAAGTGCCGTGGCTACCGTTCGGTTGGTTTGGTTGCGCTAAAATGCTAAATAAATAACTGCTTTGCTTAAAAATGCTAAAAGGTACGCCTACGCAATAAAAAATAGGAAATATGAACTGTTTTTCTGCTTTTTCGACCGTGTGGGTCGATGTATATATATTTATGTCAATTGTGATCCTACTAACCGCGCAAAGGAGGCTATGGCGAATTTTTCTGAAAATTTAAGGCGTTAGGAAATTTTTGAAAAAATTTTGGAAAATTTTTTATTAATGAAAAGTCGATTTCCAAATTGTAATGAAAACGTAGGAATTGAACTTGAAAATGGAAACCATTGTTTTGGTTGAAGTTAAAGGTTTTGGAAAAGGTGAATATAAATTTTCACTAAGTGGATTTTGAAAAGTTAATGGATTTGGGGCATTTTTCTTACTTTGCAATTTCGAGGACAAAATTCTTCTAAGGGGAAGATTGTAACAACCCAGAATTTCTGTCATTTGAAATTCGTATATTTAATTGATTTTAAATATTAACAAGTAAGATTTGTAAGTCGAATAAATTTAAATTCGAATATAGTGATTTAATTGGATAATTAAATCGATAATTTAATATTTAAAATTCCAGAAATAATTGATAATTAGGTTTAATGTGATTAAAAATGATTTATAAAGTTATATTAAATCATATTGGAGTTAGAATGATGTTATAGAAATTTTAAAATTGAATTAAAAGTTAAATTGTGAAAATTGAATATTTTAATATTTAATTGACGAGTGAAATTAGCCATTTTTCAAACAGTCTCGAATTTCGACGAAACAAGTTTCATCGGATCCGTAATGTGAAATTAGTGTAAGGTTTCAAATTTCGTGTCAATCGGATTTACGGTTTGTCCGGGGCAAGCCAAAACGCACCGAAATCGTTTTAAATCGATTTGATTTAAATTTGATCATTTATTTCTGTAACTCGCACATATGACCGAATTAGCTCCCGAAACACATTCCATTGTGTTCGGAACGCGGGTAAAACCTTAGAAACGCCAGCCGGCATGCTTGATTTCGAGTTCGGAAAATTTTCGATGAATAGTGTTTCGTAAATTTTATATAAAAGGCCCCCATTTTCATCATTTTACACTAAACCCTAAAGAAACTAGGTCAGCCGCCATTTTTCATTTCTATGGCCAGAAATTCGCAAACTTCTTCCACTAATCTCTTCCAATCCGTGAATCAATTCAAGAAACTTCCAACACGAGAAATGTAGAGCTAAGTGAGATCTACAATTCCATACGGTGATGATCGAAAACGGAGCAACAGATCGACGACAAACTGCATTCAAAGTCATGTGTTCTTTCATGTTTTTCAAGGCAGAGGTGAGGCAGAGCATGATCGGTCTCTAGTCGGGGATGGAGTTCGTCGTGGTGGTTCGAATTGAGGTCCTTGATCGTCGTATATGTCGACGATGGTGGCACGTAAATTGATAAGAGAAGGCGGCCGAGATGGGTTTCTTGCACGTCGTGATTTCCTGGGGGAGAAGGAAGAAAGCAAGTGCGGCCAGGATTCCATCTAGAAAAATCGAACGGTGATGTTGTGTAGGGTTTAAAATTTTAAAATAAAATTGTAAAATTTGTTTATATTTTAAATTCGTTCAAAACTTTAAACTATCATATCTTTTTGATACGAGGTCGAAAAATTACGAAACGAATTGCATCGGGTTTGTTTTGTCGAGCACTACGCAATGGAGCTGGATTGGGGTTGATCGGAGCCAGTGATAATTTTGGGTAAAATTAAACGTCGTTTAATTTTATTCGAAATAAAATACTGCAACTGTTATTGAAAGCAAGGTGAGAACTCCTCACTCAATCGAATTGTGTTCGATTTAAATTTTAAATAGTTAGATTTAAAATTGCTTGATTGTGTGAATTGAATGATGGTTGTTATCTATTGTGTTGAAATAGACCCTATACGCCGTATATTAAGCAGAGGTTATTTATTAAAAACATATATCGCGATAATTCCACCGTGAAGTGGAATTGGTATTATATATGTATTTGGAGTTGATTTCCCGCATTATATAGCGGATGAGACCCTATTGCGCCGCATAATAGCGGATAGTATTTTATAAATCCCATATACCACGATAATTCCACCATGAAGTGGAATTGGTATTGTCCTAACATCTGTGGATGCAGGGAAACAGGTTGGAGGGATCCAACTAGATTCCTCAAATTATATGAATTTGTTTCATATGTTGTATGAATTTGTTTCATATGCTGTGTGATGATTTATTGATAATCTATGAATGGATATATTGACGATTGAATGTGTTGAAGGCTAAAATTTAGCCGAATGTATTTTTGGTATCGTTGGATACCAGAAATAAATAAATTGGATTTTTGAAATTAAAGTTGGAAATTTTAAGTAAAATTCTTTTTGAAAGAATTGGGTGAATTTAAAAGAAGGAATTTAACAGTAAAAAGTTGATTTTGTAATCTTATCGAATTTTTTTCAAAATATGGGAAAAGATTGTTTTTAATGGATTTTGAATAGTATTATTCGAAAGTTGGAAAATTTATTTAAAATGGAATTTTAGATGTTTTAGAAGAGATAAAGGAATTTATTTTAAAAGGTGATAAATTTGTTTGAAATCCAATTGTTAATTGATTTAGTATTTGAAGATGAATCTTTGGGAAATTGATATGAAAATTTATTTGATGTTGAATGAAAAAAATTGATTTGTGTTGAAATAAATTGGAAATCAATTTGCAAATGATTTGGTATTTGGAAATATACTTAGAAATCAATTATTTAGTATTTGGAAATAAACTTAGAAATCAATTTGTAATTGATTTGGGGCTTGAAAATAAATTTAGAAATCAATTTGGAATTTGATTTGGTATTTGAAAGTGAATATTTGGAAAACGATTTGAAAATCGTGTAAAAGTGAATATTTGGAATTTAAATTCACAGTGGGAATTTATAAAGAAAAAGGGAAATGAATAATATCGGGAATTTTATTCCGCGAGTGAATATGATTTGAAATTTGTTTTCAAAGTGATGAAGTGTGGAAAATGTGATTTGAAATTTGTTTTCAAAGTGATGAAGTGTGAAATGTGATTTGAAATTGGGTTTCAAATGTTGAAGTGTGGAAAAATATATATATTGTGAAGATATTTTGAAATAAATAATTTGGGAAAAATTATTTAAATCTGATGATTGTTGTGATATGTTGTTTGATAGTTAAATTACCGACTATCAATATTTGCCTTTGAAATGGAACTTGATTTTTTTTTAAAACAAACGCTCATTATTCGGTGAAGCCGGGAGAGGACTTTGTGTCATATAACCCATTCCGAATAGTGATACGTCGTGAATGGATAACATTTGAAGACCGGGTATTTTCGAAAATGAAAGGACAACCTGTCGAATCTCTCTACACCGAGTTGCTCCGGTATAGAGATTTATATCACTCTTCTTGTGATGGGAAGTCCGGACGTGATTAGTGAATACTCGGATTACAAGGGCTTCTTTGTAAGTGCCTTCGGTTCCGTTCGATCCCGGAATGGACTTGTATGGATGTGTGTCTGACGTTACACTTTAAGATGTAAAGCTGGTTTCTATCAAATACATTTCTATTGGTGGCGGAGAATTTATTCTCTTAGCTTAACACCCTTCTCTAAGACGTACAAGCTCAGAGGTTATGTAGTTGATGGTTACTAGTGATACATTCCCAATTTGGTAATGTGGCATACAAAGTGTTGTTGATCATTTGTTGGTCAAAGCGTGGCTTTGTGAAAAAGCGTGGCTTTGTGAAAAAGCGTGGCTTTGTGAAATAGCGTGGCTTTATGAAAAAGCGTAGATTTGTGGATGAGACTTCATCGAGCCTCACAACCCGGTAATGGTCGAAATAGGAATGTTGCGGCAAGGTTTTTAGGGGTTGCGCCCCTAGGGTATGTCCATTTCCTTCTGGATAAAAGGTGATATCATGGTATGAAGCCCAGATATTTTACCTATGTTGATGCTGCAAATTTATTATACTTTATGGTTGTTGCTTTGTGGTTGAGGATCCTCGGATAAAGGTCGGTAACGACCGGGGGATGGCATACTTGTGTGTTAGTTACCTAGTTACAACTGTACAGCGTGAGGTAGTGTCAGTGTGTTGGTTACCTAGTTACAGCTGTACAACGTGAGGTAGCGTCGGCCTTGTGTTTGCAGAGATCCGGTTAGGTTCTCGGGCCGTCTTTCCAGAGGCGTTTCCATTTCGGGGTAAGGAAGTTCCTTTGCCTGGCCATTTGTTGGAAATCCAAAGAAACAATACGAACCTGTACAGTTTTAGTTGTATTACCTGCTATGGAATGTGGCGGTAACCTGCTATTGAACATAGTAGCTATAGTAGGCATACAATAATGGTTGTATGTTGGCTAAGATTAATATTGTACTTTCGAAATGATTTCCTACACTATGCACTAATAATAATAATCCAATGATTTTGCGTAGTAAGCATGTTTGACTATCATAAGAAGAAATCTCCTCCAATTCTGCGTTTGCATTGTGTGTGTGGCGAGAGGTCTTATGGTAGTTTCATTTTCCAAAAGCATTGCGAATGTCTTTTACTTCCTTTGTTGTTGTTGCTTTAAAGATAATAACTGTTTTAAGTTCTCACACCAGTCACCATGACTGACCTGGAGTTTATTGTTCATTTCCTAAACTCTTGGTGCCCATTATTTTCCACACGGGCAGCCTAGAGTCAGGTTATCAGGTCATTTTGGATTCAGAAGATGCTATGGAGCTCAGTGGCAAGCTAGATGGCGAGACGTATCACTTGTATATGATATTATTATTCCACTGTGTATTCTGTATAAGGACAAGTTTGTATAACTGTCCATTAATGTATTGTGTTGTATATTGACTCTGATGATGTGATGTAATGTATAAACTGATATAGTTCTTTGATTTAAAGATTATTCATTTATCTATTATATGTCGTTCCGCTATGATATGTGAGATTCTGATATTGTTTCTGTTGCTTCTTCTTTCCTTTTCTTCTGTCTTCTTCTACCTCTTCTTTTTAACCATAACAATTCGGTTTTCCGGCATTCGATTGCTCGGCAGTTGATACAGTGGACGTATTAATGTCGATTTTCGGAAGTCGAAAATCCCGAATCGTTACAACGTAGGCAGGGTTTCGCCGAAGCTGGGTAAATCTCTGTGTTCTATTTTCTGCTTTTATATTTTGTTATATCTATGCTGCTATTATTCTGTTGTGATCCGTGTTGAAATTATTTTATATACTTCCACAATAAATTTTTATAATTAATAGTATCACCCTATTCACCCCCTTCTAGGGTGAAATCGATCCTACAAGTGGTACCAGAGCTAGGAATAAAAGTCAATTTTTGTTTTAAAAAATTTGATTTATTTTCAAAAACCAATTTTTGTTTTAAAAAAAATTGAATTTTTAAAAGGGCTTCTTTTAATAATGCTTTTGTTGAGGGTCAGTCCATAGTTAGACCACCAATGTTCAATGGTGAATATGCTTACTAGAAAAATAGAATGAAATTTTTTCTAAAAACCATTGATGCTTGGAATATTGTTAAGACAGGCTATAGAGCACCAACTATAGTTGTAAATAATCAGGAAATAGATAAACCAACGGATCAATGGATAGATCTAGAAAATAAACTAAAGAATACTAATGCCAAAGCTATGAATTCTATTATTTGTTCATTGGATCAAATTGAATTTAATCGTGTCTCACATTGTCTAACTGCACAGGAAATCTGGCATGCACTAGAAGTGACTCACGAAGGAACATCTCAAGTCAAGGAATCTCGCCTTGCAATGCTTAGTAGCAAATACGAGAACTTCACAATGGCCAAGGATGAGAATGTTAAAGAGATGTACGGACGACTTTCTAATCTCGTATACAAATCAAAAGCTCTTGGAAAATCATACACAGAATTGGAAATAGTTCGAAAAATCCTCAGAGTCCTTCCATGAAGTTTTGAAGAAAAAGTGACTACCATTCAAGAATCGAAAGATTTGAAACAAATCAAAGTGGAAGAACTCATCAGAAATCTCACCACTTATGAGCTAGAAATGAAATTAAAGGAAGAGCATGAAGGAGGAGATACTCGAAAGAAATCAATAGCTCTCAAAGGAACAACCGAAAGTGATGATGATGATGATGATGATTGAGCAGCTGAGTTGGCGCTACTAATGAAGAGATTCAAAAAGTGGAACCACAAATATGGAAATCCAGCTCTAAATCAACAATTGAAAAGCAGAATAATCAAAGCACTAGACAACCCAGAAGAGCGGGAGATCAGCTGTCACAAGTGCAATAAACCTGGCCACATCAAGCCCAATTGTCCCTAAAATCAACTCGGCCAAGAAAAGAAATCGAAAAGGAGAAGTTTTGCAGCCATGTGGAATAAAAGTGATGATGATAATAAAAGTACTAGCAGTGAGAGTGAGAAAGCAAATCTGTGCCTTCGAGGTGATATAACTGATAGCGATGATGACGAGCCAAGCGTGGTATCAAAACTTACTCACTCAGAATTACTCATATATTTCCACGAAGTAAATGGTTGTTTCGAACGACTTAGGGAGAAATACACTAAAATTGAATCACAAAGAGATACTTTGATAGATTTAAATAAACAGCTTGATCAAT
This sequence comes from Allium fistulosum, assembly GCA_030737815.1. Taxonomy (NCBI): domain Eukaryota; kingdom Viridiplantae; phylum Streptophyta; class Magnoliopsida; order Asparagales; family Amaryllidaceae; genus Allium; species Allium fistulosum. The sequence continues at coordinate 70,886,852 of CM060903.1, forward strand.
TAGTTAAAAACTATCAAAGTAAGATCCCTAAGTGTGATAAGTGTCCATCACTCAAAGAAGAGATTAAAAATCAAAAATTAAAATTAAATCGCTTGAAAATGAAATTCTGATTTTGAAAGAGAGTGAAAATACAAGAAGAGAAAATTCTATTAAAAAGTGCACTCAATTATTAAATGAAAATTAATCACATAAAACACAAGTCCAACAATTGTCTACAACTTTAGGAAAATTTTCCAAAGAAAAACGATCGTTAAATATGTTATTAGGGAAACAAACTAATATTGTTAGACAAGGACTTAGGTATAATCAATCTGAACGAACTAGAAATGTAATTAATCAAGTCAAATCTGAGTGCACAATCTGTAGAAAAATTGGACACAATCAAAATATTTGCTGGTATAGACCCAAAAATATCAGAACCATTCCAATTTGGGTTCCAAAAGGCACAAATATAAAATCTCTGAAAGTCAAACAAATCTGGGTGCCAAAAGGAACATATATAAATAGTTTTGCGTCTACACAGACATATTTTTCAAAATCATTTGCCACTAACAACCATGGACCTATAAAAACAAATAGGTCACAAAAATATTCTCTCATGTAGGTGTGGTGGCAGGCTAAGGAACAACAACAGTGTTATCTGGATTCTGGCTGTTCCAGACACACAACGGGCGACAAATCAAAGTTCCTTAGCCTAGTATAAAGGTGGCAGAATCACAATGGGCAACAACAAAATATTATCGGTAAAGGTAAAACAGGTAATTGTACATCCATCTTGAATGATATATTAAATGTGATAATCTGCACCATAATCTGAATTTAAATCAGCCAGTTATGTTAAAAAGAGATGAATGATGATTTTGATTCTGACTTATTCAAAATGTTGAACAATTATCTTTGAACTATTTCATATAGATTTGCTTGGATTAATGATGGCGTTTTATTGCTGATTACTCTCAGATATATTTGGTTACTTTACTGATGACACTATGATCGCTGTTTGCACGGCTTCAATTCAATTTCATTTAAAAGCTGTTAAAAATGATTTTGAGATATTTGTTGCAACATTACGGTCTGGTATAACATCCAACTAATGATAATCTTGAGTGAAAGAAAAATTCAGATGCAGACTACACTGGTAATCTAGTTGGCAGAAAAATTATTAGTGGAACGTGATTTATGTTGAGACATTTATTAGTTGCATCGAATTTTCAAAGAAAAATCTGCATATTTTTCATTTCAAATATTTTTCAAATAGCAGACATTTTTTCTAAAACCCCTTCAAGAAAATAATTTCTGTTAACCTTGTTTTAGATTAGTCATTTTAGAGAATTTGATTTTATAAATTATTTTTGGATTTGATTTTAAATGACTACATTAACTAATTTGATTCCCTATTGATTATCAAAAAGATAAATAGTAATTGAAAAAGTGATGAGTGTTGATATTGATCATCTATTATAACTTGAGACAGTATATTTAGTAAATTTCTTTAGAAATTTAAACAAGAGTTATAAAAACTTTTTGTTGGTAAAAATTCCACGACCATTTCTATTTCTATCATATTTCTATCGACCATCACTCATCAAAATCCAATATAGTATGTCAAGATATGGTATTTTAAATGGGAAATCATTCATTTTTCATTTTATTATATTTTTAGCAATAAAAAACATCCAAAGTATTCACTCTCATTTAAAAGTCCTCACGGTTATGCATGGGTGAATTACTTGGAATTTTTGATTATGTGCTTCCATGCTCATTTAAAAGTCCTCACGGTTATGCATGTATGGTACGCATAGCAAAATTGATTGATTAAATAGACAAGTTGATTCTAATCCCATTTAAAAGTCCTCACGGTTATGCGTGGTTAGAAGATACTTGAATTCATTTTTTTTAAAATTAGGAATACTACTAATCTCATTTAGAAGTCCTAACGGTTATGCATGGTTAGTAGATATTCAAATTCCAAAAATAAATATACCACAAATAGACACAACTATATGGTTTTATATGATGACATCATCCCTATCATTCTAAAGTGGAATATGCGTGAAACAGAGTATTTATGATTTTTGTTTGATTTTTTATTGAAATTTAATATTTATATTCGATTGAGTATTAATGTTGTGTTAATGTCTATCACTTTATCTCTATTTTTCTAACACTATTACTCTTTTGCTGATAACAAAAGGGGGAGAGAAAAGTTAAGATTTTGTCAAATAAAAGCAAATAAAGGTCAAATATTTTATTTTGCATTTTCTATTTGCAGCTAGGCTCATTTGCATATTTTTATTCATGCATATATGAAGGGGAGCTTGGTGTAGAGAGGGAGCATTCAAATAGGGGGAGAAAATAGAATCTATTAATAATCAAATACATTTAATAAATTCAAAATCTTAAATATATGTTTGTTATCATCAAAAGGAGGAAATTGTTGAATATGCGAGTATATGATTTTTGTTTGATGATAATAAACATATATATTCATTTGAATGTATTTGTTAATGTACTATTTTATTTTTCACATAATTAAATAAATATTTGCTGAATAAAATAAATAACACGGAATTTAAATTCAAACAAATATTTTATTCAAACAAATATTTATTACAATTTTGAATAGTACAAATTTGAGCTCTCACTATATATATACAAATTTCAATTACATTACAATTTCAATCACTTCACAATTTTTTATTTACAAATGCACCTCACTACATATCACTCATTCACTTGCAATTATCTTTAACTCTATTCCAGATTGAATCCAACATCTGAGCAATCTGCAAAAATATACACTGACGCAATAAAATTGAAAATAAAATATTTTTGCAGTGTAAAATAAAATGTAATTTTGAAAATATTATTTGCCTTAGTTATTTGGGTTGTTCGTCATCATTTAAATTTGAATTCATCATATACGAACATCTTGTGATATGCACATTGTATCACTGTACATGCCACAAGACCGTGCACACCGATATACACTTGATAAAATTGCAGGGACAGGTGAGCACAAGGTCAAACCCAATTAAAAGCCGGGTTCAACTCAAGTACAATACAAATAAAGTCATGACACAAGCACAAGGTCAAACCCGAGCTATAAGCTGGATTCAACTCAGCAGTCAATGTGAAGCCTCAGCAATGGTTCAAATGTCACTGTAACCCAAACCAATATCACACTTATGTATATGCTATGCACATAACAATCAAATGAATCAAAGGTTCAGTGCACAAGAGCTCTAATGAGATGTAACCAAACAGTCGAGACAGACCAACAGTGAAACAAGTGAAAATATCATGTGCACCAAAACTGGACAGTCCATCTACTAGCATTCTATCAGAAACCAAGAAAAAAAATGAAATCAAAACGAAGTAGATGCATGCAGACGTCAAGATGCAGTGCACAGTCAAAATGTACAAGTAGTTGACAATGCACAACAAATATCAAGTGCAGAAAGTTGCATGAATAAGAGTAAAAAACAACAGTGTAACTACCACATACATATATACATATGTATACACACGTATATATAGGCAGTGCAACAGGACTCACATAGACCAGGCACCAAGTATACATGAATCGAAGCATTTGCAAAGCAGCAACAAGCATGCAAATATAAGTAGATGATCAAGGCAACATGTAGACATGTACTCGATGCAGTACAATATGAAAACTAGACTTCGATTCGAGTAGTGGACAGGGAAACCAAGTGTATACAACAAGTTTACATGCATCACATACTTGAGGACCAGAGCAAACACAGTGAAACCCAAAGCATTTAACAGTTATAACAAAGTCAGGCCGAAGTCAATTCTCAAAGCAAATGCAAAGTCAAAATTTAACGAAGTCAAGTTTGAAGCAAAGCCAGACATGCTAGAAACTCAAAGCCATGATACTCAGAAAATCAAAGAATACGAAGTCAACTGAAAATCGAAGTCGTGGTAATCAAGGAAACAATTTCCGAAGTTCTAGGTTGTAGCAAGTTCGAACAGGTCAAAATCAAAGCAGTGGTTGCCAATCAATCAAATATACGAAATTTAATGAGTCAGAAAAAATCACAAACATCCATACAAAATCGAATGGCCAAAGCATAGCAAAATGACAAATTCATATTAACGAAATTATAGGAATTCGATTCCTATTTAACCCAAATCATCATTGGCCGTAAAATGCATTCGAGTTTAAGCAACAACAGTGCAAATTTTAAATCAATAACTTGAATTAAATCGAGTTCGAGCATATAAACAAGAATTAATAAAATGGAAATCACATACCAGATCATTCAACCGAATTCGACAATTTGAAGTAGCTGTTTGCAATTCAAAGAAACACTCGATCGACAAAGCAAGGATCGATAAATCATCTATTTCGATCGAGCAACCGAAAGCGGCGAGTTCAACAATTTCCAAAACCATAATTTTTCAGAGAGGAACGAACGAGCAAAGCTGCCATTTTTGTTCTCAAAGGAATCAGGCCGAAGATAATATAAAAATTAACAGGGGATTCATTTTTTAGTTGGGTCGGCTCCTTTATATTATTAATTGGGCTTTAGTTTAAAATTAGGGTTTTGATTTTAATTTATTTTTTAAATTTGTATTTTCTCTTTTAAACATTTTTAATTTCTAGTCGTGTGACTAGGGGACGAACTACGGTGGTGTAGTTCGAGAATTCGCAACTCAGTGGCTGAATTGTGGCAGGGTTTTGAGCGTAGAGTTAGGTTAGTCGGTAGCGGGTGTTGCGAGTTTACATGTGTAAGCATCTGACTACTTAATTTCTAGTAGAAACCTCGGGGGCAGCACTTAGGCAGGGTTTTTCCGAAGCTGGGTAAATCTGTGTGTTCTATTTTTTGCTTTTATATTCTGTTATATCTGTGCTGCTATTATTCTGTTGCGATCTGTGTTGAAATTATTTTATATACTTCTGTAATAAATTTTTATAATTAATAGTATCACCCTATTCACCCCCCTCTAGGGTGAAATCGATTCAACAGTCATTTGTTGAAAATTTTCCTTTCCTTATTCGATTTGAAAACCCTGAATCTATTTTAGCTTTAAATTGCCACGAGTAAAGCCAACTTCTCATCATGGCATTTAAGTGTTTATTTAGTCTATTCTATCGAGTTTGGACTGTTACTTTATTTAGTCCATTCTATCAAGTTTAGGCTGTTACTTTATTTAGCCCATTCTATCGAGTTTGGACTGTTACCTTATTTAGTCCATTCTATCACGTTGGACTATTTTCCTTGTTATATCCATTCTGTCTAGTTTGGATTTTACTCGGTTTATTTGCATTCTTTCAAGTCTGGTTTAATATTATTTATGCTCAATCATATTTGGATTTTTTTCTTGATATTTATTTCTGCTCTTGCCTGTATGGATGTTATTCTTGTGAGGTAAAATCCCATTCCACGTTAGCTGCGTGGTCTCAAAGAATTTTTATATATGTTCCCCATTATTCGAGTTATCTCACGCTGCTATTTCCAGAATAATCCGGGTGTTATTTATTTATAATGCTTGGGTCAGACCGAGTATTTTCCCAGGTTGGCTTTGGTGTTATGGGATTCATGGAGGGGAGCTGAAGATTCACCTATCGTAGTGTTTTATTTTCCACTGTATTATATAGTATACCTATCGATATTTTTAAGGTCAGGATTTTATAACTGTCCAGCTGATAAGGTTTGTTTTTAACTCTAACATACTCTGTATGTTTGGAGTGATAGTCTCTACTGTCCTTGTTATATTATATGTCGTCGATTCCGTTGTGAGATTTTGTTTTTCTCAGTTCTCTGTTCTTTATTTTATTTACCCTAACAATCTGCCCTTTTATCGATTGGATGCGCGAAATTTGAACATAGTGGTAGTGTTTGGTGTCGACTTTCGATGGTCAAAAAGGCGGGTCATTACACTTAGAATATTGTTAAAGACTTTGGTAGCAATCTTTGATCTCTATTTTTTAGTTTCTTATCATTTAAATTTAAATAAAGTATATTTTTAAATTGTGTTTAAAATATTTTATAAAAAGTTTTCTAAAGTTTAAAAGTGTTTATAAACTATGTTTAAAATGTTTTACAAAGTATCAAACTAGTTTATAAAGTATCGAGTTTTCAAAACAATTTTAAAAGAAACTAGTTTTAAAATTATCATACATACGTCAACATATAGGCAGATAGTATGTCGACATACATACGGAAATGTTGAAATTCAAATTTTAAAATGAAGTATCTATTCGTTATAGCTCTTCATGAATGGACATGTCAGTTTATTCTCTATATATATGAGGTTTCCAAATGAATTTTTATCAACAGCTTTCTTATTATCTTCTCTCCTCTTACTCTACCAAAATTTTATTGAAAACATATTCAACTAGAATCAATTCATTTTTCATTGTATTGATTTTATACTATTTACTTTCTGATTTCAATCATCTCTCTATCAATCAAAGATCAAAGTGCTGTCCAAGTGGCTATATGATCAATTATATCCAAAGATCAAGAATTTAACTTTGGAAAAACCATTAAACTCAATTTGCATTAGGATTAGGTGTGCTTTTGTCTCGTTTAAATCAAGTGGGTGTGCTTGGTGTCTCAGAAATCCAAATAGGCATGCTTGTGTTATGTCCAAATCAAGTGAGTGTATCCAGAGCTCAAAAAATCTAAAGAGTGCGTCTCATAGCCTTGAAATTGAGATTGTATTAGGTTTGCCTTCTGAAAATTGAAAGATTGACATTTGAAAAGAAATCCATACAAGTAATTATACGGGATTGGATATAGGGTAACTCCGAACCAGTATAAAAATCCCTGGTGTGATCTCTTTAATTCTCTACCTTTTACTTTACTGCATTTGTACTTTTATGCGTTTGCATCTGTGATTGTTCATTCTATGTTGATTAATAGTAATCTTGAAAGAATTTCAAGAAAGATATATAAAACTTAGAAATCACTGTTCACCGCCTCCCTAGTGTTTAGCCTTAAGATCCATAATTCCATCACTAACAGATAGAGGTTGAATATGTCTTTTATCAGCTCTTCGATGAGAAGTATTATAAACAACAAGTCTGGATGATTGATTGGATGTAGAGGTGCTCGAGGTTGTACCATTTGCTATGTGTTAAAGAAACTGAATAAGGGGCACGAGAAACATCAGTAGGAGGGATGTCGCCAAGTCGAGCAGAGAATCTATCCAACCTTTTAGGCAAATGCGGCCTGGATCTAGACTTGCACCGTGAGGACAAATCATGAGACCGATAGCCCCTATCTCACCGTCTTGGTCTCGGCCTGAGTGTTTTCTGGTATCAGAATTATGTCCAGAACAATGAGAATGCATACGTGAACTATGCCTCTTGTGCTTGCTCATTTGACCCTTAAGGGAATCATACATGGTTTTGGGCTCCATTGAACCTGCAAATGAAACAAGGATACGTTAGCTCTAGTAGGATAAAAACATGATGCAGACCAAGCAACAAGTCATGTAAGTATGTTAACGTATCCTAGTATCCCCCATGAACCATGGGCCTGAATTTTGCTAATAGGGGTGATTTCCCTGCATGAGTGATAGGCACTTCGCCTGGTAGACGGATAGGAGAGTTAATGTCCTCGATGCTGATGTTGCCTAGACTAAAGGAGTGAAACTCATCTGGAATCAGACCAAGGTCCCAATAGACATCTTCAAAATGCGGAATAGGGATTTCCTCTATTAATGGCCGTTGGAGGTCATGTCAAGGTTCGTAGTGAGACAATCTTTATTCTGGGTCATCGCTTTATAAGGGGATCTTGATCATGGTCGCCTTCGTCGCTGGAAGGTTCACAACCCATATCAATATCATCTTTATCTGCTCCACCATTTTCACCTTCCTCGACGTGCTCATGCACTTCTTTGGGTCCAGCTATAGGACTTTGGACCGGGGGCTCTCATTGACCGTTGTCATCATTCCCTGAAGAAGAATCGTTGTCATCACTGGCTGCTGAAGCCTCTTTAACACTATGGCCCTCTTTTAATAAGTTATAAGCCCACGAATTCTCATTTGTAAGGATCGATCTTGTCTCCCTTTCTTCAAGCGGGACTTTATAAAGAGTGTAAGGATGTCCGCTAAAGCTGCACCACTAGGTCTTCTCAATGTATCTAAAAGAGCAAAAGAGAATGTTGGAGCCACTAGGATTATGGAATTTTCTCAGTAAAGAGTGAATTAAAATATGACATACGTATGGATAACCATCTTTGCATGAAATCAGGCGGGCAACGCACAAAAAAGTACTCATTCTTGAAGTAACTCAATTTGTTTTGGGTTCAAGTTACAATCCTATAACCCTTGGAGGGTTCCAAGTATGAAAGTGAAGGAGACCCTTTCCTATGCTTGATACTATATAGATGACGGATTTCAAGGCTGCTAGGCTTGGGATTCATATGTCAAGTGAAGATAATAAACACACTATTCAAGAAAGCATAGCTATTAGAATGCAGTGAGGCCGAAGCCAGCTTCATGAATTGTAGAACTTTGCAAATAAATCGGTTGAATGGTGGGACACATTCAGCCAAACACATGTATTGGTTATAGGCAGTATATCCGACTGGAGGGAGATGTGCTTGTTGATGTCGAGAAGGGAATAACACGTCATGCTATGCTCTCCTATAACCCATTGAGAGACCCTTCATCGATTTTTGAGGTAGGACAATCAAAGGGGTCATCCAATATAATGGCATCACCGTGATTAACATCCGGAGCAGCATCCATTTTAGGACTTTATGCTTTCTCGACAGGAATCATTTAAAGAGGTTGTTCTACTTGGAGACCGTTGGAATGTGACCTTAATATGGTTGATGTATGCCTTGCTATAAGAACTATAGTCGAGCTGGACTCGGTATCAGACTCGACATACATTGAAGTCGAATGACATGTAGCTATCAACACGAGACACAAGGAGTGTTTAAGATCCATAACTAACAACAATTGACATATAAGTGATATCAGACGCATTAAAATCTGCAACATTCATGCTGGAATCCTCACAAAAGTTATGCAGTATGTGCACTCATATTGTGCAGTGGGTGCATATAATGTCGTTTGACCTAGATTTGTTGTTTAGCAAACATTGATTTACATCCAGACTAATTGTCATCTGTAACGACCAGTATTTTAACTATTTTAAATATTTAAATTTAATATAATTACTGAACAAAAATGGTTAGAAATAAAAAATTAATGATTTATTAATGTAATTTTATAAACTTAGATAAAATTTTAAATAACATAATTTAATAAAATAAAGGATGATAACTTATATTAGAAAGTAAATTAAAAGATGTCGAATAATAAGTGATTGATAACAGAAATTCAAATAATCAATGTTAAGTTAATAAAGAATCGAATGAATGTTTATTTAAAAGTAAAAGCATAAGTTTATTTATATGAATTGTATTTTTGATAAGTATAAATTTCAGAAATAAAAAAACATTTATTTGGTAAGAAATGAATAACTTTCGCTATATAGATAATTGCATTTATGTTGAATTACTGTAAAATAGAAGTAGTTGTTTTATTATTTGAATTCGTTTTAAAAGTTAAATTTTATAAGTTAAATAACTTTTATTTCAAATATAGCAATTTATTGGATAATTAAATGGTTTAAATTTAATATTGGAAATTATTTAAATAATTGAATCTTGAATTTAATAAGAATGAAAATGATTTCGAAAGCCTATTTAAATTTTATTTAAACAAGAATGAAGATTGTTAACTTCTAAATTGAATTTAAAGTGAATAAATTTATTTTGGAAAATAGCTTGTTTTAATTAACATGTAAAAATAGCTTTTTGGGCATTGTCCCAGATTTGGATGAAACCGATTTCATTGGATCCATAATAGTGAATTATTATAGGATCTCAAGTTTTGTAGCGATCGGACTTATCGTTTGGCCGTGCGAGCTTGAAACACGTAGATTTTATTTTTAGAACTTTAATTAAAATAATTTGATTTTGAAATGCTATCTTCTGAATACGATGGAATTGGATCCCGATATATGTTCCATTGTGTTCGAAATAGGGGTATAACATATCGAACGTCGGGCATGCTTCGTTTGGAGTTCGAAATTTTCACGAATGAACAGTGTTTAAATTTTTTTTCTACATAAGGACTTGCTCAATTCATTTTTGCAAAAAAACCTAACTAACTAAACCCTAGCTGCCATTAAATCCAATGGATGAAATTTCACACAATGATTGAGGCTGAATTAGGCGTTGGACCGAAACGGAGAAAGTTGTGCCTCGACTCTTGGTACCCATCGCCACCCTCCGATCATCCATCTGTGGTCCCTAGGCAAGTTGGGGATGAACGAAATCCATTCTTTTGCGAAATTACGTCGATTGGCGGCACTGCTTAGGTTCGGAACTATGGCGCGGAGAGCTCGGCGTCGGGACTTCACTTGGACAGGTCGCGGTCGTGCATGGGGCCACGATGGTGGTGCGGCAGCGAGTCAAAGTCGAGTTTTTCTCGACTTGGAAGTGAACGTGAACGAGAATGAGAGGGAAGGTAAAATAATTTTTAAAGTTTAAGTTAATTATTTTGTTAATTAATTTTTAATTTTATTCAAATTTTTAAAAATTCGTAATTTTCTCGTAGGAGATCCGTTCCAAGCGCGACAATTTTCGTTGGGTTCGTATCGAAGTTGTTTACGACATGGAGTTGGATTGGAATTTATTTGAATCTGAAAAGTTTTCAGTCTCAAATAAAGGTGAGTGGTTAAACCCGCTCACGAATACTAAAATATTTCTTATGTTAATTAAATCAAAATCATGAAGTGATTTATTTTATTGACAGTTGTTTGGTAATTTAACTGACATATGAATTGAACTGTTAGGAATTTGTAATTGATAGTTAAATTTGAAATTAAAATTGAGTTGCTAGTCAACACCCGATATTAATAACTAGTTAATTTTTGTGATATATTGACTACTTTGGATGTTGATTGTGATGGATGGTTATTGATTGATATATTGGATGATTGGATGTTTATTTATTTTATATATATCTTGTTATCACCTCGTATATTATTTGACAGCACATAAACTGTCATTTGAATTATTTCGAATAAATTAAGAAATATATTGAAATGATATATACTTATGACACTTTGATTTGGATTGAAATGATATATATCCATCCATGAAATTAAAATCGAAATAACCGATCATTTGGCCATAGGATAGAAAATTATATACAGACACCAGATTGGTTAAATTAAATGGTTTTAAATTCTAAAATTTGAATCAATTTAAATGATTTTGTTTTAAAGAAATAAAAAACCGAATTTATAAAGATTGAATTAATTTCGAATTCGAGCTATGAAATGTTGAAATTGAAATTTGTTTACAGAAATTGTTTAAAAATTGAATTGGAAGTTTGAAGTTATAATTGAAATATGATCTGAATTATGGAAATTAATCTGTTAAAATATTTGAACTTTTATTCGAACTTTGAAATATTGCCAAGTAAAAGTAATTTAAATGGATATTTCAAATATGGTCTTGGAATTGAATTATTTTAAAGATTTGAACCTTAAATTGAACATTGAAGTTTAAATTGATTTAAGTGATTTAAATTGGTAAATTGATATTGGATTTGAAATTTATATAAATTGAAATGGTTTAAAATAAGAATTGAATTGAAATTTAAACCATTGAGTCGAATCATTGAATTGAATTTGAAGTTAAAATGAACGTTTCAAAATTGAAGTCAATTCGAATTGAAATCGAAATCGAAGTTGATTTGAATAAAAAAATTGAATTTGAGATGATTTGAATTGGAAGATTTGAAATTAAATCAATTTGATTGAAATCTAGACCTGAGTCCGGATTTATTGAAAATGGAAAGAAACAGTTTAAAATTTGAAACTATTTTCACTACAAACTATTTTACTATAAACTGTTTTAAAATTAATTTTAAAAAAAATTGTAATTATTTAAATTTTCAAATCATTTTAATTTATACCTATTTTCCATAATCAAACTATTTTATATCAAATTGTTTTCAATCTCCAAACTATTTAAACTATTTAAAATTTTCAAACTATTTTCATAAATTCAAGCTGTTCAAGTAGGGAACTGTTTATATTTAAATCGTTGATTTAGATACGAATGTGGTTAAAATGAAGTTATAACCTAAGTCGAAATTCAAAATGATTTTGAAATGAAATTGATTTCGAAGTGAATAAAATGATTTTTGAAATGAATTAGATTTCGAAGTGAATAAAATGATTTTTCAAATGAAATTGATTTCAAAGTGAATAAAATGATTTTTAAAATGAAAATAATTTTTAAGAGGATAAAATGATTTTTGAAATGAAACTAATTTTGAAGTAAATAAAATGATTTGAAAGGAAATTGATTTCGAAGTAAATATGATATTTTGAAGTGAATAAGACATATAAACTAAATATGATGATTTTGAAATGAATGATATTTTGAAGTGAATATGGTATTTTGATATCAAGTATGAATCGTTTTCGAAATGTAAAAGAACCAACTGATGTGTAAAACAACGTTTGGTTGTTAAAGATACCGGGGCCGATTATTGGCATACTCTCTATCAATGTTGGAACCACTTTGACATATGTGTACGGAGAGGAGACTCCAGAATGAAGTGGTTGGATTAGGTGTACGTTGCTGGATTTGAAGCAAGAGAACGATGATAGATAGCCTCGACACTTGTATCAATTTTAAATGACTAAAACAGGATGGCTTGAACCAGGCCAAGTAGGCCAGGTACCCCTAGTGGACACATGTTCTTCGATTTTTTCTTGTAGACTAGGTCCATACTATTACCTTTGTTGTTGGTTTCGATTGGCGCACCTTGGTTGGGATAACCTTTCTTTGACTCGATATGGGATGGGTGGATGCGGTGGGCGGTCGTTGCGGCGATGCGTTACCACCGGCCTGGTAACTGGAACTGGTAGCATACTACCTTAGGCATTGCCTCACATGCCTTGTAATAATTTTATCCTTATACGAGACCACTAAAAGTTTGGTTTAGTGTTGTCGTATCACGATGCATCCCTATCTACCGACGTTCTACTGGTTGTGTTATATGCAAACTGTACGACAATGCTTAAAATCACGTTAAGGGGGATTAACGTAAAGCCTTAACGGAAGGAATAATATTTATTTTATTGATTAGACATTACATATATAGCATATTCTACTATATATAGATATTTTGATGAATACTTATAAGATGGAAAATCCCGTAACATCTCTTAAGTTATTACACACACATTGTACACTGGATAGGAGATGTAAAACCCCGTAAACATCTTTGACACTATTACACTCCTATTATAGGTGATATTGATTTGACTCACATGAGAATATTTTAGTTTTGACTCGAGTGTATTGTTTTACTTTATGCTCGGGTCAACCCCGAGTATTTCAGCGCATTGAAGATTATTATTCTAAAGGATGAAGACAAAGATTTATATATTATCATTACTAGTATTATTCCACCGCATTGTTTGTTCCGCTGCATTATTCTTTTGTTTTGTTGTATATATATAACTCTGATAGATGTTGTAATATTTTAATCAAATGTATAATATAAACAACTTCATGAATTGTTTATTTGATTATTATATTTTGTCATTCCGCTCCGAGATTCTATGTTTGTTTTCTTCTTTTTTTATTTTTCTTAATTAACCCCATTGATTATTTATGTTTCGGATTGTTTTGAGTTGGACATGTGTTGTTTATTGTCAACTTAAACCTTCCGAAATGTGGGATGTCATAGTTGGTATCAGAGCTTTGGTTTAATGATAATCTTAGCTTTGATAGGGATTGACTCATTAGAGATAGGGTAGTAATACTCTAGAATGAGTTTCTTTGAGTGTGTGTGCATGTAAGAGCGCGTACTTGTTAGTGTTAAAAAATGTTGTATATTGTGTTTACCTATCTGTTAAATTGTTTATGAATTCTTGTCGGTACATGAGGCCCCATGTTATCGATAGGGGTTTCTAAACACTTAAACAAGGCAAGTCGACATAATATCGTATTAAAATAAGGTAAATGAAATAATTTTACCTATATTATATTTTATATATAAAAATAAATAATCTTCCATGAATAACCATATAGGTTTATGAAAATACGAATTTATTTATGTTGTTTATTAGTTAGGAGATGATAATATTTAGCTATCATCGATTATTGATTGAATTAAACTAAATATGAATACTTTGTGAACTCTATTTCACGAAGCGTTCGATAATTAAATTGAATTCTAATTGCAATAAGAATGGTTTACAATAGCAAAGATGAAATTAATGAAATGTTTTCATAACAAGGTAATGGAATTGAATAAGTATATTTATAATATAGTTTATAAATAGAAAGGATTTAAAAGCTGAGAATTTTAGTTTAAAATCTCGTTGATTTTCAAAAATCGTTTTCAAAGTTTTCAGAAATAATAATAGTAGTATTTTGAAAGTGTTTTTGATTAAAAATATATTTTAAAAGAATTTTGAAAGAAATAAAAGCATTTAACTCACTTTAGTCATTGGGAATTAATTCTGGGAATGACTACAGCAACGTCAATATTCATTTTCGAGTTTCTAAGTGATAATTGCTACCAAAAGGAGTTTATTTCTGGTTAAAACAAGTTGTTTATATTTAAAAGATATAATTAAATATATAAAGTAAATATAGATGATATTATTTCAAAATGATTTGAAATGTAAAATTTGGTGTTTAAATTTTGAGATTTCCAGCTAAGTTAGGTTATAATATGATCCATGTGAATTTTAAAGGTATTTGAACTTGTTGGTAAAGTTTTAAAGGTGTTTGAACTTGTTTATAATAGTTTGGAATATAAAATAAATGCGTCGTGTTTTGGCAGTTCGTGATTTCTCGACCTGAAACTTTAAACGGATGTATAGGATTCAATATTAAGTTGGAATTCATTAAAACAAGAATTTTTTGGACCATTATAATCATAGTTTTCATATAAAAATGAAAAATCAAGTTTTCGTTTAATAAAACTAAAGTTATGTCCAAATCAAATTTTAAAATAAAACTTAAGTTATGTCCAAATCAAATTTTAAAAACAATCACGTATTGGTAGTTCGTAAACTATATTATTTTTGAACTATTAAAATGGTGAATAAAAAGGGTTTAGATGTTTGTTTAATAAACTTAGATAAGTAAAATAACTCTGAATTGGTATATACTATTTTGGATATGAGAGTATTATATTAATTAGAACTTGATTCAAGGAATGTTTATTCACTTAAGTAAAAGTGGTAAGCAATAATTTAAAATTTAAGTTTAAATTATGAAATGTATGGATTAATAAATATTCGGACGGCTAAATGTCCATTGAGTTAGAAAATAGCCGAACGAATTTTGAAATAAAAATAACCGCAAACGCACAACGTAGTGAGAACGGGTCGATCCGTAGGGAATTGTTGATTTTAAAAATTTATCCAATCAAATTAAACCAAAGTTGAAGAGAGTGTTAAGCTAGAAAATGAGAAAACTAACAAACTAACAAAGTGATAAAAATATGAGAATGTGAAGGCAATTTAGAGGCAATTTCCACTCTTTAGATCACATAAATCAACAAAATGAAGTTATGATCTCTCTTTTCTTGTCATTAGTGTAATTAGTTGATGTGCTTATCATAAGTATGGTATATTTATGCTATTAATTAGCCCAATGTAAACCATCAAACTAGAACACAACCACTAATACACATTTAACTCTCATGAAATATGACAACAAATTTGAAAGCCAAACCTATTTTAAGCATGGTGTAATGACCCAGAATTTTCGAACCCGAAAATTCCAGATTGTTAGGAGAAAAAAAAAGAAAGAGATAGAAGAAAGAAACAGAACAAGACACAGATTCTCACATTCGCAGCGGATCAAATAATAGAATTTATACAAAGGAAAGCTGTAATTGTTACTTTACATTCAATGCATCAGAGTTACAATCATATACACATAACTGGACAGTTATATCAACTTGTCTCAAACTAATATCACAACAACTCTCAAATACATAGCGGAATACACTCCATACGTTTCTGCCATCCAGCTTGCCTCCTGAGCTCCAGAACATCCTTACTTGGAAATTTTTAATACTCGGTCTGACCCGAGCATTACATCAAGGTAACACCCGGGTCAGGCTGGAAACCAGCGTGAGTAAACCCATAAAATTCGAAATACTAAGCTATATAACTTAAGTGAATTACCAGGGTAACTCGTACTTTCTATGAGTTCTAATCTTATTTAAGTCAATCATCTATCTCAAACAATATCCAAGAATCATTATCCAGTTTTAAAATATCCATGATACTTAACTTATTTTATTCCAGCCTGTTTGCTTCCAAAATCAAGTTTATAAAGAATCGAAGTGGTTTCGGGTATTTACTAATACCCGACCCCGGTCCCTTCGAATTCAATGTCATCTCTAATCCAAGTTGTTAAGTTTTAAACAATACAATTTATATCCAGGATATCATATCACACAAAAATTCAACTCAGATAGGTAACCTACATTATCACAGTTTAACCCATTCATATCATAACACATTTCAATCGCCCATCAGAGATAAAATCAATCCAAGTCATCTAATATCATTCAACCATCCATAACAAGATTTATTAGATATATAATTTAATTAATCTCCAATTAAATTAATTACCAAATTTAATCATTTAGATTACCTTAATCCTGCATACTTATCATTTATTAATTACAACCCAATTAATAAATCATTATTTAATCATCCATCTTAATTAATCATCCTTGATTAATTATCCTTTAATTACATTAAGTAATTAACCTTTAAGTACCCCATATATTAATTAGCCTTAACCATTCATATTAACTTTTAATTAATCTCCTTAATTAATCAATCACATTAATTAATGATTCTCTGATCACTTAATTAATGTAATTATTTAAGAATTAATCACTTAACCCTGCTTAATCAATCATTAATTAATTACAAACCATTTAATTAATTAATCATTCCTTGATTTGCCTTACAAATCAATTAATTAATCTTTAATTACCTAATTAATTACCCCTTAATTATTAATTAATAAACCTTAATTATTAATTAATAAAACTTAATTACAAATTAATTAATCTTTAATTAATAGTTAATTCAACCTTTAATTACCAATTGATTAATCTCTAATTACTAATTAATTAATACTTAGTTACAACTTAATTACTTAATTAATTAATGATTAATCATTAACTAATTATCTCTAATCATTAATTAATTAATTTCTAATTACCTAATTAACAACCCTTAGTTACAAATTAATTAATCCTTAATCATTAACTAATTAGACTAAATAATGACTCTTTAATTTCATCATTAATTATCAAATCCTTAAGTAATTATAAGATAGAACATTCCCTTTATTAATTACCTATCACATATTTTTAAAACATTTATCCCTTTAAGTAACACTTAATTATATTTAAAAATTAAGTTTGAAATAACTTAAAGATTTACTCAACAAATTTAAGTTAAACAAATCATATAACTTTCTAATCAATTTATTTAGGAAAACATTTATATATATAAAAGAAATTTATTTAAGAAAAGTTTAAAACTAAATCCATTTAAATTTTCAAAAAAACTTTGCTTTTCAAAAACTTAAAAAAAACATGTTTAAATTTTGCTTAAACTTCTGCTTCGGGTTAAACCCGATACCCACTCGAGTACTGCCTCGAGATTTCCTTCTTCCTTCATTTTTTTACTTAGTTTTAAAATTAAAAACCGAAATGATAAAACACTCACGACCCGAAACGATACTCGAGCCCAACATCCTTTCCCCCGAGCTTCGACCCGAGGAAATCTTCCTCGTTCCCACATCCAAACTCCAGTGCACAAGAAACTGGTGCACGTGCACCTACCGTCGGTGACACTCCGGTGTCCACAATCATCATCGCCAAGTCATCGATCGTCTCCCCATCCGATCTCAACAACTTATTCACCAAAATAAACTCAAAATCGAAATACAACGAGTTCGAACCCACAGGAACAAACATTCTGACCAAAAGATCATCTCGTCTAGGCGACGCCGACCATCAGAGATCACCATTCTCCGTCTGAAGCCTCGTCACGATCCTCTGCCTTGATTCCCCCACGATCGGCCTCCTCCGGTGCTCCGACGACAGAGCAGCAACCAATTTTCCGACCTCGACTTCGAACCCACCTAATACCCTAGTTCGACCAATCTTCATCGCCATAATGATCAATCCTCCCTCCAGACATTTTTCCTGACATCCCCGATCGCCATGCTAGCTTCGACAAAAACCCCAGCCACCCCGAGTTCTCCGGCCACCAGAAATAGCCTAAAACCCATTTCCTGATCATCTTAGAAATGCTCATTCAAAACTTTACTAAAAATTGTGATTTTTATTTTAAAAATCCTAGTTTTCGAAATAGATTCAGGCTATATACTTGAATCAACAAATTATTGTGTTTGATTTTAACCTGTTCTTAAGTTTTTTTCACTGTTCTTTTTGCTTTCAGAAAATTTTCAAACTTATATCACATAAACATATTTTTAATACCTTGATTTTACTTAAACAAAGCTAACTTGCTTAAATTCTTCAGCATATAAGAGATTATATGAAGAGAACTAATTTTTTTTTTCAAAATTTAGCCTGTTGGTAAGAAACGGAGATATACCAAGTTTTATAGATATGCACACTTGTAATTCAACATATTTATAAATGCAAGCCAAAGTTTCTCACATGCAAATAATTATCACATCACCTACTGACTAAAAACATCACATGCAACAATTTAAAACAAAGCTTAGTTGTTTACTCACCTTAATTTGGGTGGAACAGAGAACAATTCCTAGAATTTAAAAGTTGCTAACATTCACTCTGCTATAGGTTTTTGATCTGTTAACTGGAAATGTTTTTGAATGCTGCTTGAATTTTTGATCTGGAACTTGCACTAGCTGTTGAATCTGAATCTTGAATTGCTTCAGATTGAACTTGAAACTTGAAAGTGTTGTTGTTTGACTTTATTTCTTACTCTGGTTTTGGTTCCCAGATTTTGTTCGATCTTGAAAACTTTATTATAAGTTTGAATTTTTGCTGAGATGATCTAACTGAGATTTTTGAAAGATTGTTGTTTTGATTTTCATTTCAGGTTTTTAGGTTTCTTTACTTTGCTAAGCTTTTAGTTTGAATAGAAGAAAATGAGAATAGAGGGGAAATAGTGATATATATATATATATAACTTTGTTTTTATTTTCAAAAATAATAAGAGAAACTAATGACACTTGTTTATTATGCATGTTATTATTCTTACAAATGTTAAATTGATGATAAAATTAACTTACACTTGTAAATATGCATGTTTATATGTCTTTTATATGTTTTAATATTTTATATTATATTTATCATTTAGTTTTGTATTTACATATATATATTTATATTTTATTTATTTAGTTTTATGTGTTTATATATTAATATATATATATATATTTACAAACCCTATTTATCTCTTGTATAAATTTAAAAGAAGTATTTAAACTTTTATTTAAATCCTTTTTTTTCAACCGTAAAAATCTGTAAATTTCAAATTGTCAGATGCCCAAAATCTAGGTTATTACATTCCTCCCCCCTTTGAATCTTTTCGTCCTCGAAAAGGAACGAAACAAGAATTTTATTACAATGTTTATTATCATTTAAATTACTCTTTGAACATATTTAACTCTTAACTCTTTTTATTTAAATTTTTAAAACACTTTAAAAATCTACATAATATTATCAAAATAGCTTTTAAAAAAAATACTTTTTATAATTCGATGTCTCAACAAATCCATCCTCGTTCTCATAGAAATTCGGTCATACGTTGATCAGGCGTAAGACTGAAAATCTATAAGTACTTGGTAAACTCATTTTCAACACCCAGTGAAAATACTTGGAAAATAATTTATGAAAATATAGAAAACAGTTTTGAAAATAGAGGAAATATCTTTAGTGAGAATGTTCTGGAAATCATCACCCCCATCCATGGTCACAGTTACATCCCGGGTTACGTTGCCATCGCAGCAAAAGTCTATGTAACTGATTACACCATGGAACCCACAACAGATCGCAGTTACATTCCAGGGTTACGTTGTCGTTGCAGCAAAAGTCCATGTAACTGTTGGCTCTCAGCGGCACACACGATTTTCGCTGTCAAAATGAAACTTCTCCACTCCTACATAGGTCGCAGTCTACCGATATAAAATCAAACGCAAACTGTTGGCTCTCAACGGCACACATGACTTTCGCTATGTTACCATAGTGTCGCAGTCTACCGATATAAAATCAAACGTAGACTGTTGGCTCTCAGCGGCTCACACGACTTTCGCTATGGTCTGCAGTAGATCGCAGTGACATTGAGTTACAATGTCGTCACAGCATAACCCAAATGCCTCTGTAGGCACCAGCCCCTCGACTTTCGCTACACAAATAATCCTCAGGAACTAGTTTTGTCCGGACTCCTCACAGGATCAACTTTAGAACCCCCCCTTAGGGTTCAAGGCAGTACCACCCTGTGGCACTCCTGAGAAGTTCATTTCAATGGAGCACCTTTTTCCCCAAAGCCATTCTCAAAACACTTTATACTATACACTTATATTATCTTAAAATCATACCCTATATGATTTATATCAAAATATTCTTTACACAAAATTGATATCCCAAATCGATAGTTCCAAACTTGGCTTTCCAAATTTCCAAAACTGATTTTTTCAAAAATCAAAAGCCTTTCCAAAATCCATAGGTTCCCAAAACCTTTTCCAAAATCATTCTCATAAGATCCTCTATATATATATATATATAACTTTGAAAATCTTTGGATCATTTCAAACTTGTATAAAACTTCTTTTATACTTCAAATATTTTCAAAACCCTTTTCTTCTAGCAATAGATTCAAGAAGGGGAGATTTATCTTATAAAACAAAGATATATAACTTTGTTTATTCCAAATCAAATATTCAAATTTGATTACTCTTTTATAAAGTTATTAACCATATCACTTTTCTATAAAATGAGTTCTAATCACAGAAATATTTAACTCCCATTTTATTTCATCATTTATTTCTCAAAATATACCCTTCCATTTCAAAATCATTTTATAGTTTTTATCCGCAAATTTACAATACCAATTTCATTCAAACCCGTACGATGTACACATATCATCCGTACGCAATATGAATCTGATCGCTCACTCGATCACACAATTTCACTTCCGAACTAGTATCGTCCACCCGACTTCCTAGTGCGGACTCAAATCTGGTTTCTTGATCAGAAACCGTCATTCTCCTTGCATAGTCACAACTATGATAGAGAATATCCAGAATCAATCAAAAATCCATATCCAGGTTCGCCGTCGAAAATCGAGTGAAAAATCCCAACTCGGATCGATATATTATCTCGAAATTCTGTGCTCAAATCTGGATCAAATCACTATGTGAATAGAATAATATACGTACATCCTACGTATTTCTCATTATTGATTATTAGCTAAATCAATTCACTTTTCTATTCACATTCATCTTGATTTTCATTCACTTATTCACAATTTCTCCCAATTTCCATTTGGGTTAACACTTCAATTCTTATCTCAATTGGTATCCAATTATAGACAGTTTGAACTCTATCCAGCTTAAATTTAGAAAATAGCTTGAAAAATTAAAAATATATAAGTAGTTGAAAAATAATTTTTAGTTTGTAAAATAGCCGTAAAATAGTTAAGTAATTGTAAAATAGTTGTAAAATAGTTAAATAGTTATAGAATATTTAGGTAATTGTAAAATAGTTGTAAAATAGGAATTAGTTATAAAATAGTTGAAAAATAGTAATTTGTTCCAAAAATAATTGTAAAATAAGTATAAAATAGTTTGGCTTTAAAAAGAAAGATTGTATAGTAAGTAGCTTGGAAAAATAGGTTTATATTAAACCAAATTATTTTGAAAATAGTCTAGAGCCAAACTGTCCAACTTTCCAATCCCCATTTCCAATCAATTTCCAATTTCCACTTCCATTTAAATTGATTCAATTTTAATTCAATTTAAATTAACCTCAATTTCTATCCCTCATTCAAATCATCTCCTATTTGAATTTTAAACTTATTCAACTTCAATTCACTTCAAATTATTTCAATTCAAATTTTCCATTTAAACTTATGCTTATCCATCTTCAATCACAATTTTAATTTATTCAAATCAAATTCAATTTGAACTAATTCTATTCAAATCTCAAATTAAAACCATCTCGAATTGTATAAATTCGAGTTAAACATTTTAAATGTTGATTTAATCCCTTAAGTCAAATTAACCCTTACTTTTAAATCAAATCAACCTTTATTTTTAATTTAACACTTAAATCTTTAAACCATTTAATTTTGAATCCAAATTCCAAAATTCCATTTTTAAAATTATCTTTACTTAACTTATTACAAAGTTCAAATAAGAATTCAAAAACAATTTAATTTTCAATTCTAATTTATTATCCATTTCTAACTTCAAAACCAATTCTCAGTTTCATAGATTATTTATAACAACAAAATGATATCAGGATAAATAAACATCCAAATTTATCCAGACACCAATTAACAGCATCCATTTTGAATTTCCAGATCTCAAACCTATTTTGAGATCACTCATAACTCCCATTTTAAAATCAACCATTTAACTTCCCAAGTTAAATTTTAATTTAATCCAGTCAACTTTACTCAATTTGAACTCCCATTTTAGATTTTAAACTTTATATTAATAATCTTCCCACTTATAAGTTCAAAAACTTATCACTTTGGGTTTTCATATCACATTTCAAGGAAAAATTTAAAACTCAACACTTAGAGTTTATTTCAAATCATCTTTGATATTATGTATATCTTAATTTATACATATTTATTTCCTTTACACACCAAGTTATACCTTAAAATTTTAAACTACCTTTGGTTTTATTCCAAAACAAATTTCTTTAAGTTTTCTGGATGTAGATTTAAAACTTCACAATATTAAATTATCTTCAATTTCAATTTATAAGTCATACTCACCTAAAAGTTTATTTCCCTAAAACATTTTATTTTACTTACTCATTAATACACATCTTATTATTAAACACAACAATCATTTATGATAATAACCAAGATTATCATATCTGGAAACCAATTCATTATTATCTTATTCTGAAAACTCTTCTCAAATTCAAGATTTTAATTTCAGTTTGAATTCATTTCAAACTTATCTTCATTCAATTTCAGTTTGGTTGTATTACTATTACCACTTAATTCTCATTATTTTATTTAATTCCAATGATTCAACAACCAATTTCTTTAATATATTTAATAATTAGAAAAATTATTTCTATATATATCAAAAGATAGACTTATATGAAAATCATTTTTAAAATCATTTTATAAGAAAATAACAAGTACGCTCTCATATATAATACTCTCAACTCATTTTAGGGTACCATTGACCCTATCCTTAATGAGTACACCCACCAGAGCCAAGGTTCTCGCTTAACCTTCTGCTCTGATACCAAATGTAACGACCCAGAATTTTCGAACCCGAAAATTCAAGATTGTTAGGAGAAAAAGAAAGAGATAGAAGAAAGAAACAGAACAAGACACAGATTCTCACATTCGCAGCGGATCAAATAATAACATTTATACAAAGGAAAGCTGTAATTGTTACTTTACATTCAATACATCAGAGTTACAATCATATACACATAACTAGACAGTTATATCAACTTGTCTCAGACTAATATCACAACAACTCTCAAATACACAGCGGAATACACTCCATACGTTCCTGCCATCCAGCTCACCTCCTGAGCTCCAAAATGTCCTTACCTGGAAATTTGTAATACTCTGTCTGACCCGAGCATTACATCAAAGTAACACCCGGGTCAGGCTGGAAACCAGCATGAGTAAATCCATAAAATTCGAAATACTAAGCTATATAACTTAAGTGAATTACCAGGGTAACTCGTACTTTCTACGGGTTCTAATCTTATTTAAGTCAATCATCTATCTCAAACAATATCCAAGAATCATTATCCAGTTTTAAATTATCCATGATACTTAACTTATTTTATTCCAGCCTGTTTGCTTCCAAACTCAAATTTATAAAGAATCGAAGTGGTTTTGGGTATTTACTGATACCCGACCCCGGTCTCTTCGAATTCAATGTCATCTCTAATCCAAGTTGTTAAGTTTTAAACAATACAATTTATATCCAGGATATCATATCACACAAAAATTCAACTCGGATAGGTAACCTACATTATCACAGTTTAACCCATTCATATCATAACACATTTCAATCGCCCATCAGAGATAAAATCAATCCAAGTCATCCAATATCATTCAACCATCCGTAACAAGATTTATTAGATATATAATTTAATTAATCTCTAATTAAATTAATTACCAACTTTAATCATTTAGATTACCTTAATCCTGCATACTTAACATTTATTAATTACAACCCAATTAATAAATCATTCTTTAATCATCCATCTTATTTAATCATCCTTGATTAATTATCCTTTAATTACATTAAGTAATTAACCTTTAAGTACCTCATATATTAATTAGCCTTAACCATTCATATTAACTTTTAATTAATCTCCTTAATTAATCAATCACATTAATTAATGATTCTCTGATCACTTAATTAAAGTAATTATTTAAGAATTAATCACTTAACCCTGCTTAATCAATCATTAATTAATTACAAACCATTTAATTAATTAATCCTTGATTTGCCTTACAAATCAATTAATTAATCTTTAATTACCTAATTAATTACCCCTTAATTATTAATTAATAAACCTTAATTATTAATTAATAAAACTTAATTACAAATTAATTAATAGTTAATTCAACCTTTAATTACCAATTGATTAATCTCTAATTACTAATTAATTAATACTTAATTACAACTTAATTACTTAATTAATTAATGCTTAATCATTAACTAATTATCTCTAATCATTAATTAATTAATTTCTAATTACCTAATTAACAACCCTTAGTTACAAATTAATTAATCCTTAATCATTAACTAATTAGATTAATTAATGACTCTTTAATTTCATCATTAATTATCAAATCCTTAAGTAATTATAAGATAGAACATTCCCTTTATTAATTACCTATCACATTTTTTTAAAACATTTATCCCTTTAATTAACACTTAATTATATTTAAAAATTAAGTTTGAAATAACTTAAAGATTTACTCAACAAATTTAAGTTAAACAAATCATATAACTTTCTAATCAATTTATTTAGGAAAACATTTATATATAGAAAAGAAATTTATTTAAGAAAAGTTTAAAACTAAATCCATTTAAATTTTCAAAAAAACTTTGCTTTTCAAAAACTTAAAAAAAAACATGTTTAAATTTTGCTTAAACTTCTGCTTCGGGTTAAACGCGATACCCACTCGAGTACTGCCCCGAGATTTCCTTCTTCCTTCATTTTTTTTACTTAGTTTTAAAATTAAAAACTGAAATGATAAAACACTCATGACCCGAAACGATACTCGAGCCCAACATCCTTTCCCCCGAGCTTCGACCCGAGGAAATCTTCCTCGTTCCCACACCCAAACTCCAGTGCACAAGAAACTGGTGCACGTGCACCTACCACCGGCGACACTCCAGCGTCCACGATCATCATCGCCAAGTCATCGATCGTCTCCCCATCCGCTCAACAACTTATTCACCAAAACAAACTCGAAATCGAAATACAACGAGTTTGAACCCACAGGAGCAAACATTCCGACCAAAAGATCATCTCGTCTAGGCGACGCCGACCATCAGAGATCACCATTCTCCGTCTGAAGCCTCGTCACGATACCCTGCCTTGATTCCCCCACGACCGGTCTCCTCCGGTGTTCCAACGACAGAGCATCAACCAATTTTCCGACCTCGACTTTGAACCCACCTAATACCCTAGTTCGACCAATCGTCGTCGCCACAATGATCAATCCTCCCTCCAGACATTTTTCCTGAAATCCCCGATCGCCATGCTAGCTTCGACAAAAACCCCAGCCACCCCGAGTCCTCCGGCCACCAGAAATAGCCCAAAACCCATTTCCTGATCATCTTAGAAATGCTCATTCAAAACTTTACTAAAAATTGTGATTTTTATTTTAAAAATTCTAGTTTTCAAAATAGATTCAGGCTATATACTTGAATCAACAAATCATTGTGTTTGATTTTAACCTGTTCTTAAGTTTTTTTCACTGTTCTTCTTGTTTTCAGAAAATTTTCAAACTTATATCACATAAACATATTTTTAATACCTTGATTTTACTTAAACAAAGCTAACTTGCTTAAATTCTTCAGCCTATAAGAGATTATATAAAGAGAAATAAATTTGTTTTTTTTCAAAATTTAGCCTGTTGGTAAGAAACGGAGATATACCAAGTTTTATAGATATGCACACTTGTAATTCAACATATTTATAACATGCAAGCCAAAGTTTCTCACATGCAAATAATTATCACATCACCTACTGACTAAAAACATCACATGCAACAATTTAAAACAAAGCTTAGTTGTTTACTCACCTTAATTTGGGTTGAACAGAGAACAATTCCCAGAATTTAAAAGTTGCTAACATTCACTCTGCTACAGGTTTTTGATCTGTTAACTGGAAATGTTTTTGAATGCTGCTTGAATTTTTGATCTGGAACTTGCACTAGCTGTTGAATCTGAATCTTGAATTGCTTCAGATTGAACTTGAAACTTGAAAGTGTTGTTGTTTGATTTTATTTCTTACTCTGGTTTTGGTTCCCAGATTTTGTTCGATCTTGAAAACTTTATGTTAAGTTTGAATTTTTGCTGAGATGATCTAACTGAGATTTTTGAAAGATTGTTGTTTTGATTTTCATTTCAGGTTTTTAGGTTTCTTTACTTTGCTAAGCTTTTAGTTTGAATAGAAGAAAATGAGAATAGAGGGGAAATAGTGATATATATATATATAACTTTGTTTTTATTTTCAAAAATAATAAGAGAAACTAATGACACTTGTTTATTATGCATGTTATTATTCTTACAAATATTAAATTGATGATAAAATTAACTTACACTTGTAAATATGCATGTTTATATGTCTTTTATATGTTTTAATATTTTATATTATATTTATCATTTAGTTTTGTATTTACATATATATATATATTATTTATTTAGTTTTATGTGTTTATATATTAATATATATATATATATTTACAAACCCTATTTATCTCTTGTATAAATTTAAAAGAAGTATTTAAACTTTTATTTAAATCCTTTTTTTTCCACAGTAAAAATCTGTAAATTTCCAATTGTCAGATGCCCAAAATCCGGGTTATTACACATGTTCTATTAACTATTGTTTAGAAATATAGGCCATCAAATTTTAATTTCAACAATTACTTCATTACCATCATCATATGTAGATGAAGAGGTAATAATTGTTTGTGATTTTTTAAGCATAGCCTATTTGGTATCAATAATATAGACTATCAAATTCAAATTAAAAACAACAAGTTAAACCACTTCAAATGTTTCATTAAGCACAAAAGGAGAGCATAAATATCAAAATGTTACATCTACATACTAGAGAGCTTCATTACTCCTAAATTGTAGGGATTAGCCTCTCCTATTTGTTATCAAATCAACAAATGTAGAAAGCAACATGAAATAAACAAGAGAAAAAAGAGAGCAAAATGAAAAGAAAAGCTAAGTAAAAAGAAATGAACACTAATCTACTTGCATGAAAAGTAAACTACACTACTAACATAAGAAGAGAAGCATGTAAATAACATAGAACACTAATTAACATTTCATAAAAAAGGAAATTACATGAAATAAAAATGGCTAAATAGCCATGAAAAGTGAAAGAGAGCTTTCTTTTATTATTTTCTTCTAACTAAAACTCACTAAGAGGAAGAGGGGTTACATGAAGCATAAGGGGTATTTATACAAGTTTAAAACCCTAATTCACTTTTTTGGGGAATGTCCAAACTAACCCTCTAGGAAGTGTGGTGGCCAAGTAACCATTAGCATCCAATATTCATCCATTAAGTGTGCATGAAGATTTAATGGCCTTTTAACAAATGGATTAGCTCTAATTTGTACATTAAGGTAGGTGGGTAGGTGGGGTCCTCCATGATCATGGCTTTGAATTATTTCTATCTCCATTCCTTTGTATTCACTTTTGTGCATGCATATATCTTCATGAAGCCACTTGTTTATGAAGCCAAATTCTTACAAAATAATATAGAAATTTCCAATTAAATTTTCTCAAATTAATATATGCACAAAAATGACCATTTTGCCCCTATACGGAGGTGAATATGTGACAATTTTAAAGCAATTTGAGTTTGGTTTAAACAACTTAAAATACCATATATGATCATTTATTTAATTTAAATAGGTTAAATATGGTGGTAAAAATATGCACATTTACGTGCACATCAAATACCTCCACTTATCTTTTTATTCGTTCTCAAATAAAGAAAAACTAAGACAAATCCGTTTTCATAGGGAGCACGATTGCATTGAGCGTATGCAACAAGCCGTTAAACCTCTGGGTGTCCCCAGTAGGACGAGTATTGTCTCATGAGGGTTTTCAGTGGATACTACACATAAAATCCAAAATGCAATATGAAAATATTTACAAAATGCAAGATTTGTTTACAAATATGTGAATGCATGTTTTCAAAAATATTTACAAATGAAGGATTTACTTTCAAATTGACACGAATAAGTTAAATATAGGTTTTGGTTATCATCGAGAAATTTAAGTCCTTTTACTTGTCAAAATTTCCAACAAAAAAATCAAGTTATCATAACAAATAAACGATAGTTTAGCTCGTTGTTTCGGTTGATAACACAGTGTAACTATGAAATGGATCCTTGGTTAATTATCAAAGTTTATCAAAGTGGTATATCCATTCCTTTTCAATAACAAATTAAATCAAATAAGTAAAAATAGTGCTTGGAATTCATTTGCTTACTCTCTCTATAGTTGTTTTTGAATTTTTTTTTATATTAACAATATATACATATGCCTAACTCAGATAAACTGAGGTCAGATATTGTAACAACCCTGTTGTTAGTTAACTAATTGATTAATTTTAATTATGGACAATAAATTTATGATTGTGATTTGTGAAATTAAATTTAGCGTTGGGAATAATTAATTAGATTTAATTAAGAAATGAGTTTCATTTATTAAATAAGATTTCAATTTACTTTTGAAATATTATTAAACTAATTATTCAAATTTGGTGTTTAGAGTAAAGTGTTAACATTGGGTATTTTTGTTGAAATGAAATTTTTTTAAGTTGTTAATTGGTTTGATAAATAGAGAAATTAATTTATGATTTTGTGTAACATTGTTATAGTAGTGGTGTTGTGTTAGTCATAAAACAAAATTAGCAACACTTTCTTTGAAAAGAAATTAGCAACACTTGCTATTGGATACTTACCCAAACCCTATTGGGCCCATGTAGGAGAGAAATAAGATGTACGTATACATCTTTCTTCTTCATTCTTCTGTTCAAACATCTGGAAAAAAAAACCAACCCTCTTTTGTTCTCTAAACCTAGAATCAAAATCAACCCCAAATCAAGATCAAAACAAAGGGCTTTTGTTCTATAATGAAAAGTAAGTAGTTTAAACCCTCTCTCTATCTTTTAAAAGTATAAAAGTGTAATTTTGATCTCATTTTAATTAGAATTATTTTCTGGTTGGTTTTGTTTTTGGGATTTTAGACAATTTTGGTGATGTTGAATGTGTAGCAAAGCCTAGGTAACGATTTGCAAGCTATAGGATGCATAAAGGTGAGTTAATCACTCACATACCTATTTCTAAATCTTTTGTTTGAATGATTATTGATTGAATTGTTTGCTATTTGGTTGAAAACTTGTGTGATTATTATGTTATTGTTTGCTAAAAATTTGGTGAAAAGAATCGCTGCAGTAAAACAGCGATAATATGTGGTAAAATTATCCAAATTGACTCGATCTTTTTGTGGTATAAATTTCTTTCAGTTAGCTACAAGTTGTCTATTTAATCATGTTTCAAAATTTTGCTGTTTAATGGGTTGAAATTCAGTTTGAAACTAATGTTATAGCACAGCCATATAAAAACAATTTCGAGTTAATACCTTAGAGTAAAATTGACATAACTTTTGATTGATAAATCCAATTGTATTCAATATTTTTGCAGTAAAAATATAATTTCCTAAGGAAGAACTTTTGTTTTAATTACTTTCTCATATTTCTAAGATTCTTTGGCCAAAAATCGGGTTTTTAACAGAGTAATAGTCTCTGCCCTGTCAAATTTCTGTGCTAAACATTGTTAGTAATTTAAGCATAACTTTCTCATTTATTATCGGATTTTGATAATATTTAATGTTATGGAAAGCTTAAACTTTGTGCTACAACTTTCATGTTGTAAGTTTTCTAAAATTATGTGATTTAAAGGTTCGAAATTGCATTTTAAAACTGAAACTTGTGATTGAGTTGTAATTGGTGAAGCGGTTGAAATGACCGGTGCATTCCCGACCCATTGCTTGAACCCATTTGAGTGTTATTGTGTTTGTAATGTTGTGCCCAGATGTTGGAGTGATTATTTTGGTAGTTGGTTATATATAAATATATATAATAATAAATTTATATTATAAGTTTGATTTGGTATATAGTTAGAAGTTAGAACTCTACTGTGTTAGCTCCTGACTAAAATCTTGTGATAATCTAATATTTAGTTATAATGAATTCTAATGTGTTTATGGATTTTGAATCATTTGATTCAAAGCTTTGGACTTAAAATAAAGATATATCTATTTATTTATATAGATAAATATTTAGTTATAAACACCAATAATTTGGTAAGGAGAGTTTATTAAAGTTATAAATATTAAACTTGTTTTATAAATTGGCCTAATCTCTTTTATAAATAGTTTTATCAAATATTTATATTTATATTAAGTAAAAAGGTATAAATGACGTGTCAGTGTTAGTATAAAGATATATTCACATTCGATCACCTTTAAAAAGCCATATTCTCCATATTAGCAGACGACATTATTTGTAATGTTCTTTGCTAATATGGGTATCGCGGTAGGGTTCTTACAGTTGGTATCAAAGCTGTGTCAGAACATTATAGCATATAATATTACGGATCCGTGACCTAGATGACTTAGAGCTCTGTCCCCTGGGGTGTGTGGTAGATTGTAACAACCCGCATATTTGTCGATTTTATATTTAAATATTTTATTGTTAGTCGGATGTTAGTCCGAAAAGCTACTTTTTGCATACGGTCAAATTAGGACTCGAGACCACTCCCATTGAGTTCAAAATGACGTTTGCGATCTTTTTGAGTGTAAACTTCGATATGTTTGGAGATAGTGAAATTTTCGACACTTTTTCCCGCCTTTGACTTTGGTTTGGACTGCACCCCTTTAGTTCAGCCCAACCCTCTTCCTCACTCTATCAAAACACTTCAAGCTTCGTCAAAAATGGTGGTGGGAAGTGGAAATTAAAACTCCAAACACAAATTCTATTGCAAATCCGAGATTCAACATCAAATTCAAGTAGAAGATAGTGGATTCAAGCTTTGGATTGCTTCCCCTTGCTTTCAATCTCCATCTTCATCCATTTTAGTGAAAAGGTGAGATTTTTATCTCACACTCTCGTCTATAACTATCTTGGACTGTTGGGAATGGTTCCCTATCATTTTCGCATGCACATTTGCATTTGGTTTGGATTGGATTGGCGAAAAACCCAAAATTTTAGTGTTTTGGTGAAAAACTGCACTTAGGTCGTTCTGCCTTCGCTAGGTCGTCCGCGAGTTAAGCCTAAGTCGTAGGTCGTTCGCGTTGAAAAGTCACACGGAGCATAAGTCGTTCCAGGCCTTAAGTCGTTCTGGGTGTGCTAAGTCGTTCGCGAGTTAAGTGCTAAGTCGTGCGCGAGTTAAGAGTTAAGTCGTTGCCTTCTGCTACCTCGTCCTGGCTTAGGTCGTACTGGGATAAGTCGTTAGGTCGTATAGACCTTAGCTCGCAGCTCGTATTTGAGCTTAAGTCGTTAAGTCGTATCGACTTTAAGTCGTTGGATCGTGAACCCTCTTAAGTCGTTAAGTCGAATCAACTTTAGGTCGTTGGGTCGTACACCCTCTTAAGTCGTAAGTCGTTCGCGAGATAAGCAAGTGCTAAGTCGTTCGCGAGTTAAGTCGTAAGTCGTTCGCGAGTTAAGTCTTAAGTCGTAAGTCGTTCGCGAGTTAACCCTTAGGTCGTTAGACCTCGTTTTGCTTGAGGTCGTAGGCCGCTTGTCTTCAACTAGGTCGTACCGTTTTCCCCGTACACCTCTGCGTAGGCGATCTTATCTGAAAAGCATTCAACAGAACTTCCACTTTGATGCATTTTGAGCTGATTTCCTTGGATTTTGTTCACGTCTTCGAATGTGAATTTTTGTGATAGATTGTTTCAACAATCGTTTTATGACTTGTCACTTTAAAGATATATGAAGGTTTCAATACTAGTAGTAAATATCAAAACTCTTTCATCAAAGCGATTTCAACACTATTTTAAATATCAAAAGTTCGTTTTCTCAAACCAATTTCCAATCTACTAGCATATACAAGCCTTTACTTCACTCGAATGAGAAATCGACTTAAACGACTTAGTAAAACGAGTGGTATGAAACGCTTGCGTTCACTTCGTCGGTTAGCTCTTGGACTTGTTCGATTGAACCCTTTTTGTGACAATTTCCTAGTGAAGATTTACAGCTTGTTCGTAAATATTTAAGTTAAGCAAGTGGTTATGGGACATGAAGCTAAACTCATATATTTACTAGCTTGGTGTGATTGACACTTCCTTATGATCATGACGATCATTCTTATGATTTAGACTAGCAATTGTGCGATGTCTCTTTGATTGCAAGGTTAGACTAGTCCTCATTGGTGACTCACACATATCTGTTTGCCTGCGAGGTTAGTCTAGACACCACTTGTGTGATTCCATTCACACATACCTTTTTGTTTGCGAGGTTAGACTAGACACCACTTGTGTCATTCCACTCACACATACCTTTTTGCTTTTTGGTTAGTCTAGACCTCAATCTGTGTGATTCCGACTCACACATATGGGGTAGCTCCCCATGGTCTTCGGACCATCATGTAATAGGCCTCTTTCTCTTTTTATGATTTCTGGATTTCTTGTTCTGATTTCTGGATTTTTTTATGTCATTGACTTGTTATGAGTACAAGTTTAGGGTATGATGCCCTCTTTGGATCTTTGAGAAGATTCTTGTGATATTGATCATTTCTCATCGGTTGATCTCCTGTTGATCATCATTTGCATACTTATAGTAGTATGTCAGTATGGATATTTTATGTTTATGCCATATCTTTTCTTTTATATCATGTCATCTGATATTTATAGCTAGACTGATCCGTTTATTATTTTCTTAAATAATTCTCGGGTCAGACCGAGATGTTACAGGTGCTTCTGCTTGACTTCCTCCCGGGATTTGCTACTCTGACGTTTGGCTAACTATTTAGTTTAGCAGTTTTTGTTGTATACACTTGAGATATGGACTCATTGTTGTATTCTTTTGGTATAGCACGTGTTGCTATTCTTTTGTATTATTGTGGATCTTTTTGACCACTACTCTGATGTACACTTTCATGTGTTAGTTATATATTCATATCTTCTTCCACCTTTGTGATATGGATGTCTGTGACTGATTTGTGTTATGTTTATTTCTATGTTTGTTTCCGAAGATTATTTTATAGCCACTGTGTGATAAGCAATTACATGGATGGTCGCTCCTCAACAGCCTTATTCTCCGTGCTAGTTAACAGCACTACATCGTAGTGTTCTTGGCTAGTGTGGGTATTGAGGTGGGGCGTTACATAAATAGTTATGTTAATTATCTAACTAGCGATAGGAATATAAAAAGATTATTGGGATAATCATTTAGGGCATAATTGATTTAAAAATTTTAAATTGATAAATTGGAATTCGTGGCATTAAAATTTTTAGAAATTAGTTATTAAATCTTTTAGAGTTTAGAAATTTTTGAAATTAAACTGGAATGAATTAATTTTAAAGTAAACAATTTTACTTTTATATAAAAGAATTAGAGAAAATTGAGTAAATAAGTTTAAGATTTAAATGGTCTAGAATTAATCAGAGTTGCACAGTGGAATTTCAGACATTGAATTGTTTCACTGTAAGTGATTATATATGTTTTGATTGATTGTTTGATTGGTTGATTGGTTGCTAGAAATTAATTGTTTGGTTGCACTTATTTAAAATTGGATGCATGGATTTTAGTGGTAATAAAACAAATGCATCTAAACTTGTGATTATCTATAGTGTTAACTTATCCGGACATTGTTTAAGGATTTTGATCGATATGTGGGACGCCATGTTATCGATATAGGTTCCTAAACATCGAACGTGACATTTTGACATAAGCAACTATTGAAATTTGGGAATTTAAGTGTGGATTTCTTTCATTATTGAATATTATGATGTTGATCTAATTAAAGTGTAATCATGAATTTTTAATATCTCCTATATGAAATGAATTTGATATTAAATACTAATATGAATTTTTGAGATAGGTGTAGGTATCCGAAGTTAAATAGATATCCTTTACAAGATTATAAATCGTTTTCTTAAGGAATATTAGTGGACTCGCTAATATTTCAAATATAAGGTATGTATCTCGGATTACATATCGCATTTTTATGTTTTTCCCTACGGGATGCCTCATCATTGAGATGAGATGTATATTATGTAATTATATTCATATTGTAAGTTTTTGAAATGCTAGCTGCGCAAAGGAGACGCTGATAAAATTTTCTGTAAATTTGAGGCGTTATAATATTTTTGAGAATTTTGAGAAATTTTGATAACTAAAAAAACTTGAGTTTAGTGTTATAATTTGGAGTAATATTAATTGAGTGATTTTGGAAATGAAACTAGAAA
This sequence comes from Allium fistulosum, assembly GCA_030737815.1. Classification (NCBI taxonomy): domain Eukaryota; kingdom Viridiplantae; phylum Streptophyta; class Magnoliopsida; order Asparagales; family Amaryllidaceae; genus Allium; species Allium fistulosum. The sequence goes on from CM060903.1 coordinate 70,921,887, forward strand.
CCAGTTAACAAATAATTATTTTAAGAGGAATTTATATCATGGATTTCTTCTATTAAGGGAATTGCGGGGATGCAATTTCTTTAAGGGGGAAGTCTGTAACAACCCTGTTGTTAATTAACTAATTGATTAATTTTAATTATGGACAATAAATTTATGATTGTGATTTGTGAAATTAGATTTAGCGTTGGGAATAATTAGTTAGATTTAATTAAGAAATGAGTTTCATTTATTAAATAAGATTTCAATTTACTTTTGAAATATTATTAAACTAATTATTCAAATTTGGTGTTTAGAGTAAAGTGTTAACTTTGGGTATTTTTGTTGAAATGAAATTTTTTTAAGTTGTTAATTGGTTTGATAAATAGAGAAATTAATTTATGATTTTGTGTAACATTGTTAGAGTAGTGGTGTTGTGTTAGTCATAAAACAAAATTAGCAACACTTTCTTTGAAAAGGAATTAGCAACACTTGCTATTGGATACTTACCCAAACCCTATTGGACCCACGTAGGAGAGAAATAAGATGTACGTATACATCTTTCTCCTTCATTCTTCTGTTCAAACATCTGGAAAAAAAATCAAACCTCTTTTTTCTCTAAACCTAGAATCAAAATCAACCCCAAATGAAGATCAAAACAAAGGGTTTTGTTCTATAATGAAAAGTAAGTAGTTTAAACCCTCACTCTATCTTTTAAAAGTATAAAAGTGTAATTTTGATCTCATTTAAATTAGAATTGTTTGCTGGTTGGTTTTGTTTTTGGGATTTTAGACAATTTTGGTGATGTTGAAGGTGTAGCAAAGCCTAGGTAACGATTTGCAAGCTATAGGATGCATAAAGGTGAGTTAATCACTCACATATCTATTTCTAAATCCTTGTTTGTTGTGCATAATTGTTTGAATGATTATTGATTGAATTGTTTGATATTTGGTTGAAAACTTGTGTGATTATTATGTTATTGTTTGCTGAAAATTTGGTGAAAAGAATCACTGCAGTAAAACAGCGATAATATGTGGTAAAATTATCCAAATTGACTCAATCTTTTTGTGGTATAAATTTATTTAAGTTAACTACAATTTGTCATTTTAATCATGTTTCAAAATTTTGCTGTTTAATGGGTTGAAATTCAGTTTGAAACTAATGTTATAGCACAGCCATATAAAAACAATTTCGAGTTAATACCTTAGCCTAAAATTGACATAACTTTTGATTGATAAATCCAATTATATTCAATATTTTTGCAGTAGAAAGATAATTTCCTAAGGAAGAACTTTTATTTTAATTATTTTCTCATATTTTGAAGATTGTTTGGCCAAAAATCGGGTTTTTAACAGAGTAATTGTCTTTGTCCTGTCAAATTTCTATGCTAAACATTTTTAGTAATTTAAGCATAACTTTCTCATTTCTTATCGGATTTTGATAATATTTAATGCTCTGAAAATCTTACACTTTGTGTTACAACTTTCAAGCTGTAAGTTTTCTAAAATTATGTGATTTAAAGGATCGAAATAGCATTTTAAAACTGAAACTTGTGATTGAGTTGTAATTGGTGAAGCGGTTGAAATGACCGATGCATTCCCGACCCATTGCTTGAACCCGTTTGAGTGTTATTGTGTTTGTAATGTTGTGCCCAGATGTTGGAGTGATTATTTTGGTAGTTGGTTATATATAAATATATATAATAATAAATTTATATTATAAGTTTGATTTGGTATATAGTTAGGAGTTAGAACTCTACAGTGTTTGCTCCTGACTAAAATCTTGTGATAATCTAATATTTAGTTATAATGAATTCTAATGTGTTAATGGATTTTGAATCATTTGATTCAAAGCTTTGGACTTAAATAAATATATATCTATTTATTTATATAGATAAATATTTAGTTATAAACACCAATAATTTGGTAAGGTGAGTTTATTAAATTTATAAATATTAAACTTGTTTTATAAATTGGCCTAATCTCTTTTATAAATAGTTTTATCAAATATTTATACTTATATTAAGTAAAAAGATATAAATGACGTGTCAGTGTTAGTATAAAGATATATTCACATTCGATCACCCTTAAAAAGACGTATTCTTCATATTAGCAGACGACATTATTTGTAATGTTCTTTGCTAATATGGATATCGCGGTGGGGTTGTTACAGATATATTATCCACGCACTACCTTGCGGACTTATGTGAGGGGAATACAGAGCGTAGCGAGTCAACACACAAGTGTGAACACTTATTGACTGTAGGCGTTATTAGTAAAGGAATTTTTATATACACACCTAACTCAAATAAACTGAGGCCAGGTATACCGACCGTGCACTGCCTTTCGGGCTTACGTGAGAAGGGTATAGAACATGGCGAGTGAACACACAAGTATGAACACATGACTCTAGGTGTTTATTAAAAAATATAAACTCATATACAAGAAATAAATCAAAATTGTTTTTTTAATTGTTTTTTTTGAAGATAGAGTTTTGCAAAATCATCTTAGCACCATTTAACTTAGAAGACAAAAAAATGTTATATCCTTTTATTTGAATTCACCACTTTTTAAAACAAAGATTTTCAATTAGGATATTTCATAATCAACACGTATGAATCTTCCTATATACTAGTTAAACCATCATTATTTGTAATCAAACTTCATTTTTATTTTTGTTGAGACAAATAAATTTTTCAAAGATTTCAATTTAATTAACCAAAATCATATATTTATCTTATAGTGTTTCTTTAAAAATAAATCAAAATGCTTAATTTTTTTTGTTTGTTTTTCTTAATTTTTTGAGTATTTTATTTATTTGGAAAGAGAATGAAAAAATAAATCATGAAAAATTGAAAATGAAAATGATGAGACTCCCCTGACACTTGATTTTGACTATGTCCCCATAGTCAACCCAAGTGAAAGGAGAAAAATAAAATAAAAACAAAACCAATATTTACATGAAAATGATTATTATTTACAAGAGATCAGAAAGTATGCCATTAAAAAGTAAATGAAAATGGTCTTTCAAAGACCGATTCATTTGTCTCGTCAAGTATACAAGACACAGCTTAAGCTCGGAAAACCAAATCGTAAAAGATTCCAAAGTTGAACGTTGATTTGGAAAAACGAATGTCGTTTTATTGAAAATCGTACGAGTTGTTTTATTTTCAATGATTTTTGGGGTTGATAAAAAAATTGGTTGAAATTCAAGTTTATTTTCACCATTTTGAAATTCAAGCTTATTATTAAAAACTTCTTCCAAATTATCGATTTCAAAATCAGAATGGTGATTCAAATCTTCCCCTTCGGAATTTAACAACTCATTTTCGAAAAGTCCGAAAAAATAATGTTCGTTGATTTCGTCTTCCTTTATTGAGTTATTAACAACTTCATTGCATGTGCCAAGTTCAAAATCCAAAGTTGTAGTCAAATTTTCGAAATTAGAAAAAGTAAGATCGAAATTTAAATCTAGTTTCTCACCCTCAAAAGAATTGAAATCAAACACAATTACCATTTTCAACAACTTCATTAAGATTGATGTTTTCAATTTCAGAAGTTGTTGTTTAAAAATGGTCGATTTGGGTAAAAGATGGATTATAATTTGACTCGTCACATATTAGGATTTGGTTTTGTTTCTCACGTTGTTTCATATATGTTTTGAACAACAAATCCATATGATCATTGTAGATTTTGTTCATTTGTTCAACAAAATCCAATTATAGTTATTAACTTGAGAAATTTCGATTTGGATTTGTTAAGAACAAAAAATTTCACTCGTATCGTAGTCAAGATTATTACCATTGCCAAAATTATTTGAAAAGTGGTTCACATTTTCGTTTTGATTTTGAAATTCATTTTGGAGTTCAAAATTGAATTGGCATGAGTTATATATACTCAAAATCGTTTGCATTTTAAAGTGAATTCAAATCTTGATTACTTTGAAAATTTTGACTTGATTTATCACACAAATAAGAATTACACAAATCATTTATCATTTGATTTTATTGTGTAGAGATTTCAAGTAAAGACGAAATGTTATTTTCAAGATTTGAAGGTTGAACATCATTTTGAAAATTTTATGGTTCAAAATTTGAATCGTTTAAACAATAGTTGTTGTTGAAATATCCATAAGAATTTGGTGTGAAATTATATGGATTTTCACAACTATCGTAGAATTCATGTGAATATAGAAATTCAGACATTTTCAGGAATGTTTTTGGGTTTTTTTATAAAGAAAAAATATTTACAAATATAATTTATTTTCAAAATGGAAAATTCAATTTTGTTTTGTATTTTGGTTTTTCAACTTTTTTTTGTTTTTGAGAAGATTTTATAATTTTTTTGGATTTTTGATTTTCTAAATTTTTTTTTGGATTTTTGAAATTTCAAAGGAAAAGGATTTAAAAATTTCAAAGAAAAAGAAAAGGAATATTTACAATATTTTTAGTTTTGGATTTTTGAAGTATTTTTTTTAATATGCATGAACTAATGCAACTAAATGAATGCAAGGGTCTAATTATAAATTATTTATCCTAAGTTAACCCAAAATTGTATAATCACACTTTGTCTTAAATCAACAGGATAGTTCTCAGCCAAGTAACGGGCATGAGTTATCGGTGCACCACAAATCACCATAGCAATGCAGCCGAAGGTTTAAGTACCTTCAGAGAAACAACCACTATAATATTTAGGAAATCATCGTAGTATTTATAAATAGTTATTGCTCTGCCGTAGCCTAGACACTAAGAAATTAAATTGTTCAAAGAAGACAATTTGTCAATATACAATTAAGTGTTATTGTTGTCTAACCGTTTTTATTAATCACAATTCTAAGATGAAATGCAAAGCAGAAATAATGTGTATTAACAATGCAAATACAATGAATTTTTGTTTTGTTTTTGGTTATTGAAATTTAAATATATATATATTAAATGCAACCAAATAGTTATATTTTTTGGCAGGCTAAGCGAAGCAAGCAACTTTTCATATCTGCTTTGGCAACCTGAAAATAAAAACAAGATATATATACAGTTTTTTAATGTCAAAGGAGAAACTAAACAATGGAAAATAAAAAAAACTATTGAAATCAAAAGAAACACAACAAAAAAATATTTCCAAACAAATCAAAAACTTTAAACACACATAATTTTTTTTCTTTTTGGAAGATTTGAAAGAAACTTAAAAGAAAGAAAGAGAGAAAACTAAAAACTTTAAACACATATAATTTTTTTTCTTTTTTTCTTTTCTTTTAACAAAGAAAGCTAAACAGATGAATCTAATCCAAATTAACCCCTTTTTTCTAATTATTTTTAAGAACAGAGAAATGAGGACTTAAAAGAAACAAAGAACTATATAAAAGAAACAAATAAAATGAAAATGTACTCAAAACCGGCCCAATAACAAACAGTTCACCAATTCAATATACTTGCAAACCCAATACCGCTTTTCTTCCTTTTCTATTTCGTTAGTTTAAACAGAGGATTATTTTGAGAAAATCAAAAATCAAATCGCGATAGCCATTTTTTTTAATAAACGGTTCACCAGTTCGTTTCTTCGGTTAGAAGGGGGTTCGAGGCGATGATCGAAGAAGGTGGTGAATGCTCGCGATTGGGATTTTGCTGTGGATGTTCGTGGATTGTAGTCGAGTTCGATTGAGTGGGTGTCGCGAATTGTTTGCAGTAGTGGTTTTGGAGTTGGGTGGAGTTCGATTGGGTGCGGCATTCTGTGGTTGAATGTAGAGTTCTGGTAGATGATGCAGTGGTCGATGAGTGATTGTAGTCGTTGCAGGAGAGGATTGTGGTGAAAGGGGTTGAAATGGGTTGTCGTTTGGAAGGACTGTCAGAGGCAAGTTTGAAATGAAATGGTATTGTATAGCAGTCTTTTTTTCCTTTGGGGCATTTGTTTGTTTGAGTGAGGAGATTGTTGCGAGTTTGATGATTTGAGTGGTGGATGATATATTTCTGGCTGGTGGCAAGGATGGGGGAGTAGACTATTAACAGTGGTAGTATTGGGGAGTAAGTAGTGGTGGAGATATGGCAATGCAACAATGTGCACTGAAATGTGACAGTGATGACGGTGATGAGCAATAATGGTAGGATGTTGTTGTGGTTTCAGTTTGTACGTGTTGAAGTAATGGTAGAAGCAGTAATGCAGTATGGTAATGAGAGAGGAACAGTAAGGGTACTGCTGAAATGATGGTTGAAGTATGAGATGGTTAGTAAGGTGATGCACTGGTATGCAGGGAGTTCGAAGGTGCTGTGGAAATTGTTGTTGTTTTGACAAAGGCAAGTGTGGGCTATATTTGGTGATGTAGTTAGAGGTGCGGTAGTTGATTTAAAGGCAGAAAGGAAGTTGCTAACAATTTTGAAGTGGATGAAGTGTTTGCAGGTGATGGATGAAATGTTGTATTGGTGAAGTAGCAGTTTATGGGATGAAACAATTGAAACAGACGTGGGATGAAACAGTTGAAATAGTTGTGTTGAGGAGAAATGGCATGAAGTGGGAAGCAGATGATGGTTGATAGAGTTGAACTGAAGTGTGTATGGTTGAATTGGGGTATGGTTTGATGACAGTGAAGAGAAAAGAAGTGCTGCTGCTTGTGAGGCAAAGGGATGTGTGCAGTGCACAGTGCCAATGAAGGGATATGAACACTGGTGGTAGTGTAGCTTATGCACAGTGAAGTGCACAGTTATATGGTGTTATACTGTTGAATAGAGGTGTGTAGGTAGATAGTTTTGATGAATTGCAGCGGGGTGGGGTGAAGGATTAGATGAATTGCAGCACAGTGGTTGAATTTGGGGTTTCTGATGATTGGTGAAGAGGCAGGGGTGAAGTGGTATGCAATAGTATTGTAGCAGGGTGTAACAGTAGCTGTGTGCACAAGGATGTGCACAGAAATATTCTTTTTTTAGTGTAAATGAAGAAAATGAAAATGAGATGTAAATGTAAAAGCGTAAATGCAATAAACTAATTTTTGTTTGAAATTGTGTATGCCCTTTTTAAAAAATATATATATAAAATGCAAATGCAAAGGAAACTAGAACAACAAATGCACAAACAGATGCACACAAAAATCAAACAAACACACAATAATTTTTTTTTAAATGCAAACACACACAAAATAAAAACACATAAAAATCAAACAACAAATAATTCGAAAAATAGAAATTAAAAATCAAACCAACTCCCCGGCAATGGCCCCAAAAACTTGTTCGGACGGCTAAATGTTAATTGAGCTAGAAAATAGCCGAACAAATTTTAAAATAAAAATAACCGCAAGCGCATGACGTACTATCGTATTTTGTAGTGAGTACGGGTCGATCCGTAGGGAATTGTTGATTTTAAAAATCTATTCAATCAAATTAAACCAAAGTTGAAGAGAGTGTTGAGCTAGAAAAGGAGAAAACTAACAAACTAACAAAGTGATAAAAATATGAGAATGTGAAGGCAATTTAGAGGCAATTTCCACTCTTTAGATTACATAAATCAACAAAATGAAGTTATGATCTCTCTTTTCTTGTCATTAGTGTAATTAGTTGATGTGCTTATCATAAATATGGTATATTTGTGCTATTAATTAGCCTAATATAAACCATCAAACTAGAACACAACCACTAATACACATTTAACTCCTATGAAATATGACAACAAAGTTGAAAGCAAAATCTATTTTAAGCATGGCCTATTAACTATTGTTTAGAAATATAGGCCATCAAATTTTAATTTCAACAATCACTTCATTACCATCATCATATGTACGTAAAGAGGTAATTATTGTTTTTGATTGTTTAAGCATAGCCTATTTGGTGTCAACAATATAGGCTATCAAATTCAAATCAAAAACAACAAGTTAAACCACTTCAAATGTTTCATTAAGCACAAAAAGAGAGCATAAACATCAAAATGTTGCATGTACATACTAGAGAGCTTCATTACCCGTAAATTGTAGGGATTAGCCTCTCATATTTGTTATCAAATCAACAAATGTAGAAAGCAACATGAAATAAACAAGAGGAAAAAGAGAGCAAAATGAAAAGAAAAACTAAGTAAAAAGAAATGAACACTAATCTACTTGCATGAAAAGTAAACTACACTACTAACATAAGAAGAGAAGCATGTAAATAACATAGAACACTATTTAACATTTCATAAAAAAAGGAAATTACATGAAATAAAAATGGCTAAATAGACATGAAAAGAGAAAAAGAGCTTTCTTATATTATTTTTTTCTAACTAAAACTCACTAAGAGGAAGAGGTGTTACATGAAGCATAAGGGATATTTATACAAGTTTAAAACCCGAATTCACTTTTTTGGGGAATGCCCAAACTACCCCTCTAGGAAGTTGGTGGCCAAGTAACCATTAGCACCAAATAATCATCCATTAAGTGTGAATGGAGATTTAATGGCCTTTTAACATGTGGATTAGCTCTAATTTGTACATTAAGGTGGGTGGGTAGGTGGGGTCCTCCATGATCATGGCTTTGAATTATTTCTATCTCCAGTCCTTTGTATTCACTCCGGTGCATGCATATATCTTCATGAAGCCACATGTATTTGAAGCCAAATTCCTACAAAATAATATAGAAATTTTCTCAAATTAATATATGCACAAAAATGACCATTTTGCCCCTATATGGAGATGAATATTTGACAATTTGAAAATAATTTGAATTTGGTTTAAACAAGTTAAAATACCCGATATGATCATTTATTTAATTTAAATAGATTAAATATGATGGTAAAAATATGCACATTTACGTGCACATCAATAAATAAATCGAATATGAAGTGAATAGATTATAAAACTAAGTTTGAAAATATTAACTTAACTAATTTGAGTTTATGGATGTTTATAAGCTTAGGTAATGAGTTATGAAATAAAAATCTAACTTTAGTTTAAGTTAAAGAGTGAATTTAAACTGAGAATTTGCGAACTTAAATCCTAGCGCTTCTGAAATTATTTTCTAAGATTTTGAAAATAATATTAGTATTATATAAAAATATTTAAAAATAAAAGTGTTTCAAAGAGATTTTAAAAGGAAATAAGTCATGTACTCCTCCCTTCTGTCGCTAGAAAATAATTTCGGTGATGACGGCCGCATCCTCGACATTCATTTTCGAATCTCAAAGTGGGAGAGACCACTTAGTAGCTTTGTTATGCATTTGATTCAATAAACAAATTTTTGATTTAAGATTTCTAAATTTGATTTCATATATATAAAAGGTATGAGTATATATATTATTTCAAAATGATTTGGAAAGAAACCCGGTGTTTAGTTCTTACGTTCTATGTAAATTAATAATTTTCACCTACTGAAATGAAATGAATTAATAGAATGGTTTTATAAAATGGTCCATGAATGATTTGATATGAAGTGTGTTAAACATAAAGTGAAATAATTGAATTTGAATAAATTGAACTTTAATGAAATAAGATGTGAATAATTTGAAAACAAACCAATGGATGGATATTAATTGTTGGACAGTTTCTTTTGTTGTAAACCATTGTTATAACTGCTTTTGGCTGCATATGACTGTTATGTTATGCATTAGTGCCGATGCATATGATTTGGATTAAGAATACATGTTATATAGTCCTATTAAACTCATAAATGTTTTCTATATCTTATTATAAGTGATTAATATTCAAATTGAATTGAGATAAGTACATACGAAGACCATTTGGACGTATATGCCATTTGACTTGCTTTTGCTCGCTTTAATATGAGCGAACTCGCTCGTATTAATAATAATAAGATAAATATCTTGGATTACATATCGTACTTTTATATTTTCCCTACGGGATGCCTCATCACTGAGATGAGATGTATATTTGTGATATATATGTGTATCGTAAATATTTATGATCAAGCCTGTGATAACCCGGATTTTGGAATATTTGTTAATTGATAATTAACTGGGTTAATTAATAGAAATACTGATAAATCAGGGAATAAATATTTATATCCGGATAAATATTTATTTGATAATCTATTGTTATAATCATTTAATTGGAAAAATTATTATTTTCAAACAAATTGAATTTGTGTTTGTTTAAATGTATATATTTGGGTCGATTTTAAATTGGATTTTTTTTAAATTGAATTTGAATTTGGATTAGAATATTGAAATTCAAAAGATAGAGATATATCTTAAATATATTTTGGATTTTAGAATATATTATATTTAGAATATAGATTGTTTTATATTATTTTCTTTTTTTAAAGGAATTTATTTATATATGTATTTATTAATTAGGAAATTAATTATAAAAATCTTTTTAAAACATTTAAAAATTTATTTATGCATGCAAGTTACATGTGTTAAGATTTAAACCTCTCTAAATAACATGTGTAATTAGATTAACAAGCCTAAATGACAAATGTTTATTTTTCTTACAAGTGTCACTTATTATTTTATTTTCTTTTATATTTTTCATAAATCCTAATTTAGTCTATATATACATCTTTCCCTTTTTCTTCAATTCTTTTCCTATTCTTCATTTTCATTACAAAGAAAACTCAAATCTGTTAAACATTCCTCAACTAGATCAAAACTCAAACCCTGTAAAACAAATCACCAATTCAAAACAAAACCTATAACACTAGAACCAGTAAAAAAATCAAAGGAAGCAACCAACTATCAATCATCTTTACAATTTGAAACCTGAAGCTAAGCTAATTCAAAAAGGATTCAACAACATCAGATTCAAGCTAGGATTTAAATCATGTGACAAGATCAATTTCCAGTTCTTAGAACATTTCCAGATTTCAAAATAAGGTTCTGTCTTCAAAGAACAGGTGAGTAAACTAAAATTTAAAACAATTTAGACTTGGTGCATGTAGGAGATTCTTGAAGTAAATTGTGATGAATGTTTGCATAAATGTTTGCATGATTGTTTTAAGATGAATGCATGTATATATGTATATAGATACTTCTGTGCATGTCTGTACATCAATACATATACTCTGTTCTTCATCTACTGGTTTAAAATATGTTCAAAAAATCAAATTGTCATTCCCCTAATCTTTTTCAGGCTTAGATATATAAACCAATTATGTCTGTAACAACAAAATTTAAGTTTTAAAAATATTTCTTAGTAGGAATTGAAGATAGTTTTAACTAGGGTAAAGAATTACAGTAAAATCTTAATTTTATAAAAATCTTGACTATAATAATTCATTGATTCAAGGTTATAATCTGATTCATTATCGAAAAAAAAGATTTTTAAGAGTAAAATCATGATTTTTTGATTTGCAAATCAAGGGATATTGTAAGTTGGTCGTGGATTGGGTTTTAAGCATTTGCGGGTGATCGAGATGATGTGGAAGGTCGGGATCAATGTCAGAGGAAGGGGAAAGGTTGACGAATCGGGAAAAATTGTTCGATGATTTTATCAGTCACCGAGGCGACGGTGAGGGGTAGATTTAAGGTTTTGTTCGAGTTTTTGGTCGAGGTTGTTTCTTGGCAATGGTGGCGTCGTGGTGGGCTTTGAAGGATGCGGTATAGGGGGAATAGCTGGAGTGTAGGGAGACAGAGTTTTGGCCGGAGTCTCGGGACCATCGGTGGTCGATGGTGGTGGAATATGTGGTCAGTGGTCGATCGTTCGAGTTCCCGTTTTGAACGAATGGCTCGTTTCTGATTTATGGTTTGATCGAGGAAGCTGGGAGGTCAGAGTGATGGAGAGGGTCATTGGCGACCAAAGGGAGTCGGCGAAGTTGATCGGAGGGCCGACATTGACGTGTGTACGTGCACGGGTGTCGTTGCGTGTCTGATGTATTGATGTGAGTTTGCTTCAAGGAAGATGATGGTTTATCTCGATGTCGACTCGGGGTTTCGTGTAGAAGGAGGGGAGAGTTGGAATGGGATTAGCTCGAGTGTGGTCTCGTGTAAATTTGAATCGGGCTCGAGAATTTTGGTAATTAACTAGATTTAGAAGTAAAGTAGAGTTTTAAATAAGTTTTCAAACAAATATTTTTTTTCAAGAAAAGATTAAGCAAGTTTCAAATAAAAGTATGGATCGGGATTTAAAAATAAGTTTCAATAGTTAAGAATGTCTTTGATTTTAAAATTGTTTTGGTTTGAATAATTATTAGGATAATAAATTAATAATTCATAAATGTTTTCATATGAGATTTAATAAGTAATTAAGAATAAACACTTATGAAACTGATTAAGTATTAATTACTTAATGTAATTAATTAAGTGATTACTTAGTATAGGTAATCATTGGATAATTACTAAATAAGGAGGATAATTACTTTATGGAAGTAATTAAAGATTAATTACTTAGTGTAATTAATTAAAGGATTAATTAATTAAAGAAATTAATTAAGAGTTAGTTAATTAATGAGTGTGATTAATTAAAGGATAAATAAATCAATGTGAGTGATTATAAGATAATTAATTTGAGAAGTTAATTAAGGATCAACGTAATTAATATGGATGAGTAAAGAATTTGTGTAATTAATTTAGAGTTAATTACTTATTGTAATTAAAGGAAATTAGTCAAGGGTGATTAAATTAAGATGAAAAAGACTAAAGGATGATTAATTAATTGGTTTGAAATTAATTAATGTTAAGTAAAGATAATCTAAGTGATTAGATTAGAAATTAATTTAATTAGAGATAAATTAAATTAATCTTGGAAGTGATAAATCTTGCTTATGAATGATTGAATGATGTTAAATGACTTGAATTGATTGATATTTCTGTATGAAGAGATTTGTGATATGTTATGTTTGCGGTGGAATAGTGATAATGTGGTTATCCCTTGATGATGAATTACTATGTAAAAGCGATGTCTTGCATCTAAAGTTTGAATTGTATTTCATTAGAATAACTTGGGTTAAGATGACATGGGACTCGAAGAGACCGAGGTCGGGTATCAGTAAATACCCGAACCACTTCAATTTGAAATCTTCTATAATTCTTTATAGATTGATATGTGAAATCAAATAGGCCGGTTTGGGATAATATGGACCATTTAAACTAAGTTGGATACTTAGATATTGTTTTGTGAAAATAAGTGTTGACTATATAAGTTGTTTTCTTATAGTAAAGTACGAGTTACCCCGGGTTTAAATAAGTTCTATGAATTGAAATTTCAAGTTAGATGAGTTTACTCACGCTGGTTTCCAACCTGACCCGGGTGTTACTTTGATGTAATGCTCGGGTCAGATCGAGTATTACAGATTTCCAGGTAAGGACGTTCTGGAGCTCAAGAGGCGAGCTGGATGGCAGGAACGTATGGAGTGTATTCCGCTGAGCATATTATTGTTGTTTATCTGAGACATGTTAATTCTAACCGTCTAGTATAATTGTAAATGGTTGTAACTCTGATGTATTGATGAAAATTAACAAAATAAAGTTTTCTTGTATAAACTGATATTATTATTTGATATTGTATTTTGATCCGCTGTGAATGTGAGAATCTATGTCTTGTTTTGTTTCTTCTTCTATCTCTTTTCTTTTTCTCCTAACTATCTGGAATTTTCGGGTTCGAAAATTCCAGGTCGTTACAAAGCCACACAAAGGTGACGCTGTCGAAATTATCGTAAATTCGGGTGGTAGAAATTTTTGAGACTTTAGAATTTTATAACTTGTTTTCAAATAAGCCGATATCAAAATGGCACAGCGGAAGTGTGGTAAAGGTTTTGCAAATTAGATTTTATGTTTTGTAAATTGATTATTTGAATTAAAATATAACTAATGTTAGATTCCTTACTTAATCCCTTTTCGAGGATGTAAAGTTTTGAGTGGGGTAGATTGTAATGACCCGTATTTTTAACTATTTTAAATATCTAATTTTAATATAATTATTGAACAAAAATGGTTAGAAATAAAAATTTAATGATTTATTAATGTAATTTTATGAACTTAGATAAATTTTAAATAAAACAATTCAATAAGATAAAGGATGATAACTTATTAGATAGTAAATTAAGAGATATTGAATTATAAGTAATTGGTAACAGAAATTGAAATAATCAACGTTAAGTTAATAAAGAATCGAACGAATGTTTATTTAAAAGTAAAAGCATAAGTTTATTTATATGAAATTTGTATTGTTGATAATTATAAATTTCAGAAATAAGAAAACATTTATTTAGTAGGAAGTGAATAACTTTTGGTATATACGATAATTGCATTGATGTTGAATTACTGTAAAATAGAAGTAGTTGTTTTATAATTTGAATTCGTTTTAAAAGTTAAATTTTGGAAGTTAAATAACTTGTATTTCAAATATAGCTATTTATTGCATAATTAAATTGTTTAAATTTAATATTGAAAACTAATTAAATAATTGAATCCTGAATTTAATAAGAATGAAAATGATTTTGAAAGCCTATTTAAATTTTATATAAACAAGAATGAAGATTGTTAACTTCTAAAATTGATTTTAAAGTGAATAAATTTATTTTGGAAAATAGCTTGTTTTAATTTACGTGTAAAAATAGCTTTTTGGGCACTGTTTCAGATTTCGACGAAATAATAATTCATCGGATCCGTAGTAGTGAATTATTATGGGATTTCAAGTTTCGTAGCGATCAGACTTATCGTTTGGCCATGCGAGCTTGAAATGCGTAGAATTTATTTTCAAAACTTTAATTAAAATAATTTGATTTTGAAAAGGTATCTTCTGAATATGATGGAATTGGCTTCTGATATTTGTTCCATTGTGTTCGGAATAAGGTATAACATATAGAACGCCAGGCGGCACACTTCGTTTGGAGTTCGAAATTTTCACGAATGAATAGTGTTTAAAAAAAATTTCTATATAAGGACTTGCTCAGTTCATTTTTGCAAAAAAGAAACCTAACTAACTAAACCCTAGCTGCCATTAAATCTAATGGTCGAAAATTAACATGATGCTCGAGGCCGAATTAGGCATTGGACCTAAAAGGAGAAAGTTACGCCTCGACCCCTAGAACCCATTTCCACCCTCCAATCATTCATCGGTGGTCCTAGGCGGCGCAAGTTGGGGTTGAATGGAATCCGTTTTTTTGCGAAATTACGGCGATTGGCGGCACTGCATGGGTTCGGACCTACGGTGTGGGGGAGCTCGGCGTCGAGGCTTCACTTGGACAGGTCGCGGTCGTGCCTGAGGCCACGATGGTGGTGCGGCGACGAGGGAAAGTCGAGTTTTTCTCGACCTAGAAGTGAACGAGTACGAGAATGGGAAGGAAGTTAAAATAATTTTTAAAGTTTAAGTTAATTATTTTGTTAATTAATTTTTAATTTTATTCAAATGTTTAAAAATTTGTAACTTTCTCGTACGAGGTCCGTTTCGAGCGTGACAAGTTACGTTGGGTTCGTATCGAAGTCGTCTACAACATGGAGTTGGATTGGAATTTGTTTGAATTTGAAAATTTTCAGTTTCAAATAAAGGTGAGTGATTAAACCTGCTCACGAATACTAAAATATTTCTTATGTTAATTAAATCAAAATCATGAAGTGGTTTATTTTATTGGTTGTTGTTTGGTAATTTAACTGACATTTAAATTAATATATGAATTGAACTGTTAGGAATTTGTAATTGACAGTTAAATTTGAAATTGAAATTGAATTTCTAGTCAAACACCCGATACTGATAACTAGTTAACTGTTGTGATATATTGACTATTTTGGATGTTGATTGTGATGGATGGCTATTGGATGATTGCATGTATATTTATTTTATATATATTCTGTAATCACCCCGCATATTATTGGATAGCACATAAACTATTATTTTAATTATTTCGAATAAATTAAGAAATAGGTTGAAATGATATATACCTATGACACTCTGATTTGGATTGAAATGATATATATCCATCCATGAAATTAAAATTGAAATAACTGATCACTTGGCCATATGACAGAAAATTATATATGGACACCGAATTGGTTAAATTAAATGGTTTTAAGTTCTTGAATTTAAATCTATTTAAATGATTTTGTTTTAAAGAAACAAAAATCGAATTTATAAAGATTGAATTAATTTCGAATTCGAGTTTTGAAATGTTGAAACTAATTTTTTTTACAGAAATTATTTAAAGAATTGGATTTGGAAGGAAGTTATAATTGAAATATGATTTGAATTATGGAAATTGATTTGTTTTAAAAGATTTGAACTTTGAAATATTGCCAAGTAAAAGTAATTTAACTGGATATTTCAAATTTGGGCTCAGAATTGAATTATTCTAAAGATTTGAACCTTAAATTGAACATTGAAGTTTAAATTGATTTAAGTGATTTAAATCGGTAAATTGAAATTGGACTTGAAATTTATATAAATTGAAATGGTTTAAAATAAGAATTGAATTGAAATTTAAACCATTGAATCGAATCGTTGAATCGAATTTGAAGTTAAAATGAACGTTTCAAAATTGAAGTCCATTCAAATTGAAATCGAAATCGAAGTTGATTTGAATAAAAAAATTGAATTTGAGATGATTTGAATTGGAAGATTTGAAATTAATTCAGTTTGATTGAAATTTGGACCTGAGTCCAGATTGATTGGAAATGGAAAGAAACTATTTTAAATTTGAAACTATTTTCACTCTAAACTATTTTACTACAAACTGTTTTAAACTTCATTTTTTTAAATTTCAAATTATTTAAATTTTCAAACCATTTTAATTTATAACCCATTTTCCATACCCAAACTATTTTATATCAAATTATTTTCAGTCTCCAAACTATTTAAACTATTTAAAATTTTCATAAATTCAAACTATTCAAGTTGGGAACTGTTTATATTTAAATCGTTGATTTAAATACGAATGTGGTTAAAATGAAGTTATAACCTAAGTCGAAATTCGAAATGATTTTGAAATGAATTGATTTCGAAGTAAATAAAATGATTTTTAAAACGAAATTGTTTTCGAAGTGAATAAAATGATTTTTGAAATGAAATTGATTTCGAAATAAATATGATATTTTGAAGTGGAATTTATTTCGAAGTAAATACGATATTTTGAAGTGAATATGAGATATGAAGTAAATATGATGATTTTGAAATGAATGATATTTTGAAGTGAATATGATATTTTGATATGAAGTGTGAATCGTTTTCGAAATGTAAAAGGACCAACCGGTTTGTAAAACGATGTTTGGTTGTTAAAGAGACCGGGGTCGATTATTGGCATACTCTTTGTCAATGTTGGAATCACTTTAACAAATATGTATGCGGAGGAGGCTCTAGAATGAAGTGGTTATATTTGGTGTACGTTGCTGGATTCGAAGAGAGAGAACGGTGATGGATAGCCCCGACACTTGTATCAATTTGAAATGACTAAAATTGAATGGCTTGAACCGGGCCAAGTGGGCTAGCTACCCCCAGCGGACACCTGTTATTCGATTATTTCTTGTGGACTCGGTCCATACTATTACCTTTGTTGTTGGTTTCGATTAGTGCACTTTGATTAGGATAACCTCCCTTTGACTCGATATGGGATGGGTGGACGCTGTGGGCAGTCGTTGTGGCGATGCGTTACCACCAACCCGGCAACTCGAACTGGTAGCATGCTACTTTGGGCATTGCCTTATGTGCCTTGTTATACTTTTATCCTTATACGAGACCACTATAAGTTTGGTTTAGTGTTGTCGTATCACAGTGCATCCTATCTACTGACGTTCTATTGGTTGTGTTATATGAAAACTATACGACAATGCTTAAAACGCATTAAGGGGGATTAATGTAAAGCCGTAATGCTAGGAAAAATATTTATTTTATTGATTGTACATTACATATATAGCATATTCTACTATATATAGATATTTTGATGAATCCTTATGAGGTGGAAAATCTCATAACATCTCTTAAGTTAACACTGGATAGGAGATGTAAAACCCCGTTAACATCTCTGACGCTGTTACACTCCTGTTATATGTGATATTGATTTGACTCTCATGAGAATATTTTAGTTCTGACTCGAGTGTGTTGTTTTACTTTATGCTCGGGTCAGCCCTGAGTATTTCAGTGCATTGAAGATTATTATTTTGGAGGACGAAGACAAAGATTGGTATATTATCATTACTAGTATTATTCCACCGCATTGTTTGTTTCGTTGCATTATTCTATTGTTTTGTTGTATATATATGACTATGATAGATGTTGTAAAATTTTAATCAAATGTATAGTATAAACAACTTCATGAACTGTTTATTTGATTATTATATTTTGTCATTCCGCCGCGAGATTCTGTATTTGCTTTCTTCTTTTCTTAATTTTCTTAATTAACCCCATTGATTATTTGTGTTTCAGATTATTTTGAGTTGGACATGTGTGGTTTATTGTCAACTGAAGCCTTCCGAAATGTGGGTCGTCACATCATTGCTGACCATCCCAATAGGCATTGTCCTATGCATTAGTAACCCCACGGTTGTGCTCAGGAGATTCACTTAGAAGCTTTAGTCACTCATGCAAAGTACACAAAAGTATGCAAGTTGCTTAGGTGAAACCCCAAGTGTGGTATCCGACGATCCCTAGCACCACACATGAGAATCTTCCTACTTCTTCTTCTTCCTTGCACCATGCATGGCCAACAATGATAATGGCAATTTTCTCGGATGCTTGTGGTCGCCACCACTTACCTATGAAAGTAGATATTCCGAAAATATCAGGTTAGGGACAATCCCAAGTCAGAACTCGAGATGGTGATAGTGGTGGTGTTGGTGGAGGAGTGGATTGTAACGACATTTTGAGGTACAGCTTCAGGGTTGAGTGATCTGATGGGTCAAGATTGTTAATGGTGAGCTCAAGCTTAGAGATATCGAAAATCAAAAGAAAGCGGAAGTGAAAGGAGAAGAGAGGGTTCAGGGTTATATGACTACGAGCCCAAGAATTTAGGCAATTTTCTTGCATAAATTCACGAAGGTCGGGATCGGTACTGATCCCTGATCAGCGATTGGTACCGAACCCAAAACAAAAAACAAAAAATAAATATACATGTATGTATTTAGGAAAGTATATACATATATGGTTTATAAAACATGATGGCCGGTCAATATATTTGTGCAAGTGACATACAATGCTAGACAACTGAAATTCTAAGGTAACAAGTTTAGACCTATAGAATCCAAATGGGAAGTCTGCTGAAAGCTTATGAATTTAGGGTGGCGAACTATAAAGGCACACTTTGGCTTTTATAATGCTAGACGCTTATGAGGCAAGGCTAGATGAAATGCTACGACGATTGGTTAAAGATGCTACACTTAGCTAAAGCAGTCCAAGGAAAAGAAGACAACCTTTCGAAGTGAGAACTAAAATATGATATAGGAACTCTAATTTACCTTGTTTCAAAACACATCTTTTAGGTAATAAGATGCACTTTGAGGGGAAAATCTTATCCAGCCTTGTGACCAGGCCATATTCAGACAAACCTGATCAGTCGACGATGAAGGTTATCAAGGTAGAAAGTCTGAAATGATAACTACCAAGCTTAGATACTATGTGCGATTAGTGGATCAAACCCAAAAGATAGCTAATGACCTCGTACAGAGTACATACAAACCCTATACTTATGAGTAATAATTCACAGGCCAACAACACAAGAAGTGATTAATTGGTACCGATCCATGATCAGGTTCGGTATCGATCGCTAAATGCTTACCTAGGTTACCATTCATTTCATGTGCCACCAAGCTAAGATGTTTACGATCGGTTCCATGCCTTGTAGGATGGTTTGCAAGCTCATATTATCAAACGCCACTAACACACAAGTTAAATATTGATGCTTCACTCCCAAACCAAGAAGTCTACTCAAAACTAAGCCTCTAACCATGCAAATAAATAGACGAAGATGGAGATTCTAGCAAATCAAGTAATCACCAAAGTCAAATGAAAATCATGTAGGAAAAAGCATGGATCAGTATCGATCGCTAAGCGGTGTTTGATACCGATCCCTGATTCTTTGCAACATGACCATGTTTTCCTCAGCCTAACTTCCTTTGACATGGAGAACGTAGGTTGAAACATGTACGAGAGGATTCCGACGACCTATAGCTATAAATAGATGGGCAGGCGCACATTTTGGGGGATCTTTTTTCAGTTGCATACGAATCATCAATCACTTTTGTAATTTCGAGGATCATCACTAAACCATAAGAACAATTCTTATGAACAACTATCAAAATCAACAACAAAGTTAAGTGGATGGAGGCAATGATTAGCCGAACCACTATATATAATGTGTGTTCTATTTTTCCTCATTTTAATTTACTTTCTTCATTTGATTCTCCTACTTTTATTTCTGGATGTTTGTGTGACTTTTTAGTATAAACAAAACTCTATTTCTTTTAGCCTCTTTTTGAATCAAACTCTTTATATCCTTGGAACTTTTCATCCTAACCGTGCATTTTTCTTTTTGCTTGATCTGATGGCTAATGTACTTTCTTCCTTCTTTTATAAATATTCTTCTTTCTTCTCTTCTTTTCTTTTACTGGTTTAGTAAAATTCCTAATCTCAAACCACTATTAGTTTTTCTGACAAGTACTGATTTCTAAAAGGTTCTCTCTTGGCAATGACTACTTATTGTTAATACATCGATTATGCTATTGATTTATCATCACCAGTCGATTCAGTTTAATTATCACCGGTTTTGGGTTTTAATGAACTTGTTAATTTCATGATTTCTTATGGACTTCTTCAAATTCCTCTTTAATTCTCATTTTTATCCAATCATAGTTTTGTTTAGGATGTTACTTTTGTTTGTGGGTTTTCGGTTTCTTTAACCCGATACAATTTTTAAATTTGTGTTAGTGGGAACATATTCATCATCTTAATATGCGATAGCCCAATTTTCCTAGCTTACTCAACATGTGATAGCGCACTATGTGATAGCCTATTTTGTCTTCTTTACTCAAGCCACGATAGCTCAGTATGCGATAGCTAATTTTATTTATTTATTCGACTAGCAATAACTCAACATGCGATAGCCCCTTTCGTTTACCTTTAACCAGTGATAGCTCAATTAGCGATAGCTCATTCCATTTACCTTATCCAACTAACAACAGCTCAACTAGTGAGAACCAAACCTGTTTTATTTATTCGACATGCAACAGCTTAATTTTCAATAACTCATTTTGTTTACCTTGTTCAACCCATGATAGCTCAATATGTGATAGCTCGTTTCATTTATCTTATTCAACTAGCGATGGTTCATTAATTTCATTTAACTTATTCAACTAGCGATAGCTTAACTAGCGATAACTCTTTTCATTTACATTTTTCAATTAATAATAGCTCAACTAGTGATAACCCAAATTATATTATTTTTTCAACATGCGACAACCTTATCGTTAGTTTATCTACCATTTTACCTAACATCAGACGATTTAACCTATTTGTTTAGTATGAAACAATCTTATCAATTTCTTTATTTTCTAATCATGTTGGAAAACATTTGGCCTAATCACATTGGAAACACGTTAAAGTAACTATTTTTGGAGTAATTTATGTTTGAATTTTGCCTATCCATATCAAGATTTTTCTAACCAATATATTTAGTTAAATTTACATAGGCACCATGGTTGGAAACAAGAAAGAAAGCTCAAAAGGATCGCCTTATACTCCCAAATATAAGAACAGTTTGAAGAGAAAATCCACCCTAACTACCAATCTTACTTCCAACTCAAGGGGACATCGACTGCTTATTACATCATTTTGGGTCTCTGGCATTTTTGCTACCTGCCTTTCAATACTCTCATCGCCATATCTTTCCTCAGGATTGCACATGTTCAACTCAATCCAAACTTATATAGTACACTCATTCCCCACTCATGCTATTTAAATAGCCTAAGTTAGAAGATTTAACTCCTTTTATTCTGTATTCCCTTACCATACTTCAAAAAGTTAAGAATCAGCATAATGGCACTATTTACTATTTCTGTCCTACTGACAGTAGGATGATTTCTGACCCGATTGATAAAATAAAGGATTGGTACCATCAGTTCTTCTATATAAGATGCTTCTCTCCAGAGATCTGGGAAATTCTCTATCCTGGGTAAGTTACTTAACCTTATAATTTTCCATATTCTGTCATCAAGTTAGATTATTTCTTATTGGTTAATCATCTATTACTATTTTCAACCGGTGTCTCAAAAGACATCGACCCTAAGGTTCTGGCTAAGATTGACCATACCTTGGAGATTTTACCAAATTATTGATGAGTTGATTGAGTCTTCTTATTGAAGAGAAAATTAGGAAGTACTCTTTGATTCATCCATCTCATCGGATTTTTGGAGATCCCTTCGTAATAAAAAGGAACAAATATGGTTCTTCAACTCTTGTTGCTGCTAAACTAAAAGTCTCTCTACAAACTCCCTGGTCCAACGTTCACTTACTGATATCCTTGGATACTCCTTGGGTCTTATTCTTTTCCTTTTTATGTTAAGGAGAATAATGATCACCTTTTCTTTATTTACATATATTTTCTGTTAATTAGATTTTTCATCTTAGAAACACCCAACTACTTTTTATGAAGTAATCACGATGCTGAATGCTTTCATGATTATGAATAAACAAGATTAAGTAATATTAAAATTGCCTTTAAAGAAGTAATTATGTTGCATTAATTCTTACACAATTATGAGGGAAAATATTCGAAATCCTAGGAATCAATTCATCAAATCAATTCGTCTTAATTCAAGTGTTGAAGACAAAAATAGTAAAGTATTGTACTTAAAGTAATAAAGAACATGGAGAATTATTAAGATTCGGATGTTAATGAATCCTACGTTCACAGGTAAAAAGTCAATTTCTTCTCTCTTGATTCTTAATACAAATAAAATACTAACTAATTTATACCAAATATCAACTAAAACAACATTAAGTATAACCTTAACTTAATTATACTAAATACTAAATTAAACTAAATTAAAACATACCAAATACTAATTAGTACTAAGGCAACATTAGTTAGTACCAATAACCACAAATTAGTTAACACCGGCCCAACACTAGCTTATACTAATTATACCAAAAATTTCTACCGCATATTTTAGCCCAAAACCAGCTCAACAAAACAATAGTTATACGAAACTAAATTATGCTAGGATAAAGAAAATCAGTTATGCTAGTCATATAGTCTCAAATTAATGTTGACCGAAGTCGATTTGATAAAGAAGACGAAGAAAAGAACATCACTATCGAGGTCGAACAATCTAAAGAAGACAAAGGCTAGTCGAGGTCGAAAAACTTCACCATTTCTCGGGTAATTTGTTCTACCTATTTCGATTATATTTATAGTTATATAAATCAAATAATCTTAATGCGAAAGTGAACGGAATGTTGTTGGCATCTTCGAGCCAACCTGGAGTTCTTCTTCCAGTAAGACGCGTTGTAGTTCGTAGGCTAGGTGAAAACGGGGAGCTACAGCTGATCGAAAAGCGAAGATAGGCGCATAATTCAGTGATCTATCCACGAAAGAGGAAACTCACAGAGGTAATGATCTGCTTCTTTTAACAAGATAGGACATGAAAACAAGATGTCAAATTACTATATAATTACATTCTCAACTAATGATGATGATTTGGAATGATGTTCGAGTTGATTTTTCCCTTTACTTATACATGATTTTGCTGCATATGGGATTGTTTTCCCTTGATTAGGCTTTAATATCTTTTAATTTTTACTTCAATATTTTTGAAACCCTAATCAAAATCGATTTTTTGATTTGTTTCAGTTCACTTGCTCACAACATCGGGACAGTAACACCGAAATTTCAAGGTAGCGTCCGATACCTCGAACCATGTTTTAGACTAAGTTCTAACCAATAATTTATAGAATTAAAGGATTAATTTTGACTTTTCAATTAATGGTAATTATCTTTGTTTTTTATTAAACTAAAAGAGATTATCCAATCCTTCATATAGTTTTCCATATCCTTCTGATCTATATACTGATTTCTTAATAAATTGAGGGACTATTAACTTTTACACCCTTATAATTTCAATTTTACACTTCTTATATATTAATGATATCATTTATACTTGTGGCATACCATAATTTCACATAACCTCCTTTCATTTGTTTGTTTCAATCAGAATTGAGTTTTCCATTCTAAATAGATAAACCAAAGAATATGTTTTGTTCATTATCAACTAATTTTGTATAGTTCTTTATTTGGGATGGACTATTCTATTTATATTTAATGGTCTCTAGTTTTAGTTAGACCAAGTTTGTAATACATGGTAATTTTGATAGCTAAATTAAACAATGGAATTTTAGAAGTTTTAACTTTAACGATAAAATGGTAATTTTACAGATCAATGAATCCTACGACGATACTTGTGCCATTTGTGACGAGCAATTTTTTTTACTAATTTTGACAATAAGTTTGCCTCTATTGGAGTTGATACGGTGTAATAAAAATATTATTCAAAATGGGTTTCAAATATTTAAATAGGCTCGGTCCAAATTGGTGACACAAACACTCAAGAAATTATATTAGAGAAACAAGTGAAGAAATTATATGAAAATGAGGAATAACAAGGCATACAAAATTTATAGTGGTTCAGCTAATCGTTGCCTATGTTCACTTAACTTTATTGCTAATTAGATTGTTGTTTAAAAGTGATGTTCCCATGTATCATTAGTGAACCTGGGGATTACAAGAACTATATGGAAATTCATTATTAACTAAAAAAGATCCCCAAAAAATCATCCTACCCCTATATTTATAACTAAATGTAATATCCCGGAAATTTTGACAATATCAATTTAATAATCTGTTGAATAATTAAATTGGTTTGATAATTTTTTTATCAATAAGATTTGAATTGGTTTAATAATCTTCTTTTATAAATATTTAATTGGTAAATGTTTATCTTTTAAAAGCTAATT
Organism: Allium fistulosum; assembly: GCA_030737815.1. NCBI lineage: Eukaryota > Viridiplantae > Streptophyta > Magnoliopsida > Asparagales > Amaryllidaceae > Allium > Allium fistulosum. The sequence continues at coordinate 70,946,699 of CM060903.1, forward strand.
AAATTGTTTTCTATTTATAATGTATATATAATTGTATATATTGTAAATAGAGAAGCTTTGGATTGAATTTAACAAAATAAAACATAATTTTCAAATTTTAATATATTTTGGTAATTTGGAAATTTGATTTTATATTAAGTTTTTAAAAGGCTATGTAATAATATATGGTTTTAAATTGGTAAGTGTAAATTGTTTAAATTGATTTTTAAATTGTATTTAAAAATTGAATTAAATTAATATTTGGATTTTAAAAGTATGACATAAATGATTTTTTATAAATATAGTTTGTTTTATTCTATTTCTTTATAAAGAATTATTATTTATATAAATTTGAATAAGTATATAGTTATTAGGAATTTATTAATAAAAGCTTTATTCACTTTTATAATTATTTTGCATGTAAAGTTACAAATGTAAGCTAATAAATCAATCTAAGCATATGTGTTAATTAATGAACAAAGGTATATGACAAGTGTTCATCTTTAAAACAAGTGGCATTTTTAGATTTTATTTTATTTTATTTTTATTAAATGATTTTCAGCCTAAATACATATACTTCTCTTTATCTATTTCTTTTTCAAATTCAAAGGCTAAGAAGCTAAAACCCTGTACAAATTTCTCAACAAAATCAGTAATCAATCCTTCCACAATCTGAAATCAATTTCCACAAACCAGAATTTATCAAACAATAAACTGCATATCATTTCTTCAACCAAAACCAGAACATCTTCTTCAAACCTGAGATGGAAATCAAAAGCCTGCAAGCATTTTCATCTCTGTTTTGAATCTGAGTCATCTTCAACAAATTTCAATAGCAAGTTAATCAAGTTTCAATAGCATGCATGCAAGATCCAGTAACATCAAGCAACATGCAAGTTTTAAATCGAAGAAGCATTTCCAGTTTTAAAGTTCAACTGTTATCAAAAGCTTTTCAAATGGAGGCTCTGTTCTCTGCTTTATTAAAGTGAGTAAACTTTCTTTTTAAAAAAACAGTTTTAATCTATGATTTTATGGATGCATGTGATAATTTCGTTTAGAAATGTTGTATTATGGTTTGCATGATTGTTTTTATCTGGAATGTATTTTGAATTGCTCTGTTATATGTGTGCATGTCCGATTTACATTTATAAACTGGTCTCTGTTATTTCCCAGGCTCAAGACTTACTTTCAAAAATTCATATCTCAATATGCAAGCAATTTTGAGTTAAAATCTTTAAAGGAAAATTGTTAAAAATAGTCAGATTCAAGTCTTAAAAATAATTTTAATTAAAGTTAACTAGTATAATTTCTGGAATCTAGGAATGTCAGTAATAATCAATATAAGGCAGAAAATCGAATGATGTAATTTCGAGTTTTAATTATATAAACTGTTTCGAATTGCAAAATGTTGAATTTTAATAATCAAAACAAGATTTTTAAGTTCATGGTTGTCGAGATATCGTGAGTTGAACTGTGATGGGTTTTCTGTCGAATTCTGGTAATCGGGGGATGATTGGGCCTCGAGATCGTGGGTGAAGTTAGCTTGGATGTTGGCGATTCCAGGAAAAATACTCGCATAAGTTTTCATCGATCATGATGATCAAGAGGAATGATTGTAGGGTTTTGTCGACAGTTTGGGATGATGTTGTATTCGAGGGCGAAGCGTCGACGAGAGCGCACTGGAGTCGATCGCGAGGTGAGGGATAGATGCGTGGTGGTGTGGTGGTGCTCTGGAAGGAGAGCCAGGCTTCCAGTCGTCACGATCATCGGCGGCGAGGTGTTTTCTTCGTCATGGTTTTGGGTTCCTGCTTCGATAGATATTCATTTTTTCGATTTGCAGTGGTTATCGATGGTCTGGGTGGTCGCGAGGCTTGTGAGTGTCGGGGTCGACTTGTAGAGGATCGCGGTGGTGGTCGGAGCGCCGCCGTGTCAGTGTGCACGTGCATGTGTGCACGTCTGTGGATCTGGGTTGTTTGCGATATTTGGGAAGAAGTTCTCGAGTTGGATCTCGGGTGAATTCGTAAATGACTCGAAGGTGTATCGAGTTTTATTGTTTTGAAACTCGAGTGGAAGCTAGAGTGCGAGGTTGATTTTAGTTACAGGTTTTAAAAATTTAAACTAAACTAAACTAAATTTTGAAAGGGGAGGGAACTCGGGTTAGACCGAGTAAATCTTCGGGTTGACCCAAAGCAAGTTGACGCAAAGTTTTAGAAAAATTTCAAAACAAGCAAGTTGATGCAAAGTTTTTGGAAAATTATAAAACAAAGTTTTTGAAATTTTTGAAAATAAATTTTAGTTTAAATTTCTATATAAATTTACTTTATATAATAATTGTTTTCTTTGACAATTAGTTAAGAAGTTTTGAGGGTTGCTTGATTTAAATTTTGTTAAATAAGGTTTAAAGTTATTTTTAAATTTAAATAAAAAAAATGGAAATTTGAAGATTTTCCTAAAAGTAAGCTTTAAGGTTTGAAGTGAAATTTGTTTGAAGTATTTCTTGATAATGTTTAAAGTATTTAAAGGAAGTCTTGTTAACTTTAATTTATCAAGTTAATGATTATTTTATTTTTGAAAATTTAATTAATGATTTAATTAAGGAATGTTAATTATAAAGAAAAATTGGTTTAAATGGGTTAATGTTAATAAAGGCATTAAAGATAATTTATCTTAAAGGTAATTAAGATTTTTGATAATTAAATGAAGTAATTAAAATATGATTAATTATATTAATTATTGATTAAGTAATTAATTAATTAATTGTTAAGGATTATAAATTAATTAATTTAGAGGTTAATTAATTTGTAATTAAGAATTATTAATTAGATAATTAGAGATAATTTATTTATCATTAGTGGTTAATAAATTTAGTAACTAATTAATGATTAGTGATTAATTAATTAAGTAATTAGTGACTAATTAATTAAATAATTAAAGATAAATAAATTTTTAATTAAGGATTAATTTAATGATAATTAAGGATTAATTAATTGTTATTAAGTTTTATTAATTGATAATTAAGGTTTATTAATTAATAATTAAAAGAATAATTAATCTGTAATTAAGAGAAATTGGTTTAAGGAGTAATTAAAGGATAAATTACTCAGCTTTGATTTATAAAATGAATATGATTAATTTAAGTTAATTAATTTGTTAATTAATTAAAGATAGCCACTTGGTAATTGTTTAAATATAAATTACTTAATGAGATTTGATAAGTGTAATTACTTAGAGTAAGTAATTAATAAATAAATTACTGGATGTAATTGATATAAAGGATAATTACTTAATGAGAAGTAATTAAAGATTTATTATTTGGTATAATTAATTAAAGTATTAATATAATTAATTAAGGAGTTAATTAATTAAGGTAAGTAATTATAGGATGATAATTACTGTTTATGATTAATTAAGGTGGATTAATAGAAGTGATTAATTAAATTTTAATTAATTAATATAATTAATTAAGGGTCAATGTAATTAATTATAGTTTGGAAGTAATTAATTAAGGGTCATTAATTAATGTAATTAATGAAAGTAATTAAAGGTTAATTATTGTTAATGGTTAAGAATAATTAATTTGTAAAATTAATTAAAGAATAATTACTTTATGTAATTAATGAATAATTAATCAAGGATGATTAATATTTAATGAGTAATTAATTAATTAAAGGTTTGTAATTAATTAATGATTGATTAAGCAAGGTTAGATGATTAATTCTTAAGTAATTAATTTAATTTAAGTTAATTAAATTAATTATAACATGGGGTTAATAATTGTTGCTTACAGATGATTGTTTGTGTAGAATATCTGAATTGGATGATTGGATGATATGCTATGATATTCTGTGATATGATATTGGATATATCTATGATAAATGTGTGATATTTATCTATGTTAAATGCTGTATGAATTCAAGTATTGAATTGAATTAAATTGTTTAAACCTTTAAACAACTTGGACCTAAAAGATGGCGATTTGGATTTCGATGAGACCGGGATCGGGTTTCCGTATATCGGTATTCCAGGTCTGGAGACCCGAATACCACATCGATCCAAATTAACGATAGGTCGTGAATCTCAAATGAAGATGAAGATTTAGAGTGCAAGGGTTATTGTCGTTAACTCTGAGGGTGATTCCAAAACGAGTGTAACGAGATAATGCCTTCGGTTTCGTTCGAACCCGGAACGAACTTATATGGATTGAATGCTTTCAGCACATCGTCAGGCGGACGATGAGCATTCTAAGTGATATGTTCTGATTAAAGGTAATCGTAACCTCAAGCCTCATCAACCGGGAATGGCTAAAACAGGGGAGGTGCAGCAAGGCTTCGTGGGTAGCACCCACTGAGAGCAAGATAGATCCCTGTCTAGAGGTCCCTTTTCTTTTATTCGGCTTAGTGTGTGGTTGGTCGCGCCAACTACGGGATTATCTTGTTCGGGATTATCCAGTAAGGGATGGTTCCGGCTTTGTGTTGCAGGGGAGCGGGCGTACTCCTCGGTACGGTGATCTAGGCCACGTACTGTGACGGGTGATACCCCAGTAGCCCTGCCATTGTATGGAATCCAAACTCCAATAAGTGCCGTACGTATTAGTTGTGCCCAACTATGTTGGAATGTGAGATGTAAGCATTTCAGCTATTTCTGTATTTTACTTGAAAACCCTAGACCCTATTATAATACAATCGGATTTCCTATCAAATGTTTTAGTTAGCGTAAGGTAAAAACTTACCCATGTTTATTTGTGGGAAGTCTTACGTGATACTTTTGTTTTCAAAGGTTTTCAAAGTTAAGCAATCTAACCGTTTACTCACACCAGACCCATGTCTGACCCAAGTTGTTTATTTCTGTTTTATAAACTCTTGGGTACTCAAATTTATACGAGTAGCCAAGGGAATTCAGGTTTAGCTTTGACGAGTAATCTGGAGGAGCAATGGAGCAGGAGGCTTCCGCGTTGTAGATATAGATAGTAGTTTCCGCTGTGTTGATCTTTGTTTAGATCTTTGTTTTGTATTGAGATGTAATAACTAGACAGATGTTTATAACTGTCTAGTATATGATGTGTAATCTGTCTAACTCTGATAAGTGTTGTATATGATACTATGTAATATTTATGTGATATAATATATTTTGTTCGTTTCCGCTGTGAGTATTTGTGTTTGTTTCTTTTCTCTTCTTCTCTTTTCTACTTCTCACCCCTTTCTTTCTTATTAGCGATACGACTTTCTATGGAGAGAAAGTCGTGGTCGTTACACTAAACGTCACCGAGAATTCCTCTACCACATTCAAACCATGTTGCCCACATTCCGTAAGAGAGATACCTGGAATATCATGGCTACGTCATCCATTTTCATGGATCAGTAGCGATCCATCACCAAGGATTGATACCGATCTACAAAATCACTCCATGGATCTTCTTCATGGTATTGGGTGGATGCAAATAGCCTGTGGCTTCATGTTTTCCATTTAACTGTTTTGTTATAAACTTGTTCTTGGGTGAAATACTTGGCTCGATGGTGGAATGGTAGTGAGCAGCTTCCTGTACACTTGGTGTTCGATGAAATCTCCTTTCGAACGATTCAAAAGCACTTTGGAAAGGTTATAAGCATCATAGCTTAGAGGTGTGTTAACGTCTAGTTGGTTTAATGGACTTTCAGAGATCGGTACTGATCCTAGATCAGGGATTAGTATCGATCCTCAACTTCTTTGGTTGATGGACTTTGGGTTGTTTCTTGTTGATGTTTGGAGTGTTGGTTATCTTTTGGGAGTTGTTTGTTATGCTTTGGGCTTGTAACATTGGTCTCATCCGTCATTTGAATTTGCTAGATATTGCTCTGAGCTCTCTGCCTTGATAACCTCCAAGTTCGACTAATCAGATTCATCCAAATACGGTCTGGCCATAAGGTAGAATAACACTTCCCTCCAAAGTACATCTTGTTTCCAACATGATGTTCTTTGAATCAAGACAAATCAGGATTCTCGAATTAGGTTTTAACTCACATCTCGATTGGTTGCCATCTTTCCTTTGGATTATCCTGGCAAAGTATAGCATCTTCGACCATTCATTGCAGCTTTACTTGGTTCATGCCTATTGATATCCATCAATAAAAAGATTGGAATGTGATATTGTAGTTTATCACTCCAAATTCATTAGCTTTCAATTGATGTCCTTCTTCGATTCCATATGTTTGAACTTGTTTCCTTGTGACTCCAGTTATTAAGCGTCGTTTATGCATGTGCACACATATGTAGGTTGTCCACCATGCTTCACTTTGGCATATATCCACATACCTATATACATTCATATACATGCACACATACATTTATATATACATTATTATCATTTTCATTTTTTTATATTTTTTATATTTAGGGTTCAGTATTGATCCCTATTCGGGGATCGATATCGATCCCAAACTTCAAGAATTTAGGCTATGAAGTCGCCTAAATTTTTAGGCACGAGGTTATAAGATCGAACCAACCTTACGTCTTCTTCACTTTTGGCCTGTGTCTGGACTTTGGAGATCTCGACTTTGAATCCACCATTAAAAGACTTTTTTCCTCAAATCGAAGCACTAGACTTCGATGCCTCCCCTTAAATGTCGTCGTAAACAGATTCTACCTCCAGTTCCTCAACGTCGTTCAACCTACCATGACCAATTCGAGCTTCCACTATTCTCGAATTCAATCTTTCTAGGTTGGCTATGACATTAGTATTCACTATCGTCGGCAGCTTGCATCACGATCATCCTTGGGGGAGCGATGAGGAGGAAGAAAATAGGAGGTTACATCCACGCCTTGAGGTTCAGCACCAATCCTACAGTTAGTGAATTTTACTTGTGCACTTGAACGACTCAAATTGTTTTATGCAACTTGAACAAATAATTAGGGTTCTTCAAGTTAAATTCTCTGGGTGCTTTTGTGGGATTGCTAATGTGTGGCCAATGCTGCAAAATCTATTGGGATAATCAGCGATGATGGTCACTTCGGACATGAAACTATCCTTTAAATGAATTGTCACACGGCGTGGGATGCTAACACTGCATACTCACAGATGCACATACTGCAAGGCACTACACAATACTATAAATTGCATCGCACATTATTGGGTTTTCACTTTGGCATGGGACATAACCTTAATACTTCTGATATTACTTGTATGTTGAGTTTTGATAGCTATGGATCGTAAACATTCCGAACGTCTCTCCATAATGGTCATGGGCTTTTTAACCTCTTGGTATGATAAATCCGACAATGAATCTAGCTCAACCAAAGCTCCTACTTCAAGACACAGCCTGACACCACCCAGATCTCAATCTTCTGGTTACCACATTGAATAATCTTCCCAAGAGAATTTTCCCGAGCTGGTAGAAGGTCCAGAACTAGAGGCTGCTTCGAACAGTCTCAACGATGCAGTTATACAGGATAATCCTTTAGATTCTACTACTTTGAAAATTAAAGAAGGGAATCTTTAGAGAATATGTGACAAACATGGCATCCCATTTGAGGATTTGCTGGTTCCTACATGCCATCAGTGGGCACACCATCCCTCAGCAGGGTACACTGCGATATATGTGCCTAGCGGGGTGTGTCCCACTATTTAATCAATTCATTTGTCGAGCCCTAAATTTTATGAAGTTGGCTCTGGCATGTTACATCCTAATAGCTACGCCTTGCTACATGGCATATATATCATCTTTAACCGAAGCTCGAATCATGTCCTAAGTGATGAAGAGATCGGTGACTTGTGCAGCTTCAAACGTTGAAAAGGAAATCCTTCTCTTACTTATTTGGAGCCTACCAAAGGTTGCCAGATAGTGATAGGTGCCTGGAATAAATTGACCTATTTCAAAAAAAATTCCACGAAATCATAGCATAGAAAAAAGGATACTTAAATGAAATACTGGAAAGAATAATTGATAATTAGAAAAAATTGTATTACTCACATAAAATTATGGGTTCTTCTTTGTTTGCTGCTCACCAGGATTCACAAAACGATGGTTATATGGATGTAAGTCTTGTTTTCAATCCTTTCCATGTGAGGACAATTTATAATTCTGTATGCTCAAATCATTTTCTTTTACCCTTTCAGTTGTATCGAGAAGACCTAGAGGTGCGGCTCTAGCAGAATCTCTTAGGATTCTTCTTGAAGTTTCGATCGGAGATTGGGAAGTGAGAACACTTCTCATCGATGAAAATCTTCTGGCCTACAACTTACTAGAAATGGGTCGTAGCATTGGTCAAGTTTCAATAGGCACCAACAGTGATGAGGACGAATTTTCATCTGGAAATGATGGTGAGAATCCAGGAGTGTACCCAGTCCAAAATCCTAAGGCTGGAACTAAAGAAACGCATGAGAAAGGTGTAGGTGGTGGAGCAGACCATAGTGATGGTAACATAGCTTGTGAGTTCCCAAATGATAATGGTAATGATGACCAGGGTTTTCTTTTGAAGCAACACCCTAAAATTTCCTTCCCATGTAGACTTCGACATGATTTCCACTAGCCACTGTGGTAGAAGAGACACTTGTCTTGCCTTCGGAGAATCCCTAGCTAATTTCAGGTCGATTCTAGATAAGATTGGTTCTTTTGATCTAGGCAATATAAGCCTCGGAGACATCGACTCTCATATCGGTCTACACGATGACGTTCCAACCACCCGTGCAGGGGATATCACTCCTATTAGTAAAGTAAAATCCCACAGTCCATTGGGGGGACAGTAGGACACACACACACATTCACTTCAACTTACTTATTTTGCACCATGTTTTATCCCATCAGGTCTATCTTGTCTCTGTTTCACTCACAGGTTCAATGGTGTCCCTCCAGGAAAGATGGGTAAGTATAAGAGGCGCAACACACAAACATTCTCATGGCACTAGTCATGAATTGGATACCAACAGGTAATCAAGCCGAGATCGAGAGGGCCAAGACCGGGATATCGGTCTCATGATTCATCCTCCAGGTGCCAATCTACATCTTGGTCGCCTCTGCCCTAGAGCTTGGATAGGTTCTCTAAACGACACGATGATATTCTGCTTGTGGATGTTTCTCATGCCCCTTCTTCGGCATGCATCTCTATGCAGCAATTAGTGCAGCCTTATACCCACCGACCGTCTGAGAAGTCTTCCAAACTTGTTGCCTCGGAATCCCTTATCTTAGGGCTAGTAAGAAATCTATCGAACCTCCAATCGTCTTGATGGAGAAACAAGTTGCTTCCAACCCTCATTTAATTGACCTAAAGCGTTGATTTCTAAAAATTTGCTTTAACAAAGTCAATTTTTCTGTAGACATGAAAGACATTCCTCCACATATTCAAGGTCAAACAACGACTTATGTCAATGACCCATATGACCAGTACTTAAAATGGAAGAGACTTGTAGAGGTGATTTTCGAGTATGTTGAAAGCAAAAAGGTCAAGGTCAAAGGACTGAAGCTCAAGGTAGCCCATGAAAAGATGGCCATACCTCATTTAGATGAGAAAATCACTGGGCTAATAAATTCGTTGATAGAAGCGGAGAAGAAGGTCGCAGATTTGACCGAGTCAGCCAACCAAGAGAGGTAAAATCGAGAAAGGCAAATCAATTCTGCCCATCAAAAGAGCCACACTCTATCGGAAGAGAATGAGCGTCTAATAAAAGAACTAGATAAGATGAAGAAACAACTAGCTAAATAGAAGAAAGAAAATGAAAATGCTCTCATGGAAGCCCATAACTACTCCAAAGAACTGATGGATGCTCACCAGGCTACAGATAAGGCAGAGGCTCGTGCCAAAGATGTGGAAGTGTAGGTCAAGGCTGCAGAGAGTTAGATTAAGGAAAAGTTTGATCCAATAATCATTAATTACAATGCCAATGTAGTCGATTCCAAAATTTGGAATGGCTTAACAACGACTATCCCATAGCATTGGCCTTGGCGTAGGAGTAGATTATGGAAGAAAAATGGGAGTCCTTAGATGGATGCAAGGTAGATTTGGAGGCATTATAGCATGAGCTTCTAATTGCAAAATGAGATTGGAGCACTTAGAACCTGCGAGCTCATTCTGCACCTAGATCTTGCGATCAAGGCCACAAAAGACCAAGATGAAGGCTCAGGGTATGCTCCTTAGGATGCCACCACAAATCTTACTTCAGAGCTTCCGGCTATTTCTATCTCTCTATCTAATCCACAACACAGCCCGGATGAACCCCGCCTACCAAATACAACCATTCTGTCTCCTATCTTGGAGGGGAATTCCGACGACACTCTGCTCACATCGGGTCTAAGTCTGTGGAGGTATCTCAACACCTATAATTGAGAAGCCTCACATGATACAGGACAACATTGCTAATCTCTCCTTTATGTTCCTCAAATTTTAGGTTAGCTGATTGTTGATCCTCCTCTGAGGGAGGTCCACGGGCGGGCCAACAATGTCGGCCTCTTAGACTATTCCAAATGTTCCAGCTACCATGACCCCCAGACCTAGTGCACAAATGATTCATGCCTTGAAGGAAGAGATAACTAGTGACCTCTTAGGATCTTAGGCTAAGGAGAATGTTCTCATAATAGGATCTTCTGAGCCTTCTTCAGGGCTCACTAAACAGGAGATGCTTCAGACTCAAATTCTATCGACCTAGGAGATTAAGAAAGAGCCGGTTGAATTCATTCTTCCTCCTTTGTCTATAGATTTTCCTGGCCATACCATATTTGCTCCAGTCACTCTTTCCACCCCCAAAAGCACTCAAAGCGTGCCTGCCGAAACTTCATAAAGCACCCCATCAAAGGGCCAAGGAAAGGGAGTAGGAGCAGGAAGAAACTAGAGGAGCCTAGTGCGCACTCCTCCAAAGATGAGTAAAAGAAAATGAAAAGGAAACACATGCATCAAAAGTGATCGTTTACTTGCCTTTATTTTATACCAATAGGATTCATTTTTGTTTAGGCCGCCCCGCATTTGTTTTGGGTGTTGTGTTAATAAAATTTGATTTCCTTTTCAAGCTCTGTGTCGACTTGTTTGAGTTGTGAGAAATGCGCTTAGTATTCATGTTTATATACTTGCGAACCATTTCTTTGTCATTAGTTAACCAAACTATTATCCTGTCTTGTTTGAATTTAACCAAGCCTGGATTTAATTGCTGTAGTAATTTACATTACGTTAAGTCGATCATTAGAAGCTCATCGGCTTGAGTGCCCATCTCTGGGTACCCTTCTTTGATCGTGTTCGATTTTGAGTCCAATCAAACTTTGGTCACCTTAACAGGTGGTCTGAACATCCCTCTTTTGAAATGTTTTCCTCCGATCATGCCTAAATCTAGGCTCTAATCAAGGTTGATCACCTAATACGGTGATTTAGATATCCTTCTTTAGGATTTTAGTCTTTGACCATGCCTTACTCTAAGCGTTGATCAAAATCTGAGTAAGTTCTCACCCAACTCCAAGATGAGATCTTTAGCCTCACTTTCCTCCAAGCAAGATATCAATGTCTTTGTACAAGACTTCACCAGACTCCAGGTATTGGTCCTTCATCTTGCCATCCTCCGGGCAAGGCGTTGACGCTCTACCATGCTTTGGGCATGAGATGTTTGGGAAAACTATCTTGTTTCACCCTCAAGTTTTTATACTCTTGCCCCCAGAATGGGTTGAAGGAGTTAGTAGGCATCTATCCCTAGATGCCAAGGATGGTTTTACTTCAAAGGTCTGATCACGAACCATAAAAACTTGGTTGGCACCTATCTCTGGGTACCTATACATTTGCATTATACATATGCAGATTCATACATGTTCATTATAATTCAAAGTTCATGGTTAGGTGTAGACAGAGTTATAGATTCGGGAAATCATATCATTTTATATTCATAGGAAATGACATATTTTTCCTTCTTACACCATACTTAACTAAATATTTATAAAGTCAGATTTAAAGTGTAATAGTGTTGCAAGTGTTCACCATTCAACGCCTATGGGAGTGAGATCCCATCTACAGTCGCCAGTTTGAATGTTCCATCTCCAAGCTTGTATTCAATGCATACTGACCTTCCCATCTTGGGGTCATATTCACGAGGCCTGTGAAGATTTGTTTGAGAATGAGATGGCCAATTTCAAAGGTCTGGTTCCTGACTTTGGTGTTATAATATTGGGTAACTCATTTCCGGTATGCTACCGCTCTTAGGTCAGCCACATCATGCTTCTCATCAATCATATCGAAAGACTCTAGTAGGAGTTCCTCGTTTGTGCGGGTTTTGTAATAAGTCACTCAATTAGAAGGTACTTCAAGTTCAACTAGGATCATAGTCTTCGGTTCGTAGGCTAGGGCAAACAACCGGTCATGGACTTGTGGATCATTGTTTAGGCCCAAAATGCCAAATATAGTTTATTGACTCACTTGTCATTGGCCTTCTCTAGTTGCTTCTTGAGAATGGACTTGATTATTTTGTTCATAGCTTCTACCTATCCATGCTCATGTAGGTGTGCTACCGCTGCAAATATCTTCTCTTTGCGATGCCTGCGGTAGAAGTCATTGAACTTGACACTGTCGAATTGGGTTTCATTACCATAGATAAATTTTTGTGGGACTCCAAAGCACCATATAATGTTTTTGACTATGAAGTTGGTCACCATTTTAGTAGTGATCATGGCTAATGGCTCCACTTCAATTGACTTCGTAAAGTAGTCAATTGCAACGATGGCATACTTCGTGCCACCTTTGCACATCGACGACACACCAATGATATCGATTCCCCAAAATAAAAACGGCTAAGGATTGACCATCTGCATAATCTTTGTCCATAGGGCTCTAGGAATTTTGGTGAATCTATGGCATTTTTCACAGCTTCTGGTGTAATCAGCTGCATCTTGGTTAACAGTCGGCTAGAAGTAGCCATAGCGAAGAATCTTCTTCGCTAAGGTCCACCCTCCAGTGTGGTCGCCGCAAGCCCCTTCGTGCACTTCCATCAGGACCTGCTTGGCTTCATCATTGGTAACACGCCAATGCATGAGAATTGAGAATCCTTTCCTATATAGCACTCCTTCCTACATGATGAACCTCGTAGCTTTACAAAGTAGTTATCATCGCTTGTTCTTCCTAATAGGAAGGTTCCCCTATGTAAATAATTCATGATTAGAGTCATCCACGACTCCTCCTCACTCTTAGCCTCCAAAATCCAATCAACATCCATCTGGTCGATGCTCAAAGATCAAGCTCATGAGTTGTGAATCTCCTTAGCCAGCTAACTAGGCTAATGAGTCAGCCTTCACATTCTCCTTTTTGGGAATATGCATTATCGTGTAGTACTCAATATCGTTTAATAACTCGAGGGCTCTGTTTAGGTAAGGAGCTAGTCTCACTCCTTTTGCCTGGATTCCTTCCTCACCTGACACACGTCCAGTTGGGGCTCGTAAAAGATGTGTAAAGTTTAGACCTCCAACTCTTTTACAGTCTTAAGTCCTACAATCAATGCCTCATATTCTGCTTTATTATTTGTTGCGGGAAAAATCAAATCTCAGAGCATAACCGATCGAACATTCCCCGGGGGTTATCAATACAACACCAGCCTCATAACAACACTCGATGGATGCACCGTTGATGTATATCTTCCACCTAGCATTCTGCTTTCTATAGCTCTACGGAGTATCGTATCGCGTAGTGTATTTGGCTATGAAGTCTCCTAATGCTTGGCCCTGGATTCCCTTCGAGGATGATACATTATGTCATATTGGCTTAGTTTAATGTTCCATTTCAACATCCTTCTAGAAGTCTTAGGTCGCTGCAACAACTATCTCAAAGACTGGTCAGTCAAAACTTTTATTGGATGTGCTTGGAAGTATGGGCAGAGTTTCCTCGAAGCGATTAATAGGCAATATGGTAGCTTTTCCAGTTTTGGGTAGTTCCTCTCTGCTCCCGTCAATCATTTTCCTATGTAGTACACCAATCTTTGGATTCAGGACTCCTCACGAACAAGTGCGGTGCTTAAAGCATGCACCGACACTGCTAGGTAAAGAAACAGGTACTCATCTTCCAGCGGATTTGACATGATGGAAGGCCTCTTTAAGTGATTCATCAAGGCCTGGAAAGCATCTCTACACTCCTGTGTTCATGCAAAGTTCCTCTTCCCTTTCTTAAGGATGTCAAAGAAAGAGATGCATTTATCGGTGGCTATAGAAATAAACCGGCTTAAGGCGGCAACTTTCCCATTCAGGCTCTGAACTTCCTTGATTGTTTTTGAGGCTTCGATATTCCTTAACACCGCGGTCATCTCCGGATTAGCTTATATTACTCTCAAATTCACTACGAAACCTAAAAACTTTCCCGACGTAACTCCATACGAATATTTTAAAGGATTGAGCTTCATTCCGTATTTTTAAAATATATTGAACATCTCTGCCAAATCCTACATATAATTAGACGACCGTGAGAACTTCACCAGCATATCATCGACATATACTTCTGTCGAATGCTTGATTTTCTCCTTGAACATAGAATTGACCAGTCTTTGGTATGTTTCTCCTGCATTCTTCAAACCGAAAGGCATAATAAGATAACAATATAGTCCTAGGTCAGTTATGTAACTGGTCTACTCTTAGTCTTAAATATGCATTAGAATCTGGTTGAAGCCAGAGTAAGCATCCATGAATGACAATAGTTCGTGACAACGACTGAGTCAGCTAGCTGATCTATTTTTGGGAGTAGGTAGCTATCTTTTGGCATGCCTTATTCAGATCGGAATAGTCAATGCATGTTCTCCACTTCCTGTTGGACTTCTTCACTCGGAATGGATTGGATACCCACCATGAGTACAAAGTATTGCGAATGAAGCCATTATCCTTCGTATTATTCACCTCTTCTTTCAATGCTGTGGATCGCTCTAGACCCAGGCTGCGGCATTTTTGTTTTACAGGAATACATTTAAGGTTACATTCAATGCGTGGCATGCTATCTCCAGCGTATTCCACATATATCGAAATGTGTCTAGGTAAACACATCCAACTTTTCCAAGAGAAAGCTCATTAGTTCGTTCATTATTCTCATGCTGAGTTGAGATCCGATCTTCAGGACCCGTGTAGGATCATCATGACTAACCGAGATGTTAATCGTCAACTCTACGGAGGTTGCCCTCATATCCTCTAGCTCCTTTCTCGGGTCTATATCCTCACTGCCCAAGCCAAGGCTTAGGAAGTGGTTGGTACACGTCCAATGACTTGATGCAGAGATTCTTCTTCATACCTTTTCCCTTCTCACGTCGCTATGCCTCTTTCGGCTCAATGACGTAGCACTCATGTCCAAGCCACTAGTCTCCCTAGATAACTCCTATTCCATTATTTGTAGAAAATTTCATCATCAAACACCATGGGTCGATGGCTGGTTGGAAACTGACTGCTAAGGTTGGTCGACCTAGAAAAACAATGTAAGTAGAAAATATATCCAACATTACAAAGGTCATAATCTGCACTCTCTTGCGTTCATCTTCTCCTAACACCACTAGCAGGTCTATACATCTGATTGGTTATATCGCCATACCATTGAATCCCTAGATATGATATTTACACAATTTTCGATATTTCTACCCAACAATATCTGATCATAAGCTTTCTTAAATAGAATGTTGATTGAACTCCTATAGCCAACTAACACCTTCCTCACAACCATTCGCCCAATCATGGCCGATATCACCAAAAGATCCAATGTTGGGGCTTCGATCCCATCATCATCTTTATTACTGAAAACAATATTATCAGCCATTGTGTTGAGCTACTTCACTAGAGCTCCATCTTCGATGGCAACGCAACTCTTACTCAATGCATGATTCAAAGCACTAGCATATCATTCCATTTCATTCCATCTCTTCCCAACTGGATGTGGTCCTTCAAAAATTGTATTAATAATCAATCTTTTTTCAAGCCGCCTGGGCCTATCCTCACTAGGCTGGGTTTGCCCTTGTGGAATCCTTAGGAGTTAGAACTTCCTTACCTGCCATCCCGTGGGACATTGACAAACTGGTTTAATTTCTTCTTCCTAATAAGGTCTTTGAGCTCGTCATGTAAGTGTCTACACTTGTTTATGTTGCGACTGTGTGTCTCATGGAATCTGCAGTACCTCTTAGACTTCCTTTCCTTTTCAATCGACTCCCTAGGAGATGGCTTTCTATACTATCCCGTACCTTGGGTGGAAAGGTAGTTGTTTTCGATTAAATTGTTCAGCTGGGTGTAACTATAACACTTCAAGAATCTGGGGCTCTTTTTGAAATCAAGATTCCTGCCTTTGTCCCATTGTTTGTTCCTTTTTTTTATCACCGCTCTTATTCTCGATATTCACATCAAAATTTACGAAAATCCCTCCGAATCGCTTCATTGCAACATTGCTCTAAATCACTTCAGCCGATTGTGCAATATCGAGTTTCCTAGTGGTCACATTTGCCTCTTCCAAGCGCAAGAACTAATTTTACTTTCTATAAAACACATCCATCGTTGGTGGGGGTTTCATTGTCAAACATCTCCCAAAATCAGTATCAGGATCAATCCCCCATATTAAAGCTGTTAGGATAATGTCATCTTGTGCATTACACACTTCCATCATAGGCCGTTAGAACAATGTCATCTTATGCATTACTCACTTCCATCATAGCCATGTGGAATCTACTCAAGTAATCTTTCAATGACTCTCCTACTTCCTGGAAGAGGTTCGATAGTGACATCACATCCTTAGGACGAGTTATGTGCAAACAGAACTGGTTAATAAATTTTCATGCCAACTGATCAAAAGACGATATGGATCTCGGTGGAAGCCGAGTAAACCAAATTGTGGCAACCCTTTTGAGGAAAATCGAGAAACAATGACATTCATGAACATCGCCCGCTTTGGAGATTCCATATGTCATTCATATTTCATCAAATGTTGCCTCGGATTCGTCCTTCCATTATACAATGACATCATTAGCATCACAAATCTTAAGGGATATTCTTCACGTGGTATCTATTTGGTGAATGGGTTCCAACTAGGGGAGGACCCAATTCATCTTTACTCCGATGTTGATCTTCACTCACCAATCTCCTTACCATTTCAGCCAAGTGCCCTAACTCTACAGGATCTACTGAACAATGCTAATAGTGGTCCACGTTGAGTGTTTGTCATGAAAAACGAACTCGGTTAGGCTCACAATACCTGGGCTCTAGAATCCATGAGCACCGTTCGTTTAGTAGTTTTATTAGTTTGGTTTCTACACGAGGATCGACAGCAACCACCTGATCTCCAACATTCTAGCCGTCAATAGCATGACCAACTGCACCACCAACATAATTATCCAACACATCAACCTGCTCGTTCACCAAGTCGAGGATTGATGGTTCGGTCTTGATCCCTGATTGTGGCTTGGTACTGATCCTCAAGCTTTGGCCATGACCAATCTCCAATCTTTGCTTTGAAATTACGATTTTGGTTCTTTTAATTTTTTACTTTCCTTTCCTATGATCTTGTTTGGATGATGAAGAACAATCATACTTCAAGTCAGAAGTCCTCAACTCCTTCCTACTCCTACTGGGATTATGGGTCAGTTGATTCAACAAGTTGATACTCTTCTGCATCTGTTTCTTCATGTCCTTCATCATCCTATCCATTTCAACCCTTGTTATCATATCCAATGATTCTAGATTTCAACAGCGATCGGTTGTGCAACATTTTATAAGCTGCGATGTTTTCGGCATTACTAGCGAGTCTGGAAGCATCAGATTTCTCTCTTCGTAGGGACAATGCTCGACTATCCTTCTATAGATTCTACTAAAATCTGAATAGTTTCTAATTGCATAACAAAGCAAATGGATTGATCTCTTGGATTAAAGCAATCCAATAGTAGATGATTGATCGAAATATCCTGAGAATAGTGATTCTAAGTGAAAGCATCAAAATGTTAATATCAAAATATGGCACAAACACGCAAGAAATTACAATAAAGAAGCAAGTGAAGAAAGTAAATAAATATAAGGAATAACAAGACACACAAACACTTAACTTTGTTGTTGATTAGATTGTTGTGGATAAGTGATGTTCTTATGGATCAAGAATGATCCTTGGGATTACAAGATGGAAATTTGTAAAAAACTAAAAAATCCCCGAAATCATCACCTACCCCTCCATTTCTCATTGAAGATCATTGAGAGTTCCTCTACCACGTTCATAGCCACGTTCCCCACATTCAGGAAGAGAGATTTCCTGAAGATTGTGGTCACATTATGTATTTTCAAGGTTCGATACCGATCCATAGCTTGGGATCGGTATCGATCCATAAGATCACTCTGTGGATCTTCTTCATGGCCTTAAGTGGATGCGAATTGTCCATGGCTTCATGTTTTCCATCTTGATTGCTTTGTTGGAAGCTTGTTCTTGGGTGAAATACTAGGTTCGATAGTGGAATGGTTGTGAGCAACTTCATGTACACTTGGTGTTCGATGATATCTCCTTGCGAACCATCTAAAAACACTTGGGAAGGGTTGTAAGCATCATAGCTTAGAGGATCATTAGAGGTTAGTGGGGTTGATGGGCTTTCAGGGATTGATACAGATCCTTGATCTAGGATGGTGTTGATCCTTAGCTTCATTGGTTGATGGACTTTAGGTTATTGCTTGTTTATGTTTGGAGTGTTGGTCTTCTTTTGGGAGTTGTTTGTTATGCTTTAGGCTTGTAATCTCGGTCGCATAGTTTGCTAATTATCGTTCTAAGACTTTTGTCTGATAACCTTTAAGTTCGACTAATCATATTCATCCAAATACATCCTAGCCAAATGGTAGGGTAATAACGGGCTTTCGAATTTCAAATAAAAATGAAATATGTACATACTTCTTCATTCTTCTTCTTCCTCAGAGCGATATCTCTTACCATTTAGTCAAATAAACATATTTCTCATAGTGCTTAAACTATTTCATTGACGAGCATGATGAACTAATACCAATTTCAGTTGGACGAAGATTTAGAGCATGCCTAAATCCGAACAGTGGAGGAATTGGCGAATTTTCATCTTCGTTTCCTAAAAAAGATAGAAGCATGAATTCCTAAAACGATAAAAGGATGACTTTCTTAATGAGATCTATACTATATCTAGATTGGAGTATCTAATTATCGGTGTACTCTTAATGTGATCTATGCTATATTACCAAACTCTAGCGTGTTATTATATTTCAATAAATCGACACAGGCTGACTGTTCTTTTTGAAAAATAGATTCATAATTTTCATTTGATCTATGCAAATTCATTAGAGTAAATTTGATATCATTACATGCTCTTATATTTATTAGAATAGTTTATACATCTAATAAACCCTAAAAAAGATATATGAATTTCATTAATTCCTTTAGTAGGTGTTAGGATCCGTTTATCATATTACTACAACCTTGAGGTTGCTCAACTAATTATAGTTGTTATAAACGGTAAGTAACATTTTACAAATTGTATCATATATAACTCCTAGAATACATTTTACTTTTGCTTTTAATTATCTTCGTGACCTTGAGGGTGCTCAAAAAATAATGAAGTATATTAGACACTCTAGACCCATCATCTTGCGATATCCTAAGGAAATTTATGTAACCTTTAAGGGTCCTCAACAAAGTTACATAACATTCATACTTTTCAATAGATTATATATATATATATATCCCCTTAGATATCCTATGGCTTGACGGTGCTTAATAACCATAAGTATATGAGATACTTTATTTATATTATAAATAATGGATAACATCTTTATTTTAAAATCATAATTTAAAAATAATTTCGTACAAGATTTTCAACTATTTAAGAGATAAAAGTATAACAATTACAACTCCTAATATTAAATACAGGAAATTTTCCTCAAGGACAATTTTAGGGCTTATTTTGGATGTAGGACAGCCCATTAATAATTTTCTCTAAAGGACAAATTATCGTATTTTCCTTCCAGCCCACTTTCGCACGCTTCTTCTTCTTCTTCCTTTAAATCAAAATTTTTCTATCGCGATCCAATATCTCTCTCGCAATTAAAATATCGATCAACCTCGTTCGGTCATTTGAATATCGTTCTTCTGAAAATTCTAGTTCATCGATCAAATTTTTCTCACGCGCATTTATCGATCTCGTTCTTTTTATATTTCTACTGTGATCTCATTTTTCTTCAAATTGTATTAACTATGTATGCTTATATTATTCTATTTTTTGTTCGTTTTCTAATAGAGTTAAAAAAATTGTTTGTGATTTATGTGTTTGTTTTCACAAATCACATGCAGTGTTATTTTTCTGATTGCTTGTTCATTCTTCTATGGCAACTTTTGGAAGCAGTAGCAGGTTTTTTTAATTTGTTTCTTTATGCAATGTTGTATTCTAATATTCTTTACATTTAGTTTATCTTGCATTAATGTTGGGATGATTGGAAAAGTATCATTGATTGGGTTGTATATAAGGTTGTGATAGAGTGGAAAAGTATCATATCTTAGGTTCAGTTTCCTGGTACAATTTTTATTTTTTCTTAGTATCAATTTTTTTGATTATCAGTAACTAGGTATCAGTTTTATATATGGTAGGTATCAGTTTTTTGAAATGGAAAAACTAATGTTCTAAATTGAACATATTTTTACTAATGTTTTTATTTTTATTTTTTTGGCAGTGGTGATAACAGTCTTCTTTGTCTGTTTGTGTTGAATAATAACACTTTTAGCACTCGATTGTTCGTCGATTGCTCTTTGTATGATTTGAAGAATGAGATATGTCGATGTTGGTCTCAATTAACTCCTTCTTCTATTCAGATTTCTTATGTACTTGAGGACAAAGTTATTATGGTTGATACTGATTCTGATATTCAGTATAATTTGTTTTCAGTTATACAAGAAAAGTTCTTTCTTTGGTTTTATTGTTAAGGTTAAGGGTTCTGAATTGGAATATGTTGATGGTGCTTCTATTTCAAGTTCATCTAATGTTCGTGCGTCTTCATCTTCTACTGTATCTGTTTGTTCAAATGTTGTTGTTAATGGTAAAAGTTATTTAAAAGATATATTGAGGAGAGGGTCAACATTATGCATTTCCGATTTTGTTGGTTTTTGTTTTGGAGGAGCTGAACATTTTAGAGAATTTTTGATGGCATATCATATTCAAAATGGGTATGAATTAGTATTTTTAAAGAATTGTGCTACAAGAGGTACTCTAATTTGCTCTTTATATAAGGATGGTTGTCTTTTCAAAGTCCATGGCTCTTGTGATTCTGAAGAATTGAAGAAGTTTTTTATGAGAAATATGGTTGCTGATCATTCTTGTGGGACTGGTCTTAGAAATGTGAATAATCCACATATATCTAGTTCGTTTGTTAAATCATTGATTATTGACGAGATCCGTGATTGTCCTACTAAAAAGCCTAAAGATATTATAGTTGATTGTTTGTCGATGGAAATTTTATCGGATTAGAAAACCGTCGAACGAATTTAGAAATAAAATTATACCACAAGCGCACGGCGTACTATAGTAGTATGTGGCGAATACGGGTCGATCCGCAGGGAATTATTAGAGTTTAAAAATCTATTCAATCAAATTAGACCAAATGGAGGAGGAATTGTTAACTAAAAATGAAGCTAAAACTAGAATTAAAATGTGATTTAAAAACATTTAGACTGTAAAACAATTTAGAGGCAAATCCACTCTCATATTTTTGTAAATCAAAAAACAAATAATTTATGATCTCTAGCTTTGATATTAAGTGAAATAATTATTGTATTTATCATAAGTATGATTTGTTTATGTTATTAATTAACATAACTCAAACCATCAAACTATGACATAACAATTATACCACTTATAATTCTTATGAAAATGAAGCCAAAGCAAAAGCTATTTTAAGTATGATCTATTCACTATTGTAACTAGTAATATGGATCATTAAATTTCATTTTTACTTTCATTTCAAAATCAAAAATTAATTAGTAAATGACGATGTAAATTGTGTTTATGTTGAATAAGAATAACTCATTTACATAAGCAACATAAGCTATCAAATCCACTTGTATAAACTTACATCAAATTTACTTTCATGAAGCATAGACAAAGAGATCATAAATCATAGAAATGTTGAAATCACATAATATTTGAGAGCTTCATTACCCCTAAATTGAAGAGGTTTAGCTACTCCTTTGTGTTATCATTTCAACACATAGAGATTTCAACATTGAAAATGAAGTAAAGTAGAGAACAAACAAGAAAAAAAAGATTAACTACTAGAAGGAAATGTATTAAACTAGTGCATAAATGTAAATCTAAACTATGAACATGAAAAGAAAGAGAACATAAAAATAAACATCAACATAAAAGCAAGGAAAAGCATTTAGAAAAGAGAGAAGAAAGAGGCATGGAAGCCATTTTTATTTCATCTAACATTGTGCTTACAATTTGATCTCTTCATTTCCTAAGTAAAATGAAAGAGTAAAAGATATGTTCATGTACATAAGAGGGTTATTTATACATGCATAAAACCCTAATTCTATTTTTAGGGTGCTTCCCAAAATGCCCTTTAAGAAGTGTGGCCATCAAGTAACCATTAGCCCCTAATTAATCCATCATTTGATGTGCATGAAGCTTTAACCTCCACTTAGTGGTCCATTAGCTCCTAATTGTACATTTAGGTAAGTGGGTGGGATCCTCCATGATCTTGAACTTGAATTATTTCATCTTCATTCTTTTGTATTTCCTTGTGCATGCATATATCATCATGAATCCCACTTCCATATGCATCAAAATATCCTATAAAAATCATAAAAATTGTCCAAGTAAAAATTCTTAAATTAACACATGCACACAAATGACCATTTCGCCCCTGAATGAAGATGAAAATATGAGGGTTTGAAAATAATTGAATTTTGGTTTTAACATGTAAAAATGCCCAAATATGATGTTTATTTAAATAAAAAGAGGTAAAATATGGATGTAAATATATGCACATTTACGTGCACATCATTGATTTTAGAAGAGAATACAATTTTCAGTTGTCTTACGGTTATGCTTATCATGGGAAACAACTTGAATTAATGCAGTTGCATGGTAATGATGCTTTGTTTTATAATGATTTGAGTTGGTATTTGGAAGCAGTGAAGAAGTCTAATCCAGATAGTTATGTTGATATGGATGTTGATCCTTGTAGTAATGAATTTGAGAGGGTGGTTATTGCTTTTGGCGCTTGTTTACTTGGTTTCAAGTATTGTCGTCCTATGATATTCTTAGATGCTACTCACTTGAAGGGACGTCCTGGTGTGTTGATGGGTGCTACTACAAAAAATGGTGATCAAGGTATGTCTTTGTTTTCAGTTTTGATTTATTTGTATTGAGATCATAATAATTAGCCTTAGCATTAATATTAATTTGTTATCATAATTTGTATTATGTTGGTATCAGTTTTAAGATATGTAGTTTACAGTTAGCAAGTTTCTAGTATCAGAATTTGCATTGTATTGAATTGTAAGTTTGTATTTGGTATCATAATTTCATACTTCTTAGCAGGAGATTAGTATCAGTTTGTGTATAACGTTAGTATCAGTTTCAAGTATGTTAATATATGGTATCATATATAGTTGTGTAGTATTGAAATTTCATTTGTATCATAATATATGTCAATGTTCATTAATTTGTTGTGTTAGAATGAATATTAATGTGCATTCTGTCATGGTTATCAATATTTTTATAATGGTTGTATCAGGTTTTCGGTATCAGTTTTTTACTGTTAGTATCAGTTTCATGAATTGTTTCAGATTTATGGTGATAATTAGTTTTAGTTTTTTTTTTGCTAATTATTTTTGCATTTACAGGTTTCTTCCCATTAGCTATGAGTGTAGTTTCTGTAGAAAATGTGGATAATTGAACATGGTTTTTGAACCATTTAAAACAAATGCTTCAAGAAGATCATACTTTGGTTTTTATGTCAGATCGCCACCAAGGTTTGCTTTCAGGTGTTCGTGATGTTTTTCCTTCAACTTATCACAATTATTGCTATTTGCATATGGAACAAAATCTTCTTTCAGCGGTAAAAGCCAAAAATGCAAATGTGTCTATTGTTGATCTATTCAAAATGTGTTCTAGAGCTTCTAATCTATATGTATTTGAAGGAGCACATTCTAAGTTCTGTCAAGTTGGTGGTGTTGCTGGTGTGAATTTTTTAAAGGATAAGCCATTTGATAAGTGGGTGGATTTATTTTTTCCAGGGAAACGTTATGGTGAATATAGTCGAATGTTGCAGAAAGTTTTAATAGTTGGATTTTAGTTGAACAAGCATTGCCTATTACTTCGTGTTTAGATGGTATTCGTGTTAAGATTATGGAACAAATGGCTAGAAGAAGAGAAGAGTTTTGTTTGTGGAGAACAAGTCTTTGCCCTTCTATGGAGTTACGTTTAGGTGAATTGATTGAAGAAGGATTTGGATGGGATCTATATAAATCTTTTGATTTTTCTTTTGAAGTGAAATCTACAAACTCTCATTGTGTTGATTTGAAGGAACGAGTTTGTAGTAGCAACCAATGGAAAATTACGGGATTTCCTTGTGCTCATGCTATAAAGTGTATGAACAAGTCTAAGTTGTCTGTATATGATTTTGTCGAGAATTATTTCATAGTTGATGCTTATCGATGTTCATATGCCAATGCTATAAATCCTATTCCAAATTATGATAGGCCTATTGTTGATGGTAACATTCAAGATGTTATCAAGCCACCAAAGGAAAACGTGGCGCTGGTAGACCATCAGTCAAGCGCAAAGGAAGATTTTCATATTTTCAGAACAAGCAAAAAAGATGTGGCGAGTGCAAGCAGTTTGGTCATAATAAACGGAATTGTCAAGCTTCGAAGAGGATATGATTTATTTTACATTTTGAATTTGTTCAGATTAATAAGTGGATGTGTGACTTGTTTTGGTGGTTTATTGTAATTGAACCTTTTGTAATTAATTTGTATTCAGTATAGCATATTATCAAATTGATTTTAATTTCAGCTATTTAGTATAAGTGATAATACCAGTTTTAGTATCAGTTATATGTTTTTACAGTACCAGTTCTGTGTTTGTTTTTACAAGTTTTGGTATCGGTATCAGTTTTTATAGTATCATACATTATTAGTTTTTACAGTACCAGTTTTTATAAGTTTTTACAAGTATCAGTTTTTACAAGTTTTGGTATCAGTTTTTACAGTATCAGTATCAGTTAGCTTGGTTGGAGATAAAGTTTGTTTGATTGGATATAAACGACTTTAGTATCAGTTTTGGTTTGTTTTTAGTATCAGTTTCGTGTATTATAATATATGCTAGACTTGACACCAGTACTAATAAATAATTAGAATGATATCTACTGTTAGCAAAAACTAACATCGGCACTAATTATTGTTTCATAAAGTATGTTGAGTGTCAGTTTTAGCAAAACTGATACTATTGGTCATAAGAACTGATACTCAGTTACTGTTTTGTATTGAAATATGATATGAAATTTGATAATATCATTATACAACTGATAGTTGCATTATAAAACTGATAATGTTATGTGGGATCCATAGTTTCATGATAGAACTTACACTATACAATCTTGTTATAATATAAACAATAGGAAAAGAAAAGAACACCAACCACAACATATCATTCCAGGAGATCAATATTGTTTTTACAAGTAAGAGCAGCATTGTTTTTAGAACAAAACATCATTACTTCATAAGTACCAAATTGCAACAGAATATCATTACTTCATAAGTACAAATTTCAATAGAACTACATTACTTTACAAGTACCAAATTTAATTGTGAAACAACACAATGTGAATTCAGTTCTTTCATTTTCTTTCTTCTTCTAAGTTGGACATGTATTTAGACAGACTCCAACAATGTTCATCATCTGTAAATATTGCATGTACAATCTTTGCTCTTGTGGATAATATTTCCTTCTTTTTAAGTTTTATTGGTATTCTACTTTTGTTCAGTGAAATGATGAATATCATTACAAATATTCCACAGTCAAGCCTGTTGAAACCAAAATGTAATGTTAGTATCAGTTTGAATAAGTTGTATTATCAGGTTTATAATTAATACAAAACAATGAATTTCAGAGATAATGGTACAAGCATATAGTATGCTTTGAATTAAAATATTTAACAGTTTTACTAACACATTTAGTATCAATTTCTGTATGAATTTTTGTGTTTGTAGTTATTAATTTAAGATATATTTGCTAAATATTTTGTTTTATTTTTTATTATGTAGGTATCAGTTTTGTTTTTGTAGGTATTAGTTTCTTTTATGTAGGTATCAGTTTTGTTTCTGTAGGTATCGGTTTCTTTTATGTAGGTATCAATTTTCTTTCTATAGATATCGGTTTCTTTATTCTGAACTAAATGTTTATGATTGAGAGATAATATTTTTCAATATTTTTGTTATGAATCAAATTCAATTAAATATAAAAGGCATACAATGATGTATAGAAGTATGTATGAAATATTATAATGCAAAAACACAGATAGTTTGAATATTGAGCAACTATCAATTGATTATGACTAGTAGTTTCAATTGTATTGTTCATTTTGTTGTCAGTAGATATCATTTTAACCACAAAAAAAACTTACGTGTCTTCTGCTTGCTGTGCACACTTTATTTGATGCATATCATCTGGTTTCACCTCCATGTCTGTTATGTTATTGTTTTTCCAGATTTCTTTGACCATTTCTTTGAGCATTTCTTCTATTTTTTGTCTCCAATAAAAACAAAATGTTAAAAAGTTAGGTCATATTCACCTTTTTTATCTGTAATAAGTAATTTTTTAAAAGAAAGAGAAATCTCATACCAATTTTATAGCTTCTTTTAAACTGAAATTGTTTCTTTCATTTGATCTTCTAGGGCAGTTAGAATCAACATGACACCATTGCATTGTTGGGTATGTTAAAGTCACTAATGCCCAGCTGTGACGCCCCACCTCCATACTCACACTAGCCAAGGACACTACGGGGTAATGCCATTGACTAGCAGGAAGAATAAGGCTATTGAGGAGTGACCATCTGTGTAATTGCTTTGTACGAGTACCAATATGTCAGGTAAAATAACTTACATTTCGTTTCAAGAGGAAATCCGACATCAAATACTAAATCAAAGCTACCACACAGTAGCTATGTGCACTTCGGAATCAAATATAGAAATAAACATAACACAAATCAGTCACAGACATTCATATCACAAAGGCGGAATCAGATATGAATATATGACATAAAAGTGTACACCAAAATAGTGGTCATATAAGATCCACTACATCACAAATGAATATATACAAGTGCTAGACAAAAGAATAATTATACATCAAGGAGTCTATATCTCGAATGTATAACAACAAAAACTACTAAGCTAAAGTAGTTAGCCAAAAGTCAGGTTAAGGAACCTGATAAGAAGTCAAGCAGGAGCACCTGAAATATCGCGGTCTGACCCGAGTATTATTTAAGAAGAAAATAATAAACGGATCAGTCTAGCTATAAATATCAGATAAAATGAGATAGGATAAGAGATATGACTAAAACATATGATAACAATAATGCCATACTTTGTCAAGTATACATTTCATAACAACGAAAATCATACAAAATCTCAAATCTACTCAAGACACCAAAAAGAATCACATTCTTTAAATTTATTCACCAAAACACAAATATTGACAAAACATATCAATGTCAATCACAAAAATTGGTGAAAGCCAAATACTAGAAATCATCATCTAGAAATCCAGAAATGCAAATGGAACGCTATTCCATAAAGTGAGCCGGAGCTCCTCCAAACAGGGTATAGTCCCCCATTGCGGACTATGAGTCAAAGCTCCTCCAAATGAGCCGAAGCTCCTCCAAACAGGGTATAGTCCCCCATTGCGGACTATGAGT
The DNA here is from genome assembly GCA_030737815.1 of Allium fistulosum. Lineage (NCBI taxonomy): Eukaryota > Viridiplantae > Streptophyta > Magnoliopsida > Asparagales > Amaryllidaceae > Allium > Allium fistulosum. The sequence goes on from CM060903.1 coordinate 70,974,523, forward strand.
CGAAACTCCTCCAAATGAGCTGAAGCTCCTCCAAATGAGCCGAAGCTCCTCCAAATGAGCCGAAGCTCCTCCAAATGAGCCGAAGCTCCTCCAAACAGGGTATAGTCCCCCATTGCGGACTATGAGTCGAAACTCCTCCAAATGAGCCGAAGCTCCTCCAAATGAGCCGAAGCTCAACAGAACGGGGTATAGTCCCCCACGCGGACAAAGAGGCATCGCACATCGCTAGTCTAAATTATAAAATGATCACCATTGATCAATAAGAAGTGTCAATTACACTAAGCTAGTAAATAAATGAGTTTAGCTTCATGTCCCATAACCATTGGCTTAACTTAAATATTTACGAACAAATTGTAGATTTCCACTCGAAAATTGTCACAGGAGTTCAATCGAACAAGTCTAAGAATTAACCGACAAAGTAAACGCAAGCGTTTCATACCACTTGTTTTGCTAAGTTGTTTAATTGGATTTTTCGCACGAATGAGGTAAAGGTTTGTATATACTAATAGATTTGGAAAATGGTTTTATAAACAAGCTTTGTATTGAAAATAGAGTTGAAATAGTCTTTGTAAAAGAGTTTGAATATATACTACTAGTATAGAAACCTTTGTAATTTAAAGTGACAAGTCACAGAAATGATTGTAGAAACAATCAATCACCAAAAATTCATCGAAGACGTGGATCAAATCCATAAAAATCGATACCGGATCCATCAAAATGGATATTCTCAAAAATCCCGAAAAGAATCCATCAAAGTCGATAATAAATGATAACGACAAATCGGATCAACACGAATCGATCAAAATTGGAAACCCACGAAAAATAGGCAAGATGGACTGATACAAGCAGGTCAGTCGACTGAACCAGGTGGTCAGTCGACTGACACAATGCCTGGAAACTTTCGGTTTCAGTCGACTGACCCAGGTGGTCAGTCAACTGATACGGGGACAGAAAGTTTTCTGCCCCCTGGTTCAGTCGACTGAACCTGCTTCATCAGCAGTTTCAGTCTAGCCCCCTTGTGGGGCAAAATCAATAACACGGAACGGAGGCGAACGAGCGAGCAACAACGATTAGGGATTTACCCCAAGCGACAACCCAGCCTTGTATGGCCCTCCGAAACACCCCACTAACGTGTTCAAACATCAAAGATAGAATTTTTAAGGATTTGACTTCAAATCACCAAAAATTGGAATATTCATAAAACCAATTCAATCCAAAGCAAATGGACAAGGAATAGATGTTAGGAATCACTACCTAACAACTATCAAAGATATAAACATAGATGTAAGTTCAAAAACTCACCTTTTCAACCCAAAACAACAAATGAGAAGCTTTGAAATCAAAAGAAAGATCAACCACACTTCAACTTCAACTCTAGAAGCTCCAATCTAAGATTACAACGAATATTTCCTTAGTTAGGTCATAGGAAATTTCTGAAATTAGAGAGAGATTGAGATGGAGAAGAAGAAGAGGATGCTTACTTAAGCTTCTCTTTGATTTTGGAGCTAGAACTAGAATTTGCAAAGGAAACTAGGGTTTGGAATTTCTATTTCCTTTTCTCTTCCCTCATTTTTACTTACGCTTGAATGTATTAGGAAAATAAGAATGAAATGAGAAGAGGGGCTGAGTTAGGGTATTAAGATGGATTAGTGGGCTGAAACCCAAACCCAAAGCCTAAGTAAAAAAAATAGCAAATTCTACTCAACTCCAAACATATCGATGTTTATACTCAAAAAAGTTGTAAACACCATTTTGGACTCAATGGAAGTGGTCTCGAGTCCCAATTCGACTGTTTACAAAAGGTAGATTTTCGGACTTTAATCCGATTAACGATGCTATATTTAAATAAAACATTTAAATATACAATCGTAAAATATGCGGGTTGTTACACCAGTGGTTTTCACAATGCAAAGGAAAATATATACTTTCAACAAATTTGTCTTGTACAATGGGTTCTAGGATAGCGAGGACCAGACTTTTTTTCACACCCATTATATCACACACAATTCCTTTCTGTTTAATATGAAAATAAGTTATGATTTAATAAATAAAGCAATTATTATGTACTTGGATATTAAAGTTTTATTTACCGTCATTGTAGTTGTGAAAGCATAATTGTGTTCTTCTAGTCCACATCTTGAAATATACCAATCTATAATCTGTATTAAAATCAGGAAAGCATAATTTTTTTATTGGTGAAGCAATATTAAATAGTAAGTAGTATAACTAATGTTATAGTGGTTGTGTATGTTGATAAGTATAAAAATAATAAAGCATCAAGTCGAATTAAGCATGTTGTGGATTTAGGTATCATTTTTGCTTTTATTTTGGTATCAGTTTTGATGCAAAGAAAAAATATTATGTACCTGCCCATCTGTCTCGTTTCCTTCTAGTACACGTTTTAGTGCATTTTTTGTTATGACACAACCTCCTCTGATTGTGTCCTTATCTTCCCATGTCACTACACTATTTTAACAAAGACAATTTGTATATGTTAGATAAACTTAATTTCATATTTAATATTGATATACATATTTGTACACTTAGTTTTTGTGATGATGTCGTCAATGAAAAGAAAGTTTTGATCACATTTTGTTGCTCAACATTGAGATAGATCAAACATTTGCAACGTGCAAGGCCTATGTCTGAAAGTGTTGGCTCTATCACTGCAAGTGGCTTTGGACAGTTGTCTTATGCACTTTTATTTTCAACATCTTCATTTTTTTTGGGTTTTGGTTTATTTGCAACTTTTTTGTTTCATCACATATTCAAAGTTGTCACGTTGTTTTTTCACTCTTGTTCTTGCCTTCAATCTTTGAATATAAGAAGCTGTACTTTTTTGTGTTGCTTTGATTTTTTTTGCCACTTAATTTTGCCACCGTTTGTTTCCCATTTCTAGCAGCTGGTTGCAAAGGTTTTTCTGCATCTTTTTTTTTAGTTTTTCACTTTCAAACTCTTGTGTGTCGTAAAGTTTGAAAGATGGAGGGGTAAAGTCAAGCACTGAAACGCTGTATAGTACATTTTGGTTTTTTACATTCATATCCTCTTCAAGATGTTAAGTATCTTCTGTTTTGTCTTTCTGCACTTGACTTTCTTTTTCCAACTCTTCTTTTTGATGCACTTTAGTTGGAGTCTGTTTTTTCTTCATGTTCACATTGTATTTCTTCATTTTTCGGTTTTTTATCCAATTCAGTTTCTATTTCGATGGGCATAAGTTTCTCTATTTCTTCTGGTTTATCTACTGATTTCTGTACACTCTCTTCAGCTTTTGTTTCTTTATCTTGTTCATTTCTTTTCCATTTCTGCAAAAGTGTCTGCATTAAGTTCAGTTTGTAAACTGTCGCTTTTTACATTGAAACTTTCATTTTTCTTTTCTCTGTTTTCTTCACTGTCATTCAAATCAGCTTCAAATTTCTTGGTGTTGTCTCCAGCCTGCGATCTTTTCTCTTCATTTTCTTTCAACCTCAACTTAATTTCTCTCAACTCTTCTTTCAAACTCAAAACTTCTTGCTCTGCTTTAGTTCTCCTTTTTTTCTACTTCCAATTCTTTTTTTGTTTTCTTTGCTTCTTCTTCCAAATCTTTTATATGCATTTGGAAGATCCTGACGCTTATGTCTTCCTCAAATGAATGTGCACTTTCTTTGGTTTCTTCAAACTTTCTCTTTTTTCCATGCTTTTCTTTTTGAATTTTGGGCAAATTTTGTTCTACAGTTACTGTTTGAAGTAGACATTCTTCATATGGGATGAGATTTGTAATTTCTTTCACCTATAAAATTGGTATTGGAAAATTTGTTTTAGTTTTAAGCTATGATTTCAATTTACAATGACAATTGAATTTTTATTGTAACGAAAAGAGGAAATACTATGCGATAAAACAAATAGATAATGTCTTAATTTCTGATATTATTAATATCAGCTTCAATCACGTAAAACTATGGTATCAGTTTTTGAATTCTAGTATCAGTTTCTTATAATATTAGTATCAGTTGCAAGGATGTAAAACTATGGTATCAGTTATTGCATTGTAGCATCAGTTTATTATACTTCTAGTATCAGTTTCAATCATGAAATCATATGGTATCAGTTTTTGCATTCTGGTATCAGTTTTTGATACTTCTACAATTACTTTCAAGCATGTAATCATATGGTATTAGTTTTTGCATTCTAGTATTAGTTTCTGATACTATTAGTATCATGTAACAACCCGTATATTTGGACCATTTAAATTGACAATAATCCACACATGTCAACTTAAATAGTACAAAACATGAATCATAAATGGAGTATATGTGTATAAATGAGAATCATCACAGAATCACAGACAGATACAATATAATAGAATAACACGGCGGAATTACAACAATGTCATAATAGAAGTTCATGAAGCTACTAAGTAAATACAACAATGTCTCAAGCAAATAGTGAAATAGAAATACATAGATGTCTGATACAATATCAAAATAGAATGGAGCAATACTGATAAAGATAAATGATAGTCTTCAAATCTTCAACTTCCAAGCAGCACGGCAACAGAAATCCTCAGACTGACCCGAGCATATGCACAACAAATACTCGAGTCAGGACATATATTCTTATACAAGATAATATGACACAAACTTTGAAATAACAATAACTCAAAAATGAATGGAATAACATCTTTCAAGATCCGTTAAACTATCTACTATGTAATAGTGTACGCAAAGTAGATAATGCCTATCAGTAAGATAAAGTATCAAAATAGCGTTAAGGCGTTACCATTATCCCTCTTAACACATTTTATATAAGCATCATAGTCTATACAGCACTGTAAACTCCACCGTAAACTAGTGGGCTATCAGGGAGTACTTCATAGGTATAACACAAATTAAATCGTAGTGGTCGCGCATAGGGATACAAGTATGACAAGGCACATGAGGCAATACCCAAGGTAGTGAAACTACCGTTTGCCTGATCCGGACTACTGAGAATGCATCGCCACAACTACCGCAACACCGCGAAACAACACTCCCAATTCAAGGGTGCGCACCAATCAAAACAAGTAACGAGTAGTTTACGAAGAAGTGTGTCCGCTCGAGGTAGCTAACCTCATTTGGCCCGGCACGGCTCCTGTTTAAGTCATTTCCAATTCGACACAAATGTCAAGGTCATCCATTATCGTTCTCTTTCTTCAATCATCAACGTACATCGTTCCAACCACTTCATTCTGGATCACACTCCGCGTATAGTTATTAAAGTGGTATTCGGTTTAGACAGTGAGTATGTCCCTAACCGATTCCGGTTTCTTTAATAACTTCCGTAATTATTACACCGATTGGTCGTTTTAATGAATTTCAAACCAAATCAATTTCAATTTCTCTTAGAATTCGCAAGCCATCATTTCATTTACCTTTCTATATCAATTTCCAAAATTTATGTTTCAAATTCTCAATTTCCAATTTCCAAACTCTATAATTCAATTTCAATTTTAATTTAAACCATTTCAAATATTGATTTAAATTCATATAAAGGTTTTATTTCATAATCATTTAATTTAGGTAAATTTAACATTCAAAGCAATTTCAATTTAATTTCCAATTTATTAAATCAATTTAAGTTAACCTATATTATCGAAACTTACAAGTTTAATTAAATTAAATTTGTCAAATTAAATTCGTTAAATTACAAGTCTTATATTAATTTCATTAAATCACCCTTTTATTTCTTGTTAAAGAAATTCAATTTCACTTATTTACTTATCTAGTTTTACAAATTTCAAACTTAATTATTAAAGAAATTCAATTTCACTATCAAAGAAATTCAACTTTATTTAGTTATTACATAATTCCAAAACTTAATTCAATTATTTACTTAAATTTAAACAACATTCTTTCATCAAACATTTTGTTATTATTTTGTTTCAAATTATTAAATATTAACATTTGAAATTTCACTAGAATTCAAATTCCAAACTTCATTTAAAACCCTTATTATTTCATTTATATAAAATCTTTATATTTTTATTTTAAAATCGAATTATTTGACCAATCGGGTTTTTATTTAATTCTCTATCCTAAGTCAATTGTTTCATTTGGGTATTTATCATCTCAACCCGATTCCATTTCAATTCAAAACCAAAGCATAGTAAAGGGAACTTGCAGTGTGATAACTGGGATGGTGTCAAAATAAATAAATAAGCAATACCAACAATCAATAACAATCCAAAAATTTATTTAAATAATCCCGAAATAATCGTATTAATTTACATTGTTATTTATGCAAATTAATATAATTATTTCTAGAATGTACACTATCATTTCGCGTAGATTAAAGATTATTACACTATTATTTTATGCGGTTCTACACTTGATATCTACTATTCAATTTCATATTAATTTATACAACATAAATTTAGATGGTTCAAGGTGTAACTAACTCTATTTCTACGTGTCCATTAATTAAACATTTAAAGGGTCATATTATACAAATTTTATCTAATCAAATTCGAGCACATATGTCAATTTCAAATTTGTTAATTACCCTACGTCAAATTTAATTGTATATTATTTATCACTTCATGCATTTACAAATTTAACGTCCAATATCAACATCAAACAATCAATCATTTATCAACTAACTTGATTATCATCATATAAGAATATATGTCGTGAAAATTTATTCACCTTTCGTGGTTAGAGAATGAACGGCAAAGCACGAAGAAGCACGAATGGAATTGGTTCAACATGAACAATGGAACGCTGCAACCAACGACAAAAGAAAGATGATATTAATTCAAATGAACGTTCATATATAATTTATAAAATCATATATATGCACTTACCAAACGATGAAGAAAAGAAAGAAAGCTGAGAATTTGAGTGCTGCTGCAAAGTGGAAACTTCAACTGGTTGCTGTACACAACAGAAAAAGAAGCGGGTTACTATTCAGCAACCATATATATATATACTCCGTACATATTTTCTTTGGTAACAAATTGAAAGCTACAGTACACTTCCATCTTCCCATATAGCAACACTGTTCACTTTTATTTTTATTTTTATAAAACAAAGTCTGATTCTTTCTTTTTTTTTCTTTTAAAAAACACAAAGACTCAATTTTTTTCTCTTTTCACCATTGGATGCAAGCACAGGCGAGGCAGGGAAGGGTGCGCTTGGTGGAGGAGTTCAGGCAGCAGTCGCATGCGATGGTTGGAGTCGGTGGATGGGCGCGCCGGAAAGAGGGGTGACACGCGTGTCTGCGCACGGTGAACTGCTGGACGAGGGGGGAGGTGGCGGCGGTGTGTGGTTCGATGTAGTCGGGGTTTCCTCGACCTGGAGAAGCGGTGGGTGGGAGCGGATCTGGAGCGAAGGGGGTAGGCGGAGGCGGAGGGAACTGGCGAAGGCGAAGGGAAGGAGGCGGAGGTCAAGCCGGGTGTGGAGAGGAGTTGCAGGTGACGGGTGGTTCGGTGAGGCGGAGAACGGCCGAAGGTGGCATACGGCTGGGCGGAGCAAGGAGAAAAGAAGGGCGGTGGAACAGGCTGTGGGTCGCAAGGCATAGGTCAAGGTGGCTGAGCGTGTTCGGCACAAAGCGGGGAAAGGAGGAGCGGCCATGGGCTTGGGTTGCGGTCAGCAAGGGGAGTAGCTCATGGGTGGAGAGGCGAACAGTCGAGAGGAGCTGCAAGGCTGCGGCTTGGAACGGTGAGTCGAGTTGGATGCTCGGTTGAGGTGAGGAAGTGGTGGCCGGTCAGCTAGGCATAGTAGGACTTAATAGTGAAGAATATGAAAACAAACAGAGAGGAAACAAAGGAGAGGAGAAGAGAAGAGTTGGAGAGTTCGTACCTGGCAGAGCTGATGAAATGAGATGTTTGTTTCTTTTATATATATATATAAATTGCAGCAATTATGTTATTTCGAATTCCTAAACGTCACACCTACTCCCAAGTAACATCTCCCATCTTCCAACTGCCGCATTGAATGCAACTCAGCCAAATTCTATTTTCAAATTCTTGAATGGACACGGGCTGTTTTTTTTGGGCTGAATATGGTTTAACCGGTCTGCCCGGAACGGTTAAATTAACGCGTCGCTTTACGACGAACTCCAATTTGCACAAATAAATATACCGTTTTGATTAGCGCGATGAGGCGCTTACACCGGTACACAGATAATTTTGATACGACAGTTTTATAAAAACTCGAAATTTACGTCGATTAAATTGTTCGTTTGACAAAACAATTAAAATGAAGCAGGCGACGACGGAATTAGACGAAACGAATTGCGACGTCTAACTGAGATAAATTTTTACAACATTACTGTGTAAAAATATTTGGATTCGAAAAATAAATTTTTCGCAGTTTTAAAATGAATTGATATGCAATAAAACGCGAACGAAATCTTCTGCAATATTTTGCGACGAAACTTTGCCCATATCCATAACTAACTAGACGCATCTTATAAACGAAGTTTGGACGTTAATTGAGATCGTATGTAAATTTCACATTTTTATATTAAAATAATGGATTTACAATTTTTCAATTGGATCGGAAATTCAGGGTCGTTACACTATCCCCCACTCAAAACTTTTCGTCTTCGAAAAGGAACGAGACGGGAGAAGTAGGAAAGAACCAAGCAGAAAAGTCAAGATAGATTTTAAGAAAATTGAATTTATATCTGAAATTAGTAATTCGCGGTGTGAATCCCGAATACTATCCTTAGTTTCCCAGGTGCAATCTTGGTCATCTGCACTCCACTAGACTTTGACGAGATTGACCGACTTCCTTCTAAGTTGCTTTGTCTCTCGATCGACCATCCGAAGTGGCTTCCGCTCAATAGTCAAGTCAGGCTCGATAACTATCTCTTCCAACTGAGTAGTGGGAATGGTCATAGATGGATCGCGCACAACTTTGCGAAGATGTGAGACATGGAACACATTGTGCACACCGGCAAACTTTTCTGGCAATGAAATTCTATAGGCCAAGGTTCCAACCCTTTCCGTAATCTCAAACGGGCCAACAAATCTGGGAGCAAGCTTTCCCTTCCTTCCAAATCGAATAACATTCTTCAAAGGAGACACTTTCAGAAATACTTCGTCTCCTACACTGAATTTGAGATCTCTCCTCCTTCTGTCAGCGTAGCACTTCTGTCTACCTTGTGCCATCTTAATCTTCTTCCTGATTTCTTCAACTTTCTCGGAAGCTTCCATAATCATTTCCAGACCAAGCACTAATCGGTCACCAGACTCAATCCAACAAGTTGGCGATTTGCACGGCCGTCCATATAAGGCTTCGAACGGTGCCATACCAATGCTTGCCTGATTTAATTTAAGATAATTAATTCCAATTCAAATATACTTATTCAAATTTGAAATTTGAATCCTTTACCTGATAACTATTATTATAGGTAAATTCAACCAAATGGAGATGATCTTCCCAGGATCCACCAAAGTCTATAATACAAGCTCAGAGTAGGTCTTCCAAAATCTGATTCACCCTCTCAGTTTGGCCATTTGTCTGAGGATGATAAGCTGTGCTCAGATTCAGCTTAGTGCCCAAAGTATCCTGAAACGCCTTCCAGAATTTACTAGTGAAAATAGGATCTCTATTGCATACGATACTAGATGGTACACCATGAAGTTTAACAACTTCCTTCATATATATCTCAGCCAAACTCGAAGCAGCACGAGTGGTCTTGACTGGAATAAAATGAGCAGATTTCGTCAATCTATCGACAATCACCCAAATGCTCTCGTTACCCTTTCTAGTCCTTGGTAGCCCATCAATAAAGTCCATAGAGATCTGCTCCCACTTCCAACTTGGAATCTCTAGAGGTTGAAGCAATCCTCCCGTCTTCCTGTGATCAGCCTTAACTTGTTGACAGGTTGTGCACCTACTAACATAGGTAGAAATATCACGCTTCATCCCACTCCACCAATATAACTTCTTCATATTTTGATACATCTTTGTGACTCCTAGATGAAATGAAAGCGAGGATTGATGGTTTTCTCTCAGCACTTCATGTCTTAAACCATCAACATTTGGAACACAAATTCGATTGTCGATTCTCAAAACTCCATTACCATCAACTTGTGCACCCATTTTTCTATCAACATTTCCAACTCTATCGAGAACTATTTCTTTGATACGATAGAGCAAAGTGTCCTCGTATTGCTTGGCTATGATGCGATCCATAAGGGCTGGGGAGACGACAAGCTGAAATAACATTCCTTCCACTAGATTACAACATACCATTGCTTGGTTTCTGCTTAAAGCATCGGCTACGACGTTTGCTTTTCCTGGGGTGTAGTTAATATCAAGATCATATGCAGCTAAGAATTCGAGCCATCGGACCTGTCTCTGATTCAAATCCTTTTGTGTGAAAATATATCTCAATGACTTATGGTCAGTGAATAATTGAATTTGGTTCCCAAAAGATAATGCCTCTATAACTTTAGAGCAAATACAACTGCAAGAAGCTCTAAATCATGAGTTGCGTAATTTGGGTTTTTAACTGGCGACCCGCATAGGCAATAACCTTTTCTTTCTGCATTAGAACTGCTCCTAATCCATCACGGCAGGCATCAGTATAGACGGTCAATCCTTCGCTTCCGTCAATAACCGTAAGAACCGGGGTAGAGGTCAACTTTCGCTTCATTTCATTGAAAGCTGCTTCACACTTTTCACTCCAAATAAATTTTACATTCTTTTTGGTCAGTGCGGTAAGTGGTGCGGTAATACGAGCAAAGTTTTCTATAAATCTGCGATAATAGCCAGCCAAGCCCAAGAAGCTACGAATATCTGTAGGAGTTTTGGGAGTCTCCTAATCCTGCAAATTCAAAGGATTCGAATTAAGATAGAGATAAGATGTTCGGATAGAATGACGAAAAAGGATAGAACTTACATTGATTACAGCGATCTTAGCTGGATCGACTAAAATCCCATTCTCTGAGACAATATGGCCAAGAAATCGAACTTCATCTCTCCAAAAGTGGCATTTCGAGAACTTGGCTTTAAGCTGATGACTACGCAGAGTTTCCAGAACAAAAGCCAAATGTGACCTATGCTCTTTCTCATCTTTAGAGAAGACGAGAATATCATCGATGAAAACAAGAACAAACTTGTTAAGAACATCACGGAAAACTCTGTTCATCAAGTCGACGAAATAAGCTGGAGCATTAGTTAGGCCGAATGGCATAACTAGCCATTCAAAGAAACCATTTTCAGTGCGGAATGTTGTTTTAGGAATACTCTCCTCAGCAATTCTGAGTTGGTGAAAGCCGGTAGCCAGATCGAGTTGAGAGAAAACTTTAGTTCCATGGAGCTGGTCGAATAGATCATTAAAGCGGGGCATTGGATATCTGTTCTTGTGTGTGAGCTTGTTTAGCTCTCTATAGTCCACACACATTCTGAGAGAACCATCTGACTTTGTGATGAATACAACTGCAGCTCCCCATTCTGAATGACTTCGCCATATCAAGCCTTTAGCAAATAAATCTTCAATCTGAGCATTCAATTCTGCCTTCTCTTTAGGAGCCATTCTCCTAGGAGGGAGAACTACTGGTCGAGAACCAGGAATAAGATCAATGCGGAATTCGATTTCCCGTGGAGGTGGTAGAGAATTGACTTCTCCAAACACATCAGAAAAGAGTTGAACAATCGGGGTAGAGCTTAGATCATTTGGATGAGAGTCAAGAGAGAATATAAAACTTCCAGCACACTCCTAAGACGATTTACCTTCAATAAATAAAGGTTTACTCTTGTCGTCAATTAGAGAAACGGTTTGAGCTTTGCAAGAGATAACGGCTTCGAACTTTCGTAGCCAATCAACACCTAATAGGATATCGAATGCCTCGAATCCAAGGACATAGAAATCCCAAGTGAAACGGTGCATGCCATACATAAGCGTGACATATTTGCATACCCTTTTGAGGTTAGCGGGTCCTCCAATGGGGTTTGATACACATAAGAAAGTAGATGCAAGAATGGGTTCCAATTCAAGTTTATTACACAAATCAATAGATATGAAACTATGTGTTGCTCCAGTATCAAATAGAACTTTAACGGGTAAAGTATGCAACATAAAAGTACTCTGTAATGTACCTTGGGTATCACTAGGAGCAGGTGGGGTAGGTGGATCACGGGTGGAAGAAGTCATAGCAAATACTCCAGCTGTCTTTCCCTTTTGATACAAGGGATAATCCTTCTTGAAATGGCCAGGCTGCAAACAAACATGGCAGAGGTTGTTCCTGGTATCCTGAGGTGGAGGAATGGCGGCACTGACAGAGGTTGGACAACTGTTGGCATAGTGACCCTTCTGGTCGCACTTGAAACATGTGATGGAGGATAAGTCAATGGGCTTCTTCTGAGAATAGCCAAACCCGGTTGTCTTCTACCAGTTCTTCTTTTGTTGCTCAAAGTTTGGTTTCCTCTTCCCAACCTGACTAGAAGATGGCTGAGTAACTGGAGCCTTGGTAGTTGATGTTCCCTTCGGCTTTCCCTCATACCTTAGAGCAAAATCCATCAACTCGGTGAAAGTGCCATGGACATGAGCTGTGAGGAGATCGTAATACTTTGGACGTGCTCCATGGATGAACTTCTCATTTTTTAGCAGCGGTGTATCAATCAAGCCAGGTCTGAACTTAGAGAGTTCGTTAAACTTCCTTTCATACTCGGAGAAAGTCATGTTACCCTGCTTGAGGTCCATAAATGATCGATAGAGCTGAGCCTTCCCGGCAGCTGGCATCCACTGATCATAAAGGAATCCCTATTTACAAACGATATAAGATGAGTCAAAATTTGACGAGATATAAGGAATAAATTGGGATGTAATTCAGATAGATTTCTACCTAAACTGAGCCAAGGTGATAGTTTCCTCGTCAGTACGGGAGGTGACTGACTCCCACCAATCCTGTGCCGCATCCTGAAGCTGCCAAGCGGCCAATTGACGCTTCTGTGCATCAGTAATCTCCAGGCCAGTGAAGATCCTTTCCAGGCTCTTCAGCCACTGTTGCGCTCCAATGATACTCTCGGATCCAGAGAATTTTATGCCGCTAAGCTAGTTGTATTCCTTGCTAAGAGTAGAAAACTTGACTGCGGAAGCTGGGGCACGTGGTTCGGGAGCATTTCCTCTACCCCCACCTCTAGCGTTCCTTCTGGTACTCATCCTGGAACACCAAGAATGATTTAGAATCAAAGATAGAAATTTTATAGAACTTAAGGAAATTCTAATCAAATGAATTCAGCTAGGAGGATGGAATCAAAAGGATATGGATTCTGAAATGATTCTCCTCATTCTAGGGTATGGTTACCCTATCTCTAATGAGCTTAAAACTCCACATGCTTAGGTTTTCAGGAACCAAAGCTCTGATACCAACTGTAACAACCCGTATTTTTGGACCATTTAAATTGACAATAATCCACACATGTCAACTTAAATAATACAAAACACGAATCATAAACAGAGTATATGTATATAAATGAGAATCATCACAGAATCACAGACAGATACAATATAATAGAATAACGCAGCGGAATTACAAAAATGTCATAATAGTAGTTCATGAAGCTACTAAGTAAATACAACGATGTCTCAAGCAAATAGTGAAATAGAAATACATAGATGTCTGATACAATATCAAAATAGAATGGAGCAATACTGATAAAGATAAATGAAAGTCTTCAAGTCTTCAACTTCCAAGCAGCATGGCAACAGAAATCCTCAGACTGACCCGAGCATGTGCACAACACACACTCGAGTCAGGACATATATTCTTATACAAGATAATATGGCACAAACTTTGAAATAACAATAACTCAAAGATGAATGGAATAACATCTTTCAGGATCCGTTAAACTATCTACTATGTGATAGTGTACGCTAAGTAGATAATGCCTATCAGTAAGATAAAGTATCAAAATAGCGTTAAGGCGTTACCATTATCCCCCTTAACACATTTTATATAAGCATCATAGTTTATACAGCACTGCAAACTCCACCGTAAACTAGTGGGCTATCAGGGAGTACTCCATAGGTATAACACAAATCAAATCGTAGTGGTCGCGCTAGTATGACAAGGCACATGAGGCAATACCCAAGGTAGTGAAACTACCGTTTGCCTGATCCGGACTACTGAGAATGCATCGCCGCAACGACCACAACACCGCGAAACAACACTCCCAATTCAAGGGTGCGCACCAATCAAAACAAGTAACGAGTAGTTTACGAAGAAGTGTGTCCGCTCGAGGTAGCTAACCTCATTTGGCCCGGCACGGCTCCTGTTTAAGTCATTTCCAATTTGACACAAATGTCAAGGTCATCCATTATCGTTCTCTTTCTTCAATCATCAACGTACATCGTTCCAACCACTTCATTCTGGATCACACTCCGCGTATAGTTATTAAAGTGGTATTCGGTTTAGACAGTGAGTATGTCCCTAATCGATTCCGGTTTCTTTAATAACTTCCGTAATTATTACACCGATTGGTCGTTTTAATGAATTTCAAACCAAATCAATTTCAATTTCTCTTAGAATTCGCAAGCCATCATTTCATTTACCTTTCTATATCAATTTCCAAAATTTATGTTTCAAATTCTCAATTTCCAATTTCCAAACTCTATAATTCAATTTCAATTTTAATTTAAACCATTTCAAATATTGATTTAAATTCATATAAAGGTTTTATTTCATAATCATTTAATTTAGGTAAATTTAACATTCAAAGCAATTTCAATTTAATTTCCAATTTATTAAATCAATTTAAGTTAACCTATATTATCGAAACTTACAAGTTTAATTAAATTAAATTTGTCAAATTAAATTCGTTAAATTACAAGTCTTATATTAATTTCATTAAATCACCCTTTTATTTCTTGTTAAAGAAATTCAATTTTACTTATTTACTTATCTAGTTTTACAAATTTCAAACTTAATTATTAAAGAAATTCAATTTCACTATCAAAGAAATTCAACTTTATTTAGTTATTACATAATTCCAAAACTTAATTCAATTATTTACTTAAATTTAAACAACATTCTTTCATCAAACACTTTGTTTTTTTTTGAGAAGAACGGTTGTGTAGCAGGGAACTACACAGCCGATTAGGCTAAATATATATAGGTAGTGTTAGTTCGATCAACATGCCCGATCGATAGCTAAAGCAGCACATCAACAAAAGAGTGTTTAGGTTACAGTCATTGTGTCATATTATAAATAGAGATTAATATACAAACTAAGCCAGTGATTATCAGAAGAACTGCAGCGAAAAGTAAAAGCAAGTCGATCCCTCAGTCTCCACCATGCTGTCCTGTCGGTGCGGCAGAGGATGCGCTACCCACCGATTCTTCCGAGGGGGACCTCGCCGAGGGAAGGCGAAATCTGAAAGGCGCCAAAGATGAGGAACCTGCCCAATAGTCGAAAAGATTAGAGATTTTAATGCATAATGCAAGACGCGAGCTAGTGGGTTTGTTGAAGATGATGGCGTTTCTCTCTTTCCAGATGACCCAGCAGAAGATAGCCAGAAGAGAGTCGAGATGGGGGTTAGGAGAGCTATACTGCCAGTGCTCAAAGAAATCCTCAATTGAGTAGATTTTCCCAAGATTATGGACGCAAACCGAAACCCAAATGTAGAAAGTTAAATCGCATTCGAGGAAAAGATGTCGGATAGATTCGATTTCAGAGTTGCAGAAGACGCAAATCTGGTCTGAAGTGATGTTAAAGTGGGTGAGGCGATCCTTGGTATTAATCCGGCCATGTATGAGACACCACTGGAAGAATTTAATTCGGGGAGGGATATGGTATTTCCAGACACGGGGGAAGGCAAATAGTCTATCGGGATGGTTTAGGAAGGAGTAGCATTGGGAGATGGTGAAGCCACTGGAGGGAGCAAGGGCCCAGGAGTGATGATCAGGCAGGGCAGGGGTAAGGACAGTAGAATGTAAGATGTTGAGAGCGGAGAGGAGCTCAGTGAGAGTGTCGGCATCGAAAAGAGACGGGGGGCAGAGGCTGGGTAGGCCAAGGTTGACAGCATCCGCCACTGATAAGAGAGGTCGATTGGAGGAGGAGAAGAGGGATGGGAGGGAGCGGTGAAGTGGGGAGAGGCTGTGCCAGCAGTCGAACCAGAAAAGACAGTTGGCGCCAGCACCAAGTTTCACTTGTAGGAGCGGTTTGATACGATCAACTGATGCGAGAACACCTGACCAAAAAGGTGAGGGCTTGGAGAGTGGAGCGAAGTGGAGGGCATGAAAAGGGTCCGCATTGTAGTGATAGGCCAGGATCCAGTCTTTCCAGATGAACTGGCCCGGAGAGAGGAGACGCCAGAGCCATTTAGAGAGTAGAGACTGATTGAGGGTGATCAAGTTAGAGATGCCTAAACCGCCATGATCCGTGTGTAAACAAATGATTTTCCAGCTGATCAGGCATTTGGCTCCCCCACCATTCCAGAGAAAAGAGCGTCTAATAGAATCGATTTTTTTGGATACCCAGCTAGGAATTTTGTGGAAGGAGAGCCAGTAGAGAGGGATTGCAGAGAGTACCGCTTTGACCAAGACAAGTCTGCCTGATGTCGATAAGGTGTTCGCTTTCCAACCTGCAAGTCTAGATTCGATTCTGGATACGAGGGGAATCCAGTCCGAACGATGAAGCTTAGTGGGACGCAGGGGGATGCCAAGATAGGATAAAGGAAAAGTGTCAATATTGCAGTTGAGAGCAGAGGCAATGGGGGGACCGAGATGGTCAGCATTTCCAAGCATGATGACAGAGCTTTTGCTAAAGTTAATAGAGAGGCCAGAGATGAGTTCGAAGGTGTACAGAAGGACCTTAAGACAGTGGATGTGCTCAGGGGCGGGGGAGACGAAAAGGATCGTGTCATCTGCAAACTAAAGGTTAGATATCGATGGGCTGGGATGGGAATTGGGGTTAGGATTGGGGGGACGGATGCCAGCCAAGTAGTTGTCTGCTGTCGCCAGTTTGATCATTTGGTTAAAAACATCCGCTACTAGTACGAAGATGAGTGGAGAGAGAGGGTCTCCTTGCCTAAGACCCCTAGCTGATTTTATGAGACCGCCAGAGACGCCACCTATCTGGATCAAGGAAAGGCTTGAGTTCAGTATACATTTAATCCAGTTGCACCACTTAGGTGGGAATCCTCTGTGCATCAGGAGTTCAAGGATGAAGTTCCAGTTGACTGAGTCAAAGGCTTTGGAAAAGTCTAATTTTAGAAGGACCCCTGGGATGTTATTGGAATGACAGTGAGAGATGACTTCTTGTGTTGCCGCGACACAGTCCAGTATGCTCCTTCCTTTGATGAAGGCCGATTGTTCCGCTCCCACCAGAGATTCCATATGGGTTTGAAGACGGTTAGCGAGTACCTTGGTTATCAGTTTGAAAGTGGTGTTGAGCAGGCTAATAGGTCGAAATGCTGAGAGGGAGTTGGCGCCATCAGATTTAGGAAGGAGAACGATGTTGGCGTAGTTAAGGCAGGATATGGCCATGGGGTTGGAGCAGAATTCGGGACACATGCTTAGGATGTCTTCTCTGACAACCCCCTAGAAATGCTTAAAGAAGTAAGGGCCAAAGCCATCTGGCCCCGGGGATTTTTTATCGTCCATATCTTTGAGGGCAGCCAAGATTTCCTCCTCCGTAAAAGATGAATCTATAGGGATGGGCAAAGGATTAGGATAGAGAAGGTTCCAATCTATGACTTTGGCAACCTACCAGATCCACCTCAGCCACCTCTCGAGTAGTAGGTTAGCTCAGATCTCTTAGAAAACTCCTTAGGCCTTGGGCTAAGTCTATTTGGGGCTCCATCCGTACTCGCATTGCCGACATCCAGAATGAAATCCTTGCTCTAAATATCCAAGAGGAGTCTCACCCCCTAGACAATGGTGACTCAACCACCCTTGCAAACCTAGAAGCTGAACTTGAAAGACTAATGAAGCAAGAAGAGATTGGTTGGAAACAGCGGTCAAAAGCCAAGTTGCTTAAAGATGGTGACAAAAACACTTCTTACTTCCACAAATTAGCAAATGGCCGGCGCAGGTCCTTATCCATCCCGGAAATCGTGCATAACAACAACGCTATATCCGATCCTACCACCATCCTGAACCTCTTTTCCGACTTCTACCGTTCTATTCTTCAAACACTTTGTTATTATTTTGTTTCAAATTATTAAATATTAACATTTGAAATTTCACTAGAATTCAAATTCCAAACTTCATTTAAAACCCTTATTATTTCATTTATATAAAATCTTTATATTTTTATTTTAAAATCGAATTATTTGACCAATCGGGTTTTTATTTAATTCTCTATCCTAAGTCAATTGTTTCATTTGGGTATTTATCATCTCAACCCGATTCCATTTCAATTCAAAACCAAAGCATAGTAAAGGGAACTTGCAGTGTGATAACTGGGATGGTGTCAAAATAAATAAACAAGCAATACCAACAATCAATAACAATCCAAAAATTTATTTAAATAATCCCGAAATAATCGTATTAATTTACATTGTTATTTATGCAAATTAATATAATTATTTCTAGAATGTACACTATCATTTCGCGTAGATTAAAGATTACTACACTATTATTTTATGCGGTTCTACACTTGATATCTACTATTCAATTTCATATTAATTTATACAACATAAATTTAGATGGTTCAAGGTGTAACTAACTCTATTTCTACGTGTCCATTAATTAAACATTTAAAGGGTCATATTATACAAATTTTATCTAATCAAATTCGAGCACATATGTCAATTTCAAATTTGTTAATTACCCTACGTCAAATTTAATTGTATATTATTTATCACTTCATGCATTTACAAATTTAACATCCAATATCAACATCAAACAATCAATCATTTATCAACTAACTTGATTATCATCGTATAAGAATATAAGTCGTGAAAATTTATTCACCTTTCATGGTTAGAGAATGAACGGCGAAGCACGAAGAAGCACGAATGGAATTGGTTCAACACGAACAATGGAACGCTACAACCAATGACAAAAGAAAGATGATATTAATTAAAATGAACGTTCATGTATAATTTATAAAATCATATATATGCACTTACCAAACGATGAAGAAAAGAAAGAAAGCTGAGAATTTGAGTGTTGCTGCAAAGTGGAAACTTCAACTGGTTGCTGTACACAACAGAAAAAGAAGCGGGTTACTATTCAGCAACCATATATACTCCGTACATAGTTTCTTTGGTAACAAATTGAAAGCTACAGTACACTTCCATCTTCCCATAAAGCAACACTGTTCACTTTCATTTTTATTTTTATAAAACAAAGTCTGATTCTTTCTTTTTTTTTCTTTTAAAAAAAACAGAGACTCAATTTTTTTCTCTTTTCACCATTGGACGCAAGCACAGGCGAGGCAGGGAACGGTGCGCTTGGTGGAGGAGTTCAGGTAGCGGTCGCATGCGATGGTTGGAGTCGGTGGATGGGCGCATCGGAAAGAAGGGTGACGCGCGTGTCTGCGCGCGGTGAACTGCTGGACGAGGGGGGAGGTAGCGGCGGTGTGTGGTTCGATGTAGTCGGGGTTTCCTCGGCTTGGAGCAGTAGTGGGTGGGAGCGGATCTGGAGCGAAGGGGGTAGGCGGAGGCGGAGGCAGAGGGAACTGGCGAAGGCGAAGGGAAGGAGGCGGAGGTCAAGCCCGGTGTGGAGAGGAGTTGCAGGTGACGGGTGGTTCAGTGAGGCGGAGAACGGCCGAAGGTGGCATACGGCTGGGCGGAGCAAGGAGAAAGGAAGGGCGGTGGAACAGGCTGTGGGTCGCAAGGCATAGGTCAAGGTGGCTGAGCGTGTTTGGCACAAAGCGGGGAAAGGAGGAGCGGCCATGGGCTTGGGTTGCGGTCAGCAAGGGGAGAAGCTCATGGGTGGAGAGGCGAACAGTCGAGAGGAGCTGCAAGGCTGCGGCTTGGAGTGGTGAGTCGAGTTGGATGCTCGGTTGAGGTGAGGAGGTGGTGGCCGGTCAGCTAGGCAAGTAGGGCTTAATAGTGAAGAATATGAAAAAAAAATAGAGAGGGAACAAAGGAGAGGAGAAGAGAAGAGTTGGAGAATTCGTACCTGGCAGAGCTGATGAAATGAGATGTTTGTTTCTTTTATTATATATAAATTGCAGCAATTATGTTATTTTGAATTCCTAAACGTCACACCTACTCCCAAGTAACATCTCCCATCTTCCAACTGCCGCATTGAATGCAACTCAGCCAAATTCTATTTTCAAATTCTTGAATGGATACGGGCTGTTTTCTTTTTTTGGGCTGAATATGGTTTAACCGGTCCGCCCGGAACGGTTAAATTAACGCGTCGCTTTACGACGAACTCCAATTTGCACAAATAAATATACCGTTTTGATCAGCGCGGCGAGGCGCTTACACCGGTACACAGATAATTGTGATACGATGGTTTTATAAAAACTCGAAATTTACGCCGATTAAATTGTTCGTTTGACAAAACAATTAAAATAAAGCAGGCGACGACGGAATTAGACGAAACAAATTGCGATGTCTAAATGAGATAAATTTTTACAACATTACTTTATAAAAATATTTGGATTCGAAAGATAAATTTTTCGCAGTTTTAAAATGAACTGATATGCAATAAAACGCGAACGAAATCTTATGCAATATTTTACGACGAAACTTTACCCATATCCATAACTAACTAGACGCATCTTATAAATGAAGTTTGGACGTTAATTAAGATCGTATGTAAATTTTACATTTTTATATTAAAGTAATGGATTTACAATTTTTAAATTGGGTCGGAAATTCAGGGTCGTTACATATCAGTTTCAAGCAAATAAACATATGGTATCAATTATTGTGTTCTAGTTTATGTTTCTTATACTATTAGTATGTAATGATATGATATCATTTTTTGCTCACTGTGGTATCGGTTTTATGTTATAGAAGAAAGGATATACAATTAAACTTTATTCTACATAAGAGTTAAAGCATATTGATTAACAAAAATTAAATGGAATTTTAACTTACATCACCCTCTTTCACATTATCAAAAACTTCTTTGATTGCTTTGTCTTTTAGTTTCCTTAAGTCTCACTTCACAAATCTGGGTAAAGCTATAGTATAATGTTGTCTTTGTTGAATGAGATGTAATTTCTCACAAATGCAATACTATTAACATAAAAATAATTGATTAGGTATGTTTGTTAAAAAAATCAAATAATAATTTTGATTATTTTATCTTACCAATGGAAGCATGGAGCATCCCGACATATTTCTTGGTTTATGGATGAACTTCTTGACAAATATACTGAAATTCTTTTCTATCGTTAGTGGCCAAGAAACCAATTGCATTGTCTATACATTAATTAAGTATGGTAGAATTCCCCATCTTAACTTTTGCTGGTTGTTTGGGAAGAAGAATGTTAATAGTATTTCGATTACTATTAACAGTGGCAAGTCTTCTTCGTACTCCTTTTTCTTCTTTGCCACATCTTTCTTTATTCTTTTTCCACAACATTCCTTGTTATGTAAGTGCTATTGCCAAAGTTTCTCTTTGCAAATTCTCTGCACTGCATTGGAATTGTTCTGTTTGTCATTTTCTGAGTTGGCTCAATGTTAATTCCTTTTAATGGTAGGCAAATAATCAAACTTATATCTCTTGCTGTAACTTTCATTCTTTCTTTAGCAAATAAGAATGCATCTTCCTCAACTGAGTAGCATTGGTATAAAGCATCCAAATTGCGTTGATCCCTTTTACATTCTTTCATCAGAATTTTCTCTTCATAAAAAACTCTAAAGAAATTATAGAAAGGAGTGCTCTTTAATATGTCCATCTGCTTTTTGGATAGAGCATTTTTTTGTTTTATCATTTTCACCATTTTGAATACTGCTTGCAGTCCACATCTATAAGCAGTTTTATGCTTTTTGTCTTCAGATTTTGATACTTTCTGTTGTTCTGTTTATGGTCTGCCTTTAATGCATTTTGGATGTGGATTAACAAAATCATCATCATCCTATTATTTCAAAATAAAGACAATAAGTAATTTGTGAAACAAATTATGTTGAAACGTAACAATAGGTTGAGTATTAGCTGCAGTGAAATAACTTCAGTGAAATATGTAACGATTTTAAGTTTGCAGTGACTAGGTATCAATTTGTACTAAGTAGGTATCAGTTTTTTGTAAGTAGGTATCATTTTTTGTAAGTAGGTATCAGTTTTTTGTAATTATCAGATTTCAACTAAATGATATTGACTATTATTTTACCAAACGATTTACACTAAATGATACTGACTATTATTTATTGTAACTAGGTATCAGTTTGTTGTAGTTATCAGTCTTTTCTTTTACCAAATGATTTACAGGTATTATTTTTACAATATCTATCATGTTATAAAGTTATTATGCTTCTAATTTTACCGAATTGAGTTGTTCTTCTTCTGACTCTTCATCTGCAACTTTTTTGCCTTCTTCTTTCTGAGATTTTTCCTGTTTAACATTTTTGATAATATTATAATACATTTAACGGTATGAAATTGTTAGCATTAGTTTCATAATTTTTCAATTCCAGTTACCTCGGTTTCTATTTGTATTTTCTTTTGAATCATTTTTTCATTTCTTCGTTTTGTTCTTTGTTCTCTTTTTTGCATATTTTCTTCAACTGTTTTCTCTGCAACTATTTGTTGCTGCATGTTTTCTTCTTTGTTTTGTGCAAAAAAATTCAATGTTACTATAATAAAATTATACTAACTTTGTTATACTTGATTTTATAGTATCAATTACCTTCTCTGGTATACTTTCTCTTATTTTTGTTCTTCTTTCAATTGCCGTAATTTTTTCATGCCTTCTTTTTGTTCTTGTTTCTCTATTTTGCTTTTCCTCTTCTACAGATGTAGGTTTTTTAAGATTTAACTTGCTGCTTTTTCCCTTTATTGTCTTTCCTATCATTTCCACTAGAGGTAGGTTTTCCTCTTCTATCATTGCATTTTCTTTTTGAATATCTACTGTTGGAAGTGATTCGACATTTTGATTTTCACTTTGTTGCTCCACTTCCAATGTAGGTAGGTTTTCTTCGACTGTCAATTGTTGTGCTTGTTGTTCGTCGGCTGTCGATTGTTGCGGTTGTGTTGGAGATGTAGATTTGTTTCTGGTTTGTGGTGCCATTTGTTTTTCGAGAAAAATTTCGTCAAATTCTGAGTGAAAACAAGGAGGAGGAAGATGAACAAAATTCTTTGTTTTGTTTTAAATTGTATCTGGGCGTTGGGCTTTGTCCTTACGGTAAAAACTTTTTACGCGTGTCCTTGTGAGTAATTTTTTACTTTAATTTGTCCTTTAAATTTCTTTTCCCTATTAAATATTTATTATATACATCTAATGTGTACCCCTATAAGTCCCATGAGTTTTACTTATTTTGGCCTCTCACTTTATTTATACGAATAACAGATATAAATTTAATTATAACACCTATAATTTATTTAGTTATATATAATCATATGTATTTCTTTTATTAATTACTTTTTTATTAATTTTATAAACATAACCATGAAATTTATTTATTTAAATTTTGAAACAATTTTAAGTTTATATTCTGTAACCCCTTACAAAATTATGTAATTAGTTATGTAATTTAAATTTTTTAAATTTGTATTTATAACACTTGATACATAATTATTTAATTATTTATATTAAAAAAAAATTAAATTAATTTATGATATTCAAAAATGCTTATTTTAATTAAAGACTCAAAAATCTTTTAAGTCTCCTATAAGGGCATACCTTAGAAATAAACTATTTCGATGAGTTCGGTAAGAGGCTGGAGATTGGGAGGTTTTCCACATATAGTTTTCCTTTATTAGTGTAACCTTCTCCTTAGTTCAAGCGTCAGACACCCATCTACTTTGACTTTTCTAAAAGTACTGCTTTTGTGTGTTGTTTAATTTATTCGCACTCCATAATGCAAGCTTTGATACCATTGTTTGACCAAATGAGAATCAAAATGAATATTTTTTAATTATATATATATATATATAATCAAATTAAAAATAAAATTATATTATTAAAATAAAGAGGGTTGAATACGCATTTAAAAATTACATGATATATGTGAGCATATTTACATGAATTAAAAACTAGATCAGTAATCTTACCTATCACCTAATGATCCTATCGAGAGCCAATACGTTGTTTATTCAGAACTTCCTCGTAGGGAACCACCATCTCCTTCTCTACACATTGCATGTTTAAAAAGATGGCTTCATGAAGGTAATGGTAGAGGCTAAAGTTCGATTAAAACAGTAGAAAGAACGTGTAATAAATTATAGCGATGATTATTCTATTAATATTTGAAAGTATGAACTCTTTTCTCCCACATAACCTCTAGCCTTGGTTACTTGGTAGATTTCTAGATGACATATATATGTGGTTGGACCTAATGTTGACCAATGATGGCCAAAAATCTCATTTACTCCTATTTGAACAATATTCAATCGGCTGAACCGTCGTATAACTTTTATACATCTTTTAATTTTACGCTTGAAATAAATAAATAAATAGCCATATATTAATACAATATTTTGTTTGTTTATTATTAATTTTTATAATTTATAAATTAATTTTATTCTTGGTCGAATTCAGATGTAACTGATAAAGTGGTGTATCGAATATTTGGTATGAACTCATTCCATAGTCAATGTCAAAATAATTTAAATACTAAAGCCTATAGACTTGCTGAAGCATAGTATAGGGTCAAACTTAATGCTTATAGACCATTTAGGAAAAGTTGTATTTTCGATTTAATATAAAGCGATCTGGTAACGATGGTTTGCACATGTATTCTTTTCCTCATCACTACATTAGTAAGATATTTAGAGTTTGGTCTAAGGTTAAAAACACTATTATTATCCTATAAAGTGCATAGGCCACTTTAAAATCTTTGATTCAATGCAATAACATTTATCGATTAATAGTCTTACTCTAGCCAGAGATTTTCACTTTGATTTGGGTTTCCTATTATGATGATACCGACCTTCTATAATGAAGGAGATGAATCCATTCTTGAGGAGTGTTCACTTCAAGTACCTTTATGTGTACTTAACCGTGGCTATTGCACAGTTGTTATACCATGTGGATGACCATTGTCAAATTATATTTATGTACTCAAGATTGATGATTTTCTCAAGTCAGAAGACAAATGCATGTCATTACCTTGAGATCTTTTACTTTGATTTAGTAATATTAACCTATAGAAGATTCTTGTCAAGTCGTTATGTAATAGTTCCAAAAGCTTTGATGCCGCTAAAAGTTAATGATCAAATCACCATCAATTGTATGGATAATGTTACGTGCACTTAGTCACAATAAATGTATTACTATCCTTTCTCCAATAAATCTCAACTAGGAACATTTAAGGAGTTAGTGTAATGACCCGCTTTTTTACCCTAAAAAGTCGACCCTAATATACCCCTGGTATTCATGTGTCGTACATGTGAGTGCCGAAAAGACAAATTATTGGGCTGAAAGAGAAAAAAATACAGAATCTCACATGGTAATGAGTAATATATAATATACAACAAATCCTTACTAAAAGAAACTTTAATAAACATTCAACAATCAGAGTAACTGTCCTATCATCAGGCTAGACAGTTATGATAGCCTGTCCTCACAAATGCTGATAAATACAAAATAAGAAATCTAGCAAAAAATAAAAAACGCGAAGATTTAAAAAGATATTCGGGTCTTGGAGGCATTAACTCATCTCCTGAAGCTCCAAAGTATCCAACAAAATCTGGAAATATACTCGGGTCTGACACAAGTATTATAAGAAAGTAGCATTGGATCGGTCTGGTAAACCAGCGTGAGAAACTCAAATCATATGGATATTTATATTTATAAAATCTTTCAAAAGGTATCTCATAAGACCATGCCGCAAATAAACACGGATGAGATTTTAATAAGATAACCAAAACACTTTTATTAGAAAATACAGTGATATTATAATAATGTCTAGGATTTAAAATAAATATTTAATCATAGCTGGAATGGTTACATGAATTACATTCAAAGGCATATTTAGCATATAGATATATTCGTAAGGCATGTATTGGAAAATAGATTCCATACAATGACAAGTCTACTAGGGTGCCGCCTATCACAAAACACCTACAGAGAAAATGTACCGAGAGCCACACATGGACCCCTTGCCAACATAGCACCAGCCTACCCCTCTATTGGATAGTACCGAATAGAATTATCCCTTGGTTAAATCCACAACTGTACTGGGCTCGAAGCATAAATCCAAAAATAATATCGATCTAGATCAGGGATGATCGTACCATAATGGTAGCGAACCACATAGCCCTGCCGCATATCCTATGTTTTATTCATTATAGGGTTTGAGGCCTGAGGCTTCATTTTACATTTTCAGCAAATCCTACTTGGAACGCTAACACTGCCTTCCAAGCAATAATGCAACACCAGCATTAATCCATACAAGTTGTTCGGAATATGAATAACGTAAGGAACTGCTTCTACTACATCCTTATAATTAGTAGCAAGTAGTCCTTGCACTTCAAAGACTCTATCTTCGATTCCATCATCTTTAAGGTGTCTTCAATTTGAATATTTATGCTAGTTCAAAGTGTTTTTCGGATAAATCATGTAACAACCCATAATTTCGACACTTCGAAAAATAAGAAATTTTAATTATTTTAAAATATAAAGAGTTTTCAAACCAAATAAACATGCTTATATATGATAAATAAGAATGGTAAAATCAATTTTAAAGATTTGATTCAGGAAATTTAGATTTTTGAGTTTTTATCACAGAGTCGGCAAAAGTTGGGTTTTGTTAAAGATAAATAAATGTTTAAATAAATAGTTTTAAATATTTATTCGAAAGGTCAAACTATATCAAAATCACTTAATAATGATAATAAAATTATAATAAAGGTTTGGAAAATATATTTATAATCGTTTTACAAAAATGTTCTAACTTTGTCACATTTTGTCGATGCAACGCCGTATTTTGATAAATTGATATTAACACTAATAATATGGGTTTTTAACCAAAATAGAGTTGTTTTAAATTATTAAAGGTAGTAGGAAGTTCATGTTCTAAGTTGGTTTACATAAATGAATAGTTTGACAAAAACGTCAAATTTTGACTGTAAAACATGTCGATAAAAACACTGTTTTCAACCAAAACAAGTTGTCGCAACATTTTGACAACAAAATCACTTTATCAACATATGAAATGCATATCAACAAACTATGCACACTTTAGATTTTCATGTAAATGCAAATTAATTTTGAATAACAAATAATTCAAAAAGTAACATGATTTGACAATTTATAATTTAAAATTAAATTACTAAACATAATCATTTCTAGAAAATCCTAACACATCTCCTCTCATTAATGCCAAGTCTCATCAATTATGGAAAAGGAGAAAAATGTAGTTTAAGTGTTTTTTAGTTAAGGAAAAGTAACCAAATCATTATATAAAGGACTAAACCTATCTTCTCACCATTAATGCAAGTCTCTTCATGCATAGAAACTAAAAAAAATTAACATTTCAACATTTTGTAAATTAAGAAAAAGAGTCAAGCATCATTACATGAATCAAATCATAATATCTTTCACCATAAATGCACTTCTTATCATGCTAAGCAAAAGTCAAAAAGTAGAAGAAGGGTATTTTAGTCATTTTTCCTTCCAAACTCAAGTATAAAATAACATGCATACCTCTTCAGTTCTCACAAACCATTCTCTTCTTTTCTTCTTTTTTCTTTGAGCTTTAGTGGCTTTTTCTTTTCCATTTCCTTACTAACTTTTTCAAAACCATACCAAACAAAGTCAAAACTCCACCAAACCTTGCCAAAGACCTTAGAATATCACCAAAACATGATTTAGAATCTAAAAATTGAAGAATAATGGAGGATTGTGGAGAATCAGTTATGGCCGAACCTTATGGATGTTGGGAGGTAGTGGCCGAGCACTATGAAGCATGGTGGAAGAGTTTAAGTGATGGTTTGGTGAAGTTAAGATGATTTAGTGAAGCGTTGTTGCATATGAATGTTGGTAGGAAGAATTGGTTATGTTAAAGGAGAGTACTCGTATTTACTAATTAATCCATAAATTATTTCAAGTATAATGATTTGAAATTTTAAATATGTTGGATGATTTAATGTTTGATAACTTGGTTGCAAATTGGTTGATTATGTGATTGTTTATATGGTTAATAACTTGGTTTGATAATGATAAGGGAAATGATTAGTAATTAACCATAGTTAATTAAATGAGAATTAAATCCATACAAGTATGTGTATGGAAATTATTTAGCCAATTAATGATTTTAAATAATCTAAAAAGGTTAAAAATGATATTATAATAATGTAATATTATAAAATGAAATGAAATGGAATATGAGTTTGAAATATAAAAATATTATTTAAAATGAGTATAAAATGATTTAGAAATGTTTTATAAACATTTAATAGTGTTTCCAAGAAGTTTGAAAAGAAATTGAAAAACAAGTTAAAACTAGGCGCGTCACGTAACGGTAGTATGCGATTTCGCGACATAAAACTTAAATGAGTGTACAAAGTGGAATATAGCTCGAAATTCTTCAAGATAAGAATTTTGCGGTTTATTATATCCATAGTTTCCCAATATTATTTTAAATGCCAATTTATTTTAAAAATTATTTCAAAATTGTTTGGAAAAATCTGTGCTCGAAATAAAAGAAATCACTCAAAACTGTCATTCAAATTCAATTCAAATTCAATTCAAATTTGAATTTCAAATTCATTAAAACTTGGCTAGCCTATTGATAGGTATCATAAGCCTCAAAACATTTCAGAAATATCACAAAAATATGAAGTAATAGTCAAAAGTCGGACGGAAAAAGAAAATAAATGCTTAAGCAAAATAATACGCAGGTCTGAAATCTTCTCTGGGTTCAACTTTCGAACATAAAACAGGTGGCCAAATGACCTTTGATTGAACTAAAAATTGGTGGAGTTTGGTTTATCAAGATTTCATCAAGTAGATTTTGAAATATGTCCAAAACAATTTTCTAAAAACATCGCGGTTTTGCAGTTCGGAATCCAAAAAATAATTTCTTTATAAATGTTTTAAAAAAATGAAATAAATTTTAAAAATCTTTTAAATTTTTTTAAAAGAGATTTAAGTTGAAAAGATGGATTTCTAAATGATATAAAAGTCGTTTTGAAGAATATAGCTTTTAAAACACTATTTGCAACACTTTTCGCAACGCTTTTCGCGGTAGTTTTAAATAACTTTTGAAATGAATTCTTTCCTAAATGTTTTGTGAATTAGTTTAAAAGAATAAATAATTAATTTAAAGATGATTTGGAAGTTTTAATAGGAGTTTGAATAAATGGTTAAGAGGAATTGTTTATACCACTTAAACAAAATGTGAAGAATATTGAATGTAATAACAAACTGAGTATGTGGAAATGACTAATAAATTTGTCTCGCCTATGAGATCTAGGAATATAAAACAAGGTGTTTAACTATGGTTAGGAATGGAGCAACCAGTGCTCTGAACTTACCTGGCCTATATTTTCTCTTCTTAGGCGAGGGATGGAACAGATCGAAAGGAAAGCCCAGATGCTCTAAAAGATCATAATTAAGTTTTATTCCAAGATAAAAGGAAAAAAAACAAATTCTTTGAATGTTAATTAACCATTTAACATCTTTTTATCGATGATTAGTATGAAGGAACCGGGATCGGATCTGGGTGATTCCTATCCGAAGAACAGGGATTGGATTTGGGTGATTCCTATCTAAAAACCCCTTCAAACTAATTTCGAAATAAAACATATTGAAGACAAAAATCTTCATGATGTAGGATTACTTGCCACTAGTACCTAGAGGTAAAATTTACCATATCTAAGGTGGCAGTAGTGCTCTGTTACGAAAATTTTCGATTTGCAAGAATATGATTTGAAGTTAAGAAAAAAATCTTTGATTAAGATTTAACGAATGATTTGGAAAGGTTTTCCTAAGTTAAAGAGAAAATGATTGGAATTATTCCAAGGTCTAAAGAAGTTTATTAAATCTAATAATTTAATAAATAAGGCTTAATGATTACATATACTCTTAAAAAGAAAATGGAATGAATTGAAAAGAATATATATAAGAAAGATATTTGATTTAAATAAAAAATGAAGTAATTGATTGATGATTGATAATCATATGAGCTTAACATTTTTAAATCGATAATTGGCTTCGAAGGAACCAGGGTTGGATTTGGGTCATTCGTTCCGAAAACCACTTCGAACTAATGTATACGTTCGAAAGTGAAGACATGTTGAAGATGATGATTATTAAAGACCGGAGATCTTCATAGCGAAGGGACTGCTTGTTGACATTCTCTAGGTAGCTCCTAATATAGAGATAGTTATTATAGTAGTGGTCCTATCGTATTTTGAAATCTTCGGATTACAAGGACTATTCGCTACTAATCCTATGGATTTCCCGATAGGATGTGGTAGGAAAGTACCTTCGGTTTGTCCCGTTCTTGGACAACTTGTATGGATGGATTTCTGACAGTGCATTTTCTGAGATTACGTACATTGGTTTTTACAAACATACATCTGTGTTGGCAGAGAAGGCAACTTCTCTTAGCTTAACACCCTCCTTTAGACGTACGAGCTCAAGGGTTGTATTTTTGTGGAAGACAATTAATAGTTAACGGAAATGGCAATATGGCATTCAAAGATGATGATGATGTGAAAGGTATTCGATACCTCTTTTGGCCTCACACCCTAGGAAATGACTAAAACAGGGTAGAAGCAACAAGGCTAAGTGGGTCGCTCCCAGTAGGAGATGTCATCATCCTTGTAGATTTACTTTACACATGTCTAAGTTTGTGGTGAATGTATGACTCGAGTACCCGTTAAAGGTCGGTAACGACCGGGGTGATGACATATTCGGTACTATCCAGGAAGTTGTAGGTCGGTCTTATGTTAGTTTAGGCGGGCAATATCTGCTCCCTAGGTGCACCCCTCTAGAGGTGCACTGTACGGAAGGTAGTCCCTTACTTTGTTATTTGTATGGAATCCAATATCCACTACGTGCCTGCCATTTATTTTGTAAGCCTATTATGCAGGAATTTAATAATGTAACAATTTCAGCTATGATTAATTATTATTTGTAAAATAGACACTATTATAATATAACAGAATTTGATATGAAATGATTTGGTTATCGTAAGTGAAAAACCCGTCCGTGTTTATGTGTGGGCACGGTCTTATGAGATACCCTTTGTTTTGACTAAAAAAGTTCGGTAATCTTAAAACATTTTAAATTTCGAGGATCTCATGCTAGTTTATCAAGCCTGATCGGGTATTTTTAATACTCAGGTCAGATCCGAGTAGTTTCAGGTTTAGCTAAAGACGCTTGGAGTTTTCAAATGAGAGCTGGAGATCTTCATCATCGTATGGATGTATTCCATTATCTACTGCATCTATTGCATTTGTTTTGTTGTTTTCAGCATTTGTAAAGACAGAGCTTTATAATTGTCCAGGCTGAATCTAGGTTAGACTTTGATATTGTATTTTAAATTTTCCGTTGTAATGATTATTATTTAAATAATATATGTTATTCCATCCGTGTGAGATTCTATTCTGTCTTTATTTTCTTTCAACCTTTAATGATCCGCTTATTCGTGCAATTTAAGTTGGACATGTGTGGTTTATTGTTGATTCAAAGGGTACGAAAAAATGGGCCGTTACATTTGGTATCAGAGCCGATGTGTAACAACCTTGGTTTGGAGATTACCTATTTATATTAAATTATAACGATAGTTATAATTTAATATTGTGAATTAAAATAAATTGGAATTTTATATTATTTATTGGGAATAACAATGAAATTTGGGAATTTAATTGTGAACATAAAGTTTAAAACTTTATTTTATTTTATTTGGGTTGAAAATAAATGGGAAATGACTTTTATTTGAGTAAAAATGCAATAATTATGTTAATTATTGTCAATTACTTCTATTAATAATTTTTAAGAGAAGTAATTGATTTTTAAAGGTGGTTTATTTAAATAAAAGATGAAAATTGTTTTAAAAATATGTTTTGGCCTTAAATAATGTTTTGAGATGGTTTGTAATATTTTTCTATGTGAGAAAAATATTTTGTGGAATTTTAGAAGTTAAAAACAATATTTTGTTTATTTATTTGAGTAAAATATGCATTTTGTTAAATTAAGGATTTTAAATAAAATAGTGTTTTAAAAATAAAAATAAATCTTTTTATATAGTGTAAAATAACTTATTTCATGTGCAAGTAAGTTTACAAATTTTTTTTGTGTGAAAATTGGAAGAAAATGGCTTTCGTTCTTTTATATAATGTAAATAAGAAGCCTTTTGATTTAAATGTTGAATAAGTAACCTTAGTCATTTTATTTCTTTTGATTAGTGGGTCTTAAGCCCATTTGGTCATTTAGCCTGTAGAAAGAAATCAGAAATATCTCATCTTCCTTCTACGTACAGCTATTTTCTCTTTACCGTAAGAAACTTTAGAAGGAAGGAAGCCAAACCTCTTTGCAAACCCTAGCCAAAATCTTCAAATTAAAACTCAAATCTTGTGTTTTTAAAATCGAATTGAAGCTAAATCTACAGGTAATCGAATCTAAAACCTAATATTTCATCAAAAATCCAAATTTTGTGAGTGATGGTCTATTAATTGCTTTGCTCTTTCTTGCATGTCCATGTTTCTTAGTTTTACAG
Source organism: Allium fistulosum (assembly GCA_030737815.1). Lineage (NCBI taxonomy): Eukaryota > Viridiplantae > Streptophyta > Magnoliopsida > Asparagales > Amaryllidaceae > Allium > Allium fistulosum. Next base: position 71,007,235 of record CM060903.1, read on the forward strand.
GTTTCTAAGGCCTAAATTCGAGCGATGCTCCAACCATTTTGCTAATAGTTCGGGTATTTTCTATCTAAAATCAAATGTGAGTTTATTAATTCACATTTCTAGCTAAATCTTGACTGTAATTGCAAAGATGAGGAAGAAATCACTTAGTGTAACTATACTTAATGCTTACTTTGGATGATTGCTGAAATATAATAGAAATACGTTGAAGTAAAACAACAATAACTTTCACGTTTCTTATCCATTTTAGGTCAATCCATTTTTGTTAGAAACTAGATTTAATAAGGAACATTTTCTACTTTGGTTACTTTCCAAGATTTCACAATTTTATCGGCCTGAATTAGAATTGAAAATAAGAGTACAATTCTGTCTTTAACTAAATTTCCTGAGTTTGAATATAAAATTGATTTAGCCATATCTTTTCGTTTTGATCAGTATTTGATAATTTTTAATGTTCTGGAAAGCTTACTTTATATATGACAACTTTTATGTTGAACATATTTGCAAATTTTGAGCATAGATTGAATTAAATTCTATCACAAGCTCCCAGCTCTGTCACTTTGATAATTAAACTATCTAAACTAAATACAGTTAGTAAATTAAGCGTATCTTTCTCGTTTCTTGTCGGATTTAGATAATTTTTTATGTTCTGGAAATCTTATACTTTTTTCTAAAACTTTATTGTTTTGAGTTTTGCAAAATTTTGAGGTTAAGGTAGTCGAAACCTTATTTCTTTGCTACTGCCCTAAGAATAAACGACAGCGATAGTGAATTTAAAATCTGAGAATTATATTGGCCATATCTTTCACGGTTCTTATCCAAATTCAATAATATTAAATGTTCCGGAAAGTTTAGACTTTGTGCTAAAAATTTAATGTTTTGAGTATTTTGAAATTTCGAAGTTAGCTTGGTCAAAACTGTGTTTGTTTGTTGCTGTCCCGAGAGCAAAACGACCGCAATAACAATCATTGACCTGAGAAATATATTAGGTTATTTTTGCTCTCATTCTTGTTCGATTTTGATGTTGTTTTTGAGATGTTTTGAGAGCTATGATGCCTATCAATAGGTTAGCTATATTTGGAGAATTTGAAATTCAAATTTAAATAGAATTTGAATTGATTTTGGGTAAAAATTTGAATTGAATTCGTATTGAATTCAAGTTATCGGTCTTAAGTTATCTTTCTTGTTTTTCATTGTTTTCGAGCACGGTTTTCACTAAACCATTTTGAAGTGATTTTTGAAATAAATGGACATTTCAAATTATTATTATATAGTATTTTAAAATTATTTCTCTAATACAAAATCTATTTATTTCCTATAATAAAGGAATTTTCAATATTGGTTTTATTAATCTTTTCGGGAAAAAGTTTTAAAAGCTTGTTTTCCCTAGTAAACAATTTTAAATATAAAACACACACTTTTGTGCTATTCGAACATATGAGAAAGAGAATTAAACGATTTAGTAAAACACGTGGTATGTGACATGTGCATTTATTATTTCGGTTAATTCCGGACTTGTACGATCGAAGCTATTTGAGATTATTGATTTTGAGATGTTTCGCCATTTTATGGCATATTTTGATTTTTATAATTCCTATTTATTGGAATTATTTAAGATGGTCAATATTTGGCAAGTATTATGGTTTGATATCTCCTTTGTAGGAGTATGGTCGATGAGAACCATCACGATGTTTTATTTACTTGCCAATGATATAAGGAAAGTCTTGAGTATATGATTTCATATTTTGAGATTTATGGTTTATGAGGAACCATCACGATGTTTTTACTTGTCGATGAGATGAGACAAGTTACGATGCCATTTAATACTTGTCGATGAGATGAGACGAGTATGGTGTCTCTTTATCACTCGCCAATGAGACGAGGCGAGATATGATTTTCTGAGTTTTATGATGTTCCTAGTGTGGCATCGACTAGCGGCTAGTAAACCGCTAAGTGCAAACGTGTGGTATGGGACACACGTTAACACTTTTCGGGTTCCTATCCGTGAGTTTGTGACACATTCACGATGTTTACCTAACAGAACTACTTTGAGTGGTGTTAGCGACCTTGTCATGAGGACGAACTGCTTTAGAAGGTGTTAGCGACCTTGTTAGGGCTGACAAAACGGCTTGGAGAGGTGTCAACGACCTTGTCATGAGGACTAACTGCTTTGGGAGGTGTTAGCGACCTTGTCAAAGGCTTCGGCCGTCTAAGTTCAGCACGTGCAACATTACGTCGACATGGCAATCGGGGATCTGGCCAATTCGGGTTTTCTGAGTTTTCTGCTTTGTTGTGATTTCACCATTTTACGATGTTTTGTTACATCGGTAACCTAGTGCTATATGAGATGTTATACATATGGTGATTTCATTTATGATGTTTTGAACTCTTATCGAGTTCTTTGAAATATGAGTTGATGCTTTCATGATTTTATAGAATATTCTAAGTTTGCCATTTTGGCAAGATAGAATTGAGATGTATATACATTTATACCGACGAGATGAGGTATAAAAGAGTTTTAAGATTATTTTATTTTGAGATTTATGTTTCCATTTCATGGTACTTTGAGATTTAGGGTTATGCCGTTGAGATGAGGCATATTTGAAATTTGAGACTTATCCTAATTAAGAACCTTTTGTGTTACTATTTGACGAGATGCTTGTGTTGACGATTTCTCCTAGTAGGTGATATGGTTCATTTGGAATCGTTATTCTTATCATTTAGATTCCACCGATGATATGAGGCGAATATGATATTTAGATGGATTTTATCTTTAGAATCTCATTCTCGATGGCTCATATACTTATGCGTTATTATGTCACTTAAGTTATGGCTATACTCTTGTTACCTCTTCTTCTTATTAAGAGGAGTAATCATCCTTTCCTTATGATGGTAATATAATGCTTATGGGTATGGTATCTCTTGTAATAGAGGATACCCTATCTTTCCTATGCTTTACCTTATCTATTAATGTTATTCATTGATTTGATTAGCTAGACTGACTCGTGTGTTTTACACTCGGGTCATACCGAGTATGTTTCAGGTTAAGCATTTCTTTTGGATATAGCTATTACATGATGCTTCCGCATGAATGTTGGGTTATCTTCTTTAGTTGTATTGTCCTTATGAGTTGTATTGTATATTCTTTTGACTCATGTATATAGAGTGGTCGTCATACCACTTTGATGTACCATTGGTATTGTATTAAGATGTATCATTGTATATGTGAATGTGTGTATATATATATGTTGCTGTTATGTGATGAGTTTTTCATTTAGTTATGGTATTTTGTTCTGATAGATCCGTTAGCTACCTATAGTTTTGTATTAAGTATTTATTGGATATGTCGATCGACTTGAGTTGAAAAGAAAAAATAGATAGCAATTGTCGACGTATTCCATAGATATTTAAGACAAGGTTATAGATGGTCGCCTTTAACCAGCCCTATTCTCCGCATTAGCAGACATGATTACTATGTAATTCTCTTTGTTAATGTGGGTCTCGGGGTGGGGCATCACACGATGGTTAAGCAAGATAGGGTTAGTAATATCCTAAGATTAGTAACCCATTAGAGATAGGGTTAGTAGCACTCTAGAATGTGTTTGAGAGTATTATTTATATGAGTGCGTATTTATTATTGGATATAAAAATGTTTTGTGTTGATTTATCAGTTGAGCGGTTTATAAATTCTGGTCGATATAGGAAGTATAACTGTATCGATAGGTATTTCTAAACTCTTAACAAGGCACATTGACACATTGTTTTAAAAGGATTATATTTTGAATATAAAGTGTATATTTTGAAAAGTTATATAGTTAGAAATGAATGATCAAGGTTAGTGAAATTTAAATATGAACATCTTGTGATTAGAATTTCACAGTTTGATTATAACATGTTTCATAAAGATAATCGATAAGCAAGAAATCTGATAAGGTAATTAAGATCTTTAGTACTTATTCCAAAATAATAAATGATAATGTTAAAGTTACTATCATAAATTGGTCAATTGTTTGATTTAAAAGTTTGAGTACAAATACCTTGTGAATTAAGTTTCACGATTTGACTATAAGGTGTTTGATAGTAAGATTTATTTAAGGAATGGACATATAAGATAAAAATGATATAAGATTAATGATAGAAAATGATTATGTAAAAGGAAAAAAATATGAAAGGAATGAAGATTTAAATTCGAGTAATTTAAAAGAATTATGGTAATTCAAATGAAGTTAATTAATATAAGATAAAAAGAATTTATAAAATAGGTTTTATAAACAAAAGTAATCTCTAAAGGATTTTGAAAATGGTATTATTTCAAATAAAAAGAGGTATTTTATGATAACTAGTTCGATTCGCTCGAAATAAACTAAAAATGGGCAAGAGATGTGTTCGGATGGTAAATACTTCTCTTAAGTATTACTCTTCTTGTTAAGAGGATATATGATACTATTGGTATCGCCCAGTTCCTTGGTGCTGTTTTGGAGTTAATCGATCTATATAATTTTCGTAAGTTAAATAAATAATGTGAATCATTACTAATAAATTGATTAGTAATCTATATAAAAGGGTTTAAACCAAAGATAAATTTGGATCACTATAATGACCCGTATTTTTAACTAATTTAAATTATTAAATTTAGTGTAAGGGGGAATTAATTAAAAGGACAATTTTTTTTATATTTTTAGCCTCAAGGACACGACCTCAATATTTTAACCACAATGACAAACATTCTCCTAAAAATTATTCATAAGGACAAACATTCTTCCAAAACTGCTACCGAACTAAAAAATGATACATAAAAACTGCTACCGATAGCTACAAACTGATACCTAAAAACTGCTATCAATAACTAAAAACTGATACCTAAAGAAAGTTGTCTTTTAGGCTAAAATACTGAAGTTCTGTCCTTGAGGCTAAAATGCTGAGAAATTTTGTCCTTGACAATAATTTCTTGTTAGTGTAATTATTAAATAAAAATGGATAAAAATGAAAATTTTAATGATTTATTAATATATCTATTGAATATGAACTTGAACAAGATTTTAAAATAAACAAATTTTGAAAATTTAATTAATAACAAGTATTGAAAGGAGATGCTATGTATTGAATGTGTTTACAATCAATGGATGAATTGAATAATAAATGTAAAGTTCATTAGATGTAAATAAAGTAATTGATTGATAACTAAAATTCATAAGAAAGCTAATATTAAAATTTGTTGAATATTGGACAATTAAATTGTTTAAAATTTAATCTTGAAAATTATATAAATAACTGAATACTAAATTAAATATGAATGAAATGATTTCAAAAGTTGATTTAGTTGTTATTTAAATATGGATGAAGATTATCACTCTTAAAAATTGAATTTAAGTGATTAATTTTAAATTTGGAAATTTCTGGTTTTAATTGACGAGCAAAAATAGTCATTTTGGCCACTATCTTGGATTTCGACGAAACTAATTTCATCGGATCCATAATAGTGAATTATTGTAAGATTTCAAGTTTCATAGCGATCGGACTTTTCGTTTGGCCGTGCAAGCTTGAAACGCGTTGAAATCAATTTCAGAATTTAATTAAAATAATTCATTTCAAAAAGCTATCTTCTCCATACGATCGAATTAGGCCTTGGAACTTATTCCATTGTGTTAGAAATAGTAGTATAACATTATAAACGCCCGATGGCATGCTTCGTTTGAAGTTCGTCGGGAAAATACGTGAATAGTGAGAATAATATTAACATAATATGTTTCCATGTATATATAAACGTATGCACAGTAAACCCTAGCTATTATCTTCCAACCACGCCTCCAATAATTTCAATAGCTAAAACCATGCTTGACTTCATCCCCTCCAATCTCTACATCCACACGATATTAGCCAACGAGTTCTAAAGCAAAGTTGTGGAGTACATCGACCTCTTGACATCCAATGGTGGATCTAGGCTATTATGTCTCAAGGCGGCGGCTGAACGACATACTATTCGAACGTGTTTTTCGAGAGCTAGAGGGCGCCGAGCTTCATGAGGCTACAGGCGATGGTGTAGCAGAGGGAGACGTACACGATGGAGGCGGTCGATCAATCTCCGGTGGAGCATCAGTGGTGTGGTGGTCGATTTAGGTTTTCATTTGATGGGTTCGAACGCTATTGTGGCCTGGAGCTCGTTCGTGAAGGAAGAAGAAGCTCACGGCCTTGATTTCAGGAAGTAGATCGAACGGCCTAGAAATTTTAGGGTAAATAAAAAAAGGTTTTGTAAATTATATTTATATATAAGAATGCGTGTGATGTATATAAATTGATAACTTCACCATACAAGGTCGAAATTGGACGAAACAAGTGGCGTTGGAATCATGGCGATGAGCGCTACATCATGGAATTGATTTGGAGACGATTGGAGATGGCTTAAATTTTAGGTTAAATCGAACGTCGCTCGATTTAATTTAAAATTGAAAACTCAAGGTGAGTGTTTATAACGCTCACAACGTACTAAAATATCGTTATGCTAGTTAAATTGAATTTATAAAGTAATATAAATTGGTTGATTATTGTTTGATAATTTTAGTTAACATCTAATTTAACTAACATAAATTTAAATTGACGGTTAAATAGAATTTAAATTAAATTGTTTAGTAAAATTCTCGATTATTGATAATTGAGTAATTATTGTAATTTACTGACTGTTTGGATGATTGATTGTGATGAGTGCCAACTGATTGATATTTGGATGATTGGTATTTATTTTTTTTATGTATCCTTTTATCACCTGGTAAATTATTTACAGTTTATAAAACTATATACTGAATTATTTCGAATAAATTAAGAAATATGTTGAAATGATATATACCTATGGCGTTTATTTTGGATTAAAATGATATATATCCATCCCTGAAATTAGATCGAAATAGCTGATCACTTGACCATAGGATAGAAAATTATATACGGACGTCGGATTGGTTAAATTAAAGGATTTTAATTTTGTTTGATTTGAGATTTATTTAAATGATTTTCATTTAAATAAATAAAAATGAATTTATAGAAAATTGAATTATTTTCGAACGTGAGCTCGAAATGTTGAAATTTAAAATTTGTTAACAGAAATGGTTTAAATAATCAAAGTTGGGATTTTGAAGTTATATTTAAAATATGATTTGAATTTCGGAAATTGGGTTGTTTTTAAAGGTTTGGACTTTTATTCGAACTTCGAAATATTGCTAAGTAAAAGTAATTTAAATCGATATTTCAATGATTGTGCTTGGAATTGAATTATTTTAAAGATTTGAATCTTAAATTGAGTATTGAAGTTAAATATAATTTAAGTGATTTAAATCGATATTTTGGGAAATCGAACTCGAATTTATATCAATTGAAATGGTTTAAATTTAAAAATTGAATCAAAATTTATTTAAGTTGGAATTGAAATCAATTGGAATTGAAAGTGAAATTGAATTAATTCGAAATCGAAATCGGATTTATTTGAATTTATGTTTTGGAAATCGAACTCAGAATTGATAAAAATCGAAATGGAAAATTAAAAGTGCTTTGAATTGGAAAATCTGGAAATTGAATCAGTTTGACTTTGAAACTATTTTCAAATAAATTACTTTGATATAAACTATTTAAATCTATCTTTTCAAATATTCAAATCATCTTGGATTTTCCAAACGATTTTTCTATATAAACCATTTTAATACTTAAACTATTTTGACCATTTAAACTACTTTTAACCATTTAAACTATTTTTAACTATTTTAATTATATAAACTATTTTAAAACTATTCAAAATATTTTTCAAAAATTAAAATGGTCAAGGGTGGAATGTTTATTTTTAAATCATGGATTTAAATACAAATTGGGTTAAAATGATGCTATAACCTAAATTGAAATTCGAAACAATTTTGGAACTAAAACCGAGATATTGAGGCGAAAATGATTTTTGAAGTGAAATGGTATATTTTGAGTAAATATGATGATTTCGAAATGGACTTGATTTTGAAGCGAATATGATATTTTGATATCAAGTATGAACCGTATTCGAATTGTAAAAGTACCAACTGGTGCATAAACAACGTTTGGTTGTTAAAGAGACCGGGGTTGGATATGAGCATACTCTCTATCGATACCGGAACCACTTTAAAAACTATATGCATGGAGTGATGACCTAGAACAAAGTGATTGGATTTGGCGTATGTTTGCTGGGTTTAAAGAAAGAGAACGATGACGGATTAGCCTGGCACTTGTGCCAATTTGAAATAACTAAAACAGGAGTCGTACCGGTCAAGTGGGCTAGCTACCCCGAGCGGACACACTTCCTCGTATTACCATTATTTACATCGTGAATGATTGGTGCGCACCCTCAGATTTTGGGAGTGTTGGACGCGATGGGCGATCGTGGCTATGATACGTTACCACCAGCCGGGAAGGGTAATCTTGTAGTATCCTACCTTAGGCATTGCTTCATGTGCCTTGTCATACTTTTATCCCTATACGAGACTCATACGATTTGGGTTTAGTGTTGTCGTATCACGGCGCATCCCTGAATACTGACGTGTTACTGGTGGTGTAAAATGCAAACTTTACGACAATGCTTAAAAACACGTTAAGGGGGATTAATGTGAAGCCTTTATGCTAAGAGAAATATTTATTTTATTGATTAGACATTATATATGTAGCGTATTCTACTATATATAAATATTTTGACGGATCCTTAAGAGATGGAAAATTCCCTAACATCTCTTGAGTTATTCCACGCACGTTATACACTAGATATGAGATGTGAAATCCCGTAAACATCTCTGACGCTATCACACTCATGTTATATGCGATATTGATTTGACTCACATAAGGATATTTTAGTCCTGACTCGAGTGTTTTGGTTTTCATTATGCTTGGGTCAGTCCTGAGTTTTTCAGCATATCGAAGATTATTCTCTAGAGGACAAAGATGAAGATTTGGTATATTATTACTAGTATTATTCCATCATTGTTTGTTCCGCAGCATTATTTTATTTGTTCTATTGTATATATATATAACTCTGATAAATGTTGTATATATTATAATCAAAAGTATAGTAAACAGCTTCATGAACTGTTTATTTGATTATTATATTTTATCATTCTGCTGCTAGATTCTGTGTTTGTTTCTTTCTTCTTTTCTATTTTTCTTAATTAACCCCATTGATTATGTAACGACTCGATTCTTCGATGCCCGAAAGTCGACATCAATACAACCACTGTATCAACTGCCGAACTATCGAATGCCGGAAAACCGAATTGTTAGGGTTGAAAAAGAAGAGGTAGAAGAAGAATGAAAAAAAAAGAAACAGAAACAATATCAGAATCTCACATTCGCAATGGAACAATATATAATAGATGAATGGATAATCTTTATAACAAAGAACTATATCAGTTTATGTTGGGTGAATTCTCACCACCGATCCAAAGCTAGACAAACCAAATCACCTCTGCCGAACCAACCAGCCTCCAAGCTTCACCGAACCAACTCATCTCCAACCTCTGCCGAACCAACTCATCTCCAACCTCTGCCGAACCAACTCATCTCCAACCTCTACCGAACCAACTCATCTCCAACCTCTGCCGAACCAACCACCCTCCAAGCTTCACCGAACCAACCACCCTCCAAGCTTCACCAAACCAACTCATCTCCAACCTCTTCCGAACCAACTCATCTCCAACCTCTGCCGAACCAACTCATCTCCAACCTCTGCCGAATCAACCACCCTCCAAGCTTCACCGGACCACTCATCTCCTACCACCGAACCAAGCTTCACCGGACCACTCATCTCCTACCAAAGAAAACCGGACCAGATCCACCAGGCCAGATTACGTCAGCCCAGGCCCGCCAGCTGCTATACACCTCCAAGACCCCTACCCCCAGCCTCACTCTATAAATAGAGGGGCAGGGGTACAACAATGGGGGACAAGTTTGAGAGCTCGAGCACGGAGAGAACTTTCAAACAACTTTCTTTTACTTGTATCAAAGCTTTGTACTTGTAATCTAAACAACAGAAGAGAAATAACATATAAAGTGGACGTAGGCACATTCTGGCTGAACCACTATAAATCTGCATGTCTTTTTACAGTTTAGCCCCTGCTTTTCATATATTTGCATAAATCACCCAAATCACTAAGAACAACATAAGATCTACTAAATCATTCGACTTTGAGGTGTTTGTCCATTTTTTGTGCAAACATTTTTGGTGCTTTCACTGAGAACTAGAAGCTCGAAGCTTCAGCTTCTTTCACTTAACCTTTTTCCTAACAGCATCATCCACCGTTCGGAAAACATGCCTCCCAAGCAGAAGAAAGATGTTAACAAAGGAAAAAACATCGCTTCCAGCAGTCTTCCAGATCCAGCGGTCACGGATCAAGTAAATCGTCCTCCTCTAGCGGTAGTACCGAATGGAGGACAGGCTAATCCAACCACTCCTACCGTAGAACAGCCCGCAGCAATTACTAGGGCAGATCTAGACAGGGTTGTGGTTGAAGTAACTAATCGCTTCACGTCCCAGCAGGAAGCCTTGGTGGACCATCTCATGTCACGCTTAAGGGATGCTGAAGAGTCCAACCGCAACACTGAATCATGGGGCGAGTTCCAGTCTGGAGGGTCTCGGAGACAACAAAGATCTTCCTTCTTCGAAGAAGCTAACGGCAGAAGCAGCCATGGTAGGAGTCGAGATCGAGCACAGCCCGAAGTTAGGCCTGAAGAAACGCTTGGAACCGAACCCCATGGGGGAGGTACAGGGCGAAGGTCAACTGTAGCTGAGCCTGTCATACTGCCTAACCACGGAAACGCTAGTGAACGGGGCCGAGCTAGAGTCCAGCCCGAAGTTGGACCCGAGGAAGTGCTTAGATCAGAACCCAGCAGGGGAAGATCAAGGCAAGGGCCAACTATGGCTGACCCTAGCATGCTCCCAGAAGACCAAAGGCAGCCACCGGAAAATATGAGGAATGATAGACGATACCATCCCTACAGATCATCTGGATGGGATCAATCCCACAGGATAGAGCCAAATTCGTTTCTATCTGCTCCAAATTCTGATGAATGGATGGCACGCTTATTCAGAGAGTGCGTCCAACGGGAGCAAAGAGATCGAGGGATAGGCGCTAGGGTAACCAGCCCTTTCGCCCGCAACATCGAAATTGCTATCACCCCCCGAGAATAGAAGATGCCAACAATGGAACCTTACAAAGGAACCTCCGACCCCGTTGTACACTTGCAGAGATACACACAACATATGCTCATGAGTGGAGCGATAGAGGGAGTACTGTGCAAATGCTTTCCACTCTTCTTAGCAGATCTCGCTACCTCCTGGTTCTGTCATCTACCTCAGGGATCCATCAGCTCGTGGGAAATGTTAAAAGAAAAGTTTATCAGTCAGTTCCGCATTCATGTGGAACAACCCAAGGACGCTTATTCCTTATCCAGCATCAAACAGAAACCTGGAGAGAAACTGCAGCAATACCTAACCCGATTCAATGCCGCAGCGGCCGCAGTCCAAGATGCCGATGAAAAGCTTATCCTAATAGCCCTCTGTAGTGGCGTGCATCCGGACACTAAGTTTGCTAGAAGATTGACAAAAGAGAAACCAGCTACTTTACCCGATTTCTTCCATGAAGCCGGGAAATATATGAGGCTTGAGGATGCTGCCGTTGAGGGGCAGTCAGGACAGCAAAATAAGGCAACTCACAGCAACGCCCCTGCTGTGGCAAGGGACGTTCGAAGAAATGATTCCAGAGACAATGCTGGGGGCAAGAAGGGAGAAAAGCGCCTATATCGGCCTGGACCGAGATTCGACACTTACACTCCTTTGAACGAGACCGTCGAAAATATCTTCCTTGCCACCCAAGGCGAAGTTAGATACAAACTCCCACTATACAAGAAGGAATCAGATAACGCGCAGAAGTCTGGAAAGTTCTGCCGCTTCCACGAATCTCATGGGCATGATACCAATGAATGCCATCATCTCCGGGACTTGATTGAAGAACACATTAGAAGGAAGAAACCGGAACGCTATGTAAAAGGTCAGGACAGGAGTCCAGCTCCTGCCAATGAGAACCCAAGGCTACCCTCACCGGAGACCGGCAGAGGAAACCGCAACACTAGCGGCTCTAGTCAAGAGAAGATAGTGGTCCATACCATCTCAGGAGGACCGCACGTCGCAGGCAAAAGCTGGAAAGAGATGGAAAGATATGGAAAATCGCTTAGAGACAATAAAGACTGCATCAATTCGATTATAGAAGAACGCCACCCGAAACGGAAAGGAAGTGATGACATCACATTCGGTAGGCATGACCTAGAAGGAAGGCAATACCCTCACATGGATCCCATGGATTTCTCTACCCGGCTCGGACCCGCCGAAGTTTACCGAATTCTAGTAGACACTGGAAGCTCAGTAAATATCCTGTTCAAACATGCATTCGACAAAATGAGACTATCTATGAAGGATGTATCTCCCTGCGATAAACCACTACACGGTTTCATTGGGGACGCAAAGATGCCCCTCGGGCAACTGGACCTCTTTGTTGAAATTGGAAGCCATCCCCGCTCCGTTGTACGGAAACAGACGTTTATGCTAATAGAAAACCATTCGGCCTACAACGCCTTCTTAGGAAGGCCAGCCTTGTCTGACTTCCAAATTGTCCTAGCCCCATGGTGCCTGAAGATGAAATTTCCAACGGACAGCGGAGTAGGGGAAGTGGAAGGAGACCAGGACGTTGCTCGAGACTGCTATGTGACTGAACTTCGCAACAACCACAGGAAGGATAAAGGGAAGGGTGTAGAGGTTGCCCTCTGCACAAAAAGTCTAGAAGCATAGCAATTAAAGAAGGCCCCTCCTCTTCGATATACCAACGACCCTTTCAATGAATTAGACCCTAGGGACAATGAGGAGGAGGCCACCGCCGAGCCTGCAGAGGCTATGGAGTTTGTATCTGTAGACAAGCACGACTCGAGTAGACTATTGAAGATTGGGTCCCAACTAAAAGCAGAGTTGAAGGAGCAACTCATCGACTTTCTCCACCACAACTTGGATGTATTCGCATGGTCACACGCTGACATGACCGGAATCTCCCCCGACGTAGCATGCCACGTACTAAACATTAATCCTACCAAGGCGCCCGTAAAACAAAGAAAGAGAAGTATGGGGGCAGAGCGATCAGCAGCCCTCGATGAAGAAGTAAAGAATCTACTTGCCAATGACTTCATACGAGAAGCCATCTACCCGGGATGGATCGCTAACCCGGTACTGGTAAAGAAGGCTAATGGGAAGTGGCGGACATGCATTGACTTCTCCAACCTAAATGACGCCTGCCCAAAGGATTGCTTCCCACTTCCCCGAATCGACCAACTTGTAGACAGCACAGCCGGGCACGAGCTCCTATCTTTTATGGATGCATACTCAAGATATAACCAAATTCCTATGCATGCTCCCGACCAAGACCACACTAGTTTCATCACTGACCGGGGTTTATACTGCTATAAGGTGATGCTTTTCGGACTTAAAAATGCAGGAGCCACCTACCAGCGCCTCGTCAACAAGATGTTTGCAGGGCTAATAGGGCAAACTATGGAAGTATACGTGGATGACATGCTGGTAAAGTCAAGGAAAGCCGACGATCACGTAAGCCACCTAGGCAAGATGTTTCAAGTACTTCGCCAGTATGGAATGAAGTTGAATCCTCTAAAATGCTCCTTCGGAGTGTCATCAGGAAAGTTCTTAGGATTCATCGTCCATGCCAGAGGGATTGAAGCAAACCCTGAACAAGTCCAAGCGCTAAGGGATATCAAGATACCTTCCACTCGAAAGGAAATGCAAAGCCTGAATGGAAAAGTGGCCGCCCTAAGCCGATTCATCTCCAAAGCAACGGACAAGTGCGTCCCCTTTTTCGAAGCTCAAAGACAAAGGAAAGTTCGAATGGACTGACGAATGCTTGACCGCTTTCCTTAACTTAATCAAACACCTCCAGAAACCACCGGTACTCTCGACTCCAAGCGAAGGCGAAGAATTATACCTATACCTTGCTGTGTCATCTCACGCCCTAAGCGCTGCCTTGGTAAGGGAAGACAACCGCACGCAGCGGCCAGTTTACTTCGTCAGTAAGAGGTTTACGGGGGCAGAAGTCAGATATCCTAAACTTGAGAAGCTAGCATACTGTATACTAATCACATCACGGAAACTGCGTCACTACTTCCAGTCCCATTCCATCAAAGTTCTGACCGATCAGCCACTAAGGCAGGTACTCCATCGCCCCGACACTTCTGGGCAACTACTTAAATGGTGCATTGAACTAAGTCAGTATGATATCACCTATCACCCTCGCACCGCTATCAAGGGACAAGCCATGGCTGATTTCATTGCGGAATTCACTACCAACGAAGATAAGGAGCAATTGGAAATAGCAGGAGACATCAAGTGGAATCTCTTTGTGGATGGTGCATCAAACGAACAAGGCTCGGGGGCAGGTGTGGTAATAATCACTCCCAGGGGAAATAAGCTGCACTATGCTATAAGGTTGGAGTTCGCTGCCACCAACAACGATGCAGAATATGAAGCAGTGATAGCTGGATTAGAACTTGCCATAGAAATCGGAGCCAATTCTTTGTGTCTTCATAGCGATTCTCAACTTATTGTTAATCAAATACTATGAGAATTCCAAGCTCGAGGAGAACGACTCATAACATATTTAAAGAAGACCAAGTTACTTCTCAGCCGATTGGACCACTACTTAGTCAAACACATCCCTAGGGAAGAGAACCAAGAGGCCGACGAATTGGCAAAGCAAGCAAGTGTGAGAGACATCGCCATCTTCGGAGCAGTATCCATCTCAAAGCAACTGACCCCAAGTTTTGAGCAAGTGAATCTGATAGCTGCAACCGAAGAAACAATTTGGATGACTCCCATCCGAGACTACCTACAAAACGGCACACTACCCAACGGGCGTAACGAAGTCAAGAAAATCTTGAGGAAAGCTTCCCGCTACACAATTCAAGAAGACACCCTCTATCGGCACGGATTCTCTAATCCGTTATTAAGGTGTGTCGCTGGGAGGGAAGCCAAGGAAATCTTATCCAACATTCATCAGGGAAGCTGCGGAGATCACACTGGAGGGCAAACATTAGCAAAAAAGATACTCCGCTATGGATATTTCTGGCCCACCTTAAGCAAGGACGCCTTAGATTTCATCAAAAAGTGTGACAGATACCAGAAGTTTGCTAAGATTCCGCGACTACCAACAACCTAGATTACTCAAATGACCAGCCCTTGGCCCTTCGCAATATGGGGAATTGACTTAATCAGCGAGCTACCAATGGGCCGAGGCGGGGCCAAATATGCTATAGTGGCAGTCGACTATTTCACCAAATGGGTGGAAGCGGAACCTCTGAATAAAGTATCTTCAGCAAAAGTTATTAATTTCTTGATCAAAAATGTCCTATGCAGGTACGGAGTCCCACTCAAAATCATATCAGACAATGGACTTCAGTTTGACAGCGAGGAATTCGCCAACTGGTGCCGAGAGCACGGAATTCACAAAAGCTTCTCATCCGTAGCGTATCCCCAGGCAAACGGACAAGTCAAAGCCGTCAACAAAATTCTGAAAACTCTAATCAAAAAGAAACTCGAAAAGTCAAAGGGCGCTTGGGTGGATGAACTCCCTACGGCACTGTGGGCCTATCGCACATCCTTCAGAACATCAACAGGGCATACTCCTTTCTCTTTGGCATACGGATCGGAGGCTATGCTCCCAGTTGAAACCATCGTGCCTTCCCACCGTAGGATCCACTATAACCCAGAAGAGAACGAAGAACTCCTTCACATGTCTTTGGATCTAGTTGAGGAGAGAAGAAATGATGCAGTCCTTAAAGCGGCGGCCCACAAGCAAAAAGTGGCAGCACAATACAACTCCAAAGTCAAGCATCGTACCTTACAAAAAGGGGATCTTGTCCTCAAGCGAATCTTCCCTCGCCCCGGAGCACTAGACCCAATCTGGGATGGACCATATGTAATTCATAAAGATCTCCACAATGGAGCTTATATTTTGTCAACAGTGGACGGAGAGGTGTTCCAAAGGGCATGGAACATCCAACACCTCCGTCGATACTTTTCTTAACTTGTACTGCCCATATGAAGTGAATTAACAAAGAGAATCAGTGGACGTAGGCCTTTTCGTGCCGAACCACTTTAAAAAAACCTTGTCTCTTTTTTAATTTGTTCCTTTATATCTTGGCTGCTTGTTAACTTTATCCTTTTCTGTTGAACAAAATCCTATGCATATAACATTTCCACTCAAAGCACTCCATGGCGCAACTTCACCTGGACAAGACCTAACAGGTACTATGCGAATCTATGCCCTCGCCAATGAGACACTTTTGCTCCGGCATCCCTCTGCTGCGGGTTAACTCATTGCTCGCGACGGCCCTTAAAGCCAAATGTAATGAGCCGATTATAAGCCACCGAGAAGGCCGACTATAGTCGAGGCAGCTCATTACGGCGTTCGGCTCGCCGGCAACTGTGAACCGACTATAAGCCCCAACATAAGGTGTGGCCAGCCAGGGGCAGTTCACGGTTGACGATCGGCACCCACGCTAGCCGGCCACAGTAAATCGAATAATACCCACGATTACGGGCCATAATGGTCCGGGTAGTTACTGTGCGCGATCTCGGCTCCGATGTGTCTTAAGTGCGGCTGTGGTAAAAAAGAATTAACTCCCCGTGGAGGCGTAAGATGGGTGACAAATGTCTCCAAGACCCACAGCTAGGGATAGTGACTACAAAGCCCGTTTGCCACGAACTTAAGCACATCGAAGGCCTTCCGTGATTGGAAGTTTTACTATTTCACATATTTCAATTTTACTTAAGCAACTTTTCTCCTATCCTCTGTAACAATCCCTGAAGTACAGGACACAGAGCAGGAGACATTCACTAATGGAAGCAGATGCTCACGGCAAGTTACTGGACCGCATCCCTTACTCGGTCACACAGGATATTCAAAGCTGCCATCTACAAGCAAGACATAAAGGGCGGTATTTCCTTCTTTCATATGTAAACACATGACTATAATTTATTCACACCTCACGCTAACATTGCAAGTCATAAAATTATGTTTTAAACAAGAACCTGACATCAAACACAATTTAATTGCAAGAATATGCATAGTTGTATTTCTCATACAACATGTTGGAATAGCAAAAAACATTCAAAAGACGACAAATCAGCTTAAGTTAAAGAATTACACATCAAGAGTAGAGCTATTTATTACAAGTAGCAAAAAATTACAACCTAAGAGTTACTTTACTGTTTTAAGACTAACATACACAACCGTGTCAAGTCCACAAAAAAAACGAATTTTCCAGGTCCAATCAAGGAGCCGGCTGCGTCGGAGTCTTGTCCTGTTGCCCACCTGTTCGGTCAGAGAAAGGATTCATTAGTGATAAGAAACCAAGATAACGGAAAGACTAGAAAGGAAGACTTACCAGCATCTGCTCCTTGATCAACTTGATCATCATCCTCCGCTTGCACACCTGTCTCCTTAGCTGCAAGCAACCGCATGCCCTCCTTCACCACCACCTTCTCCTCCTTGGTAAACTGGGCGGTAACAGCATCCATCCTAAAGGCCACGCCACCCTCCTTATCTGCCTCAGCCTGGGCCTCCTCTAGAGCCCTAAGATAGATCCTAGCCATAACCCGAGGGTAATCATCCATCCAGGACAAGTTACCCTGCCTCCAAGTACGGAAGTACATATCCTGGAGCATCCCCTCCATCAGCCCCTCGTTCTCTTCAAACTCCTTCGCCCGGGCCTCGGAATCCGACAACCTCACGACGGCGGCATCTCTCTCCGATCGGTATCTCGAGAAGGGATTTCCGCATCGCCTCCATCTCCTCCCTCAACTCGGCTTGAGCAAGCTCTGCAGCCTCAAGCTTCCCAGATAACTCCTCTATCTGCTCAAGATCCGCTTTCCGAACCTCGTCCACCGTGGCAATGGCCATATCAATCCGTTCCTTGCAAGTAGCCTCCATTTTCCGTAGTTCGGCCCGGCTGGCCTCTTCCATGGTTTTCTTTAGACGTCCAGAGGCGGCCTCGTGCTGAGAGATCTGGATGGCCTGATCAGCGAGTTGCTTGGCCTGGTCGGAAACCACTAACCACAATCTTATGTTGGCACTCCCAATTTCCTCCCCGGCCTTGACCAGTCGGGCATGATGCCCCATCAACTTCCTGGTTTCCTCAGCAACCCGGTCGATGTTTGCCTTAGCTTCATCCCCCATAGTGACAACCCGAGTACTAAGCAAATCGAGGTCCAGGGACCTGGCCTCATCAAGCACCTTTACCATATGGTTGCGAGGAAGAAGGTGCTCACCGGTAACCTCGTCGAAGGTAATATCATGGGAACTTGGATCCAGATCAGGATGACCCGCAAATGGATTACGAGCCAAGCCAGGACGATCAATCTGAGTAACGGTAGGATTTTCAGACGGGTGCGGAGAGAGTGCGAACTCAGTATCCTCCTCCGTGATATCGTGAAGAGGCTGAACTGGGGGCTGAGGACCAAGTGAAGATTCGGATAAGGAATGACTCCTCCTTCTCTTTTGAGTACCCTCTTCAATAACCCCGAGAAGAGGACGGTAGCCGACTACATCCCCGGAACGGTGGGTCGAAGGCTTCGGCTTGGCGGAAGCTTTGGAGAGCTTGTATTGTTCAAGCCTGTGCCGAAGGTCTGAGGCCTTGGCCATTTTACCTGCTCCTGATAAGAAAACCAAGTGTCACCAACATGTGTTGAGCCATCATTCAAGAATTAAAAGAGTAAAGTGAAATTCACCTTGAACCGCCGAAGTTGCTTCGGTAGAGGCGCTCCCGGAAGATCGATCGACGCCGGTCCCAACGTTATCGGCTTTCTTAGACTTCTCCGTCCCCTCCAAACCTTCGAAGGCTTGGCGGAAAGCGTCATCCATCCACTCTTGCATTTCGCCTACTTGCCCGGAAGACAAAGCCCTGGAGCCACCACCACCCTGTCCATCGCCACCATCATCACCATGACGATCACCGTCACTTCCGCTCTCAGCCTCACCTTCTTCGTCCTCACCTTTCCCCTCCTCTTGAACATCCGGGTGTGTGCTGGGAGAGGGACCGTCAGACCTTTTGAGCTTCTTCCCCCCAGCAACCGGATGTTTCGAAAAGGGCCTCCTTTTACTGCTCTTCGACGCGGCCCCTTCTTTAGCTTGGGCAGCCTTCTCTTTAGCCGTGTCCCTCTGCTTGACCACGGACTGCTGTGGAAGGATCAAGTTGTACTCCAAGAGTGTGGCGTTCCTGATCAGGTAGGCAGCCGACCTATCTCTCCCAGTAATAGCTTCTATCTCTACTGCCGTCTGAACCAGGCGATCATTCTCCACGACCGCAAAACCACCTGTCGCTAGCAAAAAATAAAAACACATAAGAAAAAGCACTGCAACCATAATGGAAGTTGTAGATAAAGCTTCAACTTACATCCGGAGGTGAAGCGCCGGATAGAAACAGAGTCATCCCTGACAAAAAACCACTCCTTTTTGAACATGCTATACTTAGAATATAAGTCCAGGACAGGCTTAAAGGATACGGCAGATTCCAAGCTGATGTAGGGAGATCCCTTCTTGTAGCCCCTCAAGTTGTATAAATACCGGATCTCCCGGTTGGAAGGAGGATGCCCATATCTCCTCGGGAAGATGACGAAGAGACTCACCAGAATGGCATAAGAGTTGGGCTGAAGCTGGAATGGAGCTACCTTTAGATATGTAAGAAAGCTGACTACCCAGGCGTTGAGAAGCGGGATGGCACCACACATACAATGGTATCTGCTGTAGGCAAAATATCCTTCAAGAGGATCATACGGCATCGCTCCCGCAGCCGGCAATAACATGCACGCGCGATCGATCCCGAAAGAGCGAGATATAACATCAAGTTGCTCGCCCTTGAGTGAGCTAGGGAAGCAATCAGGAGGCAAGTTGAGAAGCTCCTGAGGACCGTACCCGTCCACTAACGATCTCGGAGTAGGCCCACGTCGTTCTGGATTCAGCTGAGATGGGGGCACGGCGGAGGACCCTCCTTCGCCCTCGGATTTCTTTTTGTCTGATCGAGTTTCTGCTTTGCGAGACATTATCTACAACACCGGAAAAACATATTGTTAGAACAGAGGATGTAAACAAATAAGTGTATAACATGAAATTTCACTCATAAAATCAAAATGCTCAAACTCCCCTTGTCATTCGGTAAAGTGAATGAAAAATTTCATTCGGTATTCGGAGTCTCGAGGTCCATTCGGCATTCCCCGTATAGGGTTCATTAAACTCCCATTGTCATTCGGTAAAGTGAATGTAAAATTTCATTTGGTATTCGGAGTCTCGAATTTCATTCGGCATTCCCCGTATAGGGTTCATTTGGTGATCCAAATGAAAATGCTCGTTCGGTACTCAGGATCCACGAACTCATCCGGTAATCCAAGAACGACAGTTCATTCGGCACTCGAAGTACCCGGATTCGTTCGGTTGTCTAAAAAGGCTATTCGGCGAGAGAAAGCTATATCACCTGATTCGATTCGGTATGAATGTCTGGTTCGGTTGCCTTGGATTGGAAGGGAATAATGAAAGTATATAGCCCCAACTTATAGGCAAATATAGGATGCCGGACCAGTTGGACCGGCACTCAGCGATCGAATGGAAGGAAACAAAGTAGGCCATATACCAGCATATACCCCACTTTGGGGGGCAAATGTTGGGTGAATTCTCACCACCGGTCCAAAGCTAGACAAACCAAATCACCTCTGCCGAACCAACCAGCCTCTAAGCTTCACCGAACCAACTCATCTCCAACCTCTGCCGAACCAACTCATCTCCAACCTTTGCCGAACCAACTCATCTCCAACCTCTGCCGAACCAACTCATCTCCAACCTCTGCCGAACCAATCACCCTCCAAGCTTCACCGAACCAACCACCCTCCAAGCTTCACCGAACCAACTCATCTCCAACCTCTGCCAAACCAACTCATCTCCAACCTCTGCCGAACCAACTCATCTCCAACCTCTGCCGAATCAACCACCCTCCAAGCTTCACCGGACCACTCATCTCCTACCACCGAACCAAGCTTCACCGGACCACTCATCTCCGACCAAAGAAAACCGGACCAGATCCACCAGGCCAGATTACGTCAGCCCAGGCCCGCCAGCTGCTATACACCTCCAAGACCCCTACCCCCAGCCTCACTCTATAAATAGAGGGGCAGGGGTACAACAATGGGGGACAAGTTTGAGAGCTCGAGCACGGAGAGAACTTTCAAACAACTTTCTTTTACTTGTATCAAAGCTTTGTACTTGTAATCTAAACAACAGAAGAGAAATAACATATAAAGTGGACGTAGGCACATTCTGGCTGAACCACTATAAATCTGCGTGTCTTTTTACATTTTAGCCCCTGCTTTTCATATATTTGCATAAATCACCCAAATCACTAAGAACAACATAAGATCTACTAAATCATTCGACTGTGAGGTGTTTGTCCATTTTTTGTGCAAACATTTTATACATACATCATCAGAGTTTACAACAACACACATCACTAGACAGTTATATAAACTTGTCCACATAACATAATACACAGCGGAATAATACTAGTATAAGTGACACGTCTCGCATCCAGCTCACCTCCGGATCTCCAAAGCAATCCATCCAGATCCAATCGATAACCTGATTCTAGGCTGCCCGTGTGGAAAATTATGGGCACCCAGAGTTTAGAAAGGGAACAATAAACTCCAAGTCAGTCGTGGGACTGGTGTGAGAGCTTAAAAACAGTTATTTTCACAAAGAAAATAAAAGAAATTTGCAATGCTTTTGGAAAATGAAACTACCATAAGGCCTCCCACCACACACACAATGCAATCGCAGACTTGGAGGAGATTTCTTCTTATGACAGTCAAATATGCTTAATACGAGAAAACTCTTTTGATATTATTACTAGTGCATAGTGTGAAAATCCTTTCAAAAATATAATATTAATCTTATCCAACATAGGTACCATTATACTATGCCTACTATAGCTACCACCTGAGGTGACAGGTTATACAAATGGCAATCGTAAAGGGCTCGTATTGTTTCTTTGGATTTCCAAAGAATGGTCAGGCTAAGGAACTTCCTACTGCCACATGGGTACGCCTCTGGAGGGACGTCCCAAGAACTAACTAGCTCTCTACCAACACAAGGCCGGGTTACCTCTTACTAGGTAACTACTACACGAGTATGCCACCCCCCGGTCGTTTGCGACCTTTATCTAAGGGCCCTCGATCACAAAGCAACAATCACATAGTAAATGAGATTGGAGCAACCACACAGGTAAAATATCTGGGCTCCATACCATGATACCACCTTTTTCCAGAAGGAAATGACATACCTTAAAGGGTGCGACCCTCATAACCTTGCCGCATTTTCCTGTTTCGACCATTTCCGGGGTGTGAGGTCCGATGAGGTCTCGTCCACAAAGCTACGCTTTACACGAAAGCCATGCTTTGATCAACAAATGATCAGCAACACACAGCAACACTTAACATGCCACACTACCAAATTGGGAGTATATCACTGATAACCTTCAACTACATAACCTCTGAGCTCGTACGTCTTAGAGAAGAGTGTTAAGCTAAGTGAATAAATTCTCCGCCAGCAACAGATATGTATTTGAAAGAAATCTGCTTTATATATCAAAGTGTAATGTCAGACATACGACCATACAAGTCTGTTCCGGGTTCGAACAGAACCAAAGGCATTTCCAAAGAAGCCCTTGCAAATCTGGTTTTCAATTGCAATCCATAACATCATATCATTATTTGGAATGGGTTATATGACAGAAAGTCCTCTCCCGGCTAAACCGAATAATGAGCGCTTGTTTTAAAAACAAATTCAAGTGCTATTTCAAAGGCCAACATTGATAGTCGGTTATTTAACTATCAAACAACATTCACAACAATCATCAGATTTAAATAATTTTCCCAAATTATTTATTTTCAAAATATCTTCACAAGATATATATTTTCCACACTTCATCACTTTGAAAACCAAATTCAAATCACTTTTCACTCGCGGGATAAAATTCCCGATATTATTTATTTCCACTGAATTTAAATTTTCAAATATCCACTTTCAAACACCAAATCAAATTCCAAATTGATTTCTAATTTTTTTTAAGCACCAAATCAATTACAAATTGATTTCTAAGTTTATTTCCAAATACCAAATCATTTGCAAATTATTTCTAAATTTATTTCCAATTACCAAATCATTTGCAAATCCATTTCTAAATTTATTTCCAATTACCAAATCATTTTCATTCAAAACACGAATAAATTTTCATATTGATTTTCCAAAGATTTATTTTCAAATGCCAAATCAATTATCAAATTGATTTCTAAAAATTTGTTTCCTCTTAAAATAAATCCCTTTATTCTCTTCCAAACTATTTAAAATCCAATTTTATTTAAATTCTTCAACTTTGAAACAATATTATTCAAAACCCATTTATTAATATCCGTTCCCATATTTTGGAAATAATTCGATAAGATTTCAAAAATCAACTTCATGCTTTTAAATTCCTTCTTTTAAATTCACCCAATTCTTTCAAAAGGGATTCACTTAAAATTTCCTACTTTAATTTCAAAAATCCAATTTTTTTTTCTGGTATCCAATGATACCAAAAATACATTCGACTAAACTATAGCCTTCAAAAAATTCAATCATCAATATAATCATTCACATATTATCAATAAATCATCGCACAACATATGAAACAAATTCATACAATTTGAGGAATCCAGTTGGATCCCTCCAACCTGTTTCCCTGCATCCACAGATGTTAGCACAACAATTAAATACCCATTCCACTTCGAGGTGGAATATCACGGTATATGGGATTTATAAAATATCATCCGCTATTATGCGGCGCATTGGGTCTCATCCGCTATATAATGCGGGAAATCAATCTCCAAATATATATATATATATCCTACTATATCTAATATCATCAATAGATAAATTCATCCAATTCATCCAAACACATCCAGACAGTCAATCAATAACTGCAATGCCAATTTAATTTGAGTGAGAAGATCTCACCTTTGCTTTTTAAATTGCAATCCGTTCCAACTCTTTTCCATTTCCAGCTTGTTTGCTTTATTGTATTAGACCTTGTATAAACAATTTTATACAATTTATTAATATCTGAAACAATCGACAAATCAATTTCCATTTAATAAATTTTATTTTATCAAATAAATTAAATTAAATCTCAAACAAATTTTCTATTTTTAGATCTCATCTCTATACATATATCTACTGTTTGTCCATTACAGGAATATTTCCTAAACTTCATATACATATATATATATATATCTCCAGATTTAAATTAAATTTAAAATTGACTTAAAAAAAACTTTACTTACTGTCGAATTTTCATCCAAAAGAAATCAACCTAGGTTTATCGAAAATTAATAATTTGATTACCTAACTGACGAGTTGATCAAGTCCTTAGCAAACATTTCGACGGCCATCGCCTTCGATTATGATCTAGACAGCAATTTCGCACGCGCGCACTCGAGAGCTACAACACAGTTGAATCGACGACAAAGCCTACGCCATCACCATTTCAGTTATCGCGACCTCCAACCGTTGCTGGGCCTGACATCGCGACGCCAGCGCGAGAACGACTCGTGACACCCAATCCTTCGCAGCTACCATCACTCGATGCCGCGCATGCGAAAACCCCCAATTTCCGATCGACTACCCCTTCAACCTGAATCGACATCTTCCAGAGACCATGCGAACGAACGCCTCAACTTCGATCTCGTGGATTTTTAAATTTGGGGACTTCGAACAATTTCAATTTAAAATGAAGAATGGAAGGAGCCGGGTTTTGATTTCAAAAGGGTCGGCCATGGATTGATTTTTGTTTGAACGAAGAATAGGTTTTCGATTTTTATTTTGTTTTGAAGGAACAGATTTCTTCACAGCTGATTTTTGTTTTAAAAAGAAAAAAGGAGATAAGGATGAGATGGTTGCGTACAGAAGCATCCCTGTGTGTCGGCAGAGATTTTTGCGTACAGTGATTTCGAACTGATGGGAAAAAGTTATGAGGTGAAATAATTTCAGCTGAGGTGACTAGGATATAAATGTATATATTTAAATCGAATTCGAATCGTCTCAATAAACGCACTCAAAATCCTGACTTCCTATCGAGGCTTGCCGCTAGGCGTTTGTAAGGTAATACCCCTATTCCAAACGCAATGGAAAAGGTTCCGAGTCTAAATTCGATCGTATGGAGAAGATAGCTTTTTGGACCAGTTATTATATTAAATTTCGATATAAATTTCAGTGCGTTTATATATCGTACGCTCACATAACAACTCCAATCACTACGGAAATTGAAATTCGATAATAATACAATATTACGGATCCAATGGAACTGGTTTCGTCAGATTCCGAGACTGTGCCTCGGAAGTAGGGGTGGGTGCGGGTCGGTTTGGTGCGGTTTGGAGTCCAAACTGCTTCCGCACCGCATCAAACGGTTAATCAAAAATACAAACCATTATACTAATCTTTTAAACAGTTCGGTTTCGGTTCGGTCTGGTTTGAACCCACATTAAATATGAAATAAGAGAATTACTTCCATCAACAATCAATTTACGAAGGCAACTGTGTGAAGCTTTTACACTTAAAGGTTAAAACACACAATGTTATACTGAAATGAAAGATTAGTTCTTAACTGTATGAATATTTCAATTTGACATTTAGCTATAAATGAGGTTTTTTTGGTAGATGATCCAAACATCAACATTAATCAATGCATAATCATCAAGGAAAATGACTAGAATAAGATTATAATTAGCATTTATCCAAAAAAACGAGATGAAAAATATTACACCAAAACTATAACTTCTTTTTTAATGACAACGAATATTATTAATATAACAACATACGCTAAAAATAGAATATACATCGTTAGAATCTAAAATAAGATAGGAGTTACTTATATTTTTATCATAAGATTACTAGTGAAAATATTCGGTTCGGTCCGGTTTAATATGGTTGGTCCAATCGTCCAAACCGCAACCGAACCGTATCGATGCGGGTCGGTCCGGTTTGAAGTATTTGCTTTGGTTAGAAGATTCGGTGCGGGTTTCCGCACCGTTTTTGCGGTTCGGTGCGGACGGTTTCCGTATAGCGGTGCGGTTTATGCCCACCCCTACTCGGAAGTCTATTTTTAAATATCGATTTAAACGATAAAATTTCAAAACTGAAAAAAATGCTTCCAAATTCAGTTTCAGCACTTTTACTATCTTCAGTACTATCAATATAAATTTTCTGAGCCTTCAAATTATTTTTTACAAACTTAAAATTGAAGATTCGGTATTTTTTACCCAACTACAATAAATTAAATTCAATAATTAAATTGCCAAATTCATTCTGATATTTGAATTTCAAATTAAACTAACTTCCAGATATTTAAAATCAATTAAATATTCTGATTTCCAATGTCAAAAATTCAGGGTCGTTACATTCTTCCCCTCTTAAAAGAATTTCGTCCCGAAATTACAAGTTAAGAAGAATGATCCTCAACCCGTTTATCATTTTCCCAAAACCAAATAGTTTTATCAAATTCTCAAACAAATCTTCTTATCAAAACCACACTATCATCCTTATTAATTTTCCAAACATTTTCATAGTTTCAAGCAACTTTATTTTACTTCACAATTCAAATTTAAATTTAAATTCAAATTTTAAATTATCCAAAATTTCTCAAAAAATTTCTAACTCTCTAAATTTTCGAAAAATTTCGCCAGCGACTCCTTTGCACGGCTAGCTCGGTACAACTACAAAATGTCCCTACGGACCCCAGATTTCAAAAGAAAACAAACGTCAAGTGGCTAGATCAAAAACCCAATCAAATTTCATACAGAAATTTAAATACATACCTTTTGTTGAGAAATTTTATTTATCTTCTGCAATCAAAATCCCAATTTCTCTTGTTTCTAAATTACCTGTATACTACTCGACAATAATATCCAATCACAGCATTCCAATTTGATTTTCATCCAATTATTAACTTAGTATACTTCCAACTCCAAATTTACTTAAGAACTTTCTCCATTCATCTCTTAAGTTCAATATAGGTACTTTGTATACCCTTATATTATTACTTTCACTATACCATTTGGTTTTAATTTACTTCTATTCAAATTGGATTCCAATTCCATATAAAATCAATTTGCTTCAATTATTAATTCATTTCAAATCTCGATACCTTTATTTCCAAATTTTCATTCAGATTTTCATTTCAAATTTTACTTGAATTCGATTCATCTTTAACTTCGAAGATTGAATCTTACTTACCTTATCTCAAATTCCAATTTTAAATCAGTTGTCGTTAGTGAAAATTTCCAAAAATTCCAAATTTTTTCTAACTCCCAAAATTTTCAGAAAATTTTGGCAGAGTCTCCTTTGTACGAAGGAGCTTTTGCAATTTGACAAGAGATATAAATATATATACATCGACCCACTCGGTCGGAAAAACAAAAACAGTTCATATGTCCTATTTTGTATTGCGTAGGCGTACCTTTATTAGCATTTTAAGCAAAGCGGCTTATTTATTTAGCTATTTGCGCGGCCAAAATGTAGCCAACGGCCCCCCTCTACCTGTACTTACTCAATTTAAATGTGTAAGTGACATATATAGGAATTTCATTTAACATTTTACTCATTTTCAACAGTAAACACATAGTTTTCATAAGCAAAACATTCAAAATTATTTCCATTAGCAATTTATATGGTTTCAATAAAAATTAAACTTCTTACAACTATATCAAACATCATTTCTATTCAATTCAAGCGATTTACAACTCACTTTCTTACATTCTATTCATTTTTAAGCAAAACGAATTCATATCCATTTCAATTGATTCAAAATTCAATTTTATTTGCTTTCATTAACTCATATAATTTTATACAATCTCGTTTGCGTCAAATGACAACCATTTATATGCAAATTCAACGATATTCACTTAATAGAATATCCATTCTAGTTTATAACTAATTTAAATTGATACCAACTCAATTTATTTTAATTCCATTTCATTTCCAATTGATTCCATTCAATTCATTTTGCATTTCATTAATCAAACAAATTTCATTGAAAACCATTCAATAAAATTCGACAACAACCATTTCACAACAATTTTTTTCTTAAGTCGAGCTTTTATCCAAATATTGCTTAAGTTATTTCAACTCAAAACTCAAGTTCATTTTTCTTGTAAACAATTTCTAATTTAAATCTTTGATTTGATTTTTCATTTAATCAAATCCATTCCATCTACTAATTTAATTCAATTAGTATATTCACTTACCCTTTTTTAATTTCAAATTTCCATATTCAATTCATCCTGAATTTACTTTATCAATAACAAGGCAAATTTTCAATTTATTTCTACTACTAACCTGAATTTATATGCAAATTCAAACCAATTTTATTCAGCTCACAACTCAACTTTAATATAACTAATTCAACTTCCGATTCATTATCTCATGAATTAAGAAATTATCAAGTTAGTTTACTTGAACTCAATCCATTTTATTTTATTTTTTTCCAAGTTTGGATTTTTTTCAACTTGATTCAAATCAAATCTCATTCCATTTTTCAATTCCAATTCATTTATTTACAAATGTAACCTCATTTATTCATTCACAATTCATTCCTTTTCAATTTGAATCTTATTCCAATCAAATTTCAAATATTTTTATAAGTTATCAAATTATTTACATTCCATAACATTTTTAAGAAATTCCAGAGTCTTTTTAAAAATTACTCACATTTCAAAACTAACTTTGAAATTAATTATATCCCTTTAAAATATTTTCCCACATATTTTTAAATTTCAAACCCCACCCGATTTCATATCCAACTCAAAAATACTTCTCAAATAATTATTTTCCAGACTCCTGGAAACCATTTTCAAATTAGGAAATTTAATCCTTTGAAATTTCAATTCAAATCCTTTAATCCGTATTGCAAAAATTACTCTGGCATCTCATTTCAATTTATAAAACTCATTTATAAATTCACATTACCAATTTCATTCCATTAATGAATTTTATTTCAAATATCTTCCTGGAATTCTATTTCAAATTATAAATCACATTTACAATTTACATTTACAAATCTCATTCGTATATAAATTCATTTCCTTATCCTTTCAATTCATATTTATAAATTTCATTTGTTAAATGAATTTATCTCCAAATCTTTGGTTATACCATTATTTCTTATTCCGTTTCCATATAACAATGATAATAATTCAATATTATCACTTCCTAACAACCAAGCATCCATATACTACAATAATTTACGGAAAATGATTTCTTTTCTATACAAAAATAGTTTTGGGTAAAATTATTTCATTTATCCTATTTAAAACAATACTGTGTCAGTTTATCTTGTTTAAGAGTTTAGAAACCCCTATCGATTACAGTTGGCCAAACTGCACCGACCAGAATCTATAAACAATCAACCGATAATTCAACACAATATAAAACAAAATTTTGTATTCACTAACAAATATGCGCTCATATCTATTATTACACTCACACTCATTCTAGAGTACTACTGACTCTATCTCTAATGAGTAACACCCAATAGAGACGAGGCTATCACTTAACCAATTGCTCTGATACCACATTGTAACGACCCGATTCTTCGATGCCCGAAAGTCAACATCAATACAACCACTATATCAACTGCCGAACTATCGAATGCCGGAAAACCGAATTGTTAGGGTTGAAAATGAAGAGGTAGAAGAAGAAAGAAAGAAAAAGAAACAGAAACAATATCAGAATCTCACATTCGCAACGGAATAATATATAATAGATGAATGAATAATCTTTATAACAAAGAACTATATCAGTTTATACATACATCATCAGAGTTTACAACAACACACATCACTGGACAGTTATATAAACTTGTCCACATAACATAATACAAAGCGGAATAATACTAGTATAAGTGATACGTCTCGCATCCAGCTCGCCTCCGGATCTCCAAAGCAATCCATCCAGATCCAATCGATAACCCGATTCTAGGCTGCCCGTGTGGAAAATTATGGGCACCCAGAGTTTAGAAAGGGAACAATAAACTCCAGGCCAGTCGTGGGACTGGTGTGAGATCTTAAAAATAGTTATTTTCACAAAGAAAATAAAAGAAATTCGCAATGCTTTTGGAAAATGAAACTACCATAAGGCCTCCCACCACACACATAATGCAATCGCAGACTTGGAGGAGATTTCTTCTTATGATAGTCAAATATGCTTAATACGAGAAAACTCTTTTGATATTATTACTAGTGCATAGTGTGAAAATCCTTTCGAACATATAATATTAATCTTAGCCAGCATAGGTACCATTATACTATGCCTACTATAGCTGCCACCTGAGGTGACAGGTTATACAAATTGCAATCGTAAAGGGCTTGTATTGTTTCTTTGGATTTCCAACGAATGGTCAGGCTAAGGAACTTCCTACTGCCACATGGGTACGCCTCTGGAGGGACGTCCCGAGAACTAACTAGCTCTCTGCCAACACAAGGCCGGGTTACCTCTTACTAGGTAACTACTACACGAGTATGCCAACCCCCGGTCGTTTGCGACCTTTATCTGAGGGCCCTCGATCACAAAGCAACAATCACATAGTAAATGATATTGGAGCAACCACACAGGTAAAATATCTGGGCTCCATACCATGATACCACCTTTTTCCAGAAGGAAATGACATACCCTAAAGGGTGCGACCCTCATAACCTTGCCGCATTTCCTGTTTCGACCATGTCCGGGGTGTGAGGTCCGATGAGGTCTCGTCCACAAAGCTACGCTTTACACGAAAGCCATGCTTTGATCAACATATGATCAGCAACACACAGCAACACTTAGCATGCCACATTACCAAATTGCGAGTGTATCACTGATAACCTTCAACTACATAACCTCTGAGCTCGTACGTCTTAGAGAAGGATGTTAAGCTAAGAGAATAAATTCTCGGCCACCAACAGATATGTATTTGAAAGAAATCTACTTTATATCTCAAAGCGTAGTGTTAGACATACGACCATACAAGTCTGTTCCGGGTTCGAATAGAACCGAAGGCATTTCCAAAGAAGCCCTTGCAAATCCGGTTTTCAATTGCAATCCATAACGTCGTATCATTATTCGGAATGGGTTATATGACACAAAGTCCTCTCCCGGCTAAACCGAATAATGAGCGCTTGTTTTGAAAACAAATTCAAGTGCTATTTCAAAGGCCAACATTGATAGTCGGTTATTTAACTATCAAACAACATTCACAACAATCATCAGATTTAAATAATTTTCCCAAATTATTTATTTTCAAAATATCTTCGCAAGATATATATTTTCCACACTTCATCACTTTGAAAACCAAATTCAAATCACTTTTCACTCGCGGGATAAAATTCCCGATATTATTTATTTCCACTGAATTTAAATTTTCAAATATCCACTTTCAAACACCAAATCAAATTCCAAATTGATTTCTAATTTCTTTTTTTTAAGCACCAAATCAATTACAAATTGATTTCTAAGTTTATTTCCAAATACCAAATCATTTGCAAATCCATTTCTAAATTTATTTCCAATTACCCAATCATTTGCAAATCCATTTCTAAATTTATTTCCAATTACCAAATCATTTTCATTCAAAACACGAATAAATTTTCATATTGATTTTCCAAAGATTTATTTTCAAATGCCAAATCAATTATCAAATTGATTTCTAAAAATTTATTTCCTCTTTAAATAAATCCCTTTATTCTCTTCCAAACTATTTAAAATCAAATTTTATTTAAATTCTTCAACTTTGAAACAATATTATTCAAAACCCATTTATTAATATCCTTTCCCATATTTTGGAAATAATTCGATAAGATTTCAAAAATCAACTTCATGCTTTTAAATTCCTTCTTTTAAATTCACCCAATTCTTTCAAAAGGGATTCACTTAAAATTTCCTACTTTAATTTCAAAATTCCAAAATTTTTTTTCTGGTATCCAACGATACCAAAAATACATTCGACTAAACTATAGCCTTCAAAAAATTCAATCATCAATATAATCATTCACAGATTATCAATAAATCATCGCACAACATATGAAACAAATTCATACAATTTGAGGAATCCATTTGGATCCCTCCAACCTGTTTCCCTGCATCCACAGATGTTAGCACAACAATTAAATACCCATTCCACTTCGAGGTGGAATATCGCGGTATATGGGATTTATAAAATATCATCCGCTATTATGCGACGCATAGGGTCTCATCCGCTATATAATGCGGGAAATCAATCTCCAAATATATATATATATATAGATATCCTACTATATCTAATATCATCAATAGATAAATTCATCCAATTCATCCAAACACATCCATACAGTCAATCAATAACTGCAATGCCAATTTAATTTGAGTGAGAAGATCTCACCTTTACTTTTTAAATTGAAATCTGTTCCAACTCTTTTCCATTTCCGGCTTGTTTGCTTTATTTTATTGTATTAGACCTTGTATAAAAAAATTTAAACAATTTATTAATATCTGAAACAATCGACAAATCAATTTCCATTTAATAAATTTTATTTTATCAAATAAAATAAATCTCAAACAAATTTTCTATTTTTAGATCTCATCTCTATACATATATCTACTGTTTGTCCATTACAGGAATATTTCCTAAACTTCATATACATATATATATCTCCAGATTTAAATTAAATTTAAAATTGACTTAAAAAAAACTTTACTTACTGTCGAATTTTCATCCAAAAGAAATCAACCTAGGTTTATCAAAAATTAATAATTTGATTACCTAACTGACGAGTTGATCAAGTCCTCAGCAAACATTTCGACGGCCATCGCCTTCGATCATGATCCAGACAGCAATTTCGCACGCGCGCACTCGAGAGCTACAACCTAGTTGAATCGACGATGAAGCCTACGCTATCACCATTTCAGTTATCGCGACCTCCAACTGTTGTTTGGCCTGACATCGCGATGCCAGCGCGAGAATGACTCGCGACACCCAATCCTTCGCAGCTACCATCACTCGATGCCGTGCACGCGAAAACCCCCAATTTCCGATCGACTACCCCTTCAACCTGAATCAACATCTTCCAGAGACCATGCGAACGAACGCCTCGACTTTAATCTCGTGGATTTTTAAATTTGGGGACTTCGAACAATTTCAATTTAAAATGAAGAATGGAAGGAGCCGGGTTTTGATTTCAAAAGGGTCGGCCATGGATTGATTTTTGTTTGAACGAAGAATAGGTTTTCGATTTTTTTTTTAAACGAACAGATTTCTTCACAGTTGATTTTTGTTTTAAAAAGAAAAGAGGAGATAAGGATGAGATGGTTGCGTACAGAAGCATCCCTGTGTGTCGGTAGAGATTTTTGTGTACAGTGATTTCAAACTGATGGGAAAAAGTTATGAAGTGAAATAATTTCAGCTGAGGTGACTAGGATATAAATGTATATATTTAAATCGAATTCGAATCATCTCAATAAACACACTAATTCGAATCATCTCAATTATCGAGGCGTGCCGCTAGGCGTTTGTAAGGTAATATCCCTATTCCAAACGCAATGG
Source organism: Allium fistulosum (assembly GCA_030737815.1). Classification (NCBI taxonomy): domain Eukaryota; kingdom Viridiplantae; phylum Streptophyta; class Magnoliopsida; order Asparagales; family Amaryllidaceae; genus Allium; species Allium fistulosum. Next base: position 71,040,955 of record CM060903.1, read on the forward strand.
AAAAGGTTTCGAGTCCAAATTCGATCGTATGGAGAAGATAGCTTTTTGGACCAGTTATTATATTAAATTTCGATATAAATTTCAGCGCGTTTATATATCGTATGCTCACATAACAACTCCAATCACTACGGAAATTGAAATCCGATAATAATACAATATTACGGATCCAATTGAACTGGTTTCGTCAGATTCCGAAACTGTGACTCGGAAGTCTATTTTTAAATATCGATTTAAACGATAAAATTTCAAAACAGAACAAAATGCTTCCAAATTTAGTTTCACCACTTTTATTATCTTTAGTACTATCAATATAAATTTTCTGAGCCTTCAAATTATTGTTTACAAACTTAAAATTGAAGATTCGATATTTTTACCCAACTATAATAAATTAAATTAAATATTTAAATTGCCAAATTCATTCTGATATTTGAATTTCAAATTAAACTAACTTCCAGATATTTAAAATCAATTAAATATTCCGATTTCCAATGTCAAAAATTCAGGGTCATTATAGATTATCTATGTTCTGGATTGTGGATTGTTTGAATTGGACATGTGTGGATTATTGTCGATTTAAACCCTCCAAAATATGGATCATCACAGTTGGTATCAGAGCTTTGGTTTAGCGACAACCTTAGCTTTGAGGGGTAACTCATTAGGGATAGGGTCAGTAGCACCCTAGAATGAGTTTAAGTGTATTAATAGATATGAGCGTATATTTTTTAGTGAATATAAAAAAAAATTGTTTTATATTGCGTTGGTTGATTTGTTGAGTAGCTTATGGATTCTGGTCAATACAAGTAATTAACGTTATTGAAAGGGATCTCTAAACACTTAAACAGAACAATTCGACATAGTGTTGTTTTGAAAATAGGCAAATGAAATAAGTTTACATTGATTATATTTTGTATATAATGGAATAATTTTCAAAAATTATTTTGTTATATATAGTGTGAATTGGTTTTTAGAAATGAGAATATTGATCATTATCGTTTATTGTTTTATTAGTCAATATTCCTAAACTATTAGCTATTATAGGATTATAAGAAAATGAAACTTAATAAATATGATTCATAAAATATAATTTGCAAGTAAAATGAATATAAAATTGAGAATTTGAGAAATTTAAATTTCAGTGTTTCTGAAAAAGGTTTTCAAGGTTTGGAAAATAATATCAGTATTATTTAAAAGTATATAAAAATACAAATTGTTTTCAAATAAATTTTAAAGGGAATGAATTCGGTACTCCCCTCTTCTATCGCTGGAAAATAATTTCGGTGATGACTGTGCAACATTATCGACGTTCATTTTCGAGTCTCAAAGTGGGAGTGACTTCTGAGAAGCTTTGTTATGAAATTATTTTGATAAACGGATTTTTGGTTTAAACTCCAAACGTATGATTTGATATATAAAAGATATAAGTATACATACTTATTTCAAATGATTTGAAATGAATCCGGTATTTAAAAATTTTAAGTTCTGTCAATTAATAATTTTCAAATTATTTGAATGAAATGAAATATTTGAATAACCAGAGCTTATAAAATAAGAGAACTAAGAAATCTAAGCTAAATGTTTTGAGAAATTTTAGAGTTGAAGTGTGCAACCTTAAAATTGAAAGTAAAGAAAATTTAAATAAGTTAAATAGTGAACATTCTAATTAAGTAAAATCAATCGGATTAATTTGTATAATACCAAATTGCATTCTAATAATGTATAATAAGACTTACCAAATGTTAAAAGTTAAAATGATGATTTAGATATGTAATGGGACAAGTAAACGAAACTTAAAAGTAATTAAAATGTATATAAATGGAAATTTAGTTGTAATAATAAATGTTATACTTAATTAGTGTATTAGGAAATGATTAATGACTAAATGGAATAAGTAAGTGGAACTTAAGAAAGCAGACAAATGAATTAAGTAATATCTTTGTAAATTGGTTATAGAATTAAATATAAATTTGTGAAGAAATTTTGAAATTGATTGTGTAACTTTTGAGATAATTATAAACTTAGAAAGAGTCATGTATAAGAAGTTCGAGTTTTATAAAATGATTGTAAACTAGTGTGATGAATAATAAAATGTTTCACTAATAAATTTTTTATTAAATGAAATTGTGAAAATAAATGTGAATTAAGTTGTAAAGAAACTTAAGTAAGGATATAAGAAATAAGTCATTAATGATGTTGATGCTAAAAATGGAGACATGAACATTATAATTAAAATGTTTCATGAAAATGTAAAGTTCATAGTTTATAACTTTGATAAATGTTAGTTAAACAAGATGTGAAATGAATTGATATGAGATGTTGCTAAATGTAAAATGAAACAATTGAAATTTAACAAATTTAATTGAATAAATTGAATGTGAATGAAATAGACGTGAATAAATTGGAAGTAAACCAATTAAATGTTAATAAAAAATTTGAATGTTAATAAGAAATGAAGTGTATAAATTAAATATTGGCATCGGATAATGTAATTTCATATCATTGTGAATTAATAGGACGAATGCTAATAATTAAATGGTTTCTTCTATTATAAATCATCATTATAACTGTTTTATTGTATATGATTGTTGTTTATCGTATATTAATTCTTCTGTTATGATTTGGGTTTAAAATTCATGTTATATGATTTTATAAAACTCATACATGCTTTCTATATCATTATATGCAACTAATATTCTAATTTGAGTTGAGATAGGTACATACGAAGACCGCTTGGACGTATATGCGTATTATAATTTGCTTTTTCTTGCTTAATACGAGCGAACTCGCTCGTATTAATAATAATAAGGTACACATCTCGAATTATATACCGTGTTTTTATATTTTTCCCTACGGGATGCCTCATCATTGATATGATATGTATATTTGATATCTATTTGGTATATTCTGTTATATTGAATTTTAAAAATTTCCCGATTGAGCCGCACAAAGGAGACTCTGCCGAATTTACCGTAAATCCGGGTGTTAGAAAATTTTTGAAGTTTTAAAAATTTTATAACTTGTTTTGATAACTAAAATGTAATTTCCGTAAGCCAATCGGAGCAGCGTAGTAGAAACGTAGTAAAAGTTTTCTAATGGATTTTATGTTTTATAAGTTATTATATTTTTAAATATATCAAATGTAAAATTCTCTTCTTAGTTCCTTTTCGAGGACAAAAAGTTTTGAGTGGGGGAGACTGTAAAGACCTGTATTTTTAACTATTTTAAATTATTAAATTTAGTGTAATTATTAAATAAAAATGGTTAAAAACAATTTTTTAATGATTTATTAATACAGCTATTGAATATGAACTTGAACAAGATTTTAAAATAAACAAATTTCGAAGATTTAAGTAATAACAAGTATTAAAAGGAGATGCTGTGAATTGAATGTGTTTACAATCAATAGTTGAATTGAATAATAAATGTTGAATTCATTAGATGTAAATAAAGTAATTGATTGATAAATAAAATTCATGAGAAAGCTAATATTAAAATTTATTGAATATTGGACAATTAAATTGTTTAAAATTTAATCTTGAAAATTATATAAATAACCGAATCCTAAATAAAATTTAAATGAAATGATTTCAAAAGTTTATTTAGATGTTATTTAAATATGGATGAAGAATGTCAACACTTAAAAATTGAATTTAAGTGATTAATTTAAAATTTGGAAATTTTTGGTTTTAATTAACGAGTAAAAATAGCCATTTTGGCCACTATCTTGGATTTCGACGAAACCGGTTTCATTGGATCCGTAATAGTGAATTATTATAGGATTTTATGTTTCGTAGCGATCAGACATGTCGTTTGGCCGTGCGAACTTGAAACACGTAGAAATCAATTTCAAAATTTAATTAAAATAGTTCGATTCAAAAGTTATCTTCTCCATACGATTTAATTAGGCCTTGGAACTTGTTTCATTGCGTTTAGAATAGGGGTATAATATTATAAACGTCTGGTGGCACGCTTCGTTTGGAGTTCGCCCGAAAAATATGTGAATAGTGAGAATAATATTAAAATAATATGTTTACACGTATATATAAACGTATGCACAGTAAACCCTAGCTATTATCTTCCAGCCGCACGTCCAATAATTTCAATGGCCGAAACCATGCTTGACTTCGTCCCCTCCGATCTCTCCATCCAGTTATATTAGCCAACGAGTTCTAAAGCAAAGTTGTAGAGTTCATCGAACTCTTGACATCCAACGGTGGATCTAGGCTATTATGTCTCGAGGCGGTGGCAAATCGCCACGAATGGCGTACTGTTCGAACGAGAGCTAGAGGGCACCGAGCTTTACGAGGCTACAGGAGATGGTGTAGCAGAGGAAGACGCACGCGATGGAGGTGGTCGATCAATCTCCGGTGGAGCATCAGCGGCATGGTGGTCGATTTAGGGTTTCGTTTGATGGGGTCGAACGCTATTGTGGCTTTGAGCTCGTACGTGAAGGAAGAAGAAGCCCATGCCTTTGATTTCAGGAAGCAGATCGAATGGCCTAGAAATTTTAGGGTAAAAAAAAAGGTTTTGTAAATTATATTTATATATAAGGATGCGTGTGATGTATATAAATTGATAACTTCTCCATACGAGGTCGAAATTGGACGAAACAAGTGGTGTTGGAATTGTGGTGACGAGCACTACGTCATGAAATTGATTTGGAGACGATTGGAGATGGCTTAAATTTTAGGTTAAATCGAACGTCATTCGATTTGATTTAAAACTGAAAACTCAAGGTGAGTGTTTATAAAGCTCACAACGTACTAAAATATCATTATGCTAGTTAAATTGAAATTATAAAGTGATATAAATTGATTGATTGTTGTTTGATAATTGTAATCGACATTTAAATTGACATCTAATTTAACTGATAGATATTTAAATTGACGGTTAAATAGAATTTGAATTAAATTGTTTAGTAAAATTCCCGATTATTTATAATTGGGTAATTGTTGTGATTTACTGACTGTTTGGATGATTGATTATGATGGGTGCTAACTGATTGATATTTGGATGATTGGTGTTTATTTATTTTTATATATCCTGTTATCACCTGGTAAATTATTTATAATTTATAAAATTATATACTGTATTATTTCGAATAAATTAAGAAATAGGTTGAAATGATATATACCTATGACATTTTGGATTGAAATGATACAAATCCATCCCTGAAATTTGATCGAAATAACCGATCACTTTGCCATAGGATTGAAAATTATATACGGACACCAGATTGGTTAAATTAAAGGATTTAAAAATCTTCTTTTTTGATTTGAGATTTATTTAAATGATTTTGGTTTAATCGAATAAAATCAAATTTATAGAAAATTGAATTATTTTCGAACGTGGGCTCGAAATGTTGAAATTTAATTTTTTTTTAAGAAATGGTTTAAATAATCGAAGTTGAGATTTTGAAGTTATATTTGAAATATGATTTGAATTTCGGAAATTGGGTAGTTTTTAAAGGTTTGGACTTTTATTCGAACTTCGAAATATTGCTAAGTAAAAGTAATTTAAATCGATATTTCAATGATTGAGCTCGGAATTGAATTATTTTAAATATTTGAATCTTAAATTGAGTACTGAAGTTAAATTTAATTTAAGTGATTTAAATCGTTATATTGGAAAATCGAACTCGATTTTATATCAATTGAAATGGTTTAAATTTAAAAATTGAATTGAAATTTATTCAAGTTGGAATTGAAATTGAAATCAATTGGAATTGAAAGTGAAATTAAATTAATTCGAAATCAGATTTATTTGAATTGAGGTTTTGAAAATCGAACTCGGAGTTAATAAAAATCGAAATGGAAATTTAAAAGTGATTTGAATTGGAAAATTTGGAAATTGAATCAGTTTCACTTTGAAGCTACTTTCAAATAAATTACTTTGATATAAACTATTTAAATATATCTTTTCAAATATTCAAATTATCTTGGATTTTCCAAACGATTTTTCTATATAAACCATTTTAATACTTAAACTATTTTATATTAAACTATTTTAACCATTTAAACTATTTTATTAAACTATTTTTAACTATTTTAATTATTTAAACTATTTTAATACTATTCAAACTATCTTTCAAAAATTTAAACTGGTCAAGGGTGGAATGTTTATTTTTAAATCACGGATTTAAATACGAATTGGGTTAAAATGAAGCTATAACCTAAATTGAAATTCGAAACAATTTTGGAACTGAAACCGAGATATTGAGGCGAAAATGATTTTTGAAGTGAATCGGTATATTTTGAGTAAATATGATGATTTCGAAATGGACTTTATTTTGAAGCAAATATGATATTTTGATATCAAGTATGAACCGTTTTCGAATTGTAAAAGTACCAACCGGTGCGTAAAACGACGTTTGGTTGTTAATGAGTTCGGGGCCGGATATGGGCATACTCTCTGTCGATACCGAAACCACTTTAACAACTGTGTACGTGGAGTGATGACCCACAACAGAGTGGTTGGATTTTGCGTTCGTTTGTTGGATTTTAAAAAAGAGAACGATGATGGATTAGCCCGGCACTTGTGCCAATTTGAAATGACTAAAATAGGAGCTGTACCGGTCAAGTGGGATAGCTACCCCGAGCGGACACACTTCTTCGTATTACCATCGTTTACATCGTGATTGATTGGTGCGCACCCTCGGATTTTGGGAGTGTTGGACACGGTGGGCGATCATGGCTATGATTGTTGCCACCAACCGGGAAGGGTAAATTGGTAGCATCCTAGCTTGGGCATTGCCTCACGTGCCTTGTCATACTTTTATCCCTATATGAAACTCATATGATTTTGGTTTTGTGTTGTCGTATCACGACGCATCCCTGACTGCTGACGTGCTACTGGTGGTGTCAAATGAAAACTGTACGACAATGCTTAAAACGCGTTAAGGGGGATCAATGTAAATCCTTAACGCTAAGAAAAATATTTTATTGATTAGATATTATATATGTTGCGTATTCTACTACATATAAATATTTTGATGGATCCTTAAGAGATGGAAAATCCCGTAACATCTCTTGAGTTATTGCACGCACGTTATACACTGGATATGAGATGTGAAATCCTTAAACATCTCTGATGTTATCACACTCATGTTATATGTGATATTGATTTGACTTACATAAGGATATTTTAGTCCTGACTCGAGTGTTTTGTTTTTTATTACGCTCGGGTCGGTCCTGAGTTTTTCAGCTTATCAAATATTATTCTCTGGAGGATGAAGACGAAGATTTGGTATATTATTACTAGTATTATTCCCTCATTGTTTATTCCGCTGCATTATTTTATTTGTTCTATTGTGTGTATATAACTCTGATAAATGTTGTATAAATTATAACCAAATGTATAGTAAACAGCTTCATGAACTGTTTATTTGATTATTATATTTTGTCATTCCGCTGTGACATTCTGTGTTTGTTTCCTTCTTCTTTTCCTATTTTCTTAATTAACCCCATTGATTATCTATGTTTCGGATTGTTTGAATTGGACATGTGTGGATTGTTGTCGATTTAAACCCTCCGAAATGTGGGTCGTCACAATCGCTAATTGATAGGATAAAAAAAATTCTCGACAACTTTGGACAATCGAAAATTCCTGAATCACACCTAACTAAGAGCTAAGAAGTGGGTAAATATAAACAATTGAGAAATGTTTTGAGTAAATGAAATTGGATAAGCATAATTTATAAATGTGATTTATAAATAAAAGGATTTAAGAATAGAGAATTTAATATCAGTAATTTTGAATTTGTTTTTTTTCAAGCTTGACAAATAATAAGAAATAAGTAGTATAACTTATGAATTTGAGGTAATAGTGAATTACAACAAAGTTCAAATTTGTTAAACGGACGGATTTAAGTAAAACCAATTTGAAATTTAGGATTTGTATATACTCTTAGATGTAAATATATATCATACAGATATAGATTTAAGTCATGAACTAATACACTTAAGTAAAATAATGACTTTTCAAAAGGTAATTATAACATGGAAAATGTTTTATTAATGAATTCCAGCATTAATTAAGGATTTGGACTTAAGTCTTTAAAGGTGATTGATTTACATAAGTTATAAGATGTAATAAATTTAAGTAATAGTTTTACGTAATGATTCATATATAATATTAGTGTTAAAGGAAATATACTGAGTTAAAAGATTGTGGGGAAATTTTTTTATAAGGATAAATTATCTTTTGAGTGAAAATGGTTCCTTTGGAATATTTTTCTTCAGTAAAAATATTTGGAAATAAATAATTAAAGGGATTATATAAAGAAACACCTTTATAAAATGTTTGAACTTAAGATAATAGTTTTATGAAAAGTTTTTGAAATTTAATAAATATATATATTATATGTAGAACATTTCGTCGCACAAATTTTGATCTAAGATTCAAGTTTGGGACTTTGAGGTGTTTACACCGGTCCGAAAAAGGATTTATCACTCGATTCTTGATGGCGAATATTGATGAGGGTTTGTGGTTAGGTACTTGAGTTTTCTATCATAGTTGAGAACTATGCAAGGAAAGCAAAGGTTCTGATCTAGAAGCCTGATCAGAGTCCGCACTAGAGGATTGGGGGATCGATACTAGATCGGAAGTAAAAGTTGTGGATTCGAAGTATATCATACAAAATTAAGTTAAAAAATATGAAATTAGGGAAACCCATATAAGTTTAAGATTAGTATAATTTTGAAGACGAAATTCTTTTAAGTAGTGGAGAATGTAACGACCCGTAATTTCACCACTTCAAAAAATAAGGTATTTTAATTATTTTAAAATATAAAGAGTTTCAAAACCAAATAAACATGCTTATATATGATAAATAAGAATGGTAAAATCAATTTAAAAGATTTGATTCAGAAAATTTAGATTTTTGAGTTTTTATCATAGAATCGACAATAGTTGGGTTTTGTTAAAGATAAAAAAATGCTTAAATAAATAGTTTTAAATATTTATTTGAAAGGTCAAAGTATATCAAAATCACTTAATAATGATAATAAAGGTTTGGAAAGTATACTTATAATTGTTTGACAAAAATGTTCTAACTTTGTCATATTTTGATAAATTTGATAAATTGATATTAACACTAATAATATGGGGTTTTAACCAAAAATATTTGGCCAATTATATTTTTATGCCGAGAACACTATAAGTACATCTATAATCTCTGGACTAGTTCATATTAATTTGTTTGAACTAATGATGTTGTTTTATTGATCGCTGATTACTCGTCATACAAGTGGATATATTTATTTCCTAGATCTGATACTATGTTCACTATTTGGTAATTTGCACGGCTTCAATGTAATTTCATTTAAAAGCTGTTAAAATGATTTTAAGATATTTTGTTGCACACTTCATGGTCTGGTCCATGACATCAATCTAATGATAATCTTGAGTCTAAGAGAAATTCAAATGCAGATTACACCGGTAATCTAGTTGATAGAAAAATTACTAGTGGAATGTGATTTATGTTGAGACATTCAGTAGTTGCATCATTTTTAAAGAAAATATCTGCATATTTTTCATCTCAAATAATTTTCAATTAGCAGACATTTCTTTTATAAAACCCTTTCCAGAAAATCATTTTGTTGACCTTGTTTCAGAATAGTTAATTTAGAAATTTTGATTTTATAATTATTTTTGGTTTTGATCTTAAATGACTACATTAACTAATCTGACTCCCTACTAATTATCGAAAAGATAAATAGTGATTAAAAAAGGTGATGAGTGTTGATATTAATCATATATTATAACTTGAGACAGTATATTTAGTAATTTCTTTAAAAATTTAAACAAGATTCATTATAATTTTTTATGGGTAAAAATTCCATGACCATCTCTATTGCTATCATATTTCTAACGACCATCACTCATCAAAATCTAATATAATATGTCAATATGTGGTATTTTAAACGGGAAATCATTCGTTTTTCAATTTATTATATTTTTTTTAACAATAAAAACAACCAAAGTATTCACTCTCATTTAAAAGTCCTCACGGTTATGCATGGGTGAATTACTTGGAATTTTTGATTATGTGTTTTCATGCTTATTTAAAAATCCTCACAATTATGCATGTATGGAACACATATCAAAATTGATTATTAAATGGACAAGTTGATTCTAATCCCATTTAAAAGTCCTCACGGTTATGCATGGTTAGAAGATACTCGAATTCATTTAAAAAAAAAAAAATTGGAATGCTACTAATCTCGTTTAAAAGTCCTAACGGTTATGCATGGTTAATAGATATTCAAATTCCTAATAAAAATATACCACAAATAGACACAACTATATGGTTTTGCATCATCCCTTCATTCAAAAGTGGAATATGCGCCTAACAGAGTATTTATGATTTTTGTTTGATTATTTTATTGAAATTTAATATTTATACTTGATTGGGTATTAATATTATATTAATATCTATCACTTAATATCTATTTTTCTAACACTATTACTCTTTTGCTGATAACAAAAAGGGGAGAGAAAAGTTAAGATTTTGACAAATAAAGGTCAAATATTTTATTTTGTATTTTCTATTTGCATCTAGGTTCATTTGCATATTATTATTTATTTTCATGCATTTATGAAAAGGGAGCTTTGTTGTAGAGAGGGAGCATTCAAATAGGGGGAGCAAATTGAATGATCAAATACATTTAATAAATTCAAAATCTTAAATATATGTTTGTTATCATCAAAAGGGGGAGATTGTTGAATAAGCTAGTATATGATTTTTGTTTGATGATAATAAACATATATATATATATATATTCATTTAAATGTATTAGTTAATGTACTATTCTATTTTTCACATAATTAAATAAATATTTGCTGAATAAAATAAATAATACAGAATTTAAATTCAAACAGATATTTTATTCAAACAAATATTTATTACAATTTTGAATAGTACAATTTGAGCTCTCACTATATATACACAATTTCAGTTACATTACAATTTCAATCACATCACATTTTTCACTATACATACATTTGCACCTCACTACATTTCACTCATTCACTCGTATTTGATCTTCAACTGTATTCCAGATTGAATCCAGCATTTGAGTTATCTGCAAAATACACACTGATGCAGTAAAATTGAAAAAAAAAATTAGGCAGTATAAAATAAAATGTGTATTTTGAAAAAATTATTTGCCTCAGTTATTTGGGTTGTTCGTCATCATATTCATTTTTTAATTCATCGTACATGAACAACTTGTGACATGAACAGTGTATCACTGTACATGCCACTAGGCCGTGCACATCGATATACACTTGATAAAATTACAGGGATAGGTGAGCACAAGGTCAAACCCAATCAAAAGCCGAGTTCAACTCAAGTGAAATACAAATAAAGTCACGATATTAGCACAAGGTCAAACCCGAGCTATAAGCTGGATTCAACACAGGTGCAATCCAAATGTACAAGTTCAATAAAATTGTCAAGACAACTAAAACAAGCCTCGACCAAAAATTAAGTGATGTACACATGAATGCTCTGATCAAAGACAACAAGATCAACTAAGGACAGGAAACAGTCAAGGAAGCATCCCAACCAGATTAGTTTCTAAAAATTAAGACAAAGTGCAGGTTGAAACCAGTACAAGTAGTTGACAGTGCACACAAAAGCACAATGCCAGAGAACCAAGCACTTTCAAATGAACATGACCAGAAAACAATGAACACAACAGTGATGACACAAGTGCAACACACTAGGTTAGTACACATGAAATCAGAGTGGAATGCAAAACTATCACAGCAGCTACACTATACATGTATATAGTTCAGAAATGCTACAGACATATATACACATGCAACCGCGAATGAAAAATCACAATACATGGTTTAGAGCATGCAAGTGAAGCCTCAATAAAGCTCCACATAAAACCAGATTATATGAAAACATACATATATACATGTATGCAAGATACAGTGGTGCAATATACATATGTATAAGGACATGTATCAAAACAACAAAGCAGGATCAACAGCGACCAGACCAATATGCAAACAAATGCAATGCATCACTGAGACACGAGTATAAGTACAATATGAATATATACATGCATGAACATATATGTGTGTGTGTGCAGTGAAACCAGTAGCCTCAATAGTAAATGATCATAGTAGAGACTCAGATGAAATGATGTGTAGCAAACTATGGATGTGCACAATGGATATGAAATCACTCAACTTCAACATGCTCACATAACCGAGTAGTGAATCAGACACAAGTAAATCATCATAGAAAAATGCAATGAATAGAGGAAACTCCAAGCAGACTCAAATATCATATGCATTGGCTCAAAAGAAATGCAACATGAAGATGGAGTGAGTGGATGAATACATATGCATCAAGTCGCAAATGCCACAGTGACTTCAACATCAAACCAGACAAGTTAATATGCAGACAGTAAAACAAATGCTTTCGGACTTCATATACACATATGTTTGCACATATATACACGCAGTCAGACATACCAGACAAAGAAGTACAATGTACAGAACTGTCTGAACTAAATTCATAAGCACATGACTCAATGCAAACACCAGATTCAAGTATACAAATGAAGACACATACAAGTGCATCGAACCATACAGCAGCTCGAATGAGCAACTGCACCAGACTAGTAAACCAATGAAGACCAACAGCAAGTGCACAATAGCTCAATGCAAACGAAGAACATGAATACATATGAAGTGACTGTGATCAAGTAGAGCAACCCGGAGCTATGCCAAAGAATATAAAAGTGCAAACCAACAGTGAGACAAAGTGAACAGGTCAATCAACCAAAGTGCAGTCAACAAATTTAAAGACCATAATCGTAGCCAGCAAACAAATTGATACAAATAAAGTTAAGTAGCAGTTTCGAATAAAGACAGGGGTAGCAGTTTCAAAGTAAAAAAAGTCAACAGAGAATCAAATCGAGTTCGAATAAGAATCAAATAATGTCGCAGGGGATTTCATACCAAATTCAAGTTCAAATACCAGAAAATCATGGACCAAATTAGAAATCAAAGTCGTGATAATCAAGCAAACTAATGGAGCCGTGGTGACCAAGCAACCATAGCAAAGAAATATTCGGAATTGAACTAGTCTAAAGAAATCTCAAACATCCAAGCAAAATCAAACGGTCGAGCCAAAAAGTAATAGACAAATTCAAACATATATTCGAACGATAATCAAGGGAATTAAACCCTATTTAACCCAATTATCATCGGCATTTTCCAGCAATCGAGTTCAAGCATATCAATGAAATAATACAGAAAATCACATACCAAATTCATACCGAACTCGACGAATTTGAAGGAGCTGTGCGCAAATCAGAGAGACAATTGATCGTCAAAGCAAGCACGAGAATCATTTTGATCGATCAATAGAAAGCGACGACTTCAATTTCCCAAGAAACCATAATTTTCATAAAGAAGAATGAAGACGAGCAAAGATACAGCCATTGTCACAAACGAAAAAGAAAGCAGGCCGAACAAATAACGAAGAAAGAGGATCCCTTATTAGATTTGGGCCGGCTTCTTTTAATTATTATTTGGGCTTTATTTTTAAAATTAGGGGTTTGTTTTTAAATTGTTTTTTAAATTTTGTATTTCTCTTTTAAACTGTTGTAAAGTCTAGGGACAAACTACGGTGGTGTAGTTCGAGAATTCGCAGATCAGTGGCTGAGTTGTGGTAGGGTTTTGAGCGTAGAGTTAGGTTAGTCGATAGCGGGTATCGCGAGTTTACATGTGTAAGCGTTTTACCACTTAATTTCTAGTAGAAACCTTGGGGCATCACGTAGGCAGGGTTTGGCCGAAGCTGGGTAAATCTGTGTTGTTCTATCTTTGCTTTTTATTATTCTGCTATATCTGTATTGCAATTATTTTATATACTTCCATATTAAATTTTTATAATTAATAGTATCACCTTATTCACCCCCCCTCTAGGGTGAAATCGATCCTACAAGTGGTATCTGAGCTAGGAACAAAAGCCATTTTTGTTTTAAAAATTTGAATTTTTCAAAAACCAATTTTTTTTTAAAAAAAATGAATTTTTAAAATGGCTTCTTTTAATAATGCTTTTGTTGAGGGTCAGACCATAGTTATACCACCAATGTTCAATGGTGAATATGCTTACTGGAAAAATAGAATGAAATTTTTTCCGAAAACCATTGATGCTTGGAATATAGTTGAGATAGGATATAGGACTCCAACTGTAGTTGTAGATAATCAAGAAATAGATAAACCAATGGATAAATGGACAGCTCTTGAAAATAGGCTTTAGAATGCTAATTCTAAAGCTATGAATTCTATTATTTGTTCATTGGATCAAATCGAATTTAATCGTGTCTCACATTGTCTAACTGCGCAGGAAATATGACACACACTTGAAGTTACTCATGAAGGAACATCTCAAGTCAAGGAATCTTGCCTTGCCATGCTTAGTAGCGAATACAAGAATTTTACAATGGCCAAGGAAGAAAATGTCAAAGAAATGTACGGACGACTTTCCAATATCGTATACAAATCGAAAGCTCTCGGAAATCATACACAGAGTTGGAAATAGTCCAAATAATCCTTAGAGTCCTTCCACGAAATTTTGAAGCCAAAGTCACTGCTATCCAAGATTCAAAGGATTTGAAACAAACCAAAGTTGAAGAACTCATCGAAAATCTCACTACTTATGAGCTAGAAATGAAATACAAGGAAGAACGCGAAGGAGGTGATACACAAAAGAAATCAATAGCTCTCAAAGGAAAAACAGAAAGTGATGATGATGGAGCAGTTGAGCTGCACTATTAATAAAGAAATTCAAAAGTTGGAATCACAAATACGGAAATCCAACTCTAAATCAACAATTGAAAAGCCGAATAGTCAAAGCACTAGACAACTCAGATGAACCCGAGATCATGTCACAAGTACAATAAACCCGGTCATATCAAGCCCAATTGTCCTCAGATTCGATTCAGCCAAGAAAAGAAACCGAAAAGGAGAAGTTTTGCAGCCACTTGGGATGAAACTGATGAAGATGATAAAAGCACTAGCAGTGAGAGCGAAAAAGCAAATCTGTGCCTTCAAGGTGATATAACTGACAGTGATGATGACGAGCCAAGCGAGGTATTAAAACTTACTCACTCAGAACTACTTATATATTTTCACGAAGTAAATGGCTGTTTCGAAAGACTTATGGAGAAATATGCTAAAATTGAATCACAAAGAGATACTTTGATAGATTTAAATAAACAGCTTGATCAATTGGTTAAAAACTATCAAAACAAGTGCCCTAAGTGTGAAAAGTGTCCAACACTTGAAGAAGAAATTGAAATCAGAAATTAAAATTAAATCTCTTGAAAATGAAATTCTGATTTTGAAAGAAAGTGAAAATACTAGGAGAGAAAATTCTATTAAAAGGTGCACTCAATTATTGAGCGAAAACAAATCAGTCAAAACACAAGTCCAACAACTGTCAACGACTTTAGGAAAATTCTCCAAAGGAGAAAAATCACAAAATATTCTAATAGGAAAACAAACAGTCAATATTGATAGACAAGGACTTGGATATAATCAAACTGAACATGTTAGAAGTGAAATTAATCAAGTCAATTCAAAGTGCACGATATGTGGAAAAACTGGACACAATTATAATATTTGCTGGTATAGACCCAAACACGTGAAAACTATTCCAATTTGGGTTCCAAAAGGTGCGAATATAAAATCCCATAAATTCAAATAAATCTGGGTGCCGAAAGGAACATATATAAATAGTTTTGGGTCTACTCAAACATATTTTTCAAAATCATTTGCCACTAACAACCATGGACCTATAAAAACAAATAGGTCACAAAAATCTTCTCTCGTGTAGGTGTGGTGGCAGGCTAAGGAACAACAACAGTGTTATCTGGATTCTGGCTGTTCCAGGCACACAACGGGCGACAAATCAAAGTTCCTTAGCCTAGTACAAAGGTGACAGAATCACAATGGACAACAACGAAAAATTATCGTAAAGGTAAAATAGGTAAAGGTACATCTATCTTGAACGATATATTAAATGTGATAATTTGCACCATAATCTGAATTAAATCAGCCAGTTATGTGATAATGAATGTTGATAATGATTCTGACTTATTCAAAAAAATTTGGCCATTTATATTTTTATGCCAAGAACACTATAAGTACATCTATAATCTCTGGACTAGTTCATATAAATTTGTTTGAACTAATGATGTTGTTTTATTGATCGCTGATTACTCGTGATACAAGTGGATATATTAATTTCCTGGATCTGATACTATGTTCACTATTTGGTTATTTGCACGGCTTCAATGTAATTTCATTTAAAAGCTGTTAAAAATGATTTTAAGATATTTTGTTGCACACTTCATGGTCTGGTCCATGACATCAATCTAATGATAATCTTGAGTCTAAGAGAAATTCAGATGCAGATTACACTGGTAATCTAGTTGATAGAAAAATTACTAGTGGAATGTGATTTATGTTGAGA
Organism: Allium fistulosum; assembly: GCA_030737815.1. Lineage (NCBI taxonomy): Eukaryota > Viridiplantae > Streptophyta > Magnoliopsida > Asparagales > Amaryllidaceae > Allium > Allium fistulosum. Next base: position 71,057,459 of record CM060903.1, read on the forward strand.
CATTCAGTAGTTGCATCATTTTTAAAGAAAATATCTGCATATTTTTCATCTCAATTAATTTTCAATTAGCAGACATTTCTTTTATAAAACCCTTTCCAGAAAATCATTTTGTTGACCTTGTTTCAGATTGGTTAATTTAGAAATTTTGATTTTATAATTATTTTTGGTTTTGATCTTAAATGACTACATTAACTAATCTGACTCCCTACTAATTATCGAAAAGATAAATAGTGATTAAAAAAGGTGATGAGTGTTGATATTAATCATATATTATAACTTGAGACAGTATATTTAGTAATTTCTTTAAAAATTTAAACAAGATTCATAATAATTTTTTATAGGTAAAAATTCCATGACCATCTCTATTGCTATCATATTTCTAACGACCATCACTCATCAAAATCTAATATAGTATGTCAATATGTGGTATTTTAAACGGGAAATCATTCGTTTTTCAATTTATTATATTTTTTAGCAATAAAAACTTCCAAAGTATTCACTCTCATTTAAAAGTACTCACGGTTATGCATGGGTGAATTACTTGGAATTTTTGATTATGTGCTTTCATGATCATTTAAAAATCCTCACGATTATGCATGTATGAAACACATATCAAAATTGATTATTAAATAGACAAGTTGATTCTAATCCCATTTAAAAGTCCTCACGGTTATGCGTGGTTAGAAGATACTTGAATTCATTTAATTTTTTTTTGGAATTCTACTAATCTCGTTTAAAAGTCCTAACGGTTATGCATGGTTAGTAGATATTCAAATTCCTAATAAAAATATACCACAAATAGACACAACTATATGGTTTTGCATCATCCATTCATTCTAAAGTGGAATATGCGCCTAATAGAGTATTTATGATTTTTGTTTGATTATTTTATTGAAATTTAATATTTATACTTGATTGGGTATTAATATTATATTAATATCTATCACTTAATCTCTATTTTTCTAACACAATTATTCTTTTGCTGATAACAAAAGGGGGAGAGAAAAGTTAAGATTTTGACAAATAAAGGTCAAATATTTTATTTTGTATTTTCTATTTGCATCTAGGTTCATTTGCATATTATTATTTATTTTCATGCATTTATGAAGGAGGAGCTTTGTTGTAGAGAGGGAGCATTCAAATAGGGGGAGCAAATTGAATGATAAAATACATTTAATAAATTCAAAATCTTAAATATATGTTTATTATCATCAAAAGGGGGAGATTGTTGAATATGCTAGTATATAATTTTTGTTTGATGATAATAAACATATATATATATATATTCATTTAAATGAATTTGTTAATGTACTATTCTATTTTTCACATAATTAAATAAATATTTGCTGAATAAAATAAATAACATAGAATTTAAATTCAAACAGATATTTTATTCAAACAAATATTTATTACAATTTTGAATAGTACAATTTGAGCTCCCACTATATATACACAATTTCAGTTACATTACAATTTCAATCACATCACATTTTTCACTATACATACATTTGCACCTCACTACATTTCACTCATTCACTCGTATTTGATCTTCAACTGTATTCCAGATTGAATCCAGCATCTAAGTTATCTGCAAAATACACACTGACGCAGTAAAATTGAAAAAGAAATATTTGTGCAGTATAAAATAAAATGTGTATTTTGAAAAAGTTATTTGCCTCAGTTATTTGGGTTGTTCGTCATCATATTCATTTTTTAATTCATCGTACACGAACAACTTGTGACATGCACAGTGTATCAATGTACATGTCACAAGGCCGTGCACACCGATATACACTTGATAAAATTACAGGGACAGGTGAGCACAAGGTCAAACCCAATCAAAAGCCGGGTTCAACTCAAGTGAAATACAAATAAAGTCACGATATTAGCACAAGGTCAAACCCGAGCTATAAGCTGGATTCAACACAGGTGCAATCCAAATGTACAAGTTCAATAAAATGGTCAAGACAACTAAAACAAGCCTCGACCAAAAATTAAGTGATGTACACATGAACGCTATGATCAAAGACAACAACATCAACCAAGGACAGGAAACAGTCAAGGCAGCACCCCAACCAGATTAGTTTCCAAAAATCAAGACAAAGTGCAGGTTGAAACCAGTACAAGTAGTTGTCAGTGCACACAAAAGCACAATGCCAGAGAACCAAGCACTTTCAAATGAACATGACCAGAAAACAATGAACACAACCGTGATGACACAAGTGCAACACACTAGGTCAGTACACATGAAAACAAAGTGGAATGAAAAACTATCACAGCAGCTACACTATACATGTATATAGTTCAGAAATGCTACAAACATATATACACATGCAACCGCGAATGAAAAATCACAATACATGGTTTAGAGCATGCAAGTGAAGCCTCAATAAAGCTCCATATAAAACCAGATTATATGAAAACATACATATATACATGTATGCAGGATACAGTGGTGCAATATACATATGTATAAGGACATGTATCAAAACAACAAAGCAGGATCAATAGCGACCAGACCAATATGCAAACAAATGCAATGCATCACTGAGACACGAGTACAAGTACAATATGAATATATACATGCGTGAACATATATGTGTGTGTGTGTGTGTAGTGAAACCAGTAGCCTCAATAGTAAATGATCATAGTAGAGACTCAGATGAAATGATGTGTAGCAAATTATGGATGTGCACAATGGATATGCAATCACTCAACTTCAACATGCTCACATAACCGAGTAGTGAATCAGACACAAGTAAATCATCACAGAAAAATGCAATGACTAGAGGCAACTCCAAGCAGACTCAAATATTATATGCATTGGCTCAAAAGAAATGCAACATGAAGATGGAGTGAGTGGATGAATACATATGCATCAGGTCGCAAATGCCACAGTGACTTCAACATCAAACCAGACAAGTTGATATGCAGACAGTAAAACAAATGCTTTCAGACTTCATATACACATATGTTTGCACATATACACACGCAGTCAGACATTCCAGACAAACAAGTACAATGTACAGAACTGTTTGAACTAAATCCATAAGCTCATGACTCAATGCAAACACCAGATTCAAGTATACAAATAAAGACATATACAAGTGCATCAAACCATACAGCAGCTCGAATGAGCAACTGCACCAGACCAGTAAACCAATGAAGACCAACAGCAAGTCCACAACAGCTCAATGCAAACAAAGAACATGAATACATATGAAGTAACTGTGATCAAGCAGAGCAACCCGAAGCTATGCCAAAGAATATAAAAGTGCAAACCAACAGTGAGACAAAGTGAACAGGTCAATCAACCAAAGTGCAGTCAACAAATTTAAAGACCATAATCGAAGCCAGCAAAAAAATTGATACAAATAAAGTCAAGTAGCAGTTTCGAACAAAGACAGAGGTAGCAGTTTCAAAGTAACCAAAGTCAACGGGGAATCAAAACGAGTTCGAATAAGAATCAAATAATGTCGCAGGGGATTTCAAACCAAATTCAAGTTCAAATACCAGAAAATCATGGACCAAATTAGAAATCAAAGTCGTGATAATCAAGCAAACTAATGGAGCCGTGGTGACCAAGCAACCATAGCAAAGAAATATTCGGAATTGAACTAGTCTAAAGAAATCTCAAACATCCAAGCAAAATCAAATGGCCGAGCCAAAAAGTAACAGACAAATTCAAACATATATTCGAACGATAATCAAGGGAATTAAACCCTATTTAACCCAATTATCATCGGCATTTTCCAGCAATCGAGTTCAAGCATATCAACGAAATAATACAGAAAATCACATACCAAATTCATACCGAACTCGACGAATTTGAAGGAGTTGTGTGCAAATCAAAGAGACAATTGATCGTCAAAGCAAGCACGAGAATCATTTCGATCGATCAACAGAAAGCGGCTACTTCATTTTCCCAAGAAACCCTAATTTTCATAAAGAGGAATGAAGACGAGCAAGATACAGCCATTGTCACAAACGAAAAAGAAAGCAGGCCGAACAAATAACAAAGAAAGGGATTCCTTATTTGATTTGGACTGGCTTCTTTTAATTATTATTTGGGCTTTATTTTTAAAATGAGGGTTTTTTTTAAATTGTTTTTAAATTTTGTGTTTCTCTTTTAAACTATTGTAAAGTCTAGGGACGAACTACGGTGGTGTAGTTCGAGAATTCGCAACTCAGTGGCTGAGTTGTGGTAGGGTTTTGAGCATAGAGTTAGGTTAGTCGATAGCGGGTGTCGTGAGTTTACGTGTGTAAGCGTCTGACTACTTAATTTCTAGTAGAAACTTGGGGGCAGCACATAGGCAGGGTTTTTGCAGAAGCTAGGTAAATCTGTGTTGTTCTATCTCTGCTTTTTATTATTCTGCTACTATCTGTGCTGCTATTCTTCTGCTATTTCTGTGTTGCAATTATTTTATATACTTCCACATTAAATTTTTATAATTTATAGTATCCCCCTATTCACCCCTGCCTCTAGGGTGAAAACGATCTTATAAGATTCTATCCATAAGAGTTCTAGGGGCGTTCTCGTTTGCCATTTCGAGTGGATTGTCTATTCGAGTTAAACGGTTAGTTGTTGAGTCGCGAGTCCAACGATTTGTTGTTGTGTCACAAGTCCAAGTACTCATGCACAAGTAAAAGTTGAGAAGAGAAAGAAGTTAGAAACAAGTTTAGAGAATGAAACAAGATTTGGAAAATGAAGTGAAAATTTGTTTTTATTTTCTTACAAGGAAGAAAACTATTTACCAAGTGAAATTTATTTTCGAAAGAGAAGTTTGATTTTTGTTTTGTTTTTGGCTTTTCAAATTTTTTTATATGTTTTTGTTTTTTTTAAGTTTTCAGATTTTCAAATATTTACCAAAAGAAAAAAAATTGTTTCTGTTTTTACATAATGGGAATTTGATTTTTTTTTTTTTTAATTTTAACTTTTTTTCTTTCTGAAAAGATTTTATATTTTCTTTTGGATTGAAAAATTTCAAAGGAAAGGAAAAAGGAATTTTTTTGGATTAAAAACTAAGTAAAATTTACAATTTTTTTTACTTTGGATTTTGGATTTTTTTTTTAAATATGCATGAACTAATGCAACTAAATGAATACAAAGGACTTAATTACAATTTCTGTCCTTAGTAGCTCCTAACCCAAAATTGTATAATCACACTTTGTCTTAAATTAACAAAAATATTTCTCAGCCAGGTAACGGGCAGGGATTATCGGTGCACCCCGAATCACCGTAGCAATGCAACCGAAGGTTTAAGTACCTTTAGAGGAACAACCACTATAATATTTACGAATCACCGTAATATTTATAAATGGTTATTACTATGCCATAGCCTAGACACCAAGAAATAAACTTGTTCAAAGAAGACAATTGTCAAGATACAATTAAGCCCTAAGTGAGCTCGCAACACCCTTAAGTCGAATGTCTAACCTTTATTATTAGTCAAATTCTATGATGAAATGCGATTTGTGGGCTAAGGAAATGGTGATGAAATCCCTCACCTTATGTGAATTGGGTTACTGCCTTTAGAGAAGAAATAAGATGAGATGAATGCAAAGCAAAAAATTAAATGTGAATTTACAATGCAACTAAAATGAAGTTTTTTTTGTTTTTGGATTTTGAAATTTTTTATATATCTAAATGCAAATGCAAGCAACCAACAATGCAGTTCAAATAAAACTAGAGATGAAAGTACAATACCAAAGTGTGTAGAATTATTAGCAATTTTTTTTAAGCGGTAACTTTTATAAACAAGCAATTTATTTGGCAAGCAGAGCGGCAGTTTTTAGCAAGCTATTCTACTCCTTGCGATTTTCTGCTTTGGCAACCTGAAAATAAAAACAAGATATATGTACAGTTTTTTTTATCAATAAAGAAACTAAAAAAAATTAAAATCAAAATAAATTAAACTAAAAAAAAGGCAAAAACAAAACAATTGAAAATAATAAAAAGGCAAAAAATAAAACTTGCCTGCAAATTTTTTTCTTAAACGAAGAGTTGTAACTAAAAACAAATGGACTCAAAACAAACAAAACAAAAATACAAAAAAAAAATAGCAAATGATTTTTTTGTTTTTTTAAACCAAAAGACAATTTAAAAATAATTCAACTCAACTCAACCTACAAAAAAAAAAATTTAAAGGAAGAATGAACAAAAGAAAGATGGTAAAAAAAAGTAAAATAAGAAAAATGAAAACAACCCGGCCCACTTAGAAATAACGATCCTATTCCACTTTTTTTTATAAAAAAGATACGAAATCCCTAAATCCACAATCCCTTTAACACTTCTCTTCCTTCTATCCTTCTTTTTTTTAATGGCGAATTCCACACTTCAGAAATTGATTTTGATTCCAAAATTCGTATACTGCAAGCAAAAACGTGATTCCATAATCACCAGTTCCAAAAATAATTTGTTCGAGATGCTCGAAATTGGTCGAGGGTCCAGGCAGTAGTTGTCGGTGGCAAATCAAGCAAGTTGTTCGCAGATTGAGAAGAGGAGAAGTCGCGATGAGTTACGATTGCTTTCGGTCGCGGTGAGGTTGTCTGAGGCGGTTCGATTTGGTGATTCGCGAGTTGCTGTTGACGTAGGCAACTGTGGTGGGGTCTGGAGGTCGAGGCGATTGGTTTCTGATTGCAAAGGTTGGAGGTTCAGGGCAGATGCGATTGGTTGCAGGCAAGCAGTAGTATAGGCTATTGCGTGAGGGTTTGGTCAAAGTTATAACAGGTATCGTGAGTTGCAGACTGTGCTCAGGGTCTGGTGATGGGTTCAGGTTGGGATGAAGGCAGTATGGGGAAGGAAGGAGTTTGGTAGCAGAGGGGAGGTTGTCAGTAGTGATGATAGAGGGATGGCAAAGGTTTGTGATGGTGATCGGGGAGTTGACTGTGTGAAGTTGGAATGAAAATGAGTGGTTGAAAGTAATAAGGAGTGTTCAGAGAGGAGGGCAGAGGTATTACTACTGGGTAGCAGCAACAATTGTAGATGATGGATGGTTTATGTTGATGGTATGAAGGCTGTGCATAGGGTGAATGTCAGAGGGTGGTTCGCAGATTCAGACGTTGTTCAAAAGTTTACTGAAGTGTGATGATCAGGGGGAGGGCAGGCAACGGCAAGTTTACTGAAGTGGTTGTGATATGCAGCAGTGGTGGGTTGATGAACTGTGTATTGTTGAAGCAGTGGGGTGTTCAGAGATGATGGGGATGATCGTTTGGTTTAGTGGAAAGACAGTAATGTGGGAGGGTTGACAGTAGTGTGCACTGTTTGGGTGATGTATGTGCAGAAGTTAAGAAGTGATGAAGATGGTAGGGGGATTGGTCAGTTATGGAAGAAGGGATGATCAGGTTGATGGTGCAAATGGTTGGGTTGATGGTGTAACTGAGAGGAGTTGTTGAGGCCAGCGGTCGAATGAAGTTTCAATTGTAAAGTAATAGAAAATGAATTGAATGTATGAACACAATACAACTTGTAAAATTGCACAGAAGTGATGACAGAAGAATGTATGAACTAAAACTGCTTTTTTTTTAAAAAAAAATTGCAAATGCAATCAATAGTAGAAAACAACAAACACAAAATCACAATGCAATCAAAAATCAAAATGCAAACAAAACACAATTTTTTTAAATGCAAGTTAACACACACAACAAACACACAACAAACACACAAAAAAATCAAACGAAAAATAATTCGAAGAACAGAAAATAAAATCAAAGCAAATCCCTGGCAACGGCGTCAAAAACTTGTTTAACGACGAATTTTCTATCGGTTTAGAAAATCGCCGATAAATTTCAAATTAAAATTTAACCGTAAGCGCACGACGTACAAAAGTTAGTACGTGGCGAGTACGGGTCGATCCGCAGGGAATTGTTAGATTTTAAAAAATCTATTCAATCAAATTATACCAAATGAAGAGGAAATTGTTAACTATAAGCAAAATGAAGCTAAAACTAGAATTAAAATGAGATTAAAAACTATGAGATTAGAGAACAATTTAAAGACAAATCCACTCTCATATTTTTGCAAATCAACAAACAAATAATTTGTGATCTCTGTTTTTATATTAAGTGAAACAATTGTTGCATTTATCATAAGTATGGTTTATTTATGTTATTAATTAACATAACTTAAACCATCAAACTATAATACAATAAATAAACCACTTATAAATTCTCATGAAAATGAAGCCAAAGCAAAAGCTATTTTAAGTATGATCTATTTACTATTGTAATTAGTAATATAGATCATCAATTTTTTTTTACTTTCATTTCAAAATCAAAAATCGATTAGCAAATGATAATGTAAATTGTGTTTATGTTGAATAAGAATAGCTCATTTGTAAATGTAACATAAGCTATTAAACCCACTTGTATAAACTGACATCAGAATCTACTATCATGAAGCACAAATAAAAAAGATCATAAATCATAGAAATTTTGAAATTACATAAAATTAGAGAGCTTCATTACCTCTAAATTAAAGAGGTTTAGGTACTCATTTGTGTTATCAAATCAACACTTGTAAATTTCAAAATTAAAAAGCAAAGAAACGAAACTAGGCAAAGGAAGAAAAATAGGTTAACTACTAACTACTTACATAAAAATTAAAGCTACACTACTTGCATGAATGTAAATCTAATCTATAAACATGAAATGGGAGAAAGCATAGAAATAAACATCAACATAAAATAAAGAAATCAAGTAGAAAAGAGAAGAGAAAGAGGCTAGGAAGCCATTTTTATTTCATGAAACATTTTGCTTACAACTTGCTTGCTAATTTTCCTAAGTAGAATATTAGAGTAGAAGATATTTACATGTACATAATAGGGCTATTTATACATGCATAAAATCCTAATTAAATTATTTAGGGTGATTCCCAAAATGCTCTTTAGAAAGTGTGGCCACTAAGTAACCATTAGCCACTAATTAATCCATCATTAAATGTGCATGAAGCTTTAACCTCCACTTAATTGTCCATTAGCTTCTAACTGTAAATTTAGGTAAGTGGGTGGGGTCCTCCATGATCATGAGCTTGAATTATTTTCTCTTCATTCCTTTGTAATCCCTTGTGCATTCATATATCTTCATGAAACCCTCTTTCATATGCATCCAAATTCCTATAAAAATTATGAAAAATGTCCAAGTAAAAAGCCCCAAATTAACAAATGCACAAAATGACTATTTTTCCCCTTTATGTCGATGAATATATGATGATTTGAAAATAATTGAATTTTGGTTTAAAACATGTTAAAATAACCAAATATGACATTTATTTAAATAAAAATAGATAAAATATGGATGTATATACATGCACATTTACGTGCACATTAGGGTATACCCATTAATGTATCGAAACAGAAACACTAAAATCACATCTCTAATGATTTGATCACAATGCTCAAAAATTTCATTTTAAAAAAGTTTTTCTCTTAAAACCATGTCAAGTGTAGAATATCAAAGGCTCATCCCAAGGCATTTCATTTCAAATTTTCAAAATGTTTCATTTACAAACTAGTTTCCAAAAGCCACTTCGAGCATTAAAAACATATGAAGAAGTTTCAAACATTTTCAAGTCAAAGAATTCTCTAGCCAATATTCTCAAATTAAATGGTTTTCAACTGAAAACTTATGTTAAAGATTTAGCAAAAATGTCACATTTCAAAATATTCACTTTGTGAATAAATACGGAAAGCAAAAAAACCGTAAGAAAGCAAAAATATATTTCTTGGATATTTTTGAATTTCGCAAAACAAAAGATCTAAGAAATTAAAAATATATTTTTGGAATTTCCTTCTAAAAAATTAAAATGAAAAAAAAAATACACAAGCACTCCACATGTGCATGAAAAAATGTACGAAATATTAATCGATTTATGAAACAACAAGTTACCCTATCTGGTACCATTTGTTATCTAGGTTGCCCATAGTGTCGAACAATGAAACCACTGGTTATTCTCGACATGCCGGTGGTTATGAACAATGTTATTAGGTTGTCGTTCGGTCTCTCGAGTTCTCATCATCAATGCAAAGTGTAAAAGATAGGCTTCATCAAACAAGTGTAACGCGTACTCCACAATTTTAGTCGGAATAGATCCAACATTCAAATCTCCCAATCAAAACATTTGTGTCAATGGAAAGCAAAAAACAGACCAAAAAATCTTAGGCATATGTTTGTTAGTCGTCATTCAAAGTAAATAAACATGGCATCACTAAAATCATAGTTATATGCACGTCAAACATTATTATCATTATTCAAATTGACCATTTTATTTTAAACATAAATCTATTTTGAAACCATTATTTGAAAATTTTAAGTTCAAAATTTGATATATCACAAAACATGACAGTTTCATATAATTCAAGTTTCTAATCAAAAAAATTAGTTTCAGGCTGTGCAGTTAAAGCGCTCGGCAGATTCAATGCGGTGGAGGTGCAAAAAGTCATAGCGGGGATACAATGAGGATATAGCGGGATATATCGGATGACTTTATAATAGCATATAAAAATCATACTTGATGTTTTTACGAATATATAAATGGTAATTAAATTAAAAATTAACATTTAATTGAATTATAATTAATACATAAATAATTTTAAATAAAAACATGTGCGAATATACTATAAATAAACATAAAATGTTATATAACACAATTGAATTTAGTAGAATATTACATAATTTTCATTTCTAAAAATATATTCAAAATTAATTAAATAAATTAATTTCATAATTTTATAATGTATAAATGTCATTTTTCAATTCGTTTCTTTTAAAGAAAATATAGCGGGAATAACGAAATATAGCGGGAATAACAGGATATAGCGGAAATAGCGGGGTTTAAAGCGGAAAGGCTATATTTGGGGCTATATGGAAAAATCGTAGCAGCAGAAATCAACTATGAGATATAGCAGCGTTATAGCGGGGCATTAACTGCACAGGTTTTAGGTCAAAATGACATACTGATCAAAAGTTATGTCCAAAATACTATAACTTGTTTGAATAACTCATAAACGCTTTTCAAACAATGTGCTGACTTGATTACTAATTCCAAGATATTATGTAACGAATCGACAAAAACATGTAATTATAGTGTTATCTGTTAGCTTTGCAGAGATTCAATACATTTGGAAATCTGAGTTACAGTGTTCAAGTTATGATCAATTTACTATAGTTGTGTCAAAAATAATTCTGGAAAAATAATTAACCATAGAACAAGTTAAATGCATTTTCTCAAGGATTTCTGAAATGAATCGCCTAAAACTCAAAGAAAGAAAATTGTAACATTTTCAGTAAGGCTTTCGACATCTACAAATTCTAGAACATGTTTTAAACACTGTAACAATTTATTTGCAGTTTTGCAGTCTATTAAGGTAAAAATCTAGAGAATTCCAAAGCATACAACTTATAGGATTTTCTATATATTTCCCAAACATATTGGATTTTGCACATCAGAGTTTCAGGGCTTTAGTTATCACGATTTAACTCCAGCAGTGCTAGAAAAATAAAAATTCAAAACAAGGAGAAAAATTTGGAAAGTAGCATTTAGATATCATACCTTCGCTTACTGTTTGTATTCACAATTATTATCAAAAGTGCATAGTTCTCCGCTTCAATTTCTTAGGCTAAGAATCATTGCAATTATAGCTCATCAAATGTGTTGAAAAACTAGAAATATGCTTCCATCATTTTCGCTCCTTAGCCCATCTTTCTACCTAAATAATAGAAGACGTAAGTGGCTTAGAAAAAGATATAGGAACATATTCATTTATGTTTGAAATTTTTGTTAACCAAATTTGTTTGTATAGCAAACTTTTAGCATTAACAACTGTACCCTCAGGAATCCAAATTTTTTTGACTCGTTTATTTATGTTCCTTTTTAGATAATTATTATAACTATGTTCAATATCACCACCTTCACACATTTGGGAAACACGCTTCTTCCCCTAGTGGTGTTACTAGTCATTTGTTTATTTTCTAGCACTTTTTCAAATCCAAGTCCTTTTCTATTATTTGTAAAAACGTTGATTTCGAAATAACATGTTAAATGATTTTTCTCTAGTGAAATTTTTCAAAGAATCAACTCGAAATCATTAGTTTTGGATTTTAAAAGATTATTCTCATTTATTGCTTAGAACAACAACAAATATCATTCTCTCTTTCCAAATCATTTCTCTTTAAGACTGTATTTCATTTTCGAGTTCTTTTATTTTGGTCTCAACTTCAAGCATCTAATTTTCCTAAATTTCGCATTTTTCAAATTCATTTTTTTTTAAATCCTTGAATTTTTCAATCTGTTTCGTAGTTCATGATTTGTTCGAATTATTTCCGTTTTGCTATTTTTCAAATTCACATTTTTGTTTTCATAAATTATAAAAATCCTTTAACGCCATTCAATTCTTTTTCAAAAATTGCACATTTCTTGCATTTAAGATTTCTGACTTTTTTAATCTTTTCAATTTCCCTTTCTAGCTCATCTAGGATTGTCTCAGTTTTCGCCAAATTTTCTTTTTCGAAATTTTCACAATTTTTATATTTGGAATTTTTAGACATCTTAAAATTTTCTAACTCTTTACATAAACTGTCGTTTTTGCAAATAAGCTCAGTTTCGTTTTCTTTCAAATATCAGAATTTTCTTTTCAAGCTTTTGAAAATTCTCATCAAAGCGAACAAAATATTTTTCATAGTTTTATCATTTTTTGTAATCAAAATCTCAGTTTTCTTAATGTTTTCAAGCTCCTTTTCCGATTTATATTTTTCTAATGCAGTTTATATTTTTCACTTTTCAATTTGTTATCTTTCAGTTTAAGATCATTAACAGTTTTATTAATCTATGAATAAATATAACTAAATTTTTAAATGAAAAATTACTTATCTCATCATCGTCGTTTTCTTTGTCATTGTTTGGGTTGTCTCTTGCACACCCATCAAACACAGAATTGTTATTGTATCAGCTTTAAGGAGTTCTTCATCATTGTTGACCTTTCCAACAATATTTTTCATCAAGAGTGTTTCAGATTTCCTAATTAGTTGAACAATGAGAGATATGGCTATATTCATCTCTATCAATAAAAAAGATGAGAATATTCATAACTTTAGAATAGAATATTATTCCTATATACTATATCACTGTCGTTGTTAAAGACATCCCACACTTTAAAACTGACATCTTTTAAATAGAATTACATTTTTGATTCCCAATTTGAAAACTCCATTCTGACAAAAGTGGATGCACTAACAACGGTTCAACTCTCGCTTAATCAACAACTATGGTGAGACATGATATCATTTTTTTTTCTAACAACCTGTCCATGATACCAATTGTAAGGATCGTTCAATATACCCCAAAGGGGCGAAACTGATATTTAAAATATTTAACAAATAAACAGATAAATAATGTGGAAACGTAAATGGGAAAAGTAAACACAGTACAACAATCTAGACTTTTATTAGCATTTTAAAAATGCTATTAAAGGCTTCCATAGCGTTTTTAAGAACCCGGTATATCAACATGTTATTGTAGGTCAGGGACTTACAAAATCAATGCTAGAAACGCGATCAATAAGTTCATTTAATAGCATTTATAAAACATTATAATACGTTTAATAGTGTTTTTATGAACGCTATAAAATAACATATTATTAAAACTATTGTATTTTAGGCAGAGAATATAAAATACATAAAAAGTCCTTAAAGATAGGGTTTTATAAATGCTATTAAAAGTAAAGAATGATATCATTTTACAAACGCTAGTAAATGTCACTGTAATAGTGCTTTAAAAACGCTCGTTAATAGTTATAGCATTTTAAAAATGTTCTAGCATTTTCATCACTTTTATAAACTTTTTTTCTTTTTCATGTCTGCTCCTGATGTCCCTCTCCTTCCCCCCTTCGTCCTCTCAACAGTACCTCCCCTTCCCAATGTCAACTCTGTCGAATCACCCCTTACCTCCGCAGTCAATCCTGTCCTTTATCAAACTTCTTCTGATCATTCGCTCCCTCCGTCCAACAAACTAGTTCCTCTTGTCTCCTCCAAGGTACCCTCTCCTCTTTGTCTATCAGCAATTGTCCCTTCGTCCTCTCCTGTCCTTGTCACCATTCCTCCGGTCATCCCCCATCATGTTCCCCTTGATCCATTTCCTTTTCAACCTGCCATTCATCCTCCAACTCATGCCGTCATCCCCCCCTCTAATCTAGGTGAACGGAAATGGACCTCACTGTTTAAGTGCAAACCCAGGAACGCTGGGAAATACATTCCCATTGACCTAACTCCTGTGTATGAAGATGAAGCTTTAGTGCCTCCGCTGGATGTTATTGAAGCTGGTGCTGCGATCTGGAATGGAACAATAGTTGGTTTTTTCCTTGACAAGCCACTATCGTACACAACTGTCGTTCAGAAGCTTAAGAATATATGGAAACTAAAAGGCTCTGTCACAGTTAAATCGGATGGTATAATATTCTTATTCAACTTCTCTTGTAGTGAAGACAGAAAAATAATTCTACAAAGTGATCCTATTATTATGAATAATAAGTTATTCTTAATAAAACCATATGAAGCAGCTGTGAGTAATGTTACAGGCTCTGTCACCGCTGTACTGGTTTGGGTACATTTGTATAATCTCCCAATATTTGCATGGTCGCCCCTAGGAATTAACTGGCTCAGTAGTCATTTGGGTAAACTGTTATGTATGGATGAAATGACAGAGAAGCAAGATAGGTTGAGCTTTGCGAAGTGCTTGATTGAGGTTAGGCCGAATAAGGAGCTAGTAGATGAATTTACGGTTAAGCTGGTTGAAGGTGGACATCAGAAAATCTATGTCGAGTACCTATGGAGGCCAGATGTATGTGTTAAGTGCAAGAAGTTCGGACATAAAACTGAAGGTTGTGATAATAGTGAAAAATTTAAAGCTAGGAATGAAAGAGAAAATAGAAAAAATGAAAGAGAGGAAGACAAAGAAGATAACACAGTGATTGCCCAAGTTCACAAAAAGGTCAGACCAATCAACAAATAGAACATTAGAAAATGGCAGCGTGTTAAGAAAAAGAGAATAGTAAATACTGTGATGGAAGTTCATGAGGAACAAACAGGAGAAAGGAATGGTGAAAAGGTGAATGAAAAAGTTAGCGTCGATATTCTTTCTAAAAAGAAGGCTGAGGACTGTCACATACCGAAGTTTTCGACTTTCGAAAATTCGACATCGATACTCACTTTATCGACTGTCGAGCAATCGAGTGCCGGAAACTCCAATAGTGAGGGTTTTAAGAAAAAGAAAAAAAGTAGAAGAAGAAGAAGATAGAAGAAAAAGAGAAGAAAGAAAGAAGAAGAACAACAGAACAACAACAGAAACAGAAAACAATATCAGAATCTCACATATCGCAGCGGAACAATATATAATAGATAAATGAATAATCTTTAAACAAAGAACTATATCATTTTATACATACATCAATCATCAGAGTCAATATACAACTCAGTACAACAATGGACAGTTTTATACTTGTCCTCATACAGAATACACAGCGGAATAAATATATCAGATACAAATACTACGTCTCGTCATCCAGCTTATCTCTAAAGCTCCAGAATATCCTGATAATATAACTCTAGACTGCCCGTGTGGAAATTTGTGGGCACCCAGAGTTTAGAAGGGAAACAATAAACTCCGAGTCAGTCATGGTGACTGGTGTGAGATCGTAAAACAGTTATTCTTTAAAATAAACAACAGGAAGATTTTAAAGTAAATTTCGCAATGCTTTTGGAAAATGAAACTACCATAAGACCTCCCGCCACACACACAATGCAAACGCAGAATTGGAGGAGATTTCTTCTTATGATAGTCAAAGATGCTTACTACGCAAAAATCAAATCATTTTTGATATTATTATTAGTGCATAGTGTAGAAAACATTTTGAAAGTAGAATATAAATCTTAGCCAGCATAGGTACCATTATAGTATGCTTGCTATAGCTACCATATTAGATGGCAGGTTCTACAACTAAAACCGTACAAGGCTCGTATTGTTTCTTTGGATTTCCAACAAATGGTCAGGCTAAGGAACTTCCTTTTCCACGATGGGTACGTCCCTGGAATAGACGACCCGAGAACCTAACCGGATCTCTGCCAACACAAGGCCGGGTTACCTCTGCAAAAATAGGTAACTACTGACACGTGTATGCCATCCCCCGATCGTCACCGATCTTCCCGAGGATCCCCGATTTCCAACAAACCACATAGATAATAATGCAGCAACCACATAGGTTAAGTATCTGGGCTCCATACCATGATACCACCTTTATCCAGAAGGAATGACATACACTAAGGGGCGCTACTCCATAGAACCTTGCCGCATCCTTCCTGTTTCGACCATTTCCGGGGTGTGAGGCTCGACGAAGTCTCGTCCACAAAGCTACGCTTTCTACAAAGCCCTGCTTCGGGTCAAACAAAAAATGATCAACCTATGATCACAAAGATATAAGATCAAATAAATGATCATATCACAAATGATCAAACACTGATCATTTCACAGCAACACTCAGTATGCCACGTTACCAAATTGGGATATATCGCTGATAAATTTCAACTACATAACCTCTGAGCTCGTACGTCTCAGAGAAGGGTGTTAAGCTAAGAGAATAAATTCTCCGCCACCAACAGAAATGTATTTGAAAGAAATCAGCTTTATATCTCAAATTGTAACGTCAGACACACAATCCATACAAGTCTGTTCTAGGATCGAACAGAACCGAAGGCACTTCTCACGAAGCCCTTGCATTTCCGGATAAATTTCTAATCACGTCCGGACTTCCCGTCACTAAGGGTGATAAAACCTCTAAATCGGAGATCAGCCAATGTAGAGTAACTCGACGGTAATCCTTCCGTTTTCAAAAATATCCGGTCTTCAACACCGGTCTTCAAATGCGATTCATAACGACGTATCACATATTCGGAATGGGTTATACGACCCCCTGGTCCTTTCCCGGCTAACCCGAATAGTGAGCGCTTATTCAAAAATAAGTGTGGCATTCAAATTCATCCAATCACAACAAATACTTATTCAAGGTAATTATTGATAGTCGGTTATTTAACTATCAATAAAGATGCGCAACATCATCAGATTCCAAATAATTTTCCAAATTATTTATCTTCAAAAATATCTTTACTAGATATAAAATTTCCACACTTAATCATTTGAAAACAATTTCAAATCAATTTCCACATTTCATTTTATCTTTGAAGATAAAATCTCAAAACAGTTCATTTCATATTGGAAAAGCATTTCCATACTTATTTAAAAATAAGTATTTCACAAATCTATTTATTTTCAACATTTGAAAATATTCGATATACTTAAATCAATATTAAGTATATATTTCATTCTTTAAGGAAATCATTTACTTTGACAACATTTATTTGAGTCAAAACGAATGTTACGTAAAACATCGTTACGACGACTCAAAATCACTAGTATAGGGATTCGGAAATTAAGATAGATATATAAATCCCAATACTATATAAACATTTCCTTTCGGAAATCATTTACTATAACAACAGTGTTATAGTCCATCATTTCCTTATATTTCGAAAACGTCTATTTCAACAATGAACGTTGAAATCTATGCTTTCGATTCATAATACATTTTAAAACATCTTTAAGCTGTTTAACTTCATTTTCAATGTCACTTTTCCAAAACTATCCATTTTACTTAACAATATATTCACTGTCCAAAATCGTGAATATACTTCACTAACCACATTTCAAAATTTTCTAAACATTTTACTTAAAAGCTTATCCACTGTCCAAAATCGTGGATATAATTCTTTTAATAACTTCTATATTAAATTCATCAAATTTGATTGATTTCGAAATTATAAAACAACGTTTATAAATTCTATTTCTATTTTCTAACAACTTCAATTTAATAAATCTCCTTTATTAACAAATTCGATCAATATTCCATTTAAAAGAAAAAATCCAATTTATAAGTTAATTTCTTATAAATTTCCTATTCGACAGTTTCATCCGTTTTATAACTTCACAATTTATAAATCTATAAATTTCATTTACTTATGGATTCCATAAATATTTCATTTTTTTACACTTATAAAAAAACTCATTTTATAATTCCAATATTTGATTTATAAATATCAATTTTTATAAATCTTTTTATACAAATCGCTTATAGTTATTCAAAAATCCCAACTTAAACCATTTTATAAATAAATCGACTTTTATTTCAAAAACGACACGTGGGTTATATTTCACTAAAAATTATAACTTTAATAACTTTAAAATTCTAACGTTTATAAATCAATTCAAAAATTCCATAAAACGTATATTTTCAAAAATCACTTTAAAAATCCTTTTAAAGTAAAGTCGTTATTTTTAAAACTTGAATCCGATGATGCAACAGCACCAATTAGTCAATCACAACATCAAACATCATATATCAACATATGATAACAGAATATACATCAATATCTGTAAATAAATAAATACTGGTGAGGAATCCAGTTGGATCCCTCCAACCTGTTTCCCTGCATCCAAAGACGTTAGCACAATACCAATTCCGCTCCAGTACGGAATTATCGCGGTATATGGGTTTTATAAAAATCCGCTTACTAACGGCGCAATAGGGTCTCATCCGCTATACGAGGCGGGAAATCAATCAATCCAATATATACATATGCCAATATGTATATATTGCTATATATATAGATATATCCTATCATATCTAATATCACATCCAATAGCAATCATATCAGTCAATAACTGTAAAAGAAAATCCACTTTCATTTGAGTGAGAAGATCTCACCGTGATTTTAATTCTGATTTCAGCGTTTATTTTCGAATAAAATTAAACGGCGTTTAATTTTACCCGAAATTCAAACTAGCTCCAAATGGCTCCAATTCAGCTCCATTGCGTAGTGCTCGTCAATACGATTCCAACGCAAAAAATCTCGTCCAAAACGGACCTCGTATGAAAGAGTTATAGCATTTTAAAGATCGTGCAAATTATTATATAATTAATTTACACTTTTATTTCAATTTCAAACCCTAACCAAATCAAAACCGTTGATATCTCTTATGCAAATCTGGGCCGTGCCCCTTCTTTCCCTCCCCTCACGTTCTTGCTCCCAGTTCATCACGTTCGAACCCATGCCGCCACCCCTAGCCCTAATTCTCGCAACCCATCCGAGCCACCTGACGACGATCAGGTTACACCGCCTCGAAGAGCATCTCAAGTACAACACTCGGCCAAGATAGCATGAAGCTCGGCCCTATATTCCTCTTGAAAAACTTGAAAAACGGATGTGCCTTCATACTCGAATTGCAGACAATCTACCATATGAAATCCAATCATAACCGTTGGATATATAGATCTCAACGTGCTCTACAAATGTCTAGTTGAAGATTTCTCGAATGGATGCTCGGATTAGAAGATAATTGGAGAAGAATGAAAATGTTTTCTGGCCATCGAAAATGTTAGTGGCGGCTGCGTTTCTTAAACCCTAGAGTTGTTTTTCTTTTGCAAAAGTGAAATAACAAGTCCTTTTATAGAAAATTGCCCAATTTACTATTCATCGAAATTTTCCGAACTCGAAATCGAGCGTGCCGGCTGACGTTTCTAAGGTTTATCCCACGTTCCGAACGCAATGGAACAGGTTTCGGAAGCTAATTCGATCATCTGTGCGAGATATGGCAATAAACGATCGATTTAAATTAAACCGATTTAAATTGATTTCGAGGCGTTTCGACTTGCCCTGAACAAACGGTAAATCCAAAAATTACGAAATTTGAAATCTTACAATAATATCATGTTACGGATCCGATGAAACTAGTTTCGTCGAAATCCGAGACTTTTTGAAAAATGACTATTTTAACTCGCCGAATTAAAATTAAAACGATTTCGATGCGTTTTGAGCTGCCACGGTCAAACGACAACTCCGATTGCTATGAAAATTGAAATCCGATAATAACAAACTATTACGGATCCAATGGAACTGGTTTCGTTCAATTCTGAGACTGTTCGAAAATTGGCTATTTTTACAGTCGATAATTAAATATTAAAATATTCAATTTTCACAGATTAACTCCAAATTCAATTTTAAAAGTTCTATAACCTTTCTATAACTCCAGTATGATTAAATAAAATTTTACAAATCATTTTCAATCATATTAAACTCGATTTTCAATTATCTCTAGAATTTCACTATTAATTTATCGATTTAATTATCAAATTAAATCCAATATTCGAAAAATAAATCATTCGACTTCTAGATTCCATTTATTAATATTTAAAATAAATTAAATATTCGAATTTTAATTATCAAAAATTCTGGGTCGTTACAGGAAATGGAGCGAGTAGAAGGAAAACTTGGTTAAAGAAAGGAGCGAAACTGATACAGCCAACCCTTAAGCTAATGCTAATAATTTGGTTGAGGAGAAAACAAAACCGAAAGATGTGAATACTGGAGTGGAGGATATAGTTGATAATCTTTTGATATCTAATAAATTTGATGTCCTCGTGGGACTGGATGAGGTGGATAATATTAGTGACATGTATTATGATAGATTGAATGTGGATGAAAAGGGTGAAGCAATAAATGTTAATACTGAGGAAGTAATGAAAAATGATGCAGCAGAGCAAGAGGTGCAAAAAGATATAAGCAACAAAAATTCAAAACAGGATAAAGTTGTTCTCTCAATTCAACTGCTTGATGAGGTAGATAAAAGTGAAGGCAATATAATAAACAAAACTGAAAATAAAGACATTGGGTCAATCTTTGAAAGTAAAAATGAAGAGGGACATAACACAAGTGCGAAGAAAAATAAAAAGAGTAAAAAAAGGAATACACAACTCATGAAGGCTGCTGATACGAGTAAGGATACGCTCATGCATGTTGATGCATGCATAGCATGTACAGGTTGTTCTACCAACAAACAGACAATGAATATTCCCTACCCAGTTGCTGATAGACCACCAGAACCATTACCTCTACATGTGTACTCCAACATCAAGCCACCATCTGCTTACAAATCGCCTCCCCCATTATCTCACTCTCCTCCATCCTCACCTCTATCCTCACCATCAATTCTTAATCACTCTACTCTCGCCTCCCCCCAACAAAAGATGGAAAGACAAACAGTGAAGTGACACCACTATCAGCTACAATTCCTAACTACTTGTCCTCTTCACAAGCAGTGACTAGGAGAATGAAGATAGAAATGCTTAACGCCCGTGCTCATCAATGATGACCCATATAGGAGCATGGAATCTACGTGGGGGTCATCATGTCATCAAACTTGATCAATGTAAACAATTAATCAGTTCACACAAGTTACCAATATTAGCGATACTTGAGACTAAGTTAAATCGAGCTTTGACTGTCAAGGCAGCCAATTACATAAATCCAGATTGGAGCTTTATTCACAATCTGAACGAAGCACCATACGGTAGGATTATGATTCTTTACAATCCCCTTCATGTCCAACTAACTCCTCTCCATTCCAATTCCCAAATGATGCATTTCCATGCTCATTCTTCCTCTGATAATACTTCCTTTTATGTTACCATTGTATATGCCTCTAACTCAGCTTCTACTAGAGCAGCATTGTTTGCAGTTATCCCAGCTTTGAGGCAGTCCTCTCATCCGTGGATTATACTTGGGGACTTCAACTGTTGTTATTCTCTCTCTGATAGAGTCGGAGGAAATCCCCTATCCCTTAATGAAATACAACCTCTTGCAGATACCCTCAACAATGCTGAGCTAATTCCGATTCGATCCGTTGGAATGCAGTACTCATGGAATAATAAAAGAAGGCATGGTAGAAGAACCTTTTCTAGGGTCGATTACACTTTCTCAAACCAATCTGCATTAACCAAATGGCCTCTCCTCTTATGCCTTCTCCCACCTCCTCTTCTTTCGGACCACTCTCCTCAAATAATTCATCTTCGCGGAGCGGACAAGAGAGGAAAAACAAATTTTAAATTTTTTAACTCTTGGGTTGATGAACCAGACTTTAGGATGACTGCTTTTAATGCTTGGATTAAAACTCATAATGGTAATCACTTATTTGTTTTGTAGGAAAAAATAAAAGAAATTAAAGAAGCCTTGAAGCTGTGGTCGTATATGAGATTTGGCAAAGGAGAGAAATTGAGCACTTCGATTGGAAAAAGGCTTGCTGAAGTTCAAATGGCTATGATGTCTGATGTTTCTAATGCAAACCTTTCTTCAATTGAAAATACTTTGTCCCAGCAGTACTATGAGGTGTTAGCTAAAGAAAGTGATATGATAAGGCAAAAGTCCAGAATTAAATGGCGTGAAAAAGGAGATAGAAATAGTGCGTACTTCCATGCTACTCTCAGGAACAAGCAACATAGAGAAAATATCGCTACTATCAATGATATGAATGGTGTGCTTAAAACAACTATTGTTGATGTTCAGGATGCCTTTGTACAAAATTTCTCTTCCATATTTGGCAATACGAACAATTTCGTTCCTTGTATTGATGAGATCCCTTCTGACATCCTACCAAGAATATCTGTAGATGACTATAACTTCCTTTGCACCGAAGTTACCACTGAAGAAATTGAACAGGCGATGTTTTCTCTAAACAGTAACTCATGCGGTGGCCCTGATGGGTTGAACGCTAAATTCTACACTTCATGTTGGTCCTTTGTTTCAACTGATGTGAGCAATGCCATAAAGCTTTTCTTCAAGAAGTCCAAGCTATTCAGGTCGTACAACTACACCAATATAGCTCTAATTCCCAAAAATAAGAACGCTCATCATGTTAATGAATTTCGTCCTATATCATGTTGTAATACCATTTATAAATGCATCTCAAAGGTAATTGCTTCGAGACTTAAGCTTGTGCTTCCTAGAATTATTAGCAAGAATCAAGCTGCTTTCCTTCCTGGTAGGAATATTATGGATCATATCCTTCTCTCGCATGAACTACTTAAAGGTTATAAACGTAAGAATGCTACCCCGAAAGCTATGATAAAACTTGATATCATGAAGGCCTTTGATATGTTACAGTGGGACAGCATCATTCGTATCATGGGCTATATGAATTTCCCGCCCCACTTTATTGCTTGGATATATGAATGTATCTCTACTCCAACATATTTGGTTATTGTCAATGGTATTGCTGCTGGTTTTTTTGGAAGTAGGCAAGGCATAAGGCAGGGAGACCCATTATCTGCATATGTCTTTATTATGGTTATGGAACTTCTAACGAGAATGATCAACAAGCTAATAAACCAAGGAAAGTTCAAGCTCCATCATGCGTGCATTGATCCTCAAATCTCAACGTTGATGTTTGCTGATGATTTAGTAGTGTTATGTACTCCGGACATCACAACTGTCAACAATTTGATGCATACTCTTGATCAGTTTTATGCGATGACTGGATTAAAGATTAACATCCAGAAATCAGAAATCATATTGGCTGGTGTTAACATGGAACAGGTAGATGAAATTTCTCTAGCTACTGGCATGTCGCCTAACACTTCCACTGTTTCCTACTTGGGCCTGCCGCTTGCAACATCAAAAATAACAACTAATCAATGTCTGCCTCTTTTTGAGAGAATTACAGCTAGATTAAACTGCTGGACTATGGGAAAGCTTAGCCAAGCTGGTAGACTTACCTTAATTAAGTCGGTTATTTATGCAATGCAAGTGTACTGGGCTAGAACATTCGTTCTACCCTTTAAGTTAATTACGATGATTAGAAGTTCCATTATGAGATTTCTATGGACGGGCAGGACAACGGGTAGATACATTGCGCCAATTAAATTTAGCAAAGTTGAGCGACCTATGAATAAAGGGGGTCTTGGTATCATTAACTTAACTCAATGGAATACGGCGGCGTTTGCAAAACATGTGGACACCTACTTTAACTGTGACAACAGCCTATGGGCTGAAGGGTCGCGACAAAATGTTGTCAGGCGAATGAGCTTATGGAATATGATAAAGCCACAAAACTTGAGTTGGACATAGCAAAGTATATTCAAGATTAAGGAGACTTTACTACCTCTCATTCAAATGAACTCTAACCCTATATACAATGTGAGTTTCTGGGATGATCCATGGCTTGACAAGGGGATGATTCTTAGAAGGCAGCTCACGTACAATGAGATTCAGCAAACTGGCATTCACTTAGCAGCGAAGGTAAGGGATGTTCTCTTTAATTTCCTGAGTACATATACCTTTTCTTCCAACCCAAGAATTCAGAACATTTGGAATTCGATCAGAAGGTATACTCCGCTGTCATCTTCATCTGATAAGCTTGTATGGGGTGATAAAAAGTCTAGGTATAAAATTGGCGACGCATATGACTACTTGATGAAGAACACTGCACGGCCAAAGTGGAAATGGTGGAAGCGAACATGGAATATGGACAGTAGTCTGAGGGAAAACCTTTTGCTGTGGAAAGTGCTTAACCGTGCAATCATGACTAAGGCTAAACTTGCATGCATGGGAATGAATGTTAACATTTTTTGCTCATTCTGCTATGATCAGGTTGAGACTGTTGAACATCTCTACTTCGAATGTTCAGAAATTAAACAAGTTTGGGCTGCGGTTATGTCTAAACTCTGTAGATATGATATTTCTCTTGACAATCAGGTCAAGTGGAATATTATCCATGCAAAAACAGGCCACATGCAAAAAGAGAAGAGAATTTTTTGTGCTGTTTTGAAGAGTTTTATTGCAGCAGTCTGGAGAGAACGTAACACTAGAGTATTTGATGCCAGCAGCGCAAAAACTGAAGCTATGTTCAAGCTTTGGATAATTCATGAGATCAAAATTTCTCTGGGTATGCTTAAATTCTCATTTGATCCGGGAATAAATCAATCCTTCTAGATGAGATAACTGTGATTTGTTTTTTTTTAGTTTCCAGTTTTTTGTAGCACTTTGTTTTCCTCTGTTCTCTGAGCTTGCTCTGTGTTGTATGTGTTGTGTTTCTTATGGTGCTGCAATAAAATGGTCGGGGACCATCCAACCCCGTCGGCCTTGCCAAAAAAAAAATGTTCTAGCATTTTCTACACTACTTCGAGGCATTTTAATGCATATATATTACGAATTTAAAATATCGCTAAGATCACATTTGATAACCAACACAATATATGTAATCAAATAAATTTACCAAAATACAATATATATCCATGATATTTTATAACAAAGTACGAAGGTTACAAATGCTAGTAACCAAAAACAATAATATGTGCAAGCATTCTGACCAAAACGACACATAGAAGTACTCAAACCAAAACGATACAATCGACAATATATATTACTTCAAATCACCTTGTTGGCACTTGCTCGCACCAAATGTCTAGTTACATGTAAAGGAAAAGTTCAACGATTAGATCAATAGGCATGATCCATGACAAAAGTGTAGATAAAATGAAACATTTAAACAATAAAATATGATTTTATGAATTTATTTAGTTTTAAACTATTATTATTTATAGTATTACTAATATTACTAATTTTTAAGAACTTATTTAATTTTTATAAAACATAGTTGGTTTTTATAAAACCTGGTTGATTTTTAAATATTTATAAAACTTAATTAATTATTTATAAACTTAGTTGATTTAGTTAATTTTTTTATAAAACATAGTTAATTTTTATAAACTTATTTAATTGTTATATAACTTGATTAATATTTGTAAAACTTAGTTAAATTTTGCAAACTTAGTTAATTTAATTAAATGATTATAAAACTTGGTTAATTTTTATAAAAAAATAGTTAAATTTTATTAACTTGGTTATTTTTATAGGCTTAGCTATAATCTTAAAACTTGATTATTTTTATTAACTTATATAAATTTTATAAAACTTGTTAGTTTACGGAAGATGGATCTTAAGGCTAATTTAACACTAAAGGAGTGGAGGTGAATAATGTTTACTGACTTTTGGGATCTTTTTAAATTCTTTTAATATTATCATTAAACAATGCAGAATCAACAATCACAGATGCAAACACAAACAGATAAAAATGCAGTAAAGTAAAAAGTAAAGAGTTGGAGAGACCACAGCAGGAATTTTTATATTGGTTCGGAGTTACCCTACATCCAGTCTCGTACAATTTCTTGTACATATTTCTTTTCAAATATCAAAGTCAATACAATCTCGATTTCAAGGCTATGAGACACACGCCCTAGATTTTCCCAGCTCTAGGTACAATTAATAGATTCGGATGGGACACCATGTAACAACCGGGTTTTTTCGCGTCAGTTTATAAGTGACGATTAAATCATTTTTAAGTACTAATGCAGATTTGAATCAAGTTTAAATTCAATTGAAAATCGGTTGTAAATTCTTTTACAAGAATGAGTTAAAGGATTGTGGACTTAGAAATTATTAAGCCATTCCCTTTTCATAATTTTCAGCCCACATCTTTTGTGATAAGGGTTATACCGATCCCCTTTTTGTTTTACTCATTTTTTTCTCACTCAAACCCTAAACGAGAAATGGCGGAATGAAAAAAAAGGGAAAAGAAGCGATAATGGCGGCTACAGATTTCTTTGTTCGCTCATTCGAAAAGCTTGGGCTTCCACCGACTCGTGCAACTCGATCGATGCCTGCTAGTAGATCGACGTTGCCTTCGTCGTGCTCGTTCAAACATTCGAATCAAAGGTGAGTGGTTTTCTTTCCCACTCACATCTAATTCAATAGGTTAGGAATTTTGGCTTGTTCGATTTCGCGACTTTTGTTGTTTGGGTTAATTGAAGTTATTAAATGACTGTCTAGGTCATTCGATTAGGTTGAATGTTGATGGTTTCTGTCTTGGCTTGATTTCTCTTTTTAAAACCGATTTTCAAATACGTGATTTTCGTCTTAATCAATACTCACGGCTTGACTGCATTAGACATTGAATTGTCACTGTCCTATAATTATTATTGCTATTTACTGTTACCATTCAAACTGAGATTTCTGGCTCCGGTTGTGACGTTGCCTGACTTTGTGAATAATTGATATGTTCTCTGTTTGATATCGGCTTATGTTGCTTTTAATTCTGCGTTTTAGTGTGTTTTCAATTGCTCGAGTGTCGATTCAATAGTTTTGGCCATTTGAAGTTAATTGGTTGTACCCGATTGTTTTGGAGATGTTCGTTTTCATGAAAAACTTGATTTCGTGATACTTGAATTCGTGACAACCTCAGTTTTGATTTTGGTTGAAATTTAACATCCGCTATGTGAAATTCTTTTTGGGATTTGGTTCGATTTTTCTGCTGCCTTAAAAATTGTGGTTTCGACTCTTGATGTAGTCGAACTTGTTGGTTGAATCACCTGTACATATATACATATATGCATACATACATTCGTATGTGGGTATGCATATGTTGTTGAACCTTTGTAAACTTGTTGTCTTGAGTACATGTTGTAGATTCGAGTCTTGGGATCTCCATTACATTTTGAACTAAATCCTGTTGCCTGCTCTGCTAGAGTCGAAATCTGGCATTGTAGTCTTCACTTCTGTTTTGTTGAATTTAGCACTGTTGCTAGTTTGAGTTATGTAGTCTCTTGCATATGCTCTATCACACACATGTTAGTGGGGTTTGTGGTTATTGCAACATGTTTCTCATTGTTTCTGGATAGTATCAATGCCATCTCGCTATACTTGATCATCTCTGGTCACTGTTATGCTTACTAGTTCATCTGGGAATGTATTGGTTGCCAGTTTCTTTTGCATGTTGAACTAACTCATGTAGACAGTGACCCCTGTGTACATTTAAATGTCATCACTTGAGTTTGTTCATGTTGTCATTCTTGGTCTCTGCCTTCACCTGTGTTCATTGCAGTTGTTGTACTTGAATCATCTCCTCTGTTACTGTTGCTTGTTTCGTAATGGGGTAGCTTGGTTCACCTTTACATCCCACCATTGCAGTTGATCTGGTCATTCATTTAGTTGCACTGTTCGTCCACTGTTTCGCTTGACCAATGGTAATCTCCACTGAGTCATTCTTGGTTTGTTATATACTGTTGCACTCCACCTGATGTTGTATTTAGCTGTTCACTTGAGTTTGAAGTTGTTGTCTCATTCGAAATGGTGCAGCTCCTTTGTTTTGAGATATATTCATGTTGACATTTACTGGTAGTTACAGCTTGTACTTTGAACTCCAGTGTGTATTTTGCCTTGATTCTGGTTGAGTTCATTGACGAGTTGTTTCATAGGTGCATCCACTCCTAAGTGTTCTTATATATTTTACTACCCTTGTCTGGGGTAGTGCGACAGCTTGCTCCTTTGTATTCAGTTGAGACTGCAGTTAGTTCTGTTATATGCAGTTGTGGCCCTTGTTAGTTTGCTTTGCATTAACACGTTTGGATTTGTTTCTAATTTCCTTGTGTTGAACCTATCTGTATAACCGGGTTTGACCTTGTTTTTGATTTCGGTACATTTTCTCCGGCTTGACGTCTGTTTGTAGCCTTGCTCATCTACTTGGGGCCTGGCATTTTATACTATCCCTGTCGATGTTGATATATTGAGCCGTATATATAATTTGCCCATTTGTGTATCCTTGTAGTCACTTGGGCTGGTTCTGTAGTTTGCTTTGACAATTGTATTTAGTTGTCAAGTAATTCTTTTTGGCTTTGACATTGCCGAGCCTTTGCCTTTGATATTAATTTGTGGTCTTTGCTTTAGCTCACTGTCATCTGAACAGTTGCCACTGTCTTCTTTGTAGTTGCAGTCTGCCCTTGTCTTTGCAACTGTTTGCCACTGCAGTTTCATCGTGGTGGTTTCTTTGTATTCGTTTATGTCTGTAGTTGCACGCGCTTGGCAGTTTTCCCCCTGTTGGGATTTGTTCTTGAATTCACTTGAGTTGAACCCGATTTCGGGGTTTGACCTTGTGATCACTTGTGACTCTCATTGAGCTTTTGTGTATCTCCTGCGATAGTGGCGAGGCAGTACACGCGTGCGTGTACTGCAGCCCTATCAGATTTGACAGTTTCAAATTGATTTAGTCGATTTGATAAATTGTTTATTTATCTCTGTTGATGATTTAAATCTGCTGATTTTTGTTAAACACTGTTAAGTGTTATATTGACCATTATCCGGTTTCTTTGTTTAAAGAATCGGATAGACGGGAATTATTGTGACTGTCGTCTATTTAAATTATTACTGCCTATATGCACTAATAAACTGGTTTGAATTAGACTGACCTGGGTATTATTTTCTTTTGAATGTAATACTCGGGTCAGACCCGAGTATTTCAGGTTGTAGATTTTCTTCTTTGAGTTGCTGTTCAGGATTTGAAGACTTTTCACATCTTCTGAAGTTGTCAGAGTCATTTTGTAGTAATCGTGTCATTGTATAGAATGATATGTATTCCTGTATATTAGTCGATAATGTACTTGTATATATAACTTCTAGAGTCGACAGTTGTAGTTGTATCATATGTATAGTGTCAACTATGTATTAACTGACATCAGTTATATATATCTGAGACTTTTGTTTTTATCTGTGTTCCGCATTTATATTATCTGTGTTATTGTTATATCTAATGTCCTAAACTATTATGAACCGTCGTAGTTCATTTTATACTAGTATTGGGTGTGTCGATGGGAGTAAATAAATAATATAAGAAAAATAAAGAGAATGTACCACTCCTATCGAGATAACCAATGTTAGTGTAAGGCCAATTACGGATGGTCGCTCCCATCCAGCCTTATTCTTCGTAATAATAGACAGTATTTCTTTTAATACTCTTTGTTATTATGAGCATAGAGGTGGGGCGTCACAGTTGGTATCAGAGCTTGGGGTTTATGGACATAATATAAAACATAACTTGGATGGAACATATCTTACAACTATTAGTCGACGTTTTATCTGTGATTTGAGTCAAAACTAAAGTTTTGAAATTCTGATGAAATTTAAAAAAAAAAAAAAATCGTTATTTAAAAATAAAAGTGGAATTGTGTTTTGTTGTTTGGATGAAATTGTGTTCTGATGATTTGATTGATTTGTGTTCTATTTATCAGAGTGCGCAGCGGAAACAGTGAAACTGTCTTCGCTGAGTACAACTGATAATCTTTTTGATTTAAAAATCAAAATACGAAATTAATATGAATTTCATTTGTTGTTTACATAGCTGTAATTATTTTATTTCTTTGAGAACTTCGAATCCGAATTGAGGATTCGAAGAAATTGCAGATATGTGATTTTTGTTGAAATTTCCGCTGGCTTTCTTTTGTACTAATCATCTAGTGATTAGATTTTTGCTGTTTTGAATTATCTTCATTGAAGATACATTTGAATGATTTCTTTATTCATTTTGTAGTACGTGCAAAAAATTTGAATTGCACGTTATTGCATTTATTTTACGTTGAACCGATGCTTGGTTATGATACGTATTTTGTTGCCGTTATTTTTATAACGGGATTTTTACACCAATGCTGAATTTTTGAGGCACGGTGTTTTGTTGACAGTTTTAATAAATGAAAATTCTCTGATATTACATTTTGATGTAAATTGTTTTGATGTGATTTTGACGTTTTAAAATTACTGTCGCTTTGACTTCAGTAACAGCCAAAATTTTAAAAGTGGATTTTCAAGCGGTTATTCCGCAATACTGGTTTGTGACCGTTTTTTTCGGTATTTTGAGAAGTACAATTTCCTTATCGAAATTGTTACTAATATTGCTGCTTTAATCACGTGATTGGAAACTCGTTTAAAAATGAAAATTGTTTTATAAATTTTTAACGGTTTGCGTTTTCAAAAGGATGAGAAAGCGACTTAAACGATTCAGCAAAATCGAGGATTATGACCCCTTTCTTTTACTGTTTCGCTTAACTCCGGACTTGTTCAGTTGAGAATGCGAATTGTTATTTTTACAAAATAAATAAAATTGTTTTCAAAAATTTTACAGTTTGCGATTTCAAAAGAATGAGGAAGCGATTTAAACGTTTCAGCAAAATCGAGGACTATGACCCCTTTCTTTTACTGATTCGCTTAATTCCGGACTTGTCCGTTTGAGAATGTAAAGTGTATTTTTACAAAATACACAATTTTGCACTTTCAAGGAAACGATGAAGAGATTTAAACGATTTAGCAAAAGTGCGGAGTATGGAACCACACTTTTACTTTTTCGGTTAATTCCGGACTCGTTAATTGAATATCTGTTGTTTTGATGATTTTGATGAATTTTACACTTTCAAGGAAACGATGAAGAAAATTAAACAATTTAGTAAAACTCGTGGTTATGGGACATGTGCGTTTACTATTTTGGTTAATTCCGGACTCGTTAATTGAAATATTTTGATGCTTTCGTGTGCTTTCGAGCCACTATGATGGACCTTCGGGTCATATGATGGACCTTCGGGTCAAATACCAGTACTAGACCTTCGGGTCATATGTTGGACCTTCGGGTCATTTGTTGGGCGCCAAAATTATGTTGAGTACTTGGTAGGCTTCGGCCATATGTTGTTGCACGTGCGGCGAATTAAAAACTCGCCATCTGATGGGATCGATCCAAGCTTTTATGTTGATTTTCTAGTCTTCTTAATTGATTTCTAGATATTTGTTGCTTCCAATTATCTGCAGGTAATTGGATATTTGTTGATATGAGTTCTGATTATCGTTTTTGATAATCAGATATTTGTTGTTTCTAATTATCGCTTGTGATAATTAGATATTTGTTGATATGAGTTCTGATTATCGTTTTTGATAATCAGATATTTGTTGTTTCTAATTATCGCTTGTGATAATTAGATATTTGTTGATATGAGTTCTGATTATCGTTTTTGATAATCAGATATTTGTTGTTTCTAATTATCGCTTGTGATAATTAGATATTTGTTGATATGAGTTCTGATTATCGTTTTTGATAATCAGATATTTGTTGTTTCTAATTATCGCTTGTGATAATTAGATATTTGTTGATATGAGTTCTGATTATCGTTTTTGATAATCAGATATTTGTTGTTTCTAATTATCGCTTGTGATAATTAGATATTTGCTGATATGAGTTCTGATTATCGTTTTTGATAATCAGATAATTGTTGTTTCGAATTATCACTTTAGATAATTCAATATTTGCTGATTGGAATTTAATTATCGCTTTAGATAATTAAATATTTGTCGAATTTAGATTTAATTATCGCCTGAGATAATTAAATAATTGTTGATTTGTTGTTTTAATTATCGCTTTAGATAATTAAATATTTGTCGAATTTAGATTTAATTATCGCCTGAGATAATTAAATAATTGTTGATTTGTTGTTTTAATTATCGCTTTAGATAATTAAATATTTGTCGAATTTAGATTTAATTATCGCCTGAGATAATTAAATAATTGTTGATTTGTTGTTTTAATTATCGCTTTAGATAATTAAATATTTGTTGAATTTAAAATTAATTATCGCTTTAGATAATTAAATAATGGTTGATTTTAAATTTAATTATCGCTTGGGATGATTAAATATTTGTTGATTTGAGAAATTTGATTATCGTTTTTGATAATCGAATATTTGTTGAATTTGAAATTTGATTATCGTTTGTGATAATCGAATATTTGTTGATTTGAGAAATCTGATTATCGTTTTGATGATTGAATATTTGCGATTTTTGAGATTTGAGCTTCGTCTTTTTCTCTGGCGATTCAGGTGAGTAATTTGATTTACTCACATTCAATTCGTGCTCTGTATGGGATTTCTGCTCTGTTTTTCCTTCTCTTTTAGTTGCTGGAACTCGTTTGTTCTTGCTTTGGTTAGTCGTCTGATTTTGATCCCTGATTCCCACGATGTTGATTCTTTTGATTTGAAGCAGTCGAACCTTTTGATTTCTTATCTAATACTTCCTCGCTGACACTTGCTTTGCTTCTACATTCGTCATTGCCATGCTCCTTTGGTTGTTATCTTTTATCCATTTATTCCCTATGATTGCGTGGACGCAATTTCTTTAAGGAGGGGAGTCTGTAACAACCGGGTTTTTTCGCGTCAGTTTATAAGTGACGATTAAATCATTTTTAAGTACTAATGCAGATTTGAATCAAGTTTAAATTCAATTGAAAATCGGTTGTAAATTCTTTTACAAGAATGAGTTAAAGGATTGTGGACTTAGAAATTATTAAGCCATTCCCTTTTCATAATTTTCAGCCCACATCTTTTGTGATAAGGGTTATACCGATCCCCTTTTTGTTTTACTCATTTTTTTCTCACTCAAACCCTAAACGAGAAATGGCGGAATGAAAAAAAAGGGAAAAGAAGCGATAATGGCGGCTACAGATTTCTTTGTTCGCTCATTCGAAAAGCTTGGGCTTCCACCGACTCGTGCAACTCGATCGATGCCTGCTAGTAGATCGACGTTGCCTTCGTCGTGCTCGTTCAAACATTCGAATCAAAGGTGAGTGGTTTTCTTTCCCACTCACATCTAATTCAATAGGTTAGGAATTTTGGCTTGTTCGATTTCGCGACTTTTGTTGTTTGGGTTAATTGAAGTTATTAAATGACTGTCTAGGTCATTCGATTAGGTTGAATGTTGATGGTTTCTGTCTTGGCTTGATTTCTCTTTTTAAAACCGATTTTCAAATACGTGATTTTCGTCTTAATCAATACTCACGGCTTGACTGCATTAGACATTGAATTGTCACTGTCCTATAATTATTATTGCTATTTACTATTACCATTCAAACTGAGATTTCTGGCTCCGGTTGTGACGTTGCCTGACTTTGTGAATAATTGATATGTTCTCTGTTTGATATCGGCTTATGTTGCTTTTAATTCTGCGTTTTAGTGTGTTTTCAATTGCTCGAGTGTCGATTCAATAGTTTTGGCCATTTGAAGTTAATTGGTTGTACCCGATTGTTTTGGAGATGTTCGTTTTCATGAAAAACTTGATTTCGTGATACTTGAATTCGTGACAACCTCAGTTTTGATTTTGGTTGAAATTTAACATCCGCTATGTGAAATTCTTTTTGGGATTTGGTTCGATTTTTCTGCTGCCTTAAAAATTGTGGTTTCGACTCTTGATGTAGTCGAACTTGTTGGTTGAATCACCTGTACATATATACATATATGCATACATACATTCGTATGTGGGTATGCATATGTTGTTGAACCTTTGTAAACTTGTTGTCTTGAGTACATGTTGTAGATTCGAGTCTTGGGATCTCCATTACATTTTGAACTAAATCCTGTTGCCTGCTCTGCTAGAGTCGAAATCTGGCATTGTAGTCTTCACTTCTGTTTGTTGAAT
Organism: Allium fistulosum; assembly: GCA_030737815.1. Taxonomy (NCBI): domain Eukaryota; kingdom Viridiplantae; phylum Streptophyta; class Magnoliopsida; order Asparagales; family Amaryllidaceae; genus Allium; species Allium fistulosum. The sequence continues at coordinate 71,091,659 of CM060903.1, forward strand.
TTAGCACTGTTGCTAGTTTGAGTTATGTAGTCTCTTGCATATGCTCTATCACACACATGTTAGTGGGGTTTGTGGTTATTGCAACATGTTTCTCATTGTTTCTGGATAGTATCAATGCCATCTCGCTATACTTGATCATCTCTGGTCACTGTTATGCTTACTAGTTCATCTGGGAATGTATTGGTTGCCAGTTTCTTTTGCATGTTGAACTAACTCATGTAGACAGTGACCCCTGTGTACATTTAAATGTCATCACTTGAGTTTGTTCATGTTGTCATTCTTGGTCTCTGCCTTCACCTGTGTTCATTGCAGTTGTTGTACTTGAATCATCTCCTCTGTTACTGTTGCTTGTTTCGTAATGGGGTAGCTTGGTTCACCTTTACATCCCACCATTGCAGTTGATCTGGTCATTCATTTAGTTGCACTGTTCGTCCACTGTTTCGCTTGACCAATGGTAATCTCCACTGAGTCATTCTTGGTTTGTTATATACTGTTGCACTCCACCTGATGTTGTATTTAGCTGTTCACTTGAGTTTGAAGTTGTTGTCTCATTCGAAATGGTGCAGCTCCTTTGTTTTGAGATATATTCATGTTGACATTTACTGGTAGTTACAGCTTGTACTTTGAACTCCAGTGTGTATTTTGCCTTGATTCTGGTTGAGTTCATTGACGAGTTGTTTCATAGGTGCATCCACTCCTAAGTGTTCTTATATATTTTACTACCCTTGTCTGGGGTAGTGCGACAGCTTGCTCCTTTGTATTCAGTTGAGACTGCAGTTAGTTCTGTTATATGCAGTTGTGGCCCTTGTTAGTTTGCTTTGCATTAACACGTTTGGATCTGTTTCTAATTTCCTTGTGTTGAACCTATCTGTATAACCGGGTTTGACCTTGTTTTTGATTTCGGTACATTTTCTCCGGCTTGACGTCTGTTTGTAGCCTTGCTCATCTACTTGGGGCCTGGCATTTTATACTATCCCTGTCGATGTTGATATATTGAGCCGTATATATAATTTGCCCATTTGTGTATCCTTGTAGTCACTTGGGATGGTTCTGTAGTTTGCTTTGACAATTGTATTTAGTTGTCAAGTAATTCTTTTTGGCTTTGACATTGCCGAGCCTTTGCCTTTGATATTAATTTGTGGTCTTTGCTTTAGCTCACTGTCATCTGAACAGTTGCCACTGTCTTCTTTGTAGTTGCAGTCTGCCCTTGTCTTTGCAACTGTTTGCCACTGCAGTTTCATCGTGGTGGTTTCTTTGTATTCGTTTATGTCTGTAGTTGCACGCGCTTGGCAGTTTTCCCCCTGTTGGGATTTGTTCTTGAATTCACTTGAGTTGAACCCGATTTCGGGGTTTGACCTTGTGATCACTTGTGACTCTCATTGAGCTTTTGTGTATCTCCTGCGATAGTGGCGAGGCAGTACACGCGTGCGTGTACTGCAGCCCTATCAGATTTGACAGTTTCAAATTGATTTAGTCGATTTGATAAATTGTTTATTTATCTCTGTTGATGATTTAAATCTGCTGATTTTTGTTAAACACTGTTAAGTGTTATATTAACCATTATCCGGTTTCTTTGTTTAAAGAATCGGATAGACGGGAATTATTGTGACTGTCGTCTATTTAAATTATTACTGCCTATATGCACTAATAAACTGGTTTGAATTAGACTGACCTGGGTATTATTTTCTTTTGAATGTAATACTCGGGTCAGACCCGAGTATTTCAGGTTGTAGATTTTCTTCTTTGAGTTGCTGTTCAGGATTTGAAGACTTTTCACATCTTCTGAAGTTGTCAGAGTCATTTTGTAGTAATCGTGTCATTGTATAGAATGATATGTATTCCTGTATATTAGTCGATAATGTACTTGTATATATAACTTCTAGAGTCGACAGTTGTAGTTGTATCATATGTATAGTGTCAACTATGTATTAACTGACATCAGTTATATATATCTGAGACTTTTGTTTTTATCTGTGTTCCGCATTTATATTATCTGTGTTATTGTTATATCTAATGTCCTAAACTATTATGAACCGTCGTAGTTCGTTTTATACTAGTATTGGGTGTGTCGATGGGAGTAAATAAATAATATAAGAAAAATAAAGAGAATGTACCACTCCTATCGAGATAACCAATGTTAGTGTAAGGCCAATTACGGATGGTCGCTCCCATCCAGCCTTATTCTTCGTAATAATAGACAGTATTTCTTTTAATACTCTTTGTTATTATGAGCATAGAGGTGGGGCGTCACAGTTGGTATCAGAGCTTGGGGTTTATGGACATAATATAAAACATAACTTGGATGGAACATATCTTACAACTATTAGTCGACGTTTTATCTGTGATTTGAGTCAAAACTAAAGTTTTGAAATTCTGATGAAATTTAAAAAAAAAAAATCGTTATTTAAAAATAAAAGTGGAATTGTGTTTTGTTGTTTGGATGAAATTGTGTTCTGATGATTTGATTGATTTGTGTTCTATTTATCAGAGTGCGCAGCGGAAACAGTGAAACTGTCTTCGCTGAGTACAACTGATAATCTTTTTGATTTAAAAATCAAAATACGAAATTAATATGAATTTCATTTGTTGTTTACATAGCTGTAATTATTTTATTTCTTTGAGAACTTCGAATCCGAATTGAGGATTCGAAGAAATTGCAGATATGTGATTTTTGTTGAAATTTCCGCTGGCTTTCTTTTGTACTAATCATCTAGTGATTAGATTTTTGCTGTTTTGAATTATCTTCATTGAAGATACATTTGAATGATTTCTTTATTCATTTTGTAGTACGTGCAAAAAATTTGAATTGCACGTTATTGCATTTATTTTACGTTGAACCGATGCTTGGTTATGATACGTATTTTGTTGCCGTTATTTTTATAACGGGATTTTTACACCAATGCTGAATTTTTGAGGCACGGTGTTTTGTTGACAGTTTTAATAAATGAAAATTCTCTGATATTACATTTTGATGTAAATTGTTTTGATGTGATTTTGACGTTTTAAAATTACTGTCGCTTTGACTTCAGTAACAGCCAAAATTTTAAAAGTGGATTTTCAAGCGGTTATTCCGCAATACTGGTTTGTGACCGTTTTTTTCGGTATTTTGAGAAGTACAATTTCCTTATCGAAATTGTTACTAATATTGCTGCTTTAATCACGTGATTGGAAACTCGTTTAAAAATGAAAATTGTTTTATAAATTTTTAACGGTTTGCGTTTTCAAAAGGATGAGAAAGCGACTTAAACGATTCAGCAAAATCGAGGATTATGACCCCTTTCTTTTACTGTTTCGCTTAACTCCGGACTTGTTCAGTTGAGAATGCGAATTGTTATTTTTACAAAATAAATAAAATTGTTTTCAAAAATTTTACAGTTTGCGATTTCAAAAGAATGAGGAAGCGATTTAAACGTTTCAGCAAAATCGAGGACTATGACCCCTTTCTTTTACTGATTCGCTTAATTCCGGACTTGTCCGTTTGAGAATGTAAAGTGTATTTTTACAAAATACACAATTTTGCACTTTCAAGGAAACGATGAAGAGATTTAAACGATTTAGCAAAAGTGCGGAGTATGGAACCACACTTTTACTTTTTCGGTTAATTCCGGACTCGTTAATTGAATATCTGTTGTTTTGATGATTTTGATGAATTTTACACTTTCAAGGAAACGATGAAGAAAATTAAACAATTTAGTAAAACTCGTGGTTATGGGACATGTGCGTTTACTATTTTGGTTAATTCCGGACTCGTTAATTGAAATATTTTGATGCTTTCGTGTGCTTTCGAGCCACTATGATGGACCTTCGGGTCATATGATGGACCTTCGGGTCAAATACCAGTACTAGACCTTCGGGTCATATGTTGGACCTTCGGGTCATTTGTTGGGCGCCAAAATTATGTTGAGTACTTGGTAGGCTTCGGCCATATGTTGTTGCACGTGCGGCGAATTAAAAACTCGCCATCTGATGGGATCGATCCAAGCTTTTATGTTGATTTTCTAGTCTTCTTAATTGATTTCTAGATATTTGTTGCTTCCAATTATCTGCAGGTAATTGGATATTTGTTGATATGAGTTCTGATTATCGTTTTTGATAATCAGATATTTGTTGTTTCTAATTATCGCTTGTGATAATTAGATATTTGTTGATATGAGTTCTGATTATCGTTTTTGATAATCAGATATTTGTTGTTTCTAATTATCGCTTGTGATAATTAGATATTTGTTGATATGAGTTCTGATTATCGTTTTTGATAATCAGATATTTGTTGTTTCTAATTATCGCTTGTGATAATTAGATATTTGTTGATATGAGTTCTGATTATCGTTTTTGATAATCAGATATTTGTTGTTTCTAATTATCGCTTGTGATAATTAGATATTTGTTGATATGAGTTCTGATTATCGTTTTTGATAATCAGATATTTGTTGTTTCTAATTATCGCTTGTGATAATTAGATATTTGCTGATATGAGTTCTGATTATCGTTTTTGATAATCAGATAATTGTTGTTTCGAATTATCACTTTAGATAATTCAATATTTGCTGATTGGAATTTAATTATCGCTTTAGATAATTAAATATTTGTCGAATTTAGATTTAATTATCGCCTGAGATAATTAAATAATTGTTGATTTGTTGTTTTAATTATCGCTTTAGATAATTAAATATTTGTCGAATTTAGATTTAATTATCGCCTGAGATAATTAAATAATTGTTGATTTGTTGTTTTAATTATCGCTTTAGATAATTAAATATTTGTCGAATTTAGATTTAATTATCGCCTGAGATAATTAAATAATTGTTGATTTGTTGTTTTAATTATCGCTTTAGATAATTAAATATTTGTTGAATTTAAAATTAATTATCGCTTTAGATAATTAAATAATGGTTGATTTTAAATTTAATTATCGCTTGGGATGATTAAATATTTGTTGATTTGAGAAATTTGATTATCGTTTTTGATAATCGAATATTTGTTGAATTTGAAATTTGATTATCGTTTGTGATAATCGAATATTTGTTGATTTGAGAAATCTGATTATCGTTTTGATGATTGAATATTTGCGATTTTTGAGATTTGAGCTTCGTCTTTTTCTCTGGCGATTCAGGTGAGTAATTTGATTTACTCACATTCAATTCGTGCTCTGTATGGGATTTCTGCTCTGTTTTTCCTTCTCTTTTAGTTGCTGGAACTCGTTTGTTCTTGCTTTGGTTAGTCGTCTGATTTTGATCCCTGATTCCCACGATGTTGATTCTTTTGATTTGAAGCAGTCGAACCTTTTGATTTCTTATCTAATACTTCCTCGCTGACACTTGCTTTGCTTCTACATTCGTCATTGCCATGCTCCTTTGGTTGTTATCTTTTATCCATTTATTCCCTATGATTGCGTGGACGCAATTTCTTTAAGGAGGGGAGTCTGTAACAACCGGGTTTTTTCGCGTCAGTTTATAAGTGACGATTAAATCATTTTTAAGTACTAATGCAGATTTGAATCAAGTTTAAATTCAATTGAAAATCGGTTGTAAATTCTTTTACAAGAATGAGTTAAAGGATTGTGGACTTAGAAATTATTAAGCCATTCCCTTTTCATAATTTTCAGCCCACATCTTTTGTGATAAGGGTTATACCGATCCCCTTTTTGTTTTACTCATTTTTTTCTCACTCAAACCCTAAACGAGAAATGGCGGAATGAAAAAAAAGGGAAAAGAAGCGATAATGGCGGCTACAGATTTCTTTGTTCGCTCATTCGAAAAGCTTGGGCTTCCACCGACTCGTGCAACTCGATCGATGCCTGCTAGTAGATCGACGTTGCCTTCGTCGTGCTCGTTCAAACATTCGAATCAAAGGTGAGTGGTTTTCTTTCCCACTCACATCTAATTCAATAGGTTAGGAATTTTGGCTTGTTCGATTTCGCGACTTTTGTTGTTTGGGTTAATTGAAGTTATTAAATGACTGTCTAGGTCATTCGATTAGGTTGAATGTTGATGGTTTCTGTCTTGGCTTGATTTCTCTTTTTAAAACCGATTTTCAAATACGTGATTTTCGTCTTAATCAATACTCACGGCTTGACTGCATTAGACATTGAATTGTCACTGTCCTATAATTATTATTGCTATTTACTGTTACCATTCAAACTGAGATTTCTGGCTCCGGTTGTGACGTTGCCTGACTTTGTGAATAATTGATATGTTCTCTGTTTGATATCGGCTTATGTTGCTTTTAATTCTGCGTTTTAGTGTGTTTTCAATTGCTCGAGTGTCGATTCAATAGTTTTGGCCATTTGAAGTTAATTGGTTGTACCCGATTGTTTTGGAGATGTTCGTTTTCATGAAAAACTTGATTTCGTGATACTTGAATTCGTGACAACCTCAGTTTTGATTTTGGTTGAAATTTAACATCCGCTATGTGAAATTCTTTTTGGGATTTGGTTCGATTTTTCTGCTGCCTTAAAAATTGTGGTTTCGACTCTTGATGTAGTCGAACTTGTTGGTTGAATCACCTGTACATATATGCATACATACATTCGTATGTGGGTATGCATATGTTGTTGAACCTTTGTAAACTTGTTGTCTTGAGTACATGTTGTAGATTCGAGTCTTGGGATCTCCATTACATTTTGAACTAAATCCTGTTGCCTGCTCTGCTAGAGTCGAAATCTGGCATTGTAGTCTTCACTTCTGTTTTGTTGAATTTAGCACTGTTGCTAGTTTGAGTTATGTAGTCTCTTGCATATGCTCTATCACACACATGTTAGTGGGGTTTGTGGTTATTGCAACATGTTTCTCATTGTTTCTGGATAGTATCAATGCCATCTCGCTATACTTGATCATCTCTGGTCACTGTTATGCTTACTAGTTCATCTGGGAATGTATTGGTTGCCAGTTTCTTTTGCATGTTGAACTAACTCATGTAGACAGTGACCCCTGTGTACATTTAAATGTCATAACTTGAGTTTGTTCATGTTGTCATTCTTGGTCTCTGCCTTCACCTGTGTTCATTGCAGTTGTTGTACTTGAATCATCTCCTCTGTTACTGTTGCTTGTTTCGTAATGGGGTAGCTTGGTTCACCTTTACATCCCACCATTGCAGTTGATCTGGTCATTCATTTAGTTGCACTGTTCGTCCACTGTTTCGCTTGACCAATGGTAATCTCCACTGAGTCATTCTTGGTTTGTTATATACTGTTGCACTCCACCTGATGTTGTATTTAGCTGTTCACTTGAGTTTGAAGTTGTTGTCTCATTCGAAATGGTGCAGCTCCTTTGTTTTGAGATATATTCATGTTGACATTTACTGGTAGTTACAGCTTGTACTTTGAACTCCAGTGTGTATTTTGCCTTGATTCTGGTTGAGTTCATTGACAAGTTGTTTCATAGGTGCATCCACTCCTAAGTGTTCTTATATATTTTACTACCCTTGTCTGGGGTAGTGCGACAGCTTGCTCCTTTGTATTCAGTTGAGACTGCAGTTAGTTCTGTTATATGCAGTTGTGGCCCTTGTTAGTTTGCTTTGCATTAACACGTTTGGATTTGTTTCTAATTTCCTTGTGTTGAACCTATCTGTATAACCGGGTTTGACCTTGTTTTTGATTTCGGTACATTTTCTCCGGCTTGACGTCTGTTTGTAGCCTTGCTCATCTACTTGGGGCCTGGCATTTTATACTATCCCTGTCGATGTTGATATATTGAGCCGTATATATAATTTGCCCATTTGTGTATCCTTGTAGTCACTTGGGCTGGTTCTGTAGTTTGCTTTGACAATTGTATTTAGTTGTCAAGTAATTCTTTTTGGCTTTGACATTGCCGAGCCTTTGCCTTTGATATTAATTTGTGGTCTTTGCTTTAGCTCACTGTCATCTGAACAGTTGCCACTGTCTTCTTTGTAGTTGCAGTCTGCCCTTGTCTTTGCAACTGTTTGCCACTGCAGTTTCATCGTGGTGGTTTCTTTGTATTCGTTTATGTCTGTAGTTGCACGCGCTTGGCAGTTTTCCCCCTGTTGGGATTTGTTCTTGAATTCACTTGAGTTGAACCCGATTTCGGGGTTTGACCTTGTGATCACTTGTGACTCTCATTGAGCTTTTGTGTATCTCCTGCGATAGTGGCGAGGCAGTACACGCGTGCGTGTACTGCAGCCCTATCAGATTTGACAGTTTCAAATTGATTTAGTCGATTTGATAAATTGTTTATTTATCTCTGTTGATGATTTAAATCTGCTGATTTTTGTTAAACACTGTTAAGTGTTATATTGACCATTATCCGGTTTCTTTGTTTAAAGAATCGGATAGACGGGAATTATTGTGACTGTCGTCTATTTAAATTATTACTGCCTATATGCACTAATAAACTGGTTTGAATTAGACTGACCTGGGTATTATTTTCTTTTGAATGTAATACTCGGGTCAGACCCGAGTATTTCAGGTTGTAGATTTTCTTCTTTGAGTTGCTGTTCAGGATTTGAAGACTTTTCACATCTTCTGAAGTTGTCAGAGTCATTTTGTAGTAATCGTGTCATTGTATAGAATGATATGTATTCCTGTATATTAGTCGATAATGTACTTGTATATATAACTTCTAGAGTCGACAGTTGTAGTTGTATCATATGTATAGTGTCAACTATGTATTAACTGACATCAGTTATATATATCTGAGACTTTTGTTTTTATCTGTGTTCCGCATTTATATTATCTGTGTTATTGTTATATCTAATGTCCTAAACTATTATGAACCGTCGTAGTTCGTTTTATACTAGTATTGGGTGTGTCGATGGGAGTAAATAAATAATATAAGAAAAATAAAGAGAATGTACCACTCCTATCGAGATAACCAATGTTAGTGTAAGGCCAATTACGGATGGTCGCTCCCATCCAGCCTTATTCTTCGTAATAATAGACAGTATTTCTTTTAATACTCTTTGTTATTATGAGCATAGAGGTGGGGCGTCACACACCAGCACACCCACTTGTATTCAAACGGGACACCAAGAACACCCACTTTATTTAGATGGGACACAAGCACACCCACTTGAATTTCAGGTACACCAAGCACCCCTAAGAGTATAAGAGTATGATTTGATAGAATTAACAGACTCGGTTTCTTGATCTTGAATACAAATGATCCTATAACCTCTTGAATAGCACTTTGATCTTGTTTTGAGTGATAGAGAAGGAGAGATCAGATGGTAATTGATAGAGAATCAAATAAATGGAGTTTGAATATGATTCTGACTGAATTTGATAATATTTTGAGTAGATTTTCTTTTAGAAATCAAGAGAGTAAAGGAGGAGAGAAAGAATGAGAAATTGGTTAAAAAACTCGTTGGTAAAATCTTCTATGGTCATGTCCATTCGCGAAGAGATACGACGAAAAGACACTTCTATTCAAATTTGAATTTTGAAAATCCTAGCCTATATGTCGACATAGATTAGTAGGATATGTCGACATATCCCTTTGTAATTTGAAAAATGACTTTATAAAAATTATTTTGAAAATGCTAAGCTTTGTAAAATATTTAAATACTTTTTAAAATCATATAACTATAGTTTATATACAATTTAATCATATCAAAACTTAAGAAAACTTTATAAAATTATTTTGAAATGTTTATAAATATATAAAGGATCGAAATATGAATTTCTTTTGAAAATAATACATATAAAGTATAAGTTAATATATTTAAAATCAAAGTTATGATAAATGTTATAATATACTTATGAACATTTAGAAAGAATAAAACTAAAACTATAATAAAGTATAATAGGTCTAAAAGTGTATTAAAAATATAAAATACTTAAAAACTTAATCACTCAAAGTATAATAATCTTGTAAGTAAAATTAAAAGTTAGAAATCATATAAAGTCCATTTTGAAGGATCATTTTGAAAACAGGAATTCTTTAAAATCATTTTTGAAATTCAGAATATTTAAAAACCATTTAAATCAGAGAATAAATTTGAAACCTTTTAAAAAATGAAGAGAGATCAAAGAAGTGCTATCTGGGTCCTAATAAAATAATCTATGACTCTCTTACTTATCTTGATATCTTGAATATTCAAAACTCATGAATCTTCAATCTCTGACTCTTGAATCTCTATATCAGCCTCTTCAATCTTCTCTTGATACTATGCGGTCTTCTTAATCAACACATATCTAATATCCTGCACTATATATAACTTGATAGAAACATTAGTGTCTATATTTTATATGATGTCATATGGTTATGGTCATCAAAAACTAATGCCTAAGGTACTGACAATCTCCCCTTTTTTTATGATGACAACAATGTTTATAAAATATGATATAACTACTCCTAAGTTACAAAACTCTCCCTTAATCTATGCTTGGATATTTTATATATTTCTCCCCCAATTATAACCCAAACTCCTCCTAAGTAAGGTACTATATAATATATAAAAGTGATAAGAATGATAAGATTAAATAAGTAATATGTTGTTTAAAAAAGAAAAGCCAATTTTATTAATGAATCCAATGCAATGTATATAGTCAATTCAGATCAAACTAAAATCAAACCAAACCAAAGTCAAATCAATTAAACCTTAATATAAGTCTATACATACCAATCCTAATATCAATTTAAACCAAATCAATCACATATATCAAACAATTCAGACAAATCAAACATCTTTATTCTAAACTAAACTAACGTGATTTCATAATAATTGGAGATTTAAGAATAGGGAAAAACAGATAATGGAGACAGAAATTCCCTTTTTGCTCGAGCAAATTTCCATTCTTGTCAAAGCATAACTTTAAATAATTCTAATAATAACCCAAAATCTTATTAATAACTTTCTACTAAAATCTCATTCCTCGATTTAATGAAATATTTTTTGATGCATTTTTAAATTCCAACCATTAGCTAAAATATTAAATATAAACCCTAGTTTCCAAATCCTTTACAAATATAAATCTCAAATATCACTTTACCAAAATAACTTACTTTGCTTGATTTCCCATTTAAAACATTTAAATATTTTCCAAAATACTTTAATCTTCCAGAAATTATTTATACCTTTCTAAATCATCGTTTCCAGATGTCTCGTTCAAGCGTTTAATTTTTCTATCGAAGATGTTTGCACACGCATCGACCAAAATCCTTATCACACTCAACAGGCAAGTTCACACAATTTTACTTCTAAAAATATTTAAAAGCATTGCTATTAGATAAACCATTTCAAATAATCAAACAAACTAAAGAGACCAAAATAAAGGTACTCAACGGAAACTAATAATTCCGTTAAGCACTCTGATAAAACAAAAAACTTGATAATTCAACATTTTGTAATCTAAAGACAATCATGCTACATTAGTATTCATACTCCAAATATCAAATTCAAATATCTTATGCATATAAAAAGGTAACGAATACGTCCCTGGATGATTACCCTAGTAATCATCATATACTAAGTAACACACACACACACTCCTATTATATCTTACTATAAACTAAATACCTAGTACATCCATGGGGACAGGGATTCTAAGTTTTATCTAAGGTTTCGACTCGTGTCTCGAATATAGATGTCTTATTCTAAACATGCTCTGATACCATTTTAAAACACTCTGCCTCTATAACCATACCATCCAAGAGTATTACTGAGTAATACTGTCGGATAATATGGAGAATTAGACAATATGGGATAGACATATGAATATTCTCTAGGTTAACACTGGTACATATTAAAACATCAAATAAATAACTCAGCTATACGTACACATTGTTGTTTTATGGGATCGCGGGTTTATTCATTAGTTCCTTTTGATGGTGCACAAGATCGTGGAATGTAGGTGTGGTTATGATCGATTCGATAGAAAAGAAGGAATAATGTGTATTTTTCGTTGGGTTAAAGCAATAAACATGTGTGCTTCTAGGAAATAACAATACACACACATATATATAGAGACATAGATTCAAGCACAGCGATAACAAATAATATGCAATATTATAATATTATAAGAGTATAATACAACTCAATAATCAACTATCTCAATATAATGTAATAAACAATCATTATACAGCTCGGTGTCAAATATACAATGAATCAATAATATATAAACAACATGTGACATCCTAATATATATCTCTTCTAAGACTAATAAAACAGAAGCTGACCATGTCGTACCTATACGTGAAATGTTTCAGACTGACCCGAGTATTATAAAATAACACATGGGTCAAACTGTGTCTAATGATGGGTACGTAATAATGGTGACATAATATAAACATGGAATAAGGATATAATAACGTTAACATCAATAATAAAATTATATATGACATGTCAAAGGATATATATAATTATGGTAATGTATGCCTAAAGTATATGTAATACTATAAATAATCATCTAGCCAAAACATCACTCAAATAACTCAAATCCGTATGAAACTGTCTATACTGATATTAAAAGATGTCATCACCCATATAGAAACACAACTAATAAAGAATAACTAAATCAACACAAATGAGCAAACCATTAATATTTAGAAGTCAACGTTCAAATCCCGAAAACATCCACAATCTCAATATAACTATAATTAAATCATAGCAATGGTGATAGACGCCAAAGGAAAATATAATCGGCGATACACGCCTAAGAAGATAATTGGAGACACGTGCAAATAAATAGAAGTTGGTGACACATGCAAAAGAGATATAAAAACAACACATGAAAATAATAGTAGGTGGTACATGCCAAAGAAAAATAATAGGTGATACAAACCAAAGAAGGATACGAGGATTGCTCATACTCAAGACACAGCCTTCGATATAATCACAATTACTTGTCTATATCCCAACATACCCAGACGGAAGACCGATAGACACACCTGCTCCAGGAGTCAACACACGTAACTGGCGAACACGACACACATACCCATCCAGCATGGATCCTACAGTCTTAGTTACCTCGATAGACATCATGACTCTTATCCACCGCATGTCATAAACAAGCTGTAGGACTACGCTCTGCATTGGTTATGATCCTACACATGCCCCAAATGGTAATAGACTCCTGGCCTAGGTGACACGACAGGCTAAACATTGTTGACGCATAACTCTATAATCGTCGATACATATCTATAAATATAGTTGAAACACGACTAGAATGATACCGACACTTGGCATCGGGGTGTCACAGATCCAGGGCGTGACTACCACGATCAAGCCGCCAGGGTGGATACTGGTAAATCTGTTTCACTCCTAAAACACAAAGGGAGTTGGACATGGATAGACAAATACAGTAGCATATATAATAGCCAAAATACAGCTATATACACATACCGATATATGGTTCTATACATATGCCAACATACGACTAAATACATATATCGACACACGTTTTGTATATTGCCGTCACACGACTCAATATAATCGCTGACACATGGCTCAGCGCTCGCCCTTCAATATTCTATATAACGAGTCCAAATAATAACCGGAAAAGTATTAATGAATGCCCATCCTAAACTGTATCACTAATCCGTTTATTTATATTTCTCATTACATAGAATAAATTCAATAAAATCATATATAATAAGGATGTCATCATCGTATCATATCAAAACACTACCAAATCAATATCAACGGTGAATCATTCGTAAGATCTAATTCAATATACAAGAAAGAATGTTTTGGAAGCTAATATGAAAATAGATTATTCAAATAAATATAAATAAACAAATCAATACTTAAGAGCAATTCATTCTAATTCAACATACAAGAAAAGAATGTTCTGGAAGCTAATATAAAAATAGATTATTCAAGTAAATATAAATAAACAAATCAGTACTTTAAGAGTAATTCATTCACAACATTCTATCTTATATAGAAATAAATACTAAGAAATGAACAATATATGCCTCAAACAAAAAAATCATTTCATATATTCCAAATCTGTGTATGCTAAAGACTAAACAAGAAAACAATGAATTATATTATTTGATTGAAACATAATCCGAACTAAATATAATTAAAAATAACCAAGTTGATTCTTAATAAATCATTTCATAATTTTATTAAACTTATATTTATATTCGTATATGTATATAATATCTAATGAGTATATGTCAATGTTTAAGTATATTTGAATTAGTTTAATTTAGAAGCAAAGATACACACACATACATACACACACACATATATATTACAAGACTACTGTTACTTGAAAATCTATAGCCTATACTTAGTTTATAACATAATAGAACCATGTGTTTCACTAAAGAAATTTACATATCATGTAAGACTTGGGAACAAAACATGAAAGCTTTATAAAATGCAAAAAACCTAAATATAAAGGCTATCATTCTTTCCATTGTATACATATATACATGTACACACACACACACACATATATATATATACACATACACGTGTATACACATGTATATACATATATATATATATATGTATATACATATATATATATGTATATACACACACGTATGTATATATACCAGTACTTTTGGCACGTCCATTGGACGTGCATAGAAACCGGGAGCAAGCTTATGTATTCTTAAAAAATGGTCATATACACAAATGCTGCTTGACATGTATAAGTATGTGATTTAATTTCTTTTATTATGAAATAGTACGTTAGGCACGTCCGTTGCTCGTGTGTAAAGAAAATCGAAAGCAAATTTATTTATTCTGAAATAATGGTCGTATAAATAACTAAAATTTGTCACAAATTTTTTTCCGTAAAATAACGTGAACAAATATACACAAAACTCATAACTATATTTCCAATCATCAATTAGGTTTCTACGTAAAAATTAAATGTGAATGTGAATGATATACTGTATAGATTACACCCATAAGTTTAAAATAAAAGCCCGAACAGAAGTTCTTTTGACTTACTTCAAGTTTTATGGATGTATATAGAATTACATAGAGCCATTGTGATACGTGTTCACATTTCAAATGCGCACATTGTTCTGCGCATTATGTACTTGAATGCGACCCACAATTAAGTGGAAATTTAGATCGCATCCTTAAAACGGAAGAATATTGCAAAGCGGGTCCCTGTGTAAGTTTCATTATAAAGCGGGTCCCTGTTTTTGCTGCAGAATAATTGCTAACATTTCAGCAACTGTTCAGGAATACTTGCTGATAGTAAATATTGTTGCTGAAATGTCAGCAATAACTGAATATTATTGCTGATAATCATGCAATTGTTGCTAAATAATTATATATCAACTAAAATTTATATTAGTGCAACAATATGTGCAATTATTCTACATTGTTACTGATATGTGCGCAGCTATTCCATAAAATAAAGTACTTTTGGCTTATTATTGCTGATTTGTATGCAACTTTTATGAATTATTGTTTTTTTCACTGCAATTATTAGGAATAACCTGTGTTCTATGCAATATTGATTATTTTTCAATTATATGCAATTTCATCATTTTTTCCTTGATTGTTGTGCAATAATTTGTTGTTTGAATAAATGTAGATAGTAAATTTAGAAGATTGAACTAAACAGAAAAAATTGCATGAAACAACGCAATTTTTTACTAAAGCTGCTGAAATATCGGAAATTTCAAGAATATTTGCAAAATTTCCTGAAGTGCAAATTTTGTTGTTTTTTTGGGTTTTGATGAATTTTTTGTGTTTTTCTTGCATTGATATGAAGATAATTATATGTTGAAATAAGTTTTGAAGTTTGGCAATTTTTTACGATGTTTGTTGTTGTTTTTTTTTGTTGATTTTCGAAAAAACATGGACCTAATTTATAAAGTTTTAAGACATGGACTTTTCGTGTATTTTGAAACCTACCAGGGACTTGTACCAAAAGTACCCCAATTATTAATGCCTTTGTATTTGCCAACTTGGAAATTTGACGAAGCAAACATGAAATGGTTCCATGTTTATTTTGCTTTGCCACACCATCGTTGAATTTTTTTTGAAGGAAAAGACGTTAATCTTGATGCCATAATTCACTGAAATCACCAATTCCTGCCACCATTTTTTACATAGATTGCACTGGTAAAAGCATGTGCACGTTTGGACAGATATATATAGAAATTGTTCATTTATCTTTATCACTTCTCACTATAATGGAGATTTCTTATAGAACTTTAAATGTACTCTAACCTCAACCAAAAGTCATGCATCATAGATTATTTTGTTTAAATAGCACACCAACTATAAGTATTATCAATAAAGCATCATTAAACTTCAACTATAAACATGGAACAACATTTAATGTATCTATTAGGATAAATAGAGAACATATTTTATGCATGGGGAAAAAGCAAGTCAGTTGTTTGCATGCAAAATATTATTATTTGTGTGCAAAACGTTGTTTGCATGCAAAAAAACCAAACTCGCACGGGACTTCTACAGCAATTATGTCCTACCTAGATGCCATGCTTCTTGAAGTAGCAAAATATATGCTATGCATGTAGTTTCCATATCCAAGATGGATTGAAAATAAACTTTCACTCATTGCCATGTCATCATCGATTCACATGAACCTTTGACCGTAGTAAGTTGTAACTGAAATTTTCATCTCATATCCACTAAATTAAAAACTTGTTGACTATCTTAACATAAATAATAATACAGACCAAAACCAAAAGCTGCGGACTCAAATACAAACACACTTTTTACATAATAGGAACGCTACTGGACATCATTTTTGTCTCCTTCTCCATTGCATTTGGAAATAGCCACAACTGATTTTTTCTCCAATTCTCGTTCCTCCAACGCCTCAACAACCCACCATCTTCTTGTTGCGAACCATAACCCTATGCCTTCTCTGTACCACCGCAATAATTCATTCAAACCCAAATGTCCAGGTTCACAATTTACATAAATAGAAAAATATAAAGGTCGCAAAAATTTATTTATTTACTTCACCACGTGCATTTGTTTGCATTGGAATTCATAACCGACTGAAATTTATTTTAGTTCATGTTATATATATGGTTCAACTTTCAGTCGAAAGATGTATTGTCGTAAGTCTAAATGGATTACAGTTTATACTACTATGATATTGCACTTTATAGTTATGTAGTACTAACGTTACCCCATCTATGGCATTGCTATTTACAACTTCATCTTGAATTGATCATATGTTCTTAATGTAATCTAAATGATTTCGTATATGCACAGGGAAATGGACTTCAGGTTAAAGCAAGTGAAATATCATCGACTAAAAGACCACATCACCCTTTTGATTACTACTTCTTGGACTATTGCTTGCCTCCAAAATTATCAAAAGTGTAGATAATCTTGTTGAAATCATGTTGGGTAATCACAGTAAAACCTCTACTTACACAGTTCATACTTTGCTGGCAATTACACATTGTTTTCCACTAGTAACCATTTTCATTTTAATAGTTGTGTGCACAGATTAGAATGAAAACCGATGAAATGTACAAAGTAGCATGTTCTAATTTTCTTCACTGTTTTTTTTCTATCCTTTTCTCTTCAGTAACAGTTAGAAGTATGTGTTGTCTCACTATCGTTCAATATAATACTTCTGACCATTTGGGCTTCTGGGCTTCATTATGTAACCAGCCCAAACAAACTGTATTTTATTATAAATACGTGTATTGCTGTACATCATTGTATTCAAGTTGTCATAATAAAATTCTCATACATTTTATCATACTTTCCTGCTTTTCATAATCTTCCTACTTCATATTAATTACAATTTCATCAAGTATATTCAAAATTCAATATGGTATCAGAGCAAACAAAATCTGTCTCACGACAGTGATCCCCATCAGAGATTCTTAGCATCATCACTGAGCCATCCAAGGAGGTGTCAGAGCACTGTCATCATCCACCATCCTGGTTGCTCTCAGAATATTGCTATCTCATCATCTAAGGGATAAAGCTCCTACATTCCCTCACCAAGATCCCACTGTGAAAGTGCCTCGCCAAAATTCTTGAATCAAGAATATTGGCTGCACCATCAGATCAAGAACTTCTGATAATCTCAACTGCGCTTCCCTGTAATCCACCATGGCAGGAAATGACGATACTGGATCATCTGCAACCAGTGGAATAAAGAATCAGGAAGGGTCAAGATCAAGAAACCAAGATTCATCAAATACTGGATCTAGTTCCTGCAAGATCATAAAACCAAAGAACAGTTTAGTAACAACAACACTTGATGAAAACAACTTCATACTATGGAAGTATCAGGTTGAAACTAGTATAAGAGGATATGGTTTGGAAGATTTTCTCTATGGTACGTCAACTGTATCAGCAATGATGGTAACTGACAGCACAGGAGAAAGGGTCACCAACAAAGAATTCATCAATCACCAGAGACAAGACAGTCTACTGGCAGCATGGCTCCTTTCATCCATCAGTTCAAATCTAATGTCACAAATTGTTGGATGCAAGACATCATTCGAAATATGGTCTGCAATACAACAAAACTTCAATACTCAATCTGCTGCAAGAATCATGTATTACAAAAGACAATTACAGAATCTCAAGAAAGAAAATATGTCAATGAGAGAATATCTGACTAAAGCTAAATCATACTATGACATTCTTGCCACAGCTGGACACAAAGCATCAGAAACAGAGCAAATTCTAACTATCTTGAATGGATTGGATAGTGAATATGAATCTGTGGTAGCAATTATTTCATCTCAACATGAACTACCTGACATGCAGTATGTCAATTCAACTCTTCTAGCTCATGAAGGAAGAATTGAACAGAGAAAAGAAATGAACACAGATTTATCCCTCAATTATGCCTCAAATTCAAGAAATAAAAATCCAGGGAGGAAACAAGATAGTCAGAACACTAGACAAGACAACTTCATTCAGAGGAACAACACTGCTCAGAGAGGTAGAGGAAGAAATGGAAGATGGAACAACAACAGAGCAAGATGTCAGATCTGTGAAAGACCAGGACATACTACCAGGCAATGCTACTTCAGACTCAACACTGACCAATACCCTAATCAACAAAATCAGAGAAACCAAAACTCATGTGCAAATGTTGCTCATATTGATCAAAGACAAGGCAACCATGCAGAAAACTCAAGAGCTCAGAACTCAAATTCAGAAAGACTTACCAGGTCTGAAGAAATAACTGAAGAAGACTGGTATCCTGACTCAGGTGCAACAAATCACCTTACAAACAACTTGCAGAATCTCAACCTTGGCAACAAAGAATACACAGGTATGCACTCTATTCTTATGGGAAATGGTGAAGCTCTAAAAATCACACATGTTGGAACCAGCAGAGTTCCAGGTAAAAGAACTCTTTACCTTAACAATCTATTAAGAGTACCAAAAATCAAGAAAAATCTATTGAGTGTATCTCAATTTGCCAATGATAATAATGTGTATTTTGAGTTTCACCCCAAATTCTGTCTAGTTAAGGACTTACTAAGTCAGAACATATTATTACAGGGTAAACTGGACAAGGGATTATAAAAATTCAACTTTGGTGATACAAGAAAGAGCAGTTCTAGAAATATGCATTGTAATAATATAGAATCTCATGTTACAAGTAATCAAGATGTTTTTACTCATTGGCACTATAAACTAGGTCATCCAAATGTTAACACTGTGAAACAAGTACTTCTGAGTAATAATATCTCTGTTGATGTTTCTATGCCTTTTATATGTACACATTGCCAACTAGGCAAGAGCCACAAATTACCATTTACAGATTCTACAACTGTTATAAACAAGCCACTACAGGTCATCTCTACTGACTTATGGGGTCCAGCCCCTATAAACTCAGACTATGGCTACAGGTACTACATATCATTTGTTGACTTGTTTTCTAGATATACCTGGATATATTTCTTAAAGTCAAAATCAGAGACACAACAAACTGTAATGCAGTTCATAACCCAAATAGAGAAACAATTGGGTAATGATGTCAAAATCATACAAACAGATGGTGGGAGTGAATATAAGCCACTGAAAGAATACTTTCAGAAAAAAGGCATCATTCATAGAACAACTTGCCCACACACATCTGAGCAAAATGGAATTGTAGAAAGGAAACATAGACATATAGTTGAAACTGGTCTAACCTTGTTGGCTCAGGCCTCATTACCTATGAAATTCTGGCCAGAAGCCTTTAACACTGGTGTATATCTAATTAACAGACTCCCTACTAAAGTTCTTAAGCATCTAATTCCCATAGAAGTACTGTTTGGGGTAAAACCAGATTACACAAGTCTAAAGATCTTTGGCTGCTTATGTTTTCCCTGTCTCAGACCATATAACAAACACAAGTTAAGTCTCAGGTCTACTCCATGCACCTTTATAGGGTATGGAAGTAATCAAAAAGGATACAGATGCTTAAGCAACGATGGTAGGATCTATGTGTCCAGACATGTAGTATTTAATGAAACTACTTTTCCTTTTGCAGATTCAAACATAAAAACAACCAAGAAGGTCTACAGTAAAGACAACTATTCAATACCTTCTATACCCACTGTTGCTGAATGGAACAACTCTGGTGGAAGTGTGCAGGAAGATCAGGAACCTCAACACACTATATCCAGAAGTGAAACTGGATCAGGTCAGGATTCACCAGAACCTTCCAGCTCCTTCCACAATGCAAGTAATGTCAATCCAGATCAAGGAGCATCACCTCTATCAATGCCTCAACAAACTGATGAGAGCACTCATATTCAAGAGCCACCACCTGAGATACCAAAACATCACATGATCACAAGATCTAAAAGTGGAATATTCAAACCAAAGACATACAATGTGCAACTTGATACATCTGAGCCAAGAAACTACAATGAAGCCATTACAAATAACAACTGGAAGCAAGCAATGGACAATGAATATGAGGCTCTTATCAAAAATAAGACATGGAGCCTTGTACCACCACCAAAAGACATCAATATAGTGGGATGCAAGTGGACCTACAAAGTCAAGAGAAATCCAGATGGTAGTATTGCAAAATTTAAAGCAAGGCTGGTAGCCAAGGGATACAACCAACAGTATGGGTTCGACTTTAATG
Organism: Allium fistulosum; assembly: GCA_030737815.1. NCBI lineage: Eukaryota > Viridiplantae > Streptophyta > Magnoliopsida > Asparagales > Amaryllidaceae > Allium > Allium fistulosum. Next base: position 71,112,642 of record CM060903.1, read on the forward strand.
AAACATTCTCCCCAGTGGTCAAACCAACCACTATAAGAATTATCTTAACCATAGCTCTTCACAGAGGATGGAAAATCAGACAATTAGATGTAAATAATGCATTTCTTAATGGAGACCTGAAAGAGAATGTTTACATGGATCAACCAGAGGGCTACAAAGAGGGCAATAATGCCAATCTAGTATGCAAGCTTCACAAGGCCATCTATGGATTAAAACAAGCCCCACGTGTCTGGAATGAAAAACTTAAGTCTACTCTAATAAATCTGGGATTCAATCCAACAAGGTCAGACAACTCCCTATATGTGCAATTCAATCAAGAAAAAATCACCTACATTCTGGTATATGTAGATGACATCATTGTCACTGGCAATGATACTCAGACAATAAACCAGATAATCAACCATCTTGATAAAATGTTCTCTATAAAAGACTTAGGTGACTTACATTATTTTCTTGGTGTTGAAGTCATCAGAAAAACAAACTCAGAGATGTTTCTATGTCAGAAGGGATATATTCAGGACCTACTAAAAATAACAAACATGGATCAAGCGAAACAACTTCCAACTCCTATGACAAGTGGTCTCAGACTATCTAAAAATTCAGGAGAAAACATAACAATCGAAAAACAATACAGAAGTATTGTAGGAGCACTACAATACATCTCTATTACCAGACCTGATCTAAGTTATAGTGTAAACAAAGTATGTCAATTCATGCACAAACCACTTAGTCATCACTGGAAAGCTGTAAAGCGAATATTACGATACCTGAGAGGAACTATGAATCATGGTCTACATCTCAACAATGAAAAGGAGTTGAACATACAAGCTTACAGTGATGCAGACTGGGCCTCTGATCCAGACGACAGAAGATCTACTACAGGATTCTGCATCTATCTCGGTTGCAACCCTATCTCTTGGAGCTCAAAGAAGCAGGCTACTACCTCTCGCTCCAGTACTGAAGCAGAATACAGAGCTATTGCCAGCACTACTGCCGAGATTGTCTGGATCACATCCCTTCTCTCTGAAATCAGATTCAAGCTCACAAATACTCCCATCATCTGGTGCGACAACCTAAGCTCGGTATCTCTTTCGTCGAACCCAGTTCAGCACACACGAACGAAGCATATCGAGATAGATCTACACTTCGTTCGTGAAAAAGTGCTAGAAGGGAAACTAAAGGTCAATCACGTACCAGCTCAGTTTCAGAGAGCAGATATCCTAACAAAACCCCTCTCGTCAAAAAATTTCAGCCGATTAAAGAGAGATCTAAGAATTGAAGATGGCGGCACAGAAATGGGGACGAGAGAAGGAAACCCTAGATGGAACTGAAGGGAAGAGTTAGAAGTATGTGTTGTCTCACTATCGTTCAATATAATACTTCTGACCATTTGGGCTTCTGGGCTTCATTATGTAACCAGCCCAAACAAACTGTATTTTATTATAAATACGTGTATTGCTGTACATCATTGTATTCAAGTTGTCATAATAAAATTCTCATACATTTTATCATACTTTCCTGCTTTTCATAATCTTCCTACTTCATATTAATTACAATTTCATCAAGTATATTCAAAATTCAATAGTAACACAGATAATGTATCACTCACAGTTTTTGGACAGTCTTCCAAGTAAAGATAATGGCTATCTTGTTGGTTTTAAAGTAAGATACATTTTCATAATTACCAAGTGAAGCGGTTCTTTTTCTTCCTCCTGCTATGCTCAGAGCAAGGATGGAAAGTATTACATCAACAATCACTTGAGTTTCAAAGTCTTGTATTATGAGCACACAGCAGCAAAAAGTGCGAACATTGTGGTCTTTTAGATTTCTCCACATAGATAAGCAACAACATACGATTTGAAATAAAAATTAGGGATTGGATTGCAAAGAGATAAAACTGCAAGAAGTTTGGGTCTATGCGAAACCATGAGGATGCTATCATTTGGAGAGGGTTGGGTTTATTGGAGAAAATTGGGAGAATATTAGAATCGTGGGTGAGAGGTATATGTGTTGACCAAAATATACCTTAATTATAGTTAAAAGTTATAGGGTTAATTAATTGCTTAAAGTGCATATTTCAAAAACATCTTTCGTCAAAAACACACAACCGTACATATTTCATCTTCTTCCTCACAAAGACGCAAGCCCTCCATTCCAAAACAATTGCCAAAAATTCTTCAATCTAATCACGCAATAAACACACGCACAATCAAATCAACATCTTACTCGATTCGAGATGCTCGAATTCAGATTGCAGCTCTGAAACTGTTTTTTTTCCCATTTGTTTGGTTTGATTTTCGCTCTCTCTGCTCTTATGCTTCAATTATTATTGATCTGTAATAAATTTGGGTATTTCTTTGTTTCGCTATGATAAAAACAATTTCCTTTTTCTTTCTTCTTCAAGGTCAACTGAAACGGGAATTTTAAACAATTCCGGTCCGTTCAACGCCGGAAACGGAACGGGGTGGCCGGATTTTCGGTGTGCCGGTCGGAATGTTGAACCATGGCATATATATTACAATGTGTGGACACAAAAGCACACGCAAAATGTACTCACCCCTATACATACACATGCACTCATGCCTCACACTTATACACACGCATGCACATATATCAGAACAACACAAGACAATAAAATAAAATAAAAACAGAAGGTAAATCAAAATATATTATAACAGCAATTTGTACGACAAAATAGCCCAAGCCAATAAGGTCAAAAATTTGTCTAACTTGGAAAAATACTAAACAATGCAAGGTGATCAGTTCTCAAATAGAGCCAAGGGCAGATTTGTATACATAAGCATGTAAATAAACTAGAGGTGCAATCAAAATCAGTCAAGTAAACAGAATGTAGACAAAACCAAAACCAGCAACTACCTAGTGTGTATGTACACTCACACACACATGTATGTATGTATGCATGCATGTACGAATGTTTCTTTCAAATATATATGCGCTCACACACTGACACTTATATCACAAAGTTTATAAATAAAACATGTTTAAACAATTAAGGTAGAAACTTGAAATAATTCACAGCAAAACAAGATCAAATGGGTATGATCAGTAGCAGCAATATGTATACTCATATATACACAGCACCCACTTTATCATGCACGCATGCACAGGTAAACACATAACCCTGAAAGAAACACTATGAAAGATAACCCACGCAAAACTCTCCAGCATGCACGAAAACACATGGCATTTACACTCCCAAACGCAAGCAAGGAAATATATGGTAAGGACAACAACACGTACAGGTGTTAAGGAGGGCACGGTTCCAATAGCTGGCAACGGTTCCAATAGCTGAAAACTGCTACTTTTCCTCTCTTTACCGACTGATGCGCGTGCACATAAATCACCACATCGCTCCCTAATTGCTTCATTCCATAGCTGCTCATAATTCGCAGGAAGCTTGGGCTTATATTTGGTGATTTTAGATAATTTATTTAATTTTTTTTTATTTTTTTTTAAACAAGTATTATAACTAGGAGAAAAAAGTCTTTCTCCAAAGGCTCACAAAAAAAGCAAGGCATACGAAAATATGCCTCCCAGACTACCGAGAACAGATATAATATAAAAAAGATCACATGGAAAGGAAAATGCTATGCTGACAGCAGAACCGTAAAACTCAGCTGAAACAGAAGGAACAACAGCCCGCTCAACCATCTTCCCCGCTACACCAGAAAAGGTGTAGGCCAGACCACCAGATACAAAACCAACCACCGCCATAATGAAAGGAGACCGAGAGAGGACCACAAGCATAAGCACACTAAGCCAAGAGATACGGCCTCAAGCACACCTTGCCTGCTAATCGACAATATCCGAAGTGTTCCGACAGCAACCACCCCAACAGAAGGACGAAAATCAGATGAGCAAACCAAGAAAAATCCCAGCCAAAGACAACGGCGAAATCTCCCCGACATAGCCTAAACCTGAAAAACTAGCAAACTCATCAAAACAACCAAATGGGGGGGAGTTGAGAGAAACAAGAGCGCCGGATGAAGGCCAACGCCCCCTTCTGGATCACTCAACCAACGCCTAATCTAGCGGAACTCAACACACAGGAAATGGACAGAAGACCCACGAGGCGCTGAATACGGAAGCCCGTTCTACCCTGAATGGCCTTCCTCGGAAAGCAAGGAATACGTCATTCCTAACTTGCCGAATAATGACCGTAGGGTCCATAGGAGAGCTATCGTAGATTGCCTTATTCCGAGCACACCAAATGTGCCAGCAAATAAGACATGGAATCAAGCGATGAATGATCGAACGAAGAGATTTCCTAGAGTTCCCAACCCACCAGGTAGATGGTAGATCGTTAACCGATCTGGCAATTCCTCGCACACCAACCAAGTTTCCGAAGTAATTCCAGCAAGATCTGGCTGAGGAACCAGCGAAGAATAAATGGTTCAAGGATTCCGATTTCCCGGTGCCACAGCATCTGCATCGGGAAACTAAGGGGATGCCTATCCTCTTCAGATTCTCGTCTAAAGGCAGCCCATCATGAAGGATACGCCACATCAGAATAGAGACCTTTGGAGGAGAACGAGAATCTCAAATGAAGGAAAACAAAGGAGCAGAGGGACTAGGAATTCTAATCGACGTCCAAGCTCTCAAGATGGAAAACGAAGCGCCGTCCCAGCTAGAAACACCGCCATGGGAATCAGAGAAATATTTCACAGACTGCATGTGCTTCCAAGTCTCGCTTGCATAGGACGGGGAACCCGAGTAATTAGAACCCACTAGCCTATGGTACTTAGCGTGAAGGAAAGAAGCCCATAAAGAGTCGTTAGCACCAAATCTGTACCACAGTTTGCAAGAAAAAGCAGTGCAAATATCCTTGGGGTTACGAAGCCCCAAGCCGCCCTCGATTTTGGGACGACAAATCGTGTCCCACGAAATCCAGTGATGGCGGCGGCCGTCCTCCTTGTTGCCCCAGAAAAAGGAGGAGGTCAAAGAACGATACGACCGAAAGAAAGAGGAGGTCGGGGTCATAGTCACAAAGACATGAGTTCCCATAGAATCTAACACAGACTTTATGAGAACCAGTATGCCAGCCTGAGAAATGAGAGCCCCATTCCAACGAATGATCTTACCCCTCACCTTGTTAGTTAAAGAGTCGAAAAAAGCGTTAAGCTTCCTACCTCGGTACAGAACAATACCCAGGTAGGGTAATGGAAGGGAAGTTTCCTTAAAGCTCGAGAATGTCTCAATCCAGGAAGATCTAGCAGCAGAGCAGTCCTTCGCATGAACGAAACAACTTTTGGAAGGGTTTACGAGCTGACCAGAGGATCTCTCGTATTGATGGATGAAACTAAGGAGCCTCCGGATAGAGGAGCGACTACCGTTTGAGAATATAACAATGTCATCTGCAAACGACAAAGACGAAATGAGCGGACAGCCCCTATGGATCCCGAAACGCTGAATTTGACCATATACCGTTAAGGTATGAAGGCCGCGAATGAAAGCCTCGGCCGCTATCACAAAAAGCGTAGGCGAAAGCGGGTCTCCTTGGCGCAGACCCCTCCCCGCCCTGAAATACCCATTAGCAGAGCCGTTAATGAGCACAGAGAACCAGCAGTTGGAGATAAGCCTCCACACCAGGTCAATGAAGGTTCCCGGAAATCCGAACGTTCTCAAAACCTTTATGACGAAAAACCAAGACATACGATCGTAAGCCTTCGCCATGTCCAGTTTGAAAACAACATTAGAGCCCCGCACTTTCCTGTCTAGCTGGGAAATCAGTTCCTGGGCCAACAGAACGTTGTCGGAAATTAAGCGGCCTTTAACAAAACCCGCTTGAGAAGAAGAGATAATACGCTCAAGGAAAGGGGCCAGACAGCTAGCCAGAATCTTGGAAATAACCTTATTCGAGAAGTTGCAAAGGCTAATTGGCCGGAAGTCCCCACAGGACCGTGGGTACTCGCACTTAGGGATGAGGAAAAGGTGGGTGGAGGTCCAGCTGGTGGGGAGGAACCTACCAGCGAAAAAGGACTGGACAACAAGACAAAAATCAGCCTGAATAATAGGTCAACAACAACGGTAAAAAGAACCGTTGAATCCGTCTGGGCCGCTGGCGCTATCCTTACTAAGGGCAAAAACACTAGCTCGGATTTCCTCAGACGCTGGGGAATCCGCAAGGAGATCACTTTCAGGCGCTAGAACCAATCTGGGAATGAAGGCTAACAGCGCAGGGTCGTTTACCGCAACCGATGGCGATCCAAGAAAGGATTGGAAGTGAGCCACAATTGTATCTTTGACTTCCTCAGGCGAGGATGCTAAAGATAGATTCGGACGCAAGATCTCGCGAATAGTGAGAAGGTTGTTTTTCTTGCGGATATAAGAGTGGAAGAATTTGGAGTTCGCATCACCGTCGACCACCCACTTGACCCTCGCCTTTTGACGAAGGAAGTCATTTATTTAATTTGTATAAATTTAGAAATAGAGAAAGCTTTTGATAATCTCATACAGGAAGATGTAAAAAAATCTTTGATGAAATAAGCATATGTAGAAATTTAGTGGAGAGGAGAAGGAAGGAAAAATGTGGAAAGAGAAGAGGGTAGAAAACGGGTTTGGACTCAAAGTATTTGAGCTTGGATTTAAATAAATTTAGTTTTCTTTTCCTATTATCTATAAAAAAATTCTATTTGATCTAAATAAATACAAGTTACATTTCACTCACTTCTTTTCCAATTCATATTATATTTCAATTACAACACTTCTGTAAAATTTATTTTCACATTTTCTTATTCAAATTTAAATGATTCATTTACTCATTCAAAATCCTTTTATTAAATAATTTCAAAAACTCATTTCCCAATAAATCTCCAAATTCTTAATTAATTAATTAGATTTCTACTATTGACTTAAATTAATTAATACTTAAAAATATGGAATGTTACAATCTCCCTCCCTTAACAAAATTGCGTTCTCGCAATTTCCTATTAGGGAAAATCTATAACATACTAATTATACTAACTTAATAATTTCAATTAGCTTTCATTTTTCGATACCAAACATTTACCAAATATAAAACTTGCTTTTCAAGATTACAAAATACATTATTTATACAATCCACTTTTCAAACATTAAGCAATAATTTTCCAAGATTTTTTATTTAGTTCAAACATAATTCAAATTCAATTTTTTTTCCATCAATTAACTTTAAATAATTCTAATAAAAACCCAAAGTCTTATTAATAACTTTCTACTAAAATCTCATTCCTCGATTTAATGAAATATTTTTCAATGTATTTCTTAATTCCAACCATTAGCTAAAATATTAAATATAAACTTTAGTTTCCAAATCCTTTAGAGATATAAATCTGAAATATCACTTTACCAAAATAACTTACTTTGCTTAATTTCTCATTTAAAACATTCAGCTCTTTTCCAAAATACTTTAATCTTCCATAAATTATTTATGCCTTTATAAATCATTGTGTCCAAATGTCTCGTTTAAATGTTTAAGAATTTCTATCGAATATGTTTGCACCTGCATCGATCAAAATCCTTATCACACTCAATGGATAAGTTCACACAATTTTACTTCAAAAAATATCTAAAAGTATTGCTATTAGATAAACCATTTCAAATAACCAAACAAACTTAAGAGACCAAAATAAAGGTACTCAGTGGAGACTAATAATTCTGATGCGCACTCTGATAAAATAAATCAAAATTTAACAATTCAACATTTTGTAATCTAAAGTCAATCATGTTACACTTATATTCATACTCAAAATATCAATCCAAATATCTTATGCATATAAAACAATAACAAATACATCACTAGATGATTGCTCTAGTAATCATCATATACTAAGTAATACACACACGCACTCCTATTATATCTTACTATGAACTATATTCCCAATACACTCAAGGGGACAGAGACTCTAAGTTTTATCTAAGGTCTCGACTCGTGTCTCTAATATATGATGTATTATTCTAACTAATATGATACCATTTTATAACACCCCATGACGCAGCAGCGGATAACAAAAATGATGAATCTGTGAAAGTAGCAATCGATGGAATAGAAGATACTGAATGCCCAACTCCGTTGATCCAAAGATGCCGGAATCTAGCTATCCCAAACATGTTGATCGCGCACAATACTGTGTTTAAAGATCTACGATTCTTCGATGTTGATCAAGCGCACTTGATTCCGCGAATCGGCTTCAACGATCGTTGATTCGAGCGCACTCGAATACCGAAAGTGGAGATAGGAGATTACACTCAACTACCAATTTAATGAAAGCACAAAGCTATCAAACAAAAGTTTTATTCAAAGTCAACTAACTATTACAAATGACACCACCCCGCTATTTATAGAGGTTACAACTCAACACGACTCAACATATTACAACACTTAGGTCGGCAACGACCTATCACCTTGCGACCTAAAAACAGACGCGACTTAAAAGAAACAAACAAATACAATACAACATATACGAGTTACAAACACATAACAATTTACAACATAAAAGCCATACGACCTAAAAGAAACAAATACAACACTTTGACGTGGTTCAACGACCTACGACTCTTGCTTCAGCGACCTAACCCCTGCGGCATAAAACCTGCTTCATGCGGCTTAAGAATGTAGCGACTTAAGGCCTGAGCGATCTATCTCTTCATGTGAGTCAACTTCCATAGGTCGTTGACCGACCTTAGTCCATGCGGTATATATTGGTAGCATGCAGTATTGGCTTGTGCGACCTAACTCTTCACGCGATCTATTACTTGAACGATCTAACGACATAGAATTTGAGTTAGGTCGTTCGCGACCTAAAGAAATGAGCACTGGTTTTATAGGTCGCTGGAATGTCTGATGTGTTAGCTTGGTAACTCGCGAGCGACCTACACTAGGTCGTGAATCCTCACTAGGTCGCATCCGACCTACAACATGTTGCCCGTTAACTCGTAAGTCGCTAGGTCGTTCATGACCTAAAGCACATGACTTATTACAGCCTGTTGCAGCTTCCCCCTTTTGACTCTGGATAGGTCGTACTTCCTTATCTCGCGACCCGTTAGTTCGTTTTTGACTCAGTAGCTCGTTAGGTCGCGAGTCTCCACTAGGTCGCAACCCTTTACCTTGTGGCTCGCTAGGTCGTGAACGACTCAAGAATTGGATAGGTCGCTCGCGACCTATCACTTCACCATTCTGGGCTGCATCATCCTTCCCCTGTTGGAAGAAATTCGTCCTCAAATTTAATAGCTCTTCGTCTTCGATACTCTGATCCTCGTGAAATGGAACCAAGTGTTTGATATTGTCAATATTAGCCATAGGACGATGATCCGGCAAGCTCATCTTACAATCATTCTCACAAATTGTCTTCATAATTTCCAAACGACTCATTCCTCCGGTATCTAGTTTATTGTACGTACCAACAAGAAATCGTTCAACCATCAAGTAGATAGATTCGTTGTCACTTTGTGTCTTCATCAAATCCAATACCGAGTCCATATTTACATTCACCCATGATCTAGTATGTATAGGTAATGACATACATAATCCTGACTTCGTCGCGGTCTCTTTTGAAATTTGATAACTCTGACTCTTCTGAACAAGCCTTTCAACCCCTTTCCTTATTGACGGCCCAAAACAAAACATTGTAACCATTTGCATGGTATGGTCACTATCCACGTATCTTTCTACACGCTCATCTTTGATAACTTCTATTTGCCAACTGCGATCAGGAGTATACAATTGCCTTCCTTTGAACAGAAACCCATCAACCAATCTTCTCAATCCTACCTGCTCTGTCGGACACATATGGTTACGTGGCATATACGGTACAATAGCACTTGACACTTGATTAGCATGATGTACATTTCCCCTTGGAAGTAATTCCTTGGACAACTCCGCAGGAATTACATCTTCACATTCATTCAACATTGACTTAACCTCTTCGATAATTTCAACACTTTCACTGGTTTCATTTTCATTTAACAGGAATATTTCTGCGCTATCCTCCACTTCTTTAACAAGCTCTCCTGTAGATTGTAGACTAGTCAAATCCACCTCCTTCACCAACAAATTACCCTCTTCATCTTCTGACTTACTGTCTTCATCCTCATTCAACTTTGCTGGTTGTGACTTTTCAACCTCATGTTCGTCAAACTTCGTTGGTTGAAAATCATCAACTTCATCTTTATCAAACTTTGGTGGTTGAAAACAATCGACTTCATCTTCCACATCAACAAATTCCTTTAAAGACAACAAAGTTTTTAGCTCCTCAATGTCCTCCAACTTGTTTTCACTCTGTTGACGTCTTTTAGGAACCAAAATGATTTGTGTATCTTCGAACATAAAACTGTAGCTGTTTGCGCATCCATCGTGTTGCACAGCTCTATCGTATTGCCATGGCCTTCCCAACAACAGATGGCATACATCCATGTCAACCACATCACACCAAATTTCGTCTTTGTATTTCTTCCCAATGGAAAAATTAACACAAGCTCTTCGATTAACTTTCACCTCCCCTCCTTTCCTCAACCAAGCTAATTTGTAGGGAGTTGGATGTTTCTCGATTTTCAATGACAGCTTCTGAAGAAATAATGTTGTCACAGCTTCCTGCATCAATGACAAATTTGCAAACCCTTCCCAAGATAGTGCATGTTGATTGAAAGATATTACTCCTTAACCAACTTGAATCATCCTTTTGTTTTGGTGTCAAACAAGATCTCCTCAACAACAAACTACAACCCTCATCTCCTATCAACAATTCTTCTTCTTCAACTGGTAGCGAATTGACACACTCTACTTCTGCATCTTCATGTTCAATCTCCGCAATCATGGCTCGCTTCTTGGGCTTTGTACATTCATTGCTTTTGTGGCCAAACTCTTGGCAATCAAAGCATTTGAGATTACTATTGACCTTAGCTTTGTTTGCTTCATTCACATTTGGTCTATTGACGACTTTGGAAACATCCGCACTGTTACCAACATCCTTGTTCTGATTGTTGGAATTCGTAAACACTCCACCACCTCTCCTTCCTTGTTTCTCCCAAGCAAGTGCTTTCTGATGCGCTTCGGCGACAGATCTTGGATCATACATATTCACCATGTCTTGAATTTGCGTTCGCAATCCTCCCACATATCTAGCGGTTAACTGTTCTTCTGTCTCCATGATATCATTCCTCGCAATCAACTGATAAAATTCATCCGCATAATCATTCACTGTCCTCGTCCCTTGCCTTAGATTCTGCAATCGTTGATACATAAGGGATTGATAATTGTGCGGCAAGAAAGTTGCTTTCATCATCCTTCTAATCTTATCCCATGTGACAATCTTTGACTTCCCCATCCTCTCCCGTGTAAGTTTTGTTTGTTGCCACCAAGCCATAGCTCTCCCTCTTAATCTTGTAGCAACCAATTTCACTCTTCGATCCTCGGGAACTTCTTTGAAGTCAAAAATTTCTTCAACATTTGAAACCCAATCCAAAAATTCCTCCGTTACCATTCCTCCCTTGAATTATGGAATTTCAGTTTTCATCCCCGACTCCCATCGGCGATCATCTTCTACAACCCGATATGCATTTCGCACTTGGTCTCGATCTCGAGAATGAACACTACATCTACCACCATTGTAACGACCCGTATTTTTACGGATCGACATGTTCGTCAAAATCTGGAATTTTAGCACTTTCATGTCATTTCAGATTTTTAGGCAGATTTGTCTAAGTCCTAGGTCGTGGACGACCTAAGAGCTAAGTCGTGACCGACCTATAGGATGGTAGCGAGTTAAGAGCTATGTTGTAGACGACTTAGGCATGTGGTGCGACCTAAGTATGTTGGGTTTAGGTCGCAGACGACCTTAGATAGGAGACTTAAGAGTTTCGGGCGAGTTAAGGGTTTTTGAGCGACCTAAGGGATAGGTCGGTAACGACCTAAGGAGGACCAGCAGTTAGATTGCGTAGTGGTTTAGGTCGCGAGTTAGTTTGGGTCAGCCTATAGAATGTTTGCGACCTAAGGGAAGCGCGAGCTAAGGAACTTACGACCTAGTGGTTAACGAGTTAGCGACCTAGTATATAGTTAGGTCGGCAACGACCTAAGGAAGCTGGGGCTGTAGTGAGCGACCTAAGAGTTGAGTGGTAGGTCGTAACACCATTAGGTCGCGTGGGTGCTAAGTTGTTAGGTCGCAGGGTTTTGTAAGTCTTAGGTCGTAGCTTAGTAAGTTGTTAGGTCGCGGGTTGGCTTAAGTGTTAGGTCGCGTGGGAGTCTAAGGTATTAAGTCGTAACCTCGTTAAGTGTAAGGTCGGCAAGGCAGTTAAGTGTAAGGTCGGCAACGACCTAAGTTAGGTCGTGGATTTCTATGGTTGTTAAGTCGCGATGTGTTAGGTCGCTGAGGAGTTGAGTCGTAGCCTATGTGTTAAGTCGCGCGTTGCGTTAGGTCGTAGGTCGCTGGGTGTTTGGATGCGCAGAAGGGTTAGGTCGGAGAGGCTTAGGTCGTAAGTCGGAAGCGACTTAGGGAGATAGCCAGATTTCGACTTAAGGAATTTCAGCTATAAATAGGAGGGGTTGTTCTCACTTTTTGGGATCCGGATTTTTGAAGCGACGAAGTGCTGCCATTTTGAGAGCTCGACTTCTACACTTCTTCACTTCTTTTCTCCACTCTAATCTAGTGCTTCCTTCCATCCAAATCAAAGATCAAGATTGAAGATTCAAGAGCTTAAGTTGAAGATCTTCATCTTTTCAAGAGAGATTTCATCGTTTGAAGCGGATTCGTGATAGATCAAGCTTGATCCTTCGCTGTCCAGATCTGAAGCGTATTGATTTGAGGTTGTTTAGGTGATTTGGTGAGTGGTGATTATCTCTCACACGGATCCAAAGGAGTATATCGGATTGTTAGCTCGTTTTGGTGTTAAAATAGTGATTCCCATGCATTTTCTTCATCCTAAGTGTAGATCCATATAGATCCATTGTTCATGATGATGTTGCATCCATTTTATCATATGTTAACCTATGCAAGTTCATTCATCAAGTTTGTAGAGATATAATCCATGTTTTCATGCTTATTGGACTTTCAACTCTTTAATTACGAAAATGCCATTATTGTTATAATTGTCTACCTAGATCATTTTAGAATGCTTGATTGCTTGGATTGATGTTTGGTTTGATTGATTGTTATGAACTAGATGATTGATGATTAGATTTAGATCGAAGATGATTCAAAAGCTAAGGGAAAGGCTCTTGAATTGGAAAAGCTGCTCGTGGCATATGTAGCGGGATGATGAAGCTCTTATGCATAGATTCGATGATGTGATGTTGAGATGAGGCTTTGCGAGGATGTAATGAAGCGAGGTAATCATATGATGAAGACTTGGTCTAATCCAGACGGGATCATTCCAAGCATGTTGATAACTCGGTGATATGATTCGAGTTGAGGATAATGAATGGATATGAGAATAGTCGTCGAGGAGGATGACTAGGAGGCTTGGATACCATCGTTGTTGAAGGTTCTAGCATGCTCTAAGCAAGAGTACGTTTGGGCAGATTCGATAGTCCCAACGGCCAACTGTTGATGGTCGAGTACTCTGGGCAGATTCGATAGTCCTAGGCACGGGCTGCGACGACGTGCGGGAGTTATGTCTAGAACCGGGGTTTCCATTAGCCCTTGACGGACGGCTGAAAGAATGTGCCGGTCATTCAACTAACGGTGATATCGAAGCAATGATAACAGCGATAGCCAGAGTCATGGATGTTTGGTTGTATCGTCATTCGGACTCAAGAGCGGTATTTTCTGGGTGCTTATCTGATTTAGGCCTTGGTACTTGGAAAACATCGCCCTTGACTCGAGTGATAGTAGTTTTACTTTAAATTGTATGCTCTGCTATGTTTGCTTCTGCTTAGTGTGTGTCTGGGGGCTATCACTGTAGAATGAGGTTGGAGTGGGAGGGTTGTATTCCTATTCCTTTTTCCTTTATGCTCTGTTGGTATGTTGTTAGTTAATTTACTGCTCACTAAGACTGTTGTCTGACTCAAGGCTTTATGTTTTAATTCTTATTGCCTTGGGTTGTTCGTCCATTTTGGGACGAGCAGACTAGGTAGCAGGTGACAGGTGCTGTTCTCTTCTCACGATGCTGATATCGAAGACGAGCTAGAGGGTTGCATATTATCTTCTTATATGTACTGGATATTCCGCTGTCTTGTATTCTCTGAGAGATATGTAGTGAGGCTTGATGTATTGACTATTTGGATGCTTGTATTCAACTATTATGAAGTTTTATATGATGTCATTTTGTTCTGTAAAGCTTCACTATACATATGTTCTATTGTATTTCGTCCATGCGCTGTGAGTAATACGATAGATTCTGTTGTTTTAAATCTTACCTTGACAATCGTCCATGGTCACCTGGCACACTTTACAGCGCACTCTCTAGATTCGGTGCAGGGGTCATGGGCGGTCGTCACATTTGGTATCAGAGCATTGGTTAATCGATTTTACCCAACGCTCGCTGAAGTAACCACGTATGAGAGACGTAATTGTATTTTGATGGATGATTACTATATATAATATAGTAGCTTAGTAGGGTTTGAGTCCTTTATGCAGTTGTTTCTCTAGATGTTCTAATCATTCCTTTTTATAGATATTGAGAATGAGTCGAAGAGGGAGACCAGCTGCTAGGGAAGGCCGTGCTACTGAAGAGACTGCTGATTATGCAGCCATGTTCGAAGCTATGATGACTTCGATCATGAGGAGGATACCAGTTTCGGGGGCGGCAGTTGATGTTGGAGTTCAAGTTCAAACTCCGAAACCAGTGGATTTTGCTAAGTTGTGCAAGGACTATACTGCTCTTGGAGGAAAGGTTTTCTTGGGAACAGAATCAACTATCGAAGTCCAGAGATGGATAGATGCTTGTAGAAGGATCTTTGGTGATTTGGGAATTGATGATGCAACTAAGAGGAAGTTGGCATCGAGGCAGCTTCAAGGGAGAGCTTCTGATTGGTGGAACTCCATTACCATCACTACTCCGGAAGAAGAGATTACTTGGGAGCAATTCCAAGTCAGATTTGAAGCTAAGTTCATTTCTACAGTTCAGAAGTCTGTTCTGTTCAAGAAGTTTGTAGAGCTCAAGCAGGGTGGAAGATCTGTTCTTGAGTATGTTTCTGAGTTTGAAGCTTTGTCCAAGTATGCCCGGTCATATATTGAGTCTGCTTACCAGAAGAATGAGAAGTTTGTGACCGGCTTGGATAGTTATCTTGGGAGACAGTTGGTGGATCATTTGGACGATTCATTTGAGAAGCTTGTGGAGAAATCTCTTAGGCATGAGAGTCTGTTTCCTAAGGAAGGACCTGTTGTTGCTGTTACCAAGGGAGAATCTAAACCTCAGTAGGGTGGAAACCAGAAGAGGAAGCAGCAGCAGCAGAAGGGTAAGGATGGCCAGAAGAAGCCGAAAGGCGAGGTGACTTGCTACAATTGTCAGCAGAAGGGCCATTTCTCTAAGGATTGTAAGAATCCGAAGGCACCGATGAAGTGTCACAACTGTGACAAGCCGGGGCATTTCAGGAAGAATTGTCCAGAACCAAGGAAGGACAGGCAGATTGTGCAAGCCTATGCTTTAGAAGCTGTTCCGTCGTCTTCGAAAGCTCCTACTGCTGAAGAGAAGGGAAAGAGTGTGGTTGTTCAAGGTACTCTTTTCCTATGTGGTGTTCCAGTTAGAGTTCTGTTTGATACTGGAGCGTCGCATTCATTTGTTTGTAGTGAACTCGTAGGCCGGTTAGGTTTGGCACCGGATATTGTTGATAGGCCATTGGTTGTGACTAATCCAGTTGGGGGTTCGTCTTGTTTGTGTATGTTATGCCGTGGTCTAGTTGTGTCGAGTCATGGTTGCTCTTTTGTTTATGATTGCTTTGTTCTGAACTTTGCGGGGTTCGGAATTATTTTGGGTATGGACTGGCTTAGGAAGTATGCGGCTAAGGTTGATTGTGAGAGGCTGGAGGTGATAGTCGAGAATGTGGAAGGGCGAAAGATTGTGATACGATGTAAGCATGAGGAAGGCGTCTTCATGAGCTTCATGTATTCGCTAGTTGTTCCACGGGATGGACTGTCTTTAGTGCCAATCGCAAATGGATTCGAGGATGTCTTTGACGAAGTCAAAGGGTTGCCGCCGCATAGAGAGATCGAGTTTCGTATAGATCTAGTTGAAGGAGCCAGACCTGTTGTGATGCCTCTTAGGCGGATGGCGCCTAGGGAACAACAAGAGTTGAGGGTGCAAGTTGATGACCTTTTACAGAAAGGATTCATTCGGCGTAGTGTGTCCGAGTGGGGTGCACCAGTTGTGTTTGCAACCAAGGAAGATGGGTCGTTGAGATTGTGTGTGGATTATCGTGAGCTGAATAAGGTGACTAAGAAGAACAAGTATCCATTGCCGAGAATAGATGACTTGTTTGATCAGCTTCACGAAGCAAAGGTGTTTTCTCAGATGGATTTGGCAACGGGATTTCACCAGTTGAGAGTAGCTAAGGATAGTGTGCCGAAGACTGCTTTTAGGACACCATCCGGTTTCTTTGAGTGGCTGGTAATGCCGTTTGGATTGACTAACGCGCCAGCATATTTTGTGGATCTTATGAATAGAGTGTTCAGAGATCAGTTGAACAAGTTCGTACTTGTGTTCGTGGATGATATTCTGATTTATTCCAGAACGGAAGAAGAGCACAAGACGCACTTGCGTATTGTTTTGGAAATCTTACGGAAACATCAGCTGAAGGCTAAGTTTTCGAAGTGTCACTTCTGGAAGAGTGAAGTGAGGTTCTTAGGCCATGTGATTTCTGGAAGTGGAATAGCGGTTGATCCCGCTAAGGTGGCAGCAATCCAGGATTGGGTTAGACCTAAGAATGCATCAGATGTGAGAAGTTTTCTTGGATTAGCAGGATATTATCGACGGTTTATCAAAGACTTCTCCAAGGTAGCTGCACCGTTAACAGGATTAACGAAGAAGAACCAAGTGTTCTGTTGGGATGCTAAGTGTGAGCAAGCTTTCGGAATCCTGAAAGAGCGATTGACGAGTGCTCCTGTTTTGACTATTCCAAGTGGGAATGATGAGATGGTGGTTTACACCGACGCATGTGGTACTGGACTTGGAGCAGTGCTGATGCAGAAGGATAAAGTTGTTGCGTATGCAAGTCGACAGCTGAAGCCGCATGAAAGGAATTACCCAACTCATGATTTGGAATTAGCGGCGATTGTATTTGCTCTGAAGATGTGGAGGCATTATTTGTTGGGAGTTCGATTCGAGTTGTTTACGGATCACAAGTCGTTGAAGTATCTTTTCTCCCAAAAGGATTTGAATCTTCGGCAGCAACGTTGGCTAGAGTTTTTGGCATCATATGATTTTGGTATAGCTTATACTTCGGGAAAAGGTAACGCAGTGGCAGATGCGTTAAGTCGAAGACATGCAGGATTGGGAGTCATGTTTTCAGAATGGAAGAGTCTCGAGTATTTAGCTGGATTTGACTTCAGGCCTAGATGTGAATTAGAACCTGAGATGTTGGCAAACTTATCGATAAGACCCACTCTTGTGGAAAGGATTGGCGAGGGCCAAAAGCGAGATGATAAGCTTGTCAAGATTATCCGTGAATTGGAATCTGGATTGGATCCAGAAAAGGATAAAGGATTCGAGGACGATCGAGAGGGTTGGCTTCGGAAGCAAGGACGACTAGTTGTTCCCGATATAGATGAATTGAGGAGTGAAGTTCTGAAGGAAAGTCATCACTCGAAGTTGACAATTCATCCAGGTGGAAATAAGATGTATCGGGATATGAAGAGAACCTACTATTGGGAAGGTATGAAGAAGGATGTTGGAAATTTTATTTCCAAATGTATGAACTGCCAGTTGGTAAAAGCCGAACAGAAGAAGCCAAGTGGATTGCTTCAGCCATTAGAAGTTCCTACATGGAAGTGGGAACAAGTGTCGATGGATTTTATCGATGGGTTGCCTAGAACCAGGACGGGAAATGAAGGGATTTGGGTCATTGTGGATCGTCTGACTAAGAGTGCACGATTCATTCCTGTTCGATCGACTAGGACTGCATCAAAGTTGGCTGAGTTGTATGTTAAGTGGATAGTCCGATTCCATGGTATTCCGAAGAGTATAGTGAGCGATCGAGATCCATTGTTCACTAGTGGATTTTGGAAGAGCTTCCAGGAAGTTTTGGGAACCGAGTTGTGTTTGAGTAC
Source organism: Allium fistulosum (assembly GCA_030737815.1). Lineage (NCBI taxonomy): Eukaryota > Viridiplantae > Streptophyta > Magnoliopsida > Asparagales > Amaryllidaceae > Allium > Allium fistulosum. The sequence goes on from CM060903.1 coordinate 71,130,836, forward strand.
AGCTTATCACCCTCAAACAGATGGTCAGACTGAGAGAGTCAACCGAGTTTTGGAAGATCTCCTCAGAGCTTGTGTTTTGGATTTCGGAGGATCATGGGAAGATCACCTTCATTTGGTGGAGTTTGCGTACAACAACAGTTACCAGTCAAGTATTGGTATGGCACCATATGAGGCATTGTATGGAAGACCGTGTAACTCTCCGACATGTTGGTTGGAAACTGGAGAAAAGCTGATGCTTGGGCCAGAGATGATTCGTCAGACTTCAGATTGTATAGAAATCATTCGGCAACGAATGAAGGCAGCCCAAGACCGTCAGAAGAGTTATGCCGATAAGCGTCGTAAGGATTTGGAATTCGACATAGGAGATATGGTTTTTGTGAAAATTTCTCCACTGAAGAATGTTATTCGATTCGGGAAGAAGGGAAAATTGACTCCGAGATTTGTTGGACCATTCCCGATTACCGAGCGAATTGGAAAGCTCGCTTATAGATTGGAATTACCTGAGAAGATGTCGAGTGTGCACAATGTTTTTCACGTATCATATCTACGGAAGTATGTGCACGACTCGAATACCGTGGTTTCTGCTGATAGCTGTGAAGATTTCGAAGTTGATCCAGTTGATAGAAGACCTCGTAAGCCGCTTCGTGTTGTTGAAACCGACACGAAACAGCTTAGGAGAAAGGTAGTTAAGTTGCTCAAGATACAATGGAGTGATGATGATAACGACTGTACGTGGGAGGTGGAAGAGAGGATGAAGGCAGCTCATCCTGAACTCTTCAAGGTATGGCCCTAAGGTGTCGTCTCATCTCGCGATATTGTAACTTGTTCTAAGTCTTAGAATTCTGTACGCTAAGCTAGAATTGGATGCATGGTTTGTTGATTGCTATGGATGGTAGGCGTACAGAATAGTTTTTGATTGCTTGGAATTTCGGGGGCGAAATTTCTAAGGGGGAGAGAATGTAACGACCCGTATTTTTACGGATCGACATGTTCGTCAAAATCTGGAATTTAAGCACTTTCATGTCATTTTAGATTTTTAGGCAGATTTGTCTAAGTCCTAGGTCGTGGACGACCTAAGAGCTAAGTCGTGACCGACCTATAGGATGGTAGCGAGTTAAGAGCTATGTTGTAGACGACTTAGGCATGTGGTGCGACCTAAGTATGTTGGGTTTAGGTCGCAGACGACCTTAGATAGGAGACTTAAGAGTTTCGGGCGAGTTAAGGGTTTTTGAGCGACCTAAGGGATAGGTCGGTAACGACCTAAGGAGGACCAGCAGTTAGATTGCGTAGTGGTTTAGGTCGCGAGTTAGTTTGGGTCAGCCTATAGAATGTTTGCGACCTAAGGGAAGCGCGAGCTAAGGAACTTACGACCTAGTGGTTAACGAGTTAGCGACCTAGTATATAGTTAGGTCGGCAACGACCTAAGGAAGCTGGGGCTGTAGTGAGCGACCTAAGAGTTGAGTGGTAGGTCGTAACACCATTAGGTCGCGTGGGTGCTAAGTTGTTAGGTCGCAGGGTTTTGTAAGTCTTAGGTCGTAGCTTAGTAAGTTGTTAGGTCGCGGGTTGGCTTAAGTGTTAGGTCGCGTGGGAGTCTAAGGTATTAAGTCGTAACCTCGTTATGTCGTAGGTCGGCAAGGCAATTAAGTGTAAGGTCGGCAACGACCTAAGTTAGGTCGTGGATTTCTATGGTTGTTAAGTCGCGATGTGTTAGGTCGCTGAGGAGTTGAGTCGTAGCCTATGTGTTAAGTCGCGCGTTGCGTTAGGTCGTAGGTCGCTGGGTGTTTGGATGCGCAGAAGGGTTAGGTCGGAGAGGCTTAGGTCGTAAGTCGGAAGCGACTTAGGGAGATAGCCAGATTTCGACTTAAGGAATTTCAGCTATAAATAGGAGGGGTTGTTCTCACTTTTTGGGATCCGGATTTTTGAAGCGACGAAGTGCTGCCATTTTGAGAGCTCGACTTCTACACTTCTTCACTTCTTTTCTCCACTCTAATCTAGTGCTTCCTTCCATCCAAATCAAAGATCAAGATTGAAGATTCAAGAGCTTAAGTTGAAGATCTTCATCTTTTCAAGAGAGATTTCATCGTTTGAAGCGGATTCGTGATAGATCAAGCTTGATCCTTCGCTGTCCAGATCTGAAGCGTATTGATTTGAGGTTGTTTAGGTGATTTGGTGAGTGGTGATTATCTCTCACACGGATCCAAAGGAGTATATCGGATTGTTGGCTCGTTTTGGTGTTAAAATAGTGATTCCCATGCATTTTCTTCATCCTAAGTGTAGATCCATATAGATCCATTGTTCATGATGATGTTGCATCCATTTTATCATATGTTAACCTATGCAAGTTCATTCATCAAGTTTGTAGAGATATAATCCATGTTTTCATGCTTATTGGACTTTCAACTCTTTAATTACGAAAATGCCATTATTGTTATAATTGTCTACCTAGATCATTTTAGAATGCTTGATTGCTTGGATTGATGTTTGGATTGATGTTTGGTTTGATTGATTGTTATGAACTAGATGATTGATGATTAGATTTAGATCGAAGATGATTCAAAAGCTAAGGAAAAGGCTCTTGAATTGGAAAAGCTGCTCGTGGCATATGTAGCGGGATGATGAAGCTCTTATGCATAGATTCGATGATGTGATGTTAAGATGAGGCTTTGCGAGGATGTAATGAAGCGAGGCAATCATATGATGAAGACTTGGTCTAATCCAGACGGGATCATTCCAAGCATGTTGATAACTCGGTGATATGATTCGAGTTGAGGATAATGAATGGATATGAGAATAGTCGTCGAGGAGGATGACTAGGAGGCTTGGATACCATCGTTGTTGAAGGTTCTAGCATGCTCTAAGAAAGAGTACGTTTGGGCAGATTCGATAGTCCCAACGGCCAACTGTTGATGGTCGAGTACTCTGGGCAGATTCGATAGTCCTAGGCACGGGCTGCGACGACGTGCGGGAGTTATGTCTAGAACCGGGGTTTCCATTAGCCCTTGACGGACGGCTGAAAGAATGTGCCGGTCATTCAACTAACGGTGATATCGAAGCAATGATAACAGTGATAGCCAGAGTCATGGATGTTTGGTTGTATCGTCATTCGGACTCAAGAGCGGTATTTTCTGGGTGCTTATCTGATTTAGGCCTTGGTACTTGGAAAACATCGCCCTTGACTCGAGTGATAGTAGTTTTACTTTAAATTGTATGCTCTGCTATGTTTGCTTCTGCTTAGTGTGTGTCTGGGGGCTATCACTGTAGAATGAGGTTGGAGTGGGAGGGTTGTATTCCTATTCCTTTTTCCTTTATGCTCTGTTGGTATGTTGTTAGTTAATTTACTGCTCACTAAGACTGTTGTCTGACTCAAGGCTTTATGTTTTAATTCTTATTGCCTTGGGCTGTTCGTCCATTTTGGGACGGGCAGACTAGGTAGCAGGTGACAGGTGCTGTTCTCTTCTCACGATGCTGATATCGAAGACGAGCTAGAGGGTTGCATATTATCTTCTTATATGTACTGGATATTCCGCTGTCTTGTATTCTCTGAGAGATATGTAGTGAGGCTTGATGTATTGACTATTTGGATGCTTGTATTCAACTATTATGAAGTTTTATATGATGTCATTTTGTTCTGTAAAGCTTCACTATACATATGTTCTATTGTATTTTGTCCATGCGCTGTGAGTAATACGATAGATTCTGTTGTTTTAAATCTTACCTTGACAATCGTCCATGGTCACCTGGCACACTTTACAGCGCACTCTCTAGATTTGGTGCAGGGGTCATGGGCGGTCGTCACAACCATCTTCATCAAAAATAGATGTACTTCGATAACGATCTCGATCACCCTCGTTTCTATGATCTCGCATATCTCTTCTACTTTGTGTGTCATCATCACGGTATGGTTCATGTTCAAACTCACGTGGAGTTCTTCTCTCTTCATCTCTATACTCATGATGTTCTCTTCTCATTGAAACTGAAGATTCTCTTCTTCCTCGGAAAGGTTGTGGTGACACCCTCCTCGCTTCCGTAACCGATAGCGAAACTCTGTTTCCTCCATGGTTCGAGACTGGCGATCTCCTCCTTTGTCCTTGGGTCATATCATTCATTAGTTTCTCTAACTTCCCAATGCATTCATCAAACTTTTCATTGATGCGTTGTTCCATTTGATCGGCTTCTTCTCTTTGATACAACGCTTCAACATTCTGATGGCGATTAGCTCTTCTTGGCGGCATTTTCAAACTTCAATTCTCGGCCTTGATCCTCAAAGTGATGCAGGGCTTGAACTCTTGAATAAGAATTGGCTCCAAGACTCGGCTTAGCTATGATTGGCTAAGTCTAGCTCTGATACCAAATGACGCAACAGCGGATAACAAAAATGATGAATCTGTGAAAGTAGCAATCGATGGAATAGAAGATACCAAATGCCCAACTCCGTTGATCCAAAGATGTCGGAATCTAGCTATCCCAAACACGTTAATCGCGCACGATACCATGTTTAAAGATCTACGATTCTTCGACGTTGATCAAGCGCACTTGATTCCGCGAATTGGCTTCAACGATCGTTGATTCAAGCGCACTCGAATACCGAAGGTGGAGATAGGAGATTACACTCAACTACCAATTTAATGAAAGCACAAAGCTATCGAACAAAAGTTTTATTCAAAATCAACTAACTATTACAAATGACACCACCCCGCTATTTATAGAGGTTACAACTCAACACGACTCAACATATTACAACACTTAGGTCGGCAACGACCTATCACCTTGCGACCTAAAAAAAGACGCGACTTAAAAGAAACAAATAAATACAATACAACATATACGAGTTACAAACACATAACAATTTACAACATAAAAGCCATACGACCTAAAAGAAACAAATACAACACTTTGACGTGGTTCAACGACCTACGACTCTTGCTTCAGCGACCTAACCCCTGCGGCATAAAACCTGCTTCATGCGGCTTAAGAATGTAGCGACTTAAGGCCTGAGCGATCTATCTCTTCATGTGAGTCAACTTACATAGGTCGTTGAGCGACCTTAGTCCATGCGGTATATGTTGGTAGCATGCGGTATTGGCTTGTGCGACCTAACTCTTCACGCGATCTATTACTTGAACGATCTAACAATACAGAACTTGAGTTAGGTCGTTCGCGACCTAAAGAAACGAGCACTGGTTTTATAGGTCGCTGGAATGTCTGATGTGTTAGCTCGGTAACTCGCGAGCGACCTACACTAGGTCGTGAATCCCCACTAGGTCGCGTCCGACCTACAACATGTTGCCCGTTAACTCCTAAGTCGCTAGGTCGTTCATGACCTAAAGCACGTGACTTATTACAGCCTGTTGCAGCTTCCCACTTTTGACTCTGGATAGGTCGTACTTCCTTATCTCGCGACCCGCTAGTTTGTTTTTGACTCAGTAGCTCGTTAGGTCGCGAGTCTCCACTAGGTCGCAACCCTTTACCTTATGGCTCACTAGGTCATGAACGACTCAAGAATTGGATAGGTCGCTCGCGACCTATCACTTCACCATTCTGGGCTGCATCACCCCACCTCTATACACATACCATCCAAGAGTATTACTGAAGTAATACCATTAGATAATACGAAGTATGAGGCTATGTGGGTTACACACATGAATATTCCCTTGGCTAACACTAGCATGTATTAAAACATCAAATAAATAACTCACATGTACGTACACAATATCGGTACAAAATAATAAACACATATGCCTTCAGGATAGAATGATACATACATACATTAATACATACATACACACACACACACATATAGAATCACAGAGGACACAGATTCAAGCTCAAGAGTATAACACAATTCAATAGTCAATTATCTCAATATAATTTAATAAAAAATCACTATACAACTCAGTATCAAATATATAATGAATCAATAACATATTAACAACATGTGACATCCTAACGTATGTCTCTCTAAACACAATAAAACACAAGCTGGTTATGTCGTCCCTGTACCTGAAATGTCTCGGACTGACCCCAGTATTATAAAATTACACACGGGTTAGACTATATCTAATCATGGGTATGTAAAAATGGTGACATAATATAAACATGGAACAAGGATATAATAACATTAACATCAACAATAAAATCATAATATGACATGTCAAAGGATATATCTAATTACAGTAATGTATGCCTAAAGTATATGTAATACTATAAATAATCATCTAGCCAAAACATCACTCAAATAACTCAAATCCATATGAAACAGTCCATACTGATATCAAAAGATATCGTCACCCATATAGAAGCACAATCAATAATGAATAAATGAATCAACACAAATGGGTGAATCATTTATATTCAGAAGTCAACATTCAACTCTCAAAAGCATCCATAATCTTAGTATAAGTAATCATCTATAGTTAAACCATAGCAATGATGATACACAACAATGGAAAATATAATCAGCGACACACGCCTAAGAAGAAAATTGGCGACACATGCTAATTAGATACAAAAACAACACTTGAAAATGAATAATAGTTGGCTATACACGCCAAAGAAAAACAATAGGCGATACACGCCAAAGAAGAATACGGGGATTAATTATACTCAGGACACAGTCTTTGGTATAATCACAAGTACTTGTCTATATCACAACACCCCATAACCAGACGTGTGTCTGATGGACACACCTGCTCCAGGAGACAATAAATGTAACTGGCTAACACGACACACGTACCCATCTAGCATGGCTCCTACAGTCTTAGTTACCTCGATGGACATCGTAACTCTTATCCACCGCGTGTCGTAAACAAGCTACAGGGCTACGTTCTACAGTGGTCACAATCCTACACATGGCCTAAATAGTAACAGGCTGCTGGTCTAGGTGACACGAGGGGATAAACATTGCCGACACACGGATCTACGATCACCGTTACACAACTATAAATATAGTTGAAACACGACTGGAATGATGCCGACACATGACACCGGGATGTCACAGATCCAGAGCGCAACCACTATGATATGACCGCAATGGTAGTTACTGGCCATTCTAGTTTACTCTCGAAATGTAAAGGGAGTTCGACAACGATAGGCAAATGCAGTAACATCTGTAATAGCCGGCACACAGCTATATACACATGCCGATACACTGTACTATATATATATATATATATATATATGTATGTATGCTGACATACGACTAAATACATATACCAACACACGTTTTGTATATTGCCATCACATGGCTCAACATAATCGTCGACACATGCCTTAATGTAAGTCATCACATGACTACAGTATATTTACCACAACGAATATTATACTTCGTATCCCCGTATTGAGTGTCATCCACGCTATGCAGTTAAAGCGCTCGGCAGATTCAATGCGGCGGAGGTGCAAAAAGTCATAGCGAGGATACAAGGAGGATACAGCTATGATATAGCGGGATATAGTAGATGACTCTAAAATAGCATATAAAACTCATACTTAATGTTTTTACAAATATATAAATGGTAATTAAATGAAAATTTAACATTCAATTGAATTATAATTAATACATAAATAATTTTAAATAATGTGCGAATATACTGTAAATAAACGTAAAACTGTTATATAACATAATTGAATTTAGTAGAATATTATAGTATTTTCATTTCTGAAAATATATTAAAATTTCAATTAAATAAATTAATTTTAAAAATTTTATAATGTATAAATGTCATTTTTCAATTCATTTCTTTTAGAGAAGATATAGCAGAAATAGCGGAATATAGCGAGAATTTCGGGATATAGCGGAAATAGCGGGGCTTAAAGCGCAAATGCTATATTTGGGGCTATATGGAAAAATCGTAGCGGTAGAAATCCGCTATGAGATATAGCAGGGTTATAGAGGGGTAATAGCAGGGCATTAACTACAGAGCATCCACGAGCATAAGATAACCGGATAAATAACAGATCGGTGTCTCATACCACTGCATGTTACTAGTACGTTTGTTTAGTGCTCCCATATCACACTCGCCCTTCTATATTCTATATAACAAGTCCAAAGAATAACCAGAAAAGTATTACCGAATCCCCCATCCCAAACAGTATCACTAATTTGTTTATTCAGATTTCTAGTCACATGGAATAAATTCAATAAAACCAAACAAGGATGTCATTACCATATCATATCAAAACACTATCAAATCAATATCAACAGTGAATCATTGATATGATCTAATTCAATGTACAAAAAAAGAATGTTTGGGAAGCTAATATAAAAATAGATTATTCAAATAAATATAAATAAACAAATCAATACTTAAGAGTAATTCATTCAAAAAATTCTATCTTGTATAAAAGTAAATACTTAGAAATGAGCAATAAATACCTCATATAAAAAAATCATTTCATATATTCCAAATCCGTGCACGCTAAAGACCAAACAAGAAAACAATGAATTATATTATTTGATTTAAACATAATCCGAATTAAATCTAATTATAAATAACTAAATCGGTTCTTGATAAATCATTTCATTATTTTATTAAACATATTTATATTCATATACGTTTTTAATATATCTAACAAGTATATGTTAAAGTTTAGGTATTTAAATGCAAATATATATGTATGTGTGTGTATGTGTGTATTTATATATATTTGTGTGTGTGTATATTTGTGTATGTGTGTGTATTTAATTATAAAACTACCATTACTTGTAATCTATAGCCTATACTTGAGTTTATAACATAATAGCACCATGCGTTTCACTAAAGAAATGTACATATCACGTAAGGCCAAGAAAGGCCAGGAAACAAAACATGCAAGCTTTATAAAATGCCAGCAAACCTAAATATAAAGGCTATCATTCTTTCTATTATAATATATATACATACTGTGTGAACACAAAAGCACTCACATATCACCCCCATATAAACACATGCACTTGTGCCTCACGCTTACGCGTGCACACATATATCAGAATAGAATTAGAAAATAAAACTAGAATAACCGCATAACGGTGGAAAACCGATTACAAGATTTTAAAAAATGGTCTCAATGTTCATTAATTTTTGTTAAACATGAAATGATAAAATGCTTTAAAAATTTCAAAATAGAAATATTTAAGGAGACATGGATGGAGAACAGTCATAACAAGCTGCCAACGAGGTTATACAACACATTCATGTAAAAAATCACAGAACAGTGTCCGGTTTTCATATAAAATCCACTCGTGTTCAAAGAACCAACAACATTCAAATCCCTTCACATGAAACTAAAATCCAAACAGCTTACCAACAAGAAGCTAACAGGTCACGTTGAGCCTAAAATCAAGCGTCTAATTTTCATTTGTTTATCTGTTTAGTACAATTCAAATGTATGAACTAAAATATTTTAATATCATGAGTGAAGAATCAAATCAATTAGAATCACTTGACTGAAACTTTATCTAAGCAGAATACATACCTAAAAAGACAACAAGCAGCCCTTACTTCATCTTTGGTCATAAATTAACAAAGATTTGTTGTTGATATATAAACAAGATGAAACAACTTATGTTAAGCCAAAAAGGTAAAAACTTGGAAGCATCATACATCGAGCATAAGCCACTACTATGTGAGTGAAGTAAAAATACATAACTACAACTCGTATCTTTCTTGGACCAAAAACAGTCTATGACGATAAACCAATGAGTAGTTCATCAGGTCAAAACACGAGATGCTAACAAAATCTTGTAACATAATAACAGACAGTGTTTGTTTTATTTACATATTAAAAAAAGAACGAGGATAACAACTTATACAAAGCCTAAAACTCACTACCTTCAAACATCCCAATGATAGTCACCAAGAAAATCAAACATCCAAGCATAAGCAATTTCCAACTCTAACCATCTAATACAATACATGTAAGACATAAATCAATGTAATAATACCTCATTTCTCAAGAGTTCATTTCTTGAATTTGACACCCTACTTGCTGCCATCCTCGACTTTGTTGCTGAATCAAAGCTACTTCCCACCTCGTTAATGGTCTCACTAATATGATTTTGTACTCTGACCTCAACAATTTCCACATCCCAAAGCACCCAATCCTGTATGGATGTTCTCTTAGGTATATCATGTGTAACTGAATTCTTCCGGGCTTCGGTAGTGTTTGGTTTAAAAACGAATTTTGTGTTTTCAATTTTCAATATGTATGTCAGATATGAGAAAAATGGAGGATAGACGAAGGGGATGAAAGAAAGACGGATGAGAGGACGAAAGGGATAGAGGGACGACGGAAGAATGGATTGTTTCACGTGCTGTCAGGTAATGGCCGTAGCAGCTCTTCAGACCGAAAATAGAATCGGACATTGGAAAAAGTATTAGTAAAATTTAGAAATAACACAGAATATTTGATAAGAAGACTTAAATTTCAATTACTTTGTCACACCACTGCAATTCACAGGCTTGGTTCTTAAATACATGCATTCGCATCTGTTGATGAATGGACACAGCACTTGAAATAAAAAAAAGACACAACCATTGAATTCAAAGGACACAACACATTAAAAAACACAACTCTTCAAAAGATAATGCATTACTGTTAACACTCCTCCTTAATGCATTTATTGGACTGCACATTTAACTTGTCTCTGAAAAAACAGAACTTCTCCTTGGGCAGAGCTTTGGTGAATACATCACCAATTTGTTCATCAGTTTTGATAAACTTTAATTCAATCTCATTATCTTCTACTAGTTTTCTGATGAAATGATGACGGAGTTCTATATACTTTGATCTGCTATGAAATACTGGATTTTTAGTCATGGCAATAGTTGACATGTTATCACAGTAAACTTCTGTTGGACAATTTTGTTTTTTATGAAGATCTTCCAAAATTCTTCTCAACCATACTGCTTCGCAACTTGCACTTGTTGGTGATATATATTCAGCCTCTGCAGAAGATAATGCCACTGTACTTTGCTTCTTCGATGACCATGATATAGCCTTACTTCCCAAAAAGAATACATGACCAGATGTGCTCTTTCTATCATCTATTGAGCCTGCCCAATCACTGTCTGTAAATCCAACTAAATTGCTTTTCTGTTCTTGTTTGTACATGATGCCATGCCCTCTGGTCCCTTGACAATATCTGAGAATTCTTTTTGCCACTGATAAATGATGATTACTTGGCTCATTCATAAATCTAGATACAATACTCACACCATGAACAATATTAGGCCTAGTATTTGTTAAATATATCAATGAACCAACCAAACTTCTATAAAGAGACGCATTCGCTTTTGGTGCTTCATCATTGCTTGAAAGTTTCAAGTTAATAGCCATTGGAGTATCCATTGGTTTGCAGTTCAACATATTAAAAAAATTCAATAGATTTTCTGCATATTTTTCTTGAGAAATAAATATTCCTTTATCGGATTGTTGAACCTGCATACCTAAAAAGAATCTCATATTGCTCATGTCTATCATTTCAAATTCCCTCATCATGGCCTTCTTAAAATCTTCTGTCATCCTTGGATTTGTACTTGTATATATCAAATCATCAACATAAAGACACAGTATAATAAAATCATGTGTTCCTTCCATTTTGTGATAGAGAGATGGCTCACTTGAACTTCTGCAAAATCCATTTTGACGAAAGTAATGATCAATCTTACTATTCCATGCCCGTGGTGCTTGCTTCAACCCATATAAAACTTTTCGGAGTCGACAAACTTTTTCCTCATTTCCTTTCGTAACATATCCTTGTGGTTGCTCAACATAGACTTCTTCTTCTAGTTCTCCATTTAAAAATGCTAACTTGACATCTAACTGATAAACCAGTGTTTTCAATTGTGCAGCTAATGCTAAAACTGTTCTTATAGTCTCCATTCGAACCACAGGAGCAAATGTCTCATTAAAATCAATTCCCGGTTGTAGAGAGTATCCCTTTGCAACTAAATGAGCCTTGTGCTTTTGGATTGACCCGTCTGGATTAAACTTTGTTTTAAAGATCCATTTTAGTCCAATGATGTCTTTTGACTTCGGGCGATCCACAAGCTCCCATGTTTTATTTTTCTTGATTACTTTCATTTCTTCGTCCATTGCATCTTGCCAAATCTTCTCTTTTACTGCATCTTCAAAATTTTGAGGTTCTATTGCGCTGAAAGCAACATCATAGATCTCTTGCAATGACCGGTATTTCTGGTTAGGTCTTTGAGTAGAATCTGGTGAAGAATCAAGAGAGCTAGAGGTAGATGTTCTTATCTTGGTACTTGATGTTGGAGTTTGAGGCAACAGATTGTCTTCTTCAGGAATCATATTTTCCTTTATATTTGGTGTTTCTGATTCCAGAAATATTCTTGGTGCATTTGTATGCTCATTGTCTCATTTCCAAGCCTTGAGCTCATCAAAAATACACTACTAGAAATGGCTTGAATTCCGACAGCGAGGACCGATGGCTTCCGACGGCTTTCGACGGGCCGTTGGCGGCCGTCGGAAGCCGTCGGAAAACTGCGATTATAGGGCTCAGCCGAGCCCTCTTCTTCTTCCTCATTTCATACGAAAATTATATCAAAAAATCCCCAAATTCGTTTCCAAGCTTTCAATCTCTAATTTCGAGCTTCCGGATCCTCCATGGCTGCCTAATCAATCTCCATTACTCTTAATCTCAGGTATAATTTCTTATTTTTGTAAAAAATTCAGTTTTTACCATAATTTTAGATTTGCATAAATTGATAAATTAGGGCGAATTAGGGATTGCAATTGTTTCCAATAGCGTAATAACGGTTTATAGCATCACATGGTATACGTATTTCATCTTTTATCGTGAAATTATGAAAAACATGTATAATTTGTGGTTGTTCATGTATATGTAAATTGTTGTGTATGCCTTTATTGTACGATTGTATACGTTAGTTGGAATAAGATAAAATGAATGAATGAACTCGGAGTATTATATTGTGCACGTATTTACTTATGAAACAAAAAAAATGCATTACTCTAAATTATAATTGTGTGTATTAAAAAATGACAAAAATGTTAAACCAGCCTTAAGTTGATGTAATACGTCGAATAAATGTGTTAAATTAATTAATATATATTTTTGTAAATGTGAATAGTGAGTAAAACTGTATTTTTTCGTCAAATGCGCGTATGTAATTGACAAATGTCCCTTAGAGAGTTTTTGGCCCAGTTTGACGAGTGTTGTACATGATCGTTGTATAAATAGTCGTTTTTTTTTAAAAACGACCATTTATATTCATCTGGTACAATGTTTATCGGATTTGTCCCTGTATTGGACAAGTTATGAACACAGTAAGCATTTACATTTTGTATACTACTTCGTCTCAAGCGGTTCATAAAATTTCGGCCTAACTTTTCTTTTTTGTTTCCTGCGTACACGCATTTTTGTACAATGCAGGGAACAAAAGGGAAATGCTGCCGAAATTTTATAGAATCGTTTGAGACGAAGTAATATACAAAATGTAAATACTTACTGTGTTTGTAATGGGAAGTAGGATGCCTGACCAATGAAAAAAAAAATTATACAATTTTTTATATCGATACGTTAAAAAATAAAATGTGCCATATTTGAAAATATTTTTAAATTTGTGAAGTTGTTCTTTAAATTCAAATATTATACGACCATGAAAATAATCTTTTTCGAATTTGTATTCTTCAAAATAAATATTAAATTTTGAACTTCTCATTTTGTCAAATAGGAAAAATGATTGATTATTTTGTTGATCGGAGGAGATGGATGTATCAAAGAAAAGGACTGAGGGGCTCAATAAAAGAAGATTTTTATAATGGTATAAACGTGTTTGTTGAATTCGCTTTAAGTAATAACGTAAACGATTTAGAAATTCGTTGTCCGTGTAGTAGGTGTAGACATTTGAAGTATTTGTTACCAGATATTGTGAAAGTTCATTTATGCCAACACGGTTTCACACCCGAGTATTATGTTTGGGATCGGCATGGAGAAGTTGTAGCAAATACTTCTGTACAGTCTGAAAGTGTCGTTAACGAAATAGTTTCGACGACCCGTATAGAAAATATGGTCGAAGATGCAGCACGATCAATGTTTCATATGGTTGAAGTTGACGAAGATGATGGAAATGTTGAAGCAAAAAATTTTTATGATTTACTAGATGCTGCTAAGAAACCTATTTGGGATGGTTGTAAAAGCGGCACTCAGCTGTCAGTAATCGCAGAATACATTGCGATGAAGTCAAAATACAACATCACTGAAGCTGGGTTTACGGCTGTTGTACAAGCTGCAAAAAGACATATGCCGCCCGATAATCTAATGTGTGAAAATCACTACGAAGTTAAAAAACTTATGTCGGCTTTTGGTTTACCTTATCAGAAAATAGATACATGTTTAAAAGGCTGCATGTTGTTTTGGAAAGAAGACGCAAACCTTAGAAATTGTAAAGTTTGTAACCAGGGGAGATACAAACCAAGAAAAAAGAAGGGGAAGGAAGTTCCGTACAAGCGTATGCATTACTTACCCATAACTCCAAGACTTCAAAGATTATATGCATCTTCTGTAACTGCATCTAATATGAGATGGCATAGCCTGAGAACGGAGGAAGAGGGTACATTGACACATCCGGCCGATGGAGAAGCATGGAAGCATTTCGATAAAACGTATCCAAATTTTGCAGCGGACAGTCGAAATGTTAGATTAGGATTATGTACGGACAGTTTTTCTCCATTTTCTCAGTTTGGTTCTAAATATTCATCCTGGTCCATTATCGTCACACCGTATAATTTACCTCCATGGATGTGTATGAAAACACAATATATGTTTCTTACTGTTGTCGTTCCTGGCCCCGACGATCCGACACAAGGAATTGATGTATATTTACAACCGTTGATTGAGGAGTTAAAAATACTGTGGAACGAAGGAGTAGAAACATACGATGTGTCCAAGAAGAAAATTTTTCATATGTTTGCTTCTTTGTTGTGGACTATAAGTGATTTTCCTGCCTATGCAATGCTTTCGGGATGGAGTACTGCCGGTCGTCTAGCATGTCCATATTGCATGGATGAAACTCGAGCGTTTTCTTTACCTTATGGTAATAAAATTTCATGGTTTGACTATCATTGATATTTTCTCCATGTAAATCATCCCTTCAGAGGAGACAAGAAAAACTTTTTAGCTAATAGAGTAGAAACCAGACAACCACCGACGATATGGTCAAGCGAAGACATATATGAACTTGTTAAGGACTATCCAAAGATATATGAAACTGGCGAGCAAACAGAAATTGAAGGCAAATCAGTTGTTCATAACTGGTGCAAACAAAGTATTTTTTGGGAGTTGCCGTATTGGAAACATCTTCTGCTTTGCCATAACATAGATGTGATGCACAATGAGAAAAATGCATTTGATAATGTTTTTAACACAATTTTGAATGTGAAAGGGAAGACGAAGGATGATTTGAAATCAAGACGTGATATAGAAGAATTATGCAAACGTCCTGAGCTTCATATGAAACCAAATGACAATAAAAAAACCCCAAAGCATGTTACGAATTAGATAATAATCAAGTTAAAGCTGTGTTAAAATGGGTGGAAGGGTTAAGATTTCCTGATGGGATATCATCAAATCTTCATAGATGTGTTGACTTTAAAAATGGTAGATTGAGCGGAATGAAAAGTCACGACTGTCACATAATGATGGAAATTTTATTTCCCGTAATGTTCAAAGAACTACTGTCGTTAAAAGTTTGAAATGTAGTAACAGAGTTTAGTATGTTTTACAAAGAGCTTTGTTCGACTACTTTAAAAGTGTAACGTTTACATAAACTTGAAGTGGACATTCCTATATTGCTTTGCAAATTAGAGAAATATTTCCGCTAGGTTTTTTTAATGTAATGGAACATTTACCTGTTCATCTCCCATCTGAAGCACGACTTCGAGGTCCTATCCAATATGGATGGATGTATCCATTTGAGAGGTATGTAATATGTTATAACGTAATTTAATTGCATTTGAAAGATGAAGTTAATATAAATTAATTTTGCATAGATATTTGAATCATCTGAAGAAAAAAGTGAGACAAAAAGCACGAGTTGAAGGTTCGATATGTAAATCTTACATCGAAGAAGAAGCTTCGTTCTTTTTCTCTCACTATTTCAGTGACCATGTGAATATTTCATTTCAAAGTGTTCCTTGTAATGACGAAGGCGACGAACAAGAGTCCTCTCAAGCAATGTTATCTATTTTTAGACAACATGGTCGGCCTTCTGGAAAATGTGTAGAAATATGGTTAGACGATAGAGATCTTCATGTAGCACACATTTATATTCTTCTAAATTGTGCCGAGGTTGCACCGTTTGTTAGGTAATCTGAAATAATAATTTGTGTTTTATTCTTTTCTATAATGCATGTGCGTGTATAACCTAATGTAATAATTTGTTTATATGAACAGTGTTTATGAACGTGAACATCCCAACGGAGATCTCAGTAAAGAATTTTCCGGTTGGTTTTCAAATTACGTTTATGAGCCGAGAAATTGTGTTGTTGACGAAGGGTTGAAACCTCTTGCGATAAGACCAAAAAGAGTGGTCAAGACATATCCAATATATTTTGTCAATGGATATAAATTTAACACCAAAGAATACGGTGCAGAAAAATTAACAAATAATACTGTTGTATTTGTTAAAGGTAGCGACGATCCAGAAAATCACTTAAATGATTTTTATGGCGTTCTAACACAAATTTTGCAACTGACATATTTCTCACGACCCGCGGAGGAGGTGTTTCTATTTAGATGCAATTGGTTTAGCAATGTTCCAGGTTCTGGAATTAATGTGCACAACGATTATAATCTAATCGAAATAAAGCATACGTCGCACTATCACAAGTATGATCCTTTTGTACTAGCCAAACAAGCATTGCAAGTTTATTACGCGCTCCTTATCCGTCTCTAAAAAGAGATAAAGCAGATTGGTCTGAAGTTTTTAAAACAAAGGCCAGATTCACATTCGATGGGAAGAATATTCCGGACGAACAAGCTTATCAGGCAGATCTTGAGCAAAATAACGATATAATAATTACAGATGATCATACAGATTTTGGTCTTTGATCGATGAATCAAATGTTTTGGTAGAAGCGTTTGACAGTGCAGAGGAAAATATCGTCGAAAACGAGACCGAATCTGAATCAGAAGACGATGATGACTGATATAAATCTGAATCTATTTTTTTGCAATTGATATAACTATGTTGAATTCTTGATGTATTATGAAATTGATGTAACTATGAAACCAAATCTGATTACTATTCTTTACATGTTTTATGTTATTTCCATTTGTCATTTATTTAGCAATTTTTATTAAAAATGCAATGAACTCTGCTTATCGTTGGAAGAGTACACCCATTATGAATCAGGTATAACACACTTCCATTTCTATTTCCATTTCAGTCATTAATTAAGCAATTTATACCGTTGATGTCATTTTCATATGAAATATATTTCATTATCATGTTATTATTGTCTTATATAATGATGTGTATATGTCACAGGTTTAGCATTATGTCATATAGAGGTAGGAGCTCTTCACGATCGTTAGGAGGCGATGGCAGTGGCCCATCGCAAGAGCCACAACGTCCAGTAGTATCGTTAGTTCCTAGAGCAGATGCGTAAGAATTAAATTTTATTCAGCATCTTATTTTTTTTATGATATACGTACTTATCTATATCGTACTTAAAAAACAGGGGGTTCGACCTACTTCCCTCTAAGGTTGTGCTGGACGTCTCTAGAGCTGCTTATCGCAGTAGGATCAGTGCTTGCTGGCCGAAGTGGGATAGCATCCCTCCTCACATCATAGAGTGCATATGGTAGGATGTCTTAGTATGTGTATTTTTATGTTTTCCATTTTTAATTCGTTTTTGTCGTTTTCCTACTGTTTATCGTTTAAAGTGTAATTTTTTTAACACGGGCTGAGATAGACATCCAAAGAGACGATATGATGCTGGCACGAGGATACTGGATGAAGAAGATGCGCAAGAACTATAGGGACACGATATCGGAGATTAAGAAATCTGGTAAGAAACCACGGTGGATGGGAGAGAGCGTGTGGCAAGCTTGGTTGAGATACTGGAAGACGGACGAGGCGAAGGCAAGTATACTAATTTTTTTTGAATTATTAATTTAACGTGATCGAAAAATAATGTATCAAATTTTGAATGTGCAGGTAGAGTCGAATAGAAACTCCGCAAATAGAAATAAGAATCCCATTACTCATCGCGGAGGATCGAAGTCGTTTCAGCAGTATCGGCAGGAGTTGGTAAATTTACTGAATAATAAATGTAAATAGTTTATGCTATATGATTTTAAATGTATAATAATTGTATGTAACGATCAACTTCAGGAAGCCGAGGCACATGGTCCTGTCATCTATATGGACGTGTTCACCCGTACGCATGCTATCGAGCATGTTAATCCAGACGGGACTGTTTCGTATACATGGCAGGACGATAAATCCAGCAAAAGCCATGTAAGCATATTTCATTTTATTCAATATTAGTAATTGTTTTAACTGTTAAACTATAATGATATAAGATATGATATTATTAATTTGTTAATGCAGGAGAAGTTTATGGAGCAGCGGCAGAAACTCCTTGCTGATACGGGTCGAGATCAGCTGACGACCGATGAGGAGGACGTTATTTTTGAGTCCGTTATGGATCCAGCAGAGCATGATCGACGATACGGATTTGAAAATCTAGCGGTAAATAATTTACTTTTTCTTAAAATACTTCAAATTTGATATTTTGACCTTTTCAAAACAATAAACTTGAATTTTATTCATTTTTCCATTGTTGCAGTCCAGCAGCCAGAGACGGGGTCGGCGGAATAGAGCTCAGAGCGATCTAGCCGATATAGAAGAATTGCGGACTAGAGTGTCCCAACTGGAGGAGCAGAACCGCCAACAGGCCATGCAGACCACACAGTTGTTAGAGTACATGCAGCAGTTTGGTGGCCGCTTCCCTTCCTCGGCTGGCTTTGGATCTAGCGGAGATTGATTCATTGCTTGCTTGCTTGCTCGTTCAAGTATGTTTTGTTTTAGTTTTGAATGATTTGGTAGACGGGTGATTTAATTGTTGATTTATGTATAAATATGTTTGATACACTTGGTTTTATGGTTGTATGACGATGTGGATGAGGATGTTGATGATTTTGTGTATTCATAACATGATTGAACACTTACTGTTATGATTATTGTCAATGTTGGGATGATTATGTATATTATGTATTTTTTTGATTTAATTTTATTTATTTGTGTGTTTATTGAATATTGTGTAGTTTGGGTTTTGATATTTGGTTGGAATATTTTATACTGGATTGTGCAGTATTGATATAATAGTGTTTAGGAGAGAAATGTGGTTGGAAGGCTATATTTGCAGCGAAAATTAAAAAAAAACACAGCAGATTTCCGACGGCTTCCGACGGCTCCTGACAACTTACAGGTCAAATTTTCCAACGGCTACCGGCGGCCTGTAGCTCATTATTCCCGACGGTTTCCGATGGATCCCGACACATGTCGGCATCCGTCGGAAACCGCCGGAAACCGTCGGAACCCGTCGGAAATATGTTCAACAGGCACCGTCGGAAGCCGTCGGAAGTACTGCTCTCCGACGCAGTAAATTCCGACAGCTTCCGACGGTCGCCGACGGTTTTTTGCCGTCGGAAATCGTGTTTCCCCTTGTAGTGATAACATCTCTGGAGATTACCAAGTTGTTGGTTTTTGGATCAAGTAATCTGAATGCCTTCGACTGATCGCTATATCCGACGAAGATGTATTTCGCTCCTTTTTCATCAAATTTTTCCCACTTTTGAGAAGGAATATGTGCGTATGCAATGCAGCCGAATACTTTTAAAAAATCTACCTTTGGCTTAAAATTATGCCATGCTTCGAATGGAGTCATATTTTTAAGAGCTTTAGTTGGAGACCTATTGAGTAAGAAGACGGCTGTATGTATAGCTTCAACCCAAAACATATTTGGCAGACCTTTTGCTTTCAACATGCTCCTTGCCATTTCAACAATTGTACGATTTCTCCGTTCATCAACTCCGTTTTGTTGTGGGGTGTAGCCGGCTGTCAATTCTCTTTTAATACCATTGCTTTTGCAAAAACTAGAAAATTCATTTGATGTAAACTCCCCACCACGATCTGTCCTTAGCACTTTCAGGCTGCGACCGCTTTGTTTTTTTCCAAAAGCTTTAAATTGTTTAAAAACAGAAAATGCTTCAGATTTCTGTTCTAGAAAATAAACCCACATCATCCTTGAGAAATTATCAACAAAAAGAATAAAATATCTTTTGTGATTGAAAGACGGAGTACGAGTTGGTCCGCAAATGTCTGTATGAACCAATTCAAAAGGTGCTCTTGCTCTCCAAGTTGATTGTGTGAACGGAAACCGATGGAATTTTCCAAAAATACATCCTTCACATATTTCTTTTTCAACATGTACAAAGGGAAGTCCAACCACCATTCTTTTCTGATGTAGTAGCTGCAAACTTCTTTGATTCAAATGACCATATCTTTGATGCCATAATAATGGTTCTTCAATTTTTGTTGCTTTCAAAACAAAGTTTTCTTTTGATGACATTACTAATGGAAAAACTTTGTTTGTGGCCATTTTAATCTTAGCCATAGGAGTGTTACTTTTCTTATCTAATATGGCACAATAGTTATCTTCAAATTTTACCGAAAAGCCTCTTTGCACAAGTTGTCACACACTCAACAAATTTTGAGTCAAATTTGGAACGTACAACACATCATAAATAAGTTTTGATGTACCTTCTTTTGTCAGGACTGAAATGATACCCTTGCCTGCGACATTATGCAGTTTTCCATCCCCAAGTTTTACTTGAGAGGTTATATTTTCTTCAAGCTTGACGAAGCATTCCTTTTTCCCAGTCATATGATTGCTGCAGCCACTATCCACATACCATACATCCTCCGACTCTTGATGAGAACTCAAACATGAATAGAATAATTCCTCTTGAGAATTATTTTGAGTAGAAATATTGGCTTCATTGTTCTTTTGAAATCTACAGTCTTGTTGAGAATGATTAGGTATCTTGCATTTAGTACACTTGTAATAACAATCTTCACTTTTATGTCCATGCTTTTTACAAACATAGCATCTTAGGACTGACCTATTATTGTGGCTGCTTGTGTTGTTACCCCATTTTTGCTTGGTGAAATTTCTTCCTCTGTTGAAATTTTTTCGTCCAAAATTTTTGCTTCTTCTATTTTGAGATTTTTGGTTTTCTCCCTCTTGTTTGCCTTCGGTTTCCTTCAAATTCACTTTAGATTGAAAAGCTTGTTCTATGGGTTGTTCTACAAATCTGTTGATTCTTTTTTCATGTGCTTCCAATGAACCAATCAGTTCATGTAAGGATAGCATAGTCAGATCCTTTGATTCCTCTATCGCTGCTATGATATGATCGTATTTTTGTGTCAGGCTGCGAAGTGTTTTTTCCACAATCTTCCTGTCTGCAATAGTGTCTACATAGCTTCTGATTTGATTTATAATTCTAGAAACTCGGGTGAAGAACTCTTGAATAGATTCATTTTCCTTCATCAGAAAATTATCAAAGTCCCTCCATAAGGATTGGAGTTTGATGGAGATCACTTTTTGTGATCCTTGAAACTCAGTTTTGAGTATATTCCAAGCCTCTTTTGAAGTTGATGCTGATAATAATCTAGGGAAGAGGGTTTTGCTTACTCCACGTTGAATTATTAGTAAAGCTTTGGCATCTCTCATTATGTTTTCTTTGTAAGCCTGCTGTTGTTCCGCTGTCATTTTTTCTTTTGAGGAAGAGGCAGATATCTCATAACCATCTTGTACAAGATCCCAAAGATCTTGTGAGATGAATAATGTCTTCATCTATAGACTCCAAAATTCGTAGTTCTCTCCATCAAAAATAGGAATTAAATTTTGAATGTTGCCGGAGTTTGAACTTGATGCCATTGTTAAAATAGAGGAAGGATCGGATAAAGCTCTGATACCAAATTTGTTGGGAAAAGTATTAGTAAAATTTAGAAATAACACATAATATTTGATAAGAAGACTTAAATTTCAATTACTTTGTCACACCACTGCAGTTCACAGGCTTGGTTCTTAAATACATACATTCGCATCTGTTGATGAATGGACACAGCACTTGAAATAAAAAAGACACAACCATTGACTTCAAAGGACACAACACATTAAAAAAACACAACTTTTCAAAAGATAATGCATTACTGTTAACACGGGGAACTCGACTGTCCATCTGGGGTTCCGTACCATTCCCTGACGATCCTGCACCATGTGCTCTACATCCTCGTCAGTGAGTAGATATTTATCATGGTGGGATTTAGGCGGACGGTTTTAGGTGATGTTGGGTTTGTCAGGTGGTAGGTAGAAGAAAAAAATTATTTGGATAGGTAGGGTTTGTGATTTTGGAGATGCAATGATCTTCAGAGGAAGAACGATTTGGAACAGGTAACGATATAATGACGGTATACGAGGAACTGCATGGACAGAGGAGTAAACGGGTGAAACAGTTTTCATGTTTTTTCGGCTTCGGACAAAATTGGTTTTAACTCACGGTAGACAAATAGGCAAACCTCTCTAACGGTCGGTTTAATAAAATAAAAACAGCAAGGTAAATCAAAATATATTATAATAGCAGTTTGTACAGGAAAATAGTCCAAGTAAATAAGTTCAAAAATTTGTCTAACTTGGAAAAATACTAAAAAAAGCAAGCTGATCAGGTTCTCAGATAGAGCCAAGTATGGATTTGAAATTAAAAGCCTGTTAATAAACTAGAGGTGCAATCAAAATCGGTCAATTAAACATAATACAGAAAAAACTTAATCAGCAACTATCTAAGTTACTCAACACACACATTCATAAACATACACACGCGGGTACACACTCCCTTGATAACTCAGAGCTCTAACTTTGTGCACACAGAGAATGCTTTTCTATTATTGAATTCAAGTACGAAACAGATAGTTTATCAGCCTTACAAAGAAATGGAAAGATGCAAATAACAACCACGTATAGCACTAACTGAAAACGTGGAAAAACTAAGGAAATATTCAAATTAACCTGCTGCCCTAAGGAGTAGGCATTATTTAAGCAAACTTGACTAAGCAACAACAGAATCAAATAAACTTGGTAGACAAACAAGCTCCTGTATAGCCAACATAGCCTCCCCTAAACTGAATACACCTTGCATTCAGTTTAAACTTTGCATTTCACACATCCCAAGCATCTTGCGAAGCTTCTCAAAGGACTCCAGCTTCAACGGCTTCGTCATGATATCAGCAACTTGAGCTTTAGAATCACAATAGGCTAGCTCAATGGCTCCTTCCTTTGTAAGATCCCGAAGAAAATGAAAGCGTACGTCGATATGTTTGCTCCTTCCGTGTAGCACTAGATTTCTTGATAATTTAATTGTTGAATTGTTGTCGCATAATATAACTGTGCTTTCTCTTTGAGCATGGCCAAGATTCTCCAATACCCTTCGCATCCATATAGCATGACAGGCACAAGCTGCAGTTGAAATGAACTCTGCCTCAGTGGTTGATAAAGTGACAACAGGCTGCTTTTTCGATGACCATGACACTGCACCACTACTAAGCATGAAGGCATAGCCCGATGTGCTTCTACGATCATCTAAGTCTCCGGCATAATCGCTGTCCGAGTATGCTTCAAGTTTTTCACTTCCATTTCTCTTATACATAACCCCAAAGTCCAATGTTCCTTTAATGTACCGAAACACTCTTTTCACCACCTGCATATGCTGTTCTGAAGGCCTCTCCATAAATCTACTCACCAAACTAATCACATACATAAGATCAAGTCGAGTAGCTGTTATATACATTAAGCATCCCACCATTTGTTTGTACACACAAGCATCAACTTTCTTGCTGAAATCATCTTTGGTCAACTTCACACCTGGAATGATGGGATTTCTGACTGGGTTGCATTTGTCCATCTTGAATCTCTCCAAAACCTCTTTTGCGTATTTCTTTTGACACATAAATATCCCATTTTTATTCTGAATCACTTCAACTCCAAGAAAGTAGCGCATCTCACCCAAATCAGTCATTTCAAATTCAAGTTTCATAGATGATTTGAAATGTTCAAACATATTTATGTCACTCCCAGTAAAAATTAAATCATCAACATACAAACTTGCAATAAGAATATTACCTCTTTCACATGTCTTCACAAACAGTGTGTGCTCATACAGACATCTCTCAAATCCTGCCTTGACAAAATAAGCTTCGATGCGACTGTACCATGCACGAGGAGCTTGCTTTAGACCGTACAATGCCTTTTTCAGTTTGTAAACTTTCTCTTCGTCGCCTTTCTTCACATACCCCTATGGCTGATCCACATAAACTGACTCATTAAGCTCCCCATAAAGAAAAGCGCTCTTCACATCAAGTTGATACACCTTCCAACCCCTTTGTGCAGCAAGGGCAAGCACCATCCGAATGGTGTCCCATCTTGCCACTGGAGCAAAGACTTCAGTGTAATCGATTCCATACTCCTGAGAATACCCCCTTTGCAACTAATCAAGCTACCTGTCTATCTCACCTTTTTCATTCAACTTTGATTTGAAAATCCATTTAACTCCGATTGTTTTGGCTCCCTTCGGCAAGTTACACAGCTCCCAGGTTTCGTTCCTTTCAATTGACTGAATTTCTTGGTCCATTGCTGTTTGCCATTTGACATCCTTGCAAGCTTGTTCATAACTAGTTGGATCAGCACCAGAAGTAAACAACACCATGTTTTGTAGCTCTTCTTCTTCCGAAATGCCTTCACCGCTTACATAATCTTCCATCCAGATCGGAGCTTTTCTGGTCCTTCTTCCCTTCAGGCCTTCTTCTATTGTTTCATTTGAGGAAGAACCACTGTCATTATTATCATCATGTTTCTTCCTCTTGGCTTCAGGTATGTGTACATGAGCAACACAACCAAAAACTCTAAAGTAGTGCACTGATGGTTTCACTCCACTCCATGCTTCTTCGGGAGTAATATCTTTTACAGCAACGGTTGGACTTCGATTAAGAATGTGAACTGCCCAATTGACTGCTTCTGGCCAGAATTCCTTAGGAGCTCCCTTCTCGAACAACATACTTCGAACCATGTTCATGATAGTCCGATTTTTCCTCTCTGCCACCTCGTTTTGCTGTGGGGTGTATGCTGCGGTTAGTTGTCTACGAATTCCATTTTCACTGCAAAATGCTCTGAATTCTTGAGAATTATACTCACCGCCTCTATCAGTTCGTAGGCATTGAATATATAAGCCTGTTTCCTTTTCAACTAAGGTTTTGAAACTTTTGAATGTAACAAAAGCTTGTGACTTCTCAGATAAGAAATAAATCCAACACTTTCGACTAAAATCATCAATGAAAGTAATTGTGTACCTTTTTAAGCTGGTTGATTCGGGTGTGATAGGGCCACATATGTCCGAGTGGATCAACTGGAGCGGATGAGATGCACGCCACTTACTGTTCTTAGGTATAGCTTCTCTGGGATGTTTTCCGATCATGCAGTCTTGGCACATCTTGCTTGGGGCCATGATCTTCGGCAGCCCTTTCACCATCCTTCCAAACTGCAGTGTTCTCAGCCCTGTAAAACTAAGATGTCCATATCTACAATGCCATAATTGAGTGATATCTTCTGTAGTGGTCTTAAAGCATGCAGAAACCTTAGGCAACATACTTGCAGTGACTACAAACATTCTGTTAGTAGTCATATTTGTTTGTATGATCAAGCCTTTACGAGGATGATAGACTCGACATGTTCCATTCTGAATCGATATCATCACTTCTCTTTCTTGCAACTGTCCGATGTTGAGTAGATTACTCTTCAACTCCGGAATGAAATACACATCTGTTATCACATGTGTAACACCATTGATATGTAATTTAATGTTACCTTTCCCCATCACTGCCATTTTGGAGTTGTTGCCGAGCTTCACGAATTGCCTATATTCCTCATCTAGTTCACTGAACCATTTCTTTTCTCCACTCATATGGTTGCTACACCCGGAATCCAAAAACCAAGCCTGTTTTCTTTTGGCATCATTCATCTCAACATGTGCCATCAATAACATCTCCTCTGTATCGTCCTGTTCCGCATAGTTTGCATTCTTCTCCCAGTCAGGGCACTCATACTGAAAGTGGCCTAATTTATGACATTTATAGCATTCTACCAGTGCTTTGTTGAACGAACCTCTTCCTCGGCCTCTTCCTCTACCTCTAAAACCTCCTCGACCTCTACCTCTTGCACCATACTTATTGCCATCTCTTTCTCCAGCATTCTCATCAAGCGCAACTTTCAACAGCTGCTCTTCTCCTCTTGTGTGAGTAGTCATTCTCTGCTCATGAACAAGCAGACTACTTTGAAGCTCGTCGATCGTCATAGCATTCATATTATTGGATTCTTCAATAGCAGCAACAACATAATCAAACTTTCTGGTCATAGACCTCAGTATTTTCTCTACGATCACCAACTGCTCCATCCGTTCCCCATGTGCCTTCATTTTGTTCGCAATAGCCAATGTTCAAGAGAAATAAGCATCTACTGTTTCTCCCTCTTTCATCCCAAGTACCTCGAACTCTCTCCTGAGAGCTTGCAGCTGAGCTCTTTTCACCTTAGTGGAGCCTTGATATTTCTATCTCATTGAGTCCCATATGTCTTTGGCAGTGTCTCGATTGAGAATAGTCTCTATTATGCTTCTGTCAATAGCCTGGAAGAGGTAGTTTTTTA
Organism: Allium fistulosum; assembly: GCA_030737815.1. Taxonomy (NCBI): domain Eukaryota; kingdom Viridiplantae; phylum Streptophyta; class Magnoliopsida; order Asparagales; family Amaryllidaceae; genus Allium; species Allium fistulosum. The sequence goes on from CM060903.1 coordinate 71,157,614, forward strand.
CTTTGAGATCTTTCAGCTTTGCCTCTTCAATGCCTTTGCGTTGTGCTTCGGTCACTTGAGTTCCTTCAGCTATTTTAGGAATTCCATTTTCAACTAGACCCCAATACTCCTTTGATCGTAAGAGATTTTCCATCAACATAGACCAATGGTCGTAGTGACCATCAAATCTAGGTATAGCAGGTTGAACGAAGTTGTTTTCCGCTGCCATTGCTTGACTCTTTCTCAAATGTTTCTCCTGCACTTTCTCTCTGCTCTGATACCAGAATTGATAACTCAGAGCTCTAACTTTGTGCACACAGAGAATGCTTTTCTATTATTGAATTCAAGTACGAAACAGATAGTTTATAAGCCTTACGAAGAAATGTAAAGATGCAAATAACAACTACGTATAGCACTAACTGAAAACGTGGAAAAACTAAGGAAATATTCAAATTAACCTGCTACCCTAAGGAGTAGGCATTATTTAAGCAAACTTGACTAAGCAACAACAGAATCAAATAAACTTGGTAGACAAACAAGCTCCTGTATAGCCAACATCCCTAGTACATCACACAGTTAATTAAAAATTGAATAAACCGATTCAAACAGTGCAAAAATATATAAAAATGTGAAAATATGCACCTATTGAATCAGTGTTGGCGATGACAACAACGTGTGTATTAAACCTGAAGCTCATCCGATTCGGAGTCTGCAAACATAAGAATTAAGGCAAGGAAATGTTTATTCGCTATGGCTCAATGCACGCATTGGTGTGATGGTAAACATACATATATCAGGACATATATATGTGACAGGCGTAAGTGTAGCTTAACAAGTAATGCAGAATGCACACTAATAAATCTAATAACATATTAAGCATATGGCCACCCCAATTTTATACATATATTTACTCACACGCTGACACTTATATCACAAAGGTTATAAATAAAAGGTGTTTAAACAATTAAGGTGGAAACTTGGAATAATTCACAGCAAAACATGATTAAATGGGTACGGTTAGCAGTGGGAATATGTATACTAATATATACACAGCTCCGACTTTATCTTGCACGCACACACTGGTAAACACACAACCCTGAAATATACGCCATGAAAGAGAACCCATGCAAAACTCTCCAGCACGCAAGAAAACATAAGGCCTTCTATGTAAGAGGATGGTTCTTCTTGATTTATGGTGGTGTTGATGATTTTTGGTTTATGTATACCACACTTTGCTCTAGTTAGCATTGGATGAATATTGTCATTATTTCTGATGATGTTGTCTGAATTATTTTCAGAGTTGTTATGAGCCGTAGAGCCACTGCTAGCATCTTGATTGTTGCTAATCTCTTGATTATCATTCTTGCTGCTGATCTCCTGACCTTGAGTACTTTGATTGTTGTTGTCACCTTCCCAATTATCTTGCCCTTGACCTGGTTCCCTAGTGGGCATGGTGAGTTGGGGGCTGATGGTTGTGCCTTTACTTGTAGGCTGAGTTGAGGGTGCAACTTTGATCTCATCAGGTAGATCAGGTATAGTAAGCTTTGCATTTCTTACTTTTTCAGTGGTTTTAATATCAGTGTTGCTATATGGATATACATGTTCATTAAATCTTACATGTCTGGAAATATATATCTTCCCTTTATTGTCAAGACATCTGTATCCTTTCTGGTTGTTACAGTAGCCTAAGAAAGTACATGATTTAGATCTGAAATCTAATTTGTGAGTATTATAAGGTCTTAAGCATGGAAAACATTGACAACCAAACACCTTTAGGTGTTTATAATCTGGTTTGACCTTAGTTAGCACCTCTTGTGGACATTTGAATTTGAGATTCTTAGTTGGTAGTAGATTTATCAAATGTACAGCAGTATTAAATGCTTCTGGCCAGAATTTTAAAGGCATAGAAGCCTGTGCTAATAAGGTCAGACCAGTTTCGATAATATGTCTGTGTTTCCTTTCAATGATTCCATTTTGTTTTGAAGTATATGGACATGTAGTCCTGTGATTAATCCCTTTTTTTTCAAAGAAGATTTTTAGTGGTAAAAATTCCTTTCCACCATCAGATTGAAAGGTACAGACATGATTTCCAGTCATGTTTTCAACCTTGTTAATAAATTGCATAACTATATTACTAGCTTCTGATTTTGATTTTAGCATGTAAATCCATACAAATCTAGAGTAGGCATATATAAAAGATATATAATATTTGTAGCCATAGTCAGAACTAATAGAAGCTGGACCCCATAGATCACTAGCAATTAATTCAAGAGGTTTTGTGTAGTTAGTATGTGAATCTGGAAATGCAAGTTTATGACTTTTTCCCAATTGGCAAGAAGCACATATATATGAGTCAGAAATATTACTAAAGGGAATGTTATTACTAGTCATAACATGTTTTACAATCTTAGCACTGGGGTGTCCCAGTTTATAGTGCCATAGATCAAAAATACTATTGTTCATGACATTCATTATACAGTAATTCTCTTTGTTTTCAGAAATGTTTGAATTACAGAAATCAAATTTATACAACCCGTTGTTTTCTTTACCCTGCAAAATGATTTCTCGAGTTAGTATATCTTTAACTATGCAATTATTAGGATAGAATTCAAAAAAGACATTGTTGTCTTTTGCGAATTGGGAAACACTCATTAAATTTCTTTTAATTGAAGGAACCCTCAATAAGTTTTTTAGAAATAATTTCTTGGGTCCATTTATGCTTGCATTTCCAGTGTGTGTAATGTGCACAGTTTTACCATTGCCAACAAGAAGATTTTGTGTACCTTTATATTCCTTGTTGCCCAAGTTTAAATTGCTGAGATTGTTGGTCACGTGATTGGTTGCTCCTGAGTCTGGGTACCAGCAATCATCATCATCTGCTGTAGCAGTCTCAGTGTTAAGAATCTCTACTTGACCATTGTTGTTGTCTTTGGGCCTATCTACTGTATTGATGTTTGTATTGCTATTTTGTTGTGATGGAGTAAAGTTCTTGTTGAATCTGAAATAGCATTTATTTGCTCCATGGCCATATCTTTCACAAATTTGACACCTTATTTTATTGTTGTTGTTGTTGCTCCTGCCACCTCTTCTTCCTCTGTTGGATGGTCCCCCTCTCTGATGGCTGTTGAACTGACCTCTCCTTGGCCTTGTTTGCCTTTGTTGTAAGTATAGTTGACAGATATGTCTGAACTTACTGTTTTTCCATGTTCTATTCTACCTTCATGTGATAAGAGAGTAGAATAGACGAATTGTAGTGAGGGAGTAGGTTCCATGGTAGATATGATTGCCACAACAGCTTCATATTCGCTATCTAGACCACTGATTATGTATAAAACATGTTCTGAATCAGAAATTCTATGTCCTGCAGAGGCTAGTTGATCACATAAATTTTTGACTTTGAGTAGATATTCATTCATGGTCATTTCATTCTTCCTAATGCTCTATAATTGCCTTCTATGATGCATGATTCTTGCAGATGACTGAGATGTGAAATTTCTTTCAATAGTTTCCCATACTTCTTGAGCAGTTTTACAGCCTATAAGCTGTGGTAGAATGGATGCACTTACAGATGACATCATCCAGGCACAGACGAGACTGTCTTGTCTCTGGTGTGCTGTAAATTCTTGATTTAACACCAATTTGTCTTCATTGTCTTTGACAAATTTTGGTGGTGTGTTTTTAGTACCAAGAATATAGTCCTCTAATCCATAACCTCTAATAGATGTCTCTACTTGTAATTTCCAGATCAAGAAGTTGGTTTCATCCAGTTGGATGGAGAGCAGTTGACTTTGAGGTTTGATGGTGGTTTTCATCAGATTATCTACAGGATCTGATTGAGTTCGACTGGGAGAAACTCTTGTGCTGGACATTTGAGGGCTTGTGGCTTCATCTTGACTCATGATGAAAGATGACTGATGTCAGAAAAACATGTATAATGATTCAAACCTGAGAATCTTGAATTAGGAATAAAAGAGAAAGTTATGAAGTTGAATCTTGATGTTGTCTTGAGAGCTTAAATGATGATTTAGACTCTCTGATGAGTTTTCTTGATGCACTTGTATTCAACTGAAACTTTTTCTTGAATTTCTTGATCGGTTTTCAATAGTTTGAGATCTTTATACCACCAAGCTTTCGGTGGAGTTCAGATGCAGCCAGATAGAATAACTGGCGAGGCACTGATCTCTGGTGATTGCAGCAACTCTCAAATGAGAAGATGCTGAATCTTTGATGAGAGGAGTCCAAATGATGATGCTTAATCTGATGGATGAAGTTCTCTGATTATCTTGTGCAGTTAGCACATAACAATGCTCTGATACCAAGTTAGATTTTCTGAGAATTGTAACAGATATGAAAAGAAATGATATTTGTCTTTATTTCAGAAATACTCAGTATTACAAATGAAATGTAGAACAGATTATTTATACAAGTATTCTTGGGCTTAATATAAAAGAGCCCATGATCCGAAAATACAAAAGGAAGAGATGGCAGCCCTTGGATGGCTTGTATGGCTGAGATGAAATAGGCTGAGGGATGCGGATTGCAATATATCCAACGGAAAGATAAAGCACACTTCACATTATCTTTTACTCATTTACATTCCCAAATGCAGGCAAGTAAATATATGGCAAGGACAACAACACGTATAGCCGTATAGGTGTTAACGAGGGCACGGTTCCAATAGCCGTCAATGGTTCCAATAGCCGTCAATGGTTCCAATAGCAGAAAACTGCCCATTTTCCAATCTTTACCGACTGATGAACGCACACATAAATCACCGCATCACTCCCTAATTGCTTCATTCCATAGGCGCTTGTAAATCTCAGGAAGCTTGGGTTTAAATTTTGTGATTTTAGAGTTTTTTTTTTATATAAATTTAGAAATAGAGAAAGTTTTTGATCATCCTGTATAGGAAGATGTAAAAAAATCTCTAATGAAATAAGCGTATGCAGAAATTTAGTGAAGAGAAGAAGGTAATTTCTAAAAAGAGAAGAATGTAGAAAATGGGTTTGGACTCAAAGTGTTTGAGCTTGGATTTAAATAAGTTTAGTTTTCTTTTCCTATTATTTATTGTAATATCTTTACTGTCTCGTTTTTTTGTGTAAACATGAACTTCCAGGAGTGCCCTTCAAATAATTCAAAAAAATAGCATCCGCATAATACATCACTACAACAAACTGGATCTAAAACATAACTAAATCCATAACATAAATTGGTACATATACGTACTAATCAAAATAGATAAATTCTTTATGTCAAGCAATAGGCGTTCCAACTGTTTGTCCAATCTTATAGATATCTGAAGTAGGCCTAAATAGAAGAGCTTCAGGAACCACCACCGCATCTTACCAGTATCTGCTCCTGGTGATACATGGTGCACTAAAACGGTAGGGTCGATAGATACGATTGTTGCTTCTACGACAACATTCCTTTGCCAACTCAATAATTTGCACTTTCTAGGTTGCTGTTGAAATTGTATATTAACACCAGTTGTGACGTTGTTGCTACTACGATGAGACTGCATAAATAAAGTATTATGGTGAAACTGAAGGCGGTATATTGTTTGTCGCTATTGCACAGTAAAGAAAAGCATCAACTAAGCCTATTTACATATCACATTTGAATCATTTTTTAGTTTGTCGCTATTGCACAGCACTCATAACTAAGCATTTTAACTTTATTATTAATGTGCCTTTACAGCAAACGTTAACAATACCAATTAACAATTATATGATCTTTTTTTTATCCTTGAGCACTGAGTTGCAGCTTTCAACAGTAATACACGGGACAAGAGTCACTGTCGAACTTTGAACGGTCTCATGATTTTCAAAGCATGAACTTGTTATTTTTCACAACTAAAACACTAATACATAAGCATTAACATATTTACAAGATATGTTTCTATAGTATTTGACAATTAAGTTGGACTAGATGACTTGGAGTTGTATTCTTCTAATTGTATTTAACTAGCATGGTATTAAAATTTAATCCCCATAAACTTATGATGTTTAAAAAACTCCATCTATCCTATAAAAAATGGCATTTTAACCTTGACAGCACATTTAAATACAACGTAACTAAATATTTCAATGTTTGAGATTTTGGTTAAGTGATGTATGTTTCAATATATTTTAATTCTTTTCTTTTTCAAAGCTTAAGAACATATTAAAAATTAACTATTTTATTTTATTATGCCTTTGAAAGAAAATGAAAAAAAGTACTAACCTGAAGTGAAGCAGATAGATTTTGAATATCTTCCTGCTCTTCCTCAAGTTGCTTGATGACACTGTCAAAGCTAGTCATTACATTTATGAATCTAACCTATCAATATTTGAAGCAATTAAGTACGTACCAATCATGCAACTGGATGATTTAGGGAAAGGGTTTGCTGCTTAATGCTTTTATTGTATATACTATATACAATATAGTTGATTGGTTTACTTATGTAGGGATGCTTACTGTTATTTAACGAATGTATAATGCAATCAAGACTTTTTTTTTGAAAATGATGCAATCAAGACTTAAATCTACATTAAGCACCACTTTTATATTCGCAAATTTTGAAAACTACAGTACATGAACAAATACTAAGATTCAAATACTGATCGTCCATATAACCCATTCATAATGTACTTTATTATCCAACTGAGTGTATAATAGGACATTCATAATGTAGTTAGTTATCCATACAACTTATACCATTTCAATAAACTATGGCTCGTACTACTCCACCAACTACTTCATAGTCTATTTTAAAATACAAACAGATTTGCATTCTTTTTGCAATGCAAAAATTAAAAGATGGATTGCAAGATAAACATATCCAAAGTGTCAAACCTACTAATTAGTCAATAGATTCAATCACTATAATACATGAAATTATTTGATGTGATGCATACACATGCAAAATACTTATAGGCTCTCAAAGTCACCAAATGTAAAATTTAAATCATCAATCATTTTCTTACCTAAAAGTTTCTTGTTACAAACATAATTTAGAGGAGTGATAATTTGGCTGTTTGTGTTTTCATATATTTTTTAGCTTCTGCCTTCTGTTATTGATAAATTAATAATGAGATACGCAATATAAATCACACTAGTAGAACCAAGCTTAAAAAACATGCATGCACCCGAATTACAATATTAGCGTACATATGTTAATGTTAGCATGCGTGTTAATTTCAGTTTCGAAACTAATATACAATGCTTATTTAAGCAAATTCCGGTCATGAATCGATTGTTGATGCTCTATAACTTAGGTACTGCTCATGGTAATTGCCATGAATTCATTCTTGATATGCAATTAGAGCAAGCATGTTCCAGGCGCTGACAACCATTTCATGCAAGTGCAAATGATCAACCTAAAATATTGGAAGACAAATAAACTCAATGAAGTTTTCAAAACATGGAATAATCAGCTCTTTCTGCAATTTAAAAAACCAAAAAGTGGAAACTTCCTCCACTGACCAGCAATATTATCTCTTTACATGCTCAATTGCACTTGCCAACTCAACACCATCCTAAGTTACGTTTCTGTTATTCTAGGTTTCAAATTCTTTAAATACACATCGTAATCTTTTTCTGGAGGAGGGTTTGAAGGATCAACAACAAATGGTTCACAAAATGGAACAGTACTTTTAACTTAACAATTCAACAAGTTTCAAGAACTAATAATGCAGCACATTATATGATATAACATGCTTATATCTAATAAATATATCTACCTTCAAAAGTATAGTAATTTACTTGAACAAGTATATATAAAGAGTGTTTTTACCTTGAAAGAGTTATCACATGCATATGGGCTTCGAAGCGTTGCAAGACATATCCATGCTATTTCTTCACTTGATATTTTACCCAGTTACCAATGAAAGGGTTTACGATAGTTACTCTAATATTCTAACAACACAGCAGCCCAAATTAATATGGATAGTGAACTTTGGCACAAAAATATAAACATTGACATTTCAAAATACTTTGATGGATCTTAGATCTAAACATACAAATATCTAGTGCACACATCCACTTTGGATGTGTACATTGGGAAAAAAAGTACAATGTCATTGCATTTGAGTTACACATGCACAACATAAAGCTTTAAACTACAGATAAAATTCAGATAAACTAAACTCTTTTCATTGCGGTCCCATGTCTCACGAGTTGTATGAGATATGTTCGTTCAGAAAGTATCATAATTTATTAACATGTCCCAGATCATATACTGTTCAGATAAAGATTTCAATTTTTATTTGCACCCTGGACATGTACATTTATACAAATAAAACTAAAATTACAAATACCTATTACTGCAAATTAGAAACAATTGAGAATAGTAAATCAAATATAAAGAACAATATTGTATTATCGCTTTGTTACCTATGGTGAAGGATAGATTGTAAAACCAAGCTTTGATTTTTTTTGCCATAGTCAACAGAAAGGCATTCCAATTTCCAACAGCTAGGATCCCATACCAGGACCAGTACCACCACCAACAGCACTGAAAAACGAGAAACCTTGCAAACCAGTGCAATTGTTTGCTAATTTTCTAACATGATCTAGACACAAATATACAATATCTTTTCCCACTGTAAATTACATTCAAACAAATGATAAGTAACAATGACATACCTCAAATAACAATCTGTATATGGCTTCATATTTCTAAAAGTAGTAATTAATATGTCACTTGCTATATTTAGGTTAAAAGTCGCCTTTTAACAACTTTAAATTATTTCTCCCACTCCGTATATCATAAAATAATTCAAGTGATATAGACAATAATTGGTGTTTCATCACAATAAAATTTTACCTAAAAGTTATACCTTATCATTCAATAATTGTGTATACAAGAACAAAAATACCCAAATAAAAAAGATAGAAAGGATTGTGATACCCATGTAAGGTCCTCTAGAAAAGTTATTGGTAGCATCCTCTTTTCCAGAGATGAGTTGTCCTGGGTTAAACAGTTGACGATATGTTCCAGTTCTAACTTCATCAATTACTAGTTATATAATGTTTAAATGAATACAAAATAAATCAAGAATTTGAGCAAGCGCCCTCTCCTAGTTATATAATGTCCATCGTGAGTACTGCCAGAACTGTTTCTCGAGCTTTTACTTTCGAGCATCATTTCCTTTCATTTAATCAAATTAACATGTAAAAAAATAAAATGAAAATATTGTATGTACCATCAAAATCACACATCAAACTACTGTGAATTGTATGTGTTCCGGATTTTATTGTGTACCAACAATCTAGCAAGTTAAGCATCATTCAATAAGAATAAATACAGACGGAGATGGCAAAAAATAGTAACAACATTCGATGGAACGAAATGAATGAAATCATCAAGCAACAGTGTACCTTAAGCGTAGGAGATCTGGACGATTGAGGAAGCAATTAACTCTCCAACGTTGACGTTAATGTGAGGAAGAAGCCAGAAATAGTGTTCCATCGATATCCAGCAGTGGTTTTGCAGAGCAGGTTAGGTTTATTTTTGGAAATTTGGGGTTCGCGATTTGAATCGGCGGTTAGGTTTAGTTTTGAGAATTTTTGACCTATTAATGAATTGAGCGGCCAACGAAAATTAGAGAGGGAGATTGTAATTTTTTGGGGGGCAGCAAAGTGACATTGGGAGACAACTGATAAAAACAGTTGTTATAAATAGCTTTTTACAACTTGCGTAAATAAGCAGTTGTTAAAGAGACATATTACAACTGCTATACAAGTAGAGTTGTTAAAAGTATCTTTTTTACAACTGTTAAAAATGAATAGTTGTTACAAACTACTTATTACAACTGCTATTTTGTGTTGGTTGTAAAGGGAAGATTGTAATATGATTGCTTTGTTGTAGTGTGATGATCCATGAAGTTCATCCAATAGTTCATCTACTGTAGGAATAGGGAATCTATCTTTAATGGTAATAGCATTTAATGCTCGATAATCGATGTAGAATCTCCATGAACCATCTTTTTTTTTGACGAGGAGAACATAGGAAGAAAATGGGCTTGTAGATGGTCGTATGATGTTGGCTTGTAACATATCACGTACTTGAGTTTCGATTTCATTTTTTTGAAAATAAGGGTACCGATATGGCTTGACATTGACCGGTTGGGCGTTTTGTTGAAGGTTGATATGATGGTCTATTTCTCGTTGAGGAGGGAGGCATAATGGTTTATTAAAAAGATGAATATACTGAGACAAAATAGATTGGATTTGTAGGTGAGCATTGTCTATTGGGTTTTGTGGGCTTTGAGTTGAAGAGGGGTCTAGTTGGAGATGAAAGTATAGAATGATGGATGAAGTGGACTGCATTCTTTTTAACTGGTGTAGGGAAATCTGGGTTTGGGCTTTGGTAGGGATTTAGGCCTGTTAGGGTGATAGGCTGTTGGTTATGGATAAAAGAAATAGTGTGTTGGGTAAAATCAGTAGTGATTGGGCCTGTTAGCACCAAAATTGGTCACTAACACCCTTGAGATAGATTGTGTAGAGAGAGTAATGAAGAAAGTGAGAGAGTAATGAAGAAAGTAAATTAAAACAGAGAACTGTATGCTAAATTAAGTGCAAAAACAAGAACATCGGATTTATAGTGGTTCAGCGTAATTGCCTACGTCCACTTTAAGTTTTGATCTTTATTGCTTTCACCAATGATTAAATACAGATACAATCCGTACTATAAAGACTTGAATACAAGTGCTCAGTAAAATAGAATAAGTTTGGAATGCAACAGAGCCTCCCCAGTGTTCTCGAAAAAAGGTCCATTTCACTGTGCCCCTGCTCCTCTATTTATAGACGAAGATGGGTTAGACTTCCCTCATGGGCCTAGGAGTAAGATGCCTCGGCCCGTAGTAAGTGACTTCTGTATGCCGAGCCACAATTGCCGAACGGCAATTGTCGAACCACATATCCGGGCCAAACGGCATTCGTATGCCGATCGAGGAAGATATGCCGAACGGTATCTGCATTCCGATCGAGACAGTGTGCTAAGTGAAGAGTGTAGACCGAATGAGACCTGTGCCGACCGAGACTTGATGCCGGTCGAGGGGAGATGCCGAACGAGGCTCATGCCGAACGACCTTGCTATGCCGAGCAAGGTGAAATGTCGAACGACCTTGCTATGCCGAACGGCCCTTCTGTGCCGAACGAGGCCATATGCCGAACGAGGCCAGATGCCGAACGAGGCTTGATGCCGAGCGGCCTCTTAATGCCGAACGGTGCTCTACGCCGAGCGACCATTTTACGCCGAGCCTCTTGTTACTTGGTCAAGCCACCAGGCAACACTTGCCCCTCAAAGTGTATCTTGTGGACGAACATAATACGCTTTGAACCATGAGCACTCCGTACATTTCTTTAAGCTCTTGTTTCGTTTCATCGATAGTGATCTCCTGAATGCCGAATGAGACATTGAATGCCGAACGACATATGGATGTCGAACGACATACGGATGTCGAACGACATTGAACGCCGAATGACATTGATGCCGAGCGAGGGTGTTGGCTTGACCGGTTCTACCGGTCACTGTCCATTCGTCTTCCCTCGTCCCTATATAACTCAACACTCCTCTTCTTTTCCCTTTTTGCTTCCGCTCTACAGAACTTACGAACTCGCCTCCCAACAGACCTCAGCGAATTATTTACCCTTCCCTTATCTTCTCAAACTCAATACATTGCCTTACCTCCTTCCCCAATCAACGAATCCGATCAGAATCGCATTTCCTACTCCAAAATCTCCCCAAGTTTCGAGTCATTTCTTAGGTAATGGCCTTTCCTTTAAACACTTCATCCCGACTAGGAAACTTAGCACGAGATTCAAACCCGTGAATCTTCGTAAAACTGAGGACGGTAGGAACCACGTGGATGAGGACAACGAATTCGAGGTTAGAACATGTTTTAGGGCTAGGCGGAGTGATGGAAGGAAGGAGGTGTCAGAGGTGTTTAGGATATGAGGGAAAAAGGAGAAGAAATGAGGGTTGAGCCTAGATGCCGAGCGATGCGGCTTGGTATGATCATGGCTTGGCATGACTCCATCATGCCGAACGGTGAAGAGGAAGTACTAGAGTGAAGTTGGAGTTAGGTTCAGTGTGCTGAGCGACGTGGCTCGGTATGACCACAGCTCGGCATGATTCCCTTATGCCGAACGAGGTAGGAAGGAGTGTAGGAGAAAAGTAGGAGTTGGGCAAAATGCCAAGTGATGCGGCTCGGTATGTCTTGCCGAACGACCCATCTGTGCCGGGCGGTAGAGAGGGAGCATAGGAATGAGGTTGGAGTTAAGGGCAAAGTGCCTAGCGATGCGGCTCGACATGATTGTGGTTCGGCATGACTCCCTTATGCCGAACGGTGGAGAGGAAAGGTGGGAGAGTGGTGTACATATGACAATTAAAACCATCTCAACTTGAACACAATGCAATGTTGACTTAACACCTTTTTATGCCCGAATATATGACAGTGAACAAGGACAGACTTAAACAACTAAGCATATCGGACAATCCAGACTGATAATCTCCCTGTTTCAACAACTGTAGACCTAAGCCTAACTTGACTAAAACAGATTATAAACTTCTACGTACAGTGTTGATGTTGAGTTCAAAATATAAACCATTTTACGACAAGCTCTCGTAGACGGTCAACGATGACGGTCTCCGAAGATGTTAGTTCAAAGCCTAACTTCATTTCACCAATTCTGTGACTTGTAATTCTTTAGCACTTATACTCGAATGGCTGCACTAGTTCACACCACACGGGAAGAGTATTTTTGTTGTTACGTCTAATGTCGATCGTTTTTTAAGTATAGTTCAAACAGGTGTTTCATCATATCCAACATTCATCAGAGATGTCTAGGAAATCTAGCTCTGCCACAGTCTCAGACAGACATGAGCAAACTTCACAACAAGAAGTAGTTGGAACTTCGAACCCAATAAGTGCTCCTGTACAAGATATCTCGAATCCCACGATCGCATCCGTTGACTTGGCTCCCGATGCCTTAGAAGCAGCGATCTTTCTAGATAATCCGGTCAATTCTCAAGCTTCGAGAATTAACGAAAGCACTCTTCATCGCATATGCTCAATTCACGGGATTCCTTTCAATGATGTGTTGGTTCCATCAGGACAAGATCGCCCTCACTTGTCCCCAGTCGGATATACGGCCTGCAATAAATTTATGTGCTGGGTTGGTAGCGTGCCACCATTCAATTCCTTCCTCCGTGACCTGTTACAGTATATTGAGATAGCTCCATCACAGTTACATCCTAACAGTCACGCATTCATATATGGCACGTGCATTCTCTTCATGAGCGTCCTTTTTAGGCTCTCGACTCCTGGCGATATCCGCTATATTTATCGTTTCAAGAGACGATCCGACAGCCCATCCTTTGTATTTCTTGAGCCACATAGTAAGTGTCAAATCCTGACTGGGGCGTGGAGAAAATTCACCCAGTATAAGCAAGAAAGGTTCTAAGTGCGTTGTCCCCCTGGCTTTGCAAGGAGATGGGTGGAAGGGAGTGAGTCTCTTCTCTAGATCAATACTTGCATTCAGCGAGAATTGCACCATTTCTAATTCTTTCTCTACTTTTACAGGTATCAGCCCACGTCTTGAAGGCTCCAGGTACTCTGAGGCCGTTGAAGCTATTCGAGCTGTCCCCACGGAAGATTGGGATATTAGGTCTATCATTTCTAATGAAATGCTCTCAAAATTTGGCCTGCTGGCGGACGGTCGCCGAATAAGTCTCCCTCACGGCGTCACTATAACCGGTTCTGCCTTGGATAAAGGTAAAAGGCAGGTTGGGCCTTCAGCACGTGATGCCCCTGACACACCTGAGGAGGGGGAGATTAGAGAAGCTAAGGTGCCCGAAGCATCGGGTGAAAATGTCAATCCCACTTCGGAACCGGTGGTTGAGGTACACGACATTGAAGTAACGCTTCCTCCTTCAAAGGGAAAGAAGAAATTGACTTACAAGCTGAGGAAAAAGACAGCGGGCGGAACTTCTAAGGTCACAATCACTTCAGTAGAGAGAGAGCCTTCTCCTCAACACTTAGAGAGTTCATTGAGAGGCTTGTCGGACCTCACTATTCCCGACGATTTGCTTAATTACGGCTTCGATGATCCGGAAGCCCTGAAGCTTTGCTCACCCGCGAAAGGCGATGAAGGCTCTCAAGTCAAAAATCAGGGAGAGAAAACTCCGATAAGTAAAGCCAAAAAAGCTGGTCCGTCGGGGGGAGACACTAGGACACACACAACCACACTCACGCTACACTCCACACTTAATCTTCATCTATTATTCGACTTTGACTAACTCATGCTCATTTGACTTTTTACAGGTGATATGGGACGCTCTCACGGATTTGATCGCCTGCGCGGGTCCTCCATATTCCACCACTTTGGACGGGATTCGGGCTCTGGAAAACGTCGGGATAGAGATGATGACAGCAACAAAGATTACCGCTTTCGGGATTCGTCATCCCGAAGGAAAACTTACCATCAGCCTTCATCTCATCACGATTCTCCTTCTCTCCCGGAACAAGGTAGGGAGAAATCTGACCACAAAGGGTCCCAGTCTGATACTCCCCGCGATCAGCACTTAGGGTCTTCCAACACAAGGCCTCACAAGAAAGCTGTAATTTCAAAACCAACTCCTTCTACTCCCACACAAGATCCGTCGGTATCAGAAAAGCTAGCCGAGCTCAAGGCTACATTCCCCAAGATATGCTTTGATGGTCTGAAGTTCCTTTCGGCGATCCATCCCATTCTGGGACATGTCAAACAAAGCGCCGTTACATGTAACAACGACGTCTACATTCAACACGATGCATTCGTCCATTTGGTTGAAAAAGTCTCGGAAGTCTCTATCGAGCATCAGCACGAAATCGATCGTCTAAAGCTCGAGGCTATTCATGACAAAGACATCATTAAAGCTCAGGATGAAGAGCTTTCTTCATACAAGTCTCAACTTGAAGCTGCCCAAAAGAATGCTAAAGACACAGCAGAGGCCGTTAGTCGTCTGGAGATGACACATAAGAAAGAAATCGACGAAGTGGTTCAGCGTTGCTGGGCCTTAGCTTTAGAGAAAGATTTTGTTAAAAAAGAGAGAGATGCATTTGCTCAGCGCATCAAAGAGTTGGAAGAGCTACTCTCTAAGGAGAAGGAAGAGAAAATAGCTGCTCAGGAGGAGTCCCAACGATATTGCAATGAGATTGTTGCCACTCGACTCCTCAAAACACAACTAGATGAGGAGCTTTCCAGAGCCGAAGCACTGAAGGAGATGGCCTGCGAGGAAGGTAAAAAGATGGCGCTTTCTGATATCGATTCGCGCCTCGAGGCAGCTGCCGAGGCTGGTAGGGAGGAGATCAAGTGCTTGTTCGACCCGCTTATAACAGAATACAACGCTCGCATCCTCATGCATCGGGATTTAACTTTTCTTGGCGAGGGTTACTTCGAATCTCTAGCCGAGACGTGGGACACTCTTATAAAGATTAAGAAAGTTGAATCGGGAACGGAAGAGATTGATGAAGGGGCCTTGGTGAAGGAATTCCTTCGGGAGGACGAGCCTTCGGACTTGTCTGCAGCGAAGGTTCTTTTCAGCAAAGACTCGCCCACATCAAAGGAAAAAAGTGACATTGCTGGCCCGTCCGGAGCCGAGCCTATAGTTCCTTCCCTTACCCAAACGGCTAATCTCCTACCACTTGACCCCTTCGAAAAACAAATTGGGTATGACCCTGAAGATCCTGGTCTTGGTATTCATGTTCTATCTCCTATCCTAGAAGGCGAAACTCCCTGAACAGTCGACAGCCAACCAGGGACAGGTACATAACTTCCCCTTCAAAGTCCAATGGGTCTTTGCTTTCAGCAAGCCATAAATGTATTCTAACACTTGTTTCTTATGATTCCGCGTAGGTCATCCGGATCCCGTGCCTACTCCAAGGAGCGATGTCGTCACGGAGAAGGAGGAGAGAACGGGAGAAGCGACTCGAGTGGAAGATATTCCCGGACTTGATGCTCAAGTGATTGAGGCGCTCAACGAAGACAAATCTGACGATCCGTCGCCCATCGAGGAACATTACGAAGTTGAAATTATTGGCGCTTCCAAACATGCCTCAAAACTAAGCATGAAGGAATAGGTCGCTGAAGAGAGGAGAAAGAAAGCCGAAATTAAGGCCGAGCCTCAAGTGGTAGAGCTCGACGATCCACTGAATAGGCCTCTGAAGATTATTCTTCCAGGTGGACCAGGCCGTCAGAAGTTTCTCCTTCCTCCGACACCCCTTCTCAGGTGAGTAAAATGTCCAAGAGAAAGCGTGAGGGGAGGAGTCATCCGAGAAATCGAAGAAAGAGAAGAAGTCGAAGAAGTAACTATCATGCTCGCTCAATGAGAATCAATTTGGATTGTGTAATCATTTTTATTTATTTTCATAGCCATTGTAAATAGACTTTTGGCCCCAAGTTTGGGAAAAGCTGTAGTAGGACTTTATTTTGAATTGATGAATAAAATTTTGTTCTTTGTCTTCCAAATGACTTCTGTCGTTCAGCTCACCGTATAACTTGTAGTCAAAATCTGAAACATTATGAGTTATATAAGCCCTAGTTCACTTCCATGTGACTCGGAGATTTTTTGAATCGCTTATACTCCGATCCATATTCTGGGTCTGGGAACATTCCAGTCCGCGCTCAGGGGACTTTGGAGATATCGAAGTTGTTTATACTCTAGTCCGCACTCTGGGGACTCCGTGCACTCTAGTCTGCACTTTGGGGACTTAGAGATTCTTTAGTCGTTTATACTCTAGTCCGCACTCTGGGGACTTAGAGATTTTTCATTCGTTTATACCCTAGTCCGCACTCTGGGGACTTAGAGATTTTTCAGTTGTTTATACTCTAGTCCGCACTCTGGGGACTCAGAGTACTCCAGTCCGCACTTTGGGGATTTAGAGATTTTTCTGTCATTTATACCCTAGTCCACACTCTAGGGACTCAGAGTACTCTAGTCCGCACTCTGGGGATTTAGAGATTTTTCTGTCGTTTACACTCTAGTCCGCACTCTGGGACTTAGAGATTTATCAGTCGTTTATACTCTAGTCCGCACTCTGGGAACTCAGAGTACTCTAGTCCGCACTCTGGGGATTTAGAGATTTTTCTGTCGTTTATACTCTAGTCCGCACTCTGGGGACTCAGAGTACTCTAGTCCGCACTCTGGGGATTTAGAGATTTTTCTATCGTTTATACTCTAGTCCACACTCTGGGGACTCAGAGTACTCTAGTCCGCACTCTGAGGATTTAGAGATTTTTCTATCGTTTATACTCTAGTCCGCACTCTAGGGACTTAGAGATTTTTTAGTCATTTATACTCTAGTCCGCACTCTAGGGAATTAGAGATTTTTCAATCGTTTATACTCTAGTCCACACTCTGGGGACTCAGAGTACTCTAGTCCGCACTCTGGGAATTTAGAGATTTTTCTGTCGTTTATACTCTAGTCCGCACTCTAGGGACTCAGAGTACTCTAGTCCGCACTCTAGGGACTTAGAGATTTTTCAGTGCTTGGATGTGCTTTCATACGCCAGACAGAATGGCGCAACTTAATTTTCATCACAGAATTGTACTATACGGAAACATCAATAGTTCATGGAAAAGACGGCTTCAAGCCTTTATTATTCATACCAAATAAAAACAAACTAAATTGTCTTATTACATGCTGACAACTAAAAACAACGAAAGGAACATAAACTGGAAATAATTACAGCTAAAATGCCAAATAATTGGGCTAAGTGTAATAACAGCGCATGTGTTCGCTATTCCATGCTCGGGGGAGTGTCGCGCCATCAACGATCGCTAGCTTGAAAGTTCCTTCTCCAAGCTTCCATTCGATGACATATGGACCTTCCCATGTGGGATTCATATGTGATGGGGCCGAAAAGACTCGCTTCAAAACAAGATCGCCCACATCAAAACTTCTTGGTCGGACATTTTCATTATAATATCGAGCAATTATGTTCCTATGTGCAGCCGCTCTCAAATCAGCTTCTTCACGTTTTCATCAACAAAGTCCAGTGATTCCAACAAGAGATTCTGATTTGTCTTAGGGTCATAATAGGTTACCCGATGAGAAGGAACTTCAAGTTCCACGGGTAACACAGCTTCAGTGCCGTATGCCAAAGTGAATGGAGTATGGCCAGTCGCGGACTTGTGGGTGGTTCTGTAAGCCCAGAGCGCTGTTGGAAGCTCATCCACCCACTTGCCTCCAGCCTTTTCCAGTCGTTTCTTTAATATCAGCTTGATTATTTTATTTACGGCTTCCACTTGTCCGTTTGCCTTAGGGTGAGCGACTGCCGAAAACCTTTTATCAATATGATACTTCTGGCAAAATTCTTTGAATTCTCTACTCTCAAACTGAGTTCCATTGTCCGTAATGATAGTTCGTGGGAGGCCAAAATGGCATATTATGTTTCATACAACGAAATTAATTACATTTTTGGTGGTGATCATAGCTAAAGGCTCTGCTTCTGCCCACTTGGTAAAGTAGTCAACCGCAACAATCACATACTTTGCACCACCCCTGGAAATCGGTAAGGAACCGATTATATCGATCCCTCAAATCGCAAATGGCCAAGGACTAACCATTTGAGTGAGTTCCGTTGGCGAAGCTCTTAGGATTCTCGCGAACTTTTGACATTTGTCACACTTTCTCGAGTAGTCGGAAGCATACCGATTTACAGTTGGCCAATAATATCCATAGCGGAGGATCAGTATGGTCGCTACATTCTCCCTCGTGGACTTCCATTAAAACTCGTTTTATCTCATCATGGGCGATGCACCGGAGTAAGGGGACCGAGAACCCTCTCCGGTACAGTATTCCATCTTGTACTATATATCTTGAAGCTTTACGGATAACTTGTCGTCTCTCGTTCTTTCTATCGGGCAAGGTCCCGTGTTGTATGTATTGTTTGAATGGGGTCATCCATGAATCCTTTTCAATTTATGTTTCTAGAACAAAGTCTATCTCCATTTCATTTATACTTGGAGATTGCAAAACTTCGACAGGAACCAAGCCCATTTGCTGTGCATCGCCTGTACTTGCGAACTTTTCCAATGAATCGGCCTCCTTGTTTTGCTCGTGCGAGACATGGGAAATATCGTAGTATTAAAGGTCCGCTAACAGTTCTTGAACTCGTGCAAGGTATGGGGAGAGTCTCTGCCCTTTTGCTTGATAATCTCCACAAACTTGATACACCACCAATTGTGAGTCGCAAAAGACTTCAATCGATTTTATTCCGAGTTCCCTGATAAGTTTCAAACCAGCAATTAATGCTTCATACTCAGCTTCGTTGTTTGTGGCTGGAAAATTGAGTTTCAAAGCGTAACAAATCGATCGGTTTTCGGGAGTCACCAGAATCACACCAACTCCAGAACAACGGTCGTTGGACGCCCCATCAGTGTACAGTTTCCATCGAATAGGCGGAACAACATCATAATCGTTTAATTCGTCTGACACGGTGAATTCAGCAATGAATTCCGCTAGTGCTCGCCCTTGTATGGCCCTCCGCGGCAGGTAGGTAATATCGAACTGACTCAACTCGATATTCCATTTTAACATCCTTCCAGAGGCTTCTGGTCGTTGGAGTACTTGTCATAAGGGTTGATCGGTATAAACACTGATTGAGTGAGCCTGGAAGTACGGACGTAGCTTGCGTGATGCAATGACCAAGCAGTAGGCCAATTTCTCAATTTTGGGATAATTTCTTTCTTCCCCCGTTAGACGTTTACTGACGTAGTATACCGGCTTTTGAACTCGGTCCTCCTTGCGAACCAAAGCCGTACTGATAGCATGTTGGGATACAACCAAGTATACATACAACATTTCATGGTCTACAGGCTTCGACAGCACCGGGGGACTTTCCAAATGCCTTACCAGATCTCGGAATGCGTCTTCGCAGTCGGGCGTCCATTCAAAATTTCTTTTTCCTTTCTTTATTACATCGAAGAAGGGAATACACTTATCTGTGGCCCTGGATATGAATCGACTCAACGCGGCTACTTTTCCATTCAAGCTTTGTACTTGCTTTATAGTTATGGGTACTCGTATGTTTCAGATAGCTTGAATCTTCTCCGGGTTAGCTTCGATCCCTCGTGCATTAAAAATGAAACCCAAAAACTTTCCCGATGCAACACCAAAGGAACACTTCAGTGGGTTGATTTTCATTCCATAATTCCTGAGTATATCAAACATCTCCGCCAAGTCTCGAATGTGGTCGTTCGACCGCCGTGACTTCACGAGCATGTCGTCCACATAGACTTCCATTGTTTTACCAATTTGGTCTTTAAACATCCGATTCACCAAGCGCTGATAAGTCGCCCCTGCGTTTTTCAGCCCAAAAGGCATCACTACATAATAGTACAGTCCAACGTCAGTGATGAAACTGGTGTGTTCTTGATCTCGAATGTGCATCGGGATCTGATTATATACCGAGTACGCATCCATAAATGATAATAACTCGTGTCCTGCCGTTGAGTCGACCAGCTGATCAATTCTAGGTAATGGGAAACTATCCTTAGGGCATGCTTTGTTTAAATCCGAGTAATCAACACAAGTCCTCCATTTCCCATTCGCTTTTTTCACTAGTACAGGGTTAGAGACCCATTCTGGGTAGAGGGCGTCGCGGACGAACCCATTGGCTTTGAGTTTGTCCACTTCCTCTTTGAGAGCCACGGACCTCTCTGGGTCCATGCCTCTCCTTTTCTGCTTTACTGGAACATACTTCGGGTCTATGTTCAACATATGACTCGCAATAGCGGGATAAATCCCGCACATATCAGAATGTGTCCAAGCGAAAACATCCAGATTCGCTCGGAGGAAATCAGTGAGATCCTCGGTCATCGAGGGGCTGAGTTGTGATCCCATCTTAAGTACTCGCGACGGATCGTCTTGGCTGACTGAAATGTCAATC
The DNA here is from genome assembly GCA_030737815.1 of Allium fistulosum. Classification (NCBI taxonomy): domain Eukaryota; kingdom Viridiplantae; phylum Streptophyta; class Magnoliopsida; order Asparagales; family Amaryllidaceae; genus Allium; species Allium fistulosum. The sequence continues at coordinate 71,178,512 of CM060903.1, forward strand.
GTTAGTTCAGCCGACGCTGCTTTTTCTTCCCTGGGTTCCTCATCATCATCTCTCGGATCTATGTCTCTATAGATCCGATCATGTTGCCCGAGCCAGGGCTCGGGCATTACTTATCAATTTTCAATGACCCGGTTATGGATGGAGTTGTCCACAACCTTTCCCTTCTCTCTTCGCTCAGTTCAGCCACATAGCATGCACGACCAGTCGCCTGATCGCCATGTACAACACCAACTCCTTTGTCTGTCGGAATTTCAAAGTTAAACACCACGGGGCCAAAGCTGCCCTGAACTCTGCCAAGGCCAGTCGTCCCAGAAATACATTGTATGGAGAATCAACATCCAAAAATATGAAAGGTAGGATTCACACCCTCCTACGTTCGCCTTGCCCTAGTTCAACTAGCAATTCAACATAACCCACTGCATCGGTTGCTGCACCATTAAAGCCATGGATACGAGCTTTAGATGGTTTTAAATCTTTCATCTCCATCTTCATTTGGTTATACGCTTTTTTGAAGATGATATTAACAGAACTTCCACAATCAATCAAAATTCTTTTCACAAATGCTGGCCCGATTGTCACAGATATGACCATCGGGTCAACGGTAGGAGCTTCCACCTGATCAGCCTCTCTGCTCCTGAATACTATATCGTCTGTCATCATGCGCTGATGTTTAGCAGGGGTCCCATCCTCCACATTCGAACAACACTCAAAATCTGTATGCCTCAAGGAGTTAGCAGACCGCTCCATCTCTTGCCAGTTCTTATCTGCAGGGTGAGGTCCGCCTACTATCGTGTTTATGACCAGTCTGCCCATGGTCCGAGCAGGCTCCTCAGGGTGACGTGGAGCTGGTGCGTGACCGGGATTGGACGTTCCCTGTCCACCCTCTTGAGGATTCTTTACAAACTCCTGCAACCTTTTCTGTCTAATCAACTTTTCTATAGCGTCATGTAAGTGCCTACACTCCTCAGTATTGTGCCCGTAAGTCTCATGGAAGCGGCAATACTTCCCAGTCCGCTTTTGCTCTTCAGTAGACTCTTTTGGGCGTGGCTTTCGATATTGGAAAGTATTATAAGTTGACAGGTAAATATTTTCCAGAGATGCATTCAGAGGAGTGTACTCGTTGTAAGTTGGGATCCTTGGTTTCCACTTTCCAGCTTCCCTTTTCTTTCCGGGATTTCCCCCACCGAATCCTTTAGATAGTTCAGGCTTGTTTTGAACATTGACTTGTACCTTTCCAGAGTTGTCACCGGATTGTTTTACAGCGATGTTACTCTACACAGCCTCCTTGCCACGTACCGGTGCATTATCTCGCCTCGTCCACCTAGCTTCATCCCTTCTTATAAATTGGAGTGCTTTTGAATAAAAACATTCTAGCATTGTAGAAGGCTTTCCCGCCAGCCAATCTCCAAACTCTGAATCCGGATTTACCCCTCGCATCATGGCCATTAAAATAGCATGGTCGTTGGGGTTGCTAACTTCAGTTGCAGCAACATGAAATCTCTATAAGTACTCTTTCAACGACTCCCCTGGAGTCTGAATCACACTGGACAAGGACATCACATCCTTGGCCGAGTGGCATGAATCCTGAATTGTTCCACAAATTTCGTCGCTAACTCATCAAAGTTAGAGATAGTTCGCGGAAGAAGTCGGGTGAACCACATGGTAGCGATTCCAGATAAAGTTATTGGGAAACATCTACACTTGGTTGCATCGTTCGCTCTAGCTGAGTCCATCATCCATATATACCTCATCACATGCTATTGGGGATCAGTCTTTCCTTCATAGACTGGAATAGTCGGCATGTTAAACTTCCTGGGGTACTCGGATTGTAAGATAACATATATGAACGGAGTATGACTCCTAGATATCCCCCAATCATCATTTGATAAGCCTTGATTCTCTTTCATCAGCTATCTGACCATAGCTGATAGGTCTGGGGTTTGTATGGAAGATGTCAGGTTGGTGTCTGTCCTGTGAGACCGTTTCGGTCGGTGTCTCCTCCGTTGGCGATCTACCAAGTGCGTGTCCTGGAGACTAGCATCATTAGGACCTTGGTGTGTCGGCTGTCCAGCTTCCACTCGTACTCCAGATCCTAAGTTTCCCGTTCCAGCTTGAGTGTGATTTTCTAGGTGTAAGTGAGGTTCCATTGCTCTAGGTAGAGAACTCGGACCATCCCTGGTTGATCGATCAGCAGCACCTATTTGCGTTGTTTCCGTTCCACGACGTCTACGCTTGGGTGGTTCATCAGACGAGGAAGAGCTGTCGGAGGATGAATAAGGAGAGGGGCTTCTTCCAGCATTCTGATGCTGTTGTTGAGTAAGTTGAGTCATAAGATTGGCGTTGGCTTGGATCTGTTTGCTAAGTTGTCTCCTGCTTTCCATGAGTTCTCTCATTAGCTCGTTGAACTCTGTCCTAGTGACAGCTTCCATCTGGTTTTGGGCGGCCATAGTTCCCGCGCCAAGATTAGCTTGTTGATTACTGGGTCCTATTTGCTGGACGTTGGCAGTCTCGTTGACGTCCGCGTTATGGGAGGCTGATTTGGTATGAGGTCTTCCCATTATAGAGTTATTGGTAGAAACTTTGAGTAGAATCAACAGACTTCTTGTGAATGACTTGGATCTCTTTCGGGGGATTTCTTCAATCCAGTAGCTACAAAGTATATCCTAATGACCTGAGAATGCCGCTTCTCAATGAAAGCACCAAAATTGGTCACTAACACCCTTGAGAAAGATTGTGTAGAGAGAGTAATGAAGAAAGTAAATTAAAACAGAGAACTATATGCTAAATTAAGTGCAAAAACAAGAACACCAGATTTATAGTGGTTCGGCGTAATTGCCTACGTCCACTTTAAGTTTTGATCTTTATTGCATTCACCAATGATTAAATATAGATACAATCTGTACTATAAAGACTTGAATACAAGTGCTCAGTAAAATAGAATAAGTCTGGAATGCAGCAGAGCTTCCCCAGTGTTCTCGAAAAAAGGTCCATTTCAGTATGCCCCTGCCCTTCTATTTATAGATGAAGATGGGTTGGACTTCCCTCATAGGCCTAGGAGTAAGATGCCTCGGCCCGTAGCAAGTGACTTCTGTACGCCGAACCACAATTGCCGAACGGCAATTGCCGAACCACATATCCGGGCCAAACGACATTCGTATGTCGATCGAGGAAGATATGCCGAACGGTATCTGCATGCCGATCGAGACAGTGTGCTAAGTGAAGAGTGTAGGCCGAACGAGACCTGTGCCGACCGAGACTTGATGCCGATCGAGGGGAGATGCCGAACGAGGCTCATGCCAAACGACCTTGCTATGCCGAGCGAGGTGAAATGCCGAACGGCCTTGCTATGCCGAACGGCCCTTCTGTGCCGAATGAGGCCATATGTCGAGCGAGGCTAGATGTCGAACGAGGCTTAATGCCAAGCGGCCTCTTAATGCCGAACGGTGCTCTACGCCGAGCGACCTTTTTACGCCGAGCCTCTTGTTACTTGGTCAAGCCACCGGGTAACAGGGCCTAATGTCTGAAGCCATTGAACACCCAGAACTGCATCTGATCCAGCAAACTCAAGAATAAAGAAATCAATTAAAAATTTGTTACCATTTATTTGCACCAGGACATTCTTACAAATTCCTTCACAACGCAGTCTCTCACCATTCCCAACGATGACTGAAAAGAGATGATGTTGCTTCCCGTACAGGCCTAGGAATCGCGCAGCTCGAGGGTGTAGAAAATTATGGGAGCTTCCTGAATCGACGAGTATGGAGATGGGTAGGTTGTTGACGGTCGCCGGTAGATGGATTGAGGTCGGATTTGTGGAGCTGAAGAGGACATGAAAGGAGATCTCGGGTGGGTTGTCGTTGTCCGAGTGTGGCGCTTCGGGGGTAGGTGGATCTAGTCCGTCTTCATCCTCGGGCTGAAGAAGTATGAGTTGTCGAGTTTTACACCTGTGGCCTGGTTGATACTTCTCATCACAATTGTAGCACAATCCTTGAGCTTGGCGTTGTTGCATTTCCGTATGAGTTAGTCGCTTTATTGGGTAGCTGCGGTTTGGGTTTTGGATGGGAGGTGGGATTGGCGGTAAAGTATGAAACGGGGGAGGTGGATTGCGGTTAAATGTGGTACGGGTGTAAACATTACGGTTATCATTCAGTTTTGCTTCTATTAGCTTTTCCATGTTTATTGCAGCGATTAATGAGGTAGGGTTATGGAGGAAGAGTTCGTTTCGGATTTGTGGTTTAAGGCCGGAAATGAAGCAATTAAGGAAGGCTTCCGGGGAAAGGTCAGTAATTCGATTACTTGTGGTTTCAAGTTGGGCTTGATATTCTTCCACCAAGGAGTGTTGTTTGAGCTTGAAAAGAGTGGCTTGGGGGTTGATGTGGGATGGTGGGCTAAATCATTGTTCGAGGGCGATTGTGAATGCGCTCCATGATGATAATTGGTTGTTTTGGTGTATCCATTGAAACCAAGTGAGGGCTTGGGATTGCATGGAAAAGCTTGCTAAATCGAGGCGTTGTTCATCGGGTGTATTGTGGAAGGAGAAGAAGCATTCGGCTTGGAATAGTCAATCGAACAGGTTAGATCCGTCGTACGGCAAAAGTTCACATTTAGGGGGTCTAGGCATAATGGAGTTTGGGGTTGGTAATATGGGTGGTTGGCGAGTGGATGTTTGTGAGGCTAGTGATGGAATAGGTGATGTTGGTGGGTTAGTTGGCAGTTTGGAGTTCATGTCAGTGATAGCTTTCGTGAGTTGTTGAAGGGATGATTGTATATCAGTTATTTGGATTTGTTGGTTTTGTAGTAGAGTTGTGTGGGATGTTTGAGTGGCTTGGATATTGTCAATGGCATGTTGTTGTTGGGTGGCTTGCTCATGGATTTGGGTTATTCCCTCATCAATTTGACAAGTCATTGTGGTTGGATTAGTGTAGATGGGAAGGGAAGGGAGGTGAGAAGGGGAGTGAAAGCACCAAATGAAAGCAACTAACTCCTTGAATGTTGAATGCAACAGAAGAGAAAGAATTTCTGAGGAGCAGAGCAAAGAAATGAAGAAAGAAGAAGAAGGATTTTTGGAGAAAAGAAGAATGCAGAAATAATTGCTACCAAATTCCCCTCTTTCATTTCAATTTGTCGTCATATAAAAAGAGGCTGATACAAAGTAGTGAATCCTAGGTTGCCAAGTGGCATTACATAGTTGGCTAAATGAAAAGTTGTAACTAATTGATAACAAATTCTAAAAACAAAAACAGCAAAGATATTTCTATTTTGTCATGATGTGCAGCCATGCATGCATTGTTGCAGCTAAGATTCCATATTATGATTCATTCTCTATATCTTGCCGGCATAACGACACTCCTTTTAGGCCTATTTATTATAGTAACCGTATGATGCAGACTTCATCTTTTCAATTAAGAAGAAGGCGGCTTCATTGTAATCTCGAACGACGCAGCAGCCAAAAGACTTATTGACGCAGCGGAAATAACGGATGACAACGAAATGAAGATTTCGTGTCAATCAAATCGATAAACGATTCGATTAAGCAATATGAATCGATGGATTAATGATACCAAACGCCCAAATCCGTTGATCACGAAGATACCGGACTTTAGCTACCTTCGACCCGTTGATCGCGCACGATGCCGTGAGAGAAGATCTACAATTCTTCGACGTTGATCAAGCGCACTTGATTCCGTGAATTGGCTTCAACAATCGTTGATTCGAGCACACTCGAATGCCGAAGGTGGAGATAGGAGATAACACTCAACTACCAATTTTAATGGAGGCAAGAAGCACAAACCAAATTTTATTTCAAATTCAACAACTTACAAATGACCAACACATCCCTATTTATAGGGTTACAACTCACACTACACACTTACATCACAAACACGACTCAGTACACGACCTATCATAGGTCGTTGACGACCTAACACAGCATCTTCACGCGACCTAACAATCGTCACGCGACCTAACAATCTTCACATGACCTAACAATTTTCACGCGAGCTAAGAATCTTCACACGAGCTAAGAGAAGTACGGCAAAAGAAAGCTTCACGACCTACTGGGAGGACTTGCGACTTAAGGCTTTGACGCGGTGGATAGTAGGTCGCTTGCGAGATGTATGATGGTTCGCGACCTGAGGTGGAGGAGTGTGACGTATCGCGACTTTCGGTAGTGGCTTCGACCTTGCGACCTAGGAATTGATCGCGATCTGGATTGGTAGGTCGTTCACGACCTACTGGAGTTTCTCGCGCGCGCGATCTATGAAGTACGGTAGCGCGACCTAGGGGGAAAACGAGCGACCTAGGGAGGTACACATTGCATCATCCTCCCCTTGTTGGAAAGAATTCGTCCTCGAATTTAAAAGCTCTTCGTCTTCGATACTCTTATCCTCGTGAAATGGAACCAAGTGTTTGATATTGTCAATATTAGCAATAGGAAGATGACCTGGCAAACTCAACTTACAATCATTCTCACAAATTTCCTTCACAATTTCCAGACGACCCATTCCTCCGGCATCTAGCTTGTTGTAAGTACCAACAAAAGATCGTCCCATCATCAAGTAAATAGATTCGTTGCCACTTTGCGTCTTCATCAAACCCACTACAGAGTCCATACTTACGTCCACCCATGATCTAGTATGTATAGGTAATGACATACATAATCCTGACTTCGTCACAGTCTCTTTTGAAATTTGATAACTCTGACTCTTCTGAACAAGCCTTTCAACCCCTTTCCTTATTGACGGCCCAAAACAAAACATTGTAACCAACTGCATGGTATGATCATGGCCCACGTGTCTTTCTATTTGTACATCTTTGATAACTTTTATTTGCCAATTGCGATCAGGAGTATATAATTGCCTTCCTTTGAACAGAAACCCATCAGCCAATCTTCTCAACTCTACCTGCTCTGTCGGACACATATGATTACGTGGCAATAATGGTACAATAGCACTTGACACTTGATTAACATGATGTTGTACATCCCTCCGTGGCAGTAATTCCTTGGACAACTCTGCAGAAGCTACATCTTCACATTCATTCACCACTGGCTTAACCTCTTCGATAATTTCAACACTTTCTCTGGTTTCATTTTCATTCAACAAGAATACTTCTTCACTATCCTCCACTTCTTTAACAACCTCTTTTGTAGATTGTAGACTAGTCGAATCCACCTCCTTCATCAACAAATTACCCTCTTCATCTCCTGACTTACTTTCTTCACCCTCATCCAACTTTGCTGACTGTGAATTTTCAACCTCATGTTCATCAGATTTCGTGGGTTGAAAATCAACAACTTCATCTCCGTCAAACTTTGGTGATTGAAAACTATCGACTTCATCTTCCATATCAACAAATTCCTTTAAAGACAACAAAGTCTTTAGCTCCTCGATTTCCTCCAATTTGTTTTCACTCTGTTGACGCCTCTTAGGAACCAAAATGATTCGTGTATCCTCGAACATAAAACTGTAGCTGTTGGTGCGACCATCATGCTGCACAGCTCTATCGTATTGCCATGGTCTTCCCAACAACAAATGGCAAACATCCATATCAACCACATCACACCAAATATCGTCTTTGTATTTCTTCCCAATGGAAAAATTAACACAAGCTCTTCAATTAACCTTCACTTCCCCTCCTTTCCTCAACCAAGCTAATTTGTAGGGATTTGGATGCTTCTCTGTTTTCAATGACAACTTCTTTACAGCTTTTGAAGAAATGATATTATCACAGCTTCCTGCGTCAATCACAAATTTACAAACCTTCCCCGGAATAGTGCATGTTGACTAGAAAATATTGCTCCTCAACCAACTAGAATCATCTTCTTGCTTTGGTGTTAAACAAGATCTCCTCAACAACAAACTACAACCCTCATCTCCTGTCAACAATTCTTCTTCTTCAACTGGTAGTGAATTGACACACTCTACCTCTGCATCTTCATGCTCAATCTCCGCAATCATTGCTCGCTTCTTGGGCTTTGTACATTCATTGCTTTTATAGCCCAACTCTTGACAATTAAAGCATTTGAGACTACTATTGACCTTAGCTTTGTTGGCTTCATTCACATTCGATTTATTAATGACTTTGGAAACATCCGCACTGTTACTAACATCCATGTTCTGATTGTTGGAATTTGTAAACACACCACCACCTCTCCTACTTTGCTTCTCCCAAGCTAGAGCTTTTTGATGTGCTTCAGCAACAGTTCTGGGATCAAACATATTCATCATATCTTGAATCTGCATTCTCAACCCTCCAACAAATCTAGCTGTTAGCTATTCCTCCGTCCCCATTATATCATTCCTCGCAATTAATTGATAAAATTCATCCGCATAATCATTCACTGACTTTGTTCCCTGTCTCAGATTCTGCAATCGTTGATACATAAGAGGCTGATAATTATACGGCAAGAATGTAGCTTTCATTAACTTCTTCATCTTCTCCCAAGCAACAATCTTTGACTTCCCCATCCGCTCTCTAGTAAGTTTGGTTTGCTGCCACCACGCCATAGCTCTCCCCCTCAGCCTAGTAGCAACCAACTTCACTTTACGATCTTTCAGAACCTCCTTGAAGTCAAAAATTTCCTTAACATAAGCTAGCCAATCAAGAAATTCCTCGGCCTGCATACCTCCTTTGAATTCCGGTATTTCAGTTTTCATTCCAGATTCCCATTTGTTATCATACTCTGAATGATTTCTTCCTTGACCTCATCCTCGTCCATGAACACTACCACCATCAAACTCCTCTTCAAAATCTGATGCATATCGATGCCGATCCTGACCACCAACATCTCTACCACCACCATTTCTTCCACCAATATCCCTTCGATCTACATTCCTCCGATCACGATCATTCACATTTCTATCACGATTTCGATCATCAACATTTCTATCATGATCTCGATCCATACTTCTATGATCACTATCAACACTTCTCTCTCGATTTGAATGTGGTGAAACACTACTTCCCCCATGGTTAGATTCAGGTGAAACCCTTCTCTGATTTTGATTCATCTCCAACATCATTCTCTCTAATCGACCAATCCCTTCATTAAGCTTCTCATTAAAGTTTTCGTTAATTCTTTGCTCCATCTCATCGGCCTCTTCTCTCTCATACAAAGCATCAATGTTGCGATAACAGTTAGCTCTTCTCGGAGGCATGATCACTCTTCAACAAATTCCAACAAAAACTTCACTTCGATCTAAAAATCTTCAAATCAAAACTACCCACTTGTTGAAATCTTCAAAAAAATCACCAAACGAACAAATCTTGATAACCCAATTCTCCAAATGGTGCAAATCTCGCATAAACTCCAAAAATCTACGCAAACTTCTTGCGATCTAGCTCTGATACCAAATGACGCAGCGGAAATAACGGATGACAACGAAATGAAGATTTCGTGTCAATCAAATCGATAAACGATTCGATTAAGCAATATGAATCGATGGATTAATGATACCAAATGCCCAAATCCGTTGATCACGAAGTTACCGGACTTTAACTACATTCGACCCGTTGATCGTGCACGATGCCATGAGAGAAGATCTACAATTCTTCGACGTTGATCAAGCGCACTTGATTCCGTGAATTGGCTTCAATAATCGTTGATTCGAGCGCACTCGAATATCGAAGGTGGAGATAGGAGATAACACTAAACTACCAATTTTAATGGAGGCAAGAAGCACAAACCAAATTTTATTTCAAATTCAACAACTTACAAATGACCAACACATCCCTATTTATAGGGTTACAACTCACACTACACACTTACATCACAAACACGACTCAGTACATGACCTATCATAGGTCGTTGACGACCTAACACAGCATCTTCACGCGACTTAACAATCGTCACGCGACCTAACAATCTTCACGCGACCTAACAATTTTCACGCGAGCTAAGAATCTTCACACGAGCTAAGAGAAGTACGGCAAAAGAAAGCTTCGCGACCTACTGGGAGGACTTGCGACTTAGGGCTTTGACGCGGTGGATAGTAGGTCGCTTGCGAGATGTATGATGGTTCGCGACCTGAGGTGGAGGAGTGTGACGTATCACGACTTTCGGTAGTGGCTTCGACCTTGCGACCTAGGAATTGATCGCGATCTGGAGTGGTAGGTCGTTCGCGACCTACTGGAGTTTCTCGCGCGCGCGATCTATGAAGTACGGTAGCGCGACCTAGGGGGAAAAACGAGCGACCTAGGGAGGTACGCGCTGCATCACTTATGGTAGTGCTTCAGCCGTCGTTGCCCTAGTGAACTGTGATAGCTTCTCCGACGAGTATTTTCAGATTAGGATGACGCACGATGCCAGGTTAAATTGAATCGACAGTCAACCAGATTGAGTTGGAGGAAAATTGAATGCAAGCTTCGACTCTCAAAAAAAATTATTATCGAATTTTTTTCCGGATCTAAATGATAGGAAGCAAGGGAAGGATGAGAAAATATTTTTCTTTTTGGGTGAATTTTCATGGCCCATGAGCTTTTAATATTTGCAATCTCGTATTATTTTTCATTTTGGGTTTGGGGAGAGGGAAGGGGGGTTGATTTTCGTTAACGCATGTACGTATTGTTGTTCTTGCCATATATTTCCTTGCCTGTGTTTGGGAATGTAAATGCCTTGTGTTTTCTTGCGTGCTGGAGAGATTTGCATGGGTTCTCTTTCATGGCGTATATTTCAGGGTTGTGTTTTTACCAGAGCGTGCACGCAAGATAAAGTTGGTGCTGTGTATATATTAGTATACATATTCCTGCTGCTAATCATACCAATTTGATCTTGTTTTGCTGTGAATTATACCATTTTTATTTATAAACTTTGTGATATAAGTGCGCTTTAATTAGTGTAGAAGAGGCAAGGCCTGACCAGTGAACGAAGTTTTTTTGATGTCAGCGTCATGATTAAATATCCCTACATCAGTTTAGAGCACAAATATTTGCATGACAACATTCATTTGTAACAGAAAAAATCCCTTGCTATTATATGCTATCAATTCCATATAAATGTTCATCTCTTTTAAAATATCTTACAATGTAAGACTAATTATAAACTAACCAAGGTTTTAAATATCGGATTTCGGTCACGTTTCGTCTCGTATTTTTTACACAAGTTATCTCGTATCGGGGGAGATCTCGGACGAGATGAGTACATATCGGGTGTACATCTCGAATTGGCATCTCGGGTCTTATAATGCATCTTGGAATATCTCGGATGTACTTATGTATCTAAAATTGATGTGTCAAAAATTTATTTAATGGTTATAACTTTCTTAGTAAAAATAAAAATGGTAACATACTTGATTTACATGAAAAAAAGAATATTTTTAGAAGAGTAGTAGCTTGATTAGCTTAATTTATTTGGTAATGATTGAATAATATCCTTTTATTTGAACATAATAAAGAAGTGAAACCTTTCGCTATGACTCATTAAGATAAAAAGTAAAGAATATGTTCAAGAAGTTGGTAAATTATAATTGGATTGAGTAGTTTCTTTTGAATCAATATGAAAATAAAAAATATTATGAAAAATAAGAAAAATGTATAATTTCGGGTGAGATCTCAGATTGAGATTTTGATCCATATTTCGGGTGAGATTTGAATATCTCGGACGAGATGAGTGTCGAGGGAGATATGGGGGAGATTTGATGTCTCGTCTCGTTTAAGTGTGAAAAGGAGATCTCGGAGGAGATCTCGGGCGATATATAGGAGATTTAAAACCATGAAACTAACGCACCCACTCTAATAAAATGCGAGCCACACCTAAGATTGTGTGTGTTATTAAGGAAGCCATAAGCTTAATATTTTATTAGTTTTATTAGTCTACTTGATGCATTATTTGGTGAGCTCCTGTCACATAAATACGTCCTGATATATGTATGTTTACCATCACACGAATGCGTCCATGGAGCCATAGCGAATAAACATTTCCTTGCCCTAATTCTTATGTTTGCAGACTCCGAAAATGGATGAGCTTCAGGTTTAATACACACGCTGTTATCATAGCCAACACTGATTCAATAGGTGCATATTTTCACGTTTTTAGATTTTTTGCACTATTTGAATTAGTCAATCTTTAATTAACTATGAGATGTGCTGGGGAGTCAGGGCCGGCTCCAGGGCTAGGCTGGCCAGGCAGCCGCCTAGGGCAGCCCCCCTCGGCAGGGGCAACCGCCAAGGAAAAATGTGCCAATGATGAATAATAATTTATTAAGAAATGGTTCTGATATATAATTTGCAACAATGTTCTGTGGCGCAGTTGGTTGTTTGCATGCCTCTCTTCTATGAGATCTCGTGTTCAAGTCCCAATGGCTTCAAAATTCTTTTGTTCTATGATATTTTTGAACTTTAGCTATAGGTTGCCTAGGGCAACCAAAAGTGCGGAGTCGGCCCTGTGGGGAGTGTGTACCTGCGTGTGTATGTTTATGAATATGTGTGTCGAGTAACTTAGGTAGTTGCTGGTTTTAGTTTAGTCTACATTCTGTTTACTTGACTGATTTTGGTTGCATCTCTAGTTTATTTTCATGCTTTTGTATACGAATCCGCACTTGGCTCTATTTGAGAACCTGATCACCTTGCATTGTTTAGTATTTTTTCAAGTTCTACAAATTTTTGACCTTATTTACTTGGGCTATTTTCCTGTACAAACTGCTATTATAATATATTTTGATTTACCTTGCTTTTTTTATTTTATTGTCTTGTACTATTCTGATATATGTGCGTGCGTGTGTATAAGTGTGAGGCATAAGTGCATGTGTTTGTATGGGGGTGAGTATATCATGTGTGTGCATTTGTGTCCACACATTGTAATGTACATTCGTACGTACGTACATATATGTATGTATATATATATTACGATGGTTTAAGATTACAAGGCCCAAGCCCAACTCACCAGCGGGTATATGCTCATTTCTAACAACAACACACCCTTAGGGTTTTATACTATCGCCGCACAGATCTATTTCTATCAGAACATAAAAATGACAGATGCTAATTCTGCCAATCTTCAACTCGCCTCCTTCCATCTTCCGATTGTCTCTCCTCTTTTCCAATATGAGAGGCAATCATTGAATCATCCATCTAATCCCTTGAGTTGAGGATTTGAGTTTACTCCACTTTCAACTATAATACCATATCTGAGAAAATTATCATATCTAGAGCCATTGCAACCTAGATCTGATAATCTAATCTCATATCAATTCTCTCCAAGATAATTGCTCATTGTCACTGGAGTTTCAACACTTGCGGTTGTTGCAAGTCGACTCAAGTCATTACGATTATTGTCTTTTTCAATCTCTTCAACAATCACGTTGCTAACATTACTTGATGTATGATATGCTGCTTTCAGTTGTTGAAGATATTTTTCAACATGCTTATTGCCGGCCTCAATAGCCCCACTATTTAGACAAGTAAATGGCTTTAGTTTACTCTTTTTTCCTCTTTCTCAATTTGCTAAGTATAATGTTGCTATCTATTTCTGCCAGTATCCACTTCTGCTCTTTGGTAGTTGGTTTGTTGTTATGAACCCTGCTATTACGCTCTTTCCATATATGATAGGTTATTGTTGTCATGATGATGCTTGCATAATCTCTTTCTTTTGATTTTGAATTGAAAGTTTTAATGATGTGGTTTGCTGCTTCCTCCAGTGATATGATGTTGCTTTGCTGTAACCCTAACTTATTTTTTGCTGCATTCCATATATACTGAGAATATAAACACTCAAAAAATAGAGGCTCACTAGATTCTAGGGATACTTCACATAAAGGGCATGTAGTGGTATCTGTTTTCTCCTATTTACTTGTTCTATCCGTTGTTGGTAATTTGTTTTTAATTGCAAAAAAAGTACAGAATGTCATCTTAAGATAATTTGATTTGTTCCAAATACGTTCATGTCATTCTGCTATTTGATGCTTGTCTCTAATAAATTCCCATATTTTTTAAAAGAGAACTTATTATTGTGGCTAGTTAACCACTCCCAATAATCCTTGTCTGCATTACTTTCTAATGGTATATTACTAATCTCATCTTTATGTGGATTGGTAACTGGATGTAACCATGGTTGCCATTCTTCATTGTTGATAATTGTTGAGACTGTAGCATCAGTATTTCTCAAAATAATTAAATTATTCCAACCCACTCTATTTATAAAAGATTGATGATTATACCATGAGTCAAACCATAAGCATGTTTCCCTTCCATTTTTGAAACGTCTTTCTAAAAACCGCTTACCCATATTTTTGCAGTTCAAAATTTACTTCCATGCATTAGACTGATTACTTTTTGACATGGAATTCTAAAAATTGGTCTTTTTAAGGTACTTATTTTTCATCCATCTTGCCCAAAAGACTCACTATTTAAGAATCTCCAGAATAGTTTTACATGGCATGTTTGGCTTAAATCTGCAATGTTCCTTAATCCAATTCCTTCTTCTTTTTTGGGTCTGCATATTTTTATCCCTAACAACGTATGATAATTTCTCCACCATAAATATTCCGTTGTCTTCCTCTCTAACTATTTGACTGATGCTACAAGGATATAGTAGGTCTGAAGCCAATATAGCATAATTGCATATGACAGTCTTTAATAATTCTGCTCTTCCAGTTATAGGGAGTAACTTGCTTGATCATGTTTCCATTTTCTCTTGTATTTTTTGTATCAGCATTGCACAGTCACTGTCTTTTATTTGATTGACTGATAGTGGTAGTCCCAGATATTTGATTGGTAATATTCCTTCGATATGCTTAATGTTTGTAGTATTACTTCTGTGTCTCTACTTTGCTTATTAAAGTATGCCTTACTTTTGAATTCATTTATCTGCAATCCTGCATGCTTATTTAAACACTCAAAAACACTTTAGTGGCATAGACATTAGAATAGTCTAACTTAATAAATACATCAAGTCATCAGCATATATTAGATGAGTAATAGTTGGTTGTATTTTACTTATTGGAATTATATTGCCTTTTAACATCTCTATATCAAATAAGATAGTAAAATATTCAATCACCATTGTAAAAAAATAAGGTGATAATGGATCACCTTGCCTTAAACCCCTATTACTTTGCATGAACCACACTGGTTTCCCTTGTATTAATATAGAGAAAGTTGGTGTATAAATGCATTCATATATTAGATCATGGAATTTTTTTGGCAATCCCATACTAATCATCATATGATGTATAAAATTTCTATTTACCCTATTATATGCTTTTTGTAAATCTATTTTTGAACACACATTGTTTCCCCGATTCAGCTTGCCTTAAGACTTGGAACGTTCAAGTCTTTAAAAACATTTTCGACCGCGTTCGTTTGGCCGAAGAGTCTCTTATTGTAGCTGAATCCTTGCTAGATGAGGATCCTTCCGAGGCTAACAAGGAGGCTTGGGCTCTTGCTCAAACTATTTTCTCATCGGAACTTCGTATCGAGCATGATTTCCTTCGTCAAAAGGCTAGGATCAAGTGGGTAGTGGTCGGAGATACTAACTCTAAATTCTTCCATTCCTCTATTCGGAAAAAGAATAACCAACTCACGATCCGTGAGATTTTGCGACAGGATCTATCTACGGCCTCTTCGCCCGAAGATGTCAAAGAGACCATTCTGTCCCACTTTCAATCCTATTTGGGTTCTCCTTCGGCCTCGGTTTCTGACCCGGCTCTGCTGGCCTTCATTCCTCGTGTTGTTCTATCGCCGGAAAGAAACATCCTCGTGGATCTCCCTTCCTCAGAGGAAATTCGTGCTTCTGTCTTCGCTTTGAGCAAGGACAGTGCCAGTGGTCCGGATGGTTTCAACGGTGTTTTTTTCCATCGTGCTTGGTCTATTATTCAGGCGGATTTTTGCCTTGCTGTTCAATCCTTTTTCTCTGGGGGATCCCTTCCTTCTGGTTGGACTTCCACCAATCTTGTTCTTATTCCAAAATGCGACAACCCTAGGTCGTGTGTGGATTTTCGCCCTATCAGTCTTTGCAACTTCTCGAATAAAGTTATTTCTAAAATCCTATCCACTCGATTGGCTCCCTTCCTCGAGCGCATTATTTCTACATCCCAAGCGGGGTTTGTAAAGGGGAGTTTGATTACTGATAACGTCCTGCTCGCTCAGGAACTTATTTCCCAGATCGACCGAAAGATCAGGGGCTCTAATGTTGTCTTCAAACTGGACATGGCTAAGGCCTACGATCGCATGTCCTGGTTTTTTATCATCAAGGTATTAAGGGCTTTCGATTTCCGGAACCCCTCGTAGACTGGGTATGGAGACTCATTTCCATCTGCTGGTTCTCTGTGCTCATTAATGGCTCGGCTAATGGTTATTTCAAGGCTGGTAGGGGTCTTCGTCAGGGAGACCCACTATCACCATCTCTCTTTGTTATCGCGGCGGAGGCTTTCGTTCGCGGTCTTCAATCCTTAACTATCTTCAGCCAGATTCAGCGTTTCGGGATTCCTAGGGGTTGCCCCCTAATCTCATCCTTGTCCTTCGCCGATGACGTTGTCATTTTCTCTAATGGCAGCGTCCCCTCTGTTAATCGGCTACTCAGATTTATTCGTCAATATGAGCAATCATCGGGTCAACTAGTTAACCCTGCCAAAAGCTGTTTCGTCCACGCGAAAGATTTGTCCCCCTCTCGTGCTACCTGGATCGAGACTGCCTCAGGTTTCAAGGAAGTTGATCTTCCTCTTCCTTACTTGGGTGTTGTCCTGTACCGCGGTAGGAAACTCAATGCTCTTTTCGATCCCTTGACTGATAAAGTGAGGGGCAAGATCTTACGCTGGAATGCCTCTCTTATTTCTCAGGCTGGTAGACTTGTTCTTATCAAATCCGTTTTAGACTCGATAGGAACTCATGTTTTCGCGGCTATGACCCCTACTTCTTCTTTCTTTCGGTCGTATCGGTCTTGGGTCTCGTCTTTCTTCTGGGGCAACAAGGTCAATGTCCGGCGGCATCATTGGGTGTCGTGGGACGTGGTGCGCCGTCCCAAAAATGAAGGCGGTCTGGGTTTGCGTAACCCAAAAGACCTTTGTGCTGTTTTTGCCTGTAAGTTATGGCATAGGTTTACCGCTAACAACTCCTTATGGGCGTCTTTCCTCCATGCGAAGTACCGCAGGCTTGCGGGCTCAAACTTCTCAAGGTCTCCGTCTTATGCTAGTGAGACCTGGAAGCACATGCAGTCGGTGAAACTGTTTTCCGACACACATGGTGGTTCCTCAGGATGGAATGGCGCCTCCTTTTCCATTCTGAACGCCTGGTCTTCGATTAGAATCCGAGATCCCGTTCGTCCTGTTTTTTCTTTCATTTGGAACTCTCGCATTCCCCCCAAAGTCTCTATTTTGATGTGGAGGATTCTTCATGATGGTTTTCCACTGGACGAGAATCTCCAAAAAATCGGCGTCCCTTTCGTCTCCCATTGTAGTTGCTGCGGCAACGGGGATTCAGAATCCTTGAATCATTTGTTCTTCGGTGGGTTATCGGCCAGATCGTGCTGGAATTACTTCGAAAACCTTCTTGTGTTCGTCGGGTGGCCTGCTCGCCATCTGATCTCCGAAGGTCCTGGTGGTCTGGGAATGCTAGTAAATCTCTTCGTTCTATCATTTTTCGTTTGATTCCCTGTCTCATCTGCTGGCACCTCTGGTGCGCACGAAACAAGGCAATCTTCGATAGCATTCATATGGACCCTCCATCTATTATTCGAAGTGTGAGGAAAGACGTCTTCCTTGCTTTCCGTGGTAGACCATTCAAGGGTCGTTTGAGTTCCCGATCGGAGCATTTGGTCGGTCTACTCTCTATTTCGTGTGATTTGTCTCACGCTAGACTGGGAGTAGGTTGATCTTCGCAAGGGAGCGCTGGCATTCACCCAACGCTCACTA
Source organism: Allium fistulosum (assembly GCA_030737815.1). NCBI lineage: Eukaryota > Viridiplantae > Streptophyta > Magnoliopsida > Asparagales > Amaryllidaceae > Allium > Allium fistulosum. The sequence goes on from CM060903.1 coordinate 71,196,355, forward strand.
AGAAATATTCTGATCTCTTAGAACTCATATACAGACATATACTAATGACAACTACAAAATGACACATAATACAGAGTATGTATGATGAAAAAGCGACTTTTTATATAAATATAAAACATATAATAGTGTTGAAATATAAAATATATCATAGAGCAAAGATAGGCATGCTACTTATGTACATGTATAGATAGGTAAAATAAACCATAACACTATGCTGGATTGGCTCAGATGACTTCAGAGATAAATCTCATCCAATTTATTACTACGCTATAAACTTCAACACCGAGAGTACATCTCTTTCATCATGCTGCCAAATTTTGGACTTGTTAACCCGCCTTTTGGCAAGGCCGTGGACATGCGGATTTAACTAAATCAACTACTCGTTTGTCAAGGCTGGAATACGATGGTTTGAGTTAGTTGGATGGATATATGGTTCGGTTATTGGTGGTTCGGCCATGAGGCTCGGTCGTTTGACAAGGTGGTTTGGTCATACTGGAGTGGTTTGGTGTGGGTCGTTCGGCCTAGGAGGCATGGATCGATCGAGGGAGGAAAGTCATGAGTGGTTCGGCCTGAGGGTTTGGCAAATGTGGTTCGGTCTTGATGGCATGAATCGGCGTGGTGTTGTGGTTCGGTCTTGATGGCATGAATCGGCGTGGTGTTGTGGTTCGGTCTGTTTAATGTGGATCAGTATGGTGTTGTGGATCGGTCTGGATGATGTACGTCAGCGTGGTAGTGTGGGTCGGTCATGATGTTGTGGATCGACATGCTTGGGAAGTATCAGAGTGGGGAGCAGTTCGGTGGTGTAGTGTGGATGTGGTTCGGTCAATGTGGGTCGGCGTAGGTCATTCGGCATGTTGTGAACTCAGGATCAGTCGTGGTGTTTGAGGTTTGGTTCGGCTATGGCCTTCATGGGCCTGGATTACTCAGGAAGCCCAACAACTCAGGTTTTACCTATAAATACAACATGTAAGGCTTCAGAAAAAGGGATCTCAATTCTATCTCTCTTCATCTTCTACACTAAGGCTACTCTGCCATTGTTGTTCTGAAAACTCTGGATTGTAATTGTACTTGATTCTAATATCAATAAAAAGGAACTTTCTGGAGTGGACGTAGGCCAGAGTCAGCCGAACCACTATAAACCCTCTATTTTTATGGCTTTCTTTTTAAATTTTAACCGTTCTTCATGTTTATTCCTTCTACATACATTCTATCTGTGATCTGTTACTGTTGATTGGTGCTTTCATCTGGATTTGGGTGTTAGTGACCAATTTTGGCGCTAGCATTGGCCAATTTTGGCGCTAACATTTTGGTGCTTTTACTGAGAAAGCTAGCACTCAGGGATTCTAAAGCTTGGACTTTGGATTTAAAGGCTTAGGAACTCGGATTCTTGGGAAGCTATGGCAAAGCAATCAACAAGGAGACAAAGAGCGGAAAGAAGTCAGAATGAAAGGAGTCAGGAGGCTTCCTCGGGAGCAAATCAGGCCTCGATTTTCATCACCAAAGACGAGATGGAAACAATGTTGAAGAGACAAGAGGAAATGATACAGAACCTACTCCAATAGGTTGGACAAGTTGGAGTGCCAAACCAAAGGAATGGAGTAACAGGTTATGCCAGAAATGAGAATCACGAAGCTAGAGCGACAGGAGCGGAGGCAGCCCGGAATCAGGACCAAGGGCATGAAGCGACATGAATACAGGATAGAGTTGGACCATCGAGAATGGCCCCTGAACTAGGGGGCATGCCCTCGAATCATGTAGGCTCCATTCCAGTAAGGATACCCGGCGATGCTAGGCAATTTGGCGTTAATAGGGAAGTGGATGCTCATCTAGAAGGGCGGGTTCCAGAATTCCCTCGTGGACTCGGGGGGGCAGGTTGGAGACAACGCACAGAGGCCGTTACTTGAAGACAATGACAGGTTAGCAGACGTAATCAGATGGGCTATGAGGGGAGGATTGGTGAATAGAGACTTGGAGGATGTGAATAGGAGTCCCTTTGCTTTTACGATCAGGCAAGCTAGAAACCCACCTGATTTCAAACTTCCAACACTGGAGATGTATGATGGGAGAACGGATCCCACTGTTCACTTGATGAGGTACATGAGGCATATGGAAGTGCTGGGGGCATCGGAGGAGGTCATGGCACGATGCTTCCCTTTGTATTTAATGGATATTGCATCATTATGGTTCAGATAGCTAGAGAGTGGCTCTATCGGCACATGGACGGAGCTGATTGAAAGGTTTATGAGACAGTTTCGGGTCCACATAGTCAGACCCAAGAATGTGATGACTTTAACATCGATGAAACAATGGAAGGGAGAGTCGCTCAGGGATTTCTTAACCAAATTCAATGCGGCGGCGGCTTTGGTGGATCGACCCGATCCATCGATGGTTTTGATGGTGGAAGTTTCAGGGATTGCAGATAATTCGGATTTTAAGATATCATTGGAACGGGAGCCACTGAGGGATCTCGGGGAGTTCTACGATGAGGCGGAAAGGTTCCTGAGAAAGGAAGATGCGCAGGCTGAGAGAGAAGGGAGAGAGGCTGAAGCTTATGCAGTAAGGGGTGGAGGTCCACCAAGGGAAGTTCTAGACAAAGATGATAAAGGGAAAAGGAAAATGAATAATAACGGTAACACATCAAAAAGGCAACGGAGGGAATCAAAATTCTCTTCTTATACGGATTTGAATGAGACCATGGAAAGAATTTATTTAGATACTCGAGGACGCCTCCAGTACCGGAGGCCAGCAAAGAGGGAATCCTTCGAACACGAACAGGCATCGGGAAAGCATTGCCTATTCCATGAGCTGGATAGGCATAACACAAATGACTGTAGGCATTTGAAGGATATCATCGAGGAACATATAAGAAATGGTCATTTACAACAGTACATAAGGAATCGAGCTGTGGTAGTGGAACAGGAGCAGCCACTGCCCACATCAGATGAAGCTGGCACTGGATCTAGGCATCGTCGCCTTATTATTAGTTGAATGAATTTATGGCTTTGAATAAGTAGTAAACCCCAAAGTAAGGCGGCTAAGTCACTTACACATGTATGGGATCGAGGACGGTCTCTAGGCATGCTCTGAGATGATGATATACCGTGATACTCGGGTTTATGAAATTTTGTTTTTTCTATTTTCTGTGAACTCTAGTTTCTTTCTTGGTACTACAGACATTTGATTTTCTTTATTGTATGGACTTTTATTTTGTTAATTGGATTCTATGATAATTGGATTTGGATTAACAAATAATATCGGTTACAAGATTACGGTCCCGACTGGAGAGACGGGGCAGTAATCGCAAGGTATGAGTCCCTTCGTTGGAGAGCGATGGAATGGGCTCGAACAAAATATAAAAGTCCTCAACTGGAGAGTCGAGGCTGGAGAATATAAAAGTCCTCGACCGGAGAGTCAAGGCCGGAGAATATAAAAGTCCTTGGCCGGAGAGCCGAGGCCGGAGAATATAAAGGTCCTCGACCGGAGAGTCGAAGCCGGAGAAACATATTCACAGGTTAAGCCCTTGATCGGAAAGTCGAAGCCGGGATTGGACATGGACCCGGAGAGGTCCTGGATTTAGATAAGGACCCGGAGCGGTCTTGGATTCAGATATCGGCCCGGAAAGGTCAAGGATTTGGTTACTGGACTTTGAATCGGACATCGACTCGGAGCAGTCGCAGACTTGGATATTGGATTCGGATGTTGGATTCGGAGCTATTCAAAACACACCTTCTTACCATAAGGCATGTTTTGGGGGTTAAATGTTATCCGCCTTTTGGCAAGGCCGTGGACAGGCGGATTTAACTAAATCAACTACTCGTTTGTCAAGGCTGGAATATGATGGTTTGAGTTAGTTGGATGGATATATGGTTCGGTTATTGGCAGTTCGGCCATGAGGCTCGGTCATTCGACAAGGTGGTTTGGTCTTACTGGAGTGGTTTGGTGTGGGTCGTTCGGCCTGGGAGGCATGGATCGATCAAGGGAGGAAAGTCATGAGTGGTTCGACCTGAAGGTTTGGCAAATGTGGTTCGGTCTTGATGGCATGAATCGGCGTGGTGTTGTGGTTCGGTCTGTTTGATGTGGATCGGCGTGGTGTTGTGGATCAGTCTGGATGATGTATGTCGGCGTGGTAGTGTGGGTCGGTCATGATGGTGTGGATCGACATGCTTGGGAAGTATCAGAGTGGGGAGCAGTTCAGTGGTGGAGTGTGGATGTGATTCGGTCAATGTGGGTAGGCGTAGGTTGTTCGGCATGTGTGGTTCGGCATAGCAGGAGGTCGGTATTTTAAGGAAGGAGGTTCGGCACTTGGTTGCTCCGAGTCCTAGCCTTGTTTTCTTCGAGTCGTGGGAAGGCCTGCTTCGATTCATGCTTGAGGGAGATCAGTTCGGCATGTTGTGAACTCAGGGTCGGTCATGGTGTTTGAGGTTTGGTTCGGCTATGGCCTTCATGGGCATGGATTACTCAGGAAGCCCAACAACTCAGGTTTTACCTATAAATACAGCATGTAGGGCTTCAGAAAAAGGGATCTCCATTCTGTCTCTCTTCATCTTCTACACTAAGGCTACTCTGCCATTGTTGTTCTGAAAACTCCAGATTGTAATTGTACTTAATTCTGATATCAATAAAAAGGAACTTTTTGGAGTGGACGTAGGCCAGAGTCAGCCGAACCACTATAAACCCTCTGTTTTTACGGCTTTCTTTTTAAATTTTAACTGTTCTTCATGTTTATTCCCTCTACATACATTCTATCTATGATCTGTTACTGTTGATTGGTACTTTCATCTGGATTTGGGTGTTGGTGACCAATTTTGACGCTATCAGTGAGCAATTTTGGTGCTAACAGGACTTTTATCCAAATACCTACAATTTGCCAAAATCTGCCAAACTCAATCTGACAAAAATATTAAACATGGATCAAATCCATCTTCTACTCTTTTCAGTTGATAAATGAAAGAAATAAATGTTTGAACAGCTATACATATTTAGCCTTGGAAAAACACTACTTTCATCACAAATTTAAACTGTATGCATAGAAATAGGCCTGCATGCTTGTAAATATACATGTGCATTGTCACATACACACTAATACTAACATATGTTCAAGAGAATGACAACACGTTATTTGATAGTTACCAGCTGAAGTATTATTGGAAAAAAATACCTTCCTATAATTGATTAAAATTATTCACTAACAAAAATTACCTTATGTTTAGAGTTGTAGATACAAAAGCATCAAATGCAATGCTATATATTGACTGAATTGGACTTGTGTGCTGTATGAGTTGTGGAAGGAAGAAATAGGGTGTGGCTGTTGTTTATGGTCGAGGTTGCAGATGAGGGCTGAGGAGGATGTATGGCTATATAATAATGTCCGTGCTAAGGGAGTTTTTGCTGTTGTATTGTTGATCGTTGGTGGCTATAGGTAGCGAGGTGATCGTGAGACTGGTGGCAGAGTCAAGCGTGGGTTGTTGCGTTGGTTTTGAGTAGTGGGGAGGTGAAGCGCGGTTGCTAGATGGGCACAGTGACGTGAAATAATATATACTTTTTTAAATAATATATACCATGAACATGTGGATGTCTGGCTAAGGAGGATGTATGGCTATATAATAATGTCTGTGCTAGGGGAGTTTCTGATGTTGTGCTATTGATCATTGGTGGCTATAGGTAGCGAGGTGATGGTGAGACCGGTGGCAGAGTCAAGCGTGGGTTGTTGCGTTGGTTTTGGGAGGTGGGGAGGTGAAGCGCGGTTGCTAGATGGGCACAGTGACGTGAAATAATATATACTTTTTTAAATAATATATACCATGAAGATGTGGATGTCTTTAACCTATGTTTGAATCATAAATGTTGTATGAAAATATAGGATTCCATACAGTGAAGAAATTGATGCTGAGTAATATATTATAATATACAGATAGAAACATTAACCACTTAAGCTTGTATGGTAGAGCAGTTTACGTACCTGTAGAAACAAGAATTTCCCACTACCACTTAAGCTTGGAGATGTTGAGACTACTTAAATGGGTTATTGTGATTGTAGAGGCTGAAGTGGAGAAGAAGTAATTGATTTTTGTGTGGAAGATGAAAAAATATGGCACCATATCTATAGAGAGGAAAGTACAGCTCCCCTCGTTATCTTAGCACAGAGATAGGAATAGGACTTGCTCAATTTATTGACTCGGTAAGTATACAGATATTTAAGATATCTATGTTAGTACTAAATATAAAATATATAATGGTGTTGAATATATTTACTGCCATAACGAACAGAATCTTGATGAATTAAATTAGAGTCAGAAATCTTGGTGAATAAGATTTAGTACGACGGGTGCTATTTTTTGGATTCGATAAGATTTTTTAGAATTGACCTATTATACTGATGCTACGATGCTATTTTTTTGGATCCAATAAGATTTTTTTGATTTGATGCACTACAAGAAAAGATAGTTTTATTAGCATTAGCCTATAGCGTTTTTAATTGTTTGTCGTTAGAAACAAAATTTAAGCGGTAAATTATGAAGCCGCGCGCTGTGAGAGATGAGGCGCTAAATTTCTTTTCCTTCCCTCCATTTCTACTTCCTTTCACGTACTCGTAATAAAAAAAACTTTCCTAGATTTTAAATCCTCGATCTAAATTAGATTACAAATCTTCCTGCTCCAAATAAATTTTCATCGCCCAGTAGACTTCATCACTGTTTGCAGTCATCTCCATCGTAGTCGTCCCCGTTGCCATCGTCTCCGTTGCAATCGAGATAGTGGAAGAATCGATGGCCTTCAGATCCGTTAATCCTAGTTCCAGCTGTAGTTGATAGGTTCGTCGGTGGAAGAAAATCGGTAGCCATTGTCGCTAGCAGCCAGTACCCTTCTTCCTCCAAGTTTCAGCGTAAGTTGCAACCTTGCTTGTATTTTAAAAAAAATGTAATTTATGCCCAAAGTTTTGAGTGGTCAATCAAATAAAAGTATTATTCATTTTCTGGGATGTTCACAAAATATCCCTGATACATCTTTTGCACAAGGCTTTCCTAAGCTTCAGTTTATAAGTAAATCCACTACGAAGCTAAAATTTAAAATAATATATTGTGCTTTATGGTTTATAAAAAGATTCTGAACCTTTCTAATGACAACGTTTTCTTAAAATAGTGCAAATAGTTCATTGATCCAAGGGAAGTTTGGGCATGTTAAAATTCAAAATTAACAATAAGAAATTTGCGAAAAAGAGTACATAATATATGTATTATGCATATGTATATAGATAGTAAATCTGCACCTAAGTTTCATCGATTCTGTTCATATTTTTGTATATTCGGGGAAAAGACAATAAGTTTCGCAGGATAGTATTTCTGACCTTAGAATGGGGAGGTACAAAGATAATGGACTAAATTTCTTTTGGACTGTGCCTCTTTTTGTTAATCTGAAACAACCAGAATTTCAGGCCATAATTTTACCATTTTCGTATCTATTTTTGCTAGCTGCGTGGTTCAAATTATTTTCTATAAATCATCATGTGGTGGTGTATGGAAAGCAAAAACATACAAACATTGTTGAGGAATAGGAAGAAGCTGCCTTTTGAATGGACTAGAGTAGGAAGAAGGTTTCAGAGGAGAACGAACATAAGTACTTGAATCGAGGAATGCATTTTGTACGTTTCGAGATTAAATAAATATAAAGTTCAAGGGTAAGTACTTATATATAACGCTAAACCATGGGAGATGAACGTGCAATGACATTAAATCTTCTAAATTATTCATTTATGAACGGTAAACTGATAAAGATATAGTGAGAATGTGAAGCACAATAGAGGAGATCTCTTACACCTAATATGTTGTGTTCTCATGCAGAATGATTTAATATCCAATCCGAATTAAAATTTCCACGCTAATATGGATTTTTGTATATAAGTGCAGGGGCTATGAATTAACTATTAAAGGAAATCTGACAAACTAATGACAAATGCTTTGTATTCTACATATTTAACACTGAGTTTAAACATTTGAAACCGACAATAATATATTTAAAGAAGTAATTATCTAGCTATTAAGGTACACTCAAATAATAAGTTAGAGTGACATAGATATTAGGTTATATCTACTATTTCAACAGATATTGGGTTATATCAACTCAAAATATATTTTCTTTAGCATTATACTTGTTTTGTCATTTGCAAGCGCTGGACCTATGGCATTATGAATGGTTGACGGCAGTTTTGTAACATCTGTAAGTTTATGCTACTCGAATTACTTTAAAAAGTATGTTGTGTTTAGTTAATGTGGGATGCCTGTGTACTCTTTTACAAGTTGTAAGGACCTTTTACATACTCAAATATGTTGACCTATATATGTGGCTGCTTTAACCTTTGTAGGCATGATTTTAATGAACTTACATATTCATGTTAGTCGGAGCATATATGTGTGCAGGCATAATTGGTTTAAACTGTGATTTGTTGCTTGATAAATCGAATGCTCATGTTTTATTAATGTTTGTGTTGCTGTCTGTCATATACTCTAGGAAATGCATGTCCAATTGTCTCCATTTCTTCTTTTTAACCCATGCATTTAATCGTGCAAATTGAATTTTCATTGTTCATTAAAAAATTAGTAAAAATTTTAAAGTTTGGGGAGTGTATGGATGGGAATGTTGAAATCATGAAATCAGATGATTTGGATTGCCATCTTAGTTTGAAAGAATCATAACCTTGCTTACATGCTAGGAGCCTAAATATCTTTTGTCTTAACCTGCTTTCCAAACTAAAACATAACTTCAAACCTGATCATTGTGGACGTCATTTACTTTGCCTAAATCTCAAAATAAATATAGTGTCAATTATAAATCTTCAAGATATAGTTAAAATAAACATAGTGTCGATTATAAATCTTTAAGACTAGTGTTCAATGCCCATTTATATATTTATGTTTGCCAAGGAAAACGACTGAATGTAATTTCCGCTTCCATGTAAATTTCGAGCACAAAGGGAGGGGACTATTAACTCTCCATGTGCTTAATTTTGACATCTTGTACTCCAAATGTCTTCATCGTGTTCTAAATGTATTGTGCTTTTCATATGCAATTCATTTTAGTTGTTTGCCATTATTGACATGACAACTAAAATATAGTTGGTTGCCTTGCTTTTTATCATTATAGCATATATTTTTATAATAAAGTATTAAACTAGGGAGTTCGATAAAAACTAATACATAGCTATTCACATGCTATTGCCTGTGAAATTTTGCTTCTCTACCTTAGAGGAACCGTAATTACCTTTGTATTATGTAATATGGAAAATCATTCATTTTTATATCATAAAACTGTACTTCAGCACAACATAATGTTAGAACCTCAATTGTTGGATTTTAATGACAACAACTATACAATTATGTCAAAGAATCTCTAAGCTAATTTGCAGGTACACGAGCATTAAAAAGAGATAATCAAATATGTTCAAAATGAAGATACACGGTACAAAAGTATGAAAGAATGTATATGGAGATACAAGGAGAGATATATACGATAGAGACAAGACGAAGGTGACAAATAAAGTATTATTAGTCATAGAGTGTCGTGTCTAGAGTTTACAAATGTTAAAATCTTCTCAAAATGATTTACACACATATACATTCATATTTTAAATGAAAAATCAAGTTTTCAAAAATTGCATGGAGCGGGACTCAAACCAGGGTCATTAGTTCAGAATGCAAGTGCTCTAACCATTTGAGCTATGGTATTTTTTAGTTACATTCAGACGTATGAATGTACCAAATCAGACATCTGAATCTGGAAAAATGAATATTGTTAGTACAATATTCAGACGTCTGACTTGGTAATTTCAGACGTCTGAAAATGGTTGTTTTTAGCCTATTTTCTTTCTGGTTTGAGCCCGTGCAATTTCAGAAGCCTGAATTATTCAATTCAGAAGTCTGAATATCTATAACAGCTATTTTTTTCAAATAGGCACTTCCATTCATGAAGAGATGCGTTCTTCATTTCAATAGATATGATCATATCTCTTCATGATAACTCTTCATGAACATATGCGCCTATTTATAATCTATATAAACACATTAGAATCAAGTTTCCATAACTTAATTGAACCTAATCGATCTAACTCTTTATATTCTTAATCTACTTTGATTCTAACACACTCTTGTGCATTCAAGTTCATACAAAATCATTCATTTACTTCCATATTCTTCACATACACACATATATATCAAAAGGAGAAGATTATAGGAAGGTTGTACTATCAAGAGACAAATCCGTGTTATCAAGAACACACTGTGTCAAATACTCTTTGTATAAGTTGAAGTCCTGTTCTGTTGTTCAAGCGAGTGAAGTCCTCTTCGGCTGTTGAGGCATCGAAATCTTGTTATGTTGTTCAGGTGTTGTAAACCTGTTCCTCCGGGTTAAGCGAGGATTGTTGTTAGTGAAATTCCAGAAAGGAGTCTGGGACTGGACGTAGAACGGGAAGTTCGTACCAGTATAAAAATCTCTGGTGTGCTTGTTTTTTATTTTATTTACTTTACTCTATAATCAGTCTTCAGTTTTATACTTCCGCACTGCTTGTTTTACACTGTTCCATATTACACGATCCATACAAACTTTCATAGAAAACATATTACTATTTTATCCATGAATATTGCAAAGTACATTGAAAAAAGGCACGTATCATATTTAGAGTTTAAAGGAGAAATTTTGCTCTTCCGGGTGAAGGAGTAATAAGTTTTCTGCTATCACATTTATTTATTAGGAAAATCACATTACTACGGTACAACACTATTTACACCTGAGGCTAGGCAATAAGTTTATCAGTTCTTAAACATTGTTTAAGAAGTGCTTAATTTGTAAGCCCTAAATATAATAGTATACGGTACATACACATATTTCGACTTTGTACTTTTAACCCAATTTCTTTGTGAATGAAAATGACAATAAGCGGTCAGATAAATTATAGAAACTAAAAAGCCATAAAATTGTAACATCATTCTCCATATTTTAAATTTCAAACTTGTAAAATATGTACCATAAAACCAATTTTTTTTAATACATTACTTTTCAGTCATAATGTAATTCTTCGTATTAAACCTAATACATCAATTGTTGGGTGCATAACATCTAAAAGTCTGTATCAGTTTTTATTTTTCAGTTATGAACATGAACCAATGATACAGATAGTGATGCAGATTCTTTTCTTTTCCCCTTTTTATAAGTGAACACTATCAACAACATAGTTTTATCATAACCAAAAAAGAAGTACGAAATAATTCTATCAAATATCGATCTGATACTTGAGATATTTTAGTAATTTTCCATGTAAATGGCTCAGGTACAAGTAACAAATATGATTTCATGTCAAAATCTCACCTCATATTAATTTTCTGAGTCTATACTATGATATTGCATGGGCAGGAGCTAAAACAAGGCTTTCTTGCACAAAGACATGCGATGGTAGTTCTAAAAAACATAAAGATACTACTGAAGGGTGGAAAAGAAAAGAAAATAGTTAAAATGTGATATTGATAATTGTAATGGAGATTCCAAAATACAAAATAGTTATCACCATCTCTACTTCTTGCTGCAAAACAGCTTGAGAAATGAGAAGTGTCTCAAGGTTAGCAGTTAGTGACTATATAGTGCTTTCTTGGTATTGCTGTTTGTCATACTGGATGAGGAGAAATCCAAGAACACTTGATATCATAATTATATTAATTTTGCGGATAGGTACCCGAAACTTAATGAATAAGCTGTGAAATATTCAATGAATCCACACAGTAACAAATCCTTTCTTAGTTTAACTTATCATACAATTCAATTGAAAGTAAACAAAAATCTTGATTTATGTCCTCTCCTCGTGCATTCCCTACCGTGTAACCTTAATTTAATAATGCATTCAGTTGATATAGGTATTGAGCTATATGATCGTAATTGCTCACCTAAAAGGAGTAAGTTCATTTACAAAATGTTGACTGCTGCTTTTGATAGTTACAACTCTACCAAAGCCACTATTTGGCCACCTTTTACCTTAAGGGTAAAGTCTTTTAGAACTGAAAGTTCAGATGGGTTTGGGTAGTTTGAGTTTGTTTGTAAACATGGGGTTGTGATTTTGATGATTACACGAAAGTGGATTAAGTTGTGGTAGTGGATAGTGAAATGAAGCAAGGAGTTGAGCTGCTGGTTTTTTTGCTTTGTGTGTTGTTTATGGCTTAGATATTGAAGGTTAAGAGAGAGGTGAATACCTTTTCCGTGATATGGACGAGGAAGATTCTTTTGTTAGGTCTAATGGTGAGGACATTGGTGGTTCTATATGTGAATTGTGTGAAAATGATTCGGGGAAGGAGAGAGATTTGTCTCTGATACTCTATGATTAAAATCAAGTTATAATCAAGAGTAGTTCCTTAGGTTTATGCTCTAGGAAGATTCATCTATTTTTTCTAGCTCAAATAGTTTTATGTTCAAGACTGTTGGAAGGACTGTTTGTTTCAAATTGGTGTGAAGAAGATGTCTAAGGACTGGTAGATGTGTATTGGGTTTAGGTGCATGTATGGATCTAAAGAATTTTGAGGCTACTGAATTTAGTTTAACAAACGTTGAAGCAAGCCATCATCTCATGTCAAGTATTGTGCATGCGGAAGAGATGATGTGGGTAACCTTATTAACAATTCCTACTACTTCCTCCTCCTCGTTCATGCTTCCCTATTTATGCACTTACTTTAATGATACTCCAATGTGTTCTCTTTCTATTGGTTGAGTGTTAACCATAGATTGGTGGTTGTTCACAGCAGGGCTGTAACAGGTTCAGACTAGCCGCCTAAACCACCCTCTACTTCTTCCTTCCGTTTTGAAAGCACCATTTAAGATTGTAGATGGAGACCTTTGCTCTGCATTCTAAATTTTAGTTGTAATAGAACATTCTTTCCTGCCATCAGCCACTTACAAATTATCTCCCGCCTTCTAAATTTTAGCTGTAATAGAACAAATTTGCAACACTCTTTTAACTTGGACTAGTATTTTCATTTTTCTGATTTATCAAAAGCATATGACTAGATTTTGTCAATCATAATCTATGTACAGTAGAAAATGACATGTAAGATGTATACAGAGAACTAAAACTGACTTGATCCGACAAGTGAGTAAATGTAAAATGTTGGATATTTTTAAGCATTCCCTCCATGGCTTGTTTTTGAAGAAAGAAGAAGAAGAAAAGAAGAGGCATTAGTCCCATATCCCCAAAATGTATAAACCTATATATAGTGGATTCTCAAAGAGAGGTTGGGTCCTTTGGGCACTCAAAGCTTGCTCTTTTATGAGAAGAGAGACCATGCATAATAGCCACACACGTACAAGCCGCCGTCCGGCCGGTTGGGCCGGATCCAATAACATATTTCTTTATGGACCTTAGTTACATAGATTTTAGGGAGGGTTTTTTTTATATTTTCTTCTATTTGTATGGGGGGTTTTTGCTACCCATCGAACTTGTTGACAGCTTCTTATTAAGTGTAGAATAAAATAATATGAGTGCTTTCCTCCTAACGAGGACACTCATTTCTTTAAAGAAAAGAGAATAATTATGGAACACTAAATCAAGAACTCCCATTATATTTAGTGTTGAATTCTGCAAGAACAAATGATGGATAAAATATCCTTAATAAGTTTAGATAATTAAAAGGTGTATCGCATAAACACCTTAAGATACTTACTAATATGAGTATGGAAATCAAGTTGTTTCCTCAGAAAGTAAGACCGTTTTCTAAAACAGACTCATGAACCCAGGATTAAAAGCACATGGCCACTAATGTGCCGAGCAATACAAAACACTTTACATAAGAAAATCAACATGTGTGATTGTTCTGGTTTTATCAAGAAGGATACTAGGTTTAAGATTCATTCACCGTAGAATTTCGTAAGGCTTTGAATGGTTTACACTATGTAAAGGTTCAAATCGAAAAGATACCTTTCATTTATGTATTGGTTTTCATGATGATGCAATTCCTTGACCTTGAACTACGTCAGGCTTGATCTCATTTGGATACGTAGGCAATCACTTAAGTGATGCAGCTATTCCGTTTTAAACTTAAAATGTTTTAAATTATTCAATCTTGAAAATAGGGGGAGAATGTTGGATATTTTCAAGCATTCCCTCCATGGTTTGTTTTTGAAGAAAGAGGAAGAGGAAAAGAAGAGGCATTAGTCCCACATCCTCCAAACGTATAAATCTATATAGGTTTAAACCTATATAGGTTTATATAGTGGATTCTCAAAGAGAGGTTGGGCCCTTTGGGTACCCAAAGCTTGCTCTTTTGTGAGGAGGGAGTCCATGCATAATAGCCACATGCGCGCATTGCCGTCGTCGTCCGACCGGTCGGTTGGCCATGTCGGGTCGGGTTTCGGGTCCTGATCCAATAACATATTTTTGGGTAGAAGCAATAATGAATAACAGGCCCAGAACAACCCGTTATGGACCCAGATTTCAAAATAAGACAAGGCGGGGACGCAACCATTTGCAACGGTTTTGACCGTTGGGAAGAAGCAATTTCTAAATAGATGCAATGCTTGGCGAAAAGGCGCTTTGGGCACCCAAAGCTTGCTCATTTGTGAGGAGGGAGACCATGCACAATAGCCACAAGCGTGCATCGCCCTCGTCGTCCGTCCGACTGGTTGGCCTGCCGGCTTGCCATGCTTGGTCGGGTTTCGGGTCCGGATCCGGATCCAATAACATATTTTTGGGTAGAAGCAATAATGAATAACAGGCCCAGAATAGCCCGTTATGGACCCAGATTTCAAAATAAAACAAGGTGGGGACACGACCGTTTACAATGGTTTTGACCGTTGGGAAGAAGCGTTTCTGAATAGATGCAACACTTGGCGAAAAGGCATCTCTTCACAACTATAAATAGCAACGCCTAGAACTATTGTGAAATACTTTTTCTCTTCTCTCAAATTTTACGACGTCCATAGAATGTAACAAAACTCTCTCTTCTTCTTTGGAATCTGTAACGCCTGAAGGCGTTGCAAATCGAAAAACGTCGCAGATCTGGTCTTCTCTTCTTCTTCTCTATTCTATTTTATGCTCTACATCATCAAAAACTGTAATAAAGTGTTCTTGGCCAGATCAAGATCGTAAAAAACTTGAATTTGATTACACTGTTTCAAGGCTTCGTTGAATCCTGAAGTCAATAGTTTGATAACCCATTTGTACTAGGTGGGTTGAACTATTGTCTAAAAGAATCTATAATCTAGATCCTTGAAGTCAGAAGTACGGCATTATCATCATCTTCCTCGTCTCAAACTGCAAATTTTCCAATATAAAATACCGTATAAACCGCTTTTTTACACTCTTTTAACACATGGGTTTCTTTTAATAATTTTTTACGTTACCACACTTAATGTGTTAAAGTTTGTATTTTCTTATAGCTTCACAGTTCAACTATTTTTGTTTTCAGTAAGTTCTTTGTTCATAACCTGTCTTATCTACAACATTGGAAACAAATATTTTTTGATAATCATCCATGTATTTACTCATTGAAAACTGTACTTACTGTCTATACTGGAATGCAATGATGGTTGAAATTAAAACTCAAATCTCTACTAGTTTTTTCCTAAATTTTTCTTCTTTAGTTGCTAATTTCGGTTGTATTTGCCATTAGCCATCAGCCACATCGGTCCATACCTTTGTTGAATCATAATCTCTTAACCTTCAGTATCTAAATAGGAAAATATGATTGTGTTTTAAAATAGGAAAATGTTTCTAAAAGGGACGTTGGTTTTGGTGTTGGTTCTGTTTAGGCTAGGGATGGTTCTGAAAAGGTATGTTAGGGTGTGGAAGTAGTTGATAATTTGGCAAAGGATGGTGGGTTGGTTTCAAACATAGAAGATTTTGCAGGGGCTGGTTACTATAATGAGAGCATAGTGTTATCCAATATATATGATATGCAGAGAATATGTAATAATATGAGGTGTGAAGATTTGTGAAGTCTTTTAGAACTGGAAGTTTAGGGTGGGTTGGGTAGGAGAAGTTCAGGGTGCTTTGGCCTGATATGTTGAAAGTTTGAGGTGTGAAGTTTTGTGTAGTTTGAGTTTGTTTGTAAATATGGGGTTGTGATTTTAATGATCACACGAAAGTGCATTAGGTTGTGGTTATGGGATAGTGAAATGAAGCGAGGAGTTTTGCTGTTGGTTTTTTTGCTTTGTGTTATGGCTTCTTCTTACTGAGGGGGAGATGCATTTGTTTCCTGTTGAGTGTTGATGCTGGTTGATTCATAACGTGAATTCTAGGATGAAACTTTTGCTTACATTAGCTCAGATGAGCTGCTTTCATTTTGTTAATGTGGGCTTGTTCTACAATTAGCCCATTAAGCTCGTTAAAATATATTCAATACAAGACTGCTGCATACTTATTAATGAGTGATAATCGTTTTCTTTGCTATATCAAAATTATAAAGTCTAGAATTATAAATACATAGATCTTCACTCATGTATACTTGAATTTTTAGTTGGTTGTTCACTGTATTGCGTTTAAATATTGTCACATATGCTAAAGCATTGGTTTAGGGATACCACTAAAAAATTTGCTCATTCCAGATTAATATATGTTGGGCTTTGAGAAATGAGAAGTGGTACACTCTTCACTATTTGCATGATTAAAGGACTTCTCTAGTCATTTATTGCATCTAAAAGAAGGACCTTCTTTTCTGCCAATAACAGGAAGTATGGGAATTGACTAGAACCAGATCAAATTCATCACATTGATTAGTTAATGATCAAAGTATAATATTATCAGTTTAACATCTTTGACATCAAGATTTTACCATACCTGACATTCCAAACTGTAACTGACATAAAAGGGATAGCTCCAGAAATTAAACTAGAGGCATGTATGTTTGTAGTAACTCTATTACCTTTACCATATGTTGGTGCAAATATAGGAAAGTTTTGCATGCTAAGGTCTCTATATTGCAGGGTCTGTGGTAAATTTCACAACATCAACCTTTCATATTATTTTATAATTTGTTCCTTATATAGGGAATTTCCCATGTATATATGTTTGCATATCTCTCATGAGATTTCTTTAATCATGAGAGCAATATGCATTTGTGTGCATCGGTGTTATTAGAATCATCATTTTCAACTATGAGACACTAGTTTAATGAAGTTTATTTAACATGACATTACTAGACCTCCACGTGAAAAAGTAATTAATAGTCTGCCAAGTATAATAAGCATTAGTTTACAGTTCTGTTTTATTTGCTTTACAATTTAATGAAAAGGTTGATTTTGTTTTGAGGTAGAAGGAAAAACAGACATGCACATAGATTTCATTTCTCTATCTTAAATGAAACATAATTCATCATTTATAGTTTCATTTACAGTGAGTTAAAGTATGTATAACTAAAAAACTTTTATTTTACAGGTGGATATCCTTGGTGCAAAAGGTAGTAACATGCCGCAACAAGTTATGGATTCGAAGTTACTTTTGATGCCACAACTACATTGGTTTGTATGCTTATATGTATTACTACTTTTGATTACTAGTTGCTACTTGTTCTACATTATGAAATATTATTGGACGTATTATACATGTTTTAATGTAAGGATATTACATATGTTTATTATGTAACCTTACATGTTGATTGTGAGATGTTTGATTAGTATAATATGTTGTTTATTATGAAATGCGTGATTAATATAATATATTGATTATGAAATGTATGTGTTTATACTACTGTGCTGTAGATATATTGTGACTGTGTATAGAAGGGGAACCTATATATGGAGAAATACACATACCCTATAAGACTGTTTTTAAAATGCTAGGAAAAAATTCAGTGATATTGTAAAAAGGCTGTTGAAAATTTCAACAGCATCTAAAAAACGCTATAAAAAGATTCCTTACTAATGAAAAAACGCTCATAGCAATACAAAATGCCACTGTAAACAACACTCATAACAATACAAAAACCGGTATATAATATATCATGTCAACTATAGAAATGCTATTAAAAGAACTCATAGCAATGACAAGAACGCTGTTTTTTTTTTTGAGATCATGGGAAACCTTAAGATCATGGTATTCATTGATACTCACTTAAGTAAACCCCACGCCGTGTGTCTACCCCGCTTTTATTTAGTCGTCGCACACGGATGCTTAACGTTGAAACTCCCACTGATGGTTTGGCGCTGGGATTCGAACCTGCCCGGACACAGTCCTTTGGTTCCCATCTCCCAGCTCCCAAACCAACCGAGCTACGAACGGCGGGTATGACAAGAACGCTGTTAAAAAGTTATTTTAGTAGGGTGAAACCGCTATTAAATATAATTAATAGCAGAAGTCAAACTCTAAGAAAATTGATTTAGCTCGTCAATAGAAAAGCAAAATGTTTTGACAACACTAACAAAATGCTGTTAAAATTTACTTTTTATAGTGTTTATAGTATTGCTATGGTATGTTTCTGACCTATAATGACATATTGTTACACAGCGTAGTCAAAAACGCTATTAAAAGATTTTACAGCATTTCTTAAACACTATGAAAGATCTAGTTTGTTGTAGTGATGTATTATGCGGATGCTATTTTTTTGAATAATTTGAAGGGTACTTCTGGAAGTTCATGTTTATACAAAAAAACGAGACAGTAAAGATATTACAATAAATAATAGGAAAAGAAAACTAAACTTATTTAAATCCAAGCTCAAATACTTTGAGTCCAAACCCATTTTCTACATTCTTCTCTTTTTAGAAATTACCTTCTTCTCTTCACTAAATTTCTGCATACGCTTATTTCATTAGAGATTTTTTTACATCTTCCTATACAGGATGATCAAAAACTTTCTCTATTTCTAAATTTATAAAAAAATAAAATAAATTCTCTAAAATCACAAAATTTAAACCCAAGCTTCCTGAGATTTACAAGCGCCTATGGAATGAAGCAATTAGGGAGTGATGCGGTGATTTATGTGTGCGTTCATCAGTCGGTAAAGATTGGAAAAGGGGCAGTTTTCTGCTATTGGAACCATTGACGGCTATTGGAACCGTGCCCTCGTTAACACCTATACGTGTTGTTGTCCTTGCCATATATTTACTTGCCTGCATTTGGGAATGTAAATGCCTTATGTTTTCTTGCGTGCTGGAGAGTTTTGCATGGGTTATCTTTCATGGCGTATATTGCAGGGTTGTGTGTTTACCAGTGTGTGCGTGCAAGATAAAGTCGGAGCTGTGTATATATTAGTATACATATTCCCACTGCTAACCGTACCCATTTAATCATGTTTTGCTGTGAATTATTCCAAGTTTCCACCTTAATTGTTTAAACACCTTTTATTTATAACCTTTGTGATATAAGTGTCAGCGTGTGAGTAAATATATGTATAAAATTGGGGTGGCCATATGCTTAATATTTTATTAGATTTATTAGTGTGCATTCTGCATTACTTGTTAAGCTACACTTACGCCTGTCACATATATATGTCCTGATATATGTATGTTTACCATCACACCAATGCGTGCATTGAGCCATAGCGAATAAACATTTCCTTGCCTTAATTCTTATGTTTGCAGACTCCGAATCGGATGAGCTTCAGGTTTAATACACACGTTGTTGTCATCGCCAACACTGATTCAATAGGTGCATATTTTCACATTTTTATATATTTTTGCACTGTTTGAATCGGTTTATTCAATTTTTAGTTAACTGTGTGATGTGCTAGGGAGTGTGTACCAGCGTGTGTATGTTTATGAATGTGTGTGTTAAGTAACTTAGGTAGTTGCTGGTTAAGTTTTTTCTACATTATGTTTAGTTGACCGATTTTGATTGCACCTCTAGTTTATTAACAGGCTTTTAATTACAAATCCATACTGGGCTCTATTTGAGAACCTGATCAGCTTGCATTTTTTAGTATTTTTCCAAGTTAGACAAATTTTTGACCTTATTTACTTGGGACTATTTTCCTGTACAAACTGCTGTTATAATATATTTTGATTTACCTTGCTTGCTGTTTTTATTTTATTAAACCGATCGTTAGGAAGATTTGCCTATTTATCTACCGGGAGTTAAAATCAATTTCGTCTGAAGCCCAAAAACATAAAAACTGTTTCATCCGTTTACTCCTCTGTCTGTGCAGTTCCTCATATACCGTCATTATATCGTTACCTGTTCCAGATCGTTCTTCCTCTGAAAATCATTGCATCTCCAAAATCACAAACCCTACCTATCCAAATAATTTCATTCTTCTACCTACCACCTGACAAACCCAACATCGCCTAAAACCATCCCTAAATCCCACCATGATAAATATCTACTCACTGACGAGGACAAAGAGCACATGGTGCAGGATCGTCGGGATTGGTTCGGAACCCTAGATGGACGGTCGAGTTCCCCGAGATGTCCGATTCTCTTTTCGGTCTGAAGAGCTGCTACGGCCGTTACCTGACAGCATCCAACGTGGCGGCGTTCCTTTTGGGGATGACTGGTCACAAGGTGCTCTAGACTCTTCCTCCTCATCTCGATTAGTCGGTTGAGTGGATGCCTGTCCGAGATGGATTTCAGATTTTCATTTATTGATACTATGATTTATTTTTGTTGCCTTTTGATTATTTTGTATGTAACAAGTTAGTGTGCATATAACAAAACATAACAGAGGGTAATTGAAATGCGAACAAGTTTTTCATTAGGATATTGAATTAAAATTTCACATCATTTTGTAATTTCAGTATATTTTCCCATATGTTAAAAGAAAGCAATTAGAGATCATATTTCTCAAAGTTCGATTTGAAAAGTGGATATTTCCAAATAAGAGTTCACCTAACAGACGTGCATAAAACGGCATTTCGTACGCATGAAGGACATTATAAATTTTTAGTCATGCCATTTGGTCTCGCAAATGCACCCTCTACTTTTCAAGCTACTATGAACAACATTTTTAGACCATATCTCCAAAAATTCATATTTGTATTTTTGGATGACATTTTAATTTATGGCTAACTCGTGGGCCTCACATCTACAACATTTAGAAATTACTCTATCCATTCTGGCTAACAATCATTTTTTTGCTAATATTTCAAAATGTGTTTTTGGGCTTCAGGAGCTTGACTACTTAGGTCACATTATTTCATTCATGGGTGTGCGGGTCGATCCAAAAAAAGTTACAGCAGTCCTTCAGTGGCCCATACCAACTTCAACAACAGCAGTTCGCGGGTTTTTGGGTCTTACAGGCTACTACCGTCGCTTTATAAAGACCTATGCTCACATATCAAGCCCACTTTCTGATTTACTAAAAAAAGAGGAAGTAAATTTCTGTTGGACCAACAAAGCCCATGAAGCTTTCCTCTCCCTGCAACACGCACTCACCCAAGCCCCGGTTCTTGCCCTTCCCGATTTCTCAACTTCATTCGAAGTTCATGCCGACGCTTCAGGAACTGCAGTCGGCGCTGTCCTCTCGCAGCAGAGCCACCCAATAGCCTATCACAGCAAGCGTCTGCCACCCACACTCCACAAAGCTTCCACGTACATGCGCGAGATGTACGCCATTACCTCCGCGGTCCAGAAATGGTGACATTACTTACTGGGGCGCCAATTTCTGATCATCACCGACCACCAACGATGGCCAACTAAGCTGTTGGGATTCGATTTTGTAATCCAATACAAGCCAGGTTCGAAAAACACTGTCGCCGATAGCCTATCACGTTGGACCTCCGAAGCGTTGTTGTTGGGATTTTCTTCACTGCAATTTCACCTGACAACCGAGATTCAACAGACTCTAATTGAAGATGAGGAAGCTCAAAAACTGATTCAACAACTTCAGTCCAACCCAGGTAGTGTTGCAAAGTTCTCTTACAGAGATGGCATTCTATTCAGAGGAAAGCAAATTTATGTACCAAACAACCAAGCACTGCAGCACAAAATCCTTTCAGCCTTCCACTGTTCTAGCTCAGGTGGTCATTCTGGAATTAAAGGGACAATGGCACGCATACAGAGTAATTCCTTTTGGCCCAAACTCTTTAATTCAATTAGAGATTTTGTTTCCAATTGCTCAATTTGTTTACAAACTAAGTCGGAAACTACACCACCTAAGGGGTTATTACAACCACTACCCATACCATCGCAAATTTGGAAAGACATCTCTATGGACTTTATTACCCACCTCCCACCTTCCAACAGTAAAACTTCTATTTGGATGATAGTAGATCGTCTTTCCAAGTATGCTCATTTTTGTGCTCTTCCCACTTCCGTCTCCGCCGAACAACTTGCTAGCTATTTTCTACAAGAATATGTGAGATTACATGGTTTTCCATGCTCCATCATGCCCGATCGAGATCGTATATTTATGAGTCACTTTTGGAAAGAGCTTTTTCGCTTACATGGTACCGAACTACGAATGAGTAACGCCTACCATCACCAAACCGATGGCCAAACGGAGGTGGTCAATCGATGTTTGGAAACCTATCTTCGAGCGGTTGTTAGTGATTTTCCCAAAAAATGGACTCGATACTTAGCTTGGGCGGAGTGGTGGTATAATACATGTAAACATTCCGCCATAGGGATGTCATCTTTTCAAGCCGTATATGGTCGTGCACCCCCAATTATCTCCGATTATATTGTAGGGACCACTAAACTACAAGAACTCGAGGAATGGGCACTTACAAGAGACCAAATCTTGCATCTCATTAAAACAAACTTGCAAAGAGCTCAACTTCGTATGAAGAATCAAGCTGATAAGCACTGCATAGACAAACAATTTCCCGTTGGAGCATGGGTCTTCGTCAAACTTCAACCATACCGCCAATCCTCTCTCCGTTCACCACAACATAAGCTCTCCAAAAAATACTTTGGTCCATTCCAAGTCCTTGAACGAATTGGCCCTGTGGCATATAAACTGTGCCTACCTCAAGAAGCCCGCATACACCCCGTTTTCCATATTTCCGTACTGAAACTATGCCCAAACCCGCAAACTACAATTCCTACACCTCTCCCCAAAGAAATCACTACAGCACTCGACCTTGAGGACAAGGTCGATCTTGAAGAGAGGGGTGATGATACGGTTACCATAATAAATAGGACTAAAAGGAGTGTTGTTATGCCTGCAAGATATAGAGAATGAATCACAATATGGAATCTTAGCTGCAACAATGCATGCATGGCTGTACATCATGACAAAATAGAAATTTCTTTGCTGTTTTTGTTTTCAGAATTTGTTATCAATTAGTTACAACTTTTCATTTAGCCAACTATGTAATGCCACTTGGCAACCTAGGATTCACTACTTTGTATCAGCCTCTCTTTATATGAGAGGGCAAGTTGAAATGAAAGAGGGGAATTTGGTAGCAATTATTTCTGCATTCTTCTTTTCTCCAAAAATCATTCTCTTCTTTCTTCATTTCTTTGCTCTGCTCCTTAGAAATTCTTTCTCTTC
The DNA here is from genome assembly GCA_030737815.1 of Allium fistulosum. Classification (NCBI taxonomy): domain Eukaryota; kingdom Viridiplantae; phylum Streptophyta; class Magnoliopsida; order Asparagales; family Amaryllidaceae; genus Allium; species Allium fistulosum. Next base: position 71,219,745 of record CM060903.1, read on the forward strand.
TGTTGCATACAACATTCAAGGAGTTAGTGTTGCTTTCACTGCAATTGATGGACTTTGAGATATGATGACGTGGATGAAAAATTGTGTTTTGGATCTAGTACAGTGCCTGGTTATGAAGTCGCCACGGTTTGAGTTGTCGTTGAGTGTTTGGAGTCACGTTGGTTCTGAAAATACTCACGTCAAAGCTAGTTTGAGTCGAACGTGGTGCTGTTGCCTGTATCGGGAAATATGATGAGTTGCTGCCTATGGTAGAAGGTAAAGTTGCCGTCACTTTTGCTGCTGCAATGATCCAGTTTGATGCTTTGGCTGCCCGGTACTCTAAGTTGATGAGATACAGTATTTTAATACCATCATCTGAAAAGGAAAAACTGCTCTTGGTTTGATTTATTGGCTATTTATTGATGAATGAATACGCTATGCCTTGATATGCCTGGCAGTGTCGATTTGTATCAGTTTGTAATGACTTGGTTGATAAAAGTTGGACTGGTGATCGAAATATCGGAGATAAGATAATGAATGGCATGGTTTCAGTGTTTAAGGTTTGAGTGGTGCACCCGACAGTGATGAAGCCGGAAGCTTTGGAAATATGCAGGAATGTGATTTTTCAAACTAGCCCATTAGAATAGGATAATGATTTGTATTCAGAGAAAAAAATCTTGTGATTGAATGATTCTTCTCGCTGTTTTAAACTTTTCTCCGTTTTGATTGTATTCTGTACTATGGGCATGTTTTATAAATTGTTACTTGTATCTTTTGAATTAGGTCGCACCATATAAAAACTGCTTGATGCAACGTTGGATTCTCCGGATTTAGTTGCGATATTGGATGATGAACTTCTTGAAATACGTTGCTGCTACTTTACACTTCGATTATATTTTATTACTGCATTTGTAACACACTCGGTTTAAATATCAACAGCATATCTCTTTGAAACCCAAAATTTCTTGATATCGCATTGATACACAGTACTAAATAAACACATTAAATACAACGTCTATTTACTAACATGTAGAAATTAATTGCAATATATCACAATTTTTCTCTTTTGTTAATAGTAAACATATGGTAAAACCAAGATTCGAAATTCCGTTTCCGTTTCCGTTTCGGCCGTTGGTAATTTTAAAATTCCCGGTTCCGTTCCGGAAATTTTGGAAGTTCCGTTTTAATTCCGGATTTCTAATTCCGGTACCTTTTTTGCTTTAATTTGCTATTTACGCTCATAAATATCCAATACTGTCATAAATTTATAGTACATTTTTTACATTACATATAAAATACACTTTAATTAAAAAACCATTGTTTAAGATTTTGTATTGCTCATTTGAGATTTTGGTCAATTTTTGAAATTTTTACTATAGTTCGATGTAAATTAACAAAAGTATAACAACATTTTTGTCCATACACATGAATTTTTGTCCATTTATTTATTGTCATATTTAATTTGTTTTCCTTTTTTAATTACTATATGTTTGTTGTAATTTTTTATGATTTTTTTAATATTTGAAAAGAAAATCCGGAATTTGAAACGGAACCGGAATTTTGACCGGATTCCGTTCCGGTTACGAGTGGAACCGGAACGGAATCACCGGAATAACCGGAATTCCGCCGGAATTTTGAACCATGGTAAAAACTACAAAATATAAAAAATGGATGTGCTTATATGTGATGCGTTGAATGAAAAATAACAGATAACAAATTGACTGAAAAAAAAATTGTCCTTTTATGATTTTTTTAACTATAAGAGCATCTCCAACAGGTGGTCTAAAAATGAAAGTGGCAAAAAGAAAAGAAAAATGAGAAACCCCCACTCATGCAGCAGCAATTGTGGGATGTTTTTTTCCTAGTCGTTGAAAACCCTTTAAACGGCTTTTAGATAACCGTTTAAAACTACAAACAGTTGTCTAAAACCCGTTTGTAGGGGTGTTCTTTAAAAAAAACCGTATGTGTGACTTTTACCTACCCGAGCCATACCTCCTGCTTTGTTCTTGCTCCTCTGGAAATGTCGACCAATCTATGGTGATTTAATCCACTAAAAAAATTTCAAATCAAATCTCCATATCCACAAAAAATTCTCTAATATTCATTCTCTACTCCAACCTCTTCCAAGATTCATTCGATTTGCTTAATTTAAACCAACAATTAAAAATTCTAAAATCCCAAGCTTTTGAATATTTGGTTTGATTTTGATGATGGAAGACGTAAATGCAGAAGGATCTAGCTCCTCGGTCCTTATTCGTAGAAGAAAAACGACGAGAAGAAGCAGAAGGGCTTTTGATGGCGACGATGGTGGATTTGAAGTTGGTGCAGCGAATGTGATTTCACGGACATTCCCGTTTAGGTCGATCACAATGCTTGAAGAAGGAGTTCATCATATTTTCACGAGCGGAAAAGAGTTCACGGTATATTTTTTATTGTAGTTTATGTTGGTAATGTGTTAACTTATTTTTATGTATTACTAATTTACATTCAAACCGTATTATAAATAGAATCGCGATAGAATGATATGCCACGGATCTTTCACAACAATGTTAAGATGATGGAAAAAAGCTAAATGTGCATCCACATATTAGAGATCTTGTAATGAAAATATTTAGTAGATTTATGGATATTGAGTTGCGAAACTCAGATAATAGATGTATATATGCCATAGTCGAGCGATGGTGGCCAAACACACATACATTTTTAAACCCGAATGCTGAGATTGATTTTGCACTGTTAGATTTTACGATGTTGACATCCATACCAGTTTATGTGCTTGGCTGTGAGTTTGTAGGTTGTTTTGGGTTTATTAAATGAATAAATGTCTTATTTATTATAATTTTTTTGAATTTGATTAGTGTTAACCTCATATATAAATACATGTGTATGCGTGTGTATATAATTTGTAAATAATAAACAAAATAACAAATATATAAACATATATTATTTTCATGAGTTTTCTTATCAACTTAAAAACTTAAAAGCCACATAAATATACATAATTTCCTATAAATAAATAAAAATCTAAACAAATTAATAAATAAATTCAGGAATAAACAAGTTTAAAAAAAAAGAAATAAAAACTAGAAAACTAAACTAACAAATATAAAAAGCAACTAAACTAAACTAAGCTAATCAAATAAATTCATAAATAAACAAGCAAAGAAGAACCAAAAAACTAAACTAATAAATATTAAAAACGAAAAAACCTAAGCTATGTTATGTAGAAAACATGAAAATAAAATAAACGAATTTCAAAACTCCCTTTGGTATAAATGGCAAAGTGATTGCCGTTTATACTATAAATGGGTTTTTGATTTTCATTTATACTACTTTGTCGTTTATAGATCGCCGCGTTTAAAAAAAAAAGGGAGAATCCCCATTTTCCTTTCTTCCCCACGCACGAACTACCACTGCTACAGCGTGGGTAAAGAAAGTGGAGCGGAGATTCTCCCCATTTTTTCCATCCCGCACGCTGACAGAGATGGTCTAATACACTTTGAAGAAAAAAATCAAGTATAAAAATATATTTATTATCATCAAACGAGATGTATACCGCACAATTTATCTCTAGATCAACCAAATTTCAACCACTTAGCTATCATGAATAATTTTCCATAGCAATATAGATTTAATCACCTATAACAGAATCAAATAACACTTCTAATCACCCAATAGCAAAGCACAAAGAATTACAAACCGCCCACCTAAGCAAAAAAAATATATAAAATCAATAATTGTAATGTACCCCTTTGACATTGTAAATAGTGAATATGGAAGAAAACCAGTAATGATATCAATTTGCATCTACATAATATGCCAAAGTAAAGCTTTGAAATGCATATGAGCAAAAAAGATCCAGAGATGTGTGTGACATCATATACATTCATATAATCATTAATAAATGGAAAGAATAAGAGAAAAAAGGTTGTGTCGAAGGCTGAAGAATGATAAAAGAGACGTGTTTGTTTAATCTGATGCTGAAATACCAAAGTGGTCATGCAGCATTGTCCTCAGCATTCTAGTTTCATGGTGTAGCATTCTCATCAGTCTTCTTATGTCCCTCACTTTTTTCAACAAAAACATAAATCACGGGTTATGAAATATGTACTTCCTATTGTTTTTCCAGTCGAAATAGTTGGAAAAATTTACCATCAAATCCATTTTATCTTCTTCTTGGATCAGATCCTCCTCACCCTTCGTACTCTCCTCACCATAGCCTCTTATGTTTTTTTCATAGAAAGATGTCAATATGCATTCTAACCTAGGTGCGAAACTCCCTTGCAGCAACCTTTGAACTACTTTCCTACAAACACACGGAGGGAAAAAGAAAAAGATTGGTACTTAGGAAAAACATGACTCTTCAACTCTAAAATCAAATTACAGAAAGACTCATTCTATTAACACCCTTGATAATTCTTTTCGTCACCCATTCATTTTGTAAAATTAAAACACTGCAATCATTCCTTTTAACCCCTCACTTAATACCAACTATATCCTTTTATTCTAACATTAATACTGCAACATGGAATTTAAGGTTAAAACAATGAACGAAGAAAATCAACGTTGGGCTTAAACCTGGTCAGTTATTGGATAACGTTCTTTGCATGCCACAATAGATATCAAAGAAGGCTCTGTCTATTCTTACCCCGCTAATTGATTTTCCCATCCCGTTATTTTGAAAATAAATTTATCACACTACCTTTTACTTTACACACCCTGTTTATTCCAGTTTGCACTCACAGATAGTTATGTTTAGTCTTCTTCCACCTCTTTTATTTGTCTTTTAGTTTACTTGTTCCTTCTTTTCTCAAATTAATTTTTTCAAAACCCTAATTCTCAAAACCTAGCAATAATGGAGGGAGGTAAACATGGAGAAAGATGAGAAAAAATTAAGATCAAAGTAGTGCCATAATTCTCAAATTAATTAGAGTTATCGATTTTTTTCCTTGTCTATTTTCATACAAAGGTGGATGTATGGGACGACGCTGATTAACCGTCATCAATGGGTATCCCTCCTTCATAAAAATTCCAGTATTTCACAATTTTAATCAGAAAAGGTGGCAGATGTAGAGGCAAACTGGTAAAAATATCTGATTAACTGGTAAAGGGTAAAAATAGAATTTATAATTTCATATTATAACCGGGGGTGAAAAGAAAATAAATGGGTGGCAATAGTTGGAGCCATCAAGGAATTCTTATGGCATGCCGCACTAGGTTTTGATGAATTCAAAGGGTGAGTGAAACTAGGTTTTGATTGATTCCAAGTATAAGAGATACAAGGTTATAGTTCAATTATAGGTCACACAGCACTTAGTAATAGTAAAATCCGATGTATTTGTAACATGGTGAAATATGTAGTTTTTCAATTCTCAAACTATTTTTACATTTGTTAATTTTCATGCACAACAAAAAGGAAGAAAAATGAAATTTGAAGCATTCGAGTAAATCAAAGAATTTTAAGAACGTAAAATAGCATGGGGATATGAGATATGGTTTACTTGTTTTGGGAGGAAGAAGAAAAGAGTAATGTTGTCTTTGATTTTTTAAATCTGATTGAGTGGGGATGGGAATAGAAAATAAGGAGGTGGAAACAGAAATATCCTTATAGAAAATACATACCGTACTTCGACTTCACCTAGTGTAGGACCATGATCTCGGTCAGCGCTCTCTTCCATTTCTCCGTCAGCGCTCTCTTCCATTTCTCTCTTAGCGCTCTCTTCCATTTGCTGGTCAGTACATTTGGATACCCGATTGATCTCCCTGACGCCCTTTCCCAGGCCTTTATCAGCTCCACAACAGTGGTAGTAGGTTTCGTCGTGATTACGACTTGTAGAAATTAGGGTTACACTTTTCATAGGCTTCCGATTTATACAATGCATCTTTCGGCAGATTTAGCAAGGTTTGAAGTAAAGGGGTTATAAGGGTATTCAAGAAAGGAGGGTTTCATTTTCAAGTATGATTTAATGTCTGCAAATTTCCAGAACAAATCCTAGTTTTATTAAGTTTCTATCCAAAATGTTACAAAATTACATCGGTGCACCGCATGGTCTAGAGAAATAATTCAAGGAAAGATAAATGTATAATATAATTACCATTTGTGCCTCTTGACTTTTATTACGTGATTTTGTGGTGGCATATATTATATTATTATACTTATTGGGTTTTGTTATTGTAAGTTTTCTAAAATTGTTCATACTTATTGTAGCTAACATTTTAACCGAAATTAGTACATAGTTTCCATTGCCAATTGGATAGCTCTTATAAAAATACTGGACAGAAACTTGCATTCGAGGCAAAAAGATGTAAAAATACTCTTATGCTAAAACATACAATGCTAAATTAACGAAATTTAACTGCATATTTCATTACACTTAAATACATCCATAGTAATAGGATAATTGATATTTTAATATATAAGTCCCATAATAATCATATTTTATTTATTTTTATACATAACATAGAGATAAGACTAATAATGTATTGAACATAAATATTTCTTATAGTGTTATTTATGTTTGACTTCTAGAGTGAATCCAAAGAATTAAATCCATTATGTCATCAATTATGTTTAAATATATGCCCAACAATTAATCAATTTGATGCTAGCATTAAATTTATAATTTTATGAATGTAAAACTACTTGGTACCTGTAAAATTTAAGCATAATACTTATGGCATGTAATAGGAGTTCCATTTATATTATGGCTGTTAAGGTCCCAACCATAAATTCCATAAGGTACTACAAGAGGATGCTACAGAGGGTCATAACAACCGCGTGTTTGTGGAATTCTCATAAGCCGACCCATCATCGTATATAGAACCGTATCTCTACCATTTATAAGACTTGTCTCATCCTGACCAACTATCGTCGCGAAAACTTGTGAAGATGTAGGTAGCACATATTATTGGTGCAATAGGTTTTCTTTAATTATAAATTTATAATTATGGATCTCTGGAAGTTGTGAAACTCGATGAAAGTATTGAGCTAAATCATTATTCTCATCCAATATACGTTGTATCCTTTCCAATATTCCTCTATTCAAGTCTTCATTTTCAATCATTTGGTTTTCAATTTCAAGATTAGTATCATATATATAGTTGTAGAAATCTAGGTCTATCTCCTTCTTTAGGTAGTAGGCTTCTAATATTGTGATATATACATCCTTGAGCATGGAAAGAATAAATACCAGCTCTTCCAATTGTTAGGTTTTCATCGACGTGCACTCCCATTGAAGTGAAGGAAAATACATGGTTATATGATCGAATATTTCTTTTGAAATGTATACTACCAGCACTTGTATCCTTGTAGAGCTCCAAGAGCTCATTTGGTGGCACTAGGGGAGTATGGTTCTTCCATTTGAACAGCACAATGATCCAGTCATGTGTTGAAATAATTTTGCAGAACAATGTTGATAAAATGTTGGTTGTTTCAATATATGTTTTTAAAATCCAGTATGATCTTTGAAATATTTTGCAACATTATGAGTTCTAACATTTCTTCGCACAGTTTGATGCCTTTGTAGTTTATTATTATTTTATGATGATCGTCTCTGCTCTTGGTTAGATTGTGGTATGTCATTTACAATATTTTCTCTTTCCTCAATAGATGTGGTTTTAGTTTGTTCTCTTTGTATTCTTGGGGTTTCTATCTTGTTGATAATTATGAGATTCATTGCTTATAGTATTTATATCTCTTTCTAAAGATGCAGTTTAGGATCTTTCTCTTCTTTATCGATACATTTCATGACGCCAAGCTAGATAATTTTCTCTTTGTTATTGACTCACAACCCTCCTTCATTCTCTATCTCTCATACGACGCATTTCTCTTTGTTCATGACTTAAAATAGTTGTTCTTCTATTTTGTCTCCTTGACTAATCATCTTTAATATACAGCCGGCTGAAAAATAAATACGATTAAGTTATTATTATTTTAATCTTAAATACTTTCTTTCACACAGCAGTTGATGGTACTTGTTAAGGTAATGATAACTATAACAGTAAGATTATTAGAATGAAACTGAATTCCAACACCACATAATAGATAAAGTAATTATACTATTTGCAAACATTAATATAAATCAAAATTTTATTTCAAAATTGGAATACATAAAAGTAGAGAATATATAGTGATTTCCTTGTTAATAATAAGGGCCGCAACACCGAAAAAGTACCACTAATAAATGTTAATGTTTTTATTCCTACATAATGACTTTTTATTCAAATTTATTCCATAATCATCGCCATCCATTTTCCTCTATAAATTTTACCTGCAAAAACATGAAGAAAAAACTAATAAGACAATAAAATTTAATTATATTATATTTTTTCAAATTTTTTTATTGATATATCACTTACCACTTCAGAAGTGTCCTTCATTGAAGATGTTTTTGGAGATATATCATCTTTTTGAGTCGACCTTTGCTTATTACAGTATTTAGTATCCATTGTTTGGTCGATAAATTATGTTGTATGCTCTACTTAATGTAAGGATGATAATGATTTTTGTTTTTTTTTTGTTTTTTTTTGAAATGGTACTTAGATACAACATGTCAATGGGACAACAAACCACAAATCATGTGTCAATAAATGTTTGAATCACGCTATGCAAGTTTTGAACTTGTGACCTCTCGCACCAAAGTCGAATCACTTAACCACTGAGACAATGGTGCTTGTCATGATAATGATTTTTGTTATAGGTATGTGTAAAGAACTTTTGTAAATAGAATATATTATCTAATTTGAGTGATATCGCCAATTAAATATAATCTTTTTTTAATAAATTACCTTATTGCGGAGGAAGATGTCAAATATGATTTAGTTGCCTAGAAAAAAATAAGTTAGTCTATTGAATAAAATACATTGTCATGTTAATTTAGATCTCAAAAAAACATGTACAAAAAATGTGAATATGCAATCATCGGTAAATATAAATTGTAAATAAACATACATTGTAACTTTACTGCCACTAAATACAGTAAATTGAACTTATTTTGAACAACTGTTACTCAAAAGGAAAATTTAATCCAAGAATAATAATTGAAGAATTTATTTTTAAATGATTGTTCTTTTAGTTTTACATAGTGAAAAACATAATAATTATTTTATCAAAATACCCTAATATCACCTACAACGTAAGCTGTCATAACCTCTTCATTTTATCAAACACGTATTCCTCATTGTTAAATTTATGGAAAGTTTATTTTTATTTTATACAATTTATGCATATTGTTTCAGGTCAAATACTAATGCATGTTTAACATATATGAAGAAGGAGGCTTCAACTGTAGCATTCTACTTAATGCATGTTTAGAGAAAATAAAACTTTTGGAACTTTGTGCAATATCACTAGTTGTTTAACTTAGTTTGGAACAGTTGTTTGTTATAGTTTTATAACACTATTTTTCATAATATTTAATGTATAACCACTAGATTAAGTTTCTGGCAAGAATTCTACATCATATAATACAACCTAGCTATAGAAATGACTTTTGTCCCCACGCAAATGTTGTAAAATATGCATATTTCTTTATCCAGTTATATGCATGTACCAAAATTAAACCCATTTTTGTCTCACGTGTAAGATAAGATATTTTATTTCTTAATTCATATATGTACTGTTTTACTTATTCAACTATTACAATATAATACTTAGTTGTTAAATTAATTGTAGTAAAAAAAGAGCCATGAAAATTAATTATTAGCAAAGGGATGAAATAAAAAGAAAACGATATTGTAAAGAAGACCACATGTATAAGGATTTTACTAACCAATAACTATTAAAAAAAAGAGAATAATGTGCTGCAAGACCATACGTAGAAAATTAATATTAAAAAAAATGGATCTAGACTTACCTGAAGCTTTAAAAGAACAATGATTTTGGAGGTAAATGGTGGCGAGCGGTAGTGGATAATGACAAATAACAGTGAAGAGTGCAGAATGCCAGAAGTGATGAATGGTGGAGAAAGTTGGGTTGTGAATGGCAAGAGTGAGGAGGAAAAGAAAATATCGTAAGATATTTATAGGGGTTGTAGCATTTTCTAGAATCCTATATTTAAAGCACTTTACTGAAGAAATGAACATATGATAGCGGCTATTGATTTGGTCTATTTTATTTAATAAAGATTAGCTCCAAAGATTTGATCAAAATTGTAAAGGCTTTTACTGTATGCTATTGATTAGGTCTACTGTAAAATTTTCTTTTGTATTTTATGTTATGCATTTAAGGGTGTAGATGTTTCATTTTTAATATTATTTTTCGTTACCCTTTTTATTTTAATTTTGTTTAATCTTTTTTGAGCCTGTATATAAAGGGTATTTTTGAAATTTTATGGTTGGATCAAAAGATTGCACAATCGAAACTGCACTAATTTTGGTTAACATTTTAACTGCAATAAGTATAAACATTTTTAGAAACTTACGATAACAAAACCCTAAGTATATATATATACATACATATATATATATAATAATATAATATATCCCACCACAAAATCACGTAATAAAAGTCAAGAGGCACATATGGTAATTATATTATACGTTTATCTTTCCTTGAATGATTTCTCTAGTCTAAACTATACGGGCACCGATGTAACTTTGTAACATTATGGATGGAAACTTAATAAAACTAGGATCTATTCTAGAAATTCGTTGACATTGAATTATACTTAAAAATGAAACCTCATTTCTTGAATACCCTCCTAACCCTTTTGCTTCAAATGTTGCTAAATTTGTCGATGATGCATGTATAAATCAGAAGCATGTGGAAAGCATAAACCTAATTTTTGCAAGCCGTAATCATGATGATACCTACCACCACAGTTGTAGAGCTGATAAAGGCCTGGGAAAGGGCATTAGGGGAGGTCAAACGGGTATCCAAATGTACTGACCAGGAAATGGAAGAGAGTGCTAAGAGAGAAATGGAAGAGAGCACTAACGGAGAAATGGAAGAGAGCACTGACCAGGATCATGATCCTACACTAGGTGAAGTCGAAGTACGATATGTGTTTTCTGTGAGGATATTTCTGTTTCCACCCATTATTTTCTGTTCCTACCCCCACTCAATCTGATTCAAAAAATCAAAGACAAAATTACTCTTTTCTTCTTCCTCTCAAAACAAGCAAACCATATCCATGTGCTATTTTACATTCTTAAAAATCTTTGATTTACTCAAAAGCTTCAAATTTCATTTTTTCCCTTAATGTTATGCAAGAAAATTAACAAACGTAAGGATAACATAGTTTGAGAATAGGAAAACAGATGATTTCACCATGTTACAAATACATTGGATTTTAATATTACCAAGTGTTGTGTGCCCTATGATTCAAGCATAGCCTGGTATCTCTTGTACTTGGAATCAATCAAAACCTAGTTCCACTCACCTTTTGAATTCATCAAAACCTAATGTGGTGTGCCATAGGAATTCTTTGATGACTTCGGCTATTGCCACCCCCTTTATTCGCTTTTCACCCCAGTTATAATATGACATTATAAATTCAATTTTAACCTTTACCACTTAATCAAATATTTTTACCAGCTTGTCTCTGCACCTACCACCTTTTATGATTAAAATTGTGAAATACTGAAAGTATCATGAAGGAGGGATACCCATTGATGATTGTAAATTAGCGCAGTCCCATGGCATTGATTTTACGTCCACCTTTGTATGAAAATAGAGAAGGAAAAAAATAGACAACTCTAATTAATTTGAGAATAATGACACTACTTTGAACTTAGTTTCTTCTCGTCTTTCTCCATGTTTACCTTCCTCCATTATTGCTAGGTTTTGAGAATTAGTGTTTTAAAAAAATTAATTTGAGAAAAGAAGGAAGTAATAAAATAAAAAAATAAAAGAAGAGGAATAAGGCTAAACATAACTATCTGTAAGGACAGAATTGTAATAAATGGGATGGGTAAAGTAAAAGGCGATGTGGTAAATTTATTTTCAAAATAATGGGATGGGAAATTTTTTTCCTTGTCTATTTTCATATAAAAGTGGATGTAAAATCGACGCCATGGGACCGTGCTGATTTACAATCATCAATGGGTATCCGTCCCTCATGAAACTTTCTGTATTTCACAATTTTAATCAGAAAAGGTGGTAGATGCAGAGACAAACTGGTAAATATATTTGATTAATTGGTAAAGGGTAAATTGAAATTTATAATTTCATATTATAACTGGAATGAAAAGAAAATAAAGATGTGGCAACAGCCGAAGCCATCAAAGGATTCCTACGGCACGCCGCACTAGTTTTTGATGAATTCAAAGGGTGAGTGGAACTAGGTTTTGATTGATTCCAAGTATAAGGGATACTAGATTATAGTTGAATCATAGGGCACATAACACTTGGTAATAGTAAAATCCAATGTATTTGTAACATGGTGAAATCTCAGTATTCCTATTCTCAAACTATTTTATCCTTACGTTTGTTAATTTTCATGCACAACAAAAAGCAAAAAAATGAAATTTGAAGCATTTAAGTAAATCAAAGAATGTTAAGAATGTAAAATAACATAGGGATATGTTTTACTTTTTTGAGAGGAAGAAGAAAAGAGTAATTTAGTCTTGATTTTTTAAATTAGATTGAGTAGGGGTGGAAACAGAAAATAATGGGGGTGGAAATAGAAATATCCTTACAAAAAAAACATACCGTACTTCGACTTCACCTAGTGTAAGATCATGATCCTGGTCAGCGCTCTCTTCCATTTCTTTGTCAGCTTCCATTTCTCTCATAGCACTCTCTTCAATTTCCTGGTCAGTACATTTGGATACCCAATTGATCTCCCCTTATGCACTCTCCCAGGCCTTTGTCAGCTCTGCAACAGTGGCGGTAAGTTTCATCATGATTACAGCTTGCAAAAATTAAGGTTATGCTTTCCATAGGCTTTCTATTTATACAATGCATCTTTTTGGCAGATTTAGCAAGATTTGAAGTAAAAAGATTATGAGTGTATTCAAGAAAGGAGGGTTTCATTTTTGAGTACAATTGGTCTTAGTTTTATTAAGTTTCCATCCATAATGTTATAAAATTACATTGGTGCCTCGTATAGTATGGAGAAACTATTCAAGGAAAGATAAATGTATAATATAATTTTTGTCTGTGCCTCTTGACTTTTATTACGTGATTTTATGGTGGCATATTGTATATTATTGTGCTTATTGGGTTTTGTTATTGTAAGTTTTCTAAAAATGCTTATACTTATTGCAGTTAAAATGGTAACCAAAATTAGTACATAGTTTCCATTGCCATTGGACAACTCTTATAAAAATACTAGACATAAACTTGCATTCAAGGCAAAAAGATGTAAAAATACTCTTATGCTAAAACATACAATGCTAAATTAATAAAACCTACAATGCATATTTCATTACACTTAAATACATCCATAGTAATAAGACAATTGATATTTTAATATATAAGTCCTATAATAATCATATCTATACTATATTATTATTAGTGAGTTCACTTTCAAACTCACACAGGCCCCCTTGAAATTTGGCAACTGAAGAGTCTCGACTATCCTGAAGCAGCGTTGTTTTCACGCAAGGAATCCAATTAGTTTTCCTTCATGTCCTAAAGTCTCTTCTCCCGGTTTGGCTTCAAGAAACAAGACAAGCTTATTTACGAAGCAGAAAAGAATTGACAAGAAATAATCAAACCCTAACCCTGAACCGATTGAATCCGACTCCAATTCACCAAACCCTAACCTTAATTCGTCATATCATCCTCAAGATCTTGCCTTCAGCTACATGTTTGAAATCCCAAAACCGCGTCTCCAAGGTAAAGGCAAGGAAGGGGCCATGTCGTCGTCTTCGCTGCCACTATCGCGTAAATCCTAATTTTTTGGATATATCTTATGTCCGCGTTTCCTGAGGTAAATTATGTTCAGTGTTCTCAGACTTTGATTTTTCAATATTTTACTTCCCCTATTTTACTCTTTTTTAATGTTAGGTGGCTTATCGCAATCGTGCAAATTCATATAGCTTTCTAGCAGATTAAAAAACATGAATATGTAAAAAATATCATAGTAGATTTGCACACCATCACCTATATTTTAGCTGTTTAACATATACTCTGCCAACGATAATCATATCTGTTTCCTGTATATTTTGTATACTTCTTCCTGTTTTTGATAAAAATAAAATTTCTACCATTAGCTGTTCATTGTAATGTCTGGTCTTTAATTTAATTTAATACTGAATCATCTTAGATATTTAAACTATGCTTCAGCTGCAAACTTTGATGGACTCTACGTCATCATTTCAACAGATCCATCTGCGAATGTTAAATTTGTAGTGTCAGTATGAAGGTACTATTATTACCTGTCTATATATACCAAAGGGTACATGATTAGTTGTTTTTCTGATTTAGATAGGAAACAAGATTTTATATTTTTAGTGTTTATTTTCTTCCCAAGTTTTTGGATTACGTTTACTGTATGATCTTGCTTTCGTCGGTCTGTCTTACATACTACTTTAGGCATATCAAAGACTGAAGCAATTTTTTATGCTAATTAACTATGCTTTCAAGATAGAACCATGTATGTAATTGTTGCAATGGTCTGATAAATATGATGAATTTTAGTCGCTGTTATTTATACTATTAGTCACTATATTTTTACTCCGGTTTTCATTTGATGAAAATAATGACTTTGTAGTCATATAAAATGGTTTAATTAAATTGTTGAAAGAGCTCTCCTTATTATTTGAAGTATCGAAATATAATTAAATCAGCAATACAATAATTTTTAAATCAAAAATCGATTTAGCTCTCTTTTTTCTGTGGGGTATATTAGACAACAATTGGAATGTGTTCAACTCTGGATTCGAGCATACTGTAAATTGCACTTTTGGCCATGTTGCACTAAGTTAGTCTAACATCTTAGCAAAAATGGTTTATGTCACCTGTATTTTTGACCATCGTTGAAACATAAAATGTTTGTCACTAATAAACCTATCCTTCGTGTGTTTGTGTATATACATCATACACACAGAGATATGTTTGTGACTGTATGTTCAATTAGTTAAATATACGAAAAATAAAAGGTATTGGTGTTTAGACACTAAGATGTCCATTTTTAACTTTTGTAATTTTTAATTTTATCGATGTTTCATTCCTATCGCTGAAAAAGTCGTTTTAATCCATTAACATCATCATTTAGTACCTTCAATGCTCTTAAACCTTTAATGTACTGGAAAAACTGATTTTTTTTAAATGATTTCTATTGATGTATTCTTCCGTTCCTATAGATTGATGATTCAGGTTCATTTCTTAAAGTGAATGCAGAAAGATGATGCCAGGTAGAATTTAATGTCTGTAATTGAGATGTACGCTTTTTGCCATCATTCAATTTTTCCAGGTAAAATTTCTTAATATCGATATCTTATGTCTTTTTCAAAGAAAACCACTTAGGAATTGAGTATGATTGCAATGTGATTCATGCTGAATTATACCTTTTTGCTGTTTGGTGTCAGGGGAGCACAGTTGCAAAGATAATGTCGACGATAACACTACTTTAATAGATATTTACAACAATGCATATACAATACGATTCTTGCTTTTACTAACCTTTCAACCCCAAGCCTAAGATCCTGATCCTACAATTGAGTAATTCTTCAACCAGTATTGCTGGAACATCTGCAATGCATACTCCATTCGATACAATTCTATATTATTTACATTTCCCAATCATTTTCAACTATTAAGTTTCTTAAGTTGTAATGGTAAGCACTTACAAAGTTAT
Source organism: Allium fistulosum (assembly GCA_030737815.1). NCBI lineage: Eukaryota > Viridiplantae > Streptophyta > Magnoliopsida > Asparagales > Amaryllidaceae > Allium > Allium fistulosum. The sequence goes on from CM060903.1 coordinate 71,235,470, forward strand.
GACCAATTGCATGTTCAAGCTAACTTCACCCTTTTTTTAACTATGTAAAAATTATCAAAAATTGTTCATTTGCAATTTGCATGGTAAGCAGTCCGCCTATAGCACATCTCCAAGCATTTTACACCCATGATAATTTATCGTCCACTGGAGTTCAAGAACAAAGCAATATTGAAGACTAGAAGAATGGTGCTACTTTATATTCCTTCTGAAACAAAAACAAATTAGATTCAACAATATGTACCGTATATGTCAATTCCTTAATATATAATATACATATCATGGGATGTCTCAGTACTGCATAATTAAATGTATGCCTGGTAAGTTTATTATAATATAGCATTGATTCTATATGTTAACTGAAATATAATGTACACGACACATTCTATAACTCTGGCTGAACTTTGATATAGGAAAATCATTACTTCAATGATACTTATTTTAGTTTTTAGTAGCATAGCTGATAATCTTGATATATTAGTTTATGCTAATATATTTTTGGAAGACATGATAATAATCATCTTTTTCATCTAACTTGCAACTTAATCAATGACCCTTTCTTTTGATTGAAATCATCGAATATTTTTTTTGATGTACTTGCATGTACTTTAATGGCTTTAATTGTTATAGTTTGCATTATTTAGGCTCAAGATATTTTCTGATTTTGTTCATAATGTGACATTCACTGCCAACTCTAATATTGTTTAGTTAATAGGTCCAAGTCACTGTCTTAAGAATCAGACGTGCCATATAATTGAAAATATGAAACCTTATTGTAACTTAAATGATATCTATTTCATAACATGAATGCCATTATTTGATTATCGTTTATCAAATAATATGTTGTTTCAGTTATCTACATATCACTTATTGATTTTCTTCAAACTGTTTACGAACGTTTCAACAGAAAAAAATGAACAACTTGCTTGGAACATGTACAAAAAATATATGAAGTGAGGGAATATATGTAAACTGCTTTCTAGCTTCCAACCATTAATGTTTATCCTCTCAGTTTAACTTGCTTTAAATAGATGACATCAATCCAGGTCTTGGTGGAGTTGTGGAGGCAGTCTGAACAGGTGTGCATCTGAACGCAGTGGGCCTATGTTGAGCTCAGTTTTAGAATCTGATCCATGTATTCCATAATATCCAACTGATTCTTATTTGATTCATCTGATTACTTATTGATAACATGATGTTTATTTGGCCATAGCCATAAGAAAATTTACTGATAACTGAAATATACGCGGCATATTTCACTTACTTTGAGGTTTAATACAGGTTGGAAAAAATCTACAGTTGTTCCCAATCCAATGCAAGGAAACGACAACTTTGGTAGAGCCTTCAATAAAGGAACAATATGCACTGTTTAACTCAAATATCCTATGTGCTTTTACTGTTGTGGGACTGTATTCTACCCAACTTAATCCTCTTGGAAGTTAAAGTACGTTGATTTCGTGTTCATTAAGTCGACTGTTGTAATTTTCTTTTTTGGGTTTTATATGTTTTTTGGTTGAATCTTAAATTCCTTGGACCAAGGATACAAATTTAAAAAAATGATCTTTTAGTTAGTGTTAAAATTTTGTTAAAACAAGCTGACATTTTTTCTTCTTAGGTTTATTCATTTTAATTGAGGTTTAGTGTAAGTGATAACTCTTTACTGATGTTTTTTTCACTTCTCACATGTACAGTTTTAGAAATTTTGTTTTGCCCAGGTTTTTTATATAAACATTTAGTTTTACAATAATATTCATATACAAAATTTTATGAATCCTTTCTTAGTATTATAAAAAATGATCTCCAGATCCTCTATTTATATTTTACTGTTCTTTCTATCTGGACCAGTATAAGGTAGGTAGAGCTGACAGAAACACTAGCCGATGAGTAAATCAAAATGCTTTTACAAATTCTCTTGGCTATCGATAAGAAGTCCGCTGAAATAAGCAGTTTAGTTTGATTGTACTCTTATACATATGGAAGTCATGAGATAGGGTCTTTTTGGTAAGTGTATGAAGTTATAGCATAGAATGAATCTAAGGAAAACATAAGCCTGAAATAGACTACTTGATTGGAATTGTATAATGGGAGCTTGAGTCTGGTAGTAATAATCATTTTACTATTTATCAGTTCTGTTACAAAAATGTGCCGCTTTCTTAATGTTGATTCAAATGTACATTGTTCATGTTTATTTTACTGCAAAGCCATTAATATGCATAGACACATTGGTTATTTTTCCAGGTTGCTCCAGATAGTATGGGAAATCATTACGTTGATGGATGAAATAAAGCCAACATTGCCTTCAACTGCAATTTACCAAGCCGCATCACATTGATTTTTATTATGTATTAACTACTTTTGTTGTTTCATCAGTCCAAAAAGGCCTGTACAATAATATTTTCTGACTATACATTTAACTATATATTGCTGCAGTAGCTTGAAATATTTTATCATTCCCTACTATTTTGACAACTTTAACAAATTGTACTTTCTGATGGTCAGAGTATTTTCTATTCTGAACTTATCTTTGGATGCAAAAAACCACATCTTCCAACTTATTGCCATCAAAGTGTTCATGTAATATATCGCCGGCCCATGTGCAGAAATATATTCTACTAAAAAATATACATTGTTGTTTCTAAAATTCACTTGAACCCACATATTTCTGACTATCAACCTATGCAAAAAAATATTTCAGGCTATGTCCACCTCTATCACCTACAATGTGCATCAATTGGCAGCTAATTGTATGAAATACAAATTTCTTGCATAGCCACATTTGTTGTTATTATTACCTAAAAATATGTAATTATTTCGTCAAATCCGTGTGCGAAGCACGGGTTTGCACTAGTTTTAATATATATATATATATTTATACATAACATAGAGATAAGGCTAATAGTGTATTGAATATAAATATTTCTTATAGTGCATATTAAATATTATTTGAATTTACAACATATGGTATTTTCTACACCGATAATTTTGTCTATTATAAGTCTTGATAATTATTAAATATATTAATATTTTTAATACTTTAATAACGTATGGTATTTATGTACTTTAATGATACATAACATTGTATATCCTATTAACATAATATATACAGGTACATTGTTTTTGATAACTTACATTAAATAAAAAAATATAATTGCTTTGTTAAGTATTCTTTATATGTAGCATTACCAAAATTTGGTAGTTCCATCCACAAACTTAGAAAGTCAAATAAGTTGTGTGAGGCCCCAAAATTCAAATTCTTACTATGTAGTGTTGTCCAAAATGAAGTTTGATTGCCATGTGCATAGACTTTCGATTCAAATTTGTAATATTATGATTTAAGTAATTTTAATTAAATATTTTCTTCGAATGTATGAATGTACATAAAATTATTTCATTTGCAGAATAATAAATAGAATAAAAAACATGTTTCCAAACATTTTAATCATGCAAAAGAAATAGGAATGATAGCCTCAGAGTATTTCATTTAGGTTGAAAACAGGAAACAAATAAAAGGTTAGCATCCATTATACAGCCGTTAGCTATACTAGGTAAGTTGTTGTAATTATGGTGAAATTAGGCAATTATAATTTAGGAAATAAGCAACGGCTAGTAAAATTATAATTTGGAAAATAAGAAACGGCTGGTAGAATTATAATTAAGGAAATAAGCAGCGGCTAGTAGAATTAAGCTATATATAATCATGTACAAAGAGCTTGTAGAATCAAAAAAAAATTGTAATAAAATTAATTATTCATCATATTCTCTCTTCTCCTTTAAAATTCAATATGGTATTAGAGCAGGTCAAATCCTGACTCAAAAGTTCCGCAACTGCTGCAGATATCAAATAACCGCAGTAAGTTCAACATGTCTCAATCTGAGAACATTAAACTCACAAATATCATACTCAATGACAACAGAAATTACATTCCTTGGTCAAGATCGGTATCAATTGGTCTCGATGGCAAAGAAAAACTAAGCTTTGTCACTAGCAAAAAGGAGAACCCAAAGTAGTAGAGCCAAATAAGCCAATTTTCGAAGAGAAAGTAAAAATTGAAGAATGGGAGACAACTGACCAATTAATCATGTCACAGCTTTTCAGGACAATGGAACCCACAATTTCAATTGTACTCATGTATTGTAGCATATCACAAGAGGTTTGGGACAAAGCCAAAATAAGGTATGGCCAATAAAAAAATTTGTGCTTATATCTTTAGCCTTAAATAAGAGCTTGCCCAAATTAAACCGAGTACCCAATGTAATAACGAACTAGTGACCGAAATTATATAAAAATAGGAAGAGCTCAATGTATATCTTCCACCAACAATAGACCCAATTGAAATCCAAAAAAGATTTGAACAAGAAATAATCTTCACCTACCTAGGGACTCTTGATCCAAGCTATGAATCGATCGGGTCTCAAGTCTTGACATTAGCTGAGATGCCAAGTTTTGATGATGTAGTGGCAAGAATTGAGCAAGAGCAATCTCGACGAGCCCTCATGAAACCACAATAGTTGGAAAATCAAGAGAACAAGGCATTTTAGGTAAAACACTCAAACTATAGTTTTAGGGACACCACAAGAAGGAAGGCAGCTTCGAGCACATAGCAGTGTAACCACTGCAAGAAAGCAGGCATAACCGCGATGGCTTCATTAGAGATTTGGTCATCCATCTGATCAACTTTTGAATAAACTTTTCTGTTATAAATTAGATTCTAAAAATTGTGATGTTTGTAAGATTTCAAAACAAACTAAATTAGCATTTTCTTTATCTACTAATAAGTCAGAAAAATGCTGTGATTTAATTCATTTCGATGTTTGGGGTCCAGCCTCTATTGATTCTTATGATCATTTTAAATATTTTGTCACATTTATTGATGATTTTTCTTGCATTGCTTGGGTTTTCCTTTTAAAAGGAAAAAAATGAAGTTTTTCATGTTTTCAAGAATTTTACAATTTTATAGAAAATCAAAATAATGCAAAAATTAAAATATTTCGATCTGATAATGTTTTTAAGACTTCAGGTAAATGTCGATCTTATTGGTTAGATGATGTGCTAATTGCGACTTACCTCATAAATAGATTGCCAAGTGTCATGCTTAAAAATATGAGTCCCTTAGAAATTCTTAAGAATAGGAAAATAACTTTTGATCACATAAGAGTTTTTGGGTGTACATGTTTCGTGCACATAAAAAGACATGATAAGCTAGATAACAATGCTGTTAAAGCCATATTTTTAGGATACTCATCCCAAAAAAGGGGTATAAATGTTATGATCCAAAAAATCATAAAATTTATATCTCACGAGACATATTATTTTTGAAAACGAACCATATTATTAAACAAGTGACCAAGGAAATACACAAGGTAAACCGGTCATATTGTCTCAAATTAATTTCATGTTTCTTAAAGAAACAAATCAAGAACAGGTTGATCATACCATCCAAAATACAATACTCCACCATCCAAAACCACAAGGGCTGAGCCAATACCTCCTAAGACCGAACCCATTAGCAAAGGCCGAGCCCAAACACCACTTGGCCAAGCCCAATTCAAGTGTTCGAGAGTCCAAAAGCTTCAAATTTGCAACATTCTTAAGCGTTTTCGAGTTCCGGCAAAAGTTGCTTTGATTTAAAAAAAAAATCAGTGAGTAAAATGTTGGTTTTTGGAAAAGAAATTAACTTGATTTTTATAAACTATATGTTGTGAAAATATGGTGACTGTCATGTTGAAGTATCATGTCTTATTGATGGCTTATGATGATGTGTCTATGTTTGGACTTAGATTTAGTGATTGGTTGATATGTGGATATGTTTGGATATGTATATGGATATATGATATTGGTTACGATATTATTGTAGTATGTTTATGAAATAAAACCATGTGTTTATGATGTAAATGTTGTGAAGTTTGCAACTTGAAAATTCGCAAAGGACTTGAGATCCGATTTGAAAACGAAAGCTCTTTTTCTAGCTTTGGATTTTTACAAATGTTTTTCCAAGTTTTTACCTTTATTTTAAGTTTTCAAAACTTTTCCATTTGTGTTTTCAAAGATGTAGTAGCTAGAGTTAAAGTGATGATTTCACCTAGAAATCAATTCCAGTGAACTGCGTTTATAGCGATAGTCGTTATGGATGCAGTTCGGAAAATTTCACGATTTCAAGTTTTAAGTGTTTTCTTTCGGATGATTTTGAAAATTCATTTTGAATTAATTAAGTCAAAATTTTAAGTTTTAAATTATTTAATAAATTATTTACTTAATTTAAACTAATTTGGGTAACTATTAATTAATTAATTAAGTAATTAGGTTAAATAATTAGAGTTTAAGAAATTATTAACTAAGGTTATTATTTTTAATTAAGTAAGTTTTAAATAATGATTAATTAAGATAAAAGGAAATTCACTTTATTTAATAAAGTTTATTTTATTTAATTAATTGTTTAATTAGAGTTAGTTATTTAATTAATTATTATTTAATCAAAGGTTAATTATCCACTTAATTTGGGTTTAATTTTAAATAAATGTTGTTATTTAGTTAAAGTTTAATTAAAGTTTAAATGTAAATAAAATTAGGGTTATTTATGATTTAATTTTGATTTAATTAAGATCAATTAAGGTTTAATTGAGGGTTCAAACTTGTGATTAAAAAGGGAATTTATTTGTTTTAAAGTTTTCTTTTAAATTCTATCGGTTATTTATCTTTAACAAATTTCCTTGTATAAGAAAATTGTTTCGATAAAAAAAAGGGATCTCTTGTCCATGCTATCAAGTAGCCTAATGAATTAAAGTAGTTGTAATAAAACGTTGAAACGTGTTATTGAAAGTAAGTCGACTTGTACTTATCACAAATAGTGCGCTTCAGGAATGTGATGAATATAAGGGGGGGTTACTTTCGATAAGCGAGTCATGGTAATCTAAGCATATGGAGCGTATGTCCATATGTAAATATTACACCCTGACAGTGGGATAGTCCACTATAAATAACTTGACCCTTTAAAATTATCAAAGGTTGGTTTGGAGAGACCAGGATTGGATATTGGTTATTATCCGAAAACCACTTCGAACCAACGTAAACGTTCGAATTGGAAATCGTAAAGGCAAGATCTAAGATGAAGACTATGAAGTGCCTTCGGTTTGTTCATCTCCTTAACAACTTGTGTGCATGAATGCTGACTTTGTGTCAACATATGGAAGGAAATGTTAGCATTCTAAGTGGCAATGCTATAATAAAGGTAAACGTAGCCTCAGGCCTCATCAACCGGGAATGACTAAAAACAGGGAAGATGCAGCAAGGCTAAGTGAGTCGCTCCCATAAGGGTAAGATCATCCCTATCTAGAGTCCCTACTATTAACTCATTTATGCTTTGGTACGGTTGCTGATCCCAACCGAGGGGATGATCTTATTCGGTACTATCTAGTAAAGGGTAGGTCGGTCTTGTGTTGGTAGGTGTCGATAGGTTCGACCTCGATGTTATTTTATCTAGATATGTACCGTGACGAGCGGTACCCCAGTAGCCCAGTCATTGTATGGAATCCATTCTTTAATAAGTGTCGTACGTTTTTAGTTATACCCATATATATTGAAATGTAAGATACAAGCATTTCAGCTATGTTTCATTTTACTTGAATAACCTAGACATTATCATAATATCATTGGATTTCTATATAAAGTGTTTTGGTTATCGTAAGGTAAAAATCCGTCCGTGTTTATGTGCGGCGTGGTCTTACGAGATACCTTTGATTTCAAAGTGTTTTATAAGGTAAGAATTAAATTGTTTGAGTTTAATCACACCATACCCATGTCTGACCCATAGTTTTATTTTCTTTTCCTAAGACTCTTGGGTACTCAAATTTTTATGAGTAGCCAAGTGATCTAGGTTTCTTACGAAAGCATTTTGAAGGAGCTGAAGCAGGTGGCTTTACCGTAGCTTATTATATTTATTTCCACTGTGTTTATGTATGATCTATGTATTTTGTGATGGGCAGGTAGTATAATTTTCCAGTTTAAATTATATTGTAATGACTCTAATGTATTATTATTATGGGAATGACTATGTAACATCCTATGTTATCTATTATATGTTGTTTTGATGCATGGTGAGATTCTGTGATTGTTTAGTTTCTTCTTATCTTTCTTTTTCTTCAACCCTTAATGGCTCGTCTTTCGGTTCAAGAAAAGGGGTCGTTACATTGTGGTATTAGAGTCTAGGTTGAACGAATACTTAAGCTTTGGGTTAGGGTCAACTTCGAGAGTGCGTATTTGTAATTTTCATTCATATATATATATATATATTGTAGATAGATCTGATTGATAGGTTTGATTAGTACCCTTCTGAGAAGATTTATCTCGTCCAAGTATTCTAAGAATTATTTTACTATGACAGGTAGTAAGACATGAGTAACAGAGGCAGACAAGGTAGGGGAGCAGGTAGCACTACAAGTACAAATGGTCGAACCCTAAATCCTGGAGGAGTTTGGATTACCGAGGATCCAGCACCCGAGCAGCCAAGAATTAATTTTGCAACCTTATGCAAGGATTACACTAACCTTAGAGGGAAACCATTTAAAGGGACTGGGTCTTTTATGGAAGTGCAAGCTTGGTTACGATCTTGCGAAAAGATTTTCAAAGGTCTTGGTTTATCCGACGAAAAGAAGAAATTTTTAGCAGCATGGCAACTGCAAGAGGGAGTGGCTGCATGGTGGGACTCCCTTACTGCAAAGGTTCCTGAGGAAGAATTCTCTTGGGCCTAATTTAAAGAAGTTTTTGAGGACCGGTTCTTGCCGGCAGCAGGAAGGACCCTGATGTACCGCAACTTATGGATTTGAAGCTAGGGGATCTATCAATAGCAGAGTACGAGACGAAGTTCAATGAGCTATCTCGTTTTGGACCAGAATTGATCGACACCCCATTAAAGAAGATTGAGATCTTTGTCTTAGGCATGAGGGAAGAATACCATGAGAAGATGACTACTCATGTTAAAGGTACTTTTGTGGATTTAGTTTATATGGCTCTAAGGTATGAGGCCTTGGAAAAGAAGAAGCCTACTCCAGTAGCACCAACTGGTGGAAATACCAGTGGAGGTGGTCCTAACAAGAGGAAGTTCAATCCGAATTGGAAGAATCAAGGAAAAGGGAAACATGGAGAAGGTCAAGGAGGCAAGTTCAGGAATATTAGCTGTTATATTTGCAAGCAGAGAGGTCATATTTCAAGGTCATATCCGAACCGTGAAGCTCCGAAGCAGCAAAGTGGACCAATCTCTCTAATGGTCCTGAAGTCGCTTTGTTTCAATTGTCATCAGCCGGGCCATATGATTAAGGACTGCCCACTCACAAAAAAGGTTAGCAGCCCAAGGTGTACAAGCATTAAGAGTGAACCGTCTACATCAACAAATATGAAGGGAAAAGGCATCATTGAAGGTACCTTATTGATTAATTGTATTTTTGTTCGAGCATTATTTGATACTGGTGCCTCCCATAGTTTTATCTCTTGTGAATCAGTAGATAAGTTTTATCTTATTCGTAGTATTGTAGAAAACCCTATGTGTGTCTAACCCCATAGGTGGGGTAACCCATTTGAATATGATTTGTGAGAATGTGCCAATTTGCTATCTTTATCATCACTTTTCTTGCGACCTGTATGTCTTGGACTTTAAAGGATTTGACATTATTTTGGGTATGGATTGGTTATCAAAATATAGAGCTATTTTAGATTGTGCTAAAAGGACTATATCATTAGAAACTAAGTTAGGAAGAATTGCTAAAGTACCATGTAAGGAACCCAATATTAATATGTGTAGTTTCTTATATGCCCTGGAACGATCCCAGGATGAGTTAAGTTTTGTAGAAGTTTTTAAGAATTTTTCCAGTGTGTTTGAAGAAGTCAATAGTTTACCCCCGCACTGTGAGATAGAGTTTCGCATTGATTTGGTCCCTGGTGTAAGACCCATAGTTCAACCAAAGAGAAGGATGGCCCCGAAAGAGGGGAAAGAATTAGAAAAGCAAACCAATGACCTATTAAGGAGAGGATTGATTAGACCTAATAGTTCAAGTTGGGGGTCTGCCATAGTTTTTTGGGCTAAGTCTGATGGATCTTTAAGGTTGTGCGTAGATGATAGGGAGTTGAATAAGTTGACCATTAGGAACAAGTATCCCTTACCCCGCATCGATGATCTTTTTGATCAACTTCATGGAGTTAACGGTATTTTCTCAGATGGATCTAACTATAGGATTCCATCAGCTGAGGGTTGCTAAAGATAGTATACCCTTAACTGCTTTTAGAGGCCCTAACTGTTTCTTTGAGTGGTTGGTTATGCCTTTCGGGCTAACCAATGCGTCGGCATATTTTGTAGATCTCATGAACCGTGTTTTCTCAGATGTTCTTAATAATTTTGTGTAAGTTTTCATCGATGACATCCTTATCTACTCCAAATCTGAGGAGGAGTATAAACATCATTTGGAAGTGGTGTTGGAGACATTTCTTGAAGGTGAAATTTTCTGAATGCCATTTTTGGAAATTAGAAGTAAGATTCTTATGACATATTATGACAGGAGAAGGTATTTCAGTAGATCCAGTGAAGATGGAGGCTATTCAAGAATGGAAGCAACCGCGAACTCCTACCGATGTTCATAGTTTCTTAGGATTGGCTGGATATTATAGGAGGTTTATTCAAGGTTATTCCAAGATTTCCTCCAATTTGACTAAGCTGACTAAGAAGGAGGAGAAGTTTGTATGGACCCCTAAGAGGCATTTCTAGAAGTGAAGAAGAGATTGACCAGTGCACCAGTTTTGGTTGTTCCAGATGGAAATAGTGGATTCACGGTTCACATAGATGAATGTGGAGTGGGACTTGGTGATGTTCTGATGCAGCATGGTAGGGTGATTGCATATGCAAGTAGGCAGTTGAAGCCTCACGAGAAGAATTATGCTACGCATGACCTGGAGTTGCTAGATGTTGTATTTGCATTGAAAATGTAGAGACACTACTTGTTGGTTAAGGATCCTTCTATTCCTCTTAGTTTCTTTCTAATCTTTAGAGATTTTAGGAGTAATTTTTTTTCTTTAATTAGGTGAAAAATTCGAGCTCTTCATGGATCATAGATCCCTGAAGTATCCTTTTACTCAGAAGGATCTGAACCTGAGGCCACAGAGATGGTTAGAGTTTCTGGCGGCGTATGACTAGGATATTCTCTATACGCCAGGAAAGGCTAATGTGGTGGCAGATGCCTTGAGCAGGAATGCTGTTTTGACTCTTTTGGAGGTTACCCTGACACTTTAGGAAAGGATTATCAGGAATCAGGGAAACGATGAGATAGTGGAAGGATTAATTCAAGAAGTCAAAGGAGGTAGATGTTCGGATTTCAAGATGGATGGTTGAGGTGATTTGAGGATGAACGGACGATTGTGTGTCCCAGATGTGGATGGGCTGAGGCAAGAGGTTTTGTCAGAATACCACAAGTCTAAGTTAAGTATTCATCTAAGAGTTCATAAGATGTATAAGGATATGAAAAGAGTATTTTGGTGGCCGGGGATGAAGAAGGACATTTCAGTCTTTGTTAGCAGGTGTTCGTGCAGTCAACAAATCAAAAGTGATCATCAGAAGATAGCCGGATTATTGCAACCTTTGGAGATTCCCAATTGGAAATGAGAAATGATATCAATGGATTTTATCGATGGTTTACCCAGAACCAGAAAAGGAATTGAAGGAGTGTGTGTTATCGTGGATCGGCTAACGAAGAGCACGCATTTTATTCCCGTGAAACCAAAAAGGATCGCTGCTTCCTTAGTTGAAATTTTTATGAGGGAGATAGTCCGGTAGCATGGAGTTCCTGTGAGTATTGTAAGTGATCGAGACCTCGTTTTTACCAGTCAATTTTGGGAAGCATTGCAAACAACCCTTGGAATAAGGTTGGGCTTAAGCACAGCATATCACCTCCAAATAGGCGGACAGACGGAGCAGGTGAATTGGATTCTAGAGGATCTCTTGAGGTTGTGTATTCTGGATTTTGGTGGATCATGGGAGGATCATTTGCATCTAGTTGAGTTCTCCTACAACAATAGCTTCCAAGCCAGCATCGGGTGGCACCTTATGAAGCCCTATATGGAAGACCGTGCAAGTCACTAGCATGTTGGGTTGAGACGGGAGATAGATTAGTTCGTGGATTAGACATGATCCGAGAGGCTACAGAGAAAGTTGAAATGATTAAAAAAAGAATGAATGAGGCCCAAGATCGCCAAAAGAATTATGCGGATAAGAGGTAGAGAGATTCAAAATTCATGGTTAGAGATTTGGTGTTCGTAAAGATTTCACCAATAAGATGAGCTGTTAGATTCGGAAAAGCTAGGAAGTTAGCTCCAAGGTATGTTGGACCCTTCCGTATCCTCTAGAGGATCAGATTGCTTGCTTATAGGGTCGAGTTTCCAGAGAGATTGGCGGTAGTTCATAATGTGTTCCACGTGTCTCATTTGAGGAAATATGTTCATGACCCATCTTTGATTGTGGAGCCATCGGTTCAAGAGGAATTAGAAATAGAATTGAACCTGACAGTGGTTAGACATCCAGTTTATATTATGGATCAGGATGAAAAGAGGTTGCGTAACAAGGTGGTGCGACTAGTTAAGGTTCAGTGGAGCGAGAATCCTAGAGACTGCACTTGAGAGACGGTGGATCGTATGAAAGAAGCCTATCTCGAGTTGATGTTAGGATAGCTAGTTGTAGGTTGTATGTATAGTGTATGTTTGTTTCCTATAGATGCTAGTGTATGTATTTGTATGTGTTTATGATATGAATATATGGTTTTTTGCGTAGCTTGAATTATCTCTTGATTGTTAATTTCGGGACGAAATTCTTTTAAGGGGGGATAGTGTAATGACCCAAAAATTAATCGCTATTTAAATGAATATTTAATTATATTTGAAATAATTGATAAATGGATTTTTATTAACAAATAAAATTATTTTAAATAATAATTAATGATAATAAAATCATTTTCAAAATTTGTTTACCAAAATATATAATTCATAGAAAAATAGAAAATGTGACCGGAAGTTATTTTCCAAAATATCAATTTTTCATTGGTTAAAAGTTGTTTTAAAGATCATAACACTATGTTAAACATACATGCACACAATATAAACAATTTTAACATGATAAATACATGTGTACACATGCATGAATATGCTCTCTTTTAAGTGTATATATAAGGATAAAAGAAAATATTTTATGAAGGAAAACACACACACACACGCATAAAAACACACATTTTTCAACACAAGGACTCATGGCATGGTATGAATAGTTGAAAGTATGGAAGTGGGGTTAGAGTGGACGGTTTTGAGGGAAGGGAGGGAGTATGGTGTGCATGCATATGTATTTTTAAATATAAAACACTTATTATTATTTTAATCAAATCCTAAGCCTATATATACCCCTTTGTCTTCATGTTTTTCATTTTACAAACCTCCTTCTTCACTTCAATTTCCTAATAGCTTAAGAAAACATAGCCATGACCTCCTCTTCATAAATTCTAAAATAAGAAAATCACATCTTTTGGCTAAAATCTCCTCTTTTATTCACAGAATCACTTCCACATCTCCTAAAACATCTCCTCTTCCAAAATACAACACTCCACCACCCAAAACCAGAAGGGCCGAGCCCAAACCTCCCAAGGCCAAGCCCAAACACCACTTGGTCGATCCCAATTAAAGTGTTCGAGAGTCCAAAAGCTTCAAATTTGCAACATTCTTAAGCGTTTTCGAGTTCTGACAAAAGTTGCTTTGATTTTAAAAAAAACTCGTGGAGTAAAACTTTGGTTTTTGGAAAAGAAATTAACTTGATTTTTATGAACTATATGTTTTGAAAATATGGTGATTGTCATGTTGAATTATTATGTCGTATTAATGGCTTATCATGATGTGTTTATGTTTGGACATGGATTTGATGATTGGTTGATATGTGGATATGTTTGGATATATATATATATGGATATGTGATATTAGGTATGATATTGTAACAACCCGGAAATTCATAAATTTTAATTTTCGATAAAATGACGATTTAATCTAGTTGACAATTGATATTGAGTTTTAAATCGTATTTAAGATTCTTTAATAAAATGGTTAATCATTGTTTGGGATTTTAAATCAAATTTGAAAGCCTTTTTAGTATTGGCAAAATTCTCTATTAATAAATTGATTTAAGAAAAATGGGTGAAATGTTATTGGGCTTTTGTAGGTGAATTTTGTTGATATTTTATTTTGTTACTAAGGCGTATAACCGGATCCCTTTATCATTTTCTCATCTTTCTAACCCTAATAACAAAATCAAACAAGAAAACGAAATAATGGCAGCCGCGAAACTAGGGCTTCTGCCGACATTGAAGCTCGATCGAAGGTTCGCTGCTCTGTGGTTCGTCTGTGCCTTCGCCGTGCTCGTCTTCGCTTCGACAAAGGTCGAGCTCGTCGCCGCTTCGAAGCAAGGTGAGTTGCTCACATCTAATTCACTCGAACTTTGTGATTTTCGTTCGTTTCTGTTAGTGGTTAGCTTGGCTTCGCCTTCACTGTTTGATTTTTTGTGACTTGCTCACCCCAGTTCGATTTTTCTGGTTTGACTTTGGCCACCTGTGTCGATTTCGTGAGGTCTGGTTGGTCGACATTTTGCTGTTGAATTCATTTGTTCTTCTTCCTTTTTAACGCCAGTCATTTGAGAATTTTATTGAGCTTTCGACTTGATCTTGTATTTGATTACCACAGAATTGACTTGGTTTTTTTAAAACTCGGCTTTGATCATTTATCATCACCTGACTTCGGTTTTAAAATACTCAGTGTTGACAACGATATTGAACTCCCCTGTGACTTTATTTGATTCCGAACATCACCTGATTTTGCTCAACCATTTTGAACTGTGCATTGTTATTTACTTGACCAGTTTTGCTTTTGAACTTGTTTGAGGCCTGATTGCTTTGAACTTGATCAGGTTGGCATTGTTGAGTTTTGTATTGATGTGCATTGAGCATTGTCCTTGTATCACTTGAGTCGTTCGAGTCAGTTGGCTTCACCTGTGTACTTTGTTGACATTGTAACTTGTACCGGACTTTGACATACTTGATGCCCTGTTTGATTCATGTTGCTGTTTGGTCGCCTGCACCTCTGTAAGCCTGAGTTTGCATATTATTGTGGTTCATGCAGTTGACCTTTGACCTATGTCTATAGCATGAGCCATTAGTTTGCATTTTTGAACTGGTTAGTATTTTGGGTGGTCTGCACTTGTATACTGCCGATTATTGTTGCATTAGGGTCCACATCTTTGATCAGGTCATTGTATATGAAGTTGGGTTGACCATGTTCTGCCCTTATTCATTGGGTTGCATTGTTCCTCATATCACTGTTTACATGTGCACTGGTTCATGTATAGGTGTAGTCTTTTGGTAGGGATGCTGTCATGTGTGCATTCCGTACGGTTGTGTCTTTGTATCGAGTGCATTTGTTAGTTAAATCTGGCTATTGGTTCAGGGTCGAATCATTAAACTAGTTTGCAATACCTATATGTTGCCACTCTGTTGTGTTGAGCCCTGTCTTTGTTTCTTATTCATTTGATGGAAATTGGTCCAGATTTGTATTCCTGTGTACATGTTCACATGGGTTTGCTTTGTGTTGCATTGCATACTGTCACTGCCCATTTATGTTGATATTCTTTGTAAGTCTGGTCTTGTTGTTTCTTGATGACACTGTCCACTGTTTCGTTGTAGTGTACACTATCCTGTTGCACTTGTAGTATCACTTTGACCAGCCTGTTTGTTTATCACATTTGCTTCATTACTGAGCCTGTTTCACTTACTTCACCATTACTTGGTGTTGTCTGCATTTCACTTGACCATTTGTATACATCCATTCATGTATGTATACAGATGTATGTTCACTTTTGCACATTCATGTGTTTGCTGTCTTATATGATGGCACTCGACTTATAGCCTATCTTGTTTTGGTGATGTTTTCATTTGTGCATCACTTGTTGCCTCTTTTATTGGTTGCACTGTTTCGTTTCACTGTGCAGTCTTGCCCTTAAATATGTGTGGTGGCTGCATTGCTTTATTGTTGAGATTTTGCCCTTGTGGGTTTCATTGCATTGATGCACTGATTTTTATTTGCAGTTTTCCCCCTATTGGTATTGGTTTGCATATTCACTTGAGTTGAACCCAATTTCGGGGTTTGACCTTGCAATCATCGTGATTTTCACTGAGCCTTTGCGTATCTCTTGCGATAGTGGCGAGGCAGTGCACGCGTGCGTGCACTGCAGCCACACAGAATCAATTGCTTTAAATTGATTTAGTCGATTTGATAAATTGTTTATTTATCTCTGTTGATGATTTAAGTCTGCTGATTTTTGTTAAACACTGTTAAGTGTTATATTGACCGTTATCCGGTTTCTTTGTTTAAAGAATCGGATAGACGGGAATTATTGTGACTGTCGTCTATTTAAATTATTACTGCCTATATGCACTAATAAACTGGTTTGAATTAGACTGATCCGGGTATTATTTTCTTTTGAATGTAATACTCGGGTCAGACCGAGTATTTACAGGTTGTAGATTTTTAGCTTTGGGTTGCTGCTAGAGCTATGAAGACTTTTTAATATCATTTGAAGTGGTCTTCGTCCTGTTGAAGTAGTCAGTGTGTCTGTTTTAAGATGATAATGTATTCATGTATATTAGTCGATAATGTACTTGTATATATAACTTCTTGAGTCGACAGTTGTAGTTGTATCATTTGTATCGTGTCAAATGTATTATAACTGATATCAGTTATTATATATATGAGACTTTTCGTTCCATCTGTATTCCGCATTTATGTTATCTGTGTTATCTTTATATCTATTGTCCTAAACTATTATAGCCACTGTGTAGTAGCTTTGAGTTTGTATCGGTATGTCGGATTTCCTCTAAAGATGAAATGCAATGTTTTATTATCTGACATATCGGTGCTCGCACAAAGCAATTACATAGATGGTCGCTCCTCAACAGCCTTATTCTCCGTGCTAGTTGACAGCACTACACCGTAGTGTTCTTGGCTAGCGTGGGTATTGAGGTGGGGCGTCACAGCTTGGTATCAGAGCCTGGGGTTTAGGACAATTATAAAACCTAACTTAGATGGAGCATGTGTTACAACTATTTGTCGATGTTTTATCTCTCATCTTTACATATGATTATTTTTGACTGTTAGGTATGAATCCCTAACGCTTATTCTTGTGTTTTCGGCTTTAAATTGATTTAGCCGATGTTGATTTTGTTTTAATTTGGCAAATTAAAGCCATTTTGACTTTTGGACTTTGTTCCACTTTTGTTCTATGCTATGAGTGTCATTGTGTACCTGTTACACTGTGATGAAAAATAGCTGGACTAGTTGCAAATTGAGTGATTTTGAATTCTCATTCCCATCTAGTTTGAATCTCAGCGATTTTGAACTTGATATTTTGTGTTTTCCTCATCTTGAATTCCATTCGACTTCGGTCACTTTGTTTTTTTTGAGAAATTGCTAATTTCTTGACTTTCAAGACTCTGATTTTGTTTGCCGCTGGTTTCTTTGATAATGTTGATTGATTCCTTTTGTACTCGACTGCGGCTATCAATTGTTGGCTTCGACATTGACTTGATTCTTATTTTTGTTGAAGTCATTTATGCATTTCTGCTCGTTTTGCTTTATTTTTCCAGTTGATAATCGATTCTTCTTTTCTAATTAGTTGTTATCACCTTTGTCGATTCTGATAACTTCTATTTCTGGAATTTTTGGTATTCCTACTTTGATGAATTTGGAATCGAATTCTTTGGATTCCATTCACATCTTCGTATGTGAATTCTTGTGATTGATTGTTTCTACAATCATTTTTGTGATTTGTCACTTTAAAAATATAAAGGTTTTCTATACTAATAGTAAATATTAAAATCCTTTTCTCCAAACAGTTTCAAAACTATTTTACTACAAAACTCTTTTTCTTAAACGGGTTTCCAATCTATTAGTATATACAAGCCTTTACTTCACTTGAATGAGAAATCGACTTAAACGACTTAGTAAAACGAGTGGTATGAAACGCTTGTGTTCACTTCGTCGGTTAGCTCTTGGACTTGCTCGATTGAACCCTTTTTGTGACAATTTTCTAGTGGAGATTTACAATCTGTTCGTAAATATTTGAGTTAAGCAAGTGGTTATGGGACATGAAGCTAAACTCTTATATTTACTAGCTTAGTGTAATTGACACTTTCTTTATGATCATGACGATCATTTTTATGATTTAGACTGGACCTCATCGGTGTGATTTCGTCTCACACATATCTCTTGGGCTTTGAGGATTGTCTAGACACCAGTGTGTGATTTCGTCTCACACATATTGCACGGTTAGACTAGGCCTCATCGGTGTGATTTCGTCTCACACATATCTCTTGGGCTTTGAGGGTTGTCTGGATACTCTTTGTGTGATTTCGTCTCACACATATTTCTTCGTCTACGGGGAGACTATACCCCGATTATGTGATGTTTCGCCATCGCATATTTCTTCGTCTACGGGGAGACTATACCCCGATTATGTGATGTTTCGCCATCGCATATTTCTTCGTCTACGGGGAGACTATACCCCGATTATGTGATGTTTCGCCATCGCATATTTCTTCGTCTACGGGGAGACTATACCCCGATTATGTGATGTTTCGCCATCACATATTTCTTTGGTAGCACCCTACGGTCTTCGGGCCATTCCGGTGTGATACGCGTAGGTGAGTTTTCATGCTCCCATTCATGTGTTAGGCCTCCCCCCTTATTTATGTGTTTTCTGGATTTCTTGTGATGATTTCTGGAATTTTGTGCTTCACCAATTTTCGTGATTTCTATTGATATGTTTATCAATTTTTGTGCATTGGTGAATTCATGTGTTATTGACTTGTTATGAATACAAGTTTAGGGTATGACATCCTTTTCTATCTTTGAGAAGATTCTTGTGACATTTTTGATGAATGAAAATTCATTTGGCATTATATTTTGATGCCAGTTATTTTGATGAGATTTTGACGTGTTAACTTCAGTACCCGTCAATTTTGAAATGGATTTACAAGCGGTTCTCCCGCCATGCTGATATTGCTAATTTAATCACGTATTTACAAAATTCTTTATTTTTAAAAGTTGTTTCAAAAATATAAATTAAAATTGTTTTCAAAATTTTTACAGCTTACATTTTCAAAAGAACGAGGAAGCGATTTAAACATTTCAGAAAAATCGAGGACTATGACCCCTTTCTTTTACTGATTCGCTTAATTCCGGACTTGTCCGTTTGAGAATGTGAAATGTTATTTTTAAAACACACAATTCTGCACTTTCAAGAAAACGATAAAGAGATTTAAACGATTTAGCAAAAGTAAGGAGTATGGAACCATACTTTTACTACTTCGGTTAATTCCGGACTCGTTAATTGAATATTTGTGTTTCTGATTATCGTTTTTGATAATCAGATATTTGTGAAATTTGAATTATCATTTGTGATAATTAAATATTTTCCAATTTAATTATCGTCCGAGATAATTAAATATTTTTTCGATTTGATTAATCGAATGTTTGTGTTTCTGATTATCGTTTTTGATAATCAGATATTTATGAAATTTGATTATCGTTTGAGATAATTAAATATTTTTCGATTTGATAATCGAATATTTGTGATTTCTGATTATCGTTTTTGATGATCAGATATTTGTGAAATTTGATTATTGTTTGAGATAATCAAATATTTTTCCGATTTGATAATCGAATATTTGTGTTTCTGATTATCGTTTTTGATAATCAAATATTTATGAAATTTGATTATCGTTTGAGATAATTAAATATTTTTCGATTTGATAATCGAATATTTGTGATTTCTGATTATCGTTTTTGATGATCAGATATTTGTGAAATTTGATTATTGTTTGAGATAATCAAATATTTTTCCGATTTGATAATCGAATATTTGTGATTTCTGATTATCGTTCAGATATTTGTGAAATTTGATTATCGTTTGAGATAATCAAATATTTTTCGATTTGATTAATCGAATATTTGTGTTTCTGATTATCGTTTTTGATAATCAGATATTTGTGAAATTTGATTATCATTTGTGATAATTAAATATTTTCCAATTTAATTATCGTCCGAGATAATTAAATATTTTTTCGATTTGATTAATCGAATGTTTGTGTTTCTGATTATCGTTTTTGATAATCAGATATTTATGAAATTTGATTATCGTTTGAGATAATTAAATATTTTTGATAGTTAAACCTATTTGCGATTTGAAAATTCGACTATCGTTTTAGATGATTGAATATTTGCGATTTTGAGATTCGAGCTTCGTCTTTTTCTCTGACGATTCAGGTGAGTAATTTGATTTACTCACATTCAATTCGTGCAGTATGTGAATTCTGCTCTGTATTCCCTTTTCTTTCAAATGCCGGAACTCGATTGATTCTTGCTTTTGATAGTCATCTGATTTTGATTCTTTGATCCGCACGATGTTGATTCTTTTGATTTGAATCAGGCGAACCTTTTGATTTCATATCTGATACTTCAATAATTCCAATACTTCCATGTTGACATTTGCTCTGCTTACGCTTTCGACATTGCCATGCTCTTATGGTTGTTACCTTTTATCCATTTATTCCTTATGATTGCGAGGACGCAATTTCTTTAAGGAGGGGAGTCTGTAACAACCCGGAAATTCGTAAATTTTAATTTTCGATAAAATGACGATTTAATCTAGTTGACAATTGATATTGAGTTTTAAATCGTATTTAAGATTCTTTAATAAAATGGTTAATCATTGTTTGGGATTTTAAATCAAATTTGAAAGCCTTTTTAGTATTGGCAAAATTCTCTATTAATAAATTGATTTAAGAAAAATGGGTGAAATGTTATTGGGCTTTTGTAGGTGAATTTTGTTGATATTTTATTTTGTTACTAAGGCGTATAACCGGATCCCTTTATCATTTTCTCATCTTTCTAACCCTAATAACAAAATCAAACAAGAAAACGAAATAATGGCAGCCGCGAAACTAGGGCTTCTGCCGACATTGAAGCTCGATCGAAGGTTCGCTGCTCTGTAGTTCGTCTGTGCCTTCGTCGTGCTCGTCTTCGCTTCGACAAAGGTCGAGCTCGTCGCCGCTTCGAAGCAAGGTGAGTTGCTCACATCTAATTCACTCGAACTTTGTGATTTTCGTTCGTTTCTGTTAGTGGTTAGCTTGGCTTCGCCTTCACTGTTTGATTTTTTGTGACTTGCTCACCCCAGTTCGATTTTTCTGGTTTGACTTTGGCCACCTGTGTCGATTTCGTGAGGTCTGGTTGGTCGACATTTTGCTGTTGAATTCATTTGTTCTTCTTCCTTTTTAACGCCAGTCATTTGAGAATTTTATTGAGCTTTCGACTTGATCTTGTATTTGATTACCACAGAATTGACTTGGTTTTTTTAAAACTCGGCTTTGATCATTTATCATCACCTGACATCGGTTTTAAAATACTCAGTGTTGACAACGATATTGAACTCCCCTGTGACTTTATTTGATTCCGAACATCACCTG
Source organism: Allium fistulosum (assembly GCA_030737815.1). NCBI lineage: Eukaryota > Viridiplantae > Streptophyta > Magnoliopsida > Asparagales > Amaryllidaceae > Allium > Allium fistulosum. The sequence goes on from CM060903.1 coordinate 71,257,043, forward strand.
ATTTTGCTCAACCATTTTGAACTGTGCATTGTTATTTACTTGACCAGTTTTGCTTTTGAACTTGTTTGAGGCCTGATTGCTTTGAACTTGATCAGGTTGGCATTGTTGAGTTTTGTATTGATGTGCATTGAGCATTGTCCTTGTATCACTTGAGTCGTTCGAGTCAGTTGGCTTCACCTGTGTACTTTGTTGACATTGTAACTTGTACCGGACTTTGACATACTTGATGCCCTGTTTGATTCATGTTGCTGTTTGGTCGCCTGCACCTCTGTAAGCCTGAGTTTGCATATTATTGTGGTTCATGCAGTTGACCTTTGACCTATGTCTATAGCATGAGCCATTAGTTTGCATTTTGAACTGGTTAGTATTTTGGGTGGTCTGCACTTGTATACTGCCGATTATTGTTGCATTAGGGTCCACATCTTTGATCAGGTCATTGTATATGAAGTTGGGTTGACCATGTTCTGCCCTTATTCATTGGGTTGCATTGTTCCTCATATCACTGTTTACATGTGCACTGGTTCATGTATAGGTGTAGTCTTTTGGTAGGGATGCTGTCATGTGTGCATTCCGTACGGTTGTGTTTTTGTATCGAGTGCATTTGTTAGTTAAATCTGGCTATTGGTTCAGGGTCGAATCATTAAACTAGTTTGCAATACCTATATGTTGCCACTCTGTTGTGTTGAGCCCTGTCTTTGTTTCTTATTCATTTGATGGAAATTGGTCCAGATTTGTATTCCTGTGTACATGTTCACATGGGTTTGCTTTGTGTTGCATTGCATACTGTCACTGCCCATTTATGTTGATATTCTTTGTAAGTCTGGTCTTGTTGTTTCTTGATGACACTGTCCACTGTTTCGTTGTAGTGTACACTGTCCTGTTGCACTTGTAGTATCACTTTGACCAGCCTGTTTGTTTATCACATTTGCTTCATTACTGAGCCTGTTTCACTTACTTCACCATTACTTGGTGTTGTCTGCATTTCACTTGACCATTTGTATACATCCATTCATGTATGTATACAGATGTATGTTCACTTTTGCACATTCATGTGTTTGCTGTCTTATATGATGGCACTCGACTTATAGCCTATCTTGTTTTGGTGATGTTTTCATTTGTGCATCACTTGTTGCCTCTTTTATTGGTTGCACTGTTTCGTTTCACTGTGCAGTCTTGCCCTTAAATATGTGTGGTGGCTGCATTGCTTTATTGTTGAGATTTTGCCATTGTGGGTTTCATTGCATTGATGCACTGATTTTTATTTGCAGTTTTCCCTCTATTGGGATTGGTTTGCATATTCACTTGAGTTGAACCCAATTTCGGGGTTTGACCTTGCAATCATCGTGATTTTCACTGAGCCTTTGCGTATCTCTTGCGATAGTGGCGAGGCAGTGCACGCGTGCGTGCACTGCAGCCACACAGAATCAATTGCTTTAAATTGATTTAGTCGATTTGATAAATTGTTTATTTATCTCTGTTGATGATTTAAGTCTGCTGATTTTTGTTAAACACTGTTAAGTGTTATATTGACCGTTATCCGGTTTCTTTGTTTAAAGAATCGGATAGACGGGAATTATTGTGACTGTCGTCTATTTAAATTATTACTGCCTATATGCACTAATAAACTGGTTTGAATTAGACTGATCCGGGTATTATTTTCTTTTGAATGTAATACTCGGGTCAGACCGAGTATTTACAGGTTGTAGATTTTTAGCTTTGGGTTGCTGCTAGAGCTATGAAGACTTTTTAATATCATTTGAAGTGGTCTTCGTCCTGTTGAAGTAGTCAGTGTGTTTGTTTTAAGATGATAATGTATTCATGTATATTAGTCGATAATGTACTTGTATATATAACTTCTTGAGTCGACAGTTGTAGTTGTATCATTTGTATCGTGTCAAATGTATTATAACTGATATCAGTTATTATATATATGAGACTTTTCGTTCCATCTGTATTCCGCATTTATGTTATCTGTGTTATCTTTATATCTATTGTCCTAAACTATTATAGCCAATGTGTAGTAGCTTTGAGTTTGTATCGGTATGTCGGATTTCCTCTAAAGATGAAATGCAATGTTTTATTATCTGACATATCGGTGCTCGCACAAAGCAATTACATAGATGGTCGCTCCTCAACAGCCTTATTCTCCGTGCTAGTTGACAGCACTACACCGTAGTGTTCTTGGCTAGCGTGGGTATTGAGGTGGGGCGTCACAGATATTATGGTAGTATGTTTATGAAATAAAACCATGTGTTTATGATGTAAATGTTGTGATGTTTGCAACTTGAAAAGTCGCAAAGGACTTGAGATCCGATTTGAAAACGAAAGCTCTTTTTCTAGCATTGGATTTTTGAAAATGTTTTTCCAAGTTTTTACCTTTGTTTTAAGTTTTCAAAACTTTCCCATTTGTGTTTTCAAAGATGTAGTAGCTAAAGTTAAAGTGAAGATTTCACCTAGAAATCAATTCCAACGAACTGTGTTTATAGCGATATTCGCTATGGATTTAGTTCGGAAAATTTCATGATTTCAAGTTTTAAGTGTTTTCTTTTGGATTGTTTTTGAAAACTCATTTTTAATTAATTAAGTAAGTCAAAAGTTTAAGTTTTTAATTATTTAATAATTTATTTATTTAACGTAAATTAATTTGGGTAATTATTAATTAAGTAATTAGGTTAAATAACTAGAGTTTAAAAAAATATTAACTAAGTTGATTATTTGTAATTAAGTAAGTTTTAAATAATGATCAATTAAGATAAAAGGAAATTAATTTTATGTAATAGAGTTTATTTTATTTAATTAATTGTTTAATTAGAGTTAGTTATTAAATTAATTATTATTTAATCAAAGGTTAATTATCCACTTAATTTGGGTTTAATTTTAAATAAATGTTATTTAATTAAAGTTTAAATGTAAATAAAATTAGGGTTATTTATGATTTAATTTTGATTTAATTAAGGTTCAATTGAGGGTTCAAACTTATGATTAAAAAGGGAATTTATTTGTTTCTTTTAAATTCTATCGGTTATTTATTTTTAACAAACTTCTTTGTATAGGAAAATTGTTTTGAAAATGTAATGACCCATAATTTTGACAATTAAAAATATAAAATTAAATAAGGCTTTGGAATTTAATATTGTGAGAAATTAAAATTTATGATTTATTAATGAAAATTTTTATTAACATATAATTTAATAATATTGATCGAATGTAATTGACAACTGTTTTAAGGTAAATTTCAATTAATGATAATAATAAAGGTTAATAAGGAATAAATTAAATGTTGTATTAAAAATAGAAATATATGTTATTTAATTGAAATTGGTTTTAATATAGAATGAAATCAATTATGTGGTAAGTAGTTTATAATCCTTGTTTGTAAACAATAAGTTTATAGATATGAATTATTAATGTATAACGATTGTTTTATTTATCATTATTATTAAATCCATTTGAAATTAATTTGGAAATCAATTGGAATTTAATGTAACTAAATATTGCAGTAATATGACAAGAGACGTCAACTGGTGAGCGATGAGTGTAATCAAAATGGAAACTTATGTTAAACGGATTACATAAGGTATTTGTTGATTTAATATTAAAAATTTAAATCAAAATAAAAGAATTTGTTTGAAATTTAAATATATAACGAACGAATTTTATTACAATTGTAATTAAACATTGAAATTAATTTGATATTTAAAGTCTTCGATTTAACATGAATATTTTATTTCAAAGGATTATTAAATTCTATTTAATCAAGAATGATGATAGAAAACTTTTAGTTTAGAATTTAAAAGTGATTAAACCAATTTAATAATAATTCCTTTTAATTAACGCTTAAGAATGAATATAATTTGATTTTAAGCTTAACTTCTATAAACAATAGCATTAGGGTTTGAAATTAGTTCCATTGAGTTAATAAATATTGAAAACCTATATTTCAACATATAGGTTGACCTACTTTCGTTTCGGGAACGAAACGGGCTTTACGGATCTTTGTTATCGCTCTGGCCCAATCGATCTGTCCCATCCATTCATGTTCCATCTTGGTCTATAAATAGATTGTTCTAAAACCCTAACAGCCTTCTATTCTATTTTCTATACATACTTTTCCAATCCATCTGCTTCTTCCCAATGGATATTATCCCAAAACCCTAAATTATGATTTCAAAAATCAATCCGAAAATTCAAACTACTCAAACCCTATCAAATTATATATCACCGCGAAGCTCTCGACAAACGAAATCTACATATGCAATTCTTTTTTCGATTGTAGGCTATGTTTTTTTAGAAATTAGCAATTTATTCTCGACCGTTCATCGACAATGTTTGGTTTAACGGTCGATCGTCGACCATCCAACGATCGGGAAGCACTACAACGTAGAGCCTATAACGACCCAGAATTTCAGTCGTTCGAATTTGGAATATTTAATTTATTTTAAATATTCAAAAGTTTATTTTGTAAGTTACATAACTTATATTTGTAATTTAATGATTTATTTGATAATTAAATTGATTAATTTAAATATTTAAAATGGGTTAAATAATTGAATCTTGAATTTAAAATAAATGAAAATGATTTCTAAAGTTGATTTAAATTCTATTTAAATTAGAATGAAGTTAGTAAACTTTTAAATTTGATTAAAAAGCGATTTAATAGAAATTGGAAATTTTCTAATTTAATTAACAGGTAAATAGGCACAAGGAAGAAGTTGCAAAAAAATTTAGTCTCAGGGACAACAAGTTTGCTTTTTAGTCTGAAGGACACTTTTTAGTGTAAACTAAAAATGATAGTTACAACTATCATTCTGTGATTTACACTAAAAAGTGTCATTCAGCCTAAAAAACAAACTTCTTGTCCCTGAAACTAAATTTTTCTCTAACTTTTTCCTTGAGCCTAAAAACCCCTTTAATTAACGTGTAAAAACAGTCATTTTTTGCATTGTCTAGGATTTCAACGAAATCAGTTTCATTGGATATGTAATAGTGAATTATAGTATGCAGTCGAATTTCATGGCGATTGGACTTATTGTTTGATTGTGCGAGTTCGAAACGCGTAGAAATTAATTAAAGGAATTTTAATTAAAAATAATTCGATTTTGGAACACTGTCTTCCAAATATGATGGAATTGACTCCCGATATATATTCCATTGCGTTCGGAATAGGGGTATAACATATACACGCCAGGCGGCACGCTTCGTTTGGAGTTCAGAAATTTTGTGCGTGAATAGTGTCGAAAACTTGTGTATATAAGGACCCTAACTTGCAAACCCTAGCCTCTAAGTAACCCTAGCCGCCATATTAGATTACACGGCCAGAAATTCGCCACTTTCTTCCTTCGATCTCTCTCAATCCATAAACTATTACCAAAAACTTTCAACTTGATAATTATAGAGCACGTCTAGATCTTCAAGTTTAACGGTTGGATCGTCGAATGGCGCGACGTGGAGGCCCAAAATTACCCGCGTTCAAGCTGCGTTTGGGGGGTGATTCCGAGGCGTTGGCTATGAGATAGGGGGTCGGACATGAGCCGATGATGCAATGGGGGACGAGCTTCCATGTGGCGTTGTCAGATCATACTCTGATGCTCTAATGGTGGATCGACAATCAAGGGGAAGCATGCGTGAGTGGCTTCAGGCCTGGGAGAGTTTAGCACGTGAGAGAAGAAGGGTTAGGGATGTCCTAATTATAGTAATTAGAGGTTAAGTATTGTAATTAAAGTGATTGTTTTATTTTAAAAATCATGCAAACTTATAAATGTTGTATCTCACTCATACGAGGTCAGATTCGAGTGCAAAAAGTGGCGTTGGGTTCGTATTCGCAAATACTATGCATAGAAATTGGATTGGACTGATTTGGAGCTTGTAGGAGTTTTAGCTAAATTCAAATGCATGTTCGTTTTTAATTAAACCAGATCGCTATTACGACAACTGCAAGAAAAGTGAGTAAACTCACCTCTCTAGCTCGCTTATATTTTTATATAAGTGGGAATAAAGTAATTTATGATGATTGATGCTTATATGGATGATATATGATATATTACAGATATATTAGTTGGTTTGGATATCTTCCCTCCTATTGGAGCGGATAAGACCCTATTGCATTCCCGTGTATGAGCGGATGACCCTTTGTATATGAGTCATGCCTTGAAGTAGTTGATTTTTATATTATCTGATTATATGCTGTATTTGATGTAGGAGGAAAGTTTGGAGGGATCCAATAGGATTCCTCACCACTGTTGATTTATTTTCATATATATGATGATATATGATTTTATGGATGCCATGATGATGTTTTTGATGTGATTTGACTTATTTACTGCTATGGTAGCACTTGGTCTTGTTTTCGATATTTTGGAAATATTGAAATTGATGATTTTGAAATAAAAGGTTTTCGAAGTGATTTTGGAAGTAAATATGTCTTAATGATTTCTGATTTATTTTAAAAAGAAAGGAATTTGTTTTTAAATAAAATTTATGATTTTTGATGTTTTAAAAAAATATAATTTTGAGAAATAGTGTGAAAAATGGATTTTTGAATAAGTTTATATAAAGGGTTTATAAAGGTGATATTTTTATATATAAGAAATTTGATAAAAAAATTGGGATTTATAAATGTTGGTAAATGGTTTTGAGGTTGAATTGGTAAATGGATTTTATAAGTGGATTTTATTAGTAAATTTAGGTTTATAAAAAGATGGATTTATAATTGGAATTTATAAATGGTTTTGAAGTTGTTTTGTAAATGGAATTATAAATGAATTTTATAAATGAGTTTGATTTATAAATAAATGGCTTAGAAATGGATTTTGGTGGTAAAATTAGTTTTATAAAATAATGGATTTATAAATAGAATTTTGTAAATAAAGGAGTTTTGTAAAATAGAAGTTTTATTAAAACGAAAGAATATTTATAAAAATAGTTTTATAAATATGGAAGTGATTTATGTTGAAGTTTAAATATGGGTGGATTTTCGGGCCTTTACAGAAGTGGCCAACACGAGTGCATCCATACGGTTGGATCATGTCGGAGACACACGAGATCGCCAGATCTAGCAATGGAAGGTGAATGGCGGTAGAGTTGATCTGGCGTGGCGGAGGGCTTTGCGCGGGCACAGTGGGGGTGACGTAAGGTGGCGCACGGGTGGTGGTCTCTTAACAAGGGGTAGCGCATCCAGGCGACGGCGGCAGTGCAAGGGAGCAGCGGCTGGTGGGTTTGCATGCGTCGGGTAGGGTTTGGGATGGTATGTAAATTTATGCTTTTGCCCTTGATCTATTTTAATTTAATTTTAAATTTCAAATCTTCTGACGTGCATAACTTTTACGTACGAATTCGGATTCACACGCGGTTTCTTCCGTTGGACACATCGGAATTTTGGACAACATGGAACTGGTTTGGTTGAATTTGAAGACTGTTGGAATTTTGGGCTTTTATTGGTTTTTTATGGGCTTTAAATCAAAGGTGAGTGATTTAACCCACTCACACAATATTAAATCTTCTGATGTTAGTTCAATTGAAATTATGAAGTGATAAAATTTTATTGGTTGATTTTTGATAATTTAAATTGACATTTAAATTAATTTGAATTTTATATTGAATTAAATTGACATTTTAATTAATATTGGAAATTAATTGCCAGTTAAACACCGATAATGGATAATTAGTAATTGTTGTAATATTGGTTGATTTGGATGTTGATTGCAATTGGATGTTTATTGATTGATGTTGGATGTATGGTTGTTTTGATATATTCCAGTTATTACACTATTTATTATTTAACACCCTATAAATTGTCATTTGAATTATTTCGAATAAACTAAGAAATAAGTTGAAATGATATATACCTATGTCATTTAATTTTGGGTTGAAATGGTATATATCCATCCATGTAATTAAAATTGAATTAACTGATCACTTGACCATATGGTAGAAAATTATATATGGACATCGGATTGGTAAAATCAAATGATTTCAAAATCTTGAATTTAAATTAGTTTAAATGATATTGTTTTAAAGAAAATAAAATTTGGATTTATATGAATTAAATTATTTTCTAAATTCGAGCTTTGAAATGTTGAAATTGAAATTTGTTAACAGGAATTGTTTAAAGAATCGAATTTGAAATTTTGAGGTTATAATTGGGAAATCATTTGGATGATGGAAATTGATTTGTTTAAATGATTTGAAGTTTTATTTGAACTTTGAAATATTGCCAAGTAAAAGTAATTTAAATGGATATTGCAAATTTGAGCCTGGAGTCGAATTATTTTAAAGGATTTGAACCTTAAATTGAATATTGATGTTTAAATTGATTTTAATCAGTATTTTGAAATCAAACTCGAAATTGATATAAATTGAAATTGTTTAAAAAAAATAAGAATTGAATTAAGATTTAAACCATTGAATTGAATCGCTGATTCGAATTAAAATCGGAATAGAAATAAATTTGAATTGAAATTGAAATTGATATTGGAATTGATTTAAATTGAAATCAAAATTGAGTCGAGATTTGAGATTTAAGATGATCTGAATTGGAAGATTTGAAATTGAATCGGTTTGATTGGAATGTCCAGGTTTGTTGAAATGGAAAGAGACAGTTTGATTTGAAATTATTTTCAAAATAAATTATTTTAATATAAACTGTTTAAAATCTATCTTTTTAAATATTCAAATTATTTTGATTTTCCAAGCTATTTTACTTTATAAACCATTTTCAATACACAAACTATTTTATATCAAACTATTTTAACTTTTTAAACTATTTAAAAAATTTCAAACTTTTTCTAAAAATTCAAACTAGTCAAGGTTGGAATGTTTATATTTAAATCATGAATTTAAATGTGAATTGGGTTAAAATGAAGTTATAACCTAAATGGAAATTCGAAACTGTTTTGGAAGTGAAATTTAAATATTGGAGCGAAATGATTTCAAGTGAAACTGACATATTTTGAGTAAATATGGTATTTTGAAATGAAATGATATTTTTGAAGCGAATATGATATTTTGATATCAAGTATGAATCATTTTCGAAATGTAAACGTACCAACTGGTGTGTAAAACGATGTTTGGTTGTAAAAGAGACCGGGGCCTCTTATTGGCATACTCTCCGTCAATATTGGAACCATTTTAACAACTATGTACGCGGAGAAGACTCCAGAATGAAGTGGTTGGATTTGGCGTACATTACTGGATCTGAAGAAAGAGAACGATGATGGATAGACCACGACACTTGCGTCAATTGGAAATGACTAAAACAGGATGACTTGTCCTGACCATTGAGGCTAGTTACCTCTAGCGACATCTGTTCTTCGTATTACCATATTGATTTCTGACTTGACTGGTGCGCCTTGATTTTATTGTGGGATGGATGTTCACGGTGGGCCGTTAGGGGTTACCAACAGTCAGGCGAATTGAATTGGTAGTATCCTACCTTGGGCATTGTCTCACGTGCCTTGTCATACTTTTGTCCTTATACGCGCCTACTACGATTTTGTTTTAGTATGGTACCTATATGGGTCTCACTGGCTACCGACGTTACCGGTTGTGTTACAGGACCTGTATAGACTACCTGCTTAAAAACGTGTTAATGAGGATTAATGTAAAGCCTTAACGCTAGTAAAAATATTTATATTATTTATAGACATTACATATATAGCGTATCTTACTATATATAGATAGTTTGACGGATCCTTAGGAGATGGAAAATCCCATAACATCTCTTAAGTTATTGCACTCACGTTGTATACTTGATAAGAGATGGAAAATCCCATAAACACCTCTGAAGCTATTACACTCATATTTACTTGTTATTGATTTAACTTACATAAGAACTTTTATATCTGACTCGAGTATTTTGTCTTTTTGTTACGCTTGGGTCAGCCTAAGTATTTCAATGTTGAAGACATTATTCCTTGAAGATGAAGATGGAGTTTGCTAGACCATATTTATTATTATTATTCCACTGCATTAGTTTGGTATGTTTGTTTATTGTACTCTGATTATGTTGTAAAAATTGTGTAATCAAATGTATATTGTAAAACAGCTTCATGAACTGTTTATTTGATTATTTTATTTTGTCATTCCGCTGCGAGATTCTGTGTTTTGCTTTCCTTCTTTTCTTTTCTTTTCTTATTAAACCCCATTTATAATCCTCCCTTTCGAATGGTTTGAGTTAGATATGTGTGGTTTATTGTCAACTTTAACCGTCCAAAAAGGTGGGTTGTCACAGTTGATATCAGAGCTTTGGTTTAGAGATACCTTTGCTTGTTGGAGCTAACTCATTAGAGATAGGGCTAGCAATACCCTAGAATGAGTTTGAGTGTATATATACGAGAGAGCATATTTGTTAGTGCTATAATTTTTTTTATTGTGTTAGTTTGTTCTATTGTGTATTTATAAATTCTGGTTGGTACATAAGACGCTATGGCATCGATAAGGATTTCTAAACACTTGAACAGGGTAAACCGACACGATATTGTTTTTGAAATTGTAAATGAAATAATTTTACCTATTACTATATTTTGTATTTAAAAGAATATTTTTTCATAAATGGATATAGTTATTTTTGGTGTGTTGTTTCGTTAGGAAATGATAATATTTGATTATTGTCATTTATTGCTGGTTAGTCAAGGTTCTTAAAACTATTAACTATTGTATGTTATAAGAAAATGTAATTTTATAAATATGGTTTATAAAATAGGATGTACAAATAAAATGAATTTAAATTGAAAATTTAAGAACTTAAGTTTCGGTGTTTTGAAATTGATTTTCAAAGGTTTTGGAAAAATAATACTAGTATTATTTGGAAGTATTTTCAGATAGAAATATTTTCAATGGGATTTGAAAGAAAAGTTTTTAAAAGAATTTTAGAGAAAATAAGTTCTGTACTCCCCTCTTCTGTCGCTGGAAAATAATTTCGGTGATGATCGCGACATCATCGACATTCATTTTCAAGTTTCAAAGTAGGAAGACCACTATAGTAGCTTTGCTACACGTTTGTTTGGATAAACAAATTTTAATTTAATTTCCCATGTAAGATTTGATATATAAAAATATATAAGTATATATTATTTCATGATGATTTAAAATGAAACCTGGTATTTAGTTCTTAAATTTTCTATTAATTAGTGATTTTCAATTATATAAATGAAATGGAATCTTTAACTATTTTAATGGTCGGAAACTTCCAAATTGAAATCTGAAATTAAAAGATAAGAGTTTAATGAAAATATAAAAATTGAAGTTTTGTAACTTGTAAACTAAAAGATAATGGAATATCACACAAGTAAAAAAAAAAGAAAACTTAAGTAACAAAAATGTTCAAAATGAAATTATGTCTATAGATAAAGAAGTAAGATGTACAAGAAATGTTATAAACATAAGTTAATGTTTTGAAATGCTTAATAATTAAACTGAATAGTAAAAAGAGACTACTACTTAAGTAAATGATTATAAACATAAGAAAATGTTGAAATGTTTCATAAATAGACTTAACATCTATATATAAAGTAATACATATGAATTAAATTTAGATGAACTTGAAATGATTCATTAATGAATATAATATTAAATGGAAATCAACTTATATAAGTAAATAAATGTGAATTAAACTGCAATGAACGTATTTAATACTTTAAGAATTTATTCATTGATGATTTTAAATATTGAATGAGAAATAATTTATGTAAGAAAATAAATGTAAATTAACAAAAGATGATCTTATACGAATGAATGAGAATTAAAATAAATAAAAGGTAAATGATGTGTTAAAGGAACCAATAGAATAAAACATGTAGTTGTGCATAGATCATTTTATCCACATAACAATTCTAATCCAGATTCGAATACATGATTTATGAAAATTCACACCAGTCAGAGTTAGGATTTTTCGCTCGATTCTTAACGGCGAACATTTGATACGAATTTTTAATATGAATTTGAATTTTTCTATCATAGTTTATAGCTATGTAAGGAAAACGGAAATTTCTAATCAAGAAATAGGATCAGAGTATGCGCTAGAGTAGTCGAGTTATCAATACTAGTTCGAAAGTGAAATTTGTGTATTCAAGCAAGCGATCAGAATTGATATTGTGTATAGATGATATATGTATATCGTATAAACTTAAATAATATTTAAATTCTATGTTGTTTGGCTTATGGAAAGTTTGGGAAATGACATTTCAAATCATTTGAGATCGTATGAATAATCTGTTGAGTAATTACCTAAGGCAGTTGAGCGTAAGGTACACTTGGTAGTTTACATATCATTCTTGTAAGGTGAAAAGTTTCTGAACTTGGACAAACCGTTAGTTTTGATTGCTATGGATGTGTGATTGATTCTTTTGTTGCATATAATGGTGTACTGCTTTTGTTTGCATATGATTACTATATATGTTGTGTTGTCTATGTTATTAATTAGAACAACTAATATATTGTTCATTTTACATAATTTTAACTCTTTTGGATTATGTAAGTAAGACACAGGTTTATGAAAGCAATAGTTGTTGCTTTTCATTTCATAAATAGAGTTTTGTTTGCCCGACAAATGGGTACGTTTTCGGATTTCGGATTTCGGTTTTTGTAACGGTATTTTATTAATTTTTTCATGGTTTGGGATGCTTTATTATTGAAATAAAATATATAACATGTAATTATTAATATTGTTATTTTTTTCGAACCTAACCGCATAAAGGAAATGCTTTCAAAAAAATTCATGAATTTAAGACGTAGAAATTTTTTGTGGAAGTTGAGTTAATTTCAAATTTATATTAAACTAAATATGTGAGTTTAATTGTTTATTAATTGACTATTTCGAATAAAATATATCAAATTTCTTGATTTTTTTGTTCCTTTTCGGGGATGAAAAGGTTTGAGTGGAGGAGATTGTAACAACCTGTATTTTTGACAATTAAAAATATTAAATTAAATAAGGCTTTGGAATTTAATATTGTGAGAAATTAAAATTTATGATTTATGAACAAATAAAAAATGATAAATGGAATGCAATGAATGGTATTCTCTAGTCCGGAAAGATAATAAGAGAAATCAATCACACATTCATATGCCTCATTCCAAAGAAACCTGATGCCACTAAAATAGCTGAATTTAGACCAATCTCATTATGCAATATATCATATAAAATCTTACCTAATCTTCTTTGCAATAGAATGAAAGATTATAAGAATGATCTTATTTCATATAATCAGAATGCCTTTATTCCTGATAGAATAATTACTGGACATTCCCTACTAGCATATGAAATGGTCAGGGGCTTCAATAGGAAGAATTCTAACAATTTATGCCTAAAAATTGACTTGCATAAAGCCTATGATAAAATTAATAGAGAATTTATTCATCATATGCTGATTGCTATGAGTTTTCCTCTGTTATTTGCCAATCTAATATACGAATGCATATCTACTCCTTTGTTTTCGGTGTTAATTGATGGCTCACCCTATGATTTTATTGGTATCTCGAGAGGTCTTAGACAAGGGGACCCCCTCTTGCCATATTTATTTTCAAATGCTATGGAATTTCTAACAATTTCTCTTGATTTGGAATATTTGAAAGGTAACTTTAGCCCCATATACAAGAAAGAATCCATGATCACTCATTTATTGTATGCAGATGACATTCTTATTCTGGCCAAAGCAACCATTGAGAATGCTAAAAGCATCCAGAGCATTTTTCAAGTTTTAAAAACTTTTACTGGCCTTGATACTAATGAAAACAAATCTACTGTGTATTTTAGCAAGGGAGCTAACAACAAGCATATGATTACTATTATCCTTATCAATATTAGTAATCTTCCTATCATTTATTTGAGCATACCTTTATCTAGCAACAAATTAAAAGTAAAGGATTTTGGATGTTTAATTGACAAGATTAACAAAAAATTCAAGCACTGGAACAATAAATTACTCAACATTAGTGGTCGAATTAAACTTGTTAATACTGTCATCTACACAATGATCCATTTCTGGATACAATTTTCCCAGTTACCTATGACTGTGATACAGAGAATTAATTCTCTGTGGGCTAACTTCATTTGGAAATCCAAGTCTCATAAAATGTCTTGGGATGATGTGTGTAAAACCAAAAGTGAAGGTGGACTTGGTATTAAAAGAACTGAAGAAATTGCTTAAGCAGTTGCTGTTAAACTGCTATGGAAATACATACATGATGATTCTCTATGGGCAAAATGGATTCATAATAAATATTGTAACACTATTAATTTCTAGACTGCTGTTATGGACAATAATGCTTCTTATACTTGAAAGCTCCTACTTAAAGCCAGACAATGGTGCAAAGGTCTAATAGACAGAAAAATTGCAAATGGTGAAAACTCAGATGTCTGGTTTGACCCCTGGATTAAGGGCCACTCTTTGATAGACAAATTTGGTTGGAACACAATGCCCATTACTGGTGGATATAATAGAAAAGTTTCCGCTTTAGTTTTTGGTAATAAATGGAAAGAACATTTCGAATGCACTCCTACTCAAATTCAGCAAACAATGAACAAAATCAAAATCCATGATTAATTACCATAAGATTTTTGGTACTGGATTCTTAACAATAATGGCCACTTCAGTATAAAATCTGCCTGGAATCAAATTAGATGTAAACATTCAGAGTTTAACTGGACCAACATCATTTAGGATATCCTAAAATGTCTACATGCAGCCTTCTTGCCAAATTAAATAAATTAAATACAAAAGATAGAATTAACAGATGGAACCCTGACATTAATCATACTTGTGTCTTGTGTTCTCAACCTTTTGAAGACAGAGTCCATCTTTTCTTTCAATGTGATTACTCTAAGAGTCTTTTAGAGGATATCATTCAAAAGCTATAGATTAGTCTTGGCAATAACTACGACATTAATCAAATTCTTAATTATCTTTGCCAAAATCAGACAGGTAACTTAGCAATTCATCATCTTACTAATACTGTTCTAACTTCAACGATCTTAAACATATGGTGTGAGAGAAACTCGAGGACTTTCAATAGTATTGAAATGCCAGTTAAAGTTAGAGCCTTGCTCATTTTACAAGACTGCAGGAATCTACTTAAGTTTAAACTGGAATCTAAAATGGAAAATAAGGAGATCAAACTTATCTTATCAACTTTGAACAGTGCAATCGACCGCAGATCCAACAATCTACCTCCTTGAACTCTGTTTTGTCACTTGCTGAAGATTGAAGCTAGTTTGCACTCTATTTTCTCCATTTTCGTAGCCTTTGCCATTTTTTTCTAGCTGAATTTGTTGGAGTAGATCAGATCTATTTTAGTTGCCGACTTCTTTCTCTCTCCAGCTGATTGAATAAGTCAATATGAATCGATGCTTATCTTGTTTGGCTCTAATGTTCTTTCTAGGCTCACGTGACTTATATTTGTTTTCTTTGTTGTTTTGCCTTTTTTGTTTTTATTTTCTGGATTTCTGTCCCAAGTTGATTGTATGGTTGGTTTTGAGTGTGTTATATATGTTTACTCCTCCAACCATTTGACAACTTGGTCTTGCAGTATTTGTCTCTTGTTCTGTACTGTTTATACATAGACATGATATGTACTCTTTTTTCTGGCAAGGTACCCACTTAGGTTAGGGGGTTGCAAGGTTTTAACGAGGCATATCATGGAAGTATATGAGCTCTATTCTGTTAATAAAGTACCTTTTCCCAAAAAAAAATTTGATTTTTTAAAGGAAAAAATTATTAACATATAATTTAATAATATTGATCGAATGTAATTGACAACTGTTTTAAGGTAAATTTCAATTAATGATAATAATAAAGGTTTATAAGGAATACATTAAATGTTGTATTAAAAAGAGAAATAATATGTTATTTAATTTAAATTGTTTTTAATATAGAATGAAATCATTTATGTGGTAAGTAATTTATAATGCTTATTTGTAAACAATAAGTTATTTTTTTTTGGCAAGGCCGACGGGGTTAGATGGACCCCGACCATTTTATTGCGACACCATAGAGCGACTTACAAACACGGAAGAAAAACAGAGGGGAACAAAGTGCCACAATCACAGCGAGAGACAAACACAGCAAAAGAAACAAAAACAAAAACAACACAACGCAGCGGGGACTCAGGAAGAGAAACACTGAAGAATTCCTGGATCAAAGGAGAACCGGAGCAAACTCAAGTCTCGTTTAATTTGCTGCAAGATCCATTTCTTTAGGAAAGAACTTGACTTCGAGTTGACATGATCAAAGACATTGATATTACGCTCAGTCCAAACTGTCATGATAAAACTTTTTAATACAGTAGTAGTTAGCTTCTTCATCACTTGATTACACCCCGTGCTAGCGTAGATATGGTTCCATTCATCCAAATTGTGATTAGCAGCACTACCAATACCTAACTTTGTCTTAACATCATTCCATATCACCTTAATAACCGGGCAGTCAAAGAACAAGTGCTCAACTGTTTCAGGGTGGACAGAACAGAAAGTGCAGTAGATACTAACATTCATACCCATGGCTACGAGTTTTGCTCTAGTTAGAATGGCACGATGGAGAACTTTCCACAGCAACAAGTTCTCACGCATGCTACAGTCCCTGTTCCAAGTACGTTTCCACCACTTCCAGTCAGGATACATATTAGTCTTCATCAGGAACTCATAAGCTGCCCGAATCGTGAATTTACCTTTATCATTTCCCCACACAAGTTGATCAGAGGTCCTGGTAATAGGAACAAAATGTTTAATCCTGTTCCAGATGTTTTGAATTCTCGTATTCGAGGAGAATAATCTAAAACTAGAGTTAACTTGAAGAACATCCTTGACATAAGCCGAAGGATGAATACCAGATTGTATCATCTCACTGTGAGTTAATTGCCTCCTAAGGATCATGCCTGCCTCAAGCCACGGGTCATCCCAGAATTTAGTGTTATATTCAGGGTTGGTGTTCATACTAATGATAGGAAGGAATTTTTCTTTGAGCTTAAAGATACACTGCCAGGACCAGCTGAGATTCGAGGGCTTAGACATGTTCCAAATACTCCTTCCCTTGATTAAATTACTGTGCGACCAGGATGCCCAGAGACTGGTAGGGCAGTTGAAGAGGGTGTCAATATGCTTAGTGAAAGCAGCTTGATTCCATTGAGCGATGTTGAGTAATCCAAGCCCACCTTTGCTCAATGGACATTCAACACTGTTGAAATTTAACGGAGCAAGATATCTGCCTGAGGTTTTACCCAGCCAGAGAAATCTCATAAAAGCACTACGAATCATTTTAACAAGTTTAAGAGGAAGAACATAGGACCTTGCCCAGTACACTTGCATTGCAAAGAGTACTGATTTAATTAAAGTGAGCCTTCCAGCTTGACTAAGCTTCCTAGCAGTCCAGCAATCCAGTCTTGCAGTAATTTTCTGAAACAAAGGAAGGCATTGTATGGTAGTAATTCTAGAAGAAGCCAGGGGTAGCCCTAGGTAGGATATAGAGTTGTTGTTAGGGGAGAGGCCAGTGAGAAGAGCAATTTCGGCCATCTGATTTATGCTAACCCCAACAATTTTAATATCAGATTTCAGAAAGTTAACTTTCAAACCAGTCATGACATAAAACTGATCCAGGGTATGCATAATGTTCTTTATAGTGTCAATGTCAGGGGAACAAAATATAACTAAATCATCAGCGAACATCAGAGAGGATATTTTGGGATCTTTACAAGCATGGTGAAGTTTAAAACCACCTTGACTTATAAGCCTGTTTATCATACCAGTTAGAAGTTCCATCACTATAATGAAAATATAAGCAGAGATTGGGTCCCCTTGCCGTATACCTTGCTTACCACCAAAAAAGCCAGTATTAGTACCATTAACGATGACAGAATAGCTCGTAGTAGAGATACATTCATAGATCCACGAGATAAAATGCGGAGGAAAGTTCATGTAACCCATGATTCTGACGATACTGTCCCACTGAATCATATCAAAAGCCTTCATTATATCAAGTTTCAGCATAGCCTTAGGAGGAGATTGCTTTCTGTTGTACCCTTTGAGTAGTTCGTGAGAAAGCAAGATGTGGTCTAGGATATTTCTACCCGGTAAGTAGGCAGCTTGGTTATAGGATATGATGGAGGGAAGCACTTCCCTTAGCCTAGTTGCAATAATTTTGGAGATGCATTTGTATATGGTATTGCAACATGAAATAGGACGGAATTCTTTAACGTTATGAGCATTGTTAATCTTCGGAATCAGTGCAATATTAGTATAATTATAAGATCTAAATATTTTGGCTTTTTTGAAGAACAGTTTGATAGCATTACAAACATCAGCTTTGACAAATTCCCAGCAAACAGTGTAGAATTTAGCGTTTAGGCCATCTGGACCACCACACGAGTTAACATTGAGAGAGAACATTGCTCTTTCAATCTCTTCTTGTGTAACAACTTTGCATAAGGCTTCATGATCAGCAGCAGGTAACTTGGGAAGAATATCATGAGGAATATCATCAATACTGGGGATGAAGTTGGCATCATTGCCATAAAGGGACGAGAGATACTGAACAAAGGCAGCTTTCACCTCCTCATCAGACGTTTTGAGGACACCATTAGTGTCGTGGATAGTCACAATATTATCACTTCGCTGCTTATTCCTGAGACTAGCATGGAAATATGCACTGTTCCTATCGCCTTCATCTCTCCATTTAATTCTGGATTTTTGGCGAATCATATCACTCTCCTTAGCCAGAGCTTCGTAGTACTTCTGGGACAGAATACACTCAGTAGTGGCAAGACCAACATCAGCAGTGTTTTGCATCATTGCAGTTTGAACATTGACAAGATCAGCCTCCAGGGTAGTGCTTAATTTATCACCTTTACCAAATCTATTAAAAGACCAGTCCTTCAAGTCCCTTTTCATATCTTTGATTTTCTCCTGCAAAATATATAAATGATTACCATACTTAGTTTTATTCCAAGAGGCTATAGCAATAGTTTTAAAATCAGGTTCAAGCACCCAGGAGTTAAAAAATTTAAAATTTGATTTGCCTCTCATGCCAGCTTCACACAAATGTAAAATTTAAGGAGAATGGTCAGAAAGGAGAGGAGGAGCAAGATTGGAGTAGAGATATGGCCATTTGTCAAGAGCAGGTTGATTTGAGAAGGTGTGATCAATTCTAGAGAATGTTCTACTGCCGAGTCTCCTTTTATTGTTCCATGAGAATGGCATACCAACAGTTTTAATGGGAACAAGTTCAGCTTGGTGAATAGTGTCAGCAAGAGGTTGAATTTCATTACTAGAGAGGGGGTTGCCACCAACTCGGTCAGAGTAGTTGAGACAACAATTGAAATCACCTGAGATCAGCCAAGGGTGGGAGGACTGTCTCAGAGCAGGAATAAGAGAATGCATAGAAGAACGAGCAACAGCAGAGTTGAAAGCATATACAAAGGTGATATAGAAGTTAGAATTATCAGATGGGACATGAGCAAGGCAGTGAATAAGCTGGGGGGTAGAGTGGATGGATGTTAGCTGGATGTGAAGGGGATTGAATAAGATCAAAATTCTACCGTACGGAGCCTCATTGAGATTATGGATGAGGCTCCAGTCAGATTTGACATAATTAGCAGCTTTGATAGTCAAAGCGTGATTTAATTTGGTTTCAAGAATAGCTAGGATCGATAATTGGAACTTGCTGATAAGTTGACGACATTGGTCAAGTTTGATAACGTGGTGACCTCCACGTATGTTCCATGCTCCAATATTCGTGATCATTGGAGAGACTTACCGTTGAGCATTTCAAGCTTCATTCTCCTAGTCACTGCTTGAGAAATCAAGTAGCTAGGAGTTTTATCATTTTGGGATTTGTTAATACTGTTCACATTAGATGCAATACTGGAAGACAGATCTGTAGAAAGAGGAGTTGTGGAAATAGGAGAGCTCTGGTGGGGGGGTGGGGATTTGTAGGCTAGAGGAGGTAAGATGTTGGAATAAGGATTTTCAAGAGGTTGGATTGTGTTTGCGCAGATAACTGAGTTGGTATCAGTTGTGCATGTTTGTGCATGGTCAAGAAGACTATCAGTTGTTGGCATCAGATTACCCAGTTTGTTCTCATCACCTCTGGAAACGTTTTTCTTCTTTTTGCCTTTTTTGCCCCTCTTACCACTTGAGTTAAGCAGCAAACTAATTTTATTACTCTCCATGATATTACTCTCTTCCTGAAGATTGAAGTTAGCATTATGAGGTACAGCATCTTGTTCCTTTCCTTGCATATTTAGAGAGATGCCCGTAACAACTTCATTGACATCATTTGGAGGAGAAAGGCACTGTTCAGAATAAACCACCACTTGTTTTGTACACTGATTTGCCGCAATACAAATCGTCGCCTCACAATCTCCTACCACATTTTGGATATGTTGCTGCTGTTCAAGAGAGGAGTTTGCCTCATTCAAATTACGTAGTATATCAAATTTGTTGAAAACAGACAGATTATTTTCATTGCATTCTTCTTCATTTGTTAATACTTGCACTTCTCCTATGTTATTTTCCACAGTTACATTGGTAGCTTTACTCAGTTTAACTTCACTTTCTTTTAGAACCAAATGTGGCATAACTGCCATGCATGAATTATCTTTTTCCTGAATAATAGTTTCACCTACTTCTATATTGCCTCCCTCATCACTTTTTTCATCAACCACTTTGTTAACTTCAACAGTATTCATTAGACCTGTTTGTTCCAAACTTCCCTTCCTCGAAGTTGGACCGTGTTCCTTACCCCTAACACGTTGCCACTTTCTAATGACTTGCTGCCTGAGGGGTCCCACCCTTTGTCGAAACTGCTTGATCACTTTAGCTTCTACACTTTCCACTCCTCCTTGAACATTAGCATCCATTCCATTGCTTTTTGCACAGACATTCTTATCACATTCAGCCGTTGTGTGTCCAAAGATTTTACAATCGACACAAACATGTGGCCTCCAAAGATATTGAACTGTTATCTTCTGATGACCACCCTCAACCAATTTAACCATAAAATCATCTACTAACTCTTTATCTGGTCTGATTTCAATCAGGCATTTAGCATAACTCAACCTCTCCTGCCGCTCAGTCATTTCGTCCATACATAGCATTTTACCCAAGTGACTACAAAGCCAATTTATCCCTAGCGGCGACCAAGCATAAATAGGTAGATTGTACAAGTGAACCCATACTGGCACTGCAGTAACTGTACCAGAAACATTACTAACTCCAGCGTCATATGGCTTAATAATGAATAGTTTGTTATTCATGATTATGGGATCGCTCTGTAAGATTTTATCTCTGTCTTCCGCACAAGAGAATTTGAATAAGAATATGGTGCCATCAGATTTAACTGAAACAGAGCCTTTTAATCTCCATATATTTTTAAGCCTCTGAATTACAGCAGTGTAAGATAAAGGCCTATCGAGAAAGAAACCAACTACCGAGTCACTCCATAAAACATCACCTGCTTCTAGCACCTCTGGAGGAGGCACTAACACTTCATTCTCATACACAGGAAGCATGTGAACGGGGATGTACTTCCCAGCGTTTTTGGGTTTACGCTTGAAGAGAGAAGTCCATATCCGTTCACAGTGGACAGGAGGAGGAGGGACAACTAGAGATGGAGTAGACGAAGAGAGAGGAGGAGCAAGAGAAGGGGGAAGAGTATCAGGAGGAACATGAGAGGGAAGAAAAGGCACAGAGGCAGCATGGACAGAGGAGGAAGAAGGTACGGAGGCCGTAAGAATATCAGTTGGGACAAGAGGAGGAGGAGAGGAGAGAGGGCTAGTAGAGGTGGGAGATGGAGCAGAGTTTGGGAGGAGAGGTAGGACTGTGGAGGAGCATGGCAGTACGAGTGAGGTGACGGGAGGTAAGGTGGGAAGGACAGAAGAGCAGAAAGAATGGGAGAGGGGAAGGACATCCGTAGAAGCGGACATGAGAGGGACTAAATTATTCATAACAATTATTTTATTAGATTTGAATTATTAATGTATAACAATTATTTTATTTATCATCGTATCATTAAATCCGTTTGAAATTAATTTGGAATTTAATGTAATTAAATATTGCAGTAATATGAGAAGGGACGTTAACTGGTGAGCGATGAGTGTAATAAAAATGGAAACTTATGTTAAATAAATTACATAAGGTATTTGTTGATTTAATAATAAAAATTTAAATCAAAATAAAAGAATTTGTTTGAAATTTAAATATATAATGAACGAATTTTATTACATTTGTAATTAAACGTTGAAATTAATTTAATATTTAAAATCTTGGATTTAACATGGAAAATTTTATTTCAAAGGATTGTTAAATTCTATTTAATCAAGAATGATGATAGAAAACTTTTAATTTAGAATTTAAAAGTGATTAAACCAATTTAATAATAGTTCGTTTTAATTAACGCGTAAGAATGAATATAATTGATTTTAAAGCTGACTTCTATATGCAAGAGAATTAGGATTTGAAATTTGTTCCATTGAGTTAAAAAATATTGAAAACCTATATTTCGACATATAGGATGACCTACTTTCATTTCGGGAACGTAACGGGCTTTTCGGGTCTATGTTATCGCTCTAGCCTAATCTATCTATCCCATCCATTTCTGTTCCATTTTCGTTTATAAATAGATTATTCTGAAACCCTAGCAGCCTTCTATTCTATTTTCTGTACATACTTTTCCAATCCATCTGCTTCTTCCCAATGAAGATTATTCCAAAACCCTAAATTCTGATTTCAAAAATCAATCCAAAAATTCAAACTGCTCAAACCCTATCAAATTATATATCACCGCGAAGCTCTCGACGAACGGAATCTGCATCTGCAATTTGTTTTTCGATTGGAGGCTCCATTTGTCTAGAAATCAATGATTTATTCTCGGTCGTTCATCGATAATGTCTGGTTTAATGGTCGATCGTTGATCATTCGACGATCGGGAAGCACTACAGCATAGAGGCGGCCAAGCCGAGTGCATCCATACAGTTGGATCATGCCCGAGACACACGAGAACGCTAGATCTGGCGAAGGAAGGCGAATTGCGGTGGAGGTGATTTGGCGCGGTGGAAGGCGCCACGCGGGCACAGTGTGGGCAGCCGGAGGTGGTGCACGCGGTAGTGGTCTCTGATCGAGGGGCAGCGCATCCAGGCTGCGGCGGTAGTGCAAGTGGAATGGCTGGTGGGTTTGCACGCATAGGCTAGGGTTTGGGATGGTATGTAAATTAATGCTTTTGCCCTTGATCTATTTTAATTTAATATTAAATTTCAAATCTTCTAACGTGCATAACTTTTACATACGAACTTCGATTTGCACGAGGTTTCTTCCTTTAGACTCGTATCGGAATTCCGGACAACATAGAACTAATTTAGTTGAATTTGGATATTATTGGAATTTTGGGCTTTTATTGGATTTTTTATGGGCTATAAATCAAAGGTGTGTGATTTAATCCACTCACGCAATACTAAATTTTCTGATGTTAGTTAAATTGAAATTATGAAGTGATAAAAATTTATTGGTTACTGTTTGATAGTTTAAATTGACATTTAAATTAATTTGAATTTTATATTGAATTAAATTGACATTTAAATTAATATTGGAAATTAATTACAAGTTAAACACCGACAATGGATAATTAGTAACTGTTGTGATATTAGTTGATTTGGATGTTGATTGTAATTGGATGTTTATTGATTGATGTTTGATGTATGGTTGTTTTGATATATTCCTGTTATTACACCATTTATTATTTCACACCTTATAAATTGTCATCTGAATTATTTCGAATAAACTAAGAATAGGTTGAAATGATATATACCTATGTCATTTAATTTTGGGTTGAAATGATATATGTCCATCCATGTAATTAAAATTGAATTAACTGATCACCTGGCCATAGGGTAGAAAATTATATACAGACACAGGATTGGTTAAATCAAATGATTTCAAAATCTTGAATTTGAATTGGTCTAAATGATATTGTTTTAAAGAAAATAAAAATTGGATTTATATGTAAATTATTTTCTAAATTCGAGCTTTGAAATGTTGAAATTGAAATTTGTTAATAGGAATTGTTTAAAAAATCAAATTTGAAAATTTAAGGTTATAATTGAGAAATCATTTGGATGATGGAAATTGATTTGTTTAAATGATTTGAATTTTTATTCTAACTTTGAAATATTGCCAAGTAAAAGTAATTTAAACAGATATTGCAAATTTAAGCCCAAAATCGAATTATTTTAAAAGATTTGAACTTTAAATTGTATATTGAAGTTTAAATTGATTTAAGTGATTTAAATCAGTATTTTGAAATCGAACTCGAAATCGATATAAATTGAAATGTTTTAAAAAATAAGAATTGAATTGAGATTTAAACCATGGAATCGAATTGTACATTCAAATTGAAATCGAAATCGAAATAAATTTGAATTGAAATTGAAATTTGAATTGATTTAAACTGAAATCAAAATTATGTCGATTTGAATTGATTTGAGATTTAAGATGATATGAATTGGAAGATTGAAATTGAATCGGTTTGATTGGAATGTCCAGGTTTGTCGAAATGGAAAGAGTCAATTTGATTTGAAATTATTTTCAAAATAAATTATTTTAATATAAACTGTTTAAAATATATCTTTTTAAATATTCAAATTATTTTGATTTTCCAAGCTATTTTACTATATAAACCATTTTCAATACTCAAACTATTTTATATCATACTATTTTAACTTTTTAAACTATTTAAAAAATTTCAAACTATTTTCTAAGAATTCAAACCGGTCAAGATTGGAATGTGTATATTTAAATCGTGAATTTAAATGCGAATTGGGTTAAAATAAAGTTATAACCTAAATGGAAATTCGAAACGATTTTGGAAGTGAAATTTAAATATTGGAGCGAAATGATTTCAAGTGAAATTGACATATTTTGAGTAAATATGGTATTTTGAAATGAAATGATGTTTTTGAAGTGAATATGATATTTTGATATCAAGTATGAATCATTTTCGAAATGTAAAAGCTCCAATCGGTGTGTAAAATGACGTTTGGTTGTTAAAGAGACCGGGCCTCTTATTGGCATACTCTCTGTCAATATTGGATCCACTTTAACAACTATGTATGCCGAAGAGACTCCAGAATGTAGTGGTTGGATTTGGTGTACGTTGCTAGATTTGGAGAAAGAGAAAGATGATGGATATACCTCGACACTTGTGTCAATTGGAAATAATTAAAATAGGACGACTTGTCCTGACCATTGAGGCTGGCTACCTTTGGCGACATCTGTTCTTCGTATTACCATATTGATTTTTGACTTGATTGGTGCACCTTGACTTGATTATGGGATGGATGTTCATAGTGGGCCATTAGGGGTTACCACCAGTCAGGCGACTCGAATTGGTACTATCCTACTTTGGGCATTGCCTCACGTGCCTTGTCATAGTTTTATCCTTATACACGCCCACTATGATTTTGTTTTAGGATGGTACCTATAGAGGACTCACTGGCTACTAACGTTACTGGTTGTGTTACAGGACCTGCATATACTACCTGCTTAAAAATGTGTTGAAGGGGATTAGTGTAAAGCCTTAACGCTAGGAAAAATATTTATTTTATTCATAGACATTACATATATAGCGTATCTTACTACATATAGATAGTTTGACGGATCCTTAGGAGATGGAAAATCCTGTATCATCTCTTAAGTTATTGCACCCACGTTGCACACTTGATATGAGATGGAAAATCCAATAAACATCATTGAAGCTATTACACTCATATTTACTTGTTATTATTTAACTTACATAAGAACTTTTAGTTCTGACTCGAGTGTTTTGTCTTTTCGTTACGCTTAGGTCAGCCTGAGTATTTCAGTGTTGAAGACATTATTCCTTGAAGATGAAGATGGAGTTTGCTAGACAGTATTTACTATTATTATTCTGCTGCATTAGTTTGGTATGTTTGTTGATTGTACTCTGATTATATTGTAGAAATTGTGTAATCAAATGTATAGTGTAAAACAGTTTCATGAACTGTTTATTTAATTATTATATTTTATCATTCCACTGCGAGATTCTGTGTTTTGCTTTCCTTCTTTTCTCGTATTTTCTTATTAGACCCCATTGAAAATCCTCCCTTTTGAACTGTTTGAGTTAGACATATGTGGTTTATTGTCAACTTTAACCATCCAAAAAGGTGGGTCGTCGTAGAAAAAAAGGATCTCTTGTCCATGTTATTAAGTAGCTAAATGAATTAAAGTGGTTGTAATAAAACGTTGATATGTTTTATTGAAAGTAAGTCGACTTGTACTTATCATAAATAGCACACTTCGGGAATGTGATGAATACAAGGGAGTTAATTTCGATAAGCGGGTCATGATCATCTAAGCATATGGAGCGTATGTCCATATGTAAATATTACACCCTGATAGTGGGATAGTCCACTATAAATAACTTGACCCTTTAAAATTATCGAAGGTTGGTTTGGAGAGACCGGGATCGGATATTGGTTGTTAACCAAAAACCACTTCGAACCAACGTAAACGTTCAAATTGAAAATAGTAAAGGCAAGATCCAAGATGAAGACTATGAAGTGCCTTCGGTTCGTTCATCTTCTGAACGACTTGTATGGATGAATTCTGACTTTGTGTTAACATATGGAAGGCAATGTTAGCATTCCAGGTGGCAATGCTATAATAAAGGTAAACGTAGCCTCAGGCCTCATCAACCGGGAATGACTAAAACCAAGGGAGATGCAGCAAGGTTAAGTGGGTCGCTCCCATGAGGGTAAGGTCATCCCTATCTAGAGTCCCTACTATTAACTCATTTATGCTTCGGTACGATTGCTGATCCCAACCGAGGGGTGATCTTATTCGGTACTATCCAGTAAAGGGTAGGCGGGTCTTTTGTTGGCGGGGTCGATAGGTTAGACCACCGTGTTATTTTATCTTGAGATGCACCATAACGGACGGTACCCCAGTAACCCAATCATTTTATGGAATCCATTCTCCAATAAGTGACGTACGTTTTTAGTTGTACCTAAATATGTTGAACTGTGAGATGCAGGCATTTCAGCTATGTTCCATTTTACTTGAAAACCTTAGACATTACCATAATATCACTTGATTTCTATATAAAGTGTTTTGGTTATCATAAGGTAAAAACTCATCCGTGTTTATATGTGGCGTGGTCTTATGAGATTCCTTTGATTTCAAAGTGTTTTATAAAGTAAAATTTAAGTTTTTTGAGTTTACTCACACCAAACCCGTGTATGACCCAAAGTTTTATTTTCTTTTCCTAAAACTCTCGGGAACTAAAAATTTTATGAGTAGCCAAGTGATCCAAGTTTCTTACGGAAGCATTTTGAAGGAGTTAGAGCAGGCGGCTTCACCATAGCTTATTATTTTATTTTCGCTGTGTTTATGTATGATCAATGTATTTTTTGATGGGCAGGTAGTATAACTGTCTAGTTGAAATTGTATTGTAATGACTCTGATCTATTATTATTATGGGAATGACTATGTAATATCCTATGTTATCTATTATATGTTGTTCTGATGCGTGGTGAGATTCTGTGATTGTTTAGTTTCTTCTTATCTTTCGTTTTCTTCTACCCTTAATGGCTCGTCTTTTGGTTCAAAAAGGAGGTCGTTACACTCGTCCTCCCATCAAATTAAGGGATTATGTATCCCAACAGGTGAAGTATCCGATATAAGATTTTATTTCATATAATAGGGTATCCCCTTCATATCGAGCCTACTTAAGTAACATCACTAACCAAATAGAACCAACCAACTTTAGTGAAGCTAATCAAAGCCCAATTTGGCCTAAGGCTATGAATGAAGATCTTTAAGCCTTAGAAAAAATGACGCATGGGATATTATTAATTTACCAAAGAATAACAAAACACGTAGATTGCAAATGAGTATACAAAATCAAATACAATAATGATGGCGTTATTGAAAGGTACAAAGCTAGGTTAATGACCTAGAGATTTACCCAAACATATGGTATTGACTACCAAGAGCTTTTGCACCAGTAGCAAAAATGAATACGGTAAGAATTTTGCTATCAGTAGCCACCATCTTTGGATGGAATTTGTTCCAAATGCATTCCTTCAAGGAAATCTATATGACTCTTCCTCCGTGTTACAAAAGTGAGACGAACTCATCATTGATGTGTAAATTAAAAAAGGCGATCTATGGTCTAAAGAAATCTTTACGAGCATGGTATGCCAAGCTAAGCTTTTCTCTTTTAAAGATTAACTGTTTTAAAAGTACCACTGATTCCTCTATGTTTATCAAATACTCACAAAATATCACTACTATTATTCTAGTTTATGTTGATACATTATCATCACTAGAAATAGTAATGAGGAATTTAAAAGAGTTAAACAATATTTAAAAAAGGAATTTTACATCAAAGACCTTGGAAAACATACATATTCTCTCGAGTCCACTCAAGTAAAGGATTATTTCTATCCCAAAGAAAATATGTCCTTGATCTGTTAAAAGAGACTGGTAAATTAGGAGCAAAATCAGCTAATACTTCTATGGAGACGAATAATTTGGAGTTAAAGATGATGATCCATTATCTAACATAGGACAATATCAGAGGATAGTAGGAAAATTAATTTACCTTATCCGAAGAAGCAACTGTAGTTGAATCAAAGATAATGATTCTCCTTAAAGATAATGATACATACCTTAAAAGTTTGTTTAACATTGTCTTATTATGGTTCTTAATTTACTTCTTGTTAATGAAAGGAAACAAATCCTATACATTATTCGAAGAAGTAACTATAGTTGAATCAAGTTAATGATTGTCCTTAAAGACAGTGATCCGTACTTTATTTTTCCCTCCAAACTCAACATCCTCAAAAATTGTAGTATTTTCCATCTTATTTTTTATTTTAGTATGGTTTTATAAAACTTGTAACTTTTAATTCACTTAGAATACCAATAAAGTATTTTCTAACTTTAGTGCCTCAATATATAATTATTTAGTAAGCTGAAACAAATAATTATATTAATCACCAAATCAAAATTTGAGACTTCATTATAAAAGGTATTTAGCATAAGTAGATATAAGCTTTATTTTAAACTTAGGAGTTTTAATTTCAATAATGTTTGAATTTATTCATAAATTAATCTTATTATTTCTAAAGGAATAATAATAACCAAATTTGTTCATACCAAATTAGGAACTGAAATCTAAGTGACAGCATAACAAAAATATCAAATAAATCCAAACAATATAACTGAAATCTTAATAATAGCTTAAAAATATCTGGTATACTTTGCTTTATATGTCCATAGATTTCATAAAAGAAACAAATATAAATATATCCTTATGTTTTTTTGTTTAGGTCCTTAGCGACTTCTTTATCCTTATTTATGCATTTATTTACAACGTATGTTAAATGAGTACTTTCAATCTTACATGCTTCAATCTCTCTTCTCCTTAACACAATGCTATGAGCTCAATAAGAGGTCATTTTATTCTTAAAAATAATAATTAACAATAATCTTAAAACGGTTATACTGTGAATAAAGAGAGTACAAAAAATTACAATAACTTGAGTGCCTTTAACTTTTGAAGCAATATTTTCCATATAGTACTCATTTATATTTACTTTATTTTGACTTTATAGAATCAAGCAATATAAAGCATGCTTGTTTCCTCTTACCATTTTGAAAAAAACGCTTTTCATTCTCAGCAAATAACTCCTTAAAATTGGTTATCCCCACGGATACCACATCCTTGAACGCTTCTGAAACATTTAATTTTATGATCTTTTAACTATCTTTTTTGAATTATCTCACCTCTGAATGTACTTCATAACATTAAAATTGGCAGAGACTTTAGTCAAATTAGTTGAAAATTGAACAAAACTTAAGGATTGACCGTATATGCTCATATCTAATATCAGCCATAGTAAATTAAAATAATTGGTCAGTCTGTAACGACCCGAAATTTTCAAAACCGAAAATTCCAGATAGTTATGAAAAAGAAGAAAGAGATAGAAGAAGAAGAACAGAAAACATCATCATCTCACATTCGCAGCGGATAAAATATAATAACAAATAATAACAATTTACAAGAATACTGTATCTGTTGATTACATTTTTATACATCAGAGTTACATATACACAGTCACTGAATATATATAGTAATCATGTCTCAGTAATACAATAATATACTGTAGCGGAAATACTCTACACGTACTTGCCATCTAGCTCGTCTCCTGAGCTCCAGAACGTCCTTTACCTGAAAATCTGTAATGCTCGGGTCAGACCGAGTATTACAGATTTTCAGGTAAAGGACGTTCTGGAGCTCAGGAGACGAGCTAGATGGCAAGTACGTGTAGAGTATTTCCGCTACAGTATATTATTGTATTACTGAGACATGATTACTGTATATATTCAGTGACTGTGTATATGTAACTCTGATGTATAAAAATGTAATCAACAGATACATTATTCTTGTAAATTGTTATTATTTGTTATTATATTTTATCCGCTGCGAATGTGAGATGATGATGTTTTCTGTTCTTCTTCTTCTATCTCTTTCTTCTTTTTCATAACTATCTGGAATTTTCGGTTTTGAAAATTTCGGGTCGTTACACAGTCTCTTCTCAAGATACCTAGCACAACATTAATATCAAGTTTTTGGACAGTAATATTAACTGCAAGTGGTACTCTTGTTGTAATGATTAAATACTGACAATAAATTCAAAATATATTTGGTCAAATATTAGTCTTTCTTTAGACCGGCTAACATCCGCATGAATAAATACACACAAATATCAAACATTTTCATGAACAACTAAAATAAGAGAGGTCACTTTGGTGACATGTTATTTCAATTAGCTCACTTGGAATGTAGGATATTTACAATTAGTTTGCAAAGAGACACCAAAAATATATTTGAATTTATTTCTTAGTGTATGTACAATATTTCAACTGCTATAAAATACTCCCAAAAGCATTTTAAGTCTATATAACACTTGAAAATCTCAAAATTATAACTGTGGCACAACATGTTTTAATCATAGCTGTTATAATCTTTTACTTTAAGTATGTGGTTACATTCATGACATTTCCTATATAAATATGATATAAGGCATCATAAATAAATCACATAACAAATGTTATGGATGAACGTCAGAATTAAATGACACATAAAATTATGCATAAACGACATAGTAAATGTCGTACTAAATAACATGAATGAATGCAGTGGCTACGATGTATATCTGAACCACATTATAGCTATATGGTATGCTACTGTGTCACTTTATCTTTAGTTTATTATTTGAATACTTAATAAAGGTCAGTAACCATGTATTTTGGCAAAAAATGAAAACTGCCGCTCCTTTTATTTTATGTTAACCAAAGCACGAAAGTGAAACATATTTTCAACAAGCATGGGTCAAACATATAAAATATATGTAACTATTATACATAAATTCATCAAAATAATAAACCATATGTCTTTTCTTATTTCAAATACAAACATGCTGCATCATTAAATTTATTGCAACTGCGCATTTACTGCATTTAGGATAATAAATTAATTAATTTGTAACATAACAACCACATTTAATGCAATTATGATAAAAATAAATGCAATTGACCGTTATGTGGTCCAAGATGTAAATTAGTGTCATGTTAAAATTTATTTAAATAATAAAATAAACACATTAAAGGAGCATACTTTATTTCTAATTAACTAAAATAACCCAAATACCATATATAAATATCCGAATTACTTAATCAAAAGTTAAGTGAGGTAAAATAGTCATAGACTCATATTTATATTTCTTGCATAAATGGTTCTAAATTATACATATCTGTTTATACTATTTATAAACATTAAAGAAAATGACTGTACATATCAAATCCAAAATATTCCTCACATTAAAATTCACAACTTATTTACAAATTATAGAATAATAAACATGTGAATGTTTTAACCAACATGAGTTGTTACTGAGATTTAGAGGAATTTTGATCATTTTCCATAAATTTAATGATTTCAAAATTCTATCTTATTTCATAAATAACATACAGATCATTTAGATCTATATTTCTACACCAAAGCAGTTTCACAAATCAGCCTTTCAATTTACAATAATAAAAAAATTGATATTAAACCAAATTTAAAATCATTATAAAAAAATCCTTGATACATAGATTAAGCAGATCTCAAACTTGAGTAAGAAATTACATAGATTCAGTGACTTCTAAATGAAGTTTGATTCAAAACTTACTCAAAAATGCATAAAAATAATTTCTCAATGAAATCAATGATGGGTAGCTATGATACCACTTATTAAGATTTCAATATACTTTAGGATTGATTAATCATGAAAACCTTGATTTGAATAGGTGATCCATATTGATTTGACTGAGAGGAAATAAGTGGAAAGTAAACGAATAGTGAAAGCCATACTTTAATTCATAGTTGTTGATTGGAAAAGTAAAATTGGTTTGGTTTTCGATATTGACACAAGCCCTAGATCTTATATTAGATTTAAATCCAAGTTGCTACTTTCATAAATTGATTAAGAGAAAGAGATAGATCTGATCTTCCAAATTGACATAAACCCTATATCTGAATTATTTCCACAGATGAGAGCAGGAGAATAACCAGAGCATATGTTGATACCATAAATCCTTATTTATAATGTTGGCATTCTCTAATTTCGTCCTTCAACAAATAAGAATTGCTCCGGTATCTATGCATTAATACCATGGCAATTATATCTTTAAACCTTTTAACTTTAATTCATAATTTGATAATTTTAGTCAGGCTTTACACAAAAATAGCACGGCACGTTTATTTTACATTTGTGGCCAACATGTTGAAAATTTTCAACATTTAATTCTTAAATTGTCATATTTATTATTTACAAACTAATTATTTTTGACAAAAAAATGATTTATTAAACTTATTTCTCTATTAAAAAGATACTTTCTTAAAATAATTGATTTAATAGAAATAGTTGAATTTTTTGTAATAATTAATTTTGAAGATTTTCTTTATCTTTTTAAAGTTTGCGAACTTTTAAAGAAGAGAATAATAATTGTTGTTCTTATGGTTCTTTTTGTACAATGAGAGAACAATGACTGTCAAAAACTGGAATAAAATTTTGTTTATTTATTATTTTATAATTAAAATTCTAGCTTCATACGAGAATAATAATTGTTGTTCTTATGGTTCTTTTTGTACATTGAGAGAACAATGACTGTCAAAAACTGGAATAAAAATTTGTTTATTTATTATTTTATAATTAAAATTCTAGCTTCATACATGTCGTTTGTACTAAGTATTTTGATTTGCACATGCAAATAATGTGTCATTCTCGCAATTTCTCTAGTTTGGTAATAGTAAACAGATGATAAAAACTACAAAATATTAAAAATAGATGTGCTTGATACATGATGCGTTGATTAAAAAATAACATATAACAAGTTGATTGGAAAAAAATTGTGCTTTTATGATTTTTTTTTTAAACTACAATACACTTTGAAGAAAAAAGATCAAATATGAAAATATATTTATTATCATCAAACGAGATATATACTGCACAATTTATCTCCAAATCAACCAAGCTTTCAACCACTTAGCTACCATGCATAATTTTTCATTGCAATATAGATTTAATCCCTTATAGCATAATCAAATAACACTTCAAATGACCCAAAAGCAAAGCACAACGAATTACAAACCGCTTACCTAAGCAAAAAAAATATAAAATCAATAATTGTACTGTACCCCTTTGACATTATAAATAGCAAACAAGGGATAAAACCAACAATGATACCAGTTTGCATCTACATAATATGCAAAAAGTAAAGCTTTGAAATACACACGAAAAAAAAGTTCCAGAGATGTTTGTGACATCATATGCACATTCATATAATCAATAATTAATGGAAAGAATAAGCGAAAAAAGGTTTGTCTCAAAGGCTGAAGAAAGATAAAAAGGACGTGTTTGTTTAATCCGATGTTGAAATACCAAAGTGGTCCTGCAACATTGTCCTCAGCATCCTGGTTTCCTGGTGCAGCATTCTCATCAGTCTTCTAATGTCCACCACTTTTTTCAACTAAAAAACATAAATCGCGGTTTATGAAATATGTACTTCCTATTTTTTTCAGTTGAAATTATTGGAAAACTTTACCATCAAATCCATTCTATCTCCTTTTTGGATAAGACCCTCCTCACCCTCCTTGCTCTCCTCACCATAGCCTCTGATGTGTTTTTCATAGAAAGATGCCGATATGCTTTCTAACCTTAATGCGAAACTCCCTTACAGCAATCTTTGTACTACTTTCCTACAAACACACAGAGGGAAAAATAAAATGATTAGTACTCAGGAAAGTAGTACAAAGATTGCTGCAAGGGAGTTTCGCACTAAGGTTAGTAAGCATATTGACATCTTTCTATGAAAAACACAATAGAGGCTATGGTGAGGAGAGTAAGGAGAGTGAGGAGGGTCCGATTCAAGAAGAAGATAGAATGGATTTGATGGTAAAGTTTTCCAACAATTTCAACTGAAAAAAAATAGGAAGTACATATTTCATAACCATGATTTATGTTTTTTAGTTGAAAAAAGTGGCGGACATAAGAAGACGGATGAGAATGCTGCACCAGGAAACCAGGCTGCTGCGGACAATGCTACGGGACCACTTTGGTATTTCAACATCGGATTAAAAAAACACGTCCCTTTTATCATTCTTCAGCCTTCAAGACAAATCTTTTTTCTCTTATTCTTTCCATTTATTAATGATTATATGAATATATATGATGTCACAAACATCTCTGAACCTTTTTTTGTATGCATTTCAAAGCTTTACTTTTGTCATATTATGTAGATGCAAACTGGTATCATTGCTGGTTTTCTTCCGAGTTTACTGTTTACAACGTTAAAAGGGTAAGGTACAATTATTGATTATATATATATTTTTGCTTAGGTGGGCGGTTTGTAATTTGTTGTGCTTTGCTTTTGGGTGATTTGAAGTGTTTTTTGATTATGCTATAAGGGATTAAATCTATATTGCTATGAAAAATTATTCATGGTAGCTAAGTGGTTGAAAGCTTGGTTGATTTAGAGATAAATTGTGCAGTATAAATCTCGTTTGATGATAATAAATATATTTTTATATTTGATTTTTTTATTCAAAGTGTATTATAGTTAAAAAAAATCATAAAAGCACAATTTTTTTTCAATTAACTTATTATATGTTATTTTTTAATCAACGCATCATATATCAAGCACATCTATTTTAAATATTTTGTAGTTTTTATCATATTTTTCTATTACCATACGAGAGAAATTGCAAGATATTGCAATTAACTTCTATTTGATGTTGGTAAACAGATGTTGTATTTAACGTGTTTATTTAGTGTTGTGTATCAATATGATACCAAGAGATTTTGGGTTTCAAAGAGATTTGTCATGGATATTTTTATTGAGTGTGTTATAAGTGTAATATTAAAATATAATCAAAATGTAAAGTAGCAACAACGAATATTTTCCTCGTCTATTTTCATACAAAGGTGGATGTAAAATCAATGCCATAGGACGACGCTGATTTACAATCATCAATGGGTATCCGACCTTCATGAAACGTTTAGTATTTCACAATTTTAATCAGAAAAGTGATAGATGCAAAGAAAAAATGATAAAGATATTTGATTAAGTGGTATAGGGTAAAATTGAAATTTATAGTTTCATATTATAATTGGGATGAATAGCAAATAAAGGGGTGGCAACGAACGGAGTCATCAAAGGATTCCTATAGCATGCCACACTAGGTTTTGATTGATTCCAAGTATAATAGATACTAGGTTATAGTTGAATCATAGGGCACACAACACTTGGTAATAGTAAAATCCAATGTATTTATAACATGGTGAAATCAGCAATTTTCCTATTCTCAAGATATTTTATCCTTACGTTTGTTAATTTTCATGTACAAAAAAAGAAAAAAAAGAAATTTGAAGGATTTAAGTAAATCAAAGAATGTTAAGAAAGTAAAATAGCACAGAGATATGTTTTACTTTTTTGAGAGGAAGAAGAAAACAGTAATTTTGTCTTGATTTTTTAAATCAGATTGTGTGGGGATGGAGACAAAAAATAATGCGGGTGGAAATAGAAATATCCTTACTGAAAACACATACCTTACTTCGACTTCACCTAATGAAGGATCATGATCATGGTCAGCGCTCTCTTCCATTTCTCTCTTAGCGCTCTCTTCCATTTCCTGGTTAATACATTTGGATACCCGATTGATCTGCCCTAACGCCCTTTCCCAAGCCTTTATCAGCTCTGCAATAGTGTTGGTTGGTTTGATTGTGGTCACGGCTTGCAAAAATTAGGATTACGCTTTCCATAGGCTTCCGATTTATACAATGCATCTTTTCAGCAGATTTATCATGATTTAAAGTAAAAGGGTTATGAGGGTATTCAAGAAAGGAGGGTTTCATTTTTGAGTACAATTGATCCTAGTTTTATTAAGTTTTTTTTTGAAAACCCAAGAGAACCCGGTAGGCCGGTAAACTTCTAAGGAGGGTATAGTAAAGCCATCCGTTGATCCAAGCCCCCATACCCCCGGGTAAATTTATATAGGATAGGGAAGCGCATGGTAGGAATCGAACCTGAGTCATTTTACTAAACTCAAGACTCCTTTCTACCGCGTCACACCCACAGACAAGTTTTATTAAGTTTCCATCCATAATGTTACATAATTACATCGGTGCCCCGTATAGTCTAGAGAAATAATTCAAGGAAAGATAAATGCATAATATAAATCTAGTGTTCTTCTATTTTAATCCATATTTGCGAATTCTTCTCTTTACCTAATTTATTCGCGTAAAAAGGAATAAAAAGAAGCTAACATTTACAGATTAAATTTCAACTTTAAAATAGATGTAAATAACTGTAAATTTCTTACTTTAGGCTTATGTCTTTTTCTAACTGTCAAGCCTAATATTAATTAAATATAAGCTCTCTTATACAATTTAAAGTCTTAGCATAACTAATTAACAGAATTAATTACTGAAATAAATACTGAATAAAATTATTTAACGGGAATCTAACGATAATATATCATAAACGTAAAAGATATATAATTAAATTCACTCACCTGTAAAGAAAACACTCCAAGTTCTAGATTTGATTTTTAACCCAGTTCTATTATCCATAGTCTTCCCTATTGCAACCTCATTTAGATCTACAAATTAGGATTTATATGGATTTAGAATTCCGGATCTAATTGAAGAAAAATAAAATAAATAAATTAGAGAACCAGATCTGAGAACTTTACTCATTCGGATGACTTTATTTGAACATCTCTATTTTAGACCTATAATTTCTATCTCCAACTTGTAATTCAGAAGGCATAAATCTAAAATAGCTAATTTCTAATGAATTGGAGGAGAAAGAAGAGTGACAGGGCTTCAGCACCCATTTAGAAAAATATGAGTTTGAAGGCTAGCCATGCCTCTTTATTTATAGAGAGTCAAAACAGTGTCATCCATCCGCTTAAAACGATGCGAATCAGGCCGTTCAAACGGGTGTAGAATGAGCGCGCCTGATTTGTTTGTAACTTTTTATTTATTATAAACGTTTAACGTTTAAATGTTTCCTATTAATTCCAGTTAACTCTCATTAGTCTCTGATTTAATGTTCTTTATAACGCACATCTATTTTGGTTTTAAACGTGCCTTATTTGTTTTATTAAATGTTATTTATAAACATGAACTTTTAAACATTATAAATTATAAACGTTTAACCCTTTTTTTGCTTGTTTATTCTAATTAATCACCATCAATTGCTTGATTATTCCCAAAATAAAACTTGTCTATTTTGAATTTCACATGTGACAAATTAATGTAAATTAATTTACTCCAATAGTTGATTTGATTACATTGCCTGCTAATGTTAATTAATTGTCTTTAATTACTGATATCAATTAATTTCCTTTATGATGGCAATGTTAATTAATTACCTTTATGACGCGTGTCTATTTTAAAATTTAAATGCGCGTTATTTCTGAAATTTCATACGCACATATATTTATTTATAACAAATATATTTACGTACATTTACATGTATAATTATTTCTCGATACAAAACTTCGAACGTCGATAACTTTTTATACGAACTCTGTTCAAGACATATTATATATGAAAATTGATCAGAAAATCGCCACGAACACAATGCAATAAGTTTCAAGACCAAATTCTGACAATTCCTAAAATGCTTATTTTCACTGTTCATAATTATTTGAATATTTAATTATATAAAAATATGGGGTGTTACAGAGAGCGTATTATTATTTGTAAAAAAGTATAGTTGCTAGATCTTATTTTTAAATGATAGTAACATTTGGTAATATCCATAGAGAGGCATTTGTGGAAGTTTACGCTGATAGCAAAAATAGGAAGTGAGAAATGATAAGATAAAAAAATTAATTATATTATTTTTTCAAAAAATTTAAATGATATATCACTTACCACTTCAAAATTAAATTTATCATCCTAACCGTAATCATCTTTTGAGGGGGATTTTCTATCGTCATTTGTTAATTTCTGGACATGTACACTATCTTTCATTGAAGATGCTTTTGGAGATATATCATCTTTTTGAGTCAACCTTTGCTTATTAAAGTGTTTAATATCCATTAGTTGACTGATAAATTGTATTGTATGCTGAAAGTAATTTTTTAATATATAGAGTAAAGTAATAATAACGTGATGACTGACATGTACTTTTGAACATTTTCTATTAGAAGCATAACCTTTATGCATATTTAAAAATTAAAAATAACATGAAAAAAGAATAAATTTTCAACGATCGATTGATTTTATGTCCGTAAATAACATGTAATCATGATATTATTTTGATGATACACAAAGCAACGCACTTAGATAAACAATACAAACAAATTCTAAAAAGTGCAAATTACCCTTTTAATATAAAACAGAAGTGTAGAAATTGCAGTTGTAGAATGATTTTGTCTCCTGTAGAATAAGATTGAAATATATTTAAAAATAAAAAATAACATGAAAAAATGATAAATTTTCATCAATCAGTTGATTTTATGTCCGTAAATAACATGTAATCATAATTTATATTGAGAATACACATAGCAATGCATTTAAATAAACAATACAAGCAAATTCTAAAAAGTGTAAATTACCTTTTTAATATAAAAAGGAAGTGTAGAAGTTGTAGTCGCAGAAATGATTTTTTTCTTCTCGTATAATAAGATTGAAATATATAAGTGCAAGATAGGGCCATAGTGTAAAGAACAGTTTTAGTGGTATTATTACACTAACTTGAAGCTATGATATCGGAGATTAATGATGGCGAGCAACCCAATGAAGCATGTCCAAAAGGAAACAGTGGTGGTGAGAGATCTGAATGGAGATGACAGGAGAGAGGTGAAAAAGGAATAGGGGTGTAAAGAGATGTGAATATGGATGGATAGAGGGAGTGACATTTATAGGATTTGGTAGATATTTCTAGAATGCTATATTTGTGTTATGAAGTTTGAATATTGGACCGATTAAGGATAGGCCTGTCAATGGGTCGGGTTGGGTCGGGTTCGGGTCGGGTCAACTCGGGTGCGGGTTGATTTTTAAACGGGTCAGGTCAACCCGTTTATTAAACGGGCGGGTTTCGGGTTGACCCGATTATATATCGGGTGGGTTTCGGGTTGATTCGTGTAACCCGTTAAGAAAAATATTTGTATAAAGAAATGGAAATGAGCATGAAAATGTGGGAAGTTGTTAAATGCGAATGTGTAGGAATAAGTGAATGACAACAGTACCCTTCTTTTGCGAGGTAAGATGAGAATTTTAGAGCAAAAGAAGGGTATTGTCATTCTTTTATTATAAACTAAGATGGGTATGAAAATTTAGGAAGTTGTTACGTGGGAATGGGCATGAAAACATGGGAATGTGCATGAAAATGTAGGAAAATGTTAAGTGCGAATGTGTAGGAATAAGTGAATAACAAAAATACCATTCTTGTGCAAGCTAAAATGATAATTGTACAACAATACGGAGCCCATAAATGGGTTAGTCGGGTCAAATTCGGGTTCACGGGTCAACCCTAAACCCACCCGTTTATTAAACGGGTTCTAACGGGTTGACCCAAAAATGACCCGCCTTTTAAACGTGTCGGGTTAACCCGCTAATTTCCGTGCGGGTTTCGGGTCGTGTTGGAAATTGACAGCCCTAATTAAGGGTTATCGATATACATGAGACGTCTTCTTTAACTCATATGTAGTATCTTAACTCGTTCATTGATTCGAATTTTTTTGGATCAGAGTGGAAAAAAATTACAGTCTAGAGAAATCTTAACTGACTGATATGGTCAAATATTGTGTAACGTTATACATGGTATATGCTATCGAGTGATATCTAATGGTCATAAATACACTAATAGGTTTTCTACTGAAAAGTTAATAGTGCGATATATATACTACTATACGGGGTTTTGGACCAAAGGTCAATATTCTCAAAGCTCATGCACAAAAAGTCCCTACTCATAAACCCATGTAAATTAGACTCCTATTTTGTTATTTTTTACCAAACTGTCCCCTTCCAGAAAATTGGTTTAGCATTAAAATCAGGGGCAAAAGCAGCATAAATTAGCCAAAAGATAAAAATAGGGACCTAATTTTCATAACTTATTCGGGAGGAATTTTTCTTACATATCTTTCAATTCTGGGAAGTTGGCACCCGTTCCTTGCTGCTATACATATAACACGTTATATTTTTCAGTTAATAAACAGAAGCGTACAATCTTATATTGTTGCTGTCCATAATTGTATAACATTATTTGGTTGCTGCTCTTAATTTTACTATGCATATATTCTCTTAATTTTATAACGTTATATCAGTTACTTGCTTGATGATGTAGTAAATTGATATAATAACGGAATTATTGAATTAATGCAAATTAATGCTTATTAATTCCACTTTCCAACATTTTATTCGTCTTCCCTTAAATCTATTTTGCACTCGTTAAGTTTCTCATACACACACGTTATATTTGTATCGTTTATTCACAGTTTAATGCATAATCTTGAAATTCATAAGTCTTCCGATATAGTATACGATAAATCAAGATATACCAGCCACTTTCTTGATGATGCAGTAAATTAATATCATAACGGCACTATTGAATTAATGCACATTAATGTTGGAAAGTGGAAATTAATATTTGTATCATTTATTCACAGTTTAACGTGTAACCTTGAAATTCATAAATCTCTTAGATATATTTTTGCACTCTTAAATCTCTTAAAACCATTTGTATCATTGAATTAATGAAGATTAATGCTTATTAATTCCACTTTCCAATATTTTGTTCTTCCCTTAAATCTATTTTTGCACTCATTAAGTTTCTCATACGTATACGTTTTGATATTTATATCATTTATTAACAGTTTAATACATAACATTGAAATTCAAACGTCTCTAGATATGACATACAATAAATCAAGATATATTCATTTGTTTA
This sequence comes from Allium fistulosum, assembly GCA_030737815.1. Taxonomy (NCBI): domain Eukaryota; kingdom Viridiplantae; phylum Streptophyta; class Magnoliopsida; order Asparagales; family Amaryllidaceae; genus Allium; species Allium fistulosum. Next base: position 71,298,555 of record CM060903.1, read on the forward strand.
AATTAGTTAATCAGAATCAACTAATTAGATCGTTTCCAACATTGAGAAACCATTTCTGTTTTGATATTTGTATCATTTATTAACAGTTTAACGTATAATCTTGAAATTCATAAATCTCTATATATGTTATACAATAAATCAAGATATATTCATCTGTTTAAATTAATTATACATTAACATATATTTTTTCCATGTCTCATATAAAGGATAATTTTGGAAGTTCAAGGTCGGATCAACACTTTTCGCTTCCCAGCCAACTATCTCTACTAATAATGCAAATACTTCACCATGGTGAAGCTTTTTTGAACTTCCGTATCTACCCATTCACCTACGTACAGTAGAGCAAAACAGGAAATAAAGACAAAGGGCATATGTGTCATTTCTATTACCCATGTTCTGATTCCCACTACAATTTCAATGGTACTCCATCTGTTCCCACAACTTTCCGTTTCTTTCCTGCTGTTCTTCACATTTTCCCTACCCATGTTTTATTCCCCTACAAACCCCTTGACTTAGTCAACCTCCTCTCAAAATTCCACCATTCTCGCCAGTTTCCCAAACCACAATCGGTATGGTTTTCAGATCCACTTACGGTTGTTTAACATTGAGCACTAGAAGAAAAGGATCGACCAGCTTTGGTTATTGGAATTTGTTCTCTTCTTCCTCCAAGCCTGTAGGTTCTAAACTGAAATTAGAGAGATATCTGCAAGCTTTGATTACTTATTACTTATCGCTTTAACTTGCAGATTTTGGGTTTCAGCTATACATTCACGAGATAACAACAAGCTGTTAGTTAGGTAAACTCCTTACTACTCTTATATGCCTACATTTTCTTCTATTCCTCTATTGGTTATTTTTTTCATGCGTAACTTTAAAAAAAGGTAAATGAATGAGATTATAAAAAATAAACACACTTTGATGAATAGTAATAGATAAGAAGTTACAATCGCCTAAGTGGAGAGTTTTCATGAATCTAGTAGTGGAAGTGATTTCCATAAATATATTTGAGATGGCCACTCTGACAGAGTCTACATTTAATTATGATTTAGCATTTAGTATCAGATATCATTATTATTTTACTTCGAGCTTCCACTATTATTTCAGTGTAGAGAATTTTTTTTTTGGAAAAAAGGGTACTTTATTAACAGAAAGCATATATTTTCATGATATGCCTCATTAAAACCTTGCAATCCCCCTAACCTAAACGGGTGCCTTACAAAGAAAAAGAGTACATATCACTTCCATATATTAACATTACAATATAGAACATACAGAAATCAAGTTGTTTAACAGATGGAGGAGTAAAACAAAGGAGAACCGCACTCAAAACCATCCGTTGGAGCAACTTGATCCAAAGACTTAGAAAGCAAAACCTTATAAAACTGCAAATTCATCCGAGAAACCATAGAGTAAAGACTAAGCATCACGTGGAGAGCAGGAGAGGTTTTCAACGAACTCAATGTGTCTTCCAGTTCAAAGAAATGTCAGAATCCAGGAAAGAGAGAAATGGCGCCTTTCTCTACATAATAGATCTGAGGAATTCGAAATGTCGATAAATCAAAGTGAAAAAAAAGAGACCAGGCTCGAGAGCAACTACGATTCCAGAAAGGGGGAGATAAGGAAATCAGGGTGGACGATGGGGAACAGTAGATCTCATTGCGAGATTCCATTGTTCAAAGATACGTTTAGTCTCTATATTAATTTCATGATTAATGGTTAAGTGATGCAGTAACGATCTAATCTCTTGTATTATCAGGGTGCTTCTGATGGAAGCAGGCATTTCAACCCCTTTGAAGATCCTATTATTACGTTCGCACCATATATTCCAAATCAGGGAAGTAAAAGCAATATTGTCAACTTGCTTAGCTAAATTTTGATCTCTCGTTTTCTTACTTATGCAGTCCAATATATTCATGATGTTGTAATTTCGATTGACATCTATGTTGATTTGCTGCATGACAATGTCTAATAGATTACAAGAATATGGACAGTTGAAAAAGAGATGGTCCCTGTCTTCTAGGTCACTAGCACATAAGTTACACCGTTGGTCAATAGATGTATTCCATCTACTAACACGGCCTTTTGTTTTCAATTTATCTTGAATGGCCATTAGAGCACAAGTTGACATTTTTGGTGCACACCCTTTTCCCTATACGATTTTTGTCCAAAAATGTTCTGGGTTCTTGTTTCTAAGATGGTTCCATGCTGATTTAAGGTGAAGTTACCATTGTTACTGGGGGTCCATGTCCAGTAGTCGTCCCCCGTTTGTTGTTGGATGTTGATATTGCGAATGATTTGATGGAATTGAATAGGGACATGCTCTAAGTGTTGTTTCCAAGTATTGTTAGAGATCAACACAGAGACTTTTTTGTCATATCCTCTCACCACATGCATGGCATTCCAACCACTTATTTCAATTAAGGAGGAGCCGTTGAGCCAGGGATCAAACCACAAATTTGTGGTGTCCCCATTAACAATATTTCTATTAATGAGTCCTTTACACCATTGTCTAGCTCTGAGCAGTGTATTCCAAGTATAAGAAGCAGTAGGGTCTATGTTGGCAGTCCAGATATTTGCATTTTTACAGTATTTATTTCGAGTCCAGTTAGCCCATAATGATTCACCCTTAATAAATTTCCATAGAAGGTTTGTAGCCACAGCTTTAGAAATGTCTTCAATTTTCCGTATACCAAATCCACCTTCAGCTTTGGTTCTGCACACATCTTCCCATTTCATTGGATGGGCTTTAGATTTCCATAAGAAATTAGCACACAAGGAGTTTATTCTTTGTGTTACTGTCAGTGGAAACTGTGAGAATTGCAGCCAGAACTGTAATGTAGGATGAATAACCGTTTTAATTAATTCAGCTCTCCCACTAATGTTAAGCATTTTGCTGTGCCAATGATTAAACTTTTTGTTTATTTTGTCTATCAGCCCACCAAAGTCTCTTGCTCTTAGTTTGTTATTTGATAAAGGAATGCCTAAATAGACTATTGGTAGATTGCCAATACTGTAATTAAGGATCTAAGCAATTTGAGGTTTGTTTGTGACTCCTTTGCTCAGAAACAGTGTAGTTTTATTGTTATTTAGTACCATCCCTGTTATGATATTCAGTTCTTGGAGCACTTGCTTGATACACTTTGCATTTTCAATAGTAGCTTTGGTTAAGATGAGAATGTCATCTGCATACATCAGATGTGTAATCAAAGGTTCAGTTTGGAATATGGGTTTGATATTACCTTTGATCAATTCCATATCCAGATTAATTGTCAGGAATTCCAAAGCGATAGCAAACAAATATGGTGAGAGGGGGTCACCTTGTCGTAATCCTCTTGAACTAGAGATGAAACCATAAGGTGACCCTTCTATTAAGACCGAAAATGTGGGAGTTGAGATACATTCGTTTATAAGCTCCACAAATGGGGTAGGAAAATTCATAGAGATCAGCATATGAAGAATAAAAGCTCTATTAATTTTGTCATACGCCTTGTTCAGGTCAATTTTCAAACATAAGTTGTTAGAAGTTTTCCTGTTGAATCCTCTAATCATCTCATAAGCCAAAAGGGAGTTTTCTGTGATAACTCTACCAGGTATGAAAGCATTCTGGTTATAAGAGATGAGATCATTCATGAATTCCTTCATTCTGTTACAAAGAAGATTTGCTAGGATTTTATACAACACGTTACACAAGGAAATTGGTCGAAAATCACACATATCCACTGCATTTGGTTTTTTTGGTATGAGACAGATGAACGTGTGATTAATTTCTCTGATAAATTTCCCAGATTGTAGAACATCATTCATAGCATTCCATATATCGTATTTAATTTGTTCCCAATGCAATTTGTAAAATTTGGAATTCATTCCATCTGGGCCAGGGGAACTACTGTCATCAATCTGGAAAATTGCTGTTTTAATTTCCTCCATATAAGAAAAGGTTTGCATATCTTTAATTTTGCATTTTCGGATAAAATTTTCTTGCAAACTATGTTTGGAAATTGATGCGTGTCTGTAGGCGTCGAAAACAAATCTGAAAAGTATTTTGTAGCTGAACGAGCTAAATTTTCTGATGTTAAAGACCAAGAACCATTGTCATTTAGTATAAGATTGTTCCCCCTAGTCGGATTAATTTTGTTGATTTTCGAGAAAAAGAATTTTGTGGGTTTATCACCTTTAGTCAACCATTTTATTTTCATTCTTTGCTCATTCTCAATTGCGATGTTCCTCATAATATCATGTAGCTGGTCATTTTTCGTACTGTATTCATCGATAAGACAATTATTTAAAGGATCTTGAACTAAAAGCTTATAGATATTATTTGTTTCTTCCTTTAATTTGTCTAGTTCAGAGTGTATATTGATTCTATTTGAGTTCCAACGTTTCAGACTAACCTTTGCTGCTTTTAATTTACAGAGAAGATTGTAAAGGGCGTTGCCTGGAAAGGACTGCTCCAAATCTTGTTGAAGAATGCTCTGATATCCTCTTTGGAGATGCCACGAGTTATTGTATTTGAAAGGTAATCTTCTTCTTTTCAGTATCTGATTAGAGATCTTTACCATAATAGGAGTGTGATCGCTAATGGAGTGATTACCAAAGTTTATTCCATAGTGTTTGAATTTACCAGACCATAAGTAATTTACAAAAACTCTATCAATTTTACTATGTATCGAGAATTGAGGTCCTCCCCTCCATGTGTAGAAATTTCCTGAAAATTGTGGTTCAAGTAGATTCGATTTAGTTATGCAGTCCATAAAATCATGATCTCCAATGCCATTACATATGCCATTATTCATTCTGTCGGTAGATGATAGAATAGCGTTAAAATCTCCTGCTATAATCCAAGGAAGATTAACATTCATAGATAGATCGATGATATAATTCCATAATTCTTTTCTCCTCATTTCCTCATTGTGTGCGTAAACAGATGTACATAACACACTTAAGCCACTAGAGTTATGTAAGATACCAGTCATGTATTGATCATTCGAATGAAGGATAATATTAGACCACTGATTGGAATCCCAAATTGTAAGAATACGGCTTTTCTGACCATCGAAAATGTTATGTGAGAACTTCCAGTTTGATTGGACTTTTATCATAAATCTATCAATATTATCTGCTGATAGTTTATTTTCAAGAATGCTAATAAAAGAAAATTTGTTGCTACTCAAAATATTACTAATTTCCAATTGTTTGGCTGGGGCATTCATACCCCTTATGTTCCAAAAGAGGAACTCCATCTATATGTGGCTGTTTGAGTTGCTACTGTTTTCTTGGGGAGCAGCATTCCCCAGTAACTTTGCTTTTTTTGAATTTTTGTTCTTTCCTTTTAGTTGACTAACAATAGATTGCCACGCAGGATTGTCTACCACATCTGGGTTGGATGTAGCTTTGAATTCAAATGGTATTTAATCTGTTCTGGTTTTGCGTGTATTACTGTTTTTGTGGACTCGAACAGAGGTGAAGTCTAGCTCTGTGGACTCGGGTCTACTGTGCACTTCCAGTTGGGTTTTGCATCTTTCAGAAGTGTCATTGGGTAACACGGCTTCGTCAACGTTAGGGCTAAGTAAAATTGGTTGTACCTCAACATTTATGTCTATTGTATTTGAATTTGTAATATTATTCACCTGATCAGAGTTTGAATGGACTTTATGGATTTCCTCAGAGTGGAGTTGTGGGGATTTCATGTTATCAGTGAGCTGTGGGATATTTTCTGTAGGGTTTTCTACTTGTGTATCCTCTGCTATCATTGGAGAATCAGACAAATCTACGTTAGAACTAAGATTGTTGTTTAGCTCATGTTCTTTTATGTTTTCATTAGTGTCAATCATCATTTCAAAATTATCACCATTAGATGTTACTTTGCTCGTTTTAGGTTGCCACACTTTATTAAATTGACAATTCAACTCAGAATGACCAAAGCTTGAACAGTTTGATCATAACGATGGTCTCCATTCATAATTCACTTCTTGCCAGATAATTTTTTCATCTTCAGTTATTATGGGAATTTTATTAGGAAATTTAAAAGAGTTACTTATCTCAATTAACACTCCCGCATAAGCGATTTTGATAATACCTTCAGTAAATTTATCCAGTCTAATTGGAGAGCCGAGGACCGAGGCAATCCGACTAATTCCTTCTTCTGTCCAATAATCAAGGGGAAGGTTAGGGAGTCGTATCCAAATCGGGATTGTGTGTAGAAGTTCCTTGTTAAGTTGCATTCCCAGTGACCATCTCTTCATCATCATCAATTTTTTATTATAAAAATATGGACCTCCCTCTAGAATTTTATCACAGTCGTGTTTGTTGTTAAACTTTATCACATAGAAACCGTTTTCTTTGGAGTAGATTGAGAATTCATCATCTGGTTTCCAGACTCTAAGAATGTAGTCTTTGAAATATGGATAGTATGGTTTGGGACCAACAACATACACCACTATTGCATTATCCCATTGCTTTTTCGCTTTTAGTACAACTTCTTCGGACATTTTGGCGCATTGAATGGAATTTAATTCACGAGGCTGATAAAATTTCAGTGGAATGGAAACAGGGATGTTATTGCCTTTAACCACTTTGTTCCACGCCCGACTAGATGTGGTAGAAAAATTCCACTTATTCGGACTTGTTTTGTTTACGTTATGTGATGAATGGGCTTCATTGTTATTGTCTGCATTCAGAGAACTTTTACTCAAAGTTGGAGCTGTGGATTGATGAGGATGGTTTTTAGATTTACGTGGAGAGATTCTACTTTCCGAGACGCCGGTCTTTGGAAGATACGTGTGATTTGAATTGCGTTTCCATTTTCTTCGAACTACTGTGGTGAATCCATCTTTGTCGGCAGGGGGTTGGTATGTTGCTGGAAGTGGAGCGAATCCAGGAGGAGGGTCCATGGATGACGACGGCAGATCTGGAGGACGACTAGACTGTGGACCCGCCGACAATGGGGTAAACATCAGAATCACGGAGGGTCAGTGATTGAGGCGTCAGGTTGAGCGGTTGGGAAGGAATGAAGATGGGCGGCTATAATTTTTTAGAAACCCTAGCAAAGGAATTATCAGAAGTGTAGAGAATTTTACCAGTAAGATAATACTATACCATGCCAATCAAGTATATTATGATTTAGAATTTTACCAGAGTGATGCCTTATTTATTGGATATAACTCAGGTAAATTGATTTGATAAAAAATATTCAAATCAACAAACTGAATATTCAAAACAACGAACTGAACATCATGATTAAAATTAGTTGTAAAACCATGTATCAGAAAAGGGTAATTATCCCCCAACCCTCCCTCTCCTCTCCCTAAAAGAATTTTTGTATAGTTGATAGATCAGATTTTTTTGGATTCTAATCCGTAAATTCAAATTGATATGGTGTATTAAGCCTTTTTACTGCTAAACCTACACTGCGACTAAGGTATAATCTGCATAACTTAGCAGTATACAACTTAGGTATTAATAATTTGCAGAACCCAGTCTTTGCAAATTGCAATGCCGAACTCATACAACAAATTAGGTATTGATGATTTGTCAAACTCAGGCAATATACAACTTAGGTATTGATAATCTGTAGAGCTTAGGTATTGATAGTTTGCAGAACTTGAGCAGTACCTTAAGTAGTATACGACTCGGGTAGTATCCAAGCTTCATGTCAAGATGTTAGCCACTACCGAACCCAGTCTTTTCATCTAAACTTATATCCTTGATTCAGTTGTTGTTGATCATTTCATAATAGAGTACATATTAAACTTATGATATAACTAAGTATTACAGACACAAAGATATTAATGTGATGTAATTCAAATAGTAATAAATTTATGACATTACATTGATCAATGGGAGATGTTTTATAACTTATGATCAGAATGAGCCTTAAAACCTACCCAGTAATGTTATATAATAATTTGTTTTACTCACAACTTAATTAAAAAGGTTTAGTAGCCTTTATATTTTTATTTCGGTTTTTTAAATATTTGTTGAGTTCACTAATGAAGAATGTAACGTTTTCATCTGCAGGACCAACATTTTCCACTCTGCTGCTTACCACCAACCAACAAGGCATGTATGCTTCAACGATGATAGTACTGCTGTTAGTTCATTATATTCATCAAATATAACATAGCATTAGACAATGTGCTCCACATGTACAAACATTTAGCCTAACTTTCATTTTGAAACACTTTTTCACTTCATGTACAGTTAATCTTTTGAGACAGATTTTATGTGATATATTTTCTATGATATATAGTTTTAATGTAATCAGTATTCACGGCTACAACTGTAATATTTTTTTAATTTAGTAATTACTGAATAATTTTGTAACTTTTTTCAAGATAGTTTTGTTTCGTTTCTAGAAAGATGGTCTAGTTTTATGTCACCTTACCCTTTTACATTTCCAACAACAGAAAGAGCTTAATGGCTTTTAATGCATCTCTTTTCTACTAATAGTGCATTTTATAGATCCGCTGTTCCAAACTTTCTTTCTACATTCAGAGGCTTCATATATAACGTTTTTTATCATCGTTAAAAAGAATGATTTATGTTTACCAATTTATGCCTGGACCCGCTTTCACTTGAAATTTCATCTGGCACGGCTGCTTTTAAATTTCTGGATGTACACAAATTAATTATTTTCTTCCCCTATCTCAATTCAATCTTCCAATACTGTAACATAATAGGAGGGAATTACCATTTTCTATGCACACCTTCAACGGACGTGCCTTCGTACTTGTTAATAAAGATTTGAAACAATATCTCTAAATTTGGTAATTAGAAATAGATTCGGTCTACCTTATAAAATAAAATAATTGTCAAATTATATTACAGTATATGTCATGTATACCACCATGATTTATAATAAGACTAATAATAACCAAAGATAACACGACAATATCTCTGACCTATCCCCTTTTCGCTTCTCAAATTCGCTGATCAGATCTTACCCAAAATTAGCAACATACACAAATGAATTCTCTTTTTCTCGCGCTAAAACATTATTTCCCCCTCTTTCCACGATTCTTACGGGGCCTCAGTTATCACCAATTGCGCAGACATCACCTCTCACCATCTCTGAATTATAATCAACGGGTAGTTCTTTTTCCTGTTTTTCCAAAATTTGTTTATTCATGTAGGGTTTTTGATTTATAAATGAGTAGCATTGATGGAAATTAAGATTGATTAACATCTAATTAACATTTGTGCATTTCTGTAGACTTCACTTCAAATCTGCCTCAAAACACTTATGCCTTGACTACCCCTTAAGCGACGACTCCAGTCTCTGCTCAACTTCTCCAACTCCTATTAGGTATTCTGAAAATCAAATTAGTTTCAGTTTGTTGTTTGAGTTGAATTTGATTGTGTCTGTTGAGTTTGTTGTTTGCACTGAGTTCATTATTGGTTAACTTGTTTGAGTTTGTTGTTTGAATTGATAAAAATGTACTTAAATTAGAATGTGGGTAATTCTTCTTATGTAGAAAACGTAAGAATTTTGCAGGAAGCTATTATGTATGCATGCTACTACATTTTGTTTATGGATAATTTTTTTTTATCTTGCATACTTCAGCAGCAGAAGATGGTTTGATGTTTTTGGATATATTTTTATTATCTTCATTTATGAAACATTTTTTATTTATATAAAGGTAGCAATTAGAAGACTATGATCAAATATACTTTAACGATTGAAGGCGAAGTGTTTGTTTTTATAAACTGGTATAATCCTTTTTCTCTTCAATAGCAAATTTTGGAAAGAATATAGATTATTCAACTTGTATTCAAAAAATGGAAATCATACAAAAAGGATAGAATGATTGGAAGCATAATATTTTAGAAACCAGATCATATCACGTGATGTATTCGTTCAATCAACAAATCACCGTTGTGTAAAGGTAAATTATCATGAAAAGGAAAGTTGAGGTATTCTGTCAAACATGACATTGATTTAGTTGCTTGTAAAATGGGATTGAAATATAATTAAAATGACATGAATTGTGTTTGGTTTGCTGTGTAATTGTCATCTTACTTTAATTAATAGTCGAATTCAAGTGATCTATGAGACTCGATAGAGTCCACTACTTACATTTCCTAGATCATAATGAGATTTCCACATATAGTAACTTTTATTATTTGTCATATTCATAACAATTTCAACTGATTAGAAAATTATTGAATGATTTGTTCCATGTATTTTTATCTAAAAGAACTACGCTAATGAGATTAAAGGGGCTTAAAATTTATCTTACTTTCTATAGTCTATTTTTTAACAAGGTCGTCCAAACATGGATATATAATATAACTAATTTCCATTTGACACAATTATGACCCCTATAGATGTAAGCAAATGCAATTTTTTTTAGTAAAATGCAAATGCAATTTTACTCTATTATATAATAATATAGATATACTAATCAAAACTTAACTCTACACTGAAAGAAGAAAACAATTTAGGATAGTTAACACATGGACGAATATATGATCATGAATATTCGAGAGGTTGAGAATAACCATCATCTTCATGCAAAAAAAATATCTTATCAAATCTACTAAATATAGCCAGTTAGAATCCGAGCAATTTTTATTTAGACAGCAAATAAACATAAGAAAACCAATCCGTTGCTTTCTCTTTCAATGAAAAGACTGAAAAGAAAAGCCACATGGGTGGCCCCCAAAATGCCTTGTTTCTAAGTAAAATTGTGTGACTAAAGTAAACTAAAAATGGAGATATTTAAGAAACGAGCCGTTAGGGTTGGGGTTTGAGGGGGGGGGGGTGCTAAAAGTCAATTTTGTAGGATTTCCATCGAGAAGCATTTATTGCTTTACTTGCAATAATAAAATTTTATGTGTAGCTGTCCATATTTGCCAACTTCTCAACTAAAAACTATAGCATATAAAAGTGTAACCTGAGTAGAAAAATCCATTTGAAAAATGGCAACTTCTGAGGATTTAAATACGTTTTCTGATGCATCAAAATGTTTTTCTTGATCTTTATGGTTCAATGAACTTGTAACATGGAAATATATAGCTCTTCAAATCAATATCATGGAAATATATAGCTCTTCAAATCAATATCATGGTACAGCTCCCTAGATCTTGACATCAGGGTTTATTAGATAAATAAAACGACTGATGATTTGTACATTAGCTTCCATGTATTGTAAAAGTCATAAATATGGTGACCCGTATCGGATATGTTTGTGCATTTGCACATACAAGAATTGCAAAGAAAAGTAACATGTGATTAGCTGTCCTTTGTTCAACTAAAATAAGAAAGTCAGCTCGAATCAGATAATTGGAGGGTCATGTATTGGAAAACTACTACAGTTGAATGTCAGTGTTAGTTTTGTACATGAAAACATTACAAATAAATGTTTACTGCGCTAGACAAAACAGTTATTCAGTTTTGACCCTTTCATGAAAGTTCGTTGTTTAACTTTACATTAAACAATTTGAAATGAATGGGATGCTCTAACATAATGGATTTTAAACAGTATTTTCCGGAGTTGTAGTTTCATTGTGTGGACCATGGTATTTGCTACTCCAGGATCATCACTGAAGTGAATCTTATATAGTGGTCCAGGCTTGGCTGGGAAGATACAATACAAGTTGGCATTGCTTTTGTGTCATGCCACAAAATGCATTCAAAATGATATTTAACAAGGGAAAAGAATTGTGCTATGTTACATAGATTTTAGCAAGATACCAATTACTTTAATCACCAGCATTTCAATGTGAATTATCAATTTATAAATCTAAAGTACCTAAATGGTCGCAATGTTTAATGGAACAGTTACGCTGCATATACACCATTGCTAGCTATGTCATGAAAAGCTTTCTGGATGAGTTAAAGAATAAACCTTTTACTGAACAAATCATTATTAAGGTTAATGAATACTATTGTGGGTGAAATATTGAATAACATAAGATGGAGTTAGTTATATATGTACAACATTTTTCGAAGTTGGATTCTTTATCCATATTTGGTCCTTTATAACTGCGTCATGAGTTATTAAGTTTAATTACTTAATCCAATATTATGACATTTGTAACAATTCATTGACATCAAGCCAAAATCATAAAATGTCAAAAGAATGTTCTGCAGATAAAGAAAAATATTATGGATTTTCTATCTCTACTAATTTTGATACCTTAAGAATAATTTCTCTACCACTAAAAACTGGAACTCTCCAATTTCGACAATTAATGAAACAAGGAATATTCCATTCAACAATTTTAACCTTTTATGATAATTTTCATTCTAGTGTAATAAGCTTAGGCTCGGTTTGTTTGGGTGGAAAAAATTGCTAAATGATGATCTTAATAAATGCTCAGGTGTATAAACTGTTTGTTTTGAAAAACTATTTTGATTAATCACTTCCATTCAGCAAATTGGTTTAGCCATAAATTTTTTTTCTTTTTTGAAATGTTGATTGCTTATTGTAGTATTTTCCCACTATTACCCTTCACTTAACAAAATTCACAACTTTTCCACTTGTTATTTATTGCTTTCAATTATATTTGATATTATCCAACAATTTAAATACTTCAAGCTTAGCTTCAATTTTCGTTTTGTTCCTACCTTTTTTAATTCGGTTTAGACTTTTTTCACTTGATTTGATCTAGTGCAATTTTCGTTTTTGGATATTAAAATTGTACAACAATTTATTGGTAAATAATACACGAAAATGATCTATACAGTGGTTAAGCTTTGCTTATGTTCATCTATTTCTTACATCCTTTCCTTTAGAATCTACTTCACAATTACGGTATAAGCCACTTCCTTTGCAATTTCATGCATCTCTCTTTTCAACTTTCAATGTTAATGAGTTTATGTAATATAATTGCTAACCATGTATGTAACTTATTAGCCAAAAATACAGATGTGAAATTAGGTTACTTGACCGAGATAGAGACGGTGTTTGTCATGTTATGTAACCTCTTTCTCTAGCCTAAGTACAACCATAAAGCTTCTGCTTGAAACCACAAATAAATCTTGCCAATTGCTTTCACCTCTTTATTTCCTTTTGCCTGAAACCACAAATAAACAAGATAAAGAACATACACACGGCTTAGTTAGTAACCAAGGCAATACTAACTCAAATTTTAGTACAAATTCTAGTCTACAACGCAAAGAGTACCAAAATTCAGAAGAGTTTGATACTCATAAATTAAAAAACATCATGTTGTTACCAAGTTCAATAGATTGATCATTAAATTCATTTAATCAATTTTGACATGTATATGGAACGTAATTTATTCACCATAAATTTTAATAATTCTATCTGGAACCTCTAACAACTACCAATTCATGAGAATAAGCCATATAAGAAATTCAAAAAAAAAAAAGAGCAAAAATTACCATATAAGTCAGAAAAATGTTCATATAATTTTATTCAATTAAATTTTAGCTTCCATATCTCTAAATCATGCAGACTGATCTCTGGTCATTCAACGTAGAAATAAAAATTTGTTTATTTATTGATAACTTGAATGAATAACTTAAGAGAGAGGAGAAAGCTATTTCTAAAAAGAATGACATGGGAAGAAAATGAGGAGGTTCTACATTATGAAATGGGTTTTGTTTGTTTATTTCTTTAAGTAAATTAACCAAACATGATATATACACTCGAGCCCCTTTAGAAGTTGGGCCTTGGGCTGTTGCCCAGCTCGCCCAGCCTAACGGCCGACTCTATCTACTACTCCACTAAAGATTTATCCAAATCATAAACTCGTTTTTATTAAGAAACGTGTATAAGTACTTTTATCATTGAGATGAGCATGAAATCTTCAACGGGAAGCTGTTGTGTTGGAGTTATGATGAGTAGGCTGACGTTGAGATGGATAAACCGATGTTGTATAGAACAATAGAAACGTGTGTGTTGATACTGGAGTTATCTCATGATGATGCAATGTGGTGCTGAAATGAGCATGAAATCTGAAACGTGCTGCAATGTGGTGCATTATAGCTGAAACGTGTGGTGCTGAAATGTGGCGCTGAAATGTGGCGCTGCAATGTTTTGCAATGTGCTGAAATGTGGTGCTAAAATGTGGTGCAATGTGCTAAAATGTGGTGCAACGTGCTGAAATGCGGTGCTGCAACATGCTGTAATGTGGTGCTGAAATGCTGCAATGTGGCTGCATTATAGCTTAAACGTGTCAGTCTATAGCATGAATGATCAAAAGGGTCTGCCAGTGTGTCGGTAGATGTTACATGTTGTGCATCATCGCTTAAGTTGCTTGAAAACAAGCTGGTCATATAATAAAACATGGTACAAAAACTGGTGCCTTTAAAACAAGCTGGTCATATAATAGAACAAGTCGCTGCCTTTAAAACTAGAAGGGTAGTTGTGAAAGCTGCTGCCTTTAAAAACATGGTACAAAAACTGCACCAAATATATAAATTAAAACAGGTGCATACAAGTAGCAAACAAGGCTTCAAGGCATAAATATTATTTTCAATATTATGCATGTAAACTAAAAGTTGGAAGTTGTAGTGAGTGGTATGTCAATAAGTAGACTATAAGAAAAGATAAAAAATAAGCAATACATGTTTCATTTTATTCGCATTCTTATGTTTTTTTCTGCGTTCGTAAATGAGATAGAAAATTCTACATTGAAAATATCTTCTTGTCCTTACAGTACTTGTATGTATTTTATGTACTAGGTCACAGAACTATGTCGTTCGGAGCATATCCATCGCAACAATCACCTTAGCATTCCAACACATTCGGGACTGCACAACAAAGCATGCCATTTTTTGATCTAATGCAACAACGGATACCGTATATGCAACAATATTCACATATGCAATAGTTTTCAGGACCTTCTATGCCTTATCAGTCACCTCGCAATTTCGAAGAACAACAACATCATGAGGTATGGAATGATTAGCGTTCCGACTTCACTTGTTTGCTTTGTTTCCCTTGTTGAAGTAAAATATGTACATATATGTTAGTGGACTTGTTTGCTTTGTATTTCTTTCAGAAGTGACATGTACATGTTTTAGTGAATATGTTGGATTACCTTTTTGTTAATGTGATATGTTTGGACATGCTATCTTAACTTTCTTAATAAAGTAATGTATATACATATCTTCGTGAATGCATGTGTTATGATAAATTGATTACTTTATCATTTGTGTGTTGTTGTGAGATACTATGTAATTACTAAATAATACTGAATATGTTTTGACACGTATGAAATTGTAATACTGGTATATTAAATTCTTGATGGTATTTCATATTTTATTGTTGTGCATATTGTATGTGTTTAAATTATGCAAATTTTAAGACCGATAAAAGATAAAATTTCAATCTTTAAAATTCAGTTCTAAACATATTTAAGACTACACTATTAGTCTTTACATTTTGAGACTGAAATGTCAGTCGTAATATTTTTTTGCGACTAGGAGTTCAAAGACTGAAATTTTAGTCTTTGACGGCCTTTAATTTTAATTTAAAGACTGAATTGCTTGATTAAAGATTGTAATTTCAATTTTTAATCCAATGTTTTTTTGTAGTGTAGTGGAATTTAACCTGCTAAGATAGCATGTTTATATGTACAATTTATTTTTGTTGTTTTGAATGTAAGTTAATATGCTTGTGAACTATTTAAAGCATTTACATCACTTATAGTTTTTTCTAAATACATTTGATCACTAATGTACTATTTGATATACAAAACTGGACAATATTATGATATTTCACTTGAAGTAATGTTGTAGAGATGCAACATTACAACAGTTTGTTTTATAGCAACTAAAATATTTGCAACTTTTTAAAAAATTTGCGGTATATATTTCGTACTTAGTAATGATTGTTGACCTAGAGCTTCTAGGATCTACACTTATTGACATCAAGCAGTGAGAACATTGTAGATGACAACATAGCTATATGAAAATTGAATGTTCAACACATAGTGGTCGGTGGACATTGAATTACCATAATATAATAGATCAATGGTCTTAATCGCATATAGAGACTTCCAATCTGGTAAGAGACTAAGAGGGAAAGGGAGACTGAACTTAGATACAATATGAACATATATTTGCACTGGTTTTAGAAATTTGCATGAAAAGGCAATTTAAATCAACAAGGAAATACCACTGACGAACAATGGTATGCATAATTTTACAAATTTTTTGTTTAGTTATTCCTTTTTAAATTAAAGGCATCACCACTGACATATTTTATGTTCCTTTGCCTTTGGGTATCATTTTTGGGTGTAAATATTGATTTAAAGGTAAACAATGATTAACTCTTTGTTTATAACTAATAACTAATTAATATTTGAATTTTAGATACTTGGTTGCATACATATTGTATATGATGATGGAGAAAGACTAGTTGCGTCTACATAGGTAATCATATAGTAGCTAATTTACACTTAACTTTAGAATTAACATGTTTTGATAATAAAAGCTGTTGTGTTGTTGTTTTCAATTTTATTCATAGAACTAGTAGAGAGTATAGCCAAGGAGCTCAAAATTTTATGCGTGTTGCGAAGAAAAATTTAGGAGATATGGAAATTTTTGTGTGTCTTTGTATAGATTGTCGAAATCTTAGTCGTCACTATAGCGAACCATTGTTGAGCACCTAATTCTAAAGAGAATGTATCCTAAGTATAAAGATGGTATGTGGTATAATCATGGCGAACAAGTGAATATTGAAAAAAAGATTAAAATAAGTTAGACATACGACTTGCTAAAAGCGATTTACTATGAAGATGAAGACTATTTTAATCATACTTTTTTTGATGATAAAAAAGATAAGGACGATGCATAAAGACATGTTGATTTACTTAAAAATTTGGAAGATGCAGAAACCCCGTAGTATTCTTGTTGCACAGACCATACAAAGTTGTCTGCCATCACTACTTTGTATAATCATAAATGTGAAACTGGATTATCTGATATTGGTTTTGATAAACTTCTTAACATCCAACATTTGTTTTTCTAAAGAATAACGTACTCCCCAAGACTTTATATGAAGTAAAGAAATTCCTCGAACTATTTGATATGGGGTTTGAAAAGATTCATGCTTGTGAGAATGATTGTTGTCTTTTTCGTAAAGAGTACAAAATTTTAAATAACTGTCCGAAATGTGGTTCTTCATGATGGAAGATAAATCGGGATACAAAGGAGAACATGCATGGTAACCTGGTTAAGGTGTTCAGATATTTTCCAATAATCCCAAGATTAAGAAGAATGTTTAGATTTGAAAACATGATAGAAGAATTAAGGTGGCATTTCAAAAATAAAAGTAGTGATGGAAAGATGCGACACCCCGTAGATTCTGTAACATGGAGCATGGTTGATGAAAATTTGAAAACATTTTTAGTCGATCCACGTAATCTTTAACTTGGCCTTGCTACAAATGGGTTCAATCCATTTTCCATGTTAAGCTCTGAATATAGTCGTTGGTCAGTAATGCTTTTGACATATAATTTGTTGCCTATGTTGTGCATGAAGAAGTAGAATATTATATTAACACTTCTAATTCCAGGTCCAAATCAACCAGGAAATGATATTGATGCATAGTTGGTGCATTAATAGAAGACTTGCATTACCTATGGAGTAGTGGAGTTGAGACATATGATGCATTAAGTAAGACACTTTTTAACATGAAGGCTATTTTACAGTGGACGATAAATGATTTTTCTGCTTATGATAATCTTGCTGGATGTTGTGTAAAGGGCAAAAAAACTTGTCCATTATGTAGTGTCAATACTTATCATCGATGGTTGAAATATAGCCGGAAGAATGTTTATATGGGTCATAGAAGATTTTTACCCACTTCAATTCCATTGAGGAAAAAAGGCTGGGTTTATAACACTATGGAGGATACGAAGATGCCTAGAATTCTAATCGAAAAAAACATCTCTCTTATTTTGAAAGACTTTCCAAATGATTTTGGAAAAGGCGCTGAAAGTAAAAAAAAGAGTATGAAGCTAAATGATACAAGTCAAACTAAAAAAGGAGAGATTAAGGGAAAAGGTAAAGAAAAAGGAAGATTGACGATGCTGGTGAAGATGGTGGTAACAAAAATAATGATCCTATAAAAAAGAGCTATCAAGGTGGAAAAAAAGATCAATTTTTTTGACTTGCTATGTTGGGAGGTTAGTATTTACATTCCATTTTTCTTTATCGATCTAACAAAAATATAATGTAGAAAATTTTAATGCTTAACTTTTATTTTTTTATAAGAATTTCTATTACGTCATAATTTAGACATAATGCACGTTGAGAAAAATGTTTGTGAAAACACATTGGGTACAATGTTGCATGACAACAAATCAAAGGATAAGATTAACTGTAGACATGATTTAGAGGATTGGGGAATTCAGCACGTCTTTATGCACAACCATATGGGGCCAAAACATATCTTCCACTGGCTCTGCATACATTGTCAAATTTGGAAAAAGACCTTTTAACGTTCTTTCTTATGGGACCAAATTCAGCAATCTGTTGTTTACTTGCAGTTTAGAAATATCAATGTACCTTTTAACGTTCTTTCTTATAAGCACATGCTTCCTCTGCATTTTGATTGACAGTCAAACTATTTGATATATTTTTTTATTTTATTTTTTTGTTTTTTTAGTAGGCAAAACAAAGTATTATTATTTTGCACGGTCAAGCTGGTTTTATAGTGGCCATACCACCTGCTGATTTTAAAGTGAACAGCCCACTTTACATACTAAGCATGTGTAAGGCAGAAGTGCCCTAGCAACTAAAAAGAATAAAGAGAAAAACAATAAAACAGGAGCTTGGCAATGGTACCAAAACTACTAAGGTAACAAGCTAGTCTTCTTCAGAAGAAGAAGAACCACTGCCAGATGACATGGAGGAAATCCAAGAACAATGAGGCTAGAGAAGCATCATAATCAAGTGACTCTGGCCCATAGAGAAATTTTCTATCCCAAGAAGGTATATCTAGCAAAACAGAGTTCCTTGTGTCGTAGTCCCCAGAAGTGTAGAGTGTGATATCTCCGTCAACAATGTGGTAAATAAGTCGATGTTCACCTATGCCAATATATTTATAAAAAACCTGATAGGTCGGACTGTACCTCATATCAGAAGATAAATGATGCCAAGTTTGATCGGGGCGATCCCAGATAACCGTCCTGACAACAGATGAAACCTGGATGTCTGAAACAATAGTCACTACATCATCAGCATCAACAGGGACAGAAGTATCTAAAAGAAGATCAGGAATATTTGGAGTAGAAGGAACATCTAAAGGCAAAGAAACTGAATTTACAGCTTTCTTAACCCACATCCTAAAGGGGGGGCGAGGAAGGGGGGCCTTCGCCGGGATAGGATCCCCACTAGCTAAAGAGCATGTCTCTAGGCAGTGCCCAAAAGAGTGGCAGGTGGTGAAGATATCAGGCTTCCAATTATATTTAATATTTACAAATATGTTGTGCCCCTCAATGCAAGCCTTGATCTGATGAGGAAGCAGTCTGTCAGGTGTAATTTCAATCAGGGCTTTCGAAAATGTGAAGCAGTCTCTATCCACCGTATTAGAATCAAAACATTTAAGGATACCAATACGCGATGCAAGCCAGTTGATACCAATCAAGGTCTGCAGTACAGTAGGAATATGCGAAAGGATGACCCATACTGGAATAGACAAAACTTGCTCTCTGGCTCTCTCAACCGAAGGAGACCAAGTAGTGACAATGAAAGGCTTACCATCAATAATGATAGGATCTGATTCTAACACTCGCCTTCTTTCTTCCGCTATAGAGAATTTAAAGTAAAACATGCCTTCCAAGAAAAACACACGCAGCCCACCTCTTAATTTCCATCTACTTCGGCAATGATTGCGAACTACATTATAGTCTGCATCCGAGTCAATAAAGAATCCCACTAAAAATTCTTTCCATCTAGATATACCATCTTGAATGACTTCTACCGGAGGGGAATCTCCATCTGAATGAGAGAATGCTTTTGGAATGTAATCGCTAGCAGACCGGGGAAGGCTAGAGAAAAGCGACGACCACTGCTTTACGTTTTGACTCAGCGGGGCATTTGGACGAACAGGTTCCATGCTTGTAGAGTTAAGATTGAGGTTGACTGTCTTTGGGTTTGCAGGAGGTACTACAACATCTTCAGCATTGGTAATTACATACATTTGCTTAGAATTAGCCGCAACAGCAACAGGCTGTTCATGATTTTCAGCAGCTGGTTGAGTTGCCACTCCGGGCACTGACTGGTCTTGCAAGTTTCCAATACCACAAGTATTGTCCAACGAAGAAGGAGAGGGGGACTTACTATTGGATTGCTGGCCAGCGTTTGAAAAATCAAGTTCGCAAAGATTGCCACTAGCTTGCTCTGTTTCGTGTTCACCAGCATGTAGAGGAGCTGAATAAGTTTTCCCCGATCTCGTGCTTGAACCTGGGGACCTCGAGAAGCGAGGTTTCTCTTTTCGGTTCTTCGCCATAGGGCAAGAGAGACGAGGAGGGGGGAGAACGGACGATTGGCTGGGAAGAGACAGCGAGAAGCGAAGACGACGAGGCGGAAGAAATTTCTTATCGCGTTGACCAGATCCAGAAATCAAGGCGCGGCTGCCATTTTTACGAGGCGGATGAAGTATATGACTTTTTTACTATTTGATATTTTTTATCAAAACACTTGTTCAATTTTGGTGCTTGTCGAATGATACTTTTGTATCTGTTCTTGGATCATATCCAAACACTCAAAAACCCAAATATCGCTCCCACTGACTTCGAGACACTTTGGTTGTTATGTGCAAACAGTCTATTTTAAATCATTATTTAGAGTTTTTCTATTTCTGTACATATGTACCAAATCACAAAGTCTTACAAAGCGATAATTTTGTGAGTAAATCCGAAGTAACTTGATCATGTTGAATGATGAATCTATTACGCTAATTTCAACGTTTGAAATTTACGAGATTATTCTTATCAACATTGCTTATTTAATTCCAACTGCATTAGTCTTGCTCATAAAGACACAATCGCGGCCGATGGATCACATCCCTTTGGTTACGACTACAAAAATCATATTTTGATAACGTACTTGGAATTCATTTTCGAATCTTCGCATCATGCCATATTTTAGAGTCAATGCTCTTAATGGCTAAATTAAACAACCGAGTATTATCTATTCTCGACATTGGTAAGAAACTTATAGTTTCCCTTAATGGTGTGAGAATACTTATTAGACACTCTAATGCGCTGTGTTCATTTAGGTTATGTCAATTTCATTTCATCCAATGTAATCAGTTTTATCTCTAGATCATATCCAATTCCATTTTACTACCAATAATTTCTCAAAGAAATTTTTTCACAATGAAATTGGTATTTCTTGAAACAACAATTGTTTCTCGATGCAATGGAATAGGTATTCATAAACATTTTATTAATTTTCGTATATATAAAACTAATTTGGTTTTAGTTTACAAAACTTATGCTCAAAACATAAATATGTCATCCAATGACATTCTTTCCCAAACTCCTTTTGGGGAGATTCATACAAGATCCCTCATGAACAATTATTACGTGCAGACTTTCGACTCGCACAACCTGCCAACTTCTTGGCCTAGGATAAGTTGGGTTATATTATAAACCCTCATCTTGTATGGTATTGTAAACTATTATTGAGATGAAATTAATTTTAACCTTGTGTATTACTCTTAAATAAATGACTTTATAGAAAGAAGTTAACTCAACTTCACTCACAGTAAATCGTGCTTTGTCCAACCAAGTTCGATTACTCCTTATCAATATATCATTATGTATCACATGGGGGAGTGAATTTTAAGATTAAATCTTTATTCATTTTTAGGTACGCTAAGAACTCTTTCCAATATACTCACTCATTCGATCAAATCGAATCATTTCTATTGGATGTTATACTATTTGCTTTCATTTTATACTCTATGAATCTATCTTAGACATACTACATATGTATCGAATGCACATGTCCATGTCAGCGATAATTCATCGATGAATATGATGAAGTACGTGGAACCATTTTGGTATTAATAGACTTACAATTGTGTATATCTATATGTATCAAACCGAAGAGTTCATTAACTCCTATGATGATCCCACTGAATGGTTGCATATTCCTTAATTGTCTGAGATATAATAAAATAGTACCAAATGATACATAATCATATAATAATATTAGCTCTCAAAACTACAGTTTAGTCTATAATTCCAAAAGTTTATAATTCCAAAATAATAGTAAATAATATTAGATACTTCTATATTTTCTAATGCATAGCTTTTTTTTATGAAAAAAAAATACCACATTATAATTTTATTCCATAATAAATATTCATAATATTCATATTGAAATATAGTTGTTTATTTTACAATCGATACTGAAAAATAGTCATTATTTCATAAATAATGTGTGGAACGTTTTACGAAAACAATTTTCGTACTTTGATGCAATTTATAAGTGATATTCATGCTCCCACTATTTCCGCCATTACTATAATACCGTACTAAATTCGAGGTCCATCATTCACATAATACAACTTGTTTATTTCATATACTACAACTAATTTATAGTGGAGAGTTCGTTGCTCAAATATCTTGAACTCAAAGAAATAAATCTCATAGAAAAAAAATTTCTATATAAAAATACATTTTGGAATAGAGATCATATTTCTTATTCAAATATTAAGTATCAATTATTATTACAATTCTTGTTTTCGATGTTTTTCTATGAACCTGAAGTGACTATTCATTCTCTTCATACCAATTGCTCCTTAAATTACATTTACTCTTATACATTTGTTTTCCTTTCAAAAGGTCAAACCATTGAAAATAAAACATTACTACAATATCATAACGAACTCTTTACAAAACACATTCGATGATCCTTAACTTTTAAGGACATCAAATATGCTGCGCTTTGCGTAAACTGATCAAACTGACATTTCGACGATCAAGTTCTTGGATTTATATTGTAGTTTTTGGTCTAGTGTTACATTCAACACAATACGATCCTTTTGTAATCAATCAAATTGAATACTTGATCTCGCCATATAGTTTATTTGGTTTTTCAGATGAACTAATCTCATCGAAATATTGTACATTACGACTTATGACCGTTCCCCATATAACACTTATATTGATATATATATATATATCAAATATTCATAGCCTTGTATTGCTTTTAAAGTTCAAAACTCATAAAATTGCAATACACGGTCTAGACCAAATAAACACGTAAGCGACCAAATTACGAACGTGATAAATAGTTGTAAAACTAAGCACTTGCATGGGTACAGAAACAATCACATGCAACAATCATTTATTAGTAAGTATATATATTATATCTCTATTTGCCAATTTTTAGTTCAGTTCATTTTTATAGCTTAATTGATAAATGTTTTATAGATGCATAAATTTATCAATGTGGATTATTATAACATTATACAACATATATTCTTACAATATTAGAAAGGTTAAATGTTATCAGTTTATTTTTCTAATAGAATTCCCACTAGTCTTTTATGTTTCACCAAACCGTAAGCAAAACATGGAAGTTTTTGACTTCACTGGTGGGTATTAGGACTCATATGCCTTGGGATTTTGACCTTGAGGAAAGCTCAACAAACCATAGGCTCGCATACTGTAACAACCCGGATATTTTAACGATTTTAAATAATTTAATTAATTGAAATTCTGTGAAATTTTAAATAATAAAATTTTGAAATATAAATTTGATATTTGGAATACGTCTAATTAAACATAGCAATTGGTAAATTTCCATCTGAAAATATGGAAGTTCATTTTCTTGTGTAAATTTCATTTTATTTCAAATCAGTTAAAATTGATGATAATGAAATATTTTCCAAACCTGAATATTTTTCTATAGAAATTTGTAAATCATCTTCTGAGTGAAACATCATAATTTGTTTCTCAAAATTTGGACATCTATTGCTCTATTTATCTTATTTCTGACAAATTTGCAGCATTTTCGTTACCGATTATCGACTTTTGATTGGATGACCGTACCACTGATATATGTGTACCGTTTTGATCGTCTCGTCGTGCTGATCTCTATAATATATTCATTTGTGCATTTGGTATTCGGTACGCTGCGGAAGCTGCGAAGTGGTGACCCGTATCAGTACTGGTTTAAAACTTTCTGAATTTCTTTATCAGTTCATTTATCCACCGTGTCATTTCTATAGCCATCTGCTTTTAATAATTCTAGAAAAGGCAACTCCTAACCTTTGGTTTTTCACTACGTTCAATATCTACTGGTCAATTTTCATTTATTTTCGGTTAGTCACATTCTTTCACATGTAAATATTATATATATTTTTCGTGATATTTATTTGCTTGTGTCAGTTCAACTTGCTTACAACACTGTTCCTTCTTCTCCCATTTATTTTGCCTTGTCCATTCACATATCTCACCAACCGAAGTAATGCAGTCTCCTGCCGAATTCACCTCGGCCACCATGTGCTTGGTCACCTCAACACCTTCACCCTGACCGAGCACCCTTACTCCCGTCTCCACATCGTCCTCCTCCATGAACGCACGCTGCCCCACGAACCACCCTCCGCTCGGCCAACCCACTTTGTTTGCTTCATCACCTACTATCCTGACCACCACTAGAGAATCAGCCACCATCTTCCTCCTTCGTCCAGACCGTGCTCATCCTCACCATGCAGCCCATCTTGCCAATCTCCATCTTCCTTTTCTTTTCTTTGCAGGTAGTATAGATCTGTTAGTTATATATATATATATATTGGTAGTATATAAGTTACATGTTGTTAAATATTAAGAGCGTGTATATGAGCATATTATATTAATAAGCCTACGATATAAGTACAGTATTCTCTGAGTTTACAGTATATATATTTTTTCTCTTCAGGTTGTATATATACATAGTTATAAAAGTTATATGTAAGTAGTATATATGTATTAGTTAAATAAACATAGTATTTTGTGTATAAAGTTTTCGTATGTTAGTATATATGAATTATATTATATGTTGTTTATATTTTACCTTGGGTTCTCGTGTTTTATGTTTCTGGCTTCCAGCTTTTATATATATAACATAGATTATATAAGAGGGTCCATATAAAGTAAGTATAAAGTGTTCTGTATGGATTTTTAACATATATATTAAGTTGTATATTCTGTGTTCATCTATGTTTTAATATTGTTTTAAAGTATGGGTATATATGGTGCGTTTTAAGTATATATTTTACATTTTTATACATAGATTATATATATACATGTACGCATGAGCTGTTTCCTATATAAGTTACAGTAATATTGCATATGTATTGATATTCTATTTATATATAGATATAGATGTACTTGTTTTACTGTATACATATATATATATATATATATATTATTAAAAAATGGTTTATGTTAGGTTATACGTACAGTTGAATTATTTTATGGGGTTGAATTATTTTGTATATTTAGTTAGTATAACTAAAATGTTTTGTATAATGTCCTGGATATATATGCTAAAAGCAAATCCAGAGATGAACTTTATTGTGTGTGTTAAAATCTCTATTATACTATGCAGAATAATTTGTTTGTTCTTCTTCGTTACCTTATAGTATAACTAAAATGTTTTGTATAATGTCCTGGATATATATGCTGAAAGCAAATCCAGAGGTGAACTTTATTGTGTGTGTTAAAATCTCTATTATACTATGTAGAATAATTTGTTTGTTCATCTTCGTTACCTTACTGGCAACTTGAAGGCTTAAAACCCAAGGGTGCAGTAAGTAGAGTATTGAAATAGGAATTAGGAACCCATTCCATTTTGTTTTGTTCAGAGTCTTCTAATTTTTGTTTCACCATCTTGTAACTATCCTCTTTTAATAAAATTCATTGTACATGTTACACTCATCTGTCCAGGACAGGTCTAGTTGGTTGTTTAGCCACTTGTTGTTCTCCTCAAGAACATAATGTCGGATAATCTTGTAATTTTCTTCACAAACTAAATCTAGTATTTTGTTTGTGACTTTTGTTTTTGGATCCTGTTGTTTTACAACATAATAGGTATCCATTATTTTGGTTACAGCTTTGGTTTTGTCAAGCTTTGGTTCATCCGAAAGTTCTATGAGTTTTTCAGTGTATTTATGTTTGAAGATTTTGGCTATATTATATTGTTGATCCATGTTCATGTTTGTTTGTTTTAGGATAAAAAGTATTTTTATCATAAATTTTTGTTCTAAATTTTTTTTAATGATTCTATGGTGTTTATACTAGGTAAATTATTCATACTTAGTTTATCCAATCATTTTTATCTGTGATTTCATAGTTTGTTTTATTTTTGTTTGTTATAAATTTATTCCATTCCATGCTGAAATCTTTCATAATTTTTTCTGTTATTATGACATTTCCTGGTTCTCTATATATGTTAAAGTTATTGAATATTTGTAATAGATTTTTTTCACAGTCAAAAATATTTATTAATTCAGTCGTGTATTTTTGTTTGAATATCATTAGGATCTGATGTTGTTGGTCTTTGGAAAGTTGGCTATTTTTTGTGATTTTTATTATGTTTGTTAAAAACTGTTTTTCTAGATATTGTTGTAATTTTTGCATGGCAGTTGTAAATTGCAAAATAATTTGTCTATAACAAGCTCTTTTTTTTAAAGAGAGTAGTCAAAGCTTTCAGAAAGTACTTAGGTTATTTCATAGAAAATAGTAAGGGCCCCCTTTTTTTTCAAAACGTTTTTACCAATACACACCTTCTTCCTTGTTTAAAGATTTTTTAGAAAACCGGGTTAATATTATTTTTTCATTCCTCACCTTGTTATCCTAAAGAGTTTCTTCCCCTATATGCCTAACGACTCTCTTGTCTAAACGGCTTCAATTGGTACTTAGCTCTGTCAAGCGGATGTACGTTTGTTGGAATTATAAGTAATTTTAACTCGTTATAAAAAACCTTCAAATTGAGATTTTAGGGTGTCATGGTGTCAATTGAACTTTTGAAGTTCTAAAGATGGTTAACGAACTAAAATAAGATAGAAAATATGGCAAGTAATGGAAAAATAGGGCACTTACATATTTTTAACGAAGATAAACCTGTTCCTTTCTTGAGCTTTGACTTTGGGGTTTAGCTAGAATTCATCTGAGTTGCGACCATTAAAAAGAAAGAAGCTTTTATTTAAGATGGAAGGTTTACAATGAAGGCTTACAGTGGTAGCTAATTTTTTTCTATATCTTACAGAGCATACTACATCTCCTTATATAGATGGAGAAAGGATACAAGGACCAGACAGCTGTCTGTTAATACATAGTGGAGATAAAGATATTCTCCATTATTAGAAAGCACTAAAAAAAGGTACATACTTTACATTTGTTTTATAAAAAGATAGCCAACATACTACATCTTTTTATAAAGTAGATTCTTTTCTTTTCCTGAAAGAAATCTTTGTTGGCTTTGTTTTTGTAAAGTTATCAAGTGGAGAATAATCTGTCATCTCAATCATCTGTAGACATAGTAGTTGATTCTATGTCATCGTCATTGTTTCTTTTTCTTTGTCTTTCGTTCCTATAGTTTTGTATTAGGGAAGGTTTGGGATGGAATATGTCGAAACTCCTGTGGTGAATTCCTTGATCCCTTAGCATATTTGTGACAAATATTTTTGTAGTGGGGGTTTCTGTATAGAGAAATTTGTTTTTTGTATCCCATTCATCTTCTTCAGCAATTTTTGTGGCTCTATATCTTTCATAGGCTTGTTCCTTAATCTCTTTGTATTGGATAACATTTAGTTTGTAGTCTACATCCCAATCTGCATAATCTGGATCAAAAAACTTTGCTTTTACCTGTACTGCATGTTTTGTAGGTTCGAAAATATGTTTGCCAAAATGAGGTGGTATGGACTTGAAGTCCATGTATATGTCTGTAGCCAATATGTTTGTGAGTTGTTCTATGGTGGTTCCAAAAGGCTCTGGCATGTCATCTTGGATCCATTCTTCTGCATAAATTCTTTTGACAAATCCAAAATTTATTAGTACCATGGGATCTAGTACTATGTCTTTGTGGATTAGGTATTTGTACTTGTTGAGGTTCAATGTAACTTGTGGGATAGCACATATAATTGTACAAGGACAGTTTGTATTTGTTTGTAAACATTGGGAATGCTTTTTTGTACAAGGTATATTGGAATTTCTCATTATCTCCCAATGGATTTGTAGGCCTTCATTCTTAATGTGAGATATTTGTGAGAAGAATTCACAAATATTGTTGAACATACTTGGAGATTATTCCAGAATATGGTAAACGAATTGTAATTCCCTAGTCATTTGTTCAGGGAAGCTTGGTAATTTTTTTTTTATGGAGGTTTGTTGTGAGGAGATGATGGTTGGAAATTTGTTTTGGGTTGCCCCAAATTTGTCATTTTTGTAGTAGCAGTTTTTGTTGCTGAAGCATAAGAGGTTTGAGGCCTCAAGTTTATTGAAGAATAAGTCTCAGGAGTTTCTTCCTTTGTAAATTTCCCCAAAGATATTTTTTGTAAACTTTGTATATCATCAGAAATAATAAAATCATCTCCAAAGTGTTTTTTGTAATTCTGTAATTGCTTCATCATACGTATTGAAACCTTTGTAAAGTGGGTTCCCATATCTGGGATTTTGTTTTAGAAAATTTGTTTTTACTATGATCTGTTCCCATGAGGCATATAGGCCAGCATCAGGGCCTGTAAAAAGACCATAATAAAGGTATATTTGTCTTGTAACTTTGTAAAAATTTGTAAGAGTGTGTACTCAGCTTTTGTTTGTTGGATTCCTGTGGAATCTTCATGTTCCAGATATTATCTAGAACCATTTGTTGTTCTTTTGTAACTTTCATTTTTGTTTGGAACTTATTTTGTTTTGAGTATGTTTTGAGAGGCATAGAAGGATCTTGATCTCCCATATTTGTCTTTTGTTTCTCTGCAATCTGCATGTAGACTGTTAGTAAAATATAGATTTATCGTAACAACCTAGAAAGTTTGTCTGGTAAAAAAATATCCTTGCCTTTTATATGTTCCCAAAGTATATTTGTTCCACAATTTGTTACAACATTTTTAAATTTGAGCCATCTATTATTTAGTATTCCTTTGTCTTTTTTATTTTCTGTATATTTGACTATAGATTCACAGTTAGTTCTGATTGTTATCGTAACAACCTAGAAAGTTTGTTTGGTAAAAAATTATCCTTGCCTTTTATATGTTCCCAAAGTATATTTGTTCCACAATTTGTTACAGCATTTTTAAATTTGAGCCATCTATTATTTAGTATTCCTTTTTCTTTTTTATTTTCTGTATATTTGACTATAGATTCACAGTCAGTTCTGATTGTTATTTCTTTTTGTGAAATTATGAAAAGTTTGAAGGATTCTAGGACATTTATTATGGCTAAAATTTCATAATCTAGCAATGTCATATAACATTTTTCCCTGTATATACCAGAGGTGTATCTACATAGTTTTTCTGTTGTTTTGTTTTCGTATTTATTTTTTTTGCTTAATAAAATACCACCCCATCCTAAGGATGATCCGTCTGTTTCTATTATTAAATATTCTGTTTGTAATGGTAAGCTTAAAGGTTGTAATTTGCTTGCTATTTCTTTTATTTTTTGTATTTGTTTTATGTCCTCAATATTAAAATCTCTGTTTCCTTTTGGGCTAGATTTATTATATAAAGTCCCAGTGTATTTTGAAAGGTTTTTAATATATGGTCTTGCATAATTAACAAGCCTAAGAAAAGCTTGCAATTGTTTTAAATTTTCTATTTTGTCAGGAAATTCTAATATATTTTTTGTTATATGAGGTTGTAATTCTATAGTTCCTTTGCCAATCCGGGCTCCAAGAAATTCTATAGTATTTTTGATTAATTCTATTTTTCTTTTTGATATAATTAGGCCATGTGCCTCTATTAATTTTAGAACTGTGTATAAGTGTGATATATGTTCTTGCTTTGTTTTTGAGAAAACAAGGATATCATCAATGTAAACGCAAGTGTATTTGCTACAATGTTGGAAAACATTATCCTTTTTTCTTTGGAAAATTTGTGGTGCGTTTTTTAATCCGAATGGCATGACAAGCCATTCATAACGACCTTCACTGCATGTGAATGCAGTCCATGGTATAGAGTCTGGGTGCATTTTTACTTGCCAGAATCCTGATTTAAGATCAAATTTAGAAAACCAATTTGAACCTTGTATTTTGTTGATGAGAACATCTTTGTTTGGTATACAATATCCATCTTCATGGGTATTGTCATTAAGTCTGGTGTAATTCATGACCATTCTGGACTGGCCACGTTTTCTTTCGGATTCTTTTTGTACAATGAACGCTGCCGTTCTATGTCTTGAATCTGTTTTTCTTATGATATTTAAATCAGTAAGTATTTTGATATGCATTTTAAATTCATCCATGATCCAGTGATCATATTTGGGAGAACCAGTTTTTATTATTAGGTCTGGGTTTATTATTTCTAGTTTACATTGTATTTTATCTTTGTCCCAGAATTTTAATGGTTTTTCTCCTATGATTTCTATTTTTTCTAGTTTAGAGATCATTTGATCAATGTCATCTTTTGTTAGTAATAATTTACTAATATCTTGTGGGTTTATCATTTGTAAATCATTTGTTAAGTCTTTTCTCATATAAATATAATTCTTTGTTGGGAGAAAATCATAATTATTTTGCTCATGTTTATTATTTGTTTGAGTTATATGGTTTAGGTTTTTGCATTGGCCAGGAATTGGGCAATTGCAATTTGTTAATTTGTCTTTTGAGGTGTCCTTATTCCCACCACGCTTTTCAAATGCAAACTCAGAGAGTATAGGTGTAAGAGTTGTTTTTTTAGAAATTTGGATATAATCTTTATTAAATGAAAAACTGCCATTATCATTTAATAAAAAATCTAACCCAAGTATTAATTTAATATCTTGTAGGTTTAATTCTAAGACCCAAAGTTGTTTTATATTGTAATATGGGGACCATTCTCCGCATGTATTGGTAAAACATATGTTTATATTTTTGACAGTATCTGTTATTATAGATGTTGTTCCATCAAATTGGACGCTTTGCTTAAGTTTATCTGCTTTTGTAACATGTTTGTATGGAACAAGACTGAAGCAAATTGTGACGACCCGGAAATTTTAACAATTTAAAATGGGATAATTGAATTGATTTTAAACATTTACAAGTTGATGTTGACTATAATTCGAGATATCAATATTTAATTGATAATTAAATCATTGAATTTTATAGTTCAATATTGCATTTAATAATTAAAATTGGGTAAATTGTTGAATCTGGAATTTCTAAGCCTGTTAAAATAATTTGAAGGTTTGTAAAATTTATAACGATGATACTGAAAATAATAGGATGGTTGAAATTTAATTTAAAGGTGATTTGTTCAGTTTTAATAATATACCGTTTAAATCGATTTAATTTAAAATTGATCGTTTTCCTCTGTAACTCGCACATACAATCAAATTAACCTCCGAAACACATTCCATCGTATTCGGAATGCGAGCAAAACTTTATAAACGTCTGTCGGCATGTCTGATTCGGGGTTTGGGATCTCGCGTTATGCAACGAGATATTTTAAATATTTAATTATATAATGGTCAAGCGTACTCAAGAAGCCATTTCCAATTTTTAATACGTTTCCTTAGCTTCCTTCATACGCTTCTTCGTTGATAAAATAGATGAAGGCAGGTAGATATTTTCTGTTCGTTCAAAATCTATAAGGAACTTTACCCTTTTCTTCATTATCGAAATCAAAATCGCTAAATCAAAATGAAATCAAATAGAAGAGGGCTGCCTCTTTTCTTTCCCAAATTGAACGTGAAAAAAAAAAAATTGGGCGACACGAAACTTAATCGAGTTCGAATCGACAAGGCGGGGAGGGGCACATCACGTCTGGTGGTTTCGCGATTTGGTTCATGGGGCAGTACGCTCGAGCTCGGCACCGAGCAGAGGGATCGGGTTTGCTACATTACAGCGTGATAGGGGGTTCTCGCTTTGCGTTAGGTGGCGAACGGGAGACTCTTACCCCTACATGTCCCCGGGGGTAGTATAAGGCCTTGCGGGGTTGGTTGCGACTCGAGAGGGTGGCCGTAAAAGCAAACCCGAGGTATCACTGTGAGCCACAGCGGGGCTGGGATGGTTGAAAAGCCTACCGGTCGTGAGCCGTTGCTGATGGTTGAAAAGCCTAGGACGTCACAGTTGGTATCAGAGCTGAAAGGTTAAGCGAGAACCTTGGCTCTGGTGGGAATTACTCATTTAATAGAGTCTGTAGTACTCTAGAATGAGTTGAATATATTTATATGAGAGCATACTTGTTATTTTCTTATATAAAGGTTTTGAATGATTTTATATAAAAATATATTTTGATATATAAAGCAATATTTCCTTCCAATAAATATTTAGGTGATTGGTTGTTAAATTGAAATTAAATTAAGAAGTAATATAAAATACAACCTAATTGAAAACTTGAAATTGAAATTAAATTAAGTGGTAACAGAAAATACAACCAAATTAAGATTTAAATTGATTAAATTGGAATTCTAGAATTAGAACTCAAAAATTAAATTGTTTAAAAACTTTGAATGAACAAGGTTAATTTGGTTCAAAAAGTTAAACCAATCTTTGAGAATTTAACTCGAATTTATATAATTCGAGATGGTTAAAATTTGAAGTTGGAATTGAATTCATTTAAATTGAATCCGGTTGGAATTAATTGGATTTGTGATTGAAGATGGATAAGTTTAAAAATTCAAATGGACAATTTGAATTGGATTAAATTGAAGTGATTGGAACTGAAGTGGGTGGTATCAGTCCAAATTGATTGGAATTTGAAATATAGATAGTAAATGTAATTTATAAATTGAAATAAATGGGATTATAATTTGAAATAAAATCCCAGAGAATATTTGAAAATAAAGTAAGATGAGAATTCCGGAGTAATGTTTAAATATGAATTGGTTGGATTGGGGATTTGGAATTTTGGGAAATTTTAAAATTCCTTTGGATTTGAAGGTGGTTTCCAAAGGTTTGGAGAAATAATAGTATTATTTCAAAAATATTTTTGTGTTGAATTTGCAATCCGGAAGATTGAAATTAAAAATATTTGGAAATGCTTTTAGTGAGATAAAAGCATTGAACTCTTTTGGTCACTGGAAAATAACGTTAGTGATGACTGCAGCATCGTCGATGTTCATTTTCGAGTTTCTAGAAGAGAAATTGCTAACAAATTGATTTAAATTGGAATTGCTAGTGAACTGGGTTTGGTTTTGAAATTCAAAGAGATAATTGAATTTTCCAAAGAATTTTGGATATAATTGAATTTTAAGGTGATACTGAAATTTTGGAAATTTATTTAAACTCTGGAATCTTGATTGAAATGTTTATGGAATAATAAAAATATATTGGCTAATTAAAATGTATAATTCCGAGTTAAAAGTAAAATGTGAATGAAATTGATTATAAATAGAAGTTGTAAAATTGAAGTTACAAATAAAGTCGAGTAAGTAAAAAAAAAAATCAAATGGAATTTGATTTGAAATTTGAAAGAAATTGGAGAATTAATTAAAGTTGAATTGGGAATGAATCAAGTCCAATGGAAATTGGATTATTTAAATTGGAATTGGGTCAATTTAAATGGAAGTGGAAATTTAAATTGAATTGATGGGAAAGTGGACAGTTTTGACTCTGGACTATCTTCAGTATAAATTGTTTAATATAAATTCATTTTTCCAAGCTATTAAATATATACAACCTTCCTTCCTTAAGACAAATTATTTTATATATTTTTGGAGCTATTTAACCATTTTTCAAATGTTTCTAAACTAATTACTATTTTTCAACTAGTTTATAAATTAATTGTTATTTTACGACTATTTTGCAATTATCTAAAATTTCTATAACTATTTAACTATTTTCTAATTATTTTGCAACTAGTTAATTATTTTATGGCTATTTTACAAACTAATAATTATTTTCAACTACTTATCTGTTTTAAAATTTTCAAGCTATTTTCTAAATATAAACCGGTCGGAGTTCAAACTGTTATTGGTTAAATACTCAATTGAGATAAGGATTGAAGTGATAATCCCATGAAATTAAAGCAATTGTGAGTATGTGAATGGAAATTCAAGTGAATGTAAATGGAAAAGGATTTTTGAAAGTGTTTGAAGTATAAAAGGAGTTTTATACAAGCTTGAAATTGATCCAAAGTTTTAAAAATTATATATATCTGTATATATGTATAAAGGATCTTATGAGAATTTTGGAAAAGGTTTTGGGAACCTGTGAATTTGAAAGGCTTTTGATTTTTGGGTAAAATCAATATTGGAATTTGGAAAAGCCTGATTTGTGAATTATCGATTTTGGGAATCGATTTTGTGTAAAGGTACCTATGTGAAATTCATACTAGGTGTATGATTTGAAAATACTATATGTGTATAGTATAAAGTATTTTGAGATTGGCTCTGGGAAAAAAGGCGCTCCCTTGAAATGAGCTTCTCAGGAGTGCCACTGGGTGGTACTGCCTTGAGCCTCTAAGGGGGAGGTTCTAAATTTGATCCTGTGAGGAGTCCGGACAAAACTAGTTCCTGAGGATTATGAGTAGTGTACCATAGCGAAAGTCGTGTGTGCCGCTGAGAGCCAGCAGTCTGCGTTTGATTTTATATCGGTAGACTGTGACACTATGGTAACATAGCGAAAGTCGTGTGTGCCGCTGAGAGCCAACAGTCTATGTTTGATTTTACATCGGTAGACTGCGACCTATGTAGGAGTGGAGAAGTTTCATTTCGACAGCGTAATCGTGAGGCCGCTGAGAGCCTGCAGTTACATGGACTTTTGCTGCGACGGCAACGTAACCCTGGATGTAACTGCGATCTGTCGTGGGTTCTATGGTGTAATCAGTTACATGGACTTTTGCTGCGACGGCAACGTAACCCAGGATGTAACTGTGACCATGGATGGGTGTGATGATTTCCAGAGCATTCTCACCAAAGATATTTTCAGTAAACTGTTTTCAAAAACTATTTTCGATATTTTCAAGTAAAATTACTTTCGAAGTATTTTCACTAGATGTCGAAAATGAGTCTGCTAAGTACTTATAGATTTTCAGTCCTACGCCTGATCAACGTATGACTGAATTTCTGTAAGAACAAGGATGGACTGGTTGAGACATCGAGTTATAAAAATTATTTTTATAAAAAGCTATTTTAATAATATTATTTGAATTTAAAAGCATTTCTAAATTTTAAAATAAAAGTGTTGGAATTTTGGAAAATGAAAGGAAATCCAAACTGAATTTATAAACTTTGAACCCAGGAAAATTTAATGAAGTGATTTTTGTAATAAAATCGAATCTCGATTTAAAAGTTGGAAGTAAGCTAATTAACTAAATAATAAATTGCTAGAGCATGTTAATAAAGATTAGCTCGGTTAAATAAAATGGATTGTACGTTAATAATGGAGTTTGGGAATGAATTTGAATTGTAAATAGAAATTCGACTGGGATTTGATAATGAATTAAATAAGTGGAGATGTTGTAAAAATAAAGTGGAGTTGGGTTGAAAAAGTGATGGTTTGAATTACCAATACAATTCAAAGGTGATTTGAAAAATATTTAATGAAATTTGCAAGTAGATTAGATATAATGGAAGTGTTGTCGGATGAAATGGAAGTAAATTATAATAGAAATGGTTTGAGTTGCAAATAAAATAAGGTAAGTAAAAAAAAAATTAATTGAGAATGGCTTGTATTAATAAAATAAATTTGGAAATAAAGTAAGTAGGTGAATTAAAAATTTAAAATGGAATGAGTAAATAGGTTAATTGAATTAAATAATAAATGGATGAAGTCAGGTTGAATATAAATATATATAAAAAAAAAAATTAATCAGGGCTTTATTTGGAGTTGGGTCTTATGTTTTTAGGCTAATAGATTGTTTTGATTTGACCATTGCCCTACTCTCGAACTAGTAATTTAGTCTGTACACTTGAAGTTCTAATTTGAAACTATGTTTGCTCACATAAGTGTTTGGGACAGTAATAATCTTAAGTTATAATTCCAAAAAGTGTATATACGAGTTTTGAAATGTTGCATGATCTAGATCTTGACCTGACAGTGCCTATAAAATAAAATAACAACAAAGTATACATATACATTGACTTAGTACATATTATTATTAGCAACCTACATTTCTCAAATACTTAAAAAGGAAGTGTGTTGTCCATACTTTTGTATGTGTAATAAAGCCTCGTTTGTGATTATGTGTAAACTAATAGCCTGGCATTTTTAAGTAATAGCATAGTACCATATGTGATTTTTTCCCTTTTGACCTGGACTTTATTTAAGTTGCCTATTTTCCTTTCATATAAAGGATGTACTGATCAGGTCTGTTCAGGTCTTTAATATACATGACTTGACCTAGTGCATGTTTTATTAGCAGCCTTTAAATGAATAGGTGATATGCTTTCTAATGTATAACGATAACTTAACTGCAAAACATATTACATTTTGTTAAAACTGGATTTTACCTTAGTTTAAAAACACATATACTTATATTTATAAGTTTAGATTTAAAGTATATAAGGAGAGACTTAAATTGTAAACCAAGATAAGTATCAGTTTAGTCTTCAACTAAGTGTAGCTATATATTCATGCATTAGCCGATTAAAATGTCTTATGATCCTTCTTGTTTTTAAAATTTGAACAAAATGGTATATGAATTGGTTGAAGGAAATGAAATCGTGTTGAAATCATATCAATTGCTCGTGGAAGTTATTTAGAATACATTTCTTTAGAATTGAAGTGTTATAGTTGTTTTAGTAAGAGAAATGTTGTAAACTTCATATATATAGTGCTTATACGTTTAAATTGAGATAGTACAGGTACCTGAAGGCCGTTTGACTGGATTTGGTTGCGCTATTTGCTAAAATAAATAAGTTGCTTGCTTAAATTGCTAAAAAAAAGGTACGCCTACACAAAAGAATTCAAAATAGGAGATATGAACTGCATATATTGATATGTATTGTGATTTCCGGCTTGAGGCCGATGTATATATATTTGTGCATCCTGCGATATCGCAGAAGCTCCTCCGTACAAAGGAGACTCTGCCAAAATTTTCTGAAAATTTTGGGAGTTAGAAATTTTTGGAAAAATTTAGGTTAATGATAGATTAGAATTAAATAGATTAGTAAATGAAACTAATATGAATTAGATATCAATGGAGGATAAAATTCAATATTTAGAATTGAGGACAAATTGAAATCATATGGAAACGGGAGAAACAAGTTGATAGAAGTAGATACGAAAACTCTTGTAAGGAATGGTATAAAATGATTTGTAAAGTTACAATTGGATATTGTTGCTAAGTGGGATATGCAGGTATTAAAGGGAAAAGAAATTGGATTTGATTCCAAAAGATAAATTTGAATTGCCCGACTAAAAGGTTAGTATTTAACTTCTGTATGAAATTGGATTGGGTTTTTGAGCTAGCCACTTGGCTTTTTGTTTTCTTTTTGAGAAATTGGGAGCCCGTAGAGGCCTTTTGTAGTAGTACCGAGCTAGCCGCACAAAGGAGACGCTGGCCAAATTTTTCGAAAATTTAGAGAGTTAGAAATTTTTTTGAGAGAATTTTGATAATTCAAAAAGTGGTTTTAAATTGAAATTTGAATAATTGAGTATAAGTGGTATGGTCTCCAAATTGTGGGTG
This sequence comes from Allium fistulosum, assembly GCA_030737815.1. Taxonomy (NCBI): domain Eukaryota; kingdom Viridiplantae; phylum Streptophyta; class Magnoliopsida; order Asparagales; family Amaryllidaceae; genus Allium; species Allium fistulosum. The sequence continues at coordinate 71,336,246 of CM060903.1, forward strand.
AGTTTGAGAAGTTAATAAGAATGATAATGGGGTTTTGTATAAAAGATAGTCGATAAAATGTGGAACTGTTGGATTTGGGGAAAGGTAAACGGGTATTGGACCATTCTTCCTAACTAGTAATTTCGAGGACGAAATTATTTTAAGGGGGAAGGAATGTGACGACCCGGAAATTTTAACAATTTAAAATGGGATAATTGAATTGATTTTAAACATTTACAAGTTGATGTTGACTATAATTCGAGATATCAATATTTAATTGATAATTAAATCATTGAATTTTATAGTTCAATATTGCATTTAATAATTAAAATTGGGTAAATTGTTGAATCTGGAATTTCTAAGCCTGTTAAAATAATTTGAAGGTTTGTAAAATTTATAACGATGATACTGAAAATAATAGGATGGTTGAAATTTAATTTAAAGGTGATTTGTTCAGTTTTAATAATATACCGTTTAAATCGATTTAATTTAAAATTGATCGTTTTCCTCTGTAACTCGCACATACAATCAAATTAACCTCCAAAACACATTCCATCGTATTCGGAATGCGAGCAAAACTTTATAAACGTCTGTCGGCATGTCTGATTCGGGGTTTGGGATCTCGCGTTATGCAACGAGATATTTTAAATATTTAATTATATAATGGTCAAGCGTACTCAAGAAGCCATTTCCAATTTTTAATACGTTTCCTTAGCTTCCTTCATACGCTTCTTCGTTGATAAAATAGATGAAGGCAGGTAGATATTTTCTGTTCGTTCAAAATCTATAAGGAACTTTACCCTTTTCTTCATTATCGAAATCAAAATCGCTAAATCAAAATGAAATCAAATAGAAGAGGGCTGCCTCTTTTCTTTCCCAAATCGAACGTGAAAAAAAAAAAATTGGGCGACACGAAACTTAATCGAGTTCGAATCGACAAGGCGGGGAGGGGCACATCGCGTCTGGTGGTTTCGCGATTTGGTTCATGGGGCAGTACGCTCGAGCTCGGCACCGAGCAGAGGGATCGTGTACCTCGCTTGCAGCAGATAGGAGGCTCGATGGGTCGCGATCCTGGAAGCTTCGACTTCGATGAAGGCGGCGGCTCGAGGTGTTCACGACGAACGACAGTGGGCGACTCGCGACTATGTGGTGTCGCTGATGGAGGCTCTTTGAGATGCGAGTGCGACGGCAAGGCTAGGGTTCGCTCTAGCAAGTTCACCTCGCGTACGATGGTGAGGTCGAAACCGTGAAGCCATACCTAGATTGGATCGGATTTGGATTGCAAAACCTGAGGTGAGTAAATCTCACTCTGTTGGACTTTAATTTAAATTTAAATTGTTAAATTTAAATAATTGGATGAATGTTGAATTGTTTGGATGTGTACCGATGATCTGGTGATTTTAGTTTTGATTGGTCCTTGAGTTAATTGTTGCTTGACTTGAAATATTCGAGTTTTAAAAATTTGTTTTAAGTAAAATCGTAAATAAGAAAATATTTCAATTTAAAGTTAATAAGGGGCTTAATGATTATAATTCATTTAATTAACAGAATAATTGAAATGGATAATTAATTAATTCAATTAATTAATGATTTGGGTTAAGTAATTTAGTAATGGAGAGAATGAATTAATCAAGGTTAAATTAATTTATTAAGTATAAGTAATTCAGAATAATTATTTGATGGTGTGATAAATAATCACTTGATAAATTAAGATGGATTAATCAGTAACAACCGACTTATGGGAAGTTAATCGATATAAGTAATTAAGGATGAATGTAAATTAATAATTAATTAATTAATTTATAAAGAAATTAAGATCACTCAATGATCTTAGTTGAGACTAATTAATATCGTGAAGTTAATTTAAGGTAATTACTTGAATGTGATAGAAAGGTAATTAATCAAGATTGATAAATTAAGATGGATAGTGAAGGGTTGACTAATTATTTGATTTTGGAATTTACTAATATTGAATGAAGATATCTAAACGAATGTGGTTAGAAAATTCAATTAGAACCATTAAATTAATTGGTATGTGTTGGATAATTTAATGGTATTGGATGTTTTGAATGTGTTGATATCTCTGATATGAAATGTTGTGTATTTCCTTTAAATAACTTGGGATAGGATGACATGAGTTTCGAAGAGACCGGGTTCGGGTATTCGGAATACCCGAAACCACTTCGAATTTTTAGATTGTTTTGTGAAGTCAATAGGCTGGAAGGAAATTATTTAAGTAAACTGGATTTTTTTTATCTAAGTTGGGGTACATAGAAATTGATGGGTTGAATAAGTGTTGTTTATAACAAATTGTGAATTTGTTAAATTGATATAAGTTACCCGGGCTAAAATAAGATGTTTGCTTGGTATTATATGTTGGTTGAGTTTACTCACGCTGGTTTCCAGCCTGACCCGGGTGTTACTTTGGTGTAATGCTCGGGTCAGACCGAGTATTACAGATTTTCAGGTAGGACGTTCTGGAGCTCAGGAGGCGAGCTAGATGGCAAGTACGTGCAGAGTATTTCTGCTGCAGTATATTATTGTATTATTAAGACATGATTACTGTATATATTCAGTGACTGAGTATATGTAAAACTCTGATGTATAAAAATGTAATCGACAGATATAGTATTCTTGTAAACTGTATTTAATTATTATTATATTTTATCCGCTGCGAATGTGAGTTGTTGATGTTTCTGTTCTTCTTCTTCTACCTCTTTCTTCTTTTTCATAACTATCTAGAATTTTTGGCTTTGAAAATTCCGGGTCGTTACACAAATAGTTGAACTAGTTGCACCGGTATCAATGAAAGCTAGGACTTGTATATCAACTCCTTTTATATTTAGTTTTGTTGGAATACGTAGTTCTTTCAAACTCTCGGTATTACAAATAAGAGGAATCTGTATTGGTTTAACAATACTATTTAAATGAGCATGATGTTCATGGTCATTGCTTGGAGTTGTATTATGGTAGAGGATATTATTTAAATTTATTTGTTCTTGGCTAAATATCTGTTCAGCTAATAATTCGTTAGAGGTGATTATATTTTTTCCTTTGTCAAGAGTAAGTAATTTATTTTTAAATCTTCTATTTCTACTTCAATATTATTTGTTCTTTCTTCAAGAATTTTCATTCTGTCTTCATTTATTTTGTTTTTGTCAGTATAAATGAGTTTTATTTCTTTAGGAACTTGTATAGTAAATTTATTCGTAGCACAAATTTGGTAAATCTCAATTGTGCAAATTGTACATTTATATCTTTTGTCAAAGGCAGGATACCAAGGACAAAATTCACATTTTTTTGTGTCAGTTCCCATTTTATATTTAAAATTATGGATACAAATTTCTTTATTCATTATGTTGAAAAAAGATTCATTTATTATATTTTCTTCAAATGTTGTTAGTTCATTGATTAGACCATAATTAGATGAATTTGCTTATTCATGTTCTTCTAATCCTTCAAGAGAGATTATAGAGTATATTGTGGATGTTTCTGAAACATCATAAGCAATTTCTATTAGGTCTTCTTTGACTGAATCAACAAGGTTTGATTCTCTTGTATATAAGTTTTGTTTTTTTGGACATGAGGATGATAAATATCCCTTTTCATTACATGCAAAACATGTAATTGTATTTGTGTAAGTTTTCCTGGGATTATATTTCCTTACATGTCTATCTTTATTTAAGTATGGTTTTCTAGCGTTAGATCTTCTTAAATAGTATTTTTTTGTATATTTCTTTTTGAATTTTGGTTTGTTTTCAATCTTATGGTAACCATATTGTTATGGTGTATATATTTGTCCACAAAAACCATAATTTTTTTGTTTTAATTCTTTTTGGATTTTTATATATGTACATCTCTTTTTTAATTCTGATATAATATGTGTAATTCTTATCCCAATGTTGTTATAACACGGAGGTAAGTTTTCAGGTTTATCTTGATAATCTGTTATCCAAGATCTATGGATTTCTTTTCCTAAATCACCTGGTAATTTAGAAAATAATCTGTTGCCTACTTCAGTATTATAATAATTTCATGAAATTGTAGCATAGTGCAAGTATTCTTTTAGGAATTTTATTATATATCTCCAGTCTAGGAGTTGTATTTGTTCAAGGTCTCGCATTGCTTCTTGTTGCCTTATTGTTATTCCTGTGTTTACATCTCTCCGGTTAAGATGGTGTGGATGGAATAAGCAAAGTTGTAGATATTGTTTCCTTGAGCAACAAGGTTTGCAATATCTCCTGGGAAATCCTTTTTGTATGATTCCCATATTGCCTTGGCATTATCTCCTAAGTAATTTTCAGCAATCCTAATCATTTCTTCACCAGAATTGACGTTTAGGTGTCTTGCTGAATAGTCTCTGGTTATTGCAGCAGTCCATTGTTCTAAATATGTGTCTAGTAACTGGGGATGACATTGGATGACATTCAGTTATGTTTAAAATAACTGAGTTGTTTTGGAAGTAAGATTTTTCATCCGGTAATCTTTTTCCTGTTGTTCTTAAATTTGGATTTTTGTCTGTATAGGTATTGTACGCTCTCCTAGGAGGTTGTCCTATCTCATATGGCATTGTTTAGTCTTTGTTTCTATCTGGATATTTATGGCTAATTCCTGATTAAGCACTTGATTCAGGGTCAGCTAAATCCATGTGTTCTGTAAATTCTGAGATTATACCTTCAGGAATATTGTATTCAGGAATTTCTGAAGTTAATTATGAATTGTTTAGGTAAATATCCATGTTTTGTATTTCTCTCATTCTTATATTATTTTCATCATCAATATAAATAAAAGTATCTTGGTTTATTTATCCTGATGATTTTAAACTTTGTTCAAGATTAAATATGTCAGATGGTTCAAGAACCATCCCAAGTTCTTTAGGGTAAATGATTTTATCCATTTATCCTTCTGCTTAATTCTTCAGCTTCATCATCTGTCTCAACTTCTTGTTGGTTTGATGGACCATAATCCTTAAATCTTATGGACATAGATTTGTTTAGGTTGTTGTATGTTATAACATTGTTTGGTTTTACTGTTGCAGCTGTTTCATTTGGATTTGTTATATTCCATTCATGACCAGCAAGAACAGAGGAATCAATTTCCATTGGTTTTATGAAGTTTATTCCAGTGGAATTCAATGTTTCAATGATCTTGTCTAGTTTTAATTTTATTTTAGGGGCATGTGTGGACATACATTTTCCTAAAAATGTTATATCAAGCAATATGTTTTTTCCTTGGAAATTTTCATATCCTTTAGTTTGTATAATTAATTTTACATGTTTGTAAAAATCAGTTATATCCATTGTAAAGTTTGGGGATATATAAACAATTCCAACATTGTTGTTCATATCAACTTCCATAGTTCCAAATATGGCTCTATCTAGGTCTTGGTGTTTGTCGTCTATAGTATTAATAGGAGTTTAGCTCCTATTTTTTGTCTTGTTAATGCCCTCACTCCTATGACAATAAGTCCTAGGTGGATCAGTTTGTATTTTTGTATTTTAAGTTGATTTATGGCTTCTGGAGTCATAAGACTTATTATTTGTTGGTTTCCATCTGGAACAGCAAACATCTATTCTCTGTGGTGTCTATATAATCCTGTTATTACAGTAAATATACCGGTTCTGTATATTTCTCTGGGGTTTAATGTATTTAGTTGGTTATTCGAAAATATTTCAATATCTCTGTTAAGATCAATTATTTCTTCTAATTGGGTTTGTGTGTTTGTACTTCTTCTGAGTACATTATCTATCCATCCTAATGCTAAGATAGAATTTGTTTCATTAGTTCTATTGGATCTATCATCTGTTAGGGTTCTAGAGGAACCTCCAAAGGATAATCTTCTATTGTTTGTACTCATATCTTATTCTTATCAAGTTGTTTGTACATGAGAAAATTCATCTTTGATTTTTTACTTATTATTGTCGTTGTAGGATCACTTGGTCCTAAGTTTAATTTTTTTAGGCTTTCTGTTAGTTTGTTTATTTCATACTCTTGATCCTTACCGGTTTTGTCTGTGTCAAACATTTTATTTTGAATGTTATCAATTTTATTTTGTAATTGTGTTATCATTGCAATTATTGTATTATTCTGTAATATTATTATCCTATCATTTTTTTGTGTAGTATCATCTTTATTATACCCAACATTTATAGCTGAATCAAAAAAATGGTTTATGTTAGGTTATATGTACATTATATCCATTTGTTTATAAGGTTTATAATATTATAGTTGTATAGTATCTTGAAACAGTTTTATAATAAATGTATACAATGTTTATTTGGAGAAATTATTTTAAATTACATATGGGTTATATTATATTTTATTAGTCTATTACATATAAGATTTGTAAGTATATGTTATATATATAGCTTATATATTAGTGATACATATACATTATTGATTTCAAAGTGTGTGTATATATATATATTAGTGGTATTATGTAATTTCAGTTTTAAGACTATACAAATAATAAGAGGTATACATTATATATATTATATATTGTATATAAGTAATTTTGAAATATATATATTTAATTTAATATATGCTTGAAATTAGAATATATATATTTATATATCTATATACGTTCACTTATACCTATTTATCTTCATCGACCCAATTCTGATTTGATTTCGTCTATTCCTTGTTATCAGCTTTGATCATCGAATTCGTGCTGGGATTCGTAGATCATTTCTTTTTCAAATCTATCTAGCCTCGAAAGGTGAGAAATCACTCACGATTAATGTTCTTATGTTTATTAAATTTGATTTCAATTGAAACGACAATTGAAATATCCTGCTGTTAGTTATTTACATTGCTATACATATATGCTATTATCTGTATCTGTTCACCTGTGACATCTGACACCATTATCTGTTATTTATCACTGATGATATATGCCTGTTACTGATTGTTATATTATTATCATATCTATTATCACTCTGCAAGTTCCCTGTTAGTATAGAATTCACTATGGGTTGAAATGATACATACCTAAACGATCTGTAGAATAGGAGAAAAATCGTTATGGGTTGAAATGATAAACCCAAGCGGTTTTCATTGAATTGAATTTGGGATTGTGGGTTGAAAAGATATATACCCGTATATATTTAAATTACGGATTGAAATGATAAATATCCGTATCACTTGACCATAGGATATAATATTATATACAGACACCGTTGGTCTATATATAAATATTTGAAAATTATTCCTATGATTTTGGAAAGAAATATATGGTTTTTATAAATATTGATTTCAAGATTTATTAAAGTTGATTTAATAAAGTTGATTTAATCAATAAAAATATGTTTAAGTACTTATTTAAAATTTATATTTTCAAATATAGAGTTGGTAGGTTGAAAAGATAAATTTGAAATTGATTTGGAATTATATTTATTTAAGAATTTTACTTAAATAGGTTTGATTTGAAATTTATTAAGTTTGAAATTTTGAAGATATGTTTTATAACTTGAATTTGGTTAAAAGTGACTTAAATGAATATTTCAAACCTATATAAATTTAAGTGGGATATTTTGTTTATTTAAATTTGTAAATTGAAGTTGTATTTAGATGTTATTGAAATGATTAAGTAAATATTTCAAAACTAAATAATAGTAAAGTGAATTTGATATATATATGAAATTGTCGAAATTAGTTTTGAAAATGTTGAATATTTAAAGCTTTGAAATATATTGAAATTGTAATGGCTTATTTTATGGCTCAAATATGTATTTGAAATCGATAATTTAAAATGGTTTATTGAGAAACTGAATCGAATTGAAGTTGATGATTTGAGATTTGATTAAATTTGAATTTTGGAATTCTAGTTGATTCGAATCGATTTGTGAAATTTGAGGAAACTATTTAATGATATAAAGTATTTTTAAATTATATTTAAACTATATTTTTATTTTTCTTTTTAAATTATTTTAATATAAACTATTTTAATATAAACCATCTTTATTATAAACTATTTTTATATACTAATTATTTCAATATAAACCATTTTGACTTATAATTATTTTTATATAAACTATTTTATTCTATAAACTATTTATTATATACTATTATTAATATCTAAACTGTTTAAGGGTGGAAGTTATGATTTCAAAGTTAAGATTTTCCAAAATATTATGATTTCAAAGTGTTTTGGTTTCAGAAGTGTTATAACTTCGGAAAGTGATATGATTTTGGAAATGCATATATTTGAAGTGAAAATGATATCGTATTGATTTGGTTTTGAAATGAAAATGATATTTTGGTTTTGAAGTATAAGCTATTTTGAAATGATCGCGGTGTTATAATAACGTTTGGTTGTTAAAGAGACCGGGATCGGATATGGGCATACTCTCCGTCGATACCGAAAACCACTTTAACAACTGTGTACGCGGTGGAGATTCCAGAATGAAGTAGGATGGTGGCAACGATTCTATATGAGGTATATACGTGGACCTAACTCCCGTGAGTTAGCATAAGGTGGCTAAAATAGGAGAAATTGATGGGCTAATGAGGTAGCTCCTCTTATCGGACACACTCCATCGTATACCATTCTATTACCTTGTGATTGATTTGGTGTGCACCTTCGGATTTTCGAGAGTGTGGCTCGAGGTGGACGATTGCTGTGGCTCTGCGTTACCACCGACCCGGAAGTGTAATTGGTATATCTACCCTGGCATTGCCTAGTTGTGTCGTGTCACCTACCCTAGCGTGCTTTACTACGAGTTTGATTTGTGTCGTACCTATGGAGTATCCTCTGGTAGCTCCAGTTTACGGGGTATTACGGTACTGTATAGACTATTGGCACTATAAAATGTGTTAAGGGGGATATGGGTAATGCCTTAACGCTATTTTAATAGTTTACTTTACTTTAGACATATTATAATAGCGTATATTACTACATAGTAGATAGTTTAACGGATCCTTAGAGGATGGTTATCCCAATCATCCTTTAAGTTACTTGTACTTCAGTTGATATTTCATTTGAGTTGGATTTATTGATATAAGTATGTTAATCCTGACTCGAGTGTTTTGTGGTTTGCTTTGCGCTCGGGTCAGACTGAGTGGTTCAGTGTTCGAGACTCACCTTCGGAGTTGGAGCTTCGCTTGGAGATCCAGCTATCTATCCAGCTTTCAGTTATTCAGTTGATTCCAGTGATGTATTATGATCTTGTATTTGACTATTGTATTAAGACATCTATGTATTCGAGACTTCTGTTGTATCTTGTTTAACTCCATTATATATATATAGTAGCTTCATGAACTACTATTCTTTTGTTTCCGCTGCTTATTTTATAATTACTCTGTGTTTGTGATTCTGTGATTATTTATTTACTGTATATGTTGAGTTTTGCCAATTTAGATTAACAATCTGATATTTTGAGCAATTCAAATCCGACATGTATGGATGCGAGTGGTTGAAAATTTCAGATTGTTACACATACGATGGATAACTCCTTATTGGTTGTATCACATACAACTCCTAACCAATGGTTCCTTATCCTAATCTCGCCTTTACCTTGAGGAAAGCTCAACAAGTAAAGTGGCACTAATCACGAGGACCTATCATTTCGCAATGGCCTAAGTATAATGCACGTATCTTGAGGAAAGCACAACAAATGCATGCAGTTATCTTACCTCGTCTATTTAATATATTAATAGTACTATGCATAACATCCCTAGATTGAGGAAAGTTCAACAACTAAGGAGTATGCAAGTAATCTATTATATATAAATGATAGAGGACAACTTATATTAAAATTCATAATCTTCAATATATTATATCAAGTGATATCGACTTATGGAACAATGTATTTCTTATGAAATACCCTCTGGTTCAAGTGTCGGACATATCTGAAATCACGGTATACGTACATTTACGTATGTATTTTTTCCTTAAGTCTGTTTGGGTTTCTTTAATGTTCTACCTTTAATTTATACATTCATATTATATAAGTTCTATTAGTATATAAATTTTATATTTCATATTACCTACATAGTAGTCTTATGTATAACATTATATTAGTTAAATCTTATTTAATTAATTTTACATTATAACATTTATATTAAATATTTATTACATACTGTTGTTAGATCTTAGGTTTTGATTCATGCCAAGACGATCAAGACAACAGAAGAATAATTGAATATTCGACAAAATCTACAACTACAAACTACGAAGGCGACTAGACTCGACGAGGCAACAAGACTCGAAGATCATATATCAAGTAAAAATTTCATTTTAGAGTCTAAGTCTAGTATGTTAAAATCTTTCCTCAAGTAGTTCACTCACTATATACTAAAGTTTTACGACCTTATTGAAATTAACTTTTCAACAAATTTTCAAACTTGTTTTAAGAAAATACTCAGTTCAGTCGACTGGACTCATACACTCAGTCGACTGAACTTGTGCAAATATTTTTTTTATAAAATGCACAGATCAGTTGACTAAATCTGTGCACATATGAATGCACGTATACAAATTCAAATTCGATCGACTGAATTTCATAACCAGTCGGCTGACCTGGTTCTAACTGCCATTTTTATGAATAGACACTTCTCTTCATGAATGATTTTCTTCTTCTCAGAGAGTTATGTCCATTGCTATTCGATAAAACTTTTTACCAAAAGTTGTAACTCTCTGTCTACTATATATATGCATGAATTTCAAGATCAACTTACTTCACTTACTTGCTTTTACTTAATTTTCAATTCTCTACTCTCTTGAATTTCAGAATCTCTTATTGCTTTAAGTTTGTGCAATCACGCTTTCAATTCTCCATTTGTAAAGCAATATATATCTTCCTTATCTTTACATACACACAAATATACATATCATACTTGAGGAAAAGATTATAGGAAGGGTGTACTTCATTTGAAAAATCTGTTTTGTAACAGAGCACGCAAAGTCAAAAAAACATTTCATTTATACCAAAGTCCTGTTCGGTTGCTTAGGCGGGAAAATTCTATTCGGTTGCTCAGGCGGTGTAAACCTATTCCTCCGGGTTAAGTGAGGATTGCTAGTTTAAATCCAGAAGGAGTCTGGGATTGGACGTAGAATGGGAGTTCGAACCAGTATTAAAATCCCTGGTGTTATTTACTTTACTATTTACTATTTTTATTTTATTCTGCATTGGTAGATAACTTAGTTACTATTCCATATTACACGATCCTATAGCATAGTCACTTTCATTTGGTATCAGAGCAAGTCATCTTATAACCGTAACACAGTTATCTGATATTTTAATATGGAAAACAACACTAGCACTAGCACAAGTTTCCTTAAAAGTCAATCTACTTCACGACCACCACTATTTAACGGGTTGAACTATAACTATTGGTCCACTTGAATGAGAATTTAAATGCAAGCTAATAGTTATGAAACTTGGAATATTACTCAAGTAGAATATACCATACCTACTACAGAATATTCACAATGGTCTAACACATAAAAACTAGATGCTACTGCAAATGCCAAAGTCATGAATATGTTATATTATGCATTAGACAAAAATGAATTTAATAGAGTAAGCATGTGTACTACAGCTTATGAAATTTGGCGTACACTTAAAATTACACATGAAGGTACTAACAAAGTAAAGCAGAGTAAGATTTCTATGCTCAAAAATCAATTCCAGAATTTCAAAATGAAGCAAGATGAAACAATAAATGAAATGTACTCTAGATTCCAAGATATATACCATTCTCTCTTAGCATTAGGATAAAAATATACAGACTTGGATATTATTTCAAAAATCCTCAACTCTTTAACGGATGAGTGGGAACGAAAGGTCTTAACAATCGAAGAAGCTGGCGACATTTCAACCATTAAACCAGAGGAGTTGATAAGAAATCTAATGTCTTTTGAAGTCAATCTCCTGGCAAAACGAGTACAGGCACAAGATAAGAAGAATATAGCTTTCCAAGCAGAAAAGGATGAATCAGATTCAGATGAGGAAGATGTGACGACCCGGCTTTCCACTCCCGGAAAATCGCATCGACAGTAAGAAAGAAAGGGGTGAGAAGTAGAAAAGAGAAGAAGAGAAAAGAAACAAACACAAATACTCACAGCAGAAACGAACAAAATATATTATATCACATAAATATTACATAGTGTCATATACATCACTTATCAGAGTTACACAGATTACACATCATATACTAGACAGTTATAAACATCTGTCTAGTTATTACATATCAATACAAAACAAAGATCTAAACAAGATCAACACAGCGGAAACTACTATCTATATCTACAACGCTGAAGCCTCCTGCTCCATTACTCCTCCACAATTCGTCGAGGCTAACCTGAATCCCTTGGCTACTCGTAAAAATTTGATTACCCAAGAGTTTATAAAACAGAAATAAACAACTTGGGTCAGACATGGGTCTGGTGTGAGTAACAGGTTAAACTTGTTTAACTTCAAAACCTTTTTGAAAGAAAAGGTATCACGTAAGACTCCCCACAAATAAACATGGGTAAGTTTTTACCTTACGCTAACCAAAACATTTGATAGGAAATTCGATTGTATTATAATAGGGTCTAGGGTTTTCAAATAAATATGAAATAGCTGAAATTGTTACATTATTAAATTCCAGCATACTAGCCAACAAAGTGGGTTATACAATCAAGTCCGTTATCACTTATTGGAAATTGGATTCCATACAATGGCAGGGCTACCGGGGTACCGCCCATCACAGTACGTGGCCTAGATCACCGTACCGAGGATCACTCCCAATCCCCTGCAACACAAGGTCGGAACATCCCTTACTGGATAATTCCCGCACAAGATACCTCACGGTTGGGATCAGCAACCGCACCACTAAGTCGAAAATAGAAAGGGACATCTAGACAGAGGTAACCTTGTCCTACTTGGGTGCTACCCACTAACCTTGCTGCACTTCCCCTGTTTTAGCCATTTCCGGTTTGTGAGGCTTGAGGTCACGATTACCTTTAAAAAGAACACATCTATCTTAGAATGCTCATCGTCCACCTGACGATGTGCTGAAAGCATTCAATCCATACAAGTTCGTTCCGGGTTCGAACGAAACTGAAGGCATTATCTCGTTACACTCGTTTTGGAATCACCCTCAGAGTTAACGACAATAACCCTTGCACTCTGAATCTTCATCTTCACTTGATTCACGACCTATCGTAAATTTGGATCGATGTGGTATTCGGGTCTCCAGACCTGGAACTCCGGTATACGGAAACCCGATCCCGGTCTCATCGAAATCCAAAGCGTATCTTTTAAGGCCAAGTTGTTTTAAAGGTTAAAACAATTCAATTCATTATCTTTATACACAAAGAAAGATAATTCACATCAGATAATCAACATTATCAGATAATCCATACAATTCAACTAACATCCATATCATACAGCATATATCTCATCAGAGATATCAATCAAAGTCAAGTATCCAATACTAACACCCATTCATAAGTAATGATTTATATCATCTTAATTTAAATTGAATTAAATTAATTACTTCATTTTATAAATCCTTCTTACTTAACCATTAATTAATTACAATCAATTAATTAATTATCCTCTAATAATTCATTTCAATTAATCATCTTGATTAATTATCTTTTGATTACATTCAAGTAATTTATTTTCAATTAATTACTTTAATTAATTATCCTTAACCACTTATAGTAATTAACCTTTAATTACTTCATTAATTAATTAACTAAAATTAATTAACTTAATCAACTATAATTAATTACATTAATCCTTAATTAATTACATTGATTAATTACTTCATTTATTAATTATTACTAAATTAATCAATCTTAATTACATCATTAATTATATTAATTAATGATCCTTAATTACAAATTAATTATTAATTACTCAATTAAATTAATTACATTAAGTAATTAACCTTTAATTAAACAACATTTATTAATCACCCTTGATTATTCTTCAATCAGTAATTAATTACCCTTAATTACTTTCATTAACTAAATTAATTACTCCTTAATTAATTTCTTAATTAATCCCTTGATTAATTATTCAAAGTAATTAACTCAAATTACTTCTATTAATAAAATCATTTATTCAACTAATTACTTCCAGTAATTATTTATTATTAACTTCCCTAAATAATCTTACCTTAATAATTACATTAAGTAATTATTATCAAATCATCTCTTGATTATTCTAAATTAATTAAACTTAATAAATTAATTTAACTAAATCAAATTAACTTCAATTAATTACAATAAGTAATTAATTCTTAATTACTTCCAATAAGTAATTACATTTAAACAAATTCTATAATTGATTATCTTTAAATTAATTAATCTAATTAACTATTAAATTAATTCTATTAATTCATTATTTAATAACCCATAGTTAATGACCTCATTAACTATTATTTAATTACTTTCCTTAAGTAATTAACTTATATTAATATTATTAATTCTAAATTAATAAATCTTAATAACCAATTTATTAATCTCTAATTATTTAATTAATTAAGTGTTAACCATATCTTAATTAATATTTAATTACTTTATTAATTAATTCTTAATCATTAATTAATATTCTAATTATAATCCTTAATTACAAATTAATTATTCTAATTAATTAATCTTAATCACTAATTAATTAGTTTAAACCATTAATTACCTATTTAATTAATCCAAATGATTAATTACTCAATTAAATTAATTATCCATTAAATTTCCTAATTAATTCAATGAACACAAATCTCTAATTACTTTAAGATAAAACATTTTCTTATCAAAGGTTAAACTATCATTCTTAAATACATTTGAAGACATCCATTTCAAATTAACCTTTAAATTTCATTTTAAATTCTGGATTTAAAATGAATACTAATTTATCTTTTACAACATTTTAAACAACATTTCTAAAACTCTTTTAATTTACAAGTTAAAGAAATACTCATTTATAAAGAAGTTTAAAAGGTGCTAACAAATTCATATTTAAATTTATAAAAATTATTTTAAATCTCAATCTAAGATTCAAAACCAAACTTGAATCCATATATTTAAACTTTGATTTCAATTCTTGTTCAAATATTACTTCACAATTTAAATTCAGGTTTAAATTTAAACAAACAGATTTTAAAACCTGGCAACACTTTTTACCCGAGACCACTCAAAAAAACTTTGAGTCGCCCATTCAAAAACTCCGAGTCACACACGAACAAACTCGAGAGAATCTCGAATAACCTCCCCTGAAAATCCCAGACTTCACCAGAGATACACCCACGATCTCGTGCACGTGCACGATCACCTACGGCAACTTCGGTCATCGACGACATCTTCCATCAGTCCACGTTCATCCACATACTAGAAAACAACCATCCTATCTTCGATTCATTCACCAAATCAAAATCGAGCCTAAAAATCAAAACCTGGAACAGAACCATCACCACTGACCAAACCTGGCACATCGCTCGTGCTCGCGATTCCGACCACCTTCATCTTCCATACTCCGGCGAAAGCTTCCTCCAACTACCATCTACCAGTACGCAAACAATGGTTGAACTCGATCAACCGAGGAGACCACACTAGAGCAAAAGCAGTGACCCAATAAAACTAGGGTTAAAATCTTAGATCCTAAATCATTTCTGCCTTACTACTTTAAAAATCCTTCTGACAATTTTCCTATCATCCATGATCATTCCACTATCCCTAGTGAAGAATTCAACATACCAATCCATCTAGATCAGCCGAATTACCCAAAATCCCCTTTTTAGTTCATCACAGAACTGCACTCTTATTACCAAACTAAGAATTATGATTTTAATGTTAAAAATCATGTTATAACTTATATATTCAATACATATACTTGAATTTATAAATTACCAAGTTTAAGTTTTACTTTATTTTGACATGCATTGATATTTTAGACTTCCAGAGACTCTCAGATTTCAATTTGCCTTAACTAAAAATTTTAAACCTTAGTTTATGATAAAACAAACTTATTTTGTTTTAAAACTTAAGTCTATCAGAGATCAGATAAGGAGATAGAGATTTATATCAAGAATCTGAGCTTAAAGAAGATATAAAACAGGGATATCATACAAAACAGACATGCACATATATATATCAATACATCCACATATATATACAAGAAGAATTTCACAATACACATATATATACAGAACTATCTACAAACATTCATATGAAATCAGTTTATAGACTAGGATTTAACATGGAATCATTAATTTTGATCAATATCTGAAACTGGCATTTTAAAATCAGACAAGGACATACCAAAATCAACATGCATTCAAAACCAAGCAGAATACAGAGAATTGCATCATTTATTTACTGAAAACTGGATTATCAGATGAAGAAATCAAGCAGCTTATTTAGGTTATTTTAAATAAAATTTGTTACTCACTTGTTCAAAGATGAAACAGAGGCAGTTTAGCTTCTGAAGGCTGTAAACTTGCATGCTTGTTTGAATTTGATTTTTAAACCTTAGTTGTTGAAGCTTTAATTTGATTTAAACACATGCATGTTGCTTCCAGTTTGAAGAATGAATGCAGACAGTAAGAAATTCCTTCCAGAGATGAAAAGAAAGAATGCAGGTTGTTGCTCTGAGTTGATTCCAGATTTGAGAAAATGAATTTGGTTTTGAGGAAGATGCTCACTGATCTCAGATTTTGAAGCATTTGATTTCAGGTTTCTTTTTGAAAATGGAGAAATGCATGAAGGCTGAAGAGTTGATTTGGAAAAGAGAATTACAGGGGTTTGATTTTAGATTTGTGAGGAGTTGATTTCGAATTTAGTTAGAGAAATGGTTTGAGTTTTGTTACAGGCTGGAGTTTCTTGGTTTTTGATTAGAGAAAATAGAAAAGTAATAAAGAGGGGAAATGTTATGTATTTATAAAGGCTGAAAATATGATTTAATAAAAATAAAAGAAAATGAAAACTTAATGACACTTGTTAAAATTTCTCAACATTTGTCATCTTGAATTAATATTTACTTAACACATGTTATTTGGCTACTTAATGTGTTAACACATGTCATTTAAGTAATATCCTTTTAGTTTAAATGTAAATAAAAGCTTTAGATAATGACACTTGTCATTTAAGTAATTACTCATATTTATTTATTTTAAAATTATTTAAAAAGCCTTTTTCTTATTTATTTAAACACTTATCTATATATAATTCTATTTTAAAGAGAAACCAAAAACTAATTATATTTATAAATAAAAGTTTATACAAATATTTTAAAATCCAAAACAATTTAAATATATATTCTTTTGAATTTCAAAGCTTAAATTCGAATTGAAATCAAATTAAATCCTAAGATTCAATTTAAAAGTTAAGTTATATATATATATATATTTACATACACTATTTATTCAATTTAAAAATAACAATTCCTTTTAGCATTAAAATTCATACATATTAAAAATAATACATTATACTTATTATTTGAAAATAACATATTTGATATTAAATAATTTATATAAGAGATTATATTGTCAAGAAATATTTAAAAAGAAATAAAACAAACCATTTTTGTAAATCTTATTTATTTAAACTTAAGTTAAAATATCTCTTAAACAATTAAATATTTACTTAAAGTATTTTAAAACTATAAAATTACTTATTTAAATATCTTTGAAAAGTCCAGATTAAATTAAATATAAATTCCCAATTTATCAAAGCTTCTATTTACAACATATACAAATATATATATATATATATTCAAATAGAAATATCTTATTAACTTTTAAAAGATAAAATCATCAATTAATACTAATTTAATCAGATTATTAAATTAAATTCAAATTTTATTATCAAAGATTATCCATATCAATTTAATTATTCAACAGATTATTAAATTGATATTGTTAAAATTTCCGGGATATTACAGAAGATATGGGTTTATTGCTAAGAATATCAAAAAGTTTTTGAAGTTCAGAAAGAGCAACAAATTCAGAAACAACAAGAACAACTTCAGCAGTGATAACAACAACAACAACAAGTCATCGTCTTCTGCTATAGAATGTTATGAATGTCACAAGAAAGGTCACATCAAGAAAGACCGTCCTGATTGAAAGAGAGACAAATTTAAGAACAAGAAAGGCAGATTCAAAAAGAAAGCTTTCTCTGTTACATGGGATGGTTCAGAATCATCTTCGTCATCAGACAGTGACACGGATAGCAATTCTGAACAAGCCAACGTCTGTTTTATGGCCCCAAATAATGAGGTAAGTGATTTAACTTTTGATGATTTGTTGGAAATAAACTCTGAATTACTTAACAAACTAAGAAACATCAAAAGAAAATATAAAGAAACTCTTGAAAAATTAAATAGGACTGAAATCGAGGTAGATATGTTAAGGGATGAGAAAGAAATTTTAGAAGAAGAACTTGAAACTTCTCAAGAATCTTGTTCTAATACGACATCTCAACTCTCTATGTTAAGTCAAGAAATAGAAACTTGAAACAAAAAGAATGATGCTCTTTTAGTTGAAAATCATGATCTTAAAGCTAATATTAAAATATTGGAATTAGATAATTCTAGCCTTAAAACAAAATTAGATGATATTACTAAAAACGTCTCTAATTATAACAAAGGTAGAGAGAATCTTTCTAAAATTATAGAAAATTCTCAAACAGTTTCAAATAAAAGAGGACTAGGATATAAGCAAGTTTCAAAAGATATTCCAAAGAAAAAGGATTCGTTATATAACAATTTCAAAAGGAATAATGATACAATTGAAAAATCAATTTCAAAAGTTCCAAATTATTCTAAATCAATTAAGATTTAGGTTCCTAAAACAAATAATTCTTTGATTAGAAACAAATATATAAAGTCTTTTATAGAAACTATATACAAAAATAGAAATTTTATTTTTAAAAGGAATTCTGAACCCTCTTGGGTTTGGTTTCCAAAGACCTAACTTTTTAGGACCCTAATAAAAAGGTGGGTACCAATGTTAATTCTATATTTTGCAGGTACTACTTAAAAAAGAGGAAAATGGATATTGGACAGTGGTTGCTCAAAACACATGACTGGAAACTTAGATATGCTAACAAACATTATCTACTCAAATGGAGGCACTGTCACATTTAGAGATAATTCAAAAGGATACATCATCGGCAAAGGCAATGTGAGCAATAACAGTATATCTAATTTACCTCTAATTACAAATGTTTTACTAGTTAAAAATTCAAAACACAATTTACTTAGCATCAACCAACCGTGTGACAAAGGATTCAAAATATCTTTTTCTGAAGATAAGTGTAGCATTTTTGATCAAAATAAAAATCTTATTTTTGGAGCTTTTAGAGATACAAATATATATGTATTAAATATGAATATAAATCACAATACTAATATGTGTCTAATAGCCAAAGAAAATGATCCTTGGTTATGGCACAAAAGATTTTGTCATACTAATTTTAAAGCTATAAACAAATTATCTAAAAATGAATTAGTAAAATTGTTAGGAAATCAAATCCATGGTTTTAATGACAACAACTATACAATGGAAATCAAATGTACATATATATTTATATATACAGGAACTTGTTAGAACAACATCACAAGAAAGACAAGAACGAGGCTCAAAGGACACTACAAGAGACTACAAGTCGATAGGTACAAAGAAGCAAAAGAAAATATGCACAAAATAGACATGCACAAGTATCAGACATCTAGGTGCATAAGCCAGACGTCTGGAAAAGTCCTCTGGAATAACAAACAGGCTAAACCAGACGTCTGGTAATAGCACTCAAACGTCTGAAAACCTACTATGTTCAAAAAATATATAGTACCAAACGTCTGATACAAATACCAGACGTCTGATTTCAAACTCGGATTTTAAATAAGAATTTCAACTTTCACATTCGAATAGACATCTCCGCTTCTCTTCGCTGCAACTCTTCATCATCAACAGAAGCAACTATAGAGCACTCATTAATGGATGCAACTACTCAACATACCTATCTACAACTATATATAGCATCCGGAATCAAGAGAAAGAACTCAACTGACTACCTTACTAACTTACGCTCTCTAACTCTATCATATTCTTGATTTTTGCACTCTAGCAATCTATACTTGTATTCACTCTTCCATATACTCAGTTCTTCATAGACAATATTCTTGAGAGATACATTGGAAGAAATTGTACTAATTAGTCAACATCCGTGTTATACTAGAACACACATTTGGCAAGAACAACTCATTGTAACCAAGCCTATTCCTCCGGTCGAAGCGAGAGTTTTTGATAGTCGAATTCCGAAGGGGAGCTTCGGGACTGGACGTAGGACGGGAGGTCCGAACCAGTATAAAATCCTGGTGTGCTTATTCTATATTTACTTAGATTAATATTATTTTAGTTGTATCATATATTTTGTCACATATACTTGCATATACACTACACGATCCACCCCGTAGACTTACAATTGGTATCAGAGCAAGGTTTGATCAAAGTATAGTAACACGTATTTGAATCACTTTAATATTGCAAGTATTTTTCAAGAAGGACAATCCACAGCACGTCCCCCACTGTTTAATGGTTCTAATTATGCATATTGGTCAACACGTATGAGAATTTTTATGGAAGCTAATGGATTAGAAATTTGGTCAGCCACTCAAAATAAATATGAAGCACCTACCACTGCTATGAATACATGGAATGATACACAAAAAACCACAGCTTCTAATAATGCCAAAGCTATGAATGTTTTATTTTTTTCATTAGATAAGAATGAATTTTCACGTGTCATGTTATGTAACACTACATATGATATTTGGCATACCTTACAAGTTACACACGAAGGCATTAACAAAGTTAAACAAACTAAGATCTCAATTTTGCAAAATCAATTCTCTTCCTTTAAAATGAAACAAAATGAATCTATAGTGGACATGTACTCTAGATTCCAAACTATTCAACATGATTTAATGGCACTAGGAGTTAAATTCACAAATTTTGACTTAGTATCTAGAATACTCAATTCTTTAACTCAAGAGTGGGAAAGAAAAGTATTAGCCATCGAAGAAGCTAATGACCTCTCAACACTCTTAGTTGAAGAATTGATAGGAAATTTAATATCCTATGAAGCTAATATGCATGCAAGAAAAGAACAAAATTCGAAGAAGAAAAACATAGCATTTCCAGCAACAAATGAAGACTCCGATTTAGATGAAGAAGAAATCGTATTTATAGCCAAAAACTACAACAAATTCAAGAAGTTTAGGAAAATGACCAGATTTCAGAAAGGAGGAAAATCAAGTTCAACAAATCAAACGTCAATCAAATGCTATGAATGTAATCAATTTAGACATATGAAGAAAGATTGTCCCAAGCTCAACAATGATAAAAAGAAGAACAAATTTGAAAATTTCAAAAAGAAGAAAGCTTTCAAAGTAACATGGGATGACTCGGATTCTTCATCATCATCAGATAGTGACAGCGATAGTGACGAAGAACAAGCTAATGTATGTTTTATAGCACAAACTGATGAGGTATGTCCTGAACTTAGCTATGATGAATTATTAGAGCTTAGCATGGAACTAGATGATAAATTTAGATAAATTAAAAAATTAAATAAAGAACACATAGCCAAAATAAATCGATTAGAACTAGAAATAGGAATGTTAAAAGATGAAAAAATTATTTTAGAGGAGGAACTAGAATTATCTCAAGAAAAAGTTAAAAGTAGTTTGGCTGAATATGAGACTATATCTATCGATTTTGGAAAAGTTAAAATAGAAAAGGATATCTTGTTAAAAGAAAATATCAACTTGAAGAGTAATATAGAAACATTGAAAATTGAAAATTTTGAATTAAAAGAAAATTAGATAAAATTGCAAATAATGTTTCAAAATTTAATAAAGGAAAACAAGATTTGGAAAATCTTACCAAAACTTCAAAACCTTCAGGAAATAGAAATGGAATAGGATTTAAAAAAATTCCTAAACAAAAAGGGAATAATATTAAGAAATATAGTTTTATTTATCAAAAGACTAAAGGATCACCTAAGTCTAATACAAATACCAAAAATATAAAAATTTGGATTCCTAAGACAAATAATAAATTGATTAGACAAAAACATATTAATAATTTCCTAGATAACATAGTCTATAATACAAATTATATTCATAAAGGTACCAAACCTTCTTGGGTGTGGCTACCTACTCCTCCTAACATCTAGGACCCTAGCAAAGTGTATGGGTACCAATTAAATCATTTTTATCTTGCAGATACCCAAAATAAAAAATAAGGAGAAATCTATACTTGATAGTGGATGCTCCAAGCATATGACCGGAAATGCAAAAATGTTATCAAATATAACATATATCGATGGTGGAACAGTAACTTTTGGAGATAACTCAAAAGGATATGTAGTTGGCATCGGAGAAGTCATCAACTCTGGTATTTCTAACTCTCCTATTATTACAAATGTTTGTTAGTAGAAAATTTAAAACACAACCTACTTAGCATTAGTCAATTATGCGATAAAGGTTTTCAAATCAATTTCGAAAAAGATAGATGCAATATTTTCGATAATAACAAACAACTTATCTTTGAGGGATTTAGAAACAAAAATATTTATATCTTAAATATGAATATAAATCGAAATTCAAACTTATGTTTAACCGCCAAACATGACGATCCATGGTTATGGCATAAACGATTCCGTCATATTAATTTTAAATATATTAATAAATTAACCAAATATGAGCTAGTTAGAGGTTTACCTAAAATAAATTATAAAGTAGAAAATTTACGTGATGCTTGTCAAATTGGTAAACTAAAGAAAAGCTCTTTTAAATCTAAAAATAATATTTCTACAAAACAACCATTAGAATTATTACATTTAGATTTATTTGGTCTAACTCAAGTACGATCTATAAATCACAACAAATATGTTTTCATAATAGTAGATGATTTTTCAAGATATACATGGACTATAATTTAAAACATAAAAGTGACACTTTTGGTATGTTTAAAATTTTTGCTAAAAGAATTAAAACTCAAATGGATTTGAAAATTAAGAATATTCGAAGTGATCACGGTGGAGAATTCGAAAATGATCTTTTTACTAATTTTTGTAATAAAAAGGGTATAAGTCATAATTTCTCTTTTCCCCGCACACCACAACAAAATGGTGTAGTAGAAAGGAAAAATCGTACGTTACAAGAATGTGCACGACACTATTAAATAGTAGTGGCTTACCAAAACATTTTTGGGCTGAAGCTATTGCTATGGCTTATTATGTTTTGAATCACTCTCAACATAAATTATTTCAAATCGTACGTTCAGTTTTATTTATCACAATTTTAAATTATTTCAAATGGACGTCAAAAGTTGTAAGATTCCTGAACTCGGCCTTCGAAAATCGGCACCCGTACTTCACTTGTCCTCGAATGCCGTAGATTCAAACGTCGAATCTGACTCCCCGGAGCTTATAAAACATTAAGTATAACAACACAGCGGAATAAAGAAATAGATGATATCATATACAACTCCAATAAATACAATATCCGGAATGATATACAACAATGATATCAATATGATACAACAATATCAGAGACAAAAAATAATGCTACAGCGGAAACAACAAGAGTGATACTCCAAATGATCTGAAAAAGAGAATGAATCCAACAACTCCAATATCAAGCTCGAACCACCATCACGTTGCACCAAGATAAGCAACGTCAGTCCTGATCTCCAAAACTGAACTAGCTCCAGATAATCTACTAAACCTGACTATCTAAAAAACCCAATTCTAGACTGCCCGTGTGGAAAATTATGGGCACCCACAGTTTAGGAAGGGAACAATAAACTCCGGGTCAGTCATGGGACTGGTGTGAGTAACAAAAACAGTTTATCTTTAAAACAAACCACAAAAGAATTTTAAACATTGAAATCCGTAATGCTTTTGGAAAATGAAACTATCATAAGACCTCCCACCACACACACAATGCAATCGCAGACTTGGAGGAGATTTCTTCTTATGATAGTCAAACATGCTTACTACGCAAGAAAAACTCTTTTGATATTATTATTAGTGCATAGTGCAGAAAACATTTCGAAAATACAATATTAATCTTAGCCAGCATAGGTACCATTATATTATGCCTGCTATAGCTGCCTCCTGAGGAGACATGTTATACAAATGCAATCGTAAAGGGCTCGTATTGTTTCTTTGGATTTTCCAACAAATGGTCAGGCTAAGGAACTTCCTATGCCACGTATGAACGCCTCTGGAGGGATGCCCCGAGAGACAACTGCTCTCTGCCAAATAAAGGCCGGTTACCCCCTTCCCAAGTAGTAAACCTGAGATATGCCACCCCCGGTCATTTGCGACCTTTATCCGAGGCCTCGATCACACAGCAACAATCACACAGAGTAAATGAGATTGGAGCAACCACACAGGTAAATATCTGGGCTCCTGAAACGACCCAACTTTCTACTACCAGAAAATTGCATCATCTTTAAGAAAGAAAGGGGTGAGAAATAGAAAAGATAGAGAAGAAAGAAGAAACAACATCAGAATCTCAACAGCGGAACGAATGAAATATAATATATCACATAGATATTACATAATTTACAACATCAATCAGAGTTACATAGATAATACAACAGATACTAGACAGTTATAAACATCTGTCTAGTTAATACAACTCGATACAACTCAAATACATCACAGAGATACCAACACAGCGGAAATACACATAAACACTAACACAGCGGAACCAATATATATCTATACGCTGAAGCCTCCTGTTCCATTGCTCCTCCAGAATTCGTCAAAGCTAACCTGAATCCCTTGGCTACTCGTAAAAATTTGAGTACCCGAGAGTTTAAGAAAAATAGAAATAAACTCCGGGTCAGACATGAGTCTGGTATGAGTAACAGGTTAAAGTTGCTTAACTTTGAAAATCTTTTGAAAATAAAAGGTATCACGTAAGACTTCCCACACATAAACATGGAAAAGTTTTTCCCTTACGCTAACCAAAACTTTGATAGGAAATTCTATGATATTATAATAGGTCTAGGGTTTCCAAGTAAATAAGAAATAGCTGGAATTGTTACATGATTAAATTCCAGCATACTAGCCAACAAGTGGGTAATACAATCAAATCCGATGGCACTTATTGGATTTCGGATTCCATACAATGGCAGGGCTACTGGGGTACCGCCCGTCACAGTACCTGGCCTAGATCAGCGTACCGAGGACCCACCCTAAGTCCCCTGCAACACAAGGTCGGAACCATCCCTTACTGGATAATTCCCGCACAAGACATCCCATAGATGGCCGTCGCCAACTGCCCACTAAGCCGAATAAAAAGGGACATCTAGACAGGGGTAATCTTGTCCTACTTGGGTGCTACCCACTAACCTTGCTGCACCTCCCCTGTTTTAGCCATTCCCGGTTGATGAGGCTTGAGGCTACGATTACCTTTAGAGAACACATCTCTTAGAATGCTCATCATCCACCTGACAATGTTCTGAAAGCATTCAATCAATACAAGTTCGTTCCGGGTTCGAACGAAACCGAAGGAATTATCTCGTTACACTCATTTTGGAATCACCCTCAGAGTTAACGACAATTACCCTTGCACTCTGAATCTTCATCTTCACTTGAGATTCACGACCTATCGTTAATTTAGATCGATGTGGTTTTCGGATAGCCAAATCTGGAAACCCGATCCCGGTCTCATCGAAATCCAAATCGTATCTTTTAAGGCCAAGTTGTTTTAAAGTTAAAACAATTCAATTCATTATCCATATACACACAGATAGATAATTCCCAATATCACAGACAGATAATTCACAATATCATCATAAATAGATAATCTACATTATCCCTATACTTCAACCAAGCAACCATATCATACAGCATTACTTATCTCATATCTGAGATTTCAACACATTCAAGGAAATCAATATCATCCATCATATATAAACAAGGATAAATAATCACACCATTTATAATTAATTTAAAATGAATTAAATTAATTACTTATGTCTAATTAATTTAAAGTAAATTAAATTAATTACTTCATCATTATAAATCATGTTTACATAACCATTAATTAATTACAAATCAATTAATTAATGATTCTTTAATTAATCATCCTTGATTTAATTATCCTTTAATTACATTCAAGTAATTACCCTTTAATTAATTTCTCAAATTAATTATCCATAACCAAATATAGTAATTAACCTTTAATTACTTCTTTTATTAATTAACTATAATTAATCACATTAATCCTTAATTAATTACATTAATTAATTATTAAAATAACTTATTATTGATTAATTAATCTTAATTAATCAACTCTTAATTACAACATTAATTATATAATTTAATGATCCCTAATTTCATTTAAATTAATTACATTATTTAAATTAATTACATTAAGTAATTAATCTTTACTTAAACCATATTATTAATCAATCTTGATTAATCCTATTCAGTAATTAACTACCCTTAATTACTTCATCAAATAAATTAATTACTCCTTAATTAATTATCTCAATTAATCCCTTGATTAATTTCACAAAGTAATTTAATCCAAATTACTTCCGTATTAAATCATCTTCAATTAATTACATATAGTAATTACCATTAATTACTTTATTAAGTAATTACACTTCATTAATTACATTTAAGTATTTATACTTATCAAATCATCAGTGATTAATTAAAATTAATTAAACTTAATTAATTAACTTAAACAAATCAAATTTACTTAATTAATTACCTTGAGTAATTAATTCCTTTAATTACACTTAAACAATTTCACAATTTATTATCTTTAAATTAATTAATCTAATTAATTATTAAAATTACCACATTGATTAATTATTAAGCAAATCTTAAGTTAATGGCCTTCATTAACTATTACAATTCTTAATTCCTTTTCTTAAGAGATTTAACTTAGATAAATCAATATTAATTACCAGTTAATTTAACCTTAATAACCAATTAATTAATCTCTAATTATTTAATTAATTTAAGTTTTAACTGTAACTTAATTAATCTTAAATTACTTGATAAATTAATTTTTAATCATTAAATAAAAATCTAATCTTATCTAATTAATGATACTCCATCACAAATTAGTTACTCCTAATTGATTAGTCTTACTTTAATTAATAATTTAGAACTCTTAATTTCTTAATTAATCATCCATATCTTTAATTAATTAAATCAATTAATTATCCATTTAATTACCTTAATAATTTAATTACTCTAAATTATTAAATCTTAATTTACCTTAAGATAAAACAATTATTCGTACTAATGATCAAATTATCATTATCAAAGCATTTAAAAACAATTTACTTTTAATTTCTTTCAAATTCCAAATCCATTTAAATTCAACCCTATTTAGTTATTAGGCAAATTTGAAATTTTAAAAACTTTGTTTCTAACTAAGTGTCAAACTGAACTTAAATGCATAATTAAACTTTAATACATAAACTCAGTTTAAAACTTACTTCAAATTTAAATTAAACTTTAAAATTTTATAACAGAACAGGTTCTGTTTAAAAACTGGGCAAACAATACCCGAGCCCACCCCTAAAAACCCCGAGACAATCTTCCCTCTGCTTCGAGTAAAATACTCGAGCAACTCGAGTTCACCCCCGTCCAAATTCCAGGAGTACACCAGAAATGCAAGGTGCACGGTGCACATGCACCATGACTCTAACCAACTCCAGGCGACACCACGACATCGAACACGTCGATGATCACCTCCAGACCTATCTCCAACCACCTGGACTTCACCAACGCCATGAATTCGAAAACGAGCACAAAGCTAAGACCTAGCAACGAAACTGGCCTCACCACCCAAACCCTGTCAATCGCGTCGCCCCCGCAATCTCGTCCATCAGACGACTTGAAATTCCAGCCATAACTTCGTCTACACCTCCCCTACCACTTCCCAAAAATATACGGCACTCGATCAACTATACTGGCCGTGGTGATCGAACTATCATTACCCAGTAAAACTAGGGTTCCAGGAAGAAACCCACTGCCGCAACTTCCATAATGAATTACATCACCATCCACCATTTTTCCCTGACACCCCGTTCAGTCCACTACCATTCTTAAAAACCCCGATCTCCATCAACGACTAGATCACCAGAATTCGTCGAAAGAAAGGAAATTGGAACAGCTCAAACAGCTCTCTTATCTCTCATCTAAAAATTACAACTCAAGCTTTAAAAATCATATTTTCGTATATGCATTCCATTTATATATCTGAAATCGTAATTTAAAAGATTTAAATTTTGACTTATAGGAAGTTGTACTCAGCTTTCTTGATTTCTAGAGCCATTTATAAGTTGTTTAAACTTACATTGATTTTTATTCTTCAATATATATTATAACAAACAAGTTTGTTTAAATCTAAAGTTCAAACATTAAGCAGATCAAGAGATAATGGATTTTGAATCAAAATCCTGGGTTTAAAATCCTAGAACAGAGAATAATCCTAACATTAGTCTGCACACAAACTCCATCATTCTTCACAAAGAATTTATATAAAGATATAGATGCACATACATATTCACAGACATATATAGGCAACAGATTTTTTTACCTTTAAGTTAAATAAAACAAAAGTTACTCACCAGATTTAGAAAGGAAGAACAGAGCAGCCTATTATTTTGAAAAGCTTTTATTTTTGAAACAGGCTTTTTAAAGTTACAACTGGAACTTGTTAAATCTCCATGTTTTGTTGAGTAGAACTGAAGATTCATTTGTAATGTATTTACTAGTATGCTAAGTTTTCTTTTTAATCAATGAAAAGAAAAGGAGATAGGTTGATATAAAAAGAAAGTAACAGGTTGTTTATTTTATTTGTTTGTACAAGATTTTATAAACTTTGGGTCAGAGATTTTTAACATTAGGAGGCTGATATGATTTTGCTTAGTGTACTAGAGAGATGTTTTGCATTTATGAGGTTGTCCTCCATGTCTACACTTATCCTATATTTTATTTCCTTTCGTATATACTTAGATATCATTTTGTATATGTTTTCTTTTCAAGTGTAGATGCTAAATTTTCTGTGCAACATGCAGACATATATTTTTCCTTACTTAGTTTATTTCCTGCCTTCAAGTGTACATACTCATTTTCCTGAGAAAACATGAACATGTATTATTCTTTTATACTTTGTTTATTGCCTTGCTTTAGTCTAACAGCCTAGCATTGTAATCAAGCATATCTAGTTTATTCCTGCCTTGTTATGCTTCATTCCTTATGTATATATATACTTTTACTTAATTAATTTACAATTTTATCTTTCCTATAATTTTAATCTTAAACTATTAAATACTTAATTTACTTATTAACTATTTTTATACTTAGTCTATTATTATTTATTTTTATACTTATGTCTACAAAACCATATCTTCTCTTTTCTAACTCAAATACTTACTTTTTTTTCAATATATATATATTTATTGTTTATATTTATGAGTTACATTTTAGAGAAAATAAAACAAAACTATATATATATACAAATAAAAGCTTATACAAATATCTTTTAAAATCCAAACATTTTAAATATTTACTCTTTTTAACTTCAAGGCTTTTAAATTCAAATGAATTCTAAATCCAATTTTTAAAATCAAGTTATATATATACATATATAACAACATATTTAAAATTGAAAATAACTCTTCTATTTTAAAGTCTATTTATATTTATATATATAACAATACATTAATAATGTTATTTGAAAATAACAATTTGTCACAATTTAAATAATTTATAACAGAGATTATAATCCTTATTATTATTATTATTAAATGAATAAATATATCATATTTATTAAACAACATTTTAAAACCAACTCTTTTAATTAATTCTTGAACTTAAGCTAAGATATAAATTTAATCAATTAAACATTTATCTTAAGCATTTTAAAACTATATATTTTATATTAAATCCTAATTTCCAAATTACCACAATATATTAGAATTTGAAAACAAGATTTATTTATTAATTAAATTCAAACCAAAGATTTCTATTTACAATATATACAAATATATATATACATTATAAATAGAAAATAATTTATTAGCTTTTAAAAGTTAAATTATCAGTTAAATATTTATTTAAAAGAAGGTTATTAAATCAATTCAAATCTTATTAACAAATATTATCAAATCAATTTAATTTTTAATACAGATTATTAAATTGATATTGCCTGAAATTCCGGGATGTCACATTCCTCCCTCCTTAAAAGAATTTCGTCCCCGAAATTTAAAACAAAGGTAATTTAATAATCTAATTAAAGATTTAATTTTTTAAAAACACAAGCATATATTAATCATATGCTAACAACCATTGCAACCAACTCATCCAATCAAACAAATTTAGCTATCCAGAAAAAAAATCAGGATAGGACTATCTAGAGTTCCCAAGTATAATCACCGGGATACTCGCTCTATAGAATCCAACAGAACTATACTACTAAGCTACAGAGCTCCTACTCATCTAGATCTACAAAACTAGACAGAAAATCAGACTATAGACAAGTCTGACTCAACAACCAAACCTCTAGAACTGCTGATTCCAAAACCAGAGATAGATCTTACACGTACTCCCTCAGAGATACGTGAAACACATCAAATTCCAGTTATCCAAACTGACAATTCACTCCTGAAGACCAAACTCTTATCCTCATCAGAACATAAAGAAAGTCCAAAATACTTCGGAGCCGGCTTCCCAATCTTACCAAACTTAAAGCTCCTTCGATCGGAGAGAACTTATCCAAAATCAAATCTCCGACTTCGAAATCCAAATTCTCCGTCTCCTATCCACAAAACTCATCTGACGTTCTTGGCTGCCTTCATCCCTACTGATCAGCTCTACCTTCGCTGATGCCTTAAAACAACTCATCAAAATGGTCCACTCAAAATCAACCCAAGAACACAAACTATACTCCTCAAACATCAGAAGACTGAACTTACTTTTCCTATCCGAAAAGATAAAACAGATGCACTTCCAACTGCTTCCACTGCACAACTCTGATCCGAGTAGATGAAAATGCTGATGATACACACGAGCACAAACTGGACAACACATCCTCGAAATATGGTTCAACAGATCCATAAAGAGAAAATTCAGAAATCCCTAAAGATCTCTGACAAACCAAGAGAACACTCAACAAGCGCAAGTCACTTTTGCGACCAACCCAATCTAATATCCAAAGAAAACGTTTCTCTCTTTACCAATCAGAACAGCCTATGCTTAACAAGCCAATCCACCGAAGAAATAGATCCACACTGCTGCTTCTGAACACCATTGCTAAGCTAGAAAGCTTCCTTGCCAACACACAGAACACTCCGAGCTGCGCTGCTGACAAAGACTTCCTAATCCAAACTCCTCGGGAAACTCAGGCCTCAAAGACAAACACAAACACCCAGCTGAACTCAGCTACAACACCGAAGCAGACATACTTCTTTAAACTTGCTCCAAAAAAACATCTTCGAAGATGTCCATAGTCACTGCATCTCATCACACAGCTACTAACTCCTGAGGTATCAAGATACCATTTCTGGCTTCTGCTCGACTGTCAGAATCCAAAATCTACTCATCCAACTTGCACTTCAATGATGAACTCCGAACCATAACAGATTCCCACCAGAAATTGGTGAAATCCTTACACCACAACATAAATTCACTCGAGACGGTATTAGGTCTACAGTCTCGACAGATACACTTCCAATCTCAACAAACTCTAACCATTGGTAGTCGTGTTACACACACCACTACCCTATCTACCTTTATAACTTATATCGGAAAACCCGAACAGGTAACCCAACAAATAGGTAGAAATATATAAACATACATATATATATATATATTCAAAATTACAAATACGCTCTCTCAAGATAGACACCACTCCAGAGCTTAGGTATTCGCTCAACCTATGCTCTGAGACCAAGTGAAACGACCCAATTTCTACTACCAGAAAGTTGCATCATCATTAAGAAAGAAAGGGGTGAGAAATAGAAAAGATAGAGAAGAAAGAAGAAACAACATCAAAATCTCAACAGCGGAACGAATGAAATATAATATATCACATAGATATTACATAATTTACAACATCAATCAGAGTTACATAGATAATACAACAGATACTAGACAGTTATAAACACCTGTCTAGTTAATACAACTCGATACAACTCAAATACATCAGAGAGATACCAACACAGCGGAAATACACATAAACACTAACACAGCGGAACCAAATATATATCTATACGCTGAAGCCTCCTGCTCCATTGCTCCTCCAGAATTCGTCAAAGCTAACCTGAATCCCTTGGCTACTCGTAAAAATTTGAGTACCCGAGAGTTTAAGAAAAACAGAAATAAACTCCGGGTCAGACATGGGTCTGGTATGAGTAACAGGTTAAAGTTGCTTAACTTTGAAAATCTTTTGAAAACAAAAGGTATCACGTAAGACTTCCCACACATAAACATGGAAAAGTTTTTCCCTTACGCTAACCAAATCTTTGATAGGAAATTCTATGATATTATAATAGGTCTAGGGTTTCCAAGTAAATAAGAAATAGCTGAAATTGTTACATGATTAAATTCCAGCATACTAGCCAACAAGTGGGTAATACAATCAAATCCGATGGCACTTATTGGATTTCGGATTCCATACAATGGCAGGGCTACTGGGGTACCGCCCGTCACAGTACTTGGCCTAGATCAGCGTATCGAGGACCCACCCTAAGTCCCCTGCAACACAAGGTCGGAACCATCCCTTACTGGATAATTCCCGCACAAGACATCCCATAGATGGCCGTCGCCAACTGCCCACTAAGCCGAATAAAAAGGGACATCTAGACAGGGGTAATCTTGTCCTACTTGGGTGCTACCCACTAACCTTGCTGCACCTCCCCTGTTTTAGCCATTCCCGGTTGATGAGGCTTGAGGCTACGATTACCTTTAGAGAACACATCTCTTAGAATGCTCATCATCCACCTGACAATGTTCTGAAAGCATTCAATCAATACAAGTTCGTTCCGGGTTCGAACGAAACCGAAGGCATTATCTCGTTACACTCATTTTGGAATCACCCTCAGAGTTAACGACAATTACCCTTGCACTCTGAATCTTCATCTTCACTTGAGATTCACGACCTATCGTTAATTTGGATCGATGTGGTTTTCGGATAGCCAAATCTGGAAACCCGATCCCGGTCTCATCGAAATCCAAATCGTATCTTTTAAGGCCAAGTTGTTTTAAAGTTAAAACAATTCAATTCATTATCCATATACACACAGATAGATAATTCCCAATATCACAGACAGATAATTCACAATATCATCATAAATAGATAATCTACATTATCCCTATACTTCAACCAAGCAACCATATCATACAGCATTACTTATCTCATATCTGAGATTTCAACACATTCAAGGAAATCAATATCATCCATCATATATAAACAAGGATAAATAATCACACCATTTATAATTAATTTAAAATGAATTAAATTAATTACTTATGTCTAATTAATTTAAAGTAAATTAAATTAATTACTTCATCATTATAAATCTTGTTTACATAACCATTAATTAATTACAAATCAATTAATTAATGATTCTTTAATTAATCATCCTTGATTTAATTATCCTTTAATTACATTCAAGTAATTACCCTTTAATTAATTTCTCAAATTAATTATCCATAACCAAATATAGTAATTAACCTTTAATTACTTCTTTTATTAATTAACTATAATTAATCACATTAATCCTTAATTAATTACATTAATTAATTATTAAAATCACTTATTATTGATTAATTAATCTTAATTAATCAACTCTTAATTACAACATTAATTATATAATTTAATGATCCCTAATTTCATTTAAATTAATTACATTATTTAAATTAATTACATTAAGTAATTAATCTTTACTTAAACCATATTATTAATCAATCTTGATTAATCCTATTCAGTAATTAACTACCCTTAATTACTTCATCAAATAAATTAATTACTCCTTAATTAATTATCTCAATTAATCCCTTGATTAATTTCACAAAGTAATTTAATCCAAATTACTTCCGTATTAAATCATCTTCAATTAATTACATATAGTAATTACCATTAATTACTTTATTAAGTAATTACACTTCATTAATTACATTTAAGTATTTATACTTATCAAATCATCAGTGATTAATTAAAATTAATTAAACTTAATTAATTAACTTAAACAAATCAAATTTACTTAATTAATTACCTTGAGTAATTAATTCCTTTAATTACACTTAAACAATTTCACAATTTATTATCTTTAAATTAATTAATCTAATTAATTATTAAAATTACCACATTGATTAATTATTAAGCAAATCTTAAGTTAATGGCCTTCATTAACTATTACAATTCTTAATTCCTTTTCTTAAGAGATTTAACTTAGATAAATCAATATTAATTACCAGTTAATTTATCCTTAATAACCAATTAATTAATCTCTAATTATTTATTTAATTTAAGTTTTAACTGTAACTTAATTAATCTTAAATTACTTGATAAATTAATTTTTAATCATTAAATAAAAATCTAATCTTACCTAATTAATGATACTCCATCACAAATTAGTTACTCCTAATTGATCAGTCTTACTTTAATTAATAATTTAGAACTCTTAATTTCTTAATTAATCATCCATATCTTTAATTAATTAAATCAATTAATTATCCATTTAATTACCTTAATAATTTAATTACTCTAAATTATTAAATCTTAATTTACCTTAAGATAAAACAATTATTCTTACTAATGATCAAATTATCATTATCAAAGCATTTAAAAACAATTTACTTTTAATTTCTTTCAAATTCCAAATCCATTTAAATTCAACCCTATTTAGTTATTAGGCAAATTTGAAATTTTAAAAACTTTGTTTCTAACTAAGTGTCAAACTGAACTTAAATGCATAATTAAACTTTAATACATAAACTCAGTTTAAAACTTACTTCAAAATTTAAATTAAACTTTAAAATTTTATAACAGAACAGGTTCTGTTTAAAAACTGGGCAAACAATACCCGAGCCCACCCCTAAAAACCCCGAGACAATCTTCCCTCTGCTTCGAGTAAAATACTCGAGCAACTCGAGTAAACTCGAGTTCACCCCCGTCCAAATTCCAGGAGTACACCAGAAATGCAAGGTGCACGGTGCACATGCACCATGACTCTGACCAACTCCAGGCGACACCACGACGTCGAACACGTCGATGATCACCTCCAGACCTATCTCCAACCACCTGGACTTCACCAACGCCACGAATTCGAAAACGAGCACAAAGTTAAGACCTAGCAACGAAACTGGCCTCACCACCCAAACCCTATCAATCGCGTCGCCCCCGCAATCTCGTCCATCAGACGACTTGAAATTCCAGCCATAACTTCGTCTACACCTCCCCTACCACTTCCCAATAATATACGGCACTCGATCAACTATACTGGCCGTGGTGATCGAACTACCATTACCCAGTAAAACTAGGGTTCCATGAAGAAACCACTGCCGCAACTTCCATAATTAATTACATCACCATCCACCATTTTTCCCCGACACCCCGTTCAGTCCACTACCATTCTTAAAAACCCCGATCTCCATCAACAACTAGATCACCAGAATTCGTCGAAAGAAAGGAAATTGGAACAGCTCAAACTGCTCTCTTATCTCTCATCTAAAAATTACAACTCAAGCTTTAAAAATCATATTTTCGCATATGCATTCCATTTATATATCTGAAATCGTAATTTAAAAGATTTAAATTTTGGCTTATAGGAAGTTGTACTCAGCTTTCTTGATTTCCAGAGCCATTTATAAGTTGTTTAAACTTACATTGATTTTTAATCTTCAATATATATTATAACAAACAAGTTTGTTTAAATCTAAAGTTCAAACATTAAGAAGATCAAGAGATAATGGATTTTGAATCAAAATCCTGGGTTTAAAATCCTAGAACAGAGAATAATCCTAACATTAGCCTGCACACAAACTCCATCATTCTTCACAAAGAATTTATATAAAGATATAGATGCACATACATATTCACAGACATATATAGGCAATAGATTTTTTTACCTTTAAGTTAAATAAAACAAAAGTTACTCACCAGATTTAGAAAGGAAGAACAGAGCAGCCTATTATTTTGAAAAGCTTTTATTTTTGAAACAGGCTTTTTAAAGTTGCAACTGGAACTTGTTAAATCTCCATGTTTTGTTGAGTAGAACTGAAGCTTCATTTGTAATGTATTTACTAGTATGCTAAGTTTTCTTTTTAATCAACGAAAAGAAAAGGAGATAGGTTGATATAAAAAGAAAGTAACAGATTGTTTATTTTATTTGTTTGTACAAGATTTTATAAACTTTGGGTCAGAGATTTTTAACATTAGGAGGCTGATATGATCTTGCTTAGTGTACTAGAGAGATGTTTTGCATTTATGAGGTTGTCCTCCATGTCTACACTTATCCTATATTTTATTTCCTTTCGTATATACTTAGATATCATTTTGTATGTGTTTTCTTTTCAAGTGTAGATGCTAAATTTTCTGTGCAACATGAAGACATATATTTTTCCTTACTTAGTTTATTTCCTGCCTTCAAGTGTACATACTCATTTTCCTGAGAAAACATGAACATGTATTATTCTTTTATACTTTGTTTATTGCCTTGCTTTAGTCTAACAGCCTAGCATTGTAATCAAGCATATCTAGTTTATTCTTGCCTTGTTATGCTTCATTCCTTATGTATATATATACTTTTACTTAATTAATTTACAATTTTATCTTTCCTATAATTTTAATCTTAAACTATTAAATACTTAATTTACTTATTAACTATTTTTATACTTAGTCTATTATTATTTATTTTTATACTTATGTCTACAAAACCATATCTTCTCTTTTCTAACTCAAATACTTACTTTTTTTCAATATATATATATTTATTGTTTATATTTATGAGTTACATTTTAGAGAAAATAAAACAAAACTATATATATATATACAAATAAAAGCTTATACAAATATCTTTTAAAATCCAAACATTTTAAATATTTACTATTTTTAACTTCAAGGCTTTTAAATTCAAATGAATTCTAAAATCCAATTTTTAAAATCAAGTTATATATATACATATATAACAACATATTTAAAATTGAAAATAACTCTTCTATTTTAAAGTCTATTTATATTTATATATATAACAATACATTAATAATGTTATTTGAAAATAACAATTTGTCATAATTTAAATAATTTATAACAGAGATTATAATCCTTATTATTATTATTAAATGAATAAATATATCATATTTATTAAACAACATTTTAAAACCAACCCTTTTAATTAATTCTTGAACTTAAGCTAAGATATATATTTAATCAATTAAACATTTATCTTAAGCATTTTAAAACTATATATTTTATATTAAATCCTAATTTCCAAATTACCACAATATATTAGAATTTGAAAACAAGATTTATTTATTAATTAAATTCAAACCAAAGATTTCTATTTACAATATATACATTATAAATAGAAAATAATTTATTAGCTTTTAAAAGTTAAATTATCAGTTAAATATTTATTTAAAAGAAGGTTATTAAATTAATTCAAATATTATTAACAAATATTATCAAATCAATTTAATTTTTAATACAGATTATTAAATTGATATTGCCTGAAATTCCGGGATGTCACAGCTCCATACCATGATACCACCTTTTTCCAGAAGGAATGGATATACCTTAGGGGAGCTACCCCTGAAACCTTGCCGCATCTTTCCTATTTCGACCATTTCCGGTCTGTGAGGCTCGATGAGGTATCGTCTACAAAGCTACGCTTTACACGAAAGCCATGCTTTGATCAACAAATTATCACCAACATACAGCAGCACTCAGCATGCCACACTACCAAATTGGGAGTATATCACTGATAACCTTCAACTACATAACCTCTGAGCTTGTACGTCTCAGAGAAGGGTGTTAAGCTAAGAGAATAAATTCTCCGCCACCAAACAGAAATGTATTTGAAAGAAATCAGCTTTATATCTCAAAGTGTAATGTCAGACATACAACCATACAAGTCTGTTCCGGGTTCGAATAGAACCGAAGGCACTTCCAAAGATGCCCTTGCAATCCGGGTATTCACAATCCCGATCGAACTTCCCATCACTTAAGGAATCTCTATACCAGGCGCTACTCGGTGTAGAGACAATCGATAGGTTATCCTATCGTTTTCACAAATACCCGTTCTTCACCACCGGTCTTCAATTGTTATTCATATACGTCGTATCATTATTCAGAATGAGTTATATGACACAGGGTCCTTTCCCGGCTAAACTGAATAATGAGCGTAATATTTAAAACCATATGGATATGGGATTTCAATTAAGTCACAATTTTTTACCCAAAACCTTTCTTTAAATGGTTTAAACACATTGCCATTTTAATCTTTTACATAAAAAGATTCAATTCACAAAGTTCACTCAGTTTCACAAAGATCCATTCACAGATTTTCCAAATCAATTTCCATTTCAATTTGATTAACTCATTAAATCTTTAAATCAAAGATTTAATTGATAGCTTTCAAAACAATTCCATTTTGATCTTTTATACAAAAGGTACACCTTTCCAATTTCAAAACAAAGTTCAACAATCTTTCACAAAGATTTATTCATAACTCGGAAAACCATTTCCATTTCAAACTTGAAATTCCTTAGCACAAATTGGAAATTCATTCCTTATATGAAAGCTACTATTATTTGAAAACAAACAGTTTTCATTTCAGAAAATCTGATTCATTTATACGAGTTAAAGTCTTTAGGTTAAATTCAAATTCTCAAAACCATACTTTCAAAATGGTTTAAATTCATATAAACACATTTATAACATCTTTAACCAAAATTTCCAAACATGGAATTCAATTCCAAATTTTTTTTGAATTTGAATTCGAATTAAATTATTTAAATTGAAAAAATACTT
This sequence comes from Allium fistulosum, assembly GCA_030737815.1. Classification (NCBI taxonomy): domain Eukaryota; kingdom Viridiplantae; phylum Streptophyta; class Magnoliopsida; order Asparagales; family Amaryllidaceae; genus Allium; species Allium fistulosum. Next base: position 71,375,245 of record CM060903.1, read on the forward strand.
TACCAAGTTATACAAAATAACTTTTCTCTTAAAAACTCCTTTTCAAAAGCTTTAACATTTAACCCAAATTCATTTCCAAAATCAATTGAAATTAACATTTCAATTTCAAAAATAATAAATTTTAATTATCTCTGAGTTAACCGATTTTCTCGTGAAATCCATATTTGTGTGTGTAAAAGTGTGGTCCAGGGGTTTCACACAGTAGTGCAACATCAATAAATCATCATAGATCAAAATACAGAAATATAGTTGATAAGCGGTATAACTATAACGCTTATCTTTTGTTCACAGATCACAGATAATAAATTACATTCATCCCAGATAAATAACTACAATACAGATCACACACAAATCAGAATACATATCACACAACATCACAGATCAGGGATATCAAACAATTCACAACATTCAATGGAATACAGTCATCCATAATTAAGATTAATTAATTATCCGATTAATTTAAATCAGATTCATTACCTATGAACAAACACTAATCTTGGTTAATTATTAATTAATTACAAACCATTTTAATTAATTATCCTTTAATCCTTTATTAATTAACCTTTAATTATAAATTAATTAACCTTTAATTATTAATTAATCAACCATAATTAATAAATTCAATCAACCTTTAATTAATAAATTATCCTTTAATAATTAGTTACATTAATTAATTAACCCTTAATTAATTACCATTTAATTAATTATCCTTAATATATTTTTTAAATGATTATCTCTAATCACTTATATTAATAAATCACAAATTAATTACATTGAGTAATTATCCATTAATCACTTGATTAATAAACTTTAATCATTAATTAATTACTTTTAATTACTTTCATTAATTAACCATTAATTATTTACATTGATTAATTATCTTTTAATTAATCACATTAACAAATTAACCTTTAATTAATCTCATTCTTGAAATAAGATAATATAATTAATTAAGAAGTTGTTTAACTTTTAAAACTTGGCTAAAATATTTTCTTTTGCTTTTTAAGCCAAGTACAAATTCACTTATAAAATTCAAAAACCTGAACATAATTTATTTGTAAACCTTAAAACCTTGTTTAAGATTCTATTAAAATTTTAAACCTATACAACTTTACTTCAGATTTGAAAACCTATTACCAACAGTCAAACCCGAGCCCACCTGAAACTTGCTCGAACGAAAACTCGAGCCAATCTTCTACTTTCTTGAGTATATACCCGAGAATCATTTTCTTCTTCCCAAACTTCACAAACACCAGACATCCAAATGCATGCGTACACATGCACGAGACGCCGGAGCCACGGCGATCGACGCTGCCGCCTCCCACATGTCGCCGGTGATCGACACGACGACCCACACTACCCAGTTCGACGAATTTGAACGGAATTCGAAAAACAAGCTATCCATGAACCCACTGGAACCCATCGATCAACGAAAACTATCTCGCCACGCCGATCTAGACCACCAGAGGTCACGAAACCCCGACCACGACCTCGCCAACCTCCACATTATCACCACCCTTAACCACGTGCAACTCGATGCGCGCACGAAACCACAGTGATCGAACTTCCGACCATTGACAAAACTAGGGTTAAATAACGGATGGATAATTTTTGGATGCGGATATCTTCATATCCGCATCCGCATACGCTTTTCCGGATATCTGATATTTATCTGCTTTTCGAATGCGGATGCGGACGAATTTCGGATTTTTCGGGTATCCATTGACAGCCCTACACCTTATTACCTTTCCCTGGTGTATATTCTATACCAAAATCATATGCAGCCAAAAACTCCAACCACCTCTGTTGTCTCATATTCAACTCCTTCTGAGAGAATAAATACCGTAAAGACTTATGATCGGTATACAACTCATATCTCTCCCCTAAGAGATAATGTCTCCAAATCTTCAATGCGAAGATCACAGCTGCCAATTCCAAATCATGAGTAGGATATCTAACTTCATGCGGTCTAAGCTGCCTGGATGCGTAGGCAATGACTTTACCACTCTGCATCAACACCGCTCCTAATCTAGTTCCACATGCATCAGTATACACTACCAATCCTTGGTTTCCGTCTGGAACTACTAATACTGGTGCATTGGTCAACAAATGCTTCAACTTAAGGAATGCCTCCTCGCATTTGTCAGACCAAACAAATCTTACCTCCTTCCTGGTCAGCTTAGTTAAGAGTGCTGCTATCCACGAGAAATCCTTAATGAATCTCCGGTAATAGCCATCAAGTCCAAGAAAACTCCTGATCTCAGTCACTGTCTCTGGCATCTTTCAGTTATTCACAGCTTCGATCTTATCTGGATTGACTGACAATCCTTTCTCTGAAACCATGTGACCAAGAAACTTTACCTCTTTCTTCCAGAAATGACACTTAGTAAACTTCGCCTTTAGCTGATTCTACCTCAGCGTCTCAAGTACTACTTTAAGATGAACTTCATGCTCTATCTCATCCTTAGAGTACATTAGAATTCCATCTATAAATACTAGTACAAACCTATCCAAGTACTCTCGAAAAACTAGGTCATCAAATCTACTAAGAAAGCAGGTGCATTTGTCAATCCAAATGGCATCACCAACTACTCATATGAACCATATCTAGTTCAGAATGCTGTCAAAGGAATACTGTCCACCATCACTCACAACTGATAGAAACCTGTCGCCAAATCCAATTGGAAAAACACTCTGGCTCCACTCAACTGATCAAACAGATCATCTATTCTTGGCAAAGGATACTTATTCCTAATTGTTCTTTCATTTAACTTACGATAGTCAATACACATCCTCAATGACCCATCCGGTTTCTTCACAAACATTGCAGCCGTTCCCCAAGGCGAACTGCTTGGTCTAATAAAATTCCTTCCTTCTAGATCCACTAGCTGCACCTTCAATTCCTTCATCTCAGTTGGTATCATCCTGCTAGGTGGTCTACTTATAGGTTCAGCCCCTGGCACAAGATCTATTCTAAACTCAACAGCTCTTTTCGGGGGTAGTCCAGTGATTGGCTCAAAAACATCTGTAATTCTCTTGCTACTCGAACCTACTTAACTCATTTCCTACCTCCATAGCATTAAGCATAGCACTAACACTCCGGTCAGTATTCTCTACTGAGAATATCACTCGATTATGACTATCTGGGTGTCTTAGTGATATTTCTCTATCTTGGCAAATATTCTAGCCTCATACCTACTAAAACCAATCCATTCGCAAAATAATCCCGAAATCTAAGAAATCAATAACATACAAACTACATGCAAATTTATGACCTAACAAGTCAGGTTCTAACTGGTCACATCTTAATCCTAGAGTTGCATACCCTCCTATTGGATTCGCAACCTTTAAGGAAGTAACAAGGTAGGTGGGTTCTAGACATAATCTATCAACCAAACACCGAGATATAAATGAATGTGATGCACCGATATCAAAAAGTACTCTAACTGAAATACTCTGAATCAAAAATGTACCTTCCATCACAGTCTTTTCCTTATCTACTGCAGTAGGCCTAGCTGGTCCAATAGCAAAGACCTTTCCTTTGTCCTCCCTAACTGGCTCTGGACACTGATTCTTGTAATGCCCAACTTGATCACAGTTGAAGCATTTCATATTCTTCTTAACTGCAGCTTTCTTCCCATTTCCTGACCGGCATTCATTCGCAAAGTGACCCTTCTTGTCACACTTATAACAAACTACCTCCACCTTTGACCTCTTAGCTGTGTCTCCCTTCTAGGCTCCCTTCTTTTTAAAGAAATTCCTCCTCTTTCCTTGAGAACCTTGGGTTTCCACTGAATTCTCTTTAACTAGATCAGCAAGCAACTCCTCATTGCGAATAGCCATCTCTACCACAATATTACAAGGATCACGAACATGTGTCATGGTCATTCTAGCAAATTCGAGCCTTAGTCCCCAAATGAACTTCTCATTCATTTTGATGTCAGTATCTATAAGAGCATACCCATATCTGGATAGCTCTTCAAACTTAGTAACATACTCAACTACTGACATATCACCTTGCACCAGATCCATAAATTTCCTCATCAGCTCAGACTTGGCAAACTCAGATACAAACTTCTACTCAAATCTCATCTTAAAATCATTCCAAGTTAATTGTTCTTCTGGAACTCTGGCAGTGACACTGTTCCACCAATGCACTGCTGACCCCTGCAACTGCCTAGAGGCCAAGCTCCTCTTTTGTCCATCATTCAGACCCAAATCAATAAATATACGCTCACAATGCAACAACCAATTCTGAACTTCTACGGCACTCTCCGTTCCCAACAATGGCTTCCCATCCAAACTGGTGTAATCTCTACTCAACAAAGCAATATTCCCTACTGGAGCCATAGGATTAGCTCCTCCTCCATTTCCAGCAACACCACCAGTAGCTCCAGCTTGCATCAAACCGGCAAAGAACTGATACATAACCCCCATATCTACTAGTGGATTTCCAGCACCTAAATTAGCTTCAGCATTTTGATTACTAGCATTAGCCATTCGACTCGGGTTTCTCCTAGTAGCGGGTCGAGCATTTCCATTAGTTGTGGTGCTTCCTCCACCGATATTTCCTCTTCTGTTTCCTGCTTCCATATCTCCTTTCTCGTAAATCTGCATACGAGCCTTAGTAAGATACAGAAGAACGGTCTAATGGAGCGGGGGATACGTAATTATATATACATAACTATATATAGCAATTACAAGTACGTTACTATGGCGTTAACCCAAACCCCAATCTTATTATCTAATTCATTGGATTATGTTTGGAAAAATCTTTTAGGTTTAATTTTCTTTTAAAGTTTCATAAACCTATGCTCTGATACCAACTTGTACATCCCCCTATTTGGAGGCCCAAAACTAACGGCTACAGGTGCTACAGTCATCCATAGTTATTAATCCTTGGTGATCACACACGGTGACATTAGATACATTGATACACAGAAACACAAGAATATGGAAAAAAATTAAACAGCAAAACAAATTCCACCTTCTACTTCAAAATGTTTCCAAATTGATTACATAATCCCAATTCGTAGACCACGTTCAGATAACATATAATTATTACAAAATACACCAAGCGCGACATATGAAGATGCCCCCTTGGTAGATTAGAGTATATAGACAGGCAATAAAACAATTTGCCTTTGCAAACAAAACACACAACGAAAATAAAAAGGACTCTAATAACAAGTTTGCTTCCTACATGTCCTCGAAAGCTATATTCGGCTAAAAGAACACTTGGAAACCTTAACTCTTAACCTACTCAAAATCAATTGAGTACCCGAGAGTTTAAGGGGAAAACAAAAACTTCGAGTTAGACATAAAGCCTAGTATGAATAATAATTTACCATCTCAAACCATTTGGATATCTAGTAAGACCATGCCGCTTAACGAAACGAGTTTTTCCCTCACTAGTATCCTAAAACATTTATTAAACCATATACTGTGCTCCTGCATCCACAATGGTTAAAACACAGTATTTCAGAACATTAAGATAATCTGCAAAACAATTAAATCAATTCTTGATTACCCATCCCCATTCATTCTGACTATCTGTCTCAATTATAGTTTCTAGGGTTACTATTAACCTGTTAAATGTTAAGGACTATATGTCCAATTACTTAGTTTTCATGGGATCACTAAGAACCTATTGGTAACTCCAATATCTTATTTCCTATCCTAGTTTTCATGGGCTAACTAGGAACCTATTGGCTGACTACCAATATCATAATCCAGATATAGTTTTCATGGGCTAACTACAAACCTATTGATCCATGCCAGTATCAAATCATAGTTTTCATAGGCTGACTATGAACCTATTGGCCCTAACAATATCATACAGTTTTCATGAGCTTACCATAAACCTATTGGCCCCTGCCAATATCATTAAATTAAGAATATAACATTTGATAAGTTATATTCACTACCGGGTCAACCTAACTGGTTACTCAGCCCATTTCCCAAAATTCAATTATGGGTTAATAATAATGTGAATATTATTTCCAAAATCCATTATTCATACCATGGTTTTTCCTTAAAAATAGGAAAGGGTTATTAGTTTTGAAACCTTAAATCATCACTTTTGAAACCCCTGGATGACCTCCTTGGAAAGCATAGAAAACCTCTTTCCAAAACTCTAAATATATATATATATCTTTTGAAACCAATAAGACCTTTCGATGGTATCAAGAAAACATTCTTTGAAACATAGATTTCGAAATAAATAAAATACCCTTTCGAAAGCAATGGGTTTTACACTTAAAACATTATTTGGGTCAAGATGGTTGTATACAAAAGTATCTATTTCGAAACCAACAAAACAAGAGTGGGGAAAAATTGATGGTGTCGGAGCCATCTAGTTCGAGAGCAAAAGACTTTAAAATTAAAACTTCAAAGGTCTAGATCGAAACCCCCTTTCGACTCCATCTCCTTCGAAACCCCAACCCCTTTCAAAAGCAATTAAGAAAAAGGTTTGGTTTAAAGTAAAAACAAAGGCAACTCTTGGAAAGCATTATTGGACAACATGGTCGAAAGGTAGAGTAGTGGTTAGGCTTCGACTTGGTTGAAACCAAACCCTTTCGAAAGCTTTTATTTAAAGAAAAAGATCTCCTTCGAAAGCTAGTACTTTTAGTATAACATGGCAACCTTCTTTGAAAGTTAAACAAACACCCTTTTGAAAACAATAAGTTTCGACTAAGTCGAAAGCTTTAAGAAAAACAAGGCAAGAACTTTAACTTATAAAACAAAGTAGGGTTTCGACCCCATCGTAGACTTACCCTTCGACACCAAAGCTTCCGCCCATCATCCAATCCACTACGTACCTTCCAGGAGATACCATGTGTATTAGTTTTGATTATGAAGGTTTCGAATTTGATGGTTTCGACTATAATGGGGTGGAACCAAAGGTGTCGGAAGGTATCTTCCATTAAAAGCAAAACACATTTTTCTTATTTAAAGGCTGAATCATAGCAACTTTAAGTAATTTCTTTTTAACAACTTTCCTAGTTGGAAAACACTAATTGGCTTGCCATAAAACTTTTCGATTACTTTACTTCTGAAACTGCTGCATTTATTCCGATCCTAAATTAAAGGATTTAAACGTTAAAACCTTTCCAAATAACATAAATTCGACATTTGCAGAAAAGCACCTCTTTCAAAATAATTTATTTCCCCAAGTAAATCAATTGGGAAAAATCCCCAAAAATCAAAGAAATTCGAATTAATCATGTCATCAAACATATTAAAATTTTTAGACGCAATTTCTTCCTTAAATTCATAAAATAAATATTTAACCCTATCGTATCATATTTTCCATCAAAAATTCATAGTAAAATTTCCATAGCTTGGAAAATTCTGAAAATCAAAACCCATCTTCAAAATCATGTTTTACTTAACAAAAAATTTTCCATGGCGTTTCAAAATCAATATCTCACGGTTTTAATTTTAAAACCATACAAATTTGTGCATTTAAATAATTGTTTAAATCAAACAATCCATAACTTTTAGCATATCATCATCCAATATATCATGGAAACAAAATAAATATTCAAATCTAAAATCACATGTATATAAAACCAAAAAGAGATGGTAAGAATTATTATTCACCTTAAACTTGATAAGGAACTTGAGATTTGTTGTTGATTAATCCTTCCTAGCTTTTAGATCTTTAGCTTTTGATAAATTTCTTCCTTGATAATGGTCGGCTTTGGTTTTAGGTTTTACATTTGTGTATGTGATCATGAGAAAATGAAACGTGAATGGACAAAATGAGAAGTAATAATCGTGTATAATAAAGAGGCTATTTTAATAATATGCCCTTGTGTAAGTTAATTAACTAATATCTCAAATTAAAGCCCATTATTTTATGGTTAAGCACGTCCCTATATGTTTTATTCAAATCTCAATCTCTTTATCAACATTTTTCTATTTTATTTATCTAATTAAATCTTTTGAATAATGTTATCAGAAATTAGGGTGTTACAGAAGACCATATTGAATTTCGAAGACATTCATTACAACAACCAAAATTTTGTCTACATTGCTCAGCAAAATTATTTGAACATGAAACATATTCTCTATGTTGTGAGAAGGGATGAACCGTACTACCCCTTACAGTCACCAACCGAGCTCTTTAACTTTTGCACTAACACAAATAATGATGGTGTACACTTTAGAAGAAATATTCGACAATATAATCATTCATTTCTTTCACTTCAATAGGAGTTCATATTAACGAAAATTTGGCAAATAGAAAAGCTGGAGTCTACACTTTTCGTGCTCAAGGATGTATATATCACAATATTGGCAGCTTAAGACCCCAAGAAGGATATAGACCAAGGTTTTTGCAATTGTATATATATGACATTGATCATGAAATTGAAAATCGTACGGCGGAAAATGAAGAGTTGGATAGAAGAATACTAGAAAAGATACAACATATATTAGATGAAAATAATAATTTTGCACAAAATTTCCGCCGAGTTTCACAGCTTTATAACATTCATGATTGTAGATTTATAATTAAGGAACAACCATTACAATAACAATATGCACTTCCGATGGCTTCACAAGTTGCAAGAGTAGTGGTAGGCTGAGAAAAGTATCATAAATGGTAGGGATATCGTTGTACAAACTATATCAGGACAGTTTATGAGCATATCGGAGATGCATGGTTGTTATGATCCTTTACAGTATCCTCTTCTACTACCTTATGGAAATAATGGTTGTGACCTAAATAGTCGTAATGAGAATGATACCCCTTGTTACATGCCGAGAGTATTATGCATATATCTTACAGGTACGAACATAGATCATTATTACTTTATATATCTTTATAATCTTGGTATTAACCAAACATATTACTCAACTTTTATTTATCTTATTAAAATACTTATATAATTAATGGATCTTATAATTATAGATCCGACAAGCAAATACATCTCTTTTACTGCTCGGTGGACGTTTGTTGCAATAATATGTTGTGGAAAATTACATAAAAATTAAAAGTAGTAGAATGAGTTAGTTTTGAGAAAAACAACATCACATAAGATCCGAGTTGTATGTGGGTCTACAAGATGCGTTGAATGATGGAGAGAACAATGCAGGTATATGAATTTATTTACATTGCTCAATAAAATTAATATGTACAATATGTTATATACATACATACATACATACATACATACACACACACACACACACACATATATATATATAACATCATCAACATGCTAAAAATAATTTGAAAATTAAATATAGGAAACATCGGAAGAAGAACAGTATTACCCGCTTCATTTAATGGGAGCCCACGCAACATGTACCAACGTTACCAAGATGCTATGGCTTTGGTGCAGAAGTTTGGAAAGCCTGACCTTTTCATGACAATGACATGTAATCCTTCATGGGATGAAATCACTTCTGAACTACTATATGGACAATCAGCTCAAGATCGTCCAGATCTTACGACAAGAATATTTTGTGCAAAATATGATCAACTAAAGGATGATATTTATAGAAAACAAGTTCTCGGTTTAGTTGCAGCACATGTGCATGTTATAGAATTTCAGAAAAGAGGAGTTCCTCATGCCCATATTCTTATCATATTAGATGAAGAAGATAAACTTCATTGCCCGAAAGATTATGATGCTGTTGTAAGAGCAGAAATCCTAGACCGTGATGAAGAACCAGAAGTATATAGTACTATTATTAAATGGATGCTTCATGGACCATGTGGAAGACATCAACCAAATTCACCATGTATGAAAGATGGAAAATGCAAAAAGAATTATCCAAAACAATTTTCTCTAACTACTCTTCAGGGTAACAATTCACATCCCATCTATCGGAGGCGAGATAATGGTAGAAGCATTGCATTAGACAATGACAATGATTTTGTTGTCGACAACCGTTGGGTTGTCCCATATAATCCATGGTTGTTAAAAAATATGATTGTCGTATTACTGTCGAAGTTTATATTAGTATCAAATTTGTCAAATAGCTATACAAATATGTCTACAAAGGTCCAGATCATATGGCAGTTGAAGTTCGTCCAAGAAGTGAGTACAATGAAATTCAAAAGTTTGTTGATGCAAGATGGATATGTCCTCAAGAGGCCTTTTGGAGAATTTTTGAACTTTCACTACATACAAATTATCCTTTCATTCAACGATTACAAATACACTTACCAAGTAGGCAACAAGGTCATGTATCATTCTAATCAAACAATGTCTGATATTTTGTTGGATGAAAGCCTCTCTACATCGATGCTAATTGAATTCTTCAATACAAACTCGCAAGATCCTGAAGCAAGACAATTTTTATATCATGAATTTCAAGAGAAATACAGGTGGGTAACAAATATAAAAAAATGGAGACGTAGGACTTCATCAAAAAAAGTCATAGGACGGATTTATAGCGTTTCACCATCAGAAGGAGAGTGTTACTACTTGATAATTCTTTTAAACCATGTAAAAGGACCAACATTGTAACGACCCTAGATTTTTAATTTAATTTAAATTTATAATTTATAGAAATTCTGAATAAAAATTTGTAAAATTAATTATAAAGGATTAATTGATTGCGAGTTTCCCCGAATACAGATTAATTCCGTATAAATAATAAAAATTTAAAATATTGTAAAAACTTGTATATATTGGATTTGAAATAAAATCTTAAATAAATGATTTTTAAAGATAAATAATATATATACTTTAGACACAAGTATAAAAACAAATAAATAAATTGATTTAAAAATTTAGACATGATGATAATTTGAATTTAAATAATATTAATGAAAATAAAAAATTTAGTATTAAAGTTAAATGATAATAGATGTTAAACTGGAAATAAAAATATATAAAAGATAACCATAAAGTAAATAAATTTGGAAAATTTAACAATAAAACGAATATGGAAATTCATCTATATTTAAAATAAATAAATTATATATACATAGTTTTATACCAATTTAAATCTTAATTACATATTTATAAACCAATATAAAAATAGAACAAATATTAACAAACAAAATAATCAAAAGCATAGCAAGTAAAATACATTCACATGTAAACAACAAACCAGACCACAATTTTAAACATATATTAAGTAAACATACAAATGAACATCTATGTGATAAAATAATAACTAAAAATAAGTATGTAAATAAAATAAGAAACGAAAGTACATACGAATATGAGGCTGTAAGCAAAAATAGAAACATTTGTACAAACTAAAATCATCTCAGCCTCCTTAGCCTGCAAAAGAAGATATATAAATGAGGTATGATGTAAACAAAAACAGAAAAGAATATGCAAGAAGTAAGAAAGAAATAAAAATAAGTTAATAAATGCAAGTCACTAATATCTCCAGCCGAAATCAAATTGCATAGTCAACAAGTAGGTATGTATGTGTAGTAGAATGCAAGACAAAGCATTTAATGCAAGATCATCTCAGCCATGACTTGTGGTACAAAATAAACATCACCTTGTATAAATAATATTTTACCCTTGTACAAATAAACATACACTGCTGTACACCTCTTTTATATATCAAACATCTCAAATAAAAACACCAGAGTAATGTAAACAAAATAGAAAAAAAATCTGAAAGCATCAAACTTCAGCCTGGAAAAGAAATCAAAGTAGAATGAAAACTAGAAAGTTTAAAGCCAAGCCGAGATCTGGGAACCAGAATCTGGAACAACTTCAACTTGAAAAGCAAATCAGATCAATGCAATTAAATCAAAACAAAAGCACAGATCAAATTTAGTGTTTCCAGTTCAACATCATTTCAAGTTTTCAAAACAGTTTCAATAAAAAGCTCAGTTCTTCTCTGCTTCAATCTCTGGTGAGCAAACTTATTAAAAACCCATCTATATATTTTGATGTCTGAGTTAATGTTTGAAATAGATTGTGAAAAGTGATTGTTGGTTGATAATTATGCCAGTATGCTTGTATGAATTAGTGTAAAAAAAATTGTATGTGCTTGCCTGTATAAGGTGATCACTTTTGTTCATTGCTTACAGGTTTAAAAAATAATAATAAAATCCTGTTAAAAGAATTTCAAAGCACCACACCCAAATGATTTTGGGCTATAAACTCTGAATGAAAGATGGTTGTTTATAGGTGATATCATTCTAAGGAAAGGAAAATTTAATTCCAAGTGCTCAATTTGAATATTCATTTGGAAAATGAAAATATACAGTGATGATTTAAAATTTGCCCAGAATTTAATGTTTTAATTTCAAAATTCGATCACTTAAATAGTTTTAACTTGGAAATTAATGAATTTTAGTATAAGTATCTCGATTTTTAATAATGGGGTTATTGAGAAATGTTGAGTTGCCCAGGAAATGGACTTTTACATTTTTCTGGTGATCTATGAACTCGGGGTGATCGGGATTCGTGCTAGAGGAGGATGAAGGTTAGGCAATCATGGGAAAAATGTCGAAGTTGTTTAACGATGGCTAGGGTGGACGAGAATCGATGATCTAGGGTTAGAGCAAATGTTTATTTAGGGGTCGGAAATCACGTCACCGCGACGTCGTCGTGATGTTTCTGGGGATCGAACCAAGGGGAAGAGGATCGTGAGCAAGTGTCAAAGGTTGGGTCGAGTTCGCGTGAGTTCCGGTGGCGGGGATCAGTGGCGCGAGGCGATTTCGTTGATAAAGATAGCTTCCTGTTCAACTCAAAATGCCTCGATTTTGATTCGCGTGGTGGTTGTGTGATCTGAGAGTTCGAGGAGGCTCGAGTGCGTTCGTGTGGTCATTGACGATGTTCGCGATGGCCTACGGTGGCTGGAGTCGATGGGGTAGGTGCACGCGTGTACGTTTGTGCACCTGGAAGGTGTGTGCTTTGGAGAAGAAGAAATGGGGCTCGAGTAAATGAAAATTTTGACCTGGGTTGATTTGTGATGAAACTCGAAGTTGTGCTCGAGTTTTCGAGTATGTGACTCAAAGCAGCAGTGAAGAAGACTCGAAGTATTTTGGTTTGAGTTGAGTAGTGTTGTTCCAGGCTTTGTAAAACCTGGTAGCTAAAATTTGTTTTTAAACAAAAAAAATAAAATAAAATTCAAATGGAAACTTAGATTGGTAAACCAGATTTTAAACCAAAGTTTTAAAACTGAGTTCGAATAAAAATGTAAATATAATTCAAGTTGAATTGAAATTTAGTTGAAGATAAATAAAGGGTTTAAATTCCATTTGTTTTAATAATTTAACAGTAAATCAAAGGATAATCAATCACTTAAGGATAATTGCTTAATGAAAGTAAATAATGATAATTTATTTAATGATTAAAGATTGATTAATTAATTTGGTTAATTAATTAAAACAATTAATTTGAAGAAAATTAATTAAAGATTAATTAATCAATGTAAGTGGTTAGGGATGATCACTTATTGGAATTTTATTAATTAAATAGTAATTAATTAATTAAAGACAATCAATTAAATGGTGAAATTTATAATTAAAGATTAATTTTTAATAATTAAAAGTTGATGAAATAATAATTAAAGATTAATTAATTTATTATTAATGGTTAATTAATAAATGATTAAAGAATAATTTATCAAAATGATTTGTAATTAACCAGGATTAGAAATTTATTCATAAGAAATTAATCTGATTTGAATTAATCAGACAATTAACTGACCCTACTTATGAATATTTGGATTCTATTGAATGTGAATTGTTTGATATCCCTGATATATGATGCTTTGTGATATACCCTGATTTATGTTGTGATCTGTAATTTACTTATCTGTGATATATATCTGTGATATGTGAATGAACGATAAGCGTGATAGTTAATACCGCTTATCAACTATATTTCTGTATTCTGATATGTGATGATTGTATGATGTTGCACTATTGTGTGTGAAACCCCTGGACTACACTATACACACACAAATATGGATTTCACGAGGAAATCGGTTAAGTCACAGATGATTTAAATTTGATGTTTTTGAAATTGAAATTTCAATTTCAATTGATTTTGAAATTAGAAATTTGGGTTTTAAAATGAAAAGCTTTCGAAATGGAATTTCAAAGATAAAAGTTATTTTTGAATAACTTAATCAAGTTTTGGAAATCTAAATAATTTGATTTAAATTTGAATTCAAGTTTGAAATTGAATTCTATGATTTGAAACTAGGGATTAAAGATACTGTACAAGTTTTATAGGGTTAAACTATTTTAAAAGTATTGATTTTGGAATGTGAATAAAATTCAAGGGCTTTAACTCGTGCAAATATAATGGGATTTTTCTGAAACGAAACTACCTGTTTTCAAATAATAACAGCTTTCATATAAGAAGTGAACTTCCAATTTGTGTTGAAAGGTTTCAAATTTAAAATGAAATTGAAATGTTTTTGAAAGCTATGAATTGGATCTGTTTAGTTTTAACAGATTTGAAAATGGTAATTTGTTTAAACCATTCGAATTGAAATGTTTTTGAAAGCTATGAATTGAATCTGATTAGTTTTAACAGATTTGAAAATGGTAATTTGTTTAAACCATTCGAAATGAAATTGTTTTTGAAAGCTATGAATTGAATCTATTTAGTTTTAACAGATTTGAAATTGGTAATTTGTTTAAACCATTCGAAATGAAATTGTTTTGAAAGCTATAAGTTGAATCTTTATTTTAAAGATTTAACGAGTAAATCAAATTGAAATGGAAATCGATTTGGAAAATCTGTGAATGAATCTTTGTGAAATTTAGTGAACTTTGTGAATTGAATCTTTTTGTTTAAAAAGATTAAAATGGTAATTTGTTAAACCATTGGAAGGAAAGTTTTGGGTAATAAATTGTGACTTAATTGAAATCCCATTATCCATTCGTTTTGAATATTACGCTCACTATTCGGGTTAGCCGGGAAAAGACATTTGTGTCATATAACTCATTCCGAATATGTGATACGTCGATATGGATAGCATTTGAAGACTGGTGGTGAAGACCGGATATTTTCGAAAACGAAAGGACAACTCGTCGAATGTCTCTGCATCGACTGGTCCCCGGTATAGAGATTTGATCATCCTTTGTGATGGGAAGTCCGGACGTGATTAGAAAATTATCCGGATTTGCAAGGGCTTCTTTGGAAGTGCCTTCGGTTCTGTTCGAACCCGAAACAGACTTGTATGGATTGTATGTCTGACATTACACTTTGAGATATAAAGCCGATTTCTTTCAAATACATTTCTGTTTGGTGGCGAAGAATTTATTCTCTTAGCTTAACACCCTTCTCTGAGACGTACGAGCTCAGAGGTTATGTAGTTGAAATTTATCAGCGATATATTCCCAATTTGGTAATGTGACATGTTGAGTGTTGCTGTGTGATGATCATTGTTTGATCATTTGTGATATGATCATTTGTTTGATCATTTATCTTTGTGATCATTACTTTGATCATCTGTTGACCCAAAGCATGGCTTTGTGACAAAGCATAGCTTTGTGGACGAGACTTCGTCGAACCTCACAACCCGGTAATGGTCGAAACAGGAATTGTGCGGCAAGGTTTCAGGGGTAGCTTCCCTAGGGTATGACCATTCCTTCTGGAAAGGGTAGTATCATGGTATGGAGCCCAAATACTTACTCATATGGACACACTTTATTGATTATGTGTGATGTTGGTTGCCGAGCGCTCGGATAAAGGTCCCAAAGGACCGGGGGTGGCATATCTGAGGTTTTTTATATTCCCTGGGAAAGGGGGTAGCCGACCTTGTTTGGTAGAGAGCAGTTTGTCTCTCGAAGCATCCCGCTAGAGGCGTTCTTTCGTGAAATAGGAAGTTCCTTAGCCTGACCATTTGTTGGAAATCCAAACAAAACAATACGAGCCCTTTACAATTTCAATTGTATAACCTGTCTCCTCAGGAGGCAGCTATAGCAGGCATAATATAATGGTACCTATGCTGGCTAAGATTTATATTCTACTTTCGAAATGTTTTCCACTATGCACTAATAATAATATCAAAAACGATTTGATTTGATTTTGCATAGTAAGCATCTTTGACTAACATAATAAGAAATCTCCTCCAAGTCTGCGTTTGCATTGTGTGTGTGGTGGGAGGTCTTATGGTAGTTTCATTTTCTAAAAGCATTGCGAATTGACTTTAAAAAAAATTCTCCTGCTATTTGTTTTAAAGATAAACTGTTTTTGTTGCTCACACCAGTCCCATGACAGATCCGGAGTTTATTGTTTCTTTCCTAAACTCTAGATGCTCAAAATTTTTCTACACGAGCAGTCTAGAGTTTGGTTTTTCAGATAGTCAGATTAGTAGATTTTTTGGAGCTAGTTCAGTCTTTGGATATGGACTGCACTTGCTTATCTTTGTGCATCGTTATTGAGAGTTCGAGCTATTTCTGGATTGGTGCTTTGAAGATGGAGATTATCCGCTGCTGGTGTTATCTATTTTCTTTCCGCTGCTATTTGTTGTATCATATCTTTGATGTATATTGATATTCATTATATCACTCTGTTGTATCAGATATTGTATATCAATGTATTATTCTTTATTCCGCTGTGTTATTTACTTAACTGTGTTATAAGCTCCGGCGACTCGGATTTGAACGGTCGAATCTGCGGCATTCGAGTACGATGTAAAGTATGGATGTCGATTTTCGAGCGGGAAAAATTTGCGATCGTTACAAACATCATTTGACTATCTTCTCACAGTCGATGGTATTAAATATCCAACATTTCAGAAAACAGCAGAGAAGATAGGACTGTTAAAGGAAGATCAAAGCATTATAGCATGTTTGCAGGAAGCATCAGCCACACGAATGCCATCATCTTTGAGAAGACTATTCGCTAAAATCTTGATTTATTGTACACCAACCAGTATTAGAAAATTATGGGATGAATTTTTCTACAATATGATAGAAGGTTATTCGAGTTCAAGTATAACAAGTCGAGTTATATTTGAAAATCGTCTTCTAAAAGATCTTAATATTTTATTAACGAACCATTATAAAAAAGTTTCTGATTATGACCTTCCAACAATTAAAATGACATAGATGATCATTTATTAACTTCGAGATTAATAACTGAGCAATATTCTATTATAACACCAGAAGAGGATTCAACTTTTGCCATCAAGTTGAATGAATCCCAATTGCATGCATATACTGTAATTATAAATGTTGTTAATAATAAAGAGAGTAGGATTTATTTTATTGATGGTCTTGGTGGAACGGGAAGGACTTTTCTCCATCGAGTAATACTTGCAACACTTCGACAAGAAGGTTTGACTGCACTTGCAACAGCTACATCCGGGATTGCTGTGACTATTCTACCTAGCGGTCGAACGGTGCATTCGAGATTTAAAATCCCAATTAATCCAACGTCTGAATCAATGTGTATGATATCTAAACAATCAGAATTAGCCAATCCTTTGCGTCAATCATCCATTCTTATTTGAGATGAAGAAACCATGACTCATAGATATGCTTTCGAAGCATTGGATAGATCCCTTAAGGATATTATAGGGAATAATAACTTGCCATTGGAGGCAAAATTCTTATTATTGGAGGGAATTTGCGACAAGTCTTACCCGTTGTGCAACATGGTACAATAGCAGAAACAATTGATGCATGCATTGTTTAATCGCCATTCAGGATCATCAACCTTACACGGTCGTTTATGTGAAGTTGTTTCTGCGGAAATGCCCGGTCATCAACATACATTTGGTGGAAATTTGCTGACGCCTATACATCCTGTTGGTCCATCCGTGCCAAGGGGACAACGACCATATCCAAATTGTTATTGCGGAGATATGTGTGTAGTGGTTGTTTGCAGAAAGGAAAAGAATGATGGACGAAGATTTTTCGGATGTAGTTCGTACAACGAACATAGATTGAATCCTCGTGAATATGATTGTTGCAATTATTTTAAATGGATTGATCAACCCCTGTGCGAAAGGGGACTTGAGTATGCCCACGAATTGCAAGCCGAAATAAGTCGTTAGAAAAGTGTGAATGAAGAACTAAGGACGAACAGTGGAAGGCCTAGAATGTGGTAGATGTTTGGGGCTTGGTTAAGTTGTCATATTTGGATTTTATGTTGTACCGCTGGACTTGTATTGTGTTGTTGCGAAAATGTTTGTATTTGTTGTAACTCGTATTGTGAGCATGGTGGATAGTTTACTATGTTTTTGAAATTCATTTGATAGTGTTGACTTTAATGACGAAATATATTGGTTACATTATTATATTGATTTGCTTGTTTTGGTTTCTTTAAAGATTGAGTTGACTGCTTTTGGTTGAAGATTGAATGCGGAAGAAAAATCTACTTAGAAAAAATAGGTAATAATTCATCAAATTGATGTTTATAGTTATGTCGGTGACCAAAAAATATGAATGGGGTATTGAAACTTATTTTGCAGATAATGTCAAAGGTTCCGACTATATTTTACTTTGATGGCGACTTGTTGGTTGATGATGAAGGTAAACCTAGATATGTGGGCGGGAGGCGAAAAGGACCGACAATAAAAAATCATTGTAGTTTCGAAGAGCTTAAACAAAGGGCATTTGAAGTGACAAAAGCAAATCCTGTGATATATGATTTAAAATTAGCGGTGAAATGGGTTCGGAATGATGGTGCATCTGCTATTGATTTGGAAGACGACGACGATTTGAACTCCACCTTTTCAGTTGGAATGAGAGTGATAGAAATCTACGTTGTGAGAGTGGAACATGAAAATGTAGTTGAAACACAAGCGGCAGTACTCTCTGGGGATGAGTATATGCACACTACACAGTTACAAGAAATACAATGTTCGGCGTATCCATCGTATTTTTCAAGCCATCAAGGTGGAGAGTTTACAAACTTACTTCATAGGTACAGCGGAATGGTTGGAGTCTCTTCTAGTCAGGAACAACATATGATGCAGAACGTTATAAATCCAAATCAGTCGCAGGCATTTAAAAAGTGAGTACTATTATACGTTTGCACTTGTATTTTGACTTACGTTAATACAAAATATATGACCTTTGTTTTTTGTATTCCTAGTGTCGAAGATGCATTTACTGGTTGTGATGACGATGGTGCCGATGATCATGTTCTTACTCCACATGGGAGTTGTGGACAATTGGATAGCATGGAAGTAGCTTGTGTGGATGATGAGGATAGAACTTGGATCCATCAAATGGAAGTTAACAATGATGCAATCATATATGCAGACATTGAGGAGGCTGATGATGTAAATGCGGAAGAAGAACAAATCACATATGAAGGCATCAATGATGGTGAAATGATAATGCAAAATTGTTATCAAGACGTGGAAGTTTTTGGAAGAGAATGTGTGGAGAACGGTCCACGAGTTGGGTCAATTTTTGAAAGTAAGCAGAAGCTTGTTGAACAGTTATGTGAATGGTCGATTAAATGTTCAGTTTCGTTTCAAGTTCTGAAATCGCATGCAAATCAATACATGGTCCGTTGTGCTGTGGAAGAAACATGCCCTTGGCGAGTTCATGCAAGCCTTTCAGTAAGAAAAAATTCAAACTGGTGGAAGATAACTACATACGGCGGCGATCACACTTGTTTAAATGCAACCATCAACTCAAACCATCGACAGGCAACTGCTAAGTTTATATGCAACAAAATACTTCCGTTGATTAAAGCTGAAACAAACATGACTGCAAGAACTGTTCAAGAGACAATGTCCAACATGTTTCATATTAAAGTGAGTTATTTTCGAGCCTGGCACGGACTGCAAAAAGCTGTTGCAATGATTTATGGCGATTGGGAATCGTCGTACGTGGAATTGCCGAAATATCTTAGAGCCCTACAAGATACCAACCCCGGAACCGTATATGATGTTATTCATAGTCGTGGTGTTTTTGATGGTGCTTTTTGGGCTTTCGGACCTTCTATTCAAGGCTTCGACCACAGTCGACCCATATTGTCTATTGATGGCACTCATTTATACGGGAAGTATCTAGGTACGTTACTAGTAGCAACTGGGGTGGATGCAAATCAAGGGCTATTTCCTTTAGCTTTTGCTATTATACAAACAGAGTCGTGGCAAACGTGGAGTTGGTTTGTTCGTTGCATATGGAATTATATTCCATCCGTACGTACTAGATGTATCACCTTTATCTCCGATCGTATGAAAGGAATTCCACGTGCGCTTAGAGAAGGTTGGCCAGTTGAACATAATCATCGTTTTTGTATCCGTCATATTAAAGCAAATTTCAAGAAAGCGGGGTTTGACATGGATGGGCTACAAAATTTATTACACGCATGTGTCACGGCATCGGAGGTCGTAAAATATAATGATCTTCAAAAACAGTTGAAGGATGTAAATCGAGATGCCGATGCATGGATTGAAAGAAGTTTGAAAGACCAGGAATCAAGCTGGACTCTTTGTCAAGACGGCGGAGTAAGATTCAATATGATGACGACCAACGTTTTCGAAAGCTTTAACGGTGCGCTCAAAGGAACTAGGAATTTACCTGTTAGATCATTGGTTGCACGTACGTTTCATCGACTGAACCATTACTTCATCGAACGACGTACTCAAGGGGAAGAGTGGACGTCGCAGCTCGCACCTAGGTGGGAAGCATTAGCGTGGAGAAGAATGGAAGAATCGAGGCTCATGTCTATAGAGAGATATAGATTCGTTGAATGGCAGGTGAAAGATGTGCATATGTTTGATTATACGGCAAATATCGAAGATAATGTTGCCAAATGTTCGTGCAACATGCCAACATTAGATCATTTTCCGTGCTCCCATGTATTAGCGGCTTGTTCATGTTTGATGTGTGTTTAGTGTTTGATGATAACAAAATATATATCGAATTATAGATGTGTTTGCAGATTATACACATACAGGAATAAATATTCATTTTGAGTAATAATACTATTGCAAAGAATTTAACAAATTCAATCAGTATTTTATTCAATAGAATATTTTATTAAGTACAATGTTTTCAGTTCATACACTGATTTTTACATTTCATAATTTCATACATTACACTGATTTCATATTTACAGTTCACTCTCATTCATACAATTCATTGTTACATTTCTGTCCTCACTACATCACTCATACACTCAGTCTTCTGCATCTGCATTGTCCAGCTCCAGTATTTGTCTTGTCTCCTGTGTACCTGTATAATTAAAAACTACAGCAGTAATCTGAAAAGAAACAAATTTGATTTGCAAAATATAAAATTTATTTTTTAAAGCTGTCTCAGATATATGGGTTATCATCATCATCATTGATTATGTAATATCTGTGCATATCAGTATTCATATCAGGGACAGGTAATTGTGAGTGGCTGCAATACACACGTGTACATTCATACACGTGTGCACTGCCTCGCCAACTCGTGTGCACAGTCAACTAAAACAAGGTCAAATCCAAATCAGATTCAACTCAAGTGCATGTCAACAAGCACTGATTCAAGGACCAGTGATACAAGTAGCATGTGTAGACACACAATGAAAACACATGACAATGGAATGCAACAAGTTCAAGATGCACAGCTACATATGCAATGACAATATGACATGCACAGGCAAAGCAAACCACAGCAACTCAAAGTATCAAGCTACACAACTGTATACATGACAGCAATACCAAAAAGGCAATACACATGTCCAGTTACAACAGTAATACAAGATGAAACAATCCCAAAACTAGAGGCTACAAAACAGTTTCAAGAATGTAGTGCACTACAGTAGCTCAAGGTCAAGGAAGCAAAACTCAAACCAGAATAACAAGTTCAAATGTCAACAAGCACTACAGTAGATCATCATCACAGTGCACACATGCATCATGAGATCAGACAAACTAACAAATTCAAGTACAATGAAACTGTGCATGTACACAGGCAATATTGAAGTGAGACCAGACTCAAGTGAAACCAACAGGAATGGTATCAGGTACAAATGCAACAGGAAAACAAGATCATCAATGCACATATAATAGTGAAGCCATCACAAATGAAACCATGATCAAGTGAACACATGCACATCAATCCAGAAATCAAGAACCAAGCATGTATAGGCAGTATGCATGTGAAACCAGACTACACAAAGGCTACAGGTCAAAGATATGCACATGAACCAGACTAAATGAATATGATTCAAGTTAACAAAGTCACATATCATCACAACATTGAAATGATTGAAGTCACAGTGAAAAAGTCAGGTGAGCATCATCAAGATGTTAAATAAACTCAGGGATGAACATAGAATGTCAAGGCCGATGATCAGACTAAAGCTCACCATCAAACAACAGTGGACAAGTCGAAAAGCAAGTTTAAAAATCAAGTTCAATCATAAGAGTACAAGTGCAACAATATTGCATGAAGAAAATTCAAGTCGAAGCAGGGAGGAACAGGAAGGCAGAAAACCAGAAAATATCACAAGTCAAAGTCGTATATTTTAATCACAAATCGAATAGTCAAAGTCAAAAATAATTTAGGAAAGAATGATCGAACGTCACAAAATCGAAACCGTGGGTACGAAGAAATTTCCCAAAATATCACAGCATAAAAATGGAAAGATTCAACAACGTGGGGATCAAGGAAATTAAATCAAGCAAGTGTAAGGGTTTCGAAAACCCTATATAAAGACCCCAAAATATCATCATCGACTCGGGGCAGAGGGAAGAACAAGCAGAACCCAAATCATCATTGACAGAGTGCAGAGCGAAAGAGAACGATCAAGTTCAAGCAATTAAAGAAAAACACAGAGCAGAAATCACATACCGATTCCAGAAGAACGATCGATTAAATCAATCTCGAGTCAAGGAGCCAAAAATCATCAGAGCAACAAAATCAAAAAAGTATTTCGAAACCCCAATTTCTCACGGAGGAAGACGAGGCCGAAGCCATTGATAATCACGCAAACACAAAAGCAAAGCCCTAATTCCAGAATCGCCAGAGAGAGCCAAAGCCCTAATTTCTGATCGCCACTATCATCTCAACGAAAACAAGCGGGTCAACAAAAAGAAATAGTAGGCCGATAAAATAATAAAGGGGATGGCCTTATTTTTAATTAGGGTTTTTTAGTCTTTTAAATTTTGGAGCAAAAATTGTTATAAATTCCAATTTAAATTTTTGCTCTTGATTTTCTTTGGGTTTTTAGTTTTCAGTTTGTACATTTTCAAGTCAAGTCAGGTTAAATCACCACCTAGGGTTTAGGTAGTGTCAGATTGTCTAGTTAGGGTTAGTTCAGTGAGCAGGGTGTGCGAGTTTACGAAACTCTATAGGCGGAGCAGGGTGTGCGAGTCTGTAGGAGTGTTTGTAAGCGGGATACTGTTTAATCCTAATAGAAATCTGGGAATGCAGCAGTAGGCAGGGGTTGCCGAAGCTGGGTAAATTTTGTGTGTGATTTACTTTTCTGCATATTTATTTATCTGCAGTTTGATTTCGCGTTTAATTCGAGAAAATTTGCGATAACCCTATTTACCCCCCCCTCTAGGGTTAATCTAGATCCTACAAGTGGTATCAGAGCGAGGTAAATTTTTTTTCTTTTAACTCTAGAGTCATGAATTCATCAAATAATGCTTTTTCTGAGGGGCAATCTATTGTTAGGCCACCTATGTTTAATGGGAATAATTATGCTTACTGGAAAGTTAGGATGGGTATTTATCTTAGTTCTGTTGATTATGATGTTTGGGATATTATTGAAACTGGCTATACACCTCCCACTATAACTATTGGTGATACTGAGATTCCTAAATCTAAGGAGAGGTGGGATGCTAACGATAAGAAATTAAAAACTACAAATGCTAAAGCTATGAATGCTTTGATCTGTGCTATTGATAAGACTGAATTTAATAGAATTTCTCATTGTAAAACAGCACAGGAAATTTGGCATACCTTGGAGGTGACACACGAAGGAACTTCTCAAGTCAAGGAGTCTCGTCTAGCCCTGTTCACCAATGAATACGAGAACTTCGTGATGGACAAAAGTGAGAGCATAAAAGATATGTTTGGACGCTTCTCAACCTTAGTGTACAATGCTAGAGCGACTTGGGATGATGAGGAAGGAGAGGAAGTTTCAACTGATAGCTCAGAGGAGGCTAACTTGTGTCTTATGGCAAGATCAGATTCAGAAGCAAGCTCAGAAGAATCTAGTGAGGTCTGTTGGCGGGCTAAGGAACAACAAGAATGGTTTCTAGATTCAGGTTGTTCTAGACATATGACATGTGATAAATCGAAGTTCCTTAGCCTAGAAAATTTTAAAGGAGGAAATGTGATCATGGGAGACAATAGTAAGTGTAAGATTATTGGTAAAGGTGAAGTAGGTAACGGTATGTTTTCTTTGACTAATGTTTTATATGTTGATAATCTGCGTCACAATCTCATTTCTATTAGCCAACTACGTGACAAAGGTATGAATGTGGTTTTTGATAGTGATACTTGCAAAATCATTGATAAATCTTCTAATAACATTGTTTTTACGGGCAAAAGAAAAGGAAATGTTTACTCGCTTTCGTTTGATAATTTAAATATTTCTAGATGTTTGGTAGCCACTGACGAAGAGGCATCTTTATGGCATAAGAGACTTGGACATGCTAGCATGAGCCTCTTAGAAAAACTTGAAACAAAAGAATTAGTCAGAGGGTTACCACATCAGAAATTTAAAAACAATAAAGTGTGTAAAGCATGTTCCTTAGGTAAACTCAGTCGATCATCATTTCGCCCTAAAAACATTGTTAGCACATCAAGGGTCCTTGAATTAATTCACATGGATTTATTTGGACCAAATGAAATTGCAAGCTTAAATGGAAAAAGTTATTGTTATGTATTGGTTGATGATTATTCTAGATTTACATGGGTTTATTTTTTAGCCAAAAAGTCTGAATCTTTTGATTATTTTTCAAAGTTTGCAAAACTTGTTCAAAATGAAAAAGGAGTTTCAATTAAAACTTTGAGAAGTGATCATGGAGGCGAATTTGAAAATTTGGAATTTGAAAAATTTTGTGAAGAAAATGGTTTAAAACATGAATTTTCTGCTCCACGAACACCTCAACAAAATGGGGTGGTTGAAAGGAAAAATCGTACATTACAAGAATTGGCTAGATCCATGTTAAGTGAGTATAAACTACCTCTAACCTTTTGGGCAGAGGCAGTGAATACTTCGTGCTATGTAATGAATAGAGTGATGATTAGACCAATACTTGACAAAACATCTTATGAATTGGGGCATGAAAGGAAACCTAACATTTCTTATTTTCGTATATTTGGATGTCCTTGTTTTATTCTTAACACAGGTGATCAACTAGGAAAATTTGAATCAAAGGCTGATGAGGGAATTTTTATGGGCTATTCAACAAGGAGCAAGGCTTACAGGATATACAACAAACGAACAAAGACAATTGTTGAATCAATCAATGTGAAATTCGATGAATCTGATCTGGAAAGGACGACTGAAAAGGCGACCGACGATGCGGTAGATCAAGAAGGCATTGAAGAAGGAACATCTAGTGAGAAAGCTGAAAATAGGACTATTGATGCTGATAGACTGAAGTTCAAATCCAATCATCCTCCTGAATTGGTTATAGGTGATCCTACGGAAGGTATACGTACTCGCTCTTCATTTGATAAAAATTTGTGTGCATTTTGTTGTCCCAGTGGTTTTATTTCTGAAATTGAACCAAATTCTGTTGAAATGGCTCTTAATGATGAAAGTTGGATTTTAGCAATGCAAGATGAACTTAATCAATTTGAGAGAAATAAAGTTTGGAAATTAGTTCCTAGGCCTAATGATTATCCAGTTGTTGGAACTAAATGGGTGTTTAAAAATAAACTTGATGAATCCGAAACTGTAATTAGAAACAAAGCTAGGTTGGTCGCAAAAGGTTATAACCAGATAGAAGGCATAGATTTTGATGAAACATTTTCTCTAGTTGCTAGGTTAGAAGCCATTAGGAATTTGCTAAGTTTTGCATGTTATAAAGGTTTCAAACTTAAACAAATGGATGTAAAAAGTGCCTTTCTAAATGGTGATTTGAAAGAAGAAGTTTTTGTTGAACAACCCCCTGGTTTTGAAAATCACGATTTTCCAAATCATGTGTATAAGCTAGAAAAAGCATTATATGGTCTTAAGCAAGCTCCTAGAGCTTGGTATGACTGTCTTTGTACATATCTTTTGGAAAATGGATTTAAAAAGGGAAGTGCTGACACGACACTGTTTCTATTACATAAAGAAAGTGATTTTTTGATTGTTCAGATTTATGTGGATGATATCATTTATGGTGCTACTAATGAACTCTTGTGTGAGAAATTTGAACAAGTCATGTAGGCTAAATTCGAGATGAGCTTGGTTGGAGAATTAAAATATTTTCTTGGATTTCAAATCAAGCAAAGCAGTGACGGTATTTTTATTTCACAATCCAAGTATGTATTGGAACTATTGAAGAAATTTGGAGTTGAGAACTCCAAACCAATGAAAACTCCTATGAGCCCATCAACAAAGTTGGATAAAGACGGGAAAGGAGTTGCTGTTGATCAGAAGAAATATCGAGGGATAATCGGTTCACTTCTCTACCTTACTGCTTCTAGACCTGATATTATGTTTTCTGTGTGTTTGTGTGCACGTTTTCAATCTAACCCTAAAGAATCTCATTTGAAAGCCACTAAACAAATTTTAAGATATCTTTCACACACACACAAATTTGGACTATGGTATCCTTCTTGTGAAAATTTTGATTTAGTTGGTTTTTCTGATGCTGATTATGCGGGTTCATTGGTTGACAGGAAAAGCACTAGTGGGACATGTTTCATGCTAGGACATTCATTAGTTTCATGGTCTAGTCCAAAACAAAATTGTGTTGCATTATCCACCACGGAAGCAGAATATATTGCTTTAGGAAGTTGTTGTGCTCAAATTTTATGGATGATGCAAACTCTTTCTGATTTTGGCTTAGTTTATAAACTAGTTCCATTGAAATGTGATAGTGCAATAGACTTGTCTAATAATCCTATTCATCATTCATGTACAAAACACATTGATGTGAGACGCCACTTTCTTAGAGATCACATTGCTAGGGAAGACATTTGCATTGAATTCATTTCAACTGAGAATCAACTTGCTGATATTTTCACAAAACCTCTCCCCGAAGACAGATTTTCCAGATTACGTTTGGATTTGGGGATTATGGAAATTGACTAATCATTTTTCAATTTTTGGTTGAAATATTCTTGGATATTTATTTTCAACTTCAATTTCTAGAATTCAAACCTGGTTTGAATATCATTCAAAGATTGATTCGAATATGGTATTCAGTAGTGGAAATACGTTTGGTTTATGAAATTCCATAATATGATTAATTTGGTAACTTATTCCACGACCATTTCTATTTCTACCATCTTTCTATCATTCATAATGGTTTTGAAAAATGAGAAGAGTGAATTACTTTTTAAATTAAAAAGAAAATTATAGAAATTTTTTAAATATTTCTCATGCATCCATTCTCATTTAAAAGTCCTTATGGTTATGCATGGATGGATCATGTAAATTTATCATCACTCCATTCTCATTTAAAAGTCCTTATGGTTATGCATGGATGGAGCTTGATAGCTAATGAGTAACTGCTAATCCCATTTAAAAGTCCTTATGGTTATGCGTGGTTAGTAAGTGCTTTTTTTTGTGCTTAAATGTCAATTTTTTTTAAAATTATAATAAATAAAATGAAACATCCCTCTTCTCATTATATAAAAACCAAATCATCGAACCATTCTCTAAAATGTGGAAATTTTTATCTTGTTATGATATATTATGGTTTTTCCTTGTTTTTTCCATTTGTTTTCCCCTACCGTTCCATTATTTTTTGCCAGTCTTTTGATGATAACAAAAGGGGGAGAAGAACGAGATTTTGATAAGGAAATAAGTATTTTTTGGAATACTTCACCAAATTTGTTAAATGCTGTTAGTTATTTTTCTATAGTTCTTTTATTCTTCTGTAATTTCCTAAATCTTCTAAAATAGGGAGTGGTCTCAATTGTAGGGGGAGCATACATATAGAGGGAGCTAAATATTTGCTTAAACACATTTACTAGAATTTCAAAATCTTTAATATATATTTTTGTCATCATCAAAAGGGGGAGATTGTTTGATGTGTGTTTAGTGTTTGATGATAACAAAATATATATCGAATTATAGATGTGTTTGCAGATTATACACATACAGGAATAAATATTCATTTTGAGTAATAATACTATTGCACAGAATTTAACAAATTCAATCAGTATTTTATTCAATAGAATATTTTATTCAGTACAATGTTTTCAGTTCATACACTGATTTTTACATTTCATAATTTCATACATTACACTGATTTCATATTTACAGTTCACTCTCATTCATACAATTCATTGTTACATTTCTGTCCTCACTACATCACTCATACACTCAGTCTTCTGCATCTGCATTGTCCAACTCCAGTATTTGTCTTGTCTCCTGTGTACCTGTATAATTAAAAACTACAGCAGTAATCTGAAAAGAAACAAATTTGATTTGCAAAAATATAAAATTTATTTTTTAAAGCTGTCTCAGATATATGGGTTATCGTCATCATCATTGATTATGTAATATCTGTGCATATCAGTATTCATATCAGGGACAGGTAATTGTGAGTGGCTGCAATACACACGTGTACATTCATACACGTGTGCACTGCCTCGCCAACTCGTGTGCATAGTCAACTAAAACAAGGTCAAATCCAAATCAGATTCAACTCAAGTGCATGTCAACAAGCACTGATTCAAGGACTAGTGATACAAGTAGCATGTGCAGACACATAATGAAAACACATGACAATGGAATGCAACAAGTTCAAGATGCACAACTACATATGCAATGAAAATATGACATGCACAAGCAAAGCAAACCACAGCAACTCAAAGTATCAAGCTACACAACTGTATACATGACAGCAATACCAAAAAGGCAATACACATGTCCAGTTACAATTGTTTGATGTGTGTTTAGTGTTTGATGATAACAAACTATATATATCGTATTTTAGATGTGTTTACAGATTATACATATACAGAAATTTTATCATCACAGAATTTGAATTCAAACTAAAATTTTATTCAAACAATCTTTTATTACAAATTTTGAATGGTACAAATTCCGACTCACTATAACTGTACAATTTCTGTATACATCACAATTTGATTTTACAGTCACAGTCCTCACTACATCACTCATACACTCAGTTGTTTGTCTGCATTTGCACTGTCCAGTTCCAGTATCTATCTTGTTTCCTGTGTACCTGTATAATTGACAAACTACAGCAGTAATCTGAACAGAAACGAATTTAATTTGCAAAAATATAAAATTTGTTTTTTAAAGCTGTCTCAGATATATGGGTTAAACGTCATCATCTTTGACCGTGTAATATCTGTGCATATCAGTATTCATATCAGGGACAGGTAATTACGAGTGGCTGCAGTACACACGTATGCACGTGTGCACTGCCTCGCCAACTCGAGTGCACAAGGTCAAATCAATATCAGATTCAACACAAGTGCAAATGGACTCGACCAAAATCAAGTAATGTACACATGAATGCTATAGCTCAACTGCAGCACCACTGAATCAGCAATCAAAGAAATGCTCAACAAGGCAAAGACTGGGTGCAGACACTTGAATGTACACCAGACCAGAGTGTCAACTTGCAAGTCACCAAGCAACAGGGAATTCATGAATGGAGGCAGAACAACAATGCAAACAACAGACAACAAATGAATTCAACATCAGTTCATAACTCAAGTGAACCAAACCAAAACAGAGCCAAGTTTACATATAAAGTGATTCAAGTCCAAGCAACCAGAGCAATGCATCACTAAATGTCAAGGCAAAGCAACCAACTACATATATGTAATTCAGACAGGTCTAACAAAGTGGAACAGCAACATCAAATGCTTCTTCACAGCTACAACATGAATGCCAACGTGCATGAATTCGACAGTGTATGAATTCGACAGCATCAACAACAAATGACAAAGTGCAGCAATGAGGCATGATGAATACAGGAATGAATACAACAGAAGTGGCGAAGTGCAAGATGAACAATATCAGAGAAATAAAGTCGACTGTGTATGTATGAAGTTATCAAAAGTTGAAAGTAAGGAAGAAATCAAATATTGCATTCGTATCTTTGAAAAAGTCAAAACTTTATAATAGGAAAGCTTCTGGATCGACTAGTTTAAAATCACAAAATCGCACGTTCGAAATCGAAACCGTGCTCGTGAAGGAATTTCCAACAAATATATCGGAGCTTAAAACAGGAAAGTTTCAACAACGTGGTGATCACGTAATACAAATCAGACGTCTATATAAAGGACCCAAATCATCATTGACAAGTTGCGGTGAAGAACAGAAAGAAAAAACCAATCATCACTGGAATCAAGTTCAAGTTTAAAGCATCAAACAGAATAACTTACACATTCCAGCATCGCCACAAGGAAGACAGAGCCGAAGCTCCAAATCCAAAAAGGGAATCGCAAGCCAGAAAGATCGACAGAGCTACAACAATCGACGAAGGCAAAGTCCAAATCACCTTCTCGAGCCAAGCCGAGCATAAAGGGGAACGAAGCCCCAAATCAGATCGTAAGCCTCCACAAGCAAGCAGAGACGAGATCATCTCAAGGCAATCGAGAAGCACGAAGCTCCAGACAGCAAGAAAAATTGCAAGCCCTAATTTAATCAAAGGAA
This sequence comes from Allium fistulosum, assembly GCA_030737815.1. Classification (NCBI taxonomy): domain Eukaryota; kingdom Viridiplantae; phylum Streptophyta; class Magnoliopsida; order Asparagales; family Amaryllidaceae; genus Allium; species Allium fistulosum. Next base: position 71,405,925 of record CM060903.1, read on the forward strand.
GAGTCGCCATTTTATATCTGCAGAGAAAAACAAAGAAGAGATCGGGTTGAATAATGAAATAAAGGGGCCGGCCTATAAGGGGATAAATTAATTAGAGTTTAAGTTTGTTTGATTAGGGGTTAATTTTAAAATAGGGTTTTAAAGTTTTATTTAAATTTTGGGCCAGGTTTTATTGATCTAGTCTTAGGCCTTCATTTGAGGGCAAAAGTGTTTTAAACTGTCAATCTATATTTTGCCCTGGGGTTCAAACTGTATTTTGTATTTTCAGTTTGTATTGTCAAAGTCCAGTCAGAGTGAATCACCACCTAGGGTTTAGGTGTTGTCAGATTGTCTAGTTAGGGTTAGTTCAGTGAGCAGGGAGGCTGCGAGTTTGCAAAGCTCTATAGGCGGGAGCAGAGTTTGCGAGTAAACAAAACTCTATAGGCGGAGCAGGGTGTGCGAGTCTGTAGGAGTATTTGTGAGCGGGAGCGAGTGTCTGCGAGTCTGTCAGAGTGTTTGTAAGCGGGATACTGTTTAACTCTAATAGAAATCTGGGAATGCAGCAGTAGGCAGGGGTTGCCGAAGCTGGGTAAATTCTGTGTGTGATTTTCTTTACTGCATATTTATTTATCTGTTGTTTACTTCCGCGTTTAATTTGAGAAAATTTGCGATAACCCTATTCACCCCCCCCTCTAGGGTTAATCTAGATCCTACAAGTGGTATCAGAGCGAGGTAAATTTTTTCTTTAACTCTAGAGTCATGAATCTATCAAATAATGCTTTTTCTGAGGGGCAATCTATTGCTAGGCCACCGATGTTTAATGGTAATGATTATGCTTACTGGAAAGTTAGGATGAGTATCTATCTTAGTTCCGTTGATTACGGTGTTTGGGATATTATTGAATCTGGCTATAAAACTCCCACTATAACTGTAGGTGATACTGAGATTCCTAAACCAAAGGATAGGTGGGATGCTAATGATAAGAAATTAAAAACTACCAATGCTAAGGCCATGAATGCTCTGATCTGTGCTCTTGATAAAAATGAATTTAATAGAATTTCTCATTGTAAAACAGCACAGAAAATCTGGCATACTTTGGAAGTGACACACGAAGGAACTTCTCAAGTCAAGGAGTCTCGTCTAGCTCTGTTCAGCAATGAATACGAAAATTTTGTGATGGACAAAGGCGAGAGCATTAAAGACATGTTTGGACGCTTCTCAACCTTGGTATACAGTGCTAGAGCGCTTGGAAAAGAATTCTCTGAGGTAGAGCTAATAAGGAAGATACTACGAATCCTACCGATGAACTTTGAGGCAAAAGTCACGGCAATACAAGAATCGAAAGATTTGAGCAAACTGAGCATGGAGGATTTGATCGGAAATCTGATGACGTATGAGCTTGAGTTGAAAGCAAAGGAGGAACGCATCAATTCCGAATCGAAGAAGAAGACTATTGCCTTAAAGAGCAGAGAAGAGAGCGATAATAAAGAAGAGGATCCAATTGAAGGACTTGCAATGGCTGTCAATAATTTTAGAAGATGGTCAAAATTCAAGCCACGAAAGAAGAAAACCAGTGGTAATAGATCTAAAGATTCTGAAAACTCTGAAAATGAATTAATCTGCTATAACTGCAACAAGCCTGGTCACTACAAACAAAATTGTCCACTTCTCAAAATCAACAAAGGAAAGAAAAAGAAGAAGAAGGCATTCACAGCGACTTGGGATGATGAGGAAGGAGAGGAAGCTTCAGTGATAGCTCAGAGGAGGCTAACCTGTGTCTTACAGCCAGATCAGATTCAGAAGCAGAATCAGATTCAGAAGTAAGCCCAGAGGTATATAATGAGGTAAAAAACTTTTCTTATAAAGACCTTGCTTATTTCTGCATCGATCTCACTAAAACAGTTGAAGCTCTTGATTCTAAAAATGAAAAACTGAAATCTGATAGAAAAAAACTTGCTCATGAAAATTTTAGGTTAGAATCTGAACTTGAAAAAATTCAAAACCTAGAATGTAAAAATTGTAAAATTTTAGATTCAGAATTATCAAAATTGAAGAATAATTTGAGAATCTTGAAAAAGAAAACTTGAATCTAAAGGAAACCATTGAAGCTAGGAAAAAGGATTTTATAAACAGATGCACCTCACTTGTGACTGAAAACACAACACTGAAAACCAAAGTCCAAAATCTTGAGAAATCACTGAGTAACTTTTCAAGAGGAGAAAAATCATTCAATATGTTATTAGGAAATCAATTGTTTGCTAACAATAGAAAAGGACTAGGTTTTGGAAAATCACAAGCTGATGATAGTGCAAAAGGAAAGGGCATCTTTACCGAATGTGAAATAATTGGACATCGTGCTGAAAATTGTAGTCATAGGAACAAGAACACGAAATTTATAAAAGTTTGGGTTCCTAAAAATTCTACAAACAAATTTCAAGTCTATTGGAACAAGAATGAAAGGACAAATCAAGTTTGGGTTCCAAAGGGATTGTTTATTCATAATTATTCTGCCACTAACAACCATGGACCTATAAAAACAAATAGGTCACATACATCTTTAACCGTGTAGGTGTGGTGGCAGGCTAAGGAACAACATTAGTGTTATCTGGATTTTGGCTGTTCCAGATACACAGCAGGCGTCAAATCAACGTTCCTTAGCCCAGTATAAATGTGACAGATTCACTATGAGCAAACAACGAAAGATTATCGTAGAGGTAAAACAGGTAGTTGTATTTATTTTCAAACGATAAATAACCGATAAGAATCTGCACCATAATCTGAATTAAATCAGCCAGTTATGATTGATGATGTTAATTCTGATTTGATAATCATCTTTAAATAGAATTACTCTAAGTAACTATGATAGTTGACCGATTCTGATTTGCTTGATATGATCTTATATGGTTAGACTTTAATCTGTGCTTAAAAATTGATCAATCATCCTCTTCTTGAACTTAATCTGTTTGGTCAAACTATGATTGATTTCTGATTGCTCATGTCTAAAAAGGTAGTTTTGAGAAACTGTTGAAACTATTGCTTCACTGATGAAAACTTCAAATTGTTTTTGAGATAATCTTGATACTTTAATTGTAATTCTACGGAAGGAATACACACTCGCTCTTCATTTGATAAAAGTTTGTGTACACCATAGTTTTATTTCTGAAGATGAATCTGATACTATTGAAATGGTTCTTAACTGCTTCTAGACACCATATTATGTTTTCTGTGTGTTTGTGTTTGCACGTTTTCACTCTAATTCTAAAGAATCACATTTGAATGCCACTAAACGAAATTTTGAGATATTTTTCACACTCACACAAATTTGGACTATGATATCTTTCGTGTGAAAACTTTAATTTAGTTGGTTATTCTGATTTTGATTATACGGGTTCACTGGTTGACAGGAAAAGTACTAGTAGGACATGCTTCATGCTAGGACACTCACTAATTTCATTGTCTAATAATTCTGTTCTCCATTCACTCACCAAACACATTGATGTGAGACACCACTTTCTTAGAGATCACATTGCTAGGGAAAACATTTGCATTAAATTCATTTCAACTGAGAATCAACTTGCTGATATTTTCACAAAACCCCTCCCCAAAGACAGATTTTCCAGATTACGTTTGGATTTGGGAATTATGGAAATTGACTAATCATTTTTCAATTTTTGGTTGAAATACTCTTGGATCTTTATTTTCAACTTCAATTTCTAGAATTCAAACCTGTTTTGGATATTATTCAAAGATTGATTCAAATATGGTATTCAGTAGTGGAAATACGTTTGGTTTATGAAATTTCATAATATGATTAATTTGGTAACTTATTCCACGACCATTTCTATTTCTACCATCTTTCTATCATTCATAATGGTTTTGAAAAATGAGAAGAGTGAATTGCTTTTTAAATTAAAAAGGAAAAATCAAAGAAAATTTTAAAATATTCCTCATGCATCCATTCTCATTTAAAAGTCCTTATGGTTATGCATGGATGGATCATGAGAGGTTATCATCACTCCATTCTCATTTAAAAGTCCTTATGGTTATGCATGGATGGAGCTTGATAACTAATGAGTAACTGCTAATCCCATTTAAAAGTCCTTATGGTTATGCGTGATTAGTAAGTGCTTATTTTTTGTGCTTAAATGTCAAATCTTTTTAAAATTATAATAAATAGAATAAAACATCTCTCCTCTCATTATAAAAATCAAATCATCGATCCATTCTCTAAACTGTGGAAATTGTTATCTTGTTATGATATATTATGGTTTTTCCCTATTTTTTCCATTTGTTTTCCCCTACTGTCTCATTATTTTTTGTCAATCTTTTGATGATAACAAAAGGGGGAGAAGGAAGAGATTTTGATAAGAAAATAATTATTTCTGGAATATTTATCTACCAAATTTGTTAAATGTTGTTAGTTATTTTCTATAGTTCTTTCATTCGTCTGTAATTTCCTAAATCTTCTAAATAGGAGTGGTCTCAGTTGTAGGGGGAGCATACATGTAGGGGGAGCTAAATATCTCATGTTTAAACACATCTACTGGAATTTCAAAATCTTTAATATATAGTTTGTCATCATCAAAAAGGGGAGATTGTTTGATGTGTGTTTAGTGTTTGATGATAACAAACTATATATATCGTATTTTAGATGTGTTTACAGATTATACATATACAGAAATTTTATCATCACAGAATTTGAATTCAAACTAAAATTTTATTCAAACAATCTTTTATTACAAATTTTGAATGGTACAAATTCTGACTCACTATAACTGTACAATTTCTGTATACATCACAATTTGATTTTACAGTCACAGTCCTCACTACATCACTCATACACTCAGTTGTTTGTCTGCATTTGCACTGTCCAGTTCCAGTATCTGTCTTGTTTCCTGTGTACCTGTATAATTGACAAACTACAGCAGTAATCTGAACAGAAACGAATTTAATTTGCAAAAATATAAAATTTGTTTTTTAAAGCTGTCTCAGATATATGGGTTAAACGTCATCATCTTTGGCCGTGTAATATCTGTGCATATCAGTATTCATATCAGGGACAGGTAATTACGAGTGGCTGTAGTACACACGTATGCACGTGTGCACTACCTCGCCAACTCGAGTGCACAAGGTCAAATCAATATCAGATTCAACACAAGTGCCAATGGACTCGACCAAAATCAAGTAATGTACACATGAATGCTATAGCTCAACTGCAGCACCACTGAATCAGCAATCAAAGAAATGCTCAACAAGGCAAAGACTGGGTGCAGACACATGAATGTACACCAGACCAGAGTGTCAACTTGCAAGTCACCAAGCAACAGGGAATTCATGAATGGAGGCAGAACAACAATGCAAACAACAGACAACAGACAACAAATGAATTCAACATCAGTTCATAACTCAAGCGAACCAAACCAAAACAGAGCCAAGTTTACATATAAAGTGATTCAAGTCCAAGCAACCAGAGCAACGCATCACTAAATGTCAAGGCAAAGCAACCAACTACATATATGTAATGCAGACAGGTCTAACAAAGTGGAACAGCAACATCAAATGCTTCTTCACAGCTACAACATGAATGCCAACGTGCATGAATTCGACAGTGTATGAATTCGACAGCATCAACAACAAATGACAAAGTGCAGCAATGAGGCATGATGAATACAGGAATGAATACAACAGAAGTGCCGAAGTGCAGGATGAACAATATCAGAGAAATAAAGTCGACTGTGTATGTATGAAGTTATCAAAAGTTGAAAGTAAGGAAGAAATCAAATATTGCATTCGTATCTTTGAAAAAGTCAAAACTTTATAATAGGAAAGCTTCTGGATCGACTAGTTTAAAATCACAAAATCGCACGTTCGAAATCGAAACCGTGCTCGTGAAGGAATTTCCAACAAATATATCGGAGCTTAAAACAGGAAAGTTTCATCAACGTGGTGATCACGTAATACAAATCAGACGTCTATATAAAGGACCCAAATCATCATTGACAAGTTGCGGTGAAGAACAGAAAGAAAAAACCAATCATCACTGGAATCAAGTTCAAGTTTAAAGCATCAAACAGAATAACTTACACATTCCAGCATCGCCACAAGGAAGACAGAGCCGAAGCTCCAAATCCAAAAAGGGAATCGCAAGCCAGAAAGATCGACAGAGCTACAACAATCGATGAAGGCAAAGTCCAAATCACCTTCTCGAGCCAAGCCGAGCATAAAGGGGAACGAAGCCCCAAATCAGATCGTAAGCCTCCACAAGCAAGCAGAGACGAGATCATCTCAAGGCAATCGAGAAGCACGAAGCTCCAGACAGCAAGAAAAATTGCAAGCCCTAATTTAATCAAAGGAAGAGTCGCCATTTTTTATCTGCAGAGAAAAACAAAGAAGAAATCGGGTTGAATAATGAAATAAAGGGGCCGGCCTATAAGGGGATAAATTAATTAGAGTTTAAGTTTGTTTGATTAGGGGTTAATTTTAAAATAGGGTTTTAAAGTTTTATTTAAATTTTGGGCCAGGTTTTATTGATCTAGTCTTAGGCCAAATTCATTTGAGGGCAAAAGTGTTTTAAACTGTCAATCTATATTTTTCCCTGGGGTTCAAACTGTATTTTGTATTTTCAGTTTGTATTGTCAAAGTCCAGTCAGAGTGAATCACCACCTAGGGTTTAGGTGTTGTCAGATTGTCTAGTTAGGGTTAGTTCAGTGAGCAGGGAGGCTGCGAGTTTGCAAAGCTCTATAGGCGGGAGCAGAGTTTGCGAGTAAACGAAACTCTATAGGCGGAGCAGGGTGTGCGAGTCTGTAGGAGTGTTTGTGAGCGGGAGCGAGTGTCTGCGAGTCTGTCAGAGTGTTTGTAAGCGGGATACTGTTTAACTCTAATAGAAATCTGAGAATGCAGCAGTAGGCAGGGGTTGCCGAAGCTGGGTAAATTCTGTGTGTGATTTTCTTTACTGCATATTTATTTATCTGCTGTTTACTTCCGCGTTTAATTTGAGAAAATTTGCGATAACCCTATTCATCCCCCCTCTAGGGTTAATATAGATCCTACAACAATAGTAATACAAGATGAAACAATCCCAAAACTGGAGGCTACAAAATAGTTTTAAGAATGTAGTGCACTACAGTAGCTCAAGGTCAAGGAAGCAAAACTCAAACCAGAATAACAAGTTCAAATGTCAACAAGCACTACAGCAGCTCGTCATCATAGTGCACACATGCATCATGAGATCGGACCAACTAACAAATTCAAGTACAATGAAACTGTGCATGTACACAGGCAATATTGAAGTGAGACCAGACTCAAGTGAAACCAATAGGAATGGTATCAGGTACAAATGCAACAGGAAAACAAGATCATCAATGCACATATAAAAGTGAAGCTATCACAAATGAAACCATGATCAAGTGAGCACATGCACATCAATCCAGAAATCAAGAACCAAGCATGTATAGGCAGTATGCATGTGAAACCAGACTACACAAAGGCTACAGGTCAAAGATATGCACATGAACCAGACTAAATGAATATGATTCAAGTTAACAAAGTCACATATCATCACAACATTGAAATGATCGAAGTCACAGTGAAAAAGTCAGGTGAGCATCATCAAGCAGTTAAATAAACTCAGGGATGAACACAGAATGTCAAGGCCGATGATCAGACTAAAGCTCACCATCAAACAACAGTGGACAAGTCGGAAAGCAAGTTTAAAAATCAAGTTCAATCATAAGAGTACAAGTGCAACAGTATTGCATGAAGAAAATTCAAGTCGAAGCAGGGAGGAACAGGAAGGCAGAAAACCAGAAAATATCACAAGTCAAAGTCGTATATTTTAATCACAAATCGAATAGTCAAAGTCAAAAATAATTTAGGAAAGAATGATCGAACGTCACAAAATCGAAACCGTGGGTACGAAGAAATTTCCCAAAATATCACAGCATAAAAATGGAAAGATTCAACAACGTGGGGATCAAGGAAATTAAATCAGGCAAGTGTAAGGGTTTCGAAAACCCTATATAAAGACCCCAAAATATCATCATCGACTCGGGGCAGAGGGAAGAACAAGCAGAACCCAAATCATCATTGACAGAGTGTAAAACGAAAGAGAACGATCAAGTTCAAGCAATTAATGAAAAACACAGAGCAGAAATCACATACCAATTCCAGAAGAACGATCGATTAAATCAATCTCGAGTCAAGGAGCCAAAAATCATCAGAGCAACAAAATCAAAAAAGTATTTCGAAACCCCAATTTCTCACAGAGGAAGACGAGGCCGAAGCCATTGATAATCACGCAAACACAAAAGCAAAGCCCTAATTCCAGAATCGCCAGAGAGAGCCAAAGCCCTAATTTCTGATCGCCACTATCATCTCAACGAAAACAAGCGGGTCAACAAAAAGAAATAGTGGGCCGATAAAATAATAAAGGGGATGGCCTTATTTTTAATTAGGGTTTTTTAGTCTTTTAAATTTTGGAGCAAAAATTGTTATAAATTCCAATTTAAATTTTTTCTCTTGATTTTCTTTGGGTTTTTAGTTTTCAGTTTGTACTTTTTCAAGTCAAGTCAGGTTAAATCACCACCTAGGGTTTAGGTAGTGTCAGATTGTCTATTTAGGGTTAGTTCAGTGAGCAGGGTGTGCGAGTTTACGAAACTCTATAGGCGGAGCAGGGTGTGCGAGTCTGTAGGAGTGTTTGTAAGCGGGATACTGTTTAATCCTAATAGAAATCTGGGAATGCAGCAGTAGGCAGGGGTTGCCGAAGCTGGGTAAATTTTGTGTGTGATTTACTTTTCTGCATATTTATTTATCTGCAGTTTGATTTCGCGTTTAATTCGAGAAAATTTGCGATAACCCTATTCACCCCCCTCTAGGGTTAATATAGATCCTACAGTTCACGCGGTTCGGGTGGTGCTAATAGAGCGTATTTCGACTTAATCTCCACGTGGTACACGAAGGCTATGTATTCCGCAGCTTATGCTCCTTTATTCCACCCTGTACCGGATAGTCAACATTGGAACGTCTACGATGGTCCAATTATACAACCGCCGCATGTGCGCAGAAATTCAGGTCGTCCTCGGTCTACTAGAATAAAAGGTTTTATGGATCCGCCATCTTCATCCGGCCATAATAGATGTAGCAACTGTGGTTCTATTGGCCACAAGAAAAATACTTGTCCGCGTTGAATTGTAATAGAACTAGAACGTCTATGTTACTGTACGCCTTGTTGAAACTTTTTCGGATGCTGTGGACTTTGTTATGTAATGGTGTTGTCATTCAAATGGTGGTTGCATGTTATATACTATTGTTCAGACTTTTTTGTGAAATTGTGTAATTTATGGTGTTGAAACAGCTTTCTGTCTCGGACAGGGACAAATATACGCTTGCGCATATATGGAATGCGCAAGCTGTCTAAGCTAAAAATAGCTTGCGCATATGTGGAATGCGCAAGCTATATTGACAATATAGCTTGCGCATTCCAGAAATATGCAAGCCATTTTTGAGCGTAGAACTGGGTTATTTGCAGCGTTCCGCCTATGCTACAAAAGAGCAAATGTAGCATTTGCGGACTGCTGTAAATAACCCAAAAATAGTTTGCGCATATGTGGAATGCGCAAGCTATATTGACAAAATAGCTTGCGCATTCCAAATATGCGCAAGCTATTTTTGGCAGAGCAGCTCTCTGTTTGGAACTGACCCAAAATATAGCTTGCGCATATGTGGAATGCGCAAGCTTTATTGACAATAAAGTTTGCGCATTCCACATATGCGCAAGCTATATTTTGGGTTAGTTCCAAACAGAGAGCTGCTCTGCCACACAAAACAAAACAAATAACACGCCATTTTATTAACAATACCATCACAAAACAAAATAAATAACACGATCCAACTAACAATATAAAATTGTCCTATTTTGAATATCTTTTGGGCTCAGAATCAGCTCTCTGTCTTTTTGATGTCCGAAAATGAGCTTGCGCATTCCATATTTACGCAAGCTTAAAAATAAAGCTTGCGCAAAAATGGAATGCGCAAGCTCTACGTAAAAAATAATATACTTGCGCATTCCATTTTTGCGCATGTACAAAAGTAAACGAGACCTATTTTGACAATTAGTTTTTGAAGGTGCTTATTGTTGTTATTAGTTTTACTGCAAGGCCTTGATCAAAAATTTGTCCTTGAATAAACGGATTCAAATAGTGCAAAAAAATCTAAAAACGTGAAAATATGCACCTATTGAATTAGTGTTGGCTACGATAACAGCGTGTGTATTAAACCTGAAGCTCATCCAATTCCGGAGTCTGCAAACATAAGAATTATTAAACCTGAAAGCTTATCCAATTCCGGAGTCTGCAAACAAAAGAATTAAGGCAAGGAAATGTTTATTCGCTATGGCTCCATGGACGCATTCGTGTGATGGTAAACATACATATACCAGGACATATATACGTGACAGAAGCTCACCAAAATAATGCAGCATGCAGACTAATAAAACTAATAAAATATTAAGCTTATGGCCTTCCTAATAACACACTCTTAGGTGTGGCTCACATTGTATTAAAATGAGCGCGTATATTGAATTATGATTGGTCTCACATCGCAAGATATTCTAAAAAAATCAGCATGTATATGGAATTGATAGCATGTAATAGCAAGAGATTTTTTTTGTTATAAATGAATGTTGCCATGAAAATATTTATACTCTAAGCGGATGTAGGGATGTTTAATCATGACGTTATATCAAAAAAGTTTCGTTCAGTGGTCAGATCTTGCCTTTTCTACACTAAATAAAGCGCACTTATGTCACAAAGTTTATAAATAAAAACGGTATAATTCACAGCAAAACAAGATCAAATTGGTATGATTAGCAGCAGGAATATGTATACCAATATATACACAGCACCAACTTTATCTTGCACGCACGCTCTGGTAAACACACAACCCTAAAATATACGCCATGAAAGAGAACCCATGCAAAACTCTCCACTCTCCAGCATGCAAGAAAACACAAGGCATTTACATTCCCAAACGCAGGCAAGGAAATATATGGCAAGAACAACAATACGTACATGTGTTAACGAAAATCCCCCCAAAATGAAAAATAATACGAGATCGCAAATATTGAAAGCTCATGGGCCTTGAAAATTCCCTATCATTTAGATCCGGAAAAAAAATTAGATTTTTTTTGAGCGTCGAAGCTTGCATTCAATTTTCCTCCAACTCAATCTGGTTGACTGTCGATTCAATTTAACCTGGCATCGTGCGTCATCCTAATCTGAAAAAGCTCGTCGGAGAAGCTATCACAGTTCACTAGGGCAACGGCAGCTGAAGCACTATCGTGAGTCTTTTGGCTGTTGCGTCATTCGAGATTGCAATGAAGCCGCCTTCTTCTCAATCGAAAAGATGGAGTCGCGTTGGTGCTGTGTTACACTCGGACATTTCATCGAACAGCTGATCAGCATCAAGTGGGAAAGGCTATTCATCAAACAGTTTTGAAATACAATGTCAACATGTGATCCCAATCATCTGAAATCAATATGAAGGCAGCCGAGGAATTAGAGAAGAAGCAGATGTAGGAAGAAACAACTAAAAGTACAAGTTCAAGCTTGGGAAGAAGGATTTGAAGTTGTGCACATGGTGCACATGTGTACGTGCATAAACTGGAATAACCATTTTGGCATTTTTGCTGAAGTTGATTGCAAATATATTTTTAGTTTAGTACTTTTTGGATGAACTGGTAGTTGTAACGGCTAGTTTGACTAAGCCTTGCATGATTAATTTATATAAGTGGAGGTGAAGTCATGTAATAGGAGATGGGAAGAGAATAAAAACATTACCAGATTTCTCTGTGTATTCCTCTTTGGTTCATTTGTGAACCACTTCACCTCCTTCTTGTTTCACCATCCTTCCTTTATCTCTTGGATCTCACCACATTCCTCTTTCTTTGCAATTTGCCTTCACCTGAACCTCTTCCTGTCACCATAAACTTCATCACAATCCACTCCATCACAATCCCACAAACTGCTGCACTCTGAACCATTCTACCACCTGAGAACCAGCATTACACCTCCTCCCTGATCATCTCTATTCTCTGTTAATCACCACCTCCTTCTTGACTTTCTTGTCTCCACCTGAAATACATTCCAGACTTCAAAGAACCTTCTTCTACCTTCAACCTGCTTCCACTCTGTCACCTTCCATTTCACCATATATCACCATGACTAGACCTGCTAACCGACTAGATCGTCACATGCTGTTGCTAGAATCGGGGAATATGATGAGCTGCTGCATATGGTAGAAGGTAGTTGCCGTCATTGTTGCTGTTGCAATGATCCAGTTTGATGCTTTGGCTGCCCGGTACTCTAGTCTTGAAGTTGTTTCTAAGTTGATGAGATACAGCATTTTAATACCATCATCTGAAAAAACTACCCTTGGTTTGATTTATTGGCTATTTATTGATGAATGAATACGGTATGCCTTGATATGCCTGGCAGTGTCGATTTGTATCAGTTTGTAATGACTTGGTTGATAAAAGTTGGACTGGTGATCGAAATATCGGAGATAAGATAATGAATGGCATGGTTTCAGTGTTTAAGGTTTGAGTGGTGCACCCGACAGTGATGAAGCCGGAAGCTTTGGAAATATGCAGGAATGTGATTTTTCAAACTAGCCCATTAGAATAGGATAATGATTTGTATTCAGAGAAAAAAATCTTGTGATTGAATGATTCTTCTCGCTGTTTTAAACTTTTCTCCGTTTTGATTGTATTCTGTACTATGGGCATGTTTTATAAATTGTTACTTGTATCTTTTGAATTAGGTCGCACCATATAAAAACTGCTTGATGCAACGTTGGATTCTCCGGATTTAGTTGCGATATTGGATGATGAACTTCTTGAAATACGTTGCTGCTACTTTACACTTTGATTATATTTTATTACTGCATTTGTAACACACTCGGTTTAAATATCAACAGCATATCTCTTTGAAACCCAAAATTTCTTGATACCGCATTGATACACAGTACTAAATAAACACATTAAATACAACGTCTATTTACTAACATGTAGAAATTAATTGCAATATATCACAATTTTTCTCTTTTGTTAATAGTAAACATATGGTAAAAACTACAAAATATAAAAAATGGATGTGCTTGATATGTGATGCGTTGAATGAAAAATAACAGATAACAAATTGACTGAGAAAAATTGTTCTTTTATGGTTTTTTAACTATAAGAACATCTCCAGCACGTGGTCTAAAAATGAAAGTGGCAAAAAGAAAATGAGAAACCCCCACTCATCCAGCAGCAAGTGAGGGATGTTTTTTTTTCCTAGTCGTTGAAAACCCTTTAAACGGCTTTTAGATAACCGTTTAAAACTACAAACAGATGTCTAAAACCCGTTTGTAGGGGTGTTCTTTAAAACAAACCGTATGTGTGACTTTTACCTACCCATCCTGCTTTGTTCTTGCTCCTCTGGAAATGTCAACCAATCTATGGTGATTTAATCCACTAAAAAAAATTTCAAATCAAATCTCCATATCCACAAAAAATTCTCTAATATTCATTCTTTACTCCAACCTCTTCCAAGATTCATTCGATTTGCTTAATTAAAACCAACAATTAAAAATTCTAAAATCCTAAGTTTTTGAATATTTGGTTTGATTTTGATGATGGAAGACGTAAATGCAGAAGGATCTTGCTCCTCGGTCCTTATTCGTAGAAAACGACGAGAAGAAGTAGAAGGGCTTTTGATGGCGACGACGGTGGATTTGAAGTTGGTGCAGCGAATGTGATTTCACCGACATTTCCGTTTAGGTCGATCACAATGCTTGAAGAAGGAGTTCATCATATTTTCACGGGCGGAAAAGTGTTCACGGTATATTGTTTATTATAGTTTATGTTGGTAATGTGTTAACTTATTTTTATGTATTACTAATTTACATTCAAACCGTATTATAAATAGAATCGCGATAGAATGATATGCCACGGATCTTTCACAACAATGTTAAGATGATGAAAAAAGCTAAATGTGCATCCACATAATAAAGATCTTGTAGTGAAAATATTTAGTAGATTTATGGATATTGAGTTGCGAAACTCAGATAATAGATGTATATATGCCATAGTCGAGCGATGGTGGCCAAACACACATACATTTTTAAACCCGAATGCTGAGATTGGTTTTACACTGTTAGATTTTACGATGTTGACATCCATACCAGTTTATGTGCTTGGCTGTGAGTTTGTAGGTTGTTTTGGGTTTATTAAATGAATAAATGTCTTATTTATTATAATTTTTTTGAATTTGATTAGTGTTAACCTCATATATAAATACATGTGTATGTGTGTGTATAATTTATAAATAATAAACAAAAAACCAAATATATAAACATATATGATTTTCATGAGTTTTCTTATCAACTTAAAGCCATATAAATATACATAATTTCCTATAAATAAATAAAAATCTAAACAAATTAATAAATAAATTCAGGAATAAACAAGTTTAAAAAAAGAAATAAAAACTAGAAAACTAAACTAACAAATATAAAAAGCAACTAAACTAAACTAAGCTAATCAAATAAATTCATAAATAAACAAGCAAAGAAGAAGCAAAAAACTAAACTAATAAATATTAAAAACCAAAAAACCTAAGCTATGTTATGTAGAAAACATGAAAATAAAATAAACGGATTTCAAAACTCCCTTTGGTATAAATGGCAAAGTGACTACCGTTTATACTATAAATGGGTTTTTGATTTTCATTTATACTACTTTGCCGTTTATAGATCGTCGTGTTTAAAAAAAGGGAGAATCCCCATTTTCCTTTCTTCCCCACGCACGAAACCACTGCTACAGCGTGGGTAAAGAAAGTGGAGCAGGGATTCTCCCTATTTTTTCCATCCCGCACGCTGACCGAGATGGTCTAATACACTTTGAAGAAAAAAAATCAAGTATAAAAATATATTTATTATCATCAAACGAGATGTATACTGCACAATTTATCTCTAGATCAACCAAACTTTCAACCACTTTGAATAATTTTCCATAGCAATATAGATTTAATCACCTATAACAGAATCAAATAACACTTCTAATCACCCAATAGTAAAGCACAAAGAATTACAAACCGCCCACCTAAGCAAAAAATAATAATATATAAAATCAATAATTGTACTGTATCCCTTTGACGTTGTAAATAGTGAATATGGAAGAAAACCAGTAATGATACCAATTTGCATCTACATAATATGCCAAAGTAAAGCTTTGAAATGCATACGAGCAAAAAAGAACCAGAGATGTTTGTGACATCATATACATTCATATAATCATTAATAAATGGAAAGAATAAGAGAAAAAAGGTTTGTGTCGAAGGCTGAAGAATGATAAAAGAGACGTGTTTGTTTAATCTGATGCTGAAATACCAAAGTGGTCATGCAACATTGTCCTCAGCATCCTAGTTTCGTGGTGTAGCATTCTCATCAGTCTTCTTATGTCCCTCACTTTTTTCAACAAAAACATAAATCACGGGTTATGAAATATGTACTTCCTATTGTTTTTCCAGTCGAAATTGTTGGAAAAATTTACCATCAAATCCATTTTATCTTCTTCTTGGATCATATCCTCCTCACCCTCCGTACTCTCCTTACCATAGCCTCTGATGTGTTTTTCAGAGAAAGATGTCAATATGCATTCTAACTTAGGTGCGAAACTCCCTTGCAACAACCTTTGAACTACTTTCCTACAAACACACAGAGGGGAAAAAAGGTTGGTACTTAGGAAAAAAAATGACTCTTCAACTCCAAAAACAAATTACAGAAAGACTCATTCTATTAACACCCTTGATAATTCTTTTCGCCACCCATTCATTTTGTAAAATTAAAACACTGCAATCATTCCTTTTAACCGCCCACTTAATACCAACTATATCCTTTTATTCTAACATTAATACTGCAACATGAAATTTAAGGTTCAAACAATGAACGAAGAACATCAACGTTGGGCTTAAACCTGGTCAGTTATTGGATAACGTTCTTTGCATGCCACAATTGATATCAAAGAAAGCTCTGTCTATTCATACCCCGCTAATTGATTTTCCCATCCCGTTATTTTTGAAAAAATATTTATCACACTACCTTTTACTTTACACACCTTGTTTATTCCAGTTTGCACTCACAGATAGTTATGTTTAGTCGTGTTCCACCTCTTTTATTTGTCTTTTAGTTTACTGCTTCCTTCTTTTCTCAAATTAATTTTTTCAAAACCCTAATTCTCAAAACCTAGCAATAATGGAGGGAGGTAAACATGGAGAAAGATGAGAAAAAATTAAGATCAAAGTAGTGTCATAATTCTCAAATTAATTAGAGTTGTCGATTTTTTTCCTTGTCTATTTTCATACAAAGGTGGATGTATGGGACGACGCTGATTAACCGTCATCAATGGGTATCCCTGCTTCATAAAAATTCCAGTATTTCACATTTTTAATCAGAAAAGGTGGCAGATGCAGAGGCAAACTGGTAAAAATATCTGATTAACCGGTAAAGGGTAAAAATAGAATTTATAGTTTCATATTATAACCGGGGCTGAAAAGCAAATAAATGGGTGGCAATAGCCGGAGCCATCAAAGAATTCTTATGGCACGCCGCACTAGGTTTTGTTGAACTCAAAGGGTGAGTGAAACTAGGTTTTGATTGATTCCAAGTATAAGAGATACAAGGTTATAGTTCAATTATAGGTCACACAACACTTGGTAATAGTAAAATCTGATGTATTTGTAACATGGTGAAATCTGTAGTTTTCCAATTCTCAAACTATTTTTACATTTGTTAATTTTCATGCACAACAAAAAGGAAGAAAAATGAAATTTGAAGCATTCGAGTAAATCAAAGAATTTTAAGAATGTAAAATAGCACAGGGATATGAGATATGGTTACTTGTTTTGAGAGGAAGAAGAAAAGAGTAATGTTGTCTTTGATTTTTTAAATCTGATTGAGTGGGGATGGGAATAGAAAATAAGGAGGTGGAAACAGAAATATCCTTACCGAAAACACATATCGTACTTCGACTTCACCTAGTGTAGGACCATGATCTCGGTCAGCGCTCTCTTCCATTTTTCCGTCAGCGCTCTCTTCCATTTTTCTCTTAGCGCTCTTTTCCATTTGCTGGTCAGTACATTTGGATACCCGATTAATCTCCCTAACGCCCTTTCCCAGGCCTTTATCAGCTCCACAACAGTGGTAGTAGGTTTCGTCGTGATTACGACTTGTAGAAATTAGGGTTACACTTTCCATAGGCTTCCGATTTATACAATGCATCTTTTTGGCAGATTTAGCAAGATTTGAAGTAAAAGGGTTATAAGGGTATTCAAGAAAGGAGGGTTTCATTTTCAAGTACGATTTAATGTCTGCAAATTTCCAGAACAGATCCTAGTTTTATTAAGTTTCCATCCAAAATGTTACAAAATTACATCGGTGCACCGCATGGTCTAGAGAAATAATTCAAGGAAAGATAAATGTATAATATAATTATCATTTGTGTCTCTTGACTTTTATTACGTGATTTTGTGGTGGCATATATTATATTTTTATACTTATTGGGTTTTGTTATTGTAAGTTTTCTAAAATTGTTCATACTTATTGTAGCTAACATTTTAACCGAAATTAGTACATAGTTTCCATTGCCAATTGGATAACTCTTATAAAATACTGGACAGAAACTTGCATTCGAGGCAAAAAGATGTAAAAATACGCTTATGCTAAATCATACAGTGCTAAATTAATGAAATTTACACTGCATATTTCATTACACTTAAATACATCCATAGTAATAGGATAATTGATATTTTAATATATAAGTCCCATAATGATCATATTTTATTTATTTTTATACATAACATAGAGATAAGGCTAATAATGTATTGAACGTAAATATTTCTTATAGTGTTATTTATGTTTGACTTCTAGTGTGAATCCAAAAAATTAAATCCATTGTGTCATCAATTATGTTTAAATTTATGCCCAATAATTAATCAATTTTTATAATGTAATGACGCTAGCAATAAATTTATAATTTTATGAATGTAAAACTACTTGGTACCTGTAAAATATAAGCATAATACTTACGGCATGTAATAGGAGTTCCATTTATATTATGGCTATTAAGGTCCCAACCATAAATTCCATAAGGTACTAGAAGAGGATGCTACAGAGGGTCATAACAACCGCGTGTTTGTGGAAGTCTCATAAGCCGACCCATCGTCGTATATAGAACCGTATCTCTACCATTTATAAGACTTGTCTCATCCTGACCAACTATCATCGCGAAAACTTATGAAGATGTAGGTAGCACATATTATTGGTGCAATAGGTTTTCTTTAATTATAAATTTATAATTATGGATCTCTGGAAGTTGTGAAACTCGATGAAAGTATTGAGCTAAATCATTATTCTCATCCAATATACGTTGTATCCTTTCCAATATTCCTCTATTCAAGTCTTCATTTTCAATCATTTAATTTTCAATTTCATGATTAATATCATATATATAGTTGTAGAAATCTAGGTATATCTCCTTCTTTAGGTAGTAGGCTTTAATATTGTGATATATACATCCTTGAGCATGGAAAGAATAAATACCAGCTCTTCCAATTGTTAGGTTTTCATCGACGTGCACTCCCATTGAAGTGAAGGAAAATACATGGTTATATGATCGAATATTTATTTTGAAATGTATACTACCAACACTTGTATCCTTGTAGAGCTCCAAGAGCTCATTTGGTGGCACTGGAGGAGTATGGTTCTTCCATTTGAACAGCACAATGATCCAGTCATGTGTTGAAATAATTTTGCCGAACAATGTTGATAAAATGTTGGTTGTTTCAATATATGCTTTTAAAATCCAGTATGATATTTGAAATTTTTTGCAACATTATGAGTTCTAACATTTCTTCGCACAGTTTGATGCCTTTGTAGTTTATTATTATTTTGTGATGATCGTCTCTGCTCTTGGTTAGATTGTGGTATGTCATTTACAATATGTTCTCCTTCCTCAATAGATGTGGTTTTAGTTTGTTCTCTTTGTATTCTTGGGGTTTCTATCTTGTTGATAATTATGAGATTCATTGCTTATAGTATTTATATCTCTTTCTAAAGATGCAGTTTGGGATCTTTCTCTTCTTTGTCGATACATTTCATGATGCCAAGCTAGATAATTTTCTTTTTGTTATTGAATCACAACCCTCCTTCATTCTCTATCTCTCATACAACGCATTTCTCTTTGTTCATGACTTAAAATAGTTGTTCTTCTATTTTGTCTCCTTTGACTAATCATCTTTAATATACAGCTGGTTGAAAAATAAATACGATTAGGTTATTTTTTTTTTAATCTTAAATACTTTCTTTCACATAGCAGTTGATGGTACTTGTTAAGGTAATGATAACTATAACAGTAAGATTATTAGAATGAAACTGAATTCCAACACCACATAATAGATAAAGTAATTATACTATTTGCAAACATTAATATAAATCAAAATTTTATTTCAAAATTGGAATACATAAAAGTAGAGAATATATAGTGATTTCCTTGTTAATAATAAGGGCCGCAGCACCTAAAAGTACCACTAATAAATGTTAATGTTTTTATTCCTACATAATGACTTTTTATTCAAATATATTCCATAATCATCGCTATCCATTTTCCTCCATAAATTTTACCTGCAAAAACATGAAGAAAAAACTGATAAGACAATAAAATTTAATTATATTATATTTTTTCAAATTTTTTTATTGATATATCACTTACCACTTCAGAAGTATCCTTCGTTGAAGATATTTTTGGAGATATATCATCTTTTTGAGTCGACCTTTGCTTATTACAGTATTTAGTATCCATTGTTTGGTCGATAAATTATGTTGTATGCTCTACTTAATGTAAGGATGTTAATGATTTTTGTTTTTTGTTTTTTTTGAAATGGTATTTAGATACAACATGTCAGTGGGACAACAAACCACAAATCATGTACCAATAAATGTTTGAATCACGCTATGCAAGTTTCGAACTTGTGACCTCTCGCACCAAAGTCGAATCACTTAACCACTGAGACAATGGTGCTTGTCATGATAATGATTTTTGTTATAGGTATGTATAAAGAACTTTTGTAAATAGAATATATTATCTAATTTGAGTGATATCGCCAATTAAATATAATCTTTTTTTAATAAATTACCTTATTGCGGAGGAAGATGTCAAATATGATGCAGTTGCCTAGAAAAAAATAAGTTACTCTATTGAATAAAATACATTGTCATGTTAATTTAGATCTCAAATAAACATGTACAAAAATTGTGAATATGCAATCATCGGTAAATATAAATTGTAAATAAACATACATTGTAACTTTACTGCCACTAAATACAGTAAATTGAACTTATTTTGAACAACTGTTACTCAAAAGGAAAATTTAATCCAAGAATAATAATTGAAGAATTTATTTTTAAATGATTGTTCTTTTAGTTTTACATAGTGAAAAACATAATAATTATTTTATCAAAATACTCTAATCTCACCTACAACGTAAGCTGTCATAACCTCTTCATTTTATCAAACACGTATTCCTCATTGTTAAATTTATGGAAAGTTTATTTTTATTTTATACAATTTATGCATATTGTTTCAGGTCAAATACTAATGCATGTTTAACATATATGAAGAAGGAGGCTTCAACTGTAGCATTCTACTTAATGCATGTTTAGAGAAAATAAAACTTTTGGAACTTTGTGCAATATCACTAGTTGTTTAACTTAGTTTAGAACAATTGTTTGTTACAGTTTTATAACACTATTTTTCGTAATATTTAATGTATAACCACTAGATTAAGTTTCTGGCAAGAATTCTACATCATATAATACAACCTAGCTATAGAAATGACTTTTGTCCCCACGTAAATGTTGTAAAATATGCATATTTCTTTATCCAGTTATATGCATGTACCAAAATTAAACCCATTTTTGTTTCACGTGTAAGATAAGATATTTTATTTCTTAATTCATATCTGTACTGTTCTACTTATTCAACTATTACAATAAAGTACTTAGTTGTTAAATTAATTGTAGTAAAAAAAGAGCCATGAAAATTAATTATTAGCAAAGGGATGAAATAAAAAGAAAACAATATTGTAAAGAAGACCACACGTATAAGGATTTTACTAACCAATAAATATTAATAAAAAAGAATAATGTGATGCAAAGAAGACCATACGTAGAAAATTAATATTAAAAAAATGGATCTAGACTTACCTGAAGCTTTAAAAGAACAATGATCTTGGAGGTAAATGGTGGTGAGCGGTAGTGGATAATGACGAATAACAGTGAAGAGTGTAGAATGCCAGAAGTGATGAATGGTGGAGAAAGTTGGGTTGTGAATGGGAAGAGTGAAGAGGAAAAGAAAATATCATAAGATATTTATAGGGGTTGTAGCATTTTCTAGAATCCTATATTTAAAGCACTTTACTGAAAAAATGAACATATGATAACAGCTATTGATTTGGTCTATTTTATTTAATAAAGATTAGCTCCAAAGATTTGATCAAAATTGTAAAGGCTTTTACTGCATGCTATTGATTAGATCTACTGTAAAATTTTCTTTTGTATTTTATGTTATGCATTTAAGGGTGTAGATGTTTCATTTTTAATATTATTTTTCGTTACCCTTTTTATTTTAATTTTGTTTAATCTTTTTATGAGCTTGTATATAAAGGGTATTTTTAAAATTTTATGGTTGGACCAAAAGATTACACAATCAAAACTGCACTAATTTTGGTTAACATTATAACTGTAATAAGTATAAACATTTTTAGAAACTTACGATAACAAAACCCTAAGTATATATATATATATAATATCCTACCACAAAATCACGTAATAAAAGTCAAGAGGCACATATGGTAATTATATTATACGTTTATCTTTCCTTGAATGATTTCTCTAGTCTAAAATATACGGGGCACCGATGTAACTTTGTAACATTATGGATGGAAACTTAATAAAACTAGGATCTATTCTAGAAATTCATTGACATTGAATTATACTTAAAAATGAAACCTCCTTTCTTGAATACCCTCCTAACCCTTTTGCTTTAAATGTTGCTAAATTTGTTGATGATGCATTGTATAAATCAGAAACATATGGAAAGCGTAAACCTAATTTTTACAAGCCGTAATCATGATGAAACCTACCACCACAGTTGTAGAGCTGATAAAGGCCTAGGAAAGGGTGTTAGGGGTGGTCAAACGGGTATCCAAATGTACTGACCAGGAAACGGAAGGGAGTGCTAAGAGAGAAATGGAAGAGAGCACTGATGGAGAAATGGAAGAGAGCATTGACCAGGATCATGATCCTACACTAGGTGAAGTCGAAGTACGATATGTGTTTTCTGTGAGGATATTTCTGTTTCCACCCCATTATTTTCTGTTCCTACCCCCACTCAATCTGAGTTAAAAAATCAAAGAAAAAATTACTCTTTTCTTCTTCCTCTCAAAACAAGCAAACCATATCCATGTTCTATTTTGCATTCTTAAAAATCTTTGATTTACTCAAAAGCTTCAATTTCATTTTTTTCCCTTTATGTTATGCAAGAAAATTAACAAACGTAAGGATAAAATAGTTTGAGAATAGGAAAACAACTGATTTCACCATGTTACAAATACATTGGATTTTAATATTACCAAGTGTTGTGTGCCATATGATTCAAGCATAGCCTGGTATCTCTTATACTTAGAATCAATCATAACCTAGTTCCACTCACCCTTTGAATTCATCAAAACCTAATGTAGTGTGCCATAGGAATTCTTTGATGGCTCCGGCTATTGCCACCCCCTTTATTCGCTTTTCACCCCAGTTATAATATGAAATTATAAATTCAATTTTAACCTTTACCACTTAATCAAATATTTTTACCAGTTTTTTTCTGCACCTACCACCTTTTATGATTAAAATTGTGAAATACTGAAAGTATCATGAAGGAGGGATACCCATTGATGATTGTAAATCAGCGCATCCCATGGCGTTGATTTTACGTCCACCATTGTATGAAAATAGAGAAGGAAAAAAATAGACAACTCTAATTAATTTGAGAATAATGACACTACTTTGAACTTAGTTTCTTCTCGTCTTTCTCCATGTTTACCTACCTCCATTATTGCTAGGTTTTGAGAATTAGTGTTTTGAAATAAATTAATTTGAGAAAAAAGGAAATAGTAAAATAAAAAAATAAAAGAAGAGGAATAAGGCTAAACATAACTATCCGTAAGGACAGAATTGTAATAAATGGGATGGATAAAGTAAAAGGCGATGTGGTAAATTTATTTTCAAAATAACGGGATGGTAAATTTTTTTTCCTTTTCTATTTTCATACAAAAGTGGATGTAAAATCAACGCCATGGGACCGCGCTGATTTACAATCATCAATGGGTATCCGTCCCTCATGAAACTTTCTGTATTTTACAATTTTAATCAGAAATGGTGGTAGATGCAGAGACAAACTGGTAAAAATATTTGATTAATTGGTAAAGGGTAAATTGAAATTTATAATTTCATATTATAACTGGAATGAAAAGCGAATAAAGGGGGTGGCAATAGCCGGAGCCATCAAAGAATTCCTATGGCACACCACATTAGGTTTTGATGAATTCAAAGGGTGAGTGGAACTAGGTTTTGATTGATTCCAAGTATAAGAGATACCAGGCTATGCTTGAATCATAGGGCACACAACACTTGGTAATAGTAAAATCCAATGTATTTGTAACATGGTGAAATCTCAGTATTCCTATTCTCAAACTATTTTATCCTTACATTTGTTAATTTTCATGCATAACAAAAGCAAAAAAAATGAAATTTGAAGCATTTAAGTAAATCAAAGAATGTTAAGAATGTAAAATAACATAGGGATATGTTTTACTTTTTTGAGAGGAAGAAGAAAAGAGTAATTTAGTCTTGATTTTTTAAATTAGATTGAGTAGGTGTAACGATTCGGATTTTTCGCACTCGAAAATCGACATCCATACTTTACATCGTTCTCGAATGCCGTAGATTCGACCGTTCAAATCCGAGTCGTCGGAGCTTATAATACCATTAAGTATAACAACACAGAGGAATAAAAAGAATATATCAATGATATCATATATATAACATTGACACAATGACAGATACAAAAATCTGATACAACATGATACAACAGAATGATACAATAGATATCAATATAAATCAGAGATATGATACAAGAAATAGCAGCGGAAAGAAAATAGATAACACCAGCAGCGGATAGAATATCTCCAATAGAATGCTCCGGTCCATAGCTAGTGGAAAGCAAGGTCAGTCGTCCAAGGACTGACTAGCTCCAGATAATCTACTCAACCTGAATATCTGAGAAACCCAACTCTAGACCGCCCGTGTGGAAAATGATGGGCATTCAGAGTTTAGGAAGGGAACAATAAACTCCGGATCAGTCATGGGACTGGTGTGAGCAACAAAAACAGTTTATTTTTAAAATAAACACAAAAGGTCTTTAAACATTGAAACCCGCAATGCTTTTGGAAAATGAAACTACCATAAGGCCTCCCGCACACACACACAATACAAACGCAGAATCGGAGGAGATTTCTCCTTATGATAGTCAAATATGCTTAATACAAGAAAAATTCTTTGATATTATTACTAGTGCATAGTGTAGAAATCCATTTCGAAAATACAATATAAATATTAGCCAGCATACAACCATTATTGTATGCCTACTATAGCTACCATCTAAATAGTGGTGACCACCATAAGTAAATGGCAGGTTCTACAACTAAAACCGTACAGGGTTCGTATTGTTTCTTTGGATTTTCAACAAATGGTCAGGCAAAGGAACTTCCTTACCAAAATGGGAACGTCTCTGGAAGGACGTCCCGAGAGACAAACTGCTCTCTGCCTACACAAGGCCGGGTTACCCCTGTAACTAGGTAACTCACGAATATGCCACCTCCCGGTCCTTTGGGACCTTTATCCGAGCGCTCGGTAACAACATCACACATAATAAATAAAGTGTGTCCACATGAGTAAGTATCTGGACTCCATACCATGATACCACCCCTTTCCAGAAGGAAATGACATACCCTAAAGGGCGCGACCCTCATAACCTTGCCGCAACATCCTATTTCAACCATTTCCGGGTTGTGAGGCCCTGACGAAGTCTCGTCCACAAAGCTACGCTTTGGCACAAAGCCATGCTTTGGGTCAACAGATGGTCAAAGTAATGATAAATGATCACACAAATGATCATATCACAAATGATCAAACAATGATCATCACACAGCAACACTCAGCATGCCACATTACCAAATTGGGAATATATCGCTGATAACCTTCAACTACATAACCTCTAAGCTCGTACGTCTCAGAGAAGGGTGTTAAGCTAAGAGAATAAATTCTCCGCCACCAAACAGAAATGTATTTGAAAGAAATCTGCTTTATATCTCAAAGTGTAATGTCAAACATGTAACCATACAAGTCTGTTCCGGATTCGAACAGAACCGAAGGCACTTCCGAAGAAGCCCTTGCAAATCCGGGTATTCACAATCCCGATCGGACTTCCCATCACTTAGGGAATCTCTATACTGGGCGCTACTCGGTGCAGAGACAATCGATAGGTCATCCTATCGTTCTCGCAAATACCCGGTCTTCAACACCGGTCTTCAAATGCTATCCATATACGACGTATCACTTATTCAGAATGGGTTATGTGACACAAAGGTCCTCTCCCGGCTAAACCGAATAATGAGCGCAATATTTTAAAAACATATGGATACTGGGATTTCAATTAAGTCACAACTTATTACCCAAAATCTTTCTTCAAATGGTTTAAAAAATTACCATTTTCACATCTTTAAACAAAAAGATTCAATTTAACAACCTTCAACGGTTTAAACAATGTCCACATTTTAATCTTCTAAATAAAAGATTTAATTCATAAAGTTCACCCAGTTTCATAAAGATTCATTCATTGATTTTCCAAATCAATTTCCATTTCAATTTGATTAACTCGTTAAATCTTTAAATCAAAGATTTAACTCATAGCTTTCAAAACAATTTCATTTCGAATGGTTTAAACAAATCATCATTTTAAATCTGTTAAAAATAAACAGATTTAATTCATAGCTTTCAAAAAGAATTCATTCATAACTTGGGAAACCATTTTTCAATTCAAACTTGAAATTCCTTTAATTAAACTGGAATTTCATCTCTTATCTGAAAGCTTTTATTCTTTTAAAACAAACAGTTTTCACTTTGGAAAATCTGATTCATTTATATGAGTTAAGGTTCTTGGGTTAAATCCAAATTCTCAAACTAATATTTTAAAATGGTTCAAATTCATATAAACACATTTATAACATTTTAACCAAAATTTCCAATCATTGAATTCAATTCAAAATTCAAATTAAATTATTTAAATTGGAATTTTTACCAAGTTATTCAAAATAGCTTTTATCTTTGAAAACACCTTTTCAAAAGCTTTAATATCCAACCCAAATCCATTTCCAAAATCAATTGAAATTAAAATTTCAATTTCAAAAATATTACATTTTAAATTATCTGTGACTTAACCGATTTCCATGTGAAATCCATATTTGTGTGTGTATGGGGTAGTCTGGGGGTTTTACACAGTAGTGCAACATCATTCAATCATCATAGATTAAAATACAGAAAATATAGTTGATAAGCGATATGAACTATAATGCTCATCTTCCATTTACAGATGGCAGATCACAGATATATGTATCACAGATAAATAAATAAATAAATTACACACAGCTTAATTCACAGAATAGGATATCACAGATCAATCGGCCAATCAATTCAAGGCAATTCATACAATGCAAACATTCAGAAGCAATCCAAGCATTCAATAATAATTTATAAACATGATTAATTAATTGTTTAATCCTAATTGATTCAATTTATTTCCAAGTAAATTAATTACTTATGAATTAATTATCAAATTCTGATTAATTAATTACAAATCATTTGATATAAATTAATTTATCAAACACTTTAATTAATTCTTCTTAATTAATCATATAAAATTAAATTAGCCTTTAAACCAATTACATAATTTGAAGTAATCAACAATTTAAACAATTTATAATTGATTATCTAAATTAGTTAATCTAATTAATTATTAAAAATCTATCACATTAATTAATTACTTAATAATTCTTAGTTAATTATCTTCATTAACTAATAACATTTCCTTAATCACTTTCCTAAGAAATTATCTTAGATTAATTCATTATTAATCATTTCTAATTATAAATTAATCTAAATTATTAATTTATAAATTAAACAAATCATTCTTTAATTATCTTACTAATTAAATCATTGAATTTCCTTAATTATCTCTAAGATAATTGATTCCTTTTATTAATGATTTTATTATCATTAAAGTGTAATTTAAACATTACCCCTTTTTAATTTAAATTAAAATTCCATTTTGAATTTTCTTAAAACTTTACTTATCTTTTAAAACTTTAAATTCCAACTATTTAAATATTTTAAGGTTTAAAACAATTTTAAATTCTAAACTTTATTTTATTTTTAAACTAAGATTCAAACTAATCTTGAACCAGCTTTAAACTTTGATTTAAAACTTGTTTAAACCTTAACTCTTCATTTTAGATTTCAGTTTTTTTTTTAAAACATAACAGGTTTCCTTTAAACCTGTAACAAATGTTAACCCGAGCTACCCCACTTTTTCTTCGAGCCTAATCTGCCTTATTCCCGAGTAAAGCATCACGCTACTTCGAGTTTGTTCCCTTCTCTCCCAATCCTTCCCAAAAACGATGGCCACTGATACAACCACCCCCACGTGCACATGCACCGGCACCGGAGGCGACTCCGACCACTGGCGAACATCCACGCACGTCAACCACCAACCCAGCAACCATCCCCAGCCATCCAAACACCCTAACATGACTCGAATCAAAATCGAGCTACCAGCCTCGAACTGGAAACCCACTGCTCGACTAAAATCACCCCGACCACGCGACGCCGACCACCTGGCCTCGCACCACCGCGGCTACATCACCCCCGACATCCACGAAGCTAACCCCAGACCCTCGTCTAACTCGATGCACCTTAGAATTGTCAGCGACCCATTTTTTTAACATGAACAAACCTGGGTTCTTAAACCCTATTTTGATCTCGTGTTCGAATTTTTGGGTTTAGTAAATCACATTGGTATTTTTCTAGTAATCATGAACTTCAAATCTTGCTGCCACCACGAATTCGAGGGCTATAACTTCTTAGAACATTAGAATTTGATAAAACTTCATTTTCTAGATTATCTCAAATATCCCAGTGGAAGTTCAATGAAAAATTTAAACTTTAGTTTCAAAAATCATCATTTTTGAAGGAGATCCAGACCATATTACTGAAACTAAAATCTATAGAGTTTCACTTGTTTGCAAAAGTCGAGTGGTGACTGCATTTAATAAGTTTCCAGAGAAAATTTGCTTAAATTTATTACTGGAACAAAGTACAAGTTTTAAAAACAAACTTCAACTTGTTTCAATTCATTTTCAGAAGGAATAAGGTGAGAGTTTTTGGTTTTTGGTATGGTTTACACTGTAAACCATAGTGTTACAGGAAATAGAGAAAAAGAAGAAGAAAGAAATCACATTTCCAGGCAAAGGAAAAACTGAGCATAGCAATCCATTTACAAGCAAAAGTTGTTCACATTCATGCAGGCATTCAAACACAAAAAATTAAATAAAGCATGGGGTTTACTCACAGGAAAAAAAAAGATTTTGTTTAGAAGTTTGTTCACCTTGTAAAAGCAAAAATAGAGAACTCAACTTGTACAGGCTTGAAAAACTGAAACCCTTTTCTTTGATCTCTGATTTGAATTTGTATTATTTGTTTTGATTGAATTTTTGCTTAAGTTTGAAATTATATTCACTTCAGTTTTATCAACTTGAAGAAATGAACTGAAATGAGAAAGTGATAAAGGAGATATACAAAGATATGTTTTGTGTAGGGTATAAAATCTTGTTGTACAGGATATATAATTTATTGTACAAAAAAATAACAAGGATATTTTCTTATTTTGCTTGCTGATACTTTTCTTTGGTGGCTGATGCATTAATTAGTTTGTACCACATGCATTTTATTTTTCTTCGGCTGTACAGATATTTGAAATGGTGGTGGCTGGTATGATCTTGTTGTGGTGTCATATTAATTTCCTTGTACTTATTTTTGCAACTTGCATACTTATCTATATACTAACATCTTCCTTTGTATTTGACTGTCTTCTTTTATTTGCTTGTATATAGACCTTTATATTATTTGTTTGCTCATATTTGAGGATATGGTTTTGTTTCCTTTTGACTTGTCTCATTACTTTATAATATAAATAAACTTCTATTTTTTACTTTATTTTTCGTTTATTATTTTTGTTTGTTTTATTACTTGGTATTATCTTGTATTGATTTACTAAGATATATATTTACTTTATATTGAATAAAACTATATAATTTATTCATTTTATAATATAGGTGAATTTCTAGATTTTTAATTTGTTATTGGATTTTATCCAATGTATTTATTTTATACTTTATCTATCTTATATATTTTCATTCTAAACCATTTATTTATGATTTAAATTCAAATCAAAATATATACATATATTATTTCAAATTTACTCATATATGCCCAAATATATATACACACACATATATACACATACATACAATAGTTTAATTTTTAAATGCTTTATACAAAATTTATTTGAGTTCGGGAAAACTCGCGTCCATTTATCCATTAATTTAACAAATTTAATTCAGAAATTAAATTAATTATCAGTTTAAATTTATATAAAATTCGGGGTCGTTACAGTAAGGGTGGAAACAGAAAATAATGGGGGTGGAAATAGAAATATCCTTACAGAAAACACATACCGTACTTCGACTTCACCTAGTGTAAGATCATGATCCTGGTCAGCGCTCTCTTCCATTTCTTTGTCAGTTTCCATTTCTCTCTTAGCGCTCTCTTCAATTTCCTGGTCAGTACATTTGGATACCCAATTGATCACCCCTGATGCACTCTCCCAGGCCTTTGTCAGCTCTGCAACAGTGGCGGTAAGTTTCATCATGATTACAGCTTGCAAAAATTAGGGTTATGCTTTCCATAGGCTTTCGATTTAATGCATCTTTTCGGCAGATTTAGCAAGATTTGAAGTAAAAAGATTATGAGGGTATTCAAGAAAGGAGGGTTTCATTTTTTAGTACAATTGGTCCTAGTTTTATTAAGTTTCCATCCATAATGTTATAAAATTACATTGGTGCCTCGTATGGTATGGAGAAACTATTCAAGGAAAGATAAATGTATAATATAATTTCCGTCTGTGCCTCTTGACTTTTATTACGTGATTTTATGGTGGCATATATTATATTATTGTGCTTATTAGGTTTTGTTATTGTAAGTTTTCTAAAAATGCTTATACTTATTGCAGTTAAAATGGTAACCAAAATTAGTACATAGTTTCCATTGCCATTGGACAACTCTTATAAAAATACTAGACATAAACTTGCATTCAAGGCAAAACGATGTAAAAATACTCTTATGCTAAAACATACAATGCTAAATTAATAAAACCTACAATGCATATTTCATTACACTTAAATACATCCATAGTAATAAGACAATTGATATTTTAATATATAAGTCCTATACTGATCATATTTTATTTATATTTATACATAACATAGAGATAAGGTTAATAGTGTATTGAATATAAATATTTCTTATAGTGCATATTACATATTATTTGAATTTACAACATATGGTATTTTCTACACCGATAATTTTGTCTATTGTAAGTCTTGATAATTATTAAATATATTAATATTTTTAATACTTTAATAACGTATGGTATTTATGTACTTTAATGATACATAACACTGTATATCCTATAATATAACAAGGAATGCCTGTCAAGTCCCTGGAATTGAAAGATGATGTAAGAAAAGTCCCTTCCGAATAAGTTATGAAAATTAGGTCCCTATTTTTAAATTTTGGCTAATTTATACCGCTTTTGCCGCTGAAAATGATGCTAAGTCGATTTTATAGAAGATGACAGTTTGGTAAAAAACAACAAAATATGGACCTAATTTACATGGGTTTATGAGCATGGACTTTTTGAGCATGAGCTTTGAAAATAGGGACCTTTGGTCCAAAACCCCATTAATATAATATGTACAGGTACATTATTTTTGATAACTTACATTAAATAAAAAATATATAATTGCTTTGTTAAGTATTCTTTATATGTAGCATTACCAAAATTTGGTAGTTCCATCCACAAACTTAGAAAGTCAAATAAGTTGTGTGAGGCCCCAAAATTCAAATTCTTACTATGTAGTGTTGTCCAAAATGAAGTTTGATTGCCATGTGCATAGACTTTCGATTCAAATTTGTAATATTATGATTTAAGTAATTTTAATTAAATATTTTCTTCGAATGTATGAATGTACATAAAATTATTTCATTTGCAGAATAATAAATAGAATAAAAAACATGTTTCCAAACATTTTAATCATGCAAAAGAAATAGGAATGATAGCCTCAGAGTATTTCATTTAGGTTGAAAACAGGAAACAAATAAAAGGTTAGCATCCATTATACAGCCGTTAGCTATACTAGGTAAGTTGTTGTAATTATGGTGAAATTAGGCAATTATAATTTAGGAAATAAGCAACGGCTAGTAGAATTATAATTTGGAAAATAAGAAACGGCTGGTAGAATTATAATTAAGGAAATAAGCAGCGGCTAGTAGAATTAAGCTATATATAATCATGTACAAAGAGCTTGTAGAATCAAAAAAAAAATTGCAATAAAATTAATTATTCATCATATTCTCTCTTCTCCTTTAAAATTCAATATGGTATTAGAGCAGGTCAAATCCTAACTCAAAAGTTCCGCAACTGCTGCAGATATCAAATAACCGCAGTAAGTTCAACATGTTTCAATCCGAGAACATTAAACTCACAAATATCATACTCAATGACAACAAAAATTACATTCCTTGGTCAAGATCGGTATCAATTGGTCTCGGTGGCAAAGAAAAACTAAGCTTTGTCACTAGCAAAAAGGAGAAACTCAAAGCAGTAGAGCCAAATAAGCCAATTTTCGAAGAGAAAGTAAAAATTGAAGAATGGGAGACAACTGACCAATTAATCATGTCACCGCTTTTCAGGATAATGGAACCCACAATTTCAATTGTACTCATGTATTGTAGCATATCACAAGAGGTTTGGGACAAAGCCAAAATAAGGTATGGCCAATAATTTTTTTTTGCTTATATCTTTAGCCATAAATAAGAGCTTGCCCAAATTAAACCGAGTACCCAATGTAATAACGAACTAGTGACCGAAATTATATCAAAATAGGAAGAGCTCAATGTATATCTTCCACCAACAATAGACCCAATTGAAATCCAAAAAAGATATGAACAAGAAATAATCTTCACCTACCTAGGGACTCTTGATCCAAGCTATGAATCGATCATGTCTCAAGTCTTGGCATTAGCTGAGATGCCAAGTTTTGATGATGTAGTGGCAAGAATTGAGCAAGAGAAATCTCGACGAGCCCTCATGAAACCACAATAGTTGGAAAATCAAGAGAACAAGGCGTTTTAGGTAAAACACTCAAACCTTAGTTTTAGGGACACCACAAGAAGGAAGGCAGCTTCGAGCACCTAGTAGTGTAACCACTGCAAGAAAGCAGGGCATAACCGCGATGGCTTCATTAGAGATTTGGTCATCCATTTGATCAACTTTTGAATAAACTTTTCTGTTATAAATTAGATTCTAAAAATTGTGATGTTTGTAAGCTTTCAAAACAAACTAAATTAGCATTTTCTTTATCTACTAATAAGTCAGAAAAATGCTTTGATTTAATTCATTTCGATGTTTGGGGTCCAGCCTCTGTTGATTCTTATGATCATATTAAATATTTTGTCACATTTATTGATGATTTTTCTTGCACTTCTTGGGTTTTCCTTTTAAAAGGAAAAAAAATGAAGTTTGTCATGTTTTCAAGAATTTTACAATTTTATAGAAAATCAAAATAATGCAAAAATTAAAATATTTCGATCTGATAATGTTTTCAAGACTTCAGGTAAATGTCGATCTTAGTGGTTAGATGATGTGCTAATTGCGACTTACCTCATAAATAGATTGCCAAGTGTCATGCTTAAAAATATGAGGCCCTTAGAAATTCTTAAGAATAGGAAAAAATAAATTTTGATCACATAAGAGTTTTTAGGTGTACATGTTTCGTGCACATAAAAAGACATGATAAGCTAGATAACAATGCTGTTAAAGCCATATTTTTAGGATACTCATCCCAAAAAAGGGGTATAAATGTTATGATCCAAAAAATCATAAAATTTATATCTCACGAGACGTATTATTTTTTGAAAACGAACCATATTATTAAACAAGTGACCAAGGAAATACACAAGGTAAACCGGTCATATTGTCTCCAATTAATTTCACGTTTCTTGAAGAAACAAATCAAGAACAGGTTGATCATACTAATGAAGAATACATTGGAGAAACAAGTCCAATTTTTTCGAGGGGAGAAGAGGACATAAATCAGTTAAGTGAAGAACTAACTCATGAAGAAACAACCCAAGAAGAAAATACCATAAGAAGATTTACAAGACAAACTCGATGTAACGACCCGAAAATTAATCGCTATTTAAATGAATATCTAATTATATTTTAAATAATTAATAAATGGATTTTTATTAACAAATAAAACTATTTTAAACAATAATTAATGATAATAAAATCATTTTCAAATTTTGTTTACCAAAATATATAATTCATAAAAAATAGAAAATGTGACCGTTGGTTATTTTACAAAATATCGATTTTTATTTGTTAAAAGTTGTTTAAAAGGTCATAACACTATGTTACACATACATGCACACAATATAAACCATTTTAATAGGATAAATACATGTGTACATGTGCATGAATATGCTCTCTTTTAAGTGTGTGTGTATATAAGGATAAAAGAAAATATTTTATAAAGGAAAAATTATATACATATAAAACACACATTTTTCAATACAAGGACTCGTGACATGGTGTGAATAGTTGAAAGTATGGGAGGGTGGTTAGAGTGGACGTTTTGAGGGAAGGGAGAGAGTATGGTGTGAATGCATATGTATTTTTAAATATAAAACACTTATTTTTATTTTAATCAAATCCTAAGCCTATATATACACCTTTATCTTCATGTTTTTCATTTTAGAAACCTCCTCCTTCACTTCAAGTTCCTAATAGCTAAGAAAACATAGTCATGGCCTCCTCTTCATAAATTCTAAAATAAGAAAAATCACATCTTTTGGCTTAAATCTCCTCTTTTATTCACAAAATTACTTCTACATCTCCTACAACACCTCACCTTCCAAAATACAATACTCCACCATCCAAAACCACAAGGGCAGAGCCAATACCTCCTAAGACCGAACCCATTAGCCAAGGCCGAGCCCAAACACCACTTGACCGAGCCCAATTCAAGTGTTCGAGAGTCCAAAAGCTTCAAATTTGCAGCATTCTTAAGCATTTTCGAGTTCCGGCAAAAGTTGCTTTGATTTAAAAAAAAAATTCAATGAGTAAAATGTTGGTTTTTGGAAAAGAAATTAACTTGATTTTTATAAACTATATGTTGTGAAAATATGGACTGTCATGTTAAAGTATCATGTCTTATTGATGGCTTATGATGATGTGTCTATGTTTGGACTTAGATTTAGTGATTGGTTGATATGTGGATATGTTTGGATATGTATATGGATATGGATATATGATATTGGTTATGATATTATTGTAGTATGTTTAAGAAATAAAACCATGTGTTTATGATGTAAATGTTGTGAATTTTGCAACTTGAAAATTCGCAAAGGACTTGAGATCCGATTTGAAAACGAAAGCACTTTTTCTAGCTTTGGATTTTTACAAATGTTTTTCCAAGTTTTTACCTTTGTTTTAAGTTTTCAAAACTTTTCCATTTGTGTTTTCAAAGATGTAGTAGCTAGAGTTAAAGTGATGATTTCACCTAGAAATCAATTCCAGTGAATTGCGTTTATAGCGATAGTCGTTATGGATGCAGTTCGGAAAATTTCATGATTTCACGTTTTAAGTGTTTTCTTTCGGATGATTTTGAAAATTCATTTTGAATTAATTAAGTCAAAAGTTTAAGTTTTAAATTATTTAATAATTTATTTACTTAATTTAAATTAATTTAGGTAACTATTAATTAATTAATTAAGTAGGTTAAATAATTAGAGTTTAAGAAATTATTAACTAAGGTTATTATTTTTAATCAAGTAAGTTTTAAATAATGATTAATTAAAATAAAGGAAATTCACTTTTTTAATAAAGTTTCTTTTATTTAATTAATTATTTAATTAGAGTTAGTTATTTAATTAATTATTATTTAATCAAAGGTTAATTATCCACTTAATTTGGGTTTAATTTTAAATAAATGTTGTTATTTAATTAAAGTTTAAATGTAAATAAAATTAGGGTTATTTATGATTTAATTTTGAATTAATTAAGATCAATTAAGGTTTAATTGAGGGTTCAAACTTATGATTAAAAAGGGAATTTATTTGTTTTAAAGTTTTCTTTTAAATTCTACCGGTTATTTATTTTTAACAAATTTCCTTGTATAAGAAAATTATTTTGATAAAAAAAGGGATCTCTTGTCCATGCTATTAAGTAGCCAAATGAATTAAAGTAGTTGTAATAAAACGTTGACACGTATTATTGAAAGTAAGTCGACTTGTACTTATCACAAATAGCGCACTTCGGGAATGTGATGAATATAGGGGGGGTTACTTTCGATAAGCGGGTCATGGTAATCTAAGCATAGTATGTTCATATGTAAATATTACACCCTGACAGTGGGATAGTCCACTATAAATAACTTGACCCTTTAAAATTATCGAAGGTTGGTTTGGAGAGACCAGGTTTGGATATTGGTTGTTATCTGAAAACCACTTCGAACCAATGTAAACGTTCGAATTGGAAATCGTAAAGGCAAGATCTAAGATGATGACTATGAAGTGCCTTCGGTTTGTTCATCTCCTTAACAACTTGTGTGGATGAATGCTGACTTAGTGTCAACATTTGGAAGGAAATGTTAGCATTCCAAGTGGTAATGCTATAATAAAGGTAAACATAGCCTCAGGCCTCATCAACCGGGAATGACTAAAAACAGGGAAGATGCAGCAAGGCTAAGTGAGTCGCTCCCATAAGGGTAAGATCATCCTTATCTAGAGTCCCTACTATTAACTCATTTATGCTTCGGTACGGTTGCTGATCCCAACCGAGGGGGTGATCTTATTCGGTACTATCTAGTAAAGGGTAGGTCGGTCTTGTGTTGGTAGGGGTCGATAGGTTCGACCTCGATGTTATTTTATCTAGATATGTACCGTGACGAGCGGTACCCTAGTAGCCCAGTCATTGTATGGAATCCATTCTCCAATAAGTGTCGTACGTTTTTAGTTATACCCAGATATGTTGAAATGTAAGATGCAAGCATTTCAGCTATGTTTCATTTTACTTGAAAAACCTAGACATTATCATAATATCACTGGATTTCTATATAAAGTGTTGTTATCGTAAGTTAAAAATCCGTCCGTGTTTATATGCGGCGTGGTCTTACGAGATACCTTTGATTTCAAAGTGTTTTATAAGGTAAGAATTAAGTTGTTTGAGTTTAATCACACCAGACCCATGTCTGACCTAGAGTTTTATTTTATTTTCCTAAAAATCTTGGGTAATCAAATTTTTATGAGTAGCCAAGTGATCTAGGTTTCTTAGGAAGAATTTTGAAGGAGCTGGAGCAGGTGGCTTTACCGTAGCTTATTATATTTATTTCCATTGTGTTTATGTATGATCTATGTATTTTGTGATGGGCAGGTAGTATAATTGTCCAGTTTAAATTGTATTGTAATGACTCTAATGTATTATTATTATGGGAATGACTATGTAACATCCTATGTTATCTATTATATGTTGTTTTGATGCGTGGTGAGATTCTGTGATTGTTTAGTTTCTTCTTATCTTTCTTTTTCTTCTACCCTTGATGGCTCGTCTTTCGGTTCAAGAAAAGGGGTCGTTACATTGTGGTATCATAGTCTAGGCTGAGCGAATACTTAAGCTTTGGGTTAGGGTCAACTTCGAGAGTGCGTATTTGTAATTTTCATTCATATATATATATATATTTGATAGATAGATATGCTTGATAGGTTTGATTAGTACCCTTCTGAGAAGATTTATCTCATCCAAGTATTCTAAGAATTATTTTACTATGGCAGGTAGTAAGACATGAGTAACAGAGGCAGACAAGGTAGGAGAGCAGGTAGCACTACAAGTACAAATGGTCGAACCCTAAATCATGGAGGAGTTCGGATTACCGAGGAGCCAACGCCCGAGCAGCCAGGAATTAATTTTGCAACCTTATGCAAGGATTACATTAACCTTAGAGGGAAACCATTTAAAGGGACTGGGTCTTTTATGGAAGTGCAAGCTTGGTTACGATCTTGCGAAAAGATTTTCAAAGGTCTTGGTTTATCCGACAAAAAGAAGAGATTTTTAGCAGCATGGCAACTGCAAGAGGGAGTGGCTGCATGGTGGGACTCCCTTACTGCAAAGGTTCCTGAGGAAGAATTCCCTTGGGCCTGATTTAAAGAAGTTTTTAAGGACCGATCTTGCTGGAAGCAGGAAGGACCCTGATGTACCGCAACTTTATGGATTTGAAGCTGGGGGATCTATCGGTAGCAGAGTATGAGACGAAGTTCAATAAGCTATCTCGTTTTGGACCAGAATTGATCGATACTACATTAAAGAAGAATGAGATCTTTGTCTTAGGCATGAGGGAAGAATTCCATGAGAAGATGACTACTCATGTTAAAGGTACTTTTGTGGATTTAGTTGATATGGCTCTAAGGTATGAGGCCTTGGAAAAGAAGAAGCCTACTCCAGTAGCACCAACTGGTGGAAATACCAGTGGAGGTGGTCCTAACAAGAGGAAGTTCAATCCAAATTAGAAGAATCAAGGAAAAGGGAAACATGGAGAAGGTCAAGGAGGCAAGTTTAGGAATATTAGTTGTTATATTTGCAAGCAGAGAGGTCATATTTCAAGGTCATATCCGAACCGTGAAGCTCCGAAGCAGCAAAGTGGACCTATCTCTCCAATGGTCTTGAAGTCGCTTTTGTTTCAATTGTCATCAGCCGGGCCATATGATTAAGGACTGCCCACTCACAAAAAAGGTGCAGCAGCCCAAGGTGTACAGCATTAAGAGTGAACCGTCTACATCAACAAATATGAAGGGAAAATGCATCCTTGAAGGTACCTTATTGATTAATTGTATTTTTGTTCGAGCATTATTTGATACTGGTGCCTCCCATAGTTTTATCTCTTGTGAATCAGTAGATAAGTTTTATCTTATTCGTAGTATTGTAGAAAACCCTATGTGTGTCTAACCCCATAGGTGGGGTAACCCATTTGAATATGATTTGCGAAAATGTGCCAATTTTCTATCTTTATCATCACTTTTCTTGCGACCCGTATGTCTTGGACTTTAAAGGATTTGACATTATTTTGGGTATGGATTGGTTATCAAAATATGGAGCTATTTTAGATTGTGCTGAAAGGACTGTATCATTAAAAACTAAGTTGGGAAGAATTGCTAAAGTACCATGTAAGGAACCCGATATTAATATGTGTAGTTTCTTGTATGCCCTGGAACCATCCCAGATTGAGTTAAGTTTTGTAGAAGTTTTTAAGAATTTTTCCAATGTGTTTGAAGAAGTCAATAGTTTACCCCCGCACCGTGAGATAGAGTTTCACATTGATTTGGTCCCTGGTGTAAGACCCATAGTTCAACTAAATAGAAGGATGGCCCCAAAAGAGGGGAAAGAATTATAAAAGCAAACCAATGACCTGTGAAGGAGAGGATTGATTAGACCCAATAGTTCAAGTTGGGGGTCTGCCATAGTTTTTGGGGCTAAGTCTGATGGATCTTTAAGGTTGTGCGTAGATTATAGGGAGTTGAATAAGTTGACCATTAGGAACAAGTATCCCTTACCCTGCATCGATGATCTTTTTGATCAACTTCATGGAGTTAACGGTATTTTCTCAGATGGATCTAGCTACAGGATTCCATCAGTTGAGGGTTGCTAAAGATAGTATACCCTTAATTGCTTGTAGAGGCCTTAACTATTTCTTTGAGTAGTTGGTTATGACTTTCGGGCTAACCAGTGCGTCGGCATATTTTGTAGATCTCATGAACCGTGTTTTCTCAGATGTTCTTAATAATTTTGTGTAAGTTTTCATCGATGACATCCTTATCTACTCCAAATCCGAGGAGGAGTATAAACATCATTTGGACGTGGTGTTGGAGACATTGAGGAGACATTTCTTGAAGGTGAAATTTTCTAAATGCCATTTTTGGAAATTAGAAGTAAGATTCTTAGGACATATTATGACAGGAGAAGGTATTTTAGTAGATCCAATGAAGATGGAGGCTATTCAAGAATGGAAGCAACCGCGAACTGCTACCAAGGTTCATAGTTTCTTAGGATCGGCTGGATATTATAGGATGTTTATTCAAGATTATTCCAAGATTTCCTCCAATTTGACTAAGCTGACTAAGAAGGAGGAGAAGTTTGTATGGACCCCTAAGAGGCATTTCTAGAAGTGAAGAAGAGATTGACCAGTGCACTAGTTTTGGCTGTTCCAGATGGAAATAGTGGATTCACGGTTCACACAGATGCATGTGGAGTGGGACTTGGTGCTGTTCTGATGCAGCATGGTAGGCTGATTGCATATGCAAGTAGGCAGTTGAAGCCTCACGAGAATAATTATGCTATGCATGACCTGGAGTTGCTAGATGTTGTATTTGCATTGAAAATGTAGAGACACTACTTGCTGGTTAAGGATCCTTCTATTCCTCTTAGTTTCTTTATAATCTTTAGAGATTTTAGGAGTAAGTTTTTTTTTCTTTAATTAGGTGAAAAATTTGAGCTCTTCATGGATCATGGATCCCCGAAGTATCTTTTCACTCAGAAGGATCTGAACCTGAGGCCACAGAGATGGTTAGAGTTTCTGGCGGCGTATGACTAGGAATTCTCTATACGCCAGGAAAGGCTAATGTGGTGGCAGATGCCTTGAGCAGGAATGCTGTTTTGACTCTTTTGGAGGTTACCCCGACACTTTAGGAAAGGATTATCAGGAATCAGGGAAACGATGAGATAGTGGAAGGATTAATTCAAGAAGTCAAAGGAGGTAGATGTTCGGATTTCAAGATGGATGGTTGAGGTGCTTTGAGGATGAACGGACGATTGTGTGTCCCAGATGTGGATGGGCTGAGGCAAGAGGTTTTGTCAGAATACCACAAGTCTAAGTTAAGTATTCATCTAAGAGTTCATAAGATGTATAAGGATATGAAAAGAGTATTTTGGTGTCCGGGGATGAAGAAGGACATTTCAGTCTTTGTTGGCAGGTGTTCCTGCAGTCAACAAATCAAAGGTGATCATCAGAAGATAGCCGGATTATTGCAACCTTTGGAGTTTCCCAATTGGAAATGAGAAATGATATCAATGGATTTTATCGATGGTTTACCCAGAACCAAAAAAGGAAATGAAGGAGTGTGTGTTATCGTGGATCGGCTAACGAAGAGCGCGCATTTTATTCCCATGAAACCAAAAAGGATCGCTGCTTCCTTAGTTGAAATTTTTATGAGGGAGATAGTCCGGTAGCATGGAGTTCCTATGAGTATTGTAGGTGATCGAGACCCCATTTTTACCAGTCAATTTTAGGAAGCATTACAAACAACCCTTGGAACAAGGTTGAGCTTAAGCACAGCATATCACCCCCAAATAGATGGACAGACGGAGCAGGTGAATTGGATTCTAGAGGATCTCTTGAGGGTGTGTATTCTGGATTTTGGTGGATCATGGGAGGATCATTTGCATCTAGTTGAGTTCTCCTACAACAATAGCTTCCAAGTCAGCATCGGGTGGCACCTTATGAAGCCCTATATGGAAGACCGTGCAAGTCACTAGCATGTTGGGTTGAGACGGGAGATAGATTAGTTCGTGGATTGGACATGATCCGAGAGGCTACAGAGAAAGTTGAAATGATTAAAAAAAGAATGAATGAGGCCCAAGATCGCCAAAAGAATTATGCAGATAAGAGGCAGAGAGATTCAGAATTCATGGTTAGAGATTTGGTGTTCGTAAAGATTTCACCAATAAGATGAGCTGTTAGATTCGGAAAAGCTAGGAAGTTAGCTCCAAGGTATGTTGGACCCTTCCGTATCCTCTAGAGGATCGGATTGCTTGCTTATAGGGTCGAGTTTCCAGAGAGATTGGCGGTAGTTCATAATGTGTTCCACGTGTCTCATTTGAAGAAATATGTTCATGACCCATCTTTGATTGTGGAGCCATCGGTTCAAGAGGAATTAGAAATAGAATCGAACCTGATAGTGGTTAGACATCCAGTTTATATTATGGATCAGGATGAAAAGAGGTTTCCTAACAAGGTGGTGCGACTAGTTAAGGTTCAGTGGAGCGAGGATCCTAGAGACTGCACTTGAGAGACATTGGATCGTATGAAAGAAGCCTATCTCAAGTTGATGTTAGGATAGCTAGTTGTAGGTTGTAAGTATAGTGTATGTTTGTTTCCTATAGATGCTAGTGTATGTGTTTTTATGTGTTTATGATATGAATATATGGCTTTTTGCGTAGCTTGAATTATCTCCTTGATTGCTAATTTCGGGGCAAAATTCTTTTAAGGGGGGATACTGTAATGACCCGAAAATTAATCGCTATTTAAATGAATATTTAATTTTATTTGAAATATTTGATACATGGATTTTTATTAACAAATAAAACTATTTTAAATAATAATTAATGATAATAAAATCATTTTCAAATTTTGTTTACCAAAATATATAGTTCATAGAAAAATAGAAAATGTGACCGGAAGTTATTTTCCAAAATATCAATTTTTCATTGGTTAAAAGTTGTTTTAAAGATCATAACACTATGTTAAACATACATGCACACAATATAAACCATTTTAACATGATAAATACATGTGTACACATGCATGACTATGCTCTCTTTTAAGTGTATATATAAGGATAAAATAAAATATTTTATGAAGGAAAATATACACACACACATATAAAAACACACATTTTTCAACACAAGGACTCATGGCATGGTATGAATAGTTGAAAGTATGGAAGGGGGGTTAGAGTGGGTGGTTTTGAGGGAAGGGAGGAAGTATGGTGTGCATGCATATGTATTTTTAAATATAAAACACTTATTATTATTTTAATCAAATCCTAAGCCTATATATACCCCTTTGTCTTCATATTTTTCATTTTACAAACCTCCTTCTTCACTTCAATTTCCTAATAGCTTAAGAAAACATAGCCATGACCTCCTCTTCATAAATTCTAAAATAAGAAAATCACATCTTTTGGCTAAAATCTCCTCTTTTATTCACAGAATCACTTCTACAAGGCCAAGC
Source organism: Allium fistulosum (assembly GCA_030737815.1). Taxonomy (NCBI): domain Eukaryota; kingdom Viridiplantae; phylum Streptophyta; class Magnoliopsida; order Asparagales; family Amaryllidaceae; genus Allium; species Allium fistulosum. The sequence goes on from CM060903.1 coordinate 71,448,560, forward strand.
CAAAACCAGAAGGGTCGAGCCCAAATTTCCCAAGGCCAAGCCCAAACACCACTTGGCCGAGCCCAATTAAAGTGTTCGAGAGTCCAAAAGCTTCAAATTTGCAACATTCTTAAGCATTTTCGAGTTCCGGCAAAAGTTGCTTTGATTTAAAAAAAATTCGTGGAGTAAAACTTTGGTTTTTGGAAAAGAAATTAACTTGATTTTTATGGACTATATGTTTTCAAAATATGGTGATTGTCATGTTGAATTATTATGTCGTATTGATGGCTTATGATGTTGTATTTATGTTTGGACATGGATTTGAGCGGATGAGACCCTACCCGTGTATGAACGGATGACCCTCCGTATATGAGTCACGCCTTGAAGTAGTTGATTTTTATATTATTTGATTATATGCTGTATTTGATGTAGGAGGACAGTTTGGAGGGATCCAATAGGATTCCTCACCACTGTTGATTTATTTTAATATATATGATGATATATGATGTTATGGATGCCATGATGATGTTTTTGATGTGATTTGACTTATTTAGTGCTATGGTAGCACTGGGTCTTGTTTTCGATATTTTGGAAATATTGAAATTAATGATTTTGAAATGAAAGGTTTTCGAAGTGATTTTGGAAGTAAATATGTCTTAATGATTTCTGATTTATTTTAAAAAGAAAGGAATTTGTTTTTAAATAAAATTTTTGATTTTTGATGTTTTAATTTTTTTTTTTGAGAAATACTGTGAAAAATGGATTTTTGAATAAGTTTATATAAAGGGTTTATAATGGTGATATTTTTATATATAAGAAAGTTGATAAAAAAATTGAGATTTATAAATGTTGGTAAATGGTTTTGAGGTTGAATTGGTAAATGGATTTTATAAGTGGATTTTATTAGTAAATTTAGTTTTATAAAAAGATGGATTTATAATTGGATTTTATAAATGGTTTTGAAGTTGTTTTGTAAATGGAATTATAAATGAATTTTATAAATGAGTTTGATTTATAAAGAAATGGCTTAGAAATGGATTTTGGTGGTAAAATTAGTTTTATAAAAGAATGGATTTATAAATAGAATTTTGTAAATAAAGGAGTTTTGTAAAATAGTTTTATAAATATGGAAGTGATTTATGTTGAAGTTTAAATATGGGTGGATTTTCGGGCCTTTACAGAAGCGGCCAAGACAAGTGCATCCATACGGTTGGATCATGTCAGAGACACACGAGATCGCCAGATCTAGCGATGGAAGGTGAATGGCGGTAGAGTTGATCTGGCATGGCGGAGGGCTTCGCGCGGGCACAGTGGGGGCGACCGAAGGTGGTGCACGCAGTGGTGGTCTCTTATCAAGGTGCAGCGCATCCAGGAGACGGCGATAGTGCAAGCGGAGCGGCGACTGGTGGGTTTGCATGCGTCGGGTAGGGCTTGGGATGGTATGTAAATTTATGCTTTTCCCTTGATCTATTTTAATTTAATTTTAAATTTCAAATCTTCTAACGTGCATAACTTTTACGTACGAATTCGAATTCGCACGCGAATTCTTCCGTTGGACACATCGGAATTTTGGACAACATGGAACTGGTTTGGTTGAATTTGGAGACTGTTGGAATTTTGGGCTTTTATTGGGTTTTTTATGGGCTTTAAATCAAAGGTGAGTGATTTAACACACTCACACAATATTAAATCTTGTGATGTTAGTTAAATTGAAATTATGAAGTGATAAAATTTTATTGGTTGATTTTTGATAGTTTAAATTGACATTTAAATTAATTTGCATTTTATATTGAATTAAATTGACATTTAAATTAATATTGGAAATTAATTGCCAGTTAAACACCGATAATGGATAATTAGTAACTGTTGTGATATTGGTTGATTTGGATGTTGATTGCAATTGGATGTTTATTGATTGATGTTGGATGTATGGTTGTTTTGATATATTCCAGTTATTACACTATTTATTATTTAACACCCTATAAATTGTCGGATAGAAATATTTTCAATGGGATTTGAAAGAAAAGTTTTTAAAAGAATTTTAAAGAAAATAAGTTCTGTACTCCCCTCTTCTGTCGCTGGAAAATAATTTCGGTGATGATCGCGACATTATCGACATTCATTTTCGAGTTTCAACATGGGAAGACCACTATAGTAGCTTTGTTACACATTTGTTTGGATAAACAAATTTTAATTTCCCATGTAAGAATTGATATATAAAAATATATAAGTATATATTATTTCATGATGATTTGAAATGAAACCCAGTATTTAGTTCTTAAATTTTCTATTAATTAGTGATTTTCAATTATTGAAATGAAATGGAATCTTTAACTATTTTAATGGTCGAAAACTTCCAAATTGAAATCTGAAATTAAAAGATAAGAGTTTAATGAAAATATAAAAATTAAAGTTTTGTAACTTGTAAACTAAAAGATAATGGAATGTCATACAAGTAAAAAAAAAACTTAAGTAACAAAAATGTTCAAAATGAAATTATGTCTATAGATAAAGAAGTAAGATGTACAAGAAATGTTATAAACATAAGTTAATGTTTTGAAATGCTTAATAATTAAACTGAATAGTAAAAAGAGACTACTATTTAAGTAAATGATTATAAACATAAGAAAATGTTGAAATGTTTCATAAATGGACTTAACATCTATATATGAAGTAATAAATATGAATTAAATTTAGATGAACTTGAAATGATTCGTTAATGAATATAATATTAAATGGAAATCAACCGATATAAGTAAATAAATGTGAATTAAACCGCAATGAACGTATTTAATACTTTAAGAATTTATTCATTGATGATTTTAAATATTGAATGAGAAAAAATTTATGTAAGAAAATAAATGTAAATTAACAAAAGATGATATTATATGAATGAATGAGAATTAAAAAAATTAAAGGTAAATGATGTGTTAAAGGAACCAATATAATAATGCATAGATCATTTTATCCGCATAACAATTCTGATCCAGATTCGAATACATGATTTATGAAAATTCACAACAGTCAGAGTTAGGATTTTTCGCTTGATTCTTAACGGCGAACATTTGATACGAATTTTTGATATGAATTTGAAGTTTTCTATCATAGTTTATAGCTATGTAAGGAAAACGGAAATTTCTAATCAAGAAATAGGATCAGAGTCTGTGCTAGAGTAGTTGGGTTATCAATACTAGTTCGAAAGTGAAATTTGTGTATTCCAGGATCAGAATTGATATTGTGTATAGATGATATATGTACATCGTATAAACTTAAATAATATTTAAATTCTATGTTGTTTGGCTTATGGAAAGTTTGGGAAATGACATTTCAAATCGTTTGAGATTGTATGAATAATTTGTTGAGTAATTACCTAAGGCAGTTGAGCGTAAGGTACACTTGGTAGTTTATATATCATTCTTGTAAGGTGAAAAGTTTCTGAACTTGGACAAACCATTAGTTTTGATTGCTATGGATGTGTGATGGATTCTTTTGTTGCATATAATGGTTGTACTGCTTTTGTTTGCATATGATTACTATATATGTTGTGTTGTCTGTGTTATTAATTGGAACAACTAATATATTGTTCTTTTTACATAATTTTAACTCTTTTGGATTATGTAAGTAAGATACAGGTTTATGAAAGCAATAGCTGTTGCTTTTCGTTTCATAAATAGAGTTTTGTTTGCCCGACAAATGGGTACGTTTTTGGATTTTGGTTTTTGTAACGGTATTTTATTTTTATTTTCATGGTTTGGGATGTTTTATTATTGAAATAAGATATATAACATGTAATTATTAATATTGTTATTTTTTTCGAACCTAACCGAACAAAGGAAATGCTTTCGAAATTTTTCGTGAATTTAAGACGTAGAAATTTTTTGTGGAAGTTGAGTTATTTTCAAACTTATATTAAACTAAATATGTGAGTTTAATTGTTTATTAATTGACTATTTCAAATAAAATATATCAAATTTCTTGATTTTTTTTGTTCCGTTTCGGGGATGAAAATGTTTGAGTGGAGGAGATTGTAACAACCCGTATTTTGACAATTAAAAATATTAAATTAAATAAGGCTTTGGAATTTAATATTGTGAGAAATTAAAATTTATGATTTATGAACAAATAAAAAATGATAAATGGAATGCAATGAATGGTATTCTCCAGTTCGGAAAGATAATAAGAGAAATCGATCACACATTCATATGCCTCATTCCAAAGAAACCTGATGCCACTAAAATAGCTAAATTTAGACCAATCTCATTATGCAATGTATCATATAAAATCTTACCTGATCTTCTTTGCAATATAACGAAAGATTATACGAATGATCTTATTTCATATAATCAGAATGCCTTCATTCCTGGTAGAATAATTACTAGAAATTCCCTACTAGCATATGAAATGGTGAGGGGCTTCAATAGGAAGAATTCTAACAATTTATGCCTAAAAATTGTCTTGCATAAAGCCTATGATAAAATTAATAGAGAATTTATTCATCATATGCTAATTGCTATGATTTTTCCTCTGTTATATTTTCCAATCTAATATACGAATGCATATCTACTCCTTTGTTTTCGGTGTTTATTGATGGCTTACCCTATGATTTCATTAGTTGCTCGAGAGGTCTTAGACAAGGGGACCCCCTCTCGCCATATTTATTTTCAAATGCTATGGAATTTCTAACAATTTCTCTTGATTTGGAATATTTGAAAACATTAGCCCCATATACAAGACAAAATCCATGATCACTCATTTATTGTATGCAGATGACATTCTTATTCTGGCCAAAGCAACCATTGAGAATGCTAAAAGCATCCAGAGCATTTTTCAGGTTTTAAAAACTTTTACTGGCCTTGATATTAATGAAAACAAATCTACTGTGTATTTTAGCAAGGGAGCTAACAACAAGCATATGATTACTATTATCCTTAATATCAATATTAGTAATCTTCCTATCATTTACTTGGGCATACCTTTATTTAGCAACAAATTAAAAGTAAGGGATTTTGGATGTTTAATTGACAAGATTAACAAAAAATTCAAGCACTGGAACAATAAATTACTCAACATTAGTGGTCGAATTAAACTTGTTAATACTGTCATCTACACAATGATCCATTTCTGGATGCAATTTTCCCAGTTACCTATGACTGTGATACAGGGAATTAATTCTCTGTGTGCTAACTTCATTTGGAAATCCAAGTCTCATAAAATGTCTTGGGATGATGTGTGTAAAACCAAAAGTGAAGGTGGACTTGGTATTAAAAGAACTGAAGAAATTGCTTAAGCATTTGCTGTTAAACTGCTATGGAAATACATACATGGTGATTCTCTATGGGCAAAATGGATTCATAATAAATATTGTAACACTATTAATTTCTAGACTGCTGTTATGGAAAATAATGCTTCTTATACGTGGAAGCTCCTACTTAAAGCCAGACAATGGTGCAAAGGTCTAATAGACAGAAAAATTGCAAATGGTGAAAACTCAGATGTCTGGTTTGACCCCTGGATTAAGGGCCACTCTTTGATAGACAAATTTGGTTGGAACACAATGCCCATTACTGGTGGATATAATAGAAAAGTTTTCGCTTTAATTTTTGGTAATAAATGGAAAGAACATTTCGAATGCATTCCTACTCAAATTCAGCAAACAGTGAACAAAATCAAAATCCATGATTAATTACCACAAGATTTTTGGTACTGGATTCCTAACAATGATGGCCGCTTCAGTATAAAATCTGCCTGTAATCAATTTTAGATGTAAACATTCAGAGTTTAACTGGACCAACATCATTTAGGATAAGTTTTGTGCTCCTAAAATGTCTACATGCAGCCTTCTTGCCAAATTAAATAAATTAAATACAAAAGATAGAATTAACAGATGGAACCCTGACATTAATCATACTTGTGTCTTGTGTTCTCAACCTTTTGAAGACAGAGTCCATCTTTTCTTTCAACGTGATTACTCTAAGAGTCTTTTAGAGGATATCATTCAAAAGCTATAGATTAGTCTTGGCAATAACTACGACATTAATCAAATTCTTGATTATCTTTGCCAAAATTAGACAGGTAACTTAGCAATTCATCATCTTACTAATACTGTTCTAACTTCAACAATCTGGAACATATGGTGTGAGAGAAACTCGAGGACTTTCAATAGTATTGAAATGCCAGTTAAAGTTAGAGCCCTGCTCATTTTACAAGACTGCAGGAATCTACTTAAGTTTAAACTGGAATCTAAAATGGAAAATAAGGAGATCAAACTTATCTTATCAACTTTGAACGGTGCAATCGACCGTAGATCTAACAATCGACCTCCTTGAACTCTGTTCTGTCACTTGCTGAAGATTGAAGCTAGTTTGCACTCTATTTTCTCCATTTTCGTAGCCTCTGCCATTTTTTTCTAGCTCAATTTGTTGGAGTAGATCAGATCTATTTTGGTTGCCGACTTCTTTCTCTCTCCAGCTGATTGAATAAGTCAATATGAATCGATGCTTATCTTGTTTGGCTCTAATGTTCTTTCTAGGCTCACGTGACTTATATTTGTTTTCTTTGTTGTTTTGCCTTTTTTGTTTTTATTTTCTGGATTTCTGTCCCAAGTTGATTGTATGGTTGGTTTTGAGTGTGTTATATATGTTTACTCCTCCAACCATTTGACAACTTGGTCTTGCAGTATTTGTCTCTTGTTCTGTACTGTTTATACATGGACATGATATGTACTCTTTATTCTAGCAAGGTACCCACTTAGGTTAGGGGGGTTGCAAGGTTTTAACGAGGCATATCATCGAAGTATATGAGCTCTATTCTGTTAATAAAGTACCTTTTTCTATAAAAAATTGATTATTTAAAGGAAAAAATTATTAACATATAATTTAATAATATTGATCGAATGTAATTGACAACTGTTTTAAGGTAAATTTCAATTAATGATAATAATAAAGGTTAATAAGGAATAAATTAAATGTTGTATTAAAAAGAGAAATAATATGTTATTTAATTGAAATTGTTTTTAATATAGAATGAAATCATTTATGTGGTAAGTAATTTATAATCCTCATTTGTAAACAATAAGTTATTAGATTTGAATTATTAATGTATAACAATTATTTTATTTATCTCGTATCATTAAATCCGTTTGAAATTAATTTGGAATTTAATGTAATTAAATATTGCAGTAATATGAGAAGGGACGTTAACTGGTGAGCGATGAATGTAATAAAAATGGAAACTTATGTTAAATAAATTACATAAGGTATTTGTTGATTTAATAATAAAAATTTAAATCAAAATAAAAGAATTTGTTTGAAATTTAAATATATAATGAACGAATTTTATTACATTTGTAATTAAACGTTGAAATTAATTTAATATTTAAAATCTTGGATTTAACATGGAAAATTTTATTTCAAAGGATTGTCAAATTCTGTTTAATCAAGAATGATGATAGAAAACTCTTAATTTAGAATTTAAAAGTGATTAAACTAATTTAATAATAATTCATTTTAATTAACGCGTAAGAATGAATATAATTGATTTTAAAGCCGACTTCTATATGCAATAGAATTAGGATTTGAAATTAGTTCCATTGAGTTTAAAAATATTGAAAACCTATATTTCGACATATATGATGACCTACTTTCATTTCGGGAACGAAACGGGCTTTTCGGGTCTATGTTATCGCTCTAGCCAAATCGATCTGTCCCATCCATTTTTGTTCCATTTTCGTTTATAAATAGATTATTCTGAAACCCTAGCAGTCTTCTATTCTATTTTCTGTACATACTTTTCCAATCCATCTGCTTCTTCCCAATGGAAATTATTCCAAAACCCTAAATTTTGATTTCAAAAATCAATCCAAAAATTCAAACTGCTCAAACCCTATCAAATTATATATCACCGCGAAGCTCTCGACGAACGGAATCTGCATCTGCAATTCATTTTTCGATTGGAGGCTCCATTTGTCCAGAAATCAGTGATTTATTCTCGGTGGTTCATCGACAATGTCCGGTTTAACGGTCGATCGTTGATCATTCGATGATCGGGAAGCACTACAGCATAGAGGCGGCCAAGACGAGTGCATCCATACTGTTGGATCATGTCTGAGACACACGAGATCGCTAGATCTGGCTAAGGAAGGCAAACTTCGGTGGTGGTGATTTGGCGCAGTGGAAGGCGCCGCGCAGGCATAGTATGGGCAGCCGGAGGTGGCGCACGCGGTAGTGGTCTCTGATCGAGGGGCAACGCATCCAGGCGGCGACGGTAGCGCAAGTGGAACGGCTGGTGGGTTTGCACGCATAGGCTAGGGTTTGGGATGGTATGTAAATTAACGCTTTTGCCCTTGATATATTTTAATTTAATATTAAATTTCAAATCTTCTAACGTGCATAACTTTTGCATACGAACTTGGATTTGCACGGGGTTTCTTCCTTTAGACTCGTATCGGAATTCCGGACAACATAGAACTAATTTAGTTGAATTTGGATATTATTGGAATTTTGGGCTTTTATTGGATTTTTTATGGGCTATAAATCAAAGGTGATTGATTTAACCCACTCACGCAATACTAAATTTTCTGATGTTAGTTAAATTGAAATTATGAAGTGATAAAATTTTATTGGTTACTATTTGATAGTTTAAATTGACATTTAAATTAATTTGAATTTTATATTGAATTAAATTGACATTTAAATTAATATTGGAAATTAATTACAAGTTAAACACCGACAATGGATAATTAGTAACTGTTGTGATATTGGTTGATTTGGATGTTGATTGCAATTGGATGTTTATTGATTGATGTTTGATGTATGGTTGTTTTGATATATTCCTGTTATTACACCATTCATTATTCAACACCTTAAAAATTGTCATCTGAATTATTTCGAATAAACTAAGAAATAGGTTGAAATGATATATATACCTATGTCATTTAATTTTGGTTTAAAATGATATATGTCAATCCATGTAATTAAAATTGAATTAACTGATCACCTGGCCATAGGGTAGAAAATTATATACAGACACAAGATTGGTTAAATCAAATGATTTTAAAATCTTGAATTTGAATTGGTCTAAATGATATTGTTTTAAAGAAAATAAAATTTGGATTTATATGTAAATTATTTTCTAAAGTCGAGCTTTGATATGTTGAAATTGAAATTTGTTAATAGGAATTGTTTAAAGAATCAAATTTGAAAATTTAAGGTTATAATTGAGAAATCATTTGGATGATGGAAATTGATTTGTTTAAATGATTTGAATTTTTATTCGAACTTCGAAATATTGCCAAGTAAAAGTAATTTAAACGGAGATTGCAAATTTGAGCCCAAAATCGAATTATTTTAAAAGATTTGAACCTTAAATTGTATATTGAAGTTTAAATTGATTTAAGTGATTTAAATCAGTATTTTGAAATCGAACTCGAAATTGATATAAATTGAAATGGTTTAAAAAATAAGAATTGAATTGAGATTTAAACCATGGAATCGAATCGTACATTCAAATTTAAATCGAAATCGAACTAAATTTGAATTGAAATTGAAATTTGAATTGATTTAAATTGAAATCAAAATTATGTCGATTTGAATTGATTTGAGATTTAAGATGATCTGAATTGGAAGATTGAAATTGAATCAATTTGATTGGAATGTCCAGGTTTATTGAAATGGAAAGAGACAGTTTGATTTGAAATTATTTTCAAAATAAATTATTTTAAAATAAACTGTTTAAAATATATCTTTTCAAATATTCAAATTATTTTGATTTTCCAAGCTATTTTACTATATAAACCATTTTCAATACTCAAACTATTTTATATCATACTATTTTAACTTTTTAAATTATTTAAAAAAATTCAAACTATTTTCTAAGAATTCAAACCGGTCAAGGTTGGAATGTTTATATTTAAATCGTGAATTTAAATGCGAATTGGGTTAAAATAAAGTTATAACCTAAATAGAAATTCGAAACGATTTTTGAAGTGAAATTTAAATATTGGAGCGAAATGATTTCAAGTGAAATTGACATATTTTGAGTAAATATGTTATTTTGAAATGAAATGATATTTTTGAAGTGAATATGATATTTTGATATCAAGTATGAATCATTTTCGAAATGTAAAAGCACCAATCGGTGTGTAAAATGATGTTTGGTTGTTAAAGAGACCGGGGCCTCTTATTGGCATACTCTCTGTCAATATTGGATCCACTTAACAACTATGTACACCGAGGAGCCTCCAGAATGTAGTGGTTGGATTTGGCGTGCATTGCTAGATTTGGAGAAAGAGAAAGATGATGGATAGACCCCGACACTGTGTCAATTGGAAATGACTAAAACAAGACAACTAGTCCTGACCATTGAGGCTAGCTACCTCTGGCGACATCTGTTTTTCATATTACCATATTGATTTTTGACTTGATTATGGGATGGATGTTCAAGGTGGGCCATTAGGGGTTACCACCAGTCAGGCGACTCGAATTGGTACTATCCTACTTTGGGCATTGCCTCACGTTCCTTGTCATAGTTTTATCCTTATACGCGCCCACTACAATTTTGTTTTAGTATGGTACCTATAGGGGACTCACTGGCTACTGACGTTACTAGTTTTGTTACAGGACCTGCATAGACTACCTGCTTAAAAATGTGTTAAAGGGGATTAGTGTAAAGCCTTAACGCTAGGAAAAATATTTATTTTATTTATAAACATTACATATATAGCGTATCTTACTACATATAGATAGTTTGATGGATCCTTAGGAGATGGAAAATCATGTATCATCTCTTAAGTTATTGCACCCACGTTGCATACTTGATAGGAGATGGAAAATCCCATAAACATCATTGAAGCTATTACACTCATATTTACTTGTTATTATTTAACTTACATAAGAACTTTTAGTTCTGACTTGAGTGTTTTGTCTTTTCGTTATGCTCAGGTCAGCCTGAGTATTTCAGTGGTTAAGACATTATTCCTTGAAGATGAAGATGGAGTTTGCTAGACAGTATTTACTATTATTATTCTGCTGCATTAGTTTGGTATGTTTGTTCATTGTACTCTGATTATGTTGTAGAAATTGTGTAATCAAATGTATAGTGTAAAACAGTTTCATGAACTGTTTATTTAATTATTATATTTTATCATTCCACTACGAGATTCTGTGTTTTGCTTTCCTTCTTTTCTCTTATTTTCTTATTAGACCCCGTTGAAAATCCTCCCTTTTGAATTGTTTGAGTTAGACATATGTGGTTTATTGTCAACTTTAACCATCCAAAAAGGTGGGTCGTCGTAGAAAAAAAGGATCTCTTGTCCATGCTATTAAGTAGCTAAATGAATTAAAGTGGTTGTAATAAAATGTTAATATGTTTTATTGAAAGTAAGTCGACTTGTACTTATCACAAATAGTGCACTTCGGGAATGTGATGAATACAAGGGGGTTAATTTCGATAAGCGGGTCATGATAATCTAAGCATATGGAGCATATGTCCATATGTAAATATTACACCCTGATAGTGGGATAGTCCACTATAAATAACTTGACCCTTTAAAATTATCGAAGGTTGATTTGGAGAGACCGAGATCAAATATTGGTTGTTAACTGAAAACCACTTCGAACCAACGTAAACATTCAAATTGAAAATATTAAAGGCAAGATCCAAGATGAAGACTATGAAGTGCCTTCGGTTCGTTCATCTTCTGAATGACTTGTATGGATGAATTCTGACTTTGTGTTAACATATGGAAGGTAATGTTAGCATTCCAAGTGGCAATGCTATAATAAAGGTAAACGTAGGCTCAGGCCTCATCAACCGGGAATGACTAAAACCAAGGGAGATGTAGCAAGGTTAAATGGGTCGCTCCCATGAGGGTAAGTTCATCCCTATCTAGAGTCCCTACTATTAACTCATTTATGCTTCGGTACGATTGCTGATTCCAACCGAGGGGTGATCTTATTCGGTACTATCCAGTAAAGGGTAGGCGGGTCTTGTGTTGGCAGGGGTCGATAGGTTAGACCACCGTGTTATTTTATCTTGAGATGCATCATAACAGACGGTACCCTAGTAACCCAGTCATTTTATGGAATCCATTCTCCAATAAGTGACGTACGTTTTTAGTTGTACCTAGATATGTTGAACTGTGAGATGCAGGCATTTCAGCTATGTTCCATTTTACTTGAAAACCCTAGACATTACCATAATATCACTGGATTTCTATATAAAGTGTTTTGGTTATCGTAAGGTAAAAACTCATCCGTGTTTATATGCGGCATGGTCTTACAAGATTCCTTTGATTTCAAAGTGTTTTATAAAGTAAAAATTAAGTTGTTTGAGTTTACTCACACCAGACCCATGTATGACCTAGAGTTTTATTTTCTTTTCCTAAAACTCTCGGGAACTAAAAATTTTATGAGTAGCCAAGTGATCCAAGTTTATTATGGAAGCATTTTGAAGGAGTTGGAGCAGGCGGCTTCACCGTAGCTTATTATTTTATTTTCGCTGTGTTTATGTATGATCAATGTATTTTGTGATGGGCAGGTAGTATAACTGTCTAGTTGAAATTGTATTGTAATGACTCTGATCTATTATTATTATGGGAATGACTATGTAATATCCTATGTTATCTATTATATGTTGTTCTGATGAGTGGTGAGATTCTGTGATTGTTTAGTTTCTTCTTATCTTTCATTTACTTCTACCCTTAATGGCTCGTCTTTTGGTTCAAAAAAGGAGGTCGTTACACTCATCCTCCCATCAAATTAAGGGATTATGTATCCCAACAGGTGATGTATCCAATATAAGATTTTATTTCATATAATAGGGTATCCCCTTCATATCGAGCCTACTTAAGTAACATCACTAACCAAATAGAACCAACCAACTTTAGTGAAGCCAATCAAAGCCCAATTTGGCCTAAGGCTATGAATGAAGAACTTTAAGCCTTAGAAAAAATGACACATGGGATATTATTAATTTACCAAAGAATAACAAAACACGTAGATTGCAAATGAGTATACAAAATCAAATACAATAATGATGGTGTTATTGAAAGGTACAAAGCTAGGTTAATGGCCTAGAGATTTACCCAAACGTATGGTGTTGACTACCAAGAGCTTTTGCACCAGTAGCAAAAATGAATACGGTAAGAATTTTGCTATCAGTAGCCACCATCTTTGGATGGAATTTGTTCCAAATGCATATAAAAAATGCATTCCTTCAAGGAAATCTATATGATTCTTCCTCCGGGTTACAAAAGTGAGACGAACTCATCATTGATGTGTAAATTAAAAAAGGCGATCTATGGTCTAAAGCAATCTTTACGAGCATGGTATGCCAAGCTAAGCTATTCTCTTTTAAAGATTAACTGTTTTAAAAGTACCTTCGATTCCTCTATGTTTATCAAATACTCACAAAATATCACTACTATTATTCTAGTTTATGTTGATACATTATCATCACTAGAAATAGTAATGAGGAATTTAAAAGAGTTAAACAATATTTAAAAAAGGAATTTGACATCAAAGACCTTGGAAAACATACATATTCTCTTGAGTCCACTCAAGTAAAGGATTATTTCTATCCCAAAGAAAATATGTCCTTGATATGTTAAAAGTGACTAGTAAATTAGGAGCAAAATCAGCAAATACTTCTATGGAGATGAATAATTCGGAGTTAAAGATGATGAGCCATTATCTAACATAGGACAATATTAGAGGATAGTAGGAAAATTAATTTACCTTATCCGAAGAAGCAACTGTAGTTGAATCATAAATAATGATTCTCCTTAAAGATAATGATACATACCTTAAAAGTTGTTTAACATTGTCTTATTATGGTTCTTAATTTACTTCTTGTTAATGAAAGGAAACAAATCCTATACATTATTCGAAGAAGTAACTATAGTTGAATCAAGATAATGATTGTCCTTAAAGACAGTGATTCATACTTTATTTTTCCTCCCAAACTCATCATCCTAAAAAATTGTAGCATTTTCCATCTTAATTTTTATTTTAGTATGGGTTTATAAAACTTGTAACTTTTAATTCGCTTAGAATACCAATAAAGTATTTGCTAACTTTAGTACCTCAATATATAATTATTTAGTAAGCTGAAACAAATAATCATATTAATCACCAAATCAAAATTTGAGACTTCATTATAAAAGGTATTTAGCATAAGTAGATATAAGCTTTATTTTAAATTTAGGAGTTTTAATTTCAATAATGTTTTAATTTATTCATAAATTAATCTTATTATTTCTAAAGGAACAATAATAACCAAATTTGTTCATATCAAAATTAGAAACTGAAATCTAAGTGGCAACATAACAAAAATATCAAATAAATCCAAACAATATAACCGAAATCTTAATAATAGCTTAAAAATATCTAGTATACTTTGCTTTATATGTCCATAGATTTCATAAAAGAAACAAATATAAATATATCCTTATGTTTTTTTGTTTAGGTCCTTAGCGACTTCTTTATCCTTATTTATGCATTTATTTACAACGTATGTTAAATGAGTACTTTCAATCTTACATGCTTCAATCTCTCTTCTCCTTAACACAATGCTATGAGCTCAATAAGAGGTCATTTTATTCTTAAAAAATAATAATTTACAATAATCTTAAAATGGTTATACTGTGAATAAAGGGAGTACAAAAAAATACAATAACTTGAGTGCCTTTAACTTTTGAAGCAATATTTTCCATATAGTACTCATTTATATTTACTTTATTTTGACTTTATAGAATCAAGCAATATAAAGCATGCTTGTTTCCCCTTACCATTTTGAAAAAAACGCTTTTCATTCTCAGCAAAGAACTTCTTAAAATTGGTTATCCCCATGGATACCACATCCTTGAACGCTTCTGAAATATTTAATTTTATGATCTTTTGACTATCTTTTTTGAATTATTTCACCTCTGAATGTACTTCATAACATTATAAAAGCATTCAACCATAATATGGATGGGTGTAACCCTCCTAATTGTAAGAGCTAGATTAATGAAGTTAAGAACAAACATATTCTCTTAATAATCCTTAGAGTTAGTCTCAAACAAGATGAGAAAATTAAAATTGGCAGAGACTTTAGTCAAATTAGTTGAAAATTAAACAAAACTTAAGGATTGACCGTATATGCTCATATCTAATAACAACCATAAGTAAATTAAAATAATTAGTTAGTCTGTTCTCAAGATACCTAGCACAACATTAATATCAAGTTTTTGGACAGTAATATTAACTGCAAGCGGTACTCTTGTTGTAATGATTAAATACTGACAATAAATTCAAACTATATTTGGTCAAATATTAGTCTTTCTTTAGACCGGCTAACATCCGCATGAATAAATACACACAAATATCAAACATTTTCATGAACAACTAAAATAAGAGAGGTCACTTTGGTGACATGTTATTTCAAGTAGCTCACTTAGAATGTAGGATATTTACAATTAGTTTGCAAAGAGACACCAAAAACATATTTGAATTTATTTCTTAGTGTATGTACAATATTTCGACTGCTATAAAATACTCCCAAAAACATTTTAAGTCTATATGACACTTGAAAATCTCAAAATTATAACTGTGGCACAACATGTTTTAATCATAGCTGTTATAATCTTTTACTTTAAGTATGTGTGTAACAACCCGGTTTTTCGCGTCAGTTTATAAATGACGATTAAATCATTTTTAACTGCTAATGCAGATTTGAATCAAGTTTAAATTCGTTTGAAAATTTGTTAAAAGAATTATATGGGCTTTTCTTTATTAATTCAACCGGCTTCCTTTTGATTGAGATAAGGGTTGTATTCTTTCCCCTTTCTTATTCGTTCGCAACCCAGACCCCTCCATTCATTCATTCGAAAACCCTAGGCTAAGAAAACGAACGAAAATGGTGGCAGCCTCTTTTCTCGTTCGTCCCTCCGCCTCTATTATCCTCGCATCGCAAAGAAAAATGGTGGCTCGTTTTCGTTCGCCTCCGTGATGCCAGGACGTCGACTCCGCCGAGTTGCTCGCGGCTGCCTCATCGAAAATGGTGAGTGGTTTTCGCCCCTCACATCTAATTCAACAATGCTCTAGTAGCTCGATTTTGTGTGTTTGTTGATAATTTATCTGAGTTTCTTGAGTTCGTATAATCTGATGAATTCCGACTTTGATGAAATTTGAATTGAGTTTGACGACATTGTCTTGTTCGATTTTAAAAGCTATTTTATAGTTTCGGTCATTTTGATTTTGATTATGGCTTTCATTGTCGACTTTGGTCACTTGGATGTTTGAACCTTTATGTGCACTTCATTGTTTCACTGTGAGTTTTGACTCTAGCCATCCGCACTTGTAGATGCATTCCATTTCATATCTGTTTGCATCCTTGCCTTAGTTGATATGTAGTTCACTGCAGCATTTCCTTGTTTGATCGTTTTGCTTCTCTGCCACTTCTCTGTTACTTCATCGAAGGTTGTATTCCTGTTCACTTGAGATTTTCGTTGTTGAGTGCCTTGATTTAATCTCATACTCCATTGTAGTGGTTGTACTTCACTTTATATAACCTGATTACTGTGGCCTTTCTGTATCCACCTTGTAGTTGCACTTGATCACATTGACTTGACTGGTATTTGTTATCTGTACTTGCTGTATATGACTTCAACCTGAGTCATTTGAAGTTAATGTGCATTTGCAACTTTTGCTTCACTTTGAACATGTCTGCATTGTTGTTACTTTAACTGCTTGCTTTCACATGGTAGCTGGACTAGCTCGAGTTGCTGATCATTTGTATGCATACATTCTTGTATGTATATAGGTGTATGGCCACTGCATTCTGGAATCCACTATTTGAGTTTGACATATGCATTTCATTTTGCTCCACTGGTGCCCTTATCTGGTATACGTGATGCAGTACATATGTTTGAATATTGAGTCACCTCTGTACATCTGGTATTTTGAATCTATGTTAACTTGTTCCATTGCTTCATAGCTAAACTTGCATTTGCTGGTTCATCACTTGGTTTCACTACGTATTCCTTCATCATGTATACCCTATGTTGTATCTGGACTTGTACATTTGGTCACTGTTGAGTCTGCATTTTTGTAAGCTTGAGTTTGTATATTCTTGATGGTTCATGTATGTTGAACTCTGACCTTGGCTGTTTCTTTTTCCTCTCGATGGTCTGACCAAACCTGATTATTGAGATGCATTCATGTAGTTTCTAGTGCATTGTGTTTCCTCTGGTGGCATTTCTTCGAGTCAGTTAGTGTTGCAGTGGTAGAGACTTGTTTACATTCTGTATTCGCATGCTTGAAATCGTAAGGTTGCATGTGGTCTTGTTGAAGTCCAGTTTCATAGCTTTACTGTCACTTCCTATTTGTTGTGCACTTAAACTTCACTTTGAGGATCTGTTGCACTTGAACCCTGTGCATGTCATGTCTGCACTCTCTTGTGTCTTCATTTGATATATTGGGTTCTTGATGCTTTGTTTGGTTCTGGTCTCACTTGATGTTGTTCATTCTTGTGCTATGTTGGTCAGTTCCGTAGCATGCTTGACTTGAAGTTGTTAGTCTGGTTCGTTGTATATGAGTTCATTTTGTGGGTTGCCTCTTTGAATTTGAGTAGACTGTTTCGACCACTTGATTGAATTCGAATTTGATTTTCGAATTACTCCTCAGTGAATCCGATCTGGATTTGACATTGTGACATTATTTTATTGCTCTTAAGTTGAACCCGATTTTGGGGTTTGACCTTGCGATCATTGTGACTTTCATTGAGCTTTTGTGTATCTCCTGCGGTAGTGGCGAGGCAGTGCACGCGTGCGTGCACTGCAGCCACCCAAAATCGACAGTTTTGAATTGATATTTCTTTTGTGTCGTGATGCATTGATCTTTTATGCTGTATTGGCGAGGCCGTACACGCGTGCGTGTGCGGCAGCCAATCGAATTTTTGATGGTTTTAAAGTGACAATTTCAATTGTCTTAAATTGATTTAGTCGATTTGATAAATTGTTATTTATCTCTGTTGATGTTTTAAATCTGCTGATTTATTGTTTAACACTATTTAGTGTTATATCTGCCGTTATCCAATTCTCGTATCGAGAGTTGGATATACGAGATTTCTGTGACTGTCGTCTATTTGACGTTTGATTATTATTGCTCCTATGCACTAATAACTGAGTTTGAATTAGACTGACCCGTGTATTATTTTCTTTTGAATGTAATACTCGGGTCAGACCCGAGTTATTTCAGGTTGTAGATTTTCTTCTTTGAGTTGCTGTTCAGGATATGAAGACTTTTCACATCTTCTGAAGTTGTCAATGTCATTTTGTAGTAGTCGTGTCATTGTATAGAACGATATGTATTCATGTATATTAGTCGATAATGTACTTGTATATATAACTTCTAGAGTCGACAGTTGTAGTTGTATCATATGTATTGTGTCAACTATGTATTAACTGACATCAGTTATATATATATGAGACTTTTGTTTTTATCTGTGTTCCGCATTTATATTATCTGTGTTACTGTTATATCTAATGTCCTAAACTATTATGAACCGTCGTAGTTCGTTTTATACTAGTATTGGGTGTGTCGATGGGAGTAAATAAATAATAGAAGAAAAATAAAAAAGTATGTACCACTCCTATCGCGATAACCAATATTAGTGTAAGGCCAATTACGGATGGTCGCTCCTATCCAGCCTTATTCTTCGTAATAATAGACAGTATTTCCTTTAATACTCTTTGTTATTACGAGCATAGAGGTGGGGCGTCACAGTTGGTATCAGAGCTTGGGGTTTATGGACATAATATAAAACATAACTTGGATGGAACATATGTTACAACTATTGGTCGATGTTTTATTTGTGATTTGAGTCAAAATTTAAGTTTTGAAATTTTGATGAAATTTTTAAATATCTTTATTTAAAAATAAAAGTGAAACTATGTTTTGTTGATTTGATTGAATTGTGTTCTGTTTATCAGAGTGCGCAGCGGAAACAGTGAAACTGTCTTCACTGAGTACAACTGACAATCTTTTTAATTTAAAAATCAAAATACGAAATTGATATGGATTTCATTTGTTGTTTACATAGCTGTGATTATTTTGTTTCTTTGAGAATTTCGAATCCGAATTGAGGATTCGAAGAAATTACAGTTATGTGATTTTTGTTGAAATTTCCGCTGACTTTCTTTTATATTAATCATATATTGATTAGATTTTTGCTGTTTGAATTATCTTCATTGAAGATACATTCGAATGATTTCTTTGTTTATATTGTAATGTGCGTGCAAATATGAATTGCACGTTACTGCATTTATTTTACGTTGAACCGATGCTTGGTTATGAAACGTATTTTGTTGCCGTTATTTTTATAACGGGATTTTACACCAATGCTATATTTTGAAGTACGGTGTTTTGTGGCATTTTGATGAATGAAAATTCACTGATATTACATTTTGATGTAAATTGTTTTGATGTGATTTTGACGTTTTAAAATTACTGTCGCTTTGGCTTCAGTAACCGTCAAGTTTTAAAAGTGGATTTTCAAGCGGTTATTCCGCAATACTGATTTGTGACTTTTTTTACGGTATTTTGAGAAGTACAGTTTCCTTATCGAAATTGTTACTGATTTGCTGTTTTAATCACGTGATTGGAAAATCATTTTAAAAATGAAATTTGTTTTATAAATTTTTAACAGTTTGCGTTTTCAAAAGAATGAGAAAGTGACTTAAACGATTCAGCAAAATCGAGGATTATGACCCCTTTCTTTTACTGTTTCGCTTAACTCCGGACTTGTCCAGTTGAGAATGTGAATTGTTATTTTTACAAAATAAATAAAATTGTTTTCAGAAATTGTAACAGTTTGCGCTTTCAAAAGAATGAGGAAGTGATTTAAACGTTTCAGCAAAATCGAGGACTATGACCCCTTTCTTTTACTGATTCGCTTAATTCCGGACTTGTCCGTTTGAGAATGTAAAGTGTATTTTTACAAAATACACAATTTTGCACTTTCAAGGAAACGATGAAGAGATTTAAACGATTTAGCAAAAGTGCGGAGTATGGAACCACACTTTTACTATTTCGGTTAATTCCGGACTTGTTAATTGAATATATGTTGTTTTGATGATTTTGATGAATTTTGCACTTTTAAGGAAACGATGAAGAGAATTAAACGATTTAGTAAAACACGTGGTATGGGACATGTGCGTTTGCTATTTCGGTTAATTCCGGACTCGTTAATTGAAATATTTGATGATTTCGTGTGCTTTCGAGCCACTATGAGGACCTTCGGGTCATTTGTTGGACCTTCGGGTCATTTGTTGGGCTTTCGGGCCACTCTGCGGACCTTCGGGTCAAATACCAGTACTAGACCTTCGGGTCACTCTGCGGACCTTCAGGTCAATCTGATGGGTGCCAAAATTATGTTGAGTACTTGGTAGGCTTCGGCCATATGTTGTGGCACGTGCGGCGAATTAAAAACTCGCCATCTGATGGGATCGATCCAAGCTTTTATGTTGATTTTCTAGTCTTCTTAATTGATTTCTAGATATTTGTTGTTTCCAATTATCTGCAGGTAATTGGATATTTGTTGATATGAGTTCTGATTATCGTTTTTGATAATCAGATATTTGTTGTTTCTAATTATCGCTTGTGATAATTAGATATTTGCTGATATGAGTTCTGATTATCGTTTTTGACAATCAGATATTTGTTGTTTCTAATTATCGCTTGTGATAATTAGATATTTGTTGATATGAGTTCTGATTATCGTTTTTGATAATCAGATATTTGTTGCTTTTAATTATCACTTTAGATAATTAAATATTTGTTGATTTGAGATTTAATTATCGCTTGAGATAATTAAATATTTGTTGAATTTAGATTTAATTATCGCTGTTAGATAATTAAATATTTGTTGATTTGAGATTTAATTATCGTCTTTGATAATTAAATATTTGTTGATTTTAGATTTAATTATCGTTGTTAGATAATTAAATATTTGTTGATTTGAGATTTAATTATCGCTTTAGATAATTAAATATTTGTTGATTTGAGATTTAATTATCGTCTTTGATAATTAAATATTTGTTGATTTTAGATTTAATTATCGCTGTTAGATAATTAAATATTTGTTGATTTGAGATTTAATTATCGTCTTTGATAATTAAATATTTGTTGATTTTAGATTTAATTATCGCTGTTAGATAATTAAATATTTGTTGATTTGAGATTTAATTATCGCTTTAGATAATTAAATATTTATTGATTTGAGATTTAATTATCGTCTTTGATAATTAAATATTTGTTGATTTTAGATTTAATTATCGCTGTTAGATAATTAAATATTTGTTGATTTGAGATTTAATTATCGCTTTAGATAATTAAATATTTGTTGATTTGAGATTTAATTATCGTCTTTGATAATTAAATATTTGTTGATTTTAGATTTAATTATCGCTGTTAGATAATTAAATATTTGTTGATTTGAGATTTAATTATCGCTGTTAGATAATTAAATATTTGTTGATTTGAGATTTAATTATCGCTTTAGATAATTAAATATTTGTTGATATGAGATTTAATTATCGCTGTTAGATAATTAAATATTTGTTGATTTGAGATTTAATTATCGCTTTAGATAATTAAATATTTGCTGGTTTGAGATTTAATTATCGCTTTTGATAATTGAATATTTGTTGAATTTGAAATTTGATTATCGCTTGTGATAATCGAATATTTGTTGATTTGAGAAATTTGACTATCGTTTGAGATAATCAGATATTTGATTGGTTTTCTGACTATCGTTTGAGATAATCAGATATTTGATTTGTCTTCTGATTATCGTTTGAGATAAGTAAATATTTGCGATTTGAAAATTCAATTATCGTTTTTGATGATTGAATATTTGCGATTTTTGAGATTTGAGCTTCGTCTTTTTCTCTGGCGATTCAGGTGAGTAATTTGATTTACTCACATTCAATTCGTGCTCTGTATGGGATTTCTGCTCTGTTTTTCCTTCTCTTTTAGTTGCTGGAACTCGATTGTTCTTGCTTTTGTTAGTCGTCTGATTTTGATCCCTGATTCCCACGAGGTTGATTCTTTTGATTTGAAGCAGTCGAACCTTTCGATTTCTTATCTAATACTTCCCCGCTGACACTTGCTTTGCTTATACATTCGACATTGCCATGCTCTTTTGGTTGTTACCTTTTATCCATTTATTCCCTATGATTGCGTGGACGCAATTTCTTTAAGGAGGGGAGTCTGTAACAACCCGGTTTTTCGCGTCAGTTTATAAATGACGATTAAATCATTTTTAACTTCTAATGCAGATTTGAATCAAGTTTAAATTCATTTGAAAATTTGTTAAAAGAATTATATGGGCTTTTCTTTATTAATTCAACCGGCTTCCTTTTGATTGAGATAAGGGTTGTATTCTTTCCCCTTTCTTATTCGTTCGCAACCCAGACCCCTCCATTCATTCATTCGAAAACCCTAGGCTAAGAAAACGAACGAAAATGGTGGCAGCCTCTTTTCTCGTTCGTCCCTCCGCCTCTATTATCCTCGCATCGCAAAGAAAAATGGTGGCTCGTTTTCGTTCGCCTCCGTGATGCCAGGACGTCGACTCCGCCGAGTTGCTCGCGGCTGCCTCATCGAAAATGGTGAGTGGTTTTCGCCCCTCACATCTAATTCAACAATGCTCTAGTAGCTCGATTTTGTGTGTTTGTTGATAATTTATCTGAGTTTCTTGAGTTCGTATAATCTGATGAATTCCGACTTTGATGAAATTTGAATTGAGTTTGACGACATTGTCTTGTTCGATTTTAAAAGCTATTTTATAGTTTCGGTCATTTTGATTTTGATTATGGCTTTCATTGTCGACTTTGGTCACTTGGATGTTTGAACCTTTATGTGCACTTCATTGTTTCACTGTGAGTTTTGACTCTAGCCATCCGCACTTGTAGATGCATTCCATTTCATATCTGTTTGCATCCTTGCCTTAGTTGATATGTAGTTCACTGCAGCATTTCCTTGTTTGATCGTTTTGCTTCTCTGCCACTTCTCTGTTACTTCATCGAAGGTTGTATTCCTGTTCACTTGAGATTTTCGTTGTTGAGTGCCTTGATTTAATCTCATACTCCATTGTAGTGGTTGTACTTCACTTTATATAACCTGATTACTGTGGCCTTTCTGTATCCACCTTGTAGTTGCACTTGATCACATTGACTTGACTGGTATTTGTTATCTGTACTTGCTGTATATGACTTCAACCTGAGTCATTTGAAGTTAATGTGCATTTGCAACTTTTGCTTCACTTTGAACATGTCTGCATTGTTGTTACTTTAACTGCTTGCTTTCACATGGTAGCTGGACTAGCTCGAGTTGCTGATCATTTGTATGCATACATTCTTGTATGTATATAGGTGTATGGCCACTGCATTCTGGAATCCACTATTTGAGTTTGACATATGCATTTCATTTTGCTCCACTGGTGCCCTTATCTGGTATACGTGATGCAGTACATATGTTTGAATATTGAGTCACCTCTGTACATCTGGTATTTTGAATCTATGTTAACTTGTTCCATTGCTTCATAGCTAAACTTGCATTTGCTGGTTCATCACTTGGTTTCACTACGTATTCCTTCATCATGTATACCCTATGTTGTATCTGGACTTGTACATTTGGTCACTGTTGAGTCTGCATTTTTGTAAGCTTGAGTTTGTATATTCTTGATGGTTCATGTATGTTGAACTCTGACCTTGGCTGTTTCTTTTTCCTCTCGATGGTCTGACCAAACCTGATTATTGAGATGCATTCATGTAGTTTCTAGTGCATTGTGTTTCCTCTGGTGGCATTTCTTCGAGTCAGTTAGTGTTGCAGTGGTAGAGACTTGTTTACATTCTGTATTCGCATGCTTGAAATCGTAAGGTTGCATGTGGTCTTGTTGAAGTCCAGTTTCATAGCTTTACTGTCACTTCCTATTTGTTGTGCACTTAAACTTCACTTTGAGGATCTGTTGCACTTGAACCCTGTGCATGTCATGTCTGCACTCTCTTGTGTCTTCATTTGATATATTGGGTTCTTGATGCTTTGTTTGGTTCTGGTCTCACTTGATGTTGTTCATTCTTGTGCTATGTTGGTCAGTTCCGTAGCATGCTTGACTTGAAGTTGTTAGTCTGGTTCGTTGTATATGAGTTCATTTTGTGGGCTGCCTCTTTGAATTTGAGTAGACTGTTTCGACCACTTGATTGAATTCGAATTTGATTTTCGAATTACTCCTCAGTGAATCCGATCTGGATTTGACATTGTGACATTATTTTATTGCTCTTAAGTTGAACCCGATTTTGGGGTTTGACCTTGCGATCATTGTGACTTTCATTGAGCTTTTGTGTATCTCCTACGATAGTGGCGAGGCAGTGCACGCGTGCGTGCACTGCAGCCACCCAAAATCGACAGTTTTGAATTGATATTTCTTTTGTGTCGTGATGCATTGATCTTTTATGCTGTATTGGCGAGGCCGTACACGCGTGCGTGTGCGGCAGCCAATCGAATTTTTGATGGTTTTAAAGTGACAATTTCAATTGTCTTAAATTGATTTAGTCGATTTGATAAATTGTTATTTATCTCTGTTGAAGTTTTAAATCTGCTGATTTATTGTTTAACACTATTTAGTGTTATATTTGCCGTTATCCAATTCTCGTATCGAGAGTTGGATATACGAGATTTCTGTGACTATCGTCTATTTGACGTTTGATTATTATTGCTCCTATGCACTAATAACTGAGTTTGAATTAGACTGACCCGTGTATTATTTTCTTTTGAATGTAATACTCGGGTCAGACCCGAGTTATTTCAGGTTGTAGATTTTCTTCTTTGAGTTGCTGTTCAGGATATGAAGACTTTTCACATCTTCTGAAGTTGTCAATGTCATTTTGTAGTAGTCGTGTCATTGTATAGAACGATATGTATTCATGTATATTAGTCGATAATTTACTTGTATATATAACTTCTAGAGTCGACAGTTGTAGTTGTATCATATGTATTGTGTCAACTATGTATTAACTGACATCAGTTATATATATATGAGACTTTTGTTTTTATCTGTGTTCCGCATTTATATTATCTGTGTTATTGTTATATCTAATGTCCTAAACTATTATGAACCGTCGTAGTTCGTTTTATACTAGTATTGGGTGTGTCGATGGGAGTAAATAAATAATAGAAGAAAAATAAAAAAGTATGTACCACTCCTATCGAGATAACCAATATTAGTGTAAGGCCAATTACGGATGGTCGCTCCTATCCAGCCTTATTCTTCGTAATAATAGACAGTATTTCCTTTAATACTCTTTGTTATTACGAGCATAGAGGTGGGGCGTCACAGTTGGTATCAGAGCTTGTGGTTTATGGACATAATATAAAACATAACTTGGATGGAACATATGTTACAACTATTGGTCGATGTTTTATTTGTGATTTGAGTCAAAATTTAAGTTTTGAAATTTTGATGAAATTTTTAAATATCTTTATTTAAAAATAAAAGTGAAACTGTGTTTTGTTGATTTGATTGAATTGTGTTCTGTTTATCAGAGTGCGCAGCGGAAACAGTGAAACTGTCTTCGCTGAGTACAACTGACAATCTTTTTGATTTAAAAATCAAAATACGAAATTGATATGGATTTCATTTGTTGTTTACATAGCTGTGATTATTGTTTCTTTGAGAATTTCGAATCCGAATTGAGGATTCGAAGAAATTACAGTTATGTGATTTTTGTTGAAATTTCCGCTGACTTTCTTTTATGTTAATCATATATTGATTAGATTTTTGCTGTTTGAATTATCTTCATTGAAGATACATTCGAATGATTTCTTTGTTTATATTGTAATGTGCGTGCAAATATGAATTGCACGTTACTGCATTTATTTTACGTTGAACCGATGCTTGGTTATGAAACGTATTTTGTTGCCGTTATTTTTATAACGGGATTTTACACCAATGCTATATTTTGAAGTACGGTGTTTTGTGGCATTTTGATGAATGAAAATTCACTGATATTACATTTTGATGTAAATTGTTTTGATGTGATTTTGACGTTTTAAAATTACTGTCGCTTTGGCTTCAGTAACCGTCAAGTTTTAAAAGTGGATTTTCAAGCGGTTATTCCGCAATACTGATTTGTGACCGTTTTTACGGTATTTTGAGAAGTACAGTTTCCTTATCGAAATTGTTACTGATTTGCTGTTTTAATCACGTGATTGGAAAATCATTTTAAAAATGAAATTTGTTTATAAATTTTTAACAGTTTGCGTTTTCAAAAGAATGAGAAAGTGACTTAAACGATTCAGCAAAATCGAGGATTATGACCCCTTTCTTTTACTGTTTCGCTTAACTCCGGACTTGTCCAGTTGAGAATGTGAATTGTTATTTTTACAAAATAAATAAAATTGTTTTCAGAAATTGTAACAGTTTGCGCTTTCAAAAGAATGAGGAAGTGATTTAAACGTTTCAGCAAAATCGAGGACTATGACCCCTTTCTTTTACTGATTCGCTTAATTCCGGACTTGTCCGTTTGAGAATGTAAAGTGTATTTTTACAAAATACACAATTTTGCACTTTCAAGGAAACGATGAAGAGATTTAAACGATTTAGCAAAAGTGCGGAGTATGGAACCACACTTTTACTATTTCGGTTAATTCCGGACTCGTTAATTGAATATCTGTTGTTTTGATGATTTTGATGAATTTTGCACTTTTAAGGAAACGATGAAGAGAATTAAACGATTTAGTAAAACACGTGGTATGGGACATGTGCGTTTGCTATTTCGGTTAATTCCGGACTCGTTAATTGAAATATTTGATGATTTCGTGTGCTTTCGAGCCATTATGAGGACCTTCGGGTCATTTGTTGGACCTTCGGGTCATTTGTTGGGCTTTCGGGCCACTCTGCGGACCTTCGGGTCAAATACCAGTACTAGACCTTCGGGTCACTCTGCGGACCTTCGGGTCAATCTGATGGGCGCCAAAATTATGTTGAGTACTTGGTAGGCTTCGGCCATATGTTGTGGCACGTGCGGCGAATTAAAAACTCGCCATCTGATGGGATCGATCCAAGCTTTTATGTTGATTTTCTAGTCTTCTTAATTGATTTCTAGATATTTGTTGTTTCCAATTATCTGCAGGTAATTGGATATTTGTTGATATGAGTTCTGATTATCGTTTTTGATAATCAGATATTTGTTGTTTCTAATTATCGCTTGTGATAATTAGATATTTGCTGATATGAGTTCTGATTATCATTTTTGACAATCAGATATTTGTTGTTTCTAATTATCGCTTGTGATAATTAGATATTTGTTGATATGAGTTCTGATTATCGTTTTTGATAATCAGATATTTGTTGCTTTTAATTATCACTTTAGATAATTAAATATTTGTTGATTTGAGATTTAATTATCGCTTGAGATAATTAAATATTTGTTGAATTTAGATTTAATTATCGCTGTTAGATAATTAAATATTTGTTGATTTGAGATTTAATTATCGTCTTTGATAATTAAATATTTGTTGATTTTAGATTTAATTATCGCTGTTAGATAATTAAATATTTGTTGATTTGAGATTTAATTATCACTTTAGATAATTAAATATTTGTTGATTTGAGATTTAATTATCGTCTTTGATAATTAAATATTTGTTGATTTTAGATTTAATTATCGCTGTTAGATAATTAAATATTTGTTGATTTGAGATTTAATTATCGTCTTTGATAATTAAATATTTGTTGATTTTAGATTTAATTATCGTTGTTAGATAATTAAATATTTGTTGATTTGAGATTTAATTATCGCTTTAGATAATTAAATATTTGTTGATTTGAGATTTAATTATCGTCTTTGATAATTAAATATTTGTTGTTTTAGATTTAATTATCGCTGTTAGATAATTAAATATTTGTTGATTTGAGATTTAATTATCGCTTTAGATAATTAAATATTTGTTGATTTGAGATTTAATTATCGTCTTTGATAATTAAATATTTGTTGATTTTAGATTTAATTATCGCTGTTAGATAATTAAATATTTGTTGATTTGAGATTTAATTATCGCTGTTAGATAATTAAATATTTGTTGATTTGAGATTTAATTATCGCTTTAGATAATTAAATATTTGTTGATATGAGATTTAATTATCGCTGTTAGATAATTAAATATTTGTTGATTTGAGATTTAATTATCGCTTTAGATAATTAAATATTTGTTGATATGAGATTTAATTATCGCTTTTGATAATTAAATATTTGCTGGTTTGAGATTTAATTATCGCTTTTAATAATTGAATATTTGTTGAATTTGAAATTTGATTATCGCTTGTGATAATCGAATATTTGTTGATTTGAGAAATTTGACTATCGTTTGAGATAATCAGATATTTGATTGGTTTTCTGACTATCGTTTGAGATAATCAGATATTTGATTTGTCTTCTGATTATCGTTTGAGATAAGTAAATATTTGCGATTTGAAAATTCAATTATCGTTTTTGATGATTGAATATTTGCGATTTTTGAGATTTGAGCTTCGTCTTTTTCTCTGGCGATTCAGGTGAGTAATTTGATTTACTCACATTCAATTCGTGCTCTGTATGGGATTTCTGCTCTGTTTTTCCTTCTCTTTTAGTTGCTGGAACTCGATTGTTCTTGCTTTTGTTAGTCGTCTGATTTTGATCCCTGATTCCCACGAGGTTGATTCTTTTGATTTGAAGCAGTCGAACCTTTCGATTTCTTATCTAATACTTCCCCGCTGACACTTGCTTTGCTTATACATTCGACATTGCCATGCTCTTTTGGTTGTTACCTTTTATCCATTTATTCCCTATGATTGCGTGGACGCAATTTCTTTAAGGAGGGGAGTCTGTAACAACCCGGTTTTTCGCGTCAGTTTATAAATGACGATTAAATCATTTTTAACTGCTAATGCAGATTTGAATCAAGTTTAAATTCATTTGAAAATTTGTTAAAAGAATTATATGGGCTTTTCTTTATTAATTCAACCGGCTTCCTTTTGATTGAGATAAGGGTTGTATTCTTTCCCCTTTCTTATTCGTTCGCAACCCAGACCCCTCCATTCATTCATTCGAAAACCCTAGGCTAAGAAAACGAACGAAAATGGTGGCAGCCTCTTTTCTCGTTCGTCCCTCCGCCTCTATTATCCTCGCATCGCAAAGAAAAATGGTGGCTCGTTTTCGTTCGCCTCCGTGATGCCAGGACGTCGACTCCGCCGAGTTGCTCGCGGCTGCCTCATCGAAAATGGTGAGTGGTTTTCGCCCCTCACATCTAATTCAACAATGCTCTAGTAGCTCGATTTTGTGTGTTTGTTGATAATTTATCTGAGTTTCTTGAGTTCGTATAATCTGATGAATTCCGACTTTGATGAAATTTGAATTGAGTTTGACGACATTGTCTTGTTCGATTTTAAAAGCTATTTTATAGTTTCGGTCATTTTGATTTTGATTATGGCTTTCATTGTCGACTTTGGTCACTTGGATGTTTGAAACTTTATGTGCACTTCATTGTTTCACTGTGAGTTTCGACTCTAGCCATCCGCACTTGTAGATGCATTCCATTTCATATCTGTTTGCATCCTTGCCTTAGTTGATATGTAGTTCACTGCAGCATTTCCTTGTTTGATCGTTTTGCTTCTCTGCCACTTCTCTGTTACTTCATCGAAGGTTGTATTCCTGTTCACTTGAGATTTTCGTTGTTGACTGCCTTGATTTAATCTCATACTCCATTGTAGTGGTTGTACTTCACTTTATATAACCTGATTACTGTGGCCTTTCTGTATCCACCTTGTAGTTGCACTTGATCACATTGACTTGACTGGTATTTGTTATCTGTACTTGCTGTATATGACTTCAACCTGAGTCATTTGAAGTTAATGTGCATTTGCAACTTTTGCTTCACTTTGAACATGTCTGCATTGTTGTTACTTTAACTGCTTGCTTTCACATGGTAGCTGGACTAGCTCGAGTTGATGATCATTTGTATGCATACATTCTTGTATGTATATAGGTGTATGGCCACTGCATTCTGGAATCCACTATTTGAGTTTGACATATGCATTTCATTTTGCTCCACTGGTGCCCTTATCTGGTATACGTGATGCAGTACATATGTTTGAATATTGAGTCACCTCTTTACATCTGGTATTTTGAATCTATGTTAACTTGTTCCATTGCTTCATAGCTAAACTTGCATTTGCTGGTTCATCACTTGGTTTCACTACGTATTCCTTCATCATGTATACCCTATGTTGTATCTGGACTTGTACATTTGGTCACTGTTGAGTCTGCATTTTTGTAAGCTTGAGTTTGTATATTCTTGATGGTTCATGTATGTTGAACTCTGACCTTGGCTGTTTCTTTTTCCTCTCGATGGTCTGACCAAACCTGATCATTGAGATGCATTCATGTAGTTTCTAGTGCATTGTGTTTCCTCTGGTGGCATTTCTTCGAGTCAGTTAGTGTTGTAGTGGTAGAGACTTGTTTACATTCTGTATTCGCATGCTTGAAATCGTAAGGTTGCATGTGGTCTTGTTGAAGTCCAGTTTCATAGCTTTATTGTCACTTCCTATTTGTTGTGCACTTAAACTTCACTATGAGGATCTGTTGCACTTGAACCCTGTGCATGTCATGTCTGCACTCTCTTGTGTCTTCATTTGATATATTGGGTTCTTGATGCTTTGTTTGGTTCTGGTCTCACTTGATGTTGTTCATTCTTGTGCTATGTTGGTCAGTTCCGTAGCATGCTTGACTTGAAGTTGTTAGTCTGGTTCGTTGTATATGAGTTCATTTTGTGGGCTGCCTCTTTGAATTTGAGTAGACTGTTTCGACCACTTGATTGAATTCGAATTTGATTTTCGAATTACTCCTCAGTGAATCCGATCTGGATTTGACATTGTGACATTATTTTATTGCTCTTAAGTTGAACCCGATTTCGGGGTTTGACCTTGCGATCATTATGACTTTCATTGAGCTTTTGTGTATCTCCTGCGATAGTGGCGAGGAAGTGCACGCGTGCGTGCACTGCAGCCACCCAAAATCGACAGTTTTGAATTGATATTTCTTTTGTGTCGTGATGCATTGATCTTTTATGCTGTATTGGCGAGGCCGTACACGCGTGCGTGTGCGGCAGCCAATCGAATTTTTGATGGTTTTAAAGTGACAATTTCAATTGTCTTA
This sequence comes from Allium fistulosum, assembly GCA_030737815.1. NCBI lineage: Eukaryota > Viridiplantae > Streptophyta > Magnoliopsida > Asparagales > Amaryllidaceae > Allium > Allium fistulosum. Next base: position 71,479,767 of record CM060903.1, read on the forward strand.
AATTGATTTAGTCGATTTGATAAATTGTTATTTATCTCTGTTGATGTTTTAAATCTGCTGATTTATTGTTTAACACTATTTAGTGTTATATCTGCCGTTATCCAATTCTCGTATCGAGAGTTGGATATACGAGATTTCTGTGACTGTTGTCTATTTGACGTTTGATTATTATTGCTCCTATGCACTAATAACTGAGTTTGAATTAGACTGACCCGTGTATTATTTTCTTTTGAATGTAATACTCGGGTCAGACCCGAGTTATTTCAGGTTGTAGATTTTCTTCTTTGAGTTGCTGTTCAGGATATGAAGACTTTTCACATCTTCTGAAGTTGTCAATGTCATTTTGTAGTAGTCGTGTCATTGTATAGAACGATATGTATTCATGTATATTAGTCGATAATGTACTTGTATATATAACTTCTAGAGTCGACAGATGTAGTTGTATCATATGTATTGTGTCAACTATGTATTAACTGACATCAGTTATATATATATGAGACTTTTGTTTTTATCTGTGTTCCGCATTTATATTATCTGTGTTACTGTTATATCTAATGTCCTAAACTATTATGAACCGTCGTAGTTCGTTTTATACTAGTATTGGGTGTGTCGATGGGAGTAAATAAATAATAGAAGAAAAATAAAAAAGTATGTACCACTCCTATCGAGATAACCAATATTAGTGTAAGGCCAATTACGGATGGTCGCTCCTATCCAGCCTTATTCTTCGTAATAATAGATAGTATTTCATTTAATACTCTTTGTTATTATGAGCATAGAGGTGGGGCGTCACAATGTGGTTACATTCATGACATTTCCTATATAAATATGATATAAGGCATCATAAATAAATCACATAACAAATGTCATGGATGAACGTTAGAATTAAATGACACATAAAATTATGCATAAATGACATAGTAAATGTCGTACTAAATAACATGAATGAATGTAGTAGCTATGATGTATATCTGAACCACAATATAGCTATATGGTATGCTACAGTGTCACTTTATCCTTAGTTTATTATTTGAATACTTAATAAAGGCCAGTAACCATGTATTTTGGCAAAATATGAAAACTGCCGCTCCTTTTATTTTATGTTAACCAAAGCACGAAAGTGAAACATATTTTCAAGGACAAACATATAAAATATATGTAACTATTAAACATAAATTCATCAAAATAATAAACCATATGTCTTTTCTTATTTCAAATACAAACATGCTGCATCAATAAATTTATTGCAACTGACGCATTTACTGCATTTATGATAATAAATTAATTAATTTGTTACATACAACCACATTTAATGCAATTATTATAACAATAAATGCAATTGACCGTTATGTGGTCCAAGATGTAAATTAGTGTCATGTTAAAATTTATTTAAATAATAAAATAAACACATTAAAGGAGCATACTTTATTTCTAATTAACTGAAATAATAACCCAAATACCTTATATAAATATCCGAATTACTTAATCAAAAGTTAAGTGAGGTAAAATAGTAATAGATTCAGATTTATATTTCTTGCATAAATGGTTCTAAATTATACATATCTGTTTATACTATTTATAAACATTAAAGAAAATGATTGTACATATCAAATCCAAAATATTCCTCACATTAAAATTCACAACTTATTTACAAATTATATAATAATAAACATGTGAATGTTTTAACCAACACGAGTTGTTACTGAGATTTAGAGGAATTTTGATCATTTTCAATAAATTTAATGATTTCAAAATTCTATCTTATTTCATAAATAACATATAGATCATTTAGATCTATATTTCTACACCAAAGCAGTTTCACAAATCAGCCTTTCAATTTACAATAATAAAAAAATTGATATTAAACCAAATTTAAAATCATTAATAAAAAATCCTTGATACATAGATCAAACAGATCTCAAACTTGAGTAAGAAATTACATAGATTCAATGACTTCTAAATGAAGTTTGATTCAAAACTTACTCAAAAATGCATAAAAATAATTTCTCAATGAAATCAATGATGGGTAGCTATGATACCACTTATTAAGATTTCAATATATTTTAAGATTGATTAATCATGAAAACCTTGATTTGAATAGGTGATCCATATTGATTTGACTTAGAGGAAATAAGTGGAAAGTAAACGAATAGTGAAAGCCATACCTGAATTCATAGTTGCTGATTGGAAAAGTAAAACTGGTTTGGTTTTCGATATTGACACAAGCCCTAGATCTTATATTAGATCTAAATCCAAGTTGCTGCTTTCATAAACTGATTAAGAGAAAGAGATAGATCTGATCTTCCAAATTGACATAAACCCTATATCTGAATTATTTCCACAGAAGAGAGCAGGAGAATAACTGGAGCATATGTTGATACCATAAATCCTTATTTATAATGTTGGCATTCTCTAATTTGGTCCTTCAACAAATTAGAATTGCTCCGGTATCTACGCATTAATACCATGACAATTATATTTTTAAACCTTTTAACTTTAATTCATAATTTGATAATTTTAGTCAGGCTTTAAACAAAAATAGCACGGCACGTTTATTTTACATTTGTGGCCAACATGTTGAAAATTTTCAACATTTAATTCTTAAATTGTCATATTTATTTTTTACAAACTAATTATTTTTGACAAAAAAATGATTTATTAAACTTATTTTTCTATTAAAAAGATACTTTCTTAAAATAATTGATTTAATAGAAATAGTTGAATTTTTTGTAATAATTAATTTTGAAGATTTTCTTTATCTTTTTAAAGTTTGCGAACTTTTAAAGAAGAGAATAATAATTGTTGTTCTTATGGTCTTTTTGTACAATGAGAGAATAATGACTGTCAAAAACTGGAGTAAAAATTTGTTTATTTATTATTTTATAATTAAAATTCTAGCTTCATACGAGAATAATAATTGTTGTTCTTATGGTTCTTTTTGTACACTGAGATAACAATGACTGTCAAAAACTGGAAAAAAATTTGTTTATTTATTATTTTATAATTAAAATTCTAGCTTCATACATGTCGTTTGTACTAAGTATTTTGATTTGCACATGCAAATAATGTGTCATTCTCGCAATTTCTCTAGTTTGGTAATAGTAAACATATGATAAAAACTACAAAATATTAAAAATAGATGTGCTTGATACATAATGAGTTGATTAAAAAATAACATATAACAAGTTGATTGGAAAAAAATTGTGCTTTTATGATTTTTTTAAAAACTACAATACACTTTGAAGAAAAAAAATCAAATATGAAAATATCTTTATTATCATCAAACGAGATATATACTGCACAATTTATCTCTAAATCAACCAAGCTTTCAACCACTTAGCTACCATGAATAATTTTTCATTGCAATATAGATTTAATCCCTTATAGCATAATCAAATAACACTTCAAATGACCCAAAAGCAAAGCACAACGAATTACAAACCGCCTACCTAAGCAAAAAAAAATATAAAATCAATAATTGTACTGTACCCCTTTGACATTGTAAATAGCAAACAAGGGAAAAAACCAACAATGATACTAGTTTGCATCTACATAATATGCAAAAAGTAAAGCTTTGAAATACACACGAAAAAAAAAGTTCCAGAGATGTTTGTGACATCATATGCACATTCATATAATCATTAATTAATGGAAAGAATAAGAGAAAAAAAGTTTGTCTCAAAGGCTGAAGAAAGATAAAAAGGACGTGTTTGTTTAATCCGATGTTGAAATACCAAAGTGGTCCTGCAACATTGTCCTCAGCATCCTGGTTTCCTGGTGCAGCATTCTCATCAGTCTTCTAAGTCCGCCACTTTTTTCAACTAAAAAACATAAATCGCGATTTATGAAATATGTACTTCCTATTTATTTTTCAGTTGAAATTATTGGAAAACTTTACCATCAAATCCATTATATCTTCTTCTTGGATAAGACCCTCCTCACCTTCCTTGCTCTCCTCACCATAGCCTCTGATGTGTTTTTTATAGAAAGATGCCGATATGCTTTCTAACCTTAATGCGAAACTCCCTTGCGGCAATCTTTGTACTACTTTCCTACAAACACAGAGGGAAAAAGAAAATGATTAGTACTCATGAATGTAGTACAAAGATTGCTGCAAAGGAGTTTCGCAATAAGGTTAGTAAGCATATTGGCATCTTTCTATGAAAAACACAATAGAGGCTATGGTGAGGAGAGTAAGGAGGGTGAGGATGGTCCGATTCAAGAAGAAGATAGAATGGATTTGATGGTAAAGTTTTCCAACAATTTCAACTGAAAAAACAATAGGAAGTACATATTTCATAACCCATGATTTATGTTTTTTAGTTGAAAAAAGTGGCGGACATAAGAAGACGGATGAGAATGCTGCACCAGGAAACCAGGCTGCTGCGGACAATGCTATGGGACCACTTTGGTATTTCAACATCGGATTAAACAAACACATCCCTTTTATCATTCTTCATCCTTCAAGACAAATCTTTTTTCTCTTATTCTTTCCATTTATTAATGATTATATGAATGTATATGATGTCACAAACATCTCTGAATCTTTTTTTTATATGCATTTCAAAACTTTACTTTTGTCATATTATGTAAATGCAAACTGGTATCATTGCTGGTTTTCTTCCGAGTTTACTGTTTACAATGTTAAAAGGGTAAGGTACAATTACTGATTTTATATTTTTTTTTGCTTAGGTGGGCGGTTTGTAATTTGTTGTGCTTTGCTTTTGGGTGATTTGAAGTGTTTTTTAATTATGCTATAAGGGATTAAATCTATATTACTATGAAAAATTATTCATGGTAGCTAAGTGGTAGAAAGCTTGGTTGATTTAGAGATAAATTGTGCAGTATAAATCTCGTTTGATGATAATAAATATATTTTTATATTTGATTTTTTATATTCAAAGTGTATTATAGTTAAAAAAAAATCATAAAAGCACAATTTTTTTCAATCAACTTGTTATATGTTATTTTTTAATCAACGCATCATATATCAAGCACATCTATTTTAAATATTTTGTAGTTTTTATCATATTTTTTCTATTACCATACGAGAGAAATTGCGAGATATTGCAATTAACTTCTATTTGATGTTGGTAAATAGATGTTGTATTTAACGTGTTTATTTAGTGTTGTGTATCAATATGATACCAAGAGATTTTGGGTTTCAAAGTGATTTGTCGTGGATATTTTTATTGAGTGTGTTACAAGTACAATATTAAAATATAATCAAAACGTAAAGTAGCAACAACGAATATTTTCCTCATCTATTTTCATAAAAAGGTGGATGTAAAATCGATGCCATAGGACGACGATGATTTACAATCATCAATGGGTATCCAACTTTCATGAAACTTTTAGTATTTCACAATTTTAATCAGAAAAGTGATAGATGCAGAGACAAAATGATAAAGATATTTGATTAATTGGTATAGGGTAAAATTGAAATTTATAGTTTCATATTATAATTGGGATGAATAGCATATAAAGAGGTGGCAACGAACGGAGTCATCAAAGGATTCCTATAGCATGCCACGCTAGGTTTTGATTGATTCCAAGTATAAGAGATACTAGGTTATAGTTGAATCACAGGGCACACAACACTTGGTAATAGTAAAATCTAATGTATTTATAACAAGGTGAAATCAGCAATCTTCCTATTCTCAAGATATTTTATCCTTACGTTTGTTAATTTTCATGTACAACAAAAAGAAAAAAAAAATGAAATTTGAAGGATTTAAGTAAATCAAAGAATGTTAAGAAAGTAAAATAGCACAGAGATATGTTTTACTTTTTTGAGAGGAAGAAGAAAACTGTAATTTTGTCTTGATTTTTTAAATCAGATTGAGTGGGGATGGAAACAAAAAATAATGCGGGTGGAAATAGAAATATCCTTACATAAAACACATACCGTACTTTGACTTCACCTAATGAAGGATCATGATCATGGTCAGCGCTCTCTTCCATTTCTCTCTTAGCGCACTCTTCCATTTCCTGGTTAATACATTTGGATACCTGATTGATCTCCCCTAACGCCCTTTCCCAGGTCTTTATCAGCTCTGCAATAGTGTTGGTTGGTTTCATTGTGGTCACGGCTTGCAAAAATTAGAATTACGCTTTCCATAGGCTTCCGATTTATACAATGCATCTTTTCAGCAGATTTAGCATGATTTAAAGTAAAAGGGTTATGAGGGTATTCAAGAAAGGAGGGTTTCATTTTTGAGTACAATTGATCCTAGTTTTATTAAGTTTTTTTTTGAAAATCCAGGAGAACCCGGTAGGCCGGTAAACTTCCAAGGAGGGTATAGTAAAGCCATCCGTTGATCCAAGCCCCCATACCCCTAGGTAAATTTATATAAGATAGGGAAGCGTATCGTAGGAATCGAACCTGAGTCATTTTACTAAACTCAAGCCTCCTTTCTACCGCATCACACCCATGGACAAGTTTTATTAAGTTTCCATCCATAATGTTACATAATTACATCGGTGCCCCGTATAGTCTAGAGAAATAATTCAAGGATAGATAAATGCATAATATAAATCTAGTGTTCTTCTATTTTAATCCGTATTTGCGAATTCTTCTCTTTACCTAATTTATTCACGTAAAAAGGAATAAAAAGAAGCTAACATTTACATATTAAATTTCAACTTTAAAATAGATTTAAATAACTGTAAATTTCTTACTTTAGGCTTATGTCTTTCTCTAACTGTCAAGCCTAATATTAATTAAATATAGGCTCTCTTATACAATTTACAGTCTCAACATAACTAATTAACATAATTGATTACTGAAATAAATACTGAACAAAATTATTTAACGGGAATCTAACGATAATATATCATAAACGTAAAAGATATATAATTAAATTCACTCACCTGGAAAGAAAACACTCCAAGTTCTAGATTTGATTTTTAACCCAGTTCTATTATCCATAGTCTTCCCTATTGCAACCCTATTTAGATCTACAAATTGGGATTTATATGGATTTAGAAATCCGGATCTAATTGAAGAAAAATAAAATAAATAAATTAGAGAACCAGATCTGAGAACTTTACCTCATTCGGATGACTTTATTTGAACATCTCTATTTTAGACCTATAATTTCTATCTCCAACTTGTAAGTTAGAAGGCATAAATCTAAAATAGCTAATTTCTGATGAATTGGAGGAGAAAGAAGAGTGACAGGGCTTCCCACCCATTTAGAAAAATACGAGTTTGAAGGCTAGCCCTGCCTCTTTATTTATAGAGAGTCAAAACATTGTCGTCCGTCCGCTTAAAATAATGCAAATCAGGCTGTTCAAAAGGGTGCAAAATGAGCGCGCTTGATTTGTTCATAAATGTTTTATTCATTATAAACGTTTAACGTTTAAACGTTTCCTATTAATTCCAATTAACTCTCATTAGTTCTATGATTTAATGCTCTTTATAATGCACGTCTATTTTGGATTTTAAATGTGCCTTATTTTCTTTATTAAATGTTATTTATAAATGTTAACTTTTAATCGTTATAAATTATAAACGTTTAACCATTTTTTTTGTTGCTTGTTTATTCTAGTTAATCACCATCAATTGCTCGATTAATTTTCCAATATAAACATGTCTATTTTGAATTTCACATGTGACCACTTAATGTAAATTAATTTCCTCCAATAGCTGATTTGATTACATTGCCTGCTAATGTTAATTAATTGTCTTTAATTACTGATATCAATTAATTTCCTATATGATGGCAATGTTATTTAATTACCTTTATGACGCGCGTCTATTTTAAAATTCAAATGCACGTTATTTCTAGAATTTCATACGCACATATATTTATTTATAACAAATATATTTATGTACATTTACATGTATAATTATTTCTCGATACAAAACTTCGAACGTCAATAACTTTTTCATACGAACTCCGTTCGAGACATATTATATATGTAAATTGATCGAAAAATCACCATAACACAATGTAATAAGTTTCAAGGCCAAATTCTGACATTTCTGAAAATGCTTATTTTCACTATTCATAATTATTTGATTATTTAATTATATAAAAATACACGGTGTTACATTCTCCCACCCTTTAGGAAATTTCGTCCCCGAAATTTGGCAAGGGTAAAACTATGTAATTCCTCGCATTAGTTACATCCATTTTGTGTACATTCGATTTTTCAACCATCTGTGTCATTTTGCAAAGTGCAATACATTATAAAATATATGCATGTACAAGAATTTCTAAGTGGTACCTCCTATATGAATGCGTTTTCTTTTAGAAATTCCTTTTAAAACATAATGCACACATCCTAAATATACTTGCAATTTCTATATGAATGCAATCTTTTGAAAATTCAAAACATTTTTCATCCAATTTTTCCCACACTCCTACAGATTATGAACATATTTCAACAAATTTTATGTCCAAACCTACCACAACTTTTAATTTTAGAAAATTCTAATTTTCCAAATTCGATTTCTTATGTTATAAAGAAGGTGGAAAACGGAAAAACTTCACAATTCTCCGTTTTACTTTTGCGTACCTCTCTCTCCGTACTTGGAACTTATGCCGCTATCGTATAAAATCTCTATTTTCTTTCCCAAGCATGGTTTATATAAGAAGGATTTTTCTTTTCTAACATTTTCTCAAGCTTAATTTATGGAAAAGATGTATTTTTCTTTTGCAATTCTCATTTATTTCTATTGACTTTTCTATTTCTTTCTTTAGATCTTACTATTTTTCTTTTAGTTACCTTTTATCTACTTTTACTCTTCTTTTAATATAGTAACTGAACACAGCTATCATCTAGGGCTAGGAGATCTAGGACCATTTCCACTATGACACAGAAAGGTCCTACTCTAGAAATCCAAGTAGCTCATATGCTCCTCTTGCCGCATATTACTTATTACCAACTTTCGCTGTATTACTCATGACGAATAAGATTTATTCATCTCTTCTATTCAATGCTAAAAAGGAATAACTAAGTCTCATTTATTACAATGCATAAGGATTTCAGTCTATGCAGTCTCTATCTAAAAAGACAACTAAGCTTGGGGAAATTCTCTCTTAAGCTTTAATTTTTCCCCAACTAAGGTCTACATTTCCCAATCACGTGTATCTTACTATCATAGTAATATCACTTCACTATTTTTCTATAGTCTACACACATGAAGCAACATTTCTTGGTTCTCACTAGTGTCCTATACACCTTACGGGAACTTTTATTATTACTACTAGGAGTAATTACTACTATAGCCTTACACTTTTCCCATTACATCTAGGAAATGATTCCCATCAACTCCATATTTAAAAGTCCGGTTTGGTTTATATTTATCATTTTATTTCAAAAATTAAAGCTTCTAAATTGTTGAAACATCAAATCCCAAAATTCTTGCCTTTGAAAGTGTTATTTTGAAGTTTTCAGTTAAATTCGAAGGTGCTTGGTTACTTAAAATTTTATCTTCCAAAAACTTATTTACTTTTTCACCAGAACATTTTTCTTTAAAACATGTCTTGCTTGTTCTTAAAACATTTTTCTTGTTTCTTGACTTCAAAAAAAATGTCCTCACATGTTTTCAAAATATTTTCTTTTCATAGATTTTCAAATTTACTAAAACTGGAGTAGATAAGAACAATTATTTTATCAAAAATCTCTTAACTTTCCTACTCTTCCAATTACTTAACCTCGGAGGAGTTTTTAACTTACTACACTTAACGGTTTTATACCTTAATGTATTGGAATTACTTTCTTTTATGAGAAACTATTAACGCTAAAACCTTCTATGAATCCTTTAAAGGAGGATTTCATGTTTATGTGAAAATATAAGGAATTTATTTTATATTTTATCGAAATAGGCTATATAAAATATGGTGCTTTCCAGACCTTGTACATCTCTTTCACGTATTCCTTATAACTTGCACAAAACATCTTTATTTGTGGTTCATAGAAAATTATATCATTATTTTTTTCATTCCAATAGATTAAAATATGTTTACTCTATATTCGCTTACATAAGATATTTCCTACTAAATTTATTAATTTAACGTACATTATTTTTCAAAAGAACTCATTTTCAAAACTGCTTTAATATTTTCATAATTAAAAAATATTTTCATATACTTATTTAAATAACAAGTGTACATACAAACCACTTTTGAAATTATCTCCAAAACTCATTTGGGTCAAAACAGATGTTGCATAAAACATCGTTACTACAACCCAAAAATACCAATATATGGATTCAATTAAAATAAATATTAATAAATCCCATGTGCTATGCAAAAACATTTCATTTGGGAGTCGCCTACTATAACAATAGTGTCATAGTCTATGCTTCCTTTATTTTTACCGAAAACATCTATTACAACAATAAACATTGTAACCTACGTTTTCGATACTTAACACACTCTAGGTTTTTATATTTAAAATCTTTGTTTACCACAAAGAAACTAGCGAGCTATCGTGCTCTATAATTCTTCAAAAAGAATTTCACTTTTAACAACATCGTATAAAAACCAATTAAATTTTCATACCACTTATTTTTTTCAAAAACCCAATATTTACTTCCTCAGCTATAATAATAATTATATTTTTCAACTTTTCAATTCCAAAAGCTTCATTTTATTGGGCTAGACCTAAAGTGGATTTTCTTCTTACTAAACCTCTTATTCCTTCCAAAATAAAAACATTCTTCCTACTATCCCTAGGAAACTTCCCCACTTTCTATAACATATTGATACCAATCTTCTCTCAAAACATGACTTATTTGTACGCTATAAATTGGAAATAACATAGGGCTCAACATACTTGGATCATCCCAAACCCAACTAGCAAGCTATGCACAAATATACTTCTAAATTTTTTTCATATGTTAAAATCTATAATTAGGAACTATTTGGGTTTTAGTACATAATATATTTATATTTTATTCAAAAATACAAATACGTTCACTCACTATCTACCTAGGAATCCTAAACCTACGCTCTGATACCAAATATAACAACCTTAAGTCTAATCTTTTATTTTGCGTTTAGTTTACTTTTCTTATTCTGTTGGCTACTTATTTACCCTAATTAGCATAATCTTGTCCCAACCTCATCTAACTATTGTGAGACCACTGGTTCTTGACTGAAAGAAAATGCTATCGGTATGGACAACTTCTATTATCTTGCTTATTAACTTAATCCAAGATCCAAGTTTATTAAAATAAGTCTCTTCTGTTATTTCTGCTCCATTTGCTTATTAACTTAATTTAAGTCTTAAAATAAGTCTTTTATGTTCTTTCTACTTAATTATAACCTATGCCATAATTTTACTTGCAATTATCACTACCGTATTCTTTTATAATATATGTATTATAAATATAATTAAAAGCATCTCTTTTCTATTTTAGTCTATCTTCTTTTATTATGATATTGAATTCTCTTTAATTCTCTTATATTATATGACAATCTTGACTTGGGACTAAGTCCAACTATCACAAATTTACTTATCATAATAACTGCTTTACTTTTATTCTATTATCTACGCAGTAAATGCAGATCTAGTTACATTTCCGTCTATAGCTTCTATTCTTGTCTAATAATTAACTTGATTCCTTCTTTATTTCCTTTAATTCTTCACTTCATTTTCTTATATTCTAGGAAGTAGTTCTATTCTATTTGGTTGGTTACAAAAAGCTGTGCTAAAAATCCATTTCCATGTTTTAATACTAAATAATGCTATAAACAATAATCCATAACTGCAAGATATTTCTTTTATTATTTCTTTACTTATTGGATAGTGCAAAATACAATAATTTCTCTATTTTACAGTAATTCCCTTTTCTTTCTTTTTATTCTTGCAATTACGTTTATCGTTATCTTTTAAATATTAAACTATAAAAATGTATTCTCTTTTCTAAACTAACCAATTAATCTATCACTTACTTCCAAATCAAATTATTAGGTTTTCCCTTTTTATTTATTTTTCCCCGTTTTAGCATAATTTACTGCAAATTTCTATTTTTCTCTATTTATTTCAGCTTTTCTTATTTTACATCTAATTTCTGTAAATCTAGCGTTCTTCTATTTTAGTCCGTATTTGCAAATTATTCTCCTTAACTAATTTATTTGCGTAAAGAGGTAAATTTCAACATTAAAATAGATGTAAATAACTATAAATTTCTTACTTTTAGGCTTATGCCTTTTTCTAACTGTCAAGCCTAATATTAATTAAATATAAGCTCTTTTATACAATTTACAGTCTCAACATAACTAATTAATATAATTAATTACTGAAATAAATACCGAATAAAATTATTTAATGAGAATCTAACGATAATATATCATAAACGTAAAAGATATATAATTAAATCCACTCACCTGGAAAGAAAACACTCCAAGTTCCAGATCTGATTTTTAACCCAGTTCTATTATCCATAGCCTTCCCTATTGCAACCCTATTTGGATCCACAAATTCGGATTTATATGGATTTAGAAATCCGGATCTAGTTGAAGAAAAATAAAATAAATAAACTAGAGAACCAGATCTGAGAACTTTACCTCATTCGGACGACTTTATTTGAACATCTCTATTTCATACCTATAATTTCTACCTCCAACTTATAATTCAGAAGGCGTAAATCTAAAATAGCTAATTTCTAATGAATTGGAGAAGAAAGAAGAGCGATAGAGCTTCCGCACCCATTTACAAAAAATATGAGTTTGAAGGCTAGCCTTGCCTCTTTTTTTATAGAGAGTCAAAACAGTGTCATCTGTCCGCTTAAAACGATGCAAATCAGGCCGTTCAAAAGGGTGCAGAATGAGCGTGCCTGATTTGTTTGTAAACGTTTTATTTATTATAAACGTTTAAACATTTCCTATTAATTCTAGTTAACTCTCATTAGTCTCTGATTTAATGCTCTTTATAACGCACGTCTATTTTTGTTTTAAACGTGCCTTATTTGTTTTATTAAATGTTATTTATAAATGTTAACTTTTAAACATTATAAATTATAAATGTTAACCCTTTTTTTTGCTTGTTTATTCTAATTAATCACCATCAATTGCTTGATTAATTTTTCAATATAAAACTTGTCTATTTTGAATTTCACATGTGACAAATTAATGTAAATTAATTTACTCCAATAGTTGATTTGATTACATTGCCTGCTAATGTTAATTAATTGTCTTTAATTACCGATATCAATTAATTTCCTTTATGATGGCAATGTTAATTAATTACCTTTATGACGCGTGTCTATTTTAAAATTCAAATGCACGTTATTTCTAAAATTTCATACGCACATATATTTATTTATAACAAATATATTTACGTACATTTACATGTATAATTGTTTCTCGATACAAAACTTCGAACGTCGATAACTTTTTATACGAACTCCATTCAAGACATATTATATATGTAAATTGATCAGAAAATCGCCACGAACACAATGCAATAAGTTTCAAGGCCAAATTCTGACAATTCCTAAAATGCTTATTTTCACTGTTTATAATTATTTGATTATTTAGTTATATAAAAATACGCGGTGTTACAGAGAGCGTATTATTATTTGTAAAAAAAGTATAGTTGCTAGATCTTATTTTTAAATGATAGTTACATTTGTTAATATCTATAGAGAGGTATTTGTGGAAGTTTACGCTGATAGCAAAAACAGGAAGAGAGAAATGATAAGATAAAAAAATTAATTATATTATTTTTTCAAAACATTTAAATGATGTACCACTTACCACTTCAAAAGTAAATTTATCATCCTAACCGTAATCATCTTTTGAGGGGGATTTTCTATCGTCATTTGTTAATTTCTGGACATGTACACTACCTTTCATTGAAGATGCTTTGGAGATATATCATCTTTTTGAGTCAACCTTTGCTTATTAGAGTGTTTAATATCCATTAGTTGGCTGATAAACCGTATTGTATGCTGAAAGTAATTTTTTAATATATAGAGTAAAGTAATAATAACGTGATGACTGACATGTACTTTTGAACATTTTCTATTAGAAGCATAATCTTTATGCATATTTAAAAATTAAAAATAACATGAAAAAAGAATAAATTTTCAACGATCGATTGATTTTATGTCCGTAAATAACATGTAATCACGATATTATTTTGATGATACACAAAGCAATGCAGTTAGATAAACAATACAAACAAATTCTAAAAAGTGCAAATTACCTTTTTAATATAAAACAGAAGTGTAGAAATTGCAGTTGTAGAAATGATTTTGTCTCCAGTAGAATAAGATTGAAATATATTTAAAAATAAAAAAAACATGAAAAAGGATAAATTTTCATCAATCAGTTGATTTTATGTCTGTAAATAACATGTAATCATAATTTTATATTGAGAATACACATAGCAATGCACTTAAATAAACAATACAAGCAAATTCTAAAAAGTGCAAATTAACTTTGTAATATAAAAAGGAAGTGTAGAAGTTGCAGTCGTAGAAATGAATTTTTTCTTCTCGTATAATAAGAGTGAAATATATAAGTGCAAGATAGGGCCATAGTGTGAAGAACAGTTTTAGTGGTATTATTACACTAACTTGAAGTTATGATATCGGAGATTAACGATGGCGAGCAACCCAATGAAGCATGTCCAAAAGGAAACAGTGGTGGTGAGAGATCTGAATGGAGATGACAGGAGAGAGGTGAAAAGACTGAAAAGAAAAGCCACATGGGTGGCCCCCAAAATGCCTTGTTTTTAAGTATAATTGTGTGACTAAAGTAAATTAAAAATGGAGATATTTAAGAAATGAGTCGTTAGGGTTGGGGTTTGGGGGGGTGGTGGGGCGCTAAAAGTCAATTTTGCAGGATTTCCATCGTGAAGCATTTATTGCTTTACTTGCAATAATAAAATTTTATGTGTAGCTGTCCATATTTGCCAACTTCTCAACTAAAAACTATAGCATATAAAAGTGTAACCTGAGTAGAAAAATCCATTTGAAAAATGGCAACTTCTGAGGATTTAAATACGTTTTCTGATGCATCAAAATGTTTTTCTTGATCTTTATGGTTCAATGAACTTGTAACATGGAAATATATAGCTCTTCAAATCAATATTATGGAAATATATAGCACTTCAAATCAATATCATGGTACAACTCCCTAGATCTGGACATCAGGGTTTATTAGTAAATAAAACGACCGATGATTTGTACATTAGCTTCCATGTATTATAAAAGTCATAAATATGGTGACCCGTATCGGATATGTTTGTGCATTTGCACATACAAGAATTGCAAAGAAAAGTAACATGTGATTAGCTGTCTTTTGTTCAACTAAAATAAGAAAGTCAGCTAGAATCAGATAATTGGAGGGTCATGTATTGGAAAACTACTACAGTTGAATGTCAGTGTTAGTTTTGTACATGAAGACATTACAAATAAATGTTTACTGCGCTAGGCAAAACAGTTATTTAGTTTTGACCCTTTCATGAAAGTTCGTTGTTTAACTTTACATTAAACAATTTAAAATGAATGAGATGCTCTAACATAATGGATTTTAAACAGTATTTTTCGGAGTTGTAGTTTCATTGTATGGACCATGGTATTTGCTACTTCAGGATCATCACTGAAGTGAATTCATATGTAGTGGTCCAGGCTTGGCTGCTCATAAATATAAAGAGTGTCAGGAAGATACAAGTTGGCACTGCTTTTGTGCCATGCCACAAAATGCATTCAAAATGATATTTAACAAGGGAAAAGAATTGTGCCATGTTACATAGATTTAGCAAGACACCAATTACTTTAATCACTAGCATTTCAATGTGAATTATCAATTTATAAATCTAAAGTACCTAAATGGTCGCCATGTTTAGTGGAACAGTTACGCTGTTTATACACCATATGAAAAGCTTTTTGGATGAGTTAAAGAATAAATGTTTTATTGAACAAATCATTGTTGAGGTTAACAAATACTATGGTGGGTGAAATATTGAATAGCATAAGATGGAGTTAGTTACATATGCACAACATTTTTCGAATTTGGATTCTTTATCCATATTTGGTTCTCTGTAATTGCATCATGAGTTATTAAGTTTAATTACTTAATCCAATATTATGACATTTGTAATAATTCATTGACATCAAACCAAAATCATAAAATGTCAAAAGAATGTTCTGCAGATAAAGGAAAATATTATGGACTTCCTATTCCTACTAATTTTGATACCTTAAGAATAATTCCTCTACCACTAAAAACCAGTACTCTCCAATTTCGACAATTAATGAAATAAGGATATTATATTTATGTTATAAAATAAAGAAAGTGAGAAGCCATTAGAGAAGGAGAAAAAAGAAAATGTATAACTTAGATATTAGTCATCCATTTACATTACGTAGACTCCTTTATATACAAACCTCGGAGCATAGTATTGAACAATTTCCATGATGTGAGACTAAACATAATATAACAAACATCGTATAGCATATTCACACTTTATAATATTACAACACTCCTCCTTAAATATGCTTCTTCAAAATCTTGAATGCTCTGCTAACTTGAAGTTGTCACTTTTAAAACATATATGATGATTGCTCCCCCTCATTGTTATCTTTCTTGCATATGTCCATTCAGTTTATACAGCTATTGTCTGTTGACTCATTAAAAACCTTTGTTAGGAAAACCCAATAGGAAAAACCTTGAAAGAGGAAAAAAGTGCAGCTTGTGAAATCATATATATCATACTAAGAATGATATTCCTTCTAAGAGTTTGATACTTCGAGATCAAAATAATGTCTCATTAAAACCTTACTAAGAAAAACCCAATGGGAAAAATCTTAGTGAAGGAAAAAAGAGTACAATGACATATCTTATTTTCTCATTTCTTCAAATGAATTTTGATACTTTTGGATCAAACTAATGTCTCGTTAAAACCTTACTAAGAAAAACCCTATGAGAAAAATCTTAGTGAAGGAAAAAGAGTACAATATAATATGACATATTTCAATAATTTATAGCATCAAATATAGTTTTATACTTCTGGATCAATATAATACTTCATTAAAAACCTTACAAAGGAAAACCCGATGGGAAAAACCTTAGTCAAGTATAAAAATACAATAACTTAAATAACATATTTGAGATGTTATTTCTTGAAAAGACGTTTGATTCCTCTAGATCAAGATAATGCCAGCCTCGTTAAAACCTTAGTAAGAAAAACCCAATGGAAAAATCTTAAATAAAGAAAAAGAGTACATTGTAACTTATTTTCAAATGTTACTAGGGAGTTGATACTTCTGAATCAAGATAATGCCTCATTAAAACTTTACTAATAAAAACCTAGTGGGAAAAATCTTATTTAAGAAAAAAAAGTGCATTATAAAATACTTATGGATGCTCCCCCTGATTTAAAAGTTTTCTCTGAATTCGTATTCGTCTTTCGATAACTTAAATTGGTTATAGATACTTCTAGATCCATAAATATGTTTCTCATTAATAATACAATTTATTAATAGTTTATTCGATACAATCAAATTTTCCAAGATTGTTTCTTCCAAATATGATTTACATTTCATGCATTTTGTTTGCTACCTTTATGAACAACACATCATATGCTTTCATTTTTGTGCTTCAAATCAACTTTGCATATTGCAACTATATCTTTGATGAATATTAAAAGATTCATTACAACATTACTAAAAAGCAGAAAATAATCTACTCATCTTGAAGTATATCAAGATTTTCATTACAATAATACTTAGAAGAGGGTTGTAATCTACACTTCATGTCTTTTGCATTCTTTATAACTACAAAAGTTATATATATTCTTTAGGAATTTGCATACTTTAATAAGTATTTGCATATCGTAACTGCCACTTCAATGGATGTTAAGAGTTTCATTACAACAATACTTAAAATAGGAAGTAATCTGCTCATCATGAATTATATCAAGATTTTCAATACAACAATAATTAAAAGTAGGTTATAATCTACGCTCCTTGTCCTTTGCATTCTTTATAACCACGAAAGTTATTTATATTCTTTAGGAATTTATATACTTTCATCATTTACTATGATTTAAACCATATTTATACCTTCGAGGTATATTAAGCGTTTCAAGCACTTTCGCTACTTTGCGGACTACATGTCCATATCTCTCTATTAGTAAAGAATTCATGACGGTCAGTCATGTTTTCCCCTAATTCAAGATTTTTACTTTATTATTTACAAATTTATCATCGATGATTATTTCTTGTCAGTTCTAGACATGGTTTATTGAGATCTCTTTAATTATCATGTTTTAGATACCTAATGATGTGCACGTAAACGTGCATATATTTACATTCATATTTTATCTATTTTTATTTAAATAAATGTCATATTTGACCATTTTAACATGTTTGAACCAAAGTTCAATTATTGTCAAATCATCATATATTCATCTTCATTCGGGGGCAAAATGGTCATTTTTGTGCATGTGTCAATTTGAGAATTTTTATTTGGACATTTTTTTATGATTTTTATAAGAATTTGGATGCATATGGAAGAAAGTTTTATGAAGATATATGCATGCATAAGATAATACAAAGGAGGGATGATGGAAATAATTCAAATACATGATCATGGAGGACCCCACTTACCCACTTACCTAAATCTACAATTAGAAGCTATTGGACAACTAAGTGGAGGTTAAAGCTTCATGCATATTTGATGATGGATTAATCAGTGGCTAATGGTTACTTGGTGGTCATACTTCCTACAAGGGCATTTTGGGAAGCACACTTAAAATTAAATTAAGGTTTTATGCATGTATAAATAGCCCTCTTATGTACATGTACATATCTTCTTACTCACATTTTACTTAGGAAATTAAAATGCAAGTTATAAGCTCTATGTTTCATGAAATAAAAACGGCTTCTTAGCCTCTTTCTCTTCTCTTTTCTTCTTGTTTTTATTTATGTTGATGTTTATTTCTATGCTTTCTCTCATTTCATGTTTATAGCTTAGATTTATATTCATGCAAGTAGTGTAGCTTTAATTTTTATGCAAGTAGTTAGTAGTTATTCTCTTTTTCTTCCTTTAGTTAGTTTCCATTTCTTTGCTTTTAATGTTGAAATTTACAAATGTTGATTTGATAACACAAATGAGTAGCTAAACCCCTTTGATTTAGGGATAATGAAGCTCTCTAACTTTATGTAAATTGAACATTTCTATGATTTACGATCTCTTTTATTTGTGCTTCATGAAAGTGGATTTTGATGTAAGTTTATACAAGTGGGTTTGATAGCTTGTGTTGCTTTTGCAAATGAGCTTTTCTTATTCAACATAAACACAATTTACATCATCATTTGCTAATTAATTTTTGATTTTGAAATGAAACTAAAAACAAAATTTGATGATCTATATTACTAATTACAATAGTAAATAGATCATACTTAAAATAGCTTTTGCTTTGGCTTCATTTTCATGAGAATTGATAAGTGGTTTATTTGTTGTATTATAGTTTGATGGTTTAAGTTATGTTAATTAATAACATAAATAAACTATACTTATGATAAATACAACAATTATTTCACATAATATCAAAAATGGAGATCATAGATTGTCTGTTGGTTGATTTACAAAAATATGAGAGTGGATTTACCTCTAAATTATTCTCTAATCTCATAGTTTTTAATCTCACTTTTATTCTAATTTTAGCATCATTTTGTTTACAATTTGTGGTTAACAATCTTCTCTCTACTTTGGTATAATTTGATTGATTAGAAAATTTTAAAATCTTAAAAATTTCCTACGGGTCAACCCATACTCGCCATATACTAACTTTTGTACGCCGTGCGCTTGCGGTAAAATTTTAATTTGAAATTTATCGGCGATTTTTTAAACCGATAGAAAATTCGTCGTTAAACAAGTTTTTTGCGCCGTTGCCTGGGATTTGTTTTGATTTTAATTTTCTATTATTCAAATTATTTTCGTTTGAATTTTAGTGTGTTTTATTTTGTGTTCGTTTGCAATAAAAAAAAAGAATTTTGTAGCGTGTTTGTAGCTTGCATTTGTTTGTGTGATTGTTGTTTTCTATTTGTTTTACATTTGCATTGTATATATTTAAAAAAAACCATGCACAATTAAAAAGAAAAATTTTCATTTACAATTTCTGTTTTGATTACATTTTCATTTACAACTTTACATTTTCCATTACTGCCTATACAACTGTATACATTCTCTTTGCACGGTTTCATTTTCTCCACTTCACTACAACATTCAACTGATATTCAACACCTAATACAAACTGTCACACATTATTTTCTACCTTTCAACTGATATTCACAACACAAGTCATCCCTGTTTCTCCTCACCACTAACCAACATCAGCAACTACTTCTGCCTGAATTTCACCATTATGCATATCACACATATCAGTATCTTTGTCACTTCAATTTAGTAGTCATCACCATACATACATACTATCCGCTGTCATCAATACCATACATAATCACCATACAACTCCTGTATCACTTGCCACTGCATATCCAAACCAATCCAAACAGCTCTGCCATCTAACCTTCTTCCTTCACAATAACATACTATCATTTCAAACTACACTGCCTCTGACCATCAACAAATTGCCTGCAACCATTCAACTACAACAACATCCTTTGTATCTTACTGCATTCATAATGCACCCTTTACATTAGCAAACCCCTCAACAGACTCCACATCCACCACTTCAACAATACAAATACCGTTCACCTCCTCCATATCAACCATTCAACCACCTACTTGCACACACATCCTCACATCACTAATTCATCAAAAATTCCATCAACAACAGTGCAATCACCTCCTTATACAGTCACTACAGCCAGTACAAACTCCTCAATTGCTTCATCCTCAAGCAACATCGCGACCACTACTGCATCACCTCAACTGCCTTCCTCTGTGCACCATTCTACATACTACTGCAACCACCTTCCTTGATCATCCGTGTTCATCTCTGCGACTCAACGATTCTACAACCCACAACTACATACATCAAGCTACATCAAATTTCCATCTTCAACCTATTGACTGCAACCACCCCAGAACCGCTACCCATCCACTGCCCAAAACCCCATCAATTGCTGCTATAAATTGCATATAAACTGTTACATACATTCACCTATACAAGTCAGCCACGACACAGTCAAACAACAACAACAAACTCACCCATTTCACTGCTACTCTCACAACGTCCCAACATCTCCAGTCAACGCATACTGCAATACAATACAATACACTATGGCCAACCACTGCTACATCCACAAACTTCAACTTGCTTCTCCTCGATTACACTGCACTTCCACTTCATAACTCACCTTCTACATCCACAAACTGTCATAGAAGTTCACCTCGTCAACAAAACCAATCGCTGATTGCCATATCCAAATACGAGAGCAACTCGACATTGATTTCAACAACCTCGACTTTGATCACTGACAACAACCAACTGGACTTCGTTGCTCCGCTCGATAATCGCCAACCAACGTCTCACAAAATCAAACAACCTCATCCAATTTGACAGCCATCAGAAACCCAATCACCACAAATGCGAGCTGCAGTTCGTAACTGACAACCATCGCGCCTTAAACCACCTGCAACAATCGCGATAGTCCCCAGACCTCTCCTTCCACTTCAAACACCACAGACCTATTAATCCCCTAAAAACCATCTTGTGAAAGTCGAATTTGGTTTTAAATTTGGATTCTAATTGAGGTATTTCAACAGTTGTTTTTGAACAAAGTCTGGTTCGATTTTGATTGAAGTTGATTCTATTTGAGGGATTTTAATTAGGGCTGTTATGGTAATGGTTACCGTTACCATTTCACAAATACCGTTACCGTACCATTTTTACTGGTAAGCGAAAATTGCTTACCGTTACCGATAGGCTGGTATACCGAAGACTGGTATACCGATAATCTGGTAACCGTTACACTGGTAATGGTAAATTACTGTTTGTCTAAAAAAGGTTAGTAACATAACACGTATTCACACCATAACGGTGCTTCATTATACAATTTATAGTGTTACTTAATAAAAAACATAAATGAGAAAGAAGTGAAGTGTATTTAACATTATTTCACTTGGTTAATAAACTAAATTTAATCATTTGCTTGGTTTTAAATGCCTATAACAAAGCATGTTACATGAATATACATGTATTATAAATTGACTGGTAAAATTACCGTTACCGCTGGTATTGAAGAAATGTTACCGTTGATTTACCGTAGAAAATGGTAAATTTACCGTTACCATAGCGATTAAACTGGTATACCGATTTCACTCAAAAATGGTAACCGATTGGCTGGTAATGGTATGGTAATGGTAAATTTACTGTTACCATAACAACCCTAATTTTAATTAAGGCACACTTTGTATTTGTTTAGAACGAAAGAAAAAAACCAAAAGATTTGGGTTTGGGCCGGGTTTTTATGTGTGAGTGATTTTCTTTTGTTTCAATTTGTATAGTTTAAGCTGGTTTAATCCAAAAAAAAAAGAGCTTTCCCTTCTTTCTTGTTGTAAACTTAAAAACAAAATTTCAAAAAAAAAGAAAAAAATGTTTGTTTGAAATAAAGAGATAGTGTTTATAAAGTTTGTTTCTTGATTTTTGTTCCTTTGTTTTAAGTTTTCTTGTGTTATATTCTCGTTTATTAAAAAAAATTGTAAGATTTATTTGTGTAGTAATTCGGTTTTGGCAAATTGTTTTGGTTTCAAAGTTTTCTTAGTTTCTTTCTTAAAAAAAATAGTTGTAAATTTGTTTTGTTTTAATTTTTTTTTAAGTTCCATCCTTATACATTAAAAAGAAAATTAATTTGTATATATCTTGTTTTTAATTTCAGGTTGCTATCAAAAAGAAGAAGTGCTTGCCAAAAATATCGTTTGCTTGCCTGCTAAAAAAATTGCTAATAATCTGCATGCTCTAGTATCGTGCATTTTCCCTTGTTTTTATTTGAATTGCATTATTGGTTGCTTGCATTTTCATTTATATATAAAAAAAATTTCGAAACCCAAAAACAAAAACAAACTTCATTTTAGTTGCATAGTAAATTCACGTTTAATTTTTGCTTTGCATTCATCTCATCTAATTTTCTATTCTAAGGGCAAAACCCCAATTCACATAAGGTGAAGGATTTCATCACTCTTTCCTTAGCCCACAAATTGCATTTCATCATAGAATTTGACTAATAATAAAAGTTAGACATTCGACTTAAGGGTGTCGTGAGCTCACTTAGGGCTTAATTGTATCTTGACAATTGTCTTCTTTGAACAACTTTATTTCTTAGTGTCTAGGCTACGGTATAGTAATAACCATTCATAAATATTACGGTGATTCGTAAATATTATAGTGGTTGTTTCTTTGAAGGTACTTAAACCTTCGGTTGCATTGTTATGGTGATTCGTGGTGCACCGATAACCTCTGCCCGTTACCTGGCTGAGAAATATTTTTGTTGATTTAAGACAAAGTGTGATTATACAATTTTGGGTTAGGAGCTATTAAGGATAGAAAATTGTAATTAAGTCTTTTGCATTCATTTAGTTGCATTAGTTCATGCATATTTAAAAATCAAAAAAATCCAAAATCCAAAAAAAATTGTAAATTTTACTTAACTTAGTCTTTAATCCAAAAAAAGATCCTTTTTCCTTCCCTTTGAAAATTTTCAATCAAAAAAAAAAATCTTTTCAGAAACAAAAAAAAATACAAAAACAAAAATCAAATTCTCATTTTCTAAAAAAAAATACATAATTTTTTTTTCTTTTGGTAAATATTTGAAAGTTTGAAAATTCAAATACAAAAACATATAAAAAAATTTGAAAAGCCAAAAACAGAACAAAAATCAAACTTCTCTTTTGAAAATAAATTTCACTTGGTAAATATTTTTCTTCCTAAAAAAACAAACAAATTTTTCACTTCGTTTTTCAAATCTTCTTTCATTCTCTAAACTCGATTCTAACTTCTCTCTTCTCGACTTTCACTTGTGCATGAGTACTTGGACTCGTGACACAACAACAAATTGTTGGACTCGCGACTCAACAGCTAATCGTTTATCTCGAACAGACGATCCTCTCGAAATGGCGAATGAGAATGCCCCTCTAACTCTTATGGATAGAACCTTTTCCGATAGAGTTTCTATTCCATCTTGCATCACGTTACCCGGCCCTATGGGTAACCATTTTGAAATTCACTCGAATCATATTGCCACGCTTCCAAAATTTGGCAATTTCGAGCACGATGACCCATACATTTTCTTGACTAAATTCGAACAAGTTTGCACAACCATTAAACTCCAACAACTTTCCGATGAAGGAATCAAACTTCAATTAATCCCATTCGCTCTTACGGATTACGGTGAAAAATGGTTGTACAACTTACCATCGAACTTTATTAAAACTTGGAACGAATTCGTAAAAGATTTCTTAAAAAAGTTCTACCCCTTGGAAAAAACGAGTAGAATCCAAAACGAAATTGTAAATTTTCATCAATTCAAGGGAGAACCATTCGGAAAATACACTACAAGAAGATTAACGATTTCCGACGGCTGAAAACCGTCGGCGGCCGTCGGAAGCCGTCGGCGGCCGTCGGAAAAAGCCGTCGGAATTTACTGCGTCGGGAAACAGTATTTCCGACGGCTTCCGACATAGGGTGTCGTGTGATTTTCCGACGGCTTCCGACGGTAGCCGTCGGAAGCCGTCGGAAATCTGCTGTTTTTTTTAAATTTTGCATCAAATGTAGCCTTCCATCCAAATTTCTCTTCCAAACACAATTATATCAATATTACACAATCCAGTATACAATATTTCAATCAAATATCGAAACTCAAACTACACAATATTTAATAAACACACAATAAATAAAATTAAATCAACATAAAATATACATATATACAAGTTCGCTTTGAAAGTGAGCAAAGCATGAGTTTATAAACATACCGCCTTTAGAAGAGCCTTGAATGGGTTTCAATGCAGACAACATTTCTGATCTGTATCCTGATATAAACAAGTTTAACACAAGATCAATGATAGGTCATCTAGGCTTTAATTTTATACATGGATTTTAAATTTTTAACAATGTAAAAGGGTAAAATAAACTATGAGTGTGCTCCTAAGTACCACTCTTGCTATAAAAAAAAGTAAAATAAACTAACCATGAAGTGCATTGATTTGGCTTGCTGTACAATTTGCTAGGTTCAATTTGCATCTACTCCATTGTCCACGAGGATCAGCACAAATATGTGACGGAACTGTATAAATTGTAAACATATAATGTATCTAATATGTGTTTATAGTTATATAAGTTTGTTAGAACAATAACTAGCCAGTGACATACAAAAAATTACCTGAAATACATCATAAGATGAATTCAATATAAAATACGGCGTTTGGATGTATGTTAATACAACTTGGGGAAAGAAACACTGCATGCACATGAAATGAGAAGTTTTTAGATCAGAAATCTGTAACGTTTTTATCTGCTGTGTGTAAAGTTAAATTTGATGCACACCTGAACTGGATTGCTTTGTGAAGAAACACACTTTGCAAGTAAATTTCTTTGTACACCCTGCAAATGCAAATGAGAACAAATTATGAGAAACATACTGATTTTTGCATCCTAATAGATCATGGAACTAACTGAAACAAACCTGAAGTTGAACAACGTTTTTGAAATGCTGACCTATAGTGCTTTTCCCAGACACGTCAATCCTAGAAAAACATAAGAATAAGTAACATAATTTTACTATCTTCATACAATACACATATTAGATTTGGACTTATTCATGTCTAAACCGGTAAAAAGCTTTAACTACTGTAAAGAGTGCTTAATGCATTCAGCGTTCTTTATAGTGGCTTTAGCCATTATTAAAATGTCGCCAGCATATAAAAGGTTGGTAATAATGAGATCGATACTGTAAATAATGGGATCGATATTGTCATTTTTCAAACACATAATTATAATTTAGACTCATACATTTTTGTTTGTTTCATAAGTCAATACGTGCACAATATAATACTCCTAGCTCGTTCATTCATTTTATCTTATTCCAACTAACACAATACAATGATAGCAGCGCTACACACATATACAATCGTAGAATCAAGGCATACACAACGATTTACATATACATGAACAACCACAAATTATACATGTTTTTCACAATTTCACGATAAAAGATGAAACTGGTATACCGTGTGATGCTATAAACCGTTATTACGCTATCAGAAACAATTGCAATCACTAATTCGCCCTAATTTATCAATTTATGCAAATCTAGAATTAGGGTAAAAACTGAATTTTTCAAAAAAATAAGAGATTATACCTGAGATTAAGAGCAAGAGGTGTTGAATTCACAGCGGGGGATGAGAAAAAATCACGAAATCAGCGATTGGAGGTGGAAAATGGTGATTTGGGGTTTTTTTTTTAATTTGAGTTGGCTGTAAAATGAGGAAGAAGGGCTCAGCCGAGCTGCAGGTATTCGCAATTTTCCGACGGCTTCCGACGGCCGCCGACGGCCCGTCGGAAGCCGTCGGAAAATAGCCGTCGGAAGCCGTCGCTCCCCCCCGTCGCTATTCAGCCATTTTCTAGTAGTGATATTTTGGAAGATTTAAAGAGCTTTTGATATATAAAATGTCCACACCATAACTTCAAAAAATGGACGATTTGCCAAATCTTATACGATGGACTCGAAAATAGCTCACGAACCATGCTCGAATCAATGTGCCAAGGCAACTTTCTTGCCTAACATCATGACGATGCTTGTCAATTTCTTGAAAATCTCGCCGAAAAGTCGTCCTAATGAGAACGTTCGAACAAAAAATCAATTTACTCACGATCGAGCGCACACTCGATAGGATCTTCTTTGGCTTTGGAAGCTAAGATCGACACAATGATTAAAAAATTCTATAACATTTTTTCATCGAATCAAATGAACCAAGCTTCCCAACCGATGTGTTATAAATGCCACGATCCTAATCATATAGCCGATCAGTGCCCCAATTCTGTCGAACAAATCAATGCTTTCAATAAAGCCAAAATTGACCCATTTTCTCCAATGTACAATCCTGGTTGGAGAAATCATCCAAATTTTGCTTGGAACCAAAACAATCCCAACAAGAATATGGTTCGTCCCAATTTTTAAGCGTTTCCAAATAATGCTTCGAATCCTTCCTTTCAACCCAATCATTTTCAACCAAATTTTGAGGGTCCGTCTCATAATCAACCGCAACAATCAAATTTTCAACCAAATTCTGCTCATCCTCCCTAAGACGATAAACGTTTAAGTTCACTTGAGAAAACTCTTGAAACGCTGGTTAAAACAACTACTCAAAGCTTTCAATCAAACAACAATTTGCAAAATTTATTGACCTCATACATGCAAAATACAAACCAATCGATTACAAAACTTGAAATGCAAATGAGTCAATTAATCATGTCTATGAGTGAACGCGAACGTGGAACATTCCCAAGCCAGCCAATTCCAAATCCCAGAAATCAAAGCGCAAATTCAAATCAAGCCCATGTTGTTCAAGATAGGAACGCCACCCAATTGAATGATATAACAACTTTATGTTCCGGTAAACAAATCGATAATCAAGTCGTTAATCCAAACGATTTACCGGAAACTTCTCTCTGACTCTTCTAAAACAACAAAAGAATCAAAACAGAACGTGGAGCCAATCATCGAATCGAATGCCAATCAAAATTCTTCTTCTACTCGAGTAGACCCACCTACCGAGTATTATGTTCCATTTCCACATCGTCTTCGACCCAAGAAACCCTCAGACCAAATGGAAAAGATGTTGGAAATTTTTAAACAAGTGAAAGTGAACATCCCGCTTCTTGACATCGTTCAGCAAGTCCCAACGTACGCGAAATTTCTTAAGGACTTGTGTACTCAAAAGTGACACACTCAAGTGCCCAAAAAAGTCTTCTTAGCCGCTAGTTCGAGTGAAGTCTTGTCCCAATCCATACCCGTAAAATACAAAGATCCCGGCTGCCCTACAATTTCGTGCACAATTGGAGACAAGACGATTAACAAATGCTTGATAGACTTAGGTGCGAGTGTCAATCTGATTCCATACTCCATGTACGAACAATTAGGCTTAGGTGAGCTCAAACCCACAAAA
Organism: Allium fistulosum; assembly: GCA_030737815.1. Classification (NCBI taxonomy): domain Eukaryota; kingdom Viridiplantae; phylum Streptophyta; class Magnoliopsida; order Asparagales; family Amaryllidaceae; genus Allium; species Allium fistulosum. Next base: position 71,507,864 of record CM060903.1, read on the forward strand.
GTTACGCTTCAATTCACCGATCGTTCCATTAAGAAGCCCATGGGAGAAATCGAGGACGTGCTCATTCGAGTAGGGCAATTCATATTCCCCGTTGGTTTTATCGTTCTCGAAATACAACCCGTGACAAATCCCACGAGTCAAATTCCATTGATTTTAGGCTGACCATTCTTAGCTACCTCAAATGCCTTAATCAATTGTCGCAACGGTTCGATGAAAATCTCTTTTGGAAACATGACTTTGGATTTGAACATTTTCAATCTTGAAAGCCAATCAAATGAACCTCATGACCAAACGTTGGAAGTTAGTGTTATTCACGAAAACTTCAAAAACGAGGTACTTGACCTTAACGATGAATGCAAAGCTGAGTACGAAAAATTATTTCATGAAATACTCAATGAGATTTAATACACTCTTTCTTTTGAATAGCTTCAAGTTGAGTCCGAATCTCAACCCAATTCTTTGATCGATAAACTCCAGAAGTTGGACCTCAAACCTTAAGTACGCATACTTAGGTGATAACGAAACATTGCCAGTCATAATTTCCGCAACTCTCTCTTTTGATCAAGAAACCTCCTTACTTTCTATTCTTTCAACAAACAGAGAAGCAATTGGGTGGTCCATTACCGATATTAAGGGAATTAGCCCTGCTATTGTCCAGCATCGCATTCACTTGATTGACGAAGCCAAACCCACTCGTGATGCACAACGGAGGCTTAACCCAAAAATGAAAGATGCGGTTCATGACAAAATTCTTAAGCTCCTCGATAACGGTATCATATACCCCATTTCCGATAGCCCATGGGTTAGCCCAATTCATGTCGTGCCTAAAAAGTCCGGATTTACCGTTATAACAAATGACGCTAACGAACTCATTCCTACTCGGACTCAAACTAGTTGGCGTGTTTGCATTGACTATCGAAAACTAAATGCCGCAACATGTAAAGATCACTTCCCTCTTCCTTTCATTGACCAAATGCTCGAACGGTTAGGCGGCCACGAATTCTACTGCTTCCTTGATGGTTATTCCGGCTATAACCAAATTTCAATCGCTCCCGAAGATCAAGAGAAAATGACTTTCACGTGTCCATTCGGTACCTTTGCTTATCGACGTATGCCATTCGGACTTTGTAACACTCCGACTACTTTCCAACGATGCATGGTTGGCATTTTTTCCGACATGAGTGAACGCTTTCTAGAAGTTTTTATGGACGATTTCTCTATCTTTGGTGATTCTGTTTCCCAATGCTTTCATCATCTCGAGTTGGTTTTAAATCGATGTAAAGAAAAACATTTGACTTTGAATTAGGAAAAATGCCACTTTATGGTCAAACAAGGCATAGTCCTTGGACATATTATCTCAAATAAAGGCATTGAGGTAGATAAAGCGAAAGTTGATGTAATTGCAAACCTACTAATTCCTAAATCTGTTAAGGACATTCGATCATTTCTAGGACACGTTGGTTTTTACCGACGCTTTGTGAAAGACTTTAGCAAAATCGCTCGTCCTTTGACGACTCTCCTCGGAAAAGTCGTTCCATTTGATTTCAACTCTAAGTGGATCTCTTCTTTTGAACGTCTTAAAAAGAACTCATTTCAGCTCCAATCATTTGCGCACCCAATTGGGATCTCCCATTTGAAATAATGTGTGATGCTTTGAACTTTGCAGTTGATGCTGTCTTAGGACAACGCATCAACAAGATCCTTCATGTTATCTACTATGCTAGCATGACTCTGAACGACGCTCAACTTAACTACACAACCACTGAAAAATAAGAGCTTCTAGCGGTAGTTTTTGCTCTCAAAAAATTCTGAAAATATTTGATCGAGTCACACATTACTGTGTACACAGACCATTCTGCGCTTCGATATCTCTTCGCTAAAAAGGACGCTAAATCTCGCTTAATTCGTTGGATCCTTTTATTACAAAAGTTTGATCCTAAAATCAAGGACAAAAAAGGATCTGATAATGTGATAGCTGATCACTTATCTCGTCTTCTGAATGCACCATCTTCTTTGCCAATCAATGAAAACTTCCCCGATGAACAACTTCTTTCAATTTCTATCGATCCATGGTACGCTGATATAGTGAACTACTTAGTCACTAAAGAAACTCACTCATCTTGGTCCAAACAGGACAAATACAAATTCATGTCCTAAGTGAAATATTTCTATTAGGACGATCCATACTTGTTCAAATATTGCCCCGACCAAATCATCCGACGTTGCATTCCGGATAATGAGATCAGGAGTGTTCTTTCATTTTGCCACGATCAAGCGTGCGGTGGACATTTCGATCCTCGAAAAACTGCAGGAAAAGTGCTTCAGTGTGGTTTCTATTGGCCTTCTCTTTATAAAGACTCATTTGAATTTTGTAAAACTTGCGATCGATGTCAAATGCTTGGACGAATTTCTCGACGAAATATGATGCCTCTAAACCCCATTCTTACGATCGAAATCTTAGATGTTTGGGGTATCGACTTTATGGGACCTTTTCCAAAATTTCCCAACTCTGTTTTAAATTTGTATATTCTTTTGTCTGTCCGTTCCATGCAAAACCAACGACCATAGAATTGTTGTGAAATTTCTCAAAGAAAACATCTTTTCGAGGTTTGGTACACCTCGCACAATAATCAGTGATAACAACACCCATATTGCAATCGATCTTTTGAAACATTAATGAAGAAATACTCGATAACCCACAAGTTATCCACTCCATATCATCCTCAAACTTGTGGGCAAGTTGAAGTTTCGAATCGTCAAATAAAACAAATCTTGGAGAAAAATGTCAACAAAAATCGAAAAGATTGGTCTCAGAAATTGATCGACGCGCTTTGGGCTTACCGTACTGCTTTTAAAACTAACCTTGGGATGTCCCCATTTCGTTTAGTTTATGGTAAAGCTTGCCATTTACCTGTTGAAATCAAACACAAAGCGTTGTGGGTAATAAAGAACTTAAACTTTGATCTTGATAAAGCTGGCGAAAACCGAAAACTACAACTCAACGAACTAGAGGAACTTAGGAACGACGCGTATGAAAACGAGAAAATTTACAAAGAAAGAACAAACGTTTTTGTCTAACCAGAAAGTTCTTTTATATGACTCAAGACTTCATTTATTCTCTGGGAAACTTAAATCGAGATGGACCGGACCATTTGTGGTACGAACTGTTTTTCCACATGGTGCCGTAGAAATAGAAAACTCCAGGGATGGATCAATTTTCAAAGTCAACGATCATCGTTTGAAACATTTCTTGGAATTTCCAAGTGATCAAGAGGAGGAGCTCATGATTCTTCATGAGCCATGCTACATCTAGTAAGAAATGTTAACCCTCTTTTGTAAATATGTACATATTTTTCCCCGTTACACTCATTATATCATGCACTTACTATGGGGACACAATTAAATATTAAGTGTGGAGGGGGGAGTCTCATTTTCATTTTTTTTAAAGTTTCATGGCAATTTTTTTTTGAATTTTCATTTTCTTTTAACTAAAAAAAATCTCAAAATTTCTAAATCTCAAAAACATTTTCTTTTTAGCATTTTGATTTATTTTTGAAGAAACACTATAGGATAAGTATAAGTTTTGGTTAATAAATTGAAATTTTTGAAAATTTATTTGTCTTAACAAAAATAAAAATGAAGTTTAATTACAAATAACAATGGTTTAACTAGTATATAGGAAGGTTCATATGAGTTAATTATGAAATATATTCTAAATGAAAATCTTTGTTTTAAAAAAGTGGTAAATTTAAAGTAAAGGATATAACATTTTTATCTTCTAAGTTAAATTGTGCTAAGATGATTTTGCAAAACTCTCTCTTTTCAAAAAAAACACAAAAATATATATAAGTAAATAATAATAATAACAATAATTTGTATATATGTATATATTTTTAACACCTAGAGTCATGTGTTCACACTCATGTGTTCACTCGCCATGCTCTGTACCCTTCTCATGTAAGCCCGAAAGGCAGTGCACGATCGGTATATCTGGCCTCAGTTTATCTGAGTTAGGTGCATGTATATAAAAATTCTTTTTAATAATGCCTACAGTCGATAAATGTTCACACTTGTGTGTTCACTCGTCACGCTCTGTATTCCCCTCACATCAGCCCGAAAGGCAGTACATGGGTGATATATCTAGCTTCAGTTTATCCGAGTTAGGCATATGTAAATATTGTTAATATCAATAAAAAATTTAAATAAGAGAGAGTAAGCAATTGAAATCCAAACACTATTTTGACTTGTTTGATTTAACTTGTTATTGGAAAGAAAGGAAAATACCACTTTGACCAACTTTGATAATCAACTAAGGATTCATTTCATAATTACATTGTGTTATCAACCGAAACAACTAGCCAAACTATAGTCTATCTGTTATGACAACTAAATTTTTGTTGGAAATTTTGACAAGTAAAAGGACTTAAATTTCTTGATAATGGCCAAAACTTATATTTAACTTATTAGTGTCGATTTGAAAGTAAATCCTTCATTTGTAAATACTTTCAAAAACTTGCATTCATTCCATTGTAAATAAATCTTGCATTTTGTAAATGTTTTCACTTTGCATTTGGATTTTGTGGGTAGTATCCGCTGAAAACCCTCACGAGACAACACTCGTCCTACTGGGGACACCCAGAGGTTTAACGACTTGTTTCATACGCTCAATCGAATCGTGCTCCCTACGAAATCAGATTTACCTTAGTTTTCCTTTATTCGAGGATGAATAAAAAGATAAGTATAAGGGTATTTGATGTGCACGTAAATGTGCATATATTGACATCCACATTTTATCTATTTTTATTTAAGTAAATGTCATATTTGGGCATTTTAACATGTTTAAACCAAAATTCAATTATTGTCTAATCATCATATATTCATCTTCATTCAGGGGCAAAATAGTCATTTTTGTGCATGTGTCAATTTGAGAATTTTTACTTAGACATTTTTTATGATTTTTATAGGAATTTGGATGCATATGGAAGAAGGTTTCTTGAAGATATATGCATGCACAAGAGAATACAAAGGAGGAATGATGGAAATAATTCAAATACATGATCATGGAGGACCCCACCTACCCATTTACCTAAATCTACAATTAGAAGCTAATGGACAACAAAGTGAAGGCTAAAGCTTCATGCATATTTGATAATGGATTAATTAGTCGCTAATGGTTACTTATGACCACACTTCTTGCAAGGGAATTTTGGGAAGCACGCTAAAAATTGAATTAGGGTTTTATGCATGTATAAACAGCCCTCTTATGTACATGTAAATATTTTTTTACTCTCATTTTCTTAGGAAATTAAAATGCAAGTTATTAGCTCTATGTTTCCTGAAATAAAATGGTTTCCTAGCCTCTTTCTCTTCTCTTTTCTACTTGTTTTTATTTATGTTGATGTTTATTTCTATGCTTTCTCTCATTTCATGTTTATAGCTTAGATTTATATTCATGCAAGTAGTGTAGCTTTAATTTTTATGCAAGTAGTTAGTAGTTATTCTCTTTTTCTTCCTTTGCTTAGTTTCCATTTCTTTGCTTTTAATGTTGAAATTTACAAATGTTGATTTGATAACACAAATGAGTAGCTAAACCCATTTGATTTAGGGGTAATGAAGCTCTCTAACTTTATGTAAATTGAACATTTCTATGATTTATGGTCTCTTTTTTTTGTGCTTCATGAAAGTGGATTTTGATGTAAGTTTATACAAGTGGATTTGATAGCTTATGTTGCTTTTGCAAATGAGCTATTCTTATTCAACATAAACACAATTTACATCATCATTTGCTAATTGATTTTTGATTTTGAAATGAAAGTAAAAACAAAATTTGATGATCTATATTACTAATTACAATAGTAAATAGATCATACTTAAAATAGCTTTTGCTTTGGCTTCATTTTCATGAGAATTGATAAGTGGTTTATTTGTTGTATTATAGTTTGATGGTTTAAATTATGTTAATTAATAACATAAGTAAACCATGCTAATGATAAATACAACAATTATTTCACTTAATATCAAAAATGGAGATCACAGATTGTTTGTTGGTTGATTTACAAAAATATGAGGCTCATAGTTTTTAATCTTACTTTTATTCTAATTTTAGCTTCATTTTGTTTACAATTTGTAGTTAACAATCTTCTCTCCACTTTAGTCTAATCTGATTGATTAGAAAATTTTAAAATCTTAAAAATTCCCTGCGGATCGACCCGTACTCGCAACGTACTAATTTTTGTACGCCGTGCGCTTGTGGTAAAATTTTAATTTGAAATTTATCGACGATTTTCTAAACCAATACAAAATTCGTCGTTAAACACTAAACCACTTCTAGGTTAATTTGACAATCATGTCATTGGTCTCTTCAAGAGCACCCTTAAGTGTTTCTTAAGAACACTCACCTCCATTATTTTGCATCTTTATTACTTACTCCAAAAGTATTTGAACTGACCTTCTCTACCATACTTCAGATGTGATTTATACGATTTTTGGTTCTTTTGGGATTTCAACTTATATTGAAGCAAGTATACTAGGGATACTGTCAATAATTTATTCAAGTTACTAAATATTTGCAATCAATATTTAATTTTGATAATCAAAATGAACTTGTATCCCTTTTATCCTCCACCTCAATGTTGACGAACATTTAATAATTATCGTCTTTGGATTCTCATTTTGATCCGTTATGATATTGTTACTAGCAAATACATCAGACATATTACATATATGAGGATAATTCTTTTATCAATTGATAAGATGCATTCAAGTGATATTTGTGAGCTTCTGGCTCATGTTCAAATATGGGATTCAATTATGCCAAATTTCATGAAATATAATCCAATTGAAATTGTACCAAATTTTTCTAAAATAAGCTTTTGGCTTTCAGTTTTAGGAACAACGCAAAGATATTCTTTGACATTTTCATTATAGTTTCAATATGGTAGCCATTCATTTATATATCCTCAAAACACAACAAATTTCTTTTAAATTTGCTTGAGTATAATGTATTTTGAATTAAAATATGTGTACCATTTGGTAATACTATATGGGCTCTTTCGGACCCTTCAATTATATTAGCAGATTTGCTATGGTTGAAATTTAGCTAAAATATCTTCAGATAATTCAGATAAAAACTTCTGGTTTTCAAAATCATATGAGTAGTTGCGCTGTCTAGTAGGCATATATCATCACTCAAATATTGATGGTCCATATCTTAAGAAATAAAGACAATATAGTAGTCAACTATTAAAATTTGTAAGCATAAGTAAATGCTAATACTTTCCAAAAATTTAAAATGGAATACTGATTAAAACCAACATTCAACGGTACGTTATTTCAATTAGTTCTGAAAAGGAAAAATACAAACAAACAAACACCAACTTAAAACTGATTTATTAATGCAAGGTAATAAAATAAAATGATAGACACACAGCGAACTTGAAGCTATTTTTAGTTAATCGGCTCAGTCATATCTTTGATCATTGCACTTAGATTTTCATCATTAATGAAATTTCCATCACCATCTTCGAAGAAATCATTTAACTTTAGGTTAGTATTATCAGACAACCCTTTAGTACTGTTTGTCTCAATATTCTTTGAGCGTTAATATTCTTCAACTGTTTTCTTTGATGATCTACATGTTCATGCCCAGTGACCAGAACATCCACATCTATAACAAACTTCTTCCTAGTGCTTTTTATTTTCTGAAGCTGAGTCATTGTTCTTTATAGGCTCATTTTTCTTTTGTTGTCTTTTAAAGTTGGTGGTTTTGTTACTTCTAACACCACCATAACCACCTCTACTAGAGTGATATCCACGTCTTTGTCCACGACTACGTCCTCTACCTCGACCTCTTCCAGAGTGGGTAAAATTAGCATTAACATCAGGTAATGCTAAACCAATTGGTCTTGAGGAATGATATTTAATAACAATTCATTATTTTGCTCAGCAATTAGTAAACATTCTTTGAGTTCATAATATTTTGTAAAATAACGCTCTCGATATTGCTGCTGCAGGAGTATATTCGAGGCATGAAATGTTGAAAAAGTCTTTTCAAGCATTTGTGCATCATCCACCTTTTCTCCACATAATTTCAGTTTAGAATTTATTCTAAATATAAAGGAATTATATTCCCTTAGAGACTTAAAGTCTTGAAATCTTAGGTTAACCATTCTTGGTTAGTGTTTGGAAGTATGGCCGTCTTCTGGTGGTCATAACGCTCCTTCACGGAGTTCCATAAGTGGCGAGGGTCTTTTTTAGTTAAATATTCTATTTTTAGATCGTCATGGATAGGACGTCTTAAAAATATCAGAGACTTTGCTTTGTCCTGCTGGGACATAGTATTACCATTTTAATGGTATTTTCTGAGCATTGAGATTGCAAATGGATCTCAGCATCCAATATCCATGATAAATAATTGTCTTCAGATATGTTAAGAGGTTTGAATTCAAGCTTAGAGATGTTTGACATGTTGCTTACTGATCTGTTGTTTTTTATGTGTTTATTTGGTTTAGTAAAAGCACCAAATATATCAACAAATCTCTTCTGAAGATTTATTGTTATTATCACCACTTCTGGAGTGAACAAATTTCTATACATTTATTTGGTTTAGTAGTTAATACTATTGGAAAATATATTTAGAACTTCAGGTTCCAATTTTACTTTAAAATAAAGTCTTTGTTTAGTACTTTAGATCCTAAACGGTACAACTTGATTTTCATCATCAAACTTCAAGTTTGATTGCAAACATGGTTGGAATTTACCATAATCTGAGTTTGCTTTACTAGTAATTCAAAGCTTCACATCTCAAATTTATATATTTGAATTTTGATATACAATCGTTTTTTTAGGAATACAAACTTATATGCATAATTTTTATTTGAGAACTTTAGGTCTCCAATATTAAATAAACACAATGAAACAAGAGGACTCTTTATAATTGTATTCAAACATGAGAATCATAATACTATTTCTCTTCGAGGAAATAGTATTTACTACATTTGTAATGTTATTCGAGCATATTGTTTTTATGTTATGTCTTCTGGACATATCAACATCTTCTTCTGGAATTGCTCGCTTTCAAGGCTTTATTTCAGCTTATGAAAGCTTTAATATTTCACCTTCGCACATATGAACTTCAGGTTCCTATTCTTTCATATAAACTTAATACGATTTTCTAGATACGTATTATCCTTATATTTGTTCCTCTAAGAAACATAAAAATATTTCTTTTGGAAATATAAATCATGTAGCAAATCATTTCTATAGTCCTCATTCAAATCGAAATCTAAACAAAAAAATTTTCAAAATGAAAACCTTTTTTTATCAAATAATGGAATGAGATCTAAAAGTTTAGATCTATGATAAAATGAGATTTAAAATGATAAGATTAATAGAGCAAGATCTATGAGATAAGATATATATATATATAAGAAATCTGGAAAATTAGATCTATGATAAATAATATAAAAAGAAAACTAACAGAAGAAGGTATGAAATTACATTTTAGTCTATGAAACAATTTTAGCTTCAGATCAAATTTCAAAATTATCACAATAAAATGGGTATACATGAACAAAAATTAAATAAGAGATCTGATGATTAAAATCTATAAATCTAAAAAAATATCATTTGAACATGATACTGAAATCTACAAGAGATCTGAAAAATTAGAATTAAATAAAATAAGATCTATAACAAAACGAGATCTAAAATACATGGACAAAAAGTGTACAAATAGAATCAATCTTAATAATTAGATCAATGATAAATGAGATATAAAAGAAATAAAATTAATAGAATGAGATCTGAAAGATTTGATTAATCAGATCAGAAATAGCTTACCGCTTTGGAGATTTATAATCAGATCTAAAATTTTCCTTTTGTTCAGAGATCGTGCTGATAACATGTTATAAAATAAAGAAAGTGAGAAGTCATTAGAGAAGGAGAAAGAAGAAAATGTATTACTTAGATATTAGTCATCCATTTACATTACGTAGACTCCTTTATATACAGGCCTCAGAGCATAATATTGAACAATTCCCATGATGTGGGACTAAACATAATATAACAAACATGGTATAGCATATTCATACTTTATAATATTACAACACTTTAACAATTTTAACCTTTAATGATACTTTTCATTCTAATGTAATAAACTTAGGGTTGGTTCGTTTGGACGGTAAAAAGTGTTGAATGATGATCTTAATGAATGCTCAGGTGTATAAACTGTTTGTTTTGAAAAACTATTTTGATTGATCACTTCCATTCAGCAAATTGGTTAAGCCATAATTTTGTTTCGTTTTTGAAATGTTGATTGCTTATTGTAGTATTTTCCAAGTAGTACCCTTCACTGAACAAAATTCACAACTTTTTCACTTGTTATTTATTGCTTTCAATTATATTTGATATTATCCAACAATTTAAATACTTCAAGCTTAGCTTTATTTTTCGTTTTGTTCCTACCGTTTTTTATTCATTTTAAACTTTTTCACTTGATTTTGGTCTAGTGCAATTTCCGTATTTGGGTATTTATTGGTAAATAGTACACAAAAACGATCTATACAGTGGTTAAGCTTTGCTTATGTTCATCTATTACATACATCCTTTCCTTTAGAATCTAAACTTCACAATTTACGGTATAAGCCACTTCCTTTGTAATTTCATGCATCTCTCTTTCAACTTTCAGTGTTAATGAGTTTATGTAATATAATTGCTAACCATGTATGTAAATTATTATCCAAAAATACAGATGTGAAATAAGGTTACTTGGCCGATATATAGACGGTGTTTGTCATGTTATGTAACCTCTTTCTCTAGCCTAAGTACAACCATAAAGCTTCTGCTTGAAACTACAAATAAACCTTGCAAATTGCTTTCATCCTTTTATTTCCTTTCTCTTGAAACCACAAACAAACAAGATAAAGAACATACACAAGGCTTAGTTAGTAACCAAGGCAATACTAACTCAAATTTTAGTAAGAATTATAGACTACAACGCAAAGAGTACTAAAATTCAGAAGAGTTTGATAGTCATAAATTCCAAAACATCATATTGTTACCAAGTTCAATAGATTGATCATTAAATTCATTTAATCAATTTTGACATGTATATGGAACATAATTTATTCACCGTGAATTTTATTAACTCTATCTGGAACCTCTAACAACTACCAATTCATGAGAATAAGCCATATAAGAAATTCAGAAAAAAAAGAGAGCAAAAAGTACCATATAAGTCAGAAAAATGTTCATATAATTTTATTCGACTAAATTTTAGCTTCCATATCTCTAAATCATGTAAATGTAGAAATATAAATTTGTTTATTTATTGATAAATTGAATGAATAACTTAAGAGGGAGGAGAAAGCTATTTCTAAAAGGAATGGCATGGGAAGAAAATGAGGAGGTTCTGCATTATGAAATGGGTTTTGTTTGTTTATTTTTTTAAGTAAATTAACCAAACATGATATATACACCTGAGCCCCTTTAGCAGTTGGGCCTTGGGCTGTTGCCCAGCTCACCCAGCCTAACAGCCGACTCTATCTACTACTCCACTAAAGATTTATCCAAATCATAAACTTGTTTTTATTAAGAAACGTGTATACGTACTTTTATCATTGAGATGAGCATGAAATCTGAAATGGGAAGCTGCTATGTTGGAGCTGTGATGAGTAGGCTGACGCTGAAATGGACAAGCCGATGTTGTAGAGAACAATAGAAACGTGTGTAGTGTGTTGATACTGGAGTTATCTTATGATGCTGAATGTGGTGCTGAAATGAGCATGAAATCTTAAACGTGCTGCAATGTGGTGCATTATAGCTAAAATATGTGGTGCTGAAATGTGGTGCTGAAATGTGGCGGTGCAATGTTTTGCAATGTACTGAAATGTGGTGCTGAAATATGGTGCAAAGTGCTAAAATGTGGTGCTGAAATATGGTGCAATGTGCTAAAATGTGGTGCTGAAATATGGTGCAATGTGCTGAAATGTGGTGCAATGCGCTGAAATACGGTGCGAAAATGCGGTGCTGCAACATGCTGCAATGTGGTGCTGAAATGCTGCAATGTGGCTGCATTATAGCTTAAACATGTCGGTCTATAACATGAATGATCAACAGGGTCAGCCAATGTGTCGGTAGATGTTACATGTTCCATTAAAACTGCTGGTCATATAATAAAACATGGTACAAAAACTGCTGCCTTTAAAACAAGCTGGTCATATAATAGAACAGGCCGCTGCCTTTAAAACTAGAAGGGCGGTTATGAAAGCTGTAGCCTTTAAAAACATGGTACAAAAACTGCACCAAATATATAAATTAAAACAGGTGCATATAGTAGCAAACAAGGCTTCAAGGCTTAAATATTATTTTTAATATTATGCATGTGAATTAAAAGTTGGAAGTTGCAATGAGTGGTATGTCAATAAGTAGACAATGAGAAAAGATAGAAAATAAGCAATACATGTTCCATTTTATTCGCATTCTTATTTTTTTTTCTTGCGTTCGTAAATGAGATAGAAAATTCTTACATTGAAAATATCTTCTTTCCCTTACAGTACTCGTATGTATTTTATGTACCAGGTCACAGAACTATGTCGTTCGGAGCATATCCATCGCAACAATCACCTTAACATTCCAACACATTTGGGACCACACAACAAAGCATGCAATTTTTTGATCTAATGCAACAACGACTACCGTATATGCAACAATATTCACATATGCAACAGTTTATAGGACCTTCTATGTCTTATCAGTCACCTCACAATTTCGAATAACAACATCATCATGTGGTATGGAATGATTAGCGTTCCCACTTCACTTGTTTGCTTTGTTTTCCTTGTTGAAGTAAAATAAGTACATATACGTAAGTGGACTTGTTTGCTTTGTATTTTTTTCAGAAGTGACATGTACATGTTTTAGTGAATATGTTGGATTACTTTTTTGTTAATGTGATATGTTTGGACATGCTATCTTAACTTTCTTGTTAAAATAACATATTTACATATCTTCGTGAATGCATGTGTTATGATAAATTGATTACTTTATCATTTGTGTGTTGTGAAATACTATGTAATTTCTATATAATACTGAATATATTTTGACACATATGAAATTGTAATACTGGTATATTAAATTCTTAACGGTATTTCATATTTTACTATTATGCATATTGTATGTGTCTAAATTGTGCAAATTTAAGACCGATAAAAGATAGAATTTCGATTTTTAAAATTTAGTTCTAAATATATTTAAGACTGCACTATCAGTCTTTACATTTTGAGATAGAAATGTCAGTCGTAATATTTTTTTGCGACTAGGAGTTCAAAGACAGAAATTTTAGGCTTTGATTGGTCTTTAATTTTAATTTAAAGACTAAATTGCTTGATTAAAGGTTGTAATTTCAGTTTTTAGTCCAATGTTTTTTTGTAGTGTAGTGGAATTTAACCTGCTAAATAGCATATTTATATGTACAACTTATTTTTTTGTTTTGAATGTAAGTTAAATATGTTGGTGCACTGTTTAAAGGATTTAAATTACTTAAGTTTTTTCTAAATATATTTGATCACTAATGTACTATTTGATATACAAAGCTGGACAATATTATGATTTTTCACCTGAAGTAATATTGTAGAGATGCAATATTACAACAGTTTGTTTTATAGCAACTGAAATATTTGCAACTTTTTAAAAAATTTGCAGTATATATTTCGTACTTAGTAATTATTGTTGACCTAGAGCTTCTAGGATCTACTCTTATTGACATCAAGCAATGAGAACATTGTAGACGACTACAGGGCTATATGTAAATTGAATGTTCAATACACAATGGCCGGTGGACATTGAATTACCATAATATAATAGATCAATGATCTTAATCGCGTATAGAGACTTCCAATCTGGCAAGAGACTAAAGAGTAAGGGAGACAGAACATAGATACAGTATTAACATATATTTGCACTGGTTTTAGAAATTTGCATGAAAAGGCAATTTAAATCAACAAGGAAATACCACTGATGAACAGTGGTATGCATAATTTTACAAAATTTTTGTTTAGTTATTCCTTTTTAAATTAAAGGTTTTATATTAAAGGCATCACCATTGAAATATTTTCTGTTCCTTTGCTTTTACGCGTCATTTTTGGGTGTAAATATGGATTTTATAGGTAAATAATGATTAACTCTTTGTTTATAACTAATAACTAATTGATATTTGAATTTTTAGATACTTGGTTGCTTACATATTGTATATAAATATAATGATGGAGAAAGATTGGCTGCGTCTACATAGGTAATCATATAGTAGCTAATTTACACTTAACTTTAGAATTAACATACTTTGATAATAAAAGCTAACATTTGTTGTTTTCAGTTTTAATCATAGAACTAGTAGAGAGTATAGCCAAGGAGCTCGGAATCACATGCGTGTTGCGAAGAAAAATTTAGGAGATGTGGAAATTTTTGTGTCTTTGTATAGATTGTCGAAATCTTAGTCGTCGCTATAGCGAACCATTGTTAAGCACCCAATTCTAAAGAGAATGTATCCTAAGTATAAAGATGGTATGTGGTATAATCATGGCGAGCAAGTGAATGTTGAAAAAAGATTAAAATAAGTTAGACATACGACTTACTAAAAGCGATTTACTATGAAGATAAAGACTATTTTAATCATACTTTTTTTGATGATGAAAAAGATAAGGATGATGCACAAAGATGACATGTTGATTTTCTTAAAAATTTGGAAGATGCAGAAACCTCATTGTATCCTTGTTGCACAGACCAAAGTTGTCTGTCGTCCCTACTTTGTATAATCTTAAATATGAAACTGGATTATCTGATATTGGTTTTGATAAACTTCTTAACATCCAACATTTGTTTTTCTAAAGAATAACGTACTCCCCAAGACTTTATATGAAGTAAAGAAATTCCTAAAACTATTTGATATGAGGTTTGAAAAGATTCATGCTTGTGAGAATGATTGTTGTCTTTTTCGTAAAGAGTACAAAAATTTAACTAACTATTCAAAACGTGGTTCTCATGATGGAAGATAAATCGGGATACAAAGGAGAACATGCATGGTATCCCGGTTAAGGTGTTGAGATATTTTCCAATAATCCCAAGATTAAGAAGAATGTGCAGATCTGAAAATACGATAGAAGAATTAAGGTGGCATTTCAAATATAAAAGTAGTGATGAAAAGATGCGACACTCTGTAGATTCTGTAACATGGAGCATGGTTGATGAAAATTTAAAAACATTTTTAGTCGATCCACGTAATCTTTAACTTGGCCTTGCTACAGATGGGTTCAATCAATTTTCCACGTTAAGCTCTGAATATAGTTGTTGGTCAGTATTGCTTTTGACATATAATTTGTCGTCTATGCTGTGCATGAAGAAGGAGAATATTATATTAACACTTCTAATTCCAGGTCCAAATCAACCAGGAAATGATATTGATGCATAGTTGGTGTCATTACTAGAAGACTTGCTTATGATGTCCACGTAAATGTGCATATTTTTACTTTCATATTTAATCTAATTTAATTAAATAAATGAGCATATAGGGTGTTTTAACATGTTTAAACCAAAATTCAAATTATTTTCAAATCATCATATATTCATCTTCATACAGGGGCAAGATGGTCATTTTTGTGCATATATTAATTTGAGAATTTTTACTTGGACATTTTTATGATTTTTTATAGGAATTTAGATTCAAATGGAAGAGGTTTTCATGGAAAATATGCATGCATAAGAGGAAACAAAAGAATGAAGATGGAAATAATTCGAACCATGCAACATGGAGGACCCCACCTACCCACTTACCATGATGTACAAATTAGAAGCTAATGCACATACTAATGGCCATTAAAGTTTCATGTACACTTAATGAAGGATTATCTCATGCTAAAGATAACTTGGTGGCCACACTTCCTCAAGAGTAATTTGGGTAGTTCCCAAAAATTTGGTTTAGGGTTTCAAACTTGTATAAATACCGCATATTTTCATATAATTAGTCTCTCTCTATTCTCTTAGCCTCCCTTGAGCCTCCATTTTAGTTAGTTTAGTTTTGTAGGCTTAAAAATAAATACAAACTCTCATTTATTTTTCATGGCTTCTTAGCCATTTCTCTTATGTAATTTCATTTATGCAATTTTAATTCATGCATTTTTCTGTTATATTCTTTTCTCGTCTATTTTCTTTCATGTTAGTTGCTTAGTTTAATTTATGAAAGTAGAATAGCTTTTATTTCATTTTAATTAGCTCTCTTTTTAATTAGCTTGCATTTTCTTCTTGTTTTTTGTTTAATGTTGTAATCTACATTTATTGATATGATAACAAACATGAGATGCTAAACCCCTTCAATTTACGGGTAATGTAGCTCTCTTAATCATGTAGATTCAACATTTTGCTAATTAGTGACCTCTTTTTGTGCTTAATAGAATTGATGGATGTGGTTAAATTTTGTTGTTTAGCTTTGAATTTGATAGTCTATGTTGTTGACACCAAATAGGCTATGCTTAAACAAACAAAACACAAATTACCTCTTCATCTACATATGATTATGGTAGTGAAGTGATTGTAAAATCAAAATTTGATGGTCTATATTTCTAATCAATAGTTAGTAGGTCATGCTTAGAATAGATTTTATTTTCAATTTTATTATAATTTTCATGAGAGTTAAGAAGTGGTTTAATAGGTGTGTTATAGTTTGATGGTTTATGTTGGGCTAATTAATATCATAAATATTCCATACTTATGATAAACACATCAATTAAATTCACTAATGACAAAAAAAGAGAGATCATAATTTTGTATATGTTGATTTATATGATCATAAGAAGGGATTTGCCTCTAAATTGCCTTCAAACTCTCGTATTTTTATCCATTTTTCTTTGCTAGTTTATTTACATTTTCATTTTTAGCTTAACAACAACTTCAATATTGGTTTAATTTGATTGAATAGAAATTTTAAAATCTAAACAACACTACTAGAAAGGCTTCGTATAGCGACGAAGCCTAGCGACGGTTTGCGACGGCTAAAAAAAGCGGCCGTCGCAAACCGTCGCTAGCCGTCGCTATACGAAGTATACAGATCTGCCGAGACCAGCAGCTCCTTCATTCCCTCTTCCCCAATTTTTCCCCCAAATCACTTCCTCCTTCCCCCCCGACGCCCCCCGTCACCATAGCCGTCGCTCCAGCTTTCAACGCCTCCAAATCACCCAAATTTACGTCGGTATGCTTCTAATCTCTATTTTGAATGTAAATTTGATATTTTTAGGTTTAGTTTAAACCCTAAGTCAATTATGATTTGTTGTTAAATTGGGTATTAGTAGTGTTGTTAGATTAGATATTAGTAGTGTTGTATGTTGATTTGATAAATTAATTAGTTTATTATCATGAACTTGAATTATTTCGTATTACATTAACTAGTTTATCATGATGATCAAGTTGAATAAATGGTTGATGTAGATGATTAGTGTTGGCGATTAATATGGTTAGTTGTTTTAGGCGAAAAAATAGTGTATATTAATGATTAACTTGGTTATTGATAAGTTTACATGAAAGTATTTCATAGTTTATGAAACTGATAAATTACAAATTTAAGTTGTTAAAATCTAAATTCTGCAAATATGAGTATTACAAATTACAGTATTGTACAAAAATAAAGTTTATATAGTATTGTACAAATTTAAGTTTGATAAATTACAAATTACAGTATTGTACAAAAATAAAGTTTATATAGAAAATTAAAAAATGAATATGAGAGCCTTAAAAATTATACAAATATCTAATTTTAAAAAAAAATTAGGAAATGACTTTAAAAACAACTGATATTGTACTGAAATCTATTTTGTAATGAAATTAAGAATTGAATATAACAACAACAAAGATTACGCTAAAATCTATGTCGTAAAATAAAGAAATGAATATTGAACTAAAATTGTTAATTGAATGTTGAACTAAAATTTAAATATACAAATTTATTAAATAAAATTTAAATAGTTGAAACATTGTCAAAATTTGAAAAGAACAACAATATTTGATAAAATTTAAAGAAATTTTTTTATCTCTTAGATTGGCTTTGGCCCCGTCTGGCAAGTGGTGTATATGATCGTTATATGGATGTTCGTTTTGGTAACGGAACGGACATTTATATTCATCTGATACAATATTTGTCGGATTTGTCCCTGTATTGGACAAGTTACAAACACAATAAAGTAATTACATATTATAAATCATTTCATTTTAAACGGTTACAAAATTTCGATAGCGCTTCCTTTACGTTCTCTGTGTACACGCATTTGTGTACGATACAGGGAACAGAAGTGAAGTGCTGCCGAAATTTTGTTGAACCGTTTAATCTGAAATAATTTATAAAATGTAATTACTTTATTGTGTTTGTAATGGGAAGTAGGATGACTGACCACCGTAGTGAAAACCAAAATACTAAAAAATTAAAAAATCCCATGAATTTTTTATTTTGCATTTTCTGCAACGGTGAACTGTTTACAATGGAGAATGGTTGAAAATTAATGATTTAAAGTGTCTAACATACATTTTCAAATCAGGAAAAATGTTCAATTATTTTCTCGACCGTACTTGGATGTATGAAGTCAGAACTGGAAAGAAGGGGTCAATAAAGCAACATTTCTACAATGGTGTACACGAATTTATTAGATTTGCTAAATCTAATAACCGAAACAACACAGAAATTCGTTGCCCGTGTAGTAAGTGCCAACATTTGAAGCATTGGAAACCGGATATAGTTGAAGTACATTTGTATCAATATGGTTTCGTGCCTGATTATTATTTCTGGGATCGTCATGGAGAACTTGTTGAACCTACACCTAATACTGAACTATTAGAGGACGGTAATATGATGACGAATCCGATAGAAAATATGGTGGATGATGCAACACGATCAATGTTTCCTACAACTGAAGCTGTCGATGAAGACGAAAATGTCGAAGAAGAACCGATTACGGGAGCTAAAAAAATATACGATTTGTTGGATTCTGCTAAGAGGCCGTTGTGGGACGGATGTAATAGCGGAACCGAACTTTCAGTAACCGCCGAATACATAACTATGAAATCAAAATTCAACCTTACGGAAGCTGCATTTACAGCAGTTGTACAAGCTGCAAAACGACACATGCCACCCAATAATCTGATGTGCGATAGTCATTATAAAGTAAAAAAATTAATGTCCGCTTTCGGTCTACCGTACGAGAAGATAGATGCATGTGTGAAAGGTTGCATGTTGTATTGGAAAGACGACGTTGTCCTCAGAATATGTAACGAAGAAAGATACAAACCAAGAAAGAAGAAAGGGAAAGAAGTCCCGTACAAGAGAATGCATTATTTACCCATCACTCCCAGACTTCAAAGATTATATGCATCTTCTGCTACGGCCTATCATATGCGATGGCATAGTGTGAGAACAGCGGAAGAAGGAACTTTGATACATCCATCCGACGGAGAAGCATGGAAACATTTTGATAAGACTTATCCCGCATTTGCTGCGGAAAGCCGTAATGTCAGACTTGGTTTATGTACGGATGGTTTTTCACCATTTTCACAGTTTGGTAGTAAATATTCATCCTGGCCAATTATCGTTACTCCGTATAATTTACCTCCATGGATGTGTATGAAGACACCATATATGTTTCTCACCACTGTTGTTCCCGGCCCTCATGATCCAACCCAAGGAATTGATGTTTATTTACAACCATTGATCGACGAGTTGAAGAAACTGTGGTATGAAGGAGTCGAAACTTACGATGTATCAAGGAAATTTTTTTTTCGTATGTTCGCTTCTTTGTTATGGACTATTAATGATTTTCCTGCATACGGGATGCTTTCTGGTTGGAGTACGGCCGGTCGTCTAGCATGCCCTTATTGTATGGAAGAAACACGAGCATTTTCGTTACGATATGGGAAGAAAGTTTCGTGGTTTGATTGTCATCGGTGTTTTCTTCATCCCAATCATACTTTTAGAAGAGATAAGAAAATTTTCATAGCTAACAGAGAAGAGAATCTGAAACCACCCAAGGTTTGGTCAGGCGAGGAAATATACGAAATTGTAAGTGACTATCCAAAGATACATGAAACTGGAGTCCAGACTGAAATCCCAGGAAAGTCAGACATTCATAATTGGTGCAAACAAAGTATATTTTGGGAGTTACCATATTGGAAAGATCTCTTACTCCGACATAATATTGACGCGATGCACAACGAAAAGAACGTGTTTGATAATCTGTTTAATACAATTTTGAATGTAAAGGGCAAAACCAAGGACGATTTGAATTCAAGGCTTGATATAGCAAACTATTGTAAGCGGCCGGAACTTCATATGAAGCCTAATGACAATAAAAAACCGAAAGCGTGCTATGAGCTAGACAATAAGCAAGTAAAACTCGTGCTAAAATGGGTGGAACATTTAAGATTTCCTAATGGGATTTCTTCCAATCTTCGTAGATGTGTTGACTTCAAAAATAGTAAACTGAGTGGGATGAAAAGCCACGATTGTCATATGATGATGGAATATTTACTACCCGTGGCTTTCAAAGAACTGTTGCCCGTAAAAGTATGGAACGTCGTAACAGCGTTATGTTTGTTTTATAAACAGCTTTGTTCGACAACATTAAAGGTGGATCGTATACGTAAACTTGAAGTAGAAATACCCATACTGCTATGCAAACTGGAGAAAATACTTCTGCCTGGTTTCTTTAACGTAATGGAGCATTTACCTATTCATCTTCCATCCGAAGCACTTCTTCGAGGTCCTGTGCAATATGGATGGATGTATCCGTTTGAGAGGTAAAACATGTGCAATGTTCATGTCAATTTCAAATTCAAATTTGTATATCTAAATATGTAATAAATATCTTAATAGGTACTTGAATCATCTGAAGAAGAAGATTCGACAAAAAGCCCGAGTAGAGGGTTCGATATGCAAATCGTATCTTGAAGAAGAAGCCTCATTTTCTTTCTCTCACTACTTCAAGGACGATGTGAACTTATCGTTTGTAACTGTTCCTCGAAATGAGGAAGTCGTTGAACAAAATTCTTCTCAAACAATGTTATCTGTTTTTAGACAACATGGTAGACCTGGTGGAAAATGTGTGGAAATATGGTTGGACGATAGAGACCACCATGTAGCGCACACGTATGTTCTTTTAAATTGTGTCGAAGTCGCACCATTTGTCAGGTAATAATTAATTCACTTGTAATTTACTTGTACGTACATAATAATAATAACACATATTACATATATGCAGTATCTACGAATCACAGTATCCATCTGGTGATCTCAGTAAAGAATTTGCCAAATGGTTTTTGAACTATGTTTATGAGCCAAGAAACTGTGTCGTTGATGAAGGCTTAAAACATCTTGCGATTGGACCGAAAAGAAATGTGAAGACTTATCCAATATTCTTCGTCAATGGGTTTAAGTTCAACACGAAAGATTACGGTGCTGAAAAATTAACATATAACAGCGGGGTATTTGTCAAAGGCAGTGATGATCCAGATGAGCATTTAAAAGATTTTTACGGCGTCTTAACACAGATTGTAGAGTTGACATATTATGTTCAACCATTAGAAAAGGTTGTTTTATTTAAGTGCAATTGGTTCAGTAACGTTCCTGGTTCCGGAATCAACGTGCATAAAGAGTACAAACTTATTGAAATAAGGCATACATCACACTACTATAAGTACGATCCTTTTGTATTAGCCAAGAAAGCGTTACAAGTTTATTTTGCTCCGTATCCATCTTTGAAAAGAGATAAAGCGGATTGGTCCGCTGTTTTCAAAACGAAACCAAGGTTTACGTTTGATGGAAATAATATTCCAGATGAAGCAGCATATCAAGCCGATCTTGAAACAAATACAGAAATAATAATAACTGATGATATTGATGTAGGGCCTTTGAATGATGAATCGAACGTCCTATTTGATGCATTCGAAAGTACCGAAGAAAATGAGATAGAATACGAGACTGAGTCTGAATCAGAAAACGATGAAGACTGATCGTTATTGATATAATTGTTATGTGATAGTTATTGAAACATGCGATGTAATAGTAAATTTATGTAATTGTTCTGTGATGATCATTTAGTTAATTTTTATCCATGTTTTGTACTAGTAAATGTTTATAACTGTTTTGTGAAATTGATCGAAACATGCTATGTAGTAGTGAATTTCTATAATTGTTCTGTGATGATATTGTTTTTCTATATTAGATATGTCTGGCAGGAGACGAAGTATGACAGGCACGCCATCCCCATCTCCCGGTGCAGGTGGCAGTGGCACTGCACCGGACTTACGTCCGACTGCAGAAGTCGTTCCTAGAAGTGCTGGGTAAGTATCAATTTTATTTAAAGTATAATTTTTAAAATGCACTAAACATGTATATCATAACTTTTGCAGTGGCTTTGAGGTGGAACCATCGGATTATATTTTACAGGTTTCGAGAAAGGCATTTCAGAGCTGCATGGATGGTTTTTGGCCTCGCTGGGACGACATCCCCCCGCACGTCAAAAACGCAATACAGGGGGATTTACTTGTAAGTAGTAGTTTCAATTTCAGTTGTAAATTAATATACTGTATATAACTTAAAATAATTTTAATTTACAGGCTGCAGTCCGTGTTGACCCTGACGACTTAGACATTTTTTTAAATCACTGGAACAAGAGAATGAGAAAAAATTACAGGGATACATTGTCTAAGGCTAAGAATGCAGGGAAAAAGCCGAACTGGATGGGTGAGAATGTATGGAATGAATTTCTTCGGCTTTGGAAAAGTCCGGCAGTAAAAGTAAGTAAAATATGTTTTTTTTATTATTTAAATCTAATATAAATCTCGCAAGATATATACGTGATAATTTATTTTAATTTGTAGGAGTTATCTGCACGGAACCGGGCAAACAGGAATAAAAATCCTGCATTGCACCGTGGTGGCTCCAAATCCTTTCAGGAGCACAAGAGAGAGCTGGTAATTAAATTTATAAACTGTGTTTACATTTTATTACAATTTTTTATAATCAGATTAGCAATAATATTTATATATTTTCAGGCCGCGAGATATAACTGCGAGCCCACTATGGCGGAGCTGTTCAAGGCCACGCATGCCGTGGAGAGGACTGACGAAGAGGGCAATGTTTCGTACGAGTGGACGGATGACAAATCACAATCCGTAATGGTAAATTAATTTGTTGTTAATAATAATATTTTGTCTTATTTTATTTTCAAAAATTTGAAGTTTGGGGTTTATCGTGTAAAACAATTGTTTGTAATCGCAGGAGAGGTACGAAGCAGAGCGGGCTCGTGTAGCACAGTCCACTGGTCGGGAAGAGCTTACGTTAGAGGAGGAGAACCATATTTGGGATGCTATTATTGACCCGCCTTCTCGGACCAGTCGACGGTATAGCTATGGAAATGTGGAGGTAAATTTTGACATGTACTAATATATAAATTTACTTATGCATATGAATAGTTAAATAATTTTAATAATATTACTCATGCATATGAACTATTTTACAGGCGATGAGAATGCAGAGTGCATACAGGAGGTTGCAGCAAGATGCGGAGATTGCTCAGTTGAGGGCGACGGTAGAAGAAATAAATGACTGGAGGAAGAGTTTCTTTGAGCAACAGCTGGATGAGCGGATTGCGGCTTATTTACAATAGCATGGGACGATGCCTGGAGAGGACGGCAGCGATGGCGAGGAGTAGGTACGTTTGTTTGCTCGTGTTATAGTTTGGTATATACACATTTTGGTTATTTTGGTGTATATATATTTCAGGATATTATGTACATATTTTGATAACTTCTAGTTGATGGATTTGGTTGGTTATTATGTATATATATGTCGGGATAACTATGTACATATTTTTGGATTTGGTTGGATGTTATATTGTTTGATTTGGTTGGATTTGAAAATGATATTTGGTTGGATTTTATATTGTTTGAATGTATGGTGATGTTATATGATGGATATATGATGGCTATAGTTGATGAATATGGTGTATATTGGCCGTGATGATGTTATATGATGGTTGTTGTTTGAAGTGGGGAAGTGCTCTGAAAATAAAAAAAAATTGCTTCAGATTTGCGACGGTTTGCGACGGCTAGTGACGGCCTGTAGGTTCCCAGATTGCGACGGTTTGCGACGGCTAGTGACGCCTATTTTGCCAAAAAGTTGTGTCGCTTAGCGATGCCTAGTGACGCCTAGTGACGCCAGGTAAACGTTGAAAAATTTCCACGTGTCACATTTGCAGTCGCGAGCCGTCGCTATTTTGGTGACGGAGCCGTCGCTAAAACCGTCGCCATACTATTGGGCGACGAGGCAAATAGCGACGACAGATAGCGACGGCTTGCGACGGCCGGCGACAGCTAAAAGTCGTCGCTATCTGCTGCCGTCCTTGTAGTGCAATTCCCTGTGGATCGACCCGTACTCGCCATGTACTAACATTATACGCCGTGCACTTGTGGTTATTTTTATTTAAAATTCGATCGGCTATTTTCTAACTCAATAGAAATTTGGCCGGTTCGTACAAGTTTTTGGCCAGTTTGATAGAAAACAAAAATCCATTTGTAGTTGCATTGTTAACACACGTTTAATTTCATTTTTGCATTTCATCCTAAAATTTTGATTAATAATAACAGTTAGACATCGATAACGCTTAATTGTATATTGACAAGTTGTCCTCTTTCGACAATTTAATTTCTTGGTATATAGGCTACGGCAGAGCAATAATCATTTATAAATATTACGGTGATTCATAAATATTATAGTGGTTGTTTCACTGAAGGTACTTAAACTTTCGTCTGCATTGTTACGGTGATTCGTGGTGCGCCGATAAATCATGTCCGTTACTTGGCTGAGAACTATCTTGTTGGATTAAGACAAAGTGTGATTATATACAATTTTGGGTTAGGAGCTACTTAGGGTGGAAAATTTATATATTTTTAGCCTCAAGACACGACCTCAATATTTTAATCATAAGAACAAACATTTTTTCAAAATTATTCAGAAGGACAAACATTCTTTCAAAATTATTCATAAGGACAAACATTCTTTCAAAACTGCTACCGAACTAAATACTGATACCTAAAAACTGCTACTGATAACTACAAACTGATACCTAAAAACTGTAATCGATAACTAAAAACCGATACCTAAAGAAAGTTTTCCTTCATGCTAAAATACTGAAGGTCTGTCCTTGAGGCTAAAACGCTGAGAAATTTTGTCCTTGACAATAATTTCCTGCATTAGTTTATGCATATTTAAAAAAAAAATCAAAATCAAAAACTAAAATAAATTGTAAATATTCCTTAACTTTGGTTTTAAATCCTTTCTTTTGAAATTTTTTTTTCAATCAAAAACAAAAATCCAAAAAAAAAATACTTAGTTTTTTTTAGATAAACAAAATTTTAAAAATGCAAAAAAAAATTATAAAACCTTTTCAAAAAAAATTTGAAAAACCAAAAATCAAATTTCCCTTTTGAAAAAAATAAATTCTTTTTGATAAATAGTTTTCCTTTATAAAAAACAAAACAAAAACAGTTTTTGAAAATGTCTGAGTTTCCTTACATGAAATTTACAATAGTTGTGAAAATCAATATAATCCATATAGTTTCACATCAAACTCGTATGGATATTTTAACGACAACTATTGTATAAACAACTCGAATTTTGAATCATAAAATTTTCAAAGTGATGACCAACCCTCAAATCTTGAAAAAAGCATTGAAATGATTTCGTTTTTACTCGAATTCTCTACACAACAAAATCAAAGGATAAATGATTTGTGTAATTTAATTATATTTGTGCAATAACTTGATTTAAGGATTTCAAAATGATCAAAAGTTGAATTCACTTCAAAATTCAAATGATTTCGATTATAACTCATGCCAATACAATTTTGCACTCCCAAATGAAATTCAAAATCAAAATGGAATCAATTGTTTGAATAATTTTGGCAATGAGAATAATCTCGACTATGATGGTGAAACATTTTGTTCTCAACAATTTCAAATCGAAAATTCTCAAGTTAATAATTATAAATTCGATTTTGTTGAGCAAATGAATGAAATTTACAATGATCATACGGATTTGTTGTTTGAAACATATATGAAACAATGTGAGAAAAAAAGCAACCCCAACGTGTGACGAGTCAAATGATAATCCGCCTTTTAACGAAATCAATGATTTTCAAATAACAACTTTTGAAATTGAAAACGACAATCTTAATAAAGTTGTTGAAAATACGGTAATTGAGTTGGATTTCAATTCTTTTGGGAGTGTGGAATCAAATTTAAAATTCGATCTTCCTTTTCCCAATTTTGAAAATTTGAATACAACAATTTTAGATTTTGAAATTGATACATGCAATGAAGTTGTTGGTAATCCAACAAAGGAAGACGAATTTAATGAACACAAATTTTTTGGACTTTTGAAGATGAGTTGTTAAATTATGAAGAGGAAGATTTAAATCACCATTTTAATTTTGAAATCAATAATTCTGAAGAAGTTTTCAATGATAAGTTTGAATTTCAATTTGGTGAAAATAAACTTGAATTTCAACCAATCATTTTATCTAACCCGAAAATCATTGAAAATAAAACAACTCATACTATTTTTAATAAAACGACATTCGTTTTCCCAAATCAACATTAAACTTTGAAATCTTTTATGGTTTGGTTTTCCGAGCTTCAGCTGCGTCTCTCATACTTGACGATACAAATGAATTGGTCTTTGAAAGACCGTTTCATTTACTCTCTAACAACATATTTTCTGATGTCTTGTAAATAATAATCTTTTCCTGTAAATATAGGTCATGTTTTTATTTTATTTTTATCCTTTCACCTGGGTTGACTGTAGGGACACAGTTAAAATCAAGTGTGGAGGGGTCTCATCTTCATTTTTATTTTTCATGGTTTATTTTTACATTTTCTTTCAAAAAAATTCCAAAAATAATAAAAAAAAACCAAAACAAAATTTCTTTTTAGCATTTGAATTTATTTTAAAAAAACACTATAGGATAATATAGGATTTTGGCTATTAAATTGAAATTTTTGAAATTTTATTTGTCTTAACAAAAATAAAAATAAAGTTTGA
This sequence comes from Allium fistulosum, assembly GCA_030737815.1. Lineage (NCBI taxonomy): Eukaryota > Viridiplantae > Streptophyta > Magnoliopsida > Asparagales > Amaryllidaceae > Allium > Allium fistulosum. The sequence continues at coordinate 71,534,991 of CM060903.1, forward strand.
ACACAAGTAACATTGGTTTAACTATTATATAAGAAGATAACTATGAAGTATATCCTAATTGAAAATCTTTGTTTTAAAAAGTGGTGGATTTAAAGTAAAGGATATAACATTTTTTATCTTCTAAGTTAGGTGCTAAGATTATTTTGCAAAACTCTCTCTTCAAGAAAAAAAACAAAAAATATATAACAAAAAATAAAGAAAAAAAACAAAAGAAAATGAAATATTTGTACATATATATATATATATATATATATATATATATATATATATTATTAACACCTAGAGTAATGTATTCACATGCAAGTTTGTTCACTGGCCATGCTCTATACCCTTATCACGTAAGCCCGAATGGCAGTGCACGATCGGTATATCTAGCCTCAGTTTACCTGAGTTAGGTGTATGTACATAAAAATTCTTTCATTAATAATGCCTACAGTCGATAGGTGTACACACTTGTGTGTTCACTCACCACGCTCTGTATTCTTATGGTCTTTTTGTACAATGAGAGAATAATGACTGTCAAAAACTGGAGTAAAAATTTGTTTATTTATTATTTTATAATTAAAATTATAGCTTCATACGAGAATAATAATTGTTGTTCTTATGGTTCTTTTTGTACACTGAGAGAACAATGACTGTCAAAAACTGGAATAAAAATTTGTTTATTTATTATTTTATAACTAAAATTCTAGCTTCATACATCTCGTTTGTACTAAGTATTTTGATTTGCACATGCAAATAATGTGTCATTCTCGCAATTTCTCTAGTTTGGTAATAGTAAACATATGATAAAAACTACAAAATATTAAAAATAGATGTGCTTGATACATAATGAGTTGATTAAAAAATAACATATAACAAGTTGATTGGAAAAAAATTGTTCTTTTATGATTTTTTTTAAAACTACAATACACTTTGAAGAAAAAAAATCAAATATGAAAATATCTTTATTATCATCAAACGAGATATATACTGCACAATTTATCTCTAAATCAACCAAGCTTTCAACCACATAGCTACCATGAATAATTTGTCATTGCAATATAGATTTCAAATGACCCAAAAGCAAAGCACAACGAATTACAAATCGCCTACCTAAGCAAAAAAATATAAAATCAATAATTGTACTGTACCCCTTTGACATTGTAAATAGCAAACAAGGGAAAAAACCAACAATGATACCAGTTTGCATCTACATAATATGCAAAAAGTAAAGCTTTGAAATACACACGAAAAAAAAAGTTCCAGAGATGTTTGTGACATCATATGCACATTCATATAATCATTAATTAATGGAAAGAATAAGAGAAAAAAAGTTTGTCTCAAAGGCTGAAGAAAGATAAAAAGGACGTGTTTGTTTAATCCGATGTTGAAATACCAAAGTGGTCCTGCAACATTGTCCTCAGCATCCTGGTTTCCTGGTGCAGCATTCTCATCAGTCTTCTAAGTCCGCCACTTTTTTCAACTAAAAAACATAAATCGCGATTTATGAAATATGTACTTCCTATTTATTTTTCAGTTGAAATTATTGGAAAACTTTACCATCAAATCCATTATATCTTCTTCTGGGATAAGACCCTCCTCACCTTCCTTGCTCTCCTCACCATAGCCTCTGATGTGTTTTTTTATAGAAAGATGCCGATATGCTTTCTAACCTTAATGCGAAACTCCCTTGCGGCAATCTTTGTGCTACTTTCCTACAAACACACAGAGGGAAAAAGAAAATGATTAGTACTCATGAATGTAGTACAAAGATTGCTGCAATGGAGTTTCGCACTAAGGTTAGTAAGCATATTGGCATCTTTCTATGAAAAACACAATAGAGGCTATGGTGAGGAGAGTAAGGAGGGTGAGGATGGTCCGATTCAAGAAAAAGATAAAATGGATTTGATGGTAAAGTTTTCCAACAATTTCAACTGAAAAAACAATAGGAAGTACATATTTCATAACCCATGATTTATGTTTTTTAGTTGAAAAAAGTGGTGGACATAAGAAGACGGATGAGAATGCTGCACCAGGAAACCAGGCTGCTGCGGACAATGCTACGGGACCACTTTGGTATTTCAACATCGGATTAAACAAACACATCCCTTTTATCATTCTTCAGCCTTCAAGACAAATCTTTTTTCTCTTATTCTTTCCATTTATTAATGATTATATGAATGTATATGATGTCACAAACATCTCTGAATCTTTTTTTATATGCATTTCAAAGCTTTACTTTTGTCATATTATGTAAATGCAAATTGGTATCATTGCTGGTTTTCTTCCGAGTTTACTGTTTACAATGTTAAAAGGGTAAGGTACAATTACTGATTTTATATTTTTTTTTGCTTAGGTGGGCGGTTTGTAATTTGTTGTGCTTTGCTTTTGGGTGATTTGAAGTGTTTTTTGATTATGCTATAAGGGATTAAATCTATATTGCTATGAAAAATTATTCATGGTAGCTAAGTGGTTGAAAGCTTGGTTGATTTAGAGATAAATTGTGCAGTATAAATCTCGTTTGATGATAATAAATATATTTTTATATTTGATTTTTTATATTCAAAGTGTATTATAGTTAAAAAAATCATAAAAGCACAATTTTTTTCAATCAACTTGTTATATGTTATTTTTTAATCAACGCATCATATATCAAGCACATCTATTTTAAATATTTTGTAGTTTTTATCATATTTTTTCTATTACCATACGAGAGAAATTGCAAGATATTGCAATTAACTTCTATTTGATGTTGGTAAATAGATGTTGTATTTAACGTGTTTATTTAGTGTTGTGTATCAATATGATACCAAGAGATTTTGGGTTTCAAAGTGATTTGTCGTGGATATTTTTATTGAGTGTGTTACAAGTACAATATTAAAATATAATCAAAACGTAAAGTAGCAACAACGAATATTTTCCTCATCTATTTTCATACAAAGGTGGATGTAAAATCGATGCCATAGGACGACGATGATTTACAATCATCAATGGGTATCCAACTTTCATGACACTTTTAGTATTTCACAATTTTAATCAGAAAAGTGATAGATACAGAGACAAAATGATAAAGATATTTGATTAATTGGTATAGGGTAAAATTGAAATTTATAGTTTCATATTATAATTGGGATGAATAGCAAATAAAGAGGTGGCAACGAACGGAGTCATCAAAGGATTCCTATAGCATGCCACGCTAGGTTTTGATTGATTCCAAGTATAAGAGATACTAGGTTATAGTTGAATCACAGGGCACACAACACTTGGTAATAGTAAAATCCAATGTATTTATAACAAGGTGAAATCAGCAATCTTCCTATTCTCAAGATATTTTATCCTTACGTTTGTTAATTTTCATGTATAACAAAAAGAAAAAAAATGAAATTTGAAGGATTTAAGTAAATCAAAGAATGTTAAGAAAGTAAAATAGCACAGAGATATGTTTTACTTTTTTGAGAGGAAGAAGAAAACAGTAATTTTGTCTTGATTTTTTAAATCAGATTGAGTGGGGATGGAAACAAAAAATAATGCGGGTGGAAATAGAAATATCCTTACAGAAAACACATACCGTACTTCGACTTCACCTAATGAAGGATCATGATCATGGTCGGCGCTCTCTTCCATTTCTCTCTTAGCGCACTCTTCCATTTCCTGGTTAATACATTTGGATACCTGATTGATCTCCCCTAACGCCCTTTCCTAGGTCTTTATCAGCTCTGCAATAGCGTTGGTTGGTTTCATTGTGGTCACGGCTTGCAAAAATTAGAATTACGCTTTCCATAGGCTTCCGATTTATACAATGCATCTTTTCAGCAGATTTAGCATGATTTAAAGTAAAAGGGTTATGAGGGTATTCAAGAAAGGAGGGTTTCATTTTTGAGTACAATTGATCCTAGTTTTATTAAGTTTTTTTTTGAAAATCCAGGAGAACCCGGTAGGCCGGTAAACTTCCGAGGAGGGTATAGTAAAGCCATCCGTTGATCCAAGCCCCCATACCCCTAGGTAAATTTATATAAGATAGGGAAGCGCATGGTAGGAATCGAACCTGAGTCATTTTACTAAACTCAAGCCTCCTTTCTACCGCATCACACCCACGGACAAGTTTTATTAAGTTTCCATCCATAATGTTACATAATTACATCGGTGCCCCGTATAGTCTAGAGAAATAATTCAAGGATAGATAAATGCATAATATAAATCTAGTGTTCTTCTATTTTAATCCGTATTTGCGAATTCTTCTCTTTACCTAATTTATTCACGTAAAAAGGAATAAAAAGAAGCTAACATTTACATATTAAATTTCAACTTTAAAATAGATTTAAATAACTGTAAATTTCTTACTTTAGGCTTATGTCTTTCTCTAACTGTCAAGCCTAATATTAATTAAATATAGGCTCTCTTATACAATTTACAGTCTCAACATAACTAATTAACATAATTAATTACTGAAATAAATACTGAACAAAATTATTTAACGGGAATCTAACGATAATATATCATAAACGTAAAAGATATATAATTAAATTCACTCACCTGGAAAGAAAACACTCCAAGTTCTAGATTTGATTTTTAACCCAGTTCTATTATCCATAGTCTTCCCTATTGCAACCCTATTTAGATCTACAAATTGGGATTTATATGGGTTTAGAAATCCGGATCTAATTGAAGAAAAATAAAATAAATAAATTAGAGAACCAGATCTGAGAACTTTACCTCATTCGGATGACTTTATTTGAACATCTCTATTTTAAACCTATAATTTCTATCTCCAACTTGTAATTCAGAAGGCATAAATCTAAAATAGCTAATTTCCGATGAATTGGAGGAGAAAGAAGAGTGACAGGGCTTCCGCACCCATTTAGAAAAATATGAGTTTGAAGGCTAGCCCTGCCTCTTTATTTATAGAGAGTCAAAACATTGTCGTCCGTCCGCTTAAAATAATGCAAATCAGGCTGTTCAAAAGGGTGCAGAATGAGCGCGCTTGATTTGTTCGTAAATGTTTTATTCATTATAAACATTTAACGTTTAAACGTTTCCTATTAATTCCAATTAACTCTCATTAGTTCTCTGATTTAATGCTCTTTATAACACACGTCTATTTTGGATTTTAAACGTGCCTTATTTGCTTTATTAAATGTTATTTATAAATGTTAACTTTTAATCGTTATAAATTATAAACGTTTAACCATTTTTTTTGTTGCTTGTTTATTCTAGTTAATCACCATCAATTGCTTAATTAATTTTCCAATATAAACTTGTCTATTTTGAATTTCACATGTGACCACTTAATGTAAATTAATTTCCTCCAATAGCTGATTTGATTACATTGTCTGCTAATGTTAATTAATTGTCTTTAATTACTGATATCAATTAATTTCCTATATGATGGCAATGTTATTTAATTACCTTTATGACGCGCGTCTATTTTAAAATTCAAATGCACGTTATTTTTGGAATTTCATACGCACATATATTTATTTATAACAAATATATTTACGTACATTTACATGTATAATTATTTCTCGATACAAAACTTCGAACGTCAATAACTTTTTCATACGAACTCTGTTCGAGACATATTATATATGTAAATTGATCGAAAAATCACCATAACACAATGTAATAAGTTTCAAGGCCAAATTCTGACATTTCTGAAAATGCTTATTTTCACTATTCATAATTATTTGATTATTTAATTATATAAAAATACGCGGTGTTACATTCTCCCACCCTTTAGGAAATTACGTCCCTGAAATTTGGCAAGGGTAAAACTATGTAATTCCTCGCATTAGTTACATCCATTTTGTGTACATTCGATTTTTCAACCATCTGTGTCATTTTGCAAAGTGCAATACATTATAAAATATGCATGTACAAGAATTTCTAAGTGTACCTCCTATATGAATGCGTTTTCTTTTAGAAATTCCTTTTAAAACATAATGCACACATCCTAAATATACTTGCAATTTCTATATGAATGCAATCTTTTGAAAATTCAAAACATTTTTCATCCAATTTTTCCCACACTCCTACAGATTATGAACATATTTCAACAAATTTTATGTCCAAACCTACCACAACTTTTAATTTTAGAAAATTCTAATTTTCCAAATTCGATTTCTTATGTTATAAAGAAGGTGGAAAACGGAAAAACTTCACAATTCTCCATTTTACTTTTGCGTACCTCTCTCTCCGTACTTGGAACTTATGCCGCTATCGTATAAAATCTCTATTTTCTTTCCCAAGCATGGTTTATATAAGAAGGAATTTTCTTTTCTAACATTTTCTCAAGCTTAATTTATGGAAAAGATGTATTTTTCTTTTGCAATTCTCATTTATTTCTATTGACTTTTCTATTTCTTTCTTTAGATCTTACTATTTTTCTTTTAGTTACCTTTTATCTACTTTTACTCTTCTTTTAATATAGTAACTGAACACAGCTATCATCTAGGGCTAAGAGATCTAGGACCATTTCCACTATGACACAAAAAGGTCCTACTCTAGAAATCCAAGTAGCTCATATGCTCCTCTTACCGCCTATTACTTATTACCAACTTTCGCTGTATTACTCATGACGAATAAGATTTATTCATCTCTTCTATTCAATGCTAAAAAGGAATAACTAAGTCTCATTTATTGCAATGCATAAGGATTTCAATCTATGCAGTCTCTATCTAAAAAGACAACTAAGCTTGGGGAAATTCTCTCTTAAGCTTTAATTTTTCCCCAACTAAGGTCTACATTTCCCAATCACGTGTATCTTACTATCTTAGTAATATCACTTCACTATTTTTCTATAGTCTACACACATGAAGCAACATTTCTTGGTTCTCACTAGTGTCCCATACACCTTATGGGAACTTTTATTATTACTACTAGGAGTAATTACTACTATAGCCTTACACTTTTCCCATTACATCTAGGAAATGATTCCCATCAACTCCATATTTAAAAGTCCGGTTTGGTTTATATTTATCATTTTACTTCAAAAATTAAAGCTTCTAAATTGTTGAAACATCAAATCCCAAAATTCTTGCCTTTGAAAGTGTTATTTTGAAGTTTTCTGTTAAATTCGAAGGTGCTTGGTTACTTAAAATTTTATCTTCCAAAAACTTATTTACTTTTTCACCAGAACATTTTTCTTTAAAACATGTCTTGCTTGTTCTTAAAACATTTTTCTTGTTTCTTGACTTCAAAAAAAATGTCCTCACATGTTTTCAAAATATTTTCTTTTCATAGATTTTCAAATTTACTAAAACTGGAGTAGATAAGAACAATTATTTTATCAAAAATCTCTTAACTTTCCTACTCTTCCAATTACTTAACCTCGGAGGAGTTTTTAACTTACTACACTTAACGGTTTTATACCTTAATTATTGGAATTACTTTCTTTTATGAGAAACTATTAACGCTAAAACCTTCTATGAATCCTTTAAAGGAGGATTTCATGTTTATGTGAAATTATAAGGAATTTATTTTATATTTTATCGAAATAGGCTATATAAAATATGGTGCTTTCCAGACCTTGTACATCTCTTTCACGTATTCCTTATAACTTGCACAAAACATCTTTATTTGTGGTTCATAGAAAATTATATCATTATTTTTTCATTCCAATAGATTAAAATATGTTTACTCTATATTCGCTTACATAAGATATTTCCTACTAAATTTATTAATTTAACGTACATTATTTTTCAAAAGAACTCATTTTCAAAACTGCTTTAATATTTTCATAATTAAAAAATATTTTCATATACTTATTTAAATAACAAGTGTACATACAAACCACTTTAGAAATTATCTCCAAAACTCATTTGGGTCAAAACAGATGTTGCATAAAACATCGTTACTACAACCCAAAAATACCAATATATGGATTCAATTAAAATAAATATTAATAAATCCCATGCGCTATGAAAAAACATTTCATTTGGGAGTCGCCTACTATAACAATAGTGTCATAGTCTATGCTTCCTTTATTTTTACCGAAAACATCTATTACAACAATAAACATTGTAACCTACGTTTTCGATACTTAACACACTCTAGGTTTTTATATTTAAAATCTTTGTTTACCACAAATAAACTAGCGAGCTATCGCGCTCTATAATTCTTCAAAAAGAATTTCACTTTTAACAACATCGTATAAAAACCAATTAAATTTTCATACCACTTATTTTTTTCAAAGACCCAATATTTACTTCCTCAGCTATATTAATAATTATATTTTTCAACTTTTCAATTCCAAAAGTTTCATTTTATTGGGCTAGACCTAAAGTGGATTTTCTTCTTACTAAACCTCTTATTCCTTCCAAAATAAAAACATTCTTCCTACTATCCCTAGGAAACTTCCCCACTTTCTATAACATATTGATACCAATCTTCTCTCAAAACATGACTTATTTGTACGCTATAAATTGGAAATAACATAGGGCTCAACATACTTGGATCATCCCAAACCCAACTAGCAAGCTATGCACAAGATCATCCCAAACCCAACTAGCAAGCTATGCACAAATATACTTCTAAATTTTTTTCATATGTTAAAATCTATAATTAGGAACTATTTGGGTTTTAGTACATAATATATTTATATTTTATTCAAAAATACAAATACGTTCACTCACTATCTACCTAGGAATCCTAAACCTACGCTCTGATACCATATATAACAACCTTAAGTCTAATCTTTTATTTTGCGTTTAGTTTACTTTTCTTATTCTCTTGGCTACTTATTTACCCTAATTAGCATAATCTTGTCCCAACCTCACCTAACTATTGTGAGACCACCGGTTCCTGACTGAAAGAAAATGCTATCGGTATGGACAACTTCTATTATCTTGCTTATTAACTTAATCCAAGATCCAAGTTTATTAAAATAAGCCTCTTCTGTTATTTCTGCTCCATTTGCTTATTAACTTAATTTAAGTCTTAAAATAAGCCTTTTATGTTCTTTCTACTTAATTATAACCTATGCCATAATTTTACTTGCAATTATTACTACCGTATTCTTTTATAATCTATGTATTATAAATATAATTAAAAGCATCTCTTTTCTATTCTAGTCTGTCTTCTTTTATTATGATATTGAATTCTCTTTAATTCTCTTATATTATATGACAATCTTGACTTGGGACTAAGTCCAACTATCACAAATTTACTTATCATAATAACTGCTTTACTTTTATTCTATTATCTACGCAGTAAATGCAGATCTAGTTACATTTCCGTCTATAGCTTCTATTCTTGTCTAATAATTAACTTGATTCCTTCTTTATTTCCTTTAATTCTTCACTTCATTTTCTTATATTCTAGGAAGTAGTTCTATTCTATTTGGTTGGTTACAAAAGGCTGTGCTAAAAATCCATTTCCATGTTTTAATACTAAATAATGCTATAAACAATAATCCATAACTGCAAGATATTTCTTTTATTATTTCTTTACTTATTTGATAATGCAAAATACAATAATTTCTCTATTTTACACTAATTCCCTTTTCTTTCTTTTTATTCTTGCAATTACGTTTATCGTTATCTTTTAAATATTAAACTATAAAAATGTATTCTCTTTTCTAAACTAACCAATTAATCTATCACTTACTTCCAAATCAAATTATTAGGTTTTCCCTTTTTATTTATTTTTCCCCGTTTTAGCATAATTTACTGCAAATTTCTATTTTTCTCTATTTATTTCAGCTTTTCTTATTTTACATCTGTAAATCTAGCGTTCTTCTATTTTAGTCCGTATTTGCGAATTATTCTCCTTAACTAATTTATTTGCGTAAAGAGGTAAATTTCAACATTAAAATAGATGTAAATAACTATAAATTTCTTACTTTTAGGCTTATGCCTTTTTCTAACTGTCAAGCCTAATATTAATTAAATATAAGCTCTTTTATACAATTTACAGTCTCAACATAACTAATTAATATAATTAATTATTGAAATAAATACCGAATAAAATTATTTAACGAGAATCTAACGATAATATATCATAAACGTAAAAGATATATAATTAAATCCACTCACCTGGAAAGAAAACACTCCAAGTTCCAGATCTGAATTTTAACCCAGTTCTATTATCCATAGCCTTCCCTATTGCAACCCTATTTGGATCCACAAATTGGGATTTATATGGATTTAGAAATCCGGATCTAGTTGAAGAAAAATAAAATAAATAAACTAGAGAACCAGATCTGAGAACTTTATCTCATTCGGACGACTTTATTTGAACATCTCTATTTCATACCTATAATTTCTACCTCCAACTTATAATTCAGAAGGCGTAAATCTAATATAGCTAATTTCTAATGAATTGGAGAAGAAAGAAGAGCGACAGAGCTTCCGCACCCATTTACAAAAAATATGAGTTTGAAGGCTAGCCCTGCCTCTTTATTTATAGAGAGTCAAAACAGTGTCATCTGTCCGCTTAAAACGATGCAAATGTGGCCGTTCAAAAGGGTGCAGAATGAGCGTGCCTGATTTGTTTGTAAATGTTTTATTTATTATAAACGTTTAAACGTTTCATATTAATTCTAGTTAACTCTCATTAGTCTTTGATTTAATGCTCTTTATAACGCACGTCTATTTTCGTTTTAAACGTGCCTTATTTGTTTTATTAAATGTTATTTATAAACGTTAACTTTTAAACATTATAAATTATAAATGTTTAACCCTTTTTTTTGCTTGTTTATTCTAATTAATCACCATCAATTGCTTGATTAATTTTTCAATATAAAACTTGTCTATTTTGAATTTCACATGTGACAAATTAATGTAAATTAATTTACTCCAATAGGTGATTTGATTACATTGCCTGCTAATGTTAATTAATTGTCTTTAATTACCGATATCAATTAATTTCCTTTATGATGGCAATGTTAATTAATTACCTTTATGACGCGTGTCTATTTTAAAATTCAAATGCACGTTATTTCTAAAATTTCATACGCACATATATTTATTTATAACAAATATATTTACGTACATTTACATGTATAATTGTTTCTCGATACAAAACTTCGAACGTCGATAACTTTTATACGAACTCCGTTCAAGACATATTATATATGTAAATTGATCAGAAAATCGCCACGAACACAATGCAATAAGTTTCAAGGCCAAATTCTGACAATTCCTAAAATGCTTATTTTCACTGTTTATAATTATTTGATTATTTAGTTATATAAAAATACGGGGTGTTACCAAGAGCGTATTATTATTTGTAAAAAAAGTATAGTTGCTAGATCTTATTTTTAAATGATAGTTACATTTGGTAATATCTATAGAGAGGCATTTGTGGAAGTTTACGCTGATAGCAAAAACAGGAAGAGAGAAATGATAAGATAAAAAAAATTAATTATATTATTTTTTCAAAACATTTAAATGATGTATCACTTACCACTTCAAAAGTAAATTTATCATCCTAACCGTAATCATCTTTTGAGGGGGATTTTCTATCGTCATTTGTTAATTTCTGGACATGTACACTACCTTTCATTGAAGATGCTTTGGAGATATATCAACTTTTTGAGTCAACCTTTGCTTATTAGAGTGTTTAATATCCATTAGTTGGCTGATAAACCGTATTGTATGCTGAAAGTAATTTTTTAATATATAGAGTAAAGTAATAATAACGTGATGACTGACATGTACTTTTGAACATTTTCTATTAGAAGCATAATCTTTATGCATATTTAAAAATTAAAAATAACATGAAAAAAGAATAAATTTTCAACGATCGATTGATTTTATGTCCGTAAATAACATGTAATCATGATATTATTTTGATGATACACAAAGCAATGCAGTTAGATAAACAATACAAACAAATTCTAAAAAGTGCAAATTGCCTTTTTAATATAAAACAGAAGTGTAGAAATTGCAGTTGTAGAAATGATTTTGTCTCTAGTAGAATAAGATTGAAATATATTTAAAAATAAAAAAACATGAAAAAGGATAAATTTTCATCAATCAGTTGATTTTATGTCCGTAAATAACATGTAATCATAATTTTATATTGAGAATACACATAGCAATGCACTTAAATAAACAATACAAGCAAATTCTAAAAAGTGCAAATTACCTTTGTAATATAAAAAGGAAGTGTAGAAGTTGCAGTCGTAGAAATGAATTTTTTCTTCTCGTATAATAAGATTGAAATATATAAGTGCAAGATAGGGCCATAGTGTGATGAACAGTTTTAGTGGTATTATTACACTAACTTGAAGTTATGATATCGGAGATTAACGATGGCGAGCAACCCAATGAAGCATGTCCAAAAGGAAACAATGGTGGTGAGAGATCTGAATGGAGATGACAGGAGAGAGGTGAAAAGACTGAAAAGAAAAGCCACATGGGTGGCCCCCAAAATGCCTTGTTTTTAAGTATAATTGTGTGACTAAAGTAAATTAAAAATGGAGATATTTAAGAAATGAGTCGTTAGGGTTGGGGTTTGGGGGGGGGGGGGTGGTGGGGCGCTAAAAGTCAATTTTGCAGGATTTCCATCGAGAAGCATTTATTGCTTTACTTGCAATAATAAAATTTTATGTGTAGCTGTACATATTTGCCAACTTCTCAACTAAAAACTATAGCATATAAAAGTGTAACCTGAGTAGAAAAATCCATTTGAAAAATGGCAACTTTTGAGGATTTAAATACGTTTTCTGATGCATCAAAATGTTTTTCTTGATCTTTATGGTTCAATGAACTTGTAACATGGAAATATATAGCTCTTCAAATCAATATCATGGAAATATATAGCACTTCAAATCAATATCATGGTACAACTCCCTAGATCTGGACATCAGGGTTTATTAGTAAATAAAACGACCGATGATTTGTACATTAGCTTCCATGTATTGTAAAAGTCATAAATATGGTGACCCGTATCGGATATGTTTGTGCATTTGCACATACAAGAATTGCAAAGAAAAGTAACATGTGATTAGCTGTCTTTTGTTCAACTAAAATAAGAAAGTCAGCTAGAATCAGATAATTGGAGGGTCATGTATTGGAAAACTACTACAGTTGAATGTCAGTGTTAGTTTTGTACATGAAGACATTACAAATAAATGTTTACTGCGCTAGACAAAACAGTTATTTAGTTTTGACCCTTTCATGAAAGTTCGTTGTTTAACTTTACATTAAACAATTTATGTAACGACCCCGAATTTTATAAATATTTAAAATGATAATTTATTATTTTTTTAATTAAAATTGTGAAATTAATTGATAAGTGATGCGAGTTGCCCCGGATTCAAGTATATTTGTATAAATCGTTTAAAAATTTAATTTTTTGTATATATGTGGATATATACGTATTTGAGCATATATGAAGAAATTTGAGATTTATAAATAATGTAAAAACAATTTGTATTAAATTTAGAAATAAATAATGGAGTTAGGAATTGAAATAAAACATAGAAGATAAATTATAAAATATAAAAATATGAAGTTAAGTAATATAGTTGTAAAATTATGTAAAATATAAGTAGAAGTATTAACTAAAATCTAACAATATAGAACTCATGCATATTTCAAAATATAAAACAAAAGAAAGAAACAAAATAAAATATATTTGTACATAAGTTAAAAACTACAAACCAATAACTAAACAAAATTTTATAACATTGACTAAAAATAACAATACAACAACCACTCAGCTCAAGTACACCAAAACAAATCTCTCGGCCGAAACAAGATTTTTCCCATATCAGTAAAACAAAGATAAGTGGTACAACTAATAAATGAAGCACCCATAATGTTCTTACCAGCCGAGACAAGCTTGTAAAGCAAGTAAAATAATATACTCTAACTTGGAAAATAGCACAGCAACTAAGTACATATAAGTAATGCAGGCAAGAAATAAACAAGTAAAGTAATAAATGCAAATCTTTGTGCAGCTGAAATAAAGGAGGGGAGGATGTAGATTGTACAAAGCAAATTATATCACATATATAAAATAATACATCTCAGCCACAATATACAGCATATCAGCCACCAAGAAAAATATCCCTGTCCAAATTTTTTTAAATATAAACCATTGTACAACAAATTATATCACTTGTCACGTTTCATCTCAGCTTAAAAACAATAAACAACATCACTTAGCATCCCAGTTTTCGTTCACCATTTAAAAACTGAAAGGAAGAAAAAATGAATGGAGTAAATACCATTTCAAATTAAAGCAAAGATTCAACTAAAACAACAATTCAAACCAGAAGATCAAGTGAAAAGATTTCAACTTGCCAGTTTCAAACTTTGGTTCAACATAAAGGGCAGCTCTGTTCTTCTTTTGAAACCAAGGTGAGCAACTCACTTACCTTTGCTTTGATATCGTAATCGATGGTTGAAGAGGTTATGAAATGTATCTAGTTGCTGAGAATACTCGCATATGGTATGCGTATATATATATATGCATATACATATATATGAATCAAATGATGGGTATACAGGGAGATGAGTTTGTTTTAAATTCACAGGCTTGAGACTTTGAAGAAATTTTTTTATCTTACAATCTGGATAAATTCAAGTTATGATTATTTAAGAGAAGATGATTTAAACAGTATAATGTCAATGCTAAAAATAAATTCAAGCCTTTATATTGAATAATCAACTCGAGATTAAAGAAATCAGTAAAAGAACCAAATATAGGTAAAAATCTGATGATCGAAATTTTGAATTTGGGTTTTACCATCAGATTTGTTATGAGAAATCATGAATTTTAATAGCAAATTCTAAATTTTTATGCTTGGAACTGTTGAGATTTCTCAAGTTAAACGGAAATTTCATTTTTTGTCAATTCCGATCGACACGAGGGGAAGTTGTTGTCGTGCTTCAGGCTGGAGGAGGGTAGTTGATGGTAGACTACTGGAAAAATAATCAACAAATTTATAATTCACCAAATTGATCGTACGAGATGAAAATAGGGTTTAATAACCCATTTTGGTCGCAGTTACAAATCGATCGAATTTGATGTCGAGAGGGAGCTGGAGGCGATCGGACCTAGGGGAGGTTGTTCGTGGGTCATCGGCGGCGATGTGGTAGGAATTTCACGACCTCCGGTGATCTAGATTGTCGTCGACGAGTTCTTTTTTTCTGGCGTTCAGTTGTTCCAGGTTCGATTGAGGACCTCGATCGTGATCGGAAGCTCGAAATGATACGGTGGTGATTGGATTGGGTTACCCCATCAAAGCGTGATGTGCCGGAGAGTTTGACCGAGATCGGAGGGCCTCCGATGAAGCATGCACGTGCACGGGGGATGGTCGCGTGTCAGGGGATGCTCGCATTTAAATGAAGTTTGTTTTCAACAGTTTATAACTTAGAAAAAAAAGGAGGGAGAAGAAGAAGTTGCGTGCAGGGAGACTCGGGGAAATCGCATGAAGTACTCGAAGTGTTTCTCGAGTTAAGCAGGGGAAGTCTCGGGTTCGTCTTCGTGTAGTTCCTGAGTAAAACAAGGAAAAATGCAGATTTTTAAAAGCTTTTATAAACAAGTTTTTAAAATTTAAATTGAATCAGAATCTTAAACGGTTATGTAAAATAAGTGTTTCTTTAATATTTGGTTAAGAAGCTTTGTATATTGTTTAAACTTAAAAATTGATAAGTTAAATTGTAAGTTACCTCTAAATCCTAAGTTAGAAATGAAACTAAAATTTAATTTAAGAGTGGAATGTTATTAAAAGTAAGTCATTAATAAGATAAAGATTTATCTTAAAAGTTAATTAAGATTTTGATAATTTATGACAAATAAATTAATAAGGTAATTAAAGAGTGATCTATTTAATTTATAAATAAATAATTTAGATTTATTTATAAAATTAGGAATGATTAATAATGAATTAATCCAAGAAAATTTCTTAAGAAAGCAATTAAAGAAATATAAGTAGTTAATAAGGATGATTAACTAGGGATTATTAAGTAATTAAAATAATGTGATAAACTTTGATAATTAAATTTATTTATTTAAGATAATCAATTGAAATTGTTAATTACTTAATAAAAATAAATTAAGGGGTTAATTAAATCATGTAAATGGTTTAAAGGATAACTTGATTAATATGATAAATTAAGAAAAATTTAATTAATTAACGTGTTTGATAAATTAATCTATATGAAATGATTTATAAATTGATAAGTCAAGATTTGATAATTAATTCATAAGTAATTAATTTACTTGGAAATAAATTGAATTACTTAAGATTAAATAATTAATTAATTCTGCTTATAAAGGATTATTAAATACTTGACCTTACTTATGAATGTTTGAATTCTATTGGATGATTTGATTGTTTGATATCCCTGGTATATGATGCTTTGTGATACGTCCTAATTTATGTTGTGATCTGAAATTTCTATTTCTGTGATATATTACTATGTGAATATGAAACCCCATGGCCCGTAAAACGGCACTTGAACTTCGATGCGACAGGGAGTCGGATTCCAGTTGGTTATCCGAAACCCACATCGAATTATAATTGTGAATCGTTGTGACCGATAAGTTTATTATATCTGTGATTTGTGAATGAAGATAAGTGTTATCGATTATACCGCTTATCGATATATCTGTGATGATTGATGTTGCACTATTGTGTGTGAAACCCCTGGACTACACTTTTACACACACAAATATGGATTTCACGTGGAAATCGGTTAAGTCACAGATAATTTAAATTTGATGTTTTTGAAATTGAAATTTTAATTTCAATTGATTTCAAAATTGGAAATTTGGGTTTTAAGTGAAAAGTTTTTGAAATAGAATTTCAAAGATAAAAGTTATTTTGAGTAACTTAATCGAGTTTTGAAAATTTAAATAATTTGATTTAAATTTGAATACAAATTTGAAATTAAATCTATGATTTGGAAACTAGGGATAAAAGATGATATAAATGTGTTTGTATGAATTAAACCATTTTAAAGTATTAATTTGGGAATTTGAATTTAAACCAAGGATTTCAACTCGTATGAATGAATCAGATTTCCAAATTGAAAACTGTTGTTTTCAAATGATAAAAGCTTTTAGATAAGAAAAGAAATTCCAGTTTAAATTAAAGGAATTTCAAGTGAATTGAAAAATGGATTTTCCAAGTTATGAATGAATTCTTTTTGAAAGCTATGAATTAAATCTGTCTATTTTTAACAGATTTAAAATGATGATTTGTTTAACCCATTCGAAATGAAATTGTTTTGAAAGCTATAAGTTAAATCTTTATTTAAAGATTTAACGAGTTAAATTGAAAGGGAAATTGATTTGGAAAATCTGTGAATGAATCTTTGTGAAATTAAGTGAACTTTGTGAATTGAATCTTTTTGTTTAAAAAGATTAAAATGGTAATTTGATAAACCATTTGTAAAGAAAGTTTGGGTTTAAGTTGTGACTTAATTAAAATCCCAGTATCCATATGTTTTCAAATAATTGCGCTCACTATTCGGGTTAGCCGGGAAAAGACCTTTGGGTCGTATAACTCATTCCGAATAGTGATACGTCGTATATGGATAGCATTTGAAGACCGGTGTTGAAGACCGGATATTTTTTGAAAATGAAAGGACAACCTGTCGAATGTCTCTGCACTGAGTCGCGCCGGTATAGAGATTTATATCACTCTTTTGTGACGGGAAGTCCGGACGTGATTGAAAGTTATCCGGAATTGCAAGGGCTTCGTGAGAAGTGCCTTCGGTTCTGTTCGATCCCGGAACTGACTTGTATGGATACATGTCTGACATTACACTTTGAGATATAAAGCCGATTTCTTTCAAATACATTTCTGTTTGGTGGCGGAGAATTTATTCTCTTAGCTTAACACCCTTCTCTGAGACGTACGAGCTCAGAGGTTATGTAGTTGAAATTTATCAGCGATATATCCCAATTTGGTAATGTGACATGCTGAGTGTTGTTGTGTGATGATCAGTGTTTGATCATTTGAGATATGATCATTTGTTTGATCTTATATCTTTGTGATCATAGGTTGATCATTTGTTTGACCTGAAGCATGGCTTTGTAGAAAGCGTAGCTTTGTGGACGAGACTTCGTCGAGCCTCACACCCCGGAAATGGTCAAAACAGGAAGGATGCGGCAAGGTTCTAGGGAGTAGCGCCCCTTAGTGTATGTCATTCCTTCTGGATAAAGGTGGTATCATGGTATGGAGCCCAGATACTTAACCTCTGTGGTTACTGCAAATTTATTACTTTGTGGTTGTTGGAAATCGGGGATCCTCGGGAAGATCGGTTACGATCGGGGGATGGCATACGCGTGTCAGTAGTTACCTATTTTTGCAGAGGTAACCCGGCCTTGTGTTGGCAGAGATCCGGTTAGGTTCTCGGGTCGTCTATTCCAGGGACGTACCCATCGTGGAAAAGGAAGTTCCTTAGCCTGACCATTTGTTGGAAATCCAAAGAAACAATACGTGACTTGTACGGTTTTAGTTGTATTACCTGCCATGGAATGTGGCGGTAACCTGCTATTGAACATGGTAGCTATAGTAGGCATAAGTGCGGAATGCCTATGCTGGCTAAGATTGATATTCTACTTTCGAAATGTTTTCTACACTATGCACTAATAATAATATCAAAAATGATTTGATTTTGCGTAGTAAGCATCTTTGACTATCATAAGGAGAAATCTCCTCCAATTCTGCGTTTGCATTGTGTGTGTGGCGGGAGGCCTTATGGTAGTTTCATTTTCCAAAAGCATTGCGGTTTTCAATGTTTAAATTCTTTTATGTTGTTTAAAGATAAACTGTTTTTGTTGCTCACACCAGTCCCATGACTGATCCGGAGTTTATTGTTTCTTTCCTAAACTCTGGATGCTCAAAATTTTCCTACACGAGCAGTCTAGAGTTGGGTTTTTCAGATAGTCAGATTAGTAGGTTATCTGGAGCTAGTTCAGTCTTTGGATCAGACTGCACTTGCTTATCTTGGTGTATCGTTATTGGGAGTTCAAGCTATTTCTGGATTAGTGCTTTGAAGATGGAGATTATCCGCTGCTGATGTTATCTATCGTTTTCTATTCCGCTGCTATTTGTTGTATCATATCTCTGATGTATATTGATATTCATTGTATCACTCTGTTGTATCAGATATTGTATATCAATGTATTATTCTTTTATTCCACTGTGTTATTTACTTAACTGTGTTATAAGCTCCCGAGAACCAGATTCGGCATTTGAATCTACGGCATTTTGAGTACAAGTGAAGTACGGGTGCCGATTTCCGAAGGTCGACTTTTGGGTCTTGACAAAGTGGTATCGGAGCTAAGGTTGAACTTTAGCTCAGGAGTATAACACGTTAAGTAGCTCATTAGAGATAGAGTGAAGTAAACTCTAGAATGAGTATTCTCAGATATCCGTCTCAACGTCTCAGTAAATTCTCTTACTATCCACTGATAGTGAGTATGAGTGCAAGAAGAGGACGAGATAGGGGACAGGGAAATACGACTATAAATGGTCAATACCCTGTAACAATAGTGGAAAAAAAAATTCTCTATCAGTCTCTTTTTGTTGGTCATCTTTTCTCAATTCTTCGATAATTTCTGGTAGATCCAGGGAGGAATTCGACATATTAATATGGGACATAAACTCCGAAATGGCCAAAATTGTTTGTTTGGATGAATTGGTTGCTTTGTTTGCTATGGTTGATAGATATGCTTTAGTTTCTAAACTGAAATTTTTGAAATCGTATCTATATATCTATCTATTCTTTGGGTCCCGATATATTCTACGAATGGTTAGTTATCCTTTCGAACTAAACGATGCCTCTACATACTTCGTAGATCTGGATAACCCGAGTATTTTGTGAAGTGTTAAACAGATTCGTTCTTGTATCTGTTATTGATATTCTGATTTGGTGAGCCAAATGCAGAATAGATGTTCAGTTTGAGTTGATGAAATATTCTCCATCTATCTTTTTGTCTCCTTGGTAATTTCGAGGACGAAATTCTTTTAAGGGGGGAAGTCTGTAACGACTCCGAATTTTATAAATATTTAAAATGATAATTTATTATTTTTTTAATTAAAATTGTGAAATTAATTGATAAGTGATGCGAGTTGCCCCGGATTCAAGTATATTTGTATAAATCGTTTAAAAATTTAAATTTTTGTATATATGTGGATATATACGTATTTGAGCATATATGAAGAAATTTGAGATTTATAAATAATGTAAAAACAATTTGTATTAAATTTAGAAATAAATAATGGAGTTAGGAATTGAAATAAAACATAGAAGATAAATTATAAAATATAAAAATATGAAGTTAAGTAACATAGTTGTAAAATTATGTAAAATATAAGTAGAAGTATTAACTAAAATCTAACAATATAGAACTCATGCATATTTCAAAATATAAAACAAAAGAAAGAAACAAAATAAAATATATTTGTACATAAGTTAAAAACTACAAACCAATAACTAAACAAAATTTTATAACATTGACTAAAAATAACAATACAACAACCACTCAGCTCAAGTACACCAAAACAAATCTCTCGGCCGAAACAAGATTTTTCCCATATCAGTAAAACAAAGATAAGTGGTACAACTAATAAATGAAGCACCCATAATGTTCTTACCAGCCGAGACAAGCTTGTAAAGCAAGTAAACTAATATACTCTAACTTGGAAAATAGCACAGCAACTAAGTACATATAAGTAATGCAGGCAAGAAATAAACAAGTAAAGTAATAAATGCAAATCTTTGTGCAGCTGAAATAAAGGAGGGGAGGATGTAGATTGTACAAAGAAAATTATATCACATATATAAAATAATACATCTCAGCCACAATATACAGCATATCAGCCACCAAGAAAAATATCCCTGTCCAAATTTTTTTAAATATAAACCATTGTACAACAAATTATATCACTTGTCACGTTTCATCTCAGCTTAAAAACAATAAACAACATCACTTAGCATCCCAGTTTTCGTTCACCATTTAAAAACTGAAAGGAAGAAAAAATGAATGGAGTAAATACCATTTCAAATTAAAGCAAAGATTCAACTAAAACAACAATTCAAACCAGAAGATCAAGTGAAAAGATTTCAACTTGCCAGTTTCAAACTTTGGTTCAACATAAAGGGCAGCTCTGTTCTTCTTTTGAAACCAAGGTGAGCAACTCACTTACCTTTGCTTTGATATTGTAATCGATGGTTGAAGAGGTTATGAAATGTATCTAGTTGCTGAGAATACTCGCATATGGTATGCGTATATATATATGCATATACATATATATGAATCAAATGATGGGTATACAGGGAGATGAGTTTGTTTTAAATTCACAGGCTTGAGACTTTGAAGAAATTTTTTTATCTTACAATCTGGATAAATTCAAGTTATGATTATTTAAGAGAAGATGATTTAAACAGTATAATGTCAATGCTAAAAATAAATTCAAGCCTTTATATTGAATAATCAACTCGAGATTAAAGAAATCGGTAAAAGAACCAAATATAGGTAAAAATCTGATGATCGAAATTTTGAATTTGGGTTTTACCATCAGATTTGTTATGAGAAATCATGAATTTTAATAGCAAATTCTAAATTTTTATGCTTGGAACTGTTGAGATTTCTCAAGTTAAACGGAAATTTCATTTTTTGTCAATTCCGATCGACACGAGGGGAAGTTGTCGTCGTGCTTCAGGCTGGAGGAGGGTAGTTGATGGTAGACTACTGGAAAAATAATCAACAAATTTATAATTCACCAAATTGATCGTACGAGATGAAAATAGGGTTTAATAACCCATTTTGGTCGCAGTTACAAATCGATCGAATTTGATGTCGAGAGGGAGCTGGAGGCGATCGGACCTAGGGGAGGTTGTTCGTGGGTCATCGGCGGCGATGTGGTAGGAATTTCACGACCTCCGGTGATCTAGATTGTCGTCGATGAGTTCTTTTTTTCTGGCGTTCAGTTGTTCCAGGTTCGATTGAGGACCTCGATCGTGATCGGAAGCTCGAAATGATACGGTGGTGATTGGATTGGGTTACCCCATCAAAGCGTGATGTGCCGGAGAGTTTGACCGAGATCGGAGGGCCTCCGATGAAGCGTGCACGTGCACGGGGGATGGTCGCGTGTCAGGGGATGCTCGCATTTAAATGAAGTTTGTTTTCAACAGTTTATAACTTAGAAAAAAAAGGAGGGAGAAGAAGAAGTTGCGTGCAGGGAGACTCGGGGAAATCGCATGAAGTACTCGAAGTGTTTCTCGAGTTAAGCAGGGGAAGTCTCGGGTTCGTCTTCGTGTAGTTCCTGAGTAAAACAAGGAAAAATGCAGATTTTTAAAAGCTTTTATAAACAAGTTTTTAAAATTTAAATTGAATCAGAATCTTAAACGGTTATGTAAAATAAGTGTTTCTTTAATATTTGATTAAGAAGCTTTGTATATTGTTTAAACTTAAAAATTGATAAGTTAAATTGTAAGTTACCTCTAAATCCTAAGTTAGAAATGAAACTAAAATTTAATTTAAGAGTGGAATGTTATTAAAAGTAAGTCATTAATAAGATAAAGATTTATCTTAAAAGTTAATTAAGATTTTGATAATTTATGACAAATAAATTAATAAGGTAATTAAAGAGTGATCTATTTAATTTATAAATAAATAATTTAGATTTATTTATAAAATTAGGAATGATTAATAATGAATTAATCCAAGAAAATTTCTTAAGAAAGCAATTAAAGAAATATAAGTAGTTAATAAGGATGATTAACTAGGGATTATTAAGTAATTAAAATAATGTGATAAACTTTGATAATTAAATTTATTTATTTAAGATAATCAATTGAAATTGTTAATTACTTAATAAAAATAAATTAAGGGGTTAATTAAATCATGTAAATGGTTTAAAGGATAACTTGATTAATATGATAAATTAAGAAAAATTTAATTAATTAACGTGTTTGATAAATTAATCTATATGAAATGATTTATAAATTGATAAGTCAAGATTTGATAATTAATTCATAAGTAATTAATTTACTTGGAAATAAATTGAATTACTTAAGATTAAATAATTAATTAATTCTGCTTATAAAGGATTATTAAATACTTGACCTTACTTATGAATGTTTGAATTCTATTGGATGATTTGATTGTTTGATATCCCTGGTATATGATGCTTTGTGATACGTCCTAATTTATGTTGTGATCTGAAATTTCTATTTCTGTGATATATTACTATGTGAATATGAAACCCCATGGCCCGTAAAACGGCACTTGAACTTCGATGCGACAGGGAGTCGGATTCCAGTTGGTTATCCGAAACCCACATCGAATTATAATTGTGAATCGTTGTGACCGATAAGTTTATTATATCTGTGATTTGTGAATGAAGATAAGTGTTATCGATTATACCGCTTATCGATATATCTGTGATGATTGATGTTGCACTATTGTGTGTGAAACCCCTGGACTACACTTTTACACACACAAATATGGATTTCACGTGGAAATCGGTTAAGTCACAGATAATTTAAATTTGATGTTTTTGAAATTGAAATTTTAATTTCAATTGATTTCAAAATTGGAAATTTGGGTTTTAAGTGAAAAGTTTTTGAAATAGAATTTCAAAGATAAAAGTTATTTTGAGTAACTTAATCGAGTTTTGAAAATTTAAATAATTTGATTTAAATTTGAATACAAATTTGAAATTAAATCTATGATTTGGAAACTAGGGATAAAAGATGATATAAATGTGTTTGTATGAATTAAACCATTTTAAAGTATTAATTTGGGAATTTGAATTTAAACCAAGGATTTCAACTCGTATGAATGAATCAGATTTCCAAATTGAAAACTGTTGTTTTCAAATGATAAAAGCTTTTAGATAAGAAAAGAAATTCCAGTTTAAATTAAAGGAATTTCAAGTGAATTGAAAAATGGATTTTCCAAGTTATGAATGAATTCTTTTTGAAAGCTATGAATTAAATCTGTCTATTTTTAACAGATTTAAAATGATGATTTGTTTAACCCATTCGAAATGAAATTGTTTTGAAAGCTATAAGTTAAATCTTTATTTAAAGATTTAACGAGTTAAATTGAAAGGGAAATTGATTTGGAAAATATGTGAATGAATCTTTGTGAAATTAAGTGAACTTTGTGAATTGAATCTTTTTGTTTAAAAAGATTAAAATGGTAATTTGATAAACCATTTGTAAAGAAAGTTTGGGTTTAAGTTGTGACTTAATTGAAATCCCAATATCCATATGTTTTCAAATAATTGCGCTCACTATTCGGGTTAGCCGGGAAAAGACCTTTGGGTCGTATAACTCATTCTGAATAGTGATACGTCGTATATGGATAGCATTTGAAGACCGGTGTTGAAGACCAGATATTTTTCGAAAATGAAAGGACAACCTGTCGAATGTCTCTACACTGAGTCGCGCCGGTATAGAGATTTATATCACTCTTTTGTGACGGGAAGTCCGGACGTGATTGAAAGTTATCCGGAATTGCAAGGGCTTCGTGAGAAGTGCCTTCGGTTCTGTTCGATCCCGGAACTGACTTGTATGGATACATGTCTGACATTACACTTTGAGATATAAAGCCGATTTCTTTCAAATACATTTCTGTTTGGTGGCGGAGAATTTATTCTCTTAGCTTAACACCCTTCTCTGAGACGTACGAGCTCAGAGGTTATGTAGTTGAAATTTATCAGCGATATATCCCAATTTGGTAATGTGACATGCTGAGTGTTGCTGTGTGATGATCAGTGTTTGATCATTTGCGATATGATCATTTGTTTGATCTTATATCTTTGTGATCATAGGTTGATCATTTGTTTGACCCGAAGCATGGCTTTGTAGAAAGCGTAGCTTTGTGGACGAGACTTCGTCGAGCCTCACACCCCGGAAATGGTCAAAACAGGAAGGATGCGGCAAGGTTCTAGGGAGTAGCGCCCCTTAGTGTATGTCATTCCTTCTGGATAAAGGTGGTATCATGGTATGGAGCCCAGATACTTAACCTCTATGGTTACTGCAAATTTATTACTTTGTGGTTGTTGGAAATCGGGGATCCTCGGGAAGATCGGTTACGATCGGGGGATGGCATACGCGTGTCAGTAGTTACCTATTTTTGCAGAGGTAACCCGGCCTTGTGTTGGCAGAGATCCGGTTAGGTTCTCGGGTCGTCTATTCCAGGGACGTACCCATCGTGGAAAAGGAAGTTCCTTAGCCTGACCATTTGTTGGAAATCCAAAGAAACAATACGTGACTTGTACGGTTTTAGTTGTATTACCTGCCATGGAATGTGGCGGTAACCTGCTATTGAACATGGTAGCTATAGTAGGCATAAGTGCGGAATGCCTATGCTGGCTAAGATTGATATTCTACTTTCGAAATGTTTTCTACACTATGCACTAATAATAATATCAAAAATGATTTGATTTTGCGTAGTAAGCATCTTTGACTATCATAAGGAGAAATCTACTCCAATTCTGCGTTTGCATTGTGTGTGTGGCGGGAGGCCTTATGGTAGTTTCATTTTCCAAAAGCATTGCGGTTTTCAATGTTTAAATTCTTTTATGTTGTTTAAAGATAAACTGTTTTTGTTGCTCACACCAGTCCCATGACTGATCCGGAGTTTATTGTTTCTTTCCTAAACTCTGGATGCTCAAAATTTTTCTACACGAGCAGTCTAGAGTTGGGTTTTTCAGATAGTCAGATTAGTAGGTTATCTGGAGCTAGTTCAGTCTTTGGATCGGACTGCACTTGCTTATCTTGGTGTATCGTTATTGGGAGTTCAAGCTATTTCTGGATTAGTGCTTTGAAGATGGAGATTATCCGCTGCTGATGTTATCTATCGTTTTCTATTCCGCTGCTATTTGTTGTATCATATCTCTGATGTATATTGATATTCATTGTATCACTCTGTTGTATCAGATATTGTATATCAATGTATTATTCTTTTATTCCGCTGTGTTATTTACTTAACTGTGTTATAAGCTCCCGAGAACCAGATTCGGCATTTGAATCTACGGCATTTTGAGTACAAGTGAAGTACGGGTGCCGATTTTCGAAGGTCGACTTTTGGGTCTTGACAATTTAAAATGAATGAGATGCTCTAACATAATGGATTTTAAACAGTATTTTTCGGAGTTGTAGTTTCATTGTATGGACCATGGTATTTGCTACTTCAGGATCATCACTGAAGTGAATTCATATGTAGTGGTCCAGGCTTGGCTGCTCATAAATATAAAGAGTGTCAGGAAGATACAAGTTGGCACTGCTTTTGTGCCATGCCACAAAATGCATTCAAAATGATATTTAACAAGGGAAAAGAATTGTGCCATGTTACATAGATTTAGCAAGACACCAATTACTTTAATCACTAGCATTTCAATGTGAATTATCAATTTATAAATCTAAAGTACCTAAATGGTCGCCATGTTTAGTGGAACAGTTACGCTGTTTATACACCATATGAAAAGCTTTTTGGATGAGTTAAAGAATAAATGTTTTATTGAACAAATCATTGTTGAGGTTAACAAATACTATGGTGGGTGAAATATTGAATAACATAAGATGGAGTTAGTTACATATGTACAACATTTTTCGAATTTGGATTCTTTATCCATATTTGGTTCTCTGTAATTGCATCATGAGTTATTAAGTTTAATTACTTAATCCAATATTATGACATTTGTAATAATTCATTGACATCAAACCAAAATCATAAAATGTCAAAAGAATGTTCTGCAGATAAAGAAAAATATTATGGACTTCCTAGTCCTACTAATTTTGATACCTTAAGAATAATTCCTCTACCACTAAAAACCAGAACTCTCCAATTTCGACAATTAATGAAATAAGGATATTATATTTTATGTTATAAAATAAAGAAAGTGAGAAGCCATTAGAGAAGGAGAAAAAAGAAAATGTATAACTTAGATATTAGTCATCCATTTATATTACGTAGACTCCTTTATATACAAACCTCGGAGCATAGTATTGAACAATTTCCATGATGTGAGACTAAACATAATATAACAAACATCGTATAGCATATTCACACTTTATAATATTACAACACTCCTCCTTAAATATGCTTCTTCAAAATCTTGAATGCTCTGCTAACTTGAAGTTGTCACTTTTAAAACATATATAATGATTGCTCCCCCTCATTGTTATCTTTCTTGCATATGTCCATTCAGTTTATACAGCTATTGTCTATTGACTCATTAAAAACCTTTGTTAGGAAAACCCAATAGGAAAAACCTTGAAAGAGGAAAAAAGTGCAGCTTATAAAATCATATATATCATACTAAGAATGATATTCCTTCTAAGAGTTTGATACTTCGAGATCAAAATAATGTCTCATTAAAACCTTACTAAGAAAAACCCAATGGGAAAAATCTTAGTGAAGGAAAAAAGAGTACAATGACATATCTTATTTTCTCATTTCTTCAAATGAATTTTGATACTTTTGGATCAAACTAATGTCTCGTTAAAACCTTACTAAGAAAAACCCTATGAGAAAAATCTTAGTGAAGGAAAAAGAGTGCAATATAATATGACATATTTCAATAATTTATAGCATCAAATATAGTTTTATACTTCCGGATCAATATAATACTTCATTAAAAACCTTACAAATTAGGAAAACCCGATGGGAAAAACCTTAGTCAAGTATAAAAATACAATAACTTAAATAACATATTTGAGATGTTATTTCTTGAAAAGACGTTTGATTCCTCTAGATTAAGATAATGCCAGCCTCGTTAAAACCTTAGTAAGAAAAACCCAATGGAAAAATCTCAAATAAAGAAAAAGAGTACATTGTAACTTATTTTCAAATGTTACTAGGGAGTTGATACTTCTGGATCAAGATAATGCCTCATTAAAACTTTACTAATAAAAACCTAGTGGGAAAAATCTTATTTAAGAAAAAAAAGTGCATTATAAAATACTTATGGATGCTCCCCCTGATTTAAAAGTTTTCTCTGAATTCGTATTCGTCTTTCGATAACTTAAATTGGTTATAGATACTTCTAGATCCATAAATATGTTTCTCATTAATAATACAATTTATTAATAGTTTCTTCGATACAATCAAATTTTCCAAGATTGTTTCTTCCAAATATGATTTACATTTCATGCATTTTGTTTGCTACCTTTATGAACAACACATCATATGCTTTCATTTTTGTGCTTCAAATCAACTTTGCATATTGCAACTATATCTTTGATGAATATTAAAAGATTCATTACAACATTACTAAAAAGCAGGAAATAATCTACTCATCTTGAAGTATATCAAGATTTTCATTACAACAATACTTAGAAGAGGGTTGTAATCTACACTTCATGTCTTTTGCATTCTTTATAACTACAAAAGTTATATATATTCTTCAGGAATTTGCATACTTTAATAAGTATTTGCATATCGTAACTGCCACTTCAATGGATGTTAAGAGTTTCATTACAACAATACTTAAAATAGGAAGTAATCTGCTCATCATGAATTATATCAAGATTTTCATTACAACAATAATTAAAAGTAGGTTATAATCTACGCTCCTTGTCCTTTGCATTCTTTATAACCACGAAAGTTATTTATATTCTTTAGGAATTTGTATACTTTCATCATTTAATATGATTTAAACCATATTTATACCTTCGAGGTATATTAAGCGTTTCAAGCACTTTCGCTACTTTGCGGACTACATGTCCATATCTCTCTATTAGTAAAGAATTCTTGACGGTCAGTCATGTTTTCCCCTAATTCAAGATTTTTGCTTTATTATTTACAAATTTATCATCGATGATTATTTCTTGTCAGTTCTAGACATGGTTTATTGAGATCTCTTTAATTATCATGTTTTAGATACCTAATGATGTGCACGTAAACGTGCATATATTTACATTCATATTTTATCTATTTTTATTTAAATAAATGTTATATTTGACCATTTTAACATGTTTGAACCAAAGTTCAATTATTGTCAAATCATCATATATTCATCTTCATTGGGGGCAAAATGGTCATTTTTGTGCATGTGTCAATTTGAGAATTTTTATTTGGATATTTTTTTATGATTTTTATAAGAATTTGGATGCATATGGAAGAAAGTTTCATGAAGATATATGCATGCATAAGAGAATACAAAGGAGGGATGATGGAAATAATTCAAATACATGATCATGGAGGACCCCACTTACCCACTTACCTAAATCTACAATTAGAAGCTATTGGACAACTAAGTGGAGGTTAAAGCTTCATGCATATTTGATGATGGATTAATCAGTGGCTAATGGTTACTTGGTGGTCACACTTCAAATTAAATTAAGGTTTTATGCATGTATAAATAGCCCTCTTATGTACATGTACATATCTTCTTACTCACATTTTACTTAGGAAATTAAAATGCAAGTTATAAGCTCTATGTTTCATGAAATAAAAATGGCTTCTTAGCCTCTTTGTCTTCTCTTTTCTACTTGTTTTTATTTATGTTGATGTTTATTTCTATGCTTTCTCTCATTTCATGTTTATAGCTTAGATTTATATTCATGCAAGTAGTGTAGCTTTAATTTTTATGCAAGTAGTTAGTAGTTATTCTCTTTTTCTTCCTTTGCTTAGTTTCCATTTCTTTGCTTTTAATGTTGAAATTTACAAATGTTGATTTGATAACACAAATGAGTAGCTAAACCCCTTTGATTTAGGGATAATGAAGCTCTCTAACTTTATGTAAATTGAACATTTCTATGATTTACGATCTCTTTTATTTGTGCTTCATGAAAGTGGATTTTGATGTAAGTTTATACAAGTGGGTTTGATAGCTTGTGTTGCTTTTGCAAATGAGCTTTTCTTATTCAACATAAACACAATTTACATCATCATTTGCTAATTGATTTTTGATTTTGAAATGAAAGTAAAAACAAAATTTGATGATCTATATTACTAATTACAATAGTAAATAGATCATACTTAAAATAGCTTTTGCTTTGGCTTCATTTTCATGAGAATTAATAAGTGGTTTATTTGTTGTATTATAGTTTGATGGTTTAAGTTATGTTAATTAATAACATAAATAAACTATACTTATGATAAATACAACAATTATTTCACATAATATCAAAAATGGAGATCAGAGATTGTCTGTTGGTTGATTTACAAAAATATGAGAGTGGATTTACCTCTAAATTATTCTCTAATCTCATAGTTTTTAATCTCACTTTTATTCTAATTTTAGCTTCATTTTGTTTACAATTTGTGGTTAACAATCTTCTCTCTACTTTGGTATAATTTGATTGATTAGAAAATTTTAAAATCTTAAAAATTTCCTACGGGTCAACCCATACTCGCCATATACTAACTTTTGTATGCCATGCGCTTGCGGTAAAATTTTAATTTGAAATTTATCGGTGATTTTTTAAACCGATAGAAAATTCATCGTTAAACAAGTTTTTTGCGCCATTGCCTGGGATTTGTTTTGATTTTAATTTTCTATTATTCAAATTATTTTCGTTTGAATTTTAGTGTGTTTTATTTTGTGTTTGTTTGCAATAAAAAAAAGAATTATGTTGCGTGTTTGTAGCTGGCATTTGTTTGTGTGATTGTTGTTTTCTATTTGTTTTACATTTGCATTGTATATATTTAAAAAAACCATGCACAATTAAAAAGAAAAATTTTCATTTACAATTTCTGTTTTGATTACATTTTCATTTACAACTTTACATTTTCCATTACTGCCTATACAACTATATACATCCTCTCTACACGGTTTCATTTTCTCCACTTCACTACATAAACAACTAACTTCTGTGCTCAACCATCCCCCTACAACTCAACACTGTCTTCATATAATCACCACATTCAACATACACTATCTTCATATCGACATCCACTGCTAGCTGCTTGCCTTCCTTCACAGTGTACAAATATCATACATACTCCCCACTTCATTCACCTTTGCCTTGCATCTACAACCATCATTTCAACTACAATCCATCCCCTTGCCTGTTACCATCCCTCTGCCATAACAACCTCAAAAATACCCCTTCATACCATTCAACTTAACCACTTACATTCAACTGCATTTACATCCTTCATACCATCAGTATTGCCACTGCTTCACAGTAAAATAAAACCGTCAAAACTCCTACTGCCAACAAGTTCATCACTTCAACAATCATAAAAAAAAACCCTGTCTCTGACCATTTACATTATTCACCACCAAACAAACCTACCTTGCTCCCAAACCTGTCAGACAATACTTCCCTGGCCACAGCCTACCACTGACCACATTGCCACTTTCTCCTTACAATCATCACCTTCCTGCATTGTGCATATCTACCTGTACTGCTGTACATCATCTACATGATCAACCTCCCTGTAGCCACAACATTCAACTGATATTCAACACCTAATACAAACTGTCACACATTATTTTCTGCCTTTCAACTGATATTCACAACACAAGTCATCCCTGTTTCTCCTCACCACTAACCAACATCAGCAACTACTTCTGCCTGAATTTCACCATTATGCATATCACACATATCAATATCTTTGTCACTTCAATTTAGTAGTCATCACCATACATACATACTATCCGCTGTCATCAATACCATACATAATCACCATACAACTCCTGTATCACTTGCCACTGCATATCCAAACCAATCCAAACAGCTCTGCCATCTAACCTTCTTCCTTCACAATAACATACTGTCATTTCAAACTACACTGCCTCTGACCATCAACAAATTGCCTGCAACCATTCAACTACAACAACATCCTTTGCATCTTACTGCATTCATAATGCACCCTTTACATTAGCAAACCCCTCAACAGACTCCACATCCACCACTTCAACAATACAAATACCGTTCACCTCCTCCATATCAACCATTCAACCACCTACTTGCACACACATCCTTACATCACTAATTCATCAAAAATTCCATCAACACCAGAGCAATCACCTCCTTATACAGTCACTACAGCCAGTACAAACTCCTCAATTGCCTCATCCTCAAGCAACATCGCGACCACTACTGCATCACCTCAACTGCCTTCCTCTGTGCACCATTCTACATACTACTGCAAACCACCTTCCTTGATCATCCGTGTTCATCTCTGCGACTCAACGATTCTACAACCCACAACTACATACATCAAGCTACATCACATTTCCATCTTCAACCTATTGACTGCAACCACCCCAGAACCGCTACCCATCCACTGCCCAAAACCCCATCAATTGCTGCTATAAATTGCATATAAACCGTTACATACATTCACCTATACAAGTCAGCCACGACACAGTCAAACAACAACAACAAACTCACCCATTTCACTGCTACTCTCACAACGTCCCAACATCTCCAGTCAACGCATACTGCAATACAATACACTCTGGCCAACCACTGCTACGTCCACAAACTTCAACTTGCTTCTCCCCGATTACACTGCACTTCCACTTCATAACTCACCTTCTACATCCACAAACTGTCATAGAAGTTCACCTCGTCAACAAAACCAATCGCTGATTGCCACATCCAAATACGAGAGCAACTCGACATTGATTTCAACAACCTCTACTTTGATCACTGACAACAACCAACTGGACTTCGTTGCTCCGCTCGTTAATCGCCAACCAACGTCTCACAAAATCAAACAACCTCATCCAATTTGACAACCATCAGAAACCCAATCACCACAAACGCGAGCTGCAGTTCGTAACTGACAACCATCGCACCTTAAACCACCTGCAACAATCGCGATAGTCCCCAGACCTCTTCTTCCACTTCAAACACCGCAGACCTATTAATCCCCTAAAAACCATCTTGTGAAAGTCGAATTTGGTTTTAAATTTGGATTCTAATTGAGGTATTTCAACAGTTGTTTTTGAACAAAGTCTGGTTCGATTTTGATTGAAGTTGATTCTATTTGAGGGATTTTAATTAAGGCACACTTTGTATTTGTTTAGAACGAAAGAAAAAAACCAAAAGATTTAGGTTTGGGCCGGGTTTTTATGTGTGAGTGATTTTCTTTTGTTTCAATTTGTATAGTTTAAGCTTGTTTAATCCAAAAAAAAAGAGCTTTCCCTTCTTTCTTGTTGTAAACTTAAAAACAAAATTTCAAAAAAAAAGAAAAAATGTTTGTTTGAAATAAAGAGATAGTGTTTATAAAGTTTGTTTCTTGATTTTTGTTCCTTTGTTTTAAGTTTTCTTGTGTTATATTCCCGTTTATTAAAAAA
This sequence comes from Allium fistulosum, assembly GCA_030737815.1. NCBI lineage: Eukaryota > Viridiplantae > Streptophyta > Magnoliopsida > Asparagales > Amaryllidaceae > Allium > Allium fistulosum. The sequence continues at coordinate 71,568,160 of CM060903.1, forward strand.
AATTGTAAGATTTATTTGTGTAGTAATTCGGTTTTGGCAAATTGTTTTGGTTTCAAAGTTTTCTTAGTTTCTTTCTTAAAAAAAATAGTTGTAAATTTGTTTTGTTTTAATTTGTTTTTAAGTTCCATCCTTATACATTAAAAAGAAAATTAATTTGTATATATCTTGTTTTTAATTTCAGGTTGCTATCAAAAAGAAGAAGTGCTTGCCAAAAATATCGTTTGCTTGCCTGCTAAAAAATTGCTAATAATTTGCATGCTCTGGTATCGTGCATTTTCCCTTGTTTTTATTTGAATTGCATTATTGGTTGCTTGCATTTTCATTTATATATATAAAAAATTTCGAAACCCAAAAACAAAAACAAACTTCATTTTAGTTGCATTGTAAATTCACGTTTAATTTTTGCTTTGCATTCATCTCATCTAATTTTCTATTCTAAGGGCAAAACCCCAATTGACATATGGTGAAGGATTTCATCAACCTTTCCTTAGCCCACAAATTGCATTTCATCGTAGAATTTGACTAATAATAAGGGTTAGACATTCGACTTAAGTGTGTCGCGAGCTTACGGTTGGCTTAATTGTATCTTGACAATTGTCTTCTTTGAACAACTTTATTTCTTAGTGTCTAGGCTACGGTAGAGTAATAACCATTCATAAATATTACGGTGATTCGTAAATATTATAGTGGTTGTTTCTTTGAAGGTACTTAAACCTTCGGTTGCATTGTTATGGTGATTCGTGGTGCACCGATAACCTCTGCCCGTTACCTGGCTGAGAAATATTTTTGTTGATTTAAGACAAAGTGTGATTATACAATTTTGGGTTAGAAGCTATTAAGGATAGAAAATTGTAATTAAGTCTTTTGCATTCATTTAGTTGCATTAGTTCATGCATATTTAAAAATCAAAAAAATCCAAAATCCAAAAAAAATTGTAAATTTTACTTAACTTAGTCTTTAATCCAAAAAAAGATCCTTTTTCCTTCCCTTTGAAAATTTTCAATCAAAAAAAAAAATCTTTTCAGAAACAAAAAAAAATACAAAAACAAAAATCAAATTCTCATTTTCTAAAAAAATACATAATTTTTTTTTCTTTTGGTAAATATTTGAAAGTTTGAAAATTCAAATACAAAAACATATAAAAAAATTTGAAAAGCCAAAAACAGAACAAAAATCAAACTTCTCTTTTGAAAATAAATTTCACTTGGTAAATATTTTTCTTCCTAAAAAAACAAACAAATTTTTCACTTCGTTTTTCAAATCTTATTTCATTCTCTAAACTCGATTCTAACTTCTCTTTTCTCGACTTTCACTTGTGCATGAGTACTTGGACTCGTGACACAACAACAAATTGTTGGACTCGCGACTCAACAGCTAATCGTTTATCTCGAACAGACGATCCTCTCGAAATGGCGAATGAGAATGCCCCTCTAACTCTTATGGATAGAACCTTTTCCGATAGAGTTTCTATTCCATCTTGCATCACGTTACCCGGCCCTATGGGTAACCATTTCGAAATTCACTCGAATCATATTGCCACGCTTCCAAAATTTGGCGATTTCGAGCACGATGACCCATACATTTTCTTGACTAAATTCGAACAAGTTTGCACAACCATTAAACTCCAACAACTTTCCGATGAAGGAATCAAACTTCAATTAATCCCATTCGCTCTTACGGATTACGGTGAAAAATGGTTGTACAACTTACCATCGAACTTTATTAAAACTTGGAACGAATTCATAAAAGATTTCTTAAAAAAGTTCTACCCCTTGGAAAAAATGAGTAGAATCCAAAACGAAATTGTAAATTTTCATCAATTCAAGGGAGAACCATTCGGAAAATATTTTGGAAGATTTAAAGAGCTTTTGATAAAATGTCCACCATAACTTCGAAAAATGGACGATTTGCCAAATCTTATACGATGGACACGAAAATAGCTCACGAACCATGCTCAAATCAATGTGCCAAGGCAACTTTCTTGTCTAACATCACGACGATGCTTGTCAGTTTCTTGTCTAATGAGAACGTTCGAACAAAAAATCAATTTACTCACGATCGAGTGCACACTCGATAGGATCTTCTTTGGCTTTGGAAGCTAAGATCGACACAATGATTAAAAAATTCGATAACATTTTTTCATCGAATCAAATGAACCAAGCTTCCCAACCGATGTGTTATAAATGCCACGATCCTAATCATATAGCCGATCAGTGCCCCAATTCTGTCGAACAAATCAATGCTTTCAATAAAGCCAAAATTGACCCATTTTCTCCAATGTACAATCCTGGTTGGAGAAATCATCCAAATTTTGCTTGGAACCAAAACAATCCCAACAAGAATATGGTTCGTCCCAATTTTCAAGCGTTTCCAAATAATGCTTCGAATCCTTCCTTTCAACCCAATCATTTTCAACCAAATTTTGAGGGTCCGTCTCATAATCAACCGCAACAATCAAATTTTCAACCAAATTCTGCTCATCCTCCCCAAGACGATAAACGTTTAAGTTCACTTGAGAAAACTCTTGAAACGCTGGTTAAAACAACTACTCAAAGCTGTCAATCAAACAACAATTTGCAAAATTTATTGACCTCATACATGCAAAATACAAACCAATCGATTACAAAACTTGAAATGCAAATGAGTCAATTAATCATGTCTATGAGTGAATGCGAACGTGGAACATTCCCAAGCCAGCAAAATCCCAGAAATCAAAGCGCAAATTCAAATCAAGCCCATGTTGTTCAAGATAGCAACGTCACCCAATTGAATGATATAACAACTTTACGTTCCGGTAAACAAATCGATAATCAAGTCGTTAATCCAAACGATTTACCGGAAACTTCTCTCTGACACTTCTAAAACAACAAAAGAATCAGAACAGAACGTGGAGCCAATCATCGAATCGAATGCCAATCAAAATTCTTCTTCTACTCGAGTAGACCCACCTACCGAGTATTATGTTCCATTTCCACATCGTCTTCGACCCAAGAAACCCTCAGACCAAATGGAAAAGATGTTGGAAATTTTTAAACAAGTGAAAGTGAACATCCCGCTTCTTGACATCGTTCAGCAAGTCCCAACGTACGCGAAATTTCTTAAGGACTTGTGTACTCAAAAGTGACACACTCAAGTGCCCAAAAAAGTCTTCTTAGCTGCTAGTTTGAGTGAAGTCTTGTCCCAATCCATACCCGTAAAATACAAAGATCCCGGCTGCCCTACAATTTCGTGCACAATTGGAGACAAGACGATTAACAAATGCTTGATAGACTTAGGTGCGAGTGTCAATCTGATTCCATACTCCATGTACAAACAATTAGGCTTAGGTGAGCTCAAACCCACAAAAGTTACACTTCAATTCACCGATCGTTCCATTAAGAAGCCCGTGGGAGAAATCGAGGACGTGCTCATTCGAGTAGGGCAATTCATATTCCCCGTTGGTTTTATCGTTCTCGAAATACAACCCGTGACAAATCCCACGAGTCTAATTCCATTGATTTTAGGCTGACCATTCTTAGCTATCTCAAATGCCTTAATCAATTGTCGCAACGGTTCGATGAAAATCTCTTTTGGAAACATGACTTTGGATTTGAACATTTTCAATCTTGAAAGCCAATCAAATGAACCTCGTGACCAAACGTTGGAAGTTAGTGCTATTCACGAAAACTTCAAAAACGAGGTACTTGACCTTAATGATGAATGCAAAGCTGAGTACGAAAAATTATTTCATGAAATACTCAATGAGATTTAATACACTCTTTCTTTTGAATAGCTTCAAGTTGAGTCCGAATCTCAACCCAATTCTTTGATCGATAAACTCCAGAAGTTGGACCTCAAACCTTAAGTACGCATACTTAGGTGATAACGAAACATTGCCAGTCATAATTTCCGCAACTCTCTCTTTTGATCAAGAAACCTCCTTACTTTCTATTCTTTCAACAAACAGAGAAGCAATTGGGTGGTCCATTACCGATATTAAGGGAATTGGCCCTGCTATTGTCCAACATCGCATTCACTTGATTGACGAAGCCAAACCCACTCGTGATGCACAACGGAGGCTTAACCCAAAAATGAAAGATGCGGTTCATGACGAAATTCTTAAGATCCTCGATAGCGGTATCATATACCCCATTTCCGATAGCCCATGGGTTAGCCCAATTCATGTCGTGCCTAAAAAGTCCGGATTTACCGTTATAACAAATGACGCTAATGAACTCATTCCTACTCGGACTCAAACTAGTTGACCGCCATTTGCATTGACTATCGAAAACTAAATGCCGCAACATGTAAAGATCACTTCCCTCTTCCTTTCATTGACCAAATGCTCGAACGGTTAGGCGGCCACGAATTCTACTGCTTCCTTGATGGTTATTCCGGCTATAACCAAATTCCAATCGCTCCCGAAGATCAAGAGAAAACGACTTTCACGTGTCCATTCGGTACCTTTGCTTATCGACGTATGCCATTCGGACTTTGTAACGCTCCGACTACTTTCCAACGATGCATGGTTGGCATTTTTTCCGACATGAGTGAACGCTTTCTAGAAGTTTTTATGGACGATTTCTCTATCTTTGGTGATTCTGTTTCCCAATGCTTTCATCATCTCGAGTTGGTTTTAAATCGATGTAAAGAAAAACATTTGACTTTGAATTAGGAAAAATGCCACTTTATGGTCAAACAAGGCATAGTCCTTGGACATATTATCTCAAATAAAGGCATTGAGGTAGATAAGGCGAAAGTCGATGTAATTGCAAACCTACTAATTCCTAAATCTGTTAAGGACATTCGATCATTTCTAGGACACGTTGGTTTTTACCGACGCTTTGTGAAAGACTTTAGCAAAATCGCTCGTCCTTTGACGACTCTCCTCGGAAAAGTCGTTCCATTTGATTTCAACTCTAAGTGGATCTCTTCTTTGAACGTCTTAAAAAGAACTCATTTCAGCTCCAATCATTTGCGCACCCAATTGGGATCTCCCATTTGAAATAAGGTGTGATGCTTTGAACTTTGCAGTTGATGCTGTCTTAGGACAACGCATCAACAAGATCCTTCACGTTATCTACTATGCTAGCATGACTCTGAACGACGCTCAACTTAACTACACAACCACTGAAAAATAAGAGCTTCTAGCGGTAGTTTTTGCTCTCAAAAAATTCTGAAAATATTTGATCGAGTCACACATTACTGTGTACACAGACCATTCTTCGCTTCGATATCTCTTCGCTAAAAAGGACGCTAAATCTCGCTTAATTCGTTGGATCCTTTTATTACAAAAGTTTGATCCTAAAATCAAGGACAAAAAAGGATCTGATAATGTGATAACTGATCACTTATCTCGTCTTCTGAACGCACCATCTTCTTTGCCAATCAATGAAAACTTCCCCGATGAACAACTTCTTTCAATTTCTATCGATCCATGGTACGCTGATATAGTGAACTACTTAGTCACTAAAGAAACTCACACATCTTGGTCCAAACAAGACAAATACAAATTCATGTCCCAAGTGAAATATTTCTATTAGGACGATCCATACTTGTTCAAAAATTGCCCCGACCAAATCATCCGACGTTGCATTCCGGATAATGAGATCAGGAGTGTTCTTTCATTTTGCCACGATCAAGCGTGCGGTGGACATTTCGGTCCTTGAAAAACTGCAGGAAAAGTGCTTCAGTGTGGTTTCTATTGGCCTTCTCTTTTTAAAGACTCATTTGAATTTTGTAAAACTTGCGATCGATGTCAAATGCTTGGACGAATTTCTCGACGAAATATGATGCCTCTAAACCCCATTCTTACGATCGAAATCTTAGATGTTTGGGGTATCGACTTTATGGGACCTTTTCCAAAATTTCCCAACTCTTTTTTAAATTTGTATATTCTTTTGTCTGTCCGTTCCATGCAAAACCAACGACCATAGAATTGTTGTGAAATTTCTCAAAGAAAACATCTTTTCGAGGTTTGGCACACCTCGCACAATAATCAGTGATAACAACACCCATTTTTGCAATCGATCTTTTGAAACATTAATGAAGAAATACTCGATAACCCACAAGTTATCCACTCCATATCATCCTCAAACTTGTGGGCAAGTTGAAGTTTCGAATCGTCAAATAAAACAAATCTTGGAGAAAAATGTCAACAAAAATCAAAAAGATTGGTCTCAGAAATTGATCGACGCGCTTTGGGCTTACCGTACTGCTTTTAAAACTAACCTTGGGATGTCCCCATTTCGTTTATTTTATGGTAAAGCTTGCCATTTACCTGTTGAAATCAAACACAAAGCGTTGTGGGTAATAAAGAACTTAAACTTTGATCTTGATAAAGCTGGCGAAAACCGAAAAACTACAACTCAACGAACTAGAGGAACTTAGGAACGACGCATATGAAAATGAGAAAATTTACAAAGAAAGAACAAACGTTTTTGTCTAACCAGAAAGTTCTTTTATATGACTCAAGACTTCATTTATTCTCTGGGAAACTTAAATCGAGATGGACCGGACCATTTGTGGTACGAAATGTTTTTCCATATGGTGCCGTAGAAATAGAAAACTCCAGGGATGGATCAATTTTCAAATTCAACGATCATCGTTTGAAACATTTCTTGGAATTTCCATGTGATCAAGAGGAGGAGCTCATGATTCTTCATGAGCCATGCTACGTCTAGTAAGAAATGTTAACCCTCTTTTGTAAATATGTACATATTTTTCCCCGTTACACTCATTATATCATGCACTTACTGTGGGGACACAATTAAATATTAAGTGTGGAGGGGGGAGTCTCATTTTCATTTTTTTTAAGTTTCATGGCAATTTTTTTTGAATTTTCATTTTCTTTTAACTAAAAAAATCTCAAAATTTCTAAATCTCAAAAACATTTTCTTTTTAGCATTTTAATTTATTTTTGAAGAAACACTATAGGATAAGTATAAGTTTTGGTTAATAAATTGAAATTTTTGAAAATTTATTTGTCTTAACAAAAATAAAAATGAAGTTTAATTACAAATAACAATGGTTTAACTAGTATATAGGTAGGTTCATATGAGTTAATTATGAAATATATTCTAAATGAAAATCTTTGTTTAAAAAAAGTGGTAAATTTAAAGTAAAGGATATAACATTTTTATCTTCTAAGTTAAATTGTGCTAAGATGATTTTGCAAAACTCTCTCTTTTCAAAAAAAACACAAAAATATATATAAGTAAATAATAATAATAACAATAATTTGTATATATGTATATATTTTTAACACCTAGAGTCATGTGTTCACACTCGTGTGTTCACTCGCCATGCTCTGTACCCTTCTCATGTAAGCCCGAAAGGCAGTGCACGATCGGTATATCTGGCCTCAGTTTATCTGAGTTAGGTGCATGTATATAAAAATTCTTTTTAATAATGCCTACAGTCGATAAATGTTCACACTTGTGTGTTCACTCGCCACGCTCTGTATTCCCCTCACATCAGCCCGAAAGGCAGTACATGGGTGATATATCTAGCTTCAGTTTATCCGAGTTAGGTATATGTAAATATTGTTAATATCAATAAAAAATTTAAATAAGAGAGAGTAAGCAATTGAAATCCAAACACTATTTTGACTTGTTTGATTTAACTTGTTATTGGAAAGAAAGGAAAATACCACTTTGACCCACTTTGATAATCAACTAAGGATTCATTTCATAATTACATTGTGTTATCAACCGAAACAACTAGCTAAACTATCGTCTATCTGTTATGACAACTAAATTTTTGTTGGAAATTTTGACAAGTAAAAGGACTTAAATTTCTTGATAATGGCCAAAACTTATATTTAACTTATTAGTGTCGATTTGAAAGTAAATCCTTCATTTGTAAATACTTTCAAAAACTTGCATTCATTCCATTGTAAATAAATCTTGCATTTTGTAAATGTTTTCACTTTGCATTTGGATTTTGTGGGTCGTATCCGCTGAAAACCCTCACGAGACAACACTCGTCCTACTGGGGACACCCAGAGGTTTAACAACTTGTTGCATACGCTCAATGTAATCGTGCTCCCTACGAAATCAGATTTACCTTAGTTTTCCTTTATTCGAGGATGAATAAAAAGATAAGTATAAGGGTATTTGATGTGCACGTAAATGTGCATATATTGACATCCACATTTTATCTATTTTTATTTAAGTAAATGTCATATTTGGGCATTTTAACATGTTTAAACCAAAATTCAATTATTGTCTAATCATCATATATTCATCTTCATTCAGGGGCAAAATAGTCATTTTTGTGCATGTGTCAATTTGAGAATTTTTACTTAGACATTTTTTATGATTTTTATAGGAATTTGGATGCATATGGAAGAAGGTTTCATGAAGATATAAGCATGCACAAGAGAATACAAAGGAGGAATGATGGAAATAATTCAAATACATGATCATGGAGGACCCCACCTACCCATTTACCTAAATCTACAATTAGAAGCTAATGGACAACAAAGTGGAGGGTAAAGCTTCATGCATATTTGATAATGGATTAATTAGTCGCTAATGGTTACTTATGACCACACTTCTTGCAAGGGCATTTTGGGAAGCACGCTAAAAATTGAATTAGGGTTTTATGCATGTATAAATAGCTCTCTTATGTACATGTACATATCTTCTTACTCACATTTTACTTAGGAAATTAAAATGCAAGTTATAAGCTCTATGTTTCATGAAATAAAAATGGCTTCTTAGCCTCTTTGTCTTCTCTTTTCTACTTGTTTTTATTTATGTTGATGTTTATTTCTATGCTTTCTCTCATTTCATGTTTATAGCTTAGATTTATATTCATGCAAGTAGTGTAGCTTTAATTTTTATGCAAGTAGTTAGTAGTTATTCTCTTTTTCTTCCTTTGCTTAGTTTCCATTTCTTTGCTTTTAATGTTGAAATTTACAAATGTTGATTTGATAACACAAATAAGTAGCTAAACCCCTTTGATTTAGGGATAATGAAGCTCTCTAACTTTATGTAAATTGAACGTTTCTATGATTTACGATCTCTTTTATTTATGCTTCACGAAAGTGGATTTTGATGTAAGTTTATACAAGTGGGTTTGATAGCTTGTGTTGCTTTTGCAAATGAGCTTTTCTTATTCAACATAAACACAATTTACATCATCATTTGCTAATTGATTTTTGATTTTGAAATGAAACTAAAAACAAAATTTGATGATCTATATTACTAATTACAATAGTAAATAGATCATACTTAAAATAGCTTTTGCTTTGGCTTCATTTTCATGAGAATTGATAAGTGATTTATTTGTTGTATTATAGTTTGATGGTTTAAATTATGTTAATTAATAACATAAGTAAACCATGCTAATGATAAATACAACAATTATTTCACTTAATATCAAAAATGGAGATCACAGATTGTTTGTTGGTTGATTTACAAAAATATGAGGCTCATAGTTTTTAATCTTACTTTTATTCTAATTTTAGCTTCATTTTGTTTACAATTTGAAGTTAACAATCTTCTCTCCACTTTAGTCTAATCTGATTGATTAGAAAATTTTAAAATCTTAAAAATTCCCTGCGGATCGATCCGTACTCGCAACGTACTAACTTTTGTACGTCATGCGCTTGTGGTAAAATTTTAATTTGAAATTTATCGACGATTTTCTAAACCAATACAAAATTCGTCGTTAAACACTAAACCACATCTAGGTTAATTTGACAATCATGTCATTGGTCTCTTCAAGAGCACCCTTAAGTGTTTCTTCAAGAACACTCACCTCCATTATTTTGCATCTTTATTACTTACTCCAAAAGTATTTGAACTGACCTTCTCTACCATACTTCAGATGTGATTTATACGATTTTTGGTTCTTTTGGGATTTCAACTTATATTGAAGCAAGTATACTAGGGATATTGTCAATAATTTATTCAAGTTACTAAATATTTGCAATCAATATTTAATTTTGATAATCAAAATGAACTTGTATCCCTTTTATCCTCCACCTCAATGTTGACGAACATTTAATAATTATCGTCTTTGGATTCTCATTTTGATCCGTTATGATATTGTTACTAGCAAATACATCAAACATATTACATATATGAGGATAATTCTTTTATCAATTGATAAGATGCATTCAAGTGATATTTGTGAGCTTCTGGCTCATGTTCAAATATGGGATTCAATTATGCCAAATTTCATGAAATATAATCCAATTGAAATTGTACCAAATTTTTCTAAAATAAGCTTCTGGCTTTCAGTTTTAGGAACAACGCAAAGATATTCTTTGACATTTTCATTATAGTTTCAATATGGTAGCCATTCATTTATATATCCTCAAAACACAACAAATTTCTTTTAAATTTGCTTGAGTATAATGTATTTTGAATTAAAATATGTGTACCATTTGGTAATACTATATGGGCTCTTTCGGACCCTTCAATTATATTAGCAGATTTGCTATGGTTGAAATTTAGCTAAAATATCTTCAGATAATTCAGATAAAAACTTCTGGTTTTCAAAATCATATGAGTAGTTGCGCTGTCTAGTAGGCATATATCATCACTCAAATATTGATGGTCCATATCTTAAGAAATAAAGACAATATAGTAGTCAACTATTAAAATTTGTAAGCATAAGTAAATGCTAATACTTTCCAAAAATTTAAAATGGAATGCTGATTAAAACCAACATTCAACGGTATGTTATTTCAATTAGTTCTGAAAAGGAAAAATACAAACAAACAAACACCAACTTAAAACTGATTTATTAATGCAAGGTAATAAAATAAAATGATAGACACACAGCGAACTTGAAGCTATTTTTAGTTAATCGGCCCAGTCATATCATTGATCATTGCACTTAGATTTTCATCATTAATGAAATTTCCATCACCAACTTCGAAGAAATCATTTAACTTTAGGTTAGTATTATCAGACAACCCTTTAGTACTATTTGTCTCAATATTCTTTGAGCGTTAATATTCTTCAACTGTTTTCTTTGATGATTTACATGTTCATGCCCAGTGACCAGAACATCCACATCTATAACAAACTTCTTCCTAGTGCTTTTTATTTTCTGAAGCTGAGTCATTGTTCTTTATAGGCTCATTTTTCTTTTGTTGTCTTTTAAAGTTGGTGGTTTTGTTACTTCTAACACCGCCATAACCACCTCTACTAGAGTGATATCCACGTCTTTGTCCACGACTACGTCCTCTACCTCGACCTCTTCCAAAGTGGGTAAAATTAGCATTAACATCAGGTAATGCTAAACCAATTGGTCTTGAGGAATGATATTTAATAACAATTCATTATTTTGCTCAGTAATTAGTAAACATTCTATGAGTTCATAATATTTTGTAAAATAACGCTCTCGATATTGCTGCTGCAGGAGTATATTCGAGGCATGAAATGTTGAAAAAGTCTTTTCAAGCATTTGTGCATCATCCACCTTTTCTCCACATAATTTCAGTTTAGAAGTTATTCTAAATATAAAGGAATTATATTCCCTTAGAGACTTAAAGTCTTGAAATCTTAGGTTCAACCATTCTTGGTTAGTGTTTGGAAGTATGGTCGTCTTCTGGTGGTCATAACGCTCCTTCACGGAGTTCCATAAGTGGCGAGGGTCTTTTTTAGTTAAATATTCTATTTTTAGATCGTCATGGATAGGACGTCTTAAAAATATCAGAGACTTCGCTTTGTCCTGCTGGGACATAGTATTACCATTTTAATGGTATTTTATGAGCATTGAGATTGCAAATGGATCTCAACATCCAATATGCATGATAAATAATTGTCTTCAGATATGTTAAGAGGTTTGAATTCAAGCTTAGCGATGTTTGACATGTTGCTTACTGATCTGTTGTTTTCTATGTGTTTATTTGGTTTAGTAAAAGCACCAAATATATCAACAAATCTCTTCTGAAGATTTTTTATTATTATCACCACTTCTGGAGTGAACAAATTTCTATACATTTATTTGGTTTAGTAGTTAATACTATTGGAAAATATATTTAGAACTTCAGGTTCCAATTTTACTTTAAAATAAAGTCTTTGTTTAGTACTTTAGATCCTAAACGGTACAACTTGATTTTCATCATCAAACTTCAAGTTTGATTGCAAACATGGTTGGAATTTACCATAATCTGAGTTTGCTTTACTAGTAATTCAAAGCTTCACATCTCAAATTTATATATTTGAATTTTGATATACAATCGTTTTTTTAGGAATACAAACTTATATGCATAATTTTTATTTGAGAACTGTAGGTCTCCAATATTAAATAAACACAATGAAACAAGAGGACTCTTTATAATTGTATTCAAACATGAGAATCATAATACTATTTCTCTTCGAGGAAATAGTATTTACTACATTTGTAATGTTATTCGAGCATATTGTTTTTATGTTATGTCTTCTGGACATATCAACATCTTCTTCTGGAATTGCTCGCTTATTTTTTCAAGGCTTTATTTCAGCTTATGAAAGCTTTAATATTTCTCCTTCGCACATATGAACTTCAGGTTCCTATTCTTTCATATAAACTTAAGGGGGAATTAATTTAAAGGACAAAGTTTTGTATATTTTTTGCCTCAAGGACACAACATCAATATTTTTACCATAAGGACAAACATTCTTCTAAAAATTATTCACAAGGACAAATATTTTTCAAAATTATTCATAAGGACAACAAAACTGCTACCAAGCTAAAAACTGATACCTAAAAACTGCTACCGATAACTACAAACTGATACTATCAATGACTAAAAACTGATATCTAAAGAAAGTTGTCCTTCAGGATAAAATATTGAAGGTCTGTCCTTGAGGCAAAAACGCTGAAAATTTTTGTCCTTTACAATAATTTCCTGTAAACTTAATACGATTTTCTAGATACGTATTATCCTTATATTTGTTCCTCTAAGAAACATAAAAATATTTCTTTTGGAAATATAAATCATGTAGCAAATCATTTCTATAGTCCTCATTCAAATTGAAATCTAAACAAAAAAATTTTCAAAATGAAAACCTTTTTTTATCAAATAATGGAATGAGATCTAAAAGTTTAGATCTATGATAAAATGAGATTTAAAATGATAAGATTAATAGAGCAAGATCTATGAGATAAGATATATATATATATATATATATATATATATATATATATAAGAAATCTGGAAAATTAGATCTATGATAAATAATATAAAAAGAAAACTAACAGAAGAAGGTATGAAATTACATTTTAGTCTATGAAACAATTTTAGCTTCAGATCAAATTTCAAAATTATCACAATAAAATGGGTATACATGAATAAAAATTAAATAAGAGATCCGATGATTAAAATCTATAAATCTAAAAAAATATCATTTGAACATGATACTGAAATATACAAGAGATCTGAAAAATTAGAATTAAATAATATAAGATCTATAACAAAACGAGATCTAAAATACATGGACAAAAAGTGTACAAATAGAATCAATCTTAATAATTAGATCAATGATAAATGAGATATAAAAGAAATAAAATTAATAGAATGAGATCTGAAAGATTTGATTAATCAGATCAGAAATAGCTTACCGCTTTGGAGATTTATAATCAGATCTAAAATTTTCCTTTTGTTCAGAGATCGTGCTGATAACATGTTATAAAATAAAGAAAGTGAGAAGTCATTAGAGAAGGAGAAAGAAGAAAATGTATTACTTAGATATTAGTCATCCATTTACATTACGTAGACTCCTTTATATACAGGCCACAGAGCATAATATTGAACAATTCCCATGATGTGGGACTAAACATAATATAACAAACATGGTATAGCATATTCGTACTTTATAATATTACAACACTTTAACAATTTTAACCTTTAATGATACTTTTCATTCTAATGTAATAAACTTAGGGTTAGTTCGTTTGGACGGTAAAAAGTGTTGAATGATGATCTTAATGAATGCTCAGGTGTATAAACTGTTTGTTTTGAAAAACTATTTTGATTGATCACTTCCATTCAGCAAATTGGTTAAGCCATAATTTTGTTTCGTTTTTGAAATGTTGATTGCTTATTGCAGTATTTTCCAAGTAGTACCCTTCACTGAACAAAATTCACAACTTTTTCACTTGTTATTTATTACTTTCAATTATATTTGATATTATCCAACAATTTAAATACTTCAAGCTTAGCTTTATTTTCGTTTTGTTCCTACCGTTTTTTATTCATTTTAAACTTTTTCACTTGATTTTGGTCTAGTGCAATTTCCGTATTTGGGTATTTATTGGTAAATAGTACACAAAAACGATCTATACAGTGGTTAAGCTTTGCTTATGTTCATCTATTACATACATCCTTTCCTTTAGAATCTAAACTTCACAATTTACGGTATAAGCCACTTCCTTTGCAATTTCATGCATCTCTCTTTCAACTTTCAGTGTTAATGAGTTTATGTAATATAATTGCTAACCATGTATGTAAATTATTATCCAAAAATACAGATGTGAAATAAGGTTACTTGGCCGATATATAGACGGTGTTTGTCATGTTATGTAACCTCTTTCTCTAGCCTAAGTACAACCATAAAGCTTCTGCTTGAAACTACAAATAAACCTTGCAAATTGCTTTCATCCTTTTATTTCCTTTCTCTTGAAACCACAAACAAACAAGATAAAGAACATACACAAGGCTTAGTTAGTAACCAAGGCAATACTAACTCAAATTTTAGTAAGAATTATAGACTACAACGCAAAGAGTACTAAAATTCAGAAGAGTTTGATAGTCATAAATTCCAAAACATCATATTGTTACCAAGTTCAATAGATTGATCATTAAATTCATTTAATCAATTTTGACATGTATATGGAACATAATTTATTCACCGTGAATTTTAATAACTCTATCTGGAACCTCTACAACTACCAATTCATGAGAATAAGCCATATAAGAAATTCAGAAAAAAAAGAGAGCAAAAAGTACCATATAAGTCAGAAAAATGTTCATATAATTTTATTCGACTAAATTTTAGCTTCCATATCTCTAAATCATGCAAATGTAGAAATATAAATTTGTTTATTTATTGATAAATTGAATGAATAACTTAAGAGGGAGGAGAAAGCTATTTCTAAAAGGAATGGCATGGGAAGAAAATGAGGAGGTTCTGCATTATGAAATGGGTTTTGTTTGTTTATTTTTTTAAGTAAATTAACCAAACATGATATATACACCTGAGCCCCTTTAGCAGTTGGGCCTTGGGCTGTTGCCCAGCTCACCCAGCCTAACAGCCGACTCTATCTACTACTCCACTAAAGATTTATCCAAATCATAAACTTGTTTTTATTAAGAAACGTGTATACGTACTTTTATCATTGAGATGAGCATGAAATCTGAAATGGGAAGCTGCTATGTTGGAGCTGTGATGAGTAGGCTGACGCTGAAATGGACAAGCCGATGTTGTAGAGAACAATAGAAACGTGTGTAGTGTGTTGATACTGGAGTTATCTTATGATGCTGAATGTGGTGCTGAAATGAGCATGAAATCTTAAACGTGCTGCAATGTGGTGCATTATAGCTAAAATATGTGGTGCTGAAATGTGGTGCTGAAATGTGGCGGTGCAATGTTTTGCAATGTACTGAAATGTGGTGCTGAAATATGGTGCAAAGTGCTAAAATGTGGTGCTGAAATATGGTGCAATGTGCTAAAATGTGGTGCTGAAATATGGTGCAATGTGCTGAAATGTGGTGCAATGCGCTGAAATACGGTGCGAAAATGCGGTGCTGCAACATGCTGCAATGTGGTGCTGAAATGCTGCAATGTGGCTGCATTATAGCTTAAACATGTCGGTCTATAACATGAATGATCAACAG
This sequence comes from Allium fistulosum, assembly GCA_030737815.1. Classification (NCBI taxonomy): domain Eukaryota; kingdom Viridiplantae; phylum Streptophyta; class Magnoliopsida; order Asparagales; family Amaryllidaceae; genus Allium; species Allium fistulosum. Next base: position 71,583,983 of record CM060903.1, read on the forward strand.
GGTCAGCCAATGTGTCGGTAGATGTTACATGTTCCATTAAAACTGCTGGTCATATAATAAAACATGGTACAAAAACTGCTGCCTTTAAAACAAGCTGGTCATATAATAGAACAGGCCGCTGCCTTTAAAACTAGAAGGGCGGTTATGAAAGCTGTTTCCTTTAAAAACATGGTACAAAAACTGCACCAAATATATAAATTAAAACAGGTGCATATAGTAGCAAACAAGGCTTCAAGGCTTAAATATTATTTTTAATATTATGCATGTGAATTAAAAGTTGGAAGTTGCAATGAGTGGTATGTCAATAAGTAGACAATGAGAAAAGATAGAAAATAAGCAATACATGTTCCATTTTATTCGCATTCTTATTTTTTTTCTTGCGTTCGTAAATGAGATAGAAAATTCTTACATTGAAAATATCTTCTTGCCCTTACAGTACTCGTATGTATTTTATGTACCAGGTCACAGAACTATGTCGTTCGGAGCATATCCATCGCAACAATCACCTTAACATTCCAACACATTTGGGACCACACAACAAAGCATGCAATTTTTTGATCTAATGCAACAACGACTACCGTATATGCAACAATATTCACATATGCAACAGTTTTTAGGACCTTCTATGTCTTATCAGTCACCTCACAATTTCGAATAACAACATCATCATGTGGTATGGAATGATTAGCGTTCCCACTTCACTTGTTTGCTTTGTTTTCCTTGTTGAAGTAAAATATGTACATATACGTAAGTGGACTTGTTTGCTTTGTATTTTTTTCAGAAGTGACATGTATATGTTTTAGTGAATATGTTGGATTACTTTTTTGTTAATGTGATATGTTTGGACATGCTATCTTAACTTTCTTGTTAAAATAACATATTTACATATCTTCGTGAATGCATGTGTTATGATAAATTGATTACTTTATCATTTGTGTGTTGTGAAATACTATGTAATTTCTATATAATACTGAATATATTTTGACACATATGAAATTGTAATACTGGTATATTAAATTCTTAACGGTATTTCATATTTTACTATTATGCATATTGTATGTGTCTAAATTGTGCAAATTTAAGACCGATAAAAGATAGAATTTCGATTTTTAAAATTTAGTTCTAAATATATTTAAGACTGCACTATCAGTCTTTAAATTTTGAGATAGAAATGTCAGTCGTAATATTTTTTTGCGACTAGGAGTTCAAAGACAGAAATTTTTGGCTTTGATTGGTATTTAATTTTAATTTAAAGACTAAATTGCTTGATTAAAGGTTGTAATTTCAGTTTTTAGTCCAATGTTTTTTTGTAGTGTAGTGGAATTTAACCTACTAAGATAGCATATTTATATGTACAACTTATTTTTTTGTTTTGAATGTAAGTTAAATATGTTGGTGCACTGTTTAAGGGATTTAAATTACTTAAGTTTTTTCTAAATATATTTGATCACTAATGTACTATTTGATATACAAAGCTGGACAATATTATGATTTTTCACCTGAAGTAATATTGTAGAGATGCAATATTACAACAGTTTGTTTTATAGCAACTGAAATATTTGCAACTTTTTAAAAAATTTGCAGTATATATTTCGTACTTAGTAATTATTGTTGACCTAGAGCTTCTAGGATCTACTCTTATTGACATCAAGCAATGAGAACATTGTAGACGACTACAGGGCTATATGAAAATTGAATGTTCAATACACAATGGCCGGTGGACATTGAATTACCATAATATAATAGATCAATGATCTTAATCGCGTATAGAGACTTCCAATCTGGCAAGAGACTAAAGAGCAAGGGAGACAGAACATAGATACAGTATTAACATATATTTGCACTGGTTTTAGAAATTTGCATGAAAAGGCAATTTAAATCAACAAGGAAATACCACTGATGAACAGTGGTATGCATAATTTTACAAAATTTTTGTTTAGTTATTCCTTTTTAAATTAAAGGTTTTATATTAAAGGCATCACCATTGAAATATTTTATGTTCCTTTGCTTTTACGCATCATTTTTGGGTGTAAATATGGATTTTATAGGTAAATAATGATTAACTCTTTGTTTATAACTAATAACTAATTGATATTTGAATTTTTAGATACTTGGTTGCATACATAGTGTATATAAATATAATGATGGAGAAAGATTGGCTGCATCTACATAGGTAATCATATAGTAGCTAATTTACACTTAACTTTAGAATTAACATACTTTGATAATAAAAGCTAACATTTGTTGTTTTCAGTTTTAATCATAGAACTAGTAGAGAGTATAGCCAAGGAGCTCGGAATCACATGCGTGTTGCGAAGAAAAATTTAGGAGATGTGGAAATTTTTGTGTCTTTGTATAGATTGTCGAAATCTTAGTCGTCGCTATAGCGACCATTGTTAAGCACCCAATTCTAAAGAGAATGTATCCTAAGTATAAAGATGGTATGTGGTATAATCATGGCGAGCAAGTGAATGTTGAAAAAAGATTAAAATAAGTTAGACATACGACTTACTAAAAGCGATTTACTATGAAGATAAAGACTATTTTAATCATACTTTTTTTGATGATGAAAAAGATAAGGATGATGCACAAAGATGACATGTTGATTTTCTTAAAAATTTGGAAGATGCAGAAACCTCATTGTATCCTTGTTGCACAGACCAAAGTTGTCTGTCGTCCCTACTTTGTATAATCTTAAATGTGAAACTGGATTATCTGATATTGGTTTTGATAAACTTCTTAACATCCAACATTTGTTTTTCTAAAGAATAACGTACTCCCCAAGACTTTATATGAAGTAAAGAAATTCCTAAAACTATTTGATATGAGGTTTGAAAAGATTCATGCTTGTGAGAATGATTGTTGTCTTTTTCGTAAAGAGTACAAAAATTTAACTAACTATTCAAAACGTGGTTCTCATGATGGAAGATAAATCGGGATACAAAGGAGAACATGCATGGTATCCCGGTTAAGGTGTTGAGATATTTTCCAATAATCCCAAGATTAAGAAGAATGTGCAGATCTGAAAATACGATAGAAGAATTAAGGTGGCATTTCAAATATAAAAGTAGTGATGAAAAGATGCGACACTCTGTAGATTCTGTAACATGGAGCATGGTTGATGAAAATTTAAAAACATTTTTAGTCGATCCACGTAATCTTTAACTTGGCCTTGCTACAGATGGGTTCAATCAATTTTCCACGTTAAGCTCTGAATATAGTTGTTGGTCAGTATTGCTTTTGACATATAATTTGTCGTCTATGATGTGCATGAAGAAGGAGAATATTATATTAACACTTCTAATTCCAGGTCCAAATCAACCAGGAAATGATATTGATGCATAGTTGGTGTCATTACTAGAAGACTTGCTTATGATGTGCACGTAAATGTGCATATTTTTACTTTCATATTTAATCTAATTTAATTAAATAAATGAGCATATGGGGTGTTTTAACATGTTTAAACCAAAATTCAAATTATTTTCAAATCATCATATATTCATCTTCATACAGGGGCAAGATGGTCATTTTTGTGCATATATTAATTTGAGAATTTTTACTTGGACATTTTTATGATTTTTTATAGGAATTTAGATTCAAATGGAAGAGGTTTTCATGGAAAATATGCATGCATAAGAGGAAACAAAAGAATGAAGATGGAAATAATTCGAACCATGCAACATGGAGGACCCCACCTACCCACTTACCATGATGTACAAATTAGAAGCTAATGCACATACTAATGGCCATTAAAGTTTCATGCACACTTAATGAAGGATTATCTCATGCTAAAGATAACTTGGTGGCCACACTTCCTCAAGAGTAATTTGGGTAGTTCCCAAAAATTTGGTTTAGGGTTTCAAACTTGTATAAATACCGCATATTTTCATATAATTAGTCTCTCTCTATTCTCTTAGCCTCCCTTGAGCCTCCATTTTAGTTAGTTTAGTTTTGTAGGCTTAAAAATAAATACAAACTCTCATTTATTTTTCATGGCTTCTTAGCCATTTCTCTTATGTAATTTCATTTATGCAATTTTAATTCATGCATTTTTCTGTTATATTCTTTTCTCGTCTATTTTCTTTCATGTTAGTAGCTTAGTTTAATTTATGAAAGTAGAATAGCTTTTATTTCATTTTAATTAGCTCTCTTTTTAATTAGCTTGCATTTTCTTCTTGTTTTTTGTTTCATGTTGTAATCTACATTTATTGATATGATAACAAATATGAGATGCTAAACCCCTTCAATTTAGGGGTAATGTAGCTCTCTTAATCATGTAGATTCAACATTTTGCTAATTAGTGACCTCTTTTTGTGCTTAATAGAATTGATGGATGTGGTTAAATTTTGTTGTTTAGCTTTGAATTTGATAGTCTATGTTGTTGACACCAAATAGGCTATGCTTAAACAAACAAAACACAAATTACCTCTTCATCTACATATGATTATGGTAGTGAAGTGATTGTAAAATCAAAATTTGATGGTCTATATTTCTAATCAATAGTTAGTAGGTCATGCTTAGAATAGATTTTATTTTCAATTTCATTATAATTTTCATGAGAGTTAAGAAGTGGTTTAATAGGTGTGTTATAGTTTGATGGTTTATGTTGGGCTAATTAATATCATAAATATTCCATACTTATGATAAACACATCAATTAAATTCACTAATGACCAAAAAAGAGAGATCATAATTTTGTATATGTTGATTTATATGATCATAAGAAGGGATTTTCCTCTAAATTGCCTTCAAACTCTCGTATTTTTATCCATTTTTCTTTGCTAGTTTATTTACATTTTCATTTTTAGCTTAACAACAACTTCAATATTGGTTTAATTTGATTGAATAGAAATTTTAAAATCTAAACAATTCCCTGTGGATCGACCCGTACTCGCCATGTACTAACATTATACGCCGTGCACTTGTGGTTATTTTTATTTAAAATTCGATCGGCTATTTTCTAACTCAATAGAAATTTGGCCGGTTCGTACAAGTTTTTGGCCAGTTTGATAGAAAACAAAAATCCATTTGTAGTTGCATTGTTAACACACGTTTAATTTCATTTTTGCATTTCATCCTAAAATTTGGATTAATAATAACAGTTAGACATCGATAACGCTTAATTGTATATTGACAAGTTGTCCTCTTTCGACGATTTAATTTCTTGGTATATAGGCTACGGCAGAGCAATAATCATTTATAAATATTACGGTGATTCATAAATATTATAGTGGTTGTTTCTCTGAAGGTACTTAAACTTTCGTCTGCATTGTTACGGTGATTCGTGGTGCGCCGATAAATCATGTCCGTTACTTGGCTGAGAACTATCTTGTTGGATTAAGACAAAGTGTGATTATATACAATTTTGGGTTAGGAGCTACTTAGGGTGGAAAATTTGTATATTTTTAGCCTCAAGACACGACCTCAATATTTTAATCATAAGGACAAACATTTTTTCAAAATTATTCATAAGGACAAACATTCTTTCAAAATTATTCATAAGGACAAACATTCTTTCAAAACTGCTACCGAACTAAATACTGATACCTAAAAACTGCTACTGATAACTACAAACTAATACCTAAAAACTGCTATCGATAACTAAAAACTGATACCTAAAGAAAGTTTTCCTTCATGCTAAAATACTGAAGGTCTGTCCTTGAGGCTAAAACGCTGAGAAATTTTGTCCTTGACAATAATTTCCTGCATTAGTTTATGCATATTTAAAAAAAAATCAAAATAAAAAACTAAAATAAATTGTAAATATTCCTTAACTTTGGTTTTAAATCCTTTCTTTTGAAATTTTTTTTCAATCAAAAACAAAAATCCAAAAAAAATTTACTTAGTTTTTTTTAGATAAACAAAATTTTAAAAATGCAAAAAAAAAATTATAAAACCTTTTCAAAAAAAAAATTTGAAAAACCAAAAATCAAATTTCCCTTTTGAAAAAAATAAATTCTTTTTGATAAATAGTTTTCCTTTATAAAAAACAAAACAAAAACAATTTTTGAAAATGTCTGAGTTTCCTTACATGAAATTTACAATAGTTGTGAAAATCAATATAATCCATATAGTTTCACATCAAACTCGTACGGATATTTTAACGACAACTATTGTATAAACAACTCGAATTTTGAATCATAAAATTTTCAAAGTGATGACCAACCCTCAAATCTTGAAAAAAGCATTGAAATGATTTCGTTTTTACTCGAATTCTCTACACAACAAAATCAAAGGATAAATGATTTGTGTAATTTAATTATATTTGTGCAATAACTTGATTTAAGGATTTCAAAATGATCAAAAGTTGAATTCACTTCAAAATTCAAATGATTTCGATTATAACTCATGCCAATACAATTTTGCACTCCCAAATGAAATTCAAAATCAAGATGGAATCAATTGTTTGAATAATTTTGGCAATGAGAATAATCTCGACTATGATGGTGAAACATTTTGTTCTCAACAATTTCAAATCGAAAATTCTCAAGTTAATAATTATAAATTCGATTTTGTTGAGCAAATGAATGAAATTTACAATGATCATACAGATTTGTTGTTTGAAACATATATGAGACAATGTGAGAAAGAAAGCAACCCCAACGTGTGACGAGTCAAATGATAATCCACCTTTTAACGAAATCAATGATTTTCAAATAACAACTTTTGAAATTGAAAACGACAATCTTAATAAAGTTGTTGAAAATACGGTAATTGAGTTGGATTTCAATTCTTTTGGGAGTGTGGAATCATATTTAAAATTCGATCTTCCTTTTCCCAATTTTGAAAATTTGAATACAACAATTTTAGATTTTGAAATTGATACATGCAATGAAGTTGTTGATAATCCAACAAAGGAAGACGAATTTAATGAACACAAATTTTTTGGACTTTTGAAGATGAGTTGTTAAATTATGAAGAGGAAGATTTAAATCACCATTTTAATTTTGAAATCAATAATTCTGAAGAAGTTTTCAATGATAAGCTTGAATTTCAATTTGGTGAAAATAAACTTGAATTTCAACCAATCATTTTATCTAACCCGAAAATCATTGAAAATAAAACAACTCATACTATTTTTAATAAAACGACATTCGTTTTCCCAAATCAACATTAAACTTTGAAATCTTTTATGGTTTGGTTTTCCGAGCTTCAGCTGCGTCTCGCATACTTGACGATACAAATGAATTGGTCTTTGAAAGACCATTTCATTTACTCTCTAACAACATATTTTCTGATGTCTTGTAAATAATAATCTTTTCCTGTAAATATAGGTCATGTTTTTATTTTATTTTTATCCTTTCACCTGGGTTGACTGTGGGAACACAGTTAAAATCAAGTGTGGGGGGGTCTCATCTTCATTTTTATTTTTCATGGTTTATTTTTACATTTTCTTTCAAAAAAATTCCAAAAATAATAAAAAAAATCCAAAACAAAATTTCTTTTTAGCATTTGAATTTATTTTAAAAAAACACTATAGGATAATATAGGATTTTGGCTATTAAATTGAAATTTTTGAAATTTTATTTGTCTTAACAAAAATAAAAATAAAGTTTGAACACAAGTAACATTGGTTTAACTATTATATAAGAAGATAACTATGAAGTATATCCTAATTGAAAATCTTTGTTTTAAAAAGTGGTGGATTTAAAGTAAAGGATATAACATTTTTTATCTTCTAAGTTAAATGGTGCTAAGATTATTTTGCAAAACTCTTTCTTCAAGAAAAAAAACAAAAAATATATAACAAAAAATAAAGAAAAAATAACAAAAGAAAATGAAATATTTGTACATATATATATTATTAACACCTAGAGTAATGTATTCACATGCAAGTTTGTTCACTGGCCATGCTCTATACCCTTATCACGTAAGCCCGAATGGCAGTGCACGATCGGTATATCTAGCCTCAGTTTACCTGAGTTAGGTGTATGTACATAAAAATTCTTTCATTAATAATGCCTACAGTCGATAGGTGTACACACTTGTGTGTTCACTCACCACGCTCTGTATTCCCCTCACGTAAGCCCGAAAGGCAGTGCATGGCTAATATATCTGGCCTCAGTTTTCTGAGTTAGGCATATGTAAATATTGTTAATATCAATAAAATTTTCAAATAAAGAGAGAACAAGTAATTGAAATCTGAGCATTATTTTTACTTATTTGATTTGACTTGTTATTCAAAAGAAATGAAAATACCACTTTGAAAAACTTTGACAATCAACTAAGGATCTATTACATAGTTACATTATGTTTTCAACCGAAATAACTAGCCAAACTTGAGTTTAATTGTGATGATAACTTGGTTTTTATCGGAAATTTTGACAAGTAAAATGACTAAAATTTCATGATAATGACCAAAACTTATATTTAACTTATTCGTGTTAATTTAAAAGTAAATTCTTCATTTGTAAATATTTTCAAAAACTTGCATTCATCTCTTTGTAAATAAATCTTGCATTAGGAATTTTTTTATTTCACAATTGGATTTTATGGGTAGTATCCGTTGAAAACTCTCACGAGACAAAACTCGTCCTACTAGGGACACCTAGAAGTTTAATGGCTTGTTGCATATGCTCAATGCAATTGCGTTTCCTATGAAAACAGATTTATCTTAGTTTTTCTTTATTCGAGGACGAATAAAAAGATAAGTGTGTGGGTATTTATGTGCACGTAAATGTGCATATTTTTACTTTCATATTTAATTTAATTAAATAAATGAGCATATATGGTGTTTTAACATGTTTAAACCAGTATTCAAATTATTTTCAAATCATCATAAATTCATCTTCATACAGGGGCAAAATGGTCATTTTTGTGCATATGTTAATTTGAAAAAATTTACTTGGACATTTTTATGATTTTTTTTATAGGAATTTGGATTCAAATGGAAGAGGTTGTATACACATGGATGTATGGATGGTGGGATTGGTTGTATACACATCCTTATGATGTGTTTTTGGTTGCTATGGTTGCTTTTTATTATTATTCTAGTTTAGTTCATATCGTGTTACCTTGTATGTATATACATTCCAACCTGAGATTGATTCGCATAGTTAGATTCTTTAACTTATTCTAGATAATTTTATATATGTTATTTATTGTTCTTTTATATATGTTGATTGTGTTTATGAACGTGATTGCTTACTTTAACTTCGACATGGAGGTTGCATATGAATGTATGGAAGCATATAGAAATATATATTATTTGCATATAGTAGGACGATTACATACGTATTGGTTGCACTACAGTTGCATTCATATAGGAGGCCGATTTAGTTGCATTTTTAGTCATCTCATATCATCGTATGCTCTTGGTCGTGTTTTGCTTGTATTATATATTGGATGCTAGATGGATGTAAATGTGTCTATTCTGAATGCTTGTACAACATGAAACGAGTTGCATAGTCCATCTCTTGGGAATTTTGGGGACGCAGTTCTTTTAAGGGGGGAGAATGTAACACCCCGTAATTTTACGTAATTAAATAATAAAAGTAAAAGGGTAAAATTGTAATTTTAACATAAATGGCGGAATAATAAATTTCTATAGAAGCTGGAATTAGGCTTTGGGACCAATTCCATTGAATGCAGAATTTTGTTTACTGTCAGAAAATATATATAATTTGCGAGATTTGGTTAAACGGTCTAGAAATTACATGAAATCAAAGGCAGTGGAATTTTCGTAATATATTAAAAACAAGATTTTAGCCTACATAGTATATTTTCAGCTTATAAATAGATCTCTGACCCTATTTTTTCCTTTCTAATAATTACGATCTCCACTTATAAAACCCTAATTCCTAAATCAAATCCCAATTAAGCAAATCTATTACAATTTCCCAAGATCAAATCAAAATTAAATAAGCTAATATATGAAATCAGATGCCGCGAAGAGATCTACAAAAATAAATCAAGGCTATCTACAAATTTGGAGTTTTGAAGGCGAGCAATTTTTGAACAGCAAAGAACGAGGAGGATTCACATTAAACCAGAGGAGATGCATGGATAATCGGTGAGTGGGATTTTATCATATTTGTATATATACATTAGTAAGACGTATTAACTCACCTCTTATGATCTTAAACCAATTTATAATGATGTAATTAAACTAAAAACCATTTACACACACACACACCCCTAATTAGGATCTAGTATACCATAGCTAGATGATTAAAAATCAATTTTTTATCAATTGTAATTTGCAAAGTTAATATCTGTTAATTTAAAAGTACGAAAAATATGAGTGCTCCAAATCAGACATATCATATATCAAAATTGTATAAATAACTTGTTTTATGGGCTGATAATTTGTGGGCTTATTGATAGGTAGGAAGAACTGTGACATTAGTATATAGCTTATCAGGGCATCTGAAAGAATTTGGAAGGCGTCAGCCGATGAGTAGTTTGCGGTTGAATACGGTGTATGTTAGAGAAATTAGCTTCTGTTAGGCTGAGAAAGGAAGCAAACCAATGGAATTATAAATGGCACTGAAATATGGCCTGCGAGTGGAGAAGTTATTTAGGCTGAACAGATTGGTTGTGCTTCTGCCACCGAATGCATTAACGGGATGGAAATTTGGCCACCGCACGCCAAATTCAATTCACAGAGAGAGGGGAGTTAATACTTGACTATAGTTGAGTAATTAGAATTACTTCTACGAATCAAGTGTTACATACACTGGTTCATCTTTATTGGCTACATTTTCATATTTTATTGGTTATGTTTTATGGACTGAATTCATCTGGATTAATTTTTTTATTGAACACCATAGACTTACAGATGTCTATTAATGAATATACTTAAGTAATTATGAAGTATGCAGATGATTGCAACTCTTTAGAGAATAACAGATATACACAATATAACACTACCGTCAAAATGGTAAATAATTGCTAAACTAAAATTCTCTGATGTTTTTCCAATATTATTGATTTGGCAGGGTAAAGAAAGTTGTGGAGCAGAGCGCATATCTCAAATGGTAAAAACATACCATACTAAGGTGGCAACATCATGCAAATTTGATATCCAGATCAATAATTATGTGATGTAGTTTACTTAATTGCAGAGTAAGCATAATCAAATTAGTGACAATTGTAGTTTAATGCATTGGCATGGGAATGATGATGAGGTTGTTGCCGAAGGAATATTTGTGTCAAGTAATTCGAAAAATCTTTTTAGTGGAGTACCTTAGGTTTGAATGCCAAGAAAATTTTGATAGTCCATCCTAGAAAATTCAATGTTTTTTATGGAGGCCTTCACCTAATTTGGTATATATAGAAGATGCCAAGGATGAGATGGTAGCATGACCAACTGATAGAGTTGTTATCCACAAAAAGGAGAAGTCCAGAAAAGAAAATGAGGTATGATGTAACATATAAACTCCCTTCAAATATAACTAAACTAAGTGCTTCAATAGTTACCTTTTTAAATGCCAAACAGATTTTGTAACCAGTTTTCAAATTCAATTCATTTGAGTTGGTAGTCAACTCATTTTGCCAAATTCTAATTCAAATGTCAGCATTATTACCTCTTAAGATATTACTCCAAATTCAAATTCATCGTAGCTTTGATATGAATTATATTAAGTACTAATCACATGGATTTTCTCCTAATCATATTTAGTTAGAGAGCTGTGATTATTATGTTTTTAGTTTCAGAGTGGTTTCTGCTTGAAGTTTTAGCACTTCTTTGTGTATTATTAGTTTCAAAAACAAGTTATTAGTAGTTTTATTGTGCTATAACTTTGTAATCTTGATCTTGTGGAAACAATCATATGCGATTATTTAACTTATTAAGTCACATTTATGGAGATAAGTAGAATGACGTAAACTCAAACACACACACACACACACACACACACACATATATATATAACTTCAATTAAATAGAAAAGTTCCTTAAAAACTATAATAAATATTAAAAAATATGCAGTTTTATCCCAATTATAATTCTAATTAATTATCCTATGTCTACCCTTTTTAGAGCAAAACCCATCCTTATATGCATTTGTATATTTTTATATATTCTACTTTTATTAAATAACTATATTTTTTTCCTTTGATTGAGCAAAACCAATAGCATAGAAAATAAATGCAAGTTGTATGATTGGGGTGGAAGCAAAGAATTGGTTGTCGAAGGACGAGTGTACTCGAGTGATTCAAATAAGATTATTAATGGTATTCCTCTTGGATCAGAAGCCGCGACAGTTTGGGAGGAAAATCCGACAAATAAAGACACATTTTTGTGAGGGCCCATGGTAGGTATGACATGTATTGAGAAGCCATACGTAAGAAAATAGCATGGCCATAATCAAAAATGATTTTTGAAAACACTATAATACCTACTCCTGTGAGCAATGTTCTAACATCTCTTACAGTAATATGTTTATATTGCTAATATCTCTCTTTAAGAAATTTTTGATAATGTATCAACATATTTTTTGTTATATGATAGAGTGAAAATTTCACAATGAATATCAAATGTAAGTTGTTTGATGTGGAGGGCACGAGAAAAATTATAGCTGAAGGCACCGTGTCTTCAACCGATCCTAATGCTTTGGTTCATTCTATTCCACTTGGACCAAATGCAATAAGATTTTGGGTGGACATTGTTATCCCGCCTTTTGGCAAGGCCGTGATACCAAAGACTTGACTAGAGACTGAAGACAATCCGCTCCGGATATCATTTATCCGCAAGTTCACAACGGATATAGGCAAACTTGGTCCGAGTCCAGATTGGGCCACAATCAACATGACATGACAAACAGAGCTATGCAAAGCAAAATTTTAAATTTCAGGTTAATCGGAGTTTGTATGCTCAAGCTATGGAACGATCAAGATCCATGAGAAACATGCCAATCTTGTATCCATAATTCGTATCCATCATCTCGTATCGATCAGCATCGATATGAAATGAGTGTAACTCAAGCACTCTGCATCCATCATTCGTATCCATATGGTTCAAGCTCATAATGATGGACTTCGGCACTTCCCAGATCGATCACACTTCACTTAGCCAGCAACTACACTTTTCGTATCGATCACCTACTTGATTGATACGAAGAGCACGGCCTACGATTGATACGAAGGTGGAAGCAGGGCATCGATACGGAAAGGAAGCGGTAGATGGATACGAACGAAGCAAGTCGCATATCTGAAGTAGTCAACCCAAAGGAAGCGGTCTCACCACTATCCACAAATCATGGATCTTCACAAAACGTGCATGCCATGTCATCAATGCGAAGGGATCGATACAAAGGTATCGATCGAGGGCTTCAGCCACTCCATATTTGCAACCTTGATCGATCAATAAATCCATAAACACAACTCCAAATGCAATGAGATTTTCACATCAAGTTACTCAACACATCAGGAACCTTCATGATCGATCGCAGCTTGATTGAAACAATTTCAGATCGACATGAAGAGATGTTGGATCGATCCCAAATGACTCCAGATCGATTGTATAGGCCCACCTCAGCTTGAGAAAGAGTATTCCGAGATCTAAGGCAGATATTTCCAGCTCCACACCTATAAATAGCACCTCCATTGCAACTAAAAGAGACTTTTATGTTGCTACTTGAGTGGAACTCCATTGTAATTCAAGTGTTAGCTGTTGTACTGTTGTAACTCAGTTTCTAATCAGCAATAAACATCAAAACATTCAAAGTGGACGTAGGCAATAACGCCGAAACACTATATATAGTTGTTTTCTTTCTGTTACTGCTTATTTTCTTGGTGTGGTTATTAGATTAACCTCATTTTTCATTTTACTTATTCATTCTAATCTCTTCAATTACACCCGACGAGTGTTGTGCCCATTTTTGGTACAAACACTTTGGTGCTTTCACTTAGAACATAAGATCTCAACTCTATTTGGATCCCTTTGCTGCTACTAGATTGCATAAATCCCCAAAAGAGATCCAGATCTATCTTACAGTGGTTCCTTCTATTCTATTCAGATTGTTCCAGATCTAAGAAGATCTACTTCAACATGGTGCGTACTACCAGAACTGTAACGACCCAATTTAAAAATTTTAAATCCATTATTTTAATATAAAATGTGAAATTTACATACAATCTCAATTAACATCCAAACTTTGTTTATAAAATGCGCCAGTTGGTTATTGATATGGGTAAAGTTTCATCGTAAAATATCGCAGTAAATTTCATTCACGTTTTATTGTATATCAGTTCATTTTAAAGCGTGAAATTTTTTATCTTCCGAACCTGAATATTTTTACATAGAAAAATTCTAAATCGTCTGTTGAGCAAGGCGCCATTTTTCGTTTTCCAAAATTCGGACTTGTTTAGCTCCGTCGATCTTATTATTCGGCGTTTTTCCTGCATTTTCCCACTAATATAAAATTCAAAATTTTGTAATTCAATCGTACCACAATTATCTGTGTACCGTTGAAAGCGCCTCGTCGCGCTGATCAAAATGGTATATTTATTCGTGCGAATCGGAATCCGACGAAAATCGTCACGTTAATTTAACCGTTCCGGATGAACCGGTTAAACAAATTTCAGCCCAAAATTCTTTAACCCGTATCCACTAGAATTTGAAATTATAATCTCAGCTGGTAATAATTTGGGTAGTTGGCAAATAGTAGTTGAAATTTGGGAAATGGGCAGCGCGGTTCATATTTCGAAACAACATTTACTGTGAAAGCAAACTTCAACAAAATATAAATATAATACGAATCAGAAAAGACTTAGCTGTACATCTCTATTACAGGTACGAAATGTTCCCTTCAATTCTTTCTTCTTCCTTTAATCGTTCATCCACTGAGAAATTTTTACCAAGAAAAAAAAACAACACAACACAGCTTCCATCGGAATCTGCTTCACCGCCTCCCTGTCCCTCCGCCGCGTCACTTCGCCCGCCTTCCGCCTCTTCCCGCACCGCCCCTGACACTCCCGCCTGTAGGAACCCCACCACCCCACTCCAGCCGACCGTTCCCATCACCTTCCAACCTCGGCCTCGCCTCCTTTACCACACGCGCCTCCCTCTCTTCGTATACCCGCTTCCATCACCCAGTCACGCCACCCCCTGACTTCCGCCTGCACGAGCCACCACCTCACCCAGTCACATCATCCGCCACAGACCCATGCTAACAACCCACCAAGCCGACAACCCACCCACTTCCTCCGCCTTCGCCCACTTTCCAGCCACCGTCTCCACCGTCCCCACCCGCCTATCCATACCACCATAAACTACCCCCACTGCCAAACCAACCCTCCACTTCATCTAGCCGCGCCACGACCTGTCGGTGTGTGTTGTGTCGAAAAGGGAAAAGGGGGAAGCTGTACGCGTGCGTGTACATGGCGAGGAGATGTGTGCATTGATTGCGTGTGTTACGTGAGTAGTGTTTTGTGATGCGGGCGTTAGTGAGTTAGGTTGGTGCTTGCATGTAAATGAAAATATGAAACAAAAGGAAAAAGGAGTGTGATGGCAGCATGTCGAGAAGGGGTAGAATGATGAAGCTGTGAAGCTATTGTGCGAGGACGTGAAACAGTGGGAGTGTGCATGAAAATGTTGAAATGGTGCATGCGGGGGTGTGTATGGGGCATGCGTACGAAGGCAATTTGCGTTTCTGTGAAAGTCACGGCAGCAAAAAAAAAAGAAAAAAAAATATAATAATGAAACAGTGATTAGCAAATAGCTTTAGATATTTGTACCCAAATATCTATTTTGGTTGCCAAAATAGTCACCAACTTTTCTTTTCTCGTTGTGTGCAGAAGCAACCGGCTAAGCTTTTTGCAGCAGCATCGATCTGCAGCTTTCGTTCTTTCTCCGTCATCGGTAAGCGCATCTATATAATTTTATAAATTATATGTGAACGTTCGTTGAATTAATATCGTCTTTCTTTTGTCGATATTTGCAGTGTCCGTTGTTCGTATTGTACCGACTCTATTCGTGCTTCTTTTCACTTCGCCGTCAAATTTCTTTAGCCACGAAAGGTGAATTAATTTTCACGACTATATTCTTATACAAGTTTGGTTGATAAATGATTGCTATGTGATGATAAAATTTGATGTTAATTGTTATTGTTAAGTGATAAATAATATGCAAGTTGAAGTTGATATAGAATAATCAACAATTTAAAATGGATTATATATGTCGAATTTTGTTTGCTAAACTTGACCCCTTTATATGATGAATATTGATTAGTTAAATATGACTCCTTTTTAATTGTTCAGTTAATTGGCACGTAGAATTTGATAAACTACACTTTGAACCTTTGAACGTATATTGGATTAATTGTTGTAGTATAAAAGTTGAAATTGAACGACAGGTGAAAAACGGTAATATAATAATCTTTAATCTACATGAAATGATAGTGTAGATTCTAGGAATAATTATATTAATTTACATAAATAACAAATGTAAATTAATACGATTATTTCGGGATTATTTAAATAAATTGTTGGATTGTTATCTGTGGTTGCTATTGCTTGTTTATTTACTTTGACACCATCCCAGCTATCACACTGCAAGTTCCCTTTGCTATGCTTTGATTTTTGAGTTGAAATGGAATCGGGTTGAAATGGTAAATAACCAAATAAACTTGACTTTGGATAGAAATTTACTAAAATCCGATTGGTTAATAAATTGATTTGGAAAAATAAGGATTTTATTTCAATGAAAATAAAGTTTTGAAATAAAACTGGAATTTAGTTTTGATGGAAGAACGTTGTGTATAAATTTATAAATTAATAATTAAATTTGGAATTATTAATAATTAAATTTGGAATTGTTAATAATTAAGTTTTGAAATTATAAATGATTAAGTTTTGAAATTACTTGATAATTGAATAAGATTGAATTATTTATTAAATTAAACTAAATTGAATTCTTTAACAAGTGAAATTGAACTTCTTGAATAAATGGAATTAAGTTCCTTTATTAATTGAGTTTTGAAATTTGCAATTAAGTAAATGAATAAGTGGAATTGAATTTCTTTAACAAGAAATAAAATGCGTTTTATTGAAACAAATGTAAGACTTGTAACTTTAAAGAATTTGATTTGACAAATTTAACTTAATCAAATTTGTAGGCTTTGATAAAATAAGTTGAACGTAAGTAATTGATTTAATGAATTAGAGGTTAAATGGAAATTGTTTTAGAAGATAAATTTACTTAACGAGCATTGAATGAAAATGATAAACGAGTTTAAATTTATTTTAAATGATTATGGAATGAAATGTGTATTCAAATTCAAATGAATAATTGAATTGTTTTAAAACAAATTTTGAAATTGAATTATAGAGTTTTGAAATGGAAATTTTGAAGTTATGAAGCATAAAATTTTGGAAATTGTTTGGAAAGACAAATGAAATGTTGATTTACAAATTTTTATTGAAAATTGAATTTGATTTGGTTTTGAAATTTATTAAACGACCAATCGGTGAAATAATTACGAAGGTTATTAAAGAGACCAGAATCGGTTAGAGACATACTCATTGTCTAAACCGAATACCACTTTAATAACTATACGCGGAGAGTGATCCAGAATGAAGTGGTTGGATTGACGTACGTTGATGATTGAAGAAAGTGAACGATAATGGATAGTCTTGACACTTGTGTCAAATTGGAAATGACTGAAATAGGAGCCGTGCCGGGCCAAATGGGGTTAGCTACCTCGAGCGAACACACTTCTTCGTAAACTACTCATTACTTTGTGATCGATTGGTGCGCACCCTTAATTTGGGAGTGTTGTTTCGCGGTGTTGCAATCGTTGCAACGATGCATTCTCACCAGTCCGGATCAGGCAAACGGTAGTTTCACTACCTTGGGTATTGCCTCATGTGCCTTGTCATACTTGTATCCCTATGCGCGACCACTACAATTTGTTTCGTATTATACCTATGGAGTACTCCCTGATAGCCCACTAGTTTACGGTGGAGTTTACAGTGATGTATAGACTATGATGCTTATATAAAATGTGTTAAGGGGAATAAGGTGACGCCTTAACACTATCTTGATATTTTACTTTACTGTTAGACATTATCTACTTATCGTACACTACTATGTATAAATAGTTTAACGGATCCTGCAAGATGTTTATTCCATTCATCTTTGAGTTATTGTTATTTCAAATTCTGAATCATATTATCTGTATAAGAATATATGTCCTGATTCGAGTGTTTGTTTGTGCTTATGCTCGGATCAGACTGAGGATTGTTGTTGTTGTTCTATTTGGAGCTGAAGACCGAAGACTATCATCATTTTATCTTATCAATATTGTTCTTTCTATTTGGACTCTATTGGAAATCTATGTTGTTCTATTTCATTTTATTTGAGACATTGTTGTATTTATGGGTAGCTTCATGAACTACTCTATGACTATGTTGTAATTCCGCTGCACTATTCTTTTATGTTATCTTTCCTGTGATTCTGTGATGATTCTCATTTATATACATATACTCCATTAATGATTCGTGTTTTGTACTATTTAAGTTGACATGTGTGGATTATTGTCAATTTAAATGGTCCAAATATACGGGTTGTTACAGTTGGTATCAGAGCTTTGGTTCTCGAAAACCATAGCCTGTGGAGTTTAAGCTCATTAGAGATAGGGTCACCAAACCCTAGAATGAGGAGAATCATTATAGAACCATATCCTTTGATTCCATCCTTCTCATTGAATTCGTTTGATTTGAATTTCCTTAAAGTTCTATAAAATTTCTATCTTTGATTCTAAATCACTTTTGGTATTCCAGGATGAGTACCAGAAGGAACGCTAGAGGTGGGGGTAGGGGAAATGCTCACGAACCGCGTACCCCAGCTCCTGCAGTCAGGTTTTCTACTCTTAGCAAGGAATACACCCAGCTTGGGGGCATTAAGTTCTCTGGATCCGAGAGCATCATTGGAGCACAACAGTGGCGGAAGAGCCTGGAAAGGATTTTCACTGGCCTGGAGATTTCTGACGCGCAAAAGCATCAATTGGCCGCTTGGCAGCTTCAGGATACGGCACAGGATTGGTGGGAGTCAGTCACCTCCCGTGCTGACGAGGAAACTATCACCTGGGCTCAGTTTAGGGATTCCTTTATGGCTCAGTGGATGCCAGCTGCTGGAAAGGCCCGGCTTTATCAATCATTTATGGACCTCAAACAGGGCAACATGACTTTCTCCGAGTATGAAAGAAAGTTTAACGAACTCTCCAAGTTCAGACCAGGCTTGATTGATACACCACTGCTGAAAAATGAGAAGTTCATCCATGGAGCACGTCCAGAGTATTACGATCTCCTCACAGCTTATGTCAATGGCACTTTCACCGAGTTGATGGATTTTGCTCTTAGGTATGAGGGAAAGCCAAAGGGAACACCAGCCACCAAGGCTCCAGTTACTCAGCCATCTTCTAGTCAGACTGGGAAGAGGATGCCAAACTTTGAGCAACAGAAGAAGAACTGGCAGAAGACAACCGGGCTTGGCTATTCTCAGAAGAAGCCCATTGACTTATCCTCCATCACCTGTTTCAAGTGCGACCAGAAGGGTCACTATGCCAACAGTTGTCCAACACCTGCCAGTGCCGCTATTCTGCCACCTCGGAATACTAGGAACAACCTCTGCCATGTCTGTTTGCAGCCTGGCCATTTCAAGAAGGATTGTCCCATGCATCAAAAGGGCAAGACATCTGGAGTATTTGCTATGACTTCTTCCACCCGTTATCCTCCTACCCCACCTGCTCCAAGTGATAACCAAGGTACATTACAGAGTACTTTTATGTTGCATACTTTACCCATTAAAGTTCTATTTGATACTGGAGCAACACATAGTTTCATATCTATTGATTTGTGCAATAAACTTGGATTGGAACCCATCCTTGTGTCTACTTTCTTATGTGTATCAAATCCCATTGGAGGACCCGCTAACCTCAAAAGGGTATGCAAATATGTCACGCTTGTGTATGGCATGCACCGTTTCACTTGGGATTTCTATGTCCTTGGATTCGAGGCATTCGATGTCCTATTAGGTGTTTACTGGCTACAAAAATTCGAAGCCGTTATCTCTTGCAAAGCTCGAACCGTCTCTCTAATTGACGACAAGAGTATACCTTTAGTTATTAAAGGTAAATCACCTCAAGAATGTGCTAGGAGTTTTATATTCTCTCTTGAATCTCATCCAAATGAACTAAGCTCTACTCCAGTTGTTCAATTCTTTTCTGATGTATTTGGAGAAGTAAATTCTCTACCACCTCCGTGGGAAATCTCGAATTCCGCATTGATCTTATTCCTGGTGCCCGACCAGTAGTTCTCCCTCCCCGGAGAATGGCTCCTAAAGAAAAGGCTGAACTGAATGCTCAAATTGAAGATTTATTTGCAAAAGGCTTGATTCGACCAAGTCATTCAGAATGGGGTGCTACAATTGTATTCGTCACAAAATCGGATTGTTCTCTCAGAATGTGTGTGGACTATAGAGAGCTAAACAAGCTCACACACAAGAACAGATATCCAATGCCCTACATCAATGATCTATTCGACCAGCTCTATGGAGCTAAAGTATTCTCTCAACTCGATCTGGCTACTGGCTTTCACCAACTCAGAATTGCTGAGGAGAGTATTCCTAAAATAGCATTCCACACTGAAAATGGTTTCTTTGAATGGCTGGTTATGCCGTTCAACCTTACTAATGCTCCAGCTTATTTCGTCGACTTAATGAATAGAGTTTTCCGGGATGTTCTTAACAAGTTCATTCTTGTTTTCATCGATGATATTCTCATCTTCTTTAAGGATGAGAAAGAGCACATGTCACATTTGGCTTTTGTTCTTGAAACCCTTCGCAGTCATCAGCTTAAAGCCAAGTTTTCAAAATGCCACTTTTGGAAAGATGAAGTTCGGTTTCTTGGCCATATTGTCTCAGAGAATGGGATTTCGGTCGATCCCGCTAAGATCGCCGTAATCAATGTAAGTCTATCCTTACTCGCCAATTCTATCTAAACATCTCATCACTATCTAAATTCGAATCATTTGAATTTGCAGGATTGGGAGACCCCCAAAACTCCTACAGATATTCGTAGCTTCTTGGGCTTGGTCGGCTATTATCGCAGATTTATAGAAAATTTTGCCCAAATTGCCGCACCACTTACCACACTGACCAGAAAGAATGTAAAATTAATCTGGAGTGAAAGGTGTGAAGCAGCTTTCAATGAGATGAAGCGGAAGTTGACCTCTGCCCCAGTTCTTATAGTTATTGACGGTAGCGAAGGATTGACTGTCTATACTGATGCTTGCCAAGATGGATTAGGAGCAGTTTTAATGCAGAATGGAAAGGTCATTGCTTATGTTGGTCACCAATTAAAGACCCATGAAGCAAATTATGCAACACACGATTTAGAGCTTCTTGCGGTTGTATTTGCTCTTAAGCTATGGAGGCACTATCTATTGGGAACAAAATTCGAGTTATTCACTGACCATAAGTCATTGAGATATATCTTCTCGCAAAAGGATTTGAATCAGAGACAAGTTCGATGGCTCGAATTTCTAGCTGCATATGATCTTGATATTAACTACACTCCGGGAAAAGCAAATGCCATAGCCGATGCTTTGAGCAGAAACCAAGAAATGGCATGTTGTAATCTTGTTGAAGGAATGTTATTCCAGCTTTCCGTCTCCCCAGCTCTTATGGATCGTATTATAGCCAAGTAATACGAGGACACTTTGCTTTATCACATCAAAGAAACAGTTCTCGGAAGAGTTGGAAATGCTGATAATAAATTGGGTGCACAAGTCGATAGTAATGGAGTGTTGAGGATTGACAATCGTATTTGTGTTCCTAATGTTGATGGTCCAAGACAGGAAGTGCTGAGAGAAAACCATAAATCTTCGCTTTCATTTTATCCTGGTGTTACAAAGATGTATCAAAATATAAAGAAGCTATATTGGTGGAGTGGAATGAAGTGCGATATCTTTACCTATGTTAGCAGGTGCACCACTTGCCAACAAGTTAAAGCTGATCACAGAAAGACAGCAGGTTTGCTCCAACCTCTAGAGATTCCAGGTTGGAAGTGGGAGCAGATTTCTATGGATTTTATTGATGGGCTACCAAGGACTAGAAAGGGTAAGGAAAGCATTTGGGTGATTGTCGATAGACTGATGAAATCCGCCCATTTTATTCCAGTCAAGACCACTCGCACTGCTTCGAGTTTGGCCGAGATATACATAAGAGAAGTAGTTAAACTTCATGGTGTACCATCCAGTATTGTATGCGATAGAGATCCTATTTTTACCAGTAAATTCTGGAAAGCATTTCAGGATACTTTGGGCACCAAGCTGAATTTGAGCACAGCTTATCATCCTCAGACAGATGACCAAACTGAGAGGGTGAATCAGATTTTGGAAGACCTGCTCCGAGCTTGTATTATAGACTTTGGTGGATCTTGGGAAGACCATCTCCATTTGGTTGAATTCACTTATAATAATAGTTATCAGGTAAAGAAATCAAATTTCAAATTTGAATAATTATATTTGAATTGGAATTAATTTCTTAAAATTAAACAGGCAAGCTTTGGTATGGCACCGTTCGAAGCCTTATATGGACGGCCGTGCAAATCGCTAGCTTGTTGGATTGAGTCTGGAGACCGATTAGTGCTTGGTCCAGAAATGATTATGGAAGCTTCTGAGAAAGTTGAAGAAATCAGGAAGAAGATTAAGACGGCACAAGATAGACAGAAGTGTTACGCTGACCGAAGGAGGAGGGATCTCGAATTCAGTGTAGGAGACGAAGTATTTCTGAAAGTGTCGCCTTTGAAGAATGTTATTCGATTTGGAAGGAAGGGAAAGCTTACTCCCAGATTTGTTGGCCCGTTTGATATTACGGAAAGGGTTGGAACTTTGGCCTATAGAATTGCATTGCCAGAAAAGTTTGTCGGTGTGCACAATGTGTTCCACGTCTCACATCTCCGCACAGTTGTGCACGATCCATCCATGACCATTCCCACCACATAGTTGGAAGAAATAGTTATTGAGCCGGACTTGACTATTGAGCGAAAGCCACTTCAGATAGTCGATCGAGAGACAAAGCAACTTAGAAGGAAGTCGGTCAATCTGGTCAAAGTCCAGTGGAGTGCAGATGACCGAGATTGCACATGGGAAACTGAGGATAGTATTCGAGATTCAAACTCTGAATTACTGATTTCAGGTATAATTCGATTTTCTTAAAATCTATCTTGACTTTTCTGCTTACTTCGTTCTTACTTAACCCGTCTCGTTCCTTTTCGAGGACAAAAAGTTTTGAGTGGGAGAGAGTGTAACGACCCTGAATTTCCGACCCAATTTAAAAAATTTTAATCCATTATTTTAATATAAAATGTGAAATTTACATACGATCTCAATTAACATCCAAACTTTGTTTATAAAATGCGCCAGTTGGTTATTGATATGGGTAAAGTTTCGTCGTAAAATATCGCAGTAAATTTCGTTCGTGTTTTATTGTATATCAGTTCATTTTAAAGCGCGGAATTTTTTATCTTCCGAACCTGAATAATTTTTACATAGAAAAATTTTAAATCATCTTCTGAGCAATGCGCCATTTTTCGTTTTCCAAAATTTGGACTTCTTTAGCTCCGTCGATCTTATTATTCGGCGTTTTTCCTGCATTTTCCCGCTAATATAAAATTCGAAATTTTGTAATTCAATCGTACCACAATTATCTGTGTACCGTTGGAAGCGCCTCGTCGCGCTGATCAAAATGGTATATTTATTCGTGCGAATCGGAGTCCGACGGAAATCGTCACGTTAATTTAAACGTTCTGGACGAACCGGTTAAATAAATTTCAGCCCAAAATTCTTTAACCCGTATCCACTAGAATTTGAAATTATAATCTCAGCTGGTAATAATTTGGGTAGTTGGCAGATAGTAGTTGAATTTTGGGAAATGGGCAACACGGTTCATATTTCGAAACAACATTTACTGTGAAAGCAAACTTCAACAAAATATAAATATAATACGAATCAGAAAAGACTTAGCTGTACAACTCTGTTACAGGTACGAAATGTCCCTTTCAATTCTCTCTTCTTCCTTTAATCGTTCATCCACTGAGAAATTTTTACCAAGAAAAAAAAAACAACACAACACAACTTCCATCGGAATCTGCTTCACCGCCTCCCTGTCCCTCCGCCGCGCCACTTCGCCTGCCTTCCGCCTCTTCCTGCACCGCCCCTGACACTCCCGCCTGCACGAACCCCACCACCCCCACTCCAGCCGACCATTCCCATCACCTCTCAACCTTGGCCTCGCCTCCTTTACCACACGCGCCTCCCTCTCTTCGTATACCCGCTTCCATCACCCAGTCACGCCACACCCTGACTTTCGCCTGCACGAGCCACCACCTCACCTAGTTACGTCATCTGCCGCTGACCCATGCTAACAACCCACCAGGCCGACAACCCACCCACTTCCTCCGCCTTCGCCCACTTTCCAGCCACCGTCTCCACCGTCCCCACCCGCCTACCCATACCACAGTAAACTCCACCCACTGCCAAACCAACCCTCCACTTCCTCTAGCCGCGCCATGACCTGTTGGTGTGTGTTGTGTTGAAAAGGGAAAGGGGGAAGCTGTACGCGTGCGTGTACGTGGCGAGGAGATGTGTGCATTGTGTGCGTGTGTTACGTGAGTAGTGTTTTGTGATGCGGGCGTTAGTGAGTTAGGTTGGTGCTTGCATGTAAAGGAAAATATGAAACAAAAGGGAAAAGGAGTGTGATGGCAGCATGTCGAGAAGGGGTAGAATGATGAAGCTGTGAAGCTATTGTGCGAGGACGTGAAACAGTGGGAGTGTGCATGAAAATGTTGAAATGGTGCATGCGGGGGTGTGTATGGGGCATGCGTACGAAGGCAATTTGCGTTTCTGTGAAAGTCACGGCAGCAAAAAAAAAGAAGAAAAAAAATATAATAATGAAACAGTGATTAGCAAATAGCTTTAGATATTTGTACGTAAATATCTATTTTGGTTGCCAAAATAGTCACCAACTTTTCTTTTCTCGTTGTGTGCAGAAGCAACCGGCTAAGCTTTTTGCAGCAGCATCGATCTGCAGCTTTCGTTCTTTCTCCGTCATCGGTAAGCGCATCTATATAATTTTATAAATTATATGTGAACGTTCGTTGAATTAATATCGTCTTTCTTTTGTCGATATTTGCAGTGTCCGTTGTTCGTATTGTACCGACTCTATTCGTGCTTCTTTTCACTTCGCCGTCAAATTTCTTTAGCCACGAAAGGTGAATTAATTTTCACAACTATATTCTTATACAAGTTTGGTTGATAAATGATTGCTATGTGATGATAAAATTTGATGCTAATTGTTATTATTAAGTGATAAATAATATGCAAGTTGAATTGATATAGAATAATCAACAATTTAAAATGGATTATATATGTCGAATTTTGTTTGCTAAACTTAACCCATTTATATGATGAATATTGATTAGTTAAATATGAACCCTTTTTAATTGTTCAGTTAATTGGCACGTAGAATTTGATAAACTACACTTTGAACCTTTGAACGTATATTGGATTAATTGTTGTAGTATAAAAATTGAAATTGAACGACAGGTGAAAAACCGTAATATAATAATCTTTAATCTACATGAAATGATAGTGTAGATTCTAGGAATAATTATATTAATTTACATAAATAACAAATGTAAATTAATACGATTATTTCGGAATTATTTAAATAAATTGTTGAATTGTTATGTGTGGTTGCTATTGCTTGTTTATTTACTTTGACACCATCCCAGCTATCACACTGCAAGTTCACTTTGCTATGCTTTGATTTTTGAATTGAAATGGAATCGGGTTGAAATGATAAATACCCAAATAAACTTGACTTTGGATAGAAATTTACTAAAATCCGATTGGTTAATAAATTGATTTGGAAAAATAAGGATTTTATTTTAATGAAAATAAAGTTTTGAAATAAAACTGGAATTTAGTTTTGATGGAAGAACGTTGTGTATAAATTTATAAATTAATAATTAAATTTGGAATTATTAATAATTCAATTTGGAATTATTAATAATTAAGTTTTGAAATTATAAATGATTAAGTTTTGAAATTACTTGATAATTGAATAAGATTGAATTATTTAATAAATTAAACTAAATTGAATTCTTTAACAAGTGAAATTGAACTTCTTGAATAAGTGGAATTAAGTTCCTTTATTAATTGAGTTTTGAAATTTGCAATTAAGTAAATGAATAAGTGGAATTGAATTTCTTTAACAAGAAATAAAATGCGTTTTATTGAAACAAATGTAAGACTTGTAACTTTAAAGAATTTGATTTGACAAATTTAACTTAATCAAATTTGTAGGCTTTGATAAAATAAGTTGAACGAAAGTAATTGATTTAATGAATTAGAGGTTAAATGGAAATTGTTTTAGAAGATAAATTTACTTAATGAGCATTGAACGAAAATGATAAATGAGTTTAAATTTATTTTAAATGATTATCGAATGAAACGTGTATTCGAATTCAAATGAATAATTGAATTGTTTTAAAACAAATTTTGAAATTGAATTATAGAGTTTTGAAATGGAAATTTTGAAGTTATGAAACATAAAATTTTGGAAATTGTTTGGAAATACAAATGAAATGTTGATTTACAAATTTTTATTGAAAAATGAATTTGATTTGGTTTCGAAATTTATTAAACGACCAATCGGTGAAATAATTACGAAGGTTATTAAAGAGACTGGAATCGATTAGGGACGTACTCACTGTCTAAACCGAATACCACTTTAATAACTATACGCGGATAGTGATCCAGAATGAAGTGGTTGGATTGACGTACGTTGATGATTGAAGAAAGTGAACGATAATGGATAGCCTTGACACTTGTGTCAAATTGGAAATGATTGAAACAGGAGCCGTGCCGGGCCAAATGGGGTTAGCTACCTCGAGCGAACACACTTCTTCGTAAACTACTCATTACTTTGTGATCGATTGGTGCGCACCCTTGAGTTGGGAGTGTTGTTTCGCGGTGTTGCGATCGTTGCGACGATGCGTTCTCACCAGTCCGGATCAGGCAAACGGTAGTTTCACTACCTTGGGTATTGCCTCATGTGCCTTGTCATACTTGTATCCCTATGCGCGACCACTACGATTTGTTTCGTATTATACCTATGGAGTACTCCCTGATAGTCCACTAGTTTACGGTGGAGTTTACAGTGCTGTATAGACTATGATGCTTATATAAAATGTGTTAAGGGGAATAATGGTGACGCCTTAACACTATCTTGATATTTTACTTTACTGTTAGACATTATCTACTTATCGTACACTACTATGTATATATAGTTTAACGGATCCTGAAAGATGTTTATTCCATTCATCTTTGAGTTATTGTTATTTCAAATTCTGAATCATATTATCTGTATAAGAATATATGTCTTGATTCGAGTGTTTGTTTGTGCTTATGCTCGGATCAGACTGAGGATTGCTGTTGCTATTCTATTTGGAGCTGAAGACCGAAGACTATCATCATTTTGTCTTATCAGTATTGTTCTTTCTATTTGGACACTATTGGACATCTATGTTGTTGTATTTCATTTTATTTGAGACATTGTTGTATTTATGGGTAGCTTCATGAACTACTCTATGACTATGTTGTAATTCCGCTGCACTATTCTATTACGTTATCTTTCCTATGATTCTGTGATGATTCTCATTTATAAACATATACTCCATTAATGATTCGTGTTTTGTACTATTTAAGTTGACATGTGTGGATTATTGTCAATTTAAATGGCCCAAATAAACGGGTTGTTACAAGAACCGCTTCCAACGCCGCTAATCCAGAAGGAAGAGATAGGCAAAATCCCACACAACTGACTACTACAGACCAAACACCAGCTGGAGCTTCAGATCCATCCGGTCCAGTAACTAGAGAGGAATACCTGACCCTCATGCATGAGCTCACTCAAAGTCGTCAAGAACTCACTCAACAGATCCGTGCCAACACGGAACTTATGAACCAGCTGAATGAAGAAAGGCGAGGGAAATCTAGAAGGGAGCATACCTCTTATTCCTTGTCTGAAAGCTCGGCGTCATTTGACTTCTATCACAGATCTACATGCGCCGATTAGATGAGAATTACACAAAAGCCTCCGGGCACCCGAATGTTGTAAATTTCGACAGGTCGGGATAGGTCCTTCTACATGGCATGAAGCTGCACCCTCCTTTCGAAGGGGGATGCTTCCTTACAACACTGCTCACGACAACGCAGCCGCTGCTATAGATCTTGGTGCTGGGATCCAGAACCAACCAGATCCAGCCCCTTGTCACCGCACTCATGCCCAGGATCCAAGTTTCCATGGAGCTCAGGAGCCAAGGAGGCATGGAACGGACCGTAGACAGCGACCGGACCATTATCGTGACATGGAACCCGACCATGCCTTGACCCCGAATCTCCAGATGCTTGATATTCCAATTATGATACGCCAGATGATTAGAGAAAGTCAAGGCCTCACAAACGATGATTGGGGAATTTCTAGAAGTCACACCCCGTTCACCAATGACATCTTACATATGGAGCCACCCCGTCGATTCAGGATGCCAAACTTGCCAGTGTATGAAGGAAATTCGGATCCCAACCAACATATTCTGAAATATGAATGGCTCATGAATGCCGCTCGAGCTGACGATGTGGTTAAGTGTAGAAGCTTCCCTATCTCCTTGGGGGGCATTGCAACCATGTGGTCCACCCGTCTATCACCAAGATCTATTTCATGTTTTGACCAGTTAGCTACTAAGTTTGTTGAGCAGTTTCGTATGCATGTTGCAAGACCGAAGGATGTTAATACCTTGTCAAGTGTTACTCAAGCTTCAGGAGAGACTCTTCGGCATTATCTGGAAAGGTTCCATGCTGCTTGTGTTGAAGTCAGCAATCCCAACGGCAACACTATTCTGATGGCATTGACTAAAGGGATCGATCCTGATTCCGAGTTTGGTGATTAGTTTGCTGGGAAACTCCCTGCTTCGTTGAACCGCTTCTATGCAAAGGTAGCCCAGTTTTTTAGGAGAGAAGATGTTAGACGGTCTAGGAAGCAGGATGTCGCGGGGCCCAGCGGTGAAGGCGGGCAGAGTAATGGTGCAGTGAAGTAGACCGGGAAGAGCTCCGGTAAAGTACAGTTAAATATTCAGAATAAACAAAGTCAGCAGAAGGGTGATGGAGGTCAATAAAAGAAGAGAGACCCTCATCGTGGGATACCCAGAGCTGCTATGTTTAATCGATATACTCCCTTGAACACGTTGCTAGAAAATGTTTATCTTCAGACCTGTAATATAGGGCAGTATAAGAAGCTAGCTCTGAAACCGTCATCGGAGAAGCAGATTCAGACCGGGAAGTTTTGTAGATTCTATGATTGTTATGGCCATAACACTAATGAATGTCGTCATTTGCAGATATTGTTGAAAGGTTGATTAGAGAGAGAAAGTTAGAGAAGTTTGTCCGGACGCTGCAGGATGGTGGTGCGGGCCCATCTAACCCCAATCGGGATCAAGGTCAGGCTAGGCCTGAGGAACCCGAGCGTACTGGTAGGAGGTTGGTAATTAATACTGTGAGTGGTGGTCCTCATCCAGCTGATCGGAGTTGGAAGGAAATAGAGTCATACGCTAGTTCGATTAGGCATTTGGACTTCGAGTGTTGTAGTAGTACTGATGAAGGGGCCCCGGCAAAGCTACAAAGGACAATGACAAATGACATCGTTTTCAGAAACCGTGATACCGATAGAGTCGAGGCCCCCACGATTGATCCATTGGTCATTTTTGCCCACATAGGTCCTGCTTGGATGAAAAGGATCTTGGTTAACAGTGGAAGTTTTGTAAATTTACTCTTCAAGCGTGCTTACGGTCAAATGCTGATGGAAGCGAAAGATTTAAAACCGTGTCAGTCACGTATACATGGTTTCAATGGAAGTGCAACTATACCCGTCGGAACGGTGGATTTACCTGTTGAGTTAGGCGTTGGTGATCGCCGAAGAGTTCGGGTGATACAGTTTGTGTTCTTGGATATACATTCCCCATATAACGCTTTTCTAGGACGACTGGCCCTGCGGAGTTTAGGGCAGTTATTGCCCCGTGGTGTTTGACCCTGAAGTTCCCTACTAACAATGGGGTTGGGGTTATACATGGTGATCAGGTGGCTGGACGCGCCTGTTATGTTGCAGAGCTGCGGGATGCGCAGCGAAAAGAAAAAGGTAAGGGTGTGGAGGAATCTCTCTACGTCCGTTTTTTGGAAAATTGACAATTAATGCCTAAGCCTAGGCTCGGGCACCACAACCAGTTTCCTAAGGATCTTGATCCTAGAGACAACGATGATGAAGGGGAAGTCAAAGAATACCAGGCTTCCCCGGCGGAATTGACGATTGATGTTTCGATCAACGATGATGATGATTCCAGAGTGGTAAAGATTGGATCTCAGCTCGGTTCCCAGATGAGACAGGAACTGGTTGATTTTCTTCGGGCAAACCTTGATGTATTTGTCTGGACTCATTCAGACATGTGTGAGATCTCGCCAAACGTCGCAAGCCATACATTAAATATCGACTCGTGGCACGCCCCAGTGAAACAGTAAAGGCGTAGTATGGATCCAGAGAGATCCGCCGCCTTGAAGGAAAAAGTGGATAAACTCAAGGCTAATGGGTTTATTCGTGATGCTTTATACCCGGAATGGGTATCGAATCCAGTGCTTGTTAGAAAATCAAATGGAAAATGGCGAACATGTGTGGACACTACAACAAACTGAGGTTTTAATAGCGTTTAAAAAACGCTATTATACCTTACTATAGCATTTCAGAGAACGTTGTGGAACGACTGCTATAGTAGACGGTAAACTTTAAATAGCAGAAGCAAAAACGCTATGAGAAATAAATTTTCTATAGCGTTTGAACAGTGCTATTAAGAAAAACCGCTATAGAAAATATACCCATGATTACTTCCTATAGCTTTTGTCATACATATTTCTATAGCGTTTTGCCCGGTGAAACAGAAAAGGCGCAGTATGGATCCAGAGAGATCTGCCGCCCTAAAGGATAAAGTGAATAAACTCAAGGCTAATGGGTTTGTTCGTGATGCTTTATACCCGTAATGGGTATCGAATCCAGTGTCAGAAAATCAAATGGAAAATGACGAACATGTGTGGACACTACTACAAACTGAGGCTTTAATAGCATTTAAAAAACGCTATTATACCTTACTATAGCGTTTCAGAGAACGTTGTGGAACGACTGCTATAGTAGACGGTAAACTTTAAATAGCAGAAGCAAAAACGCTATGAGAAATAAATTTTCTATAGCGTTTGAACAATGCTATTAAGAAAAAACGCTATAGAAAATATATCCATGATTACTTTCTATAGCTTTTGTCATACATATTTCTATAGCGTTTTGATGCACTTTCTATAGTGTTTATCAATTCTATAATGTGGTTTTCTATAGCGTGTTAATTTATGTAGCATTTGATAAACAATATAAAACGCTATTAAATGTAATACTGATTTCCTAAATTTTTTCGTTGTTGTTTTAACTTTTCCACGTATATAACATCCATACTCATTTCTTCTTTGCATATAAATAAAAAAGATTTAAACATATAAAAAAAATGAAAATTGAAGCACGATATTTATACATGTTCAAACAACTTTTCCATTTTCATACATGTCGTTCAAACATCTTTGCTCATGTACATACATAATGTTTTATACATATCGTTCAAACATCTTTACCCATATCTGTACATAATACTTCATATATATTTGCATTAACAACTTACTTATAGACCAGTTAAATAGTTGATTTCATCTTGCTTTGCTTTTGATATTTTCTCTTCTGACATCTGCAATATTGATCATGTTTATGTCAAATAGAAATCAAGATGTTAGTAATTGTTAATATTTCGTACTTTAATATTATACATGGCAAAGAACTATGGAAAATCCTAGTAGCCCGCAATATATCTATGAATATATGTTTAGTGTCAAAGATGCTAAATAATATAGATCATCAAACCAACGATAAACTCAAATACATCCAAAAAAAAAAACTTTAAGGCTAATATTATAACATAGGCCAACGAACATGTGCCTGAAAAAGGCGACAGTAAAGCATAACTCTGAGGCTGCCAAACAATAATGACTTGTTAAGGATGCGCACTGGAATGAGAATCTAGTGCAATGTTGAGCTGGAATGCAAGCTAAAATACATTATAGAGCTAGCTGTATGTAGAACTAGACTGCAATTAATTCTGAAGCGCGATCTGATATACAATTAATTCTTATATGAAATTCATTAACAAATTTCCATTGAATTAAATTCAAATTAATCAATATGTTTTTTCGAAGTAGTTGTTCAAGTGCTACTGTTTTTTCTTTGTTAACTTTTAAAATGTGAAAAGTTGACTTTAAGCAAGAGCAATTAGTCTACAATCAAAAGAATATAAAATTCTAGTTCCACTTGAGAATGATATGTAGGATCCAAAACAAACAGTGAATTACTTTCATTGCTGTGTCAAAAGAGGAAGAAAGTCATAAAGACTTCAAAAAATCATAGTAATGTTGAAAGCTTGTAATATTAAGAAACAAGAACATGTAACTAAAGCTCTTGGAATGTAAAAAATAAAAGTAAATCCATATGTACTTCTACATTGCCTCAACTATTGCCAACAGACCCTTATCCAAGGTTATATATACCAACTACTCAATTTCAAATTTATATACATAAGTACATAACATAAGATTTTTCAAAATTTCATAATGGCCCAGTGGTGGGAATAATATAAATAGAAGACAGAGCGTGAAAGATGCAAAACTTAGGCAACTAACTCATGTACCAACAAGAAAACATGATTCATTTATCGTATCAAGAACTTCATATTTCAAAATCCAAATTAGACAACCAGTGAGTTATATGCAGTATAAAAAGTACCGATATCAGATATTAAACCAACATACCATTTCAAAACCTTCAATAAGAGCTAGTACATCCGTGTGTATTCGTATGTATACTTTATATATAGGTCTACAAATTTGAATATAAATAGCCATTCATTTAATTAACTGTAAATAGATATACATACATATAAATTTTAATTCATAATTTTGTATAGCTACTAATAGTTAAAGGTAAATCCATCTATTTCGTTGCTGTATCTAAAGACCATAATTATAAAATTAAAATTTGTAAAAGATGAAACTATTCAGGAAGATATAAATAGGAGACTCTCTTACTGATTTCTCGTGCTCTTTTGTGCTATTTCCAATTATATAAAATTGATTAGCCTCATCATATTAAAATGGATCCTCTTCTGCTTAGCAGCTGGAGTGTATATATGGTGCATAGCTACAATTGTAGATGTTAAAGTGAATTGTGTTTGTATGCAATAATGTTTACAGAATCTAAGTTAGTTTGCAGAATCTTCTATTTATCACTATTATACACAGTTTTTAGAAGCTTAGCTTTTTATATAACTTGATTTTATTTTTATTTTGTATTTTTAATAAAAAAAAGTAATAGTTTGGGGAAAAGGGGAAGATAGTTCATTATATGGTTTAGGTAGTTTGGTTGAAAGTAGTGCATGTAGGCATCACTACCCCATACTAACTTCATAAGCTTAGCTTTTTTCTTCTTTTTTTAAAAAAAGGGCTATCCTCATGTCCGACTTTAAATTGAAACACGTACAAATGGCTTAAATAAAAATATGATTCATTTTTGTTTACACATGCATCAAACGTTCTATTTAGCATTATAAAACATAGCTTATATGGCAAAAATCCAAAATCAGCCACACCTCTTTTTTCTCCTAGATACATCATGAACCAAAGATATATGCAAAGTTGAATCAATTGGGTCATCAACCAAAATTAACGTGGATACTGGCATTTCTGGAGTCATGATTTGGCCTTTTCAATTACACTTTTTTAAATGCTTATTCCTAGATGAAGAAGATGAATTATTAATACAAACTTAATGTGAATATTGGACGTTCACGCCTACTTTGGGTGCATGTTCAACGAGTGGTTGACGTCATATGCACGTTAAACAAATTTCACCATCTCGTCAATTACAAATTTGTAGCTAAAGTTTTCAGTTTTTTATGACAGTGCGGACTGTAATCAACTGTTAGAGAAGAAATTGTCAATTAAAATTATAAATACTTCATATTTTGTATTGCTTGAGCATTGCAAAAGCTCTCAAGAGTAATAATCCAAAAATCTTGCTTTTAAAACTCATGTACATCAATTATCAATTTTTGAAAGAAAAAAAATTGTAGTTGAAGCATGAAAAAGTCTAACCAAAATTCATTGAAGATGAATTAAGGCTACATCAGCTCTGTATTCAACTAATCATAGTTAACCCTTTTTTTAAACTACCTTTAGAGTTCAACATTCATGATCATTTAATAAGAAATAGGGCTGTTATGGCAACGGTAAATTTACCATTACCATACCATTACCAGCCAATCGGTTACCATTTTCGAGTGAAATCGGTATACCAGTTTAATCAGTATGGTAACGGTAAATTTACCATTTTTTATGGTAAATCATCGGTAACATTTCTTCAATACCAGCGGTAACGGTAATTTTACCCGTCAATTTATAATACATGTATATTCATGTAACATGCTATATTATAGGCATTTAGAACCAAGCAAATGATTAAATCTTTATTAACTAGGTGAAATAATGTTAAATACACTCCACTTCTTTCTCATTTATGTCTTTTATTAAGTAACACTATAAATTGTATAATGAAGCACCGTTATGGTATCAATACGTGTTATGTTACTAACCTTTTTTAGAAAAACGGTAATTTACCATTACCAGTGTAACGGTTACCAGATTATCGGTATACCAGTCTTCGGTATACCAGCCTATCGGTAACGGTAAGCAATTTTCAATTACCAGTAAAAATGATACGGTAACAGTATTTGTGAAATGGTAACGGTAACCATTACCATAACAGCCCTAATAAGAAATGCCAAGTGTTCTTGTACAGTACCTAAGTAAAGTTCAAATTCAATAAAAGATAACTTACAAGGTTTTGTAACTGAGACAGTGGAGAAGATCATGCATGCTAAATTCATATATCAGACCCCTTTTGGGGTAAGATAACTTCATCAACTTGACTCCCTTGTACTCCACCTTATAAAGTAATTAGTATCCTAAAAATGGAGGGGTTCATTGCCCCATGAAGTCCAACCACTTGTCAGTTCCCTTGCAAAGAGCTTGAGGCATCTTGGGGGCTAAGGCCAGGTATGCAGTCTTGTAGCAGTTCTTTATATGATCAAGGATTTCAAGCAGCCATGTTATATAAAGAGATGTGCCCATGTTTGGTGTTTCCGATTCTTTGTATAATTTGCATACATTTGTATTTTCATCATACTATAGAGAAAAAATGAAAGAATTTCGATCTTGGACAGTTGCATAATGTACACAAAAGTCTAAAATATAAATGTTCTACATACATGTACACACCTTCAAGCCAGGAATATCCATGAGGTGTGAATCCCCAAAAAATAAATCTTAAAAACTTGGACCAGGCCTTAAATGAACTGATCACCAGACCACCATCTGCAAATAATAAAGATAACGATGAAACTTTGCACAGATTTCAAAAGATTGGGACAATCAGTACACGATAACATTTCAACATATATTTCATGTTGTAATGCATAATCAACAAACTGAGTCCTTTAGAAAAATTATATGACATGATCATACCACAACCATTAAAGAAAAAGGTGAATCCAAGCATACAAAGCATCATCTGCAATAACTGATTAATAGTTATGTTAAATACCTAAGTGGTAAGCTTTGCTTACTTTAGCAACTACAAACATCTAAATAAAATTTAGTTCGTAGAGTTTTAAAACCATCAAAGTTACCTTTAAGATGGCATGTAGATCACTAGGTCGGCCCACTTCAAGATCTTCTCCACCATTATTATGAACTGTAGTCTCGCCATTACTAGTTCATACAAATTAAGAATTTATCTTGATCAAACACATTATTTTGTGTAATACTTTGAGCTTGACTGTAAATATATGGACAGATGCGAGCAAAATTTAAAATAAAAAAATGAGATGTTAATTGTTAAATAATCTAACAAAAAAGCGATATAGTACATTTTCTAAATTGCATTTAAATTGATCAAAATAGGAG
This sequence comes from Allium fistulosum, assembly GCA_030737815.1. NCBI lineage: Eukaryota > Viridiplantae > Streptophyta > Magnoliopsida > Asparagales > Amaryllidaceae > Allium > Allium fistulosum. The sequence goes on from CM060903.1 coordinate 71,620,141, forward strand.
AGAATTAATGACATATAACACGAAGCCTATTATATAGCAGCTCACGTAAATTCATGTATGAAGGAATTGACACTAAATAATTTAACCTAGAGAATTGATGTAAAAAAAAGGAGAGAATTAATGACATAAAACAATGCCTATTATTTAACTTAAGATGCCTACATTCCATTGCGCTATGTACATTTAACAATATTCAACAAGAATAAATGACATAACTATAAGATGCTAATTAGAAACTAATACATGAACATTAATTTTTCAAACATACCAACCGATTTATATTTTCTATGTATGGAAAATGCTTCTTTTTTATTGCATACCCGAAGTAATGAATATGAGTTGTTGCTTATTACTCTGGCACAAAGTAAGAGATGTACCTCAAGTAATGAATATGAATTTTTATTCTTGATGGTAGTAGAATATGAGCAGTTAATAATTACTATATTTAATAATAACTATAATTGTGTTTTCACTAACACCAAACTCCAAACACTCCTTTTGGTGTCCCAGGTTAAATACATTGCCTCAGTTGATTTTAATTTTAGTTTTCAAAATTTTCAATTGGTTTTTCGTCAACTTATCTATATTTTACCTTCTTTTAATTTTGTTCAACAAGCTTAATATTCATATGTTGGTTTGATATTGGTTATTAACAGAGTTATGAATTCAACTTCATTATGAACAAGTATTTTGTTATTGTTTTTTTCTTTTCTACTGTATGCACCTTTCTGTAGTAGTTGTGAATATATTTGTTGAATTTGAATCTGATTTTTAAAGGAGGATAGTGTGAGCATGGAATAGGACAACAATAATATACTGTATTAAATGGTAAGTTCCTTCAACGATGCATTTCTTATTGTTTAGTTGACAGCGATTATGTCCGTATTTTCTATTAAATTAGACCAAACTACAAAATCCTACCATTTTAGATGTCCATTTACATTTCCTCTTACACGCACACACATATACATACATACATACATACATATATATATATATACACACACACACACATACACACACATACATACATACATATATACACATATTAAGGGAAAGTTATTGTATACTTTTTCAATAGATATTAACCTTGAATAAACGCTAGATGTTAACATGTTCAATATTGAATTCCATTTGTATACAAACCTTATGCATTACTCAAGCTTTATATCTATCGACTCTTATATTGATGCAGCACATATCGAAGACGAGCGCGAGCGACCTAATTCCATCACCAATTTATCACCAGCACTTCACGACCTAAACGCCTCCACGACCTAACCATTCCCACGACCTAACTTTTCCGCGACCCAATGCTCTCCGACCTAACCACCAGCGCGACCTAAATCTTCCACCGAGCAACCTAAATCTTCCATCGAGCGACCTATTCCCTAAGTCGCGAACGACCTTATTCCGCCTCATCAACTCGCGGGCGACCTAACTCTAAGTCGCGAGCGACCTACTGCCACCTCATCAATGTCAAAGTAGTGAAACGCAAAAGGCTACGAGGCAATACCGCCAGAAATTAAGTCGTGAGTTATTTTTTAGGTCGCGTGAATGTATTTTAGGTCGTAGGATTTTAGCTCGTAAGTCGTTAATTTTCATAAGTCGTAGGTCGTGTACTGAAAAGTGTTGTATTGTTTCTTTGTTTTAGGTCGTGATGTTTAGGTTGTGAACGACCTATGTGTTGTACAAATTTCTGTTGTGTGAGTTGTAAGCCTATAAATAGGCCGGAGGCATCATTTGTAAAGGTTGTTGAAATTTGAATAAAATTTTGGTTTGTGCTTTGTGCCTCCATTTTTAAATCGGTAGTTGAGTGTTATCTCCTATCTCCACTTTCGGCATTCGAGTGCGCTCGAATCAACGATCGCTGAAGCCGATTCACGGAATCTAGTGCGCTAGATCAACGTACGAAGAATCGTAGATCTACTTCACGGCATCGTGCGCGATCAACGTGACGTAGATAGCTAAGGTCCGGCATCTCGCGAGATCAACGGATTTGGGCGTTCGGCATCATCAATTCATCGATTCATTTTACTTCATCTAATCGTTTCATCGATTAGTTTGACACGAATTCTTCAATTCGTCGTCATCCGTTATTTCCACTGCGTCATTTGGTATCAGAGCTAGAACGCAAGGAGTTTGCGTAGATTTTTGGAGTTGTGCGAGATTTACATCATTTGGAGAAGTGGGTTATCGAGATTTTGAAGAGATTTGTTCGTTTGGAGATTTTTGAAGATTTCAACAAGTGGGTAGTTTTGATTTGAAGATTTTTAGATCGAAGTGAAGTTTTTGTTGGAATTTGTCGAAGAGTGGTCATGCCTCCGAGAAGAGCTAACCGTTATCGCAACATTGATACTTTGTATGGGAGAGAAGAGGCCGATGAGATGGAGCAAAGAATTAATGAAAACTTTAATGAGAAGCTTAATGAAGGGATTGGTCGATTAGAGAGGATGATGTTGGAGATGAATCAAAATCAGAGAAGGGTTTCACCTGAATCGAGCCATGGGAGAAGTAGAGTTTCACCACATTCCAATCGGGAGAGAAGTGTTGATAACGATCATAGAAGTGTGAGTCGAGATTGTTATAGAGATGATGATGATCGAAGACGTGAGAGGAATGTGAATGATCAAGAACGGAGGAATGTAGATAGAAGGGATGTTGGTGGTAGACGTGATGGTAGTAGAGATGTTGGTGGTCAGGATCGACATCGATATACATCGGATTGTGAAGAAGAGTATGATGGTGGTAGTGTTCATGGACGAGGACGTGGACAAGGAAGAAATCAGTCGGAGTATGATCACAAGTGGGAATCTGGGATGAAGACTGAAATTCCAGAATTCAAAGGTGGTATGCAAGCTGAGGAGTTTTTGGATTGGTTGTCTAATGTGGAGGAGATTTTTGACTTCAAGGAAGTTCCAGAACATCGTAGAGTGAAGTTGGTTGCTACAAGGTTGAGGGGTAGAGCTTTGGCATGGTGGCAGCAAACCAAACTTACACGTGAACGGATGGGGAAGTCAAAGGTTGAATCATGGGAAAAGATGAGGAAAATGATGAAAGCCACATTCTTACCTTATAATTATCAATCGCTTATGTATCAGAGGCTGCAAAACTTGAGGCAAGGAACGAAGTCTGTTAATGACTATGCTGATGAATTCTATCAACTGATTGCAAGGAACGATATCATGGAGACAGAGGAACAATTAACAGCTAGATTTGTTGGAGGATTGCGTATGCAGATTCAAGACATGGTAAATATGTATGATCCCAGATCTGTAGCGGAAGCACACCAGAAAGCGTTGGCTTGGGAGAAACAGGGACGAAGAGATGGTGGTGTGTTTACTAATTCCAACAATCAAGTGAAGGGTGTTAGTGGAAGTCCTAATGTTCCTAAGTCTGTCAATAAGCCAATGGTGAAGGAGGTTGAGAAGGCGAAGGTTAACAATGGTTTCAAATGCTACAATTGCCAGGAGATGGGTCATAAAAGCAATGAGTGTCCAAAGCCTAAGAAGCGAGTGATGGTTGCGGAAGCTGAGGATGAGGAGGAAGAAGCTGAATGTTCTAATTCATTACCAGTGGAGGAGGAAGACTTGTTGTCGGGAGATGAAGGGTATTCATTGATGATGAGGAGAAGTTGTTTGACCCCAAGCAAGAGGATGAAAGTAGTTGGTTGAGGAATAACATTTTTCAGTCTACATGCACTATACTAGGAAGAGTTTGCAAGTTTGTTATTGATGCTGGAAGTTGTGACAATATTATCTCTACAGAAGCGGTGAAGAAGTTAGAGTTAAAAACTGAGAAACATCCTAAACCGTACAAGTTAGCATGGTTGAGGAAGGGTGGTGAGGTGAAAGTTGGACGAAGGGCTTGTGTTAAATTTTCGATTGGGAAGAAATACAAAGATGAAATTTGGTGCGATGTTGTAGATATGGATGTCTGTCATTTGTTGCTGGGGAGACCGTGGCAATATGATAGGGCGGTGCAACATGATGGGCGAAACAACAGTTATAGTTTCATGTTTGAAGCTACTAAAATCACTTTGGTTCCTAAGAAGCGACAACAAGAAAACAAACTGGAGGAGATTGAAGAGCTGAAAACTTTATTATCTTTGAAGGAGTTTGTTAAGGAGGTTGAGGAAGAGCCGGAAGTATTCTTGTTAATTGGGCGTGAGAGCAGTGAAGAGGTTGAAATTCCAGAAGAAGTGAAACCAGTATTGAAAGAATTTGAGGATGTATTTCCAGAGGAGTTACCAAAGGAGTTACCGCCACTGAGAGACATTCAACATCAAATTGATCTTGTTCCAGGAGCAATGTTGCCACATAGACCACATTATCGAATGAGTCCGAAGGAACATGAAGAATTGAGGAGGCAAGTGGAAGAATTGCTTGAACAGGGACGTGTGCAGGAAAGCTTGAGTCCGTGTGCTGTGCCAGCTTTGTTAGTACCGAAGAAGGACGGGACGTGGAGAATGTGCACTGACAGTCGAGCATTGAATAATATTACTGTGAGATATAGAATTCCAATGTCGAGGTTGGATGACTTGCTAGATCAATTGAGCGGAGCTACTATCTTTTCGAAGATTGATTTGAAGAGCGGATATCATCAAATTCGTATCAGGCCAGGTGATGAGTCGAAGACTGCTTTTAAAACCAGGGAGGGTCTATACGAATGGTTGGTAATGCCATTTGGCTTATCAAATGCGCCAAGTACATTTATGCGGGTGATGAATCAGATTTTAGACCATTCATTGGGAAGTTTGTGGTGGTGTATTTCGATGATATTCTGATATATAGTGGAAGTCCAGAGGAACATTTGAATCATCTGAGAAAAGTGCTGATGGTACTGCGACAAGAACAATTTTATGCTGCAACGAAGAAATGCGTGTTCATGACGCATAGTGTTTTATTTCTGGGGTATGTTGTATCAGAGGAAGGGATACAAGTGGATCGGAGTAAAGTAGAGGCGATTAGAGATTGGCCACAGCCCAAGACGATAACAGAGGTTCGGAGTTTTCATGGGTTGGCTTCATTTTATAGAAGATTTATTCCACACTTTAGTAGTGTGATGGCGCCTGTTAAAGATTGTATGAAGGGTAAATAGTTTTCATGGTCAGAGGAAGCAGGGGATGCTTTTGGGAAGATCAAGGAGTTGCTGAAGTCTCCACCAATTCTAGTATTACCAGATTTTCAGTTGTTGTTCGAGCTACACACTGATGCATCAAAGGTTGGGATTGGAGGAGTCTTGAGTCAGAGGGGACGTCCGATTGCATATTTCAGTGAGAAGTTATCAGGAGCGAAGATGAGATATAATACGTATGATGTGGAATTTTATGTTGTTGTACAAGCGATTAAACATTGGAAACATTACTTATTTCACAAGGAGTTTGTGTTGTACACTGATCATGAGGCGTTGAAACATCTACAAGGACAAGAGAAGATTTCAGCAAGGCATGCATCGTGGATTGCGTACCTGCAACAATTCACATTTGTGGTGAAGCATAAATCTGGAGTTACAAACCGTGTGGCAGATGCGTTGAGCCGAAGGAATCATTTGTTAACAACAATGAAGGTTGAAGTAACGGGGTTTGATATGTTGCCAGAATTATTTGTCGATGATCCTTACTTTGCAAAGTTTGTTGATAAAGTCAAGGAGGGAGAGACGGATGATTTTTTGATGGTAGATGGTTTTCTGTTCAAAGGAAATCGATTGTGCATACCTGATTGTAGTTTGAGAATGAAGATTGTGAAGGAGCTACATGAAGAAGGCCACGTGGGGAGAGACCGCACATTACAGTTGATTTCACAATCTTATTTTTGGCCATCGATAAGAAAAGAGGTTGAGAGATTTGTGGAACGATGTCATATCTGTCAAGTGTCAAAGGGAACCGCTACAAACGCAGGATTATATATGCCGTTACCTGTGCCTACTAAACCGTGGGTTGATGTGAGTATGGATTTTGTTCTGGGGTTACCGCGAACTCAAAGGGGTAATGATTCTATTTATGTGGTGGTTGACCGATTTTCGAAAATGGCACATTTTATTGCTTGCAAGAAAACGGCGGATGTTGTTCATGTCGCGCAGTTATTTTTCAAAGAAATATATCGACTTCATGGATTGCCAGAATCTATTGTGTCGGATAGGGATACTCGTTTTCTGAGTCATTTTTGGCTAAGTTTGTGGAAGATGGTCGGAACGAAGCTGAATTTTAGTAGTGCATATCATCCTCAAACAGATGGGCAAACGGAAGTGGTGAATAGATCGTTGGGAAACTTGTTGCGATGTCTTGTACAAGACAATTTGAAGAGTTGGGACTTAAAGTTGTGTCAGGCAGAGTTTGCTCATAATCATGCTGTTAACCGAAGCACTGGTTACAGTCCATTTCAAGTTGTATATTCAAGCTTGCCAAAGGAGCCGTTGGATTTAACGGTAGTACCACAACTGAAAGGAGTGATTAAACGGGCGTCAGATTTCGTTGATGAGTTGAAAGATTGTCATAGAATCGTTCAGGAATGTTTGGAAAAGACGAATGAGAAATATAAACGAGCTGCAGATAAAAAGAGAAGAAGTGTGGAGTTCAACGAGGGTGATTGGGTGTATGCTGTGTTAACAAAGGATCGTTTTCCAGTGGGTACTTATAACAAGTTGAAAGCCCGAAAGATTGGTCTAGTAGAAATTATAAAACGGATCAATGAAAATGCTTATAAGTTGAAGCTGCCAGAGGATGTTTACACTTCTGACGTGTTTAATGTTAAACATCTTATACCTTATTATGGAGAAGAACAGTCCATTGGGAAGGAACTTTTAAATTCGAGGACGAATTTTCCTCAACCTGGGGAGGATGATGCAGCACATACCGAAGACGAGCGCGAGGAACGCGAGCGACCTAATTCCATCACCAATTTATCACCAGCACCCAAATGACGCAGCGGAAATAACGGATGACGACGAATTGAAGAATTCATGTCAAACTAATCGATGAAACGATTAGATGAAGTAAAATGAATCGATGAATTGATGATGCCGAACGCCCAAATTCGTTGATCTCGCGAGATGCCGGACCTTAGCTATCTACGTCACGTTGATCGTGCACGATGCCGTGAAGTAGATCTACGATTCTTCGTACGTTGATCTAGCGCACTAGATTCCGTGAATCGGCTTCAGCGATCGTTGATTCGAGCGCACTCGAATGCCGAAAGTGGAGATAGGAGATAACACTCAACTACCGATTTAAAAATGGAGGCACAAAGCACAAACCAAAATTTTATTCAAATTTCAACAACCTTTACAAATGATGCCTCCCGCCTATTTATAGGCTTACAACTCACACAATAGAAATTTGTACAACACATAGGTCGTTCACGACCTAAACATCACGACCTAAAACAAAGAAACAATACAACACTTTTCAGTACACGACCTACGACTTATGAAAATTAACGACTTACGAGCTAAAATCCTACGACCTAAAATACATTTACGCGACCTAAAAAATAACTCACGACTTAATTTCTGGCGGTATTGCCTCGTAGCTTTTCGCGTTTCACTCACTACGCCATAGATGGCCTATTGCAACGAAATTACAAGGTGTTGCTAGCTACAATGTAACGATAGCTATGCTGATTTTTGTCTATTGCAACATTCACTTCAATGTGTTAGCATTGATATCAACAAAATGTTGCAGTAGCTATAAATATATTCAAATTAAAAAAATTAACAAAATTTTACACCTCAGCGATCCACACCATCATTTAAAACAAAATCTCGACCATTAATCCACACCATTAATCCACACCTTAACAATTTCCATTTCCCGCTTTACTTTTCTTTCTCGTTCCTCTCTGTGTGAAAATTAGGGCACGCGATTTTTCTTTCTCGTTCCTCTTTGTGAAAATTAGGGCACGCGAAAATTAGGGCCTTTTGGCTTGACGTCTTCGTTTAGTCTGGAATTGAAGCTACGGCTTCTTCTTTTCGTTGCTTATGAAATTAGGTCTTCGACCTTGCTTTTGCTTCTGTGAGAAATTGCTTCCGATCTCGACAGTTGGGTTCGGTATGTATTTCTCTGTTGTTCTCTCGATTTGAACTTGAATACTTTTGCTTTATTGTTGTCGGTGATGATTGGGTTTTCTCTGATTTTCACCACACCTCGTCAATGATGATTTTGGATCCTTTATATAAGCGTCTGATTTGATTTACGTGTTCTTCACGTTGTTGAAACTTTCCTGTTTTAATCTTTGATATTTTGGAAATTCTTTATGCACACGGCTTCAATTTTGAACGTGCGTTCCTCTGTTTGAAAAGTCGAATCTTTCCTAATTTTTAAATCTGACATTTTCAAAAAAACATACGGCTTTGATATTTTTCTTCTCGTTGACTTCACTGTGACTTCTCTGATCACCTGACTTCTGACTACTCTGCATACTTGTTTTGTGACATCCTGGCCGCGTCTTGATCACTGTTAATCTAAGTATTTCCAACTTGAATTTTGATATTGCTACATTATCACTTCACTGTTGTGCTTCACTTTAGCATGTGTATCTGATCATTGCATTTGTTATCTTTTCACTATGACCTTGTTTGGTTGATTTACCTGTTGTGATAATGTTTGTATTGTTGTTTTGAGTTCGGTCTTGTAGTTGTTGTACTTCATTGTTGCTGTGTTGGCGTAACTGTATGTAGATGTATGCTCTGACCATTTTCACTGACCTGTACTACATTGTTTTATCACATTCCATTCAGTTGTACTGTGAAGCAGTTTGTTGATATTGTTGCACTGCTGTGTTCATGTGTTCACTTGTAGTCTGTGATATTTGTTGAGTCTTCACTATCATATCTTGTAGCCTTGCTTCCATATAGATGATGACACTGGTTATTTCCAAAATGCTTGTTGCCACTGCATGCTGTAGTTATTCATATCCCAGTTAGCTTGCATCTACTTGTAGTTCTGTATATTGTAGCTTGATCATTTTTCTTTGTCTACTGCCTTGATCATTGGTTCTTGTAGTCACCTGGTTCTTGTATCACTTTGTCACTGCATTCATGCTTTGTGGTTGTTTCTGTATTTTTGCCTTCCATACTGTTGTGACCTGGTCTGGTGGCATCATGTATATTCTGTGGTCATTTAGCATTGTGAACTGCCTGCTTGATTTCCTTGTTGTTCATTTGGTATTCTGATCCATGCTTGCTTACTTGGTGGCTTTTGTTGCAGTTACACTTTGAATTTTGATCGATTCTATTGGCACTTGTGTTGAATCTAATTTTGATTTGACCTTGTGCACTCGAGTTGGCGAGGCAGTGCACACGTGCATACGTGTGTACTGCAGCCACTCGTAATTCCCTGTCCCTGATATGAATACTGATATGCACAGATACTACACAATCAAAGATGATGACGTTTAACCCATATATCTGAGACAGCTTTGAAAACAAATTTTATATTTTTGCAAATTAAATTTGTTTCTGTTCAGATTACTGCTGTAGATTGTCAATTATACAGGTACACAAGAGACAAGACGAACACTGAAGCTGGACAATGCAGATGAGTGATTGAGTGATGTAGTGAGGTTGTTATTGTAAAATCGAATTGTGATGTATTCAGAAATTGTACAGTTATAGTGAGAGTCAGAATTTGTACCATTCAAAATTTGTAATAAAAGATGTAGTGAGGAATATCTGTATATGTGAATATCAGTGTTATTTATCATTGAATTGTAAAATAGTGGAGTCAGGAATTTGTACTATTTTAAATGTTGAAATAAAATATTTATTTAAATAAATTACTGTTTGAATATCAAATTCTGTGCAATAGAATTTTATTAAATAAATATTTATTTCTATTAAAAAATCAAATATGCTCTACATTGTGACCCCCACAAATTCAGAAAGTTAATATCTATAGCAACATTTTGGAATGTTGGTACAGACACCTATGGATGTTGCTATAGACCCAAATAGGGTTCTATTGCAACAATATTTTTTATGTTGCCTTAGATAGTCAAAATGTTGCCTTTGAGGTCTGCGGCAACGCGGCAAAATGCATCACCGAGAAAGTGTTGCCTTTGCCCTTTTTTTAGCCTACAGCAACATTTTTTGGCACTTACTCATCACTTCTTGGGTGTTGCAGTATGCAATATATGGCGTAGTGACTACTTTGACATTGATGAGGCGGCAGTAGGTCGCTCGCGACTTAGAGTTAGGTCGCTCGCGAGTTGATGAGGCGGAATAAGGTCGTTCGCGACTTAGGGAATAGGTCGCTCGGTGGAAGATTTAGGTTGCTCGGTGGAAGATTTAGGTCGCGCTGGTGGTTAGGTCGGAGAGCATTGGGTCGTGGAAAAATTAGGTCGTGGGAATGGTTAGGCCGCGGAGGCGTTAGGTCGTGAAGTGCTGGTGATAAATTGGTGATGGAATTAGGTCGCTCACGTTCCTCGTGCTTGTCTTCGGTATGTGCTGCATCATATATGTACATTAGATGGACAACTGAGACCACTTTACTCCATAGTTGACCACTAAACCTTTTTAGATGTTTCTTTCACTACCTTCCACGTGTATCTGAATTACAAAATATATAGATATGAGCTCCTTACTTGTTTTACTTATATATGTATATAGTTAGGGACAATTTGTTACCACATGTTTAAATATATGAATTTTATAATAGAAATAACCGATCTGTATATATTAATGTGTAAATCTCTTGTGTTAGGTTGAACTTATAAAATCATGAACTTCGATTACTGCTTTAATCAGAATAGATAGTCCAAATTTGTATTTATGCCATAGAATCAAATAGTAATGAAGACCTATATGATAACATCAATGTCAGAAAATAGCTTTGCTAGGCAATTGACCTACCACAAAAATGTTAAAAAAAGAGAAGAGGTGAATTGATAAGATCAAGCTTTTAATTAACAGAAAGTTGACAGTTATTCCAAAGCTCTGTTTTGTCTTACTACAAAAATAAACAAAAGTACAACCATAGTTAGCGATGCAAAAGAACAGGTACTCGACTCCTAAAATTGTGCTACTCTCTAACAGACGTGAAACACAAACTATGAAAACAAATAAAAATAACAAACAAAAGAAATGCACAACTTTGACCGCTTAAACAAGTTTGCAACTTATTAGCTAAGAATCAGGATTAATTAACTCCAACATCCTCCCTTAATCCTGATTCTTCACTGTCGTAATCCCCATCATGCTCCTGAGTTTGATAAAAGCTTCATGCTTCAGTGGCTTAGTTAAAATGTCCGCAACTTGATTTTCGGACTTGCAGTACACCAGTTCAATTTCTTTCTTATGCACTTGATCTTGTATAAAATGAAAACGTGTACTGATGTGTTTGCTTCTTCCATGTGTGACGGGATTCTTAGCCAAATTAATGGCAGAAGGATTATCTACAAAAATCTTAATAGGCCCTTGAACTGAAACATGAAGTTGACTCATCAAATTGCACAACCATATAGCCTGACATGCACTTGAAGCGGCAGCCACATACTCTGCCTCACAGGTTGAAAGTGCTACTACTGACTGTTTCGTAGATGACCATGAACATGCAGCAGCTCCATACTTAAAACAATAACCAGAAGTGCTTTTGCTATCGTCAGGATCTCCTCCCCAATCACTATCGGAATAGCCTACAAGAGCACAATCGTTAGAGGAAGAATAAAATAAGCCATAGTCATAGGTGCCTTTTATGTATCGCATAATTCTCTTTGCTACTTGCATGTGAGACTGACGAGGGGATTGCTGAAACTTGCTGATTAAACCAACTCCATATGCAATATCAGGTCTGGTGCATGTGAGATATCTCAATGTACCAACAATCTGCTTGAAAAGACTAGGATCAACATGTGCATTGTCACCTTCTTTATACAATTTTGTACCAACCTCTACTGGTGTTTTTACCGGGTTGCACTCATACATCCGAAATTTCTTTAAAAATTCTTCTGCATACCTCTTTTGTGAGATAAATATTCCATCTTCTCTTTGAAGCACTTCTATACCAAGAAAATATGACATTAAGCCAAGGTCTGTCATTTCAAACTTACGAATCAGCGATGCTTTAAAGTCTTCAATCATCTTGACATCATTACCCGTAAAGGTCAAATCATCTACATAAATGCACAACAATAATAAATCACCAGACTTATCAACCTTCACATACACACCATGTTCAGATGGGCACCTTTGGAATCCCATATTATGAAAAACAGAATCAATGTGCTCATTCCAAGCTCGGGGTGCTTGTTTTAAGCCATACAACGCTTTGTTCAATCTGTATACTTTATCCTCACTTCCGTTCTTCACAAAACCCGGAGGTTGTTTAACAAAAATTTCTTCTTTAAGTGTACCATTGAGAAAAGCGGACTTAAAATCCATTTGATGGATTTTCCAATGATTTTGTGCAGCTAAAGCAATTATAAGTCTAATTGATTCCATTCGAGCAACTGGAGAATATACCTCTTGAAATTCATGACCAGATCGTTGCTCGAATCCTTTTGCAACCAATCTCGCCTTATATCTCTCCACTTCACCATTTGGTTTCATTTTCAACTTGAAAACCCACTTAACATCGATCGCCTTATGACCTGGTGGAATTGTTGTAAGTTCCCATGTGTTCTTTCTCTCAATTGCTTCCAATTCTTCATTCATTGCATTCACCCATTTATTATCTTGAATTGCCTCCTCAAATGTCACATGTTCCCAATCTGCAAACATAGCAAAATGCACCAAATCTCCATCATCATTAACATCATTATCATAATTTACCTCAAAATCTCGTAAGAGAACAGATTGTTGTCGCTGTCTCCTTGGTCTTCTAGTTTCAGAATACTGTAACCGTTGTCTACAATCATTTTCTGGATTGTCTTCATTTATAGGAACATCAAAGGCTTCATCTTCTAAAATGGAAATCGTATGTTTTGGAGAATTTTCTTGTTGATTTGTATTCCATTTCCAAGCTTCATCTTCAACAAAAGTGACATCTCTGCTGAAAATCACTTTGTTTGTCTCCGGATTAAACAACTTGTATCCACCACTCACATATCCAACAAAGACAGCCTTCTCTCCTCGGTCATCCAACTTTCTTCTCATTTGAGCAGGAACATGAACATAAACAATAGAGCCGAAGACCTTAAGATGCTTTACACTTGGCTTATATCCGCTCCATGCTTCGGCGGGAGTGATATTTTGAACACTCGCTGTTGGAGACCTATTTATAAGGTAAACGGAACATGAGACAGCTTCAGCCCAAAAAGAATTTGGCATACGTTTGGCTTTTAGCATGCTTCTCGCCATATCCATTATGGTTCGATTCTTTCTTTCGGCTACCCCATTGTGTTGCGGGGTGTAAGGAAAAGTGATGTCATGTTTTATTCCCTGTTCTTCACAAAATTTGGTGAATTCTTTGGAAATATATTCACCACCACCATCCGTTCGAAGAGTTTTAATAAGATGGCCACTTTGCTTTTCAACGCGAGCCTTAAACTTTTTAAAATAATCAAACACTTCAGATTTTCTGTGCAGGAAATAAACCCAAGTTTTTCTAGTAAGGTCATCAATAAATGTAAGAAAATATCTATTGTTACCATTTGACATGACACTCATTGGTCCGCATACATCAGAGTGAACGAGTTCAAGTGGTTGTGCAGCTCGTTGATGTTTTCCAGCAACAAAAGGAAATCTGGTATGTTTTCCAAGAGTGCAAGCTTCACAAAATTGTTCAGGGTGGTGTATGTTTGGCAGCCCTTTTACCATATTTTCATCTGCAAGTGTCTTTAAACTGCGAAAACTCAAATGGCTAAATCGAAGGTGCCACAGCCAAGACTCATCTTTCATGACAGCATTAAGACAAGTATATACATCGCTAGCAATATCAATTCTAAACATACGATTTTTTGTAAGAGGGGCTTTGAGAACAAGTGTACCTTTTTTATCAACAACCGAGAGAGAATTATTTGATAAGTTCATCTCATACCCCTTTTCCAATAGATGGCCTATGCTAATCAGATTACTCTTCATGTCTGGTACATAAAACACATCAGAAATGTACCTTTGGTTGCCATTTTTCAGCTTGATCAGAACCTTCCCTTTTCCCATCACCGGCACGGTGCTTTCATCAGCAAAATTCACATTGGAACGGATTGATTCGTCAAGATCAACGAAGAGCACTTTCTTTCCGCACATATGATTGGTACAGCCAGTGTCAAGAAACCATGTGTTGTAGTTCTGCATTTCGCTTGTCGCAGTAACCATCAGCAAAGCATGGTTTCCATCATCATCACTTTCTTGTGCGCAATTAGCAATCTGATTGTTTTCTTTGCTTCTACATTCACTTGCATAATGACCAAAAATATGACATGAATAACATTCAACTGATGATTTATCATACCTTCCTCTACCGTGTCCATGGCCACGCCCTCTAAAATTAGAGTTATGTTGGCGGTTTTGATTCGATCTTTCTTGGTCATTGCCTCTCCCTCCATGATTATGATTCTGACCACCACGTCCTTTATTGTTTTTGTGATATCCACGCCCTCGTCCTCTGCCACGAGGTCCGCCGTTAGCTTTGGTTGCATTATTATGTTCCCACTTGGTGGAGACTTGACTTTGGAATGCTTGCTCGAGGGGCTTCTCAATACGCTTCTCATTCATGCGTTGTTCATGGGCTTGTAGAGTTCCAGATAATTCGTTGACGGTCATCTTGGACAGATCATGAGCTTCTTCTATTGCCACTACAATATGATCGAAACGAGATGTGAGCGTTCGTAGAATCTTTTCCACTTTATTCTGATCTGTATAATCTTCTCCATATATTTTCATCTCATTTGTCAAAGAAAGGACTCGACTGGTAAAATCAGCAATACTTTCAGATGACTCCATTTGCAATAATTCATACTGACGACGTAAAGTTTGGAGTTTCACCTTCTTGACCTTTTCTTCTCCTTTGAATGATGTGTTCAGCGTATCCCATGCTTGCTTCGCTGTAGTTGTGGCTGCTATTTTCTCAAAAACTTCATCATTCATTCCTTGATGAATGAGATACAGAGCCTTCCTGTCCTTCTTCACCAACTCACGGTGAGCAGTTTTCTGTGCTTCATTGGCACCGGCAGCGAGTATTGGAACTCCATTCTCCACAACAGGTAGCAATTCGTGGTAGTCAAGAATCACTCTCATTTGTGTGCTCCATCGGATGTAATTTTTCCCATCTAAGACTGGAACTGAGATTTGGACCTTGTCGTTCATGATATTAGCTTATGAACCTAGCTCCGATACCACTGTTAAAAAAAGAGAAGAGGTGAATTGATAAGATCAAGCTTTTAATTAACAGAAAGTTGACAGTTATTCCAAAGCTCTGTTTTGTCTTACTACAAAAATAAACAAAAGTACAACCATATTTAGCGATGCAAAAGAACAGGTACTGGACTCCTAAAATTGTGCTACTCTCTAACAGACGTGAAGCACAAACTATGAAAACAAATAAAAATAACAAACAAAAGAAATGCACAACTTTGACTGCTTAAACAAGTTTGCAACTTATTAGCTAAGAATCAGGATTAATTAACTCCAACAAGATTGCTCTGCAAATGGTAAACTAAAAAATAACTATAGAAAAGAAAGTGTTATACCTCTCTAATTGACCTCAAAACACAGCGACCAACAGAGAGTATTCCAGCCTAATTTATCCACTTTTAGGCACAAAATGACATTACAAGGACTCTTACTTCAACTTTCCACTTGACAGAAAATCCAAATAGGTTCACCCTGTCAGTATTAGTGGAGTCATATTATTAGAGTTAGAAAAATGGACGTATGAAAAACTGCATACAGCTATGGGTAACATACTTTATCTATGAACCATAGACATTAATCAGATAAGATCCTATGCAATCTGAATACAGCTAAACCATTTCTATATTCATAATTGCACTGGAATACAACTGTAAATCCAGTAGGGTCTTGCACAATCGATCTACTTGTTCGCTTCCTTGTTATCTTTTCATCTGTTTTTTCGAATTTGTAAATAAAAACAAAACTAAATATAGAGATGATATGTCTTTTAGACATTAACTAGAGACCATTAGTATAAAAAAACAGAAGCTTAATTTATCATAATATAAAAGATCTATAGCTAGGATTGAGGTAAAGAAAATGAATATATACCTATATACTTTTGCATTTTATACAAGGGAAAAATAATAATCTTCAAACTACTATGTACCTAAAATTAATAAATCACCAATCATCTTTTACTATGATGCACTTTCAAACATATTTCACCTTGTTTTAATAGTTACTATTATGTGGTTAGAGCAGAAAGATCTTCCACATGTGTATGCATCATAGTACTTTCTTCAATATTCATTTGGCTTTACAAAATTGTATCAATAAGTAGGATCTGTTAAAAAAAACCTTGAGGACTATCCACAGTGATATTGTCGTCGTGCTTCCCATTCAATAATCTACCATATACACTTCACAATGTACTACTGTGATATTACACACTACCAAAATTTGAAGTTATAGGGACATTAAATAAAGGGAAAAAATGGTGTTGCGCCCCTGTTGAAAAATAATTAGAGGCAAAAGAAGATTAAATGTCAGATTAACATATTAAGTCCCTATTCAAACGCCTCCACTTCTTCTCAGATGTAAATAATCGCCTCTGTTGCTTTGTTGCCTCAAAAAATAATTTTAAAAATATGACCATGGTAGAAAGTGGCGATAGATCAGCGAAGAAGTTCGTGCTTCATTTTCCTCCTTCCCCGCCAAATTCATATCATTTCGTCTTTCATTTGCAATCTCTCCGAAGACAAAACCCTAGATTTCACATCAACAGGTACTTTTTAAGGTAAATTTTACCTGTATTTTTAAACCTTATTCGCAATTGAAATTTGTTTGTCATCGTACAATTATTTCAGCAAAGTTTTTTATGGAGTAAATTTTCTTCATTTTTTTTGTTTTCCATTGTTTGTTATCTTACTAAATTACTTGTATTTGGCTGCTGTTACTGTCAAAATAAAAGGAACTAGACCATTTTCTTCACTATTAGTTGAATCTACTGTCCAAAAATGTAATCATCAACTTATGACATGTTTACTCTCAATATGGATAATTTGTATTATAACATTGTTGCTAGTGTTTATGTACGAACTGGATCACCTTGAGTTTCTAAATATTCTCATCCTCAACAACTCGTCTAATCAAGTTAGTTTTTTGCTATCAGTTTCCTTGTAATTGTAATGTTACTGTATATATTAATGTATAGTGTGTGGATGTGAGTAAACATGTAAGTAAGCTTAGTCTTATTATGTAGGTGCTTCTAAAAGAAATAATTGAATTTGTGCCCTTGGTTTCAATACTAAAGTTAGGGGGAAGTGCTTACAATTTCACTCAGTAGAAGGCATGGAAGCTTTTCCTTTTGTTTAATTTTCCGTTTTCTATTTTTTATAAATCTTCAGCTTGTGCCGATACAAATATTTAAGATTTATCATCCCAAAAAACCTCACTTTTGAGTAACCTTGTATAGAATTCCTCTTCTTTTAAATTCAGTCTATTAGTAATGGAACTTGATTTATCAAATGTTTGAGTATGCGATGTTATAAAAATATTTCAGATGTTATATATCACGTGTGATATTTAAGCATAAAGGGATGAAAAAAGATTATGCTTTTAAATTGAACTAGCTACATAGTGGATAAAATGCCTTGGGTATCATAATTCAGTATACTGTCAACTTTACTGAAACTCTTCTCCATTGTCTGAATGAGTGACAATCAGGGAGGGAAGGCTATTCGATATGAATGCTCAAAAGAAATTTGTATTCAACTTTGATGCAAATTGTATTATAATTCTTAGGCAATTTTCTTTTGGTATCACAATGAGGGGTCGACTTAGAAAATGGCAATGGCCATAGGCAGTACTGGTTAGCCATGTGGTTGGGCATTTGAAACCTGTAGGTATATATAATCCATGTTCAAAAAAATTACTTATAAATTCAAAAGCATCATCAAATTCTTTCTGGTTACTACTCATTACCAATCTTTTCTACAGTTTAAGTTTCCTATTTTTAATTTTCCTTACTTTGGCATCAACTGATATAATCACTAGGTAAAACTGCATTTCAGATTTTAGTAGCATAACCATTTCTGATTTCGGGGAATATCTACTTGTTATTGTTAGAGCATCTCCAACAGTTTGGAGTGCGAAATTTGATTTTCCGCACTCCAAAATGTTGGAGCCCTCATTTCTACAACAGAAATGAGGGCAAACGTCTGTTGAACAGGCGCCCGTGTTTAACAGGCGCCTGTTTCAACAGGGCCCCTGTTGCCAAGCGCCTTTTGAACAGGCGCCTGTTATTGGCATATATGATATATATTTTAAATGGTGTCTTCGTAATTGTCTTAAAGTATTATAGAACTTATAATCTGCTTTACTCTAATCTTTTTAGTCATTATATCCAGAAAGAGTTAGAAATGATAAGAGCTCAAAGAGTAATGAATAGATCAAATAGCAAATTACGCGATGAAATAGCAATGAGACCACCCTTATCCGATTTCATATGGAGAATTGGTGTTTTAAACCTTGTCTAGGCTAAAGTTGTGTTCTTAATATTGCCCAGGCTATATCTTATATTAAAGGGGCATCCAAATTCACCAAGAAAGAGTAAATTGCATATTAGTACACATACATTCAATTTTATTTTTTTGCTTTAGGAGTTTTTATTTTTGTATAAGCAATTATGATTAACGTAACTATTTCTTCATTCAAGTCTTATTTGCTTTCTATTATTGTTGCAAAAATAGCGATTCGTTTCCTTTATTTCTTGCTGCATAAATCAATGTGTTTGAAAATTGTAATTAATTCATTGTTTGGTCGTTTGAACAACTGTTATACATATAACAATCAAATAGTTGTACGAAAAATATTTCAGATCTTTATTTAACTTATTTTGTTGTTATATACGATTAACAATGCAATTATCATGAGATTTGTTATGCAGAAGGCTAGAATGACTGGAAGGAGTTACTAAATTCATGAAACCCCTTAACAAAGTAATGTTCATTTTTTCTTTTTAGTTTTTCACCCCTTTGGTAAATTTTTGTGACCCTCCAATAGCCTATTTTTTGATAAAGGTTAGTTGAGTAAACATTCTTATCCAAATTTATGATTAATTAATTTGGACTTTATCTACATTAATAATAAAATAGAATATGATTAACCATATTACCTAGAAACAAAAGCATGGATAATTATGAATATGGTAGGTATGGGACAACATTTTGCATCTTTGTGGAACATAACTACTTGTTACTATAGTTGTATCATTTTCATTTGATAAATATGTAAGGCCTTTAAGTAATAACTATACATTTATATGGTATCGATGTTAAATGGGAGAGTATTTATATGCATGATATTTTTATTTTTTGACAGTAGTTAACCTATGGATAGAAGTTGGGTAAATCTTGATCGTAATTCAGATGAGTATAGAAATAAGATGGAATTATTTTTGAATGAGGCTTTTTCCAAATCTATTCGAAAAGATAAAATCATTTGTCCTTGTAAAAAGTGTTGCAATCGTTATTTCAATGATAGAGTTACTGTTGCTGGTCATCTTCTTTCATATGGAATGGATTCCCTTTATATGATGGCATGTTGGACTCATCATGGTGAACCTTACATCGGGGATTCTTATGTACAAAGCGAGACTTATTCTAATCAAGTTAATGATACACAAATGGGCACTGATCAAAGAGAGAGAGGTGAAATAAATGATTTTCTCGATGAAACGTTTGTGCCATTAATTGCAGAAAATACTAGTTTGTCAAGCCAACCATTTAGTTCTGAAGGTCAAACTCCCAAGGCCAAGCGTTTCTTCAAGTTATTAGATGAAGCTAATATGGAATTGTATGCTGGTAGTAAGTATAAAAAAATGGATGCCATTGTAAAACTATACCAAATCAAGTGTTTGGGAAATGTGAGTAATTCAACATTCTCTATGTTTTTGGAAGCTTTCAAAGATATGTTGCCTGATGGAAATTGTATGCCACAATCAAATGCACAAGCCAAAAAAATTATTGATGATTTGGGTCTTAGTTATGTAAAGATTGATGCTTGTCCGAACGATTGCATGTTATTTTGGAAGGAAGCTTCACATTTGGATGCTTGCTCTTATTGTGGTGTTTCAAGATATAAAGTAAACAAAGAAGATCAAAATTTCAAAAAAAAATATCAACCAAGGTGCTTCGCTATTTTCCTTTAATTCCTAGACTAAAGCGGTTGTATATGTCAAATTATACGTCAGAACATATGAGATGGCATTCAACTGGTTGTTCAAATGATGGTTTCATGAGGCATCCAGTGGATTCTCCAGCTTGGAAACATCTAGATTCTTTATACCCTAATTTTGCATCAGAAATTCGTAATGTTCGTTTGGGTCTTGCAAGTGATGGTTTCAATCCTTTTGCGCAAATGAGTAGTAAGCACAACACTTGGCCAGTGATTATTTCTATTTATAATTTACCTCCATGGTTGTGCATGAAGCAACCTTATCTACTTATGTCTTTGTTAATTCCAGGGCCTCATGAACCTGGAAAAGATATGACATTTATATGCAACCTTTGGTAGAAGAGTTAAAAGAATTGTGGGAGGTTGGCACAAATACGTATGATATTTTCTCTAAACAAACATTCAATATGAGAGCAGCTGTTTTATGGACTATAAATGATTTACTAGCATATGCTAACTTATCTGGTTGGAGTACGTCTGGAAAGCTTGCATGTCCGCATTGTGCTCATCAAACATGTTCGATGCGATTACCAAATAGCAAAAAGCAAGGTTATATGGGAAGTAGAAGATTTTTACCTATTACACATAGATTTCGATTTGATAAAGAATCATTTAATGGTAAGTGTGAGAATGATCTTCCACCTAGACCACTAACTGGAATTGAGTGTTTGAGACAACTATCAAATTTAAGATTTACTTTTGGTAAGCGACCAATAACTGAATTCGTTAATCGTCAAAAACGGCGTAGGGGTATGAATGCCGCTAAGGAATTTAGAGTTACTAGACCATGGAAGAAAAAAAGCATATTTTTTAATTTACCTTATTGGCAACACCTTTTGATACGACATAACATTGATGTGATGCATCTGGAAAAAAAATGTAAGTGAAAATATTTTGGGAACTTAACTTGGTAGCTCGAAAAAAGGAAAAGACGGACTTCAAGCTCGAGATAACTTAGAATTTCTACAGATAAGAAAGCCACTTCACACTGTTTGTGAAGGAAATAGGACATTTATACCTCCGGCAATATTCTTTATGACAAACGATGAAAAAATGTTATTTTGCAAAGTACTCTCAAATGTACGTGTTCCGGATGGATATTCCACTAACATTGCTCGTTGTGTAGATGTGAAGGAAAAAAAACTACAAGGATTGAAAAGTCATGACCATCATGTAATTATGCAACATCTACTTCCACTAGTGATACGACGGATTTTGCCCAAACCTCTTGTCCTTGTTCTGCTTGAGTTATGTGCAATTTTTAGAAACTTATGTAGTAAAAAGCAACATGTTGCATCCATGAACCAACTAAAATATAGGGTAGTGTTAGCCTTATGTATGATGGAAAAGATGTTCCCTCCTTCCTTCTTCACCATATCCGTTCACTTAATAATTCATTTAGTCGATGAAGCTGCAGTCGCTGGACCGGTTCAATATCGTTGGATGTATCCTATAGAAAGGTGACCACTTTCTTGATTTCATTTTTAATTCCATTTAGTATTATATTTTAGGTACAAAGGCTTAACTTTATGATCTATATGTAAAATTCAAAATGGGAGAATAATATCTTGATTTGGATATTCAAATTATTATTAAGTTTATAACTTGAAGTAAGTACATTTTATCACGAACTGTAACATTAATGATGCGTTTTTCGTAACATCAAAATAAATGTTAACAAGATGATTAGTATCCGCGTTTGGATTTGATGTTCTACATTTCAGTCAATAAGTATAACGTTAGTATAGCATTTTCCGACAGTAATAAGTCAAATTAAAAATATTTAGTTCATTATATAACATCATCAAGCATGGATAAATATTTTTGTAAGCAAACTCATAAGCACATAACTAATTTAAATATGCGAAACTAGGTCTCTTTTTATAACTTATTTGTCAACTAAAATACATAAGTCTTGTATTATGGTTTTTAAAGGTACTTGCAGACGTTGAAGCGATATGTTCGCAACAAAAGCAATCCTGAAGGAAGCATTGCAATAGGATATCTTGCAGAAGAATGTGTTTCTTTTTGTTCATTATACTTAAAAGGTGTAGAAACTCGTTATACACGTCGTGGTCGCAACGCTGATGCATCATTGCCTCGTAATATTAGTGGGGGATTATCAGTATTTGCAAATTCAGGTCATCATTTAGGGAAATGCTCGGAAGTCAATCTTGAGAAAAGTGTTTGGGAGCAATGTCATACTTACATTCTACACAATTGTAGTGAAGTAACTTCCTTTCTAGAGTAAGACCATTACTTCAATATGAAGTATATACTCTTAATTTCAACTTTTAAATTAGTAACAAGCATTTCTTTTGTGACTTGATTCTTATAGTAAAAGGTTGAGGGAACTACGTACAGTTCACCGATGGAAAACTATCCGTGAAGTAGAGAGTTTAAGAAATAAAGAATTTCCTACCTGGTTTAGAAACCATGTAAGTACCTTATACTTTAACATTTTTTGACAATTTCTAATATAAAATATCATATAATGAACTTTAACATTTTTTGACAATTTCTAATATAAAATATCATATAATGAAATAGTGAATTTTTTTGGTGTAGGTAAATGATCTTCAGGCTATCGATCATTTTTCGGTAACAAATGATTTAGTTCGATTAGCAAATGGTCCAAGCCGGATGGTGAGGAAATACAAGAAATATGTTATAAATGGTTATAGGTTTCGAATTAAATCAATAGATGATAGATACAAAAACCAAAATTGCAGTGTATTTGTTAGTGCTGAAACATCAAGTTATTCAAGTGTGAGGGACTGTAATCCAATTGCTGGTAATGTCGATTATTATGGTGTTTTACAGAATATTTATGAGATTGATTATAGGTTTCCTGGTGAAAGTGATAGTCAAGCTTGCAAAGTTGTCTTATTTGAGTGTGACTGGATGAACAAGTCTGGGAAGAAAATTGATCGATATGGCTTCAATTTAGTGAATTTTAATTCTGTGACACAAAACAATGATAGATTTATATTGGCATCACAAGCTATTAAAGTATTTTATGTTACTGATCCAAAACAAACAGACTGGGCTGTCGTGGTTAAAACAAAGCCTAGAGATTTCTATGATGTAGTGGTGGATGATGATGAAGCCGATGTTGATGATTACTATGCAACTCCAAACCTTGATGATCCTAATCTCGACACCGAAGAGCTACAAATAAGAACTGATATTAATGGTATTTATGTAAATAAAGTGTTACCGAAGTCTAATGTAAACGTTCCCAATCTTGAAGATGTCGATAGTAATGAAGAAGAAAATGAGAATGAGACCGAGAATGAGTGCAACAATGAAATATAGCAGTATAAACAGTTTTATAATTATATTAAACTTTATTCTATTTATGCCTTTGTCTATGTTGTAATTCTTTTTTGACATGTTCAGTTTAATGTATGCTAAGTCTTTTGTACATATTAACTGTTAATTCAATTTTTTGGCTTCTCTTTTTGTTTATGAAATAGTACAATATGTGTACTTTACATTATGTTTAACTGTTATTTAGATGTGTAGCTTTGAATCTTCTGATTCGGATGCAGTGAATCATTCTAATAATGAAATACATGAGGATGACGACTCTCCAAATAATGGTATTATTCCATACTTAATTTTGATATAACGTTTGTTACAATTACATACAAATTAATTTTACAAGGAAAGATCAAATTTTTTGTAATAGATTTCTTTTACTCCCTATAATTGTATTGTCAATATTATTAATACACCACTTTTCTTGTAACAAACCACATTAAATACGATTATTTTGGTACTCCATTGCTACAAAATAGATTTATGTATGTTTATTAATGTTGTTTTTGGCAGGATCAAAAAGTAGAAAAGGACGAGGTTATAACAAACCTACATGGGGCAAATCAGGCAAGGAGAAAATTGAGTTTACAAAGGATGGACTATGCATTGTTCCAGAAGATGCCAGATTAGCAAGGTACCTTGGTAATTTAGCAAGAAACTACAATCTTCTTCCTCTTTCTCCAATGGACTGGCGATCTCAACAAGATGCTGTTTTGGATAGAATATGGAAAATAATATCGGTATGTATCTATTTATAGATATTATAATATTTAAAGAAATTTGGTAATTTTACCTTTATATTTTATAGTGTCACTTTTTGTTAGACTAATTAGAGCTTGATAATTGTTGAATACGTGCTAACTGTGATTTGTAATATTACCATCTAAAACTGTATGAATAATTAAAAGCATTACAAAATAGGAAATCTGTATATTGCATCTAAATAAAACGCTATTTGGAATGAAGGAAGAACAGTAACATGGTTCTAGAGTTTAGGGCCACTTGGTATTCAATGCTTATAAATTTTAGAAACTGTATTTCATGGAAGTTAATGCAAGATCTAATGATTTGTTCCATTTGTGAATAATACATGATATTTTTCTTTTGGTAAGTATTTATATTTGTTATTCAATTTGCTGTATTTGGATTGAACCTTCCCTTTTTTGCCATGATTTCAAAAATAAACATAATATGAAATCGATTCAAATTGTGCAAGTATGTATCAGCTGTAAATGATGATAAATTTATAAAAGCAATGTGTTATCTTTTTATTTAAAAAATGAACGATCATGGGATAAGTTTTGAACCTGCTGTTATTAGTTGGGACAGTCAACATTTTGGTTGCAGTTTATGTCATGTGGAATATGATATGTTATATTAGGTAAATAGAACCTAAGATTGACTATCAGTTCAACCTGCAATATTTTTTCCTACATTAATATATCTATATTCTCTTTTACCCATATGACTGTGGAAATATCTACATATAATATGAACATTTATGGAAGAGGTCACACATGATTTACAACACATTAAACGAGAATATTTCCATAGCAATTTGATTGTAGTATACACTCTTAAAGAAAAATAAAATCTTGAAATATAGTTGTAAGTGTAAAACCACTGTAATATTTTATTATACTATAACTAATACGAAATATCTGGATTTGAATTTTTAAAACTTTAAGTTTAGAATATAAGTGTACTGCAATCACGTTCTATATTCCAGAGGAAAATTAGGTGAATAAGCATAATATATCCCCAAAGAAGTCATGGCTAATGATAAAACAAGAATTGAAATATTATGTAAAGCGTTAAAGTTCTAGGTATTTTTAAACGATCTATAGGCGATGCTTGCAAAACAACTTCATCTGCAATAAATTAAATAATGCTTCGCTAGAGCACTTTCAAGAAGATATTGTTGACTTTCTTTGTCCAAGGGAAGATGAAACCTAATAAATTGATAGTGTATACTTCAATTTTTTTAAACGTATTACAGCGCATCTTATTTTTAATTTGCAATAAATGCTACTATAACATAAACCTTTTGTATCATATAGGATACAATAGACTGGCATTCTGAAGACATTCCCTACCTTCCCACAATTAAACATTCAATATTGAAAAGACTAGCCAAAAGAGTTAGAAATAACAGAGCAGACTTGAAAGCAAAATATTACACTCCATACATTGGCTCACCATCATGCTTTATGTGTGGAGATGATCGTGTGGACAATGAACAATGGAGAAAAATGGTAAATTATTGGGATAACGACCATAAAAATAAAGTAAATCTCTCTTTCTTTACATTTTTTGATTCTAGTAAATATTTTATGTGTAAATGATATCATATTATACTTTTTTCATGAATAACAGATGAAAGTTGAAAAAAATGTTGAGAATTGCAAGAAGCCGAAAATGAGTCACACAGGTGGTTCAAAGTCATTTGTAAGGCATCATGCAGAATATGTAAGTAAATCACATATTTACTTTAGCTTCGTTTGTTTGCCCAATAGTACATAATCTTGGGAACAAAAAGTAGTGTCTATATTATTTTAATACAATTTAGATGTTTATATTGTGATATTATTTTGGCACATAAACAAAAATATGGCCATGAACTCGATCCTATTGAAGCATTCGATTTGGTTCATAAGAGAAAGGATAAAAATAAAAGCTGGGTTGATGGTACATCAGAGCAAACAGGGGTAAGTGTAATATCTTTTAATCAATACTTTCTATTTTTGGAGCATATGTGACAAACTGTAGTTATTTTCATACAGTGAACTATTTTTGTTTATAAATAAATTGCCTTTAGTAAGATATAAATGCAGTTATCATATTATTAGAATGATTTGTGCTCTTCAAGTAACCAAATTTTGCATTAAATATAAAAGAATTTGATTGCCTGTAATTACACCTAACATGATAGTTATTGTAAATGTATCTCAGATATTACTTTACTGGTATATTTTAATAGTCTGAACAAAGCAATTAGATTTCTGACATAATTTGGCAAGGTTTTATGATGAAATATTGATTTGAACATTAATTTTTGATGATTTGTATTCATAATTAAGTAAACATTTGCTATATTAATTTACAAAGGTCTAATATCCAACCAAGTGCAGTAATATTATGCAACAATCAAAAATGGAAAACGGTAGTCAAATTTATACACACATTTAAGTCCATTTTGTTACCAAATACATAGCAGAAACGTTAAACAGAAACGTTTCAAACTCCGATCCCAAACAGAAATGCAGAAAAATGTTTCTATTCTGTATGCAGCCGCAACAGCGGCGGAGTGTCTCAAATATCGATGTTGTTATATTCACAATTTTAACAACAGCAAAGCGTTGCAATAGGTGTGCAATGAGATAACAGGAAGACGGTATGAGTAAAACAAGATGTACCGATTAGAATGTCCGAGTCCAGCGTAGAATTGTTGGCTTGAAACGAAATTGCTCTCGCTACGGTGCTTTCGGATGTAGAGCAATCGCTTCCCAAACCTGAAACGGACCTCTCTGCGATGCAGCGCAGCAATCACAGAGGACGATGAACGCAAGAAAGGTTGTAAGTATTTCAGAACAGAGGAGGATGAGGAAGAACAGAAAATAAATTGTATGTCAATTTGTTTTCTGTGTGCCTCTATATATATACTGGGGAGAAGCGTCTGTTGGCTGTTCAAACGGGCGTGACTGTTGGAAAGGTTGCGACCCTGTAGACCAACAGACCCGCGCGCGCGCCCTTATTTCAAAGTTCAAAATAAACGGTTTAGCGCAGCGAGCCCGAGTGCAGCCTGGAGGCCCATTTAATTACAAGACCCCAAGAGCCCCAAGGCCCAAGGCCCTTATCTTTGACCTTTAATTATTAGTATATATGAAAGCCTTCATGCCTTCAAGCCTTCATACATGATCCATTCCTTCTCCTCATTTTCTTTTGATATCACTTACCGAGCCTTAGTATATAAGGTGGAATTGGGATGTGTATTCCCCGATGCGGGACATTGTTTCCCTCACTTTTAGCCACTTATTCATTTCTAACAATCCCCCACATGAATAAGTGGTTATTTAATCTGTTCTGAAATATTGCGAAACACTGATCATATCGGTGGAAGTAGCACAATGGCCTTGAACTTTTCCTAGTGTTTTATCGTTATAACTTACTGGCGAATCAGTGGACTAGATTGTCTTTGAACTGTAAGCCTTTTGTGTAAGCTTTATAAAGATAACACATGATAAGTGTTTTTTTTAACTCCTTGGTTCTCTGTTTGTGTTCGTTTTTGCCATGAACACCAGCTTGGTCTCATGAGTGCTTGAAGAATTTGACCTTATAATTCTTCCTGAAGCGGCGCCTTCGCACTCACGTAGGTGATTCTATAAAGAGTATCCCGTAATACTCCACTTGGTTCTTTATAACACCACAGTATAGACATCATTAAAAGCTAAGCTTATCCTACTCTCCGACGGGTTGTGCACTGAATTATCTTAGGAATGGTTGTAATGTTTCTTGCAGTGCTACTAAGTTATATCCTCAATTTAGTTGTCCCATTGAACCTAGATCTTGGGATCTCCAGTCAGCTAGGTTGGGTTTCCATTAAAGAAAACTTTTCAGTTTATAGGTCTTAAACCCATTCCCATCGATAAGGTTTGAGCTTTCTCTCTAGGCAAGCCTTTAGTTAGTGGATCCGCGATGTTATCTTTTGACCTTACATAGTCTATAGTGATAACTCCATTAGAGAGAAGTTGCCTTATGGTTTTATGTCTACGACGAATATGTCTAGACTTACCATTATACAGTTTACTATTAGCTCTTCCAATAGCAGATTGACTATCACAATGTATACATATTGGAGGTACTGGTTTTTCCCAATTTGGAATATCTTCCAAAAAACTTCGAAGCCAATCTACTTCTTCTACAGCTTTATCCAGAGCAATAAACTCGGATTCCATTGTTGACCTTGCTATGCAAGTTTGTTTGGACGATTTCCATGAAATTGCTCCATTTCCTAATGTAAACACATATCCACTTGTGGATTTTGTGTCTTTTGACCCAGTTATCCAATTTGCATCACTATATCCTTCTATTACCGAAGGATATTTTTCATAATGCAGTATATAGTTTTGTGTATACTTTAGATATCCTAGAACTCTGATTATTGCTTTCCAGTGATGTTTACCAAGATTGCTGGTATATCTGCTAAGCTTGCTTATAGCGTAGGCAATATCAGGCCTAGTGCAGTTCATGACATACATAATACTTCCTAGTATACGGGAGTATTCAAGTTGATATATACCATCACCAGTGTTCTTTACCCAATTTTGGTTCATATCCACTGGCGATTTTGCAATAGATATATTATGCTGCTTGAATCTTTCAAGTATTTTGGCAATATAATGTGACTGAGATAACACATATCCTTGTGATGTTTTTATAATTTTTACACCCAAGATTACATCAGCCACTCCTAGGTCTTTCATGTCGAATCTAGAGGATAACATATCCTTTGTAGATTTTATTATGGCCTTATTATTTCCTAGGATTAATAAATCATCAACATAAAGACAAATAATAACATATCCAATATCTGTGTGTTTTATATAAACACACTTATCTGATTCATTTATTTTGAATCCATTTGATAACATAGTTTCATCAAATTTCTCGTGCCATTGTTTTGGTGCTTGTTTAAGGCCATAAATTGATTTTACTAACTTACACACCTTATTTTCATTTGCTGGACTTAGAAACCCTTCAGGTTGCGGCATATATATTTCTTCCTCCAGTTCACCATTTAAAAATGCGGTTTTCACATCCATTTGGTGTATTTCCAAATTTAGTATGGATGCTATTGCAATAAGCATTCTAATTGATGTGATTCTAGTCACTGGTGAGTATGTATCAAAGTAATCTAGATCTTCCTTTTGTCTAAATCCTTTTATTACAAGTCTTGCTTTATACTTGTCGATTGAGCCGTCAGCCTTTAGTTTTTTCTTGAATATCCATTTATAACCTAGTGGCTTTGATCCTTTGGGTAGATCCACTAGTTCCCATGTATGGTTCTGTAAAATAGATTCTATTTCACTTTTGACGGCCTCCTTCCAGTAAGGAGCATCGAGAGATGACATTGCTTGCTGATAAGTTAGAGTTTCATTTGCTATCATATATGCATAAAAATCTGGTCCAAAGGTTTTAGAGGTCCTTTGTCGTTTTCTCCTTCTTGGTTCCTCTATTTCTGATTCAACATTCCTTTCAAATGTGGTTTGATCAATATTATCCTCGGGAGTATCAGTATCTCTCGGTCTCTTTTGAACAATAGTTTCAATCGAGTTTTTAAGAGGAAAAACATGTTCAAAAAATCTAACATTTCGAGACTCGATAATGGTGTTTTCATGAATGTCATCAATTTCAGATTTGTACACCAAAAATCGATATGCACTACTATTATGAGCATATCCAATGAATATGCAATCTATAGTTTTTGGTCCAATTTTGACCTTTTTCGGTTTTGGTATTTCTACTTTGGCCAGACACCCCCACACTTTCAAGTATTTATAGGATGGTGGTCTATTTTTCCAAAGTTCGTGGGGAGATTTGGATGTTTTCTTTCGAGGTATTTTATTTAAAATATCATTTGCCGAAAGAATAGCTTCTCCCCAGAAGTTATTTGGCAGGCCATAACTAATTAGTAAGGCATTCATCATTTCTTTAAGTGTTCTATTTTTCCGTTCGGCTATGCCGTTGGATTGAGGCGAATACGGGGCTGTAGTTTGGTGTATAATTCCATGCTCAGCACAGAATTCCTCAAATGGGGACTCGTACTCTCCTCCTCTATCACTTCTCAAAGCTTATATTTTCTTGTTGAGTTGATTCTCAACTTCCGCCTTATACTGTTTAAACATATCGAATGCTTCAACTTTGCTTCTAAGGAGGTATACATGACAGTACCTGGTACAGTCATCAATAAAGGTAATAAAGTACCTTTTTCCACCTCTAGTTTGACACATTTTCAAATTGCACACGTCTGTATGTATTAGGTCTAGAGGTTCAGTTTCTCGTTCAATATGATGAAACGATGTTCTTGTTATTTTTGCTTCTGCACAGACTTGACACTTATAGTTAGGGTCTATGTTGCATTTTGGTATAAAATCTAGATTAATTAGTTTCCGCAATGTATCAAAGCTTACATGCCCTAATCTAGAATGTCATATGTTAGAAGAGTCAATAATATAAGCAGAAGATTCACTTTTATTTATATCACTGTTTGGTACAACGGTGGTTACATTGGCTTTAAATAAACCATCACACACATAACCTCTTCCTACATACACTCCGTTTTTTGACATTACAAACTTGTCAGCAACAAAAGTTAGTTTAAAGCTATGTTTGCTAAGCAACGATCCTAAAATCAGGTTCTTGCGGATTTCTGGAACGTGGAGAACGTCACTTAATGTAAGTTCCTTTCCAGAAGTTAATTTCAGTACAACCTTTCCCTTGCCTTCAACCCTTGAAGCAGATGAGTTGCCCATGAATAGTTGCTCATTATCAGTGGCATGTTTGTAGGTTGTAAACATCCACTTATTGGCACATATATGACGAGTGGCTCCTGTGTCTAAAAACCACTCTTTGTTATTACCAACAAGGTTGCATTCAGAAACAACTGCACATAAATCCATATCAGTGACACCATCAGAATTTTCTGCCACATTCGCTTCTTGTTTCTTCTTTTTGGGTGCGCGACATACGGCTGCTTTATGACCTTTCTTTCCACAATTATGGCAATTTCCTTGAAACTTCTTTTGTTTCTTTGCCTTAGGATT
This sequence comes from Allium fistulosum, assembly GCA_030737815.1. NCBI lineage: Eukaryota > Viridiplantae > Streptophyta > Magnoliopsida > Asparagales > Amaryllidaceae > Allium > Allium fistulosum. Next base: position 71,651,574 of record CM060903.1, read on the forward strand.
ATTTTCGCGTTTCCTTTTATTAGTCTTTTCATCCTCAACAACATTTGCCTTTGCCTGTATTGAATTGGTTGCCTTTTTCTCCGACCTTCTATTGTCCTCTTCAATTCGTAGACGAACAACCAGATCCTCCATAGTCATTTCCTTGCGCTTGTGCTTCAAATAGTTCTTGAAATCCTTCCATCATGGAGGCAACTTTTCTATAGCGGCAGCGACTTGGAATGACTCCCTCAACTCCATCTTTTCGTCATGAATCTCATGAATGATCACTTGGAGTTCCTAAATCTGACTGACGACTGTTTTGGAATCCACCATCTTGAAGTCAAGAAACTTCCATACAATGAACTTTTTCATTCCAGCGTCTTCAGTCTTATATTTCTTTTCTAGTGACAACCAGAGGATTTTAGCAGTTTGGACGGTGCAATATACATTGTATAAACCGTTTTCCAGTCCATTGAGAATGTAGTTCTTACAGATGAAATCCGAATTTTTCCATGCTGTAAGTGCCTCGACCTTGGTGGCGTCAGGTTCAAGTTCATCAACATGTGGTGGATCCTCAGAAAGGTATTTGGCTAGACCCAATGTTGTTAAGTAGAACAGCATTTTCTATTGCCAACGTTTAAAGTCTTGCCCATTAAATTTTTCCGGGCGCTCGCCATGAGTGTAACGACCCAGAATTTTGAACGGATTAAATTGGAAATATTTAATTAATTTTAAATATTTGAACGATGATTTAATTTGAATCCCCGATATAACTTTAAAATCTGCGATTAAACTTTAAAATTTAATCGATTGAATACTGAATAAAAATTTTGAATCTTCATTTTTAAGCTGAAGAAAAATATTTCGGAAGCTTTTAAAATTTGTATTGATATTACTAAAGATAACAGAAGCTTCAGAATTGAGTTTGGAAATGATTTGTTCAGTTTTGAAATTATATCGTTCGTATCGATATTTAAAAATAGCCGTCCGAGGCACAGTCTCGGAATTCAACGAAACGAGTTCCATTGGATCCGTAATATTGTATTATTACCGGATTTCAAATTTCGTATTTATCGGAGCTATTATGTGATCGTACGAGATTAAAATGCTTAGAAAATAAATATCGTTTTAATGTAAAAATCTTGTATCATTTCACCGGTCAAATTCCTTTCAACTCAGCCACCCTACTGCCTACTTTGTCTCCTGCTTTTTCCAAGCACGTACGCATCTTGTCCCCTTTATTTCGTTTACAGCAGAACACTTCATCATTTCGTTGAAAAGAAATTAAATGGCCGAGCTCCTCAATCTCGTTCAAAAGACAAACAAACGAAGTAAATATAATGGCCGTAGCCTCAGAAAGAAAATCGCGACCTCCCTTTTCAAACGAAATCAAATCTAGACCTCGTTCACAATCCTCCTTCACAATACTCGTTCGATTTACAAACTCGAAACCGCGTAGAGGCGACGTGACCTCGGGGTCAGTCGAGCAAGTCGATGGGGCGCCCACGTTCATGAGGGGAAGAGGCGAGGTCGCGATCGATTTTTAGCAGCATGGAGTTCGACGTCGAGGCTCGCAAATCGACTGGAAGGGGGGGCAGTGACCAGCGCGACGTGTCGCAATTGGCGCGCGTCTGGTGGAAGCGAAGGCGATGTGGAGGAGCGCGATGCTGATGGATGTGGGTTCAAGAGCAAGGCAGCGGCATCGTGATTAGGGTTTCGAGCTCGTGCACGCGTGAGATGTCGAGGTCGAGGTGGGTGATTCAGTGGTCGCGTTGTCGACGAAGTGTGGATCTCGCGTGTGTTTGCATCTGGCAGGCACGGAGCAGTCATGTCGTGGAGTTCGTCGAGGCAGTGAGGCGAGCAGTTGTCGTTCGTGGCCAGGTTCGGCAGTGGGGTCGTGTGTCGAGTTTGGTGGCAGTCTGTTTGGAGGAAAGTCGATTGTAAGGTATCGATCTTGTTAATTCAAATTAATGCAGTCAGATGAGAAGTCTGTTAGATTTATTTACAATATTTATTTCAGTTTAAAAATTTGAATGATTATAGAGAAAAATATAACAGTAAGGAAAAATATTTATTTTGTTTGGGTACCGAAATATATATATCTGCAGTTTAAATCTAAAAGTATTAGTTTAAAATAAAATCACTGGTAAATTAATTATCAAATAGAATAAATTGTTCGATTTAATTCGAATATTAATCGGTTATATAAATTATTTATACAAGGTTTGAAACTGTGAAGAAATGATCAAAATGGAAATGGATGGCAAATTAAAGCTAAGGTGAGATTTTTCTCACTCAAAAAATTGAATGTGGAATTTTTGCAGTTATTGATTGCTATTGGATGTGCTATTAGATATAGTAGGATATATCTATTATATATATAGCAATATATACATATTGGCATATGTATATATTGGATTTATGATTTCCCGCCTCGTATAGCGGATGAGACCCTATTGCGCCGTTAGTAAGCGGATTTTTATAAAACCCATATACCGCGATAATTCCGTACTGGAGCGGAATTGGTATTGTGCTAACGTCTTTGGATGCAGGGAAACAGGTTGGAGGGATCCAACTGGACCCCTCACATTGATTGAATTCATTTCTATTGTGATATGAATCTGTGAATGATTATAGTGATGCTATTAATCATATTGATATCTGGAAATTGTTTGAAAGCTAAAATTTAGCTGAATGGATGTTTTGACATCATTGGATTCCAAAGATAAACGAAATTGAATTTTTTAAATTCAAGTAGAAAATTTCTATATGAATCAATTTTTGAAATTGAAGAAATTTTGAAGAAAGGAATTTTTTAAAGTATAAAAAGTAAATTTTTATAATCGTATTGGATAAATTCCAGAATAAAGTGAAAATGCTAAATAAATGGATTTCATAAAACAGTGATTATAAATTGAAGAATTTAATTTAAATTTGGATTTTTAAATAGATTGAAAGAAACGATTGAAATTTATTTCCTTAAAAAGGAATTTATTAAAAGAAGATTTATAAGTCGAGGTTGTTATTAAAATAGAAATAGAATTTATAACCGTGTTTTATAAATTCGAAATCAATTGGATTTGATAAATTAAATATAGAAGGTTGTTAAAGAAGATATATTCGCGATTTTGGATAGCGAATTATTATTGAAATAAAATGTGTAGAAAATAGTGAAATGTAATTGTGGAGATATATTCACGATTTTGGATAGTGAATATATCGTTAAGTAAAATGGATAGTTTTGGAAAAGTGACATTGAAAATGAAGTTAAACATTTTAAAGATGTTTTTAAAATGTATTATGATATCGAATACATAGATTTCAACATTTTTATTGTTGAAATAGACGTTTTCGAGAAATAAGGAAATGGTGGACTATAACACTATTGTTATAGTAAATGATTTCCGAAAGGAAATGTTTTTATCTAGTATTGGGATTTACATATCTATCTTAAATTCGAATCCCTATACTAGTGATTTTTGAATCGTCGTAACGATGTTTTACGTAACATTCGTTTTGACTCAAATTGATGTTGTTATAGAAAATAGATTTCCTTAAAGAATGAAATATATACTTAATTTGATTTAAGTATATCGAATATTTTCCAAGTGTTGAAAGTAAATGATTTGTGAAATACTTATTATTAAATAAGTAGGGAAATGCATTTCAAAAATGAAATGAAACGTTTTGAGATTTTTATCTTCTTAAAGATAAATTGAAATTGAATATTGAAATCGATTTGAAAATCGTATATCAGTAGATATTTTTGAAATATAAATTCACTATGGAATTTATAAAAGAAAGGGAAGTTGTTTAAAAATAAACGTTGATTTATTTTTGAAGTGTGGAAATTTTATATCTAGTAAAGATATTTTTGGAAAATAAATAATTTGGGAAATTATTTGGAATCTGATGATGTTGCGCATCTTTATTGATAGTTAAATAACCGACTATCAATAATTACCTTAAATAGGTATTTGTTGTGAATTGGATGAATTTGAATGCCACACTTATTTTTAAATAAACGCTCACTATTCGGGTTAGCCGGGAAAGGACCATGGGGTCGTATAACCCATTCCGAATATGTGATACGTCGTTATGAATTGCATTCGAAGACCGGTGTTGAAGACCGGATATTTTTGAAAACGGAAGGATTACCGTCGAGTTACTCTACATCGGCTGATCTCCAATTTAGAGGTTTTATCACCCTTAGTGACGGGAAGTCCGGACGTGATTAGAAATTTATCCGGATATGCAAGGGCTTCGTGAGAAGTGCCTTCGGTTCTGTTCGATCCCGGAACAGACTTGTATGGATTGTGTGTCTGACGTTACAATTTGAGATATAAAGCTGATTTCTTTCAAATACATTTCTGTTGGTGGCGGAGAATTTATTCTCTTAGCTTAACACCCTTCTCTGAGACGTACGAGCTCAAAGGTTATGTAGTTGAAATTCATCAGCGATATATTCCCAATTTGGTAACGTGGCATACTGAGTGTTGCTGTGAAATGATCAGTGTTTGATCATTTGTGATATGATCATTTGTTTGATCTTATATCTTTGTGATCATAGGTTGATCATTTTGTTTGACCCGAAGCAGGGCTTTGTAGAAAGCGTAGCTTTGTGGACGAGACTTCGTCGAGCCTCACACCCCGGAAATGGTCGAAACAGGAAGGATGCGGCAAGGTTCTAGGGAGTAGCGCCCCTTAGTGTATGTCATTCCTTCTGGATAAAGGTGGTATCATGGTATGGAGCCCAGATACTTAACCTCTGTGGTTACTGCATTATTATTATCTATGTGGTTTGTTGGAAATCGGGGATCCTCGGGAAGATCGGTGACGATCGGGGGATGGCATGCGCGTGTCAGTAGTTACCTATTTTTGCAGAGGTAACCCGGCCTTGTGTTGGCAGAGATCTAACCGTAATGTTAGGTTATTTCTCGGGTCGTCTATTCCAGGGACGTACCCATCGTGGAAAAGGAAGTTCCTTAGCCTGACCATTTGTTGGAAATCCAAAGAAACAATACGAGCCTTGTACGGTTTTAGTTGTAGAACCTGCCATTTAATATGGTAGCTATAGTAGGCATACTATAATGGCACCTATGTCGGCTAAGATTAATATTCTACTTTCGAAATGTTTTCTACACTATGCACTAATAATAATATCAAAAAGAATTTGATTTTTTGCGTAGTAAGCATCTTTGACTATCATAAGAGGAAATCTCCTCCAAGTCTGCGTTTGCATTGTGTGTGTGGCGGGAGGTCTTATGGTAGTTTCATTTTCCAAAAGCATTGCGAATTGACTTTAAAATTCTCTGCTATTTATTTTAAAGAATAACTGTTTTACGATCTCACACCAGTCACCATGACTGACTCGGAGTTTATTGTTCCCTTCTAAACTCTGGGTGCCCACAAATTTTCCACACGGGCAGCCTAGAGTTATGTTATCAGGATATTCTGGAGCTTTGGAGATAAGCTGGATGGCGAGACGTAGTATTCGTATCTGATAGTATTTATTCCGCTGTGTATTCTGTATGAGGACAAGTTTATATAACTGTCCAGTGTTGTATATTGACTCTGATTGATGTATGTATCAACTGATATAGTTCTTTGTTTTAAAAGACTATTGATTATCTATTATATGTTATTCCGCTGCGATGTGTAAGATTCTGATATTGTTTTCTGTTCTGTTGTTCTTCCGTGATGTTGTTCTTTTTCTTTCTGTTCCTTCTTTTCTTCTTCTTCTACCTTTTTCTTCTTTCTTAAACCCTCACTATTGGAGTTTCCGGCACTCGATTGCTCGGCAGTCGATAAAGTGAGTATCGATGTCGAATTTTCGAAAGTCGAAAATTTCGGTACGTGACAGCGTGGTATCAGAGCATATGGTTAAGCGACAACCCTGCTCTGTTGGGTGTTACTCATTAGAGATAGAGTCAGTAGTACTCTAGAATGAGTTTGAGTGTAATAATAGATATGAGCGCGTATTTGTTATTTGAATATGAAATTGTTTTGTATTGTGTTGACTTATCGGTTGATTGTTTATAGATTCTGGTCGGTGCAGTCTAGCTAACTGGAATCGATAGGGGTTTCTAAACTCTTAAACAAGATAAACTGACACAGTATTGTTTTAAATAGGGTAAATGAGATAATTTTACCTAAAACTACTTTTGTATAGAAAAGAAATGATTTTTCTATGAATTATCATAGTATATGGATGCATGGTTGTTAGGAAGTAATAATATTGAAATGTTATCATTTTTATATGAAATTGAATAAGAAATTCAAATCGTAACTCCAAAGTTAAGAAATAAATTCACATACAAATGAAATTTGAGAATATAAATTATAAATGTGATTTATAAATGAAAACGGAATTCCAGAGAAGTTTTTGAAAATGTTTTGAAAAGAATTTGAAAATTTTGGAGATTTGGAAGTTTAAAATCTTTTTGAGTTGAAAATGAATTTCAAAGGTTTTGAAAAGTATTTTGGAGAGATCAAAGCTCTAAACTCTTTTCGGTCGCTGGAAAATAACTTCGGTAATGACTGCAGCATTATCAATGTTCATTTTCGGGTTTCCAGAAGAGGAATTGCTGCCAAATGGTTTTATATAGAAGTTGTTTGAAAATTTGGGTTTGTTTTGGAAATTCAAAAGATAAATTTGAACTGATTTCAAAATGATTTTTGAAATGTTGGTAAGATTCTGGAATACTATATAAAAATATTTATGAAATATTATGAAGTTGATAACTTGTAAAGTTAAATAAAAATCCATTTAACGAATTGTGAATGAAAATAAAATTCCTTAATAAAATGGAATTGTGAATGGGAATGTATAAATGATTGTATAAATCAAGATGTAAATAAGTTGATAACTTATAGAATATTTAAAATCTGATTGGAATGAGATTCAAATTGAAAACGAATGAATTAGGGAATGAACAAATAAATTTGCAAGTGCAAGAAAATGAAATTGAATGTTAAAATTCATTTTGAATTTGTAAGTGAATAAAACTAGAATTGAATTTAATTTGTGAAATATTAAACTAAAATGAGTAAGTGAAACTAATTGAATATTGACCAAATGAATAAGGTTTGGAACGAATTGAATTCAATAATTATGAATTAAAATGTAAAATTGAATGAAAATGAATATATGTAACTAGATATTATGGCTAGTAGGATATACAGGTGTAAATGAATTGGGATTTTGATTTCGAAGATAATTTGAATTGCTCGAAAAAGGTATGTATTTAAATTTGAATATGAGATTTGATGCCTTATTTCTCTAGCCGCTTGGTTTTTTCTTTTTCTTTTTGAAATCTGAGAGTCCGTAGGGACGTTTTGTAGTCGTACCGTATTAGCCGCGCAAAGGAGACGCTGGCGAAATTTTTCGGAAATTTAGGATGTTAGAAAATTTTTGAGAAAATTTGGAAGTTTAAATTTGAATTTAAACTTAAAAATTGAATTGTTAAGAAAACAATGTTGTTTTGAACTATAATTGAAGTTGAAAAGTTAGTTGAATTAATAACGAATCTTTAGTAGAAAGATTTGTTTTGAAAATTTGATAAAACTATTGGATATTAAAAATAGTAGACGAGTTAAGGACCTTTCTTCCTGACTTGTAATTTCGAGGACGAAATTCTTTTAAGGAGGGAAGTCTGTAACGACCCAGAATTTTGAACGGATTAAATTGGAAATATTTAATTAATTTTAAATATTTGAACGATGATTTAATTTGAATCCCCGATATAACTTTGAAATCTGCGATTAAACTTTAAAATTTAATCGATTGAATACTGAATAAAAATTTTGAATCTTCATTTTTAAGCTGAAGAAAAATATTTCGAAAGCTTTTAAAATTTGTATTGATATTACTAAAGATAACAGAAGCTTCAGAATTGAGTTTGGAAATGATTTGTTCAGTTTTGAAATTATATCGTTCGTATCGATATTTAAAAATAGCCGTCCGAGGCACAGTCTCGGAATTCAACGAAACGAGTTCCATTGGATCCGTAATATCGTATTATTACCGGATTTCAAATTTCGTATTTATCGAAGCTATCATGTGATCGTACGAGATTAAAACGCTTAGAAAATAAATATCGTTTTAATGTAAAAATCTTGTATCATTTCACCGGTCAAATTCCTTTCAACTCAGCCACCCTATTGCCTACTTTGTCTCCTGCTTTTTCCAAGCACGTACGCATCTTGTCCCCTTTATTTCGTTTACAGCAGAACACTTCATCATTTCGTTGAAAAGAAATTAAATGGCCGAGCTCCTCAATCTCGTTCAAAAGACAAACAAACGAAGTAAATATAATGGCCGTAGCCTCAGAAAGAAAATCGCGACCTCCCTTTTCAAACGAAATCAAATCTAGACCTCGTTCACAATCCTCCTTCACAATACTCGTTCGATTTACAAACTCGAAACCGCGTAGAGGCGACGTGACCTCGGGGTCAGTCGAGCAAGTCGATGGGGCGCCCACGTTCGTGAGGGGAAGAGGCGAAGTCGCGATCGATTTTTAGCAGCATGGAGTTCGACGTCGAGGCTCGCAAATCGACTGGAAGGGGGGGCAGTGACCAGCGCGACGTGTCGCGATTGGCGCGCGTCTGGTGGAAGCGAAGGCGATGTGGAGGAGCGCGATGCTGATGGATGTGGGTTCAAGAGCAAGGCAGCGGCATCGTGATTAGGGTTTCGAGCTCGTGCACGCGTGAGATGTCGAGGTCGAGGTGGGTGATTCAGTGGTCGCGTTGTCGACGAAGTGTGGATCTCGCGTGTGTTTGCATCTGGCAGGCACGGAGCAGTCATGTCGTGGAGTTCGTCGAGGCAGTGAGGCGAGCAGTTGTCGTTCGTGGCCAGGTTCGGCAGTGGGGTCGTGTGTCGAGTTTGGTGGCAGTCTGTTTGGAGGAAAGTCGATTGTAAGGTATCGATCTTGTTAATTCAAATTAATGCAGTCAGATGAGAAGTCTGTTAGATTTATTTACAATATTTATTTCAGTTTAAAAATTTGAATGATTATAGTGAAAAATATAACAGTAAGGAAAAATATTTATTTTGTTTGGGTACCGAAATATATATATCTGCAGTTTAAATCTAAAAGTATTAGTTTAAAATAAAATCACTGGTAAATTAATTATCAAATAGAATAAATTGTTCGATTTAATTCGAATATTAATCGGTTATATAAATTATTTTATACAAGGTTTGAAACTGTGAAGAAATGATCAAAATGGAAATGGATGGCAAATTAAAGCTAAGGTGAGATTTTTCTCACTCAAAAAATTGAATGTGGAATTTTTGCAGTTATTGATTGCTATTGGATGTGCTATTAGATATAGTAGGATATATTTATTATATATATAGCAATATATACATATTGGCATATGTATATATTGGATTTATGATTTCCCGCCTCGTATAGCGGATGAGACCCTATTGCGCCGTTAGTAAGCGGATTTTTATAAAACCCATATACCGCGATAATTCCGTACTGGAGCGGAATTGGTATTGTGCTAACGTCTTTGGATGCAGGGAAACAGGTTGGAGGGATCCAACTGGACCCCTCACATTGATTGAATTCATTTCTATTGTGATATGAATCTGTGAATGATTATAGTGATGCTATTAATCATATTGATATCTGGAAATTGTTTGAAAGCTAAAATTTAGCTGAATGGATGTTTTGACATCATTGGATTCCAAAGATAAACGAAATTGAATTTTTTAAATTCAAGTAGAAAATTTCTATATGAATCAATTTTTGAAATTGAAGAAATTTTGAAGAAAGGAATTTTTTAAAGTATAAAAAGTAAATTTTTATAATCGTATTGGATAAATTCCAGAATAAAGTGAAAATGCTAAATAAATGGATTTCATAAAACAGTGATTATAAATTGAAGAATTTAATTTAAATTTGGATTTTTAAATAGATTGAAAGAAACGATTGAAATTTATTTCCTTAAAAAGGAATTTATTAAAAGAAGATTTATAAGTCGAGGTTGTTATTAAAATAGAAATAGAATTTATAACCGTGTTTTATAAATTCGGAATCAATTGGATTTGATAAATTAAATATAGAAGGTTGTTAAAGAAGATATATTCGCGATTTTGGATAGCGAATTATTATTGAAATAAAATGTGTAGAAAATAGTGAAATGTAATTAGTGGAGATATATTCACGATTTTGGATAGTGAATATATCGTTAAGTAAAATGGATAGTTTTGGAAAAGTGACATTGAAAATGAAGTTAAACATTTTAAAGATGTTTTTAAAATGTATTATGATATCGAATACATAGATTTCAACATTTTTATTGTTGAAATAGACGTTTTCGAGAAATAAGGAAATGGTGGACTATAACACTGTTGTTATAGTAAATGATTTCCGAAAGGAAATGTTTTTATCTAGTATTGGGATTTACATATCTATCTTAAATTCGAATGCCTATACTAGTGATTTTTGAATCGTCGTAACGATGTTTTACGTAACATTCGTTTTGACTCAAATTGATGTTGTTATAGAAAATAGATTTCCTTAAAGAATGAAATATATACTTAATTTGATTTAAGTATATCGAATATTTTCCAAGTGTTGAAAATAAATGATTTGTGAAATACTTATTATTAAATAAGTAGGGAAATGCATTTCAAAAATGAAATGAAACGTTTTGAGATTTTTATCTTCTTAAAGATAAATTGAAATTGAATATTGAAATCGATTTGAAAATCGTATATCAGTAGATATTTTTGAAATATAAATTCACTATGGAATTTATAAAAGAAAGGGAAGTTGTTTAAAAATAAACGTTGATTTATTTTTGAAGTGTGGAAATTTTATATCTAGTAAAGATATTTTTGGAAAATAAATAATTTGGGAAATTATTTGGAATCTGATGATGTTGCGCATCTTTATTGATAGTTAAATAACCGACTATCAATAATTACCTTAAATAGGTATTTGTTGTGAATTGGATGAATTTGAATGCCACACTTATTTTTAAATAAACGCTCACTATTCGGGTTAGCCGGGAAAGGACCATGGGGTCGTATAACCCATTCCGAATATGTGATACGTCGTTATGAATTGCATTCGAAGACCGGTGTTGAAGACCGGATATTTTTGAAAACGGAAGGATTACCGTCGAGTTACTCTACATCGGCTGATCTCCGATTTAGAGGTTTTATCACCCTTAGTGACGGGAAGTCCGGACGTGATTAGAAATTTATCCGGATATGCAAGGGCTTCGTGAGAAGTGCCTTCGGTTCTGTTCGATCCTAGAACAAACTTGTATGGATTGTGTGTCTGACGTTACAATTTGAGATATAAAGCCGATTTCTTTCAAATACATTTCTGTTGGTGGCAGAGAATTTATTCTCTTAGCTTAACACTCTTCTCTGAGACGTACGAGCTCAGAGGTTATGTAGTTGAAATTCATCAGCGATATATTCCCAATTTGGTAACGTGGCATACTGAGTGTTGCTGTGAAATGATCAGTGTTTGATCATTTGTGATATGATCATTTGTTTGATCTTATATCTTTGTGATCATAGGTTGATCATTTTGTTTGACCCGAAGCAGGGCTTTGTAGAAAGCGTAGCTTTGTGGACGAGACTTCGTCGAGCCTCACACCCCGGAAATGGTCGAAACAGGAAGGATGCGGCAAGGTTCTAGGGAGTAGCGCCCCTTAGTGTATGTCATTCCTTCTGGATAAAGGTGGTATCATGGTATGGAGCCCAGATACTTAACCTCTGTGGTTACTGCATTATTATTATCTATGTGGTTTGTTGGAAATCGGGGATCCTCGGGAAGATCGGTGACGATCGGAGGATGGCATGCACGTGTCAGTAGTTACCTATTTTTGCAGAGGTAACCCGGCCTTGTGTTGGCAGAGATCTAACCGTAATGTTAGGTTATTTCTCGGGTCATCTATTCCAGGGACGTACCCATCGTGGAAAAGGAAGTTCCTTAGCCTGACCATTTGTTGGAAATCCAAAGAAACAATACGAGCCTTGTACGGTTTTAGTTGTAGAACCTGCCATTTAATATGGTAGCTATAGTAGGCATACTATAATGGTACCTATGTCGGCTAAGATTAATATTCTACTTTCGAAATGTTTTCTACACTATGCACTAATAATAATATCAAAAAGAATTTGATTTTTTGCGTAGTAAGCATCTTTGACTATCATAAGAGGAAATCTCCTCCAAGTCTGCGTTTGCATTGTGTGTGTGGCGGGAGGTCTTATGGTAGTTTCATTTTCCAAAAGCATTGCGAATTGACTTTAAAATTCTTTGCTATTTATTTTAAAGAATAACTGTTTTACGATCTCACACCAGTCACCATGACTGACTCGGAGTTTATTGTTCCCTTCTAAACTCTGGGTGCCCACAAATTTTCCACACGGGCAGCCTAGAGTTATGTTATCAGGATATTCTGGAGCTTTGGAGATAAGCTGGATGGCGAGACGTAGTATTCGTATCTGATAGTATTTATTCCGCTGTGTATTCTGTATGAGGACAAGTTTATATAACTGTCCAGTGTTGTATATTGACTCTGATTGATGTATGTATAAACTGATATAGTTCTTTGTTTTAAAAGACTATTGATTATCAATTATATGTTATTCCGCTGCGATGTGTAAGATTCTGATATTGTTTTCTGTTCTGTTGTTCTTCCGTGATGTTGTTCTTTTTCTTTCCGTTCCTTCTTTTCTTCTTATTCTACCTTTTTCTTCTTTCTTAAACCCTCACTATTGGAGTTTCCGGCACTCGATTGCTCGGCAGTCGATAAAGTGAGTATCGATGTCGAATTTTCGAAAGTCGAAAATTTCGGTACGTGACAATGAGTGTACGTGACAGGTTGTGGAACCGAAGGCGCAGATAGTTGCACACTCACTGTTGGTGCAGATTTGTTGTTGCTATCTTGCGACATTTTCGTCTGCAAAGACAAACAACAAAGCAATTTCATTTCAAGATTGTTACCAAATACGTAGCAGAAACGTTAAACAGAAACGTTTCAAACTACGATCCCAAACAGAAATGCAGAAAAATGTTTCTATTCTGTATGCAGCCGCAACAGCAGCGGAGTGCCTCAAATATCGATGTTGTTATATTCACAATTTTAACAACAGCAAAGTGTTGCAATAGGTGTGCAATGAGATAATAGGAAGACGGTATGAGTAAAACAAGACGTACCGATTAGAATGTCCGAGTCCAGCGTAGAACTGTTGGCTTGAAATGAAATTGCTCCCGCTACGGCGCTTTCTGATGTAGAGCAATCGCTTCCCAAACCTGAAACGGACCTCTCTGCGATGCAGCGCAGCAATCACAGAGGACGATGAACGCAAGAAAGGTTGTAAGTATTTCAGAACAGAGGAGGATGAGGAAGAACAGAAAATAAATTGTATGTCAATTCGTTTTCTGTGTGCCTCTATATATATACTGGGGAGAAGCGTCTATTGGCTGTTCAAACGGGCGTGACTGTTGGAAAGGTTGCGACCCTGTAGACCAACAGACCCGCGCGCGCGCCCGTATTTCAAAGTTCAAAATAAACGGTTTAGCGCAGCGAGCCCGAGTGTAGCCTGGAGGCCCATTTAATTACAAGACCCCAAGAGCCCCAAGGCCCAAGGCCCTTATCTTTGACCTTTAATTATTAGTATATATGAAAGCCTTCATGCCTTCAAGCCTTCATACATGATCCATTCCTTCTCCTCATTTTCTTTTGATATCACTTACCGAGCCTTAGTATATAAGGTGGAATTGGGATGTGTATTCCCCGATGTGGGACATTGTTTCCCTCACTTTTAGCCACTTATTCATTTCTAACAATCCCCCACATGAATAAGTGGTTATTTAATCTGTTCTGAAATATTGCGAAACATTGATCATATCGTTGAAAGTAGCACAATGGCCTTGAACTTTTCCTAGTGTTTTATTGTTATAACTTACTGGCGAATTAGTGGACTAGATTGTCTTTGAACTGTAAGCCTTTTGTGTAAGCTTTATAAAGATAACACATGATACGTGTTTTTTTAACTCCTTGGTTCTCTGTTTGTGTTCGTTTTTGCCATGAACACCAGCTTGGTCTCATGAGTGCTTGAAGAATTTGACCTTATAATTCTTCCTGAAGCGGCGCCTTCGCACTCACGTAGGTGATTCTATAAAGAGTATCCCGTAATACTCCACTTGGTTCTGTATAACACCACAGTATAGACATCATTAAAAGCTAAGCTTATCCTACTCTCCGACGGGTTGTGCACCGACTTATCTTAGGAATGGTTGTAATGTTTCTTGCAGTGCTACTAAGTTATATCCTCAATTTAGTTGTCCCTTTGAACCTAGATCTTGGGATCGCCAGTCAGCTAGGTTGGGTTTCCATTAAAGAAAACTTTTCAGTTTATAGGTCTTAAAACCATTCCCATCGATAAGGTTTGAGCTTTCTCTCTAGGCAAGCCTTTAGTTAGTGGATCCGCGATGTTATCTTTTGACCTTACATAGTCTATAGTGATAACTCCATTAGAGAGAAGTTGCCTTATGGTTTTATGTCTACGACGAATATGTCTAGACTTACCATTATACAGTTTACTATTAGCTCTTCCAATAGCAGATTGACTATCACAATGTATACATATTGGAGGTACTGGTTTTTCCCAGTTTGGAATATCTTCCAAAAAACTTCGAAGCAAATCTGCTTCTTCTGCAGCTTTATCCAGAGCAATAAACTCGGATTCCATTGTTGACCTTGCTATGCAAGTTTGTTTGGACGATTTCCATGAAATTGCTCCATTTCCTAATGTAAACACATATCCTCTTGTGGATTTTGTGTCTTTTGACCCAGTTATCCAATTTGCATCACTATATCCTTCTATTACCGAAGGATATTTTTCATAATGCAGCATATAGTTTTGTGTATACTTTAGATATCCTAGAACTCTGATTATTGCTTTCCAGTGATGTTTACCAGGATTGCTGGTATATTTGCTAAGCTTGCTTATAGCGTATGCAATATCAGGCCTAGTGCAGTTCATGACATACATAATACTTCCTAGTATACGGGAGTATTCAAGTTGATATATACCATCACCAGTGTTCTTTACCCAATTTTGGTTCATATCCACTGGCGATTTTGCAATAGATATATTATGCTGCTTGAATCTTTCAAGTATTTTGGCAATATAATGTGACTGAGATAACACATATCCTTGTGATGTTTTTATAATTTTTACACCCAAGATTACATCAGCCACTCCTAGGTCTTTCATGTCGAATCTAGAGGATAACATATCCTTTGTACATTTTATTATGGCCTTATTATTTCCTAGGATTAATAAATCATCAACATAAAGACAAATAATAACATATCCAATATCTGTGTGTTTTATATAAACACACTTATCTGATTCATTTATTTTGAATCCATTTGATAACATAGTTTCATCAAATTTCTCGTGCCATTGTTTTGGTGCTTGTTTAAGGCCATAAAGTGATTTTACTAACTTACACACCTTATTTTCATTTCCTGGACTTAGAAACCCTTCAGGTTGCTGCATATATATTTCTTCCTCCAGTTCACCATTTAAAAATGCGGTTTTCACATCCATTTGGTGTATTTCCAAATTTAGTATGGATGCTATTGCAATAAGCATTCTAATTGATGTGATTCTAGTCACTGGTGAGTATGTATCAAAGTAATCTAGATCTTCCTTTTGTCTAAATCCTTTTATTACAAGTCTTGCTTTATACTTGTCGATTGAGCCGTCAGCCTTTAGTTTTTTCTTGAATATCCATTTATAACCTG
Organism: Allium fistulosum; assembly: GCA_030737815.1. Classification (NCBI taxonomy): domain Eukaryota; kingdom Viridiplantae; phylum Streptophyta; class Magnoliopsida; order Asparagales; family Amaryllidaceae; genus Allium; species Allium fistulosum. Next base: position 71,667,348 of record CM060903.1, read on the forward strand.
GTGGTTTTGATCCTTTGGGTAGATCCACTAGTTCCCATGTATGGTTCTGTAAAATAGATTCTATTTCACTGTTGACAGCCTCCTTCCAATAAGGAGCATCGGGAGATGACATTGCTTGCTGATAAGTTAGAGGTTCATTTTCTATCATATATGCATAAAAATCTGGTCCAAAGGTTTTAGAGGTCCTTTGTCGTTTTCTCCTTCTTGGTTCCTCTATTTCTGATTCAACATTCCTTTCAAATGTGGTTTGATCAATATTATCCTCGGGAGTATCAGTATCTCTCGGTCTCTTTTGAACAATAGTTTCAATCGAGTTTTTAAGAGGAAAAACATGTTCAAAAAATCTGACATTTCGAGACTCGATAATGGTGTTTTCATGAATGTCATCAATTTCAGATTTGTACACCAAAAATCGATATGCACTACTATTATGAGCATATCCAATGAATATGCAATCTATAGTTTTTGGTCCAATTTTGACCTTTTTCGGTTTTGGTATTTCTACTTTGGCCAGACACCCCCACACTTTCAAGTATTTATAGGATGGTGATCTATTTTTCCAAAGTTCGTGGGGAGATTTGGATGTTTTCTTTCGAGGTATTTTATTTAAAATATGATTTGCCGAAAGAATAGCTTCTCCCCAGAAGTTATTTGGCAGGCCAGAACTAATTAGTAAGGCATTCATCATTTCTTTAAGTGTTCTATTTTTCCGTTCGGCTATGTCGTTGGATTAAGGCGAATACGAGGCTGTAGTTTGGTGTATAATTCCATGCTCAGCACAGAATTCCTCAAATGGGGACTCGTACTCTCCTCCTCTATCACTTCTCAAAGCTTTTATTTTCTTATTGAGTTGATTCTCAACTTCCGCCTTATACTGTTTAAACATATCGAATGCTTCATCTTTGCTTCTAAGGAGGTATACATGACAGTACCTGGTACAGTCATCAATAAAGGTAATAAAGTACCTTTTTCCACCTCTAGTTTGACACATTTTCAAATTGCACACGTCTGTATGTAGTAGGTCTAGAGGTTCAATTTCTCGTTCAATATGATGAAACGATGTTCTTGTTATTTTTGCTTCTGCAAAGACTTGACACTTATAGTTAGGGTCTATGTTGCATTTTGGTATAAAATCTAGATTAATTAGTTTCCGCAATGTATCAAAGCTTACATGCCCTAATCTAGAATGCCATATGTTAGAAGAATCAATAATATAAGCAGAAGATTCACTTTTATTTATATCACTGTTTGGTACAACGGTGGTTACATTGGCTTTAAATAAACCATCACACACATAACCTCTTCCTACATACACTCCGTTCTTTGACATTACAAACTTGTCAGCAACAAAAGTTAGTTTAAAGCTATGTTTGCTAAGCAACGATCCTAAAATCAGGTTCTTGCGGATTTCTGTAACATGGAGAACGTCACTTAATGTAAGTTCCTTTCCAGAAGTTAATTTCAGTACAACCTTTCCCTTGCCTTCAACCCTTGAAGCAGATGAGTTGCCCATGAATAGTTGCTCATTATCAATGGCAGGTTTGTAGGTTGTAAACATCCACTTATTGGCACATATATGACGAGTGGCTTCTGTGTCTAAAAACCACTCTTTGTTATTACCAACAAGGTTGCATTCAGAAACAACTGCACATAAATCCATATCAGTGACACCATCCGAATTTTCTGCCACATTCGCTTCTTGTTTCTTCTTTTTGGGTGTGCGACATACGACTGCTTTATGACCTTTCTTTCCACAATTATGGCAATTTCCTTGAAATTTCTTTTGTTTCTTTGCCTTAGGATTATTTTCGCGTTTCCTTTTATTAGTCTTTTCATCCTCAACAACATTTGCCTTTGCCGATATTGAATTGGTTGCCTTTTTCTCCGACCTTCTATTGTCCTCTTCAATTCGTAGACGAACAACCAGATCCTCCATAGTCATTTCCTTGCGCTTGTGCTTCAAATAGTTCTTGAAATCCTTCCATGATGGAGGCAACTTTTCTATAGCGGCAGCGACTTGGAATGACTCCCTCAACTCCATCTTTTCGTCGTGAATCTCATGAATGATCACTTGGAGTTCCTAAATCTGACTGACGACTGTTTGGGAATCCACCGTCTTGAAGTCAAGAAACTTCCATACAATGAACTTTTTCATTCCAGCATCTTCAGTCTTATATTTCTTTTCTAGTGACAACCAGAGGATTTTAGCAGTTTGGACGGTGCAATATACATTGTATAAACCGTTTTCCAGTCCATTGAGAATGTTGTTCTTACAGATGAAATCAGAATTTTTCCATGCTGTAAGTGCCTCGACCTTGGTGGCGTCAGGTTCAAGTTCATCAACATGTGGTGGATCCTCAGAAAGGTATTTGGCTAGACCCAATGTTGTTAAGTAGAACAGCATTTTCTGTTGCCAACGTTTAAAGTCTTTCCCATTAAATTTTTCCGGGCGCTCGCCATGTGTGTACGTGACAGGTTGTGGAACCGGAGGCGCAGATAGTTGCACACTCACTGTTGGTGCAGATTTGTTGTTGCTATCTTGCGACATTTTCGTCTGTAAAGACAAACAACAAAGCAATTTCATTTCAAGATTGTTACCAAATACGTAGCAGAAACGTTAAACAGAAACGTTTCAAACTCCGATCCCAAACAGAAATGCAGAAAAATGTTTCTATTCTGTATGCAGCCGCAACAGCGGCGGAGTGCCTCAAATATCGATGTTGTTATATTCACAATTTTAACAACAGCAAAGCGTTGCAATAGGTGTGCAATGAGATAACATGAAGACGGTATGAGTAAAACAAGACGTACCGATTAGAATGTCCGAGTCCAGCGTAGAACTGTTGGCTTGAAATGAAATTGCTCCCGCTACGGCGCTTTCGGATGTAGAGCAATCACTTCCCAAACCTGAAACGGACCTCTCTGCGATGCAGCGCAACAATCACAGAGGACGATGAACGCAAGAAAGGTTGTAAGTATTTCAGAACAGAGGAGGATGAGGAAGAACAGAAAATAAATTGTATGTCAATTCGTTTTCTGTGTGCCTCTATATATATACTGGGGAGAAGCGTCTGTTGGCTGTTCAAACGGGCATGACTGTTGGAAAGGTTGCGACCCTGTAGACCAACAGACCCGCGCGCGCGCCCTTATTTCAAAGTTCAAAATAAACGGTTTAGCGCAGCGAGCCCGAGTGCAGCCTGGAGGCCCATTAATTACAAGACCCCAAGAGCCCCAAGGCCCAAGGCCCTTATCTTTGACCTTTAATTATTAGTATATATGAAAGCCTTCATGCCTTCAAGCCTTCATACATGATCCATTCCTTCTCCTCATTTTCTTTTGATATCACTTACTGAGCCTTAGGATATAAGGTGGAATTGGGATGTGTATTCCCCGATGTGGGACATTGTTTCCCTCACTTTTAGCCACTTATTCATTTCTAACAATCGCTCACATGAATAAGTGGTTATTTAATCTGTTCTGAAATATTGCGAAACACTGATCATATCGGTGAAAGTAGCACAATGGCCTTGAACTTTTCCTAGTGTTTTATTGTTATAACTTACTGGCGAATCAGTGGACTAGATTGTCTTTGAACTGTAAGCCTTTTGTGTAAGCTTTATAAAGATAACACATGATAAGTGTTTTTTTTAACTCCTTGGTTCTCTGTTTGTGTTCGTTTTTGCCATGAACACCAGCTTGGTCTCATGAGTGCTTGAAGAATTTGACCTTATAAATCTTCCTGAAGCGGCGCCTTCGCACTCACGTAGGTGATTCTATAAAGAGTATCCCGTAATACTCCACTTGGTTCTCTATAACACCACAGTATAGACATCATTAAAAGCTAAGCTTATCCTACTCTCCGACGGGTTGTGCACTGACTTATCTTAGGAATGGTTGTAATGTTTCTTGCAGTGCTACTAAGTTATATCCTCAATTTAGTTGTCCCTTTGAACCTAGATCTTGGGATCTCCAGTCAGCTAGGTTGGGTTTCCATTAAAGAAAACTTTTCAGTTTATAGGTCTTAAACCCATTCCTATCGATAAGGTTTGAGCTTTCTCTCTAGGCAAGCCTTTAGTTAGTGGATCCGCGATGTTATCTTTTGACCTTACATAGTCTATAGTGATAACTCCATTAGAGAGAAGTTGCCTTATGGTTTTATGTCTACGACGAATATGTCTAGACTTACCATTATACAGTTTACTATTAGCTCTTCCAATAGCAGATTGACTATCATAATGTATACATATTGGAGGTACTGGTTTTTCCCAATTTGGAATATCTTCCAAAAAACTTCGAAGCCAATCTGCTTCTTCTGCAGCTTTATCCAGAGCAATAAACTCGGATTCCATTGTTGACCTTGCTATGCAAGTTTGTTTGGACGATTTCCATGAAATTACTCCATTTCCTAATGTAAACACATATCCACTTGTGGATTTTGTGTCTTTTGACCCAGTTATCCAATTTGCATCACTATACCCTTCTATTACCGAAGGATATTTTTCATAATGCAGCATATAGTTTTGTGTATACTTTAGATATCCTAGAATTCTGATTATTGCTTTCCAGTGATGTTTACCAGGATTGCTGGTATATCTGCTAAGCTTGCTTATAGCATATGCAATATCAGGCCTAGTGCAGTTCATGACATAGATAATACTTCCTAGTATACGGGAGTATTCAAGTTGATATATACCATCACCAGTGTTCTTTACCCAATTTTGGTTCATATCTACTGGCGATTTTGCAATAGATATATTATGCTGCTTGAATCTTTCAAGTATTTTGGCAATGTAATGTGACTCAGATAACGCATATCCTTGTGATGTTTTTATAATTTTTACACCCAAGATTACATCAGCCACTCCTAGGTCTTTCATGTCGAATCTAGAGGATAACATATCCTTTGTAGATTTTATTATGGCCTTATTATTTCCTAGGATTAATAAATCATCAACATAAAGACAAATAATAACATATCCAATATCTGTGTGTTTTATATAAACACACTTATCTGATTCATTTATTTTGAATCCATTTGATAACATAGTTTCATCAAATTTCTCGTGCCATTGTTTTGGTGCTTGTTTAAGGCCATAAAGTGATTTTACTAACTTACACACCTTATTTTCATTTCCTGGACTTAGAAACCCTTCAGGTTGCTGCATATATATTTCTTCCTCCAGTTCACCATTTAAAAATGCGGTTTTCACATCCATTTGGTGTATTTCCAAATTTAGTATGGATGCTATTGCAATAAGCATTCTAATTGATGTGATTCTAGTCACTGGTGAGTATGTATCAAAGTAATCTAGATCTTCCTTTTGTCTAAATCCTTTTATTACAAGTCTTGCTTTATACTTGTCGATTGAGCCGTCAGCCTTTAGTTTTTTCTTGAATATCCATTTATAACCTAGTGGTTTTGATCCTTTGGGTAGATCCACTAGTTCCCATGTATGGTTTTGTAAAATAGATTCTATTTCACTGTTGACGGCCTCCTTCCAGTAAGGAGCATCGGGAGATGACATTGCTTGCTGATAAGTTAGAGGTTCATTTTCTATCATATATGCATAAAAATCTGGTCCAAAGGTTTTAGAGGTCCTTTTTTGTTTGCTCCTTCTTGGTTCCTCTATTTCTGATTCAACATTCCTTTCAAATGTGGTTTGATCAATATTATCCTCGGGAGTATCAGTATCTCTCGGTCTCTTTTGAACAATAGTTTCAATCGAGTTTTTAAGAGGAAAAACATGTTCAAAAAATCTGACATTTCGAGACTCGATAATGGTGTTTTCATGAATGTCATCAATTTCAGATTTGTACACCAAAAATCGATATGCACTACTATTATGAGCATATCCAATGAATATGCAATCTATAGTTTTTGGTCCAATTTTGACCTTTTTTGGTTTTGGTATTTCTACTTTAGCCAGACACCCCCACACTTTCAAGTATTTATAGGATGGTGGTCTATTTTTCCAAAGTTCGTGGGGAGATTTGGATGTTTTCTTTCGAGGTATTTTATTTAAAATATGATTTGCCGAAAGAATAGCTTCTCCCCAGAAGTTATTTGGCAGGCCAGAACTAATTAGTAAGGCATTCATCATTTCTTTAAGTGTTCTATTTTTCCGTTCGGCTATGCCGTTGGATTGAGGCGAATACGGGGCTGTAGTTTGGTGTATAATTCCATGCTCAGCACAGAATTCCTCAAATGGGGACTCGTACTCTCCTCCTCTATCACTTCTCAAAGCTTTTATTTTCTTGTTGAGTTGATTCTCAACTTCCGCCTTATACTGTTTAAACATATCGAATGCTTCATCTTTGCTTCTAAGGAGGTATACATGACAGTACCTAGTACAGTCATCAATAAAGGTAATAAAGTACCTTTTTCCACCTCTAGTTTGACACATTTTCCAATTGCACACGTCTGTATGTATTAGGTCTAGAGGTTCAGTTTCTCGTTCAATATCATGAAACGAGGTTCTTGTTATTTTTGCTTCTGCACACATTTGACACTTATATTTAGGGTCTATGTTGCATTTTGGTATAAAATCTAGAATAATTAGTTTTCGCAATGTATCAAAGTTTACATGCCCTAATCTAGAATGCCATATGTTAGAAGTGTCAATAATATAAGCAGAAGATTAACTTTTATTTATATCACTGTTTGGTACAACGGTGGTTACATTGGCTTTAAATAAACCATCACACACATAAACTCTTCCTACATACACTCCGTTCTTTGACATTACAAACTTGTCAGCAACAAAAGTTAGTTTAAAGCCATGTTTGCTAAGCAACGATCCTGAAATCAGGTTCTTGCGGATTTCTGGAACATGGAGAAAGTCACTTAATGTAAGTTCCTTTCCAGAAGTTAATTTCCATACAACCTTTCCCTTGCCTTCAACCCTTGAAGCAGATGAGTTGCCCATGAATAGTTGCTCATTATCAGTGGCAGGTTTGTACGTTGTAAACATCCAGTTATTGGCACATATATGACGAGTGGCTCCTGTGTCTAAAAACCACTCTTTGTTATTACCAACAAGGTTGCATTCAGAAACAACTGCACATAAATCCATATCAGTGACACCATCAGAATTTTCTGTCACATTCACTTCTTGTTTCTTCTTTTTGGGTGCACGACATACGGCTGCTTTATGACCTTTCTTTCCACAATTATGGCAATTTCCTTGAAACTTCTTTTGTTTCTTTGCCGTAGGATTATTTTCGCGTTATCTTTTATTAGTCTTTTCATCCTCAACAACATTTGCCTTTGCCTGTATTGAATTGGTTGCCTTTTTCTCCGACCTTCTATTGTCCTCTTCAATTCGTAGACGAACAACCGGATCCTCCATAGTCATTTCCTTGCGCTTGTGCTTCAAATAGTTCTTGAAATCCTTACATGATGGAGGCAACTTTTCTATAGCGGCAGCGACTTGGAATGACTCACTCAACTCCATCTTTTCGTCGTGAATCTCATGAATGATCACTTGGAGTTCCTGAATCTGACTGACGACTGTTTTGGAATCCACCATCTTGAAGTCAAGAAACTTCCATACAATGAACTTTTTCATTCCAGCGTCTTCAGTCTTATATTTCTTTTCTAGTGACAACCAAAGGATTTTAGCAGTTTGGACGGTGCAATATACATTGTATAAACCGTTTTCCAGTCCATTGAGAATGTAGTTCTTACAGATGAAATCAGAATTTTTCCACGCTGTAAGTGCCTCGACCTTGGTGGCGTCAGGTTCAAGTTCATCAACATGTGGTGGATCCTCAGAAAGGTATTTGGCTAGACCCAATGTTGTTAAGTAGAACAGCATTTTCTGTTGCCAACGTTTAAAGTCTTGCCCATTAAATATTTCTGGGCGCTCGCCGTGTGTGTACGTGACAGGTTGTGGAACCGGAGGCGCAGATAGTTGCACACTCACTGTTGGTGCAGATTTGTTGTTGCTATCTTGCGACATTTTCGTCTGCAAAGACAAACAACAAAGCAATTTCGTTTCAAGATTGTTACCAAATACGTAGCAGAAACGTTAAACAGAAACGTTTCAAACTCCGATCCCAAACAGAAATGCAGAAAAATGTTTCTATTCTGTATGCAGCCGCAACAGCGGCGGAGTGCCTCAAATATCGATGTTGTAATATTCACAATTTTAACAACAGCAAAGCGCTGCAATAGGTGTGCAATGAGATAACAGGAAGACGGTATGAGTAAAACAAGACGTACCGATTAGAATGTCCGAATCTAGCGTAGAACTGTTGGCTTGAAACGAAATTGCTCCCGCTACGGCGCTTTCGGATGTAGAGCAATCGCTTCCCAAACTTGAAACGGACCTCTCTGCGATGCAGCGCAGCAATCACAGAGGACGATGAATGCAAGAAAGGTTGTAAGTATTTCAGAACAGAGGAGGATGAGGAAGAATAGAAAATAAATTGTATGTCAATTTGTTTTCTATGTGCCTCTATATATATACTGGGGAGAAGCGTCTGTTGGCTGTTCAAACGGGCGTGACTGTTGGAAAGGTTGCGACCCTGTAGACCAACAGACCCTCGCGCGCACCCGTATTTCAAAGTTCAAAATAAACGGTTTAGCGCAGCGAGCCCGAGTGCAGCCTGGAGGCCCATTTAATTACAGGACCCCAAGAGCCCCAAGGCCCAAGGCCCTTATCTTTGACCTTTATGTATATATGAAAGCCTTCATGCCTTCAAGCCTTCATACATGATCCATTCCTTCTCCTCATTTTCTTTTGATATCACTTACTGAGCCTTAGTATATAAGGTGGAATTGGGATGTGTATTCCCCGATGTGGGATATTGTTTCCCTCACTTTTAGCCACTTATTCATTTCTAACAATCCCCCACATGAATAAGTGGTTATTTAATCTGTTCTGAAATATTGCGAAACACTGATCATATCGGTGAAAGTAGCACAATGGCCTTGAACTTTTCCTAGTGTTTTATCGTTATAACTTACTGGCGAATCAGTGGACTAGATTGTCTTTGAACTGTAAGCCTTTTGTGCACGCTTTATAAAGATAACATGTGATAAGTGTTTTTTTTAACTCCTTGGTTCTCTGTTTATGTTCGTTTTTGCCATGAACACCAGCTTGGTCTCATGAGTGCTTGAAGAATTTGACGTTATAATTCTTCCTGAAGCGGCGCCTTCGCACTCACGTAGGTGATTCTATAAAGAGTATCCCGTAATACTCCACTTGGTTCTTTATAACACCACAGTATAACATCATTAAAAGCTAAGCTTATCCTACTCTCCGACGGGTTGTGCACTGACTTATCTTAGGAATGGTTGTAATGTTTCTTGCAGTGCTACTAAGTTATATCCTCAATTTAGTTGTCCCTTTGAACCTAGATCTTGGGATCTCCAGTCAGCTAGGTTGGGTTTCCATTAAAGAAAAATTTTCAGTTTATAGGTCTTAAACCCATTCCCATCGATAAGGTTTGAGCTTTCTCTCTAGGCAAGCCTTTATTTAGTGGATCCGCGATGTTATCTTTTGACCTTACATAGTCTATAGTGATAACTCCATTAGAGAGAAGTTGCCTTATGGTTTTATGTCTACGACGAATATGTCTAGACTTACCATTATACAGTTTAATATTAGCTCTTCCAATAGCAGATTGACTATCACAATGTATACATATTGGAGGTACTAGTTTCTCCCAATTTGGAATATCTTCCAAAAAACTTCGAAGCCAATCTGCTTCTTCTGCAGCTTTATCTAGAGCAATAAACTCGAATTCCATTGTTGACCTTGCTATGCAAGTTTGTTTGGACGATTTCCATGAAATTGCTCCATTTCCTAATGTAAACACATATCCACTTGTGGATTTTGTGTCTTTTGACCCAGTTATCCAATTTGCATCACTATATCCTTCTATTACCGAAGGATATTTTTCATAATGCAGCATATAGTTTTGTGTATACTTTAGATATCCTAGAACTCTGATTATTGCTTTCTAGTGATGTTTACCAGGATTGCTGGTATATCTGCTAAGCTTGCTTATAGCATATGCAATATCAGGCCTAGTGCAGTTCATGACATACATAATACTTCCTAGTATACGGGAGTATTCAAGTTGATATATACCATCACCAGTGTTCTTTACCCAATTTTGTTTCATATCTACTGGCGATTTTGCAATAGATATATTATGCTGCTTGAATCTTTCAAGTATTTTGGCAATGTAATGTGACTCAGATAACGCATATCCTTGTGATGTTTTTATAATTTTTACACCCAAGATTACATCAGCCACTCCTACGTCTTTCATGTCGAATCTAGAGGATAACATATTCTTTGTAGATTTTATTATGGCCTTATTATTTCCTAGGATTAATAAATCATCAACACAAAGACAAATAATAACATATCCAATATCTGTGTGTTTTATATAAACACACTTATCTGATTCATTTATTTTGAATCCATTTGATAACATAGTTTCATCAAATTTCTCGTGCCATTGTTTTGGTGCTTGTTTAAGGCCATAAAGTGATTTTACTAACTTACACACCTTATTTTCATTTCCTGGACTTAGAAACCCTTCAGGTTGCTGCATATATATTTCTTCCTCCAGTTCACCATTTAAAAATGCGGTTTTCACATCCATTTGGTGTATTTCCAAATTTAGTATGGATGCTATTGCAATAAGCATTCTAATTGATGTGATTCTAGTCACTAGTGAGTATGTATCAAAGTAATCTAGATCTTCCTTTTGTCTAAATCCTTTTATTACAAGTCTTGCTTTATACTTGTCGATTGAGCCGTCAACCTTTAGTTTTTTCTTGAATATCCATTTATAACCTAGTGGTTTTGATCCTTTGGGTAGATCCACTAGTTCCCATGTATGGTTTTGTAAAAATAGATTCTATTTCACTGTTGACGGCCTCCTTCCATTAAGGAGCATCGGGAGATGACATTGCTTGCTGATAAGTTAGAGGTTCATTTTCTATCATGTATGCATAAAAATCTGGTCCAAAGGTTTTAGAGGTCCTTTGTCGTTTGCTCCTTCTTGGTTCCTCTATTTCTGATTTAACATTCCTTTCAAATGTGATTTGATCAATATTATCCTCGGGAGTATCAGTATCTCTCGGTCTCTTTTGAACAATAGTTTCAATCGAGTTTTTAAAAGGAAAAACATGTTCAAAAAATCTGGCATTTCGAGACTCGATAATGGTGTTTTCATGAATGTCATCAATTTCATATTTGTACACCAAAAATCGATATGCACTACTATTATGAGCATATCCAATGAATATGCAATCTTTAGTTTTTGGTCCAATTTTGACCTTTTTCGGTTTTGATATTTCTACTTTCGCCACACACCCCCACACTTTCAAGTATTTATAGGATGGTGGTCTATTTTTCCAAAGTTCTTGGGGAGATTTGGATGTTTTCTTTCGAGGTATTTTATTTAAAATATGATTTTCCGAAAGAATAGCTTCTCCCCAGAAGTTATTTGGTAGGCCAGAACTAATTAGTAAGGCATTCATCATTTCTTTAAGTGTTCTATTTTTCCGTTCGGCTATGCCGTTGGATTGAGGCGAATACGGGGCTGTAGTTTGGTGTATAATTCCATGCTCAGCACAGAATTCCTCAAATGGGGACTCGTACTCTCCTCCTCTATCACTTCTCAAAGCTTTTATTTTCTTGTTGAGTTGATTCTCAACTTCCGCCTTATACTGTTTAAACATATCGAATGCTTCATCTTTGCTTCTAAGGAGGTATACATGACAGTACCCGGTACAGTCATCAATAAAGGTAATAAAGTACCTTTTTCCACCTCTAGTTTGACACATTTTCAAATTGCATACGTCTGTATGTATTAGGTCTAGAGGTTCAGTTTCTCGTTCAATATGATGAAACGAGGTTCTTGTTATTTTTGCTTCTGCACACACTTGACACTTATAGTTAGGGTCTATGTTGCATTTTGGTATAAAATCTAGATTAATTAGTTTCCGCAATGTACCAAAGTTTACATGCCCTAATCTAGAATGCCATATGTTAGAAGTGTCAATAATATAAGCAGAAGATTAACTTTTATTTATATCACTGTTTGGTACAACGGTGGTTACATTGGCTTTAAATAAACCATCACACACATAACCTCTTCCTACATACACTCCGTTCTTTGACATTACAAACTTATCAGCAACAAAAGTTAGTTTAAAGCCATGTTTGCTAAGCAACGATCCTGAAATCAGGTTCTTGCGGATTTCTGGAACATGGAGAACGTCACTTAATGTAAGTTCCTTTCCAGAAGTTAATTTCAGTACAACCTTTCCCTTGCCTTCAACCCTTGAAGCAGATGAGTTGCCCATGAATAGTTGCTCATTATCAGTGGCAGGTTTGTAGGTTGTAAACATCCACTTATTGGCACATATATGACGAGTGGCTCCTGTGTCTAAAAACCACTCTTTGTTATTACCAACAAGGTTGCATTCAGAAACAACTACACATAAATCCATATCAGTGACACCATCAGAATTTTCTGCCACATTCGCTTCTTGTTTCTTCTTTTTGGGTGCACGATATACGGCTGCTTTATGACCTTTCTTTCCACAATTATGGCAATTTCCTTGAAACTTCTTTTGTTTCTTTGCCTTAGGATTATTTTCGCGTTTCCTTTTATTAGTCTTTTCATCCTCAACAACATTTGCCTTTGCCTGTATTGAATTGGTTGCCTTTTTCTCCGACCTTCTATTGTCCTCTTCAATTCGTAGTCGAACAACCGGATCCTCCATAGTCATTTCCTTGCGCTTGTGCTTCAAATAGTTCTTGAAATCCTTCCATGATGGAGGCAACTTTTCTATAGCGGCAACGACTTGGAATGACTCACTCAACTCCATCTTTTCGTCGTGAATCTCATGAATGATCACTTGGAGTTCCTGAATCTGACTGACGACTGTTTTGGAATCCACCATCTTGAAGTCAAGAAACTTCCATACAATGAACTTTTTCATTCCAGCGTCTTCGGTCTTATATTTCTTTTCTAGTGACAACCAGAGGATTTTAGCAGTTTGGACGGTGCAATATACATTGTATAAACCGTTTTCCAGTCCATTGAGAATGTAGTTCTTACAGATGAAATCAGAATTTTTCCATGCTGTAAGTGCCTCGACCTTGGTGGCGTCAGGTTCAAGTTCATCAACATGTGGTGGATCCTCAGAAAGGTATTTGGCTAGACCCGATGTTGTTAAGTAGAACAACATTTTCTGTTGCCTACGTTTAAAGTCTTGCCCATTAAATTTTTCCGGGCGCTCGCCGTGTGTGTACGTGACAGGTTGTGGAACCGGAGGCGCAGATAGTTGCACACTCACTGTTGGTGCAGATTTGTTGTTGCTATCTTGCGACATTTTCGTCTGCAAAGACAAACAACAAAGCAATTTCGTTTCAAGATTGTTACCAAATACGTAGTAGAAACGTTAAACAGAAACGTTTCAAACTCCGATCCCAAACAGAAATGCAGAAAAATGTTTCTATTCTGTATGCAGCCGCAACAGCGGCGGAGTGCCTCAAATATCGATGTTGTTATATTCACAATTTTAACAACAGCAAAGCGTTGCAATAGGTGTGCAATGAGATAACAGGAAGACGGTATGAGTAAAACAAGACGTACCGATTAGAATGTCCGAGTCCAGCGTAGAACTGTTGGCTTGAAACGAAATTTCTCCCGCTACGGCGCTTTCGGATGTAGAGCAATCGCTTCCCAAACCTGAAATGGACCTCTCTGCGATGCAGCATAGCAATCACAGAGGACGATGAACGCAAGAAAGGTTGTAAGTATTTCAGAACAGAGGAGGATGAGGAAGAACAGAAAATAAATTGTATGTCAATTCGTTTTCTGTGTGCCTCTATATATATACTGGGGAGAAGCGTCTGTTGGCTGTTCAAACGGGCGTGACTGTTGGAAAGGTTGCGACCCTATAGACCAACAGACCCGCGCGCGCGCCCGTATTTCAAAGTTCAAAATAAACGGTTTAGCGCAGCGAGCCCGAGTGCAGCCTGGAGGCCCATTTAATTACAAGACCCCAAGAGCCCCAAGGCCCAAGGCCCTTATCTTTGACCTATAATTATTAGTATATATGAAAGCCTTCATGCCTTCAAGCCTTCATACATGATCCATTCCTTCTCCTCATTTTCTTTTGATATCACTTACCGAGCCTTAGTATATAAGGTGGAATTGGGATGTGTATTCCCCGATGTGGGACATTGTTTCCCTCACTTTTAGCCACTTATTCATTTCTAACAATCCCCCACATGAATAAGTGGTTATTTAATCTGTTCTAAAATATTGCGAAACACTGATCATATCGGTGAAAGTAGCACAATGGCCTTGAACTTTTCCTAGAGTTTTATCGTTATAACTTACTGGCGAATCAGTGGACTAGATTGTCTTTGAACAGTAAGCCTTTTGTGTAAGCTTTATAAAGATAACACATGATAAGTGTTTTTTTAACTCCTTGGTTCTCTGTTTGTGTTCGTTTTTGTCATGAACACCAGCTTGGTCTCATGAGTGCTTGAAGAATTTGACCTTATAATTCTTCTTGAAGCGGCGCCTTCGCACTCACGTAGGTGATTCTATAAAGAGTATCCCGTAATACTCCACTTGGTTCTTTATAACACCACGGTATAGACATCATTAAAAGCTAAGCTTATCCTACTCTCCGACGGGTTGTGCACTGACTTATCTTAGGAATGGTTGTAATGTTTCTTGCAGTGCTACTAAGTTATATCCTCAATTTAGTTGTCCCTTTGAACCTAGATCTTGGGATCTCCAGTCAGCTAGGTTGGGTTTCCATTAAAGAAAACTTTTCAGTTTATAGGTCTTAAACCCATTCCCATCGATAAGGTTTGAGCTTTCTCTCTAGGCAAGCCTTTAGTTAGTGGATCCGCGATGTTATCTTTTGACCTTACATAGTCTATAGTGATAACTCCATTAGAGAGAAGTTGCCTTATGGTTTTATGTCTACGACGAATATGTCTAGACTTACCATTATACAGTTTACTATTAGCTCTTCCAATAGCAGATTGACTATCATAATGTATACATATTGGAGGTACTGGTTTTTCCCAATTTGGAATATCTTCCAAAAAACTTCGAAGCCAATCTGCTTCTTCTGCAGCTTTATCCAGAGCAATAAACTCGGATTCCATTGTTGACCTTGTTATGCAAGTTTGTTTGGACGATTTCCATGAAATTGCTCCATTTCCTAATTTAAACACATATCCACTTGTGGATTTTGTGTCTTTTGACCCAGTTATCCAATTTGCATCACTATATCCTTCTATTACAGAAGGATATTTTTCATAATGCAGCATATAGTTTTGTGTATACTTTAGATATCCTAGAACTCTGATTATTGTTTTCCAGTGATGTTTACCAGGATTGCTGGTATATCTGCTAAGCTTGCTTATAGCGTATGCAATATCAGGCCTAGTGCAGTTCATGACATACATAATACTTCCTAGTATACGGGAGTATTCAAGTTGATATATACCATCACCAGTGTTCTTTACCCAATTTTGGTTCATATCTACTGGCGATTTTGCAATAGATATATTATGCTGCTTGAATCTTTCAAGTATTTTGGCAATGTAATGTGACTCAGATAACGCATATCCTTGTGATGTTTTTATAATTTTTACACCCAAGATTACATCAGCCACTCCTAGGTCTTTCATGTCGAATCTAGAGGATAACATATCCTTTGTAGATTTTATTATGGCCTTATTATTTCCTAGGATTAATAAATCATCAACATAAAGACAAATAATAACATATCCAATATCTGTGTGTTTTATATAAACACACTTATCTGATTCATTTATTTTGAATCCCTTTGATAACATAGTTTCATCAAATTTCTCGTGCTATTGTTTTGGTGCTTGTTTAAAGCCATAAAGTGATTTTACTAACTTACACACCTTATTTTCATTTCCTGGACTTAGAAACCCTTCAGGTTGCTGCATATATATTTCTTCCTCCAGTTCACCATTTAAAAATGCGGTTTTCACATCCATTTGGTGTATTTCCAAATTTAGTATGGATGCTATTGCAATAAGCATTCTAATTGATGTGATTCTAGTCACTGGTGACTATGTATCAAAGTAATCTAGATCTTCCTTTTGTCTAAATCCTTTTATTACAAGTCTTGCTTTATACTTGTCGATTGAGCCGTCAGCCTTTAGTTTTTTCTTGAATATCCATTTATAACCTAGTGGTTTTGATCCTTTGGGTAGATCCACTAGTTCCCATGTATGGTTTTGTAAAATAGATTCTATTTCACTGTTGACGGCCTCCTTCCAGTAAGGAGCATCGGGAGATGACATTGCTTGCTGATAAGTTAGAGGTTCATTTTCTATCATATATGCATAAAAATCTGGTCCAAAGGTTTTAGAGGTCCTTTGTCGTTTGCTCCTTCTTGGTTCCTCTATTTCTGATTCAACATTCCTTTCAAATGTGGTTTGATCAATATTATCCTCGGGAGTATCAGTATCTCTCGGTCTTTTTTGAACAATAGTTTCAATCGAGTTTTTAAGAGGAAAAACATGTTCAAAAAATCTGGCATTTCGAGACTCGATAATGGTGTTTTCATGAATGTCATCAATTTCAGATTTGTACACCAAAAATCGATATGCACTACTATTATGAGCATATCCAATGAATATGCAATCTATAGTTTTTGGTCCAATTTTGACCTTTTTCGGTTTTGGTATTTCTACTTTGGCCAGACACCCCCACACTTTCAAGTATTTATAGGATGGTGGTCTATTTTTCCAAAGTTCGTGTGGAGATTTGGATGTTATCTTTCGAGGTATTTTATTTAAAATATGATTTGCCGAAAGAATAGCTTCTCCTCAGAAGTAATTTGGCAAGCCAGAACTAATTAGTAAGGCATTCATCATTTCTCTAAGTGTTCTATTTTTCCGTTCGGCTATGCCGTTGATTGAGGCGAATACGGGGCTGTAGTTTGGTGTATAATTCCATGCTCAGCACAGAATTCCTCAAATGGGGACTCGTACTCTCCTCCTCTATCACTTCTCAAAGCTTTTATTTTCTTGTTGAGTTGATTCTCAACTTCCGTCTTATACTGTTTAAACATATCGAATGCTTCATCTTTGCTTCTAAAGAGGTATACATGACAGTACCTGGTACAGTCATCAATAAAGGTAATAAAGTACCTTTTTCCACCTCTAGTTTGACACATTTTCAAATTGCACACATCTGTATGTATTAGGTCTAGAGGTTCAGTTTCTCGTTCAATATGATGAAAGAGGTTCTTGTTATTTTTGCTTCTGCACGGACTTGACACTTAAAGTTAGGGTCTATGTTGCATTTTGGTAAAAAATCTAGATTAATTAGTTTCCGCAATGTATCAAAGTTTACATGCCCTAATCTAGAATGCCATATGTTAGAAGAGTCAATAATATAAGCAGAAGATTCACTTTTATTTATATCACTGTTTGGTACAACGGTGGTTACATTGGCTTTAAATAAACCATCACACACATAACCTCTTCCTACATACACTCCGTTCTTTGACATTACAAACTTGTCAGCAACAAAAGTTAGTTTAAAGCCATGTTTGCTAAGCAACGATCCCGAAATCAGGTTCTTGCGGATTTTGGAACGTGGAGAACGTCACCTAATGTAAGTTCCTTTCCAGAAGTTAATTTCAGTACAACCTTTCCCTTGCCTTCAACCCTTGAAGCAGATGAGTTGCCCATGAATAGTTGCTCATTATCAGTGGCAGGTTTGGTGGTTGTAAACATCCACTTATTGGCACATATATGATGAGTGGCTCCTGTGTCTAAAAACCACTCTTTGTTATTACCAACAAGGTTGCATTCAGAAACAACTGCACATAAATCCATATCAGTGACACCATCAGAATTTTCTGCCACATTCGCTTCTTGTTTCTTCTTTTTGGGTGCGCGACATACGGCTGCTTTATGACCTTTCTTTCCACAATTATGGCAATTTCCTTGAAACTTCTTTTGCTTCTTTGCCTTAGGATTATTTTCGCGTTTCCTTTTATTAGTCTTTTCATCCTCAACAACATTTGCCTTTGCCTGTATTGAATTGGTTGCCTTTTTCTCCGACCTTCTATTGTCCTCTTCAATTCGTAGACGAACAACCAGATCCTCCATAGCCATTTCCTTGCGCTTGTGCTTCAAATAGTTCTTGAAATCCTTCCATGATGGAGGCAACTTTTCTATAGCGGCAGCGACTTGGAATGACTCACTCAACTCCATCTTTTCGTCATGAATCTCATGAATGATCACTTGGAGTTCCTGAATATGACTGACGACTGTTTTATAATCCACCATCTTGAAGTCAAGAAACTTCCATACAATGAACTTTTTCATTCCAGCGTCTTCGGTCTTATATTTCTTTTCTAGTGACAACCAGAGGATTTTAGCAGTTTGGAAGGCGCAATATACATTGTATAAACCGTTTTCTAGTCCATTGAGAATGTAGTTCTTACAGATGAAATCAGAATTTTTCCATGTTGTAAGTGCCTCGACCTTGGTGGCGTCAGGTTCAAGTTCATCAACATGTGGTGGATCCTCAGAAAGGTATTTGGCTAGACTCAATGTTGTTAAGTAGAACAGCATTTTCTGTTGCCAACATTTAAAGTCTTGCCCATTAAATTTTTTCGGGCGCTCGCCGTGTGTGTACGTGACAGGTTGTGGAACCGGAGGCATAGATAGTTGCACACTCACTGTTGGTGCAGATTTGTTGTTGCTATCTTGCGACATTTTCGTCTGCAAAGACAAACAACAAAGCAATTTCGTTTCAAGACTGTTACCAAATACGTAGCAGAAACGTTAAACAGAAACGTTTCAAACTCCGATCCCAAACAGAAATGCAGAAAAATGTTTCTATTCTGTATGCAGCCGCAACAGCGGCGGAGTGCCTCAAATATCGATGTTGTTATATTCACAATTTTAACAACAGCAAAGCGTTGCAATAGGTGTGCAATGAGATAACAGGAAGACGGTATGAGTAAAACAAGACGTACCGATTAGAATATCCGAGTCCAGCGTAGAACTGTTGGCTTGAAATGAAATTGCTCCCGCTACGGCGCTTTCAGATGTAGAGCAATCGCTTCCCAAACCTGAAACGGACCTCTCTGCGATGCAACGCAGCAATTACAAAGGACGATGAACGCAAGAAAAGTTGTAAGTATTTCAGAACAGAGGAGGATGAGGAAGAACAGAAAATAAATTATCTTTGACCTTTAATTATTAGTATATATGAAAGCCTTCATGCCTTCAAGCCTTCATACATGATCCATTCCTTCTCCTCATTTTCTTTTGATATCACTTACTGAGCCTTAGTATATAAGATGGAATTGGGATGTGTATTCCCCGATGTGGGACATTGTTTCCCTCACTTTAGCCACTTATTCATTTCTAACACATTTATCAAAAATGGCAAGCGGTTATCAAATTTTGATTACAATTGAATGCAATACTGTATATCAAATCCATCACTGCCAAAAAACAAATATCAATACATATTGTATTTTCATTAAATGCTTTAAGAATTATTTAAAAAACTCAAACCATCAATTAGCATTACTGATAACTGTTCTTCTTTAGATATAGCGCTAGGTTCATATAAGGAAAGTGGTTTAACAGACATTATATATTTCTACTAATACATTATAATTTATATAACGGATGCAAGTCAATTATGTTTATGGCCCAAGTTTCCTTTTTTTGTGGTATGCTGGCTCCATCTTAGGTTATATTATATTTATACATGCATTTATCTTTAAGTGGACTGCTTTTAAATGGAAAGAAAATTCTTATTAATAGTATAATAAAGGTGAATACTAATTGACAGATTGTGGTGAAATTTGTATTTACTGTTACAAAAGCTTCAATATACGGTATTAGTAATAGTGATCTAAGGTAATACATTAAAATTATAAGAAAGTAGTACAATTTGTTTTCACAATCAAGTAGATTTCTTTACATGGTGATAGTGGGCAATACATAATTTCGAACCAAGGGAAATCTAATTTAAAATTAAATGCATCAATACGAGGCAATAAATTAATTAGAAACTAAACAATAACTCTAAACCATTATGCTTTTTATAGAATAATTTTGAATTGTTTAGCATGTTTACACCGTACTTTTATAGTAATAGTGATCTAAGGCAATACATTAAAATTATAAGAGATTAATCAAATTTGTTTTCACAATCAAGTGGATTTCTTTACATGGTAATAGTAGGCAATAAATAGTTTCAAATCAAGGAAATCTAATTCAAAATTAAATGCATTAACATGAGACAATAAATTAATTAGAAATTAAACAGTAACTGTAAACCATTATGCTTTTTATAAAATAATTTTGAATTGTTTATCATGTTTACACCGTACTTTTATAGTATTAGTGATCTAAGGCAATACATTAAAATTTTAAGAGAGTTATCAAATTTGTTTTCACAATCAAGTGGATTTCTTTACATGGTGATAGTAGGCCATCAATAATTTCGAATCAAGGGAAATCTAGTTCAAAATTTAATGCAGTAATATGAGGCAATAAATTAATTAGAAATTAAACAACAATTCTAAACCATTGTGCTTATTATAAAATAATTTTGAATTGTTTATCAGGTTTACACCATGCTTTTATAGCATATATGGAAAAATAATTATGTATTAGTTGTCTCGTATGAAATTTATATTGGATGCTAACTCCAACATAATAGTTTATAATGTATTTACTTTTTTTATTCATTTGATTTGATGGATTTCCTATTGGGAAAAAATCTCACTATCGATACAATTACCCAGGCACTTTTTCTCAAAAGTTAACAGAATTGGTTGCTACTCATGGCGAGGAGACGCCAGAATTGAGATTGCAAGCGTATGTATCAGTGAGAGGTCATGAGACTGGTGGAAGAGTTCGTGGTTATGGCGAGGTGGTAACACCAAATATGGTCCCTTGGGTGCAACAAACCCTACATATTCCATCTACTCGTAGATCACGAAGAGGATGGGATTATGCATCATTGCAATCTAAGAATTTGGAACTGCAAGCAATGTATGAACAACAAAAGAAAGAGATTGAAGAGCTACGACATATGGTTTTAACTATACAACATCAGTCCTCTAATTCAGAGTCTCCTTTCGATTAACAAGCGCACAACCATCATGAATCCCCCATCCAAGTGCAGGTCCAACCTCAGTCGCCAACCCAGCATCAGCCACCTTACATATTTCAATCTCACATACAACCACACATCCACCGTATCCACACACTAGCCATTTATATTACCCTCACCCATATCGTCCACCTTTATACACACCAATTTCTCACCCTGTAGGAGATTTCACATCAACGCTAAGTGATATGGATTTTCTACAACAACTCATCCCTCCACATAGTGTAAGTAGTTAGTTTCAGCAAAAAATAGAATAATTTTGTTTTTAGTTTTAGTTTTATGTAAGTGGTTTAGTCATGTGTACTTTTGACTGTTTATGGGAACAAAATTTTCTTGTTTTTGTTTATTGAAATGAAATTAAATGGCACTTGTTTTTTATTGTATACTTGTGCGTCAGTGTGGTATATGAAGCAAATATGCATTGGTATGAATGATAATTTTGTGTTGTGACAGTAAACATATAGATTAATCAATATGAATCCCATATCTTTTGATATACGGTACAATAAATATATAGATGCCCTTTTGTGACAGTAAGTCAACAGAAAAATGCATGTCATAGATGTCCTTTTGTGCTAGTCAGTCAATAGAAAAATGCATGTATTGATGTCCTTGATGTACTTTTATGCTGTTCTAATGCATTGTAATGTCAGTTCAATAGAGATATGTTTAACTGTTGCATTATATTTAGTATAAATTAGGGGTATTTATATATGGTGACATATTTATTAGGGGCATTTATAGCTAGCACTATTTGTTTGTTCTTCATGTACGGTACTCAAATATTGGAGCCATTTATGAGTGCCTTTATTTTTTTAAAACTTTTCGGGGCTTATACAATTGCTTCTAATAGGTTATGAATAATATTTGGGACCACACAGCATTAAAGGCGAATGAAGATGCAAATACGCCTCTATTTCTTTTTAGAGGCTACATTTTTAGAGGCAGACATACATTTGCCTCTCATTGTTATAGAGGCATTATTAAATATAATTTGGCCTCTAATCTCAGTAGCAAGGGCCTATGTAAATGCCTTTGTATCTCTTATTTTTGGTAGTGACACACATTTACTTATGATGATCTTTTTACTGTTTTTATCCACCAAGTTGGCAATACTAATTAAGAATGGTTAATGAACCTTCTTGCATGTATCTTAATATTAAACACAACTAAGCTACATTATAATATGCATTGAATTTGAAAATGTTATCAAATTATCGTGGCTATCCATCAAAAGGTGTTATAAAGAAACCATATATAACACTACTCTATGCTCCATCCACACCCGTTCATTTCTTTATTTCCAGGATATTGCATTCCCAAACACAAAACTAAAAGAACAACAAGAGCAGCTTAATGTCATCATTGAGTCGCATGCTAATTATACTTGTTACTAAGAAAGATATTGATAACTATTTTTGACTAGGCCTTCAGCAACTTCAATCCCTTCTTAATGTCTAGCTCCACATGTTTCTCCATGAATGAACCAATGTCCATAACCTCAAATTTATTCAGCAGAGAAATACTGGATACAGTGGAAATGTGCATAATGGACAAATCATCGATAACCATATATGCCACTGCTCCTTTCACATATACAGGGCCTACAGTATTAGTCAACGAAGTCAAACCCACAAACATCATCCCAGTATGCATATTATTCCAACAATTAGGATATTTAGCACCGTATGTGCCAGTTACATAGTTACTGTGCTGTTGGTAAGTGATAACCATGATTATCACTATATGGGCATCTATAGTACTTCTTAATGACAATTTCTATACTGTTTTCAACATCAGTGAGTCCAATGTGTTTTTATTGATTATTTAGCTATTAATATAATTTTCTTAATTTTAATACATTAAATAAATAGTTAGCACAATTAAACAAAGTTAAACATTTGCCTGCATTAAATTTTTATTATACCCAAAAACACGTTGCTTCATTGACACCATTTCCACTTGTACCCACATTTCTAACTCCGCTCAACTGCTCTATGTACTTAACAAATGCATCCTCGGTAGTTCACAAACATTCAAATGTAAATAGTCTACTTATAAGAAGTTTTTGTTGAAACGTAATTTAAACTCAAACTCATGCATCAGTTTGTTTACTGCTTTCGAATAAAGCATGTGACATAACATGTGGTTTTCTTTTCTTCCTTTACAAGTTGGAGCAGTCTAAACTAAATAATAGGAAACGTTGTTTTCCTTTGAATTAGTTTTTAGCCAAGTGGCTATGTTTGTGGATCTGTTATTTTGTTTTGTTTAAGTATTAGCGTATGTTGTTTGTTTTTCATTATTACGAGAAAGTGAATAATAATAACAAGCTACCTTCACATACTCTTGTAATTTACTTTCTCTGTTTTTTAATCCATTTTGGAAACTGCAGTTTTTCCTACAATTGGTATCGGAGCCCGGTTTGCTTGTAAGCAAGTCACAACGATGAGTGGATCGATTCAGCCTCAGCTTTCGAAATTTAGCGGAAAGAATTTTGATCAATGGTGTATCCAAATGAAGGCATTATTTGGATTCCAAGATCTGTGGGAAATCATTGAACATGGATTCACTGAACCAGCAAACGAGACAGAGCTCGCACAGCTAACTCAAACACTATAACGATCCTAGATTTTAATTAAATTTAAATTGATAATTAAATTAATTTTTGAATTAAAATTGTGAAATTTATCGATTAAAGTGATACGAGTTTCCCCGAACTCAAATAAATTTGGTATAAATCATTTAAATTTAAATATTGTATATATATGTATATATGTGATTTGAATTTAAATAACTCAATGTAATAATTTGTGAAATCATTAATTAAATCTTAATATAAATGGTTTAAAGATAAGTATAAAAATAAAATGATTTTTAAAATTCAGAATTGATGGTTAGTAATGATTTGAATGTACAAATTAAATATAAGATAATAAATATTAAGGTAAATTAATAAATATTTAAAAGTAGAGATATAAATAAATATAAGATAAATTATCAAAATATAAAGGAAAACCTTAGCTCAAATTTTCACAACATATTACAATAGAACTTCCTTCATATTCAAAGTATTAGCTTGTAAAGGAAAAACAAAATTTTATAATTATGAAACAATATAAGTAAACACATGAATAAAATTTAACAACAAATTAAAATAGAAACTTAATTATATTATAAAGTAGTATTGTAAATGCAAAGTTTAAGTATAAAGACAAAATAAAAAGAAGGTAAAATACATGATAATTTATACTATTATCTCTAGTACACAAGAGGTATACATCAGCCCCGAAAAGAAGAAACAAAATGAATATATGTTTGTACAAGTAATAAATGCAGCCACCACAACCATATTATCTCAGCCGAAAAGAAAACATACAAACCAGACAAAACTTGTAAAAGAAGCAAGCATGGGCTAGGCATGGGAACAAAGTATCAAAGCATTAAATGCAAGATTATCTTCGGCCACCAAAAGGAAGCAATATCTTTGCCTATACCTGTACTAAAAAGAAAAGAAAGATGGCAATACTTATTTTATATATTATCACTTGTACACTTCACTTCCTACGTGTAAACTCCCCTCTACATATACCAACCGACTTCTCTCTATTTCATTTCATTCCTTCCAACTGAAGAAATAAAAAAATAACTAAAGTAAACATCACCTAAAGACTCAAGCAATGCAATCAACTAAATACAACAAAGCAAGGAGGATCAAGAAAATCAGGCTGCTAACAGTTTAAAACAAGAAGTTTTCTCTGTTCAACAGTTGCTTCAAGTGAGCAACTCTTTAAATTAGAATCTTAGATCTATAAATTGATGATTGCTTGATGATGTTGTGCAAATGGTTTACTGCTTATTTGTTTGCATGACTGGATGTATGTATATACATACATGTGATTGTTCTGTTGAAGTTCAAACTTTTGCCAGGAAAGTAAAACACATTTTAACCTGAATTTATCCCTTGATGCATGCAGAAAGATTGTGAGTAAACAATTTAATTTAGAAACAATTTTTAAACCTGTGTTTATGCATAAATGTTGTGATGATTTCTGTTCTGAATAACAAAACAATCTTTCTCTGTTCAAAACATCACAAGTGAGTAACCTCACTTTTAAAATGGTTAAGTATATATATCTGTGGCATATTCATCTTTGAATAAGTATGAAATGTGTATATATATATATATAAATTCAATTCTGTCGAGTGCATGTGAATGTATGATATGTAATGTATGTGTATTATCATAGTACTCTCTGTATTTAGCTTCCAGGCCTTGTTTTGTTAAAAAATCATATCTTTTTGATTAATCTCCAATTAAACTTAAGATTCGAATGAAAATTGTTTGTTTTACCACAAATTTTAGTTTGGAATTTTATTCAAGTCAAATTTATATAAATATGACTCTGGAAATCAAATTTAACTGATCAAGTCAAAAACAAGAGGAAATTTAAATATCAAAATTTATTGTTCCACAGCTAGGATTTGAAACACCATGCAAAAATATGAATTTTGAAACAAAAATCAAGATTTTTAGTAAAGAGGTTAGAGTGCAGTTCTAGGTTGAAGTAAAAATGGGAAACTTAGGTTTTCTGGTGATCTCGTCGATGGGGGAGGTCAGGGTTGCTAGTGGTGATGGAGGAGCCTATGGTGGTGGTAGGAAAAATAACCGGAGGTGGCATCTTCCATGGAGGTGGCAGCGGCAGGCAATTTTCTTTCGTAGCCCTAGTTTTTGTGAGGTCGAGATCTTCTATTCGTTCGCCATCTTAGGTTGACCGAGTTCAACGTGGTTCTGGGGGATGGAAGAGGAAGTGAAGACGAAGAGATGACCTAAGTTTCGTGATCTCCGGTGGTCGAGGGTGCATGAACGAGCCACGTTTCCAGGTGATGGCGAAGCTTGGTGACAGTTCCAGGTTTGGTTTTTGGCTCGAATTCAATTTCGAGTCCACCTGGAAGCAATCTGATGATTAAGTTGAAGTTTGGTGATGTTAGTGGATGGGGGATGATCGCTGTTGATGGTCGAAATCATCCACAGCCTTCGTGCACGTGCACGTGCACTAACCCCTGATGGTTTGAGAATTTTGTTTGTAAGCCTGGGTGGTTTCAGTAGGTGCTCGGATTTCCTCGCGCTTGTCTCGAGTGTTTACTCGAGCGAACGTGTGTCGGGCTCGAAGCCGGATTCCACTGGCTCGGGTAGGATACTAGTTACAGGTTTTAACCTATCCAGTTTTCAAATAAAAAAAGATTGAATGTAAATTTATAGATCAAGGTTTGAATTGGATTTAAACTTTATTTAAGATAAATCGGTACTTCATTTTAAAAATCTTAAAATTTAAAATGAAAGTTAGAAGTAAATTTGGAAAATGTATGACGATTAAACCATTAATAAGAATGAGTTCTGCCTTAAGTAATAATGATGGTAATTCATTGATTTTTACATTGATTAAAATGGATAAATAATTTATTTAATTAATTAATGATTTGGAGTTTAATTAAATACGTAATCAAAGGGTGAATTAATGGGTTTATAGGTTGATTTAAGTAATATGATTAATTAAGGATAATTGAATTAATTAAAGTGTTTGATAAATTAATTTATATCAAATGATTTGTAATTAATAAATCAGGATTGGATAATTAATTCATAAGTAATTAATTTACTTGGAAATAAATTGAATTGATGAGGATTAAACGATTAATTAATCCTGCTTATAAATGATTATTGAATGCTTGACCTTACTCGTGAATGATTGCATTGTACGAAATGCCTTGAATTGATTATCCTATCTGATCTATAATATTTTGTTCTATGTGATTGTGCTGTGTATAATGTATTCATTTATTTACATTCGTATATTATCTTGTGATATATATCTGTGATCTGTACGATAAGCGTTATAGTTTATATCGCTTATCAACTATATTTCTGTGTTTTAATCTGTGATGATTAAATGATGTTGCACTATTGTGTTAAACCCCTGGACTACACCATACACACACAAATATGGATTTCACGTGGAAATCGGTTAAGTCACAGATAATTTAAAATGTAATATTTTTGAAATTGAAATTTTGATTTCAATTGATTTTGAGATTGGGAATTTGGGTTTAAAGTGAAAAGCTTTTGAATTGGAATTTCAAAGATAAAAGTTATTTTGAATAACTTAATCGAGTTTTGAAAATTTAAATAATTTGATTTAAATTTGAATTCAAGTTTGAAATTGAATCCTATGATTTGAAATTTCGGTTAAAGATGATATAAAGGTGTTTGTATGAATTTAAACCATTTTAAAAATATTGGTTTGAGAATTTGAATTTAACCCAAGAACCTTAACTCGTATAAATGAGTCAGATTTCCAAAATGAAAACGGTTTGTTTTAAAAGAATAAAAGCTTTCAGATAAGAAATGAAATTCTAGTTTAATTAAAGGAATTTCAAGTTTGAATTGAAAAATGGTTTTCTAAGTTATGAATGAATTCTTTTAGAAAGCTATGAATTAAATCAGTTTATTTTTAACAGATTTAAAATGATGATTTGTTTAAACCATTTGAAATGGAATTGTTTTGAAAGCTATGAGTTAAATCTTGATTTAACGAGTTAATCAAATTGAAATGGAAATTGATTTGGAAAATCTGTGAATGAATCTTTTGTTTAAAAGATTAAAGTGTGGAAATTGTTTAACCGTTAAAGGTTATTAAAATGAATCTTTTTGTTAAAGATTTGAAAATGGTAATTTGTTAAACCATTTGAAAAGAAAGTTTGGGTTTAAGTTGTGACTTAACTGAAATCCCATTATCCATATGTTTTTAAAGTATTACGCTCATTATTCGGTTTAGCCGGGAGAGGACCTTTGTGTCATATAACCCATTCCGAATAAGTGATACGTCGTATATGGATAGTATTTGAAGACCGGTGTTGAAGACCGGGTGTTTGCGAAAACGATAGGATAACCTATCGATTGTCTCTGCACTGGGTAGCTCCTGGTATAGAGATTCCCTAAGTGATGGGAAATCCGATCGGGATTGTGAATACCTGGATTTGCAAGGGCTTCTCGGAAGTGCCTTCGGTTCTGTTCGAACCCGGAATAGACTTGTATGGTTACATGTCTGACATTACACTTTGAGATATAAAGCCGATTTCTTTCAAATACATTTCTGTTGGTGGCGGAGAATTTATTCTCTTAGCTTAACACCCTTCTCTGAGACGTACGAGCTCGGAGGTTATGTAGTTGAAATTTATCAACGATATATTCCCAATTTGGTAATGTGACATGCTGAGTGTTGCTGTGTGATGATCATCGTTTGATCATTTGTGATATGATCGTTTATTTGATCATTTATCTTTGTGATCATTACTTTGATCATCTGTTGACCCAAAGCATGGCTTTGTGACAAAGCGTAGCTTTATGGACGAGACTTCGTCGGACCTCACAACCCGGAAATGGTCGAAACAGGAATATGTGGCAAGGTTATGAGGGTCGCGCCCTTTAGGGTATGTCATTTCCTTTTGGAAAAGGGTGGTATCAGGTATGGAGCCCTGGTATTTAACCTATGTGGATACTCCGATCTCATTTATTGTGATTGTGTGTTTGATCGAGGCGCCTCGGATAAAGGTCCCAAAGGACCGAGGAGTGTCATATTCGTGAGTTACCTGTTATAGGGGTAACCCGGCCTTGTGTTGGTAGAGAGCAGTTGTCTCTCGGGACGTCCAGCCAGAGGCGATCCCATTCGGCAGTAGGAAAGGAAGTTCCTTAGCCTGACCATTTGTTGGAAATCCAAAGAAACAATACGAACCTTTACGATTGCAATTGTAGAACCTGTCTCCTCAGGAGGCAGCTATAGCAGGCATAATATAATGGTACCTATGCTGGCTAAGATTAATATTGTATTTTCGAAATGATCTTGTACACTATGCACTAGTAATAATATCAAAAGAGTTTTCCTTTGCGTAGTAAGCATATTTGACTATCATAAGAAGCAATCTCCTCCAAGTCTGCGTTTGCCTTGTGTGTGTGGTGGGAGGTCTTATGGTAGTTTCATTTTCCAAAAGCATTGCGGATTTCAATGTTTAAAATCCTTTGTTGTTGTTTAAAGATAAACTGTTTTTGTTGCTCACACCAGTCCCACGACTGACTCGGAGTTTATTGTTCCTTTCCTAAACTCTAGGTGCTCATAATTTTCTACACGAGCAGTCTAGAGTTGGGGTTTTCAGATATTCAGGTTGAGTAGATTATCTGGAGCTAGTCAGTCCTTGGACGACTGACCTTGCTTTCCGCTAGCTATGGATTGGAGCATTCGATTGGAGATATTCTATCCACTGTTGATGTTATCTTTTCTTTCCGCTGTTATTTCTTGTATCTCTGATATTGTTGTATCATATTGATATCATTGTTATATATTATACTGGATATTATATTCATTGGATTGTATATGATATCATCTATTTTTATTCCGCTGTGTTGTTGTACTTAATGGTGTTATAAGCTCCGGAGAACTAGATTCGGCGTTTGAATCTACGACATTTTGAGTACAAGTGAAGTACGGATGCCGATTTTCGAAGGTCGACTTTTGGGTCTTTACAACGTGGTATTAGAGCTGAGGGTAAAACTTTAGCTCAGGAGTATAACACATTAAGTAGCTCATTAGAGATAGGGTGAAGTATACCCTAGAATGAGTATTCCTCAGATATCTGTCAGTACGCCTCAGTAAATTCTCTTACTATCCACTGATAGTGAGTATGGGTGCAAGAAGAGGATGAGATAGGGGACAGGGAAATACGACTATAAATGGTCAATACTCTGTAACAACAAGGAAACAATATTTTCTCTATCTATCTCTTTTAGTCGTCATCTTTTCTCAATTCTTCGATATTTTCTGGTCGATCCAGAAAGGAAATTCGATATATTAATATGGGACATAAACTCCAAATAGGCCAAAATTGTTTGTTTGGATGTATTGGTTGCTTTGTTTACTATGGTTGATAGGTATACTTTAGTTTCTAAACTGAAAGTTTTGAAATTGTATCCATATATCTATCTATTCTTTGGGTCCCAATATATTCTACGAACGGTTAGTTATCCCTTCGAACTAACCGATGCCACTGCATATTTCGTAGATCTGGATAACCCGAGTATCTTGTGAAGTGTCAAATAGATTCGTTCTTGTATCTGTTATTGATATTCTGATTTGTTAAGCCAAATGCAGAATAGATGTTCATTTGATTTGATGAAATGTTCTTCATCTATCTCTGTGTTGTTTTTGTGCCTGCGAATTTCGAGGACGAAATTCTTTTAAGGGGGGAAGTTTGTAATGATCCTAGATTTTAATTAAATTTAAATTGATAATTAAATTAATTTTTGAATTAAAATTGTGAAATTTATCGATTAAAGTGATGCGAGTTTCCCCGAACTAAAATAAAATTGGTATAAATCATTTAAATTTAAATATTGTATATATATGTATATATGTGATTTGAATTTAAATAACTCAATGTAATAATTTGTGAAATCATTAATTAAATCTTAATATAAATGGTTTAAAGATAAGTATAAAAATAAAATGATTTTTAAAATTTAGAATTGATAGTTAGTAATGATTTGAATGTACAAATTAAATATAAGATAATAAATATTAAGGTAAATTAATAAATATTTAAAAGTAGAGATATAAATAAATACAAGATAAATTATCAAAATATAAAGGAAAACCTTAGCTCAAATTTTCACAACATATTACAGTAGAACTTCCTTCATATTCAAAGTATTAGCTTGTAAAGGAAGGAAAAACAAAATTTTATAATTATGAAACAATATAAGTAAACACATGAATAAAATTTAACAACAAATTAAAATAGAAACTTAATTATATTATAAAGTAGTATTGTAAATGCAAAGTTTAAGTATAAAGACAAAATAAAAAGATGGTAAAATACATGATAATTTATACTATTATCTCTAGTACACAAGAGGTATACATCAGCCCCGAAAAGAAGAAACAAAATGAATATATGTTTGTACAAGTAATAAATGCAGCCAACACAACCATATTATCTCAGCCGAAAAGAAAACATACAAACCAGACAACACTTGTAAAAGAAGCAAGCATGGGCTAGGCATGGGAACAAAGTATCAAAGCATTAAATGCAAGATTATCTTCGGCCACCAAAAGGAAGCAATATCTTTGCCTATACCTGTACTAAAAAGAAAAGAAAGATGGCAATACTTATTTTATATATTATCACTTGTACACTTCACTTCCTACGTGTCAACTCCCCTTTGCATATACCAACCGACTTCTCTCTATTTCATTTCGTTCCTTCCAACTGAAGAAAGAAAAAAAATAACTAAAGTAAACATCACCTAAAGACTCAAGCAATGCAATCAACTAAATACAACAAAGCAAGGAGGATCAAGAAAATCAGGCTGCTAACAGTTTAAAACAAGACGTTTTCTCTGTTCAACAGTTGCTTCAAGTGAGCAACCCTTTAAATTAGAATCTTAGATCTATAAATTGATGATTGCTTGATGATGTTGTGCAAATTGTTTACTGCTTATTTGTTTGCCTGACTGGATGTATGTATATACATACATGTGATTGTTCTGTTGAAGTTCAAACTTTTGCCAGGAGAGTAAAACACATTTTAACCTGAATTTATCCCTTGATGCATGCATAAAGATTGTGAGTAAACAATTTAATTTAGAAACAATTTTTAAACCTGTGTTTATGCTTAAATGTTGTGATGATTTCTGTTCCGAATAACAAAACAATCTTTCTCTGTTCAAAACATCACAAGTGAGTAACCTCACTTTTAAAATGGTTAAGTATATATATCTGAGGCATATTCATCTTTGAATAAGTATGAAATGTGTATATATATATAAATTCAATTCTGTCGAGTGCATGTGAATGTATGATATGTAATGTAAGTGTATTATCATAGTACTCTCTGTATTTAGCTTCCAGGCCTTGTTTTGTTAAAAATTCATATTTTTTGATTAATCTCCATTTAAACTTAAGATTCGAATGAAAATTGTTTGTTTTACCACAAATTTTAGTTTGGAATTTTATTCAAGTCAAATTTATATAAATATGACTCTGGAAATCAAATTTAACTGATCAAGTCAAAAACAAGAGGAAATTTAAATATCAAAATTTATTGTTCCACAGCTAGGATTTGAAACACCATGCAAAAATATGAATTTTGAAACAAAAATTAAGATTTTTAGTAAAGAGGTTAGAGTGCAGTTCTAGGTTGAAGTAAAAATGGGAAACTTAGGTTTTCTGGTGATCTCGTCGATGGGGGAGGTCAGGGTTGCTAGTGGTGATGGAGGAGCCTATGGTGGTGGTGGGAAAAATAACCGGAGGTTGCATCGTCCATGGAGGTGGCAGCGACATGCAATTTTCTTTCGTAGCCCTAGTTTTTGTGAGGTCGAGATCTTCTATTCGTTCGCCATCTTAGGTTGACCGAGTTCAACGTGGTTCTGGGGATGGAAGAGGGAGTGAAGACGAAGAGATGACCGAAGTTTCGTGATCTCCGGTGGTCGAGGGTGCATGAACGAGCCACGTTTCCAGCTGATGGCGAAGCTTGGTGACAGTTCCAGGTTTGGTTTTTGGCTCGTATTCAATTTTGAGTCCACCTGGAAGCAATCTGATGATTAAGTTGAAGTTTGGTGATGTTAGTGGATGGGGGATGATCGCCGTTGATGGTCGAAATCGTCCACAGCCTTCGTGCACGTGCACGTGCACTAACCCCTGATGGTCTGAGAATTTTGTTTGTAAGCCTGGGTGGTTTCAGTAGGTGCTCGGATTTCCTCGCGCTTGTCTTGAGTGTTTACTCGAGCGAACGTGTGTCGGGCTCGAAGCCGGATTCCACTGGCTCGGGTAGGATACTAGTTACAGGTTTTAACCTGTCCAGTTTTCAAATAAAAAAAGATTGAATGTAAATTTATAGATCAAGGTTTGAATTGGATTTAAACTTTATTTAAGATAAATCGGTACTTCATTTTAAAAATCTTAAAAATTAAAATGAAATTTAGAAGTAAATTTGGAAAATGTATGACGATTAAACCATTAATAAGAATGAGTTCTGCCTTAAGTAATAATGATGGTAATCCATTGATTTTTACGTTGATTAAAATGGATAAATTATTTATTTAATTAATTAATGATTTGGAGTTGAATTAAATACGTAATCAAAGGGTGAATTAATGGGTTTATAGGTTGATTTAAGTAATATGATTAATTAAGGATAATTGAATTAATTAAAGTGTTTGATAAATTAATTTATATCAAATGATTTGTAATTAATAAATCAGGATTGGATAATTAATTCATAAGTAATTAATTTACTTGGAAATAAATTGAATTGATGAGGATTAAACGATTAATTAATCCTGCTTATAAATGATTATTGAATGCTTGACCTTACTCGTGAATGATTGCATTGTACGAAATGCCTTGAATTGATTATCCTATCTGATCTATGATATTTTGTTCTGTGTGATTGTGCTGTGTATAATGTATTCATTTATTTACATTCGTATATTATCTTGTGATATATATCTGTGATCTGTACGATAAGCGTTATAGTTTATATCGCTTATCAACTATATTTCTGTGTTTTAATCTGTTATGATTAAATGATGTTGCACTATTGTGTTAAACCCCTGGACTACACCATACACACACAAATATGGATTTCACGTGGAAATTGGTTAAGTCACAGATAATTTAAAATGTAATATTTTTGAAAATGAAATTTTGATTTCAATTGATTTTGAGAT
Source organism: Allium fistulosum (assembly GCA_030737815.1). Taxonomy (NCBI): domain Eukaryota; kingdom Viridiplantae; phylum Streptophyta; class Magnoliopsida; order Asparagales; family Amaryllidaceae; genus Allium; species Allium fistulosum. Next base: position 71,701,330 of record CM060903.1, read on the forward strand.
TGGGAATTTGGGTTTAAAGTGAAAATCTTTTGAAATGGAATTTCAAAGATAAAAGTTATTTTGAATAACTTAATCGAGTTTTGAAAATTTAAATAATTTGATTTAAATTTGAATTCAAGTTTGAAATTGAATCCTATGATTTGAAATTTCGGTTAAAGATGATATAAAGGTGTTTGTATGAATTTAAACCATTTTAAAAATATTGGTTTGAGAATTTGAATTTAACCCAAGAACCTTAACTCGTATAAATGAGTCAGATTTCCAAAATGAAAACGGTTTGTTTTAAAAGAATAAAAGCTTTCAGATAAGAAATGAAATTCTAGTTTAATTAAAGGAATTTCAAGTTTGAATTGAAAAATGGTTTTCTAAGTTATGAATGAATTCTTTTAGAAAGCTATGAATTAAATCTGTTTATTTTTAACAGATTTAAAATGATGATTTGTTTAAACCATTTGGAATGGAATTGTTTTGAAAGCTATGAGTTAAATCTTGATTTAACGAGTTAATCAAATTGAAATGGAAATTGATTTGGAAAATCTGTGAATGAATCTTTTGTTTAAAAGATTAAAGTGTGGAAATTGTTTAAACCGTTAAAGGTTGTTAAAATGAATCTTTTTGTTAAAGATTTGAAAATGGTAATTTGTTAAACCATTTGAAAAGAAAGTTTGGGTTTAAGTTGTGACTTAACAGAAATCCCATTATCCATATGTTTTTAAAGTATTACGCTCATTATTCGGTTTAGCCGGGAGAGGACCTTTGTGTCATATAACCCATTCCGAATAAGTGATACGTCGTATATGGATAGTATTTGAAGACCGGTGTTGAAGACCAGGTGTTTGTGAAAATGATAGGATAACCTATCGATTGTCTCTGCATTGGGTAGCTCCTGGTATAGAGATTCCCTAAGTGATGGGAAATTCGATCGGGATTGTGAATACCTGGATTTGCAAGGGCTTCTTCGGAAGTGCCTTCGGTTCTGTTTGAACCCGGAATAGACTTGTATGGTTACATGTCTGACATTACACTTTGAGATATAAGCTTATTTCTTTCAAATACATTTCTGTTGGTGGCGGAGAATTTATTCTCTTAGCTTAACACCCTTCTCTGAGACGTACGAGCTCGGAGGTTATGTAGTTGAAATTTATCAGCGATATATTCCCAATTTGGTAATGTGACATGCTGAGTGTTGCTGTGTGATGATCATCATTTGATCATTTGTGATATGATCGTTTATTTGATCATTTATCTTTGTGATCATTACTTTGATCATCTGTTGACCCAAAGCATGGCTTTGTGACAAAGCGTAGCTTTGTGGACGAGACTTCGTCGGACCTCACAACCCGAAAATGGTTGAAATAGGAATATGCGGCAAGGTTATGAGGGTCGCGCCCTTTAGGGTATGTCATTTCCTTCTGGAAAAGGGTGGTATCAGGTATGGAGCCCTGGTATTTAACCTATGTAGATACTCCGATCTCATTTATTGTGATTGTGTGTTTGATCGAGGCGCCTCGGATAAAGGTCCCAAAGGACCGGGGAGTGGCATATTCGTGAGTTACCTGTTATAGGGGTAACCCGGCCTTGTGTTGGTAGAGAGCAGTTGTCTCTCGGGACGTCCAGCCAGAGGCGATCCCATTCGGCAGTAGGAAAGGAAGTTCCTTAGCCTGACCATTTGTTGGAAATCCAAAGAAATAATACGAACCTTTACGATTGCAATTGTAGAACCTGTCTCCTCAGGAGGCAGCTATAGCAGGCATAATATAATGGTACATATGCTGGCTAAGATTAATATTGTATTTTCGAAATGATCTTGTACACTATGCACTAGTAATAATATCAAAAGAGTTTTCCTTTGCGTAGTAAGCATATTTGACTATCATAAGAAGCAATCTCCTCCAAGTCTGCGTTTGCATTGTGTGTGTGGTGGGAGGTCTTATGGTAGTTTCATTTTCCAAAAGCATTGCGGATTTCAATGTTTAAAATCCTTTGTTGTTGTTTAAAGATAAACTGTTTTTGTTGCTCACACCAGTCCCATGACTGACTCGGAGTTTATTGTTCCTTTCCTAAACTCTGGGTGCTCATAATTTTCTACACGAGCAGTCTAGAGTTGGGGTTTTCAGATATTCAGGTTGAGTAGATTATCTAGAGCTAGTCAGTCCTTGGATGACTGACCTTGCTTTCCGCTAGCTATGGATTGGAGCATTCGATTGGAGATATTCTATCCGCTGCTGATGTTATCTTTTCTTTCCGCTGTTATTTCTTGTATCTCTGATATTGTTGTATCATATTGATATCATTGTTATATATCATACTGGATATTGTATTCATTGGATTGTATATGATATCATCTATTTTTATTCCGCTGTGTTGTTGTACTTAATGGTGTTATAAGCTCCGGAGAACCAGATTCGGCGTTTGAATCTACGGCATTTTGAGTACAAGTGAAGTACGGTTGCCGATTTTCGAAGGTCGACTTTTGGGACTTTACAAACACAAAAAGATGCATTAAAGGAAAACAGAAAGAAGGACAAGAAGGCATTGTTTTTTCTTTATCAAGTAGTAGATGAGGTCGTGTTTGAAAGGATCTCAAGTGCATCAACGTCAAAAGATGCCTGGGAGAGGCTGCAAAAGTCTTACAAAGGTGATGCAAAACTGAAAAGTGTAAGACTGCAAACTTTACGTCTTGAGTTTGAATCTTTAGTCATGAAAGCAAATGAGAGTACTGCTGATTACTTTGCTCGAGTTCAGTCAATTGTTAATCAATTAACTGTGAATGGTTAAATTTATGAAGAATCTCGCATCATCGAAAAAATTATGAGATCATTGTCAAGTCGGTTTGATGATGTTGTTCCTGCAATTGAGCTAGCAAGCAATCGAGATGACATGATAGTAGAAGGATTAATGGGTACATTAAGTGCTTATGAGTATAGAAAAAATCTCAGAAGTGAAACGAATCTTGAGCAAGCTTTTAAGGGGAAGGCCATACTAGAACAGAAAGCTACAAAAGACTGCAGCAGTACTAATGGTGGAGCAAAGAAACAAAACAACGAGCAATTACCTTCAGCTGTGAAGAAGTATGACAAGTCCAAAGTTCAATGTCATAAATGCAAAATGTTTGTCCACTATAAATCTGAGTGCAGAGGTAGATATATGAAGAAAAAAATTCAATATGCTAATTACCCTCAAGACAATATGCAAGAAAAAGAAACTCTTCTATTAGCTTGCAGTGCTACTGAAGGAGATCACGTGGATAAGTGGTATTTAGATACTGGTTACAGTAATCACATGTGCGGAAAAAAAGGAGCTTTTCACAAATCTGGATGAGTCAATACATGGTGAAGTGAATTTTGGAAACAAGGACAAAGTTTCCATAGTTGGAAAAGGTAACATTCTCATTCGACTAAAAAATGGTTCTTATGATTATATTTCTGATGTATCCTACATACCAAGTCTACATTGGAATTTGCTTAGTATGGGCCAACTGTCGGAAAAGGGGCTTAAAATCGAAATTTATGATGCCATTTGTACGATCTTGAATCGTAAAAATGACCTTGTTGCAAGAGTTCCGATGACAAATAATCGCATGTTTCCTTTGACATTACAAACGAAACTGGTATGTTCGTTTGCTGCACTAATTATAGATGATAAGTGGTTGTGGCATTTTCGATTTGGTCATCTAAATTTCAAGGGGTTAAAGTTGCTTGCACAGAAGAAAATGGTTGAAGGCCTGCCACTGTTAGAACCTTCTAATCAATTGTGTGAAGGTTGTGTGCTCAGAAAGCAACATAGAGAGCCCTTTCAGATTGGGAAATCACGTAGAGCTACGAATCTATTGGAGCTTGTGCACTCAGACATATGCGGACCAATGGAAACCATTTCAAATGGAGGTAATCGTTATTTTATTACTTTCATTGATGACTACAGTCGAAAAACATGGTTTTTTTCTTGAAGAACAAATCTGAAGCTTTTGATGTTTTTAAAGATTTTAAACCTTTCTTTGAAAATCAAAGTGGCTATAATATTAAGATGCTTAGAACAGACAGAGGAGGGGAATATACCTCAAATTCATTTCTTGACTATTGCAAAAAAAATGGTATAAAGCATCAACTTACTGCTAGTTACACGCCTCAGCAAAATGGAATTTCTGAAAGAAAAAGTAGGACTATTGTTGAAATGGCTCGAAGTATGTTGAAAGAAAAAAATGTCCCCAAAGTTTTCTAGGAAGAAGTTGTCGCTTGTGCAGTATATCTTTTGAATAGGTGCCCGATGAAATGTGTGTTGAATAAGACACCAGAGCAGGCTTAGAGTGGAAAGAAACCAAATGTTGAACTACTTCGAATATTTGGGTGTGTCGCTTATGCTCATGTACCTGCTGAAAAGAGAAAAAAGTTTGATAGCAAAGGTGAAAAATGCATATTCATTGGTTATAGTGATATAACAAAAGGCTATAAACTATTTAATCCTAGAACATGTTAATTAATTGTAAGCCGAGATGTGAAATTTGATGAATCTGGGTCTTGGGATTGGTCAATTGAAGAGCAGAAGCAGGTTGGCATAGATATTGGTGATGATCTGCATGCAAATGAGCAGCAGGTCTCAAATCAGTCCAGTGAGCAGCAGACTCCAAGTCAGTCCAGTGAGCCGTTGTAGACTTCAAACAGTTCATCATCACCTACTCCTACTTTAGTTCGAGATGAATACATTCGTCCTAGGCGCACTCGTATGCTTCCAGCAAGACTACAAGATTACGTTGTAACAAATGATGATGATGTCACAAACGAGGAGCTTGTGAACTTTGCATTATTTGCATATTGTGATCCAATCAATTTTGACAAAGCATCAAAGGATGATAAGTGGAAAAAAGCTATGGATGAAGAGATTAGTTCCATAGTAAAAAATGACACATGGGAGATATTTACCCTTCCTGAAGGCAAGAAATCAACAAGCGTAAAATGGGTGTATAAAACCAAGTACAAACAAGATGGTCAAGTAGATCGTTTAAAAGCAGGACTTGTCGTGAAAGATACAAGCAAAGGCAGGGAATAGACTATTATGAAGTTTTTGCTCCAGTAGCTCGACTAGATACGATTCGTATGGTCATTGCTCTTGCTGCTTAAAACAAATGGGAAATACATGAAATGGATGTAAAATCGACATTTTTAAATGGCCTACTTGATGAGGAGGTGTACATTGATCAACCAGCAGGTTACATCATAGAAGGGCATGAAAGCAAAGTTCTTAGGTTAAAGAAAGCATTATATGGATTAAAGCAAGCTCCTAGAGCGTGGTATAGTCGCATGGATTCGTATTTTTGAGGAAAATGGGTTTATTAAATGCCCTTATGAGCACACACTTTATATCAGGTCTGAAAATGAAAATATTATCATTGTTTGCATGTATGTCGATGATTTGATTTTCACAGGAAATAAACTTGAAGAATTTGTGAAGTTTAAGGAGGAGATGTCAAGCAAGTTTGAAATGACAGATATGGGTCTAATGGCATATTATTTAGGGCTGCAAGTCAAGCAAACAAGTGGTGGAATATTTCTATCGCAAACAAAGTATGCAGCAGACATCTTAAAAAGGTTTAACATGGACAAATGCAAAGCAATAAGAACTCCAGTTGAGCTGAAATTGCATTTGAGTAAATCAGATGGTAGCGAGCTTGTCGGTCCTACCTATTTTTGTGGCATGGTTGGCAGCCTTCGTTATTTGACAGCCACCCGACCTAATATTACATATGGAGTTGGTATCATCAGTAGATTCATGGAGACTCCAAATCAAAATCACTTGCGTGCAGCAAAAAGAATTATATTTATGTGAAAGGTACTCAAAATTATGGCATTTTCTATTCGCAAGCCAATTCTAGTGATCTTGTTGGATACACAGACAGCGATTGGGCTGGTGATACAGAAGGAAGGAAAAGTACTTCAGGATTTATGTTTCATATCGGTTCAAGTGTCGTGTCTTGGTCTTCAAAGAAGCAACAAGTAGTTGCTTTCTCTACGGCAGAAGCGGAATACATAGCAGCAAGTTATTGTGCTTGTCAGGCAGTTTGGCTGCATCGAATACTTGAAAGTTGGAAACATAGACAAGAGTCACCAACCAAAATATGTTATGATAATAAGTCAGCTATAGCGCTTACGAAAAATCCGGTGTTTCATGGAAAATGAAAACATATTGATATTAAGTATCACTACATTCAAGAGCTTGTGAAGAATGAAGACATTGAGCTGGTTTTCTGTAGTTCTCAAGAACAAGTTGCAGATATTCTTACGAAGCCATTGAATGCTGAAATGTTCCACAAGTTTGTGAAGAAGATGGGGATAAAATCTATGGATGATTTGAGTTTAAGAGGGAGTGTTGAAACAAAATTTAAACTCAAACTCATGCATCAGGTTGTTTATTGCTTTCGAATAAAGCATGTGACTGAACATGTGGTTTTCTTTTCTTCCTTTACAAGTTGGAGCAGTCTGAACTAAATAATAGGAAACGTTGTTTTCCTTTGAACTAGTTTTTAGCCAAGTGGCTATGTTTGTGGATTTGTTATTTTTTTTAAAGTATTAGCGTCTGTTGTTTGTTTTTCATTATTACGAGAAAGTGAATAATAATAACAAGCTACCTTCACATACTCTTGTAATTTACTTTCTCTATTTTTGATCCATTTTGGAAACTACAGTTTTTCCTATAGTTTGAACTACTAAATTAGGAGTTCTAAAACATGCTACATCCATAAAAATGAGCATCATATCCCAAAAATAGAACATTTGAAAATCCAAAAAAAAAGAATATATAAGTACAATATAGATTACTCAGGATGTTATGTGTGGTCTTATAGGATGCTGCTCAAGCTCAATTTGCGGGTATATTAATCCAAAACTAAACCAATATACGAATTATAATATTCATTTCACAATAATATCATAAAAACAAAATGGTAAGGAATAAATTTCAAGAACATAATGAGTGAAATAGGGAAAAGAACCGTTTGGATTCGAAAATTGCTCGAGCTCTCCTAAAAGTCCCTCTAGTTGCTTCAGCTTCGTTTCGTTTTAGTTGTCCCAGTGAAAACTCTAAACTCAATATTACATGTTGTCCCCAACCAAGATCTTATCGTCAGAGTCGAAGCTATCGTTTTTCCAAAAATACCTAAAAGGTAGATTCATGCGGAGGTGATGACAAAGGGAAAGAAAGAGGAAAAAGTGAAGGCGGAACTGATGGATACTAGAGCGGTAAACAAGAGAGGCAAGATTTATTTAGGGTTTCCATTGTTGATTTTTGGGCAAAGAGGCAAGGAAATGATGAGTTGGGAATGAAATAATAAAGTGATAAGGCAGGCAAAATGAATTGTAGCCCACCTTTTATTTGTTCCTTACCAATGTACAGCGTTTTATATTTTTGTTTTATTTCATATTTATTGTTTGGTGCGACAAATATAGGACTCACGGTTCAAACGCTATTTAAAAAAAAAGTCATAGGTCCTTGTTTTTGATGTTGTTATAAGAAAAGTCCCTGTAGAAATGAATATATAAATTTGATCCCTATTTTTGGAAAATAAAAAATGCAAGGTGCCTTGCACTTATCTAACAGAAAATGCAAGGTAACTTGCACTTTTCTATTTCTGAATTTTTTGTGAAATTTTGAAAAGCGCAAGTTATCTTGCATTTTCTATCAGGAAAGCACAAACTAGTTTGCGCTTTCTGATTTTAATTTTTTTTTTTGAAATTTAAAATTTTTTGAAAAACGTAATGTAACTTGCGTTTTCTATCAGGAAAGCGCAAGCTAGTTTGCTCTTTCTAATTTTGACATTTTTCTAAAATTTTTGAAATTTTTAAAAAGCGCAAGCTGATTTGCACTTTCCGATTTAGAAAAAACAGGGGCCTAATTTACATACTTATTTATACAAGGACTTTTCTTGTAACAACATCAGAAATAAGGACCTTTCATGCAAAGCCCCATTTTTTTTGTTTGTCAATACTATAAGTAATCTCTTTTCTTGTAGTGGGACTACTCAGATCTGAACAAAGCCTGCCTCAAAGACAGTTTCTTGCTTCCCAGAATTGATCAACCGGTGGATTCAACAACTGGACATGAGCTCTTATCTTTTATGGACGCATACTCCAGCTACAATCAAATTTCGATGCACCTTCCTGACCAGGAGCATACTAGCTTTATCATTGATCTGGGACTTTATTGCTACAACGTGATGCCGTTTGGACTCAAAAACGCTAGAGCAACTTACTAGAGGCTCGTGAACCGAATGTTTGCAAACTAGATCGGAAAGACTATGGAGGTGTACGTTGATGATATGCTCGTGAAGTCGCGGCTATCCAACAACCACATCGGTGATTTGGAGACGATGTTCAACATACTCTGACAGTATAGAATGAAGCTCAATCCATTTAAGTGTCATTTCAGAGTTGCATATGGAAAGTTCCATGGGTTTAATGTCAGCGCTAGAGGAATTGAAGCTAATCTCGAAAAGATCTGGACGATTCGGAATCTCGAAACTCCCAGAACCATCAAGCAGGTGGAAAGTCTTAATGGGAAGGTGGTAGCCTTGAGCAGATTCATTTCCAGAGCCACTGACAAGTGCATTCACTTCTTCGATCTGATCAGAAAAAGGAAACGGAATTTCGAGTGGACAGAGGAGTGCGAGGGCGCATTCCAGGCACTAGTGCAACATCTGGCAACACCTCCCATCTTGTCAAAGCTGGTTGATCATGAGAAGTTGTATGTCTATCTGGCGGTACCAGCAAATACAATAGGTGCCGCGTTAGTTCGAGAAGAGGATCGGATCCAACGACTGGTCTATTATATCAGCAAAAGATTGACAGGGACAGAAAGAAACTATCCAAAGATAGAGAAGCTGGCTTATTGTCTTGTTTTAGCCTCGAGAAAGCTCCGCCAATACTTCCAGGCTCATCCGATCACTATTTACACCGACCAGCTATTACGATAGATCCTGACACGACCTGAGACGTTTGGTAGGTTGCTCAAGTGGAACATCGAGCCGAGTCAATTTGATATCACCTATACCCCAAGGCGAGCTATTCAAGGATAAATTCTAGTGGACTTCATAACCGAATTCACCATATCGGAGGACTTGCCCGAAACCAGTGAAACTCCCAACTATACATGGAAGATATGCACCGATGGTGCATCAAACGACCGGTGCTCAGGCGCTGAAGTGGTGCTCAAAACCCCAAAATGGCGTTCCATATGCTATGCTTTGAAGTTTGACTTCCGTGCGACTAACAACGAAGCTGAGTATGAAGCCTTGCTTGCTGGATTGAGGCTTGCCAAAGATTTGGGAGTCATTGCTGTGGAGATTTACTGTGATTCACAACTGGTGGTGTGCCAGGTTCAAGGAGAGTATCAAGCCAGAGACCGAAGATTGGCCTCCTACCTTATGCGGATCCATGATGTGTTAATTCAGTTTGACTATTATGCTATCCACTATATACCCTGAGAGCAAAATCAGAAGGCCTATTCTTTAGCAAAACTGGCCAGCACCGGCGAAGCATAGCAGATGGGACTCGTCCCCGTGGAGACACTTACTGCTCCAAGTATTGGTCAGATGGAGACAGACTAGGTTCATGAGGCAACACCCGAGAGGGAGTCGTGGATGACCCCAATCAGGAACTATCTCGAGCATAGAACATTACCTGAGCGCAGGAGTGAGAAAAGACAGGTTCTCCGAAAGGCTTCACGGTTTGTCATCCAAGATGGAGTCCTGTACAGAAGGGGATTTTCTATTCCTTTACTCCGGTGTATTGCCCATGATGAAAGTAAGCGAGTGTTTCATGAAGTGCATGAAGGAGAATGCGGCGATCACACTGGAAAGCAAGCCCTTGCAAAGAAGATATTCAGATATGGGTATTACTAGCCAACCGTAAACTGAGACGCATCGGATTATGCTAAGAAATGTGATAGGTGCCAAAAACATGCCAGAATTCCAAGAGCCCCGCTAACCGAGATTACTCAAATGGTTAGTCCATGGTTGTTTGCCACATGGGGTATTGATATAATAGGTTCCTTGCCTCTAGCCAAAGGTGGTGCGAAGTACGTCATCGTTGTAGTTGACTACTTTACCAAATGGGTGGAAGTTGAGCCCCTTGCTACTATCACGATGAAGAAAGTAATCAACTTTGTTGTGTGTAACATCATTTGTCGCTTTTGCCTCCCACAAACGATTGTAACTGACAATAGGGCCCAATTCGATAGTGCCAAGTTTAAGAACTTCTGTCGACGTTATCGCATCGAGAAAAAGTTCTCAACAGTAGCTCACCCTCAAGCGAATGGACAAGTCGAAGCTGTCAACAAAGTCATCAAGTCCATTTTGAAGAAACGATTGGAGAAAGCTGGAGGTAAGTGGCTCGATGAGCTTCCCATGGCCTTATGGGCATATCGAACTAACCATAAGTCCCCGACCGGCCATACTCCATTCGCACTTTCTTACAGCTCTGAAACCGTTATTCCAGTTGAGCTAGAGGTACCTTCTCACCGTGTGACTTATTATGAGCAGAAGACGAATGTCATCCTACTTGCAGAATCTCTGGATTTGTTGGATGAGAAGCGTGAAGAGGCTGATTTGAAAGTGGCCGCACATCGTAACCGAGTCGCCCGACTATACAATGCTAAGGTCCGACCTAGAACCTTTGAAATTGGTGATCTCGTACTTTAGCGAATCTATCTGGTCCCTTTGCACATGAAACCGACATGGGAAGGATCGTATATCATCAAAGGGAGGCTTGGAGACGGCACATTCAAGCTATCGACTATTGATGGTCTCACTCTACCAAGAGCATGGAACAGCGAAAGTCTCCTTCGCTATTACATGTAACTGGCTTTCATTCATTTAGTCGGCTTTCCTTTTGAAGTCTGTTTATGCAATTCGAAAATTTGTACTTGTAATAAGGCAATTGACTTTGCCATGATTTCCTATTTCAACAATAAAGCGCAGACTCATCAAGCCAGATTAGTGATTCTTAAATGCATCATGCAACCGCCATGATGTACGAGAGCTGAGTTCCATCTTACGGTGGGACTCATTCAAATAGAGAGTGATCGTGATCCGATCGGTCACTTGCTAAATGAAACCCCGAGCTTGGGGGCAAACAATGATCAATTAAAAGAGAATTGAAACACGACAATTCTCCAACGCACTACAGCTCCCAGAGTGCGAGCTGAAGTGCAAACTCCAAAATCAAGACATGAATCGACCGTCTAGCTCAAGGAGGATGGACCCATCCATCTGAACCTCGCTTACATGGCTCAAGGAGGATGGATCCGTCCATCCACGACCTTGCCTCTTTACAAGCTCGAGGAGGATGGATCCGTCCATCCATGACCTCGCCTCTTTCCAAGCTCGAGGAGGATGGATCTGTCCATCCACGACCTCGCCTCTTTACAAGCTCGAGGAGGATGGATCCATCCATCCACGACCTTGCCTCTTGCCAAGCTCGAGGAGGATGGATCCGTCCATCTACAACTTTGCTTACTGGGTTAAGGAGGATGTGATCCGACCATCCACGACCTTAACCAACTCCTTATTCTTGGAGTGTGAATAAGATCTTAATCCTTAAACAGATGTGATCGACCGTCTGTCAACTGGCTCTAGGTTCCCGGAGTGTGAACTAGAGTATAAACATTAAACGGGTATGACCGACCACCCACAAAATAACTCATGTCCCCAGAGTGTGGATGTAATCCTAAACAATAAGCAAGTGTGATCGACCGTTGGCATACAAATCTAATCCCCAGGGTGTGGATGCAAATGCTAGCAAATGAGCGAGTGTGATCTGACTGCTCAAACTCATGTTACTTTAACTTGGTTTCGACTAAGTTAAATCGAATTTAGTGAAGGTGGAGGACGACTGCCAACTAACTACTTCAACTATCCCCAGAACTAGGGGCATAACTCAAGTTCCAGCCGCTGGCCGAGATAGCACAACGTGGGACTCAACTCAAAGTTTGGTTATGACCCGAGGCCATGACCTCAAGACTTAAAGACCGAACTCAAGTTCGACTCAAAGACTAAAGCTTCATGAGTACATTGAATGGAAATGTGAATGCTTAAGTACTTAAACAAATAAACGCAGAGTTATGCCAAAAAACAAAAAAGGAATTTTATTCATACTATTCTTCAGAAAATAAGTACAAAATCTGTCCAAAGAATTCCTATAAGCGGGGGCTAAGCCTGCATCTATACATGGGCTACAAAAAGCAAAAGAAGAGAAGCTTATTCTAACCATCTACAAATGAGGAAGTCCAAATGCAAATCTACGCCTTCGATTTCCTGTCCTTTTTAGTTTCCTTTGGCGTAGAACCGCTCGAGCTACTGTCTGAACCTCTTTTGGAACCCTTGCCTCCCCGGTTCGCTTCAGTTGGCTTGTCTCTAGCCAGAGGAATCGATGCGGTCTTGCCTTGGGAGCCTGCAGGAATTGAAGTATCCCTTGTGTGTGAAGCTAGTGGAATAGTGGCACTTTCGAGACCAGAAGAATAAGGCACGCTAGTCTCAATCATGGTGCCACCTGGAGAAATTATGAGAATCAGGGTCGGACCAGGACCCGCCATACCTCCACCAGCTCTAAGATCCTACTCCATCTCAGCCTTAATTTCCCTCATTATTTGTTCCTCCTAGTCCATGCGCTCATTCATTGGGATACTGCCAGTCGGACCCGAGGAGCCCGTGATAATAACGTCTTCATCCACATTAAAGGGCATCTCAATGCTCGGATCGCTTTGGCAGCTGAGAAGTGCTTCCATCAATTGGTCATCAAACATACAACCGCTATCATGCATCTCCCCAGTTGAAGTAGCAATCATCACAGTTGTAGCCTCTGTTGTTAATGCCTCCTGCTCGTGATGAAGTTCTTGAGTTGCAGGAGGGTTGGCCGATGCAGAATCTAAGGCTGAATAAAGATAAGAGAATATATTAGTAATATCCTCTAATAATGTTCCTGCATTTTGAAGAATAGGAGAAGTGTTTGGAGTACCTTCCTCAGATTGGCTCCCAGGTTGAGCCGACATGCCTTCCGAGCTGTGCTCGATGACTGGAGAAAGATGTGGCCTGTCGGGATCATACCCCGGGATGACCGGGGGGTCGGCAGAAGATGTAGGTGCAGATTGAGATGCTAGGGGCACCTCAGAAGCAGCATCATGGTGTTCGCCTCCAGATCCTTCTCCGGCCTTTGGGTATTGAGCAACCAGGGCTTCTCTCTGGAGTGAGATAGTTGTGTCGTGAAGGACTTTGGACTCATCTCCAATCAACACTTGAGCTTCCAATTCAAACTCATCAATGGTTGCAACTTTGCGGATCACCTTTCCATCTTCAACCAGGCGGTTCCAGGCCTTATACAATTGGAAGGGATAATTCTCGCCAAGCCAGTTCAAGTTGCGATTCCTTAGGACATTCGCGTTGTAGGTGACCAGGAGGTCCTCGAATTCACCTTCCATCTTCACCTTGATGGCTTTTACTTCTCTTTCGACCCTAGTATCGGCTTCGGCGGCCTTTTGATTTGCGGTGACCCTCTCTTCTCTAAGCTTCACCGCCTCTACACATGCTTCTTTTGCAACCTTATTAGCTTCATCTTTTTCTTTGGTGGCCTCAGTTAGCTTTGCCTTTAATTCAACAACATCTATTAGCGCGGCGTCCTATTCTTGAATGATTATGGTGTTGCGATGCCCCATCTGTTGCACCAAGTCCATATGGGTTTTTCTTATTTCTTCCACGGACTTCCTAGCTTCCTCAGCTCTCTGGTTAGCCACCATCTCAACTTTTCTTGAGGACTCGAGTTCATTGGAGAGCACCTCTATTATCTTGTCCTTGTGAGAAAGATCGCCCTCCAGTTTCTCAATCACCTTAGCTCTTTCAAAGGACACAACCGAGATCCGCTCCGCCATCTTGACCCACTCACGGTATTAGCTGTATGCATCGTGCACGTCTTGCACCAGTTTCTCTATATCGTTTGTGATTTTCTTTAAGTTGGAGGGAAATTGGAAACCATCGAAGCATATGTTTGGAAAATCTTTCTTTAGTTTAGCAATGCGGAGGGCTCCTTCCCCCGTTGGCTCTATAGCGGATTGTTCCACGATAGCGGGAGCGGCTGTTTCACTTCTGTCGCGCTGCTCGTCGGTTTTTGGAGAGTGAGATGGTATTATTTGGTGCGAAGATTCAGAAGAGGGCCTGCTGGGGCCAGAAGGTTTAGAAGGTGCTTTTGGTGGCCGAGATCCCGACCTGGAACATCGCTTGCTTTGGTGTGATTTTTCTTTTTCCCTATCGTGGCACTCACGTTCCCGGCTAGAATGGTAGCCACGGCCATAATCCTCTCACTCTCATGGCAATGTGATTCAGAATGCGATCCAGATGACTGGCGCGAGGAGCGGAGTTTATCAAGCATAGAACCTTATTTCACCATTGTATCTACAAAAAAGAAGAAGAAAATCAGTCACCACTGGATATTGAGAAGCGCATGATGGAATATCATGTAATGCCGTGAAGTGTGTGTATGCATGTGTAAACCCCCTAACTGACCGGTTGTAGTAGCTTTGCTTATTGGAGTTGACTTTCCTATATCTATTGAAGTTAGGCTTGTGCCGGTCCTTGAAGAGGAGTGGAGCCCCTCTAACCTAAGATCAAGGGATGGCGGTATGTCCACAAGAATGGGAATATCCGATAGCACCTTTAGCGAGCTCTCTATCTGCTGGGAAGAGGTCTCCGGACCCATGAAGGTAGTTACAAATTGAGTTGCTTTAGTAGTCTTTCGCCACTTGATTTTATAGACAGGAGCTTTGCCTTTTCTCTTTAATTCGGATGGCCAAAGGCCCTGTGGAGGCACAACCACGGGCTCGTGACCAACTTCTGTATCCTTATCTCACGAGGTTTGATGATTGTTATGCCGGGCATGGCCTGAGCTCCCTCGACTGGGGGTACGATAGGAGCCCATCTTCCACCTTGTCTTGTTGGGGCTACTCTTGGAATTCCCGTGAGCCCTATGCTCTGTCCTTTCTCTAAAAGCCCGACGGTAATCAAATTGTCTTCGGTAAGAACTTCATCTATTTCTCTTAGCTCGACAGGCATCGCCTGGAGTGTTCTCACTATCTCTTTATATTGCGCTCCCTTGGGCCGTGGAATAGAAGCTGTAAAAGAAACATAGCAATGTATTCAGCATCGATCTATATTATCCAGTTATGGTTAAATAACAAAACAAGTAATAACACTTACGTCTGGCCAGCCATCGCCTGGCAAATCCTGGTGGGCATCTCACATAGAACCACTCTGTTTTGAAGTAGCTCAACTTTCTCCATGTGCCTGCCACAACTTGGCAGTTCCTAACAGTAGGGGTGGGCGCGGGTCGGTTTGGTGCGGTTTGAAGTCCAAACCGCTTCCGCACCGCATCAAACGGTTAATCAAAAATACAAACCATTATACTAATCTTTTAAACGGTTCGGTTTCGGTTCGGTCTAAATGTAATACGGTTCGGTTTCGATCCGGTCTGGTTTGAACCCATATTAAATATGAAATAAGAGAATTACTTCCATCAACAATCAATTTACGAAAATAACTGTGTGAAGCTTTTACACTTATAGGTTAAAACACACAATGTTATACTAAAATGAAAGATTAGTTTTTAACTTTATGAATATTTCAACTTGACATTTATCCAAACATCAATATTAATCAATGCATAATCATCAAAGAAAATTACTAGAATAATGTTATAATTAGCATTTATCCAAAAAAAATGAGATAAAAAATATTATACCAAAACTATAACTTCTTCCTTTATGACAGCAAATATTATTAATATAATAACATACGCTAAAAATTGAATATACATCATTAGAATGTAAAATAAGATAGGAGTTGCTTATATTTTTATCATAAGATTACTAGTGTAAATATTCGGTTCGGTCCGGTTTAATATGGTTGGTTCAATCGTCCAAACCGCAACCAAACCGTATCGATACGGGTCGGTCTGGTTTGGGGTATTTGCTTTGATTAGAAGATCCGGTGTGGGTTTCTGCACCGTTTTTGCGGTTCGGTGTGGGCGGTTTTCGTATAGCGGTGCGGTTTATGCCCACCCGTACCTAACAGCCTCTAGAAAGGTGAATGATGGATTATCCGCCCGACTCTTCACATTGAATAAATATCTAATCTCGTCAACAGTCAGGGGACAAAGGAGATGTTCCATAAATATAATGTACAAGCTGTTAAGTAGCGTGTATCCATTCGGATGAAGCTGAGAAGGCGCAATCCTTAGATAAAACAACACGTCCCTAATGAATTGGTTGAATAGGGGCATTGTTCCATCCCAACACATAAATCTGTTGCATGCAGTGAATTCCTCCGGGGGATAGTATGCTCTATCTTTCAGACCTGGTAGCCGAACTTCTTCAAAAGACAACCCTGAGGCAAATTCTACCTAGCACCTCTTCTGTAATCTTAGACTGGATAGAATCTACTGGATTCATTATCACCACTGCATCTGGCAGCTCATTCGGAGCAGGATTCACTATATTAGCTGGGACGTCCGGCCTATCTATTCCGTAGAACGGAGGACTTTGAGCTTCTTGCTGTTCTGAGCTTCCAAGATTCATAACTATTGAACTCAGTAAAAACCACTATTAGATGGTAAAAAACCCGTATCCCCCTAGTGAAAAGTGAGTGATCATGTTGTGTAGTAAAGTGCTGCACAATACTCTAAAACTTTTACAAGATTAAGAGATGATATAGAGACGAGACTTCGAGATTCGACAGGAGCAACCGTCATTGTTGACCATCTCAATCGTGCCATTTTGACTTCGGAGAACGATCCATATTAAACCTTATTATTTTTAACAAGTCACAGTTCCATCGACGAGCTTCGAAGAATATTCATATATGCGGTTCTACGGGAAAGTCCAAATATGCAAGGCTAAATGCTCGTCGAAGTCCAATGTTCGTATCCATCATGTTCGAGTTTGGATTATTCCCCTAAAGCAAGCTTTCGTGTCAATCGCATGTCACTCGTTCGTATTGATCGATGACTCAGATCGATAACATCTTTGTATCGATTGAACATTCGGATCGATGACTTGTTCGTATCGATCACTTCCCCCATACCCTTCATTTGTATCGATGCTCTTCGTATCGATCAGTCATCTTCCTCGTCTCTTTTCAAGAGGCAAGCTTTCGTATTGATCCAAGGGACATAGTTTTTTCGTCTCGATCAAGGGGGCAGAACTTCCGCTTCGCTCGCTTGTGTAGATTGATAGATCGATCCACAATCAATATTCGTATCCATCGATACGTAATCACTGCTAACCTACCAAAGATATGAACTCATGGTTTAAACCACATAAGCCTGAAGTCAATGGCTTCGAGCCCGGTTTTTCTCCTCCAACCATCCATCCCATGGATCCATCTCGTCCCTTTCTTCTCCAATTCCCTAATCGCCATTGCTGACTCTCTCAACTTCACCTTAGTTACACTCCGGTGCCAACGACACCGGAGATGGTGATTACGGTGGATGAGGGGGGACGAAACTCAAGTCTCGTCATTATAGGCGCTATCTATTAATTATTTACCTAGGTTCGAAAGATCTGGGTAGGGCTTAACGATTTGGGGTTTGGAGACGAAAGTTTTGTAGTTTTCTTTCTTTTCCTTTCTCTGCTTGGATACGAAATAGCAAGATAAAAAAATATGCTAAGTACAAAAAAGTATTTATACTCTCTTCGTATCCAACATAAAAAACGATTCGTATCCCAGTTTTTCTCACCGATTGAATCGGTTAAAATCCCATTGATATGAAATACACCACGTAGTTGTGTTTAGATCGTTTGTATCCGTTGATACGAAATGCATCTGAATCCCTATATCTCGTATCCATCGATACGAAGCGTTCTACTATGTTTTTGTTTATAACTCTAGCGTCCATCGATACGAAGAGCACATTTGTACAACAATTCAAACTAATCTGTATCCATCATTATGGAACATGCCTTTTGTAACTTCATCTCGTATCGATCACCATCGATACAAATCCACTCTAATGCACCCTAGATCAATCCAGGAGAGGATCGATACGAAGAGAGGCATCAAAACAACCATCGATCGTTGCTACAACTCGAATTTCATATCGATCTAGGAAAGGATCGATACGAAACTCGATCCAAAAGGAACCATTAATCGATGGCAAGAACTTTTTTTCACTAAAATCCTTTCTTATTTAAAAAAAACCTTGACAACGACCCGTGAACATGCAAGCGTGAATGGGAGTCAGGTCCAAATACATCCATGCATCTACATACTATACTAACACTTGAATTTTGAAGTTAACGGGAATTGAATGCTCACATGGTGACAACCAGAACGATAACAACGAATTGCTAACACTTGACCTTCAACTACAACAAAGACTGTGTGCTCATTGGCAGTCTATAACTCAACATTTATACTATTGGAAATCAACCAGGAGTCGTGTCTATTGAAAATTACATCTCTAGACGAAGGGACAATGACGATTCAACGAATCAGATAGAGCCTTTTAAGATTAAAGATGGCAACTCTTCAAAGCACGTCATGTTCATACATGACATGACGTACTTTGGGGGGCACATGTTATCCCGCCTTTTGGCAAGGCCGTGATATCAAGGACTTGACTAGAGACCGAAGACAATCCGCTCCGGAGATCAGTTATCCGCAAGTTCATGATGGATATAGGCAAACTTGGTCCGAGTCCGGATTGGGCCACAATCAACATTATATGACAAACAGAGCTATGCAAAGCAACATTCCAAATTTCGGATCAATCGGAATTCGTATGCTTAAGCTATGGAACGATCAAGATCCATGAGAAACATGCCGATCTCATATCCATCATTTGTATCCATCATCTCGTATCGATCAACATCAATACGAAATGAGCGTAACTCAAGCACTCGGCATCCATCATTCGTATCCATATGGTTCAAGCTCATAATGATGGACTTCGGCACTTCCCAGATTGATCACACTTCACTTAGCCAGCAACTGCACTTTTCGTATCGATCACCTACTTGATCGATACGAAGGTGGAAGCAAGGCATCGATATGGAAAAGAAGCGGTGGATGGATACGAAAGAAGCAAGCCGTATATCTGAAGTAGTCAATCCAAAGAAAATGGTCTCACCACTATCCACAAATCATGGATCTCTACAAAATGCACATGCCACGTCATCAATGCGAAGGGATCGATACGAAGGTATCGATACGAGGGCTTCAGCCACTTCATATTTGCAACCTTGATCGATCAATAACTCCATAACCACAACTCCAAATGCAATGAGATTTTCACAGCAAGTTACTCAACACATCAGGAACCTTCATGATCGATCGCAGCTTGATTGGAACAATTTCTGATCGATACGAAGAGATGTTGGATTGATCAAGGATCGATCCCAAATGACTCCAGATCGATCGTGTGGGCCCACCTCGACTTAAGAAAGAGTATCCCGAGATCTAGGGCAGATATTTCCAGCTCCACACCTATAAACAACACCTCCATTGCAACTAAAAAGGGACTTTTATGCTACTGCTTGAGTGGAACTCCATTGTAATTCGAGTGTTAGCTGTTGTAACTCAGTTTCTAATCAGCAATAAACATCAAAACCTTCAAAGTGGACGTAGGCAATAACGTTGAACCACTATAAATTCTTGTTTTCTTTCAGTTACTGCTTATTTTCTTGGTGTGATTGTTAGATTAGCTTCATTTTTCATTTTACTTCTTCATTCTAATCTCTTTAATTACACCCGACGAGTGTTGTGCCCATTTTTGGTACAAATAGATATTGTAAAAGTCACGAATGCACCTTTGTAGAGACCTACATCATTCATGGAATGCTTATGAGATGTTATTGGTTCGATGGTAGCTTGGTCTGCTACAAATGTTAGAGCGAACTCAACTTCTAAGTTTCACAACATCTTGTTTATATAAAATATATATTAAAAATAACAACTATAATTTCATCTGATTTCATATGCTAGTAAAAATGAATCATGAGACCTATAACCATCTCTCTTTTTTGATTCCATACCCATTTTGACCATTCAAATTAGTTCATTATTTGTATATTGATTAGGTTACTCATTTGCTTATAATGATTTTACAATTTCCAACTGTGACCAAGGGGTTGGACATTAGTAGGGAGAAAAAAGAATTCAAATGACATGAAATATCAATGTAACAGAGCTTATAAAAATACAGTTTAATCACATAGTTAACTAAGAAATTATTTGCATGAACAGAGTGTCAATTTAACGTCGTATGAAAGTGTCATGTTCTACCCTTCCTCTGCCTTCTGATTGAATGGTAAAAATTCGTCTGATTAAAGTTACCTAATTTGTTTGAGTGATCATGCATTTTCGCATCATAGGTCTTTTAACATAGCAGACTCATGAAAAAAGCTTTGAAGATATATTTCACATTTACTTTAACAAAAAATATGATTTATTTATATGCATTTAACTAAATGTATAACTGATTAGAAAGCATCTAAAATATGATCTATTATCATATATATTTCAAATTCATAATAACTTCTCGAGCCTACAATTAAAATGAAAACAAATAACTATTTAATATATTTAACAACGCTATCATAATGGGTGTTGTTTTTGGATTTTGTACTATAATTCATTTATGTATTAAAGTCAAGTAATTGTACAATAGCTATTCCAACCGAATTATGCATATTTCATGGATTGTTAATGATTTTATGATGGTTCATACACTGCTAATAAAATCGTTGCATGAAGGAATGGTATGCAAATAATATTAAAAGATTCATTTTGATCAACATAAATTTACTATTCAGTCTGGATGAAAATATACTAACAAAAGTTAATGTTACAGATTAATAGAAAGAGTATTGGTAATCTTATTTGCATGACGAAAAGAATCACTTATCATCGACGTCAACTGTATGTTGTTAGTGGGAGATATACAAATGGATGTGCTAGGTTGAGGAGAAAATCATTTGTGAAAAATATCCAATTCAAATCTTGAAACTGACATAACATAGAACAAATTCATAGCAATATATCTTGTATATTTATGGAGTCATAAATAGTTTTTACTATTGATAAATTAGCATATTTCAAGTGAACAACATTGATTCTGGTTGTCCATTCCAACCCAAGCTGAAAGATATGGTTGGTTCTTTATTGTTATTTGCATAACACCGTAGAAGTGTTTAAGGGAATGTGTATAATAAAAACAGAAAGCAAGAAGAAGTAGCTGGAAAATATCAATAGTCTATTAATGGACTAGGGATTATAGTAAACCATGTTATGTAGTTATACTTTTCACCTCTTAATATAACCTTTTTGCACATTTTTTTAGGATTATGTGTTTGCTAAATAATCTACTACAATATATAAAAGTTCAAAAGATATCAATGAAAAATTACAATATATATTGGCAAACATGGTTCGTTTGGGTCATCGATTCCAACTGTAGAACATGAATGAGAAAGTTTTAATGAATTTTAAGGGTTAAGAAACTGTCATAACATTTCGTGAGAGTTTCATTGTAATATGGTAGGATACAATACAAGCCTGTTTTCCATTAAATGAGAAATCAGAAACTTGTAATATCAAGATATAGTTACCTAAATCACATGTAGAAGTGATATTAAACCCATATTATGGAACATTAATATGTTGTTTGGGTAATGCATATGTTGTTTGTAACCGTAGAAAAAGAACTTGCTGAATTACATTTGAGAAACCACACAACCAAAGTCATCAGATACTGTTAAGTAATTATTAAATAACATATGAAGCTAAATTGTAAATCTGTGCCGTAATTTTTTAGTAGTTGCAAGTAGATATGTTATTTTAAATTTGTATTTGATCACTGACTTTTGAATTTCATCGTTATAGGTAGGTAAAGATTTTTGATGCAAAAAATGCACAAGATGATACATTCTTTAGGTTTTTGAAACTCGTTTTGACATGGCGTAGTAAGTACATGTAAAAAATTTTGTTGCACATTTTCTCATTAACATTTCGTGCAAATTTGCTTTCTAGATATTGTGCCTTTGTCTAATGTTGTATGAACCTATGTAAACTTTGTTCATGGATTGTGTTCAACTTAATTAATGCAAATGATTAATAGTTATGCTTTATTAATTTGATTTGTATATGTTGTGTATATTATCTAGTTGAAATATAATAAAATGCAGTTTAGATTAATGATACGTGCGTAAATATTGCAATGGTACAGCATGATATTGGTGCTGTAAAATTAGTAGGAACAAACACAATGTTTAAACCGTGCTGTCAGTTCTTTGAAAAGATAATGCATATTGCTATGACGGCTTAAAAAAACTAAGAAAAATTAGCGGTAGCATTTGGAAACTACTAATGAAAAACACTATTAACATTTTGGCAGTGCACAGTAAACACTGCGATAAAAGTAATAACATCGTCTATATGTTGCTATTGAAAGGTCAAACACAAATGCATACACTTTAGATAACAAAATTTAAATGCTGTAATGAGCTAATAACAGCACTTATAAACATTGATTAAAATGTAAAATAATACCGTAAACGATTTTTACAGCAACATGTTAATGCTGTCTAAATTTTAAAACAACAAAAAAACGCTTTAGAAAATGTATTAACAACAGGAAAAGAATGCTGTATAACATAGTTTTTAACAGCGTTTTTTTAGAACTTTCGTATCTACGACCGCCTGTCGTTATACATCATTTCTAACTATGTTGTTATAACATGTTACATCAATTTTCAAATGCTATTAAAATATGATTTTGGTGTCGTGGTTGGTATTCAAATAAGCATAACTAGATTCTGGTTAAATCGCTTTCATTTATTGGTGTTAAATCATTCCCTGCATTTTTTCACCATAGCCACGTCTACTGGACTCGTATTCACATCACCAGAACCACCACCATTATCATTAAGAATAATAGACCGATTCTTAGCTTTATTATGACAATATTTATGCAAATTTTCATCTAACTTATAAACACCAACTTTCTTTTCAATATCCCTAAGAATCCCAAATCTATTATGACATAGTACATAACAGTCAATAATATCCTTCCTTTTCGATTTATGAGTCTTTACCATATAAAAACTTTCTTTAATCATACCTTGGTTAGCATTTTTGGGCGTATCCTTGTTAGCAGCAACATGTGAAGAAGAGAAATCAGATCCTAACTCCTTTTTTAACTCCTTTTATATTTTGTAATCACTGGAAGAACCATTCAACCACATTGGATTAAGAGGAGTTTTTTCATTGGGAAATATATTTTTAGTGATAATGATAGTATTTATATTACAAAAACTTGGATCGAACCCATATCTTAGAGTGTCATTGAAAAAAATTTCAGTAGCATATTCTTTAAAATGCTATAAAATTTTATGGAAAAGGTGAACCCCTTCTTCTTTATTGATTAAACTATCCATACATTAAAGAAAAAGCCTTCTAAGTTTAATGAATTCTAACATAAAATAATAGCAATGTTCTTCCCTACTCCTTGGTTCGAGAAAGGGAGGTGAAGAAGAAAATGGTATGGATGAAATTTTCTTATGGCCAAAGACACCGCAATTTAAACATCTGATGCGTTTACGACACTTTCTCCCCTTGTGAAAATCCACTCTACATCATTAGCAAAAATCCCCCTTTTCATTCTTGCTAGCCATGATATTTGAATTAGATAAGAAATAATAGGTGTGTTCTTAAGACACAGACAAGAAAGAACTTGAGCGTAAGAGTGGAGCAATGGAGAGGGAAAATGAAAAGAAGAGTTACGTGAAGTAAAACAAGAAGATTGAGAGAAGCAAGAAGTGTCTGCCATTACTCAATATGACTTACTACTATACACATACATACATACATACATATATATACACTATATAATTTTGAAAATAAAAATATACAACGAGTATGCTCTTTCATATATCACTCAATCCATTCTAAGGTAACAATGCCTCTTTATATCTAATGGATCCAAGTATCAGCGTTGATCATACCTTAACCAAAGCTTTAATACAAATGTGACAACCACCCTACACCTCCAATACTTAAATACCATATATAGTGTGTTGCAGGAGTATCCATCCAATGTAAGGTTGTAGTTAAGGGGAATGTAAAAAAATCAAGAGCAGAACCTATTATATATTTCATAGTGCATAGGAAAAGAAATACAATAATCAAGACAGATATAAAATTGGCGAGACAATAGTAAAGCAAAATTAATCAAAATAAATCTATGCATCGGTCCATCATAGTTATACAAAACAAAGTAGATATAAAGTTATATATCAAATCAAATATATTCTAAACAAAAAACTATCTTTAATAGATAAATAGTTGTGAAAATAGCCGTATAGTACCACACAGTCGAATAACAATAATAGCTGCAAAACATATTATTTGGAAGTGTTAGCTATTCATCCTCCACATAGCTCCACACTCTATCTTAAGCCCGTTATCCCTAATTTACACATTTAAGAGTAATCGAGATAATAAGAAGCAAAACATTCAGCCTCAAGTTAGACAATAGTATGGTATGAGCGATCTGTAATATCAAAATACAATAAAAGTCAATATAGTAAATAAGAATACAAGGCATAAAGAATCATACTTGACATGTCCCTACATCCAATAAGTTAACATATATAATAGTATATGCTAATCTATTATCATAGGTGTGTACTGCTAATCAAATTATAGTATAATTGTTTAGGTACCAAAGTCAACAATACCTACGTCATGTGACATCCATAACAAAACATAGTAACCATCTGGCAGACCTTGCATCATTCACTCAAGTGTTTTGGATCTATGATAACTTGTATGGCTATATCAACTGTTAAAGACTACTCAATGTCTCGGTTTCTTAGTCGTTAACTCCATGCCAGTTCGAAGGCCATGAACTTGACCCATTTAACAATAAGGTCCACGACACATGGATCCATGTCAACAAATCTAGGGTCACTTATCAACAAACCCAAGTGAGCGTCCCCACATATCCTCACTTTACGAGCACAAATCGAAGCCTTGGAGTCACTAAGATCCCTTAGCATGTGTCCTTATATCATAACACATCAAAAGTCCTACTCCACACGTCCATGTCAATAAACTTATATCCATTGTCCACCACAACAACTCCCATCATCGAGTCGTCGAAGTTTTGTATAACTCTAGACACCTCTTAATAGTCACAAAATCTCCTCATATCAGTCCCAAAGCAATCTCACCACTTTCCTGTGTTAAACCCAAAGTAGACATCAGGTTGTCTCACGTAGAACTCACATCACTTCATTCACTGCCAGATCGATCAGTACTAGCCATATTTCCAACATTATGCATCCATTTAACTCACGATCAATTGTGCATGCTCCTCGAGATAAGCCACTCCAATATGCAAAATGTGGCATCATTCAATACCAACCCTTATGGGTTGCACCAACCCACTAGTTGATTACTTAGGCAAAATCTAGGCAAGTGCCAACCTTCTTCATCACTAAAGCATGTCGCAAAGTCGTCATCACATACCCGCCTCCAAAGGTTGAAGCCTCCTTCAGCTGTGCTCATGCCAAGAGATTGATTGGCAGTGCCTCATCTGTATTGTTTGCTAGTGGAGAGTTTGTCGTGTTTTTCTCCAACTTTGCCAAAGTCTTCACCGTGTAAGCTCGAAGCCGCCACCACCTTATCACCATAAGTGCAACTTTGTAATTTACTCCCTCCAGTATCAGTCGGTACTGACCTATATTAGTTAAGTGCCGATCAATGTGGCTTATCCCAAATTTGGGACAAGTCATTTCCTAACTTCCATCATCCATCATCTTTAGAAATCTGACTTCATTTTACATGTCAACTCCATGTCTGTTTGATACTCAAAACTTCAACTCTAGAACCAACTGAAATAACATTATTCTATTATTTGAATCTTCCATCATTCCTGCAACAATCTTGGAGAACCCATCCTAGAGCCAATCCATATCCATGAAATCCAATCTGTTATAACAATCCTAACTCTAATTCGACATTGATTGGCCTTTTCAACCATACATCCATATAACAACAATACATCCATACAAATAAGCAACATCCATTTAGTAAAAGTACATCCATACAACATATTAATACATCTATGTGAAATAGCAAACAAAACTTAATCCAACAAATATTTCATTATTCAAATAACAGATCCAAAGATTAAAATCAAATAAAGTCTCTTAAATATGTTTACAAATCACATGGGTTTAGATCTAATCAACTAACATATTTTTAAGTTTGAAAACATTTTATAAACACTTTAAAAACATATATCAATAAATATAGTAAAGTGAGTGAATATATTCACTGCCCTAGGATATAGAATAGACTGAATCATGGAAATAAGAATAGATCCAAATCGGATAGTAGCCGCATGCTTCCTGAGGCACGAAAGCTAAAATCCCCAAAGCCCATCACTAATCCACATGCTAATTACCCTTTAATTAATTGATTTAGGCTAATATAATTAAGAAAATGATGGAGCTTTGGTAGAGGAAGGTCTAATGGAAGTTATGAGAAGTTTAGAGATGATAAATTATGATTAGTAGCTGTTGTGGAGGCTGTTATAAATCCAAACCCTAAAATTATTCCCAGGCTTACTTACGGCTGGAGTAGTTACCCACTTTGCCAAAAACTATTTCATATCTCGTATTTCATAAGTTGAAAAAAATCTATTATGACTATTCTACAAAAGCAAAACCATAATATCATTCATTTGGAAGTGGTTTCAGACTCTAATTCAGCTCTTATCAAAAGTTATGTGTCTTACAAAATTTTTAAGGCTAAAACCATCGACTATTTATTGTTGGGGTAAAAAACGTCAATAGTCAATAGTTACCGAAGTAATTAAATTTGGACCCATTTTATTTATAATATAATATTTTTATAATCCGACGATATGTAAAAATGTGGATCGTTACACGTTTAACTAGTAACACGGCTCTGATTCTAATGATGGTGGTAGTTTGTGTAGACCAACTATACTCTATGTGGGGAGAGGTGTGATGGGAAATTATGATAGAAGAGGCAGTAATTTGAATGTTGAATATAGATAATAATAAAATTACAGTTACGCTAATAAGCCATATGTTTAAAATAATCCACCTAACTATGGATATTCTATTTTTGACTATATTGTGGCTATTCTTGTCATGGAGCAAACGAGACATGTGATAGCGACATCTCCAATGATAAAAATAGTAAAACTATATATACAACACAAAATGACAAACTTTACTCATTTGATAACATGATGATAACATTTTTTAGCTTTGGGACAAATGCAATATCGTTATCCACCATGTTTTACGACACAAGATGATGAAGACAACTATGAAAACAATGCATATGGAGCTCCAAAAAATAGTTTTTGTATGTAGTAAATTTATAATGTTGTATGTTGTATTGTATTTCTTTATATATTATATCTTATATTTTATTTATAAAGATTATATTATATTTTCATTAACAAACCATCGAATACCAAAACCACGACCAAAATCAAAATCAAAACTTTTGAAATTTCCAAAATCATCCAAAACAAACAAAATTTGAAATGATCAAAAGTAAGTTCTCGAACCTTGGTCTAAGCCTTACAAAAATTAAATACAAATAATAAAGTCATTCCTCTATAAATAAAAAGAAAATTTTAATTTTTTGATATTGTAAGATAATATCATGTGATAAAAAACCATATAAGCTAACACAAGATTGAAAAATCACTTGCTAATCAATTATTTGATTATTTTAGTCATTGACTCAATTAACCGAGTCTAAAACTGGCACAATTTAAGTACGAACGAAAAAGGTAGAATAAAGAATTAAAAAATATATTAGTAGACAGTGAGCCAAAATCTCTTTTTTTATTAATTAATCATTAGAGTAGAAAACTTAATTCAAAATGAAACCAACAAGTGGAAGTAAGTTAAATGAAATTGACTAGACATTAATATTATCGTTGAATATAATATTTTGTAAAAAAAAGAGATAGATTAGCACAAAATTGAAAAATCATATGAAAATCAGTCTTTTAATTCTAAGAATATCGATACTATTAACTTAGTCTCATACTTGTAGTAATTTGAATAAAACCAAAAAAGAAATTTTCAAATATAAAATTAGTTGACAATGAGACAAAAACTTTCTTTTAATGTATTTCATTTTTAGAATGGAAAACCCAATTTAGACTGCAATAAACGAATGTAAGGTGGGTACGTAAAATGAATGGTATGTTAGGGGCATTAAAGACATCATTAACATCTAAGATGTGTGAAAATTAAAATGTGTGGGTTTAAATGCTAATATTCTCTTAAATGGCTAAGAAACCGATATACATGATAAGAAAGACAATAGAAAGAGTTTACAAAGTGTTAGATATTGTCTTTTATATATAAATATTATTTTTATGTAAACAAAAAAGAACGGAAATAGAATATATACGAGACACAATGAATGAACTTCACTCCTAGCTTAATAGGATCCTAGGAGGTTTTACCATTCGATAGTTATATATGTGTAAAAAAATTGTTTTATTACGTTTCAAACTAGGGATTTTAACATTAAGGGCTTCCTAGCCCAAAATCAATGGTTTCCAGGACACCATTTCAAAAAAGGTTAATTCTATTTGAACCCGAAAAATTATTGAGTAGTCCCCCACAAAACCAAAAATAAAAATAGTTATACCAATTTTTTTTTCTAAGTATACTCATCTTATTGCTAAATTTTCCTTTTGTGCGCATACTTAGTAAAAATCAAATTCAACAAAAATTCCACCATAGAAAAACGACCCCAGCAAAATCATGCGACAACATAAAATTCAAGTTTGACCTCTTTCGCAAACCGTGAATTTTAAAATTGAAAAATCAAAATAGCATGAAATTCAAGTTTTACCTCTTTTGACTCCATTAGATTTGTTGTATCATCAAAATCCGTCGATTCAAGTACAATATTTGAGAATTAACATAAAATTAAATTTAGGATTTGTTGGATAAAAGGTGTAACGGCCGGGCGATTTTCGGGGCGATTTTCGACCCCCAAAAATCGACACTAATACGTCCACTGTATAGAGTGCTGAGTGCCGGAAACACCAGGCTATTAGGGTTAAGAAGAAAAAGAGAAGAAGAAGAACAACAACACAGAATCTGACAATCGCAGCGGAACAAAATATAATATATAACATCATTTATACAAAGAAAAGCTGTAACTGTAAATATACATTCAGGTTATCAGAGTACAACCATCAACAAATAAATCTAGACAGTTATAACAACTTGTCCCTAAATGCTGACCGTACAGGCTATAATACACAGCGGAATATAATTAATACGTCTCTTCCATCCAGTTCGTCTCCTGAACTCCAAAAGCATCCTAACCTGAAAATATGTAATACTCGGTCTGACCCGAGCATTACAATAAAGTAACACCGGAGTCAGGCTGGAATCCAGCGTGAGTAAACCCACTTAAATTGAAATACTTAAGTTATAAAAATCTTTGGAAACCCAGGTAACTCGTATAACCCGACAAGTTATCATCTTATTTTAACCCAAACATTTCAGAGATCCATCAATATAAAATGCGTTTAAATACAATACTTATTTAAGATGGTTAAAGTCTGTGAAATTTATCCAATTCCAGCCTATTAACTCTATAACCGAAACCATAAAGGTTTGTAGTGGTTTTCAATTCGAAGTGGTTCCGAGTAACACTGATATCCGATCCCGATCTCATCGAATCCAAACGACAGACTTTAAGGCCAAGTTGTTTTTAACAAAAACAATTCAAATTCAGAATGTTGTAACTACAATGGAAATTAAATTGCACATGTCTATTTCCAATAAACATCTCGACGTTATATTTTCAACAGTTCGATTATCATAGTACTTCATATCATAGAACAACTGAAATGAATGCACAAGAGAAGTCACGACAATCACAAAACCTGAACTATTTTTAAAACAATTTATAATCTATTTTAATGAATCTCAATCCATTATCTGATTTAATTTAAAACAAAATTAATTATCTTTTTCAAATCCTGTTTACTTATAAATAAACTTAGTCACAAAATTATTTATTATTAATTTAAATAAATTCCAGAAATTTATCCCTAATTATCATATACAAATTAACATAGGATTTAATAAATTTAAGGTTTAAATTACCTTTTTAACATTAATTATTAAAATTAATTTAAAACCATATTATTAACTTCACAAGTGTATTAAGCCAGGGGGTTTAGGTGATAGGACAAAATACCAGTTCCTACATTGTATAAATTTAGGAAAATAAAGTTTTAAAGGTTAATAAATTTAGGAAAGTAAACTTTTAGAAATATATATATATATATATATATATATCAGGAAAATGGACACAAGGAAGAAGTTGCTAAAAAATTTATTCACAAGGACAACAAGTTTGCTTTTTAGTTTGAAGGACATTTTTTAGTGTAAACAGAAAATGATACTTACAACTATCATTCTGTGATTTGCACTAGAAAGTGTCCTTCAGCCTAAAAAGAAAACTTGTTGTCCCTGAGACCAAATTTTTTTTCAACTTTTTCCTTGAGCCTAAGAACCTCTCTCTGTATATATATATATTAAGAAAAATGGTCAGGCCCATCGGGCCAAACCAAAACCAGGCAAACTCTTCACCCTCCTCTTCTCTTTATATTTTCCTGCTACTTCTTTTCTTCCCTCTTCTTCTTCCTTTTGATTCGACCTGCACTCGAACCAAGCCGTGCACGTGCACACCCGATGAAGACTCGCCGATCACCTTCGACCTCGCCTCCAAGTCGCCCCCAACCCACGTGACCTCTCTGGCCACCTAGTTCTTCTTGACACAACCAAAAATGAAAATCGAACAAAACCATCACCAGGCAACAACCCGACCACCTAATCCTCGCCTCGCCCAGTCATCTCCGACCACCGGAGTCCAACCCACTTCGCCAGAAGCTTCGCCTCTCTCCTCTCAACCTTCCCCCCCCATACCGCAACACCCAAACCCCTCCGCGACGCCGCTATGACCAGAAAACCAACCACGACCAAAACTTGCCTCTAAACCCTACTTCCCCTCCGACCGGCCACCACATCGATCAGAAAATTACCGCTCCATTTTTCCCACACTCCCCTTCACTTCAGCCTCCTCCCGACCAAGTTGCGACCCCCACCATAGCCTGGCTCGCCGGAAATTGGTCAATGACCAAATTTCGATCATCACCTTCCATCTCGTCAAATACGAAATGAAAAATCGTGAAACCACCTTCAAAAATCACCATTTTCAACGGCGATCATGTTCACATAAACAAAAGCACACATTTTGACACTCGAATTTCCTCCAATGTTTATTTACTTACTATAAAACTCCCTTTCTATGCTCTATACTTGATAATATTTAACCAAACTAATTTTAAATCAAAGTATAATCAAAATGAACAATTTTCCTTTTAACATCCTAACCTAAATCTAACTAGATTGAGTGATAGGGAATTTTGAAGCTAACATAACAGAAAAGAAAAGAAAGAAAGCAGAGAAAAATATACAAATGTTGTACAGGCTTTGGTATATACATCCATACACACACACACACATATGTATTTCTATGCAAACAAACTTATCAAAACACTGCTATTTCTATCCAGCATACTCGTAGATTAGTATAATAAAAAAAGATTTTAGTTTAACCACATATAAATTATTTACAAAAGAAGTTTAAGAAAAAGGTTTTACTCACCGATTATTTCTCTTTGAACAAGCCTGCTTGTTTTTGCTTGATCTTCTGTACTTGAGTATCTTTGGATTTTAAGTGGCAGTTTGTATTATTTCTGTTGTTCGAATGAAAAAAATGCAAAGCAAGGCAGAGGTATTTATAACAGGGGGATAGGCTGTAGCCTTATCAGTTACAGTAATTTTAATTTTATTTTTCCTTTGTATTTTTCTTTGATCTGAGATTTTGTTGACCTGATTTGAAAATTGAAAAAAGATTTGATAATTTGAAAAACTGAATTTGATATAATATGTGCTTGAGGGAATGTGCATTAAATATGTCCCCTTGTATGTTTACATGCATATATTCATCTTTGAATATACATACATACATACATACATACATACATACATACATATATATATATATACACTACATATATATGAACAAAGTTTTGTCTTATTTCCCTTATACATATATATACACACAAAGTTACATGCTTACCTATGTATAGATATTTATATTTCCTTAGGCACCTTTATATATATATATATATATGTATGTATACATATACTTATACTTAATTACTTTTTTTTACAATTAGTTCATATGGAAAATGTATATATTACTTATACACGTGTGTATATATTTAAACATCATAGCTTGTATATATATATTTATCTATATATATTTATGGATATTTAATCCTAATTTAAATGGTGGAGTTCATATATACATATAATTATCATATCCAGAATTTATATATGACATTTAAACATAGTCTTTAATCAATTTACATATATTCAGATATCTCTAAACATCGGAGAATTAATCTATTCGACCTATAAAAATTTATGTTTCAATAATTAAACCAGCTAATTTCCCAATATACGATGACCAAAAATCCGGGTCGTCACAAAAGGAATAGAAGGAATATATGATATAGAGGTAAAAAGATGGATGAATGACATAAGGGCAATTTCGTCCCTGAATTTTTTTAAACTTAAGGGAGCTACTCAGCAATATCATGTGTTTAAATAGAATCAGCCTTCAAAAAATTGAGTTTTAGGGACAAAACCCACAAAATTACAATGCTACTGTTAAAGATCCTTTTTTCTCTCATAGGGGCGAACGTTTGGTTAGTTTGGTTTATCTGATGGGGAAAATTGTTAAACCGAACTAAAACCTATAAAAATAAAAACCAAAGCAAAACAACCAAATTAAATTTGGTTGATCATCCGATTTAACCGAACTAAAATTGTTTTACACTTTATGTTTTGAATATTCATTATAATTTAAAATAAAACATAAATACATGATTAAAGTATTCTTATTTATCGTTATTGTGCTTTCTAAAAGTAATTTTGACACACACATATAACAAAATTTATTTTGATCTCTAAACTAATCTAAAAGATTTATTATAATATCGATAATTTAAAAATATAATAAAAGTTATGTTAGCTTAGTTAAACTTATAACCAAACTAATTTTTTTAAGAATCTATTATATATCAATATAGTTTGAGAACCAAAACAAAGGATCAAAATTGGTCTATAATGCTCACCGTTGCTCTCTCAAACGTATTCCAACAGCTTTCCCTTTCAACGAGGGAGAAGACAATAAAAACTGCATCTCAAATCTTCACTGATTCAAGTTTTAAAAGGGAATTGTTAACAACACTCCAAATATGGTTTTGGGGGGGGGGGTCATTTTTTTTTTAAAAAGAAATTTTACTAAGGGGGTACTAATGAAACAGCCTTCTCTTAACATTAAATTAAACTATGACCAATATGCCCTTTTGTTAGGCAAGGGTTTAATGATTGCTGGGATAATAAAATCGCGTACTGAAAATTCAGGCAATCAATGTCGTATTCATTCAAAATTTCGACAACAACTGGCCGAATTCAATTTAGCATTTTGGTATTTACTAGCCGAATTTATTGTCGAATTTCGGCTATTCCCCGCCGTGTTTTTCATAGCTAGGGTTTAACATTGCTGGATAATAAAAGCGCGTATTGCAACTTCGGAGGATCAGTGCCGTATTCATTGCAAAATTTTGGTTATTACTGACCGAATTCATTGCAGTATTTCGGCACTTACCCGTCGAATTTATTGCAGAATTTCGTCGTCTATGTTCGCACCATCGTTGAATAAAGGTTCGACTTTTTGTTTTACCCGAAACGAAGAAGATGCAAAACCCTAGAAAGTCGGTCTGTATCTGTCGAAAGTTGAAGGGTTGTGGTTTTCACGTGATTGAATTTGAAGGGTATAACTGTATAGATAATTTTACATATTATTCTATTTTAGCCCCCTTAACGATCACATAGTAGATCGGAGTCCCCTTAAATTTGTCTCCCCTTAACCATATTTGAAGTATCATTAACAATGGCTTTTTAAAAGCAAATCAGCTATTTACTTCATAAAATCTAACGTTTTATCTAAGATTCAGCTGGAAACATCTGCTCGAAACCCATTTTTTAATCAGTGACTCGAAGATGTTTTTCAAGTCGAATTACGTATAATCACGGTAAGTGCTTTACTACCGATATTATTTAAGGTATTTCTATAAAATTCAAGCTCACTGAATCTAACATGTTAATTATTGATTTCTATTATGCCTGATTGTTGTGTTTTTCTTTTCTTATCCCAAGTAAAGACTTAATT
Source organism: Allium fistulosum (assembly GCA_030737815.1). Lineage (NCBI taxonomy): Eukaryota > Viridiplantae > Streptophyta > Magnoliopsida > Asparagales > Amaryllidaceae > Allium > Allium fistulosum. Next base: position 71,735,756 of record CM060903.1, read on the forward strand.
GGACTATTTGTTGTTAATGAAATTTGTAATGCTGCTATAGATGAAGGATTGTATTGTATCCAAAATCGTGTTGTAATTTTGTTTATGATAGAACTGTTTATGAGTATTGAACCTACAGTTGTATTTTTGTTTAATTAGTTCCACAGACAGTATGGGTTGTTATTCAAGACCTTGTGAAATATTCAAGTCATTCAATAGCATTTGAATCATTTTTGGGTTTGTAGTATTACTTTAAAAACAAAATTAACAAGTTTTTTAGATCTTTGTTTCAAGTTGAATGTGTCATTGATTACCTCATATTATTACCACATGACATGTGGTATTTGGTTTAAGAATTTTTTTTAAATGAGTGTAATTTCATCATTTCAACAGTTTGTTAGAGGTATAGTTAATTTGGTGTGGAATAAATACACATGTACTTTCATGAAAAATCAGGTAGACATGCAACATATGTTAATATTAAAACCATTCACCATAACCTTTCGCCTTTCCTGGATTCTGAAAGGCATGCATCAAGTTGCACCAAGACGCCAAGTTGTGGGTACCATAACATGTTGCATTTGGCTCATGTGTTATCTTTGTTGTTCATATAATTGGCTAGCATATTTTTTTAACCGTTTGTGGTTTTCATTTTGAAATATTCACATATTGTTTAGAAACTTCTTTTTATTAATTATTGTTGTATTCAGTTTTGCCTTATTTTAAGTACTTTAATCTTCTTTCACTTGTTAGGTATATTTTCTAATACACTCAACTAAATGCTGAACGTGATTTATTTTTCTTTCTATTTGATATATTATAAAAACAATTTAGTTTACTAAATTTATGTACTAGGTAATTGGTACTCATGTCTATGCTAAGGCAATATTTTAGTTCTTTCAGCCTGCTATGGTTGAGGAGTAGATGAACCACATTCAGATTTACTTTTGTTTTGTATATTAATGTTAGATTATTGAACTTCTTGCTGATGTATTAAGTGTAAAATGACACATTACATGAATTTACATACTATGTGTTACTATTAGATTGTCAAACATCCTTCTATATTCATCCTTTATCTTTTATAAACCTTGTAATCGATTTGTTAGACCAAAATCAGTTTATTAAGTGTTAATTTGACACATTGCATGAACTTTGATTCTTGATTATCATTTTTCCCGTTTTAGGCCATCTTTGATGCTTACTTATGATTGGTTGCTTGAATTTAATTTTGTATATCTTTCTCGTTCTTTTTTCAGGCAATAAATAAAGCAAGTTGAACTATCGACAATGGATGCATCCTTTTTTAGGCATGACTTATATTTGAGTGCATTGAGTATTCTATACCATGGTAAATCTGATTTTACTGGCAACTTACAGTCGAAATTTCAAATAGTATAAATCTGATATTGTTATCTCTTGACGAAGATTATTTTTTGTGGTAATGCTTTTGTTGTTTTTACACTTATTCTGATGTAGTAATACAACTATGCTATTTGGTTGACTCATAAAATTATTTGGAGAAACTATACAGAAGTATAGTTGTATTTATTGTTTCTTTCAGTTGAATTCTTTATTGTTTATATACAACTTCTATAAAGATAAATATTTTTATATTTTTCGTACTTTTTTAGCATATAATCAACATAGAAACAGTATCCTTTTTATCATATTTTTATATACAATCTAACTTTTTCAAAAGATGAATGTATTTTTTCTTTTCTATATTTATTTAGTATATAATCATATAGAAACAATAATTAATTTTATCATATTTGTTTCTATAATCTAACTTTTTAATGTGCTAAAGTAACTTATCATTTATCTTCACATTAGGATAAAATAAATTATAACATTTATCCTTTTACATTACGCCTTAACTTTTCTAAACATTCTTTATTTTATTTTAATTATCTGTAATATTTAATTAAATAAAAAACATTTTTGATTTATGTTTGATCATGAATATTTTAACAAAATTTCAAACTAAGATGTTTTATATTCTACATGCTTAAGATAAAAGGCATTTAAAATGCTAAAATAATAATAATTATATATATAAAATAAGACAATATATGAACTTTTTATCTCTTACCTTCGTAGCTTTTACCATTTTAAGTATAAAGACGTAACAGTTGATCACTTATTATATATTTTATCTTTTATGTTTTATCATTTCAAATAGGACAATTTTTCAAATCAAGTCCGAACAAAAAACATATTTTAATTTTAGACCTGAGTTGAAACTTATTACAAAAATAGGCCTCATTTTGCGCAAATATGGATTGCGCAAGTGTATTTTTGCTTAAAAAAAATTACACATGCGCAAATATGGATTGCGCAAGTGTATTTTTGATGCAGCGCGAGATAAACATGAACGATGTACCTTATGTCGCGTCCCTTAAATCGCTCCCCTAAGTCGCGAAGGCGGAGAAGCCCAAATCGCCGAAGCCCTAGATCGCTCGAGCTTCTAATTTGCGATTCCAGTAGGTCGTCTAGTTTAATTCGCCTGCTTCCTTAGGTCGCGAAGCGACTCCTAAATCGCTCCTCCCTATGTCGCTTCCAGAAAGTCGCGAGCTACCAACGACCAAGCGAGCTAGGCTTAAGTCGGCCACGACCTAACAATCGTCTTATGCCTTAGGTCGCCAACGACCTAGCAAGTGAAAAGTCGCCAATCTTCTTATGCCTTAGGTCGTTCCTGTGGTTAAGTCGCTCAGAATTGCTATGTCGCTGCCCAGTTGCTATGTCGCGAAAACTTAAGTCGCTTCTAGTAGGTCGCGAACAACACTCCAGCAATGTCGCGAGCGATGTTAAGTCGCGAATATTGCTTAGGTCGCTGATGTTAAGTCGCGAGCGAACATTTCTGATGTCATGCTTCTTCCTTAGGTCGCGAGCGAAAGTTAGGCCGCGAACAGTTTCTTAAGTCGCTGAAGTTTAGATCGCATGAAGAATCCTTATGCCGCTTCCATTTAACTCGCGAACTCCTTATGTCGCTGGTTGCTGTGCCGAAGATACTTAAGTCGTTTTCTTAGGTCGAATATTGTTAAGTCGTGTTATGTTGTAACCGTTTGTTTTGCTTTAAGTCGTTTGTACCGTGTGATGTATTTGTTAAGTCGTTGTGCTGTAATTTGTATATTGTTAGGTCGTACGAGGTTAAGTCGTGTGAGTTGTATTTGCCTATAAATAGACGGGTTATGTCATTTGTAAAGGAGTTGAATTTTAAATAAAATTTGGTTTGTGCTTCTTGCCTCCATCAAAATTGGTAGTTGAGTGTTATCTCCTATCTCCACTTTCGACATTCGAGTGCGCTCGAATCAACGATTGTTGAAGCCAATTCACGGAATGACGCAGCGGATTAATCAAAAGCAATGTAGATCGTTGAATGTAGCAATCGGTGGGAAGATGCTGAAATGCCCAAATTCGTTGATCCGAAGATACCGAATTCTAGCTATCCTGAACTCGTTGATCGCGCACGATACCGGGTTCGAAGATCTTCAATTCTTCAAGCGTTGATCAAGCGCACTTGATTCCGCGAATCGGCTTCTACAATCGTTGAATCGAGCGCACTCGATTATCCGAAAGAGGAGATAGGAGATTACACTCAACTACCAATTTGGAATGAAAGCACAAAGCAATCAAAAGATAATTTTATTCAAAAATCAACAACCTTTACAAATGACTCACACTTGCTATTTATAGCTTTACAACTCAACACGCAAAAACTTCAAAAAAATACAAGTACTTAGGTCGGCAACGACCTACGACCTAGAATGGTGCGACCTAGAACAGGCGCGACTTAGCATAGGTCGGCAGCGACCTAACAACAAATAGTTACAACTCGTTACAACCTTCAGCGACTTAACTACTTAGACAAAATACAAACAGACAACCACTTAAGTCGTTGCCGACTTAACAATGCTACGCAACTCAACTTAGTAGCGACTTAAGGAATCAACGGTCCTGCTTAACTCGGCAGAGAAAACAACGGCAACAGGCTTCCGCGACTTAAACATGCGCATCCCAGATCAGCGACCTAAAGAACTCAACGGTAGAGATTAACTCGCGGAAGATTCAACGGCATCTAGCTGTAGCGACCTAAAAAGGTAAGCGGTTCCAGATTTTCTTCGCGACCTAAGACTTTGCGACCTAAGCCTTCGCGACCTAAGTCCTTGCGACCTAAGTCCTTGCGACTTAACTCCTGCTTCATTAGGTCGTCCACGACCTAATACTTCACCAATTTGCTCTGTTTTCTTATTTCGTAACTCGGTAGGTCGTATACATGTTAACCCGGTAAGTCGTTCCAGCAACTCGTTAACTCGCACCTTCCCACTAGGTCGTTGCCGATCTTCACTAAGTCGTTGGGACGACTTAAAGCTTTTGTTAGGTCGGTTGCGACCTAGAACTTCATTTTTCCACCATTTCTCACTAAATCTTAACTCGGTGGCTTCCTTCTTAAGTCGTACCCGACTTACCAGCATCATAGGTCCCACACGACCTATGTCTTCAACTTTCTGGGCTGCATCATCCTCCCTAGGTTGAGAGAAATTCGACCTCGAATTTGTAAATTCATCTCCATCAGATCGTTCATTCCCGTGATATGGTACGAGATGTTTAACATTGAACACGTCAGATGTATACACATCATCCGGCAGCTTCAATTTATAAGCATTTTCATTGATTCGTTTCACAACTTCCACCGGACCAATTTTTCGTGCTTTCAATTTATTGTACGTTCCCACCGGAAAACGATCTTTTGTTAATACTGCATAAACCAAATCACCTTCATGAAATTCAACACTTCTTCGCTTCAAATCTGCAGATCGTTTATATTTCTCATTTGCTTTCTCCAATCGTTCCTGAACGATTTGATGACATTCCGCCAATCCTTCAACAAAATCAGCAGCTTTCTTAACTGTCTTCTTTGATTGTGGCACTACCGTCAAATCCAACGGTCCCTTCGGTAAACTTGAATATACTATCTGAAATGGACTGAACCCAGTACTTCGATTCATAGCATGATTATGAGCAAATTCTGCCTGGCATAACTTCACATCCCAACTCTTCAGATTATCTTGAACAAGACACCTCAACAAGTTTCCCAATGATCTGTTGACCACCTCAGTCTGTCCATCCGTTTGTGGGTGATAAGCACTACTAAACTTCAGCTTCGTTCCCACCATTTTCCACAAACTTAGCCAAAAATGACTCAGGAAACGAGTATCCCTGTCCGACACAATCGATTCTGGCAATCCATGAAGTCGATAGATCTCTCTGAAAAACAACTGAGCAACATGAACAGCATCCGCCGTCTTCTTACAAGCAATAAAATGTGCCATTTTCGAAAATCGATCAACCACCACATAAATGGAATCATTACCACGCTGCGTTCTCGGCAACCCCAACACAAAGTCCATACTCACATCAACCCATGGTTTAGTTGGTACCGGTAACGGCATATATAAACCCGCATTAGTCGCAGTTCCTTTCGAAACTTGACAGATATGGCATCTCTCAACAAACCTCTCCACTTCTTTCCTCATCGATGGCCAAAAGTAGGATTGTGAAATTAACTGTAAGGTACGGTCTCTTCCAACATGCCCTTCTTCATGTAATTCCTTGATAATTTTCATTCTCAAACTACCCTCCGGTATGCACAATCGATTCCCTTTGAACAGAAAACCATTTACCATCACGAAATCATCCGTCTCTCCCTCCTTGACTTTATCAACAAATTTTGCAAAGTAAGGATCATTAGTAAATAAGTCTGGCAATTTTTCAAACCCCGTCACTTCAACCTTTAGTGTAGTCAACAAATGACTCCTCCTACTCAAAGCATCAGCCACACGATTGGTCACCCCTGACTTGTGTTTAACAACAAAAGTAAACTGTTGCAGATATGCAATCCACGATGCATGTCTTGCTGAAATCTTGTCTTGCCCTTGTAAATGTTTCAATGCTTCATGATCAGTGTAAAGAACAAACTCCTTCTGAAATAGATAGTGTCTCCAGTGTTTAATAGATTGCACAACAGCATAAAACTCCACATCATATGAACTGTATCGCATCTTTGCTCCTGATAACTTCTCACTGAAATAGGCAATTGGACGTCCCTTCTGACTCAACACCCCTCCAATCCCAACCTTGGATGCATCAGTGTGCAGTTCAAACACTAGCTGAAAATCAGGTAGCACTAGAATTGGTGCAGACGTCAGCAATTCCTTGATCTTCCCAAAAGCACTCCCTGCTTCCTCTGTCCATGCAAACTGTTTACCTTTCATGCAATCTGTAACAGGTGCCATCACACTACTAAAGTGTGGAATAAACCTCCGATAAAATGAAGCCAACCCATGGAAACTACGAACTTCCGTTATTGTCTTGGGCTGCGGCCAATCTCTGATAGCTTCGATTTTACTTTGGTCAACCTGTATTCCTTTTTCCGACACAACATATCCCAGAAATAAAACGCTATGCGTCATGAACACGCATTTCTTCGTAGCAGCATAAAATTGTTCTTGTCTCAGTACCATCAGCACTTCTCTAAGATGATTCAGATGTTCCTCTGGACTCCCACTGTAAATCAGAATATCATCAAAATACACCACCACAAATTTCCCAATGAACGGTCGAAAAATCTGATTCATCACCCTCATAAAAGTACTTGGTGCATTGGATAAACCAAATGGCATGACCAACCATTCGTATAGACCCTCCCTGGTTTTAAAAGCAGTCTTCCACTCATCTCCTGGTCTGATACGAATTTGATGATATCCGCTCTTCAAATCAATCTTCGAAAAGATAGTAGCTCCGCTTATTTGATCTAACAAGTCATCCAACCTCGGCATTGGAAATCTATATCTCACAGTAATCTTATTCAATGCTCGACTGTCAGTGCACATCCTCCACGTTCCATCCTTTTTGGGTACCAATAAAGCTGGTACAGCACAAGGACTTAAACTCTCCTGCACACGCCCCTGTTCAAGCAATTCCTCTACCTGCCTCCGCAACTCTTCATGTTCCTTCGGACTCATTCGATAATGTGGTCTGTGTGGCAACATAGCACCTGGAACAAGATCTATCTGATGTTGAATATCCCTCAACGGCGGTAACTCCGTTGGTAACTCCTCTGGAAATACATCGTCAAATTCTTTCAAAACTGATTTAACTTCTTCTGGAATTTCAACCACTTCTTGACTCTCCCGTCCAATCAACAAGAATACTTCCGGCTCTTCCTCTACTTCCTTCACAAACTCCTTCAATGATAACAAAGTTTTGATCTCTTCAATCTCCTCCAACTTGTTTTCTTCCTGTTGTCGCTTCTTTGGAACTAGAGTAATCTTTGTGCCTTCAAACATGAAACTGTAACTGTTGGTACGTCTGTCATGCTGCACAGCTCGATCATACTGCCACGGTCTCCCCAGCAACAAATGACAAACGTCCATATCTACGACATCACACCAGATTTCATCCTTGTATTTCTTCCCAATTGAAAACTTCACACAAGCTCTACGTCCAACCTTCACTTCACCTCCCTTCCTTAACCAAGCTAACTTGTACGGTTTAGGATGTTTTTCGGTTTTCAACTCCAACTTCTTCACCGCTTCGGTAGAGATAATATTATCACAACTCCCAGCATCAATAACAAATTTACATACTCTTCCCAGAATAGTGCATGTAGATTGAAAGATATTGTTCCTCAACCAACTACTTTCCTCCTCTTGCTTCGGTGTTAAACAACTTCTCCTCATCATCAATGCGTACCCGTCATCTCCCGACAGTAAGTCTTCCTCCTCAACTGGTAAAGAATTAGAGCATTCAGCTTCTTCATCCTCATCCTCAACCTCTGTAATCATGGTTCTCTTCTTTGGCTTTGGACACTCACTGCTTTTATGACCCAATTCCTGACAATTGTAACATTTGAAACCATTGTTAACCCTTGCCTTCTCAACCTCCTTCACCACTGGTCTACTGATAGGTTTAGAAACATTAGAACTTCCACCAACACCCTTCGCTTGATTGTTAGAATTAGTAAACACACCACTTCCTCGTCTCCCTTGCTTTTCCCAAGCCAACGCTTTCTGATGTGCTTCTGCCACAGATCTTGGATCGAACATATTAACCATATCCTGAATCTGCATTCTCAATCCCCCAATGAACCTAGATGTCAGCTGCTCTTCCGTTTCCATAATGTCATTCCTCGCAATAAGTTGATAGAATTCATCGGCATAGTCATTAACTGTCTTTGTGCCCTGCCTCAAGTTCTGCAAACGTTGATACATCAAAGATTGATAATTGTATGGTAAGAACGTTGCTTTCATCAATTTCTTCATCTTCTCCCAAGATTCAACTTTTGACTTTTCCATCCGATCACGTGTAAGTTTGGTCTGCTGCCACCATGCCAAAGCTCTACCCCTCAACCTTGTAGCAACCAACTTCACCCTACGATGTTCTGGAACTTCTTTAAAGTCAAAAATCTCTTCAACATTAGCCATCCAATCTAGAAACTCCTCTGCTTGCATACCACCTTTGAATTCAGGAATTTCAGTCTTCATCCCCGACTCCCACTTGTGACCATACTCATAGTGATTTCTTCCTTGTCCTCGTCCTTGTCCTTGAACACTACCACCTTCATACTCCTCTTCAAAATCAGATGTATATCGTTGTCTATCTCGTCCACCCACATCTCTACTACCATTACGTCTTCCACCTTCATCCCTTCTATCTACATTCCTCCGTTCACGACCATTCACGTTCCTCCCACGCCCTTGATCATTTTCAACACTTCGGTCTCGATTTGAATGTGGTGAGACTCTACTACCTCCATGATTAGATTCAGGTGAAACCCTTCTCCGATTTTGATTCATTTCTGTCATAAGCTTCTCTAACCGGCCAATTCCTTCGTTAAGCTTTTCACTAAAATTCTCATTGATTCTTTGCTCCATCTCATCAGCCTCTTCTCTTCGATACAAAGCTTCTACGTTTTGGTGGCGATTAGCTCTTCTTGGCGGCATACTTGAAAATTTCACAACTCTTCAAAATTCAAACACAATTCGGATTTTGATCCAAATTGAAACAGATCGAAAACTTCCACTTTGTAGCAAATCGCGATGAACACGATGGACAAAGTTTTGGCCTTCAATTCAAATCCGAACTTCAATCTTCAAATCAATGCACGACCCAATTCTTCAAACTCTCGGCCGTGAATAATGAAACTTCAAATCTTCAAAATGAATAGGCTCCAAGTCTCGATCTAGCTATGATTGGCTAGAACAAGCTCTGATACCAAAACTGACGTAGCGGATTAATCAAAAGCAATGTAGATCGTTGAATGTAGCAATCGGTGGATTGGAAGATGCTGAAATGCCCAAATTCGTTGATCCGAAGATACCGAATTCTAGCTATCCTGAACTCGTTGATCGCGCACGATACCGGGTTCGAAGATCTTCAATTCTTCAAGCGTTGATCAAGCGCACTTGATTCCGCGAATCGGCTTCTACAATCGTTGAATCGAGCGCACTCGATTATCCGAAAGAGGAGATTGGAGATTACACTCAACTACCAATTTGGAATGAAAGCACAAAGCAATCAAAAGAGAATTTTATTCAAAAATCAACAACCTTTACAAATGACTCACACTTGCTATTTATAGCTTTACAACTCAACACGCAAAAACTTCAAAAAAATACAAGTACTTAGGTCGGCAACGACCTACGACCTAGAATGGTGCGACCTAGAACAGGCGCGACTTAGCATAGGTCGGCAGCGACCTAACAACAAATAGTTACAACTCGTTACAACCTTCAGCGACTTAACCACTTAGACAAAATACAAACAGACAACCACTTAAGTCGTTGCCGACTTAACAATGCTACGCAACTCAACTTAATAGCGACTTAAGGAATCAACGGTCCTGCTTAACTCGGCAGAGAAAACAACGGCAACAGGCTTCCGCGACTTAAACATGCGCATCCCAGATCAGCGACCTAAAGAACTCAACGGTAGAGATTAACTCGCGGAAGATTCAACGGCATCTAGCTGTAGCGACCTAAAAAGGTAAGCGGTTCCAGATTTTCTTCGCGACCTAAGACTTTGCGACCTAAGCCTTCGCGACCTAAGTCCTTGCGACCTAAGTCCTTGAGACTTAACTCCTGCTTCATTAGGTCGTCCACGACCTAATACTTCACCAATTTGCTCTGTTTACTTATTTCGTAACTCGGTAGGTCGTATACATGTTAACCCGGTAAGTCGTTCCAGCAACTCGTTAACTCGCACCTTCCCACTAGGTCGTTGCCGATCTTCACTAAGTCGTTGGGACGACTTAAAGCTTTTGTTAGGTCGGTTGCAACCTAGAACTTCATTTTTCCACCATTTCTCACTAAATCTTAACTCGGTGGCTTCCTCCTTAAGTCGTACCCGACTTACCAGCATCATAGGTCGCACACGACCTATGTCTTCAACTTTCTGGGCTGCATCACGGAATCAAGTGCGCTTGATCAACGTTCGAAGAATTGTAGATCTTCTCTCACGGCATCGTGCGCGATCAACGTGTCGAAGATTGCTAGAATCCGGTATCTTCGTGATCAACGGATTTGGGCATTTGGGTATTCTTAAATTCACCGATTTATCATCGATTCACCGATTATTTCCGCTAATCGTGTGAGATCCTGGACGGATTCGATTTACGTCGTCGAATTCGCTTCCTAGACTGCGTCATTTGGTATCAGAGCTAGAAGCGAGCTTGTTCAAGTTTGTGCGAGATTTGTTCAAGTCGTGAGCTAGGAGACGAACTTATACAAGTTCGTTGGGCGTCAATTTTGAGATTTGAAGTTTTTGGAGTTCGAATTGAGTTGTTTGTTTATTTGGGTGTTCGTGAGATTTCAAACAAGTGGGGGAGTTTTGATTCGAGAATTTTTTGGATCAAAGTGAAGTTCGTGTTTAGTTTAGATCTGTTGAAGATTTGATCATGCCTCCGAGACATGTTAACCGTCATCATAATGTTGCAAATTTGTATGGGAGAGAAGATGCTGAACAGATGGAACAACGCATTGATGAAAGGTTCAGTAAGGGTTTCGAGAGAGTGGAGAGAATGATGACTGACATGAATCGAAATCAAAGGAGAGAACCATCATTGTCGATAAATCGAGATTGTGGATTTCGAGACAATAATGATTATCGGAATGAGGAAAGAAGAGCTTATCGTGATTACGAGCATAAGCCAGATTGTGGTTATGAAAGATGTCGAGTAGAGGAAAGAAGAAGTAGAGAGGACGTGCATGGTCATAGAAGAGTCAATGTTCAGAATCGACATCGAAGCTTATCTAAGTTTGAAGAAGATAGTTATGGTGATAGTGTTCACTTTCGATATCCAAGTCAAGGGCAAAATCAATATAGGAAAGTTGAAGAGAATGGTCATACACGGGAGTCAAGGATGAACACAGAAATTCCAGAATTTCGAGGTGGTCTACAAGCAGAGGAATTCTTTGATTGGTTATCAAAGGTTGAAAAGATTTTTAAACTCAACAACGTGTCTGAAGATCATCAAGTTAAGTTAGTTGCTACAAGATTGAGAGGAAGAGCTATGGATTGGTGGCAACAAACTAAATCAACCAGAAAGAGAATGGGGAAATCCAAATTTGTCACGTGGGATAAGATGAAAAGGATGATGAAGGCAAGTTTCTTACCTTACAATTATCAAGTTCGTATGAACCAACAGTTGCAGAAGTTGAGTCAAGGGAGTCGAGGAAAGGGTGTGGTTACAAGCCCCAACAATCAGAATAAAGGTGTTAATTGCAGTATAAATGTTTCTAAGAGAGTCAACGAACCAGTTGTACATAGAATCACTAAGACAAATGATGATGACCGAATTAGGCGCTATCATTATCAGGAGTCTGACCATAGAAATATTGAATGTATGGATTCCAAGAAGAAAACCTTAGTTGAAGAAGAATGCGAAAACGAGGATGTGGATGATTCTATTGAAAGCGAGTTGGAAAAGGAAGAGGAACCAACTAGTCCATTATCTTTCAGCGAAAGTGTTGAAGAAGCGGAAGGTAGTGCTGAATCATTGGTTAGGTATGAGGCAAGTGAAGAGCTTAAAACTCCTGAGGAGGTTAAATCAATGGTAGGAAAGTTTGAAGAGGTCAATCCTACAGAATTGTTCGAAGAATTACCACCAAAGTTTGACAACGAAGATGAAGAGGTTGAGTGGAGAACAATGAATGTAATTTATTGATGGGATTTTATTCAACGTCAAAGTATGTGGATGTAGAAATTGATTACTCTTCACCGTCAAAGATTGATATCGATAGTATGGAAGAAGAAATTGTGTTCGGAGTTGAGGGCAATAACTTGAGGATGGAGGATTCTTGTTTAACGCCTGAGCTTATGGATGAGAGCCAGCTAATTGTAAATTCTTTAGTTTCCGAGAAGCCCGAACAAAGTAAAAGTGAACCAGAAGAGAAGGCAGAGTCAGATAGTTTATTGTCTTTGAAAGAGTTCGTCAATAAAATAAAAGATAGTGATGAATTATCAATGTTGATTGAATCTGGAGAAAGTTCTGATTTTGAGAATCCTGAAGAGGTTGAAGTATTTGAAGAGTTTAAAGATGAGATTTCTGAGGAACTGCTTGAAGAAACTAGTCTGGTATTTTTGGAAGAGTCCGTTGAAAAGGTGAAAAATAGTAATGAATTGTTTGTGTTGACCGGGCAAGGAACGAGTAAAGATCTTGAGGGTTTTGAAGAAGTTGGATCAGAATTCGATGAGTTTGAAGTCGAATATCCTAAGGAATTGCCCGAAGAGTTACCACCACTACAGGACATTCAACTTCAAACTGAACTAGTACAAGATGCTATTTTACTGCAAGGATCGTATGGTCTTGTGAATCTGAAAGAACATGGAGAGTTGAAAAGACAGGAGGAAGAGAATGATTGTCAGTTGGAGTTGCCTGATCATGTCCGTACTGTTGACATTGTCAACGTCAACTGCTTAGAACCGTTTTATGAAAATAAACATGTCAAAGAAGAAGCGAGTGGGAAGTCAATTCAATCAGGGGAAATTATTGCAACACATCAAGGGAAGATTCTAAATGATGATACATATGAACGAGATAAGGAAAGACAAGAATCTGGGCATGAGTCATCACACTTTTTCAGTCGTAATTTCTTAAGTCGCTCCGCGATTTTAAACTTCCTTATATCGTCTCGCATTTTCGTCATGATTTGGTTCTATATCACACCTTCCTATTGGCACAAGCATCATGAGGTCATCTCCCAAAGATCACTTCCTTATGCCGCCCGCCAAATGCCACGTCTGCTTATTGCCATGCGTTCTTTAGGTCGAGCCACATCTACAAAGGGTCAAGACAAGATCAATATCAAGAGTGGTTATCACCGGAACCACATCAGACCAGATAATGAATGGAAGATAGCGTCTCGAAGAAGAAAAAGTGTGAATTCAGGATGGATTCTTTTCAACCAGGGGAGAATGATGCAGCGCAAGATAAACATGAACGATGTACCTTATGTCGCGTCCCTTAAATCGCTCCCCTAAGTCGCGAAGGCGGAGAAGCCCAAATCGCCGAAGCCCTAGATCGCTCGAGCTTCTAATTTGTGATTCCAGTTGGTCGTCCAGTTTAATTCGCCTGCTTCCTTAGGTCGCGAAGCGACTCCTAAATCGCTCCTCCCTATGTCACTTCCAGAAAGTCGCGAGCTACCAACGACCAAGCGAGCTAGGCTTAAGTCGGCCACGACCTAGCAATCGTCTTATGCCTTAGGTCGCCAACGACCTAGCAAGTGAAAAGTCGCCAATCTTCTTATGCCTTAGGTCGTTCCTGTGGTTAAGTCGCTCAGAATTGCTATGTCGCTGCCCAGTTGCTATGTCGCGAAAACTTAAGTCGCTTCCAGTAGGTCGCGAACAACACTCCAGCAATGTCGCGAGCGATGTTAAGTCGCGAATATTGCTTAGGTCGCTGATGTTAAGTCGCGAGCGAACATTTCTGATGCCATGCTTCTTCCTTAGGTCGCGAGCGAAAGTTAGGCCGCGAACAGTTTCTTAAGTCGCTGAAGTTTAGATCGCGTGAAGAATCCTTATGCCGCTTCCATTTAACTCGCGAACTCCTTATGTTGCTGGTTGCTGTGCCGAAGATACTTAAGTCGTTTTCTTAGGTCGAATATTGTTAAGTCGTGTTATGTTGTAACCGTTTGTTTTGCTTTAAATCGTTTGTACTGTGTGATGTATTTGTTAAGTCGTTGTGTTGTAATTTGTATATTGTTAGGTCGTACGAGGTTAAGTCGTGTGAGTTGTATTTGCCTATAAATAGGCGGGTTATGTCATTTGTAAAGGAGTTGAAATTTAAATAAAATTTGGTTTGTGCTTCTTGCCTCCATCAAAATTGGTAGTTGAGTGTTATCTCCTATCTGCACTTTCGGCATTCGAGTGCGCTCGAATCAACGATTGTTGAAGCCAATTCACGGAATCAAGTGCGCTTGATCAACGTTCGAAGAATTGTAGATCTTCTCTCACGGCATCGTGTGCGATCAATGTGTCGAAGATTGCTAGAATCCGGTATCTTCGTGATCAACGGATTTGAGCATTTGTGACGCAGCGGATATATCAAAACGATCTTCAATCGACGTAAATAACAATCTGTGGATTGATGGATACTGAAATGCTCGAATTCGTTGATCCGAAGATACCGAACTCTAGCTATCTCTGACTCGTTGATCCGAAGATACCGGGAAAGAGATCTACGATTCTTCGACGTTGATCTTGCGCACAAGATACCGTGAATCGGCTTCAACAAACGATGATCCGAGCGCACTCGAATGACGTAAGTGGAGATAGGAGATACACTCGACTACCAATTGAAATTGAAAGCAACAAGCTAACAAAAGAGAATTTTATTCAATATTCAACAACCTTTACAAATGACTTCACTTGCCTATTTATAGGCTACAACACACCAACACAGAAAAAGTACAAGTCATAAGTCGGCAACCGACTTATCACATCTCCGACTTAACATAAGTCGCATACTATTTACAACACAGTTCAGAAAAAGCTTAAAAATATTACAAGTATTTAGGTCGGTTCCGACTTAACAACAGTCGACCTATGAACCCAGACGACCTACGACTTATAACAGTTTACAATACAGCGACACAACTTAAGTCGGCAGCGACCTAACAGTTCAATCATAAGAACGTACAACACAATGACTTGACGACTTAATCATCAACGGCAGAGATCCACGCGGCATAAGAATCAATGGCCTCCAGAGCTTTGCGACTTAAGAACTTTGCGGTATCCCAACTCAACGACTTAAGCTTTATGTGACCTAAGCCTTCGCGACCTAAGTCCTTGCGACCTAAGCCTTGCGACTTAACTCCTGCTTCAATAGGTCGTCCACGACCTAATACTTCACCCATTGGCTCTGTTTTCTTATTTCGTAACTCGGTAGGTCGTAGACATGTTAACCCGGTAAGTCGTTCCAACCTCTCGTTAACTCGCACCCTCCCACTAAGTCGTTGCCGATCTTCACTAAGTCGTTGGGACGACTTAAAGCTTTTGTTAGGTCGGTTGCGACCTAGAACTTCACTTTTCCACCATTTCTCACCAAATCTTGACTCGGTGGCTTCCTTCTTAAGTCGTACCCGACTTACCAGCATCATAGGTCGCACACGACCTATGTCTTCAACTTTCTGGGCTGCATCATCCTCCCCAGGTTGAGAGAAATTCGACCTCGAATTTGTAAATTCATCTTCATCAGCTCGTTCATTCCCGTGATATGGTACGAGATGCTTAACATTGAACACGTCAGATGTATACACATCATCTGGCAGCTTCAGTTTATAAGCATTTTCATTGATTCGTTTGACAACTTCCACCGGACCAATTTTCCGTGCTTTCAATTTATTGTAAGCACCCACTGGAAAACGATCTTTCGTTAATACTGCATAAACCAAATCACCTTCATGAAATTCAACACTTCGTCGTTTCAAATCTGCAGAACGCTTATACTTCTCATTTGCTTTCTCTAATCGTTCTTGAACGATTTTATGACACTCCGTCAGCCCTTCAACAAAATCAGCGGCTTTCTTAATTGTCCCCTTTGAATGTGGTATCGCAGTTAAATCCAACGGTCCTTTCGGTAAGCTCGAATAGACAATCTGGAATGGACTGAACCCAGTACTTCGATTCACAGCATGATTATGAGCAAATTCTGCCTGGCATAACTTCACATCCCAACTCCTCAGATTATCTTGAACAAGACACCTCAACAAGTTTCCCAATGATCTGTTAACCACCTCAGTCTGTCCATCCGTTTGCGGGTGATAAGCACTACTAAACTTCAGCTTTGTTCCCACCATTTTCCACAAACTCAACCAAAAGTGACTCAGAAATCGAGTATCTCTATCCGACACAATAGATTCTGGCAATCCATGAAGTCGATAGATCTCCTTGAAAAACAATTGAGCAACATGAACCGCATCTGCCGTCTTCTTACAAGCAATGAAATGTGCCATTTTCGAAAATCTGTCAACCACCACATAAATGGAATCATTACCACGCTGCGTTCTCGGCAAACCCAACACAAAGTCCATACTGATATCCACCCATGGTTTTACAGGTACGGGTAATGGCATATATAAACCAGCATTAGTCGCAGTTCCTTTCGAAACTTGACAGATATGGCATCTCTCAACAAATCTTTCCACCTCTTTCCTCATTGATGGCCAAAAGTAGGACTGTGAAATCAACTGTAAGGTACGGTCTCTCCCAACATGTCCCTCTTCGTGTAACTCTTTGATAATCTTCATCCTCAGACTACCCTCCGGTATGCACAATCGATTTCCTTTGAACAGAAAACCATCTACTATCACAAAATCATCCGTCTCTCCCTCCTTGACCTTTTCAACAAATTTTGCAAAGTAAGGATCATCAGTGAATAACTCTGGCAATATTTCAAACCCCGTCACTTCGACCTTTAGCGTAGTCAACAAATGACTCCTCCTACTCAAAGCATCAGCCACACGATTTGTCACCCCTGACTTGTGTTTTACAACAAAAGTAAACTGTTGCAGATATGCAATCCACGATGCATGTCTCGCTGAAATCTTGTCTTGCCCTTGCAAATGTTTCAATGCTTCATGATCAGTGTAAAGAACAAACTCCTTCTGAAATAGATAGTGTCTCCAGTGTTTAATAGATTGCACAACAGCATAAAACTCCACATCATATGTACTGTATCGCATCTTCGCTCCTGACAACTTCTCACTGAAATATGCAATAGGACGCCCCTTCTGACTCAACACCCCTCCAATCCCAACCTTGGATGCATCAGTATGTAGTTCAAACACCAACTGAAAATCTGGTAACACTAGAATTGGTGCAGACGTCAGCAATTCCTTGATCTTCCCAAAAGCACTCCCTGCTTCCTCTGTCCATGCAAACTGTTTACCTTTCATGCAATCTGTAACAGGCGCCATCACACTACTAAAGTGTGGTATAAACCTTCGATAGAATGAAGCCAACCCATGAAAACTACGAACTTCCGTTATCGTCTTGGGCTGCGGCCAATTTCTGATCGCCTCAACTTTACTTTGGTCAACATGTATTCCTTTCTCTGAAACAACATACCCTAGAAATAACACGCTATGCGTCATGAACACGCACTTCTTCGTTGCAGCATAGAATTGTTCTTGTCGCAATACCATCAGCACTTCTCTAAGATGATTCAAATGTTCCTCTGGACTCCCACTGTAAATAAGAATATCATCGAAATACACCACCACGAAATTCCCAATGAACGGTCGAAAAATCTGATTCATCACCCTCATGAAAGTACTTGGTGCATTGGATAAACCAAATGGCATGACCAACCATTCGTATAGACCCTCCCTGGTTTTAAAAGCAGTCTTCCACTCATCTCCTGGTCTGATACGAATTTGATGATATCCGCTCTTCAAATCAATCTTAGAAAAGATAGTAGCTCCGCTTATCTGATCCAACAAGTCATCCAACCTCGGCATTGGAAATCTATATCTCACGGTAATCTTATTCAATGCTCGACTGTCAGTGCACATTCTCCATGTCCCATCCTTCTTGGGTACCAATAAAGCTGGTACAGCACAAGGACTCAGACTCTCCTGCACACGCCCCTGTTCAAGCAATTCCTCTACCTACCTCCGCAATTCTTCATGTTCCTTCGGACTCATTCGATAATGTGGTCTGTGTGGCAATACAGCACCTGAAACAAGATCTATCTGATGTTGTATATCCCTCAATGGTGGCAGCTCCGTTGGTAACTCCTCTGGAAATACATCGTCAAATTCTTTCAGAACTGGTTTAACTTCTTCTGGAATTTCAACCTCTTCACTGCTTTCTCGTCCAATCAACAAGAATACTTCCGGCTCTTCTTCAACTTCTTTAACAAACTCCTTCAAAGTCAATAGAGTTTTCAGCTCTTCGATTTCCTCCACTTTGTTTTCTTCCTGTTGGCGTTTCTTCGGAACCAGAGTAATCTTTGTACCTTCGAACATGAAACTGTAACTATTGGTCCGTCCATCATGTTGTACTTCTCTATCAAACTGCCACGGTCTCCCCAGCAACAAATGACAAACGTCCATATCTACGACGTCACACCAGATTTCATCTTTGTATTTCTGCCCAATTGAAAACTTCACACAAGCTCTACGTCCAACTTTCACTTCACCACCCTTCCTCAACCAAGCTAACTTGTACGGTTTAGGATGTTTCTCGGTTTTTAACTCCAACTTCTTCACTGCTTCTGTAGAGATAATATTATCACAACTCCCAGCATCAATAACAAATTTACAAACTCTTCCCAGGATAGTGCATGTAGATTGAAAGATATTGTTCCTCAACCAACTACTTTCTTCCTCTTGCTTCGGTGTTAAACAACTTCTCCTCATCATCAATGCATACCCGTCATCTCCCGACAGTAAGTCTTCCTCCTCAACTGGTAAAGAATTAGAGCATTCAGCTTCTTCATCCTCATCCTCAACCTCAGCAATCATTGCTCTCTTCTTTGGCTTTGGACACTCATTGCTTTTATGACCCAACTCCTGACAGTTGTAACATTTGAAACCGTTGTTAACCCTTGCCTTCTCAACCTCCTTCACCACTGGTTTACTGATAGGTTTAGACACATTAGAACTTCCACCAACACCCTTCACTTGATTATTGGAATTCGTAAACACACCACCTCCTCGTCGTCCCTGCTTCTCCCAAGCCAACGCTTTTTGATGTGCCTCTGCCACAGATCTTGGATCGAACATATTAACCATATCCTGAATCTGCATTCTCAATCCGCCAATGAATCTAGATGTCAGTTGTTCTTCCGTTTCCATGATATCATTCCTTGCAATAAGCTGATAAAACTCATCTGCGTAATCATTAACAGTCTTTGTGCCCTGCCTCAAGTTCTGCAAACGTTGATACATCAGAGATTGATAATTGTAAGGTAAGAACGTTGCTTTCATCAGTTTCTTCATCTTCTCCCAAGATTCAACTTTTGACTTCCCCATTCGTTCACGTGTAAGTTTGGTTTGCTGCCACCATGCCAAAGCTCTACCCCTCAACCTCGTAGCAACCAACTTCACTCTGCGACGTTCTGGAACTTTTTTGAAATCAAAAATTTCTTCAACATTAGCCATCCAATCCAAAAACTCTTCAGCCTGCATACCACCTTTGAATTCTGGAATTTCTGTCTTCATTCCCGATTCCCACTTGTAATCGTACTCCGATTGATTCCTTCCTCGTCCACGTCCTCGTCCATGAACACTACCACCATCATACTCTTCTTCACCATCCGATGTATATCGATGTCGATCCTGACCACCAACATCTCTACCACCATCACGTCTTCCACCAACATTCCTACGATCCACATTTCTCCGATCTCGATCGGTCACATTTCTATCACGACCTCGATCATCAACATTTCTATCACAAACTCGATCCACGCTTCTATGATCACTATCAACACTTCTTTCTCGATTTGAATGTGGTGAAATTCTACTTCTTCCATGGCTCGATTCAGGTGATACTCTTCTCTGATTTTGACTCATCTCCAACATCATCCTCTCTAATCGACCAATCCCTTCTGTAAGCTTCTCATTGAAATTCTCGTTGATTCGTTGCTCCATCTCATCGGCTTCTTCTCTTCCGTACAAAGCATTAATATTGCGATGACGTTGAACTCGTCTTGGCGGCATGATTGAATACTTCACAAACACTTCAACAAATTCACACTTCACGATTCAAACACCTTTCGAACTTTGATCCAAAATGAAATGGATCGAAAACTCCCACTTTGTTGCAAATTATGATGAACACGATGAACACAACTTCAACACTTCAAATTCTCGGCTCCAAGACTCGATTTAGCTATGATTGGCTAAAACAAGCTCTGATACCAAACTGACGCAGCGGATATATCAAAACGATCTTCAATCGACGTAAATAACAATCTGTGGATTGATGGATACTGAAATGCTCGAATTCGTTGATCCGAAGATACCGAACTCTAGCTATCTCTGACTCGTTGATCCGAAGATACCGGGAAAGAGATCTACGATTCTTCGACGTTGATCTTGCGCACAAGATACCGTAAATCGGCTTCAACAAACGATGATCCGAGCGCACTCGAATGACGTAAGTGGAGATAGGAGATACACTCGACTACCAATTGAAATTGAAAGCAACAAGCTAACAAAAGAGAATTTTATTCAATATTCAACAACCTTTACAAATGACTTCACTTGCCTATTTATAGGCTACAACACACCAACACAGAAAAAGTACAAGTCATAAGTCGGCAACCGACTTATCACATCTCCGACTTAACATAAGTCGCATACTATTTACAACACAGTTCAGAAAAAGCTTAAAAATATTACAAGTATTTAGGTCGGTTCCGACTTAACAACAGTCGACCTATGAACCCAGACGACCTACGACTTATAACAGTTTACAATACAGCGACACAACTTAAGTCGGCAGCGACCTAACAGTTCAATCATAAGAACGTACAACACAATGACTTGACGACTTAATCATCAACGGCAGAGATCCACGCGGCATAAGAATCAATGGCCTCCAGAGCTTTGCGACTTAAGAACTTTGCGGTATCCCAACTCAACGACTTAAGCTTTATGCGACCTAAGCCTTCGCGACCTAAGTCCTTGCGACCTAAGCCTTGCGACTTAACTCCTGCTTCAATAGGTCGTCCACGACCTAATACTTCACCCATTGGCTCTGTTTTCTTATTTCGTAACTCGGTAGGTCGTAGACATGTTAACCCGGTAAGTCGTTCCAACCTCTCGTTAACTCGCACCCTCCCACTAAGTCGTTGCCGATCTTCACTAAGTCGTTGGGACGACTTAAAGCTTTTGTTAGGTCGGTTGCGACCTAGAACTTCACTTTTCCACCATTTCTCACCAAATCTTGACTCGGTGGCTTCCTTCTTAAGTCGTACCCGACTTACCAGCATCATAGGTCGCACACGACCTATGTCTTCAACTTTCTGGGCTGCATCAATTTGGATATTCTTAAATTCACCGATTTATCATCGATTCACCGATTATTTCCGCTAATCGTGTGAGATCCTGGACGGATTCGATTTACGTCGTCGAATTCGCTTCCTAAACTGCGTCAATTTTTGCTAAAAAAAATTATACATGTGCAAATTTGGATTGCGCAAGTGTTATTTAAAAAAAAAAAGAATTTGTGCTTGAGCATTTATGGAATACGCAAATATAATTTTTGAATTTTTTTTTTACACTTGCGCATATTTGGATTGCGCAAGTATAAAACGCGGAAGAAAATAAAACGAGGCATAGTTTTGCAATTAGTTTTCTATGATGCATGTTTCTACAATATGTTATTTTGCCAAGCCCCGTTTAAAAAATTGTCCTTTCAAATATAACAATACAACATTTTAAAATGATAAAGCACATTATCTTTTATCTTTTATATGTAGGATTGCATGTTTCAACTTAACCATAAAACTACTTCAATGGATTTTTACTGAAGGGATTGAGAAACTTCAGTTGACCTACAATGTGTATTCATTAGAGCTTGGTTACTTATTTGTATCCATCAGAGCTTGGTCACTTGTACAATGGCTTGCATATGGTTTCCCATCAATTTGTTATAATAGCAGGAACTTAGATTCTTGTTTGCGCGAATATGTGTTCATAAATAATAAAATAGTGGGAAAAGACCTTAAAGCTAGTACAATTCCTAATGGCTACTTATCTGGGTGCCACATTGTAGATCATGACCTTGGTGATATTACTATTTACCAAACTTAAATGGGGGCAACAGTTAGAGGGACAAACTCAAAATAATCATCTTCAGAAGGGTCTGCGTATCAATGGCATTCAACGTCATTACACCTGTGTAAAATGATATTAAAAAGTGATAATTGAATTCTCCTATACGTGAGCGCGCGCGCGCACACATACATACATAGATTTATATTTTTATTTATATTTATGAAGGTGAAGATGTATGCTAGAGAAAAAGTTGAACTAGAAAATGATTTATTTATTTTTAGTCCTCCCATCCCATAGATTGTTAAGCATTTGATGCAGTAATATCATTTTCTTGTATCTTATTTTTGCTGTCCATGAGGGTTGTGGTAAAACATCATTCAGTTTGATACCCGGTTGTATGCAGATCATATAACACAAATATGCTAAATTTTATCCTCCGTTTCCTTCATGATTGGTGTTTGTTGTATAATGTTATTATTTAGCAAAACAGATTATATAGTTTTGGACTATGTGTGTCCTTTTTGTTTTGTTCACTGAGTTGCTATTTGGTTTCTAATTAACTGTTGAGTAGACCTAAATTTACTTCTCATAAGTGACGGAGAAAAGATTATTTTCAAAGAAATGCCTGTGCACTGCATCAGTTATTCTTTTATTAAATGGGCCAATACATGCCTTGCACGTTAAAAGAGATTTTGTCAAACAAATTAATTGATACACTAACCCAATTATTTTTGTTTTCTGTATTTAACAGTAAAAATGACATGCAACTGTTTAATATTTAAACTGATATGAGTTGTCATGCAAAACATTTGTTCCATATTAATAACAATCTCCAGGTAATAAATCAACAAATTTTCGTGCCAACAACAGAGAAAAAAAACCGAGGTAACAATATCACTTGTAACTTCAACTTAGTAAACGGAATAATATTTAAAATAATCAGTGTACATTAATCTTAAAAAAAAAACTGATTTTGACTTTACAGCTTTCCATGAATGTGTACATTATACCATACTATCATTTATTTATTTTTTCTTCGAAAATACAGAACTCTAAGATAGAAACAATCTTTGAATATCAATACATTACAAACAATGTTATGCAATTACAATATTGAGTAATTTAAGAGAACATAAGTTGCAGTGAATCAATGTTATTTTGCAGCAAAATTTCGTTACACCAGTCTGAATGACGCCAGAAGGAAGCAAAATGATTCATCCATTTGTTTCCGTTTGCATTATGTTTTATGAGCTATCCATTGCTCAGTAGAGTACTCATGTCTGCTACACTTTTGTTGTGAGGATCATAGTAGAAAGTGTAGAAATTAAATATATACTAGTATAACCGCACAACGGTGGAAAAACCGACCGTTGTTGATGAAGCAGCATACCTAGATGATGAAGCAGCATATCTCGAGTTGAAGACCAAAAGCTCCGACCTATCTCCAGCCTCCTTTACCGACCTACGACGCATCTCCCTCCGACCTAATTTCAGCGACCTAACAACCACTGCCGACCTATCACCGCTTCACGACTTATCAATTACCGACCTATCTCCAGATTCCATCACGCGACCTTCCGACCTAGTTTCCATCCCACGACCTAACTCCATTTCCGACCTAGCCATAAGTCGTTGCCGAGATAAGCTGAAGCCCTAAATCCTGAGTCGCGACCGAGATACTCATAAGTCGTTGCCGAGATAAGCTCCCATGAGTCGTTGCCGAGATAAGCTGATGCCTTCTTCATCGAGTCGCGAACGAGTAATTTAGGTCGCAAACTAGTATTGATAAGTCGGAGCCGAGCTAAGTCGTTGCTGACCTTAGATAGGTCGTAACCGACCTAAGGACTTTGTTTTTTTTTCTGTTCTTTGTGTGTGTTGAGTTGTAACTACTATAAATAGTGGATGAGTTGTAACTTTTGAGGTTGTTGAATATTGAATAAAATTCTCTTTTGTTAGCTTTGTGCTTCCAATTTCAATTGGTAGTTGAGTGTATCTCCTATCTCCACTTACGTCATTCGAGTGCGCTCGAATCATCGTTTGCTGAAGCCGATTCACGGAATCTTGTGCGCAAGATCAACGTTGAAGAATCGTAGATCTCTTTCCCGGTATCTTCGGATCAACGAGTCAGAGATAGCTAGAGTTCGGTATCTTCGGATCAACGAATTCGGGCATTTCAGTATCCATCAATCCACAGATTGCTATTTACGTCGATTGAAGATCGTTTTGAATTATCCGCTGCGTCAGTTTGGTATCAGAGCTTGTTTTAGCCAATCATAGCTAAATCGAGTCTTGGAGCCGAGAATTTGAAGTGTTGAAGTTGTGTTCATCGTGTTCATCATATTTTTGCAACAAAGTTGGAGTTTCGATCCATTTCATTTTGGATCAAAGTTCGAAAGGTGTTTGAATCGTGAAGTGTGAATTTGTTGAAGTGTTTGTGAAGTATTCAATCATGCCGCCAAGACGAGTTCAACGTCATCGCAATATTAATACTTTATACGGAAGAGAAGAGGCCGATGAAATGGAGCAACGAATCAACGAGAATTTCAATGAGAAGCTTACTGAAGGGATTGGTCGATTAGAGAGAATGATGCTTGAAATGAGTCAAAATCAGAGAAGGGTTTCACCTGAATCGAGCCATGGAAGAAGTAGAGTTTCACCACATTCTAATCGGGAGAGAAGTGTTGATAGTGATCATAGAAGCGTGGATCGAGATTGTGATAGAAATGTGACTGATCGAGATCGGAGGAATGTGGATCGTAGGAATGTTGGTGGAAGAAATGGTGGTGGTAGAGATGTTGGTGGTCAGGATCGACATCGATATACATCGGATGGTGAAGAAGAGTATGATGGTGGTAGTGTTCATGGACGAGGACGTGGACGAGGAAGGAATCAATCGGAGTACGATCACAAGTGGGAATCGGGAATGAAAACTGAAATTCCTGAATTCAAAGGTGGTATGCAAGCCGAAGAGTTTTTGGATTGGGTGGCTAATGTTGAAGAAATTTTTGATTTCAAAGAAGTTCCAGAACGTCGTAGAGTGAAGTTGGTTGCTACGAGGTTGAGGGGTAGAGCTTTGGCATGGTGGCAGCAAACCAAACTTACACGTGAACGAATGGGGAAGTCAAAAGTTGAATCTTGGGAGAAGATGAAGAAATTGATGAAAGCAACGTTCTTACCTTACAATTATCAATCTCTGATGTATCAACGTTTGCAGAACTTGAGGCAGGGCACAAAGACTGTTAATGATTACGCAGATGAGTTTTATCAGCTTATTGCAAGGAATGATATTATGGAAACGGAAGAGCAGCTGACATCTAGATTCATTGGGGGATTGAGAATGCAGATTTAGGATATGGTTAATATGTTCGATCCAAGATCTGTGGCGGAAGCACATCAGAAAGCGTTGGCTTGGGAGAAGCAGGGACGACGAGGAGGTGGTGTGTTTACGAATTCCAATAATCAAGTGAAGGGTGTTGGTGGAAGTTCTAATGTGTCTAAACCTATCAGTAAACCAGTGGTGAAGGAGGTTGAGAGGGCAAAGGTTAACAACGGTTTCAAATGTTACAACTGTCAGGAGTTGGGTCATAAAAGCAATGAGTGTCCAAAGCCAAAGAAGAGAGCAATGATTGTTGAGGTTGAGGATGAGGATGAAGAAGCTGAATGCTCTAATTCTTTACCAGTTGAGGAGGAAGACTTACTGTCGGGAGATGACGGGTATGCATTGATGATGAGGAGAAGTTGTTTAACACCGAAGCAAGAGGAGGAAAGTAGTTGGTTGAGGAACAATATCTTTCAATCTACATGCACTATTCTGGGAAGAGTTTGTAAATTTGTTATTGATGCTGGGAGTTGTGATAATATTATCTCTACAGAAGCGGTGAAGAAGTTGGAGTTGAAAACCGAGAAACATCCTAAACCGTACAAGTTAGCTTGGTTGATGAAGGGTGGTGAAGTGAAAGTTGGACGTAGAGCTTGTGTGAAGTTTTCAATTGGGAAGAAATACAAAGATGAAATCTGCTGTGATGTCGTAGATATGGACGTTTGTCATTTGTTGCTGGGGAGACCGTGGCAGTATGATCGAGCTGTGCAGCATGATGGACGGACCAACAGTTACAGTTTCATGTTCGAAGGTACAAAGATTACTCTGGTTCCGAAGAAACGCCAACAGGAAGAAAACAAACTGGAGGAGATTGAAGAACTGAAAACGTTGTTATCTTTGAAGGAGTTTGTTAAGGAGGTCAAGGAAGAACCGGAAGTGTTCTTGTTGATTGGGCGTGAGAGCAGTGAAGAGGTTGAAATTCCAGAAGAAGCGAAGTCAGTATTGAAAGAATTTGAGGATGTATTTCCAGACGAGTTGCCTAAAGAGTTACCACCGCTGAGAGACATTCAACATCAAATTGATCTTGTTCCAGGAGCAGTCTTGCCACATAGACCGCATTACCGAATGAGTCCGAAGGAGCATGAAGAATTAAGGAGGCAGGTGGAAGAATTGCTTGAGCAGGGACGTGTACAGGAAAGTTTGAGTCCATGTGCTGTGCCAGCTTTGTTGGTACCGAAGAAAGATGGGACGTGGAGGATGTGCACGGACAGTCGAGCATTGAATAAAATCACTGTACGATACAGATTTCCAATGCCAAGGTTGGATGACTTGCTGGATCAGTTGAGTGGGGCTACTATCTTCTCGAAAATTGATTTGAAAAGCGGATATCATCAAATTCGGATTAGACCTGGAGACGAATGGAAGACAGCCTTCAAGACGAGAGAGGGGTTGTATGAATGGCTGGTGATGTCGTTCGGTCTTTCGAATGCACCGAGTACGTTCATGCGAGTGATGAATCAAATTTTTAGACCTTTCATTGGGAAATTTGTGGTGGTATACTTTGACGATATCTTGATTTATAGTAGGAGTCTGGAAGAGCATGTTCAACATCTGAAGGAAGTGTTAATTATTTTACGAGAGGAACAATTTTATGCTGCGACAAAGAAATGCGTGTTCATGACGCATAGTGTTTTGTTCTTGGGGTATATTGTTTCGGAGAAGGGCATCCAGGTAGATCAGAATAAAGTTGAAGCAGTCAGGAATTGGCCACAGCCGAAGACAATTACAGAAGTGAGAAGTTTTCATGGGCTAGCGTCATTCTACCGAAGATTCATTCCACACTTCAGTAGCGTGATGGCACCGGTGACTGATTGCATGAAGGGGAAACAATTTTCTTGGACGGAGGAAGCTGGGATTGCTTTTGGAAAGATCAATAAGTTGCTGACATCTGCACCAATTCTTGTATTACCAGATTTTCAGTTATTGTTTGAACTGCATACTGATGCGTCAAAGGTTGGAATTGGAGGGGTGTTGAGTCAGAATGGGCGTCCTATTGCATATTTCAGCGAGAAGTTGTCAGGAGCAAAGATGAGGTACAGTACCTATGATGTGGAATTTTATGCTGTTGTTCAAGCGGTGAAGCACTGGCGACATTACTTATTCCAGAAAGAATTTGTTTTATACACTGATCACGAGGCGTTGAAACATTTACAAGGACAAGACAAGATTTCAGCGAGACAAGCATCGTGGATTGCTTATTTGCAACAGTTTACTTTTGTCGTTAAGCACAAGTCAGGGGTAACCAATCGTGTGGCTGATGCTTTGAGTAGGAGGAATCATTTGTTGACAACAATGAAAGTGGAAGTGACAGGTTTTGAATTATTGCCAGAATTGATTGAAGAAGATCCTTACTTTGTGAAATTTGTTGAAAAAGTAAAGGAAGGAAATACGGATGAATTTGTGTTGGTGGATGGTTTTCTGTTTAAGGGAAATCGTTTGTGCATCCCAGACTGTAGCTTGAGAATGAAGATTGTTAAAGAACTACATGAAGAAGGCCATGTGGGTAGAGATCGTACGTTGCAGTTAATTTCTCAATCTTATTATTGGCCGTCAATGAGGAAAGAGGTAGAAAGATTTGTGGAGAGGTGTCATATTTGTCAGGTTTCGAAAGGAACAGCGACGAATGCGGGGTTATATATGCCGTTACCCGTGCCTACCAAACCATGGGTTGATATCAGCATGGATTTCGTGTTGGGATTGCCGAGAACTCAGAGGGGAAATGATTCTATATTTGTTGTGGTGGATAGGTTTTCGAAGATGGCACATTTTGTAGCCTGTAAGAAGACCGCGGATGCAGTTCGAGTGGCACAGTTATTCTTAAAAGAAATATATCGTTTACCTGGTTTACCCGAATCTATTGTTTCTGACCGAGATACTCGATTTCTGAGTCACTTTTGGTTGAGTCTATGGAAAATGGTGGGAACGAAGCTGAAGTTTAGTAGTGCATATCATCCTCAGACGGATGGGCAAACTGAAGTTGTGAATAGATCATTGGGAAATCTGTTGAGATGTCTTGTACAGGATAATTTGAAAAGTTGGGATTTGAAATTGTGTCAAGCTGAGTTCGCACACAATCACGCAGTCAATCGAAGTACAGGTTTCAGTCCATTTCAGATTGTATATTCCAATTTACCCAGTGGACCGTTGGATTTAGCAATAGTGCCACATTTGAAGGGAACAGTTAAACGGGCTGTTGATTTTGTTGATGGTTGAAAGACTGCCATAGAATCGTTCAGGAACGATTGGAAAAGGCAAACGAGAAGTATAAACAAATGGCGGATAAGAAACGAAGAAGTGTAGTCTTCAGAGAAGGTGATTTTGTTTACGCGGTTTTGACGAAAGATCGTTTTCCGGTTGGAGCCTACAACAAATTGAAAGCTCGAAAGATTGGACCAGTAGAAATCTTGAAGAAAATCAATGACAATGCTTATCAGTTAAAGTTGCCAGATCATATTCACACTACTGACGTTTTCAACGTTAAACATTTGATTCCGTACCATGGAGATGAGCTTGTTGAAGAAGAGAGAAGTACAAATTCGAGGTCGAATTTTTGTCAACAAGGGGAGGATGATGAAGCAGCATACCTAGATGATGAAGCAGCATATCTCGAGTTGAAGACCAAAAGCTCCGACCTATCTCCAGCCTCCTTTACCGACCTACGACGCATCTCCCTCCGATCTAATTTCAGCGACCTAACAACCACTGCCGACCTATCACCGCTTCACGACTTATCAATTACCGACCTATCTCCAGATTCCATCACGCGACCTTCCGACCTAGTTTCCATCCCACGACCTAACTCCATTTCCGACCTAGCCATAAGTCGTTGCCGAGATAAGCTGAAGCCCTAAATCCTGAGTCGCGACCGAGATACTCATAAGTCGTTGCCGAGATAAGCTCCCATGAGTCGTTGCCGAGATAAGCTGATGCCTTCTTCATCGAGTCGCGAACGAGTAATTTAGGTCGCAAACTAGTATTGATAAGTCGGAGCCGAGCTAAGTCGTTGCCGACCTTAGATAGGTCGTAACCGACCTAAGGACTTTGTTTTTTTTCTGTTCTTTGTGTGTGTTGAGTTGTAACTACTATAAATAGTGGATGAGTTGTAACTTTTGAGGTTGTTGAATATTGAATAAAATTCTCTTTTGTTAGCTTTGTGCTTCCAATTTCAATTGGTAGTTGAGTGTATCTCCTATCTCCACTTACGTCATTCGAGTGCGCTCGAATCATCGTTTGCTGAAGCCGATTCACGGAATCTTGTGCGCAAGATCAACGTTGAAGAATCGTAGATCTCTTTCCCGGTATCTTCGGATCAACGAGTCAGAGATAGCTAGAGTTCGGTATCTTCGGATCAACGAATTCGGGCATTTCAATATCCATCAATCCACAGATTGCTATTTACGTCGATTGAAGATCGTTTTGAATTATCCGCTGCGTCAGTTGTGTTATTTGATATGAATAGAAACAATGTTTGTTAATTTTTTTCCTTGATTAATAATTTGATGAAAAATTGATTACTCTCTTGCACGGTGTGATATTCATCTTGATCTTATCAAAGTACTAACGGTTTTGTACAATCGTTACCTTCTGAATATGCATTTGTTTCAAACTAAACAGACAAACGGGTTTGTATACCAGACATCTGTCCTAATACAACGACTGTACACTATCAGTGGAAGAAGTGAATGATTTCTTCTTCCTTTTCTGTTTCGAGAAACAGATGTACAGAGTTGTACTTGATAAAGTACTTACGATTTTATACAACCATTGTCTTCTAAATATGCATTGTTTCAAAATAAACAAACAAAGACGTTTGTGTACCTGTCAGCTATCCTCACACAACAGGTGTACACATTTCTATTTTCAAATCATACTTGCTGCTCAAATATCTTCCTACTATATTTATAGAAGGTAGTTCAATTTGTTTCAAGTTGTCATACTTGCTGCTCAACAACTAAATTGCAATACGAAAAAAGATACATTGAATCCCATGGCATCCCTCTTTGGTTCTGCTGTTATTCTACTTTATTGTAGCAACTACACAACGATTAACACTCAATTAAAGAATCGCTACAATTACAAAAATGGATGATTGATGTTACATTTGCGACATTGGAGATATATATTAGTACATGGTCAGCCCTTGGTTGCACTCTTATAGTATCGCGAAAGCCCAAGCATGCAGACAAGCAACTAAAGCTCTTGTTGTTTCTTTCAATGCCAAAGTCTACATTGTATCCTCAAATTCATCTGGTAGATTAAATTTCTCCATCGCCGACTGTCAAAAATAACATACAGTTAGAAACAAAAATCGACTATCTTCTTCCAAACCGATCGTTTGCCCACCCACCGATTGCTGCTCCTACGATTGCGCCTGCTACTGCCATACTCACTATGATTTCCTACGAAAAAAATAAATTAAATTAATAATCTGTAAGTCTGTACGCAGAGAAGGTTCTATTTTATGTTTTGAGTACTAAAGATAAATTTACATATGCAAAACTAACACACAGAGAAATTATAGATTTAAGTAGTTTCTTATATAGCTTGTACCTGCGTCCATACTCCAAGTATACAAATGGTCAGTGGTTTCGATACGATGAACAATCCATTACTGCTGTTAGTGCAAGCAAAGTTTTGCATGATCAAGCTTATCTTCTCTTCTATAAACAATTATAAAATATATATATAGTGTTTATGTTATTTAGTTATTGACTTTTAAAGCAAGGTGGAGTCATAGAGCTATCCGAGTCGGTATTACTTTGGACCTTTATGTCCGACTTTATTTAGAGTTTGCTTATTTTATATATGCCCTTGGTATTAGTTTCTAGTGCACGGTTGTTGACTAGTTCTAATGGTAGATTTAGTGTTTGCACTTCACGTTAAAAATAAAATATAAAATAAAATAAAATAAAAATTGTACATGCGTCCATGTTTTTCTATCAACCTCCGAGAAGCCATCATGGATGTAAAGCAATGCACCAGAGATGACACCTGCGTTAAAATTACAGGGTAAGTGTATATAATAAAGAGATTTTTGAATTATTACTTCTATAGGTTCTGTTACAAATATTCTTGCAACTCTTGTTCTATAGGTATTATCATTTGAAGAGAAAAATGATTTAAATGTTGTAATGCTAGAATAAATAAGAATTTTTTATTGTCCACCTACTTTCTCCTTCTTCCATGTTATTGTCAGAGCATATTTTTAACCCCTCACCGCTGTAAACTTATAAAGTAACAATAAACCCAATAAGTACAATGCATCAAACCTAAGTAATCAAAAACATAAGTACCACTAATTGGTAAAGTAACATTAATGCATGCAAGCTACAAAGCATAAAACTGAAGTAATCAAAGACAAGATTCAAGGCATGATGTTGAAGTACCACCAGTAGATTTTCAGTCAAATAGTCCTTTGGGTGGATTCAAATTTAAATAAATAACAGCACGACTTCCTTTCAGATATGGAAGCAAACTTTTAGACACTGAAACATAATATATCTTGATACAGCAGTTTCATCCAAACATACATCTGTAATATCTGTTGATTTTTTTCAAGGCAACACTCAGTACTACAGTACAAATATACTGATTAGGCAATTAGCTGTTATTAGGCAGTTTTGTTTTGAACACTTTTTATGGGCATTTTCCAGATTCAATATACTGATTTATCTTTCCTCTATAAATTTGTTGTGTATTTTTTTTTAAAAAAAGAAAAAATGAGAGAAATGTGCTCAATTTTTTGGCATTTTGCAGTATGCAATGGAGTTCTGCTACATGTAAGATTCAGCACTACCAAACTGTAAGTAACAAATTCTCAACTATCAGTATTGACTTATATTTGATTTCTTCCTGCAATGAGCAAATCATTAAAAAAAATGTTTTTGCCCCCCTGATAAAATTATGGATCCACCCAGTGAATAAGAAACATACTATTCTATCTTATAAATATGATGCATGTAGGAAGGGACTCCAAATCGGGAATAGTACCATACCATATATGATTAAGATGTATCTTCCAAGAGTCGTACAGACCGAACAACACATTGAATAAGATATGCAAATTCACTACAATAAATAGTTGACAAAGATCATTACCTGCAAAGTCGCATAGAATCAATTTGAGCTAGAAAATATATGGAAAATATATGGAAAAGGAATATTATGCGTTGCAAAATTCATCAAGCAGCTCGGTTCAATTTAGACTCCTGTTCAGACCAATGGTAAAAACTATTAATCATATAAATATTGCAGTACAAGAGAGAGTAAACAACCTGCCGACCTATTCAGAATAACAGCCTATTCAAAAACCGTAGTAATCAGCAATTTGTAAATTCGTGTAAAACGAACCTATTCAAAGACCAGCAATTTGTAATCACAGAATTGCCGCAATTCGTAGAGGTAAGCTATCAAAGATTCCAAAACGAACCTCTAAAACTGTAGTAAGCAGCAATTTGTACCAGTGAATGCCGCAATTCGTGTAGAAGATACTTACTTCGGCTCTTTCTGTACCAAGCAAGTTTCAATTCGTGTAGGAGATACTTACTTCGGCTCAGATTTATACATCCCTTAATCGATTAGAACGGGTTTTTATTGCTTTTTGAAATCCGATTTTTTCTTAAATAATTGTTGAGCGAGTACGTGGAAAAGAGAATTGCACGGAAAGAACGGAGATCAAATTGTCAAATTGATAAAACGCGGTGAGGAAGAGAAAATTTGGGGGAGAAGGATACGGGGGGAGAATAAACAAAACATGTGGAATGTTTTTTTGGCTTCAGGAAAATTGATTTTGCCTAGTAGAAGTAGGCAAACCTCCCTACGGTCGGTTTGATAAACCCAAATTACTGCAGATATAAGCCAGGAAGAAGAAAAACAGATGCTGCTTTTATTTCATACTTAATTTCTGCTACAGCCTTATTCATACAAAACTAATACGCATGCTTATATAAGTAATGCTTTAAACAAAAATAGGCTAGATAATTAGGATCACAACTACCAAGTAATCTAGAATAATTCAAAATAGATTTATTTAATAAAATCAGAATTAACATAGTCAACATCCCCCCTTAATTCTGATTTGCTAAAGTCTTCATTCCAAGTAGATTTCTCAACTTAACAAAAGCTTCAATCTTCAACGGCTTAGTAAATATATCTGCAATTTGTTCTCCACTGCTGCAGTGTTCCAACTTGATCACATTCTTGCTAACTTGATCCCTTAAGAAATGGTATCATATGTCTATGTGTTTGCTCCTTCCATAAAAAACAGGATTTTTTGCTAAGTTATGGCTGAAATATTATCAACATAAATTTTTACTGGGCCTTGCTGTTGAAGATTGATTTGGCTCATTATATTGCTAAGCCAAATTGCCTGACATGCACTTGATGCTGCTGCAACGTACTCAGCTTCACATGTTGATAAAGCAACAATAGATTGCTTCTTAGATGACCATGAACAAACTGTTTTCCCAAGCATGAAACAGTAGCCACTTGTACTCTTTCTCTCATCTAACTCTCCACCCCAATCACTATCCGAGTAACCAATAAAAGAATTCTCCTTGAATGATGAATAAAACAAACCCAAATCATGAGTACCTTTGATGTAGCGCATAATTCTTTTCACAGCCTGTAGATGCGACTGCCTTGGAGACTCCATGTAACGGCTAACCAGTCCAACAGCGTAGCAAATGTCAGGCCTAGTGCATGTGAGATATCTCAAGCTTCCAACAATTTGCTTGAAGTAAGTTGGAACAACTGTTTAATCATCTCCACCTTTGGTTAGTTTCAGTCCAGTCTCAACAGGGGTTCTAACTGGATTTGAATCATGCATACCAAACTTCTTCAGCAACTCAAAAGCATTCCTTTTCTGATTAATAAATATTCCTCCTTTAGTTTGAACAACCTCAATACCCAAGAAATAGGACATAAGACCGAGATCAGACATCTCAAACTCCGTCGTCATGCTTCTCTTAAAGTCTTCTATCATTTGATCATTATTTCCTGTAAAAATTATATCATCAACGTAAAGACATAAAATCAGTAAGTTATTAGATTTACCAGCCTTTACATATAAGCCATGATCAGAGGGGCATTTTTTAAAACCAAAGTCATGAAGAAATGAGTCAATTCGCTTGTTCCATGCACGTGGTGCTTGTTTAAGCCCATACAATGCCTTCTTGAGCCTATACACCTTCTCTTCCTTTCCATGTTGCAGAAAACCAGGTGGCTGTTTCACGTAAACTTCTTCATCGAGTGGACCATTAAGGAAAGCCGACTTCACATCCATTTGGTGTATTTTCCACTGATTTTGAGCAGTCAATGCAATCAACAATCTTACTGTTTCCATTCGTGCTACCGGGGAAAAAATCTCCTCATAGTCATATCCTTGCCTTTGTTCGAAACCCTTTGCTACGAGTCTCGCTTTATATCTTTCAACTTCGCCATTGGATTTAATCTTGACTTTGTAGACCCATTTGACGTCAATAGCCTTGTGACCTTGTGGAAGATTAGTAAGATACCATGTTTCATTCTTCTCAATAGCCTTTATCTCTTCATTCATGGCATTCATCCATTTTGGATCACGAATAGCATCATCAAACAGCACAGGTTCAGAATCTGCTAAGAAAGCAAAATGTACCAGCTCTCCATTATCATCAATTTCATTATAAAGATTTACCTCATAATCCAGTAAATGTGTTGGCCTTTGCCTCTGCCGCCTTGGTCTTGATGATTCTGGTTCATCGGTTGTAATTGCATCTGTCACTGGGTCTACTAAAGGTATTTCAGCTGTGACTGCAGTTGTAACTTGGGGTATTGCAGTTGCAGCTGAGGTTTCTTGTTCATCTTCTAATGCACAAATTGTACGTTGTTGTGGATTTTGCTGAACATTCACATTCCAATTCCATGCTTCATCTTCAGCAAATGTTACATCACGACTAACAATCACCTTTTTTGTTATTGGATTGTACAACTTGTACCCTCCTTGCTTGTAACCGATGAACACACACTTTTCAGCTCTATCATCAAGCTTAGTTCTTGTTGCTGCAGGTACATGGGCATATGCAATCGATCCAAATACCTTCAGATGTTTCACGTTTGGCTTGAATCCACTCCAAGCTTCAATAGGAGTTGCATTTTCAACACTTCCAGTAGGTGACCTATTCAGCAAATACACAGCAGCAGTCACTGCCTCAGCCCAAAATAAATTTGGCATACCTTTCGCCTTTAGCATACTTCTTGCCATGTCCAATATTGTCCGATTCTTTCTCTCAGCCACTCCATTATGTTGCAGAGTGTAAGGAAATGTTGTAGTATGCTGCACCCCATGTTCTTCACAATAATCTTTGAATTCATTAGAGGTGTATTCACCACCTCCATCACTGCGCACCATCTTAAGTACATACCCACTTTCTTTTTAAACAACAAGTTTAAACTGTTTGAAGTATTTAAAAACTTCAGATTTGTTTCTCAATATATAAACCCATGTTTTCCTTGTAAAATCATCAATAAATGTGAGAAAATATTTGTTGCCACCTAATGACAAAATATTCATAGGTCCGCACACATCAGTATGAACAAGCTCCAAAGGGTGTTGTGTACACCACGGATCACCCGAAAATGGTAAACGGTGATTTTTCCCAAGTACACACGCTTCACACAGCTGGTCTGGATGTTTAATGTAGGGTAATCCCTTCACCATATTCTGTTTGGCAAGTTTTCTAAGACTTTGAAAATTTAAATGGCCAAAACGTAAATGCCACAGCCATGAGTCATTACTCACCATAGCACTCAAACATATATATTCACCTTTAGCAATATCAACTGGAAACATGCGGTTCTTAGATAAAAAAGCTTTGATGATTAAAGTACCTTGATTATCAAAAACAGAAAATTCATTTCCAGATATATTCATCACATACCCTTTCTCTGCCAGTTGTCCCATGCTAAGTAGGTTGCTTTTCATATCAGGCACATAGAAGACATTAGTGATGTACCTGTGATCGCCGTTCTTCAATATGATGAGAATTTTCCCTTTTCCACTCATCGGGATAGTTCTGCATCTCCAAATTTCACACTTGACTGAAATGACTCATCTAGTTCTGCAAATAACTCTTTTCTCCCATACATATGATTCGTGCAGGCTGTATCCAAGAACCAAATGTGATGATTTGGCTTCTCAGTTAATGCTGAAACCATCAAAATAGCATGATCACTTTCAGTTTGATCAGAACTTTCTACCCTCTGTGCATAGTTAACAGCTTGATGATCACTCTTGGACCTGCATTCGCTTGCATAATGGCCACGCTTGTGGAAGTTGTAACACTCAACATTTGATTTGTCATATCTTCCTTTACCAAATCCACGACCTCGTCCTCTTGAGTTAGAATTTGAATTCCAACTCGAGTTGTAACTGGTGTTGTTTTGCTCTGCAGCAGCCCCATAATTATGGCTACCACGATCTTTATTGGATTGCTCGCCACCTCTCCCTCTTCCTCTTGAGTGAAAGTTGACAAGTTTTTGATTGGACTCATCAGTTGAGACTTTTGAGAGAAAGGCTTGCTCATGCGGGTTATGTTGTCGATTCTCATTCATCCGCTGTTCATGCACTCTCAATGAACTGGATAACAATTTGACTGTCATTGTGGACAGATCATGAGCCTCTTCAATCGCCGTCACGACATGTTCGAACCTTGGATTCATGCTGCGTAGAATCTTCTCAACTTTGTCTTGTTCGGTGAAGGTTTCACCATTGTTCTTCATGGTGTTGGTTAATGCTAAAACTCGATCAACATACACATCTATCGTCTCATTTGATTCCATCTGCAACAGCTTATACTTGCGTCTCAAAGTTTGTAGACGCATTCTTCTGATTTTCTCATCACCCTTGTAGGAAGTTGCCAGAGTACTCCAGGCTTCATGGGAAGTACACAGTCCTTCTATTTTTTCGAACGTCTCATCATTCATCCCTTGATGGATGTAGTACAAGGCCTTCTTATCCTTCTTCTTCTGCTCACGGTATGCAGTCTTTTGTGCCTCGGTTGCATTATCTTCCAGTGCTGGCAACTTTTCTTCAACAATTTCCAACAACTCGTGGTAGTCAAATAAAACTTTCATTTGAGCACACCAGCGATTGTAATTTTTCCCATCAAGAATAGGAACTGATAGTTGAGCGATATTGTTCATCGTAGCAGGTTGCAGAGATCGTACAGGCTCTGATACCAACTGTAGAAATTAAATATATATAAACCCAAATTACTGCAGATATAAGCCAGGAAGAAGAAAAACAGATGCTGCTTTTATTTCATACTTAGTTTCTGCTACAGCCTTATTCATACAAAACTAATACGCATGCTTATATAAGTAATGCTTTAAACAAAAATAAGCTAGATAATAGGATCATAACTACCAAGTAATCTAGAATAATTCAAAATAGATTTATTTAATAAAATCAGAATTAACATAGTCAACAAAAAGAATCTTCAACTTCGGTAAACCTTCATTGTAGTTGCTCCCTGATTCTAATTTTTTTTATACACATCATTTCATGATAATTTTAAAATTATTAACAATAACAACTAGATTAATACAATCAACTACTAGAGGTTCACATTATATTTAGATTCAATAATATAAGAAGTTGTTGAACAACTAGCACATTCATTAATCTTTTTGTCCTTCTATGGGAGGTGGAAATTAAGGGGCAATCTAATCGTGGAGATCCATTGTGTAACCAGTTGTGTTTGCATTTTGTGTTCCAATAGATATTCCCAATTTAAAAGGGCTCCAAAATAAGTAGGAATAGAAACTACAGATGTTTGTTTCTTTTATATAACAGAAACTTTTATATACATTGTTTAGTTTACATCTTTAATCTACCTTTTCGAGAACCATTGATATCTGCATTGTTATTCATACTCAACTCGACACCAACTTTCATCACAAAGGATGTTAAAACATTAAATATTGTATTTTATCATTATAAGTGAGTTTGTGTGTCCTTTGTACGATAAGTCTCTAATAAAAGTAATATACACAAGAAAATATTGTAATATTAAACTAGCAAATCTTGATCTGTCATATAAAAATAATAAGGAAGATACTTAAGATCAATATTTCAAGAAAATATAAGTTAGGGGCACAGACATTCAAATAATAAGGAAGATACTTAGATCAATATTTCAAGAAAATATAGGTTAAGGGCGCAGACATTCAAATATTTTTACTCGAAATAATAAACAATATAAATTTTACATGGATGTTTCTTTCTCTATTGTTACCATAACAACAAAAAGATACTTTTTGCACTTACAATTTATGCTCAATCTCACAAGTCCAAAACTCTATACATTTAACCTCGTTTTTGCTAGACCATTTTGACAAATTTAGACCTCCTCGATTCAAATATTAATTCTTGGGATTTAAACCGCTTTTCTCCTTGTTTCTCTAATGAATTAATATATGTAGCACCAACATACTTAACTTTCTGATTCATCCACCTGTAAAAAGAGCTCTTTTTCTTGCATTCTTCCACATGTAAGTTGTTTTTTTATAAAAAGATAAATTTATTTATTATTCTATATAAAAATAAACATATACATCTCTCTCTATAAAGGATAAATGTTAGTACTTTGTTCAATGATTTTTTCAATGACTCACTTAATAACAATTTACTTACATTTACATAAATATAAATTCAAACATGCACAGATAAGTTAGTTATTGAATATAAAATATAAAATTAATTATCTCTTTTGTTAAAAAGCTAACTTAAATGTAATTTTAACGTGAACCGAAAACATAAGCAGCTAAAACCTGGCCATTTTGATAAACTTCATCAAAATAATTCAGAAAAAAAATCCTCTAATCCGATCTACTGAATCAACATTACAAACAATAAATTAATAAAAGCCCTCTTAGTAAAGCCTTTGCTTCACATTTTGGACTGTAGTTCAAAATTTTTTAATACTTTTTTAAAATAAAGGGGGTTTAGCATACCGGCATCGTGAGTATATTTACAATGATTTTGTCAAAAGATAATACATATGTTTGTTAAAAATATAATTTTTTTATCAAAATGATATTTCATATCTTTTTTTATAAAGATACATACATGTATCTTTTGTTTTTTTATCATAATGAGAATTTTATTAGTGAAAAACTGTGTGAAATATTCCTATAATTAGCTGTTAAAAATTGCATTCATATGTTAATATTCTAACTCTGAGTCCATTTATCTTTTTACTAATATGATATACACAATTATTATTTTATTAAAAATAATGAAGTATCGGCCTTTTGTCCGAAATATAAATGAATTAATCTTTTTATCACGTACATTTATCTTTTTTTAAATATTAATACCATATCTGTATATTTATTGATGAATCCTACGAAACATCATTCCAAAATAGCTATTGTATTTTTTAATAAAAATTTGATAAATTAATATCATTTTATATGTTACAATAAAAGATAAAAGTGATAATTACTATCCTTTTATTTTGTACAAATTTATGATGACAAAAGATAGAAATGGTAGGTCTTATTTTACAAAAGTGGCTACTGAGGTGTTTGAGATAACAAAAGGAAATAAACGCGAACCTAAAGATTCGTGGTGGTGGAACAGTGATGTGCAAAAGGCTATCAAAGAGAAGGAATGCAACAGATGCTTGCATCATCACAGGAGCGAGTACAACATGCAAAAGTACAAAGCGGCAAAGAAGAACGCAAAGAGAGTGATGAGTGAAGCAAGAGGTCGGACGTATGAAGATTTATATCAAAAGCTAAGTATGAAGGACGATGAAAAAACGTCTATATGATAGCTAAGCTCCGCGAGAGGAAGACGAGAGACTTCAACCAAGTTAAATACATCAAGGATGAGAATAGTAAAACTTTTGGTGAAGGATAATGAGATGAAAAATAGATGGAGAGAATACTTTGACAAGATATTCAATGAAGAAGGTGATAACACTACGATCGAGCTGGACGACTCTAGTGATGACACCAGCAAACATTTTGTTCGGAGGATTCAAGAGTCCGAGGTGAAGGAGGCGCTAAAACGGATGAAAGCAGACATGACGTTGGGAACTGATGACATTCCATTGAGGTGTGGAGATGCCTTGGAGATGCAGGGATAGCCTTTCTAATTAAGTTGTTCCATAATATTTTCAAATCAAAGATGCCAGATAAGTGGAGGAGAAACATATTAGTTTCAATCTTCAAGAATAAAGAAAATATTCAAAGTTGCACAAACTACAGAGGAATTAAACTTATGAGTCATACAATGAAGTTTTGGATGAGAGGCATAGAACATCGTTTAAGAAGGATGACAGGTGTTTCAAAAAATCAATTTGGTTTCATGCCTAAGAGGTCGACCACAGAGGCGGTTTTCTTGATAAGACAACTTATGAAGAGATTTAGGAAGCAAAAGAAGGATTTACACATGATATTTATCGATTTAGAGAAAGCTTATGATAAAGTACCGAGAAAGGATATGTGATGGACCCTAAAAAAGAAGAGAGTCCCAACAAAGTACATTACCCTTATCAAGGATATGTACGATAATGTTGTAACTAGTATCAGAGCATGAGATGGTGAAACCAGTGACTTTCCCATTAACATAGGAAGGATTACATCAAAGGTTAGCTTTAAGCCCTTACATCTTTGTCCTAGTGATAGATGAGGTTATGAAGAGTACACAAGGTGAGATTTCTTGGTGTATGCTCTTTGCTGATAATGTTGTGATGATGGACGAAAATAGGACAGATGTTGATAAACAACTGGAGTTGTGGAGGCAGACTTTAAAATCAAAGGATCTTAGACTTAGCAGAACTAAAATAGAGTATATAAAGTATGAGTTCAGCGGTGTCAGGTCAGAGGATGAAAATGTCATTTTTAAAGGAAACAGAACAGAAACCGATGAAAGCAAAAATACTTCACTACTACAGTTCAAAAAGGACTACAGTGGTTTTTATAGAGTCTAACAGCTATGCCGTAAACAAAAAATAGAGAAAAACAATGTAAACAAATCCTAACAAACTTGAATAATTCAACTCCTAGAAACTAGCTTTATTCTTGTAGTTGGAAAAACCGCTTCGACCTATTCTTTAGCTTCAACATAAACATGCAGACTAAATCAACAGTAACCCCAACAAATTCCTCCTCTTAAACTGACATGTTCAACCGGCATCAGTTTACTCCTCAAGTCGGTGAACACCAAGCAAACCTCTAAGCTTCACAAACTAGTCCAACTTAATAGGTTTAGTCATTATGTCTGCCACTTGATCATTAGTTCCACAAAATGCTAACTTCACAACCCCTTTACTTGACAAATTGCGCA
This sequence comes from Allium fistulosum, assembly GCA_030737815.1. NCBI lineage: Eukaryota > Viridiplantae > Streptophyta > Magnoliopsida > Asparagales > Amaryllidaceae > Allium > Allium fistulosum. The sequence continues at coordinate 71,777,748 of CM060903.1, forward strand.
GATAATGATAGCTAACATCAATGTGTTTTGTCCTTCGATGCATAACTGGATTCCTGGATAGCTTAATTGCCGAACTGTTATCACACATAATGTCAATGCACTTATAGTTTTTGACACCTAATTCTTTCAAAATCCCTTTCAGCCAGACGTAGTGACATGCGTAGGCAGTGGCAGCCAGATATTCAGCCTCTGTAGATGAAAGAGTAACTATCCCTTGCTTTCTTGAGTTCTAACAGATTGCTGCTCCATTTAGCAGAAATACGTAGCCCGAAGTACTTTTTCTACCGTCCACATCTCGCGCATAGTCGCTATCTGTGTATTCCAACAAATTCACATCCGTGCTTCTCTTGTAACAAACTCCGAATTCCACTGTTCCTTTCAAGTACCTAAGTATCCTTTTAACAATCACCATGTGCTCTTTCTTAGGTTCAGCCATATAATGTGAGATCAAACACACCACAAACATTAAGTCAGGGCGAGTTACCGTTAGGTACATTAAGCACCCTACCAGCTATTTATACAGCGTTGCATCAACACCTTTGGTGCCTTCCTTTGACAGAACAGTACCGAGAACTATTGGATTCTTGACGGCATTGCAATTCCACATATTGAACCTTTCCCAGACTTCTTTAGCATACTTCTTATGGCACAAATGAATTCCGTCTTTACTTTGATAAACTTCAACTCCAAGAAAAAACTTCATTTTTCCCAGGCCCATCATCTCGAACTCATTCTGCATTGACAACTTGAACTCTGTGCATGTATACTCATCATTTCCTATATATATCAAGTCATCAACGTAAAGACTTACCAACAATAGTCTGTCTTCATTTTTCTTTAAGAACAAGGTGTGGTCATAGCTGTTTTTCCGAAACCCTTCCTTCTTAAAGTAACTCTCAATTCTGCTAAACCAAGCTCTTGGGGCTTGCTTTAAGCCGTAGAGAGCTTTCTTTAGCCGGTACACCTTGTTTTTCTCTCCCTTTTCGATAAACCCTTCCGGCCGGTTGATCAATCTATACTTCCTCTTTCAATTTGCCGTACAAAAAAGCACTTTTAACGTCTAGTTGGTAAACGCACCATCCACGTTGAGCTGCTATTGCCAAGACAATCCTGAAGGTATCCCAATGAGCCACTGGCGCATACACTTCATTATAGTCTTCTCCCGCTGTTTTTGAATACCCTTTAGCGACGAGTCTAGCTTTACATTTGTCCACCTTGCCTTTTTCATTCAATTTTGTTTTATAGACCCATTTCACACCTATTTTCTTTGCTTTATATGGCAATGACACAAGCTCCCAAGTCTGGTTTCTCTCAATAGTTTGAATATCAAGCTTCATGGCCTCTTGCCACTTCTCTTCCTTCACAGCTTCATCATAGCTTACTGGATCATCATGGGAGATATACAAAGCTAAATTTGCTTCTGGTTCTTCTTCTTCAAACAAGCCTTCACCGCTTTCGTAATCACGCATCCACCTAGGCTCTTTTCTCTCCCTTCTTGTCCGTTACTCATGTTCTGGTGCTAAATCGTCAGTTTCTGAAAACACATCTGGGCTGCCGTCTTCAACTTCTTCAGTTTCTTCATCAGTCTCTTATGTAACATCTTCGTCATCCTCCCAAGCAAGAACGTTCTGCTTAAATTCTACCGCGCTTAAGATCCAGTCCCAATTATCACCTTCTTCAAATATGACATCCCTGCTTATGATTATTTTCTTTGTTACCGGATCATACAACCGATACGCTTTGGATTCGTCGCTAACTCCAAGCAAGATGCATTTGTGACTTCGATTGTCGAGCTTAACTCTTTTCCATTTAGGGACGTGTACGTGTGCAATAGAGCCGAATACTCTAAAGTAGTCAACCTTTGGCTTTATTCCTGTCCACCTTTCTTCGAGTACCATGTCTTTTACAGCCTTTGTGAAACTTCGATTCAAGACATGAGCCGTCCATCTGCCTACCTCTGGCCATGGTGATCTCGGCATCTCCTTCTCAGACAACAAACAACGTACCATGTGCATGATGGTCCGGTTCCTTCTTTCTGCCACTCCGTTTTGCTGTGGAGTGTACGCTGCTGTCAGCTGGCGTCTTATGCCATGATCCTTGCAAAACTTGTTGAATTTGTCTGATGTAAATTCTCCTCCCCTGTCAGTTCTTAGTCCGCATATGGCTGTCTTTGCTTCCTTTTCAGCAAATATTTTGAAAGTTTTGAATGTCTCAATGGTTTCTGCCTTATCTGCAAGAAAATAGATCCAGGTTTTTCGAATGAAATTATCTACAAAAACCAACATGCACCTCTTACCACTGTGAGAGAATGGAGTGATTGGTCCACATAGATCTCCATGAATTAACTCCAATTTCTCTGATGCCCTCCAGTCACTTTTCTTTGGAAATTCTCCCCGTTGCTGTTTTCCCACGTTGCATACCTTGCAAACCTTGGCTGCTTCTTTCAGCTTTGGCAACCCTTTTACCATTTGTCTTTGATGCATAATTTGGATGGACTTGTTGTTTAAATGCCCATATCTCCTGTGCCAGAGATTCTCCAAGTCTTCTTCCTCCATCTTCGGGCAGCTACCAGGCAGTGGCTTCATCTTTGCATAGACCCAGAACATACGATTTATGGTCATTGGTTTGTTTACTATCAAACCTCTTTGATGATGATAGATTCTACATGTGCCTTCTTTAATTATAATCACCAAACGTTTCTCTTGTAGCTGTCCTATGCTCAGCAAATTGTTGGTGGGATTTGGGACATAGTAGACGTCAGGCACTGTTTGTGTACTTCCCTCTACTTCAAACCTGACGCTGCCTTTTCCTTGAACCGCCATCCTCAAGCTGTTTCCCAACCTGACAGAGTGCTTGAAGTTTTCATCGAGCTCAACAAACCAAGTTTTGTCTCGTGTCATATGGTTTGGATACCCGGAGTCGAGAAACCAAATGTCATTTCCTTCAGCTTTACAGACTTCTGTGTGTGCCATCAGGAGTACTTCCTAGTCATCGAACTTAGCATAGTTTACTCCTTTTTCTAGACTTGAACATTCAAATTGATTATGTCCTTGCTTTCCACATTGAAAGCAGTAGATAGCTGACCTATTGACGAAAGGTCTAGCTCTTCCCTGTCCTCTAAAGCTGCTGCTTTCTCTCTGAGGTGTGCCTCTACCTCTTCCTCGCGCATTCCTTGGCTCATTCTCCACCTGTAGTACTTGCTCCACTCCTCTTTTCAACCAGCTTTTGTTCATGTACAAGCAAGGATGCTTGCAATTCATCTACTGTGAGATTATCAATGTCCTTGGACTCTTCAATGGAGCATACCACAAAATTGAAGTTCTCTGTGACTTTGAAGTATTTTCTCAACGATTTTGACATCGTTCATGTTTTCTCCACAGTTCCTCGTTGGCAATAGACATGACCCTTGTGAAGTAGATACACCTTCTCCTAATTTCATCTCTAGAGTTTCGAATGTCCTACGAAGCCGTTGCAGCCGTGCACGCTTCACTCTAGCACTTCCCTGATACTTGACTTTCATTGACTCCCATAGTTGCTTGGCCGTCTCCTTCCGAGTGATGGTCTTCAAGATGCTCTTGTCTATGGACTGAAATAGATAGTTCTTCGCTTTGAGATCCTTGAGTTTTGCTTCGTCGAGTGCCTTTTGATGTGTCGTATTTGTGGCTTCGGTCCCCTTCAGTTCTCCAAAACCAGGTCGATGATGCTCCTGTACTCCTTAGAACGGAGGACCATAAGTAAGCTCCAGTGATCGTAGTCTTCATCGAATTTAGGAACACATGGTGTTGTGAAGCTTCCTGAATCTGCTGCCATTTTTTTCTTTTGTGTTTTCCCTCTCAAACACTCTCGCATACTTAACTTACTTGCTCTGATACCAAATAAAGGAAACATGACAGAAACTGATGAAAGCAGAAATACTTCACTGCTACAGTTTAAAAAGGACTACAGTGGTTTTTATAGAGTCTAACAGCCATGCCGTAAACAAAAAACAAAGAAAAACAATGAAAACAAATCCTAACAAACTTGAATAATTCAACTCCTAGAAACTAGCTTTATTCTTGTAGCTAGAAAAACTGCTTCGACCTATTCTTTAGCTTTAACATAAACATTGTAGACTAAATCAACAGTAACCCCAACAATTTTGGCCGGACAAGTAGTGTCCAAAAATGAATCCTTTTAATATTTAGGGTCAATGTTGCAGTATGATGGTGAGATTGATGAAGATATTAGTTTTAGAATTCGAGCGGGATGAGTGAAATGACGACTAACATTTGACATTCTTTGTGATATGAAAGTTCCACAAAAGCTTAAAGGAAAGTTCTACAGAACGACAATTAGACCTGCGATGTTATATGGTGCAAAATGTTGGCCTATTAAAAGACAACACGTCCAGATGATAAATGTAGCAGAGATGCGTGTGTTACGATGGAGCTGTGGTCATACAAGATGAGATCGAATTAGGAATGATAATATATAAAAGTGATCACCACTATCATTTTGTATAGTTTTATAATGATAAAAGATATATGCTAAATATTGTCATATAAAACAATCACTTGCTTTATTAATCAAAATATTGAAATATTTAAAATTTGATACATATTTACATGGAATAACTCATATTGAATTATTCCTAATCATGATTGTTTAAAATGATAGTCTTTTATCTTTTCAGATATAAAATGATAATTTCTATCTTTGAGTACATAATTGTGATTATAAAAGATATATATAAGCTCTTCATAAAAAATTTCAATGGAAAGATAAATAATTTATCATTTTGTAAGTAATTTTATACAAAACGATGATTCTTATACCTTTTTTATATAAAATGATTTATTTATCTTTTTGTACGTAATGGTAAAAGCTAAAAGTGGTCACAATAATCATTTTCTACAAATTTATAATGTTATATGTAAAATGATAAAAGATAGAACACATAAGATAAAATATAAAAGACAAATTATGTTATACAAATTTTCTTTGAATTTAAATACACTACAACAAAACAGCCATATTACAACTTTTACTTTACAACTTGCACAAACTGACAGTTGTTATAGGTTATTTTTAACAACTGTTTATTTCCAGCAGTTGTAACAACAATACTTTTAACAACTTTATTTATGCAGCAGTTGCAATATACGTCTATAACAACTGCTTTTTCTACGCCAGTTATAAATGTTTAATTATAACAATTGTTTCTGGTAGTTGTTTTTTCAATAGATACAATACCGCTCTCCAGCTCGATAAAATTTTCAACTTCCCTCCCTTAATTTTGTTGGCCGCTCAATTTATTAACTAGTTACACTAAAACTGCGGTCAAAATTTCATACCCATATAGCACCACTCTTCTTGGTTTGATTCCCCAATTCTCAATTTTTACGAATCCTCTTCCAATTTCTATCTCAATCACAGATGGCTCCAAAAGCTAATAAGAAACCCGCCGCCGCCCAAGCTGAAGAAGAGAAAAGCGAGATGAACTCATCTGATAAATCCCCTGCTGGCAAAAAACCTCAACTAGTGAAATGTCTGCCATCAAAAGTGGATTCTTCGGCCGTTGATAAGAAGAAAAGGAAGAAGGCGATCAACGAGACCTACAAAATCTACATTTTCAAAGTTTTGAAGCAAGTTCACTCTAATATCGGCATCTCGAGCAAAGCGATGGGAATTATGAACGGCTTTGTCCATGACATATTGGAGAAGCTAGCTCAAGAAGCTTCTAGACTTGGTGTCTACAACAAAAATCCAACCATTACTTCTAGGGAGATTCAGTCCTCCGTCAGGCTCGTTATTCCTAGAGAACTGGCTAAGCATGTTGTTTCTGAGGGAACCAAAGCGGTCACCAAATTCACTTCCGCTTAAATGTTTTGATTTTTGTTGCTTTATCAGGTTTGTTTGATTGGAAATTTTTTATGGGTGTTTTAAAATTTGTATGGAAATATATTGCTTATTCGAATGGATACAATTGATACTCATTCATGAGTACAATTATTTTGCTTGTCCATTACAGAAATATTTTGCTAATAGATAAAATCATGTTGGATGTACTGGACATCTTTACTATTAATCATCCATAATTTTATAATTTTAGCTTAAATTTTTATTAGCCAGCAATTTCAGTGGTAGCTTTTCAATGGTATTTCAAAACAATCACTGGATTGATTGTTCACATTAAGCTTGAAAAATCTTTCCTCCCAGTGGGACATGCTTTATTAAGGGCGGTAGCGGATTATTGATTGAAATTAAAAAAATTATAATACTTTCGATTACAAAAGGCAACCTCAGACATGCAAGTAAATGAAATAAACTTAAGTTGCAGGACAATACAAAAACTATGAACACTATAAAAAAACAACATAAAACATGTCTAGTTCAGAAACCCTGTTATCCAACTTAAAATTAATCAACTTAGAAAAGAAAAATAATAAAAGTAGCTTGATTTCAACTGTGCAATACAAGAAATTTTTGTAATCAGTAAAGCATTTTAAACATGTTTTTAAACTCAACTCTTGTATTGTGTATCATTAGAGTTCACTCATTTTAAACATGTTAGTATGTATGGAAAGGAAAGGGGCTCCCGACGATGGATTGGCATACAATACTAAAGATTGCACTGGGGTCAGCAAAAGGGCTTGCCTACCTTCATGAAGATTGTAAGCATCAATTTGTTTTTATATTCATCTATTGTATTCTATTTTAGGTTGTCTAATCTGTGATTTCTAAATAAAGGCCACCCGTATCTCATACATAGAGAAAAAACCGTCCAACGTTCTTCTCAGTTTCAACTTCGAAGCAGTGGTAATACTGTAGAACATTTGAACAAGAATATGGTGCTTCCTTTACATTGCTAAGAAAACTGTATTATTTTGTTCTTCTAGGTTGTAGACTTTGGATTAGCCAAATTATCTTCTGACAATGGCATACATACCTACTCATGTAATGGGAACTTCGGGTAAATATTTTTCTCACTTCATTTTCCTTATTGCTTGATATTTATTTACACTCACATTCATATATGACTATAATTATTGCAGGTACCTGGCTCCAGAATATGCATCAAGCAGTAAACTAATAGAGAAATCTGATTTATTCTTTTTCATTGTGATGCTTTTAGAGATAATTACTGGAAAAAGGCCCACTAATAGTTCTCATACATTCATGAAAGATAGCCCTATGTGTTGGGTAAGTTTTTTCTTATATATTAGGATATCAAATTTCCAATTCTTCCTAGTATTTTTCTTTCAGAAATTGGTATTATAGCTGGTTAGTTATTATAGCTCCAGAATATGCATATAGTGAAGTATTATAGCTGGCTAATTATTCATATCCTATATACAGCACAACTATGCCAGTTTCTGGAATGGCTCATTATTGAAAACTAGTATTAACCCTTGGAGGAAAAAGAAAACGAAAATCACATTCATAACCTGAATCAAATAAACTCATGTTTTTATTCAAGCCATTTTTTATTCAAGCCATTTTTTATTCAAATGTCTATGATCACGTTTGAAGAAGTCATTCATTGCCTAGTAAAATGGAGGTGGGAAGTTGAAATTTGAAAATAATGAAAGTGAAAGTTGATTAGGACATACAAGATTATACAAAAAGAAATTTTTATTTGTTACTGTGTGTCAGTGTACACAGTTCAGGTTAACTAGTGTCATGCATAGTATATAGTGTATATGAATATCATACATTAGCTTCATAGGTATTGCTGCTTCGGAATTCAGAAAACAGATGTCTTTAAATTTGCTTGATTCATGCTTTAGGAAAATAATATGTCAAACTCATATTCATATCATAAATTTTGAATAACTTGAATAGGTTGCCATACTGTTCATGTATACAGTGTATATGAATCAACTAGAAGTTCATCAGGCAGTAGAGCACAATGAATAATCATATTGACTCAAGAGTGATAATTCACTACAGTTATTGTTCTACGAAGATTCATGTTTATAAAGTCGAACATATAACTAATTTCTCTGTTTTTTTTGTGCCAGGAAAGAGAAGACGTGGTTGCCGAATTGACAAAGGCAATGAAAAGACAGGGTCTCGATATGCGTGTTGCAGCACTGGTTTATGCTTTCTTACAGTTTTCCTTTCTTTCTTCAGGAACATCAATATACAGCATGTAACATTGTATGAATGATGTTTGATTTTAAACTGTTGCTTTGTAGATCAATGATACAATAGGAACATTGGCTGGCGGGAGATAGTATGATAATGATGTTGTTATAGCCGTGATACTAAGCACTAGTACAAATGCAGCATATGTAGAACAAGCACAAGCTATTCCAAAATGGCATGGTACAATACCAAAATCAGGCGAAATGGTAATGTATTTTTCATCATTTTTTGCTTTATTACATGTGAAGCTTTTGTTGATAGGACTAAATATAATTAATGTTTCACACATTATCAGGGAAAAGATTTGAATATATTTTTCTAGTATAGTGGCACACGCGTTGTTCCAATGAGCAACTAAGGAAACACATTTTAATAAAATTATACGCGCCCATGGGGAAGCCCACCAAGCAAAATTTTGAAAAAATTTGTATGGTGTATAGTTATTTGTACAAAAATGGGTATGCTTGTAAACAAAAGTGGTTGTGGTTGGTAAGTTATGTAGAATTTGGTTGTGATGAGCAGGGATCATGTCTTTTAGTTCACTGTAATATCTACTTCAAATCTTTTTCTCACCTAATAACAACTTGATTGAATATTTAGCCTTGTTAATAAAATAATAAGATATAATAATGTAGATTGAATTGTTTTAAGCAAGAGCATATTGGCGTACTAAAGTAATCAGAACGATAGGTTTTATGAGTTAATAGCATTACTGGCACTAACATAAATAAGATGGGATACCAGCCATTGTTTATATTTATATACTTATATTTGTTCCAACTCGATACGATTTGTAAATTATCTTTGTAGTTTGTCTCTTTCGTTCCATATACTTATATTTATATAGAATATAGCCTTCAAGATATATTGGATGAGGTAGTACGTTGAAATAAAACAAAGAAGGAACAAGATGGCTACATTTTGAAATGACGAAAAAAGAAAGGTGCCACAGAAGCAATATTTGGTTCTTATTTTCTTGTTTAAGTAATAGATTTAGCTCAAACAACTGTCTAGCCTAGCATATACTTAGCTCCAACAGCTAATAGATACTCATATGATGCTATTACAGTCAAGATCAATCCTTAAGGAACTTTTCAAGGAAGAACGCGAAGAGATTACAAATTCATGAAGGTATAGCCTCTTATTTTTAAATAAACCTTTGAATGAGAGCTCAATACATAGAACATCATAAACAATTTAGAGAACAAGTATTATATGTTTTGTACTGATTTCAGAATTCAACAGTCATCTTAAATATTTTTTAAAGTTACATTTTCCATGCATGTGAGCTGTGTGCTCATGTCTGTACGTTTAAAATTGCTCATATCATGATTGTTTCTGATAGAGTTTTTTTATCTTGAAGGAATGCGGTCGCAGAAGCAACAATTGCATCTACTGATCCTACTACTTTAGTGCACCATGTACCGCTAGGAGCATATGCTTGGAAGGCTTGGGTCGTTTTGGTGGTGGATTCTTAAGCTATTCCATATAGGCCTACTTCATACGTCTGTACTATTGGAAAAGCGGTTAGGATAATTGTTGCTTAGCATGGGGAATTTATCTCTTTTGATTAGTACGTATCTGTATTTATATTGACGTATGTTATGGATTTAGTTATGTTTTGTAATAGAATTATGAATTCAAAATTGGTGTAAAATTGAATTGTTTTAGCGTTTATTAAATGTGAATGGTTGGTGTTGTTTCAAGTAATGTTAACGATTGTAGTTATTATTAGTGAAATATCGGTTTTAATTATAATGTTGTGAAATTTATGGTTAATGGCAGTTGTCAGAAGATGAATTGCAATTATGGGTAGCAGTTGTAAAAAGATTTACTGCAACTGTCAATAATAGTTGTAAATGAATCTATTACAACTGCCAAAAGCAGTTGCAAAAGGTATTATTGCAACTGCTATTAGTAGTTGCAAAAGAGACCTATAACAACTGTCAATGCAACGGTTACGATAGACTTTACCACAACTGTCAAAAGCAGTTGTAAAAAGGTTTTTTACAACTGCTCGTGCAACTGTCGGTGACAGTCGTAAAAATCTCCAACTCTATTACAACTCTGGATTTTAAGACTGGCGGTCGCCCGTTGTAATAGACCTATTACAACTGTTTTTGGCAGTTGCGAAAAGGTGTTTTTGTTGTAGTGATAGTTAAAAGATAAATTATGCGATAAACAATGATATTGTTATAATTTTATATTTAAAATGGTAAAATATGAAACAAAAGGAATACAATATAAATTATTCGATAATTACGTGTCCTTACATACATATAATAAGATAAAACATAAATGAAAAAAAAATATAAGACATGAAAGATAAATTACTTGATAAATTATTATATCTTTGTGTTTAAAGCAATAACTTATTATCTTTTATATACATCGATGATCTATTTATCTTAAGGAAATTAAATATTTGTTTTTAGTAGAAACAAAGATAAATTAATTTATCTTTGTACGAAAATTTTAATTCTTTTAATTTTTTATATGAATCAGCAACCTTTATCTAAAAATATTAGGTTTTTTTTAATGCTAAACAACCACTTCATGACCATTCATGACCAAACCAAACCCATCACAGACATACCAATTCAAATTCATAAAATAGCACAAACCAGATTCTATTTCATCAAAGTGACAAAGAGAGTCAAACTCATCAATCAGCACCATAAACAACTCAAGGTAGCATGAACATGATTTAGGATCGATGAATTTCATCAGAGAGCTTTGGTTCTTTACCCGGCAAGTTTGGAGCATCGTAGATAAATTCAAGGAATAGGAGATGTATGATTAGGGTTTGTGAGGTCGAGATTCAAAATTCTGTTTAGTCTACTAGACTTGGTTTCTACATCTAGGGTTTAGGTATGGATCTAAAAATGGAAATGATGAAAAGGAACCGAACGACCATTTGACAACAAGTTCAAATCGAGAGAGAGAAAGTAGATGGGAGGGTAGTTACAGTATTAAAGAATTTTATTACTATCCGTAAAACTAATTAAAAGACATAACCGTAGTAGCCTCACCACGAACAATTTAATTCGGGTATTGTTTGCGCCAAAATTGGTCACAAACCCCGAATGTCGTGAAAGCACCAGTGTATGAATACAAATCAGCAAATATTCAAACACAAATCTCAGATCTAAGCAAACAGAATATCACAATTCAGAAATAATGAACAGAAACACGAGATTTATAGTGGTTCGGCTATCTCCGGCCTACGTCCACTTCAAAGGTTTTCTTTTATTGATGTTCTTCGCTGATTACAGTTGAGTACAATGAAGAAATTCGAATTTAACAGCGATGATGAAGTGTAGAATTGAATTCGGTAGAGTCTGGGCGCTTCTGAATCCAGATCCCCTTTCCTGAATGACCTGGGGCTCTATTTATAGGTGTAGAAGGCTGATATTTCGTCTAAATTTTGGGAGACCACTTCTGGCACGTGAGTGGGCCTACATGCCCGACCTTAGGAAAATTGGGCCCACTTCGGGATCGATTCGAATTCCGTTCGAATCGATCAAGAAAACGTCCAATCGAGCTGAAATTTGGTGAGAACATTCTTCAACATGTACGTAAGCTCCTGTGAAAATTTCATAGTATTTGGATCTGTAGATCATGAGATATGGTCAATTCGAATTCATGATCCTCGGCTGTTCGTCTTGTTCGAATCGACTTCTTCGCATCGATTCCTTCGAATCGATGGTGGCTCGTGACTTCGTGATGACGTGGAGCGAAACTTTCGCATCGATCCGCTTTTTTCGCCGAGTTGACCGAGTCACTTCGGAGATTTCGCCGCGTTGACCTTTTCTTCCTTGGCTCATGCATATTTCCAGTCCGCATCCACGTTTTATACTTGTTCGTATCCATTTCGCATTGGTACATTCGTACCTATTATTTCGTGTCCTTGTTCGTATCGATCCCAGGAACACATTTTGTATCGATCTCGTATGCGTTGATCGATATGAAATGAGCATAGGGGTGATCGATACGAAGTGATTGTGAAAAGTGGAGAATGGACACGAATATCATCCTAAAGATGGATACGAGCGAGACCTGACCTGATGGATACGAACAATGCCTTACCTGATGGATACGAACTGGATGGATTCGAAAAAACTGCAAGTTGGTGGATTCGAACTGGATGGAGTCGAATTGAGGCATGAAGATAGGTACGAAGCTGCTGCCATTCTGATCGATACGAGGCCAATTGATGCGAATATGACGGATTCGAATCGATCATCACCTTACCTCCTTGATGGATACGAACATCATATCCTTTTAACTTGTATCGATCATATCTCCTCCATATGAACTCCGATTAACCTGAAATTTGAAATGTAGCCTCTCCTAGCATTGATCATCATCTCCAATCGATTTCGTCCTAATCGGAGCCCGGTCAAATTTTGACGATACCCATTGCAGCCTTGTTTTTAATCGATCTCCGATCTTGATATCCATCGTTCCTTGCCAATTTGTTGATATTCCAGCCTTGACCAAAAGGTGGGATAACATTTGCCTCCCAAAACATGCCTTGTGGTAAGAAGGTGTGTTTTGTATAACTCTGAATCCGGTATCCAAAGTCCATAGCCAATTCCATGTCCATCCGAACTCGATGACTGAGTTTTTAATCCATCCTTATCCAACAACCGGATCCAGGACCTCTCCGGGTCGATATCCAAATCTGTAACTTCTCTGGGCTCTTGCCAAGCGCAGTCCACACCTGACGACCGTGGTCCAGTGTCTCTGGACGTTGCATTATTCCATGGCTTAAGTCCTAAGCTGAATTCTAGATCTCTTTGGGTCGTTGTTCAAATCCGTAACCTCTCCGGGTTCTTGCCAAGCGCAATCCACACTCGACGACCGTGGTCCAGTGTCCCTGTACGTTGAGCTAACCTCTCCGGGTTCTTGTCAAGCGTAATCCACACCTGACGACCTTGGTCCAGTGTCTCTAGACGTAAGTAATGCCATGGCTTAAGTCCTAAGCCGAATCCTGGTCGCTTCGGACCCTTGTTGAGCATAGTCCATACTCAACGACCTGAAACAATAATCGATAATAGGGGGCCTAAGTCCTAGGCCGAATCCTGGTCTCTTCGGACCCTTGCTGAGCATAGTCCATACTCAGCGACCTGAAAATAACAATTGATAATGCAAGGCCTAAGTCCTAGGCCGAATCCTGGTCTCTCCGGACCCTTATCGAGCATAGTCCATACTCGACGACCGTTTATCAAAAAACCAGAAAAAATCCAATCAAAATCCAAATCAATCGGAAAACCAGAAATCCATATCAAAAATAAAAATCATCATCCAAAACGGAGAACAATCATCCGAATGGAAGCCAAACCCAGAAAAACGAGCAAAATCAGGAGTTCAATCCAAACTCCAAGACCAAAGCAGAAAAATGAGTGTCCAATCCAAAAACAAAAGACATATTTCGCAAACCATGGCTTCGCGGTTTATCATCATTCAGAGCATGCCTAGGGGCTATCTCCGGCCCCATACATGTGTAAATGACTTGGTTGCTTGCAAATGGTTTGTTACTTATTTCATATTATCCTGGTCAATTGATAACCAATCAACCATCATTCCTGGGCCTCACACCATCATGGCTTGAGGTGGGCGGTGGTTGCTCCTGCTCCGCCGCTGCATTCCGAGCCCCAACATACTGCCTTAATTGCCCATTCCTCACATGCTCCTCAATTATGTCCTTTAAGTGCCTGCAGCTGTTGGTATCATGTCTATCCAAATCATGGAAGAGACAATGCCTTCCTGGTGCCCTTTCTTGTTCAGAAGGTTCTCTCCTAGCCGGCCTTCGGTAAGGAAGGCGATTCCGGGTTTCCAAATAAATCCACTCCAGCGTCTCATTCAATCCTGTGTATGTGGAAAATTTTGGATCCTTCCATCGCTTCCTAGCTTTTCCAGAATCATCATCCAACTTTCTTTTCCCTTTATCTTTATCTGAACCTCTACTGGATGGTCCTCCACCCTCAGTTGCATTCACTTCCTTCAACTTTAAATCTGTACATGCATCCTCTTGTCGGAGGAACCTCTCGGCCTCATGAAAGAATTCTCCGAGATCCAGTGGTGGGTCTCGTATTAAAGATACCTTGAAATCCGAATCCTCCCTAACTCCTAACACCGCCGCCATTAAAACCATCGATGGATCTGGTCGATCCACCGAAGCAACTGCCGCATTGAATCGAGTTAGAAAGCTCTAAGCGATTCATCCGTCCTTTGCTTTACCGATGTTAACGTCATCACGTTTTTCGACCTCTTGATATGAACCCGAAACTGTCCCAAAAACCTGTCCACCAACTCCCTCCAAGTCCTAATAGATCCTTCTTCCAGCTGCCTGAACCACATTGCCGCTAAGTCCGTCAAGTATAAAGGGAAACACCGGGCCATTACTTCCTCTGATGCCCCCAACACTTCCATGTGTCTGGTGTATCTCATCAGGTGATCGGTTGGATCAGCCTTGCCATCGTATACCTCCACGCTAGGTAGCTTGAACTTGGGTGGATTCCGAGCTACCCTGATTTCCCGAGTAAACGGACTCCGGTTCACTCCTTCCAAATTTCTGCTAGTCAAACCTCCATGCATAGTTCTCCTAATGATCTCAACTAATCCAGCATTGTCTGTCAAAGGTTGCCCCCCATGTCCCCGAGGGAACTCTGGTACATACTCTTCGTGTGGCTCGTTAGCATTAACGTTGGCACTAGCCTGTGGAGCTCCTTCCATTGGTCTTCCAGTGTCGGATCTTGAGGGTCTGCCCCCCAGTCCTTATTGATTGCCTCCTGGTTCTGCATTTTGACCTTGAACCTGACCTTCATTGGTTTCCACAACCCTAGCTCCTTGTTCCACATTCACAGCCGCTGTTGCTGGTCCTAAGTTCTGTATCCCTGCAGCTCACATCTGTTCAAAGAAGGTCTGCATCATATCCTGTTGACTCTTCAACAATCTCTCTTGCAATGTATTTTCCATAGCTTCCATTTCGTCTCTAGTAATGTAAATCGAAGCTTGTCCTTCTCCAGCTCCGGAGGATGCCTCTTGACTTCCTCCTTGTTGACTTCGTTCAGCTCTTTGTCTTGTTTATCGAGTCATTGTCCTTCAGATCTCAACTCTTCACGCTTTCCAAATCTGAACTTCAATCCGATGTAGCGGGTGCTAGTCCTTCTCAGTGAAAGCACCAAAGTGTTTGCGCCAAAATTGGTCACAAACCCTGAATGTCATGAAAGCACGAGTGTATGAATACAAATCAGCAAATATTCAAATACAAATCTCAGATCTCAGCAAACAGAATATCACAATTCAGAAATAATGAACAGAAACACGAGATTTATAGTGGTTCGGCTATCTTCGGCCTACGTCCACTTCAAAGGTTTTCTTTTATTGATGTTCTTCGCTGATTATAGTTGATTACAATGAAGAAATTTGAATTTAACAGCGATGATGAAGTGTAGAATTGAATCCGGTAGAGTCTGGGCGCTTCTGAATCCAGATCTCCTTTTCTGAATGACCTGGGGCTCTATTTATAGGTGTAGAAGGCTGATATTTCGCCTAAATTTAGGGAGACCACTTCTGGCACGTGAGTGGGCCTACATGCCCGGCCTCAGGAAAATTGGGCCCACTTCGGGATCGATTCGAATTCCGTTCGAATCGATCAAGAAAACATCCAATCGAGCTGAAATTTGGTGAGAACATTCTTCAACATGTACGTAAGCTCCTATGAAAATTTCATAGTATTTGGATCTGTAGATCGTGAGATATGGTCGATTTGAATTCATGATCCTCGGCCGTTCGTCTTGTTTGAATCGACTTCTTCGCATCGATTCCTTCGAATCGATGGTGGCTCGTGACTTCGTGATGACGTGGAGCGGAACTTTCGCATCGATCCGCTTTTTTCGCCGAGTTAATCGAGTCACTCCGGAGATTTGGCCGCGTTGACCTTTTCTTCCTTGGCTCGTGCATATTTCCAGTCCGCATCCTCGTTTTATACTTGTTCATATCCATTTCGCATTGGTACATTCGTACCCATTATTTCGTGTCCTTGTTCGTATCGATCCCAGGAACACATTTTATATCGATCTCGTATGCGTTGATCGATACGAAATGAGCATGGGGGGTGATCGATACGAAGTGGTTGTGAAAAGTGGAGAATGGACACGAATATCATCCTAAAGATGGATACGAGCGAGACCTGACCTGATGGATACGAACAATGCCTTACTTGATGGATACTGTTGCAGTTAATCTCAAACTTTGAAACGTTACAGTTGAATTTAGGAGTGTTTTATTTATTTGATTTTGTCATCCAGTTTAGCATGTTTTTAGGAGTATGAATAAGTCAAGAGGTGGTGGAGTCTGTTTAGGAAACCACTTTCAGTCGTGTGCTATTTTGTTGCATTTCAGTTTTCCTTATTCATGTTCTCTATATATTGATGTATCGTTCATTTTAATAAAAAGAGGAAGACATTTTGCCAAGCAAATCACCTTGTTTATTTATACAGTTTGTGCAATAATTGTACTTGTGGCAAGAAGTGGTATCAGAGCTTGAAGGTCTTGGCGGACGTTTTTTTTCTCACCAAGGATGGAGGTGAACAAAGGTAAAGGAGGCTCGTACGGTCTGAGTTACCCAATGCTGGATAGAAGTAATTATACGGCTTGGGCTCTTAAAATGAAAGTCTATATGCAAGCGCAAGGGGTCTGGAACGCTGTAGAGCCAAGTGATCCCAAGGTTGCTGTCGAGGAGAAGACAGACAAAGTGGCGTTGGCAATGGTATATCAGGCAATTCCTGAAGATGTGCTGCTTTCGATTGCAAACAAGAAAACAGCGAAGGATGCTTGGGAAATGATAAAGACACTATGCCAAGGTGCAGACAGAGCAAAGAAGGCACGTATTCAGACTCTGAAATCTGAGTTTGAAATGCTGAATATGAGTGACAGTGAAAAGATTGAGGACTTTCACATGAGAATGAACAGCCTCGTTACAAATATACGAGCACTAGGAGAAACGATGTAAGAATCATATGTCGTAAAGAAATTGCTACGTGCTGTACCTGCAAGATTCCTACAGATAACATCGACACTGGAACAATTTGGAGATATGGAGAACATGACGGTTGAAGAAGTTGTGGGTTCACTCAAGGCACACGAAGAACGAGTGAAAGGGAAGACGGAAATGAAGGAAACTCAACTTATGTTGACAGAAGAGGAATGGGCCAAACGAGAAGGAGAAGAGAAGAAATTACTGTTGACACGTGAAGAGTGGCTGAAGCGAAACAATGGTGACAGATCAACAAAACAGAGGGGTCGTGGAAAATTTGACAAAAGCACTATCAAATGCTACAATTGTAACATCTATGGTCATTTCGCCTCAGAATGTAAGAAACCCAGGAAGAATAAAGGAACGCAAGAAGTGGAGGCAAATATGGCTGTGATGGAGGATGATGAACCGGCTCTACTCTTGGGCAAACACGAGAAAGAAGCACCAGAGTTGTTGTTGAATGAGGACAAGCTGCTATCCGCACAATTGCCAAAGAGTGGAGAATGTGCAAGCGAATCAAATGTTTGGTACCTCGACAATGGCGCGAGCAATCATATGACAGGGTTTAGAGGAAAGTTCGTCGAACTGGATGAGAGTATTTCTGGCCAGGTTCGTTTTGGAGATGGATCCAAAGTCGAGATAAAAGGAAAGGGTACTGTTATACTGCTGTGCAAAAATGGAGAGGAGAGGAAGCTGCGTGAGGTATATTATATCCCTAGCTTGCGAAATAATATCATATCACTGGGACAGATATCTGAAGAAGGCAACAAGGTGGAGCTCAAGGGAGAATTTCTAAGAATCTATGACAACCAAGAGAGATTGTTGATGAAGGTAAAACGATCTGCTAATCAACTTTATAAAATTATTATAGAGACTAACAAGCAGGAATGTTTGATGACAAAGACGGATGAGATCTCAAGGTTGTGGCATGCTCGTCTTGGGCATGTCAACTATCAGGCCATGGCTCTTATGTCCAAACACCAGATGGTGGAAGGAATGCCAAAAATAATAAAGCCAAACGATGTATGTGACAGATGTCTAATGGGGAAGCAAACCAGGAAAATGTTTCCAAACAAAACTAAGTACAGTGCAAAGAAGGTGCTAGAACTCATACATGGTGATTTGTGCGGCCCGATATCTCCAACAGTTGCTTCAGGATACAGATATTTTTTCCTGTTAGTCGATGACTTCAGTAGATTCATGTGGGTGTACTTTCTAAAAGGCAAGGATGAGGCACTTCAAGTATTCAAAAGGTTTCGCGCTTTGGTTGAGAATGGGTCAGAAAAGACGATCAAGGTGTTCAGAACCGACAGAGGAGGTGAATTCAACTCTAACGAATTTAAGGAGTTTTGTGAAGGTGCAGGAATTGAACGGCATTTCACAACGCCCTACACTCCACAACAAAACGAAGTGGTAGAGCGTCAAAATAGAACTGTTGTAGAGATGACTAGAAGCAGTCTAAAGGAGATGCAATTGCCAACAAAGATGTAGGCTGAGGCCGTTAGAAATTCAGTATACATCCTCAACAGACTTCCTACGCGAGCATTGACAGGCTAGACGCCGTATGAGGCATGGACAAAAAGGAAACCAGAGATAAGTCACGTACGTGTTTTTGGGTGCTTGGCGCACATGAAAACGCCAAGTGTGCACAATACAAAGCTTGACGATCGCAGCAAAAGGGTGGTTAATTTGGGTAGAGAGCCTGGAACAAAAGGATACCGGTTGTATGATCCCAAGGAAAATCGCATTCATATAAGTCGTGATGTGGTTTTTGAGGAAACAAAACCATGGCCTTGAAGTATGATTGCAGAAAGGGAGGATAAGCAGGAGAATTTTATTGTGCCAAGCATGCTTGAGGTTGATGAAGAAAACCCAAATGACACCGAAAATGCAGAGCATAGAGACACTGGAAATGACAGCTACAGCGGTGATACCACCCAGGTATCAACTCCACAATCTCAGTCCTCTGTTTCTAGAATTGATCGAGATAGTTATGATGATAGTACAGAGCCAAAGAAATTCAAATCGTTGAGTGAAATTTACAATGTCACGGAGGAAGTAGAACTTGATGAAGAGTTGTGGCTCATGGGGATAGACGAACCTGTCAATTATGCACAGGCAGTAAAGGATGTCAACTGGCAGAAAGCAATGAGACAAGAGATGGATTCTATTGAGACAAATGATACATGGAAGTTAACAAGCCTACCACCTGGACAAAAGATCATAGGTTTGAAATGGATCTATAAATTGAAAAAGGATGCAAACGGGAAGGTGGTAAAATACAAAGCACGTCTCGTAGCAAAGGGTTATGTGCAAGAACATGGCATTGATTTTGATGAAGTGTATGCACCAGTCACACGGTTAGAGACAGTAAGGTTGTTGTTATCATTGGCAGCTAAAAATCAATGGGAAGTTCACCATCTCGACGTGAAGACAGCATTCTTGAATGGAGACATAATGGAAGATGTATACGTTGCCCAACCGGAGGGATTTGAAAGAAAAGGACAGGAGCACTTAGTGTACAAGCTATCAAAGGCTTTGTATGGACTTCGCCAAGCGCCTCGTGCTTGGTATGCTAAACTGAATTCATGCCTTGTAAGTCTTGGATTTACTCGTTGTCCATACGAGCATTCTGTATACACGAGGAAGAAAGGAGAAGATTGTTTGGTTATTGCAGTCTACGTGGATGATATTCTAGTGACTGGTATGAGTGTCTCAGTGATCGAGGATTTCAAGAACCAGATGAAGCTTCAATTTGAGATGAGCGACATGGGTAAACTCAGTTATTACCTGGGAATAGAAGTTGAACAAGGAGAAGGATACATTGAATTGAAACAAGCAGGTTATGCTCGAAAGATTCTGGAAAAGGCGGGCATGGCAGATTGTAATCCAACGAAGTACCCGATGGATCCAGAGGAACAACTTGGTCGAGACGAGACAGGAAAATTGGTCAATGCTACAGAATACAAGAGTATGGTGGGGGGGTCTGCGGTATTTAGTTCATACGCGACCAGATATCGCGTACTCTGTGGGCATAATTAGTAGATATATGGAGAAGCCCACGAAAAAGCATCTGGATGCAGTGAAAAGAATTCTCAGGTACGTGAAGGGGACCATGCAGCATGGGTTGGTGTATTCAAGGGACAGTGGCAATAATGTATTAACTGGTTTTTCTGATAGCGACTTGGGTGGACAACTGGAAGATAGAAAGAGCACGGGAGGCATGGTTTATTATTTGAACGAGAGTATTATAACTTGGGTTTCACAAAAACAAAAGTGTGTTGCTCTTTCGTCGTGTGAAGCTGAGTTTATGGCTGCTACAGCCACGGCTTGTCAAGGTAACTGGCTCAGAAACATTCTTAGTCAAATAACATCTGAAGCTGTTGGTCCGGTTGTTCTATGTATAGACAATCGATCTGCAATTGACTTAGCCAAGAATCCCATGTTCCATGGCAGAAGCAAGCATATTGATATAAGGTTTCACTTCATCAGAGAATGTGTAGAACGAGGAGAAGTCGTCCTGAAGCATGTTTGCAGCAACGATTAGAGAGCAGATATTTTAACAAAAGGACTGGCTACTATCAAGTTTGAAAATATGAGGAAATTACTGGGAGTCAAGAACCTGAGTAAACAAGTTTGAGATTAGGGGGGAGAGTGTTGTAGTTAATCTCAAACTTTGAAACGTTACAGTTGAATTTAGGAGTGTTTTATTTATTTGATTTTGTCATCCAGTTTAGCATGTTTTTAGGAGTATGAATAAGTCAAGAGGTGGTGGAGTCTGTTTAGGAAACCACTTTCAGTCGTGTGCTATTTTGTTGCATTTCAGTTTTCCTTATTCATGTTCTCTATATAATGATGTATCGTTCATTTTAATAAAAAGAGGAAGACATTTTGCCAAGCAAATCACCTTGTTTATTTATACAGTTTGTGCAATAATTGTACTTGTGGCAAGAGATACGAACTGGATGGATTCGAAAAACTGCAAGTTGGTGGATTCAAACTGGATGGAGTCGAATTGAGGCATGAAGATAGGTACGAAGCTGCTGCCATTCTGATCGATACGAGGCCAATGGATGCGAATATGATGGATTCGAATCGATCATCACCTTACCTCCTTGATGGATACGAACAGCATATCCTTTTAACTTGTATCGATCATATCTCCTCCATATGAACTCCGATTAACCTGAAATTTGAAATGTAGCCTCTCCTAGCATTGATCATCATCTCCAATCGATTCCGTCCTAATCGGAGCCCGGTCAAATTTTGACGATACTCATTGCAGCCTTGTTTTTAATCGATCCCCGATCTTGATATACATCGTTCCTTGCCAATTTGTTGATATTCCAGCCTTGACCAAAAGGTGGGATAACAGGTATCATGTACATATTTTTTGTACTCACTTTCATTCATTGTTGATAAAAAAAATAATGGAAATAATAGCTAGTTTTGATAATTTGGTTTAGGATATAGTCTAATTGCACGACTTTGATATTACATAATAGGATGCTTATGATTTTGATAGTAGAATATCTTAATTGATTCATAACATTCAAGGTACTATAAGTTTTAGCTTTGAACATTTGAAGAAAAAAAAAGTTTTTTCATAAGCTTTTAAAGTTTATTATTAAATATTTTACTTTTCATATAAGTTTCAAAAATAAATTGAATTTTTTGTGGAATCAAAAATATTTCTTAAATCTGAAGAAAGGTGCTATTAACATCAATTTTAATTTATCTGTGTAAACATGATAAGTATTATGATTATTAAAAGAATCAAGATATTTGCTAGTTGCTAAACAAATGAGATCATTAAAATTTTGTTTAAGTTAACAAATATCAACCTCTTCTCTTCTGGTGGAAAAAATGGATCATCCCTTTATGGATGTTGAGAGTTTGAAGAAGTACAACAAGAATAAGAAGATGGTGAAATAGATGGCCAACAAAATACCATGTTTTCCTTGCATTTGAAGCAATTTTTAAGCAGATTCCACCTCTTTTTGGTCCTTTATTCAACAAGGCAGGCATTTTAGTATTGGGTACTTGTTACCGAATGGTTTCCAACATTGATGATTTGCTTGTAGAAAAGGCTACTACTAGTGAACTTATCGGTGCTAATACCGGAAGAAACTACATCTGGGATTACCGTTATAGTGGTATCACTTTTATTTCCACACCCCTTGATTTGTTCAAAAATATCATAACATTAGCATTTTGATGCAGCAACGTACCTGGATTCGAAGACGAAACCCCTAGGTCGCTCCACGACCTACACTCAGGCATTCTCCGACCTAAACTCCATTACCCGCGACCTAAACTCCTACCAAACCCCACGACCTAATTGCCACGACCTACCGAAGCTCAGCGACCTAACTCCACCACGACCTAATTCCCACGACCCAGCCTCCATCGCGACCTACGACCTAAATCCACTTCCGCGAAATCCATTTCCACGACCTAAATCTTCCCACGACATAACACTTCCCGACCTAATTCAAATAGCTCTCCGACCTAACGATAGGTCGCAAACAAAGACCGACCTAACTCCAGTAAGTCGCGCCTTCTCTAGTCTAAGTCGCGAACGACTTTACTCGCAAACAATCTCCGACCTAACTCCAGTAAGTCGCGAACGACTTTACTCCGCTTCATCAACTCGCGAGCAACCTAAGGCTTCAATCGCGAAAAGCTACGAGGCAATGCTACCAGGAAATTAAGTCGCGAAGATGATTTTTGTTAACTTGCGTGAAGATGATTAAGTCTCGTGAAGATGATAACTCGTGAGAAGTTTCTGATAAGTCGCGAGTCGATTATGATAAGTCGTGAGTTGGTTTGATAAGTCGCGAGGCTGATAAGTCGGATGTCGATTGATACTTTAGGTCATTAAACACTATTGTTAAGTCGGTACTATGCTTCCTTATGTCGTTTGTATAATGTGTTGTTGAGTCGTTTGTACTGTTAGTTGTATCTGTTAAGTGTTGTAAATATTCTAAGTGTTAGGTCGTTCAAGACCTATGAGTTGTGTTGTAAGTGTTGTGTTGTATGCCTATAAATAGGCGAGTTATATCATTTGTAAAAGGTTGTTGATTTTGAATAAAATTTCCTTTGTTAGCTTTGTGCTTTCATCCAATTGGTAGTCGAGTGTGATCTCCTATCTCCACCTTCGGTCAATCGAGTGCGCTCGATTCAACGATCGTGAAGCCAATTCGCGGCATCAAGTGCGCTTGATCAACGCTCGAAGAATTAAAGATCTACTTTCACGGTATCGTGATCGATCAACGTGACGTAGATAGCTAAATTTCGGTATCTTCGGATCAACGAATTTGGGCATTTCAGTATTCATCAATCCACCGATTGCTACGTTCATCGTATCATCAATTTTTGTATTCCGCCGCTGCGTCATTTGGTATCAAAGCTAGAGCGCAAGGAGATTGCGTAGATTTTTGGAGTTGTGCGAGATTTACATCATTTGGAGAAGTGGGTTATCGAGATTTTGAAGAGATTTGTTCGTTTGGAGATTTTTGAAGATTTCAACAAGTGGGTAGTTTTGATTTGAAGATTTTTAGATCGAAGTGAAGTTTTTGTTGGAATTTGTCGAAGAGTGATCATGCCTCCGAGAAGAGCTAACCGTTATCGCAACATTGATGCTTTATATGGGAGAGAAGAAGCCGATGAGATGGAGCAAAGAATTAATGAAAACTTTAATGAGAAGATTAATGAAGGGATTGGTCGATTAGAGAGAATGATGTTGGAGATGAGTCAAAATCAGAGAAGGGTATCACCTGAATCGAGCCATGGGAGAAGTAGAGTTTCACCACATTCAAATCGAGAGAGAAGTGTTGATAGTGATCATAGAAGCGTGGATCGAGATTGTGATAGAAATGTTGATGATCGAAGTCATGATAGAAATGTGACTGATCGAGATCGGAGGAATGTAGATCGTAGGAATGTTGGTGGAAGAAATGGTGGTGGTAGAGATGTTGGTGGTCAGGATCAACATCGATATACATCGGATTGTGAAGAAGAGTATGATGGTGGTAGTGTTCATGGACGAGGACGTGGACAAGGAAGAAATCAGTCGGAGTACGATCACAAGTGGGAATCTGGGATGAAGACTGAAATTCCAGAATTCAAAGGTGGTATGCAAGCTGAGGAGTTTTTGGATTGGTTGTCTAATGTGGAGGAGATTTTTGACTTCAAGGAAGTTCCAGAACATCGTAGAGTGAAGTTGGTTGCTACAAGGTTAAGGGGTAGAGCTTTGGCGTGGTGGCAACAAACCAAACTTACACGTGAACGGATGGGGAAGTCAAAGGTTGAATCATGGGAAAAGATGAGGAAAATGATGAAAGCCACATTCTTACCTTATAATTATCAATCGCTTATGTATCAGAGGTTGCAAAACTTGAGGCAAGGAACGAAGTCTGTGAATGACTATGCTGACGAATTTTATCTACTGATTGCAAGCAATGATATTATGGAGACAGAGGAACAATTGACAGCTAGATTTGTTGAGGGGTTGCGAATGCAGATTCAAGATATGGTTAACATGTTTGATCCCAGATCTGTAGCGGAAGCACACCAGAAAGCGTTGGCTTGGGAGAAGCAGGGAAGACGAGGAGGTGGTGTGTTTACAAATTCCAACAATCCAGTGAAGGGTGTTAGTGGAAGTTCTAATGTTTCAAAAGCTGTTGCAAAACCAGTTGTGAATGAGGTTGGGAAGGCGAAAGTCAATAATGGTTTCAAGTGTTATAATTGCCAAGAAATGGGCCACAAAAGTAATGAATGTCCTAAGCCGAAGAAGAGAGCTATGATAGTAGAGGTTGAGGATGAGGATGAAGAAGCTGAATGTTCTAATTCATTACCAGTGGAGGAGGAAGACTTGTTGTCAGGAGATGAAGGGTATTTATTGATGATGAGGAGAAGTTGTTTGACCCCAAAGCAAGAGGAGGAAAGTAGTTGGTCGAGGAATAACATTTTTCAGTCTACATGCACTATTCTAGGAAGAGTTTGCAAGTTCGTTATTGATGCTGGAAGTTGTGACAATATTATCTCTACAGAAGCGGTGAAGAAGTTAGAGTTAAAATCTGAGAAACATCCTAAACCGTACAAGTTAGCATGGTTGAGGAAGGGTGGTGAGGTGAAAGTTGGACGAAGGGCTTGTGTTAAATTTTCGATTGGGAAGAAAGACAAAGATGAAATTTGGCGCGATGTTGTAGATATGGATGTTTGTCATTTGTTGCTGGGGAGACCGTGGCAATATGATAGGGCGGTGCAACATGATGGGCGAAACAACAGTTATAGTTTCATGTTTGAAGGTACTAAAGTCACTTTGGTTTCTAAGAAGCAACAACAAGAAGAAAACAAACTGGAGGAGATTGAAGAGCTGAAAACTTTATTATCTTTGAAGGAGTTTGTTAAGGAGGTTGAGGAAGAGCCTGAAGTGTTTTTGTTAATTGGGCGTGAGAGCAGTGAAGAGGTTGAAATTCCAGAAGAAGTGAAACCAGTGTTGAAAGAGTTTGAAGATGTATTCCCAGAGGAGTTACCAAAGGAGTTACCGCCACTAAGAGACATTCAACATCAAATTGATCTTGTTCCGGGAGCAATGTTGCCACATAGACCACATTATCGAATGAGTCCGAAGGAACATGAAGAATTGAGGAGGCAAATGGAAGAATTGCTTGAATAGGGGCGTGTGCAGGAAAGCTTGAGTCCGTGTGCTGTGCCAGCTTTGTTAGTACCGAAGTAGGACGGGACGTGGAGAATGTGCACTGACAGTCGAGCATTGAATAAGATTACTGTGAGATATAGATTTCCAATGCCGAGGTTGGATGACTTGCTAGATCAATTGAGCGGAGCTACTATCTTTTCGAAGATTGATTTGAAGAGCGGATATCATCAAATTCGTATCAGGCCAGGTGATGAGTGGAAGACTGCTTTTAAAACCAGGGAGGGTCTATACGAATGGTTGGTTATGCCATTTGGCTTATCAAATGCACCAAGTACTTTCATGAGGGTGATGAACCAGATTTTTAGACCATTCATTGGGAAGTTTGTGGTGGTGTATTTCGATGATATTCTGATATATAGTGGAAGTCCAGAGGAACATTTGAATCATCTGAGAGAAGTGCTGATGGTACTGCGACAAGAACAATTTTATGCTGCAACGAAAAAATGCGTGTTCATGACGCATAGTGTTTTATTTCTGGGGTATGTTGTATCGGAGGAAGGGATACAGGTGGATCGGAGTAAAGTAGAGGCGATTAGAGATTGGCCACAGCCCAAGACGATAACAGAGGTTCGGAGTTTTCATGGGTTGGCTTCATTTTATAGAAGATTTATTCCACACTTTAGTAGTGTGATGGCGCCTGTTACAGATTGTATGAAGGGTAAACAGTTTTCATGGTCAGAGGAAGCAGGGGATGCTTTTGGGAAGATCAAGGAGTTGCTGACGTCTGCACCAATTCTAGTATTACCAGATTTTCAGTTGTTGTTTGAGCTACACACTGATGCGTCAAAGGTTGGAATTGGAGGAGTGTTGAGTCAGAAGGGACGTCCGATTGCATATTTCAGTGAGAAGTTATCAGGAGCGAAGATGAGATATAGTACGTATGATGTGGAATTTTATGCTGTTGTGCAAGCTATTAAGCGCTGGAGACACTATCTATTTCAGAAAGAGTTTGTTCTTTACACTGACCATGAGGCGTTGAAACATTTACAAGGGCAAGACAAGATTTCAGCGAGACATGCATCATGGATTGCATATCTGCAACAGTTTACGTTTGTTGTGAAACACAAATCGGGAGTGACGAATCGTGTTGCGGATGCATTGAGTAGAAGAAATCATGTGTTGACTACAATGAAGGTCGAAGTGGCAGGGTTTGATGTGCTACCAGAGTTATTTGTTGAAGATCCTTAATTTATGAAGTTTGTAGATAAAGTGAAGAAAGGAGAGACGGATGAGTTTGTGATGGTAGATGGTTTTCTGTTCAAGGGAAATCGATTATGTATACCGGATTGCAGTTTACGGTTGAAGATTGTGAAGGAATTGCATGAGGAAGGTCATGTGGGTAGAGACCGTACATTACAGCTGATTTTTCAATCTTATTTTTGGCCATCAATGAGGAAAGAAGTGGAAAGGTTTGTGGAGCGGTGTCATATCTGTCAGGTTTCGAAAGGAACTGCGACCAATGCTGGATTATATATGCCGTTACCTATACCAACTAAGCCTTAGGTTGATGTGAGTATGGATTTTGTTTTGGGTTTGCCTCGAACTCAAAAGGGAAATGATTCCATTTATGTGGTGGTTGACCGATTTTCGAAAATGGCACATTTTATTGCTTGTAAGAAGACGGCGGATGCTGTTCATGTGGCTCGGTTATTTTTCAAAGAAATCTATCGACTTCATGGATTGCCAGAATCTATTGTGTCGGATAGGGATACTCGTTTCCTGAGTCATTTTTGGCTAAGTTTGTGGAAGATGGTCGGAACGAAGCTGAATTTTAGTAGCGCTTACCATCCTCAAACAGATGGGCAAACGGAAGTGGTAAATAAATCGTTGGGAAACTTGTTGTGATGTCTTGTACAAGACAATTTGAAGAGTTGGGACTTAAAGTTGTGTCAGGCAGAGTTTGCTCATAATCACGCTGTTAACCGAAGCACTGGTTTTAGTCCATTTCAGATTGTATATTCAAACTTGCCAAAGGGGCCGTTGGATTTAGCGATAGTTCCACAATCGAAGGGGACAGTTAAACGGGCTGTTGATTTTGTTGATGGATTGACAGAATGCCATAGAATTGTTCAGGAACGTTTGGAGAAGACAAATGAGAAGTATAAACGAGCTGCGGATAAGAAGAGAAGAAGTGTGGAGTTCAACGAAGGTGATTTTGTGTACGCGGTGTTGATAAAGGATCGATTTCCAGTTGGAACGTACAACAAGTTGAAAGCTCGAAAAATTAGTCCGTTAGAAATTTTGAAGAAAATCAATAATAATGCATATCGGTTGAAGTTGCCAGATCATATTCACACTGCTGACGTTTTCAACGTTAAACATTTGATTCCGTACCATGGGGATGAGCTTGTTGAGGAAGAGAGAGGTGCAAATTCGAGGTCGAATTTTTGTCAACAAGGGGAGGATGATGTAGCAGCGTACCTGGATTCGAAGACGAAACCCCTAGGTCGCTCCACGACCTACACTCAGGCATTCTCCGACCTAAACTCCATTACCCGCGACCTAAACTCCTACCAAACCCCACGACCTAATTGCCACGACCTACCGAAGCTCAACGACCTAACTCCACCACGACCTAATTCCCACGACCCAGCCTCCATCGCGACCTACGACCTAAATCCACTTCCGCGAAATCCATTTCCACGACCTAAATCTTCCCACGACATAACACTTCCCGACCTAATTCAAATAGCTCTCCGACCTAACGATAGGTCGCAAACAAAGACCGACCTAACTCCAGTAAGTCGCGCCTTCTCTAGTCTAAGTCGCGAACGACTTTACTCGCAAACAATCTCCGACCTAACTCCAGTAAGTCGCGAACGACTTTACTCCGCTTCATCAACTCGCGAGCAACCTAAGGCTTCAATCGCGAAAAGCTACGAGGCAATGCCACCAGAAAATTAAGTCGCGAAGATGATTTTTGTTAACTCGCGTGAAGATGATTAAGTCGCGTGAAGATGATAACTCGTGAGAAGTTTCTGATAAGTCGCGAGTCGATTATGATAAGTCGTGAGTTGGTTTGATAAGTCGCGAGGCTAATAAGTCGGATGTCGGATGTCGATTGATACTTTAGGTCGTTAAACACTATTGTTAAGTCGGTACTATGCTTCCTTATGTCGTTTGTATAAAGTGTTGTTGAGTCGTTTGTACTGTTAGTTGTATCTGTTAAGTGTTGTAAATATTCTAAGTGTTAGGTCGTTCAAGACCTATGAGTTGTGTTGTAAGTGTTGTGTTGTATGCCTATAAATAGGCGAGTTATATCATTTGTAAAAGGTTGTTGATTTTGAATAAAATTTCCTTTGTTAGCTTTGTGCTTTCATCCAATTGGTAGTCGAGTGTGATCTTCTATCTCCACCTTCGGTCAATCGAGTGCGCTCGATTCAACGATCGTGAAGCCAATTCGCGGCATCAAGTGCGCTTGATCAACGCTCGAAGAATTGAAGATCTACTTTCACGGTATCGTGATCGATCAACGTGACGTAGATAGCTAAATTTCGGTATCTTCGGATCAACGAATTTGGACATTTCAGTATTCATCAATTCACCGATTGCTACGTTTATCGTATCATCAATTTTTGTATTCCGCCGCTGCGTCACATTTGTACAATAAAAATTTACTTTTATACAACCAAAATCCTATTGATACAATTTACAAAGTTAGGCATAGCTAAATCCATAGAATGAAGCTACGTTTTGGCATATCCTTGAAAGTGTTGACCAAATACAATGGGAAACCTATTATGTAAACAACTTTTAAGGAAGAGGAACGTTGCAAAGCTCACTTTTAACCGTTGTTTAAATAGTGATAGGTTATTTGTGGTGCAAGGGTATTAAGCTAAATTGCAATTGGCTTATGCAGTAACATGGACAAATGGAATGTTGAAAGCTGTTGTGTCTGTCATGCAATTATTAACTTCTTTTGTTTTGAAGGAAATAAAAGCTATCAAGTTATGTTTATAAAGATAAAAGTAAATAATTAAATAATATAGCCTTCATTAAGAAAATTTTAAAGCTTCCTTATTCACCATACATTTTAAAAAAAAATTTGGGTTTTATTTATTTTGGTTAAAGCGAGATTTACAGAAAACAAGTTAATATGAATTTTTAATCTGTTTACCTTATTCTCATCTGGAATTCTTTTGATTTTAACTGTTAAGTTTGTGTGTTAACTTTAGGTTTTTGCTATAAACATGATGTATGTGTTTGTTGGCATAAGAAAACTTGTCCACAACTAACCGATAATGTTTGTTTTGTTGAAAATGATTCCTATTATGTATTAGTAATTTTGTGTAGTTTAGCTATAATTAATTTTATTGTTATCTTTGTAGTTTAATGTACGAATATGGGAAGTACTATTTATTTTCGAATGTGCCTTTATATATGCCTTGCGAATACAAAGTATATTGTTTCATGTATATGTCATTCATCCAACTTTTTGTATGGCATTCTTTCTTGAACAAGAAGAATGCAAAGCCAAACTTTTTGGAAATTTTGAAAAAATTCACATGCTATTCACTTCTAAATAGAATATTTTTGAATGGAAATGCTTTTATCAAGCAGTATGCTGTTGTTTACTGCCAACCTAGCGGATACTTATCCTGATGTGATTATTTTGGTTGGATTAAAAAAATCATTTTATAATTGATCAAGACAATTATTTATGTTATTATTAATGCATTTTCTTCTCTTACATAATTTATGATAAGAACAAAAAAGAAGTGAGAAATGAAACTAAGAAAAATAAGCATGTTCTCGCGTTTTTCATTTCTCTTTCACTTAACTAAATCAACACAATTATTATGATGTCTAGATTTAAGGTTAATTTAACCATTGGTGTTACCCATTGATAAATAGTTATACATTACAAGGAATGGTTATTAGTGCAAGAAATGGATGTTTTTTGTACAGACTGACAAGGTTTGTATACTCGTTTTGCATGCTGTTAGGAGAATGAAATTGAACTTCAAAGATGATTAGAAACTAACAAGCAGCAAATTCCTTGTTATAAAAGTAACAATAACCAGATATTAACGGATTTGTGTATTATAACAGAAATACCGAACCGATTGTTGTGTTGTTATTTTTTCAAACCATGCTGATGAGTCAAAACAGTTTCGGCTTGTTTCATTTAATTTATATTCTGTGTTCTGTGGTCATTGAGCATCTTGATCATGGAAATTAGTAAATTGTTATTCTTATTTAAACACATGTTACTTTATTCTTCTTTTTACTATAAAGGCTAGGTGTTTTGTTTGGATCAATAGCTACATTCTTGTTTCAATGTTTTATTATATGCAGGTATTTTTGAACAACTATGATCCTTTGAGCATCTCCAACGTAGCGTTCAAAATTACATTTGTAACGCGTAACTCCAAATGGCTGTCCAACAGAATACAGAAATTGTAATCGGTTACAAATTCAGTGAAAACGGTTGCATATCTGTAATATGTTTGGGCGCTTGTTGAACAAGCGTCCAATCATCAGACACTTGTTTAACAAGCGCCTAATATTCAAGCGTCCGTTGAACAAACGTTTGAAATCACATATTTAATTTATAATTATAACTTGTGAAGCTTAGGCTCAACAAGTGTCCAACCTTCGGGGGTTTGTTGGACAAGCGCTTAAACATCAAACTCTTGTTAAACAAGTGTCTGGTTCTGCTTCACTTGGAAAATCTATGGAATTAAATTTTGTAACCCTGTAAAATGTAATCTTGAACCAGAAAATGATTGGAGATGCTCTTATACTACAAGCTGTATATATAAGGGATAAGGCTATAGACTATTTTGTTCAATGTATCATGTGGAAAATTCATTGTCAAAACATTAGGAAATATTTCATTCATTCACTTGGTAGAGTATCTTTGCATTAAATATTGTTGCTTGTAGCATAAAATGTAATGCGATCCCTACAAGCTTCTTGCTCGCTTCCTTTTTGAGTTATTATATTCTTTTTTAACTCAAGTAAATATATTATGTTATTACCTCTGATGTGATCCCTAAAAATGACATAATGCAAGCAATGTGTAATATTAAATATGGTATGTACGGTAAACAACCCATATACACGATATTAAACCTTTAAAAGTTGTACCACTCCGTGAATCGAAGTGTTCTTTTTTAACTTGTGGTGTGGATGTCAATATACTATCCATGCATTCCCCATTTTGCTAATGGACGACAACTAGCATTATATACACTTGAATTGAGCTAGAATGTTCCTGTCTATAAAAGCTGCAAGTTTTAGTTTCTTCAGATTATTTTTTCTTTTCCTTTTTCTTAGTTATGCATTCAAGAATTCTAACTAGTTTTTATACTTTTATGTGGTTTGAATGTGAAAATTGATGAACAACTCAAGTTGGTTTGGTTACCTCCAGTATCTCCTCTGTGTTTATTTATCCTCTGTGTTTATTTAATGTATCTTTTAATATTCAAAATCTACTTATTTCTATTGTTATATTTCCATATGAGAATTGGATGTGAGGATATCTAAACACAATGTTTTAAAGATCCAACAACCACGGTTCAACCACGATTAAGCTTCGATCATAAGGTTTACGATTCTGAAAATAAGACGACCTTTCGTGTGTGTGAATGAACCAACGATTTAACTTTGAAAACCTAAAAAAAACTTCATGACCAACATCTTTGAACCATACACTTCTTCAATGAAACCACTATCAATGCCTTCTTCATTATTTTTACATAATCATTTAAAAAATAATTTCATAGCTTCAACCACCGAATTAATGGATTACCTTTTCAATTTTGGATGATTCGACACATTATTAGGATATACATATGAACTTTTTTGAAGAAAACCTTTTTATATTAAAAAACTAGGAGAAAACTACAATTTGACATTAAAGAAATTGTTATAGAATATTTTAATTAATATTTATTATAAGTATTCAAAATTTAATGTTTCTAAATTCAATTATAATTGGTTATTTTTTTTATAGCAATTCTAATAAATTTATATTTAAATTAGAGATATAAAAGATAACAACCAAAACGATTCTCATGTCCTGACCGTTTGAATCACTAGAACCTTTGATTTTGAGCCAACACGGTTCGGTACATGGTTCAATCTTCGAAACTATGATTAAATATTTCATGTTCCCCGATATCTTGCACTCATA
Source organism: Allium fistulosum (assembly GCA_030737815.1). Lineage (NCBI taxonomy): Eukaryota > Viridiplantae > Streptophyta > Magnoliopsida > Asparagales > Amaryllidaceae > Allium > Allium fistulosum. Next base: position 71,810,790 of record CM060903.1, read on the forward strand.
TAGCCAACATTTAGAATTAAACTAATTCAAGGTTTCCTCCACTTTATACACACACTCATAATCAATTTCCAACGTTTAAATTGTATTTCCTCTAATATATTTAGAGCATCTTCAATCTAATTGTGATTGTCTTGTTAAATATATTACACATCAGCGTTTAACAAGTTATTTGAAATTTTATCTCCAATGTCAATGTGAAATAGAATGTTGATCTGATGTGGTAAACAATGTGAAACCAATCACAATTACTTAAATTTAACTAACTTAATGTAGTCTTTGCAAATTATTTCTATAATTTGATTGGGTACATCTGTCAAATTATTGTTTGAAAAACATTTGCGTTGGACTATTTTTTTTCTTTTTAATGTGTTGTCAACTTTTTTCTAATTACATTGGTTTAACATTGTGGACACATATGTTAAATTAAACATTACATGTTTCATACCTTGGAGATACTCTTATGTTAACGTTGCAAATAAATTTTTCATAAATCGTGCATTTGAACAATCAGTTCCCCACCGTTGTACTTTTGTACCAGTATATATTAAACCAAGGTTTATGTCCTGCAAACTTAAGGGTCCGTCTATTCTCATCCCTATATTTGTTTTTCACCCCGTTGGCTTGCACAAAAAATTCTCACTCCACTGTTTTCTTTATTCACCCCGTTCATTCCAAAACCGCCTCTCCCCCTTTTAACTTTACATTTCTTCTGTTTAGTTTACTTTTACTACTTCTTTTTAATTTTTGCTTCTTTGAATATTATTGTTTATGTTTACCGTAAAATGTTTACTTATGAGCTTGTTTATTCCAAAGTCTTTACTTCTGTGAATATTATTGTCTGTGCATATGTTTAATTCTTTTTTTAATAATGAAGCTGGCATGGGAAGTGATCTGATGTCACAAAGAATTACGTGGATGAAGTTAAATCAACGTCAGGGGATAACGTGACTTCTATATTTTCAATGCCATATGTAAGCTTGTCTACTCCTCTTTCCACGCCATATAGAAGCGCGGTTTATATTTTCCCACGCTCGTATGAAGCGCGAATTATATTATTTTTTCAATGCCACCCTCTTTTCCTTATTATTTTCTCCAAACTTGGCTTTTGGGTTGTGCCATTTTCCTATGAAACACTAGGTTTTTAGTTCAAACAACGCTTTGTCTAAACGTGGTTTTGTATATAACAATGTATTACTCTAGCGATATTTATTCTAGTACCACGCTCATTTCTCCCGTTAAATTAATATTCCCCACGTTATCCAAATTGAAAATTCAACCACACAGCAATAACAAATCAGTACAAATTAAGTTTGTCGCTGAATCGCTTCTCTCCATGAAATTTTAAATTAGTCTTTTGAATTTTCAATGCAGTAGAAAAAAGATTGATGAAAAGACTTATTGAAACTAATATTTCTAATTAGTTATTAGAGGGTAAAATTGGAACTATTGTTTTAATATATAAATGGGGGCCGGAAAGCAACTAATGGGGTGTTAATAGATGAACCCCAAACTTAATCGTTGAAACTATTATATTGGAAACTAATGTCTCTCTCCATAATGTCACTGGAACATAATTTTCAGTTTTAAATTGGTGCAAACTTAATTGTTGAAATGAAGGTTTCCAAAATTGTTTTATTTGTATTTACACTACCATTATTAATTCAGAATGAGTTTTACCGTTTAGCAAGAAATAATTATTTTGAAACCCATGGGGTTATATTTATTTATGACCCCTAAGATTTGGAACCAAAAAAAGATCAGCCCCCCCCCCCCCCCCCCGAATTCCCCCCTCTCAAAAATGTTCCAGCTCAAACTGATGGTTGACAATATGAAGAAAAAGGTGATATTTGCAGAAGCTCACAAAAAATTAGTGGATTTTCTGTTCAGTTTTCTGACCATACCAATCGGTAGCATAATTGACATCCTAGGTGGTATATCCTATTGGGCAACGACGGTCGGACCAAGCCCCCCCGTCTCCAGTACGTGGCGTACGCATATGAGTCGGCACACACTTTGTTGTAACAAAAGGAATCCCTGATGTTACGTGTCTACCAACTCATATTTATACACCACTTCTCCAAGTTATTTTGCAATGTGGGACTTTCCAAATTCAAACCGTCGTTCCTCCATTAAACATGCGAGACAACCCTAACAGTCTCCCCCTTGACTCGCATCCTTTGCGGTAACCTTTGAAAGTACTGCCGTGTCCGCATGGCCCAGTCCGTAACCTTCGGCTCTGATACCACTGTTGGGCAACGACGGTCGGACCAAGCCCCTCCGTCTCCAGTACGTGGCGTACGCATATGAGTCGGCACACACTTTGTTGTAACAAAAGGAATCCCTGATGTTATGTGTCTACCAACTCATATTTATACACCACTTCTCTCCAAAACCTCTTTTGCGTATTTCTTTTGACACATAAATATCCCATTTTTATTCTGAGTTATCAATTCTGGTATCAGAGCAGAGAGAAAGTGCAGGAGAAACATTTGAGAAAGAGTCAAGCAATGGCAGCGGAAAACAACTTCGTTCAACCTGCTATACCTAGATTTGATGGTCACTACGACCATTGGTCTATGTTGATGGAAAATCTCTTACGATCAAAGGAGTATTGGGGTCTAGTTGAAAATGGAATTCCTAAAATAGCTGAAGGAACTCAAGTGACCGAAGCACAACGCAAAGGCATTGAAGAGGCAAAGCTGAAAGATCTCAAAGTAAAAAACTACCTCTTCCAGGCTATTGACAGAAGCATAATAGAGACTATTCTCAATCAAGACACTGCCAAAGACATATGGGACTCAATGAGACAGAAATATCAAGGCTCCACCAAGGTGAAAAGAGCTCAGCTGCAAGCTCTCAGGAGAGAGTTCGAGGTACTTGGGATGAAAGAGGGAGAAACAGTAGATGCTTATTTCTCTCGAACATTGGCTATTGCGAACAAAATGAAGGCACATAGGGAACGGATGGAGCAGTTGGTGATCGTAGAGAAAATACTGAGGTCTATGACCAGAAAGTTTGATTATGTTGTTGCTGCTATTGAAGAATCCAATAATATGAATGCTATGACGATCGACGAGCTTCAAAGTAGTCTGCTTGTTCATGAGCAGAGAATGACTACTCACACAAGAGGAGAAGAGCAGCTGTTGAAAGTTGCGCTTGATGAGAATGCTGGAGAAAGAGATGGCAATAAGTATGGTGCAAGAGGTAGAGGTCGAGGAGGCTTTAGAGGTAGAGGAAGAGGCCGAGGAAGAGGTTCGTTCAACAAAGCACTGGTAGAATGCTATAAATGTCATAAATTAGGGCACTTTTAGTATGAGTGCCCTGACTGGGAGAAGAATGCAAACTATGCGGAGCAGGACGATACATAGGAGATGTTATTGATGGCACATGTTGAGATGAATGATGCCAAAAGAGAACAGGTTTGGTTTTTGGATTCCGGGTGTAGCAACCATATGAGTGGAGAAAAGAAATGGTTCAGTGAACTAGATGAGGAATATAGGCAATTCGTGAAGCTCGGCAACAACTCCAAAATGGCAGTGATGGGGAAAGGTAACGTTAAATTACATATCAATGGTGTTACATATGTGATAACATATGTGTATTTCATTCCGGAGTTGAAGAGTAATCTACTCAGCATCGGACAGTTGCAAGAAAGAGAAGTGACGATATCGATTCAGAATGGAACATGTCGAGTCTATCATCCTCGTAAAGGCTTGATCATACAAACAAATATGACTACTAACAGAATGTTTGTAGTCACTGCAAGTATGTTGCCTAAGGTTTCTGCATGCTTTAAGACCACTACAGAAGATATCACTCAATTATGGCATTGTAGATATGGACATCTCAGTTTTACAGGGCTGAGAACACTGCAGTTTGGAAGGATGGTGAAAGGGCTACCGAAGATCATGGCCCCAAGCAAGATGTGCCAAGACTGCATGATCGGAAAACATCGCAGAAAAGCATTCTCTGTGTGCACAAAGTTAGAGTTCTGTTTCAAATTCAAGTTTCATAGATGATTTGAAATGTTCAAACATATTTATGTCACTCCCAGTAAAAATTAAATCATCAACATACAAACTTGCAATAAGAATATTACCTCTTTCACATGTCTTCACAAACAGTGTGTGCTCATACGTGTTGGAATTGAATTAGTCTCTGAGACTAAGTCTTTGTTAGTATTGCGTTAGTTTTTGGTTGTTTCAGTCAATAAGGCTAAGTTGTAGGAACTGAGCCATGTTAATTTAGTTTTTCTTTGTTGTCCTGGTTTTTCTCTTTTTCAGCATGTTGTAAGGCTATTTAAAGCCATTTTCTATTTCAGTTTAATAACAAGAAAGAGAGTATACTTTCTCAGAAATCAGAAGTCTTGTTTTACATTTTGGTATCAGAGCCACCCTCAAAAGGGATCTGAAGGAGTGAAATACAAGTGAGAAAGTGTGCAGGAGTGAGCAAAGAAAAACGAGTGAGAGATGGCTGCTGAATCTAATAATTTCAGTGCCCCATGTGTGCCAAAGTTCGATGGAGATTATGATCATTGGAGTTTACTCATGGAGAATCTGTTGCGTTCGAAGGAGTATTGGAGTGTGATTCAACCAGGCTATAAGGAACCTGGATCTAATGACGTGCTGTCGGAAGCACAACAGAAAACGTTGGAAGAAGCAAAGCTGAAGGACTTGAAGGCAAAGAATTATCTATTCCAGTCCATTGACAAGTCCATTCTGAAAACAATCACTCAAAAGGAGACGGCAAAGCAACTTTGGGATTCCATGAAAGTTAAGTACCAAGGGAATGATAGAGTAAAGCGTGCTCAATTGCAGAGGCTGAGAAGAGTGTTTGAAACGCTGGAGATGAAGACGGGAGAGATGGTGACAGATTATTTCGGGAGAGTAATGGTCACAGCCAATGATATGAGAAATTGTGGAGAGGATATGAAGGATGTGAAGATAGTCGAGAAAATTCTTCGAACGTTGACGGAGAATTTCAATTATGTCGTGTGCTCAATTGAGGAGTCGAAGGATATTGACAAGATTTCTGTTGATGAATTACACAGCTCGCTGCTCGTACATGAGCAGAAGATACAGCGAAAGAGACCTGAAGAACAAGTACTCAAAGTCGAGTACGATTACAATCCTGGACGAGGAAGAGGAAGAGGTAATGCTGGAAGAGGTGGTGGCAGGGCTTCAAGAGGAAGAGGAAGAACAGGCCTTAACAAAGCCAATATTGAATGTTTCAACTGCCACAGGTTGGAACACTTTCAATATGAGTGTCCAATGGCTGAAAAGGGAGCAAATTATGTTGAATTTGATGAAGGAGAAGCGTTACTTCTGATGGCACATGCAGAGATCAAAGAAGCTGAGCATAAGGGATTATGGTTTTTCGATTCGGGCTGCTCTAATCACATGACGGGAAACAGAGAATGGTTTATGGAACTTGATGAGAGTTTCAGACATGCAGTGAGATTGGGAAACAACTCAAAAATGGATGTTCTGGGAAAAGGAAACATCAAATTTGAGGTTCAAGGGGTGATTCAAATTGTAAGTGATGTATTCTTTGTTCCAGATTTAATAAATAATCTACTGAGTATTGGGCAATTACAAGAGAAAGGTGTGGAGTTTTTGATCAGCAAAGGTGTGTGTAAGGTTTTTCATCCTAGAAGAGGCTTGATTGTGAACACTAGGATGACTGCAAACCGTATGTTCATAGTGTCTGCAACCATGAAAGCTGGTCAGAGTACATGTCTGAAGATTGAAGACGATGAAACGACGTGTTTGTGGCACAAACGCTATGGACATCTAAATAACACATCTATTCGGATCATGCACAACAAACAACTTGTAAAAGGGTTGCCTCAAATGAAAGAAGTCTCGAAAGTTTGTGAAGTGTGCAACATTGGAAAACAGCATCGTGAAGTCATATCCAAGAAGAGTCAATGGAGAGCAACGGAGAAGTTAAAGCTCATTCATGCGGACCTGTGCGGTCCCATATCTCCAGTATCTCACAGTGGAAAGAGGTACATTTTTCTTCTGATTGATGACTTTAGTCGCAAGAGCTGGATATATCTTCTCTCGGAGAAAAATGAGGCGTCTGAAGCTTTCAAGACATTCAAAAGCCTTGTAGAAAAGAAGCAGGAACTGGTATATGCTGCTTAAGGACAGATAGGGGAGGAGAGTTCACTTCAAACATTTTCAATCAATTCTGTGTGGAACACGGGATTAGGAGAAAACTAACCGCAGCTTATACGCCACAACAAAATGGTGTTGCCGAGAGAAGAAACCGCACAATAATGAATATGGTTTGATGTTTGCTCACAGAGAAGAACATGCCAAAGAGTTTTTGGCCTGAGGCTGCAAAATGGACATGTCATGTCCTAAATAGAAGTGCGACAAGTGCAGTAAAAGATATGGTGCCAGAAGAATGTTGGAGTGGGATCAAACCTAATGTGAGCTATTTCAGAGTCTTTGGCTGCATTTGTCATGTGCATATTCCTGAGCAACGAAGAGTGAAGCTTGATAACAGGAGCCGCAAGTGTGTTCTTCTTGGAGTGAGTGAAGAATCCAAAGCATACCGACTTTATGATCCAATCTCAAAAGAAGTGGTCATAAGTCGAGATGTAGTATTTGAGGAAGAAGGAAAATGGAATTGGAATACAGATGAAAATGATTCCGATGACATTCTGGACTAGGGAGAAGAAAATCCAATCGGAGAGGGAGACACAAAAGAAGTTGAAGCTGGTGAAAGATGTGATGCAGGAGAGGATCAGCCTGTGAATGGAGAAAATGCAGAAAATCTCGAAGAGGGTCAAATTGTTAATGAAGAAAATGCAGAAAATTCTCCACAATCAGAGATTCAGCAGAAAAGAGATAGGCGACAACCAGCATGGATGCAAGATTACGAGAGCGGTGAAAGGATCTCAGATGAAGAGGCTGAAGCAGAAATGGCGATGGCACTATTTCTGTCTCACGATGATCCAGTGAGATTTGCAGAGGCAAGTAAAGAAGAAAAATGGATGGAGGCAATGAGAAGTGAGATTCGATCCATAGAGAAGAACAAAACTTGGAATCTTGTAAACTTACCAGCAGATGCGAAGAAGATTGGAGTCAAATGGGTCTTTAAGACCAAACTGAATGAGAAAGGCAATGTCGATAAGCATAAGGCGAGATTGGTCGTGAAAGGTTATGCACAAGAAGAAGGCATCGACTATGAGGAAGTTTTTGCACCAGTAGCTCGCTGGGATACAATTCGAATTTTGTTGGCTGTGTCTGCGCAAAGAGGATGGAAGGTATACCAGTTAGATGTAAAAAGTGCATTTCTTTATGGAGAATTGAAGGAAGTGGTGTATGTGGATCAGCCAGAAGGATTTGTCAAGAAAGGTGAAGAAGACAAGGTGTATCGTTTGAAAAAGGCGTTATACGGATTAAAACAAGCTCCTAGAGCCTGGTTTAGTCGAATTGAGGAATACTTCAAGCAAGCAGGCTTCAGTAGAAGCTGCTATGATCATACTCTTTTCATCAAAAGGGAAGGAGAGAAACACATCATGGTGAGTATTTATGTTGATGATTTGATATTTGCTAGGAATGATGAGTCTCTGCTTGAAGGTTTTAAACAATCGATGAAGCAAGAGTTTGAGATGACCGATCTTGGATTAATGAGATTTTTTCTGGGTGTGGAAGTTCGTCAAAGTACAGATGGAATTCATTTGTGTCAAAAGAAATATGCTCAGGAGGTGTTAGAAAGGTTCAAAATGGCGGACTGCAATCCGGTCAAAAACCCGATTGTTCCAGGAGCTAAACTTTCAAAAGAAGGAGCTGGGAAAGAAGTGGAAGCTACTCTGTACAAGCAGTTAGTCAGGTGCTTAATGTATCTTACGGTTACAAGGCCTGACATGATGTATATTATTTGTTTACTCTCTCGTTTCATGGCAAAACCAAGGGAAGAACATATGCTGGCGGCAAAGAGAGCTTTAAGATACTTGAGAGGTACGCTGGAGCTTGGTATCTTTTATAAGAGAGGGGCTGAGTTGAAAGTAGAAGTTTACACAGATAGTGACTACGCTGGAGATGTTGATGATCGTAAAAGCACTTCAGGCTATGTGTTTTTACTAAGTGGAGCAGCAGTGTGTTGGAGTTCAAGAAAACAGGAAGTTGTGACTTTGTCTTCTACTGAAGCCGAGTACGTTGCTGCAACATCATGTGCGTGTCACTGCGTTTGGATAAAAGGAGTCATAGAGCAAAATTTCGGTGAAAAATGCAAGTGTATGGAGATTTTTTGTGACAATACTTCTTCCATTAAGTTGTCAAAGAATCCGGTAATGCATAGGCGGACAAAGCATATCGACGTGAGGTACCACTACCTACGTGATCTTACAAATCAAGAAGTTGTGAAGTTGGTGTTTTGTGGAACAGGAGAACAAATTGCAGACATCATGACGAAACCGGTGAAGTTGGAGATGTTCATCAAGCTGAGAAGTCTTCTGGGAATGCAAGCACAAGGAGTTTAAACGGGATGTTAGTATAACATGTCCAGTTTAAGGGAGGGATTTGTTGGAATTGAATTAGTCTCTGAGACTAAGTCTTTGTTAGTATTGCGTTAGTTTTTGGTTGTTTCGGTCAATAAGGCTAAGTTGTAGGAACTGAGCCATGTGAATTTAGTTTTTCTTTGTTGTCCTGGTTTTTCTCTTTTTCAGCATGTTGTAAGGCTATTTAAAGCCATTTTCTATTTCAGTTTAATAACAAGAAAGAGAGTATACTTTCTCAGAAATCAGAAGTCTTGTTTTACAATACGGACATCTCTCAAATCCTGCCTTGACAAAATAAGCTTCGATGCGACTGTACCATGCACGAGGAGCTTGCTTTAGACCGTACAATGCCTTTTTCAGTTTGTAAACTTTCTCTTCGTCGCCTTTCTTCACATACCCCTGTGGCTGATCCACATAAACTGACTCATTAAGCTCCCCATGAAGAAAAGCGCTCTTCATATCCTATATTGGATCAATGGACATGCTTTATGGAAGCGTAAATAATATGGATGAAAGACTTTTTAATACCGAAGCATGCAAATCTAAGCTATTCAAGCCCTTTGAATCGATTGGTTTACATTTTGAAGATTTAGTTTCCAGAGTTGATTCAGGTAAACCAGCGGTGTTGCACCAATGCCAGAAGGGTGAGCGCCCTACCAAATGTTTTCCTTTCTATAGTTCCATCTCCAAAGTAATAATGTTTTTTCTGGGGAAATCATGTCTCTATCATTAATTTTTGATGTTGTAGATATGGGACAACTCGCCGAAGATGGGGTTTTTGTTAAAGGGATTGATACCTACATTAGATGATCTAAAAGTTATGCCTGCTTCCTTGACTGCCATTCAAAATATTTTGGATAAGCTCAAAATCAAAAACTTGGATGGGATTAAAGAGTCATATATTGAACTTGATGAGGGAAGTTTGGTGAGTTTTGTCCACAGGTGTATTCTCTGTTAATATAATTGCATTTTTATGTATTTTGAAACTACTACAACCAATTAATTAAATAATGAAATGTAAAATTTTATAGCCTATTGATACATGTATTTTTATGTATTTTGAATTATTATAGAATTATAATTCCTCATCTAATTAAAATGTAAAACTATTTTTACTTATCCAAGTAATTAAGAAGGAACTTCTAACAACCAAAGTAGCTAATTTCAAAGTATAAATGTAAACTAAAGTTGGAAATGTTGTTCATCTTATTGGCAAGATTTACTGCATTTTGTATGCAAGCTCTTGTATGTGAATCCAAAACTAAAGTTACATATTCTTGTGTTCATACCTGCTTTATTGTGATCCTTTTTATAGCCTATTGATACATTTTTCACTTTTATTTCAATTTTACTTATATTCAGCTTAGAGATTTGCTCAGAAGGTCCCTGATATCAACATCTCCATTATCAGGCATTTACTTTAGAGAGCCGGTTGCTAGTATTGATTCTCATTTTATATCCAAGTTACTCCCCAAATTGGAAATGGGATTGACTAATAATGACAAATCAAAGAATTTCACGGCAAAACTGGTAATGTGTGAAGCAAGCAATGAAGTTCTTTATGTTGAGTCCAAAGGAGAAGATTTAGTTGATCTTTTATTGAGCTTTCTAACTTATCCATTGGGCTTCATTGTTAAACTTTTAAACAAATGTTCATCCTTTGGCTGTATAGATAACCTTTATCAAAGTATTGACGCAAAATTCGTCAAGCCTGAATTTTTATCAACACTACTAAATCATAAACTTGCACCCTTTATTGGATGTAGCACTTCCCTACCTTTGATAGGTGAAATGTCAGCCAGTTGTGGCACACTTACAGAAGGTATTGATAAATATAAACATGGAGTGAAAAGTGAAAACCCATTTTAGTTCCAAATATGATTCCTAAATTTGCATTTGTAGGTGAAGACACTGGTGGTGGATATGCTAAAAAGGGAGTGAAGTTCATTATAACGAATAATCTTGAATTGTTTCCAAGTTCGCCATCAAATATATTACTAACTATCAAGAGACATAAACTCATTGCTGCCCACTTAGAGGAGAAAGAAATCCAGATTGGGAAATATGAGGTAAATCTTCAATTTTGTATATAATATATCTTTTCAATAAATGGGACATCCGACGTTTAACCATAAAATAGTTTATACGATAGTCTTACTACATCCAAAACACGAAAATACGTACATCCAAGCCACTAAGGCACAAAATATACAATATGTAGCTATTTATACAATAGGAACCACATCCCAAAAATATAAAAGAAACACTGTGACGTGAAAACATTAATAAAAGATAGCATACCGCCATCATGATGCTTTAGTCACCAATAATCTCCTACATGCTTCAAACCTCTGCCTGAAAGGGATTGCAAGCTACAAATAACCTCATCAACAAAGCTCCTTTTAGACCTACCTACCCTTAAATTTACCAGATCAACATTATTCACAGAAGAATAGTTGGTTTTAAATTTAGGATTAAACATCTATATGTCACTCTTTCCACAATACCCAGTTAGAGGAAAGGTTCAATCCATCAAAGTAACTTCTTCTAGTGGTATTATGTAAATAAAATTTTCACCTCCTGTGATGATCACCCCAAGCAATCTCCTCATGAAAATAATGTATCATCTGCATACTGTAATGTTCTTAACACAAAATAATGTTTTGTCCTGCCCTCTCCTTTAGTCGGTACCAAATTATTGGAAAAGAAACCACAAAATATATTACAACTTGTTAGTTATTATGAAACCTGAGATGGAAGATTGGACAATGGCCATGATATCTAACATGAATTCAGCATTTAAATTTTTTTGCTTCAATGTGAAGTTTCTTCTGTAAGGTGTATATTTTGTTGGTTAAGCATTTTTATTATTTATTAATGCAGGCATTGAATCTTCTAAAAGCTTGCTTGATATCTAAGAATCCACTCACTGATGTGTTCGGAACGAAGAAGTAAAGGGTGCATGCAGCATGGTTGAGAGTTATTATTCTTGCTATATATTATTATGGTTATCATCATCCAAACATTGTAAAGAAAACATTTTCTCACTTTGTTTTTTCCTACAGTTTGAATTGTATGATTCTTGAATTGATTAGAGTTTCCTATGATTATAACCATCGTATCTGATAAAGTCCACGAATGCGAATTCCACAATCCACTTGCTCTTCTAATTGGTGTGTTATGTTCACTATAAGAAGAAAGCCTATCATATAACATTTGTTGAATGTTGTTGATGTATTTTGACAAAATTCAAAATGAACACATCATATCCATGGTTGTAAACGCAATATATCTTTTGTTAAGTTTTGGCACTCCACTGTAGGATCGGTTTCAACCTAGAGGGGAGTGAATAAGGTGATACTAATAATAATAAAAATTAATGTTGAAATATATATAATAATTGCAGCACAGATAATAGTAGAATAATAAAAACAGAAGTAGAACAATACAGATTTATCCAGCTTCGGCAAAACCCTGCCTACGTGCTGCCCTCAAGCTTTCTACTAGAAATTAAGTAGTCAGACGTTTACATACGTAAACTTGCGACACCCACTATCGACTGACCTAACTCTACGCTCAAAACCGTGCCACAACTCAGCCACTGAATTGCGAATTCTTGAACTACACCACCGTAGTTCGTCACTTAGTCACACGACTAGAATTTTACAAAAGTTTAAAAGAAAATTACAAAATAAACTAAACAAAAAACAAAAACAAAAGAAAAACCCTAATTTTATAATTGAGCTTAATATAAAAATAAAGGCCGGCCCAAATATTAAATCAAAGAGACGCCCTTTTTTCTTTTCAATAGAATATTCGGCCGATCCTTCTATGCTTTGTGAAATCAATGTCTTCGTCCTTTGCTCGCGAATACTAAGGCTTTGTGATTGAATTGAAGTGCCGCTTATTATCGATCGATTAGGGGATTAATATACTTCGTTTGGCTTAGTCAATCGTCTCCTTGGCTGATTATTGCTTACGGTCGCTTCTCTGTTGAGTTCGAATACTGGTATGCGATTTTCCTTTTCGATTTATGATTATGCTTGACTCGATTTTGCTTTCGAACTATGTTTCAATTTGAGTTATTTATTTTTGATTTTCTTCGATGAATTGCTCTCATATTTTGCTTGAACTCGAATCGAATAATTGCCGATGATGATAATTAGGATTTATAGGGATCGAAACCCTATATTTCGTTCGTATATTTTTGGTTTGAATCTTTTGTGATTTTATCACTTGCGTTGATTTTTGATCATACGACTATGGTGGTTCTGACTTATTCATTAGATACGAGTTACTCGATTTATCTATGTTGAATTTGAATCTGCTCCGTTCTTCACTGCTACGACTTTGGCATCGTTCGATTTTTGCTTGAACAGTTTGAGTTGGTTCCGTTCGTTACTGCCACTGACTTGTTCAATTGCTTTATGACCTCTGATTGAAAATTTATGACCCACGGCTTGATCATTTCTTGACTTGTTCACACTCGTGACTTTGTTCCAATTTTTGTGTTACTCTCTGATTTTTCGGCTCGATCAATTTGAGAAACAAAACTACTGCTTTTCTTTGAACTGTGACTCGCAACTGTGTTTACTATAAACATATAACATGTATATACATACATATATGTATGTATTTGTACGATTGTTGCCTATCCACTCGGTTTCATTGATTGTTCATGATTTAATGCTTTGTTGCACTTGTTCGATTGTCGCTTGATCACTGTCACTGCTTGCTTGGAGTTCTATGTCCAGTAGCTTGCATTGGTTTCCACTACACACATATATATGTCTACATGTGTGTTCATGCATGTATATATGTATGTTGTGATGCCTTGTTCTGCTTGATTTACATTGATATTCAAGTGTGTCTGATTGTAGTGTTAGTAATCTTGTTGTTGTGTTCATTTGTTTGGAGTCTAGTCTGGTTTCACTGGCTTGTTAAGACTGAGTGCTTGCATGTGTGTCTTTGGAGTCTGGTTGGTATAGTCGTCTTGTTCATGTAGTCTGCATTCCAATCTGGTTCATTGATGATGATGATGTCTAGTTACATATTGCACTTGAACATTTTGTAGTCTGGTCTTCATATTGCTTTGATTCTGTTGCCATGCACTACATATATATGTATACATGTGTGTATACATATGTGTGTGTGTGTATATATATATATGTATGGTGGTTTCATCTGTTGTCATGCTGGTTTGTACATTTGTTTGAGTATATTTATGGTGCACTGCCCTTTGTACATATTGATTGTTTGTGGTCTTGTTGTACACACTGGTCTGTGGAGTGCTTGGTTCACTGTTTCTGGTAATTGAAGTTGTACATTAGAGTCTGTCATCCCTACTTTGCATATGTGAGCATGTTGAGTCATTTGTGCATTGTATCAAGTGGCCTGGTTCATATTGGTCTTCATGTTGCACTGCATGTTGTTATGTAGTTCCTTTGAGTTGCTATCTTGTACATTCCTCGTGCTTCACTTTGCTATAACCATTCAGTTCACCACTTTGTTTTCACTTGAACATTTTGTTTTCATATGAAGTTTTGTTGCCTTGTGCACTCCACATGTTGTTTTGCATTATGTTTTTGCTTGTGTTCATTGTATACATTTCTGGTCTGTACAGGTCTGGGTTGCCTAGTATTTTGGTTTGAACTTCATATTGTTCTTCATCTCTCTGGTTTCATGTGTACTCGAGTCTCTTTGTTTCGTATGTATGCACTATGTATATACATGTGTGAACATACATGTATATTTGTAGCTTGATTTTAGAGTGGTTTGCACTTGATACATTGTACATGTGGTGGTCTGAGTTCATTGATGTGTTGAGGTTGATCGTGTACATTTGAGTCCGCCCATTGTATTGAACTTTTATTCATGTTCATTGACTCTCGTACTTGACCATTCTATTTTTGTTTTGATCGAGAGTTATATGCACTTGAGTTGAATCCAGCTAATGGCTCGGGTTTGACCTTGTGCACACCTGTCCCTGTAGTTTTAACAAGCAAGTCTATATCAGTTTGCACGGCCTTGTGACATGTACAGTGATACACTATGCATGTCACAAGTTGTTCGTGTAGATGAATTCAAAATAAATGATAACGAACAACCCAAATAACCGAGGCAAATGATATTTTCAAATACACTTTTATTGTACACTGCAAAATATTTCTTTTTCAATTTTACTATGTCAGTGTTTATTTTGCAGATAATTCAGATGTTGGATACAAACTGGAATAGAGTTGAAGATAAAAATACGAGTGTGAGTGAATATGTAGTGAGGTGACATTGTAAATTGAAAATGTGTTGTAACTGAAATTGTATTGAAATTAAAAATGTATAAATATAGTGAGAGCTCAAATTTGTACTATTTGAATTTGTAATAAAATATTTGTTTGAATAAAATATTTGTTTGAATATCGATTCTGTGTTATTTATTTTATCCAACAAATATTTATTTAACTGTGTGAAAAATAAAATAGTACAATATTAAATACATTTAAACGAATATATATATATATATATGTTTATTATCATCAAACAAAAATTATAGGCTATTGTATTCTACAATCTCCCCCTTTTGATGATAATAAACATATATTAAGATTTTGACTCTATTAAATGTATTTGGCCTTGATGAATTCCATTTTCTCCCCCTATTTGAATGCTCCCCCTACACCAAAGCTCCCCCTTCATATATGCATGAAAATAAATAAAAGATATGCAAATGAACCAAGATGGGAATATGCTAAAAATATGACGATTTATTTACCAAAATCTTAACTTCTCTCTCCCCTTTTTGTTATCAGCAAAAGAGTAACAGTATTAGAAAAATAGAGATCAAGTGATAAACATTAATACAACATTAATACCAAATCGAGTATAAATATTAAATTTCAATAAAAAAATCAAACAAAAATCATAAATACTCTGTTAGGCGCATATTCCACTTTAGAGTGATAGGGGTGATGTCGGTATATAAAACCATATAGTTGTATCTGTTTGTGGTATATTTAAAATAGAAATTTGAATACTTACTAACCATGCATAACCGTTAGGACTTTTAAACAAGATTAGTAGTATTCCCAATTTTAAAAAAAATGAATTTCAAGTATCTTCTAACCACGCATAACCGTAAGGACTTTTAAATGGGATTAGAATCAACTCGTCTATTTAATAACCAATTTTGATATGAGTTCATACATGCATAACCGTAAGGACTTTTAAATGAGCATGAAAGCACATAAACAAATATTCTAAGTAATTCACCCATGCATAACCGTGGGGACTTTTAAATGAGAGCGAATACTTTGGATGTTTTTATTGCAAATAAATAAATAAAATAAAAACGAATAATTTCCCGTTTAAAAATACCACATTTTGACATACTATATTGGATTTTGATGAGTGATGGTCGTTAGAAATATGATAGAAATAGAGATGGTCATGGAATTTTTATCAACAAAAAGTTATTATAACCCTTGTTTAAATTTTAAAGAGATTTACTAAATATACTGTCTCAAGTCATAATATATGATTAATATCGACACTCATCACTATTTCAATTACTATTTATCTTTTCGATAATCAGTAGGGAGTTAGATTAGTTAATGTAGTCATTTAAGATCAAATACAAAAATAATTATAAAATCAAATTTTCTAAAATGCCTAATCTGAAATAAAGTCAACAAAAACTATTTTCTGGAAGGGGTTTTGTAAAAAAAAATGTCTGCTAATTGAAAATCAGTTGAAATGAAAAATATGCAGATATTTTATTTGAAAATGTGATGCAACTAATGGATGTCTCAACATAAAACACTTTCCATTAGTAATTTTTCTATGAACTTGGCTACCGGTGTAATCTGCATCTGAATTCCCCTTTGACTCAAAGTTATCATTAGATGAATATCATAGACCAAACCGTGATGTGTGCAACAAATACCTTCTAATCCTTTTATAGCTTTTAAAATGTGATTCCTTAAGGATTTGATTGAAACGTGCACATAAACAACTAGTGAACATATTGTCAGATCTAGAAGCAAATATATCCATGTATATCTAGAGTAGTCATCAACCAATAAAACAACATCATTAGTCCAAACAAATCTATATGAACTAGTTCAAAGACTCTAGAGGTACTTACAACGCTCTTGACATAAAAAGATAATTGGCCAACAATTTTGCATAATTCAGAATCAAAATCAACATTCATTTCCTTATCATATGACTGGCTGGTTTAAATCAGATTATGGTGTAGATTTTTACATTTAATATATCGTTCAAGATAAATGTACCGATACCTATTTTACCTTTACGATAATTTTTCATTGTTGTTCATTGTGATTCTGCCACCTTTGTATTAGGCTAAGGAACTTTGATTTGTCGCCCGTCGTGTGCCTGGAACAGCCAGAATCCAGGTATCACTCTTGTTGTTCCTTAGCCTGCCACCACACCTACACGAGAGAATATTTTCGTGACCTATTTGTTTTTATAGGTCTATGATTGTTAGTGGCAAAAGATTTTGAAAAAAAAGTTTGTGTAGGACCAAAACAGTTTATATTTGTTCCTTTTAGCACCCAGATCTGTTTGACTTTAAGGGATTTTATATTAGTGCCTTTTGGAACCTTTGGTATGGTTTTCACGTGTTTGGGTCTATACCAGCAATGATTGTGATTGTGTCCAATCTTTCCATAAATCGTGCACTTGGAATTGACTTGATTAATTTCACTTCTAACACGTTCAGTTTGAGTATATCCAAATCCTTGTCTAATAGTATTGACAGTTTGTTTCCCTAATAACATATTTAGTGATTTTTCTACTTTGGAGAATTTCCTTGAAGTTGTAGACAATTGTTGGACTTGTGTTTCGAGAGATTCATTTTCATTCAATAACAAAGTGCACTTTTTGATAGAATTTTCTCTCCTAGTATTTTCACTTTCTTTCAAAATCAGAATTTCATTTTTAAGTGATTTGATTCTAGTTTCTGATTTTTTTCATTTCCTCTTCAAATGTTGGACACTTATCACACTTAGGGCTTTTGTTTCGATAGTTTTTAACCAATTGATCAAGCTGTTTATTTAGTTCTATCAAACTATCTCTTTGTGATTCAATTTTAGCGTACTTCTCCCTAAGTCGTTCAAAGCAACCATTTACTTCGTGAAAACATATAAGTAATTCTGAGTTAGTGAGTTTTGATACCTCGCTTGGCTCGTCATCGTCGCTATCAGTTGTATCACCTATTTCTCCTTGAAGACACAGTTTTGCTTTTTCATTTTCACTGCCAGTGCTTTCATCACTTTCATCAGTATCATCCCAAGTAGCTGCAAAACTTCTCCTTTTTGGTTTCTTTCGTTGGCAGAGTCGACCCTGAGTACAATTTGGCTTGATATGACCAGGTTTATTGCACTTGTGACATATGATCTTCTGCTCTTCTGAGTTGTCTAGTACTTTGACTATTCTGGTTTTCAATTGTTGATTTAGAGCTGGATTTCCATATTTGCGGTTCCAGTTTTTGAATCTCTTTATTATCAGTGCCAATTCAGCTGCTCCATCATCATCATCATTATCATCACTTTCCGTTGTTCCTTTGAGAGCTATTGATTTCTTTCGCGTATCACCTCCTTCGCGTTCTTCCTTGAATTTGATTTCTAACTCATAAGTGGTGAGATTTCCGATGAGTTCTTCAACTTTGATTTGTTTCAGATCTTTGGATTCTTGAATGGCAGTCACTTTTGCTTCGAAATTTCGTGGAAGAATTCTTAGAAATTTTTCGAACTATTTCCAGCTCCGTGTATGGTCTTCCTAGGGATTTGGATTTGTATATGAGATTGGAATGTCGTCCATACATTTCTTTGACACTTTCATCCTTTGCCATTGTGAAGTTTTTATATTCGCTGATGAGCATGGCAAGGCGAGATTCTTTAACTTGGGAGGTTCCTTCATGAGTCACTTCAAGTGTGTGCCAAATTTTCTGTGCTGTTAGACAATGTGAGACACGGTTAAATTCAATTTGATCTAATGAACGAATAATAGAATACATAGCTTTAGCATTAGCATTCTGTAGTTTATTTTCAAGATCTGTCAATTGATCCATCAGTTTTTCAATTTCTTGATTATCTACCACTATAGTTGGTGTCCTATATCCTGTCTCAACAACCCAAGCATCAATGGTTTTCAGAAAAATTTTCATCCTATTTTTCCAGTAAGCATATTCACCATTGAACATGGGCGGTCTAACTATGGACTGCCTTCAGCAAAAGCATTATTAAAAGAAGCCATTTAAAAAATCAAATTTTTAAAACAAAAATTGGTTTTTGAAAAATCAAATTTTTAAAACAAAAAAAATGATTTTTGTTCCTAGCTCTAATACCACTTGTAGGATCGATTTCACCCTAGAGGGGTGGGTGAATATGGTGATACTAATAATAATAAAAATTAATGCGGAAATATATATATAACAATTGCAGCACAGATAATAGCAGAATAATAAAAGCAGAAATAGAACAACACAGATTTACCCAGCTTTGGCAAAACCCTGCCTACGTGCTGCCCTCAAGGTTTCTACTAGAAATTAAGTAGTCAGACGCTTACACACGTAAACTTGTGACACCCACTATCGACTAACCTAACTCTACGCACAAAACCCTGCCACAACTCAGCCATTGAGTTGCGAATTCTCGAGCTACACCACCGTAGTTCATCACCTAGTCACATGACTAGAATTTTACAAAAGTTTAAAAGAAAATTACAAAATAAACTAAACAAAAAACAAAAACAAAAACAAAACCCTAATTTTATAATCGAGCTTAATATAAAAATAAAGGTCGGCCCAAATATTAAATCAAAGAGACGCCCTTTTTTCTTTTCAGTTGAATTTTGGTCGATCCTTCTATGCTTTGTGAAATCAATGTCTTCCTCTTTTGCTCGCGAATACTAGGGCTTTGTGATTGAATTGAAGCGCTGCTTATTATCGATCGATTGGGGGATTAATATACTTCGATTGGCTTAGTCAATCGTCTTCTTAGCTGATTATTGCTTACGGTCGCTTCTCTGTTGAGTTCGAATACTGGTATGCGATTTTCCTTTTCGATTTATGATTATGCTTGACTCGATTTTTCTTTCGAACTCTGTTTCGATTCGAGTTATTTATTTTTGATTTTCTTTGACGAATTGTTCTCGTATATTGCTTGAACTCGAATCGAATAATTGCCGATGATGATAATTGGGATTTACAGGGATCGGAACCCTATATTCCGTTTGTATATTTTTGGTTTGAATCTTTCGTGATTTTATCACTTGCGTTGATTGTTGATCATACGACTGTGGTGGTTCTGACTTATTCATTAGATATGAGTTACTCCATATATCTATGTTGAATTTGAATCTGCTTCGTTCTTCACTACTACGACTTTGGCATCGTTCGATTTTTGCTTGAACAGTTTGAGTTGGTTCCATCCATTACTGCCACTGACTTGTTCAATTGCTTTATGACCTCTGATTGAAAATTTATGACCTACGGCTTGATCATTTCTTGACTTGTTCACACTCGTGACTTTGTTCCAATTTTTGTGTTACCCTCTGATTTTTTGGCTCGATCAATTTGAGAAACAAAACTTCTGCTTTTCTTTGAACTGTGACTCGCAACTGTGTTTACTATAAACATATAACATGTATATACATACATATATGTATGTATATATGTGTACGATTGTTGCCTATCCACTTGGTTTAATTGATTGTTCATGATTGAATGCTTTGTTGCACTTGTTCGATTGTTGCTTGATCACTGTCACTGCTTGCTTGGAGTTCTATGTCCAGTAGCTTGCATTGGTTTCCATTGCATATATATTTGTCCACATGTGTTCATGCATGTATATATGTATGTTGTGATGCCTTATTCTGCTTGATTTACATTGATATTCAAGTGTGTCTGGTTGTAGTGTTAGTAGTCTTGTTGATGTTTTCATTTGTTTGGAGTCTAGTATGGTTTCACTGGCTTGTTGAGATTGAGTGCTTGCATGTGTGTCTTTGGAGTCTGGTTGGTATAGTCGTCTTGTTCATGTAGTCTAAAAAAAGATAAGAGGAATGAGAAAAACAGAATCTTACAGTTCGTCGACAACATGTAATATAACAAGGACAGTAGAAACTGTCACTCCAAACATATAGAGTATATCAGAGTTAAAAACAAACTTTATCAACTGGACAGTTATAAAATTCTGACCTTACAAATGTCGATATGTATACTATATAATATAGGGGAATTAAAATTCTACAATAGGTGAATCTTTAGCTCCCCTTCAATTTCAGAGATTCAAATATTTAATTATCGATATTTATCCAATCTATTTTATATTTGTAAATAAATTTACAAATTGAATTTACCAATATTATTTATTAATTTAAAGGAGTTAAATAAAATTATTAAATCCATTTAATTCACATTTTGTTCATAGTTCAAATATTTAATTATTCCTTATATTTGAATTATAAAGTATTAAATTTCGAAATTCAATTATTTTAAATATTTAAAATTAATTGAACATTTAAAATCAAATAACCAAAATTTTGGGTCGTTATATATACAAGACTTAATTTCCATATATGATCGTCTTTATGTCCTCCATAGTTGGTTTCGCGGCTATCGGTTACTTCAGCTTCTTTATTATCGTCATTCGAAGATGATTTATTGCTCCATGGAGCATTGATATCCTTTTTTAGAAATGAATAAAACCAAAGCGCAAAAGGAGGCAAAGCTATGTAAGGTTGCTCATATTAGGATACTTTCACATC
Source organism: Allium fistulosum (assembly GCA_030737815.1). Lineage (NCBI taxonomy): Eukaryota > Viridiplantae > Streptophyta > Magnoliopsida > Asparagales > Amaryllidaceae > Allium > Allium fistulosum. The sequence continues at coordinate 71,832,091 of CM060903.1, forward strand.
TCGTTTAGTTTGGATTGGCGAATCCCTATTGGATGTGAAATATTCAGATACTCAATAAGGTTTAGCGGGGTCCGCTTTGAGGGTTTCGAGAAGTTTCACAGAGGAAATGAGCTTCTCTGAAGTATATTACTAGAGTTATACTTAAAGGGGGAGGGGGGGTGCACTAGTCATCGGTTGGAGAATTTTCTTTTCTGATTTGATTTGAACCTTCAAATTTATTTCCTTATTTGCTTTGGGAGGAGACAACAACTTTTTGCGGAGTTTAATTATTTATCCATTCTTTACGTTTGGATGTTGATCTATGTGAGATTAAACCCATTTCGTATTCAGCGGCGTGGTCTCCCATGTTTGTGTTAAATTGCACACCTATCGTTTAAAGTTTTACTCATACAAGACATATCATCTAACCTGAGTTATTTATTTTTCCTAAACTCTCGAGTACTCATTTTATTTAAGTATTCCGAGAGTAGTAGGTTTTTATTGGGCTCTTGGAAGACGGCATCTGAGCATGAGGCTTTCATCTTCTTAGTTATCTATTCCTCTTTATTATCTAGTTTGTGTAAGTTTATTTTGTTTCAGCATTTGTAAAGGTAGTATGTTATAACTACCTAAGCTGATTTGTAGAACATTTGTAAAACTCTGATAACTCCCTGTTAAGGAGTAACCTACTATTGACTATTATGGTTTATTTTGCAGTTTTCGTTGTGAGGTTTTCTATTCTGTTCTTTATTTCAGCCCACAACGATTCATCCTCCCGATGCTTGGGCGAGGATACACGAACACCGAGGATGTGTTAAGTGCCAGTCCTAGGGGTCAGAAAGGTGGGTCGTCACAATTGGTATCAGAGTATCGGTTGAGCGAACACCTTAGCCTGATTGGGGTATAACTACATAAAGATAGGGTGAGTAGAGCCCTAAAATGAGTTAATCTTAAGAGAGAGTTTCCTTTTCTTCCCTAAAAGTCTAGTTTTTGATCCACTATTGCAGTTTCCCCTTTTTTCTTCTTTGTGTAATAGCCCGCAAACCCGTACCCCTTGAATTGACATTAATCTCCATCAAATCAACTCAAGAAGAACGGAAATACGAACCATTTGAGTTAAAGAAGAAAGAGGTAGGAGAAGAAAATAGAAACAACATCAGAATCTCACAAACGCAGCGGAATAAAATATAATAGATAATAACTGATCTTTACAGAAAAGAAACTATATCTGTTTATACATACATCACCAGAATACAACATCAGAGTACAATACAATCAACATCACAATTCAGGACAGTTATAATAACTTGTCCTCACATACAGGATACACAACATACACAACACAGCGGAATATACATCATATACGTGTGATATGTCTCGCCATCCAGCTCGTCTCCTGAGCTCCACAGCATCATAACCTGGATCCTATAATACTCGGTCTGACCCGAGCATTATAATAAAATAACACCCGAGTCAGTCTGGAAAACCAGCGTGAGAAAACACACTCAATTGGATTATTAAAGTTTTCCAAACCCTTTGAAAACAAAAGCAACTCGTAAGACCACGCCACAAATAAACATGTCGGGTTTTTACCTTACGATAGCCAAAACACTTTTTATCAAATCCGTCTGATATTATAATAGTGTATATATACAAATACTCATTCAAATAGCTGAAATTGTTACATCTATTAAATTCCAGCATACTAGCCACAAAGTGAGTTATACAAAAAAAACCGTAAAAGGTACGTAGGGAGAATGGATTTCCAACTAATGACTAGGCACTGGGGTACCACCTGTCACAGTACCTGGTCTAGATCAGCGTACCGAGGACCATGCCAGATCCCCTGCAACACAAGACCGGAACCATCCCTTACTGGATAATTCCGAGTAAAATCACCCCACGGTTGTGATCAGCAACCGCACCACTAAGCCGAAATAAAAAGGGACATCTAGACAGGGATGACCTTACTCTCAAGTGGGGGCTACCCACGAAGCCTTGCTGCATATCCCCTGATTTTCAGTCATTCCCGGTTGATGAGGCTTGAGGCTAAGTGTTAACTTTATAGAACATATCCCTTAGAATGCCTATCGTCCACCTGACGATGTTCCGAAAGCATTCGTCCATACAAGTCCGTCCCGGGTTCGAATGGAACCGAAGGCACTACTCCTACTACATCCATTTTGGAAATATCCTCAGGATTAGTAGCGACTAGCCCTTGCACTTCACTGCTCCAACTTCGATTCCAAACTCGTTTCCCCATGAAACGTACAAACCGAATCGAAGTGGTTTTCGGAAAATAAATCCCGATCCCGGTCTCTTCGAAACGATCAGCGCATTGGCCAATATTGATAGTCGGTTATTTAACTATGAATTAACATTCACAAACATCCATCAAACAATAAATAATTTTCCAAATTATTTATTTACCTCACAAATATCTTCACAAGATATATTTTCTTTTCAACCCTTTTAAAAACGGTTTTCAAAAACCACCTTTCTCTCATGGAGCAAATCTCCCAAATATTTTCTATCTCCACTGAAATCACCATGTAAAAACACCTTAGATTTTTAAAATAATTTAAACACTATATTATAAAATATACTTTAAACAAACATTAAATTTAAACTACTTTAATACTTTATTCAAAAATATATACTTTAAGAATATTCAAAATAAAGCTACTTAATAAAATATAAAACTAGATTTTTATCATTTAAAACATAATACCAAATCATCTTTTAAATAATTACTATTAAAAATAAATTTGAAAAATACTTGCTTTAAAATTTAAACATTTAAGAATAATATATTTTCTAAAACATATTTTAAATCAACTTTAAAACATTTAGCTTATACTTAAAAGTTTACTTTGGAAACGTACTTGGCTATCCAGGGAAATACACTTCTCTTTCACATCTTAAAAAAATAAATCACTATTTATTTTTAAACAGATTTACCCATTTCATTAATAAATTCCCACCGTGAATTTATTCTTCCAAATATCCACTGATATATTACTTCACTTTTATAAACCCAGTTTATAAATCCAAAGTCTCACTTCCCTTTTAAAAATCCCGTTTTAAACACTTAAATCAATTCCCAAATTGATTTCCAATTTACTTCACTTTTAAAATAAATTTCCTTACTTACTCCATTTATTTCAAAATCCTTTAACTTTAAATTTCATTTCTTTATTATGATTTTAAAAAAAATCCCTTTAAACTGAGAATGCCAATTTTAGATTTCCCAAATCCCTTTTCTTTTCCGTTCTAATTAAATTTAAACCTTGAATTAAAATAAATTCTTTATTCTTTTAAATAATATTGCTTATTCAAAATCCCCTTTTTCCATATTTATTAGAATTTTGAAATCACTTTTATTCTTTTCCAAATTTGTTCTTAAATTTATTCAAATTCTTTATAATTAGTTTGCTTGAAAATCCATTCCTTTATTTTCCTTTCAAAATCCAATTCTATATATTTTGGTAATTTAGGGTACCGAATATTCAAGCAAACCATAACATTCAATATTCCAATTATCAATATAATTCACCATAGAATATGAAATATTCATATCACAGAATATTAAACAATCTAACTAATTTTGAGGAATCCAGTTGGATCCCTCCAACCTGTTTCCCTGCATCCACAGATGTTAGCACAATACCAATTCCACTTCGAGGTGGAATATCGCGGTATATGGGTTTAATATTATCATCCACTATTATGTGGCGCATAGGGTCTCATCCGCTATATAATGCGGGAAATCAATCACTCCAATATATACTATATACTATATATATAAAATCACATCCAATCAATTCAATCATTCAATCAAATATTTAGATTTAACCATTTAAATTTAAATAACCCAGATGAGTGAGATTAACTCACCTTTGATTTTTGATTTGCAATTCGATCCAAACCGGCTTGTCTCTTCACGATTTTAGACCTTGTATAAACATTTTACGGTTTTATTAAACAACCAAACGGTAATTTCTTTACTTTAAAAATATTCCTCAAATCAATTTTTAATTAGGAAAAAAAGAAGGAAAAACGAGAATACCTTACTACTAACAACCTCACTCTACCCTCACCACTTAGCAGAGACGTCAGCCACCATCGACATCCCCTGCCTCGTCCAGATCAAATCGCCACCTGGGCCTCCACGCGATTCGACTTCACCGTGCTCACCGACATCGCGACATCCCTACTGCTTTCACCTCTGGTCGCCCATCGCGCCTCCTCGCCTGCAGCCTCTCGAACTTCGTCCTCATCGCCGCTTCCCCCCTCGAACACAGCCGCTACCCCTTCTATGCGCGTATGCTCCCTTATCGCCACTGCTAGCCACGATCGACTGATGTCGAGCTCGAATTTACTTATCGAGTTTTCGTTCGAACTGAGACAAGGGAAACTAGCGGCCCCCTTCTTTTCAACAAAAATTGATAAATGGAAGGGATAACGATTTTTTTTTGAACTTTGAACGCGATTTGAAGGAGGAGAGGAAAGGCAATTTCGAACTTGATTTTAAGCAGACGAGAAAAGAAGGATTCACGATGTACAGAAAAGCGGCCATTTTCTTTTTCTTTGTTTTGAACTAGAAGAACGATCTGATGCGTGCAATTTAAAAAGAAGATGGGGAGACAAGAAGCGATGGTCGCGTGTGCAAATTTGTCTACGGTGATTTGAAAAAAGCTGATGGAAAAGAAACAGTTGATGTGAAGGAAATGCAACTGAATGTTGGCTAGAGGTGATAAAGGAAAGACAACTGATGTGAAATTATTTCAGCTGAAGTTGACCAGTAGAAAAATATATATTTTAAATTCAAATCGTCTCGATAAATGCAACTCAAAATCTTGACCTCCTATCGAGGCGTGCCGCTAGGCGCTTATAATGTTAAACCCCTATTCCGAACGAAATGGAAAAGGTTTCGAGTCCTAAATCGATCGTATGGAGAAGATAGTTTTTTGACTCAATTATTATATTGAATTTTCAATATAGATTTCAGTGCGTTTATATTCCGTGAGACCACAGGATACCTCCAAACACTCCGAAATTTGAAATCCGATAATAATAACATATTACGATCCAATGGAACTAGTTTCGTCGAATTTCGAGACTGTGCCTTGGAAGGCTATTTTTAAATATCAGTTTAAACGATATATTTTCAAAACTGAACAAAACACTTTTAAATTCAATTTTAAAAGTTCTATCACCTTCAGTATTATAAATATGAATTTTATAAGCCTTCATATATTTTTTTACAGGCTTAAAACTACAGATTCAATAATTTACCCAATTTCAGTTTATTAAATCCAATAACTTAATTGCTAAATAAATAATAATATTTGAAATTCAAGTTAAACTACCTTTCAAGTATTTAAAATCAATTAAATATTTCAATTTCAAATGCTCAAAAATTCCGGGTCATCACATTCCTCCCCCCTTAAAAGAATTTCGTCCCCGAAATTACTAGTTAGAAAGAATGATTCAATCCCCGTTATCTATTTTCTCAAATCCAAATAGTTTCAAACAACTTTCCAAAATAATCTTTTATTAAGACACGTTAACCCTCTTTCTAACTTTCCTACTTTTCCATAAGTCCCAAACAATATTACTTACTTATCAATTCAAATTTAAATTTGAAATCAAATTTTGAATTATCAAAATTTTCTCAAAATTTTTCTAGCTCCCTAAATTTCAGAAAAATTTCGCCAGCGTCTCCTTTGCGCGGCTAACTCGGTACAACTATAAAATGCCTCTACGGGCCACCAAATTTTCCAAAAGAAAACAAAAGCCAAGTGGCTATATCAGAAAATCATCAAATTTCATACAAAAATTTAAACACATACCTTTTGTTAGGCCATTTAAATTTATTTTCTAAAATCAAAAATACCAATTCCTTTTGCTTTTTAAACACCTGTGTCCTACTCAGCAATAATATCCAATTACAACCTTCAAAATCGCTTTACACATTTCTTTACAAAAGTTTTCATATCTATTTCATTCACATACGTACAATGCACATATATCATTCGTACGCAATACCAAATTCGATCGCTCGCACGATCACACAATTTCACTTCCAAACTAGTATCGTCCACCCGACTTCCTGGTGCGGACTCAGATCTGGTTTCTTGATCAGAAATCATCATTCTCCTTGCATAGCCACAAACTATGATAGAGAATTTCCAGAATCAATCAAAATCCATATCCAGGGTTCGCCGTCGAAAATCGAGTGAAAAATCCTAACTCGGATCGGTATAATTACCTCGAAATTCTGTGCTCGAATCCGGATCAAACCATTATGCGAATAAAATAATATACGTACATCCCACGTATTTATATCCATTGATTATTAACTATATCAATTTCCTTTTATTCACATTCATTTTGATTTCTGTTCACTTATCCACAATTATCCCATTTCACAATTTTCAGTTTTAATCTCCATTCAATTATTCACTCGGTATTTTCCCAATACCAATTTAGTTAAGAATTTCATTCTTCATTTCTTAAGTTTCATATAAGCACTTTATATACCCTTATATTATTACTTTCACTATACAACTTGGTTTTAATTTACTTCTATTCAAATTGGATTCCAATTCCATATAGATTCAATTTGCTTCAATTACTAATTCATTTCAAATCTAAATAGTTTTTTTTTCCAATTTTCATTCAAATTTTCATTTCCAATTCTACTTGAATTCAATTTGTCTTCAAACTTTGAATATTGAATTTTATTCACCTTATCTCAATCCCATATTTAATTAACCATTTCCTTTTTATTAGTTTCACTTACTAATTTATTTAAAATCTCAAATAAAAGTTTATTTGCAAACTTTTTCTTCCTTTAGTTTCTTCGAACAATTTCTTCGATTTCACCTTACTTTACATACACAATTTTAAATTAGATTTCAATATTCAGTTTCAATTATATTTGCTTACAAATTTTAAATCACTTGTCGTTAGTGAAAATTTTAAAAATTTTCTAACTCCCAAAATTTTCAAAATTTTTAGCAGAGTCTCCCTTGTACGGATGAGCTTTTGCAATTTGACAAGAGATATAAATATATATACGTCGACCCACATGGTCGGAAAACAAAAACAGTTCATATTTCCTATTTTTATTGCGTAGGCATACCTCTATTTAGCATTTTTAAGCAAGCGGATTATTATTTTAGCATTTTGCATGACCCAATCCAACCAAACGGCTTTCCTGAACCTGTATTTACTCAATTTAAACATGTAAGTACTAAACATATGAAATTTATTAACATTTCACTTACTTTCAATAGTTAAACACCTGCTTTTCATAAGCAACATACACCAAACACTTTCCAAGAGCAATTTATATGATTGCAAAACTAATTCAATTGCTTTCAATCAATTCATATGCCATTTCATTCAATTTTAAGGGTTTACAATTCAATTTCTTACATTCAATTCATTTTTAACCCAAACAACTCACATTTATTTCAATCGATTCCAAAATCAATTTTATTTACTTCTACCAAGTCATAGAATTTTTTTATTTACTTTCGTTTAAGTCGAACGACTAATTATTTCTACGTAATTCGACTATATTCATGTGAATAAATAATTACTTCAGCTTATAATCATTTTAAATTGATTCCAACTCAATTTATATCTAATTCTAACCTATCTCAATTTTTATTCACAATCCATTTATTGCATTTTCTTTCATATCCAAAAAAGTTTGGTTCCAAATGATTTTATTATCTCGACAAGCAACATATTAAATAACCATCTCATAATTTACTTAAGTTGTTTATTTTCTTCAACTTATTCCACCTTATAACTTAAGTTTATTTATTCAACCCACTTCCATTTAAATCTTTGATTTGATCTTCTTTAGATCAAATCCCAACTAATTTACTAATTTATTCAATTAGTTTATTCTCTTATCCATTTTAAAATTTTTAATTCACATCATCAATTCATTATTGAATTTTATTAATAATAAGGCCATTCAATTTTATGCTTGAATTGGATTTTCATTTCATTTCCAAAATACCAACACTTTATTCCGGCTCATTTATTCCCTTTCGAAATTTTTATAAGCTACTCACTTATTAGTATTCATACTTACTTAGTTTACACTTATTTATTTCAGTAAAAAATTTAGTCCATTCAATATTATCTATAACTCAGCTAAATTTGTTTTAATTCAATTTTTATTTAACTTAACCCCAGTTAAATCTAACTGCTTACCATTCTTTTGAATTTCGTTAAGCAAGGATTTAATTCCATTTAATGTCCTTCCAATATCCAATTTTAGTTCATTTACTTACAATTATAAATTCATTTGTTCGTTCCCAAACTTATTTTCAACCAATAAATTTTATTCGCAAACATTAATTATTTTAGTCCATTTGAACTACTTTTATACTTCGTTTTAAACAATTCCAAATCAATTTATTATTCCCGAAACATTTTTAATTAACTTCTAGAGTTTAAACATTCAAAATCAGATTTGAAAAATATACATATCCAAATTAGCCATTCCTTGAATCTCAAAACCAGACCCCATTTTCAAAACCATTCCAATTTAAAACAATTTGGCAGCAATTTCTCTTCTGGAAACTCGAAAATGAACATCGATGATGCTACAGCCATCGCCGAAGTTATTTTCCGGTGACTGAAAGAGTTCAATGCTTTTATCTCTTTAAAATCATTTCAAATATTCTTACATTCCAAATCTCACCAGATTTCATATCCAATTCAAAAATATTTCTCAAATACTATCACCATTATTTCTCCCAAGCTTTTGAAACCATTTTATATTCAAAGGAATTTAAATTTTTCAAAAATTCCAAATTCCAAATCCATCAAATTTTATATTCAAACATTACTCTGGAATTTTCATCTCAATTTCAATTATAAATCACATTTACAATTCACATTCATAAATCCCCTTTTATAGTTTACATTTACATATCTCATTTGTATATGAATTTATTTTTTAGCTTCCAGTTTTGATTTCAATTTTTCATTCAGATTTTACACAACTATGATAATAATTTAATATTATCAATTCCTAACAACCAAGCAACCAAATATAGCTATAATAATTTACGGAAAATTATTTCCTTTATACACAAAAATAATTTTGGGTAAAATTATTTCATTTACCCTATTTTTAAAATAATACTATGTCGGTTCATCTTGTTTAAGAGTTTAGAAACCCCTATCGATGACATGGCGTCCCACACATCGACCAGAATCCATAAACACTCAACCGATAAATCAACACAATATAAAACAATTTTTATATTCACTAACAAATACGCGCCCATATCTATTAATACACTCAAACTCATTTTAGAGTACTACGGACTCTATTTTCTAATGAATAATCCCCACCAGAGCCAAGGTTATCGCCAGCCTAAGCTCTGATACCACTGTAGTAGCCTGCAAACCCGTACCCCTTGAATTGACTTAATCTCCATCAAATCAACTCAAGAAGAACAGAAATACGAACCATTTGAGTTAAAGAAGAAAGAGGTAGGAGAAGAAAATAGAAACAACATCAAAATCTCACAAACGCAGCGGAATAAAATATAATAGATAATAACTGATCTTTACAGAAAATAAACTATATCTGTTTATACATACATCACCAGAATACAACATCATAGTACAATACAATCAACATCACAATTCAGGACAGTTATAATAGCTTGTCCTCACATACAGGATACACAACATACACAACACAGCAGAATATACATCATATACGGGTGATATGTCCCGCCATCCAGCTCGTCTCCTGAGCTCCACAGCATCATAACCTGGATCCTATAATACTCGGTCTGACCCGAGCATTATAATAGAATAACACCCGAGTTAGTCTGGAAAACCAGCGTGAGAAAACACACTCAATTGGATTATTAAAGTTTTCCAAACCCTTTGAAAACAAAAGCATCTCGTAAGACCACGCCACAAATAAATATGTCGGGTTTTTACCTTACGATAGCCAAAACACTTTTTATCAAATCCGTCTGATATTATAATAGTGTCTATATACAAATACTTATTCAAATAGCTGAAATTGTTACATCTATTAAATTCCAGCATTATAGCCACAAAGTGGGTTATACAAACAAAACCATAAAAGGTACGTAGGGAGAATGAATTTCCAACTAATGACTAGGCACTGGGGTACCACCTGTCACAGTACCTGGTCTAGATCAGCGAACCGAGGACCACGCCCGATCCCCTGCAACACAAGACCGAAACCATCCCTTACTGGATAATTCCGAGTAAAATCACCCCATGGTTGTGATTAGCAACCGCACCACTAAGCCGAAATAAAAAGGGACATCTAGACAGGGATGACCTTACTATCAAGTGGGGGCTACCCACGAAGCCTTGCTGCATATCCCCTGATTTTCAGTCATTCCCGGTTGATGAGGCTTGAGGCTAAGTGTTAACTTTATAGAACATATCCCTTAGAATGCCTATCGTCCACCTGACGATGTTCCGAAAGCATTCGTCCATACAAGTCCGTCCCGGGTTCGAATGGAACCGAAGGCACTACTCCTACTACATCCATTTTGGAAATATCCTCAGGATTAGTAGCGACTAGCCCTTGCACTTCACTGCTCCAACTTCGATTCCAAACTCGTTTCCCCCACGAAACGTACAAACCGAATCGAAGTGGTTTTCGGAAAATAAATCCCGATCCCAGTCTCTTCGAAACGATCAACGCATTGGCCAATATTGATAGTCGGTTATTTAACTATCAATTAACATTCACAAACATCCATCAAACAATAAATAATTTTCCAAATTATTTATTTACCTCACAAATATCTTCGCAAGATATATTTTCATTTTCAACCCTTTTAAAAACGGTTTTCAAACCACCTTTCTCTCACGGAGCAAATCTCCCAAATATTTTCTATCTCCACTGAAATCACAAAGTAAAAACACCTTAGATTTTTAAAATAATTTAAACACTATATTATAAAATATACCTTAAACAAACATTAAATTTAAACTACTTTAATACTTTATTCAAAAATATATACTTTAAGAATATTCAAAATAAAGCTACTTAATAAAATATAAAACTAGATTTTTATCATTTAAAACATAATACAAACCATCTTTTAAATAATTAATCTTAAAAATAAATTTGAAAAATACTTGCTTTAAAATTTAAACATTTAAGAATAATATATTTTATAAAACATATTTTAAATCAACTTTAAAGCTTTTAGCTTATACTTAAAAGTTTACTTTGGAAACGTACTTGGCTATCCAGGGAAATACACTTCTCTTTCACATCTTAAAAAAATAAATCACTATTTATTTTTAAACAGATTTATCCATTTCATTAATAAATTCCCACCGTGAATTTATTCTTCCAAATATCCACTAATATATTACTTCACTTTTATAAACCCAGTTTATAAATCCAAAGTCTCACTTGCCTTTTAAAATCCCGTTTTAAACACTTAAATCAATTCCCAAATTGATTTCCAATTTACTTCACTTTTAAAGTAAATTTCCTTACTTAGTCCATTTATTTCAAAATCCTTTAACTTTAAATTTCATTTCTTTGTTATGATTTTAAAAAAAAATCCCTTTAAACTGAGAATGCCAATTTCAGATTTCCCAAATCCCTTTTCTTTTCCTTTTTAATTAAATTTAAACCTTGAATTAAAATAAATTCTTTATTCTTTTAAATAATATTGGTTATTCAAAATCCCCTTTTTCCATATTTATTAGAATTTTGAAATCACTTTTATTCTTTTCCAAATTTGTTCTTAAATTTATTCAAATTCTTTATAATTAGTTTGCTTGAAAATCCATTCCTTTATTTTCCTTTCAAAATCCAATTCTATATATTTTGGTAATTTAGGGTACCGAATATTCAAGCAAACCATAACATTCAATATTCCAATTATCAATATAATTCACCATAGAATATGAAATATTCATATCACAGAATATTAAACAATCTAATTAATTTTGAGGAATCCAGTTGGATCCCTCCAACCTGTTTCCCTGCATCCACAGATGTTAGCACAGTACCAATTCCACTTCGAGGTGGAATATCGCGGTATATGGGTTTAATATTATCATCCCCTATTATGCGGCGCATAGGGTCTCATCCGCTATATAATATGCGGGAAATTAATCACTCCAATATATACTATATACTATATATATAATATCACATCCAATCAATTCAATCATTCAATCAAATATTTAAATTTACTAGTTACCATAATATATTACCATAATATATATATATACTAATTACCATAATATATTATTTTAAAAATAACTAGCAAGCTAAAATATGTATGTATATATATTATAGTTATATTTTTCTGTAAACAACCAAACGGTAATTTCTTTACTGTAAAAATATTCGTCGAATCAATTTTTAATTAGGAAAAAAAAGGAAAAACGAGAATACCTTACTGCTAACAACCTCGCTCTACCCTCACCACTTAGCAGAGACGTCAGCCACCATCGACATCCCCTGCCTCGTCCAGATCAAATCGCCACCCGGGCCTCCATGCAATTCGACTTCACCGTGCTCACCGACATCGCGACATCCCTACTGCTTTCACCTCCGGTCACCCATAGCGCCTCCTCGCCTGCAGCCTCTCGAACTTCGTCCTCATCGCCGCTTCCCCCCTCGAACACAGCCGCTATCCCTTCTATGCGCGTGTGCTCCCTTATCGCCACTGCTAGCCACGATCGACTGATGTCGAGCTCGAATTTACTTATCGAGTTTTCGTTCGAACTGAGACAAGGGAAACTAGCGGCCCCCTTCTTTTCAACAAAAAATGATTTATGGAAGGGATAACGATTTTTTTTGAACTTTGAACGCGATTTGAAGGAGGAGAGGAAAGGCAACTTCGAACTTGATTTTAAGCAGACGAGAAAAGAAGGATTCACGATGTACAGAAAAGCGACCATTTTCTTTTTCTTTGTTTTGAACTGGAAGAATGATCTGATGCGTGCAATTTAAAAAGAAGATGGGGAGACAAGAAGTGATGGTCGCGTGTGCAAAGTTGTCTATGGTGATTTGATAAAACCTGATGGAAAAGAAATAGTTGATGTGAAGGAAATGCAACTGAATGTTGGCTAGAGGTGATAAAGGAAAGACAGCTGATGTGAAATTATTTCAGCAGAAGTTGACCAGTAGAAAAATATATTTTTTAAATTCAAATCGTCTCGATAAATGCAACTCAAAATCTTGACCTCCTATCGAGGTGTGCCGCTAGGCATTTATAATGCTAAACCCCTATTCCAAATGAAATGGAAAAGGTTTCGAGTCCTAAATCGATCGTATGGAGAAGATAGCCTTTTGACTTAATTATTATATTGAATTTTCAATATAGATTTCAGCGCGTTTATATTCCGTGAGACAACACGATACCTCCAAACACTCCGAAATTTGAAATCCGATAATAATACCACATTACGGATCCAATGGAACTAGTTTCGTTGAATTCCGAGACTGTGCCTCGGAAGGCTATTTTTAAATATCAGTTTAAACGATATATTTTCAAAACTGAACAATACACTTTTAAATTCAATTTTAAAAGTTCTATCACCTTCAGTATTATAAATATGAATTTTATAAGCCTTCAAATATTTTTTTACAGGCTTAAAACCGCAGATTCAATAATTTACCCAATTTCAGTTTATTAAATCCAATAACTTAATTGCTAGATAAATAATAATATTTGAAATTCAAGTTAAACTACCTTTCAAGTATTTAAAATCAATTAAATATTTCTATTTCAAATGCTCAAAAATTCCAGGTCATCACACTTTGACCCTATCTTTGTATTCTAGTAATAATTGTCACTTATCCAGGTTATTGAAAATGAGTATAAAAGAAGGAACAGAGAGAGGATCTGGAACCAGCACGACTACAAATGGAAGAACTCATAAAAATGAGCCGGTTGTATAGCCGATTGGAGAAGTAGAGGTGCAAGTTCAGCCGCCTCAGAACTTTGCGGCCTTGTGTAAGAATTACACTACTTTAGGTGGTAAGCCTTTCTATGGAACTGAAGATATTTTGGGAGTTCAAACTTGGCTCCTCTCTTGTAAAATGATATTCGGGGATCTTCGGTTGGGGGATGCTAGAAAGTGATTGTTGGCATCGTGTCTGCTTCAGAAAGCAGCAATGGATTTGTGTGATTTGATCACCTTTAATACACCAGAAGAAGATTTATCTTGTTCGCAGTTTAAAGAGGTTTTGAAGCTTGTTTTATCCCAGAGGCGGGAAGGACTCGGTTGTTCAGAAGTTTCATGGATTTAAAACAAGGTGAGATGATAGTGGCGTAGTATGAGCATAGGTTCAATGCATTATCTCGCTTTGGACCAGGATTGATTTATATGCCACTCAAAAAGAATGAAATGTTCATGAAAGGAATGCGACCAGAATTTCATCGAGAAATGACCAATCATCTCAACAGTACCTTTATCAATCTGATCAGTATGGCTTTGGGATTTGAGGCTCTTAATATTAAGCAAGTAGTTCAAAAGGGAGTATTGCCAGCAGTCAATGCCCAACCTTTATCAGTGATACCAGTTGCTAGTAAGCCATTTTTCAAGCACAAAGAGAAGAAGAAGTAGTCAAGAAGGAAGCCTGGAGGTGGAGCTCCAACACAAAACAAGCAGTTAGACTTGACCAAGATCCTTTGTTATAAGTGCAACCAAATGAGCCACTTTTCAAATCAGTGCCCAAACCCGGCTAGTGGACCACTCTACTACAATTGCAACAAACATGGATTTGTGAAGAACAAGTGTCCATTTCCGAAGAAGGGGGCTCAGAAGAAAGCTTTTACTATTAAGGAAATACCATCTACCTCTATGGATCCAAAATGAGTAGGTGTTGCAAGGTACATTATCCATTTCCGATATTCTTGTTAGAGTATTATTCGACACCGGTGCATCCCATAGTTTTATCTCATATGATCTAATGAACCAGTTAAATCTTAAATATGTTATTCTTAATAATTCTCTTTGTGTGTCGAACCCAATTGGGGGTCCGACCAATCTTGACACCATATGTTTGAATGTTCCAATTTCTTATCAAGATTGGCCTTTCTTTTATAACTTATTTGTTCTCGGGTTCACGGGTTTTGGGGTAGTATTGCGTATGAATTGGTTGTCTAAATTTAAAGCGGTCAAAAATTGTAAACAAATGATTATCAGAATTAGTGATGCTGGAAATGTTGATATGGATATTTATTATGGAGAGCTTAGGGTTTAATTAGCAGTTTTATGTATTCCTTCAAAATACCCAAAGAGGAGATAAGGAATATACCAATTGTCCTAGACTTCAAGGATATTTTTAAAGAAGTGCTAGGTTTACCTCCTCACCAAGATGTAGAACTCTTTATTGATTTAATTCAAAGAACCAGACTGATTGTACAACCTCCTCAAAGGTTGGCTCCAAAGGATAGAAGAGAGTTGGAGAAGAAGACGTTTGATTTATTGCAGAAGGGTTTGATCAGACATAGCACATCAAGTTGGGATCGCCAGTAGGGTTCAATTCCAAGGTCGATGGTTCTCTTAGACTATGTGTGGATTACTGAGAATTAAATAATAAGACTATCAAGAATAAGTACCCTTTACTTAGGATTGAGGACATGTTTGACCAGCTCCACGGAGCTCGGGTATTTGCTTAGTCCGATATTGCTACTGGTTTTCACCAATTCAGAGTACCAGAGGAGAGTGTACCCTTAACAGTTTTCGAACCCCTGGTAGTTTTTACAAGTGGTTAATCATGCCGTTCGGATTAACTAACGCACAAGCTTATTTCATGGATTTAATGAATAGAGTGTTTTGGGATTTTCTTAACAAGTTTGTTCTCATATTCATTGATGACATTCTCGGTTATTCTAAAATGGAGGAAGACCATAAGTACCATATTCAAGTTGTTCTAAGTACTTTAAGAAGTCATGTTTAAAAGGAAAAGTTTTCTAAGTGCCATTTTTGAAAATCTGAAGTTAGATTTCTAGAGCACATAGTTTTGGGAGAAGGAATATCAATGGACCCAGCTAAAGTAGTTGCGGTTCAAGATCGGAAGAAACCTGAAAATGCATTGGAGGTCAGCAATTTCTTAGTTCTGGCTGGTTTCTATAGAAGGTTCATTAAAGATTTCTTGAAGATTTCTTCTCATCTAACAATGCTAACAAAGAAAGATGCTAAGTTTGTTTGGACACCCAAGTGTGATCAAGCATTCAATGAGTTAAAGGAGAAATTGACTAGCACTCTTGTCTTTATTATTCCAGACGGGAGTAAAGGATTAACAGTTTACACAGATGCTTGTAGGACCAGATTGGGAGCAGTTTTGATGCAGAATGGATAAAGTAATAGTGTATGCAAGTCGATAGTTGAAACCTCATGAGAAGAATTATGCTATGACCGATTTGGAGCTATTGGCGGTTGTCTTCGCATTAAAGGTATAGAGGCACAATCTTTTGGGTGAAAAGTTTGAGTTATATACAAATTACGTCTTAAAGTATCTTTTTACCCAAAAGGATTTGAACTTAAGGCAGCTAAGATGGCTAGAATTTCTTGCGTCTTATGACAGAGATTCTTCCTACCACAGGGAAAGCAAACGCCATTGTAGATGCATTAGGTAGGTATGTGGCGACAATTGAAAATTTAGAAGTTAAGCCAGAACTAATGGAGAGAATTGCATATTTTCAAGTAGAAGACCCTATTCTAGCTCGGCTTAAAAATGAAGTTGAAGATGGATTTGTTTCTACTTTTCGGATTGACTCCTGTGGCATTTTAAGAATGAATGGATGGATGGAAATAGACAGGATGTGCCGAGAGAGTGCCATCGGTCAAGGTTATCTATCCATCCAAGAGTGACCAAAATGTTTCAGAATATGAAGAAAACCTTTTGGTAGAAAGGGATGAAGAGAGACATTTCGATCTTCGTGAGCCGGTGTGTTAATTGTTAATAGGTTAAGAGTAACCAACATAAGACTGCTGGGTTGCTCCAACCATTGGAGATACCAAATTGGAAGTGGGAGCAAGTATCCATGTACTTTATCGATGGGTTGCCTAGAACAAGAAGAGGTAATGAAGACATTTGGGTAACTGTAGATCGATTAACAAAGAGCACCCACTTTATTCCGTTGAACTCAACTAGAACCGCAGCTTCTTTGGTAGTGATTTATTTGAGGGGGATCGTTTGACTGCATGGAATTCTAGTAAGTATAGTCAGTGATCGAGCTCCCATATTCACCAGTTGATTTTGGGGGGCATTGCAAGCCGCTTTAGGGATAGAGTTGAATTTGAGCACAGCCTATCACCCGTAGATAGATAGATAAATCAAAATGGAAGAACTCATAGAAATGAGCCAGTTATAGAGTCAGTTGTAGAAGGAGAGGTGCAAGGTCAGCCACCTTAGAACTTTGTGACCTTGTGTAAGAATTAAAATGCTTTAGGTGATAATACTTTCTATGAAACCGAAGAAATTATGGGAGTTCGGACATGGCTCCGCTGTTGTGAAAGGATATTCGGGGATCTTTAGTTGGTGTATGCTAGAAAGAGATTGTTGGTACCACGTTAGCTTAAGAAAGCAGCAATGGATTGATGGGAATCAGTCACCATGAATACACCATAAGAAGATTTCTCTTGGGCACAGTTTGAAGAGGTTTTTGAAGCTCAGTTTATCCTAGAGGCAGGAAGGACTCGGTTGTTCAAAAGTTTCATGGATTTAAAACAAGTTGAGATAACAGCAAAATGAGCATAGATTCAATGCATTATCTCGCTTTGGACGAGGACTGGTTGATATGCCACTAAAAAGAATGAAAAGTTCATGAAAGGAATGCGACCGTAATTCCATCGGGAACTGAGCAATCATCTCAACGGTACCTTTACCAATCTGATTAGTATGGCTTGAGGCTCTTGATATTGAGCAAGGAGTACAGAAAGGAGTAGTGCCAACAATTAATGCCCAACCTTTATCAGTGATACCAATTGCTAGTTATCCATTTTTCAAGCGCAAAGGGAAGAAGAAGTGGTCAGGAAAGAAGCCTGGAGGTAGAGCTCCAGCACAGAACAAGCAGTTGGACTTGACCAAGATCCTTTGTTCTAAGTGCAACAAATAGGCCACTTTGCAAATCAATGCCCAAAACGGCTAGTGGACCACTCTGCTACAATTGCAACAAACATGGACATATCAAGAATGAGTATCCATTTCTGAAGAAGGGGGCTCAAGCGAAATCTTTTACTATTAAGGAAATCCCATCTACTTCTACGGATCAAAAAGGAAAGCAAGTGTTGCAAGGTACATCCATTTCCTTTATTCCTGTTAGAGTATTATCCGACACCGATGCATCCCATAGTTTTATCTCATATGATATAATGAACCATTAAATCTTAACTATGTTATTCTCCATAATTCTCTTTATGTGTCGAACCCAATTAGGGTCTGACTAATCTTGACATCATATGTTTGAATGTACCTATTTCTTATCGAGATTGCCTTTCTTTTCCGACTTATTTGTTCTTAGGTTTATGGTTTTTGGGGTAGTATTGGGTATGGATTGGTTATCTAAATATAGAGCGGTCATAAATTATAATCAAAGGATTATCAGAATTAGTGATGCTGGAAATGTTGGTATGAATATTTATTATGGGGAGCATAATAAGTTGATGAGTAGTTTTCTCTTTTCGCTTGAAGTATCCAAAGAGGAGATAAGGAATATACCAATTGTCTAGGACCTCAATGATATTTTTGAAGAAGTGCAAGGTTTACCTCCTCACTGGGTGTTTGAGTTCCGCATTAATTTGATTCTAGGAATCAGACCGATTGTTCAACCTCCTCGAAGGTTGGCTCCAAAGGAAATAAGAGAGTTAGAGAAACAGACATTTGATTTATTGCAGAAGGGTTTGATCAGACGTAGCACATCAAGTTGGGGATCACCAGTAGTGTTCGTTACCAAGGTCGATGGTTCTCTTAGGTAATGTGTGGATTACCGAGAATTAAATAAGAGGACTATCAAGAATAATTATCCTTTACCTATGATTGATGACATGTTTGACTAGCTCCACGGAGCTCGGATATTTTCTCAGTTGGATCTTGCCACTATTTTTCACCAATTAAGGGTAGCAGAGGAGAGTGTATCCTTAACAACTTTTCGAACCACGGATAGTTTTTAAGAGTTGTTAGTTATGCCGTGTAGATTGACTAACGCACCCTCTTATTTCATGGATTTGATGAATAGAGTGTTTCTGGATTTTCTTAACAAGTTTGTCCTAGTCTTTATAGATGACATTCTCATTTATTCTAAAATGGAGGAAGAGTACAAATACCATCTCCAAGTTGTTATAAGTACTTTAAGAAGTCATGTTTTAAAAGAAAAGTTTTCTAAGTGACATTTTTGGAAATCCGAAGTTAGATTTTTAGGGCATGTAGTTTTGATAGGCATACCAGTGGACCCAGCTAAAGTAGTTGCGTTCAAGATCGGAAGAAAACCAAAAGTGCATCTAAGGTCAGAAGTTTCTTAGGATTGGTTGGTTTCTATAGAAGGTTTTTTAAAGATTACTCGAATATTTCTTCTCATCTAACATAGCTAACAAAGAAGGATGCTGAGTTTGTTTGGACAACCTAGTGCGATCAAGCATGCAATGAGTTAAAGGAGAAATTGAGCACTCCTGTCTTGATTATTCCAGATGAGAGCGAAGGATTAACAATTTACAATGACGCTTATAGGACAGGATTGGAAGCTGTTTTGATGTAGAATGGCAAAGTAATAGCATATGCGAGTCGATGGTTGAAACCTCATGAGAAGAATTATGCTACGCATGATTTGGAGCCGTTGGCGGTTGTCTTCGCATTAAAGGTATGGAGGCACTATCTTTTGGGTGAGAAGTTTGAGTTATATACAGATCATAACTCATTAAAGTATCTTTTTACCCAAATGAATTTGAACTTATGGATACAAAGATGGATGGAATTTCTTGGGTCTTATGACCTAGATTCTTTATACCCCAGTGAAAGCAAACGCCGTTGCAGATGCGTTAAGTAGGAATGTGGCAATGATTGCAAATTTGGAAGTTAAGCCAACACTAATGGAGAGAATTGCATATTTCCAACAATAAGACCCTATTCTAGCTCGGTTTAAGAGGAGTGTTGAAGAGGGAATTTTTTCTAATTTCTTGATTGACTTTTGAGGCATTTTAAGAATGAATTGATGGATTTACGTGCCAGATGTTAATGGAATTAGACAAGATGTGCTGAGAGAATGTCATCGTTTAAAGTTATCTATCCCCCAGAAGTAACTAAAATGTTTCAGAATATGAAGAAAACCTTCTAGTTGAAAGGGATGAAGAGAGATATTTTGATCTTTGTAAGCCGGTGTGCTGATTGTCAGCAGGTCAAGAGTGACCAATAGAAGACTGTTGGGTTAGTCCAATCATTGGAAATACCAAATTGGAAGTGGGAACAAGTATCCATGGACTTTATTAATGGGTTTCTTAGAACAAGAAGAGGTAATGAAGGCATTTGGGTAATTGTAGATCGATTAACAAAAAGCGCTCACTTTTTTCCGGTGAAGTCAACAAGAACTGCAGCTTCTTTTGCAGGGATTTATCTGAGGGAAATCGTTCAACTGCATGGAATTCCAGTAACCAAAGTCCATGATCGGGATCCCATCTTCACCAATCGTTTTTAGGAAGCCTTGCAAGATGCTTTAGGGATATATTAAATTTGAGCACAGCCTATCGGCTGTAGACAGATGGACAAATAGAAAGGGTGAACCGAATTTTGGAAGATCTCTAGAGAGCTTGCATTTGGATTTTGGAGGTTCTTGGGAAGATCATCAACATTCGGTAGAGTTCTCTTATAACTAAGTTACCTAGCTAGTATTTGCATGATGCCCTATGAAACTTTGTATGGACGACCATGTAAATTACCTTCATGTTGGGTTGAGTGTGGAGACAGATTAGTTCTTGGATGAGAGATAATTCGAGAAGAATCAGAGAAAATGGCTAGGATCAAGGAAAGGATGAAAGAAGCCCAAGATCGACAGAAAAATTATGCCGATCAACGGAGAAGGGACTTAGAGTTTGCGATTGGGGATTTTGTATTTGTAAAAGTTTCACCGATTAAAGGAGTTGTAAGATTCAAAAGAGCAGGAAAGCTAGCACCAAGATTTATTGAACATTTAGAATCCTAGAGAGAATAGAATTATTGGCCTATAGAGTAGATTTTCCTGAAAGATTGTCTGAAGTTCATAATTCTTTCATGTATCTCATTTGATAAAAGCATGTTCATGATCCATCATTGATTGTTGAGGCGTCTGTTTTAGGAAGACTTGGAAATAGAACCGAACTTGATAGTAATCCGACATCAAGTTAATATTGTAGATCGGGATGAAAGGAGACTGTCAATGGAGTGATGACCCCCGCAATTGTACTTGGGAGACTAAGGATCATATTAGAGAAACTTACCCTGATGTAATGTCAATTTAGTAGTTTGTTGTTTGAATGCATTAGGTATGTTCTTTTATTGCATAGTTACTTTGCATTGCTATATGAATTTCTTGGTATAATATATATCTCCTAGATTGTCTTTTTGTGTATTAATTTTGGGGATGAAATTCTCCTAAGGTGGGAGAGTGTAACAACCCATAAATTACGCTTTGTATTTGAATATTTAAATCATTTTTAAATATTTAAATAATGGA
This sequence comes from Allium fistulosum, assembly GCA_030737815.1. NCBI lineage: Eukaryota > Viridiplantae > Streptophyta > Magnoliopsida > Asparagales > Amaryllidaceae > Allium > Allium fistulosum. The sequence continues at coordinate 71,853,795 of CM060903.1, forward strand.
TTTTAATAACCAAATAAACGTATTTTAAACATTAATTAATGACATTAAAATCATATTCAAATTTTGTTTACCAAAATAATTAGTTCAAATAAAAATAGAAAATGTGTTCGAAAAACATTTTCCGAAATTTCCACCTTTCGGCCACGGAAGAAAACGTCATACACATTTTGTATCACTTATGTACACATGCACACACATGCACATATGTCATGTGATAAGTTAATGATAGTGTTAAAATATATAAACCATGCTTAGAATAAAATGAAAACAAGATTTGACTTAAAAATATAAAATAAAAACCTAAATGCCCTAAGGAAGTACATTACCATAACCTAAGCTACCAAAGTTAGTACATAAGGCATGGTGGATGGTGGACAATAGGGGTGTGCGTGTGTGCCTAGGGTGAGGGTGAAGGTATGGAAGCATGTTACATGAAGACATTTTGTTATTTTATATTAATAAGTTGTTTTAATCACCACTACATCTCTTTTGCCTATAAATACCCACCATCTTCACACATTTTCCACTTTACATATTTATTTATATCTTCATTTCTATTTTCTTCATATACATGAATACTTCCATGGCATTCAACAGAAATTCCCAAGCAAAAAAACTAGTGAATACACTTCTAAAAATCAAGTTAAACTTCATATATTCGTATACAAACACCCCTCCACCAAAACAAAAGGCAATTCTCACCTCCCCTAAGGTCGAGCCCCATATTGCCCCAGCCTAACCTAAACCCAGCCCATTAAGGGCCCAAAAGTCCAAGTTAAGTTGTAGTGAAGATAGATCGTGAGTTCAACAACTTGTTGTGGTGATCTGGTTAAGTTAGATGTGTTTTTGTGAGTAAAGCTTCCACTTTTGAACCATAAAGTTTAAACTATATTCATGCTCATATTTGTATCTATTGAATGATCATTGTATAGTTGTAATAATGGTTTGGTTTTTGAGTTGGTTGTTGCCTTGAAAATTAGACGCCTTGGAAAGTTAGTAAGCGAATAATAAGTTATATGAAAATCTAACAGTTAAACTAATCACATTGTTAATAAATGTTTGTTACATGTTGAATCATTGTAAATTACCATGTATTTATGCTTATATCCTAGCTATGTATTATGTGGTTGTATTGCAAATGACATAAACTTGGGTTTCGAACTGCCCGTATAACGATAATCGCTATATCGGCACTTTCGGAAAATCACCTTTTATCGAAACCATTTGGTTTCATTATCGTGTTTGGAATTATTTTACAAGTAAAGCAAGTTTTTGATTAATGATGTTTTCAATAATAATTAATTATTTTAATAATGAATATTTTAATTAATTATTTATTTAATTAATAAGGTTAAAGTTAACTAATTAACTTATTAATGATGTGTTTTAAATTTAACTAACTACTAAGTTAATGATGCTTTAAAAATAATTAATCATTTTATGTAATGATGTTTAAGGCTAATTAATCTTTTGATAATGGTGGATTAAGATTTATTAATTAATAATTTTTTTAAAATTAATTAGTTAATGACTTTTAAAGGTTAATCAATCTGTTTAATCTAATTAATCTTTCCTTCAATATTTTAAATTAATTAATCACTTTTAAATAATGATATTCAATTATTATTTAATTAATTTAACTAATGATATTATTAATTAATTGAATTAATGATGTTTCAATGGTGATTTACCCATTTTAATTAATGGTTATTGAAGTAAATTAATCAGCTTAGTTAATGAAGTTTTAAAGTTGATTAATCAATGAAATAATAATATTTTAAGTTGTTAAATCCTTTTTAATGATGTTTTGAAGTTAGTAAGCTCTTTTAATAAAGTGTTTTAAATCTAATACTTGTAATGAGAAGCCAAGTACGAATTTGGGTTTTTAAAAGAAAAGGTTTGATTCGTTTATGGAAATAAATTAATTTCCATAAAGCGATTCACTTATATGGAAACGATTTATTTGTATAATAGAAGTGAACATCGAAGAAATAGGCTTGTCGCTATTTCGAAAGTTAAGAATAACCATGAGATATGACTTCGAGGTAACACTACGTTGACTTGTCCGGTATTATTCTTAACCAAGAAATAGCACAAGTTTGAATTCGATGAGTGGTGGTAAGTATACAAGACTTAATTTCCCTATATGATCGTTTTATATCCACGATAGTTGGTTTCTAGGCTATCGGTTACTTCAGCTTCTTTATTATCATCATTCTAAGATGATTTACTCCATTTAGCATTGATATACTTTGTCGGAAATGACTAAAACCAAAGCGCGAGAGGTTGCCAAGCTATATGGGTTTTCTCCCATTAGGACACTTTCACATCTCATATAGATTGGATTCAGTAGCGCTATTAGATGTGAAATATTCGGATTCCCCAAAAAGGTTTGGTAGGGTCCAGCTTGGAGGGTTTGAGAAGTTTCACAGAGTAAATAAGCTTCTCAGAAGTATATTACTAGAGGTATAATTCAAGGGGGTGCATCTTCCTAGTCATTTGTTGGAGATTTTCCTTTTCTTATTTGATTCGAACCTTCAAATTTATTTCCTTATTTGCATTAGGAAGAGTCAACTATTTTTCGTGGGTGTTTAATTATTTACCCATTCTTTACGTTTGGATGTTGATTTATGTGGGAGTAAATGCATTCCGTGTTCAGAGGCATAGTCTCACATGTTTGTGTTTAATTTTACACCTATTGTTTAATTTTTTTTAATCATACCAGACATATCGTTTGACCCAAGCTGTTTTTTTCCTCCAAACTCTTAGGTACGCATTTTATTTGAGTAGTCCGAGAGTAGCAGGTCTGTTGTGGGCTCTTTTGAAGACGACGTCCAAGCATGAGGCTGTCATCTTCTTAGTTAACTATTCTGCCATATTATCTAGTTTGTGTAAGTGTATTTTATTTTAGTATATGTAAAGGCGGGATTGTATAACTACCTAAGCTGATTTGTAATACTTTTTTGTAACTCTGATAACTCCCTGTTAAGGAGTAACATGATGTACTATTAATGGTTATGATTTATTTTGCAGTTTCATTATGAGGTTTTCTATTCTATTCTTTATTTTACCCTACGATGATTCATCTTTCCAATGCATAGGCAACAGGACACGAACACCCAGGATGTGTTAAGTGTCATTCCTAAGGGTTAGAAAGGTGGGCGTCACAGTTGGTATCAGACCATATCATGGTATCAATCCATAGATATTAAGAGATTGGTATCAATCTGTGGGTCATCACAGTTGGTATCATTCTGTGTTGTTTAGTACCAATCCCATGATGTTCCAATCGGGTCCACAAGAGACTGCACTAGATAACATGTCATAAACATGTACTAATACCCTATGATGTTCCAATCGTCACTATGATCAGAAAGGTGGGATGAGCACTAGTTTCACAGTTGGTATCAGAGCTCAAATTCCAGATGATGAGTGTTTGTATTCACTAGTGTAGCGACCTGTTAAATTAATCGTTTGTACTTGAATATTTAAATCATTTCTAAATATTTATATAATGGATTTTAATAACCAAATAAACATATTTTAAATATTAATTTATGATATTTAAACCATTTTCAAATTTTGTTTACAAAAATAATTAGTTCAAATAAAAATAGAAAATGTGACCAAAAAACGATTTCTAAAATTTCGACTTTTCGGCATCGGAAAGACGTCGGAAATATTGTGCACATATTGTATCACTCATGTACACATGCACATATGTCATGTGATAAGCAAATCGATGTGTTAAAAGAAAATAATCAAGCTTAGTTTAAATCTAAAACTTGATTTGGTAGAAAATGCACAAAAATATATTAAATAACATTAGGAAATTAATTAAGTACCCTAACCATAACCTAAATAAGCAAGGCATGATGGAGGGTGGACCTAGGGGGTGCTTGTGCTTCTAAAGTGCGGGTGGGAGTATGGAAGCATGTAAATGACAACATTTAATATATTTTAAATATTTAAGTTAATTTAAATTAATACTCCACTTCTTTGCCTATAAATAAATGACTTCTTAAAGTACTTAGAACAACTTGAAGATGGTACTTGTGCTCTTTCTCCGTTTAAGAATAAATGAGAACGTCTTCTATAAAGGCTAGGACAAACTTGTTAAGAAAATCTCGAAACACTATGTTAATCAAATCCATGAAATAAGAGGGTGCGTCAGTCAATTCAAACGGCATGGCTTACCGCTCGTAAAAACTATCAGAGGTTCGAAAAGTTGTCAAGGGTACACTCTCCTCTGCTACCCTTAGTTGGTGAAATCCAGTGGTAAGATACAAATGAGAAAATATTCGAGCTCCATGGTGCTATCCAAGCATGTCGTCAATCCTAGGTAAAGATACATATTCTTGATATTCCTCTTATTTAATTCTCGGTAATCCACACCTAATCTAAGAGAACCATCGGCCTTAGTAACGAACACTACTGGCAATCCCTAACTCGATGTGCTACGTCTGATTAAATCCTTCTGCAATAAATCAAATGACTGCTTCTCTAACTTATTCTAGGGCTCGATTCACCATATCTCTAATGTGTTGCACCCCAATTAGGCTAAAGTGTTCGCTCAACCGATGCTCTGATAGAACCTATGACAACCCGCCTTTCTGACCCCTAGTAACGACACTTAACACATCCTCAGTGTTTGTGTGTCGTCGCCCAAGCATCAGAAAGATGAATCATCAAAGAGGGGGGGGGGGTAAATAAAGAACAGAATAGAAAAACTCACAACAAAACTACAAAATAAACCATGGCCATCAATAGTACATTAGGTTACTCCTTAACAGAGAGTTATCAAAGTTACACAAAATTACCACAAATCAGCTTAGGCAGTTATAACATCTCGCCTTTACATATGTTGAACCAAAATACACTTACAAAAACTAGATAATACAGCGTAATAGATAACTAAGAAGATGAAAGCCTCCTTCTCAGGTACTGCCTTCAAAAGAGTCCAACAAAGACCTGCTACTCTCGGACTAATCAAATAAAATGAGTACCTGAGAGTTTATGGAAAACAAACAACTCCAGTCAGATGATATGTCTAGTATGAGTAAAACTTTTTAAACATTAGGTGTTAAATTAAATACAAACATGTGAGACCACGCCGCTGAACAAGAAACGGGTTTACTCCCACATAAATCAACATCCAAACGTAAAGAATGATAAATAATTAAACACCATGAAAAGTGGTTGACTCTTCCCGATGTAAATAAGGAAATAAATTTGACAAGTCGAATCAAATAAGAAAAGGAAAATATCCAACAAATAACTAAAAAGGTGCACCCCCCTTGATGTATACCTCTAGTAATATACTTAGAACCCTCCAAGCTAAACCCTCGCAAACCTTACCGAGTATCCGAATATTTCACATCTAATAATGCTACCGAATCTAATTTAGATGAGATATGAAAGTATCCTAATGGGAGCAACCCCACATAGCTTGACTGTAACAACCCGGGAGTTTGTAATTTTGAATCATCGTCAAAATGACGATTTAAATTGTTTGACAATTGCAGTTGGAAAATTATTCGGAGTTGAAGTTCTTTTATGATTTGGTAGGAGATGTGGGCTTTAAAGTTTTATATAGTAGTCCATAATTGCTTTTGTTATTGTGTAGTGATAAATATTCAAAGTGATGGTCGTTCCTTTCTCATACTAATAACCCGACTCGATCTCCCCCTTTCATTCTTTTTCGTTCGAAACTAAGACAAAAACAAACCCTAAAAACCAAATTGAACGAGAATAAAATAATGGCGGCTTCAAATTCCTTCGTTCGGTCGTTCGTTTCAAAAATTAGGGCTGATGGAACTCGATCGCGCTCGTCTTCTTGAGGGCCACGGCATCGACCCTTCTCCAATTCGAACGCTGCTCCTCGATATATCGAGCCGCCTTCGCTTCGATCGCTAAGGATTTAGCTTCACGGCCTCGTCGAGAAATGGTGAGTAAAACTCACATCTAATTCAATCGACAGTTTTTATATGACTTGAGATCTTGATTTCGTTTATATGGAGTAGAAACCCCTGATTTTTCGTTCGTATAATTATTGGAATTGTCTATTGATTTTCGGGTTCACTTGTTTCTTTTTGAAGTTCTGGCAATTGATTTTGTTTCTTTGTTGACTTTGACATTGCTGGACCTCGAACTGTTGAGCTTTGTTCGAACCTACCACCACCGTTGCATTAATATTGCTGTGCCCCTCTATGTGTTTATATCTGTAGGATTTTCGACTTGTCTTCCGTTTGATTTTGACCTTCGGGGTTAAAACTTGCTACTGTTGATTTCCTTGTGACATCTTTGTTGAGTCTGGGTATTCTTGTTTTTCCAGACTTGATACTCTTGCCCATTTCACCGCTTTCCTGTGTGTACTTGCTATCATGTTTACCTTTGCATTGTATACATACATTCATGTATGTATATAACTGTATGACCATTCAAAGATTGACATGTTCACTTGTAGTTCATGGGTATTGTAGCTTTGATTATATTTGATGATGATTTCTGGCATTCGACCTCGGCCATATTTGTAGTACTTGAACTAGTTCGCTTCAGAGATTTATAGTGTTATGTTGTTTAATTACAGTACAATGGTTGTTGAACTTTGAGTATGTTGATACCTGACTTGTTCGAATTTGCACTGTTCTTCCACTTCACTCGATGTTAACTGCATTCACTTCTGTTACCCTATTTGGTTGCATATACATTGCAATGTGCATCCAAGTTGATATTGGTACCTCACTGTTCTGTCTGCATTTATTTGAGATGCATTTTGTTCATGCTGGTGTTTTGAGTTTCACTGTGGCACTTCTCTTTGCAGTGAGCTCTGTTGTGGTTTCTTTGTTGTTGGTAGTTGTCATGTGAGATAGCTGTTTTGATTCATTCCGTTTCATCTATACTTTGTAGTTGTATATATTGACACATTCACTTGTAGTCTGTTTGGATATTGATCTGCATTTATGTACTGCATGTTTGCAGTTTTTAGTTTGCTTTCATGTTCTGCTCACTTGACCATTTGTATACATACATTCATGCATGTATACAGATGTATATTCACTGTTACACATTCATGTGCTTGCTGTCTTGTATACTGACACCATGGTTGTATTGGAACTTGCATATGCATTTGTTGAGTTGTTCACTGATGCAATACTTGTCGCCATTCACCAAATAGTAGTAGCATTCCTGTATATGCTCCGAGTCATTGTAGCAGTGACTTGAACCTTTTAGCTTCTGGTTTCACGTACTTCATTGAGTCTCATTGGTATTATTTGTGTACCTTGTTATCAGCAGTTACCTAGTCTACCTGAAATCACATAGTTTTGAATGTGATCATAATTGTCTGCACTTGCATGGTCTTTGTAGTTTCACTTGGTTTGAATTTGTGGTCTTGCTAGCATGTCTGCACTGCCTGTTATTTTGATCAGTGGCTTTTGAGTTACTTGTTATATACATGTTGGCTTTGGTATCACCCTGTTTCACTGGTACATGTGCCTTTGTGGTCTTCACTTTTGTATAATCTGCACATGTTACTTGTATCCTTCGTCCTGCCTTCACCCATATGTTCCTTTGGTACATTGTCCTTGTTAGAACCTTGGCCTTTGTGCATTCATTTTGTTGCAGTTTGCCCCTTTATTCAGTTGTGACTGCAGTTGGTTTTATATGCAGTTTTGTTCTTGTTGTTTTGCATTGCATTAATGCATTTGGGTCTGTTTTCAAATTTACTTGAGTTGAACCCGACTTCGGGGTTTGACCTTGTGATCATTTGTGACTTTCACTGAGCTTTTGTGTACCTCTTGCGATAGTGGCGAGGCAGTACACGCATGCGTGTACTGCAGCCCTATCAGTTTTGGCAGTTTTAAATTGATGTTTCGATTTGTTGAATTGTTTCGCTGGTTAATTTCACTGTTTTGGGAGTTGTATTCCGATTTGGATTATTGATTTATCGTTTAACACTATTTAGTGTTATATTTGCCGTTATCCAATTCTCGTATCGAGAGTTGGATATACGAGATTTCTGTGATTTTCGTCTATTTGACTATCTGATTATTATTGCTGCTATGCACTAATAACTGAGTTTGAATTAGACTGACCCGTGTATTATTTTCTTTTGAATGTAATACTCGGGTCAGACCCGAGTATTTCAGGTAGTAGATTTCCTTCTTTAAGTTGTTGTTCGGGATTTGAAGACTTTTCATATCTTCTGAAGTTGTCAGTGTCATTTTGTAGTAGTCGTGTCATTGTATAGAACGATATGTATTCATGTATATTAGTCGATAATGTACTTGTATATATAACTTCTAGAGTCGACGGTTGTAGTTGTATCATATGTATCGTGTCAACTATGTTGTAACTGACATCGGTTATATATATATGAGATTTTTGTTAATCTGTGTTCCGCATTTATATTATCTGTGTTATTGTTATATCTAATGTCCTAAACTATTATGAACTATCGTAGTTTGTTTTATACTGATAATTGGGTGTGTCGATGGGAGTAAATAAATAATAGATGAAAAATAAAAAGTATATACCACTCCTATCGAGATAACCAATATTAGTATGAAGCCAACTACGGATGGTTGCTCCTATCCAGCCTTATTCTTCGTAATAATAGACAGTATTTCTTTTAATACTCTTTGTTATTATGAGCATAGAGGTGGGGCGTCACAGTTGGTATCAGAGCTTGGGGTTTACGGACATAATATAAAACATAACTTGGATGGAACATATGTTACAACTATTGGTCGATGTTTTATTGTGCTTGAGTCAAAACTAAAGTTTTGAAATTTGGATGAAATTTTTAAATAACTTTATTTAAAAATAATAGTGAAATTGTGTTCTGATGATTTGATTGATTTGTGTTCTGTTTATCAGAGTGCGGAGCGGAAACAGTGCAACTGTCTTCGCTGAGTACAACTGATAATCTTTTTGGATTTACAAATCGAAATACGAAATTGATATGAATTTCATTTGTTGTTTACATAGCTGTAATTATTTTGTTTCTTTGAGAATTTCGAATCCGAATTGAGGATTCGAAGAAATTACAGTTATGTGATTAGTTGAAATTTCCGCTGGCTTTCTTTCGTACTAATCATCTATTGATTAGCTTTTGTTGTTTTGAGTTGTCTTCATTGAAGATACACTCTAATGGTTTTCTTGTTTATATTGTAATGTGCGTGCAAATGAATTGCACGTTACTGCATTTATTTTACGTTGAACCGATGCTTGGTTATGAAACGTATTTTGTTGCCGTTTTTTTTATAACGGGATTTTTACACCAATGCTAAATTTTTGAAGCAAGGTGTTTTGTTGGCATTTTGATGAATGAAAGTTCACTGATATTACATTTTGATGTAAATTATTTTGATGAGGTTCTGACGTTTTAAAATTTTTGTCGCTTTGACTTCAGTAACTGTCAAATTTTAAAAGTGGATTTTCCAGCAGTTATACCGCAATGCTAATTTGTGACCATATTTATGGTATTTTGAGAAGTACAATTTCCTTATCGAAATTGTTACTAATTTGCTGCTTTAATCACGTGATTGGAAAATCGTTTTTAAAATGAAAATTGTTTTATAAATTTTTAACAGTTTGCGTTTTCAAAAGAATGAGGAAACGACTTAAACGATTCAGCAAAATCGAGGATTATGACCCCTTTCTTTTACTGTTTCGCTTAACTCCGGACTTGTCCAGTTGAGAATGTGAATTGTTATTTTTACAAAATAAATAAAATTGTTTTCAAAAATTTTAACAGTTTGCGCTTTCAAAAGAATGAGGAAGCGATTTAAACGTTTCAGCAAAATCGAGGACTATGACCCCTTTCTTTTACTGATTCGTTTAATTCCGGACTTGTCCGTTTGAGAATGTGAAGGGTATTTTTACAAAATACACAATTTTGCACTTTCAAGGAAACGATGAAGTGATTTAAACGATTTAGCAAAAGTGCGGAGTATGGAACCACACTTTTACTATTTCGGTTAATTCCGGACTCGTTAATTGAATATCTGTTGTTTTGATGATTCTACACTTTCAAGGAAACGATGAAGAGAATTAAACAATTTAGTAAAACTCGTGGTTATGGGACATGTGCGTTTACTATTTTGGTTAATTCCGGACTCGTTAATTGAAATATTTGATGTTTTCATGTGCTTTCGAGCCACTATGTTGGACCTTCGGGTCATATGTTGGACCTTCGGGTCAAATACCAGTACTAGACCTTCGGGTCATTTGTTGGGCGCCAAAAATTATGTTGAGTACTTGGTAGGCTTCGGCCATATGTTGTTGCACGTGCGGCGAATTAAAAACTCGCCATCTGATGGGATCGATCCAAGCTTTTATGTTGATTTTCTAGTCTTCTTAATTGATTTCTAGATATTTGTTGTTTCCAATTATCTGCAGGTAATTGGATATTTGTTGATATGAGTTCTGATTATCGTTTTTGATAATCAGATATTTGTTGTTTCTAATTATCGCTTGTGATAATTAGATATTTGTTGATATGAGTTCTGATTATCGTTTTTGATAATCAGATATTTGTTGTTTCTAATTATCGCTTGTGATAATTAGATATTTGTTGATATGAGTTCTGGTTATCGTTTTTGATAATCAGATATTTGTTGTTTCTAATTATCGCTTGTGATAATTAGATATTTGTTGATATGAGTTCTGATTATCGTTTCTGATAATCAGATATTTGTTGTTTCTAATTATCGCTTGTGATAATTAGATATTTGTTGATATGAGTTCTGATTATCGTTTTTGATAATCAGATAATTGTTGTTTTGAATTATCGCTCTAGATAATTAAATATTTGCTGATTTCGAATTTAATTATCGCTTTAGATAATTAAATATTTGTTGATTTTAGATTTAATTATCGCCTGAGATAATTAAATAATTGTTGATTTGAGATTTAATTATCGCTCTAGATAATTAAATATTTGCTGATTTCGAATTTAATTATCGCTTTAGATAATTAAATATTTGTTGATTTTAGATTTAATTATCGCTTGAGATGATTAAATATTTGTTGATTTTAGATTTAATTATCGCTTGAGATGATTAAATATTTGTTGATTTGAAATTTAATTATCGCTTTAGATAATTAAATATCGATTGAATTTGAAATTTGATTATCGCTTGTGATAATCGAATATTTGTTGATTTGAGAAATTTGATTATCGTTTTTGATAATTGAATATTTGTTTTCTGACTATCGTTTGAGATAATCAGATATTTGATCTGTCTTCTGATTATCGTTTGAGATAAGTAAATATTTGCGATTTGAAAATTCAATTATCATTTTTGATGATTGAATATTTGCGATTTTTGAAATTTGAGCTTCGTCTTTTTTTTTTCTCTGGCGATTCAGGTGAGTAAATTTGATTTACTCGCATTCAATTCGTGCTCTGTATGTGATCTCTGCTCTGTTTTTCCTTCTCTTTTAGTTGCTGGAACTCGATTGTTCTTGCTTTTGTTAGTCGTCTGATTTTGATCCCTGATTCCCACGATGTTGATTCTTTTGATTTGAAGCAGTCGAACCTTTTGATTTCTTATCTAATACTTCCCCGCTGACACTTGCTTTTCTTATACATTCGACATTGCCATGCTCTTTTGGTTGTTACCTTTTATCCATTTATTCCCTATGATTGCGTGGACGCAATTTTTATAAGGAGGGGAGTCTGTAACAACCCGGGAGTTTGTAATTTTGAATCATCGTCAAAATGACGATTTAAATTGTTTGACAATTGCAGTTGGAAAATTATTCGGAGTTGAAGTTCTTTTATGATTTGGTAGGAGATGTGGGCTTTAAAGTTTTATATAGTAGTCCATAATTGCTTTTGTTATTGTGTAGTGATAAATATTCAAAGTGATGGTCGTTCCTTTCTCATACTAATAACCCGACTCGATCTCCCCCTTTCATTCTTTTTCGTTCGAAACTAAGACAAAAACAAACCCTAAAAACCAAATTGAACGAGAATAAAATAATGGCGGCTTCAAATTCCTTCGTTCGATCGTTCGTTTCAAAAATTAGGGCTGATGGAACTCGATCGCGCTCGTCTTCTTGAGGGCCACGGCATCGACCCTTCTCCAATTCGAACGCTGCTCCTCGATATATCGAGCCGCCTTCGCTTCGATCGCTAAGGATTTAGCTTCACGGCCTCGTCAAGAAATGGTGAGTAAAACTCACATCTAATTCAATCGACAGTTTTTATATGACTTGAGATCTTGATTTCGTTTATATGGAGTAGAAACCCCTGATTTTTCGTTCGTATAATTATTGGAATTGTCTATTGATTTTCGGGTTCACTTGTTTCTTTTTGAAGTTCTGGCAATTGATTTTGTTTCTTTGTTGACTTTGACATTGCTGGACCTCGAACTGTTGAGCTTTGTTCGAACCTACCACCACCGTTGCATTGATATTGCTGTGCCCATCTATGTGTTTATATCTGTAGGATTTTCGACTTGTCTTCCGTTTGATTTTGACCTTCGGGGTTAAAACTTGCTACTGTTGATTTCCTTGTGACATCTTTGTTGAGTCTGGGTATTCTTGTTTTTCCAGACTTGATACTCTTGCCCATTTCACCGCTTTCCTGTGTGTACTTGCTATCATGTTTACCTTTGCATTGTATACATACATTCATGTATGTATATAACTGTATGACCATTCAAAGATTGACATGTTCACTTGTAGTTCATGGGTATTGTAGCTTTGATTATATTTGATGATGATTTCTGGCATTCGACCTCGGCCATATTTGTAGTACTTGAACTAGTTCGCTTCAGAGATTTATAGTGTTATGTTGTTTAATTACAGTACAATGGTTGTTGAACTTTGAGTATGTTCATACCTGACTTGTTCGAATTTGCACTGTTCTTCCACTTCACTCGATGTTAACTGCATTCACTTCTGTTACCCTATTTGGTTGCATATACATTGCAATGTGCATCCAAGTTGATATTGGTACCTCACTGTTCTGTCTGCATTTATTTGAGATGCATTTTGTTCATGCTGGTGTTTTGAGTTTCACTGTGGCACTTCTCTTTGCAGTGAGCTCTGTTGTGGTTTCTTTGTTGTTGGTAGTTGTCATGTGAGATAGCTGTTTTGATTCATTCCGTTTCATCTATACTTTGTAGTTGTATATATTGACACATTCACTTGTAGTCTGTTTGGATATTGATCTGCATTTATGTACTGCATGTTTGCAGTTTTTAGTTTGCTTTCATGTTCTGCTCACTTGACCATTTGTATACATACATTCATGCATGTATACAGATGTATATTCACTGTTACACATTCATGTGCTTGCTGTCTTGTATACTGGCACCATGGTTGTATTGGAACTTGCATATGCATTTGTTGAGTTGTTCACTGATGCAATACTTGTCGCCATTCACCAAATAGTAGTAGCATTCCTGTATATGCTCCGAGTCATTGTAGCAGTGACTTGAACCTTTTAGCTTCTGGTTTCACGTACTTCATTGAGTCTCATTGGTATTATTTGTGTACCTTGTTATCAGCAGTTACCTAGTCTACCTGAAATCACATAGTTTTGAATGTGATCATAATTGTCTGCACTTGCATGGTCTTTGTAGTTTCACTTGGTTTGAATTTGTGGTCTTGCTAGCATGTCTGCACTGCCTGTTATTTTGATCAGTGGCTTTTGAGTTACTTGTTATATACATGTTGGCTTTGGTATCACCCTGTTTCACTGGTACATGTGCCTTTGTGGTCTTCACTTTTGTATAATCTGCACATGTTACTTGTATCCTTCGTCCTGCCTTCACCCATATGTTCCTTTGGTACATTGTCCTTGTTAGAACCTTGGCCTTTGTGCATTCATTTTGTTGCAGTTTGCCCCTTTATTCAGTTGTGACTGCAGTTGGTTTTATATGCAGTTTTGTTCTTGTTGTTTTGCATTGCATTAATGCATTTGGGTCTGTTTTCAAATTTACTTGAGTTGAACCCGACTTCGGGGTTTGACCTTGTGATCATTTGTGACTTTCACTGAGCTTTTGTGTACCTCTTGCGATAGTGGCGAGGCAGTACACGCGTGCGTGTACTGCAGCCCTATCAGTTTTGGCAGTTTTAAATTGATGTTTCGATTTGTTGAATTGTTTCGCTGGTTAATTTCACTGTTTTGGGAGTTGTATTCCGATTTGGATTATTGATTTATCGTTTAACACTATTTAGTGTTATATTTGCCGTTATCCAATTCTCGTATCGAGAGTTGGATATACGAGATTTCTGTGATTTTCGTCTATTTGACTATCTGATTATTATTGCTGCTATGCACTAATAACTGAGTTTGAATTAGACTGACCCGTGTATTATTTTCTTTTGAATGTAATACTCGGGTCAGACCCGAGTATTTCAGGTAGTAGATTTCCTTCTTTAAGTTGCTGTTCGGGATTTGAAGACTTTTCATATCTTCTGAAGTTGTCAGTGTCATTTTGTAGTAGTCGTGTCATTGTATAGAACGATATGTATTCATGTATATTAGTCGATAATGTACTTGTATATATAACTTCTAGAGTCGACGGTTGTAGTTGTATCATATGTATCGTGTCAACTATGTTGTAACTGACATCGGTTATATATATATGAGATTTTTGTTAATCTGTGTTCCGCATTTATATTATCTGTGTTATTGTTATATCTAATGTCCTAAACTATTATGAACTATCGTAGTTTGTTTTATACTGATAATTGGGTGTGTCGATGGGAGTAAATAAATAATAGATGAAAAATAAAAAGTATATACCACTCCTATCGAGATAACCAATATTAGTATGAAGCCAACTACGGATGGTCGCTCCTATCCAGCCTTATTCTTCGTAATAATAGACAGTATTTCTTTTAATACTCTTTGTTATTATGAGCATAGAGGTGGGGCGTCACATTGACCTCCTCTCATGCTTTAGTTTTAGTCATTTCTTACAAAGGGTATCAATGCTCAACGGAGCAATAAATTGTCTTAGAATGACGATAATAAAGAAGCTGAATTAACCGATAGCCAAGAAAACAACTATCGAGGATATAAAAACGATCATATATGGAAATTAATTCTTGTATACTTACCACCACTCATTGATTTCAAACCTGAACTGTTTCTGGTTAACAATAATAATGGACAAGTCAATTTAGTGTTACCTCGAAGTCATGTCTCATATTTTTCTAAACTTTCGGAACAGCGATAAGTCTACTTCTTCAATGTTTAGCACTAATTATACAAATAAATCGTTTCCATATAATTGAATCGCTTTATAGAAATTAATACATTTCCATAAACAAATTAAACCTTTTCTTTTAAAAACCCAAATTTGTACTTGGCTTCATATTACAAGTATTTACTTTAAAACACTTTGTTAAAAGAGTTCGCTAACTTTAAAACATCATTAAATAGGATTTAGTCACTTAAAATATTCTTATCACATTGATTAATGAACTTTATAACTTCGTTAACTAAGTTGATTAATTTACTTCGATAACCTTTAATTGAAAAGGGTAGATTTCCTTTAAAACATCAGTAATCCAATTAATTAATAATATAATTAATTAAATAAATTAAATAATAATTATATATCATTATTTAAAAGTGATTAATTAATTTAAAACTTCATTTAAAGAAAGACTAATTATACTTAAACAGATTTATTAACTTTTGAAAGTAATTAATTAGAAGGATTAATTAATTTAAGGATTTATGTTCTTAATTTCCTGGCGGGGATATTGGCAGGAATTAATTGATACTTTAGCATAGGCTCATGAACGCACACCTTTGGCCAATTTGATTCGATGGAGAGATAAGCCAGTGGCTCTTTCCATCGTGCAAGCAAGATTGGTTGGATTAGCACATTTTTCTGTAGGTTATATATTCACTTATGCAGCTTTCTTGATTGATTGGTATGCAAGACTGGGGTAAAAAAATACTTTTCTTTACAATGGTAGTTCTTGTCATAAGAAAGTGCTCTTAGTTCAGTTCGGTAGAACGCGGGTCTCAAAAACCCAATGTCGTAGGTTCAAATCCTACAGAGCGTGATTCCATTTATTTTATTTTGAATCATAATAAAAAAACATTACTAGTAAATTGATTATTTAACTTTAATCCATTATAATTAAAAGATTACTTAACCTTAAACATCATTAAATAAAATGGTTAATTAAATTTAACACATCATTAATAAGTTAATTAATTAGGCTTAATCTATATTAATTATAATTAATTCAATTAAAATAATAAACTATTATTGAAAACATCGTTAACAAAAAAAATTGCTTAACTTGTAAAATAATTCCAAGCACGATAATGAAACCAAATGATTTCGATAAAAGATGATTTTCTGAATTGCCGATGTAGCGACTACCGCTATACGGGCAGTTCAGAATTAAAGTATATGATATTTTCAATACAACCAACCAACACAAAGCAAGAGGATGAACATGCATACAAGGTAGTTTACAATGATTCAAAATGTAACAAGCATTTATTAACAATGGAATTTGTTTAACTACTAGATTTTCATATAACTTATGATTCGCTTACTAACTTTCCAAAGTGACTAATTTTCAAAGCAGCAAACCAATCCAACAACCAAACCATTATTACAACTATACAATAAGCGTTCAATAGCTACAAATATGAGCATGAATATAGTTTAAACTTTATGGTTCAAAAGTGGAAGCTTTACTCATCGAAACACTTCTAACTTTACCAGATCACCACAACAGGTTGCGAACTCACGAACTTTCTTCACGACACCTTAACTTGGAATTTTAGGCCCTTAATGGGCTGGGTTTAGGTTTGTCCTGGGTAATATGGGGCTCGACCTTAGGGTTTTGGGGGTGAGAATGGCTTTGGTTTTGGTGAAGGGGTGTTTGTAGATGAATATATAGAGTTTAACTTGATTTTTAGAAGTGTATTTACTAGTTTTTGACTTTGGAAATAATTTAAGAAGCCATGGATATTCTTAAACATTAAGAGAAGAGAAGTGAATATGAAAATGATAATGTAAAGTGAGAATGTGTGGAGATGGCGGGTATTTATTGGCAAAGAAGTGGAGTATCAATTTTTTTTAGCAAAGCTGGCGAGGTTGACTGGGCCTCTACTAGATTTTATTGCAAACAAAAATAAAATGAAATGGTTTAAAACAAACTTTGAACCAAAGACAGGAAAAAACACACACATGGAAAATTAGGAAAACAAAACACACAAGGAGAAACATAAAAAAGAGAACGTACATAAAATAAACGAGGATCACGCCCAAGCTAGATCAAAACCATCAGGGAAATTGGAAGATGTTCTCTTTAATTGCATGTGATTTCTTCTTTTAATCTCATACAAAAGGCAGTCCATAGTCCTTCTTTTGTCTTCAAAAATGATAGCATTTCTTTCCTTCCATAATATGTCAATATAAGTCTTAGTTACCATTGCAATAATTCTCGACCTTGCAGTCTACCCTTTAATAGCTTTATAAACATATTTCCACTCATCTATAGAGGATAAACAAACTACACTTCTCCTCTCTTTCCTCATGCACTTCGACCACAAGTTGCACAGAGAGGGGCATTCAAAATATAAATAGGCAAATGATTCATTTTGCATAAAACAGAAAACACAGTCTCTGGAGCAGGAAAAACAATAACCATATAGGACATCTTTTTTTAGCAAGGCTGAGGTTAGCACCTTCCACATCATGATATTTCTGTTGGGGATGAATCATTTCTTCAAATCATAGAAGACCATTTTTTTGCAGGCAAGGAGACATTGCCTGTAAGTATTTGATACACATTATCAATAGAATGAGGTTTGTTATTCCAAGTAGTTGGCATTGAGGCCTGAACTTGATATAATCTGTTTTGTATGGTCTCCCATAGAAGTCTAATTGCCTGACTGCTGATATATGGGAGATGAACTATCCCATCATGTACATAATCATTTTCCTTTGCATGATAGTGTATATCAGTTTGTTGTTGTTGCTGGTAGGTTAATATTCTCGATGAAATGATCCCATTACCTACCCACGGTTCATGTCCAAAGCTAACAAAGTTGTTGCTGTTAGTCCATAGGATAGTGGTTTTGATGACAACAACTATAGAAGTGTTATAAAATATATATGTGCAGGAAATCTATATGCAGGTATCAACAGAAGAAGACTGTACAGTAAAGAAAACAAAATTGATGAAGACAAAGATCAAGAGTTCAAGATTGAAGACTCATGAGATTCAAGATATTCAAGAGTTCAAGACAAATAATATAGTTAGGTTAGATATTTGTTAAAACTCCTTGAAAGCACTATCATTCTTTTTTATCCAATTTACTCGTGGAATGGAATCCACTTCGTTCTTGTTAAAGGGATGGAACCCTAGTGAGATGGAACTCACGAAATATCTAGTGGAACGGATAGTAGCCCTATTTTGTTATCCACTAATTTTGATTCAAAATGATTTTCAAAATTATCTCTTGTTTTATAAAATGATTTTCAAATATTCCTTTTTCAAAAGAAAAACCTTCGTTCACATTTCCAAAAATGTTTTAGCCTCAAAATCATATTTATCATTTTGTTATATTTTGATTTCAAAATTGTCCTTGATATTTTAGCCTCAAAATCTATTTTAATATTATATTTACTTTAGTTTATTTACTTTGATTTTAAATATATTTTAGTATATATACATATATACATTCATAAGTATTTCTACTTCTAAATACCTTCTACAAATACATAGAGTCCATTTGAATAAAGTTGCATATGTTTTAAATCATCATTTTCAAAGTAAAGCAAATCATCACTTTTTACTAGACCATGTCGACATCCTATTTACCTGTCATGTCGACATGCTTCCCGTTACAGCAAAGGTTGTTTTCAAAAGAAGTGTCTATTCGTTTAAACCTCTTCGAATGGACACATCCATTCATTCTCTATAAATAGAGACTGTTATGGACGTTTTCCAGTAACTACTTTTCTTTATTTTCTCTCCTCTTTACTCTCTTATCTTATTTTCTAATCATCCTATCCATATTTTGCCGAAATCTTAAGTGAATAAAACCAGAATATCTCTAGTTTGATTCTCTGCCACTCTCTCCAAAGAATCACAGTGCTTATCAGAGTTATAGATACATTTGTACTCAAAGAAACTTGTGTGGGGTTATAAAGGTGTGATCGTGTCCTTGGAAATCGATCGGGTGAACTTGTGTCCTGTGAATCAAGTGGTTCTACCCAGAGACCTGAGAATCTGGAGGGTGTACCTCGTTGCCTTGGAATCGAGGGATTGTAATCTAGATTATTGTTGAATAGAAAGCCGTACGGGTTGTGCGGGACTGGATGTAGGGTAACACCGAACCAGTATAAAATTCCTGGCGTGTTCTTTCCTTTACTTGCTTTTTATTTATATTTGCATTTGTTTGTGATTCTGTGATTTGATCTGTGATTGTGTATTTGCATTAAGTTAGTTAATTCAATTTAAATCAAAGAAGTTTTAAAGAAATTCTTAAAACACTATTTACCCCCTCTAGTGTTAAATAGCCTTAAGATCATCTTCCGTGTCCCTTTCATTTGGTATCAGAGCAAGTTTTTCAAAGTATTCATAACCTGATTTTTGAAAAGTAACAATGGCTACCAACACTGGTATTTCTAGTTCATTTGTAGAGGGTCAGTCCACTGCCAGACCACCACTTTTCAATGGCAGTAACTCTGCATATTGGGCATGTAGAATGAAGATATATTTACAATCCATTAGTTTAGAAACATGGAATATGACACAAACTGAATACACTGAGCCCACAACTGATTTTGCTCAATGGACGACCATTCAAAGAGAAGTGGTTCAAAACAATTCAAAAGCCATGAATATTTTATTTTGTTCACTAGATAGAAATGAATTTAATAGGGTATCTGTTTGTAAAATTGCATATGAAATCTGGAAAACTCTGCAAGTTACTCATGAAGGAACAAGCAAAGTTAAACAGACCAAAATTTCTACTCTTACTAATCAATTTCAATTATTTAAGATGTTGCCTAGTGAATCTATTCCAGATATGTATAGTCGTTTTCAGGATATTGTTCATTCACTAGTATCTCTGGGAAAAGCAATCTCCGAAGAAGATCAAGTCAGGAAAATTCTGAATTCACTCACTCCAGAATGGGATTTGAAGACACTGGCTATTGAAGAAGCAAATAACATCAGTACCTTGAAGATTGATGAATTAATTGGAAATCTGATGTCATATGAAGTTCAAATTCAGGGAAGAAGGGAGAATAAGTCATCAGAAAAAAAGTCCATTGCCTTCAATGCACTAACTGGTGAATCAGACTCTAGTGATGATGATGAAGAAATAGCCTTCATGACAAGAAACTTTCGAAAATTCCTGAAGTATAGAAAAATGAATAATCACAAGAGAAAAAGTTTTGGAAATAACACTGAATCACTCAACAACATCAAATGCTTCAATTGCAATGAGTTTGGTCATTATCAAAGAGACTGTCCACATCTAGAAAAGCAAACTCCTCAATCAAACAAAGAATATTCAAAGAAAAGAAAGAAAGCATTTGCAGCAACACTGGATGATTCAGATACGTCCTCAAGTGATGATGAACAGAAAACAGAATTGGCAAATATGTGTTTTATGACAACTCAGAATTCAGATAATCAGGATGATATGGAACTCAAACAAGGTACACATTTACTATTTTAATTGGTTGAAAATTGGTTGCTTATAATAGTTTATTAGTTAAGTATATAATTGATTTTATTAACTTAAAATTTTTTAAATATCTTTTTAAAATTTTATAAAATATTATTTTTATATATTTTCTGTATATTTTCAAAATATATTCAGACAATAATCATAATATATATAAGTATATATATACATATATATATAAATCTTGTACATGCTTGAAATCATTTTTGCAAAATCTGATGTGCATGTCGACATGGCACTTATTGGTAATGTCGACATACCTGTAGCAAATCAGATTTCTAAATTTGAATTCAAAATTCAAATTTCCCTCCACCTTTTCACTAACTCCTATGTTCTGAATAGTTATGACTCTTTGACCAGAGAGTCCACCTATTCAACCTCTTTATATCTATCTTCTATCAACACTTATCTCCATCTTCAATTCAAATTCAAAACAACTTTTATCTTCAAACACTCTTATCTCTTCAAAAATGGCATCCACTAGCAACGTAGCCGGAATGAGGCTGTCAAGAGCCACCAAAGATCATCTCTACAATAATAGAGATGCCATACTTGCATACATTAATTATGCAACTTATGGAAAAGTTCATTCGGGTAATTTTGCTATTTTTAATGACTTCGCTTCTTATGAAATTGATGCTCTCTTTCAAAACAATGGTATTCTAAGCTTGGTTGACAATAACCAAAATGATTTTGTTTGCTATCCAAACCTTGTCAAAATGTTTTATGCAAATTTAAATCGTGGTTTTTATAATGGAAGGGATGATGAAGTGTGGAGTAGTGTCAAGGGGACACAAATTGTTTTGGATACCGATGTTTTAGGAACCATACTTGAGTGTAAAAGTACCGGTTCCAATCTTTCTTCTTTTGAAATCGAGGAAACCGATCGTGAAACTTTTCACAATATTTTTGAGGAAGAAATGGATTTCAAAAACAAATTTTTTTCGACCAAAAGCTCGTATTGTTAATCTTCTCCTTCAACGCACTATTACTCCGAGATCGGGAAATTACAATAACCCGACTCAAAAAGTGTGTAAGGCTCTTTTTGCAATTTTTGGAAATTATGATATTAATTGGGCACAAGTTATCTTGGATGAATTTCGACACAAAAACTTGGATTCGGGAGAGAATGCATTATATCATGGAATATACCTCACTAGAATTTTTAATTACTTTGGAGTGGATATGAGAGGTGAAGAATTCTTTCCACGAAAGGTTTTTAATCATTCCAATATTTCACTTATGAAAATTCCGCACGTGTTTCAACCATACGAAACACTAACGGAAAAAGAAGCACGATTGGGGTATGAGGAAATGCAAGAAGATGAGGAGGAAGAAGAAGAAGAGGAAGAGGAGGAAGAAGAAGGTGAGGAAGAAGAAGAGGAAGAAAGTGAAGAAACTTCCTTAGAGAGTATTGATTTTCCCACACGACCATCGAACAAGACTCTCCTTCACAATCAACGAGTGATTGTGAAAAATCAAAAAGCTCTCAAACACTCCGTAAACAAAAAATTGGACAAAATGTCCAATACTATGAACAAGTTCTTCTCCAAAGTCAGCAAGAAGCTAAATATCTCATCATCTTCATCCTCATCTACTAGTTTCTAGAGTTTACTTTTTGTATATCAATGAAATTTGGTGTATTGAAAGTTGTATCTTTATGGTTTCTTTATGAAATTCATGTACTTCTCTGTTCTAGTATGAAATGAAGCTTATTCTCTGTTTATCTTACTGTTACTCTTATTTATATCAAGTAATATATATAAATCATATGTATATACACTGAAAATTCAAAAATAAGATGTGCAAAATCTGCTATGTATGTCGACATACTGTATAGAGGTCATGTCGACATATACTGGTAATATTCTGAATGGACATTTCAATTTGAAATTCAAAATAACTCCTTATGTCTATTCATTTCAAACGACTTTCCTGTCTATTTAAGTCCTATTTTCTTCCAGAAAACTTCTCATAACTTCTCTCTACTCTTATCTACTTATTTCCTTCTTACTTATCATCAAAATGGCTTCATCCTCTTCAAATCTAAGTGATAATCTTGAAGAGACTCTCAAATCCTTCAAAAATATTCTTACTTTTATTCTACGAAATCAGAGGCACTTAGAACTGAGTCAAATGCAGATGATAAAGGAACAAGAAAGGCATTTCGATGCACTACGATGGATGATCTCCGCTCTCAACAAAGAGGATCTCCAAGTAAATCCACCGAAGACATTGCTCCAGGACGATGAAGATTGGGAAGTAATCAAAGCGGATCCCATCTTTGGAAAGAGGGATGGGTTGAAGTTCCACGTAACATTTAACTTGTTTGATTTGGTTTAAAATTGATTTGATTTGAAATACTTGATTTGGTTTGGTTTTAAACATGGTTGATTTATGATAACTTACTATATTGATTATGTAATAAGACATAAATAGGTGTGCTTATGTTTAATTGATTTGTCTACTTATTGTATGCATTTTCTTTTCATTTAACAGTTATGAATATAGTGATATGAATAAAATAATTTGTGGTTACACTTATTATTCTCATTCTTATATTACTCATATATATCATTCTGAGTATACAATATTTAGCATTGTTATATCTAGTTTCAGTATTATTAATGATAACACTATCATTAATATCATAGATTTAGGGGGAGTTAGTGTCATTTTTTTTGTTGATGACAAAGGGAGAGAAGTATAAAATAGGTTAGTTAGGCATAGATTAAGGGGGAGTTATTAGATTTAGGGGGAGTTATAAGGAGAATATAAATATTTTATAAACAAAGGTTGTCATCATCAAAAAGGGGGAGAATGTTAGTCCATAGGATAGTGGTTTTGATGACAACAACTATAGAAGTGTTATAAAATATATATGTGCAGGAAATCTATATGCAGGTATCAACAGAAGAAGACTGTACAGTAAAGAAAACAAAATTGATGAAGACAAAGATCAAGAGTTCAAGATTGAAGACTCATGAGATTCAAGATATTCAAGAGTTCAAGACAAATAATATAGTTAGGTTAGATATTTGTTAAAACTCCTTGAAAGCACTATCATTCTTTTTTATCCAATTTACTCGTGGAATGGAATCCACTTCGTTCTTGTTAAAGGGATGGAACCCTAGTGAGATGGAACTCACGAAATATCTAGTGGAACGGATAGTAGCCCTATTTTGTTATCCACTAATTTTGATTCAAAATGATTTTCAAAATTATCTCTTGTTTTATAAAATGATTTTCAAATATTCCTTTTTCAAAAGAAAAACCTTCGTTCACATTTCCAAAAATGTTTTAGCCTCAAAATCATATTTATCATTTTGTTATATTTTGATTTCAAAATTGTCCTTGATATAATAGCCTCAAAATCTATTTTAATATTATATTTACTTTAGTTTATTTACTTTGATTTTAAATATATTTTAGTATATATACATATATACATTCATAAGTATTTCTACTTCTAAATACCTTCTACAAATACATAGAGTCCATTTGAATAAAGTTGCATATGTTTTAAATCATCATTTTCAAAGTAAAGCAAATCATCACTTTTTACTAGACCATGTCGACATCCTATTTACCTGTCATGTCGACATGCTTCCCGTTACAGCAAAGGTTGTTTTCAAAAGAAGTGTCTATTCGTTTAAACCTCTTCGAATGGACACATCCATTCATTCTCTATAAATAGAGACTGTTATGGACGTTTTCCAGTAACTACTTTTCTTTATTTTCTCTCCTCTTTACTCTCTTATCTTATTTTCTAATCATCCTATCCATATTTTGCCGAAATCTTAAGTGAATAAAACCAGAATATCTCTAGTTTGATTCTCTGCCACTCTCTCCAAAGAATCTCAGTGCTTATCAGAGTTATAGATACATTTGTACTCAAAGAAACTTATGTGGGGTTATAAAGGTGTGATCGTGTCCTTGGAAATCGATCGGGTGAACTTGTGTCCTGTGAATCAAGTGGTTCTACCCAGAGACCTGAGAATCTGGAGGGTGTACCTCGTTGCCTTGGAATCGAGGGATTGTAATCTAGATTATTGTTGAATAGAAAGCCGTACGGGTTGTGCGGGACTGGATGTAGGGTAACACCGAACCAGTATAAAATTCCTAGTGTGTACTTTCCTTTACTTGCTTTTTATTTATATTTGCATTTGTTTGTGATTCTGTGATTTGATCTGTGATTGTGTATTTGCATTAAGTTAGTTAATTCAATTTAAATCAAAGAAGTTTTAAAGAAATTCTTAAAACATTATTCACCCCCTCTAGTGTTAAATAGCCTTAAGATCATCTTCCGCGTCCCTTTCAGTTGCCATTAAATAGGGTTTGTATTTGAGGTAAGAACAAGGTTCTAAACCCAATTAGTTTCCTCCAAGTCCAACTAAAAGTTTGCGGTATTTCCATATTCCAGAAATACTTTCTTCCAATGCTATGTTGCCATACCATACCCAGTCAACCCATAAACTTCCCTTCCTATTCATTATATCATTGAAGTGCTTGCTAAGAGCAGCAATGTTCCAATGTGGACATAGTGATTTCATTTGATCCCTTTATGCTTAATGGAAATTTTTGATGTGGTAAATTTTGTTGTTTAACTTTGAATTTGATAACCTATGTTGTTGACACCAAATAGGCTATGTTTAAACAAACATAAACACAAATTACCTCTCCATCCACGTATGATTTTGGTAATGAAGTGGATTTTAGAATCAAAATTTGATGGTCTATACTACTAACCAATAGTAAATAGATAATGCTTAGAATAAATTTTATTTTCAATTTCATTATCATTTTCATGAGAGTTGACAAGTGGTTTGGATGGTGTGTTAAAGTTTGATGGTTTATGTTGGGCTAATTAATAGCCCAAATAGACCATACCTAGGATAAACACATCAACTAAATCCACAAATGTCCAAAAAGAGAGATCATAATTTCACTGTGTTGATTTCTGTGATCATGAGAAGGGATTTGCCTCTAAATTGCATTTTACTCTTATATTTTTATTCACCTTCTTTTTGTTAGTTTTTAGCAATTTTAGTTAAAACTTCTTAAAACACTTGGTTTAATTTGATCGAGTAGAATTTAAATTAATTCAATTCCCTACAGATCGATCCGTACTCACCACGTAAAAAAGTTGTACGTCGTGCGCTTGCGGTTATTTTATTACATTTTTCGATGATTTTCAAATTCGATAGAAAATTCGTCGTTAAACAATTTTTTGGGGCCGCTACTGGGGAATTGAAATTTAATTTTTGTTTTACTCTTCGAATTATTTTTGTTTTATTTTATATCATTTTCATTTTGTGTGTTGAGTTGCGTTTAAAAAATAACACTTCAAAAAATTGTGCAAATCTCAATTTCATTTGCATTTGTACAAACTTTCATATTTACATTTACATTGCAATTTCTGCTATCACATTTACATTGCATTTTCAGTTGATTTACATTTACAATTTGCAATTTACATTCTCTTTTACAAACTACTTCAATTCCCTTATTACTACATCTGCCTATTATCCTCTCTGGCCATCAATAGCCTATACATCCATCTCACAACTTCACTGCCTATTATTTTTCCAACTTACTACCAATCACAGCCTTGTACCACTGTACACTTGTACACAACCATGTACACAAGCATCTTGTCTTGTCCCACCTCCATTTCTCCAACCCAAGCTCATCACAAACCACTTCTGCGCATACCACTTCTATGCACATACTAACATACTACATTCATCAACTTCAGCTGCCTTCCCTTCAACATGGTCCATTACCACTAATCAACAATCCACTTTCACCACCATCTACTAATCCACTTCCATACTATCACAACTAACTGCCTCCAGACCATCAGTACCCCATCATTGCTGCACCATTGACCAACCAACAACAACACTTCTATACATCAACCTCAACTTCAACCTGATCACTCCACCATCAACTACAACCACTTCCCACAACCCAGTCACAACAAATCCATCTCACTGCAAACAACAACTTCTGCTACAACATCACCCCTACCACCAACCATCAACATTTCCAGCCTCACATGTCACACTACCTTGCCACTGCACCTACTCTTCTACCAAATTCCCTGCCAACTTCCTTACAAACCACCTTCTATTTACTTCATTACTTCTGCATTGCTCATCACCTACTTCTGCCATCAAAACACACACATCCCAAAAAAACCAATATAACAATCATCCATCCATCAATAATCCACTGGCAAATACCCCCACACTCACACATTCACTTCCCTACACATCCACACATATACTATCTTCGCCTGCACAATATCAAACTGCTACCACCATACTCCTCCATATCAACCACCATACCTCTGCACACTGTCAACCATTCACACATTTCCTTGAATCATCATAACCTAACCATCATCACACTTAACTTCATCAGACCATCCACTTCTGATCCTCCTCCATTTAACTTCATTTTACAGCACAAACCATTACATCCACTGCTGCCACCAAGTATTGCCTGCATATATCTCTACCACCTCTACATATATAAACAACCTTCATACCAACATAATATATCACCACTCCACTTCCTTCAACCCACATCAATGCACATCCTCCATACAAACCCAATACTTCACACCGGTGCATACATCATCAATCTCTGCTCCTTCCTTCATCAACATTGCTGCCACCACAACATCACTTAAAACACACCAGAACTGCTATCGAGACAACCAAACTGCCAATACATCCTTTACAATTGCACCTACCACTTCACACTTCACCTCCCACTGCCTTCTTTACATACAAAGACATCCCTTTCTACCTTACTGTGAACTACAACATCCACCTCCCTTCATCACCACTTTCCTCCACAACATTCAGCACTCATTGCCACCTGCAAGTGTGAATCAATCCACTGTAGGCCCCCACTTCTACTCCTCACAACAAATTCCACCCAAACCAATCACAACATCCACAACCAACAACTCCTCCCCCTTTACACTGAATGGCCACCAAATCTCCATAGGCACCAACAAGCCCGGCATCATCCTCCTCGCATTCCAACACTTCATCAACCTCCTCTCCACTTTAGTCAACCTCAAAACTGCCTCGGCCTTGTCCATCCTACATAATCTCTCCACTGCAACAACATTGCAAACCACCGGTAGCTGCGACTGAATCAAATCCCAGCAGCCACACCATCGCGACCCTCAAGCCCAAATCCACTACTACATCGAACATCCCTAAATTGCCTGATTCAAATCCTTGGTGGTTTCAGAATTTGGATTGGTGAGGTATTGTTTGATTTTGGAATTCTGGAGTTTGGAATTGTTGATTTCGAAATTGGGAAGGAATTGGGATTGTAAATTACACGTTTGTTTATTTGTTGAGTTGCTAAGTCTTGAAATTTTGGACCGGTCTGTGTTTTGAGTTCTTCATTTTTTTCCTTTTTCTTCTTTTTATTTATTTAATTTGTTTTAAGCCGTAAGTTTTTCCTCTCTTTAAATATATATATATATATACAAGTACGTAGGCACGTCCGATGGACGTGTGCATAGATAACCGTGACCAAAGCTGGATTTGAGTTGTAAGTTGGATTGTTGCTACCATTATCTTCCATTTGTTCCTTCGCCCGTTTGCAGTTGTAGTGATGATAAATATAATTTGTATTATTTATATGACAAGTTAGTGTGAAGAGACATCAATAGTAATAGACATTGAAATTGTACAACATATATATTTTTAGTACTCGTCATAACAAAATGATATGTAATAAGTTTGCACATATTAAAAGAGTTGTATTGGAAGGGCAGAAGTACAGTAGTTGACTTGGATGAAGTACAATAGTTGATTTACAGAAGATGAACAACTTCTTTATTAATAATGTACTGTGTACTAAAATTGAAAATATATAGACAAATAGTGGTTGCATTAATCACATTCCAACTTGTCTCACATTTTCACTTCTCTTCATTGATGATCGCCTTCAATATTAAACAAAAATATGAAAGCCAGAACATAAGTTTGACCATTTTTAAAGGAAGGATGAAAATTACAGTGGTTAATTTGAAAAAAATACATAACTTCGCAATAGGTTACAAATTAATTTAAATAGATTCTGAAAGATGAAAAGTGAGAAAAAAAAGATGCATGTAGTAGGAGCATTAGTGTGAACGATCTGCAAGAAAAAGCTCAACAGCCCTATCATATTCTTCAATCTGCAAGCAGAAAAAAATTTATGGTAGGTATAATAACAACATATTAAAGAGACATATGTGTGTGCACACACACACACAATCGAATAATAGACAAATATCATTCAAACATACCGATCTGAAGAAAATTTATAAGTGCAAATCATTACCCAGATGAACGGCGTTTAGTGGGGATGTAACGTCATGGTAAAAATATGAAGCAATACAGAGGCCACTAATTTAATTGGGCATGATTTAGAGAAGTGATGATGACATTATGATTCTCGCCATAAAGATGTATTGATTTCGTTATTGGTTTTTTTATTAATCTCTTCATGTATGTTACTTTATCATATTCTCTATATGGTTAAGAGTATTTATCATCATTTATTATTACTTTCTAAATACTTCACATCAAAATTTTCATACAATGTTCCGAAGTTTCCAAAATCAGCACTTGATTAAACAATACACTATCATAGCTTTCCTCTTTAGTTTATACAGAAAAGTTACAGCTGAAAATCCACACAAATATCAAAAGGTGCAAAACAATACATTAAAGTATAATACCAAATTGATGATTTAGGTGTCGCATACAGAACAAAGTATTAGGTTGCACAATAGAATAAAATGCTCCCCTACAGATAAGTGTTCATCCAAGAACTTTTGTAAAATTTAATTTAGAATTTGCATCTTCCCATTTGAGAATGAAACGCCAACAGTTCCCCACTCTCTAATTTCATGGTTGTAATCATTCATTTTCTTTACTCGAGTCTTCACCATCTTTAACCATTATTTTGATCCTGTAAAAGAAAAATCATCAACAAAACTATTATAGCAAATGCAACAATCAAACTGATTCAAATCTCCAAACTTATCATACAAATAAACAATAACCAATACTGAAACATTTACTGGTAAATATCAAAGTTTGAATACCTGTTTCCATCTTCTAAAGTCTTTGCAGAGACAACAAAGTCATGTCCTATCTTATATCGCATCATCCAAGTTTCCATGGCGACCAACTCTTAAATCTCAAATCCTTCTTCGTTATCTCGATGGCCCGATGCTGTAAATACAGATTTGTAAAAAGCAAAATCCTTGAAATGCATTTAATATAATGTAAATTCGATGGACTAAATATTTCAATAGGAAACTATGAATTTCATAAAACGGTTTATTGAACTTTTATATGCTGAAAAGATAGCAAGGGTTCCAAAAAATAAATGAATTTTGGAAAAAAAAATCGGTTTAAATCCAGAAATGGTAATTCTCTGTTGCTATGTTACAATATTGAAAAGTTGAATTGATGTAGGGGATGAAAACAAATAATTATTGTACATCCAGAAATGCAAAAGCAGCGGTGACAGTTGAAATTTGAAGTGAAAGTAGGTCCAAGCATAAAATGTTAAACGTACGTGATTCTTTGTAAAATGATCAAATACTTTTTATAGGAAGCCTATGAGTGGAACAAAAAAATGTGGAACAGCAGATCTACAAAACACGGTATTTGTTGAGATGGTAGAATACACATAAAGCTATTTAAGTTGTTGGAAATATATATGGGTAATGTGACATAAATCCGGACCGTCATTGTATAAAAAAAACCAAAACATTTTGAACATAAATTATCCATTTATTACTCGGTTAAGCAAACATATATTACCTTTGTAGCAGTGAATACTGCTTACATAAAAACTGTTTATCACATAAAATCTATCTGCAAAAAAACTATAGAAGTGAAAATGTATGTAAAAATGAAAGTCAGGCAAAATGTTTGTACCTGTGGACCACATTGTGTAATTATGTCTTGTATATTTGATGAATACAATAAACTAACGACAGTATTACCATCTTGAAGCATACATTGTTTGTAGGGTTGTGGTAAGCAGCAGAGCTGAAAGTGGTTGATCCTGCCCATGAAAATGTAACAATCTTTATTAGTGAAAATAACAATTAGTACAAAAATTTAAATAAAATTATAAAGGCAGCTAACTTGTTTAATTAAATTGGGACTAAAACATTTTCTCTCCTTCTTTACCGGATTTGATATTTTGATTTTTTTTAGCTATTGTTAAACTTGATGCTTTTGGCAGTTCTAAGCACCATGCACCAGGTAACAAAACCTTGACATCCTTTTCCAACACCATTTTAGATTTTTTTTTACTCTGCCACGTGCATGATTACATACAAATCAACCAAAATAAGAAGAGTAACATATACAAATGTGAATTAGGTAATGTACATACCTGAATATAATTTTCAGTAATCAAGGGTTTGAGTTCGGTCTTTAATGCATCTGATTATGGGTAAGTTGTCAGTAATCCATCCGATTGCAAATCGAAGGATTAAAGAAGAAAGTTTTATGCCTCAATTAGAAAAAAAGATCAACTTACTAATAATGAAGGAGATGATCATCTTGTCAACTAACACGTTCAGTTCTTGGCAGCCTCTTTTAACATTCAAAGCATCCAAGTAACAAATTTCTTATTGATATAACTGCTTGCATTAAATCTGAAATATTTCATAAAAATTTTATTATCTCACCAACTCATGTTTATTCCATATACAGAAAAACAGTGTGCATAATTTTAAATTTAAGACATCAAAACAAATAAAAATATGGATAGCTTTGTTTAAAATATAGAATAGCAGTGTATAGAATTATCTCACCAAGTTTACATGATGCCATATAAAAAGGGAACAAATAATAATAATAAAATAAATAGTTATGTCCATACAAATAGTCATTATATAATACACATAAACAATTCTGGGATGTCAAATATAAGTGTCATTTAAAGAAATATTTCTTGAAAAGATAATGAAGTGTTTAACAAAAGTGGCAAGTAATATACCTTTCATAATAGCTCTTCTATTTTTTCCCTCTAATAACGTAAACTACCTATTCAAAGTTGACAAAGAAAAAAGTCGGCAAATTTAAAACAATATAAGTTGGAAAAGTGTGTCAACAGTTGATGAAAAAAAGCCTTATGTGTATTTCCAGTTTTAACGAACCATTGCTTAGTATAAGAAAAGTTTATTTTTCCATTATAAAAGAATTTAACCATGTTATGTTATATTTCATTTTTAAAATATGAATCTGACAAATAAAATCTCCCAAATGATTACACCAATGCCCAAAGAATATCACAACATGATATTCTTGATTAGATTACTACACTGGTGGAAATAAAGGAAAAAACCACTAATTTAATCCAATGGTAAGTTTGAAAAAAGAAAAACAAAAAAAAACAAAAAATAGAAAATGCTGCTGAATTCATTTGGGTAAACAGTGAAAAGTTCACTTCATGTAAACTTATTGCTCTTTTTCAGAAAGATTTAATAAACTTTGGGTAAATAATGAAAAGCTTCATCAACCTCCTCTCCACTTTAGTCAACCTCAAAACTGCCTCGGCCTTGTCCATCCTACATAATCTCTCCACTGCAACAACACTGCAAACCACCGGTAGCTGCGACTGAATCAAATCCCAGCAGCCACACCATCACGACCCTCAAGCCCCAATCCACTACTAAATCGAACATCCCCAAATTGCCTGATTCAAATCCTTGGTGGTTTCAGAATTTGGATTGGTGAGGTATTGTTTGATTTTGGAATTCTGGAGTTTGGAATTGTTGATTTCGAAATTGGGAAGGAATTGGGATTGTAAATTACACGTTTGTTTATTTGTTGAGTTGCTAAGTCTTGAAATTTTGGACCGGTCTGTGTTTTGAGTTCTTCATTTTTTTCCTTTTTCTTCTTTTTATTTATTTAATTTGTTTTAAGCCGTAAGTTTTTCCTCTCTTTATATATATATATATATATTATTCTTGTTCAAATTTTCAGGTTGCAGGTTGTAGGTTGGAGAAAAAAAAGGAATTGCTTGCTAAAATTGCTTTTCTTGTTTAAAAAAAGAAAAAAATCGACGCTTTTAAATAAATTTGCTAATAATTCTACACGTCCGGGTATCATGCTCTCATCTCTTGTTTTTATTTTGCTTTGCATTGTAGGTTGCTTGAATTTTATAAAAACATTTCAAAAACAAAAACAAATTTCATTCGTAGTTGCATCGTTAATTCCCGTTTAATTTCTATTTTGCATTAATTCCATCTTATTTTTTTCTAAGGGCAATACCCAAATCTACAGAAGGTGGGGGATTTTGTCACCCCTTCCTCGGCCAACAAATTGCATATCATTCTAGAATCTGGTTTATAATAATGGCTAGACACTTGACTTAATGGAGTCACGAGCTCACCTAGGGCTTAATTGTACCTTGACAAGTTGTCGTCTTTGAACAATTTATTTTCTTGGTTTCTAGGCTACGGTAGAGCAATAATCATTTATAAATATTAGGGTGATTCATAAATATTATAATGATTGTTTCTCTGAAGGTACTTAAACCTTCGGCTACATTGCTACGGTAATTCATGGTGCACCGATAACTTCCGCTCGTTACCTAGCTAAGAACTATTTTGTTGGATTAAGACAAAGTGTGATTATACAATTTTGGGTTAGGAGCTACTAAGGATAGAAAATTTGTAATTAATTCCTTACATTCATTTAGGTGCATTAGTTTCATGCATATATAGAAATTTTTTTTCCGTTTGTAAAATAAATTTCTTTCCTTTTTTGTCTAAAAAAAGAATTCAAAAATCCAAAATAAAAAAAACTTTTTTAAAAATGTCTGAATTTCCCTACTCGTAAGAATTTTACTTTAGTTGTGAAAATCAATATAATCCATATAGTTTCACATCAAACTCTTATGGATATTTTAATAACAACCACTATACAAACAACTCGAATTTTGCACCATAAAGTTTTCAAAATGATGACCAACTGTAAACTCTTGAAAAGAGTATTGAAACTATTTGGTCTTTACTTGAAAAACGAAATCAAATGATAAATAATTTGAGTAATCTGAGCAATACCTCAAGTAAATGATTTCAAAGTAGTCAAAATATGAGTTTACTTCAAAATTCTAATAATTTTTAATATAGCCCATGGCAATTCAATTTTGAACTCCAAAATCAATATCAAAGTCAAAATGAAAATGTGAATCACTATTTAAATGATTTTGGCAATGGGAGTAATATCAACTGTGGTGCAATTGACAATTTCCGTTCTCAATAAGTTCAAATTGAAACTTCTTAAATTAATAATTATAAATTTGATGTTGTTGAGTAAATGGATGAAATTCACAAAAATCACAGGGATTTGTTGTTTGAAACATACATGAAACAACGTGAGAAACAAAATCAAATTCCAACGTGTGACGAGTCAAGTGATAATCCATATTTTACCAAAAATGACAGTTTTCAAATAACAATTTTTGAAATTGAAAATGACAATCTTAATGAATTTGTTGAAATTGCGGTAGTTGATTTGGATTTCAATTCTTTTAAGGGTAAGAAACTCGACTTTAAACTCAATCTTCCTTTTTCTGACCAAAACGAATTTCAAACAACAACTTTACACCTTGAACACGATGAAGTTGTGAATAATTCAACAAAGAAAGAAGAATTTTGTGAACACACATTTTTTGGACTTTTCGAAGATGAGTTGTTGAATTCTGAATGGTTAGATTTAAATCACCATTTTGATTTTAAAATCAATAATTTTGAAGAATTTTCCAATGATGAGTTTGAATTTAAATTTGGTGAAAATAAACTTCAACCAATTGTTCTATCTACCCCGAAAATCATTGAAAATACAATATTCCATAAGATTTTTAATAAAACGAAGTCGTTTTTCCAAATAAACATTTAACTTTGAAATCTTCTATGTTTTGGTTTCCTATGCTTAAGCTACGTCTCTCATACTTGACGAGGCAAATGAATTGGTCTTTGGAAGACTGTTTCATTTACTCTTTAATGGTATATTTTCTGATGTCTTGCAAATAATAATCGTTTCAATTTCATGTAATTATAGGTCATATTTTTATTTTTATTTTATTTTTCTCCTTTTACTTGAGTTGACTGTGAGGACACAATCAAAATCAAGTGTGAAGGGGAGTCTCGTCTTCATTTTTGATTTTTCATGGTTTATTTTTTGCATTTTCCTTCCAAAACTCAAAACTAAAAAAACTAAAAAAATCCTTTTATTTTTATTTTTATCATATTGATTTGCTTTTGAAAAAAAACACTATCGGATAAATATTTGTTTTTGGTTATTAAGTTGAAATTTTTGAAACTTTATTTGTCTCAACAAAAATAAAAATACAGTTTGATTACAAGTAACGATGGTTTAACTAATATATATGAAGGTTCATAGGTGTTAATTATAAAATATACCCTAATTGAAATCTTTGTTTAATGAGTGGTTGATTAAAAGTAAAGGCTATAACATTTTTGCTATTCTAAGTTAAGCGGTGCTAAGATGATTTTGCAAAACTCTCTCTCTCTCTCTTATATATATATATAACATAAAATAAATGGTTTTTGTGAAAAAAAGAAACAACTAAAGTCATGTGTTCACACGCAACTGTGGACACTCGCGATGCTCTTTACCCTTCTCACGTAAGCCCGAAAGGCAGTGCAGGATCGGTATATCTAGCCTCAGTTTATCTAAGTTAGGTGTATGTAAATTGATTTAATAAAAATAACCACCTAAAGTCAGGTGTTCGCATGTAAGTGTATATGTGACGACCCGCCTTTCTGACCTGTGAGAACAACACTTAATACATCCATGGTATTCATGTGCCGTCGCCCAAGTATCTGAAAGACGAGTAGTCATGGGTAAAATATAAGAACATAACAATAATCTCACAACGGAATGGTTAAATATAACATAAAATTAAGACAGTACATAAGGTTACTCCTCAGCATAGAGTTATCAGAGTTACAACAATAGTACTACTATATGTCAAGGTAGTTATAACAAACTTCTTTTAAATATACACACATAGAACCAACATCTCATAACAGCGGAAATAAATAGCTAAATAGATAAGGAGCCTCCTGCTAGTCCACCATCTTCAAAAGAGCCAAAAGGAACCTGTCATTTTCGGACTACTCAAATATAAAGGAGTACCTAAAAGTTTAGGGAAAACAAACAATTCAAGTCAGACAATAAGTCCAGTATAGTAAACTCCAAAAAATAAAACACACAAAATAACTAGAGAGACCACGTCGCAAAAACGCAGAATGAGTATTTCCCTTACAAAGACAACATCTAAGTATAAAATAATGGACACAAATAATTAAACATTGCGAAGAGCATAAGATGCTTCCCGATGCAATTAAGAAAGAATCAATCCAAAGATTTGAATCAAAAATAAGGAAAGGGATTTTTTTTTTCAACAATGACTAGAAGGGTGCGCCCCCCCCCCTTATCGAAAGTATACCTCTAGAAAATATACTTGAGAACTACGATGGCTCTCGGAAACCTCCAAGTCGGACTCCGCCAACCTTACCGAGTATCCGAGTATTTCACATCTCCGTGTGCATACAACCAAAATCAATCTAGAGTAGATGCGACAATACCCTAATGGGAGCAACCCCACATAGCTTGGCCCCCACTCGCTCTTTATTTAGTCATTTTCGATAAAGGATATCAATGCTCTAAATGAGCAACAAATCGTCTTAGATTGACAAAACAAAAACAAAAGGAAGAAGGGTATTGAAATTGATAGTCGAGATATCAACTATCGGGGATAACAAAACGATCGTATATGGAAATTAAATCTTATACTTTTTCAATGCTTGGAAAATATCCATATACTTATCTCATCGATATAAGTATATTCACAACACATTTGGGAGGATTTCATATTTCAAAATCATACTTAGATGGGTCAAAAACAATTGTCTATAAGAAATACGAATGTTTTCCATTATAATTATAAAGATCATTTATTGAAATCAAATCTCCTACACTTGTCATGTTTCCGATATTCTCGACTTACTCTACCCCTCGCCCAGAAACAAAGCCAGGTAAGTCAGAGCATCGGTTGCTCCTAGCCTTGCCTAGACACTTCGGTTCCAGATCTCACAAATAGAAGATCAATCTACTCATCGGCTTTTAGTTCCAAGTATAGGACTACTTACTTTCCATAAATAACCCATTTAAATCATTATATAAATTTTGAAGCTACGTTAAAATACTTTAAACAAAGATTTAAAACTTCCATTCAAATCATAACTTAAAACCATCATCTTTAAAGGAGAATACGACCAAGAGGGGTGAAGCTCCCTCTTAATCAAATGAGATAGCTAAAAGGGGTGTTATTTCCTTTTAACCAAAAAGTCACTAAATGTCAATCATAAGTTAAAAGGTGGTGTAAGTTCCCTTTAACTAAACATCAAAGTTATTGCTCATAAACTTGTCGAGCACAAATCAAACAACCAAACAAGAATAATAACAGACTCATTATTATTAACAATTTACAATCAATAGTTAACACAACATTTGTAAAAATGTGAATGAGTCAAAGGAAAGAGATTAAGATTACACTGACTGTAAAATAATTAAATTATATTCACAGAATAAGTCATACCCACTAAACTATGAAAACAAGGAATATACTCACATAATAAGTTATACCCAATAAAATATGAAAATAAGGAATATACTCACATCCTATTTGCTTTGATGGAGACTCGGAATACTTCACCTTTGATAATGAATTTTAGTTCTTTTCTTCAGTTTGTGAATGAATTAAAATGAGATATGGACTTGGCTATTTATAGGTGAAGGTACTTTAGTAATTTCCTATAGCCTAACCTGATTCGACCAGGTTTTGGTCCAACAGAAACCAGCCTTATGTCCTAATTTGATTCGACCACATTTTGGTCCAATAGAAAACATCTTGATGGCTTAATTTGATTCGACCACATTTTGGTCCAATAAAAATCCTCCTTATCAACTGTGGCCTAACTTGATTCGACCAGATTTTGGTCCAATGGCAACCATCCTCATGGCAGAAACCTGATACGACCAGATTTTGGTCCAATGGCAACCATCCGCATTGAATATAATAATCATTATGCTATTTTGTTTCATTAGGCAAGTAAATATACTGTTCGATTTTACTAGGCAAGTAATTATACTACTCTGTTTTATTAGGCAAGGTTAATAATTCTCTCTTATTTTATTAGGCAAGTAATTATACTATTCTGTTTTATTAGGCAGAGTTAATAATTCTTTCTTGTTTTATTAGGCAAGCAATTATACTATTCTGTTTTATTAGGAAAAAATATTCTTAAATAAATTGGTACCCCTAACTGCCTTATAACTCGAACCATCTTTAAACCAACATTTTACACCAGTTTAAAAAAATCCATTTGAGACGTTTTATCCAAATTTTTATTCTAGATATAGAATCCATTATTTAATCATTTAAAAACATACTGACTAATCAAGTTCAAAGTGATTAAATTATGGGTCATTACAGTATACACTCTCCATGCTCTATACTCTTCTCATATAAGCCCGAAAGGCAGTGCATGATCAGTATATCTGGCCTTAGTTTATCTAAGTTAGGTGTATAAATAATAATAATGTTAATACTTTTCAAAAATAGAGAGAGCAAGAAGTTAAAATCCAAGCACTATTTTCACTTATTTGATTCGACTTGTTATTCAAAAGAAATGAAAATACCACTTTGAAAAACTTTGATAATCGAATAAGGATCCATTGCATAGTTGCACTATATAATCAACCGAAACAACTAGCCAAACTAGAGTCTAATTGTGATGTTAACTTATTTTTTGTTGGATGTATTGATGAGTAAAATGACCAAAATTTCATGATGATGACCAAAACTTATATTTAACTTATTCGTGTCAATTTAGAGGTAAATTCTTCATTTGTAAATATTTTCAAAAACTTGCATTCATATCTTTGTAAATAAATCTTGCATTTAGGAATTTTTCATGTTGCATTTGGATTTTGTGGGTAGTATCCGCTGAAAACCCTCACGAGGCAACACTCTTCCTACTAGGGACACCTAGATGTTTAATAGCTTGTTGTAAACGCTCAATGCAATCGTGTTTCCTACGAAAACGGATTTATCTTAGTTTTAGTTTATTCAAAGACGAATAAAAAGATAAGTGTGAGGGTATTTGATATGCACATAAAAGTGCATATTTTAACCTTCATATTTAATCTAATTTTATTTAATAAATGAATAAATTAGGGTATTTTACATGTTTAAACCAAAATTTAAATTATTTTCAAATCATCATTTATTTATGTTCATATGGGGGAAAAATGGTCATTTTGTGTATGATTTAATTTTAGAAAATTTACTTGGACATTTTAATGTTGTTTTATAGGAATTTGAGTGAATATTGGAAGTGGCTTCATGTATTTATGCATGCACAAGAGAAGAAGGCAAATGAAAGATGGAAATACATGAATTCATGTAATCATGGAGAAGCCCACCTACCCACTAACCCATGGACCATAATTAAAAGATAATGGAGGTTAAAAGCACATGCACATGTTCATGAAGGTTTAAAGGCATATTAGTGGGAATTAACTTCATGCTAATGAGAACTTGGATGCCACACTTCCTAAGGGGCATTTTGGGTAGTCCACTAAAATACGCATTAGGGTTTTAGGCATGTATAAATACCCCCTAATGTGTCATGTAAAAGCTCTTACCTTCTCTTTAATTTAGTTATAGCCATGTAAACATAAACTCTCTTTCTCTTTAATGTCTTCTTAGCCTTTTACTCTTATGTCATTTTATTTATGCAATTTAATTTCATGCTCTTTTAATTATTGTTCTTTACTTTATGCAATTAGAGTAGTTCTATTTCATGCAACTAAATTAGATTTTTTCTACATGCAATTTAGTTATCTCTCTTTTCCTCTTGCTTATACGTTTATGTTGAAATCACTTTGTGTTATAATGAATTCAAATATGAGAAGCTAAGCCCCTTCAATTTAGGGGTGATGAATCTCTCATGAATCACCTAAAGTGGACATAGTGATTTCATTTGATCTCATTTTGTGTTTAATGAAAATTTTTGATGTGGGTAAAATTTTGTTGTTTAACTTTGAATTTGATAGCCTATGTTGTTGATACCAAATAGGCTATGCTTAAACAAACATAAACACAAATTACCTCTTCATCTACATATGATTTTGGTAATGAAGTGGATTTTAGAATCAAAATTTGATGGTCTATATTACTAATCAATAGTAAATAGATCATGCTTAGAATAGATTTTATTTTTAATTTCACTATCATTTTCATGAGAGTTGACAAGTGGTTTGGGTGGTGTGTTAAAGTTTGATGGTTTATGTTGGGCTAATTAATAGCACAAATAGACCATACTTAGGATAAACACATCAACTAAATTCACAAATGTCCAAAAAGAGAGATCATAATTTCATTGTGTTGATTTGTGTGATCATGAGAAGTGATTCATCTCTAAATTGCCTTCTACTCTCATATTTTTATTCACTTTCTTTTTGTTAGATTTTAGCAATTTTAGTTAAAACATCTTTAAACACTTGAGTTAATTTGATTGAGTAGAATTCAAATTATTTCAATTCCCTACGGATTGACCCGTACTTGCTATATACTAAAATTGTACGCCGTGCGCTTGTGGTTATTTTATTACATTTTTCAGCGATTTTCTAATTCGATAGAAAATTCATCGTGAAATAAGTTTTTTTGATTGACTTCATATGTCGCTCTTAGCGTAAATTGTAATAATTATATTTGATCGAAACCTGGAAATCATTTGTGATTTTGTAATGGAATATGAAACATGGATTTGAAATATAATTAGTAAAGTTGTTTTTGGAATCTTTGATTTTGTTTAATATTCAAGTGCTTCTGATATTATGCATACCATTAACATTACCGTATTTTATCACCGGAAGTTAATACTATAGATGACCGCAGCATATGTAACGCTTAGGTTCGGGCCTCAAGATAGGGGATGTTACAACTTGGTGTCAGAGTATAGGTTTATGAAAAACTTAAAAAGAAATTTCAAACTTAAAATGATTTAGAAAACATAATCCTAAGGAATTAGAGAAAAGATTGGGGTATGGGATAAAGCTATAGTAACGTACTTGTATTTTCTATATATAAGTATACGCTTTATAACTATTCTCCAATCTCCCTTAGGCTATTCTTTTATATCTTACAAAGACTCAAATGCATATTTCACCAACGTAAGATATGGATACTAGAAGTGGAAGAGTTAACATTGGTAGGGGAAGCACCACAAAAAATGGGAATACCAGACCAAACACTAGGAGGATTCCAGGTCAGGCACAAGCTGCTGATGTGGGTGCTGGAATGCCGCAAGTAGATATGGGAGCTATGTGTCAGTTCTTCGTTAACATGATGCAGGCTGGAGTTGCTGTGAGGTTTGTTGGAGGAAACGCCGAAGGAGGAAATCAGAGAGCTTTAGTGGTCAATAACTATGCTGTATTGAGTAGATTATGCTAGGTTGGAGGAAAACCGTTTATCTGGACTGAGGACGCAATTGAAGTGGAGAACTAGTTACTTTTTTGTGAGAGGATTCTTACTGATTTGGGGCTCAATGGTGAGCAAAGAAGGATGCTTGCTTCTAGGCAGTTACAAGGACCAGTATTGTACTGGTGGAACAGTGTTACGGTTGGAGTCAATGAGGAGACCATGACTTGGGATGAGTTCAAAAGAAGGTTTGAGGAGAGGTTTATGTTGGAGATTGCGAAGTCAACTCTGCTCAGAAAGTTCGCTGAGTTGGAGTAGCGAGACATGACTGTGCTTGAGTATGCAACCATAATATCAAGATACAAATATACTATGGTTGATACAATTACTAAAGGAATGAGAAGTTCATTCGCGAGTTAAATGCCTGAGCTTGCTAAGGCCATATTATCACATATTAGAGATCTGCGTGATGTAGTTGTTGAGATGGCTTTAAGGCAGGAAGAGATGCTTGCTTTTCTTGAGGGTAACAATGCAGGGAGAGCTCAAGGAGGGCGGAACCAGAAGAGGAAGTTTTTCCATAAGAAGGGAGCTCAGAAGAGTGGGGCTGCTAAGAAGGGAAAGGTGGAAGTTATCTGCTATAAGTGTGATAAGAAGAGACACTATGCTCATGAATGCCGGATGTGCAAAGGGAAGAAAGTTGCTGACAACAAAGAAGTGAGATGTTTCAACTGATCAAATTGGACATTATAAGAACCAGTGCAAGAAGGCAACCAAGGATGGAAAAGGCAAGATGTTTGCATTGGAACCAGCTGCCTCAAGACCAACAGTAGAGGAGAAGGGAAAGGCTGTGTTGGGAGGTACGCTTTTGATTCATGGTGTATCAGTTAGAGTTCTATTTGAAATTGGTACATCGCATTCTTTTATATCTCGCTGTTTGGTAGATAAGCTTAACCTAGAACCCTCATACCTATTTACTTTCTTAAGGGTTGCGAATCTGATAGGAGGATATGCCACACTTAAGATGAAGTGTGACTAGTTGGAGTTTGAATTGTTTGGTTATAAATTTGTTTTCAATTTCCATGTGTTTGATTTCGTAGGGTTCGGAATTATTTTGGATATGGATTGGTTAAGTAAATACAATTCTAGGATATTTTGCCATGATAGGAATACATCACTAGACGCCCTGACTGTAGTGATCGGATAATATACTCTGTAGAAAACCCTAGTTTTGAGGATAATGCTTTGTTGGGTGTTGTGGAGGCAGAAGACGAGTTAAACCGAGCTTTCATTGTTAAGGAATTCACAGATGTCTTTGAGCCCGTAGTAGACTACCGTCGAAATGAGCTATTGAGTTTCAGATAGATTTAGTACCAGGAACAGAACTGGTGAGTAGACCGCTAAGAAAAATGACACCTACCGAGATGAGGGAGCTAAAGGTCTAGTTGGTGGATTTGGAAGGCAAGAATTTTATCAGACCAAGCAGTTTGCCTTAGAGAGTAGCCGCGGTGTTTGCAAAGAAACCGAATGGATCATTAAGGTTGTGTATCGATTATCGTGATTTGAATGAGAAGACGATGAAGAATCAATATCCGCTTGTAACAACCTTGGTTTGGAGATTACCTGTATAATTGGAAATTTTAAATTGTTTATTTGGAATAAACAATGAATTTTGTAAATAAAATGAGAAAAATAAAGTTTGGAACTTTATTTTGTCTATTTGGGTATCAATATGGGATCAAATATTGATTGGATAAGTATTTGGTTTAAATAAATTGAAATAATGGGTATTTATGAGTTTGGAGCTAATAACTTAATTAGGTGATGTATTTCAACATTTAATTATTGAAATAAATCTGAATCAATGAAAATAAAGTTTTAAAAACTTTATTTTGAGAAATTGGAGTGAAAATAATTATTTATTGGATTTTAATCGAGTCAACGTAATAATATTAGTAATTATTGCCAATATTAACCTTTTATTGAATATAAAAGGAGAAATATGAAGAAAACA
Organism: Allium fistulosum; assembly: GCA_030737815.1. Classification (NCBI taxonomy): domain Eukaryota; kingdom Viridiplantae; phylum Streptophyta; class Magnoliopsida; order Asparagales; family Amaryllidaceae; genus Allium; species Allium fistulosum. The sequence continues at coordinate 71,897,090 of CM060903.1, forward strand.
TGTATTTTATTAAAATAAAAGATGAAATATTATTTAAAAATAATATTTTGAAGTTATAATAAAGTAAAAATGATTTTTTATAATTTATTTGATAAGAAAATAATTTTTGTTGTGCTTGTTATGTTAAAAATAGTGTTTTTACACTAAAATAGTGTAAACTGTGAAATTTTATGTAAAATAGGGTTTTATTGTTAAAAATACCTTTTTAGTGTTAAATTAAAATTTTATTTTGTTATAATAACAATTTTATTTCAATACAATTGGGTGAATACATTTTATTGGGCATTTAAATGATAAAATACGTGTATATAATGTTAAATTAGAGTAAATATGCACATAGCTTCGTTATTTCACTAAGTATTTTGCTTTGGGGCTTATTTGGGTAGGAATTGGGTCCATTAGCCATTAATCTAGAGGCTTCTGGTAAAAGAGAAAGAGCTGTACGTTAGTTTCATGTCTTTCTTTCTCAACTAAAGTTTACAGTAAGAAAAAAACAAAAAAAATGGCTTCTCTAAACTAAATCAATTTCTACTCAATTTTTGCTGCAAAATTCAAAGGGAAATCATCTAAATCTAGAATACAAGGTAATCTCCATCCAATACCAAAGGGATTCCATCAAAAACCTTTGAATTGATAAAATTGTCTGTAACTTGTTTTATTTCTCTTGCATGCTTCTTTTTCAACAAGTACAGGTGCCTAGAGCTCCATTTCTCCGCCAAAAATCATTGCTTGCACCTAAAAACTTTGCTAAATTATCAGGTGAGTTGATAACTCACATTTTCTAGCTACTGCAATGCTCAAAGAGAAGTTTCTGTGCAAAATACGTACTCTGTAACTAATTTTTGTTTCATTTTTTCTCTTTTGTGAAATATGATCCGAGTCTCTACTTTGCATGCTTGTAACATCCAATTTCGGCAACCAAATGCTGCCGGATTTCTTCCAATTTGTAGTTTATATGTTGCTCTATATGCCTGCAAAATTTGGTTGATAAATACTTTCATTTGCTATGCTAAAAGTTGGTCAAAAAATTCAGTTCGTCGTAGGAAAAACGACTGAATGAATATCGCGTGAGAAAGCCGCTTAGTTCGACTAGGCCTATCATTAGGTCGACCGTACGGTCGACCTTGGGATAAAGGAGGTCGACCTGGCGGTTGACCTAGGGAGCTTTGTCTCCAGTTGTACTTGCTTGTGTGAGTTTGCTTTTTTCCGGTTGTTTCCGTATTGATTTCTTTGCTTCTACTCTTCGTTTCCATGATATATTTATGTTGTTTTTGATAGCTATGATGCCTATCAGTAGGCTATCTAAATTTTGAGTATTTGAAATTCAAATTTGAATTGAATTTGAATTGATTTTTGAGTTGAATTCGAATTGAATTGGAGTTATCGGTTTTGAGTATTTTATTGGTTTTTCGTTGTTTTCGAGCATGGTTTCTCCAAAAGATTTTGAAATAATTTTTAAGTAAAAGGGGCAATTCAAATAATTATTATATAGTATTTTAAAAGTATTTCCATATATAAAAATCTATTTATTCTTTATAATAAGGGAATTTCTAAATACGGTTTTCAAAACTGATTTCGTAAATTGGTTTTGAAAGCTTATTTTCTAAAGTAAATTATTTTAAATATAAAATACACATTTTTGCACTATTCGAGCGTATGGGAAAGAGAATTAAACGATTTAGTAAAACACGTGGTATGGGACACGTGCGTTTACTGCTTCGGTTAATTCCGGACTTGTACAATCGAAACTATTCGAGTTTTGCCATTTAATGGCATATTTTGAGTTTTATAATTCCTATTTATACGAATTATCTGGGATTGCAAATAGCGAGTTTTATGGTTTGAGGTCTCCTAGTCTAGGAGTTATGGTCGATGAGAGCCATCACGATGTTTATTTATACTTGTTGATAAGATGAGACAAGCCATGAGTTTTCTGAGGTTTCTAAGTTTTCTAATGTGGCATTGGCTTGTGCTTAGTAAACTGTTTAGTGAGAACATGTGGTATAGGATGCACGTTACCACTTTTCGGGTTCCTAGCTGAGAGTTTGTGACACATTCTGGGTTATACCAGTAATAGAGCTGTTGGGCTCATATTGGGCTGTCGGGTCCAATCTTTATCGAGCTGTTGGGCTCATCATGAGTTTATGCGACTTCGGTTGTCTGAGTTTTACGACTTCGGTCGTTTAGGATTTACGACTTCGATCGTCTGGGATAGGTACCTATAATTTATATAGTACTAGACAATAGTTTTGCACATGCATATTTTGAGATTTGAGCTATTGGGTTCTTATTGGGTTGTTGGGTCCATCCTTTTTATTGGGCTGTTGGGTCCATTCTTTCATTGGGCTATTGGGTGCATACTTGAGATTTGAGTTTGCCGTCTTTAGCGTTTTCATATGAGATTTATAATCTCCTACTTGGAGATATATATATATATATATATATATATATATTAATGATTTTGCCATTTGGTGTATTTTGAGTTTTGCTATCACTCTATTTTGAGTTTATTTTGTGTTTGCCATTTATGGCATTTCTTGAGTTTTGAATTTGAGACTTCTCCTTTTTAGGGGATATGGTTCATTGAAACCATTATAGATGTTTTGGGATGTCACCGATGATACGAGGCATTTATTTCTATATGTGAGTGTTATTGTTGTGTTTCCTCTTTCGAGGTCTTTCTACACTTAAGTGGCATTGGTCCACTTTAGTCATGAGTGTGTGTTCTTTCTATTGCCTCTTCTCATTCGAGAAGAATTGTCACCTTGTATCATATGCTTCATATTATCGTTTATTCTTCTTAACTGATTGTTTTAGCTAGACTGACCCGTGTATTTTATACTCGGGTCAGACCGAGTTGTTTAAGTTAGCTATCAGTTATGGGACTTAGCTTTGATGCATCTGATTGGATATCAGCCTAGCACTTTTGTGTAGTTTATGTTTCTTTCCGCTTGACTCTGATGTGTATTTTGATTAGATGTATATAGTGTGGTCTTTGAATCAATTTTGTATATCATTTTGTATTGTACTGGGATGTATCAGTGTATATGTATTTATATATATGACGTTTACTGTTCTATGATGTGATATGCATTCTGTTATTGTATTTTGTTCTGATAGATCCATTAGCCACCTATAGTTTTGTATTAAGCATTTATTGGATATGTCGATCCACGAGATATAGGAAAAAAATATAGAGCATTTATCAACGTATTTAGTAGATGTTTAAGACAAGATTTTAGATGGTCTTTCCTAACCAGCCTTATTCTCCGCATTAGCAGACAGAATTAACCAGTAATTCTCTTTGTTAATGTGGATCTCGGGGTGGGGCGTCACGGCTTGGTTTCAGAGCTAAGTTCAGAACAAAATAGGATAAACACAGAACAAAACATATATTATGATACATCAAAGTACAATATGAGTGAAATAATCATTCTTAATCAAACTTGTTTCGAATCGTGCCTTTACCTTTTCGAGTCCTTAGGGGTAGATGAATGGGAATACGTCTAGGAATGTGATTTTATAATTTTGTAGTATTCCTTAATTGATGAACCTTGTTAATAATATCTATCTCTGTGAATAATCCATTCTATCTTAACCTTCAGCTCATGGCTGGAAGAGAAAGAAGTCACACCTCAGAGGCTGAGCAGCGTAGTGGCTCACGTCCCAAGGGTTTGTTCATGTCAACTGATCAGATCTTAGAGCTTGTTCGGAGCATCCAGCCTCCTGCTCCATCCAATTCTTCTCCTCTGCGCAAATCCGTGCGTGTATGTGCAGTGACTATTCTCATTTGGGAGGAAAGCCTTTCAAAGATTTCGAGACCGTTCTTGAGGTCCAGGCTTGGCTTTGGACATGAGAGTGCATCTTCTCTCGCATGGATTTATCTAATCATTATCGAGTTCTTGTAGCATCAAGTATGATGTAAGAACGTGCTCTCGATTGGTATGAGCTTCTCATTACCGAGATTGATGAGTCCACCCTCACTTGGCAACAGTTTAGAGAGCGGTTCGAGCTTAATTTTGTGACCGAGACCGAGAAAGCTTCCCTTGCCCGTTGCTTCCTTGAATTGAAGCAAGGGAAATCATCAGTTTCAGAGTATGTTTCTTCTTTCGAGTCCCTATCCAAGTATGGGCTTGAATTTATCAGCACTCCATACAGGAAGAATCTTAGATTTGTTTTTGGTTTGAAGAAATACTTGAAGAAATCTCTTATGCTCCAGCTTAAGTTATCCTTCGAAGAACTTGTTGATTCGGTGCTTCACCTTGAAGCCGTCAAGAAGGAAAGGGATAGTAGTGATGAGGCTGAGGTTCGAAAGAACCCAAACAAGAGAGAACTTCCCTTCCAAGCATCCCAATCTTTTTCTCAAAAGAAGAAGCATCTTGCCTTTAGTTCTCATTCTGGTGCAAGTCATCGTTCTCACAAGACTTGTTTCAACTGTGATTCTCATGATTACTTTATTCGAGAATGTTCTAAGCCTATCGTTTGTCGCACTTGCAAACAAGAGGGACATTGGTCTTCCGAATGCCCCATTTCATCTAAGGGTCCTTATTCGGGAAAACTTATTGTGATGGATGCTTCTGGTAGTTCCTCTCAACCTACAAGTACTCCTTCATCTTTTATTTAGAGTTCTATGTTATTTTATGATTATTTATTTGTGTTCTCTTCAATTCGAGTGCTTCACGGTCACTCATATCGAAGAAGCTTGATGGTGTTTTGCTTTTGATTGTTTCATGTTTTGTCACTTCTTAAGGATTACGAATCCTATCGAGGGACCCACAACCTTAGTATTTTGAGTAGGGGGTGTTGAGATTATTTTGAGCATTTTCCTTCGTGAGTATTCGCTTATTATTCATCATCATGAGATTTGTATGTTTTGGGATGGATTGGCTTGCTTATTATCAAGTCCAATCCTATGTTCTAGAAGGATCCTATATATATATATTAGGTATCCTGATTTGGCTGATTTGCTGTTTCTTGTTCTTCATAATGTTGATGAAAATTCCAAAGTATCTTTAACTGTTTTGTGTTTCGAGATGATGATGATGTATCTCGAATTCTGGTTATTGTGGTTTTGTTGATTTCTATGAGTCTGTTTCGGGTTTGACACCCAATCGGGCGATCAAGTATTGTATTGTCCTTGTTCCTGGCTCTTAGCCTTTCGGTTATCCTTCCACAAGGATATCCACTAAGGAATGAGGCGATTGATTGAGTTCAAACGATACTATCATTTTTGGATACTCATTTGGTGTTATATTTAGTGGCATTACTTCACTCGAAGTAATGATATATTGACAACGTGCTTCTTCTCGTTTGAGAAGAATATCTTACCCTTATCTTAATGTCTCGTTGATCTATTGTGTGGTGCTAGAGTCTTTCTTTAGCTTGACCTTGCACAAATTTTCATCGGCTACAAGTTGCGGAGGATAGAGCTCCTTTTTCTGCATTCCGCACTCGTATGATTCTTATGAGTGGCTCGTGATATCATTTGGATTGACGAACACTCCATCTCTTGCAGTCAATCTTATGAATCGAGTATTCTAGGAATATCTCGATGAGTTCTCTTAAGTGTTCTTTAGTTTCGAGTTTATGTTGCTATATGATATGTGTTTTAAGAGAAATTGGAATTTTAGTTATTATTAAATCAAAGAATAATTTTGTGTATTATATATGAGAAGTATTTCTTTTTATAGAAATGATTTTTGTGTTGGATTGTCTATCGAGTGCTTTAAGAATTCTGGTCGATGCGCCTGATCAACGTTATCGATAGGAATTTCCTAAATGCTGTGATGAGACAATCAAACACGATAAATTGAGTTTTTATGAGGTTGAGTTTGGAAATAAATTATTTTGGAAATTTGGTATTAAATTTTTATTTTGAGTGGTGTAAGCAGACATTGAACCATAGTGAGGGTTAATTAAGTGGCGAGGCAGTTTTGATCACTTGATCAACTCTACAGCCAATGGATAGGGTCGTTCACTATAAACCAATGGCGAGGCAATGCCAATTATTTTTTTGAATTTATAGAGTTAAACGTAATTAAGTTTTATTGTTAAAATGTTGTTTACTAGATTAAAAATAGGTTTTGAGTTTTAAAATTAAAAATGTCCATTGGATATTTTAATATAATATAAAAATTATATGTAATAAAGTAGAAGCTTGTTTTCAAAAAAATTGGTGGTTTGAAAAGCAAAGAGTGATAAGATTTTAAATTTTACTTTGAAAATATATTGGTATGAAATTATAAAAATTCTTTTGGGAATTCAATTTTGTAACAAGAGGAATATGAATTTAAATTTTAGTCTTTGTAATACTTATTAAGTATTATAATAAAGAATATTAAAAAAAATTCAAGTATTGAATTGTGGTTATAAAATACTAGAAATATTTAATTTTGGAACTCTAAGAATTTTGGTTGCAAGTTAATACATATATTTTGTTCCTTATATTTATTTAACTCTTGTGCTATTTTCTAACGACGTGCATTTATGTAGTCGTTTGAGTTTGAAACCACCTTTTGGTTGATCTATCTTGCTTCTATTGTGTCTATCTTGTATCGGTGTAGTTCCTTTCGTAGTGTCATATGGAAAATCACATCGATAATCATCATGCTGATTAGAGTTCAGGTTGGAGTTGTGCTAAATCCCGACTCTACTCGAGGAGCTTATGAGAAATCAATCTCATTTGATTGATCCTTTGTGTAGCATCTTGTTGTGTTCTCATTCGAAGGTGAGACGCCTTCGAAATCTTGTGTGTTGCTCGGAAAATTCAATGGTTTGCTAATCTCGATATTAGCACTTTGGAAACCATAGAATTAATCGAGCGAGTCTTATCTTGGTTTTCTATCACCTTATTTTGAGAGTGTGAGAATTTTTTTAAACTCGAGCTAGTCTATCCTTCCTTTGATTGATGAAATTAATATGTTGAATACAAACTCTTCTCTAGAAATTGCGAGGACACAATTTTGTTAAGTGGGGAGTCTGTAACAACTCTGGTTTGGAGATTACCTGTATATATTAAATTATAACGGAAGTTATAATTTAATATTGTAAATTAAAATATAATTGGAAATTTTAAATTTTTTATTTGGAATAAACAATGAATTTTGTAAATAAAATGAGAAAAATAAAGTTTGGAACTTTATTTTGTTTATTTGGGTATAAATATGGGATTAAATATTGATTGGATAAGTATTTGGTTTAAATAAATTGAAATATTGGGTATTTATTAGTTTGGAGCTAATAAATTAATTAGGTGATGTATTTCAACATTTAATTATTGAAATAAATCTAAGTTGATGAAAATAAAGTTTTAAAAACTTTATTTTGAGAAATTGGAGTAAAATAATTATTTATTGGATTTTAATCGAGTCAATGTAATAATATTGGTAATTATTGCCAATATTAACCTTTTATTGAATATAAAAGGAGAAATATGAAGAAAACATGTATTTTATTAAAAACGAGTACATATGCATGCCCAGGTGGGCCTGTATTTAACCACAATGTGCATGCATTTTTATTTGTACCCATGGAAGTAGATTTGATAGTAGCATCCCCACATTTGAACGCCGCCTAGGCAGAAACCGATATTATTTTTGTTCTGACTGCAATAACTTCTTCATACTAACTCGGAATCAGGCAAAACTTCGACCGATAAATTCCTACCTAAATTACAGACAATATGGTACACTCGGATACTTCATCTTGTGAACACACACTGTAGTTCTCCAAGGGGACTGACAGTTTACTTAGAAAATAACATGGCACAACATCCTCATATTTAAACTCCGCCTAGTGCAGACGCCGCTATTTTTTTATTCAGACTGCTATATTTTCTTTATACTAACTTGGAATCCGGCGAGACTTCGACAGATTAACTCCCACCTAAATTACGGACAATATGGAACACTCGGATACTTCATCTTATGAATGCACACTGTAGTTCTCCATGGGGACTGACAGTTGTACTTAGAAAATAACAGGCTAACACATCCCCATATTTCAACTTCGCCTAATGCAGAAGCCGCTATTTTTTTTGTTCAGACTGCAATAACTTCTTCATACTAACTCGGAATTAGGCGATACTTCGACCGATGAACTCCCACCTAAATTACGGACAATACGGTATAGTTGGATACTTCATCTTATGAACGCAAACTGTAGTACTCCATGGTGACTGACAGTTGTACTTAGAAAATAACATGCTATATCCCCACTTCAACGCTCACTGTAGTTCTCCATGGTGACTAATAGTTGTACTTAGAAAATAACAGACTACATCCTCATATTTGAACTTTGCCTAGGAAAAAGCCGCTATTTTTTTGTTCAGACTGCAATAACTTCTTCATACTAACTCAGAGTCAGACAAAACTTCGACCGATGAACTCCCACCTAAATTACGAACAATATAGTACACTCGGATACTTCATCTTGTGAACGCACACTGTAGTTCTTCATGGGGACTGATAGTTTACTTAGAAAATAACGTGCTACCACATCCCCATATTTGAACTCCGCCTAGTGCAGAAGCCGCTATGTTTTTTGTTCAGTCTGCAATAACTTCTTCATACTAATTCGGAACCCGGCGAGACTTCGACCGATTAACTCCCACCTAAATTACGGACAATATGGAACACTCGTATACTTCATCTTATGAACGCACACTGTACTTCTCCATGGGGTCTGATAGTGGTACTTAGAAAATAACAGGCTATATTCCCATATTTGAATACTATTTCTCTATAAGATAAGATGTAAAAGGGTATATTTGGAATTTCAAAAGGACACTGAGTAAATCTATTCAATGAATTCTCTTTATTAGTTGTAAAGATAAAGATAGAGTGAACGATTTCCATTATTATAATGAGGGGTATTTCTGGTATTTCAAAAAGAGACGGTTGAATTCCTATTCAAGGAATTCTCATTATTAGTAGTAAAGATAAAAGATAAAATGTTGTTTAAAAATAATATTTTGATGTTATAATAAAGTTAAAATGATTTGTTATAATTTATTTGATAAGAAAATAATTTTTGTTGTGCTTGTTATGTTAAAAATAGTGTAAATTGTGAAATATTGTGTAAAATAGGGTTCTATTGTTAAAAATACCTTTTTAGTGTTAAATTAAAATTTTAGTTTGTTATAATAACAATTTTATTTCAATACAATTGGATGAATACATTTTATTGGGCATTTAAATGATGAAATATGTGTATATAATGTTAAATTAGAGTAAATATACACATAGCTTCATTATTTCACTAAGTATTTTGCTCTTGGGCTTATTTGGGTAGGATTGGGTCCATTAGCCATTAACCTAGAGGCTTCTGGTAAAAGAGAAAGAGTTGGACGTTAGTTTCATCTCTTTCTTTCTCAACTAAAGTTTATAGCAAGAAAAAAAAGAAAAAAAGGCTTCTCTCAACTAAATCAATTTCTACTCAATTTTTGCTGCAAATTCAAAGACAAATCATCTAAATCTAGAGTACAAGGTAATCTCCATCCAATACCAAAGAGATTTCATAAAAAATCTTTGAATTGATTTTATAAACTCTTGGGTACTCAAATTTTTACGAGTAGCCAAGGGATTCAGGTTTAGCTTTGACGAGTAATCTGGAGGAGCAATGGAGCAGGAGGCTTCAGCGTTGTAGATATAGATAGTAGTTTTCCGCTGTGTTGATCTTTGTATTGATCTGTATTGTGTTGAGATGTAATAACTAGACATATGTTTATAACTGTCTAGTATGTGATGTGTAATCTGTGTAACTCTGATAGATGATGTATATGATACTATGTAATATTTATGTGATATATTATATTTCGTTTCGTTTCCGCTGTGAGTATCTGTTGTTGTTTTCTTTTCTCTTCTTCTCTTTTCTATTTCTCACCCCTTTCTTTCTTTCCGTCGATGCGATTTTCCGGGAGTGGAAAGCCGGGTCGTCACTCGTGGTTGTCTGTAACTTGTTTTATTTCTCTTGCATGCTTCTTTTTCAGCAAGTACGGTTGCCTAGAGCTCCATTTCTCCACTGAAAATCATTGCTTGCACCCAAAAACTTTGCTAAATCAACAGGTGAGTTGATAACTCACATTTTCTAGCTACTGCAATGCTCAAAGAGAAGTTTCTGTGAAAAATACGTACTCTGTAAATAATTTTTGTTTCAGTTTTTCTCTCTTGTGAAATATGATCTGAGTCTCTACTTTGCATGCTTGTAACTTCCAATTCTGGCAACGAAATGCTGCCGGATTTCTTCCAGTTTGTAGTTTATATGTTGCTCTATATGCTTGCAAAATTTGGTTTAAAAATACTTTCATTTGCTATGCTAAAAGTTGGTCAGAAAATCAGTTCGTCGTAGGAAAAACGACTGGAACGAATATCGCGTGAGAAGGCCGCTTAGGTCGACCGCTAGGTTGACCAGGCCTATCTTTAGGTCGACCGTACGGTTGACCTAGGGAGCCTTGTCTCCTATTGTACTTGCTTGTGTGAGTTTGCTTTTTTTCGGTTGTTTCCGTATTAATTTCTTAGCTTCTACTCCTCGTTTCCGTGATATATTTGTGTTGTTTTTGATAGCTATGATGCCTATCAATAGGCTAGCTAAATTTTGGGTATTTGAAATTCAAATTTGGATTGAATTTGAATTGATTTTAGAGTTGAATTCTAATTGAATTAGAGTTATCGGGTTTGAGTATTTTATTGGTTTTTCATTATTTTCGAGCACGGTTTTCTCCAAACGATTTTGAAATAAATTTTAAGTAAATGGGGCAATTCAAATAATTATTATATAGTATTTTAAAAGTATTTCCAAATATAAAATCTATTTATTCTCTATAATAAGGGAATTTCTAAATATGTTTTCAAAACTGATTTCGTAAATTGGTTTTAAAAGCTTATTTTCTAAAGTAAATTATTTTAAATATAAAATACACATTTTTGCACTATTTGAGTGTATAAGAAAGAGAATTAAACGATTTAGTAAAACATGTGGTATGGGACACATGCGTTTACTATTTCGGTTAATTTCGGACTTGTACGATTGAAACTATTCGAGTTTAGCCATTTAATGTCATATTTTGAGTTTTATAATTCCTATTTATAGGAATTATCTGGGATGGCCAGTATTTGGCGAGTTTTATGGTTTGAGATCTCCTATTCTAGGAGTTATGGTCGATGAGAGCCATTACGATGTTTATTTATACTTGTCGATGAGATGAGACAACTCATGAGTTTTCTGAGGTTTCTGGGTTTTCTAATGTGGCATTGGCTAGTGGTTAGTAAACCGTTTAGTGAGAACATGTGGTATGGGACGCACGTTACCACTTTTTGGGTTCCTAGCTAAGAGTCTGTGGCACATTCTGGGTTATGCCAGTACTAGAGCTGTTGGGCTCATATTGGGCTGTTGGGTCCAATCTTTATCGAGCTGTTGGGCTCATCACGAGTATATGCCACTTCGGTCATCTGATTTTTACGACTTCGGTCATTTGGGATTTACGACTTCAATCGTCTGGGATAGGCACCTATAATTTATATAGTACTGGACAAGAGTTCTGCACGTGCATACTTTGAGATTTGAGCTGTTGGGTTCTTATTGGGCTGTTGGGTCCATCCTTTTTATTGGGCTGTTGGGTCCATTCTTTCATTGGGCTATTGGGTCCATACTTGAGATTTGAGTTTGCTGTCTTTGGTGTTTTAGAGATTTATAATCTCCTTCTTGGAGATATATATATATATATATATATATTGATTTGTTTGCCATTTGGCGTATTTTGAGTTTTGCGATCACTCTATTTTGAGTTTATATTTGTGTTTTCCATTTATGGCGTTTCTTGAGTTTTGAATTTGAGACTTCTCCTTTTTAGGGGATATGGTTCATTGAAACCATTATAGATGTTTTGGGATGTTGCCGATGATATAAGGCATTTATTTCTATATGTGAGTGTTATTGTTGAGTTACCTCTTTCGAGATCTTTCTATACTTAAGTGACATTGGTCCACTTAAGTCATGAGTGTGTTTTCTTTCTATTGCCTCTTCTCATTCGAGAAGAATTATCACCTTGTATCATATGCTTCATATTATCGTCTATTCTTCTTAACTGATTGTTGTAGCTAGGCTGACCCGCGTATTTTATACTCGGGTCAGACCGAGTTGTTTCAGGTTAGCTATAAGTTATGGGACTTAGCTTTGATGCATCTGATTGGATATCAGCCTAGCACTTTTGTGTAGTTTATATTTCTTTCCGCTTGACTCTGATGTGTATTTTGATTAGATGTATATAGTGTGGTCTTTGAACCAGTTTTGTATATCATTTTGTATTGTACTTGGATGTATTAGTGTATATGTATTTATATATATGACGTTTACTGTTCTGTGATGTGATATGCATTCTGTTATTGTATTTTGTTCTGATAGATCCATTAGCCACCTATAGTTTTGTATTAAGCATTTATTGGATATGTCGATCCACGAGAGATAGGAAAAAAATATAGAGCATTTATCGACGTATTCAATAGATGTTTAAGATAAGATAATAGATGGTCGCTCCTAACCAGCCCTATTCTCCGCATTAGCATAAAGAATTACCCAGTAATTCTCTTTGTTAATGTGGGCCTCGTGGTGTGGCGTCATGCGGCTACCTAGAATTAACGATTTGTTCAACCAATTAAGTAGAGCCAAAGTATTTTCCCAATTGGATTTGGCAACAGGGTTCCATCATCTTAGAGTGGTTGAGGATAGTTTTCCTTTGATGGCTGATGTGCACGTAAATGTGCATATTTTTACCACCATATTTAATCTATTTAAATTAAATAAATGATCATATCGGGTATTTTTAACTTGTTTAAACCAAAATTCAAATTATTTCAAATTGTCACATATTCATCTTCATCCAAGGGCAAAATGGTCATTTTTTATGAATATATTAATTTTCTAAAATTTAATTGAAAATTTCTATATTATTTTGTAGGAATTTAAATTCATATACAATTGGTTTCATGAAGATATATGCATGCAAAAGAGTGAAGATAAAGGAATGAAGATGGAAATAATTCAAAGGCATGATAATGGAGGACCCCACCTACTCACCTACCTTAATGTATAAATTAGAGGCTAATGCACATGCTTATGAAATTAATGGCTTCATGTACACTCAAATGATGATTAGGGGATGCTAATGATTACTTGGCCACCACACTACCTCAAGGGCAATTTGGGCATTCCCCAAAAATATGAATTAGGGTTTAACACTTGTATAAATACCTCATATCTTCATGTAACTTGCTCCTCTCCCTTAGTCTCTCTTAGTTTAGTTTAGGCTCACAAATAAACAAGCTCTTATCTTTCTCTTTTCATGGCTACATAGCCATTTTTATTTCATGTACTTTTCATTTTTTTATGCAATGTAATTATTGTTTCCTTTTAATTACATGTTCATTTCCTTTCATGCTAGTAGTGTAGATTTTCTTTTATGCAATTAGAATAGTTTTCTTTCATTTAGCTTTCATTTTTCTTTATTTTTGCTTTCATGTTGCAAGCTACATTTGTTAATCAAATGACAAATATGAGAGGCTAAACCCCTTCAATTTAGGGCTAATGAAGCCCTCTAATTATGTAGCTTCAACTATTTGTTAATTCATGCTCTCTTTTTGTGCTTAATGATGATCAATGAAGTGTTTATTTGTTGTTCTTGCTTTGAATTCGATAGCCTATATTGTTGACACCAAATATGCTATGCTTAAACAATCACTAACACAAATGCCTCTTCATCAAAATATGATTATGGTAAAAGAAAGTGATTTGAAATTAAAATTTGATGGTCTATATTTCTAATTAATAGTTAACAGGCCATACTTAAAATAGATTTCATTTTCATTGTCAAGTTTCATGAAAGTTAGTTAGTGGTTTAAGGGGTGTGTTATAGTTTGATGGCTTATGTTGGCTAATCAATAGCACAAATATGCCATACTTATGATAAGCACATCAATTAAAGCACTAATGACCATAAAAGCGAGATTATGATTTCATATGTGTTGAACTACATGATCTAGAGAGTGGATTTATTCTCTAAATTATCATTTAACTCTTATATTTGCATTTCTTTTATTATAGTTAGTTAGCTAATTTTCTAATTCTCTAGCCTAACTTTCACTCGACTTTGGTTTAATTTGATTGAATAGATATTTAAAATCATCAATTCTCTACGGATCGACCCGTATTCGTCACGTACTACAAGTGTACGCTGTGCGCTTGCGGTTATTTTTATTTCAAAATTCGTTCGGCTATTTTCTAACTCGGTAGATATTTAGCCATCCGAACAAGTTTTTGGCGCCATTGCTGGGGAATTTGTTTTGATTTTGATTTTCTATTCTTCGAATTATTTTTCTTTTGATTCTTGTGTGTTTTTGTTTGTGTGTTTGCATTTAAAAAAAAATTATTGTGTGTTTGTTGATTGCTTGTTGCTAGAATTTGCTTATTGTTCTTTCTATTTTGCATTAGCATTTCCTTTAAAAAACAAATTTGTGTTTGTGTGACATTTGTGTGCATTTTGATTTTTGTTGTTTGTTGTTTTCTAGTTCCATTTGCATTTGTGTTTGATTTTTTTTCTTTATTGCAAATTTCATTAAAAAAATTACACAATTTCAAAACAAAAACAACATTTCATTTCATTTTCTTTTGTACAAACTTGCATCTACATTCTCACATTTACATTTCACTTCCACTTTGTTCTTTTGCTTATATTGCTTCAAAAAACAAAAAAGTGGCCTGTGCACTATCCTCCAACCTTTCATCATCTCACCTTCTCACTGCTCGACTGCCACATTTCCCCCAGTACAACTTCTGCTCCACCACACAGTCGACAACTGCTTGCCGTACTTCACCTTCAAACAACCTTCGACCCAATACCCTGCTATCCTTCCTGGAAACTACTAGCCATCATTTCGATCACTGTCAACTACTTCACAGCATCACAGTAGTCCACCCACCTACCTGCAGTCAATCATACAACCACCCCGCTATAGTACACAACATAGACCATAATTCCATCACTGTCACTACTTGCAAATCACAACACTTCATATTGCCATCCTCACCACAAAACAACCAAACTGCAACCTGAATCACATACAACAACATCACCATCTCAAACCCCCCCTCAAAACAATCCACTGACTTCTATACATCACACATTATCCAACAGCAGAGCCGAGGCGACCACTGCATACCACACTGACAACACACCAGACCCTACTGATAACATCACAAACATCCCTTCCATCCAAACCAGTCACAACGTACCATCAACATTCACTCCATCTTTTCATTTTCTACCCAATACGCAAGCAATTGATCTCGCAACCTCCACTCTGCCAATCGCAGTCAAACTCACTGACACCACCAGGAATCCCAATACCAAACAACAACCCAAAATCGAACTCGAGAATCACAATCTTCACCACGCAACTTCTACATCACAGACCACGACACCGGAATCACAAACTTCATCAACTTCAAACCATCACAAACCTCTTGCCGACTGCAAACACTAACATACCACTTCAACTTGCTTGTCACTTAAGCACACATATCAACAGTTCTAGCACAAGCAACATCAAACAAAATTACAACAACAGATACTGTGCACCACAGTTCATCCTTCTCTGACCAACATTACATTCCAAATCGCCTCATCTCCTTTGTCTCTGCCACCAGAGCAACCCAACCACATCAACTGCAGTACCCTACTCATTGCCTTGCTTTGCTTTCAACATTTCAACATACACACTGCAGTCCCATAGTATCACCCCGCAGCACAGTCAAAACATCTCCACCCAACCCATACTTCATTTCTCAAACAGTACCTCTACAGCCTGCTCCCATACACCCATCACCATACGTTTCTACCCACTGTAAACATCGGCATTCAACAAACTCACTCCCTCATAATTCACTGCCTATCAATTCATCCACCATCAACCAGTTGCTCATCCTCCCCCAAACAATGCAATTGAAATCGCTACCAAAATCGAACACTGCAGCGAATTCGCCTACCACCGAATCACCTGACCTCAACCCCAAATCCAACTCCTGAACCACCTCGAACCCCTTCGAACTGCCAAACCCAAATCGATCACCACCACAACCAAAACCCACCACTCCTCAAATCGCAATCGAACCCCAGTCGAAACCCCAACGAAATCAACCACGATCCTCGAACCCGAAACCCAATATACAGATCCAATCATAACTGCAACAACACGAAACCACGACAAAACCAAATATGCCAGCCTTCTCCTGAAAATTTGGACAACGAAATTCTGATTTTGGATTTCGACGAGTGCGTTTGAAATGAGATTCTGGATTGGGGATTATCGCCGCTATTTTGATTTTGAATTTGTTTGGGCCAGGATATATGTTTTATGGTGGCACTCTTTTAGTTTGAAACGCGATTCGGTTCTCAGTAGCGGGTTGATTTTTTTTTGGGTCGGGTTGAAAGTTTGAGATTGTTTTCATTTTTTTTCTTTTCCTTTTTATTTTGTCTTTATTTTGTTCTTTTAGCTTAAGTTTAAAAATTCAACCTTTGTTTTCGTTTTAGCTTTAGTTTTAGTTTGAGTTTTAATTTAAGTTTAAAAATATATATACATATATATATATATATATATAAAGGTTTCGATTTGTTGTGTTTTCATATATTTTGTTTGTTTTGGTTTGTTTTACTTCTTCGTTGAAACACACACACACACACACACACACACACATATATATATATATATATATATATATATATATATATATCTTGTTTTTAATTTTCAGGTTGCAGGAAATAAGAGGAAGAACTGCTTGCCAAATAACTGCTTTGCTTGGTTTCTGTAAAAAAACAAACAAAGAGTCTCTCCCTAAAAATTTTTTTGTTTCGTTTATTTTATTTCTTAATAAAAAAACCCAAGTTGTTTCATTTTAATTTATTTTACTTCTTCCTTAGAAAACAAACAAACAAACAAACAAGTTAGATTTAATGTTGTTTTCTTTTGTATAGTTTCATTCATTTTGTTTTAGGTTCATTGCTGTTCTGTTTTCATTTTTCTTAGTTTCTTCTTTGATATATATATATATATATAATCTATGTATATATCTTTGTTTTATCTTTCAGGTTGCAAAAACAGATGGAGAAGGATTGCGTTGCAAAGCTTGCCAAAAAAAATAGCTGCTCCGCTTGCTTATAATTTTTTTTAACTCTTATCTATTGTTTTTATTTGTCTTGCATTGTTGTTTACTTGCATTAAAAAAAAATTCCAAAAAAAAATCATCGTAGTTGCATTGTTAATACACATTTAATTTTCGCTTTGCATTTCATTCTAGAATTATAATAACGATTAGAAATCGATAACACTTAATTGTATATTGACAAATTGTCTTCTTTGAACAATTTAATTTCTTTGTGTCTAGGCTACGGCAGAGCAATAATCAGTTATAAATATTACGGTGATTCGTAAATATTATACTGAATTGTTTCTCTGAAGGTACTTACTTAAACCTTCGGCTGCATTGCTACGGCGATTCATGGTGCACCGATAAATCCTGTCTGTTACCTAGCTGAGAACTATCTTGATGATTTAAGACAGAGTGTGATTATACAATTTTGTGTTAACTTAGGATAAATCATTTGTAATTAACCTTGCATTCATTTAGTTGTATTAGTTCATGCATATTTTAAAAAAAACAAAAAAAACTTCAAAATCCAAAACTAAAAAAAATTGTAAATATTTCTTAACTTAGTTTTTTTTCCTTTTCCTTTGAAAATTTTCAAATCAAAATTCCAAAAATCCAAAAAAAAATTTACTTAGTTTTTTTATAGAAAATCAATAATCTAAAAAAAAATATAAAATCTTTTCAAAAAAAACAAAAAAAAATTGAAAAATAAAAAACAAAACAAAAATCAATTTTCCATTTTGAAAAATAAATTCTATTTGTAAATATTTTTCCTTTATAAAAAAAACCCAAAAACATTCTTGAAAATGTCCGAGTTTCCCTACTTACATGATTCTACGATAGTTGTGAAAATCAATATAATCCATATGATTTCACTCCAAATTCGTATGGATATTTTAACAATAACTATTGCTTAAATGATTCAAATTTTGAACCACAAAATTTTCAAAACGATGACCAACCCTCAAGTCTTGAAAAGAGATTTTCGTCTTTACTTGAAATCTCTACACAACAAAACCAAATGATAAATGATTTGTGTAATTCATATTTGGGTAATGATTCAAATCAAAGTTTTCAAAATAATCAAAATTTGAATTCACTTCAAAATTCAAACGATTTCGAGTATAACCCATGCCAATTCAATTTTGAACTCCAAAATGAATTTCAAAATCAATACGAAAATGTGATCCACTTTTCAAATAATTTTGGCAATGGGAATAATCTCGACTATGATGCAAGTGAAAATTTTTGTTCTCAACAAATCCAAATCGAAAATCCTCAAGCTAATACTTATAAATTGGATTTTGTTGAACAAATGAACGAAATTTACGATGATCACACGGATTCGTTGTTTGAAACTTATATGAAACAATGTGAACAACAAAACCAAATCCCAACGTGTGACGAGTTAAGTAATAATCCATCTTTTACCCAAATCGACGATTTTCAAATAACAACTTTTGAAATTGAAAATAATAATCTTAATGAAGTTGTTGAAAATATGGTAATTGAGTTAGATTTCAATTCTTTTGAGGGTGTGGAACCAAATTTAAAATTCGACCTTCCTTTTCTCGATTCCGAAAATTTGAATACAACAACTTTGGATTTTGAACTGGAGATATGCAATGAAGTTGTTGATAATCCAACAAAGGAAGATGAATTTAATGAAACAAATTTTTTGGTCTTTTGGATGACGAGTTGTTAAACTCTGATGGGGAAGATTTAAATCACCAATTTGATATTGAAATCAATAATTCCGAAGAATTTTTCAATGAATAGCATGAATTTCAATTTGGTGAAAATAAACTTGAACTTCAATCAATCGTTTTATCAACCCCAAAATCATTGAAAATAAAACGACTCGTACAATTTTTAATAAAACGACATTTGTTTTTCCAAATCCAAATTCAACTTCGAAATCTTGTATGGTTTGGTTTTCTAAACTTAAGTTGTGTCTCATATACTTGACGAGGCAAATGAATCGGTTTTTGGAAGACCGTTTCATTTACGCTTTGACGATATACTTTCTGATCTCGTGTAAATACCGTTCACCTTCATGTAAATATAGGTCATCTTTTATTTTTGTTTTATTTTTTCTCCTTTCACTTGGGTTGACTGTGGGGACACAGTCAAAATCAAGTGTGGGGGGAGACTCATTATCATTTTCGATTTTTCATGGTTTATTTATTTTTATTTTCTTTCCAAAATTAAAAAAAAATCTCAAAAACAAAAAAAAGAGAATTTTTTTAGCATTTTTGATTTATTTTTAAAAAACACTATAGGATAAATATATGGTTTTGGTTTATAAAATTGAAATTTTTGAAAATTTATTTGTCTTAACAAAAATAAAAATGAAGTTTGATTACAAATAACAATGGTTTAACTAGTATATAGGAAGATTCATACGTGATAATTATGAAATATATCCTAATTGAAAATCTTTGTTTTAAAAAGTGGTTGATTTAAAGTAAAGGATATAACATTTTTTTTGTCTTCTAAGTTAAATGGTGCTAAGATGATTTTGCAAAACTCTCTTTAAAAAAAACCAAAAACAAAAAAAGAAATATTTCCTGTATATATGTATATATTTTTAATAAACACCTAGAGTCATGTGTTCACACTGATGTGTTCACTCGCCATTGCTCTGTACCCTTCTCACGTAAGCCCGAAAGGCAGTGCACGATCGGTATATCTGGCCTCAGTTTATCTGAGTTAGGTGTATATATATATAAAATTCTTTTTAATAATGCCTATAGTCAATAGGTGTTCACACTCGTGTGTTCACTCGCCACACTCTGTATTCCCCTCACGTAAGTCCGCAAGGCAGTGCACGGGTAATATATCTGGCCTCAGTTTATCTGAGTTAGGCACATGTAAATATTATTAATATCAATAAAATTTTCAAAAGAAAAAAAATGGAGAGCGTAAGCAAATGAAATCCAAGCACTATATTTACTTATTTGATTTGATTTGTTATTGAAAAGAATTGAAAATACCACTTGATAAACTTTGATAATTAACTAAGGATCCATTTCATAGTTACACTGTGTTATTGACCGAAACAACGACTCAAACTATAATCTATTTGTTATGATAACTTGATTTTTGTTGGAAATTTTGACGAATAAATGACTTAAATTTCCAGATAATGACCAAAACCTATATTTAACATATTTGTATCGATTTAAAAGTAAACCCTTCATTTGTATATATTTTCAAAAACTTGCATTCATCTCTTTGTAAATAAATCTTGCATTGTGTAAATATTTTCATCCTGCATTTGGATTTTGGGGGTAGTATCCGCTGAAAAACCCTCACGAGACAACACTCGTACTACTGGGGACACCCAGAGGTTTAACGGCTTGTTGCATACTTTCAATGCAATCATGCTCCCTACGAAAACGGATTTATCTTAGTTTTTCTTTATTCGATGACGAATAAAAAGATAAGTGTGGGGGTATTTGATGTGTACGTAAATGTGCATATTTTTACCACCATATTTAATCTATTTAAATTAAATAAATGATCATATCAGGTATTTTTAACTTGTTTAAACCAAAATTCAAATTATTTCAAATTGTCGCATATTCATCTTCATCCAAGGGCAAAATGGTCATTTTTTGTGCATATATTAATTTTCTAAAATTTAATTGAAAATTTCTATATTATTTTATAGGAATTTAAATTCATATACAAGTGGTTTCATGAAGATATATGCATGCAAAAGAGTGAAGATAAAGGAATGAAGATGGAAATAATTCAAAGGCATGATAATGGAGGACCCCACCTACCCACCTACCTTAATGTACAAATTAGAGGCTAATGCACATGCTTATGGAATTAATGGCTTCATGTACACTCAAATGATGATTAGGGGATGCTAATGATTACTTGGCCACCACACTACCTCAAGGGCAATTTGGGCATTCCCCAAAAATATGAATTAGGGTTTAACACTTGTATAAATACCTCATATCTTCATGTAACTTGCTCCTCTCCCTTAGTCTCTCTTAGTTTAGTTTAGGCTCACAAATAAACAAGCTCTTCTCTTTCTCTTTTCATGGCTACTTAGCCATTTTTATTTCATGTACTTTTCCTTTTTTTATGCAATGTAATTATTGTTTCCTTTTAATTACATGTTCATTTCCTTTCATGCTAGTAGTGTAGATTTTCTTTTATGCAATTAGAATAGCTTTCTTTCATTTAGCTTTCATTTTTCTTTCTTTTTTGCTTTCATGTTGCGAGCTACATTTTTTAATCAAATGACAAATATGAGAGGCTAAACCCCTTCAATTTAGGGGTAATGAAGCCCTCTAATTATGTAGCTTCAACTATTTGTTAATTCATGCTCTCTTTTTGTGCTTAATGATGATCAATGAAGTGTTTTATTTGTTGTTCTTGCTTTGAATTTGATAGCCTATATTGTTGACACCAAATAGGCTATGCTTAAACAATCACTAATACAAATGCCTCTTCATCAAAATATGATTATGGCAAAAGAAAGTGATTTGAAATTAAAATTTGTTGGTCTATATTTTTTAATCAATAGTTAATAGGCCATGCTTAAAATAGATTTCATTTTCATTTTCATTGTCAAGTTTCATGAAAGTTAGTAAGTGGTTTAAGGGGTGTGTTATAGTTTGATGGCTTATGTTGGCTAATCAATAGCACAAATATGCCATACTTATGATAAGCACATCAATTAAAGCACTAATGACCATAAAAGAGAGATTATGATTTCATATGTGTTGAACTACATGATCTAGAGAGTGGATTTATTCTCTAAATTGTCATTTAACTCTTATATTTGCATCTCTTTTCTTTTAATTAGTTAGCTAATTTTCTAATTCTCTAGCCTAACTTTCACTCGACTTTGGTTTAATTTGATTGAATAGATTTTAAAATCATCAATTCCCTACGGATCGACCCGTATTCGTCACGTACTACAAGTGTACGCCATGCACTTGCGGTTATTTTATAATTTAAATTCATTCGACGGTTTTCTAAACCGATAGAATTTCCGTCGACGAACAATGGCGTTGAGAACCAGATATGGATCGTATGAATGGTTAGTAATGCCATTCGGGCTAACAAATGTGCCAGCATTCTTTGTAGATTTGATGCATTGAGTTTTCTGAGGGCACTTGGATAGGTTCGTATTGGTATTCATAGATGATATTTTGGTATACTTTAAAGAAGAAAGAGAGCATGAAGTTCATCTTATAGTGGTGCTTGAGACGTCGAGGCAGCAACAACTAAAAGCAAAAATTTTGAAGTATCATTTCTGGAAGAAGGAAGTGAAGTTTCTTGGTTATGTAGTCTCAGAGAAAGGGTTGTCTGTAGATCTGGTTATGATCGAGGTGGTGAATAATTGGAAGAGACCTGACACAGCCACTGAGATAAAGAGTTTTCTTTGATTAGCTGGTTATTATTAGAGATTTATTAATGATTTTTCGTGGATAGCAGCACCGATGACTAAGCTAACGCAGAAGGATGTGAAGTTCATTTGGAATGATAAGTGTGAGGAATCATTCCAAAGCTTGAAACACTTATTGACTAATGCAACTTTATTAGTTGTTCCACAAGGGAATCAAGACTTAGTATTGTATATGGATGCATGTGGAACAAGATTAGGAGCTGTGTTAATGCAAAGGGATAAAGTGATTACCAATTCTTCTCGACAGCTCAGACCGCATGAGGTTAGATATCCAACTCACGATTTGGAATTAGTTATGGTAATTTTTGCATTGAAGGTGTGGAGACATTACCTTTTGGGAGAACGGTTCGAGTTGTATACGGATCATAAGTCATTGAAGTATCTTTTCTCTCAGAAGGAGTTGAATATGAGGCAACAAAGGTGGTTAGTGTTTTTAGTCGCTTATGACTTTGGTATTGAGTACACACCGGGTAAGGGGAATAAAGTTGCAGATGCACTTAGCAGGAAAAATCAGAATGCAGTATTGGCAATGATAACTGAGTGGAAAATTTAGAAGCATTGACAACATGCAAAATATAGTGGAGATCCGAGGCTAGATCTAGTAAGGAAACTGCTATGTTATCATATTTAGAGGTTCAACCGGTGAGGATCGAAAAAATTGCTTCAAAGCAAGGGGAGGATCCATTATTAGCAGAATAGTTCAGAAAGTTAAAGGATGGAACAAAGAGCGATGATTTGAAAGATTTCGATCTTCACCAAAATGGATGGTTAAGGAAGAAAGGGAGGCTGTGTGTTCCGAATGTAGGAAACATTAGAAAAGAAGTTCTTGAAGAATGCCATCGTTCAAAGTTCACCTTTCATCCTGGAGGAACTATGATGTATCAGGATATGAAAAATGTTTCTTCTGGGAAGGCATGAAGAGAGATGTAGGCTTATGGAAGAAGGAGTGTTTGAACTGTCAATAGGTAAAAGCTGAACATCATAAACCAAGTGGGTTTCTTTAGCCTTTGGATGTTCCAGTGTGGAAACGGGATTCTATCTCAATGTTATCGATTAGTTGTCAAGTTCGAATAGAGGGAACGAAAGAATATGGGTTATAGTGGACAGATTGACCAAGAGTGCCCATTTTATTCCAATTCATTGAACCAGGACGACACCAGTTTTGGCTAAATTATTCATGAAGAATATAGTTAGACCGCATGAAATTCCTAGTAGTATAGTAAGTGATAGAGAATCCTTAATCACTAGCGAGTTCTGGAAGAGTCTATAGAAGACTTTGGGTACCAAGCTCAAGATGAGAACCGCTTACCATCCACAAATCGATGGGCAAACAGAAAGAGTTAACAAAGTCTTAGAAGATTTGTTACAAGCTCGTGTGCTAGACTTTAGGGGATCATGGAAAGACCATCTACACTTAGTCGAGTTTTCGTATAACAACAGTTACCAGGCTAGTATAGGGATGGCACCGTTTGAAGTTTTGTATGGAAGGCCATGCAAATCTCCCGTTTGTTGGTTAGAGACCGGTGATAGGTTAGTTCTTGGTCTAGGTTTGGTCAGAGAAGCTGCATAAAAGATTGAGTTCATTCGAGTCAGAATGAAGGAAGCTCAGTCTAGGCAAAAGAGCTATGCTGATAAAAGACTGAAAGACTTAGAGTTCTCAGTTGGGGTCATGTTTTCTTCAAAGTATCACCGATGAAAGTTGTAATCGGGTTTGGAAAATCAAGAAAATTGGAGCTGAGATTCATTGGACCATTTCCTATTGTAGAAAGGATTGGGAAACTCGCGTATACGGTGGAGTTACCGAGTAGTTTGGCAGGAGTTCACAATGTTATTCATGTTTCTCATCTAAGGAAGTGTATTTGAAATCCATAGACTAGTATAGTACTGACTGAGTTAGATGATTTAGTAGTGGAACCTAATTTGACTATAGTTAAAAAACCAGTTTGTATAGTCGCGAGAGATGAGAAGAGGCTAAGAAACAAGATAGTCAGATTAGTCAAAGTCCAGTGGGGTGACGACGAGAGAGACTGTACTTGGGAAACTGAGAGCAAGATTAGAGATACCTATCCTAACTTGTTTTGTTGTATGTTTAACCTTCATGATTGATTGTTATGAGTACCTTATCGTAATTTCAAGGATGAAATTCTCAAAGGAGGGGAGTTTGTAATGACCCTAATTTTGACTAACAATGTTTCAGACATTTAGTTAGATAAATCAAATGAAATAATGTGAATAGTTAAAGGATTGAGATTTGAATAATTTAAGGTAGCCGTGCCTCAATTAACCTATAAGCCAAAGAGAATTAAAATGAAATAAGTAAGACGAATAAGATAAGGGAAAAATAGGAATAAACTAAGTTCTTATAACCTAAACCCTTCTTACTTTCACTCCTTGTCCATTCTAAACATTTGCAAACAAAACTAAGAACATTCAATGCATGGTCGGCCACATTAAGGGAAAACAAAAGGGAAGTTAAGCAAGAATTCAAGTAGAAAGCTTAATCAAATCCATTCAAGAGCAAATCTCAACCTCCTTAACAACAACCTAAGGTGAATAATAGATTACTTCTCATTTTTATTATTTTCGGTTTTTAGATGGGATCCGAATTTATTTTGCAAGTAAAATGCCATGATTTGATTTGTTAAATGGAAATATATGCTTGTTGATGATTTATGTTGCTTCATACAGATTTTATGGCAAATTCTGATTTGAAAAACCTATTAAATTAAATCCTAATGACTTGCGTTTTTGATATAAGGTCAAAAAAATTAATTTAGAAATGGGTTTCAAGTTTTATAATTTTCTAAGTTAATATGGATTTATTATGAATTTTCTACGAAAGAAAATGGTTAAATGGGGTTTTAATGATTTTCAGCCAATATATGATGGCCTTGGATCTGAAATTTAAATATGTTTGAAAACATATTAAAATTGATTTATGAGATTTTTTGGAGAATTTTCCTAAGTATTTTATTATGGATATAAAATTATTTAAGGTATGGGACTTAAATGTTTTATATGCTTCTAAAAGGAGAAGAGGTTAATTTGCTAAATGTTTTAATTGTTAATTACTGAATTCGGCAGCACTTTTAGAAAATGATTTTGAAAAAGAATTGGAAACCAATTATATATTGACAAATAAGGCGAGTTAGTTGGAAAGATTATACTTTAAAAGGCTAATAATTAGTTTTGCAAAGAATTATTGCTTCGCCACTTACAACAGCTACCTTTTAACCCCACACTTCAGCCCGAACCAAGTCGAAACCAATACACATGGTATTAATTCCTTGGTATGTAGTGGATTGGAGTTAGGTGGAAGGTATAGAGTCGAAATATGCTTTCAAAGGGGTAGAAGCTGCTATTTTTGTCTATGAATCACTTATGTTCATAAAGGAGGCTTTCGAATAAGTTATATTAGCTTTCGACTGTGTCAAATTATCGAAAGGACTTTCTAAATGGGTTGCCGCAGTTTTATTTTAAAATGAAGCTTTCGAAGGGGTTCAAAACACATGCCGTTTCATTTAACCCTTCGAATCAATGCTTTCGACAGGGTGTTTTTGCCTTTAAACCTTGAAGCCGCTTCTCCATTCTTTCAAAAAGGTTGGTTTTGAAACCATCCACTTTCTTTTACTTAGGAATAATGCTTTCAAAAGCAATGCTTTTGCCCCATTTCTTTTAAGACGGTTTCAAATGGTTTTGATGCTGTGTTCCACAAACTTTTACTTGGACCCAATGTTTTTGAAAGGTTTGTTTTAAGTAAGGAATTTTAGTACTTTCGAAAAGTACATATAATGTAGGTTTCGAAGGGGAGGTACCCCAACGTTTCAGAATGGTTTACTTGAGATTTTAAATGGAAGGTTTCCAATGCTTTTGAAAGGTAAGTTTAAAGTATTTTGAAAAGAAGATGTCTAAGGTTTTATAAAGCTTTCGAAGAGATACTTTTAATGATTTCGAAAGGTCCATTTTTAAAGGTTCTAAAAGTATGTTTTGGCCTTTTAGCCTAGTGTTTCAAGGTAAAGTAGTTAACCTAATCAAAAGGGGTACTTTCAATGGATTCGAAATGGACTATTTAAAGTTTTTAAACAAGGGTTTCGAAGGTGATTTTTTGGATTTAAAAGCTAATGTTTTCTAAGTTAAAGAAGGGCTTTAACTTGTTTTAAAGGGATAGATAACCCTATTGATTTAGGTTTCCATCAACATTATTTTATGTAAAGCATGTATAGTGGAAAAGATATTTGAGTAAAGCAAAGAGTATATTTTTCTTTTTCAAGTATGATTTAAAGGGTTAAATCAATTTGAAAGAAATGTTTTCAAGGAAAATTTGATGGGGTAGTTAACCCTAAGTAAATGGCTAGGATGTTAGAATACGAGATGGGACTGGTATAGGGTCGCGCTTTATACTTTAGCTAGAAGCCCTTAGTTAATATAAGTTCAAATTTTCAGTGCATAAGGCTTTGTCACAGGTAAGACTAAAATGATGTTACACACAGAAAGGAATATACAGAAAAAGATAGGTTATTGGTAAGCCTGCAAAACCATTAGGATCAGTTGACCCTGGGAGAAGTAAGCTAAGGATAGACCGTCCAAGAGTGTGTCTAACAGAAGTTAGATTATTTATTTTGTCTGGTAGGCCCGAGTCAGCCAATGGTTAGTAGTTAGACAAACAAAACTATATTGTTCGGACAGATAGTCCACTAATTACCTGATTTATGTGCATATATGATATTGCTATTATTGCTTTAATCAGTTTGATTGCATGATTCTTATTTGCAAAAGATATGCTTTAAAAGGGATATTAGTGAGGGAAAAACCCGTTCCGCTAAGTGGCGTGGTCTCACTTAATATCACTAAACCGAGATGTAATAGTATTATTCACACCATGCTTTATGTCTGACTCGAAGTTTATGTTTTCCCCTTAAACTCTCAGGTGCTAAAAATTAGTTTCAGTAGATTGAGAGTTAGGGTTTTACAGGTTTAGTAGGTGGGCGAATAAGCTTCCGAAGACGTGGAGGAGGAAAAGTTAGCTATATAAGAGTAACTAGTTTTATTTTCGCTGTGATATATTTAAGATTGATGTGTCTATCGAGTACTCTAATCATCCAGGGGCATCTTCATATGTCGTTCTTGGCGTAAATTGTCATAATTATATTTGATCAAAACCTGGGAATCCTTTGTGATTGTGTAATGGAATATGAAACATGGATTTGAAATGTAATCTGCATAGTTGTTTTTGGAATCTATGATTTTTTTTCATATTCAAGTGCTTCTGATATTATGGATACCATTAACATTACCGTATTTGTCACCGGAAATCAATACTATAGATGATTGCAGCATCTGTAGCGCTTAGCTTCGGGCCTCAAGATAGGGGATATTACATTAACCCAACATAAAGGTGATTTACGTGGTTGTCCATACAAAGCTTCATAGGGCGCCATGCCAATGCTAGCTTGGAAACTATTGCTATAATAGAATTCTACCAAATGTAGATTTTCTACCCAAGAACCTCCAAAATCCAAAATAAATGCTCTCAAGAGATCCTCCAAAACCCAATTCACCCTTTTGGTTTCTCCGTCTGTCTGCAGATAATAGGCCATGCTCAAATTTAATTCTGTCCCTAAAGCAGCTTGCAATGCTCCCCAAAAACAACTGGTGAAGATGGGATCTCGAACACTGACTATACTTACTGGGATTCCATGCACTCGAACGATCTCCTTCAAATAAATTCCTGCCAAAGAAGCTGCAGTTCTAGATGACTTCACCAGAATAAAGTGCGTGCTCTTTTTTAATCGATCTACAATTACCCAAATGCCTTAATTACCTCTTCTTGTTCTGGGAAAACCATTAATAAAGTGCATGGATACTTGCTGTAATGACCCAGAAATCGGCCTTCGAAAATCGGCACCCGTACTTCACTTGTACTCAAAATGCCGTAGATTCAAACGTCGAATCTGGTTCACCGGAGCTTATAACACCATTAAGTACAACAACACAGTGGAAGGAAAAGAATATATCAATATATATATATCACATTGATACAATGACAGATACAAAAATCTGATACAATATGATACAACAGATATCAAAATACATCAAAGATATGATACAAGAAATAGCAGCGGAAAGAAAATAGATAACACCAGCAGCAGATAGAATATCTCCAATAGAATGCTCCAATCCATAGCTAGCGGAAAGCAAGGCCAGTCGTCCAAGGACTGACTAGCTCCAGATAATCTACTCAACCTGAATATCTGAGAAACCCAACTCTAGACTGCCCATGTGGAAAATGGTGGGCACCCAGAGTTTAGGAAGGGAACAATAAACTCCAGATCAGTCATGGGACTGGTGTGAGCAATAAAAACAGTTTATCTTTAAACAAACAACAAAAGAATTTTAAACGTTGAAAACCACAATGCTTTTGGAAAATGAAACTACCATAAGACCTCCCGCCACACACACAATGCAAATGCAGAATTGGAGGAGATTTCTTCTTATGATAGTCAAACATGCTTACTACGCAAAATCATTGGATTATTATTATTAGTGCATAGTGGAAAACATTTCGAAAGTATAATATTAATCTTAGCCAGCATACCACATTTCGTTGTATGCCTACTATAGCTACTATGTTCAATAGCAGGTTACCGCCACATTCCATAGCACGTTATACAACTAAAACCGTACAAGGCTCGTATTGTTTCTTTGGATTTTCCAACAAATGGTCAGGCTAAGGAACTTCCTATGCCACATGGGAACGCCTCTGGCTGGACGCCCCGAGAGATAACCTGCTCTCTGCCAACACAAGGCCGGTTACCCCCTTCCCGGGTAGTAAACCTGAGATACGCCACCCCTGGTCCTTTGGGACCTTTATCCGAGAGCTCTCGATAAGCAACATCACACAGTAATAAATATAGTGTGTCCACATGAGTAAGTATCTGGGCTCCATACCATGATACCACCCTTTTCCAGAAGGAATGGTCATACCCTAGGGGAGCTACCCCTGAAACCTTGCCGCATCTTTCCTGTTTCGACTATTTCCGGTCTGTGAGGGTCGATGAGGTCTCGTCCACAAAGCTACGCTTTTTCACAAAGCCGTGCTTTGATCACAAATGATCAATAAATGATCAACACACAGCAACACTCAGCATGCCACATTACCAAATTGGGAGTAAATTGCTGATAACCTTCAACTACATAACCTCTGAACTCATACGTATCAGAGAAGGGTGTTAAGCTAAGAGAATAAATTCTCCGCCACCAAACAGAAATGTATTTGAAAGAAATCTGCTTTATATCTCAAAGTGTAATGTCAGACATGTAACCATACAAGTCTGTTCCGGGTTCGAACAGAACCGAAGGCACTTCCGAAGAAGCCTTTGCAAATCCGGATAATTTTCTAATCACGTCCGGACTTCCCATCACAAAGGGTGATAAAATCTCTATATCGGGGACCAGTCGGTGCAGAGACATTCGACGAGTTGTCTTTTCATTTTCGAAGATATCCAGTCTTCACCACCGGTCTTCAAATGCAATCCATATACGACGTATCATTACTTGGAATGGGTTATATAACATAAAGGTCTTTTCCCGGCTAACCCGAATAACGAGCGCAATTAAAAATCATATGGATATTGGGATTTCAATTAAGTCACAACTTATTACCCAAAATCTTTCTTTTCAAATGGTTTAACAAATTACCATTTTCAAATCTTTAAACAAAAAGATTCATTTTAACAACCTTTAATGGTTTAAACAATTTCCACACTTTAATCTTTTAAACAAAAGATTCATTCACAGATTTTCCAAATTAATTCCCATTTCAATTGGATCAACTCATTAAATCTTTAAAACAAAGATTTAACTTATAGCTTTCAAACAATTCCATTTCAAATAGTTTAAACAAATCATCATTTTTAAATCTGTTAAAAATAAATAGATTTAATTCATAGCTTTCTAAAAGAATTCATTCATAACTTAGAAAACCATTTTTCAATTCAATCTTGAAATTCCTTTAGATAAACTGGAATTTCATTTCTTATCTGGAAGCTTTTATTCTTTTAAACAAACAGTTTTCATTTTGGAAATCTGATTCATTTATACGAGTTAAGGTTCTTGGGTTAAATTCAAATTCTCAAACCAATATTTTAAAATGGTTCCAATTCATATAAACACATTTATAACATCCTTAACCATAATTTCCAAACATGGAATTCAATTCCAGATTATTTGAATTCAAATTCAAATTGAATTTCAAATCTAAATCAAGTTATTCAAAAATAACTTTAATCTTAGAAAACACCCTTTTCAAAAGCTTTAATATTTAATCCAAATTCATTTCCAAAATAAATTGAAATTGACATTTCAATTTCAAAAATATTAATTTTAAATCATCTGTGACTTAACCGATTTCCACGTGAAATCCATATTTGTGTGTGTATGGTGTAGTCCGGGGTTTAACACAATAGTGCAATATCATTCAATCATCACAGATTAAATACAACAATATCTTTGATAAGCGGTATAATTATAACGCTTATCGTTCATTTACAGATCACAGATATATATGTCACAGATAATAAATTACATCACAGATAATTTATCATAGATCACAACATAAATCAGGATATATCACAAAGCATCACAAATCAGGGATATCAACAATTCAATCATTCAGTCAGGTCCAAACATTCATAAGTAAAATTTATTAATCAATTGATTAATTTAAAACAGATGTGTTAATTTATTAATCCAGGTTAATTATTATAAGTTAATTTCAAATTATTTGAAATAAATCCTCTTTTCAAATTTTATTAGTTAATCTTTTACTTATAATTCATCAACCTTTAATTATTAAATAATTAACCTTTAATTATTTAATCCACCATTTAATTAATTATCTTTGTAATTAATCATCATTAACAATTCTCAATTACAAATAAATTAGACACTTTATTATTAATTTACCAATCTTTAATTATACATTGATAAACCCCTAATTTCTTAATTAATTACAATTATAAATTAATTTAACCCTTCTTAATTACTCTTTTTAAATAATTAATTAATAATGATTATTTATCTTAATTAACCTTTAAAAATCTTCCTTAATAACTATGAAATCAAATTATTTCTAACTTAAAAAGGCTTGAAGGTTAATTAAATTTCAAAACACTTATCTTACATTATTTACTTAATTAAAATATTAATTAAGATTTAAAACATTCTTAAGTATTCTCTTAAATAATCAAACTTTTAAAATAAATCCTTTACTTAAATTATCAGACATTAATTAAGTCATAAACACTTAAACTTGCTGAAATGATTAGCTGGAACTTCACTTATACTGGACTGCAAGTTGAAAATCAAACCCGAGAATATCTCCGAGTTTACTCGAGTAATCACTCGAGTTTCCACTAACTTTCCCCGAGTCATTCTTCTTTTCCTCACATACGCTCTTCTTCCTCTTCTTTTAATTTTAAAACTATTACTGGAAACACTCGCGACCAACTCGAAAACGAACTCGAGACAAATACTCTACTTTCCCGAGTACAAACTCGAGTAAGCTTCTTCTTCTTCCTTTTCTTACCACTGATACGCACCATCTCAGGTGCACATGTACAGATGAACGCCGGCGATCTGACTCCACCACCCATTGTCGACAAGTCACCGATCCACTCCATACTCGATTCCGACCATCCCACTCGATCATCAATCTCGAAGTCGAAATCGAGCCAAACCATACGAACTGGAACAGAACTTTCGATCGAAAAAACTTCCAACGCCATCGATCTCGACCACAATATCATTCGCCCCTCAACCTGAAGCTACGCCACTACTTCCAGTCTCGTTTCCCCCCATTGCGATCGAACCCGGTGCGCCACCGATGCCGTACCACCTTGACAAAGCCGAACCCTCAAATTCTTCCACTAAACCCTAAATCACCTTCGATAGCTCAACACGATCTTTGGAAAAATATACGCCTATTTTTCCATCGATCTACCATCCTCTAGCCTCCTCCGTACCAAAGATCGAACCACCAGTCATCGCCGATCATCGGCAATTGACCAAAACCCAGAAATCGTACATCATTCAATATCTCGGCCAATACACCATTAAAAATTACAAAATTTATTTCTAAATTCATGAATTGGATTCACGATCCAAATTATATAATCAGATTTTTAAATTATCATATTTGATTTTTTTAACAAAATCTTGATTTTACTATAATCTTAATATTACAGTATATTTGTTAGTTTTGAACACTTAATATTATTTTTAAAAACAATAACACATTGTTATTATCATTTCCTTTTCAGAATCAAGGTCTAATATTGATTATACAGGGAGATAGGAATTATTTTGATGATGAAGGTGAACCTATCAATAACAGCAGAGCTTAAATGAAAATACACAGAGACCATTTTACAGATATGCTATACTTATATTCACACATTTAAAATCAAGCAAGCATTATAAACTATAATCCTACACATGCAACAGATTTCATCACAGGTTTGTAAACTATTTTTTTTAAATAAAAGGTTACTCACACCTATTTCAAAATAAAGAAGGTGAAGTTTGCTCACCTTAGTTAACAGAGAACACTACAGGGTTTTCTTTTGATTTCCTGGAACTGTAAATTTGAAATTTTGCTTTGCTAATGAAGTTGAACTCTTTGCATGCTTGATACTTATTACAGCTTTGAAAATGTTTGAAGAATTTGAGAAAATGTTTACAAGTATGTTCAGCCTTGTGAACGAAAGCTGTACACATATAGAAAGAAAGAGGTGTGCAGGTACAAGATTTTCTTTTATTTGGTCAGGGATATTTCTTCTTTATGGAGGCTGAGGTGATTTCTTTGCTTGTACTAGGGATGATGGCATTAAATGCCTTGGTCCCTTTTCAAATTTACATATACCATTTCTTTATTTTGTATGTACAACTTGTATATTTTCCATTTCGGCTGATAAGATTTTGGGTGGTGCCTACATTAATTCACATTGTACATACTTATATTTATATTTGTTTGCTTTGACTATGCTAAGTTTGATTTTCGGCTGAAATGATTTGTTTTGGTGCTTAAGTTTTTGATTCATTCTTTTGCAATACTTTATCATATATTTGCTAAGGTCTTCTCTTTGGTAAACCATCCATATATACATATTTTGTTTTCTTTCTTTTCTTTTCTTTTGCTTTGTCTTAATAATACTACTTTAAAATATAAATAAACTTCTATTTTAATTTATCTTATTTTTCCCTTCTATTATTTTGTAGTCTATACTATTTATATTATTTTGTATTGATTTATTAACATAAGATTAAGATATATATATTTACTTTATATTGTTATATCTTATATTTTATTTATTTCTTATTATCTTGTTATATAGATGATTTCTATTTTTAATTAGTTGTTAAAGTTTAGTAAATGTATTTACTTAATATTTTTTATAGTTTATCTTATATTTATTCATCTCTATTTATAACTCGATTATTTATTTTACTTTAATATTTATTGTCTTGTATTTAATTTATAAATTCAAATTATTATTAACCATCAATTCTAATATTTATTATTATCATTAATTATTAAACCATTTGTTTACAACTTAAATTCAAATCGAATGTATACATGTATATATTATTTATAATTTCAAATTTTCTCATATATGCTCAAATACATATATATTCACATATATACAGTATTTACAATATTTTTAAATTAAAATGATTTATCCAGAATATACTTGAATCCGAGGAAACTCGCATCACTTTAATCCATTTATTTTACTATTTTATTCAAAAATACAATTAATTATTAATTTAAAATATATAGAAAATTTGGGGTCGTTACAAACTTCCCCCCTTAAAAGAATTTCGTCCTCGAAATTGCCAAGGAGACACAAAGATAGATGAAGAATATTTCATCAACTCAAACTGAATATCTATTCTGAATTTGGCTTACCAAATCAGAATATCAACAATAGATACAAGAACGAACCTGTTTGACACTTCACAAGATACTCGGGTTATCCAGATCTACGAAATATGTAGTGGCATCGGTTAGTTCGAAGGATAACTAACCATTCTTAGAATATATTGGGACCCAAAGAATAGATAGATATATGGATACAATTTCAAAAAAAAAATTAGTTTAGAACTAAAGTATACCTATCAACCATAACAACCAAAGCAAACAAGGCAACCAATACATCCAAACAACAATTTTGGTCTATCCGGAGTTTACGTCCCATATTGATATATCGAATCTTATTCCTGGATCTACCAGAAATCATCGAAGAATTGAAAAGAGATGCTGAACAAAAGAGATTGACAGAGAAAATATTATTTCCTCGTTGTTACAGGGTATTGACCATTTAAAGTCGTATTCCCCTGTCTCCTATCCCATCCTCTTCTTGCACTCATACTCACTATCAGTGGATAGTAAGAGAATTTACTGAAGCGTACGGACGGATATCTGAGAATTACTCATTCTAGGGTATACTTCACCCTATCTCTAATGAGCTACTTAATGTGTTATACTCCTGAGGTAAAGTTCAACCTTAGCTCTGATACCACGTAATAATGACCCAGAAATCGGCCTTCGAAAATCGACACCCGTACTTCGCTTGTACTCAAAATGCCGTAGATTCAAACGTCGAATCTGGTTCTCCAGAGCTTATAACACCATTAAGTACAACAACACAGCGGAAGGAAAAGAATATATCAATATACATATCACATTGATACAATGACAGATACAAAAATCTGATACAACAGAATGATACAACAGATATCAAAATACATCAGAGATATGATACAAGAAATAGCAGCGGAAAGAAAATAGATAACACCAGCAGCGGATATAATATCTCCAATAGAATGCTCCAATCCATAGCTAGCAGAAAGCAAGGTCAATCGTCCAAGGACTGACTAGCTCTAGATAATCTACTCAACCTGAATATCTGAGAAACCCAACTCTAGACTGCCCGTGTGGAAAATGGTGGGCACCCAGAGTTTCGGAAGGGAACAATTAACTCCGGATCAGTCATGGGACTGGTGTGAGCAACAAAAACAGTTTATCTTTAAACAAACAACAAAAGAATTTTAAACGTTGAAAACCGCAATGCTTTTGGAAAATGAAACTACCATAAGACCTCCCGCCACACACACAATGCAAACGCGGAATTGGAGGAGATTTCTTCTTATGATAGTCAAACATGCTTACTACGCAAAATCATTGGATTATTATTATTAGTGCATAGTGGAAAACATTTCGAAAGTATAATATTAATCTTAGCCAGCATACCACATTTCGTCGTATGCCTACTATAGCTACTATGTTCAATAGCAGGTTATACAACTAAAACCGTACAAGGCTCGTATTGTTTCTTTGGATTTTCCAACAAATGGTCAGGCTAAGGAACTTCCTATGCCACATGGGAATGCCTCTGGCTGGACGCCCCGAGAGACAACCTGCTCTCTGCCAACACAAGGCCGGTTACCCCCTTCCCGGGTAGTAAACCTAAGATACGCCACCCCCGGTCCTTTGGGACCTTTATCTGAGAGCTCTCGATAACCAACATCACACAGTAATAAATATAGTGTGTCCACATGAGTAAGTATCTGGGCTCCATACCATGATACCACCCTTTTCCAGAAGGAATGGTCATACCCTAGGGGAGCTACCCCTGAAACCTTGCCGCATCTTTCCTGTTTCGACCATTTCCGGTCTGTGAGGCTCGATGAGGTCTCGTCCATAAAGCTACGCTTTTTCACAAAGCCGTGCTTTGATCACAAATGATCAATAAATGATCAACACACAGCCACACTTAACATGCCACATTACCAAATTGGGAGTATATCGCTGATAACCTTCAACTACATAACCTCTGAGCTCATACGTCTCAGAGAAGGGTGTTAAGCTAAGAGAATAAATTCTCCGCCACCAAACAGAAATGTATTTGAAAGAAATCTGCTTTATATCTCAAAGTGTAATGTCAGACATGTAACCATACAGGTCTGTTCCGGGTTCGAACAGAACCGAAGGCACTTCCGAAGAAGCCCTTGCAAATCCGGATAATTTTCTAATAACGTCTGGACTTCCCATCACAAAGGGTGATAAAATCTATATACCGGGGACCAGTCGGTGCAGAGACATTCGACGAGTTGTCCTTTCGTTTTCGAAGATATCCGGTCTTCACCACCGGTCTTCAAATGCAATCCATATACGACGTATCATTATTCGGAATGTGTTATATGACACAAAGGTCTTTTCCCGGCAAACCCGAATAACGAGCGCAATCAAAAATCATATGGATATTGGGATTTCAATTAAGTCACAACTTATTACCCAAAATCTTTCTTTTCAAATGGTTTAACAAATTACCATTTTCAAATCTTTAAAAAAAAGATTCATTTTAACAACCTTCAATGGTTTAAACAATTTCCACACTTTAATCTTTTAAACAAAAGATTCATTCATAGATTTTCTAAATTAATTCCCATTTCAATTGGATCAACTCATTAAATCTTTAAAACAAAGATTTAACTTATAGCTTTCAAACAATTCCATTTCAAATAGTTTAAACAAATCATCATTTTTAAATCTGTTAAAAATAAACAGATTTAATTCATAGCTTTCTAAAAGAATTCATTCATAACTTAGAAAACCATTTTTCAATTCAATCTTGAAATTCCTTTAGTTAAACTGGAATTTCATTTCTTATCTGGAAGCTTTTATTCTTTTAGACAAACAGTTTTCATTTTGGAAATCTGATTCATTTATACGAGTTAAGGTTCTTGGGTTAAATTCAAATTCTCAAACCAATATTTTAAAATGGTTCCAATTCAGATAAACACATTTATAACATCCTTAACCATAATTTCCAAACATGGAATTCAATTCCAAATTATTTGAATTCAAATTCAAATTGAATTTCAAATCTAAATCAAGTTATTCAAAAATAACTTTAATCTTTGAAAACACCCTTTTCAAAAGCTTTAATATTTAATCCAAATTCATTTCCAAAATAAATTGAAATTGACATTTCAATTTCAAAAATATTAATTTTAAATCATCTGTGACTTAACCGATTTCCACGTGAAATCCAAATTTGTGTGTGTATGGTGTAGTCCAGGGTTTAACACAATAGTGCAATATCATTCAATCATCACAGATTAAATACAACAATATCTTTGATAAGCGGTATAATTATAACGCTTATCGTTCATTTACAGATCACAAATATATATGTCACAAATAATAAATTACATCACAGATAATTTATCATAGATCACAACATAAATCAGGATATATCACAAAGCATCACAAATCAGGGATATCAACAATTCAATCATTCAGTCAGGTCCAAACATTCATAAGTAAAATTTATTAATCAATTGATTAATTCAAAACAGATGTGTTAATTTATTAATCCACGTTAATTATCATAAGTTAATTTCAAATTATTTGAAATAAATCCTCTTTTCAAATTTTATTAGTTAATCTTTTACTTATAATTCATCAACCTTTAATTATTAAATAATTAACCTTTAATTATTTAATCCACCATTTAATTAATTATCTTTGTAATTAATCATCATTAATAATTCTCAATTACAAATAAATTAGACACTTTATTATTAATTTACCAATCTTTAATTACACATTGATAAACCCCTAATTTCTTAATTAATTACAATTATAAATTAATTTAACCCTTCTTAATTACTCTTTTTAAACAATTAATTAATAATAATTATTTATCTTAATTAACCTTTAAAAATCTTCCTTAATAACTTTGAAATCAAATTATTTCTAACTTAAAAAGGCTTGAAGGTTAATTAAATTTCAAAACACTTATCTTACATTATTTACTTAATTAAAATATTAATTAAGATTTAAAACATTCTTAAGTATTCTCTTAAATAATCAAACTTTTAAAATAAATCCTTTACTTAAATTATCAGACATTAATTAAGTCATAAACACTTAAACTTGATGAAATGATTAGCTGGAACTTCACTTATACTAGACTGCAAGTTTAAAATCAAACCCGAGAATATCTCCGAGTTTACTCGAGTAATCACTCGAGTTTCCACTAACTTTCCCCAAGTCATTCTTTTCTTCCTCACGTACGCTCTTCTTCCTCTTCTTTTAATTTTAAAACTATTACTGAAAACACTCGCGACCAACTCGAAAACGAACTCGAGACAAATACTCCACTTTCCCGAGTACAAACTCGAGTAAGCTTCTTCTTCTTCCTTTTCTTACCACTGATACGCACCATCTCAGGTGCACATGTACAGATGAACGCCGACGATCTGACTCACCACCTATTGTCGACAAGTCACCGATCCACTCCACACTCAATTCCGACCATCCCACTCGATCATCAATCTCGAAGTCGAAATCGAGCCAAACTA
The DNA here is from genome assembly GCA_030737815.1 of Allium fistulosum. Lineage (NCBI taxonomy): Eukaryota > Viridiplantae > Streptophyta > Magnoliopsida > Asparagales > Amaryllidaceae > Allium > Allium fistulosum. The sequence goes on from CM060903.1 coordinate 71,936,151, forward strand.
GACGAACTGGAACAGAACTTTCGATCGAAAAAACTTCCAACGCCATCGATCTCGACCACGATATCATTCGCCCCTCAACCAGAAGCTACGCCACTACTTCCAGTCTCGTTTCCCCCCATTGCGATCGTACCCGGTGCACCACCGATGTCGTACCACCTTGACAAAGCCGACCCCTCAAATTCTTCCACTAAACCCTAAATCACCTTCGATAGCTCAACACGATCTTTGGAAAAATATACGCCTATTTTTCCATCAATCTACCATCCTCTAGCCTCCTCCGTACCAAAGATCGAACCACCAGTCATCGCCGATCATCGACAATTGACCAAAACCCAGAAATCGTACATCATTTAATATCTCGGCCAATACACCATTAAAAATTACAAAATTTATTTCTAAATTCATGAATTGGATTCACAATCCAAATTATATAATCAGATTTTTAAATTATCATATTTGATTTTTTTAACAAAATCTTGATTTTACTATAATCTTAATATTACAGTATATTTGTTAGTTTTGAACACTTAATATTATTTTTAAAAACAATAACACATTGTTATTATCATTTCCTTTTCAGAATCAAGGTCTAATATTGATTATACAGGGAGATAGGAATTATTTTGATGATGAAGGTGAACCTATCACTAACAACAGAGCTTAAATGAAAATACACAGAGACCATTTTACAGATATGCTATACTTATATTCACACATTTAAAATCAAGCAAGCATTATAAACTATAATCCTACACATGCAACAGATTTCATCACAGGTTTGTAAACTATTTTTTTTAAATAAAAGGTTTACTCACACCTATTTCAAAATAAAGAAGGTGAAGTTTGCTCACCTTAGTTAATAGAGAACACTACAGGCTTTTCTTTTGATTTCCTGGAACTGTAAATTTGAAATTTTGCTTTGCTAATGAAGTTGAACTCTTTGCATGCTTGATACTTATTACAGCTTTGAAAATGTTTGAAGAATTTGAGAAAATGTTTACAAGTATGTTCAGCCTTGTGAACGAAAGCTGTATACATATAGAAAGAAAGAGGTGTGCAGGTACAAGATTTTCTTTTATTTGGTCAGGGATATTCTTCCTTATGGAGGCTGAGGTGATTTCTTTGCTTGTACTAGAGATGATGGCATTAAATGCCTTGGTCCCTTTTCAAGTTTACATATACCATTTCTTTATTTTGTATCTACAACTTGTATATTTTCCATTTCGGCTGATAAGATTTTGGGTGGTGCCTACATTAATTCACATTGTACATACTTATATTTATATTTGTTTGCTTTGACTATGCTAAGTTTGATTTTCGGCTGAAATGATTTGTTTTGGTGCTTATGTTTTTGATTCATTCTTTTGCAATACTTTATCATATATTTGCTAAGGTTTTCTCTTTAGTAAACCATCCATATATACATATTTTGTTTTCTTTCTTTTCTTTTCTTTTGCTTTGTCTTAATAATACTACTTTAAAATATAAATAAACTTCTATTTTAATTTATCTGATTTTTTTCCCTTCTATTATTTTGTAGTCTATACTATTTATATTATTTTGTATTGATTTATTAACATAAGATTAAGATATATATATTTACTTTATATTGTTATATCTTATATTTCATTTATTTCTTATTATCTTGTAATATAGATGATTTCTATTTTTAATTAGTTGTTAAAGTTTAGTAAATGTATTTACTTGATATTTTTTATAGTTTATCTTATATTTATTCATCTCTATTTATAACTTGATTATTTATTTTACTTTAATATTTATTGTCTTGTATTTAATTTATAAATTCAAATTATTATTATATCAATTCTAATATTTATTATTATCATTAATTATTAAACCATTTGTTTACAACTTAAATTCAAATCGAATGTATACACGTATATATTATTTATAATTTCAAATTTACTCATATATGCTCAAATACATATATATTCACATATATACAGTATTTACAATATTTTTAAATTAAAATGATTTATCCAGAATATACTTGAATCCGAAGAAACTCGCATCACTTTAATCCATTTATTTTACTATTTTATTCAAAAATACAATTAATTATTAATTTAAAATATATAGAAAATTTGAGGTCATTACACTTGCTCCCACTTCCACTTCGGTATCTCCAATGGTTGGTGCAACCCATCAGTCTTCTGTTGGTCACTCTTCACCTGTTGACAATTAGCACAGTGGCTCACGAAGATTGAAATGTCTCTCTTCATCCCCTTCCACAGAAAGGATTTCTTCATATTCTGAAACATTTTGGTCACTCCTTGGTGGATAAATAACCTCGATCGATGGCACTCTCTTAGCATATCTAGTCTAATTCCATTAACATCGGGCACACAAATTCATCAATTCATTCTTAAAATGCCTCAGGAGTCAATCTAAAAACTAGAAACAATTCCATCTTCAACATCCTTCTTAAGCCAAGCTAGAATGACTTTTGTTTTGGTAGAGGAATGTTCATAGATAAATATATAGAGTTTAACTTGATTTTTGAGAGTGTAGTCACTAGTTTTTGGCTTGAGAATTTCTCTTGGATGCCATTGGAGTATTCGTGTACATGAAGAGAAGAGAAATGAAAATATAAATTAATATGTAAAGTGGAAAATGTGTGGAGATGGTGGGTATTTATAGGCAAAAGAGATATAATGGTGCTTAAAATAACTCATTAATATAAAATAACAAAATGTCTTCATGTAGCATGCTTCCATGCCTCCGTCCTCACCTTAGAAGTAAACGCACCCCCCTAGGTCCACCCTCCACCATGCTTTAGGTACTTTTTAAGGTTATGGTTAGGGTACTTAATTAATTTCCTAAGGTTATTTAATATATTTTGTGCATTTTATGTGAAATCAAGTTTTATATTTAAGCTAAGCTTGATTACTTTCTTTAACACATTGATTTTATTATCACATGACATATGTGCATGTGTGTGCATGAGTGATACAATATGTGCACAATGTTTTCGATGACTTTTTGATGTCGAAAAGTCAAAATTTCGGAAAACATTTTTCGGCCACATTTTCTATTTCTATTTGAACTAAATTATTTTTGTAAAATAATTTTGAAAAGGGTTTTAATATCATAAATTAATATTTAAAATATGTTTATTTGGTTACTAAAATCCAATGTTTAAATATTTAAAAATGATTTAAATATTCAAATACAAAGCGACTAATTTTACGGTCATTGCACTCTCCCCCCTTAGGAGAATTTTGTCCCCGAAATTACTACAAAAAAGACAATCCAAAAGGTATATATCATACCAAAAATATTTATATAACAATGCAATGCAACTATGCCATAAAAGAACATACATAACACATTCAAACAACAAACAAGTAACCTGCCATTACATCAGGGTAAGTTTCTCTAATATGATCCTCAGTCTCCCAAGTACAATCGCGGGGGTCATCACTCCATTGAACCTTCACAAGCTTCACTACCTTGATTCTCAATCTCCTTTTATCCCAATCTACAATATGAACTAGGTGTTGGACTACCGTCCAATTTATTTCTATTTCCATGTCTTCCTGAACAGATGTCTCTAAAATCAAAGATGGATCATGAACATTCTTTCTCAAATGAGATACATAAAAGACATTATGAACTTCGGACAATCTTTCAGGGAGTTCTACTCTATAGGCCAATGATCCAATTCTCTCAAGTATTCTTAGTGGTCCAATGAATCTGGGTGTTAGCTTTCTTGCTCTTCTGAATCTCAAAACTCCTTTAATCGAGGAAACTTTTTCAAATACCAAATCCCCGACCGCAAACTCTAAGTCCCTTCTCAGTTGATCGGCATAACTTTTCTATTGATCCTGGGTTTCTTTCATTCTTTCCTTGAACATAGCCACTTTCTCTAATGCTTCTCGAATTATCTCTGGTCCAAGAACTAATCGGTCTCCAATCTCAACCTAACATGAAGTTGATTTACATGGTCGTCCACACAAAGTTTCATAGGGTACCATGCCAATGCTAGCTTGGTAACTGTTGTTGTAAGAGAACTCTACCAAATGTAGATGATCTTCCCAAGAACCTACAAAATGCATGCTCTCAAGAGATCCTCCAAATATCAGTTCACCCTTTCGGTTTGTCCGTCCGTCTGGGGTGACAGGTTGTTCTTAAATTGAATTCTCTCCCTAAAGCAGCTTGTAAGGCTCCCCAAAAACGACTAGTGAAGATAGGATTACAACCGTAGGCTTTTCATCCGTCCTAGCACCACTGTGCCATTACACTAGTACCTCGAATATGCTTTTATGGCCAGCCTCGCGACTGTAAGCATCAAGCAAACTAACCCATCAAGGTATTATACTACCTCTTCGGTACGTGTAGAAGTAAGAGTCTCTTGCTCACCACCAAATGAAAGCGAGAACTCCCTTTCACATTAATCCAACCAATGGAAACATATCCGATCTCAATCTTTATGAAACAACATTCATTAGCTTCTAGTAAACTAAATCCCGGTTCTTTAGGAAATAAGCAGTCAAAGATAAGAGTGGAGATCCGTTAGTGGATGTATTTCCTTACCATTTGTCCTAGGAGAATGAAACGAGATTTATACACACAGTACAACATCATCAGAGATGACTGTACCATATAACTCACGTGTTTTCTACTAGATATTTCCAAAGTTACGTTTTGCCTCCGTATTTGATAGTCGGTTATTTAACTATCCAATAAACAAACAACAACCAATTCTAATTAAGATTTATCTATCCATAGCAACCACAAAGCCTCAAAACAAATCTTTATTTAATAAATCTCTTTTCAAAACATTTGTCTAAAACATTCATATACTTATCTCTCTGACATAAGTATACTCACAAAGCATCGCGAATTACTTCTTACTTCCAAACCTTATTAAAAAGGGTTAAAATTTTTTTGTTTAAATTGGAGGTAAGGACAACCCTCAATGCTATCCCCTCGGTGTTAAATGTGGAACGGATGTTCCATACCACCATTTTTAAAAGGTCAGTTTAGAGAAACCCAAATCTCAAATTCTTTTTATACTTCTTTCGATAAATCCTTTTTAATCAAATCTATTTCATTCATGAATTCTCTTTTGCTTGAAATCCAAATCCATTTCAAAATGATTACCAACTTTCCAAATTCATTTATAAAATGGTTCTAAGCCATTGCTAAATAACAACGGTTTCGAGCCGTTGTAAAATCATTAAGAATGACTAAAGGCCGTTTTACTTTTGCAACGGCTCAAAGCCGTTGTGAAATTTTCTAAGTTTTTTTTATTTCGGTGACCACTTGCGTATCCCCCCTCCATTCTTAAGATAATACGCTCCTCTATCACAGTTAACTTTCCAGAAGAATACTGTTTGCCCAAATAACGCACCCACTCTTGTCTAATTTCATATTCCAAATCGCTAAAGTTTAATATCTGATTTCAGATCCCTGTGTGAATTCTGGAATCGGTTTTGCAATTGCAAAGGTATCGGCTGATTATCGACGCAGTTCAAAAAGAATCGAGTGATCTCATTTTATCAAAATTTGCAATCGATCCGGTCAAGGTATTTAATACAAATCGATTTGTATTCCTTATGAATGGTTCGTTATGTTTAAATCATCAATTTGGTTCTGTATTTTCGAATGAATGGTTCGGTATATGATAGTTTTCTAATATAATAGTTTTCCTGGTTTGGTATATAATAGTTTGACTTTTATTCCTTGTAAATGGTTCGATTTTGATTTTTATTCCTTATGAATGGTTCGGTATATTATAGTTTTTGAATTAAATTTAAGTCTTGTTAGATTGCAGTTTGATTTAGATTCTTCAATTTGGTTCAGTTTAGTAATCCGAGTTCTCATTTATAGTTACAACTTGCAAGTCTTATATGATTGAGCTGCTCCTAACCTGTTTGAAATTTATGTTTGAAATTTGATTTACTCAGTATGTTTGTTGGACATTAACTTACTAAATAATATCTGTAGTAAACCATCCTTTTATTTTTTGTTTCACAATCTTTCATTTGTAAAAGAATCTCTTAATGGTTGAAACAAATTTACTTTAGAGTAGGAATTTGTAGAGCTTCATTTTGTTTAGAACATATTGGTAAAATATTATGTTTTAATGGTTACCAAAACTTCATTTAGCAGTTAGCAAAACATCATAATTAGCTAAAATTATTGGTAATCGTCTTTGATTTATTGAGATGAGTATGGTTATTGTCCATTAGCTGAAACTAGAACAACTATCTGCTCATATATATTTCCTTTGCCATGTTGTGTCTACTATTTGTTCAAACAACAATTACCTTGATTCTGTTGTTGTGTTTGTTTGGTTTGTCATATGGTGCTATGCAATAAAAGTCCCACATTGCCAAATTTAACACTAGGCATCCATGTACATCAATTATCCTTTCAGTCAACTAAAACCAATATATCTTTAGCGTCAAAATTTCACACCTTAAGCTTAGATATACAAAGAGATGCAAACTTTGTATATTGGTGTGCTTGGAAAGTTGTTTTTTGTTTTATGTAAAATAGTCTATTGTTAATTATTTTTTTATGGGAGTGCGCGTGTGTCTTCATAATCATATTCTTTATTTTAGCTGCAGTATATATATAAAGAACATTTAACCTAGTATTTTGGCGCATTTTCATCGGTTAGGTTAGTTAGTAAGAGTATTATGCTAAGCAAAACTTTTGTATATATAATATTTTGTTTAACTATGTTGTATTAATAAATAAGAATGTTCACTAAGCCTTGATCATCTATATACAGGTTCTTTAAAATTTTATGAGAGTATGTAAATTTGTATGCATGTAAGCTTCAGTGGTTATAACAAATTATATATAAATTTAGAGTAGGTAAAAGCGCTACTCTGTGAGAGTATATGTATGCATGTGTGATTGGAAGTGTGAGTGTTTATTTTTATGTGGCCAGGCATGTTCTATGTGGAAATGAGTTATATATGCATGAGTTAGAAAATGAATAGTGTGTTATTATATATATGGGTGCTGTGTGTATCCAAGTCTATGCTTTTGAATGTGTTAGCTTCAGCAAGTGTTTGAATGTGTTCTTGCAAGGTTCAGATTTTATATGTCTTGAGAGAATAAACTAATTATTTATGATGTTTATTGTACGAAAATTTATTATATGTTATCATTGTTTTTCATGCGTGAATTTTGTTCTAAAACAAGGGTTGCACTTATACGCGCAAACGCACCCTTATTCGTGAATGATTGTTATGTCACTCAAAACATATATAAGTGAACTATACATCAAACTAGTTTGAGTTGTGTTATGTGTTTGTATATGTCATAGGATAATATAATGAGCTGATAGAAAAATAATTGACAACACATCATATATGATATAACAGGTTAGTTTGTCTTCTAGTATAGAAAAATATTGGATGAAAAAATCTGATCGAAGAACTACACGATATGTGGAAGGAGTGTAGAAGTTTATTGACTTCGTTGTGGAAAATGATGGTAATAAGGAAATCTATTCATGTCCTTGCACACATTGCAAAAATATGAAAATGAAGATTAAATTAGATGACATTCATTATCATCTACTTAGATGGAGAATTTTCCAATCATATACCATTTGGCATTTTCATGGGGAAGAGACGGCAGGGAAGCAAAAACAGCCCGTTAGTCAAGCCATAATTACCTATGAGTCTGAACTTCCTAGGATGGAAGATCTGGTCAACGATGCTAATAGACTTCATCATTTTCAACCTACAAGTTCGTTGCTCGATAATATTGGAGAATCACCTACAGTTGATGTCGATTGGCAGGCCAATCAAAGTAGGAAGTATAAATCACTTTTTGATAGTGCAAAAGAGCCATCGTATCCTTCATGCCCAAAAGGGATAACAAAATTGTATGCCATTGTGAAGCTGAATAGCTTGAAAACTCAATACGGCTTTTCCGTCAATGGTGTGACTGCACTCCTCGAATTTAAAGGAATTACTCCCTGAAGGTAACACACTACCAACAAAGTACTTCGACATGAAGAAGATGATTAAACAAGTTGGGATGGATTATAAAACTTATAATGCATGCATTAATGACTGCATTTTATACTGGAAAGATGATGCAAATAGAGTTTCTTGTCCAATTTGCAATGAACCAAGATATAAGACAACATTCAACGAAAAGAAAAGAGCCACCAAAGTACCTCAAAAGACTTTGAGACATTTCCCATTAATTTCTAGATTAAGGAGATTGTATATTATACCATGGATACCAGATGTTATGACTTGGCATGGTCAAGCAAAGTCTGATTCAGCTGTAATGCATCATCCATGTGACACTTCTCAATGGTGAGCTACAGATTCTTTTGACAAAACGTTTGCTACTGAACCACAAAATGTCACGCTTGGAATAGCAACAGATGGTTTCAATCCACATGTATCTCTAGCTAACCGTTATAGTTGTTGGCCAGTAATTGTAGTACCGTATAATCTTCCTCCATCAATGTGCATGAAAAGGGAGTTTTCAATGTTGACATTGTTGATTTCTGGGCCAAAACAACCAGGGAATGATATTGATGTTTATTTGCAACCATTGATAGACGAGTTTAAGCAGTTATGGGAAGGAGTCATTGCATTTGACTCATTTAATAAATCTGAGTTCACAATGAGAGCTAGGGTGTTGTGGGTAATTCATGATCATCCTGCACTTAGGACTTTATCAGGGTCACAACTCATGGCTATTTTGCATGTCCTATATATTGGGAAGACACTTGTGCTTATTATCTTCCTGAAAGTAAGAAGATCTATTACATGGGACATCGAAGATTTCTTCCTTCCAAACACAAGTTTCAAGACGAAAAAACAAACTTTAATAGCAAACAAGAATACCATCGTCCTCCATGGCCATTAAATGGTTATCAAGTTAAAGAGAAGGTAGTGAATATCAAGATGAAAGTTGGTAAAAACAAACCGGAAATCGATAGAAAACGAAAAAAGAAAACCGATGAAGAAGAACTTGCCAATATTCATGCATGGTATATGAGGTCCATCCTCTTTGATTTGCCATATTGGAAAGAAAATTTGGTCCAACATAATGTTGATGTTATGCATACAGAGAAGAATGTCATTGAGCATATCATTAGCACAATTATGGGTCATAAAGACAAGTCAAAAGACGACATCAATGCATGCAACGATTTGAAAACCATGGGTATAAAACAAAAATTGTGGGTGATGGAATATCCTGAAACAAATAAAATAACCATACTAGAGGAAACTTTCACCTTGAGCAAAGAAGATAAGTTACAATTTTGCACCGTATTGAAAAGCCTAAAAGTGCCTAGCAAATTCTCTTCCAACTTCCATAACAACATGAACATCAATCCTCATAAACTAACAAATACAACATCACATGATTACCACATCATAATGCAACAATTACTTCCGCTTATCCACAACATAAGGATCTACGTAATGTTATACATCATATAAGTCTATTCTTTAACATTTTATGCTCAAAGGTGATCAACAGGGAACATCTTTTAAAAGCAAATGCTAGTTTGGTAGAAGCAATACGTGTGTTTGAAAAACATTTTCCACCTGCATTTTTTGATATCAGCATCCATCTTATGGTTCATTTAGCCGATGAAGCATTGATTTCGGCCCTGTTAGATATAAGTGGATGTATCCTTTTGAATGGTAAATTACTAATTGTAGTTTTGTACATCATCATTCGATTTAAATAGCTACTGGTTATTTATAACCGATTACCTTCATAGGTTAATGAAAACATATAAAGGATATGTGCGCAACAATATATATATTAAAGGGTGTATTGCAGAAGGATATATCGTACAAGAAGCTAGTCTTTACTATATGGAGTATATGCCAAAAGGAGGTGATGGGACTCATAAACATATTCATTAGGCCTTTTTAGACGAGGATGATGAGTTTTCTAGTGAGATGCCTCTACGTAATAGTAAAGATATAACCTTAACCCAAGTGTAGTTTGAACAAGTTCGTAGATGGGTCCTTAATAAGTACGATGGATTGGATGAATGAGGGAAGTAAGTTCACGAATAACTCCTAAATTCACATTATTGTATATCAACTCATATATATGTTTTGAAACATGTTTGTCGCAGGAGGTATAACATCTATGTGAAAAGTACTAAATCTCAACCTCGAAGTGGGGTTACATCTGTGGAAGCTTGTCGAAGTTTTACTCTATGGTTACGTGGCGAGGTATATATTACATCTTATTATATATTTCACATGTACTTAAGTGGATCATACACCTTCATGACCATACTTTTGACTTATTTTGTTTTTTAGTTGGTGAAGACCAACGATGTTGATTATTTCTTTGGTGGCTGGTGAATGGACCAAAGTTCAAGGCGCGTAGTTATATGAAGTACCAAGTGAATGTGCTTACATTTTCCTTGAAAAGTTATGCAGAGCGGATGGTAACACAAGACAGTGGTGTATGTATGAGAGTAATTACAAAATTTTGAGCGAGTGGGAAGGATAAAAATTATAAGGAAGCAGACATAATGTATTACAGAGTTATTCAGGAGATAATTGAGTTGGATTACATTGAATTCAAACAAATAGTTTTTTTATTGTGATTGGATAAAGGTCGAAGACAAGGTCAATGGTTGCAAGATTGATCCTGTTTCAAACTTGATCACAGTTAACTTAGAGAAATTAAAGACCAAAGAAAGAGTGAATGATGAGCCATTTATTCTTGCATCGGAAGCAAATCAAGTGTTCTACTCAAAATATTTAAAAAATAACGGATGGTTTGTGGTTTTGCACACACCAAAATAGCTAACTACAAACGTGGATGACATTGAGTTTCCTACTGCTTATCAATCAGCTTTTGAAGATAACAAAAAATTAGAAGACCTTATCAAATGCATATGTTAATATAAGATGTATTTCTTAATTTAATTAAGTTGAATTTCAAGCGTGACTGAATTTAGAATTTTTTCACTATGGATATTACTCAGTGTAACTCCGCCTGTGTAGTTTTCTATGCAGCCTGTCCCAAGCCAGGATAAAGGAGGAGGGTTGTGATAGGCTTGGCGAGCCAACATAAAAACACCAGCCTCTCTTATGGAAATGGAACCTAATTATATTTCGTTGGGGCGTAACCCTCTTAGCGACGCGCCATATCGAGGCTCGGGTATGGTGAAAGTGAGCAAGGGCTGGGTCGTCACTCCCTTAGTGGCGCGCCATATGTAACAACCCGTGATTGCAATTACCAAATAATAAATTAAAATTGTGATTTTAATTTAATTGGAGCTATTAATGAATTTTTAATGTGGTTAATTTGTTCAAAATTTAGTTATTTTGAATAAATTAATATTTTTGGGCTTAAGTGTAAAATGGAGCATTTTATGGAAATTAATTAGGGAAATTTGTAATTTATAATATTGCAAAATTTTATATGTGTAAAATAGTGCAATATTTGATTTGGGAATTAAATTTGCAATTTATTTGCAAAATGGTGATTTTTGGCTAATATTAACTATAAACGGTGTTTTGGGGAAATTAGGGGCTAAAATGTAAAATATTGTTGATATAGGATTTTATGAAATGGCTAAAAATAATTGTTAACGTCTTTTCATAATTTTCTATGGTTTGAAATGTATTTAGTAATTTGTATGTAGATTGTACTTAGAGAAAATTGCCTATCTATATACACATGAATAATACAAAGTCCTAATGGGTATTAGACCCAATAACCCTAACCATTAGCCTATAAAGTATCTTTTACTCTCCCATTTCAGCTAACACTTCATTTCATAACCACTAAACCCTAATTAGAAAGCTCCTAAACCTAGCGATGGCCTCCTAAGCAAAACTCCAATCTACACCAAATCAAAGAGAGTTAATCCAAACTATTAAAAGAGTTAATAGCAATCACAAAACCCACCTCTAATTCATTCTTTGATTTCTGAAATAAATTAGTAATCATTGTTTTTGTGCATTTTCATTGACTCAAGCTCATTGATCTTCATCTTCTTGCTTGGGGATTGCTAATCTTGGTGGTTGATCATTCTCTTGCTTGGTGAAAGGCAATAAATGCTAGCTAGAAACCCCTATTTTCTGGTTTGACAGTCCAACTTTACGACCTTGCTGCGAGCAGTTCCGTTGTCGGATTTCATCGATTTCAATCTCGTTGGAAAGATGAGGTCGTGATCTTCAACCCTACAAAATTTGGTTAAGATCTAGGTGGGTTTGATACTTTGTTTTTATTACCGAAGTAGCACCCAGAAACTGTTTTACAACAGTGATCATTTTCAGTATCGTCGGACCAACTTTGAGACGTTGCCATCTCTACGGTTCAATTCGGAACTGAACGACTCTCGATGCATATCAAAGTAGGAATATTGTACTATGCTCCTGCAAATTTTAATCAAGATCTGGGTTCATATGACCCTTCGACCATGTCGTCGAAGTTGGACCTTTGCACTGTTTTGACACATCAGAGTTTTGTGATTTTTATCCGACTTTGAGACGACGCAGTTTCTTCGTTTCAAGTCGGATTTGCCCGATTCTTTTTGCTGTTTGGAGCAGGTATGTTGGTCTACATGCCTGCCAATTTTCATGTCATTTAGACTTGGTTTTCAGGTTCAAATCTGCCGTCGAACTAGTGACTTTGACTTGTTTTCAGCGATTTTATACCGTATAATTTCGATTATTTTTCTGAGTTTTTCCGATTTCTTTGAGATTTATATCTAGATTTCATGCACGGATTTTATAAATCATTTTAAAGTGATTTTCCATCAAATTGGCTTTTGAAACTATTATTTAGTATCATTTTAAATATTAAATTAATTACTCAATAATAGGAGAATTTCAAAGACTATTTCTAAAGAGGTTTTCAAACGATTAAAAAAATCCGCTTTCTCCATCTATTTTCTAAGTAAAATATACACTCTTCTGCACTTCGAGTGAAGTGGAATGGTGATTAAATGGTTAGGTAAAACACGGACCATGAATCCGCGCGTTTATCATTCCGATTAATCCCCGACCTATTCGATTGATCGTTTTGGCCTTTTGGCCTAGTTTACCGTGGACATGAGGTGAACTTTTACTACTTTGAGTGTGGAAGCTTACGATTGGTTAGTAAACTGTTTAGTACGAACGTTGGGGGTATGGGACTCACGTTACTACTTTACGGGTTCCTTGCTAAGAGTTCGTGACACATTCCTACCGTTAGTGGTAAACGAGTACTGGGCCTACGAGCCTTTACCACTACGGCATGTTTCCTGAGTGATACCTTTGGGATAGTGTCTTCGGACTATCTCCCTTGGGTTTATTTGCCTTTGGGACAGTGTCTTCGGACTGTCTCCTTTCGGCTCATCACCTTCTGGATAGTGTCTTCGGACTGTCTCCTTTAGGTGTTTCCCCTTAGCTAAAGTGATGGGTGTGTCATTAGGGTATATTTCCTGTGTGATTGAGTACAGTACTAGCGCGCTAATGTTTTCCTGTGTGATTTATATTCCCTCGTGTAGCGCCATTCGGTGATGGTTTTATGCAACACACGATATAAGCGCGACTACCTTGTGGAACTTGTTTTATGCCTACATTGGCACTTGTGCTTATGTTATGCCGATGATATGAGGCTTGTTATACATCTCTACTTAGATGTTTGTTTCTTCTCTATGTGAGAAATTTTGGTCTTTATTACCATGATATATGTTTCTCTTTTGGAGATTATTATGTTATATGTTGCCTCATTATCTTATTATGATTATTGTTTAGTTTATCTAACTGATTTGTTTAGTTAACCTGACCAGAGTATTTTATGCTCGGGTCAGACCGAGTTGTTTCAGGTTAGGTCGCTTTGGACTTAGCTTGCTTCGGTGCTTCCGCTTTGGATATATCCGCTATACTATAGATAGCTTTACTTGTTATCCATCCTTTATGATACTCTGATATTATGACTATCTTCTGTATATTCTTTTGACTCACGGATGTGTGAGTAGTGGCTTTGTACCCACTTTTATATTTGGATCTGTACTTGATGTTGTATTGTGCTGAGACTATTTGCTTATTATCTGATGTTGTTCTGTGATGATGTTCATTTTGCTATTATACTTTGTTCTGATATATCTTTTAGCCATTGTAGTTTTGCTTTAAGTATTTATTGAATATGTCGAACCACATGAGATGAAAAAAAAATATAGATTCCACTTTTGGACGTGTTCAGTAGATAGTTAAAGTAAGATTACACATGGTCGCTTCCATTATACTCTATTGTCCGCATTAGCAGACGGTATTATCCATATAATACTCTTTGTTAATAAGGCTCTCGGAGTGGGGCGTTACAGCTTGGTATCAGAGCGAGGTTCAAAACTAAGTATAATAAACACAGAACAGTAACACTTAGTACAATACATCCTAGTATGATTCAAATATTACAAAGCCCTTTCCTCTTGACATTGGATAGATAAGTTAGGAATATGTTTAGGAATACATTTATACTCCGTAGTATTTCACTTTGAATTATCTATATTTGAATCGTGCTTAACTCGTATTTTATCTTAACTTTCAGTATGTCTGGAAGAGGTAGGACCCGTCATTCTACGGATGCTGGGCAATCCGGTGACCCACATCCGAGAGGCGTTTTTATGACTACCGATCAGATTATGGAGCTTGTTCGGAACTCTCAGCCTCCTACTCCAGTTTCTGATGCACCGCGCAAGTCTGCCTTTGCGCGCCTTTGCAGTGATTTCTCACATCTCGGGGGTAAGCCGTTCAATGGCTCCGAGTCTGTTCTTGAGGTCCAGGCATGGATCCGCGTATGCGAGCACATCTTTTCTCGCATGACTCTTCCTGATCATGACAGAGTTCTTGTAGCTTCCAGTATGCTTCAGAACCGCGCTTTGGATTGGTATGAGCTTCTCATTTCCGAGGTCGATGAGACCACTCTTACTTGGGCTCAGTTCCATGAGCGTTTCGTGCTCAAATTTGTTCCAGAATCTGAGAAGATCTCTCTTGCCCGCCGCTTTATTGATCTTAAGCAAGGGAAATTCACTATTTCAGATTATGTTTCTTCTTTCGAGGCCCTGTCCAAGTACGGCCTCGAGTTCATTAGCACACCACATAAGAAGAATCTCAAATTTGTTGAGGGTCTGAAGAAGTACCTCAAGAAGCAACTGATGCTTCAAATCAAGCTTTCATTTGAAGAGCTTGTAGATTCGGCACTTCACCGTGAAGCAGTCGAGAGGGAGAAGTATAGTGATGATGATGTTGAGGTGCCCAAGCACCCCAACAAGAAGAGGTTTTTCCACAAGCCTAATTCTTCCTCTTCCCAAAAGAAGAAGAAGAAGTTTATCGGTTCTGGTTCTGGTCCATAGCCTCAGTCTCAGCATAGTGGAACACCTTCCATTCGGAAGTGTTTCAACTGTGGATCTACCGACCATATGGTTAGAGAGTGTGCCAAACCTCTTATCTGCCGCTATTGTAAGAAGGAGGGTCATCTTATTTCCGCTTGTCCTACTGCACCTCCTAGATCTGGCAAGCTTAATGCTGCTAAGGCTCCTGCATCTTCATCTCAGCCTCGAGGTACGCATCCTTCTGTTCTCGAAGGTTCTATTTTATTTCATGATCAGTTTATTAGAGTTCTCTTTGATACGGGTGCTTCTCACTCATTCGTATCAAAGGAACTTGTTGATATTATGTCTTTGGATGTTTCTTGGTTGGTTTCTTCTTTAAGGATTGTGAATCCCATTGGCGGAACCATGACCCTTAGCTTGCTTTGTGAGAATGTTGATATTGATCTTTGTGGCTTTTCTTTCCGTGCGAATCTGCACGTTATGGCTTATTTGGGTTTCGACATGATATTGGGGATGGATTGGCTCATTCGATACGATGCCAATATCATTTGTTCTGAGTGTGTACTATTTCTTAGTCACCCTGACTCTTCCGCTCAGTTAGCTCTTGTTCTTCGGGATGTAGATATCTCCGAAGCTTCTCTATGTGCTCTTGATTCACAAGATGATGATTGTGGTATATTTCATATTCCTATTGTTTGGGATTACCCCGATATTTTTGAGCCAGTTTCGAGTTTACCGCCTAACCGGGCTATTGAGTTCCGTATTGATCTCGTTCCCGGTTCTCATCCAGTTAGTCGTCCTCGCACGAGGATGTCTACAAAGGAGAATGAGGAACTCATGAAGCAATTAGTAGAACTCGAAGCAAAGAATTTTATTTAGTCCAGTTCTTCGCCATGGGGTGCCACGGTGGTCTTCGTGAAGAAGTCCGATGGTTCTCTTAGGCTTTGCATTGATTACCGCAAGCTTAATGAGGTGACTATACAGAATCGTTATACATTGCCTCAGATTGATGATATGTTTGATCAGTTAAGTGGTGCGAAGGTCTTTTCTCAGCTTGACCTTGCCACAGGATTTCATCAGCTCCGAGTTGCAGATGATAGTGTGCCACTTACAGCTTTCCGCACTCGATATGGTTCATTTGAGTGGTTAGTCATGCCGTTCGGTTTGACGAACGCTCCTGCATTCTTTGTCGATCTCATGAATCGAGTATTCCAAGAATATCTCGATAAGTTTGTTCTTGTATTCATTGATGACATTCTGATATATTCTAGATCCGAGACAGAGCATACCCATCATTTGAGGATTGTCTTGGATACACTTCGTCTTCATCATCTTAGAGCCAAATTCTCCAAATGCCACTTTTGGGAGAATGAGGTTAGGTTCTTGGGTCATGTTGTATCTTCAGAAGGCATATCTGTCGATCCCGCCAAGATTGAAACCATTCAGAATTGGAAGTGACCCGAGAATGTTCATGAGGTTCGTAGCTTCCTGGGACTAGCGGGTTATTACCGCCGGTTCATAAAGGACTTTTCCCGTGTTGTGCTTCCATTGACTACCCTTACTTGTAAGGGCGTCCATTATATCTGGTCAGACAAGTGTGAAGATTCTTTTCAGCGATTGAAAGAACTTCTCACTCATGCTCCTATTCTTGTGGTTCCCGAAGGAAACCACGATCTTGTTGTCTATACTGATGCATGCGGTAGCTGTCTTGGTGCCGTTCTCATGCAGAAAGATCGGGTGGTTGCTTATGCTTCTAGGCAACTACGTCCGAATGAGGTTCGCTATCCTACTCATGATCTTGAGTTAGCTGCCATTGTCTTTGCCTTGAAGATATGGCGCTATTATTTATTGGGCGAACGTTTCATTCTTTATACCGATCATAAGTCTTTGAAATCTCTTCACTCAGAAGGATCTTAATATGACGCAGCAGCGATGGCTTGTGTTCCTTGCCTCATATGACCTTGACATTCAGTATACCCCTGGCAAGGGTAATCGTGTAGCAGATGCGCTTAGTCGCAAGCATTCAGCTGTAGTTTCTATGATGATAGCCGAATGGGATATTCTTGAGACATTATCTATTTGTGATATTCGTGATCGAGCTCCACCTCCTGATTCTCCGATATTATTATTCGGTCTGGAAGCTCGACCTAGCTTATTAGATCGCATTGCCTAGGCTTAGCGGCAAGATCTAGATTTATTTCCTTTCATTCATCTTGTTGAGACTGGATCTAGTGATGAGACGTCATTTGATTACAGTATTGATTCTCATCAGTGCCTTCGCAAGAAGAACCGTGTTATTATGCCTTCTGATTCTGCACTTAGGCATGACATTCTTGACGATTGTAATCGTACTAAGTATACCATTCATCCTGGTTCAAGCAAGATGTACGCTGACATGTGTGGCTTATATTATTGGGAAGGCCTGAAGCGTGATGTTGTAAGTTATGTGAGCAATTGCATGACTTGTCAACTTATCAAGGCCGAGCATCAGCGCCCTTCCGGTCTTCTTTAGCCATTAGAGATTCCATTGTGGAAATGGGATCAGATTTCGATGGATTTTATTGATGGTCTACCTCGATCGAGGTCGGGCCATACTTCTGTTTGAGTCATCGTTGATCGATTGGCCAAGTCTGCTCACTTTATTCCGATTAAGTCCACGCGGACTGCTCCTCTTTTGGCTAAGCTTTATGTGAAGGAAGTCGTTTGACTTCATGGTATCCCTAGTTCTATTGTTCGTGACCGTGACCCGTTATTCACTAGTCACTTTTGGAAGTGTCTTCAATCAGCTTTGGGCACAAAGCCGAATTTTTCTACTGCTTATCATCCTCAGACTGATGGTCAGACTGAGAGAGTGAATCGTGTCTTGGAAGATCTCCTTCGTTGTTGTATCCTTGATTTTGGAGGAAGTTGGGAGGACCACTTGCCACTTGTGGAGTTCTCCTACAATAACAGTTTTCAATCGAGTATTGGCATGGCTCCCTTCGAAACCTTATACGGAAGGCCATGTCGTTCTCCATCTTGTTGGTTAGAATCTGGCGAGAAGCTTATGCTTGGTCCAGATTCAGTTCGGGAATCTTCTGAGAAGATTATTCTTATTCGTCAGAGAATGAAAGAGGCGCAAAGCCGTCAGAAATCCTACGCGGACAACCGTAGGAAGCCTCTTGAATTCTCGATTGGGGATCATGTATTTATTCGGGTATCTCCTATAAAGGGGTTGTGCGTTTCAGCTCCACAGGGAAATTAGCTCCTCGCTATGTCGGACCATTTCCTATTACGGAACGCATTGGCCCCATAGCTTATCGTATTGCTCTATCTGCTCATTTTTTCTGAATACATGATGTGTTCCATGTTTCTCAGCTTCGCAAGTGTGTTCGCGATCCTGATTCTGTTATTGATCCGCTTATTATATCGGATTTAGAGATTTCTTCTGATCTATCTATTGACCAGCAACCTCTTCGTGTGCTTGATTTGGAGGTTAGACGGCTTCGAAACAAAGAGGTCCCGCTTGTTAAAATTCAATGGTCGTCTAATCCTAAGGACTACACTTGGGAGACCAAAGAATTTATCGAGCGTACTTATCCTGATTTTCTATCTTCATCTATTTCTGGTAAGTATCTTTACTTCACCTTTGTTTGATTTATTTTGAGGATTAGATGTTATAGATACTTCCATATTTAAGGAATTGCGGGGACGTAATTTTCTTAAGGGGGGAGTCTGTAACAACCCGTGATTGCAATTACCAAATAATAAATTAAAATTGTGATTTTAATTTAATTGGAGCTATTAATGAATTTTTAATGTGGCTAATTTGTTCAAAATTTAGTTATTTTGAATAAATTAATATTTTTGGGCTTAAGTGTAAAATGGAGCATTTTATGGAAATTAATTAGGGAAATTTGTAATTTATAATATTGCAAAATTTTATATGTGTAAAATAGTGCAATATTTGATTTGGGAATTTAATTTGCAATTTATTTGCAAAATGGTGATTTTTGGCTAATATTAACTATAAATAGTGTTTTGGGGAAATTAGGGGTTAAAATGTAAAATATTGTTGATATAGGATTTTATGAAATGGCTAAAAATAATTGTTAACGTCTTTTCATAATTTTCTATGGTTTGAAATGTATTTAGTAATTTGTATGTAGATTGTACTTAGAGAAAATTGCCTATCTATATACACATGAATAATACAAAGTCCTAATGGGTATTAGACCCAATAACCCTAACCATTAGCCTATAAAGTATCTTTTACTCTCCCATTTCAGCCAACACTTCATTTCATAACCACTAAACCCTAATTAGAAAGCTCCTAAACCTAGCGATGGCCTCCTAAGCAAAACTCCAATCTACACCAAATCAAAGAGAGTTAATCCAAACTATTAAAAGAGTTAATAGCAATCACAAAACCTACCTTTAATTCATTCTTTGATTTCTGAAATAAATTAGTAATCATTGTTTTTGTGCATTTTCATTGACTCAAGCTCATTGATCTTCATCTTCTTGCTTGGGGATTGCTAATCTTGGTGGTTGATCATTCTCTTGCTTGGTGAAAGGCAATAAATGCTAGCTAGAAACCCCTATTTTCTGGTTTGACAGTCCAACTTTGCGACCTTGCTGCGAGCAGTTCCGTTGTCGGATTTCATCGATTTCAATCTCGTTGGAAAGATGAGGTCGTGATCTTCAACCCTGCAAAATTTGGTTAAGATCTGGGTGGGTTTGATACTTCATTTTTATCGCCAAAGTAGCACCCAGAAACTGTTTGAGAAAAAAAACAGTGATCAATTTTAGTTTAACAGTCCAACTTCGCGACCTTGCTGCGAGCAGGTTCGATGTCGGCTTTCATCGATTTTGGTCTCGTTGGAAAGATGAGGTCGAGATCTTCAACCCAGCAAAATTTGGTTAAGATCTGGGTGCGTTTGATACTTCGTTTTTATCACCAAAATAGCACCCAGAAACTATTTGAGAAAAAAAAGAAACAGTGATCAATTTTAGTTTGACAGTCCAACTTCGCGACCTTGCTGCGAGCAGTTCCGATATCGGATTTCAACGATTTCGGTCTCGTTAGAAAATGAGGTCGAGATCTTCAACCTTGCAAAATTTGGTTAAGATCTGGTTGCGTTTGTTACTTCATTTTTATCACCAAAGTAGCACCCAGAAACTGTTTGTGAAAAAAAAGAAACAGTGATCAATTTTAGTTTGACAGTCCAACTTCGCGACCTTGCTGCGAGCAGGTCCAATGTCGGATTTCATCGATTTTGGTCTCGTTGGAAAGATGAGGTCGAGATCTTCAACCCTGCAAAATTTAGTTAAGATCTAGGTGCGTTGGTACTTCGTTTTTATTGCCGAAGTAGCACCCAGAAACTGTTTTACAACAGTGATCATTTTCAGTATCGTCGGGCCAACTTTGAGACATTGCCATTTCTTCGTTTCAAGTCGGAACTGAAGGACTCTTGTTGAATATCAAAGTAGGAATATTGTACTATGCACCTGCAAATTTTCATCAAGATCTGGGTTCATATGACCCTTCGACCATGTCGTCGAAGTTGGAACTTTGCACTGTTTTGACACAGCAGAGTTTTGTGATTTTTGTCCGACTTTGAGACGACGCACTTTCTTCGTTTCAAGTCGGATTTACCCGATTCTTTTTGCAGTTTGTAGCAGGTATGTTGGTCTACATGCATGCCAATTTTCATGTCATTTGGACTTGGTTTGCATGTTCGAATCTGCCGTCGAACTAGTGACTTTGACTTGTTTTCAGCGATTTTATACAGTATAATTTCGATTATTTTTCTGAGTTTTTCCGATTTCTTTGAGATTTGTCTCTAGATTTCATGCACGGATTTTATAAATCATTTTAAAGTGATTTTCCATCAAATTGGCTTTTGAAACTATTATTTAGTATTATTTTAAATATTAAATTAATTACTCCATAATAGGAGAATTTCAAAGACTATTTCTAAAGAGGTTTTCAAACGATTAAAAAAATCCGCTTTCTCCATCTATTTTCTAAGTAAAATATACACTCTTCTGCACTTCGAGCGAAGTGGAAAGGTGATTAAATGGTTAGGTAAAACACGGACCATGAATCCGTGCGTTTATCTTTCCGATTAATCCCCGACCTATTCGATTGATCGTTTTGGCCTTTTGGCCTAGTTTACCGATGTCATGAGATGAACTTTTACTGCTTTGAGTGTGGAAGCTTACGATTGGTTAGTAAACCGTTTAGTGTGAACGTTGGGGTATGGGACTCACGTTACTACTTTACGGGTTCCTTGCTAAGAGTTCGTGACACATTCCTATCGTTAGTGGTAAATGAGTACTGGGCCTACGAGCCTTTACCACTACGGCGTGTTTCCTGAGTGATACCTTTGGGATAGTGTCTTCGGACTATCTCCATTGGGTTTATTTGCCTTTGGGATAGTGTCTTCGGACTGTCTCCTTCTGGCTCATCACCTTCTGGATAGTGTCTTCGGACTGTCTCCTTTAGGTGTTGCCCCTTAGCTAAAGTGATGGGTGTGTCACTGGGGTATATTTTCTGTGTGATTGAGTACAGTACTAGCACGCTAATGTTTTCCTGTGTGATTTATATTCCCTCGTGTAGCGCCATTCGGTGATGGTTTTATGCAACCACACGATATAAGCGCGACTACCTTGTGGAACTTGTTTTATGCCTACACTGGCACTTGTGCTTATGTTATGCCGATGATATGGGGCTTGTTATACATCTCTACTTAGATGTTTGTTTCTTCTCTATGTGAGAAATTTTGGTCTTTATTACCATGATATATGTTTCTCTTTTAGAGATTATTATGTTATATGTTGCCTCATTATCTTATCATGATTATTGTTCAGTTTATCTAACTGATTTGTTTAGCTAGCCTGACCCAAGTATTTTATGCTCGGGTCAGACCGAGTTTTTTCAGGTTAGGTCGCTTTGGACTTAGCTTGCTTCGGTGCTTCTGCTTTGGATATATCCGCTATACTATAGATAGCTTTACTTGTTATCCATCCTTTATGATACTCTGATATTATGACTATCTTCTTTATATTCTTTTGACTCACGGATATGTGAGTAGTGGCTTTGTACCCACTTTTATATTTGGATCTGTACTTGATGTTGTATTGTGCTGAGACTATTTGCTTATTATCTGATGTTGTTCTGTGATGATGTTCATTTTGCTATTACACTTTGTTTTGATATATTTTTTAGCCATTGTAGTTTTGCTTTAAGTATTTATTAAATATGTCGAACCACATGAGATGAAAAAAATATATAGATTCCACTTTTCGACGTGTTCAGTAGATAGTTAAAGTAAGATTATACATGGTCGCTACCATTATACTCTATTGTTCGCATTAGCAGACGGTATTATCCATATAATACTCTTTGTTAATGAGGCTCTCGGAGTGGGGCGTTACAACATATCGAGGCTCGGGTATGGTGAAAAATATGCAAAGGCTGGGTCGTCACTCCCTTAGTGGCGTGCTGCATCGACGCCCCGATGTAGTGATAAATGAGCAAGGGTCTTCGCACTTTACTCGGCGGGTGCGAAGGGTAAGGAAGCTAGTCGATGAAAGTAGGATTCGGTTAGGTAGTTGGAATGTAGGATCATTAACAGGAAAGCTAAGAGAGATAGTTGATACCATGACTAGGAGACGTGTAAATATCTTATGCGTTCAGGAGACCAAATGGACGGGCCAAAAGGCGAAGGAGGTGGTGAACACAGGCTTCAAGTTATGGTACACATGAAAAGAGCGTAACAAGAACGGGGTAGGTATTTTAATTGACAAGAACCTTAGAAACGGAGTGGTCGACGTTAGGAGACAAGGGGACAGGATCATCCTAGTTAAGCTGGTAGTGGGTGATATGATTCTGAACGTCATTAGTGCTTATGCCCCACAAGTAGGTCTAAGTGAAGCCGTCAAGAGGAATTTCTGGGAAGAGCTAGATGTCATGGTTAGGGATGTGCCTAGTAGCGAAAAACCTTTCATAGGAGGAGATTTCTATGGCCATGTTGGTACAACTAGTGGGGGTTTGAGAGAGTGCATGGTGGTTTTGGATATCGCGATAAGAACCAAGAAGGAGAAGAAATATTGAATTTCGCTATTGCTTATGACCTCATGATAGCTAATACCTTCTTTAGGAAGAGACAGTCACACTTAATTACTTTTAGTAGTGGCCACCACTTTAGCCAGATTGACTTTGTACTTACTAGAAGAGACGACAAACGATCTTGTGTAGATTGCAAAGTCATACTTAGAGAATGTGTTGTCTCACAGCATCAACTTTTGATATCCGAGTTTCATCTCCGAATACGTGTTCAACAGAGTAAAGGAGCCAAGACTAGTCGGACGAAATGGTGGAAACTCAAAGGAGACGCCTCACGGGTGTTTAAGGATAGAGTGATGGTAGAAGGGGTATGGAATATGGAAGGAGAAGCAAATCACATGTGGGATGAGATGGCAAGACGCATTCGGAAAGTGGCTACCGAGGTGATGGGATAGCGAAAGGAAATAAACGCGAACGTAAAGATTCTTAATGGTGGAATAGTGATGTGCAAAAGGCTATCAAAGAGAAGAAGGAATGCTATAAGTGCTTACATCATCACATGAGCGAGGATAACATGCAAAAGTACAAAGTGGTAAAGAAGAACGCAAAGAGAGCGGTGAGTGAAGCAAGAGGTCGGGCGTATGAAGATTTATATCATAACCTAAGTACGAAAGAGGGTGAAAAAAACGTCTATAGGATAGCTAAGCTCCACGAGAGGAAGACAAGAGACTTCAACCAAGTTAAATGCATCAAAGATGACAATAATAGACTTTTGGTGAAGGACGAGGAGATAAAAAATAGATGGAGAGATTATTTCGACAAACTATTTAATGAAGAAGGTGATAGCACTACGATCGAGATAGACGACTCTTCTAATGACACTTGCAGACATTTTGTTCGAAGAATTCAAGAATCCGAGGTAAAGGAGGCACTAAAACGGATGAAAGCAGGCAGGGCATTGGGGCCTGATGTCATCCCCATTGAGGTGTGGAGATGCCTTGGAGATGCAGGGATAGCATGGCTAACTAAGTTGTTCAATAATATTTTCAAATCAAACAAGATGCCAGATGAGTGGAGGAAAAGCATACTAGTTCCAATTTTTAAGAATAAAGGAGATATCCAAAGTTGCACAAACTAAAGAGGAATTAAGCTTATGGGTCATACAATGAAGCTTTGGGAGAGAGTCATTGAGCATAGACTAAGAAGAATGACAAGTGTTTCAAAAAACCAATTTGGCTTCATGCCTGGGAGGTCGACCATAGAGGCGATTTTCTTGATAAGACAACTTATGGAGAGGTTTAGGGAGCAAAAGAAGGATCTACACATGGTATTTATCGATTTGGAGAAAGCTTATGACAAGGTACCGCGAAAGGTGATGTGGTGGGCCCTGGAAAAGAAGAGAGTCCCACAAAGTATATTACACTTATCAAGGATATGTACGATGATGTTGTGACTAGTGTCAGAGCATGCGATGGTGAAACCGGTGTCTTTCCCATTAACATAGGATTACATCAAGGGTCAGCTTTGAGCCCCTACATTTTTTCTCTAGTGATGGATGAGGTTACGAAGGGTATACAAGGTGAGATTCCTTGGTGTATGCTATTTACTGATGATGTTGTGCTAATTGATGAAAGTAGGATTGGGGTTGATAGACAACTGGAGCTGTGGAGACAGACTTTAGAATCAAAGGGTTTTAGGCTTAGCAGAACTAAAACAGAGTATATGAAGTGCAGGTTTAGCGGTGGCAGGTCGGAAGATGGAGATGTCACTCTGGCTAGACAAATAGTTCCCAAGAAGGAATCATTTCGATATCTAGGATCAATGTTGCAGTATAATGGTGAGATTGATGAAGATGTTAGTTTTAGAATTCGAGCGGGATGGGTGAAATGGCGACAAGCGTCTAGGATTCTCTGTTTCAGGAGGTCCCACAAAAGCTTAAAGGAAAGTTCTACAAAACGGCAATCGGGCCTGCGATGTTATATGGTGCAGAATGTTGGCCTACTAAAAGCCAACACGTCCAAAAGATAAGCGTAGAAGAGATGCGTATGCTACGATGGAGCTGTAGTCATACAAGAAGATACCGAATTAGAAATGATGATATACGTGATAAACTTGGAGTAGCACCAATTGAGGAGAAGCTAATTCAACATCGCTTAAGATGGTTTGGACATCTTCAACGAAGGCCGCCCGAGGCACCTGTGCGTGTTGGAATTATAGGCCGTGTTGAATGCTCAAAGAGAGGTAGAGGTCGACCAAGGTTGACGTGGGAGGAAATAGTAAAAAGGGATTTGAAGGATTGGGGTATATCCGAAGAGCTGGTGACGGATCGGAGCGAGTGGAAGTTAGCGATTCACGTACCAGAACCATGAGCGTTGAGTTTTATAAGTTTCAGATTATAGGACTAGGAAACATGAGCCTAAGACGTAGGTTTGGTCTTTGACCAATATTACTATTAGTATCATTATCGCTATTAGTATTATTATTATCATTCCTCTTATATGTATATATACATACATATATATTTTTATTTTATTTTACTTTACTTAGTTATTATTATTAATTTACTTATTTGACTTTATTTTATTATTGTTATTGCTATTGTTATTATTATAACTTTTAAATTGATTTTTTCATTTAGTTTTGGGTTCCATCTCTAGCCGACCCCAACTTGTTTGGGAATAATGGCTTAGTTGTTGTTGTTGTTGGATATTACTCAGCGTTTGTAATGTTTGTTTAGCGGTAGTTATGGAATTTGTTTCAAAACATTGATAAAATACTCCAAAAAAGCATGTCTACATTTTAACTATTTGCTTATTAGGTTCTTAAAATTTAATTAGTTGTTAGTTTTTTGTATTAAGGCTTGGAGATTATATTCCTTGTAATCTGTTGGCAATGGCCTAAAGGTCCCTGATTATATGAATGTTTCTATCTACTTATCTTATACTATAAGCGAAAAGCTATAGCCTGCTAATCAATATTATATAGGTTTATGATATTGAATTATGCTCCATAGAAATTAAATTGAAGTTAGTAACAATGAAGAAAAACAGAAGTTAAAAAAGGTGTTTAAGAGGATTATGAATAAAGAGCACTAAATACAAGTGATGTGAAATTATTGCATGGGACCCTAAATTGATATTCTCTTGGACTCAAGCTTAAGGCATTGCTTGCAATACCAACCAACCTACCAACTTCTAATTAAACATGCCATGTTTTTGTGTGTGAACTGTTTTGGTAGATAACATCTTTTTGTTTAGCTTATGTGCTTAAACACCATGTGTTCATGTGAATATTAGGTTTGAGGCTGACTTGTATTTATATCCTGTGTTTACACATCACTCCTATCAATTTAAAATTTATTTTATTTTTGCTTATTATGTTTGCTTATCCTTTTAGTTTCATGATTTTGGATCCAAGGAGTGCAGACTCTATGTGTGCGCAGTCTGTCTGTGTGAATGTAATGCGTGTGTGTACTGCGTTTGCGTGGGTGCAATAATAACAAGGATTTTTTAATGAACATTTGAATTTGTTTGGAATGTGAAAATAAAGCTTATTTAATCACTGTATTGTTTTATTATGTTGGTACCGATGTTGCTTCTATTGTAGGAAGAGTTGCAATTGGCTTTGTTTAAAACTCGGGCGGTTGAGAATCTTTTCTTGATAGGGTAAGTGTATAAATTGCTGGTTTAGTTTGATATAGTCGAAACTTGAGTTACTTTAATATCTTCTCAACTTGCAAATTGCAAATTCTAGTGTGGGGTATGATATACATGCATTATTATTTACGTATATGGATAACCCATTGATGGTTTATTGATCAAAATGGTTCGGTTTGAGATATTGAACGAGAAAATCATGTTTAGCTTCAAAATTTTAAGTTTCTGTTAATTTTCCCAACATCAGTATTTTGCTTCACATGCCACTTGACCTTATTCGTGCCATTTGCACGCCTTTCAATTATTTTTCAATTTTGATTCAAGGCAAACAAAATATGGGGTTGTGTGCGATGTATGAAGTAATAGAACATTAAAATGGCCTATTATCATCAATTTGAAACACAGGTTTATATGCATTGAGAATACATCTGAAAATTTGAACTGAAAACCAACACACAATTTGTACAAGCAAATAAAATCCTTGTTATGGGGAATATTTACTGTCAGCATGACATGCCATCATAATATTTACTATCTGCGTTTGCGTGTGTATAAGTTGTGTTATAGTGATTGGTTTGGATTTTTTTCTTTTTTTTACTTGTGTTTAATGAGCTGGCTATAGCTACAACAGGAGTTTATGATGTATCTTTGTACAAAGGAAGCTGAATAATAATGGCATTGCTCATGCTTGATTAGACGGTTCATCTGCATATCTGGTGCACCCTTTTTGTTATATTGCATTAACTAATCGAATGTCAAATGAAATGCTATCAAAATGCAACTGAATTATTTGATTACCAAGCTATAAAATTTGGCATATCATATTAAATATTGTATTAAGCTGAATAATAATAGCATTGCTCATGGTAGAAACCTCAGGTGTTTGACAGTTACATTATTTTACTTCTCTTTCTTTAAAATATGGCCACCAAACGGACTTTAATATTAATTGGTGAACTTTAATAACACTTCAGTCATTTCTATATATGCAGGGAGGTGCTGATAGTGCTATAGAAGAGAGTAACAATGTCAAAAGCCGCAGAAGCGTCAATCCATTCAATTACGCAATAATCATCTACACAACTTGAGAAAGTTGAGGCAAACGCATTTGATGCCCCAATTTCAGATAATGATGAAAGAATAGGCAGTCGAGTTGGTAAATTTGTACGAATTCATGTGCCAATCTCATATGAAAGTTGGGATAAAGTACCCAAAAATGTAAGGATGACGTTTGGGCTGAATTACATGTAAGTTCAAATATATCACTTTCAGTTTTCTCTACAAGTATATTTTGCCACATTGCTTTTTTAAGTAAGTAACTCTTAATTTTCGCAGACTGTTTTTTGAACTAGAGTTAGATGCAAAAGAGTTTTATTTAAAAAAAATGTGCGAGTCATTTAGGAGATACAAGAGCGAATTAAGGACAAGCTACTATGACAAATTTGATAATGATGAAGAAAGGAGGAAAAATTGTCCTCCAAAAATTAGCCTAGAAGATTGGAAAGGATTCTTGAAAAACGAAGCAAAACCCGGTGCACGCAAAAGAAGAGATCTAGGCAAAAAAAACAGATCATTATACAACTATGGCCATCACACTGGTCGTACAAGTCACGCTATAGTAGAACATAAAATGGTATGTTTGTTTCGTCTTTTTTTATTAAATAAACAATATAGAGGTAAACATAAGTTGCGTTTAACTTCCCTCCATCTATATAGCTTCATCGGAGACTTTGCGCTTAAAAGCCTGGACCCTTTAATTAGTTTTCATCAAAAGTTAAAGATGAGTACAACTAACAATAGTTTAACGATGTAGATATAATTACTCTATAGTATAACCTATATATGAGTGTTCTTCTTAATACTGTTTATTTGTGCCTCTAACAATTTGAGTGAGAACAAGTGAACCTGTGAATTCATTTGTGCCTACCCTTTACGTTTTTATTTTGAGTGGAAATTCAAAATATTTTGAGTGAGAACTTAATATTTTGATTGGAGGAGAATAAAAAATATATAAGTAAAATATTTTGGCAAGTTTTGTTTGAAATTTGTATTTGCTTCAATCTTGAAAATAAAAGATTATATTTATTAACTTGAAAAAATAAAAAAATAAATAAATAGAGATGATCTTATTATAATTCAATGAAATTTGGAAAATGAGGATTACGTGGAATAATGCAATTTATATAGAGATTGATTCCCTATGTTTTCGTTTTGACTTGGTTGGATTTTAAGATGTTGGCCGTTGATTTTTGATTGAACTATTGTGGTATTTCAAACTTGATCTTTTCTTTGATATAGATATATACTTGAATATATTAAGTGTTGGAGTCGGGATTCCAACTGGAGACCACTCGAATCGAAACCCCACAAGCACAGCGGAAGATAGGATCGTGGTAAGAAGTGTAAAAACAACCAACCAATAACTCAATTCTAATTTCAACCAATCCAAAGACAATCACAATCCCAAACAAGCAATTCAGAAATCAAAGCAATAACGAAAAGTAAATCACACAGCGATTTATAGTGGTTCCACTAACGTTGTGTTAGTGTACATCCACTTTAAGAGAGAGCTTTATTAATATTGATGAGAAGAGTACAAGAGATTGATTACAACGATCAAAATTCTAATTAGAAATTGATTTGTGGAGAAGAGAATTGAAGAAAATTAGGTTTTGATTAAACCCTAATTAGTGGAGGCTAATGATGTGCACGTAAATGTGTATATTTTTACCACCATATTTAATCTATTAAAATTAAATAAATGATCATATTGGGCATTTTAACTTGTTTAAACCAAAATTCAAATTATTTGAAATTGTCACATATTCATCTTCATATAGAGGCAAAATGGTCATTTTTATGCATTTATTAAATTGTAAAAATTTACATGTAATTTTCTATGTTGTTTTGTAGGAATTTATTTGGTGAATTTTACAAGTGGTTACATGATGATATATGCATGCATAAGAGTGAAGAGAACAAATGAAGATAGAAATAATTCAAAGTAAAGATAATGGAGGACCCCACCTACCCACCTACCTTAATGTACAAATTAGAGGCTAATGCACATGCTTATGGAATTAATGGCTTCATGTACACTTAAATGAGGATTATTTGAAGCTAATGATTACTTGGCCTCCACACTTCCTAAGAGGGTATTTTGGGCATTCCCCAAAAATATAAATTAGGGTTTAACATTTGTATATATACCCCTTATGTTTCTTGTAATTCCTTCTCCTTTAGTCTCTCTTTAGTTTAGTTTAGGCTCAAAAATAAATCAAGTTCTCTTCTTTCTTTTCATGGCTACTTAGCCATTTCTACTTCATGTAACTTTCCTTTTTTATGCAATGTAATTATTGTTTCCTTTTAATTACATGTTCATTTCCCTTTATGCTAGTAGTGTAGATTTTCTTTTATGCAATTAGAATAGTTTTCTTTCATTTAGATTTCTTTTTGCTTTCACGTTGCAAGCTACATTTGTTAATCAAATGACAAATATGAGAGGCTAAACCCCTTCAATTTAGGGGTAATGAAGCTCTCTAATTATGTAGCTTCAACTATTTGTTAATTCATGCTCTCTTTTTGTGCTTAATGAAGAATGATTGAAGTGGTTTAATTGTTGTTTTTGCCTTGAATTTGATAGCCTATATTATTGACACCAAATAGGCTATACTTAAACAATCACTAACACTAATTGCCTCTTCATCAAAATATGATTATGGCAAAAGAAAGTGATTTGAAATTAAAATTTGATGGTCTATATTTCTAATCAATAGTTAATAGGCCATACTTAAAATAGATTTCATTTTCATTTTCATTGTCAAGTTTCATGAAAGTTAGTAAGTGCTTAAGAGGTGTGTCAAAGTTTGATGGCTTATGTTGGCTAACTAATAGCATAAATATGTCATACTTATGATAGGCGCATCAATTAAAGCACTAATGACCATAAAAGAGAGATCATGATTTCATATGTGTTGAACTATATGATTTAGAGAGTGGATTTATTCTCTAAATTGTCATTTAACTTTTATATTTGCATTTCTTTTCTTTTAGTTAGTTAATTCTCTAGCTTAACTTTCACTCGACTTTGGTTTAATTTGATTGAATAGATTTTTTAAATCACCAATTACCTACGGATCGATCCGCATTCGCCACGTACTACAAGTGTACGCCGTGCGCTTGCGGTATATTTTATTTCTAAATTCGTTCGACGGTTTTCTAAACCGATAGAATTTTCGTCGACAAACAGCTAATCTCTTGCCGTTGCTTGCACCCCCCCCCCACGATCTGGAACCTGAAGCTAGCTTATATAGGAGAATAGAAACCCTAAGCAATGTTCCAAAATTTCCCTCGCAGTTGCCACAAATCTTCACGCCGAGTCCACAAAGAAAAAACATGCGATATACGCCTCAAACGTCTGGCCAAAATGGTCAGACGTCTGACAGAATGCTCTGGAAGCAATTCTGCTCAGACTCAGACGTCTGACCCTTTTGGTCAGACGTCTGAGCTTGTTCTCTGGAACAATGGTGCAGTTTTTCTGAAGGGCCAGACGTCTGGCCATTTTCCTTAGACTTCTGACCCTGCCAAAATAGCCTATTTCGCCTTTTCCCTTATAACTCCACTTCCGAACTCTGATTTGCGAACCGTTTTCTCCGTTGCGAAGCTACTTCTGACCTCTACAATTCTCCATATAGTGTCGCCAGAATTTAACACTCCACCTCGACACTGTATCCATCTCCAACTCTAATGGTATCATACCATCAACAACAACCGATAGCACCAACTATCACTTCTTCTACCTTCAACCAAACATGAATGCTTTCCCAATGAGCTCCGGCAAAGCCACCACCCATTGCACTCCATCAACGAGCTCAGGCAAAGCCACCGCCCGCTAATGAATTGTTGAAAGCATCCAAATCCTAAGCTATCTCACCAAAGACTAGCACTAACCAAGAAGATAGAACCTCAATCTCTCATAGATACTCTTTCTCATCTACCACCAAGCTCCTCTCTTAACCGTGGCACCCCGTGGCACCTAGCACTTCTCCAAGCGAATCAAGTTCGAGCAATGCTCGAACTTCCCAACCGGCAATGCCTTAGTGAATATGTCCGCCGCATTATCCTTTGTGTGCACTTTCCGAAGATATACTTGCTTATCCTCATCCATGGCTACTATAAATGACTCTCTCACCTCAATATTCTTAGTCCGTGAGCTAAACGCCAAATTCTCTGCCAAGTGAATAGCACTCTGGCTATCACATCAAACATCAATACTATCATGCTCGAAACCCAAGTCACACAACAATCGCTTCAAATAGAGCGCCTCCTTTGCCGCCTCCACCGCGGCGATCAACTCCGCCTCCGTAGTGGATAAAGCAACTACAGTCTGCAATCTAGATCTCCAACTTATGGCTGTACCCCCAAGTGTGAAGACATATCCGGAAGTTGATTTTCTACGATCCCTATCACCAGCGTAGTCCGAATCACAATAACCAACCAACTTGCAATCCATCGCCTTACTACCGCCAAAAACAAGACCATGAGATGATGTGCCTCTAAGGTATCTCAAAATAAGCTTCACAGCTTCCCAATGCGATTTCTCTGGATTAGCCATGTATCGACTAACCATCCCGACGGCATTTGCAATATCGGGCCTTGTACACACCATAACATACATTAGACTTCCAACCGCACTAGCATATGGCACCTTTGCCATATAAGCCTTGTCTTCCTCCAAGATAGGTGATCCTTTACTCGAAAGCTTCATATGCAAAGGTAAAGGTGTATTTGACGCCTTTGCATTCTTCATGATAAACTGGTAAAACACTTTCTCAATGTATTCCTTTTGAGTTAGTTTCAACTCAAAATGCTTTCGATCCCTTACAATTTCCATGCCCAATATCCTTCTTGCTTCTCCAAGATCCTTCATTTCGAACTCCGATTTCAAACTCAGTTTCAGCTTGTTGATTTCATTCTTATCCTTAGAAGCAATGAGCATGCCACATACAAGAGTAAATACACCCAACAATCATTTCTCAACTTCTTGAAATAAACACAAGCATCTTTGATGCTTCTATCAAAACCATTTTCAAGCATAAAATGATCAAACCTCTTGTACCATTGTCTAGGTGATTGCTTTAATCCATATAGTGATTTCTTCAACTTGCAAACCAAATTTGACTTACAATGACAAAGCTTCATATACACATTTTTCTCTCTATGCTAGCACACTGTTGTAAGTTCAGTAATATTATCCACTAACTTTTTTGCTTTTATTTTGAACATTGTTCTAGTGATCCATTCATATGTATCAGCTTTGTGTAGCATTTTTTTTCTTTTGCATCAAAAAAGAGTACATAGAAAATGTGAGTTGAGGTAACATAGTTTGCCTGATGCACAATTACATATGCGGAAGTTTATAACACACCTTAACGTGAATGTTATCTGTTATCGTCTCTTGATGCTAGCATTTATTTTTTGCATTATGCATGCATCCCATGAAAGTATCTGCATGTAACAACTCGTTATTACTACAAAAGCTAACGATAGAACGACAAACTGCAAAATCTATCAGACATCAATTATCAGTCTTTGAAGAAAAAAGCAGAGTCACTGTTATGAAATAATGCAACAACCTTCGTGTGTTTTCTAGCTATTCGTCATTTTTTCAATTAATATCTAGAGCAATCTAATTCCAAGAGGCTACAAAATGATATTTGATTAAGTGATGTAGCGACAACTGCAAGTATAGTAATATTTCCTTTTTGGTTGCAGGCCAGTGCAAATCCAAAAAAAGAAATCAAACGTCGTCAAGTATGGGAGAAAACTCACACGAAAAAGGATGGTACCATATCACATTCGACTTCTTCCTACTTCGTAAGTTAAACAATCTATTATTTTAGATGATAAATTAGTAATAATTTATTATTATGACATATATGTTTACATGTTTTATCAGTCCATTATTTTAGATCAGTAACCTATCAATTAATAATAATATCTCACGCAGTATCATATTTTAGGGTAAAATTGCAAACGCGAAGGAAACAATCAATGATAGTGATGAAGAAGATTTGTCATTGGATGAAAACATCTTGTCACAAATGTTTTGGCAAGGATAAAAAGGGCCGGACTCGCAGTATTCACTACTAAAGATACAGTGTATTCCAACGTCCATGTTCCAACGGCCTCCAACGGCATTTCTAATGGCTTCCAACGGCTCGTTGGATTTTGTCGTAACCGTCTGAAGCCGTTGGAAAGAAGCCGTTTGCAGCCGTTGGAAGCCGTTGGAAAATTTCCTGCATATTTTTCTGATAGCCGACCTAAAGCTCATTATCTCCTTCCCCAATCTATATTTTCACCCAATTCCCCCATTCCACCACCTCCTAGCCTGCTACCGCCTCCCCAAACACCATCCCAACCACCTCTGACGCCATCTAGAAGCTGCTCCAACCCATCTCCACCCTTCTAGCTCTCCAAATCGGTAATTTTGCTAAACTTAATATTTAGGTTTTTTTATTTAGGGTTTAATTTGAATTGTGATTGATTCCTACTTGTTAGTGTATGCATATTACATCATGTTATCCCCTAATTGCAACTATTATCCCATAATGAAAAATTTATTCCCAATTGAAATTTTGTAATTTAGGATATTGCATTAGTTTATGTTGATTTGGTTAGTATTGAATGTATGTGTGTGATAGAGTTTATTGCATTTGGAAGCCGTTAGAACGGATATTGCATTTGTGCGAACACGAGTTTTGTATTTGTGCGAACACACGAATTGATTTAGTGTATAAATGAATTTGTAATAAATGAATTTTGTGTACAAATTTTGTGTATAAATGAATTTAGTACTTATGTAATAAAACGGTAAAATATAAACTAATATTAATTAAACGAGTTATATATTTAAATTTAATATAAACAAATATTTAAATCCTTAGATATATTTGGCCCGGTCTGACAAGTGTTGTATATGATCGTTTTAGGGATATTCGTTTTTTCCACAAAACGGACAACTCTATTCATCTGATACATCATTTGTCGGATTTGTCCCTGTATTGGACAAGTTACAAACACTATAAAGTAATTATATTTCGTCAATCATATCACTTTAAATGGTTCACAAAATTTCGACGGCATTTCCTTTACGTTCCTTGTGTACACGCATTTGTGTACGATACAAGGAACACGGGGGAAATGCTGCCGAAATTTTGTGAAATCGTTTAAAATGATATGATTTACGGAATATAATTACCATTGTATTTGTAATGGGAAGTAGGATGACCGACCATCAAAGAAGACACATAAGTGGCAATGAATCAATAGTTGTTTATTTAAAATAAAGTTTATAGAAAAAATATAAAATTTAGTACAAGTTAGTATGAATCTCATAGAACATATGGTCGAAGACGATCAATGTTCCCTACCGTTGAAATTGATAACGTTGATGTTAAGGTCGAAGAGGAACCAAATGTTGGAGCTAAAAAAATATATGATTTATTGGATCATGCTAAAAAACCCCTTTGGAATGGATGTTTAAGCGGCTCTCAATTATCGGTAACTGCAGAATACATTGCAATGAAATCAAAATACAACCTTACAGAAGCTGGATTTACGGCTGTTGTTCAAGCTGCTAAACGTCATATGCCACCCGATAATTTAATGTGCGAAAATTATTATGAAGTGAAAAAACTTATGTCATCTTTCGGTTTTCCATATCAAAAAATAGATACATGTTTAAAGGGTTGCATGTTGTATTGGAAAGAAGACATCAATCTTACAAATTGTAAAATATGTAATCAAGAAAGATACAAACCGAGAAAAAAGAAGGGAAAAGAAGTTCCGTACAAGCGGACAATGCTGGCAATATTACATATCAGTGGGACGATGATGATAAGGCGGCGACTGCATATGTATGCATATTTTAAATCTTATTTTATATACAAAATCAGGCCCATATTTCAATTCATAGGCTTTTACATATTTCTTCATATCAATCTTAAGTATAAAGGTTGGGGAGGCAGAAAATGATTTTGCATTTACTAACTAAATTGGATTCCGAGGCAAATTGCATCATTTAATTATAGTTAAATAAAAGACTATAAATAATTAGATTGACATCATCAAAGAGTACTTGACATAATTACCACCTAACTTCCAAACCATCATCTTGACATCATCAAAACATCACGCATCTCAACATCCGATCAACATGGATCGATATCCCAAACACTACATCATCACAGTCCAACACAAACATTACCTTGAAACGTAAACCAATGAACTACCAGTGTGGTGGTTCAGGAAACTTTAAAGTTTCCGTCATCTAATTTTTTTAGCAAGCAGGCAACCCAATGACACATCATTGATATTAGATTCATACCTGACAGCGAGCTCTTCGGTAGCAAAACAAATTACCAAATTAACGATAGATTGGAACTCCAGGCTGCTACAAATTATAAAAGTAGTGAGAATTGTTTGAGTTTCAGCATAGAAACAAAGAAGGTTCAATTTCAACCCAAGCATCCAGATAAACAACAACTTCGGCGTCATCTTAATCTAGACAGTGGAACCTTCATCATCGTCTTTAACAACACTCACGACTTCAATAGTTGTTTATAATAAAAAGGTGAACATATCACATTCTATTTGCAGGTTCGGGCAGCTCAAAAGGCGTGTGACAAAGCTGAAATAAAAGAGCTTAGAGCCATGGTTGAGCAGCTGCAAGAGCAGGACCGTCTTTGCGCTATACAAATGGAGCAGCTGAATCAACGTTTAGCAGAGTATGCGCAGAGGCATGGTTCCTTCCCTTCGTCGTCTGGTACTTCCGGAGGTGATGATGATGCTTGAGAGGTATGATGATTATTGTCTTTGTGGTTGGTTATTGTATATATTGACTTTGAGGTGGTGAGGATTGTGTCTGATGGTTATTGTGTATATATTGACTTTGAGGTGGTGAGGTTTAAGTGTTTGCATTGTATATATTGACTTGAATATGGAGTTGGAGTTGGTGTTGGTGAGGGTTTTGTTGTTTATGTACATATTGACTTGGAGTTTGGTTTGAAAATGTAATGTTTGATGTTGATTTTTGGTTGTTTATATTGTTTGTGGTATAATGTGTTGGATATGTGATATATACGTGAAATGTAGTGGAAATGGAATGGAAATTTATATATATTGATTGTGTGTGGCTGGAAGGTGAATGACTTGCTGTTATAAAAAAAATTTCATCCAGATTAGCAATGGCTACCAACAGCTTATTGGTCATTTTATACCAACGGCTTCCAACGACATCTATCGGCTAAATGCCGTTGGAAGCCATTGGAAAAGCCGTTGGAATAGCCCCGTTGCTTCCGTTGGAAGCCGTTGGTGTAACGACCCGTAAATGTCAACTGTTTTAATAACGTAATTAGTTGAAATTTTGTAAAATTTTAAACGACAAAATTTTGAAATAAAAATTTGATATTTGGAATGCGTATAGTTAAACATAGCAACTGGTAAATTTTCGTCCGAAAATATGAAAGTTTATTTCGCGCGTAAATTCACTTCAATTCAATCAGTTAAAAAAGCGATGAAAATAAAATGTTTCTGAAACCTAAATATTTTTACATAGAAAAATTCTAAACCATCTTCTGAGCAAGATGTCAGTTTGTCGCTTTTCCAAATTCGGACATCTTTGGCTCCGTCGATCTTATTTTTCAGCGTTTTTCTTGCATTTTCCGCTATTAGAAAATTTGAATTTTTATAATTCAATCGTACCACGGATATCCGTATACCATTTTGATCGTCTCGTCACGCTGATCTCTACGATATATTTATTTTTGTTTTTTTTAGTTCGGATGCACGGCGAAATCTTTAAAAACGTGGAACCATATCGGCACCCGTTTTAAAACCTTTTGGGGTTTCACTTGTTTCTCTTTCTACCTACCTAACCAGTACGATACAGCTGTTACATTTATATTTTTATTCGCGTGCTTGCTACTGATATTCACCGGTTTCAATATGTGAAGTGGTACATTTTGAGAAAACTTAATGAGCATGCACGTTACTTCCCATGCGTTGCCTCACTTTCCCATGCTTCATCTTCCCAACATGTTGTTCTCTTCGTTTCCTGTAGCCATCCACTCATTCCTTCCCTTTCTTCCAATTTCTTTTCCACTGCTCCCACCATTCATTTCTAAAAAAAAGCATGCCTCTCCCTTCTCATTTTACCTTGCCGGCCTCTCATCCTCCAACGCCAAGACGTGCCTACCACCCTCCCACTGCCTTGCCTCCGACCTTCCCGACACCACGCAAATAACGATCAACCTCCGCCTTGTTCGCCGTACACCGCCCACCTCGGCTGCGAGCCACCACATCTCCTTCACTTTCCAGATCCAACTGCCGATAGCCCTCCGCCTACAGCCTCCTTGGTGCAACTGCCACCTTGTCGCAACTCTCTCCCAAGGCCAGTAGCTACCCTCACCCATCATCAACCATTCGCCATGGCAACCACCAGCTCAGACACTCCTCACGCACAACCTACTCGACGAGCCATCCACTCCGACCACCTTGCTGCCGCTGAAAACTGAAGCCGCCTCCATTTACCACGCACTTCGACCCTCCACCCACTCGAGCGTTCCCTCTCACGTGACCCCTTCATCTCCTTCCTCTGCTTTATTGAAGGTACTACTTGAGGTAGTTTGTGTACTTATATTTTGATATGTATAAAATCTATAGTTTCCAATGTTTAAGCAGTGAACAATTTTATGAGTATATATGCTTTTGGTAGTGATTCACACTAATAATAGTAAATTGAGTCATATTACAAAATATGTATTTATATAAAAGAACTTGGACTACTTTACTATATATAAGTTATGGTTAATATATATGTTTCATAAAGGTGGTACTAGTTAAAATTGCTACAGTAGTATTTATGTTTGCAGTTGTCATTTAATGTTATCACAGTGTATATATTATATAATAACAAATGTGAAGTGATTATAACTTTATAAGTGTTATATTATATAAGTACTGTATATATTGTTCAGCTCTTGTTTGCATTGCTGTAGCTGTTTTTTTTATATGCATGTGTATTATTTTCGCTAGTTATGTATGCCTATATATATTTATGTTTGATAACATATAACATCTATATGTTGTATGAATATACGTATATTTTTAAGTACGAAAGGTTTATGATTTGTAAAGTATACATATTTTGTAAGTTGGTCTGCATACTAAATTTTTGATTTTATGTACACTTGTATTTATATGGACAAAGGAATCTTATCTCTATTTACATTTTTACCGTAATAGCGGTTACACTGTATATACACTTGTTATTTATATCATTCGCATGCAACGATTTTAATATAAATAGTTCGTGAATAAAATCTGCATATTTGTGCGTCATATACATGTAAACCATGATTTTTGAAAACATATATGTATATATATATATATATTAATGAAAAAAAAATTTAGTAAATAATATATCTATTTTGTTTCGATCTACATCGAGCAGTTTCTGATATATTTCCATCAATCTTTATTTATCAGCTCTATCGTTGAATTCGTGCCGATTTGCTTTGCTTGGATTCGTAACTCAATTTCTATGTCCGTATCAGTGTGCGTATCTGTGTCATCTTCTCGACTATCTCTAGCCTCGAAAGGTGAGCACTCACTCACGATTAACGTTCTTTTATTTATTAAATTTGATTTCAATTGAAACGACAATTGAAATTTACTGTTGTTAGTTAATTACAGTGTTATATATGCTATTACCTGTATCAGTTCACCTGTGACATCTGACACCATTATCTGTTAATTATTTATGCGATGATAATATAGTTTGGCTGATAATTGATTGATTGTTGATGTTTATATTGGACGTTAAATTGTTAATGTTAAAATGATAAATAATATGCAATTGAAATTGATATAAGATAGTTAAATTTGATTAAATGACATTTGTATAATATGACCCATTTAACTGTCAAAATTTATCGACACGTAGGATTTGTTTAATTACATCTTGAACCACTGAATGTATGTTGTTAAATTGATGATGGATGAAATTGTAATAGATGACAAGTGAAAACCGTAATGTAATAATCTTTAATCTACATGAAATGATAGTGTAGATTCTAGAAATAATTATATTAATTCGTACAAATAACAATGCGAATTAATACGGTTACTTCGGGATTATTTGAATTGATTATTGGATTGATATTGATTGTTGTTATTGCTTGTTTATTTACTTTGACACCATCCCAGTTATCACACTGCAAGTTCCCTTTGCTATGTTTTGATTTTGAATTGAATTGGAATCGGGTTGAAATGATAAATACCCAAATTGAACTTTGACCTAGGA
Source organism: Allium fistulosum (assembly GCA_030737815.1). NCBI lineage: Eukaryota > Viridiplantae > Streptophyta > Magnoliopsida > Asparagales > Amaryllidaceae > Allium > Allium fistulosum. The sequence goes on from CM060903.1 coordinate 71,976,548, forward strand.
TAGAGAATTAAATAAAACCCGATTGGTCAATAAATTTGATTTAAAAATAAAACGAAGATTTTATTTGAATAAATAATATGGTTTTGAAACGAAGTTGGAAATTTAATCTTAATGAAATTTAAATGTGAATATTTAATATTCTGAAATGAAATATTAATAAAGTAATTGATGGAAGAATGTTGTTTAATTTGAGAAATTATTGAATTAAGTTTGAAATTATTAAACTTTGAAATGATTTAATAATTAAGTTTGAAATTGTAATTAAGTTTGAAATTATTAAACTTTGAAATGATTTAATAATTAAGTTTGAAATTGTAATTAAGTTTGAAATTATTAAACTTTGAAATGATTTAATAATCAAGTTTGAAATTGTTAAACTTTGAAATGATTTAATAATCAAGTTTGAAATTATAATCAAGTTTGAAATTATAATTAAGTTTGAAATTATTAAACTTTGAAATTATTTAATAATTAAGTTTTGAATTATTTAATAATTAAATAAGATTGAATTATTTAATGATTAAATTGATTTGGATTCTTTAATAAGAGAAATTGAATTTTTGAATAAGTGAATTTTACTTCGTAATAACTGAAATTGAGTTTCTTTATTAATTAAGTTTTGGAAAATTATTTAAGTAAGTAAATAAGTGAAATGGAATTTCTTTAACAAGAAATGAAAATGTGATATTTTTGGAATTAATGTAAGACTTGTAATTGAAAGAAATTGATTTGACGAATTTAGTTTAATTCAAAATTGTAAGTTTTGATTTGATGAAGTTGAACTTAAGAATTGATTTAATGAATTGGAAATTTAATAGAAATTGTTTTGAATGATAAAGTAACTTAACGAATATTGAATGGAATCGATAAATGAGTTTAAATTGATTTGAATGTTAAAAAAAATTTGTTTAAATGATTTCGGAATGAAACTTATATACGAACTTGAATCAATATTTGAATGGTTTTAAATAGATATTGAAATTGAATTATAAGATTTTGAAATGGTAAATTGAAGTTTTGAAACGTAAATTTTGGAAATTGGTTTTTGAAAGACAAATGAAATGTTGGTTTACGAATTGTAATTGAAATTGAATTGATTTGGTTTGAAATATATAAACGGCCAATCGGTGTAATAATTACGAAAGTTATTAAAGAGACCGGGATCGGTAATGGATATACTCTCTATCTAAACCGAAAACCACTTTAATAACTATACGCGGAGTGATGATCCAGAATGAAGTGGTTGGAATGATGTACGTGATGACTGAAGAAAGAGAACGATAATGGATAGCCTTGACACTTGTGTCAAATTGGAAATGACTAAAACAGGAGCTGTGCCGGGCCAATGGAGGATTAGCTACCTCAAGTGGACACACTCCTTCGAACTACTTATACTTGTTGTCGATTGGTGCACCCTTGATTTTGGGAGTGTTGTTTCACGGTGTTGCGGGCGCTGCGGCATTACGTTCTCACCAGTCCGGATCAGGCGAACGGTAGTATCACTATCTTGGGTATTGCCTCATGTGCCTTGTCATACTTGTATTCCATTTATACGCGACCACTACGATTTTGATTTGTACCTTTAGTATATGGATTGCCCTCTGGTGACTTCCGGTTTTGGGGAAACTACGGTCTTGTATATGCTTTTGGGAATAAAAATGTGTTAAGGGTGGAATGGGCCATGACTTAACGCTATTTTGATATCTTTATATTACTGATAGACATTATCTACTTATCGTACACTACTACATAGTAGATAGTTTAACGGATCCTTAAAGGATGGTTATTCCAAACATCCTTTGAGTTACTTGTATTTCAATTGCTATTTCACTTGAGTTGGATTTATTAATATAAGAATGTTAATCCTGACTCGAGTGTCTTGTGTTTTTGCTTTACGCTCGGGTCAGACTGAGTGTACCAGTATTCAAGACTCACCTTTGAAGTTAGAGCTTTACTTGAAGATCTAGCCATCTATTCTGCTTTCAGTATTCGATGATTCCAGTGATGTATTCTGATTTGTATCTGATGTATCATATTACTCTTCCGTTGTATCTAGTTTAACTCTGATGTAACTTATACATTTATATAGTAGCTTCATGAACTACTATCTCTTTTATTTCCGCTGCACTTATTACTCTGTGTCTGTGATCTGTGATTATTTGTTTACTGTATATGTTCAGTTTTGCCAAATTTAAATTAACAACGTCGTATTTTGAGCAATTCAATTTCGGCATGAGTGTCTACCTATACACTTATAATGGATGCGAATGGTCCAAAATTCCGGGTCGTTACAGTTGGTATCAGAGCTTTGGTAGCTCTAGGCAAAACTCAACATATAGGGTAAATGTATTTACAGAATCACTCTCATTCGAGTTTCAATCTCTTCCTTTTGACTCGATTTCTTTGGATTTTGGAACATTCCCTACGGTTCCCAATTTCATTCGTGTCCCTCACTATTCGTCTCCTTTCAATTCTGGAGCATCACATAACTCCACTTTGAATGACCCTTATAGTGAATCGGCGGTCTCGCCAAGCTTCGAACGATTCGTAAAGGATTAAATCCCTTTATAATAGGCATTGATTTACCAGAGATTTCTGTATCCTCGGTTTACGATGAAATCTATGTCCTGCTATACCTGAATTTTATTTCATGAGATCGAATGTAGATTTGCCTTGGAATTCAGCATCGATCTTATTCTTGAAGTTACGGACGACTCGGTTAAGGTTGCCCGTGAATTAAATAAACTCATCCATCTTCCGATTGTGGTAATTGAATTATCTTATCTTCTGTTTCAAACTTATTTTCGAATCAAAATTCTCTTTGATTTGAATCAACAAAAAAATTTAAATCCCTATCCTTATTTTGAAAATCCATTCCTGTATCGTCGAGCAAAGAAATGTATTTCTAAATTTATATTAAAAATGTTGTTTTCAATTTTGATAAACAAAATAGTTTTGAATGATTATATTATATATAAATATAAGTTTTCTGAAATTAAATTGTTAATGAATTTATTGTCTGAAATGATAGTATTTAATTTTCATTTATTGTTTTATAAACCATTGACTATTTCATAATATAAATAAATGAATTTGTAAACTTGGGTATAAATTGATTGGAATTTGAAATGAATTTAATTCAGAAATTTGAGAATTTAGTTTCCGGTGATTTCGAACTTTGGTTTTAAAATTTTAAAATATATATTATTGGAAGTATTTTCGAATAGAAATCGTTTCCAAAGAATTTTAAAATGTTGAAATCGGTGCTCTTCTCTTTGTCGCTGGAAAATAATTTCGGTGATGGCGGCCGCATCATCGACATTCATTTTCGAGTTTCAAAGTGGAGATACTATTCTGTAGCTTTGCTACGGTTTTGTTTTGAAAATTTTTGATTTGAATTTCTTCAGTATAATTTGATTTATATATATAGGTATCTTATTTTAAAATTTGATTTGATTTGATACAAATACATTATGTATAACTCTAAATTGTTTAAAGTTAATCGGAAATCTAATTCTTAAATTTTGTTAAGGGGTGATTTTAAATATAAATAAACCAAAATTTGGAATAAATATTTAAACTTGAATAATCGAATTGGGAATATTTTATTTGTATATTGTTCAACTGCATTCTAATACAACTTACCTAAATCATTCAGAAGTTGAATATGTAATTGGATAATATATATAATAAATTGAATTTATAAATAAAATTTAAGTGTTTATAATAAATGTTATACACTAAATTTTGATTATAAAGATGTTAATAGAGTTAGATAGGATAATAAGTAAACTCAGTTAATAATGAAATAAATTTGTTTTGAAAGAATTAATAAATTGAAATTTGATCAACTTATGAAAATACCTTGAATTTAAAAGAAATTAGTAAATATAAATTAATTTAAATCGAAACTTTTATGGTTGAAATTAATTTATATGGTTTAAATATATGTGATTAGATATTTTAAGTAGAATAAATTTAACAGTAATTTGGAATAAAAAAGAATTTAAAATTGTTGAATAAAATATGATTATAATAAAAGATTATTCAAATTTATGGATTTAGAAATTGTAAATTTAAGATAATTGGATAATAAGATAATGAATTTAGAAATAGTTGAGATTGATTTTAGTAAAATCAAATGGATTAAATCAATTATTGAATATCAATAAATTTAAATTTATATGGTTTAAATTAATTGTTATTTTGTATTTCAAATCTGTTTTCTTTCAAGTTGTTTCTATTCTCCTACCTCATTCCTTTTCGAGGACGAAAAGTTTTGAGTGGGGGAGAGTGTAACGACCCGTAAATTTCAACTGTTTTAATAACGTAATTAGTTGAAATTTTGTAAAATTTTAAACGACAAAATTTTGAAATAAAAATTTGATATTTGGAATGCGTATAGTTAAACATAGCAACTGGTAAATTTTCGTCCGAAAATATGAAAGTTTATTTCGCGCTTAAATTCACTTCAATTCAATCAGTTAAAAAAGCGATGAATATAAAATTTTTCTGAAACCTAAATATTTTTACATAGAAAAATTCTAAACCATCTTCTGAGCAAGATGTCAGTTTGTCGCTTTTTCAAATTCGGACATCTTTGGCTCCGTCGATCTTATTTTTCAGCGTTTTTCTTGCATTTTCCGCTATTAGAAAATTTGAATTTTTATAATTCAATCGTACCACGGATATCCGTATACCATTTTGATCGTCTCGTCACGCTGATCTCTACGATATATTTATTTTTGTTTTTTTTTAGTTCGGATGCACGGCGAAATCTTTAAAAACGTGGAACTATATCGGCACCCGTTTTAAAACCTTTTGGGGTTTCACTTGTTTCTCTTTCTACCTACCTAACCAGTACGATACAGCTGTTACATTTATATTTTTATTCGCGTGCTTGCTACTGATATTCACCGGTTTCAATATGTGAAGTGGTACATTTTGAGAAAACTTAATGAGCATGCACGTTACTTCTCATGCGTTGCCTCACTTTCCCATGCTTCATCTTCCCAACATGTTGTTCTCTTCGTTTCCTGTAGCCATCCACTCATTCCTTCCCTTTCTTCCAATTTCTTTTCCACTGCTCCCACCATTCGTTTCTAAAAAAAAAGCATGCCTCTCCCTTCTCATTTTACCTTGCCGGCCTCTCATCCTCCAACGCCAAGACGTGCCTACCACCCTCCCACTGCCTTGCCTCCGACCTTCCCGACACCACGCAAATAACGATCAACCTCCGCCTTGTTCGCCGTACACCGCCCACCTCGGCTGCGAGCCACCACATCTCCTTCACTTTCCAGATCCAACTGCCGATAGCCCTCCGCCTACAGCCTCCTTGGTGCAACTGCCACCTTGTCGCAACTCTCTCCCAAGGCCAGTAGCTACCCTCACCCATCATCAACCATTCGCCATGGCAACCACCAGCTCAGACACTCCTCACGCACAACCTACTCGACGAGCCATCCACTCCGACCACCTTGCTGCCGCTGAAAACTGAAGCCGCCTCCATTTACCACGCACTTCGACCCTCCACCCACTCGAGCGTTCCCTCTCACGTGACCCCTTCATCTCCTTCCTCTGCTTTATTGAAGGTACTACTTGAGGTAGTTTGTGTACTTATATTTTGATATGTATAAAATCTATAGTTTCCAATGTTTAAGCAGTGAACAATTTTATGAGTATATATGCTTTTGGTAGTGATTCACACTAATAATAGTAAACTGAGTCATATTACAAAATATGTATTTATATAAAAGAACTTGGACTATTTTACTATATATAAGTTATGGTTAATATATATGTTTCATAAAGGTGGTACTAGTTAAAATTGCTACAGTAGTATTTATGTTTGCAGTTGTCATTTAATGTTATCACAGTGTATATATTATATAATAACAAATGTGAAGTGATTATAACTTTATAAGAGTTATATTATATAAGTATTGTATATATTGTTCAGCTCTTGTTTGCATTGCTGTAGCTGTTTTTTTTTATATGCATGTGTATTATTTTCCCTAGTTATGTATGCCTATATATATTTATGTTTGATAACATATAACATCTATATGTTGTATGAATATACGTATATTTTTAAGTACGAAAGGTTTATGATTTGTAAAGTATACATATTTTGTAAGTTGGTCTGCATACTAAATTTTTGATTTTATGTACACTTGTATTTATATGGACAAAGGAATCTTATCTCTATTTACATTTTTACCGTAATAGCGGTTACACTGTATATACACTTGTTATTTATATCATTCGCATGCAACGATTTTAATATAAATAGTTCGTGAATAAAATCTGCATATTTGTGCGTCATATACATGTAAACCATGATTTTTGAAAACATATATGTATATATATATATATTAATGAAAAAAAAATTAGTAAATAATATATTTATTTTGTTTCGATCTACATCGAGCAGTTTCTGATATATTTCCATCAATCTTTATTTATCAGCTCTATCGTTGAATTCGTGCCGATTTGCTTTGCTTGGATTCGTAACTCAATTTCTATGTCTGTATCAGTGTGTGTATCTGTGTCATCTTCTCGACTATCTCTAGCCTCGAAAGGTGAGCACTCACTCACGATTAACGTTCTTTTATTTATTAAATTTGATTTCAATTGAAATGACAATTGAAATTTACTGTTGTTAGTTAATTACACTGTTATATATGCTATTACCTGTATCAGTTCACCTGTGACATCTGACACCATTATCTGTTAATTATTTATGCGATGATAATACAGTTTGGCTGATAATTGATTGATTGTTGATGTTTATATTGGACGTTAAATTGTTAATGTTAAAATGATAAATAATATGCAATTGAAATTGATATAGGATAGTTAAATTTGATTAAATGACATTTGTATAATATGACCCATTTAACTGTCAAAATTTATCGACACGTAGGATTTGTTTAATTACATCTTGAACCACTGAATGTATGTTGTTAAATTGATGATGGATGAAATTGTAATAGATGACAAGTGAAAACCGTAATGTAATAATCTTTAATCTACATGAAATGATAGTGTAGATTCTAGAAATAATTATATTAATTCGTACAAATAACAATGCGAATTAATACGGTTACTTCGGGATTATTTGAATTGATTATTGGATTGATATTGATTGTTGTTATTGCTTGTTTATTTACTTTGACACCATCCCAGTTATCACACTGCAAGTTCCCTTTGCTATGTTTTGATTTTGAATTGAATTGGAATCGGGTTGAAATGATAAATACCCAAATTGAACTTTGACCTAGGATAGAGAATTAAATAAAATCCGATTGGTCAATAAATTTGATTTAAAAATAAAACGAAGATTTTATTTGAATAAATAATATGGTTTTTAAACGAAGTTGGAAATTGAATCTTAATGAAATTTAAATGTGAATATTTAATATTCTGAAATTAAATATTAATAAAGTAATTGATGGAAGAATGTTGTTTAATTTGAGAAATTATTGAATTAAGTTTGAAATTATTAAACTTTGAAATGATTTAATAATTAAGTTTGAAATTGTAATTAAGTTTGAAATTATTAAACTTTGAAATGATTTAATAATTAAGTTTGAAATTGTAATTAAGTTTGAAATTATTAAACTTTGAAATGATTTAATAATCAAGTTTGAAATTGTTAAACTTTGAAATGATTTAATAATCAAGTTTGAAATTATAATCAAGTTTGAAATTATAATTAAGTTTGAAATTATTAAACTTTGAAATTATTTAATAATTAAGTTTTGAATTATTTAATAATTAAATAAGATTGAATTATTTAATGATTAAATTGATTTGGATTCTTTAATAAGAGAAATTGAATTTTTAAATAAGTGAATTTTACTTCGTAATAACTGAAATTGAGTTTCTGTATTAATTAAGTTTTGGAAAATTATTTAAGTAAGTAAATAAGTGAAATGGAATTTCTTTAACAAGAAATGAAAATGTGATATTTTTGGAATTAATGTAAGACTTGTAATTGAAAGAAATTGATTTGACGAATTTAGTTTAATTCAAAATTGTAAGTTTTGATTTGATGAAGTTGAACTTAAGAATTGATTTAATGAATTGGAAATTTAATAGAAATTGTTTTGAATGATAAAGTAACTTAACGAATATTGAATGGAATCGATAAATGAGTTTAAATTGATTTGAATGTTAAAAAAAATTTGTTTAAATGATTTCGGAATGAAACTTATATACGAACTTGAATCAATATTTGAATGGTTTTAAATAGATATTGAAATTGAATTATAAGATTTTGAAATGGTAAATTGAAGTTTTGAAACGTAAATTTTGGAAATTGGTTTTTGAAAGACAAATGAAATGTTGGTTTACGAATTGTAATTGAAATTGAATTGATTTGGTTTGAAATATATAAACGACCAATCGGTGTAATAATTACGAAAGTTATAAAAGAGACCGGGATCGGTAATGGATATACTCTCTATCTAAACCGAAAACCACTTTAATAACTATATGCGGAGTGATGATCCAGAATGAAGTGGTTGGAATGGTGTACGTGATGACTGAAGAAAGAGAACGATAATGGATAGCCTTGACACTTGTGTCAAATTGGAAATGACTAAAACAGGAGCTGTGCCGGGCCAATAGAGGATTAGCTACCTCAAGTGGACACACTTCTTCGAACTACTTATACTTGTTGTCGATTGGTGCACCCTTGATTTTGAGAGTGTTGTTTCACGGTGTTGCGGGCGCTGCGGCGTTGCGTTCTCACCAGTCCGGATCAGGCGAACGGTAGTATCACTATCTTGGGTATTGCCTCATGTGCCTTGTCATACTTGTATTCCATTTATACGCGACCACTACAATTTTGATTTGTACCTTTAGTATATGGATTGCCCTCTGGTGACTTCCGGTTTTGGGGAAACTACGGTCTTGTATATGCTTTTGGGAATAAAAATGTGTTAAGGGTGAAATGGGCCATGACTTAACGCTATTTTGATATCTTTATATTACTGATAGACATTATCTACTTATCGTACACTACTACATAGTAGATAGTTTAACGGATCCTTAAAGGATGGTTATTCCAAACATCCTTTGAGTTACTTGTATTTCAATTGCTAATTCACTTGAGTTGGATCTATTAATATAAGAATGTTAATCCTGACTCGAGTGTCTTGTGTTTTTGCTTTACGCTCGGGTCAGACTGAGTGTACCAGTATTCAAGACTCACCTTTGAAGTTGGAGCTTTACTTGAAGATCCAGCCATCTATTCTGCTTTCAGTATTCGATGATTCCAGTGATGTATTCTGATTTGTATCTGATGTATCATATTACTCTTCCGTTGTATCTAGTTTAACTCTGATGTAACTTATACATTTATATAGTAGCTTTATGAACTACTATCTCTTTTATTTCCGCTGCACTTATTACTCTGTGTCTGTGATCTGTGATTATTTGTTTACTGTATATGTTCAGTTTTGCCAAATTTAAATTAACAACACGGTATTTTGAGCAATTCAATTCCGGCATGAGTGTCTACCTATACACTTATAATGGATGCGAATGGTCCAAAATTCCGGGTCGTTACAGTTGGTATCAGAGCTCTGGTAGCTCTAGGCAAAACTCAACATATAGGGTAAATGTATTTACAGAATCACTCTCATTCGAGTTTCAATCTCTTCCTTTTGACTCGATTTCTTTGGATTTTGGAACGTTCCCTACGGTTCCAAATTTCATTCGTGTCCCTCACTATTCGTCTCCTTTCAATTCTGGAGCATCACATAACTCCACTTCGAATGACCCTTATAGTGAATCGGCGGTCTCGCCAAGCTTCGAACGATTCGTAAAGGATTAAATCCCTTTATAATAGGCATTGATTTACCGGAGATTTCTGTATCCTCGGTTTACGATGAAATCTATGTCCTGCTATACCTGAATTTTATTTCATGAGATCGAATGTAGATTTGCCTTGGAATTCAGCATCGATCTTATTCTTGAAGTTATGGACGACTCGGTTAAGGTTGCCCGTGAATTAAATAAACTCATCCATCTTCCGATTGTGGTAATTGAATTATCTTATCTTCTGTTTTAAACTTATTTTCGAATCAAAATTCTCTTTGATTTGAGTCAACAAAAAAATTTGAATCCCTATCCTTATTTTGAAAATCCATTCCTGTATCGTCGAGCAAAGAAATGTATTTCTAAATTTATATTAAAAATGCTGTTTTCAAATTTGATAAACAAAATAGTTTTGAATGATTATATTATATATAAATATAAGTTTTCTGAAATTAAATTGTTAATGAATTTATTGTCTGAAATGATAGTATTTAATTTTCATTTATTGTTTTATAAACCATTGACTATTTCATAATATAAATAAATGAATTTGTAAACTTGGGTATAAATTGATTGGAATTTGAAATGAATTTAATTCAGAAATTTGAGAATTTAGTTTCCGGTGATTTCGAACTTTGGTTTTAAAATTTTAAAATATATATTATTGGAAGTATTTTCGAATAGAAATCGTTTCCAAAGAATTTTAAAATGTTGAAATCAGTGCTATTCTCTTTGTCGCTGGAAAATAATTTCGGTGATGGCGGCCGCATCATCGACATTCATTTTCGAGTTTCGAAGTGGAGATACTATTCTGTAGCTTTGCTACGGTTTTGTTTTGAAAAAATTTGATTTGAATTTCTTCAGTATAATTTGATTTATATATATAGGTATCTTATTTTAAAATTTGATTTGATTTGATACAAATACATTATGTATAACTCTAAATTGTTTAAAGTTAATCGGAAATCTAATTCTTAAATTTTGTTAAGGGATGATTTTAAATATAAATAAACCAAAATTTGGAATAAATATTTAATTTGAATAATCGAATTGGGAATATTTTATTTGTATATTGTTCAACTGCATTCTAATACAACTTACCTAAATCATTCAGAAGTTGAATATGTAATTGGATAATATATATAATAAATTGAATTTATAAATAAAATTTAAGTGTTTATAATAAATGTTATACACTAAATTTTGATTATAAAGATGTTAATAGAGTTAGATAGGATAATAAGTAAACTCAGTTAATAATGAAATAAATTTGTTTTGAAAGAATTAATAAATTGAAATTTGATCAACTTATGAAAATACCTTGAATTTAAAAGAAATTAGTAAATATAAATTAATTTAAATCGAAACTTTTATGGTTGAAATTAATTTATATGGTTTAAATATATGTGATTAGATATATTAAGTAGAATAAATTTAACAGTAATTTGGAATAAAGAAGAATTTAAAATTGTTGAATAAAATATGATTATAATAAAAGATTATTCAAATTTATGGATTTAGAAATTGTAAATTTAAGATAATTGGATAATAAGATAATGAATTTAGAAATAGTTGAGATTGATTTTAGTAAAATCAAATGGATTAAATCAATTATTGAATATCAATAAATTTAAATTTATATGGTTTAAATTAATTGTTATTTTGTATTTCAAATCTGTTTTCTTTCAAGTTGTTTCTATTCTCCTACCTCATTCCTTTTCGAGGACGAAAAGTTTTGAGTGGGGGAGAGTGTAACGACCCGTAAATTTCAACTGTTTTAATAACGTAATTAGTTGAAATTTTGTAAAATTTTAAACGACAAAATTTTGAAATAAAAATTTGATATTTGGAATGCGTATAGTTAAACATAGCAACTGGTAAATTTTCGTCCGAAAATATGAAAGTTTATTTCGCGCGTAAATTCACTTCAATTCAATCAGTTAAAAAAGCGATGAATATAAAATTTTTCTGAAACCTAAATATTTTTACATAGAAAAATTCTAAACCATCTTCTGAGCAAGATGTCAGTTTGTCGCTTTTTCAAATTCGGACATCTTTGGCTCCGTCGATCTTATTTTTCAGCGTTTTTCTTGCATTTTCCGCTATTAGAAAATTTGAATTTTTATAATTCAATCGTACCACGGATATCCGTATACCATTTTGATCGTCTCGTCACGCTGATCTCTACGATATATTTATTTTTGTTTTTTTTTAGTTCGGATGCACGGCGAAATCTTTAAAAACGTGGAACCATATCGGCACCCGTTTTAAAACCTTTTGGGGTTTCACTTGTTTCTCTTTCTACCTACCTAACCAGTACGATACAGCTGTTACATTTATATTTTTATTCGCGTGCTTGCTACTGATATTCACCGGTTTCAATATGTGAAGTGGTACATTTTGAGAAAACTTAATGAGCATGCACGTTACTTCTCATGCGTTGCCTCACTTTCCCATGCTTCATCTTCCCAACATGTTGTTCTCTTCGTTTCCTGTAGCCATCCACTCATTCCTTCCCTTTCTTCCAATTTCTTTTCCACTGCTCCCACCATTCGTTTCTAAAAAAAAAGCATGCCTCTCCCTTCTCATTTTACCTTGCCGGCCTCTCATCCTCCAACGCCAAGACGTGCCTACCACCCTCCCACTGCCTTGCCTCCGACCTTCCCGACACCACGCAAATAACGATCAACCTCCGCCTTGTTCGCCGTACACCGCCCACCTCGGCTGCGAGCCACCACATCTCCTTCACTTTCCAGATCCAACTGCCGATAGCCCTCCGCCTACAGCCTCCTTGGTGCAACTGCCACCTTGTCGCAACTCTCTCCCAAGGCCAGTAGCTACCCTCACCCATCATCAACCATTCGCCATGGCAACCACCAGCTCAGACACTCCTCACGCACAACCTACTCGACGAGCCATCCACTCCGACCACCTTGCTGCCGCTGAAAACTGAAGCCGCCTCCATTTACCACGCACTTCGACCCTCCACCCACTCGAGCGTTCCCTCTCACGTGACCCCTTCATCTCCTTCCTCTGCTTTATTGAAGGTACTACTTGAGGTAGTTTGTGTACTTATATTTTGATATGTATAAAATCTATAGTTTCCAATGTTTAAGCAGTGAACAATTTTATGAGTATATATGCTTTTGGTAGTGATTCACACTAATAATAGTAAACTGAGTCATATTACAAAATATGTATTTATATAAAAGAACTTGGACTATTTTACTATATATAAGTTATGGTTAATATATATGTTTCATAAAGGTGGTACTAGTTAAAATTGCTACAGTAGTATTTATGTTTGCAGTTGTCATTTAATGTTATCACAGTGTATATATTATATAATAACAAATGTGAAGTGATTATAACTTTATAAGTGTTATATTATATAAGTATTGTATATATTGTTCAGCTCTTGTTTGCATTGCTGTAGCTGTTTTTTTTTATATGCATGTGTATTATTTTCGCTAGTTATGTATGCCTATATATATTTATGTTTGATAACATATAACATCTATATGTTGTATGAATATACGTATATTTTTAAGTACGAAAGGTTTATGATTTGTAAAGTATACATATTTTGTAAGTTGGTCTGCATACTAAATTTTTGATTTTATGTACACTTGTATTTATATGGACAAAGGAATCTTATCTCTATTTGCATTTTTACCGTAATAGCGGTTACACTGTATATACACTTGTTATTTATATCATTCGCATGCAACGATTTTAATATAAATAGTTCGTGAATAAAATCTGCATATTTGTGCGTCATATACATGTAAACCATGATTTTTGAAAACATATATATATATATATATATTAATGAAGAAAAAAATTTAGTAAATAATATATTTATTTTGTTTCGATCTACATCGAGCAGTTTCTGATATATTTCCATCGATCTTTATTTATCAGCTCTATCGTTGAATTCGTGCCGATTTGCTTTGCTTGGATTCGTAACTCAATTTCTATGTCCATATCAGTGTGCGTATCTGTGTCATCTTCTCGACTATCTCTAGCCTCGAAAGGTGAGCACTCACTCACGATTAACGTTCTTTTATTTATTAAATTTGATTTCAATTGAAACGATAATTGAAATTTACTGTTGTTAGTTAATTACACTGTTATATATTCTATTACCTGTATCAGTTCACCTGTGACATCTGACACCATTATCTGTTAATTATTTATGCGATGATAATACAGTTTGGCTGATAATTGATTGATTGTTGATGTTTATATTGGACGTTAAATTGTTAATGTTAAAATGATAAATAATATGCAATTGAAATTGATATAGGATAGTTAAATTTGATTAAATGACATTTGTATAATATGACCCATTTAACTGTCAAAATTTATCGACACGTAGGATTTGTTTAATTACATCTTGAACCACTGAATGTATGTTGTTAAATTGATGATGGATGAAATTGTAATAAATGACAAGTGAAAACCGTAATGTAATAATCTTTAATCTACATGAAATGATAGTGTAGATTCTAGAAATAATTATATTAATTCGTACAAATAACAATGCGAATTAATACGGTTACTTCGGGATTATTTGAATTGATTATTGGATTGATATTGATTGTTGTTATTGCTTGTTTATTTACTTTGACACCATCCCAGTTATCACACTGCAAGTTCCCTTTGCTATGTTTTGATTTTGAATTGAATTGGAATCGGGTTGAAATGATAAATACCCAAATTGAACTTTGACCTAGGATAGAGAATTAAATAAAACCCGATTGGTCAATAAATTTGATTTAAAAATAAAACGAAGATTTTATTTGAATAAATAATATGGTTTTGAAACGAAGTTGGAAATTGAATCTTAATGAAATTTAAATGTGAATATTTAATATTCTGAAATGAAATATTAATAAAGTAATTGATGGAAGAATGTTGTTTAATTTGAGAAATTATTGAATTAAGTTTGAAATTATTAAACTTTGAAATGATTTAATAATTAAGTTTGAAATTGTAATTAAGTTTGAAATTATTAAACTTTGAAATGATTTAATAATTAAGTTTGAAATTGTAATTAAGTTTGAAATTATTAAACTTTGAAATGATTTAATAATTAAGTTTGAAATTATAATCAAGTTTGAAATTGTTAAACTTTGAAATGATTTAATAATCAAGTTTGAAATTATAATCAAGTTTGAAATTATAATTAAGTTTGAAATTATTAAACTTTGAAATTATTTAACAATTAAGTTTTGAATTATTTAATAATTAAATAAGATTGAATTATTTAATGATTAAATTGATTTGGATTCTTTAATAAGAGAAATTGAATTTTTGAATAAGTGAATTTTACTTCGTAATAACTGAAATTGAGTTTCTTTATTAATTAAGTTTTGGAAAATTATTTAAGTAAGTAAATAAGTGAAATGGAATTTCTTTAACAAGAAATGAAAATGTGATATTTTTGGAATTAATGTAAGACTTGTAATTGAAAGAAATTGATTTGACGAATTTAGTTTAATTCAAAATTGTAAGTTTTGATTTGATGAAGTTGAACTTAAGAATTGATTTAATGAATTGGAAATTTAATAGAAATTGTTTTGAATGATAAAGTAACTTAACGAATATTGAATGGAATCGATAAATGAGTTTAAATTGATTTGAATGTTAAAAAAAATTTGTTTAAATGATTTCAGAATGAAACTTATATACGAACTTGAATCAATATTTGAATGGTTTTAAATAGATATTGAAATTGAATTATAAGATTTTGAAATGGTAAATTGAAGTTTTGAAACGTAAATTTTGGAAATTGGTTTTTGAAAGACAAATGAAATGTTGGTTTACGAATTGTAATTGAAATTGAATTGATTTGGTTTGAAATATATAAACGACCAATCGGTGTAATAATTACGAAAGTTATTAAAGAGACCGGGATCGGTAATGGATATACTCTCTATCTAAACCGAAAACCACTTTAATAACTATACGCGGAGTGATGATCCAGAATGAAGTGGTTGGAATGATGTACGTGATGACTGAAGAAAGAGAACGATAATGGATAGTGACGCAGCGGATTAATCAAAACGGATTCAATCGATGAAAGTAGCAATCTGTGGATTGATGGATACTGAAATGCCCGAACTCGTTGATCCGAAGATACCGAACTCTAGCTATCTCTGACTCGTTGATCCGAAGATACCGGAAAAGAGATCTACGATTCTTCAACGTTGATCTTGCGCACAAGATTCCGTTAATCGGCTTCAACAAACGATGATTCGAGCGCACTCGAATGACGTAAGTGGAGATAGGAGATACACTCGACTACCAATTGAAATTGAAAGCACAAATCTAACAAAAGAGAATTTTATTCAAATTTCAACAACCCTTACAAATGTCTCAACTCGCCTATTTATAGGCTTACAACACCACATCACTTTACAGAGTACAACACGTTACAAACAGTTACCACATAACTCGACTTACCATAAGAAACACAAAACAAACGACCTAAAAGACAACGCATGTGATAATTACGCGCCCTAAAATTAACTCGGCAGCGACTCAAAATTAGGTCGGCAACGACTTATGGATAACTCGGCAACGAGCTTCGCGATCTAAAGATAACTCGGCAACGACCTATTTTCTTCTTCGCGACTTAAAGATAACTCGGCAACGACTCAACCGAAGGTTGTAAAGCACTTTCGCGACTTACTGGAGCTTCATGAGTCATTCGCGACTCAAAATTATCTTGCGCGCGCATATGGAGAAGACAGGGAGGGGATTAGGTCGTAATGGAATTGGAGTTAGGTCGGAGCATCTGGATTTCATTTGCGATGTTAGGTCGTAGGTCGAGGCTTTTGATGTTAGGTCGTAAGTCGTGATGGAGGCTGGTTCGTGGAAATTAGGTCGTGGAGTTGGGAACATTTTAGGTCGGAATTTGCTAAGTCGTGGTGATGTTAGGTCGGAGCCCTTAGGTTGTAGGTCGCGGGAAAAGTTAGGTCGTGATGTCAAGTTAGGTCGTGGAAGTATTGGCGATGCGGGGTTAGGTCGTGGAAGTGTTGGGGATAAGTCAGTGAGAAGAATAAGTCGCTTGTCTTCCTCGCGTTCATCTGCGGTATGTGCTGCATCATCCTTCCCAGCCTGAGAAAAATTCGTCCTCGAATTTGAAAGTTCTTCCCCATTGGATGGTTCATTTCCATAATAAGGTATAAGATGTTTAACGTTGAAAACGTCAGCGGTATGAATATGATCTGGCAACTTCAATCGATATGCATTATCATTGATTTTCTTCAAGATTTCGACTGGACCAATCTTTCGAGCCTTCAACTTGTTGTACGTTCCAACTGGAAAACGATCTTTCGTCAATACCGCGTAAACAAAATCACCCTCTTTGAAAACAACACTTCTTCGTTTCTTATCCGCCATTTGTTTATACCTCTCATTTGTCTTCTCTAATCGTTCCTGAACGATTCTATGGCATTCTGTCAACCCATCAACAAAATCAGCAGCCCGCTTAACTGTCCCCTTCGGTTGTGTAACCATCATCAAATCTAACGGCCCCTTTGGCAAACTTGAATATACGACCTGGAATGGACTGAACCCAGTACTTCGATTCACCGCATGATTATGAGCAAACTCTGCCTGACACAACTTTAAGTCCCAACTCTTCAAATTGTCCTGCACAAGACATCGCAACAAATTTCCCAACGATCTATTCACAACTTCAGTTTGTCCATCTGTCTGAGGATGATATGCACTACTAAATTTCAACTTCGTTCCCACCATCTTCCATAGACTCAACCAAAAGTGACTCAGAAATCGAGTATCTCGGTCAGAAACAATAGATTCGGGTAAACCATGTAAACGATATATTTCTTTAAAGAATAACTGTGCCACTCGAACTGCATCCGCTGTCTTCTTACAGGCTATAAAATGTGCCATCTTCGAAAACCTGTCCACCACAACAAATATAGAATCATTTCCCCTCTGAGTTCTCGGCAATCCCAACACGAAATCCATGCTGATATCAACCCATGGTTTGATAGGCACGGGTAACGGCATATATAACCCCGCATTCGTCGCTGTTCCTTTCGAAACCTGACAAATATGACACCTCTCCACAAATCTTTCTACCTCTTTCCTCATTGACGGCCAAAAATAAGATTGAGAAATTAACTGCAACGTACGATCTCTACCCACATGGCCTTCTTCATGTAGTTCTTTAACAATCTTCATTCTCAAGCTACATTCTGGGATGCACAAACGATTTCCTTTAAACAGAAAACCATCCACCAACACAAATTCATCAGTACTTCCTTCCTTTACTTTTTTAACAAATTTCACAAAGTAAGGATCTTCTTCAATCAATTCTGGCAATAATTCAAAACCTGTCACTTCAACTTTCATTGTCGTCAACAAATGACTCCTCCTGCTCAAAGCATCAGCCACACGATTGGTTACCCCTGACTTGTGCTTAACGACAAAAGTAAACTGCTGCAAATAAGCAATCCACGATGCATGTCTTGCTGAAATCTTGTCTTGTCCTTGTAAATGTTTCAACGCCTCGTGATCAGTGTATAAAACAAATTCTTTCTGGAATAAGTAATGTCGCCAGTGCTTCACCGCTTGAACAACAGCATAAAATTCCACATCATAGGTACTGTATCTCATCTTTGCTCCTGACAACTTCTCGCTGAAATATGCAATAGGACGCCCATTCTGACTCAACACCCCTCCAATTCCAACCTTTGACGCATCAGTATGCAGTTCAAACAATAACTGAAAATCTAGTAATACAAGAATTGGTGCAAGTGTCAGCAACTTCTTGATCTTCCCAAAAGCAATCCCAGCTTCCTCCGTCCAAGAAAATTGTTTCCCCTTCATGCAATCAGTCACCGGTGCCATCACGCTACTGAAGTGTGGAATGAATCTTCGGTAGAATGACCCTAGCCCATGAAAACTTCTCACTTCTGTAATTGTCTTCGGCTGTGGCCAATTCCTGACTGCTTCAACTTTATTTTGATCTACCTAGATGCCCTTCTCCGAAACAATATACCCCAAGAACAAAACACTATGCGTCATGAACACGCATTTCTTTGTCGCAGCATAAAATTGTTCCTCTCGTAAAATAATTAACACTTCCTTCAGATGTTGAACACGCTCTTCCAGACTCCTACTATAAATCAAAATATCGTCAAAGTACACCACCACAAATTTCCCAATGAAGGGTCTAAAAATTTGATTCATCACTCGCATGAACATACTTGGTGCATTCGAAAGACCGAACGGCATCACCAGCCATTCATACAACCCCTCTCTCGTCTTGAAGGCTGTCTTCCATTCGTCTCCAGGTCTAATCCGAATTTGATGATATCCGCTTTTCAATTCAATTTTCGAAAAGATAGTAGCCCCACTCAACTGATCCAACAAGTCATCCAACCTTGGCATTGGAAATCTGTATCGTACAGTGATTTTATTCAATGCTCGACTGTCCGTGCACATCCTCCACGTCCCATCTTTCTTCGGTACCAACAAAGCTGGCACAGCACATAGACTCAAACTTTCCTGTACACGTCCCTGCTCAAGCAATTCTTCCACCTGCCTCCTTAATTCTTCATACTCCTTCGGACTCATTCGGTAATGCGGTCTATGTGGCAATACTGCTCCTGGAACAAGATCAATTTGATGTTGAATGTCTCTCAGCGGCGGTAACTCTTTAGGCAACTCGTCTGGAAATACATCCTCAAATTCTTTCAATACTGACTTCGCTTCTTCTGGGATTTCAACCTCTTCACTGCTCTCACGCCCAATCAACAAGAACACTTCTGGTTCCTCCTCGATCTCCTTAACAAACTCCTTCAAAGATAACAACGTTTTCAGTTCTTCAATCTCCTCCAGTTTGTTTTCTTCTTGTTGGCGTTTCTTCAGAACCAGAGTAATCTTTGTACCTTCGAACATGAAACTGTAACTGTTGGTCCGTCCGTCATGCTGCACAGCTCGATCATACTGCCACGGTCTCCCCAGCAACAAATGACAAACGTCCATATCTACGACATCACACTAGATTTCATCTTTGTATTTCTTCCCAATTGAAAACTTCACACAAGCTCTACGTCCAACTTTCACTTCACCACCCTTCCTCAACCAAGCTAACTTGTACGGTTTAGGATGTTTCTCGGTTTTCAACTCCAACTTCTTCACCGCTTCTGTAGAGATAATATTATCACAACTCCCAGCATCAATAACAAATTTACAAACTCTTCCTAGAATAGTGCATGTAGATTGAAAGATATTGTTCCTCAACCAACTACTTTCCTCTTCTTGCTTCGGTGTTAAACAACTTCTCCTCATCATCAATGCGTACCCGTCATCTCCCGACAGTAAGTCTTCCTCCTCAACTGGTAAAGAATTAGAGCATTCAGCTTCTTCATCCTCATCCTCAACCTCAGCAATCATTGCTCTCTTCTTTGGCTTTGGACACTCATTGCTTTTATGACCCAACTCCTGACAGTTGTAACATTTGAAACTGTTGTTAACCTTTGCCTTCTCAACCTCCTTCACCACTGGTTTACTGACAGGTTTAGAAACATTAGAACTTCCACCAACACCCTTCACTTGATTATTGGAATTCGTAAACACACCACCTCCTCGTCGTCCCTGCTTCTCCCAAGCCAACGCTTTCTGATGTGCTTCCGCCACAGATCTTGGATCGAACATATTAACCATATCCTGAATCTGCATTCTCAATCCCCCAATGAATCTAGATGTCAGCTGCTCTTCCGTTTCCATAATGTCATTCCTCGCAATAAGCTGGTAAAACTCATCCACGTAATCATTAACAGTCTTCGTGCCCTGCCTCAAGTTCTGCAAACGTTGATACATCAAAGATTGATAATTGTAAGGTAAGAACGTTGCTTTCATTAATTTCTTCATCTTTTCCCAAGATTCAACTTTTGACTTCCCCATTCGTTCACGTGTAAGTTTGGTTTGCTGCCACCATGCCAAAGCTCTACCCCTCAACCTTGTAGCAACCAACTTCACTCTACGACGTTCTGGAACTTCTTTGAAATCAAAAATTTCTTCAACATTAGCCACCCAATCCAAAAACTCCTCAGCCTGCATACCACCTTTGAATTCTGGAATTTCTGTCTTCATCCTAGATTCCCACTTGTGATCGTATTCCGACTGATTCCTTCCTCGTCCACGTCCTCGTCCATGAACACTACCACCATCATACTCTTCTTCACAATCCGATGTATATCGATGTCGATCCTGACCACCAACATCTCTACCACCACCATTTCTTCCACCAACATTCCTACGATCTACATTCCTTCGATCACGATCATTCACATTTCTATCACGATTTCGATCTTCAATATTTCTATCACAATCTCGATCCACGCTTCTATGATCACTATCAACACTTCTCTCCCGATTAGAATGTGGTGAAATCCTACTTCTTCCATGGCTCGATTCAGGTGAAACCCTTCTCTGATTTTGACTCATTTCCAACATCATCCTCTCTAATCGGCCAATCCCTTCCGTAAGCTTCTCATTGAAATTCTCGTTGATTCGTTGCTCCATTTCGTCGGCCTCTTCTCTTCCGTACAAAGCATTAATATTGCGATGACGTTGAACTCGTATTGGCGGCATGATTGAATACTTCACAAACACTTCAACAAATTCACACTTCAAGTTTTCAAACACCTTTCGAACTTTGATCCAAAATGAAATGGATCGAAAACTCCAACTTTGTTGCAAAATATGATGAACACGATGAACACAACTTCAACACTTCAAATTCTCGGCTCCAAGACTCGATTTAGCTATGATTGGCTAAAACAGGCTCTGATACCAAACTGACGCAGCGGATTAATCAAAACGGATTCAATCGATGAAAGTAGCAATCTGTGGATTGATGGATACTGAAATGCCCGAACTCTTTGATCCGAAGATACCGAACTCTAGCTATCTCTGACTCGTTGATCCGAAGATACCGGAAAAGAGATCTACGATTCTTCAACGTTGATCTTGCGCACAAGATTCCGTGAATCGGCTTCAGCAAACGATGATTCGAGCGCACTCGAATGACGTAAGTGGAGATAGGAGATACACTCGACTACCAATTGAAATTGAAAGCACAAAGCTAACAAAAGAGAATTTTATTCAAATTTCAACAACCCTTACAAATGTCACAACTCGCCTATTTATAGGCTTACAACACCACAGCACTTTACAGAGTACAACACGTTACAAACAGTTACCACATAACTCGACTTACCATAAGAAACACAAAACAAACGACCTAAAAGACAACGCATGTGATAATTACGCGCCCTAAAATTAACTCGGCAGCGACTCAAAATTAGGTCGGCAACGACTTATGGATAACTCGGCAACGAGCTTCGCGATCTAAAGATAACTCGGCAACGACCTATTTTCTTCTTCGCGACTTAAAGATAACTCGACAACGACTCAACCGAAGGTTGTAAAGCACTTTCGCGACTTACTGGAGCTTCATGAGTCATTCGCGACTCAAAATTATCTCGCGCGCGCATATGGAGAAGACAGGGAGGGGATTAGGTCGTAATGGAATTGGAGTTAGGTCGGAGCATCTGGATTTCATTTGCGATGTTAGGTCGTAGGTCGAGGCTTTTGATGTTAGGTCGTAAGTCGTGATGGAGGCTGGTTCGTGGAAATTAGGTCGTGGAGTTGGGAACATTTTAGGTCGGAATTTGCTAAGTCGTGGTGATGTTAGGTCGGAGCCCTTAGGTTGTAGGTCGTGGGAAAAGTTAGGTCGTGATGTCAAGTTAGGTCGTGGAAGTATTGGCGATGCGGGGTTAGGTCGCGGAAGTGTTGGGGATAAGTCAGTGAGAAGAATAAGTCGCTTGTCTTCCTCGCGTTCGTCTGCGGTATGTGCTGCATCAGATAGCCTTGACACTTGTGTCAAATTGGAAATGACTAAAACAGGAGCTGTGCCGGGCCAATGGAGGATTAGCTACCTCAAGTGGACACACTTCTTCGAACTACTTATACTTGTTGTCGATTGGTGCACCCTTGATTTTGGGAGTGTTGTTTCACGGTGTTGCGGGCGCTGCGGCGTTGCGTTCTCACCAGTCCGGATCAGGCGAACGGTAGTATCACTATCTTGGGTATTGCCTCATGTGCCTTGTCATACTTGTATTCCATTTATACGCGACCACTACGATTTTGATTTGTACCTTTAGTATATGGATTGCCCTCTGGTGACTTCCGGTTTTGGGGAAACTACGGTCTTGTATATGCTTTTGGGAATAAAAATGTGTTAAGGGTGGAATGGGCCATGACTTAACGCTATTTTGATATCTTTATATTACTGATAGACATTATCTACTTATCGTACACTACTACATAGTAGATAGTTTAACGGATCCTTAAAGGATGGTTATTCCAAACATCCTTTGAGTTACTTGTATTTCAATTGCTATTTCACTTGAGTTATTAATATAAGAATGTTAATCCTGACTCGAGTGTCTTGTGTTTTTGCTTTACGCTCGGGTCAGACTGAGTGTACCAGTATTCAAGACTCACCTTTGAAGTTGGAGCTTTACTTGAAGATCCAGCCATCTATTCTGCTTTCAGTATTCGATGATTCCAATGATGTATTCTGATTTGTATCTGATGTATCATATTACTCTTCCGTTGTATCTAGTTTAACTCTGATGTAACTTATACATTTATATAGTAGCTTCATGAACTACTATCTCTTTTATTTCCGCTGCACTTATTACTCTGTGATCTGTGATTATTTGTTTACTGTATATGTTCAGTTTTGCCAAATTTAAATTAACAACGCGGTATTTTGAGCAATTCAATTCCGGCATGAGTGTCTACCTATACACTTATAATGGATGCGAATGGTCCAAAATTCCGGGTCGTTACACTTATAATGGATGCGGTATTTGGAAAGTTTGAACGCTATTCCAACGGCTTTTCCAACGGCTGCCAACGGCTCGGAGCCATTGGAATAGCCGGTTTCTCTTGTAGTGATTGGAACTAAGATATCAAGAACACAAGTTAAGGCTTCCAATATTGCACGTAAACAACTCAAAACTACCAAAGTAGACTCGGAAAACTTGAAAGCCAGGATGGACAATATGGAGGGTACACTGAAGTCATTGGTCGACTTGTTCAAGGGATACATGGATAAAAGAAAACACATACGACATTCCTTCCAATAAAGGGGAAGTGGGACACACCAGGAAAGCGTGGGAAGAATGCCGAAAAGCGATGTTAATAATCCATTGACTTCGTCTGGTTCGACAAATCAAAAATGTGAAATCCTAAACTTTGATCTAGAGGTCATTGCAACCGGTTCTGTATGCAGAGATTCGACAACATCCATTATACATGGGAAACCTGTACCTTCAACACATGAGAAGTTGGTTGTGGACAATATACTACTACCAGATGAGAACAGAGCCAAACAAAATCATCCTCTTGCTATGACCTTTGGTGAAGTTTGAATCGGTGGTTTTGTGTGTCATCCAAAGATTTCAATTCGATATCTTTAGATGCGGGAGCAGGTATATATTATTATTATTATGCTTTGGTAAATTAACATAGTGATGAATCTTTTTACAATTGTCTGCTTCTGCTAACAAAACAAGCTGAACAGTTTCCATTTTTTTTAAATACCACTTGTCATTTCAAAACTGATGAATCGAATACATGTTTAGTGCGATGTTACTGATTATCATTCATGCTGTTGTGAGTTTTGCTTATAAGCTCAACAGTTTGACACCTATACTTACAACTTTAACCATGTCCATCCTCAATTGTTATAACTCCAGTAATAAGTCTATGCGTTCAGAATTATAAACCCATGCACAATAGTGTGTGTGTTTTTTTTCAATGTAGGCACCACAGACTCAGATAACCAACGATAGTTTATCTAGGGGTATATACTTGTTTTTTGTTTTCGAGTTGTGATTCTAATTCGGTGGTTGTATATTGGTTTAGTTTTAGAATGATAGTAACAGAAGTAGAGTTTATTTAGAGCTAGGATTATATCAGTGTATTACTTATTGTTTATTTGATGTAGTTCAAGTTTGAATAGTGCTCTAAAATCAAAGAAAAGTAGTTGTTGGCACTAAAAACTGCAACGCATGAAAATGGGATTGCTCATACGCATTTGAATAATTTCCATATAATTATATAAAGTTATAGCACTGATATTAATCATCTTTGATATTAGCGGAGAAAAAAAACCATAGTTTGATAAGCTATCATGCTTACATAAATGTATTTATGTAAAGAAGATAAAATCCTGGATAATGCAAAATATAGATGTGGTACTTAAATACAAGGACAAGATTCAAAGATCATGTCCATAGTTTAATTAGAAAGATGTTTTGGCAAACTTACATAAAAGAAAAATATTTTATCTAGTAAATAGGTGAGAATTGGTAGACATAATAGGTGAGATTTTGAAGCCATACAAATTGCACCTTTTGCTACCATGAACAAATTGATGAAAATATTAGTTTACTGGTAGATAAATGCTTTTCATTTGATAATACAAACTTTGGTACTATAAGGGTTGACGGTTAGTGCAACTGATGAATTTATCAACGATGTTTCACATTTTTGAAAGAAATCAAAGCAAAATTTTCAAATACATTAGCATATTCATTAAACTATTTGCAAATAGATTCGTAAATAAGCGACATGATAGTTTTAACTTTTAACACGTCATAGTCATACAATTATCAGCTAACAATGACCTTACTGGAAGTGTCAAAAGGCCTTTTGGAGTCTTTATAAACTATAAACTTTACCAGTCAATCCTATAATAAATAAATAGTCTCATCATTTATTAACAGATGACTTTTAAGTAGTAGGTCTATTTACGTCACTACACCAAAACAGGTGATTCCCAACGAGTATAACTGTCGCAAACAGTTTCAGCAACGCTTATTAGCGTCGCTGTAGGGGCGTCGCAATTTATTGCCAACGCTTATAAGCGTTGGAAGGTTGTATTCGCCAACGCTTATAAACGTTGGTGTATATTATTTAGCAACGCTTATAAGCGTTGGAAGGTTGTATTCGCCAACGCTTATAAACGTTGGTGTATATTATTTAGCAATGCTTATAAACGTTGGCAAATTAACCATCCAACATTGTTTAATTTTTCTATGCTGATGCTTATAAGCGTTGGTATATTTTAATTGTCAATGCTTATAACGCTTTAACAGCATTATTATACTACATTCAATAGGAACCCAAAATTTACAATATTCATGATCAAATAACAACATAAATTTCATAGTCAACTACTTCATAACAATGTCAACAACTTCATAACAAGTACAATACATAATTAAGTTGGTTAATTCAATACATAATCAACTACTTCATAAAAATGTCAAATTGGAATACAAAAGACAACGTAAATTTCATAGTGAAATTCTACAAATACCGAATACAAAAGACAACGTAAATTTCATTGCTCGATAATAATTTTTCTTCGTGTCGGAACCAAAAACTTCCGTAATTGGGTGATCTTCAAGATCTTCGACTCCACCCTTAAAACTATCATCCAACTTCCTCTTTTTTTCCGCTTCCTCTAGTAGTGCCTGCATTTAATATCACGTTAAATTGAATTTGCACAGGTGACAATAGATGAAGTGCACTTTTGTATTTTTGATACTAATCCATTTATCTATTTATCAATATTATAATTATTTTTGTGCAGTCCTTCGGCTACCTTTCAATGGACAATAGTCTAGATAAAGCTGATGAAACTTTCCCTCGATGGAAACATAGTTCCATACAAAATGTCTATCTAAGGTTAGATTTTAGTTTACTTCAAACAAAAGTGACGCCATGTCACCAGCATTTCACTATTTTGACATTTGATATTCATAATAGTTATAGATAGTTCTTCCAAAATGGATGTATTAAGTTTCAGAAATATTATGCATATTGGTACTAACTGTAACAAGTCTCTTATCAGTGTAATATTCAATTCCTATTCACTACAAGAAAACTTAATAACAATAGCAATCTTTCCTGTATTTAATTTAGTGCATACACATATCGGAATGAATTTGATGCAACTTGTTATCTAATTTACTAACTGAATATATATCAACCAATCTTTTTTCATGCCATAGCAGCTGGCATAGCCCACTTAAAAATATAGATGCAAGCTGCTCGATGTGTGTAGTACGGGGGAAATAGTTGCTGAAGGAAGTGCGACTCCAACTAATCCAACTAATCATATACTTATATAAAATTTCACATATATATCTCTGCCATCCTTCCTCTGGCCACTTGCAACTTCTAATCACTTCATCATATCACTGCACTGCAATTCGTCGGCAATTCACATAACAGTCACAACATCACCTTGTACAAAAAAATGTCAACAGACCACATCATTCAACTGAGAGCTCCTTCATACGCATCACTCTACCAGCTACCTCTGCTGTAAACACACCACCAAGCATACAAACCCACTGACTGTTCGACTGTGCATCATTGATATCAACTCACCACAACATTGCACATATCATCCACCAATGCAACCATTTCCACTGCCTTTCCCCACCAGACAACCACCGGCCATACAATCAACCCACAAAACACAATGCACATATACATAATAGCCCTCTGTTTTCACTTCAACCACCCATATTGTTGCAGCTCTGATCTCAACACACCCCTCTACCATTGTTGCCTTACCACCATCTTCTGACTTCTGCCTTCAACATTCCTCCCTTACTTCATTCCTGACAACAAAAGGTGGCATTTCTCTTCGTATATATATCAGACTCGCTCTTCTACTATAATTCATTTCTTAGTTGTTACAAAAATCAAAATAAAATGGTTCTAGAAACAGGGCATGCATTCTTAAACAATGCCCAAAGAGAGAGCAAGGCTGACCCAGTTCCATCCAGCCTGACACAAGAGCAAGAACACTCGATCATAGTATCCACGCTATTGCATGTCATATGCAGCACCGAATCAGAAGCATCTGCTTCCACAAGCGCCATGTTCACAAACTATCCACGGAAGGAAACATGCGGCCGATGTGGGATCGAGGGATGCATCGGATGCGATCTATTTACAGACAGTAACACGTCAACATCAGATCAGAGCAAGCAAAATGTGCAGCAGCAGTAGCCGAGAAAGAGAAGAAATAAGACGAACAAGTACAGAGGAGTAAGGCAGAGGCCGTGGGGTAAATGGGCAGCAGAGATAAGGGACCCAAGAAAAGCAGTAAGAAAGTGGCTGGGAATGTTTGAAACGGCAGAGGATGCCATTGAGTTCAGAGGTGCTCGTGCCAAGCATAATTTTCCGTTTCCTGAGCAGCTAGTCCAAACTAGCGATAGCGTTAATGTCACGGCTACCGAGCAGAAACAACATGAAGTGAGACAGAAGGAGAAGTCCTCTGAAGAAGAAGAAGAAGAAGAAATGGTCAGCTTTAACTACCGTAACATCTATTCACTAAATTAACTCATCCATCCCATACTCATTGTAACTACGTAGTACATTAATTTACGCATTATCCTATCCTGGCTATAATGTAACTCATCCATTCCCCCTTCACCATCTGCTTGCCTGCAACTCTTCACAACATTCCTTGCACTGATCACCATTCATAGATCATCCATCTCCTGCATCACCTCAACATCTCAAAAACTTCACCAACGTCCATTCACTCCCAAACCACATTTTCACAACCACCACACTCACTGGCTTTTCACATTACAACAACCAACCAGCCTTTTCACCACTTGGGTCTGTACGTCTCAAGGAAATAGGGAAATGAGGGCATACAACCCAAGGCAACAAAATAAAAGGGGACAGGGACATACGAATTCATAGCAATAGGCATGGGAGTATGATCATATTTCAAGCATCAGTACAAAGCATTGAGACAAATAGAGGACGTTTCCTGAAGTTTCCATGAAAACAAGTCATGCGGACGTGTGCACCAGATGCATTCAAAGAAAATAAGACATAAAAGGGGACGTGCAAAACAAATTCGAAGTCAAATGGGAAAAGCATGAAACTAATTCAAAGCACAGGGTAGGGACGTACGAAAGCCAGGCTACAAGCATGGTGCGTGACCACTTTCAAGACAGAAGTTTAATTTATCATAAAAATTGTCCTTGAGCATGGCATGATGCACAGAAATGTAAAATACAAAATCTCCACCTGAGAGCAAGGAATATGGTAGAGTCACTGAAGTCTACAACAGAAATAATAGTGATGAGTCCTGATGTTCTGTAATTTCCCCTATCATGTTGACAAAATAATACATCTGTTTTCCAAAACAAACAAAATGATGAATATGTATTCTATCCTTATGTGTGTTTTTGCAGGTCCTGTAAAGTTTGTCAAAGCTAGTTACAATGGGAGCATACCTTCACTAGTTTACAATCCATATGCCTGAACAAAGGTCAATCATTCACTGTTATCATTCCTCATCTTTGAAACCATTGCTCTAAGGATTTACATAAATTTTTTGACGTGTGTGTAACCCTTTACTCTAAAAATAAAAGCAGGACACCGCAATTTTCAATTCAAGTAACCAAAAAAAATAGAATTGTAGAAGCATTACTGCTTGAAAAAAAAGACAAACTACGATCAATTTACTGTTTATAAAGGACAAACTACGATCATGATTTTAATTTGAACTTAATAGTCTTCGTTTGTTGATGCATATAACCTTCAGTGTGCCTTGAATTTTAATTTATCAAAACCTTGCTAAAAAAGTATTTATGTATTATATTTTTTTTAGAATACATATTACAGTTGATCAAAAGAAACTGGTTTGAATCTAGTACGATGCAAATTGCAAGTTATTGGTAAATTGTGGAACCAAGCAAATAAAATATACAGTATAAGTTGAGATAAAATTTTATTTAAGTTGAAACCGATAATTTTGTAAAAACGTAGTGCAACGGATTAAAAAAATTGAATTGAATCTTAAATAACTTCAGTAATTAGTTACCTTTGAACCAAATGAAATATATCATTATTTATTCACATGGCATCACTATTGTAATCTAATTCGAAAGTGTCAAAATTATGACCAAACATATTAAAATCTACAGAAAATAACATTATGATAAGCAATATAAAGCTTGCATTGAGTTCAAAATTATCAAAAAATTGACCTTATAATGATACAGTGTTTGAGGAATCGAACCACCACTATTGCTATCATAAACCAATAATAAATTCCTTAGCTTTCAAATTTGATAAGATAAATCAAGTCACATTAATATGAAATTTTGATTCGTGCACTGTGTAAATTACACAATATATCTTACCCTGACTATACTTTAATCAAACCAAGGAGGAAAATCAAATATAAAGTCTCCAATCTAGAACGATCGAATCATTTAAAATGAAATCAATCTTTGAGAGGTGATAGTGGTTAACACATCATACTGAAACAGAAGCAGTATACAATCAACCGTCTTAACTGCATATTTAATTACTGTACTTGTACCGAGTTCGACTAAAAGAAATTATTTTCCAACAAATTCAAATCTTGTTAAAGATATAGTGATAAATTCATAAATAGTTCACGATAGTTTTCTTTCTCTTTTATATTTTTCCAAAAATATTGTTCCTAACTATTGTAAATATGTTATTAACAGATAAGCAAAAGATGCACTTAAGAAACAACGAGACCCAGAAAATAGAAGATAAAGGAAACTATGTAAGTTTTTCCACTGTATTATGTAAAGTACCTTATAGACTTTTCAAATAAAAGTTGGTAGAATCAATTTTTTGAAGAGAAGCTTCGCAATTCTATTATGGCAAAACCCACTTGGCACACAAACATCATCTTGAACCACCTGAACTGTTTCTACTCTAGACAGCCAAACTTGTTAGGTTTTCCTACATATAAACATTCACAATAAAAAAAACAACCACATACTTTATTGATGAAAAATGATATATTACAGATTGATACTTTGTATCACACACACACTACAGATGGGCCTGCATTTTCCTTTACCCGCTTCATAGTTGATATATTACACGGTTATATCTAAGTAGCCGCATACCAAACATTATTCCCCCCCCTCAAACCCAACAAACCCAACGCTACGGTTAGCGTTTGCGATCTGAAAAATTCCTAAATTTAATTTCGCTGGAAATTCTCGATTAATTTGTAAGCATTTTCCAGAAAATTGACAATAAAAGAATAATACATCACTTCATCAAAACTTGCTTTATAATTGGGAAAGTCTTTTGCCTAGGCTTAAAGTAGTTCTAAGATCAGATAAAGAGCTTGAAAATTCTGTAGTTTTAAGTTCCACGCGAGAAGAGATGATTGTTTCAGTTTAAACATTATAAACCTTAAAATCAAACTTGGTTGAGTTTTCCGGTAAAACCAATTAAGCTTAAAAGCATCTTCTATACATATAAAACGGCAAGGCAGAAGAAATAAAGTATCGCATTGTACAAACAAACATCACTCTAAGCATACAGAAATCAGCATCGAACGTTCGACATGTTCATAATTCAGTATTCAACAATAAACTAGTACCTCTGTATTAAGGTCTCAAATAGAAAACTTGAATAGTATGTGGCGATTGGAGAATACATAGGAAGCGCCTGAGGAATGAGGTGGAGGCAGAGGAAGCGCCTGAAGTCGAAGTCTGCTTGAAGTCGAAGTCGAGAGCGAGTGCTTGCCTGAAGTTGAAGTCGAAAATATGGAGGGGAGATCGAAATTTCGAAGGAGAGGAAAGAGCGAAAAATCGGAAATGACTGAATTTGGGAAGCGTGGTTAGGGCATGCGTAAGTTAGTTACTCATTTACTGTTTTGCCCTAGCACATGCTAATTAATTTCAATTCAACCTGGGCTTCCAACGCCAACAAGCGTTGGGGTATTTAAAATTGTAAATGTTTACTTTTAGTCATACATTTGCTGAATTGTGACACTTTCTAGTGAGACTAAAATGCAACACATATAAGCGTTAGCAAATGAAAAAAGAAAGTGTTGCCAAATGACTGTTTTGGTGTAGTGCGTTAAATTTTCGAAAGTACTTTCTTCTCTTTTTAATACTCTAAATAAGATCAATTGATCGGAAAAAATGGTCCCTTAGGGAAACAAACAGAAGAAGTGAGGTTGATTTTTTTGCTTTCCAAGAACCTCCATAAGGTTGGGCCGTGTGATCTTGGTAGTAAGAGAAGTCGAAGTAGTGGGTTATTAATCTTGTTAGGATTTTTACATCATTTGTCAGTAAACATTAACATATCTGACTAGTTGAGTATGCTTAGGCTATTCCTGTGATATATGACATGTCTTTTTACCTTTTCATGCAGATGCAAACCTATAATCAAGTTTATATCCAATCAATAGGGTTGGCAATCTTCCAGGTTAGTTAATATTCTACAAGTTGTTTGGCTTTTTTTTCTTTGGACCTAAGCTTGAATTGTTGGAAACATAAGATTTACAAGGAGAGTCCTATGTTTTTGTTATATAGCTAATTTTTTGTTCTATAAATAAGTTTTAACTGGGAATAATGAAGTTTTTAAGAAATGGGGTTGTATTTCAATTCTATTTTGATCGACTTCGCTTCATTTGTACATGATAGTTTGATTATATCTTGAAGTTTCTGTGTGTCGTCATATTTTTGAATAAACATCAGAAGCTCAGTTTTCCTTTTATCATTTCAGATATGTTCTGTACTGATTTTTGTGCAATGATGGAAAAATTACACGAGAAGAGTTTTGCGGCAATGATGATCAGGCAGGAACAGATTGGAGGAAGGCTTCGAGACAATGAACTATGTACCGATTATCGATGGATCTCTACATTGTACATTGTAACATGCTTGCCAAACTATGTACTGTATAGTGTAATACTATTGTTGCTGCTGTTGCTGAACTATGTAGTATAATGTATTGTTGTTGAACATTATAATTTCAAGATTTGTTATGTTTGGTTTCTATGTTGAATCTATAAAAAATATTTGGTTTAATGATCTTTCTTTTGTGATATTATGTTAAATTTGCAAATGTTTGTATTGAGTATGATAATTAAATGGTTGTTACTATAAGAGGGCCAAAAAAGCAATATTTTTTAAAAAAAACAATATGAAAATTAGTAACGGTTTTGAGCCGTTGCCAAACCTTAAATCAATTTAGCTTCCTTTAATAAGCAAATCAAATTATAAATCTCCCTTATTTATGAAATCCTTCTTTGCTTAAAAACTCAAATCCATTTACCCAAAACACTTTACAAATTTCCAAATTCCTTTATAAAACTCTTTATAAAAACTTCTTTTTATAACATGGAAAACCATTCCCATTAGTTAAAAACATCTTTAGTAAAACCATTTGTCAAATCATTCTTTAAATATCTTATTCAAATTGAAATAACTTTGAACTCATTTCAAAAAGAAAATGGAATATTTCTCTTTACAAAATCAAACGGAGGTTTAGCGACCACATTGGTACTTTTATTTTGATTTTACTTATCCAGTTTAACATGACATCACATAACAACATGTATATAAGGGATCAACACACAATCATCAATCAACTTAAGTACATGTCCATGTTAATTGTAATAGCAGAATGATATATTGTTATGCTAATAGATGTTATTTAGTTTCCCTAATCATATGGGGTTACCTAAGGGTAAGCGATAGATATCCATTGATCTAAAATAATTTGAAAAAAAATAGTTTTAAAAAATGATTATTTAAACTCAAAGCAATTTTAAAACAATTAAAATCTTATTAATTAGAATCAAATCCTTGTTAAACGGTAATCTAATTAAAAGTAATTAAGCCTTAATTAATCTTTATTGACATAATCAACTTTAATCCAAGGTTAATTAAATAAAACCCTTTTAAAATAGTAATTAATTAATAATTAACTTAATTAATTAAATAAATAAAAATTAATTAATCCTTTATTAAAATAAAAAATAATTAAATTTAATTAAGTAACAAATCATGATTAACTTAATTGATAACACTTAAGTTTAAAAAGCATTATTAACAAATGATTAAGCACTAATTACCTTTATTAATTAATCAATCAATTAAATAATTAAATAATTGTTTTTAATTACTAAACTAAAGTTAGAAAACATTTCCTAGAACGATTTTAAGTTAAAACAAGTTTAGATTAGAAAAATAGTTAGATTTTCTAAACTGCACGTGTAGTGACTATCGCTCTACGGACCCGTAATTTCAAAAACTAGAAATTTCCTTTTTCTAAGTTTTAAAACTTCCCTTTTGTACTCTTACCCTCTTTGAAACATGAAAACAAACTTTTGAAAACCAAATCAAAGTTTTAAACTTGAAAACATTTCACTTTGAAACTAAAAATCAAACTTTCGACAAAAAGCGGATTTCTACGTTGTTTTTGGTAAGCGAATCGCTACCATTGTGTCATATACTCACATACAACAAATACAACAATCCAACATAATTCACATCATAACATTATAGCACCATCATAAACAAAGTATTTCTTCACAATACTAACTAATTTTTCCAATATTTAAGTTACAATCTTTATTGCCTACTCAAACTTCAGCATAAGCAATCAACTCCAAATCAACATATATGCATGCATACACAACATATAACATTACTACATACTTAAGCAGCATTTTAACTCGTAAATTTTACAACTTTAAAAAGTTAGTAACTTGAGTTTTAAAAACATGAACTTTACTCACCGGACTCTTACTAACGACTTGAATACAAGCTAGTACTTTGCAAAAATGAAGTCGTTGGATGCCTACACACCCAAAATGGGCTTGGCTATGGACAATTTGGGCTCGGCCATGGATGTTTGTGGAGGGTGTGGACTTGTACTTTGGAAGAAAGGTGTTCTAGCATTTGTAGAAGTGTTCTAGTGAGTTAAGGAAGTGATTTAAGCTATGTTTTGAAATATTTTTATTAACTTTATCTCTTAGGAATTTAGTGAGGAGACCATGAGAGTATAGAGGAGCATAAGAAGAAGATGTGAAGAAAATGTAAAAGAGAAGTTGCAAAGGGAAAAACATGAAATGGAAGTGGTATTTAAGGCTTAGGAAAGTAATAAAATATATAAATAGGTTATAATTAAATAATTACACATGCATGCACCCTTACCTCCCTCCCATCACGTGTACACATTATCTACCCCCTAGGCCATGTTGTAGGGCACTTAAGATATGGCATAGGATTGTGTGTGTGTGTGTGTGTCTATATATATAAGTGTGTTTATATGTATATATGTCTTTTATAACATAATTTGTCACATCCATGCTTTGGTGTGTGTGTGTATATATATATAAGTTAATATACATAAATATGCTTAATTAATACTAATCCTAACATATATAACGTTCCCAACGACCTTCGGGTGTTGAAAAATCGAAATTTTGGAAAACGTTCTTCGGTCACATTTTCTATTTTTCTATGAACTATCTATATTGGTAACAAAATTTTGAAAACTATTTAATCATCATATTAAATAATCCAAATCAGTTTATTTGCTAATAAAAATCCATTTATTGATTATATAAAATATATTTGAGTAGTCTATTTCAAAGTGGCAAAATCCTGGGTTGTTACAAATCTATTTTACCATCATTTGTTATTATTTAAAAGAGTTATATTTTAATTATAAAACCTATTATTTGATTATTTAAAATTTATTAAATATTCAAAAATCAAGGTGGTAAAATTCCAGGTCGTTACAAGAACCGTGTAGACAGAACCAAATATATATTTTCACAGCATATTCAAATTTTAACCAACTTAACACGCATTAAATACAAGGGATTTTAAAGGGCGTTTACAGCGAAAATTTCACTTCAAACATTCACAACACACTATCCACTTTTCACCAATAGTAATAAACATGTAAACAACAAACCTTGGGCCATGATACATGTTTTGGTAGGTTATAAGAAAGATTATACTATGTATGTTATCACTTACATTCCAAAGTAAGGAGGGGTCCAAAAGTAATAACTTGCATTGTTATCGATTTTAATTTATATTTTTCACAACAGCAAATGTATGAAAAATATATACAAATTAAATGATGAGTAAACTCACCTAATTAAAGTTAAACCAAGATGTAAAAAATCCCATTACAAGTGCAATGGCGAAGATGACGTCTCGATTGGATCTAGTATGAAAAAGTTATGAATTTTATAAGATTTCAAATTAATTAACTTAATTAATTGACTAAATAAACCAATAATTACCTTAATTAGTTACCCCTAATCCTTCTTCCCCGTTCCCAAATCAATTCCTATACACGAACAAGCATAGACACTCATAAAATGCACTTGCATTCAACTTCCTTCGTCAGTTTCTTCCCCAATACCAGACGAAACGACGCACCACTACCTCCGAAAAACTCCACTTCGTGAGAGCTTCACTCCCAACCCAAAATTTCCAAGCTCAATACCCTATAGCCAATTCTGACCTGACATGCCAATGCGCGACAAATGTATGTCATGATTTTTCATTCATAACCCACACACTTGAACGGGCACCACAAGCTCGCCTTAACACGAGAAGTCCAAATCCACAAATGCCTTGACCAAACTCTTTCTTCATTGCCACCAAATCAAAACCCTACTTCAACCACCACAAGTCGACCATGGCCAAACTTCATCGCACCCAACTAATCCCTTATAGATTCGAAGCCCTCACTCATATGAGTTCAATGGATCGAATGATGTTGATTTTTGTTAACTGTAGCTCTGGAAAAAATTAAAGATAAGAGGTGGCTGAGTTTTGAAATGTTACAAAAGAAAGAAATTAAAAAGAGGAAAGAGTGAAAAGAAAATGAAGCGAGGAAATAAATGAACGAGGGGGTTTACTTATAATAAAATATTATTATTATTATTTTAATTTCGCAAATTAAAATGTTATACATTTCGAGCTCGCACGATCACATGGGACGTCGAATCGTCACGAAACTTGTTGGAAAACATTGTCCTATTATTCCAGTCCCGATGACACTAGTTTCCTCATAGTCCTAGATAAGGCCTCGGGATGATGATTTCATGCATTTCGAGATAATTCATTGATAAAACGATTTTCGGTCTCCTTATAGTATTAGAGCTACTTATTTTTGCGAACGGTTTTGTAAAACAAGTTTACCAACATCAGTTATTAATTAAATAGGGGTTAATAAGGTTATTAAATTAATTTAATTACATTAAATCAAATATTTAAATAATTCCGGTATTTAAATATAAAATGTTCCAAATTCTGGGTCATTATATTCTTCCTCCTTAAAATATTTCATCCTTGAAATTTCAACACAAGCACAGAAAAGAAATAATCACAATCAATATTTAACAGCATTAAAAATCATTAGAAAACATTGCATACAATTATACTAAACCTCGTACGATGCATATGGACGAATCGTATGCAATATCATATCTGATCACTCGCTCCGTCATATAAATTTCACTTTTGAACTCACCTGACTTCTCTAGTGCGGACTTCGATCTAGTTCTTTGATTAGAAACCTTTGTTCTCCTTACATAGCCATATGTTATGATATGAAACTTCAAGATCATATCAAGAATCTATATGAGGTGTTTGTTGTTAAAACAATGTACCCGAATTTGTATAAGAATGATCATGCGAATAAAACTGTAACAACCCGCTCCAAAATGAACCTAATTTTGGTAAAAGCCCAACGAACCTTAGGCCCATCTCAAAATGAGCTATTAGATTGACAAGTTGAAACAATAAACAATACACAGAGCTATCTACACATTTCGAATCTCATAGCGGAATGGATAAAATATAATATTTGAAAATATGTACCCATTTCATAAAGGAAACCAACTCAAAAATACCAAATATAAACACAAAGTTTTATAACATATTCCACAAAACCTCACCATATAACATTTTTTTGAAACAACATCATAGTCTAAAATCGAGCGCATAAAAATACTAGAAAATAAAAGCATAGATAAATAGAGGACTGCCACAAATGCCCATCTTCACTTGGTGAAATGAAAATCTCAAGCTTTACCATAATTGTATTTGGGCGGTATCATTTAAATAAGAAATATGTCTTAAATATTTAAAACAGTGGAAAAACCACAACTTTAAGCCTAATGTACAATTCCAAAATTCCAATGCAAATATCATTAATGATGCAGGAGCAAGTACCTGAACCATTTAGTACCACTAATGGGAATCGACCAAAATCTTACTATTTATCACCTACTTAATAGGTATGCCCCAGTCATTTAATACGTAGCCCAACGTGGGTCCCTTTATGGTTACCTTCAGCTGACATCGTAGGAAATCTCATAAGTCACTTAATACTACTTTTATGGTAAAGAGGGGGACCCTACAATAGTCACTTAATACCCCAAAACTAGAAGCGAACCCCACATCTTCACCTACCGTATCCAAACACATTTATAAACCATAACTCCCATTGTGCATCTTAGATTACTCTGACCATTCGTAACCGCTGGTAGCCATAGTGACTAGGTAGACTTATCCCACCAAATTGGGAGTAACCTCGCATCCACTAAGGTTATTAATTATTATAGGTGATATCCTACATCAGTCCCAAAGTGACACTGCTGGTAGCCAGATTTAACTGGGCAGACTTCTGTGTACTTTAGACTGACCTCACATCACTATAACTTAGTCATACTTCATGTATATACTAATTTTATATATACACTATTCCACATAATTAATATTAGGGCTATATAAGGTAATCCCTTATTATGCCTTTAATAATGAGTTAAATTTGGTCACTAAAATCTACCAGGATATGAGACATACTTTCTGGTGGGAAAGCATGAAGAGAGACGTTTCTATATTTGTGAGTAGATGTACTAACTAGCAACAGGTTAAGGGTAGTTACGAGAAGATAGCTGGACTACTTCAGCCTCTTGAAGTTATAAAATGAAAGTGGGAGCATATTTCTATAGATTTTATCGATGGTTTGCCTAGGTCAAGGAGAGGTAATGAAGGCATTTGGGTTATCGTTGAAAAGTTATCCAAGAGTGCGCACTTCTTACTAGTGAAGGCAAAGAGAACGGCTTCAGTTTGGCTCAGTTGTATATTAGAGAGATCGTTTGACTTCATGGCATTCTATGTGATGTCGTGAGTGATCGAGATCCTATCTTCATGAGTTAATTCGGGAAGGGTTTTCATGATGCACTTGAGAAAGAGCCGAGTTTGAGTACAGCTTATCACCCTCAGATGGATGGTTAGACAGAGAGAGAGAGAGTGTGTGAATCGTGTTTTAGAGGATCTATTTCATGCTGGTGTTTTGGACTTTGGAGGTTCATCAGAAGATAATTTAGCACTTATTTTCTTATTACAATAATTTCTGTGAGAAATGCGGATTAAGGATCTTAAGGCTAAAATTAACACTAGAGGGGGGGTGAATAGTGTTTTAAGAAATTTGTTAATCTTTTTGAGTTTATCTAACTTTATTAACAATGTATACACTAATTAGACACAGATATGAACACAGAATCAAACACATATGCAAATATAAAGTAAAAGCAGTAAAGGAAAGAACACACCGGATTTTATAGTGGTTCGGAGTTACCCTACATCCAGTCCCGTACAACTAAGTACGGATTTCCTTTCAAAAGCAATTTAACAATTACAACCCTCGATTTCAAGGCTACGAGGTATACCCTCCAGAATACCAATCCTCTGGGTAGGGATACTTGATTTCCCGGGCAACAAATTCACCCAATTGATTTCCAAGGCTACAATCATACCTTTTCTCGCTTGATTGATTTCAAAGGCTACAATCACACATTTTCTCGCTAATATATTACAAAGAAGTCTATAACTCTGACTAGGACTGAAAACCTTGTAGAGATAGTGATGTAGAATCAAACTAGAAGTAATCGAGTATGATTCGATGTTGATTTCGGCAGAGTGATGGTATGATTTTGTAATAAGAAATGTGGAAGATGAAGAGGAGTGAAAATCAGAAAAATATGATTGAAAATTCGTTGAAACTGCCCCCTATTTATAGAAAACAACAACCATGACCATTCATGAAGAGTTATGGCGAATAGACACTTCTTATGAAATTTGAATTTGAACTTCAACTATCACTATGTCGACATACTACCTTGGGGCATGTCGACATCCCTCAGCCAAAAATGATAATTTGAATTTCTATAAAAACAATATTTATCTTATATAAAAACTATTTAAAACTTTATAAATATACTTGAATATAGTTGAAATTCATAAGTAAATATAAAGAACAATAAATACATAATTTAACTATAAATTTATATTTAAATCTAAGTATAAATATTAAAAGTTAAATATATTATTTGAAAAGACATTTAAAAACAGGAGTATTTTGACTTTGAAATTAAAGATGTTTTGAGGCTAAAATTATTTAAAATCAGGACAGAGAGTTTTGAATCCTTTAAAAGGAAAGTTTTGAAATCATTTTGAAAACAAGATAATTTTGTAAAATCATTTGAATTAAAATTAGTGGATACAAAACAATGTCCCACTAGATTTTCGTAGGTTCCATCCTACTTAGGGTTCCATCCCTTTAACGGGCTCGAAGTGGATTCCATTCCACGAATAAATTGGATATTAAGATGCCAGTGCTTTTCTACGAGTTTTAACAAATATTCCTAATAAAACAGACTTAACCTTGAATTCTTGATAATCTTGATACTCATGAGTCTTCTATCTCTGTATCTTGAATCTCTACACTGTACAGTCTTCATTCTTGATACCTGCATGGTTAGATCCTACAAATACATATATATCTAAACTTGTAATGTTAGTATTTATATTTTACAATCTATTCTAAGGTTGTCATCAAAACCATCATCTCAAGGACTAACAATCTCCCCCTTTTTGATGATGACAACCTTTGTTTATAAAATATTCCTTCTATCCTAATAACTCTGTGACGACCGCCCATGACCCCTGTACTGAATCTAGAGATAGTGCGCTGTAAAGTGTGTCAGGCGACCATGGACGATTGTCAGGGTAGATTAAAACAACAGAATCTATCGTATTACTCACAGCGCATGGACAAAATACAATAGAACATATGTATAGTGAAGCTTTACAGAACAAAATGACATCATATAAAACTCCATAATAGTTGAATACAAGCATCCAAATAGCCAATACATCAAGCCTCACTACATAACACTCAGAGAATACAAAACAGCGGAACATCCAGTACATATAATAAGAAGATAATATGCAACCCTCCAGCTCGTCTTCGATATCAGCATCGTGAGAAGAGAACAGCACCTGTCACCTGCTACCTAGTCTGCCCGTCCCAAAATGGACGAACAGCCCAAGGCAATAAGAATTAAAACATAAAGCCTTGAGTCAGACAACAGTCTTAGTGAGCAGTAAATTAACTAAAAACATACCAAAAGAGAATAAAGGAAAAGGAATAGGAATACAACCCTCCCACTCCAACCTCATTCTACAGTGATAGCCCCAGACACACACTAAGCAGAAGCAAACATAGCAGAGCATACAATTTAAAGTAAAGCTACTATCACTCGAGCCAAGGGCGATGTTTTCCAAGTACCAAGGCCTAAATCAGATAAGCACCCAGAAAATACCGCTCTTGAGTCCGAATGACGATACAACCAAACATCCATGACTCTTGGCTATCACTGTTATCATTGCCTCGATATCACCGTTAATTGAATGACCGGCACATTCTTTCAGCCGTCCGTCAAGGGCTAATGGAAACCCCGGTTCTAGACATAACTCCCGCACGTCGTCGCAACCCGTGCCTAGGACTATCGAATCTGCCCAGAGTACTCGACCATCAACAGTTGGCCGTTGGGACTATCGAATCTGCCCAAACGTACTCTTGCTTAGAGCATGCTAGAACCTTCAACAACGATGCTATCCAAGCCTCCTAGTCATCCTCCTCGACGACTATTCTCATATCCGTTCATTATCCTCAACTCGAATCATATCACCGAGTTATCAACATGCTTGGAATGATCCCGTCTGGATTAGACCAAGTCTTCATCACATGATTGCTTCGCTTCATCACATCCTCGCAAAGCCTCATCTCAACATCACATCATCAAATCTATGCATAAGAGCTTCATCATCCCGCTACATATGCCACGAGCAGCTTTCCCAATTCAAGAGCCTTTCCCTTAGCTTTTGAATCATCTTCGATCTAAATCTAATCATCGATCATCTAGTTCATAACAATCAATCAAATCAAACATCAATCCAAGCAATCAAGCATTCAAATATGATCTGGGTAGACAATTATAACAATAATGGCATTTTCGTAATTAAAGAGTTGAAAGTCCAATAAGCATGAAAACATGGATTATATCTCTACAAACTTGATGAATGAACTTGCATAGTTTAACATATGATAAAATGGATGTAACATCATCATGAACAATGGATCTATATGGATCTACACTTAGGATGAAGAAAATGCATGGAAATCACTATTTTAACACCAAAACGAGCCAACAATCCGATATACTCCTTTGGATCCGTGTGAGAGATAATCACCACTCACCAAATCACCTAAACAAACCCAAATCAATACGCTTCAGATCTGGACAGTGAGGGATCAAGCTTGATCTATCACGAATCCGCTTCAAACGAAGAAATCTCTCTTGAAAAGATGAAGATCTTCAATCTATGCTCTTGAATCTTCAATTTGATCTTCAACTTGGATGGATGGAAGCACTAGATTAGAGTGGAGAAAAGAAGTGAAGAAGTGTAGAAGTCGAGCTCTCAAAATGGCAGCACTTCGTCGCTTCAAAATCCGGATCCCCAAAAAGTGAGAAAAACCCATCCTATTTATAGCAGAAATTCCTCAAGTCGAAATTTGGCTATCTCCATAAGTCGCTTCCGACTTACGACCTAAGCCCCTACGACTTAACAAAACCCAGCGACCTAACAAAGCCCTACAACTTACGACCTAACGAGGCTACGACTTATGACTTAACGACCTAACCACAGGTGCGACCTAACACTTAAGCGCTTACACGACCTAATCAACATAGCACATCAACGACCTAACTATGCTACAACATAACATCTCAGCGACCTAACATTTAAGTTCCTCGCGACCTAACGTAAGTTGCGAACAACTGGGATGCGACCTAACACTTAACAATTCCCTTAAGTCGCTTACGAGCTAACAATTAGGTCATAAACCCTAGATCGCTAACTACTGTCTATAGTTTCTTAGGTCGCTGCCAACTTATCCCCTTAGGTCGCTAACACACTAACTCCTTAGGTCGCAAACTACTATAGGTCGCTAACTACCAGTTTTATTTAGGTCGCTACCAACCTAACAACTTAACTCCCAAACTTAGGTCGCTCTACCTCCTAGGTCGCTCACTGCTCATTCCCTAGCTTCCTTAGGTCGTTGCCCCTATAAGTCGTCTACGACTTAAATGTTATCAACTCCTAGGTCGCTCAACCAACCTAAACTGCCAAACGACCTAACCACTTCATCTTTAGGTCGCACACGACCTAAGCTAACCTACAACCTAGTTTTAGGTCGCTCCGCCTCCCCAGGTCGCCGACTACGACCTAACTTCCTAAGGTCACGACTCATCACCTAGGTCGCTCACGACCTAGGACTTAGAAAAATCTGCCTAAAAATCTGAAATGACTTGAAAATGCTAAATTCCAGATTTTGACGAACTTGTCGATCCGTAAAAATACGGGTCGTTACATTCTCTCCCCCTTAGGAATTTCGCCCCCGAAATTCCAAACAACCAAAGCAACCAAAGACTATTCTACATGCCTACCATCCATAGCAATCAGCCAACCATGCATCCAATTCTAGCTTAGCATGTAGAATTCTAAAACTTAGAACAAGTTACAATGTTGTTAGATGATACGACACCTTAGGGCCATACCTTGAAGAGTTCAGGATGAGCTGCCTTCATCCTCTCTTCCACCTCCCACGTACAACCGTTATCAACATCACTCCATTGTATCTTGAGCAACTTAACTACCTTCCTCCTAAGCTGTTTCGTGTCGGTTTCCACAACACGAAGCGGCTTACGAGGTCTTCTATCAACTGGATCAGCTTCAAAATCTTCACAACTATCAGCAGAAACCACCGTACTCGAGTCGTGCACATACTTCCGTAGATATGATACGTGAAAAACATTGTGCACACTCGACATCTTCTCCGGTAATTCCAATCTATAAGCGAGCTTTCCAATTCGCTCGATGATCGGGAATGGTCCAACAAATCTCGGAGTCAATTTTCCTTTCTTCCCGAATCGAATAACATTCTTTAGTGGAGAAATCC
This sequence comes from Allium fistulosum, assembly GCA_030737815.1. Classification (NCBI taxonomy): domain Eukaryota; kingdom Viridiplantae; phylum Streptophyta; class Magnoliopsida; order Asparagales; family Amaryllidaceae; genus Allium; species Allium fistulosum. Next base: position 72,020,681 of record CM060903.1, read on the forward strand.
TCACAAAAACCATATCTCCTACGTCAAATTCCAAATCCTTTCGACGCTTATCAGCATAACTCTTCTGACGGTCTTGGGCTGCTTTCATTCGTTGCCGAATGATCTCTATACAGTCTGAAGTCTGCCGAATCATCTTTGGCCCAAGTATCAGCTTTTCTCCAGTTTCCAACCAACATGTCGGAGAGTTACACAGTCTTCCATACAATGCTTCATACGGTGCCATACCAATACTAGACTGGTAACTGTTGTTGTATGCAAACTCCACCAAATGAAGGTGATCTTCCCATGACCCTCTGAAGTCCAAAACACATGCTCTAAGAAGACCTTCCAAAACTCGGTTGACTCTCTCGGTCTGACCATCTGTTTGAGGGTGATAAGCTGTACTCAAACACAACTCGGTTCCCAAAACTTCCTGGAAGCTCTTCCAAAATCCACTAGTGAACAATGGGTCTCGATCGCTCACTATACTCTTCGGAATACCATGGAATCGAACTATCCACTTAACATACAACTCAGCCAACTTTGATGCAGTCCTAGTCGATCGAACAGGAATGAATCTTGCACTCTTAGTCAGACGATCTACAATGACCCAAATCCCTTCATTTCCCGTTCTGGTTCTAGGCAATCCATCGATAAAATCCATCGACACTTGTTCCCACTTCCATGTAGGAACTTCTAATGGCTGAAGCAATCCACTAGGCTTCTTCTGCTCGGCTTTTACCAACTGGCAGTTCATACACTTGGAAATAAATTCCAACATCCTTCTTCATGCCTTCCCAGTAGTAGGTTCTCTTCATATCCCGATACATCTTATTTCCACCTGCATGAATTGTCAACTTCGAGTGATGACTTTCCTTCAGAACTTCACTCCTCAATTCATCTATATCGGGAACAACTAGTCGTCCTTGCTTTCGAAGCCAACCCTCTCGATCGACCTCGAATCCTTTATCCTTTTCTGGATCCAATCCAGATTCCAAATCACGGATAATCCTGACAAGCTTATCGTCTCGCTTTTGGATCTCGCCAATCCTTTCCACAAGAGAAGGTCTTATCGATAAGTTTGCCAACATCTCAGGTTCCAATTCACATCTAGGCCTGAAGTCAAATCCAGCTAAATACTCGAGACTCTTCCATTCTGAAAACATGGCTCCCAATCCTGCATGTCTTCGACTTAACGCATCTGCCACTGCGTTACCTTTTCCCGGAGTATAAGCTATACCAAAATCATATGATGCCAAAAACTCTAGCCAACGTTGCTGCCGAAGATTCAAATCCTTTTGGGAGAAAAGATACTTCAACGACTTATGATCCGTAAACAACTCGAATCGAACTCCCAACAGATAATGTCTCCACATCTTCAGAGCAAATACAATCGCCGCTAACTCCAAATCATGAGTCGGGTAATTCCTTTCATGCGGCTTTAGTTGTCGACTGGCATACGCAACAACTTTATCTCTCTGCATCAGCACTGCTCCAAGTCCAGTACCACATGCGTCGGTGTAAACCACCATCTCATCATTCCCACTAGGAATAGTCAAAACATGAGCACTTGTCAATCTCTCTTTCAGGATTCCGAAAGCTTGCTCACACTTAGCATCCCAACTGAACACTTGGTTCTTCTTCGTCAATCCTGTTAACGGTGCAGCTACCTTGGAGAAGTCTTTGATAAACCGTCGATAATATCCTGCTAATCCAAGAAAACTTCTCACATCAGATGCATTCTTAGGTCTAACCCAATCCTGGATTGCTGCCACCTTAGCGGGATCAACCGCTATTCCACTTCCAGAAATAACATGACCTAAGAACCTCACTTCACTCTTCCAGAAGTGACACTTCGAAAACTTAGCCTTCAGCTGATGCTTCCGTAAGATTTCCAAAACAATTCGCAAGTGCATCTTGTGCTCTTCTTCCGTTCTGGAATAAATCAGAATATCATCCACGAACACAAGTACAAACTTGTTCAACTAATCTCTGAACACTCTATTCATAAGGTCCACAAAATATGCTGGCGCGTTAGTCAATCCAAACGGCATTACCAGCCACTCAAAGAAACCAGATGGTGTCCGAAAAGCAGTCTTCGGCACACTATCCTTAGCCACTCTCAACTGGTGAAATCCCGTTGCCAAATCCATCTGAAAAAACACCTTGGCTTCGTGAAGCTGATCAAACAAGTCATCTATTCTTGGTAATGGATACTTGTTCTTCTTTGTCACCTTATTCAGCTCACGATAATCCACACACAATCTCAACGACCCATCTGCCTTGGTTGCAAACACAACTGGTGCACCCCACTCGGACACACTACGCCGAATGAATCCTTTCTGTAAAAGGTCATCAACTTGCACCCTCAACTCTTGTTGTTCCCTAGGCGCCATCCGCCTAAGAGGCATCACAACAGGTCTGGCTCCTTCAACTAGATCTATACGAAACTCGATCTCTCTATGCGGCGGCAACCCTTTGACTTCGTCAAAGACATCCTCGAATCCATTAGCGATTGGCACCGATGACAGTCCCTCCCGTGGAAAAACCAGCGAATACATGAAGCTCATGAAGACGCCTTCCTCATGCTTACATCGTATTACAACCTTTCGCTCCTCCACATTCTCGACTGTCACTTCCAACCTCTCGCAATCAACCTTAGCCGCATACTTCCTAAGCCAGTCCATACCCAAAATAATTCCGAACCCCGCAAAGTTCAGAACAAAGCAATCACAAACAAAAGAGCAACCATGACTCGATACAACTAGACCACGGCATAACATACACAAACAAGACGAACCCCCAACTGGATTAGTCACAATCAATGGCCTATCAACAATATCCGGCTTCAAATCTAACCGGCCTACGAGTTCATTACAAACAAACGAATGCGACGCTCCAGTATCAAACAAAACTCTAACTGGAACACCACATAGGAAAAGAGTACCTTGAACAACCACACTCTTTCCTTTCTCTTCAGCAGTAGGAGCTTTCGAAGACGACGGAACAGCTCCCAAAGCATAAGCTTGTACAATCTGCTTGTCCCTCCTCGGTTCTGGACAATTCTTCCTGAAATGCCCCGGCTTGTCATAGTTGTGGCACTTCGCTGGCGCTTTCGGATTCTTGCAATCCCTGGAGAGATGGCCTTTCTGCTGACAGTTGTAGCAAGTCACTTCGCCTTTCGGCTTCTTCTGGCCATCCTTACCCTTCTGCTGCTGCTGCTTCCTCTTCTTGTTTCCACCCTGCTGGGGTTTAGACTCTTCCCTGGTCACAGCAACAACAGATCCTTCCTTAGGAAACAGACTCTCATGCCTAAGAGCTTTCTCCACAAGCTTCTCAAATGAATCGTCCAAATGATCCACCAACTGTCTCCCAAGATAACTGTCCAAGCCTGTCACAAACTTCTCATTCTTCTGGTATGCAGACTCAATATATGACTGGGCATACTTGGACAACGCTTCAAACTCAGAAACATACTCAAGAACCGATCTTCCTCCTTGCTTGAGCTCCACAAACTTCTTGAACAGAACAGACTTCTGAGCTGTAGAAATGAACTTAGCTTCAAACCTAACTTGGAATTGCTCCCAAGTAATCTCTTCCTCCGGAGTAGTGATGGTAATAGAATTCCACCAATCAGAAGCTCTCCCTTGAAGCTGCCTTGATGCCAACTTCCTCTTAGTTGCATCATCAATTCCCAAATCACCAAAGATCCTTCTACAAGCATCTATCCATCTCTGAACTTCGATAGTTGATTCTGTTCCCAAGAAAACCTTTCCTCCAAGAGCAGTATAGTCCTTGCACAACTTAGCAAAATCCACTGGTTTCAGAGCTTGGACTTGAACTCCAACATCTACTGCTGCCCCCGGAACTGGTATCCTTCTCATGATCGAAGTCATCATAGCTTCGAACATAGCTGCATAATCAGCAGTCTCTTCAGTAGCACGGCCTTCCCTAGCAGCTGGTCTCCCTCTTCGACTCATTCTCAATATCTATAAAAAGAAATGATTAGAACATCTAGAGAAACAACTGCATAAAGGACTCAAACTCTACTAAGCTACTATATTATATATAGTATTCATCCATCAAAATACAATTACGTCTCTCATACGTAGTTACGTTAGCGAGCGTTGGGCAAAATCGATTAACCAATGCTCTGATACCAAATGTGACGACCGCCCATGACCCCTGCACTGAATCTAGAGATAGTGCGTTGTAAAGTGTGCCAGGCGACCATGGACGATTGTCAGGGTAGATTAAAACAACAGAATCTATCGTATTACTCACAGCGCATGGACAAAATACAATAGAACATATGTATAGTAAAGCTTTACAGAACAAAATGACATCATATAAAACTCCATAATAGTTGAATACAAGCATCCAAATAGCCAATACATCAAGCCTCACTACATAACACTCAGAGAATACAAAACAGCGGAACATCCAGTACATATAATAAGAAGATAATATGCAACCCTCCAGCTCGTCTTCGATATCAGCATCGTGAGAAGAGAACAGCACCTGTCACCTGCTACCTAGTCTGCCCGTCCCAAAATGGACGAACAGCCCAAGGCAATAAGAATTAAAACATAAAGCCTTGAGTCAGACAACAGTCTTAGTGAGCAGTAAATTAACTAAAAACATACCAAAAGAGCATAAAGGAAAAGGAATAGGAATACAACCCTCCCACTCCAACCTCATTCTACAGTGATAGCCCCAGACACACACTAAGCAGAAGCAAACATAGCAGAGCATACAATTTAAAGTAAAGCTACTATCACTCGAGCCAAGGGCGATGTTTTCCAAGTACCAAGGCCTAAATCAGATAAGCACCCAGAAAATACCGCTCTTGAGTCCGAATGACGATACAACCAAACATCCATGACTCTTGGCTATCACTGTTATCATTGCCTCGATATCACCGTTAATTGAATGACCGGCACATTCTTTCAGCCGTCCGTCAAGGGCTAATGGAAAACCCGGTTCTAGACATAACTCCCGCACGTCGTCGCAACCCGTGCCTAGGACTATCGAATCTACCCAGAGTACTCGACCATCAACAGTTGGCCGTTGGGACTATCGAATCTACCCAAACGTACTCTTGCTTAGAGCATGCTAGAACCTTCAACAACGATGCTATCCAAGCCTCCTAGTCATCCTCCTCGACGACTATTCTCATATCCGTTCATTATCCTCAACTCGAATCATATCACCGAGTTATCAACATGCTTGGAATGATCCCGTCTGGATTAGACCAAGTCTTCATCACATGATTGCTTCGCTTCATCACATCCTCGCAAAGCCTCATCTCAACATCACATCATCAAATCTATGCATAAGAGCTTCATCATCCCGCTACATATACCATGAGCAGCTTTCCCAATTCAAGAGCCTTTCCCTTAGCTTTTGAATCATCTTCGATCTAAATCTAATCATCGATCATCTAGTTCATAACAATCAATCAAATCAAACATCAATCCAAGCAATCAAGCATTCAAATATGATCTGGGTAGACAATTATAACAATAATGGCATTTTCGTAATTAAAGAGTTGAAAGTCCAATAAGCATGAAAACATGGATTATATCTCTACAAACTTGATGAATGAACTTGCATAGTTTAACATATGATAAAATGGATGTAACATCATCATGAACAATGGATCTATATGGATCTACACTTAGGATGAAGAAAATGCATGGAAATCACTATTTTAACACCAAAACGAGCCAACAATCCGATATACTCCTTTGGATCCGTGTGAGAGATAATCACCACTCACCAAATCACCTAAACAAACCCAAATCAACACGCTTCAGATCTGGACAGCGAGGGATCAAGCTTGATCTATCACGAATCCGCTTCAAACGAAGAAATCTCTCTTGAAAAGATGAAGATCTTCAATCTATGCTCTTGAATCTTCAATTTGATCTTCAACTTGGATGGATGGAAGCACTAGATTAGAGTGGAGAAAAGAAGTGAAGAAGTGTAGAAGTCGAGCTCTCAAAATGGCAGCACTTCGTCGCTTCAAAATCCGGATCCCCAAAAAGTGAGAAAAACCCATCCTATTTATAGCAGAAATTCCTCAAGTCGAAATTTGGCTATCTCCATAAGTCGCTTCCGACTTACGACCTAAGCCCCTACGACTTAACAAAACCCAGCAACCTAACAAAGCCCTACAACTTACGACCTAACGAGGCTACGACTTATGACTTAACGACCTAACCACAGGTGCGACCTAACACTTAAGCGCTTACACGACCTAATCAACATAGCGCATCAGCGACCTAACTATGCTACGACATAACATCTCAGCGACCTAACACTTAAGTTCCTCGCGACCTAACGTAAGTTGCGAACAACTGGGATGCGACCTAACACTTAACAATTCCCTTAAGTCTCTTACGAGCTAACAACTAGGTCATAAACCCTAGATCGCTAACTACTGTCTATAGTTTCTTAGGTCGCTGCCAACCTATCCCCTTAGGTCGCTAACACACTAACTCCTTAGGTCGCAAACTACTATAGGTCGCTAACTACCAGTTTTATTTAGGTCGCTACCAACCTAACAACTTAACTCCCAAACTTAGGTCGCTCTACCTCCTAGGTCGCTCACTGCTCATTCCCTAGCTTCCTTAGGTCGTTGCCCTTATAAGTCGTCTACGACTTAAATGTTATCAACTCCTAGGTCGCTCAACCAACCTAAACTGCCAAACGACCTAACCACTTCATCTTTAGGTCGCACACGACCTAAGCTAACCTACAACCTAGTTTTAGGTCGCTCCGCCTCCCCAGGTCGCCGACTACGACCTAACTTCCTAAGGTCACGACTCATCACCTAGGTCGCTCACGACCTAGGACTTAGAAAAATCTGCCTAAAAATCTGAAATGACTTGAAAATGCTAAATTCCAGATTTTGACGAACTTGTCGATCCGTAAAAATACGGGTCGTTACAAACTCCCCCTAAAACTAACAACTCCCCCTTAATCTATGCCTAACTTCCCTATTTTATACTTCTCCCCCTTTGTCATCAACAAAAATTTACTCCCCCTTACTCTTGGACTTTAGTACCTGCATTGATAAACTATTCAACGGAATATATAATATATAGATTAAGAAATAATGATACTTATGAGCATAATAACTTAACTAAAGACTATATTCATTTTAATGTTTATATATATACATGTTTCACACAGCAAACTTCAAACCAAATGAAATCAATCCACACAAAGTATCAATCCAAACCAAATCAAATCAAACAAATTAATTCAAACAAATCAATCAAAGAAAGAAAATTAAATGTTACGAGGAACATCAACCCATCCTTCTTCTCCAAAGATAGGGTCTTGTTTGATAGCATCCCAATTTTCATTATCAACAGATAGAGAAACGGGAGGATTTGCTTCGTTATCATCCTTGTGCAGGGAGGAGATCATCCATCGAATTGCATCGAAATGTCTCTCTTGTTCCTTGATCATCTGTATTTGACTTAATTCTAAGTGACGCTGATTACGGAGGATGATAGAGAGAATATTCTTGAATGAATTGAGTGTTTCTTTAAGATTTTCAGATAGATTATGAATAGGATTGGCCATAATTGAATTAGAGAAAGAAATGAAGGATATAGATAATGAGAAATAAATTTCAGTGAAGATTTCTGGAAGACAAAGGTATATATAGGTGTAGAAATTTGTTTGAAATGAATAGACATTTGGTAGTTATTCAATTTTCAAATTCAAAATCAATAGTCACTTCTGGCCAGTACATGTCGACATGGTCAAGGGAGGTATGTCGACATACTTCAGTGAAAATTGATGATAATTTTATTTTGTGAATAATGATGTATATATATTTCTATAATATACTAACATTTATTCTAGATATAAAATAAGCTAGATGACAGGAAGGAAATTCAATTTCATTGCATAATTGGATAATACAATGATTAAACATAAGGAACTACATGAACATTCGAAACAAACCAAGACAAATACAATAAGATACTAAAAGATAAAACTAGTTAGAAGATGAAGATGATGAAGATAGTCCAAGTTTCTTGCTGACTTTTGAAAAGAACTTGTTCATCTTCGAAGACATGTTATCCAACTTCTTACTAACGGATCGTTTTAAAATCCGTTGATTCTCCATAATTATCTTTTGATTTTTGAGAACGGTTTTGTTGGATGGATTGGAAGGATATTCAATACTTTCTAAGGATGTCTCACCTTCTTCTTCTTCTTCTTCTATTTCCATTTCATCCCTTTCTTCTTCTTCTTCCTCTTCCATTTCTTCTTGAGCCAAACGCTCTTCCTTTTCGGTAAGAATCTCATAAGGTTGAAAAACATATGGGATTTTCATGAGAGAAATGTTTGAGTATTAAAAACTTTTCTAGAGACAAATTCTTCACCTTTGAAATCCATTCCAAAATAGTTAAAAATCCAAGTAAGGTAAATTCCATGATATAAAGTGTTTTCTCCCATTTCAAAATTTTTAGGACGAAGTTCATCCAAAATAACTTGCGCCCAATTGATGTCATAATTTCTGAAAATACCAAAAAGTGCTTTGCACACTTTTGAAGTAGAATTGTTAAAATTACCCGATCTTGGGGTCAAAGTATGTTGTAAAAGGAGATTGACAATCCTTGCTTTATGACGAAAGTTTCGGTTTTTAAATTCAAAGTTTTCATCTCCTTCAACAATATAATGAAATGTCTCACGATCATGTTCATCGATTTGAAAACTAGGAAGATCCATTCCCATGCTTTTGCAATTAAGAATGGTACCCAAGAGATCACAATTCAAAACAATTTGAGTCCCTTTGACACTACTCCAAATCTCATTCTCATTTCCATTATAAAAAGCACGGTTTAGATTAGCATAAAAGATTTTGACAAGATTAGGATAGCAAACAAAATCGTTTTGAGAAGAGTCAATAAGACTTAAAACACCATTGTTTGCAAAAAGAGAATCAATTTCATAAGAAGAAAAATCTTGAAAAATAGCAAATTTTCCGGGATGGACTTTGGCATAATTAGCATAATTGATGTATGCTTTAATTGCCTCCGGATCATTAAATAATTGCTCTTTGATTTTTCTGGAAATTCTCATGGTTGAGGGGTTACTTGAAGAAGCCATTAGAGTAAAGAGTAGAGTGCTTGAAGATATGAAGAGAGAGTTTGAATTTGAAAATGAAAGTGAAAAGATATGATAAAAGATATGATAAAAGATAGTGAATAAATAGACTTTCAAAGGACATATTCTCTGGTCAAAAGGTATCTTTTCAGAGAAATAAATGAAGTGAAAAGGTGGAGGGAAATTCAAACATTTGAATTCAAAATTTGAAATTCAAATTCAGGTAGGCATGTCGACATCGTGGTAAGGGCCATGTCGACATGTGCCTGTGAATTTTCATGATATGATTTTCCTAAGATATCTAATATACATATATATATATATATATATATATTATTAATGTCTATATTTCTGAAATATTATTTTACTTATAATATATTTCAGAATGTGTCAAAAACAATAAAAATAATAATAAAATAATAAAATAATAGTAAAAATAGAAAATAATTTTTTTTTAAAATTCAAACAGCATATCAATTTAAAATCAATCAAACAATCAAGCAACTAATTCTATGCAAGCAATTTCAACCAATTATATTGTAAACGTGTACCTTTTTCTGAGTCCGTTTCTTTGAACTCGTCGGAGTCGTGAACTGCAGTGAAACACAAATTCGAGTTATTCGTCTTCTGATCATCATCACTTGAGGACGAGTCTGAGTCATTTAGAGTAGCAGTAAATGCATGCTTCCGTTTCTTTGCTGGTTCATTGTTCATATGAGGATTCTGCCTTTCTGGATACGGACAGTTCTTTTTTATATGACCTGGTTCGTCATAATTGAAGCATTTGATAAAGTTTGGTACTGTAGTCTGATTATCGGAATTCTTAAAGTTGTTTCTCTTGAAACTATTCAATTTTCTGTACTTTAGAAATTTCCTAAAATTTCTGGTCATAAATGTTATCTCTTCATCATTGTCACTATTTGAGTCTGATCCATCGGTCAATGCATTGAATGTCATTGATTTCTTTTCAGATGCTTTGCTTTCTCTTCTCCCGATCATTTGAACTTCAAACGACATTAGATTTCCAATCAATTCTTCTATCTTTAAAGTACTGATGTCATTTGCCTCTTCAATTGCAAGTGTCTTTTGATCCCATTCTGGAGTGAGAGAATTTAAAAATTTTCTGACTTGATCTTCTTCCGAAAATTCCTTTCCCAAAGATATTAAAGAATGCACAATATCTTGAAATCGACTATACATATGTGAAATAGACTCATTAGTATTCATTTAAATAACTGAAACTGATTTGTGAACATGGAAATTTTGGTCTGTTTAACTTTGCTTGTTCCTTCGTGAGTCACTTGCAAAGTTTTCCAAATTTCATATGCAGACTTACAAACTAACACTCTATTAAATTCATTTCTTTCAAGTGAACAAAACAGAATATTCATTGCCTTAGAGTTATTTTGTGCAACAGTCTTTTGCTCAATGGTCCACTGTGCAAAATTAGTTGTGGGTTCAGAATATTCAGTTTGTGTGATATTCCAAGTATCTAATCCTACAGATTGTAAATATATTCTCATCCTACATGCCCAATATGCATAGTTACTGCCATTAAAAAGTGGTGGTCTGGCAGTAGACTGACCTTCTACAAATGAACTAGTGTTGGTGGAAATAGCAGTACTAGTGTTAGTAGCCATTTTGAAATTTTTCAAAATTCAGATAATGAAACTTTTGAAAACAAAGCTCTGATACCAAATGTGAGAAATGCGGATTAAGGATCTTAAGGCTAGAATTAACACTAGAGGGGGGTGAATAGTGTTTTAAGAAATTTGTTAATCTTTTTGAGTTTATCTAACTTTATTAACAATGTATACACTAATTAGACACAAATATGAACACAGAATCAAACACAGATGCAAATATAAAGTAAAAGCAGTAAAGGAAAGAACACACTGGATTTTATACTGGTTCGGAGTTACCCTACATCTAGTCCCGTATAACTAAGTACGGATTTCCTTTCAAAAGCAATTTAACAATTACAACCCTCGATTTCAAGGATATGAGGTATACCCTCCTGAATACCAATCCTCTGGGTAGGGATAATTGATTTCCCGGGCAACAAGTTCACCCAATTGATTTCCAAGGCTACAATCGCACCTTTTCTCGCTTGATTGATTTCAAAGGCTACAATCACACCTTTTCTTGCTAATATATTACAAAGAAGTCTATAACTCTGAATAGCACTGAGAATCTTGTAGAGATAGTGATGTAGAATCAAACTAGAAGTAATCGAGTATGATTCGATGTTGATTTCGGCAGAGTAATGGTATGATTTTGTAATAAGAAATGTGGGAGATGAAGAGGAGTGAAAATCAGAAAAATATGATTGAAAATTCGTTGAAACTGACCCCTATTTATAGAAAACCAATAGCCATGACCATTCATGAAGAGTTATGGCGAATAGACACTTCTTTTGAAATTTGAATTTGAACTTCAACTGTCACTATGTCGACATACTACCTTGGGGCATGTCGACATCCCTCAGCCAAAAATGATAATTTGAATTTCTATAAAAACAATATTTGTCTTATATAAAAACTATTTAAAACTTTATAAATATACTTGAATATAGTTGAAATTCATAAGTAAATATAAAGAACAATAAATACATAATTTAACTATAAATTTATATTTAAATCTAAGTATAAATATTAAAAGTTAAATATATTATTTGAAAAGACATTTAAAAACAGGAGTATTTTGACTTTGAAATTAAAGATGTTTTGAGGCTAAAATTATTTAAAATCAGGACAGAGAGTTTTGAATCTTTTAAAAGGAAAGTTTTGAAATCATTTTGAAAACAAGATAATTTTGTAAAATCATTTGAATTAAAATTAGTGGATACAAAACAACATCCCACTAGATTTTCGTAGGTTCCATCCTACTTAGGGTTCCATCCCTTTAACGGGCTCAAAGTGGATTCCATTCCATGAATAAATTGGATATTAAGATGCCAGTGCTTTTCTACGAGTTTTAACAAATATTCCTAATAAAACAGACTTAACCTTGAACTCATGATAATCTTGATACTCATGAGTCTTCTATCTTTGTATCTTGAATCTCTACACTGTACAGTCTTCATTCTTGATACCTGCATGGTTAGATCCAGCAAATACATATATATCTAAACTTGTAATGTTAGTATTTATATTTTATAATCTATTCTAAGGTTGTTGTCATCAAAACCATCATCTCAAGGACTTACAATTTCCAGTAGAGTATTGCGATGGTGCCGTATGAGGCATTGTATGGAAGGCCTTGTAGGTCACCATCATGTTGGGTGGAATTGGGAAATTGCTTAGTGCTTGGATCTGATATGATTCATGAGGTAATGGATAAGGTAGCGGAGATTAAGAGGCATTTGAAGGTGGCTTAGAATAGATAGAAGAGCAATGCGGATGTGGGACATAGAGATTTGGAATTCTTAGTTAGGGATTATTACCCTATGATTTTCAAAGGATATAAATCTAGAGGCCAATGCCAACACTAACGGCTCATGTTGAAGTTCAAATTCCGGATGCAAAGATTGCACTAAGGATAAATGTCCACATCAAGGTTCTATCAATGTCGAAGACATATAGCATATTGACACCGCACTAATAAATGATGTCACCATTGTCACCGTCATCACCGTCATCGAGGATATTCAAAGAAATAATGTCGACATCATATGAAATCCAATGGCACCAATAAAGCACGATGCTCTGAGGCATTGACGTCATCTTTCATAAGGGAGAACCGGTCTTTGGCACGTCGACCGCCGTCACTACCAAGTGATGCCATGATACCACATTTCAACAACTATTGGACATTGACTTTGAGGTTTTCCTGAAGCAGTGTTGAATGAAGCCATATCCTATCAATGTCAACAATGCCGCATATGATTAGAATTATTAAGTAATAATAGTGTTTTCCACCCTACCATTGCGGAGAACTGCCTCATAAAGGAAATCGCAAGTCATAAAAGTTGCAGAAGTTCAATATTGCTATAATGTCAACTTTCATATTGGGAAAACGCCACACATTTACATGTGCGATGTTGACTACTATTGTTATTGATATCCATAGGCATTGTAAATTCCGCATTTCATTGAGGGTCATCAATTTCGCCATTATTCTGAGTCCATGTGCTTCTTTAATATTAGATGATGTTGCTAGCCATTAACCAAGATGATCTCAAGGCATCGAGTTTTCATCGTCGACAGTCATGGGTTATGTCAAGAATCATCGATATATATTCAAAAAGGGTTATATGAGCTGCTTCTTGATAATGTCACCTTCTATCGATACTAGTATATGGATATAATGAACGTCAATCAATGGGGAGGGAATTATCAACGTCAAGCTTGATAATGCCGAAAATTGACTCTATTGCACAAGCACTGAAGTCCAACTATGTGAATGCAAGATGCCAACCTTGGCGCACGACGACGCTATTAATGTCGAAGCTGATAAAGTGTCGACCTTAATGTCCGACGGTGTTGATCATATAGAAGCTAATGATTATTGAAGCCCATCACCTTTCGAACCCTATAAATATGAAACTAGGGGCTTTATAGGAATGGCCAAAATTTCTTTCCTCTCTCATTCTTAAATTTATAGCCCTTGTAAACCATAAATCGAATCGGGGACAAATCATACTCGATTGTAATCTTATATGACTTATTCGAATAAGGACTTGAATATACAAGTTGACTTTAACTATGACCTTATTGAACATTATTGACTTGAACTTACACATAATTGAACTCATCGAACTCAAAACTCTACATGAATAATCTTGATAAGCTTTGAGTATAACGATATGCATATGCATAATGATATGAACAATGGATGTCGAACAAGAGAAAAAATTGTATAGACTATTGCTGAGCCTAATGGACTATAACATAAATTTGTCACCTATCTTCCATATTTCAATTGGACGTACGACATGGCATAGGCCTTTTTGGATTGCCTTATTTAAAGGCCTATTTGAACATATGAACGAGACGGTTTTAATGACTTTTAAGGTACTTAAGCATAGTGACCAAAGACGGTAGACGAACTTTCATAAGTTCTTCCCCAAAGGCCTATTGTCATCCATCCATTAAAGATTCTATCATATACTTAGTCTAAAGAAATATGTTAGCCCTTGATACATTATAAGGGTGATATCGATCAAGTTATAACTGGTCATGTCCCCAATCTCATTCTAATCAAGGGCTAATTGATCACAATTGGCAACTCAAATGTTATTAATATTTTCGGTCTAACAAGTACTTTGTATCCATCAAGTTTCTTAGATGAGAAGTGTGGTCTGATTTGGGAAGGGAGAAAAGTTGGCTACTTATTTTATAGGACCATTTCCTATACTCGAGAGGATAGACACTCCTGTTTATAGAGTTGAGTTACCAACTAGATTATTGGGTGTACATGATGTTTTCCACGCATCTAATCTATGTAAGTTTGTACATGATCCTACTTTGCTTATTGAGCCATCGCAGTAAGAGGACTTAGAGATTGATCCTGACTTAGCTATTGTAAGATAGCTTAGTCATATTGTTGACTATGAGACAGATATTAAGGACTAAGGTTGTGAAATTAGTCAAAGTACAGTAGAGGGAGGATGTTCAGGATTGGACTTGGGAAATAGAGGATAGTATTAAAGAGTCCTATCTTGAGTTGTTCCTTGTTTTAGTAGTCTATATTGTACTATATCTTTCGACGTGTACTCACCATCCATGGTAGAGTCACATAGCTTGTATCTTGGTTTGTGTGTAGTTTGAGCAATATTCTATATATGCACCATTTCTTCAATTGTGCTTTGTGTTGTTCTTGTTTAAATTTTAGGAACAAAATTCTTAAGGGAAGGAGAATGTAGCAACCCGTAAATTCAAAATCTTCATCTTCGAATATCTGAATTTTTGAGAAATGTTTAAGTATTAAAAATATGATTTTATAACCTTATTAAACTCTTTTTAGTTAACAACTAATTCTAGGAAACATGTTCACAAAATGTGTTTACAAAAATATATACTGCAATCCTAACGTTACTACTACATATAACTAATATCCTAAATGAGCATTACGCATATATCATCACACTAGTTAAGTAAAAATCATCATAAATGTAACAAACCACCCTGGAATAGGCCTAAATTTCAACTCAGCCCTTCCAAACTTAGATCCATTCTAAGATTGGCTGTTGGTTGGAAAAAGAAATAACATTACATAGCAATAACTATTCTTTCAAAACTCACAGCGGATGGCATAAAATATAATAGCAAATTATACCCATTTATTTTGAAACCATTAAAAGGTCATAGTACAAGACATTATAAAAACTGTAACGTAAGTTCTGTTACATCATTTGTCTAAATACATGGGTACAACATAAAAACGTTAAAAATAATAATAATAACTACCACAAGCCAAGCTACTCCACCTTCAAGCATCGTCACCGCCATCACTCTATCCTTAACATGTGTTGTAATAAGGAGAGAGTCAAAACAACAATTGTATGGTGAATAAAACCCTCGAGTCTTACATATCCAGTAATTGGGCAATATAATTTAACATAAGAGTATGTCTACGTACATAAAACCATTTAATACTTATTATAAGGAAAGGAGGCCGCTTCTCGATCAACCACTTAATACCTTCGATTCCAGAAGCAGGTTTCTGAAATCCAATGGCCCAAATCCCATGTCATAAATAGCTAGTAATACAAGAGATAATACCCAAGTTACTTAATACCTTTTATTAGAAAATAGGCAAACTATGACTATTTAAGACCTCAATTGAGGCATACCCCATCATTTAATACCAATTTCCACGGCAGACCCCTCAGTGGTCACTATTTAGCTGATATCATATGGAATCTCTCTAGCCACTTAATACTTCTTATGGAAAGGGGGACCTTCAATCAGCCACTTAATACCCTATCCCGAAGCCGTACCACCTATCGTGCCTAATAACTAGACCCTTGGCCATTTAATACTTCATTTGAGGAAAAGAGGCGGACCCTCAAACAACCACTTAATACCTCAAGACCCCGAAGCAGGCCCTGCATATTATAGCCCATACTCATAATGACATCTCATATTTTTTCAATTATTTGTACGAACTAGTAGCTAGATTAGCTGGGTGGGTTTACCTTATAGAAATTGGGACTAACCTTGCATCATCACAAATATTTATCATAGAGGATATCTCACATCAAAAGGAAGTGTATACAACTATAGGCAGCCTCAAAGTGAAGGGTAGGCTTCTGTCGTGTAACTCTATTAACCTCGTATCCTTATGACTCAGCCATAATTAAAAACTCTCTCTATATATATTATACTTACCTCACCTTCCATAATTAAGGCCTTATAAGCAATCTTCCTTATTACACCTTAAATAATAATTACCTTCCTATAGGGGGATAAATGACAACTACTACCTAATTAACTATGCAATTATACGCCAGAATTACACGTTAATTACACTAATAGAAAATAAATACATATTCGCGCCTAATAAATTTTAAGTGTGCGATTTATACACCTAAACTAGCATTAAATGTCAACTCCTTTACCAAAATACTATTACAAGTCCTTTTCCTTCAATTTCCCATGATTTCAATATCCATAACAAGGGATTCCAATATCAAAACAAGGATTAAATGTTAATATCCAAAACTGCAATAACTAGACTTGCAAATAAAATAGAAACCCGATTTATAACGTCAATTCAATGGAATATCCTAAATAATAGGAGTTGCAATCTTAACTTCATATTCTATTCAACTCCTCTTTTACAAAGAAATGGATGAAGGGAAATTTGTGTGGAATAAGTGGTGTAAACTACGAATAGAATTCGTAATATAAACCCTTATTTCATTGAAGAATCATAATTTGAATCAAAGAAGAAGGAGAAGTGGAATAGACAATAAAATCATCAAAAACTGCATAAGCAAAATAAATTCCATCAAATTAACATAAAATTTGAGAATCTCCATATAGAATTGATATTTCGAAATAAAAAGGAATTTTGAGGATTTTAATCTATCGTACTTTCGCAATTCCAAAATCCCTAAAGCATATTCAAATCCATATACATATAATGAACAATTACTAAAAAGGAAATACTAAGGTTTCCACTCATAGAAAGTCGTAGCTTTGCCTTCCTTGGATTTGCACGCCTCGTAGTCTTTCTAGAATCTCTCTCTTTTGATACACACATACACACACACACACACAACATGGGAGAGGTATATATTTTTACTAGATTCAAAATAAATGGAGAGGAATAGAATAAGAATTCTTACTTGAATTCCTAATGGAATTTGGGATAGCAATGACGAAGTTTCGATGAATTTCCCAAATAATATGAATAAAATATGGAGAGGATATGGTTCTATTTATAGGGGTTGAAATGCGTCAGAACCGTAGGATTGAATTAGGAGAAAAACGGATAAATCTAGAGTGTACAATGTAATGAAAATTAACAAAACCCTAGCTACCATAGCCTAGGAGTAGTCGACCGCCCGCATAGCATCGGTCGACCTCTAGGGGTTGACCGGTAGAGGTCAATTGGTCGACTTCTCTGTTTAATTTGGGGAACGTTTGATTTTTCCATTGGACGATTTATTTTATTCCTTAATTAAATTTAACGTTAATTAATTAACATAAAAGTTTACTTAACCTCCAAGTAAACCTCATTTAATTTTAAATTCAAACCCTAGATTTAATTACTCATTTGAATTTGAATTCAAACTAAATTAATTTAAATCTGAAAACTTCATACGCTCATAATTTCTTTGTTGGAGCTTCATTTTCAGTATATCATATATGAAAACAGATCAGAATTTCACCATGAATGCAACATAATAACTTTTGTGGTCAAATTCAAACTTTTATAAAATTTCCATTTTCTACCCTATCACATTTAATTCAATTTACTAAGATTATTCATGGTTGATTTTACGGGGTGTTACATTCTTCCCCCTTTAAAAAGGATTTCATCCCGAAATTTTTCAATGGGCGAACAACATAATGCGTAATACATCCATGGTATACAACTAAGTTATCTTCATAATCATCTACTCAACCAATAGTACAATGTGATTATGTAACATAGAATTACTAAAATGAGCTCAATCCTAGCGTGAATGTGCAATCGTGTCATGCAAGTATGTATGTAAAATACCCTAAACATGCATAAAAATTTCTACATGAGTACAAAGTGCTTGTGAAAAAGTGTAGCAACCATCTCCTACCATCCAATGTAACAAACATGATGCAATCAAATTCCTAATTTTGGAGAGAAAGTTTACTAATGAAAAGCTCTAGATGAGTGATCTTCATCTTCTCCTCGGTTTTTCACGTACTTTCAGACAGATTTTCTCCTCGTTATACTCAGAACAGCCTAATTATTTTGTTGTAGGGTCTCCTAGTTCCATGCCCCACAATGCGTGCGGTGGCACGGGCATTGTGGCTCCTTCCTTAAATGCCCCAATTGATTAGGCTCAACTCTAATAGTAGTGCTATGAAGGCATTTCTTAAGGTGAGAAACATGAAAAACATTGTGGACTCCTACTATTTGTCAGGAAGCTCCACATGCTAAGCAAGTTTTCTTATCTTTTCAGAAACTCTAGATGGCCTAACGAATATAGGCGCCAATTTTATAGACTTTGCCAAATCTAACCACCTTTCTAAGAGGGGAGATTTTATCAAATACCATATCTCTAACCATAAATTCAAGATCTTTTTTCTTTCTATCTACCTAAGATTTCTGACGATCTTGCATTGCCTTCATTCTTTGCCCGATCAACTCTACTTTTTCCCTGGTATCATGGATCAAATCAGGTCCGAGCAATATTTCATCGGTGGTATCTCACCAACAACTTGGCGATTTGCATGGCCTCCCTTAAAGTGCTTCAAAATGGGCCATTCCAATCGTCACTTGATAACTATTATTATACATGAACTCAATCAAAGATGGATGTTGATCCCAATATCCTCCAAAGTCCAAGACACAAGCTCTCAATAAGTCTTCCAAAATTGTATTCACCCTCTCTGTTTGTCCGACTGTCTGTGGCTGATATGTAGTACTAAGATTCAAAGAAGTTCCCTAAGTTGCTTGTAGGCTCCTCCAAAAATCGCTAGTGAATAAGGGGTCCCTATCACTCACTATGCTCATAAGAATTCCATGCAAACTAACTACCTTCTTGATGTAGATCTGTGTGAGGGAAGCGACGATCATATTTCTCCTAATCGAAATAAAATGGGCACTCTTAGTGAGTCTATCCACAACAACCTAAATAGCCTCATTATCCTTCTAACTTCTAGGCAATCCTTCCACAAAATCCAATAAAATATGCTCCTACTTCCAGTCGGAATTTCCAAAGGTAATAGTAATCCACCAGGCTTCCCATGCTCAGTTTTTCTTCCTGACATGACAAGCACCTATCAAAAAACTCAACCACACTCTTCTTCGTTGCATGCCAAAATAAAATCCTCTTCATATCCTTGTACATCTTATCCCCTCCAGGATGAATAGTCATCTTTGAGTGGTGACATTCATAAGAACCTCCATTAACAAACTATCGACCATAGAAACACAAAGACATCCATCCCTTCTCATCAACTGAATGCCTACTAGAGTGGGAAAATTGCTCTCGTTTCCTTGACTTCTCCAAAATCTCTACTAACTTCTCATCCTTAATTTGCTCAAGCCCTATGAGGTCCATCAAGGCTGGCCTAATTTCCATGACTGCTAAAAAGCCTTGGATAGGTTCTGTTGGTAGTTGGAACTTAAAATTCAAGAGGAAATCCAACTGCCTCCATTCATACATAGCACCTACGGTAGCATGCCTCTGACTTAGAGCATCGGTGACTGCATTCAATTATCTAGGCGTATACTGAATATTAAAGTCAAATGATGTTATATACTCCATCCATCTCTACTGCCTAGGTTCAAATCTTTTTGGGATAATAGGTATTTGAGTGATTTATGCACTTTTCACATGAACCTTTACACACTCTTCCTTTTTATTGAGGAATGAATTAGGAGCTACAATTAATAGGTGCAAATTTATTTATGGGATTGATAAATATGGAAGGTTAGAATCACTCTGCATACATGTTTTCTATGTTATGATACACTATGCACTTGTGCACATTGGTTGAAAATATTGGTTGTTACATATACTTTGAAGAAAAATCGATGATGTGACCGAAAATCGTTTTATCGACAATTAGCTTTTTACTCGATATAAGTTGTTTAAGAGAGAAATAGTTAATCCTAAGTGTAATTAATTAAGGAAGGGGGTAAGTAAAGGGCATTTTAGGAACTTGAAAATGAGGTGTCAAAAGTGAGGTAAGAATGCACATAAGAATGACATGTTGTGGCTTGCTATTGGAAGTTTAAGAGGTGGTGTTCCCTAGCCAACCCTATTTAAATACTCTATTTCTTTTCATGAAGCCATTTACAAATTTATGAAATAAAATCTAAGTTATTCATTCTCCTTAGTCTCTCCTTTATAACTTTCTCAAAGCAACTGAAACAAAGTTAGTTCTTCTTCAAACTCTTGCTATAATCAATAAATAACGCAACAAATCACTCTATCATCTCGAAACTTAAAGATTTGGAGCATTCAACCCCATTTTCCATCTTGGGCGTGAGCCTTTTTTAGCCCTTTTAGGCTTGGACATAAAGAAAGGAGGGTAAGGGGAGGAGCTTGGGTGGCTAACAAGGAGGTGGTAGGAAGTCAAAAGCTTGTTTTGGTTTAATACTTGGTTAGGAATGAGTTATCTCACTCTTTGAATTAAAATAATTAACTAAACATATTAATTGATTTTAAACTATAATATTATGTATATAAATTTGATTGAGTTGCTTTGAAAAGAAATTTTGTTGTATATATTGTAATGCTTTGGAAAGCACTTCGACTTTGTTGATTTGTTGGCATATGCAATGACATATAGGATTTGGACTATGGACTATGGACTTTTTTAATTATAACATATGTGAATGTTGGACTTTGGACCTGTATATTGGCATATGGACCTTGGACATTGACTATTTAAAAGTGTGTATGTAATAGAGTAGAGTCTGGAATGGTTTATGAGCATTGATATTCTTGTGTTTATTTTCATTTCTATTGCGTTTTCAAATTTCTATGTTGTATATATGTTTTTCCATGCTTCTAAGATGTCAATTTAACTCGAGAATCATTCATGCACGTTTGAGTTGAATATAGAATTGTTTGTATAGCGATAATCGATATAAATGCACTTTAAATTCTTTCTCTTCTACATTGTTTTGATTTCTTTACTATATTCTTCTCTCTCTCCATCTTTTGAATATCTTTAAATAAAAATGTTTTCTACCACTAGCACAAAATAGTTTATTTGCTTCGGTTGTTTCCCCATATTGCTTCCGTTCAATAATTAAAGCAAATGAAGATGATGCAACAGGCTGTAACTTGTTGCTTTGGTTGCTGAACCGAAGCAACATGACTCATTTGGTTCGGTTGTTTAAACAACCGAAGCAATTGATTGAGTCTTTTGCTTCAGTTGTTTCCCCATGTTGCTTCGGTTCAACAATCGAAGCAAATATCAATTTTTAAGCAAAAAATTTAATACCATTTTAGGTTTTTGAAACCCGAAACGGTATCAAATTGCATTTAAGAAATTCATGTTTATAATAAATTTAGTTCAACTATACATACATACATACATACATACATACATACATACATATATATATATGTCATATCCCAAATTACACACGGAATATTCATACAAAGATTCATGAATCATTAAAACCAATAGTCATAGATACAACTATTAGCAAAGTACTATTACTTATTGTAAGAATTAAATGTGACACATTGTTATTAAGGAAGAATATACGTAAGAAGGCTAAGCATGAAATACATGATTTAGTAGCAAATTGGAAACATATGTAACATACAAGTTTAATTACATGCATTCTTTTAATGCATGTGAAATGGGTATAGGCAAGCATTTGACCAAAAAACTATACAATACATGTTAATAAATTACGTTAAAATTGGATGCAAATGGTTTACGTTAATAAATCTAACATATTCTCTAACATAAACTAAGTGTTACACCTAAGAAGGATTAATTTACTATACGTGTTTCTATTATGATAACAAATAAATGGGGCATCAACAGGTTTCATCCAAAAAACAGCTAATATGATAGGCAAGTGTTTGATCTTGGTTTAACCCTTTAGCTGAAGAAGGTACTTCATTATCATCACTAATTTTCGCTGCATACTGATATGGTCGACAAATAGGTTGCAAAAGAAATGCTGGAGACTTCTTCATTGCCAAAAAACATTTGCATTTACCATACAAAACATAGTTTCGAACGTTTCACTTAATCTCAAATACTGATATCCATATTAAACAAGTAGCTATGGGGATAACATCAGTGTCAAAATGGCTTTTGTTACTGCTATAAACAAAATAATAATGAACTAAAGACCATATAAACGAAGCACGACTTTGATATGGCTATACGATATCAAAATTTGATACACAGGATCTAGCCAACCAATGTCAAAATATGATGCATGTGAGCTAAATTGATGCATCAAAAATATGTAATACACATGTTAAAAGTTAAGTCATTTACCAAAGTTTGTATAGCAAAGATGTAACATAGTTTTCCCCTCATAAAAATTCTGTTAAAACTGTCGTTATCCCTATTTTATATAGGCTTATTTGGATGAAGTATAGTGACCCTTACCTGCAAACAGTTGAGAATAGTGTTTGATGGCCGTAGACCCAATGCTGCATAGAATGTTAGGAACAAATATATTTAGAAAATGATGAAAATAAAATGTAATAAAGGCTCTTATGAACAATTGAAGTTTCTTATCACCGATAGCACATCAGACTTTAGCATAAGAAGAGAAAGTGCTATTTCAGGATTCACACTCATAAAATATAGCAATTCATTGTTAGCATATTCCTCTGAAAGATATCAATTACAAATAACTGGCTTAGCAAATAAACCAAGATAAGATTTTATGATATAATGGAGCAAAGACAAGACATTACCATGACCTGCTTATATACATGATAAGTTGACGAACCTCTTGCATGAATGTATTTTCCACCCTGGTAATTGAACGCAATGGTGCAAGTTTCATAGCCACATCCAGATGTTTGTCAATATTCCATTTTTATATTTAAATTTAATTATATTATTCAAATTTCCAGTTTGAATTTTCTAGATGTAACAACACATGCAAATAACGGTTATTTTTTGATAAAACTATTAAGATTTATGTAACCATAAGAGTGAATATGCTAAAAATGTGACATAATGTTTTTTATGCTTTTTGTTTAGTCCCACGTCGTGGGATAAGTTCAATCCCAAGATCTAAAGCCTGTCTATAAAGGAACCTACGTAATGGAAAACGAATGCACCAATATTTAATGAACAAAGTCTCTCTTCTCTCTTTCTTTGTTGGCTTCTCATCTCTACATAGTATATAACACGTTATCGGCACGATCTCTAAATAAAAGATCTTGAGTTGCGATAATCTAGAAGATCGGATCTATTCTTTTTCAGATCTAATTATAGATCTCAAAATGATCTCACTCTATTGTAGATTTTATTTTTTTATTTAGTTCTTGTTTTTTTAGATATCTTGTAGATTTTAATATCATGCTTAAATAATATATCTTTGAGATTTATAGATTTTAATCATCAAATCTATTCATTTTCATCTATATTCATTTTTTTCTCTTATTTCATTACTAAAATCAGGTATGACTTTTGAGATTACTTATTTTTGCATCTCTTCTAATTGAAATCAAATTTCTTTATTCTTTCAAAATATGTACTTGATAGATGATTCAATAAGAATTAATTCAAAATTTCTAACAAGTGGTATTAGATCCACTCATCTTTGATTCCATTTTGAATTTTTGATTTTTTAAATATGCATTTTAGTAAGTTTTGAATCGACTTTCTTTACAATTCATTGAATTCTTGCAATATCTTACTAAAATTCCAGGTCTACTTGATCTATGTATGGGAGATTTTTTTCTATGGTAATTTTGGATTTGGTCTGGTACCAAAGTTGTTTTTCCTAGACCAACGAATGATTTTGATGTACAAAGCAAGATCTAAATGATCTGTATATGGTTTGTGTAATGAAATAAACTTTTGAAATGCTTTAAATTTTGGGAAATAGTCTTAATTCCCTAAATTTCAAAAATAATTTGCGCTGATTTGAAGATTTACTTGTTTGTTTTGATATAGTAAAGATTCATGGATTAGTATTTTTTATGCGAGTAATAAATTGGATATGAGATATATAGTTATTTTTACATTTATGAATGTCATGGATAGATCTACAAAATTTAGAATCATTCATGTAAGAGAATAAAATCTTGGTTCTGTGATTATAGTTATTTTTAAGGTGTTCATTTTGATTTTATTATTGAGTAACATTGTACCTAGATCTAAGATGAAGTTTTGTTGCTTCAAGTATCATTTTTTCAATTGATTATTTGTAAAGAAAAACATTTTGTTGTGACAATAGTTTATATTTTAGATCACATAATTGTTAATTGCATTCATTGTTATAATAAATGCGTTATATCGAGTCGTTATAGCAACAAATTAAATTACAGTATTTTCATAAATGCATTAAATGCTTTGGTTATAATAAATTAAATGACGTTGTAAGTTTATTTTGGAATAAGAATAGAAATATGATGTATTTACTTTGCATAATGGAACAAATAAGTTAGAACAACAACCTTAAGCTGTGTAAAGAAATTTTTTGAACAAGAAATTTTGTAAGTTTAAGAGCTAAGGTCCTAAATTATGAAAAAAAATTGTTGATAAAGTTTATGAACTTAAAATCATATCGATGTTTTTTTTAATTACCAAAACGTATAAGCCACTAAACTAGAAGCTTGCAACCAGAAGTTCATCATAAATTAATGAACTTGATACATATATATGCATTGCGAGAACCAGAAGTTCGTTAATCAATGAGCTTGAAATAATTCATGAATTAGAAGCCCAAAGCTCTACTGAAATTGTGTGAAATGATAAGATTTTACTTCTTAAATAAGTTTAAAGTGATAAATAAATCATCATATGTTGGATATATTTCATCCGGTCTCCCCGAACCAAACAAGCCGGACCACCCAACATACTTCTCACCGAACCAGACCCTTCCCAATTCCCACCGAACCACCTCCTGCCGAACCAACTCCTCTTCCACACCTCACCGGACCAACCTTCCTCCACAGAACCACCGGACCAACCTCACCATCCTACCACCGGTCCAAGCAGCTACCGGTCCATTCTACACTCCAACCACCTCCGAACCAAGCAATGACGAACCAAGACATACCAGGCCAGATCACATCAGCCCAGGCCCATCAGCAACTATACACATCTTGGACCCCTACCCCTAGCCTCACTCTATAAATAGAGGGGCAGGGGTACAACAATGGGGACAAGTTTTAAGAGCTCAAGCACGGAAGGAACTTTCAAACAACTTTCTTTTACTTGTATCAAAGATTTGTACTTATAATCAGAAGAAGAGAAGAGAAATAACATATAAAGTGGACGTAGGCACATTCTGGCTGAACCACTATAAATCTGCGTGTCTTTTTACAATTTAGCCCCTGTTTTTCATATATTTGCATAAATCGCTCAAATCACTAAGAATAACATAAGATCTACTAAATCATACAACTTCGAGGTGTTTGTCCATTTTTTATGCAAACATTTTTGGTGCTTTCACTGAGAACTAGAAGCTCGAAGCTTCAGCTTCACCCACTTAACGTGTTTTCCTAACAGCATCGTCCGCCACTTGGAAAACATGCCTCCCAAACAGAGAAAAGATGTTAACAAAGGAAAAAACATCGCATCCAGCAGTCTTCCAGATCCAGTTGTCACGAATCAAGTAAATCGTCCTCCTCCAGCAACAGTAACAAATGAAGGACAAGCTAACCCAACCACTCCTGCCACAGAACAGCCTACAGCTATTACTAGGGCAGATTTGGACAGAGTTGTGGTTGAAGTAACTAACCGCTTCACGTCCCAGCAGGAAGCCTTGGTGGACCATCTCATGTCACGCTTAAGGGACGCTGAAGAATCCAACCGCAACACTGAATCATGGGGCGAGTCCCAGTCTGGAGGATCTCAGAGACAATAAAGATCTTCCTTCTTCGAAGGAGCTAACGGCAGAAGTAGCCGTGGTAGGAGCCGAGACCGAGCACAGCCCGAAGTTAGGCCTGAGGAAACGTTTGGTACCGAACCCAACGGGGGAGGTACCGGGCGAAGGTCAACTGTAGCTGAGCCTGTCATGCTGCCTAACCACAGAAACGCCAGTGAACGGAGCCGAGCTAGAGTCCAGCCCGAAGTTGGACCCGAGGAAGTGCTTAGATCAGAACCCAGCAGGGGGAGATCAAGGCAAGGGCCAACTGTAGCTGACCCGAGCATGCTCCCAGAATATCAAAGGCAGCCGCTGGAAAATATGAGGAATGATAGACGATACCATCCCTACAGGTCATCTGGACAAAATCAATCCCACAGAACAGAACCAAACTCATTTCTATCTGCTCCAAGTTCTGATGAAAGGATGGCACGCTTATTCAGAGAGTGTGTCCAACGGGAGCAAAGAGATCGAGGGATAGGCGCTAGGGTAACCAGCCCTTTCGCCCGCAACATCGAAATTGCTATCACCCCCCGAGAATGGAAGATGCCAACAATGGAACCCTACAAAGGAACCTTTGATCCCGTTGTACACTTACAGAGGTACACGTAGCATATGCTCATGAGTGGAGCGACAGAGGGAGTACTGTGCAAATGCTTTCCGCTCTTCTTAGCAGATCTTGCTACCTCCTGGTTCTGTCATCTACCCCAAGGATCCATCAGCTCGTGGGAAATGTTGAAAGAAAAATTTATCAGTCAGTTCCGCATTCATGTGGAACAACCTAAGGACGCTTATTCCTTATCCAGCGTCAAACAGAAACCTGGAGAAAAGCTGCAGCAATACCAAACCAGATTCAACGCCGCAGCAGCCGCAGTCCAAGATGCCGATGAGAAGCTTATCCTAATGGCCCTCTGCAGTGGTGTGCATCCGGACACTAAATTTGCTAGAAGGTTGACAAAAGAAAAACCAGCTACTTTACCCGATTTCTTCCATGAAGCTGGGAAATACATGAGGCTTGAGGATGCTGCCATTGAGGGGCAGTCAGGACAGCAAAATAAGACAACCCATGGCAACGCCCCTGCTGTGGCAAGGGACGTTCGAAGAAATGATTCTAGAGACAATGCTGGGGGCAAGAAGGGAGAAAAGCGCCTATATCGGCCAGGACCAAGATTCGACACTTACACTCCTTTGAACGAGACCGTCGAAAATATCTTCCTTGCCACCCAAGGCGAAGTTAGATACAAACGCCCACCATACAAGAAGGAATCAGATAACGCACAGAAGTCTGGAAAGTTCTGCCGCTTCCACGAATCTCACGGGCATGATACCAACAAATGCCATCATCTCCGAGATCTGATTGAGGAACACATCAGAAGAAAGAAACTGGAACGTTATGTAAAAAGTCAGGACAGGACTCCAGCTCCTACCAACGAAAACCCAAGGCTACCCTCGCCGGGGGCCGACAGAGGAAACCGCAACACTAGCAGCTCTAGTCAAGAAAAGATAGTGGTCCATACCATCTTAGGAGGGCCACACATCGCAGACAGAAGCTGGAAAGAGATGGAAAGGTACGGAAAGTCGCTTAGAGACAATAAAGACTATGTCAATTCGGTTATAGAAGAACGCCACCCGAAGCGGAAAGAAAGTGACGACATCACATTCGGTAAGCGTGACCTAGAAGGAAGGCTGTACCCTCACATGGATCCCATGGTCATCTCAGCCCGACTTGGTCCCGTCGAAGTTTACCGAATCCTGGTAGACACTGGAAGCTCAGTAAACATCCTGTTCAAACACGCATTCGACAAAATGAAGCTATCAATGAAGGATGTACTCCCTGCGATAAACCACTACACGGCTTCACTGGAGATGCGAAAATGCCCCTCGGGCAACTAGACCTCTTTGTTGAGATTGGAAGCCATCCCCGCTCCGCTGTACGGAAACAGACGTTTGTGCTAATAGAAAACCAGTCGGCCTACAACGCCTTCTTAGGAAGGCCATCCTTGTCTGACTTCCAAATTGTCTTAGCCCCATGGTGCCTAAAGATGAAATTTCCAACAGACAATGGAGTAGGGGAAGTGGAAGGAGATCAGGACGTTGCTCGAGACTGCTATGTGACTGAACTCCGCAACAACCACAAGAAGGATAAAGGGAAGGGTGTAGAGATTGCCCTCTGCACAAAAAGTCTAGAAGCATAGCAATTAAAGAAAGCCCCTCCTCTTCGATACACCAGCGACCCTTTCAATGAATTAGATCCTAGGGACAAAGAGGAGGAGGCCACCACCGAGCCTGCAGGGGCTATGGAGTTTATATCTGTAGACAAGCATGACTCGAGTAGACTATTGAAAATTGGGTCCCAACTAAAAGTCGAATTGAAGGAACAACTCATCGATTTTCTCCGCTACAACTTGGATGTATTCGCTTGGTCACACGCTGACATGACTGGAATCTCCCCCGACATAGTCTGCCACGTATTAAACATTGATCCTACCAAGGCGCCTGTAAAACAAAAAAAGAGAAGTATGGGGGCAGAACAATCGGCAGCCCTCGATGAAGAAGTAAAGAATCTACTCGCCAATGACTTCATACGAGAAGCTATCTATCCGGAATGGATCGCCAACCCGGTGCTGGTAAAAAAGGCTAATGGGAAGTGGCGAACCTGCATTAACTTTTCCAACCTAAACGACGCCTGCCCAAAGGATTGCTTCCCACTTCCCAGAATCGACCAACTTGTAGACAGCACAGCCGGGCACGAACTCCTATCTTTTATGGATGCATACTCAGGATATAACCAAATTCCTATGCATACTCCCGACCAAGACCACACTAGTTTCATCACCGACCGGGGTTTGTACTGCTATAAGGTAATGCCCTTCGGACTTAAAAATGCAGGAGCCACCTACCAGCGCCTCGTCAACAAGATGTTTGCGGGGCTAATAGGACAAACTATGGAAGTATATGTGGACGACATGCTGGTGAAATCACAGAAAGCCAAAGATCATGTAAGTCACCTAGACGAAATGTTCCAGGTACTTCGACAGTATGGAATGAAGTTGAATCCACTAAAGTGCTCCTTCGGAGGGAAAATTCTTAGGGTTCATCGTCCATGCCCGAGGGATTGAAGCAAACCCCGAACAAGTCCGAGCGCTAAGGGATATCAAAATACCTTCCACCCGAAAGGAAATGCAAAGCCTAAATGGAAAAGTGGCCGCCCTAAGTCGATTCATCTCCAAGGCAACGGACAAGTGCGTCCCCTTTTTCGAAGCTCTAAAGAAAGATAAAGGAAAGTTCGAATGGACGGACGAATGCTTAACCGCTTTCCTTAACTTAATCGAACACCTCCAGAAACCACCAGTACTCTCAACTCCAAGCGAAGGCGAAGAATTATACCTATACCTTGCTGTGTCATTTCGCGCCCTAAGCGCTGCCTTGGTAAGGGAAGACAACCGCACACAACGGCCAGTTTACTTCGTCAGCAAAAGGCTTACTGGGGCAGAAGTTAGATATCCTAAACTTGAGAAGTTAGCATACTGTTTACTAATCACATCACGGAAACTGCGTCACTACTTCCAGTCCCATTCCATCAAAGTTCTGACCGATCAACCACTGAGGCAAGTACTCCATCGTCCCAACACTTCCGGGCGACTACTTAAATGGTGCATTGAACTGAGTCAATATGATATCACCTATCACCCTCGCAGCGCCATCAAGGGACAAGCCATGGCTGATTTCATTGCAGTATTCACTACCAACGAGGATAAGGAGCAATTGGAAATAACATAAGATATCAAGTGGAATCTCTTTGTGGACGGTGCATCTAACGAACAAGGCTCGGGGGCAGGTGTGGTAATAATCACCCCCAGGGGAAACAAACTGCACTATGCTATAAGACTGGAGTTCGCCGCCACCAATAACGATGCAGAATATGAAGCAGTGATAATCGGACTAGAAATTGCCATAGAAATCGGAGCCAATTCTTTGTGTCTTCATAGCGATTCCCAACTTATTGTTAATCAAATACTAGGAGAATTCCAAGCTCGAGAAGAGCGACTCATAGCATATCTAAAGAAGACCAAGTTACTTCTCAGCCGATTGGACCACTACTTAGTCAAACACATCCCTCGGGAGGAGAACCAAGAAGCCGACGAATTGGCAAAGCAAGCAAGTATGAGAGACATCGCCATCTTCGAGGCAGTAACCATCTCAAAGCAAACGGTCCCAAGTTTTGAGCAAGTGAATCTGATAACTGCAACCGAAGAAGCAACTTGGATGACTCCCATCCGAGACTACCTACAAAATGGCACACTACCCAATGGGCGTAACGAAGTCAAGAAAATCTTGAGGAAAGCGTCCCGCTACACAATACAAGAAGACATCCTCTATCGGCGCGGATTCTCTAACCCGTTATTAAGGTGTGTCGCTGGGAGAGAAGCCAAGGAAATCTTATCCAACATCCATCAGGGGAGCTGCGGAGATCACACCGGAGGGCAAACATTAGCAAAAAAGATACTCCGTTACGGATATTTCTGGCCCACCTTAAGCAAGGACGCCTTAGATTTCGTCAAGAAGTGTGACAGATGCCAAAAATTTGCTAAGATTCCACGGCTACCAACAACTGAGATTACTCAAATGACCAGCCCTTGGCCCTTCGCAATATGGGGAATTGACTTAATCGGCGAGCTACCGATGGGCCGAGGCGGGGCCAAATATGCTATAGTGGTAGTTGATTATTTCACCAAATGGGTGGATGCGGAACCTCTAAATAAAGTATCTTCAGCAAAAGTTATTAACTTCTTGATCAAAAATGTTCTGTGCAGGTACGGAGTCCCACTCAAAATCATATCAGATAATGGACTTCAGTTTGACAGCGAGGAATTCGCCAACTGGTGCCGAGAGCACGGAATTCATAAAAGCTTCTCATCCATAGCATATCCCCAGGCAAACAGACAAGTCGAAGCAGTCAACAAAATTCTGAAAACTCTGATCAAAAAGAAGCTCGAAAAGTCAAAGGGCGCTTGGGTGGATGAACTCCCTACGGCACTGTGGGCCTACCGCACATCTTTCAGAACATCAACGGGGCACACTCCTTTCTCTTTGGCATACGGATCGGAGGCTATGCTCCCAGTTGAAACCATTGTGCCTTCACACCGTAGGATCCACTATAACCCGGAAGAGAATGAAGAGCTCCTCCACATGTCTTTGGATCTAGTTGAGGAGAGAAGAAATGATGCAGTCCTTAAAACAGCAGCCCACAAGCAGAAAGTGGCAGTGCAATACAACTCCAAAGTCAAGCATCGTACCTTACAAGAAGGGGATTTTGTCCTCAAGCGAATCTTCCCTCGCCCCGGAGCACTAGACCCCATCTGGGATGGACCATATGTAATTCATAAAGATCTCCACAATGGAGCTTATATTTTGTCAACAGTGGACGGAGAGGTGTTCCAGAGGGCATGGAACATCCAGCACCTCCGTCGATACTTTTCTTAACTTGTACTGCCCATATGAAGTGAATTAACAAAGAGAATCAGTGGACGTAGGCCTTTTCATGCCGAACCACTTTAAAAAATTTTGTCTCTTTTTTAACTTGTTCCTTTATATCTTGGCTACTTGTTAACTTTATCCTTTTCTGTTGAACAAAATCCTATGCGTATAGCATCTCCACTCAAAGCACTCCACGGCGCAACTTCACCTGGGCAAAACCTAACAGGTACTATGCGAATCTATGCCCTCGCCAATGAGACACTTTTGCTCCAGCGTCCCTCTGCTGCGGGTTAACTCATTGCTCGCGACGGCCCTTAAAGCCAACTGTAATGAGCCGATTATAAGCCACCGAGAAGGCCGACTATAGCCGAGGCAGCTCATTACGGCGTTAGGCTCGCCGGCAACTGTGAACCGACTATAAGCCCCAACATAAGGTGTGGCCAGCCAGGGCCAGTTCACAGTTGACGATCGGCACCCATGCTAGCCGGCCACAATAAATCGAATAATACCCATGATTACGGGCCATAATGGCCCGGGTAGTTACTGTGCGCGATCTCGGCTCCGATGTGTCTTAAGTGCGGCTGTGGTAAAAAAGAATTAACTCCCCGCGGAGGCGTAAGATGGGTGACAAATGTCTCCAAGACCCACAGCTAGGGAAAGTGACTACAAAACCCGTTTGCCATGAACTTAAGCGCATCGAAGGCCTTCCGTGATTGGAAGTTTTACTTTTTCACATATTTCAATTTTACTTAAAAAAAGCTTTTCTCCTGTCCTCTATAACGGTCCCAAAAGTACAGGATGCAGAGTAGGAGATACTAGCCAATGGATGTAGGGACTCACGATTGGATGGCAGGGCACTCGACTGCATTCCATGCTCAGTCATACAAGATATTCAAAACTGCCATCTACGATTAAAACATGAAGGGCGGTATTTTCTTCTTTTGTGTACAAATACATGACTATAATTTGTTCACACCACACGCTAATATTACAAGTCATGAAATTATGTTTTAAAACCAGAACCTGACATCAAACACAATTCAATTACAAGAATATGCATAGCTATATTTCTCATACGACATGTCAAAATAGCAACAAACATTCGGAAGACGACAAAATCAGCTTAAGTTAAAGAATTACACATCAAGAATAGAGCTATTTATTACAAGTAGCAAAATAATTACAACTTAAAAGTTACTCTACTGTTTTAAGACTAACGTATACGGCCATGTCAAGTCTACAAAAAGAGTTTTCCAGGTCTGATCAAGGGGCCGGCTGCATTGGAGTTTTATCCTAGTCCTGTTGACCACCTGTCCAGTCAGAGAAAGGATTCATTAGTGACAAGCAACCAAAGTTAATGGAGAGACTAAAAAGAAAGACTTACCAGCACCTGCTTCTTGACTATCCTGGTCGTCATCCTCAACTTGCACACCTGCCTCCTCAGCAGCAAGCAACCGCATACCCTCCTTCACCGCCATCTTCTCCTCCTTGGCGAACTGGGCAGTGACCACATCCATGCTGAAAGCCACACCACCATCTCTATCCGCATCAGCCTTAGCCTCCTCCAGAGCCCGAAGATAGATCTTGGCCATGACCCTAGGATAATCATCCATCCAGGATAGGTTGCCCTGCTTCCAGGTTCGGAAGTACATGTCCTGGAGCATTTCGTCCATCATCCCCTCATTCTCCTCAAACTCCCTCATCCGGGCCTCGGAAGCCGACAACCTTCCAACAGCAGCTTCTCTCTCCAAACGGTATCTCGAGCAGTCAGCCTGAAGGGATTTCCGCATCGCCTCCATCTCCTCCTTCAGCCTAACCTGAGCGAGCTCTACGGCTTCAAGCTTCCCCGACAGCTCCTCTACCCGCTCAAGTTCCGCCCTCCGAACCTCATCCACTGTCGAGATGGCCATATTTATCTGTTCCTTGCAGGCGGCCTCCATCTTCCGCAGTTCCGCCTTGCTAGCCTCCTCCATAGCCTTCCTCAACCGCCCGGAGGCAGCCTCATGCTGAGAAATCTGAATGGCCTGGTCAGCGAGCTGTCTGGCCTGGTCAGCGAGCTGTCTGGCCTGGTCCGAAACCATCAATCTTAGTCGGATGTTGGCACTCCCAATCTCCTCTCCAGCCTTAACCAGTCGGGCATGATGCCCCATCAGCTTCCTAGTCTCCTCCGCCACCCGATCAATACTAGCCTTGGCCTCATCTCCCATGGTAACTATCCGCGTGGTAAGTAGATCAAGATCTAAGGACTTAGCCTCGTCAAGCACCCGTACCATGGGATTGCGGGGAAGAAGGTGCTCACCAGTAACCTCGTCAAAGGTAATGTCGTGGGAACTTGGATCCAGATCAGGATGACCCGCAAATGGATTACGAGCCAAGTCAGGACGGTCGATATGAGTAACGGAAGGGTTTCAGGACGGGTGCGGAGAGGGTGCAAACTCGTTGTCCTCCTCCGTGATATCATGAAGAGGCTGAGCCGGGAACTGAGGACCGGGCAAAGTTTCGGATAAAGGATGACTCCTCTTTCTCTGCTGAATACCCTCTTCGATAACCCCGAGAAGAGGACGGTAGCCGACTACATCCCCGGAGCGGTGGGTCGAAGGCTTCGGCTTGACAGAAGTTTTGGAAAGCTTGTACTGTTCAAGCCTGTGCCGAAGATCTGAGGCCTTGGCCGTTTTACCTGCTCCTGATATGAAGAAAAAGTGTCACAAGCATATATTGATCTATAATTCGAGAAAACACGACAAATTAAAAGATAATAAGAAAGGAAACACATCTGTGGTTGTACAAACCCTAGGGAGGAGTAGGATACTGCAATAAGTCCTGGATTTCATTCCAGGACGGGAGCGGGTCATAAAATATTCCTAAGTCCCTATCATAAATGGAGCCCGCAGGAATCAAAAGTTCACCTTGAGTCGTCGGAGCCACCTTGGCTGGAATAGTCTGAGGAGGCTCGCTTGCGCCAGTTCTAGCCTTGTCAGCTTTCCCAGTTTTCTCTACCAAAGCCGGATCTTCGTCCAGCCCCTCGAAAGCCTGGTGGAACGCATCATCCGTCCACTCCTGAATCTCGCCCGCCTGCCCAGGAAGCAAGGCCCCGATGCCATCGCCACCTTTATCACCTTCCCAACCGTCTCCACCCTCACATCTTTCCTCCTCTATGTCTTCCTCCTCCTGGGTAAGTGGACAATTGCTGGGGGAGGGACCGTCCGACTTCTTGAGTTTCTTACCTCCGACGGCTGGAGGTTTTGCGAAAGGTTTCCTCTTGCTACTCTCTACCGTAACACCTCCCTTAGTCTGAACAGCCGCCCTCTCCTCCACCGTTTCCCTCAGCTTGCTACTGACTGCTGTGGAAGGATTAAGTTATACTCCAGAAGGGTCGCATTTCTGATCAGGAAGGCAGACGATCTATATTTCCCGAGAATAGCTTCTATCTCAACCGCCGTCTGAACCAGGCGGTCAGTCTCCACAACCGCAAAGCCACCTGTCGCTAGCAAAAATGAGAAAGTATGAGAAGAAGCATCGCAATCGTAATGGAAATTATAAGTAAAAGCATCAACTTACATCCAGAAGTAAAGCGCCGAATTGAAACGGAGTCGTCCCTAACAAAGAACCATTCCTTCTTGAACATGCTGAATTTGGAATACAGATCCAAGACCGGCTTGAAGGTCACAGCTGACTCCAAGCTAATGTATGGGGACCCCTTCTTATAGCCCCTTAGATTATACAGATACCGGATCTCTCGGTTGGAAGGAGCACGACCATACTTCCTCTGGAAAATGACGAAGAGGCTCACCAGTATAGCATAGGAGTTGGGTTGAAGCTGGAATGGGGCCACCTTTAGATATGTGAGGAAGCTGGCTATCCAAGCGTTAAGAGGAGGAATGGCACCACACATGCAGTGGTATCTGCTGTAGGCAAAGTACCCTTCAGGAGGGTCATACGGCATAACGTCTCTCCCAGGCAATAGCAAGTGCGCCCTATCGATTCCAAAGGATCGGGAAATGACATCAAGCTGCTCCTCCTTGAGGGAGCTAGGAAAGCAATCGGGCGGGGAGTTCAGAAGTTCCTGAGGGCCGTACCCGTCCACTAGCGATCTCGGGGTTGGTCCGTGATGTTCTTGATTCGGCTGAGCTAGGGGCACGACAGAGGAACCTCCTTCGCCCCCGGATTTCTTCTTGTCTGATCGAGTTTCCGCTTTACGAGACATTATCTGCAAACACAAAGAAGAATGTCGTTAAACTAAAGGAAGTAAAGAAGCGAGTGTGTGCAGTCTAGAGTTTCACTCATAAATGCTCAAATTCCCATCGTCATTCGGTAGGGTGAAGGTTAAAAGTTCATTCGGCTTTCACATCACTCGTATTCATTCGGCATTCACATACGCGAGTTCATTCGGCATTCACGTCACTCGTGTTCATTCGGCATTTAAACATACCTGGATCGGTAATCAGGTTGGCTCAGTAATCAAGTTGGTTCGGCTGTCTCAAAACGATGAAGAATGATAGTAACCTAATGCTTCTATTTATAAGCAAAACAAGCCGGACCACCCAACATGCTTCCCACCGAACCAGATCCTTCCTAACACCCAAGACCGAACGAAGCCATCCCAGCCACAAGAAAACAAAGCGCGGCACCTATAAGCACGTACCCCACTTTGGGGGGCAAGTGTTGGATATATTTCATCCGGTCTCCCCGAACCAAACAAGCCGGACCACCCAACATACTTCTCACCGAACCAGACCCTTCCCAATTCCCACCGAACCACCTCCTGCCGAACCAACTCCTCTTCCACACCTCACCGGACCAACCTTCCTCCACAGAACCACCGGACCAACCTCACCATCCTACCACCGGTCCAAGCAGCTACCGGTCCATTCTACACTCCAACCACCTCCGAACCAAGCAATGACGAACCAAGACGTACCAGGCCAGATCACATCAGCCCAGGCCCATCAACAACTATACACATCTTGGACCCCTACCCCTAGCCTCACTCTATAAATAGAGGGGCAGGGGTACAACAATGGGGACAAGTTTTGAGAGCTCAAGCACGGAAGGAACTTTCAAACAACTTTCTTTTACTTGTATCAAAGCTTTGTACTTGTAATTAGAAGAAGAGAAGAGAAATAACATATAAAGTGGACGTAGGCACATTCTGGCTGAACCACTATAAATCTGCGTGTCTTTTTACAGTTTAGCCCCTGTTTTTCATATATTTGCATAAATCGCTCAAATCACTAAGAATAACATAAGATCTACTAAATCATACAACTTCGAGGTGTTTGTCCATTTTTTATGCAAACATCATACGAGATAATGATGGTGCGTTCGAGAGATTTCAAAAATCTCCAAATGGGTTATGTCTTACTTACATCTTTACATATACATATTACATTGACCATGTATCCAGAAGATATTATGTCACATGACATTTCAAACATCCCTCGATTGAAATTTTATTATTAATTTAGCCTTGGAAAGAGATTCTCATTATATATAAACTATGAATTCAAATGACATTTCAGTTCATATTTCTCCTATTCCATTTCAGTTTATATGTTGTAGTCAGTTTAAAATGTTTTCCTCCATTATATATACTTCCAATTATGTAAAAGTATACATGGTTAACTTATAGGTCCTATGCAATGCAAAATCTAATTTCATTTCAATATGTGTAGCTTCAATTTAATTATTCTCTCTATTGCTTTCTCATTGATATATCTAATTGTAGATCTGATTTTTACTAATCACACTATCTGGTAAAAACCTGAAGTTCTGATAATTTTTTATTATCTACTTAGCTATTATTAAAGAAATACATTTTAATATTCTTTAGAAGGGTTAACCCATATGCTAGTTATGTTTACAATTGTGTGCGTGTATATATTAGTCTCATGAAGAGATGTTTTAGAGTTTTATTTATATTTATATTGCGAAATCCAACATCCTAGAAGAGATTCTACAGAGATTTTATTTTTATTAAATTACAATTCCTTATACTATATCCCCTAAAGGAACGTCATATAAAACTCCAAAAGTAGTGATAATAATTCATCTCCAAAAGCGATATTATATTGCAGTTTTACACTCCAAAAGTAGTGAGTAAAGCCCCATTACTTCGACCGTCGAAAATCGACACTAATACATCCTTGGTATTCACGTGCCACAAATCCAAATGATGGAGAGGCGGTTCTTTAAGGATAAGAAAGAAATAAAGGATCTTACATGAATGGAATAACATATATTATTTCAATATATATATATATATATTTACAGCAGAAATTTAAATACATTTATTAGAGTTTAACTTAACCTCAATATGGAAAGTTATAAATATACGTCCTTACAAATGTGGAATACAATAGTACATGAGTGTGGTGGAAATGTATAACAATCTTTAAAAGAATCTTCTAACTCCATGCTTCATGCTCTTCCAAAATGCTCTAAACAAAACCTAACTACTAGGCTGCCTGGGAAAATAGGGAACCGAGAGTTTAAGGGGAAATAAATTAAACTCTGGGTTAGTTATGGGACTAGTATAAGAAACTCAAAATACGGATATTTGAAAACAAATGGTATCTCATAAAACCACGCCGCACACAAACACGGAATGGGTTAATACCTTATGATAACCAAAACATTTACTAGGCAAGATCTAAGAATATTATTTTTAATGACATTCTTTTGAAAATACTTTTCAAATAAACTTTTAAATCTTAGTCGAAATTGTTACATTGATTAAATTCTAGCATATTGGCTACAAAGTATGTTCTACAATCAATTCCAAAGGCACTTATTAGAGAATGAATTTCCATACAATGGCAAGGTAAGGGACCACCTTCCGACAGTACATCTCTAGAAAAATGCACTTGAGGCTCCAACCTCTACCAACACAGAACCAACCTACCTTTACTATAGCTAGTACCAAATATGACATCACCTAGGTCATTCCTAATCTATCTTAGAGCTCTCATAGCATACACAACATACCTGATACATAGAGGGTGATCTAGAAATGTGATGACCATATCCTAATAGGTGCGACCCACTTAGCCCTACCGCATCTACCCTATTTTTATCATTCCGAGGATGTAAGGCTCGAGGTAATGATTACCTTTCACGTAGCACGCATTCCACTTTGAATGTCACGCTGCCATTCCATTATCCAACAACTTATTTCTACAAATGTATAACTTCTAAGCTTGTATGTCTCAGGAAAGTGTGTTAAGCTAAGAGAAGTTGCCTTCTCCGCCACTAAACACATGATACATTTATAGAGATCAATCAATGTGATTAGAAATGCAACATCAGACATTCGTCTATACAAGTTGTCTAGGTGTAGGAGAAACTGAAAGAACTCTCCTACTACATCCTGTCGAGAATCACCCCTAGGATTAGTAGCGAGCAACCCTTATATCGAAGATCAAATGAAGATACAACTGTCACATATATATGATATGGGAAATTTCCCCCGAGGATCAGTGACAAGCAGCCCTTCATTCCATTTATAGTCATTCCATGTCTTCACTTCGAATACATAAATTGGTTCGAAGTGGTTTTCGGATAAGAATCACTCAAATTCGACTTCGGTTCCTTCGAACCAATCATCGATAAAATTTATTAAGTAAATAGGTGCTTATCATTTGATTAATTACTTTTTTTTACCCTAAATATCTTCTAGAGATATATATCTATAAAACATTTATTTTCGGTATATATAGAATTATTAAACCTCGTTTACCAAATCCTTTGATTAAGAACTTTTTGAAATTGGAATAGATCAAAATCATTTCATCCTTTACTTAGGAAAATATTTCTAAATCATTTATTTAAAATCTTGAAAAAAGATTTTCTATTTCCAATACATATCTTTTTAGTAGGTTGAAACCATATTATCTAAGATAGTAGATCCAAATAAGTTAGTATTCAAGTAAAACGGATCCATAGAAATTATACTAAATCAAAAATTTTCTCATAAATCATATTGCAAAACCTTTTTGGTGGAAAGGGTTGATAGAAATTATACTAATTCTACTCAACATCAATTTTCGTATTCAACCTTTATTATCCATCGAATAACGGTTAAATCACCTTTTAAATTCACACAAATAGTATAGGTTTCCTCTATATATTTGAACACCAAGTACAAGAAGATTATCTCTATTCAATCAAAGTTGCAATTAATTAATTAAAAAATTAAATTTTTTATACTTGTCTCATTTCCGACATTTCGACCTTATCTATTCCTTGCCCAAGAAAGAGGCTAGGTGAGCTAAGGCACTGGTTTCTCTTGAATATCTCCTTATTTTAAGCACCTCACATTCGAATCTCACGAATAGAAAAATCCAGTCTACTCATTGGCTTTTAGAGCCAAGATTAAATCATTTGATTATAACAGCTTTTTTTTAGATCATTTATTTAAACTTTTTAAAATAATTTATAAAACCTCCAAATCATCTTTAAACTACTTAGCTATTTGATTGACAACATTTATAAAAGATTTGGAATAGAATATTCAAGTATAAAGCCATATTTCAAAAGTTATTAAAAGTGCTACAAAAAGTGCCGCAAATAGTGCTTTTTAGGCTAATTTGATCAAAACAACTTTTCGATCATTTAGAAATCCATTGTTTACAACTCAAGTCTCATTCAAAACATTTTGAAATATTTATAGGATTTATTCCATACTTTTAAATAACTAAAAATATCATTTATAAAGAATTTGTCGCTTTAGTTTCCAAACTGCCAAACCGCGACTATTTTGAAAATTTGTTTTGCTTATATTTCACAATCTACCAAATGAATTCTCGATCTTTTAGTTTTTTTTTTGAAAACTATGATTATAAGAGTTTGGAAAATTCTTATTACAAAGCATTCCGACTCCGAATCAATCACATACATGGATTAACTTTCGACGGTGCGAAATCGCGAACTGCCGTTACGCGACGTGCTTATTTTTGACTCAATTTTCATAACTTGTCAAAACTTCACCAAACTAGATTTTAGTGTTTATAAAACATTTATAAACCATTTTAAAGAGGTTTTAACCATATCATATACACTACTTCATTTATTAAAGGAAAGTGATTTCTTTTGTGTTATTCGACGTGTATTAAACGTGACTTGTTTCAATATAATAATACACATATGATAAACATCCAAACTTGATGATCAAACATAATAAATAACCATAACAATCATATCACATCATCCTCATCATATACATATGTGTGTGTATATATAAATATATATATGTGTGTGTGTGTGTATATATATATATAAATATAGAGTTTCTCACCATTTCAAACCAAACTTCCTACCAACAATCAACCGAATAAACACTTCACTAATATACCACCTAAACAACGCCCCCTTGCCCAGTTGCTCTCGAACCAAGACTTCCTTCACCCCTAATGCTCATGGCTTTGCTTTGGAGATGGTGGAGCTCACGGCCATTGGAAAACAAAGAGGCCTTTAGTTCACAAAATTTGGACCCAAAAATGGGTCATGTTTATTCAATGTTTTGGCCATCGTGCACTTTGAATTTGGAAATGTTGTCAAAAGAAAAGTTCTATGAAATTCTCTCCTCTTGGATTTGAAAAAATGAATTATTAAATTTCGAGGTGTTTTGAGGGAGATATGGTTAAAAGAAGAAGAGACATTCTCGGATACACAAAAAAACCAAACCCGAAAATAGGCCATCTTCTAACTTATTTTTGGACAAGTTGCTTAAGGAATTTTGAAAATTTTTCAAAGGGAAAATTCTTGAAAATTGTTTTCTCTACAATTTGGAGAAAAGAAACATTTAATTTCGATATGGTTTGAGGGAAGTATGATAAAAAAAGAGGTATTGTCGGACTTAAAATTTAGCCCCGAAAATGCACTACAAAGAAATGAGATTTGGGCATAGCTAACCTCAAAATGGGAAGAAATGGTACACATGAAAGTTGTAGCCACTGAAATTATATGTGATTTGATAAAAAGAGTAACTCCGTTTGGTTCGGTTTTGAAGAAATTATAGAATGGAGAATATGGTAAAAAATGAGATGTGAAGGTGGGTATTTATAGCCAAAGTTTGGAAACAAATATCTACAAGTGCATTACCTTCCTACCCTCAACCCCCCATGTGCCATGATTACTTCATTTCACTCCCAAGCCATGTGCTTTGATTTACGGATGCTTAAGTATTAAGTATTCCAAAATAATTTAGACATTTTTAACATATATGTATATATGTGTGTGCATGTATATTTGTATATTTATATATGCTCATACATGCATGTGAGATGTATATATATGTATATGTATGTGCACAAGAGAATAAACAACGTTTCACTGACTTTGAACAACTTCCGTTCGTTAAAACCTTGAAAATCGGGAAGCCGATTCCCGGTCGTATTTTCACTTATTAATTAAAGTACATAAAATTTTAAAAAAAATTGAAAAATAATTTCTTATCATTATTAATAAATTATAATTATCATATTTCAATTATAAAACCATATAAATCAATATTAAACAATCGTTTACAAAATGTGTTATTATATTGATAAAGCGGTATGAATTTTCTTATATTTTCAAATCAAGTATATATCTTTATAAAATTATAATAAGTGATTTATTATCACTACATAACTAATTAAAATGAAGTATTATCATTTAAAACAATTATTTGCATAATTATAACAATCATTAAATCATTGAATCTTAATTTAAATTCATAAGTCAATTATCAAATATGATGCCATTATCGATAATGTCATAAATACATTTTATTTTCCAAAAATAAAATAAATTATTTTATTTCATATTCTTATCTAAACGGATAAATATGTGCATGTATCTCGCTCCGTGCATGACTTCTAATAATTATAGAGATGTTTTTTGATAAAACGGTTTTTGGACATTTTATAGATATTTTCCAAAGTATATGTTTTTGTAAATACTTATTCAAAATAAGATTTTTTTGTTGGAAAAAGGTACTTATTTACAGGAAAAGAATCATATACTTTCATGATATGCCTCGTTAAAATTTTACAAACCCCTAACTTATATAGGTGCCTTGCAAGGAAAAAGAGTACATATCATGTCCGTATATTAACAATACAACGACACGATGCCTGAACCAACTTGTCCAATAGATGGAGTAGTAAACAATTGATAAAACACTTAAAACCATCCATACGAGCAATTGGTTCAGCAAAACAAAATAAAAATAAAAAAACAAGAAAATACAATACTGACACGTGGTAGAGGCAGAATTAAGAAACAAACAAAACACGTTCTTCGAAAGGGCAACTTCCAGGGAGACGCAAAATAAAACTTTCCCAAAAATAAAATCTCGAAACACAAGCTCGATCTGGGACATTAATGGTGGAATCGTAAGCTGGATTTACAATAAAATCAGC
Organism: Allium fistulosum; assembly: GCA_030737815.1. Classification (NCBI taxonomy): domain Eukaryota; kingdom Viridiplantae; phylum Streptophyta; class Magnoliopsida; order Asparagales; family Amaryllidaceae; genus Allium; species Allium fistulosum. The sequence continues at coordinate 72,063,874 of CM060903.1, forward strand.
ACCAATTTGTAGAGGAGACTTAGGAAGCATTCAAGGTGGATGATGGGTAGCTTTAGGGCAGCTAGTGATGTCGAACTCTTCCAAGATAAGTTTAATATCAGAACTTACTTTCTTCGATTCCAGTTGATGTTGTAATCATGGTTTGCATTCATGAATTAGAAGCTTAAATCTCACTGTAGTAGGCAAATTTACACCTTTGAAAACCCTACTGTTACGTTCGCACCAAATATTCCATATCAATGTAATAAAACTAATGTTGATAATCTGTTTCAAAAGAGAATCGTTACTTTGATTATGGCATATATTATCCAGAATTTGATTGAAGTCGTATGAGTTTCCAAAATTAAATTTTAGTATTCTGCTCAAGTTGTCCAGTAGGTGTCTCGAATAATTGCAGTGAAAAAACAAATGGTCTCTGTCTTCAATGTGATTAAAGAAAAGCACACAGTTACTGTTAATGTTTGAATTCCACCTGCTAATCCTGATTTTGGTGTTTAATCTGTCCATTTTAGCTAAAAGAGCACATGTTGACATTTTTAGGGCATATCCTTTATCCCAAATGATTTCTGTCCATTTTAATTCAGAATGTCTGCCTCTAATTTGATTCCAAGTTGATTTTAGGCTAAAAAGACCACTATTATTAGGGAGCCAAAACCAATAATCTGGGTGCTTTTGCTTGTGAATGCTAATATTATGAATGGGCTGTGTTAATTCCATAATCTCAGCGACCTAGAACTTAGCGACCTAAAAAGGATTAGCGACCTAAGAGGGGCTTGCGACCTAACAGTAAAAAGCCTTGCGACCTAACAGCAGAAAGCTTTGCGACCTAACAGCAGGAAACTTCGCGACCTAAGAACAGAAGGACCTCGCGACCTAAGGACAAAAAGGTTTGCGACCTAAGGACATAAAGCCTTGCGACCTAACAAGCTAGGACTTCAACGACCTAGAGACTACGACTTAAGAAGAGCTCCGACTTAACAGTTTGCGAGTTAAAAGGTTGACGACCTACGACCTAAGAACATAACGACCTAAAGAATATCGCGACCTAACTGTTGAAGGAGGCTCTGCGACCTAAGGGAGTCTACGACCTAACTATCTCAAGAACTTCGCGACCTAGCAGTGTTGCGACCCAAAGGAGCTTGCGACCTAACTACTGAAGATGCTTGCGACCTAAAGCCTGAAGTGATCTAGCAACTTAACAGCCTAACGAGCTAAAAGCAGAGAAAGGAATGCGACCTACTATAGGTCGTTCACGACCTATTACTTGCTCAGATGGAAACAGAAGCAAATCAATCAGGCTGCCTTCCCTAAGTCGCATATGGACTGCGACCTATCATAGGTCGCTCGCGACCTACGACCCAACTTAGGTCGTACGCGACCTAAGACCTTAGGAAAATTTCCAGAATCCAAATCAGCTCCTATAAATACCCCACCACTTCCAACATCACGGGGACTTTTGGCCATTCATTTCTTCAAGCGTCGTTATGCTGTCGAAGTCTCCTCTCGTTCAGCAATCAAAGATCTTCAAGCATTCGAGACGCTACAACAAGCTTCGAGAAGAACTCCTTACATCCAACACGGATTCGTCGAGTTTCATCATCAAAGATTGAGCTAGTAGTCAAGAGTGCTTTCATGATCAAGTTGTATTGTATTTTGAAGGATATTGTATCAAATTGTAACCGAATCAGCAATAAAAGACTATAAAGTGGACGTAGGCTCAATTACGGGCCGAACCACTATAAATCTGTTGTTCATTTACTGCTTTTCTGCTATTTTCAGCTTATATTCTGTTCCCGTACCAACGGGTGGTGCTTTCACAATTCTATTACACACACCGGGTGTTAACGTTCACTTTTTATCGTTAACATTTTGGTGCTTTCACTGAGAACCCAACTCAGGCAATCATCCACCGTTGCTTCGCAAAGATTCATAAAAAGAACCTCTCTTAAAAACCAGATCCGAAATAATGGCTCCTGGAAGAAGAGGTAGACCTATCAGATCCGGAAATGCTCACGAAGGGACTTCCGCTTCCCCAACAACAGACCTAGCGACTCCTACCTTTGGAGTCACCAGGGCTGAATTGGATGACGCAGTTTCTAGATTATACCAACAAATTGAAACTCAAAACGCTTTGTTGATGGATAAAATAACTGCCCTGCTCGGGGCAAATCGTCAACCAAAAAACCATCAAACCACCCTTCCTGAAATGCCACATTTCCAAGCTGATGGTTCTATGCCGCAACCAACTTGTCATGAACATATGCCCGGGCAAACTTCCGAGGGAAGAACTGATGCTTGCCCGGAGGTGTTTTTGAACAATAAAGAGTACCTGTCTGAAATGGTTGGCCGCATCATGAAAGAGAGCATGCAAAGGGAAGAGGATGAGGCTGACTGGGGATTCACGCCAAGCAGAACTCCGTTTACTGAAAGGATCCTGAGAGCGGAATTTCCAAGGAAATTTGCACCTCCTACTATCCAAGCCTATAGGGGAACCAGTGACCCTAATCATTTCCTATACAAATACGATTGGCATATGACCGGTGCAAGAGCATCAGACGAGATCAAGTGTCGATACTTTCCAGTATACCTGGAAGGTGTGGCTTTACTTTGGTTCACAAAGCTTCCAGTTCGGTCTGTAGATAAGTTCTCCGATTTAACGCAAAAGTTTAAAGAACAGTTCAGATTGTATGCTTCAAAAGCTAAGGATATAATGTCACTGTCTAACCTTGAACAAGCGCCCGGAGAATCAATCAAATCTTTCTTGAGCCATTTCAATATAGCTTTAGCCGAAGTAGAAAATGCGGAACCACGCATGATCCTGACTTATTTGATGCGAGCCATTGATAAATCGAGTAAATTTGGAATATGGCTAAAGATGAAGGAACCGAACTCACTTGATAAATTTTATAAAAAAGGCCGACGAGTTCATTCGCCTTGAAAGCCTTTCTACGACATCGAAAGTGGTTGCTGCCTAAACTAATAATAACAATGTCCCATCTAATAAAAGAGAATCTGAAAGTCAGAAAAGGGAGAATGAAGGAGGAAAGAGCCAGGGAAATGAAAAGAAACCTCGCCGCTTTAATCCTTCGGATTATACTCCTTTAACTGATACACCAAGAAATATCTTTTTTGCAACAAAGGACGTTGTCAGGTATCCTAAGCCACCTGAGATGACGAGAGGTGCAAAGCGCAATGGAAAATTCTGCCAATTTCACAATCAACCTGGCCATGACACTGACCAATGTCGCCAATTAAAGAATGTGATTGAAGAATTGCTGGAGCAGGGTAAACTCCAACAATACGTTAAGAGAAGCGGAGTCGCTCCAACCTCATCCACTCGGGATCAACAACGTCCTACCCATCAATCCGATTCTCTCAACAACACTGCAGTGCAAGATTCAGAAAAGCTTGTCATTAATGTTGTCACAGGAGGTCCACACCAAGCAGGCAGAAGTTGGGACGACTGCTAATTGTCCACAAAACTGCAACTGGGGCATCTTTCACTTTCTCTGGCATAAAAATCCAAAAGCTATGAATTAAGCACAAATGGAAATCCAGCTTGGAGATTCTGAAACAACAATAACTAGCATCCATTTTTTACTTAGCAGCATTGCTTGAATTTGTAAAAATGATAATGGATGTGTAACTTCTGCATTGTAAACCGCTGAGAAATTAGCGTGACTGAATAATGAAAAACTATGCATTTTGTGTTTTCTATTATAAAATGCCTGTTATATTTCGATGTGTAAATACTCTAAATGTATTGCTAAAATGTCGATCTAATGTTGCAGGTCATTAAAGCAGAGCTCACCCATCGCAAAGCTAAGCGAGCCTTACAAATCATTTATTAAAGCAAATACCAAGCAACAAAAAATTCCATATTCAAATCCTATACAAGAAGAACCTCACATAAAAAGTTGGCAACTTCACTGGGGCAAGCCTTCGTTAACCAGTTGTGATTGTCAATATGAACAGGCATCCAGCTAGGTAACTCGCGTTTGTCCCATGAAGTTATTCAACAGTGAAGTCCACTTCTTCGGATAAGGCAATTTACTTACAAAAGGAACGAAGACACGCTTGGAAATGATAATAAAAGGTCGCTAATGGGCAGATGATGGGAGAACATGGCCAAGCAAGCACGGAAGCAACCAAAAGGAATTTTGCTCCTCAATAAAAGGGCCGGTAGAACCACCGAAGGGACACCTTCCCAAGCAGAAGGAACAGGGCCCTTGCTAACTGATCGTGATGCATCCGATCAGGCAGCTTGCGTCCGTCCCATGGATCTACTCGCCCCTGAGAAGCACCCTTCTTGGCACGCCAACCAACCGATGCTCCTTCCCAAAGGTCAACAAAGCCCTCTAACGAGGCACGCCAATAAATGAAAGTGCTTCTCTCAATAACAAGATTGGTGGAACCACCGGAGGGGCACCTTCCCAAGCTGAAGGAACAGGGCCCTTGTTAATTGATCACGATCGTTTGTGCAAACGAACATCCAATCAAGCAACTTGCGTCCGCCCCGTGGATCCACTCAACCATGAGAAAGTAACTTCCAGGCAATTTCAAGACCTCTTCGGAGGCAAAAGACCTCTTCGGAGGCAAAAGCCCTTTTCGGAGGCACATTTCACCCGCGTAGAAGTGCAAAATGCTTCTCTTCGGAGACCCACTTCACCAGTGATGAAATGCTAAAAAGCCCTTTTCGGAGGCACATTTCACCCGTGTAGAAGTGCAAAATGCTTCTCTTCGGAGACCCACTTCACCAGAGCTGAAATGCCAAAATTGCTTCTCTTCGGAGACCAAAATTGCTTCTCTTCGGAGACCAAAATTGCTTCTCTTCGGAGACCAAAATTGCTTCTCCTTGGAGACCAAAATTGCTTCTCTTCGGAGACCAAAATTGCTTCTCTTCGGAGACCAAAATTGCTTCTCCTCGGAGACCAAAATTGCTTCTCCTCGGAGACCAAAATTGCTTCTCTTCGGAGACCAAAATTGCTTCTCTTCGGAGACCAAAATTGCTTCTCTTCGGAGACCAAAATTGCTTTTCTTCGGAGACCAAAATTGCTTCTCCTTGGAGACCAAAATTGCTTCTCCTTGGAGACCAAAATTGCTTCTCTTCGGAGACCAAAATTGCTTCTCCTCGGAGACCAAAATTGCTTCTCCTCGGAGACCAAAATTGCTTCTCTTCGGAGACCAAAATTGCTTCTCTTCGGAGACCAAAATTGCTTCTCCTCGGAGACCAAAATTGCTTCTCTTCAGAGACCAAAAGACCTCTTCAGAGGCGTACTTCACCTTGCTTGAAGTACCAAAAATAAACCCTTTACTGGGGCACAAAATCAAAACCTTCTTCAAAAGCTCATTTCACTGTGCAGGAAGATTCACTTTTAAACAAATAAAAGTGATCATTCCCAGAAGTCGAAGTGTTCTTCAGGAAGAAAGAGAAAATAAAAATTTCTCCAAAAGACAAGATATACTCTATTAAAAGTAGAATAATTCTTCCCTTAAAAAGTGGAAAGTTGTTCTCTAAAATAAGAGTATCGGTCTTGTGAAAGCAAGAAATATTACAATATACTTGTGGTGTGGGGGCAACATTATACAATTCAGTTACATTAATAAAAGTAATATACAAGCGACATACCACAAGTTCATTGCAATATCACGTAATAAAGATGTGGAATAAATGCGTTCTTGAAACACAAACAAAAAGTTTGTACAAGTAGAAAGAATCGTTTACTCTACACTTCAAATGAAAAACAGATATATTCCTACATACACAAGAATTTGTACAAGAAAAATATCTATTTATTTCAATACTATGAGAAATTTTTACATTGTACAGGTTACAAAAAGAAGCGGGGACCGGTACCCGCACAATCCCCGGTCGATACAAGCAAAAAGTGAGACAAAAAGCCCAGTTTATGACTCCTTCTTCCCACCTTTAGTACCCTTGCCCGATTTGATGACCAGTTTCGGGATTCGGCGCGGACGGGATGGAGAAGGAGAGGTAGTCGGGTTTTCCTCAACATTTTCTTCAACATTTTCTTCATCAGCCGAAGCACTCTTCTTTTTCTTCTTCATGGCACGCTTCCCTTTCCTTTTCGAGGAAGATTCACTTCTAGGAGTAGTAAGAAGTGTGGAAAGTTTTGTGTCATAATCAAAGGATTGCTCCGGAGTTTTCTCACCCTCTTCAAGCTCCACAGCCTTTTGCTCCTGTGAAACAACCGGATCGTCCAAGTCTTTAAGAGCTTCTATTTTCTCTTCTTGCGATCCCGGTTGAGAAGCTGGAAGAGGAGTAACTTGGGAAGAAGAGGGAGCGGCAGCCAAAGAAGGAGAAGTAAACGCAATTTTCGGTGCTTCTGCTACAGAAGAAAAGAAGTCAAAATTAGTATTCTCCGAAAAAAGAGATGGTAATGGACCTCCAGGTCTTAAGTAATAAGCAAGAAATTCATCCAAGTCAATTGAATCAAATGAATAATCCACTTGAGCCAGATCTGACTTGAAGTTACCTGGAGATGTCGGTTTTGACAAGTCAATTTCAAACTTCTCGACCTCGGTGTCTTCTTGGCTCTTTTCCTTAATCTGGGTAAGGGGAGACTCAGCGGTTGTGAGCTTAGCTTCAGCATCTTTTGCAGCAGGTGGAGAGTGAGAGCTAGAACCGATGATATCAACATCGGTCAAAGTCGAAGTGTGGACAGCGGCAGTTAGGGATACTTTCTTTTCTGGATGCTCCTCTGCCACTGTCCCGGCTCTAGCTTCAGCAAGTTGCTCTTTGCCTCTAGCAAGCGCCTCACGTGCTTCATCATTCAGATAAAGCGCTGCAAGGTCTGCCTCCGCATAACTAGCAAATGTATCAACTACGGCCTCCCAAACTTCGGCCAGTGTAATCTCGTATTTGGGGCCCAAGAACGAAAGACTACCGCGGCCCAGAACGCTGTGCATATAAAAGTCAAATAGAGTAGAGTCGATGCTAGCTTTAGTGGCTTCGTGAGACTCTTCGGCCGCAACTTGTCCAGCAACCGCGTCGTCTCGCTCCTTCTCAACTTTAATAAGCTTAGCCTTCAATATTTCAATTTCCACATTTTGGGACACAATTGTTTCCCGCAGTTCAGCATTCTCTGTGCGATATTCCCTGGTAATGTGCTGCTCGGCTGCAAGCTTCACTTCGACGTCTCTCTATGCAGCATGTGCATCCCGCACTTGCTTCTGAAAAACTTCTTCCTTTTGGGTATGCGATGCAGAAGACGAGGCGAGATCTTCCTTAAGTTGCTTGACTTCAGATGCAAGCTTTGCGTTGTCGTCTGCGATACTCGTCATCTCCGCATCATGCTGCTTACGCCATTTGTCCCATTCTGATTTATCATTCTCCATGGTCATCATCGCCTCAAGATTTATGTGGTTAACCTTTGGAGTTCGTCGACAAGTTTCTGCCATTGCGACATCCTCTCGATATTAAGTCTGACCGCGTCAAGACTTTTAAGCATGTCTTGCTTATCAATCGGAACCAAATCCAGGTCAAAGCGCACTCCTTTTAGGCACCAATTTGGAAATCGGCTCTGAAGCGTTGGAGGGCCGTCTTTAACTTGATATTGTGGCCTGTTAATGATTGTTTGAATATCAGACTTCTTTAGAGGAGGAGAGCCGGCCGGAGTATCAGAAGGGATAGGAGCGTCAGTTTTTTCAGAAATTTCAGATGCGTCCTTCTCATCAAGTTTAACCCGTTTACTTGGGCCATCGGTAGCATGCTTCTTCCCTTTGTCATCATGATATTTTCTTTTATGAGAGTCATCGTCTCTCCTTCTTTGCTGCTCTTCGTAAGCACGCCTTTCTTGAGCTTTTCTAGCTGCACGCTCTTCGTCAGATTCTTTGCGGGAGGGAAGATAACGTTCATAATCGTAAGAATCACGCCCTCCGTAGCGCCGAAAGTTGTCGTAGTATGAGCCGGTACGTCCCATCGGAGAATCTGAAAAACGGAAAAGAAGTAAAGTTTAGAAATTTCTAGAAAAAGAAGATAAATGCTTATAAGTGCTGGAAAATCCTAAGTGTGTGCGGCGTGCAAGCTACATGCGTTAAACTACAGACCACGCTTTAGTGTGGAAACAGAGACGACTGGCGTAGTAGGCGTCAGGGTTTGTTTTAGGGTGGAAGTCGCTTCAACAACGGGAGAAGTCACTTTTGGATTATTATCCCCGAAAAGCTCTTGAGAAGTTATCATGATATCGCTCAAGCCATCAAAAGTGTCATCACCCTGGAGCTCAGCAGACTTCTCCTTTTCAACTTCTGTATCAATTGATTTCTCAGAAACTCGAGGATTCTCTTCCTCCTCAATAATTGGGGCAAGTGCCGACTTGCTGGCTGACCCTACGACATCGATGGGTGCGGAACATTTTATCAAAGCAGCCTCTACGACGGGTGCTTTTAATGCAATTTCTTCTACAGAAGTTGGGGCATTCGAGGCCTCTGCTTGAGAGCCCGAAGCAACCAACGTTTCCGCATCAGAACTAGAAATTTCATGAATCTGAGTCGATCTAGAAGGATGTAAAAGACCAAACTGGTGCAGAAATTCATCTTTCAGCAAGAATTTGGCACTCCTCTCTTCAGCATCAACGGCACTCAAAGTATCTAAAATCGACTTGTGGCTGGTATCTCGAAGAAGAGAAGGAAGTGCTGCAAAAAGAAAGAATGGAATTAAGCATTTGACGGTTCGAATTCTGAAAAATCTAGAAAACGAATCGGTGAAAGGCAATCTTACTTCCGACTCTCCAGATGGCATAAAATCCCGGAGGACAGCGAACGTAAAAGAATTGAGTCAAGAATCCATGGGCACTTTCGGGCAAGTCCAGAATTAGTTTACGGTTCCTGGCACTCCTTACAAGTATGATAGAGGGATGGTCTTTGTTCTTTGCAAATGTACACAAGAAGCGAATTTCGGCAAAAGTGGGAAAACGGTCCAACGTTCTCCTGAAAAGCACACACAATCCCAACAGGATGGAGTATCCATTAGGGTGTAGTTGAAAGGGAGAAATAGATAGCCGAAGGAGAAGTTCTCGAAGACAGTCGTTAAATGGGGGAATGGCTCTGCTCGAACACATCTGACGGTTAACTGCGACAAAGCCACGGGGCGGCCTATCAGCAATGTCGTTTATCCCAGGGAACAAAGCGTCAGCTTCGGCAATGCCAAACTGGATGCATAATTGACGGAAGACTTTATGACTCAGAGTGGTAGGAGTCCTTTCCGAAGGGTCGTTTAGTGGAGTAGCAATTGGAAAAGTTTCTCCAGCTATTTCCAAGTCTTCTTGTTGAGATGCCATTCTACACAAGGAACTGGACGATCAAATATTAAGGTGCACGTTTCCTAAAAAAGAGTGAAGTGTTGTGCAAAACTAATGCAATAACAAGCAAATGTAAATGAAACTAAACTAATTGATACTTGTCAGTTATAAAGTTTCAGGGCTTGATATCTTAAGACCAAAAACAGTGTTGTGTTGATGCAAATAAATCAGCTTTTGTTGATCATTTCAATTTTGCTTTAATACTTCACTTAGATTTGTTAGTTCACAGCATTTCATTCACGAAGTTCATTTAAGTTGATATTCTTTGTCAACTAATCTGTCGTTTGATGTGGGCAATCAATGGCAGTATATTCGTCCCATTTTTCTGTGAATGTTCCTCTAAACAGGTTATCAGCGTTAAAGTTAAGGCAATCTGAAAAGAAATACAAAGTCCAAAGCAATTCAAATTCAAAATATCAGTCAAATTCTGCTCAAAGTTCTAAGTGTTAGGTCGCTCACGACCTAACACAGGTTGTAGCGTTCTTATGTCGTGTTGTTCAGATTAAAAGTTCAGGACTGTGAAAAATTGTCCAAGTATTAGGTCGTTCAGCGACCTATCATGGGTCAAGACTTCTGTAAGTCGCACGTTGCAATTGAATGGATTAGGATGAGGCAATTTTCTTTAAGTCCTAGGTCGTGCACAATTGTTTTTTAGGTTGGAGATTCTCTAGGTCGCAAATGTTGTCAGATCGCAAAGGCTTAAGTCGCTAGGCGTTTCCACGCGACCTAACTCTTAGGTCGTTCAAATCTGATGGGTTGTTGACTTCCTCTCCAAGCAACATCATATTGGGTCCGATAACCCAATACCACCAGTTCAAAAGAGTTCATCTTCCCCTTCATCCTACCTCGACATACCACCAATTAACTAGCAAATCAATTGCAAACCCCACAGATCCGTAGTAAAAGCTTTCGTATGATCGCAAATCACCACGACACATCAAATGACAAACGAAAGTCAGTTGAGACGACCGTTCAGAAAGCATGATGCATGAAATTAGGCTTAGGACAAGTAACAACGATTCGTGATCAAAGCAGTGACTATGGACGAATAAAGGTCGATCCACTTACGGATTATGATTGGTGAGAAAGAATCGTCAGTTGAATGAGTCGAATTTGTCTTTGGAAGCTCGAAAAACCTTTAATGGCGATGGAGGCTCAAAACAGTAAGGTGAGGAAGAAGGTGCGACCTAACCAATTTATATGAAACTGAGAATGGGAGGCGAACAGGCGTGAAGTTCTAGGTCGTTTGCGACTTAGCAAGGTTGAGTCGAAGCATACGACCTATGGCATAGTCATATGCCTCGAGGGGCAAATGTTAATTCCATAATCTCAGCGACCTAGAACTTAGCGACCTAAAAAGGATTAGCGACCTAAGAGGGGCTTGCGACCTAACAGCAAAAAGCCTTGCGACCTAACAGCAGAAAGCTTTGCGACCTAACAGCAGGAAACTTCGCGACCTAAGAACAGAAGGACCTCGCGACCTAAGGACAAAAAGGTTTGCGACCTAAGGACATAAAGCCTTGCGACCTAACAAGCTAGGACTTCAACGACCTAGAGACTACGACTTAAGAAGAGCTCCGACTTAACAGTTTGCGAGTTAAAAGGTTGACGACCTACGACCTAAGAACATAACGACCTAAAGAATGTCGCGACCTAACTGTTGAAGGAGGCTCTGCGACCTAAGGGAGTCTACGACCTAACTATCTCAAGAACTTCGCGACCTAGCAGTGTTGCGACCCAAAGGAGCTTGCGACCTAACTACTGAAGATGCTTGCGACCTAAAGCCTGAAGTGATCTAGCAACTTAACAGCCTAACGAGCTAAAAGCAGAGAAAGGAATGCGACCTACTATAGGTCGTTCACGACCTATTACTTGCTCAGATGGAAACAGAAGCAAATCAATCAGGCTGCCTTCCCTAAGTCGCATATGGACTGCGACCTATCTTAGGTCGCTTGCGACCTACGACCTAACTTAGGTCGTACGCGACCTAAGACCTTAGGAAAATTTCCAGAATCCAAATCAGCTCCTATAAATACCCCACCACTTCCAACATCACGGGGACTTTTGGCCATTCATTTCTTCAAGCGCCGTTATGCTGTCGAAGTCTCCTCTCATTCAGCAATCAAAGATCTTCAAGCATTCGAGACGCTACAACAAGCTTCGAGAAGAACTCCTTACATCCAACACGGATTCGTCGAGTTTCATCATCAAAGATTGAGCTAGTAGTCAAGAGTGCTTTCATGATCAAGTTGTATTGTATTTTGAAGGATATTGTATCAAATTGTAACCGAATCAGCAATAAAAGACTATAAAGTGGACGTAGGCTCAATTACGGGCCGAACCACTATAAATCTGTTGTTCATTTACTGCTTTTCTGCTATTTTCAGCTTATATTCTGTTCCCGTACCAACGGGTGGTGCTTTCACAATTCTATTACACACACCGGGTGTTAGCGTTCACTTTTTATCGTTAACAGGCTGATGCATTTGAGTAGGAACATGAGCTAAATTTTGTTTCCATTTGTTATCAGATATTGAGCTGGAAACTTTATTATTACATCCACCATAAATTGCCATATGATTCCATCCAAATGTATCAATTAAGGATGACCCATTAAGCCATGGATCAAACCACAAGTCTGTAGTTTCACCATTTGTAATTTTTTTATCTATAAGGCCTTTACAGTACTGTCTGGCTGTGAGGATGGTTTTCCAAACATATGAAGCACTATTATCTACTATTACAGTTCAGAAAATTTTAGATTTGCAATATTTATTATGAATGCATTCAGCCCAAGATGAATTTGCTTGAATATATTTCCATAATAATTTCATTGAAACTGCTTTAGCAATATCTTAAATTCTTCTGATACCTAATCCACCTTCAGATTTGTTTTTGCAAACATTATCCCAACTCATATTATGTGATTAGATTTCCAAACAAAGTTTGCACATATGGAATTAATTTTCTGGATAATAGACAGGAGGAATAGAGTGAATTGGAGCCAAAATTGAATCATCGGATAGATGGCAGTTTTGACAAGTTCTGTCCTGCCACTGATATTGAGCATCTTACCATTCCAGTGATTGAATTTATTTATTTATTTTGTCTATTAACAAGCCAAAATCTCTAGCCTTTAACTTGTTATAAGAAAGAGGGATGCCCAAGTAGACAATAGGAAGATTGCCAATACTAATATTTAATATATTGGCAATTTGTTGTTTATTTTTCCCATTTACTAAAGAACAAAGTAGACTTAGTGGCATTTAGATCAAGACCAGCGACATCTTTCAGAGTCTGAAATATACTTTTAATGCTTTCAGCATTTTTAGGAGTAGCTTTAGCCTAAACTAAAATATCATTTGCATATAGCAGATGTGTAATAATTGGTTCAATTTGATATTTGGGAAGTAATGTACCTTTTAAATGTTCCACATCAAGCAAAATAGTAAGGAATTCCATTGCAATCAAAAATAGATAAGGCGAGAAAGGGTCAACTTGTCTTATACCTCTCGAGCTATTAATGAAACCAAAAGGGAAACCATCGATTAAAACCGAAAACGAAGGAGTAGATATGCATTCGTAGATAAGATCAGCAAATAAATCTGGAAATCCCATAGAAATCAGCATTTGATGAATAAATTCTCTAATAATTCTATCACAAGCTTTTTGCAGATCAAATTTCAAACATATATTGTTTGAATTTTTCCTGTTAAAACCTCTAACCATTTCATATGCTAGAAGAGAATTTTCATTCATTAATCTTCCAGGAATAAAAGCATTCTGATTATATGAAATGAGATCATTCATATATTCTTTCATTCTATTACATAAAAGGTTGGCAAGAATTTTTTAAGAAATAGTGCAAAGAGAAATCGGTCTAAAGTCCGTCATATCAACCGCCTCCCATTTTTTTGGCATAAGGCAAACGAAAGTATGATTGATTTCTCTTATAATTTTCCCAGATTGAAGAATACCATTCATTGCATTCCATATATCGTATTTAATTTGCTCCCAGTGGACTTTGTAAATTTTGAATTGAGACCATCAGGTCCAGGGAAGCTATTATCATTAATTTGGAATGTAGCCACTTTAATTTTCTCCATTTTAAATGGTTTGCAAAGATTGTTTCTAGCTTGTTTAGTTAAAATTTTCTTACAAGTTATGTCTGGAAATTGGTATGTAGCCTGAGATGATCCGAATAAATCAGAGTAGTATCTAATGGCTTCTTGAGCAAGTTTTTTTGATGCTGGTATCCAAGATCCATCATCCATAAGAATGTGTTTACTCCTTCGTCTAGGGATGGGATTATTTATTTTAGTGTAAAAAAAACTCTGATGGTTTATCCCCTTTAATGAGCAAGTTATTTTTTATCTTTTGTTCATTGTCAGCTGCTATTTTCCTCATGAATGAATGCAATTTCTCAGATTTATACAAGTACCAATCTACTATGCTGTCATTCATTGGATTGATAAATATCTGCTTATAAATGTCATTTGTCTCCTCCTTTAATTTCTCCACCACTTTGTATATCTTTCTTTTTTCTTGGTTCCATCTTTTCAGTGCAAATTTCAAAGTTTTCAATTTGTAGAGAAGGGTGTGGAGGGGATTTCCAGTAAATTGCTGCTGCAAAGCTTCTTGAAGTGAGGAGTGGTAACCCATTTGAAGATGCCAAGAATTATTGTACTTGAAAGGTATTCTATTCCTCTTATTGTAATTGAGCATAAGATTAATTGAAATAGGAGAATGATCACTTAAGGAATGACTACCAAAGTTTATTCCAAATTGAGTAAATTTGTCCATCCATAAATAATTAACAAAAACCTGATCAATTTTGCTATGGATAGATAAATTCTGACCTCCTCTCCAAGTGTAAAAATTACCCGAAAAATTTGGCTCAAAAAGATTGGATGAGGAAATGTTGTTTATGAATTCTTGTTCTCCCATCGAGTTAAAAAAACTATTGTTCATTCTATTGTTAGAGGAAAGGATAGCGTTGAAGTCCCCACTACCATCCAAGGAAAAGGTACACTTTTAGATTGCTTAGTAATGTATTTCCAGAGTTCTAGGCACTGCATTTCTTCATTAGACCCATATACAATAGTACATTAAATGCTAATGTCATTTTGATTATGAAGAATAGAAGTAATATATTGGTCATTAGAATGAATGATGTTATTCGACCATTGACCAGTGTCCCAAAGAGTCAAAATTCGACTTTTTTGACCAGAAACAGAGTTGTGTGCATATTTCCAGTTCTTATTTACTTTGTACATAAATCTATCAATGTTGTCAAAAGACAACTTATTTTCAAGAATGCCAATAAACGAAAATTTCTTAATATTAATAGTATGTAATATATCTAACTGCTTAGTAGAGGAGTTCATACCTCTGATGTTCCATATAAGAAACTGCATTTATAATTTATGGTCAGGGCTGCTATTTTCTTCGGGAGAAATAGCTAATCCCATTGTCTTAACCTTTTTTGGTTTTTTACCTTTTCCTTTCAGTTAAGTAACTAGATTGGAACAAGTAGGATTATCAATAACATCAGCATTGTGGTTAGTTTTGAATTCGAATGGAATTTCCTCAGTTCTTGTCTTCCTAGTTGATCTTGTTTTAGAGCTGGATGGGAGATCGGAGCTGGGTTGTTCAGAGACCTGATCAATTGCTGTACTCTGGGCTGGCTTCAATGGATTCATAGGCATCTCTGTGGGCTCTTTAGTCAATTCCGTGGAACAGTCAATTGCGGATTGTATTCCCGTAGCAGTTTCGTTATTTTTAAACTTTTTCTGCTTGTCCGTATAAGAATTCGAATTGATAATATTCGAATGGACATTTTGTTTCATGTATATATTGTCTTCCCTTGAGAATTCCATTGTATTATTTGATATGTTATGAGTAAAAGTTTCTGTCTGTTGAGACGTGTCCGAGTCTAGCTGTTCATTGACTATGTTATCTTGTTGTTTCTGATTGTCAACCACTCTATCATCAATGATCATATCTGTGCTAATCTCCATATTACCTGCCGGCGTATTCTGTGTTGATGTTTTGGGCATCCAGACTTTGTTAAATTGGCAGTGTATTTTAGCATGTCCAAAGCTAGTACAGTTTGAACAAATAGAAGGTTTCCATTCATACGTTACATCTTGCCATATGACTTCATCTTTTTCAGTTAGAATGGAAAATTTATTTGGAAATTTAAAAGAGTTATTAATTTCAATTAAAACTCTAGCATAGGCAATTTTGATTATACCTTTAATAAACTTATCCAGTCTAATGGGAGCTCCCAATAATGAGGCAATGCGACTAATCCCCTCTTCTGTCCAGTGATTAAGCGGTAGGTTGGGAAATCGAATCCATATTGGAATGGAATGCAGAAGCTCATTGTTGAGTTGCATTCCAAGAGACTATCTTTTCATCATCATCAGTTTTTTTTATAGTAGTAGGGACCTCCTTCCAATTTCTTATCACAATCTTGTTTTTTGTCAAATTTAATAACATAGAACCCATTTTCCTTTGAATATATAGAGAATTCTCCATCCGGTTTCCAAACTCTATTGATATAATCTTTTAAATACGGATAATATGGTTTAGGGCCAACAACATAGACAAGAATTGCATTATCCCATTGTTTTCTGGCATCTTGAACAACTTCAGCAGACATTTTGGCGCATTGCAAAGAGTTAAATTCACGAGGGTGATATAACTTAAGTGGGATAGAGATTGGGATATTGTTACCCTTTACGACTTCATTCTAAGACCTACAAGTTGTGATGGAGAAATTCCATCTATTAGAATTGGAATTGTTAGTAGGTAATTTATGATTGTCTACATTAATATTCGTGGATGGCAGGTTCCATTGGGTGGATTGCTGTGTAGACAAGTGAACGTTTTTTGTTCTGGGAATCACGTGTAATAGAAAAAGTGGATCTGGGTTGTTGAACATGTTTTGAGTGGCATTTCCATTTACGCGGTAAGGCTTGGGTGAAGCCGTCTTCGCCTACGGCATCAGGAGTTTGTGAGGTGAGCGGTGGGAATCCAGGAGGATAATCAGGAGGTCGTGGAGGGGGTTCAGTAGGTGGAAGGTCATGAAGGTCGGTAGGCTTAGATGTTGGCATACGGTTACCAGATTCGGTGATGGGACAAGAGGAAGGGGATGGAGACAGTAGAAATAGGGAGTCTGTAGTCGATCTGAAGGGTGTCTGAATTGGGGATCTCGGCAGAAATTTGGGATCTTGGCTTCACAATCCTTTTTTAGAGAAAGAAAAGTAATTACTAGCATTCAATTGTGTTATTCATAAAGATTACCATCATTATTTATAAATTAAGACAAAATAATCTATGTTAAGAAGCCTTATATTTGAATAATTAAAAATAAATATAATTTATCAAAGTGATAAATTTGTGGGTCACATACTTCCCCTTTAAAAGAATTTCGTCCTTGAAATTGCAACGCAAAACCCAAAGGTGTTTTCCAAAAATATTTACTTTTCGTAACTTACACTCGTACGATGTATGTAGATTATCTGTACGAAATAGTTGTTTTGATCTCTTATTCGAATACACAACTTTATTTACGAACTAGTATTGATTCACCCGATCCTTTAGTCTGGACTACAATTAGGCTTTCCGATTAGAATTTTAGTTTTCCCTGCATAGCTCTGAAGCATGATAGAAAACTTAAGTATTCAACCACAAACCCTTATCAATGTTCATCGTGAAGAATCGAGTGATAAATTCTTTTTCGGACTGGTGTAAACACCTCGAAGTTATGCACTCGAATCCTAGATCAGAATCATGTGACGAAATGATCAACATATCCCATATGTGCTTATTATCATTCAAAAACCTTTATGAAAACTTTTCATAAAACTTTTATCTTTTAAAGATGCTTCTTATATATAATCACTCTAAATATTTATTTCCAAATATTTTTCTTAAAGGAAAACATTTCATCCCAAAGGAATCATTTTAATTTAAAAGATAATTTACCTTTACTTTCCAAAATTACAATCAACTTCTCTCATTATAATATATTCCTTTTTTTACCAACCTTGATATTAATCTATAAATTAATAATTCAAAATTATCCTGTTAACATAAGGAAAATTATATAGATCAAGTAACTCCAAAATAATATCAAGGAAATGGGTACGAACAATAGTATCCTATATCCCCTTAATGAGAAGGGTAATACTTAATAGAAGTGTTTACCATTCGAACATATCTCTTGCCCATATTCAGTTATTTTCGAGCCACTCAAACTAGTTATCATTAGAGGCTTTCTTACTTTCTCGAGATCATTAATTACAACAATAAATGTTGAAATCTATGTTTTCATCACTTAGTACATAAATCACTTTTAAAGTCATTAATCTTCATTTGAAAATTATCATTTTTAAAACATTCCTTTAAAAGATTATTTTAACTTTCAAAACGTGAATGTATTTTCTCTATAAAATCCATACTAATATCTCAACACAAATCATTTCCATATTTATAAAATTATGTTTATAAATTTTCTTTCTATTTTATAAAACTTCTTATAAAATCTCTTTATTTATAAAATTCCGTTAATAACTCTACTCTTTTATGAATCCCATTTATTTATTAAATCCCATTTATAAATCCATTTACAAAATATCAATTACAAATCCATTTTTAATATTTGTAAAACATCATTTAAATATCTATTACTTTATTTATAAAATATCACATTTATAATTTTTGCTCTTAATATATATATATATATATATATATCACTTTATATAAAACGTTTAATTACTTTATATTAGATGGCTTTTATCTAATATCTTTAAACTTTGCTAAAAAATTTCAAAACACCAGGATTTAAATTCTCAAAATCCCTTTTATAAAACATATCTTCCAAATTCATCTTTTACAAAATCAATGATTTTCCTGTGAAACACACCTTTATGCAACATGCACATTTATTATCTTATAAATTCATTAAGCTTAACCCAATATTATTACCAAACACCTTATAGTTAAATCATGAAACTTAATTCATAAGGTGTTTGTATTTAAACTTTTAAATCAAACAACTAATCACTATATAAATATCATTTGAATGATATTTCTTTATATTAAAAATATAATCCTAGGCAAAATTATTTCATTTACAAAATTTTCAATACAAAAATCAGTTTTATATAACATTAACAAATACACGTTCGTATATAATATGCTCAAACTCACTCTAGGGTGTTACTAATCATATCTCTAATGAGTTGCTCATCCTTAGGTAATACTAACCCAATCTCTGATCAGGCTTTACCCCTATCTACCTCAGGTCTTCGCTCAACCTAACCTGTGACACCGAATGTAAAGACACGTTTCTTCGACCCTCGATAATCGATACTAATACATCCTCGGTGTTCACTTTCCACAAATCCAAGTGCCAGAAGGTGGTTTTTTAAGGGTAAGAACAAAATAAAGGCAGAACATAGTCTTAAATAAATGGAATAACATATATTATTTGAATATATATATATATATATATTTATTTATTTACAGTAGAAATTTTAAATACATTTATCATAATTTAACTTAACTTCAATATGGACAATTATAAATATCTGTCCCTACAAATGCGGAATACAATAGTACATGAGTATGGTGAAAATGGATAATAGTCTTCCGAAGAACCTTCTAGCTCCATGCTCCAAGCTCTTTCAAAATGCTCTAAAAAACCTAACTACTTGGCTATTCAGGAAAATAGAGCACCCAGAGTTTAAGGTGAAAGAAAATAAACTCCAGGTCAATCATGGGACTGATGAGAGAAACTCAAAATACATATATTTGAAAACAAATGGCATCCCATAAGATTATGCCGCACATAAACACGGAATGGGTTTTTACCTTATGATAACCAAAACATTTGCTACACAAAATCTGGGAATATTATTTTTAATGGCATTCTTTTGAAAATACTTTTCAAATAAACTTGTGAATCTTAGCCGAAATTGTTACGTTGATTAAATTCCAGCATACAAGCTACAAAGTAGGTCCTAAAATCGAATCCGAAGGCACTTATTGGAGAATGGATTTCCATACAATGGCAAGGTAAGGGGCTACCTTCCAATAGTACATCTCTAGAAAAATGCACCCATGGCTCCAACCTCTACCAACATAGAACCGGCCTACCTTTACCAAAGATAGTACCAAACATGACATCACCCCGATCATTCCCAACCTATTTGAGAGCTCTCATAGCATACATAACATACCCGATACATAGAGGGTGATCAAGTAAGGTGATGACCATATCTTAGGAGCGACCCACTTAGCCCTACTGCACCTAACCTGTTTTTTCCACTCCTGGGTGGTGATGCTTGAGGTAAGGATAAACTTTCAAGTAACACACATTCCACTTCGAATGTCAGACTGTCCTTCCATGATCACACAACTGATTTCTGCAAATGTATTACTCCTGAGCTCGTATATCTCAAGAAAGGGTGTTAAGCTAATAGAAACTACATTCTCCGCCACCAAACAAATGATACGTTTATATAGATCAATCAATGTGATTAGAAATGCAACGTTATACATTTGTCCATATAAGTTGTCCATGAATGGGACAAACGGAAGGAACCTCCTACTACATCTCGTCGGGAATCACCCATAGGATTAGTTGCGAGCAACCTTTGCATCGAAGATCAAATGAAGATACTACTGCCACATGTATATGATATGAGAAATTTCCCTCAAGGGTCGATGACAAGAAGCCCTTCATTCCATTTATTATCATTCCTTATCCAACTTTGAATACGTAAATTGGTTTGTAGTGGTTTTCGATAGGCGTCACTCAAATCCGACCTCGGTTATTTCGAACCAATCATCAATAAAATATGTTAAGTAAATACGTGCTTATCGTTTGATTAATTGCTTTTTTTGACCATAAATATCCGCTATAGATATATATCTTTAAAACATTTCTTTTCAGTATATACAGAATCATTAAACTCATTTATCAAATCCTTTGATTACTTAGAACCTTTTTGAATCTTGGAATAATTCCAAATCATTTCATCCTTACTTAGGAAATTATTTCCAAATCATTTATTTAAAATCTTGAAAAAAGATTTCTTATTTCCCATACATATCTTTTTAGTATGTTGAAACCATGTTATCTAAGATGGTAAATCCAAATAAGTTAGTATTAGAGTAAAACGGATCCATAGAAATTATACTAAATCCAAATCATTTCTTACTAATCATATTGCAAAACCTTTTTTAGTGGAAAGGGTTGATAGAATTGTACTAATTCTACTCGACATCAATTTCCGTTTTCAACCTTTACCATCCGTCGAATAATGGTGAAATCACCTTTTAAATTCACACGGATAGTTCGGGTTCCCTTTTCGGATTTTAGCACCAATTATAAGAAGATTATCTCTATTCAATCCAAGTTGCAATTAATTAATTATAATAATTAAATCTTTTATACTTGTCTCATTTCCAACAATTTCGACCTTATCTATTCCTCATCTGGGAAAGAGGCCAAATGAGCCAGGGCACTGGTTACTTCTAAACATCTCCTTAGTTTAAGCACCTCTCACTCGGATTTCATGAATAGAAAAATCCAGTCTCCTCATCGACTTTTAGAACCAAGGTTAAATCACTTGATTATAGTAGCTTTCCTTTAGATCGTTTATTTAAAATTTTAAAATAAATTATAAAACCTATAAATCATCTTTGAAATACTTATTTATTTATTTGAAAACATTTTAAAAAGAATTGGGAAAGAAGACTTAAGTTTAAAACTATATTTCAATAGTTCTTAAAAGAGTGCTACAAAAAGTGCTGCGAATAGTGCTTTTAAGGCTTATTTGATCAAAACAACTTTTCGATCATTTAGAAATCCATTTTTTTATTACTGTAGCCTCTTTTGAAACATTTTAAAATGTTTATAGAATTTATTCCATATTTTTAAAGAATTAAAAATATCATTTATAAAGAATTTATCGCTTTGGTTTCCGAACTGTCAAACCGTGACTATTTTGAAAACTTTTTTTGCTTATATTTTACAATCTATTAAAAGATTTCGATCCTTTACTTTTGTTTGAAAACTATGATTAGAAGAGTTTGGAAAATTCTTATTACAAAGAATTCTGACTCTTAATCCATCGTATACATGAATTTAACATTTATGATGCAAAATCGCGAATTGTCGTTATCCGACGTGCCTATTTTTGACTCAATTTCATTTCTTGTCAAAACTTCATCAAATCAGATTTTAGTGTTTATAAAACATTTATAAACCATTTTAAAGAGGTTTAACAATCTCATATGCATCATTTTATTTATTAAAAGAAAGTGATTTCTTTTGTGATATTCGACGTGTATTAAACGTGACTTGTTTCAATATCAAAATAAACATAAAAATAACATTTAAACTTGATTATCAAACATAGTAAACAACCATAGCAATCATATCACATCATCCTAATCATATATATATATATATATATATAAAGTTTCTCACCATTTCAAACCAAACTTGTTATCAACATTCGATCGAATTAACACTTAACTAATACACCTCCTAAACAACTCCCACTTGCCTAATTGCTCTGAGCCCTAGACTTCCTTCACCCCTAATGCTCATGGCTTTGCTTTGGAGATGGTGGAGCTCACGACCATTGGAAAAAGAAGAGGTCTTTAGTTCACAAAATTTGGACCCGAAACTGGGTCATCTTTATTTGATGTTTTGGCCACCGTGCACTCTAATTTCCAAATTTTATCAAAAGGAAAGTTTCTAGAAAATTCTCTCATCTTGCATTTGAAAAAAATAATTAAGAAATCTCGAGTTTTTTTAGGGAGACATGGTTAAAAGAAGAAGTGGCATTCTCGGATTCACAAAAAAACCAAACCCAAAAATAGGTCATCATCTAACTTATTTTTGGACATGTTGCTCAAGGAATTTTGAAAATTCGTTTGTCCACAATTTGAAAAAAAGAAACACTTAATTTCGATTAGTTTCGAGTGAGATATGATCAAAAGAAAAGGAGATATTCTTGGACTTAAAATATGGGCTTGAAAATGCACTGCAAAGAAATGAGATTTGGGCATAGTTAGCCTCAAAATGGGAAGAAATGATACGCATGAAAGTTGTACCCACTGATTTTTTTTCTTTTTGGAAAATGGTACTTTATTTACTTTATAAGGAAAACATATACTTCCATGATATGCCTTGTTAAAACCTTACAACCTCCTAACCTAATTGGATACCTTGTAAGGAAAAAGAGCACATATCATTTCCATATATAAACGGTACAACGAGTCTGAGCCTGAACCAAGTTGTTAAATAGATGGAGGAGTAAACTAATAAAGAAACACACTCAAAACCATCCATATGAGCAACTTGGCTCAGGAAACTAAACGGAAAAAAACGGAAAATACAACACTTCAAATACACGTGACTATAGACAAACAAAAAAAACCACTTCGGTCAAAACTCCACGTGTTATCACCAGTTGGAGAGAGAGAATTTCCAACTTTACCAAATTAGAAATCTATTGAAAATTATCGAACAAAAAAGAACATTAATGGCGGAGGCTGGAGCATTAGTAGATGGAGAAGCCAGTGAACACTATCTCGATGATGCAGTCAAATCAGAGCTCAAGGAGGCCGATGATTAGCCAAAGGTTCTGAAGCGATGCTAAACTTGGTTAAAATAAGTTTTAACTCTGTATTTATCATTTGAGGTTTTAAAATATGCTGAATTAGAAATTTACTGTCTTGGATTATGTGATTAAGTCTCAACTTGATAGGAAGTTCAATTCCATTAAAAACCCGATTATTTCGCTCACACCAAATGTTCCAGATTAGGGAAGTAATTGTGATGTTGGTGATTTGGTTGTTTATCAAGTAATTTTTCTGAGCTTGGAAAATAGTTTCCAAAATATTGTGTAGATCACAATTGTTACCGAAGTTTAGCTTAAGCTTAAGCATAATTACTTCCAGTATTTTCCTCGAGTAGCTGCAATTAAAAAAAAGGCGGTCTCTATCTTCATTATGATTTGAGCACAACACACATGAGGAGTCCATTTGCTAATCCTATACATGGTATATAATTTGTTTCGAATAGCCAAGTGGGCACAAATAGACATCTTCGGGGCACAGCCTTTATCCCAAATAACCTTTGTCTTGTTATAGTCATTGTTTCTGCATCTGAACTAAGTCCATGATGATTTCAATGTAAAATGACCATTTCTGTTAGGAGACCAACACCATAAATCTTGCTTCATTTGTTTATGAACGGTTATATTTTTGACAGCTTGATGAGATTGTGTAGGAATATGAACAAGGTGGTGTTTCCATTTATTCTCTGAAATAAGCATGGAAACTTTTTTGTTACATCCACCACTAATAGTCATGATATTCCATCCATGCTTATCAACCAGAGAGGCACCATTGATCCATGGATCAAACCAGATATCAGTTTTTTATCCATTGACAATTTTCCAATCAATTAGCCCTTTACAACATTGTCTAGCTCTTAGAATGGTCTTCCAAGTATATGATGCATTGTTGTCCATAGTGGCAGTCCAAAAATTAACATTACTACAATATTTATTATGTGTCCACTTGGCTCAAAGAGAATCACCTTGAATATAATTCCATAATAGTTTGGCAGCAATAGCTTTGGCAACTTCATCAATTTTTCTAATTCCAAGTTCACCTTCACTTTTTGTTTTACATACATCATCCCAATTCATTTTATGAGCTTTTGATTTCCATAAGAAATTAGCACATAAAGAATTTATTTTCTGAATAATTGTCATTGAAAATTGAGCGACTTGAAGCCAAAATTGAATCATAGGATATATTACAATCTTGATGATCTTTGCTCTACCACTAATGTTAAGGAATTTGCTGTGCCAGTGACTGAATGTTTTTAAATTATTTCAATTAACCATCCAAGTCTCTTGCCTTTAATTTGATGTTAGAGAGAGGAATGCCCAAATACATAATTGGCAGATTTCCAACCTTGATTTTCAGCATGTTAGTAATTTGACTCTTATTATTTGCACCTTTGCTGAAAAATAATGTTGATTTATTTACATTTAAATTTAGGCCAGTTAGGTTCCTCGGTTTTTGAAAAATGTGATGAACTGTTTCAGCATTTTTAGTGGAGGGCTTTAGCCAAGATTAAAATATCATCTATATATAGCAAATGGGTAATAATTGGTTCAATTTGGTATATGGGGGTGATATTACCTTTCAAGAATTCCACCTCAAAATTTATAGTAAGGAATTCCATGGCAATAGAAAATAAATACGACGAGAGAGGGTATCCTTGTCTTAATCCTCTTGAGTTGTCAATGAAATCATCGGGGGAACCATCTATTAAAACTAAAAACAAAGGAGTAGAAATACATTCATATATGAGATCAGCAAATAATTATGGAAATCCCATAGAAATCAGCATATGATGAATAAATTCTCTACTAATTTTATCATAGGCCTTATGTAGATCAATTTTCAAGCAAAAGTTGTTAGAATTCTTCATGTTGAAACCTCTAACCATTTCATATGCTAGCAGGGAATTTTCAGAAATAATTCTGCTTGGAATGAAAACATCATGGTTGTAACAAGTAAGATCATTCATAAAAGATTTCATTTGATTACAAAGGAGGCTGGCTAAGATTTTATATGAGACATTACATAGAGAAATTGGTCGAAAATCACACATGTTAGCCGCATCAGGATTTTTTGGAACAAGGCAGATAAACGTATGATTAATTTCTCTAATAATTTTCCCCGATCGTAGGATACCATTCATAGCATTCCAGATATCATATTTAATTTGCTCCCAATGGACTTTATAAAATTTTGAGTTAAGACCATCTGGTCCAGGGGAGCTGTTATCATTATTTTGGAAAATAGCTTCTTTAATTTTCTCTAGCTGAAATGGTTTGCATAGATTATTTCTTGCATTGTGAGAAAGAATTTTCTTGCATGTTATGTTTGGAAATTGACTTGTGGCTTGAGATGATAAGAACAGACCAGAGAAGTAATTAGTGGCTTCTTGAGCAATTTTTTCTGATGCTGATGACCACGAACCCATATCATTACGAATAAGATTACTCCGTTTAGGTTTGGAGATATTGATTTTACTGAAAAATATTCAGTTGGTCTATCCCCTTTAAAAAGCCAATTAATTTTCATTTTTTGCTCATTTTCGATAGCAATATTTCTCATTATAGTTTGTATCTTTTCACATTTTGAATAATATATGTCCATAAGGTTTCCATTAAGAGGATTACAAATAAGCAGATTATATATATCATTAGTTTCCTCCTTTAATTTGTTAATCACGGTATATATATTGCTTTTACTTTTTGACCACGTCTTCAATGCAGCTTTCATAGATTTCAATTTGCATAACAACACATGGAGAGGGTTGCCATAGAAAACTTGATTCGGAGCTTCATGGAGGGAGGAATGGTAATCCATTTGCAAGTGCTAGGAGTTTTTATATTTAAAAGGTACTCTAATTCTCATTTTGTTGTGAAGAATAAAATTGATCATTATAGGGGTATGATTACTCAAAGCGTGATTACCAAAGTTAATACCAAACTGATCAAATTTTTCCAACAATAGATTATTAACAAAGACACGATCTATCTTACTATGGATAGAAAGCATATTACCTCCTCGCCATGTAAAAAAGTTACCTGTGAAGTCAAGTTCCACCAATGTAGAGAGTGCTACACAGTCTATAAAGTTTTGGTCCCCCACTGAGTTGAAAATTCCATTACTCATTTTGTTATTAGGAGATAGAATAGCATTAAAATCACTCGCCACGATCCATGGAAGATTAACACACTTCGATTGGTCTGTAATATATTTCCACAACTCTTTACACTTCACATCCTCATTAATTGCATACACAGTGGTACACAGGACACTAATGCCATTAACATTATGTAATATACAAGAAATGTATTGATCATTTGTGTGTAGAATAATATTCGACCATTGAGTCGAGTTCCAAATGAGTAGGATACAACTTTTCTGATCACAACTAAAGTTATGAGAAAATTTCCAATTGTTAGAAATTTTAGACATAAATCTATTAGTGTTAACTAGAGAAAGTTTATTTTCGCATATTCCAATGAAAGAAAACCTGTTGCTATTTAAAGTTTGCAAAATCTCCAGCTGCTTAGCAAGGGCATTCATACCCCTTATGTCCCAGAAGAGGAACCCCATCTATATGTTAGATTCAGGGTTGCCACTACTTTCAGGGGGCGGCTGTCCCCATTATCTTTGTTTTTTTAGTTTTTTTACTTTTACCTTTTAGTTGGTTGACTAGACTTGAACATGCAAGATTTTCAATCACATCAGAGTTAATGGAGGCTGAAACTCGAAGGGAACTTCCTCTGATCTAGTCTTACGGGTAGCTCTTGTTCTGGAAGTAAGGAAGGAGTCTGCATTTTGAGCATCATCTTTCTGGTTCGGGACGGAATCCAGTTTGTCTTCAGATATTCCTACTGTATCACTATTAGATAGCTGAGAACAATTGATAGGAGCTTGTATTACCTTTTCTGTTTCTGTGGCTATAAAGCTCTGTTTCACAATTGTATTAAAATTCGAATTTTCAGTCATTGTTGTATTAATAGTCGAATTTGAGATGTTCGACTGGACTTTTTGTAATTTATAAGGGGGATTGTCTTTAGAACCATTATTACTTTTGTCGTTTGAAACGAGATTGCAAGTGTTTTCCTGTGCTGGTCTGTTTGGATTCAGTTGTTTTTCTGTAGTATAAGAGGTATTGGCATTTGATTGACCGAGTTGTTTGTCATTTTCCATATTAATATCAATATTGTCCATATTGGTATCAATGTTCATGTCTGAGTCTTTTATCGAAGGATTTTGGTTCGTGGCTTTAGGCATCCAAATTTTGCTGAATTAACAATGATTATCAGCATGTCCAAAACTTGAACAATTCGAGCAAGTAGATGGTTTCCATTCATATAATACTTATTGCTAGATTATTTCATCTTTCTCAATTAGGATAAGAATTCTATTCGGGTATTTAAATAAGTTGGTAATTTCAATTACACTCTAGCATATGCAATTTTAAAAACACCTTCCGTGAATTTATCCAGTTTGATGGGGGAGCCAAGCACGGAAGCAATACGACTAATCCCCTCCTCCGTCCAATAGTCAAGAGGAAGATTGGGGAATCGAATCCAAATCGAAATGGAGTGAAGAAGTTCTTTGTTGAGCTGCATTCTAGGAGACCATCTCTTCATCATCATCAGTTTTCTGTTGTAATAGTAGGGACCCCCTTACAAAACTTTATCACAGTCTTGTTCTTTGCTAAATTTAATCACATGAAAACCATTTTCCATTGAGTAAATCGTGAATTAATCAAATGGTTTCCAAACTCTAATGATATAGTCTTTGAAATATGGGTAATAAGGTTTAGGACCAACTACATATACCACAATGACATTATTCCATTGTATTCTAGCATCCTGAACCACCTCAGTAGACATTTTAGCACATTGCATAGAATTAAATTCGCGGGGTGGTATAATTTTAATGGAATAGAAACTGGAATATTATTGCCCTTTACAACTTTGTTCCATGCTTTGCTAGCCGAGGTGGAAAAATCCCATTTGTTAGCAACAAGTCTGTTAACCGAAACATTGGGGCATTCAACATTACCACTGGGCCTGATAGTGTTCTGATTTGCTAGCCGAGGTGGAAAAATACCATTTGTTAGCAACAAGTCTGTTAACCGAAACATTGGGGCATTCAACATTACCACTGGGGCTGATAGTGTTCTGATGAGTTATTGGATGGGGAGTCGATCTTAAGTTATGACAAGGTAACAAATGCGGATCGTGATAAGATGTTCGAGTATGAGGCGCAGCTTTGGACTGACGTTTCCATTTTTGGGAGACTACTGGGGTAAAGCCATCTTCAGAGGCGGCTACTGGGTCAGAGGATTGGATCGGCTGGAAGCCTAGGGGGTGGTCCAAAGTGGGAGGAGGCGGATCTGGGGGTGGGGAGGCCTGGCAACTACTATGGTTAGAGGTGGATATCTCTGAGACAAAGGGGAGAGAAATGAGGCGTGTAGGTTGGAAGGAGAGCGAGGTGGCTGGCAGACGTTGCCAGACAAGGGGAAATCGCAGAACAGAGGACCGGCGGCTAGGCTAGGGTTTTGCCAAATCGTAGGGTTTTGTCCAATATTTGGCACTTTGCACAATTAACTTTTTTTCTTTCTTTCAATATTTTATGCTCATTTTACATGGTTTGAAAAAAAGAAATACTCCATTTGGTTTGATTTTTAAGAAGTTTTAAAGTGAAGAAGGTGGAATAAATGAGTTGTGAAGGTAGGTATTTACAGTCAAAGTTTGGAAACAAATATCTACAAGTGCATTTACTTCCTACCCTCAACCCACACCCCTCTTTTCCCATCACCTTACACAACCTAACCCACTCCCATGTGCCACCATCACTTAATTTCACTCCCAAGCCATGTGCATTGACTTATGGATGCTTAAGCATTAAGTTCTAAATTCACAAACTCAAATGAGAAATAATATGCAAATCTATTATATATATAGAATATATGTACGCATATACATACATATATATATATATATATCCATATATGAAGATATTTGACTAAAAACATGAAGATTGTTTGATTAAACTAATATGAGCTCATCTTATAGATTATGCAAAGAACTTATTTAGTGATTTATCAATCAACATAAATGTTGAATGACCGAAAGTCATGTATATATTCAAATGATGTACATAATAAGTAAATTCCTCTAATTGGTTAGATTAATGAATGAGAACAAGCTCTAAAAATAAGAAATATCACTTAAATGCAACTTACCAATTGGTAAAAGAATTATCCTCCTATATGTAATATGTATGATTTATTTGCTAGTAGAAATATCATAATGGATCAAAATGAGAATCCAAAGACGATAATTATTTAATATGACAATGTCCATCAACATTGAGGGAGAGGATAAAAGGGATACAAGTTCATTTTGAAGAGCATATATCCTAGGGTTTATTTTATTTTTTTCAGAAGGAAACAACGGCAAAAACAAAGTGGGACAATGAAGCGAGAAGAATATTTAATAATGTGTGTACAATAACAAATTTATTGTTTATCCTCACCGATCATAAGAGTATTTAATAAAAAAATTCATGCTGATTAAAATAATGTGCAGTTGCTTCAGTTCCTGAGGAAACGATGCAAATAAGACCATTTGCTTCGGTTATAAAGACTACCGAAGCAAATAACACTATTTTCTTTGGTGTGTTTGCTTCGGTTGTCGTTAACAACCAAAGAAAATTGCATTTTTGTATTTTCTACTGCTTTTCTTATACCAATTGCTTTGGTTGCTAAGAGGGAACCGAAGTAAATGTTACTATTTCCTTCGATTGTGGGCAAAACTGAAGCAAATGAGGCAAAGCAACAGGCATATTCTATACTAGTGTACACTTTTAGTAGTATAAAAGATAGAAAGAAATTGAGTTGAAAAGCTATTTCATTTATAAAAAAAGTTGTAAAAGTTGCAGTCCATAAAGCGATAGTCGTTGTGGATGCACTTTGGAAAATTATGCTTTTAGTAAAGTATAAAATATTATTTACTTTATATAATTTATAAAATCTTTTTAGAAGGAGTTTTATAAAAGGTATATAAGTATTTAAAGGGCATTTGTATATATAGCTTTATAGAACTAGTTTAATATTTTATTAAAATATAAAGGATTTTCTTTTCACTTTTCTTCTTTTAGTTTATTTTAAATTCTATTAAGTGTTAGGTGTGGCTCGCATTGTAAATGGAGTGGGTGCGTTTATTGAACGGAAAAGTCCCACATCGCGGGATATTTGGAATAATCGTGGTACATATATGGGATTGGTGGCACGTAACATTGGGGATTCCTTTTGTTACAATGTGTTCCCAAGACTAGATTATATACTCGATGGAGGCGATGAAGGGATGTTCAATTGGGACGCCGGCATGGGAGACTTCGACCGTTGACTTCGGCTAGACACAGTGACGCAAACGCATACGGTATGCGGGAATGCCGAAACTCAACAAGCATAAAACAATACTTTTGAGACCAACCGAATCACCGGAGTGGTCACCCCCTCAAAACAACCAAGAATAATTAATATTTACATTAGACGATATTACTAATAGTGTCTAAGGCGTGTAATATAAATCAGAAAATAGATGTGTTGCTTGCATCTCACAACACAACAATATTAGAGTACATCTATAACTGCTAAGGTATGTTCGTATATGGATTTTCCATAGAGACGTCTCCAGTAAACTAAAGTGGATTTCCATGACAAGAGTCAAAAACTACCATCTAAGCACCATATATCTCTAGATAAAATATACCATAAGGTAAAAACAACAGACCGCCCATGCCCTAACATGTGAACCCAATATCAACCAACTCCCACTAGCAACAATCGATAAACATACTCCTGATAATGGAGTTGATGTACACCCGTAGAGGTTAGCACAACCTGGGATTATGCTTCCCACTCCATCTTTAGTTATTTTTGGATGTCAAGGCTACGTTTGGCATCTTTCACTAGAGTTTCCATCACATCCACTTCCAAAACATAAAACCCGTATAATAGCTTTGAAGTGGTATTCGGTAATTACTATATGTATTTATCTGATTTTGGACTCTTCAAAACTAATCGACAATCTTCCCAACTTTCTATCCCTTGGCCAATAATGAAGCTCGGTAGATAAGAGCACCATTTCTTCTAATTATACTCGAACAACCTTCTCAACCCTCATAGATAAACAAGTCTACTTTATCGGTTTTTAGTGTTCGAACTAGTTTTAATGATTCTCCATACAAAATAATAACAAACAACGCTATTTAGCAATAAATCACTTCTATCCCCTTTTACAAAAACATTTGTTTGTAGTTTAAAAATCCTTTTTTAAAATGATATATAGTGTGTGTGTAGTATTTCATTTATAAAGCTAATATACTTAATGTTGGAGAAAATCCCTTCAGATGATCAGTCTAAGGGAATAAAAAACTCAACGCAGTGGAAAATAACTAACTGGATCGTGATTGTAGTGAGACGGGACAAACAGAGATAAACACTAAAAAACAGTCACAGATCAATGTAATGCAAAAAAAAATAACACCAGTAATCATAGTGGTTCCACTACCGTGAGGCGGTGTACGTCCACATAGGGAGAGGTGATTTTATTAATCACTGAAAGATTAGAGTTACAAGATTGATTCACTTTTGGAGGCTATACATAAGAAGAATTTACAATAAAGACAAAATTCTACAGAGTTTCAACTCTCTAGGATGACTCTAAAATTGGCTGAAGTTAGCTCTCAATTTCGGCTGCCATTGTTGTCCAGAAGCTCCTCTATTTATAGAGTGAAGATATGAGGAGGGGTAGCTGCTATATAGCAGCCCTGGGGTTTGGTTCGGCATGTATCTAGTTTGGTTCGGCAAAACGCCGAGCGAAATATTTGGTTCGGCATCCAAAATACCGAACGAAACATTTTGTTCGGCATTTGTTTTCCCACCACTCCAAAACTCTATGCCTCTTCCTTCTCTTCGTTCGGCAAATCTGGAGATAAGGTTGTGGTTTAACCGAACGACTTCTTCACTGAACTACTTCAAATCACCGAATGAAATCTTGGTCCGGTCTTCACTTCAACATCTCAACACCGAACAAAGCCTTCTTCCATAAATCAGTACCAAACCAAAAAAATTCTCCTCTTCTTCGTTCAGCAAGGTCACTGCTTCAATCAAAGCTAGGGTTTCATGCTTCTTTCGCCGAACGAGCTCCTCTTGGCTTCTAGGGTATTAGCTTGCTCAACTTTGGGGATCTCGGTATCAATTTCTAACAATCTCCACCTTGATACCAGATTTCCAAACAAGCCACCCAAGACAATATACACCTTCATGCTCCAAGCAATGAATACATACCCAATAAGCTTCGGCAATGCCATCACCCATTACACTCTGTCAACGAACTCCAAAAAGGCCACCGCCCGTCAATAAAGTGTTCAAAGTACCCAGTCCGTGTAGAACTTATCAATCTCCACCATGAAAACAAACGTCTCCATGAACCATCTCAACTCTCCCCCCTTGCCACCCCATGACACCTAGCACTTCACTAAGCGAATCAAGTCTGAGAAATGCTCGAACATAGAAACAGGCAATGACTTGGTAAACATGTCTGCTGCATTCTCCTTTGTGTGAACTTTCTGAAGACGAACTAGCTTCTCTTCACTCATCGAGACAAGGAACGACTCTCTCACCTTAATATGCTTTGAATGACAAATTTTTAGCTAAGTGAATTGCACTCTGACTGTCACAGTACACATTCACTCCTTCATATACGAAGCCCAAATCACACAACAGTCGCCTCAAATAAAGTGCCTCCTTAGCTGTTTCAACCGCAGCTATAAGCTCTGCCTCTATAGTGGATAAAGCCACAATCGTTTGCAACCTCACTCTCCAACTGATCACTGTCCCACCAATGGTGAACATATATCTAGAGGTTGACTTCCTTCGATCTCTATCACCAGCATAGTCAAAATCACAAAATCCAACCAAGCTAAAATCTCTTCCTCTACCGCCAAAGAAAAGTCCATGGTTTGGAGTTCCTCTAAAGTATCTGAAAATACACTTCACTGCTTCCTAATGCGTCTTTCCTGGATTCGCCTTGAATCTACTCACCAATCCAATGGCCTGTGCAATGTCAGTTCTAGTGCAGACCATGGCATACATCAAGCTACCAACTGCACTTGCATATGGGACCTTCATCATATAAGCCTTGTCCTTTTCCGAGAGTGGAGAGCCTTTACTAGAAAGTTGTATATGCAAAGGCATGGGTGTGCTGATTGTTAAGAACTGGAGATAATGGTTTTGATGATAACAACCTTTGTAACTTATTTTATTATAACCTATATACTAACACTATTGTCTAGATATATATGAATGTTATTATGCAGGATATATATAAGGCAGGTATTGATTATTGAAGACTGTACAATATAAAGATCCAGAATGAAGAAATCGAGTTTGAAGACTCATGAGTATCAAGATCAAGATTTCGAGATAAGTGTCTAGTTTATTGTTACAACTTCATAATAGCACGGAAATCTTCATTCCATATTTCTTTTGGGATGGAACCCATTTCTACCTTCTTAGTGGCTTACAAACCCACGACAAGTAGCTTACAAACCTACGACAAGTGGCTTACAAACCGATGAACATCCTGGTTTTGTACAAGTTCTCAAGTCCTGATGTGATGAGATATTCTGCAGGAAGAAGCTTGCAAAACTACTTCAAAATGGTTTTTCAAAATGATTTTCAAAACTATTTTTTTTAAATGTTTTAGCTTTAAAAATTATCTTTTCAAATGATTTTCAAAAAGATGTTTTAGCCTTAAAATATTCTTTGTTTTTGTTTTTAAATAAACTCTTGTTTTAAACTTCGTTTGTTTTTAAACTATCTTCTGATTTTTAAAAATTCTTTTATAATATATATATACTTGAGATTTAAAATCAAATTTATATATACATTCTAAAAATATATTTTTCTACTCTTCTTTATTTTAAATCATAGGAAAATTAGTTTATTTTACTCCAGAATCATTTCATCTTGTTTTCCTTTCAATACCATTTTCAAAACAAATTTTACATTGTTTTTAACTAAGGGATGTCGACATCATGGGATACCCCATGTCGACATGGTGGCCGTTAAATTCAAAAGTTTCAATTTTCAAAAGAAGTGTCTGTTCGTTTAAATCTCTTCACGAATGGTTATGACCGTTACTGGTCTATAAATAGCCTTCACAAACGAATTTTTTAACCAACTATTTTCTTATTTTCTTCACTCCTTCTCCACAAAACCATATTCTAAAATTTTCATATTTTTAAGATCGTGCCGAAATTCTACCGAATTCTCAAGTGAATCAGATTAGAATCTCATTCTTGTTTGATTCTCTGCCCTCTCTTGAAGAACAAAGTGCTATTCAGAGTTATAGGATCAATTTGTACTCAAAAGTTTATCGAGTCTCTCTATAAGGCGTGGTTGTGCCTGGAAATCAATTCGGTGATCTTGTGTCCCGTAAATCAAGAGATTTTGCCCCGGACTCGAAGGAAGGAGGGTACCTCAAGGCCTTTAGAAATTGAGGATTGTAATCTCGACATTGGTATAATAAAAATTTGTACGAGGTGTTTGCCTTGGTGCAGGACTGGACGTAGGGTAACTCTGTACCAGTATAAAATCCGGTGTGTTCTTTCCTTTTACTGATTTTTATTTACTTTCTGCATCTATATAACAAGCCTTTAACTGTTTTCTTAGTTCATTATATTTTACAACCTCCGATGCCATAGCACGTGCATGTATCAAATTTTGTAGTTCATCCGTGTTAGGAACTTGAGATAGTGGTTTTGATGACAACAACCTTTGTAACTTATTTTATTATAACTTATATACTAACACTATTGTCTAGATACATATGAATGTTATTATGTAGGATATATATAAGGCAGGAACTGATTATTGAAGACTGTACAATATAAAGGTCAAGAATGAAGAAGTCAAGTTTGAAGACTCGTGAGTATCAAGATCAAGATTTCGAGATATGTGTCTAGTTTATTGTTAAAACTTCATAATAGCACGGAAACCTTCATTCCATATTTCATTTGGGATGGAACCCATTTCTACCTTCTTAGTGGCCTACAAACCCATGACAAGTAGCTTACAAACCTACGACAAGTGGCTTACAAACCCACGAACATCCTGGTTTTGTACAAGTTCTCGAGTTCCGATGTGATGAGATATTCTGCAGGAAGAAGCTTGCAAAACTACTTCAAAATGGTTTTTCAAAATGATTTTCAAAATTGCTTTTCAAAATGTTTTAGCCTTAAAATATTCTTTGTTTTTGTTTTTTTAAAATAAACTCCTGTTTTAAACTTTGTTTGTTTTTAAACTATCTTCTGATTTTTAAATATTCTTTTATAAAATATGTATATTTAAAATCAAATTTATATATACATTCTAAAAATATATTTTTCTACTCTTCTTTATTTTAAAAGATAGAAAAATTAGTTTATTTTACTCCAGAATCATTTCATCTTGTTTTCCTTTTAATACCATTTTTAAAACAAATTTTACATTGTTTTTAACTAAGGGATGTCGACATCATGGGATACCCCATGTCGACATGGTGGCCGTTAAATTCAAAAGTTTCAATTTTCAAAAGAAGTGTCTATTCGTTTAAATCTCTTCACGAATGGTTATGACCATTACTGGTCTATAAATAGCCTTCACAAACGAATTTTTTAACTAACTATTTTCTTCACTCCTTCTTCTCCACAAATCCATATTTTTAAGATCGTGTCGAAATTCTACCGAATTCTCAAGTGAATCAAATTAGAATCTCATTCTTGTTTGATTCTCTGCCCTCTCTCGAAGATCAAAGTGCTATTCAGAGTTATAGGATCAATTTGTAATCAAAAGTTTATCGAGTCTCTCTATAAGGCGTGGTTGTGCCTGGAAATCAATTGGGTAATCTTGTGGCCCGTAAATCAAGAGAGTTTGCCCCGGACTCATGAGACAGGAGGGTACCTCAAGGCCTTTAGAAATTGATGATTGTAATCTCGACATTGGTATAATAAAAATCTGTATGAGGTGTTTGCCTTGGTACAGGACTAGACGTAGGGTAACTCCGAACTAGTATAAAATCCGGTGTGTTCTTTCCTTTTACTGTTTTTCGTTTACTTACTGTATCTGTGTTTGATTCTGTGATAGTTCTGTGATTAAGTTCTGCATTTGTTTATAACATAATTTTTAAATTAGTCCATATAAGTCTTAGAATCCATTAAACACCATTCACCCCCCCCCTCTAGTGTTAAATTAGCCTTAAGATCCTTAATTCGCACTCCCTTTCAATTGGTATCAGAGCATAGGTTTTCATAGTTTTCATAATCTGAAACTTGAAACGTTAAAAATGGCATTTTTAGGAAATTTTGTTAATACTAGTTTGAATTTATGCATTTCATCAAAGTATCATAAGTCTGCATATAGTTCTTATGAAAAATCAAGTTATCTACCGAATTGGTTTATTATGCAGGAACAGACATGCTACATGGCTTTTGAAGAATCAACAACCAATGGACAAACTGTGCAAATTGAGAAAGATAAATGGATACTTGATAGTGGTTGTTCAAGGAATATTACTGGAAATCCCGAGATACTCAATGACATTATATATCAAGATGGTGGATTGGTCAACTTTGGAGATAACTCAAAACGATATGTGATTGACATCGACAATGTCGGTAATTCTAAAACTCCTCTTATTTCTGATGTTTTACTAGTTAGGAATTTAAAACGTAATTTGCTTAGTATAAGTCAACTATGTGATAAAGGATTTAAAATTAAATTTGTAAAAGATAAGTGTCACATCGAAGATAATAAGTCAAATATTATCTTTGAAGGAATTAGGAAGAAAAACATTTACATCCTTAGTATGAAAGTTTCATATGATAACTTATGTCTTTTGGCTAATACAAGTGACCCTTGGATTTGGCAGAAAAGATTTAGTCATTTAAATTTCAAACTGTTATCTAGGTTATCAAAACTTGACTTAGTTAAAAGTCTTTCCAAGTTCAATCAATTAATCACAATAAATATGTTTTTGTAATTGTAGATGATTATTCTAGATATACTTGGACAATTTTTCTTAAACTTAAAAGTGATGCTTTTGAATTATTTAAGAATTTTGCTAAAAGAATTCAAAATCAACATTCTTTAAAAATAAAAACTATTCGTAGTGATCACGGCAGAGAATTTGAAAATGAAAATTTTGAGAATTTCTGTAATAAAAAAGGAATTACTTATAATTTCTCTTTTCCAAGAACTCCACAACAAAACGGAGTGGTAGAACGTAAAAATAGAACGATTCAAGAGTGTGCTAGAAAATGCTTTCTGATAGTAACTTACCTAAAAACTTTTGGGCTGAAGCAGTCGCTACAGCTTGTTTTATATTAAAAGGATTTTAATTAGACCATTAACTAATAAAACACCATATGAATTACTTTACAATAATAAACCAATATTAGCTTATTTTAAAGTTTTTGGTAGTAAGTGTTTTATTCTTAATACAAAAGATAATTTAGATAAATTTGAACCTAAATCCAACAAAGGTATCTTTATCTGATATTCTAATAGAAGTAAAGCATTTAGAGTTTATAATTTAAGAACTAACACTATTGAAGAAACAATGCATGTATATTTTGATGAAAATTTTAAAGATACTGTACAAATAGAAGATGAAGAAGATTTTGTAACTTTAAATAATTAACCTAATGAAACTAATTGTGAAATCATTCAACCTAATAAAAGAATTAGGCTATTAAAAGATCATCCTGTAGAAAATATAATAGGAAATATTGAATCTATAGTTAAAACAAGAAATCAACTAAATAGTATGTGTAATGTAGCTTTTATATCAACTATTGAACCTAAAAATCCAAAGGAAGCATCATCTGATGATTCATGGATTCTTGCCATGCAAGAAGAATTGAATCAGTTCACTAGAAATGATGTTTGGAAACTTGTTCCTAGACCCGAGGATAAAAGTATAATTGGAACAAAATGGGTTTATAAAAATAAAATGAATGAACTTGGTGAGGTCGTGAGAAATAAAGCCCGTTTAGTCGCGCAAGGTTATTGTCAAGAAGAAGGAATTGATTATGACGAAACCTTTGCACCCGTAGCAAGACTAGAAGCTATCAGGATTCTACTTGCTTTCGCAAACTACAATAATTTCAAGTTATATCAAATGGATGTTAAAAGTGCTTTTCTAAATGGTTTTGTAAAAGAAGATGTTTATGTTGAACAACCTCTGCTTTTTGAAGGTAATAAATTTCTAAATCATGTATATAAATTAAAGAAAGCTTTATATGGTCTGAAACAAGCTCCTAGAACCTGGTATGAAAGACCAAGATCTTATTTACTACAATCTGGTTTTGAAATTGGTAAAATAGATACAACTCTTTTTATTAAAAGAAACAAAAATGATATTCAATTAGTATAAGTATATGTAGATGATATAATATTTGGATCAACTAATAACATAATGAATAAAGAAATTTCAGATATAATGACTAAAGAATTTGAAATGAGTCATATGGGAGAACTAAGTTTCTTCTTAGGACATCAAATCAAACAATTAGATAAAGGAATTTTCATTAGTCAAGAAAAATATGCTAAGGATTTAATTAATAAATTTGGATTGACCACTTCTAGTGGGAAACCAACTCCAATGACAACTAATGTAGCTTTAAGTAAAGAAGATAAATCAAAAGATGTTGATAAAAAATTATCTAGGGGAATGATTGGTTCGCTGCTTTATATAACAACAAGTCGTCCTGACATCATGCATAGTGTTTGTCTCTGTGCAAGACACCAATCTCAACCTAAAGAAACTCACTTAAAAGCTGTTAAAAGAATTTTAAGATATGTAAAACATACTTTAGATTATGGTTTATTTTACCCTAAAAATGATGTATTTGATTTAATTTCATATTGTTATGCTGATTACGCTGGTTGTAAATCAGACCGAAAAAGTACAAGTGGAACTTATCACTTTCTAGGAAATTCTCTGGTTTCCTGGTTTAGTAAGAAGCAAAATACTGTATCCTTGTCAACAACTAAAGCAGAATATATATCTGCTGCTTTGGCTTGTTCTCAAGTTATATATATGCAACAAACTTTAAAAGATTTTGGATTAACTATAACTAAATCACCAATTTATTATGATAATACTAGTGCAATAAACCTATCTAAGAATCCAACTCATCGTGCTAGAACAAAACATATTGATATTAGACATCATTTTCTTAGAGATAATATAAGTAAAGAAGTCATAACTCTTGAATATATTAACACTGAAAAACAAATTGCTGACATATTAACCAAACCATTAAATGAACAAAACTTTACTAAATTTAGAAGAGAATTAGGTATATGTTCATTAACTGAAATATAAATTATAAATAATACAAGTATAGTTAATAACTAATATAAATAAAAAATTCTCAAAAATTGAACTGGGCATGTCGACATGACCCATCCCCCTATGTCGACATACAGGCCGAGATTTTCAAATTTAAATTTTCCTCTAAAATTAGTTATTAAGTTATATATTTATATATTTCGACTTTTACTCCTTTTCTCTGTTCTATTCTCTGTAGTAAACTTCTAAAACGGTAAATTAATGGCTTCCTCTTCTAATAATGAACCTTCTTCACCCACTTCTCCTCATTCTGGCCCTTGTCAACGTTCCACGCACGTACGAGTCATCAAATTACAAGAGAATATGAAAGATTTGCTTCAAATGATGATGGAAATTCAAGTAAGTCAACTGCGAATGGCTAGAGAACAAGATAGGCAAGGCAGAATCCTTAGGAATTTACAAAACTTCCTTATGGATAACCATGCCAATCCCATTGTCATTGAAGAATCGTCAAAAGCCATGGATTCTGAAGAAGAAGAGCCTCTAGAAGAACCACAAGAGGATCAAGAAGAAGAACATCCTCTGTCGAATCTGGATGTTCATATGGACGAAGACAACGACGTGATTTGCGTTGGAGAGGTCCTTTTTGATGCTAATAGGAACTTGGTCGAACAACGTGGAAACTTTTGTCTCCACTATCCAATTTGTTCGGTCCATAAATCACCAATAGTTAAGGGTCCTCGTTAAGAGTTTTTCGTTTTTCTCTTTCTTGATTGTATATTGGTTTGTTAATTTGTATATAAGTGTTATCTTAATTAATGTTCTTCTAAAAACAATCTTTGGTTTATAAAATCTTGAATTCCATTTAACTTAGGATGCTATATTTCACTCATACATAGTTATTATTCTTGTGTCATATGTTTGTTTATCTCATTTTTTATTAAGTTCAAGGTTTATAGGTTATTTTTGTTGATGAAAAAGGGGGAGAAGTTAGATAAAATAGTAGGCTTGGAGTAAGGGGGAGTTGTTGGTGTAAGGGGGGAGTTATGGTATGATCGACGTGGTAAGTATATTTTATAAGGTTGTCATCATCAAAAAGGGGGAGATTGTTAGGAACTAGAGATAGTGGTTTTGATGACAACAACCTTTGTAACTTATTTTTTTATAACTTATATACTAACACTATTGTCTAGATATATATGAATGTTATTATGCAGGATATTTATAAGGCAGGTACTGATTATTGAAGACTGTACAGTATAAAGATCAAGAATGAAGAAATCAAGTTTGAAGACTCATGAGTATCAAGATCAAGATTTCAAGATAAGTGTCTAGTTTT
This sequence comes from Allium fistulosum, assembly GCA_030737815.1. NCBI lineage: Eukaryota > Viridiplantae > Streptophyta > Magnoliopsida > Asparagales > Amaryllidaceae > Allium > Allium fistulosum. The sequence continues at coordinate 72,104,589 of CM060903.1, forward strand.
GTTAAAACTTCATAATAGCATGGAGATCTTCATTCCAAATTTCATTTGGGATGGAACCCATTTCTACCATCTTAGTGGCTTACAAAACCATGACAAGTAGCTTACAAACCTACGACAAGTGGCTTACAAACCCACGAACATCTTGGTTTTGTACAAGTTCTCGAGTCCTGATGTGATGAAATATTCTGCAGGAAGAAGCTTCCAAAACTACTTCAAAATCATTTTTTAAAATAATTTTCAGAACTGTTTTTTTTAAATGTTTTAGCTTTAAAAATTATCTTTTCAAATGATTTAAAAAAGATGTTTTAGCCTTAAAATATTCTTTGTTTTTTTTAAATAAACTCTTGTTTTAAACTTCGTTTGTTTTTAAACTATCTTTTGATTTTTAAAAATTCTTTTATAATATATATATACTTGAGATTTAAAATCAAATTTATATATACATTCTAAAAATATATTTTTCTACTCTTCTTTATTTTAAATCATAGGAAAATTAGTTTATTTTACTCCAGAATCATTTCATCTTGTTTTCCTTTCAATACCATTTTCAAAACAAATTTTACATTGTTTTTAACTAAGGGATGTCGACATCATGGGATACCCCATGTCGACATGGTGGCCGTTAAATTCAAAAGTTTCAATTTTCAAAAGAAGTGTATGTTCATTTAAATCTCTTCACGAATGGTTATGACCGTTATTGGTCTATAAATAGCCTTCACAAACGAATTTTTTAACTAACTATTTTATTCACTCCTTCTCCACAAAACCATATTCTAAAATTTTCATATTTTTAAGATCGTACCGAAATTCTGCCGAATTCTCAAGTGAATCAAATTAGAATCTCATTCTTGTTTGATTCTCTGCCCTCTCTCAAAGTTCAAAGTGCTATTCAGAGTTATAGGATCAATTTGTAATCAAAAGTTTATCGAGTCTCTCTATAAGGTGTGGTTGTGCCTGGAAATCAATTTGGTGATCTTGTTTCTCGTAAATCAAGAGAGTTTGCCCTAGACTCGAAGACAGGAGGGTACCTCAAGGCCTTTAGAAATTGAGGATTGTAATCTCGACATTGGTATAATAAAAATCTGTATGAGGTGTTTGCCTTGGTGCAGGACTGGACGTAGGGTAACTCCGAACCAGTATAAAATCCGGTGTGTTCTTTCCTTTTACTGCTTTTTATTTACTTTCTGCATCTGTGTTTGATTCTGTGATTGTTCTGTGATTTAGTTCTGCATTTTTTTATATCATAATTTTTAAATTAGTCCATATAAGTCTTAGAATCCATTAAACACTATTCATCCCCCTCTAGTGTTAAATTAGCCTTAAGATCCTTAATCTGCACTCCCTTTCACTGATTGCCTTTGCCACTTCCATGCTAAACCGAGCAAGCACCATTCGAATGTACTCCTTTTGAGTGAGGCTCAAAAGTCCTAGCTTTCTATCCCTTTGGATTTCCATACCCAAAATTTTCTTTGCTTCTCCAAGGTCTTTCATTTCGAATTCCGCTTTTAGCTTTCGCTTTAAACCATCGATTTCAGCCTTATCCTTGGAAGCAATCAACTTATCATCAACGTACAAGAGTAGGTATACCCATCTACCATTCTTTAAATGCTTAAAGTACACATAAGCGTCTCTGATGCTACAATAAAAACCAAGTGAAAGCATAAAAGAGTCAAACCTCTTGTACCATTGTCTATGCGACTGCTTAAGTCCATATAATGACTTCTTCAATTTGCAAACCCAATTTTCTTTCCCATCTACAAAAAAATCCTCCTGGTTGCTTCATGTAGATGGTCTTATCCAAGTCTCCATGCAAGAAAGCGGTTTTCACATCCAGTTGCTCCAGCTCCAAGTCATGAGTTGCGACGATAGCGAGCAAATGCAGATGGACGTATGCCTCACTACTGGAGAGAATATCTCATCATACTCCAATCCCTTTCTTTGTGAAAACCCTTTAGCAAACTAGTCTAGCCTTGTATCTCCCATCATCCTTCACCTTGATTACCCACTTGCAACCTATGGTTAGGCTTTCTTGAGGAGGTGGTACGAAATCCCAAGTCTTGTTCTTCTTCAACGACTCTAACTCCTCTTCCATAGCGCACATCCACTTCGAACTGTCACATGACTTCAAAACTTCATCAAGGTCAAGCGGCCCCTCATGAACCACATGTAGGGCATAGTCAAACTAATCACCAAGGCTAAGGTTTGCAAACTTCCAATCACCATACCTTTAGGGCGGCCTAATAGTCCTACGACTGACCCGGGTAGGTACTGCTTCGCCTAAACTCCTTTCAGCTCCACATTGAACCGAACTTTCTCTAGATTCAGGCACATCACCAGCACTGCTAGAAGGTACCTGTGGACTATCATGTGATATTTCATCAACTGCGTTTTCCTCAACGACATCAACAACAACTCTACTATTTGATTGGAACACGTGAACTTCTTCCATCTTCTTAGGCCTATCAGATTCTTCTGATGTGGTAGATAGCTTCTCCTTCGGATTGAGCATAGCAGACTCATCAAAAGTAACATGTTTGGAATGAACAATCTTCCGATCAATAGGGTTCCAAATTCGATACCCATTGATACCATCAGTGTATCCCATTAGTATGCCCTTGTATGCTCTATCCTTCAACTTGTCATAACCTGTATGGTGAACATACACAGGACAACCAAAAATTCAGAAGTAACCAAGATACACTGCTTTACCTCACCACTTCTCCTCTAGAATCTTCCTATCTATGGCTGAGCATGAAATTTGATTTATGATATGCATCGCAGTTGATAATGTCTCAGCCCAAAAGCCTCTAGACAAGCGCGCCGTCAATCTCAAGCAACGATCCTTCTCTAGTAGAGTCATGTTCATCCTTTCTGCAACCCCATTAGATTGTGGATCTCCGGGTGTAGTGAAATGTCTCTGAATGCCATGCTGTCTACAAAAGTCGAGGAACTCCTTAGAGACAAATTCACCACCATTATCAGATCTCAGCACCTTCAACCTAGAACCAGATTGGTTCTCAACAAGTGCTTTCCAGTCTTTGAACTTCTCAAAACTCTCTGATTTGGCCTTCATCACATACACCCATACTTTTCGAGAAAATTCATCAATGAAAGAGATAAAATACTTTGCTCCTCCAAGAGAAGGAGTAGCAACCGGTCCCCAAACATCTGTATGCATGTACTCAAGTACTCGCCTCGATCTATGGAGTCCAACTCCAAAAGATACTTTAGTTTGCTTGCCCAACACACATTCTTGGAAAAATCCATCTTGTCAAAGCTCTTCTTTGATCATCTTCCGTCTCTGAAGCAACTCTAAGCTCTTCTTTGAAATATGACCCAACCTGAGATGCCAAAGCTTTGTGGCATCCAATGCATGAGAACTATCTCCTCTAACACATGACTCTCCAAGAACTGTGGTTCCTTTCAGAAAGTACAGATTTTGGAACACATCTCCTTTCATAAGAACTAGTGCACCTCTCGAAACCTTCAGGCTATCCTTATCGATAGTTATCTTGCATCCCAAAGATGCCAATTGTCCTAAAGAAATTAAGGACTTCCGAAGACCTAGAACATATCGGGCACTTGTCAAAGTACGTATCACTCCGTCAAACATCCTGATCCGTACTATACCTTCACTCATTGCTCTACAGCTAGCATCATTACCCATAAGAATAGAGCTTCCCTCTCGTCCAACGAAAGAACTGAAGTAATCCTTATTAGGTGTCATATGGATAGACGCCCCGAGTCTAGCACCCAATGGTCTGAGACATCCGATATAGCTATAGACAACACATCGTCAGATATAGACTCCTCCACCGCAAATGATGAAGATCCATCTTCTTCCTTCTTCTTCAGATCTGGACAATCCTTTTTCCAATGACCAGGTTTCTTGCAGATGAAGCACTTCCCATCCTTAGACTTTCCTCTCCTGCCATTACCGGGCTTCCTAGACTTGGAACGCCCTCTAGAGTGCCAATTCTTCTTATCTTCTCTACCTTTTTCAGCAAACAGGTCGTGACTACTACTTTCCACCTCTACTTCCTTCACTTATCTCCTTCATCTGATCTCTCAAGCCTTCAGATAGAAGGCCTGACTTCACATCTTCCACTGTCAATGTGTCTCTAGCGAAGATAAGGCTGTTAGCGAAACCTGTGTATCACTTCGGAAGAGAACACAAAAGAATCATTGCTATTTTCTCCTCATCCATCTTCAAGTCAACAGTCTTCATCTTCATCACGAGACCATCAAAGAAACTAAGATGTTCCTTCACTGAAGTACCATCTCTCATCCGCATAGTGAAAATGAATTCAGTAATATCAAACGGTTGGTCAGAGATTTCCTCAAGTAGAGATTTTCTAGCTTGGTCCAGATGCCCCTAGTAGTGGTCTGACTGCTAATCTCTGAGATAACATTCTCTCCCATAGCTAGCTGTAAAGTAGTAAACGCCTATTTCTCCATCTCCTTCCTTTCTGCGACTGAGATGTTAACAGTAAACTCCTCAGGGGCAAACACTACTGGATGGACTTCATTCCTCATTAGAACAACCTTCATCCTCCATTGCCACTTCTCGAAGTCTTTACCCCCATTCCATTTCTCAATTGCCAACTGTGATCCTGACGCGATATACATCCCTCTAGTATAGGGTCTTGTAACAACTGGAGTCGCTTCATCTCCTGCCATAGCGCCTAAAACTCCTCAATCAACCTTGCAGCTCTGGTACCAGGCTGTTGGGGAAAATCCCTTCAGATGATCAGTCAAAGGAATAAAAAACGCAACGCAACGGAAAACAATAAACAGGAATGTGATTGTAGTAGGACGGAACAAACAGAGATAAACATCAAAACAGACAGTCACAGATCAATAAAATGCAGAAAAATATATAACACCAGTATTTATAGTGTTTCCACTACCGCGAGGCAGTGTACGTCCACTTGGGGAGAGGAGATTTTATTAATCACTGAAAGATTAGAGTTACAAGATTGATTCACTTTTGGAGGCTATACATAAGAAGAATTTACAATACAGATAAAATTCTGCAGAGTTTCAGCTCTCTAGGATGACTTTGAAATTGGCTGAAATTAGCTCTCAATTTCGGCTGCCATTGTTGTCCAGAAGCTCCTCTATTTATAGAGTGAAGATATGAGGAGGTGTAGCTGCTATATAGCGGCCCTGAGGTTTGGTTCGACATGTATCTAGTTTGGTTCGGCAAAACGCCGAGCGAAATATTTGGTTCAACATCCAAAATACTGAACGAAATATTTCGTTTGGTAAATTACCGAACGAAACATTTCATTCGGTATTTGTTTTCCCACCGCTCCAAAACTCTATGCCACTTCCTTCTCTTCGTTCAGCAAATCTAGAGATAAGGTTGTGGTTTTACCGAACGACTTTTTCACCGAACTACTTCAAATCACCGAATGAAATCTTGGTCCGGTCTTCACTTCAACATCTCAACACCGAACAAAGCCTTCTTCCCTAAATCAGTACCGAACCAAAAATTTCTCCTCTTCTTCGTTCGGCAAGGTCACTGCTCCAATCAAAGCTAGGGTTTCATGCTTCTTCCACCGAATGAGCTCCTCTTGGCTTCTAGGGTTTTGGCTTGCTCAACTTTGGGGATCTCGGTATCAATTTCTAACAATTCTTATACGAATTTCTAAGATTCTCGTACCAGACTTATGTCTGACTCATAGTTTTATTTTTCCCTTAAAACCTCAGGTATGTCTTTTGAGAAGACTAAGTATGCAGGAATTAGTTTGGATGTTTCAAGCTGTTGGAGATGAGCTGGAGTCTTCCACCTATCTATCTATCTATTCTCTTTTCCATTGTACTATATTATGCATATATCTGATCAGCATTACGAGGACAGGCAGTTACAACCATCCAGATCATTATAGTAGTACTTACTATGTACCGTCTGTTTGTAAATTATATATTTTTGTTCCACTGTTAGATTCTGATGTTGTGTTCCTTCTTGTTCTTGTTCCTTTTACTTTTCACCCTAACAATCTTTATTTTCGGCACTTAAGTGTGTGGCAATGAATAATATGGATATATTAGTGTCAACATTGGAGGATCGAAAATGTCAATCATTACACCACAACATATGAATAAAACATTCTATGAGTTAAGAACACCATAAATAATATGTGGCGATTTAATCTTAGCCAGCACTATAAACTTCAAACTTTTTTCTTTTTATATTGAAAAAGATACTAAGTGGAAATAGTTGATTTTCCGACATTTATCAACGGTAATAAATAACATAACAGCATTTTTATTTAAGAAATTATTTTATACCACTCTTATGAAATATTCACATTAATCTAAAACCCCATCAGTAGAGGAAAAATATATTTTCAAATGATTTTCTACCATAATTATGAGTTAAGCCAAAGTGGCAAGCCAAGAAGAGTTATCCTCATGTACTAACAACTAGTAAACCACTAATGTCTACTTACCTTTTTAAACACCATATTTGTATTTTTAACAGAGCATTCATCCTTAATATCACTTTTATAAATTATATGACGTTTAGTATCTTCCTAGCAATAAAATGACTGCCTGTTGAAATTTGTACCTTTCCCGATTAATAGGATCCGAGATTACTATAGAAATTATAAGAGAACATCATAATATAGGATTAAAGGAAAATAAGTAAAAAGAAATAAAAGAAAAAACAACCTTTCCCAAGCAACAGCGATTACATATAGAGAGATATATTTTTCTTGCCAAAGAGGGTATATTAACAAATACCTCAAACCCTACATAATATATAACTTCAGCATGGATTGGATTTACATAATTCAAACATAATACTAAAAATAAAAACATATATTATTAGCTATACCTTAGTATCTTCCTTTTCATTACAAACTTATGCTCATAGATCTTCGATTTGTGAGGCTTTTGTCGTTAAAATCTTCTTCTATAAATTAAAAGATAATCACCGAAGCAAGGAAAACCTTACTACCCTCTAAGAATGGAAATTAATAATTAATTTTCAGAATATCCAGGTATATTGTAGGGAGTTATTTGAAGAAGAGAGTTGAGAAAGAGTAGGGGTTACATTGAAGTAGGTTGTGGGATAATTTTTCTCACCGTCTTTTAACTTCGTTAACTTGAAAGTTATTTTAGATGGTGTGTTTTATTTATAAGCACTTGATATATGCTGCGACTTTAATCTAAGCTGTTCTTTGTCTTTTATTTGTCTCTGCCATTAACACTAAGCAATTTTATTCTATGGATAAGATAGAAGATTTTTCGACACTTCCCCTAAAACATATACTGGCTTATATTGAAATATTTACAAATGCTTTCAAATATACATTAAAATCATGAATCATTTTTAGTAGTTCGAACATCACACATCAAACATCAAACATCAAACATCACACAATAGCAAACAACACAATACTTATCCATTTAGACTGCAAATATTTGTGGTAAAAATTGCAAATATTTGCAACATTTGCAAAAGAAAATTTAAATATTTGCACATTTGGTAAAAAAAATTGAAAAACGATAGTTTTTGTTATATAAATATGCGATTAAGTTTAGATTTTGATTTTCAAAACAAAAACAAAAATGAAAATTGTCGAAAATAATTTTAGGGGCATAATTTAAAACATGTTTTTCGGAAGAGTTTTTCGTATATTCAGCTTGAAAATAAGAGCTGAGTCCTATTTCGTTTAAAAAGAAATAACGGATTCAATTTATAATTCATTAATCTAAATAAAGTCATCATATAGTGCATTACAAATAATATTTTTTTACTTCAAAGACCTTCATTTTTCTATATAATTTTTTACGGAACACACGCTTCATTTTGCTTCTAATATTTTACATTAAACTCCATATATTATAATTAATCACGCAATCATAAAACTCCTCTGTTAAGCAGTTGGAAATATTGCAAGTTATTAATAGTAATAGATTTTCCTTCATTGGCATTCTTGAAAATAAATTATCTCGTGATAATATTGATAGATTTATGACTAAAATCAACAAAAACAGGAAATATGCTCATAATTTATCTACTGGTCCAAAAAGTCGTAATCTTATTATTTGGGACTCTACTCAATGGTCGAATATCATTTTACACTCTAATGACCAATACATTTCTTCTATTCTACATAATCAAAGTGGCATTAGCAGTTTATGCACAACGGTTTATGCTTTTAATGGAGAAATGAAGCGTATGGATCTACAGAAATATATTACAGATCAGTCTAAAAGTGTTACTTTCCCCTGGATTGTGGCGGACGATTTCAATGCTATTTTATCCCCTAATGATAGAATGAACAATGATCTTTTAAATTCGATGGGAGATCAAGAATTCATTGATTTCATTTCCTCTTCTAAACTAGTGGAGCAAGATTTCACGGGTAACTTTTTCACTTTGAGAGGAGGTCAAAATTTATCTATTCACAGTATAATTGATCATGTTTTTGTTAACAATTTATGGATGGATAAATTTTATCACTTTGGAATTAACTTTTCTAATCATTCCTTAAGTGACCATTCTCCTATTAAGATTAATCTTATGTTAAATTATATAAATAGGATTAGAATACCTTTCAAGTGTAACAACTCTTGGCATCTTCAAGTGGGATACCGTTCCTCACTTGATGATGCTATGATGCTGCAGTTCTCTGGAAACCCCCTCCGCATGCTCTTATGCAAATGAAATCAATTAAATCTGCATTGAAGAGATGGAAAAAAGAGAAAAGTAACATTTACACAACGGTGGAGAAATTAAAGGTTGAGACTAATGAGATATATAATCAACTAGTTATTAACCCAATGAATAACGGTTTAATAGAGCAATATATCTCAAAAGCTAAGAAACTGCAATTCTTCATGAGTAAAATAGCAGTAGATAATGAACAAAGGATGAAAAAAAATTGGCTTATTAAAGGGGATAAACCATCTGAGATTTTTTACAGCAAGATTAATACTCTTATCCCTAGACAAAGGAGTAAATTTATTCTTAATGATGATGGTTCTTGGTCATCAGCATTAGAAAAACTTGCTCAAGATGCCATTAGATACTTCTCTGATCTATTCACATCATCTCAGGCTACATACCAATTCCCAGGCATAACATGTAAGAAAATTTTAACAAATCATGCTAGAAATACTTTATGCAAACCATTTCAGCTAGAGGAAATTAAAGTTGCTACATTCCAAATTAATGATAATAGCTCCCCTGGACCTGATGGTCTTAATTCAAAATTTTACAGAGTCCACTGGGAGAAAATAAAATATGATATATGGAATGCTATGCATGGTATCCTCCAATCCGGAAAAATTATCAGAGAAATCAATCATACTTTCATTTTTCTTATACCAAAAAAGCCTGATGCGGTTAATATGACTGACTTTAGACCGATTTCACTATGAAATGTTTCTTATTAAATCCTTGCCAATCTTCTTTGTAGTAGAATGAAAAAATATATGAATGATCGTATTTCATACAATCAGAATGCTTTTATTCCTGGTAGAATAAATACTGAGAATTTCCTGCTAGCATACGAAATGGTTAGAGGATTCAACATGAAAAATTCTAACAATCTATGCTTGAAAATTGATCTGCATAAAGACTACGACATAATAAGTAGAGAGTTTACTCATTACATGCTAATTTCTATGAGCTTTCCATTATTATTTGCTGATCTTATCTATGAGTGAATTTCTACTCCCTCGTTTTCGGTATTAATTGATGGTTCCCTCTTTGGATTCATTAATAGCTCGAGAGGACTAAGACAAGGTGATCCTCTCTCGCCGTATTTATTTTCAATTGCTATGGAATTCCTTACTATTTTGCTTGATGTGGAATACTTAAAAGGCAACCTACTACCCATATACTAAACCGAGCCATTAATTACACATATGCTGTATGCATATGATATTTTAGTTTTGGCTAAAGCTACCTCTGAAAATGCTAAAAGCATTAAACACATTTTTCAGGTTCTGAAAAATGTATCTGGTCTTGGTTTAAATGCAAATAAGTCTACTTTGTTCTTTAGTAAAGGAGCAAAAAAAAGCAACAAATTGCTAATATTTTAACATCAGCACTGATAATCTTCCAATTGTGTACCTGGGCATCCCACTTTCATATAACAAGTTAAAAGCGAGGTATTTTAGATGGTTAATCGACAAAATAAATAAAAAAAATTCAATCACTGGAATAACAAGATGCTCAATATCAGTGGCAGGACAGAATTAGTTAAAACTGTCATTTATCCTATGATTCAATTTTGACTTCAAATCACACAATTCCCTGTGTCTATTATCTAGAAAATCAATTCCATATGTGCTAACTTTATTTGGAAATCTAAAGCACATAAAATGAGCTGGGATGATGTCTGTAAAACTAAAAGTGAGGGTGGACTTGGTATCAGAAGAATTGATGATATTGCTAAAGCAGTTGTAGTAAAATTATTATGGAAATATATACAAGCAGATTCTCTTTGGGCAAAATGGATGCATAGTAAGTACTGTAAAACTGTTAATTTTTGGACAGCTATGATAGATAATAATGCTTCATATGTTTGGAAATCTATGCTTAGATCCAGACAGTACTGCAAAGGATTAATTGATAGAAAAATTGCAAATGGTGAAAACGCAGATATTTGGTTTGATCCATGGCTTAATGGATCATCACTGATTGATAAATTTGGATGGAACAGTATGTCAACTAATGGTGGATGTAACAGAAAGGTATCCATACTAATGTCTGATAATGAATAAAACATAATATTGTTCATGTTCCTACACAAATACATCATTCAATATACAACATTACTATCCACAATCAAATGCATCAAGATTTTTGGTCTACCTTCCTAACAACAGTGTCTAGTTTAGCATGAAATCGGCTTCGAATCAAATCAGATGTAGGCATACTGAATTAAATTGGACAAAAATCATTTGGGATAAAGGATGTGCCCCAAAAATGTCAATCTGCGCTCTACTGGAAAAAATTGACAAATTAAATACGAAAGATAGGATCAGTAGATGAAATTCTAACATTAATCGTAATTGTATGCTATGTCTAAATCAATTTGAAGACAGAGATCATCTGTTTTATCACTGCAATTACTCGAGACAACTACTGGAAAACATTAGGCTTAAGTTAAAGCTTAATCTTGGTAACTCTTATGATATTAATCAAATATTGGAAATTATGTGTCAAAACCAGAATAATAACTCACTATTGAATCGGATCATCAACATAACTTTTACTGCACTGGTATGGTATATAGTGTGAAAGAAACAGCCGGATATTCAAACGCATTAAACTGCCTACCACAATGAGATTAAGGCTTTTAATTCAAGACTGCAAAACCTTAATCCAACATCAATTGGAATCTAAAACGATAAGTACATATATTAAACTTATCTTAGCCAATTTTGACATTACCACTTATCCAAAAGCTACCCACCATCCTCCTTGAAAGATGCTCGAGATTCTGATGCAAATTGGTGATGGTTCTCTTTGTACCTCCTTGTTTTGAGCCACCGACATTATTTTCCAAGCTTGCGATATTAATTTCTCAGATCTAATTTGGGAAAGTAAATGAGTTTTCTCTCTTTGGAATGTGGTTCTACAAAGACTTCGTGTGTCTCTCTACTTTCTACTGCTTTGTTCCATGTGTCGGTTCTTATATTGTTTTTTATTTATTTTATTATGTTTTGCTGAACCAAGCTGCTCGTATGGTTGGTTTTGAGTGTATTCTCTTTTGTTTACTCCTCAATCTATTTGACAATTTGGTTCAGGCCCTATGTCGTTGTATTGTTAATATATGGACATGATATGTACTCTTTTTTCTTGCAAGGTACCCATCTAGGTTAGGGGAGTTGCAAGGTTTTAATGAGGCATATCATGAAAGTATATGTTTTCTTTTCTAGTAAATAAAGTACCTTTTTCCAAAAAAAAATTCAGTAAACTATTATTTGTTGATTTGTCTAATAAATCATAAAAATATGTAAATTCCAATATTTATGCCACATGCATATTAACAAAAATAGTATAAAATTCAGTTAGCTATATAAATACATTGATCGCATAACATAATTATATATATGAGTAATAGTTACGAATTTAATTTATGATTTGTTTATAAATATATTAATACATTGCATTGTAAGTTCTTTTTTTAACGTCAAGTAGCTACATTTGAAATTTTTGTAGTTGTTGATAGAACCCTCCTCGATATCGCATAATATTGTATATTCAATTCAATATATTTAAATTAGTTATGTAATATTGAATTTAAACTATCTGAATATAAATTAAATTAACACATATTCATTAATTCATCTAATAAATCATAAAATGACATTTTCAATATGTATACCATATTAACAAATTTAATTTATTATTCATTTATTTTAATAAATTTATCATACATTGCATCATGAAATTCTTTTTTTAACTTCAAATACCTACATTTTAACATTTGTACAATTATTTACAACTCTCTTAATTTTTTTCTAATATTTTATTTTTAAATCCATGTACTTATATCACTTATGAAATCCCAAACTTAAAACAATTTAAGTAATCTTATTAAATATTTAGTTTATTTTTCTAATAAATGATAAAAATATGTCAATTATACTCTCCGTGTGTGTGTTCAAATTAAAGTTAATAACAAAATTATTTTTTATTCTACTATAAAGTTATATAGATAACATATTTCTAAAGTAACTAACGGTTGTAATTTTTTTATCACATGATAGATCAGCAATCTTCAACATGTGTAGTCTAATGTTTCCTCCTCATTTATTAATTACTTTGAAATTTGAGTTATAGTGCAACATCAATTTAGCTACCATTAGTGTTCCATTTAGTTCCATTTTTAAAAAATTATGGAAGTTCCCAATTACAACTTCCTTTATTGTAGCTGCCGACTTAAATATGTACTAAAGTCCATTAATGGTGCTTCAACCGATTGTAATGGTAAGGTTTAAGTATGGAAGGGAGACCAACCATATCAGCTCCCTAAATTTCATCCTTGTATGTGTACTCCGTCTGTTCCATTGTTGTATATACCTTGTTAAAGAAGCACAACCCATTAAATTAATATGCAAATGTTAAATATCAGTTGGACAAGTATTATTTATTATGTTTTACTTACCAAAATTTTCTTTATTATGGGATTTTAAAGTTAGGCTAATTCTACGAACACACGGTTTATTGATTTTTCCACCTCACTACTTTTAAAAAAAATAGACACCACACTATATTCCAAATCTACCACTCACTTATAAAATCCCTACTTTCCTCCTACTATCTTCTTCTCACTTCAGTAAAAACTAACTATCAAAATCAAACCCTACTCTCTTCTTCCCACTTCATTAAAAAGAAACTGAAATCTAAAATCAAAATCAAATGGAGGCTGAGCGAAGATCCAAAAAACGTCATGATAATTTTACTTAATTTTGTTTCTACTATTTAATTTTTTCATCTTCATCTCGCATGCCATCTTCTATTTGAATCGCATTTGCATAAAAAAACAAAAAAACCATAACTAGCGAATTAGATGTTGTATATATGTTAAAAACTGTTAGAGATCCATGCATATGTGAATAAAGATATAGTCTTACATCACCAAAAATAAAGGAGTTTTCATGTTTATATACTCCTTCCCATCAACTTATATTGGCCCTTAGGGTCAGGTAATTTTGTGCGAGGGGGACGACCTATATGACCATGGTTTAACACACGTGCCGCCTGCCCATCCCGAACCAGGCCAGGTGCGGCTCTAATAAGACAAGACTGTGTTTTTATTTTTTGCTGAACATAAATAGTTTTTTGCCCATTTAAATTCAAACAGTGTGACTATTTGAATGGATGCGTTTTTCCCAATGGAAATGGCCATTACAAATATTTGAGTGGACCTAATTTCCCAACAGAAATGACCATTACAAATGGTTAAATGAATGCAACCTTTCCCAATGGAAATAAACATTGTAAATGGCTGTTAGTTCAAAATGAATAGACGTGAACTTTTCTAACGAATATAACTGTTGCGAAGAAGACTATAAAAGGAGGATGATATTGATCACGTCTATAATCCTTTTCTATATGTTCTTCTTAGTTCTGTTCTCAAATCAAACCAGAGTCGTATCACAGAACAATCATACTCATCAAAATCTCATGCAGATCATCGTCTGTTATATCTTGGGAGACTAGAAATAAAGTCTTAAGGAAATTATTATGGCAAGCCTCGGACAAAATTTCCTTATAATCGGTTAGATTGTTTTATTTCTGAATTTATGCATTATAATTTGTCTTCTGTTTTTCTATTTATCTTCTCCTTTCTACTGCATTGTTATCACTGCACTCTTATGTAGTATTTGCGCATCTTTGTGCAAAAAATCTATGCATATATGTGCACTGATTATATGTTTCTGTAATTAAGATCCTACATCTTAAGACTTTAGAGTTTTTACTGAAACGAAAATGGTAGATATTGAGTTATTAGCAAAAACTGATACTCACAATAGACCTGATCCGTTCAAAGGAGATGGTGATGACTTTTAAACATGACAAAGTCAATGTTGTTCTATCTGACTACGCTGGATATGGAAAGGTATTTCAAAGAGAAGGAACCTGTGCCTGCACCAGGTCAAACTATAGGACACAAAAATATGCATTTTTTGGCTATTGATGCATGGAAACATTCAAACTTCATGTGCAAGAATTACATTCTGAACTGTCTAGACAAGGTGTTGTAAAAAGTGTATCAGCCTCATCAGGTAGTAAAATCTCTCTGGATTGCACTTGCAAACAAATACAAAACCCAGAATGTCAGCCTGAAGAAGTTCATAGTTGATAAGTTCATGGAGTACAAGATAGTAGATACCAAATTAGTGACTACTCAAGTATAGGAACTTCAACTTATCATTCATAAACTTGAATAGAAGAACATAAAGTTGGAGAATCATTCCTTGTTAAAGCGATTACAATAATGTTGCCCTCATCATGGAAAACCTACCGCAACTATCTAAAATAGAAGAATAAGAAGGAGATCTCCTTAGAGGATCTCATTATCAGATTGAAAATGGAAGCAGATAATCACGAAGTGACATAATCAAAAAGTGAGGAGGCATTTTTTACCGAATGGTCAAAGAATTAAGGACACTTTAAAAATAAAAGGAAGAATTTTTCACATAAGAGGAATGCACCGGAAAACAAACCTAGAGAAAATAAGCAGGCCAAAATGTTTAATGGTCAGTGTTGGGTTTGTGGAAAGACGAGACACATTGCTAAGAATTGCAGACATTAGAAGGATAACGGTTCAAAAGCAAATATAGTGGACAATATGTAAGTTGATGATTCAAATTTCTCTGAAGTTGTAATAGAATGTTGCTTGGTTCAGAACCCTACACAATTGTAGGTAGACAAAGGCGCTACTCGTCATGTCCGTACTGATAAATCCATGTTCTCCACTTATAATAAATTCAATATGGAAAAAACTCTACGTGGGTAATTCTGTAGTTTCCATGATTGTAGGCAGTGACACCGTCGTTCTCAAATTTACCTCTGGAAAAACTATTACAATGAATGAAATCCTACATGTTTCGGATATACGCAAAAACCTAATATTTGGACCTGTGCTTTTAAAGAAAGGATTCCAAAAGATTTTCGAGTCAGATAAGATGGTTTAGTCTAACGTTGGAATTTATATAGGAATGGGATATTTATGTGATGGCCTGTTTAAAGCAAATGTAGCCGTGGTCGGAAATATTAATATGTATTCTGATTGTGCAATGAACATAAATGATGCTTCTTATGTGGTTGTACATGAAACTCTATTATGGGATGATAGATTAGGACACATAAATTTCTAAAAAAATGATAACACTTGCAAACCTAGGATTAATTCCAAAATTTCAAGTAAAAAAAATGTGAGACAAGTGTAGAAGCAGAAATGGTCAATAAACCATTCCATACTATTGGTAGGAGTATTGAACCATTAAAGATTGTTCATACTGACTTATGTGATTTCAAGTCACTACCTACAAGAGATGGGAAAAAGTATTTTATCACATTTATTAATGTCATACACAATATTGCTTTGTATATCTTTTAAATAGTAAAGACGAAGTAATTACATCGTTTATAAAATACAATGCTAAAGTAGAAAATTAACTTAATAAAATGATCATGATATTGAGATCAAATCAAGGTGGTGAATATGAATCACCATTTGAATAATTATATGCAGAAAATGGTATAATTCATCAAAGAACAACCCCATATTCACCATAACAAAATGGTATTACTGAAAGAAATAATAGAACGTCAAAAGACATTATTAATACCATGCTTTTAACTTCAGTCCTACCAACAAACTTATCGGGGGAAGCCTTAAATATGTCTAGTCACAAAATAAATAGGGTTCCTCGCAGCAAAACAAGAATAATTCCATGTAAATTATGAAATGGACACTTACCAAGTTTCAAATAGCTTAAAGTGTGGGGATGATTGGCAAAAGTTCTGTTTCCACCTCCCAAGAAGGTCAAACTTGGACCATGAACCGTAGACTGTAACTATCTAAGACCCATTGAAAATTGTAGTGCTTTTATATTTTTAGTCTTCAAATCTGATATAAATGATATTGGTATAAATACAATCATGGAGTCAAGAGATGCCTCATTCTTTGAAGATGTGTTCCCGCATAAAGGGAATGATGGAACTCATATCCCTAAAAGACAAAAGAAGAATGGTATGAACCACATAAAGATGAAACTCATCGTGATAAAGATGATGTTGAACCCAAAAGAAGCATAAGGGCAAGAACTTCCAAGTCATTTGGTTTGGAATTTTTAACATACATGTCAAAAAAAGAACCTCAAATGCATAAATAAGCAATATCATCTTCTGAATCTTCCTGTTGGATAGAAGTAATCAAAAGTGAAATTGATTCAATTCTAAGTAATAAAACTTGGGAAGTAGTTTAAGTCCCATTAGAATAAAACCAATTGGTTGTAAATGGATCTATAAGAAGAAGATGAAACCAAATGACTATTGACAATTATAAAGTCGAATTGGTAGCCAAAGGTTATCGTTAGAAAGAAGGTGTAGGCTTCTTTTATACTTATTCACCGGTTACACGAATAACCTCTATAAGAATATTAATCGCAATTACATCCATTTATAATCTAGAAATTCATCAAATGGATGTAAAGACAACATTCTTAAATAGAGATCCCAATGAGGAGATATATGTGGATCAACCTGAAGGCTATAGATTGTAAAATCATTGTACGGACTTAAACAAGCTCTAAAACAATGGCATGCAAAATTTTATAGCTTCATGATGAAAAATGGTTTTTGTATAAATGAATGTGATATGTCTATTTATTACAAACAAGTTGGTCAATCAAATGTGATGATTTGTCTATATGTGGACGATATGCTAATCTTTGCTCCCACATTAAGGTTATAGAGACCATATACAAAATGTTTGTCAACAATTTCAACATGAAAGACGTAGGAGCAGCAAACATTAGTTTGGGAATCAAAATAATAAAAACATCTAATGGAATTGAACTATCTCAATCACACTATGTAGACAAAGTGATTGAAAAATTCAAAGACTATGGAATCAAAGGGGTAAGAACACCTTTTCATCCATCAAAAGTTCTACATAAAAACATTGATGAGAGTAGAATGCAACATGAGTATTCTCATGTAATAGGATGTCTAATTTATCTCACGAATTGCACAAGACCAGATATAGCTTATGTACTAAGTCGATTGAGCAGTTATACAAGTAACCTAAGGAAGGAACATTAGAAAGGACTAATGAGAGTGTTAGGTTATTTAAAGGATACCACATCTTTTCCTTATATTATGGAAAAAATCCTGTTGTATTTGAACGATATAGTGATGCAAACTGGATTTTTGATTCAGAGGAATCCAAAGCAACAAGTGATTATGTCTTTAACCTAGCAGAAGCAGTAGTGTCATGGAAATCTACTAAACAAATATGCATAGATCGATCCACTATGGAACCTGAGTTCATCGCTTTAGATAAAGCAAGCGAAGAAGTAGAATGGCTTCGCTAACTTCTATAAGATATTCCATTTTGGCCTAAACCTATACCAGCCATATGTATTCTTTGTGATAATCAAACAGTGTTAAGTAGAGCGCAAAACTTTGTGCATGATGAAAGTCAAAAAACTTTTGTCGACGGCATAACACAGTAAGGTAGTTACTTTCAAATGGAACTATTTCCGTTGATTATGTAAGAATAAATGATAACATAGCAGATCCATTTAATAAAGGTTTACCAATAGGGACAATTGACTATGCATCGAAGGGAATAGGTCTAAAAGCCTAAATTAACAAGAGTTACTTTATAAGAAAACCTATCCTAGTGATTGGAGATCCCACGAACTAGGATCAATAGGCAAACCAGTTCTATGTAACTCAAGAAGTAATGCATTTGTTTAGACTTAGTCCTACTCCATTCCTGTGGTGCACAATAAAATGCATGTCGGTAGAAATATTAAGGTTAAGTATGCTATTAATGGTATCCATATCTTGAATACAGCAAGTGGAGTATACGTAGGATACTCTTTATGGATGCGATGACCTATGTAAGTGTGAGCTGGGTTGCCTCTATGAGAATATTAAAGCTTAAATTCTCTAAATACACCCGCAAACCAATTTTTTTAGGATCAAAATGAACACAACCAAGAGATTGGATGTGAAGGGAACAATTCTTTATAAAGCTTATTGTCTAGTTATACACCAACGGTTGAAGATTTAAGATGAAATAATTCACCGATTAGCCAAGTATATCCGATAAGTTTTGGCTAGGGAAGGTCTAAAGTGAAATATCTACTTATCCTCGATATAGCATTTTTCCATACGTACCCTGTGATATTCCCCTTTGTATGGGGGAGACAAATATTATCATTCATGTGGAGGACTGTTAGAGATCATTGTATATGTGAATGAAGATATAGTCCCATATCGCTAAAAATAAAGGAGTTTTCATGTTTATAACTCCTTCCCATCAACTTATATTGGCCCTTAGGGTCAGGTAATTTTGTGCAAGTGGAAGAACCTATATGATCGTGGTTCAACACACACGCACGCGCACCACCCGCCCATCCCATACCGAACCGAACCGGGTGTGGGTCCAATAATACTGGACTATGTTTTTATTTTTGTTGAACATAAACAATTTTTACCTATTTAAATTCAAATAGTGTGATTGTTTGAATGGACGTGTTTTTTCCCAACAGAAATGGTCGTTATGAATATTTGAATGGATGCAAGCATAAATGATCGTTGCAAATGTTTGAATGGACACAACCTTTCCCGATTGGAATAAACATTGCAAATGGCTGTTAGTTCGAAATGAACAAACGCGGCCTTTCCTAACGGATATATTGTTGCAACAAAGACTATAAAAGAAGGAGAATACAGATCACATTTCTAATCATGTTTTATATCTTCGTCTTCATTCTGTTCTCAAATCAAACCAGATTTATATCATAGAGCAATCATACTCATCAGAATCTCGTGCAGATCATCGTCTGTTATATCTTAGGATACTTGAAATTAAGTCTTAAGGAAATGGTTATGACAAGCCTTAGATAAAATTTTCTTATAATCGGTTAGATTGTTTTATTTATGAATTTCTGCATTAATATTGTCTTCTATTTTTCTTTCCATCTTCTCCTATCTACTGCATTGTTATTACTACACTCTTGTGTAGTATTTGTGCACCTTGTGCACGAAATCTATGTATATGTGTGCACTGATTATCGCTGTTTGTTGCTATTTTTGTAATTACGATCCTATAAAAACATAGGGAGGGAGCAATGTTGTTCTTATGTGAACCAGATTCTTGGCTAACTAGATTTCAGGTTTATCCACATTAAAGCCTAATGAGGTTTCTTCATAACTCGCGTCGGTTATGGTGCAACCTAGTTCGGCCCATGTTTTTTTTAATTCTATTCCTGAGGTTAGTTAATTTCTTGCAGAAACTTCAAACCAGACTATTTATAAGCTATTAACGGCTTCTAAAAAAATCGATGAGTAAAATCAAGAAAATAAAAAAGTAAAAGTCTAGTGGAGAAACCAAGTCGGGATGAGCATGATATTCAAGAGCAAAATATTAAGCAAAACATGGAGGAGCCAAATTTGGAGCAACATAATACAGATCAAATTATTGGAAAGCAACCTACAAATATATCAAATCATTGAAGAGTGATTGAAGGATTACCGATACAAACATATGATTATTCCCAAAATGATATAATTATTTTGGTTGTCAGTAATTTAGAGATAAGTGATACCGAAGCAAAATATATCATGAAGGACTAAAATTTATAACAAAAGATCACCAAGAGCGGCTCGTTGGGATTCAGAAAATGATCATCATGCATCATATAAGGAATTAAGGGTTTACCTTGATAATATTCAAGAACATGAGGTATGCTATTAAGGATCTAGCAAATGATCGACGTAGAAGTCGACCTTCCTATGATCATTTATAAACGGCAACGATCAATATAATTTTCATTTATATTTTTGTAATATCTTTTTGAAATGCTAATATATTTTCATTTTACATTGTAGAGCTATGAAAAACTCAATGATGTGCTTAGTGAAGGAATAACCTTGGCTTTATTGCAATCAAAGACTTCAGTTTGACTCATCTTGATAGAATCTGCAAAGCTCTAAGTAAAGCAAAAAAGATTTTTGTTTGTTTTGTTAGACAGGAGGATTGATTTAAACAATTTTTTTAAGTTAATGTATTTGTTGTTGTTTTAGTATTTTGTTTGTGGAACTTTTTGTTGTTGTGGTATTTTGGTTGTGGAACTTCATGTATTACTCTATGGAACATATATGTACAAAATTACCTTGTTTGGTTGTTTATTTGCAAGTATATCTGTTTGATATTTGTTTCATATTTGCAAGTATGTTTGTTTGATATCTGTTTTATATTTGCAACTCTGTTTGTCTCATATTTGTTTAGTTGCAAGTTTTGGTGATTGTCTTATATTCGTTTACTTGTTGGTTGAGGTTGTCTCATATTTGTTTAGTTAGTAAAGTTCGGTTGAGTGCAATTGTGTTAAGTTGAAATAAGGGTACACATTCGGTTGATTATTACAGGTTTTGTTTATTATTACAAATTGAGTTGAAATAAGGTTTTAGGTTTGATTAGTGCAAGTGCTGTGTTGAGTTGAAATTACCGTGATTATTACAAAAAAGTTAGTAAAGCCTTAGATTTTTGTTACAAGTTCTGTTGATTTTACATGTTTAGTTGTAAGTTAGTGAAGGTGCAAATATTTCATTATTACAGTAGCCATGAAAAGTCAAGACGTAGGTATATAAGCAAGCACATCCATGATAAATGAGAAGACAGTATGTACCATGTTAACAAGTAGCGCAACACACACTAAGCAAAACGTCGAGATCTAACATCGATGGCATGTCTCCCTCGTCCGAATATAGTTGTGGACTGTGGAAAACTCTCGAGATGCTGCATCCCTGTAAACAAAGAGGTTACGTGCCATTCCACGTTCTAACATAGTATGGTTTTGCTAACGACCACGTTTTAGCTAAATGTTACTTCTACATTCCCCCATCCAGCCTAACGTTGATTTCTTGTATTTCCCTGATTTGTATTTAATGCACAAACATTTTTGTAAATTTAACATTGACAATAGGTGAAAATTCTGAACAGTGAAGAAATATGAATAGACAGATAATTCATTTCAGTCTAATTACTACCAATACATAAGCCACGTCTGTTGCTTGTGTGCATAGAAAAACATGAGTTAAATTCATTTTAATGCAAAACGGTATGTACAAACGCACATAAAACACGATGTGCTCAATTTATGCATAAATTTGGTTATTATGTAAATACTGAAGGAAAAGAAATATCATGTGCGGAATTTATTATTTGGAGTATCTATTAGGATAGCCGTGAGAAACACCAAGTCTAATGAACAAACATGAAAGTATAGGTGGAAAGCAATATACCATATGTTTATCAACTGTTTTCTCTCCTTCTTTAACTAAGCCTGAGACCGACATCAATAGTTAAATGAATACAAATGACAGAGTTATAATAGTGGTTTAAGAGATATTTGACATAACACATAGTGGTAATAGGACACTTAACCTTTAAAACTACTGTTCAATATATTTGACATAAACTTATTGTAATATCCCGGAAATTTGGGGCAATATCAATTTAATAATCTGTTTAAATAATTAAATTGATTTGATAATCTTTGATAATAAAATTTGAATTGGTTTAATAATCTAATTAAATAAATATTTAATTAGTGAATTTTACTAATAAAATGATTTCTATTTATAATGTGTATATATATGTGTGTATATATTGTAAATAGATAAGCTTTGGTTTGAAATTTAATAAATAAATAAAATATTGTTTTTAAATTTCTAATATATATATTTTGATAGTTTGGAAATTATGATTTATTTAATATTAAGCTTTTCAAAGCTATTTAAACAAATAACTATATGGTTTTAAGTAAGGTTAATAATAAGGTTTATTTTATATTGCTTAATAAATATGGTTTAAGAATATATATATATATAAGTTTAAAATACAATTAACATATGATATGTTAATTCATTTAGTAATAGTAGTAATTTATAATCTCTTTTATAAATTATTTTAAAATTGACAAATGGTTATTTTCAAATTAAATGTGTTGTTTTAAATTGACTTTAAATTGGATTTTAAAAATATAATTTGAATTTGAATTAGATTTAATTTTGAAATTCAAAAGAGTTAATATTTTAAATAGTTTTGGATTTTAAAATATATGTATAAACTTTTAATTATAAATATAATTGGTTTATTTCTTTAAAAATTATCTATATATATATAAATAAGTAATAAGTACTTATTTAATTAAAGAAAAAGAGGTTTATTTACATTTAAAATAAATACAAACTAATTAAAAGGACATGTGTAAATTCCTAAGGCTATGTAATAACATGTGTTATAAACTTAAGGTATGAGAATGACAAATGTCAAGTTTTGAATTTTTGTTTTCTTTTATTTTTAATAAACTACATTTTCACTTATATAAACATATACTCTCATCTTCTTGTTCTTTTCTATTTTTTTTCTTTTCAAAAACTTAAGAAAATTTCAGCCTATTCTCTAAACAAAGCCTGTAACTCAAAAACTTCCTCAAACGAAATCTTCTCAAAAACAATCAGAAATCAAAATTCCTCAAACCCTCCACAAAACCAGAAACTTTTATAACCTGTAATCAATCCTCTGAAAAGTTTCTCCTTCAACTCTGTAATGCATTTCTTCAAAATCTGGAAACAAAAGCCTGTTTTTCTTATTCAAAATCTGAAAGCAAGTAAATCTGGAAATCAAAGCATGCATGCAAGTTTCCAAAGCCAGCATTCAAGTTTAAAAGATTTTTAAAATCAAAAGGCATCTCAGTTTAAAAGCATTCAAAAGTTTTTCAAAAGCAGTTTCAAAGAGGCTCTGTTTCCTTTTAAAATAGGTGAGTAACATTTATTTTAAAAACTTAAGTATATGATATCTGTTTGCATGCTACAAATTCTTGAATCTATGATGTAATATGCCTGCATGTTGTTTAATATAAATTGTATGTTTATATGTTGAAATTTTGGATGCATGTCTGATATCAACCCTGTATAGCTTCCAGTTTTGAAAACTTCTCAAGTTTTCTTTGTTTAAAGTGAGCAAACCCTTAACCTTATACACCTTTTGGTTTGCATGCAATTAGTATTGATGAATGTTTGTGAATAAGTTTGCATATGTTATGAATAGTGTTTGAATGTTGATAGGAATGTGTTGTGCATGTCTAGAAAACAGATACAAGTATCTCTGTTTCAAAGATTTACAGGATGCAAACCTGTTTAAAAATCATATTCTCATCTTACAATCATTTATAGACTTTGAAGTCTAAACAAAACCTATTCGAAATTGCAAGATTAAAATTTTAAAATAGTTTCAAGCAAAAACATTTAGTGAATATTTTGAAAATGGAAAATTACAGTAAAAATCAATTATATGTCGAAAATCAATATCCATAATTCCATGCTTTGATTATCTAAACAAGATCGTATGGTAGAATGAGGAATTTAGAACAGAAATCATGATTTTTAAGGTCGAGGATGTTGGGAATTCGTAAGTTGATCAGATTTTGCTTTATCATCGAATTCTGACGATTGGCACGGTGTTGATTATCGAGATCGTGGCTGGAGGATGGTGGATGGTCAAGGATCATTGGAAAAATGATGAGGCATTTTTCAATTCACCGTGGTTAACGAACGGCGTGGATTTAGGGTTTAAACCAAGTTTTGGGTCGATGGTAGATTTTGGATTGCCGCGCCATCGTCAATGCATCGGAGTCTCTCGGAGGTGGTGGGATCGGCGCGTGGGATGGTGATGCAGTTTTGAACGTGATGGCGAGGTTTCAAATGGTCGGGATTGATGGTGCGAGCTGGTTTTAGGCGATCAATTGAATTCCAGGATATGATCGATTTGCTCGTTTTCGTTTTTCAGGCGAGTATGTGGCGTTGGGTGGTCGGAATGTCTGAGGAGGTGATCGACGACTTGCGAGTATCACGGCGAGGTGTTGGAGATGATCAATCGTTGTGCACGTGCACTTGTATGTTTCTTACATCTGGAGGAATTTGTAGATTTGGGGAAGAAGCTTGAACTCGGGTTGATCTCGAGTAGAGCGGAAGCGTGACTCGAAGGGAATAGAGACGAGAGTTACTCGAAGTTGTCTCGGGGGTTTTCAGGTTTTGACTCGGGGAAAATGGTGATGGGCTCGGGTAATTTTGGGTTACAGTTTTTAAAGACTGGCAGTGTTTTAAAAATTTAAAATGAGTTTTAAATTTAAAGGCAGGATTTAAACTAAGTTTTAAATCAAGTTTCCATATGGGTTTAAGTTTAAATTTGTATTCTAAATTTGAGATAAATAAAGTTTATAAAATTTATAATGTTTTATCAAATTTTAAATATTTAAAGTATATTTTTAAAAAAGGGTTTGAATAAATGAATTTGTTCAAAAATCTTAATTTTATTTATAAATGTTAAGTGTTTCTTAACATTTGGATTTAAAAAGATTTTGTAAATTGGATTTAAAATTGGTTAAAGCTAAATTGTAATTTATTTAAAATCTTTAATTTGAAATGAATTAAGGTAAGATTTTAAAGTAAAATGTTTTAAAGTCTTTGTTAATAATAATTAAAGTAGTTAAAGGTTAATACTTTAATTTAAAGATTAATTAAGCAATTAATTTAGTAATTAGAAATTAATTGGTAATTAAGAAATTATTAAGTTGTAATTAATAAATAGTTGATTAAAGCTAAATTTCTTAAAGAAAGTAATTAAAGAATTGTTAATAATTAATGAGAGATCATTAATTAGGAATTATTAAATAATTAATTAATGTGATTAATTTTTGATAATCAATTAGATTAATTAATTAATATAAATTGGTTAAGTATAAATTACTTAACGAAAGTAATTAAAGAAATTAATTACTTAAGGTAATTAATTAAATAAATTTGATAAGTTTAAATTAATTAGTTAAATTAATTTAAGATAATGATTTGGAAATTTGATAATTACTTAAATGTAATTAGTGAAAGTATAATTACTTAGGAAAGTAATTAAAGGTAATTACTGGATGTAATTAATTAAAGGAGATTTTATAATAAAAGTAATTTGAGTTAATTACTTTTGAATAATTAATCAAGGGATTAATTAAAGGATAATTAATTAAGGAGCAATTAATTTATGAAGTGGAGTAATTAAGGGAAGTTAATTACTAAATGAGATTAATCAAAGGTGATTAATAAATGTGACTAATTAATTATTAAATGTAATTAATTTAAATAAGATAATTAATTAAGAGTAATTAAGGATCATTAATTAATAAAATTAATGATGTAATTAAGAATTGATTAATTAAGATTAATTAATAAATAATAAGTGATTAAAGTAATTAATTAATTGTAATTAATTAAGGATTAAGATAATTAAGTATAATTAATTAATTAATGAAGTAATTAAAGATTAATTACTGAAATGGTTTAAGTTAATTGATTTGTGAAATTAATTAAGAGTTAATTACTTAAAGTAATTAAAGTATAGTTAATCAGGAATGATTAATTAAGATGATACTTAAAGTATGATTAATTAATTGGTTTAATTAATGATTAAGTAAGCAGGATTTATATAATAAAGTAATTAATTTAATTTACTTTAAATTAATTAGAGACGTTATAAATCATTACTTATGAATGGGTGATAGTATTGAATACTTTGCATTGATTGATATCTCTGATGAGATATATGCTGTGTGATATGGATGTTAGTTGAATTGTGATGATAATATGGATTATCTGTTATATTGATAATGTTGATTATCTATTGTAATGTTGTGAATTATCTTTCTATGTGTATAAAGATAATGAATTGAATTGTTTTAACCTTTAAAACAACTTGGCTTAAAAGATACGTTTTGGATTTCGATGAGACCGGGATCGGGTTTCCGTATACCGGTATTCCAGGTCTGGAGACCCGAATACCACATCGATCCAAATTAACGATAGGTCGTGAATCTCAAGTGAAGATGAAGATTCAGAGTGCAAGGGTTATTGTCGTTAACTTTGAGGGTGATTCCAAAACGATTGTAACGAAATAATGCCTTCGGTTTCGTTCGAACCCGGAACGAACTTGTATGGATTGAATGCTTTCAGAACATCGTCAGGTGGACGATGAGCATTCTAAGTGATATGTTCTGATTAAAGGTAATCGTAACCTCAAGCCTCATCAACCGGGAATGGCTAAAACAGGGGAGGTGCAGCAAGGCTTCGTGGGTAACACCCACTGAGAGCAAGATAGATCCCTGTCTAGAGGTCCCTTTTCTTTTTATTCGGCTTAGTGTGTGGTTGGTCGCGCCAACTACGGGGTTATCTTGTTCGGAATTATCCAGTAAGGGATGGTTCCGGCTTTGTGTTGCAGGGGAGCGGGCGTACTCCTCGGTACGGTGATCTAGGCCACGTACTGTGACGGGCGGTACCCCAGTAGCCCTGCTATTGTATGGAAACCCATTCTTCCTACGTGCCCTTACGGTTTTGATTGTATAACCCACTTTGTGGCTAGTATGCTGGAATTTAATAATGTAACAATTTCAGCTATTTCATATTTATTTGAAAACCCTAGACCCTATTATAATATAACTGGATTTCCTATCAAATGTTTTGGTTAGCGTAAGGTAAAAACTTACCCATGTTTATTTGTGGGGAGTCTTACGTGATACCTTTTCTTTCTAAAGGTTTTGAAGTTAAGCAAGTTTAACCTGTTACTCACACCAGACCCATGTCTGACCCAAGTGTTTATTTCTGTTTTATAAACTCTTGGGTACTCAAATTTTTACGAGTAGCCAAGGGATTTAGGTTTAGCTTTGACGAATATTCTGGAGGAGCAATGGAGCAGGAGGCTTCGGCGTTCGTAGATATAGTATTCCGCTGTGTTGATATCTGTGATAGTGTGTGTATTGTATTGAGTTGTAATAACTAGACAGATGTTTATAACTGTCTAGTATGTGATGTGTATCTGTGTAACTCTGATGTATATGATACTATGTAATAGTTATGTGATATATTATATTTCATTCGTTTCCGCTGTGAGATTCTTTTGTGTTGTTGTTTCTTCTTTTCTATCCTTTCTTCTTCTATCCCTTTCTTTCTTCATAATGATGCGACTTTCTGGGCATAGGAAGTCGGGTCGTTACACTTATGTTTCAAATCTGATCATCAATTAATACACGTTAAAAAAATATATAAGCAATGTTAATGTT
The DNA here is from genome assembly GCA_030737815.1 of Allium fistulosum. Taxonomy (NCBI): domain Eukaryota; kingdom Viridiplantae; phylum Streptophyta; class Magnoliopsida; order Asparagales; family Amaryllidaceae; genus Allium; species Allium fistulosum. The sequence continues at coordinate 72,132,480 of CM060903.1, forward strand.
TAAGCATTGAGAATTAGTCATAAAATCGTTGAAGTAAATGATTAACTTTTGAAACGATTTTGAAGACCAATGATTAAAAAAAAGTTATAGAATAACTAAGATGAATGAAAAGAAATTATAAACTCTAATTAGTTTAGACCTTTATTATATTATATATGATAATAAAACATTTTTGTAGACTGCGTTTTTGTTATGCATGTCACATCAATCGGTATTATTGCATTTAATAATAAAACTGCAAGAAAGAGTGGGTTCCAATAACTATTGAATGCAAAAAGCATATCTAATAGATCCTTTTAAGTTGAAAATATGGCTACTGTGAAATTACACATCATTTATTATCAGGGCCAGCCCAAGTAATTTGGTTGCCCTAGCCCAGATTTCAAGTAATATTACAAAAAATTTCCACTTTGCTAGGAATTGAACTTGGGTTGCCCCATTTAGCAAACAACACACTTACCACCACACCACATACTCAATTAATAATACTCTTATACAAAATGTTTTTATCTTCATAAAATGCTAAACCACCAACACCACCTGTTGCCCCTGCCAGATCCGTTGCCCTAGGCGACCGTCTTGCTCGCCTTACCCTAGGGCCGGCCCTGTTTATCTTTACTACTAATAATAAGAATTCAGTTAACTATAATCAACCGTGTCTTTTGTAAATTCCTAAAATACCCTTTTCGCTTAATCTTACGTCTTCCGTGTTTCGTTTCCTTCCATACCAGCCTAAGAAATACCCTAATCGCCCCCAAACCAAATTGTCGACGATCCATGCCAACCATCCACCTTTGCGATCGATAACCAAAGTGATATCGCTGACTCCATCGGGCTTCAATTTGCAATCGAACGATTTTGTTCACTAGGGTTTGGTTACTGTGTTGGGAGATTCCCCCAAATCAAACATCGTTATATTTATCGTCGACGATCCATGCCAATCATCCACCTTCGCGACCGATAATCAAAGTGATATTGGACATCACGCTCACTCCATCGAGCTTCAATTTGCAATCGAACGATTTTGTTCACTAGGGTTTGCTTACTGTGTTAGGAGATTCCTCACCTTCGCCCATCACCACGTTTGGTGCTTCAGTATCATACGTTGAGCTCGACTAAGGTAATGTTAGCATAGCGGAAACAGCCTGTGGTGAACTGTCCTAACGTGAATGTGTTCCTATGGTGACATGTCATATGGGGAGCTGCCTGAAAGAGAGAGGTGAGGAGCTGTTTGATGATAATCCACGTATAGGGAGTGAGCGAGCCAGAATCTGCAATGAGTGATGTCAGAGCCTGTAAATAGAGATGTGAGCCTGCTAGAGCAGGGCTAATGGTATGGGGTATCCTTAGGTGAATGGAAGATCAGCAATCAGAAGTTGAGGTTAGCTTTCTTTCTAATCTTATATACTGAATGTGTAGTTACTCAAAAATATGTTAATGTTTAATAGATGTGGATTAGTATTATATCACTCTTTAAAAGGGAACTTAATGGATATGAAAACTTAAGTTATTTACCTGTTTATTAAAATGAATATTGTTGGAATCTATGATTATATCAGTTTCTCTTGGTTTGGGGTCTATGAATAATCACTTTTATGTGTCAGTATATTTTCTATTGGAGATTATAATTGATCTTTTCACGTTGATGCATGTGGATGAGTCCTACATTGGGATTTATTAGTTGACCGTGCCACAAGTGTTTTAACTTTTTGTGGTATTTTAAATAATGATGACCATACAATAACTTTTTCCTAATGCATTATACTATATATTTGTTTATTCTTATTAGCTTTAAGCAAGCCTCTAATGGATTTATTTGTTCTTTGATTAATGTATCCTCCTATTAATTTCTGCTAAATACATACATGGAAACCTAAAACTGAAAAAATACACGAAGAAGCTGAAAAAAATACTCAAGCCAAAGTTCTACAACTGGAAAGACTTTTCTGTATGCGAAGTCGGCTATTGATTTTATTGTAGGACTTCTAGAGAGTACAAGTTCATTTGGAATTTTCATATGCACATCAATAAAATGAACAAAAAAGATGCTAGGTCAAACTTATAACTGTGTTCACTTTAGATGTCAACAGTTCGAGGTTTCAATTGTCTTTTTTTAAATTGTTCTTCTTAGAATGTTATTGTCATAAAATAAATATTTTTCTACACATATTCTGTGTCACTGATTTTGTTCATGGAGATTCCCAATCAGAAGCAATGATTCCAAAAGATCATTAGCATCATGTGGGTTTGGTCGTAACTACCTTTTTGTTAATTTCAATTAATTATGCAGTTCTAAGTATATTTACTATATAAGTGCACAGTAACATGGTACTTAGATTATTGTTATTTGTTCTTTTGCATGGTATAGAAGAATAATGGTAGTACTTTATGATGCTTTATTTCTTTATCATTTATAAAGTTGCAATAGATTGCACATCGGTTTGTCTTTTACAAGAATATGCTTCAATTTTAGTTTAGGGTCAGTATTATCTGAATTGTTCATGTGCTTGAATACTAAACTTATTTTTGCATGTGATTCTAAGGGATTTAGATTAAATCAAATCATTTTATTTATCTTCCTACTAATTGTAAAGGTTTATTTGCGTCTGTTCTTTGGTTACACGTCTTTCTAAAGAGAAGTAGATCAAAGGAGATCATATATGATTAATATTTTTATTTGATTCTTTTTCTTCAGTTTCTCTAATTTTTATTTTGTAATACTGGCAAGTTCAGAAGGCATAAACATTATTTTAATTTGGATCATTTGACAAATTGAGGTTTTTTGATTATTTTAGTCCAAGATAACATCAAAAGCTCTTATATGGAATCAGATGATTTTTTTAAATTAATAACCATACAATAACAACGAATCTTCTATTTTCATATGTAAAGACAATTAAATGCTGGATATGCTCAGTATTTATGCGTTGAATACTCTTCCATATTAGTTATTTGGAACTAAAGGTTTTTCTTTGAAATTTAGTACGATTCACAACACCAAGACGAATAATTATGTGATTTTGCTGCAGCTTTTCATTCAGTTATGAATATCTGCATTTATCACAAAAATGCAGATATTGTTTATTTTGATGCTTTTGAGCTTTATCTTCTAATTTGATTTAGTTATGTTTTTTTTAATGATTGTTTTACTTTTAACATTAGGTGGTTCTACTTTTTACTTATTATGAAACTTCCGTAAGATAATTTTGTTTTCGATTCTTTAGCATCTGATTTCAATATCTGATATAAATTTTATAAAATTGTTTTGGTTATTATCTTCAATGGGTCTGATTTTGTTTCTTTACCATGAAAGTTCCTAAAATTGTTGATATTTTAGTTCTGAGCTACAACTCCTTAATATGATTGGAATATAATCGTGATTATTTGTAGTTTGGTTAAGTTATATCTCTACTGTTAATAATAAGAATTCCCCGAACTATTTTCAACCGTGTTTTTGGGGATTCCTAAAATACCCTCATATTCTTTCGCATTTCTCATTTCATGCCAGTAAATAGCCCTAATCACCCCCAACTTAAACGTCACTATCATCATCGTCGATAATCCACTATCGATGCTGATCATTCACAAACGCTTCACTAACCGCTAATTGATTAGGCAACCGTTGCTTCAGGATCGAAGTTTGACCATGATTTAGGTATTTTCTAATACTAAGGACTGATTTCTAAAACAAGCAAGCATCACCACAACTTAAAAATTCCCTGACGAGGTCGAGCAAATCAGATCCAGATTTGGAGCATCGCGGCTTCGATTTTGAGGAAGACGACATTTTTTGTGACAGTTAGTAGTTTTCTCAGCAATAGGAATTTCGATTTGAGGAGATTTCAGGTAGTATTCTATTTTTCTTTTAGTATCTGTGCTTTCAATTTAACTATAGATTCTTGAATTTAATTTAATTGTTGCATTTAATGGATTTCCAGTACTAAGAAGGATACAACCCATGTAATAGTTATATTTGAATCTACTATAAATCGCATATCATATTTTCTCAAAATTTAATTATAGTCCATATTTGATTTATTTGGTTATGTAAAAGGAAATGAACGCCATGGGATCCTATATTTACTGCTACATTAGTTTCAAATATTACTTTATGTTAAGAAAATTCAATATTTTAGGTTGAATTGGCAATATTGATCTATCGCTTTAGCTACTGAATGGAAACAAATAAAAATGCCTTTTTGACGTAATTATGCATGTGCAGATATGTTAGTTGATTGATAATTTCAGCAGAGAATTGACAAATTATATATTTTGTGTAGCCGATGTTATTGATGGAGAAAAAATTCCATACAGTAGAACCTATCAGTTTAAGCTTTCATCAAACCTCTGTTAAGATGCTTGGCAAATAGCTATGTTTCCTTGCCTGGACCCTATAGCATTTTTTATTTTAGTGCCTAATCAAACGAAATATTTCACATATGATTAAATATGAGAAATAAAGATGAGAATAATTTTTTAAGTTGATCCCATATAACTTCAATCAAGGTTAGAATATGCAACACAAGCATTTATAAGGCATTTGATATGTACAAGGTTGCAATTAGTCAGTTTTAATCATATCTACATAGGTTGTCAGGAGTTCAAACTTTATTTGACTACCAATGCACAAAAAGTAATACACTTGAATAATTGAATACTGTATAAGAATTTTAATCTATCTTGATTTGAAATCTTATCAATAATAAAAAAATACTCATGTTGTACTGAATAATTACTCACTGTATCCTTTCATTGTTTTACCATTAAGACTTGAAAAGTGCAGGATTCTGCCAGAAACAATAGGGTACATGCATGTAATCCCATTTATAGCTTAAAATAATAGTCAACCTAGCTCTTTTTGTTTCATTTTCAAGCTACAAGGCTATTAGATAAAAACAATCAGCCAAACTCTTTAGTTTGATGTTTCAAACTTGAAGGTTGTTCGATCTAAAGAAAAATATGGGTAGTGTGTGTCTTCATTTTGTTTATATTTTGTTTTTAGTGGCTTGGATACGTCCTAACGTAATTAACTTTTGATTGTTTAAATAGTTTCAAATAGGCATTTCTCTAATCGGTAATGTCATCTCACTAAAAGTGAACCATTATATTGGTGTTAAGTTTCTGTCTTGTAGTACGCAAGATTTGTTTTACATACGTAATGATGACTTAGCAAATGTATTAAATTATTGATCCATAATTAGAAACATAAGATAATAATATAACAATATTCATTTATTAGTTATGTAGTTAGTATGAATCAAACTATAGGCCAATAACTTTGGAAACAACTACTAGGAAAGCAATAAGATTAATTTTAAAATTTACTCTATTAACAAATATCCAAATGATATTCATAAGCTACTTTCATACTTACAACAGAATAAATTATTACTATTCAGTTCTTGATATACTTACAACATAATAAATTATTGTTCGGTTCTTGATAACTTATTATTTTTCAATTATTGATAAATTAGTATTATTCAGATTTCTAGCATGGGTTAAACAAATAAAATAATACCATGGTGACTATTAGTTGAAATAAATTAACTTACAAGCATGAATCATGAGCTGGACTTTATGGGGGTAAGAAATGAAATTGAGTCAAACCTGGCTACTATTATTTAAATGGAGGTAAGAATTTAACAAAACAAATAACAAAAAAATTAATTTATATATTTTTGTGCACATAGGAGTAAGAGTATGAATTATGCTAAATTCATCGTATTGTTCTCCAGCTGTTAATATGAAATCTAGTGAGTTTCATGAATATGGAAAGCATATAACTGCTTCTATTGTCAATTATCGAATAATATTAGTCTGTTAAACTACGATTACTGATGTACTAATATCTCAAACTTCGATTGTCAACTAAGCATAGAACTAACTTGGATTTATAGATTCAATGCATATAAATAATTGAGCTCAACCATCATTTATAGGACATCTGTTAAACTTCAATCTCGGGTAAGCATTCGTTGATTTTCATCAACTCTTCTGGATTTTAGTAGTATATGAGTTCCTTAACAATTTATGTATTACAATTAAATTCAGCTTATTTTTGTTTCCTAATATATTGATATTTATTGATGACTTTGGGATTTTTTATTTTGTTTGATTTTATCTTGATGTAAAACTTCTGTTTCTTTATATTTTTAATGAAACTTTATTTTTTCATCAACTTACAACATATATTTATATGTATATGTATCATTAACTCAAGTAACTATTCGCTTATTTTTATGAACTCCTTCACATTTCAGTAGTATTTGGATTCGTTAAAGATTTATGTATTACAATTGAATTCAGATTATTTTTGTTTCCTAATCTGTGATATTGAGTATAACTTTGGGATTTTTATTTTGTTTGGATTTTTCTTGATGTATAACTTCTGTGACTTTATTTTCCAATGAATCTTGCTCTTTCATCAATTTATACCATATATGATATATATTTGAAATGAAATGATAGAGTTCGAAGGTTTATGAGAATGCCTTTGATAAATTTAAGTTGTCTCCTTATGTATTGTTCAGTATAAATGTTCGAGGTTTATTAATAGTAGTATGTTTAGCTGATGATTATAAGTGCAATGAATGAGTTTGTATTATATCAAAAAAGTGAACACATTTACTCTGTACTAAGATAACAATGGTGATGAAATCATTAATTTTAAAATTTCACTTATGAACATCACTATAATTTAACTCAAGTACCAGTAATATACAAATCTTAACGGTGCTTGATTTGCAAATGGTTTGTCGACTTTTTGATTGTGTGGATAGAATTTGGAAGAGAATAATTGACGATGATAATCTGCTAGGCTTACACGTTTAGATGCCATGAGAAAATTATGTCGGGCCTGTATATATGAAATAATACTCTTTTTCATATCTGTTCAACTGATACTTTTTAGTATTTCGACCATTCACATGTTATCATGGTGTACTAGATTGTAGAAAGGTAGCATTGGCTATTTTAATTGCATATAATAAATTGATTTAGTATTTTGATCCACATAATTAACTTGAATTTGCATCAATCTACAATATCACCATCGCGCACCACCATTATTCTTTATATACAGATAATTTTAGTGAATTTTGTCTTTTCATTGTTGAGTGAATATGACTTGGTTTATATTATGTACATAGAGCTGGCATGTTGAAGTGGCATGTTGAAGTTAGTAATTCTTATGTGCATGTACCAATGATCATACATATTCTCTTTTATAACTATACATATATTATCATGATTGTTCTATGATTTTTTTGATGAATTTCCATACGCTCGCGTTTGTGTATTTGCAGAAATAAAACAGTTGTTAAGAAGATTGTTTCATGCATTTATGTTGATGCCACGCCCATTGGATGAGTACAAGGAGCTAATAGCAGTGGGAACACAACCGAATAGAAGTAAAACAATCCTGAAATATATCGTATTGATGGAGAATCAAAAGGCATATATCCTTCAAGAGTATGTTTTCCTTCTATTTTTTTATACAAGTTTACATTGAGGATGTTTTTTTTCGACATGTCAATATGGGATATGATCGTTTAAATTCATGGCCAGAAAAAACAAGCTTTGATATTGATTTAAATAAGCTATGTAATAACCAGATGTTCAATATTTAAAATTAAGAATCATTTTTCTTTGATATTAAGTTAATTTGGTACGTTATCAAAGTAAAAATGAACTTAAATAAGATTAAGGGTAGTCTAAAATTTTCACACACCACAATGTTATATTTTGCACACTCAAATTCGAGCGTACGTTAAAAGTACGAACTTATGTGAATATTTGGAAATATAAGTACAACTATAGGCCGGTTATAACTGAATTTAGATTATTTAATGTTGGCGAACTAATGGAGATGGTAGTATGCAAGTGAAAATGTTGATTTTTTTTATTTGGCTATATGTTTTGTATGTACTTATGTGAATTAAGATGATCATAAATCAAATTTTTTGCATGTAGGTTGAGCTGCCTATTTCCTCATTTTTCTTATATCCAAGAAAATTAATTAAAACTTATTGTTAACTACTCACTCGCATATAACCCTTAAGTTCATTTACATAGCATCAATTTTATGTTAACATTAGTGGAAAATAAATACTCTTACCAATAAAATTTTCAGGCTTAATTCTCATTATGGAATATATAATATAATTATTGGTTAGATAACTTACATGTATGTATATATATGATAGGTTCATGGAGCACTTTTTTCATATCCAAGTTGTTGATTGAAAAGTGTTGCCAATTTAAATTTGACAAACTTATGATATTTTTCATATCTAAGAATATTAATGGATTTTTTTTGAATATATCTATCTAATTGTTTTTTTTGTTACTTATATGTTTGTCCATACAAAAACATATTTACTTGAAAATTAAAGAGCAAGAAAAAAATCTTGATGTATAGTCGTAATCATCTATTTTTGTTTGTATCATCTTTTGGAAAGTTGTTTAAAAAGAACAAGGACAAGATACTTTCCAGAAAAGTGTACAAAGAACACCTAGGACCAAAGTGATACTTCGCTGAGTCTCATAGTTATTCCCTGCACGAGCGGTTTATCTCCTTTTTGTACCCAACAACTTACAAATATATATATATATATATATATATGTGTGTATGTATGTATATGTATATGTAAATGTATATATAGAGCCCTAAAATTTTATTTTTGTCAAATTTCATGGAAGCCAGTAGAAGTATTAAGGGAAGTTTGGAGTTGAACATTGCACATGTGAGTCTGTAGTGTTATGCATTATAGCTATGTATGTTTATTGCATCTGCATCTACTATCAAAAAATAGATTCAGATAAAGCTGATCAGCGGCCAAAAACACAAGTATCACTTCCCATAATGTGTTAAGTCCGAATGAGTTTGAGGATGGTGAAGGTGTTAAGATTATTCCAGGATGTGGACACGTGTTTCACTCTCAATGTATACATATATGGCTTGCAGAAATTTATCATGTCCTGTATGTCCATGCAAGAATATGTCTCTTGCTATGGATGATGAAACCAATGCTGGACATGAAGGGGAAAGAGCTGGCCGTACAGAGGTGAAGGTATTGGCTTAGAGTCTTTAGTGTTTTGTCTATATAATTATTTTTATTACTTAGTTGATGATCCATACTTGCAAGGTTAAATACTGTATTGAAGGATGGTACACTGTTTTTTAATCTCTGAAATTGCTTGCTATTCAAATAATAATATGGACATTACTTTGCTGAATTCTGACTACTATTTTGCTGCTAATAATAAAACAGTTTGACTGGTGTGTACTGTTGCTGTGTCCTTGAAGCCTGTTTCTGATTTGAAGAAGAAAGATATTAAGAGTGGATGCAAACATGGATCATATTGTTACCGTCTTGAGAGTTGATACTGCATGCATGGATCCATGATTTTTGAAATATCTTTATTTGTTTTACTATTGTTTGATCCTTAGATCTTTTCAGTTTCTGTAGTGATCCATCATTTTTTATGTTCTCATTTTTTTATATAATTTATTTGCATTTACATTTTATTCTGGAAGTTTGAAACCTAATTTTGTTTTGCCGAATTGTGTCTCTCTAAATTCTGAGCAGGAAATATGTTCTTTCCATCTTTTAAATATCTAGACAGTGCTCATTGAAGGGAAAGTCTGTAGAGAAAGAATAAAACATAAAATTTGATATAATATATTTTTACAACGGATCTTCTCTGAAATCAATCTCAAATATAAATACAATTAGATCCAACAATCAAGATATGTTGTGTCGAAATTTATGTTTTATTTTGTTTATTTATGGTGGTAAGTTTTGTAATAAATAAATTAGTGATTCAGTTTCCTACTGTATTTGAAGTTATAGGAAGTTTTTATTTTTACAGTGGTTCATATCCTATTCTGAATCAATTTTTCGATGACTACTACGCTCCTGCGTTGCTTTTCCTAACGATAAGAGTTCGCCTTACACATGTGCGAAGCAATTCACATCTCACAAATAACTAACTAGATGCAAAGTCCATATAGATGTGCATATATTAACCCTATTAAAATAAGCAGTACAAACTTAAGAAAGTCTAATAAGAACGGCTATAGATGCAATAAATCAAACAAGCTAACAACAATCAGATTCTGATTCAATCAACTTATACAATTCATGGATATATGCAATATAAATATGTAGAATAATTGCAAAAAATAAACTTTACAATGAGTCATAATGATTTCCTTATCAACTTGATAATGTATGTCCAATTTGAAAGAAAAGAATTTTACCGCTAATTTCAAAGACACCTAATTGATTCGATACGAGCCCGTAAGGACTTTGATGACAATGATATTTCGTGCAAAATATGAGGAACTAAAAAATGATATTTTTGCAGAATGAGCACTTAAAAAAGTACCTGCTCACGTCCATGTGACTAAATTTTCAAAAAAGAGGTTTGCCACATGTTCACATGCTAATTACATAAAACTGGAAGAGCTTTTATTAATGTTCACGAACGCAGGTTCGTGAGAAGCCGGTCTCTGTCAAATTTTCTCTTCTATCGAATCCTAGACATTTGTCTCATGGAAGAATTAACCTACCAGTAAGGAATACTATCCAAAAGCTATCGGTGAAAGAGTAAGTCTTAACTTGGATTTGCTAAACTTTTTCTTATGTGGTTAGTTGATACGTAGTAGTGGTAGTAGCAGTTAAAGTTGTTTACTTTTTCAGGTACCATTCTTTGATGGCGAACAAACGGGCAAAACACCTTCTGAAAAACCAAATGTTATGTTTAGTCCAAGGGCAAACCCATGATCGATAATTAATCCAATTGAAGGAGGCACTTAGGAAGTAATGCTGACAATTAGCCAGTGTCAAATGACATTCATTGCAATGGAAATGGTAATTTTTGGATTTTATTAGTTTTTAACTTATATTTTGACGGTAATGGTAATTTCAACTTTCATTGTCTAAGGCTTTACGTTGGTTGTATGCCTAACTTTTATTATTTAGCTTGACTTCCAATGTATGTAATTTTACCAAACTAAAATGTCCAACATTTTGAACCATTTTAGAAACAAACCTTGATTACAATCAATCGATATTATATATTCACCAGAATTCATAATATATCTGTTGATTCTTATTATTATTTTGGTCAAAATTACTCCAGTTTAAACCATTTTTGCATTATATAATTGTAGTTCATTAGGTCATGGATATGAAATGCTGGACAAATAAACCATTTAAGTTTGATCTTTGAATGATAGTTCATGTTCTTTGATGAAACTGGATGGATGGACGTTCTTAAATTTATGGCGATGTAATGTGAAGTATTAGAAATACAATTTAACAACTTAAGTTCAAACTCCATTATTAATTAAGTCAATAATTTACTTTTAACATAGTTTTCTTTTTTCATAATTATAACAAAAAGGAACCAAAAGGTTTGGCTTTCAAATACATCGTTTTTTATATAAACCACATATATAATTGGTAGCTTGAAATTAAAGATAGTATTATAGATGCCCTTTGCAAATATAAAATCATTGCATTATGATTTTAAATGTGAAAATAAATATGAAATAAGCCACTATCAAATTTTGATAAGACTACTATATAGCTTTCTACTCATCAATGCTTTTTAATTCCTAGACGTGGTCCATGCCTAAAAAATAAACCGAAATTAATGGACACTATTGCATGAATGGAGAATGTGTACTATATTTGTAAACGAAACATTATACATGACTTAAAACATGCACATTGTGATTAGATGTAGGCCCACTTGGGCGTGCATACATACTCGTTATCATAGTAAATTTTCAATTTTAATAATAAAACTGCAAGAAAGAGTAGGTTCCAACGACTATTGAATGCGAAAGCATATCTAATAGATCCTTTATGTTCAAAACATGGCTAATGTGAAATTACATGTCATCTGTTATCATAGTAAAATTTCAATTTATTTCTACAGAAGAAGTATTATGATATTTTCAACTAACAATAGACGAATAAAGTATAACTAGGATCATATTCTTCTTAATTACACAATTTTGAGGTATGATAAAAAGATAAAAGATATAGTAGGCCACCAAATCATGAATAAATAGATATTAATAACTACATTTCTACCCTCCAACGCCAAAATTTCAGAATGTTATATTACTTTCATATAAGATAATGAATAATTAAATATTATTATCATGGCATTGATTCATAAGTAAGAATGGTGTTTTGTTTAAGTACCATCACAAATTTGTCATGTGGCCAAAAAGGTTTTTGTAAAAATCACACAATGATTCCTTTATTAACTTAATCATTTATTCATTATAAATGCTTACTATAAATTTCATTTAGTGGTATTATCATCTTTGAATGCTAATACCTAAATGCGCTCTCATTTATTATTGAAGATAATTATGTGGCACATTCAACACTCAATAATCATAAAACATTAATATGAACATGAAATAGCTTGTAGACTTTTCCATTATTTTTATTTTTCTTTATGAACATTGACTGTTACAAACAACACACATCTTTACTACTAATAATGAGAATTCCTTGAATAGGAATTCAACCGTGTCTTTTTGAAATACCAGAAATACCCCTCATTATAATAATGGAAATCATTCACTCAATCTTTATCTTTACTACTAATAAAGAGAATTCATTGAATAGATTTACTCAGTGTCTTTTTGAAATTCCAAATATACCCTTTTACATCTTATAGAGAAATAGTATTCAAATATGGGAATATAGCCTGTTATTTTCTAAGTACAACTGTCAGTCCCCATGGAGAACTAAAGTGTACGTTCACAAGATGAAGTATCCGAGTATTTCATATTGTCCGTAATTTAGGTGGGAGTTAATCGGTCGAAGTCTCGCCGGATTCCGAGTTAGTATGAAGAAAATATTGCAGTCTGAACAAAAAAAATAGCGGCTTCTACATTAGGCGGAGTACAAATATGGGGATGTGGTAGCCTGTTATTTTCTAAGTACAACTGTCAGTCCCCATGGAGAACTACAGTGTACGTTCACAAGATGAAGTATCCAAGTGTTTCATATTGTCCGTAATTTAGGTGGGAGTTAATCGGTCGAAGTCTCGCCGGATTCCGAGTTAGTATGAAGAAAATATTGCAGTCTGAACAAAAAAAATAGCGGCTTCTGCACTAGGTGGAGTTCAAATATGGGGATGTGGTAGCCTGTTATTTTCTAAGTACAACTGTCAGTCCCCATGGAGAACTACAGTGTACGTTCACAAGATGAAGTATCCGAGTGTTTCATATTGTCCGTAATTTAGGTGGGAGTTAATAGGTCGAAGTCTCGCCGGATTCCGAGTTAGTATGAAGAAAATATTGCAGTCTGAACAAAAACAATAGCGGCTTCTGCACTATGCGGAGTTCAAATATTGGGATGTGGTAGCCTGTTATTTTCAAAGTACAATTGTCAGTCCCCATGGAGAACTACAGTGTGCGTTCATAAGATGAAGTATTCGAGTGTTTCATATTGTCCGTAATTTAGGTGGGAGTTAATCGGTCGAAGTCTCGTCGGATTCCGAGTTAGTATGAAGAAAATATTGCAGTCTGAACAAAAAAAATAGTGACTTCTTCACTAGGCGGAGTTCAAATATGGGGATGTGGTATCCTGTTATTTTCTAAGTACAACTGTCAGTCCCCATGGAGAACTACAGTGTACGTTCACAAGATGAAGTATCCGAGTGTTTCATATTGTCCGTAATTTAGGTGGGAGTTAATCGGTCGAAGTCTCGCCGGATTTCGAGTTAGTATGAAGAAAATATTGCAGTCTGAACATGTAACAACCCGCATATTTATCAATTTATCATTTAAATATTTTATTTAAATATTTTTTTCGTTAATCGGATTTTGGTCCAAAAAGCTACTTTTTGCAAACAGTCGAATTAGGACTCGAGACCACTTCCATTGAGTTCAAAATGTCGTTTGCGATCTTTTTGAGTATAAACTTTGATATGTTTGGGGCTAGTCAAAAATTTGACCATTTTCACTTTGGGTTGGGTTTGGTTCAGCCCTATGTTTTAGCTTAACACTCCAAACTGAAACCCCCTCTTCATTCACTCCCTCCTCCTCTTCATTTCAGTTCTAAAGAGATTAATGGTGAGTGGAATGGGAAATTAAAACTCTAAAACCCTAGTTTCCATCTACAAATCAAGTTCTAGCTCCAAATCAATAGAAGAAGCTTTGGTAAGTCTCCTCTTCTTCTTCCCCAACTCACTCTCTTATCAATTTCAGAAATTCCTAAACCTAATTTAGGAAATGTTTCTCTTTTTAGCTTAGAATCAAGCTTGTTGAGTTGGGATTGAAGAGAGATTGTCATTGTCATTGCCCTATAGCTTCTTCATTCTAGTTCTTGTGCATAAAGGTGAGATTTTTATCTCACATCTTAGTCAATAATTATCTTCGATTGTTAGGTATGAATTCCTAACACTTATCCTTGTGCAATTGATTTTGGTTTGGATCGATTTTGTGTATATTCCAATTTTTGGTGTTTTGATTTAATTTTTGTGAAAATCCTATTATGGATATTTGGATATTAATATTCGAGGCGTATCGAAGAGCCATTAAGGCTGGGTTGTCGCTAGGCATAATTCCTTAGTCGTTGTTGCTCGACCGATCGTTATCGATGTCGTTTGGCCATTTTTTAGCCTAGGTTCAGGGAATGCCTTGAACAACAGTTTCAGACGTCTGAAACGTATGGTTCAGACGTCTGAATGGAATACTGGGAATTTTCTTCTCCCAGCATTCAGACGTCTGAATCAAAATTTCAGACGTCTGAATTGGTTCGTTTTGAACCAGAAAAGGAATAGGCTAAAAAGTGCCTATTTTAGACGTCTAAAATCTAGGATTCAGACGTCTGAATTCTGTTCTGGAAAATAGTTTATTTTCCAGATTCAGACGTCTGAATTCTTGATCTCAGACGTCTGAATCTGCTGTGTTTTGCCTAGTTGCATTTTTAGCTTGAATATCCAACTCTAATCAAGTCGGGTTGATTCCCTTTTTGTTGTTATCATTTATTATCAGGTCGAACCCCGTATTACTCTGCGTAGGCAATCTTATCTGAAAAGCATTCATCAGAACTTCCACTTTGATGCATTTTTAGCTGTTTTCCTTGGATTTTATTCACGTCTTCGAATGTGAATTTTTGTGATAGATTGTTCCAACAATCGTTTTATGACTTGTCACTTTAAAGATATGAAGGTTTTAATACTAGTAGTAAATATCAAAACTCTTTCATCAAATCGATTTCAACACTATTTTTAACATCAAAAGTTCGTTTTCTCAAACCGATTTCCAATCTACTAATATATATAAGCCTTTACTTCACTCGAATGAGAAATCGACTTAAACGACTTAGTAAAACGAGTGGTATGAAATGCTTGCGTTCACTTCGTCGGTTAGCTCTTGGACTTGTTCGATTGAACCCTTTTCGTGACAATTTCCTAGTGAAGATTTACAGCTTATTCGTAAATATTTAAGTTAAGCAAGTGGTTATGGGACATGAAGCTAAACTCATATATTTACTAGCTTGGTGTGATTGACACTTCTCGCTGATCATGATGATCATTTTATGATTTAGACTAGCAATTGTGCGATGTCTCTTTGTTTGCAAGGTAAGACTAGACCGCAGTAGTGTGATTCCGACTCACACACATCTCTTTGTCCGCAAGGTTAGTCTAGACCGCAGTAGTGTGATTCCGACTCACACATATCTTTTTGTTTGCGAGGTTAGGCTAGACACCACTTGTGTGATTCCATTCACACATACCTTTTTGCTTTTTGGTTAGCCTAGGCCTCAATCAGTGTGATTCCGACTCACACATATGGGGTAGCGCCCCATGGTCTTCGGACCATCATGTGATAGGCCTCTTTCTCTTTTTATGATTTCTGGATTTCTTGTTTTGAATTCTGGATTTTTATGTCATTGACTTGTTATGAGTACAAGTTTAGGGTATGATGCCCTCTTTGGATCTTTGAGAAGATTCTTGTGATATTGATCATTTCTCATCGGTTGATCTCCTGTTGATCATCATTTTCATACTTATAGTAGTATGTCAGTATGGGTATTCTATGTTTATGCCATATCTATTATTTTATATCATGTCATCTGATATTTATAGTTAGACTGATCCGTTTATTATTTTCTTAAATAATACTCGGGTCAAACCGAGATGTTACAGGTGCTTCTGCTTGACTTCCTCCCGGGATTTGCTACTCTGACTTTTGGCTAACTAGTTAGTTTTGCAGTCTTTTTGTTGTATACACTTGAGATATGGACTCGTAGTTGTATTCTTTTGGTATAGCACGTGTTGCTATTCTTTTGTATTATCGTGGATCTTTCTGACCACTACTCTGATGTACACTTTCATGTGTTGTATATTTATTCATATCTTCTTCCGCCTTTGTGATATGGATGTCTGTGACTGATTTATGTTATGTTTATTTCTATATTTGTTTCCGAAGATTATATATAGCCACTGTGTGATAGCTTTGTGTTTGTATCGGTATGTCGGATTTCCTCCTTAAAAGATATGCATTCTATTCTATCTGACATATCAGTGCTCGCACAAAGAAGTTACATGGATGGTCGCTCCTCCACAGCCTTATTCTCCGCGCTAGTTGACAGCACTACATCGTAGTGTTCTTGGCTAGCGTGGGTATAGAGGTGGGGCGTCACAGAACAAAAAAAATAGCGGCTTATGCACTAGGCGGAGTTCAAATATGGGGATGTGGTATCCTGTTATTTTCTAAGTACAACTGTCAGTGCCCATGGAGAACTACAGTGTGCATTCACAAGATGAAGTATCCGAGTGTTCCATGTTGTCCGTAATTTAGGTGGGAGTTAATCGATCGAAGTCTCACCGAATTTTGAATTAGTATGAAGAAGTTATTGCAGTTTGAACAAAAAAAATAGCGGCTTCTGCACTAGGTGGAGTTCAAATATGGGGTTATGGTAGCATATTATTTTCTAAGTACAACTGTCAGTCCCTATGGAGAACTTCAGTGTACGCTCACAAGATGAAGTATCCGAGTGTTTCATATTGTTCGTAATTTAGGTGGGAGTTAATCGGTCGAAGTCTCCCCGGATTCCGAGTTAGTATGAAGAAAATATTGCAGTCTGAACAAAAAAAATAGCGGCTTCTGCACTAGGTAGAGTTCAAATATGGGGATGTGGTATCCTATTATTTTCTAAGTACAACTGTCAGTCCCCATGGAGAACTACAGTGTACGTTCACAAGATGAAGTATCCGAGTGTTTCATATTGTCCGTAATTTAGGTGGGAGTTAATCGGTCGAAGTCTCGCCGGATTTCGAGTTAGTATGAAGAAAATATTGCAGTCTGAACAAAAAAAATAGCGGCTTCTGCACTAGGCGGAGTTCAAACATGGTGATGTGATATCCTGTTGTTTTCTAAGTACAACTGTCAGTGCCCATGGAGAACTACAGTGTGCGTTCACAAGATGAAGTATCCGAGTGTTCCATATTGTCCGTAATTTAGGTGGGAGTTAATCGGTTGAAGTCTCACCAGATTCTGAATTAGTATGAAGAAGTTATTGTAGTCTGAACAAAAAAAATAGCGGCTTCTGCACTAGGCGGAGTTCAAATATAGGGATGTGGTATCCTGTTCTTTTCTATGTACAACTGTCAGTGCACATGGAGGGCTACAGTGTGCGTTCACAAGATGAAGTATCCGAGTGTTCCATATTGTCCGTAATTTAGGTGGGAGTTAATCGGTCGAAGTCTCGCCAGATTCCGAGTCAGTATGTAGAAAATATTGCAGTTTGAACAAAAAAAAATAGCGGCTTCTGCACTAGGCGGAGTTCAAATATGGGGATGTGGTATCCTGTTATTTTCTAAGTAAAACTGTCAGTGCCCATGGAGAACTATAGTGTACGTTCACAAGATGAAGTATCCGAGTGTTTCATATTGTCCGTAATTTAGGTGGGAGTTAATCGGTCGAAGTCTCGCCGGATTCCGAGTTAGTATGAAGAATATATTGTAGTCCGAACAAAAAAATTAGCGGCTTCTGCACTAGGCAGAGTTCAAATATGGGGATGTGGTAGCCTCTTATTTTCTAAGTACAACTGTCAGTCCCCATGGATAACTACAGTGTACGTTCACAAGATGAAGTATACGAGTGTTCCATATTGTTCGTAATTTAGGTGGGAGTTAATCGGTCGAAGTCTCGCCGGTTTCCGAATTAGTATGAAGAAGTTATTGCAGACTGAACAAAAAATATAGCGGCTTCTCCACTAGGCGGAGTTCAAATAAGGGGATGTGGTAGCATGTTATTTTCTAAGTAAACTGTCAGTCCCCATGAAGAACAACAGTGTGCGTTCACAAGATGAAGTATCCGAGTGTACTATATTGTTCGTAATTTAGGTGGGAGTTCTTCGGTTGAAGTTTTGTCTGATTCCGAGTTAGTATGAAGAAGTTATTGCAGTCTGAACAAAAAAATAGCGGCTTTTTCCTAAGCAAAGTTCAAATATGAGGATGTAGTCTGTTATTTTCTAAGTACAACTATTAGTCACCATGGAGAACTACAGTGAGCATTGAAGTGGGGATATAGCATGTTATTTTCTAAGTACAACTGTCAGTCACCATGGAGTACTACAATTTGCGTTCACAAGATGAAGTATCCAACTATACCGTATTGTCCGTAATTTAGGTGGGAGTTCCTCGGTCGAAGTATCGCCTAATTCCGAGTTAGTATGATGAAGTTATTGCAGTCTGAACAAAAAAATAGCGGCTTCTGCACTAGGCGGAGTTGAAATATGGAGATGTGTTAGCCAGTTATTTTCTAAGTACAACTGTCAGTCCCCATGGAGAACTACAGTGTGCATTCACAAGATGAAGTATCCGAGTGTTCCATATTGTCCGTAATTTAGATGGGAGTTAATCTGTCGAAGTCTCGCCGGATTCCAAGTTAGTATGAAGAAAATATAGCAGTCTGAATAAAAAAATAGCGGCTTCTGCACTAGGCGGAGTTCAAATATGAGGATGTTGTGCCATGTTATTTTCTAAGTAAACTGTCTGTCCCCTAGGAAAACTACAGTGTGCGTTTACAAGATGAAGTATCCGAGTGTACCGTATTGTCTATAATTTAGGTAGGAATTAATCGATCGAAGTTTTGCTTGATTCCGAGTTAGTATGAAGAAGTTATTGCAATCAGAACAAAAAAATAGCGGTTTCTGCCTGGGCGGCGTTCAAATGTGGGGATGCTACTATCAAATCTACTTCCACGGGTACAAATAAAAATGCATGCACATTGTGGTTAAATGTAGGTCCACCTGGGCGTGCATATGTACTCGTTACAAATTGGAAAAGGATAGCCTTTCATCAATAGTGGATCATAACTCATGATAAAAATACCATTGAACCATAAATTTTAATCTTTACCATTACTTACATGACCCTTAAAGAGGAAATAAATAAAGCTGAGGATTTTCGTATACAAACATTATTTTCAAAAACCGAGAGCCATCTACCACTTTTAAATGTCTGATAAATAAACCTAAGTAATATTTCCAACTAACAACAAATTAATAAAGCATGACTGAAACTATATTTTTCTCTGTTACATAATTTTCAAATATGTTGAAACATAACAAACAACTACAATTACATCAAGCCTTAATAAAACAACTAAAAATCAAAGTCTTCAAATCAAACATAACAAATATTTTTTAAATGGTTGTCAATTACCTCTAGCATAGGAATCCTAAAGAATTGCAGTTTTTGCTTCCTAAACCTACTACCTGAGCTTCTTCTCCATTTTATTCATACAAAAAATGGCCATGAATTTTATAATTGCAAGATACCTCCCTCGACCGTGCTTATACATTCGTCCATAAACGCTTCAAAGTTTATTCTCAATATGTTTAAAAACCACATACCAACATTGGTATCCGTAGCACTGAGTAAACCACATTTCCAGCTGCCTTATTGCCTCTAGAGTTAATATATAATTGATATCTATAAATAAAACTGCGCATAAGGGGAAATATTTATAATCCAAATATGGAAGGAAAAATCATACCTCCATTATAAGCTGAGGAGAGTGAGTCTTCGACCTAGTATAGGAACCAAAATCTTTTGAACAACATAAATATTTTAAGTTCATCGGAATCAACTAAATTCTTCATATGATTCTACTCAATTGGAGAATGCCTGCTATTACGAGATTCTAGTTTTGATGATATTTTGATAATTTAATTTTAGGACGAAAGAGATTCGGAACTGAGAAAATGAGTTAGGAGGATGGGAGAGAAATGTTTCAACCCAGTTGTATTTAGTGAGAAAATGGAGACAAATGACCAAAATATCCTGCTGTGTTGCTAAAATTCGGAAGGATTTTTTAAACATTTCAAAAGCTTCTTTTGAAGGTATTTCTATCATATATAGACAAGTAGGCACATCCATTGGACATGTGCAAAGAAAACCAAAAGTAAATTTATATATTGTAAAATAATGGTTATATGCATAAATAAGACTTGACATAAAAAAATATGCGAGCTAACTTTTTTTATTGGGAAATAGTATGAACAACTATGCATAGAATTCAATGCTATATTTTAAGGCATAAATTTGGTTTCGGTGCAAATGAACTGTTTAAATAAATTGTGCATATTTACACTCATATGCTTGAAATAAATGCATGAACAAATTTTTTTAGACTTATTCACTACAAGAAATTTTATTTTTGGTGACGCACAAAAAACGCTACCAAAACTTATGGTAGCATTTTGATAAATGCCGTGATAAATCCCACAACTAAAAATCCATGACTTTTAGTTGCATTTATTTCAATGCCACTATAAATCCTTTTATTGCAGCATTTCTCAAACGTGACCATAAATCTTTTTGTAGCGTTTTAAAGATGCCACCAAAAGGTTTTTTGGCGCTACCAATAGAATTTCCAACTTTACCCCTACTTTACGGTTGCGTTTACTCAACGCCACTATATGTATTTCTGTAGCGTTTTTGAAACGCTACTAAAAGTTGATGATCATTATGCACTATTTTTTCATGTTATTATTTCCTGTCGATGGTCTATTTTGTTTCTACTATATCAATCAACAATCGCTCACATAATCATCATATTCAAAATATTAAAAAAACATATTAATCATATAATCAAATAGAATATCCATAACCATTCTAATACAATAGTTTTTTGATAAAATAACCAAACTCACATACAATAACCATTCGTATACAAATTTACACACCAAGTACTAATAAAATGTTATACCAAACTGGTGCTAACAAAACGCTCGATTACCCATAATTCTTTATTGCATGCACAAGTGAAAGCTAGAACCATAAAAGTCCAACCTTGCTCTCTTCGGAAATCCAATGCCTGCACAAGTGAAAGCACAACATATAGTCAAACAATTATGTTAATTCGTAGGACTTTAAATCTGATATCAAACATCTATAGCATTGTACAAGCATATCATACTATAAATAACGTCATATAAATAATCAAAGATATAAACGAAATGAAATAAATAAAGTCCAATCTTACAGTTATATATAAAACTTTGTTGAGAGAAGTACGATCATGACAAAAGATCATAATCATTTAGTATTAATTTACTAACCAAGTTGTACATTTCATTTATGTCATCGACGATTCATTCAACCAATCATTCAGCCGCATTGTATAGTATCATTTACCACTTCCTTGTACATTATTGTTTATGCACTTTTTAGCCCTTCAATTTTAATGGTTAAACTATACTGTATAATCAAAACTAATCAAACATATTTACCATAAATAGCGATGATTATATACGTATTCAATTTATCCATAATTAATCTTCTTACCTTTAGTACTAACAGCTCTCAACTTTTCATCCCAATTGGGATCTCTACATCTGGCTTTTGATTCCTTAGTCAATGCTTCATAAAATTTTATATCAATCGGAATTTATACATCAAAGACACATGTATCAATAAAATATTTAAAAATTAATGTAAGCAATGATAAGTTGTACGTAATAAACTTCACAATATCTAAACGACATGAAACAAATGTTTTGTAAGTAGGGCAGCATAAGCATCTGCTTCAGCTGAAACCGAAAAGGCGGTATGTTAAAAATACATCACCAAAAATCTTGAAAAAAAAATTCAATATTACACTTTCATGGTAAAAAATCAAAAACTTTCACTTAAAACTGACCATTTTTTTACTATCCTTTCTCATTTTCCAATGAAATATTCAACTATACAAAGTTAACGTAGCGGACCGACAAAAGACATTTAGGATATGAGAATGATTCCCCTATTCAAACCGTATATGTGGTTCTTTCCATTTACTAAATATAAATTTTCATTTTATAAACTCGTCCATGTGTAGTTTGGTGAAATGTAAAACACTGAAAGGAAAATGGTATGTTGTTTTATGCTACTATTTGTCTGTTAGTATTAGATGAATGAAGGAAAAATGGTAGGTTGTTTGTTTATGAATGGCAACATAATGAAGGTTTAAATTTTTAGGAAAACCTTAGCAAATAATATCAACCTAACAGACAGGTTGGACTGTGATGAGTTTGAAATAGTAATGAACTGTATTTTGAGACTAAAATCTATGAATTCATTTGTATAAATTCAGACTGGTTTATGTATTGCAGGTATATTAATGTACGAAGATTTGTTCGCTTCATTATTATTTCTAAAACATGTATAAACCAAAATCAATTTTGATTGAAGACATAAAGGAACTTCATTCTTCACATGCATTGTAAAATAACATATACGTACCAGGGTTGTAAAACAATTGCATAGTCAAAATTTGTAGTATGTCAAACTTAATGATTCCATTTATAGTATAAAAAGACATGTATGAGAAGTTATATAAGGGTTACGAAATTACAGACCTCTCTGTTCAAAAGAGCAGATCTGATTGTTACTTGACGTTAACCTGAAACCAAATTGAACGTTAGTGATAATTTGAAATCGATGGATGTAATCCCCAATGAACACAGAGAATAATGAGTTTATCATACACATTGTAAGATTTCATATAATACTTTGATGAAGGTGCATTACATTCAGCATCGAAAGATCAATGTTGGAGACATTTAAGAGGAGATGTACCCAGTTTAAAAATGGGAAGATGACGTACAGTCCGCATTGGCCGATGATTCTTGTATCGATTTTCCCTAACCTGTCCATACTTCATCTCACCTCCCTCTGACCATCTTCAACATCAACTGCTACTCCTCCTTCTTCTCTCAACATCCCTGCATCTCTACTCCTCTGCTTCACCAACCACACCCAGCAATACTGCCATCAAATACCCCTTTGCCTTGTATCGCTACTCCTTTCACTATCCTGTCACTACTCCTTTCCTTACCACTACACCCCTATGCCTTGTATCACTGTGCATGTGCACATAACCTATAAACAACTGCCTTACTGCCATTTTAATCTCTGTTCCACTGTACAAACTGCTCAACCTCCTCCTCAACACATCCACTGTCACTACCTTCCCCTTGCAACCACCTCAAGCTGCAAGTCGTACTATAATTAACATACACTGCCATACATCTCCACTACTTGATTTTTGAACACAACTATATACAACTGCCATACATTTCTGCCTACATACAACCAACCTCCTATCACTTCTATGCATACATCCACACACCAACCACATAAACTGTGCACATATACTTGCCACAACCAATATACATCACTCAACTTCCCATCCAAGCGTTGTCAACCCTGGAACTTCACTGCTGCTCCTCACAAGTTCTACCACTTCACTTCACATCCTGAAAAACACCAGCAACATTAAAACCCACCAGTGTTCCACCACCTAACTTCTGCCATCTGCTTCATCAAATACCCCTGTCATTCATTCAAAAAACCATCCCTACATAAGTCCTCCACTTTTCTAACATCATATCCAGCCAAAAATAGTTCCCCATCACTAGAGACACACACCCTACTCCACAGTCACAAACCTCCTTAACCTCTTCAAGCATACCAATAGTGTGCATTTCTATGCACATCAACTTCCTTTGCACACTACTAAAACCATCTCCCATATCACCACTTCCTCCTTCTCCATCATCAATACTACCAGCACCCACCTCTGTGCAACCAATATACACCTACCTCTGCACATCACCTTTGCATACATTTCAAACACATTTGAAACAAAACTACTACCTTCCTCTCTAAACATCCACTAAATTGTCTCCTTCTTACAGTAAACCAATCCAAAGCAAACCTATACAACAGTCCCTACTACCACCTCAACATCCTCACAACCACACCATCACCACATCAAACCATCAAACAAACACAATATTCCATACACACAGCCTAAAACAACCATCTCTATTCCTTTATAATCCCTGCATCTAAACTGCCACTGGAAAAACTGCCTGCAGACTAGCAAACACCCACCTACAAGTCCATACAAATCAACTATTTGCCTTCTTCATATCAATGGCATCATCCCACAACACACATAATTTACAGCCACTCTACATTACCTCTACCACTACCCCTGCACACCATTCTCCTTCAAATTGCCATTTACCTCTACATACTACTGCCATCATCCTTTGCCTGTACACTCCTAAAAACCTGCAACACAAAATCCTACACCACCCAATTTCGTTCCTCTCCGTTCACTTGAACACTGGAACACCAAATCGCAATTGCCAAGAACCACCATTCGACCTCAAATCAACTTGCAAGAAACTCCACCACCGGCCAATCAAGCCTCAATCGTCGAATCAAACCCATCCTACCCACCTTGAATCACCAATTCAAATTCCATTCGCGACCAGATGCAATTCACGATCTTTTTTTATTATTATTTTGGGTTTCTTTCTTATAAATGTAAAAGACGCATTTTTATTTGCTTTTTGTTTTGACAGAAGAGAAGCACAACAAGATTCCTACCCAATACTAACATCATACTATTAATAGTTCAGCTTGAATTTAAACAAAAATTAATAACTAAAAGCATTACCTTTTCAATTTGAATAAAATCAGCTGCTTCAGCTTTCCTACTAAATAATTTTCAACCACGTAGATGCGAGAGCGAGATTCGTTGGAGACTTGGTGATAGGTTATGCTAGATCTGAGCGGCACCGACGAGTTGAGCGAAGGGATTGCAAGTGAAGAGAGATGATTTTTTAGTTATGGATCTAGGGTTTTAATTGGAATATAGATTTGTAGTTTTGGGAGAAGTATAATGAGAATAAGAAAATTTGAAACATAGAAAATTTGAGAGAAGAGAGAGTTAGAATTTTTGGCGGGGAGGGACTTGGAACTTTTTGGCGAAAAGTTTTGGCGGGTTAACGAAGTATTAATCGTTGTGTTTTCCACATAAAGAAAAACAAACCCAAGTATTTAGGGTGGCATTTAGTTACAAACGTTGCCAATATATGCAACTAAAAATTGGTTTTCTTGTAGTGATTTCAAATTATTTGGATATTTTTTAATTTACATAAAACAAAAGTTATATATGATACAATGGAAATTCACATATTGTTGTTTTGGTTATGGCAAGTTCATATTCCTTTAGTTGGATGAAAAGAAGAAATGGAAGCATTGTGTAACAATCAATAACATCTATAAAACCCAATTGAAGCGGAGCTTGACTTATAAACGCTTCGCAAGATCTGTAAATAGACAAATCTATATTGTAATTTCACTCTCATGTTTACCCTTTATCCAATAGTCCCTAATTTTCAACCATCATATTCAATAAAATATCCAAATAACTGGTTCAAGCCACAAAGAACTAATTGAAGAATAAATGTAAGTACTAAAACTGGAAATCCACTATATGCGAAAAGCCTTTATCATAAGCATAACAATAAATTGCTCATAGAAATACTTGACGGTTCCATGACTATTTATAAAATAATAGTATTAAATAACATCTCACTTTTCTAGTGGATGCCAAATATAGGGCTGTTATGTGTGTATACACGATATATGAGTATAGAGCTCAACTGCTTTAGAATTCATTGCGCATGGTATTGGATGTTGTTCAAAATATTTTAAACTAATAGAGAAATGCAATATGGACGTAGTATTATGGTTCAAAACTTACAGGTGCAGTGTGTTGAAATAAAACTCTCACTACATTTTGCATAGTGATGATTTGATTTGATTTATTATTTGAGTAGCAAAAGTACGTATTTGTAGTATCGTATTTGTAGTATCATTGGTGTAATTAAGATATTGATCGATTTCAAATGAAATTTTTGTATCAAGATTGTGGTAGTTACGAAAAATATAAAAAATGGTTAACACTTAGTTTTCTTAACAAATGAACGGTTTCTTAATTTATAATTCTAAATTAGATTCATGTCCAAACATCATCATTAACTTTGTTGGTGATGAAAACTAAAATCACATTTATGATTTTCTTCTTTTTTTGAATGGAAGAATATGACATTACGACAATCTAAGGATAAAATTGTAATTTTAATGAGCATTACAACTGAAATATCTTTTTTATACAAAAATTTCATCTCCATCCATTTGTTTGTAAGCTCATCCAGACCAATTTATTAATTTAATTCTATAAACAATCACTTTAGGTAGAAATCATGTGGTATTTATTAATTATATCGATGGACGAATGGCAGTAAAGTAAAAAAAACAATTAGTAATTATTTATTCGATTAGAAAAAGGCATTTTGAACGATATACTTTCTAAATAATGTTGTAACGCTTCAGACCATTATTCAACAAAGAATACATCAAAAAGGAGTCGCCTACCGAAGATTCCTTCTTCCATCAAAGTAGCTATTCCATTTCCAGGAAATGAATTAAGACTTAGATCATTATCTATTTCCCTGATGAGGAAATCTAATAAATTTGCCTATCAATGTTTTCTTTTCTTCTTTATCTTCCTTTATCTGAGCTTGAGACTGACATTAAAGCTGCAAAATAAAGCTTATAACATAAGTTTTAAGAAAAGGTTTTCAATTCATTTGAAGTAGTTCAAAAGTTGGTAAAGCCATTTTGTACAAAAAAAACTTGAAGTAGGTTGGTGAAGCCATTTTATAATTGATTTAACAAACAAATTAACTTATATAATTAACTGTGCAATTGATGTATTAATATATCAGTCAGTTCTTTTCTTCTTCAATTGATCGAGTAAAACAAGAATGTAATTAATTTCCATAATTACTTCCGTTATTAATGAATCAACCAATTATTTTCCTATAATCAATCAAATAAAACAAATCAATAGTACGTAAGGCCGTTTTCATGAAATTAATTGAAATAGCTAGAAAGTCTGTAAGACCATTCACATAGCATAATGCACAATGGTAGTGCATAAATTATACCTCAAATCCATAAGGTTTTAATTTCTTCATTTGCCCACTACTCTACTATGCAACATAAATTAATAATTCTCTAAACATTATTTACTGACATACAAAAGAACATTAAATTAATTTGTATTTTGTTGTATTTTATTCACAAATTAACGAGAAAAAAAACATAAAAATTAAAGGTTTACATATTGAAATCTTATGTAGAATCGTCATATTATTAATCACAGTTTGTATGACTCGTCCATTGGACGTGTGCAAAGAAAATCGCATGTTAACTTCTTTTAGTGAAAAAATGCATGACCTAACTTCTTTTTTCATTGAAAATTATAACAAAATATAAAAATAGAAATTATTATATATATATATATATCTGTATGTGTGTGTGCGCGCGCGCATCAACCAAGAACTTCAAGAACTCATTGTTTGACATGTACATATAATTATCACACATACTAAAAAATGATAGGTTTCATTTTTGATTAAAAATAATGTGCACCCTGTAAGATACAAAATATGATGCACAATGTCTTCAGAAATCCCACATTGGAGCTATATCGTGTACGCTATTGGAAATATCATGTAAACCAAACTCTAACATATATAGATATAATGCCAAAGTAAACATTCATCTCCCTGCTACCAAATCTTCTTTGCCTTGGTCAAAAGCTCAACCATTCTAGTCATCTTAATAGCCATATTGGAAGAGTACATGGTCAAATCGAATTCTCGGGACCAAGAGCCTTTTAACTTGAGCACAACCAATGTTGTTTTATTACGTATCCAACATGGGATGTGTTCTACCATCGGTAGTAGAAAACTACTACATTCAAAGAACACAAAGTTTCCTCTTATATCATGTAAACCCAACTCTAACGTATATCTATATATAAAATCTGGAAATACAAACATTCGCCAACAAAAGAGAAATATTACTATTGCTTACTGAGAATGCAAGTAAGTATTACAATTTTCGTTTTGTGGAAATTAGCCACAAGAGCCTCTTTTTTGTATTATAGTTACTTTCTATCATGAGCAAGGTTCAGCAAATCTTCAAATGTGTGCATTATATCTGAATCAAAACCTCTTGCAAACTTCATTATAAGCAATAAATAAATTAGGTTTATGATAGGAAATGCATTGTATAATCGAAGTTATTTTCTCCAAGTTTGAGGAGTACGAAATCTAAAAATATCAAAATTGTCATGCAACTTACTTTTGATATTATGAAAGGCTACAAAGTTCATAATAATCAAATTGGTGGCCACATGATATTCACTCTGTATTTTTGGTAGCAATAGCAAAGATGCAATAAAATTTAACATCTCATTCTACCAAATACCAAGGTGGTAAAGTATTTTTTATTTTAAACTTTATGGTCGTAAAATATTATTAGTAGGTAATTTTTCTCGCAAGAGAAAGTGATACCAGTACCAATTTCATATCAGTGGTATAGTACATAAATTTTAAAGGATTTTTATTCCCGAAAAAAGATATAGAAATTGAAACTAATTCAAACTCAGTGAATTCTAAAAGCAATGTGGACAACTTGAAGAAGCATGCCACTTGATTTGTAAGATATAATAGGCTAAACAAACTCCCAAAAATGTTTAAATATCTTCCATTCAATGCAAATTAAGTTGAAAGCAAGCGTCTATCTTTTTAAATTCTTTTCGCCAAAAGATATTCTTTTTACTTGATTATTCATTGAATGACAACAACTACCATATTCTCATCATTTAAAGAAACCAATAAATAATAAGAAAAATATGTAACTTGTGATATCCCGGAATTTTGGGCAATATCAATTTAATAATCCGTATTAAAAATTAATTTGATTTGATAATTTTGTAAATAAATTTGAATTGATTTAATAATCTTCTTTAATAAATATTTAATTAGTGAATTTATCTTTCAAAAGCTAATAAAATGATTTCTATTTATAATGTATATATATTTGTATATATTGTAAATAGAAAAGCCTTGGTTTGAATTTAATAAATAAAATATGATTTGGAATTAGATATGAAAGTTTAAAATATAATTAAAATATGAAACATTAATTCATTTAAATAATAAGTAATTTATAATCTTTTTATAAATTATATAAAATTGTAAGTGTGTTATTTTCAAATAATAAATATATGTATTGTTTTTATATATAAATATAATTGGTTTTATTCTTTAAAATTATCTATATACATATATATAACTAAGTATTAAAAACTAATTAATTCAGTTGAAAGCTTTTATTAACACTTAATTATAAATACAAATTACTTACAAGACAAGTGTAACCATCCTAGAGCTTAATTTAACATTTGTTAAGTAATAAACAATTAATGTGCCAAATGTTAAATATCTAAACAAGTGGCATTTCTAAACTTAGTTTTTCTTTTATTTTTATTTAAAAATCATTTTCAGCCTATATATATCTATTGTTCTTTCCTTTCTTCCCTTTTCTATCTTTTAAAATCAAAAACTAAGAAACTCAAACCCAAACAATCTTTCTAAACAAATCTGAAATCTTCCTCAAACTAAAATATGCAAAACATCTTCCCCAAAACCACTAGCCTGCATTTTTCAAAATCATTAACCTGAGCATCTGCATTTTTCCAAACCTGAGAACAACAAAACATGCAAAGTATTTTTCAAAATCAAAAGGCTGCATACATTTTCTTTAATCTGGAATCAAAGCTGGAGTCATCTCTTCAACAAATTTCAAAAGCAAGCATGCAAGTTTTAAAATCAAAACAAAGCAGTAACTCAAGTTTTAAAAGATTCAAAAAGCTTTTTCAAAGGAGGCTCTGCTCTTCATTTCAAAATCAGGTGAGTAAACTATATTTTTAAAAACAGTTTAAAAACCTGGATTTCATTTTGATATATGAATGTAAATCATGTTGCTTGCCTGAAATTTTGGATTGAAATGGATGCATGTGTATGTGTTAGTATTGAATGCCTGTACTGTATATATGCAAAAGAATGAACTCTGTTATTTTTAACAGGTTTTGTTTTCTCTATTTAACCCAATATCAAATCATTAAATCATAGTTAGCTTTGTATTTGTAAATAGAAAGTGTTTGAAATCATGCAATAACACTATTAAAAATCATTCTAGGAATTTATATTGTATATTTGTGTAGAAACTTTATAAATAACAAGTGAGTAAACTATATTTTTAAAAAGAGTTTAAAAACCTGGATTTCATTTTGATATATGAATGTAAATCATGTTGCTTGCCTGATATTTTGGATTGAAATGGATGCATGTGTATGTGTTAGTATTGAATGCCTGTATATATGCAAAAGAATGAACTCTGTTGTTTTTAACAGGTTTTGTTTTCTCTATTTAACCCAATATCAAATTATTAAATCGTAGTTAGCTTTTGATTTGTAAATAAAAAGTGTTTGAAATCATGCAATAACACTATTAAAAATCATTCCGGGAATTTATATTGTATATTTGTGTAGAAAGTTTATAAATAACAAGTGAGTAAACATTTAACTTAAAAACAGTTTTTTTTAAAATCTGTTGTTATGATGCTGCATGTGATGAATGTTTGTAGTAGATTGTGTTGTATAAATATATGGATGTGAATGCATGTATATATATATATATATATATATATAAAATGTCGGTGATAGGCCTGTTATTGACTGTGAACACCTATATATATATAAGCTCTGTTTTTAATTCCCAGGCTCAAATTCTAATAAAAATTCACTTGCTCTTGATTCAAGCTTTGTTAAGATTTAAGTCCTGAATGAAGTATGTTTGTTGTATAATAAGTTTTAGTTTAAAAAATTGTTTAAGTTAAAATAACTTAGTATTGTTTCTGGAAATCTAAAACAACAGTGCATGCTTAATAAAAGTAAAAAACTCAAACATCTTAATATATAAATTCAGGATTATAAATCAAATACCCAAACTAAAACATGATTTTTAAAACTCAAATCATAAATGTTAATGGTGGGATGTATGAGCAGTTCGGGTTTGACCAGGAAATGGGAAATTGGTGATTTCTGAGAAGCTCGATGGTCTGGGAGGTCGTGGATCGTTCTGGAGGGAGAAGAGTGGTCAGAGACTTGGGGAAAAATAGTAGAAGTGTTGGTAGAGCACCGTGGAGGTGGCAATAGAGAATTTTGGTCTGTAGCCCTAGTTTGTCTGGGAGGAATATTTTGGATTGGTTCGATTTCCACAGTGGATCGAGTGCAATGAGGTTTTTGGTGGTGGTAGATGGTGGGTTGACGAGAACTTGGCCAGAGTTTCAGAAGTAACGACGGTCGAAGCTTCGAGAAGGAGGCGTTGACAGGTTATGATGGTAGTGCCGGTTGTTAGTTCCAGGTTCGGGGTTGAAGCCTTGATTTGATTTCGAGTCTTTGTATGACGATCTGATGATTGTGGGGAGATGTGTGGTTGTTTGTCGATGTGGGGTGATCAGAGAAGTTAGCCAGAAGCGATCGGCGGCACCGTGCATGTGCACAGTGCACCACTTTTGTTTTCTGTTGATTGTTGATATAAGTGGGGTTTTTGTCTCGAGTAATTCTCGAGTAGAATGATTGTTTTGCTCGAGTTTGTTTGTAATTGACTCGAAGAAAATTTAAGTAAGGCTCGGGTAAAATAAAAAAAAATTCTGGGTTAAAGGTAAACCTGCTTTGTTTTAAAAATCTAAAACTGGATTTTGAAAATGTAAAGAAAGGATTTAAATAAAGTTTTATAAATTTAAATGTTTTAATAAGTTTAAATGTTAAGTTATATTTTAAATGTTTGAATTTAAAAATAAATTTGTTTTAAACTCTTGTAAAAATTCTTTTATGAGAAAAAGTATTCTTTATCATGTAAATTTAAAGGTTTTAAATTGATTTAAATTTTGTTAAAGATAAATTGAATTTCATTTTAAAACTTGAATTTAAAATGAAATTTGAAATTAAATTTGGAAATGAATGTTTCAAATATATTTGTGAATGATAATTTAACCATAGATAAGAAAAGGTTTTATCTTAAAGTTAAATTAAAATTTAACATTTTGTTATTCATTTAAGTATTAGGGTAATTAAATGGATAATTAACTTATTTTATAAATTAATGAAATGGATAATTACTTAAAGTAATTAAGGGTTTAAACTTAAGGTTTAAGATTAATTATTCTTAGAATAATTAATTTGTAATTTAAGAATCATTAATTAAATAAGGTTAGATTTTAATTAATGATTAGTAATTAATTAATCAAGTAATAAAGGATTAATTAAGTTACAGTTAAGCACTTAATTAATTAAATAATTAGTGATTAATTAAATGATTAATAAAGATAAATTAAATTGTAATTAATAATGATTAATCTAAGTTAATTACTTAAGAGAAGTAATTAAAGAATTAATAATAGTGAATGAAAATCATTAACTTAAGATTATTAAATAATTAATTAATGTGATTAATTTTAATAATTAATTAGATTAATTAATCAATTATGGAAGTGGTTAAGTATATTTATTTAATAGAAGTAATTTGGATTTAATTACTTTTTGAAATTAATCAAGGGATTAATTAAAGATAATTAATTAAGGAGTAATTAATTTATTAAATGAAGTAATTAAAGATAGTTAATTACTGAATGTGGTTAATCAAGAGTGATTAATAAATATGGTTTAATTAAAGATTAATTACTTAATGTAATTAATTTAAATATAATTAATAATTAAAGTAGTAATTAAGGATCATTAATTAATATAATTAATGATGTAATTAAAGTTTGATTAATTAAGAATTAATTAATCAATAATAAGTGATTATAGAGTAATTAATTAATGTAATTAATTAAAGATTAATGTAATTAATTATAGTTAATTAATTAATGAAGTAATTAAAGGTTAATTACTATATTTGATTAAGGATAATTAATTTGTGAAATTAATTTAAGGCTAATTACTTGAATGTAATTAAAAGATAATTAATCAAGGATGATTAATTGAAATGAATAATTAGAGGATGATTAATTAATTAAATTGTGATTAATTAATGGTTAAGTAAGCAAGATTTATAGAATGAGGTAATTAATTTAATTTACTTTAAATTAATTAAAGATGAAGTAGTTATTTTAATTCACTATTAAATTAATTATAGAATGATGATTAATAAATCATTGCTTATGGATGCTGTTGGATGCTTTGCATTATTTGATATCTCTGATGAGATATGTGCTGATCTATGATATGGATGGTTTGGTTGAATTGTAATGTGAATTATCTATTTGATAATAATGTTGATTATCTATTGTGATATTGTGAATTATCTATCTGTGTTTATATAGATAATTGAATTGAATTGTTTTAACTTTAAAACAACTTGGCCTTAAAAGATACGTTTTGGATTTCGATGAGACCGGGATCGGGTTTCTAGATTTGGATATCCGAATACCACATCGATCCAAATTAACGATAGGTCGTGTATCTCAAGTGAAGTGAAGACTCGAGGTGTAAGAACTATGTACCGTTATAACTCTGAGGGTGATTCCAAAATGAGTTAACGGATATAGTACTTTCAGATTCGAGATGAAGATTCAGAGTGCAAGGACTATGGTCGTTAACTCTGAGGGTGATTCCAAAACGAGTGTAATGAGATAGTGCCTTCGGTTTCGTTCGAACCCGGAACGAACTTGTATGGATTGAATGCTTTCAGAACATCGTCAGGAGGGCGATGAGCATTCTAAGATAGATGTGTTCTATAAAGGTAATCGTAGCCTCAAGCCTCATCAACCGGGAATGGCTAAAACAGGGGAGGTGCAGCAAGGCTAAGTGAGTCGCGCTCAAGTAGGACAAGATTTCCCCTGTCTAGAGGTCGCTTCTTTTTATTCGGCTTAGTGGGCAGTTGATTCGCGACAACTGCAGGGTTGTCTTGTTCGGGACTATCCAGTAAGGGATGGTTCCGGCTTTGTGTTGCAGGGGGTCGGGAGTGATCCTCAGTACGTTGATCTAGGCCACGTACTGTGATGGGCGGTACCCCAGTAGCCCTGCCATTGTATGGAAATCCAACTTCCAATAAGTGATCTCGGACTTGATTGTATAACCCACTTTGTGGCTATTACGCTGGAATTTAATAATGTAACAATTTCAGCTATATGAGTATTTATTTGAAAACCCTAGACCCTATTGTAATATAACTGAATTTCCTATCAAATGTTTGGTTAGCGTAAGGTAAAAACTTACCCATGTTTATGTGTGGGAAGTCTTACGTGATACCTTTTGTTTCAAAGGTTTTTAAAGTTAAGCAACTTTAACCGTTTACTCACACCAGACCCATGTCTGACCCCAAGTGTTTATTTTCTGTTTTATTAAACTCTTGGGTACTCAAATTTTTACGAGTAGCCAAGGGATTCAGGTTAGCTTTGACGAGTTTTCTGGAGGTGCAATGGAGCAGGAGGCTTTAACGTTCGTAGATATATAGTGTTCCGCTGTGTTGGTTTCTCTGAGTTGTTTTTGAGTTGTAATAACTAGACAGGTGTTTATAATTGTCTAGGATGTGTTGTATAAGCTGTGTAACTCTGATGTATATGATACTATGTAATATCTTATGTTATTAATATAATTTATTCGTTCCGCTGTTGAGATTCTGTTGTTGTTTCGTTCTTCTTCTCTATCTTTTCTCTTTTCTATCCCTTTCTTTCTTCAAGATGATACGACTTTCTGTGGAGAAAAAGTCGGGTCGTCATAGTTGGCATCAGAGCGATAGGTTGAGTGAATATCTAGGCTCTAGAGTGGTGTCTATCTTGAGAGCGCGTATTTGTAATTTTTTATATAACTATATATATATATATATATATATATATTTCTACCTATATTGTTGGGTTACCTGTTCGGGTTTTCCAATATGAGTTATAAAGGTAGATGGGGTAGTGGTGTGTGTAACACGACTATTACCTATAATAGGAGTCTGAGTGTTGAGGTTGGAAGTGTATCTATTGAGACTGTAGATCCAATACTGTCTCGAGTAAGCTTTGCTGTGGTGTAAGGATTTCACCAATCTCTGAAGGAAACCTGTTAAGGTTCGGAGTCCATCTTTGAAGTTGGATGAGTAGAGTTTGGATCTGTCGGTTGAGCAGAAGCGATTGATGATATCTCGGTAACTCAGGAAGAAGTAGCTGTGTGATGAGATGCAGTGACTATGGATGTCTCCGTAGATGTTTTCTTTAGAACTAGTTAAGGAAGTGTGTCTGCTTCGGTGTTGTGGCTGAGTTCAGCATGGTGTTTCTGTTTGGTTCGAGGTTCAAGTTTCTCAAAGAGCTTTGGATTAGGAAGTCCTCGACATCAGTGTCAGCAGTGCAGCTCGGAGTGTTCTGTGTGTTGGCAGGAAGTTTTCTGGCTGAGCAATTTTTCTTGTGGTGGAATTCAGAAGCAGCAGAGTGGATCCATTTCTTCGATGGATTGGCTAAATAAGTGTAAGCTGTTCTGATTGGTAAAGATAGAACAGTTTTTCTTTGGAAATAGGTTAAGTTGATCGCAAAAGTGACTTGCGATTGCTGAGTGTTCTCTTATGTTATCAGAGATTTTCTGGATATCTTCAGGGTAGTCAGAAGTTTATCCGTATCTGGAGGTTGAGTTTTCGTATCGACTAGGATTCCAGGAGTGGTACCGGTGGTTCGGTTTAGTTGAAGGATGGTTCCTAGAGATAGGGTTTGGTGAAGCAGCTCAAGTTTTGATGGAGTATCTGAGTTTTCTTTATGGAACTATTGAGCCATATTTCTGGGATGTGTTATCCAGTTTGTGCTCGTGTTCATTGTCAGCATTCTTACCTACTCCAGATCAGAGTTGTGCAGCGGAAGCAGTTTGGAAGTGCATTTGTTTTGTCTTCTTACGGATAGGAGAAATAAGTCAGTCCTCTGATGTTTAAGGAGTGGAGTTTGTTCTTGGTCTTGGTTGATCTTGAGGAGATCGTTGTGTTGGGTTGTTTTTGGGTCTAGTTTGTTTGTAGAGGCATCGGCGAAGGTTGAGCTGATCAGGAAGGATGTAGGCAGCACAGGATCGTCCGAAGAGTTGTGGATAAGAGACGAAGGTATTTTGGATAAGAAGCTTGGTCTACAAGGTTGAATGGTCAGTTTGGATAACTGGGATTCAATGTATTTCACGTATCTCTGAGGGAGTACGTGTATGATCTATCTCTGGTTTAGGAACCAGTAGTTCAGGAGGATTTAGTAGTTGAGTCAGACTTGTCCGTGGTCTGATATCTTGTGCAGTGTTGTAGATCTTGATGAGTAGGAGCTCTGTAGCTTAGTAGTATAGATAGTTGGATTCTGTAGAGCGAGTATCCCGGTATTTATACCTAGGAAACTCTAGGAAATTCTATCCAGAATTTTGTCTGGATAGTTAGATTTGTTTACTTGTGTGAATTTGTTTGCTATGGTTGTTAGCATATGGTTGATAATATATGCTTGTGATTTAAAATTAAAATCTTAAATAGATTATTAAATTATCTTTGTTTTAAATTTTGGGGACAAAATTCTTTTAAGGGGGGAGGAATGTGATATCCCGGAATTTTGGGCAATATCAATTTAATAATCCGTATTAAAAATTAAATTGATTTGATAATTTTGTAAATAAATTTGAATCGATTTAATAATCTTCTTTAATAAATATTTAATTAGTGAATTTATCTTTCAAAAGCTAATAAAATGATTTCTATTTATAATGTATATATATTTGTATATATTGTAAATAGAAAAGCCTTGGTTTGAATTTAATAAATAAAATATGATTTGGAATTAGATATGAAAGTTTAAAATATAATTAAAATATGAAACATTAATTCAGTTAAATAATGAGTAATTTATAATCTTTTTATAAATTATATAAAATTGTCAAGTGTGTTATTTTCAAATAATAAATATATGTATTGTTTTTATATATAAATATAATTGGTTTTATTCTTTAAAGTTATCTATATACATATATATAACTAAGTATTAAAAACTAATTAATTAAGTTGAAAGCTTTTATTAACACTTAATTATAAATACAAATTACTTACAAGACAAGTGCAAACATCCTAGAGCTTAATTTAACATGTGTTAAGTAATAAACAATTAATGTGACAAATGTTAAATATCTAAACAAGTGGCATTTCTAAACTTAGTTTTTCTTTTATTTTTATTTAAAAATCATTTTCAGCCTATATATATATCTATTGTTCTTTCCTTTCTTCCTTTTTCTATCTTTTAAAATCAAAAACTAAGAAACTCAAACCCAAACAATCTTTCTAAACAAATCTGAAACCTTCCTCAAACTAAAATATGCAAAACATCTTCCCCAAAACCACTAGCCTGCATTTTTCAAAATCATTAACCTGAGCATCTGCATTTTTCCAAACCTGAGAACAACAAAACATGCAAAGTATTTTTCAAAATCAAAAGGCTGCATACATTTTCTTTAATCTGGAATCAAAGCTGGAGTCATCTCTTCAACAAATTTCAAAAGCAAGCATGCAAGTTTTAAAATCAAAACAAAGTAGTAACTCAAGTTTTAAAAGATTCAAAAAGCTTTTTCAAAGGAGGCTCTGCTCTTCATTTCAAAATCAGGTGAGTAAACTATATTTTTAAAAACAGTTTAAAAACCTGGATTTCATTTTGATATATGAATGTAAATCATGTTGCTTGCCTGAAATTTTGGATTGAAATGGATGCATGTGTATGTGTTAGTATTGAATGCCTGTATATATGCAAAAGAATGAACTCTGTTGTTTTTAACAGGTTTTGTTTTCTCTATTTAACCCAATATCAAATCATTAAATCATAGTTAGCTTTTGATTTGTAAATAGAAAGTGTTTGAAATCATGCAATAACACTATTAAAAATCATTCCAGGAATTGTATATTTGTGTAGAAAGTTTATAAATAACAAGTGAGTAAACTATATTTTTAAAAACAGTTTAAAAACCTGGATTTCATTTTGATATATGAATGTAAATCATGTTGCTTGCCTGAAATTTTGGATTGAAATGGATGCATGTGTATGTGTTAGTATTGAATGCCTGTATATATGCAAACGAATGAACTCTGTTGTTTTTAACAGGTTTTGTTTTTTCTATTTAACCCAATATCAAATCATTAAATCGTAGTTAGCTTTTGATTTGTAAATAGAAAGTGTTTGAAATCATGCAATAACACTATTAAAAATCATTCCAGGAATTTATATTGTATATTTGTGTAGAAAGTTTATAAATAACAAGTGAGTAAACATTTAACTTAAAAACAGTTTTTTTTAAATATGTTGTTATGATGCTGCATGTGATGAATGTTTGTAGTAGATTGTGTTGTATAAATATATGGATGTGAATGCATGTATATATATATATATATATAAAATGTCGGTGATAGGCCTGTTATTGACTGTGAACACCTATATATATATAAGCTCTGTTTTTAATTCTCAGGCTCAAATTCTAATAAAAATTCACTTGCTCTTGATTCAAGCTTTGTTAAGATTTAAGTCCTGAATGAAGTATGTTTTTTTTTGAATTGGTACTTAGATACAACATATCACTAGGACAACATATCACATATCAATATATGTTCAAATCATGCTATGCAAGTTTTGAACTTGTGACCTCTCGCACCAAAGTCGAATCACTTAACCACCAGGACAATGGTGCTTGTCTGAATGAAGTATGTTTGTTGTATAATAAGTTTTAGTTTAAAAACTTGTTTAAGTTAAAATAACTTAGTATTGTTTCTGGAAATCTAAAACAACAGTGCATGCTTAATAAAGAAAAAAAAAACTCAAACATCTTAATATATAAATTCAGGATTATAAATCAAATACCCAAACTAAAACATGATTTTTAAAACTCAAATCATAAATGTTAATGGTGGGATGTATGAGCAGTTCAGGTTTGACCAGGAAATGGGAAATTGGTGATTTCTGAGAAGCTCGATGGTCTGGGAGGTCGTGGATCTTTCTGGAGGGAGAAGAGTGGTCAGAGACTTGGGGAAAAATGGTAGAAGTGTTGGTAGAGCACCGTGGAGGCAGCGATGGAGAATTTTGGTCTGTAACCCTAGTTTGTCTGGGAGGAATATTTTGGATTGGTTCGATTTCCACAGTGGATCGAGTGCAATGAGGTTTTTGGTGGTGGTAGATGGTGGGTTGACGAGAACTTGGCCAGAGTTTCAGAAGTAACGGCGGTCGGAGCTTCAAGAAGGAGGCGTTGACAGGTTGTGATGGTAGTGCTGGTTGTTAGTTCCAGGTTCGGGGTTGAAGCCTCGATTTGATTTCGAGTCTTTGTATGATGATCTGATGATCGTGGGAAGATGTGTGGTTGTTTGCCGATGTGGGATGATCGGAGAAGTTGGCCAGAAGCGATCGGCGGCACCGTGCATGTGCACAGTGCACCACTTTTGTTTTCTGTTGATTGTTGATATGAGTGGGGTTTTTGTCTCGAGTAATTCTCGAGTAGAATGAGTGTTTTGCTCGAGTTTGTTTGTAATTGACTCGAAGCAAATTTAAGTAAGGCTCGGGTAAAAAAAAATTTCTGGGTTAAAGGTAAACCTGCTTTGTTTTAAAAATCTAAAACTGGATTTTGAAAATGTAAAGAAAGGATTTAAATAAATTTTTATAAATTTAAATGTTTTAATAAGTTTAAATGTTAAGTTATATTTTAAATGTTTGAATTTAAAAAGAAATTTGTTTTAAACTCTTGTAAAAATTCTTTTATGAGAAAAATTATTCTTTATCATGTAAATTTAAAGGTTTTAAATTGATTTAAATTTTGTTAAAGATAAATTGAATTTCATTTTAAAACTTGAATTTAAAATGAAATTTGAAATTAAATTTGGAAATGAATGTTTCAAATATATTTGTGAATGATAATTTAACCATAGATAAGAAAACGTTTTATCTTAAAGTTAAATTAAAATTTAACATTTTGTTATTCATTTAAGTATTAAGGTAATTAAATGGATAATTAACTTATTTTATAAATTAATGAAATGGATAATTACTTAAAGTAATTAAGGGTTTAAACTTAAGGTTTAAGATTAATTATTCTTAGAATAATTAATTTGTAATTTAAGAATCATTAATTAAATAAGGTTAGATTTTAATTAATGATTAGTAATTAATTAATCAAGTAATAAAGGATTAATTAAGTTACAGTTAAGCACTTAATTAATTAAATAATTAGTGATTAATTAAATGATTAATAAAGATAAATTAAATTGTAATTAATAATGATTAATCTAAGTTAATTACTTAAGAGAAGTAATTAAAGAATTGATAATAGTTAATGAAAATCATTAACTTAAGATTATTAAATAATTAATTAATGTGATTAATTTTAATAATTAATTAGATTAATTAATCAATTATGTAAGTGGTTAAGTATATTTATTTAATAGAAATAATTTGGATTTAATTACTTTTTGAAATTAATCAAGGGATTAATTAAAGATAATTAATTAAGGAGTAATTAATTTATTAAATGAAGTAATTAAAGGTAGTTAATTAGTGAATGTGGTTAATCAAGAGTGATTAATAAATATGGTTTAATTAAAGATTAATTACTTAATGTAATTAATTTAAATATAATTAATAATTAAAGTAGTAATTAAGGATCATTAATTAATATAATTAATGATGTAATTAAAGTTTGATTAATTAATGATTAATTAGTGATTATAGAGTAATTAATTAATGTAATTAATTAAAGATTAATGTAATTAATTATAGTTAATTAATTAATGAAGTAATTAAAGGTTAATTACTATATTTGATTAAGGATAATTAATTTGTGAAATTAATTTAAAGCTAATTACTTGAATGTAATTAAAAGATAATTAATCAAGGATGATTAATTGAAATGAATAATTAGAGGATGATTAATTAATTAAATTGTGATTAATTAATGGTTAAGTAAGCAAGATTTATAGAATGAGGTAATTAATTTAATTTACTTTAAATTAATTAAAGATGAAGTAGTTATTTTAATTCACTATTAAATTAATTATAGAATGATGATTAATAAATCATTGCTTATGGATGCTGTTGGATGCTTTGCACTATTTGATATCTCTGATGAGATATGTGCTGATCTATGATGTGGATGTTTTGGTTGAATTGTAATGTGAATTATCTATTTGATAATAATGTTGATTATCTATTGTGATATTGTGAATTATCTATCTGTGTTTATATAGATAATTGAATTGAATTGTTTTAACTTTAAAACAACTTGGCCTTAAAAGATAC
Organism: Allium fistulosum; assembly: GCA_030737815.1. Lineage (NCBI taxonomy): Eukaryota > Viridiplantae > Streptophyta > Magnoliopsida > Asparagales > Amaryllidaceae > Allium > Allium fistulosum. Next base: position 72,174,051 of record CM060903.1, read on the forward strand.
GTTTTGGATTTCGATGAGACCGGGATCGGGTTTCCAGATTTGGATATCCGAATACCACATCGATCTAAATTAACGATAGGTCGTGAATCTCAAGTGAAGTGAAGACTCGAGGTGTAAGAACTATGTACCGTTATAACTCTGAGGGTGATTCCAAAATGAGTTAACGGATATAGTACTTTCATATTCGAGATGAAGATTCAGAGTGCAAGGGCTATGGTCGTTAACTCTGAGGGTGATTCCAAAACGAGTGTAACGAGATAGTGCCTTCGGTTTCGTTCGAACCCGGAACGAACTTGTATGGATTGAATGTTTTCAGAACATCGTCAGGAGGGCAATGAGCATTCTAAGATAGATGTGTTCTATAAAGGTAATCGTAGCCTCAAGCCTCATCAACCGGGAATGGCTAAAACAGGGGAGGTGCAGCAAGGCTAAGTGAGTCGCGCTCAAGTAGGACAAGATTTCCCCTGTCTAGAGGTCCCTTCTTTTTATTCGGCTTAGTGGGCAGTTGATTCGCGACAACTGCGGGGTTGTCTTGTTCGGGACTATCCAGTAAGGGATGGTTCCGGCTTTGTGTTGCAGGGGGTCGGGAGTGATCCTCGGTACGTTGATCTAGGCCACGTACTGTGATGGGCGGTACCCCAGTAGCCCTGCCATTGTATGGAAATCCAACTTCCAATAAGTGATCTCGGACTTGATTGTATAACCCACTTTGTGGCTAGTACGGTGGAATTTAATAATGTAACAATTTCAGCTATATGAGTATTTATTTGAAAACCCTAGACCCTATTGTAATATAACTGAATTTCCTATCAAATGTTTGGTTAGCGTAAGGTAAAAACTTACCCATGTTTATGTGTGGGAAGTCTTACGTGATACCTTTTGTTTCAAAGGTTTTTAAAGTTAAGCAACTTTAACCGTTTACTCACACCAGACCCATGTCTGACCCAAGTGTTTATTTTCTGTTTTATTAAACTCTTGGGTACTCAAATTTTTACGAGTAGCCAAGGGATTCAGGTTAGCTTTGATGAGTTTTCTGGAGGTGCAATGGAGCAGGAGGCTTTAACGTTCGTAGATATATAGTGTTCCGCTGTGTTGGTTTCTCTGAGTTGTTTTTGAGTTGTAATAACTAGACAGGTGTTTATAACTGTCTAGGATGTGTTGTATAAGCTGTGTAACTCTGATGTATATATATGATACTATGTAATATCTTATGTTATTAATATAATTTATTCGTTCTGCTGTTGAGATTCTGTTGTTGTTTCGTTCTTCTTCTCTATCTTTTCTCTTTTCTATCCCTTTCTTTCTTCAAGATGATACGACTTTCTATGGAGAAAAAGTTGGGTCGTCACATAACTCTATTTAAGTGTTATCTTCAAAAGCTTAATCCCCTCAATTATAACTACAGTTGAGCACCAATGTCTTCTCTCTCATTCAAATGAACAAAACCAAATGCCTCCTCGAAACTCCTCTCTCATAATTCTAATTCAGGAACTAAATCTTCAAAATTTTGATCTAGCATCAAAAAACAACGTCCTATAAGTTCGAATTGCCTAAAATAAGATCCGAGCATACTTGATTTTCTATGGGCAATGTTTAATTATTTTTATTCAAATCTGTGAAATTAATAAATCTAACAAAAAACATAGAGAAACTAATTATCTATAAATAAATGGGATAAGAATTTGTAGATCCATAAAGCAAACTAGGGTTTCTAAAATATATCTGGAGGTTATATGAATGACTTTCAGGTTGGTGCTTTGGAAGAGAAGAAGAGAACGACTTTCTAAAAGGGAGAGGATTCGTGGGCTAGAACAAATTATAATTGAAACGTGGAGGAGCAAAAGGAAGACAATAATACCCTTTATTAATTTTTATTTATTAAGAGAACAACAAATGATGTTTTAGTAATTTCAAAAGCTTTAAAATAGGGTATTCTTATTATATATAGATATAGATATTTCTATTTTGTTGCGTTCTAGTTAAGCAAATTGTCGTATTATTAATCATATTATTCTTTCCTAATAAAAAATAGTAACATTGAGAACTAATCTTATGTAGAAATGTTGATAAATAGAGGGTTTAATGTTTAGCAAAAATTACCATAACGACTTGAAAGTAAACATATGGAAATAAAGGATATCATGTGCACATGTGATGGGCCTTCTATATGAGAATCATAACTAACATTGGAGATTACCCTAAGATCCATTCTCTCATCTATTGCAAATAATATTTCATATCATTTTCAGATTAACTATCATGTAATAGTCAAAATATTAACAAGATAGTTATGAAATCAACTAAACACACTACATAGTGATATTTTCAATTTTCCTATAAATATTAGAAAGCCGTAGTTGTGCTGATTTTAACTATACTATTGAATATTGTACCATTTGAACTAAGTTGTAATCTTTAGTGGCAAATGGTTATAGAGCCATTATTGTATACTGAAACATGCTCAAACATTTTCTGTATTCCATCAAACCGGATTTGTAATTAAATATTTTCTTAAAAAAATAAGTAATTTGCACAAATTTCCATGGTAATAAATCATTCGAACTGTAACATTGATTTCAACATACTACCTTATATGGCATAATTGTCATAAGTTAGTGTTACAATTTAAATTAGTGCATATTATTGTAGCCTTGTAAATATTTCTAATTACAGTTTTTATATTATAGCATATAACTACGTTATTTTCTTCGTAATTTACTGAAATATATAAAATTAAACAAGTGCATAATAATAAAAAGTAGAAATTAACATATATGTTCATAGGCATAAGTAATAAGATTTTATAGGTATGCATCCAACTGTATATGGATAGAAATATGATCTAATTAGTAAGCAAGCATATGGATAGAAATATGATCTAATTACTAAGTAAAAACTCCTAGTATTATTACACGAATTAAACGTCTCTCAATAAAACATAAGTTCCTTAAATACATGGAAAGTCAACATTTAATCAAATATGGAGCAATCATTCATTCATGAAACTGTGAAATGTTATATTTAATAAAAAAGAAAAGAAAAAGCAAATCATCATTAAAATCAAACTATGAAATCTTAGACCTGCCATTTACAGTTAAAATGATTTGTTTGAAGTTTATTCAACTTGCTATTTGTAACGACCCGGAATTTTCGAACCCGAAAATTCCAGATAGTTAGGAGAAAAAGAAAAGAGATAGAAGAAAGAAACAGAAAGAAGAAAGAAAAACAGAAAACACAACATCTCACATTCGCAGCGGATAAAATATAATATCAAATAATAATATCAGTTATACAAAGAAAACTGTATTTGTTAATTTACATTCAATACATCAGAGTTACAACCATTTACAAATAGACTAGACAGTTATCCACCTGTCCCAGACTACTATCAATAAGCTCTCAAATACACAGCGGAATACACTCCATACGTTCCTGCCATCCAGCTCGCCTCCTGAGCTCTAGAACGTCCTAACCTGAAAAGCTGTAATACTCGGTCTGACCCGAGCATTACATCAAAGTAACACCCGGGTCAGGCTGGAAACCAGCGTGAGTAAACCCATCTAACAAGAAATTCCAATCTATAGAACTTATTTAAAACCCGGGTTAACTCGTACATTATTACAAGTACACAACTTATATAGTCAACACTTATTTTCACAAATCAATATCTAAGTATCCAACTTAGTTTAAATGGTCCATTTTATCCCAACCAGCCTATTGGTTTCACATATCAATCTATAAAGTATTTTAGATGATTTCAAATCGAAGTGGTTTCGGATATTTACTAATACCCGACTCCGGTCTCTTCGAATCCAATATTATCCCAATCCAAGTTGTTTAAATGGATACAAATCAACTTAAAACATAGGTTCTCACAGCAAATCAATTATCGATAGATAACTCATAATATCACAGTTTAACCCATCATATCATATCACAATACATCACAACTCAACATCAGAGATATTCAAACAAACCAAGGTATTCGATTCAAGTTATCATCTATAGGCAAGATTAATACTCAAACAATTAATTTAATTTAATTTAATCACCTAATATAGATTAAATTAATTACCTTCAATCCTGCTTAATTTACTTTAATAAATTATAACCACTCCTTAATTAATTACATTGATTAATTAACCTTAATTAAGTTTATTGATTAATTTTTTTACTAAATTAATCAATCATTATTTGATCACACTTATTAATTATCCTTTAGTTATTAATTAATTACTCTTTAATTATTAATTAATTAACCTTTAATCATTAATTAATTCTTTAATTAATTACATTAAGTAATTAAATCCTTAAATTTCTTCCAGTAATTAATTATTCTATTAAGTAATCTTTAATTAATTACATTCATTTATTTACTTTAATTAATCTCATTTAATAATTAATTATCCCTTAATTACTTACATAAATTAACAAATCATTAATTACTAACGATCTTAATTGATTTAAAAGATAAACCATTTATCTTTATAAATTACTTTAATTATCCTTTAAATCCTTACAAAATAAATTTTGTAAATAATTTATCACCATTCTATTAACTTAAATCTTTAAGTTAATTTAAGGATTAAAACACTGCTCTTTAAATCATTTACTTGATTACAATATCAAGTTTATTTTAAATGAACCTTCAAACAAAGGTTATATATATTATAAAACACTCTTAACTTAATAAATCTTAACATAATTTATCTTAACCTTTTTTTTTCTCTTTCTTAACTCAATTCAACATTTAATATTCCAAGAAAATGGGTTAAGAAATGGGTTTTAAATTCGTCTAAATTCAAATTTTAAACATGCATTTCATTTTTGTTTAAAACTGGATAACATCACAAAACCCGAGCAAAAAACAAATTTCTCGAGTTCAACACGAGCAACCCGCTACCCTTGTTTACTTCGAGCCCAACCCTTATTTACTTCGAGTTCATTCCCGAGTTAATCTTGTCTTCCCAACATCCTAACAAAACAGATACCATCTAGGATACGTGCACGTGCACCAGAGCTCCGATGGGTTCCAGTCAACTCTGCCGCCTGCGACATGTCGACGATCATCAGTCTACACCTCCAGATCACCCAGATCGATGAATCACTGTCGAAATCGAAAACGAGGATCATGCCTTAAACTGGAACAACATCGATCACAAAATTCACCTTGCTCTATCGCCTCCGGCCACCAGAGGTTACAAAATTCTGATCAGAACACCGCCGATCATCCCTGAGTCATTTCCCATTGGTGCAATAACCTCCAATCCATTGCCGTTGACGAGATCGACTCGTCTCTCACCCTTACCCAATCAAGACACTAAACCCTAAATCGCCTCCATGCCGTCGCCACGGTGACTAAGAAAATTACCATCCATTTTTCCCAGACTCGACAACTCCCCAGCAATCTCTAGTGGCAATAACGAGCTTCGAATCGTCTTTGATCGCCGACGATCAACAAAATACCCAAAACTGTCCAACTAAGCATATCTCAATAACTACTAAATTAAAAATCGTGATTCCATTTTCAAAAATCGTTGTTTTCGAAAACATTTCAGATAATATATTTGAAAACATAAATTATGATGGATGAAATTTCAGTTTTACTTTGGTTTTACCTGTTCTTCCCAATTTCCAGAGAAAACATCAATCTAATTTACTTAAATTTAATTCTAAATCTTAAATCAGTTTTAAACAGACAAAACTTGTTTAGATCCTAAGGTCTAACAATGATCAGAGAAGAAGGATTCGATTTTTGAATATGTTCAACTTTTATAAACCTGGAACAGAGATGCATGTCTGTCCTTAGACATGCACATATACATTCCTACATATATACACAGACTTGATACACATGCAAGCAGTTCCAAATTTTATTTCAGACATGATTTCAAACAATATATCAAAACCCAGATTTTTATAAAGGTTTACTCATCTAAGTCTAAAAAGAAATCAGGGAAAGAGAGATTGGGTTTTTATCAAGTTCTAAATTTTGTAAAGCTAGAACAGAAATTATGTTGATATACATACATGCAAGCAAATTTACATCGATGCAGCAAAGTTTTCCATCACATACATCAAATATTTTCACATGCAAGCAATTTAAACAGATTTAAGAAAGTTTACTCACCTAAAGTTGATTGAATAGAGAACGGAGAGCTTTGAAACTTGAAAACTGGAATTTGCTTTTGAAATTGAAATAGCAACTTGAATTTGATCTGCTCTTTCTTTAATTATGTTGGATTTGAGTTTGAATTGCTTTGCTTCAGTTGAAACTTGAAGTAGTATATTTTTTCTCTGATTTTAGTTTTTAGTTTTAGAAGAAGAAAGAATAGATTGATTGAGAAGTGAAAATGAATATACCCAGCCTGGTTTCTCACTTCTCATTATTTACAATTCCAAATTAAAAGAAAGATGAGATATGCCACTTGTTATTTGCACATCACTCTAAGCTACAAATGTCCTAAAGCATGTATTTATATTTATTTTATAAATCTTTATTTTTTACACTTTCTTTTTATTTATGTGTATATAATTCAAAGAAAACAATATAAACTTACTTACATACATTTTAAATAATCTCTTATGTTTTTGAAAATATAGAATCTTAACTTTAAACATCTTTTGAGCATTATTATATTCAAACTATAACTTCCAAATCATAAAATATATATATATATATATATCAATTTACTATAATTTTATCATTTCCAAAAATCTATAATTCAACATTAATTATAGATTCAAATTCATTTATACACATATCCAGATATTCTTTAAATTATCAGAAATCTATTTGTTTAACCAAATAAAATCAGTATCTCAATAGTTACAATCAGTTAATTACCAATTACCAAATTTTCAAAAATCCAGGTTATCACATTCCTTCCCCCTTTAAAACTTTTCGTCCTCGAAAAGGAACGAAGCAAGAATTTATTAAAATGATTATTATCAGTTAAATTATTCTTTGATCATTTTCAACTATAAACTCTTTTATTAAGAATTTTTAAAACACTTTTAAAAATCTATATATATATATATTGCTAGAATAGTTTTATAAAAATATTTTTTTATAACTCGATGTTTCAACAAGTCCATCCTTGTTCTCACAGAAATTCGGTCATACGTTGATCAGGCGTAAGACTGAAAATCTATAAGTACTTAGCAGATCCGGTTTCAACACCCAGTGAAAATATTTGGAAAATAATTTATTGAAAATATAGAAAACAGTTTTGAAAATAGAGAAAATATCTTTGGTGAGAATGCTCTGGAAATCATCACTCCCATCCATGGTCACAGTTACATCACGGGTTACGTTGCCATCGCAGCAAAAGTCCATGTAACTGATTACACCATGGAACCCACAACAGATCGCAGTTACATCCAGGGTTACGTTGCCGTCGCAGCAAAAGTCCATGTAACTGTTGGCTCTCAGCGGCACACACGATTTCGCTGTCAAAATGAAACTTCTCCCACATAGGTCGCAGTCTACCGATATAAAATCAAACGCAGACTGTTGGCTCTCAGCGGCACAAACGACTTTCGCTATGTTACCATAGTGTCACAGTCTACCGATATAAAATCAAACGTAGACAGTTGGCTCTCAGCGGCACACATGACTTTCGCTATGGTCTGCAGTAGATCGCAGTGACATTGAGTTAAACTGTCGTCACAGCATAACCCAAATGCCTCTGTGGGCACCAGCCCCTCGACTTTCGCTACAAAAATAATCCTCAGGAACTAGTTTATTCCGGACTCCTCACAGGATTAACTTTAGAATCCCCCCTTGGGGTTCAAGGCAGTACCACCCAGTGGCACTCCTGAGAAGTTCATTTCAAGAGAGCGCCTTTTTCCCCAGAGCTATACTCAAAACATTTTATACTATACATTTATAGTATCTTCAAATCATACCCTTTATGATTTATCAAAATCTCCTTTACACAAAATCGATTACCAAAATCGATAATTCTCAAACTAGGCTTTCCAAAATCCAAAATTGATTTTCCCAAAATCAAAAGCCTTTTCCAAATTATATAGGTTCCCAAAACCTTTTCCAAAATCATTCCCATAAAATCCTTTATATATATATAATATATATAACTTTTAAAAATCTTTGGATCATTTCAAACTTGTATAAAACTTCTTTTATACTTCAAATATTTCAAAACTCTTTTCTTCTGGCAATGGATTCAACAAGGGAATATTTATCTTATATAACAAAGATATATAACTTTGTTTATTCCAAATCAAATATTCAAATTTGATTACTCTTTTATAAAGTTATTAACCATATCACCTTTCTATAAAATGAGTTCTAATCACAGAAATATTCAACTCCCATTTTATTTCATAATATATTTCACAAAATATACTTTTCATTTCAAAAACCATTTTACAGTTTTTATCCACAAAATCTTCAATATCAATTTCATTCAAATCCGTACGATGTACACATATCATCCGTACACAATATCAATCTGATCGCTCAATCGATCACACAATTTTACTTCCGAACTAGTATCGTCCACCCGACTTCCTAGTGCGGACTCAGATCTGGTTTCTTGATCAGAAACCGTCATTCTCCTTGCATAGTCGTAGCTATGATAGAGAATATCCAGAACCAATCAACAATCCATATCCAGGTTCGCCGTCGAAAATCGAGCGAAAAATCCCAACTCGGATCGATAATACTATCTCGAAATTCTGTGTTCGAATCTGAATCAAGTCACTATGCGAATAGAATAAAGTACGTACATCCTATGTATTTATCTTTATTGGTTATTAGCCAAATCAATTTTCTTTTCTATTCACATTTCCTTTAATTCCATTCACTTATTCTCAATTGCTTCCATTTCCAATTGAGTTATTACTTTAATTACAAACAGTTTGAACTCTGACCTATTTAAATTTAAAAATAATTTGAAAAAGTTTAAAATAGATAAGTAGTTGAAAATAGTTATTAGTTTGTAAAATAGCTGTAAAATAGTTAAGTAGGTATAAAATAGTTAGATAATTGCAAAATAGTTTTTTTAAAATAGTGATTAGATATAAATAACTGAAAAATAGTAATTAGTTTATAAGACAGTTTCAAAATAATTAAATAGTTCCAAAATAATTGTAAAATAAGTATAAGATAGTTTGGGGTTTAAGAAGAAGATTATATAGTAAATAGTTTGGAAAAATATATTTGTATTAAAACAATTTATTTTGAAAATAATCCAGAGCCAAACTGTTTAATTTCCCAATCTCCATTTCCAATTAATTTCCCATTAATTCAATTTAAATTTCCACTTCCATTTAAATTGACTCAATACTTCAATTTCCATTGAATTTAATTCAATCCCAATTCAAGTTGAATTAACCTTAATTCCTTTCCAAATTCAAATCAAATTCCATTTGATTTTAAACATATTCATTTTAATTACAATTTCAAATTATCCAAACTAATTTCAAATTGAATCCACTTAAATTTCAATTCATTTCAATTTCTATATGAATTAATCCAAATTCCCATTTGAATTTTGAACTCATTCAATCTTCAATTTTTATTTCAAATTAATCCAATTCAAATTTTCCATTTGAATTTTAAACTTATACATCTTCAATCACAATTTTAATTAATTCAAATCAAATACAATTTGAACAAATTTTATTCAAATCTCAACTTAAAACCATCTCGAATTATATAAATTCGAGTTAAACATTTTAAATGTTGATTTAATCCCTTAAGTCAAATTAACCCTTATTTTTAAATCAAATCAACCTTTATTTTTAATTTAACAACTTAAATCTTTAAACCATTTAATTCTGAATCCAAATTCCAAAATTCTATTTTAAAATTATCTTTACTTAACTTATTACAAAGTTCAAATAAGAATTCAAAAACAATTTAATCTTCAGATTCTAATTTATCATCCATTTCAATTTCCAGATCTCAAACCCATTTTGAGATCACTCATAACTCCCATTTAAATTAACCATTTAACTACCCAAGTTAAATTTAAATTTCATCTTGAAATTTCCAATTCAAGTTGTTCATTCTAAACTCATTTAACTTCCTTAAGTTAAATTAAATTTACTTAATCCGGTCAACTTTACACAATTTGAATTCCCATTCAAATTTTAAACTTTAGATTAATAATCTTTCCCTTTTTAAGCTTAAAAACTTACTTCACTTTGGGTTTCACATCACATCCCAAGGAAAATTTAAAATTCAATACTTAGAGTTTATTTCAAACATCTTTAATATAATGTATATTCTTATCTATACATATTTATTTCCTTTACACTTCAAGTCATACTTAAAATTTTAAACCATTTTTGGTTTTTAATTTCAAAACAAACTTCTTTAAAACAATTTCAAGTTTTCTGGATTTAGATTTAAAATTTCACAATTTTTAAATTATCTTTAATTCCAATTTATAAGTCATACTTACCTAAAAGTTTATTTCCCTAAAACATTTCATTTTGCTTAATTACTAACAACATTCATTATTAAACACAACTACCATTTATGATAATAACCAAGATTATCATATCTGGAAACCAATTCATTATTATCTTTATTCTTGATAACATTTCTACAAATTCAAGATTTTAATTTTAGTTTGAATTCATTTCAAACTTATCTTCATTCAATTTTAATTTGGCTTTATTTCTATTACCACTTAATTTAATTCCAATATTTTAACAACCAATTACCTTAATTTTTATTAGAAAGAAATATCATTTTATATATCAAAATATATTCTTATATAAAATCATTTAAAATCCTTATATTAGAAAATAACAATTACGCTCTCATATATATATATACACTCAACTCGTTCTAGGGTACCATTGACCCTATCCTTAACGAGTAATCCCAACAGAGCCAAGGTTCTCGCTTAACCTTTTGCTCTGATACCAACTGTAACGACCCGGAATTTTCGAACCCGAAAATTCCAGATAGTTAGGAGAAAAAGAAAAGAGATAGAAGAAAGAAACAGAAAGAAGAAAGAAAAACAGAAAACACAACATCTCACATTCGCAGCGGATAAAATATAATATCAAATAATAATATCAGTTATACAAAGAAAACTGTATTTGTTAATTTACATTCAATACATCAGAGTTACAACCATTTACAAATAGACTAGACAGTTATCCACCTGTCCCAGACTACTATCAATAAGCTCTCAAATACACAGCGGAATACACTCCATACGTTCCTGCCATCCAGCTCGCCTCCTGAGCTCTAGAACGTCCTAACCTGAAAAGCTGTAATACTCGGTCTGACCCGAGCATTACATCAAAGTAACACCCGGGTCAGGCTGGAAACCAGCGTGAGTAAACCCATCTAACAAGAAATTCCAATCTATAGAACTTATTTAAAACCCGGGTTAACTCGTACATTATTACAAGTACACAACTTATATAGTCAACACTTATTTTCACAAATCAATATCTAAGTATCCAACTTAGTTTAAATGGTCCATTTTATCCCAACCAGCCTATTGGTTTCACATATCAATCTATAAAGTATTTTAGATGATTTCAAATCGAAGTGGTTTCGGATATTTACTAATACCCGACTCCGGTCTCTTCGAATCCAATATTATCCCAATCCAAGTTGTTTAAATGGATACAAATCAACTTAAAACATAGGTTCTCACAGCAAATCAATTATCGATAGATAACTCATAATATCACAGTTTAACCCATCATATCATATCACAATACATCACAACTCAACATCAGAGATATTCAAACAAACCAAGGTATTCGATTCAAGTTATCATCTATAGGCAAGATTAATACTCAAACAATTAATTTAATTTAATTTAATCACCTAATATAGATTAAATTAATTACCTTCAATCCTGCTTAATTTACTTTAATAAATTATAACCACTCCTTAATTAATTACATTGATTAATTAACCTTAATTAAGTTTATTGATTAATTTTTTTTACTAAATTAATCAATCATTATTTGATCACACTTATTAATTATCCTTTAGTTATTAATTAATTACTCTTTAATTATTAATTAATTAACCTTTAATCATTAATTAATTCTTTAATTAATTACATTAAGTAATTAAATCCTTAAATTTCTTCCAGTAATTAATTATTCTATTAAGTAATCTTTAATTAATTACATTCATTTATTTACTTTAATTAATCTCATTTAATAATTAATTATCCCTTAATTACTTACATAAATTAACAAATCATTAATTACTAACGATCTTAATTGATTTAAAAGATAAACCATTTATCTTTATAAATTACTTTAATTATCCTTTAAATCCTTACAAAATAAATTTTGTAAATAATTTATCACCATTCTATTAACTTAAATCTTTAAGTTAATTTAAGGATTAAAACACTGCTCTTTAAATCATTTACTTGATTACAATATCAAGTTTATTTTAAATGAACCTTCAAACAAAGGTTATATATATATTATAAAACACTCTTAACTTAATAAATCTTAACATAATTTATCTTAACCTTTTTTTTTCTCTTTCTTAACTCAATTCAACATTTAATATTCCAAGAAAATGGGTTAAGAAATGGGTTTTAAATTCGTCTAAATTCAAATTTTAAACATGCATTTCATTTTTGTTTAAAACTGGATAACATCACAAAACCCGAGCAAAAAACAAATTTCTCGAGTTCAACACGAGCAACCCGCTACCCTTGTTTACTTCGAGCCCAACCCTTATTTACTTCGAGTTCATTCCCGAGTTAATCTTGTCTTCCCAACATCCTAACAAAACAGATACCATCTAGGATACGTGCACGTGCACCAGAGCTCCGATGGGTTCCAGTCAACTCTGCCGCCTGCGACATGTCGACGATCATCAGTCTACACCTCCAGATCACCCAGATCGATGAATCACTGTCGAAATCGAAAACGAGGATCATGCCTTAAACTGGAACAACATCGATCACAAAATTCACCTTGCTCTATCGCCTCCGGCCACCAGAGGTTACAAAATTCTGATCAGAACACCGCCGATCATCCCTGAGTCATTTCCCATTGGTGCGATAACCTCCAATCCATTGCCGTTGACGAGATCGACTCGTCTCTCACCCTTACCCAATCAAGACACTAAACCCTAAATCGCCTCCATGCCGTCGCCACGGTGACTAAGAAAATTACCATCCATTTTTCCCAGACTCGACAACTCCCCAGCAATCTCTAGTGGCAATAACGAGCTTCGAATCGTCTTTGATCGCCGACGATCAACAAAATACCCAAAACTGTCCAACTAAGCATATCTCAATAACTACTAAATTAAAAATCGTGATTCCATTTTCAAAAATCGTTGTTTTCGAAAACATTTCAGATAATATATTTGAAAACATAAATTATGATGGATGAAATTTCAGTTTTACTTTGGTTTTACCTGTTCTTCCCAATTTCCAGAGAAAACATCAATCTAATTTACTTAAATTTAATTCTAAATCTTAAATCAGTTTTAAACAGACAAAACTTGTTTAGATCCTAAGGTCTAACAATGATCAGAGAAGAAGGATTCGATTTTTGAATATGTTCAACTTTTATAAACCTGGAACAGAGATGCATGTCTGTCCTTAGACATGCACATATACATTCCTACATATATACACAGACTTGATACACATGCAAGCAGTTCCAAATTTTATTTCAGACATGATTTCAAACAATATATCAAAACCCAGATTTTTATAAAGGTTTACTCATCTAAGTCTAAAAAGAAATCAGGGAAAGAGAGATTGGGTTTTTATCAAGTTCTAAATTTTGTAAAGCTAGAACAGAAATTATGTTGATATACATACATGCAAGCAAATTTACATCGATGCAGCAAAGTTTTCCATCACATACATCAAATATTTTCACATGCAAGCAATTTAAACAGATTTAAGAAAGTTTACTCACCTAAAGTTGATTGAATAGAGAACGGAGAGCTTTGAAACTTGAAAACTGGAATTTGCTTTTGAAATTGAAATAGCAACTTGAATTTGATCTGCTCTTTCTTTAATTATGTTGGATTTGAGTTTGAATTGCTTTGCTTCAGTTGAAACTTGAAGTAGTATATTTTTTCTCTGATTTTAGTTTTTAGTTTTAGAAGAAGAAAGAATAGATTGATTGAGAAGTGAAAATGAATATACCCAGCCTGGTTTCTCACTTCTCATTATTTACAATTCCAAATTAAAAGAAAGATGAGATATGCCACTTGTTATTTGCACATCACTCTAAGCTACAAATGTCCTAAAGCATGTATTTATATTTATTTTATAAATCTTTATTTTTTACACTTTCTTTTTATTTATGTGTATATAATTCAAAGAAAACAATATAAACTTACTTACATACATTTTAAATAATCTCTTATGTTTTTGAAAATATAGAATCTTAACTTTAAACATCTTTTGAGCATTATTATATTCAAACTATAACTTCCAAATCATAAAATATATATATATATATATATATATATATCAATTTACTATAATTTTATCATTTCCAAAAATCTATAATTCAACATTAATTATAGATTCAAATTCATTTATACACATATCCAGATATTCTTTAAATTATCAGAAATCTATTTGTTTAACCAAATAAAATCAGTATCTCAATAGTTACAATCAGTTAATTACCAATTACCAAATTTTCAAAAATCCAGGTTATCACACTATTTATATATCCTTACCATGAAAAGAAGAAACCATATTAAGTAATACTTTTATTGGTCTAAATTTTATATCGTTGCCTTCTTGAGAATCTATACAAACAAATGATATGGGATTAACTTTTTTATTAACTACGGTTTTATTTCATACTATTAATCGAGTATTTTGAAAGCATCTTAACCCTCAAATACAAATGAACCTAATTGGAAACAAACATACATTGTTTCACATAAAATTCATCAATGTTAATTCGTGTATCAATTTTGGTCCTACCTAGACCTGGCATGTATTGTTAATGTTGACGTTCCTCATATTGTAGTATTGTTGTACCATTTAGCTAATTATGGTTGGTCTTATGGATTAAATATTCATAGTCTTCAAAATCTATGACATTGAACATAGCTTCGAAGGCATAAATGGATGCAATGAAGAAGAAAATTTAATTTTTTCTTTGCGAAAGATTAAGTTCGAAATTTCTTTTGGATAGCTTGAAAATCAAATAACAATGCTATTGAATTCAGCCATTACTTTCAGATCTAAGATTTGCAAGGGTATAGTATTATTCCTTATAAATAACATAGCTCCATATCTTCATCACCTCAGTCAAATTCACCTCCATTCAAAACATCCGCAGAATCTAAGTCTAATAGGGGCATTTTGGTAACTTCAAAAGCTTCATTTAGTGATATGCCTATTATTTATTTGGTAACTTCAAAAGCTTCAAAAATTAAAGGTTTACATATTGAAATCTTATGTGGAATTAATCATATTGCTATTTTGTTGCTTTCCAGATAAGCAACTTGCCGTATTATTGATCATATTATTCGTTCCTAACAAAAAATAGTAAAGTTGAGAATTAATCTTATGTAGAAATGTAGATAAATAGAGGGTTTAATGTGTACACCATAACAACTTGAAAGTAAACATATGGAAATAAAGGATATCATGTGCACATGTGATGAGCCTTCTATATGAGAATATGAGAATTATAACTGACATCGGAGATTACCTTAAGATCCATTTCCGCATCTATTGCAAATAATATTTGATATCATTATCAGATTAACTACCATGTAATACTCAAAAGATTAACAAGATAGTTAAGAAAATCAACTAAACCCACAACATACTGGTATTTTCAATTTTCCTTTAAAAATTAGAAAGCCACACTTGTGCTGCTTTTAACTATACTATTGAATATCGTACCATTTGAACTAAGTTGTAACATCGGTGGCAAATGGTTATAGAGCCATTATTGTATACTGAAACATGCTCAAACATTTTCCGTATTCGATCAAACCTGATTTGTAATTAAATATTTTCTTAAGTAAACAAGTAATTTGCACAAATTTCCATGGTAATAAATCATTCGCAATGTAATATTGATTTCAACATACTACCATATGTGTCTAATCGTCATAAGTCAGTATTACAATTTAAATTAGTGCATAATAGTGTGGCCTTGTAAATATTTCTAATTGCAGTTTTTTATATTATAGCATATAACTAAATTATCTTCTTTGTAATTTACTGAAATATACAAAATTAAATAAGAGCATAATAGAAGAAAGTAGAAACTAACATCTGTTCACATGCGTAAGTAATAACAGTTGACAGGTATGCATCCAACCGCATATGAGAGAAATATGATCTAATTACTAAGTAAAACCTCTTAGTATTATTACACGAATTAAATGCTCTTAATACAATATAAATTTCTCAAATAGATGGAAAGTCAACGTTTAAACAAATATAGAGCAATCATTTATTCGTGGAAACGTGAATTGTTATATTTAGTAAAAAAGAAAAGAAAAAACAAATCATTATTAAAATTGAAGTATGAAATCTTAGACCTGCCATTTACAAGTTAAATAATTTGTTAGAATTTTATTCAACTTGCTATTTATATATCCTTACCATGGAAAGAAGCAACCATCAATACCTTTATCGGTCTAAATTTTACCTCGTTGCCTTCTTGAGAATCTATAAAAACAATTAATATAGGATTAACCTTTTTTATTAACTAATTCGCCACCATTCAAAACATGCGCAGTATCTAAGTTTGACAGGGGCATTTCGGTAACTTCAAAAGCTTCATTTAGGGATATGCCTATTATTCATTTGGTAACTTCAAAAGCTTCAAAAATTAAAGGTTTACATATTGAAATCTTACATGGAATTGTCATACTATTAATCATATTGCTACTTTGTTGCTTTCCAGTTAAGCAACTTACCGTATTATTAATCATATTATTTGTTCCTAACAAAAAAATAGCGAAGTTGAGAATCAATCTTATGTAGAAATGTTGACAAATAAAGGGTTTAATGTGTAGCAAAAATTATCATAACGACTTGAAAGTAAACATATGGAAATAAAGGATATCATGTGCACATGTGATGGGCCTTCTTTATGAGAATATGAGAATCATAACTGACATCTGAGATTACCCTAAGATCCATTCTCTCATCTATTGCAAATAATATTTTAAATCATTATCAGATTAACTACCATGTAATACTCAAAAGATTAACATGATACTTATGAAATCAACTAAACCCACGGTATTTTCAATTTTCCTATAAAAATTAGAAAGCCATGGTTGTGTTGATTTTAACTATACTATTGAATATGTGGAAATTAGCCATAAGGGACTCTTTAGCAAGTGCAATTAGTTTCTAAGACACACAACTGAAATAATTACTTTTAAGAACAAAATGCAAAATAATTAGTTTCTAAGGCCTAAAAACCTATGAAATTATGTCCTTGAAAGTAATTGGACTGCTGACTTTGCCCTCAAAAGTAATTATTCTGCTGACTTTGGCCTTGAAATTAATTTATGTGGATGTGTGTCCTAGAAACTAATTGGATTGCAAAGTTTGTCCTTCTGGTGAAATGCCCCATTGAATATTGTACCATTTGAACTAAGTTGTAACTGTAGTGGCAAATGGCTAGAGAGTCAATATTGTATACTGAAACATACTCGAACATTTTCGGTATTCCATCAAACCTGGTTTGTAATTAAATATTTTTTAAATAAATAAGTAATTTGCACAAATTTCCATGGTATAAAATCATTCGCGCTGTAACATTGATTACAACATACTACCTTATGTGGCATAATCATCATAAGTTGGTATTACAATTTAAATTAGCAAGGAATCGCTGTCAAGTCCTTGGAATTGAAAGATGATGTAAGAAAAGTCCCTCCCGAATAAGTTATGAAAATTAGGTCCCTATTTTTAGATTTTGGCTAATTTATATCGCTTTTGCCCCTGAAAAGAATGCTAAGTCGATTTTCTAAAAGATGTGAGTTTGGTAAAAAATAACAAAATAAAGACCTAATTTACATGTGTTTATGAGCAGGGACTTTTTGTGCATGAGTTTTGAAAATAGGGACGTTTGGTCCAAAACCCCTTAAATTAGTGCATATTAGTGTGGCCTTGTAAATATTTCAAATTGCAGTTTTTTATATTATAGCATATATATAACTAAATTATTTTCTTTGTAATTTACTAAATACATAAAATTAAATAAGAGCATAATAAAAGAAAGTAGAAACTAACATCTGTTCACATGCATAAGTAATAAAAGTTGACAGGTATGCATCCAACTGCATATGGAGAGAAATATGATCTAATTGCTAAAAGCTCCTAGTATTATTACACGAATTAAATGCTCTTTATACAATATAAGTTTCTCAAATAGATGGAAAGTAACGTTTAAACAAATATAGAGCAATCATTCATTCGTGGAACTGTGAATTGTTATATTTAGTAAAAAAGAAAAGAAAAGGCAAATCACTATTAAAATTGAAGTATGAAATCATAGACTTGCCATTTACAAGTTAAATGATTTGTTTGAATTTTATTCAACTTGCTATTTATATATCCTTACCATGAAAAGAAGCAACCGTCATCAATACCTTTATTTGTCAAAATTTTATCCCGTTGCCTTCTTGAGAATCTATACAAGCAATTAATATAGGATTAACCTTTTTTATTAACTAATTTGCCTCCATTCGAAACATGCGCAGAATCTAAATTTGACGGGGGCATTTCAGTAATTTCAAAAGCTTTCGATTAAGAAGAAATATCAGTAGGGGATTCAAAAGGTTTGCATTTAGAAGTAGTCTTTTTCTACATTTTGATTAAATCCACAACCCCTTTGAATGGATGGGGTCATTTTTGACCCTAAACCTTCCTGGCAATGGGTTTATCTCCATCGGCTAAAAGAATGGAGCCTATTAATTTAAGGTCTATACCAATATTTAAACATATAATTTAAGCGTAAATTTTGTTTCTTTAAGATGAAATAAGGAATAAAAATAGACTATTCCTAGAGTATAACACTTTTAAGGCTAAATGATTATGTCTGAGCTTTACCACTGATATCGATTGAAGAGGAACTAGAACTTTCGGTGGCATTAGAACCATCCCTCTCACTCGAACCAGACTTATCGACAACTACTTTAGAAGAAGCCCAAAGGACCCTTAGCCGATTGTACCCTTTAAAAGAAGCATTCGAGGGAATCAGGCACAAGCCCTAAGGTTATCTATGGTCAATGCCTAATAGTGTTGATGCTTGCTTTTTGGTAAAGCCAAAACATTTGGATCGCTGACTGACAAGGATGCGGATTGTGATCCACCACTAGATAAAATTTGCCAAATGTAAGTCTTTTATGTCAGTTTCTTTTTGTTAGAAACTTTCTAACACAAATATTAAAACATTTGATATACATACCGGTATCTTTTTCCACCAATGTTTTAAACATTTAAATGAATGCAAAGCTTCTGACTTTTCTACAGGTAAACCCATGCCTTTCTACTAAAATCATCGATAAAACATAAAACATACCACTATTAATTGCTGTTTGAAATGGGTGTCACTGGCCCGCAATATTGGCATAAACAAGTTGTTGTTTCTCTTTAGCTCTCCATGTACTCCTTTTTGGAATAGTGTCGCGTTGTTGTTTTCCAACCAAACAATAAGTGCACAATCCATGAGGTTGCAGCAAGTTGAGGTAGGCCTCGCACCATGTTTTTAGTCTGAGGAGTCTTCAAAGCCTTATGACTCAAATGACCGACAATGCCACAAATAGGTGAGGTCTTGTCAGCTTGTGTGAACGCAAGAAGCATTCTGATCTTGAATGTCTTACAGTAGTACAAACATTCTATTTACAGACGTGTTTGCTGGGATGATCAAATCCCTCTCTGGATGATAAATTTCACCCATTCCAGCATGAATTTGGATTGCAAGTTCCTTCTCTTGCAATTGTCCCACACTTAACAAATTGTTTTTCAAATGCGGTACATAAAAGATACGAAGTGACTTACGCCATTTATCCATAGTCTGACATTGCCTTTCCCTTGCACCAACATCCTAAAGTCGTTTCAAAGCTTGACATGTTGCCTGAAACCTTTATTCAAGTCACATAACATTGTTGCATCTCCAGTGATGTGATTTGAACACCCCGAATCCACGAACCAAGCATCTCTACGTTTAGCTTCATTCTTCCCTACATTAGCCATCAACAGTAACTCTTCATGCTTATCCTATTCCACATAATTAGCTTCCCAAGTTCGACACTCGTATTGGAAGTGACCGAGCTTATGACATTGATAACACTCCGCTGTGTCTTTGTTGAAGACCTGACGCCCTCTACCTCTTCCTATATAAGCATATGTTTTTGTCTGTATGTGTTTTTGTAGGAGAATAATAACAGAGTTGAAGCAAGGCAAATTTGCTGATTTGAGTAGAGTGGTAAACTTGTTTTACCAAAAATACAAGGGGGAGCAGCATGCTGATGAGAACATCATCCAAGATCGAGGACATGTGACAATTTTTTTAGTAAGTTTTTTAATTAAAGTTGAAAACAAGAACTTTAAAGCAAAACAAAAAAACTGCAGATTTTATAACGAAGCATTTTGAAGGTGGAAATGATCAAAGAGATTAAAAGCGAGATGAAGATGCTTCATCAGGAAGTTAGAGTGACTAGGGAAGTGCTCATGGATGAACTGAACTTCCGACATGAAATTGTCAAATCAGGTACAAAATGATTATAAAAATCTATCAAATTCATGTGTATAAAATAGTGTTGTATCCAATTCATGTAGTTCTTTTTTGAAGGAAACCATTTGTTGCATACAATGTTTATCTTCATGCAACTTTGCAATTGTACTGATCTTTTGAATTATGACGTATGCAGTTTGTCAGGCGATAGAGATGATGGTCAAGAATGAATCTTCACCTCCTTGTGCACATTGTTTATCGGAAGCTCGGTCTAAAATTCCAGAAATATTACTTTATAATGACTACTTCGGTAATAGTCCGATAGTCAAAGACATGATCTTTCCAATAATTTCTTTTTATAAAAAAACAGAAGTACCAAAAAAGAGAAGAATGAAGAATATCCGCCATGAATGTACTCGAATTCATGAAAACAGCAAATGAAATTTATTTTATATCATTCATGTATGAATCAAACGACTTGAACCATGTAAGTCTCTGTTTCATTTATTTTCTGTGTTTATTTCAATACTTTCACTATGAATCATTTAACAAATAGGTCTTGTTATTACCTCATTTGTACAAATTTGCAAATAACTATAATTCATTCAAACACCTGATCGGCTATCAATAACTCAATCGCTCAATGCCGAGAATCCTTACAATTAAGATTGTAAAGGCAGTTGGTAAGGACAACGGCACTCCCATTTATGGGATTGATGCAACACACACAAGGTCATCTAAGGGTGGACAAGCCAATATCAACCAGTTTCAAAGGGACGAAAACATATGCTAACCTCCAATTACAAGGACGAACTACTGTGACTGTTCTAAAAGGAAGATTTTGCAAGAAATGGGGACTAGAACAAGAGCGCTATCAAAGGAAAAAGATCCTAAATTAATGATGGCAAAAACCGAGAGGTTAGACAGAGCATGCAGATAAAGAAGAACTTTAATTCTGATGAGGGAACATTGGCAGACGACCCAATTAGCAAAAAAAGTTAGCAAGGTTGAATTTCCAAATAAATTCAGGCAACGAACTATGGACAAGTACGATGGTTCTTTGAGGATCACCTTAGTACATTCAGGTGGCACATGAATATAGCTAAGGTAAGGATATTAGCTCAATGTAAACTTTTCTAGGTGTATTTAATGGGAACAGTTACAAGGTGGTTTGGGAAATTTCGTAATGGTGAAGTGCACTCATGGTATTGGTCAACCTTGGAGTCCAAACAAAAATTCAACAAAGGTCGAGATCTGATACCTTACTCCAATAAACTAATTTGCATCAACTAAAGGAAATACAAATCACTTAAAAAATTAATCAAACAATTTAGGGACGAAGTTACTAGACAGGGATTACTGGTGATGCTGCAATGGTAATGGGTGCTCATACTAGGGTTAGGTAAGGGAAACCTTTTTTATTAGTCATCACAAGGGATACTTGTAGAAACACGAAATTTTACTAAAGAACCAATGATCACATTAGAGTACAAGAACCTCAGACGCTGTACAACTACAACAACAACCTTCTTCTTGAATTGTTGATAATAAAAAGCAGAGCAGAAAGACTTACAATTATCCAAGCAAGTGACCCTGAGAGTTCAACAGTGTATCACACACTCGAGTAACCTATATTACATGATGCATTTCAAGGTTATTATAAAATATTTTGCATACAATTACCCAAGCAAAGGTAAAAATGATGAGAAGCTCAGTGGAAGAAAATATTCTCGTTTCCACAGGGCAAAAAGAATGAAATATATGAGTGTAGACGCCTTAAGAATAAGATGGAACGTAGGGCTGTCAATTTCCAGCACGATCCGAAACTCGCACGGAAATTAGCGGGTTAACCGAATGCGTTTAAAAGGACGGGTCATTTTTGGGTCAACTCATTAGAACCCGTTTAATAAACGGATGGATTTAGGGTTGACCCGTGAACCCGAATTTGATCCGACTAATCCATTTATGGGCTCGGTATTGTTGTACAATTCTCATTTTAGCTTGTACAAGAATGATATTGTTGTTATTCACTTATTCCTACACATTCGCACTTAACAACTTTCTACGTTTTCATGCCCATTTGCACGTTTTCATGCCCATTCCCACGTAATAACTTCCTAAATTTTCATACGCATCTTAGCTTGCAATAAAAGAACAACAACAACACCTACTTTTGCTCTAAAATTCTCATCTTAGCTTGCAAAAGAAGGGTATTGTTGTCATTCACTTATTCATACACATCCGCATTTAACAACTTCCCACATTTTCATGCCCATTTCCATTTCTTTATACAAATATTTTTCTTAACGGGTTACACGAATCAACCCGAAACCCACCCGATATATAATCAGGTCAACCCGAAACCTGCCCGCTTAATAAACGGGTTGACCCGACCCGTTTAAAAATTAAACCGCACCCGAGTTGACCCGACCCGAACCCGACCCCAACCCGACCCAATAGTGCTCTAAGATCCACACACGGATATAATTGAAAAATCCAATACAATAATAGTATCTACCCATGGTGGACCACATTTGGCAAGAACCAACAAGAAAGCCATCGAAAGGTATGTGCATGATGGTAAAGGAAGAAGTCGGGTGGTCCATACTATCAATAACCCGACCCAAAAACAATCAAAGATGTTTGATTGGGATTAAGTGTTCACCGTTGAATACTCAAAGGAGGTGAACCCAGATCCAATATATGTTTTTGATAAAGAACAAAACTATTCCATATGGAGCAAACAAACCAACGATAACCATAGAAAGAGACCCATTGCACACATCATTCTACACCACTTTTTTAATCCTCACCTTACATTGTTTTCTTAGGAAGGCCGAGAATCATATAAATGGAGGCAATTATTTCACTGAGAGACATAGCGAGAAAATATTGTATTTCACAAGGAATTGGTTATATTAGGAGCGAATAATTATTGGCTAGAGAATTGTATTTGTGTGCTATTGAGAAATAGGAACGATAAACTCAGAATATTTCATCTAGGTTGAAAATAGAAAACAAGTAAAGACTAGCATCCATTATACAACCATTAGCTGTACTTGGTATGTTGTTGTAATTATGGTGTAATTAGGAAATTATAATTTATGAAATAAGCAGCGCCTAGTAGAATTATAATTTGGAAAATAAGTAATGGTTAGTAGAATTATAATTAAGGAAACAAGCAACGACTAGTGGAATTAAGCTATATGTACTCATTTACAAAGAGCTTGTAGAATCAGAGAATTTTTTTGCAATAAATTAATTGTTCATCATATTCTTTATTCTCCTCTAAAATTCAATATGGTATCAGAGCATGTCAAATCCTGACTCAAAAGTTCCACCACAACATCAATTACTACGGATATCAAGTAACTGCAGTAAGTTCAACATGTCTCAATCCGACAACATTAAACTCACAAATATCATACTCAATGGCAATAAAAATTACATTCCTTGGTCAAGATCGGTATATATTGGTCTCGGTCGCAAAGGAAAATTAAGCTTTGTCACTGGCAAAAAGGAGAAACCGAAAGCGGTAGAGCCAAATAAGCCAACACCCGGAGAACGCAAAAATAAAAGAATGGGAGACAACCGACCAATTAATCATGTCATGGCTTCGAAGCATAAAGGAACCCCAAATTTCAAATGTTTTCATGTCCAGCATATCATAGGAGGTTTAGGACAAAGCCAAAAGAAGGTATGCAAATAAAAAATTTCTGCTCATATTTTTAGCCGTAAATAAGAGCTTGCCCAAATTAAATAGAGTACCCAAAGTAATAAAGAACTAGTGATCGAAATTATGTCAAAATGGGAAGAGCTCAATGTCTATCTTCCACCAACAATAGACACAGTTCAAATCCAAAAAAGATCTAAACAAGAATTAATCTTCACCTACATATGGGTTCTTGATCCAAGCTATGAATCGATCGGTTCTTCTGTCTTGGCATCAGCAAAGATTCCCAGTTTTGATGATGTAGTGGAAGGAATTGAGCAAGAGCAATCTCGGCGAGCCCTCATGAATCCACAACGATTTGAAAATCAAGATAACAAGGCGTTTTAAGGTAAAACACTCAAACCCCAATTTTAAGGACACCACAAGAAGGAAGGGAGCTTCCGGCACCGAGTAGTATGACCACTACAAGAAAGCAAGGCATAACCGTGATAGTTGTTGGTTCCTCCATGCCTACCTTCAACCTGTCAGAGAGAAGGGCTACGGAGAAGGTAATTGGGGCGGTGCAAAAAAGAAGAAAAAATTCAGTGGTTTTAGCAAAGGAGCAGATGTAGAAGGGGATGGATCTAAAACTGCTCAATGGACTAATAAGACCTCCAATTCGGCGGGATCTTCTATGACTCAAGCGGTGCAACTAAACCAACTGCTAACTTAATTAAACAATTTGTTGCAGCAACAAACTTCAGGTTCTGTACATCCTAATTTTATTTTTAATTCATCGAAAGTCAACAACAATTTAGAAATTGCAAAAATGCGTTAAAATACAAAAAGATGCATAATTGACTTCGGCGTTGTTGATCACATGACATGGAACAAAAATAAATGAACCAACGTTACACAAAATAAAGACCCTCTACATGTAAATATTGCTAACGGAGATAAAATCCAAATTCACGGTTTTGGTACAACAATGTTTCTTACAAAAGATGTGAAAATTATTTTTTATTTACCAAATTTTAATTCAGATTTATTATCAATTAGTAAGATAACCTATGAATTGAATTGCAATGTTATATTCTCACCACAAAAAGTGCCCTTTCAGGATCGAAAACTAGAAAAGAAGACTAGTGAGGGATGTCAAGAAAATGGCTTCTATTATCTTGATGAATGCACTAACAAATGTCATGCATCATTAAATTTAGTAGATCGTGATAAATTGCTGCATTGGAGATTTGGTCATCCATCTGATCAAATTTTGGATAAAGTTTTCTGTTATAAATTAGATTCTAAAAATTATGCTATTTGTAAGCTTTCAAAACAAACTAGATTACCCTTTTTTTAATCTACTAATAAGTCAGAAAAATGCTTTGATTTAATTCATTCTTATGATTATTTTAAATATTTTGTCACATTTATGGATGATTTTCCTCGCACTACTTGAGTTTACCTTTTAAAAGGAAAAATGAAGTTTTTTCACGTTTTCAAGAATTTTACAGTTTTATAGAAAATCAATATAATGCAAAAATTAAAAGTTTTCGATCTAATAATGGGACAGAATACATATACAAAGATTTCATAGAGTTTTTTAAATAGAAATAAATTTTACACCAAACTACCTTTATTAATACACCCGAACAAAATGGAGTTTCAGAAAGAAAAAAGCGATAGTGGCTTGAAGTCACTAGATCACTTCTTTTTTAAACCAACGTTCTAATATCTTATTGGTCAGATGTTGTGCTAACTGCGACTTACCTCATAAATAGATTGCCAAGTGTCATGCTTAAAAATATAAGTCCCTTAGAAATTCTTAAGAATAGGAATAAATCTTGATCACATAAGAGCTTTTGGGTGTATATGTTTCTACACATAAAAAGACATGACAAGCTAGATAAAAATGCAATTAAAGCCATATTTTTTGGATACTCATCCAAAAAGGGGGTATAAATGTTATGATCCAAAAAATCATAAACTTTATATCTCACGAGATGTATCAGTTTTTGAAAATGAACTATATTATCATATAAGTGAACAAGGAAATATACAAAATAAATCGGTCATATTGTCTCCAATTAATTTCATGTTTCCTGAAGAAATAAATTAAGACACGTTGATCATACAAATGAAGAAAAAAATAAAAAAAACAAGTCCAATTCGCTCCAGGGGAGAAGAAGTGATAAATTAGTCAAGTGAAGAACTAACTCACGAAAAACCAACTCAAGAAGAAAATGCCATAAGAAGATAAATAAGACAAACTCGATCTCCCGTCAAATTAAGGAATTGTGTATCCCAACAGGTGATATATTCAATACAAGATTATATTTCATATAATAGTGTATCCCCTATCGAGCCTACTTAAGTAATATCACTAACCAAATGGAACCAATCAACTTTAATGAAGCTAATTAAAGCCCAATTTGGCATAAGGTGTGAATGAAGTACTTCATGCCTTAGAAAAAAATGATACATGCGAAATTATTGATTTACTGAAGAAAAAAACCCGTAGGTTACAAATGGGTATACAAAATCAAATACAATGGTGATGATGTTATTGAAAGGTACAAAGCTTGGTTAGTGGCTAAGGGATTTACCTAAACATAGGGTACTGAGTACCAAGAGACTTTTGCACTAGTAGCAAAAATGAATACAATTAAAATTTTGCTGTCAATAGCCACCAATTTGGGATGGATTTGTTCCAAATTGACGTAAAAATGCATTCTTTCAAGGAAATTTATAAGAGGAAATCTATTTGACTCTTCGTCCGAACTACAAAAGTAAGACGAACTCATCACTGGCATGTAAATTAAAAAAGATGATCTATGGTCTAAAGCAATCTCTAAGAGCATGGTATACCAAGCTAAGCTTTCCTCTTTTAAAGATTAATTTTTTTAAAGTACCGCTGCTTCCTCTATGTTCTTCAAACACTCACAAAATATCACTACAATTATTCTGGTTTATGTTAATGACATTATCATCATTGGAAATAATAATGAGGAAATTGAAAGGGTTATATAATATTTACAAAATGAATTTGATATCAAAAACCTTGGAAACTTTCATATTTTCTTGGAATAGAAATAACCCACTCAAGTAAAAGATTATTTATATCCTAAAGATAATATGTCCTTGATATGTTAAAAGAGACTAGTAATTAGGAGCAAAACTAGCTAATACTCCTATGGAGATGAATATAAAATTTGAAGTTGAAGATGGTGTGCCATTATCTGACATAGGACAATATTAGAGGATGGTAGGCAAATTAATTTACCTTACAGTAACCAGACTTGATATTGCCTTTGTAGTTGGTGCCATAAGTAAATTTATGCATGCCTTACGTACCAGCCACTTGAGTGCAATTGATAGGATATTGAGGTATCTTAAAGGCTCTCCGGGTTAAGGAATTCAGATGAAGAAAAACAATTCTAATGATGTGGTTGGATTTTTTTTAATGCCGATTGGGCCGGAAGCTATGACAGAAAATCAACCATAGGGTTCTGTACATTTGTAGGAGGTAACATGGTTACTTGGAAAAGTAAGAAGAGGAATGTTGTCATTCCAGCTCTTAAATCATGGCGTCCAATGCAACGGCTATATCTGATTTCTCTGTTCCTTCTTCTTCTTCTTCTCCCTGCCTCCCTCTTCTTTCCCTTCCGTTGTCTGACAATACTCCTCCTGCTCTCATCCTTCCTCCTCCTCTACCTTCAGTTCCTCCGGATCCAGTTTCATCTCCATCTCCTCTCCCGGCTCTGCCCTCTCCTGTCCCTCCATGCCCTCCCCAGAAGTCTTCTTCTTCAGTCTCTCAGCTTTCTTGGTCCTCTCTGTTTGCAAATAAGCCTAGGAACGCTGGCTCATATACTCCAACGGAGTTCATTCTTGACTATCAAGGTACGCCGCTTCCTCCCCCTGATGTGTTGGTGTCAGAAGGTATGAGTTATTGGGAAGGTTATCTAGTGGGCTTCTTTCTTGGAGCTCCAGTTAACTACATGGCGGTGGTTTCACATTTTAAAAAATCTTGGAAATTGAAAGGTTCCTATGACATCAAATCTGATGGAGCAAATTACTTCTTCAAGTTTTCTTGTCCTGAGGACAAGCAATTTGTTCTTCGTGCAGATCCTTCCTTTATACGTAGGCAAATGTTTGTCATCACATCCTGGAAGCCAGCGTTTGGTTCGGTACAATCTCAAGTGAGATCTGTACCCATATGGATTCAGCTTTATAATATTCCCCATATTGCTTGGACACTATTGGGTATTAATTGGATTGCTTGTCATCTGGGGAAACTGGTTTGCTTCAACGAAGCCACTGAAAAGCGTGAAAGAATGGAATATGCTAAATGTTTAGTAGAAATTTCTCCTGATAAAGAGTTACATGAATTCTTATTGATAGGAGATGGATTGGAGACATGTCAAAAAGTTTACATTGAGTACTCATGGAGGCCTCTTATTTGCATGTCTTGTAAAGTTTTTGGTCATTCTACTAAAAATTGCGATATGGACAAAAATATTGTAGAAGAGAAAGTTAGCAGTGAAAAAGAAGGATTGACTAATGAAGTAGTGCCTACAGTTAACAGTAATTCTGATGTGTCCAGGAATCCTTTTGGGGATAACATGAGGAAGAGGCAACAAAGATGGAAACCCAAAGCTAATCAAACGAAACATAAAATGGTGGAACCAAACATAGGTAGAAAGACTACAGAGAAGGATATAAATAATTTAAATAATTCAGACACAATACAAGTAAACAAAGATATTCAATTACAGGGTGTATCACAGAAACCTATTGAAACTAGTAATGCTTTTGCCATTCTTACTGACATAGAGGAAGGAGAATTAATAGAAGAGAACATGGGACCATTAGGTAACTTGCAAGTGGAATCAGGCAATAAAGTAAATCAGCAGTGTGAAGGCAATTCAGGTATTTGCATTAGTTCTCAAAAGAAACACGTTCAAGCTGAAGTAAATAAATACAATCAACATGAGGATACAATTCGAAGTAAACACAAGGAAAAGGAGACAGCAGATCATAATTGCTCTTCTATTACTGAGTATAATAATATTATTTCAGTAGCTTCATCATCTAAGGATACTAGTGTTATCATAACAGATAGTCCATATGCAAAATTAAAACCACCCCAAGAAATCCCACTGTTTACTCCAACAAAGGATAACACTGTTGAAACTGAATTAGGGTCATCATCAGAATCTGATTTCTGTTCAGAAGACGATATGAATGATGGCTATGATTTCAACCAAGAGCAAATCTCGGCCAAGCTCAATCCAAAGAACTCCAAAAAGAGTAAAAAGAATGCCATTGCTAAGTTGCAAGGGCAACAAAGAATTACTCGGCAATCTGCCAATAAACACAAAAAGTTGTGATGTTAGATAATATTGGGTATTGGAACATACGTGGTGGGCATGATGATGCCAAAGTATATGAAATCAAGCAACTCATTAAAGGCAACAGATTGGGAATTATATGCATCAGTGAAACTAAATACTCAGAAGAAGAAACTAACATATTTGCTAATCGTATAGCTCCTAGTTGGGATTTTATACACAATCTTATTGCTGCCCCTTTTGGTCGGTTGTTGATTTTGTGGAATTCCCAAGCTTATTCTATTAATGCTTCTGAAACTCACAGACAATTCATTCACTGCAATATAGAACACTTACCTACTAATTTCAAATTTAACTCTACCTTTGTGTATGCAGATAACATGAAAGCTAATAGACAGATTTTTCTTGACATCCTTCCTACTTTGCACACTTCCAGTCCTTGGATTTGCCTAGGTGATTTTAATTGTATGCAAAGCTCTGAGGAAAAGATGGGTGGGCTACCTCTGACTCTGGTTGATGTTGCTCCTCTTAATAATGCAATCCTCCTTTCTCAGCTTTATGAAGTTCCAAAAACAGGTGTATTTTATACTTGGAATAACTGCAGCAGATCGGGTAATAGAACTTTTTGCAAATTAGATCGTTCTTACTTTAATTCTTCTGCTTTCAATGCTTGGCCTTCTCTGCTTTCTATCTTCCCTACTCCATCTTTGTCTGATCATAGTCCTATCATTTTGGACTGGGGAAATAGGAATATTAAAGGTCCTTCTTCATTTAATTTTTTCAATAGCTGGATTTCTGATCCAGAATTTTTTCCATTGATTGAGCATGTTTGGGCCTCTCCCAAATTTGGCAATCCTATGTTTATTCTTCAATCTAAGCTTAAAGATTGGTCTGCTAATAAGTATGGATCTGGTAACCTTCTATCTACCAAATTAAGTTCTGAACTTAATGATATTCATATTCAACTTCAGAATGATCCCAGTAATTTAATGCTTTCAAATTTAGTTAATGAGCTTACCAAAAGCTTGAAATTAGCTATCAAATCTGAGCTTCTTATGCTTCGTGAAAAAAATAAACTACAATGGGATATAGGAGGAGATAGAAATACTAAAACTTTTCATAACTCCTTGAAACTTAAGAAATCTTCTGCCTTTATCCACATGATTAAAGATATGCATGGTTTTGAAGTGAACACTCAGTCAAGTATAAAGCACTCTTTTCTTAATTATTACAAATTCCTTTTTGCTCATTCTGACACTGTTGATAATTTACAAGTCCTAAAAGACTTACCGCTTAATACTATCTCTAAGGATCAAGCTAATAAGCTAATTAAGATTATTACTCCAGATGAAATTCATGATACCATTTTAAAAACGAAATCCACTAGTTCTCCTGGCCCTGATGGGTTTTCTGCTATGTTCTTTCAAAAATGCTGGCATATTGTTAAACATGATTTTTGTAAAGCTATTCAACACTTTTTCAAAACCAATACCTTGCTGAATGGTATAAATCATACTAAACTTGCCCTTATCCCTAAGGTTAATCTTCCCCAATCGGTTTCTGAGTTCAGGCCCATTGCTTGTTGCAATGTTATTTACAAATGTATAGCTAAAATTATATCTTCTCGCATGAAAACTTGCCTGTCTGATTTAATTTCTCCTAATCAAAATGGATTTGTTGTTGGGAGATCATTACTGATAACATTTTACTTTCTCAAGAACTTATTAAAGGTTACAATAGGAAAAACATTTCTCCTAGATGCTTCCTGAAATTGGATATTCATAAAGCTTATGACTCTGTTAGTTGGGTGGCTATCATTTCTATTATGTCCAGGATGAACTTTCCCCTTCCTTTCTTAGCCTGGATATATACGTGCATATCTACAGTCTATCTGACTTTATCTCTTAATGGTGAATCTTTTGGTTATTTCAAATCCCAAAAAGGTATTAGGCAAAGGGATCCTATCTCTTCTTCTCTATTCATTTTAGTTATGGAAGTTCTTACTTTCTTGATTAGTGTTGAATGCAATAATAAAAATATTGATTATCATCCTAAGTGCCAAAATCACCAAATTTCCTCATTAATGTTTGTTGATGATCTATTGCTCTTTACTAAACCAAATGTTAAATCCATCACTAGTGTGCTTTCTACTCTTCAAAATTTCAAACTGATGACAGGTCTATATATAAATAAAAGTAAATCGCATATTAATATGGCTGGGGTTACTGAAAATAATTACCAGAATATCCTTCTGGTTTCTGGCCTTCAGGCCATGGATCCTAATGCCATGTACCTTGGTGCTCCTATGTGTAAGTCCAGAATATCCAATGCTCAATGCCTTCCATTATATGAAAAAATAACTTCTAGACTCAAAAATTACAATGGTTCTAAATTATCTCAAGCTGGTCGGCTTGTTATCTTAAAAAGTATTACCACTGCTATGTGTGCATACTATTTTAGGATTTTCATCATTCCTAATAAGCTTATCAACATGCTAAATCGAGCTTTTAACCATTTCCTTTGGCATGGAAATATTTACTCCGCTAAGCTCATTCCGATTGCTTATAAGAAATTATTGTTCCTTTTAATATGGATGGCCTTGGAATCCTTAATCTAAATCTATGGAACATTGCCACTGCTTCCCATCACGTTAACAGATTACTTAGTAATAGTGTGGGGTTGTGGGAAGTCTGGAATAGACAATACAACCTTAAAGGTGGCAATTTTTGGACTATGGTTGTTAAGAAAGAAGCTAGCTTTCTATGGAAAAGACTTCTGGAGAATAGAAGGCACTACCTGCCTATGGTACAATGCAACACTATCAATTCATTTTGGTATTCGCCCTGGTGTGCTCCAGGTTTGATCCTGTCTCACTCAACTGATTATAATCTCATAAATAACTCTGGTATTCCTCTAAATGCTAATGCTAATTCCTTTATTGTTAATGAGGTTCTTCATTTGCCTCAAGTCAGTTCTCCTATATTGAACAATCTCTGGTCTTCTATTAAAGCTTCTTTTAAGTACGTGGAACATTCTGGGCTCAGTTGGAACGGCAATCTTCACAGCATTCCTTTGGTTTACAAAGCTATTGTTCAAAATCAATCCATTTCTCCTTTTCCTTGGCATGCTCATATCTGGAAGTCTGGATCGAAACCAAAGCATAATCTTCTTCTCTGGAAATGCCTAATAAATGATATTCATACTCAGGATAATCTTGTTAAAAGGCAATTAATCGATCATTCTGTGTGCATTCTATGTAATAGAGCTGCTGAAAACGTCGGCCACTTGTTTTTCAATTGCCTTTTTTCATATCAACTTTGGAAAAAGGTTCTACATCACATTAACGAGAGGCCTCCGCTCAGAGATTTCAATCTTGAATGGGTTCATATCTTTCATTTAACCAGGTGGAAATCCATGTCGACAACTCGACTTCTCCGATATCTTAAGCTTACGATTGCGGTAATTTGGGAGGAAAGGAATTCGCGCAGATTTGCGCGGTCATACTCTATAATTGCTGCTCTTTTTTTTTTAAATTTTGTCCTGATTTGTCGCTGTGTTAATGTGTATTGTGGTGGGGATGTATCTGGTCCTCTTTTGTTTGCTTTGTAGTTCTTAATCTTTGTATGTTGCTTTTGATCAAAAAAGAGTGGACTGTCCACTATAAAAACAGGCTGGCCTTGCCAAAAAAAAAAGAAGAGGAATGTTGTAACTAGATTAAGGGTGGAAGCAGAATATCGAGCCATGGCATCCACTGCAAGTGAGCTTGTCTGGATTAAAAAATTGCTGAGTGACATGAAGATTGAGCACAAAAAAAGGCAAATGTACCGTGATAATCAAGCTACATGTCATATTGCATCCAATCATGTCTTCCTTGAGAGGACAAAATGTATAGAAGTAGATTGTCACTTTGTTAGAGAAAAAGTGCATCGGGGGAAATAGAAACTCTATTTGTCAAAAGCAAAGAGCAACTGGCAGATATTTTCACAAAACACCCAACAAGACCACCCATCTGAACATACTTGACAAGTTAGGTTCTATAAATTTATTTGAACCCAACTTGAGGGGGAGTGTTGAGAAATAGGAATGATAAACTCAAAATATTTCATCCGAGTTCATAACAGGAAATAAATAAAAGACTAGCATCCATTATACAACCGTTAGTTATACTTGGTATTTTGTTGTAATTATGGTGTAATTAGGAAATTATAATTTATGAAATAAGCAGCGGCCAATAGAGTTATAATTTGGGAAATAAGCAAT
The DNA here is from genome assembly GCA_030737815.1 of Allium fistulosum. Classification (NCBI taxonomy): domain Eukaryota; kingdom Viridiplantae; phylum Streptophyta; class Magnoliopsida; order Asparagales; family Amaryllidaceae; genus Allium; species Allium fistulosum. The sequence continues at coordinate 72,207,993 of CM060903.1, forward strand.
AACTAGTAGAATTATAATTAAGGAAATAAGCAAAGACTAGTAGAATTAAGCTATATGTAATCATTTACAAAGAGCTTGTAGAGTCAGAGAAAAAATTGCAATAAAATTAATTGCTCATCATATTCTCTTGTAATGACCATAATTTTTAGTAACATTATTTAGGATATTTAATTTGTTAAGTTAAATAAAATAATGTGATGATTAGGGGATTTGATATTAAATTTAGGGTAGCCATGCCATATAAATGAACGAACTAAGATAAAATGAGTTAGGGAAATAAGTAAGGGGTAAAATAGGAAAAAGGATATTCTTATACCTTAAACTCTTGGCAGAGTATTCCCTACACATTCATTCTCTCAATATTAAAAACAAGTATAGAGGTACGCCACCATTAGCAAAAGCAAGAGAAAGAGAAAGCTAAAGGAAGAAGATAATTAATTCAAATCCATTCAAATCTCAAACTATTTAATCTCAAGCTAAGGTGAATAATGACTACATCTCATTTTCTTATGGTTTTCGGTTTTAAGGATATTCCAAACTTATTTTGCATGATTATGCCATGTTTTTGAATGATTAAAAGTTTATATATGCTTGTTGAGGATTTATGCTTGTTCATATAGATTTTATGATATGTTTTAATGTGAAAACCCTATTCAATGATATCCAAATGTCTTGTGATTTTAGATATTGCTCAGAAATGATATTTTAGAGTTAGGTTTCAATTTTTATAATTTTTTGAATTAATGTGGATTTTATATTAATTTTCTAGTGAAGAAAATGATTATTTAGGTTATAAATTATTTACGGCTTAATAACTAATTATTTGGGTCTGAAATTAATATATGCTAGAAAACATATTAAATTTGATCCTCTAGAATTTTCCAAAGTATTCTAATAGATATATAAAATTATTTAAGGTATAGGACTTAAATGTTTTATATATTTATAAAAGGGGAAGGGATATTTTGTAAATAAAATAAATTGTTTATTTCTAAAATAATAGGCAGCACTTTTAGGAAAAAAATTAGCAACCAATAAGATTTTGACAAACAAGGCAGATTAGTTGAAAAGTATTTCTCTTTTAAGTTATAAACAAATTTTACATGTTTTTTTGCATGTTACGTCTCTTTAGGCACCAGGGGTTCCGACCTAGGTGTTTCGACCCAGGTGTTCCACCATCATTGCTATCGAAACCAAAGTGCATGGTATCAATACACTTGGTACGTAGCGAATTGGACAAGGCGGAAGTAACTGAGTCGAAACGTTAGGTTCTGATGGGGTCGAATCATGACTTTGTTTTAAATTAAAAATGCGCCTACTTTGGTTTCGAAGGGTTTGCTTTCGACTTGGTTGGCTTTCGACTACGTCGAATGGTTTTAAAGGAATGTTTTTAAATGGGTTGCGCCTTTTGTTTTAAGTAATGCTTTTGAAGGGGTCGAAACCCCTAGCTGCCGCTTTATTGCCTTTCGAAGTCAATGGTTTTAGAATGTACACTTGTTTTTAAAACTTGGCTACTTCTCCAATGCTTTCGGAAGGTTGGTTTCGGCACCATCACTTCATTACATAGGAATTGTTTTTAAAAGAAAGGCTTTCGACTTAAATGGTTTTGATGATCCTTTTGTTTTGTTGAAGTATAACCTAATTGGTTTTGAAAGAGATGGTTTAAATGGTTTTGAAAGGTGTTTTCCACATGTTTTAAAATTGAGCCCAAGTGCTTTCGAAAGGTTTGTGTTATAAAGGTTTGACGCTTTCGAAAGGTTTTAATGAATGGTTTCGAAGAGGTGGTTCCCCAAGGGTTTCGAAAGGTTTGAAAGGAAAGGCTTTCCATTGTTTTTGAAAGGCAATGTTTAAAGGTTTTAAAGAAGGATGTCTAATGTTTTAAAGCTTTCGAAGGAAAGACTTTCAATGGTTTCTAAAGGAAGAAATGAAGGGTTTCGAAAGGTTTCTATGAATAGTTTCGAAAGGAAGGTTTTGGCCTTTCGGCCTAGGTTAGAAGAAGAGTTTTACTTATTTTTGAAAGAGGTACTTTCTATGATTTCGAAAGGGCTACTTTCAATGAATTCGAAAGGGGTATTTTCAAAAGTTAAATGTTTTCATCAACAAAGGTTTGAGTAAAGTGTATATATATATAACATGGCAAGTTGATTTTGAGTAAAGCATGGAGATTATAATTTCCTTATTTAAGTTTTATTTAAAGGTTTTAAATCAATTTGAGATGAAAAGATTTTCAAGGAAAATTTAAAGGGTAGTTAACCCTAAGTAAAATGACTCAGATATTAGAATACCATATGGGACTGGTATAGGGTCACACCCTATACGTTAGCTTTTGCCCCAAGCTAATTTTAGCCCAAAATTTCAGTGTGTAGGTCTTAGTCACAGGTAGACTTAAATGATGGTTACACATAGAAAGAATATTTGTACAGAGAAGAAAAAGATTATTGGTGAACCTGCAAAACCATTAGGATCAGAGACCCTTGGAGAAGTAAGTTAGGGACAGACTGCCCAGAAGAACTTATCTAACAGTTGTTAGATCATATTTATTATATTGTCTGGTAAGCCCGTCAGCCAAAGGTTAGTAGTTAGCAAAACAAAATACAATGTTCAGACAGATAGTCAATTCACTACCTAATATGTATGTTTACATAATTATGCTTTATAATTTTAACTAGTTTTGGTTGCAGGATAAAGATTTGCAAAAGATATGTTTTAAAAGGATGTTAGTGAAGGGAAACCCATTCTGCTAAGCGGTGTGGTCTCACTTAATATCAAATAATCGAGATGTATATTATTATTCACACCAGGCTTTATGTCTGACTCGAAGTTTATGTTTTTCCCTTAAACTCTCTGGTGCTCATAAATTGATTTGAGTAAGATGAGGGTTGAGGACTACAAGTTTTAGTAGGAGGATGAATAAAGCTACCGAAGATGAGTAGGAGGCTGACGGATAGCTATTTAGGAGTTGTAGTTCTATTTTGTTTATTTTTGCTACGTGTATTATGTCAGTTTTGACAATATAGTACTCTGGTCATCAATGGAAGCATCATCATATGTCGCTCTTGGCGTATTCTTCTAATAATTATATTTGATCTTTACTTGGGAAATGTTTTGGGATTCTGTAATCTGGATATGAAATTTGTGTTTTGAAATGTAATGAAAATTTTTGTTTTGAAATCTATGATTTATTTCATATTCAAGTGCTTCTGATATTATAGATACCATTAACATAGCCGTATTTAGTCGCCGGAAGTTAATACTATAGATAACTGCAGCATCTGTAGCACTTAGCTTTGGGCCTCTAGATGAGGGATGTTACAACTTGGTATCAGAGCATAGGTTTATGAAAAAATTTAACTAAAAATGATTTTTAAAAACATAATCCTTAGGAATCAGAGTTAAGATTGTGGTATGGGATAACGCTATAGTAACGTACTTTTATTTGCTATATATAAATATATGCTATATCTCTATTCTTCTATCTCTCTTAGGTTATTCTTCTGTATCTCACGAGGCTTGAATACAAATACAGATGATAGAAGTGGAAGAGTTAAGCTAGGAGGAGATAGCACCACCACAAATGGAAATGCCCGACCAAATACGAGAAGAAACCAAGGTCAGGCTCAAGCTGAAAATGTTGGTGTTGGGGCCCCACAAGTGGATATAGGAGCTATGTATCAGTTTTTCGTGAATATGATGCAAGCTGGAATTACTGCTATAGTGGTTAGAGGAAATGCTGAAGGAGGAGTTCAGGAAGCTCTGGTAGTTAACCATTATGCTAACTTGAGTAGAGATTATGCTAGGCTTGGAGGGAAGCCATTTATTGGAACCGAAGATGCTATAGAGGTGGAGAAATGGTTGTTGCATTTTGAAAGGATATTTGCTAACTTAGGGCTTAATGATGAGCAGAAAAGAAGGCTTACTTCAAGACAGCTTTACGGAGCAGCTTTATTTTGGTGTGATAGTGTGACAGCCGGTGTGAATGAAGAAACGATGACATGGACAGAGTTTAAGAGGAGGTTCCAAGAAAGGTTCATGTCGGTAATGGTGTAGTATGTTTTGATCAAAAAGTTTGTTGAATTAGAGCAAGGGGAAACATCTGTTTTGGAGTATGCTAGTAGGTTTGAGGAGTTAGCAAGATATGGGTATGCTACGGTGGATACTGTGATGAAAGAGAAATGAGAAGTTTATGAGAGGGTTGAAGCATGAGTTGGCCAAGGCTACCTTACCGCATATCAGAGATCCTTGTGATGTGGTTGTAGAGATGTCTTTAAGACAAGAGGAGATGCTTGATCTTATAGAAAAGAAGAAAGAGAAGGAGGTCTCGGTGGGGCAGAGTCAGAAAATAAAGTTCTTTCATAAGAAAGGGGCTCAGAAGGGTGGAGCCGCAAAGAAGAGAAAGGCAGAAGTTTTCTATTTTAAGTGCGATAAGAAGGGGCATTTTGCGAATGAGTGCCGTATGGGAAAGGCAAAGGAAGTGATTGATAAGAAAAATACCAGATGCTTCAATTGCGATCAGATTGGTCACTATAAGAATCAATGAAAAGAGCCCGCTAAGGATGGAAGAGGCAAGTGTATGCATTAGAGCCTGCTTGTGATGCCCCACCTCTATTACCCACGCTAACCAAGAACACTACGGTGTAGTGCTGTCAATTAGCACGGAGAATAAGGCTGTTGAGGAGCGACCATCCATGTAACTTCTTTGTGCGAGCACCGATATGTCAGATAGTATAGCAAGGAAATCCGACATACCGATACAAACTCAAAGCTATCACACAGTGGCTATATATAATCTTCGGAAACAAATATAGAAATAAACATAATACAAATCAATCATAGACATCCATATCACAAAGGAGGAAAAAGATATGAATATATATATATCACATGAAAGTGTACATCAGAGTAGTGGTCAGAAATATCCACGATAATACAAAAGAATAGCTACAAGCTACACAAAAGAATAAGTATACATCATAGAGTCTATATCTCAAATGTATACAACAAAAACTACTAATCTAAGTAGTTAGCCAAAAGTCAGTGTAATCCAGAAGAGAAGTCAAGCAGAGGCACCTGTAACATCTCGGTCTGACCCGGGTATTATTTATAAGAAAATAATAAACGGATTAGTCTAGCTATAAATATCAGATAATATGGTGTAGAATAAAAGACATGGCATAAACGTTTAATAACCATAATGGCATACTACTATAAGTATATAATTGAAAATCAACAAGAGATTAATCAATATCACAAGAATCTTCTCAAAGATAAAATGGGGTATCATACCCTAAACTTGTATTCATAACAAGTCAATGACACACGAATTCACCAATGCACAAAAATTGATAAAACTTATCAATGAAAATCACGAAAATCGGTGAAGCACAAATTCCAGAAATCAATACATGAAATCCAGAAATCACAAAAAGGGGGGAGGCCTATCACACGAACGGGAGCATGAAAGCTCACCAACATATGTATCACACGAACGAGAAGCTATATCATGGAAGCTATCCATTAATTTTTGACACACAAACGGCCCGAAGACCATGGGGTGCTACCCCACATATGTGATGTTGAAACATCACACAAACGGGGTTTAGTCTCCCTCGTAGACAAAGAGACATCGCACAATTGCTAGTCTAAATCACAAAAATGATCGTCATGATCATCAAGAAGTGTCAATTACACTAAGCTAGTAAATATATGAGTTTAGCTTCATGTCCCATAACCACTAGCTTAACTTAAATATTTACGAACAAACTATAGATCTTCACTAGGAAATTGTCACAAGAGGTTCAATCGAACAAGTCCAAGAGTTAACCGACGAAGCAAACGCAAGCGTTTCATACCACTTGTTTTACTAAACCGTTTAATTCGATTTCTCATCCGAGTGAAGTAAAGGCTTGTATATACTAATAGATTGGAAAACAGTTTTATAAACGAGTTTGATATTGAAAATAGAGTTTAAATAATCTTTGATAAAGAGTTTGAATATTTACTACTAGTATAGAAAACCTTTATAATTTTAAAGTGACAAATCACAAAAACGATTGTAGAAACAATCAATCATCAAAATTCACATTCGAAGACGTGAATCAAATCCAATTAAACCGATAAAGAATCCATTGAAATGGATATTCAAAAATCACTAAAAAGGAGTCATCAAAGTCATAATAAATGATAACAACAAATAGGATCATCACAAATCGATACAAATTGGAAATTCAATCCCAAAAGGCAAAGTGGGCTGAAACAACAAATTCAGTTGACTGAACAGAGATTTTCAGTTGATTGAATTCTGCCTGGAAACTTTCTGTTTCCAGGTTCAGTCGACTGAACAGAGATTTCAGTCGACCGAATCTTGCCTGGGAACTTTCTGTTTCCAGGTTCAGTCGACTGAACAAAATTTCAGTCGACTGAATCATGCCTGGAAACTTTCGGGTTCCAGATTCAGTCGACTGAACAAAGATTTCAGTCGACTGAATCATGCCTGGGCTGTTTTTTAGCCTATCCAAATGAAGAGCAAACTCTTCCGAAATGCAGCCGAACGAACATTGGCGCTAAGGGTTTATGCCAATCGACAACCCGGCCCTATATGCTCCTTGATGCATCACCAAAAGCATGATCAAACATTCATAAAAGGATTTTCACACAAATTTGTCTTAAAAACCCAAAAATTGGAATATTCACAAAACCAATCCAAATCAAGAGCAAATGCACATAAAGAGGTGTTAGGAATTCATACCAAACAACCAAAGATAATTATAGTCATAGATGTGAGATAAAAATCTCACCTTTAAACCCAAAACAAATGAAGAAGAAGCTATAGAGCAATGGCAAGAGCAATCACACTTCAATTCCAACATAACAATCTTGAATCTAGGCTAAAAAGATAAACATTTCCTAAGTTAGGTTTAGGAATTTTCTGAAATTGATAAGAGAATGAGATGGAGAAGAAGAAGAGGAGGCTTACCAAAGCTTCTACTATTAGTTTGGAGCTAGAACTTGATTTGCAAAAGAAAACTAGGGTTTGGAGTTTTAATTTCCCATTCCTCTCTCCATTGTTGTAAAATCTTGAGTATTAGGAAAAAGAAGTATGGTAATGAAGAGAGGAGGGGTGAAGCTTGGGTCTAATGAGCTGAAACAAGACCAAAGCCCTAAGTGGAAAAGTAGCAAAATTCTACTATCTCCAAACATATCAAAGTTTATACTTAAAAAGGTCGCAAACGTCATTTTGAACTCAATGGAGGTAGTCTCGAGTCCTAATTTGACCGTATGCAAAAAGTAGCTTTTCGGACTAGGATCCGATTAACGATAAAAAAAATTATTTAAATATAAAATCGATAAATATGCGGGTTGTTATAGACTCCCCTCCTTAAAGAAATTGCGTCCACGCAATATATAAAATGGAAATAAAAAGTAACAACCGTAAAAGCATATTAACACAAAAGAAATTTGAAATAAGAAGTTCACCTCAAAGAGCATGAGTAAGTAGTTCCGGATGTGTACGCTCGATGAATTCTCTAGATTCCCACGAGCAATCCTTAGGATTTGAGGACCATTGAACTTTAACAAGCGGAACATCTTTATTTCGAAGTCGTTTAACCTCCGAAGCAATAATTCGAATACGATGCTGCTCATAAGTTAAATCCGGCGAAACTTCAATTTCTTCCACAACACCGGGCTCAAGAATAGAATCGGAATCCTGAAGGCACTTCTGTAATTGAGAAACGTGAAACACATCATGCATGGCAGAAAACTGAGCCGGTAATGAAAGGCGATAAGCCATGGAACCAATACGTTCGGTGATAGGAAATGGCCCAATATATCGAGGCGCTAACTTTCCCGATCGACTGAAACGTACAACACCCTTCATAGGGGAAACACGAATAAATACAAGATCTTCAATAGAAAATTCTAATTTCCTTCTTCGGTTATCGGCATAGTATTTTTGTCTACTCTGGGCTTCTTTCATCCTATGACGAATAAGTTCAATCTTTTCTGTGGAATCACGAATGAAATCTGGACCTAAAACCAGCTTCTCATCGGTCTCAAGCCAACAAGAAGGAGATCGGCATGGCCTTCCATAGAGTGCCTCGAAAGGTTAGCTTGGAAGCTGTTATTATAGGAAAATTCGACAAGTGAAATATGATCTTCCCAACTTCCACCGAAATCAAGCACACAAGAACGAAGAAGATCTTCAAGAGTTTGATTCACACGCTCAGTTTGTCCATCGGACTGGGGGTGATAAGCGGTGCTAAAATTAAGCTTCGTTCCCAAAGCTTTTTGAAGACTCTTCCAGAATCCACTAGTAAACAATGGATCACGATCACTAACAATGGAAGTAGGAACTCCATGTAATTTAACAATTTCTTTGATAAAGAGTTTGGCCAGAAGAGGAACGGTTCGGTTCGACCGAACGGGAATAAAATGGGCGGATTTAGTAAGTCTATCAATGATCACCCATAAGCTATCATGACCCGAACGAGAATGGGGAAGGCCATCAATAAAATCCATGGAAATTTGATCCCACTTCCAAACCGGAATTTCCAAAGGTTGCAATAACTCACCGGGCCTTTGATGTTCGGCCTTGACAAGTTGGCAAGTCATGCAACACTTAACAAAGTTAGCAATATCAAATTTCATTCCCTCCCAATAATAAAGTCACTTCATATCCGCGTACATTTTACTACTACCGGGATGAATAAAATATTTGGAACGATGAGAATCTTCTAGAGTATCTTTACGAAGATCACTAATATTTGGTACGATAAGTCTACCAAATTTTCGAATGCCGCCATGAGAATTAATATCAAAGTCTTTCAAACCTTCAATATCAACTTTATCCTTAATATTTTGCCAAGAAGTGCCAATTCGGGATCTAGCCTTTGAGCTTCAAGAATGCAGTCTAGAAGAGAAGGATGAGCCTCAAGGCTACATAAAACCAGAGATGAACATAAATCGGAAACACGATCTCGAATTTCACAAGCGGATAAAACCTCGAGATCATTACATTCGGATATCATCATAGAAACAACCGCTTGTTGCTTGCGACTAAGTGCATCGGCAACTCGATTTCCCTTTCCGGGAGTATAAAGAATATCAAGATCATAAGAGGCAAGGAATTCGAGCCAACGCTGTTGACGCAAATTAAGTTCCTTTTGAGAAAATAAATATTTCAAAGACTTATGATCCGTATAAAGTATAAATTTCTCTCCCAAAAGATAATGTCGCCAAATTCGAAGGGCGAAAACGATAGCCGCGAGTTCAAAATCATGTGTGGCATATCTAGTCTCAACCGGCTTCAATTGCCTAGAAGCATAAGCAATAACACGTTCTTTTTGCATAAGAACGACACCCAAACCAACGCGACTAGCATCGGTATAAACAACAAAATCTTAATTCCCTTCGGGAATAACAAGAATAAGAGCATTAGAAAGAAGTTCTTTTAATTTCTGAAAAGAAGTTTCACATTTGTCTGACCAAATGTACTTAACACCTTTCTTTGTTAAGCCAGTAAGAGGCACGGCAATTTTAGAAAAGTCTTTGATAAAACGACGGTAATAGCCCGCCAATCCGAGAAAGCTATGGATTTTTGTCACACTTTCCGGTCTCTTCCAATCTTGAATTGCTTCAATCTTTGAAGGATCCACTGATATTCCGGATTCGGAAATAATATGACCGAGAAACTTCACACTGGATTGCCAAAAGTGGCATTTAGAAAAGTTTGCTTTTAATTGATTGCTCCTAAGAGTTTCCAATACAATCCGAAGATGCCTTTCATGTTCCTTCTCGGTTTTAGAATACACAAGAATATCATCAATAAAGATGAGAACGAATCGATCGAGAAAATCTTTAAAAACTCGATTCATAAGGTCAACGAAATAAGCCGGAGCATTCGTTAAACCAAATGGCATAACAAGCCATTCATAAGATCCATAACGAGTACGGAACGAAGTCAAAGAAATACTATCCTCTGCAATACGAAGCTGATGAAAACCGGTAGCCAAGTCCAATTGTAAAAAAACTCTAGCACCACTAAGCTGATCAAATAGATCATCAATCCGAGGTAAAGGATATTTATTCTTAATAGTAAGATCATTAAGCTTGCGGTAGTCGACGCAAAGCCTAAGTGTACCATCGGATTTCTTTACGAAAATTGCTGAAGCTGCCCAAGGCGAGGAACTAGAGCGAATAAATTGCTTCGTCTCCAATTCAGATAATTGTTTGCGCATCTCTTCATTCTCCTTATTGGACATGCGATAAGGAGGACGAGTAATAGGTTGAGCTCCAGGTATAAGATTAATTCTGAACTCAATTGCTCGCTTAGGTGGTAATCCTAAAACGGGCTCAAATATGTCGAAAAATTCACGAACGACGTGAATACGAGAAATGACATCTTCCTCATCATCATTATCATCATCACGAGGATTTAAAGAATATAAAGATGCAGCCAAAGTGGAATCCGAATCTTTAAGAATAATAGAAATCTGCTTCACGGATTGCGGATGTCGGAGATAAATAGTCCTCTCAGGACATAGGATATGAGCTTCATAACGGTTAAGCCAATCCATACCCAAAATCATTCCAAAGCCTAAGTAACGCATAACATGCAAATCAGCTCGGAAAGAAAAATCACACAAAATAATCTCGACATCTTTACAAAGCAAACTAATTGTTGCGGATCCACCAACCGGATTCGCAATTCTCAAAGAAGGCATTAAACACAAAACATCCAAAGAAAATGTATCAACAAGTTCTTTTGATATAAAAGAATGGGACGCACCCGTATCAAAAAGAACTCGAATAGGTTGATGACGAAATATAATGATGCCATCAAGGACAGAATGAGACATACCTTGACCGTGAGATGTGTTGCTAGGGGCTTGAGCAACGTTTAACTTTCCCTCCTTGCCTTGAAGCCTAGGGAATATATGCATATAATGATCTGGACTTTTACAATAGCGACAAGAACGGGGCTTTGAACACTTGTTCGCAAAGTGGCCCCTAGCACCACAGTTGAAGCATTTCCCATCACTAGGGGAAAGTGTCTTTGCAGCAGGAGTTGCTTGCTTACCCTTTTTGTTGGGATAAGGGCCTCTGAACTTGTTAGGCCTTTTCTTGTTGTTGAAGTTTGGTTTGGAACCCCCCACTTCAACATCACTTTCCCTATCCGCCTCTTCAAGACGAAGAGCAATATCAATGAGTTGGTCAAAAGGAACTTCTAATTTTAGAAGTAATGGCTTCTTAAGATTTTTGTTTAAGCCATAGACAAATCTTTGGTTCTTCTTCAATGGGGTGTTGATGTATTCAACCCCATATTTAGACAGTGACTCGAAGGATGCGATATAATCTGTCACAGAGGATTCACCTTGAACAAGGTCTATGAAACATCGAGCCAATGTCACTTTCTCTACTTCTGGTACGAATTTTAATTCGAAGCGTTCCCGGAATTGCTCCCAAGTGAGATCCGCTTTATTAATTTCAGAAATAAGAAGTTCGTACCAGTCCAATGCTCTTTCTTGGAGCATACTGGAGGCCACCTGAACACGGTGAAGATCGATAAGATTCATGCGAGAAAAGATTCGATCGCATGATCTTAACCAAGCCTGGACCTCAATAATAGTTTCGGAACCTTTGAATGGTTTCCCACCCAAGTTGGTATAATCGTTGCACAAGCGTGCAAATCCAGACTTAGGATGAGTAGGTTCCTGATTAGGGCCAACTGCCTGAGCATTCTTTACTAAATCAAGAAGTTGTTGAGCAGTCATAAAAACTCCATCCTGGGAAGTAACAGTAGATGGTCCGGCTCTGGGACGGCCTGGTCTAGACATTCTCTTCTTTAAGAAAAAGAGAAGAAGAAAAGTTATTCTCCCAATAAATACCAAGCAAATCTTGATAGATAAAACAAGGATACATAAAAGGAAATAGGATGAATCGGTTCGAAGTCTCGAATTAAATCCTAAGGCACGACTTCTAAGTTGGACTTAGGACGATGATCCTTGTTAAGTTATTCTACATTGTTCCGAAGTTTGGCTCTGATACCAAGCTGTGACGCCCCACCTCTATTGATGCAGCACGAGCTACAAAGTTATAAGACTTAAGTCGCCCACGACTTAGCTTAAGTCGCCCACGACTTAAGGAAGCAGCTTTGCGACCTAACGAAGAAGTTATAGGTCGTCCACGACCTAAGGAGTCACGTGAGGGGGAGCTGCGACTTAAATGGAAACCAAGGGAAGAAGTTATCTCGAGATTGCGACCTAAGGAAGTGATAGGTCGCGAACGACCTAACTTGGCAGTGCAACATGGAGACAGTTTAAGTCGCAAACGACCTAACTTGTTTTTAGGTCGCATACGACCTAACGAGCTAAGGCATAGGTCATGGGAACGACCTAACAAATCACCAGGAAAAGAGCTACGACCTAACGGGTTTGAGAATGGCGAGCTAAAGCAAAGAGATAGGTCGTTGGAATGACCTAACATGTTTTTAGGTCGTGTACGACCTAATGAGATAAGAAAGAGGTTGTTGGAACGAGCTAATGGGGTGCTACGACCTAACAAGTCACGACCTATGTTAGGTCGCAAGAAACAGTCACGACCTATGATAGGTCGCAAGAAACAGGAACGACTTAAGATAGGTCGCTGGGTGATCTGGGAAGATAAGTCGTGAAGTCTTAAGTCGCAAGGCTTAGGTCGCGCAGTTCTATGAAGTACCCTTTTAAGTCGCTGAAGCTTGTTGCCGTTGATTCTTCTGCCGAGTTAATCTCTGCCGCTGATGGAAGCTGGAGCATTGAAGTAAGGTCGCGTGAATTGTATGTTGAGTCGTAGACGATCTATATGTTGTACATTTTGTTAAGTCGTTTGTTATAAGTCGTACATGTTAAGTCGTGATGGTTTGTATGTGTGTGTTGTAATGTGATCTATTAGGTCGCTGCCGACCTATACTAAGTCGCGTCTCTTCTTAGGTCGCACCATTTTAGGTCGTAGGTCGTTCACGACCTAAGTGTTGTTGAAATATTTGTTATGTTTTGGGCGTGTTGAGTTGTAGCCTATAAATAGGCAAGTGGTGTCATTTGTAATAGTTAGTTGATTTGAAATAAAAACTCTTGTTTTGTTAGCTTTGTGCTTTCGCCAAATTGGTAGTTGAGTGTAATCTCCTACCTCCTCTTTCGGATAATCGAGTGCGCTCGATTCAACGACTGCAGAAGCCGATTCACGGAATCTAATGCGCTAGATCAACGTGTGAAGAATCGCAGATCTTTGAACCCGGTATCGTGCGCGATCAACGAGTTCGGGATAGCTAGAATTCGGTATCTTCGGATCAACGAATTCGGGCATTTCAGTATCTTCCAATCCATCGATTGCTACTCTCATCGATCGACATTGTTTTTGATTAATCCGCTGCGTCAGTTTTGGTATCAGAGCTTGTTTAGCCAATCATAGCTAAATCGAGTCTTGGAGCCAATCATCTTGAAGAAGTTTGAATCGAAGTGAAGATTTGAGGTTATTAATCACGGCCGAGAGCAAGAAGGGAAGTTGTTCGACTTTGTATTGAAGTTTGGAGGACGGATCTATCTTGTTTGAGAGTTTGGTTGTTCGTCGTGTTCATCACAATTTGCAACACGTGTGAAGTTTTCGATCCATTTCATTTTGGATCAAAGTCCGAAAGGTGTTTGAATTTTGAAGTGTTGAAGAGTTTTGTGAAGTTTTCAAGCATGCCGCCAAGAAGAGCTAATCGACATCAAAACGTTGAAGCATTGTATCGAAGAGAAGAAGCTGATGAGATGGAGCAAAGAATCAATGAAAACTTTAGTGAAAAGCTTAACGAAGGAATTGGACGGTTAGAGAAGATGATGTTAGAGATGAATCAGAATCAGAGAAGGGTATCACCTGAATCTAATCATGGGGGAAGTAGAGTCTCGCCACATTCCAATCGAGACAGAAGTGTTGATGATGATCGAAGTCGAGATAGAAACGTGAATGATCGTAATCGGAGGAATGTAGATAGAAGGGATGTTGGAGGAAGACGTGATGGTAGTAGAGATGTGGGTGGACGAGATAGACAACGATATACATCTGATTTTGAAGAGGAGTATGATGGTGGTAGTGTTCGAGGACAAGGACGAGGACAAGGAAGAAATCACTCTGAGTATGATCACAAGTGGGAGTCGGGGATGAAGACTGAAATTCCTGAATTCAATGGTGGTATGCAAGCGGAGGAGTTTTTAGATTGGGTGGCTAATGTTGAAGAGATTTTTGACTTCAAAGAAGTTCCAGAACATCGTAGAGTGAAGTTGGTTGCTACGAGGTTGAGGGGTAGAGCTTTGGCATGGTGGCAGCAAACCAAACTTACACGTGAACGGATGGGGAAGTCAAAAGTTGAGTCTTGGGAGAAGATGAAGAAATTGATGAACGCAACGTTCTTACCTTACAATTATCAATCTTTGATGTATCAACGTTTGCAGAATTTGAGGCAGGGCACAAAGAATGTTAATGATTACGCGGATGAGTTTTATCAGCTTATTGCGAGGAATGATATTATGGAAACGGAAGAGCAGCTGACATCTAGATTCATTGGGGGATTGTGAATGCAGATTCAGGATATGGTTAACATATTTGATCCCAGATCTGTAGCGGAAGCACATCAGAAAGCGTTGGCTTGGGAGAAACAGGGACGACGAGGAGGTGGTGTGTTTACAAATTCCAATAATCAAGTGAAGGGTGTTAGTGGAAGTTCTAATGTTTCAAAAGTTGTTGCAAAACCAGTTGTGAATGAGGTTGGGAAGGCGAAAGTCAATAATGGTTTCAAGTGTTATAATTGCCAAGAAATGGGCCACAAAAGTAGCGAATGTCCAAAGCCGAAGAAGAGAGCTATGATAGTAGAGGTCGAGGATGAGGATGAAGAAGCTGAATGTTCCAATTCACTACCTGATGAGGAGGAAGAAGAAGTGTTGGGAGACGAAGGTTATAATCTAATGATGAAGAGGTCCTGTTTAACACCAAAGCAAGAGGAGGATTGTAGTTGGTTGAGGAGCAATATTTTTCAGTCAACATGTACCATTCTGGGAAAGGTTTGCAAATTTGTTATTGATGCTGGAAGCTGTGATAATATAATTTCTTCAGAAGCTGTGAGGAAATTGGCATTGAAGACTGAGAAACATCCAAAACCGTACAAGTTGGCTTGGTTGAGGAAAGGCGGGGAGGTGAAGGTTGGACGAAGGGCTTGTGTGAAGTTTTCAATTGGAAAGAAATACAAGGATGAAATCTGGTGCGATGTGGTAGATATGGATGTCTGTCATTTGTTGCTGGGGAGACCGTGGCAGTATGATAGGGCGGTGCAACATGATGGGCGTACCAACAGTTACAGTTTCATGTTTGAAGGCACAAAGATTACTCTAGTTCCAAAGAAGCGACAACAGGAGGAAAACAAGTTGGAGGAGATTGAAGAGCTTAAAACTTTGTTATCTTTAAAGGAGTTTGTGAAGGAAGTAGAGGAGGAGCCTGAAGTGTTTTTGTTGATTGGGCGAGAGAGCAGTGAAGAGGTTGAAATTCCGGAAGAAGCGAAGCCAGTTTTGAAAGAATTTGACGATGTATTTCCAGAGGAGTTACCAACGGAGTTGCCACCGTTAAGGGATATACAACATCAGATAGATCTTGTTCCAGGTGCTGTGTTGCCACACAGACCACATTATCGAATGAGTCCAAAGGAACATGAAGAATTGAGGAGGCAAGTGGAAGAATTGCTTGAACAGGGGTGTGTGCAGGAGAGTTTAAGTCCTTGTGTTGTACCAGCTTTATTGGTACCCAAAAAGGATGGAACGTGGAGGATGTGCACAGATAGTAGGGCATTGAATAAGATCACAGTCAGATACATATTTCCGATGCCGAGGCTTGATGATTTATTGGATCAAATCAGTGGGTCCGTAATCTTTTCAAAGATTGACTTGAAGAGCGGTTATCATCAGATTCGCATTAGACCAGGGGACGAATGGAAGACAGCATTCAAGACGAGGGAAGGATTGTATGAATGGCTGGTAATGCCGTTTGGTCTATCGAATGCACCGAGTACCTTCATGAGGGTGATGAACCAAATTTTCAAACCATACATTGGGAAATTTGTGGTGGTTTACTTTGATGATATTCTGATCTACAGTGCTAGTACAGAAGAGCATGTTCAGCATTTGAAGAAAGTGTTAATTATTCTTCGTGAAGAACAATTCTATGCTGCTACAAAGAAGTGTGTTTTTATGGCGAGGAGTGTTTTATTTCTGGGGTATGTTGTGTCGGAAGAAGGAATACAGGTTGACCAAAGTAAAATCGAAGCTATCAGAGATTGGCTGCAACCCAAGACGATAACGGAAGTTCGTAGTTTTCACGGGTTGGCTTCATTTTATCGAAGGTTTATTCCACACTTTAGTAGTGTGATGGCGCCTGTGACTGATTGTATGAAGGGTAAACAGTTTGCATGGACGGAGGAAGCCGGGGTTGCTTTTGATCGAATCAAAGGACTCTTGACATCTGCACCAATTCTAATATTACCCGATTTTCAGTTGTTGTTTGAGCTACACACCGATGCATCCAAGGTTGGGATTGGAGGAGTGTTGAGTCAGAGGGGACGACCGATTGCATACTTTAGCGAGAAGTTATCAGGAGCAAAAATGAGATACAGTACATATGATGTTGAATTTTATGCTGTTGTGCAATCTATTAAACACTGGAGATATTATCTATTTCAGAAAGAGTTTGTTCTTTACACTGATCATGAGGCATTAAAGCATTTACATGGGCAAGACAAGATTTCAGCGAGACATGCATCATGGATTGCATATCTGCAACAGTTTACATTTGTTGTGAAACACAAATCGGGAGTGACGAATCGTGTTGCGGATGCTTTGAGTAGAAGGAATCATTTGTTAACAACAATGAAGATTAAAGTAACGGGATTCGATGTGTTACCAGAATTATTTGACGAAGATCCTTACTTTGCAAAGTTTGTTGATAAAGTCAAAAATGGGGAGACGGATGAGTTCGTGATGGCAGACGGTTTTCTGTTCAAAGGAAATCGATTTTGCATACCTGATTGTAGTTTGAGAATGAAGATTGTAAAAGAGCTACATGAAGAAGGACATGTTGGGAGAGATCGTACATTACAGTTGATTTCACAATCTTACTTTTGGCCATCGATGAGGAAAGAGGTGGAGAGGTTTGTGGAGCGATGTCATATCTGTCAGGTTTCGAAAGGAACTACGACTAATGCTGGTTTATATATGCCGTTACCTGTACCAACTAAACCATGGGTTGATGTGAGTATGGACTTTGTGTTGGGGTTGCCGAGAACACAGCGTGGTAATGATTCCATTTATGTGGTGGTTGACCGATTTTCGAAAATGGCACATTTTATTGCTTGTAAGAAGACGGCGGATGTTGTTCATGTTGCTCAGTTGTTTTTCAAAGAGATATATCGACTTCATGGATTGCCAGAATCTATTGTGTCGGATAGGGATACTCGTTTTCTAAGTCATTTTTGGCTAAGTTTGTGGAAGATGGTGGGAACGAAGTTGAACTTTAGCAGCGCTTATCATCCGCAAACGGATGGACAGACCGAGGTTGTGAACAGATCATTGGGAAATTTATTACGATGTCTGGTGCAAGACAATCTGAAGAGTTGGGATGTGAAGTTATGTCAAGCAGAGTTTGCTCATAACCATGCTGTGAGCCGTAGTACGGGTTTCAGTCCATTTCAGATAGTATATTCAAGCTTACCGAAGGGACCGTTGGATTTAACGGTCATACCACAACCAAAGAAGACAGTCAAGCGAGCTGCTGATTTTGTTGAAGGATTGTCAGAATGTCATAGAATCGTTCAAGAACGATTGGAAAAGGCAAATGAGAAATACAAACGATCTGCAGATTTGAAACGAAGAAGTGTTGAGTTTAATGAAGGAGATATGGTATATGCTGTGTTAACGAAGGATCGTTTTCCAGTGGGCGTTTATAACAAATTGAAAGCCAGAAAAATTGGTCCTGTGGAAGTTGTGAGACGGAATAATAAAAATGCTTATAAATTGAAGCTACCGGAGGATGTGTACACTTCTGACGTGTTCAATGTTAAGCATCTCGTACCATATTATGGGAATGACCAATTTGTTGTAGAAGAAGAGAGTACAAATTCGAGGTCAAATTTTTCTCAACCTGGGGAGGATGATGCAGCACGAGCTACAAAGTTACAAGACTTAAGTCGCCCACGACTTAGCTTAAGTCGCCCACGACTTAAGGAAGCAGCTTTGCGACCTAACGAAGAAGTTATAGGTCGTCCACGACCTAAGGAGTCACGTGAGGGGGAGCTGCGACTTAACTGGAAACCAAGGGAAGAAGTTATCTCGAGATTGCGACCTAAGGAAGTGATAGGTCGCGAACGACCTAACTTGGCAGTGCAACATGGAGACAGTTTAAGTCGCAAACGACCTAACTTGTTTTTAGGTCGCATACGACCTAACGAGCTAAGGCATAGGTCGTGGGAACGACCTAACAAATCACCAGGAAAAGAGCTACGACCTAACGGGTTTGAGAATGGCGAGCTAAAGCAAAGAGATAGGTCGCTGGAACGACCTAACATGTTTTTAGGTCGTGTATGACCTAACGAGATAAGAAAGAGGTTGCTGGAACGAGCTAACGGGGTGCTACGACCTAACAAGTCACGACCTATGTTAAGTCGCAAGAAACAGTCACGACCTATGATAGGTCGCAAGAAACAGGAACGACTTAAGATAGGTCGCTGGGTGATCTGGGAAGATAAGTCGCGAAGTCTTAAGTCGCAAGGCTTAGGTCGCGCAGTTCTATGAAGTACCCTTTTAAGTCGCTGAAGCTTGTTGCCGTTGATTCTTCTGCCGAGTTAATCTCTGCCGCTGATGGAAGCTGGAGCATTGAAGTAAGGTCGCGTGAATTGTATGTTGAGTCGTAGACGATCTATATGTTGTACATTTTGTTAAGTCGTTTGTTATAAGTCGTACATGTTAAGTCGTGATGGTTTGTATGTGTGTGTTGTAATGTGATCTGTTAGGTCGCTGCCGACCTATACTAAGTCGCGTCTGTTCTTAGGTCGCACCATTTTAGGTCGTAGGTCGTTCACGACCTAAGTGTTGTTGAAATATTTGTTCTGTTTTGGGCGTGTTGAGTTGTAGCCTATAAATAGGCAAGTGGTATCATTTGTAATAGTTAGTTGATTTGAAATAAAAACTCTTGTTTTGTTAGCTTTGTGCTTTCGCCAAATTGGTAGTTGAGTGTAATCTCCTATCTCCTCTTTCGGATAATCGAGTGCGCTCGATTCAATGACTACAGAAGCCGATTCATGGAATCTAGTGCGCTAGATCAACGTGTGAAGAATCGCAGATCTTTGAACCCGATATCGTGCGCGATCAACGAGTTCGGGATAGCTAGAATTCGGTATCTTCGGATCAACGAATTCGGGCATTTCAGTATCTTCCAATCCATCGATTTCTACTCTCATCGATCGACATTGTTTTTGATTAATCCGATGCGTCATCTATACCCATGCTAACCAAGAACACTACGGTGTAGTGCTATCAATTAGCACGGAGAATAAGGTTGTTGAGGAGCGACCATCCATGTAACTTCTTTGTGCGAGCACCGATATGTCAGATGGTATAGCAAGGAAATCCGACATACCGATACAAACTCAAAGCTATCACACAGTGACTATATATAATCTTCGGAAACAAATATAGAAATAAACATAACATAAATCAGTCACAGACATCCATATCACAAAGGCGGAAAAAGATATGAATATATATATATATCACATGAAAGTGTACATCAGAGTATTGGTCAGAAATATCCTCGAGAATACAAAAGAATAGCTACAAGCTACACAAAAGAATAAGTATACATCATAGAGTCTATATCTCAAATGTATACAACAAAAGCTACTAATCTAAGTAGTTAGCCAAAAGTCAGTGTAATCCAGAAGAGAAGTCAAGCAGAGGCACCTGTAACATCTCGGTCTGACCCGGGTATTATTTATAAGAAAATAATAAACGGATTAGTCTAGCTATAAATATCAGATAATATGGTGTAGAATAAAAGACATGGCATAAACGTTTAATAACCATAATGGCATACTACTATAAGTATACAATTGAAAATCAACAAGAGATTAATCAATATCACAAGAATCTTCTCAAAGATAAAATGGGGTATCATACCCTAAACTTGTATTCATAACAAGTCAATGACACACGAATTCACCAATGCACAAAAATTGATAAAACTTATCAATGAAAATCACGAAAATTGGTGAAGCACAAATTCCAGAAATCAACACATGAAATCCAGAAATCACAAAAAGGGGGGAGGCCTATCACACGATCGGGAGCATGAAAGCTCACCAACATATGTATCACACGAACGAGAAGCTATATCATGGAAGCTATCCATTAATTTTTGACACACAAACGGCCCGAAGACCATGGGGCGCTACCCCACATATGTGATGTTGAAACATCACACAAACGGGGTTTAGTCTCCCTCGTAGACAAAGAGACATCGCACAATTGCTAGTCTAAATCACAAAAATGATCGTCATGATCATCAAGAAGTGTCAATTACACTAAGCTAGTAAATATATGAGTTTAGCTTCATGTCCCATAACCACTAGCTTAACTTAAATATTTACGAACAAACTGTAGATCTTCACTAGGAAATTGTCACAAGAGTTTCAATCGAACAAGTCCAAGAGTTAACCGACGAAGCAAACGCAAGCGTTTCATACCACTTGTTTTACTAAGCCGTTTAATTCGATTTCTCATCCGAGTGAAGTAAAGGCTTGTATATACTAATAGATTGGAAAACGGTTTTATAAACGAGTTTGATATTGAAAATAGAGTTTAAATAATCTTTGATAAAGAGTTTGAATATTTACTACTAGTATAGAAAACCTTTATAAATTTAAAATGACAAATCACAAAAACGATTGTAGAAACAATCAATCATCAAAATTCACATTCGAAGACATGAATCAAATCCAATTAAACCGATAAAGAATCCATTGAAATGGATATTCAAAAATCACTAAAAAGGAGTCATCAAAGTCATAATAAATGATAACAACAAATAGGATCATCACAAATCGATTCAAATTGGAAATTCAATCCCAAAAGGCAAAGTGGGCTGAAACAACAAATTCAGTTGACTGAACAGAGATTTTCCGTTGACTGAATTCTGCCTGGAAACTTTCTGTTTCCAGGTTCAGTCGACTGAACAGAGATTTCAGTCGACTGAATCTTGCCTGGGAACTTTCTGTTTCCAGGTTCAGTCGACTGAACAGAGATTTCAGTCGACTGAATCATGCCTGGAAACTTTCGGCTTCTAGATTCAGTCGACTGAACAGAGATTTCAGTCGACTAAATCATGCCTGGGCTGTTTTTCAGCCTATCCAAATGAAGAGCAAACTCTTCCGAAATGCAACCGAACGAACATTGGCGCTTAGGGTTTATGCCAATCGACAACCCGGCCCTATATGCTCCTCGATGCATCACCAAAAGCATGATCAAACATTCATAAAATGATTTTCACACAAATTTGCCTTAAAAACCCAAAAATTGGAATATTCACAAAACCAATCCAAATCAAGAGCAAATGCACATGAAGAGGTGTTACGAATTCATACCAAACAACCAAAGATAATTATAGTCATAGATGTGAGATAAAAATCTCACCTTTAAACCCAAAACAAATGAAGAAGAAGCTATAGAGCAATGGCAAGAGCAATCACACTTCAATTCCAACATAACAACCTTGAATCTAGGCTAAAAAGAGAAACATTTCCTAAGTTAGGTTTAGGAATTTTCTGAAATTGATAAGAGAATGAGTTGGAGAAGAAGAAGATGAGGCTTACCAAAGGTTCTACTATTAGTTTGGAGCTAGAACTTGATTTGCAAAAGAAAACTAGGGTTTGGAGTTTTAATTTCCCATTCCTCTCTCCATTGTTGTAAAAGCTTGAGTATTAGGAAAAAGAAGTAAGGTAATGAAGAGAGGAGGGGTGAAGCTTGGGTCTAATGAGCTGAAACAAGACCAAAGCCCTAAGTGGAAAAGTAGCAAAATTCTACTATCTCCAAACATATCAAAGTTTATACTTAAAAAGATCGCAAACGTCATTTTGAACTCAATGGAGGTAGTCTCGAGTCCTAATTTGACCATATGCAAAAAGTAGCTTTTCGGACTAGGATCCGATTAACGATAAAAAAATTATTTAAATATAAAATCGATAAATATGCGGGTTGTTACACTGCTACTTCGAAGCCGACAGCTCAGGAGAAAGGAAAGGCAGTTTTGGGAGGTACGCTTCAGATTCATGGTATGTTTGTTAGCATTCTGTTTGATATTGGTACATCACATTCTTTTATATCTCGATGTTTGGTAGATAAGCTTAACCTAGAACCCTCATATTTAGTTACTTCCTTAAGGGTTGCAAATCCAATAGGAGGAGATGCGACACTTGGGATGAAGTGTGACCACTTAAAGTTTGATTTGTTAGGTCATACCTTTGTTTGAAATTTGAATGTGTTTGACTTTGTAGGGTTTGGAATTATTCTTGGTATGGATTGGTTAAGTAAGTTCGATGCTAGGATATTTTGCTATGATAGGAAAATATCGCTTAGGCACCCTGACTGTAGCGATTGTATAGTTTATACAGTAGAAAACCCTAGTTATGATGTAAATGCTTTGTTGGGTGTTATGGAGTTGGAAGACAAGTTGAATCGATTTTTCATGGTTTGACAATTCGCGGATGTCTTCGAGCCTGTAGTAGGATTGCCATCGAAACGAGCCATTGAATTTCGGATAGCTTTGGTGGTTGGAGCAGAACCGGTGAGTAGGCCGCCAAGCAGGATGACACCTACAGAGATAAGGGAGTTGAAGGTGCAGTTGGTGGACCTAGAAGGCCAGAGTTTTATTAGACCAAGTAGTTCGCCTTGGGGAGCAGCCACAGTGTTTTCTAAGAAGCCAAATGGATCATTAAGGCTATGTATCGATTATCGTAAGTTGAATGAGAGGACGATAAAGAATCAATATCCATTGCAGAGAATTGACGATTTGTTCGATTAGTTGAGTAGAGCCAAGGTATTTTCTCAGTTGGATCAGCGACAGGTTCCCATCAGCTTATAGTAGAGCAGGATAGTATACCTTTGATGGTGTTTAGGACCAGATATGAATCGTATGAATGGTTAGTTATGTCGTTTGGACTAACTAATGCACTGGCATTCTTTTTGGATCTGATGAACCGAGTTTTCCAAGAGCACTTGGATAGGTTCGTGTTGGTTTTCATAGTTGATATTTTGTTATACTCTAAGGATGAAAGAGAGCATGAAGTCCATCTTAGAGTTGTGCTTGAGATGCTGAGGTAGCATCAGCCGAAGGCGAAGTATTCAAAGTGCCATTTCTGGAAGAAGGAAGTGAAGTTTCTTGGTCATGTAGTCTCAGAGAAAGGGTTGTCTATAGATCTGACTAAGATCGAAGCGGTGAATAACTAGAAGAGACCTGAGACAGTGACTGAGATTAAGAGTTTTCTTAGATTGGCTGGATATTATCAGAGGTTTATAAATGATTTTTTGCAGATAGTAGCACCGATTACTAAGCTAATGCGGAAGGATGTGAAGTTTGTGTGGATCGATAAGTGTGAGGAAGCATTCCAGAGCTTGAAACACTTATTGACCCATGTACATATATTAGTTGTTCCGGAAGGGAATCAGGATTTGGTAGTTTATACAGATGCGTGTTGGACTAGATTTAGTAAAGATTCATGGATTAGTATTTTTTATGCGAGTAATAAATTGGATATGAGATATATAGTTATTTTTACGTTTATGAATGTCATGGATAGATCTACAAAATTTAGAATCATTCATGTAAGAGAATAAAATCTTGGTTCTGTGATTATAGTTATTTTTAAGGTGTTCATTTTGATTTTATTATTAAGTAACATTGTACCTAGATCTGAAATGAAGTTTTGTTGCTTCAAGTAGCGTTTGTTCAATTGATTATTTGTAAAGAAAAACATTTTGTTGTGACAATAGTTCATATTCTAGATCACATAACAGTTAATTGCATTAATTGTTATAATAAATGTGTTATATCTGGTCGTTATGACAACAATTAAATTATAGTATTTTCATAAATGCATTGGTTATAGTAAATTAAATGATGTTGTATGTTTGTGTTTGGAATAAGAACAAAAATATGATGTATTTATTTTGCATAAAGGAAGAAATAAGTTAGAACAACAACCTGAAGTTATGCAAAGAAATTTTTTGAACAAGAAATTGTATAAGTCTATGAGCTAAGATCCTAAATTATGAAAAAAATTTGTTGATAAAGTTTATGAACTTGAAATCCTATCAACTTTTTTTTAATTAGCCAAAACGTATAAGCCGCTAAACTAGAAGCTTGCAACCAGAAGTTCATCATAAATTAATGAACTTGATACATATATATGCATTGCGAGAACCAGAAGTTCGTTAATCAATGAACTTGAAATAATTCATGAATTAAAAGCCCAAATCTCCACTGAAATTGTGTGAAATGATAAGATTTTACTTCTTGAAGAAGTTTAAAGAGATAAATAAATCATTATATGAGATAATGATGGTGCATTCGTGAGATTTCAAAAATCTCCAAATGGGTTATGTCTTACTAACATCTTTACATCCACATATTACATTGACCAAGTATCCAGAAGATATTATGTCATATGACATTTCAAACATCCCTTGATTGAAAATTTATTATTAATTTAGCCTTGGAAAGAGACGCTTATTATTTATAAAGTATGAATTCAGATGACATTTCTGTTCATTTTTCTCCTATTCCATTTCAGTTATATGTTGTAGTTAGTTTAAAATGTTTTCCTCCATTATATATACTTCCAATTATGTAAAAGTATACATAGTTAACTTATAAGTCCTGTGCAATGCAAAATCTAATTTCATTTCAATATGTGCAACTTCAATTTAATTATTCTCTCTGCTGCTTTCTTGTTGATATATCTAATTGTAGATCTGATTTTTACTAATCGCACTATCTGGTAAAAACCTAAAGTTTTGATTTTTTTTATCTGCTTAGCTATTTAGTTAAAGAAATACATTTTAATATTCTCTAGAAGGGTTAACCCATATGCTAGTTATGTTTATAGATGTGTGCGTGTATATATTAGTCTCATGAAGATATGTTTTAGAGTTTTATTTAAATTTATATTGCAAAATCCAACATCCTAGAAGAGACTTTATAGAGATTTTGTTTTTATTAAATTACAATTCCTTATACTATATCTCTTAAAGGAACATAATATAAAACTCCAGAAGTAGTGATAATAATTCATCTCCAAAAGAGATATTATATTGCAGTACTACACTCCAGAAGTAAGGTGTAAAGCCCCATTACTTCGACCGTCGAAAATCAACACTAATACATCCTTGGTATTCACGTGCCGCAAATCCAAGTGCTAGGGAGGCAGTTCTTTAAGGATATGAAGGAAATGAAGGCAAAACATAATCTTACATGAATGGAATAACATATATTATTTCAATATATATATATATATATATATATATATATATAATTTACAGCAAAAATTTTAAATACATTTATCAGAGTTTAACTTAACCTTAATATGAAAAGTTTTAAATATTTGTCCTTAAAAATGCGGAACACAATAGTACATGAGTGTGGTGGAAATGGATAACAATCTTTAGAAGAATATTCTAACTCCATGCTCCAAGCTCTTCCAAAATGCTCTAAAGAAATCCTAACTACTGGGCTGCCTAGGAAAATGGGGCACCAAGAGTTTAAGGGGAAAGAAATTAAACTTTGGGTCAGTCATTAGACTGGTGTGAGAAACTCAAAATACAGATATTTGAAAACAAACGACATCACATAAAACCACACCGCATACAAACACAGAATGGGTTAATACCTTATGATAACCAAAACAGTTACTAGGAAAGATCTAGGAATATTATTTTTAATTACATTCTTTTGAAAATACTTTTCAAATAAACTTATGAATCTTACCCGAAATTTTTACATTGATTAAATTCCAACATACTAGCTACAAAGTAAGTTCTACAATCAAATCTAAAGGCACTTATTGGAGAATGAATTTCCATGTAATGGCAAGGTAAGGGACCACCTTTCGACAATACATCTCTAGAAAAATGCACCTGAGGCTCCAACCTCTACCGACACAGAACCAACCTACCTTTACCATAGCTAGCACAAATATGACATAACCTCGGTCGTTCCTAACCTATCTGAGAGCTCTCATAGCATACACAACATACCCGATACATAGAGGGTGATCTAGAAATGTGATGACTATATACTAACGGGAGCGACCCACTTAGCCCTGCCGCATCTACCCTATTTTTGTCATTCCCAAGTGGTGAGGCTCGAGGTAACGAATACCTTTCACGTAGCACACATTCCACTTTGAATGCCACACTTCCATTCCATTATCCAACAACTGATTTCTACAAACGTATAACCACTGAGCTTGTATGTCTCAGGAAAGCGTGTTAAGCATAGATAAGTTGCCTTCTCCACCACCAAACAGATGATACATCTATAGAGATTAATCAATGTGAATAGAAATGCAACGTCAAACATTCATCTATCCAAGTTGTTTAGGAATAAGACAAACCGAAGGAACTCTCCTACTACATCCTGTCGGGAATCACCCCTAGGATTAGTAGCGAGCAACCCTTATATCGAAGATCAAGAAGATACATTTTAGTGTGTTTACCATTCAAACATATCTCTTGCCCATTTTTAGTTATTTTCGAGCCATTCAAACTAGTTATCATTTGAGGCTTTCTTACTTTCCCGAGATCATTTATTACAACTGTAAATGTTAAAATCTATGTTTTCATCGCTACATTTTAAATCACTTTTAAAGTCATTAATCTTCATTTGAAAAATATCGCTTTCAAAACATTCCTTTAAAAGATTATTTTAAATTTCAAAACGTGAACGTATTTTCTCTATAAAATCCATGCTTAAATCTCAACCCAAATCATTTCCATATTTATAAAATTATGTTTATAAATTTCCTTTCTATTTTATAAAACTTCTTATAAAATCTCTTTATTTATAAAATCCCATTAATAACTCTACTCTTTGATAAATCTCATTTATTTATAAATCCATTTACAAAATATCAATTACAAATCCATTTTTAATATTTGTAAAACATCGTTTATATATCTATTAATTTATAAATTTTGCTCTTAATATATATATCACTTTGTATAAACCGTTTAATTACTTTATCTTAGATGGCTTTTATCTAATACCCTTAAACTTTGCTAAAACATTTCAAAATAGCAGGATTTAAATTCTCAAAATCCCTTTTATAAAACATACCTTCCAAATTCTTCTTTTACAAAAACATTTGATTTTCCTTTGAAACACACCTTTATGCAACATGCACATCTATTATCTTATAAATTCATTAAGCTTAACCCAATATTATTATCAAACACCCTATAGTTAAATCGTGAAACTTAATTCATAAGGTGTTTGTATTTAAACTTTTAAATCAAACAACTAATCACTATATAAATATCATTTGAAAGATATTTCTTTATATTAAAAATATAATCCTAGGAAAAATTATTTCATTTACAAAATTTTCAAAAAAAAAAATCAATTTTATGTAGCATTAACAAATATGCGCTCATATATAATACGCTCAAATTTAGTCTAGGGTGTTACTAATCCTATCTCTATTGAGTTACTCATCCTTGGGTATTACTAACCCAATCTCTGATTACGCTTTACCCCTATCAGGCTCAGCTCTTCGCTCAACCTAACCTCTAAAACCAAATGTAAAGACCCGTTTCTTCGACCCTCGGAAATCAATATTAATACATCCTTGGTATTCACTTGCCACAAATCCAAGTCCCAAAAGGCGATTCTCTAAAGGTAAGAAAGAAATAAAGGCAGAATAGAATCTTAAGCAAATGGAATAACATATATTATTTGAATATATATATATATATCTTTATAGTAGAAATTTTTAATACGTTTATCAGAATTTAACTTAACCTCAATATGGACAATTATAAATATATGTCCTTTCAAATGTGTAATACAATGGTACATGAATGTGGTGAAAATGGACAACAATCTTCAGAAGAATCTTCTAACTCCATGCTCCCAACTCTTCCAAAATGCTCTAAAAAAACTTGACTACTAGGCTACCCGAGAAAATAAGGCACCCAAAGTTTAATGAGAAAGAAAATAAACTCTTGGTCAGTCACGGGACTGGTGTGAGAAAATCAAAATACAGATATTTGAAAACAAATGGCATCTCATAAGATCACGCCGCACATAAGCACGAAATGGGTTTTTATCTTAGGATAACCAAAACATTTGCTACGCAAAATCTGGGAATATTATTTTTAATGGTATTCTTTCGAAAATACTTTTCAAATAAAGTTATGAATCTTAGCCAAAATTGTTACATTGATTAAATTCCAGCATACAGGCTACAAAGTAGGTTCTATAATCGAATCCGAAGGCACTTATTGGAGAACGGATTTCCATACAATGGCAAGGTAAGGGGCTACCTTCCAATAGTACATCTCTAGAAAAATGCACCTGTGGCTCCAACCTCTATTAACATGGAACCAACCTACCTTTACCATAGATAGTACCAAATACGACATCACCCCGGTCATTCCCGACCTATCCGAGAGCTCTTATAGCATACATAACATACCCGATACATAGAGGGTGTTCAAGAAAGGTGATGACCATATCCTAATGGGAGCGACCCACTTAGCCCTTCCGCATCTAACCTGTTTTTTCCACTCCCGGGTGGTGATGCTCGAGGTAAGGATAAACTTTCAGGTAGTACACATTCCACTTTGAATGCTAGACTAACCTTCCATGATCACACGACTGATTTCTACAAACGTATTACTCCTGAGCTTGTATATCTCAAGAAAGGGAGTTAAGCTAATAGAATTTTCCTTCTTTGCCACCAAACAGATGATACGTTTATAGAGATCAATCAAAGTGATTAGAAATGGAACGTTAGACATTCGTCCATATAAGTTATCCAGGAATGGGACAAACAGAATGATCTCTCCAACTACATCATGTCGGGAATCACCCCTAGGATTAGCTGCGAGCAACCTTTACATCGAAGATCAAATGAAGATACTACTGCCACATGTATATGATATAGGAAATTTCCCTTGAGGATCAGTGACAAGTAGCCCTTCATTCTATTTATTATCATTCCACGCCTAACTTCGATTGCATGAATTGGTTTGTAGTGGTTTTCAGATAGGAGTCACTTAAATCCGACCTCGGTTCCTTTGAACCAATCATCAATAAAATATGTTAAGTAAATAGGTGCTTATCATTTGATTAATTGCTTTTTTTGACCATAAATATCCTTTACATATATACATCTTTAAAACATTTCTTTTCGGTATATACAAATCATTAAACCTCATTTATTAAATCCTTTGATTACTTAAAACCTTTTTGAATCTTGGAATAATTCTAAATCATTTCATCCTTTACTTAAGAAAATATTTCCACATCATTTATTTAAAAGTTTGAGAAAAGATTTCTTATTTCCAATACATATTATTTAGTATGTTGAAACCATGTTATCTGAGATAGTAAATCCAAATTAGTTAGCATTCAAGTAAAACAGATCCATAGAAATTATACTAAATCAAAATCATTTCTCATTAATCATATTGCAAAACCTTTTTGAGTGGAAAGGGTTGATAGAATTATACTAATTCTACTCAACATTAATTTATGTATTCAACCTTTTCCATCCTTCGAATAATAGTGAAATCACCTTTTAAATTCACAAGGATAGTACGGGTTCCCTCTTCGGATTTTATCACCAATATAAGAAGATTATCACTATTCAATCCAAGTTGCAATTAATTAATTATAAAAATTAAATCTTTTATACTTGTCTCATTTCCGACAATTTCGACCTTATCTATTCCTCATCCAGGAAAGAGGCCAGGTGAGCCTGGGCAATGGTTGCTTTCATACATATTCTTAGTTTAAGCACCTCAAATCCGGATCTCATGAATTGAAAAATTCAGTCTACTCATCAGCTTTTAGAGCCAAGATTAAATCACTTGATTATAATAGCTTTTCTTTAGATCGTTTATTTAAACTTTTAAAATAAATTATAAAACCTCCAAATCATCTTTAAAATACTAATTTATTTATTTGGAAATTTTTTAAAAGATTTTGGAAAGAAAACTTAAGTTTAAAGCCAAATTTCAAAAGTTCTTAAAAGTGCTACAAAAAAGTGTTCGAATAGTGCTTTTAAGGTTTATTTGATCAAAACAACTTTTCGATCATTTAAAATCCATTTTTTATAACTCTGATCTCTTTTGAAACATTTTAAAATATTTATAGAATTTATTCCATATTTTAAAAGAATTGAAAATATCATTAATATATAATTTATCTCTTTGGTATCCGAATTGTCAAACCGCAACTATTTTGAAAACTTGTTTTGCTTATACTTCACAATCTACTAAACGAAATCTCGATCCTTTTCTTTTGTTTGAAAACTATGATTACAAGAGTTGGGTAAATTCTCATTTCAAAGAATTTCGACTCTTAATCCATCGTGTATATGGATTTTACTTTCTATGGTGCGAAATCGTGAACAGCCGTTACGCGACGCGCCTATTTTTGACTCAATTTTCATGACTCAATTTCCATAACTTGTCAAAACTTCACCAAATCGAATTTTAGTGTTTATAAAACATTTATAAACCATTTTAAAGAGGTTTAACAATCTCATATGCACCATTTTATTTATTAATGGAAAGTGATTTCTTTTGTGATATTCAACGTGTATTAAACGTGACTTGTTTCAATATCAAAAATAACATATAATCAACATCTAAACTTGATTATCAAACATAGTAAACAACCATAGAAATCATATCGCATCATCCTAATCATATATATATATATATATATATATATATATATATAAAGTTTTTCACCATTTCAAACCAAACTTCCTACCAACATTCAATCAAATTAACACTTAACTAATACACCTCCTAAACAACTCTCCCTTGCCTAGTTGCACTGAGCCCTAGACTTCCTTCACCCCTAATGCTCACAGCTTTGCTTTGGAGATGGTGGCGGTCACGGCCATTGGAAAAAGAAGAGGTCTTTAGTTCACAAAATTTGGACCTGAGAATTGGTCATCTTTATTCGAAGTTTTGGGCACCGTGCATTCTGAATTTGGAAATCTTGTCAAAAGGAAAGTTTCTAGAAAATTCACTCATCTTGCATTTGAAAAAAATTTACTAAATCTCTAGTTGTTTTAAGGGAGACATGGTTAAAAGAAGAAGAGGCATTCTTGGATTCATAAAAAAACCAAACCCGAAAATAGGTCATCATCTAACTTATTTTTGGACATGTTGCTCAAGAAATTTTGAAAATTTATGAATGTGAAAGTTCTTGAAAATTTGTTTGTCTACAATTTCAAAAAAAGAAACACTTAATTCCAATTAGTTTTGAGTGAGATATGATCAAAAGAAATGGAGATATTCTCGGACTTAAAATATGGGCTCGAAAATGTACTGCAAAGAAATGAGATTTGGCCATAGCTAACATCAAAATGGGAAGAAATGATACACATAAAAGTTTTACCCAATGAAATTTTACATGGTTTGAAAATAAGAATTACTCTATTTGGTTTGGTTTTTAAGAAGTTATAGAATGAAGAAGATGGAGTAAATGAGTTATGAAGGTGGGTATTTATAGTAAAGTTTTGAAACAAATATCTACAAGTGCATTTATCTTCCTACCCTCAACCCACACCCCTCCTTTCTCATCACCTTACACAGCCTAACCCCACTCCCATGTGACACGATCACTTAATTTCACTCCCAAGCCATGTGCATTTACTTATGGATGCTTAAGTATTAAGTTCTAAAATTCACAAACTCAAATGAGAAATAATATGCAAATCTATTATATATATACATATAGAATATGTGGATGCATATATATATATATGAAGATATTTAACTAACAACTTGAAGATTGTTTGATTAAACTTATATGAGCTCATCTTATAGGTTATGCATAGAATTTATTTAGTGATTTAAAATTCAATCAACATAAATGTTGAATGACTGAAAGTCATGAATATATTCAAATGATCTACGTAATAAGTAAATTCCTCCAATTGGTTAGATCAATGAACGAGAACAAGCTCTAAAAATAAGCAATATCATGTAAATGCAACTTATATATTAATAAAAGAATTATCCTCCTATATGTAATATGTATGATGTATTTGCTAGTAGAAATAACATAATGGATCAAAATGAGAATCCAAAGACGATAATTATTTAATATGACAATGTTCATCAACATTGAAGGAGAGGATAAAATGGATACAAATTCATTTTGATTATCAAGATTCAATATTTGTTAACATATACAATGTTAAAGAGTATTGAGTAGCTTAAACGAATTATCGATAATATCCCCAGTAAAATTGCTCCAGTATAGATTAAATCCCTAAAGGAGCAAAAGGTTATAGACCGCTTCTGAAGTGTGGTAGAGAAGTCAGTTTGAAATATTCTGATGTAAGTAATATAGATGCTAAATAAAGGACGTCAATGTTCTTGAGGAGGCACTGAACGGTGCTCTAGAAGTGACCCATGACATAATTGTAAAATAACCCAAGTAGTGGTTTAGGTACCTAAAACATGATAAATATAAAGATCTCGATAAATTATGTCCGAAACTGACAACAAACAATCATCGATGAAAACTTCGTAAATAATAAAGTGGTTATGTTTATAAATATATTAAAGATCTTGAATTAGAGAAAAACATGATTGGTCATCATGATTCCTTTCCTAAATGAGAAATGTGGACCTATAGTATGCAAAATATAATTATAGACATTTTTATATGTGGAAATTAGTGGTAAGGGCTTCTAAGTCAGGCCCATTTATTTTCTAGGACACGGTTTCGAATGAATTATGTTGCAGGACAAAAACATACGTCCGACCATTTTTTCAAATTAAATCGTCTCAGCTGCAAAAGGCGATTTTCCTGATCTCCAAATCTATGATTTTCTCCTAATGTACAAATCAGCAAAAGACAATTTCTCTCGATTCCGAATCTACTAATCTGTAAATGTAAATTTCTCCTAATTCGATTTTAGTTTAAATTAAACTTTGGTCTGTATTAGGAATGAAATCATGTTTGAGATGTTTATGTTTTTACATGTTGCAAGAAAGAAAGGAAAATTGGATTCTTTAGTTCTTCAGCTCTGCTGCCAGCGTTTTCCGTTTCTTTAGTTTATTTTCTTCTCTACTTTCACTAGGTTCAAAGATTTGTATTCTCAACTTTAATTTACTATGATTCCTATTTATTACATCTTTATTAGTTGTTCTAGTATGAAATTTTTATGAAAGTAAATAGGCAAATGGGATTATTGGTTATGAATCATTGCTAACCAATTTCTCCCGATCGTCTAATTTGATCAGGTGATCTTTCTACATTGATCAGGCGACCTGTGAATTTATTAAATCAATTAGGCGATCTTTCTAATTTGATAATGGGCTCTGAAAATCAATGTTCAAGAAATCAGTTAATGGATTGTGGTGATGAAAGGTATTTTTTTTTTTTTTAATTATATGTTTTGTTTGGTTGTGATAATAATTCCTCAATTTGTTATCTTTTTAGTCCACTCTTCTCACTTCCTCGTCAAATTGTTTGATAAATGAATTTGTATTTTTGTTAAAAGTAGTATACAAATAAGGTTGATTATTAGTTGCTGCTTTGTTGTTTAGTTTTGATATTTATTGTTGACATTGCTTCTTCTTTAGTTATTGTTGAATGTTTTAAATGGATGACATTGTAATTTTGAGTTCTGGAAAAGATAAATGGTTTTATCTTTTTCTGAAAAGTGGGCTAAAAAAGTGTTTGTGATGTAATTAGTTGTTAATTAAGATTAGATGTTTTCAAACATTTTCATACACATATTTATTGTTTACATCTTTAATTGCAGGTGTTATTCATCTGTTATGGTTGTGTTTGATTTCAATAAGAATTCTTTTAGTGCTCATTTTGGATTGGATGCTTCTATTTCTTGTGTTAGGAATAAGATTTGTGAGGAGTGGAATAATTTTACTCCATTATGCTTCGATATTTTTTATATTCGAGAATCAAAGACCACCTTTGTTGAAATAAATAGTGATCTTCAAGCTGTGTTATGCTTATCTTGGTATAAAAAGGAAGAATATTTGGTTTTTTTTCTAAGGTTGAAGAATAATTCCATGGATACTGTTGTTGGTAAAAGTAGAAAATCTTGTTCAGTTGTTGTTGGAGAATCAAGTAGTAATATGTTAGAGTATGCTGATGATTTACAGTCTGGTTTTACACAAGAAAGGGATTTACATGAGCTGATGAAGAAGAATTCAAATTTTGAATTTTTTACTGGGGTAGGTCAACAATTTGATTCTGCTCTTGGATTTCGTCGAACAGTTAGTGCTTATTGTTTGAAGAATGAGTTTAAAGTACAGTATATTAAGAATTGTAAGGAACGAATAACAGTTCGATGTGTTGTAGATGGTTGTCCTTTCAGGATTCATGCTTCTTGCAAATTGAAGCAATTGTTTGTTAAAAATATTCATTTAAGTCATTCTTATGGTGGTGGATTTCGATCAACTAGTAGTCCAACTATTAATAGTGACCTTTGAGAAGTTTAATTGTTAATCAAATTTGTGATGAGCCAAAAGGAAAACAAAAGATATTATGAAAAGTTTTAGAAGAGATTATGATGTGGATTTGAGCTATTATTTTGCTTATAAGGGTAAGAAAATGGCTATGAATGATATTTATGGTGATGAAAAGAAATCTTATAATGATTTGGTTTGGTATTTGAAGGCAATGGAAAGAAATAATCCAAATAGTTACTCAAGTATGGAAATGGATCCGGATACTAATCAATTTGAGAGAGTTTTTGTTTGTTATGAGGCATGTATCTTTGGATTTTGTTATTGTCGTCCTATGGTGTTTTTAGATGCAACATTTTTGAAAGGTCGAAGTGGTATTTTGATGGCAGCTACCGCAAAAAATGGGAATCAAGGTACGTTTGTTATCTTTTTTTTTAATGTACGTTTGTTATCTTCTTCTTTGTTATAAATTTGGACTTGATAGTTGTGCTGCTGTAATTTAATTTTATAAATTTGGTTTAGATAGTTGTGCTGCTGTAATTTATTGTTGCTGTGTGGATTAACAGTGAATGTATTTTGCTTTTTTCTGTTTCAGGTTTTTTTCCATTGGCTATGGCTCTTGTTCCTAAGGAAAATGAAGAGTGTCGAAGCTGGTTTTTGACTCACTTAAAGAATGCTCTTAGTTGTGATAGACCATTGACTTTTTAAAGTGATAGACATTGGGGTTTGCTTTTAAGTATTCCTAAAAAAATTCCAAATAGTTATCATTCTTATTGTTTGTATCATATAAAATAATATTGCTAGTATTGTGAAAAGTGGAAGAGGTTTGTGGGTTGCTCATTTATTAGAACGTTGTGCTTCAGCTTCTAATTATTATGAGTTTGAAAAGGCTATGTCAAAGTATAAAGAAATTGGAGGTGCGAAAGCTATTTAATATTTGAATGATAAGCCATATGACCACTGGGCTGATTTATTTTTTCTTGGAAAAAGATATGGTGAAAATAGGTCTAATGTAGCTGAAAGTTTTAATTCTTGGATTTTGGATGAAAGAAGTCTACCTGTCACTTCATGTCTTGATGGTATTCGGGTTAAACTTATGATTAAAATGTCTAATCGAAGAGAAGAGGCGTCTAAGTGGACTAGTGTGCTTTATCCAAAAATGGAAGCTCGTTTGTTGAAATTGAAGGAAGAAGGATTTGGATGGAGTGTTTCTAAATCATCTAGGTATGTGTTTATATTTTATTATATGCTTCTCACAGTTTCTGAAAAAGATAAATGTATTTATCCTTTTTTTCATCTGCTATATATCCTGTGTATTATGTTTTGATTTTGTTGTTGCATGTTATTTTTGCATTAAAGAATTCATTTTGTTATCTGGCACACTTTTTTGCACATACTTTGAGGCTTATGTGTTAGGGAGAATATATATAGTGTGAATAACTTTTGTTTGGAAATTCAACTTGTTTATATATATGCAAGATTGTGTAATATGTATGTTACAATATAATGGCAGAATTGGCAGTTGTCTTGCATATGTATGTTAGGATATTTTGATAATCATTTTTTAATTTAATTCAACATTCTAAACAAGAATAGGATAGACATAGATCAATGATCGTAAACTTAACCAGCACTCTTTTGCTAGAGTTTTTGTTATACAAATAATAATATGATTGGAAATTCAGATTCAACAATTGAGAATGATATGAAAGATGCCTTTATACCAGCATAGTGAAAGCAATACTCTTTACAATGAAAACTCTCACAATCTAACATCCCATGAAAACTATTTAGATTTACAAGAGATGTGTGTTGAAAATTCAGGTAAAATTAACATCAACAGTTCTGTCAACTTTGTCTCTGGTATTAGACAGAATCTTCACTAGCCCAATGATATTTGACAACAAATATAATAGTGGTGAACATCCTTTATTGCGTTTAGTCTTCATAGTTCTATAATGTTTCTTTTGTAATAGTGGTAAACATCCTATATTAGGATCTTCTGACAATGATTTTTCCAATATTTGTTTTGATGCTAAAATTCTCAATTTTATTTTCTGTTGTGGTTGTGTAAATTTTTAGAGCATATCACTGCTTACATTTTTTCTTTAATCTGTTGATTTTTTTTATAGTTGATACATTGATTAAGTTTTTTGAAATTTTGTAGGTATACTTTTGAAGTTCATTCTCCAACGTCGCAAAAGGTTGATTTTAAAAATCGTATATGTAGTTGCAATCAATGGAAAGTGACGGGTTTTCCTTGTGCACATGCTTTGAAGTGTATTTCTTTAACCAGAAATTCTGTTTATGAATATATTGAGAATTACTTTACTGTTGAGTATTATCGAGCTTTGTATTCACATGTGATCAATCCTATTCCAACTTTTGATAAGGAAGCAATTGAAGTTGAGGAATCATATACTGTTCTTCCTCCTAAGCCTATTCATGGAGCTGGTAGGCCTAGGATGAATAGAATTGAAGGGGCTGATTTTCATGCTAAG
This sequence comes from Allium fistulosum, assembly GCA_030737815.1. Lineage (NCBI taxonomy): Eukaryota > Viridiplantae > Streptophyta > Magnoliopsida > Asparagales > Amaryllidaceae > Allium > Allium fistulosum. The sequence continues at coordinate 72,245,284 of CM060903.1, forward strand.
CAAAACAGATATGGAAAGTGTAAAACTCTAGGACATAATAGAAGGGGGTATTCTTTGAATAATTGAGTTGAGTGTTTTAATCCAATGTAATTGATTGATTGTTCTTTGAATATTTTGAGTTGAATATTTGAATAATTTGGTATATTGAATTGTTGTTGATATGTTTCTGATTATTTTTTGTTTTAAGCAATTTTTATGTTTAATTGTTATTTGGTATACATTGTTGTTATTTTTGTGAAAAAGATAAATTCATATATCTTTTTTTTGGTTCTATTATAGATTGAAAGATCCGTCAATCTACCAAGTGTCATTTGCTTACCATAAATTATTTTTCTATGTTGTTACACTAATAATTTGGTATGTGTACACTATTAGATAAAAGATCGAATAATTCTAGCATGTTGTATGTTGGGATGAGAGTTTAAAATTTTTCCTTGTTATCTTTATCTGTAATTAAATGATTTTCAATCAGAACATATTGCAAGTATACAGAAAGAGTTATATGAGATACTAGGTGTTATATTAATTTCGTAAAATTAAGATTCTATAGTAAAACTAACAGTAGTACTATCCCAAATTTTACTTGCATTAGTATGAAATCTGTAACCTTTTATTTATGTAGCAATAATTTTGCCATAAATTCTTTAGTCAGTTTCTCCCTTTTAAAATTTCAGGAATGAACAAACATAATTTATACATAATTTTCTTAGGTTAACAATTCTACAAATGTCATTTTTAGGGTGGTGACTTCAGTGCAACTGAGACCATGAATGTAATTAACGTTTCTATCTATATCCTAAATAATCAGCTTAGTTCTGTAATATTGATGGACCAAAAGGTAAGTAACAAATGTTTTATTCTATTATATATGCAGTGTTTCTTCCGATGTATCTTGCATTTTGACAAACTTTTTAATTGACACGTATTATCTTCCAATGTTAATTTAATTTGGAGATTGGCATTCCTTTTGCTTTTGTAGCTATATGTATGAAGTAAACATGGTGAAAACTCAAGCTTTTGTAAATAGTTTGCTCTGTAACAATGTCATCTGCTTGTTTTCAGGCTGCTTGCTCTTATAAAGACATAGGATAATATGCAGAATGTTAAATTGTACATGAAATAAAGTGAATAGTGCTATAAATGTAAATCTGGGACACATAAAAACAGTGCATACTGTAAAAGATTGATACACCATACTGTTAATAATGTATTATTTTATGACATCAGAATATTATGAATAAAAGATAAATGCTTTTATCTTTGTTAATAGAGCATTAGAAACAAATTAGCCATTACAAATTCATGATCAGTTATCAGAATTTCATCATCAAATTAACATCAATTGTGTAATTGTTTGCTATTTAAGATCAGCCATTACAAATTCATCAGTAAATTCAGATATACTGCATAAAATCTATCATCAAATAAATTTTTAACAAATGTATGATAAAAAGACTGTCAGACATCAAAGAAATTGTTCCTATCATTCTTAGTTTGAATTTTTTGTTGCTGAAGCTGAGCTGCAAAAATTTTCAACTGTCCAGCAGTATGGTTCGTCAGAGACAATTTGTGTAGCTATTTGTGCTCTGAATGCATTGAGTTGTTCTAGACTTATTTTTAATGTAGTGTCCATTCCTTGTGCAATCTTTTGTATAAACATCATTACAAAAACTCCATAGTCAAACCTGTATTTGTTAATTTTAGTAATTTGAATATAATTATAAAATAGATTATCTTTTGTTCATTTTGATAATGAATTGTATTTAGTAGTGTGTTTATTTAAGTAACAGTATGTGAATAATAATAGTATGTAATTCGAGTAGTTATTGTGTAACATGCATTTTTTATAAAAATCTCCAGTATTTTCAAAATTACCCATTGCTTTGTTGGGCACAGTTAACATTTTTAAGCAATGTAGACTTCCCCAGAATTGTTTTCTCCCCTGCGTCTTGTAGCTCTTTATTGATGTTGTTTACCGCTACTTTCTGCCAAAAAAAAATATATATAATTTTTTTACAATAATGATAAATCTATTTATCTATTTTACTTTCTGTGTATTTTTACTTACCACATTAATAGAAAACTTTGAATGTCCACTTCTTAAGGTATTAGATCTTGTGGTCAAGTGTAGAGAATCGTAATGGTTCCAAGTACATGATTCCACTACTAGTTCAAGCAAGCTCCAATGTTCGTTGCCGTGTATAGGAAATAATATATTGTAACATAATGGATTTAGAAGTGTTTTTTTAATAAAAGGATTAAACATATCTCTTTTGATATTTTCTATGTTTCCATCTGTTGCACTTTTCTGTCAAAAAATAATTTCAGAAAATTTATCTTATAAACAAATTAAATTTGATATTATAGTTCACTTACCGTCATTGTTGTGTTCACATATATAATGCTAGAACTTTGTTCTAATAATTTTGTTTTTCTGAACCAAAACCAGCCAATAACCTACATTTCAAAAAGAATATGGAAGCAAAGTATAGAATTTATAATGAAGCAAAGTATAGAATTTATAATGAAGCAAAGTATAGAATTTATAATGAAGCAAAGTATAGTTTTTTCTACTTACTGGACCAGAAATATATTCTCCATAGAGAAGTTCTACTATCATAATTTTTGTGATGGTGATGAAGTTTCCATCATCACAAGTAAATGCTTCATCGCTGAAAAATTTGATGGTTGTTAACAGAAGAAATTAAGATTAGTATGTACTGTGTTGTTTCTATTTATTTGTTAATAAAAGAAAATAACAACATTTGTAGAAGTTTGTATGAAAAGATAAAGATAAATTAATTTATCTTTTGTAGGTTTGTTTAGTTTTTTTATTTTATTTGTAAATCATCAGATTTTCATGCTAAAATAAAAAGCTTTATTTGAGTTATATGTTGTTAACATATTGTACCATAAACAATATGTTATTGGAATAAATCTATAAACAATATACGACTGTTGAAGTGTAAATTTTATGCATGCCTTAATATTAAGGATGAATTTAGAACTGTTGGAGATGCTCTTAGGTGAATTTGATACATATGTGATGGTGATTTAGGATTTTAAAAAGCTTATCTGATGTGAAGTTTTGTTTGTTATTGAAAATTTTGAGTAAAACATGGGTATTAAATCAGTCCTGCTTTTAAGGAGCTTATAGTATAAAACACGGATTTGATCTCTATATGACAAAAAATATGGGAAATTTATGGACAAAAAATGTCCATGACTTGTATATGACAAAACAAATATAGGTCGTGTTGCAAATTCTATAACTTCTATTTTGGTAATATTAGCCTATATGTATCAACAAAAGTTTTGCTATGATTTATATGCATATCATAAACCATGTTGCGAAAGATGTAACTAGTATGTTTATGAAAATACTAATTATATTTGTTAATGTTACGGATTTTTTCTGAGTAACTAAATTTGGAAGTCCAAAAGAATCTGACAAACCTATACAACATTTCATTGTTAATGTTACTGATTGTGGTTTTTACTGTTAGCTTTGAGTACATCTTCCATCTTTTTATTATCATTGCTTAAATTTGTGTAGTCTGTATCGTATATAATTAACAAACTTAAAAATGCAAAACATCAAACCTAAAAATGAAAAGATAAAGATAAATTAATTTATCTTTTTTAGTTTTGTTTAGTATTTTAATTTTTTTTAATTTGTAAATCATCATATTTTGATGCTGAAATAAAAAGCTTTATTTGAATTATATGTTGTTATCATATTGTACCATAAACAATATCTTATTGGAATAAATCTATATTAAGTCAATTGAGTGAAAAGTAGTTCAGTTACTTACTTGTTTCCTCCAAGAATTTTGAATTTTTTTTGACAATTTCTTTTTGTTCTTCATTAAGATATTTGAGGAGTGGACATTTCTCAACATTCCTTGGCTTCTTCTTCTTTTTTGGTTCTTTTAGGACAACATCTTCAACAACAATAGGATTTTTGGGAGCAGTTTCTTGAGCAGGCACTTTCAGATTGTCAGATTTTAAACTATATTGTGTCTACTTTTCTAGTATGAAATCTTGAGTTTGCATTATATCAAAAGTTGGAAAATTAGCAGAACTGTTTATGTGAATTATACCAACAATTTTTCTTTTTTTCTTACCTTTTTCAGCTTCAGCTTTTTTGTTAAAATTATCTTTTTCCTTCACATCGTGCTCTTCTAAAATTTTCAACTTCTGGAGCTTCATTTCAAGAATCTGGATTCTTTTTTCAACCATTTCTCTTAAACGTCTTTCCTCATTTAATTGTTCTGCAACATTTTTCATCTCAATAGTCAAAAAAGAGACTTTTGACTCTAGCTCCATTATGCTACTAGCACATTCTTTGGCATATTTTTTCAGACTTGTGTCTTCCTGGCGCTCATCTAATTTTCTTTTGTTGTTTTGGTCTTCTTCCACCTCAATAGCTATTATTTTATTGGAAAGAAATTCTTTCTCTTCTTTTGTTACAGTTGCAATTTTTTTTAAAATTTACAAGGAATATATTTAAAGTTAAGCTTGCACATATACTGTCATTCAAGTACTAGACAAGTTACACACAACCAGTTTTGAGGTAATATAGTTCTGAGCTAAATAATTAATGAACATAGTTATTTTGTAGGATCAAAGAGTTATATAATAGAACAGGGGTAGTCCCACTTTCCTAGAACATGAGAAGTTGATCATTTCAATTTTCTATTAGATCAGTTACAAACTTCCTAGTTGTTGTTATTATTAGCTATTTATAAAAATTAGCATCCTTAACTAACGGGAAAAAGTGTAATATGTCAAACTTATAAAGTGGAATGTGACTTCAGTATTTCAGCCTTTAATATAATATTGTTATGCAATTCAAATAGAGGTACGATCCTGAATTAGTACCAACTGAAACTAGATTACTTTCTATACTAATTTTGTTTTCTATTATTTAGGCCACTAATATTCTAAGAAATTGCATTCCAAGAAATTAAAAAAATGTACAGTTAAAAAAAAAACTAGCATACTTTGTCATTGTCAACTTTAGTGAGGTCCAAATCTTTTAGTTTTGATAAATCTCATTTTCTCATTCTTGGGATTTTTGTTTACAGATTTTCCTTCTCATCAATTATTTGTGTTCGTTCACAAAACTAGTATTGCAAGAAAAAGATAAATACATTTATATTTTTGTAATAAATATAAATTTGAATATATTTATATTTAGTTGAAGTTATGAAAGCATACCAGTAACACCATAGTACAGCCTAGTGTACTTCTAGGGTCAGCATGATACTTTTTAACATTTTTCAAAACATTTTCACATATTACCCATGGCCAGGAGATTGAATTTAATTTTTTAAATTTAGAAACTTCGGTAAGAAACCCCATTGCATATAGCTTTGGTTGTTTGGAAAAAGGAAAGTTATAACAAGCAATAATAATAACAATTTCACTAAATCTTCATTTCCTTTTTCCTCTTCTAACAGTGTATCAATCTTTTTGTTATTGTTTTTTGGCTGATTATGTCTTCTTCTTGAAAATTGGCAGTTAAAAAATTGGAGAAACTTTCCATGGCTGAGGAAAGTTAGAAGCTGGTATAGGAAATAAGTCTTCTCCAGCTAATGGCATTCCAAATATTAGACTGACTTCTTCAAGACTTATTTTGAGTAATTTGTTCCAAAATGTGAAAGCATTTTATTTTACATCAAAAGAAGTAATGATGTCATCTAAATTCGAAGCACTTTCCTTTAAATCTTGTCATGCTATTGAATCTCTAAGAAAAACATTGAAGAAGTTTTTGAATGGTGTTTTTTCTATAAAAGCTATTGCTTTAGGTGAAAAAATATTTTTCTCCTTTATAATTGACATGACTTTATAGATTGCATCCAAATTACATCTATATATACCCGTGTACTATTGCCTTTTATGCTTTTTGGATATTTTTTTAATTTCATATTGATCAACATCATCTGAATCAGTAGTTTCTTTAGCCAGTTGTTGTGAAATCAATTTTTCTTTATCCGAGTTTTCTAATTGATTATGTCTGAAGTCCTTATCTGTGAACTCTTCTTTTTCATCAACATCAGGTAATTCATGTGTTGGTTCAGTGTGATTCTACATTTATAAAAATCATATAATTAATTGGGAGGTAAAAAAAACAAGTTCATCAAAAAAATATCATACTGCACAAAAATTTTAATAAAAAGATAATATGTTTTATCTTTTTAATTATTTTGTATTTTTTGGGATTAAGATATTTTAGTATATAAAGTACCTCTTTTTCAAAAAAAAAAGATAAAGCACTTTTTTAGTATACAAAGTACCTCTTTTTTCAAAAAAAAACAAATTAAATCTAACAGGTTTTTTTGTAAAGAACAAATGTTTGAATTTTTTTTACACCAATTTCGATTTGCACAATTTAAAATTTTCTTATTATAGATGACATGCAGACATTAAAGCATCTTAACTAGTTTATCAATGTATAATTGTTCTTTCACAAGGTAAATATCAAACATCTTAACTGATTATTATAGTGAATATTATTGAGAAAGTTTTTGATAATAAAGGCTATGCTAAGTTAGTTAGTAAATTAAACTATATAAGACTATAGGTGAAAATTAATAAAATAGAAAAGTGACCATTCACAACTGAAAATCAACAAGCATTATTTGCTGAAATGAAAATTTACAATTAGATGCAAGTGAAGAAAGTTTCAAAGTATAGAAAGATAATCTGCTTTATCTTTTTTAGTTGTGTAAGTAATGGTCAATTAGAAATTTGAAAACTTAAAGAGAACGAAACACAAAATAGCCAATATTCACAATTAAGGACATGTTTTTAAATAACTAAACATGTTTGTTAATATTCATAGTTTAGAACAGTTATCATTCAGAACAAAAAACAATTTTAGGGAGAAGCAATTTTGGTTGTGGTTTCAGTGGGTAGTTGTAATGTATGGTTGTAGATAGTTGAAGTTTTGGTGTAGTATACCAAGTTAATCAGTTCTGGTAAGGTGTAATTGAGGGGATGAGATTGAAGTGGTATTGAAGATGGTGAGTGGATGATGGAATTTATTATTGAAGTAGTTGAGGTGTATTGTTGAGGAGTTGTTGTCCTTATTTCAGGTTGTAGTTTAGATAGGGTATGAGGATGTCATATTTCAGGTAGAGATTTGAGTTCAAATGTATTGGATGGCAATTAGTACAAAAGTTGTTTGAGCAGTAACAGATTGTACTTTGTGAGGAAATTGAAGGATGGTAAAGTTGTGGTTGTAGAAGGTAGAGAAGAAATAGATGGTGACAAGGAATGAGCAATGGGTGGTTGTATGGATATTAGAAATAGGAGACAAAAATAGGAATAGCAATGATGAATGTAAAACATTAAGTTGAAAATGCAATAGCAAGAGTAAAAACATAAAAATGATCAATGTAACAGTTGATGAACACTATAAAGTGAGTGAACAAAGATATTAATGTGTTGATATCAATGAAAACAGTGAATGGAAAATAGTGAATGGATATTGGAAATTTTCATAAAAAAATGCAGCACGATGACAATAACAAACAATGGATGAAAATAGTGAATGAATATTGAAAATTGTGGTAAAAAAATGCCAAAATATCTTTATAGGAATTTTTACAAAAAGATTATATGTTTTATCTTTTTTAGTTGGTTTAACTTTTTTGAAATTATGCTACTTTATAAATAGTACAAAGAGAATGAATGAAGAGTCTAATGTGTAAACAGTAAAGAAAAAGTGAATAGAAAGTAGTAAATAAATTTGTTTTTTGTTTTTTTTGAGAAAAGTTTGTGATCTTCTAGAAATAGAGGAAAGGACACATAAGTTTCTACTTTTTATTATTAACTCTTAAAATAGAAGATGCAACTTAATAATAACAAGAAATAGTAAATAAAAGTGGTGAATGGAAATTGCAAACTAGATTACAGAAAATGCCAAAATATATGTACAAGAATTTATATAAAAAGATAATTTGGTTTATATTTTTTAGTTGTCATAAGCTTTTTTGAAATTTAACTATTTTTTTATTTAAAATATGGAATCTAGCTTCCAATTTAATATGTATATACAAGTTGAAGAGTACAACTAAATATTATAGGAAACATACGTAGGAAAATAGTTACCAATGGAGTTAAAGATAATGATGGTTTCTAGCTATATATGTTCATTGCAGAAAGGACTAGATATAGGTCTTATGTTTATGCATTGAGTTCCTCATTCATTTATAAATATGCAAGTAGCTTTTCGAATGAATAACTTTGATTTAGAAGACCTTGTGTGCATCTTTACACTGCATAAAAATTATCTTATATAATAAAATGTTAGCAAGAGTGAAGAATAATATTTTTGTACTTAAAAGTTGATTAAGTATGTTTATTTCATATAAATCCTTCAGGAAAACTACAAATGACTTAAATTCGGTATTTATTATGTTATACGTAGTAGCTGATATAAACATTTATCTAGGATTTATTATGTATTTTAATGTTTTAGATAAAAACATAAATGCTTTTATCTTTTCAAACTAGGGTTTAAATTAGTTGTATATTTTTTCTAATAACTTTAAATCATGATAAAAACAAAATAATATCTAATAAGTAATAGTAATTATCAAACACACCTAGGGTTTAGCATGTAGTCTAAATCTTTTACATTAATAGATAGATACGTTTATCTTTTTTAATAGCTAAACAATAACTTGTTCAGTTTAACACCTAGGGTTTAGTATCATCTGCCATTGAATATTTAGGTATGCTTAATTAGACAAATGTCGATTATGTTAAATTTTAACAAGAACTAAAATACCTTAAATCCATTATAAAAGCTATTATTAACATCAGTTATCAGTAAGAATGAATATTTAACTACGATTTATCATATAACTAAAATATTTACATCAAAATAAAATACAACTTACCTTTTCCGCATTTAAGTTTAAGGTGATTGCAGAGATTGCTCGATGAAAGTATTTTAGTTTAAGCTGAATCGATGATGCTGAAGTTGTTGTAATTGAAATGCAGCTCTGATAAATGATTTGTAATCATTTTAGCAGAAATATTGGGAGGAGAAATCAATCGTTTGTTTTATAAAACCTAGTTTTGGTTTTGGTTTGGAGTTTTGAAAAATCGTACAAAGCGAAATAGAAAATGGAAAGGAAGAAGGGCATGAAGTAACTGATTTAAGGGCTGATGTAACATGTATAAAATTTTGTCCTGCAAAGTAATTATTTTAAAGCTGTGTCCTACAAACTTATTGTTTGTTGAAAGAAGGCCCTTACGGTAAAATTCCCCTTTTATATTTATAAAGTGGCAAAAACACACTTATATTAAAGCACATGCAGTATCAACAACATGTTAAGTGTTATGGGCATGATATTTTTAGAAATAGATGAATTGATTGAAGTAGCAAAGTGGTTGAAACACTTAAAATTCCTCGAAGTTATAAATATTGGTTAAATCATACAAAATGATGAAAGTATACAAGTCCCCGAAGAATATAAATAACTTTGTTGGTTATTAAGAATGAAAAGAACAAAGAGCGTAGATTACAAAATTCTTTTAAGTATTGTTGTAATGAAAATATTGATATAATTCATGATGAGTAGATTACTTCCTATTTTTAAGTATTGTTGTAACGAAACTCTTAATATTCATTGCAATGGTAGTTGCAATATGCAAAACTTATTAAAGCACAGAATGAAAGTACATGATGTATTTTTCATAAAAGTAGCATATGAAGTGCATAAAATGCAAAGTGTATTGGGAAGAAACAAGCTTGGAATATCAATTATACAAAAGGAAACTTTTTATTAATGGTGAACATCTAAACAAGGGAAAATAGAATTATTGTCTTTTGATTTTAGTTTTCTCAACCCTCGTCTAAGCTAGGTAACACATATAAGGATCATGAGTATTTGTAACTAATTTGAATTATCATGGCATGTATTCAAACTTAAAGGTGAAAATATAAAATCTAGGGGAGGAAACATAGGTGTATCATAATGTACTCTTTTTTCTTCACTAAGATTTTTTCCACCGGGTTTTTCTTAGTAAGGTTTTAACAAGACATTACATTGATTCAAAAGTATCAAACTCCCTTTGATGAAATAAAATATTAAAATATGTCATAATATATTTTACTCTTTTTCCTTCACCAAGATTTTTCCCATTGGTTTCTCTCGGTAAGGTTTTAACGAGACACTATCCTAATCCAAAAGTATCAAATTTCTTTTGATGAAATAAAATATGTCATTGTACTCTTTTACCTTCACTACGATTTTTACCACAGGGTTTTTCTTAGTAAGGTTTTAACAAGGCATTATCCTGATCCAGAAGTATCAAATTTCTTTTGATGAAGTAAGACATTAAAATATGTCATTGTACTCTTTTTCCTACACTATGATTTTTACCACTGGGTTTTTTAAAAGGTTTTGATGAGGCATTACTTTGATCTTGAAGGATCAAACTCTTTATAAGGAATATCATTTTTAATATGATACTTATGATTTTACAAGTTGCACTCTTTTCCTCATTCAAGGTTTTCCCTATTGGGTTTTCGTAATAGAGGTTTTTGATAAGGCAACAGATAATATCTACATTGACTAAATAGATATATGTAAAAAGGATAATAATGAGAAGGAGCAATAATCATATATATATATTTCAAAGGGGCAACTTCAAGTTACCAGAGCATTCAAGATTTTGAAGATGCATATTACAGGGGAGTGTTAAGATACATGTAATCATAAGGTTGAATATGCTAAAAATGTGATAATGTTTTTTATATTTTTTTAGTCCCACATCGTGGGATAAGTTCAATCCCAAGCTCCAAAACCTATATATAAAGGAGCTTATGTAATGGAAATGAATGTACTAATCTCTAAAATATAATATATCTCATCTCTCTTTCTCTAATGGCTTCTCACCTTTACATAGTTTATAACAAAAAAACAAAAAGATTTATTTTAAATACACATTTTATCCTTACACCATAAAAATACAAGTGGAATTCAATGGGTTACTTGGTTAATTTAATTTGTTTCCTCAGGTTACATAGTAGCATCTTCTTTAACCTTGGCCTAGTGTTAGCATATGTAAAAAATAATATACCTTAACAATGCATGTTTCCATGCCTCTTTATTAGCCATCATTTAGAGGTACACTAAAATTGATGACAACAAAATGCTAAGAAGATGTATCAATTAACAAATCAATGTGTACTAAGTGGCATCTAACATGTAGTCAATTCATCACCAACTTCAAACTAATATATTTTTCAATTCAGTGCATTCAATAATGAATTTGTGTGTATGTATATTGCATGATAATCTCTTTTGTTAACCAACAGAATGAAAATTTGGCGTAAAAATAAATGCAAGTTGATTGATAAGGCTGAAGGACAAGTATAATGTTAAATTTTGTGACACTATATGAAGGAGAATTGAAGAGGATGAATGTAGCTTGGTGTCGGAGAAGACGGTTTGCAAATTGGAGTCCGGAGGAAGATGATAGGAGAGAAGGTCCTGGTGTTGCTGCTGTAGGACAGATGTATGGTTGAGAGGGCCAGACGTCTGACGAGGTTCAGGCTGCTTCCTGAAAAGTCCTGTAGACGTCTGGTCCCTCTGGCCAGACGTCTGGTCCTGTCTGTTTCTGTCATCCTGAACCTGGCCTCAGACGTCTGAGGCGGCGTTTTCCTGTTTTCTCTGGGCCGAGTTTCTGAGCTGTTTTGTGATTTGTTGAAGGGCAAAGTGGTCTTTCGCCAGGGTTTTCTCTATTAGTATATATACTCTCTTCAGGTTTGAAAGGAGGGTTAATTCATCATCTCTAATCAAGGGTTTAGTCCTCCATTAATTATGGTTTTAGGCAAAACTCTATTTCTTCAATTCTAATCTCCTCAAACATATATTCTTATTGAATAGATCATTGTAATCAATCTCTTGTACTCCTCTCATTTGGTGATAATAAAATATCTCTCTCAAAGCGGATGTACACTAACGCGACGTTAGTGGAACCACTATAAATCGGTGTGTGATTTATTGTTTCGTTATTGCTTATTATTCTCAATTGCTTGTGGTGTTATTGTGATCGTGTTTGGATTTGGTTTTATTGAATTCTTCGAGTGATTGGTTGTTTTGCACTATCTATCATGATCTAGCTTTTCCGCTGCGTTTGGGGATTTTAATTTGAGTGGTCTCGAGTGAAATCCGCCATAACATTTGGTATCGGAGCTTTGGAGTTGGTAGGTGGTTGTTGAAATGCCGGAAACAGATAACTCTGGAAATTCAATGGTTAGTCCAAGTGGTATAGCGCCGTATGTATGTGGGTCGTATGTGGCATCGGGATCGCAATTGGTTATCGACAAGTGGAATGGCGATAATGATTTTGAAAAATGCTAATGGAAGATGAAAGCGGTTCTAAGGAGGAATCGGGTACATCGAGTGGTGTTTGATACACATTTGTTGCCGGCGGACATCTCGGATGTCGAGAGAGAAGAAATGGAAGAGTGGGCATTTACTACACTCCAACTTGCTATGGGAGAGAATGTGATCTCCGAAATTTGTGGTGAGACCACCGCTAAGGGAATTTGGGACAAGTTGGAAGAATTGTATATGAAGAAGTCTCTAACTAATTGTGTGATCTTGTTGCGAACATTTTTCACCTATAAGATGAAAGAAGGAACTTCGCTAAAGGCACATTTGAATGTGTTTGATGATTTGCTAATGAAGATGAAGGCAGTAGATTTGAAGATTGAGGAAGAGCAAAAGGTGATGATATTGTTATGTTCGTTGCCGGACCGTTATATGGGTTTCTCAAATAGTTTGATCTATAACCGGGATACATTGACGTTAGATGATGTCAAGACGGGTCTTCTTAGTGAGGAATTGAGAGATCAAATGAAGGAGTTGAGTGTTGGTGGTAGTAGTGCCGGTAATGGTCAAGGTTTGTTTGTGGAGAAGGAAAGATATGTGAAGAAGGACAACCGGGGGCGTTCTAAATCAAGGAATCTCGGTTGGAGAGGGAAATCAAAGGAAAGGAAAGGCAAGTGCTATATTCGTAAGAAACACGGTCATTGGAGAAATGAATGTTCGGACAAGGAGAAGGGTAAAAGGGAAGTAGCATCTTCATCTGTAGCGGTGGAGAGAGGTGTTGGTGAGGAAGACGTAGATGTGTTGACGGCGGTAGCATCAGATGTTTCCGGTAGTGAGTGGGTGCTCGACTCGGGGGCGTCGTATCATATGATGCCTAATAGGAATTTTTTTTCTTCTCTTGTTGCTAAAGAGGTAAATTCAATTATTATGGGAAATGGTTCTATGTGTAGGTCTCAAGGCGTTGGTTCCGTGCAAATTCGAATGTTTGACGGAGTGGTTCGTACTCTCACCAATGTGCACTATGTTCCGGGACTTCGTAAGTCTCTTATCTCTTTGGGGAAATTGGATTCTTTTGGATGTAAGATCACTATTGAGAGTGATAGTTTACGGGTTTCGAAAGGGGCGCTTGTGGTCATGAAAGGTGCTAGGGCTCATGGTGTTTATTTGCTTCGTGGAGAGACCGTAGAAGGTGAAACTTGTGTAGGTGTTGATAGTTCTCGTGGCTTGGATGCGACAAGGTTGTGGCATTTGAGGTTGGGTCATAGCTCAGAGAGGAGTTTGGAGATTCTTCGGAAGAGGGAGATGATCAATGGTGAGAGTTTCAACAAATTGGAGTTTTGCGAAGAGTGTGTCTTGGGGAAGCAAAAAAAGTATCATTCGGTGAAGGAAAACATGATTCAAGAAATGTTCTTGAGTATGTGCACACGGATGTATGGGGACCGGCACCGGTAGCTTCTTTGGGAGGAGCAAGTTATTATATTTCCTTTATAGATGATTTTTTTCGTAAATTTTGGGTGTATGTAATGAAGGCTAAGTCGGAGGCATTTGCAAAGTTCAAAGCATGGAAGTCTCTTGTTGAGAATGAGAGTGGTAAGTCTTTGAAGGTTCTTAGGTCCGACAATGGCGGAGAGTATGTTTCCGGAGAATTCGTAGAGTTTTGCAAGCATCATGGGATTCGAAGACATTTTACTACACCGGGAGATCCGCAATCAAATGGAGTTGCGGAGAGGATGAATCGTACTCTACTAGAGAAAGCTCGATGCTTGAGATTGACATCGGGTTTGTCTAAGGGATTTTGGGCCGAAGCTTTGTCAACCGCGGGGCGTATCATTAATCGAATTCCGTGCTCGGCTATTGATAACAAAATTCTGAAGGAAGTGTGGAAGGGAAAGAGTATTGACTTGAGCTATCTTCGTGTCTTTGGAAGTCCGGTTTATGTGCATGATCCGGGTAATGATAAGCTTGAACCAAGAGCTTTCAAGGGGATTTTACTTGGCTATACGGATGGAGTGAAAGGCTATCGGATTTGGAATCCGGAAACGAAGAAGGTGACAAACTCTCATCATGTTACTTTTGATGAGTCGGCATTGTTCAAGGAGAATGAGAGCTCATCGGATATTCCGGTCTTGGTTCGTGATGAATCGAAGGAGAAGGAAATTATTCCACCATTTCGTCCCAGTGGTAGAGGAGGTAGAGTAGTTGAAGATGCTTGTGAGAAAAATGCGGTTGATGTTACATCACAAAGTCCACGTGGTGCCTCTAGTAGTGTTGGTGATGTACACGAGCCTGGAGAAGTTTCGGTTCAAGGTGGAGCCGAAAAGAGTTTGGGTGAAAATATTGCTACTCGGGTTGGTCGTCGTCCCATAAGACCACCCGAAAGATATGGTGATTGGAACTATCTTAGCTTTTGTGATAAGTTGGACTATGCGCTTCATGTAGTCCAAAATGAGCCTTTGGACCTTGATGACGTCATGAATTCGAGTGATAGCTCGAAGTGGATTTGTGCCATGGAGGAAGAGATGCAATCATTAATGAAGAATCGAACTTGGAGTTTGGTTCCGCTTCCTAAAGGAAACCGTGCTATAGGGTGCAAATGGATTTACAAGGTGAAGGACGATGGGAGATACAAAGCTAGGTTAGTGGCTAAGGGGTTTGCACAGAGAAAGTGTATGGAGTATGATGAGATATTTGCACCGGTCGTGCGCCATACTTCCATACGGATATTACTTGCCGTAGTTGTTATTCATGACTTGGAGTTGGAGCAACTTGATGTGAAGACCGCCTTCTTGCATGGTGACTTGGATGAAGACATTTACATGGAGCAACTGCAAGGTTTTGTTGTAAATGGTAAGTCAAATATGTTGTGCAAGTTGAAGAAATCACTATATGGGTTGAAGCAATCACCTAGACAATGGTACAAGAGATTTGATCATTTTATGCTTGAAAACGGTTTTAATAGAAGCGTCAAGGATGCTTGTGTGTATTTCAAGAAGTTGGGAAATGATTGTTGGGTGTATTTACTCTTGTATGTGGACGACATGCTCATTGCTTCGAAGGACAAGAATGAAATCAACAAGCTTAAATTGCAATTAAAGTCGGAATTCGAAATGAAGGACCTTGGAGAAGCAAAGAGGATATTGGGCATGGAAATAGAAAGGGATCGAAAGCGTTTTGAGTTGAAATTGACTCAAAAGGAGTACATTAAGAAAGTGCTTTGCCGGTTTAGCATGGAGAATGCAAAGGCGACAAATACACCTTTACCTTTGCATGTGAAGCTTTCGAGTAAAGGGTCACCTATCTTGGAGAAAGACAAGGATTATATGGCAAAGGTGCCATATGCAAGTGCAGTTGGAAGTTTGATGTATGCTATGGTGTGTACAAGGCCCGATATAGCAAATGCCGTCGGGGTGGTTAGTCGTTTTATGTCTAATCCGGGAAAATCGCATTGGGAAGCAGTGAAGCTTATATTGAGATACCTTAGGGGTACGTCATCTCATGGTCTTGTTTTTTGCGGTAGTGGGAAAATGAATTGCTGGTTATTGTGATTCGGACTACGCCGGTGATAGAGATAGGAGAAAGTCAACTTCCGGTTATGTCTTCACACTTGGTGGTACAACCATAAGTTGGAGATCTAGATTGCAGACCGTAGTAGCTTTATCCACTACGGAGGCAGAGTTGATAGCCGCTGTGGAAGTGGCGAAGGAAGCACTCTATTTGAAGCGATTGTTGTGTGACTTGGGGATTGAACACGATAGCATTGATGTTCAATGTAATAGCCAAAGTGCTATTCACTTGGCGGAGAATTTGGCATTTAGCTCACGGACTAAGCATATAGAAGTGAGGGAGTCATTCTTGGTAGCCATGGATGAGGATAAGCAAGTATATCTTCGAAAGGTGCACACAAAGGAAAACGCGGGGGATATGTTCACTAAGGCATTGCCGGTTGGGAAGTTCGAGCATTGCTCGGACTTGATTCGCTTGGAGAAGTGCTAGGTGCCACGGGGTGGCACGGTTGAGAGAGATACTTGTGTAGATGAGGAAGAGTATTGGTATGAGATTATCGTTCTATCTTCTTGGTGTAGTGCTAGTTTACACTCCTAGTGCTCTTGTCTTTGGTGAGACGGTGTTTGAATGTTTTCAACATTTCGTTGGCGGGTGGGGGCTTTGTGCCTGAACTCGTTGATGGAGTGCAATGGGGAGCGGCTTTGCCTGAACCCGTTGAGGAAACATTCATGTTTGGTTGAAGGTAGAAGTGTTGGTAGTTGGAGCTATCGATTGTTGATGGTATGGTACCATTGGTGTTGGAGATGGATATAGTGTCAAGGTGGAGTGTTAAATTTTGTGACACTATATGAAGGAGAATTGAAGGGGATGAATGTAGCTTGGTGTCGGAGAAGACGGTTCGCAAATCGGAGTCCGGAGGAAGAAGATAGGAGAGAAGGTGCTGGTGTTGCTGCTGTAGGACAGATGTCTGGCTGAGAGGGCCAGACGTCTGACGAGGTTCAGGCTGCTTCCTGAAAAGTCCTACAGACGTCTGGTCCCTCTGGCCAGACGTCTAGTCCTGTCTGTTTCTGTCATCCTGAACCTGGCCTCAGATGTCTGAGGTCAGAGGCCAGACATCTGAGGCGGCGTTTTCCTGTTTTTTCTGGGCTGAGTTTCTGAGCTGTTTTGTGATTTGTTGAAGGGCAAAGTGGTCTTTCGCCAGGGTTTTCTCTATTAGTATATATACTCTCTTCAGGTTTGAAAGGAGAGTTAATTCATCATCTCTAATCAAAGGTTTAGTCCTCCATTAATTATGGTTTTAGGCAAAACTCTATTTCTTCAATTCTAATCTCCTCAAACATATATTCTTATTGAATAGATCATTGTAATCAATCTCTTGTACTCCTCTCATTTGGTGATAATAAAAGATCTCTCTCAAAGTGGATGTACACTAACGCGACGTTAGTGGAACCACTATAAATCGGTGTGTGATTTATTGTTTCGTTATTTCTTATTATTCTCTATTGCTTGTGGTGTTATTGTGATCGTGTTTGGATTTGGTTTTATTGAATTCTTCGAGTGATTGGTTGTTTTGCACTATCTATCACGATCTAGATTTTCCGCTGCGTTTGGGGATTTTTATTTGAGTGGTCTCGAGTGAAATCCGCCATAACATATAACACCAGAAACTATTCATTTTAAGTTAAAAATTGGACGTAAATAAAGTTTACTGTAGTGTATCCAATGATTAAGCCAAGTTTACTATGCACATTCATATTTTTGATACTATGGACAATTTATAGTTGCATTAGGCCCAAACCTTATCAGACAATGATGAAACTGCATGCTACCCTTATAATACTTGAATTGGGCCTCAATTGGGTCATTGGTGGTCAAAACCTATACATTATTGGTAAGTAAATCATGAACATACCATAGCTCCAATTGCAATACATCTTGTGCAAGGGAAAAATCAGTAGCACAATGTGATAATATCTTCCGAAATTCTCTCCAAACACACAACGAAATCCAAATGTTACATAATGCATTTGTGTACTTACTTCTTTGCATTTCAACTACTTGCACATATATGATAACCATCATTTAGGAAGAGAAATTCAAAGAGCAATTAACTTGGTTGATACCCATCTTCTAAAATTAATTCACAAAAGAATCTAGCATGAATGAATATATGACCAATGTCAATGCAAAGAAAATAAGAGTAACTTACAAGACAAATTGGAAGTTGTAAGATTCTCGGTCCACGCAACCTACTCCTGCAACTTTGACGCTTCGAACAAATGATATATAACTAAGTTTTATGTTATGTAGAGAAAATGATAGAATAAATATAAAAGAAAATGGAAAATTTGGACAGTGTGCTTTAAATTTATAAGTTGTGCGAAAAAAATTATAACCTTTAAAATAAAGGTTCTATAACAAATGGATAGCAGGTAGTTGCAAGCGTCCATTGATTTTGTTATATATTGCATATGCTAGCTTCATTAGAAGTACTCCCGCCATTTTTTTTGTAATTTTAGATCTCAACCCAACAAAGTCCGACACCTTCATCACCTAACATACACAAGGTCAGTCAGCACCATCTCTCTATGCATGATACGGCGGTAGTTCAACCTTCAAGCACGAATTAGCATCTTTAACCTAGACATATCAAACATCTTAAAATGTAGATCAACAAATGAAAGGCAATGGCATGGCATCGATGCAAATCCAAAATTCACTATTAGCGGCGACCAAGTAGGTGCAAGTAACCAAACACAAACTTCTGATTTACATTATTTCAACAAATCTCGAACACGTGTCTTCATTGATAGCAACACAATCAGATTACATATGGCAACAATCTTTGACCATAAGCTCGAGTTTATCTCTTCAACTCATCTTCAGCATTAGTGGTTTCAACATCGCTCAATGATAGTCTCATTTGGATCTTATCCTTATTTCCTCAGATTTGCAAACTAATCTCATGAGCAATTCAGCAGCAATGAGAGAAGAGACACGGTGAAGGCAACTCATCTCTAGGCTTGGCAGAACATCTATTGGAAGTCAAATAAAAATTGGATTTTGTTTTTTTCTCGGCAAATTGTTTATTTTAAGGAGAAATTGGATAATAGTGAGAAAGCAGAGAAAGAGTATGGTCTATGCTTAGGGATTCAGGTGAAGAGCATGTGACCTAGGGTTTATTTTATTTTATTTTCAGAAGGGAACATCGACGAAAATGAAAAGGGACAATGAAGCGAGAAGTATATTTAATAATGTTCATACAATGACAAATTTATTGTTTATCTTCACCGCTCATAAGAATATTTAATACAAAAATACATGCTGATTAAAATAATGTGCGGTTCCTTTGGTTCCTGAGGAAACGATGCAAGTAACACCATTTGCTTCGGTTGTATGGACAACCGAAGCAAATAAGACTATTTGCTTTGGTGCGTTTTCTTCGGTTGTCGTTAACAACCAAAGCAAATTACATTTTTGTAGTTTCTACTGCTTTTATTATACCAATTGCTTCGGTTGCTAAGAGGGAACCGAAGTAAATGTTACTATTTGCTTCGTTTGTGGACACAACCGAAGCAAATAGAGGTGAAGCAACAGGCGCATTATGCACTAGTGTGCACTTTTAGTAGTATAAAAGATAGAATGATAGAAATAAATTGAGTTGAAAAGCTATTTCATTTATAAAACAAAGTCGTAAAAGTTATGGTCCATAAAGTCATAGTCATTGCAGATGCACTTTGGAAAATTATGTTTTTAGTAAAGTATAAAATATTATTTACTTTATATAATTTATAAAATCTTTTCAAAAGGAGTTTTGTAAATGGTATATAAGTATTTAAAACTCATTTATATATATAGCTTTATAGAACTAGTTTAATAATTTACTAAAATATAAAGATATTATTTTCACTTTTATTCTTTTATTTTATTTTAAATTCTATTAAGTATATTAGCTTTATAAATGAAATACTACACACACTATATATCGTTTTAAAGAAGGATTTTTAAGCTACAAACAAATGTTTTTGCAAAAGGGGATAGAAGTGCTTTATGGCTAAATAGTGTTGTATGTTTTATTATGCATGGAAAATCATTAAAACTAGATGTAACACTAAAAGCTGATAAAGTAGACTTTTCTATCTATGAGAGTTGAGAAGGTTTTTCGAGTATAGTTAGAAGAAATGGTGCTCTAATCTACCGAGCTCCATTATTGGCCGAGGGATAGAAAGTTGAGAAGGTCGTTGATTAGTTTTGAAGAGTCCGGGATCGGATAAGTACATATAGTACTTACCGAATACCACTTCAAAACTATTATACAGGCTTTATGTTTGGAAGTGGATGTGATGAAAACTCTTATGAAAGATGTCAATCGTAACCTCGACATCATAAAATAACTAAAGACAGAGTGGGAAGCACAATCCCGGTTTTGCTAACCTCTACTGTTATCCATAGAATATTCACAAGAGAAAAGGTATGAAAGAAGAAGTGAGAACATTGATACAGATTAGAAAGCACCGGAATGGTCTATTTAAACATAGCTTTCAACAAGAAAATTAAAGCGCCGATAGCACCTTACGAAGGTGTTAAGAGGACGTTTTGATGGGTGAGCAAACAGCTTTCGAAGAGGTCGAAGGATACCTTCCAAAGTCGATAAGCAGAGAGCTTTTGACGAAGTCGAAAGAAACCATTCGAAGGCAGAGAATATCAAACTTTCAGCATTTTGCTCCAAACCATTCGTAGAGATTGGTTCCGTCTACATTCACTTCCACCAGAAGAATGGTTAGCCAAGTCAACCCTTTTGAAAGCACATATAAGCCTTTCAAATTGGTCAAAGCTATTTTTGCTCGCGAAAGAAAAAACAAGGTATCGCTCTGGTCAGATGGATTGCTTTCAAATGGAGTCTTCGAAAGCCAATCTCTCAATAGCGCTTCAACTCATTCGATACCCACCAAGCTCATGTCTTGACAACATCAGAAGCCTACTCATTTGTCAATTTAGGAAGTGTATTACAGCTAAAGGAAGGACTATACATCAACTACCATAAAGGCATAAGGTTTTGAATTGACCAGGGTAGAAGCTTTCGAAGGGGACCATTTATAATGAAGCCATTTATGCATTTCGACTCAATCGAAGCCCTAGGAGAACATGGTTCGACAGCATTGAAAGTCAGCTCTCAGGACAACTCATGTGGTATGTCAACATCCGAGAAAAGAACACACATCTACACCTTTCGACGAAGTCCAGTGGAAGTCAAGTAGTTCCTTCCGACGAAGTCGATAAGAGTAAAGCAAGAGAACAAAAGCCCAGCCTTCATCGGCAGCGGAAGATTAACCATAACCCTTTCGACCATATCGAAAGCTAAGATCTAGAGGACACTCATGAAAGCATCGTTCAAAGTTCCTCTTCGGTAGCAGCAGAAAAGTGGCCGTGTCACCCTTTCTACTAGGTCGAAAGCTGTAAGTCGAGCAATACACGCGAAAGGAAGAATGTTTACCTTTTGACCATGTCGAAAGCATGGAGTCGAAAAGTGCCAACCTGCACCTATAAATATGACCCTAGGAGTCATGTTTTGGGGGGCTGATTTCTTCCACTTCTCACTTGTATTTTCTTAAGCTTGTAAACCCTAGTTCACAAACAAATTGGGGATTTGGTCAATTTGTACAACCGTGTTCAATAAAAAGAGGATTGTGATAATCACATTTACTTAGCCATTCAGATTTCCTTACTTATGATAAAAACGTCAATTGGCAATTCAGTTGAACGAAAGGAGCCCCTTCGACCAAGTCGAAACCCTTAGTTTCCTTATTCCCTAGAAGCTTTAACTAAAATCTTTTAAGCTGCAAGTGTTACCCCTTTCGACAGAGTCGAAACCATTCCAGCCCTGCTATCTACAGCTTTCTTTAGGTCCCCATCCTTAGCTACCTTAATAGCATCGAAAGGTGGTTTCGATAGGAATATAATCCAATCGATTTGAAGGTATTTCCTGTAGAAGAAGTTAGCCTTTCGACTACGTCGATAGGTACCAAAGACGTTTGTTAGTCACTGTTTATAGCCACAGAAAAGCCTAGAACTTTCATCCCTTCGAAAGGGGTTTCATATGCCTTACTCCAACTTCAACTTCAAATTTGGGGTGTTGAAAGTTTTCTTGTCAACATCTATAGGTGTACATCAGCATCATTATCTAGAGTATGCTTACCAATTGTTGCTAGTGAGAGTTGGTTGATATTTGGTGCACATGTTAGGGCATGGGTGGTCTGCTGTTTTTACCTTATGGTATATTCTATCTAGAGATATATGGTGCTTAGAAGGTAGTTTTTGACCCTTGTCATGGAAATCGACTTTAGTTTACTGGAGATTTCTATGGAAAATTCATATACTAACATAACTTAGCGGTTTTAGATGTACTCTAATATTATTATGTTGTGAGATGCAAGCAACACATCTATTGTCTGATTTCTATTACACGCCTTAGACACTATCAATAATATCATCTAATGTAAATATTAATTTATAAGCACTTGAAAGTTATTTAGATGATGTTTTTTATTTATAAGCACTTGATGTATGTTGCGAATTTTAATTTGAGTTGTTCTTTGTCTTTTATTTGTCTCTGCCATTAACACTAAGCAATTTTATTATATGGGTAAGACAGAAGATTTTTCGACACTTTACCTAAAACATATACCAGCTTATATTGAAATATTTACTAATGCTTTCAAAATACATTAAAATCATGAATCATTTTTAGTAGTTCGAACATCACACATCAAACATCACATGATAGTAAACAACACCATACCTATCCATCTAGACTGCAAATATTTGCGGTAAAAACTGCAAAATTTTGCAACATTTGCAAAAGATAATTTAAATATTTGCACTTTTGGTAAAAAAATTGAAAAACGATAGTTTTGTTTATATAAATATGCGATTAAGTTCAGATTTTGATTTTCAAACCAAAAAAGAAAATGAAAAAAATTGTCGAAAATAATTTTAGGGGCATAATTTCAAACATGTTTTTGAGAAGAGTTTTCCGTATATTCAGCTTGAAAATAAGAGGTGGGTCCTATTTCTTTTAAAAAGAAGTAACAGATTCAATTTATAATTCATTAATCTCAATAAAGTCATCATATAGTGCATTACAAAATAATTTTTTTTACTTCAAACACCTTCATTTTTCTATATAATATTTTACGGAACACACACTTCATTTTGCTTCTAATATTTTACATTAAACTCCCTTATATTAGAATTAATCACGCAATCATAAAACTGTTTGAATCAATTCGGTAAACTATTATTTGTTGATTTGTCTAATAAATCATAAAAATATGTAACTTCCAATATTTATGTCACATGCATATTAATAAAAATAGTATAAAATTCAATTAGCTATATAAATACATCAATCACATAACATAATTATATACATGAGTAATAGTTATGAATTTAACTTATGATTTATTTATAAATATATTAATACATTGCATTGTAAAATTCTTTTTTTAACATGAAGTAGCTACATATGAAATTTTTGTAGTTGTTTATAGAACCCTCCTTAATATCACATAATATTGTATATTCAATTCAATATATTTAAATTAGTTATATAATATTGAATTTAAACTATCTGAATATAAATTCAATTAACACATATTCATTAATTCATCTAATAAATTCTAAAATATGACATTTTCAATTTGTATACCATATTAACAAATTTAATTTATTATTCATTTATCTTAATAAATTTATGATACATTGCATCATGGAATTCTTTTTTAACTTCAAATACCTACATTTTAACAGTTCTACAATTATTTAAAAATCTCTCAATTTTTTTCTAATATTTTATTTTTAAACCATGTACTTAAATCACTTACGAAATCCCAAACTTAAAACAATTTAAGTAATCTTATTAAATAGTTAGTTTATTTTTCTAATATATGCTAAAAATATGTCAATTATAGTCTCTGTGTGTGTGTGTGTTCAAATTAACGATAATAACAAAGTAGTTTTTTATTCAACTATAAAGGTATATAGATAACATACTTCTAAATTTACTAGCGGTTGTACTTTTTTTATCACATGATAGATCAGCAATCTCCAACATGTGTAGTTTAATGTTTCCTCCTCAATTGTCTATTACTTTGATATTTGAGTTATAGTGCAACATCAATTTAGTTACCATTAGTGTTCCATTTAGTTTCCTTTTAAAAAAAATATGCAAGTTCTCAATTATACTTTCCTTTATTGTAGCTGCCAACTTAGATATGTACTAAAGTCCAGTAATGGTACTTCAACCGATTGTAATGGTAAGGTTTAAGTATGGAAGGGATATCAACTATACTAGCTCCGTAAATTTCATCCTAATATGTGTAATCTGTATGTTCCATTGTCGTATATGCCTTGTTAAAGTAGCACAACCCATTAAATTTATATGCAAATGATAAGTATCAGTTGGTCAAGTATTATTTATAATGTTTTACTAAAAATGTTTTGACATTGTGTCCTCAAACGCAATATTGTTTTGCTTACCAACATTTTCTTTATTGTTGGATTTTAAATTTAGGCTAATTATACGAACACACCGTTTATTGATTTTTCCACCTCATTACTTTTTTAAAAAATAGACACCCCACTTTTTTTTGTTCCCACCCCACTATATTCCAAATCTACCACTCACTTCTAAAATCCCAACTTTCCTCCTCGTTATCTTCTTCTCACTTCAGTAAAAACTAACTAGCAAAATCAAAACCTACTCTCTTCTTCTCACTTCATTAAAAAGCAATTGAAATCTAAACAAAATCAAATGGAGGCTGAGCGAAGATCCAAAAAAATGTCATTTAAATTTTTCCTGATTTTTTTTCAACTATTTAATTTTGTCATCTTCATCTCGCATGCCATCTCCTATTTGAATCGCATTTGCATAGAAAAAACAAAGAAAACCCTAACTAGCGAATTAGATGTTGTTTATATGTTAAAAACTATTAGAAATCCTATCATATGTGAATGAAGATATAGTCTCACATCGCCAAAAATAAAGGAGTTTTCATGTTATATACTCCTACCTATATTGGCCCTTGGGGTCAGATAATTTTGTACGAGGGGGATGACATATATGACCAAGGTTTAACACATGCGCCGCCAACCCGTACTGAACCAGGCTGGGTGCGGGTCCAATAAGACTAGGCTGTGTTTTTATTTTTTACTGAACATAAATAGTGTTTTGCCTGTTTAAATTCAAACAGTGTGACTGTTTGAATGGATGCGTTTTTTCCAATGGAAATGGCCATTACAAATATTTGAGTGAATGTAATTTCCTATGAGAAATGACCATTGCAGATGTTTAAATGGACGCAACCTTTCCCAACAGATATAAACGTTGTAAATGGCTATTAGTTCAAAATGAATAGACGCGACCTTTACTAATAAATATAACCATTGCAAAGAAGACAATAAAAGGAGGAGGATATTGATCACATCTATAATCCTTTTCTATATGTTCTTCTTAGTTCTGTTCTCAAATCAAACCAGAATCGTATCACAGAGTAATCATACTCATCAAAATCTCATGCAGATCATCGTCAATTGTATCTTGGGAGACTAGAAATAAAGTATTAAGGAAATTGTTATGGTAAGCCTCAGATGAAATTTCCTTATAATCAGTTAGATCGTTTTATTTCTAAATTTGTTTATTATAATTTGTCTTCTTTCTATTTATCTTATCCTTTCTACTGCATTGTTTTCACTTCACTCTTGTGTAGTATTTGCGCATCTTTGTGCAAAAAATCTGTGCATATATGACGCAGCGGATTAAACAAACAATCTTCAATCGGTGAAAGTAGCAATCGGTGGATTGGAAGATACTGAAATGCCCAAATTCGTTGATCCGAAGATACCGAATTCTAGCTATCCCGAACTCGTTGATCGCGCACGATACCGGGTTCAAAGATCTTCAATTCTTCAAGCGTTGATCAAGCGCACTTGATTCCGCGAATCGGCTTCTACAATCGTTGAATCGAGCGCACTCGATTAACCGAAAGAGGAGATAGGAGATTACACTCAACTACCAATTTGAATGAAAGCACACAGCAATCAAAAGAGAATTTTATTCAAAAATCAACAACCTTTACAAATGAGAGACTCGCCCTATTTATAGGCGTTTTACAACTCACACGAAAAAACCAACAAAATTACACCATCTCCTAAGTCGGTTCCGACTTATGACTCTCGACTCAAGACTCACGACTTACGACTTATGACCAAAACAGTTAATTCAACACAGCACCGTACATAGCGAGTTTAACCCTTAAGTCGTACACGACTTACAACTCAATGCATATAGACGACTCACGACTTAACGAATTACAACCAAGTATACGACTCAACATCAACGGCTCAGATTGAAGCGGCATCAGGATCTTTGGCTACAAGCTGCTGCGACTAAGTCGTAACTTGTTTCCGACTTAACTTCTTCTAGCTGCTGCGACTAAGTCGTAACTTGTTTCCGACTTAACTTCTTCCTTAAGTCGTAGACGACTTATCTGCTCCGCGATACTTAAGCTTTTGTTAAGTCGTAGTCCTGTTCCTCTTAACCCGTTAGGTCGTAGATTCGAGTTAGCTCCTTCCCCTGGTTTCCAGTTAACCCGTGGACGACTCACATCTGCCTCCTTAAGTCGTAACTCGGCACAGTTAGCTCGTTCGAGCGCCTTTCCCTTTTGCTGGTTAACTCGTGCATAACCACTAAGTCGTTGTCGATTGTTATTAAGTCGTTGGAACGACCTAAAGCTTTGGTTAGGTCGTAGCTCGTGTTCTTCGAACCTGTTAGGTCGCATACGACATAAAACTGTGACTTCCCATGCCCCTTCGCCAGAATTTAGCCCGTGAACCTCCTCCTTAGGTCGTATCTGACTTATCAACATGCTAAGTCGTGTGTGACCTAAATCTTCATCTCTCTGGCCTGCATCAATATATGTGCACTAATTATCACTATTTATTGATGTTTTTGTAATTAAGATCCTATATCAGACTTAAGAGTTTTTACTGAAATGGAAATGGTAGATGTTGAGTTATCAGCAAAAACTGATATTCACAACAGACCCGATCTGTTCAAAGGAGATGGTGATGACTTTCAAACATGACAAAGACAAATGTTGTTCTATCTGACTATGCTGGATCTGGAAAGATATTTCAAAGAGAAGGAACCTGCACCAGGTCAAACTAAAGAAACACACAAATATGCATTTTTGGCTATTAATGCATGGAAACATTCAAACTTCTTGTGCAAGAATTACATTCTGAAATGTCTAAACAAGATGTTCTACAAAGTTTATCCGCCTCATCAGGCAGCAAAATCTCTCTGGATTGCACTCGCAAACAAATTCAAAACCCAGAATGTCAGCCTAAAGGAGTTCATAGTCGACAATTTCATGGACTACAAGATAGTAGATACCAAATCAGTACTACTCAAGTGCAGGAACTTCAACTTATCATTCATAAACTTGAATAGAAGGACATAAAGTTGGAGAATCATTCCTTATTAAAGTGATTACAATAATGTTGCCCCCATCATGGAAAATCTACCGCAACTATCTAAAATAAAAGAAGAAGGAGATTTCCTTAGAAGATCTCATTATCAGATTGAAAATTGAGGCAGATAATCACAAAATGACATAATAAAAAAACAAGGAGGCATTTGTTATTGAATAGTCAAAGAATTAAGGACACTTTAACAACAGAAGGAAAAATTTTCAAATAAGAGAAATGCACCAGAAAAAAACTCAAAGAAAATAAGCAGGCCAAAATGTTTAATGTTCAATGTTGGGCTTGTGGAAAGACGAGACACGCTTCTAAGAATTGCAGACACACGAAGGATAATAATTCAAAAGAAAATACAGTGGACAATATGTAAGTTGATGATTCAAATTTCTCTGGAGTTGTAACAGAATGCTGCTTGGTTCAGAAACCTATAGACAAAGGCGCTACTCGTCATGTCTATACCGATAAATCCATGTTCTCCACTTATAATAATTTTAATCTAGAAGAAAAACTCTACGTGGGTAATTCTGCAGTTTCCATGATTGAAGGCAGTGGCACCGCGTTCTCAAATTTACCTCTGGAAAAACTATTACAATGAATAAAGTCTTTCATGTTTCAGATATACACAAAAATCTAATCTCTGGAACTGTGCATTCAAAGAAAGGATTCCGAAAGGTTTTCAAGTCAGACAAGATGGTTTAGTCTAGGCTAGAATTTATATAGGAATGGTATATTTATGTGATGGCCTGTTTAAAGCAAATGGCATGTTTAAAGCAAATGATGCTTCTTGTGTGGTTGTACATGAAACTCTATTATGGCATGATAGATTAGGACAGGTAAATTTCTAAAAAAATGAAAACACTTGCAAACCTAGGATTAATTCCAAAATTTCAAGTAAATAAACAATATAAATGTGAGACATGTGTAGAAGAAAAAATGGTCAATAAACCATTCGATACTATTGATAGGAGTATTGAACCATTAAAGATCGTTCATACTGACTTATGTGATATCAAATCACTACCTATAAGAGATGGGAAAAAGTGTTTATCACATTTATTGATCATACACAATATTGCTTTGTATATCTTTTAAATAGTAAAGACGAAGTAATTACATTGTTTATAAAATACAAAGCTAAAGTAGAAAATCAACTTAACAAGAAGATCAAGGTATTGAGATCAGATTAAGGTGGTGAATATGAATCACCATTTTAACAATTCTATGTAGAAAATGGTATAATTCATCAAAGAACGACCTCATATTCACATAACAAAATGGTATTGATGAAAGAAAGAATAGAACGTTAAAAGACATGATAAATTCTATGCTTTTAACTTCAGGCCTACCAACGAACTTATGAGGAGAAGCCTTAAATAAGTCTAATCACAAAATAAATAGGGTTCCTCATATCAAAACAAGAACAATTTCATGTAAATTATGGAAGGGACACTTACCAAGTTTCAAATAGCTCAACGTGTGGGGTTGCAAGGCAAAAGTTTTGTTTCCACCTCCCAAGAAGGTCAAACTTGGACCAAGAACTATAGACTGTTACTATCTAGGACCCATTGAAAATTCTAGTGCCTTAGTTTTTTAGTCTTCAAATATGGTATAAATGATATTGGTATAAATACAATCATGGAGTTAAGAGATGCCTCATTCTTTGAAGATGTGTTCCTGCATAAAGGGAATGATGGAACTCATATCCCTAAAAGACAAAATAAGAAAGGGATGAAGCACAAAAAGATGAAACTCATCGTGACAAAGATGATATTGAACGCAAAAGAAGCTTAAGGGCAAGAACTTCCAAGTCATTTGGTTCGGAAATTTTAACATACATGTCATAAAATGAACCTCAAATGTATAAAGAAGCAATGTCATCTTCTAAATATTCCTATTGTAAAGAAGCAATCAAAAGTGAAATTGATTCAATTCTAAGTAATAAAACTTAGGAAGTAGTTGAAATCCCACTAGAATAAAACCAATTGGTTGTGAATAGATCTTTAAGAAGAAGATGAAACCAGATGACTCTATTGGCAATTATAAAGTCGAATTGGTAGTCAAAGGATATCGTTATAAAGAAGGTGTAGACTTCTTTTATAATTATTCACCGGTTACACGAATAACCTCTATAAGAATATTAATAGCAATTACATCCATCTATAATCTAGAAATTCTTCAAATCGATGTAAAGACAACATTCTTAAATAGATATCCTGATGAGGAGATATATGGAGCACCGTGAAGGTTTATTTCCAAGAGAAATGAGAACAAAGTCTGTAGATTGTAAAATCATTATACGGACTTAAACAAGCTCTAAAATAATGGTATGCAAAATTTTATAGCGTCGTGATGAAAAATTGTTTTTGTATAAATGAATGTGGATGTCTGTTTATTACAAACAAGTTGGTCAACCAAATGCGATGATTTGTCTATACGTGGACGATATGCTAATCTTTGGTCCCAACATTAAGGTTATAGAGACCATACACAAAATGTTAATCAACAATTTCGATATGAAAGACTTAGGAGCAGCAAACGTTATTTTGGGAATCAAAGTAATAAAAACATCTAATGGAATTGAATTATCTCAATCATGCTATGTAGACAAAGTGATTGAAAAATTCAAAGACTATGGAATCAAAGGGGTATGAACACCTTTTAATCCATCAAAAGTTCCACATAAAACCACTGGTGAGAGTTTAATGCAATAGGAATATTCTCGTAATAGGATGTCTAATTTATCTCATGAATTGCACAAGGTCGGATATAGCTTCTATACTAAGTCGACTAAGAAGTTATGCAAGTAACCTAAGGAAGGAACACTGGAAAGGACTAATGGGAGTGTTGGGATATTTAAAGAATACGACATCTTTTCCTTACATTATAGAAAATGTCCTGTTTTCTTTGAAGGATATAGTGATGCAAAATGGATTTCTGATTCAGAGGAATCTAAAGCAACAAGTGGTTATGTCTTTTACCTAGCAGGAGCAGCTGTGCCATGGAAATCTACTAAACAAATATGCATAGCTTGATCCACTATGGAATCTGAGTTCATCGCTTTAGATAAAGCAAGCGAAGAAGTAGAATGACTTTTGTAACTTTTAGAAGATATTCCATTTTGGCCCAAACCTATACCAGCCATATTATTCACTGTGATAATCAAATAGTGTTAAGTAAATCGCAAAACTTTGTGCATAATGAAACTCATAAACACTTTCGTCGATGACATAAACATAATAAGGCAGTTACTCTCAAATGGAACTATTTCTATTGATTATGTAAGAACAAATGATAACATAGTAGATCCATTTACTAAAGGTTTATCAATAGGGAAAATTGACTACGCATCGAGGGGAACAGGTTTAAAAGCCTAAAATAACAAGAGTTACTTTATACGAAAACCTATCCTAGCGATTGGAGATCTCACGAACTAGGATTAATAGGCAAACCAGTTCTATGTAACTCAAGAAGTAATGCATTTGTTTGGACTTAGTTCTACTCAATTCTTATGGTGCATAATAAAATGCATGCTTGTATAAACATTAAAGTTAATTCATGCTTTTAATGATGTCCATATCTTGAAAATGTCAAGTGGAGCATACGTAGGATACTCTTTATGGATGCGATGACCTATGTAAGTGTGAGCTGGGTCGACTCTATGAGAATAATAAGGCTTAAATTCTCTAAATACACTCACAGATCAATTTTGTTCAGGACCAAAATTAACACAACCAAGAGATTGGATGTGAAGGGAAGCAATGCTTTCTAAAGCTTATTGTCTAGTTATACACCAACAGTTGAAGATTTAAGATGAAATAATTCACCGATTAGCCAAGTATATCTGATAAGTTTTGACTAGGAAAGGTTCAATGTGAAATATCTAATTATCCTCGATATAGCACTTTTTCATACGTACTCTGTGATATTTTCCTTTGTGTGGGGGAGACAAATATTATCATTCATTTGGGGGACTGTTAGTGATCCTTGCATAGGTGAATGAAGATATAATCTCATATCGCCAAAAATAAAGGAGTTTTCATGTTTATATACCCCTTCCCATCAACTTATATTGGCCCTTAGGTTAGGTAATTTTGTGCAAGTGGGAGAACCTATATGACCGTGGTTTAACATACACGCACAATGTATGCCCATCCTATACCGAACCGGGTGCGGATCTAATAAGACTGGACTGTGTTTTTTTTTGTTGAACATAAATTTTTTTTACCTATTTAAATTCAAATAGTGTGATTGTTTGAATAGATGCGTTTTTCCCAATGGAAATGGTTGTAACGAATATTTGAATGGATGCAATTTCCCAGCAGAAATGATAGTTGCACATGTTTAAATGGACACGACCTTTCCCAAAAAATAAACATTACAAATGGCTGTTAGTTCGAAATGAACAAACGCGACCTTTCCCAACGGATATACCGTTGCAACGAAGACTATAAAAGGAGGAGAATACTGATCACATTTCTAATCCTGTTCTATACCTTCTTCTTCATTCTGTTCTCAAATCAAACCATATTCATATCATAGGGTAATCATACTCATCACAATCTCGTGTAGATCATCGTCTGTTGTGTCTTGGGAGACTTGAAATTGAGTCCTAAGGAAATGGTTATGGCAAGCCTTAGGCAAAAAAAATTTATAATTGGTTAGATTGTTTTATTTATGAATTTCTGCATTATAATTTGTCTTCTATTTTTCTGTTCATCTTCTACTTTCTACTTCATTGTTATTACTACACTCTTGTATAGTATTTGTGCATCTTTGGGCATGAAATCTATGCATCTATGTGCACTGATTATCGCTGTTTGTTGCTATTTTTGTAATTAAGATCCTAGAAAATCATGGGAAGGGAGTAATCCACGTTAAAGCCTAAGGAGGTTTCTTCATAACTCGCGTTGGTTACGGTGTAACCTAGTTTGGCCCATGTTTTTTT
Organism: Allium fistulosum; assembly: GCA_030737815.1. NCBI lineage: Eukaryota > Viridiplantae > Streptophyta > Magnoliopsida > Asparagales > Amaryllidaceae > Allium > Allium fistulosum. Next base: position 72,277,642 of record CM060903.1, read on the forward strand.
AATTCTATTCCTAAGGTTAGTTAATTTCTTGCAGAAACTTCAAACAAGACTATTTATAAGCCATTAATGGCTTCCAAAAAAATTTGATGAGTAAAATCAAGAAAAAAAAGTAAAATCTAGTGGAGAAACCAAGTCGGGATGAGCATGATATTCAAGAGCAAAAAATTGAGCAAAACATGGAGGAGCCAAATTTAGAGCAACATAATACAGATCAAATTATTGAAAAGCATCCTACAAATATATCAAATCATTGAAGAGCAATTGAAGGATTACTAATACAAACATATGATTATTCCCGAAATGATATAATTAATTTGGTTGTCAGTAATTTAGAGATAAGTAATACTGAAGCAAAAATTATCATGAAGGACTAAAATTTATAATAAAAGATCACCAAGAGCGGCTCGTTAGGATTCGGCAAATGATCATCGTGCATCATATAAGGAATTAAGGGTTTATCTTGATAACATTCAAGAACATGAGATATGCTATTAAGGGTCTAGCAAATGATCGACGTAAAAGTTGACCTTCCTATGATCATTTATACACGGCAACAATCAATATAATTTTCATTTATATTGTTGCAATATATTTTTGAAATGCTAATATATTTTCAATTTACATTGTAGAGCTATGAAAAACTCAATGATGTGCTTAGTGAAGGAATAACCTTGGCTTCATCGCAATCGGAGACTTCACGTTTGACTCATCTTGATAGAATCTGCAAAGCTCTAAGTAAAGAAAAAAAGATTTGCATTCATTTTGTTAGAAAGGAGGATTGGTTTGAACAAGTGGTTTTAAGTTAATGTATTTGTTGTTGTTTTAGTATTTCGGTTGTGGAACTTGTTATTGTCGTGGTACTTTGGTTGTGGAACTTCATGTATTACTCTGTGAACATATATGTACAAAATTACCGTGTTTGGTTGATTATTTGCAAGTATATCTGTTTGATATTTGTTTCATATTTGCAAGAATATTAGTTTGATATCTATTTTATATTTGCAATTGTGTTTATCTCATATTTGTTTAGTTGCAAGTTTTGATGATTGTTTATATTTGTTTACTTGTTGGTTGAGGTTGTCTCATATTTTTTTAGTTAGTAAATTTCAATTGAGTGCAATTGTGTTAAGTTGAAATAAGGGTGCAAATTCGGTTGATTATTATAGGTTTTGTTGATTATTACAAATTAAGTTGAAATAAGGCTTTAGGTTTGATTAGTGCAAATGTTGTGTTGAGTTGAAATTACCGTGATTATTTCAAAAAAGTTAGTAAAGCTTTAGGATTTTATTTCAAGTCCTGTTGATTTTACATGTTTAGTTGTAAGTTAGTAAAGGTGCAAATATATCATTATTACAGTAGCCATGAAAAGTCAAAACATGGATATATAAGCAAGCACATCCATGATAAACGAGAAGACAGTATGTACCATGTTAACAAGTAGCGTAGCACACACAAGGAAGAACGTCGAGATCTAACGTGGATGGCATGTCTCCTTTGTCTGAATATAGTTGTGGACTGTGGAAAACTCTTGGGATGCTGCATCCCTGTAAATAACGAGGTTACATGCCATTCCTCGTTCTAACATAGTGTGGTTTTGTTAACGACCACGTTTTAGCTAAACGTTCATTCTATATTCCCTCATCCGGTCTAACGTTGATTTCTTCTATTTCCCTGATTTGTATTTAATGCACAAACATTTTTGTAAATTTAACATTGACAGTAGGCGAACAATTTGAAAAGTGAAGGAATATGAATAGACAGATAATTCATTTCAGTCTAATTACTATCAGTACATAAGGAATGTCCGTTGGATGCATGTAAAGAAAAACATGAGTTAAATTCATTTTAATGCAAAACAGTATGTACAAACACACATAAAACATGATGTGCTCATTTTATGCATAAATTTGGTTATTGTGTAAATACTGAAGGAAATGAAATATCATGCATGGAATTTATTATTTGGAGTAGCTATCAAGATAGTCATGAGAAATACGAAGTCTAATGAACTAATATGAAAGTATAAGTGTCAAGCAATATACCATTTGTTTATCAATTGTTTTCTCTCCTTCTTTATCTAAACTTGAGACCAACATCAATAGTTAAATGAATATAAATGATAGAGTTATAAAAGTGGTTTAAGAGATATTTGACATAACACATAGTGGTAATAGGACACTTATCCTTTAAAACTATTGTTCAATATATTTGACATAAACTTATGTTTCAAATCTGATCATCAATTAATATACGTTAAAAAATATATACGCAATGTTAATGTTTAAGCATTGAGAATTAGTCATAAAATCGTTTAAGTAAATGATTAACTTTCAAGACAATTTTAAAGACCAATGATTTAAAAAAAGTTATAAAATAAATAAGATTAATGAAAAGAAATCATAAATTCTAATAAGTTTAGACCTTTATTATATTATTATAGCATAATAAACATTTTTGCAGACTGCGTTTTTGTTATATATCTCACATTAATCGGTATTATTGCACTTAATAATAAAACTGCAAGAAAGAGTGGGTTCCAACAACTATTGAATGCAAAAGCATATCTAATAGATCCTTTAAGTTCAAAATATGGCTAATGTGAAATTACACATCATTTGTTATCGTAGTAAATTTTCAATTTTAATAATAAAACTGCAAGAAAGAGTGGCTTCCAACAACTATTGAATAAAAAAGCATAACTAATATATCCTTTAAGTTCAAAAAATGGCTACTGTGAAATTACACATCATTTGTTATCATAGTAAATTTTCAATTTATTTCTGCAGTAGAAGTATTATCATATTTTCAACCAACAATAGACAAATAAAGTATAACAGAGATCATATTCTTCTTAATTACACAATTTTGAGGTATGATAAAAAGATAAAAGATATAGTAGGCTAGCAAATCATGAATAAATAGATATTAATAACCATGTTTCTACCCTCCAACATCAAATTTCAGACTGTTATATTACTTTCATATAAGATAATGAATAATTAAATATTATTATCGTGGCATTGATTCATAAGTAAGGATGGTGTTTTGTTTAAGTACCATCACAAATTTGCCATGTGGCCAAAAAAATTTTAAAAAAATCACACAATGATTCCTTTATTAACTTAATCATTTATTCATTTTAAATGCTTACTATAAATTTTATTCAGTGGTAATTATCATCTTTGAATCCTAATACTTAAATGCGCTCTCATTTATTAGTGAAGATAATTATGTGGCACATTCAACACTCAATAATCATGAAACATCAATATGAACATGAAATAGCTTGTAGAATTTTTCCATTATTATTGTTTTCTTTATGAACATTGACCGTTACAAAGAACACACATTACAAATTGGAAAAAGATAGCCTTTCATCAATAGTGGATCATAACTCATGATAAAAAAACCATTGGACCATAAAATTTAATCTTTACCATTACTTACATGACCCTTAAAGAGGAAATAAATAATGCTGAGGAATACAAACATTATTTTCGAAAGGGGTTTTGGACCAAAGGTTCCTATTTTCAAAGCTCATACACAAAAAGTCCCTGCTCATAATCCCATGTAAATTAGATCTCTATTTTGTTATTTTTTACCAAACTGTTCTCTTCCAGAAAATCGACTTAGCATCCTTTTCAGGGGCAAAAGCAGTATAAATTAGCCAAAATTTAAAAATAGGGACCTAATTTTCATAACTTATTCGGGAGGGACTTTTCTTACATCATCTTTCAATTCCAAGGAGTTGACAGTCATTCCTTGTTTTCGAAAACTGAGAACCATCTACCACTTTTAAATGTTTGATAAATAAACCTAAGTATTGTAATATTCTCAACTAACAATAAATAAATAAAGCATGACTGAAACTATATTTTTCTCTGTTACAAAATTTTCAAATATGATGCCTTAATAAAACAACTAAAAATCAAAGTCTTCAAATCAAACATAACAACATTTTTTTTAAATGGTTGTCAATCCTCTCTAGCATAAAAGTCTAAAGAACTACAGTTTTTGCTTCCTAAACCTACCACCTAAGCTTCTTCTCCATTTTATTCATACAAAAAATGGCCATGAATTTTACAATTGCAAGATACCTCCCTCGACCGTGCTTATACATTTTTCCATAAACGCTTCAAAGTTTATTAATATGTTTAGAAACCACATACCAACATTGGTATCAATAGCACTATGTAAACCACATTTCCAGCTGCCTTATTGCCTTTAGAGTCAATATATAATTGATATCTATAAATAAAACTGGGCACAAAGGGAAAGATTTATAATCCAAATATGGAAAGAAAAATCATACCACCATTATAAGATGAGGAGAGTGAGTCTTCGACCTAGTATAGGAACCAAAATCTTTTGAACAACATAAATATTTTTAGTTCAATGGAATCTAATAAATTCTTCATATGATTCTACTCAATTTAGAGAATGCCTGCTATTATGAGATTCTAGTTTCAATGATATTTTTATATTAATTTTAGGACGAAAGAGATCCGGAACTGAGAAAATGAGTTAGGAGAACGGGAGAGAAATGTTTCAACCCAATTGTATTTAGTGAGAAAATGGAGACAAATGACCAAAATATCCTGCTGTGTTGCTAAAATTTGGAAGGTTTTTGTAGACATTTCAAAAGCTTCATTTGAATGTATTTCTATCATATATAGACAAGTGGGAGCATCCATTGGACGTCTGCAAAGAAAACCGAAAGTAAATTTATATATTGTAAAATAATGGTTATATGCATAAATAAGACTTGACATAAACAAATATGTGAGCTGACTTTTTTTATTGCAAAATAGCATGAACAACTACGCATAGAATTCAATGCTATATTTTAAGGCGTAAATTTGGTTTCGGTGTAAATGAATTGTTTAAATAAATTTTGCAGATTTACACTCATATGCTTGAAATAAAAGCATGAACAAAAGTTTTTAGACTTATTTCAAATTGTTTGGATATTTGTAAATTTACATAAAACAAAAGTTATATATGATACAATGGAAACTCACATATTGTTGTTTTGTTTATGACAAATTCATATTTCTTTCGTTGGATGAAAAGAAGATATGGAAGCATTGTGTAACAATCAGCAACATCTATAGAACCCAACTGAAGCGGAGCTTGACTTATGAACGCTTCGATTGATCCGTAAATAGACAAATCTATATTATAATTTCCCTCTCATGTTTACCCTTTATCCGATAGTCCATAATTTTCAACCATCATATTCAGTAAAATATCAAATAACGGGTTCAGGCTAGAAAGAACAAATTGAAGAATAAATGTAAGTATTAAAACTGGAAATCCACTACATGCAAAAAACCTTTATCATAAGCATAACAATAAATTGCTCATAGTAATACTTGACGGTTCCACGACTATTTACAAAATAATAGTATTAAATAACACCTCACTTTTCTAGTGGATGTCAAATATAGGGCTGTTATGTGTGTGCACATGATATATGAATATAGAGCTAACTGCTTTAGGATTCATTGCACATGGTATTGAATGTTGTTCAAAATATGTTAAACCAATAGAGAAATGTAATACGGATGTACTATTATGGTTCAAAACTTACAGGTGCAGTGTGTTGAAATAAAACCATCTCACTATATTTTGCAATAGTGATGATTTGATTTATTATTTGAGTAGCAAAAGTACGTACTTGTAGTATCTTTGGTGTAATTATGATATTGATGGATTTCAAATGAAATTTTTGTATCAAGATTGTGGTGGTTACGCAAAAAAAATGGTTTAACACTTATTTTTCTTAACAAATGAATGGTTTCCTAATTTATACTTCTAAATTAGATTCATATCCAAACATCATCATTAATCTGTTGGTGATGAAAACTAAAATCACATTTATGATTTTCTTCTTTTTTTGAATGAAAGAATATGACATTACGACATTATGGGGATAAAATTGTAATTTTAATGACATTACAATTGAAATATCTTTTTTGTACAAAAATTTCACCTCCATCCATTTGTTTGGAAGCTCAACCAGACCAATTTATTAATTTAATTCTAAAAACATTCACTTTAGGTAGAAATCATGTAGTATTTGTTAATTATATCGATGGACGAGTGGTAGTAATGTAAAAATAAATTAATTAGGAATTATTTATTTGATTAGAAAAAGGCATTTTGAAAGATACACTTTCTAAATAATGTTGTTATGCTTTAGACCATTATTGAACAAAGAATACGTCAAAAAGGAGTTGCTGACCAAAGATTCCTTATTCCATCAAAGTAGCTATTCCATTTCAAGAAAATGAAATAAGACTTAGATCATTATCTATTTTACTAATGAGGAAATTTAAATATAAATTTGCCTATCAATGTTTTCATTTCTCCTTTATCTTCCTTTATTTGAGCTTGAGACCGACATCAAAACTGCAAAATAAAGTTTATAAAATAAGTTTTGAGAAAAAAATTTAATTCATTTGAAGTAGTTCAAAAGTTGGTAAAGCCATTTTGTAAATAAAAAATGAAATAGCTTGGTGAAGCCATTTTATAATTGATTTAACAAACAAATTAACTTCTATAATTAACTATGCAATTGATGTATTAATATACTGGAAATTATGTTTTAGTGACCATTATGTATACTGTATTTTTTTGCAGGACAACTGTTTAAAAAATTAAGTTTACAGGACATTTCTATTTGTGAAAATTAGGCCCACGTCCTTGTAATTAAACTTAGTCCGCGTAAACTCCTCCCGTTTGAAAACTTATATTTCCGATCCCTGTTTTTATTTCTGCCTAAATTTATTCCATAAATACCCCTGTTTACATGTCGCGCTAATTTTTTATGGTGGTTGTGATTTCGATTGCAAGTTTTAAATTCTGATTCAGTTCGATCATTGTTTTAAGATATTATTTCGGAATCATGGCTTTACCTTCTTCCAGGTAAAATATTGTCTGGATTTGTAATCGATTTTGTTTGTTTTTAAATGATATTGCGATATTCGTTTATAATTTTGTTATTTCTGTTTCGTTAGTTTTTTTTTGTTTGAAGTAAATGAAAATTACAAGTATTCTATTGTTTATTTTATCTGAAAAATTAATGCGTATGTATAGGGTACTGTTCGTTGATTTATTTTTTTAGCTTTGATTAAGTTCTGATTTGTTTGGAATTATTGTAGGTATTTTACAGTCTTGTCCGCAAATAATTTGAATATGTATGGTGAAAATGGTACAAATTACTAATTGTTGCTGATTTATCTGCAACTTTTTACAATTATTGCATACATATCAGCAAGTAATGTTCGTATTTCACTTATTTGTTTAAGCTTAGACTTCTGCTTATTTATCTTCTTTTTTTATAAATATTGCTTACATATCAGCAAATGATATTGCTTAAGTATTAAAATATTATTTTATGTGCTGATTTGTCTGCAATTTTTTATAATTATTGCTTACATATCAGCATATAATATATATATCCTGCGTTTTTGTATTTATTTTTTTATAATTGTAATTATGTTTTTTTAAAATTAAAGTGAACCTGGTGATGCTGGAGTGCTTGTGCTGTTGAAGTTTGGATATGATAGCTTTTCGTTACGCCTTCAATTTGATAGTTCGGTTGTTATGTTGAGAAGTGCTATTTCTGGTAAATGGACAGAATTGAGTTCAATGTCATTTGAATTGTACTATGTTAGAGATGGATTGAGAAGGAATATTGAAACTAATTTTGATCTTCAATCTATTTTGTTGTTGGCTGCTCATAACCGTGAGGATTACTTTGTTATTTTTGTTGATGTTGTTCCTTCTAGTTTTTCAGCTACCAATATTAGATCAGATGTTGTTACTTGTGGTAGTGATTCCTCATTTGTTAGTACCGGTGATTCTAATATTCAATTCAGGCAGTTATTAAGAAATGATTCCAATCAATCTGTTTTTACGGGTGTTGGTCAACAATTTCCAGGTGGTGTTACTGAATTTAGGCTCAATTTGATGATATATAGTATTAAGGCAGGGTATAAGCTTGATTTGGTTAAGAATGATAAGGAAAGAGTTACGGCTGTTTGTTCTCGAACAAAATGTACTTTCAGAATTCATGCTTTTGTTAAGTTTAATCTTCCGGGCTATTTTGTTATAAAGAGATTTCATCCTGAACATACTTGTGGTGCTAGAATTCATGATATTAATGATCCTCCTGTTTCAAGTAAATTGATTAAGTTGTTGGTTTATGATCATATTCAAGCTAATCCGTTAATGAAGACAAAGGACATTATTAACCTATTTCAAACTGAGTATAATATCATTTTGAAGTATTATTTTGCTTATAGTGGGAAGAGATTGGCTTTAGAAGATTTACATGGAAGTGATATGATGTCTTATCACCATTTGAAGTCTTTTTGTGATGCTGTAATTGAAAGTAATCCTGGTAGTAAAGTAGTTTTGGAGTGTAATCATGATACTCGTCAATTTGAGAGGGTTTTCATTGGTTTTGAAGCTTGTGCACATGGTTTTCAATTTTGTCGGCCTTTAATATTTGTTGATGCTACTTTTATGAAGGGTAGAGCTCAAGGTTGTTTGATGGCTGCTACTGGTAAAAATGGCAATGAAGGTATGTTGTAAATTAATTTATAATTGCATCAATATCTGCAATAATTATTATATGTTTCTGCAACATCAATATTTATTAAGAAGAAATAAAATATTTTACTTACATAAATCATTGCGGAAATCGAAGCAATTTTACAAAAAAAATTGCTGAAAAGTATGCAATTTTTTTGAATTAAGGAAAATTGTTGTGCAGTAATATTTGGTAATAGTTGCAGTTTTGTCAGCATTTTTTCAATATAAGTGAATAGTATTAAGCAATTTGTTCAGTTATTTATATATTTGTGATTGTTTTATCAGGTTTTTTTCCTATAGCAGTTGCAATTGTGTCTGGTGAAGATGAAAATAATTGGATTTGGTATTGTGAACAGCTTAAAGATTTTTTGAAAGATGATTGTAGAAAGTTTGTTTTCATTTCTGACCGTCATCCTGGTATTCTTGTTGCTATTCCCAAAGTGTTTCCAGATTCAGTTCATGGTTCCTGTTTTTATCATTTAAACAATAATTTAAAAGTTGCTTTAAAGTCTGAATTTTCCAAATCAAAAAAGAAATGGTTGATAGATTTGTTTGGACGTGTTGCATATGCTTCTAATTTGGATGATTTCAATTTAGCATTGAAGAATTTTAAAGATGCTGGTGGTTCTAATGTGGCAAACTTTTTGAATGGAATTCCCTTTGAGAAATTTACTAATGTTTTTTTCCTGCTTGTCGTTATGGTGAAATGTCATCAAATTGTTCAGAGAGTTTCAATAAATGGATTTTGGAAGAAAGACATTTACCAATCACTGCATGCTTGGATAGCATTAGAGTTAAGTTGATGAAGTTAATTTTTGATCGTCGAGAACTTGCTAATAGTTGGAATAGTGTTGTTTGTCCGGTGAACGAAAATCGGTTGAAAAGTCTTCATTTGGAAGGAGCTTCATGGTTTGTTATAAAATCTAGTGATCATGTGTTTGAAGTTCATTCTCCTGTTCATCAATCTGTTGATTTAAATAATCGGACTTGTTCTTGTAATTTGTGGCAAATTTATGGTTTTCCTTGTGCTCATGCTGTTAGATGTATTTTGAGCTGTGGAAAGTTAAATGTTTATGATTACATTGAAGATTATTTCAAAGTTGTTTATTTTCGATCGGCATATTCTCATCCAATCAATCCTATTATAAACTTTGTGAAAGAAGATGTTTTGATTGAAGATGTGGTTGTAGCACCTCCTAAAGGTAGAAGAATGCCTGGTCGACCATCTGCATTTAAGAGGATAAAATCTGCCGGTGAAATTTCAAAGACTATTAGATGCAGCATATGCAAGAAGTTGGGTCATAATAAAAGGACTTGTTCAGTGAAACACATGTAGTCTCTCTTTAATATAGGAAAGCTAAAATGTATGGAGTTGAGTTTATGTTTTTCTTATTCATTTTAATGGTATTTTCTCTATCCTTAGGTTGGATGTTTACTGTCTGTAATGTATTAAACATGGTTCGCTTTCGAGTAATCATTGTTGCAGTATTTTCTGCAATTATTACTGTTAATTGCACATATTTCTGCAGTTTTTCTGAGTAATTGTTTTCTTTTTATACCCCTTTTGTGAATAATGCTTTTTATATGAAGATGATATTTGTATAATTGTTTGGATCGAAATAAATAAGATGTATCCATAAGTATGTGAAATTTTTGTTTATAAATATGGAGGTATCGGCAATTATCTATTTGTTATGCTGACATTTCTGAAATTATCTGGTTCAAGAAATTCGAATATCTACAAATTTGTGAAAATATCTGTAGATATATGGTTTTATTGCTGAAATTTCTGCAACTATTTGTTGAAAGAATTTCCAATAGCTAAATATTTTTAGAGATATCTACAGATATGTGCTTCATTTGCTGACATTTGTGAAATTATTATGAGTAAGAATTTGGAAAAAATAAATTATTACAGAGATATCTGCTGATATATGTTTTTATTGCTAATTTTTATGCAATTTTTAAGAGTAAGTATTTAATTACCTATACATTTGTCAAGATAACTGCAGATATGTGCTTTTATTGCTGAATACAATTGTTAGAAATTTATATATAAATTTTTTTGTAATATACTCTAATATTGTGGTAACACAGTAATATTGTCTTTCAACTACATAAGTTTAGCAAATATGTACATACATTTCAGTATTCTTACATAAAACATTACAGTTTGATACATCAATTATTTTGATTTGCTTCAGAAAGTAAAAACTTTTGTGTCAAGCTGTCTTCTAAGCTCCAACTATAAGGTTTGCAAGAAAGAATTTGATGTGCTATTTCAGCTCTTTGTAAATCCATAGCTTCATATGAGAATTCAGGGTCTTCATTGTTGATTTCTTTGTCTTCACTTCTTTGTTTCATAATGTTCATTACAAACATGCCACAATCAACTCTGCAATGATTGACAAATATTATATAATTATTAGAAGAAATGTTCTATGATATGGAAATATTTGTACATTTTTTTTGTTGTGTACTTACGTATCAGAACGTTGTTGGGGGCTGTTAGCAAAAGTGATTTGCTTTGATGGTTCATGCTCTGCTTTTTCCAATTTCTTTAGTAAGGCAGTGACATAAACTCTCTGTACAAAAAAACAAAGATTTTGTTAAATAGTTTATTTTTCTCTGATTTATTCATTTTTTAATTTACATACCATCTTTCTTGCCGCTTTCTGATGATCTGCTTCGTGCCGTGGTTTTATGGAATCGTAGTGAATCCATATTCTACCTTGTTTATTAAACTCCAACAATGTAAAATGTGATTTTTGGTGGATAGGGAAGAACATTTTATTGCAGTTTGCGAAATGTTTAGCAACTACATTATCGATTAGGGCTTGTGTTACATTCTTTGAATTGCTCAGTAGAAATGTCTGTAGGATAATATATTAGACAATTGAATTGATGAACAATTAAACAAATTCTTCAGTAGAAGATTATAAAACTTACAGTAGCGTAAACTTTGAAGTACAAGTTTTCTGGATGAACTTTACGCAATTCATGTGAATACCAGTCAATGATCTACAAATATTATTATAAGGAAATAGTGATAGTATATTTGTTTACAGAATAATATAATATGATTAGCAGAAAAAATAATAAGTTCTTGAAATTTTGCATAAAAACAACAGGTTTGATTAAATGTTGCTGAAAAATCTGGAGATAAATGATATTGTTTTGGATAAATGGAATTTTACTGACAAAACAATAAGTTTAAAGAAGTATTGCTGATAAATATGCAGATAAATGGAGTTATTGCAGATAAATGGGTTTTTGCAGATAAAACAGCAAGTCTAATTAAATGTTGCAGATAAATTTGTAAATAAATGTACTTTTGAGTAAAGTTGTACCTGGCCATTAAGAAATCTTCCTATAATTAGTTCACCAAGTGCTGTTCCAGTTATAATTATGTCATCGTCTCCATTTAAGTATGCACTTTTGCTGTGATATAATGATCAATATTAGTAAATGTTTGTATTTTTCAAATATTTGCTGATATCTAACCAGGAAATTTAAATAATTACTTTTAGTTAAGCAATTATTGGTATACTTGGCTACTAAAAGAATTATACAGATTTACGTGAGGTCAGAGTTATTAAAGAAGTCCTCAAGCAGCTTGATTTTTTCTTCAGGTAGACTTCGTACATTTGACCTCCTTCTGACATTTATTTTTGTACTGGTAGATAATTCTTTTGATCTAGGTTCAGATTCATATTCTTCAATTATTATTGGTAGGGTTTGTACTTGCTGTTTTTCCTTTTTTGCTTTCTTTTCAGTTTGAAAATTCACTTCTTCAGCTAATTTAACCCTTTTTTTGGATTTTCAATTTCCAATGTTTTTTCTTTGATTTCTTCAGTTTTTGTTTCTGCTGAAGTAGATATTTCTTCGGTTTGTTTACCTTGTAACTGTGTATAATTTTGAATGCTTTCACCTGAAATTAATTTGAATGATGGTTAATATTTCATTATTGGTTTTTGAAATACAATTATTGGTTGTTGGTTAATAAAAATTTTGTGAATAATTGTGAAAAAGTGAAGAATATGCTACACTCTACAGCAGTTGTTGCATTAATATCAGCAATTATTCTTCATATTATTAATATATAATAGGAAGAATATTTGCGGATATATCAACAAATATGTTAAATTTTTACAGTCTGGTTGAAAAACTATAGTTATTCAAAGCATTACCAAATGAAGGATCTTGTTCAATTGCTTTATCTTCCTCAACTATTTTTGTTTCTTCACCATCTTCTCGGTCTTTCTGTTTTGCTTCAAAATTTATTTTTTCCCCATTATCAACATCTTTTTCTTTTTGTTCTTCTTTTTCTTCATCTTTCTCCATTAGCTGAGATTCATCTTCAACAGTTTTGTCTTCAGTTTGAATATCAATTAAATTTTCATTTTCTTCTGTCCTTTGAGCTGAAATATATGTTTGCAATTCAACTCTTTAATATTTTTGACATAGTTATAGATTTTGTGTTATGTTACAATGTGTTATGTAAAAAATGAAGAATGTGCTACATTTTTTAATACTTATTGCAATGATATCTGCATTTATTCTTTAAAAATGCTTTTTTCATTTAGTAAGAATACTTGCAGATATATCATCAAATATTTTAAATTTTTACATTCTTGTTGGAAAACAAAATATTACTGAAAGTATTACCAAATGACGTATTCTCTTCTGTTTCATTATCCTCACTTTCTTTGTTTTCTTCACTTTCACTTTCATCTGAAGAATTTAGTTTGCTACCAGATCTTTCTATTAGTTGTAGCTCTACATTCTCAGATTCTGTGGATGATGATGTTTCCACATTTTGTCTCAATTGCTTTTTTAGCAGCGTATTTTTAGCTTGAAGTTTCCTGTTGTCCAATTCAAGTTTTCTTATTATTTCTTTATATTTTTCTTCTCTTTTCTTGTAGAATGCTTCATATTCTTCATCTTTTTCAACTGCATCTTTCAACAATTTTAGTTCCTCTCCTTGAAAATCCTGGAATAAATAATTCAATCAAAATTGAAGCTTAAGAATATTTGTATGTAATTATGTAAGAACTGTGAATAATTGGAAAAATGAATATAATTTTAATTATGATTGGTATGTATGTCCATAAATATTTTTAATAATGGCAGAAAAATCTGCAAGTATTATACAAAATAGTAGATATATCTTTAATTATTGTAAATAATTGTATAACTATGTTCAGTTTTGTTGTTTTAAGTGCAGATAAATATGCAATTGTTTATAAAAATTGCAGATAAGTCATCATATGTAGTGAATAATTGCAGCCAAAAAAAGCTCAACTGCTGCTAATAAATGCAGATATATCTGCAACCATTGTTAAATGTTGCAGATAAGTTTGCAAACAAATAAAGTACTGGCTATTTTTTTACTAAAGCTTAATAATTCTATAAATTAAATTGCAGTTATACTTACTGAGTTGTACTCTATGGTCAATAACATTATTGGCTTGAGTTTTGATATATCCCATTTGCCAGCCAAGGGATACGAGTTGTTGTATTCGAATTTAGCAGATTTCAAAATTTGTGTTTTCTCACAGATCCACCACTGCAAAAAAGACAATTAGTATTAGAATAAATTATTAATTAATAGGATATTTATCTAATTAATTAAAAATTTAATACCAGTAATAATGTAACGCATGCATTTATTTTCCTTGGGGTGTCAATATATTTTTCAATTTGATTTATCAAATGCTTGTGAATCGTTTTTGGCCATGATATCTGCTGCATTTTATCTTCACAAACACAATATGGAATCATATTCCATGATATACTTGAGTTTGGATTTGATATTAAAAATGTTGCAACCAAATGCAATTGCAAAAGCTTTGCAGTATCTGCTTGTTCTTCTTTTGATGATCCTTTTATTGTTGCAAATAATTCCCTTTCTATGTTTTTTTTGTTGACACTTGTTTCTCCTTCAAAGTGCCTGCTGATGAATGATGTAAACTGAGCATTGCTTTTACCCTCTTTTTCATATGGCCAGAAGTTTTGATTTGCTGACCCTCTGTAGGAATTGATAGCAATTGGCTTATATCATCCTCTGTAAATGTTAGTAACATATCTCCAAATTGGAAACAGTTCAAATTCTTTCTGTATGCTTTGATGATTATGTCTATTGTTGTTGAGTTTTTTGTGTTTTCTTTTGCAGGTATAATTCCAATATAGATCATATGAATGAACTTGTAGAAAGGTAGATTCTGGAGATATTTTGTATGTGATATTGTCAGCAATTTTTCATTCTTAATCTTGCGAAGAACATAGATGAAAGACCTCAAATTATTTCTGTAATTATCTTCTGTTGATTTGATTTTCCCTTCACTTATTGTTTTTCTTTTTTCCGGTAGAATATTTGATCCTGGTTGTTGTTCAACAGGAACAATAGATGTTTCCAACATAACTTTTTTTCCTTCTTTTATATCTTCTTTTGTGTTCTTCTGTAAATGTAAATTAAATATTATGAAATAACTATGCACAATCTAATAATATGATAGGTAATGTTAAATACTTGCAGTTATAATGAATATGTAACTGAATTAAGGCTCAATTTGATGATATATAGTATTAAGATATTTCTGCAACTATGTGCAATAGTTGCAGATATTTCTGCAACTATACTGAATAGTTGCATAAATTTCAGCAACTATTGCACATAGTTGCAGAAATGTTTGCAACTATGTGCAATAGTTGCAGATATTTCTGCAACTATACAGAATAGTTGCATAAATTTCAGCATCTATTGCACATAGTTGCAGACATTTCTGCAACTATTGCATAAAGTTGCAGAAATGCAACTATATGCAATAGTTGCAGAAATGTTTGCAACTATGTGCAATAGTTGCATATATTACTGCAACTATTAGCAATAGTTGCAGAAATATCTACGACTAATGCACATAGTTGCAGATATATCTGCAACTATACGCAATAGTTGCAGACATTTCTGCAACTATTTGCAAATAGTTGCAGATATTACTGCAACTATTAGCAATAGTTGCAGAAATATCTGCGACTAATGCACATAGTTGCAGATATATCTGCAACTATACGCAATAGTTGCAGACATTTCTGCAACTATTTGCAAATAGTTGCATTTCTGCAATTATATGCAATAGTTGCATAAATTTCTTCAACTATTGCACATAGTAGCAGACATTTCTGCAACTATATGGTATAGTTGTAGAAATATCTGCAATTATTTGCAAATTTTGCAAATTTTCAAAAAAATCAAAAACGTTTAAAATTTGCTGAATTATCTGCGAATATTTGAAATAATTGCACCTTTAATACAAATATGAATCTGCTTAAAATTTGAAGAGAGGAAATAGTTTTTTGAACAATATTTTTCAAAAATTGCAGTAATTACAGAATGTTTTTTAGTATATCATCTGCATTCTCAATTTTCTTTGTATTACCGTAAAAAAGCTCGATTACATGCATGGCTAACTCGAAAATCTCTAAAATCCTTGCAAAAACCCTAAGATCTATTGATTTAAAACAGTGGAATATAAATCGACTACTTATGAAATTGAGATACATCACCTTCGATCTTCCCATTTTGCCTCGTGTGAGATTTTCGACTTGATTTTGGTTGTTCAGTTGTTCGATTTTATAGAGTTTTCGGATTTTGTTGAAGGAACTGTGATTTCAATTGTATCAAAGGTTACGATAAAAAAAGCGTGGGTTCAGGGTTTTACGATGATTTTTGAGGGTAGTTTGGGAAAAGAAAAGGTTGTCTTTAAAAATAGGGATGAAATTTTTATGTTTTGTATCTAAGGGATGTTTGGTGAATTATGAAAGTTATTAAGGATGTATGGCAAACGTTCCCTTTCTATTTTTCGGTCGTTATTTTGCTAAGTAACGCTCCTTTTCTTTACGTTCTTCGCTCATCTTCGTTCTTTGCTCTTCTCTCTTCCTTTTACTGGTCACTTCTCAATCTCAATTTCCGCTCCTCTTCGCTCCTCTTAATCTCAATTTCCACTCTTCTTAATCTCAATTTTATTTTTAGTTTTGATTTAAATCTCGATTTCATTATCGGTTGAAAAAGTTTTACCAGATTTCATTATCGATTGAAATAGTTTTACCAGATTTCATTATCGATTGCATATTCCTTTTACTGTAAGTCGAATTTGTGTGTGTTTTTTTAGTAGTGTCCAGATTTCGTTTTTGCGTGTGATGTGTTAAAATTATACTGATTTGATAATATTATGCTGATTTGCTTTTGGTCACAGGAAGATGATAAACATTGATGATCAAAGGTATGTAATGTTTTTACTGTATTTTTTGATTGTTTTTTGATATTGTTGTATACTGAAATTTTGTTATATGTTTTTTCGTTTATAGTCTTAGCACTGCAGCAACTGTTTTGGTTGTTTTTGACTTCAACAAAAACAACTTTAGTTTTAGGTTTTTTTTGGATTCTCCTATTTCTACCGTTCGAAACAAGATATGTGAAGTTTAGGATCAACTTTCTCCTTTGTGCTTTGATATCTTTTATGTTCGAGATTCCAAGACTACTTTCATTGAGACAGATAGTGATTTACAAGCTATTTTATGCTTTTCATTTTTTAGAAAAGAGGAATTTCTGGTTTTGTTTGTTAAATTGAAGAAATTGTCTCAGAATAATGTTGGTTGTAGTAGTAGATCTTGCTCTAGCAGTAAATCACTTGGTATTGAAGATTGTGTGAGTAGTGATATGATGGGGTTGATAGTTTGGAATTTTCTTCTGATAAAGAGATTGCTTTTAATGAGTTGATGAAGAAAGGTTCTACTTTAGAATTTTTTACTGGTGTTGGTCAAAAATTTCAGTCTGCATCTGATTTTCATAAGACTTTCATTGCATATTGTGCAAAAAATGGATTCAAACCTAAGTTCTTGAAAAATTGTAAGGAGCGAATTACCGTGCAGTGTGCTGTAGAAGGTTGTAGTTTTAACATTCATGCTTCTTGCAAGTTTAAACAATTGGATCATTTTTTAGTTAGAAGGTTTGAATCTAATCATTCATGTGGTGGTGGTTTTAGATCGATTAACAGTCCTTTAATTAATAGTGATCTTGTGAAGACCTTGATTTTAGATGAAATTCTTGATGAACCAACAAGAAAGACTAGTGATATTATTGCTAGTTTTAAAAGAAATTATGATATTAGTTTAAGTTATTACTATGCGTATACGGGCAAGAAGATGGCTTTGAAGGAAATTTTTGGTAATGAAGAACAATCTTATAATGATTTGATTTGGTATTTGAAAGCAGTTGATAGAAGTAATTCTAATAGTCATACATCTATGGTTGTTGATGAAAATACCAATCAGTTTGAAAAAGTCTATATATCTTATGAAGCATGTATTTATGAATTCTATCATTGTCGTCCTATGATATTTCTTGATGCCACCTTTTTAAAAGATGGGAATGGTTGCTTAATGGCCGCTACTGCAAAAAATGGGAACCAAGGTATGATTTATTGTTTTAATATTTATAAGTTAATTTAAAGTGATAATGATAATTGATTTATTTTAATTATAGGTTGTTTAGTACTTTTTTTTATTTCTTTTAGATTTTTCCATAAAGTTTTGTTTGTTAAGTATGTAATGTCATTTCTAAATTTCTGTAGTAGTATTGTTAGTAATTGGAAAGTGATAGTTATTAAATTAGTTATGTCTACTGTGATTGTTACATTATAGTTTTATGTAATGATAAAAGTATTTATCTTTATGCTATTTTAGATAATAGTAAGGTAATAAGTATTTTAATTGATTGTCAGTGGTTAACATGCATAAATATGTACGCAATACCACCCACTAGCATTTAAATATGTATTCTCCACTTTTTATTGTGTTGGATGATCAACAATGATAACTTGGGATAGAAGCTATGTATATTTGTATATTTGGGTAAACAACAGTTCTATGTATATTTGTATGTGTATATTTATTGGTTCATACAATCATGCTAGTGTTTCATAATTAACCTTGAAGGAATATAAACGTAAATATCCATCTTGTACTAAATTAGTAGATAAAAGAAAAGGTATAAACAAATGGATGATTGAGAGTAATCCATATGTTGATAAACAACAAAATACAGCTATCTAAATTGAAAATATATTTTTATTTATATATATGTTATATGTGAGTTATAGTTTTAAACATTGAAGTCGATAATAACTAAAAGAATTATAAATTGTTCACTATAATTATTAGTATAAATTGGAAAAATCCATTTATAATTTTACTTTATTGTATACATATATACAGTTTTTTTCTATTTGCTAACAATGTTTTTTTAAGGTTTTTTTCCATTGGCTATGGCTGTTGTTGCAAAGGAAAATGAGGAAAATTGGTCTTGGTTTTTGGATCATTTGAAATGTTCGATTGGAGTTGATCGAACTTTGGTCTTTATATCATATAGACATTGGGGTTTACTTTTAAGTATTCCTAAAATTTTTCCAATGGCTTTCCATTCATACTGCCTATATCATATGCAAAGTAATGTCGCTAATATTGTAAAGGGTGGAAAGGGGCCTTAGGTAGCACATTTATTGGAACGTTATGCCGTAGCTTGTACTCCTTATGAATTTCAAAGAGCTATGACAAAATATACTCAAATTGGAGGTGAAAAAGCTGTTGAATTCTTAAAAGATAAGTCATTTGATCATTGGGCTGATTTATTTTTTCCTGGCAATCGCTATGGTGAGAATAAATCAAATGTCGCAGAGATTTTTAACTCCTGGATTGTGAAAGAAAGGCATCTTCCTATTACATGTTGTCTTGATGGAATTCGAATTAAGCTTATGGCTCAAATGTCAAAGCATAGAGAAGAGGCATCTAGTTGGACTACCATAATTTGTCCTAAAATGGAGAATCGTTTATTGAAATTAAAAGAAGAAGGTTTTGGGTGGAATGTTTCTCGTTCTTCTACTTTTGTTTTTGAAGTACATTCCTCTATTTCTCACAAAGTTGATCTTGAAAATCGGATGTGCACTTGTAACCAATGGAGGGTTATTGGTTTTCTTTGTGCACATGCATTGAAGTGCATTACAATGGCCAAACTTAATGTCTATGATTTTATTGAATATTATTTCACGACTAAGGCTTATCATGCTTCTTACTCGCATGTTATCAATCCTATTCCTACTTTTGATAAAAATGATATTGTTTCTGAAGGGTTTTCTCCTATTCTTCCTCCTAAGGCTATTCGTGCAGCTGGTAGACCTAGAGTTAACAGACTTTGTGGGTTGGATGTTTTCCATGGGAAGCAAAATAAGTGTGGAAAGTGTAAGAAGTTAGGTCATAATCGTAGAAGTTGTCCACTGAGTGGTTGAATGTTTTTATAATTTTTATGTCATTTTCTCTTGTTTATTTTTGAAGAAAATTATGTTTTTGCTTTCAATGTTGTATTGAGATATTCTTGGATCATAGAATTTAAAAGCTATTGTATTGAATTATAATTTCGTTCTATGTTATTCTTTTACTTTTAATATTAGGTTATTCCTGTGTTTGCTATGTATTGTTAGACTGGTTTTGTATGGGTATATATGATATTATGTTGATGAAATTGTTTTTTTTTTCTGTAAATTAACTACTGTTATGTCTGTAAATTAACTACTGTTGTTTATTGCCAAGCAGAATGTGGATAATTAAATATGAAATTGTTTTTTTTGTTGAAAGTTCTGTGCAATTTTAGTTGCTTAGCACAGTTTAGCAGCTTTGGACTTGTATTGCATTATGTTATTTTGTTCTTTGCACTCTGTATTCAATTGTATTGCTTCTGTTGTATTGTATTGTTCACTTAACATCATTTGATTACTACCCTACTACTACACCATGCTGCCTACTTGACGCAGCGGATATTACAAAACAATGTAGATCGATGAATGTAGTAATCGGTGGATTGATGAATACTGAATTGCCCAAATTCGTTGATCCGAAGATACCGAATTCTAGCTATCTCTGACACGTTGATCGCGCACGATACCGTGAGGAGAGATCTTCAATTCTTCGAGCGTTGATCAAGCGCACTTGATTCCGCAAATCGGCTTCTGCAATCGTTGAATCGAGCGCACTCGATTATCCGAGAGAGGAGATAGGAGATTACACTCAACTACCAATTTGAATGAAAGCACAAAGCTAACAAAAGAGAATTTTATTCAAAAAATAAACAACCTATTACAAATGACTTACACGGCCTATTTATAGGCATTTTACTTTACAACAGAAATTTCATCATCTCCTAAGTCGGTTCCGACTTATAACAAACGACTCAAAATAGCCGACCTACCATAAGTCGTTTACGACTTAACAGTTTACAACACAACCCGCCTCAGCCGACTTAACAAACACGACTCACGACTTAAGTACAGACGACATACGACTTAAAGAAATACAACATAATACCATACAACGACTCAACATTTAAGTCGTAGACGACTTAACGACTTAACCCAGTTCACGATTCATCCATAGTAGCGACTTAAGAAACAGCGGTTTAGATTAACTCGGCATAAGATTCAACGGCATCCAGAGCTTCAGCGACTTAACTCTTGACTCGTTAGGTCGTTCACGACCTAACACTTCACCAATTTGCTCTTCCTTTTCTCTTCGTGACTCGATAGGTCGTTCAGGCGACTCAACTAAGTTGTAACTCGGCAACGACTTATTCCCTGCTTCGTTAAGTCGTACACTCACCAAAACACTTCCCCTAAGTTGCTACCGACTTAAACCTTCGCATTTTTCAACTTGTGTTGCTCTTCCTGTAGTCTTAGGTCGTAACCCAGCACGTCCCTTAAGTCGTTGACGACTCATAGCTCCTTCCTTAAGTCGGTCACGACTTATACCTCCTTCCTTAAGTCGGTTACGACTTATGCCTTCACCTTCCTCACTACTTACTCGACTTATGTCTTTGCCTTCCTTGAGTCGGTCATGACTTATGCCTTTGATGCTTTTACTCTTGTTAAGTCGGTCACGACTTAAATCTTCTATCATGTTAAGTCGGTCACGACTTATACCTTTGACAAATGTGGGCTGCGCTGCATCATCCTCCCCAGGTTGAGAAAAATTCGACCTCGAATTTGTAAATTCTTCCACATCAGCTCGTTCATCCCCATGATATGGTACGAGATGTTTAACATTGAACACATCAGAAGTGTACACATCTTCTAGCAGCTTCAACTTATAAGCATTTTCATTAATCCGTTTCACGACTTCTACAGGACCAATTTTTCTGCTTTTAACTTGTTATAAGCGCCCACTGGAAAACGATCCTTTGTTAACACTGCATAAACCCAATCACCTTCATTAAATTCAACATTTCTTCGCTTTAGATCTGCCGATCGTTTATACTTTTCATTTGCTTTCTCCAATCGTTCCTGAACGACTTTATGACATTCCATCAACCCTTCAACAAAATCAACAGCTTTCTTAACTGTCCCCTTTGAGTGTGGTATTACCGTTAAATCCAACGGTCCTTTTGGCATACTAGAATATACAATCTGGAATGGACTGAACCCAGTACTTCGATTTACAACATGATTATGGGCAAACTCTGCCTGGCATAACTTCACATCCCAACTCTTCAGATTGTCTTGCACAAGACACCTCAACAAATTTCCCAACGATCTGTTGACGACCTCGGTCTGTCCATCCGTTTGCGGATGATAAGCGCTGCTAAAATTCAACTTCGTTCCCACCATCTTCCACAAACTTAGCCAAAAATGACTTAGAAAACGAGTATCCCTATCCGACACAATAGATTCTGGCAATCCATGAAGTCGATATATCTCTTTGAAAAACAACTGAGCAACATGAACAGCATCCGCCGTCTTCTTACAAGCAATAAAATATGCCATTTTCGAAAATCGGTCAACTACCACATAAATGGAATCATTACCACGCTGCGTTCTCGGTAACCCCAACACAAAGTCCATACTCACATCAACCCATGGTTTAGTTGGTATAGGTAGCGGCATATATAAACCAGCATTAGTCGCAGTTCCTTTCGAAACCTGACAGATATGACATCGTTCCACAAACCTCTCCACTTCTTTCCTCATCGATGGCCAAAAGTAAGACTGCGAAATCAATTGCAAAGTACGGTCTCTACCCACGTGGCCTTCCTCGTGTAACTCCTTTACAATCTTCATTCTCAAACTACAATCAGGTATGCACAATCGATTTCCTTTGAATAGAAAACCGTCTACCATCATAAACTCATCCGTCTTTCCCTCCTTGACTTTATCAATACACTTCGCAAAGTAAGGATCATCGACAAATAATTCTGGCAACACATCAAACCCTGTCACCTCAACTTTCAGTGTAGTCAACAAATGACTCCTTCTACTCAAAGCATCAGCCACTCGATTCGTCACCCCTGACTTGTGTTTAACAACAAAAGTAAACTGTTGCAGATATGCAATCCACGATGCATGTCTCGCTGAAATCTTGTCTTGCCCTTATAAATGCTTTAACGCCTCATGATCAGTGTAAAGAACAAATTCCTTCTGAAATAGATAGTGTCTCTGGTGTTTAATAGATTGCACAACAGCATAGAATTCCACATCATATGTACTGTATTTCATCTTTGCTCCTGATAACTTCTCGCTAAAGTATGCAATCGGACGTCCCCTCTGACTCAACACTCCTCCAATCCCAACCTTGGATGCATCAGTATGTAGTTCAAATACTAGCTGAAAATCTGGTAATATTAGAATTGGTGCAGACGTCAAGAGTTCTTTGATTCGATCAAAAGCAACTCCGGCTTCCTTCGTCCATGCAAACTGTTTACCCTTCATACAATCAGTCACAGGCGCCATCACACTACTAAAGTGTGGAATTAACCTCCGATAAAATGAAGCCAACCCGTGAAAACTACGAACTTCCGTTATCGTCTTGGGTTGCGGCCAATCTCTGATAGCTTCAACTTTACTTTGGTCAACCTGTATTCCTTCTTCCGACACAACATACCCCAGAAATAGAACACTCCTCGCCATGAAAACACATTTCTTTGTAGCAGCATAGAATTGTTCTTCCGAAGAATAATTAACACTTTCTTCAAATGCTGAACATGCTCTTCTTTACTAGCACTGTAGATCAGAATATCATCAAAGTAAACCACCACAAATTTCCCAATGTACGGTCTGAAAATTTGGTTCATCACCCTCATGAATGTACTCGGTGCATTTGATAGACCAAACGGCATTACCAGCCATTCATACAATCCTTCCCTCGTCTTGAATGCCGTCTTCCATTCGTCCCCTGGTTTAATGCGAATCTGATGATAACCGCTCTTCAAGTCAATCTTAGAAAAAATTGCAGACCCACTAATTTGATCCAATAGATCATCAAGCCTCGGCATCGGAAATCTGTATCTGACTGTGATCTTATTCAATGCTCTACTATCTGTGCACATCCTCCACGTTCCATCCTTTTTGGGTACCAATAAAGCTGGTACAGCACAAGGACTTAAACTCTCCTGCACACGCCCCTGTTCAAGCAATTCTTCCACTTGCCTCCTCAATTCTTCATGTTCCTTTGGACTCATTCGATAATGTGGTCTGTGTGGCAATACAGCACCTGGAACAAGATCTATCTGATGTTGTATATCGCTCAACGGTGGCAACTCTGTTGGTAACTCCTCTGGAAATACATCGTCAAATTCTTTCAAAACTGCCTTCGCTTCTTCCTGAATTTCAACCTCTTCACTGCTCTCTCGCCCAATCAACAAAAACACTTCAGGCTCCTCTTCTACTTCCTTTACAAACTCCTTCAAAGATAACAAAGTTTTAAGCTCTTCAATCTCCTCCAACTTGTTTTCCTCCTGTTGTCGCTTCTTTGGAACTAGAGTAATCTTTGTGCCTTCAAACATGAAACTGTAACTGTTGGTACGCCCATCATGTTGCACCGCCCTATCATACTGCCACGGTCTCCCCAGCAACAAATGACAAAAGTCCATATCTACCACATCGCACCAGATTTCGTCTTTATATTTCTTCACAATTGAAAACTTCACACGAGCCCTTCGTCCAACCTTCACCTCCCCGCCTTTCCTCAACCAAGCTAGCTTGTATGGTTTCGGATGTTTCTCAGTCTTCAATGCCAACTTCCTCACAGCTTCTGAAGAAATTATATTATCACAGCTGCCAGCATCAATAACAAATTTGCAAACCTTTCCCAGAATAGTACATGTTGACTGAAAAATATTGCTCCTTAACCAACTACAATCCTCCTCTTGCTTTGGTGTTAAACAGGACCTCTTCATCATTAGATTATAACCTTCGTCTCTCGACACTTCTTCTTCCTCCTCATCAGGTGGTGAATTGGAACATTCAGCTTCTTCATCCTCAACCTCCGCTATCATAGCTCTCTTCTTTGGCTTTGGACATTCGCTACTTTTGTGGCCCATTTCTTGGCAATTATAACACTTGAAACCATTATTGACTTTCGCCTTCCCAACCTCATTCACAACTGGTTTTGCAACAGCTTTTGAAACATTAGAACTTCCACTAACACCCTTCACTTGATTGTTGGAATTTGTAAACATACCACCTCCTCGTCTTCCCTGTTTCTCCCAAGCCAACGCTTTCTGATGTGCTTCCGCTACAGATCTGGGGTCAAACATGTTAACCATATCCTGAATCTGCATTCGCAATCCCCCAATGAATCTAGATGTCAGCTGCTCTTCCGTTTCCATAATATCATTCCTCGCAATAAGCTGATAAAATTCATCCACGTAATCATTAACATTCTTTGTGCCCTGCCTCAAATTCTGCAAACGTTGATACATCAAAGATTGATAATTGTAAGGTAAGAACGTTGCTTTCATCTATTTCTTCATCTTCTCCCAAGATTCAACTTTTGACTTTCCCATCCGTTCACGTGTAAGTTTGGTTTGCTGCCACCATGCCAAAGCTCTACCCCTCAACCTCGTAGCAACCAACTTCACTCTACGATGTTCTGGAACTTCTTTGAAGTCAAAAATCTCTTCAACATTAGCCACCCAATCTAAAAACTCCTCTGCTTGCATACCACCTTTGAATTCAGGAATTTCAGTCTTCATCCCCGACTCCCACTTGTGATCATACTCAGAGTAATTTCTTCCTTGTCCTCGTCCTTGTCCTCGAACACTACCACCATCATATTTTTCCTCAAAATCAGATGTATATCGTTGTCTATCTCGTCCACCCACATCTCTACTACCATCACGTCTACCACCATCATCCCTTCTATCTACATTCCTCCGTTCACGATCATTCACGTTCCTCCCACGCCATTGATCATCTTCAACACTTCTGTCTCGATTGGAATGTGGCGAGACTCTACTTCCCCCATGGTTAGATTCAGGTGAAACCCTTCTCCGATTTTGATTCATCTCTAACAACATCTTCTCTAGCCGTCCAATTCCTTCGTTAAGCTTTTCACTAAAGTTTTCATTGATTCTTTGCTCCATCTCATCAGCTTCTTCTCTTCGATACAAAGCTTCAACGTTTTGATGTCGATTAGCTCTCCTTGGTGGCATGATTGAATACTTCACAAATTCTTTAACACTCCAAAATTCAAACACCTTTCGAACTTAGATCCAAAGTGAAATGGATCGAAACTTCCACTTTTGTTGCAAATCGCGATGAACACGATGAACACAACTTCTCCAAATGAGGCAAGTTTGGTCTCCCCCACTTCTACTTAGCTCGGCTTCTCACTTCAAGCTCGGCTATCACTTGATTTCTTCAAAACTCCAAAATGATTAGGCTCCAAGTCTCGATCTAGCTATGATTGGCTAGAACAAGCTCTGATACCAAAAACTGACGCAGCGGATATTACAAAACAATGTAGATCGATGAATGTAGTAATCGGTGGATTGATGAATACGGAATTGCCCAAATTCGTTGATCCGAAGATACCGAATTCTAGCTATCTCTGACACGTTGATCGCGCACGATACCGTGAGGAGAGATCTTCAATTCTTCGAGCGTTGATCAAGCGCACTTGATTCCGCGAATCGGCTTCTGCAATCGTTGAATCGAGCGCACTCGATTATCCGAGAGAGGAGATAGGAGATTACACTCAACTACCAATTTGAATGAAAGCACAAAGCTAACAAAAGAGAATTTTATTCAAAAAATCAACAACCTATTACAAATGACTTACACGGCCTATTTATAGGCATTTGACTTTACAACAGAAATTTCATCATCTCCTAAGTCGGTTCCGACTTATAACAAACGACTCAAAATAGCCGACCTACCATAAGTCGTTTACGACTTAACAGTTTACAACACAACCCGCCTCAGCCGACTTAACAAACACGACTCACGACTTAAGTACAGACGACATACGACTTAAAGAAATACAACATAATACCATACAACGACTCAACATTTAAGTCGTAGACGACTTAACGACTTAACCCAGTTCACGATTCATCCATAGTAGCGACTTAAGAAACAACGGTTTAGATTAACTCGGCATAAGATTCAACGGCATCCAGAGCTTCAGCGACTTAACTCTTGACTCGTTAGATCGTTCACGACCTAACACTTCACCAATTTGCTCTTCCTTTTCTCTGCGTGACTCGATAGGTCGTTCAGGCGACTCAACTAAGTCGTAACTCGGCAACGACTTATTCCCTGCTTCGTTAAGTCGTACACTCACCAAAACACTTCCCCTAAGTCGCTGCCGACTTAAACCTTCGCATTTTTCAACTTGTGTTGCTCTTCCTGTAGTCTTAGGTCGTAACCCAGCACGTCCCTTAAGTCGTTGACGACTCATAGCTCCTTCCTTAAGTCGGTCACGACTTATACCTCCTTTCTTAAGTCGGTTACGACTTATGCCTTCACCTTCCTCACTACTTACTCGACTTATGTCTTTGCCTTCCTTGAGTCGGTCACGACTTATGCCTTTGATGCTTTTACTCCTGTTAAGTCGGTCACGACTTAAATCTTCTATCATGTTAAGTCGGTCACGACTTATACCTTTGACAAATGTGGGCTGCGCTGCATCACTACTGCAACCAATAATTGACAACTGTTCTGTCTTCCCTGTAACAATAACGATACAACTCATCGGAGGAATAGCTCGAGCATTTTTTCAAGTGGATGACATAACAACAGTTTTTGGGACAGATAAAGCACAAGCAACAAAATGCTGCAGGGTTCAGCGCAAGCTCTCTGCTAGGATAGATTATGTGACGTGCGTTGATTTGCACTATGTGTATGACTGTTAGGTAGTTTAGTTCATGTGTCCACCTACGTTCGTGAGTATGTGTGCGTTTGCTGGGCATGTGGATTTTGTAATACTGCGTCTGTATATAGGCAACTGTACTACAGTTAAAATATATCTGAATATCTTTTAATGGATGCAAGGTCTTCCAAATTTGGAATGTGCAATTTATTGTTTCACAGTAAGACGTTCTTCTGTATATAGACTGCAGCTTTGTTTTTGCTTTCATCCTCACGGGACTGTTTTTGCTATTAGTCAAGATAAAGGTCACAGAATGATAATGTGAAAATAACATTAATTGCATTTGTATATATATTAACTATTTCATCCCCCATATGCTTGATACTATTCATTGTTATTGCAACACTCAACTATTCCTCATCCTTTTATATTTAGTTTTTTTTCCTGTACCCGCTCTTGACCTTTACCCTGCCATTTTAAGAAATTATGACATGTACCACTGTAAATAATCAATCTTTTCATTTTTCTTTCAGGATTTATTGAGAACAAACAACATCAACCTCACTGTAAATAACCTGCTTCTGGTTCAATGATGCTCTAAAAGTGCACACAAAATTTCTTTTTATTAACAGTCGAGGAAACATCATACATTTGTATATTATGAGAGTTTCAGAGGATGACAATTGGATAGTAAATCTTGTTAGTCCTATTGAAACATACAACAAAATAAATTCCTTGCTTGTATTTGTTATATGAGCTCAATCTGCGTTGTACAGTAATTATTTTTGCATATTTATGTTTGTTGTTAAAATCGTGGTATGTTTCCAACTGCAATGTTTTATCTGCAACGAGCCCATATATCTGTATTAGTGCAGTTGTGGTCACAAATATTTGGTCTTATCATGCATGGAATGAAATTCCAAGTTAACACAAATTAAGAAGTTGCTTTCCATATGTAGTTGGCTCTATTCCAGTTGGCAGTATGTTGTATGGATGATTGATATCAGATTTAGCAATTACGTTAATATATAACCAGATTGACCAACATTTTTCTGTGTGTATGGTTCACTCTGTATTCTGAAAAAATATGAGTACAGCAAAATCTAAATCATATCAAAGAATAAATGGTAGAACAAACATATGAAATAAAATATATGTACAGTACCAACAAATTACAGAACAAACATACATATTTTTTGTTCAACATACAGTGCAATTTTGTTCTTCTCCTATAGAAAAAAGAAGTTAAAACTAACTAAATATATAATGTTTTCTTTCAATAATGTCAACAAACTGAATTAATTTTCATCTTGCTTCAACTGCTTTTTTCAACATGCTTCTTTTCTTCCTGTGGCAACTGCAGAACTTTTCCATGGTCTAACAATATGGTTCATCAGTCATAATGTCGGCTACCATATTTGCTCTTAACTTAGCAATATCTTCTTTTGAAATTTTTTCTACCAATGGTAATCCTGCTGCTTTTTTCCTCATTTTTACCATGACGAACATTCCTGATGCAGCGCGATCTACTAGCTCGTCTGATTTGAATTGTTCAAAGCCTTTAGGTCGCTCACGACCTAGTGATTCCTTAGGTCGCTCATGAGTTACTAGATTCAGCGTAAAGGCATGCAAACGACCTAAGGAGATAAACAAACTAAAGCGCGTTCTATTAGGTCGCTCGACCTTATGTTGCGGGAAGAAAGACGAGTTACGACCTAAGTTAGGTCGTGTGAAGATAGGTCGCGAGAAGAAGAGTCCGTTGCTAAAGATCTTAGGTCGCTCAAACCTAACGAGCTACGACCTTAATCAGCTACGACCTATCTTAGGTCGCTCAAAGGCTAGGTCGCTCAATCCTATAATTCGCATGTGATGAAGACTCTTTTGCCGCTTTACTCTATGCCGCTCAACTTTAGGTCGCTCGAAGATTTCCTTATGCCGCTATTCTTTAGGTCGCTCAAGATAAGTCGCTGCTGTGTATTTTTAGGTCGTTTGACCTTATGTGATGTTGTACTTAGGTCGCGTGTGTTGTACTTAGGTCGCATATTGATGTCATGTGTAAACTGTTGAGTCGCTATTGTGTTGTAAATATCTGTTAGGTCGTTAACGACCTATACTAAGTCGTAAGTCGTAAGTCGTTGCCTGTGTTAGGTCGTGGACGACCTAAGTGTTGTCAAATGTTGAGTCGTGTGTGTTGTAAAACTCTATAAATAGCGGGGTTGAGTCATTTGTAATAGTTTAGTTGATTTTGAATAAAACTTGTTTGTGTGCTTTGTGCCACTTCTCCAATTGGTAGTTGAGTGTGATCTCCTATCTCCACTTTCGGTAATCCAGTGCGCTCGATTCAACGACTGCTGAAGCCGATTCACGGTATCTAGTGCGCTAGATCAACGTACGAAGAATCATAGATCTTTAAACACGGTATCGTGCGCGATCAACGTGTTTGGGATAGCTAGAATCCGGTATCTTTTGATCAACGGATTTGGGCCATTCGGTATCTTCTATTCCATCGATTGCTACTTTCGCCGCATCATTCATTTTCGTTATCCGCTGCTGCGTCAATTCCGCAATCATATCTATTGTAAAACATTTAGTTAGAAAACAATAAATGATAAATGGTGGATATATATGGTCAAAAATTGAGTGTTATGCATTACCAAAAATGCTACAGAGATATTGAAAACTATCCTTAAGATTACATGCATTGACGAATAAATAAACAAACTGTTTGCACCAAAACAAAAAAACAAAAAAAAAAGAAAATAAAAAGAAAATAAACCGTTACACCATATATTTTCCTATACTTGCCAATCGCAATCAAATTTCTTTAGTACATTGCCACACTCTACATCTACTTCATCACAGTAACATCCAAACTGTTTCACTTTCATTGCTTTTATCAGTTTATGAAAATTTAGCAATTTAATAAAAATGATAAAAGAGTTTATCAGTTTCTGAAAATGATAAATGGTATTATCTTTTTCTCTAAAAATGAATATTTTTCTAATGTGTTAACAATATTGTAACGTTTTCTATAAAATGATGAATTGTTATATTTTATATACTTAAAATGGTAATTCTTTTACCAATTTCTGAAATACAATAAATTCTTTTATCAATTTCTAAAAAGATAAATGGTGTTATCTTTTTAACAAAAATGAACATTACTGTAATATAGTAAGTCAGTAATGTTGTTTAATGTTTATATAAAATGATGACTGTTTAGATTTTCTATATTTAAGTTGGTAGATGCTTTTATCAGTTTATGAAAATTTAGCAATTTAATAAAAATGATAAAAGAGTTTATCAGTTTTTGAAAATGATAAATGGTATTATCTTTTTATTTAAAAATGAATATTTTTCTAATGTGTTAACAATATTATAACATTTTCTATAAAATGATGAATTGTTATATTTTATATACTTAAAATGGTAATTCTTTTACCGATTTCTGAAAAACAATAAATTCTTTTATCAATTTCTGAAAAAGATAAATGGTGTTATCTTTTTATCAAAAATGAACATTACTGTAATATAGTAAGTCAGTAATGCTGTTTAATGTTTATATAAAATGATGACTGTTTACATTTTCTATATTTAAGTTGATAGATGCTTTTAGCACTTTATGAAAATTTAGCAATTTAATAAAAATGATAAAAGAGTTTATCAGTTTCTGAAAATGATAAATGGTATTATCTTTTTATCTAAAATGAATATTTTTCTAATGTGTTAACAATATTGTAACGTTTTCTATAAAATGATGAATTGTTATATTTTATATACTTAAAATGGTAATTCTTTTACCGATTTCTGAAAAATGATAAATTCTTTTATCAATTTCTGAAAAAGATAAATGGTAATATCTTTTTATCAAAAATGAACATTACTGTAATATAGTAAGTCAGTAATGTTGTTTAATGTTTATATAACATGATGACTGTTTACATTTTCTATATTTAAGTTGGTAGATGCATTTATCAGTTTATGAAAATTTAGCAATTTAATAAAAATGATAAAAGAGTTTATCAGTTTTTGAAAATGATAAATGGTATTATCTTTTTATCTAAAAATGAATATTTTTCTAATGTGTTAACAATATTGTAACGTTTTCTATAAAATGATGAATTGTTATATTTTATATACTTAAAATGGTAATTCTTTTACCGATTTTTGAAAAACGATAAATTCTTTTATCAATTTCTAAAAAAGATAAATGGTGTTATCTTTTTATCAAAAATGAACATTATTGTAATATAGTAAGTCAGTAATGTTGTTTAATGTTTATATAAAATGATGACTGTTTACATTTTCTATATTTAAGTTGGTAGATGGTTTTATCAGTTTATGAAAATTTAGCAATTTAATAAAAATGATAAAAGAGTTTATCAGTTTCTGAAAATGATAAATGGTATTATCTTTTTATCTAAAAATGAATATTTTTCTAATGTGTTAACAATATTGTAACGTTTTCTATAAAATGATGAATTGTTATATTTTATATACTTAAAATGGTAATTCTTTTACCGATATTTGAAAAACGATAAATTCTTTTATCAATTTCTGAAAAAGATAAATGGTGTTATCTTTTTATCAAAAATGAACATTGTTGTAATATAGTAAGTCAGTAAGGCTGCTTTAATGCTTATATAAAATGATGACCATTTAAATTTTCTATATTTAAGTTGGTAGATGCTTTTAGCACTTTATGAAAATTTAGTAATTTAATAAAAATGATAAAAGAGTTTATCAATTTCTGAAAATGATAAATGGTATTATCTTTTGATTACAAATGAATATTTTTCTAATATGTTAACAATATTGTAATGCTTCTATAAAATGATGAACGATTATATTTTGTATACTTAAAGTGATAATTCTTTTATCAATTTCTAATAAACAATAATTCTATACACAGTAGAATGTATCATATGGTGGTTTACATGCATAAAATTTGAACTTGGCTCTGTCTGACTTTTAATTGATAAATAATTAAGCATTAACAATAGTTAAATAAGCATGAACATATAATTTAATATAATTTAATATAATTTAAAAATAATTATCCATTTTCTTGCTGAGCACAAGTTCCCAATGTAAAGGTACTTAAATCTTTCAAATTTGTGATGTTTTCATGGCATTTGAACACCTTGATGATCTGGTTGACAATTGTTTTCTGTGTAGAACAACATGATTAAAAAACTTAAAAATAAATATGAAATAATTTAGGATTTTATGCAAATTTTGATGAAATAAAAAATTTCTTACTATTATTGCCAAGGCAGCCCTCTTATGCCTGCTGCTGTAATTTTTATTTCTTGATGTACAATACAAAGAGTCATAAAGATCCATGATGACGTTTCTCTATCAAGTTCCAAAAGCGTCCAATGTGCTTCATCATGTACTGGAAATAGTATAGTACAACACAAAGGATTTGAAAAAGCCTTTCTTATTGCTGGAATGAACAGTTGATTTTTCACATTCTCAATGTTATCAGATGCACTTTTCTGTGAAGAGAAATAAATACTGTAAATAATATTTTATTAACGATGGATAGCATTTACTTATATAAAATTGGTCTTACTGTCATTGTTGTGTTAATGTATGTTATGATAGAACTGTTATCATACATCTTCACTCTCCTAAACCAATACCAATCAATAATCTATACAAAAAATCAAGTATATAAGTTACTATTAAAAATAATTTAATAAGAATATAAGTTTTTTATTTTACATTTGGACTAACCTGCCCAGTAATGAATCCACCAAAAAGCATTTCTTCTTTCATACTTTTGTATATGACAATCATATTTTCATCATCCAAATTATAAGCTTCTTCGCTGAAAATTTCAATAAGAATGTTTATTTTAATTATTCTATACAAATATATAAGTAGAATAAGAAATATTTATAATTTCACTTACTCAATGTCTCCAACCACTTTGAAGAAATCTGTTATCATCTTCACTTCATTGTGTGGCAAATGCTTCAATAATGGACAGTTTTCTATGTTTCTACTCTTTTTCTTTATTTGCTCTTCCTTCTTCACTATGTTGTACTTTTCCACATCTATTACTTTATTCTTTTCTTCATAAATATAATTTGGATCTTTTTTTGCCACCCTTACCTTTTGTTTTATTCTTCTCTGCATAGAACTTGGTTCTATTTGTGCTGTTTTTCTCTTCTTTTTTCCTTCTGCCTTTATTTTCAGTTCAACTTTTTTTATTTTTGTTTCTATCTCCTTTTCTTTTTCATTTGTTTTTTCATCTTCTTTCAGTTCATGTTTATCTTCATTATAAACCCTGCCATGATTTTTATCTAACTCCTTTTCCATTTCAGGTGTTTTAAAATCTTGAGATTCAAATAATTTGAAAGAAGGAAATTCTGATGAACTGTTTGTGTGCCCAGCAAATACATGTTTTCTTTTGCTTTCAGTTGTTTCGTGTACATCTTATTCCCCCAACTCTTTCAATTTAGCTTCAAATTTTTTTCTCAAAATTTTTTCTTCTTCCAATTCTTTTTCTTTTAGAAAAAGTGTTTTTTCCAACTGCATAACCTTTTGTCTTGGCCTTTCTATTTCCTTTTGTTTGGCTTCATTTTCCATCAGTATTATTTCTTCTTCTTTTTTCTCTTCTCTTTTTCTTTTTCTATTTTCCCTCTTCTTTGTGTTGCTCTCCTCTTCAACAAGTTCAGTCACTTCAGTTAGTAGTTTCTTCTCATTTTGTGATATTTTTTTGAACCTTTTTGCAATATGTCAAAAGATGTTAAAAGAGTCAGAAGATGTTGAAAGATGTTAAATTAATAGAAAAAAAATGCATAAATAAGAAGATATAAGAAGATGAAAAATGTTAAAAGATGTTAAAAGAGTTATTAACCATACTTTAAGTTGATTGGTCTACAAGTCTAAAATATTCCAATAAAAAGTGGTCGGTTTTCCCTGTATTTTATGGCATCTGCAGCTTAAAAGGATAGATGAATTAATTTTAGGAACCTATAAAGTGCAACTACACTTCTATTCAAGTCCACCATCTGTAATAAGTTAATAGAAAACAATGGCTGTTATTACTAATTTTTACTGCAACAATATTGCACTGTAGAACAATTAGACATATAACAACATATACATCTTTACTAGACAGCTAACAATTAGACTGCAGTCCATAATAATTGAACAATTAATAATTAGGCAAGAAGAATAACAAAAAGTCTAATTTGAACTCTTTCGCCTATAAACAAGCATGTACTACTAAAATTGAAAACAATAAAATGAATTATCTTTATTAATAATTATTTCACTTTTTTGGCTAAAATAAAATTATTATACCTTTTTTCCTTTAACCATATCAAGTGACACATTTTTGAGCTTTGACAAATTCCATTTCACCATCCTTGGGCTCGCCATTTGAAAAACTTTTTTTCTTCTATGATTTCTGTCTTTTCACATATCGAATACTGTAGAATAAAAATTACAATGTGACTTTTTTGTCCAAATATTTTCTTTTTGGTACATAATTATTTATAATAAGAATTAGCACATACTAGTAGAATCATAGAACAGCCTGGCATGCTTCTTGGATCTTCTGCAAACTTCTCAACATTTTTTGAAACATGATTGTATATTGCTTTTGGCCAAGAAATTGAATTTAGAGTTTTCAAATTTAATAGTTTTGGAATAAAACCCCATTGCAAATATGTCTGATTATTTGGAAACAAAAATGTTATAATCATCAACAAAATTAGCAATTTCACCAAGTCGACACCTCCATCTCCCCTATCAATTAAAATCTTCAATCTATTTCCCACTGTTTTTTTGTTAATTCTTTCTCCCCCATCAAAATTTCTATCCAAGAAATCAAAAAATTCCTCAGGAAAGTTATCTCTGCTTATTACTCCAATAGGGAATAAATCCTTACCCACTAATGGCATTCCCAAAATCAAGCTAACATCTTCTTCTGTTAGTTTCAACAATGAATGTCCTATTCTAAAAGCTTTCTCATTTTTATCATAAGATGTTATAACTTCATCTAAACTCTTTGCACTTTTTCGAAAATCTTGCCTTTCTATTTTGTCTTTCAAAAAGATTTCAAAGAAATTTTTGAATGGAGTTTTGCTCATGTATGAAATATCATCAGCTGATAACAAATTCTTTTTTTTATTCTGCTCATCACTTTGAAAAGTGCATCTAAATTACACCTGTATGTTCCAGTAAAATGCTTTGTTTCTTTGTGTTGAACTTCATACTTTTCAACATCTTCATCAGTTTCAGTGTCTTCACTTCTGTTTGTCAAATATATTTCTTTTTCTTCACTTGTTTCACGAATTTCAATTGCTCTATCATTTTGATGTTGACTCTGCAGGTGAGAATCAATGACTCTTTCTTCCACTTCACTTACTTCTAAAGTGGAGATCTGTTTTGTGTTTTATTATAATGGAAATAACACATTAGTATGTGAAAATGAAATGAGGGTAAATTTTTAATAGTCTCTTAACATATATATTCTGTATAAAAAGATACACAGAATTATCTTTTTGTAAAAAGATAAATATTTACAATATATTTACATACTGCCATGATTCTTAATTAATAAATTCTCACTGTAAAGTTGCAATGCTTAACTAATAAATTCTTAATAGGAACCAGTTTCTTTGTTGTTTGTTGCCTACTACCATTTTAGTAGTTTCAGTGTTGGAACTAGTAGAAAACCAAGTAGGTGTTTAGTCACTAATCCTAAAATATGAATTAATGAAATTGATTCAAGATTTATTGATGCAAGAAAAATCCGAATTAATGAAAGATCTGTTAATGAAACTAAAACTAGTAGTAGTTTCAGTGCTTAATTAAATTGAATATTAAGTAGTTTAGATATATTGATGCATGAAAAATTTGAATTAATCTCGATCAGTTATTGTTATAGTAGCAAGTAAAAATGATGCGCATCATAAGAAAAGTGTTAATAATAAAGAAACTTCGCATACCGTTGCTGTTTGTTGTTGAGTAGATGGAGATTCTGCAGTTGATTGGCTATGCCTTTGACAATAGGCGCTGCTCATAGGCCTCATGTTGATACATTGTTGACCATTTATGTTGATAAATATATAGTTTGTAGTTTTCATTGAATTAGTTTGGTTTAATTTCTGCTTTTCTGCAGTTTTGGATGTCTTTCTAGAATGCATGATTATAGCTGTATAAAAAAAGGAAATTTTGTCATTTTGATATAAAGATATATATATATATATAGTGCCAAATTAGACATGAAAGTTGCAGTTGCTGTGGCAGATGTTTGAAAATGCATAGGGGAGTATTTATATTCAATTCAGTGTTAATCCCAAATCCATACATAAGCACATCATCAAACCTCAACAAATGCAGGAAAGCTAAAGATTCGATATTGTTAGCAGTTATTTAATTAGTTTGCCATATATGGTCAAACTTATTAAAATTTCTGCAAAGTCATTCATGAACTATATGCTGCTTACAAATCCAAACTAATGCTAACAGCCGAAATGGCAAAGTATTAGGAAAATATATATAGGCTAATTACATACAGGTCTAATGACAGTAGAATGTTCTGATTCATACTGTCAGATTATTGTACTCAAGCTAGGTGTATAATACTTTTTTTAATCCAAGACAAGGTTAACATATTTAACTTAACTTTATTAAATTATATTTAACTTTATTAAAATGTATTTATATAGAAGATAAATACTATTATCATTTAGTGAAAATAGTTTTATCATTTAATACAAGATAAACATATTTTATTTAACTTTACTAAAGAATATTTATATAAAAGATAAACATATTTATATTTTTTAATTAAAAGATAATTATCAGTTATATATAAAAATAATTATAATTGAATAATTATCAGTAATATCAATAATGTAAAATGACTATTACAACATATTTCAGATAAAGATAAATATTTTTATCATTTGCTAAACTATAAAGATAACTATCACTTTGAGATAAAGATAAAAATAATTATAATTCAATATTTATAAATTATTCCCAGCGCCAAACCATCAGTGGGAGTTTCAACGTTAAGCATCCGTGTGCGACGACTAAATAAAAGCGGGGTAGACACACGGCGTGGGGTTTACTTAAGTGAGTATCAATGAATACCATGATCTTAAGGTTCCCCATGATCTCAAAAAAAAAATATTTATAAATTATTTTGGCATAAAAATAAATACAATTATCATTTAATAATTAATAAATGTAAAATGACTATTACAACATATTTCAGGTAAAGATAAATATTTTTATCATTTGCTAAACTATAAAGATAACTATCACTTTGAGATAAAGATAAAAATAATTATAATTCAATATTTATAAATTATTTTGGCATAAAAATAAATACAATTATCATTTAATAATTAATAAATGTAAAATGACTATTACAACATATTCTAGGTAAAGATAAATATTTTTATCATTTGCTAAACTATAAAGATAACTATCACTTTGAGATAAAGATAAAAATAATTATAATTCAATATTTATAAATTATTTTGGCATAAAAATAAATACAATTATCATTTAATAATTAATAAATGTAAAATGACTATTACAACATATTTCAGGTAAAGATAAATATTTTTATCACTTGCTAAACTATAAAGATAACTATCACTTTGAGATAAAGATAAAAATAATTATAATTCAATATTTATAAATTATTTTGGCATAAAAATACAATTATCATTTAATAATTAATAAATGTAAATTGACTATTGCAAAATATTTTAGATAAAGATAAATATTTTTATCATTTACTAAATTATAAAGATAACTATCATTTTGAGAAGATAAAAATAATTAAAATTCAATAATTAAAAATTATTGGACATAAAGATAAATACAATCATCATTTAATAATCAATAAATGTAAATTGACTACTGTAACACATTTCAGATAAAGATCAATATTTTTATCATTTATTAGATTATAAATAGTTTTATCATTTAACACAAGGGAAACTTATTTAACTTAATTTTATTAAAGAATATTTATGTTAAAGAAAAAGATTAAAATATTTAATACAACCATTTTTCCATAAAGATAAAGAGAATTATCATTAAATATATCTATATGTATTATAATACATAAACTTAAACATATTATCATGTATAATTAAAATATTTAATACAATCGTTTTGCTATAAAGATAAAAAGAATTATCATTAAATCAATACAATTATTCTGAAATTAATATAAACACAACTATCATTTAGTAAACAAATAATTTTAAAAAGATTACTACAATTCTTTTGACATAAAGATAAATAGTTTTATCATTTAATAAAGAATAAAGGTGACGCAAATGTTTTCATTAAATGATAAATAGTTTTATCATTTAGCACACAATAAATAGCTCTATTCTACTCTTAAGTAGCTACATCTAGCCTTATAGTTGAATGGCTTCCATATACTCTTTGGTTCAGATTACTAATATATCTACATGTGGTGCACTGTAATTTTGGATGTTGTTGGATTCGTATTTATTTTTATTTTACTACTGTGGTACAACTTATGATGAGATTCCTCAAGTGACAAAGTGATGGAAATCCACTACTAAAAACAACTATTTGACCTTCAAATAAGCAACAAGGAAATATGGTTCGGCTTATATTGCAGTATAAATACATGCTATCATATTTCATATATACAACAATAAAATCAACAATATCCTACTTGTAACATTAATACATTAGTTGTTTAAACTTGTACCCTACCCTAAGGTACTACGTTGATTTTCCATAAAATATCATATTCCAACAGTTAAGGTCTGAAAACCAAAAGTTTTTTAGTTTTCATCGATTGGCCAAAATAAATACCATCTTTAAATGAATGGATCAAACATTTACAGACTATAGGCAAATGCATCAGAGGTAACTTGACTTAATGTGAAAAGGAACAATTTCAGTGGCATGCAGTTACTATCGATCGAGTAAATCAAATCAGCAACACCACAATTCGAAATTAGAGACACCAATACATAAGACAACATTCGAAACAACAATACATTGTATGAAAACGAACTCAAAATGGAGAATTAATGTTCCTTTACAATCCTACATGCATTAAATTTAAAAAGAGATAACAAAATTACCTTATTTTCAGTAGAAATCGTTCGGCCGAGTACAGATATTGGGTTAAAGCGATTTTGAGTTCGAATCTATTTGGAAGAAAGAGCGGTTATGTAAATTTTGGATGATTTAGTGAAGCGTTCAAATTGAATTGGAAGAAAGTGCGTTGAGCAATTTTGAACTGAGTTGAATGAAATATTAGAAAGAAAAACCTAAATATCTTCTGGGGCTTTTGTTGCGCGCATATGTAAAATGTCCTGCAAACTAATTTTTTGAAGTTGTGGGCCTGCAAACTAATTAGTAGGCCTAAAAGTGCCCTTTAGCCTAATTTCCCCTATTAATACATTAGTCAGTTCTTCTCTTCTCCATAAAACAGGAATGTAATTAATTTCCATAATTACTTCGGTTATTAATGAATCAATCAATTATTTTCCTTTAATCAATCAAATAAAACAAATCAATAGTTGGTAAGGCCATTTACACGAAATTAATTGAAATAGCTAGAAAGTCTGTCAGACCATTCACATAGCATAATGCAAAACGGGAGTGCATAAATTATACCTCAAATCCATAAGGTTTTTAATTTCTTCATTTACCCACTACTCTACTCTGCAACATAAATTAATAATTCTCTAAACATTATTTACTAAAAAAGAACATTAAATTAATTTGTATTTCGTTATATTTTATTCACAAACTAACGAGAAGAAAACATGCGATGGGCCTTCTATATGAGAATCATAACTGACATCGGAGGTTACCTTAAGATCCATTCTCTCATCTATTGCAAATAATATTTCATATCATTGTCGAATTAACTGTCATGTAATAGTCAAAAGATTAATAGGATAGTTATGAAATCAACTAAACCTACTACATACTGGTATTTTCAATTTTCCTATAAAAATTAGAAAGCCATGGTTGTGCTGATTTTAACTATACTATTGAATATTGTACCAGTTGAACTAAGTTGTAACTGTAGTGGCAAATGGCTAGAGAGTCATTATTGTATACTGAAACATGCTCAAACATTTTTGGTATTCCATCAAACCTGATTTGTAATTAAATATTTTCTAAAATAAATAAGTAATTTGCACAAATTTCTATGGTATTAAATCATTCGCGCTGGAACTTTGATTTCAACATGCTACCTTATGTGGCATAATCGTCATAAGTCAGTATTACAATTTAAATTAGTGCATATTAGTGTGGCCTTGTAAATATTTCAAATTGCAGTTTTTTATATTATAACATATAACTAAATTATTTTCTTTGTAATTTACAAAAATATATAAAAATAAATTAAATAAGAGCATAATAAAAGAAAGTAGGAACTAACATCTATTCACATGAGTAAGTAATAACAGTTGACAGGTATGTATCCAACCGCATATGGAGAGAAATATGATCTAATTACTAAGTAAAAGCTCCTAGTATTATTACATGAATTAAATGCTCTTCATACAATATAAGTTTCTCAAATAGATGGAAAGTAACGTTTAAACAAATATAGAGCAATCATTCATTCGTGGAACTGTGAATTGTTATATTTAGTTAAAAAGAAAAGAAAAGGCAAATCACTATTAAAATTGAAGTATGAAATCTTAGACCAGCCATTTACAAGTTAAATGATTTGTTTGAATTTTATTCAACTTGCTATTTTATATATCCTTACTACGAACTGTCAATATCTTTATTGGTCTAAATTTTATCTCGTTGCCTTTTTGAGAATCTATACAAACAATTAATATAGGATTAACCTTTTTTATTAACTAATTCGCATCCATTCAAAACATACGCAGAATCTAAGTTTGATAGGGTTATTTCGGTAACTTCAACAGTTTCATTTGACGCTATTCCTATTATATATAGAGATATAGAAAAGGGTAAAAATATCATTTAATTGTAAAAGAAGGGAGGGGAGTAGAATTATCTTAAACTTATGGGACAAGTTTAAACATTTAGCAGAATACACAAATACCAACCAATCGTCAATCTCCAACCCACTCTGCAAGCATGGAAGAAACCACTTTTTGGAAGATAAAAAAAGGTTGGAAAACGGGGTCGTCAGGCATTAACGGGAATGATTATGAGGTTTGATCCAATTGAAAATTGTTATTACTTTGTAGTAATGTTTCCGTACACATGTTATTTTATTTTTGATAATTACTTTAAACTTATTTTAACTATTCGTAGGAAACACAAACACCAACCAATCGTCAATCTCCAACCCACTCTGCAAGCATGGAAGGTACCGCTTTTTTGAAGATAAAAAAGGGCTGGGAAACGGGATCGCCAGACATGAACATGAATGATTATGAGGTTTGATCCAATTCTCTCTACTGCGTTTATTTTTTTCACGTATTGGGCTGAAATTTTCAAGTTGCACGCTAGATGGAAAATGAGAAAAAAATTAAAATAAAATAAAATAACCAAGGAACTGGAGCACAGAACTAAACAGTGTAATTTTCAGAAAAATCAATGCAATACTCACTATTGGTGTATATCCAGTTAAAGCTGGGAGAAGAGATGTCAACTCCTCAACTGGAAGTGGACAAGAACCTGGAATGCCAAGTGACGAACCCTGAAAGCAAATTACCCAACGCAAACCCGAAACCCGGATCGCAGACTGACAAGGACGCGGGTTGTGATCCACCACTAGTTAAAATTTGCCAAATGTAAGGCCCCGTTTGGTTTCGTTTTGAGTTTTATGTTTTGTGTTTTCAACCTATACTACAAAATACAAGAAAATGTGGGAATTTTTTTACAGTTCTTAGCCATCGCAACGATGGACGGGAAGCGGAGGAGAAGAATTGTTTTCCATCCTTTTGTTATGTCTCAAAAAACGAAAAATCAAATAAACTTGTTTTCTATTTTCTATGTTAGTTTCATTTTTCAAAATTGTGTGTTTTTCAACAATACATAATAAATACGAATTTTTCTTTAGACGAAAACACAACTAAAAATAGCAAACCAAACGGAGCCTAAGTCATTTATGTTAGTTTCTTTTTGTTAGAAACTTTCTAACACAAATATTAAAACATTTGATATACATACCGGTACCTTTTTTCACCAATGTCTTAAAACATTTAAATGAATGCAAAGCTTCTGACTTTTCTACAAGTAAACCCATGCTTTTCTACTAAAATCATCGATAAAACACTCCACTGTGGCTTTGTTGAAGACCTGATGCCCTCTACCTCTTCCTCTATAAGCATTTGTTTTTGTCTGTGTTTGTTTTTGTAGGAGAATAGTAACAGAGTTGAAGCAAGGCAAATTTGCTGAGCTGAGTAGAGTGGTAAACTCGTTTTACCAAAAATACAAGGGAGAGCAGCATGCTGATGAGAACATCATCCAACATCGAGGAGATGTGACAAATTTTTTAGTATGTTTTCTAATTAAAGTTGAAAATAAGAACTTTAAAGCAAAATAGAAAAACTGCAGATTTTATAACGAAGCATTTTGTAGGTGGAAATGGTCAAAGAGATTAAAAGCGGAAGGAAGATGCTTCATCAGGAAGTTAGAGTGACTAGGGAAGTGCTCATGGATGAACTGAACTTCCTGCATGAAATTGTTGAATCAGGTACAAAATGATTATAAAAATACTATTTGTTGCATACAATGTTTATCTTCATGCAACTTTGCAATTGTACTGATCTTATGAATTATGACGTATGCAGTTTGTCAGGCGATAGTCAGAGATGGTCAAGAATGAATCTTCATCTCCTTGTGCACATTGTTTATCGGAAGCTTGGTCTAAAATTCCTGAAAAATTACTTTATAATGATTACTTGGATAATAGTCCGGTATTCAAAGACGCGATCTTTCCAATAATTTTTTTGATAAACAACAGAAGTACCAAAAAAGAGAAGAATGAAGAATATCCGCCATGAATGCACTCGTATTTATGAAAACAGCAAATGAAATTTATTTTATATCATTGATGTAAGAATCAAACGACTTGAAGCATGTAAATCTCCGTTTCATTTATTTACTGTGTTTATTTCACTACTTTCAATATGAATCATTTAACAAAAAGGTCATGTTATTACCTCATTTGTACAAATTTGCAAATAACTCTGGTATTTTCCTCACGTGTGTAAAGATATTCAGCATTACCTGTACTATAGAAAAGTGCAGTGAGAAAAAATAACTCACTAGTATTTTTTGGGGCTAGAAGGAGGTCCTCTTTGTCCACTCCAATATCCTAATTTTTCGATTTATCACCCATCAAAAGTTCAATTAAGAATTCTATAATATTAAAAAGAAGCCATTCCTTAGTGTCCACTTACTTCTGCTGCCCCCACGATAGAAAAAGTTCATGCAGTATCCAAGTAGAAGCTCGATGTTGATAGGTTCTCCAAAGAACTGCTTGAAAACTCACCGTGTTAGAAAACAGAAATTGCTATGACCGATAACATTCCAATTCTTGCTGCGATTCATGGAATGGTCGGTCGACATTATCAAAGGATAGTTTGAATAGAAGTAACCATAAATGATCCAAACACCGATCACAGGGACGAACTGTTTTGACTGTCCTAAAAGGAAGATTCTCGCAAGAAACGAGGACTGGACCAATTCAATGTTCGCAGGAGTGCTACCAAAGGACAAAGACACTGAATTAATGATGGAAAAAAACCATGAGGTTAGAGAGAGCATGCAAATAAAGAAGAATTCAGATTCTGAGGAGGGAACATAGGCAGACGTCCCAATTAACAAATAAATTATCAAGGTTGAATTTCCAAATAAATTCAGGGACCGATTATGGACAAGTGCGATGGTTCTATTAAGGATAACCTTAGTGCATTCAAGTGGCACACGAATATAGCTAAGGTAAGGAGAATATGCAAACATTTTGCAGCGTATTTAACAGGAGCAAGTTGGAGAAATAAGATGGTTCCAGAATAACATCCGCTTATTATTGTCTTTGAAATCCGCTTATTGTTCCTTATAAATAACACAGCTCCATATCTTCATCGCCTCGGTCAAATTCGCCTCCATTCAAAACATCCGCAGAATCTAAGTTTGACAGGGGCATTTCAATAACTTCAAAAGCTTCATTTAGTGCTATGCCTATTATTCATTTGG
This sequence comes from Allium fistulosum, assembly GCA_030737815.1. Taxonomy (NCBI): domain Eukaryota; kingdom Viridiplantae; phylum Streptophyta; class Magnoliopsida; order Asparagales; family Amaryllidaceae; genus Allium; species Allium fistulosum. Next base: position 72,322,621 of record CM060903.1, read on the forward strand.
TAACTTCAAAACCTTCAAAAATTAAAGGTTTAAAATCTTATGTAGAATTGTCATATTATTAATCATATTGCTATTTTGTTGCTTTCCAGTTAAGCAAATTGATGTATTATTAATCAGACTATTCTTTCCTAATAAAAAATAGTAACGTTCAGAATTTACCTTATGTAAAAACGTAGATAAATAGAGGTTTTAATGTGTAGCAAAAATTACCATAACGACTTGAAAGTAAACATATGGAAATAAAGGATATCATGTGCACATGTGATGGGCCTTCAATATGAGAATCATAACTGACATCGGAGTTACCCCTATGGTCCATTCTCTCATCTATTGCAAATAATATTTCATATCATTGTCAGATTAACTATCATATAATAGCCGAAAGATTAACACGATAGTTATGAAATCTACTAAACCCACTACATACTGGTATTTTCAATTTTCCTATAAAAATTAGAAAGCCATAGTAGTGTCGATTTTAACTGTACTATTGAGTATAATACCATTTGAACTAAGTTGTAACTGTAGTGGCAAATGGTTATAGACCATTATTGATACTGAAACATGCTCAAACATTTTCCGTATTCCATCAAACCTGATTTGTAATTAAATATTATCTGAAATAAAGAAGTAATTTGCACAAATTTCCATGGTAATAAATTATTCGCACTGTAACATTGATTTCAACATACTACCTTACATGTCATAATCGTTATAAGTTAGTATTATAATTTAAATTAGTGCATATTATTGTGGCCTTGTAAATATTTCTACTTGCAATTTTTCATATTATAGCATATAACTAAATTATTTTCTTTGTAATTTACTGAAATATACAAAATCAAATAAGAGCATAATAAAAGAAGAGCATTGTTATTGACACACCCAAAATAGATAAGGGGGGGTCAAAAAATTAATTGTCAAATAATTATTATGGGGAGGTATTTAATATATGTGCCTCCCCTTAAAATTTTTTTAAGTATGGACAATAATATCCTTCAGTTTACAAAACCTAATTAATTACTGCTAAACAGGATTAGTGGTAAAACCCTAATCCTAAAAATCTTCTATGGTGGAATTCAATCTAGAATCTATGAAAGACGGTGAAAACAATATGGTACTAACACAGGAAAGTGAAAGGCTAGTTGTATTTGTGGAAGAACCTGTCGGGGAGGAGGTAATTTTTTTTTTTTTTCATTCCATCGTTTTACTGTAGCAGGCAGTGCGTTCGGCGGTAGCTTGCCGTTTAAATCTGTCGACAGATTTCACTTTGTTATATACGGTCATGGTCTGCCGTTTTTTTTATGCATATATCGGCTGGTTCTGGCCGTTTACAACAGTTAACGTATATATTTTTATATTCGGCAACTGTTGGACGTTTTGATGAATGATAAACGGTGGGATGTTGCCGACTGTTACGGTGAAAATAGTAAACTTGTTTATGACTAGAAAATATCGTTTCACAAGTCATTGTACGGCATGTTATCGCCGTACGCTACCAGCTTCTACCGTTATAAAATACAATATTATTATGCCGTTATATTATTATTTTTTTCAAACAGAGTGCCGATATTGAATTTGACATTCACCGATGTAGTAATAGTGAAGAAGCGAAACAAAAGCCGGATAATTTGGAAAATAATAAGGATATTGAAAGCGATAATGAAGTTGACAAATCCAAAGAAATCGAAAGCGATAATGAAGTTGACAAATCCAAAGAACAAGTTAAAACGGACATTGAAATGTCTTTGTCCGACTATCCTGATTTAACATCAGAATTCAGTACTGACAGGGTATGTATTAATGTGTCAATAGTTTTTGTTGATTTTTTTGTGTACATGACTCAATACTGTTGTTTCAGATTTTCGAGTCGAAGGATCAAGTTCGAGATTGGTGCATTAACCGAGGGTTAGATTGTAAGTGTGTTATTGTTACCAAAAGAAGTAGAATGAAAAATGTACATGGGAATGGAAAAGGCTCGAGGATGGATTTAGTATGCGAAAGAAGTGGTCAATATGTTGATCATAAGTCGAAGAATTATGTTCCAATGTCTTCAAAAAAAAAAAAGAAGAACAGGTAGTAGAAAATGTGACTGTCCTTTTGAGTTACATGCACATTGTAGATGTGATGGGACGTGGATACTAACTGTAAAGAATGGGCGTCACAATCATACACTTCCAAACGTTTTAACCGGTCATCCTTTTGTCGCGAGACTCAACGAAGACGAACTCAAGACTGTTGCAACAATGACTAATAGTGGAGTTAAACCTCGAAATATTTTAACCGCTATTAGAATTGACAATCCTTCCAACCAATCAACCATTCGAACTGTGTACAATGCCAAAATCAAACTTAAAATGTGCAATACAGAAGGTAGATCCGTTATGCAACAATTTATGAAATTGGCATCTACCAATAATTATACCGTATATCAAAGAGTTGATGAACAAAGCAATGAAATCACCGACTTATTTTTCAGCCATCCTAGATGTGTAGTGCTTGCTCAATGTTTTTATCAAATTTTGTTCTTGGATTGTACTTTCAAGACCAATAGGTATAAGTTACCTTGTTTCCATATGGTTTCACAGACATCGACAGGGGCTACGTTTACTGTTGCATTAGCATTTCTAAGTCGTGAGACAACGGATTCCTATAAATGGGCTCTTGAATGTGTGCGGAAGTGTTACAGGGATAATGAAGTGCCAGGGGTTATCATCACCGATGCAGAAATCGCTTTAATAAATGCCGTCGCAAATGTGTTTCCAGCATCATATCATATCCTTTGTGCCTGGCATATATCTAAGAATGTGATGGCAAATTGTAAACCAAATTTTATACAAAGGAAGAGAGTAATAATTGGTGAAAAAGAAGTCGTTGTGGAGGATGATGAAGGAAAAAAGGAATATGAAAGTTTTTGGGAAGGATGGACAAATGTGATAAATTCGTTGTCTGTAGAAGAGTACCACAGAAATTTAAACTCTTTTCGTGATAAATGGATAGGTAAGCATAAAAAATCTGTCACTTATGTCCTCAAAAATTGGTTAACAAAATACAAGGAGATGTTTGTTATGGCTTGGACAAACAAAATTAAACACTACGATAATGTGTCTACCAGCATTGTTGAAAGTGCCCACTATCGTCTAAAATTGTATTTTAATTCGGCCGTTGGTAGTTTTGTTCAATGTTGGAGTAGTGCACATCTATGCTGTGAGAATGAACTAGTTGCCATCGAGCATGCATTCGAAACAAGTACGTCTAAAACAATGCATCGATTTAGAATCGAACCAATGTTTAAAGAGTTATTGGGGAACGTATCGCATAAAGCTTTGGATTTAATACTAACTGAACTAAAAAGTGTGTCAACTGTTGGTATGACAGTCGACCAATGTGGTTGTGTGTTATGGAAAGTTAACGGATTACCATGTGCACATATGCTTGTAGATTTTAGACACACCCACGGTTTCATTCCCCTATCCGTTGTTGACTCTTACTGGAAGCAGTTGTCATGTATTCCACCTATTGTGCATCGTTCCACGTTTGCATTTTTCGATTTGCCAGAAATCATTGCATTGAAAAATAGGTATGAAGAATCTCCGGATAACGTTCGACTTGTTATCCAACAACAGTTAAAATCAATTGCTTTCCCACAAACAACTGCTGTTTTAGAACCACCGGTGGCTACTATCAAAAAAGGCAGACCAACCAAAAAGGAACATTCCACCAAACGAGAACTTTCACACTTTGAACATGTTGAAGCGTCATTGTCATCTAGCTCAAACCTCACACCTTGCGGCAGATATTTGAAGAAGCTTGGCATAAAAACGAAGGCGTCACCATCCAAAAAAATTGATGGCGAGTATTTGTGGCAATTGCCCAAACATATAAGAGCTTACATACTCAGTGTAGACGATGTGCCTAGGGACGGTGATTGTGGTTATTGGGTCGTGGTTAAACAATTGAATCTTCAAAATAGACGACCATCAAATCCCTGCAAGTTTGTTCGTGAGTCTATGGTTGACAATATGACTGTTAATGCTGAGATGTACCGTAATATGTGGGATGACTGTGGATACGACGAAATGATGAATAGGATTCAAAATCCTGAGTGGATGCAGATGCCCGAATCAGGATATATAATAGCAGAAACATTTGGCACCGTGGTAGTGTTGATAAGTAATCTCATGTCCTGCACTTTTGTTCCCACCACGGTACGGATGAATTTGTTGAACGAAAATAGAATAGTGGTTATGGGACATGTAGACAACTCGCATTACGTTGGTCTTACACTAACACCAAATTCTCCTATCCCTCCAACACCACAATTCGGATATTTTCAACGCCTTTATAATATCAATGCCGAAGACTGGATCAAACCATATGTGGAACGTATCAACAAATGGTTAGTTTACATGAATGACGGCGGAAATGAAGATCAGACTTCGGCAGTAGACTTAACTAGCGTGTAATGAAAATTATGAACATGTTTCAACATTAATATTTCTGAAATCTTAACTTGTTTTTTATATGAAGATTGTAATATTGGGTGGATGTATGCACGCGTACAAGTTTTTGTTATGTTTTTTGTGAATTTTGGATGAACATTTTCATATTCGGTTGATTTATGCACGCGTACAAGTTTTTGTTATTTTTTTGGTGAACAGGTTCCAACCTGAGCTGTTTCGATCCATCGTTGACATATTATTGTGTATTATTCGGTACATATAAACCGTATATGGTGTATTGGAAGCAACTAATTCAAAGCAAGTTATTCGGCAAATGAAGGCCGTTTTATATTAACGTAAACGGAGATGGAGAGCCGAAATAAAATGAATTATACGTCAGAGACCAACCGTCTGAACAATCATAACAGTACTTACCTTTAACCGAGAGTATACGGCCAATTCCTGCCGTATTTTAGAACAAATATCGATATCTGTACATCGTTAACAACCTAATTCAATCTCTGATTTTAAACAACACGACAACTCTATGTCGTATAAAAAATAATTAAACGGCGCAGCACCACCGTCTGCATAACTGATTTATTAAGATGTATAACCGAGAGTTTACGGCCAAGTGAAGCCGTATTTTAGTGCAAACATCGGTACAGTTTCACCGTCTGCATAAATGAATTATTCACCTTTATAACCGAGAGTTCACGGCAAAGACTTGCCGTACTGCCGGCTAATATATGGCAGATTGCCACCGTATAGTCATTTACGGTAAGATGTCGCCGTACATTAATACAAACATCGGCCAACTGTTACCGTCTGCACAGAAAGCATATGAAAACAATTCCAACCCGAAAGTTTTCGGCCTCATCTTACCGTATTACGGTGATAAGTTCGGTTGTCCATCACCGAATAATGGATTAACGGTGAGCATTTGCCGCATTTCCTAACATTGACCAATACACATATATGAAGACAGATCAAAACACTTCAAAATCCAAACACAAGTCACATGACCAAAACATTTCAAAAATTCAATCTCAAATATGAAGACAGATCATTTAACAACATATATATTACCAAACCACAAACACATTTCCCAACCATTTCATATCATAAGCATTCGTCACCGGCAAACTTAAATTACATCACCATTCGTCACAAAAAACACAATTGTCATTAGCTTACATATACTACAACGGCAGCAAAACAAGAATCAAAATTACCGTTGTGTCAATTTTAATAGTATGCTAAAAATTACTTGCGACCACCACGTTTTCTCTTTCTAGCAGATTTGCTCGTTGATGCGGTGTGCGATTTCTTGTTTCCACTCCCTCGTACATCTCTTGTTCTCTCCTCCCCATACAAATCCAATGGTTCTGGATTTTCTATTTGCTCAACTTTCTTCAAAAGATTATCACGATACATAGTGGGAGGACATGACTTTATGTAATTAGCAATATGACTTAACCTGCGTTTCTAGAAAAGAAAAAAAATAGGTATTACTCTAACAAAAAATGTGTAATAGTCAACCGAAAAAGTGTACGTGTACTTGTAAATATTACCAATTCGTCATTCAAATTTGACCCTTGTTCCATTGCAAAATAAAATGCGGCTCTCACGTCACCAACTTCAGCTCCTACACAGTTTCTATGTCGCCGTAAGACCGGAAAGTGTTCGAATATCCATACCTACATAGGCTAAATATATTAGTAATGTACGGTGATCAAAAAAACATTATTTAAACACCCATACCTGAAACAAGGTCATACACCCCGAAAATTGTTGAACATCCTTTCTAGTTGTCTGACCAAGACTATGAATTAACCAACTAAGACATGCAGTGGCCCAAGAATACTTATGCACCTGGCTGAGATCCCCAAGACATTGTAGAAAATGAACGCCTACTTTGTTACCAGACTTATCACCACACACTAAACATCCTCTGCTTCATTCCGTGTAACCTCTTCCTGTTTTTTTTCAACTTCTAGCTTTTGCCTTTCACTTTGCAGTCTTTTACGATTGGAGGCTGTCATTGGTTTCCTGCAAATACAATACGAAAGAGCATATAATAATTGACATGCATAAACATCCTATGTTCATATACAAATAGTCACTGTATAATGAATAAGTTCTCTCTAACAACTACATTAGTTTGGTTAATTATATGAAGGTACAAATTGTGCTTAAATAAAGAATTTCTATACTAATCTTAGTAATAGCAACATCTAACCTGTAGTTTTAAAAAATGCATATAAATAAATATCAATATATCAAAATTTATTTTGTGTTAAATATCAGTTATGATTTAAAGGTTTTGATAGCAAGTACATCCCATTAATTATTTACTTTCTAAAGATTACATGATACTCCCTTAGTTGTACGTACATATAAAAAGATCAATATCCAGAGATATTTGCAATTAAACATGCGGCATTAACTTTAGAGTAAATAATTTTTAAACAGTCAAAAGAATATATAGAAATCAATTTACCTAAATTTATTTCAGTACATTTCTAATTCCCTATAAAACCAAGACAGTTTATACCAGATTATTTACATTTTTCCTATAAACAAGGATACCGGACTACGATAAAAATGCATAGCATGGTTGTTTTGTTCATCTGTTTTACATAAATTCCTATATTTTCGTATAAAACGGCAACATAAATTCCTATATTTTCATAAATTCCTATATTTGCATAGCTCAAATTGTGTTCATGGAATGATAGAACGGCTAGGGGTCGCCGAATGGTACATACCAAATAACTGTGCAACACAAAAATAGATCCCTAACTCGACATAACCCCACCGTACTCCACGAACGGCTACTGTCAACCGAACAAAACCCTAAATACGATTTCAAAAAAGCACCGAACGAAACCCTAAAATCGATTTTGACTCAATATCAGCGACCGAAATCAAAATCAATAATCAAAATCACTTACCTCTTCAACTCGACTTCCAATTGAGGTGAATCAGCATTTTCGCTTAAACGCTTGCTGGCTGTCCTCTTCGTCCTCACCATTTTCAATTCGAATTTGTTGAAGCTTCTGATATTGGGTGCGAGGGCGAACTGTTTGGAGACGCGGGCGAACTGTTTGGAGACGAGGCCTGGATGAAATAGATGAAAGAAAGAATGTTCAGGTTAAAGGGCGAACTGTTAAAGGTAAGTTTGGAGACGAGGACGAAATGTTAATTGCGAGGGCGAACTGTTGAAGCTTGTTTGGAGACGAGGCCGAATGTTTGGAGACGAGGACGAAATGTTTGGAGACGAGCGGTTTCTTTTTTTAACTGAGGATGCTATTTCAAAACGAAGGGTAATTATGTAAACTAACTTATTTTTAATGGTTCCCCCCTTAATACTTTTCTAACTGATAGGTGTCCCCTTAATAATTTACCCCCCTTATCTGTTTTGGGTGTGTCAATAACAATGCTCAAAGAAAGCAAAAATTACCATCTGTTCACAGGCATAAGTAATAACATTTGACAGGTATGCATCCAACCGCATATGGATATAAATATGATCTAATTACTAAGTGAAAACTCCTAGCATTATTACATGAATTAAGTGTCTCTTAATACAATATAAGTTTCTTGAATACGTGGAAAGTCAATGTTTAAACAAATATAGAGCAATCATTCATTCATGGAACTGTGAATTATTATATTTAGTAAAAAAGAAAAGAAAAGGCAAATCATTACTAAAATTGAAGTACGAAATTTTAGACTTGCCATTTACAGTTGAAATGATTTGTTTGAATTTTATTCAACTTGCTATTTATATATCCTTACCACGAAAAGAAGCGATTGTCAATATCTTTATTGGTCTAAATTTTATCTTGTTGCCTTCTTGAGAATCTATACAAACAATTAATATTGGATTAACCTTTTTTATTAACTAATTCACCTCCATTCAAAACATATGCAGAATCTAAGTTTGATAGGGGCATTTCGGTAACTTCAAAAGCTTCATTTGGTGTTATTCCTATTATATATAGAGATATAGAAAAGTGTAAAAATATCATTTAATTTTAAAAGAAGGAAGGGGAGTAGAATTGCCTTAAATTTATTAGACAAGTTTTCCTAATACAAACAATTCTAAACCCTAGTTCTGTCGTTCTCCTTCTCCGTCTTCCCTAGTATTCTTTATCCTCCTCCTTTCTCGCTCATCATTTCTCTCTACCATGGCTGATAAGAACCACTCCGCAATAACTCTCACAAATATCAAGTTTGCATTACCCATTGTTCTAGAAATGGAAAAGGGTCATTACTCTCACTGCATAGAACTCTTCAAGATCCATTGCCATGTACATCAGGTAATCGATCGCATTATTCCTCCTCCTCCATCCAAGGAAGGCACCGAAGTCAAGGAAAAAACCGACGAAGAATTTGAGGAATGGCGACGATTGGATGCAATGGTCATTCAATGGATTTATGGAACAATTTCAGGTGATCTTCTCGGCAACATCATCGTCCCTGACACAACGGCTGGGAAGGCTTGAAACAACCTTTGGGATATTTTTCAAGACAATGAAATTTCTCATGCTATATATTTAGAGCAACAATTTAATGCCGTTCACATGGATAATTTCCCTAATGCGAATGCCTACTGCCGTGAGTTGAAGAATCTCGCTGACCAACTTGCAAACATCGGAGCATCGGTCTCAGACAACCGCCTTGTTCTTCATATGATTGCAGGTTTAATCCCAGTTATGATGGAGTTGTGATATACCTTCAACAAGCAAAACCTCTGCCTCCTTTACACGAGGCTCGTTCACGCCTTTGCTTAGAGGAGACACGCAAAGCGAAGCAGGCAAAGGCGATAGCAGCCCAAGCCGGCACAACCCTTGTGACAACCATGGCTAATGACGGTTCTAACAACCCATCTTCTAGAGGTAATGGTCGCAATTTTAATAACAACAAAAAGAATGACAAAAATGGTGGTCATAAAGGCAGTAAAGGAGGTGGCCGTGAAAAAGGAAAAGGCAACAGCACCAATAATGGCAGATAGCAGCCCAGCGGCACCAACATTGGCTACCGACAGCAGCATCCTCAATAGTGGGGACCGTGGTAGTGGTGTCCGCAATGGCGGCAACATTGGATGCATTGGGCAGTTCCCCCTTGACCATATTCGATTCAAAGGAGTCGTGGAATGACTCTTCGTCAACCGGGATTGTTGGTTCGTGTCCTCAAGCTTACAACGTTCAAGCACCTCCATCTACCTATGCCCAAACTGACATTGAGACTGCTATGCATACAATGACGCTCAGTCAACCAGACGAGAATTGGTACATGGACATCAACGCTACGTCTCATATGACGACCAATGGAGGTACACTCTCACCTTATTTTAATATGAGCATTCACTACAAAAAAGAGGGCTATTTTCCAACCCAGAATTCCCTACGCCATCCCTACGCCGCGTAGGCGCGGCGTAGGAAAAACGTGGAAACATAAAGAAGGGGTAGGGACGGCGTAGAGAATTCCCTACACATTTCCTACGCGCACCAGTTTCTCCAACAATTGACTACGGCGTAGGAAATGTGTAGGGAATTGCCTACCCATTCCATACACCTTATTGTTCTCCCTACGCATTCCCTACGCCTGTGGAGGAAAGAGGTTGGAATTTCTCTACGCTTTACCTACGTCAGACAATTATTAACTTTTGTAGTTTAACTTGAAATTATATTATAAAAATATATAATTTAATTTTTCAGTAAATCGTACTAACTTTCGAAACTAAAATAAAATTATATGTATATATATATATATATATATATTAAATTTAAATTATAATAATTAACTTTTAGATGTTTAATTAACTAAAAAAGAATAATAATTAAATTTAATAAGTTGAAATACCAAATTAATAGTCCGAAATATGAAAATTATGATTCAAGAAAAGTAAGCAAGAAATTTACATTATATAAAAAAAATTAAATTCAGTTAAACTTAAAAATAAAACTGATTAAACTTTGCGGAAAATCTGCTTTGGTTAGAAATGTGACATTTTTTAATGAGTTATTGTTTTTCTATATTATTGTAAAAGTCTTTTTTTTCTTTTGATAATTGATTATACTTGGTTTAAATTTTAACCCGGTTAACATAAATTTGCAAAATATAGGCATTGAGATATATCTGTTCAACTTTTGCATCCAAATCAACTATATTTTGTCTTTTTAACATATTAAATATTTAGTATTTTTTTTATTTTACATGGCCTACAAAAGAATGAAATCGCATAGGAAACGCATCAGCCACATGCACTTAAATAATAAATTATACAATAACAAACGCATCAGCCACTTTCCTTCCTCAGTACGCCTAAACTACCAAAGCCTTAAATCCCAAATCGTTTCCACAAGCTTGTAAAGGTTTGCAGATCCAACCACCAAGGTTCACACCGCAAACCGATCACTCACCCAAACCCAGCTACCATCCCACTGTCATGCACCGACCCTTCCCGAGCAAGTAGCTCCGCCCACAGCAGCCAATAGCCGATTTCCCTCGCCTTGGCCTTGTCACTGACTCCGCCGTCTAGCCACCTCTTCTGCCTCCTTCTTTCGCCGTTTGCTTATCTTCTTTACTACTAATAAAGAAAATTCATTGAGCTAACTTCATTCGTGTCTTTTTGAAATTCCGAAAACACCCTTTCTTTCAATTGTTTACCGGTTCGCACTCCTGCTCTTATTTCCCACCGCATCCATTACTCTCCTTCCCCTTAACCCTCCTAAAACCTAATTCTCCTCCTTCCAGATTTCATCCGCGTAGTCCCCGCTCCCCTCCATCCTCGAATTCAATCTCGCCTACCACGTAATTTCCACGGCAACTTCCCTAACCGTCATTCTCCCTTACCTGCAGATTGCAACATTTGAGCATGATTCTTCACCGCCCTCCCTATTCAACCCTGATTCCATCCATCCTCTAACTCGACCTCCGCGCTGACGTGCTGTCCAGAGTATACAGGTATGCTTCTGTACACCGTTTTGCTATTTTTTGATCTCCCTTAGCTTCGTGTGCTACCAGTTTTTGCATGGCTTCACTGTTTTTTGATTTCCCTTTTCTGATTTGGGGATCGTGAAATTAACATTTCACATCTTACCTCCTTATTTACCTTAGATCTGATTTTTCCACCTTAACTGTTATTCGCGAGATGAAATTTGGGGATCGTGAAATTAAATTTGTTCCCTCCTTCTGGTATCCCCTAAAATAATTCCGTCAAAATACGATGATGAATGTATAATAGTCATGATTTAATTATAAAATCAAAACCGACTGGATTATGTTTTGCGTTGTTTTATATTATGCTTTTGACAACAAATAAAACTCCTATAGAAAAATGATGTGGTGGCGAACAGGTATTTCAATGAGAATGGCTGGCCCACTTCGTATGTATTTGAAACACCTCCTATGGAAAAATCAGATAGGGAAAAATTAGTGGATGTGCTCCAGGTGATCCGAATGTCAATACTTTCCATATATTCAATTATTTTCGATTTTCTTCATTGATTGTAGCCAGAAGCTCTATTAATATCTCATAATTCTTTCACACTTGAAATTGAGATATTATGTTATATGAATGTTTTTGAGCTGAATAGATTAAGTTATAACACCGTGATATAAAAAGTGAACCACATTTTAGATTTTACCATCGTGAGAAAGGGAAGAGAACAAGAGAGTAAAACACACAAATACCAATATTGACTGTAAAAAACCTGTAAATTGTAAGAATCAAACCGGAGAATACAACAGGCTAAGATCCTTTCTTCAAATTATTTGGGTTATTTTGGCGTTCTTGCTCAAAGGCCTACTAGTAACACAGTTAAAACTGGTATACTAGTTTAAGTAAACTCTAATCCAAGGTATATTAATTTTCTGCTCCATTGTTTGTCAATATGAGCAGGCCTTATTCTAACATTGTATACAATTGTGTAGGATTGGAAAACTGAGAGGTACAATTCCATTATCAAGTCCGGAAGTGTAAGTGAAAAAAATCCCATGAGTTTCACTGTACATAAAAGCATGAATGCATTGAATATGGGTGCATGATACAGTTACTACTTTACCCTTACCTTTCTACAGGTGCAGCCTAGACCTGGTGTTTTACAATTAATGGATGATGTCAAGGAAGCGGTAATATAACATCCATGCAGCCTTAAATCAGTTTGTTTAATGTATTGTTCACATGTAATAATTATTTTCTGTATGTTGAATCATCTGTTATTTAATGTTTTTCTTGCTTTTAGCTGTTATTTAATGTTTCTCTCTCTCTTTTACATTGATGTCCAGTAGGGTATCAAGCTAGCTGTGTGCTCAGCAGCAACAAAAAGCTCAGTTGTGTTATGTCTTGAAAATCTTATTGGTTTAGTAAGTATATTCCTTTTTTTCATCAACATAGTATGATCATACATGGTTATTTTTTCTTATAATTGTGCATTCTTTCCCGTTAGGAGCGTTTCCACAGTCTAGACTGCTTTCTTGTAGGTATTTTCGTATGTTTATGTACTCTTCTGACAAAATTACCGTAAACAAAATATATTCAAGTTAGGTCATATGGCGTTTCAGGTGACGATGTTAAGGAGAAAAAACCTGACCCATCAATATACTTGACAGCTGCAACGGTAATCAAAATAATTACTGTTGATCTCTGTAAATACAATATCAAGGACAATACATTGATGTTTAACTAATTGATGGCCATCACCATGCTCAGAAACTTGGTGTATCCATAGACAACAGTTTGGTAGTTGAAGATAGTATTATCGGTTTGCAGGTATAGCCTTATTATCAATTTTTTATTTGAGATGGTTATTGAGGTAAAACAGAGCCTTTCGCATTGACAGGCAACAACTGGAGCAGGAATGCGATGCATTATAACGTATACTTCATCTACTGCTACTCAGGTAAAAGAAGGCCCATTAGAATAACATTATATCTTTCTAAATATTCCTCCGCAACAAAACTTCAAATTGAATTTATTTACTACATTCTACATGCATAGAGCTTCGCCAGTAGTTTACATTCTGAAACAACTGGGAATCCCATCAGTTTTTGTTTCTCAACACCGACACTCAAAGTATACTTCCAGCAGCTCCTATTCTTCTCATCTTTCAAAACCGTATGATAAAGCTCAGTGATTCTTACAAGAACCAGCAAAAATGGAAACGAAGAAGAAGAAAAATTATAAAACAAAAATTATATATTTTCAGTGAGTTTATAAGAACCTATGGATTCATATAGTACTTTTCAAAGAACATGTAAACGCAGTAAATCTTAGAACTAACGTATGATGTTCTATTTTTATAAGGTACATTGTATGATGTTTGAATTAGATGAAACAACTATGTTTGAGTTATGTAGCAACTTTATTTTATTGTAGGACATGATTTTTTTAAATACATTTGTAGCAATTTTATGGTAATTTGACAATGATATGCATTCTACATTAATGTTTTGTAATGATATATATTGTTACGATTTTGCATGTGGTTATATATTATATTTAATGCTTTCTGTTGTTGATGTTCGGGTTTATTATATTTTATTATGATCTGTGGTAGATGAAGGTAAATACAATAGAATCATACTGAATTTTGGTGTACGGTGGCGTAGGGAAGGCGTATGGAACTCGTAAGGAAAATCCGATTTCTGCACTTTAAAAGGAAGAAGGCTAGGCGTAGGGAAGACGTATGGAATTAGGCGTAGGGAACACGTATGAAATTAGGCGTAAGGAACGCGTATGAAAATAGGCGTATCGAATGCGGCGTAGGGAAGGCGTAGGGAATGCGGCGTAGGGAAGGCGTATGGAACGGGGCGTAGGGAAGGCGTATGGAATGGGGCGTAGGGAAGGCGTATGGAAGGAGGCGTAGGGAACCCGTAGGGATTTTTTTGCGACGCATTGTTTTCCAACCTCTTCTTTGGCGTAGGGTTGGCGTAGGTAAAATATTTTCCCTACGCCGCGCCTACGCCAAACTGGCATAGGGAATCCAAAATTCTTTTGTAGTGATTAATCGTAATATAATTGTTGGTAGTGGTCAACAAATTCCGATTTGTGGTTATGGACAAAAATCGCTTTCTCCCCCTCACCCTCTTTTACATTTAAATAATGTCCTTCATGCCCTAAAACTCATCAAAATTTAGTGCATGTACGTGGTTTTACTATTGATAATAATATTTCTGTTGAGTTTGATCCTCTTGGATTTTCTATGAAGGACCTTAACGGGGATGCATCTAATGAGTGTAATAGCATAGGCAATCTTTGTCCACTCACTACCGACTTCACCAAAAATCAAGCAATCCAGCCTTCCACCTTTGTTGCTTTATCTCTTGTTTTGTGGCATAATCGTTTGGGTCATCCTGGATCGTTAGTTTTGAACTCTCTCAAAAATAATAAGCTTATTAATTGTAATAAGACATCTTTTTCTTTAGTTTATCAGTCTTGTGTTTTTGGTAAACATGTTAAATTGCCTTTCTATGATTCTGTTTCTCATACTTGCTTGCCATTTGATATTTTGCAATAGTGATATATGGACTTCACCCGTCTTAAGTACAGCAGGTCACAAATATTATATTTGCTTTTGGATGATTTCACTAATTTCTTATGGACATTTCACCTAGGTGTTAAATCATAAGTTTACTCCACTTTTTTGAAATTTAGTGCTTACATCCGAAATCAATTTGAGTGAACTATCAAATGTTTTCAATGTGATAACGAAAGGGAGTATGATAATGATCCATTTAAGTTATTTTGTGTAAAAAATGGAATGGTTTTCCGTTTCTCTTGTCCACATACCTTTCCACAAAATGGAAAAGCCGAGCGTAAAATCCATTCAATAAATGACTTAATTAGAACCCTCCTAGCTCATTCCTCCATGCCTCCATCTTTTTGGCATCATGCTCTACAAATGGCAACATACTTACTTAATATTTTACCAAGTAAGCTTTTGAAAAACACCCACAAAAATTCTTTACCAAAATGATCCATCTTATTCTCATGTTCGTGTCTTTGGTGTTTATGTTTTCCTTTAGCATCCTTCGACTAAAATCAATAAGCTTCAATCTCGATCCACACCGTGTGTCTTCTTGGGTTATCCTCAAAATCATAGGGGCTATAGATGCTATGATCTTTCGAGTGGAAAAGTCATAATATGTAGGCATGTTATTTTTGATGAGTCGACATTTTCATTCTCTTCAATACATACTCCAACTCCTAACACCTATGATTTTCTAGATTTTGGATTTGCTCTAAATTCTCTCACTCCGGTCCAGCCCCAGCAAGCCTAACACAGGCAGCCCAAAATCCACATCAAAGTCCACCTCACATGGCTCCACTATCACCACCTCAAAATATTCCTAAATCTCCCAACTTAAGAAATAAACCCACTGCTCAAATCAGTCTAACAAGGCTAGCCCAACAAGCTAGAAGCCCAGCTAGCAGTCCGCCCACCTCTCTGGCCCACCTTTTTGGTCCAGCGTTTTCTCCTCTTTCAAGTCCACCTCACATGGCACATAATTTACCAACCCAGCCCACTGCATTTTCAAGTCCACCTTATGTGGCATCCATAGCCCAGCCAGCCCACATTCCAGCCGGTCCACACTACTTGTCCCATGCAGCCCACTGACTCCATGTGTGAGGATCCGTTTCTTTGAATCTTGAAAATCGACACTAATACATCCTCGGTATTCACGTGCCGTAAATTCAAGTGCTGGATAAGCGGATTCTCAAAGGTAAGAAAGAAAAATAAAGACAGAACAGAATCTCATATATATTATTTTAGTAAAAACTTAACAGCGGAAATTAAAATATATTTAGCGGAGTTCAAAACGTGGACAGTTATAAATTTTTGTCCTTATAAATGCGGAATACAATATTACAAGAGTGTGGTGAAAATAGATAAAAATCTTCTGATTCTATGCTATGAGCTCCATCCAGATTTCTTCTAAACTAAATCTGACTACTATGCTGCCTAGGAAAATTAGGGCACCTAGAGTTTAAGGAAAAAGACAATAAAGTCCGGGTCAGTCATGGGACTGGTCTATGAACTCAAAATACGCGTTTTGAAAACAAAAGGGTATCTCATAAGACCGTGTCACGCATAAACACGGAACGAGTTTTTACCTTATGATAACCAAATCTTTATTACGTAAAAATAAGGGTTATTAATTTTAATGACATTTCTTTGAAATATTTGCAAGTAAACTTATTAATCTTAGCCGAAATTGTTACATTATTAAATTCCAGCACACTAGCCACAAACGTGGGTTCTACAAACAAAATAACAGGCACTTATTAGAGAATGGATTTCTATACAAATGACCAGGTGAATGGACTACCTTTCGACAGTACATATCTAGAGAAATGTACCGAGGCCCAACCGATGGTCCTCTACCAACACAAGACCGACCTACCACTTCCTAGATAGTACCGAATATGTCATCACGCCGGCGTTCCCGACCTATCCTAGGGCCCTCACAGCATATATCCACAATAATTTAAGTCCAAAACATCACAGCGGGAATAAATATATCTAGAAGGGGATGATCATATCATAATGGTTGCGAACTAAATAGCCTTGCCGCATTTACCTTTTTTTGGCCATTTTCGGGTGTGAGGCATGAGGTAATGATTACCTTTTACTTTGCACTTTTCACTTTGAATGTCACATTTCCATTCCATCGATCACTGTTGACTTCCACAAACATACAACCTCCGAGCTCATACATCTCAGAGAAGGGTGTTAAGCTAAGAGAAGTTGTTGTGACGCCCCACCTCTATACTCACGCTAGCCAAGGACACTACGTGGTAATGCCGTCGACTAGCGCGGAGAATAAGGCTGTTGAGGAGCGACCATCCATGTAATTGCTTTGTGCGAGTACCGATATGCCAGATAAAAATATAACTTTTCATCTCAAGAGGAAATCCGACATACCGATACAAACTCAAAGCTACTACATGGTGGCTATGTATATATACTTCGGAAACAAATATAGAAATAAACATAACACAAATCAGTCACAGATAATTCATATCACAAAGGCGGAAATAGATATGAATATAACACAAGAAAGTATACATCAGAGTAGTGGTCAAACAAGATTCACAATATCAAAAAGAATAGATACAAGTGCTAGACAAAAGAATACGTATACATCAAGGAGTCTATATCTCAAATGTATACAACTAAAAACTACTAAACTAAAGTAGTTAGCCAAAAATCAGATGATTATCCCAGATAAGAAGTCATGAGGAAGCACCTGTAAAATCTCGGTCTGACCCGAGTATTATTTAATAAGAAAATAATAAACGGATCAGTCTAGCTATAATTATCAGATAAAATGAGATATAAGAAGAGATATAATAAAAACGTATGATAACCAAAAATGTCATACCTCGACAAGTATACATTAGAAAATCAACGAAGGAAAATCATACAAATATCTCACGAATCTCATAGCATAGAAAGAATGTCATATTCTTTATTTAATTCACCAAGCCACAATAAATGACATACATATCAATGCCAACTGAAAAAGGCGGTGAAACATAAATTCCAGAAATCACAACGAGAAATCCAGAAATCACAAGAAAAGAGGATGGCCAATCCCAAGCGGAACGCGATTCCATAGACCGAACATCGACGCACCTAGAATGATACGCCCCATGCACAGTCGAACATCGACGCACCTAGAAAGATACACCCCATGTATAACTAAACATCGATGCACCTAGAAAGATACGCCCCATGATTAGTCTAGCATCGATGCACCTAGAAAGATACACCCTATGCAAAGTCTAGCATCGACGCACCTAGAAAGATACACCCCATGCATAACTAAACATCGACGTACCTAGAAAGATACGCCCCATGTAATGTCTAACATCGATGCACCTAGAAAGATACACCCCAAGCAAAGCCGAACATCGACGCACCTAGAAAGATACGACCCATGCATAGACGAACATCGACGCACCTAAATAGATACGCCCCATGTCCCGACTTATTGAGTCGATTGCTCCATAAAGTAAATAAACATCGACGCACCTAAATAGGTACGACCCATGCGAGAAATAAACATCGACGCACCTAAATAGGTACGGCCCATGCGTGAAATAAACATAGACGCACCTAAATAGGTATGACCCATGCGAGAAGTGAAACGAAGCTCATTAAAACAAGGAACAGTCCTCCACGTGGACAAAGAGACATCGCACATTTCTAGTCTAAACCATAAAATGATCATCATCGATCATCAAGAAGTGTCGATCACACTAAGCTAGTAAATATAAGAGTTTAGCTTCATGTGCCATAACCACTTGCTTAACTCAAATATTTACGAACAGATTGTAGATTTCCACTCGAAAATTGTCACAAGAGTTTCAATCGAACAAGTCCATAAATTAACCGACGAAGTAAACGCAAGCGTTTCATACCACTTGTTTTGTTAAGCCGTTTAATTATATTTTCTCATACGAATGAGGTAAAGGTATGTTTTATTAATTCATTACATATGTGATAATCATGTAATTCTAGATCTTAGGGTTTATATTATTCGCAAGATATAGATTACATAGATTTGGTAAATTGCATTTCATTACATATTATTCTCTTACATTGATCTAATAAAATCAAATCAACTTTTTTTTAACATACTTTTTCTCTAAAAAAAGAAAGAAAGTAAGAAAGTGATTTTCTAAGAAGGAAGGAGGCATCGGCTTTATAAATAAGAAAGAGAAGTTAAATTGGAAACGGTAATGAGCGTGCGTAAAGAAAGGAATAGCAGGTTATTGGTTTTTGCAAATGTAAAAAAAGGAAAGGTTGACCGGTTGTTTAGCCATACGGTGAAAAAACAAAATTTGACCAACTCGATGGAAGCTGCTATCAAATAAAGTGTAGCTCGGACGTCGACTCTTCAACCACTGTGAGTATTTTTTGCTCTCATTTCTTATTTGTTATTGTGCCCATCATCGCTAAATTGTCAACAATTTAATATTGAGAAAAAAGAGAATATTTAAATTTGTTTTATACAAACGTGGTTTAGAAACGACCATAAATGATTAGAAAGATTTTCCACCAAATGAAGGGAATAATTTTGAATTAAAAAATTCCTTCATCCAGGGGTTTCCTAAATTTACATGCTCTAAAAACGCATATGAATTTCTCAATGATATTGAACTATATCCGTCCACAATAAAAATGAAACAACTTTCAAATGATTCCATTAAGCTTACATTGATACCATTTGCTCTATTAGGAAGCGCTAGAAGGTGATTCAATTCTCTTCCACGACCCTCTATTTATAGTTGGAATGATTTCGAAAGAATATTGTTAAAAAAAATTCTTTCCTTTTCATAAAACTCTTAAAATTAAAAAAAATGAAATTAATCGATTCAACTAAAATGAAGGAGAAACTTTTTCCTAATATTTTAAACGATTTAATAAATTATTACAGAGTTGTCCTCATCTTGGAATCCCAAAATAATTTTTATGCCAAATAGTATACGAAGGACCTAATTATCCCACTTCAACACAACTTGAAACTACGTGTTATGGAGAATTCATGGATAAAACAAACGAGAAAGCTTGGGCTTTCTTCAAAGAATACGCTAACAAGGATCACCTGTGGAAATCGATTCATAGCCTAGCTCGTACCAATCCAAGAGGAGTGCACGTAGTAGACCCTTCCCTCTTCTCTACCGAGGACTCCCAAGCCGAAGAAGGGTTACCTCCAGTGTATCCTTAAGAATAGGTGAACGCTTTCACTCCAACTAATTCTTATGCTTCTCATTATAATTCTAACCGGCGAAACCATCTAAACCTATCGCGGTCAAATCTAAATAATTTTGCAAATCCTTTGCATTTTTCCCCACGAGCCAAAACACTCAAGCTCCTCAATTGCCCAATCAACTATTTGTTCCTCAAAGTAAAAGACCCTCTAATCAACCTTATATGCCTCCACATCTTAGAGACTCACCTCAAACCTCTTAACAACCTCAAGACTATAATCATCTCGATAAACAAATTAAGGAAAATAACACTAAACTTAAACAGATACGAAAAGTAACAGACAATAAATACGACTAAATCATGAACATGATAAAGAACTTAATAATGAATAATGACAATTTAAACTCAGTGAATTTAGTCACCACCTTAAGATCGGGCAAAAAAATTGGTAATCATGACGACAATCCCAACACTCCTCCAAAGCTAACCTCTGTTGGTCAGCCTACTAATACTATGAAATCTTCAATTGTTGACTCATCATCTCCTCGACCATTATCAAAAGGTAGCAATCCTATCGTTCTTCCCTCGTTCATGAGCAATTGTAATGATGATCCAACTCAAGGTGATAAGATTCTTGATAACTCACATATTCATTCACCATCCTCTTCGAAAGGAACAAGGAAATCCATTAATAGAGTCTACAAGCCAGTCGCTCCTTTTCCATGTAGACCTAAAAATAAGAAAAAAATCGCTCAATTCGATAAGATCCTAGACATCCTTAGACAACTCAATTATTCAACCACTAAAAAAGAGTTTCTTGCAATCGTCTTTGCTCTCGAAAAATTTTGTTCATATCTCGTATGCTCGAAGGTCATTGTTCACCGAACATGTAGCCTTGAGGTATTTATTATCAAAAAAAGATGCTAAAGCCCGCCTAATCTGTTGGGTCCTTCTTCTTTAAGAATTTGACTTGGAAATACGAGATAAGAAAGGTTTCGAGAATATCATGGCTGATCACCTCTCCCGCATTGTGCAAGGGAATATAGATGATATCCAAATTGAAGAATATTTTCCAAATGAGCACCTATTACCCTTAAATAATGCACCATGGTATGTCGACATAGTGAATTATTCGGTGACTAAAGAAGTGCTTCACACTGGCCAGCACAGGATAAGCGAAAGTTTTTCTCTAGTGTTAAGGATTATTGGGGTGACCCTTATCATTTCAATCATTGTCCCGATTAGATTATTAGCCGATGTGTACCTAATGAAGAGTTCCATAGTGTTCTATCCTTTTCACATAGTCATGCTTGCGGTGGACACTTTGGAGCAAGAAAAATGGCTGCAAAAGTACTACAATGCGGTTTCTATTGGCCCACCCTCTTTCGAGACGCATATGAATTTTGCAAGAAATGTCTGTGATGCCAATAAATAGAGCAAATTACTAAAAGAAATGAAATGTCTTTAAATTCCATTTTGGTTGCGAAATTCTTTGACATTTGGGGTATTGATTTCATGGGTCAGTTTCCTAACTCCTTTGGCAACATGTACATTTTTGTTGTAGTTGATTACATATCAAAATGGGTTGAGGCAGACCCCATCAAAATAAATGATCGAAAGGTGGTCATCAAATTTCTTAAAGAAATATATTTTCTTGGCTTGGTATTCCTCGAGCCATAATAAGAAATAATAGTACTCATTTTTGTAACCGTGCTTCGAATCATTACTTAAGAAATATTCAATCACTCATAAAGTGGCTACTCCATATCATCCACAAACAAGCATGCAAGTAGAAATTTCAAATAAATAATTAAAACAAATTCTTGAAAAGACTGTAAACACTAACATAAAAGATTGGTCATCAAAATTTATATATGCACTTTGCGCTTTCTGCACTGCATATAAAACTAATCTAGGTTTGTCACTATGTCATCTCATCTATGGTAAAGCTTGTCATTTACCAGTTGAATTAGAACATCGTGCGTTATGGGCAGTTAAAGATCTTAATTTTGACATTAATGAAGCAGGCTCACGTAGGAATTTACAATTAATAGAATTAGAGGAACTTTGAATTGAAGCCTATGAAAATGCAAAGATCTATAAGGAGAGAAGAAAAATATATCATGATAAAAATATACTTCGTAAGAGTTTCGAAATTGGACAGAAAGTTCTCTTATATAATTCAAGGCTCCATTTATTTTCAGGCAAATTAAGAACACGTTGGACTGGATCATATACTGTTAAAACTATATATCCTTATAGGGCAATTGAAATAGAAAATCCCAAATCAGGTGAAATTTTCAAAGTAAGTGGACAACGACTGAAACCATTTCTTCAATTTAAAGAAAATGAAAATGATGAGATCGTGGATCGCCATGGTCCAATATGTACTTCTAAAGAATATTTTTGGCTACTGGGACGTAGCCTGCTTCTAGTGTGGGGGAGGGTAGTTGCATTCATGCTTTTATGTTATTACTTGCATTAAAAGAAATGCATTTACTGCATTTGTATTTATATTGTTCATGATTTTTGCCTTACATTCATATTTTGTTTCTGCTGCATTTTTTATTTCTCTGACATTGCATTTGAGTTCATATATTTTCATGTTTTTGCATCATTTTTTTAAAAAGACATTCATATGCATCTTATATTAGGACCATATAAAAAATTTATTAGTATTAAATTAAAATTAGAATCAAATTCTTTTAGGCAAATGCATTTAGGACATAACATTTTTTAAATTAGTTGAAATCAGTTTATTTTGAATAAGCACAACAGAGTAGGTGCACGGTATTAGTCATTTGAAGAATTTTTTTTGTGAATCACTCATTTCAACTGGTAAATAAAATGAAAAGTTTAAATTACAAATGATAATAGTAAGCTAGTTTATAGGTTGACTCAAAGACGATGACTATGAAGTTTGTTGGAATTTGTTGTCATTGTTTATAAGTGGGATGTCTAAAGCACAAGTGTTAACAATTTTCAAATCTCTATCATCAAGAGGTGCTAAGATGATTTTTCATTACTCTCTCTTTTAAAAAAATACCAAGGGTATACAAAATTGCTAGTACATCTAGCATTGGTGTGCACACCCGTCAAGCTCTATCCCACTCTCATGTAAGCCTAAAAGGCAGTGCACGGGCGGTATACCTTGGTCTTATTTTATGAGTTGGACACCTAAGGATCAACGACCTATACTGACATTGTCAAAGTCGTTTGCATAATCTTCCAAGCTCTATTCCATTCTTATGTAAGCCCGAAAGGCAGTGTATGGGTGGTATATTTTGGTCCACGAGTCAGGTGTACGCATATAAAATAATAATAATAATAAAGAAATAAAAAGAGGGCAAGTGATTGAATTTAAGGCATTCTCTGTGGTTTTATTGATTTGAAGTTGTTATACAAGTGGAAATAGAAATATCACTTTGTAAACTTTAACAATCAAATTAAAAACTAATTTCGTAGTTGCACTATGTTTTCAATTAAAATAACTAGCAAGCTAGAGTCGAGTGTGATGAGAACTTGATTTTTGTTAAAGTTTGTGACTAGGTGATGAACTTAGATTTCTAGATTTTGACTAAAACATGTGTACACTGCAATGTTGCTACTATTCAAAAATTAATCGATTTGTCATTTTTCATAACCTTTTGCATTCATATAGGTGCACTAAAATCATAACATCGGACATTTGAATTTTGTGGGTAGTACCCGTTGAAAACCCTCACGAGACACAACTCGTCGTACTAGGAACACCTAAGGGTTTAAAGGCTTATTGCGTATGCTAAATGCAATCGTGTTTCCCTATGAAAGTGTGGCTAATAAATTTAGTTAGGTTTTATTCGAGGACGAATAAAGGTTCTAGTGTAGGGGTATTTGATGAACATCCAAAATTGAATATTTTAAACTACCTAGTTACCTATTTTAATATCCATAAGGCAGTATTACTTAGTCCTTTTGTTATTTTTTATTGCAGGTTCTTGATTATTAGAAAATGAAGAAATTATCGGAGAGATGGTTCAAAAACAACGGTTTAACTCAAGACTCCATGATAAGAAAAAAATGTCTATTCTTTCATAGAACCTACTATAGCTCAACTGGTTTGAAGATCTACATTTACTAAGAGGTTTCTAGAATAATATGGAATGCATATAGTACAGAAGTTTCAAGAGATGGACCAAGTCAAAAAGTTCTAGAACATTCATGTTTTTAAATTTGGATGTAGAGATCTCTATAAATACCTCTACCTAGAAACATTTTAGATCATCTTGGCAATTACTTTCAATTCTATTTCTAGGGTTCTGTATCTAGGACTTCTAACTCTTGTAATCTCCTTCAACTTTTCTATTTGATAAATAAATTAATCAAAACTTATTTGTTCCTTTGTTCTTATTCTATTTTATTCTCTTCCGATTTTTGTTTGGTTTCTACTTCATAGTATTTATTCTATATGAGATCTATTGATTTGCAAAGAGATCATCTTTTTAAATTCTTCGTACGATCTGTTAAATAAAGGTAAGTTCTTATTTATATTTCCTTATTTTCTTATTTTTGTTAGAGCGTTTTCTTTTCTTGTAATTTCCTGTTTGAAATTTAGCAGATTTAACTTCTCGAATCATCTGACTCACTTAGAAGTTAGATAAGCATTAGTAATTAATAACTCCATGTGGATTCGACCCGTATTCGCACAATGCTACAACAGACGCCGTGCGGTTGCGTTAAATAAAATCATGTTTTTTGTTTGCATCAAAAATCATCAATCATCGAACATAAAAACCAATTCATGATCTTCTTGAATTGTTTTCTTTAACTTCTTCAAATACCATTTCAAATTATCTTCGTTTTCATGAGAGACAATACCCATAACTAATGGAAAAAACCTACAAAAAAATATTTATATATTACAAAACAATTTAATCTGATACTGCACAATAGTAGTAAAAGCTCATAATGCATTACAAAAAACTGATACTGCATATCATTACAACTGATACTATAAAGTAGCAGTAAATGATGACATTGCACATTATAAAATTTGAATACTAGCAGCATATCAAAAAACGATAATGCATAGTAGAAAATTGATATTGTATAGTAGTACTAAAATATGATAATGCATTGTAGAAAACCGATACTACAGAGTACTAGTAAATGATGATACTACACATTAGGAAACTGATACTACACAGTATCTTATAAATCTGCAGTGTTACAACATATCTTACAAATCTAAACTGACACATTCATCTTTCCTTCACCAATCGATTTTTATACTTATGTAACCACAATAGAAACTATCAGCTGTCCAAAATCCTTATTCAAAAACTACCGATACCAAATTTGAACTGACACATTATAAAAAGTATATTGCATATTACATAAACTGATACTGCACAGTAGAAGTAAAAACTGATAAAGCATTGTACATAATAAAATTGCATAAGAATATCATAAGGAAAACCGATAATGCATATTAGAACTTTTAAGAAAAAAAGTAAACATACCTCAATTACCATTTTTTGGCGTAGCACCCATCAACACACCTGGATGTCTCCTTATGAGTAGCATCTAAAAATATCAAAGCTCCACAATGTTTAAAACCAAGTATGCAAGCACCAAATCCAATAAAAACCCTCTCAAACTGATTACTAGAAGTATCGACATCCATATCAACATATCTATCTGGATTACTATTCTCCAATGCCTCTAAATACCAATTTAGATCATTATAAGACATATCATCATCACCATAAAACTCCATCAAAGCACGTTGTTTTGCATAATAAGCATAATAATAAGTCAAAGTAAAATTGTACTCTCTTCTAAAATCATCAATTATGTCTTTTGGCTTTTTACTAGAACAATCATGAATCTCATCTATGATCATGATTTCACAAATCTACTTATGTGGATTATTCACATATCTAAGACCGGCTCCACAAGAATGTTCAATAACAAAAGATCTAATAAAAAAATGACTTAATTGACCAATATCACAAGAAGCGTGCACTTTAAAAGAACAACCATCCTTGGTAGAAAAACAAATAACAGTGATCCTATTAGGAGAATTATTCAAAAACATCAACTCATATCCATTTTGAATATGATATGCAATCAAAAGTTCTTTAAAATCTTCAGCACCCCCAAAACAAAATCCAACGAATTCTTAAATACATTACTTTGATCCTCTTTTCAACATTTCTTTTAAATAACTTTTACTTTTAATAACATCTAAAGATAAAGAAGCACTACATGAAGAATCACTTTGAAGATGAGTATAATGCATGCGCAGGTAGGTCTACATTTAATTACAATGTGCATGCATTTATAGTTGTACCTGTGGAAGTAGATGTGTATCATTGCCAGCATAAACTAAACCTGAAGCAGCGCCCGAAAGACCAAGACAACCAAAGAGCATTCATAAAACCGATAACTTGAAAGCATTCATAGTTTTATCATTCTTTTTATTGTTTTAGTTTATTTTATACTACTGAAAATGGAAATAATACTCGTGCTTTTACATGCAAACATGCTCTTTTTGTTAACATGGGCTGTAAGCAAAAATGTATCTAAATACATAAGGGGTTAATTGTTTTTTAGCACTCTTTTGTATATTTTTCTTTTTTATGCTTTCAAATTACTATTTTTCCTTTTGGAAACCAGTAATTTCATTTTTGTCTTTCTCAAGTTTGTACTGTTTATTTAATGTGGTTAATTACCGAGCAGAATCTTTTATTTTGTTTTCATTTTAATTATTTTTTTCTTCATTTTTTCTAGCATTCTAGAAAGGAAACATGAACCTCAAAGAATAGACATGAAAAAGATCGGAAAAAGAAGTATAAAAGGATTATTGGTTTGTACATGCAAACCTAATATTCGGACACGACCAAGAATTAGCCCTAGAATTCTTGATATACGTATAACAAATCCCAGAAGCGTATTGATGTTGTTCTAATATTACAATCAAATAAGAAAGCAGTAGTAGCATCACACGATACTAAGTTAACAACCGACTAGCTGTTTTTTGACGTTAAAACCCTAAAAGTGGAATAATATTTGAGTAGACATACTCAAAATATTTACTTGTTGAAATGCTTTAAAAAAGAGATTCAACAACCCAAACGTTAATCTTGGTATTTCATTTAGGCTTTGTCAATGTTAACGTCCAAAAAAGACCATTGACATGCAAATTAGACCATAATGGTTGATATACACTTAGGCAAAAGGTGGATGTTCTGCTCTTTCTTTAGATTTTCTCTCAATCGATTTTTCTTGCATGCAATATTCACAGCAAACATAAACTAATATCATAGACCGACTTATTTAATGATTAAAGCAAAATATGTTGTATGCCTTCACAGATGTACATCAATATGCTATAAACCGACATATTCAATAATGGATGGCCAGTATGTCTTAACAATGAATGGCCCGTATGTCGTATGCCTTTACATGTATAAATACACTTACATGCTTCGCACAACAAATAAATTCTATTACATCCTTCCTATTGCATTAAATTCACGCATATATCATGTAGAAATACTTGATCGATACTATAACTTCTAGTACTGAATAACACTTTCAAGCACTAAGCAACTTGATGATCCAACGCACATTGACAACCACAAAAAACTAAGTGCATTAAATGATGCTTGAGATGCCAAAAGCTGTTCTAATATACCAAGCATTGATCCAAAATACACTACCAAGACAACTCGAACTATAAAATACACACTATATAGTCAATATATAACTAAAGTGTACAAACAAACAGTAAACTGTTAAGTGTAAAAATCTTTTGTATCCTCTAGTCAGCAAATTAAGTTTAAACATAATAAGCTCTGCAACAAATTACATAGGAGCATGATATCTAATTTTAGTATTATACAACCATTATGATCTATCAGTTTCACTACTCAAAAATCCACAAACCCCAATGTCTCTTCCTTCCACATCCATATCCTACCAAAAGCAGCATGACCATCATAACCATTATTGTCATAAAGGAAGCATAGTTAAATGTCACTGGATGTTTTATTTATTTTTTCTCCTTCGCTGAATATTTGTATTCCTCATAAAGTTTGGTCTCAACTGAGGTTTTTCTTCGAGCCTCAAATTGGGTTCAAATTCTTGTAGGCTTAAAGGTGTGACATCGATGTCATCGTGATCCTCATCCTCCCCATTATTCTCAACCTGAAAGAAACATTAAACTATATGAGTTTATAACTTGAGATATGACTTGGTATTATTTGCTTATTATGATAAACAGACATAGATTTGATAAAGAAAGGTATGACATTATACAGAACCATAGTTTTGTTTGTAAATATATGTTGAATCGACCTTACCTTTTTGTAATAGTAGATTATTTTCATGGTTGCAGTGTTAATTATGAATGTGTTCATATTTTTGCAATTGAAGTTAATTTCCTAAATAAATGATGTGGTTGATTATCACAAACAAAATTTAAGGCTATTCCATTTATGAATTTACTTGATTTAATGCTTCAATAAAATCCCCTAAATAACATCAGTTCATAGGTAAAGTAGAAATATTGTTTGCTTTATTTTTTTTAAATTATTAATAAGCAAAGAAAACTTATGTATAAAGTAAGCATCAACAATCATATTGAGGGTTAATTCAGAAAAACTTCAGTAGCGTTAGCATTTTTATTTGAATTTAGTTGAACTGAGCAAAAAATTCAGATCACATATTGTTTGTACCAAAAATGGGCACAACACTCTTCGGGAGTTATTTGAAGAGATAAAATGAAGATTATAAATGTAAAATAGAGGTTATCTAACAAAAACTCCAACAAACAGAAATGTAAAATGCACAGACAAGCAATTTAGAGTGGTTCGGCGTATGGCCTACGTCCACTGTGAAGTTTTGATGATTTTATTGATTCTCTTTCAATGATTACAAGCGGTTACAGCAATGAACAGCGAATTACAGTTTAGAATTCGAAATTGACAGCAAAAGTAGGATGCAAATCTCAATCCGGCAGAGTCTGGACGCTTCAGAGAAAAAAGATCCTTTTTTTGTTGATTCTGGGGCTCTATTTATAGGCGTAGGAGGCTCAGATCTCGCCTAAACCCCGGGAGACATGGTCTGGCACGTGAGGAGACCCACGCAACCGTTTCCATAAAGTTTCGAGTCGATCTGTGATCGATACGAAGTCATTTCGTATCGATCAAGATTATCTCCAATCGAGCTCAAATTTGGTGGACACGATCCTCAGCATGTATGCGAGCTTCCCTTAAAATTTCATTGGATTTGGATCAGTAGATCACGAGATATGGTCGATACGAACTGAGATTTCTCGAAGGCTGTCTGATTCGTCTCCATGATTTCGACTCGATACCTTCGTGTCGATGTTCGCGCGTGCTCTTGGGATGACGTGGTGCGCGCGCTTCGCCTCGATCCGGTCTTTGCGCCGTATTGACTGCTTCGACTCCATGCATCTCGCCTTTTTTGCATCGATGGATGACACGTCATCCTAGTTGGTTGACTCGATGGATATGAACAAGTCACTGGGCACGTATTCGAAGCAAGGCTTTCTAGTGGATACGAAGTGGACATGGACTGATGGATACGAAGTAGACATGGACTGATGGATACGAACAACCCTTTCTCTCATGGGTACGAGGCAGACACTGGCTGAAGGATACGAAGCGCTTCAACTGCTGATGTGTACGGAGTCCATTGATACGAGCTCGATGGATACGAAGGAAATCGAGTCGAACCTGGGTATCTCGATGGATTCGAAGCTGATTGGTGCGAACCTTGATCGATTCGAACCAGGGCTTCGGTGATGGATACGAAATTGCCCAGAGTGATGGATACGAAATTATCTAGAGTGATGGATACGAAATTGTCGTTTTTCCCTTCAATTTGAGTCATTCATATCTTGGGTGTGCGAGTCCGGATTGACCTGAAATTTGAGGTGCTGATCTCTATGACCCTTCTTGTCATGTCCTATCAATTGTAGCTCATTCTGGGCTCGGACAAAATTCAGTGATATCCATGGCGTGCTATCCTTGTTCTCTAGTCGGCTCCTTGGTGTCCTGGCCTTGCCAAAAGGCGGGATAACACATATAGCACGCTATCAAATATTAAAGGAGAAAAAGGTTCGGTATCAAACAATAAAGCAATTTAGCCACCACACACTCCATGAGATAAGGAACGACAATCATATCAATGAAATTTTTTTAATTAACAAAGAAAACATTCAGTCTTAAGCATAGCACTGTCATAATGATAAGCTTACTGAATTTTGAATGAACTCGGTTCCAATAGTTTTAAAAAAAAAATCAAGCTCCAATGGAATTCAAATCTAGTTCAGATCGCTTTGATATGTATCTAAAGCAACTGAATATTCAGGTTAGTGTAGATTCTTCAGGTGATCTGTAAAAAGAGGCCGTAGAAGGGACATTTTCCATTGTGAATAGATAATTTGTGAATAAGTTAACTTAAAAATGATTGTAGATATAAATCAAAATCAGAACTGTCTTAAATAGCCATAGTCATGATTAAAATTTAGAACAATCATAAATATTCTAAGAGTAAATTTTGTATACTTGTATCCTAGCAATAAACAGTGGATAGATGGAGCACTACGGTAGAAGAAGAGGCCGCGGTTTGGATTGAGTGGACTGGATGATGGGAGCGATGTTTTCAGTCGATCAGGATGATGGAGGATCGGTGGGTAGCGTAGACTCAACAGCGGATAAACGGAGCACTGCGGTATAAGAAGGGGCTGCGGTTTGGATTGAATAGACAGGATAATGGCGGCGATGTTTTCAATCGATCTGGAGGATGAAGGATCTGTGGGTAGCATGGATTTGATCTAGGGTTTTAGAAAGAATGCGGGTGGAGGGAGGACAAAGGGATGATGAAGGAAGTTGGATCTAATAATGAAATAGTTTTTGATTCAGGGTTAGGTGAGAACCAACGAATAGTAGTTTAGATGGAAGGGTATATTAGGAATTTCAAAAAAACACCGTGGAAATTAATTAATGGAATTCTCTTTATTAGCAGTAAAGATTAGAAGCAACCGAAATAGGATGATCAACATTAGTCTCAATAAAAGAATTCTTAACTTTAACAATGAATGTAGAAAATGAGTTTTTTTCTATAATTGATAGCAAAGTATGCTCTAAATATCTGAATCAGCATCGACCATAATAATATAATTTTGTTCTCAAGAATATATGAAACCTCAAGGACATAGGAGTTAGTTGAGACCAATTGCGACAAATTTCATCCTTCACATCATAAAGAGAACAACCAACCAATAGCCGAGTACTAAAAGTATTATCATCTAATATAAAACCAATAAGAATGCTATTATCACCACCGCAAAGAAGAAAATTAAAAAAGTAGATACTACATAATAGCAGAAAACAATAGAAAAACAAAACAAAACTGATACTGCAAAATAACAAGAAAAACAAACATGCTGCTACTGCTGGCATTATCCATAAATCAAATATAAAGACAACCCTAAATCAGTTAAATATAAACAAACAAAATAATAGTGACGTATTGATAAATAGAAGGACACCAACTAAAATACAAAATCAGAAATTGAACCAATTTTGAAATCCAGTTGAAAATACTTGGAATTGAATTTTAAAGAGACGACCTAAAATCGAGTTGAATTTGCTCGAAATTGAGATGAATATCAAAATCGATTTGAATTTTGAAGATGCCTTCCAGTTGAATTTTGTTTAACTCGAGATGAATATCAAATCACGTTCGAATTTCAAAATTGAATTGAATCTGGAGCTAAGAGCAAAAATCAGAAGAGAGAAATTAAAATCGACATTAACAAGCATGACAAAGATTCATATTAACCGCGATGTCTCGGAGACGTAATATTTGGTTTAGAAACAAAACATACAAAAAAAATTGTCCTGGCATAGGAAAAAAAGAGCGGTGTCCTAAGGGCTAAAAAATGGGGACATAGCGTCCTTCACACTATTTTCTTGTTGTATTAATCATTATTTGTGAGGACGGGCTGTTATAACAGTCCAGGCTGATGATTAGTTAGTTTACTCTGATTGGTGTATGTATATTAAATTCTTATTTTATAAAGATCATTTGGATATTATATATTACTTGTCACGGTGTGAGATTCTATTCTGTCTTTTCTTTTTTTTTCATCCCAACTGTTGTCTTTTCGGCACTGAATGCTCGGGACATGAATACCATGGATGTATTAGTCTCAACATTGAGGGTAAAAAGGCGGGTCATTAGTATACCACTATAGAACATACAAAGTCCTTTCTGAGACGACCGATACGAATGTATCGATTCGAACACAGCCGGGTTGCGATGCAGGGTCTTCATGACTCAATACGAAATGAAATGCAACGATCGTTCCCGACCTAAATTTGGATGAACTCAAAGAAAACTTTGAATATCCAAACATTTGACTCCGACGAGCTTCTGCCTTGCACAATTGATCTTGACTGCCTTTCGAAGCTCGCCGATGGAACTGTTATTTAACGAGAACAAAAAGTATAAAGAAACTTTAACTTGAATCGATCGTTAGTACCCGGGTGGTACGGTTGCGACGGTCAGCGATGACGGTCATTTCCGGCCTGGCTCTCAGAGTTTTATTGTTCACACACTTAGGCTTATTTCATAGAAATGTATTTGTCCGAGTCATGCATAACACTTGCACTGCACAACACATCCGTACACTTTACACTGGGGAATGCACGGGCTTTTTATCGTCTAATGGTGATTTCTCGTGAGTTAGCTAGTTATGGAACCATCAAGTCCGCAGCAGCAAGAAACTCAGGATCTTATCCCTCCTAGACTTGAGATTCCGGACATCGAGGCCGAAGCTATTGGTCCAGCTCCGGACGAGTTGCCCGATGCGTCCTTCATCAATAGTCCTCCTAACTCTGTCCCGTCCAACATCTCTGAAGATATGCTAGGGAGAATATGCTTAAGGCATGGCTTATCGTTGGACGATGTAATGTTGCCTGGGCCGGATGACAGACCACACAATCCCCCGGAGGGGTATACTGCTTTCAATCGACATGCATGCGCAGCCGGTACACTTCCTCCGTTCAATGATTACATAAGAGAAGTGTTGGCCTACCTGGATATCGCTCCGTCTTAGTTACATCCAAATGGATATGCTTCACTCAATGGCCTGTTCATCGCATTTATGGAATACCTCTACCGGCCTCCCCGCCCGACCGAGATAAGATACCTCTTCAACTTCAAGAGTTGAACTGACAGCCCATCTTTTACATTTTTGGAGTCTGTTAGAAACTGCCAAGTTGTCACGGGGTCGTGGACTAGGCTGAGCTACTTCAAGTCAGAGTGTAACTATGTCCGTTGTCCACCGGGGTTTGCCAGAAGATGGCTGTTTAGACGTAAGCATTGTCTTTTTCCCAAGTAATCGACGGGGCAATTTTTGAATGAAATTAAACTTATATCTCCTATTCTCTTTCTTTCAGCAATAATCCAGCGACCTGAAGGCGGCTACTATAAAGAGATAGTTCGTGTCCTTCAAGAAGTCCCTAGCAAAGAAAGGAATATCGAGTTGCTACTGACGGATCAGAACCTTAGAGTTCTTGGGCTGATCGGGCGGAGGCAGAGCATAAGGCTCGATGGTGCATTAAAGACCGTCTCTAGAGAAAAGGTCAAGCGGAAGAAACCCAAGGTTGTGATAATTGAGGAACCCGATTCCGAGAGAACTCATACCGATGAGGAACCGTTGGTCGGACCCGCTAATGCAACCCCGGATTCTGATGCAAAGAGGAAAGGCAAAGCAGTGGCCTCAAAACAGCCTAAGTCCGGGAGGCGGAAGTCTGTGGTTTTACACCGTCCTCTGCCAGGAGTTAGGATTGTGGAAGCACCCTCCCTGCCAGCTGAAAATCAATTCGAAGGGCCCGCTGACCCTCCAATTTCGGACATCGAGCCCGAGCAACGCGACGTTGAATTGGGTGGACCGCGACATATCGTCGATGTTAGCGAGTCTCTTCCTGCCAGTGCGATTGACACTTCTGGTTGGTCCGGGGGGTTACACATTCACACACTCTTCACGGCACAACACACTTTCCTAACCGTAAACAACATATTGCAAACGGCTACTGATTCTTCGTGGTTTGTTTTTCAGGTACCATGTCTGGGCAAAGTTCTGTGCTTGGCAGTTTGCGCAGCAAGCCCCGTTATCACGAGCCACGTAGGAGAGAGGGTGAGAGGAATTACGACTCCGGACACTCTGGTCAGGAGAGGTCTGATAGAGAGAGGGGGTACGTTCACCGATCCCGATCTTGCTCTCCTCCTCCCAGGACCTCTGCACCTCCTACGGTAGCAGTTGTTCGTCCTCCTGAAACTTCACGGCCTAGGCCACCTTCTCAAGCTTCGAGGTCCGATCCTCCGCGCAGGACTGAAATAGCCACCTCCTCGACTACTGTACCGGTCCCGACTGAAGCCTCTAGTGAAGGAGCGCTTAAATTGGCACAGATGAGGAAGGAATTTCCCGACATCTGTTTTGATGGTTATGTCTT
Source organism: Allium fistulosum (assembly GCA_030737815.1). Taxonomy (NCBI): domain Eukaryota; kingdom Viridiplantae; phylum Streptophyta; class Magnoliopsida; order Asparagales; family Amaryllidaceae; genus Allium; species Allium fistulosum. Next base: position 72,357,337 of record CM060903.1, read on the forward strand.
CCCTCCGCACTTGAAGAGAATTCCGCCAACCGCTGAAACCACTATCCATGATTATGTTGCGGACATCTTTTTCCAGTACAGGGAATGGGGACGGGCCGCGAGGAAAGCGTCCAAAGTGGCATTCGATCGGGGCGTCACTATTGAGAAGCTCGAGAAGGAGTTGGGTCACAACGACCGAATCATAAAAGCGCTCAACTCGGAGGCTGAGTCTTCCCGTAAATCTGAAATGGAGGCTCTAAAGAAGGTTGATGAAGTAAACGCTGCCATGACCAGGATGAAGCAAGAGCATTATACCGCCATCGAGGACATGGGTCATAGGAACACCACCATCACCGCCGAGAGGGATGATGCTCTCAAGGAGCTTAATGAGCTGAAATCAAAGTTTTCCGAGATGGCGAAGGAAAAAGACGCAGCTAATGTCTCTGCGCAGGAGGCACGTGATCAGGCAGTGACGCTCCGAAAGGAGAAAGAAGCGGCTATGCAACAAGCTCATGAAGCTGAGGCTGGGGTTGACGAGAAGGTACGGCAGGCGGAGGCCAGGATTGAGGCCGAGGTGGAAGAGCTACTAGTCACGTACAACGCCAATGTGCTAAGGCACCGAGATTTGACATGGCTTGACGATTACCCCACGCATCTCTATAACGCCTGGAACTTACTGGTTGATGAGGAGAAGTCTGGGCACCCTGATGAAGCCCTTGACGAATTCGAGCTGGAGAACCGCATTCTCAATGATGATGAAAAGAAGGTTCTCCATGACTCCATGATTTCCCACGATAAGGAGAGGCTTGGTGCCCAGACTCAGGAAGTCGGAGAAAGTTCTGGTGCAGAGCACCATGTTATGAGTTCTGAGATAGTCGTGTCATCTCAATCTGAGCCAACTCCGATGATCGACTCGCAGCACATCCCGACATATGATCCAGACCGACCACATCTATCTCCTGTTAAGGAACATCCTTCCGAAGTTGTTCAGACGACCTCGAGCCAAACCGAGGAAGGTACTCTGAACTAACTTCTTGTATATTTGGATTGAAGAGTTTGTGTTGAAGTGTTGCTAATCACATGTCCTTTTTCTTTGATCAGTGACAGAAGTTGCACCAGCCGCGCCTCTTACCGCCCAAGAATCAGGCCAAGCGCCAGAAGCCATCATTTCTGAGGCGACTTCCGTCGCAGCGATGGCACCAGTCGGAGTAACGCAGGGGAGCTCACTTTCTTTTGATGAACAGATGATAAACGAGCTCCTCGGCCGTCAGAGTGATCCTTTTGCGGACCTGCCGTTTGGCCTGGGTGGATTCTCGTCTACTTCCGACACTTCTACTCAGACTATCACAACCCATAGCGAGGCCAGAGCACAACGGGAAGCGGCGATGTTGGCCGAGATTAATGCCGAGATGGCGGCCGCGGCGCACGGCAGCGATGTAGATGGCGGAGCAGCGGGACGGTGCCCTACTCCTCTTATGATTGTGTCTCCTGAGGGCACGCTTATTGATACTAGTGTATCTGCCCCTCCTCCGGCCGCGGATTCTATTCCTCCAACTCCTCCCGCGGGAAGCATTCCCATAGAGTCCAGTTCAGATGAGGACGTCAACATTATGCCTTCACCCGAGGGGAGCCTGCCTAAGGAAAAAGGTTCCAAGCGCAAGGGCACTGGTGGCTCTAGTAGCTCCTCGAGAAAGAAGAAGTTGAGGAAGCAGAAGGATTAGACATTCCTTTTAGGCATACTTTTCTTTTTTGGCAGTTAGGGATTTTGTCATTTTTCTTTTTTCCCTTTTGTAGGCCGTGTTTAGATGCGGGTTCGGCCCCTGCAAGTAGGAGTATTTTGGAAAGGCTCATGTATGAACCGCAGCTTTTGATTTAGTTGAAAATAAAATTTTGTCTTCTAGTTTCAGCTTATGTTCCTTTCTATGCTTGAATATTGCAATGTTCGGACTTTGGTCCGGTGTACTTGCATTATCTTATTGTTTCAAGAATAGCTCATTTTGCTTGTTAAGTATGGGAATATCGAACTTGAGTTGTGATAGGGGATTGCATCGGAGCTGAACATCGTACAGTTTCGGGTAACGATTGACATTTACCTCTGCCCCCAGTTCCAGGGTTAAGTTGTGATGATCAGCTTGTGATTGCATTAAGCGAGGACCGAGAGGTCGAATTCCACTCGTTCTCTTATGAATTGTTTCATCCACACTCCGGGGATATAAGTCATCTGGGAGTTGACTGATGTTTATACTCCGTCTCGCACTCTGGGAACATGGAGTCGAATGTCTATACTCCGCTTCGCACTCTGGGAATACGGAGTCGAATGTTTATACTCCGCTTCGCACTCTGGGAACACGGAGCCGAATGTTTATACTCCGCTTCGCACTTTGGGAACACGGAGTTAAATGTTTATGCTCCGCTTCGCACTCTGGGAATACGGAGTCGAATGTTTATACTCCGCTTCGCACTCTGGGAATACGGAGTTGAATGTTTATGCTCCGCTTCGCACTTTGGGAATACGGAGTCGAATGTTTATACTCCGCTTCGCACTCTGGGAATACGGAGGCGAATGTTTATGCTCCGCTTCGCACTCTGGGAATACGGAGTCGAATGTTTATACTCCGCTTCGCACTCTGGGAATACGGAGTTGAATGTTTATACTCCGCTTCTCACTCTGGGAATACGAAGTTGAATGTTTATACTCCACTTCGCACTCTGGGAATACGGAGTTGAATGTTTATACTCCGCTTCGCACTCTGGGAATACGGAGTTGAATGTTTATGCTCCGCTTCGCACTCTGGGAATACGGAGTCGAATGTTTATACTCTGCTTCGCACTCTGGGAATACGGAGTTGAATGTTTATGCTCCGCTTCGCACTCTGGGAATACGGAGTTGAATGTTTATGCTCCGCTTCGCACTCTGGGAATACGGAGTCGAATGTTTATACTCCGCTTCGCACTCTGGGAATACGAAGTCGAATGTTTATACTCCGCTTCGCACTCTGGGAATACGGAGTTGAATGTTTATGCTCCGCTTCGCACTCTGGGAATACGGAGTTGAATGTTTCACTTTGGGAATACGGAGTCGAATGTTTATACTCCGCTTCGCACTCTGGGAATACGGAGTTGAATGTTTATGCTCCGCTTCGCACTCTGGGAATACGGAGTCGAATGTTTATACTCCGCTTCGCACTCTGGGAATACGGAGTTGAATGTTTATGCTCCGCTTTGCACTCTGGGAATACGGAGTCGAATGTTTATACTCTGCTTCGCACTCTGGGAATACGGAGTTGATTGCAGGATTGTCGTGTGTCAATCCTATCAATATCGGTGTCATGGCTTGCCCCCGAGCTCGGGTTTCACCTAGTGAGTGGCCGGTCGTATCACAGCCACCCTCCATTTGAATAAGTCCCACAACGTGATGGGATTTAGCTCTTCGTGCATCGTGACGTCGTATATCGTACTTAATGAATCACAGCTCTGGCTCAAAGAAGTGGCATTTTATTGCTGAAATAAGAAACTGCGGCAAAGTCAGTTGCCTTATTACAAAATTCAAATTTCGAAATGCAGAAACAAATTGCTAAATAGAATGAAATAAATAAAGCCTGTCATATGTAATAGCGACGGAGACTTTCGCTGTTCCAAGCCCTTGGTAAATCGAGACCGTCAACAGTCGATAGCTTGAATGTACCATCTCCGAGCTTTCGTGTAATTACATACGGTCCTCCCCAGTTCGGCTTCATGTGTGAAGGAACTGGGTAGATTCTCTTGAGCACGAGGTCGCCGAGTTCAAAGGTTCGAGGTCGAACTTTGGTGTTGTACAGTCGGGCGACCCGGCTTCGATGTGCGGCTGCTCTCAAATCAGCCTCTTCCCGTTTTTCATCCAATAGATCCAAAGATTCAGCCAGGAGTATAGTGTTCGTTTTCGGATCATAGTAAGTCACGCGATGAGAGAAAACTTCTGTCTCGACCGGAATAACAGCCTCTGAGCCATAAGATAGGGGAAACGGAGTGTGTCTGGTCGCGGTTTTGTGGGTCGTTCGATAGGCCCATAATGCCATAGGAAGTTCGTCGACCCACTTGCCCCCAGCCTTTTCCAATCGTTTCTTCAGGATCGATTTTATAACTTTATTGACAGCTTCAACCTGTCCATTCACTTGGGGGTGTGCGACAGCCGAGAACTTTTTGCGGATATGAAACCGCTGATAGAAATTCTTGAATTCCGCACTCTCGAATTGGGCTCCGTTATCAGTGATGATAGTATGCGGGAGTCCAAATCGACAGATGATGTTGCGAACCACGAAATTTATCACTTTCTTTGTTGTGATGGTTGCAAGGGCTTCGGCCTCAGCCCACTTTGTGAAGTAGTCAACGGCGACGATGGCGTATTTCGCACCGCCTTTTGCTAAAGGTAAAGCGCCGATGATGTCGATGCCCCACATTGCGAATGGCCAGGGACTGACCATTTGGGTTATTTCAGTAGGCGGAGCTCTCGGAATTCGGGCATGTATCTGGCATTTATTGCACTTCCGGGCATAGTTAGCCGCATCTCGGTTCACTGTCGGCCAGTAGTACCCATATCGGAGTATCTTCTTAGCGAGAGCTTGTCCTCCGCTATGATCGCCACACTCTCCTTCATGCACGTCATGTAACACTCGTTTGATTTCCTCGTGGGCGATACATCTGAGGAGAGGAACGGAATAACCTCTCCTGTACATGACTCCGTTTTGGATGACGAACCGCGAAGCTTTTCGCTGAATTTGCCTCCTCTCATTTCTAGGTTCGGGCAACGCCCCATTCTCAATGTAATTCCGATACGGAGTCATCCAAGATTCTCTACTGGGAGCGGTTTCAAACACAGAGTTCATTTCTATTCGATCGATGCTCGGGGAGGCCAAAGTTTCAACAGGGACAAGTCCCATTTGCTGCGCTTCACCTGTGCTAGCTAACTTTGCCAGTGAATCGGCTTTCTGATTGCGCTCCCGAGGCACATAATAGATGGCATAATAATCAAACTGGTTTAGTATTTCCTGAACTCGAGCCAAGTAAGCAGCCAGTCTTCGGTCTCTTGCCTGGTATTCTCCTCGTACTTGACATACCACTAACTGTGAATCGCAATAAATTTCTACAGCGATAATTCTCAAGTCTCTGGCAAGCTTTAGGCCGGTTAAGAGGGCTTCATATTCAGCTTCATTATTAGTTGCACGAAAGTCGAACTTCAAAGCATAACATATGGATCGGCCTTCGGGAGTCTCAAGTACAACCCCAGCGCCCGAACATCGGTCATTTGAGGCACCGTCAGTATACAGCTTCCAGATGTATTCGGGAGATTTACTGGTCTCAGGCAAGTCTTCTGGAACGGTGAATTCAGCTATGAAATCTGCCAGGACTTGTCCTTGAATGGCTCTCCGCGGAGCGTATGCGATATCAAATTGGCTTAGCTCAATGTTCCACTTGAGTAACCTACCGGACGTCTCAGGCCGCGTGAGGACCTGTCGTAACGGCTGGTCGGTGTACACAGTGAGCGGATGAGCTTGGAAGTAAGGGCGGAGCTTCCTTGAGGCAATGACCAAGCAATAGGCCAGTTTCTCCAGTCTCGGATAATTTCTTTCGGCTCCCGTTAGCCGCTTACTAACATAGTAGACCGGGTTTTGCACTTTGTCTTCTTCCCGAACTAGAGCAGCGCTGATCGCATGTTCTGATACTGCCAGGTAGAGATATAGTTGCTCGTGGTCAACTGGTTTTGACAAGATCGGAGGTGTGGAGAGATGTTGGACTAGTGATCGAAACGCGCCTTCACACTCCGTGGTCCATTCAAAGTTTCGTTTTCCCTTCCGGATCAGGTCGAAGAAAGGAATGCATTTATCGGTGGACTTTGAAATGAACCTGCTCAATGCTGCGACCTTTTCGTTAAGACTCTGGACTTGCTTTATAGTTCTATGGGTTTGCAAATTTCTAATAGCCCAGATCTTCTCAAGATTTGCTTCTATCCCTCGAGCATTGACGATGAACCCAAGGAATTTTCCGGATGCAACGCCAAAGTGACACTTGAGCGGGTTGAGCTTCATTCCGTACTCCTGGAGGATGTTGAACATTGAATTCAAATCTCTGACGTGATCTGTGGAGAATCGGGACTTCACCAGCATGTCATCCACGTAAACCTCCATGGTCTTCCCGATCTGATCACCAAACATCCGGTTGACTAAGCGTTGGTATGTTGCTCCAGCGTTCTTTAGACCAAATGGCATGACTTTGTAACAATAGAGTCCCAGGTCGGTCACGAAGCTGGTATGTTCCTGATCAGGTAAATGCATGGGTATTTGGTTGTAGCCGGAATAAGCATCCATAAAGGATAGTAACTCATGTCCGGCCGTTGAATCTACGAGCTGATCGATTCGCGGAAGTGGGAAGCTATCTTTTGGACATGCCTTGTTTAGGTCAGAGTAATCAACGTAGGTTCTCCACTTCCTGTTTGGTTTCCGAACTAGTACAGGGTTGGACACCCATTCTGGATACAAGGCATCTCGAATGAACCCGTTCGATTGTAGTTTATCAACTTCCTCCTTAAGGGCGGCAGATCTCTCTGGATCCATACCGCGCCTTTTCTACTTTACTGGGACATGTCGCGGATCTATATTCAGGGAGTGACTCGCAATGCTCGGCGAGATTCCGCACATGTCAGAGTGTGTCCAGGCGAAGACATCGAGATTCGCCCGAAGAAATTCGACCAACTCCTGCAGTGTCTGCTCGTTCAGTTGAGACCCAACTTTCAACATCTTTGAATCATCATCCTCACTGATTGGGACGTCCACAGTCAGTTCGGCTGGAGAAGCTTGACTCTCCGTTGATTCGTCTTTATCCTCGTTGTCCCTAGGGTCCAGATCTTTCAGGAACTGGTCGTGGTGCCCGAGTCGAGACCCAGGCATCAATTGTCAATTATCAATAGAGCGGACGCAGAGAGATTCCTCTACGCCTTTTCCCTTCTCTTTACGCTGTGCCCCGCGCAGCTCAGCAACATAACAGGCCCTTCCTGTGGCCTAATCTCCTTGAACAACTCCAATCCCATGATCAGTGGGAAATTTCAAAGTTAGACACCATGGGGCGATCGCCGCCCTGAACTCAGCTAGGGCTGGTCGACCCAGAAACGCATTATATGGCGAATCAATTTCTAGCACAACAAATTGTAACATTCGGACCCTCCGGCGTTCTTCAACGCCTAACTCAACTGGGAGTTCAGTTATTCCGATGGGTATCGTGGCACTTCCATTGAAACCATGGATTCTGGATAAACAGGGTTTCAAATCCTTTGTCTCCATCTTCATTAGATCGTAAGCCCGTTTAAGCAAGATATTCACAGAGCTCCCACTGTCAACCAGGATCCTCTTCATCCAAGCAGGACCTACCTGGGTAGATATGACCAGTGGGTCGATTGTAGGGGCTTCAACTTTATCGGCGTCTCGGTTCCTGAACACAATATCATCAGATATTACCTTTTGTTGCTTCGCCGGGGTTCCATCTTCGCAATTACTACAACACTCGAAGTCCGCATGCCTGATAGAACTGGCATACGACTCCATTTCCCCCCAGCTTCTGTCTGCCGGATGGGGACCACCACTTATTGTGTTAATAACCAATCTCCCGCCCGCACGGGCGGGTCCCTCCTCTCTTTCCTGATTTTGTGAACGATTTTGATTCAAGGGGCCCGCTCCGCCAGACTGCGGCGCCCGTACAAACTGATCTAGCTTCCTCTCTCTAATCAGCTTCTCGATGAGGTCCTGTAAGTGCCGACACTCATTGGTATTGTGCCCATAGCTTTCATGGAACCTACAGAATTTCCCTGTCTGAACCTGCCTCTCCGACGAGGGCTTCGGAGCAGGCTTCTTATACTGTACAGTGTTACAAGTCTGTAAGTATACGTTTTCCAATGACGTGTTTAGCGGTGTATAACTGTCGAACATCTGAGCTCTACGTCATGGACCTCGGTTCTCATCTCTCTTCTTATTATGGCCATTGTTTCCTCTCTGCTGGGTTTGTTTGTTTTGTATATTCAGTTGAACTTTCCCGGAACTCTCACCGGACTGTTTAACTGCTACATTGCTCTGTATTCCCTCAATGCTGGGCCTCGCATCGTCCTGCTTCCTAGACTGTTTTGCGTCCTCTTGCCGCAAGAATTGTGCGGCCTTGGAGTAAAAACGGTCCAACGATGCGGGCGGTTTTCCAGCTAGCCAGTTCCCGAATTCAGAATCAGGATCAATTCCCTTGGTCAGAGCCATCAATATTGAATTATCGTTAGGATTGGTGATCTCAACGCATGCCGCGTGGAACCTCTCCAGGTAACGTCTGAGCGTTTCTCCATGAGCTTGAGTGACGCTGGACAGGGTGTTAACGTCTTTCGGCCTAGCAACATGCATACGGAATTGCTCTACAAACCTCTTGGCCAATTGATCGAACGAAGAAATTGATCTAGGTGGTAGGCGTGTAAACCACATTGTCGCGATTCCCCCCAGAGAGATGGGGAAACTTCGACACTTCACTGCATCATCGGCCCTTGCAGCGCTCATCGACCATTCATATTTCAGAATATGCTGGTTGGGGTCACTATTTCCTTCATACATCGGGAGAGTCGGCATTCTGAATCGCCTAGGGGGTTCAGCGTGTAACACTTCGTCTGTGAAAGGGGTATGACTACGAGAGATCCCCCAATCATCATTAGTGAGCCCCTGACTCTCGCGGATCATCTGACGTATCATGGTTGATATGTCCGACACGGGCAGATTCTGAGCTTGATGAGCTAAGGCGTGGTCGGGTTCCACGGTGCGAGTTTGGATCGGGCGCTGTCGATGATCCGTATCTCGCCTCCTTGGCTCAGCGTCTTCTGGGACATAAGGTTCAGGAGTATGTCCACGCTGTTGATTGATCGGCTCTGATTGATTTCGGGTATCAACCCTTGTTTCTGCTGCGGCGGTTGTGGCGCGGTTATCCGTGGTGTACTGTGGGGCAGTAGTGTACTGTGGGGCAGTACCTCCTCGTGTTGAGGGACCCGTTTGGAAGCTGGCCGATGGTCGTACCCTCAGTTGCCCAACAGTTAAGGTGGGCTGATATTCAGCAGCTTGAGCGCGACTCCCCTCTAGCCGAGGACGAGTAGTTCGGTGGTGATAATCAGATGAAGCTGAGCTTTCGGTAGACGCTCTGGAGGCGTCATCTCTCCTGGACCTTCTGTGCCCCCGGCGGTTTAGCTGGTTGGTCAGCTCGATATTGGCGCGCAACTGTTCCGCCAACTGCTGACGGCTTTGGGTCAGCTCCTGGAGCAATACTTGAAATTCCTGTCGGGTGACTAGCCCCGTTGAGTCTGAGTGAGTGGTATTGTCTTGATTGGAAGAAGGCGGCTGTGTGGGATTCTGCCTATCTCGGCCTTCTTGCTCTGTAGCGGTAGTGCCAGTTCTTGTGCTGACCATTCTCGGTGGCGGAGTCCTCTCCTAGATTTTGAGCAAATCTGAATAGAACGGAAGGATTCCGGACTGGATATCTGGATCTTCCTCTTGGATTTTTGCAATCCGGTATCGATGGCAGATCCAAAGAGCAGGAGAAAAAACTGGTTTTCTCAGTGAAAGCACCAAAGTGTTTGTACCAAAAATGGGCACAACACTCTTCGGGAGTTATTTGAAGAGATAAAATGAAGATTATAAATGTAAAACAGAGGTTATCTAACAAAAACTCCAACAAACAGAAATGTAAAATGCACAGACAAGCAATTTAGAGTGGTTCGGCGTATGGCCTACGTCCACTGTGAAGTTTTGATGATTTTATTGATTCTCTTTCAATGATTACAAGCGGTTACAGCAATGAACATCGGATTATAGTTTAGAATTCGAAATTGACAGCAAAAGTAGGATGCAAATCTCAATCCGGCAGAGTCTGGACGCTTCAGAGAAAAAAGATCCTTTTTCTATTGATTCTGGGGCTCAATTTATAGGCGTAGGAGGCTCAGATCTCGCCTAAACCCCGGGAGACTTGGTCTAACACGTGAGGGGACCCACGCGACCGTTTCCAGAAAGTTTCGAGTCGATCTGTGATCGATACGAAGTCATTTCGTATCGATCAAGATTATCTCCAATCGAGCTCAAATTTGGTGGACACGATCCTCAGCATGTATGCGAGCTTTCCTTAAAATTTCATTGGTTTTGGATCAGTAGATCACGAGATATGGTCGATACGAACTGAGATTTCTCGAAGGCTGTCTGATTCGTCTCCATGATTTCGACTCGATACCTTCGTGTCGATGTTCGCGCGTGCTCTTGGGATGACGTGGTGCGCGCGCTTCGCCTCGATCCGGTCTTTGCGCCGTATTGACTGCTTCGACTCCATGCATCTCGCCTTTTTTGCATCGATGGATGACACGTCATCCTAGTTGGTTGACTCGATGGATATGAACAAGTCACTGGGCACGTATTCGAAGCAAGGCTTTCTAGTGGATACGAAGTGGACATGGACTGATGGATACGAAGTAGACATGGACTGATGGATACGAACAACCCTTTCTCTCATGGGTACGAGGCAGACACTGGCTGAAGGATACGAAGCGCTTCAACTGCTGATGTGTACGGAGTCCATTGATACGAGCTCGATGGATACGAAGGAAATCGAGTCGAACCTGGGTATCTCGATGGATTCGAAGCTGATTGGTGCGAACCTTGATCGATTCGAACCAGGGCTTCGGTGATGGATACGAAATTGCCCAGAGTGATGGATACGAAATTATCTAGAGTGATGGATACGAAATTGTCGTTTTTCCCTTCAATTTGAGTCATTCATATCTTGGGTGTGCGAGTCCGGATTGACCTGAAATTTGAGGTGCCGATCTCTATGACCCTTCTTGTCATGTCCTATCAATTGTAGCTCATTCTGGGCTCGGACAAAATTCAGTGATATCCATGGCGTGCTATCCTTGTTCTCTAGTCGGCTCCTTGGTGTCCTGGCCTTGCCAAAAGGCGGGATAACACATATAGCACGCTATCAAATATTAAAGGAGAAAAAGGTTCGGTATCAAACAATAAAGCAATTTAGCCACCACACACTCCATGAGATAAGGAACGACAATCATATCAATGAAATTTTTTTAATTAACAAAGAAAACATTCAGTCTTAAGCATAGCACTGTCATAATGATAAGCTTACTGAATTTTGAATGAACTCGGTTCCAATAGTTTTAAAAAAAATCAAGCTCCAATGGAATTCAAATCTAGTTCAGATCGCTTTGATATGTATCTAAAGCAACTGAATATTCAGGTTAGTGTAGATTCTTCAGGTGATCTGTAAAAAGAGGCCGTAGAAGGGACATTTTCCATTGTGAATAGATAATTTGTGAATAAGTTAACTTAAAAATGATTGTAGATATAAATCAAAATCAGAACTGTCTTAAATAGCCATAGTCATGATTAAAATTTAGAACAATCATAAATATTCTAAGAGTAAATTTTGTATACTTGTATCCTAGCAATAAACAGTGGATAGATGGAGCACTGCGGTAGAAGAAGAGGCCGCGGTTTGGATTGAGTGGACTGGATGATGGGAGCGATGTTTTCAGTCGATCAGGATGATGGAGGATCGGTGGGTAGCGTAGACTCAACAGCGGATAAACGGAGCACTGCGGTATAAGAAGGGGCTGCGGTTTGGATTGAATAGACAGGATAATGGCGGCGATGTTTTCAATCGATCTAGAGGATGAAGGATCTGTGGGTAGCATGGATTTGATCTAGGGTTTTAGAAAGAATGCGGGTGGAGGGAGGACAAAGGGATGATGAAGGAAGTTGGATCTAATAATGAAATAGTTTTTGATTCAGGGTTAGGTGAGAACCAACGAATAGTAGTTTAGATGGAAGGGTATATTAGGAATTTCAAAAAAACACCGTGGAAATTAATTAATGGAATTCTCTTTATTAGCAGTAAAGATTAGAAGCAACCGAAATAGGATGATCAACATTAGTCTCAATAAAAGAATTCTTAACTTTAACAATGAATGTAGAAAATGAGTTTTTTTCTATAATTGATAGCAAAGTATGCTCTAAATATCTGAATCAGCATCGACCATAATAATATAATTTTGTTCTCAAGAATATATGAAACCTCAAGGACATAGGAGTTAGTTGAGACCAATTGCGACAAATTTCATCCTTCACATCATAAAGAGAACAACCAACCAATAGCCGAGTACTAAAAGTATTATCATCTAATATAAAACCAATAAGAATGCTATTATCACCACCGCAAAGAAGAAAATTAAAAAAGTAGATACTACATAATAGCAGAAAACAATAGAAAAACAAAACAAAACTGATACTGCAAAATAACAAGAAAAACAAACATGCTGCTACTGCTGGCATTATCCATAAATCAAATATAAAGACAACCCTAAATCAGTTAAATATAAACAAACAAAATAATAGTGACGTAATGATAAATAGAAGGACACCAATTAAAATAAAAAATCAGAAATTGAACCAATTTCGAAATCCAGTTGAAAATACTTGGAATTGAATTTTAAAGAGACGACCTAAAATCGAGTTGAATTTGCTCGAAATTGAGATGAATATCAAAATCGATTTGAATTTTGAAGATGCCTTCTAGTTGAATTTTGTTTAACTCGAGATGAATATCAAATCACGTTCGAATTTCAAAATTGAATTGAATCTGGAGCTAAGAGCAAAAATCAGAAGAGAGAAATTAAAATCGACATTAACAAGCATGACAAAGATTCATATTAACCGCGATGTCTCGGAGACGTAATATTTGGTTTAGAAACAAAACATACAAAAAAAATTGTCCTGGCATAGGAAAAAAAGAGCGGTGTCCTAAGGGCTAAAAAATGGGGACATAGCGTCCTTCACACTATTTTCTTGTTGTATTAATCATCATTTGTGAGGACGGGCTGTTATAACAGTCCAGGCTGATGATTAGTTAGTTTACTCTGATTGGTGTATGTATATTAAATTCTTATTTTATAAAGATCATTTGGATATTATATATTACTTGTCACGGTGTGAGATTCTATTCTGTCTTTTCTTTTTTTTTCATCCCAACAGTTGTCTTTTCGGCACTTGAATGCTCGGGACATGAATACCATGGATGTATTAGTCTCAACATTGAGGGTAAAAAGGCGGGTCATTAGTATACCACTATAGAACATACAAAGTCCTTTACAATAAATAAATTACTTAAATCTTTCTATACACTAAACATCTATAAAGCAATACAACAGTGGTATATGGAAAATAATCTTACATAAAATAACCTGTGGATGCAATGCAGCATACAACCAAAGCCCCTTCTTTTCCTTTTGCTTTCTTTCACCTGCCAATCTTGCAAATGTATACAAAAAGAAAGAAAAAAAAGTTTTAACTACGTTGGACTGCACCAATTTTTATACACTCCGACGACAAGGAAACCAAGAGCTATTGCATAGAAAAAGACTGCCTACGTACCTTATAATACCCCTAATTTTGATTAACATTATTAAAAAGATTTAATTAGACAAATTAAATAGAATAATGTGATGTATAATAAGATAAGGATGATGAGATTTGATAATAAACAAGGTTGAGCCTTAACTAATTAACTATTAAGATTGTTTTAGAACTTAACATATAAAAGAATATATGAGTGTGGCAAAATAGGAATAGATCTATCTTTCATCCCTTAAACCACCTCATTTTAACAAGTGCAAAACAAACAAAGGAAAATGTGAGGAGACCGGCCATTAATCAAGAATTAGAAGAGGAAAGCTAAAGTTATTCAATGGAAAAATCTAAGGAAATCATTCTCCATCAAATCTCAACTCCATTATCCAATCTAACGTGAATAATAATAAGATTATCTCATTTTTAAACTTGTTTGATTTTGAATCTTGATAGATTTTGATTCGTTAATGATGCTATGGTGTGCCATGTTTAATTATACCATTGTTTGGTTAAATAATGAATTATTGGAATTTTTATGAAATTATTTCGATAGGTTTATGAGCAAAACCTAAGTATATGATCTCCAAACGATTTTGAATGGTGGATGTTATATGTTCTTGTTATTATTTGATCAGTTATTTTGCATGATTATTATTGTTGCACTCACATCATCATGACACATAACTGCATCTTGGGATATTTAAGGGGAGAATAACCAGTTAGGTTAACCCATTAGTGAGTATAATCAGATTTAACTCCCGAGTGAGTAGAATTGCATCCAGGAGATCGGGTATATCAGAAGTGTTATGATGCCCATAATTGATCGAAAGAATATGATTGAGATATGATATTGAAAGGGTCTAATAGGTTTATAGTGATCCCATGAAAACTATGGCTTGAGTAATGTTATTGGAGATATCCAATAGGTTCCTAGTGATCCCATAAAACCAATGGCTTGAGTAATGTTATTAGAAAAATCCATTAGGTTCATAGTCATTCCATAAAAACTATGATCAAAGAGATGTTATTGGAGAATTCCAATAGGTTTATAGTAAGATCATGAAAACTATGGTTGGAGGTTGTTATTGGTAGAAAACAATAGGTTCTTAGTGATCCCACAAAAACTATGATTCCAGATAGATATTCCTTTAGAACGTAGACATGTTATTAGTTAGCCCATGAAAACTAATAGGTTCATAGTGACCCTAGAAAAACTATGAATTGAGACAGATAGTCAGTTTTGTAAAAAGGGTGAACTTAGGGTAGATATAACCCCATGTTGACAGATGAGTCAGACTTATCCACATTGCATACTTGCGTATGATTATGTTATTATGTCTTTACCATTGTGGATGTAGAAGCACGGTATATGGTTGATATTTTGGATAAGATACTAGTGAGGGGAATACCCATTCCGCTCAATGGCTTGGTCTTACTAGATATCTATTTGGTTCAAGATGGTAGATTATAATTCATACCAAACTGTTGTTCTAACCCGAAGTTTTTGTTTTTCCCTTAAACTCTCGGGTACTCACTTGAGTAGGTCAGGAGTAAGATTTCTCAGGTTTTCCAGTTAGATGAATAAGCTTCCAGGGACATACAGGAGGAAGATAGCTATACTAGGAGTTTTATTTATCTGTTGTGTTATCTTTATGCTTGAATGGATATAATGGAAAGTTATATAATTGTCAAGTGTTAGACTCTGATAAACCAAGAGGCATCTTCATATGTTGATTTTGGAGTATTTTGTATTAATTATACTTATCTGAATGTAGGATTACGAGTGGATTATGTAATGAATATGAAATATTATTTATATTAAGTTGTGTTTAAAAAAATTCATATTCATGTGCTTTTGATGTTACTAATATGATTTACATAACCGCATTTTGTCATGAGTAATTAACATTAGGGATGACTGCAGCATCAGTAGCGCATAGTTTTAGGCCTCAAAATGAGGGATGTTACATACCCCTTTTGGGGATCAAGCCCACGTAGTTCTTTCCTACTCTTCTCCTGCCTCAAAATACTTATTAGTACATAACAACCATAACATCAATGTAACTAATACAAGTAGAAAACAGTTTTCTTACTCATCCATAACAAATCATCATATGATGCATCAACAATAATAGCACACTCGGGTATTAAACATCTACAACCTACAATGTTAACCCCAATCCAAATAACAATAATAAAATATAATTACATACATTATTAACAATCGACAATAGTAGTACATCATCATTGAAAGTATAAGTCGTCAAATGTGCACTGAACACTCTACAATAGTAACGCGACATCCATCGTCAAATAACCATAATCAACTACCCATCGCATGGTAGTAAATATGGTAAAATACAGCATCCACATCCTATTGCAATTCCATCACATAAAACAAACATATATGATAATCCAAATGGATAATTAATCACGTACTACATCCATCCAAAACATTTAATTTACTACCATTGTTTTTCTATAAAAATCATTTTATTATTGTTTATTATAAAATCACCTTTTTGTCCGTATCTTGAATCAATAATAACCTTTCCAAAATGGTAATATATTTCAAAAACCCATTATTTACTTTTTTTGATGAAAGCGTGGTCCTAAAAATATGGAGAGCTCTCGAATTATTTATTTGTACAAAATAAAGACTACCAACAAGCCTAGTAGTTAGGCACCCATTATATACTTTTATCTCTTTAAATACTTTTAAACATCGTATTTGAATTAAATGTAATAATCTATACCAAATCACTTTTCAAAACAATATTATTATTATTTTACATCAACATGATAATATATTTATATACATTAGAACTCCTTTAATATTTTCCAAAACCAATATATTGCTATATAATAAAGATATCAATATTCTATTTTAACCATAAAACCTTTTTCATTGTTACGCACCTTAAAATAGTCATAATTTAAACCAAAACACTTTTGGAAGACATATCTTTACTATTATTATCATTATTTAGAAAACACCTTTTATTTTATTACCTAAACAAGAAAATCGTTAACCACAAATTCCACTTGAGAAGAAAAGTATGAAAGAAGGCTCATAAAAATGCAAGGCTCTACTAAAATTGAAGACATGGGTTTCGCGAAAGTTCAAAGGAGGGTGTTTCAAAGGCATTGAAGTGGCTTTCGAAAGAGTCGCAAGCACCAGGTGTCATTACAAATGGTAAACAGGGAAAAAGTTTTCGAAAAAATGGAAAAAGAAGGCAAAGTAGTCCTTCCGCCTTACTAAGACCTTTCAACGCGAATGGGTTCGCATGTATAAGGAAAGCATGAACGGGTTTGAAACACCTTTCGAAGTAGTGAAGGAAAGCCGCACACACGTGAACCAACTCCCTCAAAATAGAAGGTTTCAACGTTATCAATTTGTCACTCGAGGAATCGATTCCAATACACTTTTCGAAAGCAAGGACAAGCCTTTCGAAATAGTTGGAACCTTTCAAAAGCATGATGAAAATTCTACATGAAGGCCAAAAGTCCTTTCTTCAAGACTCAGATGTCACTCTCTATCCCTTTCGAAGCAATGCGAAGGCTCAACTCATTTTTCACTTGCAACAATGCAGCAACAAAAAGTAAAGAGAACTTCAATCACCCTTCCGATGAAGTCTAAAGCAGTTCACTAAAAGACAAAGAAAAAGAAACACCCATACCTTAATGGCAGCGAAAGGTTGTCAAGGAGATCCTTTCGACTAGGTCGAAAGGTTTGGAATAAAAAAGATAAGAGGCGCAAGAATGGATGAGAAAGCTCGAAAGGAAAGCCTTTCGTCAGCATCGAAAGCAAGCGCGCAGAAAACAGAAAGAAGGCCTTTCGACCGTGTCGAAAGGATGCATGCAGAAGATTGGAGGAATACCTTTCGACTGAGTTGAAAGAATGGGCGCGAAAGGGGTCTAACTTGCACCTATAAATACGACCCTAAGGGTCCGATTTTGGGGACCGAAGTTTGGAATCAAAAACTCATTTTCCTGCTTCTAGCAAATATACCTCTTTGTAACCCTAAATCAATTTGGGGAAAAAGCTTTCTTACTTGTAACTCAATTTTGATTAATGATAAAAGAGGAAGCACATGAATGCAATAAAGATTTTGATTATGAGGGAGATCATTTCGAACATTAGCTCGTCTAATGATCAATTGCACATGATGCTAGCTTATCTTCTTAATTCCCTTTTGTCTTATGCGATACCATGGGATCAACTTGGATAATATTCATGCGAATCACATTATCATCATTTTCAATGATATTTAAAGATGATAATGATGATTCAATTCTATAGAGCTTATGTTATCCAAGATGATTTTCCATTGCATATTTGAAATAGAGCTTGCATATTATACATCATATCTATTCTGAAAGAACAAGACCCCCTTTTGACTTGGTCTAAAGGGTTGTTTCGATAAGGATCTGACGTGTAAATGATAAGCAATGCTATATGGTTTAGTTCCTTCGAAAGTTATACACACACAACAATACATCCAACCCTTTTCGAAAGAGTTCATCTTGAAAAAACATAAACAATGGTGCTGAAAGCATATATTCTTCCTCAAAGGCAAGACCGTCCTTCTGACGTAATCGAAAGGAATGATTATCTGATTTAAATAACCACTTTTGACTCATCTAGAAAAGAGATTTCAAAAGAGATGCTTTCTCCTTAACTTCCATTTTAATAGGGTTGATAGGATCTGTTATCCATTATTAAGCGACACTCCAAACATAATTCGTTCAAGTCAACCTAGTCGAAAGGGGGGGGTTACGAAGGGGATGCTCACTTTTGATAACTTTCTTTTGTAGCGTAAACCACATTTCTTGTTAACCACATAGCTTTGGGAATGTTGACAAGTTTTCTTGTTAACAAAAATATTCCCTACCATAAATACCATAGAATCTATCATTTTGTCATTTATACAAAATAATACTACTTCTACTAAATTCATGTTATTATTATTTTAAAAACCAATTTTACTTTATAAATAACAATAAAATTCTCAATCCCTAATTTAAATACAATTTTTTATTATTTATTAATTTCTCTAGAAATACATAAATAATAACATTATTAAATTCCATACGTTAAATTCAGTAAAATTTGTTAAACATTGTTATTTACAGATACCATCAAAAATCTGTAAATAATCTAATTATCATTTATTTATCCGATTTCCTATGATTATGTTTTATTCTAATTAATTATCTTCTAATTCAGATCAAATATTTATTTTATTCAAACATCCAAAAATACAACATTTAACAATAATCATCAAACCAAGGTACAATACATTCAAAATATCATAATAATTAAACAGACATTCTTATAACACAACACAAGTCAATAAATGTGATTTTCCATTAATAGATATATATTTTGTAACTTAAAATTCAACAAACCATACCCACGGGGTTATTCTAACACCTTCCAAACTCAGCAAACCCAATGGTAAATTGTCCGGAATTCCACCACGAGTCTAATGGAAGAAACCGAGCGTAAATCGGAGTTTGTATTTGAAAGATACGGAGGTTAGAAGAATTTAATAATATTTTAATATAAAATAGAAAAGGGTAAAAAGGTAATTTTATCACCTTCTCTCCCTTCGTTCTCCCCCAGGCATGCACACCCAACCTTAGCCATCGATTTCAAAATGCTGCCACTCCTCCTATGCACCGCCTTTGGCTAATCCGAAGCCACTAACATATTCACTAGCCTTTGTCGTGTCCAACCGACCCCACCTGACCCTATTCAGCACCACCTAGCGCAATCGTCGCTGCTGCCTCACATAGCATTTTCTGGTGAACTCCAGCATGTGGATAGTTTGCAAATTTCTGGCCAATCAGAGCACCAAGTTGATAAACGAACACCGTTTGTTAACTCCATTCATTGAGAGCTTCGCAATGATATATAGTATGTAGGGGTCTGAGCACTTTGAATTCTAAACTAATTTGTAATTAATGAAATTCATCCGCCATTAAAATGTAATTAGGAAGAATTTTAAGATTAAGGAAAAGATGCTGATATGATGGCTGCCTCCTAGGGTTTATAAATGTTACTTGTATAGGCAACAAGGCGGGTCCAGTTATATGTAACCATTTTGCCCAAAAGTGGCTGCGTAACCTATTTAAACACTATAACGCCTCTATTTCACAAACCGTAACTCCAAATCCATCAAAATTATATGTCAAATTGATTAGCTCAAAAAGACCTATGCAATAGTTATAAATAGACACTCAATTCATCTTTTATCAAAAATTCATTTTTTAAATTAATTTAATATTAGCCGTATCAAATTTGCAAGGCATTACAATGGTGCTCTAAATGGATGGATGAGCAGCTTTGTCATTCACTCGAGTACCCACATGACTTAGCTGGTTGATGTGTACGTAAATGTGCATATTTTTACCACCATAGTTAATCTATTTAAATTAAATAAATGATCATTTTGGGTATTTTAACTTGTTTAAACCAAAATTCATATTATTTTCAAATCGTCACATATTCATCTTCATCCAAGGGCAAAATGGTCATTTTTGTGCATATATTAATTTGAGAAAATTTAATTAGAAATTTCTATATTATTTTATAGGAATTTGGCTTCATATACAAGTGGTTCCATGAAGATATATGCATGCACAAAGAAGATACAAAGGAATGGAGATGGAAATAATTCAAAGGCATGATAATGGAGGACCCCACCTACCCACCTTTCTTCATGTACAAATTAGAGGGTAATGCATATGCTTATGGAATTAATGGCTTCATGTACACTTAAATGATGATTAGTAGAAGCTAATGATTACTTGGTCTCCACACTACCTCAAGGGCAATTTGGTCATTCCCCCAAAATATGAATTAGGGTTTAATACTTGTATAAATACCCCTTATCTTCATGTAACCCTCTCCCTCAGTCTCTCTTTTAGGCTATCTTCTCTTAGTCTCTTCTCTTAGGAAAATAAAAAGAAAGCTCTCTTCTCTTTTCATGGCTACTTAGCCATTTTTATTTTATGTAATCTTCTTTTCTTTTTATGCAATTTTAATTATCGTTTCCTTTTACTTACATGTTCATCTCCTTTCATGCTAGTAGTGTAGATTTTCTTTTATGCAAGTAGATTAGTTTTTCTTTTCTTTCATTTAGTTCTCTTTTCCTCTTTGTTTTGTTCTATGTTGCAAGTTATATTTTTTGATATGATAACAAATATGAGAAGCTAAACCCCTTCAATTTAGGGTAATGAAGCTCTCTAATTATATAGCTTCAACATTTTGATAAATGTTATGCTCTCTTTTTATGATTCATGGAAAATGATGTTTATGTAATTTTGTGCTTATTATTGAGTTTGATGGCTTATGTTGTTCAAAACAAATGGGCTATGCTTAGTCATATGAATCACAAATTGCCTCTTCATATATATATGATTATGGAAAAGAAGTGAATGTTTAAATCAAAATTTGATGGCCTATATTTCTAAACAATAGTTAATAGGCCATGCTTAAAATAGATTTTCATTTTCAACTTTGTTGTCATTTTCATGAGAATTAAAAGTGGTTTAAAAGTTGTGTTATAGTTTGATGGCTTATGTTGAGCTAATTAATAGCACAAATGAGTCATACTTATGATAAACACATCATTTAAATTCACTTATGACCAAAAAAGAGATCATAATTTCATTAATTGTTGAATTATGTGATCTAGAGAGTGAAAATTACCTCTAAATTGTCATTTATTCTCATACTTTTCTCACTTTATTTTTGATATTTTTCTACACTTTTAGCTAATCACTTTAAATCTTTGGTTTAATTTGATTGAATAGAAGGTTAAAATCTACAATTCCCTGCGGATCGACCCATATTCGCCACGTACTACAAGTGTACGTCGTGCGCTTGCGGTTATTTTAATTTGAAAATTTTCGACTATCTAAACCGATAGAAAAATAGCCGTTAAACAAGTTTTTGGTGCCGTTGCTGGGGAATTGCTTTGATTTTAATTTTCTATTCTTCGAATTATTTTGTTTGAATTTTGTGTGTTTTTGTTTTGTGTGTGTGCATTTAAAAAAAATATTGTTGTGTGTTGTTTGATTTTTGTTTGTATTTTTTAGTTTGTGAGTTTGTTGCCTTTCTAGTTGCATTTGCATTTATATTTCATATTTTTTTTAAAAACAACACATCCTCAATTTCAAAAAAAAATTATTTCATTTCGTTTACATTTTATTTTACATTTACATTTCAATTTCTTCTACATTTCTGTCACACCTCTCTGCATACATATATACTGTTACACAAAAGAAATCTATGCATTTCCATTCCATTTCCTCTAACCTCTTAACTTCTGCACATACATCACCCAAACAGTGCATTGCCTTGACTTCTCCACTTCTCAACCAGTCTACCACCAGTCCTCACTGCCTTGCAACTGCCCTCCTCGAACCACAGCAAACAACCCACTTGTCTTCACTGTTTTGCCATACACTGCTCTACAAAACTCCCCTCCAGTTCAAAATCACTCTTCATTACTGCACCCTACTACATCATCTTTCGTATACCATCCATCACACCACATTTCACCTCAGTTCATCACCTACAAAACAACATCACCAATCATATCACTGCCAAAAACCCTATCATATCTCAGCACTTCACAACACATACCAGTCCATCATCATCCCGACCACATCAACTTCAAACAGCTTCCATTATCACCTTCACACATTCATACAACTCCACCATATATCCCATATCTCATATCTCAGTGCAAATACATCACATATTCATATCTCATATCTCATACAACTTCACCATATTCAGTGACATCATAACCACTTCTGCTCCATACTTCCAAAAACTGCACATATCTTCTCCTCCACAATACCATCAAATACCATCAACTACCAACCATACCACTTCCTTCACAACTCACTTCCACACTACATCATTTCAACACACCATCACTGCCTTTCACATTCTCCCACTCCTCGTCACAGCAGCCAATCCCAGTCATCATCACATACCATCTTGTTTACCATCAACTTCTGTTCATCCTATACCCCTGTTACTTCCCCCGAAACCATCCAACTCTTCCATCACTTTCACTTGCATACTGCTCCTCTACCAAAACACTTCAACTGACCCAGTTCCAAAACGATTACAACTGACCACATCCTCAAACAAATATCAAAACAGTTGCTACATCCATTTCCACACAGTCATCACTCCATACCACTGAATCTTTGCTTCATCATATCAACAACTTCTGACCATCTCTCACTTCTGACAGTACAACTCGACCCAACCCCTGACTGCAACCGCGACAACGAACTTCCCAACCACAATTCAACTCGAGCGAATCCATCTCCCTGCTCCTCGATCCCCTCTACGATCACCAAGACCTGCCCAAACCCCCTTGCAATTCAGCACTCTCCCCTACAGTCTCACCACCCCTAGCCCAGTTCAACAAGCAATCAAGCAACTGCGTGCACACAACCTCCCCAGAAAACCCTCTCGACAACAGAGACCTGCTTCTTCTCAACCACACGCGACCTACCAATAGCCACGACCACGCTGACCAACCCTGACTCATCACCAATACCCTCTAATTAACCTGCCTTCAATCCAACTTCGAACCCTAAATCGACTCACCTCGAATTCTCCTCCACCAACTCACGCCAACCTGAAAGAAGCACGCCCAATTGCCAGTCGTGTAATCCTCCAATCAAATCGCGACCTCTACCCAATTCCTAAATTCGCATTTCTGAATCGATATATTCATGGGTGGAGAATTCTATGAACTACGAATTTAAAGGTGAATTCGAGTTGAACGAATGTGGAAAATGAATGTGTGCTTTATGAATTTGGGAATGATTTTTTTCATTAGTTTGTGTGGTTGAACGAATTTCTTTTATCAGTTAGAAGTGTGGGTCTTGGGCCTTCATTGTTTGGGATTGGTAAAGGTTTTATTTTGTTTTAAAACTTTTTAGTTTTCTTTTGGTAAAATCTCTCTTTGATTTGTTTTTTGTTCTTTGATTTAAAAAAAACAAAACAAAACAAAACCAAAAAAACAAAAACAAAAATTGTATATATATCTTTTGTTTTGATTTGTTTCTTTTTGATTTCAACTGTTTTGACTTTCCATTTGTTTTAGTGTCCCTTCCTTGATAATTTTTTTTAAGTAAAACTTCACTTTTAAGTTTCCTTTTCAAAAAAAAATTAATAAAAAAAACTGTATATATATTTTATTTTTATTTCAGGTTGCCAAAGCAGAATTGCAGAAGGAGCAGAAGTGCTTGCTAAAATAAATTGCTTGCGTGCTGAGCTTGCCAAAAAAACTGCTTGCTTATTTATAATTCTCTTTATCTGCCTTGCATTGTATATATCTATTGTTTTTGTTTGTCTTGCATTGTTGTTTACTTGCATTTGAAAAAAAATCAGAAAACCAAAAACAAAAACAAAATCCATTCGTAGTTGTATTGTTAATACACGTTTAATTTCTGCTTTGCATTTCATCCTAGAATTTTGATTAATAATAACGGTTAGAAATCGATAACGCATAATTGTATATTGACAATTTGTCTTCTTTGAACAATTTAATTTCTCGGTGTCTAGGCTACGGTAGAGTAATAACCATTTATAAATATTACGGTGATTCGTAAATATTATAGTGGTTGTCCCTCTGAAGGTACGTAAACCTTCGGCTGCATTGCTACGGTGATTCGTGGTGCACCGATAAATCATGTCCGTTACCTGGCTGAGAACTATCTTGTTGAACTAAGACAATGTGTAATTATACAATTTTGGGTTAACTTAGGATAAATCATTTGTAATTAGCCCTTGCATTCATTTAGTTATATTAGTTCATGCATATTTAAAAAAAATTCAAAATCCAAAACTAAAAAAAAATTGAAATTTCAAAAATCCAAAACAATTATATAACATTTTCAAAAAAAATTGAAAAACCAAAAAAAACAAAAATCAATTTCCCTTTTGAAAAATAAATTTCATTTGTAAATATTTTTCCTTTATAAAAAATGAAAGAAAAACATTCTTGAAAATGTCCGAGTTTTCCCCACTTACGTGAATTTTACAATAGTTGTGAAAATCAATATAATCCATATGATTTCATTCCAAATTCGTATGGATATTTTAACAACAACTATTGTGTAAGTAATTCGAATTTCGAAAAACAAAAATTTCAAAACGATGACCAACCCTCGACTCTTGTAAATAGCATTTCATGTTTACTTGAATTCTCTACACAACAAAATCAAAGTATAAATGATTTGTGTAATTCATATTTGTGTAACAACTCAAGTCAAGGATTTCAAAATTTGAATTCAATTCAAAATTCAAACGATTTCAATTATAACCCATGCCAATTCAATTTCGAACTCCAAAATGAATTTCAAACTCAAATGAAAATGGAAACAACTTCTCAAACGACTTTGGCAATGGGAATAATCTTAACCATGTTACCATTGAAAATCTTTGTTCTCAACAAATCCAAATCGAAAATTCTCAAGTTAATAAGTATAAATTGGATTTTGTTGAGCAAATGAATGAAATATACGATGATCACACGGATTCGTTGTTTGAAACATATATGAAACAACGTGATAAACAAAATCAAATCTTAATGTGTGACGAGTCAAGTGATAATCCATCTTTTACCCAAATCGATGATTTTCAAATAACAACTTTTGAAATTGAAAGTGATGATCTTAATGAAGTTGTTGAAAATTTGGTAATTGAGTTGGATTTCAATTCTTTTGAGGGTGAGAAACTCGATTTAAATCTCGATCTTCCTTTTTCTGAAAATTTGAATACAATAACTTTGAATTTTGAACTTGATTTATGCAATAAAGTTGTTGATAATCCAACAAAGGAAGTTGAATTTAACGAACACGGGTTTTATGGACTTTTTGAAAACGAGTCATTAATCTTTGATGGGGAAGATTTAAATCACCAATTTGATTTTGAAATCAATAATTCTAAAGAATTTTTCAATGAACAGCTTGAATTTCAATTTGGTGAAAATAAACTTGAACTTCAATCAATCGTTTTATCAACCCCAAAAATCATTGAAAATAAAACGACTCGTACAATTTTTAATAAAACGGCATTCATTTTTCCAAATCAACGTTCAACTTCGAAATCTTTTACGATTTGGTTTTCCGAGCTTAAGTTGTGTCTCGTATACTTGACGAGACAAATGAATCGGTCTTTGGAAGACCGTTTCATTTACTTTTTGACGATATACTTTCTGATCTTGTGTAAATACCGTTAATTTTCAATTAAATAAAGGTCATGTTTTTATTTTTATTTTTCTCCTTCCTCTTGGGTTGACTGTGGGGACATAGTCAAAATCAAGTGTGAGGGGAGACTCATCTTCATTTTTAATTTTTCATGATTTATTTTTGCTTTTTCTTTTAAAAACTCAAAAAAAATCCCAAAAACAATTTTTTTTAAGAATTTTGATTTATTTTTAAAGAAACACTATAAGATAATATATGGTTTTGGTTTATTAAATTGAAATTTTTGAAAATTTATTCGTCTTAACAAAAATAAAAATGAAGTTTGATTACAAATAATAATGGTTTAACTAGTACATAGGAAGATTCATACGTGATAATTATGAAATATATTATAATTGAAAATCTTTGTTTTAAAAAGTGGTTGATTTAAAGTAAAGGATATAACATTTTTTTTCTTCTAATTGAAAATCTTTGTTTTGTTCTATGTTGCAACCTATATTTGTTGATATGATAACAAATATGAGAAGCTAAACCCCTTCAATTTAGGGGTAATGAAGCTCTCTAATTATATAGCTTCAACATTTTGATAAATGTTATGCTCTCTTTTTGTGCTTCATGGAAAATGATGTTTATATAATTTTGTGCTTATTATTGAGCTTGATAGCTTATGTTGTTCAAAACAAATAGGCTATGCTTAGTCATATGAATCACAAATTGCCTCTTCATCTATATATGATTATGGCAAAGAAGTGAATGTTTAAATCAAAATTTGATGGCCTATATTTCTAAACAATAGTTAATAGGCCATGCTTAAAATAGATTTTCATTTTCAACTTTGTTGTCATTTTCATGAGAATTAAAAGTGGTTTAAATGTTGTGTTATAGTTTGATGGCTTATGTTGAGCTAATTAATAGCACAAATGAGTCATACTTATGATAAACACGTCATTTAAATTCACTTATGATCAAAAAAGAGATCATAATTTCATTCATTGTTGAATTATGTGATCTAGAGAGTGAAAATTACCTCTAAATTATCATTTATTCTCATACTTTTCTCACTTTATTTTTGACATTTTTCTACATTTTTAGTTAATCACTCTAAATCTTTGGTTTAATTTGATTGAATAGAAGCTTAAAATCTACAATTCCCTACGGATCGACCCGTCGCCACGTACTACAAGTGTACGCCGTGCGCTTGCGGTTATTTTAATTTGAATTTTTTTGACTATTTTCTAAACCGATAGAAAGATAGCCGTTAAACACTGGTCAACCGGAAGTTGGAACATAGAAGAGACTTGAAATCTTGTTAATGACCATGTGGGGAAGACGGGTAATGGATCGTGTATAGGGCATCCGAGAGGGGAAGGCTGGATGCTAGTTGAAACTGGTTGTACAGAAGCCATGCTTATGGAGGGCTATGCTTGGGTCATCCTTACCTGATGTGCTACTTGCTATAGTGGGCTTGGATTAAAGCCGACCGTCGGCTAATGTGATGTTGGGCAAATCTTGCTGGTTTTTAGCTACTGCTGGAAGTTCAATATAAGGGAGTCGGGCGGGACCAAGCCAAACCTTGTCTAGATCTTTTCTAAGTGAAGGTTGCTTCAAGGTAAAACGATCGGGCCTTATTTTGGCACCTTTCTGAGTAGAAAGTTTGGTTTAAGACCATGAGCTTGGGCTGGCCTTTGACCAGGTCAGTAATGGATCAATTGGGCTGGCTTTGGTTGGGCCAAATTGCCTTTAATTGGCTTGCTAGTTATTTGCGAAAAATATAACCAACAAATTTGATTACACAAAGGATGGAAAATTTATAGTAGCAATAGAACAACTTTGATTGATCGGCTCTTGGGTATTTGGAGTTAGATCGACGAAAAGAGATTGTACCTAGATTGAAGAGGTAAAACAAAGATTGATCATCATGGAGTTGGCCAGAAAATACTTAGTCATAAATTTGACCAAGTTACATGGACTGGTATCAATCCATGTAGATTGATACCAACTTGTGTATTTTATGAGGATGACCAAAGTGAGACTCAAGGAAGCTTGGAGATGATGCTACTTTAGGAGTTTTAGTAGAAAAAACATGAAGGGCTTTAGAAAAAGCAAGGGAAGCATCGGTCATTGTGGGATTTGAAGGAGAAGAAGAATTTAGTCGGAAAATGGCTAAGTGTTGAAGCAACTCGATCGGTACCGATTGAGATCGATCAATGTCGACTGAGGATTTTTGGCAAGTGGATAGGGAAGACTTCGAGAAAGCCATGGGATCAATCAAAAGCTATTTTGATCAAAGGTAAAGCTTGTGCATCGATCGACATCGATCGAGTTGACATGGCCAAAACGTAAGGCAAATACAGTTTTGAGTTTAAGCATATCATGGAATGACTTTGGGAAATTTTAAGTGCAACAAAGGAAGTGATGGGACCTCATTGCCTCAACGTTTTGTGTGATTTGGATAGAGTACTTCAAGTGGGAAGTGATAGTAGCATCTAGTGATCGATAGAGAATGCAAGTTCAAAGTGATGATGACTTACAAAGTAGAACAAGTTGTGGTTCTACTATTAGTACATATTCCAAGGGAACACTGGATAACTCAGGGGTTGTGATGTGTGTTCCTAAAGCAGGAGCGGGTGAGCACACTTACCGAGGGTAGTCTATGTGTACCTATTTTTATGGATGTTTGTGTGTGTCTAGTTGCTAGCCATCTAAGTGGGCATGGATTCGAGCACCATATATCTGAGATGTCGAGTAGCCATTGACCATCTTACCGCATCATACGAGTTAACATATATCCAACGGAATTTGAGTTGAGAGATACGAGATTGTGTGATGGTTGCTATGGATGTCATGTGACGTAGGTATTATCGAGTTTGATACTCTATACCCTAGCCTGTACTTAGTTAGTAGTACATCCATATGATTATAGTGTAGCATATACTATTTATATATGCTAACTTGTTGGACGTAGAGACACGTCAAGTATGATTCTCCATACTATATGTTTTATTTATGACATATCGATTTTTATATTTATTTTGAGATTATAGATTGATCATACCAGACTTTTGTATGACCCAGGGTTATCTTTGTTGCTTCTTATCATCTTAAGTACTCTTAAATAAGTAGATTGAGAGACACGTATGAGATAGTGCATGAGGCTGTGTGGAGGACGAATAGAAGGCTGGCGCTTTCTTATATATCTATATTTGAAGCCACCATCGCTTATATTCCATTGTGCAGTGCCATGGAGCTATGTTAGCACTTGTTATATAATTGAGATAGTTATCATTGGAGTTTATTTAATTCAGATGTATAACCTATATTTCTATGTTTTGTATAATTTGATGAACCTTGCTGCACTCTTACATGTTTGTTTATTTTTTGTTCATTTGATTAACCATCTCACTTGTTTTACATCCATTTGTTATTATATTCGTATATACGCTATGAGATGTTATACAGGTTCTTCACTAGTTTATCATGCTTTACCCATGACTGCATACCTCCATCGATCGGGTACCGGTACAATGCACTTCTTTGGTATTAGATATTGGTTATTTAGGTACCGAAGGTGGACGGAGGTCGTTACACCATGTTCATATCATGAAATCATTTTTCGTAGGTGAAAGTGTATATGGATTGATAATATAGTTAAACTACGACTAGCAAGTGCGGAATTATAAATAATAGAAAATGGCAGTAATAAAAATGACACCAGGGATTTTTATACTGGTTCGAACTTCTCGTTCTACGTCCAGTCCCGGACTCCTTCTGGAATTTCTCGAATAACCCTCACTTAACCCGGAGGAACAGGTATTACACCGTTTGAGCAACCGAACAGGACTTTTCCGCTTAAGCAACCGAATAGGACTTTTCCGCCTAAGCAACCGAATAGGACTTCAAATACAATTTGGTAAATTGTTTCTCGACTTTGTGTGTTCTTTGAATAACACGAATATAGTCAATGTAGTACACCCTTCCTATAATCTTCTTGATATGATGATTTGAATGTGCAAAGATAGGAAGTATAGATTGAAAATCGCTTGTGATTATGATAATACAAAGCAAGTATAGATAGAAAGAATTGGTTCTTGAAATAGTGGATTTTCATCTCTATTTATAGTATTGAATAGTTTTAATTCAATAGTTGCAACCATTAGAAGGAGTGCAACTGTTGGTGAAGAAGACAACTCTTCAAATTTTGAATTTTCATGAAGAGATGCTTCAGTTCGTCAAGTTCAGATGTCTGAGAGAAAAGTGACAGATGTCTGAATAAAGTTTAAAAGTCAAAAAATAGAAGAAACAAAAAATCAGCCATTTAGACGTCTGTTTATTTAATTTAGACGTCTGTCTATGATAACAGACGTCTGTATTAAATTAACAGACGTCTGTCATTGATGACAGATGGCTAAATAAAAGTTCAGATGTCTGAATTTGTACTGATTTGTTCCTCTTCTTTATTTTAGTGATTCTGAACTTGAGAAATTGTATAATTTTGAAAATACTTTTTATATCTTTAAATAATTAAAGATATTTATTATTTTAAAACATGATTTTCAAAAGTATATTTGTGTGTGTGTGTTTGTTGTTATCATCATATCAGAGATTGTACAAAAATATCTAACCGGAAATAATAATCAGTATACTAGAGAGCTTGAGCTTAGTTTGTTGACGATATGATAATAACTTTTCTTTGTAGATTCCTGCAAGAATATTTGACATCATAGTATATAGTTTGAGATATATAGTTGTCACATTAAATCTTGAAATCTTGAGGCGTAAGGAGCTTCCAGGTTCAATTTGACCACGTATGGATTATAATCATTCCTCATTGAAGCTTGAGGATCTCAAGCCATATGTTTAGAACACAAGTTCTTGACATTGGGTTGAAAAGCTTCTCTGGTGATTGAAAAGGTAGTTAACCAAAAATTACCTCGGTATGAGATTCTCATTGAAAGGAGGAAAATATTAGTCTGAAAATTAGTAATAATAATCGACCAACAATGTGAACGCTATTAAGCACCGATTGTTAAATGCTCCATGTAATCTTATGAAAGAACCATTGCAATTTTGTAAACCACAAAATGTAGGAAAATTTTATTTTAATTAAGAAAGAGATTAACAAATAAAATAAGAAAGACAACAAAAGAAATCGAGACAAGGGTTTTTAAATTGGTTCATTCTTATAATACAATCTACATCCACCATAATCTTTTTCTGAGTATTTGCACGAACAAACAAGCATGACAACTTACTGTCAATTACCAGAACAATGAATTTCCGAACCTCTTTTGGTTACATATAACCTCCTTTCCACGGAGGAGATTCTTCACATAATACCCCACAAAAATTCAAGGTTTATTTAACTGTATTATAGTACTGGACCGTATTATATGGTAAGATTTGATTTTATATGCGTTGGGTAGGCTTGATGAGCTTCATCGGAAGAAATATCTTTTGTTGACTGTAGATGGAGCTTCAGTTTTCACTTGAAAAGAAGATAACGAGTTATGCTTGCAACAAGCTCTATTATCTTTTGATTTTTTCCACTCCCTTGAATAACATTTGGAACGAGTTATACTCTTCAGTCAACTATAACCTCCTATAACCTTTGCCATAATTGTGTGTTTAGAAAATTTGAGCGAACTTGATCCCTATGAAAGCTTCACGTTGATTTCCTTTGACATCCAATTATAGAAAAATAATGAGCCGCCATTCAAGATTTAAAATACAAAAAAATTTCAAATTTGCATTGAACCTACAACGCATACTTCAAATATTTGCTCACCACACATTAATTATGCCGGTGATTTTTGATCACTTATTATGCAGCAGTGGAGGACTTTGTAAGACTAAAAAGAAAGATACTAAAGGAGACGAATGTTGACGCCTCAACATATATCAAGATAACTAGAAAAGATGTTATTCCTTTCGTTGTCATTGTAGTTCTTAATTTGCATCTTGCATTCAGATGTTCAACCACCGGGCATCCCATACCTACTTTCAATTGTACCAAATGTTAAATCAAAGTATATATTTTCTACATGTTAGACTAAATGCACTGCTCTTTAATTAGAGCATCTCCAACAAGCTCAAATTCAACCTTAATATAAAGGAGAGACGAAGTTTGCAACTCCAACGGTTTGTATTACCCTGAATATTAAGGATAATATTCAGAGATCATTTCAAAATCGGTCTCAAGCGCTTATTTAATGAATGTCTGGTTTAAGGCCTTATTAAATAGACGTCTAACGTTTTAACATGGGTTTCAACTCTTTTATTTCATAAGAATAAATAAAAGATTTATTCTATGACTCTTATTTAATAGGCGTCTGAGTTCAGACATCAATTAAATAGATGTATTTAATTAACCTATAAAATCAAATGTCTATTACATAGGCGTAAGATTATTGGGCTAACCCTAAATATTCATCCATTTATCTATTGGAGATGCTCTTAGTCGATGGGCCTCGTATCATCTTTGAAGTACAATGCAAGTGATAAACGTGTGAGAAGTTCTTTCAACTGATTATTACTTTGTCAACGTTGGACCTAAACTATAGTCCTACACTTTGGCTTCTTGTCAAATGCCTCATGGATCACACTTTGAAAAACAACGGCTTTTCAAACTAGTCAAAAATCATGATAACGCGGATGTTACCAAACAAACAAACACCGAATTAAATATCCCTCCTCCTCTCATTTCTCTTCCCTAAAATTAGCAGCTGTCTATCCTTATCTTCTTGATTGAAATTAAAATCTCATCTTTTCCTCATAAAAATTAATAAAGAGCCATCTTTGATTAAATCAGAAATAAAAGTTCCGGATTTCAATTTCTTCAGAGGTTCAAATAAAATTTGACTATCGGGGTTTTATTCTATGGCGGTGATTTTCGACACCCTGATTGAAATTTTGAAAAAGCCCTCGATTTTCGATGTATTCTGTGAGCTTGTATTGTTTGCCGCCCCTATCTGGATCGCTATTTTTATTGGGTTAATTGCTGGATGGGCGTGGAAGCCAAAGTGGGCAAATATTATCGTGGATGGCGAAAAGGGTAAATATGATGATGGCAATTCGACAAAGTTGGGATCTTTTGAGGTGGATAACTTATCAACGAGGTAATATTTTGATTTTATATCATAGTTTTTATGTTTTTTATGCGAAGTTTTATTTATTTTGTATTGTGATTTACAGTGAGAAGGAGGTTGATGAAAGTGATGCACTCAGTGTAAATATTAAGGATTTAAAGCACATAGTTAATCTTGTAGAAGAAAGCGATGGGGGGAATTCATGGCAACAAATGATGGATAAGACTGCCTCAGGGTTTTGCTATAAAGCTTGGATTAGAGAGCCCAAGGTATGCTATTTTTTAAATTTTGGAATACTTTTTATTGAATATATCATATATGCGCATACTGTATGTTAGTTAATATGGTATTTTGATGAATACAGCCCCATTTCAATGTGATGAAATTTCTTGAGCTGTCTACACTGCAGTAATAATAAAGACTTATGTTGTTTTTCTTTGCAATAAGAGTTCTGGTCATCACTTTTTGTAGGACTTATTTTTGATCTGAAGTTTGTACTTATTACATGCTTTCATGAAATAATGAGAATAAAAAACCTAAGTAACCTTATTCATGCTGAATAGAGTTGCATAACGTTTATCACTAAGTGTGGTTTGTAATAATTTGTACCAATTTAAGTGTCAAGCACTTTTTATTCATATTGGAGGTTTTAATGCTTATTTCTTCATAAAAGCACACAATAAGAACAAAACTTTGGAATGCAAACAAAAAGTAACGACCGTGTAACAATAAGCAATCATGCTTCTTATTGCAAACAAACGCGAGCTTTTTACCCAAATAAATGCCTAAGGATAAGCTCATACTTTTAATTTTAAACAAACACTTTGATAAAGAAATATGTTTTCTTACTGCAAACACCTTTTCCACTCGAAGCAAACAAAGACTTGCACAATCAAGCATTGTTAGCATACTTCGCTAATTTTTATTTTCTTTTCCCAAATTTAGACTGGACCTCCGCAATATCGAACAAGCACGATATTCGATGATGCAACACCGGAAATGGTTAGGGATTTCTTCTGGGACGATGAATTCCGAATCAACAACAAATGGGATGACATGCTTCTTCATCATGAAATTCTTGAAGAGTGTCCTGCCACTGGAACTATTGTGGTGAAGTGGGTTCGGAAGGTATTATCATATTCTACCTCTATGATAATATGATATTCTAAAACGTAGTTATTGTTTCCATTTACTTATTAGAGTTTGATGTTATTCTATGTAGTTCCCCTTCTTCTGCAGCGATAGAGAATATATCATTGGCCGTAGGATATGGAATGCCAATGGGACTTATTATTGCGTCACTAAGGTATATGTCAATCCTACCTTTTTCTTTCTTTCTTTCTTAAAAGATAAACAGTGCGGTATTTAATTCAATTCTATGTAAGAGTCAGATTCAGTGACATTCCAAAATGCTGTTTTCTTTTGCATCCATTTTATTCATGTAATCAGTGACTACTAATGTTGTTTACATCATCAAATTCCATCGTCAATAAGTGACATTTCACCATCATTCATGACCATTTTAATCAATCTAATGATCTGAACTTAGGTGCAAAAGAGATGTGCTACATTTTAGATGCGCCTTTGAATCTAGTTAAGCTTGAAATGGAGTTAAGTATCTATGCATGAGCTTCCATTATATAAGTATGGGGCTTATAATCATATGATTCACTCTATAAAGTAACGATCTTCTGTAGTATGTAGTTATTTGTTCACCCATCCATGAGTCCAATGTTCTCAAGGAACCACACTCTAGATCAAAATTTCTAGTGGCTGAGATTAATTGATGTAGCCTAAAAGCCAACTAAAATACACTAACTGACAGACTCCAGATTAACCCATTGATTCATGGTTCATACCTTTCAAGTACAACATTTGGTGGTCCAATGCACGGTTCATATCTGTATGTCATATCTTGAAGTACATCGTTTGGTGGTCCAGTACATGTTTCATAACTAACTATTTAGTATCTTCAAGGCAAAATACATATTTGATATCTTCTGCGTCAGTTTTGTTATAAAGTAAGACATAACATGCAAGGTTTTCCAGGATGAACAGCAAAGCTCTCTTTATATATATAACTCATATCTAAATATTTCATAACCGCAAACAACCCTTTATTCCAGTATGATTCATACATATAAATACACTATGACTTTTTCAGGCAGTACCACGTCCGTCTATTCCAAGGCACAACAAACCCAAACGTGTAGATTTATACTACTCGAGCTGGTGTATTCGTGCAGGTAATATCTCATTTCTTTCACAACCAAACAAGCCAAGTTTTTTAATAAGTAAAATAAATTTCAAACCTAACATTTTTTTAACAGTTGAATCAAGGAAAGGAGATGGTAAGAAAAGTGCTTGTGAAGTACTCTTATTCCACCGTGAGGACATGGGAATTCCATGGGAGTTGGCCAAATTTGGAGTCAAACAAGGAATGTGGGGAACTGTTAAGAAAATCGAACCTGGACTTCGTGACTGCCAATTGTATAGAAGCAATGGAGGTCGATTATCAAAATACGTTCATATGGCTCAAATCAATACATTTTTCAATCTCGAATGCCTCAAAAATTTGGAATCGAACGATGTAGAATCATCTGAAGAGATTGTAGAATCGGAGAAGCAGAAACCTTCGAAATATAACTTATCGAAGTTGTTATTAGTTGGTGGTGCATTAGCAGTTGCATATAGCATTGATCAGGGTTTACTTACTAAAGCAGTTATTTTTGGAGTTGCTAGAAGATTTGGTAAAACCGGAGGAAAGTTGTGAAAAGGTAAGAAAAAGGAAAATGATAAAAAGAGAAGAGATGCATTAGTGGAGGATTGATGGAGCTACCCTTTCTTGATTGTGAGAATGCGAGTAGTTTTTGTATATATCATAATATTCAATAGTTTAACAGTTCAATTGGTAAGGCATTAAAGGTGAAAGATTGTATTTTTGTTATGGGTAATTTGGTGTCATGTATACTCCTTGCTGGAGACGATGTATTAAATAAAAAAAGAAAAGAAAATTTTATGACCTTCTCAGCTAATGTAGAGTTTGGTTACAAATATATACTGTTTCTGAAGATGAGTTCTCATGCACAATCAACTGCTAATCAAGTAATTGTAGGGCAATGATAGTGATTTTACGATACAAATAGGGCATGAAGAGTCGTAATTGGGTGATGTGGAAATTTATAAAGGAGTATGAAATATAATATGCCACGTCGAAGTGGAGTGAGTACAAGTAATTGTTGCGAATTTAATGCAAGGGTCGGCAGCGATAACAGATTTCGAATTTGACTTGCACGTAAATTATTAGTGGTGATATATTATCTTCAAATTCTAATAGCATTCGCAACCGAGGGGGTGGGATGCATCGATTCAAGGTAATCGACCTCAAATCCACCCCCAACGATTGAGTAGAAAACACAATTGTGCTTTCTCTTAGCCGGCTAAGGAAATGGCCGTGGATTGCCATAGCCGTTGGATTGCAATTCACAGTGCACGCTTAGCCGATTAAAATTTAACCGGCTAAGTGTGCATATGAACCGGCTGGTTATCTATTTCTCTCCTCCCACGCACACTTCTTTCTTTCCCTTACGCCATTTTTATTCCTAGCAAACAAACTTTAGCCAAAAAGAATAAAAAATGAGAAGAGCGTTCAGGAGACTCTGAGGTAGCGGCAATCGCAGCGCTGAAAATGTTCCACCGGCCGTGAAAAAGGCCCCTGCCGAAGAGAGCGCAGCCGAACCGACGACGGTCAATGAAGGTCGACGAAGCACGGTGGTTAGACGAAGACGTGCGGATAGAAATACAACAAATGCGGTTCTGCACCCCACATCGACCAAAATTTGGGACCCGATAAAGATTTGATCAATTTTCGTATACTCGCAGACGACGAAGTACACGTCAGCACGTGTGTTGATATTTCTGTAAGTTATCTACCTTCAATTTATTTTATTAGTTAAAATTGTACAATAAAAATTGAATATGCAACCTATTTTATATTAGGCTCGTCGTGGGCGCATCCGTGGATCTTGGGTTAGCGTAGTACGCCTTATATAATGATCCGATCTTATGATGCTGACGTCATTATTCATGCTTTGCTACGAGATATAGGATTTGAAAGATTTCTTGAGTACGTATTTACATAATTACTGTTTATTTATTTAATGCTGTTTAGGACTTTCAATAATCATAAATTGCTTTAATAGGTATCAGTAATCTTTTAAATTCGGATGTTCAATTATGTGGTGCTTTAACCGCCTGTTGGTGGAAGACCACTCATATATTCCACTTTAGTTTTGGAGAGTTGGGTTTTACTCCATTAGACTTTACTATGCTTACTAGTTTAGGCATTGGAAGGGGGGAGACCTTACCGTATGATGAGGAGTACCAGCACTTTCACTGTTTATCCAGTGTACTTCCACATCTTGATTAACATGACAGACTGTCATCCGTACTGCAAATTAGATGCTCTTACATTAGACAAACAATCAATGAATTGATACATGGTGGTAGTTCAGAGAACCATTTGGAGATTGTTCGACTTTTTATTCTGTACAGAATGGTGAACTTATTCTTTACAAATGCATCGAACACGTTGTCGGCCGAACATGTTGCAGCTGTAGCGGAGTTGTCGTTTGATAGTCCAGTCGCATATGATTGGGGAACTCCGATATTAGTGTATTTGTATCGCTCTTTGGATCATCAGTGTGTCCTTAGGGGTAGATCCATGTCCATTACAGGTTTTTGGGAGCTTTTATAGTATTGGTACTATGAGTACTTTCTCAATATGACTTATCCGACGTTGGACTCCACATTACCCCTTTTCTTTCCCCGAGTTAGAGCATGAGCCCGTGATAATCGCAGAATGGTGTAAGGAGGGGAAGCACGCCATATTTTTGCTGTGGTCCGAAATCAGATCGAGTTACGGACCACACGAGAGAATGTTGTTTGGCATCCGTATGATGGTTCGCCTTTTATGATCGACCCTATTGTAGTGCACGCTGCATTCCTTTCTACGAGACGTTTTCCATTGGTTTCATCCCCATCCAGCTTAGGATGCAATTAGTTCCTCGACGAGCGTAGTTGGAGACAGACGTTAGATGGTGATTTTGTTCCCGACGATCCACATCCGGATACACATTTTTTGAGGGTTATGACAGCGCTGCATTACAGGAGTATGCAGGGGAGTGGTGGTCCGCTAATTACTTCATCATCGTGAATGCAGATTATGCTTCTTTTCTGCGACGGTTTTACACTCCATCGCGTACGACTGCTTTTGTTCATGTTGCATCCGTTGATTTGGTAGGGCTCTCAGGCATTCTGAGTGGTGTTGCCCTCCTATTTTACAAGACCTTACACAGAGTACTCATGTGTATCATGCTCTACAGCCCTCCCAGGTAGGAGATTATGGTTGAAAAGTCGGTATACCGACAACGTCTGGGGTTGATAGATATGTTGATATTCCATGGCCTGAGATTTCGCAGTATCCTGATCCAGCAGCATTTTCATATGAGGATTTGTTTCAGATGCAGATGAGATTCCGCCAGGTCATGTACGTCGAGCATCGACAGAGCATAGATGAGTTGACTGCTCGTATTAACGAGCTTACTACAGCTGATAAGCAGTGATATCATCCTACACATAGAGTAGATGACGACGACGACGACGGTGATGCAGCCAATCTTTTTGACGATGAGTACCAGTTTGATGAGCCATAGTGGTTGTATGTATTATTACTGTTTGTATGTCATATCCGTGTGTGTACCATTGTATCATCATTGTTATGTTTCTTAGCAGAGTTTGTATGACTGTATTTTCATTGGTTTGTATGCACTAGTAGTAGTTGTATCAGTGTATTATTATTGTTTTGTATTTACTAGCATTGTTTGTACCAGTGTATTATCCGTACGAGTACTTACCGGTAGTGTTTGCATGACTGTATCAGCTTTGGATTTCCTATTTTGCTTGACTATGTGAAGGAACAAACACAATTGTGTTTGTTTATAGTCACGTTTGTGGATGCTTGCCACGTGGTTGATTAGAAGGCACTTGATCACGAGCCGCGGATCATGAACTTACTATTTAAACTAAAGTTCTGTATTGAAAATTCACAACATCTTTAATTATTCTCAACGTCGTCAATAATCTTCAATGTCAATTGAAAGCTGGAATGCCGATGATTATTTAGTACTAATCAAATCGTATATAGAAACTGACCGTAGACACATGGAAGAGGAGATGGAGCAAGATTTTTGGGTCACTCTAAATGAGACTTTTAATAGTCATCCTGATTGTAGATTAATTCGAAAGATTTTGGAAACTTGAAGCACTTTTGTAACGTTTACTAGAGCTTGTCGAAGATATAGAATCATTATTTTAATAGTGAAGGAAGAAGATCTATTTCAGTTAACACGAGCTACGTTTGATTTCCGTTATTTGTGAGAGTATCACGTTGATTTTGTTTGACATGCTGCATACAATCTCTGGGTTAGATATATTAGACAATTTGAATGATGTATGGGTTGGTTAAGTATGTTTGTTAAGTTAATTACCTTTAGCTAGTTCTTTGCACTATTAGTAACTTATATGTACTTTCGAATTCAAGTAAAGTTTGTGTTTTCATAGTCTACTATGCACTTAACATAATAATAGCATATAACCATTTGGAAATCATTAACAACAATACTTATCCTACGAAGACAACAAATAACTGCTTTCATAGAAAACAAATAAGACAACAAACATTAAAACACGACAACACATGGAAAATGAACAAGACAACAGACAAAACAACTGATAATTAAAAAAACTGCCTTCGACCACCTGATAAGTTAATTGAACCCAACGTCCTTTGAAGCATCTAAATTTGGTTTTCAAGTTCGTTAGCATAAACAACTGCACGGTGAGGAAGAGGATCGTTAATCCATTGCCACAGGCCACAACCGTCAGGAAAACTACGGCATCTGTAGTGCCGCCGGCCGATGTCTGTTCCGCTACTTACAACGACATACAGAACAGAAACCCCACAGTTACTGTAGATCTCCCGAGAATTAACCTCTTGATCTGTGCGAGGTACTTGGTGTCGTATTTCATTCCTTTGTTCTCTATTTCCATTATGGCTACGCCGCTCTTCTCTTTGACGTCTACCATTTTCTAGCCGCATGCGCTCCTGCACTTGCATCCCATGCTCTCTTACATCGGCATTGTGCCTTTCCCCCATTTCAATATACCACTCGGTCGGTGGTTGGGGAGAGGATGTATTCGGTGGACTATTGTGCTGTAACGGACTTTCATATGAGTATGAGGATGACAAAGAAATATGATTATAATCGACTATTTTTATATACTACTGCTACGATAATAATGAAGAGAAGCATGGCAAGCAAAATGATATTTATATAGCATAATACATTGCCCATGTAAAGCAGTGCAACGTGGATACAATGCCAATTTGACCCGACGTTGCTGTCATTCCCACTCTATATCCATCAGCTTTAATCCCTGTATAGCATAGCATACTGGATGCATCGACCTGACATGCTGACATCAACCAGCTTTAATTTATATCATTCAGCATTGCTGTCATTCTCACTCCACATACGTCAGCTTTAATCAACATTAACCAGCTTTAATCAATGTGACCAGTGGGTCCATCAGCTTTAGCTCTATTTCTAACAAGACCAGACCTCCTTACATCCGTCATCTTTAATCAACATCAACCAGCTGTAATAACTGTGACCAGTGGGTCCTTCGGCTTTAGCTTTGGTCAGACAAGACCCAACCTCCTGACCACTGCCAGCTTTAACCAACATCAACCAGCTGTAATCAATATGACCAGTGGGTCCTTCGGCTTTAACTATGTTTCAGACAAGACTCGACCTCCTTACATCCATCAGCTTTAATCAACATCAACTAGCTTTAATCAATATGACCAGTGGGTCCTTCAGCTTTAGCTCTGGTTAGACAAGACTCGACCTCCTGACCACCGTCAGCTTTAATCATCATCAACCAGCTGTAATCAATATGACCAGTGGGTCCTTCGGCTTTAACTCTGTTTCAGACAAGACCCGACCTCCTTACATCCGTCAGCTTTAATCAACATCAAACAGCTTTAATCAATATGACCAGTGGGTCCTTCTGCTTTAGCTCTGGTAAGACAAGACCCGACCTCCTGACCACCGTCAGCTTTAATCAACATCAACCAGCTTTACTGCATAGTACGTTGTAGCTGATGTGACCCAATACATTACCAATCTTTAATCCATATGACTGGAACCTGTGACATTTCATTATCCTTTAAACATCAATAGCTTATAAATAGAAGCAAGGATGTCGAATAACATACTCATTCAAAATTCCAAACTAATAACTATCATTCTTCTACCTATATTAAATGAGTTCTCTAAAAAGTTTATGGTGCTCCTCATCCTCGTCTTCGTTATCGTCATCTTCTTCCGACGATTTTATTGAACATTGTATTACTCGACAAAAAATGTTTGCAACCGAAATGAGGGATTTAATGGCCCATGAAATTGCTGAAAGCTCTGCGCCATCCCAAGGAGGTAGCGTTGTGGGAAGAAAGGACTTGCATTATGGACGTGACTATGCTCATGGTCATTATCAATTGATCAAGGATTATTTTACAGCAAACCCTATGTATGGGGACGTGGATTTTAGACGAAGGTTCTATATGTCGAAGAATATCTTTAATCGGGTTCTCGACAAACTAACCGAAACAAACATTTTTTCCACCCACAGAAGAAATGGAATCAACGAACTTGGAATTTCTCCTCTGCAAAATGTTAGGGCTGCACTTCGCATGATATCATATGGAACTTCTGGTGATTCACAAGATGACAAAGTGCGGATTGGAGACTCAACGACAATATTACGTATGAAAGAATTTTGCAAAACCGTTATTTGTATGTTTGGTGAAGAATATCTTCGATCCTCAACAGCTCAATACATTGACAGATTGCTAGCAATGGGATCTCAGCGTGGATTTCTAGGTATGATAGGTAGCTTAGATTGTATGCATTGGAGGTGGAAAAACTATCCGGTTGCATTGCAGGGCCAATACACAGGACATTGCAAAAGGAAACTATGGTCTTGGAAGTTGTTGCTTCATTCGATTTGTATATATGGCATGCTTTTTTTGGAGCACCAGGTTCGCTGAATGATATTAACATTTTACGACAGTCATATTTATTTAATGACTTATGTAATGACATACCACCTCCATATAATTACAAAAGTAGAGACAAAGATCATTCCATGGGTTATTATCTGGTAGATGGAATCTACCCAAAATGGAAAACACTTGTTCAAGCTTACAAAAGATCGAATAACGCAAAAGAAGCCAGGTTTACCAAACAACAAGAGAGTTTGAGGAAAGACGTGGAACGAGCATTTGGAGTGCTTTAAGGTAGGTTTCATATATTAAGAAAAGAGATATACTATAATGATCCGATGGTATTATCTGATATCATATACCGCTGTATAATTTTACATAATATGATTGTCGAAGAAGAACGTGGTGGATATGAGCTTCAACTGAGAAACTATCCAGACATTACAGTAGCATTTCAAAAAAAGGTGTGTAAGGACCCAAATACTTTTGTCGAATACTTTCAAAGAATACAAGACATTCGAGATCCACAAACTCATCTTGATCTAAGAGAAGAATTAGTGGAACACTATCGGGAACATATAGGAAACCATTAGTAGAAGTGATGTTAGATGGTGCTTATCTATTGTAATAAGTGGTTGTTGACGTTTTGTACTAATGTTTGTGTTTGAATTTGTTATATCTACTATACTAAGTTGTTGTTGACGTATTAAAAGTAATAACAACAGCGAGCATGTCAAGTCAAGATGAACTTGAAACTATAACAATAGCAATAACAACAAAATTGATCACAATAGCAAAACCATTAACTCCAACTAATACAACGACAATCATATTAACAACAACATTAACAATGACATTACAACCAACACCTATGACATCAAATGATCGATGCAATGCTAAGATACATTGTAGGAACCTAGTTTCCTACAACCCCCCTTGACGTCTATGGTACTCCTCAAGTTGCTTCTCCATATACATCCTCTGAACTGGATTGAGTTCGTTTAAGTTGCAAGTTAAAAGAGTCATATCATCAGCTCTTTGTTGTCGAGCTAATTCTTGTTTTCTGAACTCTAGCTCATCATTTCTTAACTTTT
The DNA here is from genome assembly GCA_030737815.1 of Allium fistulosum. Classification (NCBI taxonomy): domain Eukaryota; kingdom Viridiplantae; phylum Streptophyta; class Magnoliopsida; order Asparagales; family Amaryllidaceae; genus Allium; species Allium fistulosum. The sequence goes on from CM060903.1 coordinate 72,400,325, forward strand.
GTTTTTCATCGTGCTGTTGTTGTTTTTCCATTGCCCTTTCAATTCTCTTTGTTTCTTTTGTTTCTAGGTATAATTTGTTTGCATCTTCAGCAGCCGCCATACGTTGTCCAATATGTTCATAATGTGCGCTATAATCTGGAAGCAACCCCGTTGTAAAGACCAATCGCAAAGGTAATCGAAGTGTTAACGTGAAGCTAGCAAGGTAAGGCTATCAACAAAATCATACAACCCAAAGGAGCCAGTAGAAACAACTTTCTAGCGCATACAATAGAACAGACTATAATATTGTAAGTAGATTGACATGAAACAAACCAATGACATGATTGAAGCCCGCAGCTTCCTAAAAAAACAGCATGGAAAATTCCAAAATTATTACATCCAAGCGTGACGCAAACCAGCTGCACAAGGTAGTCACATAGTTAATACTCGCTCTGAAACCTTTAAGACCGTGACATAAAGAAATAAGATTGCAACATAACAAGGCATGGCAAAACCATTGGATACTAAAAGGTCCATATTAGCCAAATGAAACTATAACACACACAAGGCAGTAGCTTCACTTCCTATTGACCCAACAACATCGATACTAATCCACCCATCGAGCATGACATACAACACTAGATGGTGCTCACATCGGCTGCCAAAGCAATCACTATGGGGAAGCTAGTAAGTAGGAGAAGAAGGAAAGGTAAACAATATAGAACTTAAAGAGGCAAAGCCATAAATGCACAGAGACACATCAATCCACCATAGGCCAGAACTGACAATAAGATAAAAATACATGCAACAGTCTACACCATACAACACACCCATCCATGCCAAAAAGAAGCTTCGGATGACCGACTAGAACAAATCATACAACACCAAACGATAGAAATCTATTATGTTCTAGAGGCACTAAAAACCAAGCAAAGAGAAAAAAGGAACCATCTCCCTAAACAATGCAGCCCAAGGTGATTAGGTAAGGAAAAATGCCTTAGTAGTAAGGATGATAAATCATCAAAGTGGGAAGTCAAGAAAATTTCACAAATTGACATGAAAGAGGTTGAGACACCAAGATCTGAAAGAAATTCACTTGAAAAAACATAGATCTAAGTCACAGTATATGGTGCAAGTGTAAAAGCCATGTAGAGCTTGATGGAGAGAAAAGAGAAAGAAACCAATAGAGAGGGAAGAGGGCAGACGAGCGGAAGGTTAGGAGATAGAAAGGATGGAAATAGACGATCGAGATCATGAATAGAGAGGAAAATGAGTAGGCGACTGCTAACCCTAACACGCCATTAAGACTACATCGAGGCCTTTTTTGACATAAATGTTTGCTTCTCCGCATTTAAAAAAAAACTAAATGTGTATTTATTATTGGAAAAATATGAAGGTAAATATATTTTTAATAATTAATTATGAATTTTTAAAGAAAAGGGTTTTAAATTATAAAATATGCTTTTTATGGTTTTTAAAAATAAGTATTTTTAAATAATATTTAATATAAATGTTTTTAAACTATAGTATACGTATTTTTAAAATATTTTTAAAGTATTTTTAAGTGTATATAGTTCTTAGAAAATTAGTTAAATGTTTTAAAATAAATAGAAGCTTATGTAAAATAATATCGTTTTTAAATTATTTTTTATTATCAAATATTTTATCTTATAAATAAATTATTATACATATATATAATTTAAAAAAGTTTTTAGTAATTAAATAGGTTGCAAAAAACAATTTAATTTTTTTATAAAGAAATAATGGAAGATTTGGATTGTAACACCTTAGTTAAAAGAAATGGTTTTGTAAAGTCAAGTAAAAGAATATTAGCTTGTTAAATTGGTGTAAGATTATAGTGATTATAATTAAGAGTATAATTAGAATTATAATTAAGATTATAATTAGAAATATCATTAAGATTATGATTCACGAATATAATTAGGTATTTAATAATGAATATTTTAATGATAATTATAAGTGAATAGTTTTGGGTTGTTGAGATAATGTTTAAGTAACACTCGTCTTAAATCCATATAAAAGTAATTAGATCTTTACAAGAGAGTTTTAAAGATAATAATTAAGTGTAAAGTGATCTGGCTTTGTCGTAAACAATGTTTTAGTAACATTTGTTTTTAAACCCTAGGATTATATTTTAAAGTGGAAAAATGTTATAAATATAATTAAATCTTTAATAATGGAGTTTTGAGGATAATAACAAGTATGAAACCTTCTGAAATAAAGATAGAAAAGCTGTATGTTTAATTTATAAAAGAGAAGGGGTTTATAGTAGCAATGTTATAGTAACATTTGTGTTTAACCTCTTTGATTATATTTTAAAGTAAGTAAATTTTGTTAAATGATTTGTGAATATACTTATACCATTTGAGATAAGTATATGAATACTTTTGAAGTATAGAAAGAGTATAAATGAATAGTAAATACATGAATAGTAAATTGCAAGTATATCTCATTTATAAAGGGAAACTAAATCCATATGCAAGTTTAAATAAGTTAAGTTTTAATTAATAAGAAGTTTAATTAAAGAAGTGTAGTTTAATTAAATAAAGTGAAGTCTAATTAAATAAATGAGTTTGATTAAATTATGGAGTTTAATTAATATAAGGTGTTTAATTAAAAGAAGTTTTAATTAAAGGAAGAAGTGTTTAATTAAAAGATGGATTTCTAATTAAATGGAGAAGTTTTATCAGATCAAAAGAAGTTTACTAATAAAAGAATTTTTAATTAAATAATGAAGTATTTAATTAATAAAGGTATATTAATTAATAAAAAGAAGTTTTATTAGATAAAAGGAGTTATACTAATAAAAGAGGTTTTAATTAATGAAAGATTAATTAACCAAAAAGGGGATTAAGGATCATTTATGTGACTTGATCCTGCTTTGTGTGTGTTAATCATGCTTTGTGTGTTTCTTGTTTATGGAAAGTACTTAGTCATGTACTTAGCACAAAAGCCGACAAAGTAGACTTATTTCTATCTTTGAGAGTTAAGAATGATGATTCGAATAGGTTGTGGAAGCAATAGTGCTCTAACCTATCGGGCTTTACTCTTAACCGAGGGATAGTGGAAGTTGAGAATGTTGGAAACGTGATAAGTATACGAGATTTGGTTTCCATATGCAATTGTTCTCATTGTTGTTGGATTTAACCAAGTTAACTTGGGAAGTATCTAAAAGAAACATGGGAATTATACGGTACGGTTATTCAACCATTGATGATATAACCTACGTATAAACTCTCTTGCTCTTCTAGGACAAATGATAAGAATATCCACCTAAATAGGAGAGGATCTCCAATCTTATGTATTGTGTGTTTATTTCTGAAATAAGCCGAGTCGAGTTAACCGAAAATCTATCAATTGGTTTTGGAGCACCCGATAAGCGAGGTGTTAATACCTCAGTTTTTGATTCTGATGACAACAACCATACACAAACATATAAAATATAGATACTAATATTTTTTCAAGTTTTATAGTTTATAGTATAAAATATAACACAGGTGTTGAATCGAAGACCATACAGTATAATGACTTAAGAGATAGACATGGAGACTCATGAGTTCAAAAACCATGAGATGAAAATATCAAGATTATAATTTGGTGTATAGAGTCATAGTATATATTGTTATAGTCCTTGATAGGAATTTTTGATCTCTATCTCTAACTTTCCGATCTTTCATATTTTTTAACCAAAATATATTTCAAAATATTTTATAGAAGTTTTTCAAAGTTCAAAATGTTTATAAACTATGCAAACTATTTTACAAAGTATCAAATTATTTTACAAAGTATAGTTTCAAAACATTTTAAAAGAAACTTCAAAATATACATGCACATATTGACATATATGCATAGAGTATGTCGACATACATGCCGCAAAGTGGTTTTTCAAATTTTGAAAGGAAGTGTCAATTCGTCACAACTCTTCACGAATGAACACATCTTTTGATTTACTATATAAAGTGGAGTGCAAATGAATTTTCTGATAACTAATTACTTATTTTCTTCCCTCTTCTTACTCTCTTGAAAAAATCCATTGAAAAATATATTCGAATCTCTTTAAAATCATATAGAATCAATTCATACTTCTTTGTATTGATTCAATAGTACTTTCTTACTATTTTGGAAACATCTCTCTTTCAATTCAAAGATCAAAGTGTTGTCCAAGTGGCTATAGAATCCATTATATCAAAAGTTCAAGAAATCGTCTTTGGAAAAACTATCAACTCTATTAGTATTTTCTTGGGTGTGCTTATAGCCCATTCAAGTCAGACCGGAGTGCTTATTAGCCTGAAAATCTAATTGGTATGCTTGTAGCCCTTTCAAATCAAGTGAGTCTACCCTGAGCTTAGAAATTTAGAAGTGTGTGTCTTATAGCCTCAAAATCGAGATTGTATTTGAGTTTGCCTTTTACCTGGTTAAAGATTGGAATTTGAAAGAAATATGTACAAGCAATTGTACGAGATTGGATGTAGGAGAAATCTGAACCAGTATAAAATCCCTGATGTCATCGCTCTAACTTTTTACTTTGCTTTACTGCTTTTATTTTTATCGATGATTGCATCCGTGACTGTTTGATAGTATAACTCTATGTTGTTAATCTGTGATTTAATATTTAACTTGAAAGAAATTTAAAAAGATTTACGTAAGTTAGAAAACACCATTCAGCCCCGCCTCTAGTGTTTAATCAGCCTTAAGATCCATAATTCCGCAACTCGCATTTGGTATCAGAGCACGGTTTTCAAAAACTCATAATTTATTTTTTGAAAAGTATAAATGTCAAGTAATATTGTTAATACTCTTTTTAACACTTTTATTGAAAAACAATTTTGTGAAACCAATATGTTAATTTCAATTAGATTAGAACTAATTATTTTGAAAAGTCACTTGATATTTTGGAAAGGTATAATATTGAATTGCTGGAACAAGTATGTTATATGGCTGATGGTGAACAGATATTTGATAATCAAACATCACAAATCAAGAAGGATAAATGAATTTGAGACAATGGATGTTCAAAAGACATGATGGAAGATTAAGAGAAAGGAAGAGCAACAATGCAGATATATATGCTTAAAGACAAACCTCTGGATGGAGAAACAATAATATTGGAATAGAGGACATCAGCAATGTTGGTAATCTTAAAACTTTATTTAATTTTTATATATTACCTTTTAAAGAGTTCTATAAGTAGAAAGAAATTTTAGTTCTTCTTCTATGTTCCAAATAACCAAAACAATTTAAATAAGAAGAAAATAAGTTTTCCCTCTAAAAATAACGGTTAATTTTCAAAATGAAAAGACACTTTAACTTTTGAAATGCCCTATGATTTTATCTATAGAATATTCTAAATATTTATCTATTAAAAATTATATTTTATTGTAACTAATATTATGTATTAAAAGTCCACAAGAAGATTTCAAAGCAAAATATTAATTTTTGATTTTGTAGAACATTTACAACACTAACTATACACTTTGAAAACAGGGTAGAAGATACTGAATGCAATAGTACATTTTAAATCTCAGAAATAACAAAGCAACAATTTTTAAATGAATTTTTTTACACGAGTATAAGATAGATATACTTGACTCTGTAAAAAATTTAGTGCCGAAATTCGAAATCAATCTATTTTATTATTTTTGAATGAACAGACACATAGTAAATTACAACGGTTATATTTTAAGATTTTGGAGCCAATATTTGAATTTTTTTGGCCTTCAAATTAAGTCATTTTTCAATCATATATATATATATACACACACACCAGATAATGATTAATATATTTGACTATATAAAGAATATAAAAGCATTTTTAATAATTTAACATTTTCTAGATTTTCATACAAAATTGAACGCAATAATATTCTAGAAAATCTCAGAATTATAAAAAGAATATTTTTACATGAAATTTCTTTATCTGATAACATATACTCTAAACTACTTATGTAAAAAAAATCACATCATAATTCAAAAGTTAACAATTTTATTTTCTTGTAATAAATGGACACTTGGTAGTAATAACGGCTATATTTTTGTCAAGGGCCATTACATTTTGAAACTTTATGTCCTTTTACATAAACCTTTTACATAATTATTTTCCAAAATATAATTAGTATATATAACTACATAAAATTCTGAGCATTTTAAATTAATGAAACATTTTCCTTTATTTTAGTAAAATTTGAATAGACACTTCAACTACAAGTTGTGCTTTTAATTTTCAGTTTTTTAACAGTCATGCATCTTCATGATTTGTCATACTTCTTCCCTAATGACTTCTATGAGGTGTTTATTTTCTAATAACATTCCCCTAATTATTTATCATGAATATACTAAATAGAATAGCATACCTTCTTCCATGATTTCAACTTTTATAATGATTATTTTACTTCTTTCTTACTAAATTTATGATGACATATTAACTTTATGGCTTCATGAAATTAATTGAATATACTTAGAGTATGTGAATAAGGCTCTATTTATAGAATTCCTTCTATTACTATGAACGTGCTACATCATATGACACTTGTCATATAAACAAATATTATCACATATGCAAACCGACATGTGTCATTACACTTGTCTTTTAGGAAGATCATTGTACACATGCATGATCCCAGGTGTCTTTAAACATGTAATTCATTAATACACTTGTAACTTAAATAATGAATGAGACACAAAATACATTATGTTAGATGTTAGAATCATATTATCACACACATAAAAGTGTTATGAAAGAATTTTAGAACTCTGCTTGTGTTAAATCAAAATTTGAAAGTAAAATGTTTAGTAGAATATCTCTTTTTTTCATGTTTTTTTTCATGATTTAAACATTCATGATCATAAACTCTTCAAAATATTGGGTTTGATTTCTGAATGACTAACCATCTAGATCCAACATAGTATGGATACTAGTACAAATATGTTCTATTCCTTTAGGCACTGGATACAATAAGATGAGAAAGGTGAAAAAATGACTATGGGAACCTTTTATACGATCAGTCATATGATGATATTCTCCGAAGGAGAAGATTTTCAAGATGGAAATGACATTCAAACATATGATCAACCATCTTACTGCCTTTCCTAGGTATTATTTTTAAATTATATAATGTTTCTTAGTGATATCTTTTAACTCTACATATCTCACTTATACTTTGCATATTAGGTTAAAAAATTCAAAACACTAAATAATGTATAAGAATAAAATAATATTTACTTTAAACACTTATTAAAATAAATTTGATCATATACATAGTTATGCTTATCAAATATTGTGATTAGGCTATGATTAAATTTTGTAATTAATATGGTTTGTAAATATATGAATTTATGTAATAAATCAAAAAACAATTTTCTTTGTCAAATTTGGATGCTTAGGATTATATAATAATATGATTTATGTCATATTGAATTATTTTCCATATTCTCATCATTTAATTTTTTTTCATATACATCGTCTAGTTTATATTATTTTTTATACATTGAGTATTGATTTTGATGTTATAACACCTTACTTGAGAGTTTATTCCTATTTTTATTGGTAATGGTTATAGTATCCCACATTCATATTTGGTATTAATTAAACAAGTAGTTTAAGATTTATTTAATACAATTTGGTTTCTCTTATTTAATGTCTTTAATATCTATCATCATTCATAAATGCCATATAGTTTATAGTTGTATCATTCAAGGAGAGTTTTTTTTTCAACCATTTTTGTTGATGACAAAGGGGGAGAAAAATATAAAATATATATATGCATATATTTAGGGGGAGTTATGTCATATTTTTATATACAGGAATATTTAACGGTTGTCATAATCAAACAAGGGGAAATTGTTATAACTCAGTAATTGATTTTGATAACAACAACCATATACAACTATATACAAACATATAAAATATAGATACTAATGTTTTGCCAAGTTATAAAGTATATAGTGTATAACATTACATAGGTGTTGAATCGAAAACTATACAGTATAAAGACTCAAGAGATAGACATGAAGACTCATGAGTTCAAAGACCAAGATATGAAGATCTCAATATTATAATTTAGTGTATAGAGTCATAACATATATTGTTAAAGTCCTTGATAGCAATTTTTATCTCTATCTCTAATTTTCTAATCTTTTATATTTTTTAACCAAAATAAATTTCAAAATAAATTTTGAAATATTTTATAAAAGTTTTTCAAAGTTCAAAATGTTTAATAAAGTATGTTCAAACTATTTACAAAGTATCAAATTATTGTACAAAATACAGGATTTTCAAAACATTTTGAAAGAAACAAATTTTCAAAATATACATGCATATGTCGACGTATATGCATAGAGTATGTAGACATACATGCCGCCAAGTGGTTTTTCAAATTTTGAAAAGGAAGTATCTATTCGTCACAACTCTTCACAAATGGACACATATGTTGATTTACTATATAAAGGGGAGTGCAAACAAATTTTTGACAACAAATTACTCATTTTCTTCCCTCCTCTTACTCTCTTGAAAATTCCACTGAAAAATATATTCAAATCTCTTTAAAATCATATAAAATCAATTCATACTTCTTTGTACCGATTCAATACTACTTTCTTACTGTATTGGAAATATCTCTCTAAATTCAAAGATCAAAGTGCTGTCAAAGAGGCTATAGAATCCATTGTATCCAAAGTTTAAGAAAGTGTTTTTGGAAAAACTATCAACTCTATTTGTATTTGCTTGGGTGTTCTTGTAGCCCATCCAAATCAAGTAGGTTTGCTTAATAGCCCAAAATCTAATAGGTGTGCTTGTAGCCCGTTCAAATCAAGTGAGTCTACCCTAAGCTCAGAAATTCAGAAGGGTGTGTCTCATATCCTAGAAATCGATATTGTATTTGGGTTTGCCTTCGGCCGGTCAAAGATTGACATTTGAAAAGAAATATGTACAACAATTGTACTGGACTGAATGTAGGAGAAATTCGAACCAGTATAAAATCCATGGTGCCGTCTCTCTAACTCTTTACTTTGCTTTACTGCTTTTATTTTTAACTATGATTGTATCTATGACTATTTGATAGTATAATTATGTGTTGATAATCTATGATTTATTATTTAACTTGAAAGAAATTTAAAACGATTACATAAGTAGGAAAAAGTTATCCCTTCTAGTGTTTAATTAGCCTTAAGATCCCTAATTCTGCAATCCACACGGGGGAGTGTACTTATATGAGATGACTTGGAACTGTAACCACTTCAAAACCATATAAGTGTTATATGATTTGGAAGAGGTTCGTGATCTGTTCGAGATGTTGGAATCTACGTAGGGATTCAAGATCTGATTGAGATACTCGAACCTATATATAGTTCGTGATCTATTCAGGATGTGGGAATCTATGTGTTGTTCCGAAATCTGTTGAGATATGGGTGTCCATGTGCAGTTTCAATTTCTGTACAAGTGATGAAGACTCGTGTGTTGAGATGCAGAACATGACTTCACCGTTGGTAATGACATAAACCAGATATAGGAGGCATAACTGGTAGAGTTGCCAAACGCATAGGGTGCAAGCGACTCCATTCTAGAGATACTTACGGATGTGCATGTAGGAGCAATGCACTCGGTCTTAGTAGGCCAGCTATGTTTTTCCTATGGTACATTCACTAGAGATGTACGCTGCCCAGAAGGATATCTCTGATCCTTATGCAGGAGATCTGCCTTGATTTACTAAGGGCATCTCCGTGGAAATACTACACAATTATGCGAACTCGCCTTAGCGATTTTGATTGTACAACTATTATTGTTGTGTTGTACCATACGCAACACAACTATTCTTATTTATGTTCATCACCCTATACATTATCTATTATATCACAATATGTACTTATTGAATGGTGGTTCTTTTGAGGGGATAACTATTATGGCATTCCATACAGTCTCAAAAGTGTTGTTATATGCTAATCACATATTTCTTGAGTTTCTCTCACTAGACTTATGTCTGACACACGGATTTTGTATTCCCTAAATTCCTTATGTACTCTTTCAAGCAGTCTGAGAAAAGCTGGTTTTCATTGATGTTCATTGAGTTCTTGGAGAGAAGCTGGATGTTTACCTACTATAGTATTCTTATTTCCATTGCATTACTTTATATATGTGCGTATATATCAGCAATTGTAAAGACGGGTTGTTATAACTGTCCAGGCTAATGATAGTACTCTGATTAGTAACTTTGAAATACTATGTATATTAGAGTAGCTCTGTGTATTATCTTTTGATATTATATGTTATCATTCTGCTGTGAGATTCCATTGTTTTTTCTCTCTTCTTCCTTGTTAGTTTTCTTTTCATTTTCGTTTACCCTAACAATATGTCTTGCCGTCACTTGGGTGTTCGGCATGTGAATACCATGGATGTACTGACGTTAATATTCGAGGGTAGAAAAGGGCGGTTGTTACAGTACAATAGAGAATTCGTCTGCTCATTTATGTCAGATTAGTGTCATTGTCAACTAAAGTCAACTCCAAGTCAAAGTCGCTAGTCAGGGCAGTTCAATTAATAATGGTTGTTATATTGAACCAAAGACTTTGTGTTAGGACTATACAAGTTGAATGTGGATGATATTGGAATACTAAATTCCATAAGTCCTAATTTGATATTGCTTTGACGAAAAAAATTGATGTAAATAATTGTCACTACCGAGGAACATTTAAAACTAAGTAACATTGGATTTTACTTCAACTATATAGGAAACACTACAAGAAAATGATTTATTGATAGCATGAGATGATTGCATTGGAATATGACATGCTACCTTTAGCTATTCAGTAGTCATTTATATTAAACTATAGCTCACTAATACTCTATTGATTAAAAAGTAAAGGTAGGCGTGTATAGTTTTACTCTCCCTCTTATATTTTAATCTTTACCGCGAATAACCCATTTCACTCTTCACTTCCAAAGCCCTAAATTAGTCGGTAATTTAAAATCCCATTGCTTACCATTCTCAACTTCGTTGCTCGTCGTTCTTCAACATTGCCGCTCGTTGCTACTCCGATTCCTCAACCTCATAGCTGCTCCAATCCTTCATTTTCATTAAACAATGCTTAAAATCCTCAACTGTCGCAAACTTTGACCATTTTTAGGTATATATTTTTCAACTTTTAGGTACATACTCCATGTTTGATTTTGCTTCACCCATGGATAACTAATTCTGGAGCTAGAAGTTAAGTATTCAATTTGTTCATAGTGGATAATTTTTGCTTCTTATTTTTTATATTCATGCTTAGCCTGTTTAGCTTTAAATTTTTGGTTTCAACTATTACTATTGAAGTTAAAAACTTTACCATGGTGAGGAACAATTTTGTAAATTTGACAGCTTAATGTTTTATTTAGATCTATATGAGCTTCTTCAAAAGGCATAATTTACCAGTGTTTTACCACAAGAAGTATGAAAAATGTGGTCTTTCTGTTTAAATTCAAGGAAATGTATCAAATAGGAAAATATGTTTTTTTAGCATGTGATTACGTCGTAAAAATTTAGTTGTGTTTCATGGAATTAGGTTGCCTATTTTGTGCAAATTACAATTTTAATTGGACTCATGTTCAAATGCACATGATAATTTCTACTTTAATCAGACTTAACCAAATTTATTATATATTTTAAATTATTCCAATGATGTAACCCATGCAACCTAACATGAGTTATAATAATCATGATGTATTCCCTCCAGTGCAATCATTTTTCGTTTTTATTCATAACACTCTTATATTAACTAAAAAAGAAAATTTAAAACCATTAGAGCTTTGAATTCTATAATGACAAATATATTAATCTTATCTTATGTTAGGTGTTTTTAGATCAAGTTTTTTACTTGATTATGCAAGCCTTACTTTTTTACATTAGTTGCTTTATGTAAGATGAATTTTAGAAAAGGAAGAGGTACATCTAGATTCATTCTTCTAGTAGAATATCAATAGTTGTTCTATCTAATATTGACAGAGGTGGTAAATATGCTAGCTTGGTAGGAAGATGTTAAAGTAGTAAGTTTGGCAAGAAATGGTTGGAATTTTTTTTTTTGTTATGGTCATTTTGTCAATTTTATTTGGTGGCAACATTAGTTAATATGGTCTATCACTTTGAGTTCAAAAATTGATGCATACTAAAAGTTTCATGTTTTATTGGATGTATATTAGTTATCGTACTTTTGTTTCAACTCATCTTATTTTTCTATATTATGACTTCAATAATATACCAATAGCTTTTAGTAAGTGAGGAAGGTATGTTTGAAGCAAGTCATTATTGAATTGTACGTTCAAGCAAAAACTGCGATCAAATACATATACATGAAGCCATGTTAATTTATAAAAGGATAACCTCAATGTTTTCTTTGAATATGCATTGCACAATCAAGACATGATTTGAGTTCAATTGTACCAATAAGGAAATGTTTATCAAGAAAGAATATCCTAATACAATACATGTAAAATGTTTTCTGATAAAGGCAGTAACCAAATCTTATTCTCCTAACCGTTCACATGGGAAATGCTATTATGCTTTCTTCTCATTTATATACTTGTACATGTTACTTTGTTATGTTTTAAAAATATTGTTGTAATGCATATACTGCTACTTCTTTGTTATAAGTAATTTTACTCACTTTATTCTAATCACATGTGCAATGCATGTGCCTTTGGACTTCTAAAACATTTCACATATGTATTTATCATAATATTTACAAACTTAGTCATGAAACACAATTAATTAGTTAAATATTATTTATAGCGAAATAATCAGACCAGTTGGTAGTGAATTATGGAAGAATCGTTTAGTTGCAGCAAATCAATTTTTGCCCAAGATGAATGTTTTTCATCTGGGTTAATTATAATTATGTGTATACATATGGTATTTATATTATTGATACCGTTTTCTTGGTTCCAGTTAACTAAATTGATATTTAGTTAGCAGTAGACTTACCTGATGATTTATGTGTGTACCTGATTATAGATATGATGAGTATGAAGAAGTTCGAACTTCACTTTTAAATAAATGATCCAGTTTATTACGTGTCTAGGAAACTGCAAATTGTTTACATCTCTGGCGACTGGCTTCTGATAAGAAATAGTTTAGATGTGATTTAGTTAAAATATCAAATTTATTGTGATTATAGTTGTATGTACAATCTGAGAATTTTTATAATAGCTTAAAACATATTTAAAACATGCAACATTCAACCATATATATGATACATATTAAAATAGCTTCCTATATTATTTTGAATTACACTAGATATAATGTGTAGTTTAAATGAGGCAGTCTTGGTTAAAATCGAGGCATTATCCTTGGTCCTTATTCCATCTTAATAATCAAGTAATATGTATGTGAAGATCCTTTTGCTGAGACAAATGCTGATGACTCTGGTGCTTGAACAAAAGAGAACGTGTATGTGCGCATACAATAGTGCAATGGTAGAAAGAGCCTGTAAATATGCAAGGATTAATCAAAGAGTTCAACTACAACAAAATCCTGAAAGACCTCAAAAATGAAATTTTCTATAATGGGTTGTAGTCCAAAATCCTGAACTTAGCCAGGTAACTTTTATACCACACTCTTGATCATCACCGCAACTCTTTTTTTCATTGATAATATGCATGCAATGTGTTTTTTTAGGTTATTCAGCTCCAAGATTATTAAAAGAAGAACGTCGCTGCATTCCTTATTCGAGTATAGGCTGAGTATTTTATATTTGTATTGAAATATTGATCAGGGGTTAATATGCAATATCTGAATTTATCATAAGAAATATCGATATGCTTGACATTGTTGTGAACAAGAGTTTGTTAATTTTTGAATATGCCTAGACCAGTATATACACATTACTGCTCGTGAACAAATGATGATGGTGTTGTCCTTAGATCTTTACTTTTTAGACTATAACTTCCACATCTCCATATGCATAATATTACTTTGTTGTTAAAGCTCACAAATTAAACATATTTATAACAGTTAACCAAGTTTTACAAAATTTTAACTAAGTTAACTAAGTTTTATAAAGAAAATACCAAATGTATAAAAAATAATTAAGTATTATAAAAATTTAACAAAGTTGACTATAAGTTTATAAAATTAAACTAATTTTTATAAAAATTTAAATAAGTTAACTAAGTTTTTTAAATTTAACTAAGTTAATCCATTTTTATAAAATTAAATAATTTTTTTAAAACTAATTAATTTTTATAAAACTTAAATAAATTTATAAAAATTAACCAAGTTATATAAAATTTAACTAAACCAAGTTTTATAAGAATCGACTAATTTTCTAAATATTAACAAAATTTTATAAAAATTAAATAAATATAAAAGTTAACCAAGTTTTATAAAAATTTAACTACATTAACTAAGTTTTACAAAAAATAAATAAGTTTATAAAAATTAACCAATGAAGTTTTATAAAAATTAAATAAGTTTATAAAATTAACTAAGTCTATGAAAATTAATTATGTTTTAAAAAATAACTATGTTAATAAAATTTAACTAGTTTTTATAAAAGTTAAGCAAGTTTTATAAACATTTGACTAAAGTAACTAAGGTTGTACAATTTAACAAAGTTTTATAAAAATTTAATTAATTAACTAAGTTTCTAACAGCTTTTTAACTTTTATAAATATTTAGCAAAATTACTAAGTTTCTGAAAATTAACCGGGTTTTATAAAAATAAACTATGTTTTATAAAATGTCCATAAAATCTATTAGAATTAGTAATAGTATAAAAAATAATGTCCACAGGCCTAGTGCAGTTGGCACGAGCATACGCCTTCCTCATAGTAGGTTGAGAGTTTGAGTCTAGGTAGCCGCATTGAGTCATCCGAAAGGATTGGCTTAACTTGGGAATGCAGTCCCCCTAGTTGTTACCGACGAAGCTAGATTTTCTACGATTCCAAAACAATAGTATAAGTAATAATAGTAGTTTAAAATTAAATAAGTTCATAAAAATCGTATATTGTTGTTTAAAAGTCTCATTTTATCTACACTTTTTCATGAATCATGCTTATTGGGGTTAATTGTTGAACTTTTCATTTACAGGTAACTAATACATTTGGCACGAGCAAGTAGCAAAATGGTGATTTAAAGTAATATATAGTGTTGTGTGTACCGATTGAGTCTAAATAATCCTATGTGTCATTTTGATTAGATTGCTTATATATATTATTGCTTTTAGTTACTAGCATTGTAATTTTCATACTTTGTTATGAAATTTCATAGACATATATTGTGTTTTGTGTAATTTTATATGATTACATATAATGTGTTAGTTATTAAATGTGACTTTTGTGATATTTTAAATTTGTAATATATATGCATCGTAATGCGTCAAAGCAGTGCAGGAAATGTGACGTAATAACATGATAGCATTTTAAAAATTCTATAGCCATTAATGATAGTGATTTGGAAATCCTATCGGTTGTGATAATTGAAGTGTTTTTAAAATGCTATTGTAGGGACATTTGCAAGTGTTTATAAAATGTTAAAAATGCTATCATTATAGACTTTTGACAACGTTTATTCCTCGCTGTCTAATATCCATCACTTCAATAACATGTTGTTTCACAACATTTTTAAAAACGTGATTGTTAACAAATTTCTTTGTTAAACCCAAAATGTGCAAGGTAGGCAAAGCTTGGTTATGATTAGGCTCGAGTGGCCTTATGTCAATTTGCTAGAAATATGCATGTTCCATGTAGAAGCTATTTACTTATCAAAGTCATAAGTGCATGAGAGTCCAATACAGGTCATAAGTAAAGAATATTTAGTCAATATCCTATGCAATTGTTAGTTATATAAGCCCTTTTTTGCAAAAAGGTCACAAAATTACAATAGGCAGTAAAATCCCCAAATTGATTTAGGTTTACAAACTTTAAAAATTTAAGAGAGACAAGAAAATGAATCGCCCCTTTTACAATGCCCTTGGGTCCGTATTTATAAAGGCAGAAGTATGCGGCATAGCTGCTACGTGTCCTTCGAGATGCCTGACATTCGACATCAATCATCATGCTGATGGCATTATGCTTGATCAATGATTCATGACATCCGCTCTTGCTTTGATGATATGTGACATCCTTGCCATATAAGTGATACACGATAGTATTTGTGAGCACCGATGATCTTCGACATCCATATCGCATTGATGACTTATAACATCCATCTTTATATTGCCGCCTTCCGATATCTGCTTACTTGTTGCCTTCGACATCTCTTATTACATTAATGAAGTGCAGCATTAGTGTCGTATGATATCATTTGTCAGCTGTAGGCTTTCGATATCCTTTCTTTCTATACAACATGAAATCCCTGGTCTCTCAATGATAGCTTGTGAGGGTTTGGTGCGTATCAGACATTTGATGGTCCCCTAAGGTATTGCAGCATCCTTTATCGTATGCTCCTCTGCCTTATTTTCGACATTCTTGACTTTAACATGTTGTGTCCATAATTTTGACATCAAACATCTCCTCTTATACACTTTCTTACTTCCATTTCAACATCCTTGTTTTCGACATGCTTTCATATTTTTGCCATCATGGTTTGTAGTAATATTTAGCCCTTAGTGTAGAGAAAATATTAACTTTTCAAGTCAATTCCTTGATATTAGCGCCTATTGATATTCCTCTCAAATCTGGGCCATCTATTTGAATTTAGATTAATGGCTCATGTGCTTCCTCTTTCTCTCTATAATTACTTATCCTTTTATCCATTCTCTCTTTTACCTGCAACTTAAATCTCAAGACACAACTTCTAAATTCTCAAATTTTACTCAAAAACCTCTAATCTTTTGTCATCCAAGCTTTAATCGAGGTACGATTTTCATCTTAACCAATTGAATCGAGAGATAAGATTTAGTGTTTTTGAATTTTAAATTACAGCTAGGGTTTTATTTGGGCATTCTCGATTCTGAATCGATATTAGGGTCAATAATTAGGTTTTAGTTGTTGATCTTCGAATTATAAGTTAAATTATAGATTTGTTATGACTATGAGTGAATTTAACTAGCGAATTACCATATTGTTTAGGACTTCTTTAATTAAAGATTATCGATATCAAATTTTAAAAATCTAGGAGCTTCTGGTTTAGCTAAAAAAAGGGTTGCTTATAAGGAACCCGAAACCCATTATAGAATTTCACCAACTCGTTTGATCTCGAAGTTATTGCTATATGGAATTAAATGTTTCACTTAATGTTTGGCATCAAAAAGGCTCTTTCCTTCAACCATTATTTCGATAACTAGTTCAAAGCTCAAAAACTATCAAAATACGAGATTCTTATTATGTCGGCAACCAATTAAAAGTGTGGTAACCATTAGGAAATTCGACATGCATTTAAAGGGTTGTTGTATAGATTTGATAACTCTATAGTGAGGTGTTATTCCTTTTTGACAACCAGTTGAAGTGTGATAATTCAATATTCTTGTTCAAATCTTATACGACATCACTAGTTTGCCATGCATTTATCATATAGCATATTTATAAATTACTGGTTTATTTGATATTTTTATGAGTTTAACAATTGGTTACAGTATTTCTAGACCGTTTGACGTTATTTACTGATTTCGACCATTTCCCAATTCGATATTAGGTCATCGTTTCGACATCCCATTATGATTTTCCATAGTGGTTATTAACGTCAAATCCCATAAATTTGGTATCAATTTATGGATTCAACATTCCATTCAAGATGCTATTAGGATGATATTTGAGTTAGACCTTCTTTAACCAACTATAAATCTATTATCCCATCGTAAATTTATTAGTTATTTATATATTCTTAATTGATTATGAATTTCCAATGTATTTTACAAGTAGGACATGAACTACTTAATGGGTTATTGACTTGTCGCAAATGTAAATGCTAATAGTGAACTTTAATACCTTAATATTATGACTTGGGTAATTTTCAATTAGTTAACTTTCCTTTGTTTAGGCATTTAATTATCTATTTTGCATTTATAAGCATCCTAAATTTTGTAAGATATGTAGTACTTCACTGACTTTGCATGATGTCGCCTTGTAGACAAATGGAAAGCAAGAAATCAAGTAAGAGATCCAAACCATCTCCTTTTGCAAAGAAAGTGTCTTTCGGCTCGACCAATATTACATTACTACTCAAGAGGAAGTAGATACGATTTTCCGACAATCTCGGATTACAAACATAGAGACCCTGCCTATCGTCCCTCTGGCAGTATAGACAACCATCCAGAGAGGTTCTTTCCCTTTACCCATATCCATATCAGGCATTCGGGGTATTTTCCTTTTCCAGGTTTCCTCTTGCAATTACCGAAACATTTGAACATTGTTCCAATCCAATTGATCCCCAATTCATATACTTATCTGAGCTACCTAGAAGTCCTTACTACAATCTGGGATTACAAACAAAGAGACCCTGCAAGTTGTCCCTCTGGCAGTATAGACAACCCTCCAGAGGGGTTCTTGCCGTTACCCATATCCATATCCGGCATTCAGGGTATTTGCCTTATCCAGGTTTCCTCTTGCAATTTCCAAAACATTTGAACATTGTTCCAATCCAGTTGATCCCCAATTTATATACTTATCTGAGCTGCCTAGAAGTCCTTGCTAGGGAGACTAAACTCCCATCTCTAAGCGCTGAGAACCTTCACATCTTGGCAAATCCTGTGAGGATTAGTGAATAACTAGATAGTCTGTTGTATCAATTCGTCCTTTCCCAAAAAGCTTAATTACTCATCCATTAATAAGACAAAGGAGTGGGAGAGCTAATATTTCTATGTCAAATGCTACTCCCCTAAGATTAGGGGAACCTTCTCTGTAATTAGTAAGTTTTTGTTTTCCATAACTTATATTATACTTGTCATCTTCTTACAATGAATTCTTTCATTTAGATACTGCTCCCAAACAAACTAGCCCTCATGTTGATGATACCATTAAGTTCCTAACTCAGGCGTCTAAGAGCATGTGTGATAGGCTTATACTCCTGACGGGGATGAGTCTCCGTAATTATTCTCTTATTTTGGATTTGCCACAAGGTATCGGGAGAACCCCGGATGATAAACGGGAATGCTCAAGGAAAATGATCGTTGGTCGTTGGTAACCAGAAGGCTTTCTCTATCTCCTCTCCTGTCCAATTTGAATCTCCCGATAAGTTTTTATTACAACTTAAATTTCTTATGTTGTTGTCTCATAAAACTTCTCTTTTTGATTTAGGCTCATCTGCACTCGTTGTTGCTTTCAAGGAGAAGGAGGCCAAAGGTAATGTTCATGCCTGTAACGACCTAATTTTTGGAATAATTAAATAATAAATATTAAAATAGATTTTTAGAATTTAAAATTTAATAATTTGAATATTTCAGAATATCGAAACTTTATAACAAGATAATTAGTGATGATTTAGAGAATGATAAAGAATATTTTAATACTATAATGATTTAAAAGTTTATTTGATTAATTATTTGGTAATTAGAAAATACGAATGAACTATTTTAGAAATAATGATAAATTAGAATTTGGTAAATATCAAGTTTATTTTGATAGGTGAATAAATGTATAACATAGTTTAGAAATTAATTAGAAAATGGTTTAAATAAAATGATTAATTAAATAAATAAAATCACAGAAAATAAATTTTTGTAAAATAAATAATGTTATAGATGAATAATGTTTAGATAAAATAATTAATAAAAAGTGATTTTTTTTAATATTGGGTTTGAATGTATTTATTTCATTGAGCAAACAAAAGAAGAAAAGAAAGGATAAGAAAAGAAGGAAGAAGCCCAAGCCCAACTTGCTCACTAAACCCAATCCCAAAATCTTGTTTCTTAATGTTTCATTCTTTAGAGATTTCCATTTACCTAAGGTTTCCAACGCAAGTGTAAATATACGCTAAATGTTTACATTTAAGAGGGAGGGGAAAAATCAATTTCAAAACTTTGAAAATTAGCAACAAATTAGATAAATTACTAAAATTTAAAAAATTCAAATATGTATTCTGCATACCTATGTGTGTCTATAGTAGGATTCTTGTTAGTTCGGCGCTGAGATTGATGGGCTGCGTTGCGGGGATGTCGAGCTGTGTATGCGTGGATAGGAGAAGAGGAAAAGGAGAACGCTATATATTGAGGCAAGTATCTAACTCATAAATACAACGTCTAGTCATATAATTAATACATAGATGCATGGATTGATAGGAAATCAGGTGGTTTAATCCCGTTAGGTGCACTATCTCATAATTGATTATATACAGAGATTTTTGGGAAGACAAATTGATGTACAAAATTCAAGTGGAAGAGTGGTTATTATTCTCGTATATGTAGCATTATAGAGCTTTGTCAGTTTTGGAAAATTTGTAAATTATAAGTTTTATACATTAGATTGAGTTAGAGATAATGATTATATAATATGTTAACAAATATTTGATTGCCAATATGCTTGCTAACTTTCCATTCTCTAATCATCTTTCTTTATTTTTACTTCTCTATTATACTTATTTCATATGAGTAAGCCTGGTCTTCTAAGCATGGCCTCTGTTAATGGCATAGTCAGTTTGTAAGTCTGCAAAGTGGAAAAGAATTCAGTAAGGAGTATTTGGTGTGAGTGGAGGAAAATATGGATAAACTATAGCATATAAAATTTCTAGAGTGGATGAACTAAAGCATAAAGTAAACCCAAAATGTGTGAGAGAATGCAAATAAATTTATAATATTAGTAATGATCTCATAACTTATATTTGAAAACTTATAATAGAATTATAGCAAAGAGCATTTTAATTGGGTATTGGCCGTGAGGTGGATTGTTTGGTACATGTGTGGAGAAAGTGCTAGAGTGTGTGTGTTTTGGTAATTCGTGCCATTTTGTACCGTGTGTATATAAAATATGCGTATGCGTGCATGCGCCATGAGTGCGTTTTCCTGGGTGTTGTATTTGTGTATTCAAGAGTGTGTTAGTGAGTGTTGTGTGCGTGAGTAAGTTTTTGTGTAAGTAAGTGCTATGTGTTTAGTTATATATTTTGTATGTACATACACATGTTGAGTTTGGCTTCTTTGTTTTATATTTTCTTTTATATATCATGCAACTGCTTTTGTTCTGTCTAGTTAGGGTTTTAGCTCATTGTTTTGTTAGTTTCAGGTTTGAGCATTTCTACCCGTATCTATCTGTCTGTAAACAATTGGACTGGGCCCGTTTACCTTTTTTCAAAAAAAAAAGATTATTTGGGGAAGCCAGATTGGCACTTTGGCTTTCGTTACTATTGAAATGAATTGTATAATGTAAAATTGAGAGGATGTAAAACTTTATTTCTTCAGATATAGGATAGCGGGTTATTGGGCCATGCAGCTTAGCTAAGCTATTATTAAACTGCATAAATAAATGTAGTTCGTATATCATGTAAAGGAAATAATATCAAGTATTATATCAATAAAACGAATTCATCAATCTCCTCAATTTACCAGAGAATATACTTTCTCATTCTCACAATACAAGATTGAAATCAACAACATCATATTATCAATCCTTAACATGGTATCAGAGCCACATTCAGCCTAACGGCAACAGCACCAAAACTCAAAGTATCAAAGTCAAGGTTTCATCAGAGCATTGTCATAATCTAAAATCTTGCTGACCCATCAGGTGAAAAACTCATCATTTGGGTTTTTGTCTGAATTTGGTATTTGAAAAACAGGTGCCATACCAGGAATCAATTTGATTTTTGATTGCAACATGTTTTTCAACAAGAAGAAAGCAAATTCACAAACAAGAAAGCTCAGAAAATTGAAAATCAAAATCAAGAAAGCAATCAAAAGCAGAAAGAAAGTAATTGTCTCGCCAAGAACTCATCAGAACAGATTCATCGTATGAGCCTTGGCTGCAACTAACCTACTCAAGCCACATTTGAAGCAATCTTGAATCAGCAAGTATCTGAACCATCAAGTTTGAGTATCATTACTGCATTTTGTCATCATGGCTGAAGGAGATAACATTTCAGCAACCTCTGATAATACTGTCAATCCTCAGCAACAACAGATCACCGAAGCAACAAATAATCTGATCAAGACTGTCATCAATCTACAAAGCCAGTTAATCACTATACATCTTTAAGAAGACAATTATCTTCTATGGAAACTACAAATTGAAACAGCAATGCAAGGATATGGCCTTGAAGGTTTCATTCTTGGCACCATTCCAATCCCACCAAGATTCATCACTGATCCACAAAACAAAATGATCAGCAATGAAGAGTATACAAAATATTACAGATAAGATAGATTAATAAGTTCTTGGCTACTTTCATCCATTAACACAAGTCTACTGTCTCAAGTAATAGGCTGCAAGTCTGCAAATGACATTTGGGTTACCGTGGAAAGGATTTTCAATATCCAATCAGCTGCAAAGGTTATGCATTACAAAAGATAATTATAGAATATTAACAAAGGCAACCAAACCATGAGGGATTACTTGTCATGAGTCAACAATGTGTGCAACATGCTGGAAGCTGCAGGGCACAAAGTGCCTAAAACAGAACAGGTATTGAGTATATTGAATGGACTCAGTGAGGAATATGAAGTGGTTGTTGTAGTTATATCATCTCAACCAACTCTGCCACCAATACAGTATGTTCATGCAACTCTACTTGCACGTGAGGCAAGAATAGATCACAAGAAACCACAAGATACAAATCTATCAATTAACTACACATTCAATTCCAAGAATAAAGGCCAAAATCCAAATAAACAAGGTCAACCATGTCAAAGAGGTGGTTATACAAATAGATCAAGGGGCAGAGGAAGATGGAAAAACAATAGTAACATATCAAAATGTCAAATATGTGAGAAAATTGGTCACACTGCAATGAAATGCTATTTCAGATTTAATGCTAGTTATGTGCCCAATCAGAACTCAAACAATCAAAGAAAAGTGGCAATATTAGTGTCAACATGGCACAAACACAACCATAATCAAGCATTCAGACAATTGGAAGTGGTGTAATCAATCATAGTACTATTACAAGACCAGAACATATTCAGGATGAGAGCTGGTACCCAGATTCAGGAGAAACTAATCACGTAACAAGCAATCTTGACAACTTAAATCTTGGCAACAAGGAGTACTAAGATAAGCAGTCAATATGCATGGGAATGGTGAGTCAATTAATATCACACATATTGTAATGCATACATTAGTGGTACAAGACAATTATTTTAATAATCTATTAAAAGTGCCAAAAATAAGGAAAAATCTCATGAGTGTATCACAGTTTGCAAAAGATAATAATGTATACTTTGAATTTTATCCAAATTATTGCTTGGTTAAAGACATACTAACTAAGGAAAATCTTTTGCAGGGTGAAGCAGTCAAAGGATTGTATAGATTCAATCTTAAAAACAATAGCAATTCTGGAAGAAAACAGAAATGTTGTAATATGGTTGAAATTTCTCAACCTGAAAGGAATAGAAGTGTGATTGATTTATGGCATTATAAACTTGGTCATCCAAATACAAGTGTAGTTAAACAAATACTTGGAGAAAATAAAATTGTGTTTGATGATATTTCTTTACCATATGTTTGTACTTACTGCCAAATGGGCAAAAGTCATAAGTTAGCATTCAATGACTCACTAACAAAGTATTCAAAATCTCTAGAATTAGTGGCTACTGATCTGTGGGGACCTGTCCCAATTCATTCAGATTATGGATATAGTTATTACATATCTTTTATTGATGCATACTCTAGATATACATGGATATACTTTCTGAAAACTAAGTCTGAAACTTACAATGCAGTAATATATTTCATATCCTTAGCTGAAACAAATTGGTCATCAAGTCCAAATTATACAGTCTGATGGAGGTACCGAGTATAAAACACTCAATAACTTTTTTAATAGAAGGGGAATAGTTCACAGAACTACATGCCCCTATACATCAGAACCAAATGGTTTGATTGAGAGAAAACATATACATGTTTTAGAGACAGGGTTAACTCTATTAGCACAAGCATCACTACCATTAAATTTTTGGCCTGATCCCTTTAATATTGCAATTTATTTAATCAATAGGCTGCCCACAAAGGTACTTAAAGGAATCAGTCCATTAGAAAAATTATATGGAGTCAAACCAGATTATCAAAGTCTAAGAACTTTTGGATGTTTGTGTTTTCCCTACATAAGACCATACAATACTAATAAATTAAGCTTTAGGTCAAGACCCTGTACATTTATAGGATATGGGACAAATCAGAAAGGCTATACACTACAAGGGAAAAAGGCTATTCCAACGGCTCCCAGCCGTTGGCGGCCGTTGGGAGCCGTTGGAAATGGCGTTGGAATAGCATACCACGCCTTCCAACAGCTTCCAACGGAAGCAACGGGGTTATTCCAACGGCTACCAACGGCAGATAACCGATGGGCGCCGTTGGAAGCCGTTGCAATAAACTGACCAATAAGCCGTTGGTAGCCGTTGCTAATCTGGGTGAATTTTTTTTTATAGCAGCACGCGATTCACCTTCCAGCCACACACAATCAATATATATCAATTTCCATTCCATTTCCATTCCATTTCCACTCCATTTCACATATATATCACATATTCAACACATTATACCACAAACAATATAAACAACCAAAAATCAACATCAAACATTACATATTCAAGTCCAACTCCATATTCAAACATTACAACCAAACCCTCACCAACTCCAACTCCATATTCAAGTCAATATATACAATGCAAACACTTAAACCTCACCACCTCAAAGTCAATACATACACAATAACCATCAAACACAATCCTCACCACCTCAAAGTCAATATATACAATAACCAACCACAAAACAATAATCATCATACCTCTCAAGCATCATCATCACCTCCGGAAGCACCAGACGACGAAGGGAAGGAACCATGCCTCTGCGCGTACTCCGCTAAACGTTGATTCAGCTGCTCCATTTGTATAGCGCGAAGACGGTCCTGCTCTTGCAACTGCTCAACCATGGTTCTAAGCTCTTTTATTTCAGCTTTGTCACATGCCTTTTGAGCTGCCCGAACTTGCAAATAGAATATGAGATGTTCACATTTGTATTATAATCATTTTCTTAAGCAATGTATATTTTAAAATACAGAAACGTAAATGACGTGATCTTAAGCAATGTATATACCACAAATAAATGCATATTTTTATTACAATATATAGGTTAACTTATTAAATATATAGGTTAACTCAACTAGAAATCATCATATGTATAGTGTATCTATAGGTTAATTTATTAAATATAATATTGCAATGTTTATAAGATTACCGCTTGGTTTCCATAGCCATAGCGCCTATTCCGCTGCGTCGGATCCATAATAACGTCGAAAATATTATCTTCCTCCTCTACCGTCAACTCATCGCGATCCGATTCTGAAAGCAGCTCTGCCCGTGCCTCCTGAAACTTTGCCTAAAATAAAAAACAATTACAGGTTAAAATTAGTAGAATAGGATTTAAACATATCGATATTAATAAAATAAGTTTTAAAATATGCATACATATGCAGCCGTCGCCTTATCATCACCATCCCACTGATATGTAATATTGCCAGCATTGTCTGTTTGTCTTGATGCGTGGGTGCGGGTAAATACCTCCATCATAGACACACGACGTCCAACCGATCTTTCCTGCAATAAATAATTTATATATTTTAATTTTTCATAGCTAATTACCGAACTAATTAATATACAAAATGTAATAACGGTTTAGATAAATTTACCAAGTCCTCACGGTGATGTTGAAAAGACTTGGATCCGCCACGATGCATTACAGGATTCCTACTTCTATTGGCAGAGTTTCTCTCCGACTCCATCTGCAATTTTATAAATTGAATATTATATTTATACTAATTGCGAAATAATTAACTATATATTTGGTAGAATATTTACCTTGAACTCGTCGGTCTCCCACCAACTCATCTAAGAATCCCATACGGAAGCGCCCATCCAGTTCGGTTTCTTCCCCGATTTTTTAAGAGCTGACATTACCTCCCTGTAATTTTTGGCGACCTTCGAATTCCAGTGGCGCTGAACCATGGCGACATCGGCCTCCGCCAAGTCCACTTGCCCCTGTACAAAGAGAAAACATTACTAAGTGTTCATTTATACTTATTCATATAGTAAAGTAGTATAAACTCACTAGAAAATCCTGCCAGATGGCCTCCCTGACATGGTCAGAGATCTTACTCCACTTAGGCCAGCAATCTGTCATCCTGCTCATATATGATTGCTTGGAAATGCCAAGCACAACTCCTGAGGGCTCCAAATCAAATCCCCTGTGTTAAATAAAACAAAGCTTTAGACAAGTATATATATGTATGAACAAATTTATATTGTTATCATTTTAATTTTGATACTTACGCTCCATCAGCCTTCGGCTGCAAATATACAAGAGGTCGAACCGGAGGCTCACCACTACTCTCGCCGGCCGAGCGAGAAGAGCTACGACGTCTGGAGCCTGACATAATACCTGTTGAAAAGTTTCATTTTTAATTATAGACATAGATAAAATGATGATGATATGTGGTGCATGTAATGATGATGATATGTGGTGCATGTAATGATGATGATGATATATATGTGATGCGTGTGCGTGAATATATAATTGTAAAAATTACCGGATATTACTCAATCCTCGTCGTTTTCTGATTCAGACTCGATCTCGTGTTCTATATCGTTTTCCTCTACACTCTCAAATGCTTCGACTAATACATTTGTCTCATCATTTAATTGTCCAAAATCAGTTTGATCGTCTGTAATTGTGATTTCAACATTTTCTTCGATATCTGCTTGATAGGCTTGTTCTTCTGGAATATTTTTTCCATTGAATGTAAATCTCGTCTTAGTTTTAAAAACCGCAGACCAATCCGCTTTATCTCTTTTTAGAGACGGATAAGGGGCGTAATAAACTTGTAGGGCTTGTTTGGCTAGTACAAACGGATCGTATGGCTGATAACGGGAGGTATGTTTTATTTCTATAAGATTATAATTTGGATGCACGTTAATACCAGAACCTGGAACATTGCTGAACCAGTTGCATCTAAACAAAAAAACTTCCTCTGCGGGTCTTATAAAATATGTCAATTGCAAAATCTGGGTTAACACGCCATAAAAATCATGTATATGATTATTAGGATCATCACTGCCTTTAACAAATACACAGGTATTGTTTGTTAATTTTTCAGCACCGTATTCTTTGGTGTTGAATTTATATCCATTAACGAAAAATATTGGATACGTTTTAACATTCCTTTTCGGTCCCAACGCCAAATGTTTTAATCCTTCATCGACCACATTATTTGTAGGATCACAAACGTAGTTCGAAAACCAAGTAGCGAAATTTTTGCTTAAATCGCCGTTTGGATTTTGTGATTCATAAACACTGCAAACAAAAACAATATATTACTTTATTATTAATTTACACATGCAGTATTAAATTAAATTTATCAAAACTTGTAATCTGATAATTACCTAATAAATGGTGCAACTTCTGGACAATTAAGAAGAATATACGTGTGTGCTGCATGGTAATCTCTATCATCTAACCATACTTCTACACATTTTCCAGCATGTCGACCATGTTGTTTAAAAATAGATAACATTGCTTCAGAAGAAAAATATTGTTCGACGGCCTCATCATTACGCGCAACACTTTGAAATGATAAATTCACATGATCATTGAAATAATGAGAGAAAAAGAACGATGCTTCTTCTTCGATATATGATTTGCGAATCGAACCTTCAACTCGAGCTTTTTGTCTCACTTTTTTCTTTAAATGATTTAAGTACCTGATAAAAATTATTTCATATCAATATTGATTTTTAATTATACTTAAATTACATACTCAGTATTAACAACATACCTCTCGAATGGATACATCCATCCATATTGCACAGGACCTCAAAGACGTGCTTCAAATGGAAGATGAACAGGTAAATGCTCCATTACGTTGAACAAACTTGGAGGAAATATTTTCTCCAGTTTGCAGAGCAGTATAGGGATTTCTACCTCAAGTTTACGAAGACGGTCAACTTTTAACGTAGTTGAACAAAGCTCCTTATAAAATAAACTAAGTTCTATTATAACCTTCCAAACTTTTACGGGCAACAATTCTTTGAAAGCGACGGGTAACAAATTTTGCATCATTACATGACAATCATGGCTTTTCATCCCACTCAGTCTTCCGTTCTTATAGTCGACACATCTACGAAGATTAGATGAAATTCCATCAGGAAATCGTAATCCTTTCACCCATTTTAACAGTACTTTAACTTGGTTGTTATCTAATTCATAACATGCTTTGGGTTTTTTAGTGTCATTTGGCTTCATATGAAGCTCAGGACGATTACATATTTCTTCTATATCACGTCTTGATTTCAGATCGTCCTTAGTCTTTCCCTTAACATTCAAAAGTGTATTAAACACATTATCGAATACGTTTTTCTCGTTATGCATCACGTCAATGTTATGACGGATTAAGAGATTTTTCCAATAAGGCAACTCCCAGAATATACTCTGTTTGCACCAATTATGAAACGTCGATTTACCTTGGATTTCAGTTTGCTGCCCGGTTTCATGTATCTTTGGATAATCTTTTACAAGTTCATATATATCTTCCCTTGACCAAATCGTTGGTGGTTGTAAAGTCTCATGTCTATTAGCTATGAAGTTTTTTTTGTCTCTTCTAAAAGTATGATTAATATGGAGAAAACGTCGATGACAATCAAACCATGAAATTTTCTTCCCATGCCGTAAAGAAAATGCTCGTGTTTCTTCCATACAGTAAGGACAAGCAAAACGACCGGCCGTACTCCAACCCGAAAGCATTGCATATGCAGGAAAATCGTTAATAGTCCATAACAGAGAAGCGAACATCCGAAAAAAATTCTTTTTTGATATGTCGTATGTTTCAACTCCTTCATACCACAATGTTTTCAACTCTTCGATTAACGGTTGTAAGTAAACATCGATACCCTGTGTCAGATCATCAGGGCCAGGGACGACAATTGTGAGAAACATATATGGAGTTTTCATACACATCCACGGGGGTAGATTGTAAGGTGTGATTATTATAGGCCAAGATGAATATTTAGAACCAAACTGAGAAAACGGTGAAAATCCATCAGTACACAAACCTAGTTTAACGTTACGGCTCTCCGCTGCGAAATCGGGATATTTCTTATCAAAATACTTCCATGCTTCTCCATCAGATGGGTGTGTTAACGTACCTTCTTCAGGTGTTCTCACACTGTGCCATCTCATATGATGCGCTGTTACAGATGATGCATATAACCTTTGAAGTCTAGGAGTGATAGGTAAATAATGCATACGCTTGTATGGAACTTCTTTTCCCTTTTTTTTCCTTGGCTTGTATCTTTCTTGATTACATATTTTACAATTCCGAAGACTGACATCATCTTTCCAAAACAACATGCAACCATTTAGACATGTATCAATTTTTTGATACGGCAAACCGAAAGATGACATTAGTTTTTTCACTTCATAATAATTTTCGCACATTAAATTATCTGATGGCATATGGCGTTTTGCAGCTTGTACAACAGCCGTAAATCCGGCTTCTGTGAAGTTGTACTTTGATTTCATCGCAATGTACTCTGCAGTTGCCGATAATTGAGTGCCGCTAGTACATCCATTCCAAAGAGGTTTCTTAGCAGCATCCAATAAATCATATATTTTTTTCGCTCCAACATTTGGTTCCTCTTCGACGTTAACATCTTCGTTATTAAATTCAACAGTAGGGAACATTGATCGTGCTGCATCTTCAACCATATGTTCTATGAGATTCGTCGTACTAACTTCATCACTAATGACCTCTATTGACTGTTCTTCGTTACGTGTTATAATTTCTCCATGACGATCCCACACCAAATAATTGGTTACGAAACCATATTGGCGCAAATGAATCCTAACCATATTCGGTATTAAATGCTTCAACAATTTGCACCTACTACATGGACAACGAATTTCTACGTAGTTTCCAATATTACTTAAAGCAAATTCGACAAACACATTTACCCCGTTAAGAAAATGTGTACTTATTGAGCCTCCCATTTCTCTTCTTTGATACATCCAGCTCCGATCAATAAAATAATTGACCATTTTTCCTACTGTAAAACCTATGATCAATAGTAAAAAAACTATTAATCAAATTCGATAAACACATTTTAGATTTTACTGTTTTTTATAATCCATTTTCGTTTATATACAAAGTTATATTTCTTGCTATTTTGTTTACATTTTTGTACCTTTTGTGATGGTCGGTTATCCTACTTCCCATTACAAACACAATAGTAATTACATTTCTTAAATCATATCATTATAAACGATTTCCCAAAATTTCGGCAGCACTTCCCCTGTGTTCCTTGTATCGTACACAATGCATGTACACAAGGAACAAAAAGAAAATGCCGTCGAAATTTTGTGAACCGTTTATAACGATATGATTTACGAAACGTAATTACTTTATAGTGTTTGTAACTTGTCCAATACAGGGACAAATCCAACAGATATTGTATCAGATGAATATGAATATCCGTTTTGCAATAAAAACGAATATTCATACAACGATCATATACAACACCGGTCAGACGGGGCCAAAAATTCACTAAAGGATTTAAATTTGGTTTTTATGTTACCGTTTTATTAAATATATAAAATAAAGCATATTATGCATTATTATATGAATTATATTCTACTATTTTACTAAATATATATATAGTAAATTATATGATTTTTACTATTTCACAAAATATATAATTCATGTGTATATATATATACGAAACTATATACTTATTTATTTAATGCTAATATATTTTGAAAAAGATATAATTAATGTTCGTAAAATAGTCCACTAATTCATGTTTGTCTAACATTTTATAAAACATACACAAAATAATTTAAATCAATCCTAACTAATCTAATGCTAATTCACATGCGCATTTATACTAAATTATAAACATATTTACATATTTACATATGTGCATAATATATACATACACAAACAATTTGGACATTTGGATGGCAATAATTGTAATTAGCATTTAGTTTGGTGTAATAAACAAGCAATATGCCATTGGATACAAATATAACAGCAAATTAACACAAAATTAGAAAAAATAAAAATTGTAGGGTTTTAGGCAAACCTGATTTTGGAGACTTCTAGGGATGGAGAGAGGATGTTGGCGTTGAGTGATGGCGTTGGAGCAGCTGCTGGTTGCGTGGGGAAGCTTGGAGCAAGAAAGGAGGAGGGGAGGAGTAGGGTTTTGGGGGAATTGGGGAAGAAGATAATAATGTTTCAGTCTCGGCCTGATGCACGTATACGCAAATTTCCAACGGTTCCCAACGGCCGCAAACGACGTTATTTCCAACGGTTATCAACGGCTACCAACGGCAAGTTAAAAAATAACGAGCTGTTGGTAGCCGTTGGAAAATGCCGTTGGCGGCCGTTAGAAAGCCTTCGTGGCTATATACTGTATTTCTAGTAGTGATAAATGTCTTGATGACAATGGAAATTTTTTCATAAGCAGGCATGTTGTATTCAATGAACATAGTTTTCCTTTTAGCAATGCAGGTATAAAAACAACTCAGAAGGTTTATAATTCAAGGGTATCAATACCCAATATACCTATATGCACTGATGTCCTGCAACCAGATGAGTATGAAAGGACTGCTGGAGATCATGATCCATAACTCACAATGTCAGGTCAACCAGGTCATGAACCACTAGAACCACCTAGCTATCACAGTCAATCCCTGCACAAACAAAAGAGCAAACACAATCAATTGATGAAGAAAGCTCAATCAAGGCACAAATGCAATCAGAAAATAATAATGATCAGATAAGTGCAGAAGTATCACCACAGGTTAGAACAGGTCATCCAATGGTTATAAGATCAAAAAGTGGGATCTTTAAACCAAAGTTATACCTAGCAATATCAGTCTCAGAAATATCAAAGACATTTGAACAAGCTGCAAAAGACAGACACTGGAAGGCAGCAATGGATGAGGAGTATAATGCACTAATAAAGAACAAAACATGTGACTTAGTATGTCCACCAGACAACCAAAATGTGATTGGTTGCAAGTGGACATACAAAGTAAAGAAGAATCCTGATAGGACTGTGGCTAGATATGAAGTAAGACTGGTAGCTAAGAGGTATACTCAACAATATGGGTTCAATTTCAATGAAACATTTTCTCCAGTGGTCAAGCCAACTACAATAAGAATTATTTTAAGTATTGCCTTATACAATCAATGGAATATTAGGCAATTTGATGTCAATAATGCATTTCTGAATGGTATACTACAGGAAGAAATATACATGGAACAACCACAAGGGTACAGGAAAAATCCAAATCTTGTGTGCAAATTAAGAAAGGCTATATATAGCCTTAAGCAAGCACCAAGGGTCTGGTTTGACAAATTGAAAGCCACTATGTGTCATCGAGGCTATCAATCCACCAAATTAGATAATTCATTATTTATTAAAGTTAATAAAAAATCCAGTATTTACATTCTAATATATGTTGATGACCTTGTTATTATAGGGAATAATGAGGATGAAATCAAACAACTTGCTCGATATTTGGATAAAGAATTCTCAATCAAGGATCTTGGTGAGTTGAATTATTTTCTAGGCATAGAAGTGAGGAGAAAGTCAAAATCAGAAATAATTCTCAGTCAAAGAAAATACATTTCTGAGTTGTCGAGTAACACTAAGATGGACAATTCAAAGCCACAACCAACTCCAATGATAAACCATCAACATCTAACTAAAAACAAGGGAAAATACATAACAAACACTAAACAATATAGAAGTGTTGTTGGTGTTTTACAATATTTAACAATTACAAGACCAGACATCTATTTTAGTGTTAACAAAGTGTGTCAATTTATGCAGAAACCAAGAGATGGTCACTGGAAGACAATAAAAAGAATACTGAGAGATATAAAAGGAACAACAATCTATGGTTTATCTATGAAGAAATGCAACAATTTCAATATAACAGGTTACACTGATGCTGACTGGAGAACATATCAAGATGACAGGAAGTCAACAATTGGATATTGTGTGTGTGTGTATATATATATATATATATATGTGTGTGTGTGTGTGTGTGTGTGTGATAATCCTGTGTCTTGGTGCTCAAAAAAACAATCGATTATCTCAAGATCCAACACAGAGGCTGAATACAAGAGCGTCGTAAGTGCAACAGCAGAAATAATGTGGATACAATTACTATTTCATGAACTAAACATCAATTTACAAACCAAACCAACATTATGATGTGATAATCAAAGCACTGTATACATGTCAGCCAATCCGATATTACATTCCAGAACAAAACACATCGAAATAGATCTCTATAAGTAAACCACTTACCAGCTACTTACCAGCACGCACACACACTTTATCAAAACCAAACTTCATCAGATTTATGAGTGACCTGAAAATCGAAGTCATTCCAACAGATACGAATAGATCTGATGAAACTGGTGAGTCTTAAGGAGCAAAGTTGTCAACTTTGCTGAAGCACAACAAAGTCATCAACAAATCTTGTAAAGACATGAAGAGTGAAGCAGAGAAAGCTTCAGAAGTTGAAGAAATCACTCTGATCTGACATGAATTCAAGGTAAATTTGCGGCGGCGCATGGAGATGAAGAATCGTCATTTAACCCTAACCCTAGTGTCGGTTTGGGGGGTATTGAAATGAATCTTATAACGTAAAACTTTGAGAATGTAAAACTTTATCTCTTCAGATATAGGATAGCGGGTTATTGGGCCATGTTGCTCAGCCAAGCTATTATAAAACAGCACGTATAAATGCAGTTCGTATATCATGTAAAGGCAACAGTATCAAGTATTATATCAATAAAACGAATTCATCAATCTCCTCAATTTATCAGAATTTATCAGAGAATATACTTTCTCATTCTCACAATACAAGATTGAAATCAACATCATCATATTATCAATTCTTAACAGTTACAGCCTTTTGGCCAAAAGAAAAATATTTTTTTGGATTAGCACATTATTTTAATCATAATAGAGCTTCTCACCTGATGTGCTAACCATATTGCTCCTACTACTATAGACAATATGCCAATCCGAACCTATAACCTATATATATATATATATATATAAGTGCTTGGATGGAGTAGTTGTACTTATTGATGATGCGTGCATGCCTGTTCATGCATCCGTATCTTCCCAGTGCTGTGCTTCTTGATGGCGTGCGTGTCTGCCATGGTTAATTTCTTGTAGGCTAATCAATAAAGGCAAGTAAAGTAGTACTGTATGTGAATATTAATGCTTGTGTACGTATATGTGATGTCTGCGTGTTGGTATGGTGGTGAATTCCTGAGCTGTGTGTGTGACAAGGTGTGCATGAGTGTGAATGTCTGTGTTGGCGTGAGCGTTGTTAGGTGTGTGGTCTGCATTTATACATGCGAGTAATGTGAGGCACTGTGTTGTATGCATGCGCGTACTATATGGAGTGTGTTTGTTTGTGTTACCGGTTCCTTTATATGTGTGCAAATTATCGGTATTTTAATTTAGTGTCTCTACATTCCTATGAACAAGTATTATCCTAATTAGTTCCTTAGGAAGACCTGCTATATATGCTAAAGGTGTTTGTACTGAAAAGTTGTGTATTCCATGTTTTGACTAAAGTTGTTGAAAGTGTTATTTTTTTAACATCAGATAATTTATCCAAGGTATATAGCAGAAATTTATCTTCCTCATTTATGAGTATCTTGCAGCAGTATGTTTAATCTCTTAAAGTAACTGAATATATTTGATTGGAGCATCCAATTATCTTTGGTTTAAATCCATCTTTCTCAAAATATTTGGTACTTTGCACGTATAGATATATCCATTAGGCAAAGTCTATAAATTATATTCTCAATTTCTCGTATCGTTTGCATTTAGTTATATGTACTGTCTGACATGGCAAAACGTTAAGTGTGACAAATAATACCAGAGCAATGTGACAAAGGTTTTGATTGCACACAAAATTATTTAAATATTGGACGTGCGTTTCAGCATGCTTATACTTGAATAGATTCGCCATATATATCACTATTCTAAGTCCAGCTGTTGTTTATAATATGAGATTGGGACCCGGTATTGCCCTGTTTTGCTGTTGTGTACACATGAGTTATTGATAATTCGAAAATGGGGTTGGGTACCGTGCTTGCCTGTTATGTGGTGGCAGTTTGTGCATCTTTGTGTATATGTGTGGGAGACGTGTGAGTGTAATATGAGTGTGTTTTTGATGTGTGCTAGAGTTATATTTAATTATGTATTTAATATATATGTATATATATATATGTATATATGTGTGTAACTCATCTTTACTACTAATAATGAGAATTCCTTGAATAGGAATTCAACCGTATCTTTTTGAAATACCAGAAA
Organism: Allium fistulosum; assembly: GCA_030737815.1. Taxonomy (NCBI): domain Eukaryota; kingdom Viridiplantae; phylum Streptophyta; class Magnoliopsida; order Asparagales; family Amaryllidaceae; genus Allium; species Allium fistulosum. The sequence goes on from CM060903.1 coordinate 72,435,776, forward strand.
TACTCCTCATTATAATTATGGAAATCGTTCACTCTATCTTTATCTTTACTACTAATAAAGAGAATTCGTTGAATAGATTTACTCAGTGTCCTTTTGAAATTCCAAATATACCATTTTACATTTTATAGAGAAATAGTATTCAAATATGGAAATATATATAGCCTGTTATTTTCTAAGTACAATTGTCAGTCCCCATGGAGAACTACAGTGTACGTTCACAAGATGAAGTATCCGAGTGTTTCATATTGTCCGTAATTTAGATGGGAGTTAATCGGTCGAAGTCTCGCCGGATTCCGAGTTAGTATGAAGAAAATATTGCAGTCTGAACAAAAAAAATAGCGGCTTCAGCACTAGGCGAAGTTCAAATATGGGGATGTGGTATCCTGTTATTTTCTAAGTACAACTATCAGTGCCCATGGAGAACTACAGTGTGCGTTCACAAGATGAAGTATCCAAGTGTTCCATATTGTCCGTAATTTAGGTGGGAGTTAATTGGTCGAAGTCTCACCGGATTCTAAATTAGTATGAAGAAGTTAATGCAGTTTGAACAATAAAATAGCGGCTTCTGCACTAGGCGGAGTTCAAATCTAGGTATGTGGTAGAGTGTTATTTTCTAAGTACAACTGTCAATTTCCATGGAGAACTACAGTGTGCGTTCAGAAGATGAAGTATCCGAGTGTTCCATATTGTCCGTAATTTAGGTGGGAGTTAATCGGTCTAAGTCTCGCCAAATTCCGAGTTAGTATGAAGAAAATATTGCAGTCTGAACAAAAATATAGCGACTTCTGCACTAGGCGGAGTTCAAATATGGGGATGTGGTAGACTGTAATTTTCTAAGTACAATTGTCAGTTCCCATGGAGAACTACAGTGTGCGTTCAGAAGATGAAGTATCCGAGTGTTTCATATTGTCCGTAATTTAGGTGGGAGTTAATCGGTCGAAGTCTCGCCGGATTTCGAGTTAGTATGAAGAAAATATTGCAGTCTGAACAAAAAAAATAGTGGCTTCTGCACTAGGTGGAGTCCAAATATGGAGATGTGGTATCCTGTTATTTTCTAAGTACAACTGTCAGTGTCCATGGAGAACTACAGTGTGTGTTCACAAGATGAAGTATCCGAGTGTTCCATATTGTCCGTAATTTAGGTGGTAGACTGTTATTTTCTAAGTACAACTATCAGTTCCCATGGAGAACTTCAGTGTGCGTTTAGAAGATGAAGTATCCGAGTGTTCCATATTGTCCGTAATTTAGGTGGGAGTTAATCGGTCGAAGTATCGCCGGATTCCGAGTTAGTATGAAGAAAATATTGCAGTCTGAAAAAAAAAAATAGCGGCTTCTGCACTAGGCGGAGTTCAAATATGGAGATGTGGTATCCTGTTATTTTCTAAATACAACTGTCAGTGCCCATGGAGAACTACAGTGTGCATTCACAAGATGAAGTATCCGAGTGTTCCATATTATCCGTAATTTAGGTGGGAGTTAATTGGTCGAAGTCTCACCGGATTATGAATTAGTATGAAGAAGTTATTGCAGTTTGAACAAAAAAATAGCGGCTTTTGCACCAGGCGGAGTTCAAATATGGGGATGTTGTAGCCTGTTATTTTCTAAGTACAACTGTCAGTCCCCATGGAGAACTACAGTGTGCGTTCACAAGATGGAGTATATGAGTGTTCCATATTGTCCATAATTTAGGTGGGAGTTAATCGGTCGAAGTCTCGCCGGGTTCCGAATTAGTATGAAGAAGTTATTGCAGACTGAAAAAAAAAATAGCGGCTTCTGCACTAGGCGGAGTTCAAATATGGGCATGTGGTAGCATGTTATTTTCTAAGTAAACTGTCAGTCCCCATGAAGAACTATAGTGTGCGTTCACAAGATGAAGTATCCGAGTGTACCATATTGTCTGTAATTTAGGTAGGAATTCATCGGTCGAAGTTTTGCCTGATTCCGAGTTAGTATGAAAAAGTTATTGCAGTCAGAACAAAAAAAATAGTGGTTTTTGCCTAGACTGCGTTCAAATGTGGGGATGCTACTATCAAATCTACTTCCACAGGTACAAAACAATGCATGCACATTGTGGTTAAATGGAGGCCCACCTGGACGTGCATATGTACTCGTATAAATAATAAGGGTTATAAATAAAAGAATGTTTAGTGTATTGTAATTGTAATTAAAGGAAGCAATGAGTTTTATAAAGTTATTTTGAATATAAATTATTAACAAAATATATAAAAGGACATGAAATTAGTGATTTATTGAGAAGAGAATATATTTAATAATTATCTATTTCTGCGTATATTTTGTTATAAAAGAACTTTGTATAATTTATATTATTTTATTTCACTTTTCTAATTTATTTCTTTTACTAGTATCTCAAATTATATGAATGATTCACCGTTGATGTTGATTTGATTATTGATTTGAGATGACACAGTGATGACATCTTTCTATTGATTTAATGCTGTTATTTCTGCGTGACGAGGAATTTGAATAAACGATTTAGTGATACCGTCTAGTGTGGGACTTTTAGTAACACTTTTCATGTTATTCATTAGACTAGTCATATAATAATATCTATTATGGATCGAGTGTAGTTTATGAGCTTTGAATAAATATTCGTGTAAAATGCAGTGGTATAGGATGCCATTATGTTATTTGTTTGATTATTCTCGATAAGCAAATGTCACTCGAACGGAGATATACACACGTGTGTGTGTGTGTGTGTGCATACACACACACATGTGTGTGTGTGTTGGGATGATACTCGTTGCGATGAGTATAGTACAGTCATGTGTTGAATAATAGTTGGCGTCGTGTGTCGGCATATGTTTAGAGCTCTAGTACTTCATAGTCGTGTGTCTACTTATATATGTGTGTGTCCATATAACCATGTGTCGGTTTATGTTTAGAGCTATGTAATTTATCGGATATGGTATTTTATGTCATCCACATTGTCCAACTCCCTTTATTTTTCGGGAGTGAACCAGATTGGTCAGGATCTACCCTTGCGACCTGATCGGGCCTTGGATCCGTGACATGTTTTTTTAATTTAAGGCTGTGCATCGGCTTATTACCGTGTGTCGGTATATATATTGCCCCTTATGTCACAAAGGCCACCAGTCAATTACCGTAGGGGCATGTGTCAGTAGTCGTGACCGAAGAGGCTACGCGTTGTCGAGCCTATAGTGGATCATTGTCACGATACTAGAGAGAGAGAGGGAATGGTAACCTATGACTGTAGGAGCTGTGCTGAATGGGCATGTGTTTTGTGTTCGCTATTTATGTGTGTAGTCTCCAGAAGCAAGTGTGTTTGTCAGTCTCCCATCTGGTTCCGTTAGGTGTGTGTGGTGGATTAGCATATATTATTCACTATCCAATGAGTTGGCTATACTAAAGACCGTGATTCTAAAGTATAGTCAATCCCCGTATATCCATGCTATTTTGATTTGATAATTTAGAGATAGCCTTTGTTTATTGATTGTGATTTGTATAGTATTGGATATTATTTGGATGATTTGACCGGCTATCTCACGTTATAGATTGATTATATGATTATATGATTTACGATATTATAACAGGGCATTGCTTTGTGCTAACTCGATTCATTTGATGATTTGATTTTCTATGATGATGATTTATGGTATGGATGATTCATCTATTGGATATAATATTCTTGTTAAACTGTTTTACATGGGTAATGACATCTTTTGGCATGATTTTGGAGATATTTATATTATGAGATTTTTCAGGTACATAGACGACTTGACCCGTATGTATATTATCAGGTATAGAGGAGCTTTATATTGGAATTGTTATATGATACTTGTATGATACGATTCGCTATATATTTTGATATTGAGATGTATATTAATCATTCTTCACATTATATTGAGATAGATGACATTTGAGATGTGTTTTATTCTTATGAAATTATCGTATTATATATTTATGTATTATTGCTACGATTCTGACTTTGTGTTCTTTGTGGTTTACTATATATTGTTCTTTCCTGCAAGCACACGTGTTTATTATTTTGTAGCGATGTTGTGTACGATTAGATGAGTTATTTATTTAATATTATAATACGTACCACTATTAGACTAAGAGAATATTCACGCATGTATCCCATATCGCCTCATTCTCCGTAAATTCCAATGGTATTACTATAAAATACCCTTGGGTGGTGTGACGACCGCCCATGACTCCTGCACTAAACATGGAAATGGTGCGCTGTAAAGTGTGCCAGGCAGCCATGGATGATCGTCAGGGGTAAGTTAAAGCAGCAGAATCTATCGTATTACTCACAGCGCATGGATAAAATACAATAGAGAATATATATATAGTGATGCTTCACAAAATAGAATCTCATCAATTAAGCTTCATAATAGTTGAATACAAACATCTGAATAGTCAATACATCAAGCCTCACTACATATCACTCAGAGAATTATACAAGCAGCGGAACACCCAGTACATATAGTAAAGAAATAATATGCAAGCCTCCAGCTCGTCTTCGTCATCATCATCGTTGGAAACTAAGAACAGCACCTGTCACCTGCTACCTAGTCTGCCCATCCCAAAATGGATGAACAGCCCAAGGTAATAAGAGTTGAACATAAAACCTTGAGTCAGACAACAGTCTTAGTGAGCGGTAAATTAACTAACAACATACCAAAAGAGCATAAAGGTAAAAGGAATAGGAATCCAACCCTCCCACTCCACCTCTTTCTACAGTGATAGCCCCCAGACACACTAAGCAGAAGTAAACATAGCAAAGCAAACATTTAAAGTAAAGCAATTATCACTCGAGTCAAGGTCAATGTTTTTCAAGTACAAACCCCCAAGGCCTAAACCAGGATCAGATAAGCACCCAGAAAATATTGCTCTTGAGACCGAATGACGATACAACCAAACATCCATGACTCTGGCTATCACTGTTATCTTTGCTTCGATACCACCGTTAATTGAATGACCGGCACATTCTTTCAGCCGTCCGTCAAGGGTTAATGGTAACCCCGGTTCTAGACAGAACTCCGCATGTCGTCGTAGCCCGTGCCTAGGACTATCGAATCTGCCCAGAGTACTCGACTACCAACTGTAGTCTTTTGGGACTATCGAATCTGCCCAGCGTACTCTTGCTTTGAGCCTGCTAGAACCTTCAACAACGATGAAATCTCAACCTTCTAGTCATCCTCCTCGACGACTATTCTCATACTACCTCAAGCGCCTCTCGAGCCAACCATTATCCTCAAACTCGAACCATTTCACCGAGTCATCAACATGCTTGGAATGATCCCGTCTGGATTAAACCAAGGCTATCTCACATCATGCCTCGCTTCATCTCATCATAGCAAAGCCTCATCTCAACATCATCATCAAATCTATCCATATGAGCTTTATCATCCCCGTCATATGCTACGAGCAGCTTTTCTTATTCAAGAGCCTTTCCCTTAGCTTTTGAATTATCTTCGACCAACTTGTCCAAATCAAATCATCAATCAACTAATTTATAACAATCAATCAAGTCAATCATTAATCCAAGTAATCAAGCATTCAAACATGATCTAATAAACAATTATAACAATAATGGCAATCTTGTAAATAAAGAGTCTAAATCTAACAAGCATGAATCATGAGCAATATCTCTACAACTTGATGAATGAACTTGCATAGGTTAACATGTAGTAAAATGGATGTCAAATCATCATGAACAATAGATCTATACTTAAGTTAAAGAAAATGCATGGAAATCACTATTTTAACACAATATCAAGCCACCAATCCGATATACTCCTTTGGATCCGTTTGAGAGATAACCACCACTCACCGAATCACCTAAACACCTCAAAAGCAACACAGTTCAAATCTGGACAGCGAAGGATCTAGCTCGATTCTCCAAAATCCCGCTTCAAACGATGAAATCTCTCTCCGATGAATGTAGATCTTCAATCTAAGCTCTTGGATCTTCGATTTGATCTTCGATTTGGATGGAAGGAATCACAAGATTAGAGTGGAGAAAAAAAGTGAAGAAGTGTAGAACTCGAGCTCTCAAAATGGCAGGACTTCGTCGCTTCAAAATCTGAATCCCAAAAAGTGAAGTAGAACCGTGTATTTATAGGCTGGAAATTCCTTAAGTCGTCCGCCCCCTTAGGTCGTCCACGACTCATGAAACCCCACGACTTACGACTCAGCAAATCCTACGACTTAACAAACCTTCCGACCTACGACTTAACCATCCCCTTCGACCTACGACCTAGCAGATTCCCCGACCTAACACTTGCACGACTTAACACATACGCGCGACCTAACACTTAGGCACGACCTAAGACTCAACGACTCAGCACTCAACGACTTAACGTCCTTGCGACTTAACGATTTACTAGCATAAGTCCTTACGCGACTTAACTAAGATACGACTTAACGACTCAACAACTCAACGACTCAACAACTCAACGACTTAACGACCCTACGACTTAAGCCTTATCACTAATACGCGACTTACGACCTAATTATACACAACAATCCACCTTAGGTTGCTTACGACCTAACTTCAACACAAGGTTTTCAACGACTTACGACCTATAATCCCTAAGTCGCTCGAACAACCCAAACTCCCTAGGTCGCTAACCCGCTTAATTCCTTAGGTCGTTAACTCGCTAACTCCTATATCCTTAAGCTGCTAACTAACTTAAGTCGTCAACTTCCTTAGGTCGCTCCAATCCTTAAGTCGTCTACTTCTTAAGTCGGTCAAATCCTGTAGGTTGCTCCAATCCCTTAAGTCGTTCACCCGACCTAACCTACCCCACGACCTAAGCTACCACACGACCCAACTCCCAGACGACCTAAGCTACAACACGGCTTAACTTCTAGACGACCTAACTTCTACACGACTTAAGCTCTAGTCGTCTCAAACTCTGAACGGTCTAACTTATGGATGATCTAACTCTGAATGAATCAACAACACTAACGACCTAATTACACTGGTTACAAACATTCGATCCGTAAAAATACGGGTCGTTACATTCTCTCCCCCTTAGGAATTTCGCCCCCGAAATTCCAAACAAACAAGAGCAATCAAAAAATATTCCGCATGCCTACCATCCATAGCAATCAACAAACCATGCGTCCAATTCTAGCCTAGCATGCAGAATTCTAAAACTAGAACAAGTTACAATGTCGTGAGATGACACGACACCTTATGGCCATACCTCGAAGAGTTCAGGATGAGCTGCCTTCATCCTCTCTTCCACCTCCCATGTACAGTCGTTAACATCATCACTCCATTGTATCTTGAGCAACCTAACTACCTTCCTCCTAAGCTGTTTCATGTCAGTTTCCACAACACGAAGTGGCTTACGAGGTCTCTTATCAACTAGGTCAACTTCAAAATCTTCACAGCTATCTGCAGAAACCACTGTATTCGAGTCGTGCACATACTTCCGTAGATATGATATGTGAAAAACGTTGTGCACACCCGACATCTTTTCTGGTAACTCCAATTTATAGGCGAGCTTTCCAATTCGCTCGATGATCGGGAATGGTCCAACAAATCTCGGAGTCAATTTTCCTTTCTTCCCGAATCGAATAACATTCTTCAGTGGAGAAATCTTCACAAATACCATATCACCTACGTCGAACTCCAAATCCTTACGACGCTTATCGGCATAACTTTTCTGACGGTCTTGGGCTGCCTTCATTCGTTGCCGAATGATTTCTATGCAATCTGAAGTCTGTCGAATCATTTCTGGCCCAAGTATCAACTTTTCTCCTGTTTCTAACTAACATGTCGGAGAGTTACACGGTCTTCCATACAATGCCTCATATGGTGCCATACCAATGCTTGACTGGTAACTGTTATTATACGAAAATTCCACCAAATGAAGGTGATCTTCCCATGATCCTCCGAAATCTAAAACGCATGCTCTGAGGAGATCTTCCAAAACTCGGTTGACTCTCTCAGTCTGACCATCTGTTTGGGGATGATAAGCTGTACTCAAACACAACTCGGTTCCCAAAACTTCCTGGAAACTCTTCCAAATCTACTAGTGAACAATGGGTCTCGATCGCTCACTATACTTTTCGGAATACCATGAAATCGAACTATCCACTTAACATACAGCTCAGCCAATTTCGATGCAGTCCTAGTTGATCGAACAGGAACGAATCTTGCACTCTTAGTCAGACGATCTACAATGACCCAAATCCCTTCATTTCCCGTTCTTGTTCTAGGTAGTCCATCAATAAAATCCATCGATATTTGCTCCCACTTCCATGTAGGAACTTCTAATGGCTGAAGCAATCCACTTGGCTTCTTCTGCTCGGCTTTTACCAGATGGCAGTTCATGCACTTGGAAATAAAATTTCCAACATCCTTCTTCATACCTTCCCAGTAATAGGTTCTCTTCATATCCCTATACATCTTATTTCCACCTGGATGAATTGTCAACCTCGAGTGATGACTTTCCTTCAGAACTTCATTTCTCAATTCATCTATATCGGGAACAACTAGTCGTCCTTGCTTTCGAAGCCAACCCTCTTGATCGACCTCGAATCCTTTATCCTTTTCTGGGTCCAATCCAGATTCCAAATCATGGATAATCTTGACAAGCTTATCGTCTCGCTTTTGGCTCTCGCCAATTCTTTCCACAAGAGTCGGTCTTATCGATAAGTTTGCCAACATCTCAGGTTCCAATTCACACCTAGGCCTGAAGTCAAATCCAGCTAAATACTCGAGACTCTTCCATTCTGAAAACATGGCTCCCAATCCTGCATGTCTTCGACTTAACGCATCTGCCACTGCGTTACCCTTTCCCGGAGTATAGGCTATACCAAAATCATATGATGCCAAAAACTCTAGCCATCGTTGCTGCCTAAGATTCAAATCCTTTTGGGAGAAAAGATACTTCAACGACTTATGATCTGTAAACAACTCGAATCGAACTCCCAGTAGATAATGTCTCCACATCTTCAGAGCAAAAACAATCGCCGCTAACTCCAAATCATGAGTCGAATAATTCCTTTCATGCGGCTTCAATTGTCGACTTGCATACGCAACAACTTTACTCTTCTGCATCAGCACTGCTCCAAGTCCAGTACCACATGCGTCGGTGTAAACCACCATCTCATCATTTCCACTTGGAATAGTCAAAACAGGAGCGCTTGTCAATCACTCTTTCAGGATTCTGAAAGCTTGATCACACTTAGCATCCCATCTGAATACTTGGTTCTTTTTCGTTAATCCTGTTAATGGCGCAGCTATCTTGGAAAAGTCTTTGATAAATCGACGATAGTATCCTGCTAATCCAAGAAAACTCTCACATCAAATGCATTCTTAGGTCTACCCCAATCCTGGATTGCTGCTATCTTGGCGGGATCAACCGCTATTCCGCTTCCAGAGATAATATAGCCTAAGAACCTCACTTCGCTCTTCCAGAAGTGACACTTCGAAAACTTAGCCTTCAACTGATGTTTCCATAAGATTTCCAAAACAATACGCAAGTGCGTCTTGTGCTCTTCTTCAGTTCTGGAATAAATCAAAATATCATCCACGAACACTAGTACGAACTTGTTTAACTGATCTCTGAACACTCTATTCATAAGATCCACAAAATATGCTGATGCATTGGTCAATCCAAACGGCATTACCAGCCACTCAAAGAAACCGGATGGTGTCCTGAAAGCAGTCTTCGGCACACTATCCTTAGCCACTCTTAACTGGTGAAATCCCGTTGCCAAATCCATATGAGAAAACACCTTAGCTTCGTGAAGCTGATCAAATAAGTCATCTATTCTTGGCAATGGATACTTGTTCTTCTTAGTCACTTTATTCAGCTCATGATAATCCACACACAACCTCAACGATCCATCCGCTTTGGTTACAAACACAATTGGTGCTCCCCATTCGGACACACTACGCCGAATGAATCCTTTCTGTAAGAGATCATCAACTTGCACCTTCAACTCCTGCTGTTCCCTAGGCGCCATTCGCCTAAGAGGCATCACAACAGGTCTGGCTCCTTCAACTAGATTGATACAAAACTCAATCTCTCTATGCGGCGGTAACCCTTTGACCTCATCAAAGACATCCTCAAATCCATTAGCGATTGGCACCGATGACAGTCCATCCCGTGGAACAACCAGCGAATACATGAAGCTCATGAAGATGCCTTCCTCATGCTTACATCGTATCACAAGCCAGTCCATACCCAAAATAATTTCGAACCCCGCAAAGTTCAGAACAAAACAATCACAAACAAAAGAGCAATCATGACTCGATACAATCAGACCACGGCATAGCATACACAGACAAGACGAACCCCCAACTGGATTAGTCACAACCAATGGCCTATCAACAATATCCGGTTCTAAACCCAACCGGCCTACGAGTTCACTACAAACAAACGAATGCGACGCCCCAGTATCGAATAACACTCTAACTGGAACACCACATATGGAAAGAGTACCTTGAACCACCGCACTCTTTCCTTTCTCTTCAGCGGTAGGAGCTTTTGAAGATGATGGAACAGCCCCCAAAGCATAAGCTTGCACAATCTGCTTGTCCTTCTGCGGTTCTGGACAATTCTTCTTAATATGTCCCGGCTTGTCACAGTTGTGGCACTTCACCGGCACCTTCGGATTCTTGCAATCTCTGGAGAAATGGCCCTTCTGCTGACAATTGTAGCAGGTCACTTCGCTCTTCGGCTTCTTCTGGCCATCCTTACCCTTTTGCTGCTGCTTCCTCTTCTTGTTTCCACCCTGCTGTGGTTTAGACTCTTCCTTGGTTACAGCAACAACAGATCCTTCTTTAGGAAATAGATTTTCGTGCCTAAGAGCTTTCTCCACAAGCTTCTCAAATGGATCGTCCAAATGATCCACCAACTGCCTCCCAAGATAATTGTCCAAGCCTATCACAAACTTCTCATTCTTCTGGTACGAAGATTCAATATACGACCGGGCATACTTAGACAAGGCTTCAAACTCAGAAACATACTCAAGAACGGGTCTTCCTCCTTGCTTGAGCTCCACAAACTTCCTGAACAGAACAGATTTCTGAGCTGTAGAAATGAACTTAGTTTCAAATCTGGCTTGGAATTGCACCCAAGTAATTTCTTCCTTCGGAGTATCAATGGTGATAGAGTTCCACCAGTCAGAAGCTCTCCCTTGAAGTTGTCTTGATGCGAGCTTCCTTTTGGTTGCATCCTCGATTCCCAAGTCACCAAAAATCCTTCTACAAGCATCTATCCATCTCTGGACTTCAATAGTTGACTCTGTTCCCAAGAAAACCTTTCCTCCAAGAGCAGTATAATCTTTACACAGCTTAGCAAAATCCACCGATTTTGGAGTTTGAACTTGAACTCCAACATCTACTGATGGCCCCGGAGCTGGCATCCTTCTCATGATCGAAGTCATCATAGCCTCGAACATAGCAGTATAATCAGCAGCCCCCTCAGTAGCACGGCCTTCCCTAGCAGCTGGTCTCCCTCTTCGACTCATTCTTAATATCTATAAAAAGAAATGATCAGCACATCTTGAGAAACAACTGCATAAAGGACTCAAATTCTTCTAAACTACTATATTATATATAGTAATCATCCATCAAAATACAATTACGTCTCTCATACGTAGTTACGTCAGCGAGCGTTGGGTAAAATCGATTAACCAATGCTCTGATACCAAATGTGACGACCGCCCATGACTCCTGCACTAAACATGGAAATGGTGCGCTGTAAAGTGTGCCAGGCAGCCATGGATGATCGTCAGGGGTAAGTTAAAGCAGCATAATCTATCGTATTACTCACAGCGCATGGATAAAATACAATATAGAATATATATATAGTGATGCTTCACAAAATAGAATCTCATCAATTAAGCTTCATAATAGTTGAATACAAACATCTGAATAGTCAATACATCAAGCCTCACTACATATCACTCAGAGAATTATACAAGCAGCAGAACACCCAGTACATATAGTAAAGAAATAATATGCAAGCCTCCAACTCGTCTTCGTCATCATCATCGTTGGAAACTAAGAACAGCACCTGTCACCTGCTACCTAGTCTGCCCATCCCAAAATGGATGAACAGCCCAAGGTAATAAGAGTTGAACATAAAACCTTGAGTCAGACAACAGTCTTAGTGAGCGGTAAATTAACTAACAACATACCAAAAGAGCATAAAGGTAAAAGGAATAGGAATCCAACCCTCCCACTCCACCTCTTTCTACAGTGATAGCCCCCAGACACACTAAGCAGAAGTAAACATAGCAAAGCAAACATTTAAAGTAAAGCAATTATCACTCGAGTCAAGGTCAATGTTTTCCAAGTACAAACCCCCAAGGCCTAAACCAGGATCAGATAAGCACCCAGAAAATATTGCTCTTGAGACCGAATGACGATACAACCAAACATCCATGACTCTGGCTATCACTGTTATCTTTGCTTCGATACCACCGTTAATTGAATGACCGGCACATTCTTTCAGTCGTCCGTCAAGGGTTAATGGTAACCCCGGTTCTAGACAGAACTCCGCATGTCGTCGCAGCCCGTGCCTAGGACTATCGAATCTGCCCAGAGTACTCGACTACCAACTGTAGTCTTTTGGGACTATCGAATCTGCCCAGCGTACTCTTGCTTTGAGCCTGCTAGAACCTTCAACAACGATGAAATCTCAACCTTCTAGTCATCCTCCTCGACGACTATTCTCATACTACCTCAAGCGCCTCTCGAGCCAACCATTATCCTCAAACTCGAACCATTTCACCGAGTCATCAACATGCTTGGAATGATCCCGTCTGGATTAAACCAAGGCTATCTCACATCATGCCTCGCTTCATCTCATCATAGCAAAGCCTCATCTCAACATCATCATCAAATCTATCCATATGAGCTTTATCATCCCCGTCATATGCTACGAGCAGCTTTTCTTATTCAAGAGCCTTTCCCTTAGCTTTTGAATTATCTTCGACCAACTTGTCCAAATCAAATCATCAATCAACTAATTTATAACAATCAATCAAGTCAATCATTAATCCAAGTAATCAAGCATTCAAACATGATCTAATAAACAATTATAACAATAATGGCAATCTTGTAAATAAAGAGTCTAAATCTAACAAGCATGAATCATGAGCAATATCTCTACAACTTGATGAATGAACTTGCATAGGTTAACATGTAGTAAAATGGATGTCAAATCATCATGAACAATAGATCTATACTTAAGTTAAAGAAAATGCATGGAAATCACTATTTTAACACAATATCAAGCCACCAATCCGATATACTCCTTTGGATCCGTTTGAGAGATAACCACCACTCACCGAATCACCTAAACACCTCAAAAGCAACACAGTTCAAATCTGGACAGCGAAGGATCTAGCTCGATTCTCCAAAATCCCGCTTCAAACGATGAAATCTCTCTCCGATGAATGTAGATCTTCAATCTAAGCTCTTGGATCTTCGATTTGATCTTCGATTTGGATGGAAGGAATCACAAGATTAGAGTGGAGAAAAAAAGTGAAGAAGTGTAGAACTCGAGCTCTCAAAATGGCAGGACTTCGTCGCTTCAAAATCTGAATCCCAAAAAGTGAAGTAGAACCGTGTATTTATAGGCTGGAAATTCCTTAAGTCGTCCGCCCCCTTAGGTCGTCCACGACTCATGAAACCCCACGACTTACGACTCAGCAAATCCTACGACTTAACAAACCTTCCGACCTACGACTTAACCATCCCCTTCGACCTACGACCTAGCAGATTCCCCGACCTAACACTTGCACGACTTAACACATACGCGCGACCTAACACTTAGGCACGACCTAAGACTCAACGACTCAGCACTCAACGACTTAACGTCCTTGCGACTTAACGATTTACTAGCATAAGTCCTTACGCGACTTAACTAAGATACGACTTAACGACTCAACAACTCAACGACTCAACAACTCAACGACTTAACGACCCTACGACTTAAGCCTTATCACTAATACGCGACTTACGACCTAATTATACACAGCAATCCACCTTAGGTTGCTTACGACCTAACTTCAACACAAGGTTTTCAACGACTTACGACCTATAATCCCTAAGTCGCTCGAACAACCCAAACTCCCTAGGTCGCTAACCCGCTTAATTCCTTAGGTCGTTAACTCGCTAACTCCTATATCCTTAAGCTGCTAACTAACTTAAGTCGTCAACTTCCTTAGGTCGCTCCAATCCTTAAGTCGTCTACTTCTTAAGTCGGTCAAATCCTGTAGGTTGCTCCAATCCCTTAAGTCGTTCACCCGACCTAACCTACCCCACGACCTAAGCTACCACACGACCCAACTCCCAGACGACCTAAGCTACAACACGGCTTAACTTCTAGACGACCTAACTTCTACACGACTTAAGCTCTAGTCGTCTCAAACTCTGAACGGTCTAACTTATGGATGATCTAACTCTGAATGAATCAACAACACTAACGACCTAATTACACTGGTTACAAACATTCGATCCGTAAAAATACGGGTCGTTACATTCTCTCCCCCTTAGGAATTTCGCCCCCGAAATTCCAAACAAACAAGAGCAATCAAAAAATATTCCGCATGCCTACCATCCATAGCAATCAACAAACCATGCGTCCAATTCTAGCCTAGCATGCAGAATTCTAAAACTAGAACAAGTTACAATGTCGTGAGATGACACGACACCTTATGGCCATACCTCGAAGAGTTCAGGATGAGCTGCCTTCATCCTCTCTTCCACCTCCCATGTACAGTCGTTAACATCATCACTCCATTGTATCTTGAGCAACCTAACTACCTTCCTCCTAAGCTGTTTCATGTCAGTTTCCACAACACGAAGTGGCTTACGAGGTCTCTTATCAACTAGGTCAACTTCAAAATCTTCACAGTTATCTGCAGAAACCACTGTATTCGAGTCGTGCACATACTTCCGTAGATATGATATGTGAAAAACGTTGTGCACACCCGACATCTTTTCTGGTAACTCCAATTTATAGGCGAGCTTTCCAATTCGCTCGATGATCGGGAATGGTCCAACAAATCTCGGAGTCAATTTTCCTTTCTTCCCGAATCGAATAACATTCTTCAGTGGAGAAATCTTCACAAATACCATATCACCTACGTCGAACTCCAAATCCTTACGACGCTTATCGGCATAACTTTTCTGACGGTCTTGGGCTGCCTTCATTCGTTGCCGAATGATTTCTATGCAATCTGAAGTCTGTCGAATCATTTCTGGCCCAAGTATCAACTTTTCTCCTGTTTCTAACTAACATGTCGGAGAGTTACACGGTCTTCCATACAATGCCTCATATGGTGCCATACCAATGCTTGACTGGTAACTGTTATTATACGAAAATTCCACCAAATGAAGGTGATCTTCCCATGATCCTCCGAAATCTAAAACGCATGCTCTGAGGAGATCTTCCAAAACTCGGTTGACTCTCTCAGTCTGACCATCTGTTTGGGGATGATAAGCTGTACTCAAACACAACTCGGTTCCCAAAACTTCCTGGAAACTCTTCCAAATCTACTAGTGAACAATGGGTCTCGATCGCTCACTATACTTTTCGGAATACCATGAAATCGAACTATCCACTTAACATACAGCTCAGCCAATTTCGATGCAGTCCTAGTTGATCGAACAGGAACGAATCTTGCACTCTTAGTCAGACGATCTACAATGACCCAAATCCCTTCATTTCCCGTTCTTGTTCTAGGTAGTCCATCAATAAAATCCATCGATATTTGCTCCCACTTCCATGTAGGAACTTCTAATGGCTGAAGCAATCCACTTGGCTTCTTCTGCTCGGCTTTTACCAGATGGCAGTTCATGCACTTGGAAATAAAATTTCCAACATCCTTCTTCATACCTTCCCAGTAATAGGTTCTCTTCATATCCCTATACATCTTATTTCCACCTGGATGAATTGTCAACCTCGAGTGATGACTTTCCTTCAGAACTTCATTTCTCAATTCATCTATATCGGGAACAACTAGTCGTCCTTGCTTTCGAAGCCAACCCTCTTGATCGACCTCGAATCCTTTATCCTTTTCTGGGTCCAATCCAGATTCCAAATCATGGATAATCTTGACAAGCTTATCGTCTCGCTTTTGGCTCTCGCCAATTCTTTCCACAAGAGTCGGTCTTATCGATAAGTTTGCCAACATCTCAGGTTCCAATTCACACCTAGGCCTGAAGTCAAATCCAGCTAAATACTCGAGACTCTTCCATTCTGAAAACATGGCTCCCAATCCTGCATGTCTTCGACTTAACGCATCTGCCACTGCGTTACCCTTTCCCGGAGTATAGGCTATACCAAAATCATATGATGCCAAAAACTCTAGCCATCGTTGCTGCCTAAGATTCAAATCCTTTTGGGAGAAAAGATACTTCAACGACTTATGATCTGTAAACAACTCGAATCGAACTCCCAGTAGATAATGTCTCCACATCTTCAGAGCAAAAACAATCGCCGCTAACTCCAAATCATGAGTCGAATAATTCCTTTCATGCGGCTTCAATTGTCGACTTGCATACGCAACAACTTTACTCTTCTGCATCAGCACTGCTCCAAGTCCAGTACCACATGCGTCGGTGTAAACCACCATCTCATCATTTCCACTTGGAATAGTCAAAACAGGAGCGCTTGTCAATCACTCTTTCAGGATTCTGAAAGCTTGATCACACTTAGCATCCCATCTGAATACTTGGTTCTTTTTCGTTAATCCTGTTAATGGCGCAGCTATCTTGGAAAAGTCTTTGATAAATCGACGATAGTATCCTGCTAATCCAAGAAAACTCTCACATCAAATGCATTCTTAGGTCTACCCCAATCCTGGATTGCTGCTATCTTGGCGGGATCAACCGCTATTCCGCTTCCAGAGATAATATAGCCTAAGAACCTCACTTCGCTCTTCCAGAAGTGACACTTCGAAAACTTAGCCTTCAACTGATGTTTCCGTAAGATTTCCAAAACAATACGCAAGTGCGTCTTGTGCTCTTCTTCAGTTCTGGAATAAATCAAAATATCATCCACGAACACTAGTACGAACTTGTTTAACTGATCTCTGAACACTCTATTCATAAGATCCACAAAATATGTTGATGCATTGGTCAATCCAAACGGCATTACCAGCCACTCAAAGAAACCGGATGGTGTCCTGAAAGCAGTCTTCGGCACACTATCCTTAGCCACTCTTAACTGGTGAAATCCCGTTGCCAAATCCATATGAGAAAACACCTTAGCTTCGTGAAGCTGATCAAATAAGTCATCTATTCTTGGCAATGGATACTTGTTCTTCTTAGTCACTTTATTCAGCTCATGATAATCCACACACAACCTCAACGATCCATCCGCTTTGGTTACAAACACAATTGGTGCTCCCCATTCGGACACACTACGCCGAATGAATCCTTTCTGTAAGAGATCATCAACTTGCACCTTCAACTCCTGCTGTTCCCTAGGCGCCATTCGCCTAAGAGGCATCACAACAGGTCTGGCTCCTTCAACTAGATCGATACAAAACTCAATCTCTCTATGCGGCGGTAACCCTTTGACCTCATCAAAGACATCCTCAAATCCATTAGCGATTGGCACCGATGACAGTCCATCCCGTGGAACAACCAGCGAATACATGAAGCTCATGAAGATGCCTTCCTCATGCTTACATCGTATCACAAGCCAGTCCATACCGAAAATAATTTCGAACCCCGCAAAGTTCAGAACAAAACAATCACAAACAAAAGAGCAATCATGACTCGATACAATCAGACCACGGCATAGCATACACAGACAAGACGAACCCCCAACTGGATTAGTCACAACCAATGGCCTATCAACAATATCCGGTTCTAAACCCAACCGGCCTACGAGTTCACTACAAACAAACGAATGCGACGCCCCAGTATCGAATAACACTCTAACTGGAACACCACATATGGAAAGAGTACCTTGAACCACCGCACTCTTTCCTTTCTCTTCAGCGGTAGGAGCTTTTGAAGATGATGGAACAGCCCCCAAAGCATAAGCTTGCACAATCTGCTTGTCCTTCTGCGGTTCTGGACAATTCTTCTTAATATGTCCCGGCTTGTCACAGTTGTGGCACTTCACCGGCACCTTCGGATTCTTGCAATCTCTGGAGAAATGGCCCTTCTGCTGACAATTGTAGCAGGTCACTTCGCTCTTCGGCTTCTTCTGGCCATCCTTACCCTTTTGCTGCTGCTTCCTCTTCTTGTTTCCACCCTGCTGTGGTTTAGACTCTTCCTTGGTTACAGCAACAACAGATCCTTCTTTAGGAAATAGATTTTCGTGCCTAAGAGCTTTCTCCACAAGCTTCTCAAATGGATCGTCCAAATGATCCACCAACTGCCTCCCAAGATAATTGTCCAAGCCTATCACAAACTTCTCATTCTTCTGGTACGAAGATTCAATATACGACCGGGCATACTTAGACAAGGCTTCAAACTCAGAAACATACTCAAGAACGGGTCTTCCTCCTTGCTTGAGCTCCACAAACTTCCTGAACAGAACAGATTTCTGAGCTGTAGAAATGAACTTAGCTTCAAATCTGGCTTGGAATTGCACCCAAGTAATTTCTTCCTTCGGAGTATCAATGGTGATAGAGTTCCACCAGTCAGAAGCTCTCCCTTGAAGTTGTCTTGATGCGAGCTTCCTTTTGGTTGCATCCTCGATTCCCAAGTCACCAAAAATCCTTCTACAAGCATCTATCCATCTCTGGACTTCAATAGTTGACTCTGTTCCCAAGAAAACCTTTCCTCCAAGAGCAGTATAATCTTTACACAGCTTAGCAAAATCCACCGATTTTGGAGTTTGAACTTGAACTCCAACATCTACTGATGGCCCCGGAGCTGGCATCCTTCTCATGATCGAAGTCATCATAGCCTCGAACATAGCAGTATAATCAGCAGCCCCCTCAGTAGCACGGCCTTCCCTAGCAGCTGGTCTCCCTCTTCGACTCATTCTTAATATCTATAAAAAGAAATGATCAGCACATCTTGAGAAACAACTGCATAAAGGACTCAAATTCTTCTAAACTACTATATTATATATAGTAATCATCCATCAAAATACAATTACGTCTCTCATACGTAGTTACGTCAGCGAGCGTTGGGTAAAATCGATTAACCAATGCTCTGATACCAAATGTGACGACCGCCCATGACTCCTGCACTAAACATGGAAATGGTGCGCTGTAAAGTGTGCCAGGCAGCCATGGATGATCGTCAGGGGTAAGTTAAAGCAGCATAATCTATCGTATTACTCACAGCGCATGGATAAAATACAATATAGAATAT
Source organism: Allium fistulosum (assembly GCA_030737815.1). Taxonomy (NCBI): domain Eukaryota; kingdom Viridiplantae; phylum Streptophyta; class Magnoliopsida; order Asparagales; family Amaryllidaceae; genus Allium; species Allium fistulosum. The sequence goes on from CM060903.1 coordinate 72,455,091, forward strand.
ATATATAGTGATGCTTCACAAAATAGAATCTCATCAATTAAGCTTCATAATAGTTGAATACAAACATCTGAATAGTCAATACATCAAGCCTCACTACATATCACTCAGAGAATTATACAAGCAGCAGAACACCCAGTACATATAGTAAAGAAATAATATGCAAGCCTCCAACTCGTCTTCGTCATCATCATCGTTGGAAACTAAGAACAGCACCTGTCACCTGCTACCTAGTCTGCCCATCCCAAAATGGATGAACAGCCCAAGGTAATAAGAGTTGAACATAAAACCTTGAGTCAGACAACAGTCTTAGTGAGCGGTAAATTAACTAACAACATACCAAAAGAGCATAAAGGTAAAAGGAATAGGAATCCAACCCTCCCACTCCACTTCTTTCTACAGTGATAGCCCCCAGACACACTAAGCAGAAGTAAACATAGCAAAGCAAACATTTAAAGTAAAGCAATTATCACTCGAGTCAAGGTCAATGTTTTCCAAGTACAAACCCCCTAGGCCTAAACCAAGATCAGATAAGCACCCAGAAAATATTGCTCTTGAGACCGAATGACGATACAACCAAACATCCATGACTCTGGCTATCACTGTTATCTTTGCTTCGATACCACCGTTAATTGAATGACCGACACATTCTTTCAGCCGTCCGTCAAGGGTTAATGGTAACCCCGGTTCTAGACAGAACTCCGCACGTCGTCGCAGCCCGTGCCTAGAACTATCGAATCTGCCCAGAGTACTCAACTACCAACTGTAGTCTTTTGGGACTATCGAATCTACCCAGCGTACTCTTGCTTTGAGCCTGCTAGAACCTTCAACAATGATGAAATCTCAGCCTTCTAGTCATCCTCCTCGACGACTATTCTCATACTACCTCAAGCGCCTCTCGAGCCAACCATTATCCTCAAACTCGAACCATTTCACCGAGTCATCAACATGCTTGGAATGATCCCTTCTGGATTAAACCAAGGCTATCTCACATCATGCCTCGCTTCATCTCATCATAGCAAAGCCTCATCTCAACATCATCATCAAATCTATCCATATGAGCTTTATCATCCCCGTCATATGCTACGAGCAGCTTTTCTTATTCAAGAGCCTTTCCCTTAGCTTTTGAATTATCTTCGACCAACTTGTCCAAATCAAATCATCAATCAACTAATTTATAACAATCAATCAAGTCAATCATTAATCCAAGTAATCAAGCATTCAAACATGATCTAATAAACAATTATAACAATAATGGCAATCTTGTAAATAAAGAGTCTAAATCTAACAAGCATGAATCATGAGCAATATCTCTATAACTTGATGAATGAACTTGCATAGGTTAGCATGTAGTAAAATGGATGTCAAATCATCATGAACAATAGATCTATACTTAAGTTTAAGAAAATGCATGGAAATCACTATTTTAACACAATATCAAGCCACTAATCCGATATACTCCTTTGGATCCATGTGAGAGATAACCACCACTCACCGAATCACCTAAACACCTCAAAAGCAACACACTTCAGATCTGGACAGCGAAGGATCTAGCTCGATTCTCCAAAATCCCGCTTCAAATTATGAAATCTCTCTTCGATGGACGTAGATCTTCAATCTAAGCTCTTGGATCTTCGATTTGATCTTCGATTTGGATGGAAGGAATCACAAGATTAGAGTGGAGAAAAGAAGTGAAGAAGTGTAGAACTCGAGCTCTCAAAATGGCAGGACTTCGTCGCTTCAAAATCCGGATCCCAAAAGGTGAAGTAGAACCGTGTATTTATAGGCTGGAAATTCCTTAAGTCGTCCACCCCCTTAGGTCGTCCACGACTCATGAAACCCCACGACTTACGACTCAGCAAATCCTATGACTTAACAAACCTTCCGACCTACGACTTAACCATCCCCTTCGACCTACGACCTAGCAGATTCCCCGACCTAACACTTGCGCGACTTAACACATACGCGCGACCTAACACTTAGGCACGACCTAAGACTCAACGACTCAGCACTCAACGACTTAACGTCCTTGCGACTTAACGATTTACTAGCATAAGTCCTTACGCGACTTAACTAAGATATGACAACGACTCAACAACTCAACGACTCAACAACTCAACGACTTAACGACCCTGCGACTTAAGCCTTATCACTAATACGCGACTTACGACCTAATTATACACAGCAATCCACCTTAGTTTGCTTACGACCTAACTTCAACACAAGGTTTTCAATGACTTACGACCTATAATCCCTAAGTCGCTCGAACGACCCAAACTCCCTAGGTCGCTAACCCGCTTAATTCCTTAGGTCGTTAACTCGCTAACTCCTATATCCTTAAGCCGCTAACTAACTTAAGTCGTCAACTTCCTTAGGTCGCTCCAATCCTTAAGTCGTCTACTTCTTAAGTCGGTCAAATCCTGTTGGTTGCTCCAATCCCTTAAGCCGTTCACCCGACCTAACCTACCCCACGACCTAAGCTACCACACGACCCAACTCCCAGACGACCTAAGCTACAACACGGCTTAACTTCTAGACGACCTAACTTCTACACGACTTAAGCTCTAGTCGTCTCAAACTCTGAACGGTCTAACTTATGGATGATCTAACTCTGAACGAATCAACAACACTAACGACCTAATTACACTGGTTACAAACATTCGATCCGTAAAAATACGGGTCGTTACAGGTGGTATGAGTATAGAGACAGGGTGTCACACTGCCATAACTAAGCCAACTAAACCTGCTCCTGTTAAGGACTCTATTGCTATGGTAATTGATGAGCTAAAAAGGAAAGCAAGCACTGGTGCTCCAATTGATATTTCGGTTCCTCTCCTAAGTAAAAGCCTAAGCTCAGGGGTGATCAAACTTCTATTGTTGTTGTGGAAAAGTCAAATGTAAATATTGATCTATCGGTTCAAAATCCTGATATAATGAATTTAGACTCTCCATGACATAAAGCTCAAGAATGGACCGTGGAGACTCATACTCATAATTCCTTCCTTAATACTTCACTTCCTACTTCTTTATTTGGTTTCCTTCGTTTGTTTAAGGAGCTTGATCCGACTCCTCTCCCTAAAGAATCTCTCCCTTCGGAGGCTCCTGCTCAAATTTCCACAACGAGCTTTGAGGATCTCCTGCACTTGGCTGCCCGGTCTCCGACTTTGGTTTCTCTTATGCCATTGTAGTCTTCAACTTTCTCAAAAGATCCATCATCCTGCAGTAACTCTTACTGGTATGATTTCTTTTCTAGTTGGTTACTAAAGACCCCTAACTCCACATATCATAATTTATCTTATGCCTATCGTATGTTCCAGGCAGTCAAACATATTTGTCTCCTTCAATGGGCTTCTCAGAAGCCTTGTAATCAAACTGCTAAACTCAAGGAGTGAATCTCTTCACTTACAACTCAAGTATTGATATTAATATTATAATACGTACCGGTGTTAGACTAAGAAAACATTCATGTATGTACCACATATCGCCTCATTCTCCGTATAATCCAATGGTATTACTATAAAATACTCTTGGGTAGTATGGGTATAGAGGCAGGGTGTCACATTGCCTTAACTAAGCCAACTAAACCTGCTCCCATTAAGGACTCTATTGCTAAGGTAGTTGACGAGCTAAATGGAAAGCAAACACTGGTGCTCCAATTGATATTTCAGTTCCTCCCCTAAGTAAAACGCCTAAGCTCAGGGGTGATAAAACTTCTGTTGTTGTTGCGAAAGAGTCACATGCAAATATTAATCTATCGGTTCAAAATCCCGATGTAACGAATTTAGGCTCTCCATGACATAAAGCTCAAGAACGAACTGCGGAGACTCATACTCTTAATTCCTTCCTTAATATTTCACTTTCTACTTCTTTATCTAGTTTCCGTCATTTGTTTAAGGAGCTTGGTCCGACTCCTCTCCCTAATGATTCTCTCCCCTCGGAGGCTCCTGCTCAGATTTCCACAAAGAGTTTTGAGGATCTCCTTCACTTGGCTGCCCAGTCTCCAACTTTGGCTTCTCTTATGCCATTACAGTCTTCAACTTTCTCAAAAGATCCATCATCTTGCAGTAACTCTTACTGGTATGATTCCTTTTCTAGTTGGTTAATAAAGACCTTTAACTCCATATATCTTAATTTATCTTATGCCTATCGTATGCAGTCAAACACTTTTTTCCCCTTCAACGGGCTTCTCAGGAGCCTTCTAATCAAACTGCTAAACTCAAGGAGTGAATCTCTTCACTTACAACTCAAGTGATTGATATTACTACTGAGAAAGATAATGCTAGGAAACTTGCCTCCTCCCTCGATGAGGAGAAAAAAGCTAAGTTATTACTCGAAGAGAGGATGAAAATAGAACTTGATCGAGCTAGTAAAGAGAAGGCCGAGATGGCTGCCATGATAAAATCTCTAGAGAACCAGTTGGAAAGTAAAGATGCTTCTTTGGTTCATGCTAATCACACTATAAAATACGTTGAGGAGAAAGTTTCCTTCTTCCTCGATTAAGCTCTCGTTACAATTACATAGAAGTGCTATGAAGATGTTGTTCTCATAGCATACGGCAACAACATTGATAAATGCCTAGGTTTAGATTTTCCTTCTTTTCGAAGTTAAATAACAGATTTAAAAGAAAGTTTGACCTTATATTGAAGGGAGCTGAAGGATAACTTCAGGATGAATTCCTCGAAGAAGGAACTGTCAATCCGGAGAAGTTGTTATTTTTTGATGACACTCCGGTCAATGAAGGTAAAGATTTTGATGAGAGGGAAGACATTAATAATGATAATGGTGAAAACAATAGTAATGGTGATGATGATATTGACCATAATGGTCGTGGAGGTGATTGTGATGGCAAGAGTTCTGAAGGACTAAGGGATGGGGGAAATGGATCGGGCGATTGCAACTTAGATTCATGTTTCATGATGCGAGCTCCACTGATTTTCCTATCCTCAAGATTCTTCATGAGAGGATATTCCTTCGAAAGATACTGCGTCACTCGACCAACGAACAAAGGTAAAGACTCAAGCTTTAGCATCTCAAGTTTCGATCATGCAGGTATGGAATTCATTGTTTAAATGCTTAAAATTATCTGGTAGCCTTTAGTTAATAATGTTGTCACTTTAGCTAAAGAAGAAATCTAAATATTACTATGAGACTCTTTATGAAAAGAGCGAAATGAAGCACATTGCTAGAATGGGAAACTTGAAAGGATAATTGAGGAACATAACAAGTTATCAGTCAAATATAAGCGCATTGGCCTTTATGCTAATATATCATGGAACTTTAAAGAGGAACATGCTGCTTGACTCTTAAAAGGATCTCGTTTTCATAGAGAAAGAGTTTTGAAGGAAAATACAAAGTTAACCACACTCTTTTAAGTGCTCATTGAAGATAAGGATGCCCTAGTAGAATTTATTTACGAAGTTATTGTATAAGTCATATCGTTGATTTTTATTTCTTAGGGAAGAAGAGTGGAGGTTTGATTAGAGTCTCCATAAGAGATATCTAGATGAGTATGGATCCGACCCCTATCTTGGGGCATGTTGGAATCTTCCCAGGTTGCGACTATTCTCCTTACCCTTAACACTCTTCCCCCATGAGAAAATTAAATTCAACAGGGAGGGATTTATTTTTTAATTTTACAAACGATCAATATTGTATGAACTCTAGTGATTTTGTCTTCAGTGTGTAATTCAAACAGTTTTATAAACTCTAGTATTTTCGTTCCTCATTTCTTATAACTTAGTTTATTTCTCATAAATCATACAGATTAGGAATCATCAAGTAGTTATATTCCCATATAACTTTTGAGTAAATTCCTCAAATTAATAACGGATTTTAAAGAAAATCGTTAACCCTTAAAAAATCTCAGTTAGCTAAATATTGCTTCCTTAGAGACCTCAAAGAAATTTACACATAGTTTCCACATTTTTGCTTTGATTTCTTGGTTAATGAAAAAGATAAATTACTTAGCGAGATACAGACTATTCACCCTAAATTGTTATGTGATTAAATCTGTCCTACAGTTGGAAAATGAGACTATCATCAATTTCCTCCGGTTAATATTCCTTAAGGGTTTAATGTTCCTTTTGACTCCACTCTCTCCTTGTCTACAAGATCACTTAAGAAGGCTTAATCTGCCGTCTTTAAGCTTTGACTGTTAAAATTTTGATGTAATTTTAAATTTGCTTATGCTTGTAGCTCTTTTTGTTATTAATAAAGAATGCATTTTCTTTGTATTGATTGCTTTTACTCATTTCTATTTAGGAAAAACAATCAACACTTACACTTAGCAGCCCAAATATCCTTTCTTGATTGGATATATTCTGCCAAAATACAATCAATCATCGGGGAGAAACATTCTTTTAGGTATGCTTCGACCTTATTGTTTCCTGAAAACCCAGATGCACGGAAATGGCATAAAAAATATTATCAATTGAAATCCACTTTAAGCGGTATGAAGAAGATGGTTTCCAATTTAGACGAACAGATTAAAGAAAAGGATAAGGGATCAAGAATAGAAGAAAAAATGAATGTGATTACTCAATTTGGACCTTTGGTCCATTGAACAGAGGCTAATGTAGAAATCGCTCCATTACATCTGAGGATAATGGATCTCGAAGTAAACTTATTGAGAAGGCAAGTTTCTTGCCAACCTTTGGAGCTAATCACAAAAGGAGGTGAGTCCAGTCTTCCTATTCCTAGCCTGTTGATTGGCAAAGAAAAGCTTTCTACTTTGCTAAACCCACCCTTGAGTCTAGATGATAACGAGATTGCTCGATGGAGTCAAAGGGTTAGATACGAATGCATGCAATTTTTGAACAAACAATGTGATGATAAAGTTTCTTCATACATTTGGAGAAACTTGAGCACTTGAGCGTGAAAAATATGCCCTTGAACAAGAGACTACGAAATTAAAGCGAAATTCAAACTCTCAAGGGAGCCAATAAGGCGCTCAGCCATGCATGGGAAATTCAAGTTGAATCGATTGACGTTGTAGATAACATCCACAAGAAAGAAAAGAAGCTTAAGAAATTTGAGATACAGTAATTCATCACGTTATTGAACCTTCTTTGGTCGTGGAAACTTTAAAATGGGAGATGCAAAAACTTAACGCTTAATGGAAAATCACTTATGAGTTTTTGGGTGGATTTTCCTTTTTGGTTACATGTAATTCTTGTATATAACATGCAAAATAAATAAATTTGTACCTGAACATCGCTACCATGAATGAACTTGGCATTTTTCTTTTTGAATTTGTTGAATTTTCTGAGATATACAACCTATTTCCTTGAGCTTCAATTTTGATGCTATATAATGTGTAGCCTTTGATTGAGCATTGGTTTGCCTTCTTAATACAACCATGTCATTAAAACCTGAAATCCATTTTGATCAAGAGATTTGTAACTTATTTAGTAGGAAGAACCCTTCCTTTAGTTAGTAGGAAATTAATAATCCTTCTAATAATAAAGATTCTCATTAATAGAAAATTTAAACTCTGTTTTGGGAGAATTTAATTTAGAAATTTGAGGAATGAAGCCTTTAATAATTTCTTTCTTGGGCTTTATTCGTTTGATAATCATCTATATTGAAGACTATAAACCCTTTGGCAATAATGTTATTTGTTTGGAAATAATTCTGAAACAAAAGACTAGGAAATTATATGAAAATTAACTTGAATGGGAGACTAGAAAACCATTTGGCAATAATAATCTAAATAGAAAACCGGGAAAACCATTTGGCAATAATGTCGCTTGAATAGAAGACAAGAAATCTATCGGTGATAATATCTTTACTTAAATAGAAGATCAGAAAACCATTTTGGCATTTATAAGTCTTGAATAGAAGACCAAAAAACCAATCTGGCATTAATAGAAGACTAAAAAAACCAATATAGCATTAATATCTCATTTGATAATGAAGATTATCGCTATTTATTAGAAAACACGGATTCTTGGAATTATAAGTGCTAAAGCTTTTGAATTGGATAATGATTTCCCCTCTTAGGATTTTCTCATACACCCAACTTCATCGTTGAAGTCTCATTTCTAGGAAAGAAGTATCCTTTTCTTTTGCTATCAATTTGCCTAGGATTACCTTTGCAGTTATCCAGTCTTCCTCTAGAAGATTGCTATAATCCTTCTTTAGGATAGATTTTGACTCGCTTTTATATTTGATCTTCCTCTAGAAGAAAGCCTCCCTTCTCTAGGATAGAGTTTGATTTGTTTTTTATTTTGATTGATTTTCCTCTAGAAGACTTCCCCTTACTACTCTTCGGGTAGTGATTTAGGCTTTGATTGATTTCTTTATTACCATCTTTAGGAAATGATCTCAACTTGGATCGAACCCCTTATCACTCTCTTGGATGGTGATTTAATTTTTGGTCGGTGCGTTTAGTTACCTATCTTAAGCAGAAGTAAAGTCTTACCCATCCTCCCTCTAAGAGGCTCTTCGATCAGGCCTTATAGATGGGACTAAAGGCTGGTTTAGGTGGGAGCAAAGGCTTACTCCATCCTCCTTCTAGGAGGCACTTGAGACAGACCGTATAAGCGGAACCAAAGGCTAGTCGGTGCTCTTGTCAGGCCATCTTAAGCAAGACCAAAGGCTTACTCCGTCCTCCCTCTAGGAGGCGCTTCGGCTAGGCCACATAGGCAGGATCAAAGGCTTGTTGTGCTTTGGTCGGGCCATTTTAGATGGGACCAAAGGCTTACTCTAACTTTCCTCTAGGTGATGCTTTGACCAGGCCCTTATGGCATGATCATTTCGCCACTTACCACTGTCTTAGGTAGTATTTAGGCTTTTCCTTTTATTTCATCAGTCTTTTCCATCAAGAATTTCACTTTATTGAGGATTTTTCTAAACTCGGCTTACAAACTTATTGAGCTTTCCCTTTCTTAAGAAGTCTCCAATCATTCCCTTGAAGGCCCAACATTGATTGGCTTCATGTCTATTTTCTTGATGATATTGGTAATAAGCACCTCTAAGATTCCTTTCATTTTTAGGCTCCTTCTTCTTCGAAGGCTAATAATTCAGTTTTCTCTTGGTTAGAAGATATATATGTTCGTAAGATATAGTGAGGAAATGGACCTAAGAATTCTTAGTGTATGATGCCTTATGATCCCATTTAGTTTTCTTTTAGTACTGGATTGGCATATTAGGATCATCCATAATCTTTCTCTTTTGAGCTTTGATTGGTGTGGGAGGATGATCTACTACTCTTTTCTATTTCTGGGCAAACTCATCGAGATCGCCTATTATTTCCTTTTCAAATATCGTCCCCTTTGATTGGCATTGTATGGCCCTTCTTCTCTTTAAGAAATAACCATCTTTCTTTGGGCTTTTGTTTCCTAAAGCAAATATTGGAGTTGGTCCTACATGAAATGAGTTCATGCTCCATTTATCAGGACCACAAGATTCCACTTGTTTCTTTTCTTCCATGATTTGTAGGGCCAATATTCTTGATACTTGCTCTTTATAAAATTGAGGATTAAAAGTGATTTGATAATTTGGTCTAACCACTTGAGGTTTAGAAGACCCTTGTTTGGAAATAGTCATCATGTAGTCCAATGGGCTATGCTAGATTTAAAAGATTCTCTGTATTCTCTATATGTAAGTTGAAAGAGTCCTTAATATACAAGGTAAGGAAAGTAAAATATAGGATATGCAGGGTGACGGAGGTTCAAGCCCTCCTTCTAGTGTCAAAATGTTAACAAATTTCTTTGTTAACACTGAAATATGAAAGGTAGGAAAAGCTTATTTATGCTTAGGCTCTAGTGGCCTTATGTTAATTTGCTAGAAATATGCATGTTCCATGTAGAAGCTATGTATATGTCGAAGTCATAAGTGCATGGGAGTCCAATACAAGTCATAAGTCAAGAATATTTATTCAGTATGCTATGCAATTGTTAATTCACAATCCCTTATTTCTAAAAAGGTCACAAGAATAAAATAGGCACTAAAATCCCCAAATTTATTTAGGGTTGAAAACTTTAAAAACATAAGAGAGAGAAGTGAATCAATCGCCCCTTTTACAATGCCCTTGGTTCCATATTTATAGAGGTGGAAGTGTGCGGTATAACTACCACATGTCCTTCGAGATGCCTGACATTCACATCAATCATCATGTTGATGGCATGCGACATTATGCTTGATCAATGATTCATGACATCCACTCTTGCTTTGATAATGTGCGACATCCTTGCTATATCAATGATACACGATAGTATTTGTGAACATCGATGATCTTCGACATCCACATTGCACTGATGACTTACGACATCCTTCATTATATTGTCGGCTTCAATATCCTCTTGCTTGCTTGCCTCCGACATCTCTTATTACACTGATGATGTGTGGCATTAGAGTCATACAATATCATTGTCAGTTGAACTTTCGGCATCCTTTCTTTCTATACAACACAAAATCCCTGGTCTCTCAACTAAAGCTTGTGAGGGTTTGGTGCGTATCAGACATTTGATGTTCCCCTAAGTTTCTGCGACATCCTTTATCATGCTCCTCTACCTTATTTTCAATATTCTTGACTTTGAAATGTCATGTCCTTGCTTTTGACATCAGATATCTCCTCTTATATGCTTTCTCGCTTCCTTTTCGACATCCTTATTTTTGACATGCTTTCATATATTCGGCATCATGGTTTGTAGTAACAGCTATAAAATCCATTATTAGCATTTTCCAAATGCTATTAAAGTTCTTATTGATAGTGTTTCTAATTTGTTGTTGTAAGTCCCTGACTCATAATAACATGTTACTATACTGCGTTTTCAAAAGCACTATAGGCTTGAGTAGCGTTTTTAAAATGCTACTAAAAGCCCAAATTATTGTAGTTAATAAATTTAGTCATAATGTCACACCACTAACTTAAGTGACATGTGAATGTTAATATTTGAATTTTTTGATATTAATCGCTTACCAAATTTACTCCTAATAGTCACACAACCGAAATGTTGAATACTCCAACTATAATCTGATTTAATTAAATTATAATTGTTATAGATTAATTAAATTGATTAATATTGGTAAAAAATTAATTACAAAATTTTATTTGTTTTGTGTTAATCAATATTGAAAATAGTGCATATATAAGAGTTGTATACACATGTATCGATATACGATATCGATGCACATATGTTCTATATGTTAATTTTGAAAAAAATTCTTATATATAATTTCCATACAAAAATTTATTTAAAAAAAATCCATGAAGATCTAATATATAAAATATATGATTTTGTCAAAAAATGGTTTGGTATTAATCATACCATTATAAAAAGAAGTTAACTCAACTTCACTCACCATTAATCATGCTTTGTTCAAGAAAGTTCAATTACTCGATATCGATATATCATTTTGTATCAAAAGGGGGAGTGATTTTGAGATTGAATCTTTTTTCATTTTTAGGTAACGTTTGAAACTCTTTTCCGCATACTCATATATTCGATCAAATCGAATTATTTTATTTTATTTTGCACGATATTTTATTTACTTCCGTCTTATATTCGATGAGCTTATCATAGACATACTACATGTGTACCAAATACACATGTTCATGTCTGCGATAACTCATCATTGAATACAATGAATTATGTGGAACCGATTATGGTAATTATAGACTTATAATTGCATACATCTATGATCTGTAGAGTTCGTCAACTCTTTTAATGCTCTCACTAAATGGATGTTTTGCCTTTAATTGCATGAGATATAATTTACTAGTATTATATGATTCATAATAATATTATCAGAAGTAATTTCTCCAAACTTTGGCTTAGTCCATAACTTCAAATTAATTGCAAATAAATTTAGATACTTTTGTCTTTTCTAATGCATCACAAATACTACTATTATAGTTCATTTTATGACGAATATTCGCAAAATTTATATTGAAATAAAACTATGTATGTTTTCAATTCACCAAAAGACTGTTATTATTTCATGAAAAATATTTGGTATTTTTACGAAAACAATTTTCGTAAATTGATGCGACTAATTAGTGTTATATGCCATGCTCCCATTATTTCCGCCATTACTATAATAGCACATAAAATATGAAGCTCCATTCAACAACTTAATATAACCTATTTTTTTCATTTACTATAACTGGTTTAGAGTCGAGAATTTTCAAATTAAATATCTTAAATTTAAAGAAATAAATCCCAAAGAAAACAATATTCTATGTGAAAATACATTTCATAATAAAAATCATGTTTCTCATTGCAATTTTAAATATTTATTATTATTTTACAATTCTTTATTCCAATGTTTCTTTATGAAGCAGAGGTGACCATTCACTCTCTTCATCCTAATCGTGTTGTAGGTTACATCCACTCATATGCATTCGATTTTCTTTCTAAACAGTCGAACCATTAAAGGAAATCCTTATTACAATATCATAAATAACTCCGTATAAAAATCCATTTGGTCATCCTTGACTTTTAAGGATATCAAATAAATTGCACTTTATTTAAACTGATCACACTGAAATTTCAACGATTGAATTCTTAGATCTATTTTGTAAACTTTGGTCCAATGTTACATTTAACACAACAAGACCATTCTGTAATCGATCATATTGAATACACGATCTCACATTATAGTTTACTTGCTTATTTCAAAGAACTGGTTTCTCCAAGGTTTTGTATATTATGAATTATGAACGTTTACCATAGAACATTTATGTGATCGTATATAGATCAAATATCCATATTATTGTATTGCTTTATGAGTTCGAAACTCGGTAAAGATAATACATAGTTTCAAGCAAGTAAACTCATAAGTGATCAAATTACAAACGTATTTAGTAGTTGTATAATTAGGCGCTTTCATGGATCAACATGCATAATTTTATTGGTAAGTATATTTTATATATCTATTTTTCAATATTAATTCACTTCATTTGTATAGTTTAATTGATTAACATTTTATCAATTATAATAGTTGCACAAGTTTATCAATAATATAGATTATTATAACATTATATAGCATATACTTATAATATTAGAAAGGTTAAATGTTATCATTTTGTTTGTAATGAACGACCTTTCCAACCCCCAAATGTTGACACTAATTGATCACCTGTATTCATGTCACGGGCACCCAAGTGCCAGAAAGACACAACGTTAGGGTAAAAGAAAAGGAAAGGAAACAAAACAAGAAAGAAGAACACAATATCAGAATCTCATGTTTGGAATGATAATATATAATATCTCAAAAGGTCTTTACCAAAAAGGAAACTTTATTATACATACAATAATATGAGTAAATTAACCTACCATCAGCCTAGATAGTTATAATATCTTATCGTCACAAATACTGATAAATAAAATAAAAGAAATGCAGTGGGAAATAAATACGTGAATAGGTTTTGGAGGCATCCAGCTCGTCTCCTGAAGCTCCAAAAGATCCAGCTAGATTTGAAAATATACTCAGGGCTGACCCGAGCATTATAAGGAAATAACACCCAGACCAATCTGGCAAACCAGTGTGAGAAACACAAATCATATGGATTTTTATTTATAAAACCGTTCAAAAATAAAGGTATCTCGTAAGACCACATCGCAAATAAACACGGACGAGATTTTACTTACGATAACCAGACCATTTTTATTAGAAAATTCAGTGATATTATAATAATGTCTAGGGAGCGAAATATAAATAATCAAGTAGCCATGATTCACGTGAGTGTACAACACAACAATAATAGGTATAAAATCGAAACTGTTAAGGTGTGTTCATTAATTATGTAGGATTCCAGGAAGATGCCATCAGTACTTCGAGAACGGTCCTCCTGCACAAGGATCAGAGATATCCTTTCGAAGCATTGTACATTCCTAGCTGATGTACATAGGAAATACATAGCTGGCTATAACACATGAATCCGAGTGCACCACTCATACATGCATAACTATAGGTATCTCTAGGATAGATTCTCCTATACCCTTGGGTTAGCCAAACCCTTGGTCTATGCATCATATCTCTGGTTTTAGTCATATCGGTTGGTGAGGCTACATCTAGCATTCCAGCATAAGAGTCACATCTCGAACAGGTCTCGACACACGAGTCCCCAACCCGAACAGATCTTAGAACCACACCTGAATTCCCATGTCTTAACAAATCTCGGAATCACATATGGATTCTCATATCCTGAATAGATCACGAACAACTAAATGTGTTCGAGCATCTAATCTCGAATTTCTACATAGATTTCAACATCTCGAACCAATCTCGAACCTCTTCCAGAGCATAGAACACGTATATGGTTTTGGAGTGGTATGTTTAGAGTAATCTCATATAAGTACACTCCTCCGCTTACCGGATGCTTCAAAAACCAATCGATCGATTTTTGGTAAACTCAACTACGGTTCTTTTGGAAATAAACTGACAATACATAAGAGCGGAGATCACCTCCTAACCGGGCGGGGTCGGATTTCTTTATATTTGTCCTAGAAGAGCAAAACGAGTTTATATGTACAATATAACATCATCGAAGATAACTGTACCATATAATTCCCATGTTTCTTCTTGATATTTCTAGAGTTATATTTGGTAAATTTCAACAAAATTGAGAATGGTCACATAAAGGAAACTAAGTCCCACATACTATCCATAAGTAAGTAACACATAAAACATAATCGGCACACATAAGCACGATTAAGTCATATAAAAGACTTCATATCCCCTTTTTATTAAATTAATTTTTATTAATTAAAACCTCTTTTATCAGTAAAACTCCTTTTTACCCAATACACTTTTTTCATTAATTAAAACTTCACTTATTAATTAAACTTCACTATCCATTTCTACACATTTTTTTACTTATAAAAGTATTCGTATACTTATCTCAAGGGTAAAAGTATATTCAAAAATCAATAACAAGTTTTACTTGCTCAAAACACAGTCAAAGAGGTTAAAAACAAATGTTACTTAAACATTGTTACTATAAATCCTTTCTCCATTTTATACATTAAAACTTATAATTTTCTATCTTTTCCCAAAAGATTTCATACTTGTTATCATCTTTAAAATTCCATTATCTAAGTATTTTTCAAAATCATTTAACTACATTTTTCCACTTTAAAATATAGTTCAAGGGTTTGAAAATAAATATTACTAAAACACCATTTACTGCAAACCAAAAACACTTCACACAATCATTATCTTTAAAACTCTCTTTTAAAGATTTTATTACTCTTCAAAAGTATAAATAAATGAGCTAAAAACAATTGTTGCTTAAACATCATTACTATAAATAAAAATCACTTTTATACTTGTCATTAACTTTGAAACACGACCATTTAAAGATGTGATTACATCTTCACTTTTTAAACAAGGTGATATGCCTTTTTAATTATTTTTATACAACCATTCATTATAACATAAGTGTTAAAATCCCAAAAACCTCTTTTATATTCTTTCCAAAACACTTAACTTATTTTCCAACTAAATCTTTTTTAAATGATATATATATATAATATAATATAATATAAAAGATTTTATTCCTTTAATAAAATCATTGGTAAATTTTCTAAAACCTATATATACTATAAATTACTCTTTAAAATACTTATAATATGGTTTAAAACACTTACTCAAAATATTATTTAAAATATCTATTTTACAATTTATTTAAAAACCATAAAAAACATGTTTTTATAATTTCAAACTCTTTACTTTGAAGATTAAAAAGTAATTATAGAAACATATTTAAACTTCAACTTCTTCTTTTTAAATATTTTAATAACTTCTCACAAAAACTTCTTTAAAAAATTGAAAAAAATATCCGAAGTAAAAGTCCCTTTTACTTTACTAAAACCAGGATTTTCAACATCACTTTGTTTCCACGTTCAATAACTTTCCAAACCAAATCCTTTAGGTCAAACACAATAAAACATGTGTGTAGAACTATCCAATATATATTTTCATAATATATTCACATTTAACCAATTTAACAAGTGTTAAATACAGGAGATTTTCCAAGTGTGTTTATAGCGACAATTTTTCTTCAACCAATCAAAACGCACTCTCACTTTTCACACAGCAATACTAAACATGTAAATAATAAGTCCGGGCCACAATAAATGTTTTATTGAGTTATAAGAGAGATTATACTAAAAAAAATGTTGTCATTTGCTTTCAAAAGCAAGAAGGGGTCAAATAATAATAACTTGCATTGTTATTTGTTTCAATTTTATGTTTTGCACAACAACATTATATAGACACCAATATATAAATTAAATGATGATTAAACTCAGCCAGGCCCAAACTAATTCAAGATATAGAGGATCTTGCTAAGAGCATAGGGCAAAGACGGCATCTCGATTGGTCCTTGTATAAATAAGATATTGATTTTATAAGAATTTGGATTTAAACATTAATTAAGTATAATTAACTTTACCAATATCTTTTTAATTAATCCCTCCCTCTAATCTTTCTTCTCTATCCCCAAATCCACTTCTCCCTTCCCTATACATGTACACGCCCAAAACTATGCACGCTCAAGCACTGACATTGAGCATCGCTCAACGAAATAAACTACTGTTTACTCCATCGCTCTCTTTTTCACAAGAGCTACCTCCACGATCCAATTACCTCCAACTTGATCGCCTCGACCAAGATCCAACCCCTTGCACCATTCTACTATACACAAAGTCGCAAATTGCCAGAGGCGACTGGAGCATGGCCAAGCACCACCAATCAACATCTCTTTACATCCAACACCGCCATCAAATTGACTTCAGCCTACTCCTTCTCTTCATGGCCTAACACCCCACAAACGACAAAGCACATGTCGCATTTCACCTCCTTAAGCCGCACCACCTCAAACTCCCACCACAAACTCCCTTTCGCCCAATAAGCACAACGCCACCTTCAACATATGCTTTCACCACCTACAATGACTATAATCCGCAACCCTAGTTTTGGCCAAACAAAAGTCGACACAACCAACCATTGCCACACCCCAAAAAACACACATAGATTTGGAGCACACACTCACACATTGTTTTTTTATTTACAGGCAAAATGAAATAAAAGAAAAGATGGAAAGGATTAAAGTGAGGAAATAGGTTAAGTGTTGTAGTGGTATTTATAGGGAATCATATTATATTTTAATTTTAGGAATTTAATTACTACGCGTTTCAAGCTCGCACGACCATACAGCACATCCGATCGCCACGAAACTTATCGGCACACAACAACTCATTATCCCGGATCCAATGACACAAGTTTCGTCAAAATCCGAGACAGTGCCTCGGAATGATAATTACATGGATTGCTTAAAAAGAATTATTATTAAACAAGTTTAGTCAGTTTAGTTAAAAATAAAATCTTACCATCGCCATTTATTATTTAAAAATATTTTAAATAAACTTTTGAAATCACTTTATTACAACAAATGCAAGATTCAATTATTTAAATAATTTTGATATTTAATTATAAAGTATTCGATAATCCGGTCATTACATTCTCCCACTTTCCTCGAAATACCAATACAAGTAACAAAAGCAACAATTACACAACAATACCTAATGGTACCGCAATCACTAGCAACCAAAAAATCACATAAGAATACTACATAGCACTGCAATCCCTAGCAACCAAAGTGTAAAACCAAAAATTGGTATAACACATGCATTGTCTAAAATGGTGAGTCAACCCTTGATTAATGCATAAGATGTCACATTTCAACATGGTTCGATTATTATTGACTAATCAAAACAAGGTTCACCATTCTAGGTTTGACACAAGTGGATATTATAAAGAGATGGATCCATGATGCTTATGAGCCTCTTTTTATATTACAAATCCGAAAGCCTATATAACTTCTTGGAATAAAATATTCTGGATCCTTTAGTGTTACATGGAATGATATATTCAAGAATTTATATAGGCTTTAGGGATGGAATATTTTGAAGACTCATATCATATGTTTAGAAGAGAAGGAAGTTAGGACATAATTCTATAATTCAGGTCATTAAGCATGTTAATGAACTAGATGGGCAGTCCTTATGTTCAATGTCCAATGTCCATATATAGTAGACAAGATAATATTATGCATTTAGATACTAATTTAGACCAAAACCCTTATGAATCAAATCATATCTAGCTTTGGGCCTAAGAGCATCATTATGTGCACGTCTATACTTATAATATTCAAGGTGTACAATCGAAATAGTAGGCAAGTCCAAGTCCTTATTCATATAAATTATGCATGATTACGATCAATAGCAAATTTCCCCAATTTGATTTAGGGTTACAAGAGTTCAATTTTGAGAGTTGAAAAAAAATGATAGCCCCTTCTCCACTACCCT
The DNA here is from genome assembly GCA_030737815.1 of Allium fistulosum. Taxonomy (NCBI): domain Eukaryota; kingdom Viridiplantae; phylum Streptophyta; class Magnoliopsida; order Asparagales; family Amaryllidaceae; genus Allium; species Allium fistulosum. Next base: position 72,473,408 of record CM060903.1, read on the forward strand.
TAGGTTTGTATTTGTAGAGGTAATCCGGCTCGGTGTAAGGCTCTATGCCACCTTCAGCACTCTTGATCTTTGGCGTGCGGTATCCCTAATTGTGCTAGGCATGCCTCCTTGTCTTAAATGGCCTTCGACGTCCCTTATTGGTAAGAAGAGATATCCATGTGATATGACATCAAATGAAGCAGCAGCGGTGTTAGAGTGAGTCAGTATCCTTATGTGATATTGATGCCGAATGATATCAATACAGAGCAACATCCAAGAGGCATGATATCCATAGAGGCTACACTGAAAAGAAGCGGTATTAACTAAAGGTCAATATTAGTATGAGGTGACATTGAAGAACCGCAATTTCAATGAAAGGCGGCATTGATCTAAGGCAGTCTAATTAGGGGATGTCATTGACATAGAGCGGCGTCGTCATGGAGCAGCACCTATTCTGATTGTGTTCATCGTCGTCGATAATGTTCATCATCGACATCGCTTGCAATGACATTTCCAAAGTGTGGCGCTAATGTAAGGTGGCATTGATGATATTCGTGGCGTTGATGTAAGGCGACATTGCTCATCGATTCTTAAGTGACATTGATTAGAGGCGTTATTGGTTGGGTGCGGTATCACCTTCGACCTTATATGATATTGTCTTATAGGCGTTGTTGAAGGATGTCGTTATTGAATAGAGGTGGCATTGGTAGTCTGTATGTGTGGTATTGATGGATCATGGCATGAATGGAGCACGATGCCATTCAAGATGCGATACTGAAGTGATGCGACACTAATGAGTCGCGACATGATGAAGTGCGGTGTATATGAGAGGCGACATTGGCTTATTTTCATATCTTCAGCATTGTTTGTTGAGGCACCACCATGACTATGCTACATTCCTTCGACACCAACATTGTAATTCAAATCCCTTGTTGGGACATCTATTAATGTATCATTATTGGCCTCTGTGGCATCGCTGGCCTTTGACATAGAACCTAGCGGCGTCGATTCCTTTGTGAAGCCACTACTTATAGCATTACTTATGTCATTGGAATTATGTGGATAATATTTGCCCCCTGCCTCCCCCACCTGCTCCATAGTATAGAAGAAGTTTTTTACACTTTAGTATAAAACCATAAATTCCTTTGCTTTGTTGATTCCTCACTTTTCTCTCCAGCACAATATAAATCAAGCAACAATTTATTATTAACGTAGTATTTATATCCTCTCCATATTGAGACTTTTATCAATAGTTCCCGAATATGATATTAGAAAGTTACTTGTCAAATTGCGGAAAGCAAGGCTAATAATAAAACATCATGGATGTAAAATTTTCCATGATGATACTTTAAGTAGAAGAGTAGACAATTATCTTGTAATACTACCAAATCAAGAAATCCCATATGATAATAATAAAAAGGAGTCCAGAATATTCTTTTGGCAATAACAATAGAAGAAGGCCAGAAACTCAATCTTTGGCAATAATAATAGAAGAATACTAGAAATCATTTCCAGCAATAATAACAGAAAATGAAAAATCCAATCTGGCATAGTAAAAGAAGACTAGAAATCCTTTTTGACAATAATAATAGAAGACCATAAATCCAATCTGACAATAGTAGAAGTAGACCAGAAATCTAATCTAGTAATAATAGTAGAAGAAGACCAGAAATCCATTTCTATCCATAATAATAGAAGACCGAAAATCTAATCTAGCAATAGTAGAAAAAGACTAGAAGTTCTTATCTGGTAATTGAAGATTTTGTTTGCTGAAGAGCACAAATGGCTCATATTTAATGGATCTTCCTCTAGAAGATTGTTTGACTTGGAGAGCTAAATGGTTCTAATTTTTGATCGATCTTCCTCTAAAAGATTGATTGATTTAAATAAGGCCTATGATGACGTCAGTAAAGGTCAGTTTGGTGCTTTGGTCAATCCAAAGGCTTACTCTGTCCTCCCTCTAGGAGGCACTTTAGTGAGTCTATAAAGACGACACCGAAGGCTTAATTCGGTGCTTTGGTCAGGCCAAAGGCTTACTCTATCCTTCCTCCAAAAGGTGCTTCAGTGAGGCCCATGAAGACGACGTTGAAGGCTTAGTACGATGCTTTGATCAGGCCAAAGTCTTACTCCACTCTCCCTTCTGGAGGTGCTTCAGTGAGGCCTATGAAGACGGCAATGAAGGCTTAGTTCAGCGCATTGGTCAGGCCAAAGGCTTACTCCATCCTCCCTCCAGGAGGCACTTTAGTGAGGCCTATGAAGATGACACTGACGGCGTAGTTCGGTATTTTGGTCAAGGCAAAGGCTTACTCCATCCTCTCTTTAGGCGGCGCTGCGGTAAGGCCTATGAAGATGGCACTGAAGGATTAGTTCGGTGCTTTGGTCAGGCCAAAGGCTTACCTGCTTTCTACTACCATTATAGGTGGTAGTTTTAGACTCTTCCCTTTCATTTTAGGGGAATATTACTCCTTTCCATGGTTGATCCAATAGATACTCTTTGCCTAAATTCCTTTATTTATCCATTATTGGGAAATATGGCCACAAATATTTGGCATTCCATGTCCTTGCTATTACATTACCATCTGATCGGCACAGCTTATAGGTCCTAGGTGAGCGAAACTTTTTTGAAGAGTTTCACTCTCATCCTCATTTTCTCTCCCTGCATATGTTAAAGCTTGCGATCTGGTTAATACCATAGAGTCATTTCTGAATTCGGGGGACTTTTCTTCTATGTTAGACTTGATTTGTAATCTACCGGTACTATTCGTGTTTTGGTTGCTCCTTGTGAGCTAGCTAACTTAGCCAAAGAATCAGCTTGAGAGTTCTTCCCTCTCGACACTTGATGTATGGAGAAATCTTCAAATTGAGTTAACATCTTTAATACCTTCTTGACATATAAAACCAATTTGGCATCCTTCGTCTGGTATGTTTGGTTTAACTGATTGACCATTAATTGGGAATCGCTAAAAATCTAAATCTGGGGAATTTTTAATTATTGGGCTAAGGTAGGTCCTTTCACCATCAATTCATACTTTCCCACATTATTGGTGGCTGGAAACCCCAATTTCATAGCATAATGTAAACGATGTCCATCAGGAGTAATAATGACATATCATGATCCAACACCTTGTTCGTTCGAAACTCCGCCCACAAATAGCTACCATTTAGGCTTTAAATACTTTTCTTTCTCTGATTGCTCTTCAATGAACCATGTGCATTCATTGACAAAATCAGCTAAAGCCTGTCCTTTGATTGCCACCCAGGGTAGAAATTCAATGTTATATTAGCTGAGTTCTATTCCCTGTTCTACCAGTCTTCCAGAGGTTTCATGTTTACTAAAAACTTGTTTGAGTGGAATTTAGTTATGAGTTTAATTGGATGTGCTTGAAAATAAGCCCTTAGTTTTCGTGCAGCAAGCATTAAGAAGTATGCCAACTTGTCTATTAATGGATATATAGTCTCTGCATTTTTAAGCCTTCTAATTGTGTAATATACTGGAAGCTGCATTCCCTTATCTTCGCTTACCAATACAGTACTAACAGCATGCCCCGAAAATGCCATATAGAGGTAAAGGCTTTCCTTGTCTATAGGGCTGAACAGGATTGGTGGGTTTTCAAGATGGTCTTTTAATTCCTTAAAGGCTCTTTGACAATTCTCTCCCCATTCAAAATTCTACTTCTTTATTACATCGAAAAACGGAAAGCATTTATGGGTAGCCCTATAAACGAATCTATTTAATGTCGCTACCTTTCCATTTAAGCTCATTACATCTTTACTCATCTTGGGCTCTACTATATCCTTAATAGCCTGAATTTGGTTAAGGCTGGCTTCGATTCCCCTAGCATTGACAATATAACATAGGAACTTTCCAGATTGGATTCCAAAAGAACACTTCTATGGGTTAAGTTTCATTTGATATTCCGTAACACCTTAAACATTTCTTCAAGGTCTTTCAGATGGTTACTTTTATTTAGAGATTTAACTAGCATATCATCTATGTATACTTCCATGTTTCAGCCAATTTGCTCTCTGAACTTCTTGTTCACCAGTCTTTAGCATGTTGCTCCAGCATTCTTCAACTCGAAAGGCATTACTTTATAGCAATATATTCCCCAATCTGTTATGAAGCTAATATTCTCCTCATCCGGTTTGAACATTAGGATTTGATTATACCTAAATAACTGTCCATGAAGGACAAAAGCTTATGCCCACTCGTAGCATCAACTAATTGATCTATTCTTGGAACAGGGTAGCACTCTTTTGGGCATTCCTTGTTTAAATCGGTATAATTGACACATGTTCTCCATTTTCCATTAGATTTCTTGACCAACACTGGATTGGCAAACCATTTTGGATACGGTACTTCTCCAATGAACCTGCTTTGAGTAATTTTTTAATTTTGTGAAAGCATTAGATCAGACTTTGTCAAACTATCTCTTTTTCTATGGATAGGTGTAGTATCTGGGTTTATGTTTAGTGCATGACACAAAACAGCTGGATCTATTCCAACCATATCTGCATAGGTCCAGGCGAATACATCACTACTGGATTTAAGGAACTGAACTAGCTCTCCTTTAAATTTATTGTCCAATTGTTTACCAATTTTTACTGTTTTTGTTGGATTGGCTAGGTCTATGCATATTTCTTTAAGATCCTTTATGAGTTTCATTCTTTCTTAATCACCTCTACAATCTGATTTGGTGATAATCTCTTCGCCTTCTACTTCTTCTTCCACCAAGTTTACTTCTTTCATTTTTCTTTTCTTTTCAAAAGAGCTAAATTTCCTAAGTGCACGTATGTCTACTCCACAGGCTTCTGTTCTTGCTTTAAATGATTGGTTATGAAAGTCTTCATTCAATGGCTGAGTAACTTCAATCTTAATAGACTTACTTTTCATCGAGTCATAACAAGAAAGGTAGTTTCATTTACATTGATCAAGTGTGCCAAAAACATTTCACATGAGCTAAATTGTTCTCCCCTTATTGTCCCTCAACCACTGTTGTTTAAACACTTCACATCAGGTATTTTGGAGAAACAAAAGCATCGACCTCATCTAATACTAGCCTCTCGAAGAATGCATTATAATAAGAAGGCCGATCAATTACTATGAGCAAAGTTTCAAAGGTCTTGGAGTGTAGTGGAACTCCCATTTGTACTAGCAACTTTATTTTCCCTACGGGGGTTGACCCTTTGCTGTTGAATCTAAAAGTAGGCTCCAGGCTCCGTTCCAGCTTCCCCTCTAGGATCTGCGTTTGATCGAAGGCATGCTTAAAGATCACATTAACCGCACTCCCGGTAACTGCATTTGTGACTATAGAAAGCCCAAGTTGGGTAGTAATCATAATTGGGTCATTGTGGGGATGATGAACTCCTCTTAACTCTCGAGAGTGAGGTCAAATTATGCATTTGAATTTGAAGTCCGAGGTTCTTATGCGGCAGCTTTTCTTGGATAGAGAAGATCCCATCTTTCACTATAGTGGTTCCTAGCTCCCTTGCTACTCCTAACCAAATGAGGACCTCCATGAATCGCATCGATTCTATTGAGGGATGGTACGAAATCTAGCTGCCCTTCATCTCTAACTAGATTTGTAGCTTTGTTTGGGAGTATTGGGTGGTCAACTTGAGAACTGACTACTTTTGATTATTCTTGAAAAGTTCCTCTATGTGTCCAGAGCGAATCATGCGTTGGATTTTATTTGCCAGAACTTGACATTCGTCTGTCTTGTGTCTGTTTATCTTGTGATAAGCACAATAGTCTCCTCCACACTTAGTTCAGGATCGGTCTTAGCTTTGTAAGAAACTGGAAAGTCACTTTCCTTTATGGCATCGTATATGTAGGATATTGGTTTGTTCAAAGTAACATGATGTGCATTTGAATTTTCCACCCATCTTGGATTTTTTGTTGTTACAATTAAAGCTGACCTTTCCTAATTCTTTCTTCATCCGAGCTTTCTTATTTGCATAATACATCTCATCCATACGGATAAACTTATTAGTTTAAAAGTGATAGTCTTGTAAATCCTTACATACATAAATATAAAGCTCTCTCCAAAAAGGAGTTTGCTCGATCAATCTCGAACACATGGCCATTAGTTTGTCCTTGTCGGTCATATTATCCGCCTTCAACGCTTCTGCATTGAACCTCCTAAGATAGTCACCCGATGGTTCCCCGACTTTTGCTTGACATTAGCTAATACACTATAGTCTATTGTGGGGTCTTTGCAAATACAGAACTGGCTGAAAATTCATAGGAAAATAGGAGTATATTGTCTTTCCACGATAATGTATGTACCACTTGGCTGCAATGCCTTGGAAGGTAGTAGGGAAAAGTCTGCAATGTACTGCCCCAGATGCATTATAGAGATCCATTTGACATTCAAACGCCATTAAATGATCATTGGGATCAATGTCCCATTATATCTTAAGAATGGAATTTTGAAGTGGGATGAGATTTTGGTGGACATGATCTCGTTTGTAAAAGGGGCTTCCTGATGATTATTGTTGACTCTTTCATCAAGAGTTCCTTTATGATTAAGCGTGTCTTTAGCTACTTTCTCGGCCATGTCCCTTAGATAAGCTTCGTCGGTAGTGTAGTTGCTCCTAGTAGGTTGGTATCCTTCGAAGGGGCTGAACTCCCAGATTGTTCCTTGGACTTCTCCACTAATCTCCCTTGGTAATTTACTTTAAATTGGTTACGCACCAATGATCTTAGAGAGTGCTCGATTGCTTCAGCACGTTGGTTACCCTTTCTCTTTTGTGGAGTTATGACTAGCTTGCCTTTACTTTTGTTTTTAAGCAGAGAGGCATTCTTCTTTGAGTCTCTACTTTATCTCCCCTCGTAGTTTTGGAAGATTTTTAAGCATGGATTCCTTCCAAAAGTTCTTTCATCATTAGCACTTGTTGTTCCAGGCTTTTAATTTTGGCTTCGCTATCGATGGGTCGTCCCAGTTCTAATGGCTATCTAGGCTCCGCATTTCCTAGGTTAAAGTTGGGAATAGCATTTTCTTCCAACGTCGTTATTTGTACGACTTCTTTGTTTGAAGCATTAAGTCATTTTGATCTCATTTTCCTAAAACAAATTTTTTGCTTCATTAGCTCGAGGAAAGAATCAAATAAGGTCGGAGGTTCGAGCCTTCCTTCTAACGCCAAAATGTTAAACCAAAAATTGGTATAACACCCGTATTGTCTGAAATGATGAGTCAACCCTTGATTAGTGCATTTAAGATGTCACATTAAAACATGGTTTAATTATTGTTGACTAATCAAAGAAGGGTTCACCATTCTAGGTTTGATACAAGATGATATTATTAAGATGGATCCATGATGCCTATGAGCCTCTTTTACATTGCAAATCTGAAAGCCCATATGATTTCTTGGAATAAGATATTCTAGATCCCTTAGGGTTACGTGGAATGGTATATTAAAGAATCTATATAGGCTTTAGGGATTACATATTTTGAAGGCTTATATCACATGTCTAGAGGAGAAGGAAGTTAGGTCATAATTCTATGATTCAGGTCATTAATCATGTTAATGAACCAAATAGGCAGTCCTTATGTTCAATTTCCAATGTCCATATATAGTAGGCAAGGTAATATTGTGCATTTGGATACCAATTTAGACCGAAGCCCTTTTGAATCAAATCATATTGAGATTTAGGCCTAAGAGCATCACTATGTGCACGTCCATGTCAACAATATTCAAGGTGCATAATCGAAATAGTAGGCAAGTCCAAGTCCTTGTTCATATAAATAATGCATGGTTATAGTCAAGTAGGAAATTTCCCCAATTTGATATAGGGTTACAGGAGTTCAATTTTGGGAGTTGAGGACAAAAACGATCGCCCCTTCTCCACTACCCCTAGTTTCATATTTATAAGGGTAATCTGGTTCGGCGTGAGGCTCTAAGCTGCCTTCAGCGCTCTTGATCTTTGGCATGCGGTATCCCCAATTGCACTGGGCTAGCCTCCTTGTCTTAAATGACATTCAACTTCCCTTATTGGTAGAAAGAGATATTCATGTGATATGGCATCAACATTAAGCAGCGGCGATGTTAGTGTGAGTTGGAATTTTTATGTGATATTGACGTTGAATGATATCAATACAGAGCAACATCCAAGAGATGCGATATCCATAGAGGCGACGCTGATCAAAAGCGGTAGTATTTGAAGGTCAATATTAGTATTAGGTGACATTAAAGAAGTGCAACATCGATGAAAGGCGGCATTAATCTTAGGTAGTCTAATTAGGGACATCATTGACATAAAGCAGCATCGTCATGGTGCAACACCTATTCTGATTGTATTCATCATCATCAACATTGTTCGTCATCGACATCACTTGCAATGACATTTTAAAAGTGTGGTGCTAATGTAAGGTGGCATTGATGAAATTCACGACATTGAAGTAAAGCGGCATTGCTCATTGATTCTTAAGTGACATTAATTAGATGTGACATTGACTAGGTGTGGTATCACCTTTGATCTTATACGATACTGTCTCATAGGCGGTATTGAAGGGTATTATTATTTAATAGAGGTGGCATTGGTGGTCCATGGTGCCTCTAGTGCGGTATTGATGGATAGTGGCACGAATGGAGCACGATGCCTTTCGAAATGCGGTACAGAAGTGATGCCACATTGATGAGTCACGACATGATGAGGTACGGTATAGATGAGAGGCAACATAGACTTATTTTCATATCTTTAGCATTGTTTGTTGATGTGATAACTATGTCGCATTCCTTCAACATCAATATTATAATTTTAGCTCCCATGCTACGGCATCGATTCATGTATCATTATTTACCCCCGTGGCGTCGCTGGCCTTCGACATAGAACCTAGCAGTGTCGATTCCTTTGTGAAGCCACTACTTATAGCATTACTTATGTCATTGGAATTATGTGGATAACACAAATCTTATAGTTCTCCCAGGTTCAAAGACTTCTCATCACACGAGGATGATAAATAACCTACTAAGCGTACCATACGCTTAATAATCTCAAGTATTACTCGGTCGATTATTCATGCCATCTTAAGAATTTCAAAGAGTCATACCTAAACTTTCTATAAGCCAACACACGTAGCATACAAATATATCAAATCTCGTACGATATACATATATCATTCGTACGCAATATCAACTCTGATCACTAGCTCGATCATATGGATTTCACTTCCGAAGTTGTATATCTCACCTGACCTCTCTAGTGCGGACTCTGATCCGGTTCATTGACAAGAAACCTCTGTTCTCCTTACAAAGTCATATACTATGATAGAAAACTTCAGAATCATATCAAAAATTTATATCAAATGTTCGCCATCAAGAATCGAGTGGAAAATCCTAACTCGAATGGTGTAAATCACCTCGAAATCCATGTACTCGAGTCCTAGATCAAGAACTGGTATGCGAATAAAGTGATCTATGTACAACTTACGTACTTTATTCCAATTGGTTTCTTAACTACACCAATTCCTTTTCATTTTAAACCACATTAATTTTCCATACACAACATTACCCAATATCATAATTATTTCAAAAAGCCACAGCTTCATATTTAAAAAATTTCAAGACTTAAGTTCATATTGTATGTCACTCCACTACATCCTTGGAGTATATACAAAAACATCTGATTCATTTTATTAAAAATTTCGGTGCAGGGCCAAAATTTTTTTTGGATCTTATCGCCGAGTCAACCTTCTAGACCTCTTTATCCATTTGGTTAGGCAAGTAACCAGGAAGATATGGACTCTGGTATCTAAACTCAAGACTAGAGTCTACTTTTTTTAAACAACCCTAAGTTAAAGATGTGTATTGGTTGGCCCAATAACATCGAATGTTCTGCTTAACAAAGATGTTCTACAAATTAAAACTTGCTTAAATTCTACTATCTTTCAATTTAAGAGTTACAAAAACTCAACTTTTTATATTTTAAAAAAAACACTTAGCTTTAACTTCTTATATCAATTCCAAAGTTTTCAACTATCCAAAATGGCTAAAGATTTCGTTTTATTCCAATAACTGAAAAACTACCGAACAACATACCATAACAAGATGCACAACAAACTACCATATTGCATAGGATACATGAGTCCATACTATAACTTGACATAAAACATAAGAATTAAAAACTGGATTTTATTTCAAATCATTTTGAAATAATATATATTTAGAAATTTTACGATCAAATCAAATCATATTTTCAAAATTTAAGTCAAAATCTGTTTTACCAAAACAATAATTGAAGTGAGTCTAGTACATTTTATTCTCCTTTAAAATGAATGCCGATGATGCTGTAATCATCACCAGAATTATTTTCCAACGATAGAAGTGAGTCTAGTACATTTTATTCTCTTTTAAAATCCTTTTGAAAATGTTTATATACATAAATACTTTCAAATAATACTGGTATTATTTTCTCTTCATAATCTTTGAAAAATAATTTCTAAAATCATCAAGATTTAAGTTTTTAAATTCTCAATTCAAATCCTATTTATTTATAAACTATAGTTTATAGACCATACTTATATAAATTCACTTTCTTATATAAATCCATTTCACGAAGATAACTGTACCATATAATTTTCGTGTTTCTTCTCGATATTTCCAGAGTTATATTTGGTAAATTTCAACAAAATTGAGAATGGTCACATAAAGGAAACTATGTCCCATATATTATCCATAAGTAACACATAAAATATGATCGACATACATAAGCACGATCAAGTCATATAAAAGACTTTAAATCCCCTTTTTATTTAATTAATCTTTATCAATTAAAACCTCTTTTATCAGTAAAACTCCTTTTTACCTAATACACTTTTTTCATAAATTAAAACTTCACTTATTAACTAACCTTTACTGTCCATTCCTACAAATTTTTATACTCTTAAAAGTATTCTTATACTTATCTCAAGGGTATAAGTATATTCAAAAATCAATAACAAGTTTTACTTGCTCAAAACACAGTCAAAGAGGTTAAAAACAAATGTTACTTAAACATTGTTACTACAAATCCTTTCTCCCTTTTATAATTTATAATTTTCAATCTTTTCCCAAAAGATTTCATACTTGTTATTATCTTTAAAATTCCATTATTAAAAATCTAATTATTTTTCAAAATCATTTAATTACAATTTTCCACTTTAAAATATAGTTCAAGGGTTTAAAAATAAATATTACTAAAACACCATTTACTACAAACCAAAAACACTTCACACAATCATTATCTTTAAAACTTTCTTTTAAAGATTTTATTACTCTTCAAAAGTATAAATAAATGAGCTAAAAACAATTGTTGCTTAAACATCATTACTATAAACCAAAATCACTTTTATACTTGTCATTAACTTCGAAACACGACCATTTAAAGATCTGGTTACATCTTCACTTTCTAAACAAGGTGATATGCCTTTTTAATTATTTTTACACAACCATTCATTATAACATAAGTGTTAAAATCCCAAAAACATCCTTTATATTCTTTCCAAAACACTTAACTTCTTTTCCAACTAAACCTTTTTAAAATGATATATATATATATATATAATATAAAAGCTTTTATTCCTTTAATAAAATCATTGACAAATTTTCTAAAATCTATATATACTATAAATTACTCTTTAAAATACTTATAATATGGTTTAAAACAATTACTCAAAATATTATTTAAAATATCTATTTTACAATTTATTTTAAAAACCATAAAGCATGTTTTTATAATTTAAAACTCTTTACTTTAAAAATTCAAATGTAATTATAGAAACATATTTAAACTTCAAATTTTTTTTAAATACTTTAATAAATTTTCACAAAAACTTCTTTAAAAAAATTGGAAAAATATGCAAAGTAAAAGTCCTTTTTACTTTACTAAAACCAGGATTTTCAACACCACTTTGTTTCCACATTCAATAACTTTCCAAACCAAACCCTTCAGGTTAAACACAACAAAACATGTGTATAGAACTATATAATATATATTTTCACAATATATTCACATTTAACCAATTTAACAAGTGTTAAATACATGAGATTTTCCAAGTGTGTTTATAGCGACAATTTCGCTTCAACCAATCAAAACGCACTATCAATTTTCATACACCAACACCGTACATGTAAATAATAAGTTTGGGCCACGATACATATTTTATTGAGTTATAAGAGAGATTATACAACAAAAATATTGTCATTTGCTTTCAAAAGCAAGAAGGGGTCCAAAAATAGTAACTTGCATTGTTATTTATTTTAATTTTATATTTTGCACTACATTATATACACAACAACATACAGATTAACTAGTGAGTAAAATCACCCAAGCCAAACCAATCCAAGATGTAGAGAATCTCACTATGAGCGCAATGGCGATGATAGTGTCTCGATTGGACCTTCTATGCTCATGATATTGATTTTATATGAATTTAGATTTAAAACATTAATTATAATTAACTTTACTAATCACCTATTAATTAATTCCTTCCCTCTAATCTTTCTTCTCCATCCCCAAATCCACTTCTCTCTACCCTGTACATGTACAAGCACAAAACCATGCACGCTCAAGCACAAACATGGTGCATCGCTGGATGAAATCAACCGCCATCTGCTCCTTCTCCATCGCTTCCCACTTCGAAAAAGCTACCTCAATGACCTAATTATCTCCAACTTGATCGCCTCAGCCAAGATCCATCCCCTTGGCCCACTTTACTGTAAATGAAGTCGCAAATTGCTAGAAGTCATCGGAGTATGGCCAAGCACCACCAATCAACTTCTCTTCGCATCCCGAGTTCAAAGCTGCCATCGAATTGATCTTCAGCCTCTTCCCTCTCTTCGCATCCTTACATCGCACAAATGATAAAGCACATGTCGCATTTCACCTCCCTAAGCCGCACCACCTCAAACTCCCACCACAAAGTCCCCTTCGCTCAACAAGCACAATGCCACCATTGCCATATGCTATAGCCGCCTATAGCGACCACAATCCACAACCCTAGTTTCAACCAGACAAAGTCAACACAGCCACCCACCGTTGCACCCCAAACAACACACATAGATTTGAAGCATATGCTCACACGATCTCAGTGGATCCAAAATCGTCGAATTTTATGGCCTCTAGCTTCAGATATAATTGATTGAAGGGAAAAAAATTAGTGGTGGCTATGATTTTTTTGTTTACAGGCAAAGTGAAATAAAAGAAAAAGGGAGAGGAGTGAAGTGAGGAAATAGGTTAAGTGTTATAGGATTATTTATAGGAAATTATATTTTAATTTTCTAAATTTAATCACTATGTGTTACGAGCTCGCACGATCACACAGCACGTCCGATTGTCATGAAACTCGTTATCATATAGCAATTCATTATTCTGGATCCAATAGCACTAGTTTCGTCAAAATCCAAGACAGTGTCCTAGAATGATAATTTCACGCGTTGATCAAAATAAATTATTATTAAAACAAGTTTAATCACTTTAATTAAAATTTGAAAGCTTACCATCACCATTTATTATTTAAAAAGAATTTAAATAAGCTTTCGAAATCACTTTATTAAATTAATTAAAGATTCGATTATTTAAATAATTCCGATATTTAATTATAAATGTTCGAAAATCCGGGTCATTGCATTATTTTTCCAGTAAGGCTCTCACTACTCTTTATGTTTCTCTAAACCCAAAGATGAAATATATATAATTCTCTCGACATCACTAGTAGGTGTTAGGACTCGTCTATCTTGAGATTTTGACCATAAGTTTGCCTAACAGGTCATAGCCCCATAAACAATGGATAAATCCTTATCGGTTGTATCATATACAACTCCTAACCCATGGTTTCTTGTCCAAATCTCATTTTGACCTTGAGTTTGTTCAATAAATCAAAAGAAAATATCCATTCATATCTACCATTTCGCGACGGCCAAAGTATAGTATATGTACCTTGAGTTTGCTCAACAAATGCATATAGTTATCTTAACTCTATAGTCAACATATTAATAATAGTACACACAACATCTATAGCTTGAGTTTGCCTAACAACCAGAGAGTATGCAAGTAATTTATTAATATATAAATGGTAGAGGATAAAAATTATATTAAAGATTCATAATCTTTAATATATTAATTGGGTGATATCAACTTATGAAATAATGTATTTCTTATGAAATACCCTCATGATTCAAGTGTCGGAAACATCACAAATCACGGTATACATACATTTATGTATGTATTTATTCCTTAAATCTATTTAAGGTTTCTTTAATGTTCCACCTTTAATTTATGCATTTGTATGATACAAGTTTTATAATCTTATAACTTTTATACTTTATTTAATTTATAAAAAGTTTTATATATAACATTATATTAATTAAATCTTATTTAATTAAACTAATTAACACTATAATTAATTATTGTACTATTCATTTATAACATATTATATTTAATATATATATTATAACCTTTCTAATAATACACATATAACTTATACATATGTATGTATGTATTTTAATTTATTTAATTAAAAATTTTTAATTAAATTTTATTACTTCGAAAATTCTTTTATACATACATGTATACTTATATTGTCTTAAACAATTTAAGATAACATAACATATATCATTGTATATAGTATACATTTTAAATTAGTTAAATTACTTAATTAGTTCATTTATTTTATTAATCTTATTAGTAAATAATAATTTAGAATTTGAATCTGTATCATTTTCAAACATTTTGAAAAATTATATTATAACTTTTACTTTTATAATATGTGTTTTATTTTAAATTTAACTTTTAAACTTGAAACTTTCATTTTAATTTTTAGAATAATTTGTAAATCTATATTATAACATTTATAACATTTTCCTTATTTTAAATTTAACATTTAAAAAACTTTTATTTTAGTTTCAATTTTTTTTTTGAAACTAGCCTAAGACCCAATTCAAATTGGGCTTATTCTATTAAGGATAACCTTTGAGTTACCTCATCCTTTTAGGTTAGGTCAGTAGCTAGGTAGAGTGGAGTACTAGATTACCTAAACCCAACCTTAAACACTGTGCAACCGCTAACTTTCCATCGGATTAGAAAATATCCGATCAAATTTTAGTTAAAAATTTACCGCAAGTGCACGACGTATAATTTTAGTACGTGGCGAGTACGGGTCGATCCGCAGGGAAATGTTTAGATTTAAAATTTTTATTCAATCAAATTAATCTATGAATTTGAGATTGTGTTAAGCTAAAAAAATGTAAAATCTAACAAAAGCTAGAATGGATAAAAATATGAGAGTAGAAGTCAATTTAGAGGCAATGTCCTTCTCAAGGTCACATAAATCAACATATATGAAATTATGATCTCTCTTTTGGTCATTAGTGAGTTTATTTGATATGTTTATCATAAGTATGAAATATTTTTGCTATCAACTACCCCAATATAAACCATTAAAATTTAACATACCTACTAAACCACTTTTTATTTCTCATGAAAATGACAATGAACTTGAAAATAAAAACTATTCTAAGCATGATCTATTAACTATTTATTAGAAATATATACCATCAAATTTTGATTTTAACATTCACTTCATTACCATAATCATATGTAGATGAAGAGGTAATTTGTGTTTTTGTTTGTTTAAGCATAGCCTATTTGGTGTCAACAACATATGCTATCAAAATAAAAGCTAAAACAACAAAGTTTAACCACATCAAACATTTCCATCGAGCACAAAAAGAGATAAAAAATTATGAAAATGTTGAATCTACGTGATTAAGAGAGCTTCATTACCCCTAAATTGAAGGGGTTTAGCCTCTCATATTTATTATCGCTGCAACGAATGTAGCATTCAACATGAAACAAAAACAAGCGGAAGATGCAAGCTAAGTAAAAAGAGAGCTAATTAAAATAGAATAAAAACTAATCTATTTGCAAAAATAAAAAGATCTACACTACTAGCATGAAGGAAATAAATAAGAAAGGTACTTGAATTAAAATTGCATTAAGTAAATTACATGAAAGAAAAATGACTAAGTAGCCATGAAATAGAGAAAGAGAGCTTGTAATTTATTTTTGAGCCTAAAACTAAACTAACTAAATAGGAGGCTAAAAGATTAGTTTCATGAACATATGTGGTATTTATATAAGCTTTGAAACCCTAATCCTATTTTTGGGAACTACCCAAACTACCCTAGAGGAAGTGTGGCCACCAAGTTATCATTAGCATGAGCATAATCCACAATTACATGTGCATGTAACTTTAATCTTCATTAGCATGTGCATTAGCTCCTAATAGGTGATCATGGTAAGTGGGTAGGTGGGGTCCTCCATGTTGACATTAAATGATTTATTTCCATCTTCATTTGCTTTGTTCTCTCTTGTGCATGCATATTTTCCATGAAATCTCTTCTAATTTGAATTCAAATTCCTATAAAATAATATAAAAATGTCCAAGTAAATTTTCTCAAATTAATATATGCACAAAAATGACCATTTTGCCCCTATATGAAGTTGAATAAATGATGATTTGAAAATAATTTGAATTTTAATTTAATCATGTTAATACACCCTATATGCTTATTTATTTAATTAAATTAGATTAAGTATGGAGGTAAAAATATGCACATTTACGTGCACATCAGACACTAATTTTTTAGACACCCTACTATATGGGTTGACTTTAATAAGTTAGCCCTAATATTACTAATTTAAACTGCATATGAAATTTAGCTTTGATACCATTGTTGAAACTACATTTTTTTGTTATTTTTTTAAGTTTTGGAAAGAAAATACAAAAATAAACCATGAAAAATAAAAAAATAAAGATTAGACTCCCTCCACACTTGATTTTGATTGTGTCCCCACAGTTAATACCAAGTGAAAGGAGAGAAATAAAATAAATATGACCTATAAATACATGAAAAGATTATTATTTACAAGACATCAGAAAATATATCGTCAAAGAGTAAATGAACCGGTCTATCAAAGACCAATTCATTTGTCTTATTGAGTATAAAAGACATAGCTTAAGCCTAGAAACCAAATCATAAAAGATTTCGAAGTGGAATGTTGATTTGGAAAAACGAATGTCGTTTTATTAAAATCGTGTGGGTTGCTTTATTTTCGATGATTTTTGGGGTCGATAGAATAAGTGGTTGAAATTCAAGTTTATTCTCACCAAATTGAAATTCAAACTTATAATTGAAAACTTCTTCAACATTATTGAATTCAAAATCAAAATGATGATTTAAATCTTCCCCTTCAGAATTCAACAACTTGTCTTCGAAAAGTTTAAAAAATTTGTGTGCATTAAAGTCATCTACCATTGTTGGATTATCAACAACTTCATTGCATGTATCAATTTCAAAATCCAGAGTTGTTGTATTCAAATTTTCGAAATCGGAAAAAGGAAGATTGAATTTTAAATTTGGCTCCACACTCTCAAAAGAATTGAAATCTAACTCAATCATCACATTTTCAACAACTTCATTAAGATTGTCATTTTCAATTTCAAAAGTTGTTATTTGAAAATCGTCAATTTTGGTAAAGATGGATTATTATTTGACTCGTCAATCGTTGGGTTTTGATTTTGTTGCTCACGTTTTTTCATATATGTTTCAAACAACAAATCTGTGTGATCTTTGTGAATTTCATCCATTTGTTCAACAAAATCAAATTGATAATTATTAACTTGAAGATTTTCAATTTGAAATGGTTGAGAACAAAATTTGTCCATTGAACCATAGTCGAGATTATTCTCATTGCCAAAATATTTAAAAAGTTGTTTCCATTTTCATTTCGACTTTGAAGTTCGAAATTGGATTGGCATGGGTTATACTCGAAATCATTTGAATTTTGAAGTGAATTCAAATTTTGATTATTTTGAAAACTTTGATTTGAATCATTTGCACAAATATGAATTACACTAATCATTTATCCTTTGATTTTGTTGCGTAGAGAGTTTAAGTAAAGACGAAATCATTTCAATGTTATTTTCAAGATTTGAGGATTGTTCATCATTTTGAAAATTTTGGGGGTTCAAAATTCGAATTGTTTACACAATAGCCGTCATTAAAGTATCCATAAGGGTTTGATGTGAAACTATATGGATTATATTGATTTTCACAACTATCGTAAAATTCATGTGAGAAGGGAAACTCAGACATTTTCAAGGATGTTTTCTTATAAAGAAAAAATAATTACCAAAAAGAATTTAGTTTTCAAAAGGGAAATTTGATTTTTTTTTAGATTTTTGTTTTTCTATGAAAAAAAACTAACTTAATTTTTTTTGGATTTTGATTTTGATTTAAAAATTTCAAATGAAAAGGATTATAAAAAAACTAAGTTAAGAAATATTTACAATTTCTTTTTAGTTTTGGCTTTTGAATTTTTTTTATATATGCATGAACTAATGCAAAGGACTTAATTATAAATTTTCTATCCTAAGTGCTTCTAACCCAAAATTTTATAATCACACTTTATCTTAATTCAACAAGATAGTTCTCGGCCAGGTAACAGATAGGATTTGTCGGTGCACCATGAATCACTGTAGCAATGCAGCCGAAGGTTTAAGTACCTGTAGAGAAACAACTAATATAATAATTACGAGTCACCATAATATTTCTAATCGATTATTGCTCTGCTGTAGCTTAGACACCAAAAAATTAAATTGTCGAAAGTGGACAACTTGTCAACATACAATTAAGCCTTTGGTGAGTTCGCGACGCCCTTAAGATGGCTAACCGTTATTACTAGCAAATTCTAAGATGAAATGCAATACTGAAATTAAACGTGTATTAGTAATTCAACTACGAAAGGATTTTGTTTTGAAATTTTTATAAAAAAATTCAAGCAACCATCAATGCAAAACAAATAAAAACAAGGGATAAGGGGCACGATACTAGAGCGTGCATAATTATTAGCAATTTATTTTAAAAGCAGCAGAAATGTTTTTTATATAAGCAAGCAATTTAATTTTGGCAACGGTTTTTCTCCTTCTGATTTCCTGCTTTAGCAACCTGAAATTAAAAAAAACATATATAAAATTATATATATATATATCAAAGAAGAAATTAAATCAAAACAAAACAAACAAGTGAAAACAAAACAAATTGAAAACCAAACAAATTGAAACTTGTTCTTTCAGACTAAAACAAAACAAATGAAACAAAAAAACGAAAAAAACGAACAAACAAAATATACAATTGTAATTACTTAACTAGTTGTTTGTTTTCATTTTTTTTTAAATAAAAAAGGGCAAAAGGAAAACTTAAGAACAAACTAACTCATCCTAAACAAAAGTTTTTTTTGGAAGCAAAACTTTCAAACTTTTAAAAGCAAAACAATGCAACCCTAGTATAAAAAAAATTTAACGGTCAAGACAAAATGTTCTATAAAAAAACTCAAATAAAATTAAACAAAATAATAAACCCAAGCCCAAATGAGACATAATTTTTTTTTAAAACCCAAGCCCACTAAAATAAGACTAAAGCCAAATCCCCTCTTTCCCTTTTAAAAAAATTTGCAAACTGAAAAGGAAATTCGCAATGGAATTTAAAAAAAAATTATGAATAGAATTAACTGGAGGTCGCGAGTGTTTTTTGTCTTCGTTGATCGATTCGTAGTTATGGAGGCGATGTTTGGATTTTTGAAATGGTCGCGATGGGTGTTTATCGAGGGGATTACTGAGGGGAGGTTGCGGTTGCGTGTTTCGGCAATTTGGTGGGTTCTGGTGGTGTTGATAGAGGTCGCGGGTTTATTGAGAAGGGCGTAGTTATAGGTATGATGTAGTTGTGGATGAAGGACAGTGAGTATGGCAAAGTTTCATGATGAGGAGTATTTTGACAATGGCGACTGGCTAGTTTGGTAAGGGGTGGTGATGCGTGAAGTGTAGTGGCAGTATACAATGGTCATAGGAAGTTGCACTGGGCACTGTTTTATTGATTGTAAAGATAGAAGTTGAATGGTGCAAATGGGTTATTGACTGTGGGAGAGTGCACAGTGGATATGGTTTGAGTGATTTCAGGCAGTTTTGAGGGTGGGTCTTGGTGCAGCAGAGGTCTTTGTATATTGACAAGTTGCAGATGAAGGCAGTCTTGGTGTAGTAGTAAGGAAGTGTATAGTGGAAAGGTAGAGGAACAATGTAATTGTCCAGGGCACAATAGTGTGGTGGGTGGTTAGCAAGGAGGAGCAGTTGTGCAGGGTGGAGTTGAAGGTAATAGATTGTAGATGAGGAAGTGGGATGGTCAGAGATGCAGGGTTAGCAGATGGTGACTGCTGGGGTTGGTGTGCTTTTAGGTGAAGGAGGTTTTTAGTGGTGAAGGGGGATGTTTTATGAAGTTGCAGTTTTGGATTGTTGGAGCGAATGTCAGGTGTTTAGCAGTGGTGTGGAAAATGACTATGGTTAATGATGTTTGCAGTTGAGTGTTGATATGTTTGCAGTTGAGAAGATGGTGGTATCGTAAGGCCGTTGTATGTTGGCGGAGAATGAAAATGTGTATGTTGAAGGGGATATATGTATGCAGAGGAGTTCAGGTGGTGGAGGAGGCAAACGACAGTGTTTATGAATGAAGTTTGGGTACTATTGTGGTATGAGTTTGTGGACAGTGTATGTGCAACAGCTTTGTATGGATAGTGTTTATGAATGAAGTTTATGAATCAAGTGTGATGAAGTGATTCAGTTCTATGCAGGGTGATAGTGGCAGATTGTAAGGCAGTTAATACACTTGTGTTTGCTGTGATGGCGTGGAGGACTGGTGGCAAGGCTGAGGAGATTGTGTGGGTAACTGTTGATGATGGTTCTTGTGTTCAGGCAGAGGTTGGGCACAGTGCACAGAAATGTTGTGTGCATAGCAATTTGTTGAAGCGCAGTGGGTGAAGGTGAGGGGAAGGTATGGCAAGTGTACTGGTGGTTCTGTTGCAGTGTTACGAGGAGTGGTAGTATTGTATGGAAATGGTCAGGCAAGAAGTGGGATGAATTTATGGCAGAGGGTGGAGAAGCAGTGATAGGCTTGTTTGGTGTATTGTGTTTGCAAGTTGATGGATGTTTGGTTTCGAACAGTGCAGAGGTTGATGAGAAGTGGATGTTGATTTTTCACTGTATGTAGTGATGTTGTATTAGGCTGTGTAGAGGTCGTCAGAGGCTAGGGGGAGGGGCAGCAATGTTGATAATGTGAAGTTGTAATTGAAAATAGAAAATTTAAATAGAAAATTGAAAATGTAATAGAAAATCAAATGGAATAATTTTTTTTCTTTTTTCAAATGAAGTTGTGTATCGTTTTTTTTAAATTTGCTAATTAAAATGCAACTAGAACTAGAAAACAAGCACACAAACACAATGTAAACAAAAATCACACAAACACACAAAATAATTTTTTTAAAAATGCAAATTAACACACAAAATATGCACAATAAAATCAAACAAAAATAATTCGAAGAATAGAAATAAAAATCAAATCAAATTCCTCGGCAACGGCGCTAAAAATCTTATTCGACCGGCTAATTTCCATCGGATTAGAAAATAGCCGATCAAATTTTAATTAAAAAATAACTGCATGCGCACGACATGCAATTTTAGTACGTGGCGAGTACGGGTCGATCCGTCGGGAATTTTTTAGATTTAAAAGTTCTATTCAATCAAATTAAACCAAGAATTTGAGATTGTGTTAAGCTAAAAAAATGTAAAAACTAACAAAAGCAAGAATGGATAAAAATATGAGAGTAGAAGACAATTTAGAGGCAATGTCCTTCTCAAGATCACATAAATCAACATATATGAAATTATGATCTCTCTTTTGGTCATTAGTGAGTTTAGTTCATATGTTTATCATAAGTATGAAATATTTGTGCTATTAACTAACCCAATATAAACCATCAAACTTTAATATACCTACTAAACCACTTTTTAACTCTCATGAAAATGACAATGAACTTGAAAATAAAATCTATTCTAAGCATGATCTATTAAATATTGATTAGAAATATGGACCATCAGATTTTGATTTTAACGTTCACTTTATTACCATAATCATATATAGATGAAGATATAATTTGTGTTTTTGTTTGTTTAAGCATAACCTATTTGGTTTCAACAACATAGGCTATCAAATTCAAAGCTAAAACAACAAAGTTTAACAATATCAAACATTTCCATCAAGCACAAAAAGAGATTAAAAAATTATCAAAATGTTGAATCTACATGATTAAGAGAGTTTCATTAAATTGAAGGGATTTAGCCTCACATATATATTATCATTTCAACAAATGTAGCATTCAACATGAAACAAAAACAAGAGGAAGACGCAAGCTAAGTAAAAAGAGAGCTAATTAAAATAAAAACTAATCTACTTGCATAAATAAAAAGATCTACACTACTAGCATGAAAGAAAATAAACAATAAAGAATCTTGAATTAAAATTGCATTAAGTAAATTACATGAAAGAAAAATGGCTAAGTAGCCATGAAAGAGAGAAAGAGAGCTTGTAATTTATTTTTGAGCCTAAAACTAAACTAACTAAAGAGGAGGGTCCAAGGAGGCTAAGAGATTAGTTTCATGAATATATGGGGTATTTATACACTTTGAAACCCTAATCCTATTTTTGGGAACTACCCAAACTACCTTTGAGGAAGTATGACCACCAAGTTATCATTAGCATGAGCATAATCCACCATTACATGTGCATGCAACTTTAATCTTCATTAGCAATTGCATTAGCTCCTAATAGGTGATCATGGTAAGTGGGTAGGTGGGGTTCTCCATGTTGTCATGAACTGATTTATTTCCATCTTCATTTGCTTTGTTTTCTCTTGTGAATGCATATTTTCCATGAAGCCTCTTCTATGAATTGAAATTCCTATAAAATAACATAAAAATGTCCAGGTAAATTTTCTCAAATTAATATATGCACAAAAATGACCATTTTGCCCCTATATGAAGATGAATAAATGATGATTTGAAAATAATTTGAATTTTGGTTTAAACATGTTAAAACACCCTATATACTCATTTATTTAATTAAATTAGATTAAATATGGAAGTAAAAATATGCACATTTACGTGCACACCAGACACTAGTTTTTTAGACACCCTACTATATGGGTTGACTTTAATAAGTTAGCCGTAATAATACTAATTTAAAATGCATATGCAATTTAGCTTTGATACCATTGTTGAAACCGGGTTAGCCTGCAGCAGGTTAAATGGGTGAGTGTTAAAAAAATTCCGTTACTGGATCTTTGATGGGCTTATGTAGTCTAAATTCATTTAGAACTTTTCTAAATTTCTTTTAATTAAATTTAATATTTTATTTAAATTTATAAATAAAGTTTTATTTTATATAATTTGTATTATATTTTATATAATTTGTATTATATTTTATATAATTTGTATTATATTTTATATATTTGTACCATAAACACATATCCATGTGCATGGCGTGTAACATGATATTATGTACATGGTTTGACATGCTTGTGTGTTGATGTTGGGATTTACACCACAACAGACATGTTAGCCCTCATGCATACAAATGGATTGTCTAAATGTATTTATTTATATGTACATCAAAATATTATATAAATATATATGTATGTATATGTGTATATATGTGTGTAGGTGTAAAATTATAAAACACTAATTAATTAATATTATACATTGTTGGTTGTATATTATTAACATAAAGCATTTGCTAAAAGGCTAATAAATAAATATGTATCAATATATAATTAAATTATAAAATTATTTTAAATATTATTTTGTAAATGATTTGAATATATATAATGTGAATCTGAACTGAAATATTTTTTTATACGTTTTAAATTAATTTAAATGAATATTACATATAAACATAAAACTAGTTATAATTATATAATTCTAACTATTAATATATATATATATTTATAATTAAATATATATATATATTGTTGTTGTTACTTTTGATAAAAAGAAAAATTTTGTTATTATTTAAATTTCGATTTTAAATAATTCAATACTTAAAAACTTATAATTAGTTAAAACCATACGGAATGAACAAAAAATTTCAAAACTATTTTTGAAACTATAATGTGTATTTTATATTGTATAAAACTTTTCATGATTTTATATTGTTAATAAACATATATATATATACATACATGCATACATACAGTTTATTTCTATAAACAATTTTCAGTTAAATAATAGTATTCTTAGATATATAATAAATATCCAAAATATTAATTTTTCTCTTTGTATTATTGCTTAAAGCTTTTCTACAAAATTGAATTTTTTAAAATTTTAAAACATATATTTTGTGGTGTTAATATTTTTAATTAGATTTAATATTTAAAAATCATATAATATATTATAATTTAATTTCAAATTTCTTTTTTCTAGTTTTCAGACTGAAAGCATATATAGGTAACATAAATTTTTTAATACACACACACACATTTATATATACAACCATCAACATGTGACAATCCATCGATATACCAATTCGTGATATTTTTAACAAAATAATATATGAAGCAATTATCATTTAAATATTTATATATATTATTGAATTAGAAGAGTACATTTCACCAATGTCTAAAGCTAGCTAGCTAAAATGAAGAAGTGAACTCATTGAATCCAATTCCAATCCAAAAGTTGCTAGCTCCCAAATTGCCTTTCCACCGACGATTATTTGGTTTTAATTTGTATTAATTGCTTCCATATTTAAGGGAGTGCAGAGACATATTTTGACCAGCAAAAGGATGATGGAGGTAGCAAAAAGATCAAAAGAAAATAAGGCTTAAGATGTTTATATTTTGGACAAAGTAGAGAGCAAAAGTACGATCAAGATCTTTAATTTTCTCTTATCCATTCTCCTATTTTTAAACATTCAAAACCACCCCCATAGGACATCAAATGGCCAGGCTACCTTGCTCCCATTATGGTAAAAAATATCAAGCCCCATATGGGCCTCAAATACAGCCTGAATAATATTTATTGCATTTAAATCCAATTCAAACGCATATCGATAACGTATATCAATTAGTGTTATATAACTATTATATGCACACTAATTAATATTATTCAATACAAATCAAATAAAATTTTATACTTAATATTTCATAAATATTAACATTTAATTAATTATAAAAATTACAAATTAATTAAATTGGGTGAAAAAGGAGTATTTAATGTTTCGATTGTGTGACTCATGGGTATAAATTTGATCAACGATTAATAACGAACAATTCGAATATTAACGTTCACAATTCACTTAGCAGGTGGTGTGACATTATGGCCAAACTTATCTATAACGACCCAGAATTTTGGTTATTATAATTTAGAATATTTAATTTATTTTTAATATTGAAATGTTATTTTTATAAGTTAAATAACTTGAATTTCAGATATAGCGATTTATTTGATAATTAAATTGTTGAATTTAATATTGGAATTGTTTAAATAATTGAATCTTGGATTTAATATGAACGAAAATGATTTCAAAAGTTGATTTGAATTCTATTTGAATAAGAAGGAGGTTAGTGAACCTTTAAATTTGATTTAAAAGTGAATAAATTGATTTTGGAAATTAGTCGCTTTAATTAACGTATAAAAATAGCCTTCCAGGGCACTATTTCGGATTTTGACAAAACCTGTTCCATTGGATCCGTAACAGTATATTATAGTATGCCGTCGAATTTCATGACGATTGGATGTATCGTTTGGGCATGCGAGATCGAAACGCGTTGAAATTAATTTCGGAAATTTATATAAAATAACCGTGTTGAAAAGCTATCTTCTGTATATGATGGAATTAGCTCCCGATATATATTCCATCGTGTTCGGAATAGGGGTATAACAAGTGGAATGCCAAGCGGCACGTCTCGTTTGGAGTTTGAGATTTTCGGACATTTAAAGCTAGATATTTTCTAATTTAAATAATATATATTAGTCCATCCTAGCCCATACCCTAGCCCATGCATGCACGTTCATGCCATACTTCCTCTCCCATAAATTATTCACATACATTAGAGAAATTAGTTCGCCCAAAATTTTAAATCCACCTCTCATCCTACGGCCACCATACCTTGACGCCGCTTGGAGCGTTATCAGCCCTCGCCATTAATTGCAAACATACTCGTCTCGGCAAGGTGAAGCTAGTGAACGGTATACGAATTTATATAGTCACCTTTTTGGTTAATCAAAAAATTTATATAGTCAATAAATATTATTTATTAGATGTTTGGATATTTATTTCTGATCGTTATTGATTGTTTGGATAATATACTGAATTATATTATTGATTTGGATATATTCCCGCCTATTGGAGGGGATGAGACCCTATTACGTTCCCGTGTAAGAGTGGATGACCCTTTGTATACGAATCTCGCCTCGAAGCAGTCAATTTATATTATTTGATTTTATACCGTATGTGATGCAAGGGGACAGGTTGGAGTGATCCAATGGGATTCCTCACACTGTTGATTATAATTTTCATATATATATATATATATATATATATATATATATATATATATTGTGATATATGATATGTTGGATGTATTGGATGACATGAATATGATTTTGTTTATTTAGGGCTTTAGTAACACTGGGCCTTGTTTTTGGTATTTTAAAACATTATAAAATAAGGATTTGATCTAAAAAAAATATGGATTTCAAAGTGATATTGGAAATTTTATATGTTTTAATAATTTTTCTAAAGAAAAAGTATGATTTTTAGATATTGTAAGTAAATTATTTTATGAGATATTTTAAATAGAGATTTTCGATTTGTAAAATAATGATTTTTAAAATATTAAAATAAGTTAGTCTTTTATAATTAAGGGATATGTTTTAAAGGAGAAATAAAAAATTATTTTTATATAAACAATTGTTTACCATTTTATATAAAGTAATATATATATATATAGCGGTATATTATAATGGAATTTATAAATATGATAAGTTATAAAAGTGAGATTTTACAATAGAAGTGAAGGTTTATAAAATCATATTTTGTTATAAAAGTATGGATTTATAAACGGTGTTATAAATCAAAGAAAATTATTATCATTTAATGAATTGGTAAAATAAATCAAGTGGTGGATTTATTATAAGATGAGGAATTAGATTTTAAAAAATAGTTGATTCTAATTTGGAATTTAAGGTGAAGATAAGAATTGGAATTGTTAAACGATATTTTATGGGAGCACGGTTAAAACGATTGAAATTTTGCTTTGGATAGATTTTATAAATAAGCGGGATTTATAAAGGAATAAAGGTATAAATGGGTTCATAAATAAAGGAATTTTTATGAAGGAAAGTTTTATAAAATGAGAAGAGATTTATAAACATGGTTGATAAATATGGATATGATTAAGTTAAATTAAGTATGGATTTTTATCAAGGAAATATATTTATATTTTTAAAGTTGTTTATTAATATTAATATTGTCTAAAAATTGTTTATTGATATTTTAAATACCTTGAGAAGTTAATTATTTAAAAATATTAATATGGTTTGAAATTGATTATAATTATTTATCAGTAAAGTTTGGAAATTAATTATTAGTATTTATAAAAATGTTGAAGATAAATTATTATTGTTATGTAATGATGTTTTGAAAATTATTAATTATTTTTTTAAGATGTTTAAATTAGTATCTATTTATTTATAATGTTATTAGTATGGCAGTGTTTAAAAGTAAGTGATTAGAATTTATTTAAAATTGTTTTCGAGATTTATAAATGGAGTTTTACAAATAGATGGGGTTTTTATAAGGGGAATCTTATGATATGTTTTGGAAAACGAAAAGGGAAGATTGGTTAAAAAGATAAAGGAGTTTTATAAATGGTTTTGTGGATTATAATAAGGTTTATAAATGGTTGTTGAAGTGAATAAAAAGGGTAATCTTCCAAATGGTTGGTGAATACACTTATACCATCGAGATAAGTATATAAATATTTTTCCAAGTATGATGAAATAGGGATTTTGGGTTTATATCAATCTTTGTAAAAAGAACTTTTGATTCAAATATTACAAAGTGAATTTAATTAATTAAGGCTTAGTGTTGCTTGGTGCTTAACCATTGTTGGTTTTCCCTATGGAATTAATCCCTGATTGAATGTTTGTTTCGATAGTTAAATAACCAACTATCAAAATTTGATCCAAAATGTAACCTTGGAAATATCTAGGGAAAACACGTGAGTTATATGGCACAGTCATCTCTGATGATGCTGTATTGTGCATATAAATCTTGTTTCGTCCTTCTAGGACAATAAGAAGGAAATCCATCCACTAACGGTTAGGAGGTGATCTCCGATCTTATCTTTGACTATTTATTTCCTAAAGAACCGGGGTTGAGTTTACCAGGAATTATCGAACGTTGCTTCAAAGAGACCGGGATCAGATATGTTATCCGAAAACCACTTCGATCCAACAAATGTCTTTCGAAGTGGAGACATCTTGAAGGTGACGGAATTTGGAGATGGACTCTCAAGTGTTTCGTTCAGTCCCAGAACAAACTTGTATGGATGAATGCTGATATTGCATTGTTTCCTAGAGGGCAGTGTTATCATTCCAAGTGGGAAGTGCTATATAAAGGTAAAACGTAGCCTCAAGCATCATTAACTAGGAAATGACAAAAATCGGGCATGCATCAGGGCCAAGTGGGTCGCTCCCATCAGGATATGGTCATTTGAATTTAGAATATTTAATTTATTTTAAATATTGAAAATTTATTGTTATAAGTAAAATAACTTGAATTTCTAGTATAGTGATTTATTTGATAATTAAATTGTTGAATTTAATATTGGAATTGTTTAAATAATTGAATCTTGAATTTAATATGAAAGAAAATGATTTCAAATATTGATTTAAATTTTATTTGAATATGAAGGTGGTTAGTGAACTTTTAAATTTGATTTAAAAGTGAATAAATTGATTTTATAAATTACTCGTTTTAATTAACGTGCAAAAATAGCTCTCCGGGGCACTGTCTTGGATTTCGACGAAACCAGTTCCATTGGATCCGCAACAATATATTATAGTATGCCATCGAATTTCGTGACGATTGGATGTATCGTTTGGGCATGTGAGATCGAAACGCGTTGAAATTAATTTTGGAAATTTATATAAAATAACTGGGTTGAAAAGCTATCTTTTGTATATGATGGAATTGGCTCTCGATATATATTCCATTACGTTCGGAATAAGGGTATAACATGTGGAATGCCAGGCGGCACATCTCGTTTGGAGTTCGAGATTTTCGGACGTTTAAAGCTAGATATTTTCTAATTTAAATAATATATATTAGTCCATCCTAGCCCATACCTTAGCCCATGCATGCACGTTCATGCCATACCTCCTCTCCCATATATTATTCACATACATTAGAGAAATTAGTTCGCCCAAATTTTTAAATCCACCTCTCATACTACGGCCACCATACCTTGACGCCGCTAGGAGCGTTATCAGCCCTCGCCAATAAATCCCTGATTGAATGTTTGTTATTAGATAGCTAACTAACCAACTATCAGAATTTGACCCAAAACATAACCTTGGAATTATCTAGGGGAAACACGTGAGTTATATGGCACAGTCATCTTCGATGATGCTGTACTGTGCATATAAATCTCGTTTTGTTCTCTTAGGACAATGATAAGGGAATCCGTCCACTAACGGTTAGGAGGTGATCTATGATCTTATCTTTGATTTTTTATTTCCTAAAGAACTGAGGTTGAGTTTACCAGGAATTATTGAACGTTTCTTCGAAGAGACCGGGATCAGATATGTTATCCGAAAACCACTTCGATCCAACAAATGTGTTTCGAAGTAAAGACATCTTGAAGATGATGGAATTGGGAGACGGAGCTCTCAAGTGTTTCATTCAGTCCCAGAACGCACTTGTATGGATGAATGCTGATATTGCATTGTTGCCTAGAGGGCAGTGTTAGCATTCCAAGTGGGAAGTGTTATATAAATGTAAAACGTAGCCTCGAGCCTCATTAATTGGGAAATGAAAAAAATCGGGTATGCAGTAGAGCCAAGTGGGTCGCTCCCATCAGGGTATGGTCATTCCAAATCTAGATCGGTTACGATCTATTCTTGTTTGCCTAGCCTCGGGGCCCAAAGCGGGTTGATCATATTCGGTACTACTAGTCAAGTGGTAGGTCAGTCCTGTGTGGCAGGGGTACAAGATGTTCTTGTCAAACCCTGGTGCATTTAATCTAGAGGTGTACCTTCAGAAGGTAGTTCCTTACCTTGTCATGGTAAGGAATCAATTCTCCAATATGAGCTTTACGGACTTAGTTGTGCCCAACTATGTTGAGACGTGAGATGCAAGCATTTAAGTTATATTCATATTTTACTTTGACCCCTAGATATTATTATAATGTAAATGGATTCTATAGAAATTTTTTTGGTTATCGTAAGGAGAAAACCTATTCGTGTTTGTGTGCGGTGTGGTCTTACGAGATACTTTTGATTTTCAAATGGTTTTCTATAACTTTAAAATCCAGTTTGGTGTGTTCTCTCACCCTAGTTTTGCAGACTGACTCGGGTGTTATTTTGTTATAATGCTCGGTTAGACCGAGCATATTTACAAATTGCTTTGGATGTATTGGAACTTAGGAGACGAGTTGGAGGTCTTCAAGTCGTATTTACGTATATGTTTTATTTTTGCTGTTTTATTCTTGAAATCATCAGTTTTTATGAGAACAGTCTGTTAAAACTGTCCAGGCTTATGATAGTGAATTGTTGTTGTACTCTAATGAATGTATGTATATAACAGTTTCTCTTTGTAAAGATCATTGATATTATATAATATATTGATCCGCTGCGATTGAGAGATTCTGTGTTATTCTTAATTTCTTTTCTCTTCTTATTCTCTTCTCTACTTCTTTCCTCTTTCTTTCCCATAACTATTCACCTTTCCATTCGGTTTGGGTTGGACATGTGTGGTTTATTGCTATCTCGAATTGTGCGGATTGGCGGGTCGTTACAATAGTCAAAGATAAGATTAGAGATTACCTCCTAAATAATCTTTCCTTAAGTTTCAAACCGTTCTATAAAACTCCTGTATAAAATCCAAGTCTTTCAACTCTATTCATGGGTCTTGAACATATTTATAAACAAATAAAGATCATTTACTTCTAAAACAGTATTATATATAAAAATAATTATTAAATTAAACAATTTGAATAAATAAATAATTATTATTGACTTAAACATCTTATAACAATAATTAATCATTTCAAAAACAATAATAATTAATCTCTTTTGATAAATTCTTTAAAACATATTAACTATAAACAAATAACTTTAAAGGAGAAACATGTACATGACTTAAACATCTTACATTAAATATATGTATTCATGTACATGTTTCTTCTTAAGTGTGTATATATATAAGAATAAAAGAAAATATTTTATAAAGGAAAATATATATACACACACATATAAAAACATACCTTTTTCAACACAAGGACACAAGAGCATGACATGAATAGTGGAAAGCATAGGGAGTGGGTAGTATGAACGGTTTTGAGGGGATGGAGGAGGTATGGCAATGCATGCGTACATATATTTTAATATAAATCACTTAGTGTTATTTTAATCAAATCCTAAACCTATATATACCCCTTTATCTTCATATTTTTCATTTTACAATCTCCTTCTCTACTTTTAAAATTCCTCGGAGCTTGGATAAACACTTTCATAGCTTCTCTTCATATCTTCTAATTTGAGAAATATTCACTTCTTTTTGCAAAAATTGCTTCTAAAGTTCACTAAAACGCTTCTACAACCCATTCCACATCTCCTCTTCCAAAATACAACACTCCACCAACCAAAACCACAAGGGACGAGCCCAAACCTTCCAAGGCCGAACCCATTAGCCCAAGGTCGAGCCCAAACACCAATTGGTTAAGCCCAATTCAAGTGTTCGTGGGTCCAAAAGTTTCAAATTTGCAACATTCTTAAGCATTTTTGAGTTCCGGCAAAAGTTGCTTTGATTTAGAAAAAATTTCAGTGATTAAAACTTTTGTTTTTTGGAAAAGAAATTAACTTGATTTTGATGGACTGTATATTGTGAAAATATGGTGATTGTTATGTTGAATTATCATGTCGTATTGATGACATATGATGATATGTTTATGTTTGAACTTGGTTTTGGTGATTGGTTGATATGTTTGGATATGTATATGGATATGGATATGTGATATGGGGTATGATATTATGATAGTATGTTTATGAAAACAAAACCCTGTGTATATGATGTAAATGTTGTGAAATTTGCACCTCGAAAAGTCACAAAGGACTTGAGATCCGATTTGAAAACGAAAGCTTTTTTTAGCTTTGGATTTATGAAAATGTTTTCCAAGTTTTTACCTTTGTTTTAAGTTTTCAAAACTTTCCCATTTGTGTTTTCAAAGATGTAGTAGCTAGAAATAAAGTGAAGATTTCTTCTAGATATCAATTCTAGCGAACTGCATTATCGATAGTCGCTATGAATGCAGTTCGAAAATTTTCAAGATTTCAAGTTTTAAGTGTTTTCTTTTGGATTGTTTTTGGAAACTCATTTTGAATTAATTAAGTAATTCAAAATTTTAAGTTTTTAATTACTTAGTCATTTAATAATTTAAATTAATTTAATTTGGGTAATTCTTAATTAATTAAGTAATTAGGTTAAATAATTAAAGTTTAAGAAATTATTAACTAAGTTAATTATTTTTAATTAAGTTTTAAATAATGATTAATTAAGATAAAATGGAATTAATTTTATTTAATAAAGTTTATTTTATTTAATTAATTATTTAATTAGAGTTAATTATTTAATCAATTATTATTTTATTAAAGGTTAATTATCCACTTAATGAGGGTTTAATTTCTTAAATAAATGTTAATTAATTAAAGTATAATTAGGGTTTAATTATAAATAAAATTTGGATTATTAATGATTTAGTTTTGATTTAATTAGGATTAATTAAGGTTTAATTGAGTTTAAACTTATGATTTACTTAAAGTTTATTTGTTTTTAAGGTTTCTTTAAAAATCATATCGGTTATTTTTTTAACCAATTTTCTTGTTTAAGTGAATTGTTTTAAAACCAAGAATCTCTTGTCCATGCTATTAAGTAGCCAAATGAATTAAAGTAGTTGTAATAAAACAATGATGTGTTTTATTGAAAGTAAGTCGACTTGTACTCATCATAAATACCGCACTTGGGACCGTGATGAATACAAGAGGGTTAATTTCGATAAGCGTGTCATGATAATCTAAGCATATGGAACATATGTTCATATGTAAATCTACACACCTTGATAGTGGAACAGTCCACAATAAATAACTTGACCTTTTAAGATTATCGAAGGTTGGGTTTGGAGAGACCGGGATCGAATATTAGTTGTTATTCGAAGACCACTTCGAACCAACGTAGACGTTCGAATTGGAAATAGTAAAGGTAAGGACCAAGATGAAGACTTAGAAGTGCAAGGGCTATTTGCTACTAACCCTGAGGGTGATTCCAAAATAGGTGTAGTGTAGATAGTGCTTTCGGTCCGTTCATTTCTTGAATGACTTGTATGGATAAGTGTTGACATTGTGTCAACATATGGAAGGCAATGTTAGCATTCCAAGTGGCAATGCTAAAATAAAGGTAAAACATAGCCTTAGCCCTCATCAACCGGGAATGACTAAAACATGAGAGATGCAGCAAGGCTAGGTGGGTTGCTCCCTTGAGGGTAAGGTCATCCCTATCTAGAGTTCCAACTATTCACTCATTTATGCTTCGGTTCGGTTGCTGATGCCAACCGAGGGGTAATCTTATTCGGTACTATCCTCTAAAAGGTAGGCCGGTCTTGTGTTGGCAGGGGTCGATAGGTTAGACCTTGGTGTTATTTTATCTAGAGATGCACCGTGACGGGCGGTACCTCAGTAGCCCAGTCATTGTATGGAATCCATTCTCCAATAAGTGCCATACGTTTTTAGTTGTACCCAAATATGTTGAAATGTGAGATGCAAGCATTTCAGCTATGTTCTATTTTACTTGAAAACCCTAGACATTATCATAATATCACTGAATTCTATTAAAGTGTTTTGGTTATCGTAAGATAAAAACCCGTCCGTATTTATGTGCGGCGTGGTATTACAAGATACCTTTGTTTTCAAAGTGGTTTATGAAAGTAAGAATTTGAGTTTACTCACACCAGACCCATGTCTAACCTGGATTCTTTTCCTAAAAATCTTGGGTACTTCAATTTTTATGAGTAGCCAAGTAATCCAGGTTTCTTACGGAAGCATTTTGAAGGAGCCGGAGCTGGAGGCTTCATCATAGCTAGTTATTATCTTATTCGTTGTGTTTATGTATGATCTGTGTATTTTGTGATGGGCAGGCAGTATAACTGCCTAGTTGAAATTGTATTGTAATGACTCTGATACCACATTGTAATAGCTTGTCTTTCTGTTCAAGGCGGTCGTTACAATGGGGTTTTCAAATAAATAATTACATAGCCGAAATTGTTACATTAATTAAATTCCAGCATAATGGGTATACAACTAAGGCATGTACATGTTTCTTCGTGTCATGCTTTGATACCAAGTGTAACGACCCGCCAATCCATACAATTCAAGTTGAAAATAAACCACACATGTCCAATTCAAATCGAACGAAAAGACTGATAGTTATGGGAAATAAGAAGAAAGAAGAAGGAAAATAAACTAAAACAATCATAGAATCTCACAATCGCAGCGGAACAACATATAATATAAAATCAATAATCTTTACAAAGGAGAAACTATTATATACATACAACCATCAGAGTACAACAACAATCACAATCATCAGCTTGATCTGGGTCATTACATTCTTCCTCCCTTAAAAAGAATTGTCCCCGAAATTGTCAAGGTAAGAAAAATGCCACAAACCCATTAAATTTTCAAAACCAATTAGTTGTAATAGATTACCAATTCTTCTAAGTCGTTTAACTTCTCAAAATCAAATAGTTGTAACTTCTTATAAAAACTTTTCTAAGTTTTCCAGTTCATTCATAGTTATTAGCTAATATCATTCAAAGATACAAAACCAAAATCTAATTTTTTAGTAAAATAAATACTTTAAAAAAAATCTCAAAAATTTTCTAATGCCTTAAATTTTCGAAAAATTTCGCCAGCGTCCCCTTTGCGCGGCTCGCTCGTAGTAAATAACAATATATATATATATATATATATATATCACAAATATACATCTCATCTTCGAGGATGAGGCATCCCGTAAGGAAAATATAAAAATACGATATGTAATCTGAGATGTGTATCTTTTATTATATTAACGAGCATATACAATGAATATAATGCAAAAGCGAGCTCCAAACGCGAAGCTTACATCATCCGCACCTACTAAACACTCAACAACCAATGAGAATATGTTTATAGAAAGCAACATCACTATATAATAAGCATATACAATAACTATATGCAATTTTTAGCAAATGTAACAAGGAAAATCATTAACCAAATAATATTCATCTGATTTTATTTACCATCATATCCATTTGCATTTTCAAATGTCAACATCTAATTTATGCACTTTCCTTTTAATATTATCATGCAATTGATTCACTTCCAATTTATTCACCTTTATTTTACCGACATTCAATTTATTTTCATTCAATCCATTTACATTCAATTGATTTATATTCAATTTAAATCAATTCAATTATTCACATTAAATTTATTTGCACCCATTTATTCTCATTCACTTGAGTCTCATTCAATAATTAACATTTCTTATTTATGTCTAATTTATTCATATCCAATTCGTTTATCCATGCCAAATTAATTTTCATCCAATTTATTCACGTTCAATTAATCATCATTCAATTTATTCTCATTTTCATTACTTACATTCACCTTAAATTCAATCTGAGGTTGATAACAATTCTTTGCATACTAATTCGTTTATGGACTATTTCCATAAAACCATTACTTAAGTTTATTCCAAACATTTCACAATACACAACTCATGTTTATACTTCTCCATAACTTAGGTTCATATTTAATTATATCAAACAACCTTCCAACCATATTTTCGTTTACAACATATATCAAATTTCATTTTGTAACTCAAATTTATACTCATTCCATTACTTCATTTCATTAATTCACTTATCAATTCATTTAATCTATTACTCAATTTATTTAACTTAAGTTAAATTTTAAATTTCATATCTCAATTCAAATTTTCTTTTCATATCTATACTATGTCCAAATTTTAAGTTCAAAAACTTATTATCTTATGTTTCTCAAAACGTCTACATAGAAATTTCAGAATTTTTAAACATTCGATATTATTTCAAATCATTTTGAAATCGTATATATACATAACTCCTTTATATTTCGAATTACACTTCTGGAATCTAAAACAAATATGTTTTACTAAAACAAAACTTCAATGGTAGCAATTTCTCACTTAGAAACTCGAAAATGAATACTGATGATGTGGCCATCATCACCAGGATTATTTTCCAGCGACTGAGATGAGTTCAGTGCTTTCTATTTCTTAAATTCCATTTAAAATATTTCTAGTTAAAACATTTTCCTAAAATAATACTATTATTATTTATTCCAAAATGCCTTAAAAACAATTTTCAAAACCACTGGAATTTAAATTCTCAAGCTTCTTGTTTTAAGTCCAAATTTATTAACAAATCACATTTATACAATATCACTTCTTATGTAATTCATTTCACAAATGTTGATTATTTTAGTTATAATCAATACTCTGTAATTCAGACTTATAAATTTATTTTCTTCTATATCTCAATTTACAGATGTTTAACTTTGTTTAAATTATGATAATAACAACTTTTATTAAAACAATAACAAATGATAACAATCAAATATTATCATTCGTTAACACCCAAACACACCAAATATAACTATAATAATTTCTAAAATATTATTCCTTCATATATAGAATAAAATTTTGGTAAAATTATTTCATTTATCCACTTATAAAACAGTATTGTGTCAGATTGCCTTGTTTAAGCATTTAGAAACCCCTATCAATATTGTGACGTCCCACGCGCCGACCATAATTCATAAGAAACTCAACAGTTAAATTAACACAATATAACATATTTTTATATCATTAACAAATACGTGCTCATATCTATAATACACTCAAAAATCATAATAAGGCATTCCATTACCTTATCTCTTAATGAGTTACCCCACCAAAGCCAAGGTTCTCACTTACTTAGTTTCTGTAAAATCCAAATTTACTTTATTAAGCGTTATGTGGTAGTGATAATTATTTACATCAATTATCTTTGTCAAAGCTATACAATTTTGAACTTATGGAATTTGGTAATGGTTGAAATTCCAATATTGTCCATATTCAATCCTATAGTTCAAACATAAAGTTTTTGGTTCAATAATAACAATTTTTATTAATCGAACTACTTTGGCCAAATACTTTGACTTTGAACTGATTTCAGTTGACCGTGATACAAACCTCATAAAATTAAGGAAAGAAATCCGCTCTTGAATAGTGCTTCACTTGTAATGCTTCCTCTCAACCCAAATATAGTTAATTGATGGATGCATTGTCATGATTTAACTATAATTAAAGTGGAGTTTCCACATTAAACATCAACAATACTCTCAAGTCAAGACAACTATGAAATTTTGTCACATTAATATTTTTTGTTTGACATTAACTACACTAACAAATAGAAACTATGGAGTGAGTCATTCCATAGTTATCCAATAAATATCAGTACGTAACCCCTTGATGACCAAGCAATCGTGAGTGATAAACTGCCCAATGTTTCGAGAGCACTACGTACTCTAGCCTCAACGGATGTATTAATATCCATTCCCGATACATCTCGATTATGAATATTTAAAACAGTATGTTTAATTTTATTGTGATAAATTACTCATGCTTACAACAATTTGTAACTACTGTAAAAAACATACCATTTATGGATTTTCTATTAAACATACTTTTAATTAAATCAATTAATTAATATACCACATTATATCAAGGATATAGCAGGAAGAAAACACCTTTTATTTCGAACAATATTGGTTATCGGGTTAGATATATGTAATAATTAAATAATTACCCCTAAGGCATACCACTAACTCTTTAAGTTCACATCTTTTGTAATATTTCATTAATAAAAGCATGCTTTAACATAGAAAAAGTAATTTCATGGGGTGATGTTGAAACTCTTAAAAGTATATATTGATGTACATAGTTAATCTTCCATTGCCATTGTAAATATGATGAATATCTATCTTGAAATGTATATTTTGTATAAGCATGTGATTTGAGATGACTCACCGGGTGTCCTAAAAATAAACCTTATATCATTCTTGGGTTTTAAAAGTAAAAATATTTTATCCAATTCTTTTAAATATAATAAAAACATGACTCGAAAAGTATTTGATGCCTTAATGTTAATTTGTATTACTTCATTACTTATGCCTTGTTTTCTTCTCATGTATTCATGTTTTGAAGTCCTTGTTTTTAGTTGCAGTTGGTGTAGTGGATGAAGCAGCGATCGACGATCCAAAGGTTCGAAGTATAAATAGAAGGTTAGGTTTCAAACGTTTCTCATAAGCATATAATTAAGTGTATATGATTGATAGCATTTATACTGTAAGGACCCGATTCTTCGACTTCCGAAATCGACATCGATACGTCCACTGTATCGACTGCCGAGCAACGAATGCCGGAAAACCGAATTCTTAGGGTTTTAGAAAGAAGAAAAAGGTAGAAGAAGAAGAAAGAGTAGAAGAAGAAGAGAAGAACAACAGAACAACAATAGAAACAGAAAACAATATCAGAATCTTACATATCGCAGCGGAACAATATATAAAAGATAAACACTAGTCTTTTAAAACAAAGAGCTATATCAGTTTATACATACATCAATCATCAGAGTCAATATACAACAATGGACAGTTATAGAACTTGTCCTCATACAGAATACACAGCGGAATAAATAATATCAGATACTAATACTACGTCTCGTCCTCCAGCTTATCTCCAAAGCTCCAGAATATCCAGAATATCCTGATAATCTAACTCTAGACTGTCCGTGTGGAAAATTTAAGGGCACCCAGAGTTTAGAAGGGAAACAATAAACTCCGAGTCAGTCATGGTGACTGGTGTGAGATCGTAAAACAGTTTTTTTTTTATAACAACAAAATAATTTTAAAGTCAATTCGAAATGCTTTTGGAAAATGAAACTACCATAAGACCTCCCGCCACACACACAATGCAAACGCAGTCGCCTCCATCACACGCGCGCACCCGCGGCCATCGACCATCCAGCCACCATCAGTTCGCGAGCACGATGACTGACCCCACTGCCTCACGCTGCCTCGCTTCATCACGACGTACTCCTGTTCGAACTGGCTGCGACGAGCACTGAATCTCCCCACCATCGCCTCACTCCACGCCTCGCGAATGCCTGGCCTTGCGCTCGCGACTCCCAGTCCTAGCCTCGCGTCGCCGACCTTCCCCTGAATCGCGACAACATCCCGCTCGAGTCGAAACCCTATCGGCCTCGCTATCTCGAATCGCGATTTTTTTTTTCTGAGTGGAGTTCGATTGAAAGAAGACTGAAGAGGGAGAGGTTGCAGTTTTTTGAACGAGTTCTGTGATTTCTTTGAGGGCGGCCATTTAAATTTTCATTTGAATCTGAACTCCATTTTTGTTGAACGAGAGCGTTTTCTATTTGAAAATGAGGGGCACGATTCGATTTTTAAAATGAAGAGAAGGAGTTCAGGCATTACTTTGAAATGAGAGCAGTAAGCTTTGCACGATCTCGTTCGTGATCACCGCGTGATTTTAGGCGTGGAACGTGGTGATGTAAATTAATATAATTTTAAATTTTAAAATTAAATTAAATTTAATCTCTACGCATTTGCATATCGTACGGTCACGAAACAACTCCGAAAAATACGAAATTTGAAATCCAGTAATAATTCAATATTACGGACCCAATGGCACTGGTTTCGTTGAATTTCGAGACTGTGCCTCGGACGGCTATTTTTAAATATTGATTCAAACAATATAATTTCAAAACTGAACAAACACTTTCAATTCGATTCTGAAACTTCAATTATCTTCAGTATCATCAATATAAATTTTAAAAGCTTTTGAAATATTTTTCTTCGGCTTACAATCGAAGATACAAATTTTATTCAACTTACAATAGATTAAATTTTATAAATTTAATCGCCAATTTCAAAGTTATGTCGGGAATTCAAATTAAATCATCGTTCAAATATTTAAAATTAATTAAATATTCTCAATTAAATTTGTTCAAAATTCTGGGTCGTTACAAACTTCCCTCCTTAAAAGAATTTCGTCCTCGAAATTACAAGTTAGGAAAAGTGGTCCTTAACTCGTCTACTATTTTTCACAATCTAATAGTTTTATCAATCTATCAAAACAAATCTTTCTACTAAAGATTCGTTATAAATCCAACTAGATTTTTCCAACTTCAGTTATAAGTTTCAAACAACATTGTTTAACTTCTCAATTCAAATTCGAGTTTAAATTCAAATTTTAAACTTACAAAATTTTCTCAAAAATTTTCTAACGCCCTAAATTTTCGAAAATTTTTGCCAGCGTCTCCTTTGCGCGGCTAATACGGCACGACTACAAAACGTCCCTACGGACTCTCAGATTTCAAAAAGAAAAAGAAAAAGCCAAGCGGCTAGACAAGAAATCATCAAATCTCATATTGAAATTTAAATACTTACCTTTTGTCGAGCAATTCAAATTATCTTTGAAATCAAATCCAATTCCTTTTTCCTGTATATCCTACTAGCCATAATATCTAGTTACATATATTCAAACCATTTTGCACATTTTGTTACAAAATTTTCAATACAAACTGCTTATACATTTTTAGCTTACTATTGAAGTTACACCTATTCATTTTCATTCAACTTTTACATTTCACATTCATTTGAATTTAGTTTACCATTTCAATTAAATTTGGATTCAACTTACTTCTGAATATTGAATTTATCAATCATCTTTCATTCACTTCAACTAATCTTAAAACTTCATTTTATTTCACTCTATTCAAATTTGTTTTCAATATTCAGTTTCAATTCCAGTTTTATTCTTTTGTTCATTCCCAAAATTTATTTTCAATTCACTATTTTGGTTTATAACTACTCACATTAAACTGGATTTCAAATTCCATATGAATTTAATTCATTTCAAACCATATTAATTTGGTCAATATTCAATTAGTTTCACTTACTAATTTTAGTTTAATACTTCACAAATCAAATTCAATTCCAGTTCTATTTACTTACAAATTCAAAATGAATTTTAACATTCAATTTCATGTTCTTGTACTTACAATTGCAAATTTATTTATTCATTCACGAAATTCTTTCATTTTCAATTTGAATTCTCATTTCTATCAAATTTCAAATATTTTATAAGTCTTTGACTTATTTACAT
This sequence comes from Allium fistulosum, assembly GCA_030737815.1. Lineage (NCBI taxonomy): Eukaryota > Viridiplantae > Streptophyta > Magnoliopsida > Asparagales > Amaryllidaceae > Allium > Allium fistulosum. The sequence continues at coordinate 72,514,835 of CM060903.1, forward strand.
TTCGATTTATCAAATCGTTTATACATTCACTTACAATTGTAAATTCCATTCATTTGAAAATTTATTTCTACTAACTTGAATTTATCTTTAAATTCGAACCATCTCTTTTCATTTAGCTCACAATTCAAGTTTCAATTTAACTAATTCAACTTCCATTTCATGAACAATTCATTTTTCTTTTCCAAGTTAGGAATTTCCTATTCAACGTGATTCAAATCAAATCACATTTCATTATTGAATTTTGTTGCAAATGTTCTTCTGAAACTCTATTTCAGATTAAAAATCACATTAATATTTCATATTCACAAATCCTATTTGTATATGGTTTTTATTTCTTTAAGTCAGATTTTTATTTAACTTTAAACTTTACAAGTTATCAATTTCATAATATTTCATAAATATTTTTATATAGTATTCCAAAGTCTTTTCAACCTTTTCAAAACCATTTTGAAAACAATTCAAATTATCCTTTGAATTTTCTAAAACAAAATCCAAATTTTTCAAACAACTTCCATTTAAAACAATTTGGCAGCAATTCCTCTTTTAGAAACCCGAAAATGAACACCGGTGATGCCATGGTCATCATCGAAATTATTTTCCAGGGACCGAAAAGAGTTTAGAGCTTTTCATTTCTTCAAAACATTTTTCAAAACCTTTGAAATTCATTTTCCAATCAAAAAGATTTAAACTTCCAAATCTCCAAAATTTTCAGAATTCTTTTCAAAACATTTCCAAAAACTTCTCTGGAATTCCGTTTCAAATTACAAATCACATTTATAATTTATATATTTTTTTTTAATTTCATTTGTACGTGAATTTATTTCTTAACTTTCGATTCACATTTATTAATTTCATTTGTTAATGAATTTATCTTCAATCTTTGGTTATTACTTTAATTCAATTTCAATATAACAATGATAATAATTCAATGTTATTACTTTCCTAACAACCATACATCCATATACTATGATAATTCATAGAAAATCATTTCGTTTCTATACAAAAATAGTTTTGGGTAAAATTATTTCATTCACCCTATTTAAAACAATACTATGTCGTCTTGCCTCGTTTAAGTGTTTAGAAATCCCTATCGATAATATGGCGTCCACATACCGACCAAAATTCACAAACATCTCAACGGATAAGCAAACACAATATAAAACATTTTTATATTCACTAACAAATACGCGCTCATATCTATTATTACACTCAACTCATTCTAGAGTACTACTGACTCTATCTCTAATGAGTACACCCAACAGAGCAGGGTTGTCGCTTAACCATATGCTTTGATACCACGTTGTAAGGACCCGATTCTTCGACTTCCGAAATCGACATCGATACGTCCACTGTATCGACTGCCGAGCAACGAATGCCGGAAAACCGAATTCTTAGGGTTTTAGAAAGAAGAAAAAGGTAGAAGAAGAAGAAAAGAGTAGAAGAAGAAGAGAAGAACAACAGAACAACAATAGAAACAGAAAACAATATCAGAATCTTACATATCGCAGCGGAACAATATATAATAGATAAACACTAGTCTTTTAAAACAAAGAGCTATATCAGTTTATACATACATCAATCATCAGAGTCAATATACAACAATGGACAGTTATAGAACTTGTCCTCATACAGAATACACAGCGGAATAAATAATATCAGATACTAATACTACGTCTCGTCCTCCAGCTTATCTCCAAAGCTCCAGAATATCCAGAATATCCTGATAATCTAACTCTAGACTGCCCGTGTGGAAAATTTGTGGGCACCCAGAGTTTAGAAGGGAAACAATAAACTCCGAGTCAGTCATGGTGACTGGTGTGAGATCGTAAAACAGTTATTTTTTTTATAACAACAAAATAATTTTAAAGTCAATTCGAAATGCTTTTGGAAAATGAAACTACCATAAGACCTCCCGCCACACACACAATGCAAACGCAGGATTGGAGGAGATTTCTTCTTATGATAGTCAAAGATGCTTACTACGCAAAATCAAATTCTTTTTTGATATTATTATTAGTGCATAGTGTAGAAAACATTTCGAAAGTATAATATTAATCTTAGCCAACATACGACTAGTATCGTATGCCTACTATAGCTACCATCCAAACAGTGGGGCGCCACCATAAGTGAATGATAGGTTCTACAACTAATACCGTACAAGGCTCGTATTGTTTCTTTGGATTTCCAACAAATGGTCAGGCTAAGGAACTTCCTATCCACGATGGGTACGTCCCTGGAATAGACGACCCGAGAACCTAACCGGATCTCTGCCAACACAAGGCCGGGTTACCTCTGCAAAAATAGGTAACTACTGACACGCGTATGCCATCCCCCGATCGTCACCGATCTTCCCGAGGATCCCCGATTCGCAACAACCACAAAGTAATAAATTTGCAGCAACCACAGAGGTTAAGTATCTGGGCTCCATACCATGATACCACCTTTATCCAGAAGGAATGACATACACTAAGGGGCGCTACTCCCTAGAACCTTGCTGCATCCTTCCTGTTTTGACCATTTCCGGGGTGTGAGGCTCGATGAAGTCTCGTCCACAAAGCTACGCTTTCTACAAAGCCATGCTTCGGGTCAAACAAATGATCAACCTATGATCACAAAGATATAAGATCAAACAAATGATCATATCACAAATGATCAAACACTGATCATTTCACAGCAACACTCAGTATGCCACGTTACCAAATTGGGATATATCGCTGATAAATTTCAACTACATAACCTCTGAGCTCGTACGTCTCAGAGAAGGGTGTTAAGCTAAGAGAATAAATTCTCTGCCACCAACAGAAATGTATTTGAAAGAAATCAGCTTTATATCTCAAATTGTAATGTCAGACACACAATCCATACAAGTCTGTTCCGGGATCGAACAGAACCGAAGGCACTTCTCACGAAGCCCTTGCATATCCGGATAAATTTCTAATCACGTCCGGACTTCCCGTCACTAAGGGTGATAAAACCTCTAAACCGGAGATCAGCCGATGTAGAGTAACTCGACGGTAATCCTTCCGTTTTCAAAAATATCCGGTCTTCAACACCGGTCTTCAAATGCGATTCATAACGACGTATCACATATTCGGAATGGGTTATACGACCCCATGGTCCTTTCCCGGTTAACCCGAATAGTGAGCGTTTATTCAAAAATAAGTGTGGCATTCAAATTCATTCAATTCACAACAAATACCTACTCAAGGTAAATATTGATAGTCGGTTATTTAACTATCAATAAAGATGCGCAACATCATCAGATTCCAAATAATTTTCCCAAATTATATATTTTCCAAAATACCTTTACTAGATATAAAATTTCCACACTCCGAAAATAAATCAATATTTATTTTTAAACAGATTCCCTTTCCTTTATAAATTCCATATTGAATTTATATTTCAAAATATCTACTGATATACGATTTTCAAATCGATTTCAATATTCACTTTCAATTTATCCTTACAGAGATAAACCTCAGAACGTTCATTTCATATTGGAAAAGCATTTCCATACTTATTTAATAATAAGTATTTCACAAATCTTTTATTTTCAACACTTGGAAAATATTCGATATACTTAAATCAAATTTAAGTATAAATCCATTCTTTCAGGAAATCATTAATTTTAACATCTATTTGAGTCAAAACGAATGTTGCGTAAAACATCGTTACGACGACTCGAAATCACTAGTATAGGGATTCGGATTTTAAGATAGATATATGTAAATCCCAATACTACATAAAAACATTTCCTTTCGGAAATCATTTACTATAACAACAGTGTTATAGTCCACCATTTCCTTATTTCTCGAAAACGTCTATTTCAACAATAAAAATGTTGAAATCTATGATTTCGATATTCAATATATTTTAAAACATCGTTTAAAATAATTAACTTCATTTCAAATATCACTTTCCCAAAACCATATCCATTTTACTTAAAAATATATTCACTGTCCAAAATCGTGAATATACTTCACTAACCACATTTCAATCTTTTCTACACATTTTATTTCAAGAATTATCCACTATCCAAAATCGTGGATAAAATTCCCTTAATAATCTCTATATTTAAATCAATCAAATTTGATTTATTTCCGAATTTATAAAAACAACGTTTATAAAATTTTATTTCCATTTTATAACAACTTCGATTTATACATCTTCTTTAATGACCCATTCAATTTATAAGTTAATATAACTTATAATTCATTTATTTTAAAAGAAATCGTTCTTTTAAACTTCACAAAATTTAAAACTTTCAGATTTCATTAACTTATGAAATCCCATTTACACTTCATTTTAACACTTATAGAAACTTGTCTTATAATCCCAATATTCCAAATTTATAAATATCCATTTTTGTACATCTTTTAAATAAACCGTTTATAATACTAGAAATCCCAATTTAAACCATTTCATAAATTTCTTAACTTTTATTTCAAAAATCACACTTAGATTTTTATTTCACAAAAATCTTAACTTTTATAACTTTAAAATTTTAGACGTTTATTTATTTAAAATAAATCAATTCAACAATTCAATAAAACGTCTACTTTCAAAAATTACTTTAAAATCCTTTTAAAGTAAAAGTCGTTATTTTTAAACTTCAAAACTTAAATCCGATGATGCACAGCACCAATTAGTCAATCACAACATCAAACATCATATATCAACATATGATAACAGAATATACATCAATATCTGTAAATAAATAAATACTGGTGAGGAATCCAGTTGGATCCCTCCACCTGTTTCCCTGCATCCACAGATGTTAGCACAATACCAATTCCACTTCGAGGTGGAATATCGCGGTATATGGGTTTTATAAAAATATCCGCTTACTAACAGCGCAATAGGGTCTCATCCGCTATACGAGGCAGGAAATCATCAATCCAATATATACATATGCCAATATGTATATATTGCTATATATATAGATATATATCCTACTATATCTAATATCACATCCAATAGCAATCAAATCAATCAATAAATAACTGAAAATTCCACTTTCATTTTGAGTGAGAAAAATCTCACCTTAGCTTTTATTTTTGCAATCCAATTTCCATCCCAGTTTATTTCTCCATTCCAGACCTTGTATAAATATTCATACGGTTTTATTAATATTTGAACAATAGAATAAATCAATTACCGTTAAATAGTTAAATTAACTGATAGTTTTTATTTAAACCAATTCTCCTTTAAATAAATTTATTTAACTAATGATTTAAATTTAAAACTAAATTTTTTCTTTTATTCACCAGAGATTTTATTTTAAACCAAATTTCTTTAAACCAAAATCTCATGTATATAAATATTTCAAACATTTTTTTCCTTATATGAATTTCTTCAATATTTTAAAACTCCTTTGTATAAATTCTTTTCTGTTTTAAACCTTTACATTTTATATCTACATATATATATACACTTAAATTAACGTTCGAACCAATTAAATAACCAAATTTTTTTCTTTAATAAATTTATCTAACAAGTTATTAAATTTCTCTTTTTGAATAGATTTATTTAATTTAACTAATACCTTTAATTCTCTAAACCAATCACTTTTTAATAAATTGATTTAACTGAAAATTAATTTTAAAACAGAACTACCTCATTGTATATCAAGCATCCCAGAGTTTCTCGACTTCGAAACTGTTGTGACAATCTTCACCAGATTCCCACGATCGAGCACTCGAACATCCACTATCCGACCTCCACCTGACTTTGCAGTCGCCTCCATCACACGCGCGCACCCGCGGCCATCGACCATCCAGCCACCATCAGTTCGCGAGCACGATGACTGACCCCACTGCCTCACGCTGCCTCGCTTCATCACGACGTACTCCTGTTCGAACTGGCTGCGACGAGCACTGAATCTCCCCACCATCGCCTCGCTCCACGCCTCGCGAATGCCTGGCCTTGCGCTCGCGACCCCCAGTCCTAGCCTCGCGTCGCCGACCTTCCCCTGAATCGCGACAACATCCCGCTCGAGTCGAAACCCTATCGGCCTTGCTATCTCGAATCGCGATTTTTTTTATTATTTTTTTTCTGAGTGGAGTTCGATTGAAAGAAGACTGAAGAGGGAGAGCTTGCAGTTTTTTGAACGAGTTCTGTGATTTCTTTGAGGGCGGCCATTTAAATTTTCATTTGAATCTGAACTCCATTTTTGTTGAACGAGAGCGTTTTCTATTTGAAAATGAGGGGCACGATTCGATTTTTAAAATGAAGAGAAGGAGTTCAGGCATTACTTTGAAATGAGAGCAGTAAGCTTTGCACGATCTCGTTCGTGATCACCGCGTGATTTTAGGCGTGGAACGTGGTGATGTAAATTAATATAATTTTAAATTTTAAAATTAAATTAAATTTAATCTCTACGCATTTGCATATCGTACGGTCACGAAACAACTCCGAAAAATACGAAATTTGAAATCCAGTAATAATTCAATATTACGGACCCAATGGCACTGGTTTCGTTGAATTCCGAGACTGTGCATCGGACGACTATTTTTAAATATTGATTCAAACAATATAATTTCAAAACTGAACAAACACTTTCAATTCGATTCTGAAACTTCAATTATCTTCAGTATCATCAATATAAATTTTAAAAGCTTTTGAAATATTTTTCTTTGGCTTACAATCGAAGATACAGATTTTATTCAACTTACAATAGATTAAATTTTATAAATTTAATCGCCAATTTCAAAGTTATATCGGGAATTCAAATTAAATCATCGTTCAAATATTTAAAATTAATTAAATATTCTCAATTAAATTTGTTCAAAATTCTGGGTCGTTACAAACTTCCCTCCTTAAAAGAATTTCGTCCTCGAAATTACAAGTTAGGAAAAGTGGTCCTTAACTCGTCTACTATTTTTCACAATCTAATAGTTTTATCAATCTATCAAAACAAATCTTTCTACTAAAGATTCGTTATAAATCCAACTAGCTTTTTCCAACTTCAGTTATAAGTTTCAAACAACATTGTTTAACTTCTCAATTCAAATTCGAGTTTAAATTCAAATTTTAAACTTACAAAATTTTCTCAAAAATTTTCTAACGCCCTAAATTTTCGAAAAATTTTGCCAGCGTCTCCTTTGCGCGGCTAATACGGCACGACTACAAAACGTCCCTACGGACTCTCAGATTTCAAAAAGAAAAAGAAAAAGCCAAGCGGCTAGACAAGAAATCATCAAATCTCATATTGAAATTTAAATACTTACCTTTTGTCGAGCAATTCAAATTATCTTTGAAATCAAATCCAATTCCTTTTTCCTGTATATCCTACTAGCCATAATATCTAGTTACATATATTCAAACCATTTTGCACATTTTGTTACAAAATTTTCAATACAAACTGCTTATACATTTTTAGCTTACTATTGAAGTTACACCTATTCATTTTCATTCAACTTTTACATTTCACATTCATTTGAATTTAGTTTACCATTTCAATTAAATTTGGATTCAACTTACTTCTGAATATTGAATTTATCAATCATCTTTCATTCACTTCAACTAATCTTAAAACTTCATTTTATTTCACTCTATTCAAATTTGTTTTCAATATTCAGTTTCAATTCCAGTTTTATTCTTTTGTTCATTCCCAAAATTTATTTTCAATACACTATTTTGGTTTATAACTACTCACATTAAACTGGATTTCAAATTCCATATGAATTTAATTCATTTCAAACCATATTAATTTGGTCAATATTCAATTAGTTTCACTTACTAATTTTAGTTTAATACTTCACAAATCAAATTCAATTCCAGTTCTATTTACTTACAAATTCAAAATGAATTTTAACATTCAATTTCATGTTCTTGTACTTACAATTGCAAATTTATTTATTCATTCACGAAATTCTTTCATTTTCAATTTGAATTCTCATTTCTATCAAATTTCAAATATTTTATAAGTCTTTGACTTATTTACATTTCGATTTATCAAATCGTTTATACATTCACTTACAATTGTAAATTTCATTCATTTGAAAATTTATTTCTACTAACTTGAATTTATCTTTAAATTCGAACCATCTCTTTTCATTTAGCTCACAATTCAAGTTTCAATTTAACTAATTCAACTTCCATTTCATGAACAATTCATTTTTCTTTTCCAAGTTAGGAATTTCCTATTCAACGTGATTCAAATCAAATCACATTTCATTATTGAATTTTGTTGCAAATGTTCTTCTGAAACTCTATTTCAGATTAAAAATCACATTAATATTTCATATTCACAAATCCTATTTGTATATGGTTTTTATTTCTTTAAGTCAGATTTTTATTTAACTTTAAACTTTACAAGTTATCAATTTCATAATATTTCATAAATATTTTTATATAGTATTCCAAAGTCTTTTCAACCTTTTCAAAACCATTTTGAAAACAATTCAAATTATCCTTTGAATTTTCTAAAACAAAATCCAAATTTTTCAAACAACTTCCATTTAAAACAATTTGGCAGCAATTCCTCTTTTAGAAACCCGAAAATGAACACCGGTGATGCCATGGTCATCATCGAAATTATTTTCCAGGGACCGAAAAGAGTTTAGAGCTTTTCATTTCTTCAAAACATTTTTCAAAACCTTTGAAATTCATTTTCCAATCAAAAAGATTTAAACTTCCAAATCTCCAAAATTTTCAGAATTCTTTTCAAAACATTTCCAAAAACTTCTCTGGAATTCCGTTTCAAATTACAAATCACATTTATAATTTATATTTTTTTTTTAATTTCATTTGTACGTGAATTTATTTCTTAACTTTCGATTCACATTTATTAATTTCATTTGTTAATGAATTTATCTTCAATCTTTGGTTATTACTTTAATTCAATTTCAATATAACAATGATAATAATTCAATGTTATTACTTTCCTAACAACCAAACATCCATATACTATGATAATTCATAGAAAATCATTTCGTTTCTATACAAAAATAGTTTTGGGTAAAATTATTTCATTCACCCTATTTAAAACAATACTATGTCGTCTTGCCTCGTTTAAGTGTTTAGAAATCCCTATCGATAATATGGCGTCCCACATACCGACCAAAATTCACAAACATCTCAACGGATAAGCAAACACAATATAAAACATTTTTATATTCACTAACAAATACGCGCTCATATCTATTATTACACTCAACTCATTCTAGAGTACTACTGACTCTATCTCTAATGAGTACACCCAACAGAGCAGGGTTGTCGCTTAACCATATGCTCTGATACCACGTTGTAAGGACCCGATTCTTCGACTTCCGAAATCGACATCGATACGTCCACTGTATCGACTGCCGAGCAACGAATGCCGGAAAACCGAATTCTTAGGGTTTTAGAAAGAACAAAAGGTAGAAGAAGAAGAAAAGAGTAGAAGAAGAAGAGAAGAACAACAGAACAACAATAGAAACAGAAAACAATATCAGAATCTTACATATCGCAGCGGAACAATATATAATAGATAAACACTAGTCTTTTAAAACAAAGAGCTATATCAGTTTATACATACATCAATCATCAGAGTCAATATACAACAATGGACAGTTATAGAACTTGTCCTCATACAGAATACACAGCGGAATAAATAATATCAGATACTAATACTACGTCTCGTCCTCCAGCTTATCTCCAAAGCTCCAGAATATCCAGAATATCCTGATAATCTAACTCTAGACTGCCCGTGTGGAAAATTTGTGGGCACCCAGAGTTTAGAAGGGAAACAATAAACTCCGAGTCAGTCATGGTGACTGGTGTGAGATCGTAAAACAGTTATTTTTTTTATAACAACAAAATAATTTTAAAGTCAATTCGAAATGCTTTTGGAAAATGAAACTACCATAAGACCTCCCGCCACACACACAATGCAAACGCAGGATTGGAGGAGATTTCTTCTTATGATAGTCAAAGATGCTTACTACGCAAAATCAAATTCTTTTTTGATATTATTATTAGTGCATAGTGTAGAAAACATTTCGAAAGTATAATATTAATCTTAGCCAACATACGACTAGTATCGTATGCCTACTATAGCTACCATCCAAACAGTGGGGCGCCACCATAAGTGAATGATAGGTTCTACAACTAATACCGTACAAGGCTCGTATTGTTTCTTTGGATTTCCAACAAATGGTCAGGCTAAGGAACTTCCTATCCACGATGGGTACGTCCCTGGAATAGACGACCCGAGAACCTAACCGGATCTCTGCCAACACAAGGCCGGGTTACCTCTGCAAAAATAGGTAACTACTGACACGCGTATGCCATCCCCCGATCGTCACCGATCTTCCCGAGGATCCCCGATTCGCAACAACCACAAAGTAATAAATTTGCAGCAACCACAGAGGTTAAGTATCTGGGCTCCATACCATGATACCACCTTTATCCAGAAGGAATGACATACACTAAGGGGCGCTACTCCCTAGAACCTTGCTGCATCCTTCCTGTTTTGACCATTTCCGGGGTGTGAGGCTCGATGAAGTCTCGTCCACAAAGCTACGCTTTCTACAAAGCCATGCTTCGGGTCAAACAAATGATCAACCTATGATCACAAAGATATAAGATCAAACAAATGATCATATCACAAATGATCAAACACTGATCATTTCACAGCAACACTCAGTATGCCACGTTACCAAATTGGGATATATCGCTGATAAATTTCAACTACATAACCTCTGAGCTCGTACGTCTCAGAGAAGGGTGTTAAGCTAAGAGAATAAATTCTCTGCCACCAACAGAAATGTATTTGAAAGAAATCAGCTTTATATCTCAAATTGTAACGTCAGACACACAATCCATACAAGTCTGTTCCGGGATCGAACAGAACCGAAGGCACTTCTCATGAAGCCCTTGCATATCCGGATAAATTTCTAATCACGTCCGGACTTCCCGTCACTAAGGGTGATAAAACCTCTAAACCGGAGATCAGCCGATGTAGAGTAACTCGACGGTAATCCTTCCGTTTTCAAAAATATCCGGTCTTCAACACCGGTCTTCAAATGCGATTCATAACGACGTATCACATATTCGGAATGGGTTATACGACCCCATGGTCCTTTCCCGGTTAACCCGAATAGTGAGCGTTTATTCAAAAATAAGTGTGGCATTCAAATTCATCCAATTCACAACAAATACCTACTCAAGGTAAATATTGATAGTCGGTTATTTAACTATCAATAAAGATGCGCAACATCATCAGATTCCAAATAATTTTCCCAAATTATTTATTTTCCAAAATACCTTTACTAGATATAAAATTTCCACACTCCGAAAATAAATCAATATTTATTTTTAAACAGATTCCCTTTCCTTTATAAATTCCATATTGAATTTATATTTCAAAATATCTACTGATATACGATTTTCAAATCGATTTCAATATTCACTTCCAATTTATCCTTACAGAGATAAACCTCAGAACGTTCATTTCATATTGGAAAAGCATTTCCATACTTATTTAATAATAAGTATTTCACAAATCTTTTATTTTCAACACTTGGAAAATATTCGATATACTTAAATCAAATTTAAGTATAAATCCATTCTTTCAGGAAATCGTTAATTTTAACATCTATTTGAGTCAAAACGAATGTTGCGTAAAACATCGTTACGACGACTCGAAATCACTAGTATAGGGATTCGGATTTTAAGATAGATATATGTAAATCCCAATACTACATAAAAACATTTCCTTTCGGAAATCATTTACTATAACAACAGTGTTATAGTCCACCATTTCCTTATTTCTCGAAAACGTCTATTTCAACAATAAAAATGTTGAAATCTATGATTTCGATATTCAATATATTTTAAAACATCGTTTAAAATAATTAACTTCATTTCAAATATCACTTTCCCAAAACCATATCCATTTTACTTAAAAATATATTCACTGTCCAAAATCGTGAATATACTTCACTAACCACATTTCAATCTTTTCTACACATTTTATTTCAAGAATTATCCACTATCCAAAATCGTGGATAAAATTCCCTTAATAATCTCTATATTTAAAATCAATCAAATTTGATTTATTTCCGAATTTATAAAAACAATGTTTATAAAATTTTATTTCCATTTTATAACAACTTCGATTTATACATCTTCTTTAATGACCCATTCAATTTATAAGTTAATATAACTTATAATTCATTTATTTTAAAAGAAATCGTTCTTTTAAACTTCACAAAATTTAAAACTTTCAGATTTCATTAACTTATGAAATCCCATTTACACTTCATTTTAACACTTATAGAAACTTGTCTTATAATCCCAATATTCCAAATTTATAAATATCCATTTTTGTACATCTTTTAAATAAACCGTTTATAATACTAGAAATCCCAATTTAAACCATTTCATAAATTTCTTAACTTTTATTTCAAAAATCACACTTTGATTTTTATTTCACAAAAATCTTAACTTTTATAACTTTAAAATTTTAGACGTTTATTTATTTAAAATAAATCAATTCAACAATTCAATAAAACGTCTACTTTCAAAAATTACTTTAAAATCCTTTTAAAGTAAAAGTCGTTATTTTTAAACTTCAAAACTTGAATCCGATGATGCACAGCACCAATTAGTCAATCACAACATCAAACATCATATATCAACATATGATAACAGAATATACATCAATATCTGTAAATAAATAAATACTGGTGAGGAATCCAGTTGGATCCCTCCAACCTGTTTCCCTGCATCCACAGATGTTAGCACAATACCAATTCCACTTCGAGGTGGAATATCGCGGTGTATGGGTTTTATAAAAATATCCGCTTACTAACGGCGCAATAGGGTCTCATCCGCTATACGAGGCGGGAAATCATCAATCCAATATATACATATGCCAATATGTATATATTGCTATATATATATAGATATATATCCTACTATATCTAATATCACATCCAATAGCAATCAAATCAATCAATAAATAACTGAAAATTCCACTTTCATTTTGAGTGAGAAAAATCTCACCTTAGCTTTTATTTTTGCAATCCAATTTCCATCCCAGTTTATTTCTCCATTCCAGACCTTGTATAAATATTCATACGGTTTTATTAATATTTGAACAATCGAATAAATCAATTACCGTTAAATAGTTAAATTAACTGATAGTTTTTATTTAAACCAATTCTCCTTTAAATAAATTTATTTAACTAATGATTTAAATTTAAAACTAAATTTTTTCTTTTATTCACCAGAGATTTTATTTTAAACCAAATTTCTTTAAACCAAAATCTCATGTATATAAATATTTCAAACATTTTTTTCCTTATATGAATTTCTTCAATATTTTAAAACTCCTTTGTATAAATTCTTTTCTGTTTTAAACCTTTACATTTTATATCTACATATATATATACACTTAAATTAACGTTCGAACCAATTAAATAACCAAATTTTTTTCTTTAATAAATTTATCTAACAAGTTATTAAATTTCTCTTTTTGAATAGATTTATTTAATTTAACTAATACTTTAATTCTCTAAACCAATCACTTTTTAATAAATTGATTTAACTGAAAATTAATTTTAAAACAGAACTACCTCACTGTAAATCAAGCATCCCAGAGTTTCTCGACTTCGAAACTGTTGTGACAATCTTCACCAGATTCCCACGATCGAGCACTCGAACATCCACTATCCGACCTCCACCTGACTTTGCAGTCGCCTCCATCACACGCGCGCACCCGCGGCCATCGACCATCCAGCCACCATCAGTTCGCGAGCACGATGACTGACCCCACTGCCTCACGCTGCCTCGCTTCATCACGACGTACTCCTGTTCGAACTGGCTGCGACGAGCACTGAATCTCCCCACCATCGCCTCGCTCCACGCCTCGCGAATGCCTGGCCTTGCGCTCGCGACCCCCAGTCCTAGCCTTGCGTCGTCGACCTTCCCCTGAATCGCGACAACATCCCGCTCGAGTCGAAACCCTATCGGCCTCGCTATCTCGAATCGCGATTTTTTTTTTCTGAGTGGAGTTCGATTGAAAGAAGACTGAAGAGGGAGAGGTTGCAGTTTTTTGAACGAGTTCTGTGATTTCTTTGAGGGCGGCCATTTAAATTTTCATTTGAATCTGAACTCCATTTTTGTTGAACGAGAGCGTTTTCTATTTGAAAATGAGGGGCACGATTCGATTTTTAAAATGAAGAGAAGGAGTTCAGGCATTACTTTGAAATGAGAGCAGTAAGCTTTGCACGATCTCGTTCGTGATCACCGCGTGATTTTAGGCGTGGAACGTGGTGATGTAAATTAATATAATTTTAAATTTTAAAATTAAATTAAATTTAATCTCTACGCATTTGCATATCGTACGGTCACGAAACAACTCCGAAAAATACGAAATTTGAAATCCAGTAATAATTCAATATTACGGACCCAATGGCACTGGTTTCGTTGAATTCCGAGACTGTGCCTCGGACGGCTATTTTTAAATATTGATTCAAACAATATAATTTCAAAACTGAACAAACACTTTCAATTCGATTCTGAAACTTCAATTATCTTCAGTATCATCAATATAAATTTTAAAAGCTTTTGAAATATTTTTCTTTGGCTTACAATCGAAGATACAAATTTTATTCAACTTACAATAGATTAAATTTTATAAATTTAATCGCCAATTTCAAAGTTATATCGGGAATTCAAATTAAATCATCGTTCAAATATTTAAAATTAATTAAATATTCTCAATTAAATTTGTTCAAAATTCTGGGTCGTTACATATACTCTGTTTGATTGCTTTTGAACTTTGCTCATGGCTGGAAAGTATTGTTACATTTAAGTCAATGCGTATTTCTAAATGTTATCCTTTATATTCAATTTAGTTACATTCTTTCTTTTACTATAAATGTTTCTTGATTTCCACCTTATAAGTGATTGAAACTACAATTACATTGTAGAAGGCTACTGCCCAACCCAGCTTTATGCAAAAAATATCTTATCTAGAAGTTTGCAAAGTATCATATATTTAACTATGGGGTTTTCTCCAAAATTATTTACAAGATTACTATATAGGTAAAATAAGTTAATTTTTTTTCATTTTTATGAGCATTTGAATTTTTTTTATGTGTCCATTTTAATATAAGTTTATTTGTATATCTATTTTATAAATTTTAAACAAAATTTCATATGATCTGTAGGAAGTTGTGTATATTATGTTTTTTTTGTATATTTCTACTCGAATATAACATAAGCCTAGTTAATATTTATTTTGTATGACCTAAATCTTCTTATATGTTAACTTTTAATGGTTTGGTAAATCTACCTTATATTTTTATTTGGTCACGTTTTTGTTTGATATGGATGTCATTTAGGTATGAAATTAAACAATATCTCCATGTCTCGTACTAAATAAGCCAGGTCACAAATGAGTATTAGTTTCTTTACTCATTTATTTTTTCGTATAGATGCTTTGTGATGAAGCATTCAGTGGCATATAAATAAATTTAATATTGTCGTATTTTGTACAGGTTACATATATATATAAGTTTGAATATATGTAACTGTTGTATATAAGTAACTTAGTAGACACAAGCTCTATTAGAAGCTTTTGCAATCAATTTATTTAGTATAATATATTTGCAAGTTTAAGATATTTACTTATATATATTTATATAAAATGTAAAACTAATTGATTGAGCCATGTATAACAATATGCCAATACATGTGTGCTGTGCACGCACACGCACACATGCATGTGTGCACGTATATGCATGTATATGGGGGTTATGCGCATGTGTGTCTGTGTATAAGTACTGGCTGTTATATAACAAACTACGGGCTTTAGTAATTTAAGATTAGAATAGACATACTCAGTTTATTGTTATAACCTACGAGAATCAATAAATTGTTAACATGAGCTGTAGTTTGTAGTATAATTGGATTTGTGTTCTTGTCAAAGCTTAGGTTTGAGTGATGGAAAGGTGATACAACCTACTCTTTTATTCTTTCTCTAAATGATTATCCAAAATGTTCTATAGTCCTGAAAAACAAGAATGAACAACGAAATAGAAGAAAGTGGATAAAAAGTATGTCGAGTATTGAGTGTAACGACTAAGAATTTCGAACACTTCGTATTTAAATATATGAACTATTTGAATATTGGATTTAGTGTGATTAAATTGATTTAATAACCCTATTAACCCCTTTTTATTGATATCTATTGATAGGAAACTTGTTTTTATAAAATGTTTACAAAAATAATACTTTGAAGAAACATTGATAATGTGATCCAAAATTATTTCATCAATAAACAGCTTTTTTCTCGATAAAATCTGTTCTTACTTATTGTGCTTTCCTAATATATTAGTATGTAATTAAGTAGCTAATAAAAATATTTTCCATGTTTATGGATAACTAAATTAATGATGAAGTCATAGGTGATATCATAGGTATATTTTGGGAGAGGGTTAGTTTGGGAAGACTTAGAGTTAAAGTAAAGAGGTGTAAAGTTGCACATGGAGGCACATGGGAGGGTGAGCCTTCTTAACTAGAAATAGGAGGTGAAGGGGAAGGTATGCTTACCTCTTGATGCCTATATAAGAGTGTGCATACACAAAGAAATCAGTTTTTACATTTTAGCAAAATTAAATCAAAGCTCTTCACTCTTCTCTCTTTATAAATTCCTAAGAACAAATCAATTCAAAATAGCTCAACCTAAACCCTTTTAGTAAGCCTATAACAACATAATAACAACTACTATCGATTCAAATCTTAAAGATTTGGAGCACAACCCTTTGGAACATCCAAGGCCATGAGAACTTTAGGGGTATTGTACCCTAAGCCGAGAGTAAGGAGGAGGAAATGAGGAGTTTTTGTGGTTGTTTGGTTGAGAAAGGAAGAAGAAAGCTTGGTGGAGGATTGTGCTTGGTTTTGTACTTGTTGAAGGGTAAGAAAACTCACCATTTGATGTGTATGAAGTGTATATAATCCTTGTTTGACTATATAATTGCTTTATCTTGTGTGATTATTGCTTTGGAAAGCAAATGACATATGTAATTAATGTATTTGGACTTGTATGACTTTCTATGAGTTGCTACATAGCCTTGTCATGAAGCACACAGGGTTTTATCGGACTTTGATTTCAATCAGACTTGAATTAAAATTGTTTTATAGCGAATAATCATCATACAAGCACTTAGAAAATGCTTTATGTTACGCATTTTCTACAATAATTTATAGAGAGATCCCTAGAGGTTTCTTGCTAAGTTTGTGATGTACATTGTGTATACGTTATTGTAACAATTTTGATTGCTAAAAAGATCGTTAGCATATCGGAAAATAGTAAAACATTTAAGATATCAAAACATCCGATGGTCACAGTCATCCCTAGCACTTGTAAAACATTGTAGTATTTCTGAACACCTTTTCACAACATTATGGAAATGTTGTAGTTTCAATTTGAGAATTTAACTTATGTAAAAATGACACTAATTTAAGTATTTTACTTCAATCTTTTTGGAGATGTTATCTAACTTATATTATACTATTCTAAAGTTGGTTTTGAATATTTATATATTTTTAATAACTAATCATGAATTATTAAAGTAGAAGTTTTATTTTAAAATAAATGAAAACATGCATTTTGGAGTTTTAAATAAGTTATAAAATAAGTATTTTTGAGTAATACTTAAAATAAATGTTTTAAACCATATTACAAATATTTTATAGTATTATTAATTATACATAGGTATAGAAAATTAGTTAGTTATTTTATTGAATATAAAAAAGCTTATGTAATATAATATCTTCTAGGTTGTTTCTAAAAATTTATTAAATATCTTAGCTTTATAAATAAACTAGTGCGAACCCGTGCTTCGCACACGGATGTTGAAAAAATATTGTTGTTGCATAGGTCATATCCAAATGTATAAGAAATTTAATACGGTGGTAATGAAAAAACATTGTTGAACGATAGTGTTACATCATGAATAACAATTTGGTAGGATAAAGAATACATAGATATATTTGGTTATGATAATCACAATTAAAATCGAACAAAACAATTACAGTGAATAAGTTAAAGTTCACAGACTATTTAGAGGATAATGTGTTAAAAATTTATCCGCTAATGCATAGATATATTCACTGTGGCATATAACGCCAATGTTGTTGCTTTTGCAATTACACAGCTGCTTCAATGTGCATAGATATAGTTGAAGTATTCACTGTGAACTGCAGACACAAAGACACAGTGCAGTTCGATTCAATTAAATAAGAGTAACAAAAGTTTTTTGCAATGGGGAGAAATATAGTAATAGGATGAAATTTGTAAACAGTCAGGAAAAGTATTTGTCAACAGCTGAAAAAAGGGAGCAAAAGAAAAAAGAAAAAAGCAATAGATGTAGTACAGGGGAAAAGTAGTAAAACAGAAGATTCAATTGAAATAGAAATGATGATGCAATAAGAAAATAACATGGGTCCAATATAAATTACTATTGTTCACTGAATCTGATCTATGTCGATGTAGGGTACAAAACACGGCATACAGCTGGTCGCAGTAACCAATATTTGAAAATATCCAAAACATACAGAAGAGAACAATTGTGAGAAGTCCATTCATTTTTTAGCCTCAGAAATAACTGCTAGCAACGCGTGTATGATATTGGCTTGAGAGCAAATAGGTGATGTTTTCTTGGCCTTAATAGATGCATTACATCAGTCAATTATTTTAACCATTGAAGGTATTTGTACCTGCAGCCAAAAAAGGCAAAAGTGTCATTGATGCAGTATTATTACTAAATTCTCTCACTGCTCGTCTGACCTATTAACTATATCTAATAATCAAACTATGACTACATAATCATCTATACAAAGATACATTCATAAATTGTTTTCTAGAAGTTTTCCGATGGTGGTGGTGCAAGTGATTTTAGAATTTACTGCAAAAAATAAAAAATAAACTCTTTTAGGTGGTTATCAACATTATTCTCACTACAACACATGTTTTGACCCAGCACTTAAACTGTGCATCTTCCTTAAGCCCGAATACAACAACTTATATGCTTATTGTATTATTGATCATCGTAATTGTAAACGAAATTGAGTAAACTTAGGCAAATTATGTCATCAAACCTGGAAGCAATGTATTAAACGCTGAGCTGCACGGTTGAATCAAGCATTAATTATGTGAAGTCATTATTTAATCATCTCAAGCTATCAAAAATCAAAATTCATTTTTCAATTATATTTTCATAATGCGGTTAAATAACTATCGTTAACATCAAACAAAATTATTACTACAGCTAAATTAGTATTGCATCACACAAATGCAGTTAAAATATTCAAAAACAATAATTGCTTAATTCCAAAAATACTGCAAAATAATAACCGCTTTTGCTTAATGCATTTAAATTTTAACTACAGTAAGCTCGAATAAATCATCATGTACAACCAAAATTATTACTGCATCACATAAATATAGCTGAAATATTCAATTTCTACCATGCATAATTCAAAATTGTCATTAAATTATAACTGCATTTTATTAATGTAGTTACATTTTAATTGTATTAAGATTGAATAATTTCCTGAAATGTAGCCAAATTTATTAGTTTATCACATAAATGTGGTTAAAAATCTTCAAATATAGTTAAATTTACCCAAAACTTGCTGGTAAATTATAATTGCATTTTCTTAATTTCATTAATTTATAACTGTTTTAAAATTGAATAAAATTATCAAATATAGTCAAAATCATCAATAGTAAATGCAATAAAAAAATGCTAACGTAGTTAAATTAATTCAAAAAATGCCTATAAATTATTACACCATTTTTTGATGGGGTTAAATTATAACTGCACTAAGTTTGAATACTATCAAACACAATCAAGATTATTACTTTATTACATAATGTAGTTACAATATTCAAAGGCAACCATAATTGTATAATTCAAAAAAAATATTCCTTTCAAATATGTTCAAAGATAATAAATACATTATAATAATCTAGGTAAAACTACTATGTAATGTTTATGATCATCATAATAATGTTGTTACAGAAACGCGGTACACAGCGGTGACACAAAATAATTGTGCAATTAAAGCTGCAATATAAAATTATGATTTTAAAAAATTTATTTTTAGCTATCAACAATGGATATCATTGGAAAGCAAATTAAATTTGGGATTTAATAGTGAAAACGATTCTTAAATCCAATCAATGTAGAAAAAGTTATCACATTTTAAAGTCTGGAATATAAAGAAATTAAAAATGCGACTGTTCAGTTGCCAAATTTCAAGAGGGCCTGTGTGAGTTTGAAATTCAACTCACTAATAATAATATATTATAGATTAGTGTGTACACACACATATCATTTTAAAAGGTTTTTAGTAAATATATAAGTTTTAGAAAAGTTAATTTAAGTATTTTATAAAAAGATAAAAGGTAGCTTTGTATTATAACACTTACGTTATAATAAATAGTTTTGTAAAGTTAACTAAACGTATATTGCCTTGTTTAATAAGTGTAGATATACTTATATCTTCAAATGAATGTTTTAAAGCTAATGACAAGTATAAAATGGTTTGGATTTAGAGTAAAGATTATTTAAGCAACATTTGTTTTTAACCCTTTTTTATTATACTTAGTAATATAATTAGATCTTTAAAATGAATTATTTTAAAGGTAATGATAAGCATAAAGTGGTTTTGGATTATAGTGACAATTCTTTAAGTAACAATTGTCTTTAAGCCTTATGGATATATTTATATCTTTATAAATGGATATTTTATAGATAATGATTGGTATAAAGTTGTGTTGAGTTTATAGCAAACAATGTTTAAGTAACATTTTTGATTATACTTAGTAATATAATTAGAGCTTTAAATGAATATTTAAAAATAATTATAAGTGAAATAGTTTTTGGTTCATGTTTGAATCGAAAGTTGGCCAAACACCCAAAGATTATGTAGAGAACAAAAGCGAAGAGATATAATAGAAATATAAATAAAAAGGAGGAAAGAAAAGAGATATAGTCGTTTATAGTGGTTCAGAAAAGCAAGGCCTACGTCTACTTTAAGATTTTATTGTTGATTTAAAACTTGGGGGCAGAAGTTCGTGGGACTCGATACAACTCTGGCGCTTAGAATTTCTATTACCAATTTATAGAGGTAGGGAGCCTAAAATCTTGCACCAAATATCTCATAGTCATTAGCCAGGATTTAGACTAGTTCTCCCTAAAAAGTAGATGCCACGCCATTAGTAACCACGAGTGGTCAGTTGGGAGTCGTCAATTGAGAGTCATCATTTTAGAAGTTGTCATTTGGGAATCGTCATTTTAGGAGCCATCATTTGGGATTTGTCATTTTAGGAGTCGTATTTGAAACAATAAAACAACTTTGGAAATAGGCTTTTGGCATCGAGTTAGGTATGTAGGCAGAAGATGGGGTCCACCTAAAGAGGGATCAGTATCGATCCCCAAGAGCGGGGTCGATCTCGATCCCCAACTTGGGTGGATTATCACTTTATCGTGGCTTTCTTGAGATGGTTGAACTTACTTGGAGTTTGGTCTGAGAAATTTGGGCATTTACTTGGGGATTGACCTGAAATTTTCTAAGATTTTCGTGTTCTGATTTTCCCTTCGTCTGATTGGAGTCAAACCCAAGATTTTTCTATGTCTGACCCGAGTCCTGACATGAGTTTTCTTTCTTAGAGTCAGACCCGAGATTTCCATGTGTCTGAATTGAGTTTTTGTGACTTAGTACTGATCCCCAGAGTGGAGGTCGGTACCGACTCCTGACTTAGAGTTTTTGCTGGGTTGCTCTGGGTAGTGCTTGGTGTTTTTTCAAGACTTCCTACTTCGAGTCAGACTTGAGAATTTTTTGGGTTTGCTTCGAGTCAACCCTTTCAAAAAATTGAATTTCCAATTTTTCAACTTTTTTCGCTCATATTTTATTATTCATTTTTCTTGCCTTTTATGATATTCCTAAAGTTCTTAGGTCATTTCACCGTCATTCGCTCGTCTAAGTAGATTGTTTAGTTTATTCAAATAATGCCCGGTCAAAATGCTGGATAACATTTGTCCCCCAAAGTACATCTTGTTGCAAACATGATGTGCTTTGAATCGAGATAAATCAGGATTGGAGGAATGGATTTCGCTTAGTGCCTCGAATTGTCATTATCCTTTCATCGAGTGGCTTTCATAAACAGTCGCATCTCTAACTGTTCGTTGCGATGGTTGGTCGATATCTGATATTGTAGAATTATTATTTATTCTCTACGTAACTGTCTGTGCTCGGTTTCATTGATCTAGTTGATAGTAAGAATCTGATCTAAGTCGATCCTAGAAATTTATGTCGGGTATGTTGTTTGCTCCCAAGCATGTTCGTATACCTATGGTTCATTGCCAAATTCTGCTGGATTATAATCACAAGTTATTTTGGGATAGTCTGATAAAGGGTAGTCGTTAGGGAGACTAATTCTGGTTACTGATTGAAGTAATTCCTACTTGAGTTATCAGTTCGACATCCTATTTCATGATGTTTGGTTCTAACCATTCCTCCAGCCATCAGTCAAGAGGTCGAGGAGGCTTAGGATGTTGTTAAGGAAGTGAAATAGTAAGTGTTAATGATGAGGCTTGTCATGACGTTGTGAATTCAAACCATGAGTCAGTGATCGAACGATTCCGATCATTCCATTCTGAGGCATCGTTTCGGTCATAGCCTTAAATTGCATCGAACACTAGGCTCGAGCCACAGTGTTGAGCTGTCATGTTCAGCTATAAGATAATGATATTCCTCTGCCCCAATCTGAGGTCAATGGGATTAATATACGGACGGTCATGTTTCATCCTTATGTAGTGATACTCTTCCCTATCGGGTCTAAGGTTTGAGTCGGCGAATGGGCAGCTGGGTCACACCCATCCTGAGTTTGTGCTCTCTTTGATGGATCAAAGGTAGGAGTAGGTGAATGAATGTCAAGTCACATTCATTCCATGTTTGTATTCTAGAGAAGCCATTAAAAATAGAGTTAGTGGATGAATGGTCGGATCACATTCATCCTGATTGGATGGTCATGTCACATCTGTTTTAGATTTGAACTTCCCCTTGTCGGGTGAGGGGAAGGAGTCAAGTTGATGGATGGTCAGTAGCATCTATTTTGTATTATGTTCTATGCCTTCTTGTTGGGTCAAGGGAAAGGGCCAGTAGATGGACGGTCAGTCACATCCATCTTGGATTATGTTTTGGGGCCCCTTGTTAGGTCAAGAGTAAGAATTAAGTAGATGGATGGTCAATCACATCCATTTTGGTTCAAATTCCCCTTGTAAGGCCAATGGAAAGAGTTAAGTTGATGGATGGTCAGTCACATCCATTATCGTTCGAACTCCCCCTGTCGGGTCAAGGGAAGGAGTTAAGTTAACGGATGGTCAATCACATCCATTTTGGTTCAAAATCCGCCTGTCAGGTCAAGGGAAGGAGTTAAGTTGATGAATGGTCAGTCGCATCCATTTTGGATTATGTTTTATGCCCCCTGTCGGGTCAAGGGTAAGGGCTAGGAGATGGATGGTCAGTCACATCCATCTTGGATTATGTTTTAGGCCCCCTATTGGGTTAAGGGTAAGGGCTAGCAGATGGACGGTCAGTCACATCCATCTCGGATTATGTTTGGTGCCCCTCTGTTGGGTCAAGGGAAAGGTCTAGGATATGGATGGTCAGTTACATCCATCTCGAATTATGTTTTGTGCCCCTCGTCCGGTCAAGGGAAAGGCCAGGAGATGGACAATCAGTTATGTCCATCTTAGATTTTGTTCTGGGCCCTGCATGAAGGGCAAGAGGTAATGCGTGGACGGTATTGTCATGTCTAGATTGGATTTCGAGCTTATTAAGCCTTAGGCAGGGCATAAGTGTTTTGGAAAAAATTCTAGGCATGAATTTGAGAGTGGATGGTTGAGTCACCTCCACTTTGAATCACGATCTTGCCCTCGAGTCAAAGGCAAGAGTTGGCTAAGGAGCGATTAAATCGCACTCATCTCGATAGAGCTCTGAAGGTCAGGCCATGGGCTATGGAGTTTTGGTAAGAACCTATCTTTAGTTACCTGTATTGTTTATGTGAAGTTCCATTCGAGTCGGTCACGTTTCATGGCTCATATGGCATGCAAAGAAAAGGTTTCATGATCGAAAAGAAAATTCATTAAAATAAAAGATAACAGTCTGTCTTATGAAAAAGTTCAAAGCAAATAAGAAAAGGAGTTTACTCTAGGATGAAATGATGTTATCATGCTTGCCATTCTATTTTTCATTAGCTCTTCTCAACTGGATGATGACCATCTACGGTCCAGTTTATAACCAGTCTTCCCTCAGGTCGCCTAGGTCCGTCAATACTAGGAGCGGTCTATCCTCACTGGCGGTCGGATGTTCCCTGCCCGCCATCCCACGGGGCTTTCACAAATTGTTGGAGCTTTTTATTTCGGATCAGCTAATCAATCATATCTCGAAGGTGTCTGCATTCTTTTGTGTCATGACCATGGGTCTCGTGAAATCTATAGAATTTTCCAGACTTCCTCTGGCTTTCAATGGAAACTCTCGGGGCTGGTTTCCTGTACTACTTTGAGTTGTGAGTGGCTAAATAGATGTTTTCAGTCAAATCATTCAGGGCGGTATACGTGTCAAATCTCAGGACTCTTAGTCGTCTTCTAGAATCTGAATTCTCGTATGGGACCCTGTTGCGGCCTTTGCTATGATTTCCATTTCTATTTTGTACATTCATGTCAGTGGCCCCAAAACTCGCTCTGGACTGTTTCATGGTAATGTTGTTTTGAATTCTTTCGGCCTAATGCCTGTTCTATCTCCCTGTCTGGTTCGGAGACCTCCTCTTTTACAAGTACTAGGCCGCCTTGTTGTAAAACTGATCCAGGGTTGAGTGAGGCTTCCTTGATAACCATTCTCCGAAATCCGTGCCAGGGTGGATTCCCCTGATTATAGCCATTAAAGTGGTATTCTCCTGAGGGTTTCTCACCTTAGACACCACTGTATTGAATCTCTATAGAAAATCCTTCTGTTCTATCTCCTTGTCTGGCTCGTAGAGCCTCCTGTTTGTGCAAGTACTGGCCCAACTTGTAAAAGCGATCCAGGGTGAAGGGAAGCTTCCTTGATAACCATTCCTCGAAATCCATGCCGAGATGGATTCCCCTGATCAAAGCCATTAAGATGATATTCTCTTGAGGGTTGCTCACCTTAGTCATTGCGGTATTGAATCTCTGTAGAAAATCCTTGAGTGACTCCCCGGGTCCTTGGAATAACATAGATAAAGATATGACATCCTTGGAGCGAGTCGTGTGCATCCTGAATTGCTCGATAAATTTTCTTGCCAGTTGGTCAAATGATGAGATGGACCTTGGTGATAGTAGAGTAAACTATATGGTCGCTACTCCTTCTAGGGAAATAGGAAAGCATTTGCATTTGATGGCATCCGTAGCCCTAGCAGAGCCCATCTGCCATTCGTATTTCATGATGTATTTTCTAGGATCTATCGTTCCTGAGTACAAGGGCATCGTTGGTATGTTGAATCTCTACGGGTATTCTTTGCGTAAAATAGCTTTTGTGAAATACCGACTAGAGGAAGTGCCTCAGTCATCGTCAGTTTGGTCTTGACTTTCTCTCATGATAGACAAGCACACAACAAGTCACTAATGTCATAAAATCATCGTCTCTTTTGAGGTGATAACATCAAATATCTCATCAAGAATGAACTTACCTAAGTCATCCATATGGGACATTGATGCACCACAGCACTGCTCCAAGAAACGTTGATGATCACAGCCAGTTTCTATAGTCCCTTAGTTACTTCGAGAATCATGAGACCTATATTCATCTGCCTGTCATAAACACACACCAAGATTACATTGTGCAATAGTCATGACCCCTACTCGCCCTTGGTAATGGACAGTTTGTCCTTAAGTGATGTTTGGAAATGGCTCTAATGAGAGTAATATCTCTTAGGCTCAAACTCATCAACCCATCAAATTGACATCATGGATCTGGGCATGACCCCGCAATTAGGACCGCTTGGATAGATACTAGCCTATCTATCGGGTTCTAGTCATGCGCTCTCCAAAGTGGCATTAACCCTATGATGTAGATTCCTAAAGAATAGTCTTGACTGGATGATCCCTAATGAGAGTAAGAATAAGTACTCTTGACTCCATTAGTCCTAATGAGAACATCTCAACATAATAAATCATCAATACTAGCCCTAAGAGTAAATGTTATTTCTTGACTAGTTAGTCCTTAGAGGATGAATTCATAAAATTCCAACAAACTTAACTCATAGTCATTGAAGAGTAATAAACTTTCGACTACTAATCTCTGCAAAAGAGTCATCTCTAGACTGTGTCATCAATTCCTAACCCTACATTATAAATGAGAGTGACATTTACTTACAAAAGTAATCGAAAAAATATCACTTGAGTGTTCAATACCACTCGGTGTTACTTGATAGTTAACTAGATGTTCGTGAATTACACAAAAACAACCATACAATATTCTACACAATGAGTCAAAAGAATAATCAGAAAAATATCACCGAACGTCCCTATACCGCTTGATATTATTAATCTGTTTATTCAATATTCTCACAATATGGAATTACACATCATTCAGTTCATTATTGGTTAAAGAGGGGTTTTATTACAAAAGGACTCCTTTCCAAATTCTTCAGCTTAATTTCAAATATCAATATAAAAAATTTCAAAGAGGCTTTTAGTTATGATATAAAAAAATTCAAAGAAGTTTTTAATTACGAAATTCTCATTTTATTCCGTACTCCTTATATAATTCCCAACTTTAATTCTTTAAACCATCTTATTTAATTGCAAAGGAATTCTTCTTTTAAATCCAAATTTAATTCCAAAAATCATCAAACTCCTTTTTGAAATTATTCATACAATATGGAACTCATTTTAATACTTTAAAACATGAATTTTAATTTATGAATTCTTTTAAACCCAAATTTAAATTACATTATTCTTCTCAAAATGATTTCTATATTTCTAATTCTCTAATATTAAATTTTGAAAAAAAATATATTAAAGTCTTTATTTACTTCCAAACTCGTTCAAAACCACTTTTGCAAGTAATTTATTAAACTAAAATTTCTTTCCTTTATTTTAAACCAATGCTAAGGGATTTTCCAAACAGGACTTCTTTATTATTATATGAAAATACAAACTTCACATTTCCTTTTAAAAATGATTTTCATTAACAAAGTTCATCATACAATAAATACAACATATTCAAAACTCATTACTTTTTCCCATGTTTATTATTTTACAAAACGCATTAATTTAAATGTAATGAAATAATATAATTACATTGATATGTAAAATTTTGAATCCTCCTTATAAAAGAAAAAACATTTAGACAATTTTTTTATAATCATAAAGAGAATATGTATCTATCTATAGATTCAATTATAATCAAACTACTATAATTTCAACTTTCAAAAGCTAATTTCTATTAAACACTTCTTAAAAATATTACATTAACATCTAAAAAGTAATTTATATAAAACATTGCTTAAACGTAAAAACTTTATTTCTATTTATAGTTTGATAGATTAATCTCAATTTCCAAAGATAATTTATATCTTATAGATTCAAAAATATTTACTCATAAATTTTACTCTTTTCTTTATTTTCAAATCAACTAATTTAAATTTATCATAGGAAATCTCTATAACTCTTCCCTTCTATAAAATTATTTATATGATTAAATTCCAAAATCTCCTGTGCAAAATAATATACATACTTCAACAAATTTATACAAATATTTATAATGTATTTAAATCAATTCCCCATTTTTAATCGATTCCGACAGTCTAATTTCTACAATAGAATGACTAAGATATAGATATCAAAGCATCATATCAATATACAACCAAAAATTCAATCCAATAACCAATAAACCATGGCATGCATCTCAATTTCAACCAAATCAAACCATATCATACCAATTCATTCATACAACAGTCAATTATAAGCAATAAAATGGGATCCTATACTAGATCATAGTTGCTGAAATAAATTTACTCGCCGTAATGATGAACGCAAGATCGAATGACACAGGAACTCCAGCCTTCAGCACATTTAATTGTCCCACCAACTTGCTTCACTTTCCCAATTCAACCACAACTTTGATTTAATTATCAACATCTCATCCATCCTACTCAACAACTTATATTCCAACACCTCATCCCTAGTCGCCATCCTTTTCTTCGTCGTCGAGGTCGTGCAGGCACATCTTCCCCATCCCACGTCGTTGCCTCTTTTAGCTGGCGCCACCCTCCCAATCATGCATTTCTTTTTTTTACGCAACTTTTTTCCATATCGACTTTGAAATTGCGCATGGATTAGGGCAAGACAAAGGGGCAAGATAAGGAACAGGTTTTGGGCAAAATAATGAGATAAAAGAAGAATTTTCTAGAACCAAGTAGAGAATGATTAGAACTGCTTTTGTTTGTTTCCATTATTTCTTTCTTAATTTTTAAGTAAATGAATTTTAAATTGCCTCTTTAATTACAAATTAAAATCTCTTTATTACACATATATATTACTATCAAATATTGGTAAATATATTTTCAATTCGGTTTAAATTGATATACTTGCAAGAAACGTTTCAACAGATTACACAAGTTAATTAAATATAATATTATTTTATCTTTATTAATTTTATTAAAATATAAAATAAAATCTTCTTTTGTTTATTTAAACCACAATATAAAATGTTTTATATTTATTGTAGATAATTTATTCGAGTTTAATATATATTTTAAACAAATTATTAGTTAATTAAATTTTATGAAAACAAAAATTCTTTTATCATTAAATATTTAAATCAATAAATCATATTTTCAAAAATAAAATTTAATCCAAAAATTAAAATCGAACATTTTATTTTAGTTAAATATATTTATTAAAACTGCGCAGAAAGTAAGGTTGTTACACATTCAAAGACATTTAATGGAGTTAACAAATTTATTAGAATATATTAGAATATATTAGAGTAAAAGAAATACTCGAAGATGGACAAACGTATACAAAAATCAAATCTTTTATTTATTAGGTCTTTATCAAGTCACTGTAATTTAGATTTGTTAAAATCCCACAAACAATCTTCTAATCACTCCAAATTTTGACACAACATTTCTAACATCATATAATAGATTTTAGAATTTTTGGGATCCGGGTATCAAAACAGATCAAATAAAATTATTAAAAAAATCAGAATAAAATAACCACAAATACAAAGGCCACATGTTGACCTATATAGATTACACTGCTCAACCTATACAATATCACATGCCGACCTATATGATTATGAAGGTCGATCTATGCATGTTATGGTCGAATTTTTTTGGAAGCCTTATGAATCTCCGATCACATCTCCATCTTAATCTCCGGCTGCATCTCTTTCTCTTTATTCTGAAATCACTTACCTGCCTTTGATTTTTTAAAGCAATCAATCTCCGATCATTCATTTATATATCAATAATATTCAAATCACTCCATATCTCTTGCTCATTCATTTCAGAGATTTACTGTGTGAGTTATACGAGATTGTACTGAAAAAAGTTATTTGTATAGCAAGATACAAATACATTTTGCATGTTGAAGTCGAGGCCCTGTTGAAGATTCATCAAGCGGTTTGTGTGAAGTCGTGTTTAGCAACTCGAGCAAGGCCGCTTTAACCTGTTCCTCTAGGTTAGTCGGAGATTTCCTGAAAGGAGTTTTAGAACTAAACATAGGATGCGAGTTCGAACCAATATAAAAAAAATTTGATGATACCTTTTTTATTTATTTACTTTACACTCTCTTGCTTAGTCTCACTCAAGTCGTTAATCTTGGATAATTTTTATAATGTAAGTAGTAAATTAGTTGGCCACACATATCCATCAAACCCCTTCGACTTTCTTTAACATCAATTTTTTTCAATCACATTATTACAAAAGAATGAAATTATGATAATGGTAATAGTTTTGAGTAGTTAATATGCATTAAATGCATATAATATAAAGTATCAACATAATAAAACAACAAATACATACTTTTTCCAAAATAAAAGTGGTATTTGAATAAGTAGAGCACTCATTTAGATATCTTAGGGATACAAACTCATAATCTCTATGACCTTGGTCTAAAACGCATACTACTTGTCACTTGAACTAGTTGTCCTTAACTATCGTTGTACTAAAATACCGATAGTATAAACAATAATCTTAACAAAAACCAACCGAACAGATATTGATGACTTGCTATCCGCATCCGTGTTTGTTCTCCGAGTATCGGTTTTTTGGGTGGTTCTATTAACAACCCAATTTTTTTCTCTCACCCCGGTGGAAATGAATAAAGATTTGTTAACAAATTGTCCATACGAAGAAAGAAGAATAAGAAGAAATAAACACGCTATAATTTATGATCTCTATATTAATTATCTATTTCTACCATACTAAAAAACTATCACTATTTCAGATTAAAAATAACATTGAACATTTCTTCAACCTTCCCCTATCAACATTAGGGATCTAACACAAAAATTTCAATATTTTCATCTATAATTATATCAAATTCAAATTAGATAATGATAAAATCATCGAAGATTAAAAACAACATTAATAAACCCTAAATATATCGTAGAAAATTCTAGTTTTTCAACAAACATAAGCTTCATGCAAAGTTCATGTGAATACTGCAATCTTTCATCTAATTCATTGTTTCAAAACAACAGTAATTTGGGTATAAAATGAAGTGGGAAATGAAATATGTGGAGTGTCGTTCTTGTTGTAAACCACTAGGGTGGAAAAAGAAAAAATCGGAGTGTTAATAGAACTACCCCGAATTTTTATCCCTATTTGAGATACGGAATGAGATGAATTTTTCAAGCATCAGCTTTAAGCTCAGCCTCTGTGATTTCCCAGAGGGCAGGGAGTATCACGTTGTACATCAAATTCAAAGTTAGATTCACCTTTGAATTAGAATCAACTGCACAGTTTCTTGCGTTAAGTCGGAATGGTACTTCCTACACTTGCCATCTACACCTTCGTACTTCCTACACTTACCATCTACACCTTCGTAAATACGGTACGGACAAACTTTATGACCTCTCTTGCTATTCTCTTATCTTGAGCATGAGCAGAATGCATAGCATTTGAAAATAAATCTCAGGTTAAAAACTAGAAGCAACCGACAAACATTCATCATCATTGCAAAAAAAGGGCAAACGAACATGTTCTTACAGCACAATGTATAACATCAAATCGAGAAAGAGTCAAAAAATATCCATGAAAATCCTTATTGACGGAAGTATGAAGTAGCCTCTCAGAATTATTGGAATATTGAAGGATTATTACATTCAAAACAGTCAATTCAAGTACATAAGGAGATGAAGGTTCGTTATCTGTCTTGATCTCTGACTATCACCCGATAACCTGCGTACATCATAATTCATAAGATCAGCGTACATCATAATTCATAAGATTGAGAAAACTATTAGAGCTTATATTACACCCCTAACCAGGATTTCCCCTCAACAGTGAGTATGTATATCATAGGTGCCTATTGAATAAACACCTAAATTAAAAAGGAGCGCCTGTTAAACAATTTGCCAAAATCAAAATGTGGGTCAGACGCCTGTTCAAAATATGCTCAGAGATTACAATCTCTTGATTCCGATTTTTATAATATTAGCCCCGTAATTGATTATTGGAAGCAACTTTGGGAACATCGATCAGTTGTATAGAGAGAGTTCCAATACTGAGGTTCAGTTAGATTTTTATAAGCTTCTAGTTAATGTCTTTCATTTAGCATTTATTTCTACATCCATGCTAGCATAGAGTTAACTTCTTAGTTCTTAACATGGAACTTATTATTGGCATTGCAACGTTTCATATATCTACAGACAATGCACATCTCCTTGATTTTTGGTAAACATAAGTATAGCCATCCTAACTGTTTAATCCAAACCCATCATAAACAAGATCCAAAAAAATTAACTAAACTATAAGTTCATTGGATGATTATAACAGTGATTCTTACTTCCGCCATCTAGAAACATTATATTAAGTAGATGAGAAGTTGAGAATCGACTGTTACGAGGGGGAAATAAAGGTTGGTCTAAGTGAACAAGGGGGGTATCTAATATTCTAGATATTTTGAAACATAGTATACTATTGGAATTTAGAATTATGCAAGTATAATAATACAGTTGGAATTCTATATTGAAATTGAACCAGAAGCATGGTTTGATTTTAACTTTTGGCTTTTAAGTATAAACAGTTAACTTTTTTACAACAAGTGCATATTAAGATGCACATTTTCATAACAATAATTAATAGGTGCATATTTCTTATTACTGCACCCCATCATGTATTGGAGCCATGTTTCACAATCACCTTTTTAGGATCTATCTTTTAAGTAAACATCTGAATAATAACTGAAACTCCTTAATTTCAACCATGGCTCAAAAATATGATGAAACTATCCTTTTCCACCAATAGCTAAAAGTTGTTTCCAGCTAAAGAATATAGATAGATAATGGAGCAGACAAATTTTAACAGGAATACTGACAAATGATGTCCATATTCCAGCTGGGATTGAAGAAAATGTAACAAGTGGAAACCCAAAATATGAAGAAGTGGAAAACAAACAACAAAACATTCAAGTAGTTGCATTGTGCATGCTTATACACCAGCATCAATTCAAACAAACATGGATAAACAAGAAAATATAATAAATAGTAACAAAAATAATATTAATAATAACTAAAACCCAAACTACATTCGCTGGTCATAACATAAGAATAAAGAAGATATTGAACACACTTACTTTGGCACTACTCCTCTTCCACTGCTTCCTTCTTTGGCCCTAGAATAAAAGGGAAAACCCAATTAAATAAAAGCCAACACAAAATGCAAACAAACCCTCTTTTTCAGGAATGTCCATTATTAGACTTACAAAGTGAGTAACTTTTCACAAAGTGAACACCATATAAAAGATGGTTTTTTTGGGAGAAAAAAAAATGTTATTGTTGAAGGAAAGAACAAAATGGCAAAGATGGCCGACAGAACAATTGAATTTTAAGATTAAAAATATTATTAAGGGGAAAAGATACACTGAAAAAATCTCTCTATAAAATTGTAACAAAATTTTATCTTCTTTCCTCCCCATAACATCAAAAGCATAAACCATACTACGTGTAATTTAGTACAAGCATGATCATTATAAAAAAGGAAATGAAACTAAAACAATTTAATATGATAGAAGTTAACTGAGTAAATTCACAATCTTCATAACAATGAAATATCAGTTCAAGGATAAAACAATGCAATTTGAATAGCTTTTGAATAATGTGATTTTGAACGTGCAGTTTCAGTTCATGGAAGTAATTTAAACATAATGAGTTGCATTATAGTATTTTACTGAAACATATGAGCAAGAGATTACACAGATATATTGACACCAAATTTTGTAAGATTTATAATATGAAATAATATGGTGAATAGGTCTCAATAATTGGATGATTGGAGAAATTGATTGATTTAGATATTGGTTTGTGAGAGAAGAACAATCACAAAGGTAATTTGGTCCTTTCAAAAAATAAATCACATGATAAAATATGTGAATATTCCTCTAATAAAATTCTATAGTTCCTAATTTTCCTTATGTGAATATTTTTCCTTATGTGAATATTCCTCTAATAAAATTCTATAGTTCCTAATTTTCCTTCTTATAAATCACTTCCCTTAGCCAATTTAGTTTTTCCCTTATCAATTCCAAAAAAAAAAATATGATATATAATAGATGGAGATATAGGTGAGAACTGAAGTTCTCAGCCAATACACAGACTACATGATAGCATCATCATAAAGACCTACACATCTCTATAGCACAAAAAAATGAAATGTTTTTGATAATGCTTTGGTATTTCTAAAAATCTTCATTCAATACAATACTTTTGTAGGATATACACTTCACCTATTCATCTAAACATAATCTTATTCTGTTATATTTTCAGGAAGCATGAGTCCAGTCTAATCCTAATATAAAACTAGCAAAAGTGGTTAGAAGTATGGCGCTTTAGACAAAGGTTCTAGAGGTAATGTTTTCAAGCCCACGAGACATCACAATGAGTGCTCCACTTGAATAAAGTATCACTTCTATTATAAAAAACTAGCAAAAAAATTTCAATGTTTCATCTTTCTTTCTCTCCGGCTACTAACTTATAGACAGATATACATCACGGAGTACACTTAAAAAAGTAAATGAATAATTCAAGAAGGTAACAAACCATGAAACTCATGAGGGCGATGATCTTTCCCCCACCCAACACCACGGGTTGACTCCAAATACTGGTCGACCAAATGCCTACACTTCTGCAAATAATTCACTCCTTCGATTCTATAACACCATTTAAGCTTCTCCCTGATTATTTTTGCCGTTTCGATCTGAATCCATTTCTCCCGCACCAAATGCTCGCGGTACTCGAGCATGGCTACTGGATCTCCATAAGGATTGTTGTGGTCGAAATCCGGCGGGGATTCGTCAAATTCGACTGTCTTCTTCCTCACCATTTTTTTATTATTTAGGGATTGTTCGGTGGTTCGATTTGGGGATTTTATGAGCTGCGATTAGAGATGATTGTGAATTTTGAAGTGAGAGTACAGTGACACGTGCGTCCCACGTGCAAATATCTAGGCCCGTATAAAGTAGTGGGCCAGAATACAGCAGCCCTATTTAAGTTGGTGGCCTACTTTTTCGATGGCATCAAATCTTTAGGGCTTCGCTATTTGGTGTACAAAATATTAGGGGTAGGCGCGGGTCGGTTTGGTGCGGTTTGAAGTCCAAACCGCTTCCGCACCGCATCAAACGGTTAATCAAAAATATAAACCATTATACTAATCTTTTAAACGGTTCGGTTTCGGTTCGGTTTGAATGTACTACGGTTCGGTTTCGGTCCGGTCTGGTTTGAATCCGTATTAAATATGAAATAAGAGAATTACTTCCATCAACAATCAATTTACGAAGGCAACTGTGTGAAGCTTTTACACTTAAAGGTTAAAACACACAATGTTATACTGAAATGAAAGATTGGTTCTTAACTGTATGAATATTTCAATTTGACATTTAGCTACAAGGGAGATTTTTTTGGTAGATTAACCAAACATCAACATTAATCAAAGCATAATCATCAAATAAAATGACTAGAATAAGATTATAATTAGCATTTATCCAAAAAAAATGAGATGAGAAATATTATACCAAAACTATAACTTCTTCCTTTATGACATCAAATATTATTAATATAATAACATACGCTAAAAATTGAATATAGATCGTTAGAATTTAAAATAAGATAGGAGTTGCTTATATTTTTATCATAAGATTACTAGTGTAAATATTCGGTTCGGTCCGGTTTAATATGGTTGGTTCAATCATCCAAACCGCAACCGAACCGAATCGATGCGGGTCGGTCCAGTTTGGGGTATTTGCTTTGGTTAGAAGATTCGATGCGGGTTTCCACACCGTTTTTGCGGTTTGGTGCGGGCGGTTTCCGTATAGCGGTGCGGTTTATGCCCACCCCTACAAAATATGAAGGCTAACTACACCCAATTTAACTATCCACCAAAGTAGCTATTAAAATTAATTTAGAAAAAACAGTGCAAAAGCCAACTTTGATCAATTATGCAAAATTAAATAAAAAAATAGTTATTCGACTGCGGATAACCGAGTGATGTGACAAAGAATCAAAAAAGAAAAAAAGTCACCAGCATCTATGGCTTCATGTTGACAAAATGTAACATGAAACAAAAACCAAAATAGATGTCGTTAAAGAAACACTTATAAGAAAAGGGCAAGATTTATGCAATGGAAAATACGTTCTTGAATCTGGAAAGTGAAAGGGACGCGGAAGATGATCTTAAGGCTATTTAACACTAGAGGGGGGGTGAATAGTGTTTTAAGAATTTCTTTAAAACTTCTTTGATTTAAATTGAATTAACTAACTTAATGCAAATACACAATCACAGATCAAATCACAGAAACACAAACAAATGCAAATATAAATAAAAAGCAAGTAAAGGAAAGAACACACCAGGAATTTTATACTGGTTCGGTGTTACCCTACATCCAGTCCCGCACAACCCGTACGGCTTTCTATTCAATAATAATCTAGATTACAATCCCTCGATTCCAAGGCAACGAGGTACACCCTCCAGATTCTCAGGTCTCTGGGTAGAACCACTTGATTCACAGGACACAAGTTCACCCGATCGATTTCCAAGGACACGATCACACCTTTATAACCTCACACAAGTTTCTTCGAGTACAAATGTATCTATAACTCTGATAAGCACTGAGATTCTTTGGAGAGAGTGGCAGAGAATCAAACTAGAGATATTCTGGTTTTATTCACTTAAGATTTCGGCAGAATATGGATAGGATGATTAGAAAATAAGATAAGAGAGTAAAGAGGGGAGAAAAATAAAGAAAATAGTTACTAGAAAACGTCCATAACAGTCTCTATTTATAGAGAATGAATGGATGTGTCCATTCGAAGAGGTTTAAACGAATAGACACTTCTTTTGAAAACAACCTTTGCTGTAACGGGAAGCATGTCGACATGACAGGTAAATAGGATGTCGACATGGTCTAGTAAAAAATGATGATTTGCTTTACTTTGAAAATGATGATTTAAAACATATGCAACTTTATTCAAATGGACTCTATGTATTTGTAGAAGGTATTTAGAAGTAGAAATACTTATGAATGTATATATGTATATATACTAAAATATATTTAAAATCAAAGTAAATAAACTAAAGTAAATATAATATTAAAATAGATTTTGAGGCTAAAATATCAAGGACAATTTTGAAATCAAAATATAACAAAATGATAAATATGATTTTGAGGCTAAAACATTTTTGGAAATGTGAACGAAGGTTTTTATTTTGAAAAGGAATATTTGAAAATCATTTTATAAAACAAGAGATAATTTTGAAAATCAT
This sequence comes from Allium fistulosum, assembly GCA_030737815.1. NCBI lineage: Eukaryota > Viridiplantae > Streptophyta > Magnoliopsida > Asparagales > Amaryllidaceae > Allium > Allium fistulosum. Next base: position 72,551,856 of record CM060903.1, read on the forward strand.
TTTGAATCAAAATTAGTGGATAACAAAATAGGGCTACTATCCGTTCCACTAGATATTTCGTGAGTTCCATCTCACTAGGGTTCCATCCCTTTAACAAGAACGAAGTGGATTCCATTCCACGAGTAAATTGGATAAAAAAGAATGATAGTGCTTTCAAGGAGTTTTAACAAATATCCAACCTAACTATATTATTTGTCTTGAACTCTTGAATATCTTGAATCTCATGAGTCTTCAATCTTGAACTCTTGATCTTTGTCTTCATCAATTTTGTTTTCTTTACTGTACAGTCTTCTTTTGTTGATACCTGCATATAGATTTCCTGCACATATATCACTACACCAAACAACTCATTTTGTAACACTTTTCCGCTTTCAATTTACAACGCTAATAACCGTTACAAATTTCTAACGGTTATATCCGTTACAACCATTTACAACGGTTATACCCGTTAGTAAATATGTGTGACGTATCGGGTTTTGCCCGCTCGAAAATCAACATCCGTACTTCACATTGTACTAGAATGCCGCAGATTCGACCGTTCAAATCCGATTCGCCGGAGCTATAACACAATTAAGTAAATAACACAGCGGAATAAAGAAAACAATGATATCATATACAATTCCAATGAATACAATATCCAGAATGATATACAACAATGATATCAATATGATACAACAATATCAGAGATAAATAATGATACAGCGGAAAACAGAAATGATAACATCAGCAGCGGAACAATATCAATAGAAATGATAACTCCAAAATGATCTTCAGACAAGAATGAATCCACATACTCCAAGATAAGCAACTCCGACGAATGAACTAGCTCCAGATAATCTACTAAACCTGAATATCTGAGAAACCCAACTCTAGACTGCCCGTGTGGAAAATGGTGGGCACCCAGAGTTTAGGAAGGGAACAATAAACTCCGGATCAGTCATGGGACTGGTGTGAGCAACAAAAACAGTTTATCTTTAAACAACAGCAAAAGGATTTTAAACATTGAAATCCGCAATGCTTTTGGAAAATGAAACTACCATAAGACCTCCCGCCACACACACAATGCAAACGCAGAATTAGAGGAGATTTCTTCTTATGATAGTCAAACATTGTGACGCCCCACCTCTATACCCACGCTAACCAAGAACACTACGGTGTAGTGCTGTCAATTAGCACGGAGAATAAGGCTGTTGAGGAGCGACCATCCATGTAATTTCTTTGTGCGAGCACCGATATGTCAGATAAAATAGAATGCATATCTTTTAAGGAGGAAATCCGACATACCGATACAAACACAAAGCTATCACACGGTGGCTATATATAATCTTCGGAAACAAACATAGAAATAAATGTAACATAAATCAGTCACAGACAATTCATATCACAGAGGCGGAAATAGATATGAATATAACACATGGAAGTGTACATCAGAGTAGTGGTCAAATAAGATCCACAATAACACAAAATAAAAGATATAAGTGCAAGACAACAGAATATGTATACATCAAGGAGTCTCAATCTCAAATGTATACGACAAAAACTACTAAACTAGAGTAGCTAGCCAAAAAGTCGGATGATGGCTCCAGATAGGAAGTCATGAGGAAGCACCTGTAAAATCTCAGTCTGACCCGAGTATTATTTAAGAAGAAAATAATAAACGGATCAGTCTAGCTATAATTATCAGATAAAATGAGATAGAATATGAGATATGATAATAGAACGTATGATAACAAAAAGGTGTCATACTATAAAAAGTATACATTAGAAATCACGAAAGTCATACAAAATTTCAAGAATCTCATAGCATAAAAAGAATGTCATATTCTTTATTTAATTCACCAAGCCACAATAAATGACATACATATCAATGCCAACTGAAAAGGTGGTGAAACATAAAATTCCAGAAATCATAACGAGAAATCCAGAAATCACAAGAAAAGGATGGCCAATCCTAAACAGGAGCATGAAAGCCGGTACATTGACGCAGTGCAAACGGTACGTCCAATGAACCAGAAAGCCGAGACATCGATGTAGTACAATCGGTACATCAGATGAATCAAACATTGACGCAGTGCAAACGGTACGTCCAATGAATTGGAAAGACAGAGACATCGATGTAGTACAAACGGTACATCAGATGAATCGAACATTGACGCAGTGCAAACGGTACGTCCAATGAATTGGAAAGACAGAGACATCGATGTAGTACAAACGGTACATCAGATGAATCGAACATTGACGCAGTGCAAACGGTACGTCCAATGAATTGGAAAGACAGAGACATCGATGTAGTACAAACGGTACATCAGATGAATCGAACATTGACGCAGTGCAAACGGTACGTCCAATGAATTGAACAATGACGCAGTGCAAACGGTACGTCCAATGAATTAGAAAGACAAAGACATCGATGTAGTACAAACGGTACATCAGATGAATCGAAAAACATAAAAAGTACTTGGGTTGCCAGCCCACAAAGAAATGAGACGAAGCTCAATAAAATGAAGTACAGTCCTTCATACGGACAAAGAGACATCGCACAATTGCTAGTCTAAATCATAAAAATGATCATCGTGATCATAAGGAAGTGTCGATTACACTAAGCTAGTAAATATAAGAGTTTAGCTTCATGTCCCATAACCACTTGCTTAACTCAAATATTTACGAACAAATTGTAGATCTGCACTAGAAAATTGTCACAAGAGTTTCAATCGAACAAGTCCATAAATTAACCGACGAAGTAAACGCAAACGTTTCATACCACTTGTTTTGCTAAGCCGTTTAATTAGATTTTCTCATACGAATGAGGTAAAGGTTTGTATATACTAATAGATTGGAAAACGGTTTTAAGAAACGAGCTTTGATATTGAAAATAGAGTTGAAATCGTTTTAATGAAAGGGTTTTGATATTTACTACTAGTATAGAAAACCTTTATATTTTGAAGTGACAAATCATAGAAGTGATTGTAGAAACAATCAATCATAAAAATTCACGTTCGAAGACGTGAGTAAAGTTCAAAGAAATCAATTCTCAAAACCATCAAAGTAAGAAGTTCGGTTAAATGGCTTTCGGATAAGATTGCCTACGCAGAGTAATACGGGGTTCGACCTGCCCGGTCAGGTCGCGGGGGTCCAGGGGCAGCGCCCACGGCGGGGTGCGGGGCAGCGCCCCGTCAAAACGGTACGACCTAAGTGAAGGCAAGCGACCTCGTGAAGCCAAACGACCTAAGAGGAAGGCGGGTCGAGCGACATTCTCAAAAATCCCGAGAAGAAGTCATCAATGAGGAAAATAAATGATAACGACGAATCGGGCTACCTTGAATCGATAGAAATTGGAATCCCGAGATAAATAGACAAAAACGTGCAAAATAGAGCAGCTCACAGGCTCCAGACGTCTGAGGTAAATGCTCAGACGTCTGCAGGAAGTTTCGGGAACTTCCTGAAACAGACCCCAGACGTCTGAACATATCTGCAGACGCCTGGTGAGGAGCTGAAGTTGTTTTTCAGCCCAGTGGGAGAGCAAACTCTCCCACATTTTTCACCCGATCGAGCAATGGACTTCGGGGCTTTTTGTCAATCGATAATACGGCCCTATAGGCACTCCGATTCACAACCAAAGACATGTTCACAAATCAAAGCAAGGAGATGCAAAGTTTGAATTAAAAGCATCAAAAATTGAAATGTGCGCCAAAGCAATTCAAACCAAAAGCAATTGAACATGTAATAGTGTTAGGAATTCATACCCAACATCAAAGATGGTTATAGTCATAGATGTGAGATAAAAATCTCACCTTTGAACCCAAACGAATGAAGAAGACGCTATGGAGCAATGGCAAGAGCAACTACTCTTATTCCAACTCAACAAGCTTGAATTCAAAGCTTAAAAAGAAGAACATTCCCAAAGTTAGGGTTAGGAATTTCTGAAATTGGAAGGAGAAAGAGTTGGAGAAGGAGAAGGAGATGCTTACCAATGGGTTCTCTTTGAATTTGGAGCTAGAACTTGATTTGCAAATGGAAACTAGGGCTTGGGAATTCTAATTTCCCATCTCTCCCACCATTGTTGCTCTAGAACTGAAATGAGGAGGAAGTGAGAGTGAGTGGAGAGGAGAGGTTCAGATTTGGGGGTTAAGTTGGCAAAGGGGCTGAACCCAAAACCAAACCCAAAGTGAAAATGGTCAAATTTTGACTAGCTCCAAACATATCGAAGTTTACACTCAAAAAGATCGCAAACGTAATTTTGGACTCAATGGGGGTGGTCTCGAGTCCCAATTCGACTGTTTGCAAAAAGTAGCTTTTCGGACTAAAATCCGACGAACGATGTTATATTTAAATAAAATATTTAAATATAAAATCGACAAATATGCGGGTTGTTACAAACATGCTTACTACGCAAATCAAATCATTTGATATTATTATTAGTGCATAGTGTAGAAAACATTTCGAAAGTATAATATTAATCTTAGCCAACATACGACCAGTATCGTATGCCTACTATAGCTACTATGTTCAATAGCATGTTACCGCCACATTCCATAGCAGGTAATACAACTAAAACCGTACAAGGCTCGTATTGTTTCTTTGGATTTTCCAACAAATGGTCAGGCTAAGGAACTTCCTTCCGCCGCATGGGATCGCCTCTGGCTGGACGTCCCGAGAGACAAACTGCTCTCTGCCAAACAAGGCCGGGTTACCCCTGTAACAGGTAACTCACGAATATGCCACCCCCCGGTCCTTTGGGACCTTTATCCGAGGCGCCTCTAAACCAACATCACACATAATAAAGTGTATCCACATGAGTAAGTATCTGGGCTCCATACCATGATACCACCCCTTTCCAGAAGGAAATGACATACCCTAAAGGGCGCGACCCTCATAACCTTGCTGCAACATTCCTGTTTCGACCATTTCCGGGTTGTGAGGCCCTAACGAAGTCTCGTCCACAAAGCTACGCTTTTTCAAAAAGCCACGCTTTGGGTCAACAGATGATCAACCTATGATCACAAAGATAAATGATCAAACAAATGATCATATCACAAATGATCAAACACTGATCATCACACAGCAACACTCAGCATGCCACATTACCAAATTGGGAGTATATCGCTGATAACCTTCAATTACATAACCTTTGAGCTCGTACGTCTCAGAGAAGGGTGTTAAGCTAAGAGAATAAATTCTCCTCCACCAACAGAAATGTATTTGAAAGAAATCAGCTTTATATCTCAAAGTGTAATGTCAGACATACAATCCATACAAGTCTGTTCCGGGTTCGAACAGAACCGAAGGCACTCCTCACGAAGTCCTTGCAAATCCGGATAATTTCCAATCACGTCCGGACTTCCCGTCACTAAGGATGATAAAACCTCTATATCGGGGATCAGCCGATGCAGAGTAACTCGACGGTAATCCTTCCGTTTTCAAAAATATCCGGTCTTCAACACCGGTCTTCAAATGCCATCCATATCGACGTATCACATATTCGGAATGGGTTATACGACCCAAAGGTCCTCTCCCGGCTAAACCGAATAGTGAGCGTAATATTTAAAAACATATGGATATGAGATTTCAATTAAGTCACAACTTATTACCCAAAACTTCTCTTTTCAAATGGTTTAACAAATTACCATTTTCAAATCTTTAAACAAAAAGATTTATTTTAAACAACCTTCAACGGTTTAAACAATTTCCACATTTAAATCTTTTAAATAAAAGATTCATTCACAGATTTTCTAAATCAATTTCCATTTCAGTTTGATTAACTTGTTAAATCTTTAAAACAAGATTTAACTTATAGCTTTCAAAACAATCCCATTTCGAATGATTTAAACCAATCATTATTTTAAATCTGTTAAAAATAAACAGATTTAATTCATAGCTTTCAAAAAGAATTCATTCATAACTTGGAAAAACCATTTTTCAATTCGTACTTGAAATTCCTTCAAAATTGGAATTTTATTTCTTATATATGTGAAAGCTTTTATCATTTGAAAACAAATAGTTTCATTTCAGAAAATCTGATTCATTCATACGAGTTAAAGTCTTTGGGTTAAATCCAAATTCTCAAAATTTCACTTTTAAATGGTTTAGATTCATACAAACACATTTATAACATTTTCAATCCCTAGTTTCAAATCATAGGATTCAATTTCAATCTTGAATTCAAATTTAAATCAAATTATTTAAATTTTCATAACTCGATTAAGTTATTCAAAATAACTTTTATCTTTGAAATTCTATTTCAAAAACTTTTCACTTTAAATCAAAATTTCAAATTTCAAAATCAATTGAAATTAAAATTTCAATTTCAAAAACATCAAATTTAAATTATCTGTGACTTAACTGATTTCCACGTGAAATCCATATTTGTGTGTGTAAAGGTGTAGTCCAGGGGTTTCACACAATAGTGCAACACAATGAATCATCACATATCAGAATACAGAAATATAATTCGATAAGCGGTATAAGAACAACGCTTATCGTTCATTCACAGATCATAGATATATAAAGGTCACAGATAAGTAAATTATAGATCACAACATAAATCAGGGTATATCACAAAGCATCATATATTAGGGATATCAAACAATTCACATTCAATAGAATCTAAACACTCACAAGTGAATTTATTTATCAACTGATTAATTTAAATCAGATGTATCAATTTATTAATCCGGGTTAATTATCGTAATTTAATTACAAATTATTTAACCTTAAATTTTCTTAATTAATAAATTTTCAATTTATTAATCTCTAATTATTAGTTAATCGATCATTATCATTAATCAATTAAATTACTTAATTAACCTTTATCTTTAATTAATTAAATCAACCAATTATACTTAATTTCCTAATTAACTTAAGTAATTTCCAAGATAATAAAACTCCTTTTAACTTAAGCTACATTATCTTGTAAATACACTAATTACCATTTACATTTAAAACCCCTTTAAATCTTTAAAATTAACTTAAACAAATTTTAGATTAAATAAATTCTAAAACTCTTTAACAAATGTTAAGAAACCATTTGATATTCATAAAGTAATGTTCTAAAGGAAGTTTTAATACAAATTGCTTAAAATTTCAAAAATTCTATTTTCAAAACCTTTTATAAAAACTGGCTTTCTTCCCACTTCGGTCCTACCCGCATACTACTCGGAACCATTCCCGAGTCTTCTTCCATTCCATTTCCCCTGTTATAAAACTTATATAAATTTCTACGGTTAAAAAAAACAGTAGCCTATCACCCACAACCTTCACGAGTACAAACCCGAGTTTTCTACTCAAACTCTCGATCATTACTTCGAGTCGTCCTCCCAGACACTCGAGCAACACACGCGAATACTCGTCTTCCCCAAAAATATCGCCTGTATCCAATCGTGCACGGTGCACGTATCCCACCACGGCGATCAACTCTGGCCACTCGCAACTACCTTCCCAAGTCGGCGACCACCCTCCGATCAACTTCTGGCCATCGAAATGATAGCAGCGTCCTCTTCTCAAAATCGAGCTTCTCCCCATACCTGGAAACACAGAACCACCATCACGCAATCCCTGTCATCACCTCGTCCACGATTTTCCGACCACCGTGGGTTCTGAAACTCCGGCGTTGACTTCCTCTACACGTCTACTACCCATACCCAGATCCCGATTGAACTCGATCAACCATGTGAAACGCAGTGATTGATTTTTCCTAACTCAGTATAACTAGGGTTCTAAACTTCGAATGACACTCGCCACCTCCCCTCTGACATATATCACCATCGGAAAATTTTATCGAAGTCCCCGCTCGTTCTACCATCTCCAGAAAGCACGACAACTCCCCAGACCAACCAGATCACCAGAAAATCTCGAAAACCCATTTTCCAGACATCACTAAATGTCACATTCACTACTTCATTAAAAATTGTAAACTTGATCTTAAAAATCCTATCTTCCATCTACTATTCCAAATATATAATTGTATCAACAAATTTCAATGTTTGGTTTTTAACATTTTCTCAAGTTCTCTGTGTTTTTAAATTTTCCAGACAATGTTTCAAGCTATAATTCTTGCAACTTTTTTTAAAAGCTTAGTTAAGTTTTAAACAACAACTTTGTTTTAGATACTTAAGTCTAAAAGAAATTTGAGTGAGAAGGATTTAAAGTTGAAACTAAGTTTAAATTTTCTGGGTCTTTAAAACAGAGATGAACACTGTAAATATTTAGACCTTCTCACATGTTCCAGGGTTTTAAAAACCATTCTACCAACACATTTCAAACATACATCACAGGTTTACTTAAAACATAAGTCATATATATCAAAACAAAAAGATGTCTCATGTTAACAGTTTAAAGGCAGAGACTTATCTAGGATCAGAGATGTTTTAGTATCAACAGATATGCACACATACATAAGTTCTCAAGGCATTACACATACACATACATATAAACAAACATAATCACAGGAATTCATAGATTACTTAAGTTTTGTTTTAAAAAGTTTACTCACTAGCATCAAGGAAAATCAAAACAGATTAGGCTTTTTAAAATATAGGAGTTGCTCACCTTACTTCAGAAGGAAGAACAGAGACTGTTTGCAAACAGTTTGAACTTGAAAACTGTAAATGTTCCCACTTTGATCCTTTAGCCAAATCATCTTGCTCTCTACCTTGTTATAGTTGCTTGATGATTGTAGAATGTTGTTTTAAGTTTTAATGGAGTTTCATTTTATTTTGTTTTTGTTCGAACTGGGAATGAGATTGAAAATGATAAAGAAAAGGTGGCTTACAGGCTATAATATAAACAGAGCATATTTTCTTTTTCTTTCTTATGTAGTGTCAGAGATATTTCATAAGAAATGGAGGCTGAAATACAATTCGTATGAATTTTGTATGCTGTAAGGATTGAGAGCATTTAATGGTGTTTGTACTTATGTCTTCATTTTGTACATATCATATATATATATATATTTTTATAATACCTGGCTTCATTTGCAAGCTATCAACTTATATAATTTTACTTTGTTTTGGTTCTTATTGTTCTCAAGTTTACCTGCATATCATATTCGAACATGATTTTCTATGCAGATATTTGTTAGGCTGGGAAGTCTTCATTCTTAGCTTTCATTCCTTTCTTATGTACTATACAAACATGCTACTTAGTTTATTTGCACATTTTCTTGTCTACATATATTTCTTTACTTTGCTATTTATACTTACCTGCATATCTTGTTTATTTATTACTCTTTTATTTTAAAATTTATACTATTAAATACTACATTTATTTACTTATTAATTATTATATTTCATACATTTGATTTATACTTAAGTTTAATATTTATAAAGTTTATTTTATTGTAACTTCAAACCATAGTTTCTTCCAATTATATGCATATATATTTATTTTTAAAACCATTTATTTACAATTTAAATTCAAACCAAAATATATACCTATATATTTATTATTTCAAATTCACTCGTATATGCCCAAATACATATATACACATATATATAATATTTTTAATTTGAAATGATTTATATAGAATATATTAGAATCCGGGGAAACTCGCATCTCTTCAATCCATTTATCGTTTTATTTTACTATTTTTATTCAAAAATACAATTAATTATTAATTTAAATTAAATAAAAATCTAGGGTCGTTACAAACTTCCCCCCTTAAAAGAATTTCGTCCTCGAAATTGCCAAGGAGACAAAAAGATAGATGGAGAATATTTCATCAACTCAAACTGAATATCTATTCTGCATTTGGCTTACCAAATCAGAATATCAAAAATAGATACAAGAACGAATCTGTTTAAAACTTCATAAGATACTCGGGTTATCCGGATTTACGAAATATGCAGTGGCATAGGTTAGTTCGAAGTGATAACTAACCATTCGTAGAATATATTGGGACCCAAAGAATAGACAGATATATGGATACAATTTCAAAACTTTTAGTTTTAAAACTAAAGTATACCTATCAACCATAGCAAACAACCCATCCAAACAAACAAGTCTGGCCTATCTAGAGTTTATGTCCCATATTAATATATCGAATCTTCTTTCTGGATCTACCAGAAACTATCGAAGAATTGAGAAAAGAGATGTTGAACAAAAGAGATTGATAGAAAAAATATCGCTTCCTTGTTGTTACAGAGTATTGACCATTTCTAGTCGTATTCCCTCTGTCCCATATCTCATCCTCTTCTTGCACTCATACTCACTATCTATGGATAGTAAGAGAATTTACTGAGGCATTCGAACGGATATCTGAGGATACTCATTCTAGAGTTTACTTCACTCTATCTCTAATGAGCTACTTAACGTGTTATACTCCTGAGCTAAAGTTCAACCTTAGCTCTGATACCAAATGTGACGTATCGGGTTTTGCCCGCTCGAAAATCAACATCCGTACTTCACATTGTACTAGAATACCGCAGATTCGACCGTTCAAATCCGATTCGCCGGAGCTATAACACAATTAAGTAAATAACACAGCGGAATAAAGAAAACAATGATATCATATACAATTCCAATGAATACAATATCCAGAATGATATACAACAATGATATCAATATGATACAACAATATCAGAGATAAATAATGATACAGCGGAAAACAGAAATGATAACATCAGCAGCGGAACAATATCAATAGAAATGATAACTCCAAAATGATCTTCAGACAAGAATGAATCCACATACTCCAAGATAAGCAACTCCGATGAATGAACTAGCTCCAGATAATCTACTAAACCTGAATATATGAGAAACCCAACTCTAGACTGCCCGTGTGGAAAATGGTGGGCACCCAGAGTTTAGGAAGGGAACAATAAACTCCGGATCAGTCATGGGACTGGTGTGAGCAACAAAAACAGTTTATCTTTAAACAACAGCAAAAGGATTTTAAACATTGAAATCCGCAATGCTTTTGGAAAATGAAACTACCATAAGACCTCCCGCCACACACACAATGCAAACGCAGAATTGGAGGAGATTTCTTCTTATGATAGTCAAACATGCTTACTACGCAAATCAAATCATTTGATATTATTATTAGTGCATAGTGTAGAAAACATTTCGAAAGTATAATATTAATCTTAGCCAACATACGACCAGTATCGTATGCCTACTATAGCTACTATGTTCAATAGCAGGTTACCGCCACATTCCATAGCAGGTAATACAACTAAAACCGTACAAGGCTCGTATTGTTTCTTTGGATTTTTCAACAAATGGTCAGGCTAAGGAACTTCCTTCCGCCGCATGGGATCGCCTCTGGCTGGACGTCCCGAGAGACAAACTGCTCTCTGCCAAACAAGGCCGGGTTACCCCTGTAACAGGTAACTCACGAATATGCCACCCCCCGGTCCTTTGGGACCTTTATCCGAGGCGCCTCTAAACCAACATCACACATAATAAAGTGTATCCACATGAGTAAGTATCTGGGCTCCATACCATGATACCACCCCTTTCCAAAAGGAAATGACATACCCTAAAGGGCGCGACCCTCATAACCTTGCTGCAACATTCCTGTTTCGACCATTTCCGGGTTGTGAGGCCCTAACGAAGTCTCGTCCACAAAGCTACGCTTTTTCAAAAAGCCACGCTTTGGGTCAACAGATGATCAACCTATGATCACAAAGATAAATGATCAAACAAATGATCATATCACAAATGATCAAACACTGATCATCACACAGCAACACTCAGCATGCCACATTACCAAATTGGGAGTATATCGCTGATAACCTTCAATTACATAACCTCTGAGCTCGTACGTCTCAGAGAAGGGTGTTAAGCTAAGAGAATAAATTCTCCGCCACCAATAGAAATGTATTTGAAAGAAATCAGCTTTATATCTCAAAGTGTAATGTCAGACATACAATCCATACAAGTCTGTTCCGGGTTCGAACAGAACCGAAGGCACTCCTCACGAAGCCCTTGCAAATCCGGATAATTTCCAATCACGTCCGGACTTCCCGTCACTAAGGATGATAAAACCTCTATATCGGGGATCAGCCGATGCAGAGTAACTCGACGGTAATCCTTCCGTTTTCAAAAATATCTGGTCTTCAACACCGGTCTTCAAATGCCATCCATATCGACATATCACATATTCGGAATGGGTTATACGACCCAAAGGTCCTCTCTCGGCTAAACCGAATAGTGAGCGTAATATTTAAAAACATATGGATATGAGATTTCAATTAAGTCACAACTTATTACCCAAAACTTCTCTTTTCAAATGGTTTAACAAATTACCATTTTCAAATCTTTAAACAAAAAGATTTATTTTAAACAACCTTCAACGGTTTAAACAATTTCCACATTTAAATCTTTTAAATAAAAGATTCATTCACAGATTTTCTAAATCAATTTCCATTTCAGTTTGATTAACTTGTTAAATCTTTAAAACAAGATTTAACTTATAGCTTTCAAAACAATCCCATTTCGAATGATTTAAACCAATCATTATTTTAAATCTGTTAAAAATAAACAGATTTAATTCATAGCTTTCAAAAAGAATTCATTCATAACTTGGAAAAACCATTTTTCAATTCGTACTTGAAATTCCTTCAAAATTGGAATTTTATTTCTTATATATGTGAAAGCTTTTATCATTTGAAAACAAATAGTTTCATTTTAGAAAATCTGATTCATTCATACGAGTTAAAGTCTTTGGGTTAAATCCAAATTCTCAAAATTTCACTTTTAAATGGTTTAGATTCATACAAACACATTTATAACATTTTCAATCCCTAGTTTCAAATCATAGGATTCAATTTCAAACTTGAATTCAAATTTAAATCAAATTATTTAAATTTTCATAACTCGATTAAGTTATTCAAAATAACTTTTATCTTTGAAATTCTATTTCAAAAAATTTTCACTTTAAATCAAAATTTCAAATTTCAAAATCAATTGAAATTAAAATTTCAATTTCAAAAACATCAAATTTAAATTATCTGTGACTTAACTGATTTCCACGTGAAATCCATATTTGTGTGTGTAAAGGTGTAGTCCAGGGGTTTCACACAATAGTGCAACACAATGAATCATCACATATCAGAATACAGAAATATAATTCGATAAGCGGTATAAGAACAACGCTTATCGTTCATTCACAGATCATAGATATATAAAGGTCACAGATAAGTAAATTATAGATCACAACATAAATCAGGGTATATCACAAAGCATCATATATTAGGGATATCAAACAATTCACATTCAATAGAATCTAAACACTCACAAGTGAATTTATTTATCAACTGATTAATTTAAATCAGATGTATCAATTTATTAATCCGGGTTAATTATCGTAATTTAATTACAAATTATTTAACCTTAAATTTTCTTAATTAATAAATTTTCAATTTATTAATCTCTAATTATTAGTTAATCGATCATTATCATTAATCAATTAAATTACTTAATTAACCTTTATCTTTAATTAATTAAATCAACCAATTATACTTAATTTCCTAATTAACTTAAGTAATTTCCAAGATAATAAAACTCCTTTTAACTTAAGCTACATTATCTTGTAAATACACAAATTACCATTTACATTTAAAACCCCTTTAAATCTTTAAAATTAACTTAAACAAATTTTAGATTAAATAAATTCTAAAACTCTTTAACAAATGTTAAGAAACCATTTGATATTCATAAAGTAATGTTCTAAAGGAAGTTTTAATACAAATTGCTTAAAATTTCAAAAATTCTATTTTCAAAACCTTTTATAAAAACTGGCTTTCTTCCCACTTCGGTCCTACCCGCATACTACTCGGAACCATTCTCGAGTCTTCTTCCATTCCATTTCCCCTGTTATAAAACTTATATAAATTTCTACAGTTAAAAAAATCAGTAGCCTATCACCCACAACCTTCACGAGTACAAACCCGAGTTTTCTACTCAAACTCTCGATCATTACTTCGAGTCGTCCTCCCAGACACTCGAGCAACACACGTGAATACTCGTCTTCCCCAAAAATATCGCCTGTATCCAATCGTGCACGGTGCACGTATCCTACCACGGCGATCAACTCTGGCCACTCGCAACTACCTTCCCAAGTCGGCGACCACCCTCCGATCAACTTCTGGCCATCGAAATGATAGCAGCGTCCTCTTCTCAAAATCGAGCTTCTCCCCATACCTGGAAACACAGAACCACCATCACGCAATCCCTGTCATCACCTCGTCCACGATTTTCCGACCACCGTGGGTTCTGAAACTCCGGCGTTGACTTCCTCTACACGTCTACTACCCATACCCAGATCCCGGTTGAACTCGATCAACCATGTGAAACGCAGTGATCGATTTTTCCTAACTCAGTATAACTAGGGTTCTAAACTTCGAATGACACTCGCCACCTCCCCTCTGACATATATCACCATCGGAAAATTTTATCGAAGTCCCCGCTCGTTCTACCATCTCCAGAAAGCACGACAACTCCCCAGACCAACCAGATCACCAGAAAATCTCGAAAACCCATTTTCCAGACATCACTAAATGTCACATTCACTACTTCATTAAAAATTGTAAACTTGATCTTAAAAATCCTATCTTCCATCTACTATTCCAAATATATAATTGTATCAACAAATTTCAATGTTTGGTTTTTAACATTTTCTCAAGTTCTCTGTGTTTTTAAATTTTCCAGACAATGTTTCAAGCTATAATTCTTGCAACTTTTTTTAAAAGCTTAGTTAAGTTTTAAACAACAACTTTGTTTTAGATACTTAAGTCTAAAAGAAATTTGAGTGAGAAGGGTTTAAAGTTGAAACTAAGTTTAAATTTTCTGGGTCTTTAAAACAGAGATGAACACTGTAAATATTTAGACCTTCTCACATGTTCCAGGGTTTTAAAAACCATTCTACCAACACATTTCAAACATACATCACAGGTTTACTTAAAACATAAGTCATATATATCAAAACAAAAAGATGTCTCATGTTAATAGTTTAAAGGCAGAGACTTATCTAGGATCAGAGATGTTTTAGTATCAACAGATATGCACACATACATAAGTTCTCAAGGCATTACACATACACATACATATAAACAAACATAATCACAGGAATTCATAGATTACTTAAGTTTTGTTTTAAAAAGTTTACTCACTAGCATCAAGGAAAATCAAAACAGATTAGGCTTTTTAAAATATAGGAGTTGCTCACCTTACTTCAGAAGGAAGAACAGAGACTGTTTGCAAACAGTTTGAACTTGAAAACTGTAAATGTTCCCACTTTGATCCTTTAGCCAAATCATCTTGCTCTCTACCTTGTTATAGTTGCTTGATGATTGTAGAATGTTGTTTTAAGTTTTAATGGAGTTTCATTTTATTTTGTTTTTGTTCGAACTGGGAATGAGATTGAAAATGATAAAGAAAAGGTGGCTTACAGGCTATAATATAAACAGAGCATATTTTCTTTTTCTTTCTTATGTAGTGTCAGAGATATTTCATAAGAAATGGAGGCTGAAATACAATTCGTATGAATTTTGTATGCTGTAAGGATTGAGAGCATTTAATGGTGTTTGTACTTATGTCTTCATTTTGTACATATCATATATATATATATATTTTTATAATACCTGGCTTCATTTGCAAGCTATCAACTTATATAATTTTACTTTGTTTTAGTTCTTATTGTTCTCAAGTTTACCTGCATATCATATTCGAACATGATTTTCTATGCAGATATTTGTTAGGCTGGGAAGTCTTCATTCTTAGCTTTCATTCCTTTCTTATGTACTATACAAACATGCTACTTAGTTTATTTGCACATTTTCTTGTCTACATATATTTCTTTACTTTGCTATTTATACTTACCTGCATATCTTGTTTATTTATTACTCTTTTATTTTAAAATTTATACTATTAAATACTACATTTATTTACTTATTAATTATTATATTTCATACATTTGATTTATACTTAAGTTTAATATTTATAAAGTTTATTTTATTGTAACTTCAAACCATAGTTTCTTCCAATTATATGCATATATATTTATTTTTAAAACCATTTATTTACAATTTAAATTCAAACCAAAATATATACCTATATATTTATTATTTTCAAATTCACTCGTATATGCCCAAATACATATATACACATATATATAATATTTTTAATTTGAAATGATTTATATAGAATATATTAGAATCCGGGGAAACTCGCATCTCTTCAATCCATTTATCGTTTTATTTTACTATTTTTATTCAAAAATACAATTAATTATCAATTTAAATTAAATAAAAATCTAGGGTCGTTACAATATGGTAATTTCGTAAATAATTAAAAGCAAAATGGATAAGATTGTAAATTTATCTTCTCCCAATCGTTATCTCATTTCTTACTGTAACTTTTCATTTCTCACTCTCTTGCGTTACTTCTCTTTCGTTCGTACGGGTCTACCATTGCCTCCGCCTTCACTGTCTAACACCGCCTCCGCCGTCTACCACCGCCTCCGTCTTCTGTAAATTCGTATAGATATAGTTGAATGAAAATACTATTAGATGCTGAATAAGATATGGTTCAGTTATACCAAATTTGTAACACTTATAAGTGTTGGTAATTTTGCTATTTACTTAATTAAAATATTCCCAACGGTTATAACCGTTGGAAATTAAAATATTCCCAACGGTTATAACCGTTGGGAATTTCCAAGATTCCCAACGGTTATAACCGTTAGGAATTACGGTTTTTTCCAACGGTTATAACCGTTGGGAATGACCAAAATTCCCAACGGTTATAACCGTTACAAAATATGTAAAAAAAATTATAACGTACCTGCTACCAACGGTTATAACCGTTGGGAATTTGATTACCAACGGTTATAAGCGTTACAAAATGACAGTTCTGGTGTTGTGTATATTTTATAACACTTCTATAGTTGTTGTCATCAAAACCACTATCCTATGGACTAACAGAAAGCCCATATCAAGAGTGGAAATGAAAGAAGAAACGAGAAGAAAAATACATCTAAACAAAATTATATAGCTGGAAATAAGATACATAATTGTTTTATATGTATAAAAGCATTAATACTACATACAAGTTAATAAATGTTTTACTTATAGATTAAGTACACATTAAAATATGAATAATAGCTGAATTCAAATTGAATATACTATCCAAACTAAGTGACATGTGCTAGTTAAATATCATATAGTAAAAGAAGATATAAAAATGCATCCTATTGCGAAAAAGGAAAGAACAATATGTTTAATTTCATCATAATCACGTGTCATCCATAACATGCATGGAACAATATTTCATCGCAATATCAAACTACTTATATTGTATAGTAGCTTAACCTTAGCATGATAAGATCTATTCAATTTGAGAAGGAGAAAAAAACCGGTTGACAATATAATAGCTTAATCTTATTTTAATATTCATTAAAGAAAGTTGGATCTTTTCAACAATAAATAAACTTAACTTACAACATGAAAATGAGAGATCTTTATGATTTCCTAATTTGAATTATGAAAACTCATTAAGGTTGAGCTTTATATGGTTACGTGAAGAAAATATGTATGTTCAACCATCCAGTTATGTATACTTGAAAAAACAAACAAATATAAGGTAGGTTACCAGATGATTTAAATTTCACCAAATAGATTCATATGCAGTCAAACATTGTCAAAATCAAACCAAAAATTATGCCTTGAATCCAAAAAAAATGCTTAGATCAAGTATATACAAAACTTGAAACTTATTGTTTTGTTGTGCCTCCTCCTTTCAAGCAAGTTGCTTCCACCTCGACCTAACCATCCTATCAAATAGCCCCAAATCTTAAAATAGGTGAAAAATAATTTGAATACATGCTCAAAGTCATAAAGTGCGACAATTTGACGTGCGATAAATTAAACACAATATGAAACGAGTTTTATATGATTTGAGGTGTAGTTATAGTAAATTTTTGAGTCAGAAGTCAAATTGGGGGCATATCGTTTATTTTGAGAGGAGGAAATGCGTGAAGGAAAAAAATAAAAATAAATTAGTGGGTGTGGATGTGTGAGTGGAGTAGTTGAGTGCGTGAGGAGATAAATGGGTGAGAGGTGTATATTTTATGTCTGTAGATCGTAACATCCCAAAATTGAGGAGTGAAAAATCTAATGAATCAGAAGGTTAAGTCAATTTAGTTCTAAAACGAATTTTGCATTTTCTATGTAAAAATATACATACGATGGAATGGGTGGGAAACGATCCATTAAGAAAATGGTTTTAAGACCATTTCCAATGGATGTTCTGTTTATTTTCGCACCATGAAAAATAAACAAAACGACCTCTACTTTCAGAAGAACCTAAACTAAAAACAAAACCACTTTTTTGTATAATTCATGGGTTAACTAAAAGGGCAATCAGATTGCCATTTTATTTCCATGGAATAAAACAACAATTAGATTGCCATTTTAAATACAACGTCAATCTGATTTTTGGTGAATTCCGTCTCCTCTAGATCCCCCAACTAAACTCGTGCTAAAATCTCCTCGGGGTGTATTTTGGTTTTGTATTTGTGCATAGAATTGTATAATTTATCATTTAGTACGTTCATTGGAGTACAAAGTTGGAAATAATGTACATAATATGGGCTATTATTTAGTTGATGGAATGTATCTTAAGTGGAGAACATTGGTTTAAGCTTTCAAAGCACCTAACACGGAACAGGAGGCATACTTTACAACAAAACAAGAAAGCTACAGAAATAACATCCAACGTGCTTTTAGAGTTTTACTGGCAAGGATTCATACCATACAAAATCTAGCATATTTTCTTAATGTCAAAGTTCTTTCTCAAATAATGTAAGCATGTATATATTATGATACAAATAATGATTATTGAGGTTAAAAGAGAAAGTTACAAGAACAAGCGAATAACCATCCAAATATGTTTTAAAGCTCCAATGTGAAACATGTAATTCGACGCTAATACATCCGTAGGATTCACGTGTCGAACGCCCAAGGGCCGAAAAGACATATATTATTAGGGTAAAAGGAAAAAACATAACAAGAAAGAAGAAAACAAAACATCTTAATCTTACAACGGAACGATAACATATAATATCAAAAGACAGTGTAAAATGCTACTCTAAGATACATAGTATTCCAAACTCACAATCATAAGTACTATCATTAGCCTGGATAGCTATAACATTCTTTCATCATAAATACTAATATACATACTAGTAATGCACCAGAAATAATAATACTATGGTAGGTGAAAGCATCCAGCTCGTCTCATCGAGCTTCAAGGAATATCCAACGAAAACCCGTCTTTCTCAAACTATTAGACATAAATCTGGTATGAGAAACTCAAGAAACATGATGTATTCATATAACAGTATCTTTTGAGACTAATCGAATCACCCGAGTGGTTTTCCCAAATCACCGTGATGGTTTTCGCCTCAAATGAACCAAACCATTTAATAAGTACATATGACAATATAATAGATAATGTCTAGGGTGTAGAATATAAATAAGAAAATAGCTGTGCTGCATGTACAACATAATAATATTAAGTAAATAATCAAAACTGCTAAGGTTCGTCCACATATGGATTTCCGTTGGAGGTGCCCTCAATACGTTTAGAATAGGCCACTAGAAAAAGGTCTGAAATATACTTCCGTGTAGCATATATCTCTAGATAAAATATACCATAAGGTAAACATAGTTGGTTCATGCATGTAACATGTAATACTGAATATCATCGCTTGCGCTAGCAATCTGTAAGTATCTCTAAAATAGAGCTAATATATCATTGGTTAGCTAACCCCATGGCTATGCATCCTACTCTGCATTCTATCATTATCAATGGTGAAGTCACGTTCAGCATCTTAACACACGAGTCTTCTTCACTCGAACAGAGCTCGAATCTCTCCATGGATTACAGCATCTCAAACAGATGTCGAATCTCTACATGGATTCTAGCATCTCAAACAGTTCATGTATCTCTCTATGGATTCCAGCATAAGTCCCCCGACATATGCTAATGCCGACCATTCCCTTGGACTTAATCTTAGGATAAACAGTTCAACTCTTAGCATTTGTTCGAAATGTTAGCGCTAATCTCTTCCTTGTACTTAACCTTATGATAGACAATTTAACTCTATAACATTTCACTTCACAACCTCTACCAAAAAATAGAACACTTATATCGATTTTGAAGTGGTTCTGGTTTCGAGTTACCTCATATAAGTACACTCCCTCGCTTACCGAACGCCTCAAAACCAATCGATAGATTTTCGGTCAACTTAACTTTGATTCTTTCACAAATAAACAAACAACGCATAAGGGAGGAGATCATCTCCTATCTGAATGAATTTCCATATCTTTTTTCCTAGAAGAGCAACACAACTTTATACATAGGGTATAGCATCACCAAGGATAACCGTACCGTATAATTCTCGTGTTTCTTTTAGATATTTCCAAAGTCAATTTTGGTCAAATTCAATAACAATGAGAATAATTGTGTATGGAAACCATGTCTCGTATACTTATCATGTTTTCAACCTTCTCAACTTACACTATCCCTCGGTCAAGAGTGAAACTTGTAGCTAAGAGCACTATTTGCTTACTTGAACATCATTTTTAACTCTCACGGATAGATAACGCCTACTTTGTCGGCTTTTAGTGTTAAGTACATGACTAAATACTTCCCATACAAGAGTAAACACACAAATCATGATTAAGTCACACACAAATCATGATTAAGTCACACAAGCAACTTCTAATCCCATTTTTATTTAATTAATTCCTTTATTTAAAACTTCTTTTATCAAATAATACTTCCTTCAGAAGTAAGCAAACAATATATAGGAGTCCTCCTCGGGGGATCTTGAATACTTATGTTCTAATTGCAAAAGAGGTTTAATACGAATGAGTCCTTCATGGGGGATCTCAAACCGTATGAATCCGCATTGTTTTTATTCACTTCCTTTTTCTACTTGTGTGTATATATATATATATATTTATTTAAAATTCTTTTATAAAAGATATATACATGTATTCCACTATTTCACTATTCATTTACACTCTTTTCAATACTTCAAAATACATTCATATAATTACCTCAAAGGTATAAGAATACTCATAAATCATCTAACAAGATTTTCCACTTTAAAACTCTAAAGAAAAGGGTTAAAAACAAATGTTGTTAAAACATTGTTTACTATAAACCCAAACACTTTACACTTCTCATTATCTTTAAAACATTCTTTTTAAAGATATAATTACATTCATAAATATATTCA
Organism: Allium fistulosum; assembly: GCA_030737815.1. Lineage (NCBI taxonomy): Eukaryota > Viridiplantae > Streptophyta > Magnoliopsida > Asparagales > Amaryllidaceae > Allium > Allium fistulosum. The sequence goes on from CM060903.1 coordinate 72,573,103, forward strand.
AATGGATTAAAGACAAATATTACTTAAACATTATCATTACAAACCCAAAATCATTTCATACTTAACATTATCTTTAAAAACATTCTTTTTAAAGATCCGCTTATTTTCAAAAGTATATTCAAATGGGTTAAAAACAAATGTTACTTAAACATTATAAACCCAAAACCATTTATACTACTATTATTTTTAAAAACACTCTATCTAAGTATATCTACGCTTATTTAACAAATTAATATACTTTTAATTAACTTCTCAAAACCATTTATTATAACTGAAGGTTATAACAAAACCACTTTTATCCTTTTATAAAATAGTTACTTTTCCAACCTTATATGCATATATATACCTTTAAAATACTCATAAATAGGTTTTTTTTTTGAAATTGAAAACTTAGATGGTAGCACATATTAGTACTATAAGTCTTAAGTAGTATACAACATACTACATGCCAATATATGTTCGAATCATGCTACGCAAGTTTCGAATCTGTGACCTCTCGCACAAAAGTTGAAACACCTAACTAAAGTCTTAAGTATATAAAATATTATGTAAAAATAACTAATTTATAAATTTATTAAAAACTGTTAAAACGCATGTTTTACATATAATAAACCTTTTTCTTTAAAAAATCATAAACAATTATTAAAAATATATGTAAACTTCAATCCACTTTTAAAATACTCTAATATATGTTATTAAACATCCCTAAAAAGATTTCAGAAAAAGACTTTATTTAAATATCATTTAAAACCTTTTAACACTACGCCATAGATTGCATACTGCAACACCAAAGAAGTGATGCAGGAAGTGCCAAAAAATGTTGCTATAGGCTAAAAAAGGGCAAAGGCAACACTTTCTCGGTGATGCATTTTGCCGCGTTGCCGCAGACCTCAAAGGCAACATTTTGACTATCTAAGGCAACATAAGAAATATTGTTGCAATAGAACCCTATTTGGGTCTATGGCAACATCCATAGGTGTCTGTACCAACATTCCAAAATGTTGCTATAGATATTAACTTTCTGAATTTGTGGGGCCCACAATGTAGAGCATATTTGATTTTTTAATAGAAATAAATATTTATTTAATAAAATGCTATTGCATAGAATTTGATATTCAAACAATAATTTATTTAAATAAATATTTTATTTCAACATTTAAAATAGTACAAATTCCTGACTCCACTATTTTACAATTCAATGATAAATAACACTGATATTCACATATACAGATATTCCTCACTACATTACTCAGTTCACTCATTACATATGCAGTTTCAATTTATATAGACACCGACACTGACAAATATATGACGAGCCGAGCCGAAGGCGAGCCGAGTGCCGAGCCGAAGGCGAGCCGAGAAACGGGTCCGGGCGCAGCGCCGGCGGGGTCCGGGGCACCGCAGTCCCGATTCATCCGATTTCGGAAGATCGAGCTTTCTTTGAAATGACATAAAATGATGCACAAATAAAGACTGAGCTTAATTCCTATCCTCCATCTCCTCGCCTAAATCTGCTTGAATCCCCTATGGCCAAACACCAAAACTCTACTGCAAACTGTTTTCAATTTCCAATCACCACATTAGCTTCTCTCCGTAACCAATACACAGCAGCACTCTACCATTGTCAAACTCCAAACTCCGTCTACATCTCTCTGCCAACATTCAGGCATCACACTGCCAACTGAAACTCCTCTGCATCACCAACTTCCACCATCACTTCCATAACTTACCAAACCAACCAACCAACCTTCAACCAATACAACTACATCCAGATTCAATGGTGAACCAACCAACCAACCAACCTTCTCTCACTCCCTGCAAATACTGCACTTCAGACCTACATTTCAAACGCACTCTATCACTTCCTTGTATGTTTCTTCCATATCGATAGCTTTGCACATTTCTTCTGACATATGCATCACTGAATATCTTCGCACTTCCTTGTACGTTTCCAGACCTATGCATTTATGACCTACACCACTGAATAGTTCCTGCCTGTTCATTCAGAGCTTGCATCCATTACCGTTTCCTTTTGGTCGCTGGACTCAAAGCTTGCATCAATGAAACTTGGTCCTTCCAGTCTTGCCAACACACAAGCTCGACTGTCTATGAATCTGCCTGTGCAGCTCACACAATCCTTTCACTCAACAATTGTTCAGCTAGCAGTGAATAAATCGATTCGTGTCTTTGCAAATAATTCCTCAGCTCACATAACCGCAAGCTGCAACAACAGCCAGATTTTGAAACATTAACAAGTTCCAAAGGAGCATTAGCACAAACATATGGGGGGCGTACTATCTTATTGAAATTACCAGTACCAAGTGAAGCAACCGCAATCATAGGGGAAAGTACGAAGAGATCAGCCTGGGATCTGCTCTGAACTTGCGATGGAAAGTACGAAGTGAACCAAAATCTCAAGGGCAGCAGTTCGGGTTTTGGAAGAAATTAAGGCACGAGAAGGGTTTTCAGGTGAAGTAGTCTAAAGGAGAAAGGTAGAGGGGTTGGTGGCGAGCAAGTCTTCTGTTGGAGGTGAGAGCTGATGGCGACGACAGCGGTGGCAAAAGGGGTTTGAACGGAAAACTTTGTTTGGCTTCGGGTTTTGGTGTCGTGACGGGGCTCTGGTTGGAGCTAGATGGTCGCGATGGGTCAGGGGGTAGCTGGGGGTGAGGGTGACAATTTGGTGGCGGAGGCGAATGAGGAAGCAGAAGAAGAGGAGGGTGATAATTTGGTGGCGGAGGCGAATGGGAGGAGGCGAATTGGAATGAAAACCAAAAGGGGATCTACTCTGAACTAGGCGGGAAAACGAAAATTTGGGGCAAATTGCAGTGGTGATCCATTTTAACAACCAGATTAAATGTAGACCGTTGGATCGTATTCACGCGGATTGCTAATTTTATTAATTTTTTAATTTGAATACATCTATAGCTACTGCAACATCTTGTTGATACCTATGCTAACACCTTGAAGCGAGTGTTGTAATAGACAAAAATCAGCATACCTATCGTTACATTATAGCTAGCAACACCATGTAATTTCGTTGCAGTAGGCCATCTATGGCGTAGTGTATAAAGTCTCAAACAATATACAAGAGCATTTAACAGAACTGCTATTAGAAGTTAAGAAACACCAAGAAAGTGTGGCAGTTGGAAAATGTTGCATTTTCATGTTTTTGTCACAAAACCAGTTTTAAAGGCCTAAATGTTTGGCTAGTTTTCGACTAGTTAACAGTCGATTTAAAGTCCAATTTTTTTATATTAAGTAATATACTTATCACTTAATAACTATGTAAAACTTAGGGATGTCTTTCAAATTCATATTAAAAATCATCAAAAACAAGGCATTTCAAAAGTGCATCTACAGTGACCTTTTCGTCTACTAACTTTTGCAAAATTTTGTTCTATCGTTTCTATGATTTCCCAAACCTACTCTTTGATGTTCCATGCACTACCATAATGTAGAGCACAACCAAAATATATTTTTTCACAATATATTCACATATAACTATTTTGCACAAGTTAAACACAAGGGATTATCGAAGTACACTTATAGCGACCTTCCTCGCTTCAAACACACTCCAACTTCACACACTACCAAACCAAACATGTAAACACAAAATTAAGTCCATTTGACATGTTGTAATGGGTACTAGATGTGATTATACATAATAAAAAGTTGTCACTTGCTTTTCAAAGCTAGGGGGTCCAAAACTGATAACTTGCATTAGTTCAATACTTTAACTTTAACTTTACACAACAAATAAATATAAACACAATATATACACTTCAATGGTGAGAAAACTCACCATGTAACCTTGATACAACCAAGTACAAGCCTTATGAACACATGAACACTTTACCATCACCCACAAGCCAAAGATCCAACCTTTAGCCTCCATAAGCTCTCGGCCGTACTTGCCTCCACTCTTTTTGTTCAAGGCCTGAAATAGGTGCACCATTTTTTTAATCTTCTTCCACTTTTAAGTTGCTTTTCCATGTTTCTATGATGCTCTAAGCCCTTGGCCAAGTTTGAGGGGATTTGCGGTTGATTTGCTATTGTTTTAGAAGATTGAAGAAGAGAGGAGACATGAAGAACTTTGAATTTTTGCACAAAATTTAGGCAAAATAATTGTGATAAAAAGAAGTATGTTATGTAGATTTAAGAAGAGTAAAAATGACCTCCTATACCCATTAATGGCCGACCAAAACTCACCCCCTCATGTGCACAACTTTCCACCTCACTTAACCAAAGTTTCTTTTCACCTTAAAATATCTTCTACTATTCATCAAAATATTTTCTTCCTTAATCCACTCCCTAATCTCTTCACTTTTAATGTAGCTCCCTCACCTCTATACCCATACTATTCAAGAGTATTATTGAGTAATACTATCAGATAATACAGAGAATGAGGCTATAAGGGGTATACACGTAAATATTCCCTTGGACTAACACTAGTATGTATTAAAACATCAAATAAATATCTCACGTATATGTACACAGTATCAGTATAACGCAATAAATGCGCATGCCTTTAGGATAGACAATACAAAACCTATAGTAAATAACAAAGAACACAGAGTCAATCGTAGCAAGAACATATAATATATGATACAGTATGGATACAAATCATCTCATATGTCAACTGACACAAAGCACAATACATCTAGTAATCAATATACAACTCAGTATCATATATATATATATATATTGTTATCCCATTTTCTGGTCAAAACTGGAATATCAGTGATGAGTGCGTTTCCTCCACGATCGAACCAAGAAGAAGCAGCCAGCAAGCGTATTTCACTCATGATTCAAGGGCATAAGGTTCATTCGGCACCAAGAGTAACTACCTCATTCGGCACTACCTCATCCGGCACTCCCATCTATAGAATTTCATTCGGCAGCTCACTGCCAAACCAGCTGCACCTCCATAAACCACCGAATCACATCCCTACCGAACCAATCCCCACTACCGATCCAAGTACCCACCAAACCTACTCACCTGCCATCTACCACCGGTCCAAGCCTCGCCGAACCAAACAACACCGAACCAACTGCTTCACACCCCTATGCCGAACCAACCTATCACCGGACCACATCCCTACCGAATCCCAACCTTCTCCAAGCACGGCCGAACCAAAGCTTCGCCGAACCGGAACGCTGCCAGGCCAGATTGCTTCAGCCCAGGCCCACCAGCAGCTATATACATCCAAGACCCCTGCCCCCAACCTCACTCTATAAATAGAGGGGCAGGGGTACAACAATGGGAGAGGAGTTTGAGAGCTCAAGCACAGAAGGAACTTTCAAACGCTTTTAGATACTTGTACCAAAGCTTTGTACTTGTAATCTGAGATCTAAAGGAGAAATAACATATAAAGTGGACGTAGGCACGTTCTGGCCGAACCACTATAAATCTGTGTGTCTTTTTATAGTTTAGCCCCTGCTTTTCATATATTTGTATAAGTCATCCAAATCACTAAGAACAACATAAGATCTACTAAATCATACAACTTTGAGGTGTTTGTCCATTTTTTGTGCAAACATTTTTGGTGCTTTCACTGAGAATTAAACTCAAGGATTCTACCGCTTGGAAGCTGAATTTGAAAGTCTAAAGATTCAGATTGGGAGAATCATGGCAAGACAATCAAGCAGAAGGCCGAGGCCAGAGCAAAGTCAACAGGAAGGGAGTCAAGAGGCTTCCTCAGGAGCAAACCAAGCTTCAGTCTTCATCACCAGGGATGAGATGGAGGCCATGATGAGAAGACAAGAAGAGATGATCCAGAACTTGCTTCAACAGATTGGGCAACTTGGAGCACGGAACCAAGGCGCAACTGGAGTTCAGAACGGAGCAGGACCATCTGGCGTAGCACCAGAGCTAGGGAGCACACGCGCAGAACATGTTGATCCAATCCCGACAAGAGAGACGGGGGCATCCGAACAACCTGGTAACAATAGAAGAATGAACGCTCCGCCAGAGGGGCATACACCTGAAAGCTCCCGCGGACTCAGGGGGCAGGTCGAAGGCAGTGAACGAGGACTACAACTTGGAGATAGTGACAGACTGGCGGAGATGGTCAGACGGGCCATGAGAGGCGGACTAGTGAATAGGGACCTGGAGGATGTGAATAGGAGTCCTTTTACCACAACAATCAGGCGAGCTAGGAACCCACCAGATTTTAAGCTACCATCATTGGATATGTATAATGGAAGGACAGACCCCACGGTTCATCTGACAAAATATATAAGGCATATGGAAGTGCTGGGGGCATCAGAGGAGGTTATGGCCCGGTGCTTTCCATTGTACTTGGCAGATATTGCGGCGTTGTGGTTCAGACAACTGGAAAGCGGCTCCATAGGAACGTGGGCAGATTTAACTGAGAGATTCATGAGGCAATTCAGGGTTCATATTGCAAGACCCAAGAATGTGATGACTTTGGCAACCTTGAAGCAGAAAACTGGAGAGACTTTGAGGAGTTTTCTAACACGATTTAATGCGGCAGCAGCATCAGTGGATCGACCAGATCCATCTATGGTCATGATGGCGGCTGTATCTGGAATAGCTGATAGTACGGAGTTCAAGAATTCATTAACTAAAGATCCGCCTATGAATCTGGGAGAGTTCTATCATGAGGCTGAAAAGTTTCTGCGTTTGGAAGATGCTAGTGCAGAAAGAGAGGAAGAAGTTGACGTTTACGCAATCAAGAGCGGAAACCCACCTGGAAGGGGTGCGGAGACTGGTAAAGGAAAGAGAAAGGCTGAGGATAATGATGACAGGTCAAAGCGGCCACGGAAAGAGTCGCGATTCACCACTTACTCCGAGCTGAATGAGAGTTTGGAGCGAATCTATCAAGATACAAGAGAACAAGTTCCCTACCGTAGGCCAATGCGAAGGGATCCGACTATTAACGAAAGGAAATCAGACAGATACTGCTTGTTCCACGACCTGAATGGTCATCATACCAACGATTGCAGGCATCTGAAAGATGAGGTGGAGGGGCATATTCGGAATGGTTTGCTATCACAATATGTGAGAAGGAGGGCCACAACGGTGGGACAAGAACGACCACCGCCCGCACCAACTGAAGACGAAGACGGCTCAGGATCGAGACGTCATCTTATTATCCGTTGATCGAGATAACGACGAACGAGCAGCAAACTCCACACTGATACGGTTAAGTTGTTTACACATGTACAGGACCGCGAACGATCCTCAGGCATGCTCTGATACAACTATAAACCACATCGATATAGGCGTTTGCACTCCGACGTCACTGCTTTGCTTTTGTTCTTTATTTCTTAAATTTGGATTTGACTTTGCTGAACATTTCTATTTTAAATTTCATCAGTTGAATGGATATTTGGTTTTGATAATTCTAAAATGGCTAAGCTACTTACACATGTACGGGATCGCGAACGATCCCTAGGCATGCTCCGAGATAGAGATAAACCGCCACAACAGACAATCCAGAAACTCACCCGAACGTGAATCTGGTTTGGATGGTATTAAGTCCCCCCCGGGCACACATCAACTCGCCTCGAACGGCACCCCGACCGCGAACGGTCACAACTCGCCTCGAACGGCACCCCGACCGCGAACGGTCACAATTCGCCGCGAACGGCACCCGACCTCGAACGGTCACAACTCGCCTCGAACGGCACCCAACTTCGAACAGTCACAAACTCGCCTCGAACGGCACAACTCATCTCGCCACAAGTGGCTCGATCGCGAACGGTCGCCATTTGAGATCCACCCCCTGACCGCCAACAGTCGCACCTTACCACGAATGGCTCGATCTCGAACGATCGTCATTCGAAGTAAGGCGCTTGACCGCGAACGGTCACATTTCACCCCAAGTGGCTTGATCACGAACGGTCGCCATTCGAGGTCCGCCTTCTGACCGGGCTTGGTCGCACTTTACCTCGAATGACTCGACCCCGAACGGTCGTCATTTGAAGTAAAGCGCTTGACCGTGAACGATCACATTCCACCACAAATGACTCGATCTCGAACGATCGTCGCATGGATTTAGACGCTTGACCGCGAACGGTCGCACTTCACCTCAAATGACTCGATCGCGAACGGTCGTCATTTGAAGTTAGGCGCTTGACCACAAACGGCCGCGCTTCATCCCAAGTAGCTCGATCCCGAACGGTCGTCATTTGGGGCCATATAAAACTATCAAGCTCTTTACAGGTTGTTGACAGGTTACGAACATCCAGCTCATGGCATTACAAAACACGTCTTCCTACCGCAAGTCATGTTTTGGGGGGCAAAGTGTTATCCCATTTTCTGGTCAAAACTGGAATATCAGTGATGGGTGCGTTTCCTCCACGATCGAACCAAGAAGAAGCAGCCAGCAAGCGTATTTCACTCATGATTCAAGGGCATAAGGTTCATTCGGCACCAAGAGTAACTACCTCATTCGGCACTACCTCATCCGGCACTCCCATCTATAGAATTTCATTCGGCAGCTCACTGCCAAACCAGCTGCACCTCCATAAACCACCGAATCACATCCCTACCGAACCAATCCCCACTACCGATCCAAGTACCCACCAAACCTACTCACCTGCCATCTACCACCGGTCCAAGCCTCGCCGAACCAAACAACACCGAACCAACTGCTTCACACCCCTATGCCGAACCAACCTATCACCGGACCACATCCCTACCGAATCCCAACCTTCTCCAAGCACGGCCGAACCAAAGCTTCGCCGAACCGGAACGCTGCCAGGCCAGATTGCTTCAGCCCAGGCCCACCAGCAGCTATATACATCCAAGACCCCTGCCCCCAACCTCACTCTATAAATAGAGGGGCAGGGGTACAACAATGGGAGAGGAGTTTGAGAGCTCAAGCACGGAAGGAACTTTCAAACGCTTTTAGATACTTGTACCAAAGCTTTGTACTTGTAATCTGAGATCTAAAGGAGAAATAACATATAAAGTGGACGTAGGCACGTTCTGGCCGAACCACTATAAATCTGTGTGTCTTTTTTATAGTTTAGCCCCTGCTTTTCATATATTTGTATAAGTCATCCAAATCACTAAGAACAACATAAGATCTACTAAATCATACAACTTTGAGGTGTTTGTCATTTTTTGTGCAAACATATATATATATATATATATATATATATATATATAGTGAAAATGGGTTCATTTATTAATAAACAAAAAAGTCTGCATTACATAACAAACTGTAATATAGTCTGCATATACAACTTAACATACTATGAACTAAACATAAGTACGAAAAGAGAAAAGGGGAGGGGAGGCCCAATAACGCGTATGTCTTTCATTTGTCCTATTTCATAATTCCTTTAGCTGTCTCCTAGTAAATTCTTCGATATTTTAGGCACATCATTAAGATTTTTTTTACTATTTTTGTAAGATCTGGATGTTTTTGGTAGTGCAATCCGTCTTCGCTTTTGAATTATGCATCTGGTAAGTAATCTCCGCTTGTATTAACTTTGATTTCATCAACTTATTTGTTTTTGTATGCTCAAAGATTCGCTTATTCCTCTCCTCCTAAATATAGTAGATTGCGGTGATTAGGGAACATGATGCAAGTGGTTGATTTGTTTTGGAGCACGAAATTACGATTTGATTAAGCTCACTTCATCTTTGGGATTAAGGAAGTTAACATTTATATTTAAATTCAATTTTAATTTCAGTAGATTCTATATATATCTTGAGCAGTTGTAATTGAAAAATAGATGGTTGATGCTCTCTGGTTGTTCTTTATATAAGATACGGTGCTCCTCATAATTGACCCCCCACTAACGTAGTCGGTCGGTAGTATTAATATGGCCTAACATAACTTTGTATGCACAACAAGCCATTTTCTTGCTATTAATTTTGTTCCATATAATAGGACACCAATTCAAGTGATCATATTATTGTCTACATGCATGTCATGTTTTATTAAAAGAGAATAGGTGATCTCCACACCATTCCAAATGGCCTCTCTTGTTTCTATGAATCTAAAAGTACTCTAGTGGTTATTTTGAATAATACTTGATATTGTTATGTGTTTAGTTGTAGATAAATGATATCTGTCCTATCCCAAAATGTCAACTAAACATTTGCTATTTATCCAAAGACCTATCCATAGAAAAGTTCTACTGTCATCCACAATAACCCACTTTATACACTTAAGACTATCCCCTATGTCTGATCGTGTTTTTCATCGTACACGACATGTTGTTGTTAAGCTAGAGTTTCCAAAAAGTTGCATTTGAACTGTATTTGTTACGCATCCATCTCGACCACATGTTGTTTTCAACTAGAAGTTGCCATATTAATTTTAAACATCCAACGGTTCTGAGATCGTGGAAACTTTTTAGACCAATCCACCCTTCCAATTTGGGTCTGCACAATTTGCTCCAAGCTATTTTATGATTTTACTTGCCTAAAGAAAGTCAGCAAATATATTATCAAGTTTAATAAGTGTTGCAGTTGGCATATGATACACCAATAACCAGTATGACACCATAGGGGTAATGACTGTGTGAATAAGTTCTACTCTACTATATAAAGTAAGTTGTTATCCTAGTTATCAAATCTAGTCGTGATCGTCTAAAAATGGGAGGTGTATTCAACATAGTGTAGGTAGTCAGTAGAGATGGGCACCCCCATGGATGCTTCTTATAATTATAGTATCTCAAGAATGTATGCTTTGTTTTGACAACTTGAACTGAAATAGATCTTTGTTTTCATTTGGTTAAGAGTCAAACCTGCTACTTTACTTAGACAACAAGTTATATTCTTGATAGTAGTAGCACTCTTAGTATCAGCAATTGCAAAAATCATAACATTGTCAGCATAGAGTAAATGAGATACTATAGGGCAGATGTTATTAATAGGAGTGATATCTTTTTTACCTAACCATTGCCTCCAACCGTAGAGACATAAATTCCATTGCAATGCAAAATAAGTAAGGGGACAGAGGGTCCCCTTACCTATTCCCCTTGCATATGGAATAAATCCCTGTGGTAGACCATTAATCAGCACTAAAAAAGTGGGGGTAGTCAAGAATGAATAAGTTTAATAATCTGATGTAGGAAATTCGTTCTTGCTAACATATAACAAATATAATCTTTATTGATCATGTCATATGCCTTTTGTAAGTCTACCTTGATGCAAAATTTCTTAATACCTTTTTTGTTAAAATTTTGATGTTCTCATGTGCTAATAAAATATTTTCAATTATATTCCTGTTAGGAATAAATGCACATTGAGCTTCGGAGATTAAGAAAGGCAGAAAACCCTTTATCCTATTGCAAACTAATTTTGAGATAACTAAGACATTGCAACAAGATATGGGTCTAAAGTGAGAAATACTAGTAGGCTTATCTATTTTGAGCATAAGTGTTATAAATGTATGATTTAAACCTTCTGGTATACCAGCAGTTGCATAAACATATTTAATAGTTGTAAGTACCTCAACTTTAATAAGTGGCCAATGCAACTTCTAGAATTTGGATGAGAAACCATCAGGCCCTGGTGGTTTGTCATCCTTTATAGAAAACACTGCATCATGAACTTCTTTCTCTATTGGTGGTTGAAGTAGGAAAAATTTTCACTGTTCATTTATCACCATTCTGCATTATATGAGGTCATAGTGTGCAATATCTCCTTGATCTCCATTGAATAAATTTGTGAAATATTGTACAACTTCATGTTAAATGTGGTCGTATCATATATTAGTTCTCCATTGTTGTTGTATAAGGCTTTGATGTTATTTATATATTTTCTTATACTCATTTTGGCATAAAAGAACTTTGTCGTCTCCTTCATGCACCTAGGAAACTTTTGGTTTTTGCTTTGCTTCAATGTACTTTTCATGCTCTTCAAACAACAACCTGCAATGATCATTTTGTCATATAACAAGACATTTTCTGGATCAATATCGGCCTCCAGTAACCTCTGAGTGAAATTTGTTTCCAAACATGTCAACATGTCAGAGACTTTAGGCCTGATCTTGTTCCAATTTTTTAAGTTTTGCTCAATTCTTCTTAGCTTGATCATGAACTGTTGAATTGGAGTACCCTATGTAAAATATGATAAAACTGATACTAACTGATCTTCATATCCATTAGCCAAGTGCCAACTATTATTATATTTGAAGGGTATACCCTTTTATGGGCTCTATGGTGTATGTAATTTAATGATGACAAGGTATGGTCACTTATTGGTATTGAAGTAGCAGTAGCAATCAAGATTGGGAAGTGTTGTAACAAAGTGTTATCATCAACACTTTGTCAATGTGAGTAGCAATCCCTCTTCTCCTCCATGTGAATTGAAACCTTTGTATGCTGATCTCTACAAAGCCACGTGAGAGAAGAAAATTACTAAACCCTCTAAAATGAGAAAAGGGCACTGGTAGTCCTCCTTTCTTGTCCTTAGGGTTGAGAACATTATTGAAGTCCCCCAATAGTAACCAAACTTTGTCTACAGCACATGCTAGCTGAGATAGCTCATGCCATAATAATTCCTTGTCTGAAAATAAATTACTTGCATACACCACAGTTAGATACATAGAATAATCACCCAAGTTAGTAATTACACATGTAATATGTTGACTACTTGATTGTATAAACTGACCATGTTAATTTGTCCCACGGTAGAAGTATTCTGCCTTTAGATCCATGTTCATTATTATGTATACTATCCCAATTCTTATTTAATTTTTGCCAAAATTTAGGAATTTTGTCGGTTGATAGCTTATTTTCCAATAAACCAATTAAACTTTGTTTATTGGAATTTAAGAGGGATACAACCTGATCCATTTTTAGATCAGTATTAATCCCTCTAACATTCCATATGATGAATGTCATTTACCAGTTTTGCGAGCCCGAGTAGATCTTTTAGGGGGCTCTGAAGTTGTTTGTTGACTTGTTGATGTTTCTGCTACTTCCTTCTCATAGGTTGGGTTGGATGATACAAATGATGCAAATTAGGTATCTAGTATTTGTTCTTCACCCTCTTCTTAGATATTTTGTGCTATATTTTCTATGAATTTAGATTATTGCATCTTGCGCAGGGCTAAATTCTTCTGTTTCTGGATTCTCTACTGATTATGGGTTGGCTTCCTCTTCACTTGAGCTAAGTACCTCGTATCTATTACTAATTGTAATATTCACCTCAACATGCTATTTTCCTTTGAAATTAGAGTTAGTTGCATTTATGTGTTCACCATTTTGGGTTGTGTTATTATGTGTTGTATCCTCCTCCATTTTGCTTTGAAAGGTAGTATTTGTTTTTGCATAGCCTGGACAGTTGTGTGCATCATTTTATATGTTAGTTTCCTCTGTAATGGTGTTTTGTGTGTTGATATTTGCCTTTGGCTTTCATCCCTACTGTGTACTTCCCTTTATTGTAGCAGTGTTTCCTTTTGTGCAGTTAGCAGTTTGATTTCTAAACCGTTGGCAAGTAACACAAATACAGGGCTTGAATTCATAATCAACTTGCACCAACATACATCACCACTGCTTGTCTTAAAAGTAACCGACTTTGGGTATGATGTAGTGATATTGATGTTAACTAAAACTCTAGCGTAATTGGTGTGTTTCCTTGTTGCGGTGACACTATTAGTTCGGATTGGAACCCCCATGATGCTGGCAATTTGACTCAAGGTTTCAACATCCTAATGCTCAAGTCTCAAGTTACAAAGTCTTTTTTTTAAATGGTACTTTATATACAACATGTCACTGAGACAACATATCACATGTCAATAAACGTTCGAATCACGCTATGCAAGTTTCGAACTTGTGACCTCTCGCACCAAAGCCAAATCACTTAACCACTGAGACAATGGTGCTTGTCAAGTTACAAAGTTTAATCCAAATAGGGATGTTTTGCAATTTCTTGGATGTAGGACTCATTCCAGTAGTCCATTTCTTGGTGGTAATGTAGCGAGATTCAAAAGTATAAGGGCCATTTTCTAAAATTTGATTCAAATGATCTGTAGAACTTGTAAAATGTATAAGAAAATTGGTTGAATGTATTTCCAATTCATATGTAGACCGTGGTTTCCAAATTCGTTGTATGTAGTTCTTAAATTGGTTGTAATTTGGTTTGTAATCAGAAATAGATCAAAATAATGTGTGATTCCATTTACTTTTTGACCTTTGCAAGACTTCATCAGGCAAAAATGTAAATTCACTGTCTTTTTCCTTCCCTGGTGCAAAATAATTCAGTTTAAAAGTTTGAAATTGAGATTTGCCTGCAACAGCCTCCATTTATGTTTTCATTGTATAATTTCCACTCAAATTGTGTTGTGGTTCGTTCGAAAATCCACTTGAATCTCCTGTTTTTCCTGAATCGCCATTCCCATTAACTGCTTCCGCCATTTGAATGTTAATTCCTCAGTATCACATATAATATATATATATATATATATATATATATATATATATATATATATATATATATATATATATATATAGTGAATCAATATCATACAAATATGATACAACTACCCTAATATAAGTCTCCTCTCCTCAAACAATTAGGGTCGGTAGTTTTTATATAGTGGATGAAATAGAGAAATATATGGATCATATCTCATGCCATTTCTCACTGGATCTAGGCCATCCATCTCAAAACCCCACTAGCCTTTTTGGCCGCCCCATGTAAGCCATGTTGATGCCAAAATTAACATCTTAACATCATGGGCTAACGGCCTATTTAAGCCCAAATAAATATTATTAATTAAATCTAATTTAATTGCTTGTCGATATCGCATATTTATCGATATATTTGTAACTATTATAAATATGTATAATCATATTTATTTCTCAAAATCATATTCAAAATTTTATAATTAATACTTCATAAATTTTAATTAACTTATAACAATTGTAAACTAATTAAACGGTTTGGTCTAAAGAGAATTCACAATTTCGGTTGTGTGATTCGTCAAGTGTAAATTTGGTCAGCGATTAACATCGAATTATTTGAATGCTGATGCCCACATGTCACATAGCAGGTAGTGTGACATTTTAGGCAAATTTAGCATTTACTAAGTTTTGGTAAAATCCAATTTTACATTATTAAGCATTACCCGGTTGTGACACTTATTTACACTAATTCTCTTCGTCAAAACTATATCATTTTAAACTTATGGAATTTGGTAATGATCAAAATTCCAATATTGTCCATATTCAACTCTATAGCCCAAGCACAAAGTCCTTAGTTCAATAATAACAATTATTATTAATCGAAATGCTCTGGCCATAGACTTTGACCTTGAGTTGACTTGAGTTAACCATGATAATAACCCTATATAACTAAGGAGATAAATCCTCTCTTGAATAGTGTTTTACTTCCAATACTTTCACTCGATCAAACTATAGTCACTTGATGGATGTCATGCCATGATTTGATTGTAATCAAAGTGGAGCTTTCATATTGAAGATCCATTTTATTCTCAAGTCGAGAGAACTGTGTAAATCAGTCGTATCGATATTTCCTTTTTGACCTTAGTTATATTAACCAACAGAAAACTATCGAGTGTGTCGTTCCATAGTTATCCAATAACTATCTGTAACCCTTAAGTGCCTCCAACAATTATGAGTAATACACTATCCAACATTTGAAGAACGTTACATACTCTAGTCTCAAGAGGTACATCGATATCTAGTCTTGATGCATCTTGACTAGGAACATTCAAAATGTTATATTTGTTTTCATTGTGATAAATTACTCACGGTTATGACACTTTGTAACTACTATCACAAAAAATGTATTATTTATGGATTTTATATTAAATACACTTTTAATTAAATTAAGTAATCAATAACACATTATATCAAGTATATAGTAGAAAGAAAATACCTTTATTTAAATAAGATTGGTCAATAAGTTAGATATATGTAACAAATTACATAATTACCTTAGGGCATACCTCTAACTCTATCAATCTCCTACTTGCACTTGGGGTCTATTATTGAATCTTATTCCAACTTCTCTAATCGATTTTCTCAAAACCAATCGGGTCAGTCCTTTAGTAAACGGTATACTATTATGCTTTAATCATCTATTATGTCAATTTACTCTCTCCGACGCTGATAAACTACCTTTATCATCTGGAACAATTTGGAGTATATTTCTTGACTTCCAATGAGCTCTAAGTTCTGTTAGAACTATATCGTGACATTGTTATCATATAACAATATTATGGTATTCTCAACATTTAAAATCACTCTCGGCTCAGTTATAAATTTATGCATTTATATTCATATACATTGCTTTTTATTGTGGTGTTATTTAAGGTGATGTACTTAGCCTTTTTCATTGAATTAGCCGCGATCTTTCATTTAGAACATTTCCAAATAATATATTCTTAAATTGAATTTATTATTGACATATTACACTCAATATCACTTATGAAGTTTAAGTTCGAGCACTCATTCATAAGGAGTTTGTTGTTTCTGTAAACAATTCTCCAGTATTTCATAAATACACGAGAATACTTCAAACAACCATTTAGCGATATAAATTTGAATTTGATATTTGCTTCATGTATCAAATATAGAAACAAATCATGATATCATAGACAACGTAACATGTATGATAATTCCTATTGTCAATGCATAAGGAATCAATCTCACATGTTCCGTTGTAAACATGTGAATAAGGTGTCCTTGCATATCGTTTAGGACATTCCCAACATCTTTTATACTTGCTATAAAAGACGTAATTTATAACGAGTATTAAAACAACTAAAGCCGATTTTAACACAAGTATATCTTTAATAATCAGCAATGTGTTGTTTACTAATGGAATATCAATGTACCTTTTAATGTTCTTTCTTATGAACACACACTTCCTCTGCATTTTGACTGATAATCTAATTATTTGATATCTCTATCAAAACAATTGTTCAATTTTGATGCTTTTCTGAATGATACTTTCATGTCTATTCTTAGATCATGTCTAAAAAACTCACAAACTCAATATCGCTCCCACTAACTTCGAGATATTTTGGTTATTATGTGTAAACAGTTTACTCAAATCATTATTAGAATTTTCTATTTCAACTCATACATACCAAAACATAAATTCATACTATGCGATAGTTTTGTGAGTAAAATGCAAGCCTACTTCAGCACATCGAATGGTGAATCCATTACGTTAATTTCAATAATTGAAACTTACGGTATTATTCTTATCAACGTGACTCACTATATTCCAACTACATTTGTCTTTCTCTTATAGACACATTTGCGGCCAAAAGGATCATATCCTTTTGGATATAACTATTAAGATCATAGTCTGATAATGTACTTGGAATCTATTTCGGGTTTATGAATCATACCATATCATAGAGTCAATACTCTTAATGGTATAATTAAATAATCAGGGAATATTTGTTCTTGAGATTGACAAGAATACTCATCAGACGTGCTAATGTGTTTGTGTTTATTTAGGTTGGGTCAATTTCATTTCATCTCTTATAACCAGTTTTATCATTCGATCGTATCCAAATCCATTTTGATATCAATAATTTCTTAAAGAAATTCCTTCGCCATAAATTTGGTATTTCTTGAAACAACAATTATTTCTCCATGCAAATGGAATGGGCATTCATAAACATTTCATGAATTGAATTATATAAAACTGATTTTGCATTAGGTCACAATATATTTATGTTCACAATATGAATTAGTCATCTACTGACTATCCTTTCCAAAATTTTCTTGGGACGATTAATACAAGATCCCTCACATACAGTTATTACGTGTAGTCTTTCGACTCGCACAACCTGCCAACTCCTTGGCCTAGGATATGTAAGGATTTCTTATAAACCCTTATCTTATATGATTTTGTAAACTATTCTTTGGATGATATTGATTTTAACCTTATGTACTACTCTTAAGTACACACCATATAGAAAGAATATAACTTCACTCATCATTAGTAGTACTTTGTCTAACAAAGTTCGATTACTATTTATCAATACATCATTATGTATTATAGGAAGGAGTGACCTTTAAAGATAGAATCTTTATTCATGTTGGGTACATATGGAACTCCTTCCAATATGCTCACTCATTCAGTCATATCGGATCAGTTATATCGCATGTTACATTATTTACTTCCGTTTTATATTCTACAAGCTTATCTTACACTTATACATGCGTATAAAATACACATGTCCATGTATGTGATGACTCATCGATGAATATGATGAAACATAGAAATGTTTTGGTATTCATAGACTTACGGTTGCGTACATCTATATGCATCAATCTGAAGGGTCATCAGCTCCATGACATTCCCACTAAATGGGTGCATTGTCCTTGAATGTTTGTGATATAATTAACTAGTACCACATGTTCATAATCATATAATAAAAATTACTTCTCAAACTACAGCTGAGTCTATAATTTCAAAATAGTTATAAATAATTTTAGATACTTTAGTATTTTCAATGCATCATTTTATTGTGACAAATGTCATGTTATAGTTTTATTTCATAACAAATATTCATAATATTCACATGAAATATAACTATGTATATTTTTCAGTCGACACCGAAAAATAGTCATTATTTCTTAAATAATGTTTGGTATGTTTTACAAAAAACTATTTTCATAATTTGATCCAATCAATAAGTGCTACGTGGCATACTTCCACTATTTCTGCCATTACTATAATGGCATGCTAAATTCGGTGGTCCATCATTCACTTAATATAGATTATTTATTTCATTTACTGCAACTAGTTTACAACGGTGAGTTCTTTGATAAAATATCTTGAACTCGGAGAAATAAATCTCATAGAAAATAATTTTCTATATGAAAACACATTTCGAAATAGAAACGGTATTCCTCGTTCCACTGTTAAGTATCAACTATTATTATTACAATTCTCGTTTCCGATATTTCTTTATAAAGCATAAGTGACTATTCACTCTCTTCATCCCAACTGGACCTTAAATTACCTCTACTCTTTTACATTTGTTTTTCTTTTTAAATGGTCGAACCATTCAAAAGAAATTTTTTACTACAATATCATAACGAACTCTTTACAAAGATGTAACTGATCATCCTTAACGTTTAAGGACATCAAATATGATACACCTTACGTAAACTGATCAAAATGACATTTCAGCGACCGAATTCTTAGATCTTTCTTGTAGTTTTGGTATAGTATTACATTTAAGACAATACTATCATTTTATAATCAATCAAATTGAATACTTGATCTCACAATATTGTTTATTAGCTTATTTTTGAATGAACTAACTTCATCGAAGTATCATACATTACAAACTGTGACCATTACCTATATAACACTTATATGTGATAGTATGTGGATCAAATATCCATGGTCTTATATTTCTTTAGAGTTTGAAACTCATAGAATGCAATACATGGTCTTGGCCAAATAAATGTGCAAGTAACCAAATTATGAATGTATTTAGTAGTTATAAAATCAGGTACTTGTATGGGTATTGAAATATTAACATGCAAGAAGCATTTATTAGTAAGTATATGTTATATTTCTATTTGTCAATCTTTGATTCAAATCATTTGTATATCTTAATTGATAAATATTTTATCAGTCGTATTAAATGCACAAATTTATCATTGTAGATTATTATAACATTATATAACATATGTTGTTACAATACTCAAAAGGTTAAATGTTATCATATCATTTTTCTAATAAGGCTCCCACTAGCCTTTTATGTTTTACCAAACCCTAAGGTAAATATAGAAGTCTTTCGACTTCACGAGTATATGTTAGGACTCATATATCTTGGGATTCTGACCTTGAGGAAAGCTCAACAAATCATTTTCCCATGTACAATGGATAACTCTTTATCGGTTGTATCACATACAACTCCTAACCCATGGCTCCTTGTCCTAATCCCACCTTTAACTTGAGGAAAGTTCAACATGTGAAGTGGGATTATACACTCGGGCCTATCATTTAGCGATGGCCCAAGTATAATGCACATACCTTGAGGAAAGCTCAATATATATATATATATATATATATATATATATATACAGTTAACTTACCTTATCTATTTAATATATTAATAGTACTACACATAACATCCCAAGCTTGAGGAAAGCTCAACAACTAAAGAGTATGCAAGTAATCTATTAATATATAAATGATAACGGAAAACTTTATATTATAGATTCATAATCTTCAATATATTATATCAAGTGATATCAACTTATAGAGTAATGTATTTCTTATAAAATACCCTCGTGATTCAAGTGTCGGACACATCAAAAATCACGGTATAAATACATATACATATATATTTATTCCTTAAGTCTATTTTGGGTTTCTTTAGTGTTCCATTTTTAATTATACATTCATATTATATAAGTTTTATTATCATATAACTTTTATATTTTATATTACTTATAATAGTCTTATGTATAATATTATATTAATTAAATCTTATTTAATTATATTAATTAACATTTTAATTAATTTTATATTATTTTAATATAACATTTATATTAAATAATAACTTTATATTATAAAACATATATCATACATATGGATTTATAATTTAATTAATTAACCTTTTAATTAATTTATGTAATTAATTAACCTTTAACTAATTTACTTAATTAAACAATTTTAATTAAATTATATGAAGTTCGAAATTCAATTCATATACATACATGTATGCATATTTTATTTTAAAGTTTTTTAAAACAACATAACATATATCATAATATATAATACATGTATACTTTTATTGATTAATTAACTTAATTTAATTAATCTATTTTATTAACTTTATTAATAAATTTTATAAATTTTGAAATTAACTTTCAAATATTTTGAAACATTATTATATTATAATATTTATAATGTGCATAAATTTATTTTAAATTTAACTTTTAAATTTATAATCATTTTAATTTTCAAAACAATTTGAAAATTTTATATTATTATAATATATTTTTTACTTTAAATTTAATCTTTTAATTTAACTTATATTTTAATTTTCAAACAATTTTGAAAATTAGCTCAACGCCCAATTCAAATTGGACCTTTTCTATTAAGAGCAACCTTTTGGGCTCACATATTTGTTCGGGATAAGCTGGTAGCCAAGTGAGGCAGAGTACTAGATTACTCAAACTCAATCCTTTGGAACTACCTTTCTAGACACTGTATTATCTAGGTGTTGAGCTTATCTAGTTAACCCTAACATGACTAAGTCGACTGCATAGGCTATTGGGATCCAATATAATTTTTGGAATTGGACCTGCATGTAAAGGAAGTTATAGGTGAATTTAAAAAAAAATCCTTTATCGGATCTATATTGGGCCTATGAAGTCTAATTTATTTAGAACATTTCTAAATTTAATTTAAATAGAATCTCTTATTTCATTTAAATTTATAAATTTGGATAGAATTTTATTTAATTTATATTCAATTAAATATAAAAGTACACATATGTATAATTTGTTTGTGTGTGTAACATAATAATCAGTGCAAGGTATAACCTGTCCATATATAAATGTTGAGATTTATATCACAACGAACATGTTAGCTTATCCTATATGTATTGTATGTTGTCCAAATAGATGTATGTATGTAAACTTGTTGTTAATATGAATATTAAAAACTATATGTGTGTGTTACTTGTACACAAAATATTAATGATTTATATACATAAATATATATTATAGTGTTGAATTTTAAATAATATGTATATACTTAATATATAAAAGTTGTTTTTTAATCAATATATATATATATATGTCCATATTACAGTAATAATTTTTAAGTGTGTGTATATATATATGCATGTATAATTATATTTATAGTGTCTAAATATATACACACGCATGCATGTATGCATGTGTGTGCGTGCGTATTAATTATGCAATTAAATTAAAAAAATATTTTTGTAACTTTTCTAGATCGAATGCACAGCACAACAAAAATTATAATTTATATAAATATGCATTTATAAAATGTAAGTTCAATTATTAACATGATGATATTATGATATAATTAAATACAAGTTATATAATTAAAATTAAGTAACATATATATAATCATAAAATGATAATCATTAAAATAAAATTTATTTGTTTTTGCACTTTAGATCTACATGAAAAAATGTGTTTTTCCTAATTAAACGAATACATAAATATAACCAAACTAATATGTGACAACATTGACGATACATATAAGAACACCTAACAAACAATATAATAATAATGTATATGAATAATAGAATAATATACAGAAATTATAAACCATATAATATATTAAATACATACATAAAACTAATGCCTTGGAGCACACCTAATAATGATAAACTCTCTCTCCTTTGAAACATTCTCGATTCAGCATACCGCTAATCCTTGAACCGTAGACCTTTGACTATCCAATAGTTGTCATCTTTTGAATTGATTTAAGTTGAATTTGTTAGAGCTCCTTGAAGATGAGATCAGCCAGCAAATGGAGTAATACGGGCGGCCAAATGGACCTCAAACAATTAGGGTTAGGGATCTTTATATAGTGGATGATACAGAGAAATATATGGATTATATCTCATAACATTTCTCACTAGATCTAGGCCATCCATCTCAAAACACCTCTAGCCTTTTTAGCCACCCCCTATAAGCCATGTTGCCGCCAAAATTAACATCTCAGCATTATGGGCTAACAACCCATTTAAGCCTAACTAAATATTATTAATTAAATCTAATTTAATTGATTGTCGATTTCGGATATTGATCGATATATTTATAACTATTATAAATATATACAATAATATTTATTTCTCAAATCATATTCAAAATTTTGTAATTAATATTTCATAAATATTAATTACTTCAATTAATTTATAACCATTATAAACTAATTTGTTTGGTCTAATGAGAATTCATCATTTTTGTTGTGTGAGTCGTCAGGTGTAAATTTGGTTAGCGATTAACATCAAACTATTCAAATGTAAATGTTCACATATCACTTAGTAGGTGGTGTGACAATTTGGCTAAATTTGTCACTTGTATAGTTTCGGTAAAATCCAATTCTACTTTTGTAACAACCTACCTCGGAACAGGCCTAAATTTCAACCCAAAAAAGGCGCATTGGAACTTAAATCCATTCCAAGGATGGTTGTTAGATGAAAAAAGAAATATCAGGACAGACTAATAACTATTCTTTCAGAACTCACAGCGGATGGACTAAAATATAATAGCAAATTGTATCTATTTTTTCAAAACCATTTGAAATGTCAAAATACAAAACGTCATCAAACTGTCAAACAAGATCCGTGACATCATTTGTCCAAATTACATGGGTATATATAAAAATACCATAAAAGATAATAATAACTGCCACAATCTTAAGCCACTCCACCTTCAAGCATCTCCACCATCATCACTCTGTCCTTTAACCTGTGTTGTAACGAGGAAGGAGTCGGAACAACAAATGTCTGTGAATAAAAACCCTGAGTCTTACCATTTCAGTACTTGGGCAGCATATTTCAAAATAAGAATATGTCTAACGTAGATAAAGCCATTTAATACTTCTTATAAGGAAAGGAGACAGGTCCTCAATCAACCACATAATACCTTCCATTTCCAAAGTAGATTTCTAAATCTCATAACCCAAAACCCACGTCATAAATATCTAATAATACAAGAGATAGTACCCAAGCCAATTAATATCTTTTATTAGAAAATAGCCAGACTCTGGCCATTTAAGACCTCAATTAAGGCAGACCCCATCATTTAATACCTATTTCCAAGGCAGATCCATCAATGGTAATTATCTAGCTGACATTACATGAAATCTCTCGAGCCACTAATACTTCTTTATGGAAAGACGGACCCTCAATCAGTCACTTAATACCTTATCTCGAAGCAGACCCCTTTCGAGATACCACCTATCGCACCTAATAACTCGCCCCTGGGCCATTTAATACTTCATTTGGAGAAAAGAGGATGGGCCCTCAAACAGCCACTTAATACCTCAAGATCACAAAGCAGGCCCTTCGTTGTATGGCCCATACTCATAGTAATGTCTCACATTATACCGACTATTCGTAGGAATTGATAGTTAGATTAGCTAGACAGATTTACCCTATAAAAATTGGGACTAACTTCGCATCATCGTAAATATTTATCATAGAAGATGTCTCACATCAGTAGGAAGTGTACACAACAGTTGGTAGCCTCAAAGTGAAGGGCAGACTTCTATCGTGTAATTCTATTGACCTCGCATCCCTATGACTTAACCATAATTTAAATACTCTCCCTGTGTATATATATAATACTCATCTCACTGTTCCATAACTAAGGGCTTATAAGGAATCTTTCTTATTACGCCTTAAAATACTAATTACCTTCCTAAAGGGGGGTTTAATTACCTGATTAACTACGCAAATACATGCTTACAATTATACTTTTATTATGCTAATAGAAATAAATAAATATATATATATATATATTCACACTTAATAACTTCTAAATGAGTGGTTTATTCGACATAAACTAGCATTAAATGTCAATTCCTTTAACCAAAATACTAAAACAAGTCCAACCCTTCAGATTTCCAAGATTTCAACATCCATAACAAGGATTAAATATTCATATCCAAAAGTGCAATAAATAGACTTGTAAATAGAAATAGAAACCCAATTTATTACATCAATTCAATCGAATATCCTAAATAATAGGAATTGCAATCCTAACTTCATATTCTATTCAACTTCTCTTTCACAAAGAAATAAATAAAGAAATTTTGTATGGAATAAGTTGTGTAAACTACAAATAGAATTCGTGCTCTACACCCTTATTTTATCATTGAAGAATCATAATTTGAATCAAAGAAGGAGGAGAAGTGGAATAGACTATGAAATTATCAAAAATTGCAGAAATAATATAAATTCCATCAAATTAACATAAATAATTGAGAATCTTCGTATAGAGTTGACATTTCGAAATAAAAATGAATTTTGGGCGATTTTATCTATTTTGTTTTTGAAATCCCAAAATCCCTAAGGCATATTCAAATCCATATACGTATACTAATCAATTACTGAAATAAAAATACAAAGGTTTCCACTCATAGATCATCCTTAACTTTTCCCGTATGGATTTGCAACACTATAACTAATCAATTTTTTGACCCTCAAACGTTAACACTAATACATCCACGGTATTCATGTGCCGAGCATCCAAGTGCCAGAAAGACGAAATATTATGGTTAAATAAGAAGAAAAGGAAATAGAACAAGAAGAAGTGAACACAATATCAGAATCTTACAACGGAACGATGATATATAATATCAAAAGAATAGTACAAAGGGGTTACTCCAATACAAAAATTTCGGAGTTACAAAACCTAAGTACTATCATTAACCTGGACAGTTATAACAACTTATCATCACAAATGCTGATATATACAGCAGTAATGCAGTGGAAATAAGAATACTATGGTAGGTTAATATCCGGCTCGTCTTCTCAAGCTCTAAGGAACACCAACGAAAACCTGCCTTTCTCAGACTAATCGAAAGAGCTCGCGTGGAATTTTAGGAAACAAAAACCAAGCGTTAAACATAAGTGTGGTATGAGAAACACAAGAAATATGTGTACAACATATAACAGTACTTTTGTGACCGCATGGAACGCCATGACGATTATCCCCTCAAAAGAACCATCATCTAATAGATACATAAGGTGATATATTAGATAATGTCTAAGGCATATAATATAAATAGTATAACATAGCTGGAATGGTTACATTGATTACATTCAACATCATATTAAGAGTACAACCAAAACCTACAAGGAACATTTACAAAATGGATTTTCCATGGAGATCCCTTCGGTCAAGCCGAAATCCAATCTCCTGCACAAGGGTCAGAAACTACCACCGAGCGTCGTATATCTCTAAATAGAATATACCATAAGGTAAACATAACCGGTCCACGTCTAAATATGTGATCCCGAATACCATCACTCATGTGCGCAACATCGATAAGCATACTCTAGATCTGGAGTGATAATATCCTGTCGTGGGTTAGCAAAAACCCATGTTATGCTCCTACTATGTTTTTAGCCATTTTCGATGTCGAGGTCATGCTCGACATCTTTCACACGAGTCTTCATCACTCGAACATAACACGAATCCCAAATTGGATTGCCACATCACAAACAGATCTCGAAACCACACATGGATTCCCATATCTTAACAGATCTCGGAATCAAACATTGATTCCCACATCCTGAATAGATCACGAGCAACTACATGTGTTCGAGCATCTTAAACAGATCTCAAATCTCCATATAGATCTCTGTATCTCGAACAGATCCACTTCGAAGCGATTGAAAACGTATCTCAGCCTCGAAGGGGTTTTCGGTATGTAAAACACTTATCGATCTCGGTCTCTTCAAGACTAAATCGACGAATTTGGTCATTCAATGATAATGAGAGCGATCGCATATGAAAATCAAGTCTTATATACTTTCACGTTTCCAATATTTTCATCTCACACTGTCCCTCGATCAAGAGTGAAGTCGGTAGGTTAGAGCTCTATTTCTCCGTCCCTACACGAACACCATCCTTAATTCCCACAGATAGACAAGCCTACTTTATTAGCTTTTAGTGATAAGTATACGACTAAATGTTTTCTATAAACGAGGAAACATACAAAGTAAGATCAAGTCACACAAAGCACGATTAAGTCACATAAGTGACTTATAATCCCTTTTTTATTTAATTAATCTTTTTATTAATTAAAACCATCTGTATTAGTAAAACTTCTTTTATCTAATAAAACATCGTTTATTAATTTATACTATTCATTTGTATTCTTTCAGCACTTCAAAAGTATTCATATACTTATCTCAAAATGGTATAAATATATTCACAAATCATTGACAAGATTTCTTACTCAATATTTCCTTCAAAATATCCATTTTAAGGATCTAAGTATTTTCACAGATCCATTCAAAAGGTTTAAGACTAATGTTACTTGAACATTGTCACTACAGACCCAAAACCATTTCGCTTATGCTTATCTTTAAAAACATTCTTTTAAAGATCTATTTACATTCATAAGTATAATAAAAAAGGGTTAAGGACAAATGTTATTAAAGCATTGTCATAACAAACCCAAAATCATTCCATACTTGTATATCTTTAAAACATCCTTTTAAAGATCCGAGTTTAATAATAAGTTAAGTTCGATAGTCGATTAATCAATTATCTAGTTAAAACAATTGCTTATACAAATCAATTTTCGTATACTTAACTCGTTTCTGACATTCCCGACTTTACTATTTCTCATTTAAGAGTAAAACTGGTAGGTTAGAGCTCTATTGCTCCATTCCTACTCGACATCAATCTTTAACTCCCAAAATAGAGAAGCCTACTTCGTCGACTTTTAGTGTTAAGTGTAGCATTAATGATTTCCATAAACAAGTAACAAACAACCTTGTTAACCCATTTCCGATATTTCTGACTTCCTTGTTCAAGAGGGAAACCGGTAGGTTAGAGCTCTATTGCTCTATCCTTACTCAACATCAACCTTTAACTCTCAGAAATAGATAAGCCTACTTCATCGGTATTTAGCGTTAATCAAAGTTAATTACCTTTTTAAACAAGTAAGTAAACAACAAGATTAACGCAATTTCGACATTCCAGCTTATACTGTTCCTCATTTAAGCGTGAAGCCAGGTAAGTTAGAGCACTGGTTGCATCAAAGCCTTGCCTAGACACTTCATTCTTGAATCTCACAAACATATAAGTTTACTCATCGGCTTTTAATGTTAAGCCTAGTCAATCACCTTGTCAAACTTATGTATATATATAACAGTACTTTAGAAATATTTGTAAATAGGTTTTAAATATCTATGTAAAATATTGCTTGAAAATAACTAATTTAGAAGTTTGGTTTAAAACATGTTTACATTTTACAGCACTTTACTTTCAAAATTCGTAAATAATCATTAAAACTATTTTTAAACTTCTAATCATTTTTCATACAGAAATAAATTTTATAAGAACTTCCATGAAAAGATTTTATAAAGAAAAGAATTTAGAAACCATTTATTTTACGAAAAACTAGCCAAAACGTCGCATTTTAAACACTTAAAACAACATTGAAAAGCACAATCTTTACGACTAGTTTTAACCATTTAAACAAATGATTTAAGACTTCAAATTTGTATAGTAAGTACTACCCTTAGGGTACTTAAAAATCATGAAAATAAATCCCTAAGAATATCTTCCCATTTATTTAAAGAAATTCCTGAAAACAAGGGATTCCGAAGTGCACTTATAACGACTATTCTTGTTTCAAACACTTACAAACTTTCTTCAATTTAACACACAAGTTAAACCACCATTTAAACATCAAGTCAAGGCCACGCCACATGTTTAAGAGGGTATTTAGAAGCGGTTCTATACAATATAAAGTTGTCATTTCCTTTCAAAAGCAAGAGAGGTCCAAAGTTTATAACTTTACATAGTTAAAGCCACTTTAACTTTATACGTTGCACACGACATATACACACATTATATACTTAAGAGATAGTGAGATAACACATATAGATCATGCCTAACCCAAGCATAAAGCAATAAGAACCAAGGAAGCACCTCTTTCCATCAACACAAGCCTAAAGGTCTAACCTTTAGCACTTCCAAACCAAAGCCACCGCTTTCTTCCTCCTCTTCCTAAGCTCACGACCCATTCAAGCTCTCCCTCTTTCTCTCATCTCCTCTCATTTCTTACTTGCTAATCATGTCTCCCATGATGTTTTAGGCATAAAGCCAAAGTTTAAAAGAGATTGGAGAAGATTTGGTTTACTTTTGAAAATATTAGAGAGTAATAAGTGGATTAGTGTTTAAGAATTTCCACCATTTTCAACCCTCCTACTTCATCTCAAGCTTAGTGAATTAGTGATTTATTCCTAAGGGTATGCCTCTCCTTATACAGGATTTTACAAGAAGTCACAAACACCTCTTACCTTCCATGAAAGGTTACAAAGGAGCCTCCTTTACACATGTTAACTTTACACCTCTCTCTTTTTACTTAAAAGCTAAGTATTTCCATAAAAGCTCATTTCCTAAATATCTTTAATGACATCACCTATGACATCATCCGTAAAGTTTATTTCCATAAATGACAAAAAAATATTTTATATTTTTTAATTACTGAGCAAATAAGTGTATGTAAAAAAAATCTGAACAATTTCTGACGGTTAAAAAGCAATAAATCGATAAAACAATTTTCGGTCACATTATTAATATTTTTTCAAAGTATTCATTTTTGTAAACAGTTTTCCAAAACAAGTTTACCATCATTACTTATGATTTAAAAGTGGGTTATTAAATTATTTTAATAACATTTAATCCAAGATTCAAATATTTAAATAGTTAAAATATTTAAATACGAAGTGCCTGAAATTCTGGGTCATTACAAATGCCACAGCAACTCTTTTCCAGATCTCCTTCTTTTAATATATACACAGTGAAGGATAGGTATATATATATATATATTATTTTTTTGATTTAGAGAGGTTGGAGGAGAAGAAAATAGATAAAAAGAATAATTTGAGAAGGATTAGAATCCTTACTTGAGTCCCTAATAGAATTTTTGAATCTAACCGAAGAGAAAAAATGATAGAGGTTCGTGGAGTTCCTGAATATTTGTGAATAAAAAGTGGAGAGGGTAGGATCCTATTTATAGGAGTTGAAATGTACCAAAACCGTAGGATGAAACTAGATCAAAAACGGATAAATCTGAACTGTTTAATATCACAAATCCCTAGTCGCCACTGTGAGGCAACGGTCGACTGCCTATGCTCGACAGGTTGACTGCTAGAGGTTGACCAATTGGATCTAATAGTTTAATTCAGGAGCGCTGATTTGTTTTCGTTGCTCATTTATTTTATTCCCTAACTAACTTTTAACGTTAGTTGTTTAACTTAACATTTACTTAACCCATAAGTAAACCTACAGTTAATTTTTGAAATTCAAACTGTAAATTTAAATACTTATTTATATTTGAATTCCAACTAAATTAATTTAAATCTGGAAACGTCAAATACTCATAACTTCTTTGTTTAAGCTTCGTTTTCAGCATATTATATATACCCCTATTCTCCCTTCATCCGGAGCTGCCGTAACTTGGGCTCAACATGCTATACTCTGGAAATCATGCAGGCCCTGAACGGGTCTAAAATAGAAGGCCCCTTTTTGTGATGAGATTTCGTGGTAGAGATTGTTTTCCGCTACGACTTCTACCATTAACGGGCATAGTTAAGGAGTTCGTTCGCCTCCCTTATGAGGAAACATATTAGAATTTTGCTACGAATGCAATGGAATAACTTCGTGGCCAAATTCTTGCTTTTATAAAATTTCCATTTTCAACCCTATATTATTTAATTTAATCCATTCAATTTATTTATGGTTGATTTTATGAGGTGTTACATTCTTCCCCCTTTAAAAAGGATTTCGTCTTGAAATTTTTCAAGGGGCAAACAACATAACGTGCAATAACATCCATGTTATACAACCAAGTTATTTACACAACCATCTACTCAATCAAAGTGCAATGTGATTATGACTGCAAACATACTAAAATGAACACAATCCTAGCATGAGTGTGTAAACGTGTCATGCAAGTATGTATGAAAATACCCTAAAGTGCATAAAAATTTCTACATAAGTGCAAAGTGATTGTGACAAAGTGTGGCAACCATATCTTACCATCTAATCTAGCAATCATGATGCGACCAAAAACCTAATTTGGAGAGAAAATTTACTAGTGAAAAGCTTTAGATTAGTAATCTTCATCTTTTCCTCGGTTTCTCATGTGCTTTCCGCTAGGTTGTCTCCCTATTGTACTCGAACCAGCCTAATTATTTTGTTGCGGAGACCCCTAGTTTCATGCTTCACAATGCGTGTGGTGGCACAGGGCACTGTTGGCTCCATCACTAATTCCTCAACTGATCAAGCTCAACGCTAATAGCGGTGTCATGAAGGCATTTTCTAAGGTAAGAAGCATGGAAAACATTGTGGACTCCTACCAATCTGTCAGGAAGCTCCACATGATAAGCAAGTATTTCTATCCTTTTCAAAACTCTGAATGGCCCAACGAACCTAGGCGCCAATTTTTTAGACCTGGCAAACCTAATCGCTTTTCTAAAAGGGGAGACTTTAACAAGTACCATATCTCCAACCTCAAACTCAAGCTCGTTTCTTCTTCTATCCGCATAAGATTTCTGACGGTCTTGCGTTACCTTCACTTATTGCCTAGTCAACTCTACTTTTTTTTGTGGTATCACGGATCAAATCGGGTCTCAGCAATATTTTTCCTGTGGTTTCCCACCAGCAACTTAGCGATTTTCATAGTCTCATATAAAGTGCTTCAAAAGGGGCTGCCAATCATCGTTTGACAACTATTATTATACGTGAACTCAACCAAAGGTAGATCTGCTCCCAATGTCCTTCGAAACCCAAAACACAAGCTCTCAACAAGTCTTCCAAAATCATATTCATCTTCTCCATTTGACCATCAGTCTATGGGTGATATGCCATGCTAAGATTCAAAAAAATTCCCAAAGCTATTTGTAGGCTCCTCCAAAACTCACTAGTGAACAAGGGGTCCTCATCACTAATTATGTGTTAACCCTCTCTTATTCACGACTTGGCGACCTATTCGACTCAACGACCTAAGGGAATAAGCGACTTAACTATCCAAGGCATAAGCGACTTAACGACCTATAGCAGGGCACGACCTAACGACCTAAAGCACAAAGCGGCTCAATATGACACAACTCAACGACTTAAGGAGCTCCAGCGACCTAACAACCTAAAGACTCCTGCGACTCAATGGGTTAACGACCTAGCGACTCAATAAAGGCAACGACCTAACGAGTTAAGGGAAGAGCGACCTAACGACCTAGCAAGTTTCAGAGTTAAGCCGCATGCGCACTGCCTCTCCTATTAGGTCGCTTACGACCTAAGCAAGCCAAGATAACTCCTATACCACACATGTTAAGTCGCTCACAGCATATATCTCGTTCAGGGTGGCTTCATTAAGTCGCTAACGACTTATGCTACCTCGAGATTGCTCCTAGGTCGCTCACGACCTATGACATAGCCGACCTAAGCCTAACTTCTCCTATAAATACCCAGCCTACTCCGCACTGAAAAGGGATCAGAATTTTTGGGAGCGTGAAGACTCTACTATTTTCACGTCTTCTACACCCACTCCAACACTTCAAAGGCAAAAGACACTTCAAAGAACCTTCGGAAAAGATCAAGTTCATTCAACATGAATTCAAATAACTTTTCTGCATCAAAGTTCTAACTACTTATCTTAATCGTGTTGTAATTGAAGAATTATTGTAAAATCTGTAATCGAATCAGTGGTAGAAGAGATTAAGTGGACGTAGGCTTGACTTTGAGCCGAACCACTATAAAAATTGCTACTTCTTTACTATTTTCTGTTATTTTCTGCTTGTTTTTAGTTCCCGTACCAACGGGTGGTGCTTTCGCTATATCACAACTCACACTGGGGTGTTAGCGTACATTTTTAGCGTTAACATTTTTGGTGCTTTCACTAAGAAAAGAGAACTCAAGTGTGCTCTCATCATTGCTTCACAAAGATTTGTGAAAAGACTCTCCCTAAGAACTAGAAGTCTATCCGAAATTATGGCTCTTGGAAGAAAAAGTAAATCTACTAGATATGGAAATGCTTATGACAACACAACCACTTCTCCCGCGTCAAATCAAGTGGCTCCTAGTGTTGGAGTCACAAGGGTGGAATTGGATGCTATAGTGTCTGGGTTGTATCAACAAATGGAAGCCCGGAACACTTTGATGTTGGACAAGTTAAATGCTTTGCTTTGAGTTAACCAGCAACCAGAAAATAATGAAGAAACCTTTGCTGCGGATGTTCATGATTCCCAAGGGAAAAGTATTCCTCAGAGGGCAGTTGGCACCGCCGAAGGGGCACCTCCCCAAGCTGGAGGTTCAAGGCCACAGCCAACTCTTCGTGAACGTTTGTCCAGGCAAACTTCCAAAAAAGTAGTTGACGTCTGTCCCGCGGGGCCTCTAAACGATGAGGAGTACCTCTCGGGAATGATTCGACAAATTATGAAGGAGAGCATGCAAAGGAAGGAAGATGAAAGTGACTAGGGGTTTGCTCCGAGCAAAACTCATTTTACTGAAAGAATTCTGAAGGCTGAATTTCCGAAGAAGTTTGTTCCCCCTACTATTCCAGCTTATCGGGGGACAAGCGATCCTAACCAGTTCTTATACAAGTATGACTGGCATATGACAGGTGCCAGAGCATCAGACGAGATCAAGTGCCGATATTTTCCTGTGTACTTGGAGGGAGTGGCCTTGCTTTGGTTCACGAAGCTGCCAGTCCGATCCGTGGATCAGTTCTCCGACTTAACTCGGAAATTCAAAGATCAGTTCAGGTTATATGGTTCGAAGGCCAAGGACATAATGTCACTATCCAGCCTCGAGCAAAGCCCCGGAGAGTCCATCAAATCTTTCTTAAACCGCTTCAATATAGCCTTGGCCGAGGTTGATAATGCAGAGCCTCGGATGATTCTGACTTACTTGATGCGAGCTATTGACAAATCAAGTGAATTCGGAAAATGGCTAAAGATGAAAGAGCCAAATTCACTTGAGAAGTTCTACAAGAAGGCCGATGAATTCATGCGCTTAGAAAGTCTTCCGGTGCCAGCAAAAGTAGACGTGGCTGAAGTTAAGAATAGCAATGTTGTTTCTAACAAAAAGGAATTTGGTGGCCAGAAAAGGGAGAATGACGGTGGAAAAAAGCAGAAAGATGTTAAGAAAATTCGCCACTTTAAACCTTCAGATCTTACTCCCTTAACTGATACTCCAGAAAATATCTTTTTCGCAACCAAGGATGTTGTCGAATACCCCAAACCACCTGAGTTGAAGCCTGGGAAAAATGTTGTGCATAATGGGAGATTCTGTCGGTTCCACAATCAACCTGGCCACGACACTAATAAATGTCGCCATCTAAAGAGTTTGATTGAAGAGCTGTTGAGACAGAATAAACTACAACAATATGTGAAGAGAAACAGAAGTGACCCGACCTCATCTACTCAGGGGCAACAAGTTCCTGCTCATCAATCCGACTCAGGTGAGAGGACTGCAGCGCAGGAATCTGAAAGGCCTGTCATTAATGTTATCACCGGGGGTCCTCACCCAGCAGGCAGAAGTTGGGGTGAGATGGAGAGATATGCTCACGCTTTGAGATATGCCCCAGCGGAAGAAAATGTTTTTGTCTTGGAAGATGCTGCACCTTTAAAACAGCAAAGAACTTTCAACGATGACATCATATTCTGGGCTAGAGATTCTGTTGGTATTGAGGCTCCCACCATTGATCCCTTGGTGATATCTGCAGGCATTAGACCGGCCGTTGTAAGAAGGGTGCTTGTTGATTGTGGCGCCTCTTGCAATGTCCTCTTCAGAAAGACATTCGATCGGATGAAAATTCCCATGGCTGATGTCCAAGCTTCCTCACAGAAAATTGTTGGGTTCACTGGAGAACCAAAACAGCCTATTGGGACTATTGACTTATTTGTAGAGCTCGGAGAAGGGGAAAAGAAGGTGGTCCGAAAACAAAAAATTTTGTGATTGTTGATGAATTCTCCGCTTATAATGCCTTCTTGGGTCGACCGACTCTTGCTGCATTCAAGGTCATTCTCGCCCCCATGGTGCCTGACCATGAAGTTCCACACTGATAATGGCGTCGGTGTTGTGAAGGGGGACCAAAATGCCGGGCGAGAATGCTATCTCATAGAGTTACGGGAAAGAAGGAAAAGAGAAATGGGTAAAGGTGCGACAGCTCCGCTCCGCATCAAAGAGCCAACCTTATAGCAATTACGGGGTGGACCCTACACTGGTGAGCATAGTGATGCACAAGAAGAGATTGATCCCAGAAAAACCAGTGCAGGGGAGAGTAGAGTGGTGCCGGTGGAAGTGACGGTGCCAATACCTGTTGACCTAAATG
This sequence comes from Allium fistulosum, assembly GCA_030737815.1. Lineage (NCBI taxonomy): Eukaryota > Viridiplantae > Streptophyta > Magnoliopsida > Asparagales > Amaryllidaceae > Allium > Allium fistulosum. The sequence continues at coordinate 72,608,126 of CM060903.1, forward strand.
ATCAAACAAGGTGCTAAATGTGGGTTCACAACTCGGTGTGACGGTTCAGAATATGCTGATATCATTCTTGAAAGCAAACCTGGATGTATTCGCTTGGAGTCATGCCGAAATGTGTGGAATATCTCCAGAAATCGCAGTGCATGCTTTGAATATTGATCCAAAATTCACACCCGTAAAGCAGAAAAGAAGAACCCAGGGTCCTGAAAGGTCGACAGCATTAAAAGAAGAAGTAGATCGGCTCATGGAAAATGGCTTCATCAGAGAATCCACTTATCCAAATTGGGTTTCTAATCCGGTGTTGATTAAAAAAGCAAATGGGAAGTTGAGAGTATGCATCGATTTTTCAAACTTGAATAAAGCATGCCCCAAAGACTGTTTCCCGTTGCCCAGGATTGATCAATTGGTGGATGGAACAGCCGGGCATGAATTATTGTCTTTTATGGATGCTTACTCAGGATATAATCAAATCATGATGCATGAGCCGGATCAGGAGGGCACGAGCTTCGTCATTGATATTGGTCTTTACTGCTATAAAGTCATGCCCTTCGGACAAAAAAACGCGGGGGCAACTTATCAAAGACTTGTTAATGCCATGTTCAAACCCCAGATTGGCAAGACTATGGAAGTATATGTTGATGATATGTTAGTGAAATCGAAAAAGGCAGTAGACCACATGGATCATTTGGCAGAAATGTTCGCGGTCCTCCGAAAGTATGGGATGAAGCTAAATCCTCTGAAATGTTCATTCGGGGTAGAGTCCGGAAAATTCTTGGGTTTCATTGTGAGTGCTAGGGGCATCGAAGCTAATCCTGCTCAGATTACTGCTTTAAGAGAAGTCAAAGCCCCTATAACAAAGAAGGAATTGCAAAGCCTTAACGGGAAAGTCGCTGCTTTAAGTCGGTTTATTTCCAGGGTCACTGATAAATGCATTCCCTTCTTTGACGCTCTGAAGAAAGGAAAGAAAAACTTTGAATGGACTCCTGAATGTCAGAAAGCTTTTGATGAACTGATTCGTCACATGGAAACACCTACAGTACTTTCTCAGCCCAGCAATGGTGAAGATCTTTTCATATACTTAGCGGTTTCATCTCATGCTCTCAGTGCAACATTGATACGGGAAGACGCAAAAGTTCAGCGTCCGGTTTATTACATCAGCAAAAGATTCACTGGGGCCGAGATGAATTATTCAAAGCTGGAAAAGCTCGCCTATTGTCTATTGATTGCGTCCAGAAAGTTGAGGCCATATTTCCAAGCTCATTCTATTAAAGTCCTCACTGATCAACCTCTAAAGCAAGTCCTATTTCGCCCTGAAACTTCGGGTCGTCTTCTAAAGTGGAATATTGAACTCAACCAATACGATATCACCTACCATCCCCGAAGAGCAATCAATGGACAAGCTTTAGCATATTTCATTGCAGAATACACAGATAAAGGTGGCAGTGAGGAACAGGTAACTGATGACATCCCGATCCGATGGAAATTGTATGTTTATGGTGCAAGAAATGACTATTGTTCCGGAGCTGGGGTTGTGCTTGAAACTCCCGAAGGGCAGTCATTGTGCTATGCATTGAGATTAGAATTTCCTTCGACAAATAATGAAGCAGAATATGAAGCTCTTATTTGTCGGCTTGAAAATTGCTAAAGAACTGAACATCAAAGTATTGCAGATCTTCAGTGATTCCCATCTTATTGTATGCCAAGTCAAGAAAGAGTTTCAAACTAAAGGAGGAAATCTGCCTGCTTACTTGTCAAAGGCCTGAGAGCTTCTCGATGATTTTGATCATTATACAATAAGCCATATACCCCGGGAAGAGAACATAAAGGCAGATTCTCTCGCGAAATATTCAAGCTTTGGCGAAGCTCAATTATTGGGATTGGTCCCTGTGGAAGTCTTGTCAGCTCTAAGTACTGATGAGATGGATATTGACTGGATTATGGCTGTATCTCAAGAGCAGGAGTCGTGGATGACCCCGATCAAGGAATATCTACTCAACGGCTCCCTGCCAGAAAACTCAAAAGAGCGCCAGAAGCTGTTAAGAAAAGCCCCAAGATATCTAATTCAGGACGGCCATTTGTACAGACGAGGATTCTCGATGTCATTACTCCGATGTGTAACCAAGGAAGAGGCTAAGACAATTTTAACTGAGGTGCACGGAGGAGAGTGTGGGGATCATTCAGGTGGCCAAACTCTTGCAAAGAAAATTCTCCGCTATGGGTATTTTTGGCCAGATATTAATCGAGATGCTACTAGCTACTCCCGAAAGTGTGACAGATGCCAGAGATTTGCAAAAATCCCAAGAGTACCTTCCACCGAGCTAACGCAGATGGTCAGTCCATGGCCATTCGCCATTTGGGGGATAGATCTCATTGGGCCTTTGCCAATTGCCAAGTCCGGAATCAAATATGCTATCGTTGCTGTTGATTACTTCACTAAATGGGCTGAAGCTGAACCATTGGCTACTATTACCTCTAATAAGATGATAAACTTTGTGACTAAAAATATCATTTGCAGGTATGGTGTGCCTCAGAAGATAATCATAGACAATGGTACCCAATTCGAAAGCAAAGAATTTCAAGACTTTTGCAGGCGATTCAAGATTCGAAAAAGATTCTCAGCAGTGGCTCATCCGCAGGCAAACGGGCAAGTGGAAGCAGTGAACAAAATTATCAAATCAACCATCAAAAAACAGCTGGAAAAAGCAAAAGGTTGGGTCGATAAGCTACCACTAGCGCTTTGGGCATACAGAACTACCCACAAAACTGCGACTGGGCACACTCCATTCTCATTAGCATATGGATCAGAAGCAATGATTCCAGTGGAAATAGAGGTCCCCTCACACAGGAGAATTCATTTCAACCAAACTAAAAATGAAAAGCTGCAACTTGAAGCACTTGACTTACTTGATGAGAGAAGGAAAGAGGCTGAGCTCGGAGTTGCAGCTCATCAGCAAAAGATAACCAGACACTTCAATTCCAAAGTTCGCCAACGCAGCTTTGAAATTGGGGATCTAATCTTGAAAAGGGTCATGACAACAACAGGAGTGTTTGGGCCAAACTGGGAAGGGCCATATGTCATAGGCAAAAAACTTCTTGATGACACTTTCAAGCTCACAACTGTCGAAGGAGATCCAATTCCAAGAGCCTGGAACAACAATCACTTGCGTCCATATTTTACTTAGAAGCTATGCTTAAATTTGTAAAATGATTGTGGATGTATCATTGTGAATCAATAATAAGAACTATAAAGTGGATGTAGGCCCAATTCTTGGCCGAACCACTATAAATCTTGTGTTCTCTATTACTATAAAATGCATGTTTCATTTCGATGTGCAGATATCTTAAATATGTTGATAAAATGTCGATTTAATATTACATGCTATCAAAGCAAGGCTTACCTATTCAACACATCACAAGGCCAAGCGATTCCTACAAATCACTCAACAAGCAAATGTCAAGCCACAAAAATTCCAGATTCAATTCCTACATAAGAAGTGCTTCTCACAAACAGTTGGTGATTCCACCGAAGGGGCACCTTCCTAACATGGAAGTTCCAGGCCCTTGCTAACTAATTGCGATCGTTTGTGCAAACAGACATCCGGTTAAGAAGCTTGCGCCTGCCCCGTGGAGTCACTTAACAATGAAGTACACTTCTCTGGAAAAATCAAACAACTTGCAAAAGAAAGGAATATGTACTTAGAGGTGATAACGAGGAATCGCTGAGGGACAGATGGTTAAAAGACATGGGCAAGCAGACAAAAACAGCCAGAATGGAATCTTGTCTCTCAACTTTTCTCTCAACAAAAAAGGTTTGTGGAACCACCGAAGGGGCACCTTCCCAAAGTGAAGGTTCCAGGCCCTTGCTAGCTAATTGTGATCGTTTGTGCAAACAAACATTCAGTTAGGTAGCTTGCGTCTGCTCCGTGGATCCACTTAACTGTGAGATGCAACCTTCCTGGCAAACGAAACAAAGAAAGCCCTCTTTGGAGGCACATAAAGCCCTCTTCGGAGGCACAAAAAGCCCTCTTCGGAGGCAAACAAAAAAAGCCCTCTTCGGAGGCACACTTCTTCTCTAAAGGGAAGATCAATTTCTCCATAATGAGAACATTCTTCCCCAAAAAAGTTGAAGTGCCAAAGAAAGCCCTCTAACGAGGCACGTCGAAAAATGAAATGTTTTTCTCAACCAAAAAGGTTGGTGGAACCACCGAAGGGGCACCTTCCCAAAATGAAGGCACTAGGCCCTTGCTACTTAATTGTGGTCGTCCGTACAAATGAACATCCAATTAGGTAGCTTGCGTCTGCCCCGTGGGTCCATTTAACTGTGAGAAGTAACTTTCAGGCAAACAAAAAAGCCCTCTTCGGAGGCACACTTCTACTCTCAAGGGAACATTCTTCCCCAAAAAAGTTGAAGTGCCAAATAAAATGATATCTCTAAATAAAAAAAAGTCGTTGGTAGAACCACCGAAGGGGCACCTTCTCAAAAAGAAGGTTCTAGGCCGCAGCTAACTGCTCGCGATCGTTTGTGCAAACAAATATCTGATAAAGCAGCTGACGCCTGTCCCGTGGGCCCACTTAGCGATGAGATATAACATTCTAGCAAACAAATCAAAGCCTTCTTCGGAGGCCCGCTTCACCGCGTAGGGGAATCCACTTCTCAAAAATAAAAGTGATCATCTCCGAAAGTTGAAGTGTAAAAAAAAAGAAAACTTCTCCTATACAAGGCACACTCTACTAGAGCAGAATAATATTTCCTCAAAATGGAAGAATTATTCTCCAGAGTAAGAGTACAAGTCCTTTCAAAATGGAGAAGATTGCAATAAGCCGTGGTATGGGGGAAATATAGCTGCATTAATAAAAGCAATGCTCAAGCAACATACCACGAGCTCACTGCAGTATCATACAAAGAAAATAAAGAAACTTGTGCGAAAATAAGGAATAAATGCATTCACAAGTACGGACAAAAGATTGTACAAGTAAAAAGAGTCATTTTATTCCATACTATAAAAGATTTCTGTACATGTGCAGGTTTCAAAAAGCGGGGGCCGGTACCCGCACAATCTCTGGTCGATACAAGTTTTTAGATACAAGCAAAAAGCATAAAACTAGACTCATTACTTCTTCTTCCCGCCACCTTTGGAGTCCTCACCTGGCCTAATGGTTAACTTTTTTAGTCGGCCTGAACGAGTCTAGAAAGAAGGAGAAAGAGGTGAAATTGGGTCCTCTTCCGCTTTCTCATCGCTAGCAGAGGTGCCCTCTTTCTTTTTCTTCGAAATTCCACGCTTTCCCCTCTTCTTTGAAGAAGATTCGCTGCCCGGAGTGATAAGATCAATCAGCTTTGTATCATCGACAGTAAATTTCTCCGGGGTTCTCTCGCCCTCCTCAAGTTCTTCAGCTTTCTGCTCTTGTGAAGCGGCCGGGTCATCTAAGCCTTGAAGAGCTCCTATTTGTTCTTCTTGCGACCCCGGTTGAGAAGCAGAAGAAGGAGTAACTTGAAGAGGTGGAGGGGCAACAGCTGGAGGAGGCGAAGCCTGTACAATGCTTGTTGTTTTCACTACAGAAGAAGAAAAGTTAAACATCAGTATTCCTCGCAAAGAGAGGAGATAGTGGCACGTCGGGCTTAAGTAATAAGCAAGAAGTTCATCGAGCTCATGTGAAGCAAACGAGTAGTCCACTTAAGCTCGATCAGTGTTGAAGTTACCTGGAGAGATTGGCTTTATCACGTCAATCTCAAAATCTTGGGCTTCGGTGCCGACGAAGTTCAATTCGCTCAGAGCACGACCGGATTCTTTTCTTTTCTTTTCTTTTCTTTTCTTTTCTTTTCTTTTCTTTTCTTAACTGCATTCGGTTTTCGCTTTATGCTTTTTAGTTCAAGTAGGTAAGCCAGTCAGCAAGCCTATTCATTCCATGCAAGCAAGCAAAGAAGCAGAGCCTCGTCTTCGGCATGGGCAGTTGTAGTTTCGGTTTCGGCTTTGGCAGGAGGCGGAGAGTGAGAACTGGAGCCAATAATATCGATGTCGATCGAGGCCGAAGGACGAGTTGGGTCGGTCAAAGGTGCTTTCCCCGAATGCTCTCTTTCCGCTGCTTCGGCTCGTTCCTTGGCAAGTTGTTCTTTCCCTCTAGCAAGGGCGGTACGGCCCTCATCATCCAAGTAACAAGCCTCAAGATCCTCCTCAGCATAGCCAGTATCTCTAGACGTTTCAATTACTGCCTCCCACACTTCAGCCAGGGTAACCGCATACTTTGGACCCAAAAATGAAAGACTGCCACGCCCCAAGACGCTAAGAACATAAAACTCGAATAGAGTGGAACTGACGTTGGCCTTAGTCGCCTCATGTGACTGTTCAGCTGTTGCTTTTCCAGTAATGACCTCGTCACGCTCCTTTTCAGCCCTAGCAAGCTGGGTCTTTAACATTGTAATCTCCAAATTTTTGGAGTTAGTCTTTTCCCGCAGCTGAGCAGCATCATTGCGGTAGATTTCCATGATTTTCTGCTCCGCTTCAAGTTTAGCCTCAGCATCTCGTTGAGCAGCGTGGGCGTCTCTTACTTGCTTTTGAAGAACCTCTTCCTTTTGAGTATAAGAAGTGGAAGAGTTGGCAAGATCATCTTTAAGCTTCTTGATTTCAGCCTCAAGTTCCTCGTTGTGGGCTGTGATGTTTTTCATCTCCATATCATGCTGATCAAGAACTTTCTACCATTCAGACTTGTCGCTTTCCATGGTCAGCATGGCCTCTAGATTTAAACGATTTACTCTTTGAAGCTCATCAACTAGTTTTTGCCAGCCGGACATTCTTTCGATATCAAGCTTGACGGCGTCGAGATTTCTTAACATAGCCTGTTTATCAATTGGAACCAAGTCCAGATCAAAGCGCACTCCTTTCAAACACCAATGCAGAAATCGGCTTTGGAGCGCAGTCGGAGGCTTCTCAACTTGATAAGGAGGCTTATTAATGATTGTTTGAATTTCAGCTCTTTTAAGGGCAGGGGAGCTAGAAGGGATGTCTAGAGAGATAGAAGCAGCAAGCATTGTAGAAATTTCAGATATAGACTTTTCGTTGAGCTTGGCTCGCTTGCTTGAATCTTCAGCTACATGACTCTTCCCCTTATCGTCATGAGACTTTCTTTTAAGGGAGTCGTCATCCCTCTGGTAAGAGTCGTGTCGGTCGTCTCTTCTTCCATAGCGCTCCTCATAAGCCTGCCTTTCGCGAGCTTTCCTACCTGCTCTTTCCTCATTAGTCTCCCTAGGGGTAGGAAGATAGCACCTGGGGTCATAAGAGTCACGCCTCGCATAGCGTTGAAAGTCATCGTAATATGAGCCGCTGCGTCCCATGGAAGAACCTGAAGTGAAGAAAAGACAAAATTTAGAAATCTTCGAAATAAAGAAGCTAAGTGCGCATAATTGCCAAAAATCCTAAGTGTGTGTAGCGTGCGAACTACGCGCGTCAAGCTACAAACCACTCTTTGGCTTAGGAGTGATATCAGCTTTTGCAGCAGGAGTCGACTCTTGAGTTGATGGAATTGATCGCAAGGCAGATGTCGCTTCAATTGCTGGAGAAGCAGGCTTAGAAGTGGTGGTGTCATCTTTAAAGAGCTCATGGGAAGTCACCATAAGATCGCTCAGTCCTTCAAAGATTTCATCACCATCATGCCCAACGGAATGGGTCATATCAGCAGTCCTCCCTTCAACACGTTTTACACTCTTCACAACGGAACTTTCTTTCTCGGCTCCCTCATCAGCTTGAGGAAATTCCTCTTCTTCAATAACTGGGGGAAGTTTAGATTTGCCAGATAATCCCACAACGTCAACGGAACTGGAGCATTTCACTAATGAAGTCTCTACAATAGGTTCCTTCGGTGCGAATTCCTCTGAGGAGGCAGGGGCATCTGACGCTTCTGCTTGAGAACTGGGGGCATCACGGGACTGAATGGATCGAGAAGAGTGCAAGAGTCCGAATCGGTGCAAAAATTCGTTCTTCTGTAGAAATTGATACTTCTCTCATTGATAGCTACGACACTCAATCTTTCAAAAGTCGATTTGCGACTTGAATCTTTAGAGGAAGGAGGAAGTGCTGCAAAAGTAAAGAATGAAATTAGCACTTGACGACTCGAATTTTGAAAGGCTCAGAAATGAAGTAAACGGAGATATGTAGTCTTACTTCCTACTCTCCAGATACCGTAGAATCCCGGAGGGCAACGGACAAAGAAGAACTGGTTTAAAAACTCGTGAGCGCTCTCGAGCAGATCTGTAATCAGCTTGTGGTTTCTTGTGCTCCTTACAAGAGTAATGGAAGGGTGATCTTTGTTCCTCCCGAATGAACACAAATAGCAAATCTCTTCGAAGCTTGGGAGACGGTTAAGCGTCCACCTAAATAGCACGCACAACCCCATCAAAATGGCATAGCCATTAGGGTGCAACTGGAATGGAGAAATATTTAATCGAAGGAGGAGTGTTCTAAGAAAATCGTTGAAGGGGGGAATAGCTCCATTCAGACACATTTGACGATTGACCGCAACGAAGCCAGGTGGCGGCCTATTAGCAGTGTCATTTACTCCTGGGAGCAGAGCATCCGCTTCAGCAATGCCGAATTGAATACGTTGCTGGTTGAAGGTCCGTTGGTTCAGTAAAGTTGGAACTCTTTCCGGAGGATTCTCCAAAGGGTCAGCGATTGGGAAAACTTCATCGATCCGATCTACTATCTCTTCTTGCACTTGTTGAGAAGCCATTCTACACAAGGAACTGGATATTCAAATATGAAGGTGCACGTTTCCTAAAAGCGTGTGAAGTGTTGTGCAAAGCTACTGAAATAACAAGTAAATAAAGTAAAACTTGAAATAATACTGGTTGGCGCACGTCAATTCAGGAAGATTCAAGGCTTGTTATTGTATTAAAACTGAGTGTAGTATTAATGCAGATAATATTCAGTGATAAGCAGTTAGAACTGTTTGAATTTTGCGTTGATGCTTCAGTTAAGTCAACAGATTCACAGCATTTCACTTTTTATCAGATTCATATTATTTTACTTAAGCAAAATATTATCTCTTTTGACCTAATCCATCACTCGATGTGGGCAGTCGATGATGAGTATATCCGTCCTAGTTTTCTGCAAATGTTGTATTTAACAGGTTGTTAGCTTAAAAGTTAATACAATCTGTGAAAGAGTGCAACAAGTTCAAGCAGTTCATTCTGGCAGTTCAAGTTGGAAACTCAATCAAGTTCTGTCCAATTCTTCAAGTGTTCAAACGACTTAGCATAGGTCGTCCAGATCATGTCCAAACGACTTAGCATAGGTCGGGCTTCCCTAAGTCACTCTGCTCGAGTTATGGAGTTCATCGGTCATGTTCCTACGAGTTAAAGCTATGCTGCGGGTTAAATTAGGTCATGATGATTCTATAAGTCGTTCTGCTTTAAGTCGTGTGCTATTCTGGCAAAATAAGTCACGTGTCAAATGAGTCCCAGTCCCTTATGTCGTTCAGAGTTTGATGTTAAGTCGCTAAGTCGATGCGATTCATGTCCAAACTGCTAAGCCCTAGGTCGTTCGAAGCTCCTAAGTCAGGCACTTCCTAACTCTCCTTAACCCGCTAACTCCTCTTCATTCAACAACTCGCCTAACTCACTAACCCGTTAACTTGTAACCCGGTAACCCGTTAACATCTCCACAACAAAATCCATCATCTCTCCACACCGCCAAATCATCCAAAACCGAGTCGAATCGCCTCAGATCCATCATAGATCCGATACACTACTGCGTTCTCATGAATTACAATGACAACATGTCCAATGACGATCAAAAATTGATCGTAACATGACTCGTGGTGAAATGCGGCACATGAAATCGGATTAGGGTCGGAAAATGGGGGATTCATGATTTGGTGATGGTCATGGTTGGATAATGATCGGATTCACTTACGTAGTGTGATGGTGAAGATGATCGACAACTGGTTAGTTTGAATTCTTCTTCGAGAGCTCGAAAATCCTTCAATGGTGGGTTAGAGTGTTAGAGCAGGTGAAGAGAAGAAGGAGTGACCTAAGCGACTTATATACAGGGGCAGTGGAACTCGAATCGGCACGAACGACCTAGCTCTCTCATAAGTCGCTCACGACTTAGCGACTCAGGATGGCGCGAGTTAAAAGGCATCGAAGCACACGACCTAGCCTCTAGGCGTATACTTCGAGGGGCAAGTGTTAACCCTCTCTTATTCATGACTTAGCGACCTATTCGACTCAACGACCTAAGGGAATAAGCGACTTAACTATCCAAGGCATAAGCGACTTAACGACCTATAGCAGGGCACGACCTAACGACCTAAAGCACAAAGCGGCTTAATATGACACAACTCAACGACTTAAGGAGCTCCAGCGACCTAACAACTTAAAGACTCCTACGACTCAATGGGTTAACGACCTAGCGACTCAATAAAGGCAACGACTTAACGAGTTAAGGGAAGAGCGACCTAACAAGTTTCAAAGTTAAGCCGCATGCGCACTGCCTCTCCTATTAGGTCGCTTACGACCTAAGCAAGCCAAGTTAACTCCTATACTACACATGTTAAGTTGCTCACAGCATATATCTCGTTCAGGGTGGCTTCATTAAGTCGCTAACGACTTATGCTACCTCGAGATCGCTCCTAGGTCGCTCACGACCTATGACATGGCCGACCTAAGCCTAACTTCTCCTATAAATACCCCGCCTACTCCGCACTGAAAAGGGACCGGAATTTTTTGGAGCGCGAAGACTCTGCTATTTTCACGTCTTCTACACCCACTCCAACACTTTAAAGGCAAAAGACACTTCAAAGAACCTTCGGAAAAGATCAAGTTCATTCAACATGAATTCAAAGAACTTTTCTGCATCAAAGTTCTAATTACTTGTCTTAATCGTGTTGTAATTGAAGAATTATTGTAAAATCTGTAATCGAATCAGTGGTAGAAGAGATTAAGTGGACGTAGGCTTGACTTTGAGCCGAACCACTATAAAAATTGCTACTTCTTTACTATTTTCTGTTATTTTCTGCTTGTTTTTAGTTCCCGTACCAACGGGTGGTGCTTTCGCTATATCACAACTCACACCGGGGTGTTAGCGTACATTTTTAGCGTTAACATTATGCTTACTGGAATCCTATGTAATCGAACTACCTTGCTGATGTAGATCTATATGAGAGAAGTGGCAGTCCTATTGTTCCTAACCAGAATACAATTGGCACTCTTAGAGTCTATCCACAACAACCAAATAGCCTCATTACCCTTTTGACTTCTAGGCAATCCTTCCACAAAATTCATCAAAATATGCTCCCATTTCCAAGTCGGAATTTCCAATGGTAATAGTAATCCTCCAGGCTTCCCTTGCTCAGTTTTTACTCTTTGACAGGTCAAGCATTTAGCAACAAACTCAGCTCCACTCTTCTTTATTCCAGACCAAAAGAAAATCCTCTTCGCATCCTTATACATCTTATCTCCTTCGGGGTGAATAGTCATCTTTGAGTGGTGACATTCCATAAGCACCTCCCTCAACAAATTATCAACCATTGGGACACATAGGCACCTATCCCTACTTAAGCATCCCTTTTCATCAACTGAATATCTACTAGCACAGGGAAAATGCTCTCCTCTCCTTAACCTCTCCAAAATCTCTACTATCTTCTCATCATTTACTTGCTCAAGCCCAATGCGGTCCATTAAGGCTGCCCTAATCTCCATAATTGCTAAAAAGACTTGAATGGGTTCTGTTGGCGGTTGGGAGTTAAAATTTGGGAGGAACTCCAATTACCACCATTCATATATAGCACCTAGGGTAGCATGCCTATGGCTAAGGGCGTCGCAACTACGTTCCCTTTTCTAGGAGTGTGTTGAATACTAAAATCAAATGATGTTATATATTCCATCCGTCTTTATTGCTTAAGATTCAAATCTTTCTGGAATAAGTATTTTGAGTGATTTATGGTCAGCGAATAACTTAAACTTTTCTCCCAAGATATAATGCCTCCACATTTTTAAGGCAAAGATGGTAGCTGTCAACTCCAAGACGTGAACTGGATATCTTTGTAGGATAGTTTTCACCCTAGAGGAGGGGGGGTGAATAGGGTCTACTAAAAAATTAATGTGGAAATAAAAATAAAAACAAAAACAGAAAGTAATGCTGTAGAGATCACACACAGATTTATCCAGCTTCGGCAAAAAACTGCCTACGTGCTGCCCTCAAGGTTTCTACTAGAAATTAAGTAATCAAACGCTTACAAACACACGTAAACTGGCGATACCCGCTAACTTGATTAACCTAACTCTAAGCTCAAAACCCTACCACAACTTAGCCACTGAGTTGCGAATTCTCGAACTACAAAACCATAGTTCGTAAACTAGTTAGACTAGAGTTTGATTTAAATAAAAATTTAAAACAAACAAAAAACAACTAAAACAAACAAAAGCCCTAATAAAATATATACGGCCCAATTAAAAGATAATCGCATTCTCCCTTTTGTTTGTTGCCGCCTCTTTTTTTCGATCTAGAATTAGGGTTTGTTGAATTGAGCCACCGCTTAAAAAATAGAAGTTCGAATTGTTTATTGGTTATGCTTTCGTTCCTCAATTCGCTTCGATGCTTCTTCGATCAGTGTAATTCGATTGCTCACGGCTGCTTCAATGTCGAGTTCGAATGAATATTGCTTTGAATTGGTACGTGATTTGCTCCTTTTCGATTTTTGATTATGCTCGACTTCATCATTTGCCAATGATGAATTGGGTTTAATTTATAGGGATCGAAACCCTATTATTTCATTCGTATATTTTGGTTTTGACTTCTTCATGATTTTAGCACTTGCGTTGATTTGTAATCGAACGATCTCTAATGCATTCTGACTTGTTCACTGGTTGAATATATTCGAATTTGCTTAAACGTAGTTGAGTTGGTTCCGTTCTTTGCTCCTATGACCTGTTCATCGTTCTCTTCCATCTTGTCATTTGAATTTGAGATAAATTTGACTTCCTGATATATTGGCAAATTTTTAACCCGAATTTTGACTTGTTCATTATGATATAACCCACCATTTCTTCATATTTTTTGCTGTATTATGATTTGGTGTTCATTCTGTCATTTGATTGCTTTGTTCACCCGAGTGCTTGCATTCTGACTTTACTCACAATCATCAAAGTTCTAGACAACTCAAAAAAGTAAGAGATCATTTGTCACAAGTGCAATAAACCTGCTCATATCAAGCCAAATTGTCCTCAAAATCGATTCAGCAAAGGAAAGAAATCGAAAAGGAGAAGTTTTGCTGCTACTAGGGATGAAAGTGATGAAGATGATGAAAGCAATGGTAGTGAGAGTGATGAGCAAATCAGTGTCTTTTAGGAGAAACAAGTGACAGCGATGACGACAAGCCAAGTGAGGTATCAAAACTTACTCACTCGCAATTACTTATATATTTTAATGAAGTAAATGGCTGTTTTGAAAGACTTAGGGAGAGGTACGCTAAAATTGAATCACAAAGAGATAGTTTGATAGAACTAAATAAGAAGCTTGATCAATTGGTTCAAAACTATACAAAATAAGAGCCCTAAGGGTGATAAGTGTCCATCATTAGAAGAGGAAATAAAAAAAATCAGAAACTAAAATTAAATTGCTTGAAAATGAAATTCTGATTTTGAAAGAAAGTGAAAATACTAGGAGAGAAAATTCTATTAAAAAGTGCACTTTGTTATTGAATGAAAATTAATCTCTCAAGTCACAAGTCCAACAATTGTATACAACTTCAGGAAAATTCTCCAAAGGAGAAAGATCATTCTATTAGGGAAACAAACTGTTAATACTATTAGATAGAGACTTGGGTATACTCAATCTGAAAAAGGTAGAAGTGAAACTAATCATGTCAATTCCAAGTGCACGATTTGTGGAAAAATTGGTCACATCACAACAATTGCTGGTATAGACCCAAACACACGAAAACCATACCAATTTGGGTTCCTAAAGGCACGAATGTAAAATCCCTTAAAATCAAACAAATCTGGGTACCAAAAGGAACAAACATAGACTGTCTTGGTTCTACTTGTTTTTCAAAAAAATTTGTCATTAACAATCATGGACCTACGAAAACAAATAGGTCACAAAACGGTTCTCTCGTGTAGGTGTGTTGGCAGGCTAAGAAACAGCAACAGTGGTAGCGGGATTCTGGCTATTCCAGGCACATGACGGGCGACAAATCAAAGTTCCTTAGCTTAAAGAAGTACAAAGGTGGCAGAGTCACAATGGGCAACAACGATAAATGTAAAATTATCGGTAAAGGTAAAGTAGGTAATGGCACATTTACCTTAAACGGTGTATTATATGTTTAAAATCTGCACCATAATCTGATTTCAATCGGCCAGTTATGTGATAAGGGAATGAATGTTGTTTTTGATTCTGATTTGTGCAAAATTGTTGACCAATCATCAAATGAAACATTATTTTCAGGTAAGAGGAAAGGTAATATATAGTCTTTATCCTTTGATGATCTCACTCTTTCAAAATGTTTGATAGCTAAGGATGTAGAAGTAAACTTATGACACAAATGATTAGGACATGCTAGCATGAATCTGTTAAACAAATTAAAAATAAGAGATTTAGTAAGAGGCTTACCATCTCATGATTTCAAAACAGAAATTCTATGTAAAGCATGTACTATGTAAAATTTAAAAATCATCTTTTCATGCCAAGAACACTGTAAGTACCTCTAGAGTCCTTGAACTAGTTCATAAGGATTTGTTTGGACCTAACGATATTGCAAGTTTAGGTGGTAAGAGATATTGTTTTATATTAGTTGATGATTACTCTAGATACACATGGGTATACTTCTTTATCTTACTGCTTCTAGACCAAACATTATGTTCTCTATTTGTTTATGTGCATGGTTTCAATCTAATCCAAAAGAATCTCATTTAAAAGCTTTAAAAAGGATTATAAGGTATCTGTTGCACATCTTACAGTTTGGTCTATGGTATCCAACTAATGATAACTTTAAGTTAAAAGGGTATTCAGATGCAGATTATGTTGGAAGTCTAGTTGATAGAAAAAGTACTAGTGGAACGTGTTTTATGTTGGGACATTCGTTAGTTGCATGGTCAGGTCGAAAACAAAATTGTATTGCATTATCTACCACTGAGGCAGAGTATATTGCCCTAAGCGGTTGCTCTGCTCAAATCTTATGAATGATACAAACCTTGCAAGACTATAGTCCAAATTTTAAACGAGTTCCACTTATGTGTGATAGCAAAAGTGCAATTGATCTCACAAATAATCCTGTACATCATTCTCGCACCAAGCATATAGATGTTAGACATCATTTCATTAGAGATCACATTTCCAAAGAAAATATATGCATAAATTTCATTTCAACTGATTTTCAATTGGCAGACATTTTTACAAAACCCCTTCCAGAAAATAGTTTTTGTCGACTTCATCTTAGTTTAGGCATTTTAGAAATTTGATTTTTTTTTTTTGGATTTGATCTTAAATGCCTATGTTAACTAATCTGACTCCCTACTAATTATCGAAAAGATAAATAGTGACTGAAAAAAGTGATGAGTGTTGATCTAGATCATACATTATATCTTGAGAGAGTATATTTAGTAAATTTCTTTAAAAATTTAAACAAAATTTGTAATAACTTTGATTGGTAAAAATTCCATGACCATCTATATTCCTTTCATATTTCTACGACCATCACTCATCAAAATCCAATATAGTATGTCAAAATGTGGTATTTAAAAAGGAAATTATTCATTTTTTTAATTAATTAGCAATAAAATCATCCAAAAGTACCCACTCTCATTTAAAAGTCCTTATGGTTATGCATGGTTGAACTACTTGAAGTCTTTATGTGCTTTCATGCTCATTTAAAAGTCCTCACGGTTATGCATGTATGGAACGCATATCAAAAATGGATAAAATAGGCGAGTTGATTCTAACCCCATTTAAAAGTCCTCACGGTTATGTGTGGTTAGAAGATGCTTGGAATTATTTTTTAATAAAAAAAGAAATACTACTAATCTCATTTAAAATTCCTAACGATTATGCATGGTTAGTAAGTATTTAAATTCCTGTCATAAATATACCACAAATGGACACGACTATATGGTTTTCTATGCCAACATCACCCCTATCACTCTAAAATGGAAGATGCCCCCTAACAGAGTATTTATGATTTTTGTTGACTTTTTTTAAATTTCCTATTTATACTCGATTAGGTATTAATGTTGTATTAATGTTTATCATTTTATCACTCTTATCTAACACTGTTTCTCTTTTGCTGGTAACAAAAGGGGAAGAGAAGTTAAGATTTTGGCAAATAAGTTCAAATTTTTAATTTGCATATTCTCATCTAGATTCACTGCATTTTTTATTTTTTTATTTTTGCATATTTTTTTCATGCATAAGTGAAGGGAGAGCTTTTTTGTAGGGGGAGTATTCAAATAGGGGAGCAAATAGAATTCATCAAAACCAAATACATTTAATAGAGTCAAAATCTTAATATATGTTTGTTACCATCAAAAGGGGGAGATTGTAGAATACACTAGTGTATGATTTTTTTTGATGATTATATATATATATATTCGTTTAAATGTATTTTTTATTGTACTATTTTATTTTTTCCACATAATTAAATAAATATTTTCTGAATAAAATAAATAACTCAGAATTCTTATTTAAACAAATATTTTATTCAAACAAATATTTTATTACAAATTCGAATAGTACAAATTTAAGCTCTCACTATACAAGTTTCAATTTCAACATAATTTTCACTATACAATTTTACATACATATTTCACCTCACTACATAATTCACTCATCACTCATATTTGATCTTCAACTCTGTTCTAGCCTGTATCCAACATCTGAACTATCTGCAAATTAAACACTGACATAGTAAAATTGAAAAAGAAATATTTTGCAGTGCACAATGAAGTGTGTGTTTGAAAATATTGTTTGCTTCGGTTATTTGGGTTGTTCGTCATCATTTTTTAATTCATCTTACACGAACAACTTGTGACATGCACAGTGTATCACTATACATGCCACAAGATCGTGCACACCGATATACACTTGCTTGTTAAAATTGTAGGGACATGTGAGCACAAGGTCAAACCCAAGCCAAGACTGGATTCAACTCAAGTGCAAATGCAAATAACAACAAAACAGCCTCAACACAATGTACACATGAAGTCTTAACCAAAACCAAACTAAACCATCATACTCAGGCTAACAAGACCAGAATCACTTCAAGTGGAACAAGTCAACCAAAAGTTAACATGGATGCTCAAAACAACAACAAGTTCAATGGTCAGTACACTGAAGTGCAATAACACAGCAATACAAAGGCTTAATGAACACAAATGACAATGCAACATGAAAACGACATACAAAACGAGACCAGACTCTAAAATGTAAAGCAAATCAACCTGAAACGCAACCAGACTTCAAAACAAAACCAGACCAGTTCTAAATATGCAACAGAAACCCATGAAGATTCAACAAACATGCTCAGGAACCACACAATGCAACCAGACTTCAAGACCACAAAATGTACACATGAAGATCAAAGCAACATTCAACATGATAACATGAATGCAAATGGGCTAACAAGCTTCGGACAGTTCAAATAGAATGCAAAACATGAAACAGAGGAGACCAGAACCAAGCAACAAGGCAGTTCTCTTAATCAATGCAGACCAACTCAGTATGCAACCAGTGTTGACGTGAATGCTCACAAAAAAAAATTGAACCAGACAACAAATGCAAAGAAAATCTTTAAGTGGAACAAGACCAAAATAACAAAACCAGACCAGTTTACAGTTCAGAGGCATGAACACACACCAGACTTCATGGTGCACCACTTACCACATGACAACAGTCTTCAATGGAACCAGACATGCTCACAAGTTTGTACATGCTTCAAACATGCTCATATGTACATGAATGCAAGGAAATCACATACATATATACATGTCTGTACACACATGTATACATATATACAGTGACAACCAAACAAGTGAACATGTTCATGGAATTGCAAGCATTCAGGGATGAACACACATGAATACAATTGCACCAAATATCCATGAACATGTTCACTTGTTTAGTTGTCAGTGTATATATGTATACATGTGTGTACAGACATGTATATATGTATGTGATTTCCTTGCATTCATGTACATATGAGCATGTTTGAAGCATGTATAGACTTGTGAGCATGTCTGGTTCCATTGATGACTGTTGTCATGTTGTTAGTCTGGTGCACCATGAAGTCTGGTGTGTGTTCATGCCTCTGAACTGTAGACTGGTTTAGTTTTGTTATTTTGGTCTTGTTCCACTTGAAGATTTTCTTTGCATTTTTGTCTGGTTCAATTTGTTTTTGTGAGCATTCATGTCAACACTGGTTGCATATTGAGCTGGTCTGCATTGATTAAGAGAACTGCCTTGTTGCTTAGTTCTGGTCACCTTTGTTTCATGTTTTGCATACCATTTGAACTGTCCAAAGCTTGTTAGCCTATTTGCATTCATGTTATCATGTTGTATGTTGCTTTGATCTTCATGTGTACATTTTGTGGTCTTGAAGACTGGTTGCATTGTGTGGTTCCTAAGCATGTTTGTTGAATCTTCACGGGTCTCTGTTGCATGTTTAGAACTGGTCTGGTTTTGTTTTGAAGTCTGGTTGCGTTTCAGGTTGATTTGCTTTGTATTTTGGAGTCTGGTCTAGTTTTGTATGTTGTTTTCATGTTGCATTGTCATTTGTGTTCATTGTGCCTTTGTATTGCTGTGTTATTGCACTTCAGTGTACTGACCATTGAACTTGTTGTTGTTTTGAGCATCCATGTTAACTTTTGGTTGACTTGTTCCACTTGAAGTGATTATGGTCTTGTTAGCCTGAGTTATGATAGTCTGGTTTAGTTTGGTTAAGGCTTCATGTGTACACTGTGTTGAGGCTGTTTTGTTGTTATTTGCATTTGCACTTGAGTTGAATCCAGTCTTGGCTTGGGTTTGGCCTTATGCTCACATGTCCCTGCAATTTTAACAAGCAAGTGTATATCGGTGTGCGCGACCTTATGGCATGTACAATGATACACTATGCATGTCACAAGTTGTTCGTGTAAGATGAATTAAAAAAATGATGACGAACAACCCAAATAACTGAGGCAAACAATATTTTCAAACACACACTTCATTGTGCACTGCAAAATATTTCCTTTTCAATTGTACTACATCAATGTTTATTTTGCAGATAGTTCAGATGCTGGATACAGGCTGGAACATAGTTGAAGATGATGAGTGAATTATGTAGTGAGGTGAAATATGTATGTAAAATTGTATAGTGAAAATCGCGTTGAAATTGAAACTTGTATAGTGAGAGCTTAAATTTGTAATAAAATATTTGTTTGAATAAAATATTTGTTTAAATAAGAATTCCGAGTTATTTATTTTATTCAAAAAATATTTATTTAATTATGTGGAAAAAATAAAATTGTACAATAACAAATATATTTAAACGAATATATATATATATATGTTTATTATCATCAAACAAAAATCATACACTGGTATATTCTGCAACTTTTCTCATGATCTTTCAGTTGCCTACTAGCATAAGCAACTACTTTTCCTTCTTACCTTAGAACTACTCCTAACCCTATGTCACGAGCATCTATGAAAACCATAAGTGGTTTGGTTTTATCTGGAATAGTGAGCATAGTGCACTAGTCAATAACTCCTTAAGCTTCTCAAATGCCTTTGTGCATCTATCGTCCTAAGAAAAGACTAGATTCTTCTTAGTTGATTGGGTTAAGGGGACTGTTATTCTTGCAAAGTTCTTGATGAACTTTCTATAGTAGCCTGCCAATCCGAGAAAACTTCTAACCTTTGATGCATTCCTAAGGGTCTTCCATCCTTGAACATCCTTACTCAAAAATAATATGTCCAAGTAACCTAACTTCTCTTCTCCAAAAGTGACATTTAGCAAATTTGGCCTTATGTTGGTGCCTTCTCAAGGTTTCTAGTACCTCTCTTAGGTGTCTTCATGCTCCTCTTTGCCCTTGGAGAAAATCAAAATACCATTTATGAACACAATGAAAAATTTATTGAGTTGCCTTCTAAATATCCTACTCGTCAAATCCATAAAGTGTGGGGGCATTCGTTAATCCAAAAGGCATCACTTCCCACTCATAGAGTCCATTTGGTGTGAAAAATGTAGTTTTCAACTTGCTTTCTTTTGAAATCCTCAACTGATGGAATCTGGTTGTTATGTCTAGTTGAGAAAAGATTTTAGCTCCTCTAAGCTGATCGAACAAGTCGTCTATCCCAGGTAAAGGGTACTTATTCTTCCTTATCAGCTTATTCTATCCTCTATAGTCAAAGTAAAGTCTCAAAGAACTATCTACCTTAGTGGTGAAAATAACAGAGGCCCCACACTCCAAAGTACTCCAATGGATGAATCCTTTCTTTAATAGCTCAGAGATTTACTTATCCAATTCGCTTCTTTCTTTAGGAGCCATGTGTCTTAAAGGTAGAATGACTGGCTTTGCGTCTTTCTCCAAATCTATTCAGGATTCGATATCCCTTTGGGGTGGAAGACTAGAGACTTCCTCAAAGACATCAAAAAATTCACAGACTACGGGTACGGATAATGGCTCTCCAACAATAGATAGACTTAGTGAGTATAGATGGCTTAACTCAACTAAATCTTGGGGTGTGTAAAGAATTTCTAGGTCAAGCCTCCATAACTTCTTAATCGTATAACCCTCCTATCAATATCAAGAATTCCTCCATAATATGCTAACCAATCTATACCCAAGATAAGTCTATACCCCTTAAAATTTTGAATGTACACATTGCATATGAAATCAACGTCGCATATGTCTAACACTAGGTCTTTGAAAATTAGAGAGAGATTTGTCAAACCCCCAATAGGATTAGAAACCACTGTTGGGATGGTGACAATCTGGGTTTTAAAGTTTAAAAAGTTTAATACATTCCTAGCTATAAAAGATAAAAGGAATGTGATGCCACTAAATTAAATAGGGTATGAGTTGTAACCCCTAAAATAAGAGTTATGCCCTCTAATGTTGCCTTCCCTTGGTCTCTAGGTGGTCTACTTGTAATAAGGATGACTTCAATAGCATAAGCTTGTTCGCTTGATCCTTCCTTTGCTAATTTAGGACATTGATTCTCGAGGTGCCCTTCCTCATAGCAATTAAAGCACTTCCTTTTAAAAGCTTCCTTCATGGGATTCGGTCTACAATCTTTAGCCTTATGACCTTGCTTCTAGCATCGCTTGCACACCTTACCATCCTTCTTAAACTTTCCCTTCGACTTCTTGTTAGCCCAAAAGCTTCCCTTCTTGGATCCTTCTTGTTTTTGGGTAGGTGCAGCCTTCTTCTTTTCTGCCTCCTTATCGTCCATATTGGCCATGTGTAGCATTGCCGTCTCTACCAACATCTCATACGTGGCCTCAATGGGTACTTGGGTCAACAACATTTCTCTCGATGGGGAATTTAGGCCCTTCACAAACTTCATGGTCTTTTTCATAGGTGTGTCTATCAAGCTCATCCCAAATTTAGCTCTCTATAAACTTAGCTATGTACTCCTTAAGAGTGGAGTCTCCTTGCCTAAGCTGAATGGATTTCTCTAGTTGTAGACCCACTTCTACCTTAGACATAAACCTTATCTCAAATCTATTTTTGAATTTATCGCACGAGAAAATTCTTCCAGCATTTTCCTCAGTTACCAAGTTCCACTGATCTAAGGCTTCTCCTTTGAGATGCCAAGCTGCCATCCTCCTTTTTAGCTGATCTTCCCAACCAAGCTCTCTAAATATTTTCTCGCGGTCATTAAGCCATGATTTAGCTTCAAGATATCCTTCAGTTATAGATTATGTCTTCTCTCCTATATTAAGAAAGTCCTTACATAATTTGGGAAAGTCAACATGATGGGGTGTTGCATTGGTAGGCGAGGCAGCAGGTGCACCGATGCAGTAGAAGGAACATGGATCTGCTCTATAGTCCTAAGATATTGGCTAAACCATTCGGGTGTTCTATGAATGGGAGGTCTTCCACGGCTAGGGATCCCAATTCCGAAAGAAGATTGATTATCGGCAATGTCAACTATCTATAGGTTGAACCTTTAGGGATGATTTCCTAAGATAGTTTTATATGCTGAAAGAAAAAAATGGTTGCCTAGTGTGCGTGCGTATGTTCAAGGAAGGAGGGGTATGTGGGTGCTAGTAAGAAGTTTTGAAAAACCTTTTGAAAAATAACAAGTACGTCACTCAAACGTATAGTTTCCCCATCGATCGGCAATCTAGGCTCCAATACCAAATGTAATAACCCACCCTGGAACAGGTCTAAATTTCGACCCAGGAAAGATCCATCGAAACTTAGATCAATTCTAAGGTTGGCAATTGGTTGAAAAAAGAAATAAGAGTATAGAGCAACAACTATTTTTCAGAACTCACAGAGGAAGAAATAAAATATAATAGCAAATTGTACCCATTTATTTCAAAACCATTTGAATGTCATAATACAAACGTCATCAAACTGTCAAATAAGATAGGTTACACCATTTGTCCAAAATACATGGGTACATATAAAAACACCATAAAAGATAATAATAACTGCCACAAGCTTAAGTCACTCCACCTTCAAGCATCACCACCGTCATCACTCCGTCCTTTAACTTGGGTTATAATGTGGAGGGAGTCAGAACAACAAATGTCTAACAAATAAAAACCTCGAGTCCTACCATTAAGTACTTGAGCAGTATATTTCAAAATAAGATTATGTCTCACGTATATAAAACATTTCATACTTCTTATAAGGGAAGGAGGCGGGTCCTTAATCAACCACACGTCGAAGTAGGTTTCTAAATCCCATGACCCAAATCCCATGTCATAAATATCTAATGATGCAAGAGATAGTACCCAAGCCACTTAATATCTTTTATTGGAAAATAAGCAGACTCTGGCCATTTAAGACCTCAATTGGGACATACCCCATCATTTAAACCTATTTCCAAGGTAGACTCCTCAATGGTAACTATCTAGCTGACATCACATAGAATTTGTTGAGCCACTTAATACTTCTTTATAGAAAGGCAGACCCTTAATCAGTTGCTAAATACCTTATCCCGAAGTGGACCCATGTCGAGATACCATCTATCGTGCCTAATAACTAGCCCATTGGCCATTTAATACTTCATTTAGGGAAAAGAGGCAGGCCCTCAAACAACCACTTAATACCTCAAGACCCTGAAGCAGACCCTTTGTAATATGGCCCATACTCATAATGACGTCTTACATTAGTCCGACTATTCGTAGGAACCGATAGCTAGATTAGCTGGAAAGATTTACCCTACAGAATTTTGGACCAACCTCACGTCATCACAAATATTTATCATAGAATATGTCTCACATCAATAGGAATTGTACGCAACTGTTGGTAGCCTCAAAGTGAAGGGCAGACTTATGTCATGTAACTCTATTGACCTCGCATCCCTATGACTTAGCCATAATTTAAATACTTTCCATATATATATAATATTCATCTCACTATTCCATAATTAAGGCCTTATAATGAATCTTCCTTATTATGCCTTAAAATACTAATTACCTTCCTAAGGGGGAATTTAATTACCTAATTAACTATGTAATTATACAGTTACAATTATATATTTATTACACTAATAGAAATAAATATATATTCGTGCCTAATAACTTTTAAGCGTGTGGTTTATACGCTCTAAACTAGCGTTAAATGTCAATTCCATTAACTATAATACTAATATAAGTCCTTTCACTTCAGATTTCCAAGATTTCAATATCCATAACAAGGATTAAATATTCATATCCAAAACTGCAATAAATAGACTTGTAAATAGAAACAGAAACCCAATTTATTACATTAATTCAATGGAATATCCTAAACAATAGGAATTGCAATCCTAACTTCATATTCTATTCAACTCCTCTTTCACAAAGAAATAAATTAAGGAATTTTATATGGAATAAGTGGTGTAAACTATGAATAGAATTTGTGCTCTACACCCTTACTTTACCATTGAAGAATCACAATTTGAATCAAAGAAGGAGGAGAAGTGGAGTAGACTATGAAAATATCAAAAGTTGCAGAAACAATATAAATTCCATCAAATTAATTTAAATAATTGAGAATCTCTATATCTATGT
Organism: Allium fistulosum; assembly: GCA_030737815.1. Taxonomy (NCBI): domain Eukaryota; kingdom Viridiplantae; phylum Streptophyta; class Magnoliopsida; order Asparagales; family Amaryllidaceae; genus Allium; species Allium fistulosum. Next base: position 72,632,321 of record CM060903.1, read on the forward strand.
TATATTAAGCGCTAAGCGATGCGATCATTTCCAGCACGGCGCAACACCTCCTTCAACGCGTCAGCAAGAGTTGCAGGGTAATCATTCCACAACCACTTCAAATTTGTATGCATGATGACACTCGCATAGAAGTGTTGGAGATTGCAATTAAGTTCTTCCCTTTCTTTTGCTCTCGCTTCATCCTCCTTGACCTTTGCTACTTCAAAATTTTTAAGCTCACTTCTACAAACTGCAAGCTCTGTATCATTCATGAGCTTCTCGGTCGATAAAGTATACATCTTTACAGCCAGCCCTTTATTATCCTCTTGAAACTTTCGGTGTTCCTTACGGAGACGCTCGAGCTCGATGCTTCTTCGAAGAGGGCTTGGTCTGTGGACCATATGATTCGCCTTTTTGAAAGAGTGCTTCAGTCTTCTCCTCGGCTTGTTTCTTGAAATATTCGCCTTTAGCAAGAGCGAGTTGTGGCCCGATCTTGGGCTTGTTTCAATTCCTCCATCATCTTGTATGTGCTTTCTTTTTGTTTAATGGTGAGATATCTCTCTAATGATTTTGAGTAAATCATCTTCTCGCCCCTTAATCATCCTCTCGTGATCTACTCTTTCCTTTTCAAGTGACTCAATTTGTGTATAGTTGATTCGGTTCACATCAGAAATAGCCTTACACAAATGCTTCCATTCAAGCCCTGCATCCACGTCTTCTTGAATTTCTTAGAGCTTCTTTTGAGTAATCCCCCTCTTCACATCCTTAATGTCTCGGTCAAACTTCACACCATGAAGGAAGAAATGTGGGTAGGCAGCTGATAGGCATGGAGGGGAATTAGGGAGATTAGACTTTATAATACTCTTGGATTGAACGGGAGGAGTGGTGGTTAAGGCTTGAGACGACAGGGTTTCCTGATGAATAATAGTTTGAGCACCGGTGTGTGAAGGAATAATAGAAACTTCAGTGTGCGAAGGAACAGAGGAAGTGGGAGGCCCATGATGCTTGGAGGAATCTCTTCGGACATGTTTATGAGTGTCGCAAGAAGAATCTCCAACAGACTCCCTCTTCCTCTTCAATCCTTCTTCTTCCATCTCATGACGCTCTATTTCAATCCTTCAGACATGTTTATTGATCTCTTTGGCTTGAACATCAATAAACAATTTCTGAAAATAATAATAGTCAAGAAATTTAGCAAATTTAATTCCAAATCGAATGAAATTGAATAAATCTGAATTAAAAATTGAGTTTGTTTCTCCTCTTTTCTTCTTTAATTACCTTATATAACACAAGGGACAAAGCCCATGCACTGCACGGGTTGTAGATTGGAAAATGTTTAGGTTAGCAATTGTGTAATATTGAAAATACAAAATTCGTGTAATATGATTTGAGTATGTTCGTCAGAGTATTATGTCCAAACTTTAGTTCCCATTTATTTTGTATTTTTGCAGCGAGGTTAGAGAATTTAAATGCTTACACCATTTTACAATTATGAATTGATAAGGCAGATTTATTAAAAGTGGAAACTGAAGTTTAGATGATGTTCTTAACGTGATTTTAGGCTTTTAATATTTTCAAAGTCTGAAAAAATATTAGAAAGTTAAAAATAATAAAACCAATTAATTTGTTAATAGCTACACATCCCAAAATAATCTTAAAGCTTCAAACATGGTTAAACAATTCAAATTAACATTATAGTTTAACTATAAACACTCAATGTAATTTATTTGATATATTAATCCATAACTTAATCCAAAATATCATAATATCTAAAACTGGTAGTTAATAATTATTAAAACACACTAACACATTGAATGATCAATTAGAGTTCAATTCATTTACAAAGCTGAAAGAACTAAGAAAGATCAACAATAGAAAGAAAATTAAATATAAAGCTTCGCTCACCCACCAAATTATATATATATATACACATATATTTCAACGACATTTACAAATTAGGATTTTTCATGCAATAAGTACAAAATAGAGTGACAGGAATAATCGTCGATAAAGGTAATAAGATATTTTTCTCCACCAATGGATGAAATATCAAAAGGTCCATATATATCTGTATGAAATTTTTTAAGTATCTAGGTGCTTCTCGTGGCTCCTTTCTTTGTTTATTTTGACTGTTTGCCTTTAATACAGTCTGCACAAACATCGTATCTAGCCCAATCCAGGTTTTGGAGTATTATGTCTTTAATAAGCCTTTCAATTCTTGTTCTGGATATGTGCCCTAATCTTTTATGCCAGAAATAAGCAGAATTATTTTGTTAAGTGTGCATTTCATACCAATATTAGAAAGCAAGGTAAGAAAGGGTTTTATTTATAAATTCTTATCTAGATTTAACTTGTATAAACCATCACACAAAATTCCAGAACCAACATTAATATAATTCTTAAATAAACTAAAACCATTGTTTTAAGTTCAACTATAAAACCTTCAACAACAAGTCTAGAAATGGAAATTAAATTTTTAGAAACAATACGAACATAAAAGGTTTCTTTTAAATCTAAAATCACTTCAGAACTCAAAAGCAAGCGAAAGACTCCAATTGCTTTAATTTTTACTTTCGCTTTATTTTCCATGTAGAGCAATGATCATTTAGGTTTGTTTTGTGTGTCGTAATGAATCCCTACATCAAATTCAAAACATGACACATAGAACTAGAATCGATCCACTAAGTAGTAGAAGGAACATTTATAAGATTTGATTTGAAATAAACATTAATAAAAGGCTTACCCTTTTCCTCGAACCAAGTTTTCCTCTTGTGACAACCCTTCTGGACATGACCCTTTTTTTTGCAGAAGAAGCACTTGTCGTTCTTTTCTTTCTTCCCAACAGATAATGATGATGAGTTGATCTAGGACCTTTGTTAAGGTCCTTTCTCATCTTCTTCTTAAAACCAGTTCCTTTAGTTGTCAGATTTGCTACATATCCTTTAGTCACATGGCCACCCTGCTGCTTAAGGCTTCCTTCTTCCTGAACCAACGTGCTTTGCAAATCGTTTAGATTCCACTTATCTTTTATAGTGTTGTAATTGATTTGAAAAGGCCCATATTAAGAGGAAGGGAGTTAAGGACGAATTGGACAAGAGAGAGTCGTCCATAGCCATGCCCAAAACTTTAAGTTTAGCAGCCAGTTTGGTCATATTAATTATTTGTTCATTCATGGTTCGAGTGCCATCAAACCTCATTGTGGTCAAATATTCCATCAGCTTCCCAATAGGGGATTTATCAGCATAATGGAAGTGATCTTTGATGTTGTTCAGAAACTCTTTTGCTTTCGTTGTTTCGAGTAGGGATGTCATAATGTTAGTTACTATGCACATACACATAGACATAAATGTCAGTCTCTTCGACCGTGACCATGCATCATGAATGGCTATCCCATCCTCGCTGTTGGTAATAGTAATAGTAGTGGATTCGTCATTCATGATAGATATGTCTAGGTCAAGAATTTCTAGGTTGAACAATATTTTCTCATTCCATTAAGAAGAGTTAGTGCCATCAAATTTGGCATAGGATTGAGCTTGTGATAACAGGTTGAAAGGAACTACAATTTTCAATAATGTTCACAAAATTTAATTTTTACACACAACTATAATAGCAAGAATCGATAATGAATTGTTGGTTAATTCATAATTGGCTGAATTTCTTAATGAATACAAATGCTATAGAATATTTGTTAATCATCATATAATATTTGAATTCTAAAGAAATTCGCCTTTAGTTTATTTGTCATCGCTCATTAAGTTTGGAAACTTTGTTTATCGCCTAAACATCAAATCCCATGACTAATAGAGTTAATATCAACTATTCAGGTTTATAATATTTCTAATGTTTGTTTAATTTGGATATCAACATTTGTTGCATTTCAACCCAAATAACAACAAACATAAACTATAATTAATGTAAGTATATCATCTGCTTATATAGCCGCAGCCTTTGTTTGGCCTTTTGACTTAAATTGTAACGATAATTTCTTACATTATATGAATTGACATATTCAATCAAACATTAACATGAATAATTATATGTAATCAACATATTTCAATTATATCCAGAGATCAAAAATTTGTCCTCAATCAGAATTGCATGGATATATATATATATATATATATATATATATATATATATTGATCACAAAATACATGACTTTTTTTAACAAAAATTGAGTTTTCACCAGATAATGAAATAGAATTATGTCATAAATTCAAAAACTTTTGTGAAAGCTTAATATCAGTTTTCTATTAAAATTTATAAGCTTTAACATTATTTCCTTAACTGGCAAAACCAGAATTTTAAGAGCTTAAACAAACTCGGATGACCAAAAAATTAATATTACCAGCCAAAAAAATTAGTTAAAAACCTTTTTACCGCTTTCAAATTCATGGCGAAATTATTGGTTTATAGATAGCATGAGACTGTTAGAACCTTGCTCCTACACCACATGTTAGTTTTATTTACATAAAACTACCAAAGAAAAAAAGACTTTATCTTCATGCAATCACAGTTAATTAATTAAACAAATCACTAACCTTTATCCATGCTAGCAGTCGATTTGAAGCTTTGGAATGGTGCTCTTCTTCTCCTTGAGAAAACAGCTAGGAATGGTTTTTTTAATAATTCGGAATTGCTCTCTCTTGCTAAAATAAACTGTGTTATGAGTATATCTAAATGGTGAAGATATCTCTGTTTATATTATGGGATGACTCAAAGACGTTGCGAGTTTTTCTTTATTTCAATGCATTGGTGACTCAAAAATGTTACAAGTCCATCTTTATTTAACTAACCATTATGTGAATCAAAATTTAGCCCAAAATACATTATTAGATATTTATCATGCGCTCCTATTAATTAATATGACCACATAAAAGGAAACTACATTGATATGGAATTTTAAAAGATTTTGAGAGTAATAAATATTAATTTAAATAACTTTGAAAACTCAATAATTATTAATTAATTTCTAACATGTTACTATCCACACACATCAAATATGCACATCTCGCCCATTTTTCTTTTCACCTACTAAATTATTCCACACACACACTCGCACCCACCAATTTAAATTTTTAATTTTCCTCCCACGTTTGCTCTTTCAAAAAATAAACCAACGTTGCAATATTATATTTTCTCCTTTAAATCAAATTCAACCAAAATTAAATATTGCGAATGGTTTCCAAACTACTATGACACAAACAAAAAACGGTTTTACAAAATTGTTTAATTCCGAAGCCTTTTTTCACCAAACATTAAATTAGTTTATGAGCTACTATTTCAACCAAAATTAAATTTATAACACTTATAATACATACTATCTTAAAACAAAACATTATTCAACATTGAATTTAATAAGATTACAACAAAAATAAATATCTTGTATACTTTGGATAGTAACAGAAATATAATCAATTCATACAACAATTTATTCAAAACAAAAATTAGGTCTTACTTACACTGTTAATTTCAGTATGCTCTATCGTTAATCGACGATAAGAGAAGCAATTACTGCAATTTATAATTAGGGTTTTGGTTTTCTTATATTTGTGTTGTTCAGTTATGCAAATTGTGTGAATATTTCTTCACTCAATTTTGTATAATCGACCGAAGTGGGTGTTCGTAGTAATTTTTTCAAATTAATTTTAATTCCTATTTAAGTGGCATCACCAACCATTTAAGCATGCGTGACATAAGTAAGATGGACAGTCTATTTTGATTGTGTTGGATCTTATTATATTCACATCTCATGTCAAAATAAATGCCATATAACCAATAGTAGGTAGAACTTATTAGATACCATCAACTCTAGTATCTAATAAGTTTTTCTAACCATCTTTTTTTTTGTTGTATCATCTAGAATTGATTGTATTCAATTGGCAGAATCAAAATATGGTATATAATAAAGAACCTATAAAGAACTTCTTTTTCTTATTTTTATGTGTGTTTTTTTACTAGTAGGAAATAACCTTAACAGCCTCCACTCGCTATTCTAATATTGGGTTAATTATGCCTGAAATAATATTTCTGTTGTTAATCTTTCACCAATAACCTTTTTTTTGGGGAATTTTGGCTCACATCCCTCTTTACAAAAAAAAATTAGGCACACATCCCTCTGAATTTAGTATTTTAAATTTACTCCCTATAATTTATACCGTACCTTTCAGCCAAAAATTCCTTATCATGAACAACTTGGCAATATTAAAAACGTGGTATATTTCAGTAGATTTATTGTATTTCAGTTTCGTTTTCACCATTAAATCATAAATTTTATTATCTTTCTATTAAGATCCATATATAATATGTTTTGAATTTTTTTTTATATTTTCAACGGCAAATATTTGCCAACCAACAATTGTTTTTTTAATATTTTCAACAGTTGCCCAGCAACAAATTTATTTTTTTGTTTTCAGTGGGTGTCAGGCAACTTGGCAAATATTGTCAGGCAATATGACAAAATAATTGTCATGCAACATGGCAAATATTTGTTAATTAAACATTTTGAATTTAGCCCTAATCAATTCATGAGAAAACAAACAATAAATAAGCAAAGATTAGCAGAAGCATACCAAAGTCCATGGAGTCGATTTTGCAAAGGCTATGATCTTCCAAGAAAATAGTTTTCCCTTTTGTTTTTAATTTCTCTCTGATGGGAAGAAGAAAAAATAAGAGACGTACTATTTCTTGGAGACCACAACCGTTTTTTTATTAACTGATAATAATCAGTTATTGGATATTTTGCAATTTAACCACTCATCAAATTGTAAATATAACTTATGGTTTCTGCACGTTTATTCCATGACATTAATACCCTATATTTATTATAATAGCATCATACAATAATACATATGTGCCCATAATAGGATTTTAATCAAACAATCTTCCGTTTGGGCAACATATGTTTCCTTATAAATGTACAACTTTATAAGCTCAAAATTTGCTATTAAATAAAGGTATTCTTTAACAATCTTGTCCATCAACCATATCTATATAGGATCAAAGTGGTCTTCGCCACATTAATCATGACTAAACCCATCAATGGTCACATACATATATACAGTCAAATGACATAGATCAATCATGGATGCGCAACATGAAAATTACATGTAATGTGAACCAAATATGTCTATTTTCAACTGGTCCTCTTTAGACCTAAGTGAGGTCAGAATCAAAATAATAAAACAGAGTGAATGAACTGAATACTTAACTTCTAATCAGAAAATAACCAAATACATAAATGTCTTAAAATAAACATAAAGCAAATAAAATACAAACTCCCACTAAACCATAATATCCTCAAATAATTTAACACCCATACGAGCAGTGTGCTCATGAAAGACCTTGGGCGGTAAACCTTTTGTGAGTGGATCTACTATCATGAAGTTTGTCCCAATGTGCTCTATGGATCTTTGTCCATTCTACACTCTCTCTTTCATAACCAGAAATTTTATGTCAATATGCTTTGACTTAGTTGAACTCCTGTTGTTGTTGGAATACAACACTGCTGACTTATTATCACAATATAATGGATATTTAAAACCAAGAGGTATGCAAAGGGTAATGTAGAGAGGTATAAGGCACGTCTTATAGCAAAAGGCTATACTCAGAAAGAAGGCATCGATTTTATAGATACTTTCTCTCTAGTTTCATCGAAAGACTCTTTTAGGACAATTATGACACTTGTTGCTCATCTTGATCTTAAGTTACATCAGATGAATGTTAAGACGGTGTTTCTCAATGGAGACATTGATGAGACAATTTATATGGTACAACCAGAAAACTTTGTGTCGGGAGATCCAAAGAATATGGTTTGCAAATTAACAAAATCCATCTTTGGACTTAAGCAAGCTTCTCGTCAATGGTACCACAAATTTCATCAAGTAATTATCTCGTTCGGTTTTGAGATGAATAATGTTGATGATTGTGTGTATCACAAGTTTAGTGGGAGTAAACATATATTCCTGGTTCTATATGTCGATGACATTTTGCTTACTACTAACGATATAGGCTTATTGCGCAAAACCAAGAAATTTCTATCTAAACATTTTGAAATGAAAGATCTTGGAGACGCCTCTTTTGTATTAGGTATTCAGATACTTCGAGATCGTTCTTGGGGTATTCTTGGATTATCACAAAGAGCTATATTGATAAAGTACTCAAAAGGTTTGGCATGCAAGATTGTAGACCAGGAGATACCCCTGTTGCTAAAGGAGATAAATTCAGTCTTAGTCAGTGCCCTAAAAGTAACCTTGAAATTCAGGAAATGCAAAAGATTACCTATGCTTCAGCTGTTGGGAGTTTAATGTATGCTCAAGTATGTACACGTCCGGATATTACGTACATTGTTGGAATGTTAGGCAGATACTTAAGCAACTCTGGTATAGACCATTAGAAAGAAGCCAAGAGGGTTATGAGGTATCTTCAGAGAACAAAAGATTACATGCTCACTTATAGAAGATCAGATCATTTGGAGGTCATAGGGTATTCTGATTCTGATTTCGCTGGGTGCCAAGATAGCAGAAAGTCTACATCATGCTATATTTATCTATTAGCTGGTGGAGCTATATCTTGGAAAAGTGTTAAACAGACACTTGTAACTTCTTCCACTATGGAAACAGAATTTGTAGCATGTTATGAGGCATCAAACCAAGGAATATGGCTATGAAACTTTGTACTTGGGCTGCACATTTTGGAAAATGTAGAAATTTACAACTAATTGGTTTTGCACCTTCTGGTAATGGGACAAGTTTCCAAACTTTATTGTCTTGCATGGACTTATATGAAAGTGTACGTGCAGTACTAAGGATCGTGTGATATGATATATAAATGCGGAAACTGATAATAGCAGTAAAAATAAAAATTAAAGTAAGCACACCAGGAATTTTTATACTGGTTCGAACTCCCGTTCTACGTCCAGTCCCAAAATACCCTCTGGATTTAAACTAAACCCCTCACTTAACCCGGAGGAATAGGTATACGACACCTGAGCAGACGAACAGGAATTTTTCCGCCTCAACAGCCGAAGAGGACTTCAACTTAATACAAATAGCTTGTTGACGAATGTGTTCTGAATAACACTGATTGTCTTTTGATAGTACAACTTTCCTATAATCAAATCCTCAAGAGTATATATGTGTGTGAAGATTTATAAGGAAGATAATCACGTAGAATCGAAGTATATGAATTAAATCAAGGATTCTAGTGATATTAAATAAGAATGAATGCTTTTATTTGCAGAAATAAATAGAGAATAGATTTCAGAATTATAAACAAGAATCGGTGATTGTAGAAGTGAATTGAACATGTTTATATAGTTGTAGAATAGTTACAATCTTTCATGAAGAGTTTCAATCAAAAGTTGTGTCTGTATCTCTTAGATTGAAGGACGTTGCTCTTCATGAACGATCGCAACTCTTCAGAAAACTAGCCGTTATGTTCAGGTCGGTTGACCGAGAAAACTAGTCGGTCAGCTGAGTTTCAAAACCGTACACAAAACAATGTATATCTGTGCACTTGACACAGAGTCGGTCGACCGAGGTTTCTGGTCGGTCAGCCGACCTGTTGTCAATTGCAAAGTACACACTAATTTATGTATAACTCAATATAAATCAATTTGTGTGTGTGTGTGTGACTACTTGAGGAATGATTTTAACAATATTCTAAGACTCAATACATTAAAATATTCATACTAATCTCTGGATTGTAGTCTTGTCTCCTTTGTAGTGCATAATATACACTTATTCTCTTTTTGTCGCTTTCGTATAGTATTCTCGTCGTATGATCTCTGAAGCTTATATCATGAATCAAAACTCATGAATCAACATTCTCCCCCTTTTTGATTGATGACAATACTTATGTGACGAAGTAGTATATATATATATATATTATAATTCTTCCCCTGAATATATGGCGACTTTTCAGCAAAAAATTTGTTAGCTTTCATATATTTCTCCCCCTTTGTCATCGACAAAAAGGAATACTTACTAGATGTAATATGTAAAAGAAATATGGAACATGTAACATAAGTAAGAAAACATTAAGTTTTAAATATTACATATTCAAACCAAAATAGGAATATTAATGATGTTTACAACATCTAATAATAGACATATTGTTCATAAAGAAATTCTTGAAATTAAATTGCAAAACAATACGATCACTCCTCATCATCATCAGAATCCCAAAATTCTGGACGAATATTTTCTTCCGGAGGAACCGGTTCCTTACCACGTCTTTGAGTGTGAGGAATGTGAGTTGCTGATGTACCAGAACTTGTGTTATCTGAAGTAGACCAAGAGAAGTTTGGCGCTGGTCTTTTTCCGGGAGCAACATAAGAGGCACCGGCTTCGGAAGTACATGATAAGGCATCCCATAAATTCACAAAGAAGCCCTTAATTTTCTTGAAACGACCATCAATCTTTCGTAGCCGGGCATCCAAGGCTAGTTGATTTTGAGCCAAAATATCAATGGCCGCTTCCGTACTCATTCCGGGAGTTGGTCGTTGAATTGAGGATTGGCGGGTTATACGTTCCGTAGCATGAGTAGATGGTTGAGGTGTAGAATAGCTACGACGTAATTGTTCTCTCGGAGTATCACTCCATTGCTCAAATCTTATAAATCGAGGTTGAGCATCAGGCAATTTCATTAACTTTATGGTCCGTGAATCAAAAATACGGACTTTGGAGGTTTCAGATTCCGGAGCATTGATGATAAAGCTATTGATCAATCTCATTATGTATTCTCCATAATAAATATGGAGCATCTTTCCTTGGTTAAAAGAGAGAAATTCATCCATAAGAAGTTGTGCCCAATTAACTCGTATTTTCCTACAAATAGCATACAATGCCTTAAAATTTTCGGGATATACGAGATGATATGAACCACCTCTAGGAACTATAGATTTCATCATGAATCGATGAAAAAGACAGGCTTTAGGTCTAAGTGATGATGTTTGTCTAAAATCCGTAGCATCATCTTCGAAAAATAAATGGCTTATCCGGTCACGACTTGATATATTACAATCTACATCGTGTAATGAGATTCCACCCGGTCTAGCATCTAAAATATGGTTAATTTGATCAATGGAAAGGAAAATTGAAGTGCCACAAACCGATGTCCAAACACAATTGTCAGTGTTACTCGGCGGATTGACAAGGTTGAGGTTTGCTAGAAATAACTTGACCATAATGTGATTGATTTTCAAGTTATTTTTCCTATGGTCAAGGAATGTATCAAGACCACTCTCAATAGCGGCATTTTCAATACCGTAGGAAGCGAAATCAGGATAACTTACAAATGATTCTTCAAAGATTTTGGCATCTTGAAGTTGTATCCATCTTTGAAGTGCTACGTCATTGACAAGCCATGAGGCGATTTGAGTATCTACGGGAGTTGATGAAGATGAGCCACCGGTAGTCTTTGATTTCTTCTTGGGAGCCATTGTTTTTGAAGAAAAGATAAAATAATTGGGAGAATTTTAATGGGGGCTAGGTTAAAAAATGAATTTGGGAAAGCAAAAGTGAAGAGGTAAGTTGAAAAGGTGAAAGGATGGGGTATAAATCTGAAGTAAAAAAACAGCAGAATACACATTCGGTCGACCGAAGGAACTGGGTCGGCTGACCGACTGTGTTTTCTGAGACTAGCTGAAACTTTCGGGATAGGTTCGGCTGACCGACTCAGGTCTTCGGTCGACCAACCCTGTTAGAAATGTACATTTGGAACTTTCGGGATGGGGTTGGCTTGACCGACTCAGGTCTTCTGGTCGACCGACCCTGCTAGAATTGCACATTTTTTGATGAATTTAAAAAAAATTATAGAAATATAAATTTTATAATCATTGCACTATATTTATACATCTTATTGAAAACAACAACATATATATGTATATAAAAAAAATTTCAGCCACCGTTCGTTAAAATCTACGTTCCCATGAGTTTGGGGATGGAACATTTCTATAGGTGACCATCTTGGAGCTATTGGAGTTTGAACAGGGTTTGAAGAGGATGAGGGTCTATATGAAGGTTCAGCAACATCATCTTTTTTTGATGAACAAACTTTCATGGCAATCTTTTCTAGAAAACTTAAACGTCTTGCCGTGACTTTTTGTTCATAGTAGAGTTCCCGTTGCATATCCATTTGTTGTTGTTCGTAGTGATGTATTTCATCAATTTTTTGTTTGGTGGACGGAGATATTACCATTGTATTCTTCCCTTTTTTCTTTTCAGGTGTATAGCCTGTATGGGATTCTTCCCATGGTTTCCACCCGTGTCGGGGGTCTTTATCCGGAGAAGAAAAGTCAAGAATACGTTTAGGCATGGGAAAGGTAGGATATGGGCCATTTTCAGGAATGCGGTCGGAACCATCATCGTCCGGAGAGGTGTATGATAGATGAGAGTTTTCGGAATTATAGTAGTCATTGTTTGAAGACATTTTTCAAGTTTTGTTTTTAAAATTTTCTTAGTATATGTTTTTGAAAGATAAGCATAGTATATATAAACATCTGTTTGCTAAAAAATTAGTGGATAGGAACTAATTTTAAATATAATCACAAAAGTTTAACAATAAAAACTGTTTGTAAATGTATGATTTATAAGTTTAGAACTAAAAATAGTTTTTCTGAAAACAAAACAAATAAAACAAACTTTAAAGAAAACTGAGACAAGAAACACCCATAGCTCAAGTAGCTATAACACAACATCTAACAAGCAAGTCAGAGGTCATGGGTTCGAGTTCCGCTTTGGTCAGAAATAAAACAATTTTTGTTTTTCAATATTTTTGCATATTTTTATTTATAAATCTTTTAAAGACATTATTCCTAAGTCACGTCTAAGTTTTATAAAAATATTTTCATTTAGCGGTTTAGTAAAAATGTCAGCAATTTGATTTTCAGTATTAATAAATTCTAAATTTATTAATCCTTTTTCCAAACAATCACGAAGAAAGTGATGACGAATATCAATGTGTTTTGTTCGTGAGTGATTGACCGGATTTTTAGAAAGATTTATTGCACTAGTATTATCACAATAAATTATAGATTTTTCAAGATGACAATTAAAATCTTGTAGTGTTTGTTGCATGTATACGACTTGTGCACATGCCAAAGCAGCAGATATATATTCTGCTTCACACGTTGATAAGGAAACACAGTTTTGTTTCTTACTAAACCAAGAGACTAAGGAACGTCCAATGAAATGACACGTTCCGCTCGTACTTTTTCGATCCGTCCGACTTCCTCCAAAATCAGCATTGTTATAGGAGACTAATTCGAAAGGACATTCTTTCGGACAGAATAGCCCGAAATCTTTGGTTTTAGTTAGATAACGAATAATACGTTTAACTGCTCGCATATGTGATTCTTTGGGATTTGCTTGAAATCGAGCACATAAACAAACACTCATCATAATATCGGGTCGACTCGCTGTCAAATATAGTAAAGATCCAATCATACTACGATATAGTTTCTGATCAACACTTTTGCCATCCTCATCTCTATCGAGATGAATCGTTGTGCTCATAGGAGTTGGTTTGGCAGAAGTGTTTTCCAGACCAAATCGTTTAATTAAATTATAACAATATTTTTCTTGATTAATAAAAATTCCATTTTCAATTTGTTTAATTTGTAATCCAAGAAAATATGACAATTCTCCCATATGAGACATTTCAAATTCATTTGTCATTATAGTCGAAAATTCCTTACATAGTTTTTCATGTGTCGAGCCAAAAATAATATCATCAACATATATTTGAATTATTAAAATATCTTTATTAGTTTTCTTAATAAAATGTGTTTGATCTACTTTACCAATTTCAAAACCAGATTCTAATAAATAGCTTTTAAGACGATCATACCAAGCACGTGGTGCTTGTTTTAAACCGTATAACGCTTTTTTGAGTTTATAAACATGATCCGGAAATTTTTCATGATTAAAAAGAGGTGGTTGTTCAACAAAAACATTTTCTTTTATGTATCCATTTAAAAATACACTTTTAACATCCATTTGATAATGAAAACACGCGAAAGCCAATAAGATTCGTATTGCTTCAATTCGGGCGACTGGAGCAAACGTTTCTTCGTAATCAATTCCCTCTTCTTGATTATATCCTTGTGCAACTAATCTAGCTTTATTCCTGGTTATATTTCCTAGTTCATCTGCTTTATTTTTGAAAACCCATTTAGTACCGATGACTGATTGATCACTAGGTCTAGGAACGAGTTCCCAAACTTCGTTTCGTTCGAATTGATTTAGTTCTTCTTGCATGACAAGAATCCAGTAGTCATCAGTTGAGGCTTCTTTTATATTCTTAGGTTCTATGTTAGAGAGAAAAGCTACATGACCAACTTGATTTAATTGATGTCTGGTTTTAACATTCGTATTAACTTCTCCAATTATATTTTGCACAGGATGATCTCGTAAAATTCTAGGTGGTGATTTTATTATATTAGGAGTAATATTCTCATTTTCAGTAATATCATGATCATTATCGAAAGTTTCTTTAGTATTACTATTTTCATTCTGAGTAGCTTCATCATCAGAATCAATAGTAACATTTGGATTTATATTTTTAAAATTTTCGTCAAATGAAACATGTAAATTTTCTTCAATAATTTTAGTTCTTTTATTATAAATTCGATAAGCCTTGCTTCGTTCCGAATATCCAACGAATATTCCTTCATTGGATTTTGGATCGAATTTGCCTAGTTGATCTTTAGTATTTAAAATAAAACATTTAGAGCCAAAAACTTTAAGATATGAAATATTTGGTTTTCTTTCATTTAGTAGTTCATATGGAGTATTCTTAGTTAATGGTCGAATAGAAACACGATTCAATACATAACAAGCAGTAGCTACAGCTTCTGCCCAAAAGTGTTTTGATAAAGTGGTTCCATTTAATAAAGTTCTTGCACATTCTTGTAACGTTCTATTTTTCCTTTCTACAACTCCATTTTGTTATGGTGTTCTGGGAAATGAAAAATTATGGTTAATACCTTTCTTGTTACAAAATTGTTCAAAAGCTTCATTTTCAAATTCTCCTCCATGATCACTTCTTATATTTTTAATTTTCAAACTTTTAATATTTTGGATTCTTTTAACAAAAACTTTAAAATTATCAAAAGTATCACTTTTATTTTTCAAAAAGAAAATCCAAGTATATCTAGAAAAATCATCTACAATAACAAATACATATCTATTATGATTAATAGATTGCACTTGAGTTGGACCAAAAAGATCCATGTGTAAAAGTTCAAGTGGTTGTTCTGTAGATATTACTTTCATTGATTTAAAAGAAGATTTTGTTAATTTTCCTAATTTACATACATCACAAAATATATTAGTTTTGAATTTTATATTGGGTAATCCTTTAACTAATTTGTTTTTAGCTAGTTTGTTGATAGTATTAAAATTAATGTGACAAAATCTTTTGTGCCAAAGACAAGAATCGTTCTCTTTAGCTACTAAACACAAATTTGAATTATTATTAACATTCATATTTAAGATATAAATGTTTTTATCTCTTTTTCCTTCGAAAATAGTGTTATGATTTTTATCGAAAATATTACATTTATTTTCTGAAAAAGTTATATTAAAACCTTTATCGCATAGCTGACTAATACTTAATAAATTGTGTTTTAAATTCTTAACTAATAAAACATCAGTAATGAGAGGTAAATTAGAGGTACCGTTGCTACTGACATCGCCTTTGTCGATGATATATCCTTTTGAGTTATCTCCGAAGGTGACTGCTCCTCCATTTGAGTATATAATGTTTGACAACATTTCTTTGTTTCCAGTCATGTGTTTTGAGCAACCGCTATCTAAAATCCATTTTCCTCTCTTCTTATGTGGTACCTACAAAAAGTTTATAAAAAGTTAGTACCCAATCTTTTTAGGGTCCTAAGAGTTAGATCTTAGGAAGCCAAACCCATACGGGTTCAGAATTCCCTTTATAAACATAATTCTTGTTATTATGAACAGTTTCCATAAATATTTTGATATGTTTATTCCTTATCAAAACATTATTTGTTTTTGGAATCCATATCTTGATGGTTTTAGTATTTGGGTAAACTGTTTTCTTAATATTCTTCTTAATATTATTATTAATCCTACTTTTAGCAAAATTATTTTGTTTCTTAAATCCTAGTCCAGATTTATTGTTAGAGGATTGAGAATTTTCATGTATCCTAGAAAGATTCTCTCTTCCTTTATTGAAATTAGATACATTTTTAGAAATATCATCAAATTTTATTTAAGACAAGATTTTTCTAACTCTAAATCCTTAATCTTAGAGTTTAAACTATTATTTTCGAAAAGTAAAACATCTTTTTTATTTTTCTGAATTTCTAGTTCTTCAGATATTGACGAAATTTGAGAAGATAAGTTAGAATTTGATTGTTGAGAACTTTCAAGTTCATCTTCTAATATTTTCTTCTCATCTTTCAGCATATCTACTTCTAAGACTGTTCTATCTAACTTTCTTTGCACCTCCTTATTTTTCTTTTTAAGTTGCTTTGCTAAATTTACTAATTCAGAATTTATTTCAATTAAATCTTCGAAAGTAAGATCACTTACATCGTCTGACGAAGCCATGAAGCACACATTTGCTTGTTCATTATCACTTTCACTCTCTAATGAGGATGATGAGTCAGTGTCGTCCCAAGTGACAGAAAAAGCTTTTCGTTTGGTTTTGTCCTTCTTACAATTATTCTTTTTACGCTCTGGACAATCCTTCTTCATGTGTCCTTTCTTATGACATTCATAACATTCCATTGCTGAAGATGATGGTTTGCTGCTATTGGAATTGTTTTTGTTTCCCTTGAATTTGTTTCTGTTGAATTTCAAAAACTTTTTGAAATTTTTAGCGATCATTGCCATATCTTCATTATCTGTGTCGGAATCATCTTTTTCTGCTTGGAATGCCACATTTTTCTTTTCTTGTGCTCCATTTCTTTTTGCCTGCAAATTTACTTCGTAGGACATTAAATTACCTATCAATTCTTCTGGTTTTAATGTTGACAAATCACTTGCTTCTTCAATGGCTAGGACTTTTCTTTCCCATTCGTCCGTTAAAGAATTTAAGATTTTTGTAACAACATCAAAATCAGTAAACTTTTGTTCTAGTGATAGTAAAGCATGATAAATATCCTGGAATCTAGAGTACATGTCATTTATAGATTCATTTGGCCTCATTTTGAAATTTTCAAATTGATTTTTCAACATAGAGATTTTGCTTAATTTAACTTTGTTCGTTCCTTCATGTGTTATCTTAAGTGTTCTCCAAATTTCATAACCAGAAGTGCACATGCTAACTCTATTGAATTCATTTCTGTCTAATGCACAAAATAAAATATTCATAGCCTTTGCATTTGATGTAGCATCTAGTTTTTGTGTGTTACTCCAAGTTGAGTATTCTCCAGTAGGAGTTGTGTACTCACTTTGTATAACATTCCAGATATCAAATCCACTAGATTGCATATAGATTCTCATTCTAGTTGACCAATAATTATAATTTAAACCATTAAATGTGAACTTGATTGACCCTCTATGAAACTAGTATTAGTGTTAGTGTCAAAATCGTTAGTATGTGTTGTTGCCATATTACTAGAAATAGATATCAAATAACTTTGTGATGGTTATAGGATAACCTTGCTCTGATACCAAATGAAAGTGTACGTGCAGTACTAAGGATCGTGTAATATGATATATAAATGCGGAAACTGATAATAGCAGTAAAAATAAAAATTAAAGTTAGCACACCAGAAATTTTTATACTGGTTCGAACTTCCCGTTCTACGTCCAGTCCCAGAATACCCTCTAGATTTAAACTAAACCCCTTACTTAACCCGGAGGAATAGGTATACGACACCTGAGTAGCCGAACAGGAATTTTTCCGCCTCAACAGCCGAAGAGGACTTCAACTTAATACAAATAGCTTGTTGACGAATGTGTTCTGAATAACACTGATTGTCTTTTGATAGTACAACTTTCCTATAATCAAATCCTCAAGAGTATATATGTGTGTGAAGATTTAGAAGGAAGATAATCATGTAGAATCAAAGTATATGAATTAAATCAAGGATTCTAGTGATATTAAATAAGAATGAATGCTTTTATTTGCAGAAATAAATAGAGAATAGATTTCAGAATTATAAACAAGAATCGGTGATTGTAGAAGTGAATTGAACATGTTTATATAGTTGTAGAATAGTTACAATCTTTCATGAAGAGTTTCAATCAAAAGTTGTGTCCGTATCTCTTGGATTGAAGGACTTGAAGGACATTGCTCTTCATGAACGATCGCAACTCTTCAGAAAACTAGCTGTTATGTTCAGGTCGGTTGACCGAGAAAACTGGTCGGTCAGCTGAGTTTCAAAACCGTATACAAAACAATGTATATCTGTGCACTTGACACAGAGTCGGTCGACCGAGGTTTCTGGTCGGTCAGCCGACCTGTTGTCAATTGCACAGTACACACTACTTTATGTATAACTCAATATAAATCGATTTGTGTGTGTGTGACTACTTGAGGAATGATTTTAACAATATTCTAAGACTCAATACATTAAAATATTCATACTAATCTCTGGATTGTAGTCTTGTATCCTTTGTAGTGCATAATATACACTTATTCTCTTTTTGTCGCTTTCGTATAGTATTCTCGTCGTATGATCTCTGAAGCTTATGTCATGAATCAAAACTCATGAATCAACATTATACTCCTCATTCATGGCATCCATCCACTTTTGAGAGTTAGAACTTTTCATGGCATGATGGAAGTTGATTGGGTCATCTTCCATCATTCCATTGTCATTCTCATGTTCTTAGAGAAATACAATATAATCATCTGAAATAGCACTTCTCCTTTCTCTCATGGACCTCCTTAATGGCACTGGTTCTAAGGTAGTTGAGTTTGTTCTTCTGGAATAATTATTTCATTTTGAATAAGGGGTTGTATAACATTGTCTTGTTAAGGTTCCGGATTCACTTCTTGATCAATGATAGGTGTAGGCAACTGAACATTGTCAAAAGTGATAATAGGAACTGGGTTTGAATCCAAGTCCTCCTCAAAAGCAATGTCTTTAACTTTATTTCTCCTCCAAACTCAACATCTTCAAAAAATACTGCAGTCTCCATCTCAAAAATATTCTTAACTATGGGATCATAAAACTTATAGCCCCTAGAACGCTCAGAATAACCTATAAAGTAGCTTCTCACTGTTTTGGAATCCAGTTTCTTTTCATGTGGCCTATAAGGCCTTGCCTTAGCTGGACATCCCCAAATGTGAAAGTGTTTTAGACTAGGCTTTCGACCTGTCCAAAGCTCATAAGGTGTTTTTGCAACTGCTTTAGTTGGTACTCTATTGAGAATATAAGCTGCTGTCTTTAATGCTTCTCCCCATATAGACTCCGGTAAGGTGGAATGAGTAATCATACTTCTTACCATATTCTTAAGAGTCCAATTTCGTCTTTCAGCAACACCATTTATGCTAGGTGATCCTGGCATGGTGTACTGTGGGATAATACTACATTCCTCTAGGAATTTAGCAAACGGTCTTGGACGTTGTTCACTTGAGCCATCATATCGACCGTAGTACTCACCACCACGATCAAATCCGACACTTTTAATCCTTTTGTTGAGTTGATTCTCAACTTCAACTTTATAAGCTTTGAACACATCCAATGATTGTGACTTTTCATGAATGAGATATAGGTACCCATAACGTGAGTAATCGTCTATGAATGTTATGAAATATTGTTGACCATTCCAAGATGCCGTAGGGAAAGTCCCACAAATATCTGTATGAATTAATTCTAAGACGTCCGAAGATCTATCGGCACCCAATCTTTTAGTTTTAGTCTGTTTTCCCTTGATGCAATCTACACAAACATCAAAGTTTGTGAAGTCAAGAGATTCTAAAATGCCATTAGACACTAAGCGCTCAACTCTACCTTTTGAGATATGACCTAAGCGCTTATGCCACAAAGATGTTGAATTTTCCTTATTTAATTTACGTTTAGTACCACGTGATTTTACATGCAAGGTTTCATTATAGGATGCAACTATTTCCAACAAATAAAGATTATCATAAGCATTTAAATAACCAGTTCCAACAACATTTGAATTCAAAGACAAAGTAAACTGATTGTTTCCAAATGAACAACAATATCCAAATTTGTCCAACACGGAAATAGAAACCAAATTCCATCTAAATGACGGTACAACAAAAGTGTCTTTTAATTTCAAATAAAAACCAGTTCCTAATAACAATCTAAAATGTCCAATTGCTTCCACTTCTACCGATTGTCCATCGCCCACAAAGATGTGTCTTTCACCATCACTTGGCTTTCGGTAGCTCAGGCAACCCTGCATAGAAACACTTATGTGAGTAGTAGCACCAGAATCTATCCACCAAGTGTTTCTAGGTACTAAAGATAAATTAACCTCAGAACAGACCAAAGTAAGAAACATACCTTTCTTTGCACGCCATGCATGATATTTGGTACATTCTTTCTTCATATGTCCAGGCTTGTGACAAAAGAAACAACCTTCCATTTCCTTATGTTGTTTCTTTTGAGCTGAATCCTTAGCAGCTTCATTCTTAAATTTCCTTTTCTTGCCCTTATCCTTAGAGGTGCTTGCCAAATGAGCACTTTCAGTCTGCTCTTGCTTCAGTCTTTTTTCCTCTTGAACACAAAATGAAATGAGCTCATTAAGAGTCCATTTCTTCTTTTGACAGTTGTAACTGACCTTGAATTGACTGAATTGTGGAGGAAGAGAGATAAGCACCAAATGCACAAGTAAGTCATGCGAAAGTTCAAGCTTTAGTGCCTTCAGCTTTGAAGCAAGGCGAGACATTTACATAATGTACTCCCTTATGTTTTCCTTGCCTTGAACTTCATGGAAATAAGTTTCTTTAAAAGAGTACTTGTTTCCGCCTTATCGCTTTTTGCAAAGCGTTTCTCAATTTCAGCAAGGAAAGTTGTGGCATCGGTGATCTCCTTGGACACCGCACCCCTAAAAGCCTCAGGTATGTCGCGCTTGATGATCATAAGACTCATGCGATTTGAACGGTCCCACTTCTCAAAAATCCTCCTTTCCTCGGAGGAACTAGCATCCGTAAGAGAAGAAGGCCGATCCATCCTTAATGCAAGGTCAAGATCCATGCAGCCAAGATCAATGAAAATGTTCTCCTTCCAGTCTTTAAAGTTATTACCATTAAAAACCGATACTGAATTAAGGTTAGCAGATACAGTAGCAATAGTTGAAAAGAGAACATTACAATTATGTAAATAACATGCTCATATAAGAATCCATATAAAACAATAAATTCAAATAATGGTTTTCTCATCTCAAGATACCAAACACATCATTAATATCAAGTCTTTGGACAATAATATTAATTGTAAGCGGTACTCTTGTTACAGCGATCAAACATCGACAATAAATTATGTCAAACAATATGCATTCTTTGGACTAACATATCGCTCACATAAAATATCTTATAATTGTCACACATTTATCACTACAAGTATGCATGAAATTCGGCCAAATACTAATTTACCTTTGGGTTCGTTAATAAATACATGAATTACATACACACAATTAGTTTGATATTTTAATCAGATTAATCTACCCAAAAGTGATCACTTTGGTGATATTTTGTTTCAATTAATCTATTTGAAATATTATATATCCTTAAGAAAACCAAATTTGAATTTAAATTGTTTTTTTTAATTATCCGAAACAACTGTAGTACATAAATATGTACATATGTGAACGCATAGTATAAGCATATTTCAAATGAATTGTAAGTAATATTTCAAATGAATTTGTATACAATTCTTGTAGAAATATGCTGAGTGATTTGTTAGGAATAATATACTGTCATATTAATTCGGCACATGATTGAGTGGTAACTTCAATTGAAGAAGCAAATCTACACATGTAATACTATAACAGATCCAAGATTATTCCAATAGTACAAGTTAACATTAAAAAAAATCGAATCATCTTACGCTTTTTTTAATGCATAGATGGATAATCCAACCTTTGCTAAAAGTACTTTTACAGGACAATAGCATATGAATATCAAAGTTGTGAATAAAACAAAACCTAACATGATAGTCATCATTAATATCAAAATCTGTTAAAGGATTGCAGCCGCAATATATTGTTTGTATCAGTATCATCATATTCAGGCATATAGATTTAAGCCGCAATATTATAACACATTGAATGTGAATATGATATCATATAGGTTTGTATAAACGACAATTTCAGTATATGCATCGAATCAACCCAAATATGGAGAAAGTTGTTTATGGCATTCAATAAACTACCGCCATAGAAGAAAAGAAAACAAATCTGAATTGGGTTGCATATCAAAAGTAAAACAAAACCAAAATTTCATGGAAGATCATAACACTACTACAGTAACTCAAGAATTAATTTAGGGTTGCTCTGATACCCATTGTTAATTAAACAATTTGAATTTAGTCCTAATCAATTCATGAGAAAACAAATAATAAATAAGCAAATATTAGCGGAAGCGTACTAGAGTCCATGAAATCAATTTTGCAAAGGCTATGATCTTCCAAAAAACAATTTTTCCTTTTGTTTTTAATTTCTCTCTGACTGGAAGAAGAGAAAATAAGAGACGTACTATTTTTTGGGGACCACAACCGTTTTTTTATTAATTGATAACAATAAATTATTGGATATTTTATAATTTGCCCCCTCATCAAATTGTAAATATAACTTATGGTTTCTGCACGTTTATTTCATGACATTAATACCCTATATTTATTATAATAGCATCATACAATAATACATATGTGCCCATAATAACATTTTAATCCAACAATATTTCTAAGCAACATGACAAGTATTTGTTTGTTATCAGACAACATGACAAATATTTGCATATTTGTCAAGCAACAATTTTTTTTAATATTTTCAGCAGCTGCCCAGCAAGCTGGAAAATATTTGTTAGACAATATGGTAAATATTTGCATATTTGTCCGAAAACGTGATAAATTGGTAATTTTTTTTTTCAAAACATATTATATATATGAATCTTTTCCTCCTTTTTTTTCCAACTTCGCTCCGCTCCGATATCCTTTGGCTCCGATAGCGTAAATTCAACTCCAATTCCGATTCCCGTCACCGCCTGATGAGCTCACCGGCGAGATCAACAGCGTCGGCAACCAGCATGACTCAGAACGTAGGAAATAGCAGCAAAGCTTCTTTCGGTGACGAAACCGCCACTTATCAGTTCCCGACTGATCTCTGCACTCCTCAGGAGCGCAAAGAGGAAGCCGAAGCAGGTACGTGACCTTTTCTTGTTCCCACCGCAGGGTTCCTGTTCAAATGTGTTAAATAAATAAAATTAGGGTTTCTTTTTGGGATGCGTAGTTCTGAAGGCGGATTTGATGGAGGCGCTGCAGAAAGAGGTGAAGTCGTTGGATGAGGATAGTTGGATGTTTGAAGCGCCAAGATCGAGAATTAACATTGTATCAAGACTTGGTATGAATTTATTTTTTCCATCTGAAGTTTAATTTACTAAATTTATAGAGATTAATATTGATCATATCACTGGCGTTCTGATCAGTTGTTCACCGATAGGCACTGCTTGGTAATATTCCACATTCTAAAATGTTATTGTTCTAAAAAAAAGTAAAAAAAATAAAAAATAAAATAAAAGTAAAAACTGCTTAAGAAACAATGAACAACAGAAGGTACTACTTGTTAATTTTTTGATAATTTTGGAATCTTGAATAAAAAAGAATCTTGGTTATTGTTGAAAAATTATAAAAGCCAAATTTTGGTTGTATGGATTTTTCTTTAGATTTGTTGATCACGTGTTAAATTTGAACTTATTCAAGCTTGGTATTGGATTGTTTGTGCTCGGTTTTGATCTATTTTCTCTAATGTCTACATCTGAGTTGTCAGCCTGCTTTGCTAAGCTAATGATCATATATCTCAAATACTTAAATAGAGGCTATCAGTTCATTAGTTATACTTAAGGGTGTTAGTTTTTTAATCGCAGACGTGTTACCACTTTTTAAATATGCATAACTTATCGATACTATCAGTTATAAGTGGGAAAAATATTTGTTTCCCTTCAGTGCAATTGCAGGTGATGCAACTTTGTATTAGCAAACTTTGAAATGTCATAACATCTTCAAAACAATTCAAATTCAAAATATGTAGAAGTGATACTTTTATAATTCGTTTCTTTTAGAAGTCCAAAAAAAGAAGAAAAAACTATCTTGATCATTCAAACATATACATCAAATGCTTTCTAACCAACTACACACATAAATTAATTGGATATTGTTTGTTTGGTCATATGAAAATGAGTTTATACCCATATGGGCTTATCAAGTGAATGCACATTGTATCTTCTTTGGTTTCACTATCTGATTTCTCCACAATTATCTTATGGAAGCCTAATGCTTCAAAGTTCACAATATGATTTTTTGTGACATAACTCATTAAGATGGGCAGCAGATCAAACCTTTTCATAAAATTCATGTTTGAATTTGTAAGTTCGAAATGATTAATTTATTAATGATTTTATTTGCTGATTGGATGTGCATCACTCAGTTTTATGCAATGTAGTTAAATGAAATATCAATGGTCATAACTAGATTTTTTTTCCTTTTTCATATTAAAAAAAGGAACTCTTACTTAATGGAAGTCAATTGTCTTAATGTTATTATATATGTGAATCAAAGTTTTTTAGATACTTAATATTGACGTCTTAAATTTCAAAGCGCAAAAATGGTTTTTCTTTAGAGTTACTTTCCATGGGATTGCTCTACTCTTAGTTATGGAGGTTAATTAAGTCATACTTTGATATAGCTTTTTTTTATTACAGTCAACGCATTCAAATGCTTTACCCATATAGGAGATTAGCCTATTCAATGCGGTAATACTTTTTTCATAAGAAATATCATGCTTTAACAACATACATTAATTTTGAAGTACATAAAGTTGGCTCTGACACACACACATACATAATAGATCGAGCCATACAGTTTATACGCACATGGTATGGATGTCTATATAGCCGAATACACCAACTACGCCTAATATGTGATGAACACATAAGGATGTTGTGCTATGCTTGAAAAACAATCATAAAATTGGAAATACTAGAAATTTCTAAAGGCATGCCACCTATAGCCTTATTAGCAAGCAAAATTGATTTGGCTTGTCACATTACTTGTAAAGGCCAAATTCGTAGAGAGTGCTAAAAAAATAATTTTGATATTTAATTCATATAAAGACCAAAGTTTGTTAACACTTTGATTTGTAATTAATACATTCGTTCAAATTAATTATATGCACTGCATCATGATATAATTTTCAACTTTTCAGATCTAGTACGGTTTATAGTGTAAGCAGTAAGCATGTTGTTGATTAGATGTGATTAATAAGAGAATTCTAGATGAAATTATTATGCAATTTATGAAATAACCACAATGTTTATAATTTGTCTGATAATTTATGTTATTCATTAAAGGTAATTTTAAGCTCATAGTATTGCAAAAAATTACATATGTTATGTTATATTTGTTTCACCTTACAAGGAGGTAGCTATTTATGTAAAATAAAACATATTAGATTTCAGTGTGAGGGAAGTCTTTTGCCTGTAAGGATAGATATTTTTAACACTACAAGTAGAATCAGTTGGTCTTAACTAATGTTTTAGTAGTAGATCTATGTTCGTCACAACCTTTACCCACATGAAGGTAAATTGTTAGTAGCAAACAAAAATATTATATATTATAACAGTATATTATGTTTCATTAAGAATGCTGTCTTCATTCTTTGTGCTAAATATTAAATACTACCATTTTTTAGCTATATGTGTTGACCATTGTTATGAATTTGAGCCAAACATAAAGAAAGCACATGAGTAGTGGGAGCAATCCCATCGTTCATCATAAAGTGAGTTTAGATCGACATTAAAAAAAAAATTATGCTCACATAAAGCAATTGATATTTCTTTGGTCGGATATCAAGATGCCAAATCTTTTGATTTGAGCATATACAAAAAATTTACATAAGTAAATGATAGGATATACGTTGTTGGTGTATCATCTCAAAGTTATCATAGATAATTCTTGATAAAGGCAACAAAATACAAAGAAGCTATAAGTTCATGCATATTATATCAAATACAATCAAGATATATTTTTATTTTTTTTAACAAGGTGGTGGACAGTTGATATTATATCAAATACTGTATGTCGCGACAACACTTTTGCAAATGCAATTTTATAACAACTAAGTGAAGAAACTTGAATTAAGTCTGTCGACAATAAGTTCTATAAGACTTAAGTAGAGTGGTCATATAATGGCATAATAAAGCATACAAAGAAAATGCTCATCAAGACGGACAAGCAATCATAAGGGTTTTAAGAACGTGTTTATCTTTTCTCGCATGTACCACAGAAAAATCAGTACATTGTTCTTTATGAAGAGTCAAAAAATGAGCTTATTTGAATTATTATTGATTGGGTTTTACCGAAGAAGAAAATTACCATCAAATTCTCAGTATAAACATGGATTTGATTTCCTGTTTGCATTTGGTTTGAATTGAATTTAAAGGCTTTGCATGAGGAATTAGGAATGATTGGAGAGTAATTTAAGAATTTTGTGAGAACAATGGTTTAATTAAGATGGGGAATCTCTGAAGCACAGTTGAGCTCTCCTAAAAATACTGACTTGAAATGTTGATTTATTGAAACATTTGGTCATGTAGTGGTTATTTATGTGTGTTTTTGCAACCATATTCAAATCTGCAAGAAGATCAAGCAACCAAATTTGGAAGGTAGTCTGAATGGGAAAACAAATCTTTCTCAGTATATTGTATCTTCAGTGTTATATTTGCTGCTTTAGTAACCTTTTCTTTTGTTAATTGACTAAAGAGCCAAGCTTCACTTGGTTCAACATGGCTTTCAAGTGTAGATTAATTCATTATAGGCAAATTCTATTTCAGTTTAGATTTTCTTGTATACTTAATTGCTTTTTTTTCGGAAATATTATGGTATGTATTGTTTAACATTTTTGAAGAACTCTGATTATGAATGTATTTTGAACTTCTGCCAGGTGCTTGTGTGCCGGTGCTGCCCGACCCTTTCAAGCCAAAAAGACATGCTTAGACATATGTGGATGCTGTAAACTAGATTCGGCTGAAGGGTACATATACCATATTGAACTTCTTACCGAGCAATTTGAATCTTCTTTTGCTTAGGAATTTTCCATGTAATCGTGTGTGTGTGTGTGATTGTTTGTTTCCTCCATTAATCTGTATCGGATGTACTGTTGGGAGGAGTTGTAGTTGGCAAATGTGTTGTAGTTTGTTATGCATGTATGGGCACTGGTAGTGTAATATGTTTCAGTCAATGTAGAAATGGTTTGTTGTTCTTTGAATTTTTTAGCAGATATTTGCAGTAATGGATTAGTGATTTTGCTATGGTTGTTAGAAGATTTTTTTCTCGTCTTCTGTTGTTGATTGCATTATGTTTGTGGGAAGCTGATGTAGCAATACCGCTGTCTGAACTTTGAAGCTGCATTATTGATGTATGTAAATGGGTCTACCATTTGCAGATGATGAAACATTCCTTTCAACTTTGGAATTATAAATGAACTTAAATAAGGTCTATCATTTGACTGCTTACAGTGCAAATAAGAAAGGAAACATTAATTTCCCTTCTACATTTCTTCCAAATTTTCCCAGTAATTTTTCATGTAAGATTTGATGTTTATACAGGGAGATTGTATTCACAAATTTTTAGATTGTTTTGACACTTCCAATCCTCTCAAAACTACGATCTAAATTCACAAAGGAAATAAATATTTTTGATGCTCCGATTAATGCTTGATTTGATTTTGAGCGGTTAGAAGTTTAAAAATGTTTTTAAAAATTGTGTGAAAATGGTCTAAATGATTTAAAAATTGTGTGAAGGACAAACTTAAAGGTATTTTTAGGTTACAAGGACAATTCACTTTTTGTTTTGTCCCAATAAAAAAGTTTTGATCAAAATACATGAGAAGTTCAACAATTTTGGTTGAAGGACACCTGATATTAAAATTAGGATCATCTAACTTTCACACGACGTACTTAGATGAGGAAGTGACGGAGACAACTAGGTCGACTAGTGAGAAGAAATCGACAACCGTTATGGTGGTGGCAACAAGTTGGCTAGGGTTTTGGAGTTGGAGTGACGATGTTGGTTTTGAAGTTGGAGGGTTAACGTGGTGGAGATTTCCTACGATAGTTCAAAGTGATAGGCTAGAGTTATTCCAGATGATGTAGTGATGGTGGTTATGGAGCATTAGTTTCAAATTGGGGAAGAAGAAGATGACAACTACTGAATTTTATGTTTTTTTTCAAAAAATAATTATGTATATTTATGTATATTTATGTTCATAATTGAAGGAAGTAGGAAGCGGGTGAAATAGGTAGCTTTCAAAAAAGTTTCTATTCTGAATTTATTGGGCTTACGAAGTCTATGTGTTTGTTAGATCTAATCTAGAGATGACAATGGTGTGGTCTAGGGTCCAAACTCGGTAGACTCGTTCCTGATTTGATCCATCAAGACCCGTCCCATTAGGTTATTGGGGCGGGTAGATCCATGACCCGTTCTTAAGGGCTCTCGGTCTAGGATTAAGTCAGAGCTCAACTGATCCATCCCAACCCAACTCGCACTACCGAAATCTCATGAAATCGCTTTATTACTGTAATGATGATTTGTTAATCTTTATATATATATAAGTGAATATGACATGGACATTATAATGTTTCATACAACAAGCTATAATTTTTTAGAATTAAGTTGCGTCACTGATAATTATACGTTAACATATGCATACCTTTTTGAACTGCTATTATACATCTAATTTTATTATCTTCCCTTATCATTGTAAACACATTATTATTTGTATTTAGTGCATCATTTAGTGACAGTTCCTATTACGAAAAAATGTACATTAGTAAACAATTTTGAATCAATACATAGAGCCTCATCAGATCTTGGGATGTGACAGGTCTACCAGACCCGTATGGGTTTTGAGTTTGTGGCCAAAATCCATACCCGCGCTAAGTCTATAGAAAAGATCCGGGATGAGGTTTAAAAAACCCGAAGTGGGTTCAGGGAAACAAAAACGTACCTCAGTGCTATTCCTAATCCAGTCTAATATTTTTCTATAATAAAATCATATTTTATTTAAAATTGTTTAAAAGAAGTTTTAATTATTTATATTTTAATCATTGTGATGTTTATATAAAATAAAATATATTAAATATACTATTGTATGTATATGTGTATAACAATTACTTGTTTAATTTAATTAAGAGAAAAAAATCTTCCATATCTCTCTCTTGACTTGTACAATTGATTGAGAAAATATTTTGTTTTGTTTATGGGAGAAAATGAATATTTCTGACTAAATTTATAATTGGCACATATTATGAGTATATCTAAATATACTCTAGTGTAAAAATGTGTAAGCGCAACATATTATAAGTGTATATGTTTAATGTGACCGTATGTAGATGTCGGAATTTACACCGCAACAGACTCATTTGCCCCTTTATATATGCCTTTGGTATCTGCAGTTTGAGTTGAAATAGATACATATACGTTTTTTATTATAGAAAGGATGTATGATCCAAGCATCATACAGCTGTACTAGGCACACGCGCGCACAGATAGGTGGAACCCAGTGCACGAGGCTCCCGCACGATAGCGGGCTCTGTGGAGATCGATAATGTACGCAGCATTTCCCTCGCATTGCGAAGAGACTGTTTCCGAACTCAAACCTGGACGCTCAGATTACCATGCGGGTGACCTAACCGTTGCACCAAGGCTCCACGTACACTACAACAAAAACTAACTTTAATGGCATTTATTCTCAGCGTTTAAACATTATACGCAGTAAAACTTATTTCATTCAGAGAATAATTTGCGTTCAAACGCTGAGAATACTTCTATGTTTCAGTGTCCATCATCTTCTGCCTCTCTCATTATACTTTTACCAAAAATTTCAGTTTCCCTCTTCTATCAAAACTACTGCTCCCTCATTTATTCTCCTCCACCAACAGTTTCCCTCAAATTTCGCTTGCCCTTCGATTTTCCTCTAGTGGAGTTGATAGTCACCGTCCTACTTATGTGTTCATACTTCAGGTAGCCTAATTACCTTTTTTTATATCTTTATTCAATTCATCAATGTTTAGGTTTATTTTTTTTGTTAATTTTGATTTACATATTCCAAATACTCTAATTTGTGGATTGCCCTAAGTCGATTTTGTTCGATCATTAATTACCGGAACGACTTTCTAAAAACTCGGCAAAGTCGGGCTACCAATAAAGTTCGATTGCTACAGGTAACTTTTGGTTATTCGGTAGATGAAAAAAAACACTTTTATTTGATTTATTACTAGGATGTGTTTATTTTACAAAACAATGCTTACCGACTCATCTCATTACTAGTTCAGAAGCTTGTTTATACTTTGTTTTTTAGTAAGACTCCTTGTACTGATTTTGTTTTAGTTTTTGTCCTCAAATATGGTTTATTTTCAATTATTTTGCTCCATTGTACCAATTTTTTTCGCATGCCACGAATATTCAATGAGTTCTTAGACATATTGAGTGTGTAAGTGCATTCAGTGCGTTGCTTGTTTAGAAAATACTCTTCAATGGGTTTTTACCCCATTGGAGTACACTTGTGACTGTCAAAATTTGTTCCATTCTCCTGTAGTATAATTTTGAGTTAGTTAATTCCTAAGACGAATCTCTTATGAATGTTGTTTCGGAGGACGTAATATGCAAATATTAGGTTTATACATGTGATACTGTAATATTTCCATGTAGGGCTTAGGAGTCAAGATAACATGTGATGATTGTATAATCGATAATGGCTTTAGAAAAGACATAACTTTGTACGGCTAACCGACTAGGAATGAAGTTGTTGATGATTTGAACATCTAATCGTAATATGTGTGTCGATTGTTCAATAATTTTTTTTTGTGATAACGGTTACCACTAGAACACATCCATGTATCGTTGTAGATTATTGAACGTCAAAAAGGTATTCCTTGTTGCTTATTTTTATATTTTAACCAAAGTAAGCTAATTTGTATGATGGTTTATACTAACATCTTGTAAGTTAAGGTGCACTTGCATAAGTTGTACTAAGCTAATTTAGTGAGATCATTATTATCTCATAGAGTTACTCTAAGGTGCACTTGCATAAGTTTTTGAATCATTGTTTAGCATTTGAGGATAGGGCTAAATAGTTTTTTGATGATAATATACACAATTTTTTTATTATAATAAATTTCCCATGGTATGATCTTGTACTTAATTTGAAATCCTATCATAATATTTATTATGAATTTAGACAGAAATGATTATAGACAGAAACGATTTTATGCAATATTTTAGTTATATTGTACCGACAACTTTTACTTTCAGTCGTTGGATATTGTGATCAAATGGTTTAATATTAAAAGGTGAAAATCCTTCTTTTTTTAGTAATTCACTAATTGAGGCTATCCTTGATTTCAATTGCTAGACATATGCATAATACCTATGAATTATCATTTGTACTTGTTATTATAATGAAGGCTAATCTTTGTCGCATTTACTTCTTTATGCAGCTTGAAACTTGGTTGACAACTGAACCAAAGAGTGCGGCCTTTTGTTTTCATTTTATTTGAGATATTTTGGACTAAAGTTTAAAATCATGTTATCCTATATAATAAAACCCAGTTCTCATGAACTGTGCAGTAATAACAAAAAGAGATTTCTAAGATACTGAGATGAACTCTTAGGCATAGCCGAAGGTAATGGCATCCCCTTTCATCAGGTATTATATTTATTTTCTTTGACTTCATAATATGACATGCATTAATCATTTTAGGTGCTCTAAGAATTTTCTGAATCAAAATATAAATTCTAAGGGTAATTACAATCATGTATCAACTCTACAGATTAGCTGGAAAGCCCATTTTATGCAACATGGAATAGCTTTCATTCAATATGATGGATTACTTTTCATCTAGTTCTATATGCTTACGGGATAATTTAAACCATTGAACCATACATATGTGCAGTTAAAGCGCTCGGTGGATTCAATGCGGTAGAGGTGCAAAAAGTCATAGCGGGGATGTAGCGAAGATATAGCGGAATATATCAGATTACTCTAAAATAGCATATAAATCCCATACTTGTTGTTTTTACAAATATATAGATAGTAATTATATGAAAAATTAACATTCAATTGAATTATAATTAATACAAAAATAATTTTAAATAAAAATATGTGCAAATGTATTGTAAATGAACGTAAAACTGTTATATAACTTAATTTAATTTAGTAGAATATTAGAGTATTATCATTTCTAAACATATATAAAAAATTCAATGAAATTAATTAATTTCATAATTTTTATAGCGTATAAATATCATTTTTCAATCCAATTTTTTATAGAAGATATAGCGGAAATAGCGGAATATAGCGGAAATAACGGGATATAGCGGAAATAGCGGGGATTAAAGCGGAAAGGCTATATGTTGGGGATATGTGGAAAAATCGTAGCGGTAGGAATCCGCTATAAGATATATCGGAGTTATAGCGGGGATATAGCGGGGCATTAACTGCACAGCCATACATACGATCCATAAACTATCTTTATTTAACAAGAGCTCATTTCTTGACATGGAAAACTAATATATCACCAAGTATAGTTTAGTTTAAGATTAAGTAGCAAACTTGTACGAGTTTTTTGTGTCAAAGTTGTCTAAAAGTTGAAGCGACGTTAGATTCTTTGATGGTGTAAACAATGAAACAAGAAGTTATGGAAGTAAAATTAAGAAGACATCATGGACCATCAAACAAGAACCTGCTTTATAGGATGTGGAAGCATGAACCATAAAATGCAATCATGCTTACTACATATTTAGAAAAACCATAGAAAAATATAATCCTGGACCATCTAAATTATCTGCAATACAATCATTTAACAAGCGATACAAGTATGGTTTATTCAATCTTATTCTTATATCTACTGTCGCAACTTACTTCAAACATGTTTGTCGAATACTCTCTTAGACACTCAAATGTATTTACTTATTATTTATATAATTATATTTGTGATGATTAGTTTATTGTATCATTCAAAAGCCCAAAAATAATCAAAGTCCATTTTTACAGTTTAGTACCTTATGTTAGACATGTATTATACAAAATGTTATGAAATTTTTTGCTGCATATTACGTAGGACCGAGGTGTACTTTTTACGTACTTGATGAAGGGTATGAAATGAAATGAACTTCTTTCAATGACAAAGCCTGATTCACATATATAAATTGCATAAAAAATTGTATATAATCCCCTTATCATTATCGATGGTGAACCAAAGTTGTAGTTCGGCTTCACATTTAGGTATGAAATGATACGCAGGAGTGTGGTGTACCCATTATTATCATCGATTGTAAAGCAAAGGAGTACTGAATCGCTTGGTTGTAGTTCGACTTCACAACTAGGTCGGTATTAGTTGAATTTTCTTCTGATATGTTTGAAAGTAATATGCTTTCTAACCAACATGTTGAACTGTATTTAGATGTGGAAAGTAATTCTTGTTCTTACCAACAAGTCTCATTTCTTATGTTTATATAAAAACAAACAAATATTTTTTAGGTATTAGTTAGTCTGATCGCACAAGTATCGGCCGTTTATGCTAATTGTTCTGTAGATCCTGGACTATTGTTGAAGCTTCCAAGTAGTAGCAGTTCTGACTATAGACTATCCAGTCTTCTGAGTTTGGATTTTGATAAGATGTACAATGTTGTGTTATCTAAGGAGACTTATTCAAGTGAATAACTGAATTTCTGATTCTGACCTTGGTATATACACAGCAGATTCATGTTTCCTTCATATGCACGGTATGTATGTTATGCATCTAGCTTGGAAACAGTAGTCAAGTGATGTTAGTGCACATTAGCCATTAGGCGATTTCAGTCTTTTGCAATATGCCACCGTAATTTTAATCAGGCGTCTTAGGTTGATCAAGGAATATATCATTTCTGCTGTAACGTAGACTCTATTCATATCAATTTGGATCGGTATAATGTACATTTGAATGGAAGTAAAGTAATACACAATAGCAATGGATCAGAACTTACATAGCATAGCACAATATGATTTACAAACATATACTGATACTCGAGGGTTGGTACTAATTTACAAACAGATATATGTCCCGAAAACATAAACTGAAAAACATACAAATAAACAACTGGTAACTGCCAACTTGATACATGTACACATATTTAGTCCCTGTACGTGTCCATGAACTCTTTATGAAAAGTTCTAAGGCTTGAAACAAGTCCAACAAGTCTCTCCTCTAGTGGCAGGATTGTACTAAATTTACTGTACTTCCTGAGTATAGTTATTGAAACCAAAACCTCACCAGTACAAATTAGGGTGTAGGCTACCACTTTGGTTTGCTTATTTTGTGGTTTTGTATACAATTATATAGATCAAGGCTACCGCTTTGATTATATTAGTTCACATAGTGGACAGGAACTAAGTAGTGTATATGAACATGTGTTTTGGCTGTCACTTTGAGTCTAATAGTTCACATGGTCACATTATACTTAAGTCGGTACATTTTTGACTTTATAGATGAAAGCGTACAGTAACAAACTTTTGTATAAATTATCTTACAATTAAAGCTTACATGTGCATGGTTGGAAATTTTAGACTCGCATCTAATGTGTCAGCTTGATAACATAAGGCACACACTACCTGATGTGTCTATCATGTGTCAATTTAACGGCAAATATGTGGGCAAATATGTCGCTTACCGAACTCTAAATTAATATCTCCACAGACCACCACATATGATTTTAATAAATAAAACATTAATATAAGACGTTTCCTTTTTTTATATAAGTTGAGTAGAATTAGTCGCTTTAACAAAATAGTTCCTCATCGCCTGCTCATGGTAAGAATCTTCATCTTTAATTTGAAACAAAATTTGAATTTGAAAATCATTCCAATTTGAACAAATTTAAGGTCCATTTTGAAATTCCTCCATTCCTTACTGACTTTGGGATTTCGAATTCCTTTTTCTGACCTATTGCCCTAATATGAAAAAGTATTTGATTTTTAATTGAATTTTTATTTAAAAATTAGGGTTAACTTGCTCGACGAGAAGAACTACGTTTTTGATGGTTGGTCTTGATGGAGCTGGTAAAACAACAATTTCGTACAAGCTAAATCACCACTATTAATGGTAATTCTTTAATACTCTCAAAAATTTTATTTTGGATTCATCTAATTATGGATTTCCTTTAGGGGTAATTGTTTTCTTCCTTAAACTCACTGTTTAAGAAAATTGCTCTTTAATAATGCATGAGGTGATTACATACAATATAATACATGTGATATACTTGCTCGATAAACTATATGCTACATGTAATATACTCAAATTATATATGAATCAATTATATTATGTATGAATTATAGGGGAATTAATTTAAAGGACAAAAATTTGTATATTTTTAACCTCAAGGACACGACCTCAATATTTTTACCACAAGGACAAACATTCTCCTAAAAATTATTCATAAGGACAAACATTCTTCCAAAATTATTCATAAGGACAAACATTCTTCCAAAACTGCTACCGAACTAAAAACTGATACCTAAAAACTGCTACCGATAACTACAAACCGATAACTACAAACTGCTATCAATAACTAAAAACTAATACCTAAAAAAAGTTGTCCTTCAGGCTAAAATATTGAAGGTCCGTCCTTGAGGCTAAAACGCTGAGAAATTTTGTCCTTGACAGTAATTCCTATATGAATTATACCATGTGAATTACGTATTAATTAATATAAATAATAATTATTATTATAATCTCTTGATAGATGTATTAAACCATAGCATGTAAACGTATTATAGGAATGAATTATATATGAACCAATATATAATAAATTAAAATAAATATACATACATACATACATACATACATATAATATGATAAATAAGTATATTAATATATATATATATATATATATATAAAATCACGTGGTTGGTGGTGAGCTAAATATCAAGTTCTCATATTCTTAGAAATCTATTCAAAAAATTTACTTTTATTCAAAAATTTGGATTAATATATAAGTTTTGAATATTTTTGAAAAACACAATAAATTTCTATAATTTTCAAACTTTTTGAAATTTCAATTACTTCATTAACTTTACGACTTTTTTCCCAAATTTTGAAATAGTTTGAACATTTGTGAAGTATCACCATTTTTTAATATTTTGAAAATTTCATTTTTAAAATAATATAGAGAATTTGAAGTCTTAAAATGTGAAACATATGCTAAAATTAATAACCTGCGTGAAAAAATTGGTTAAAAGTATTATATATTGTTAAGAACTATATAAAAATTAGTTGAAAATGACTGAATTTGGATATCTTGGTTTGGTTGGATGGAAGATCATCATCATTTGCTGGTTATGCAACTACTCGATAAAAACCATCTAGTACCTGACTAGCATGGTAGATAACCATTGTTCACTCCAATTAACAATTCTTTGTTGCTAACTGATGAGAGGACTAATTAGTTTATACATGTTGAACTACAATATAATGGAAAATAAATATATAATGTCATGTTTACTATAGTTAGACTTTTGGTTTTCTCCTTCATGGCTCAAAGACAAAGTAGTAAAAGAGAGAATGAGTTTTAAGTTTTCAACAACTTAAACTGCACGTTTTCCTCTATTTCATTTGAAACTTACTTAAGCATTTTTATTCCAAAACTTGTACCATATAATTGGTACTTAGAGTCCAAGTTAGCCATTTCCCAGTTTCCTCAATAGATAAAAGGCACTTTAAAATCATTCAACGCATATGGAATCTGTTTACCTCATTTATCTGTCAAATGAACTAAAATGAGGGTGGGACCAGTGACTTCACATAGGAATTTTCTCAACAAAATAAAAATAGGACCTCCAAAGATTATGAATATTGTTTAATTTATTATGCACATTCTTTTTACTTATCATATTTCAATAGTCTGTTTTCATCATAGTCAATAATATATATTAATAAGTGAAGTGCATAGAATAATAGATAACTGAAGTGCATATTAATAATTGTTCTAAAGTAGCCGGAAAAGAAACCACTGTTATTAAGTTGCTAGTCCAAATATTTTCACAATATGACATGATACCATTCTACAACCTATTAGTATTTGCATAATAAGTACATGAGAGTATCTAACAGATTGTTGTGCTATTATTTTAAACACTAAATTAAAGGTATCTTTGTAGATGTAGTCTATTTGATATGATTTAGTTTCATATTCAAAATGGGATGTTAACACTTTTACCAGGCTATGTTTTCAATTGGGAATGATTCATCAACGACTGTAGTGTACTCAAAACTAGAAGAGCGGGTAGTAATTGTGATGTGTGTCATGGGTACTGGTATAATCTATGCGCAATAAGAGAGAGAAGGATCAGAAAGGATACTAGCTGCATGTGTGCACGTTGTCATGTGCAGATAAAGGGGTTAATTGTTTGTGAGTTACAGGTAGATGCAAAAGAGCTATTAATTAATACTAAATCAGTATGATACGCACCAGGAAGAGGAAGAGGAGAATATAACCATAAGAGATAATGAACCACAAGTTCGTGTTTTTTTTTAAATTTCTTTATATGAACGAAGTTACATGTAGGTCCGTTTTTATTGATAGCGTGGTCATTAAAGGCAATGTTGATTGCTTCTCCTGTAAATATGCTTGCTTTAACTCAATTTCTTTTTCTTTTTTTGAAATGGTACTTAGATACAACATGTCACTGGGACAACATAACACAAATCACATGTCAATATATGTTAGATTCACGCTACGCAAGTTTTGAACTTGTGACCTCTCGCACCAAAGCCGAATCACTTAACCACTTGGACAATGGTGCTTGTCTAACTTAATTTCTTCTAATGGCTCATTAACCTAATGAATATTTTTACAGGGTTGTTTATGGCATTGCAGCCAAGAATGATAGCTTGTGGGAACAAAAATGCATGCTACACAATGGCAGTTAGGTTTCTGGTTGGCCCTATGATCATGGCTGCAGCTTCTTTGCTATTGGCCTCTGCGGTGTACTTCTACACGTAGCAATCGAACATGTCATATATTTAACTAACTAATTATGTTAAATTCTCTTCTGACTTTTGTTGCTTCTTCTTCTTCTTGAGTGGGAAAAACTACCTCAAGGTATATTACAATTGGTGTTTGCAAAGGAGTAGAGTGTGCAGCGGAGCATTCTCAGCACTGGGTAAGTAACAATATGTTGAACTAAGCTATGAAATGAATATGAGCATTGTGATTTTATACATGATATACGCTCTAAACTTGAGAACTGTTTTTTATATATCTAGCCAAGGAATTATTTGACCGCACTTAAGGTAATATCCCGTTCATAATAATACCGACCTGCATTGTGGTCATGGATCAACGGCCATGGATCATGTGCAAACAGTTGGCTGATCAATCTAGAGGTGTGCAGTTATGGATTTATTACTTATTTTGTGTCTAGTTGGTATTGTTCGCCAAAATCAATTTATTCCTTGGCTGACTTACTAATGGTTAACACTGTTATGTGCAAAACCCACCCTAGTTAATGTACTATTTGTAGCCAAATGATATTGTACATTTAAACTTTGATGCATGAAAATTTTATTTACGTTGAATTGGGTCCTTGAAGAACATGAGATTCTAAAGGTTACATGAGATTTGCTTTTAAATATCATTAATCGAACAATTAGAATTATTTCAATGAAAGAGTATTTTTAATATAAGAGGGCGTTAACAAACTCGTATTTTATTGTGTTGCTTGTTTTTTGTAATAGATATATCATATATGAAAAACATTGTTAGTTAGCCTTTGTCTAAGGATTAATTTGTATGTTTCATATAAAGATTGTAATTGTATGCATGCATTTTGAAGTATCTCATTAACTATTTTTTCAAATAGGACAACAATATGCTCAATGATGTATAGACTAGTAATTCAATGTTTTATTGCTAGATGATGCATTGTATATTACAGACACTTCATGTACAAGTGTTTGAGGTATGAGATAATATCATATACAGAGGCTTACAACGTGATCTTAGAATTTTAAAATTAATATTCTAACTGGTTTGGTTATGTTTCATTCAAAACCGTTTTCTAATGAATGTAATTATGTAAATTATAGTCTATGAATTATGCAGCTTATATGTGTGTGTACACACACACATATATAAATAATATATATATATATATATTAAAATAATGTACATAATAAATAAGTATATGAATAAATATAAATTACGTATATATATATATATATCTTTAGTAATAGTTTTGGTTTCACACTTTTTTGGTATCAACTTGAACTACCAAAAACGCCCCTCTATATATTATTAAATCTTAATCACTTAAAAATATGGTCTAATATTAAAAAAAAATAAAAAATTCAAACGCCCCTAAAAGTAGGATCTAACGATTAAACTTGCTTTACAAATTCAAAACGCTTCTAAAAATAGAATCTAAAATTAAAATTCTTTTACAAATTCAAAATACTTCTTTACAAATATAAAAATCTTAATATCATTTGAAAATAAAAAAAATCATTTTTTTGACTGATTTAAACATATGCAATTTATAAGGAAAACAATTCATGCGCGAAGCACGTGCCATAACACTCGTATATATATATATATATATATATATATAATAATTATAATATCTTGATGAACTTATTAAACCATAACATGTAAATATATTATAGAATTATATGTATGAATTAATATATATATATATATATATATATATATATATATATAATATGTATGTACCTAATGTATGTAAATCATAATAGTATTTGTAGTAAGTATAAATCGTAATATATGTATGTACTGTTTGTTGATGCATCAAATTGTGCAACCATCTCTGCTTTTTATCCACTGTATGTTTCTGTTATTTTCCCCTTAACATTCAATAAAATCTAAGTAGGTTGTAGTCCTCAGAACATGTGTTGGGTATACA
Organism: Allium fistulosum; assembly: GCA_030737815.1. NCBI lineage: Eukaryota > Viridiplantae > Streptophyta > Magnoliopsida > Asparagales > Amaryllidaceae > Allium > Allium fistulosum. The sequence goes on from CM060903.1 coordinate 72,672,436, forward strand.
TATATGCATGCTTACTCCCATTTATGAGTTTTAAATGTTTTAGAAACCTCCAGTTTATAAAGCATGTATTTATTACAGGCACAAACTGCCCTTAATTTTTATTGTAGTTACTAGGAGCTAAGCCAAGTAATAAGCTAAAACAACATTAAATTGCAAGAGAATTGACCTTTGTTAGAATTGGATCAATAAAAGGAGGATGTTAGGCAAAAAAAATAAAACATCGATACATATAGTAAAAAAATGACTTGTTCGGTTTCTTACAGAAATTATTTGACAATTAGCATAAGGTAGTCATAAGCAGTAGTAATAACTAGTTAGCACATGAGCAAAGCATGAAATTTTGTTGTGATATCTTCTTCGTATGGTATATTTATTTGGTTTTAACACTTTTGTACCAGACAGTTGTTTGGTTTCGACACTTTTTATTTGTTACATACTACATTTCATGTTACTGTTGCTTGCATCAGCTATGTTTTGGATTGTATTTATTGTATTTTTGATTTTCTTTGTTAATTTTTGAACTTTGACTTTACAGGTAGATAGATATCTTTGATACAAAAAAGTGCCACAACAAGTTATGGATTCGAAGTTATTTTTGATGCTATATTTTGGTTTGTATGCTTGTATGTATTTCTGCTTTTGGTCACTAGTTCCAACTTGTTTTACATTGTAAGAATATTGCGTATTTTGAGTATGTAAGGTTACATGTTGATTATAAGATATGTGATTAATATAACATGTTGATCATGAAATGTGTGATTAATCTAATATGTTGATCATGAAATGTGATTAATATAACATGTTGATTATGAAATGTGCATATTGGTTTTAACCGTGCTAGTATATAAATTGAGACTGATATGAATAGAAATGGAACTAGTGAAAGGAAATGCAGAAACCCAACCGACAGCGTTTTATAAAAGCTGTGTAAACTTTCAACAACATTTTAAAAACGCTGTGGTACCCTTCAATAGCGTTTTAAAACGCCTTATAAGAGAAAACTGTTGTTAAATATATTTGACAGCAGAATTTGAACGCTAAGAAATATTTTATCTCATCAGCATAAACACTATAAAATGTATTATTAACATCCAAAAAACGCTATTAAAAGAGGAATTTTTACAGCATTTACTTTGTTGCTATCGTTGTTCCTAACCTATAATGGCATGTCGTTACACAGCGTAGTTATAAACGCTCTAAAGCCTTTCATAGTGTTTTCTAAAGGCTGTTAAATGTCTAGTTTGTTGTAGTGATATATAGGTCGATAATGCACGCGCGCGCACACACGCACGCACACACACACACACACATATATATATAAAACAACAACAACAACAATAAAAGGAACAGAAGTCCCGGGCAAGAAACCCTCATCGGATAATAACTATCAACTTGCCTGACCAGCTAGCAAATATCGTCAAATAAGCATAACAGAACCGACCAAGCCTAAGTACAACATAAACAGCAATGACAAAAAACAACAATATCATAATAACCACTCAAACTATAACCAAAGAGACAACAAGACTAAATTTCTACGCATCGACGGAACTAGCCAATGAGCTCGGGGCAATAACCGAGAGTGCATAGCTGGAAGATAAATTGTTGATCCCTATCCGGTGCAGCCAAAATCACTTCGTTGTTGGTATCGAATTTACCATCATTCAAGCTCGTCATCTAAAAACCTATAAAAGAGTTCCCACTCATCCTTCTCATCATCTCGGACCCACTTTGAGAATACTCTAGTTTGAATGAAAGCATCAACCCCTATCCTCGTGGGAATAAGTTCCAGCCTTTTTGTTTCAAACCAACTGTGTACCTTCAGCCAATCTTTCAAATAGTTCCTGAGCAATGCCTTCTGCACATGGAGAATCAAAAATGATAACATGGACAAATTTCTTCTTAAGGGTAGGCTACTTAGGGGGAAGGTTATCCAAGTTGGCGACTGAATGCCGACAAGCTAAGATAACATGGCCAAAGGAGTGGCAGAGGTTGCAAATAGCCGGTTTCCATTGGTAAGCGACATCACTATAAGCTACTCTACCCTCGACAAGGGAAACAGGAATGCGAGAATACCTAGAAGGGAGATCTCAATAAGTGCTTTGGCATAATGGAGAATTTGTCTATGCTAAGTGGAAATGTCAAAGAAAATCAACCGACCAATATGATTTGATAACTAGTTTCTCCCTTCTGGAGATTGAAAGATTGAAGGAATTTTCGAAATATGCGCCCAAATGGGAATGTAGAGGACTTGCTCATGAGCGAGGTCAACAAAAGGGCTCAATTGGGTAATAATAAATACTTTACCTTAAATAATAGGATCAGATTCTAAAATACGAGATCTCTCTTGAAGGCAGGAGAATTTAAAATAGTACAGCGAGTTATCACATTTGACATTGACTGTACACTTTAAACGCCAAACACTAAGAACATTATTTTTTATAACTAAGAAGCGAGGAGCCTCATCTAAACAGAATCCAACTAAGTTGACTTTCCAAAACGCAATTCCTACGTCAATAATTTCCTTCAGCGAGGGACAGGCTTGTCGGAAAAATCAACAACATATTGCTTAAGGGAGAAAGAGCCAGCATTTCCAGGTCTATTCTTAAATAAGGACGACCAACTACTTACATGACCAAATTTATCAACACCAATTTTGGAAACAGGTAAAGAAATAGGGATTACCTGCAAGTGTGGAGGAGATAACGGGGCTTGCAGCATAGGATTTAGGTCACGATCCAATTGACCACCAGCACTTGCGTTGGAGCCTCAAGTTCCAAAGATTGCGGTAGAATATTAATCGATTGCAGCTGATTAACTGATTTTATTTTTACAAAATCATTTCTACTATAGCAAATTTGTGAGCCTTCGACATGTGAAACTTCAACAGTAGGAGGAGATGCCCCAGAACCCATCGTGACACCAAAATCCGAAGGGTCGGCCACCAGACCATCGTCGAACTTCGAAGGTAGCGGGGGCAACTCGTCGAGCGCGTCCAGCCTAGGTTGCTCGACCATCAATCTGAAGCTCGTCAAAGTCCAAAATGAAGGAAAAGTAGCCGCGATAATAAGAATCAAAGTAAGAGACACGAAGAGAGGATTGTAGATCGGAACGAAGAAAGATGGACGCTAGAAAACTAGATCTGGAATCGTCATTTTAGATTTTAATATATGTTTCGAAATCTAAAATTAACAATTGTAAATCTATTCTAATTAAGGAATGGACTTAAAATTAAATTTTGTAGATTTACACAAAAGTCCATTTTATAAGATTTGAGTTGTGAGAGGGATCTTGATGCATCCTCTAAACGAGGAACGACCAAGTTTCTATCATATAATTTGTGACATCTTGTATTTGCAAAAAAATTCACCATGAATAATCTGTTAATGATATGAAAACCAAATAACAGTAGGTGGAACTTTTTTAGTCCGCACAATAAATTAAAAGTGAGAGAGTTAGTGATATGCTCAAGAGACAATCATGTTATTATATATTTTTAACTCTATAATTCATCTTATTCGTAATAAAAGTTATTTGGTCGTAATAAAAATTCTTTGTTATTTGTTTTTTTTTTTATATATTTTATTATATTGTGATATAAATAAATAATTAATTAATTTAAAAGTAAATGATACAATTTAATAATGGCATTCAACGACTCTCTACCTTATCCGACTTTTCTCCCCAATCCTGCTCCACCATTTCCCTCCTTCCACAATAAAATTTCTTACGCACAGGTTGTCAGCACGCATCCTCCTCAAATCAATTCTTTCGAATCTCACTTCAAACAAATTTGTGGACCGTGGATTCACCAACAAAGAGGAAAACAAGTATGCTAACATCGTGGTGACGCTTCACATGTGGCTAGAAAATATCACAGACCCATGAGATGTTTTGAGTGTGGGCGTTTTGGGCACAAAAGCGCCACCTGTCCACTACTGATGGTAGATCTCTTGAGACCCAAACCTTCTTTACCTCAATCGAAGGGTGAACGCGGGTTTGAATTCGTGTACACGTTCTTGAAATCGAAACGAATTCTCTTAGATGATCAAAGCAAAGACATAGGCATCGGGATATTAGTGGATCTTCTCCATCACTTTAACGAAGTTTTTTAGGATGAGAGGGATGGATTGCAGGATGACAATAAGGCGATGCCAAAGCATGGAGAGCCATTTCTTTAGGATCATACGAAGAACTCCGGTAAGAAAACATTGGCTAAGAAAAAAGGAGTAGACGATATGCTCGACGAAATGCTGCTAAACACATCATGTGGGTCTGCTCCTTTGGATTTTTCATCAAATCCCATCTGTTTTGAACCCTTGGTTTCTTGCTTAGCTCAATAGTCGGTGAACAATATTTCTGTCGATTATGGCATAACGAGCCCCGAATTAGAAGGCGATTTGAGAAATCTGGATCCCTTTGACACTCCGAACAGATTCTCTCTGTTAAAAGATCTGGATGAGGAGGATGTTTTGCAGAATGGAGATGGACAAGAAAATAGTATTAGATCAGATGTTGGTGAAGAAGATTTCGACATAGAGGCTCGTGCTTATACTTGTAGGAGCGGTTTGAAAAACATGGCACAGGTGAGCAAAAGGGTAACAACTTTTCCTACATGCACAAACAAAAATGTAATGGTAGTGCTAAGGAAAATTTCAGTGGCAAATGTTTTGATGGGCAATGATGTTGGAACTGTTGGATTGAATACGTGGAAAGGAGTTATTCAGGATGAGTCCGGTGTTTGGGAAATGGCTGGTGGTCCAATAGTTGGCAGTATGCATAGTGGTTTGGCTACGGAATTGGGAAGATGTGATGTGACAGTTGAAATGGATGTCGATTCGAGGATGTTTGAGGATTTAAAATGGATGTGAAGGGGTTGAATGACGATTTTGGTAACGAAATGGGGGACAGTGTTATCCATGGGTCTGGGGAATAAAAAGTGAATTCTGCTTGTGTTGTGAGTGGGGCGTGATGATATGATACTGTGGCGTGTATTACATGTGTTGAAAATGGGTTTTGCGTGTTTTGAGCATAGCACAGATGTGGTTCATGGGGAATATGGGGATGTGGTTGTTTTTTATTCTGAAGTTTCATATGAGGGTGATCATGCTGCTAGCTTGGCTTTAGGAGAGGTGCGTTTGGCCATGAATGGTCGTTTAAGATCAAAGCTCTACTCAGAAATAGCGGTGCATGACTCTTTGAGTTCGGTTTTGGTTGTTGATGCAATTGCAGACGCAAAACGTTCCTCTAGGAGAAAGTCATTACACTAACGTGGCTTAGTTAGGAAGAGTACATAGCTGTAGGGATCTCTTTCGAATGCGACTAATAGAGCTTGGGGCTCTAGCTCAGGTTCGGTCAACCGTTTAAGTAGCACTTACTATTATACTGTTTTGAATGGATCATCTGCTAGTTCTATGTATGATCTAGCTAGGAGGATGGATTTTGTTTTTGATATAGATCGTTTTGATATAAAATATATTAGAGACAAAGGACTTGGAAGGGTCAGATCACTTAGATCACGAGATACATTAGGTGGAACGTTAGAGATCTACACAACCTAGATAAATGTAGTAAAATTAGGTCATTTTTAAAAGATAATAACATTGACATGACTCTTTCGCAAGAAACTAAAATAGAGCGTCCGATTACTGTTTCTGTAATTGTTTCTTAGGTTATACCTTAATAATTGGGCTTGTCTCTTTGGTAGAAGCAACTCGAGAGGTTTATTGGTGGGTTGGAAACATAGCCGTTAAACTTATGCAAATTGTTATTAATGTTCAGTTGATGCATCTTATTTTTATGGATTTGAGAGACGATTCTCTTTTAAATGTCACTTACTTTAACTGGCTACACAATAAAATTAATAGAAGTGTCCTTTGAAGCGAATGTCTAAAGTTTAGATCACTTACAGTCGGTCCTTGGGTTGTAAAGGGGATTTCAACGAGACTATTTTTTAGGAGAACAATCGTCTAGAGAAGGTGACATTTTGCTATGGAAGAATTTGACCAGTTCATTGGTAATGTAACTTTATAGAATTACCACTTAACAATAGGTGGTTCAATTTTTCAAACTCAAGAGAATCCTTTCAATGATGATCCTCACTTTTTTTTCATTAGCGAAGAAATGGAAGATGGGTTCTCGATTTTGCATGTTAACAGGCTTCAAACTGTCTATTCGGATCACTGCCATAATATTCTCTCTTGCGAGAGCCACCACCTTTTTCATGGTTTATTTAGATTTGAATAGATGTGGCTTTTAGAAAGCATTTTTTTTTGATTCAGTTGCTAATAAATGGCTTTCTATGAGTTACAGTACCTTTAAATATTCGGCCAATGTAGCTAAAGTTTTTGAAAGTAAGCTCAAGGAATTAAGAATTATTTTTAAAATGGAATTAGGACGTTTTTGGTAACATTAGGATTAAAAAAGGAAATTACTTTCTGAAATATGAAATTAAATAAACTAGAAGAGTCCATGTTTTGGAACAAAATGTACTTTCAAACCTTAAGGAAGAACTGGATAAAGTCATTACACAAGTGGAAATAATGCGGAAGCGGAGGTCTAGGGTCCAATGAATGGACGCGGAAGATAAGAAGACTAAGTTTTTCAATAGGATAGCTAATGGTCGTAAGTGTGGAATACCATAAATCCTTTACTTACTAATAATGTGGAAATTTCTGATAAAATGAACTTAATAATGTCTTCGCTACCTATTACAAAGATATCTTTGGAACTATCATAGGTCATTCAACTAAATCAAGATGGAACGATTTGTATCCCAAAAATACACTGATTGTTTAAATGATTTGGATAGTCCATTCTCGAAGGAGGATATTTTTAAGGCTATCAATGATATGCCTAGCAATTAATCGCCTAGACCAGACAGTCTTTCCATGTTTTTTTATGAGAAATTTTAGCATATTTTAAACTATGACTTAGTTAAAATGTTTGATGAGTTTTATAATGAAAATTTACAAGTAGGAAGATTTAACTTTGCTAACATAATTTTGCTTCGCTAGAAAAAGGGTGCGATAGAATTGAAAGATTTTAGGCTTATTTTGTTAATAAACTACTTTCTTAAAAAAATTTCCAAAGGTCTTAGCTAATAGATTAAGCACTAGAATGAATAATCTAATCAATATTATGCTATCTGCTTTTATAAAGGGCAAAAATATGATGGGGTCGATGTAGTCCAAGAATTTATTAATTGCTGTTATAAAGCAATATCATTTGCGCCCTTCTGACATTTGATTTTGCTAAAACCTTTAATTCCATTGACTGGTTTTTTCTTAAAAACTTGCTATTGACTAGGGTTTCAATTCTATACGGGTAAGTTGGATTATGAGTTTGCCTAAATCCAGAAACTCGAGTATAATGCTTAATGGTGTTCTAGGAAACAAAATTCAATCGAAGTGTGAACTTGGACAGGATGATTCTTTGTCGCCTTTACTGTTCATCTTAGCAACAGATGTATTCTCAAGGATCATAAAATTATATATGACAAATGGGGTTCTAGTTAGCTTAGATAACGATATAACTACTAAAGATCTTACAGTTCTTCAATTCGCCGAAGATGCCATACTTATTACCTCACAGTCACCTCGTCACATCATAGCTCTTAAATTTATTATAGTTTTCAAATGCTATCAGAGCTTAAAATTAATTTTGAAAAGAGCTCGATTTTCGTACTGAACGATGTCAACAATGTTGAAAATCTAGTTGTTACTGCTCTTAATTGTAAAATCATGAAGTTCCTTATTTCCTACTTAGGGTTCTCGATTAGACTAGATAAGCTAAAAAACGATGATTGTCAAGTGATAATTGGTAAAATTAATAGAAAATCATCAAATTGGAAATGTAGACTTTTATCCAGGGCAGATGAAATCATCTTAATTAACTCTGTTTTATCGACCCTACCAATCTATTGGATGTTTTATTATATTTTTTCAGAATGTGTAATTGATAAAATTGATAAAGCTAGAAGAAATTTCCTTTGGAGTGGGGATAATACCTGTAGTAGTATTAACTGCCTCGTCGACTAAGAGACGGTTTGTAAGTCCGAAGAGAAAATGGCCTCAGGAATCATAAACCTTCAAAATCTTAATATGTCTTTACTAAGAAAATGGCCTTGAAAATTTAACAATAGTGACGAAAACCCAATTTGGATAGAAATGATTTTGAATCAGTTTTATGGTAGAACTTATAACATGCACCATATTTTCCATAATTCTAACAGCATGTCTCACTTTTAGAAATCCATCTTAAAATCTTTTAATATTTACAGCCTTGGTATAAACAAAATAGTTTATTTCCTGCAACAACACATTTTTTTGGCATGATAGCTGGATTTTTACGATACCATAAAGATTTGAACACAAAGAACTTTCTGATATATATAACTTCAAAAATGCTTTAATTTCTTAGGTTTTTAGATCATATAATGATTTCTATCGAACTTTAATTTCAACTATGCCCTTGAAGGTATTATATTGACCCAATTTGTATCACTTTATGCTAAGCTTGAATTCTATAATTTAGATAATGAGACTAATACTAAAAGTTGGTGTTGGGAAAATAATAAAATTTACTCACCAAACTCAATTTACAGGTTTCTAAATTTCTCTGGGGTTAAATAAAACATAATCAAATTTATTTGGAAAGTTAATGCTTTGCCTAAAACAAAGTTACACATGTAGCTAATCCTATACAAAAAACTAACCACGATTGAATTTCCAAAGAAAAAGAATTTGCTTATAGATTAAAAAAAGTGATTTATGCAATTATGTAATGCCTTGCCTTTTCCCGAATGTCGATACTAATTCATCCACGGTATTCATATGCCGAACACCCAAGTGTCGGAAAGACAGATTATTAGGGTAAAATAAGAAGAAAAGAAACATAATAAGAAAGAAGAAACACAATATCAGAATCTCACAGTGAATAGAAACAATAAAATATAATATCAATTATCAAAAGAGGGTACAAAACTATCACTTTAAGATACACAACATTTCAGAGTTACAACTATCATCAGCTTGGACAGTTATAATAATCTGTCCTCACAAATGTTGATATGTACAATAGTAATGCAGTGGAAATAAGAATACTACGATAGGTGAAATATCCAGCTCGTCTCCTCGAGCTCCAATGAACATCAATGAAATCATGCATTTCTTAGACTATTCGAAAGAGCACACAAGGAATTTAGGAACAAAAAAACCACGCATTAGACATACGTTTGGAAATTCAAGAAATATGTGTACAGCATATAACAGTACTTTTGAGACCGCACGGGATGCAGTAACGGCTATCCCCTTGAAAGAATCAGTCATCTAATAATTACATAAGGTGATATATATATATATATATATATATATATATATATATTAGATAATGTCTAAGGTGAAGAAAATAAATATATAACATAGCCGGGAATTACATAAGGTGATATGTTAGATAATGTCTAGGGTAAAGAATATAAATATATAACATAGTCGGAATTGTTACATTAATTATATTAAACAACATATTAGAGGGTACAATCAGAACTATTAAGATACGTTTGCATAATGGATTTTCATTGAAGACATCATAGAACAACCGGGGTCAGCCTCTTGACAAGGGTTAGAAACTACCTCCGAGCGTCATATATCTCTAAATAAAATATACCAATATGGTAAACACAGCTGGCTATGCACAAACACTCGTGATCCCGAATACAACAACTCCCGCGCGCAACATATTGATAAACATACTCTAGATATGAAGTCAATGTACCCTATGGGTTAGCTAAACCCCATTGGCTATGCTCCTACTCCGCTTTCTATCATTTTCGATGTCGAGTTTACGTTTGGCATCTCTCACATGAGTCCTCATCACTCGAACAGAACACGAATCTCCACAAAGATCCCGACATTTCGAACAGTCCGCAGATCTCCACAAGGATCCTAGCATAAGTCGTCCGACGAATGTTAAGACTGACCTCTCTCTTGGACTTAACGTTAGGGTAGACAGTTCAACTCTATAACATTCAACTTCACATCCGCTTCCAAAACGTAGAACACGTATATCATTTTTGAAGTGGTTTTCGATAAGTAAAACACTTATCAATCCCGGTCTCTTCAAACTTAATTCGATGAATTTATGGTCAACTTCGATAGTGGACTAACCGACTATCAAGTTCAAAATAGACTATCACATATAGAAATCAAGTCTCGTATGCTTATCACGTTTCCGACCTTTTCGTCTCATACCATCCCTCGGTCAAGAGTGAAGCCGGTAGGTTAGAGAACTATTGCTTATATCCCTACTCGAATATCAGTCTTAACTCCCATATATAGAAAAGCCTACTTCATTGGCTTTTAGTGCTAAGTATACGATTAGATACTTTCCATAAACGGATAAACACACAAAGCATGATCAAGTCACACAAATCACGATTAAGTCAAATAAGCGACTTCTAGTCCCCTTTTATGTAATTAAAACCTCTTTTATTAGTAAAACTTCTTTTATCTAATAAAACATCTTTTATTAATCTCTACTATTCATTTGTACTCTTTCAATACTTCAAAAAGTATTCATATACTTATCTCAAATGGTATAAGTATATTCACAAAATAATTAACAAGATTTCTTACTTTAAACCTTTACCTTTTCAATCTATTTTTCAAAAGATTCCATACTTATAATTTCCTTCAAAATATCCATTTTAAGGATCTAAGTATTTTCACAAATCCATTCAAAAGGTTTAAGACTAATGTTACTTAAACATTGTCACTACAAACCCATTTACAAAACCATTTCACTTATGCTTATCTTTAAAACATACTTTTAAAGATTTATTTACATTCATAAGTATAAGCAAAAAGGGCTAAAGACAAATGTTATTAACATATTATCACAACAAACTCAAAACAATTCCATACTTATATTATCTTTAAAAACATTCTTTTAAAGATCTAAGTTAATATTTGGTTATGTCCGATAGTCGAATAATCGACTATCCAATTAAAAACGATTGCTTACAGAAATTATGGTTCGTATACTTAACTCGTTTCAGACATTCCAACTTATAATAATCCTCATTTAAGAGTGAAGCCAAGTAAATTAACGCCCTAGTTACATATCAAAGCCTTATCTAGACACTTCATTCTTGAATCTCACGGATAGAAAAGTCTATCTCGTTAGCTTTTATTGTTAAGTATATATTAATGACTTTAATAAACTAATAAGAAATCAACATGATTAATACGTTTCTATCATTCCCGACTTAACTATATCTCGATAAGAGCATTATTGTAATGGCCCGAAATTTTTGAGTCTTCGAATTGGATATTTAATTTATTTAAATATGCGGATTTGAATTTAAAATATATGTTTCAAATAATTATTCGATTTTTGATGACGTATTTTTAATTTAATTTATAAGATTTTTCCATAATTTTTAGTTTGAAAAATAATTAAATTTTCGTTTAACGCATTTTACGGAAAACGTCTTTATTTTTGAAACTGCACAGAATATGTTAACCTGTATATTTTATTATTGTTTTATGATTGTATTGTATTGTTTTGCGCAATAGTATTTTTATTTCTATCGTTCGCGGCTCGTACGTGAACGTGATATTGAGTGGCGGTATATAAAAAAAAACTAACATTTTCTAACAAAACTTATACATATAAGTTAGACACACAGTCACTTATTACCCACGGATATCTAGTTGCATTTGTTTACCCATATTTCAAAAATAATAAATTGAAGTAACCGGGAATGCAAACAAGAAGTTTTTGGGTTATATATATTTTCATACGCATGAAATAAAGAAAAAGAAAAGCATGAATGGCAACAACAAAATATATACATTTTTTTAATTTAATAATTTCAATATCTTCCTCTATACATAGAATTAGCAAAGAGTGTAAACATGAAAGTTGTAGATGACGAGGAGCTCTACATTTCCCGTTCAAGTTGTGCTCGAGATAGTCGAGCCGAGCCGAGAGGAAGATAGGGAAGGTGAAAGTTTAGGCCTTGCTAGTGTATGTGAGTGCTAGTGTGACTGGGTGGGTTTCATGTGTGCATGGAGTGTGGTCAGAGCGTGGCGTTGCTGGGCTCGGAGGTGAGGGGGCACGTGGACGCGTCGGTGGTGGCAGCATGGACTTTAGGTGGTCTAGGCGTGGTGGGGTGCTCGGGTTTTGAAACAGGATGGCGAAAGTTTGAAAATGGGAAAGTGGTGTTACTGTTGTTAACAAAAGGATTTGCAATAAAGTCCTTTTTAATGTGTTCTTTTGCATTGCCCATGGGGGAAAGGAAGGTGTAGTGGGTTGGGTAGTGTTGAGGCGGGCCGAGCCTTTGCTTAGGTGGGATGATAAATTGGTTTTGATTAATTAATTTAAGTTTTATAAATAATGTGTGTTAGATCCAAAATGAGATAACTTTCTCATCTGTAACCGTTTGACTCGTGGATTTTTACGTTGTACTCGTATTATCGAGTACAACGTTGTAGTGAAATTTGTAGGTAGATCTATGATGTTTAAAAATTGTGACATATTGATAGGGACTAAATTTAATTACGTTGTTTTATTAATAACGTCGTTAAAATTATTTTACTGCAATCGGTAATATCTATTTGGCCAAATAAAATACCGTTAAATTAAATTGAATTAAATATATAGATTATTGTGGATACTTATTGGCAGAATAAATCCTCATTCTGCGTTGTTAAGTAAAAAGTTGTTTAAGAGATTGATTAAGAGGTGGATTAAATGATGAATTAACTATTGATTGTTAATTTTTGAGTGCTAGAAACTTGGTAGCCTGGCCATATTGAATATGACATTGATATATGTACCCCTTTGACATATGAAAACATATGGTAGCTGTTTAAGTACCAGTGTGATCGTTAAGCCTTAAATTGCATAATGTTTTAAGTTGTTAATTATCTTAATTGAAATTGTTTTAAAGTAAATTGTATTTTATTTAACAATGTTTTAAAGATTTATTTTATTTAATTTAATAATGTTTAAAAGTTAATTATTATTTTATTAACGATATTTTAGTGTTAATTATATTTATTTAAGGATGTTTTTAAGTTTGTTAAATTATTTTGATTAATAAGGTTTAAAGTTAATTAATTTTATTATTTATGTTGTTTAAAGTTAATTATTTATTTATTTAAGATGTCTTAAGATAAAGTAATTATTCTATTAAACATGATTTAGTTGATTACTTATTTAATAAAAAGGTTAAGGTTAATTGATTACATTAACCAAAGAGGTTTAAGTTGATTATTTTGATTTATGAAGTTAAAGTTAATTAATTAAATATATTACTAATGATGTTTTAGTTAATTATTTAATTGATGGCATTTAAAGATAATTAAGCATTGTAATCAATGTTGTTTAAGCTAATAAAGTGATTTATTAAAAGCGTTTATAAATAATATGTTATAAATAAAGGAAATGATTTATATAGAATATTTTATAAATATAATAGAAAGGATTTATAAATGACAGTTTATAAATAAAGGAGATGGAGTTTAAAGTCTATTTAATTATAAAACAAGTTTAAAGGTTATGGTCCATATAGCGATTGTCGCTATAAATGCAGTTTTGAAACTCTATGATTTCTTTACATTTGAAAATTATCTACCTTAGACATTTGGGAACTCCTTTCAAGTATGATTAGAAAGTTATAAAAATCGATTTGAGAAGGGTTTGGAATTTGTTAATATATTTTAATAATTATTTAGTAATTGTTTTAAAGAAATGTTTTGAATAAGATAAGGATAAGTTTTGGGTTTACAGTAAACAATGTTTTAAATAACAATTGTTTTAACCAATTTGATATGGTTTGGAAATATGATATCTTCCTTGGTTTTTTGAATATACCTATCCCATTAAGGTAAGTATATGGTTATGTTTTCTAAGCATTGAAAATATAATGTTTTGGTAATATACTTATACCGTTGAGATAAGTATATAAATGTTTTCCAACTATTGAAAGGATTAATTTGAGAGGTTTGTAAAAACATATCCTTTGTAAAGGTATTTTGAATCAAATAATTGAAAGAGATTTTAATTAATGGAAGATTAATTAAATGAGGCTTAGTGGTTTCCATGAGAAATAAATCTCTATTTTGTTTGATTTATTTGTTGTTTTATTTGATAGTTAAATAACCAACTACCAAACCTTGGCCTAAATAATCCTTCCAAATTTTGGTGGTAGAGAAGTAATTCCCTACTTAACATCGAAGGATATAACTCTGGAAATATCTAGGAGAAACACGTGAGTTACATCGCATAGTCATCTTTGATGATGTAGTATTGTGCGTGTAAATCTCATTTTGTTCTCCTAGTACAACTGATATGGAGATCCGTTCACATAAACGGTTAGGGGGTGATCCCCACTCTTATGTATTGCCCGATTATTTCCAAATGAACCGGAGTTGAGTTTACTGGAAAAATCGTCGATTGGTTTCTGAGGCGCCCGATAAGCGGAGGAGTGTAATTATATGAGATGACTCGAAACCATAACCACTCCAAAAACATATACGTGTTTTATGGAAGAGTTTCATGATCTTTTGAGATTTGGGAATCCATGTGTGATTCTAAGACCTATTTGGGTGTGGGAATCCATATGTGATTCTGAGATATGTTGGGATGTGGGAATCCCTTTGTGATTCTGAAACCTATTGAGGTGTGGGAATCCATGTGGGGTTCTAAGATCTATTCTGGTGGCGATGCATGAGCTGGAATACCGAACGTAGCCTCATCAGTGATAATGACTAAAACCAGAGATATGACGCATAGCCGGGGGTTTGGCTAACCATGAGGGTGGAGTCGTCTCTCTTTTTAGATATACCTATAGTTTATGCATGCTGGGAGCGAGGCACTCGGCCTACGTGGCCAGTTATGTATTTCCTATATACCTCGACTCTACAGATACGACCCTTCGGAAGGATATCTCTGATCCTTGTGTAGGAGGATCGTTCTCAGAGGTTCTAAGGGCCCCTCCGTAGAATCCTACACAATTAGCGAATGCGCCTTAGCGATTTTTATTTATATACCTATTATTGTTGTGATGTATTCTCATAGATATCACGGCTGTTTGTTTATTTCATTTTCAAACCCTAGACATTATTATAATGTCACTAGATTTTCTATAGAAATGTTTTGGTTATTGTAAGGTAAAAACCTATTCGTGTTTATATGCAGTGAGGTCTTACGAGATACCTTTATTTCTGAAAGGTTTTTATAATATTAAGTAATCTGTTTGATTGTGTTTCTCACGCTGGTATTACCAGACTAACCCGAACGTTGTTTTCCTATAATGCTTGGGTAAGCCCGAGCATATTTTTCAGATTTAGCTGGCACTTTGGAGCTTTCAGGAGATGGGCTAGAGGCCTCCAAGACATATTTCCGTATTTTTCTTTTATCTTCCGCCATTTGTTCTTGTTGTATTTATCGACAATTGTAAGGACTGATTGTTATAACTATCCTTGACTGATGATAGGATAATTGTACTCTGATTGATGTATGTATATTAAAGTTCGGTTTTTCTTTTGTAAAGATCATTTGTATATTATATGTTACTCGTCACGTGTTGTAAGATTTTGTCTTTTCTTTCTTTCACTCCAATGATCTGTATTTCCAACACTTGGATGTTCGGCACGTGAATACTATGGATGTATTAGTGTCGGCTTCTGTGGATCGTAAAGGCGGATTGTTACAACTATTACTTCTGTCCCTGCTCAAACATCAATCTTAACACTCACAAAAAGATAAGCCTACTTCGTCGGCTTTTAGTATTAAGCATAGTTAATTTCCTTTTTCAAAACTTGTATATATAAATGCTTTAAAAATCCTTATAAATACTTATTTATAATTTGATGAAAATAAAATAAAAGCATGTTTTATAATTTGAAACCCCTTTACTTTCAAAATTCATAAATTAAATTTAAAAGTATATTTAAACTTCAAACCAACTTTAAATAAAAACATGTTAGAAAACATCTCTAAAAAGATTAGAAAAAACATCAAATCTGAATGTCATTTTTAAACACTTAAAACCGTAAGTAACTTACTACAACATTTATAAATGCTGTTAAAAGTCCTTGTTAAATAATAACATTGAAAAACACAATCTTTGTGACCAATTTTCGCCACTTTAACACATGACTTAAGACTTTAAATTTTTACAGTAAGGACTGCCCTTGGGGTATTAAAAACCATGGATGGAAACCTCTAAGAGTAATTACAATTTAATTAGAAAAATTATCGAAAACAAGACATTTCCAAGTGCTCATACAGCGACGTTCTCGCTATAACTTTTTGCCACTTTGTTTCACAAGTTAATGAATGACTTAAACGCCCGTATTGTTCCAGTGAAAATTACATTTATAGTGACAAAGAAGACCCTAGGATGTCTCTCAAAGTCAACATTGAAAATCACCGAACATAAGGCATTTTCAAAATGCATCTATACCAACCTTTTCACTTTTAACTTTCACAACTTTGGGTCACAATTTCTATAAGTTTCCAAAAATTTCTTCACTGTCCCATACACCAAAATATGTGTAGAGAACAACCAAATCAATTATCCCAAGTTAAGATCACAAATCTTCCATTTACACAAGTTAAAGTTAAGAGATATCAAAGTGCACTTACATCGACTATTCTCACTTCAAACACTTTCAAACATACTTCAATTCAAACACAATCCAAACAACCATTAAAACATCAAGTCAAGTCCATGCCACATGTTTAAGAGGATAATAGAAGTTATGTTATACAATATAAAGTTATCATTTGCTTTCAAAAGTAAGAGAGGTTCATAATTTATAGCTTTAAATAGTTAATGTCACTTTAACTTTATATTTCAACCACACAACATATATACACAATATATACAAACAAGATAGTGAGATAACTCACTCAGATCCAAGCTAAACACATGCTCAAACACTCATAAAGCCAAGAAAACTTCCTACAATCACCAAAGTTCCAAAGATCTAAGCTTTATCACTTATAAGCCAAGACAACACTTCCCCCTCTCTCCTATTGCTCACGGCCTCACCATGCTCCCCTCATTCCATATATCTTTTTCTACTTTTGACTTTATATTCTTGCTTCCTAAGATTTTCTAAGGTGTTGGTGGAAATTTGGTGGACTTGGGAGAAGATTTGAACTAATTGGAGAAATATTAGTGAAGAACAAAGTGGATTAGTGCTAATCCACTTCCACCATTTTCTTAATTTTTAGAATGTGACTAGTGAAACCCTTAAGGGAGTATTTATAGACTTTTCAAGAGGTCACAACCACCTTATACCTTCCATGATAGGTCACAAAGGAGCCTCCCTCTCACATGCTAACTTTACACCTTTACATCTCTTACATAACACTTAAGACTTTCCTTAAAAGCTCATTTTTAAAATATCTTCTATGACATCACCCATGACATTATCATAAACTTTATTCCATAAATGGTAAAATATTTTATTTAATTTTAATTATTTCATAAGCAAATAAGTGTATGTAGAAAAATTTTGAACAACTTCTGACTAGTAAAAAGCTGTTTATCGATAAAACGATTTCGGTCACATTATCAATATTTCTTCAAAGTAATTATTTTTGTAAACTTTTTTCCAAAGCAAGCTGTAATAATTAATTATGATAAAAGGGGGTTAAAAATGTTATTATATCATTTTAATAACATTTAATCCAAGATTCAAATATTTAAAAATTCAGATATTTAAATATGAAGTGTCTAGAATTTTGGATTGATACATTCTCCCCCACTTAGAATATTTCATACTCGAAATTCTGACACGAGCAACAAAATAAACAAGCACATAGCAATACTCAACAGTATTCAATCGTTAGCAAACATAACTCTTAGATTGTCCAAGTTCTAAAACATGCAAGGATGATAAACAATCTACTAAGCACACCTTACGCTCAACAGCCTTGTGTTATTACTTAATTGACGATTTATAATACCTCATAACAATTTGAACAGTCATCACCTAAACTCTCCATAAGCCAATTGTAACGACCCAAAATTTTAGTGATTTTATTTATTAAATTAATTGAAATTTTGTGAAATTTAAACAATAAAATTTGGAAATAAAAATTTATTATTTGGAATACGTCTATTTTAATATAGCAACTGGTAAATTTTCATCTGATAATATTGAAGTTTATTTTCCTGTGAAATTTTATTTCAAATCAAACCGGTTAATAACAGTGAATTTAAAAGTTTTCCGAAACCAAAATATGTCAACAGGAGAAAATTTATTCAGATCATTCTGAATCAGACTGCGAAATTCGTTTTTCCAAATTCGGACTGTTACTACTCCGTTTATCTTAATTCTGGCATAATAGCAACATTTTCGGTACCGATCATCGACTTTTGATCGGATGATTGTGCCACTAATATCTGTGTACCGTTTTGATCGTCTCGTCGTACTGATCTCCACGGTATATTCAACTCTGCATTTTTGAAATCCGGTTCACGCCGAAAAGAATAAACTGTTCGTTGTAACTGTACCGTAAACTGTGACTTTATTTCTTCCTTCGGTTTCAAAATTTAAAACGTAAAGGCTGGACCACATTATTACTTTGCTTTAATGAGTCAGCTCAATTAGAGGCAACGTTGAAAAATTCAATTCACCTTATATTTATGTACGTTTTCATTTTACCAAGTCTGTTCATTCACTTTTGAAATTCCTTTTTCTCCTCCCACCTTTTCGTTTCTCAGCCAATTGATATCCTCACGAAACCCATTCCCATGGCCTCCGCCTGGCCATAGAAACCCTTCCTCTCTCCCCATTCTGTTCTTCCGCTCCGCCTTCCCACTGCTCCAACCTGCTACCTCCGCCCTAACACTCGAACCCATTTCGCAACGCTAGCCCCTCCTCGGCCTCGCCTGCAACCTAGATCCACCCGCGCCCAAGCCTCCATCGGCGTCTCCTCCGCCCTGCCAGCAAACCATCAGCCCAGCCGTTCGCCGACCCCCTCATCCACCACTTGAACCCAGCTTACTGCCCTTTCCCAAACCGTGCCTTTTCCATTCCATCATTTCCGATCTTCATCCCTCCACCCATGGCCATGGCCAATGATCATCTCCTCGTCAGCCCATCGCCGCCTAACCTAGCGCCATTGCTAGCCTACCAATATGAGCATGCTTCCTTTCTTCATTTGCAATAGCGTGTACAGGTATATTGATTCGCATTGTGTTTTTTTTTTATAAGTATAGACATAAGTTAATTTATATATTAGTTGTATATATAGGGGTATTATATTTTACGGTTAACATATAAGTTTTGGTTAATATATATATATATATATATATATATATATGATAAGTTTGTACTAGTTATATATGTTTTAAAGGGTATTGTATGCGGTCTTTACAATTTGCATTTATACAGTAATATTTTTACTGCAGGTTTGCATATTAGTCTATAAGGTATTTACATATATATTAGGTGTTATATTCAATTTCGTACATAAGTTTATAAGTTTATAGATTTCAAATTTTCTTTTTTTTTCGTATGTTAAAAAGTATCGAGTATTATAAGTTTTTTTTTTCTCTTATTGTTCTATACTAAAATATGATACTTTAGTAGGTGTAGTCACCTAAATACTGCAGCCTGTCTATTGCTATTTTGTACTTGGTTGGAGCTTTGCATTCGTATGTATTGGCTTATTAGTGTAATATTATATGTAGCCTATATAAATGTACTAGCTACGCCTTTTAAATGATATAATACATATTGGCTTATTATTCGTATGTATTGCATTCGTATATAGGTATGTCAGTACTAGCTTAAAGGATATATGTTGTCTCAGTTATAAAAAAATATTATATGTTAGGAACACCTTTTAGATATGTTAGTTTTATAGAAAGTTGCTACTTTAACATGTTAATACATATGACTGCATGTACATGTATATGGTTGTTTTGAGGGAAAGATTTGTTTGTTATTGATGTTTATTGGTATTGTATCTATATGAAATTTTATGGGGTTTATAAAGATCTGTTTGAATCCATAACAGTGTAAAGTAATATTATATATATATTATAAACATTGATTTTAAAGATATAATACATACATGTTGGTTTATATGTATTAAATAAAGTAAGTTATACAAGTTTCATTTTTACTATTAGTTTTAAAAGGTATAACATGTATTCGAGTATTTTTCACTTTAATATGTATATATATATATATGTATTTACTTTAAGCACATATATTTTACTTATACCAATTATCATCATCAATCCAGTTGACTTGATTTATATATAGTATATAGTTATATATGAGTCACTCGCACAAATTGTCTTCATCGATCCTGTTTTGACTTGATTTCGTCAACTTCTATTTATCAGCTTCGTTCGTCGATTCGAGTTCAATCTTGCCTTGTTTTGAGATTCGTGCCTGGATTTCGTAACCTATCTCAGTTTCGTTCACCTCTAGCCTCGAAAGGTGAGCAATCACTCACGATTAACGTTCTTTTATTTATTAAATCTGATTTCAATTGAAACGACAGTTGAAATATGCTGCTGTTAGTTAATTACATTGTTATATATGCTATTATCTATAACTGTTCACCTGTGACATCTGACACCAGTATCTAGTATTTATATGCCTGTTATTACTATTATCTGTATATTTCACCTATGACATCTGACACCAGTATCTGTTATTTATATTGATGATATATGCCTGTTGTTATATTTTATATTATCTGTTATCACTCTGCAAGTTCCCTGTTAGTATAGAATTCACTATGGGTTGAAATGATACATACCCGAACGGACTTTAGAATAGGAGAAAATCGTTATGGGTTGAAATGATAAACCCAAGCGATTTCAATTGAATTGAAATTGGGATTACGGGTCGAAATGATATCTACCCGTATATATTTAAATTTCGGATTGAAATGATAAATATCCGTATCACTTAACCATATGATGTATATATACAGACACCGTCGGTCCATATATATAAATATTTTGAAAAATGAATTCTATGGTTTCAGAAAGAAATATATGGTTTTAATAAATGTTGAGCCTTAAATTATTTAATTTAAATTAGGATGGATTTAATACATATGATATGTTTAAGTATAAAAATTATATTTCAAAATAGATTTTGGTAATAATTTGAATAAGTTAAGGTTGGAAAGAAATTTATTTAATTAAACCAATTTGAAACTTATTGAAATTGAGATTTAAAAAATGATTTATAACTTGGGTTTTATTTAAATAATTTAATGAATAATTCTTGCTTAAATAAATTTAAGGAAATATTTAGTAAGAATGAAATTTAAGGATAGTTAAATGATATTGAATTTATTAAGTGAATATTCCCTGATTAAATAATAATAAAGTTGAACCAAGAGCTATAGGAAACCGTTAATTTTAACTTTGAAAATGTGGAATATTAAAGCTTTGAAATATATTGGAAATTAAATGATCTGTTTAGAAATGAATTAAATTGATGAATTGAACTTTGAATAAATTTGAATTTGGAATTTGAAGTTGATTTGAATCGATTTGCTAGACTTGAGGAAATTAAATACTTTACTTTTTAAATCATTTAATATATATATATATACTATTTTGGAAAATAGATATATTTGAAATGAAATGGTATTTGGGTTTTGAAGTAAATAAATTTAAAATGGCCACGGTGTCATAGTGTATATTCTCACCTTGTAGATAGTTCTACAGATCCTTAGAGGATGGTTATCCCAAACATCCTTTAAGTTACTTGTATTTCAGTTGATATTTCACTTGAGTTGGATTTATTGATATAAGAATGTTAATCCTGACTCGAGTGTTTTGTGTTTTGCTTTACGCTCGGGTCAGACCGAGTGATACAGCATTTGAGACTCACCCTTGGAGTTTGGAGCTTCCTTTGGAGATCCAACTATCGCCTCAGCTTCAGCTCTTCTAGTTGATTCGTTCAGAGAAGTCATCTGTTGTACTGGAGACTTCATTACATTTGAGATATCCTGTTGTATTTTATTTAACTCTGATGTTTATATAGTAGCTTCATAAACTACTATTTTATCTATTCCGCTGCGCATTATTGTATTACTCTGTGTCTGTGATTCTGTGATTGATTTATTTACTGCATATGCTGAGTTTTGCCAAATTTAAATTAACAATCTGATATTTTGAATTATTCAAGTCAGACATGTGTGGATTTATTGTCGATTTGAATGGTCCAAAATACCGGGTCGTTACAGTTGGTATCAGAGCCAGGTTCTAGGCAAACCTAGCATATATAGTAAATTTATTTACAGAATCACTTTCGTTCGAGTTTGAATTTCTTCCTTTTGACTCGATTTCCTTTGAACTTTGGAACGTTCCTTGCGGTTCCAAAATTCATTCTTGTCTCTCCCTATTTGTATTCTTTTGATTCTGGAGTATCCCGTAACTCCACTTTGAATGATCTCTATAAGAATAGGCGATCCCGCCAATCTTTGAATGATTTGTAAAGGGGTGGAACTCCTTTACATTTGGCATCGATTCACCGAAGATTTATATATCTTTGGTTTAGATGCCGCTATCTTTTGCGATCGAATGTTGATTTTTCTTGGAATTCTGCATCGATCTTGTTCCTGAAGTCATCCGCGATTTATATAAGTATATTCATCTTCTATTTTGAAATTAATTATCTCATTTTCGTTCGAACTTATCTTCGAGTCAGAATCCTATTTAATTAGAGTCCCTCTAATTTGAATTTCTATCTTTGTTTTGAAATCCATTCTTGAATCACCTTTTGAAAAATCGGGTTTGTTTATATTTTAGAAATTGTTTTCTAAACCGAAATTATTATTTTGATAAGTATGATTATGATGCAGGCCAGCATCATGATGCTATAGGTCACTCAAACAACTTACGACCTAACCATGATCACAAGCTAAATCTAAGTCGCGCCCGACTTAATGTGAGGAAGAATGAACGAGTTAAGGAGATGAAAATGCAGGAAAACGAGTTGGCAAGTCAACCAGGCGCGTTACGACCTAGCTACATGATTCCAACGACCTACCGTGATGTAGCTCAGGCCAGGGATGAAGGCATAAGTCGTACGCGACTTATGGAAGGAACTATAGGTCGTCCACGACTTATAGAATCATATGAAGGGAAGCAACGACTTAATTCCAGGAGGTTACGACTTAACCAAGCTGTGGAAAAAGAGCTCCGACCTAACAAAGTTTTAAGTCGTTGGAACGACTCAGTAAATACTTGCGAGTTAACAGAACTAAGGGTATAAGTCGTGACCGACTTAACAAGAGGGGAGACTTAAGTCGTAAACGACTCAACGAGTTAAAGGTACTGCGAGCTAAAATGGAACGACCTAATTAGGTCACAAGGAGCTAGGTCGCAAGAAGTTAAGGCGTGAAGTCCTTAAGTCGCTACATGTTCTTTTAGGTCGTTACCGACCTAAAGCTTAGGTCGCGAAGTTTCTGATGCGCATATTCTTAAGTCGCGGAAGCCTGAATGCCATTGGATTTTTCTGCCGAGCTAATCTCCACCATGGGTTTCTTTAAGTCGCCGCATGATTTTAAGCCACCAAAGCTGTTGCCGTTGTTTTCTCTGCCGAGTTAATCTGGGCCATTGATTTTCTTAAGTCGCGTGAAGATAATTTGGTCTTATGTCGCAAAGCTCTGGATAACATTGATTCTTATGCCGCATGGATCTCTGCCGTTGATTCTTAAGTCGCTGCAGGAAGCAGATGTATTGAAGATAGGTCGCGTTTGTTTAAGTCGTAGGTCGTTCACGACCTAAGACTTGTTGTAATTTGTTAAGTCGAAAGCTATGCCTTCTTGAGTCGTCTGTTTAGGTCGTCTGTTGTTAGGACGAAGGTTATAGGTCGGAAACGACTTAAGTACTTGTATTTTCTTTGAAGTTTTTGTGTGTGTTGAGTTGTAACTGTCTGGGCTTAAGTCGTGTACGACTTATGGTAGGTCGGAGGTTATAACTCGGAACCGACTTAGGACTTGATGTATTTTGTTGTTTTTTTGTGTGAGTTGTAAAAAGCTATAAATAGGCCGGTGGTGCCATTTGTAAAGTTGTTGATTTTTGAATAAAATTCTCTTTTGATTGCTTTGTGCTTTCATTCAAATTGGTAGTTGAGTGTAATCTCCTATCTCCTCTTTCGGATAATCGAGTGCGCTCGATTCAACGATTGTAGAAGCCGATTCGCGGAATCAAGTGCGCTTGATCAACGCTTGAAGAATTGAAGATCTTTGAACCCGGTATCGTGCGCGATCAACGAGTTCGAGATAGCTAGAGTTCGGTATCTTCGGATCAACGAATTCGGGCAATTCAGCATTCATCAATCCATCGACTGCTACTTTCACCGATCTACATTGTTTTGAATTATCCGCTGCGTCAGTTTTGGTATCAGAGCTTGTTCTAACCAATCATAGTTAGATCGAGACTTGGAGCCTATTCATTTGAAGATTTGAAGTTATCAATCACGGCCGAGAGTTTGAGGAAGTGGGTCGTGCATACTTTTGAAATTTGAAGTTTGGACTTGTGATTTGGAGAAGTTGTGTTCATCGTGTTCATCGCAAAGTGCAACAAAGTGGGAGTTTTCGATCCATCTCATTTTGGATCAAAGTTCGAATTGTGTTTGAATTTTGGAGTGTGACATGAATCGGAATCAAAGGAAAGTGTCGCCACGTTATGATAGAGAAAGAAGGGCGTATCGTGGTTACGAGCATGAGCCATCTTATGATTATGAGGAAAGAAGTAGAGAGGACGTGCATGGGCATAGAAGAGTCGATGTTCAGAATCGACGACGAAGTTCAACTAATTTTGAAGAGGAAAGTTATGGTGATCGTGTTCATTGTCGATATTCCGGTCAAGGGCAAAATCGATACAAGAATATTGAAAAGGATGGTTATACATGGAAATCAAGAAAGGATACGGAGATTCCAGAATTCCGAGGTGGACTCCAAGCAGAGGAATTCTTGGACTGGTTATCCACGGTTGAAAATGTTTTTGAGCTCAACTACGTTCCTGAGGATCGTCAAGTGAAGCTAGTTGCGGCAAGTTTGAAAGGAAGAGCCATGGACTGGTGGCAACAAACTAAGTCAAACAGAGAGAGGATGAAGAAGTCTAAAGTTGTCAAGTGGGATAAGATGAAAAGGATGATGAAGGCAGATTTCTTACCCTACAATTATCAAGCTCGTATTGATCAACAATTGCAGAAGTTGAGTAAAGGGAGTCGTGGAAAGGGTGTAGTTACAAGCTCTAGCAATCAGAGTAGAGCTGTTATTTGCAATATGAATGTTTCTAAGAGAGTCAACAAACCGGTTGTACAGGGATGCACTAAGACAAATGATGATGATCGAATGAAGCGCTATCTTTATGAGGAGTCTGCCCATCGAAGTTTTGAATGTACAAAGTCCCAGAAGAAACCCTTTGTTGTAGAAGAATGTGAAAGTGAGGATGTGGATGATACTACTGAAAGCAAGACAGAAGAGGAAGAGGAATCAACTAGTCCATTACCTTTCGGCGAAAGTGCTGAAGAATCGGAAGGTAGTGCTGAAACCTTGGTTAGGTATGAGGCAAGTGAAGAGCTTAAAACTCTCGAGGAAGTTAAACCAATGTTAGAAGAATTTGAAGTGGTCGGACATACAGAATCATTCGCAACCTTACCGCTAAAGTTTGACAACGAAGATGAAGAGGTCGAGTTGGAGAACGAAGAATGTAATTTGATTAATGAAGTTAACTTTTATCAACCACCACAATTTGACGACGATGAAGAATTTCTGCCAGGATTTGAGGAATCTTTATCAGGGAAAGTAGAAGTTTTGTCAATAGAGAAAGGAGGTAACTTGTTGTGGGGGACTGTTGAAATTGACTTTTATGAACCGTCGAAATTTGACGATGAAGAAGAAGATGAGTCAAAGTATGTGGAGGTAGAAGTTGATTACTCTTCATTGCCACAGTTTGATGTTGATAGTATGGAAGAAGAAGCTATGTTCGGGATGGAGGAAATTCATTTGACAATGGAGGATTCTTATTTAGCACCTGAGCTTATGGATGAGAGTCAGCCATGTATGAATTTCTTAGTTTCCGAGGAGCATGAACAAAGTAAGAGTGAAACAGAAGAGAAAGCAGAATCAGATAGTTTGTTATTTTTGAAAGAGTTCATCAATGAAATGGAAGATAATGATGAGTTGTCAATGATGATTGAACCTGGAAAAGATTTTGACTTTGAGAATCCTGAAGAAGATGAAGTATTTGAAGAATGTGAAGAGGAGATGTCTGAGGAACTGCTTGAAGAATCTAGTCTTGTATGTTTGGAAGAGCCAGACGAAAAGGTGGAAATTAGTAATGACTTGTTTATATTATCCCGGCAAGGAACGAGTGAAGATTTTGATGCTTATGAGGAAGTTGGATCAGAATTCAATGAGTCTGAAGTCGAATACTCTGAGGAGTTTTCCAAAGAGTTACCATCTCTACAGGACATCCAACCTCAAACTGAACTCGTAACAAATGCTATTCTACAGCTAGGATCGTATGAGCTTATGAGTCTGAAAGAACGACAGGAGGAAGAGAATGATTGTCAGTGGAAGTTGTCAGATGATGTCCACGCTACTAACATTGCCAATGTCGATTGCTTAGAACCATATTATGAACATAAATATGTTGAAGTAGAAGCAAGTGGGAGTCCATTTCAGTCAGGGGAATTTGATGCAACACGTCAAGGGATGATTCAAGATGATGATACATCTGAACGGGATAAGGAAAGACAAGAATCTGAGCATGAGACATCACAATTTTTCGGTCGAGGTTTCCCAAGTCATTCCATGATTGTAAATTTCCTTATATCTTCACACATTTTAGACATGTTTTGGTTCTATATCACAACTTCCTATTGGCACAAGCAATATGATATACGACACTATTCTTATGAAGTTCTGCGCTACATGAAGTGGATCTGGCATCTAGTGCTTAGTTTATTCTGCAATTTTCCATATGTCATATCCCTCAGGTCACTTTCTTATGCCGCCTGCCTAATGCCACATCTGTTCTATTCCAATTATTATTTAGCTCGAACGATAACATCCAAAGTACAAAACAAGTTTAATTTCAAGAATGGTTATCACCAGGGCAGTGTCAAACCAGATAATGAATGGAAGACAGCATCTCGAAGAAGAAAGCTTTTAAATTCGAGGACGAATTTCTCCCAACCAAGGGAAGATGATGCAGGCCAGCATCATGATGCTATAGGTCACTCAAACAACTTACGACCTAACCATGATCACAAGCTAAATCTAAGTCGCGCCCGACTTAATGTGAGGAAGAATGAACGAGTTAAGGAGATGAAAATGCAGGAAAACGAGTTGGCAAGTCAACCAGGCGCGTTACGACCTAGCTACATGATTCCAACGACCTACCGTGATGTAGCTCAGGCCAGGGATGAAGGCATAAGTCGTACGCGACTTATGGAAGGAACTATAGGTCGTCCACGACTTATAGAATCATATGAAGGGAAGCAACGACTTAATTCCAGGAGGTTACGACTTAACCAAGCTGTGGAAAAAGAGCTCCGACCTAACAAAGTTTTAAGTCGTTGGAACGACTCAGTAAATACTTGCGAGTTAACAGAACTAAGGGTATAAGTCGTGACCGACTTAACAAGAGGGGAGACTTAAGTCGTAAACGACTCAACGAGTTAAAGGTACTGCGAGCTAAAATGGAACGACCTAATTAGGTCACAAGGAGCTAGGTCGCAAGAAGTTAAGGCGTGAAGTCCTTAAGTCGCTACATGTTCTTTTAGGTCGTTACCGACCTAAAGCTTAGGTCGCGAAGTTTCTGATGCGCATATTCTTAAGTCGCGGAAGCCTGAATGCCATTGGATTTTTCTGCCGAGCTAATCTCCACCATGGGTTTCTTTAAGTCGCCGCATGATTTTAAGCCACCAAAGCTGTTGCCGTTGTTTTCTCTGCCGAGTTAATCTGGGCCATTGATTTTCTTAAGTCGCGTGAAGATAATTTGGTCTTATGTCGCAAAGCTCTGGATAACATTGATTCTTATGCCGCATGGATCTCTGCCGTTGATTCTTAAGTCGCTGCAGGAAGCAGATGTATTGAAGATAGGTCGCGTTTGTTTAAGTCGTAGGTCGTTCACGACCTAAGACTTGTTGTAATTTGTTAAGTCGAAAGCTATGCCTTCTTGAGTCGTCTGTTTAGGTCGTCTGTTGTTAGGACGAAGGTTATAGGTCGGAAACGACTTAAGTACTTGTATTTTCTTTGAAGTTTTTGTGTGTGTTGAGTTGTAACTGTCTGGGCTTAAGTCGTGTACGACTTATGGTAGGTCGGAGGTTATAACTCGGAACCGACTTAGGACTTGATGTATTTTGTTGTTTTTTTGTGTGAGTTGTAAAAAGCTATAAATAGGCCGGTGGTGCCATTTGTAAAGTTGTTGATTTTTGAATAAAATTCTCTTTTGATTGCTTTGTGCTTTCATTCAAATTGGTAGTTGAGTGTAATCTCCTATCTCCTCTTTCGGATAATCGAGTGCGCTCGATTCAACGATTGTAGAAGCCGATTCGCGGAATCAAGTGCGCTTGATCAACGCTTGAAGAATTGAAGATCTTTGAACCCGGTATCGTGCGCGATCAACGAGTTCGAGATAGCTAGAGTTCGGTATCTTCGGATCAACGAATTCGGGCAATTCAGCATTCATCAATCCATCGACTGCTACTTTCACCGATCTACATTGTTTTGAATTATCCGCTGCGTCAGATTATATTCTATATATAAAAGTGAAATGTTTTTGATAAAGATTATAAACCCTTTAAAATTAGAATTTGAGGTTTCGAAAGGATCTGTAATTTTGAAAATTTATATAAGAAATTTGATTTATCTAAAAATGATTTATAACTGAAGGATTTTAAAAGTGAAATTCGAGAATTGAACTCCGGTATTTTGAAATTGGTTTTAAGATTTTGAAATATATTATAACAATAATATGATTTAAAAGTATTTTCTGAATAAGAAATGTTTCAAATGATTTTAATGAGTTTCGAATGATATCGAAGAAATTTCAAAAGAAGTTTGAGAAAATAGAAGTCCAGAACTCACTTATGTCGTTGGAAAATAATTTCGGTGATGAGTGCACGCATCATCGACATTGATTTTCGAGTTTCAGAGTGAGGGATAGGCCACTTAAATAGCTTTGCTATGCGAGTGATTTTGCGAAACCAATTTTGATTCCAAATTCCGAAGTAAGATTTGATATTCAAAGTATATATATGTATATATATTTGAAATGATTTGAAGTAAACCGGTGTTCATTCCTTGAGTTTCGGATTTGATATAATCCCATATATTAAAATTGATTTACTGATTTGTTGATTTCCAACTCTTGAATTTGAAAATGATTTCTTCAACTATTTCGAAGGTTCGAGCACTTCCAAATCAAGGTTAACTTTTCAAAGCTAAATTTTTGAAAAGCATGAATTATTTGATAAAGTGTATAAATTTGTTTGAATGTTTAAGTATGAAGTAATATGATTTAAATAAGTTGAAACTGTTTTGTTAAGTAAATGAATAAGGCTATTTTGAATTTTTTCTAAATATGGAATTTAGATTTGAAATGTTTTGAAAGAATTTGGGCTTCAATATATTTTGAATAAAATTTAGTTAAATGTTTTAATTTAGTAACATCTTTATGAAACTATATATTTAACAAGTTGGAATAAATATATAAGTTGTACGTATGCTGTTTATTCGCATAATTAATTTGATCCAAGTTTGAGTATACAAGTTCGAGGTGGATTACACCATTTCGTGTTAGGATTTTTCATCCGATTCTTGATGGCGAATATTTGATATGGATTTTGGGCTTGATTCTTGAATTCTCTATCGTAGTATATGGCTATGCAAGGAGACCGATGGCTTCTAGTCGAGAAACTATATCGAAATCCGCATTAGGGAAGTCGAATGGACAATACTAGTTCGAAAGCAAACTTGTGTGATCAAGCGAGCGACCAAATGTGATTTTGCGAAATGATGACGTATGTACATCTTATATCCTAATATCATTGATATATTTTGACGCTGAAATTGAAAGCTGTCAAGTAGAATATCTTTGCTTACTAAAAGAAAATTTCCAATTTAAATTACAAAGATATATAACCCATAAAAGTAAAGATATTCAACCCCATATGGCTCTTCATACAGCGAAATTTATTTTGTAAAATTTGAACCTTATAAAAGACGGACCTTACGTAAATATAGATGATTTTGAAAACATTTGATTTTGGAAATGAATTGGTTGACTTAAAATTATATTGATTTGGAAATTTGGATTTATTTTCTAAATCTATTATTTTGGAAACTTTGGAACTAAAGATATTTAATTTGAGAAGAAATAATTTGGTGAAATTGTATATGATTTTGAAATTGAACTGATATTGAAACAAATTGAAATTTGAGAACCTTATGTTACTAAAAACTTGATTTGGGAGTTGTCGAACTTATATAAAATTGATTTGTATGAGTATGAAACTGATTCGAAAACTATAGATTTGAAAAGGTACTCAATTTGAAAGTGAAATCTTATATAATTGAAGTCTATATAAGTATGATTTGATATACTATTGATTTTGGAAAGTATTTGATTTGAAAATTTAAACCTTATATATAATGGATTTTATATAAGTACGATATTTGAAAGTGATTTGAAAAGGTACTATATGATACATATTTTCGAAGTAAAGATATGGAAAGTGCCTTCTGCTTGATATCCGATTTGTGGCCACATCTTGGATTCATTCTATCGATATTATTCTCTCTGATTTTGGTTTTCCGGATATGATACTCGAGTGTCCTTCGAATTCCATGGCGTTACCCATGGTCTTATTGTTCTCTCGTGACTGCACAGCGCAACTGCCTGGCTGAGTCTTGCCTAGGGGTACGGATTGTTTCCTGGGGGATCCAGGCGTAACCATTGTGTATCCTGCAATCTGTGTAGGTCGCGAATAGTAGCGCAAATGCTTGGCTGAGTCTTGCCTGGGGGTACGGATTGTTTCCTGGGGGATCCAGGCGTAACCATTGTGTATCCTGCATTCTACTAGTCATCATGGCGTAACTCGCAGGGCTGAGAAAGCCTACGGATATGGATTGTTTCCTGGGGGAACCAGGCGTAACCATTGTGTATCTGCGAACCATGGTTAGACAAAGGTTTTGTTCGTTTTGATTGGATTGTACTTTCCATATCTGTTTTTAAAAGTTCTTCCAGTATTTTCACTGGGTGTTGAAACAGGTCTACTAAGTACCTGGAGAATTCTAGTTTTGCGCCTGATCAACGCACTACCAGAGTCTACAGGAACAAGGATACACTTGTCGAAACATCGAGTTATAAAAGTATTTTCGAAATGAAATTTGTTTCGTTATAAAAAAATATATTTTATTATAAAAGTATTTCTAACAAAGAAATTCTATATTAATATTTGAAATTCTAATGGTTTGAATTAATTATTCATGCCCGATTCTGTTCTTTTGAATCTACCTTATCTGCTCAGCTTTATTTATTCACCTATATTCGGTTTTTCCAAGTCCTCCTTCTTTTCCTTGTTGACTATATCCTTTTAAACATGGTTTAATAGAAATTTTAGTGTTATAAATATTTTAGAAGTTATTAATTAAATAAAACAGATTTAAAGAAATGATTATTGATTTATTAATAATATTTGAAAGGTTTTAGATATAATTAATAAATTTATGAATTGTGGATTTAATAGCTTCTTTGTAAATATAAGTAATAATGTAAATAATTGTTTTCAAATGGTTTTCATACATTTATAAAGGTGTCATTTAAACATAAATGGTAGTATAAAGGAAGCAAGAAATTTTACAAATGGATTTTTGAAAGGTTTTAAAGTATATAGGATAATTGAATTGCAAATGAAGTTTTAAAATTTTTAGTAAAATTTATATAGTTCAAATTTATTGTTTAATTTTGACTTTCAATCTATCTTTTCGGTCTGGTTGTTTCTATTCTTCTACCTCCTTCCTTTTCGGGGACGAAAAGTTTTGAGTGGGGGAGAGTGTAACGACCCAAAATTTTAGTGATTTTATTTATTAAATTAATTGAAATTTTGTGAAATTTAAACAATAAAATTTGGAAATAAAAATTTATTATTTGGAATACGTCTATTTTAATATAGCAACTGGTAAATTTTCATCTGATAATATTGAAGTTTATTTTCCTGTGAAATTTTATTTCAAATCAAACCGGTTAATAACAGTGAATTTAAAAGTTTTCCGAAACCAAAATATGTCAACAGGAGAAAATTTATTCAGATCATTCTGAATCAGACTGCGAAATTCGTTTTTCCAAATTCGGACTGTTACTACTCCGTTTATCTTAATTCTGGCATAATAGCAACATTTTCGGTACCGATCATCGACTTTTGATCGGATGATTGTGCCACTAATATCTGTGTACCGTTTTGATCGTCTCGTCGTACTGATCTCCACGGTATATTCAACTCTGCATTTTTGAAATCCGGTTCACGCCGAAAAGAATAAACTGTTCGTTGTAACTGTACCGTAAACTGTGACTTTATTTCTTCCTTCGGTTTCAAAATTTAAAACGTAAAGGCTGGACCACATTATTACTTTGCTTTAATGAGTCAGCTCAATTAGAGGCAACGTTGAAAAATTCAATTCACCTTATATTTATGTACGTTTTCATTTTACCAAGTCTGTTCATTCACTTTTGAAATTCCTTTTTCTCCTCCCACCTTTTCGTTTCTCAGCCAATTGATATCCTCACGAAACCCATTCCCATGGCCTCCGCCTGGCCACAGAAACCCTTCCTCTCTCCCCATTCTATTCTTCCGCTCCGCCTTCCCACTGCTCCAACCTGCTACCTCCGCCCTAACACTCGAACCCATTTCGCAACGCTAGCCCCTCCTCGGCCTCGCCTGCAACCTAGATCCACCCGCGCCCAAGCCTCCATCGGCGTCTCCTCCGCCCTGCCAGCAAACCATCAGCCCAGCCGTTCGCCGACCCCCTCATCCACCACTTGAACCCAGCTTACTGCCCTTTCCCAAACCGTGCCTTTTCCATTCCATCATTTCCGATCTTCATCCCTCCACCCACGGCCATGGCCAATGATCATCTCCTCGTCAGCCCATCGCCGCCTAACCTAGCGCCATTGCTAGCCTACCAATATGAGCATGCTTCCTTTCTTCATTTGCAATAGCGTGTACAGGTATATTGATTCGCATTGTGTTTTTTTTATAAGTATAGACATAAGTTAATTTATATATTAGTTGTATATATAGGGGTATTATATTTTACGGTTAACATATAAGTTTTGGTTAATATATATATATATATATATGATAAGTTTGTACTAGTTATATATGTTTTAAAGGGTATTGTATGCGGTCTTTACAATTTGCATTTATACAGTAATATTTTTACTGCAGGTTTGCATATTAGTCTATAAGGTATTTACATATATATTAGGTGTTATATTCAATTTCGTACATAAGTTTATAAGTTTATAGATTTCAAATTTTCTTTTTTTTTCGTATGTTAAAAAGTATCGAGTATTATAAGTTTTTTTTTTCTCTTATTGTTCTATACTAAAATATGATACTTTAGTAGGTGTAGTCACCTAAATACTGCAGCCTGTCTATTGCTATTTTGTACTTGGTTGGAGCTTTGCATTCGTATGTATTGGCTTATTAGTGTAATATTATATGTAGCCTATATAAATGTACTAGCTACGCCTTTTAAATGATATAATACATATTGGCTTATTATTCGTATGTATTGCATTCGTATATAGGTATGTCAGTACTAGCTTAAAGGATATATGTTGTCTCAGTTATAAAAAAATATTATATGTTAGGAACACCTTTTAGATATGTTAGTTTTATAGAAAGTTGCTACTTTAACATGTTAATACATATGACTGCGTGTACATGTATATGGTTGTTTTGAGGGAAAGATTTGTTTGTTATTGATGTTTATTGGTATTGTATCTATATGAAATTTTATGGGGTTTATAAAGATCTGTTTGAATCCATAACAGTGTAAAGTAATATTATATATATATTATAAACATTGATTTTAAGGATATAATACATACATGTTGGTTTATATGTATTAAATAAAGTAAGTTATACAAGTTTCATTTTTACTATTAGTTTTAAAAGGTATAACATGTATTCGAGTATTTTTCACTTTAATAGGTATATATATATATATGTATTTACTTTAAGCACATATATTTTACTTATACCAATTATCATCATCAATCCAGTTGACTTGATTTATATATAGTATATAGTTATATATGAGTCACTCGCACAAATTGTCTTCATCGATCCTGTTTTGACTTGATTTCGTCAACTTCTATTTATCAGCTTCGTTCGTCGATTCGAGTTCAATCTTGCCTTGTTTTGAGATTCGTGCCTGGATTTCGTAACCTATCTCAGTTTCGTTCACCTCTAGCCTCGAAAGGTGAGCAATCACTCACGATTAACGTTCTTTTATTTATTAAATCTGATTTCAATTGAAACGACAGTTGAAATATGCTGCTGTTAGTTAATTACATTGTTATATATGCTATTATCTATAACTGTTCACCTGTGACATCTGACACCAGTATCTAGTATTTATATGCCTGTTATTACTATTATCTGTATATTTCACCTATGACATCTGACACCAGTATCTGTTATTTATATTGATGATATATGCCTGTTGTTATATTTTATATTATCTGTTATCACTCTGCAAGTTCCCTGTTAGTATAGAATTCACTATGGGTTGAAATGATACATACCCGAACGGACTTTAGAATAGGAGAAAATCGTTATGGGTTGAAATGATAAACCCAAGCGATTTCAATTGAATTGAAATTGGGATTACGGGTCGAAATGATATCTACCCGTATATATTTAAATTTCGGATTGAAATGATAAATATCCGTATCACTTAACCATATGATGTATATATACAGACACCGTCGGTCCATATATATAAATATTTTGAAAAATGAATTCTATGGTTTCAGAAAGAAATATATGGTTTTAATAAATGTTGAGCCTTAAATTATTTAATTTAAATTAGGATGGATTTAATACATATGATATGTTTAAGTATAAAAATTATATTTCAAAATAGATTTTGGTAATAATTTGAATAAGTTAAGGTTGGAAAGAAATTTATTTAATTAAACCAATTTGAAACTTATTGAAATTGAGATTTAAGATATGATTTATAACTTGGGTTTTATTTAAATAATTTAATGAATAATTCTTGCTTAAATAAATTTAAGGAAATATTTAGTAAGAATGAAATTTAAGGATAGTTAAATGATATTGAATTTATTAAGTGAATATTCCCTGATTAAATAATAATAAAGTTGAACCAAGAGCTATAGGAAACCGTTAATTTTAACTTTGAAAATGTGGAATATTAAAGCTTTGAAATATATTGGAAATTAAATGATCTGTTTAGAAATGAATTAAATTGATGAATTGAACTTTGAATAAATTTGAATTTGGAATTTGAAGTTGATTTGAATCGATTTGCTAGACTTGAGGAAATTAAATACTTTACTTTTTAAATCATTTAATATATATATATATACTATTTTGGAAAATAGATATATTTGAAATGAAATGGTATTTGGGTTTTGAAGTAAATAAATTTAAAATGGCCACGGTGTCATAGTGTATATTCTCACCTTGTAGATAGTTCTACAGATCCTTAGAGGATGGTTATCCCAAACATCCTTTAAGTTACTTGTATTTCAGTTGATATTTCACTTGAGTTGGATTTATTGATATAAGAATGTTAATCCTGACTCGAGTGTTTTGTGTTTTGCTTTACGCTCGGGTCAGACCGAGTGATACAGCATTTGAGACTCACCCTTGGAGTTTGGAGCTTCCTTTGGAGATCCAACTATCGCCTCAGCTTCAGCTCTTCTAGTTGATTCGTTCAGAGAAGTCATCTGTTGTACTGGAGACTTCATTACATTTGAGATATCCTGTTGTATTTTATTTAACTCTGATGTTTATATAGTAGCTTCATGAACTACTATTTTATCTATTCCGCTGCGCATTATTGTATTACTCTGTGTCTGTGATTCTGTGATTGATTTATTTACTGCATATGCTGAGTTTTGCCAAATTTAAATTAACAATCTGATATTTTGAATTATTCAAGTCAGACATGTGTGGATTTATTGTCGATTTGAATGGTCCAAAATACCGGGTCGTTACACCAATAAAAAATAGTATGCAAATATACTGAAGCCCGTATGATGTATATGGACCATCGTATGTAATATCTAATCCGACCACTTGCTTGATCACATAAATTTCACCTCCAAACTAGTATAGATCACCTGATCTCTCTAGTGCGGACATCGATCAAGTTCCTTGATTAGAAACCTCCTTTCTCCTTACATAGCCATATACTATGATAGAAAACATCGGGATCATATCAAGTGTTCGCCGTCAATAATCGAGTGAAAAATCCTTGTTCGGATCGGTGTAAATCACCTCGAAATCATGTACTCGATTACTAGATCAAGAACAGTCATGCAAATAAAATGTTCTACGTACAACTTACGCATTTATCCTATTGGTTTCTTAACTTATACCAATATCCTTTCATCACCTTCTTTTACACAAAGTATTTCTCTTCAATACTAGAATCATTTATGAAGCATTTCATAAAACCTAACTTCAAGTTATCAAATATCTTATAACTTAAGTTCATACTCAT
The DNA here is from genome assembly GCA_030737815.1 of Allium fistulosum. NCBI lineage: Eukaryota > Viridiplantae > Streptophyta > Magnoliopsida > Asparagales > Amaryllidaceae > Allium > Allium fistulosum. Next base: position 72,709,234 of record CM060903.1, read on the forward strand.
ATAATACTTCACTACATCCTAAGAGTATATAGAAAACATCAAATTCATTTAACTTAGCAAGAATGTTCAACAAATTTAAAACTTGTTTTCAACTTACTACCTTCTCAATTTAAGAGTTACAAGAACTCAACTTTTATATTTTCATAAAAATACTCAGCCGGAAGTTCCATAACAATCCGGAAGTTCCCGACCGTCCAAAATGTCAAAAATCTTGTTTCATATTAATAAATGAAAATTATCAAACAAACACACCAAACATGATGAACATACTATACTATCATGATGATATGATACATGTGTCAATAAAGCAACTTATTAAAGTTTCACTTATTTATTAAACACATTTTACCGAAAAAGGAAAAACATGCAAAATTCCAACATTTATTCTGGGCTATGCCACTACCACTCGGGCCCCCTTCATAATATCCATGTAAAACTTTTCTACACCAAAAAGTTCTATCAAATTTTTTTAAAAGAAAAACTTTAGAACTAAACATCGTGTTTTGTTTCAATTCATTTGAAATATTATATATACATATATCTTTTGTTTATCAAATTATACTTTCGGAATCAAATCAAAATCTGTTTTACCAAAACAATTTTGAAGCACCCTCCATTTAGAAACCTGAAAATGAACGCGGATGATGCAGTAGTCATCAATATAATTATTTTCAAGCGACAAAAGTGAGTTCATTACATCCAAATCATTCCTTTCGGACTTAACCAAAATTATTTCCAAAGCGACATCAAATACTTCGTAAATATTACTAAGTACCATAATCTCAATCTCATAAATCAATTTTTCAAATATTTACTTTCAAATAATACTATTGTTAGTTTTCCAAAATCTTGAAAAATATTTTCAAAGACATCGGGATTTAAGTTCTCAAAATATCTACTTAAATCCTCTTCATTTGTAAAACATATTTTATAAACCATACTTATATAAAATCATTTTCTTATTAAAATCTTTCACCAATGTTTATTTACAAAATAATATCTTTCCATTAGATTAAAATAAATACTATTACCAAATTCAACTTTTATAAAAGTTAACTTCTAACCCAGCATGTCACCGAACGCCTTATAGTCAAACTGTGAAACTCAATTCATAAGGTGTTCGTTCTAATACATCTACAAATACCGTCTACCCAACCCATGTAATAGAAGGTAAAATTGCACATAAACGGGAAGAGCACAACTAATCAATCAACAAATAATAACAATGCTCATAAACTGGCTAAGCAATATTAAGATAAAAATTCTATAAATGATAACGGTGCTCCTAAACTGGTTGAGCATGTCAAATCATTCTATAAAGGATAACAATGCTCAAAAACAGGCCAAGCAAGGCTAAACTAATTAATGAGGGGTAACGAATGAACATTACTAATCCCTACGTTAATTAAACTACACTTTCAACAATTCATACTTATATAAGTTATCTTATGTAAGATCTTTAATTTTCATAGGTGTAATTATCTTTAAGATATACCATTATAGCAATTACAAATACGCTCTCATATGTATAATACACTCAGCTCATTCTAGGGTATTGCTTACCTTATCCCTAATGAGTCATACCCCACCAAATCCAAGGTTCTTGCTTAACCTTCAGCTCTAATACCACATGTAACGCCCCACCTTTTCGACCCCCAAATGTCGATACTAATACATCCACGATATTCACGTACCAAGTACTCAAAAGCTGAAAAGGTGGATTGTTATGTAAAATAAAAGGAAAAAGAAACATAATAAGAAAGGAATACAATATCAGAACCTCACAGCGGGAGAAGCGATAACATATAATATCAAAATATGGTACAAAACTGTCACTTTAAGATATACATCATTCAAGAGTTACAGTTCTAAATACTATCATCGGCCTGGACAGTTATAACAACTTGTCCTCACAATGTGGATATATACAATAGTAATGTGGCAGAAATAAGAATACTACGGTAGGTGAAACATCTAGCTCATCTCCTCGAGCTCCAATGAACATAAACAAAAACCTTCCTTTCTTAGATTACTCGAAAGAGAAAATGAGGAATATAGAGAAAACAAAAACCATGCGTCAGACAAAAGTTTGTATGAGAAACTCAAGAAATATGTATATAGCATATATCGGTACTTTAAGATCGCATGAAATGTCATAACAGTTATACCCTCAAAAGAACCACTCATCTAATAAGTATATAAGGTGATATATTAGATAATGTCTAGGGTGAAGAATATAAATATATATCATAGCCGAAATGATTACATTATTTACATTCAATAGCACATTAGAGGATAAAATCAAACCGATAAAGTGCATTCGCATAACGGATTTTCCGTTGAAGACATCTCCAGAACAAACGAGGCTAGCCTCCCGATAAGGGTAGAAACTACCTCTGAGCGACATATATCTCTAGACAAAATATACCAATAAGGTAAACATAGCCGGTCCATGCATAACACTTGTGATACCGAATACATCAAATCCCAGACACAATATGTCGATAAGCATACTCTAGGTATGGAGTCGATGTACCTATGGGTTAGCTAAACCCCATTGGCTATGCTCCTGCTCTGTTTTCTATCATTCCCGACGTTAAGGTTATGTTCGGCATCTCTCACACGAGCCTTCATCATTCGAACGGAACACGGATCTCCACAAGGATCCGGTCATCTCGAACAGTCCATGGATCTCCACACGGATCCCAGCATAAATCGTCCGACGAATACTAACATTGACCTCTTCCTTGGACTTAACCTTAAGGCAGACAGTTCAATTCTATAGCATTCCACTTCACAGCTGCTTCCAAAACATAGAATACATATATCAATTTTGCAGTGGTTTGTGATAAGTAAAATGCTTACCAATCCCAGTCTCTTAAAAATTAATTTGATGAATTTCCGGTCAAGTTCGATAGTCGACTAACTGTCTATCAAGCTAAAAATAGACGATCACATCAGGAAAGTCTCGTATACTTATCACATTTCCGACCTTTTTGTCTCATATTATCCCTCGATCAAGAGTGAAGCCGTTATGTTAGAGCACTATTGCTTATATTCCTACTCGAACATCACTCTTAACCCCCACAGATAGACAAGCCTACTTCGTTGGCTTTTAGTGCTTAGTATACGACTAAATACATTTCATAAACGAATAAACACAAAAAGTATGATTAAGTCACACAAATCACGATTAAGTCATATAAACGACTACTAATTCCCTTTTTATTTAATTAATACTTTCATTAATTAAAACCTCTTTTATTAGTAAAACTTATTTTATCTAACAAAACTTCGTTTCTCAATCCCTACTTTTCACTTGTACTCTTTCAATACTTCAAAACATATTCATATACTTATCTCAAATGGTATAAGTATATTTACAAATAATTAACAAAATTTCTTACATTAAACCTTTACTTTTTCTATCTTTCTTTCAAACGATTCCATGCTTATAATTTCCTTCAGAATATCCATTTTAAGGATCTAAGTACCTTGACAAATCCATTCAAAAGATTTAAAACTAATATTACTTAAACATTGTCACTACAAACCCAAAATCAAAACCATTTCAATTATGCTTATCTTTAAAACATTTTTTTAAAGATCTAGTTACATTCATAAGTATAATCAAAAATGGTTATAGATGAATGTTATTAACACACTGTCACGACAAACCTTAATCCATTCCATACTTATATTATCTTTAAAAATATTCGTTTAAAGATCTAAGTTAATATTTGATTAAGTTCGATTGTCGACTAGTCGATTATCCAGTTAAACATGGTCGCTTATAGAAATCACAGTTCATATACTTAACTCATTTCCGACATTCTAACTTATACTATCCCTCTTTCAAGAGTGTAGCCAAGTAAGTTAGAGCACCGATTGCATATCACAGCCTTGCATAGACACTTCATTCTGGAATCTCACAGATATAAAAGTCTACCTCGTCGGCTTTTAGTATTAAGTATAGCATTAATGACTTTCATAAATGAATAAGAGATCAACACGATTAATAAATTTTCGACATTCCTAACTTAACTATTACTCAGTCAAGAGGGAAGCCGGTAGGTTAGAGCACTGTGGCTTCTATCCCTATTCAAACATCAATCTCAACACACACAAATAAATAAGCCTGCTTCGTCGGTTTTAGTGTTAAGTATAGTTAATTCCCCTTTTCCAAACTTATATATAAATAATTTAAAAATACTTATAAATAGGTTTTAAATATCTATATAAAATATTATTTTAAAATAACTAATTTATTATTTGATGAAAATAAAATAAAAACATGTTTTATAATTTAAAACCCTTTTACTTTCAAAATTCATAAATAAACATTAAAAGTATATTTTAACTTCAGACCAACTTAATAATACTGAAAAAAAATGTTAGAAAACATCCTTAAAATTATTAGAGAAAAATACCAAATTTAAATGTCCTTTTAAACACTTAAAACCATAAGCAACTTATTACAGCATTTATAAATGCTGTTAAAAGTCCTTGTTAAAGAACAACATTGAAACGCACAATTTTTGTGACTAGTTTTCACCACTTTAACAAGTTATTTAAGGCTTTAAATTTTTACATTAAGTACTATCCTTAGGGTAATTAAAAACAATGGAAAGAAACACCTAAGAGAAATCCCGATTTAATTAGAAAAATTCCCAAAAATAGGACATTTCAAAGTGCTCATATAGCGACCTTCTTCTCGCTATAACTTTTTGCAACTTTATTTCACATGTTAATGAATGATTTCAACTCCCATATTTGTCCAGTAATAAGTACACTAATACTACTTATTGAAAATGTAAAGAAGACCCTAGGATGTCTCTCAAAGTTAACTTTGAAAATCGCCGAACATAAAGCATTTTCAAAATGCATCCATAACAACCTTTTCGTTTTTAACTTTCACAACTTTGGTTCACAATTTCTATAAGTTTCCAAACAATTTCTTTAATGCTCCGTACACCAAAATATATGTAGAGAACAAACTTCAATTCAACACACAATCCAAACAACCATTAAAACATCAAGTTAAGTCCACACCATATGTTTAAGAGGATAATAGAAGTGATGTTTTATAATATAAAGTTATCATTTGCTTTCAAAAGCAAGAGAGGTCCAAAGTTTATCTTTAAATAGTTAATGTCACTTTAACTTTATATTTCAACCATACAACATACACACACACAAACAAACAAGATAGTGAGATAACTCACTTAGATCCAAGTCAAACACATGCTCAAACACTCACAAAGTCAAGAAGACTTCTTACCATCACCAAACTTCCAAAAATCCAAGTTTTGGTACTTACAAACCAAGGCAACACTTCCTCCTCTCTCCTATTGCTCATTACCTCACCATGATCCCCTCATTCCATCTATATATTTCCACTTTTGACTTTAGATCCTTGCTTTCTAAGGTGTTTTAAGACGTTGGTGACAGTTTGGTGGAGTTTGGAGAAGATTTGAACTAATTAGAGAAAGATTAGTGAAGAACAAAGTGGATTAGTGCTAATCCACTTCCACCATTTTCTTAATTTTTAGAATGTGATTAGTGAAACCCTTAAGGGTGTATTTATAAAATTTTTTAAAAAGTCACAAACACCTTCTACCTTCCATGGAAGGTCACAAAGGAGCCTCCCTCTCACATGCTACCTTTACATCTATTATTTAACACTTAAGACTAGGCCTGTCAACGGATACTTTCGGATGCGGATAGTGCCATATCCGCATCCGCATCCGAAATGATTTTCGGATATCGGATATCCGCATCCGCGGATACGGACGGATATCAGATAATTATCCTATCCGCTAACGACCGATAAATCAAGAAATATAAATATAAATTTTAAGTTTAACATACTTTTTTTCAATCCAATTGATCATAAAAGTGTTAAATATAAACAAATATGGGGATAATAATTAGTTTTGAGCGGTTAATAAGCATTAAATGTATATAATATAAACTATTAACTTGATAAAACAACAAATAAATATCTTTCATTATACTAAAATACACACAATTTGTACTATAATATTGACAAAGACCGGACGGATAATTTTCGGATGCGGATGTCTTCGTATCCGTATCCGCATCCGTTTTTTCGGATATCGGATATTATCCGCTTTTCGGATACGGATGCAGATGGATTTCGGATTTTTCAGGTATCCATTGACAGCCCTACTTAAGACTTTCCTTAAAAGCTCATTTTCAATATGTCTTCTATGACATCACCCATGACATCATCAAAAACTTTATTTCCATGAATTTTAAAATATTTTTATTCCATTTTAATGATTTCACAAGCAAATAAGTGTATGCAAAAAAGTTTGAACAACTTTTGATAAGTAAAAAGCTGTTTATCGATAAAACGATTTTCGACCACATTATCGATATTTCTTCAAAGTAAATTTTTTGTAAATTTTTTTTGAAAACAAGTTTACCATCATTAGTTATGATTTAAAAGAGAGTCAACAAGGTAATTAAATCATTTTAATAACATTTAGTCCAAGATTCAAATATTTAAATGATTCGGATATTTAAATACAAAGTGTCCAAAATTTCGGATCGTTACAAATTTGGACTTAGACTACACGTTTATATTGAAATTGTCCCTTAGCTAATTATATTCCTGTAAACACTCTTACTATTATTTACCTTAGCATGACCAATGCCGACTTTAATTGTGACTGCTACTAGAATGATCTTAGATTTCAATACGCTAAATGTTACAGGATTTTACTTAATACCATCTTGAAAATTTCTTATTGGTATTTATAGATTAAAAGGAACCAATGGATGTTTAATAATGTTAACACTCCTTCTGACAACCTGATCCATGTTACTATGCTTTTCAGCTACAATTGGACTGCAAATCCAAGCTACAAATTAGCCAAAAGTGTTTACTTTAAGGAATTTCTTAAAAAAGTAACAAGGCACATTGTTGTCTTGAAGGTAAAAATGCATACAACCATGAGACACATGGTATGGCCTTAAGCATCGACCTATTTGATCCTTTAACGTAGATAACTACTAGAACGTTTTTCTCTTGAGTGAAAACTAATTTCATTTTGCTCCCGTTCTGGCTTTACTTTTTCAACATATATATATATATATATATATGTATGTATGTGTATGTAAGTATGTATGTATGTAATCACTACTTATATACATATATGTGTTGGACTCACATTTGTCGTCAAGATTATTTAGGTTTAATAGGTGTAGGATCTAGATTAACCCTAGAGGGGGGGGGGTGAATAGGGTTATAGCAAATTTCTCGAATTAAACACGTAATCAAAATGCAGATAAATAAATATGCAGAAAAGTAAATCACACACAGAATTTACCCAGCTTCGGCAACCCCTGCCTACTGCTGCATTCCCAGATTTCTATTAGAATTAAACAGTATCCCGCTTACAAACACTCCTACAGACTCGCACACCCTGCTCCGCCTATAGAGTTTCGTAAACTCGCACACCCTGCTCACTAAACTAACCCTAACTAGACAATCTGACACTACCTAAACCCTAGGTGGTGATTTACCCTTACTTGACTTGAAAAAGTAAAACTGAAAACAAAAACCCAAAGAAAAACAAGAGCAAAATTTAAATTTAAACTTGATAACAAATTTTGCTCTAAAAATAATCCGGGCCCAAACTAAATTAAAACTAAGCCTTTTAAATAACTAGCCCGGCCCCCTTATATTTTATTTACGATCCCCCTTTGTTTTATTTGCTCCGGCCCGCTTTCATATTTATCAGCCCGATCCTTTTTGATGAGATAATGGCGACTTAGTTCGTTCTTATGTGAAATTGAATTAGAGCTGATGCTTCTGAGATTAGGGCTTCGTCTCTCTTTCCTTTTGCTGGTGAATCTGAATTGGGGCTTCGGCTCGATCTCTGGAATTAGGGCTTCGGCTTGTTCTTTTTGCTCGATTATGGAATTAGGGCTTCGCCTTTGTTATCTTTCTCAGATTTGAAAAATTAGGGCTTTTCGAAGTGCCGTTACTACTTCGATCGAATCTGTGGTTGGTCGAGAGTTGCCTTGCTCGATCGATTTCTCGTTGCTCTCTCTGGCTACTTCGAAGAGTTCGATTCTTGCTTCCGGTAAGAATTTATGCTTTGTGCTTTTATGATTTTCGTATTCGAACTCATATCTTTTGCCGATGATGTTGAATTTGATTTATAGGGCTCGATTCCTTGAATCTTCGATGGTATATATTTATTTGAATTTGTCAAATTCTTTTCTCTGGCCGCTTGATAATGCTTGAACGATTTAGATGATTGCGACTTGTTCAATTCCTATATTTTCGTTACTTGATGGTCACGGCTTTGATTCATTTCGTGTATACACGTATATTTTGTAATTCTTGGTTGACTTCTTCTTTCTGGCCACTTGTGATTTCTAGAAACTGCAGTTGACTTTGTACACTTTGATTTTGTGATTTCTAGAAACTGCAGTTGACTTTGTACACTTTGATTTTGTGATTTCCTGGCCTTGTGATGTTCACGGCTTCATCTTTCTGTAGCATACTGTATTAAGTTCATATGCTTGCTGTCCCATATCTGTTCCATTTACAATCTGCACGTGTACATGCTTTGAGTCACTGTTTGTCACTTGAAGCTGTTCATTGAACTTGAATACGTTGGTTGCTTTGTAGTTGTGCATTGCTATACTGTTTAGAGTTCGAGACTTGTTCATTCTACTTGTATCACTACTTTATCTTCGAACTGCACTTGGTTTTGCTTTTGTTCAAACTGTACAATGATTTTGTATTGGTTGGTTGGTTAGTTTCACTTGAGTCTGGTCTCACTTCTTGTCTCGACTTTGTGTATTGATTTGAGCAGTTGTCTATGCACTTGTACATTTGGTTCATTGAACTTGAATTTGTTAGTTAATCTGGTTGCCTCGAGTTTTGCTGCACTTGTATAGTTGCTGTATACACTTTGTTTCTTTGGCCTGATTTCTTTGTGAATAGCATTTGAGTTGAGTCATGGTAACAATGGCTTGACCTTTGCATTTTGTTTGTTGTTTGGTGCCTCCTTGAATTTGTGTAGACTGTCTTGACCACTTGATTGTATTCAAATTTGATTTTCGAATTACACCTGATTTGAATCCGATTTGGATTTGACCTTGTGACATCATTTTATTGCACTTGAGTTGAATCCTGTATTTGGGTTTGACCTGTGCTCACTTGTCCCTGTAAATCGATCAAGTGTATATCGGTGTGCACGGCCTTGTGGCATGTACAGTGATACACTGTGCATGTCACATTGTTCGTGTGTGATGAATTCAAATATAAATGATGACGAACAACCCAAATGACTGAGGCAAATATTATTTTCAAAAATCACATTTTATTTTATACTGCAAAAACATTTCCTTTTCAATTTTACTGCGTCAATGTATATTTCTGCAGATTGCTCAGATGCTGGATTCACATTGGAATGAAGTTGAAGATAAATACGAGTGTGAGTGATATGTAGTGAGGAACTAATGTAACTATGAAATTGTGATGAAACTGTATTGTGACTGAAATTGTATAGTTATAGCGAGAGCTTGAAATTGTACTATCAAAATTGTAATAAATATTTGTTTGAATAAAATATTCGTTTGAATTCCAATTCTGTGTTATTTATTTTATTCAGCAAATATTTATTTTATCTGTGAAAAATAAAATAGTACAACATCAAATACATTTAAATGAATGTATATATGTTTATTATCATCAAACAAAAAAGCATATACATGCATATTCCACAATCTCCCCCTTTTGATGATAACAAACATATATTTAAGATTTTGACTATTGTAAATGTATTTGATTATTCAATTTGCTCCCCCTATTTAAATGCTCCCTCTCTACACAATACTCCCCCTACATATATGCATGAGAATAAAATATGCAATATGAATCTATATGCAAATAGAAAATATGTGAATTTTATTTTCCAAAATCTTAACCTTTCTCTCCCCCTTTTGTTATCAGCAAAAGAATAATAGTAATAGAAAAATAGAGATATAGTGATAGACATTAATACAATATTAAAGCTCAATCGAGTGTAATTATTAATTTTAATAAGAAAATCAAACAAAAATCATAAATACTTTAATTGACGCATATTCCATTTTAGAATGATAGGAATGATTTCATCGAATAAAACCATATAGTTGTGTCTATTTGTGGTATATTTATTTTAGGAAATTTGAATATCCACTAACCATGCATAACCGTTAGGACTTTTAAATGAGATTAGTAGTATTCTAAATTTTTATTTTTAATTTAAAAATGAATTCAAGTATCTTCTAACCACGCATAACCGTGAGGACTTTTAAATGGGATTAGAATCAACTTGTCTATTTAATCAATCAATTTTGATATGCGTTCCATACATGCATAACCGTGAGGACTTTTAAATGAGCATGGAAGCACATAAAAAAAATCCAAGTAATTCATCCATGCATAACCGTGAGGACTTTTAAATGAGAGTGAATATTTTGGATATTATTATTTATTGTTAGAAATATATAAAAAATGAAGCACAAATGATTTCCGTTTAAACTACCACATATTGACATACTATATTGTCTTTTTGATGAGTGATGGTCGATAGAAAAATGATAGAAATAGAAATGATCATGGAATATTTATCAACAAAAAGTTTTTATAACTCTTGTTTAAATTTCTAAAGAAATTTTCTAATTATACTTTCTCAAGATATAATATATAATTAATGTCAACACTTATCTTATTTTCAATTACTACAAATCTTTTTAGATAATTATTAGGGGATCAGATTAGTTTAAAATCAATTTCAAAAATAATCAAATAACTAATCTGAAAAGAGTGGTTAATCGAAATTATTTTCTAGAAGGGGTTTAAGAAAAAAATTTCTGCTGAATTGAAAAAAATTATTTCAAGTGAAAAATGTGCAGATATTTTCTTTGAAAAATGATGCAGCTAATGAAAGTCAATAAATAATCACATTTCACTAGTAATTTTTCTAACAACTACATTGCCAGTGAAATCTGCATCTGATTTTTACTTTCACTCAGTAATCACTCGAATGAAGTCATAGACCAGATTATGAAATTTCAACAAATTCTTTCAGAAAAATGTTCAACAATGAAATTCTCTTGAAATTGAATTGAAGTCGTGTTAACCATTAAACAAATATCATAGTGTCAGATTTAGGAATCGTAGGATCAACAGTCATTAAACCATCATCATTATTTCAAAACAATTTCTTAACGTTTCACCAATTTTCACAAAGTTTCAACAATTTCAACAATTTCTCAAAAACATTTTTATAGCATGAGTAATCAATCAACATCATAATTTGACCAAACAGATTAAATTCAATGATGAAAATGGTTGGTCAACTTTTAAGCACAAATCAAAGTCATGGATAAGAGCAAGTCATGTAAGATCATATTAGAATCTGTTCAACCATCATAATTACTTCGAGTAAATCCATCAGAATTAATCATCATCAATCATTTCACATAACTGGCTGATTTAATTCAGATTATGGTGCAGATTTTCACATTTTATCTATCGTTTGAAAATAAATACAATTACCTGTTTTACCTGTATGATAATCTTTCGTTGTTTGCCTATTGTGAATCTATCACCTTTATACTAGGCTAAGGAACATTGATTGTCGCCCGTTGTGTATCTGAAACAGCCAGAATCCAGATAACACTAATGTTGTTCCTTAGCCTACCACCACACCTACACGGTTAAAGATTTATGTGACCTATTTGTTTTTATAGGTCCATGGTTGTTAGTGGCAGAATAATTGTGAATAAACAATCCCTTTGGAACCCAAATTTGTTTTGTCCTTTCATTCTTGTTCCAATAGACATGAAATTTATTTGTAGAATTTTTAGGAACCCAAACTTGTATAAATTTTGTGCTCTTGTTCCTATGACTATGATGTCCATTTATTTCACATCCAGTAAAGACACTCTTTCCTTTAGCACTATCAACTTGTGTTTTTCCAAAACCTAGTCCTTTTCTATTGTTAGCAAACAATTGATTTCCTAATAACATATTGAATGTTTTTTATCCTCTAGAAAAGTTACTCAGTGATTTCTCAAGATCTTGGACTTTGATTTTTAGTGTTGTGTTTTCAGTCACAAGTGAGGTGCATCTATTTATAAAATCCTTTTTCCTAGTTTCAACGGTTTCCTTTAGATTCAAGTTTTCTTTTTCAAGATTCTCAAAGCTATTCTTCAGTTTTGATAATTCTGAATCTAAAGTTTTACAGTTTTTACAGTCTAGGTTTTGAATATTTTCAAGTTCAGTTTCTAACCTAAAATTTTCACGGGCAAGTTCTTTCCTATCAGATTTCAGTTTTTCAATTTTAGAATCTAGAGCATCAACAGTTTTAGTAAGATCGAGGCACAAATAAACAAGTTCTTTATAAGAATAGTTCTTTACCTCATTAGATTCCTCTGAGCTTGCTTCTGAATCTGATCTTGATTCCTCTGAGCTTGCTTCTGAATCTGATCTTGCCGTAATACATAAGTTAGCCTCCTCTGAGCTATCAGTTGAAACTTCCTCTCCTTCCTCATCATCCCAAGTCGCTGCGAAGGCCTTCTTCTTTTTCTTTCCTTTGTTGATTTTGAGAAGTGGGCAATTTTGTTTGAAGTGACCAGGCTTGTTGCAGTTATAGCAGATTAATTCATTTTCAGAGTTGTCAGAATCTTTTGACCTATTACCACTGGTTTTCTTCTTGCATGGCTTGAATCTTGACATTCTTCTAAGATTATTGACAGCCATTGCAAGCACTTCAATTAGATCTTCTGTTTCATCATCGCTCTCTTCTCTGCTCTTTAAGGCAATCGTCTTCTTCTTTGATTCGGGGTTGTTGCGTTCTTCCTTTGCTTTTAGCTCAAGCTCATACGTCATCAAGTTTCCGATCAAATCCTCCATGCTTAATTTACTCAAATCTTTCGATTCTTGTATTGCTGTGACTTTTGCCTCAAAGTTCATCGGTAAGACTCGTAGTATCTTCCTTACTAGCTCTACCTCGGAGAATACCTTTCCAAGCGCTCTAGCATTGTATACCAAGGTTGAGAAGCGTCCAAACATGTCCTTTATGCTCTCGCCTTTGTCCATCACAAAGTTCTCGTATTCATTGCTGAATAGGGCTAGACGAGACTCCTTGACTTGAGAAGTTCCTTCGTGTGTCACCTCCAAAGTATGCCAAATTTCCTGTGCTGTTTTACAATGAGAAATTCTATTAAATTCAGTTTTATCAAGAGCACAAATCAAAGCATTCATGGCTTTAGCATTTGTGGTTTTCAATTTCTTATCGTTAGCATCCCACTTATCCCTAGGTTTAGGAATCTCAATATCACCAACAGTTATAGTGGGAGGTGTATAGCCAGTTTCAATAATATCCCAAACATCATAATCTACAGAACTAAGATAAATACCCATCCTAACTTTCCAGTAAGCATAATCATTCCCATTAAACATTGGTGGCCTAACAATAGGTTGCCCCTCAGAAAAAGCATTATTTGAAAAATTCATGACTCAAGAGTTAAAGAAAAATACCGGGCTCTGATACCACTTGTAGGATCTAGATTAACCCTAGAGGGGGGGTGAATAGGGTTATAGCAAATTTCTCGAATTAAACACGTAATCAAAATGCAGATAAATAAATATGCAGAAAAGTAAATCACACACTGAATTTACCCAGCTTCGGCAACCCCTGCCTACTGCTGCATTCCCATATTTCTATTAGAATTAAACAGTATCCCGCTTACAAACACTCCTACAGACTCGCACACCCTGCTCCGCCTATAGAGTTTCGTAAACTCGCACACCCTGCTCACTGAACTAACCCTAACTAGACAATCTGACACTACCTAAACCCTAGGTGGTGATTTACCCTTACTTGACTTGAAAAAGTAAAACTGAAAACAAAAACCCAAAGAAAAACAAGAGCAAAATTTAAATTTAAACTTGATAACAAATTTTGCTCTAAAAATAATCCGGGCCCAAACTAAATTAAAACTAAGCCTTTTAAATAACTAGCCCGGCCCCCTTATATTTTATTTACGATCCCCCTTTGTTTTATTTGCTTCGGCCCGCTTTCATATTTATCAGCCCGATCCTTTTTTATGAGATAATGGCGACTTAGTTCGTTCTTTTGTGAAATTGAATTAGAGCTGATGCTTCTGAGATTAGGGCTTTGTCTCTCTTTCCTTTTGCTGGTGAATCTGAATTGGGGCTTTGGCTCGATCTTTGGAATTAGGGCTTCGGCTTGTTCTTTTTGCTCGATTATGGAATTAGGGCTTCGCCTTTGTTATCTTTCTCAGATCTGAAAACTTAGGGCTTTTCGAAGTGTCGTTACTACTTCGATCGAATCTGTGGTTGGTCGAGAGTTGCCTTGCTCGATCGATTTCTCGTTGCTCTCTCTGGCTACTTCGATGAGTTCGATTCTTGCTTCCGGTAAGAATTTATGCTTTGTGCTTTTATGATTTTCGTATTCGAACTCATATCTTTTGCCGATGATGTTGAATTTGATTTATAGGGCTCGATTCCCTGAATCTTCGATCGTATATATTTATTTGAATTTGTCAAATTCATTTCTCTGGCCGCTTGATAATGCTTAAACGATTTAGATGATTGCGACTTGTTCAATTCCTATATTTTCGTTACTTGATGGTCACGGCTTTGATTCATTTCGTGTATACACGTATATTTTGTAATTCTTGGTTGACTTCTTCTTTCTGGCCACTTGTGATTTCTAGAAACTGCAGTTGACTTTGTACACTTTGATTTTGTGATTTCCTGGCCTTGTGATGTTCACGGCTTCATCTTTCTGTAGCATACTGTATTAAGTTCATATGCTTGCTGTCCCATATCTGTTCCATTTACAATCTGCACGTGTACATGCTTTGAGTCACTGTTTGTCACTTGAAGCTGTTCATTGAACTTGAATACGTTGGTTGCTTTGTAGTTGTGCATTGCTATACTGTTTAGAGTTCGAGACTTGTTCATTCTACTTGTATCACTACTTTATCTTCGAACTGCACTTGGTTTTGCTTTTGTTCAAACTGTACACTGATTTTGTATTGGTTGGTTGGTTAGTTTCACTTGAGTCTGGTCTCACTTCTTGTCTCGACTTTGTGTATTGATTTGAGCAGTTGTCTATGCACTTGTACATTTGGTTCATTGAACTTGAATTTGTTAGTTAATCTGGTTGCCTCGAGTTTTGCTGCACTTGTATAGTTGTTGTATACACTTTGTTTCTTTGGCCTGATTTCTTTGTGAATAGCATTTGAGTTGAGTCATGGCAACAATGGCTTGACCTTTGCATTTTGTTTGTTGTTTGGTGCCTCCTTGAATTTGTGTAGACTGTCTTGACCACTTGATTGTATTCGAATTTGATTTTCGAATTACACCTGAGTTGAATCCGATTTGGATTTGACCTTGTGACATCATTTTATTGCACTTGAGTTGAATCCTGTATTTGGGTTTGACCTGTGCTCACTTGTCCTTGTAAATCGATCAAGTGTATATCGGTGTGCACGGCCTTGTGGCATGTACAGTGATACACTGTGCATGTCACATTGTTCGTGTGTGATGAATTCAAATATAAATGATGACGAACAACCCAAATGACTGAGGCAAATATTATTTTCAAAATTCACATTTTATTTTATACTGCAAAAACATTTCCTTTTCAATTTTACTGCGTCAATGTATATTTCTGCAGATTGCTCAGATGCTGGATTCACATTGGAATGAAGTTGAAGATAAATACGAGTGTGAGTGATATGTAGTGAGGAACTGATGTAACTATGAAATTGTGATGAAACTGTATTGTGACTGAAATTGTATAGTTATAGGGAGAGCTTGAAATTGTACTATCAAAATTGTAATAAATATTTGTTTGAATAAAATATTCGTTTGAATTCCAATTCTGTGTTATTTATTTTATTCAGCAAATATTTATTTTATCTGTGAAAAATAAAATAGTACAATATAAAATACATTTAAATGAATGTATATATGTTTATTATCATCAAACAAAAAAGCATATACATGCATATTCCACAATAGGCTGTTATGAGTTGGATTAATTATATCGTGGCACTTCTACGGACGGAATATGATATTTTATTACCGTGAATGGCTCTTTTGATGGCTCATTATGGATTTTACTTGTTGATATTATTTATGGATGCACATCCATTATTTTACATTCAACGATCAGCTTAGTATGTTAACGTGCTTTAGATGTTCAAAGAACAATATAATTTATTTGACTGCAACAACTATCGTTTGCTTATGGCTTTCGTCTTTTGATTATGATTTCTTCTTGACTAGTGTTTTCGTTGGTTCTACTTCATGGTCTTAGTATCTTTATTTGTGACCTAGTATTAGGTTTTTATGAGAGGGTTTTCTTTTCTCTTCTTTATACGGGGATTTTTTGCTACATGTCGAGCTTGTTAGTAGCGCCATTTTAAAGTGTAGAAAAAATTATATGAGTACTCTTATCGTTGAGAGGATCACTCATTTTACTCAAAAAATTTAAAGTATGTAAATAAGAAAATCCTTAAAAAATGTTATGTGGTTGTAGTTGCAAATCGTTATGATCATGAGTAATTAATCACAATATAAAATAACATTTTATGTTAAATATTGCTAGTCAAGATGTTTTAAGAAAAGATATCGATACATTCGTTAAGACTAGAGTATGTAATGCTCTCCAAATGTTGGATAGTGTGTTACTCATTATTGTTGGTGGCACCAAGAGGTTACATACTTATAGTTATTGGACAACCGTAGAATGACCCAACCGAGAGTTTCAATTTGGTTTATGACAACTATGTCAAACAAGAAATCTTAATATAAAAATGTAACACGGTTTTATCAAATTGAGAATAGTATGGAATTTCAACTTGAATACTCCACTTTGTTTATAGTTAAATCTTGGCGTGACGACCATCGAGCGACTATAGTTGGGTCAGAGTTGAAGCATATGAAGTGAAACATTATTTAATAGAAAATCCGTCTTGTCTGTTGTATCAACTCAAAGTCAAAATCTTTAGCCAGAGTAGAATAATTAATATTAAATGTTATGATTGAACCATGGACTTTGTAAATGGACTGAATAGTTATATATGGATATTATTGGAGAATTTACTAATACCAAACTCCAAATATCTTAAAGTGATATTGTATTAACGAAAAGAACTTGTGTATATTATATCATTACTTAATGGTACCACTTAAAAGTGATCTAATTTTGATTTATCAAAAATATCTACAAATGATGAATTTAGTCAAACTTTCACACCATCAGCTAAGATGATGTGTGAACGTTAATATTCGAATTGTTTAATTTTAATAGCTGACTGAATCACACATATTAGTCACACAACCACGTTTGTGAATTCTACGACATACCATACGATTTAATTAGTTTATAAAATATTATAAATTAATTAAATTAATTTATTTAAGAAATATTAGTTATTACTGTATTCGATGTTGTGTTTTTCATAAATGAAGTGGCTTCTAGAAATTTTTTGGGTGCCATTAGTATTTTTTGGATGTATATATAAATATTATATATGCACTTATCGATTTACGATATCGATATATATTTAATAGGGCATTAAATATAAACAATTAGTTAATGGGTTGAAGATATTTTTTGACTAATGACTAGTCATTGTATAGTTGGCCATAAAAGGGAGAAGGAGAGGTTGCATCTGGTTTGAACTGGTACAAAAGACTAAGTAAAAGGTGGAAGATATTTCTCTCATTGCTCCATCTATAAATCCCAATGCATACTAACCCTTTTTCACTTGATATTTCATGCCCTAACCACCGCCATCTTGCTATCGACCTTATCTCCCTTAAGTTGAATCCCCTTGATTCAAAATATCTAAACAAAATTTAAAAGTGGTAGCATTCATTTTGTTAAAAATTCGAGTAGAGGATTGAAGATCATATGACTCAATTATAGATTGAAATATTACGAACGACAAGATCTTCTAATTAATAATCTATTTTATTTTAAATCGATATGCTTCTGTCCCTCTATACCAGTGTATATAATATTGCCATGTATATGCATAATTTTACTTAACGACTTAGAAATTAAAATATAATTCACTTGAATTAGTTTTAAAATTGCGATATATTGAAATTGAAATTGGATAAAACTATACACACACAACATTAAAATTCGACCATATGCAAATATTATTTTGTATTAATTATTTTGGAAAGTCATATTTAATTTTAATATAAACATAATTTACTTAAATTAAATATAGATTTTGGCTATATATATATATATATTATTTTTGTTTTGACTTTAAAAAAATTACTCACGGGTTTTTAAAACATTAAAAATTAAGGATAAAAACAATTTGCTTGCTAATTAAAAAATATTATATATTATATATAAATTTATATTTAAATTATATATATGTATATATTAATTTTCGCTTAAATTAATATTGTAATGTATATTTAAAAATTAATAAATTTGAATTAGTCATCATATTAGATATTTAATTTTAATATTTTGAAATTTAAAATATTTTAAAATAGTCAAATTGAATTTATAATTTAAATATAAAATAGTTTGACCGAGCCAATGTTATTTTGAACTAAGATATTTTAAATATTGAATTTTGATTCAAATTAATATGTTTTTACTTAGTCAAATAACTTTTTAGCAAGTTTAATTTAATTATATACATACACAGTTATTTCAAATATATATAGCAATATATAATATATAGATATATATGTCTAAACTATATTTATATATGTACGGTATTAATAATATGTGTATACAAACTATATACATATATCTTAGTATATTTAAACATGTATATATTTGGGCTTTTTATTCCCTTGATATGTATATGGAATTAGCATACGCACACACATAATACACACGCACACACATAATACACACGCACACACAATATATATAAATCTCAATCTATATGTGGTTGCGCCAAAAATGGTCACAAACACCCAGTTGTATGTGAAAGTACCAATTTTCGAAAACAATATCCAAATAGAAAGATAAGCACGCAGATCACAGAATAAATAGCAGAAAAAGTAAAGAAACACATGAGTTTTATAGTGGTTCGGCAAACTCCGGCCTACGTCCACTCCAATAATCTTTTATTTATACTATAAGATTACAAGTACAGTTGGTTTTTGCATTAGAAAAGTATGAAGGAAGAGTTAAGAAGTGATGAAGAAGAGCCAGCCGAAAAGTCCCTTGCAATGAGCCAAGTCAGCTGTATTTATAGGTGAAGACATGCATGGATCGGGTTAAAATTTCGGCAGAAGAACTTCTAGGCCCATACGACCCGACCCACAAAATTTGGGATCGACCAGACACCAAAAAATAATTTAGCCGATCATTCCATGCTAACTCTAATGAGGCTGCGATCGGTTTTATGGGGTCCCTGATGCCTCTAGTCCATGCTCCCAAAGTTTTGCACCATCCGACTTACCGTTTGTGAGATATCGATCGATCTTCGCTGTTTTGACAAGAAATTGGATCAAGCGAGATCATTCCATGCTTCATCCTTTTGAGCTGCGATCGATCATGTGGGTTCCACATGATGTTAGCTACTTGCACTCCAAATTTCATGTAATTCTGACATACCATTTTTGAGATATCGTGTTTTCCGAAAACTATGGATCTTTATGTTGATTTGTACGATTGATCAAATAACAATCAGCCTAATTTCCAAGATTTCATCCTTTTGAGCTGCGATCGATCATGGGGTGCCCCATGATGTAGGATACTTGCCTTTCAAATTTTGAGCAATTCCGACATACCGTTTGTGAGATACCGTGTTTTCCATAAAACTATGGATCGTTATGTTCATTTGTATGATCGTTCCAATAACGATCGACCTAATTTCCAAAATTTCATCTTTTTGAGTTGCAATCGATAATGAGGGTGCTCCATGGTGTAAGATACTTGCCCTTCAAATTTCATGCAATTCTGACATACCATTTGTGAGATATCGTGTTTTCCGTAAAACTATGGATCGTTATGCTGATTTGTACGATCGTTCCAATAACGATCGGCCTAATTTACAATATTTCATCCTTTTAAGCTGCAATCAATCATGGGGGTGCTCCATGATGTAAGATACCTGCTCTCTGAATTTTGTGCAATTCCGATGTACCATTTGTGAGGTATCGGGTTTTCCGTAAAACTATAGATCGTTATACTAATTTGTACGATCGTTCCAATAACGATCGGCCAAATTTCCAAGATTTCATCCTTTTGAGATATGATCAATCATAAGGGTGCTCCATGATTTAAGATACTTTCCCTCCAAATTTCGTGTAATTCCGACGTACCGTTTGTGAGATATCGCGATTTTCGTAAAACTATGGATCATTATTCTAATTTGTACGATCGTTCCAATAACGATCGGCATAATTTCCAAGATTTCATCTTTTTGAGCTGCGACCAATTATAAGGGTGCTCCATGATGTAAGATACTTGCCCTCCAAATTTCGTGCAATTACGACGTACTGTTTGTGAGATATCGCGTTTTCCGTAAAACTATGGATCGTTATGCTGATTTGTACGATCGTTCCAACGATTGGCCTAGTTTCCTAGATTACGTCCTTTTTAGCTACAATAAATCATGGGGGTGTTTCATGATGTAAGATACTTTCCCTCCAAATTTTGTGCAATTCCGATGTACCGTTTGCGAGATATTGCATTTTCCGTAAAGCTATGGATCGTTATGGCTGATTTGTACGATCGTTCCAATAACGATCGGCTTCTTTTCCATGATTTGGGAGTTACGATCATTTTTGTGGGCTCCACTCTTCAATATAGTTATGATTTGAATGTTTCAGGTGCATTTACTTTGTAGATTTTGATATATTGATCAATCTTCGTCGATTTACGCTGTTTTATGGATCGTTCCTGATCGATCCATATAAATTCTTCATTTGCCCATAACTCAAGCATACGAACTCCAATTGAATTGAAATTTGAAATGTTGCCTCATAGGATCCTTTCTTGTCACTTCATATTAATTGCACCGAGATTAGGACCCAGTCTGAATCCGCCCAACTATTGTCCATAGTTCCAAATAAAATCGATTTCTGAGCCTGATTACCGTCTCTCCGGGCTTCCCGCCTTGATGATCACAGAAGCCATTTAGCCAACTTTTTTGATATATTTCCTTTTCAAGAGGCACTATAACATTTTCCCCTCGAAACATGCCTTGCAGTAGGAAGGCGTGTTTTGAATTGCCTTAAGTCCAATGTTCGAAACCCGTTGATGACCTGTGAACAAATCTGTGATCTTGCCTAATTGTTAGTAACGACCGTTTGGGATCGATAATCAAAATTCACAGTCGTCCCAGGCTGATTATGATCGTTCGAGATTGAGTACCTGTTCGAGGTGTAATGTGATCGTTCGAGATCGAGTGCCCGTTCGAGGCGAAATGTGTCGTTCGAGATCGAGTGCCTGTTCGAGGCGTAATGTGATCGTTCGAGATCGAGTGTCGTTCGAGGTGAAATGTGATCGTTCGAGATCGAGTGCCTGTTTGAGGCGTCAAGTGATCGTTCTAGATGAGTGCCGTTCGAGGAGGAATGTGATCGGTTAAGATCGAGTGCTTGTTCGGGGCGTAATGTGATCGTTCAAGATCGAGTGCCATTTCGTGGCGTAATGTGATCGTTCGAGATCGAGTGCCGTTCGAGTCAAAATAGTTATTTTTCACATTCAAGTGGGTACTGGAATCATTTGTTATGGCGGTTTATCGCCATATCAGAGCATGCCTAAGGACCGACCACGATCCCATACATGTATAAGTGACTTAGCCGTTTTAATGTGGAGTTCTTTTACTTCATGCCATCCCGATCAAGAGATGATGACCTGTGCTCTTAAACCGAGCTCGCTCCAATTACTGTTGGATGATGGCTGCTCCTATTCCTTCATTGCTATCCATTTTGCTTACAAAGCCATCCAAATCTGTGCCCCAAGTTCCATGGGGAGTAGTGCTAATCCATTCTCCTTGGTCGGGGCCAGTTGCTCCAATCCATATCCAAGTTTGCTAGTTTCTGCTCCAAGTCCTAGATTCCAATTTCCAACTGTTCCTGCTACTCCATTTCCTTGTTTTGTGTTCCAGCTTGTCCCATCTGCCCGAGGAGATTTTGGATCATCTCATCTTGTCTCTTTAGCATCCTTTCCGGCATAGCTTCCATCATCGTTTCCATCTCGTCTCTGGTGATGTAGATATATGTCTGATTTGCTCCAGCTCCAGAAGAAGTCGCCTGACTCCCTCTATGGTGGCTCCTATCAGTTAATGGTCTCCTTGTTGATTGCCTAGCCATTGCTTCCTAGATCCAAGTATCCAAGCTTCTAAATCCAAGATCCTAGCTTCCAAATCCGTAGGTGCTAGTCCTTCACAGTGAAAGCACCAAAATGTTTGAGCCAAAAATGGTCACAAACACCCAGTTGTATGTGAAAGTAACAATTTTCAATAACAATATTCAAATAGAAAGATAAGCATGCAGATCATAAAATAAATACCAGAAAAATTAAATAAACACACGAGTTTTATAGTGTTTCGGCAAACTCCGACCTACGTCCACTCCAGTAATCTTTTTTTATACTATAAGATTACAAGTATAGTTGGTTTTTGCTATAAAAACATAATGGAGGAAGAGATAAGAAGTGATGAAGGAGAGCCAGCCGAAAAATCCCTTGCAATGAGCCAAGTCCGTTGTATTTATAAGTAAAGACGTGCATGGATCGGGCTGAAATTTCGGCAGAAGAACTTCTAGGCCCATATGACCCGACCCACAAAATTTGGGATCGATCGGACACCAAAAAATAATTTAGCCAATCATTCCATACTAACTCTAATGGGGCTGCGATCATTTTTATGGGGCCCTCATGCCTCTAGTCCATGCTTCCAAAGTTTCGCGCCATTCCGACTTACCGTTTGTGAGATATCGATCTTCATAGTTTTGGTAAAAAATTGGATCATAGGAGACCATTCCATGCTTCATCCTTTGAGCTGCGATTTATCATGTGGGTTCTTATGATGTTAGCTACTTGCTCTTCAAATTTCGTTCAATTTCGACGTACCATTTGTGAGATATCGCGTTTTCCGCAAAACTATGGATCGTTATACTGATTTGTACGATCGATCCAATAACGATCGGCCTAATTTCCAACATTTCATCCTTTTGGTTACGATCGATCATGGGGGTGCCCCATGATGTAAGATAATTGCCCTCCAAATTTCATGCAATTTCGACGTATCATTTGTGAGATATTGCGTTTTCCGTAAAACTATGGATCGTTATGATGATTTGTACGATCGTTCCAATAACGATCGGCCTAATTTCCAAAATTTCAACTTCTTTAGCTGCAATCGATCATAGGGTGCTCCATGATGTAAGACACTTGCCCTCCAAATTTCGTGCAATTCTGACGTACCGTTTGTGAGATATCGCATTTTCCGTAAAACTATGGATCGTTATGCTTATTTGTACAATCGTTCCAATAACGATCGGCCTAATTTCCAAGATTTCATCCTTTTGCACTGAAATCAATCATGGGGGTTCTCTATGATGTAAGATACATACTCTCCTAATTTCGTACAATTCCGACGTACCGTTTGTGAGATATCAGGTTTTCCGTAAAACTATGGATCGTTATGCTGATTTGTACGATCGTTCCAATAACGATCGGCTTAATTTCCAAAATTTCAACCTTTTGAGCTACGATCGATCGTGGAGGTGATCCATGATGTAAGATACTTGCCCTTTAAATTTCGTGCAATTCTGACGTACCGTTTGTGAGATATCACGTTTTCTGTAAAACTATGGATCGTTATGTTGATTTGTACGATCATTCCAATAACGATTGGCCTAATTTCCAAGATTTCATATTTTTGAGATGTGATCGATCATGGGGGTGCTCCATGATATATGATACTTGCCCTCTAAATTTCGTGCAATTCCGACGTACTGTTTGTGAGATATCGCGTTTTCCGTAAAACTATGGATCGTTATGCTAATTTGTACGATCATTCCAATAACGATCGGCCTAGTTTCCTAGATTTCATCCTTTTGAACTGCGATAGATCATGGTGGTGTTTCATGATGTAAGATAATTTCGCTCCAATTTTTGTGCAATTCCGACGTATCATTTGTGATATATCGCATTTTCCATAAAACTATGGATCATTATGGCTGATTGGTACGATCGTTCCAATAACGATCGGCTTCTTTTCCAAGATTTTGGAGTTTTTTCATGTGATCATTTTTATGGGCTCCACTCGTCAATATAGTTATTTTTTGAAAGTTTCAAGTGCATTGACTTTGTAGATTTTGAGATATTGATCGATCATCGTCGATTTTCGCTGTTTTATGGATCGTTCTCGATCGACCATATAAATTCTTCCATTGCCCATAACTCGAGCATACGAACTCCGATTGACTTGAAATTTGAAATGTGGCATCATGGGGCCTTCCTTGTCACTTCCTATTAATTGCACCTTGATTGGGACCCGGTCCGAATCCGCCCAACTATAGTCCATAGTTCCAAATATAATCGATTTCCGAGCCTGATAACCGTTTCTCCAAGCTTCCTGCCTTGATGATCACAGAAGCCATTTAGCCAACTTTTTGATATACTGCCTGGTCAAAGGGCAGGATAACAATACGTGTATTTATATAGACATGTTTATAGTTATCATGTTGTTATGTTGTTTTAGGAATATACATATTATATCCAAAATATACATCATATATACAAATATATATAAAAAATTAACTAAAACAAAATAATATTTTTAAATGTATATTGGATCTAATGCTAACTAATAGTTTAGATAGACCCATAAAGATCAAAATATGGATTTTATTTTGAAATCTACCAATTTGACCCACTGCCAAATGGTCCAGATGTAACGACCCATATTTTACATATTGAAGGATCGTAAAATGTTAATTCTAAATTTATATAAGGTCGTATGACTCTATAACTTTTGAAAATGCCTATTAGTGACATTTTCTATCTTTAGAATTTTTCCAGACGATTTTAACCCTAGGAACTCGTATCGTCTATAACATTTGATAGAAGCTGAATTAGCATCCTAGACCACTTCTTGTGGAAAGATATAATGGTTTTTCATTTCATAGAGTGGTCATAATAGCGATTTGGACTTTCTGTCTACGAGATATGGCCGTTTGATGATTAACAGATTTTGAAGCAGCTTAATGGGTAATTAGTGAGTTAGGGACAAGCGCACTAACCCATTTCGAGTTTAGAGACCTTATTAGGCTGAACCATCATCCCTAATTCAGTTTTACTACTTTTTAAATAGATCCAAGCCTCTATTAACCTATTATCCATCGAAAGCCTTCTTTTTTCTCCTTCAAACCAAGTATTAATTATTGATTAAGGTTATATTAGTAAGGGGGTTCATTAGAGATCATCAAATCTACACTTTGTGGAGAAAAAAAAATCTCATATTTGTTGTTTATTTTCAAATTTGCACCGATTTGCATGTAAAAATTGGATTTTGGGGGTTTTAGCGGGTGATTTATCATCTCTCACATTAGTACATATGTTTCTATAGGTTTTGATATGTTTTAAACTCATTTTTAAAGTCAAATTATTGTTTTAAAACTGTTTTCTATGTCAAACTTGTAGGAAAACGTACCTTAATCATGTTGTTTTGGAGTATAGTTGCTTTTGTATGTGATAGGCTATATTAAAGATGCATTTACATGATAAATTTCTATAATTTGATATGTGTTCAGATGTTTGGATGATTTAATGTGGTACTTGCGTGTGTTGTGTTTGTGTGAATTCTTGTATGGTTGAAACACTCGTCGGAGGGACTTAGCGTTAGGAACCGTGAAATCGGGCTTCAACGGATTGACTTGAAATTTTCAGGAGTTGTATCGTTGCATATGGAATGCAAAAGGGTCAAAGAATGGAGTGTAGCGGTAAAATCGATGTGAAAACTTGGATTCTGCGATGCTACAGGATTTTGGTTCGATGTGCTTGGTTCGGCGTTGTTTAGTTCGGGCTAGGCTTGGTTCGATGGAGTGGATGGGGTGGTGGCTGATCAAGGAGTCGGTGGTAGGGTCGGTCCAATGGTTGATTGTAGGGTTCTGTTCGGTGGTAGTGGAAGCTCAATGGCCAGACATGAGGGTCTATTCGGTGGTAGTGGGGGCTTGGTAACCGGACATGGATGGTTGTTTGATGGTAAAGTGAAGGTGGGTCAGTGTGCCGCATGGATTGGTTTGGCACTTGGAGCTTTGTGTGGTGCTTTCAGGGGTTGGACTAATAGAGGGGAAGCATGGGGTTTGGCATGGTGCTTCGTTGTCGACTACCTGATGACTTCGGGGCCTTAGTACGATGGCTCTACGACTTACGGTGGGTGTCTAGAAGCGTTTCGAAGATGATGACTTAACAATGGGAGTCATGGCAGTGATCCACTAGGAAAGTTCAACGATGGGGCCTTACGAGTAGGATTTGCGATTGTGTCATGTTATGGAGATAACCGTTATGGAATGTCGATTGAGTTCCATTGTGGAGACGCGTGAAAAGGGGATCGGTGATAACTCGAAGGCTTCTAGTATGCTTGCAAAGAAGGAGTATGTAGGGATTCCCACCTAGATTTTCGATTGTGTCCGGATCTTTCGATAGTAGATTACCTTGGGCTTTGCGATTGTGGGCCCGGTTCCTAGCCTCTCGGATTGGCATGGATTCGAGCACCAATAAGGCCGGAATTACAATTGGGTCCTTGGTTTGCAATTGTGTTATACGAGTTATCATATATCTAATGCACATGAGTGATTGTGAATATTGTTTGATGGATGCTATGTTGCCATGGTTTTTATCACTTTAGGGTGTCACATAATGTAGGTATTTCAACCGTATACTTGGACACTGGACATTGTACTTCGATTGCAGTACACTTATATGGTTATGGTAGTAGATTAGCATATATCGATTGTTATGTGCTAACTCTTTGGATGCAAGGACGAGCAGGTACGGTTCTTTGTAACTTATGCCCTTATTTACTATATATGATTTTATGGTATCTTTGTGATGGTGTATCGCTCACACCAGACTGTTGTTCGACCCGAGATTTTACGCTTTGCTTCTTATTATCTTGGGTACTCTTAAAAGAGTAAATTAAGGATAATAGGTTTGGATAGTGCATGGAGCTATACGGAGTACAAGCAGGAAGCTGCACTTTCATATATCTATACTTTGAGCTTACCGTCGCTTATATCCCGCTGTGCAGTAGTATGGAGCTATGTCAGTACTTGTATTATTAGAGACAATTATAGAGTTTATTTTAGGAGATTTGGGATGTATGAACTCTTTATTTCAGTTTTTGTATATCCTGTGAACCTGATGCACTTTGATGTTCTTATTTATGGTTCATTTGATTATTTTACCGTCTCTCCTGTTTTACATTTATATTGTTATATTATATTTTATCTGTACGTTGTGAGATGTTCCATAGGTTTTGTGTTTGGAATTTCTCTACTTATATTCTTAGCTACCATCCTACATCGGAAGTACCTCCACAGTGCATTATATAGGTATACTGGGTACTGAAGGTATTTGGCGATCGTCACACCAGATCGAACAATGGTATTAAAGCCTAATTGATCTATGCAAATTAATCTGTCAGCATTTAGGGCCAGTAAATAAACTTATCTGTCAAGTGGGTATTTAGAATAGGAGTGTCTAGGCTTGTGATTGGATAATAAGCGTTCTTCACTCCCTAGCTCTTGGCCTAACCCAATGGGTGGAGTAAGTCCAAAAGGTTAGCCCAAATGTAAGGCCTGGATTTATTTTGGGCCTTGGTTTAATTTCATATTTAAGATTTAAAAATTAGAAAATATTTTAAATTTAAAAGCTAACATTAAAATATAAAAGGATATTATAAATGTTATAAAATTAAATTAAAATTTTTAAATTTTAAATCTTTTTAAGAAATTAATTCGAATAACTTTTGAAATTTTTATTATAATTAATTAATTAGAATATTTAATTAAATAAAGAATTAACTAAAAGTTAATTAATTAAGATGTATATATATGGGGCTGACTATTTGGACATAAAATAAAACACAATTAGTGACACAATAGATCTTGACCATTTGATCTTTTTGTCCATATATGGGAGGTGGAAATTTAGGGAAAGAATTAATGGTTAAGATCTCTATGTCATCCTTTAAGTCTACTATTGTGTCTAAATATAATTTCCTATATATATAAGTATAAAGGTTATAGTTAAATATTTTTCTTAACTTGTTTAAGATAAATAAAATAAAATTTACAAAATTTACAAGATGTTTAATTAAATAAATAATTAATTCGATAAATAATTAATTAAATAGTTAATTAATATATATACATACCGATATATATATATATATATATCGTTATAAAGGTTATAGTCAATATTCTTCTTAAATAGTCTAAAATGAGTAAATAAAATTTATTAAATTTAAATTATATTTAAATAATTAGTTAATTAAATTGAGAATTGAAATTAATTAAAAAATTATAGTTTACAAGGTACATACAAATATTATATAAGTTAACTAAATTATAAAATTATAGATAAATTGAACTTATATAATTATATGTATAAATAAAATATAAATGGAACTAAAATAAACCCAATATATATTTTTAGAATACATATAGATACATATATATGTGTGTGTGTGTATTACGCATATAGAGATTGTTCAAAATGAAGATGAGTAGGAGCAGTAGTATGGAGGACTATGTCCTAATGATGAAAGGCTATATTGATAGATTTTTCGATCTCAGTGCTAAGATCCAAGAAGAGCTACAAGTAGACCTTATTCTAGGCTCATTGACACTACAGTTTGAGCTGTTCATATTGAATTTCAATATGAACCAAATGGGAGTGAACCTTATTGAGCTCCTTATATCTTGAGGTCAGTTGAAAGTTCACCAAAGGATCAAGGTCGATGCTCATTGTGAAAAGGAAGGCATCATCTTCGAAAGGTTAAAATGAGGGATCAAGAAAAGTAAGAAGGGTGCCTGTAATGACAATGGTGATTGTCACCGTTGTTAGAAGAAGGGGTACTGGAGAAGGGATTTCCCATACTGTCTCAAGGCAATGACAGAAGAAGAAATCAGATTCCTCATCTTCTAAAGGTATGTTTATGATTCAAAATTGTTTTACAATCAATAAAAATTCTTCGGTCTTAGATACTGGATCTAGAACTTATATCTGTAATTTCTTACAAGGACCTGGAGAAAGAGTTAATGGTATACCCTATGGGCAATTATGTAACTTGTTACATATATCTAACTCTATAATCAATCTTGTTCATAATAAAAGTGTTTTTTTTCTTATATATACTTTGTTATGTTGTGATATAATTAATTAAGTAATTAATTTAGAGTATATTAATAAGATAACATTTTGTTTTATATTCCTCGTTAAGATGTCTCGAGAAAGGATATCGATACACCCACTAGGACAAGAGTACTTAACGCTCTCCAATCGTTGGGCAATGTATTACACATGAGTACTAAGGAATCAAGGGTTTATGTATTCATTGTTATTAGATAACTATGGAATGACTCATCCAACAGTTTCCTATTGGTTGATAAAAACCACGTCAAATAAGAAATCTCAAGGTGATGATGTTACACAGTTCCGTCGACTTTAGAATACTGTGGAACTTCGGTGTGGATACTCCACTTTGATCATGGTTAACTCATGGCATAACATCCATCGAACGACCTTAGTTGGGTTTGAGTTGAAGCATTGAGAGTGAAGCACTATTCAATAAAGAAGTCTTTTCCTCAATTATATGATGTTAGTATCCTGTTCAACAGTTCAACTCAAAGTGAAAATCTATAACCAAATTAAAATGATTAATAATAAACTATTATTAAACCAAGACATTCTTTATTGATTGATCGAGTTAATTGTGTACTTGACTCCATACATCCTAATGTGGTATAGTGTTGGTAAAGAGAATGTGTGTAAATTGTTGTTAATATTTGTGTTGCTTAAGATAATATAAAATGATTTTACCGAGAAGATCTATAAGCGATGAATTTATTTATAACTATTACACTACTAGCTAAGATATTGCATGAATGTTAATATTTGAATTGTTCAATATTAATGGTTGACTAAACTCATGCATTTGAATCTCACAACCGTATTTGTGAATTCTTTGAAACTACACGATTTAATTAGTTTATAAAATAGTATAAATTAATAAATTAAGTAACATTTAAGAAATATTAATTATTATTGTATTTGATGTTTGGGCTGCATTAGTAAATAGATTGCTCCTAAAAATGCTCTAGTACTACTTGTAATTATTTAGATGTGTATATAAATGTTATATTTACATGTATCGATATAAGATATCAATATATATTTAAACATGCTTTAAATATATTTAATTATTCAATGGCTTTTGGGAATTTTTTGATCCATTAAGGAAACAAAGTATGGCCGACCATACGGGTAGAATAATTGGTCTAAATATTGATTTAGACCTAATTGGAATTAATAAAGGAAGGTTTTAAGGAGTGGAAGGAGAAATGGTTTTCATTCTCTTCATAGGAATAAATCTTCCTCATTAATTCAATTTGATTTTTTTTATCCTTCTTATTTCTTAATTCTTGGTCGCTATATTCCCTCTTAAAAGCCTCCATGGTTGAACTCCTTTTACCTAAAATAATATCAAATTAAATAAAAACTTCGTAGTTCAATCGATTCTAACAGGATTGAGTGAGAATTCAAGGAGTCAACGAAGCAATTCATAAATCAAGGTGTTATAAAGGACTAGGTCTAGTGAGATAATTATTCATCTCTAAATTTTAATCACCTATCCCAAAATATATTGTGTATTGCTAAATACTTATTTATTTGGTTTTTCAATTATTGACATTTTATCATCACCTTTGACATGTATTAAAATTGAAAATTACTTCAATTACAAATGTAAAAATTTATATACATGTATACTATTGATATTTGTATTTGATAGTTAATTTTGTAAAACTGGATTTAAGTTTACTTAGATCTAGTTTAAAGGAAAATTTTATATTTTCAAAATTATATATATATATATATATTTGAATACACATAAACATTTATATACATTTAGTATAATATGTTATGTTAAGTTATTATATAATTAATGTTATTTCATATATGTAAATACATATATGTTTAGATCTAGAATATTTCATGTTTAATTTAATCCCTTTTTCTATTTAAAATTTATTTGTTCTATGGTATATATTTGACAAAGGTTAGAGTTGTTTATGAATATTGATACGAAATTTCAAATGTTTGAATAATATTAGTTGTAAAATTGTTAAAAATGTGATTTGGTTTATAAATCTTTATGTAATATTTCAATTTCATGAACTTTAATGTTAAATAATTTTGTTTATAGATATTTGAGGAAATATATTTCCTTTTATTCGAAAGATTAGTTCTTGTTTTAATAAGAAGGTTGCAAATGAGAAAGGAAGTAGACACTTTCCCTTTTCTATTCCATTACCAAATTTTGACATTGATTATAAGATATCTAATTTAATGTATTGATTTATTTTCATACTGTATACATAAACAAATAGATAGTAATACACAATATATATATATATATATATCTTTGTGTGTATGCCTAAATTATATGTATATATATGGTATAATAAATATCTGTATACAAGCAATATACAAATATTATAGTATATTTAAACATATATTCTTAGGCATTTATATTCCCGATATTCGTATGAAATAATCTTATGCATATGCAAGTATAATATATATGTATATACAATAGAAATAAATCCTAATATTTATATGTATATATATAGTTATACATATGTTTATGATTACACTACCATATCATGTTTTGAGTATATAAGAGATTTATTCAAAATAATCATTGAATAAAATAATTTAGTGTGATTAATTAATTAAACATAAATTATTTAAATAAAATGTGATTTTATTTAAATATATTGATTAGATCTAATTCTATTTAATACACTTCATAGGCCCATTAAGATCCAAACAAGGATTTTTTTTCAAATTTACCTATTTCACCCACTGCCAAGACAGGCCAGACCAATAATGGTATCAAATTTTGTATGGTTTATATAGCTAATCAGTCAGCCTTAGGGGCCAACTAATAAACTTTTCTACCTAATAAATATCTAGAATAGTCCATCTAGGCTTGGAGTTGGATAAAAAGTATTCTTTCCACCCTACCTATTGGCCTGACCCGATTGGTGGAGTAAGTCCAAAATAATAGCCTAAATGTAAGGCCCATATTAATTTTGGGCCTTGGACTAATTTTCAAATTAAGTTTGAAAGATTTAAGATATATTTTAAATTTAAATGTCAAGTTTAAAATATAAAAGGAAATTTTATGAATGTTATAAAATAAATTGTAAATTTTTCAAAATTGTTTTGAGAAATTAGTTAAATATTTTATGAAATTTGTATAAATAATTTAGTTAATTTGGTTAATTAAATATGTAGTTAATTAAATTTTAGTTAATTTATATATATATATATATATGTGTGTGTGTGTATATATGTATGTATATATATATATATTGTGATATATGTATATATAAGTATAAATGTTATAGTTGAAATTTTATCTTAAATTGTTTAAGGTAAATTAAATTAAATTTCTAAACATTATTAAATTATTTAATTAAAAATGTTTAATTGAATTAATAATTTATTTGATAAATAATTGCTCAAAATTTAATTAATTGATATATATATATATTGATATATATATATATTGATATATATATATATATACATATATGCATATATATATATATATAAACTCTGAAGGTTATAAGACTAGTAATTTAAAGTGTTTTAATTTCTCAAAATTGTTTTGAAAAATAGTACTAAATATGTTTTTGAATTTTTGTAAATATTTAATAAAAATGTTAACTGCAATTACTTAATTAAATCGTTTATTAATACACACACACACACACCATAAATGTTATAGTTGAGTGTTCTTCTTAAATAGTTTAAGACAAATAAAATAAAATTTATGAAATTTTAGAAGAAAATTTAATCAAATTAGTTAATTAGATTAAGAATTAAAATTAATTAAATATGATTTAATTAATGAAATGCATATTGTAACGACCCAGGTTTTGTTGCTTTAACTAGGCAATTATATATATTTTATATAGTTAAGTAATAGATTTGTATTAATAAATAAACTCATTTTAATTAATTAATAATGAGGGAAAAATCATTTTCAAAACTTGTTTACCAAATTAAATAGTTCATAGAAAAATAGAAAATGCGACCGAAGAACATTTTCCGAAATTTCGATCTTTCGACACCGGAAAGTTGTCGGGAATGTTGTTCGTCTTTGTGCACCATATGTACACATATATATTAGATAATTAACTAAATAATAACACACTTAGGAATAAATTATCTTATGTTAATTATAATTAACAGGTGATGTGATAATTTATAACTTAAAATAATAAATATTATATATAAAGATATATTATTAAGTGTTGTCATATCTTAATATTTTCATAATTAGACATCATTACTCATCATGAGCTTAACAATTTGACTAGAGAAGGAGGGGGGATGTGACAAGAGGGAGGGGTAGGAAGGTAATGTGATTATTCTATATTATGACATATTATGTTAAATTATTAAAGGGTAAATTAGTAATTTTCTCCAATTCTTTTTGCCTATAAATATACATCCACATACACACATTCTCATTTTCTTTCTCCTCTTCACTTTCTAAAACTTCCTCTCCAAAATATCCACGGCTTCCATAGTTTGTAAAAGTTAAAAAAATCACTCTTTTCCACTCAAACTCTTCTCTTAGCTCACTAAAACCATTCTACATCCATCTCTACACTTCCTCTTCCAAAATTAAGTCCCCTTCCACCAAAAACACATTAGGCTGAGCCTAAATATGACCATGGTCAAGCCTAATCTAGGTGTTTAGGCATCCGAATGCTTCACGTTTGCAAGTTAGGACCAAGTGCTAGCATATATCAAAGTTCTAGTGGAAGTTGCTTTGAGATTTGTAAAACTTTCGGTGAGTAAACTACCTTATTTTAGAAAAGATTTTTACTTTATTATTAATTCATTATTATAGTGGTAATATAGCATAGAAGTTGAATGGTAACCATGTGGTTTGATTATGAATTGGGTGGTTTATTATAACGTGATTTGGTTATGGAAATCAATGTTGTATTGTAAAGTTAGTAAGCGTGTATATATGGATGTATACCTGCAACCTATGGTGAAGATGGTTTGTGTTAGTAATGTGTTGATTGTAAAACATGAGCTATGGCATGAGTTTTGGTAAACAAAGTTAGTTACTTTGTGTAATTGCGACGGATTTGAGATCCGGTTGGAATCGAAGTTGTTTTTCGAAGTTTAAAGTTTTGAAACGGATTAAAGTTTGTAGCTTTAGTTTCAAAAGTTTTTTTCATTTAAATTTTCTAAAGAATGTTTCAAACCATGAAAAAAAAGTAAGGGGTTGTGAAGTGGTTTGCTAAGAATACGTTAGAGCGAACTGCACTCATAGCAATAGTTGCTATGGATGCAGTTCGACGAAATTTATCGATTTTAGTTTCTCGTAGTTTTAACTTGAAATTGTTTTGTAAAAGATTTCAAAACAAACTTAATTAGTAATTAAAAAGTAATTAAGTTTTGTAATCTAATTACTTAATTAATTATTTAATTAATTAGTAAAATAAAAAGGTAATTAGGCTTAGTTAGTAATTAAGAAGGTAATTAGTAATTAATCAACACTTAAGTTAAGTTAATGACTATTGTTTGATTAATTAAGTTTTTAATTGGTATTTAAAATGGTTAAGAAGTAATTAATGGTTAACAATTATTTAATTAGGTTACTTAGTTAATAAATTATTATTTATTTAAGTGATTTTTAATTAATATTTTAATTAATTAAGGTTTAACTAATAATGATTTGATTTAACCTTGATCAAGATGCATTAGGAAGTTAATTATGGCCTAACTAAGTTCATTAAGACTAATTAGAGTTTAATTATGATTTAATCTTGATTTAATTTGGATTAATTAAGATTTAATTAGGTTTTAAACTGATTTATTTATTTAGTTAATTAAATCTTTCCCAAAGATGATTTTAAATTAAACCGAATGTGTTTTTAAACCAATATTCTTCTGAAGGTGAATTGATTCCAAACCAAATGATCTCTTGTTTGGACCATTAAGTAGCTGAATGAATTAAAGTAGTGATTGAAAACCTTGACTCGTTTATGGAAAGTAAGTGGCTGGTGTTTAGCACGAATGTTGGATATCGAAATTCTGATAAACATAAGGAGGTTAATTTTGGTAAGCGGGTCGTGATAACTTAAGTATGGAACGTATTTACATATGTTAATCTCCCACCTGATAGTGAAGTTGTTCACTATCAATAACTCGACCCTTTTAAATTAGGGGCATTTCACTAGAAGGACAAACTTTGCAGTCCAATTAGTTTCTAGGACACACATTCAAAGAAATTACTTTCAAGACCAAAGTCAACAGAATAATTACTTTCAAGGACAAAGTCAGCAGTCCAATTACTTTCAAGGACATAATTTCATAGGTTTTAGGCTCTAGAAACTAATTATTTTACATTTTGTACTTGAAAGTAATTATTTCAGTTGTGTGTCCTAGAAACTAATTCCACTTACTAAAGAGGCCCTTGTGGCTAATTTCCACTTTAAATTATCGAATGTTGGTTTGAAGAGACTAAGATCGGATGACAAGTTGTTATACGAAAACCACTTCAAACCAACGTAAACGTTCAAATTGGTAGTGTTGAAGTCATGATCAAGATTCAATACTTGAAGTGCAAGGGCTATTTGCTACTAACCCTGAGGGTGATTCCAAAACGGGTGTAGTGGAAATACGGTTCGTTCATCTCCTAAACGACTTATATGGATGAATGATGACATTATGTCAACATCTGAAAGGCGATGTAGCATTCTAACTGGCGGTGCTCTAGAAAAGGTAAACGTAGCCTTAGGCCTCATCAACCAGAAATGACTAAAATAGGGTATGCAGCAGGGCTATATGGGTCGCTCCCATAAGGGTATGTCACCACCGTATCTAGAATCGATATTTGACCATTTTTTTGTATGCTCCGGTACGGTTGTACTACTAGTCTATGTAGAAGGGGTACAAGATGTTCTTGTCAGACCCCAAGTGTATTTTATCTAGAGGTACATCTTCGGAAGGTAGTTCCTTACCTGGTCATGTATGGAATCCATTGTCCAATAAGTGCCGTACGGAATTAGTTGTGCAAAATATGTTGAAATGTAAGATGCAAGCATTTCAACTATGTTCTATCTTACTTGAAAACACTGGACATTATTATAATATCATTGAATTTTAATACAAAGTGTTTTGGTTATCGTAAGGTAAAAACCTGTCCGTGTTTATGTGCGGCATGGTCTTACGAGATACCTTTGATTTTCAAATTGTTTTATAAAAGTAAGAATTAAGTTGTTTGAGTTTACTCACACCAGACTCATGTCTGACCCGGAGTTTAATTTTGTTTTCCTAAAAATCTTGGGTACTCAAATTTTTATGAGTGGCCAAGTGATCCAGGTTTCTCATGGTAGCTTTCTGGAGGAGCTGGAGCAGGTGGCTTCACCGATAGCTAGCTATTATCTATTTCCGATGTGCATGTATATATATATGTGTGTATTTTGGACTTGTGATGTAAGGACAAGTAGTTATAATTGTCCTAGTGTGGAGCTTGTACTAATACGACTCTGATGTATTATGATAGCAGTGACTATGTATAATCCTATGTTATATATTATATGTTGTTCCTTTGTGATGTGAGATTCTATGATTGTTAAATTTTCTTCTTATCTTTCATTTTCTTTTACCCATAATAACTCGTCTTTTGAAGTAAAAAAGGCAATTTGTTACAGTTTGTATCAGAGCTTAGGTTAAGCGAAACACCTAGGCTTTTGGGTTGAGTCAATCTTGAGAGAGCGTATTTGTAAATTTTATTCATATACCCTTATAGGTAGATCAGCTTGGTAGCTTTGATTAATAACTTTCTTTCAAGTCTTATCTCGTTCAAATTCTAAGAATTTTCTTACTATATCCAGGTAGTAATAAATAAGTAACGGAGGAAGACGAGGTAGGGGAGCAGGTAGCACTACAACTACAAATGGTCGAACCCCAAATCCTAGAGGAGTTCGGATTACCGATGAGGCCGCAACAGAGCAGCCGAGAGTGAATTTCGCAACCTTATGCAAGGATTACACTAATCTTAGAGAGAAACCATTTAAGGGGACTGAGTCTACCATGGAAGTGCAAGCTTGGTTGCGATCTTGGGAGAAGATTTTTATAGGTCTTGGTTTATCTGACGAACATAAGAGATTTTTAGCTGCATAGCAACTACAAGAGGGAGCATCAGCTTGGTGGGACTCCCTTACTGCAAATATTCCAGAAGACGAGTTTTCATAGGCTCAATTTAAAGAAGTTTTTAAGGACCAATTCTTTCCAGTAGCATGAAGGACAATGATGTATCATAACTTCATGGATTTGAAGTAGGGGGATCTATCTGTAGCAGAGTATGAGACGAAGTCAAACGAGTTGTCTTGTTTTGGACCAGAATTGGTTAACACCCCCATTAAAAAAGAATGAGATGTTTGTTTTGGGTATGAGGGAAGAATACCATGAGAAAATGACAGCTCATGTCAAAGGTACTTTTGTGAATTTAGTTGACATGGCTCTGAGGTACGAGACTTTGGAAAAGAAGAAGCCCATTCCAGTAGCACCTAGTGGAAATAGTTCTAACAAGAGGAAGTTCAATCCGAATTGGAAGAATCAAGGAAAGGGAAAGCTTGGAGGTGGAGCCCAAGGAAGTCATTTTAAGGATTTTGTTTGCCACAAATGTCAGCAGAAGGGCCACGTCGCGAAGTTCTGCAAGAATTTTGGAATACAGCAGCAACATCAACAACAAAGTGGACCTATCTCCCCGATGGTCTAGAAGACTCTTTGTTCTAATTGCCATCACCCTCGGCATATGGTAAAAGAGTGTCCACTCATGAAGAAAGTGCAGTAGCCCGAGGTGTATGCTATAAAGGATGAGCCATCACTTCAGCAGACGTGAAAGGGAAATGCATCCTTGAAGGTACCTTACTTATTAATGGTATTTATGTTCGAGCATTGTTTGATACTGGTGCCTCCCATAGCTTTATTTACTTAGAATCAACAGGAAAATTTCATCTTATTCCTAGTATTGTAGAAAACCTTATGTGTGTTCTTAACCCCATAGGTGGTGTGACCCATTTGAATATGATTTGTAAGAGTGTGCCAATTTCCTACCTTTCTCATCACTTCTCTTGTGACCCATATGTCTTGGACTTTAAAGGATTTGACATTATTCTTGGCATGGATTTGTTATCAAAATATAAGGCTATCTTAAAATGTAATAAGATAACTGTATCCTTAGTGACTGATATAGGAAGAAAGGCTAAGGTATCATGTAAGGAACCTGGTATTCATATGTGTAATTTCTTGTATGAACTTGAAGTAGCCCAGGAGAGTTTAGGGTCTATTTAAGTTGTTAAGAAATTTCCCGATGTATTTGAAGAAGTTAAAATTTTACCCCTGCACCGTGGGACTAAGTTCCGTATTGATTTGGTCCCTGGTGAAAGGCCTGTAGTTCAACCTAAGCGGAGGATGGCCCCGAGGGAGAGAAAGGAGTTGGTGATCAAACCTAGGATTTGCTGAGAAGAGGATTGATTCGACCCAGTTATTCGAGTTGGGGATCAGCTGTAGTTTTTGCAGCTAAGTCTGATGGATCTTTAAGATTGTGCGTGGACTGCAGGGAGTTGAATAAGTTGACCATTAGGAACAAGTATCCCTTACCCCATATCGATGATCTTTTTGATTAACTTCATGGAGTTACGGTATTTTCCCAAATGGATCTAGCTATCGGATTTCATCAATTAAGGGTTGTTGAAGATAGTATACCCTTAACTGCTTTTAAGGGCCCTGATTATTTCTTTGAGTGGTTGGTTATGCCGTTCGGGCTAACCAATGCACTTGCACATTTTGTAGATCTCATGAACCATGTTTTTCGAGATGTTCTTAATAAGTTTGTGTTAGTTTTCATTGACGACATCCTTATCTACTCCAAATCTGAGGAGGTGCATAAATATCATTTGGAAGTGGTGTTGGAAACATTGAGGAGACATATCCTGAAGGTGAAATTTTCTAAGTGCCATTTTTGAAAATCAAAAGTAAGATTCTTAGGACATGTGACGGGAGAAGGTATTTCAGTGGATCCAGTGAAGGTGGAGGTTGTTCAAGAATGGAAGCAATCGCGAACTCCTACTGAGGTTCGTAGTTTCTTAGGATTGGCTGGATGTTATAGGAGGTTTATTCAAGATTATTCCAAGCTTTCATCCCATTTGACCAAGCTACTAAGAAGGGTGAAAAATTTATATGGACTCCAAAGTGTGAGGAGGCATTTGTGGAATTGAAGAAGAGGTTGACCAATGCCCCGGTTTTGGTTGTTCCAGATGGTAATAGTGGGTTCATAGTTTACACAGATGCTTGTGGAGTGGGACTAGGTGTTGTGTTGATGCATCATGGTAGAGTGATTGCGTGTGCAAGCAGGCAGTTGAAGCCTCATGAGAAGAACTATGCTACGCATGACTTGGAGTTGTTGGCTATTGTCTTTGCATTGAAAATGTGGAGGCACTACTTGTTGGGTAAGGATCATTCTTTTCTTGTTTAGTTTCTTTCTAATCTTTAGGATTCTAGAAGTAAGATTTCTTTCTTTAAATTAGGTGAAAAATTCGAGCTCTTCATGGATCATAAATCCCTGAAGTATCTATTCACCCAGAAGGATCTGAACCTGAGGCAACAAAGGTGGTTGGAATTCTTGGCGGCTTATGACTTGGATATTTTGTATACGTCGGGGAAAGCTAATGTGGTGGCGGATGCTTTGAGCAGGAATGCTGTTGACTCTCTTAAAGGTTACTCCGACACTTCAGGAAAGGATTATGAGGAATCATAGGGAGAATGAGATAATTGAAGGTTTAATACAAGGTGTTGAGGAAGGTAGATGTTCGGATTTCAAGATGGATAATCGAGGTGCTTTGAGGATGAACGGACGATTGTGTGCCCCAGATGTGGGTGGGCTGAGACCGGAAGTTTTTTCAAAATGCCACAAGTCTAAGTTAAGTGTTCATCCAGGAATTCACAAGATGTACAAGGACATGAAAAGAGTATTTTGGTGGCCGGGGATGAAGAAGAACATTTCAGTCTTTGTTAGCAGGTGTTCGTGCTGTCAACAAATTAAAGGTGATCATTAGAAGACAGCATGATTATTACAACCTTTGGAAATATCCAATTGGAAATGGGGAATGATATCAATGGATTTTATCGATGGTTTTCCCAAAACCAGAAAAGGAAAAGAAGGAGTGTGGGTTATCGTGGATCGGCTAATGAAGAGTGCACATTTTATCCCGGTCAAGCCAATTAGATCGGCAGCTTCATTGGCAGAAATTTATATCAGGAAAATAGTTCGTCTACATGGAGTTCCAATAAGTATAGTAAGTGATCGAGATCCTATCTTCACGAGCCAATTCTGGGAAGCTCCGCA
This sequence comes from Allium fistulosum, assembly GCA_030737815.1. Lineage (NCBI taxonomy): Eukaryota > Viridiplantae > Streptophyta > Magnoliopsida > Asparagales > Amaryllidaceae > Allium > Allium fistulosum. The sequence continues at coordinate 72,749,995 of CM060903.1, forward strand.
AACAGCTTTGGGAACAAAGTTAAGTCTAAGTACTGCCTACCATCCTCAAACTATTGGCCAAACTGAAAGAGTTAATCACATTTTGGAAGATATGCCGAGAGCCTGTATTCTTGATTTTGGAGGATCATATTCACTTGGTTGAGTTCTCCTATAATAATAGTTATCAAGCTAGCATTGGAATGGTGCCTTATGAAGCTCTATACGAGAGACCGTGCAAATTGCCTGTATGTTGGGTAGAGTCTGGAAATTATTTAGTGCTTGGTCCAGATATGATTCGAGAGGCGACAAAGAAAGATAAAATGGTTAGAAGAAGGATGAAGGAAGCTCAGGATCGCCAAAAAAGTTGTGCTGAAAAGAGAAGGAAGGATTTGGAGTTCGAAGTCGGCGACGCTGTGTATGTAAAGATACATCTTGAAGAAAGAGTTAATCCCATCAAAGGAGTCATTCGATTTTGAAAAGTGGGGAAGCTGGCACCTAGATACATTGGACCATTCAAGATTATAGAAAGGATTGGGTCACTCGCTTATAGAGTTGAGTTGCTCGAAAAGTTGTCAGGAATTCACAATGTGTTCCATGTGTCCTATTTGAGGAGAAGCGTGCATGATCCATCTTCAGTGGTGGAAATGTCAGTTCAGGATGACATGGAAATAGAACCGGACCTGACGATAGTTAGGTATCCAGTCAGTATTGTGGATCAAGATGGGAAGAAATTGTGCAACAAAGTGATGCGACTGGTTAAGATTCAGTGGAGCGATGATCCCAGAGATTGCACTAGGGAAACTGTGGATCACGTAAAGGAAGCTTATCCTGGATGAATGTTAGGATAGTTGTTGTGTACATGTCATGGATGTATTGTTGTTTTGTATGCTTGTATACCTTTTGTACAAATTTTATGGTATGAATATATGATTCCTTTTGTGTTAACTTTTGTTAGAAATTTTGAGGACGAAATTCTTTTAAGGGGGTTAGAATGCAGCGACCTAGTGTTTGGTCGCCTTAACTAGGCAATTATATATATTTTATATAGTCAATAAATAGATTTTTATTAATAAAGAAACTCATTTTAATTAATTAATAATGATGGAAAAATCATTTTCAAAATTTGTTTACAAATTAAACAGTTCATAGAAAAATAAAAAATGTGATCGAAGGACGTTTTCCGAAATTTCGATCTTTCGACACCAGAAAGTTGTCAGGAATGTTGTTCGTCTTTGTGCACCATATGTACACATATATATTAGAAAATTAACTAAATAATAACACACTTAGGAATAAATTATCTTATGTTAATTATAATTAAAAAGTGATGTGACAATTCATAACTTTAAAAATAATAAACATTATATATAAAGATATATTATTAAGTGTTGTCATATCTTAATATTTTCATAATTCGACATCCTTACTCATCATGAGCTTAAGGATTTGACTAGAGAAAGAGGGGGGATGTGAAAAGAGAGAGGGGGTAGGAAGGTGATGTGATTTTTCAATATTATGACATATTATGTTAAATCATTAAAGGGTAAATTAGTAATTTTCTCCAATTCTTTTTACCTATAAATATACATCCACGCACACACATTCTCATTTGCTTTCTCCTCTTCACTTTCTAAAACTTCCTCTCCAAAATATCCATGGCTTCCATAGTTTGTAAAAGTTACAAAAAAATCACTCTTTTCCACTCAAACTCTTCTCTTTAGCTCGCTAAAACCATTCTACATCCATCTCTACACTTCCTCTTCCAAAATCTAGTCCCCTTCCACCAAAAAACATCACGTCGAGCCAAAATTTGACCATGGCCGAGCCTAATCTAGGTATTTAGGCATCCAAAAGCTTCATGTTTGCAAGTTAGGGCCAAGTGCTAGCATATATCGAAGTTCTAGTGGAAGTTGCTTTGAGATTTGTAAAGCTTTCAATTAGTAAACTACCTTATTTTGGAAAAGATTTTTACTTTATTATTAAGTAATTATTATGGTGATAATATAGTGTAGAAGTTGAATGGTAACTATGTGGTTTGATTATGATTTGGATGGTTTATTATAACGTGATTTGGTTATGGAAATCGATGTTGTATTGTAAAGTTAGTAAGCATGTATATATGGATGTATACCTGCAACCTATGATGAAGATGGTTTGTTTTAGTGATGTATTGATTGTAAAACCTGAGCTATGGCATGAGTTTTAGTAAACAAAGTCAGCTACTTTGTGTAATTGCGACGGATTTGAGTTCCGGTTGGAATCGAAGTTGTTTTTCGAAGGTTAAAGTTTTGAAACGGATTAAAGTTTGTAGCTTTAGTTTCAAAAGTTTTTTTCTTTAAATTTTCTAAAGAATGTTTCAAACCATGAAAAAAAGTGAGGGGTTGTGAAGTGGTTCGCTAAGAATACGTTAGAGCGAACTGCACCTATAGCGATAGTCGCCATGGATGCAGTTCGACGAAATTTATCGATTTTAGTTTCAAGTAGTTTTAACTTGAAATTGTTTTGTAAAAGTTTTCAAAACAAACTTAATTAGTAATTAAAAAGTAATTAAATTTTGTAATCTAATTACTTAATTAATTAGTTAAATAAAAAGGTAATTAGCCTTAGTTAGTAATTAAGAAGGTAATTAGTAATTAATCAACATTTAAGTTAAGTTAATGACTATTGTTTGATTAATTAAGTTTTTAATTGGTATTTAAAATGGTTAAGAAGTTATTTATGGTTAATAATTATTTAATTAGGTTAATTAGTCAATTAATTATTATTTAATTAAGTGATTATTTAATTAATATTATAATTAATTAGGGTTTAACTAATAATGATTTGATTTAACCTTGATCAAGATGCATTAGGAAGTTAATTATGGCCTAACTAAGTTCGTTAAGTCTAATTAGAGTTTAATTATGATTTAATCTTGATTTAATTTGGATTAATTAAGATTTAATTAGGTTTTAAACTGATTTATTTATTTGTTTAATTAAATTTGTCCTGAAGGTGATTTTAAATTAAACTAAATGTGTTTTAAACCAATATTCTTCTCAAGGTGAATTGATTCCAAACCAAATGATTTGTTGTCTGGACCATCAAGTAGCCAAATGAATTAAAGTAGTGATTGAAAACGTTGATTCGTTTACGGAAAGTAAGTGACTGGTGTTTAGCACGAATGTTGGATATCGAAATTGTGATAAACATAAGGAGGTTAATTTCGGTAAGCGAGTCATGATAACTTAAGTATGGAATGTATTTCCATACGTTAATCTCCCACCTGATAGTGAAGTTGTTCAGTATCAATAACTTGACCCTCTTAAATTATCGAATGTTGGTTTGAGGAGACCGAGATCGGATGACAAGCTGTTATCCAAAATCCACTTCAAACCAACGTAAACGTTCGAATTGGAAGTATTGAAGACATGATCAAGATTCAAGACTTGAAGTGCAAGGACTATTTTCTACTAACCCTGAGGATGATTCCAAAATGGGCGTAGTGGAAATAGTGCTTTTGGTTCGTTCACCTTCCGAACGACTTGTATGGATGAATGCTGACATTATGTCAACATCTGAAAGGCGATGTAGCATTCTAAGTGGCAGTGTTCTAGAAAAGGTAAACGTAGCCTCAGGCCTCATCAATCGAAAATGACCAAAACAGAGTATGCAACAGGGCTACGTGGGTCACTCCCATAAGGGTATGTCACCGCCATATCTAGAATCGATATTTGACCCATTTTTTTGTATGCTCCAGTACGGTTGCTGATCTCAACCGTGGTGGTGATGTATTCGGTACTACTAGGCAAGTGGTAGGCCGGTTCTATGTAGCAGGGGTACAAGATGTTCTTGTCAGACTCCAGGTGTATTTTATCTAGAGGTACATCTTTGGAAGGTAGTTCCTTACCTGATCATGTATGGAATCCATTGTCCAATAAGTGCCGTACAGAATTAGTTATGCCTAATATGTTGAAATGTGAGATGCAAGCATTTCAGTTATGTTCTATCTTACTTGAAAACCCTAGACATTATTATAATATCATTGAATTTTAGTACAAAGTGTTTTGGTTAAGGTAAAAACCCGTCCGTGTTTATGTGCGGCATGGTCTTACGAGATACCTTTGATTTTAAAATTGTTTTATAAAAGTAAGAATTAAGTTGTTTGAGTTTACTCACACCAGACCCATGTCTGACCTAGAGTTTTATTTTCTTTTCCTAAAACTCTTGGGTACTCAACTTTTTATGAGTAGCCAAGTGATCCAAGTTTCTCACGATAACATTCTGGAGGAGCTGGAGCGGGTGGCTTCACCGATTGCTAGTTAGTATCTATTTCCGCTGTGTATGTATATATATGTATTTTGGACTTGTGATGTAAGGACAAGTAGTAATAATTATCCTAGTGTGGATCTTGTACTATTATGGCTCTCATTTATTATGATAGCAGTGACTATATATAATCCTATGTTATATATTATATTTTGTTCCTTTCCGATGTGAGATTCTGTGATTGTTAAATTTTCTTCTTATCTTTCATTTTCTTTTACCCATAATAACTCATCTTTCGAAGTAAGAAAGGTGGTTCGTTACACGTATAAATAATGCTTAAGTTTATTAAATTATAATAGTTATAAATAAATTTAACTTATATAGTTACATGTATAAACTAAATTTGATTGGAATCAAAATAAACCCAAATAGATTTTTAAAATAAATATATATTTATGGTAAATATACTATGATGTCAGATGTGTCTAACATTTGAATCACAAGGGTATTTCATAAGAAATACATTCCCTTAAATCAATATCAATCAAAATATATTAAAGATTATGAATCTTTAGTATAGTTGCCCTCTATCAGTTATATATTGATAGATTATATGCATACGCACAAGTTGTTGAGCAAACTCAAGCTAGAGCTATTATGTGTAGTACTTTTAATATATTGCCTAGAAGAGATAAGATACATACATGTATTTGTCGAGTAAACTCAAGGTATATGCATTATGCTTAGGTCATCGAGAAATGGTACGTAAGAGTGAATAATCTCTCTTGATTTGTTGAGACAACTGACGGTCAAGGTCGAGATTAGGGCAAAGGCCATGGTTAGGAGTTGTATATGATACAACCGATAAAGAGTTATTCATCACTTGTGGGCCTATGCTTTGTCAAGCAATCTCAAGGTCAAAATCCCAAGCCAAGTGAGTCCTGACTCTCACTAGAGAAATCTAAAGATTTCTATATTTCTCTTAGGGTTTCAATGAATATAAAAATGTAGTGGCAGCCTTAAGAAAATTTAAATTATTACATTTAAGCTTTATAATATTAAAAGAACATATGCTGTACAAAATTAAAACTAACCGCTTCAATGAATTTGTGCAATAATCTAATTCCTAAAATTGTTTATTAACTGAAAAACACTAATGAATTGAATTAAGATTGACAAAGAAATATAATATACACTTACCAATAAATCTTTTGGCATGTTGTTCTTTAAGATCCTTGCAAGAGCCAAATTATACAACTATTAAATACATTCGTAACTTGATCACTTAAGTGTTTATCTGCCCAAGATTTTATATTGCCGTTTGTGAGTTTTGAACTGTAGGGAAATGTAAGAATATGGATGTTTAATCCATACTAGATCACATACTAAAGTTATATGGTGAACAATCACATTCCTAATATATGAAATCTGAATGAAATAGATTCATTTGAAACCAACAAGCAAACTATAATGCCACTATGATTGAATATAATGAGAATCGTATTATGTTGAAAATAATGAAAGACCAAGGACTAAAGACTGACTAGGAATTCGGTCACTGAAATGTTATATTTGATATGTTTACTTAGGTGCATCATATTAGATATCCTTAAATGTTAAGGATGTCCTAATGTGCTTTTGTGAAGAGCTCGGTGCAGCCTTGTAGTAAGGGTTTCCTTTTGATTGGTTCGACCATTTAGAAAGGAAAGTGAATGTTTGATAGTGGATGTAAAATAGGCACAGCTAGGATGAAGAGAGTGAATGATCACTTCTATTTCATGAAGAGACATTGAAATCGAGAATTGTATAAAATACGAAGTATATACTTTACATGGGATGATAATTGTGATTTATATTCCAAATTTAATTTTAGTATAATTTTTTTTCTTCGATGTTGTTCCTTTGTGTTTAAGATATTTGATCGAAAACTCTCGACTGTAAACTATCTATAGTGGATGAAACAAATGGTTAATAATAAGTGGTTAAATGTAGCTTTATATTTCATGCACCTTTATAGTAATAGTGGAAACAGTAGGAGCATACCATATGATACTTAATAATGGATTCATCAAACTATGAAAGATTACTTTCTTATATATACCAAATATTATATGTGAAATAATAACAGTTTTCAGTATTGGTTAAAAATAGATATTGTTTTATTTTAATATGAATATTATGAATATTTATTATAAAATAAATTTATTATAATAAAGCATGACGACCGTGGGATTCGAATCCCTACTGCTTTGGAAAGCAACTGCATGCACTAAATACTGTGCTAAAAGACTTTTGTATTAACTTTTTGAAAGGGATGTTACAAGCTACCCCCTTTAAAGAGCCCGACGTCTCCATTGGCTTATCATCACACACCACCCAAGCATTATGCTTGCAACCTACATAAGTACCACATTGACTAACATCTGTAGCATTACAACACACAATTTTGGTAGGGTATAGGCTCTGATACCACATATGATGACCATGGAATTCGAACCCCTGCCATGTTGGAAAGCAACAACATTCACTTACTGCCATGTTAAAAGATATATTCCAGAAGATACGTTACATAACATTTCATTTGTTTCCATAACAATAGCGATGCATTACCTATAGAAAATATATAAGTATCTAAAATTTTCTACAATTATTTAAAATTATGGACTAAGTCATATTTTTGAGAACTTGTTTTTTAATCGTATGTTTATATAAATCATATAGTACTCATGAATTGTATATCAAAAGGTTAAGATTAAAGCACCAATTTAGTGGGAGTGACAAAAGAATTAATGAACTTTTCGGATTGTAATACGTAGATATAGGCAGTTAAGGTCTATTGATTCTAAAATAGGCCCACTTAATTCTCTAAACATACAGAAGAATTATCGTAAACATAAACATATGCATTTGATACACAAGTAGTGTGTCTATGGTAAATTCATTGAATATAAAATGAAAGTAGAAAACATAACATGCAAAGGAGATAAACAATTCAATTTGATCGAATATGCGAGTATAGTGGAAAGATCTCCAACATCACTTAAAAAAAATAAGATTCAATCTTAAAAGTCACTCCTCTCTATGATTCATAATGATGTATCGATAAGAAGTAATCAAATTTTGTTAGACAAAGAATGATTTACGATGAATGAAGTTTAGTTAACTTCTTTTTGCAACGATATGTACTTAAGAATAAGTATAAATGTTAAATTTAGTTTCATCTAAAACGAAGTTTATGAATCATATAAGATATGAGTTAATAAGAATCCTTACATGTCCTAGGTCAAAGAGTTGACAAGTTGTGTGAGTCGAGATGCTGCACGTAATTCGCTCCAAGGGATCTTATATGGATCACCCCAAAAGAGTTTGGCACCGACAAAAAATGGTTGACAAATCTATGTTATGAACATAAGTTTCATGAACTCAAAATTGAATCATTCTTATGTAAGTAATCGATATAATTCAAAGACTCTAACATGGAAACCAATTATATAAGATGAAGTGAAATTAACTAAGCCTATAACGAACACAACTCATTAGAATGTCTAATAAAAATTCTCACACATTAGAAAGAAACTATGTGTTTCTAATCAATGTCAGGAAAATGAATTGTTAGTAGTGACAGTTTTCTTATCTATCAATAAGCCATAAAGATGATAGACTCTACCATATGGCATGATGCTTAAATCCGAAAGAGATTCCAAGTACATTATCGAAATATGGTTTTGATAGTTGTACCCAAAAAGGATATGATCTATTGGCTGCTGGTGTATCTTCAAAAGAAGACCGATGCAGGTGGAACATAATAAACAACATTCATGAGAACAACCTCGTAAATTTCAATTATTAAAATTAGCATAATAGATTCGTCAATCAACATGCTTAAGTTAATTCAGATTATACTTGCATAATTATCGCCTAATACAACTTTTAATTTTGGTACATTGTTTAAATAAAAATCTGAATAATGATTTAGAGTAGACTATTTGCACATAATAACCAAAATATCACAAAGTCGGTGGGAGCGATAACCGAGTTTGTAGATATTTGATAGGATCCAAGAACTGATACATTAGTATCATTTGACAAGCATTAAAATCAAGTAAATATTTTGATAGGAAAATCTAATAGTTTTATTTCTAGTCAAAATGCAACGGAAGCGTGTTTATAAAAATGAATATTAAAAGGTATTAAAATTTTCTAAACTATAAGTAAACAACACGCTGCTGATTGTTAACGACATACTTATGTTAAAATCAGTTTTTGTTTGGTTGTTTAATCCTCGATATTGAATATGAAAAATGACATCTTTTATAGTCAGTATAGAAGGATTTTGAGATTATCCGTAACGATATAAACATATACATGTTAAAATGTTTCATATGGATTATATGAGAGGGATTTCTTATGCATCGGCATTAAGAGCTATCATATATGTTGTGTTGTCTACAATATCGCAATTTGCCTACGTAATTGGTGCATTGAGCTAGTATCGAATCTAAATTAAGATAACTGGATGGTAGTTAAGAGTATTATCTAGTATTTAGAAAATACTAGAGAATTGTTTATGAAAACATTGAACTCTTTATAAAGGGTTATTCTGACTCGAAATTCATAAGTGGTATAAAATATAGTATGTCCATCCTAAATTTACATTCAACCTTATAAGGAGCTTTAAATTGGAAATGTTCCAAAAAAAGGTGGTTGTTGAATCAACCACAAGGCTAAGTACATAGCCTTGAATAGTGCTGCAATAAAAGCGGTATACATAAATGCACAAATTTATAATTCAACTCGGGATTATTCCAAATGTTGAGAATCCCATGGCAACTTTTTATGAAAACAATGTTGTGATACAAATCATAAAATAAACTAGGGCTCAGAAGATTTCTAGACACATACTTCGAAAGTTCCACATGATCAATGCAGTTTATCGAAGATGGTGAGATGTCGGCCGATAGAGTGGATAGTAATACAATTAAGAAGATCCATTCACTAAGAGATACTGTGATATAATTAATTAAATAATTAATTTAAAGAGTGAGTAAGAAAACCCTTAAATAAAATGCTATTTTTTTAGTAGCTAATAGTTACAACCGTGAGTAATTAATCGCAGAATAAAATACCAATTTGTTTTAAATATTTCTAGTCAAGATGTTTTGAGAAATGCTCATTAATTATTGAGCAATGTATTAATTATGGCTATTGGGGGCACCAAGGGTTTACATACTCATAGTTATTGGATAACCATGGAATGACTCGAGTTTTCTGTTGGTTGACAACAACTAGGCCAAACATGAAACTCTCAATGTGACAATATTACACAATTCCCCCGACTTGAGAATATTATGGGACTTTAATGTGGATACTCCACTTTGATTATTGTTAAATCAGCTAGATCTAGCCCGGTTCGCAATGAGCGAAATGAATAAATTTTGAAAAAAATCCCTAATTAAATCTTAGAGGACCTACGGGGTCTAATGTTTAATATTATATCCAATCTAGTTGTTTGAAATAAAATCATATTTATTTGATTATTTTTTATTTAACTAATTTATATTAATTAACTATAATGCATGTGTATGTATAAGTATATCTCCTATATGTTACACATAGATGATGATAAAGGGGTAACTTGATGATATGATATATACAATGACATGGGTGATATATACATGAGTCGATATTAGGATTTATATCTACTATGTATATATTCTCTCTATATATATTAATTACCATAAATATATTGCTTAATGTACATATATACACGCGCACACACATATATAATCTAACATAATTTGATTGAGTAAAAAAAATTAATTTTAAATTTTAAGTTAAAAATATCTAATATTGACTAAGTCAAAATTTTTAATTCAAATTTAATTAAAATATCCAAGTTTGACTTAGTAAAATATATTCAAATTCAAAACTAGATTTGAATTAATTAATCAAACTATCTTCGATTATTTAAATATTAATATTATAAGTATAAAAAAATAAAAAAATAAATCTACAACCAAAAATAATATTTTATATATATATATATAATCTTTTCGACCAGTAAAGAAAAGTAATTTCTTTTCTAAATCTAAAAGTTGTTTTATTTAATAAATATTTATATAATAATATAAAATGTATATGAAGTGTATAAATATATTATAAATATAAATAATAAAATATACATTGGCCAGAAATTTTTTATTGTTATTTTACATTAGCAAAATCTATTTTTAAAATAATTAATATACATATAATTTTAAATATGTTTTTAAGGTATTTTATGTTTTAAAATTACCAAATAATTATTTGAAATTTACAAAAAAAATTAAAATATTTAGAAAATTATTTTATATGTATTAGAATAAATATATAGTCTAATTAAAATTATACATATATATATATATATATTAATATTAAAGTATTGAATTAATTAAAATTGTATTATACTAATTAATTGTTTAATTGATTTAAAATTAATTATAATTATTGCGAGCAACAATATATGTATGTGTATATAATGTGATGATAATGATTAACTAAAAAGTATAAATGAGATTAGAGTGTTTATCTTCGAAGATGAAGCCTTTGAACACACCTTGATTTGTGAGATCTCCTAGACTCCTTAGAACCATCAATCGATTTAGCAACAATCGAATGAACCGCTATTTTTCATATTTTGATGTTGTAATGCCAGATGAGCTCGGCTAATAATGGATGGGGAGATGTGCTAGCGGCCAATGGAGGAACGGATAAAAAGGGCAAATTGAAGAGGTTTGATTTGGTTTTATAGAAAGAAAAGGGAGAAAATATTGTTGAATATGCAAGTATATGATTTTTGTTTGATGATAATAAACATATATATATATATTCATTTAAATGTATTTGTTATTGTACTGAATAAAATAAATAACACAGAATTTAGATTCAAACAGATACATTTCAGTTACAATACATTTCAATTTACATTAGCACCTCACTACTTATCACTCATTCACTCGTATTTTATGTTCGACTTTGCTCCAACCCGAATCCAGCATCTGAGTTATCTGCAAAATAAACACCGACGCAATAAAATTGAAAATGAAATATTTTGCAGTGTAAAATAAAATGTTTTTTGAAAATATTATATGCCTCAGTTATTTGGGTTGTTCGTCATCATATTTATTTTGAATTCATCATGCACGAACAACCTGTGACATGCACAGTGTATCACTGTACATGCCACAAGGCTGTGCACACCGATATACACTTGACAAAATACAGTAAGACACAATGCTACAGAGGTGAGATCAATATACAGATATATCAAGTGAAGCCTCAATGGTCAATGGTTCAAATGTCAAACAACAAAGACTGGAAGAAACTGCAACAAGCCTCAATAGTCAAAGTGTACACATATATGGTGGACAACACACAATACAACTCAATGTAGTACAAGAATCCAAAAACCAAACAGCTCAACTATTCAGGATAGAGGCATGGCACAGAGGCAAAGACCACATAAATATATATACATATATGCACATATATATGTATACACATATATGAGTCTAAATGAATGGGTCACACTGCACCAGACCAGAAAACAATGAACACAACATCAATATACATGAAGACCAACAGCAAGTGCAACCAGATCACAAACAAAGCATGCAGGTTCAACTCAATCAACATCATCAGGGATGAAACTCAACCTATACCAGACTACATTGAAACAAAAACCACAACAATGAACTGATCAGGTGCAACAAAGGTCAGAGCCAGTGAACAGTGAAGTGAAACAAGACCAGACCCAAATCAACCATGAAGCACACAAACAACTCCAGACAAATGAACACAAACATGAACAGGAACAAGTTCTAGGATCAGTGAAAACATGAAGTACATAAGACCAGAACAATGCATATTGAAGCCTGTAAGAAGTTCAACTCAAAGTAATAATCCCTAGTTCAACAAACACATATGATCAGACACAAAAACAATGGAATGCAACTGAGGTGAACATACACATATATACATACATAAATGTGTGTATACAAGTGGAGATGACCATCAACCAAAATGCAGACAAGTTCAAACATGAAACAGAGATAAGCAGTGGTGAACCCTAAGGAAACAACATATATGCAGTGATGAATAAGACTACAATATCAAAGTACAATCACACACACACATATATACACACATATGCAAACACACACACACACACACACACACACACACACACACACACATATATATATATATATGCAGTGCACATGTAACCAGAACCAAGGCCAAGCATAGAACAGTTTCGAAGACATGAACATAACTACACAAGTGGAGGCAATGACCAGAGGCAACAACAGTATGCAAGCAAAGCTACTACATGGTGCAGCAGATATCAATGGCACCAGTGAAGGTACACAAGTGAATGGCAACCAAACAAGAATTAGCTCCAGACCAAATTCAAATGTGAACACAGTTGTATCTAGACCACTGACCACATTCAAACCATCAAACAATACAACTAGACTTAAACTAAATCATAAAAAAAGCTTGCAGTCGAAGAAACAAAGCATGTAGCAGTTCGAATAAAAACTGCAAGCAAAAATGATAGAACAACAGTAAATACAACTTTGAATTAAAGCCATGTTGACCAAGGTGATATTAAAAATCGAACAAAGTCCAGTTTAACACAAATGGCCGAAGTCAACAGAGAAAAGAACGGAACCAAATTCCAAAGCAAATCAAAGCCGTGGTGACCAAGGAAAAGAATCGAACAAGTCAAAATCAAAGCCGTGTTAATCAAGCATATAACATCAGAAAATATACGAATTGAAGAAGTCAGAAAACAACACCAGCATTCAAGCATAATCGAATAGCCGAGTTAAATTAACTGACGAATTCAAATAAATTAATTTGAATGGAAATTAAGGGAATTAAACCCTATTTATATCGTTAATATCATCAGCCTAAAAGAAATCGAGTTTAAGCATATCAACGAGAATAATACAGAAAATCACATACCAATTCATATCGACTCAACGAATTGAAGCAGCCGTGCGCAAAATCAAAGAGACGATCAATCGACAAAGCAAGGAACACGAAAACATCTACTCAATCGATCAACGAAGTCGGCATCTTCAAATTTCCAAAAAGTCCTAATTTTCTCAAGAAGAACGCAACCATTTTTCAACGCAAATACAAGGCCGAAGAAATAAAAGGATAAAGGGGAACATTTTTTTTTACTTCAATCTTTTTGGGCCGGTTTCTTAAATGCTATTGGGCTTTAAATTTTAATTTAGGGTTTATATTTTTATTTAGTTGTTTTTTATTTTGTATTTCTCTTTTAAACTTTTGTAAAGTATAGTCGTGTGACTAGGGGATGAACTATGGTGGTGTAGTTCGAGAATTCGCAACTCAGTGGCTGAGTTGTGGCAGGGTTTTGAGCATAGAGTTAGGTTAGTCGATAGCGGGTATCGTGAGTTTACGTGTGTAAGCATCTGACTACTTAATTTCTAGTAGAAACCTTGGGGGCAACACGTAGGCAGGGTTTTGCCGAAGCTGGGTAAATCTGTTTTGTTCTATTCCTGCTTTTATTATTCTGCTATTATCTATGCTGCTATTATTCTGCTATATCTGTGTTGCAATTATTTTATATACTTCTGTATTAAATTTTTATAACCGATAGTATCACCCTATTCACCCCCCCTCTATGGTGAAATCGATCCTACAAGTATCTCACACATTTTACTCTTTCTCCCTTTACCAATTCAAATTTAGATCTAGACCTAAATTCAAACCTCCACCTCTCCTATTATGGCCGACCAAAATTGAACCCTTTATGGGCTAGTAGATCTCAAAACTCGTTCGCTAATTAATTGCATTTAAATTCTTCTTAAATATATATCGATATGTAAATATATAACTTTTATTTATGCACATAATTAATTACTAATAGCACCTAAAACGTAAAATATATTAGTAATTAATATTTCATAAATATTAATTAATTAAATTAATTCATAACAATTTATAAACCAATTAAATCATGTGGTATTTTAGAGAATTCACAAATACAGTTATGCGACTCATAGGTGTAAATTCAATCAATGATTAAACAATTTATAAACTAATTAAATCGCGTGGTATTTCTGAAATTCACAAGTACTTTTATGCGACTCATAGGTGTAAATTCAATTAGCGATTAATTATGAACAATTCGAATATTAATATTCACACGTCACCTTAGTAATGGTGCGAAAGTTTGCCAAATTCATCAGATACTCATCGGTAAAATCTAATATTACATTTTAAGCGCGTCCTTTTAGTAATGATTATTTACAAATGTTATCTTTATCAAAACTATCACTTTAGGATATTTGTAATTTTATCGTTAAAATTCCAGTATTATCCATATTCAACTTGATTAGTCCATAAATAAGGTCCTTGGCTCAATAATAACATTTATTATTAATCATACTACTAATGGTTAGAGATTTTGACTTTGAGTTGATTATAGTTGACTATGATACTAACCTCATATAACTAAGAGGATGAATTCTCTATTGAATAGTGTTTCACTTCCATCTTCTACTCAGACCATATTATATCACTCGATAGTCATCATGCCATGATTTAACTATAATCAAAGTGGAGTATCAACACAGAAGTTCATAGTATTCTCAAGTCGAGAGAACCGAGTACATCATCACATTGAGATTCCTTGTTCCACTTAATTATTTTTAACTAATCGCAAACTCTTGGGTGATTCACTCCGTTGTTATTCAATAACTATGAGTACGTAATCCCTTAGTATCCCTTAGTAATCCATTTCGAACAAGAGGTTTGATTTTGATTAAGTATTTCTTGCCCAAAATTTGGAGAGTGTTACATACTCTGGTCTCAACGGATGTATCGATATTCTTTATCAAAATATCTTGACCAGTAATGTTTAAAACAATATGTTATTACAAATTGTGATAATATTCTCATGATTACAACTATTTGTAATTATTATCACATAGCATAGTATTTAAGGATTTTCTAATTAATATATTTTAAAATAATAACTTAATTATATATCACAATATAACAAGTATATAATAGAAATCAAATACCTTTATTATGAACAAAATTGATTACAGAGTTTGATAATTTACGGTAAATTACATATTTCCCCTAGAGAATCTCCTAACTCTATCAATCTCCCACTTACAATTGAGACCAATTATGGATATGTAATCTCATTCCTTCAATCAGTTTACTCAGAACTGATCAAGCTAGTCCCTTCATGAATGGGTCTGCCATGTTGTCCTTATAATATGCTCTGGTAATTGTCATTTCTTCGCCACCGATAAACTCTCTTATCGGGTAGAGCTTTCGGAGTATATGCCTCAATTTATTATAAGCTCTTGTTCTTTCACAATCTACATCGCGGCGTATTTATCATATAACAATGTTATGAGATTCTCAACGTTTGGAGTCACCCCGAGCTCAATCATAAATTTATGCATCCAAATCACTTCTTCAGCTGCATCATTTAGGGCGATGTACTCTGCCTCCATAGTCGAATCTTCTACAACTTCTTTTTTGGAACTTTTTCAACCTACCGCTGCACTATTCAATGTAAATACATAACCCGATACCAGTTTACTGCTATTGATATCACTCTGAAAGCTTAAATTTGTACACCCCTTTAAAAGGAGGTCTTCATTACCATGTATTAGGAATAGGTCTTTAGTATTTCTTACGTACTTATAAATATGTTTCACTGTTGTCCAATTCTTCGGGGTTTGACTTGTATCGTCTTACGCATCCAAATGCATAAGCCACACCTGGTCTTATACATAACATAGTGTACATGGTGGATTTGATTACGGTTTCATATAGTCTCCTCTTCACATGCTCATTTTCCTCAATGGAATAAGGAGCATCCTTCTTAGAAAGGACAATTCCAGACCACGTTAGGATAATTCCACACTTGGAATTTTCCATATAAACCGCTTTAGTTTTATGTCTATGTTTAAGGAGTGGGATATCCCTAGTAACCTGTTGAATCTATCCTTATCGATCTTAATACCAAGTATATAGGTCGCTTCTCCCAAATCCTTCATAGAGAAGTTCTTGGAAAACAATGCTTTCATTGATTACAATAATACAACATCATTGCCAATCGGGAGCAAATCATCGACATAACAAACAATAAATGCTATAGCACTAGCTTATTCCTTATGGTATATGCATGCTTCTCTATGTTCTAATAAAAACAATTCAAAACACTTATTCCAACTCCTTGAAGCTTGTTTAAGACCATATATTGATCTTAAAACCTTACAAGCTTTTCCCTCGTTCCCATTAACCTCGAAACCCTCTTGGTGCGACATATAAGAGGTCTCGTATAAATCAATATTTAGAAATGCTGTTTTCACACCCATTTTCCATATTTTGTACTCATATAACGCAATGATATCAAGTAGCATTGGAGTGGACTTAATCATGGCTATGGACGAAAGTGTTTCGTCGTAGTCAACACCTTGAATTTAATGAAAACCTTTCATGACTAGTCTTACCTTATAGGTCTCTACCATCCATTTGCATTTAGTTTCTTCTTAAAGATCCATTAGCAGCCAATGGGTTCCAAAGGTCGTACTTTTTTTGTGTAAATGGAATCCACCTCGGATTTCATAGCATCAAGCCATGGTGCAAAGTCTTTACTCTAATACACTTGTCGAAATGTAAGGAGTGTGTTGTCTTCTAAGACACAATCCTCTTTCTCAATATCCACGAGAAAATCATAGAATCGCTTTGGTGCCCGAGATTCCGCTCTACACTTTCTAATTGGTTGTATCAAATACAACTCCCAACCATCGTTTTTAACCTAATCTCAACTTTGATCATAAATTTGTTCAAAAAATCAAGAGGTTGTTATTACTGTTACTCATTATTTCGCAATGGCCAAAGTATAATGCATGTACCTTGAGTTTTCTCAATAAATACATGTATGTACCTTGCTTTGGCTAAGCATATATTGATAATACTATACATAACAGCTCTATCTTGAGTTCGCTCAATAATTGGCATGTATGAAAGTAGTCTACTAATATATAAATGATAGAGGGCAACTTACATATTAAGGATTCATAATCTTAAATATATATACACATTGAGTAATAATGCATTTCTTATGAAATACCCTCATAATTCAAGTGTCGGACATATCAGTAATTATGCTTTACATACTAGACCTATGTATTTATTCCAAAAATCTATTTTGGGTTTATTTCAGTTCCACTTATATTTACACATACATTATTATATAAGTTTAGTTTATTTATAACTATTATAATTAATTAGCTTATATAATGTTTATATGTATCTTATTAATTAGATCATATTTATTTAATTTTATTTAAATTTTAGAAATTTTATTTTATTCGCCCTAAACTGTTTAAGATAAACAATCAATTATAACCTTTACAGTTTATTCATATATACATATCATTATATATATAGTTATTTATATATTTATTAGCTTTTAATTATTTATTTAATTAATTAATTCTTTTATTTAATTAAAGAAATTAATTAAACATTTTAGTTGGTTCAAAAATTTAAATTTAATTTTATCTTAAACAATTTTAAGGTAAATATATGCATATATAACAATTATTGTTACATACATATATCAATATATATATGTGCGTGCGCACACATGCGTGTGTTTTTTTAATCGGTTAACCTTTTTAATTATTTTATTTTATTTAATAAATCATATAGACTAGATATATATCTCAAAAATAATTATTTAATTTCTGAAAACAATTTTGAAAAATTTTAAATTTATTTTATAACTTATATGAAATTTCCTTTTTATATTTTAAACTTGCAATTTAAATTTAAAATATATTTTAAATTTCCAAACTTAATTTGAATATTAGCCAAATGCCTAAATAACTTTAGACCTTGCATTTGGGCCATTTTTTTTTATTTTCTCTACCAATTAGGCCAGGCTAGTAGCCAGGTAGGGTGGAATGCTTGATTACTCAACCTTAATTCTAGACGCTTGTTTTCTAGACATCCATTGAATAACTAGGTTTAATTGGTTGGACCTAAATGTTGACTAATTAGATCGCATAAACCATTTGGGCTTTGGTACCATTGTTGGATCTAGCATAGTTGGTAGCGGGTGAAATGAGTACATTTCCAAAAAAATCTCTAACTGGATCTTTGTGGGCCTATGGCATTTAATGCTTAATACCAGATCTAGTCTAGTTGTTCTAAATAAAATAATATTTTATTTAATCGGTTTATAGTTATAAAATATAATGCATGTGTATGTATAAATAAATCTCAAAATTTGACACATAGATGATGATAAAGGTGTAACTTGATGATATGATATATATACTAACATGGTTAAAATATACATGAATAGATATTGTGATTTATATCTACCATGTATATATTCGTTATATATGTACATATGTATGTATGTGTGTGTATATAGACTGCCTCAAATATATTGTTCAGTGTAAATACACACACAGAGTCACACACACATAAATACATACATACAATATATATATATATATGTGTGTGTGTGTGTGTGTGTGTTTATTACTTTACAATAATTCGTATTAGTAAAATGAAAAATATATAAAATATCTAACATAATTTGACTAAGTCAGAAAAGTTAAAATCTAAATTTAAAGTTAAAAATATCTATGATTGACTAAGTCAAAATTATAAATTCAAATTTAAAGTTAAAATATCTAAGTTTGATTTAGTTAAACATATTCAAATTCAAAACTAAATCTGAATTGATTAACTGAAATATCATTAATTATTTAAATATTAATATTATAAATACAAAAAAAATATACATCGACTACCGAAAATAATTTTTTTATTTACTTAAAAATAATTATTTAAAAATGAATCCATTTTGAAATATATATACATAAGTGCATATAGATTATATATAAATATTATAAAATAATTGTATAATATATATATATATATTATATTATATATAATCTTTTTAGGTATCAAAAAAAATATTTAAAAAAAAATCCAAAAGTAGTTTTATTTAATAAATATTTATATTATAATATCAAATGTATTTATTTATCATAATATTTATTAAAATATATATAATGAAATATATTTCAGCTAGAATTTATTTTAAATAAACTGAAAGTTGTTTTTTAAATAATATATATATATAGTTTTAAGTATGGTTTTAATTGCATTGCAAAAAAAGCATGGTTTTAATTTATTTTATGTTTTAAGATTACTAAATAACCACGTAAAATTACTTGAATTGTAGAATATTTAGAAAATTATTTAATACATATTAGAATACATATATATATATAGCTATATTAAAATTATACATACATACATACATATTAGTATTAAACTATTAGATTAGTTAAATTATGTTATGCAAATTAATTATTTAATTGGTTTAAAATTAATTATAATTACGGTGAAACAATAATACACATAAACATACATAATGTGATAATAATGATTAACTAAAATATATATAAGTGAGATGAGAGTGTTTACCTTTGAAGAGGAAGTCCTTGAACACATGTTGATTAATGAGATCTCCTAGACTCCTTAGAATCATTAGTTGATTTTGTAGTGATTGAATGCACCACTATTTTATAATATTTTGATGTATCAATTGTTGGAACTGGGCCAGTCAAAAGCGGGTGAAATATGTAGATTTCAAAAAAAAAAATCTATTTTGGATCTATTAGGCCTAAAGTCAAAAAGATTGTTAAATCTAGTCTAATAAATGAAAGTGTAGGTGTCCGTGGAAATGAATTAGTGAATTTGTTTTAATTGAAAGAATGATACCTTTCCCCTTTTTAATTAAAACTTCCCTAATAAATTCTTTTAATTCTCTCTCTCTCTCTCTCTCTCTACTGCTCTCTCTTTACATGGTATGGCTAAAATTACACGCCATCATATGACACAAAACTTCCATAAATCCCTTCATGTAATTATTTTTATTTAAACCTGTTTAAAATTACACCAAGATCATATATCGATGCTTGCAAATATAACTTTTACAAATGCATTGAAATAATTAAAACCAATCAAAAACATCAACTAAATTAAATAATAATTAATATTTATTAAATATTAATTAATTTAATTAATTTACAATATTTTATAAATTAATTAAACCATGTGGTTTTTTTTAGAGAATTCATCATTAGGTTGTGCGACTCAAAGGTGCAAATTCTATCATCGGTTAATCGAACAATTCAAATATTAACGTTCACACATCACCTTAGCTAGTGATGTGACATTTTGGCTGCATTTATTACTTACACATCTTTTGGTAAAATCCAATTTTACTTATTATAAGCGATGCCCAGTAGTGATGGTTATTTACACCAGTTCTCTTTGTCAAAACTATATCACATTAGGACTTGTAGAATTTGGTTTTGGTCAAATTCCAACATTTTCCATATTCAACTTTGTAGGTGCAAACGTAAAATCCTTAGTTCAATAATAAAAATTATTAATAACTATACTACTCTGGCCAGAGACTTTGACTTTGAGTTGACTTAAGTTGACCCCATGATACTGACCCCATATAACCGAGGAGACAAATTCTCTCTTGAATAGTGTCACTTCCAATGCTTCCACTCGATCCAATTATAGTTGTTCGATGGACGCCTTGCCATGATTTAAGTATAATCAAAGTGGAATTTCCACATTGAAGCTCGACAGTATTCTCAAGTCGAGGGAATTGTGTAAAATCATCACATCGATATTCTATGTTTGACCTTAGTTATATTAACCAATAGAAAACTATCGCGTGAGTCATTCCATAGTTGTCCAATAACTATCAGTACGTAACCCCTTGGTGCCTCCAGTAGCCATGATTAGTACACTGCTCAACGATTGGAGAGCGTTATGTACTCTAGTCTCAAAGGATGTATCGATATCCATCCTTGATACATCTTGACTGGGAATATTTAAAATAGTATATTTATTTTATTGTGATAAATCACTCATGATTATAACACATTGTAACTACTGTCATAAAACATAACACTTATGGATTTTCTATATTAAATATATTTTTAATTATAATAATTAATATAACACATTATATCAAGTATATAATAAAAGGAAAACACCTTTTGTTTTGAACAAGATTAGTTATCGAGTTAGATATATGTAACAAATTACAAAATTGCCCCTATGTCATTTCCCTAACTTTATAAATCTTCCATTTGCACTTGGGATCAACTATGGAATCTTATTTCAACTTCATCGATCGGTTTTCTAAAAAAAATTGGGTGAGTTTATCGGTGAATAGGTATGCTATGTTGTTTAATTATCTACTTTGTTCATCAACTCTCTCTAATGCTGATAATGTGCCTTTTATAATATGGAATTACTCGAAGTATGTCGCTTGACTTCTAGTGAGGTCTAGGTTGTTTTATGAACTATATCGCGACATAGTTATCATATAACAATGTCATGGAATTCTCAACATTCGAAATCATCCTTTGCTTAGTTACAAATTTGTGCATTTATTTATACTTTTTATATTGTAGTAGCCTTTGGTTGAATTAGCTATCGCTTATTGTTTGGAACAATTCCAACTTAATGCTTCTTAATTAAAGTTTGAACTTGAATTTAATATTGACATATTATACTCGATAGCAATTATGAAATTCGAGTCTGAACTCTCATTTATAAGGAGTTCGTTGTTTCTGTAAACAATTCACTAGTATTTTCCAAATACCGGAGAATACTCTAAACTCCCGTTTAGTAAACTTGATTTGGATTTGATATTTGCTTCATGCATCAACTACATAAGAAAGATATGATATTATAGACACTACAACATGTATGATAATTCCTATTGTCAATACATAAGAAATCAATCCTACATGTTCCATTTTAAATATTTAATATGGCGTCTTCGCATATCGTTTAGGACATTCCCAACATCGTTTATACTTATTATAAAGGATAATTTACAAATCCAATATCGAGTATTAAACAACAAGACTATTACGTATTTTAACATGAGTACATTGTTAACAATCAGCATTATGTTGTTTACTTATAATATTAGAAATATCTATGTACCGTTTAATATTCTTTCTAATGGACACATACTTCCTCTGTATTTGACTGAAAATCAAACTATTCTATCAAAATACTTGTTCAATTTTGAGGCTTATAAAGTGATACTTTCATATCATTTCTCGAATCATATTCGAAAAGCTTACAAATTCAATATCGCTCCCACTGACTTCGAGACTCTTTGGTTTGTATATGAAAACAGTCTATCTAAATCATTATTTAAAATTTTCCATTTCAATGCATATGTACCAAAACATAAAGTCATACCAAGCGATAATTTAATGAGTAAAATCTGAATCATCTTGGCACATTGAATGACGAATCTGTTACGTTAATTTCAACAATTGAAAATTACGATTTTATTCTTATCAATGTTACCCACTATATTCCAATTACATTACTCTTTCTCTTGAAGACACATTTGAGGTCGGTGAATCATATTCTTGGGTATAACTATCAAATTATATCTCGATAACGTACTTAGAATCCTTTCAGATTTTTGCATCATACTATATAGCAGTTTCAATACTCTTAATGGTTTAATTGACCACTATGGATTATTTATTCTCCATATTGATAAGAAACGCATAGTTTCTCTTTAATGTGCAAGAATATTTATTAGACATTCCAATGTGCAGTGTTCATTTAGGTTTAGTTAATTTCATATCATTCCTCATAATCAGTTTGTAAAAGAAATTCGTGAAGTTAAGTTAACTTCTTTCTGTAAGGTCATGTACTTAGGAGTAGTACACAATGTTAAAATTAATTTCATTTTAACAATGGTTTAAAAAATCATACAAGATACGGGCTTACATAAAACCCCAACATATCATAGGATAAAGAGTTGGCAGGCTGTGCAAGTCGAAAGACTGTATGTAATAATTGTATGTGAGGGATCTTGTATGAATCAGCCCAAAAGGAGTTTGGGGACGATTGTCATTGCATGACCAATTTAAATTTTGAACATAAGTTTTGTAAACTAAAATTAAATCATTTTAATATAAGGCAATTCATGAAATGTTTATGAATACATATTCCATTGTACTGAGAAATAATAGTTGTTTCAAAAAATACCAACTTCGTAGTGAACTCACAATTATCATACTTCGTTGAACAAAGTTTGATTACTCCTTATCGATACGTCATTATGTATCATAGGGAGGAGTGGTTTTGTGACTGAATCTTTATTCATTTTTAGGTACATTCAGAATAGTTTCCAATATACTCTCATATTCGATCAAACTGAACCATTATATTTTCT
Organism: Allium fistulosum; assembly: GCA_030737815.1. Classification (NCBI taxonomy): domain Eukaryota; kingdom Viridiplantae; phylum Streptophyta; class Magnoliopsida; order Asparagales; family Amaryllidaceae; genus Allium; species Allium fistulosum. The sequence goes on from CM060903.1 coordinate 72,773,597, forward strand.
ATCACACATTATTTCATTTACTTCTATTTTATATTCTACGAACTCATTATTAACATATCACATGCGTATCATATATGCATGTTCATGTTTGTGATAATTTATCAGTGAATACAGCTAAGTACGTGGAACCATTTTGGAACTTTCTATTGCATACATCTATATATATCAACCTGTAGAGTTCATCAACTCTTATAATGCTTCCACTGAATGGGTTCTTTGCCCTTTATCGTCTAAAATATAATTTACTAGTACCACATGATTCATAATCATATAATCATAAATTATTTCTTAACTGTGGCTTAGTCCATAATTTCAAACTAATTGCAAATAATTTAGATACTCCTGTATTTTCCAACGCATCACAAATACCAATAATATAGTTTTATTTTATAATGAATATTAATATTGAAATAAAGCTATGTCTATTTTTCAGTCAATACTGAAAAATAATTATTACTTCGTAAATAATGTTGGGTACATTTTACGACAATAATTTTCATAACTTGATGCGACCAATAAGTATTACATGGCATGCTCTCACTATTTCCGCCATTACTATAATAGCGTATAAAATACGAAGCTCCATTCAACCACTTAATATAGACTATTTATTTCATTTGTTGTAACTAGTTTACGGTCGAGAATTTTCATATCAAGTTCTTAAATTCAAAGAAATAAATTTCATAGAGAACAATTTTCTGTGTGAAAATAGATTTGGAATAGATGTTGTATTTCTTATTCTTTGTTAAGTATCTATTATTATTTTACAATTCTCATTTCCGATGTTTCCTTATGAAGTTGAAGTAACCATTCACACTCTTCATTCCTGCTGTGCCTTAAGTAACATCTACCCTCGTACATTTTTTTCATTTCTAAATGGTCGAACCATTCAAAAGGAAGCCCTTACCACAAGATCATAAAGAAATTTTTACAAGAAATGCATTTGGTCATCCTTAGTATTTAAGGATATCGAATAAGTTGCATTTCACGTAAATTGATCAAACTTACTTTACGGTGATCGGATTCTTAGAACAATCTTGTAGCTCTTGGTCTAGTGCTACATTTAACATGACAAGATCATAATTGTAATTAATCATATCGGATACATGATCCCACGTTATGGTTTACTTGCTTATTTTGACTGAATTTATTTTATCGAAGTTTCATATATTATGAATTGCGACCATTTACATGTGAACAAAAATAGATCAGACATCCATATTCCAGTATTGTTTCTAGAGTTTGAAACTCATAAAGGACAACACATAGTCTTGAGAAAATAAAATGTAAATAACCAATTACAAATGTATTTAGTAGTTGTAAGTTTGACGCTTTCATGCGTCTTGAAACAATACCATACAAATAATATTTACTAGTAAGTATATTTTACAATTTTATTTGTCAACCATTAGTTCAATTCATTTATATATATTTATCTTAATTGATAAACATTTTATTAATTATATTAATTGCTTAAATTTATCAATGTAGATTATTATAACTTTATACAACAGACCTATTTACAATATTAAAAGGGTTAAATGTTGCCATTTCATTTTTCTAATAAGGCTTCCACTAGCCTTTAACGTTTCTCCAAACCATAAGATGAAGCATAGTAGTCTTTCGACTTCAGTAATGGATGTTAGGGCTCGTCTGTCTTAACATTCTGACCTTGAGCTTGCTCAACTTGTCATTGCCCCACAGAAGATGGATAACTCCTTATCGGTTGTATCTTATACAACTCCTAACCCGTGGTTCCCTGTCTTGGTCGCATTTCGACCTTGAGTTAGCTTAACAAATCGAAAAATATTATACACTCGTACCTACCATTTCACGACGGCTTAAGTATAATATTTATATCTTGAGTTTGCTCAACAAATACATATAACTACCGGTAAGGACCCGCTGTTTTGATCATTAAAGTTGACATTAATACATCTACGGTATTCACATGCCGAGTATCCAAGTGTCGGAAAGACAGATTGTTGGGGTGAAAAGAAATAAAAGACAGAATAGAATCTCACATTGCACCGAGTGATCTATAATATACGCAATGATCTTTACAAAAGGAAACTGTAATATATCAATCAGAGATACCAATCAATCATCAACCTTGACAATTATAACAGCATATCCTTACAATTTCTGATAGATACAACAAACAAAAAATGCGGTGGTAATAAAAAATACGTGAATACGTCTTAGAGGCATCCAACTCATCTCGTGAAGCTCCAAATATCCAAACTGAATCTGTATATATGCTTGATTTTCCCTGAGCATTATAACAAAATAACACCCTCAGTCTGCTAAACCAGCGTAAGAAAACTCAATCAAAGCATATTGATTTCTATTTTTAGAAAACCCTTTCAAAATAAAAGGTAATACGCAAGACCACGCCGCATATAAACACGGACGGGTTTTTATCTTACAATAACCAAACCATTTATATTAAAATCCAGTGATATTATAATAATGTTTAAGGGTGAAAATATCTATATCAAGTAGCTGTAATGCTCATGAGTGTACATCAGAACAATAATAGGTATATAATCAAAAATTGTTAAGATGCGTTCGCTACTTGTGTAGGATTCCACGAAGGTGCCTTCAGTACTTCGAGAATGGTCCTCCTGCACAACAATCAGAGTTATTCTTCCGAAGCGATAATACATCCCTAGTGATGTAAATTAGGAAATACATAGCTGGCCACGCAGGCCGAATGCATCGCTCCATGCATGCATAACAATTGTAGGTAACTCTAGGAAGGAGATGACTGCACCTTTATGGGTTAGTTAAACCCCTGGCTATGCATCCTATCTTTGGTTTTAGTCATTACCGCTGGTGAGGCTACGTCCGGCATTCCAGTACACGAGTCTCCACTCGAATAGATCTCGGAACCACACATGGATTCCCATACCTCAAAAGGTCTCAGAATCACACATGGATTCCCACATCTCAACAAAGATCTCAGAATCACACATAGATTCCCAAACTCCAACGGATCTCGGAATTACACATGGATTCCCACATCTCAACATAGATTTTGGAATCACGCATGGACTCCCATACCTTAACGGGTCTCAGAATCACACATGGATTCCAACATCTCGAACAAACTCAAATCTCCTCCAAGTATAAAACCCGTATACGGTTTTAGAGTGGTTACTGTTTCGAGTCATCTCATATAAGTACACTCCCCTACTTACCGGGTGTTCTAAAACCAATCGAGCGATTTCTAGAATACTCAATTGTGATTCTTTTGGAAATAATCAGACAATACATAAGAGTGGAGATCACCTCCTAACCATTTAATCGGACGAATTTCCTTGTCATTCGTCCCAAAAGAACAAAATGAGTTTATACGTACAGTATAACACCACCCACGGTAACATACCATATAATCCCCATGTTTCCCCTAGATATTTCCAGAGTTAAATCCTTCAGTGTTAAGTAGGGAAAGAATATTTTCTTACCACCAAAATTAAGAAGGATTGCATATTTAGGCCAAAATTTGACAGTTGGTTATTTAACAATCAAGTAAACAAACGTTCCAAACAGAGATTACATTTCCATGGAAACCACCAAGCCTTTTAGATTAATCTTTCATTAGTTAAATCTCTTTCCAAAATATTTATTAAAATATTCATATATTTGTCTCATCGGGACAAGTATATTCACAAACCATTCCTTTCAAAAGTTGGAAAACCTTTTTCACATACTTATAAAATGGTATAAGTATATTCACCAAACACTTAGAGAGATTTTCTATTTCAAAATCATGTTAAAATGATCAAACCCAAATTTCATTAAAATGGAGATATAAATAACCCAAAACCCCATTCCTTTTCATAAATCTCTTTTATTTTATAAACATCTCCTTTATAAATCACTAAATCTATTTATAAAGCTTCTTTATAAATCTCCAATCTATTTATAAAATTTCTTTATAAATCCCCAAGGTTATTATAAAATACTCTTTTTAAATCTCAAAAGCCCATTTATAAAACTTCCCTTTCAAATCTCTAAAACCATTTATAAACTCCTTTCTGAAATCATTTAAAAACTGACTTCTTTTCCAATTTTAAATCTCTTTCAAATTCATAAACTCCTTTAATAAATCCTTTATATAAAAAGAAATCCTTTTATAAATAATATATTACTTAATTACAATGAATAAAAACTTTAACATCATAAACATAAACTTTAAACAATTTTAATAAACATAAAACTTTTTAATAACATTTAAATAATAAAATAATTAACTTTTAAAAACATTTTAAATAGTATAATAAATAACTTTAAACAACTTTTAAAAATGTAATTACTTAACTTTTAAACAACAAACTAATAAAGTAATTGACTAGCTTTAAACATCATTAATAAAATAATTATTATCTCCAAACAACCTTAATAAATAATTAATTATCTTTAAACAACACTAATAAAACAATTAATTCTAAAACATTATAAATATAATAATTAATTTTGAAACATTTTAAATAATATAATATTAATTCTACTACAGAAATAGTTATATAAAACACTTTGTTAAAATAATAATTAAATAATCACTTTACTTTAAATTATAAAATTGAAGTTAATTTAACTCTATAACTTTCCAAACTTAAGAAGAGGCTTAGCGACCCCAATAGTGCTTAAACTAGCCACCATTTTATTCAATTTAACTTTCTAAGTTAAATTGCTAAATTACTGGTATTTACATAAGTAGGCATATATGTAAATCAAATCCATAATTAATAATTAATTGTTAACACATCACTTATCCAGTATTAATCAATTGACACTTAAATAAATGTCCAAATTAATGTAATAGCCAAACGATGATTTATTCTGCTAAACAAAATATCATTCAAAATAAACTCTTCCGTTTATTATTAGACGGTGTTTATTTGGCCAAACAGATAACATGAAAGAAGTATGCTTAAATTAACTACGTTATTATTTAAATAAGGTAATTATATTAAATTAGTATTATTTTATCACTTTACACATTATCCATTTTCAAAAATGATAATTCATCCAATCCAAACTACCAACAAATAAAAGATCCAAGCTAGCCATCAATAATTTTTATCTACTATATATCATTATAGTATTCATTCAGAGGTGAGTTAACTCACAGAAATTCCAGTATAGCCGAAGCGTTTCAGTTCGGTTTAAAATCGAACAATGTTTGATTTTAGCTTGAAATTTTACAAGCTCCAATTTCCACGAATCCAATTCCAAAATGTAGATATAGTCATAACAAATCTAACACGACTGACCACTTTCAATTTGGACCTTGTATGAACAAGATATTGGGTTTAATTAGATTCTCGAATTAAAAATATAATAAATCACTTAATTACATAATTAACCCGCTAATTACCTAGATTAAACCCTAAACACCCTCGCCTTCAAAACCCAAGCCACTAATTCCTAAACCCCGACGTCCATTCATCTCCGTTTTGCCATCTTAGTCGGCCACCAGAGACTGCCACACCATCACTAGAGAGACCTCCGACCACGATGACTCCATTAGCACCAACCGTACCTCCCTTTAACGACCGAAGCCTCAACGTCGAACCCCAAAATTGCCCTTCGTTCGTCTCCATTTCTCCCCCGCTACAGGCCAAGAAGCGTCGCTGCACTCCACTAGAAGGAAGCCCGACCTCCCTCACTTTTATCGCCACCGACCTTGACCTCCACCATCACCTATCGTCGGAGAACAACCCATTTACCAAAAACTTTAATGGTCGTGTTCAAATAGAGATTCTGATCGTCGTCTTCCACCATACGTCGACCCCAATGTCCAACCTACTCATCTCATCAAGCCAAACAATATTGTAGTTGGGGTCGAGAAAAAATTCGGCGTCTTGTGGCCTAGTGGTCGTTGGCTATTGGATGAGGGGAATGGTAAAAATGGCGGCTAGGGTTTCATTTAGGGTTTGAGCAAATGAATTCTAACGACCTATCATTTTGAACTATTAAAGTCGACAATAAACCACACATATCTAACTCAAATAGTCTAAAAGATAGATTATCAATGGGGATTGTTTAAGAATATAAGAAGAGAAGAGAACAACACATAATCTCATGGAAAAATGACAAAATATAATAACTACGTAAACAATTCATGAAGCTGTTTTACAATATAATCAGAGTTATACATTTTGCAGACATAACAAAATAATGCACCTGAATAATAATAATAATTACGGTCTTCCGAAATCGGTCTTCATCTTCAAGAAACAAAAGTCTTCGAAACATTACTAAAACAACTCAGACTGACCCGAGCATAAAGAAAAACAATACACTATAGTCGGGACTAAACATTCTTATGTAAGTAAATTCAAATCAAGCAATAAGGGTACAATAACTTAAGAGAGGTTGTGTGATCTTCCATCTCATAAGGATCTGTTAAACTATCTATATGTAGTAAGATACGCTATATATTTAATGTTTATCAGTAATATAAAATATAAAAATAGTGTTAAGGCTTTATATTGATCCCCGTTAACATATTTTTTAGCATGCAGTCTATGCAGGTCCTGTAACACTACTAGTAGCATCGGTAGCCAATGCATTCCCTATAGGTACAATACTAAAACAAAGTGGCAATGGTCTCACATAGGGATAATCATATGACAAAGCACGTAAGGCAATACCCAAGGTAGGATACTACCGTTTTGCTTTCCCTGACTGTTCGTAATTCCTAACGGCCGACCGCGTCTATCAACCCAAAATCAAGTTGCACCAATCAAGATAGTAATATGAGAGAAATATGTCTGCTAGAGGTAGCTAAATTCATTGGCCAGGTATAGCTCCTGTTTTAGTCATTTCAAATTGACACAAGTGTCGGTGTCATCGTTCTCTTACTTCACTCCAGTAAAACATTTGCCAGTTCAACCTCTATATTCTACAAACATCCTCAGTGTACACGGTTATTAAAGTGGTTCTGGTAAATGACAGAGTGTATGCCATTATTCGGCCCTGGTCTTTTTTTTGGCAAGGCCGACGGGGTTGAATGGACCCCGACCATTTTATTGCAGCACCAAAGGAACAAACACATACAACAGTAAGAAAATAGGGGGAAACTTGGTGCAACAAGCATAGGGAAACAAGAAAAGGAAAATTAGAGAAAAAAAGGAGGAAACAACCCAGACTTTACATATGGAATGAAGCATGTATCCCAGGATCAATAGAGTATGATAGCAGACTCAACGCATTCTTAATTTCGTGTAAGGTCCAGAGCTTGAAATTTTCATCAGATTTAGCATTAATGTCATCAAACAACCTCGTATTTCGCTCTCTCCATACCGAGCTTATAAAGCTCTTCAAAACTGTATTGAATGTTCTTTTTCTTTCCAATTTAATACTCGTCTTCACAAATATCTTCTCCCACTCAACCTGATTATCAGTAGAGACATCAAAGCGTTGAAGCTTAGCCATAATGATAATCCAGATGTGTTTAATAACCGAGCATTCAAGGAAAAGGTGCTCAATAGTCTCAGGTAGCACATAACAGAAAGGACAGTATATATCAACATTCATACCCCTGCATGCAATTTTTGCTTTAGTCATCAAAGCACGATTTAGTACTTTCCAAAGCAAGAGATTTTCCCGCATTCTACTGTCATTGCTCCAGGTTCTCTTCCACCATTTCCAGGTTGGGCAAGAACTGTTCTTCATTATAAATTCATAAGCATTTCCTATCTTGAAGTTAGTCTTTTTTTCTCCCCAAACTAAGCGACCAGCAGTGGACAGGGTAGTGAAAGAGCTAACTTTGTTCCATATATATTGTATCCGCGGATTAGATGAAGAAAACATGGAGGCATGTCTTAAATATTGAATGTCTCTAACCCTAGTCGCCAAGTGTATCCCCATTTGGAGCATCTCACTGTAAGAAAGCTGGCGTCGAAGAATGTACCCTTTCTCTAACTAAGGATCATCCCAAAAACTCACACTGTATATAGGGTTAGTGTTCATTTGTATGTTAGGAAGAAACGTCTCCTTTATCTTGAAAATACATTGCCAAGTCCAGCTTAAGTTTTGAGGCATAGCCATGCTCCACAAGCTCCTTCCCCTGATCACGTTTTTTTCAGACCACCTCGCCCAAAGGCTCTCAGTACAGTTGTAGAATGTGTCAATGTGTTTAGCAAAAGCTGCTATGTTCCATTATTTTAAATTGTGTATACCAAGACCCCCCTTGTCCAGAGGCCTCTCTATTTTCTCAAATTTTATCGGGGCAATGTAATTGCCAAACGTTTTGCCCTTCCATATGAATCACATAAATGCACTTCTGATCATGTTTATTAGTTTGAAGGGTAGAATGAACGTTCTAGCCCAGTATACTTGCATCGAAAAGATGACAGACTTAATGAGAGTGAGTCTGCCTGCTTGACTGAGAGACCTGGTAGTCCAATAGTTTAGTCTAGCAGTTATCCTATCGTAAAGCGGAAGACATTGATTATATGTGATCTTCGAAGTAGTCAGAGGGAGTCCCAAGTAAGATATAGTGTTATGATTTAGAGTCAATCCGGTAACCTGAGAAATTTGATTGCACTGATCAGAATTAAGGCCAGCAATTATGATATCCGATTTGCTAAGATTAACTTTTAGGCCCGACATAGCATAGAATTGGTCGAGAGTGTTCATAATGCTCATGACGGTGGAGATATCAGGTGAACAAAAAACAACAAGATCATCCGCAAACATTAAAGCAAAGATCTGAGGGTCTTTGCATGCAGGGTGAAGCTTGAATCCTCCTTGGTGAATAAGTCTATCTAATAGTTTCGTAAGTAGTTCCATGACCAGAATGAAGATATAAGCCGAGAGGGGGTCACCTTGCCTGATCCCTTGCTTACTAACAAAAAAACCTTCATTCATACCATTAATATTAACAGAAAATGTCAGGGAGGAGATACATTCGTATATCCAAGCTATAAAATGAGGAGGGAAGTTCATATACCCCATTATTCGAACAATGCTGTTCCTTTGCAGCATATCAAAGGCTTTCATGATGTCAAGCTTCATCATCGCTTTAGGGGAGCATTCTTGCGTTTGTATCCTTTAATTAGCTCGTGAGAGAGGAGGACGTGGTCCAGTATGTTCCTACCAGGTAAGAAAGCAGCCTGATTATTGGAAACTATTTTTGGTAGTACATACTTTAATCTGGTTGCAATAACCTTAGAAATGCATTTGTAAATAGTATTACAACAGGAGATCGGTCGATAATCATTAACACAGTGCGCATTCTTGAGTTTGGGGATTAGGGCTATGTTAGTATAATTAAAGGATCAGAATATTTTACATTTCTTGAAGAAGAGGAGAATGGCATTGGTAACATCGGCAGCTACAATCGACCAACATGAAGTATAGAACCGCGCATTCATCCCACCAGGGCCTCCACACAAATTCGTGTTAAGAGAAAACATGGCTTGTCTTATTTCGTCAGGGGTGACTTCGTTGCAAAGAGAAGTATAGTCATCAGGACTAAGTCTGGGCAGAATGTCGTTGGGGATCTGCTCAATGTTCGGAGAGAAGTTGTTTATGTTATTGTACAGGGCAGAGAAGTGATTAACAAAAGCTTTCTTGACATCAGCTGGAGAAGAGTGGAGATCTCCATTCATATCATAGATAGAAGTCATGTTTTCTCTTCTCTGGTTATTCTTAAGGCTAGCATGGAAGTAAGCACTGTTTCTATATCCCTTCTCCAGCCATTTAATTCTTGACTTCTGCCTAATCATGTCATTTTCTTTAGCCAGGGCATCATAATATTTCAGAGATAGCGTACTCTTAGATTCAGAGAGAATTGCGTTATTAACAGTATCCATCATAGCAGATTGAACCTCAGATAGCTTTTCTTTTAACAGAGAGCTCAATTTATCACCTTTGCCATATCTGTTATACGCCCACTGCCTCAAGACTGCCTTCAACTCCTTTATTTTTTCCTGCAAGACAAACATGTGGTTACCATTTTTAGACTTGTTCCAAACAGTTATCACAGTTGATTTAAAATCCGGTTCAGAAACCCAAGAATTAAAAATTTTAAAATTTGTTTTTCCTCTCTTGTCCGCTTCACGAAGGTGAATAATCTGAGGGGAGTGATCAGAAAGGAGGGGAGGAGGTAGAAGGTTGAAGATAAGAGGCCATTTGGAAAGGGCACATTGGTTAGAGAAGGCATGATCAATCGTCGAAAAGGTCCTGCGTCCATGTCTCCTCTTATTGTTCCATGAGTATTGCATCCCTACAGTCCTGATCGATAAAAGTTCGGCATCGATGAGGGTGTCAGCAAGCGGTTTAATCTCAATTAGAGAGAGAGGGTTACCACCAGCTCTATCAGACAGAGAGTAGCTACAGTTGAAATCCCCTAGAATAATCCAAGGATGAGAGGACTGTCTGAGAGTAGGAATGGTCGAAAGTAACGAGGTTCTCAAGGCAGAAGAGTTGAGAGCATATACAAAGGAAATGTAGAATGATGATTTGTCGGAAATATCAATGGCGTGACAATGTATCATTTGGGGAGTTGAAAGAATGGGAGTTAATTGGACTTGGCTAGGGTTATAGAGTATCAAAATCCTACCGTACGAAGATTCATTCAAATTGTGGATGTATTTCCAATTTGGATTAATATATGCAGCTGCCTTGATAGACAAGGAAAGGTTTAACTTAGTTTCAAGCATTGCTAATATTGATAGATGGTGAGTCTTGATTCCATGCTCCAATGCAAGTCATCATTGGAAAACACGAGCATTGAGTAATTCGATCTTCATTCTCCTAGTTACAGCCTGCTTGGAGGACAAGTAATTTAGGATAGTAGCTGAAAGAGGAGTATCTTCAAAGTTGTTTTCTACCTCAGGCGAAGGGGAGATGGTCTGGATTGCAATTTGAGGGGAGATTTGCATGGAAATTGAAGAGGATGGAATTTCTATGGGGAATAGAGGTATGTATGCTGCAGGAGGTTTGATTTTGGAGTATTTGTGTTGGGGAGATAGGGTTGGGGTAGTGACATTTTCTAGAGGTGGAGTTTGTTCAGGTTGAATGACACACTGATACACTGAGCATGTTTTATCTTCTGTAAGCATTTTTTCTTTCATTCGAGCAGAAACACTGAGTTTGCTGATCTTGCCACTGTTCATTCCTTTTCTAATACCACTTGATTTAATTTCTTCTCCTTTTTCACTATCAGTATATTGTCCTTCACCCTTGTTTCCAACATCCCAAGCAACCAGACTTAGATTCTCTATCATTTTTTGATTCTCCATATTTTTCACTTGTTTTGATTTACTTCTACTATCTTCTTTTTGGGTATTATAATTATCTGCTTCCTTTTGTTCCACTGCCTCAATGCTATCACGAGCAACTTGACCATGTGAATCTTTTTTCTTACTTTCTTTTGACTGTTCAATAATATCTTCCTCATCATCCAGATTAATCAGAGCTGCAAATTTATTAGAGTTTAGGAGATTCCTAACTGATTCATTTTCATCATTATTCTCCACTTTTTCGATTCCTCCTTCCTTACTCCCAGTGAAAATTGGAAGTTGAGAGCTGGCTGAATCAAAGTCATTCCTGATTTCATTTCTGCTTTCTTTATCACCACATAGACCAATACCATGCCTTTCACTTTTGTCCTCTACAACATTCTCATTTTCCTCAGTGCTTCCTGAAATCTGTGCCTTTATATTTTCCTTATCAACTGTCTCTTTCTTATTTTTGCTCACGCGTTGCCATGTTCTGATATTTCTTTTCTGAAGTGGTATAACATTTCTTTTAACACGAGCTAAAACAGTTGTTTCGACCATGTTTTTTTTATTTGCAATGTTTTTGTCTTCCTTTTTGGTAACGTTTTGATCTTTATCCTTGTTGTCACAACTATCAGTTCTGTGTCCAAATTTCTTGCACAGAACACACACATCTGGCTTCCACTGATAATTAACATAGATTTTCTAATACCCTCCTTCCACTAACTTAACCATAAACTCGTCAGGAAGCTCCTTATCAGGTTTTATTTCCACTAAGCATTTCGCATAGCTCAGTCTCTCCTGCTTTTCCGTCATTTCGTCCATACATAACATCTTCCCCAAATGGCTACTAAGCCAGTTAATCCCAAGAGGCGACCAAGCATAAATTGGGAGGTTAAACATTTGAACCCATACTGGAACTGTAGTTATAGCGCCAGAGACATTACTTATAGATGCATCGTAGGGTTTGACTATAAACATCTTGTTATTCATTATTATAGGATCACTTTGAAGGATCTTTGCTCTGTCTTCAGAACACGTGAAATTAAATAAGAAAATTGTGCCATCAGACTTGACCGTAAATGAGCCTTTTAATTTCCATACCTTTTTGAGCTTTAAAATAACTGCAGTATAAGACAGCGGTTTGTCTAAGAAGAAACCAACTAGAGTTTCTTTCCAGATAACAGCTCCAGCATCAAGAACTTCTTGCGTTGGGACTAATACATCATTTTCATACTCTGGATTCAGGTCAACGGGGATGTACTTCCCAGCATTCTTTGGTTTGTGCTTGAACAACGAAGTCCTTTTCCGTTCACCCTGAGTAGGATTAACCGGCTCGCCGATTTGGGAAGAGTGAGATGAGAAAGGTGGTAAAGAAGAGATTGGGTCAGGGGGAACAAGGGGTGGGATTTCAGGGGGAGCAAGCAGAACTGTGGGAATGGAGATTGAAGGGCCCTGGTTAGAGGGAGGCAACGGTGGAGGTTTGGTAGAGTTTGCTGAAAGGACAGAAACGACCGAAGAGGAGGGGGGAGGAACTTCAGTACTGATAGAGGGGGTCTTTTTAACAACCAAATGTTTATTTAATAAATGGGTGTTGTATTATCCAATTTAATTTTTACTTCAAAATCAATTAGGAATTTTGAAAAGATATGAACATGAAAAGCTATTCATTTTACATCAAGAAACTACAGTAAAAATCTTAGATTTTTCTGAAAACATTTATTATTTATAAAATTCGAAATGTACCATTTTTCCTCGAAATCAATTTATTTAATATAATTAAATTACACAATAAATTTCATTTTCTGAGACAAAAGTCTTTTAATAAGCATTAAAAAAATTCAGTAAATTTTTTGGAATTTTCTGAAAAAATTTATTATTTTAAAATTTTAAATATTTCATTTTTCCTTAGAATTAATTTATTCAAAATATAAAAAAATGAAAATTTTATATTTTTCAAGCCAAATTTCTTCAACTATTTTTATGCATTTTCTAGCAATGAATCAAAAAAATTCCACGTATTTTAATAATTTACACAAATTTCTATAATTTCCATAAAAGCAATCTTTAAAGAATAAATCATAAAAATACTTTAACTACCGAATTAAATATAGGTCCTTTTACTAAATTTCTCCAAATAATATGCAGGTGCTACAGAAAAGTTTCAGACCATTTTAATGTATTTACAAAATTTCAAATTCCAATAATCCTATTTTCAACGAATAAAATATAGAATTATTAAATGATAGAATTTGGTGCATGTTTCTTTACAAAATATTTTTCTTTACTGAGATGGAGTTACAGAAAAAAATTTAACTTAAAATGGCACCATTTATAAAATGCTTATTTATTCAAATTTAATTAAATAATTTATTGTGGAAAATGTGCATGTAAACTTTCTATCCAATTTAGACTATCATATTCAAAATATCATTTATTTTAACATATAAAAAATTTAGAATTAAACACATTTATTTGTGAAAAAATTTCAAAAAAGGACAAACAGCGTTAAATTTTGGATTCCCATTCTAAGGCTAAAATGGTAAAATTTCAGTTTCAAAATCTTTATATTTCAATCCTAAATTTCAAAGGTGTTTAAATTTTATTATTTAGAAATACAGTAAATCAGCATAATATCCATAAATAATCAATGATGATGTGGTGTAATATAGTGTCAATAAGGTGTCATGATAATCGATTAATTGGAATGACATGGGATAGCGAATTAAAATCATTACAATACATTCATAGTCACCATTCAACCATACAACCATATCAACCAACATTCAATTCAATTCATTTCAGATCTCAATCAATATAACTTCATATCTAATTTTCAAACAATGAAAATTCTATATTATTTTCATTGAAATTTCATTCCAACTTTATTTCTATTATAAAATGTTAAAGCCAACTATTTATTTCAAACATATAGATTTCACGTTACTTCCGTTTAATATCATTTCAATTCATTACTATATTTCAACAATAAATTCAAATCCAATTTTCAACTGTATGACATAATATTCAATTCAAATTCAATTCAACAGTATGATGTCAACATAAATTTCAAATTCAATTAAATTATCAAAAGATGAAAACAACATTCAATTAACATTCACTACAGTCAAACCAGATTTAAATTTAATCACAAAAGCAAATATAGATCGTGAATTATAAAAACTCATCTTTGATTTAGCATACTAAAATTCTAAAACAGAAGTACGTGAGACAAGAGCGCGCTAACACAACAACAATCAACTTAGGCACCAACGCATTTTTTTCAACAGTATCCAAACTCATCCAAACCTTTTCTAAGTCGTCCAGAATTTAACCACGAATCCAAAGGAAGAAAGCGCACATGAATCTATGAATCTGAGTTCATATGGAGAAGATATTCAAGTTATAAGTATATTATTAAAATAATAAAGTGGCACACAATTTAATATTAAAAACATATATTAATAACTCATGTTTTGCTTCAGGAGCTATAGGCAAGTGTAGATATGAAGAAAACGAAATCTAGGAAGAAGAGGCAGGGCTTGGCTGGGCGGAGCCAGGATTGGAGGTGGATCTGGCGGCTAATGGCGTGGTGGCGGAGGAAAGGGGTGTAGACGTGGGTGAGGTGGCTGTAGGCTTGGACGGATCGGGTGGAGGTGGAGAGGCAGTGCAGTTGTAGGCAGTTGACATGGGTGAGGTTGGAAATAAGAAAAGGAAAAAAATGGAGGCGGCTCACATTTTCAAAGTTGGAGGAAAAATATTGTTCGCAACAAAGGAAAGGGAGGCTATGTGGCAGGCATAGGCGGAGGTAAAGGCATGTGGTGGAGCTGGGGTCGGTGTTGCAGGCGGAGGCGAGGAGATCAGTGCTGAGGTTGTGGAAGGAGGTGAAGAAAAGGGATAAAAATGAATATCATGCTGTATAAATGAAGCTTCGGGATGGAGAAATGTTCAAAACGAAAAGAGGATGAAGTGGTTGGTAATTTTATTAAACAGTGGAATGAACGTGCCCGTTAAGATTTGAAAAGACGGACTATACACAGCGAGCAAACTCGAATCAAATTTCAAAACTTAGGCCCACCCAATTAAATTTATTAAACCCCAATAAATTCAAATTTAAACCCATTTAAAACTTTATTAACACACAATAAACAAAGTTGAACACAACAATTAACATAACGGGGACTGCCGCTACACACCAATAAAGATAAACTGGGACATCAAATTTAAATATAAAAATGGCGTTTTTATCAACGTGCAATAATGAACTGAAATATTTAATTTATTTTAAAATTTAAGGTTAGTCTTAAAATCATTTCTGTACCGATTGCGGTTGCTAATTAACGATCGTAAAATGCTATTTTAAAATTCAATTCTTTTCTTTATATAAAATTATACTTACCTTCAAAATGAGAACGTTCGTTTTTTATTTTTCTCAAATCATTCTTTTATTTTATACAAACATTCTTTTTTATTTTAATTAAAACATATGTTTCTTTTATTACACTCATTAATTACAGTTAACATCTTCTTTCCTTTTTTTGAAAGATTCCAATCACATTAATTGCAATTGATTTCAAAGTTAAATTTTAAAACGTACCCCAATTAGTAGGAAGAGAAATAAAACAATTGTATTCTTATAGTAATTCAAACATATTTATAAATTATTGTATACAAACAAGAGTTATAAATTACTACTAAATAAATGTTTTCTTTTTTCTGTAATCAACTTATCTAAAATACATTTCAAATAAATAAACCTATGTTCTCTTCTTTAATAAAACATTCATTCTATTCTCTATTAAAATTAACATTTATTATTCCAATCCCTGTTATTAATTACATTCAGACCAATATCATTATATTATATTCTAATCTATGTTACCCATTTATCTTATTGCAATATGTGTAATTAATAAGCATTCAAATTAAGATCATAACTTACATTCTAACACGCACACATATTTGTAAGTGGGTATAGTTTTATTAGGGCATTTCAACCCAGAAGGATCGGCCTACATCCATATGACAATACAACAAAACAACAAATAGGCACTTTTCAACTGAAACATTCCTCACATTACATTTCATATCTAAGTTGGAAAGCAGAGCTTCAACAAAGCATTCATGGTGGAAGGAAATGGAAGCTCGTACTTAGGGTTTCTTCTGATGTCTGCATCAGATCCGCTTCTCGAGAGCCGCCTTCTTCTCGTCCCTCGCTGATGGTAAGCTTCGCCACCCTACTTCGTTTCATAACCAAATTCATGTCAAAGACAACTAACTTACTGATTTCATGTGCGTTGCGCCTCTTCCTTTGGAACGTTCGATGATTCCTCTCCTTCCAAATCCACCAAACAACCACTGTCGAGTAGATGTTATGCACTTTGGATATGAGGCCTTTTCTCTACTAGATAATTACCAGGGGAGTGACGATTTGCTGTAGATTTACCGCTTGGAATGTAAAATTAGTAGCTTGCTTGCAGTAGTCCCAAACTGATTTTGAAAGCATTCGTAAAATAAATGGATGTGAGATTCCATTTGTTTGTCGCAAAGGCAGCATGTTGTATCATTAATAATACCTCACTTGGCTGAACGATCGTTAGTCGACATCCTGCCAAGAATGGCTTTGTATGATGTAAGAACCATATTAGGAGTATTAGACTTGTCCCAAATTACTCTGCTCCACTCTAAAACTTGGTCTAGTACTCGTGTAGCTTCCCATGCTGATCTAATTGAGAAATCCTTTCCTATGTGTTTCCATGTCCATATATCATTCTCATGTCTAGTAAATAATGGCATGAATTCTATTTGAGTGCGCTGCTCTGAATTACAAGGAATGAAATCACACCTCCATCTGCCATCCTGAAAAATAGAATCCATAGTCCTCTCTAGGCGCCCATAAGCTGAGTACATGTCCCACCCAACATGATCAATTAAGGATTTACCACCTATCCAGGGGTCTCTCGAAAGATCTATATCTTTGCCAGATGCTATCTCTACAGAACAATTAGGTGACAGTTTATCTCTGACCCCGAGAGTGGCCTTCTACATAGATGATGTGTTATTATCCATCGCCATGTGCCAAAAATTACCCTTAATGTACCTTTGCCTCATCCATCTAACCGAGAGACCTTTGGAATTGATGATCACCCAAGCTTGCTTTAAGGTGAAAGTTTCCCCCATATCTTTAAGCCCCCCAAGTCCCACTTCCCATTTAGTCTTGGGCCTACATAAATCCCGATACTTGATTTTGTGCAGCCCAACCTTCCATATAAAATCAGAACAAACTTTTTCTATTTTCTCCATAGACGCATCAGGTAGCTGGAATATTTGTAGCCAGAAATAGACCTTAGCTTGAATAACAGTGTGCACTAATTTTATTCTCCCCGCAAAAGAAAGAAGTCTAGAGCTCCATCCATACAATTTTTCCCTTATACTCGTAATTAGAGTAGCATACTTCCTGTCGGTGATCTTGTTCGACGATAGGGGAAACCGTAAATATTTTACAAGAAGATCCCCTTCTCTCACCTTCATAATATCTAAAATCAAGTCTTTGATCCTGCAAAATTTGTTAAAATAGCATTTTGTTTTCTGCTCGTTCACCTTGAGACCAACATTCACTTCCATTTTATTAAAAATATCTATTATAGCATGAGCAACATCACAAGGATATTATCGGGTCATCTGCGTATAGCAAGTGACTCACTCTCGAGTGGAAAATGTGAATAGTGTGGATGAGCTTGTTATGACTAGCTAACTCCATTTGAAGGGTAAAATATTCCATGGCAACATCAAATAGATAAGGAGATAAAGGATCGCCTTGTCTAATCCCACGATTAAATCCTTTGGGGATTCCATTAATTGGAATGGAAAAGGTAGGGGTATTAATGCATTCCAAAATCAGCTCTACGAACTTCTCTAGGAACCCCATACATCTAAGCATATGTAGGGTAAAAAATATGTTTATCTTATCATATGCTTTGTGGAGGTCAACCTTAAGGCATAGTTTATCTGCACATTTTTAATTAAAATTTCTAATCAGCTCATGTGCCAATAAAGAGTTTTTAGATATTCTTCTGCCCTTAATAAATGCGCTCTAACACTCAGCAATCAAGTTTGGTAATACTCTTTTCATTATATTACAAATCACCTTGCTCAAAATTTTATATAACGCATTACAGTATGCCATAGGTCTATAATCCGCAATCTTGGAGGGTTTATCAGTCTTTGGAATGAGGCAAATGAACGTGTGGTTTATTTCTTTATGAATTTTACCTAATTGAAATGATTCTTGAACTACTGACACAATGTGATATTTCTGGTTGTTTTAGTGTAGCCTGAAAAAACCAGACCCGAACTCGTCTGGATCGGGGGATGAGTCCACATAGATGGAGTTAAGATCAGCCAGCACTTCATCTTTGATGACTCTTTTGGACAACATCCTCCTACCATAATCATTCAGCTATCTGCGGGGATTGATGTGTGGTAAGTTCCTCTCACTTAGGCCATTGTATAAGTCATCAAAATAAACAAGAGATTCCTCTTTATTTTTGCCATAGTCCACAGCAGCTCTGCCATCCTGATCAAAAGTTTGAAAATTACAATTAGAATTTCTTATAACAGACATTTTTGTATAAAAAATTTGGTGCATTCATCCCCCTCGGTGAGCCATTTTTCCTTCGCCTTTTCCTTGATTTCAATCGCTTTGATCTGAAATGATGATTTGAGATTAGATTGGGCTTCATCTGCATTGTCGATTCAATCCTCTATAATAATTCCTCATTTAGCTCTCTAAGATAATTAACGTGGTCGTTATTTCTGGGCCTACACTTGTTCCATGCCTTAACCTTATTCTTGACTTGCCTGAGCAACTGGACAAGGTTATAGAAATGACTGTCAGAAGATAGTGTTAATTCATTAAGGCTAATAACATTATGATATCCTTCTTGAAACTGCCAGTCATTCGCATATCGAAACAGTTTTCCATTCTCCTTCTCATCTCGTTCTTTGGGAGTGATATAGAGAGGACTATGGTTGTTGGTAGAGGATGCTTACTTTAATGTTTGCAAATTTATTGATGCACATAGTGTTTACCAATACTCTATCAAGTTACATGATATTTTTTACATTCACCACTTCTCCATGTATATTGCAGGCCGTAATGAACAGCCTCCACCAATCCCGATGCCACTACACAGTTGTTGAATTCCGCTAATTAGGTAACCCTCAACATAAGACCTCCTTTCTTCACCTCCGCTTTTAGAACTGCATTAAAATCCCTCATTACTATCCAAGTGTCATTAATACTAGTAGCAAGATTTTTAATTTTATGCCATATATATATATATATATATTTACATCAGTAAAATCATAAAATTTTAATTTCTAACAATTCTATTCAAAAAATTATTCAATTTTTTTTTTTTAAATGATTAAAAATATTGGTCATTACAATCTCCCTCACTCAAAGCCTTTTGTCCTCGAAAAGGAACGGATAAAGAATCGGGCATTTTGATATATTTTACCAAATTAATCAACTTATAACCATTTAAACTTACTTACTTAGTTTTACTATAAATTTGGAAATAAACAAAACTTTCTTTTCAAATACGTTCTAAATACTTGTACATGATGTGCACGTAAATGTGCATATTTTTACCACCATATTTAATCTATTTAAATTAAATAAATGATCATATTGGGTATTTTAACTTGTTTAAACCAAAATTCAAATTATTTGAAATTGTCACATATTCATCTTCATATAGGGGCAAAATGGTCATTTTTATGCATTTATTAAATTGTGAAAATTTACATGGAATTTTCTATGTTGTTTTGTAGGAAATTTGGTGAATTTTACAAGTGGTTACATGATATATATGCATGCACAAGAGTGAAGAGAACAAATGAAGATGGAAATAATTCAAAGTGAAGATAATGGAGGACCCCACCTACCCACCTACCTTAATGTACAAATTTGAGGCTAATGCACAAGCTTATGGAATTAATGGCTTCATGTACACTTAAATGAGGATTATTTGAAGCTAATGATTACTTGGCCTCCACAATTCCTAAAAGGGTATTTTGGCCATTCCCCAAAAATATGAATTAGGGTTTAACACATGTATAAAATCCCCTTATGTTTCATGTAACCCCCCTCTCTCCCTTAGTCTCCCTTTAGTTTAGTTTAGGCTTAAAAATAAATCAAGTTCTCTTCTTTCTTTTAATGGCTACTTAGCCATTTCTACTTCATGTAACTTTCCTTTTTTTATGTAATGTAATTATTGTTTCCTTTTAATTACATGTTTATTTCCTTTTATGCTAGTAGTGTAGATTTTCTGTTATGCAATTAGAATAGTTTTCTTTCATTTTGCTTTCTTTTTGCTTTCATGTTGCAAGCTACATTTGTTAATCGCATGACAAATATGAGAGGCTAAACCCCTTCAATTTAGGGGTAATGAAGCTCTCTAATTATGTAGCTTCAACTATTTGTTAATTTATGCTCTCTTTTTGTGCTTAATGAAGAATGATTGAAGTGGTTTAATTGTTGTTTTTGCCTTGAATTTGATAGCCTATATTGTTGACACCAAATAGGCTATGCTTAAACAATCACTAACACTAATTGCCTCTTCATCAAAATATGATTATGGCAAAAGAAAGTGATTTGAAATTAAAATTTGATGGTCTATATTTCTAATCAATAGTTAATAGGCCATACTTAAAATAGATTTCATTTTCATTGTCAAGTTTCATTAAAGTTAATAAGTGATTTAAGGGGTGTATCAAAGTTTGATGGCTTATGTTGGCTAACTAATAGCATAAATATGTCTTACTTATGATAGACACATCAATTAAATCACTAATGACCATAAAAGAGAGATCATGATTTCATATGTGTTGAACTACATGATCTAGAGAGTGGATTTATTCTCTAAATTGTCATTTAACTCTTATATTTGCATTTCTTTTCTTTTAGTCAGTTAGTTAATTCTCTATTTCTCTAGCTTAACTTTCACTCGACTTTGGTTTAATTTGATTGAATAGATTTTTAAAATCATCAATTCCCTGCGGATCGACCCTTATTCGCCATGTACTACAAGTGTACGCCGTGCGCTTGCGGTTATTTTTATTTCTAAATTCGTTCGGCTATTTTCTAACTCGATAGACATTTAGCCGTCTGAACAGTACACATGCTTGATGTCTTAACTGGTTTATTATACATTTCTCACTTTTGAGACCCAAAAATGAATGTCGTTGATGCTGCAGTCATCACCAGAATTATTTTAAAGCGACAAAAGTGAGATTCTTTAATATTAACGGTCCCTTAAGGGATTGTTACATCTATACTTGTTCTTACATAATTTACTCCATATGTAAGCTAGATGCATAACTATGAATCTCTAAGTACTTAGTAGATCAGCTTTAACACCTAGTGAAATATTTGAAAAAATCTTATATTTAAAACTTTTCCAAACATATCATACTATAAATAATAACTTCCAAATCATTTCTTCCATGCCATAAAATTTCAAAACGATAATTATATATATATATATAACTCTTTTATATTATCTCGAAATCTTACTTAGAGAAAACTTATACAATACTCATTTATGCCAAAATCAATCATCTTCAAAATTTAAATACTTTTGCAAAATTCATTTATAACATTCCTTGCTTCATGTATGGTAAATCTCATTTATAAATACCATTTAAACATTTACCTTAGCCATCATTATAAGTATATGTAAAATATTGAAAATAATTATCAACATCCTTACTTATATATAGAAATAAAGCTATTTAAGTTAATAAATGCATTTTCTTGAAAATTTAGGAAAAATTATATTAAGAGGGGAAGACATAACAACTCAAAATTTCATCACAAACAATCAACAAAACAAACCCTACTCATGAATCTACTATATACCTATTTGTCGGCCAACAAACTCTACCCATGAAACCAAAAGCAACAAGCTAACCTTTGCTTCCATATACCTGAAACTCACTTATATAACCCAAAAGAGAGTTAAACATGACAATGAAATAATACAACAACTCATCCATCATATAACATGAATCTAAGCATGTCATACTATAAATAACAATCATCTCACACAATCATGCCACATAAAATCGTTTAATTTCCATTTCTAAAGTAAGAAGCAAAAATTTATATTAAAGTCCATATGATGTACACATGCCATCCGTATGAAATATCAGTTCGATCACTCGCTCGATCACACAAATTCACTTCCAAACGAGTATCGCTAGCTCGACTTCTCTAGTGCGGACTCCGATCTGATTCTTTGATTAGAAACCACCATTCTCCTTGCATACCCATATACTATGATAAAATTCTTCAGGATCATAACAAAAATCTGTATCAAGTGTTTGCTGTCAAGAATCAAGTGAATAATCCTTGTTCAGACCGATGTAAATAACCTCGAAATCATATGCTCGAATCTAAATCAAGGATTCTCATGCGAATAAAATGATCTACGTACATCCTACGTATTTATTCTAATTGGTTTCTTAACCACACCAATTATTTTCAATTCACATTCATTTAAAATCCCCATTAATTATACCAATAATATATTTCATTTAATACTAAAATACTTCATGAACCATTTCATAAAACTATTACATAAGTGTACAAATATTTAATGACTAAAGTTTATAAACATCTTATAAAACATAATTTAGGTTTTTCAACACATTAAAACATAAGTTAATATATTGATACAACACTCTTCTACATCCTAAGAGTATATATACAATATCAGTTTTTTTTTTTACTTAATCAGAATGTTCAACAATTTAAAACTTGTTTTAATTTACTATTTTCACAAATTTATAAGTTATAAAATCTCAACATTTATATTTTCATAAAAACACTTAGCTTCAAATTTCTATCTCCCTTCGGAGGTTTCCAACTGTCCAAAATCGCCAAAAATTCCATATTATTTCAATAAATGAAAAACTACCAAACAACATATCAAAAGGAGATGCAAAACAAAACTACACTAATGTATATGATACATGCATCCATAAAATAACTTAGCAGAGAACTTAAGAACTAAACATCCGGACTTTATTTCAAAACATTTTGAAGTAATATATAATATACATATCTCCATTTATATAACAAATTATACTTTAAAGATTTTAAATCAAGATCCATTTTACAAAAACAATACTAAACAAATTACCATGGTAGCATTCCCCCACTTAGAAACTCAAAAATGAACATCGATGATGCTGAAGTCATCACCGAAATTATTTTCCAACGACCAAAGTGAGTTCAGTGCTTTCTATCTCTTTTAAAATGCTTTAAAAATATTTTTATTCAAAAACACTTTCAAATAATACTATTATTATTTTACTCTAAAATTTTGAAAAACAATTTTCAAGACATCGGGATTTAAGTTCTCAAATTCTCAGCTTAAATCTTTTTTATCTATAACCCACATTTATAAATCAGATTTATAATATTTCACTTTCTTATATAAAATCATTTCACAATTGTTACTTTGTTTAAATTATAATAAATAACTTTTATTAAAATTAAATTTTAACCCAACATTATCACCGAATGCCTTATAGTCAAATTGTAAAACTAAATTCACAAGGTGTTCGTTTCAATGTTCCCACAATTACTATTTACCTAACTTATGCGGTGAAAAGGATAAAACTGCTCCTAATCAACCACAATAGTCAATGCCCATAAACTGGTTGGGCATAACTACTCAATCCACAAATAATAGCCAATGCTCCTAACTTGGTAAGCATGACTAATCAACAATAAATGGTAATAATTGAATATTATCATTCCCTAACAACAAACACACGAAAATATCTATATAAATCCTATAAAAATTATTCCTTTATATATAAAATATAATCTTAGGTATAATTATTTCATTTACCAATTTTAAAAATAATACCGTGTCGGTTTACCTTGTTCAAGTGTTTAGAAACACCTATCGATACCGTGGTATCCCACATCTCGACCAAAATTTATAAACCACTCAACAGATACATCAACACAAAACAAAACATTTTATAATTACCAACAAATACGCACTCTTATATATAATACACTCAACTCATTCTAGAGTGTTACAAACCCCATCTCTAATGAGTTACTCATTCTAGGGCATTACTAACCCTATTTGTAATGGGTTTTACCCCACCAAGGTAGGTGTTTGCTCAACCTAATCTCTGATAGACCCTTAAAAGTTGACACCAATACATCCATAGTATTCTCGTGCCGAGCATCCAAGTGCCGGAAAGACAAATGGTGGGGTGAAAGAAAATAAAAGACTGAATAGAATCTCACATCGTACCGAGTAGTCTATAATACACACAATGATCTTTACAAAAGGAAGTAATACACACACACACGCACACATCAATCATAGATAGCAATCCATTATTAGCCTAGAGAGTTATACCAGTCCGTCCTTACAATTGTTGATAGATACAACAAATAGAAAATGCAGTAGAAATAAAAAATACGTGAATATGTCTTGGAGGCATCCAGCTTGTCTCTTGAAGCTCAAAGTATCCAAACTAAATCTGTAAATATGCTCGTTCTGACCCGAGCATTATAATAAAGTAACAACTGGATCAGTCTGGTAAACCAGCGTGAGAAAAATCAGTCAAAGCATATTGATTTCTATTTTTATAAAACCCTTTCAAAACAAAAGTTATCTCATAAGACCATACTGCACATAAACACGGATGATTTTTTAACTTATGATAACCACCATTTACATTAGAAAATCCAATGATATTATAATAATGTATAAGGCTGAAATTATCTATAATCAAGTAGTTGTGATGCTTGTGAGTATACAACATAACAATAATAGGTATATAATCAAAAACCGCTAAGGCGCATTCGCTAATTGTGTAGGATTCCATGGAGGTTATTTCAGTACTTCGAGAGCGGTCCTCCTGCACAAGGATCAGAGTTATCCTTCCGAAGCAACAATATATCCTTAGTGATGTACAATAGGAAATACATTGCTGGCCACACAGGCCTAATGCATCGCTCCATGCATGCATAACAACAGTAGGTAACTCTAGAAAGGAGACAACTGCACCCTTGGGGTTAGCTTAACCCCTGGCTATGCATCGTATCTCTGGTTTTAGTCAATACCACTAGTGAGGCCACGTTCGGCACTCCAGCAAATGAATCTCCACTCGAACAAATCTCAGAACAACACATGGATTCCTATACCTCAACAGGTCTTGGAATTGCACATGGATTCCCACTTCTCAACAAAGATTTTAGAATCATACATGGATTCCCATACCCTAACGTGTCTCAAAATCACACATGGATTCCCACATCTCAATATAGGTATCAGAATCACACATGGATTCTCATACCCTAATGGGTCTCGGAATCACACATGGATTCCAACCGCTCGAACAAAACTCGAATCTCCTCCAAGCCTAGAACCCGTATACATTTTTGGAGTGGTTACGAGTTCGAGTCATCTCATATAAGTACACTCCCCTGTTTACCGGGTGTGCCAAAACCAATCGATCGATTTTCGGAATACTTAATACCGGTTCTTTTGGAAATAATCAGTCAATACAAAAGAGTGGAGATCATCTCCTAGGAGAACAAAAAGAGTATACGTACAATATAGCACCACCCGCGGTAGCTGTACCATATAATCCACGTGTTTCCCCTAGATATTTCCAGAGTTAAATGCTTCGGTGTTAAGTAGGGAAAGAATATTTCCATACCACCAAAATTAAGAAGGATTACATATTTAGGCCAAGATTTGATAGTCGGTTATTAAACCATCAAATAACAAACAATCCAAATAGAGATTACATTTCCCTTGAAAACCACCAAGCCTCAATCTTTCATTAATTAAATCTCGTTCCATAATATTTATTGAAACATTCATATACTTATCTCGCTAGGATAAGTATATTCACAAACCATTCCTTTCAAACTTGGAAAACCTTTTTTACATACTTAAAAATGGTATAAGTATATTCACCAAACATTTAGAAAGATTTTCTATTTCAAAATTATATTAAAATGATCAAACCTAAATGTCATTAAAATGGAGATATAAACAACCCAAAACACCATTCCTTTCCATAAATCTCTTTTATTTTATAAATATCTCCTTTATAAATCTCTAAATTTATTTATAAAGCTTCTTTACAAATCTCCAATCTATTTATAGAACTTCTTTATAAATCTCCAAATTTATTATAAAATACTCATTATAAATCTCAAAAGTCCATTTATAAAACTTCCCTTTCAAATCTCTAAAACGATTTCTAACCTCCTTTCTGAAATCATTTAAAAACCAACTTCTTTTCCAATTTCAAATCTCTTTCAAATTCATAAACTCCATTTTATAAAAAGGAATCCTTTTATAAACAATTTATTATTTAATTATAATGAATAAAAACTTTAACATCATAAAAATAACCTTTAAACATTTTTAATAATATAATAATAAAAATTTAAAAGCATTATTAAAAATATAAGCATAAAACATTTCAAAAACATTTAATAATAAAATAATTAACTTTTAAAAATATTTTAAATAGTATAATAAAATAACTTTAAACAACTTTTAAAAATGTAATTACTTAATTTATAAATAATAAACTAATAAAGTAATTAACTAGCTTTAAACAATCATTAATAAAATAATTTATTGTCTTTAAACCACCTTAATAAATAATTAATTATCTTTAGACAACACTAATAAAATAATAAATTCTAAAACATTATAAATATAATAATTAACTTTAAAACATTTAAAATAATATAATACATAATTTTACTACAGAAATAATTATATAAAACACTTTGTTAAAATAATCACCTTACTTCAAACTATAAAATTGAAGTTAATTTAACTAACTTTCCAAACTCAGAAAGAGGCTTATCAACCCCAACGGTAATTATTCAATTTAACTTCCCAAGTTAAATTACTTGTATTAACATAAGTAGGCATATATGTAAACCAAATCTATAATTAACAATTAATTGTTAACACATCACTAATTCAGTATTAATCAACTGACACTTAAATAAATATCCAAATTAATATAATAGAAGAACAAGGATTTATTCTGCTAAACAAATGTCATTCAAAATAAACTCTTTCGTTTATTATTAGACAGTGTTTATTTGGCCAGATAGATAATAGAAAAGGAGTATGCTTAAATTAACTATAATATTATTTAAACAACGTAATTATATTAAATCAGTATTATTTTATTGCTTTATACATTATCCATTTTAAAAAATGATATTTCATCCCAACCAAACAACAAACAAATAAAAGATCCAAGCATGCCATCAATAATTCTACCTACTATATATCATTATAGTATTCATTTAGAGGTGAGTTAACTCACCGAAATTCCAGTTATCACCGAAGCGTTTCAGTTCGGTTTAAAATTGAACAACATTCGATTTTAGCTTGAAATTCTACTAGCTCCAATTTCCACAAATCCAATTCCAAAATGTAGATATCATCATAATGAATCCAACATGATTGACCGCGTTCGATTTAGACCTTGTACAAACAAGATATCGGGTTTAATAAGATTCTCGAATTAAAATATAATAAATCACTTAATTACATAATTAACTTGCTAATTACCTATATTAAACCATAATTACCCTCGTCTTCAAAACGCAAGCCGCTTATTCCTCGCGCCTGTTCATCTCCATGTTTCCACCACCGTCAGCCACCGGAGACTGCCGCACCATCACCAGAGATACCCTCGTCCATGACGACTCCACTGGCACCAACTGCGCCTCCCATTGACGATCGAAGCCTTAACGTCGAACCCTAAAACTGCCCTTTATTCATCTCTGTTTCTCCACTGCTACAGGCTAAGATCCGTCACCGCACTCCACCAGAAGGAAGCCCACCCTCCCTCGCTTCTATCGCCACCGACCTCCACCTCCATCATTGCCTATCGTCGGAGAATGAACCCATTTACCGAAAGCTTTAATGACCGCATTCAAGTAGAGGTTCCGATCGCCGTCGTCCACCATACATAAATCCCACGGTCCAACCTACTCATCTTTTCAAGTTGAACAATATTGTAGTTGGGGTCGAGGGCAAATTCAGCCTCTGGTGGTCCTGGAGGCTGATGGCCGTTGGATGAGGGAAAAGGTAAAAATGGCGACTAGGGTTTCGTTTAGGGTTTATGCAAATGGATTGTGATGACCCATCATTTTGAACTATTTAAGTTGAAAATAAACCACATATGTCTAACTCAAATAGTCTAAAAGGTAGATTACCAATGGGGTTTGTTTAAGAATATAAGAAGAGAAGAGAACAATACACAGAATCTCATAGTAGAATGACAAAATATAATAATTACGTAAACAGTTCATGAAGTTGTTTTACAATATACATTTTATTTTAGTTTACAATATAATAAGAGTTAAACATTTAACAAACATAACAAAATAATACGGCTGAATAATACTAATAATTACGGTCTGATTTTCTTTTACAATATAATCAGAGTTAAATATTTAACAAACATAACAAAATAATACAGCTGAATAATACTAATAATTATGGTCTTCCAAACTCTGTGCTCATCTTCAAGAAACAAACTTCTTCAAAACATTACTAAAACAACTCAAACCTACCCAAGCACAAAGATAAACAATACACTCGAGTCAGGACTAAACATTCATATGCAAATAAATTCAAATCAGCAATAAGTGTACAATAACTTAAGAGATGTTGCGGGATTTTCCATCTCCTAGGATTCGTTAAACTATCTATATGTAGCAAGATACGCTATATATGTAATGTCTATCAGTAATATAAACAATTAAAATAGCATTAAGGCTTTACATTGATCCCCCTTAACACAGTTTTAAGCATGCAGCCTATGCAGGTCATATAACACAACTAGTAACGTCGGTAGCCAGTGAGTCCCATATAGGTACAATACTAAAAAAAGTGGTAGTGCGCTCGCATAGGGATAATTGTATGACAAGGCACATGAGGCAATGCCCCTGGTAGGATACTACCATTTTGCCCTCCCTGACTGGTCGTAACCCCCAACGGCCGACCACGTCCAACAATCCAAAATCAAGGTGTACCAATCAAGTTCAAAATCAAGATAGTAATACAAGAAAATGATGTCCGCTAGAAGTAGCTAACCTCATTGGCCGGGTATAGCTTCTGTTTTAGTCATTTCAAATTGACACAAGTGTCGGGGTCACCCATCATCGTTCTCTTACTTCATTCCAGCAAAACATTCGTCAATTCAACCTCTACGTTCTGTAAACATCCTCCACGTATACGGTTATTAAAGTGGTTCCAGTAAATGACAAATATTATACCATTACCCAACCCCGATCTCTTTAACAACCAAACGTTCATTTTATAAAAGGGCGTTGTTTTGTCCAATTTAAATCTTATTGCAAAATTGGTTAGAAATTTCATAAATTTATGAACATGAAAAGTTCATCATTTTACATCAAGAAACTACAGTAAAAATCTCATATTTTTCTGAAAGAATTTATTATTTATAAAATTCAAAATGTGACATTTTTCCTCGAAATCAATTTATTTAATATAATTAAATTATACAATAAAATTCATTTTCTAAAAATTCCTTTAATAAGCATCGAAAAATTTCAGTAAAATTTTTGGAATTTCTGAAATAATTTATTATTTTTTAAAATTTAAATATTTTGTCTTTCCTTGGAATTAATTTATTCAAAATATAAAATAATGAAAAATTTATTTTTCTGAAACCAAAGTTCTTAAATGTTTTTTATGCATTTTCCAGCAATGTATCAAAATTTTCCCATGTGTTTTACTTATTTATACCAATTGCTATAATTTCCATAAAAGCAATCTTTAAAGGATAAATCATAAAAATACTTTAACTATCCAATTAAATTTAGGTACTTTTACTAAAATTTCTCCAAATAATATGCAGGTGCTACAGAAAAAGTTGCAGACCATTTTAATGTTTTTATAAAATTTCAAAATTCCAACAATCCTATTTTCAAAGAATAAAATAAAGAAATCATTAAATGATAGAATTTGGTCTAGGTTTCTTAACAAAATATTTTTCTTTTGCTGAGACGAAGTTATAGAAAATTTTTAAGTTAAAATGACACCATTTACAAAATGTCTATTTATTCAAATTTAATTAAATAGTTTATTTTGAAAAATCTACACATAAACTTTCTATCCAATTTTAGACTATCCTATTTAAAGTATCGTTTATTTTAACATATCAAAAATTTAGAATTAAACATATTCATATGTGATATGTGAAAAAATTTCAAATGTGGACAAACATCATTAAATTTTAGATTTCTTATTCTAAGGCCAAAAAAGTAAAATTTCAGTTTCAAAATCTTTTTATTCATTCCTAAACGTAAAAGGTGTTTAAATTTTATATTTAGAAATATAGTAAATCGGCATAACATCCAAACAATCAATGATGATATGGTGTAATACAGTGTTAATAGGGTGTCATGATAATCAATAAATTGGAATGACATGGGATAACGAATCATCACAATACATTCATAGCAACCATTTAACCATATAACCATATCAACCAACATTCAATTCAATTCAATTCAAATCTCAATCAATATAACTTCATATCTAATTTCCAAACAATGAAAATTCTATTTTATTTTCATTGAAGTTTCATTCCAACTTTATTTCTATCAAAAATGTTAAATTCAACTATTTATTTCAAACATATAGATTTCACATTATTTCCATTTAATTTAATTTCAATTCATTACTATATATCAACATTAAATTCAAGTCCAATATTTTAACAGTGTGACACAATATTTAATTCATAATCAATTCAATAGTATGATGTTAACATAAATTTCCAATTCAATTAAATTATCAAAAGATGACACCAACATTCAGTTAACATTCAATGCAATCAAACCAGATTTAAATTTTGTCACATATGCAAATATAGGTCGTGAATTATAAAAACTCACCTTTGATTTAGCACACTAAAGTTTCAAAACAAGAGCAAGTGAGACAAAAGCACGATAACATGACAACGATCAACTTACGCACCAACGTGTTTTTTTCAAATGTATCCAAACATGTTCTAAGTCGTCCGGAATTTCACCAAGAATCCAATGGAAGAAACCGTATGTGTATGTGGAAGATATTCAAGTTATAAGAATATTATTAATCCAAAAGATGGATCAACACCCTAGATTGAGTGTGAAAGCACCAGCCCTAATTTATCAAGGCAAATAAAATAGAAACAAGTAATAATAGCTTGCAGATAAAGTAAAGAGACAAGAGATTTTTATAGTGGTTCGACTGTTAACGCAGCCACCATCCACTTTATAACTATTGTTATTGACTGACTTCAATTACAAGTAGAATATAATCACAATTTGATTGGATCTTGTAAGTTAGATCAAGTCACCATTATTAGAGTTCACTGGAAAATCACAGTGAACCCTTTAGATGACTGTTGTGTGGGAGGAGAAGAGTGAAGAATAGTTTATGTAGAGTTTCAGCAGCCAGTCCAGAAGATCCCCTTTATGTTGAAGGTAGGATTGTATTTATAGGGGCTGGAGAGCACTTGGGCCAAAGCTGCTTTGCCAAAGACTTACATTTGAAGGTATGAAGATGCTTAAGGAATTTCACAGCGAACCGACCCATGGAGTTAGAATATTTTTAGGTTTTTTCAATTGGATCATGTTACCAGCCTTGTGTAGATGCTCTCCATGTAATTTCATGACTAGATGCCTTGTTTTGATGATGATTCATGTACTAGTTGCATCGAACTGTTGCTGGAATCAGATGAATGCTCACTTCTCGGTCTAGCTAGCTTAGAACATCGTGAAACTTAGCAGGCGTGCCTAGAAAAGACAATGCTTCATGATGCAAGAAGAATGGACGATCCATGGGAGATATTCATGGATCGCTAGCTATCCATGAGTGATATTTATGGATCGCTAGCGATCCATCTCCTTAGGCAATTTTTGCCTTTTTCCTCTTATGTCCTTCTTGGTTTCTTCTTCTGATCCTTCTAGTGGGTTCTTGAGTTGTTTTGACTTGACGTAGATGTTCTAACTTCCTTTGAATTCCACTAGGTCTAAAACCCAGATGACATTTGCCCCCCAGAGTATGCTTTCGTTGGAAACAAGGCGTGCTCTGGAAGTAACTGCTTGTGAGTTCCTACTTTGTGAAGTTTAATTGGTCGCGTTGAGACTATCATACGAATTTGGCTTTGGTTATCCAACCGTTTGTTGAGTTTTAATGTGAATCACCATTACTCATCATAATAAATCAATTTCAATCCCACAACTTTCGAGATGCTTGCAAAAGATACTTAGATCATGCTTGGTGAGTTTGGGAAAGTTTAGTTTCAATTCTATGGATCGCTAGCAATCCATAGTCCATGGATCGCTAGTGATCCAAGGACTTAGCATATTTTTCTTGTGCAATGTCTTATTTAGTTCATTTGAGTCGACCTTCTTCCATTCCATATTTTCATTTGTGAATCAATCCTTCTGCCTCACGACCCGAACCAAGGCATTCAAACCCTAGCTTCACCTCTGCCATCGCCATCGCTTATCTCCGCCACTGGAACTTCTCGCCATCGACTACTTGACCTCGTCATTGCATTAACCTAGCCCCTAGTTCTCGTTTCTTCGTCATTTTGGATCACCGCCGAGCCTATCCCCTTGGATCGCCGCCAATCTTACCTGCTTTAGGTCGGCAACATCCTAGGTTCAACCGTGTTCTCCTTTTGGTTCTTGACTAGAGGTGGGTAATGCAGATTTTGGCATTTGTTTAGCAATTCGATGATGAGGTTGTATTGGTGGTGATCGTTACGGAGAATTCGAGTTGATTGCGATTTTGTGGAAGAAGATAGTAAATCGAGTCTTGAGTTCTTCACGGAATGAAATTCAAGCTTTGCTCTGGTGCTTGACATGTTTTGCTATCTTCGTCCACAGAATCAAAATTAACTTGCACCGAGTAACATTGTTAGTCAGACGTCTTGCAGATTGGTTTTTGTTTTTCTGGGAGGTGATAATTGCTTAGGGTAGCATCTCGTGTGCAGCTTATGTTGTTATCACCTTCCGGAGAGCTAAAATCGACTTATACTGAGAATTCTCTACTTGATTCGGACCCATCAATCTATAGTTGCTCACTTTGGATTGGTCCAATTATTGCACAATCGGTGTACCCGAAATGGGAAGAGCTTCCAGCGTCGCTTCGGACAGCAGATCCGTTATTGATTGTCGATCAATATCGGGTAAGTGTAAGAGAAATAACTTCAATAAATGACATGAGAAGCTCTTTTCAGTCTTCACTACGAGTGAACTATCTACACAAGATGGAGCGTTTGTAGTGTTCAGGACACCGAGCCCATCCTACATAGATAACACACTACGCTTGCCCCAGTCAACACTTGGAACCCGATGTGTCAACATAGATCAATATTTTTTTGGAGTTCAAGTGTCATAGGGGTAGTCAAAGATAGAATTACCTTACCACGTTAGATACAAGTTCTATTGTATAGAATGAAGCACCCGTCATCTCGTCGAAAGTCGAGTGGAGGAAGTCCGACACTTTCAGAAGCTAAATCATCATTAGTTGCGCCTTCGCAAACAGTTTTAGTAGCGCCTACTTCTTTAGTACCACGAGTTGCATATGGTAAACTAGTTTCAGCTGGTCCGGTTGTAAACCGGACTCTTCCAAATTTTAGAGTTCTACTCAATCCTCCGGAGAGAGCTTCCTCCCCAATCTCTGCTAAAGTTCTCCATGACATTTGCATACAACATGGCATTCCGGACGATGATGTGTGCCTTCAGTCAAAGAATGAGTTTGCACATATGTCGCATTCGAGGTACACCACTTGCCACCAGTATATGTGCTTAAATGGAGTAATGCCCCCTTCACTCACTTCTTAAAAGAAACTCTTTTGAACTTGGGAATTGCTCCATTTAAAATTCATCCCGATGGGTAGCGATCTTGACTTGCCTTCATGTCTTGTTCATGCGGACATTTAATTATACCCCGAGTTTCGATGAGTTGAGATATTTTTTCTCTTTCAAGAAAGGAGACGAATGTCCATCCCTCGTTATCATCGAGGCCCAAAGAAACCGCAAGATCGTGCAGTAGCTTCAAAGAAACCTATCTCAATTCAAGATCCAGTATTTCTTCGTTAGGTGTCCTGAGGGATTTAATTTTCTTTGGACAACGGGGGGTAAGTTCGCTCTTTTACTTATTGAGATAATACGTCGCTATGGGATTTTTGATAGATTGAATACTTCTTGTAGTCATTCCGAGGCCGAATAAAGATCCATCACTCGATTTGATTTTCAATACTCTGAAGGTCGTAGACGCCAAGGAGAGATCGGTTAATATTTTGCCAACGGACGAGAATTTTCTTCGGTATGGGCTGTTGCATCCCAGGAGGTCTGTCATAGCCGTTGAAGTTCTGTCTCCTTCCCGTTTCAGAATTCGAACAAGTTCCACTTCTTCATCATGCGGCTCCAAAGAGGGCGATCTCTCAGAAGGATAAGGCCCGTTTGGCGGGTCGACCGAAGAAATTCATGAAGGAATGGGTGTTACGATTGAAGCCAGCTGCCCATCTAGGATGCCCTCGATTTTGAAGGAAGAGGAAGAATTCAAGCAGCGTGAGGGAAAGTCTAAGGTGACAATAGAAAAGGAGGAGGGTGAAATTGAGGGCAGCAGTTATGATTCCTCCTCCAGTGATGATGAATTCGATGCAAGTTACAATGATGGAAACTTCGAATTGTGTGATGAAACTCCAGGAATGAGTCCCGTTCTCCCGGATTCACCTCCCTAAGATATTCGTGATAAAGATGCTCCCCCAACAGCCGAGCGACTTAAGGATTTCCCGCTTAAGTAAACCGGTATTGACTTTGGGGATTTGAGCAACGTTTACGTAGATATCGATGAACTCTTGGGAGAAAATTTCGAATTCGAGGGATCGTCTCCTCATCCCGGTCATATTGTGTCTAGAGTCAGCCCGACTTCTACCACAATGATGTCCCAATCCGATTTTTGACGTTCTTTTAGGCCGCCTATGACATGTTACACATTTCACTAGGGTCATGTTCACTTGCACATGCATTATATAGGTCCATTTTTTGTCGCTAAAGCTCTTTATTTATTTTTTACATCAGTACTATGAGAGGCCATGGACTTTACGAGGATCTTGAACAATTCATTGATTCAAAACATTGGTCAAGATGGTCTTCAAGCCGCCATCAGCTACATGAAACCGAGGAAGAGCGGAGAAGGCGGAAAGACTTAGAAGCTGAAGTATGATGTCGGGACGACAGAGAATGGGGTAGGGTTTACAAGAGTGGTTATGAGTAGAGAAAAACTCCTGACAACCGAGAAGAGCTGCCCAAGAAGCCGAAGGTAGATCAATGTTGTCATCCCTCTAAGCACCAAGCTTTTGCCCCGGCCCCAATCTTTGTCGGAATTGATGTTACGGCTTCCACTATTTAAGTTTCACCTTCATCCCAAGCTCCATCGACTCACGTGGTGCCCGCTTCTGGTTCTTCACGTCCTCATAAGAGGCCAGCTTAAATACTTCTGTCTGGTCCCTCTAGACTCGAAGTTGCACTCCTCAGGTGGTTTCTAAAAGGAGTTAAGTTTGACCGTGACCTACGCCCAATCCGTAAAGATTCCTACATGCCCCATCTCCAGGCGATTCAAAATGATTTTGGATCAACCTGAGGGATCGGAACGTGATGCTAGAATGGAGCGATTAATAAAGGAGAGGGACGCTGCACTCTGAGAGAGTAAGAGCAGCGCCAGCTTACTGAAGGAAGTGAAAGAGGCCTATGCAAAGATAGAGATCGTATTTCGAGACAAAATCAAGAAGGCCCACACAGATGAGGTTAAGCTGAAAGAGGAGCTTGAAGCCCATGATGCGATCATTGAAGCCCGAAAGAAAACTATCGCTGATCATAACGAAGTTGTTAAAGCCTATAAAAAGACAATTGCTGATTACGCGGGAATGGTGGAATCCCGTAACCAGACCGTTTCTAGTTAGACTCAGATGATTTTTTTGCCCCAGTAGAGAGTGGCACAGCTTAACGTTGAGAAGACATGAGTTGAAGTTGAGAAGGCCGTCGTGACAGCGGACTACTTGGAGTTGCAGGATACTATTGAAAAGAAGATGGAGAAGATGGATGACACCGTCTTAAACTTCTTTGTTCACTCCCTGCTGCATCAAGGGGGCCTCGGCTATTTGGGCCCTAAATTCCCACGTACTCTTGCGTGGTTTGGGAAGAAGTTCTAGCATGTTTCCAAAAGAACGAGGATGTATACACCGAGCAAGAGTTGGAGGATGCTTATTTCAATGAAGAATCGTAGAAAGCTTTGATAGAGGGTCGGGAGATCATTCGAATTGGGAGGAAACAGGAGGCCGCCGATGCTGCTATAACTGCAACTGTTCAAACGCCACCAGAACCTTTCATTTTCGAGCCTAGTGAATCATCAAAACAGCCTCGCGATCAGTTAGCAAGTTCGGTCGGTGCTGCCTTGTTGTATGCCCCTCCGGTGGCTGTCTCTGAAGCTTCGGGTGGTCCTGGGACTTCTCCAAAGATCATGCAGCTATCCAAAGAAGGAGAAGGTGGGGAGTATGAGATTGAAATTCTCGGCCATTCTTCTTATGCGGTAACCTTCTTGTTTCCCCCTAGTTTGAGAAATTTTAGCTCACGCCGCAATAACAAGACGAACTGAATGCTTTCATTTTTGATCTTATAGGTCCGTCTTCTTTGCCTACCGACCTGCCGATTTCTTCAATCCCTAGGCTTACTGCTATTTCAACTACCTAGACGCTTGTTTCCATAGCCGCTTCAATTGCTGCACCTGTGTCTGGCTCACAACCAGGGCCGAAATCCGAGAAGATTGCTGCATTGCATGGTCTGGACGACCCTTTCGTATCTTTGGAGGGCGATTTCACGGTAGGTAAAGCTCGCGAGCAGGAAGAACAAACTAGCCAGCTAACTAATTCTGAACAGCAGATGGTGGCCGTTAAGAAGAAAAAAATCGAGGAGAGAAAATCTTCGAGGAGCTCCCGCAAGTCCCAGAAGCGCAGGACCAAGGGGGAGTCTTCCAAGAAGGGAACAGGGAGGAGATGCTGGCACGGAGGAGATATTTGATATTTCACGCAGCGACACTACTCCTAGAAGGGATTCTGAGAGGAAGAAGAAACTTCCAACTAAATATGGAAAGGGGAGCGGTGGAAAGAAGCATTGACAGGCTCTTGAGTAACAGTGGAGCAAGATTTAAGGACATTCTGTTTTGTTTGATACGTGTTTTGTACAAGTGCAGAGTCTGCACTTATTGCTTCGATTGTTGTAGGTTCTGTATTTTCCTTTTTTGTTAGCCGTTATTGTGTGGGTATGGGCCTCGCATTTTGACTTTGTATAAAAAATGCTGTAAGTAATACAATGTTGACATTTTGATCGTTACTTTATGCGTCTACTTTTCTTGCACTTATGCCTATTTTATTTACTGCTATTTTATCTCATCCTGTAATTACCGCCAAAATTCTTTGTTTGGAGTAACAGAAATGTGAAGTGCTTGGTTTTTTGTTTTTGAGTATTGGTGTGTGTTTCCCCTAGTTTACGGGGCTGTTTACTTCAAACACTTGACGAATGACTGGTTGATCCATGTGATTCTTCGGAAGCCTATAATCGAGTCTATTTTGTAGTTCATATCTTCGGAAACTTGCAATTTAAGCATCTTGATTCCAGATATTTTGTCGATCAACAATCAGATTCTTTTTTGATTCATAGTTGTGCAACACTGCTGGATTCATGCCTATTACTCCTGGTAGTGGGAGTGGATTGATTCTTGTTAGTCCTGTAATAGACGAGTTCCCTAGCACTGTCGGGACAATGCCGATACTTAAGAGTATGCACGGCTTTTAAGAGTATGCGCAGCTTATGAGATGTGCAGCTTTTTGAGGTATGCGCGGCTTATGGGATGCGTGGCTTTTGGGATCGATATGACCTGTCGATCTGGAACGGTTTGGAATTTCTCGACGTTACCATTCTTCGGGCAACGTGAGGAGTTCATGTTCCAAGAGTGTGGTTCTACGACTCAAGAAGCAATGCACGACTTTTAAGGTTGTGCTTGCTTGGATGTGATTCCATAATCCAAGAAGCGGTGCACGGCTTACGAAATGCACGGCTTTGATATGGGCCTTCCAGGTGTCGTCGGAGCACACCGGTTCTTAGAAGGTGGGGATCAGGTTCCGCAAATCCAACAGTTTGAGTCAATTTTCTTCTGTTGACCTGGCGGGTAGGAGGGGCGTACTTGAGCATGGTTCCACTGTCTCAAGCAGAGGTCGAATGGTTTTGAGTCATGTGATCTCCTCGACTCAGCAGGTTACTTTTGTGAACATGGATTTATTTGTTCAGAAAGCAAAGCAATTTTATTAATGAAAGTTGGGCAAGTTCTGCCTATTTACAATGCCTCCGGCATTCCAGGATGGCTTATTTGCTAAAAATAGGAAATACATAAGATAGCCTTAGATAAAGTAAGGACGCACTTATTCACTATTCCATGCTCGAGGAATTTGGGCTCCATCAACGGTTGTTAGCTTAAATGTGTCATCCCTTAGCTTCTGACCGATCACATAGGGTCCCTCCCAGTTTGGTCCAAATGCTCCCGATACAGGGTAGACCCTTTGAGGACAAGGTCTCCCACCTTGAAGGTGCGGTTATGAACTTTGGAGTTGAAGTACCATCCGATCCTTTTTTGATGAGCGGCAGTCCTTAATTTAGCTTCTTCCCTCTTCTCATCGACCATATCGAGTGACTCGAGTAGGAGTTGTTCGTTCTGCCTTTGATCGAAGTTTCACCTCCGATGAGAAGGGACTTCTAGCTCAATGGCTGAGCTCTTTTTACCCAAAAAATATCAAATAAAATAAAAACTACATGGTTCATTCAATTCTAGCATGATCAAGTGAGGATTCAAGGAGTCTAGGAAGCAATTCACAAATCAAGATGTTACAAAGGGCTAGATCTAGTGAGATAATTATTCATCCCTTAATTAATATGTCACCTACCCAAAAATATATTTTTATTGCAAAATACTTATTTGTTTGGTTTTCCGATTGTTGATTTTTATTATAGCTATTGACATGTTCTAAACTTGAAAATTACTTTAATTACAAATAAACAAATTACATACATGTATACTATTGATGTTTGGATTTGGTCATTAATTTTGTAAAATTGAATAAATTTATTTAGACTTAGTTTAAAAGAAAAAATTATTTTGTCAAACTTATGTGTGCGTGTGTGTGCGCACCCGCTAGCGTGCGTGCATGTGTGTAAATACATACAAACATTTAATATAATATGTTATGCTAAGTTATGATGTAATTAGTATTATTTCATATGTATATATATATATATATATATTCATACATATATATATATATAAACATGCACATGTTTATGTAAAATCCTGCTATATTGCCAGCCTTAATGATCGGGAAAGTAGAGTAATATAATTACCATATACTTTCTTTGTATCTTTTATACATACATAGATACATACATACATACATAAATATACATACATACATATATATATATGTATGTATTTGTGTGTAGTTTTCATCATCAAAGGAGGAGAATGTTAAATCCTGCCTTTTTGATTTTTGATGAGACAACTATATATCTCTATAAATTATACCAGTTGATCATTGCAGGATATTTCAACATTAGAGGCTTAGGAAAAATGACTAGCTAAAGTGCTCAATCTATGAAGATCAATTATCAAGAGAGTCATGGTATATGCAAGTCTAGAAAAGTTGTACAATATCCGTTGATGATGCGCACACATACAAGTATCCATTAATCGATTTTTGAATATCTTTTGAACTCCAAATATCTATTAATTGATTTTTGAATATTTTTTGAACTTTAAATTTTCAAAAGAAAATTCATTTTGAATTTTATCAAAATCAAACATCTAACTATAAAATCCAGACATCTGAATATATGAAATAATCCTATAAACTCTCTAGATAAATTCCTATAAAATATCAAACATTTGGCTCAATTTTCCAAACGTTTGAGAAATAAATAGCTTAGTTTTCAAACCATTCATATATCTGATTAGTTTGACCATACGTCTGATTAGGCATTAGACGTTTGACCAAACCAATCAGACGTTTGAATCAAGGCCAAATTAAACTGTTTTCTTTCTGGTTTAGGACCAAACATTTATGGTATATAAAGAAAAAATTTGATCTAATTTCAAACCAATTTTTATGATACTGACCAGATGTCTAATTAAATAGGTCAAACGTCTGAATCAAGCTAAAAATAAACGAGTTCTTTTTGGAAGATATTCAGACATATGAGGCATATAACTAGACACCTGACACTATTTTACATTATTTTTTAATATATATAACAGATGGCCGATGAACAAGTCAGATGTCTAGTAAACCTAAAACGGATGCATTTTGAACGGACATCAATTCACTGAAAGGTTGTATCTTTTGTTAAAGGATATGATTCTTAAAATGGTTATAACTTTTCACAACTTCTTTTTAAATATTATAAATATAGATCAGATTCACTCTGTTGATTTCAACTCTTGCTCTCTGATCTCTAAATCTCTAGTATTCTTTGTGAAATCAAAAGCGTTCGAAACATTTTCTTTCTTCCAAAATTATACACTTTTAATTTACAATCATCTATTATAGGAAGGGTGTACTCAAACTTGAATTATCAGTATTGTGAAGAGCACTTTGAAGTCAGTAAGCAAAGCTTTTGCTTTAGAGTTATGTGAAGTCCCGTTCGATTGCTCAGGTAAATTGTAAATCTGTTCCTTTAGATGAAGTGAAGATTATTAAATAGTAACATTCCTAAGGAGAGCTCAGGGACTGGAAGTAGGATGGGAGGTATGAATCAGTATATTCTGGTGTGATCATATCTTTACTTTACATATTTATTTATCCGCATATTTAAGTTGGTTATCCTAAATTTGATTTATTTATATTACTTAACAAATATCACAAACTTTGTTATGACTTAATCAAAGCCTGCTCTGATACCATATGAAAATTCTATAGTATCCCAAGTAGTATAAATAAATCTTATATAAGACAACTAACTTAAATATGTAGATAAATAAATAAATAAGTAAAGTAAAGATATGGTCACATTAGAATTTTTATACTGGTTGATACCTCATGTCCTACTTCTAGTCCCTAAGCTCTCCTTAGGGATTTTATTATCCAATAATCCTCACTTCATCCGAAGGAACATATTTACAATTTGCCTGACAACCGAATGGAACTTCATGCAATTCTAAAGCAAAAGCTTTACTCATTGACTTCAAAGTGTTCTTCACAACATAGATAAGTCAAGTTTGAGTACACCCTTGCTATACTATCCTTTGATGATTGTGAATTTAATGCGTATAATTTAGGAAGCAAGAAATAGTTTCGAACGCTTTTGATTTCACAATGAATATTAGAGATTTTGATATTACTGAGCAAGAGTTGAAATTAAAAGCGTGACTCTGATCTATATTTATAATGTTTGAAAAGATGTTATGAAAATTTATAACCATATGAAGAATCGTATCTTTTAACAAAAGATATAACCTTTCGGTAAATAGATGTCCATTAAAAAATATAGGCGTTTTAGGTTTATCAGATAATAATAGATATAACCTTTCAGTAAATAAACGTCCCCTAAAAAATATAGGCATTTTAGGTTTATTAGACATCTGACTTGTTCATTCGGACGTCTACTATACATTAAAAATAATGTAAATGACGTCCAAATATGTTCTAGAAAATAACACATTTATTTTTAGCTTGGTTTAGACATCTCGCCTATTTAATCAGATGTTTAGTTAGTATTAACAAAAAATAGTTTGAAATTAGATTAGGCTTTTGATTTATATACCTCAGACGTTTGGTCCTAAGCCAGAAACAAAATAGTTCAATTTCGCCTTAATTCAAACTTCTAGTTGGTTGGACCAGACGTCTGATGCCCTAATCATACGTCTAGTCAAACCAACTAGACGTCTAAATGGATTAAAAAACTAGACTATTTATTTCTCAAACGTTTGGAAAATTGATCTAGACGTATGATATTTTATAATCTATCTCGAGAGTTTATATGCTTATTTTAATATATTCAGATGTTTGAACTTTATAGTCGGACGTTTGACTTCTAGCAAAACTCAAAAGGAAAATTTTCATTTTGAAAATTTTGTGTTCGAAAAACATTTAAAAGTCGATTAATGGATACTTTATGGTACATCATCAAAGGATATTTTACAAGTTTACTAGACTTACAAATACAATGACTCCCTTGATAATTAATCTTCATTGCTAAAGCACTTCCGCTAGTCATTATTCATTAGTTTCTAATGTTGAATATCCTGCAATGATCAACTTGTACAATTAATAGAGATATATAGTTGTCTCGTCAAAATTTTAGATCTTAAATATTTGATGTTTAATTCAATTCATTGTTTTGTTCTAAATTTATTAGTTGTTTAGTACATATTTGACAAATGTTGGAATTGTTTATGAATCTTTATATGAAATGCCAAATGTTTAAATAATCTAAGTTGTAACATTGTTAAAATGGCAATTTGGTTTATAAAATCTTTATGTAATATTTCAAACTAAGAAGCTTAATGCTAAATAATTTTGTTTATTGATATTTGAGGAATTATGTTTCCTTTTATTCTAAAGATTAGATCTTATTTTAATTAGAGGATTGCAAATGAGGAAGGGGGCAGACGCTTTCCCTTTTATATTATATTACTGTATATTCACATAGATTTTAAAATATCTAATTTAATATACATATTTATTTTCAAACTATGTACACAAATAAATAGAGGGCAATACGCAATAAACACGCACATATGTGTGTGTATGAGTGTGTGTGTGTGTTTAAACTCTATCTATGGTACTATAAATATCAATGTACAAACAATATACAAATATTATAGTATGTTTAAACATATGGTACTATAAATATCAATATACAAGCATTTATATTCCAAATATTCCTATAAAATTATCATATGCTTATGTTAGTATGAGATATATGTATATATAATATGTATAGATCCCAATATCTATATGTATATACATATATTTATAGACATGTTTATACATCAAAAACGACCATATCCTTTATGAATATATATGAGATATACTTAATGTAAACATTGAATAAAATAAATTAATGTGATTAATTAATTAAACATAAAATATTTTAAATAAAATATGATTTTATTTAAATATTAGATTGTAACCAATGCTAGTTAATAGAGTTCATAAGACCATTAAGATCCAAATAGGGATTTTTTTGAAATTTACCTATTTCAACCGCTAACAAGACGTGTTGGACCAACATTTAAGAGTAGACAACCCATGGAAAAGGGAGAAATAAGCCTTCAATTTGCTGATTGATCTATTGTAGATGCAATTATAGTTGAAGATTTTCATTTACATTTGCCTAGTCGTTGTGTTATTATTTTGAAGAGTTGCTATTTTGTACTAAATTTTATTTGTGAAATAATTTCCATATCTAGATTGGCTAAGACCAGATATGATTTTCATTATAATAATAATGTTATGAACATTTTGTTTGAAGGAAATAATATTTGCAATGGCGTTTTGGATAATGGAATTTATGTAATTAATTTAAACATATATTTGTTGTTAATAATTCTTCTGCTATTAATGTTAAAGATTGTTATTTATGGCACTGTAGGCTAGGTAGTATTAGTGATAGAAGACAACCAAAATAAAAGACCTAAGTTTCCTCCATCATATGACATTTGTGAGTCATGTCTCGAAGGATGGGAGTAGCGAAAGAGTTAATGAACCCTTAGGTCTCGTACATACTGATGTATGCGACCCTGTGCCCATAGTGAGTATTGATAATTCCTCATATTTCGTAAATTTTACCAATGATTTTTCCAGACTAAGATATGTATATTTATGACGAATAAATCCATTGTCTATGAGAAATTTAAAGATTATAAAAATGGACAAACCATAAAATTAAAATACCTCTATCCTTCTATCCAATTGAGGAGGTGAGTACATTGGACAAGAAATCTGATAGTACTTAAAAGATAATGTGATTATCTTTCAGGTCATTCCACCCTATACTCTGCAACACAATGGTGTTTCTAAGAGAATGAACCAAATGCTCTTAGATATGGTTTGATCTATGATGAGTGGGGCTAAGTTACCTCTTTTCTATTGTGAATATGCATTAGAAT
The DNA here is from genome assembly GCA_030737815.1 of Allium fistulosum. Lineage (NCBI taxonomy): Eukaryota > Viridiplantae > Streptophyta > Magnoliopsida > Asparagales > Amaryllidaceae > Allium > Allium fistulosum. The sequence goes on from CM060903.1 coordinate 72,818,181, forward strand.
ATGCAGCACATATGTTGAATTTGATGGCATCTAAGTCTATGCTTAAGACACTATAAGGGATGTGGTATAGGAAGAAACCTCACCTTAATTTTTTGAAGGTGTGAAGTTATTTGGCTTACGTTAAGAACGTTGATACTAATAAGCTTGAGACAAGATCAGTGCTGTGCAAGTTAATAGGATATCCTAGAGGTTCTATGGGATATATTTTTATAACAAGGAGGAACAACGAGTTATTGTTTCTTGACATGCTGTATTTTTAGAAAAGAAATTTCTATCAAAATAAACTAAACGCAAAATTATAGACTTGGATGAGATTCGAGAAACTAATATGGAGACTGAACGTGTGGAAGAATCAAATTCACCAATATATGATAATATGCAACTTATTAGAAGGTCTAATATAAAATCTTGCGCACCAGAGAGATGTTATTGTTTTCTCATGGATGGTGAAAAAAAGGATTGTGTCCTAGATGATGACACTTCCCTCATACTCTAATACGCTCTATAGAGTAAGACTTTGCATTGTGGCTTAAAGCTATGAAATTAAAGATGGATTCTATGTATACAAATAAAGCATGGACTTTGGATGATGTACCCAATGATGTAAAATTCATTGGCTGTGAATGGATCTTTAAGAAGAATCTGAATATAGATGGAAAGGTAGAGACTTACAAAGAAAGGCTAGTTGTGATAGGTTTACGTCAAGTTCAGGGTGTTGACTATGACAAAACGTTTTCATCTATAGCCATGCTAAATTCCATCCGGATATTACTCGCCATTATCACCTTCTATGACAATACAATATGTCAAATGGATGCAAAAACAACTTTTATAAATGGTTATTTAGAAGAGAGAATTTTCATATCACATCCAGAGTTTATCGAGGTCAGTGAGAGCGATTGTAAGTTGCTAAGTTTAACATATGGTCTTAAACAAGCTTTGAGAAGTTGGAACAAGTGTCTTGATAAGTGATCAAATGGTTTGGCTTTTATCATAACACGGAGGAAGTGTGCATATATCGAAAAGAATAAGACTATGCTATAGTGTTTATCATTCTATATGTCGATTTCTCTTAATTGGCAATGATGTATCGTTGTTGCAATTAGTGAAAACTTGGTTGTCCAAGAACTTCTCCATGAAGTATTTTAGAGAAGCAACATATATACTATGTATTAGGATCTATAGAGATAGATTTAAAAGTTTGTTAGGATTGTCCCAATCTTTGTACATATACATCATGCTAAAAAGGTTTAATATGAAGAATTCCAAGTGTGGAAATGTTTCGACGCAATCAGTTATTGTCCTTTTGAAAAAGGATATCATTATACTAATGAGGAGAAAGAATGTATGAATAGAATATTGTATGCATATGGAATTGGATCCATTATGTATGTTATGCTATGTATGATTTTGAATATGGCTTATGCATTAGGATGCGTAAGCCAATAGCAGTCAAACCTTGAAGGGAAACATTAGAAGCTATGTAATACTAAAGACTTATTTCTATTTTATGGGAATGAAGACCTCCTTATGAAGGGGTATACAGACTCAAGATTTTAGAGTGCTATCGATATAGTAAATTAGTGTCGAGTTACGTATTCATGTTAAATGGTGGGGTAGTAAGTTGGAAATGTTCTAAGCAAGAGATAGTAGTTGATTCAATGATGGAGGCTAAGTACATCTCCCTAAATAAAGCAACTAAAGGAAGCAGTCTGGATGCACTAATTTATGACTTAGTTAGGGGTGATTCCAAATGTTGAGAATACAATGACATTGTTCTGCGATAACAATGCCATGATGCAGATCGCAAAAGAACCTAGAGCTCACAAGAAATCAAGACATACACTCCATAAATTCCACTTGATATGTTCATGAAGGAACCAGCTTGATCGGTTTTGAGTAAACTAATCAAAGGAATGGGATTGAGAATCAATAATTTCCCCTAAGTGCAAGCGGAAGATTAAGAGAGTTAGTGGTATGCCCTAAGGAAATAATGTAATTTTTTAATATATATTTCTAACTTTGTAATCAATCTTGTTCGTAGTAAAACTTATTTAGTGTTTTTATGTACTTTGTTATACAATGATATAAATACTAATAATTAATTTAAAGTATATTAAATAAGAAATCCCTAAGCAAATGTTATGTGATCGTAGTTGAAAATAGTTGCACTCACGAGTAATTAATCACAATATAAATAACGTTTTGTTTTAATATTCCTGTTAAGTTGTTTCGAGAAAGTAGTTGATACATCCATTGAGATAGGAGAATGTAACGCTCTTCAAATGTTGGGCAATGTATTACTCATAGCTGATAGGGGGCTCCAAGGAGTTATGTATTTATAGTTATTGGATAACAATAGAATGACTTGACCAAGAGTTTCTTATTAGTTTATAACAACTAGACCAAGCAAAAAATATCAGTGTAACGACGTTACACGGTTGTCTCGACTTAAGAATACTGTGGAACTTCAACATGGGTACTCTGCTTTGATTATAGTTGGGTCAAAGTTGAAGCATAAGAAGTGAAGCGCTATTCAATAGAGAATTTGTCTCCACTGCTGTATGAGGTTAGTCATCAAAGAGTCAGGGATATGCCTTAGGGACGGTTATGTAATTTTTACATATATTTAACTCTGTAATATATCTTGTTCGCAGTAAACCTATTTGATTTCTGTTATATACTTTGTTGTATATTGATATAATTAATTAAGTGATTAATTTAAATATATAAATAAGGATGTCCTTAAGAAAATGTTACTTGATTGTATTTGCAAATGATTGCAATCGCAAGTGATTAATCAAAATATATAAAATAACATTTTATTTTAAAAATTCATTGGTCAAGATGTTTCGAGAAATAATATCAATACATCCATTTAGACTAGACTACGTAACGCTCTCCAAATGTTGGACAGTGTATCACTCATGGTTGCTGGGGCACTTAGTGGTTACATACTTGTAGTTATTGAATAACTATTGAATGACCTATATGATAGTTTCCTATTTTTTGACAATAATTCTGTCAAACAGGAAATCCCAGTGTGTGATGTAGCACAATTCTCTCGACTTGAGAGATACCATGGAACTTTTATGTAGATAATCCACTTTATTTATAATGAAATCATCGCATGGCGACTATCGAGCGACCATATTTAGGTTTGAGTAGAAGCATAAGAGTGAAGCACTACTCAATAGAGAGTTCATCTCCTTAATTGTATGAGATTAGTATCACGGTAAACTATAGTTAACTCAAACTAAAAATCTGTGGCCATAGTAGAATGGTTAATAATAAATGTAATTATTGAACCAAGAAATTTGTGTGGACTAATCGAGTTGAATATGGATAATATTAGAGTTCTTACCAATATTAAACTCCATATATCCTAAAGTGGTAGTGTTGACAAAGAGAACGTGTTTAAGTTATCATTACTAAAAGGTGCTACTTGTTAAAATGTAAAATTAGATTTTCATCGATGGGATATATATGCGATGAATTTAACCATACTGTCACACCACTAGCTAAGGTGATATATGAACATAAATATTTGAAAATTTTCAAACATTAATAGCTTATTGAATCCACATATGTGAATCACACAACTGAATTAATTCAGTCTCAGAAATACCACCTAATTGGTTTATAACATTATAAATTAATTAAAAAAATCAATAATTATGAATGATTAATTATTTTTGTATTTTATATTTGGGGTTTATTTAGTAAATGGTGTGGACTCTAAAAATGTTTTGGGTGTTATTGGTAATTCATTGGGTATGTATACAAAACGTATATATGTGTGTATCGATATACAATACGACATACACTGAAATTGGATTTATATGAGAAAAATTATGAATGGGTTTGGGTGTTTATTTGGTCCATTAAGGGACCATAATGAAGCCGGCCATAAGGAGGTCGAGAAGGGGTCTTTGGGTTTGAATTGGTAAGAGAAAACAGTGGAAGATTTTTGCCACTTGATCCCCTGTATAAGCAACCTAAATCCTCCACTATTCTATTTTCTTTTTGGCATCCCTTCTTCGTCCTTTTGGCTTGCCACTACCTCACTCAAACAAGCATATTAGAAACCTATTTTGAACATCCAAGGATATAAAACGCAAAATCCAGTAGTGGTACGCCAATAGCATGCAACTTTAGGCACAAATCTAGGAGATAGTCTGAATCGTCAGGTGAATTTAAGGCCACTTCTCTAAGGTATATTCTATTTACATCTTTGTTGTTATTATATGATATATAGAGCCATTTTTATATATATTGTTTCTATGCTCAATTATTATTCAATTTCGTTAGGTCAATAATTAATAAAATGCACTGATTGAATTTGACATAAAGATGTGAAGTAATATATGCATGTTAATTTTAATTTTGGCCATATAAATATTTTAATATAGATATAGTAATTTTAAAAACCAATATATATACATATATATATATATATTAATAATTTAAATTATCATTTATAAATTTAAATTAATTTTTAATTATAAAATAATGATTTTCAAATTATTATTAATAATAATATATAAAATATATTATTCTAGAATTCCTCTTGGCAACTTTATATCAAAAATCTCAAAAAGTTTTACACACACATACATATATATAATACATTTAAATTGTTAATTTCAAATTAGATATTAATATTTATATAAATTTAAGATACGTACTTTTGGTTTTGAAATCAAAAAATTATTTTGATTTCAAAATGTTAACCTCAATATCTACACATGTATATAATAATTAAATTACTTTTGCTACTCACGTTCTCTACGTTCATGTGGTGGTTCAGGATATAGATCGTGGCCACGTTCACAAGGTGGTAGTCAACTCGATATCAAGTTGGACTTCACAACTCGATCTTGAGTTGTCATTTGTGTTATTTTAGAACTTCTGGTTTTGTACTTCATGTTTTTTTAAGTGGAAGGTCTATGGTCAACCTCCTTTAGCTCACAATGTATGTTGTTAATATGATTGATCTATCATTTCCTTTAGGTTCCTTTGTTAGTTCGTTTTCAGGGATCGATACCGTGTTGAGTGGCTCAACTCGATGCCGAGTTAGCATTTCATCTATATTTTGTTGACTTCCCTATATGCCATTTGGTTCTTCTTGAAAATGGTTAGCTTTCCTCAAGTTATAAGCAAGACCTTATGTAACAGCGTGCACATCACTTAACGCAGATATTGTCCCTAACTTAGTCACCTTCGCCTCATGAGCCAAGCCAAGGTGTGGGGTTTTGTTCCTCAAAAGGCCTCGACATTGTTATAAGGTGAAGGCTTTGGTATATAAGCACCCATTTCATAGTGTTTTTCAACGATGTGGAACTATTATTCCCATTTTGAGGGGTGTTACAATCTCCCATATTTAGAGCCCAACGTCCTCGTTGGCTCATGAACACAACTCCACCCAGGCGTTGTGGTTATAACACGTACAATCCACAATTTTGGCTGGGTATGGCTCTGATACCAATTGTAACAGCCCGCACCTCACTTAACGTAGATATTGTCCCCAACTTAGTCATCTCCACCTCATGGGCTAAGCCAAGGTGTATTGTTTCCTCAAAAGGCCTCGACGTTGTTATGAGGTGAAGGCTTTGATATATAAGCACTCACTTCATAGTGTATTTTCACGATGTGGAACTATTATTCCCATTTTGAGGGATGTTACATCCTATATCAATCTTCAATCTTTGGTTGAGTTCAATCTTTTCAAATTATAGTTCTAGATTTTTGGTTTATCATCCGACCACTCGACGGTTCTGACTTGTCTTGATATGGCTTGATTCAAAAGCAGGATAAAACTTGCCCCCCAAATTATACCTTGTTATCAACAAGGTATGCTTTGGATCGAGAGAGGCTATTGACTTCAAACTCTAATTTGAATAGATGTTTCCATTCTTTGAACTATTTTTACAAGGTGGTGCGTCTTTTCTGGATCGTCATGTTACTTTGAATAATTTTTGGATTCACATCTCCTGCGTAGTATAAAAGTTGAAGCTTGCAGTTAAGGTTCGACATTGGAACTTTGGAAGTTATGGAAGTACTTTCTTTGAACTGGTTAGGTAGAACTCTAGTTTCCATAGCTTTCCTCCGTTCTACATTACAAATTCCACTATTTATTTTTCCTCCTTTTTTTACAGATCGGTACCAATCTAAGCTTTATGGACCAATCCTTTGTTTTCTGCTTATTTCTTTGGGCTAACCAGTACTTAAACAAGTTTCAAATCGCTTTTCAACGACCACCATCGTCTCAAAACACCGCCATCGACTACTCTAATCACCATCGAAGTTCGCCTCCTTTGGATTTGGATTACCCAAATCTCCCTTTGGTCGATATGAGATCTAAGTTTTTTTAGATCTAAACAAGCTTTAATTCGATCTCCCATAGTTAGACTTAGGTAGGTGTGGTGTTGCTACAAGATTTGTCGACATCAGCCATCAACCGTCATCCCCAGTCGACCATGGCTCCATGCCTGAATTTCCCTCTTCTTGGATCAGTTGTAACTCGGGACCTAGGAATTTTTTTGAAAAAAACGAAGTTAAACTCATTATTATGAGACCAAAGGTCGACTCAGAGTTCTTGTGTGAGTTTCCTAAGATTGACCCAAGTCATCAGTTCGCTCAACCTAGTCCGAGTCAATTTCGAGTTGTACCTAGCTCTAACCCAAGTTTTTTAAGTGATTGTAGTTTTCTTGAATTTCTCTGGCCAAAATTTTTCTAAGTCTAAAAGATATTGGAAATGAAGTTCTTGAGTGATTTTCGTTGAGTTGAGATTGATGGCGTGCTTCATTGCGATGGTTTTTGATAACGATCACGTTGAATGGGCTCTAGCATTCGAACGAACTTTTTACCATTGCTTTAACTTGACAATTCACTCTAGTGTCCTTACAAAGAGAAATCGTGTGTCACTTCAGAAAATGGTTCTGTTATCATAAATCATATGATAACGGGCAAAATTCGATGCACGGTTTTATTGTGGGACGACACTCGTTTGCCAGCATGAGCAAGCTGTCTACATAGAGTGTTAGCATTCAGAGTGCTCTGGACACGGGACACGCATACACTGTATAGATTAAATTGCACATCATTGCCCACTATTATTGTATAAGATCTGGTTGGTCAACGCACATTAACATCTGTTGGGTCTTATGCATTCATACTATAGGGTTTTATTTCAACATGGGAATTACAGATAAATTCTACTTAGCCTTGTTTATCTGTGGATCACAGATGCTCTTTCTGTATCTCAGTGATGGTTGCGGGTCCATCAACATCAAAGGTAGTTTAGTCAACAACAGAGTCAGATTCAGACTCTCCCTCAACATCTTCCATGCCATCTACTTCGTCGTCCTTCTAGCCTCAACCACTTCATCATCCGGTTAGGTGACATCTAGAGAATTTTCCTTTTATAACGGGGAGTGAAAAGTTTGTAGGAATTGCCCCCAACATTGATCTTGGGGATGATATAGTTCTTGATAACCCTCCAGACTCCCCAGCATCCAGGCTTGATAGAGCGGTTGTTTTAAGGATATGTGATAGGAATGATATTCCTTTTGAGGACGTTCTTGTTCCAGAGCCTTACCTACGAGCCCATAATCCGCCCGAAGGTAATACAATATGTAACCGAAACATATGCTTATCTGGGTGTGTCCCTTCATTCAATCACTTTATCCAAATAGTGTTCTAGTATATGAGACTTGCCCTTATCCAGCTTCATCTGAACAGTTACCCTTCATTGAATAGCATATATACGGTTTTTCTACATTGCTTGGGCAGGGGCCAACATTAGAGGAGATTTGCTACTTATATGCTTTCAAGAGACAAAAGTGTAGTCTTTCTCTCATCTATCTAGAGCCATCCATGGGCTATTGTGTCATCCTCGGCCTTTTCAACAACTTAGCTATTTCAAGAAGGATTTTTTTGTGCGACGTCCTTCCAAATTTGCCCTGAAATGGCTATTTGGATGTAAGTTTTACTATCACACACCATTTCCACAATGCTAATTCATCTAGATTGTTAACCCTTTTATTTTCATGAATTTTTAGATATCCTAAGAAGGCCTGGCAGCTTGACCTTGGCGGGTACTCTTTGACATCTTCTTGCCATCCCCATAGGAGAACGGGAGATGAGGCGCTTATTAATGGATAAGAGAATGCGGCAGTTCAACCTTTTGGACCACAATCGTAGTTTGGGCCTCGCACCAAATGTTCATGAAGGTGCTTAGCATGCTTATAAGGACAAAGAAAATGTAGATGTTTCCCCCATTCAGGTTCCTCAAGTCAACCCAAATGAGAATCCTGGGGAAGATAGGAATGAAGATATAAATGAAGGAGGAGGTAATAGTGAAAATGGTGATAATGATGACGATAATAATGAAGATGGGGGTGGCAATGAGAATATGGACCTTGGCCATGAAGATGGGGATGGCAATGAGAATATTTACCTTGGCCATGAATCTATTAGTGAAACGGGTAGTGACGATCAAGTGCCACTCATTCCTCGATGGCCAAAGCTAAAGATTACCTCATCTCACTCAGTTGCACTATTATCCACGGCTTAATTGACCGAAGAGACATCGATCCTCCCATCTGGAGATATATATAGGGAACGTTCGAGAGCGTATCAGGTAGAATAACTTCTTTTAGTCTTGACAACATCCACATTTGTGACATCAACTCTCCCATTCGCCTACCCACTGATGTACCTGCAATGGGTGTAGGAGAGATAATACATGTTAGCAAGCTTCAAGACCATGATTCGCAGGGGGCACTTGGACTCATTATCACTTCACAACACTTTGAATCACTACATGTTCACAATGCACGTGTTATCTTTCGATCTTCCCGGTATTAAATCGATTGTGCTTTGTTTTCAAGTTCCATGGATCGCCAACATCTTTTTGACGAGCTTTAGAGCAATGGTTGCGAATATCAAAGGCATGGTACATCGCTACATCATTGTGATTCGACTCACAAGTCCTACTAGAGCAGGCATCGTAGAAGGGAATAGGCAAGGGAAAACAAAGATTATAAGCACCGTGATGACCACTGTGGAGGATCTGGTAGAACCTCACCTTCTCAGTAAGGGGCTCACTCTTCATTACCATAGATTATGGATAGACATTCAACGAGGCCTGATCCTATCCCCTCAATTCAACTCCCTACTACTCTAGCTTCAGTGCCTCCTACAACATAGCTAATAATATCTTTTCACGTGCCCATACAATCTGATCATCATCTGGGCTTGCATCATCTGACCTTTCTAGACGAAGACATGGTGAATATCAACTTCCTGTTTTCGTTTCAGATGTAGAGAACAAAGTTGTCTCGAACCCACTTCTTGTTGCCATGAAATAGGCCTTTCCAAAGATTTGCTTTAATATGTCAAATTCATTCCTCAGTTGAAAGAAATTCCTCGACACATTAGGCTGGAAGTCTTGGCTTATGTGAGTGACAAATACGATCAATACTATAATTGAAAAAGGGTAACAGTGACCCTCTTTGAAGTAAATGAGGAGAAAATGGTGCCTCTCTAAGGAAAAGAGTTGATAGAAAAAGACAATAAGCGCATTATTGAGAATCTAGATAAAAAAGTTGAAGAGCTTAAGGCCTAGTTGGTGGCTCCCAAAAAGATGTTGGAGGAAAGTCTTTCAAAGAGCAATTGAAGAGGCGAAAAGATCAGGTTGAGGCTACTCAACACAAGAGCCATAACTTTACACTGGAAAATGAAAAGCTTCGAAAGACCGTCGACAAACAGGCCTTAGAGATTCAAAAGCTGATGATGCATTAGAGGCTGAGAAGAAGGAGAAAAACAATGCTCTCACTCAAGCCCAAGAATACTACAACGAGCTATTGAATGCCCGATGGGGAAAGAAGAAGCCAAGGCCCAGGTGAAGACAGCCGATGATCAGGTCCAGTATGAGACCGAGCCTACTCTCGTCCGATTCTACGTAAATGTTGTTAAGTTTGAGAACTTGAGGTAACTTGTTTAACGGCAATGTTTCTATTGATTAAAAAAATGCCGATAAATTTTTAAATAAAATAACCGCAAGCACACGGCGTACTATCGTAGTACGTGGAGAGTACGGGTCGATCCGTAGGGAATTGTTGATTTTAAATTTCTATTCAATCAAATTAACCAAAGATTTAGAGTGATTAGCTAGAAAATGTAAGAAAAATGACAAAAGGAAAGTGAAAAAAATATGAGAGTTAAATGACAATTTAGAAATAATTCCACTCTCTAGATCATATAGTTCAACAAATTATGAAATTATGATCTCCCTTTTTGGTCATAAGTGAGTTTAAATGATGTGTTTATTCTAAGTATGGCTCATTTGTGCTATTAATTAGCTCAACATAAGCCATCAAACTATAACACAACCTTTAAACCACTTTTAATTCTCATGAAAAATGACAACAAGTTGAAAGCAAAATCTATTTTAAGTATGGTCTATTAACTATTAATTAGAAATATAGACCATCAAATTTCTATTTCAACATTCACTTCATTGCCATAATCATATGTAGATGAAGAGGCAATTTGTGATTCATATGACTAAGCATAGCCTTTTTGTTTTGAACAACATAGGCTATCAAACTCAATACCAAACACAAAATTGCATAAACATCAACTTTCCATGAAGCACAAAAAGAAAGCAAAGATTATCAAATTGTTGAAGCTACATGATTATAGGCTTCATTACCCCTAAATTGAAGGGATTAGCCTCTCATTTGTGTTATCGTATCAACACTTGTAGCTTGCAACATGAAATAAAACAAGAGTAAAAAGAGAGCAAAACGAAAAGAAAAGCTAAGTAAAAAAGAAGTAAACACTAATCTACTTGCATGAACAATAAACTACACTACTAACATAAGAAGTGAAGCATGTAAATGATGAGAAAGCACTAATTAACATTGCATAAAAAAAGGGAAAGTTACATGAAAGAAATGGCTAAGTAGCCATGAAAAGAAAAGAGAAGCTTTATTTTATTTCTAAGCTAAAAACTAACTAAGAGAAAGAGAGGGTTACATGAAGATATGGGGTATTTATACAAGTTAGAAACCCTAATTCATTTTTTTGGGGAATGCTAAAAATGCCCTTGTAGGAAGTGTGGTGGCCAAGTTATCATTAGCTTCAATAATCACCCATTAAGTGTGCATGAAAGTGTAATGGCCATTAGCATGCGGATTAGCTTCTAATTTGTACATGAAGGAAAGTGGATAGGTGGGGTCCTCCATGATCATGGCTTTGAATTATTTCCATCTCCATTCCTTTGTATTCACTCTTGTGCATGTATATATCTTCATGAAGCCACTTGTATATGAAGCCAAATTCCTACAAAATAATATAGAAATTTCCAATTAAATTTTCTCAAATTAATATATGCACAAAAATGACCATTTTGCCCTTGGATGAAGATGAATATGTGACGATTTGAAATAATTTGAATTTTTGGTTTAAACAAGTTAAAATACCCAATATGATCATTTATTTAATTTAAATAGATTAAATATGGTGGTAAAAATATGCACATTTACATACACATCAAATACCCCCACATTTATCTTTTTATTCGTCCTCGAATAAAGAAAAACTAAGATAAATCTGTTTTTGTAGGAAGCATGATTGCATTAAGTGTATGCAATAAGCTGTTAAACCTTTGGGTGTCCCTAGTAGGACGAGTGCTGTCTCGTGAGGGTTTTCAGCGGATACTACACACAAAATCCAAATGCAGGATGAAAATATTTACAAAATGCAAGATTTATTTACAAAGAGATGAATGCGAGTTTTTGAAAATATTTACGATGAATGATTTACTATTAAATTGACACAAATAAGTTAAATATAGGTTTTGGTCATTATCTTGAAAATTTAAGTCATTTACTTGTCAAACTTTCCAAAAAAATGAAGTTATCAAAGCAAATATACTATAGTTTAACTCGTTGTTTCGGTTGATAACACAGTGTAACTATGAAATGGATCCTTAGGTGATTATCAAAGTTTATCAAAGTGGTAATTCATTTCATTTCAATAACAAATCAAATCAAATAAGTTAAAATAGTGCTTAGATTTCAATTGCTTACTCTCTTATTTTATTTTATTTTTGAAAATTTTATGGATATTAACAATATATACATATGTCTAACTCAGATAAACTAAGGCCAGATATATTACCCATGCACTGCCTTGCGGACTTATGTGAGGGGAATACAGAGCGTGGCGAGTGAACACACAAGTGTGAACACTTATCGACTGTAGGCGTTATTGTAAAATAATTTTTATATACACCCACCTAACTTAGATAAACTGAGGCCAGATATACCGATCGTGCGCTGCCTTTCGGGCTTACGTGAGAAGGGTACAGAGCATGGCAAGTGAACACACGAGTGTGGACATATGACTCTAGGTGTTTATTAAGAAAAATAAATACATATATACAAGACATTTTTTTTCCTTAGAAGAGAGAGTTTCGCACTATCATCTTAACATCATTTAACTTAAAAGACAAAAAAATGTTATATCTTTACTTTTAAATCAACCACTTTTTAAAACAAAGATTTTCAATTAGGATGTATTTCATAATTAACACGTATGAATCTTCCTATATACTAGTTAAACCATTGTTATTTGTAATCAAACTTCATTTTTATTTTTGTTAAGACAAATAGATTTTCAAAAATTTCAATTTAATTAACCAAAACCATATATTTATCCTATAGTGTTTCTTTAAAATAAATCAAAATTACTTAAAAAAAATTGAGATTTTTTTTTAAATTTTGGAAAGAAAAAATAAAAATAAATCATGAAAAATCAAAAATGATGATGAGTCTCCCCCCACACTTGATTTTTACCGTGTCCCGGCAGTCAACCCAAGTGGAAGGAAATAAGAAAATAAAAATATGATCTATATTTACATGAAAACGAAAAGATTATTATTTACAAGAGTTTAGAAAGTATATCGTCAAAAAGTAAATGAAACGGTCTTCCAAAGACCGATTCATTTGTCTCGTCAAGTATGCGAGACACAGCTTAAGCTTGGAAAACCAAACCATAAAAGATTTCAAAGTTGAGCGTTGATTTGAAAAAACGAATGTCATTTTATTAAAAATCGTACGAAATGTTTTGTTTTCGATAATTTTTGGGGTAGATATAACGATTGATTGAAATTCAAGTTTATCTTCCCCGTCGGAATTTAACAACTCATCTTCAAAAAGTCCATGGAAATCGTGTTCGTTAAATTCGTCTTCCTTTGTTGGATTATCAATAACTTCATTGCGTATTTCTTGTTCAAAATCCAAAGTTGTTGTATTCAAATTTTCGAAATCAAGAAATGGAAGATCGAATTTTAAATTTGGTTCCACAACCTCAAAAGAATTGAAATCCAACTCAATTACCGTTTTTTCAATAACTTCATTAAGATTGTTATTTTCAATTTCAAAGGTTGTTATTTGAAAATCGTTAATTTGGGTAAAAGATGGATTATCGTTTGACTCGTCACACGTTGGGATTTGATTTTGTTTAACACGTTGTTTCATATATGTTTCAAACAACAAATCCATGTGATTATCGTGAATTTCGTTCATTTGTTCAATAAAATCCAATTTATAGTTATTAACTTGAGAATTTTCGATTTGGATTTGTTGAGAACAAAAAATTTCACTCGTATTGTAGTCGAGATTATTACCATTGCCAAAATTATTTGAAAAGTGGATCACATTTTCGTTTTGATTTTGAAATTCATTTTGGAGTTCAAAATTGAATTGGCATGGGTTACACTCGAAATCGTTTGAATTTAGAAGTGAATTCAAGTTTTGATCACTTTGAAAACTTGGCCTTGAATCATTGCACAAATATGAATTACACAAATCATTTATATCTTGATTTTGTTGTGTAGAGAGTTCGAGTAAAGATGAAATCATTTCAATGCTATTTTCGAGAGTCGAAGGTTGGTCATTGTCTTGAAAACTTTGTTGTTCAAAATTCGAATTATTTATACAATGGTTGTCGTTAAAATATCCATACGAATTTGGAGTGAAATCATATGGATTATATTGATTTTCACAACTATTGTAAGATTCACGCAAGTGGGGAAACTCAGACATTTTCAAGAATGTTTTTTCTTTTTTTATATAAAGGAAAAATATTTACATATAGAATTTATTTTTATTTTGTTTTTGATTTTTCAATTTTTTTTGAAAAGATTTTATATATTTTTTATTTTCTAAAGAAAAAAAAACAAAGTAATTTTTTTTTGGATTTTTGGAATTTTGATTTTGAAAATTTTCAAAGGAAAAGGATTTTTTTTAAAAAGAACTAAGTTAAGAAATATTTACAATTTTTTAGTTTTGGATTTTGAAATTTTTTTTAAATGTGCATGAACTAATGCAACTAAATGAATGCATGGGTTAATTACAAATGATTTATCCTAAGCTAACCCAAAATTGTATAATCACACTCTGTCTTAAATCAACAAGATAGTTCTCAACCAGATAACGGGCAGGATTTATCGGTGCACCACGAATCACCGTACCAATGCAGCCGAAGATTTAAGTACCTTCAGAGAAACAATTTAGTATAATTTTTACGAATCACAGTAATATTTATAATTGATTATTGCTCTGCCATAGCCTAGATACCGAGAAATTAAATTGTTCAAAGAAGACAACTTGTCAATATACAATTAAGTGTTATTGATGTCTAACCGTTTAATCAAATTCTAAGATGAAATGCAAAGCTGAAATAAAACGGGTATTAACAATGCAACTACAAATGGATTTTTGTTTTTGTTTTTGTTTTTTTGTTCTTTTTTTATTAAATAAAATGCAAATGCAAGCATCTAACAATGCAATTCAAATAAAACTAGAGATGGGGTTAAAAACAGCAAAACTTTTTTTTTCGTATAAGCAAGCTAGCAATTTATTTTTGGCAAAAGGATCGGCAGTTTATTTTTGGCAGCAGTTCTCCTTCTGAAATTCTGCTTTGACAGCCTGAAATAAAAACGAGATATATACAAGATATTTTATTTTGTACAAGGATGGAATTTAAAAGCAAATTAGAACAAAACAAAACCAATTTAAAATTCAAAAAAAAATTTCTAAAGAGAAGGAAGACTAAAACAAAAACAAAAAGGATGAAACAAAACAAAATTAGAAGAAAGCAAAACAAACAAACCTAATTTTTTTTTGAATAAAACAAAACAAAATGAAAACAAACCAAATTAACACAAGACAAATTAACACAAGACAAATTCTCAAAGCAAATTTCAAAACAATATTCACAAAACAACTAAGCCTAGCCCAAACCCAATATTAATAACATGTAGAAGAAAACTAACCATCATAAAACAAATTGGATCGAACGAAATCAATTTCTCGTTCAAAAATTGAATCAAAAGAATTCGATTGCTCCGAATAAAAATTGATTTCCACAATTTCCTCAAACCAAAATCATGTTGTCAAAACCGAAATTACAATTTCCAGTTTCCTCTGCGTTTGATGTCGCGGTTGGTTTGCGGTGGTGGGCGATTGCTTCAGGCGCGGGTTCGCGGGGGAGTGGTTGGGTAAACTGTCAGTTGCACAGGGCAGTTTTGTGTATTCATGGTGGTGATCATTTTGGGGATTCGGGTTGTGGAGGGTGGTTCGAACTAGGGACGGTCGACTTGGATGGTCACGAATTGGATAAGGCTTTTGCAGGCGGGGATTATCGAGTTCGATTGTGGGTTTGTGGTTGCAGTGGAAAGTGATGTATGCAGGGGGTCGAGTTGTTGAAGGCTGCTGCGAGTGGATTTAGGATGCAGTTTGATTGTTTCGGCAACTGTAGTTTAGTAGTGAAGATGGCCAGCTGTAGTGGTGGTCGACAATGAGATGGTCAAAGGTAAGAATGCTTGATGTTGTGTTTTGTATTGTGTTCGATGCTTGATGATTGATGTATATGATGTGACATGCCAAATGGTTTTGTGTGATGCGATGTGGTCAGAGGAGAAAGGGTAGAAGAATGCAGTGGCAATGGAAGTCCTTGTGGGAACTTTTAGTGAAACGTTGAAGTGGGTGGAGGTCGAGTGGCACGGGGGTGTTCTGTAGTTGCACAATGATGGATATGGACTAATTTTTTTTTTGGGAACGTGCAGTTGTTTTGTGAAGGGTAGAATGTTGTGCTGGTTAAGGTGATGATAATGAAGTGTGCAATTTTTGGCTGCAGGTAGTTTGAAGTTGAATTGTTGTGGTGTGTGTAGTGGGATGGAGGGAATGAAGTAATTGTAGTTGCACTGTGATATGAGGTATTTGAAGTTTGCAAGTGGTTTAGTGGTTAGGATATGATGTTATCACAATGTGTCGAGTTCGATGATGAGTCTGCAGGTGGAAGAACAGAGGAGATGGTGAGTAAGAAATGTTTGGTGAAGTGTTTTGAAGTATTGGGATTATGCAGTTTGTCAGTTTATGGACGGATTGTTTGTGGAAGGATGGGTGAAGCAGGGGATGAAGACATAGTCATCACTGGGGTCACCGAGCATTCAACTAGTCCTTTTATGCAAGATTTGAAGGGTTTACAAATGAAGATGGTTAGAGAAATTAAGAAGGAAAATGGACAGCATTTCTCATCCCCTTTCAGTCTTATTGCCTATACCACCCATCATTATCCCCGCTTCTACACATACCCCTGATAGCATCCACGTTGAAGCTCCTGAGTCTTCGAGGAGTGATTATGATTGGAATACCAACCATAAGGGTTATCTATCTAGAGGAGGAAATGTGGAAGGTCTGGTAAAAGGCATATCACAATTTCTTCTGGGGAGAAGAAGGATAAGAGGAGGAGGAATAAGAGGAACCCGTAGTTGTTTTATTTTCTTGTTATCGTTTGTTTGTTTGTTTTAATCTTTGATCCATGTACATAGGCTACTGTTGTGCAGGTACAGTCCCTGCTTTTTCTTGCAAAGTTTTTTGGTGGTGAATAATTTTTTTTTCAAATCTCTATTTCATTTGCCTATGTAGCTAGTTTACTAATGTTACTTGCGGTTGCATTTGAATCTAAGCAACATTATCATCCACTATAACTATGTACGTGCGAACAACTTTTTATCGTTATTTGGTTATCTGTAAATATTTCATTTAATCTATTGCTACTAAAACATTTCATAGTTGGTAAAGTAGAATCACGATTATGTAGCTAACTTTGAAGCTCGCTTAGCTTATCTCTAGTCAGGTTCCAGTTAACCAAGGATAAGGTTGGATTTTTATACCATTCCATATTTTCGAGGAATAACATTTTGGACATCTATCTCTGGACATTCCTCGATCCCACTTATCTCTAGGCGTTGATCATAAGTATTTACCGTGAGTGGTGGTTTAAACGCCTATCTTTGGACGTCTGAATTCAATCTCGCCTAACTTTGGATGTTGATCATTTTTGGATTAGGTGACTCAACCTCCTAATGGGACCTATCTTTGGTACCTAACGGGTAAGATGCCTACCTATGGGAATCGCAACCGGACCTCTCTAATCTCCAAGCTATGGTCATAGACCTTGCCTATCTCCGAGCAAAGGTCAAAGAATATAAATATAGGGCGCATTGTCATAATCAACCATAGTGTATTCATTCTCCTGCACTCCAATCATGGATTGAAGGAGTTCGTAGGCATTTGTCTCAAGGGTTGATTAGTTAGCACTATAATTGGATGAGCTTAAAAGTAGGGACGTAGCTTACTTGATGCAATCAACAAGCAATAGGCTAGATTCTCTAACTTTGGATAATTTTCTTTGCTTCAATTGATTGTTTGCTGACGTAATACACTAGCCTTTGAACTCTAGATTATTCATGTACCAGGGCAGCACTTAGTGCATGAACAAATACTGCCAAATAAACAAATAAGTCCTTCCTTTCCAAAGGCTTCAATAACCGGTGGTCTCTCCATATGATCAAGTAAGGTCTAGAAAGCTTCTTGACACTCCATCGTCTAGACACACTTTCTTTTCTCCTTTTTGAAGGCATCAAAAAACAGCATACACTTTTCTGTAGCCTTTGAGATGAATCAACTCAGTGCAACTACCTTTCTGTTCAAGCTTTGCATCTCCCTCCTTATTTTTGGGGCTTTGACATCTCGCAATGCCTCAATCTGCTCTGGATTGGCTTCTATGCCCCTTGAGTTCACTTTGAAACCTAAAATTTACATGATGCAACTTTGAAGGAAAATTTCAATGGATTGAGCTTTATTTCGTATTTTGGAGTACATCAAACATCTCTGATAGGTCTCTTATGGTTCATTGATTGGTGTGACTTCACCAGTATATCATCCACATAGACCTTCATCATTTGTTCGATCTGATTGAGTATCAAATTTTTCAATCCCTGATAGGTCACTTCTAGATTCTTCAAATTGAACGGAATGACATTGTAGCAATATAGTCCCAATTCAGTAATGAAGCTAGTGTGTTCTTGATCTAGGACACACATCGGTATCTGATTGTTGCCAGAACAAGTATCCATGAATGATAGCAACTCATGTACAGCTATTGAGTCCACTAGTTGATTGAACTTCGACAGCGAGAGGCTATCTTTAGGGCACGTTGTTTTCAATTTTGAATAGTCAATACATGTCCATCGATTTCCATTAGGCTTCTTGACCAACATGTATTAGATATACATTCGAGGTATAAAGCATCGTGGATGAATCTTTTGGCCTTTAACTTATCCACTTCATCTTTCAGCGCAGTGGATCGCTTCGAACCCATGCTGTATCTTTTTGCTTCATAGGAGGAAATCTGAGGTTTACATTCAATGTATAGCACGCTATCTCTGGCGTTATTCCACACATATCATAGTACATCCAGGAAAACACATCTAGAATTTCTCGAAGGAGTCCTACAAACTCCTTTATCTTCACATAGAGCTGTGAACCGATCTTCAAAACCCTAGTAGGATTATCCAGATCGATCAGGATGTTAATCGTTAGCTCAGTTGGGGCCATCCTCTAATCTTCCCTCTCTTTCCTTGAATCTATAGATTTGTAGAATTTACTATGTTATCCGAGCCAGGGCTTAGGCATTGGTTGTTGTACGTCAATCAATTTGACATAAAGAGTCTACTCTGCATCCTTTCCTTTTTTGTGCCACTTTGCCTCTCTCCGCTCCGTGATGTAACACTCACGTCCCACACTATAGTCACCTTGGATGACTTCTTCCCCATCCTCTATGGGAAATTTCATTTTTAAGCACCACGGGGCTAAAGCCACCCTAAAATTGGCAAAGGGCCGTCGACTCAAGAAAGCATTGTTGTAAAGTATATGTCCATCACAACGAAGGTCAAAACTTGCACTCTCTTATAGTCACCTTCACATAGCCCCACCGTCAAGTCCACACACCCAACGAGAAATACAGCCTCTTTGGTAAATCCATGAATCCATGATTTAAATGGCTTCTGATCTTGGCCTCCATTATCATTTGATCGTAGGTTTTCTTGAACAAAATATTTACTGAGCTTCCACAATCGATGAGAACTCGTTTTACAATAGTCAGCCTAATCATGACCGTTAGGCACTTCTACCCCTTCAGCATCATGTTCTAAACACAATGTCATCTATAATCATCCTTGGCAGCTTTGTCAATGATCCATCTTCGACGGCAAAGCAGCTCTCCTGAACAACATGCTTTAGAGAACTCCCATACTTTCCATCTTGTTCCAGCTCTTCTCAACTGGATGAGGTCCACCAGTGATCGCATTAATAACAAATCTTTTCCAAGTTGCCTAGGTTCACCTTCGTTAGGCCCTACCTGACCCCTTTGAACCATCTGCCCCTAGGATTGAACATTTCCTTGCATGTCGTCCTACGAGGCTTTTACATATTGCTGAAGTTTCTTTTTGCGAATCAGATCTTCAATTACATTTCGCAAATGCATGCATTCATTAGTATTATGCCCGTGCATTTCAAGGAAGCGTTAATACTTCCCAGACATTTTCTCTCCTTCCATCGACTTCATCCAAATCGGCTTCTTATAGTTCTCAGCACCTTACGTCAAAAGGTATATATTCTCGACAGTGTCGTTAGGTAGAGTATAGTCCTCATGCTTCAGGTACCTCGAATGCTTCTTGAAGTCCAATTTCCTACCTCTAGTACCCTGATTATCTCTCTTCTGGTCCTTATTCTTATTCCCAACATTAAAAGCAACATTTCTGAAGTTCTTACTGGCTTTTTCACTGTAGCATTACTCTATACCACCTTTGTTGATTGCCTTCCATCAACCTTTCCAACAGCCATATCTGCATCTTCCAAGCGCAAATATTGCATCGCTTTTCTATAGAGCTTTTTCATGGTTGGTCAAAGTTTCATCTTCAGCCACTTACCCAAATCCATTTCTGGTTGGATTCCTCTAATCAATGCCATCAACACAATGTCTTTTTTGGCATTGCTCACTTCAGTTACAGCCATATTAAACATACTTTGGGAATTTTTCAAAGACTCTCCAAGTCTATCTAGAATGTTGGATAGAGACATCACATCTTTAGGATGAGCAACATACAATCTGAACTACTCCACAAACCTTTTGGCTAACTGGTCAAACGAGGATATGGACCTCGATGGAAGCCGAGTGAACCACATCATAGCTACTCCTTTTTGAAAACTTGCACTCTCTTATAGTCCTGGTTCGAGTCTTGCTCCATGCATTTTTGAAAACTTGATTTTCATTTAAAATATGAGTGCGCCAATGACCCGAGTTTGAGTCTTGATTTATGCATTTTTTGAAAACTTGCATTGCTTTTATAAAATATTTCAATTGTGTGTATGTGTGTGTATACCATTTTGAAAAGATTTTAACATATGTATACTGTAGACATGATACTCTATGACTAATAATACTTTGTTCGTCACCTTCGTCTTGTCTCCATCATGTATATCTCTTCTTGTATCTCTATGTATATACTTTTATCCTCTTTTGCAATGTATATCTTCATGTTGAACTTATTTATTAGTCTCTTTTTGATACTTATCTACCTGCAAGTTTGCTTAGAGATTCTTTGGCATAATTGTATGGTTGCTATCATTAAAATTCAACAAGAGAGGTTCTAACATGGACTCTGATCCAGTTCTTTGATTAGAAACCTCAATTCTCCTTACATAGCCATATACTATGATACAAAACTTTGGGATTATATCAAAAATCTATATCAAGTGTTTGTCGTCAAGAATCTAGTGAAAAATCCTTATTCGGACTGGTGTAAATCACCTCGAAATCACGTACTTGAATATTGGATCAAGAACAGTCATGCGAATAAAACAATCTATGTACAACTTACGTATTTATCCTATTGGTTTCTTAACTATACCAATATCTTTTATGACATTCTTTTATACAAATAGTATGTCATTCAATACTAAACTATTTATGAATCATTTCATAAAAACATAATTTGTTATTAAACATGTTACAACTTAAGTTCATACTCGTATAATACTCCATGACATCCTAAGAGTATATATAAAACATCAAATTTAATTTAATTAACAAGGATGTTCAACAAAATTAAAACTTGTTTTAACTTACTACCTTCTAAATTCAAGTATTATATAAACTCAACTTTTATATTTTCACAAAACATTTAGTTTCAAGTTCTATAATGATTCATAAGTTTTTGACGGTCAAAAAATCTCGTTTTAGTTTAACAAATAAAAACTACCAAACAATATATCATAACAAGATGCACAAACCATTCAATCCTAATTCATGGGCCATATGTGTCTATAAAGTAACTTAACAAATCTCTATAATTTATCAATCACATTTTGTCTAAAAATCGAAAACATGAAAAGTTTAAACATTTATTCCAGGCAATGCCACTACCACTTCGGCACCCTAAATAGTATACATATAAAACTTTTCTACAAAAAAAATTCATGTCAATTTTCTTTCCAAAGAAAACCTTTTGAACTAAACACCGGGTTTTATTTCAAATCGCTTTGAAATAATAATACATACATATATCGTTTGCATAACAAATTATACCTTCAGAACCAAATCGAAATCTGTTTTACTCAAGCAATCCTGTAGCATCCCCCACTTATAAATCCAAAAATGAATGCCGATGATGTTAAAGTCATCACCAGAATTATTTTCAAGCGATAGAAATGAGTATAGTACATCCAATTCATGCCTTTCGGACTTAACTAAAATCACTTTAGAATGGTATCAAATATTCCGTAAACATTACTAAGTATCATGTTTCCAATTCCATAAACCAATTTCCAAAATACTTACTTTCAAATAATACTACAATTATTTTCTCTAAAATCTTAAAAAAAACATTTTTAAAGACGTCGTGATTAAGTTTTCAAAATATCAGTTTAAATCCTCGTCAATTATAAATCATGTTTTATAAACCATACCTATATAAAATGACTTTATTATATAAAATCTTTTATAGATGTTTATTTTACAAAATATCCTTATCTTTTCCAGATTAAAATAAACATCTTCTGCTAAATTCAACTTCTATACAAGTTAACTTTTAACCCAGCATTGTCACCGCACGCCTTAAAATCAAACTGTGAAACTAAATTCACAAGATGTTCATTTTAATGCACCCTCAAACACTGCCTACCCAACCTATATAGTGAAAAGGTAAACCTGCTCATAAACTGGTCAAGCATAAATTAACAATCAACAGATAATGGTCAAGGCTTATAAACTGGCCGAACATAACTAAACAAATTAAAGAAGGGTAACGAATGAACATCATTAATCCCTACATTAATTAAACTATACTTTAACAATTCACACTTATATAGGTTACCTTATATGAGATCTTTAATTTTCACAGTTACAATTACCTTTAAGGTATACGTTTATAATAAATACAAATATGCTCTTATATGTATAACACACTCAACTCATGCTAGGGCATTCCATTACCCTATCTCTTAATGAGTTATACCCTACCAAAGCCAAGGTTCTCGCTTATCCTTCAACTCTGATACCAAGTATAATGACTTATCCATTTTCGAGGCGTGACTACAAATGGTAGCTGCATTCATGCCTTTACGGCGAGCCTTTCGACTACACACTAACCCATAAACAGGACATGTAGGAGTAAGAGTTTAAGCTTCGTCACTGTTCATAAAGCGAGAACACAGCACCAAGAACTAGCATGAAAGATACTATATAATATCAAAAGAACAGTACAAAAGGTTGCTCCGATACAAAAATTTCGGAGTTAGAAAACCTAAGTACTATCATCAACCTGGATAGTTATAACTGCATGTCCTCACAAATGTTGATGCGTACAATATAGTAATGCAATGGAAGTAAGAATACTACAGTAGATGAAACATCCAGCTTGTCTTCTTGAGCTTCAAAGAACATCAATGAAAAGCTGCCTTTCTCGAGCTACTCGAAAGAGCATGCGGGGAATTTAGGAAAAACAAAAGCCAAGCATCATACATAAGTCCGATATGAGAAATTCAAGAAATATGTGTACAGTATATAACAGTACTTTTGAGATCGCATGTAATGCCCTAATGCTTATCTGCTCAAAAGAACCACCATCTAATAAGTACATAAGGTGATATAATATATAATGTCTAGGGTGAAGAGTATAAATATATAACATAATCAAAACGGTTATATTGGTTACATTCAACAGCATATTATAGGGTACAATCATAACCAATAAGGAACGTTCACATAATGGATTTTCCACGGAGATCCCTTCGACCAAGCTGAAATCCAATCTCTATGCACAAGGATCAAAAGTTACCTTTCGAGCACCATATATCTCTAGATAAAATATACCATAAGGAAAACACAAGCGGTACATTGTTCGAACATAAACATGAACAATGTGAACCAAATATCATCAGCTCTCGTTGGCCAATAATCGATAAACACCTCTAGATATGGAGTTGATAACACCCAAACGCAGGTCAGCTAAACCCTGGGTTATGCAGCCTGCTTCATCTTTAGTCATTTCCGATGTTGTCACGTTCGGCATCTTTCACACAAGTCTTCATCACTCGAACATAATACGAATCCCCAATTGGATCCCCACATCTCGAACAGAACTCAAAACCACACATGGATTCCAACGTCTCGAACAAATTCACTTCTAAGAGATAGAATACGTGTCTCGGTCTTGAAATGGTTTTCGATAAGTAAAACACTTACCTATCCCGGTCTCTTCAAGACTGAATTGACAATTTTGGTCATATTCAATAATAACAAGAATAATCGCATATGAAAACCAAGTCCTATACTCATTACATTTTTGATATTTTCATCTCACACTGTCCCTCGGTGAAGAGTGAAGTCGGTCAGTTAGAGCTCTATTACTCATATTCTCACCCCGAACATCGGTCTTAACTCCCACAGATAGACAAGCCTACTTCATCAGCTTTTAATGCTAAGTATACAACTAAATGTTGTCCAGAAGCGAGTAAACATACAAAGCACGATCAAGTCATACGAAACACGATTACGTCACACAAAGCATGATTAAGTCACATAAGCGACTTCTAATCCCACTTTTGTTTAATTAATCTTTTATTAATTAAAATCTTTTTTATTAATAAAACTTCTTTTATCTAATAAAACATTGTTTATCAATTTATACTATTCATTTGTACTCTTTTCAATACTCCAAAACGTATTCATATACTTATCTCAAATGGTATAAGTATATTCACGAATCATTAACAAGATTTCTTACTTTAAACCTTTGTTTTTCTATCTTTTTCTAAAAGATCCCTTACTTATAATTTCCTTCAAAATATCCATTTTAAGGATCTAAATACTTACACAAATCCATTCAAAGGTTTAAGGTTAGTTACTTAAACACTGTCACTGCAATCCCAAAACCATTTCACTTATGCTTATCTTTAAAACATGCTTTTTAAAGATCTATTTACATTCATATGTATAATACAAAAGAGTTAAGGATGAATATTATTAAAAAATCGTCACAACAAACCCAAAACCATTTCAATTATGCTTTTTTTAAAATATTCTTTTAAAGGTCTAAGTTAATATTTAGTTAAGTTCGATAGTTGGCTAATTAATTATCCAGTTAAAACGATCGCTTATAGAAATCATGATTCGTATACTTAACTTGTTTCCAACATTCCAACTTAACTGTTCCTCATCCGAGATTGAAGCCAGGTAAGTTAGAGCATTGGTTGTATATTAAAGCCCTGCCTAAACACTTAATTCTTAAATCTTATATATATCTAAATCTACCTCGTCGGCTTTTAGTGTTAAGTATAGTATTAATAACTTTCATACGAGTAAGTAAATAATATGATTAATACGTTTCCGACATTCCCGACTTAACTAATCCTCAATCAAGAGGGAAACCAGTAGGTTAGAGTAGTATTGCTCATATCCCTACTCGAACATCAATCTTAACTCTCACGAATAGGTGAGCCTACTTCGTCGGCTTTTAGCATTAAGCAGAGTTGATTACTTTTCAAACAAATAAGTGAACAAAAATATTAATACATTTCTGACATTCCAACTTAACTATTCCTCAGTTAAGAGGGAAGCCGATAGGTTAGAGCTCGATTGCTCATATCCCTACTTGACATCAATCTTAACTCTCGTAAATAGAGAAATCTACCTCATCGACTTTTAGCGTTGAGCCTAGTCAATTACCTTTTTCAAAACTTATATATATAGATAAATACTTTAAAAATACTTGTAAATAGGTTTTAAATATATGTGTAAAATATTACTTGAAAATAACTATTTTATAATTTGATGAAAAACATGTTTTATATTATAAAACCTCTTTACTTTGAAAATACATACACACTTATTAAAATATATTTAAACTTTAAACCAACTTTAAAATACTTCAAAATGTTTTTGAAAACATTTCTTAAAGTATTAAAGAATACTATCAAATTTAGATATCATTTATAAACACTTAAAACCATAAGCAACTTACTACAGCATTTATAAATGCTGTTAAAAATCATTGTTAAAGAACACAATGAAAAACACAATCTTTACGACTAGTTTTAACCACTTTAACTAATGATTTAAGACATGATATTTTTATGGTAACTACCACCCTTAGGGCCCAAAAATATATGGAAAGAAACCCTTAAGAATATCTTCGAATTTATTTATAAAAATTCCCGAAACAAGCTATATTTACAAAGTGTATTTATAACCAAATTTTTGCTTCAACTTTCACAAATTTGATTCATAATTTCTATAATTTTTCAAACCATTTATTTACTGTCAAATACACAAAAATATGTGTAGAGGAGAACCAAATCAAATCATCCCAAGTTAAGTTCATGAAACTTCCATTTACACAAGTTAAAGTTAAAGGATATCGAAGTGCACGTATAACGACTATTATCGTTTCAAACACTTTCATACATACTTCAAATCAACACACAATTCAAACCACCATTTAAAAATCAAGTCAAGACCATGGCACATGTTTAAGAGAGTAAAAGAAGTGATGTTATGCAATATAAATTTGTCATTTGCTTTCAAAAGTAGAAGGGGTCTAAAGTTTATAACTTTAATTAGTTAATGTCACTTTATCATTATATTTCAAGCACAACATATATATACACAATACATACAAACAAGATAGTGAGATAACCCACTTAGATCCAAGCCAAACACATACTCAAGTACAACCAAACTCAAGAACACTTCCTATCATCACCTTGCAACCACCTTCTTCCTCTTTCCTTGCTTTAAACTTGCTTTTTGCCTCTCCGATCTCAACAATTGCTTGCGGCCAATAAATAAAGGGAGAGAATGGCTTTGCTTCTTCAAAATCTAACATGATGGAAGGTGTTGTAATATTTTCCTAAGGCTTATGGCAAAGTTCGAGTGGATTTGGAGTTATTTTGAAAAAAAAAATCTTTAGAACATTTTGAGAAAAAGAAGACATTAAAAAGCTTGGTTTTGCTCTGTGAATTTCTGATTATTTAACAAAGGTATACTCCTCCTTATATATACTTCATAAGATGTTGCCTGAGCTTGTTCTCAATCCCACCCCTACCATGCCATGGAAGCCTTATCTCCGCACATGCCTATCACTTCTCCTTTACACCTCTTGCTTTTAGCAAATACTTAAATACCCTTAACATGTTAATATCTCTTATCCATTGTCCAATTGCTTTATGAATAAAAGTATGCTAATTAGTTCTTGATGTGTTCATTATATAAGTGCATAAGAGTTCGAACAACTTATATTAAATAAAAAGCTGTTTATTGATAAACCGATTTTAGGTCACATTATCGATTTTTCATCGAAGAATATATTTTTGTAATTAATTTTATAAACAATTTTCAAAAACAAGTTTTCCATCATTACTTATTATTTAAAAGGGGGTTAACAAGGTTATTAAATCAATTTAATAACATTTTAATTCAAGATTCAAATATTTAAATAGTTTAGATATTTAAATACGAAGTTTTCGAAATTCCAGGTCGTTATGGAAGACGTAGTTTGGTTCTCACGTTAATGATAGTTATTTGATGACATTTATTTGTTCAATAACAACAATGCATGAGTAAGTTAGGTGCTCCTATTTAGTTAAGATAATGGACCGACTTAATATGAAGAAGTGTTAGTAATGGAGTAATGTTATACATCTTCAAAAGTTAATCGAGCCTTCGGAATGAGCGGTAGGATGCCAGTGTCATGTTATAATATGTTTGCAGTTTAGGATGTGCAAGCTAGCTTAGCCACTTGATTACAACTCTTATAAGTATATGTAATAGAATAAATTGTATTAGTAAAGTTCATTATTATGAGTACAATTTGTTTTGAGACATGTAATTCAAATTCTAAGTGGGATTTCACATGTTTAGACAATGAAGACTAAGAATTGAAATTCAAGTTTTAAAACTGAGAATTTTATATGTGATACAAAGTTGAACTTAAGATTAGAATTATATGAATATGGATGGAAATTATTACTGGATTTTTTTCTTTTTCTTTTGTTCGGCATTGTTGTTCAAGCATTTAGCATTAAAGAAGTGGAACTGGAGATGATGAATTTGTGAAAATTATGTTGACGAGGTGCAACTTGTATAATATTTTTAAAATTGGCCACCAAAATCATTCAGCATATATGATCAGTGAATCAAATTTTATTAAACCTTTGAATATTTCATGCTTGAGTGGTCTTATTTACAAATAATAATGTAAAGATTTATGGATCAACTCTTGAAGTTTATATAACATATGCTTATCATATCCATCAGGGTCGACCCTACGAAAAATCCATCAAGATTTTTGACTAGTGATGCATTGTTGAAGATGATGGAGGGGGTAATAAAATGTCCTAGCTTAGTTAATAATTTCTTATAAAGCGAAGTCGAAATGCAACATTTTATAAAAGGATAATTATTTCAAATTACTCATAAAATCATGTATGGGGACATGTGTATAAGTTTATCCTCTTAAACATGATAAGGTGGCATAAATAATCAGATAATTCTTTAAAATATTTAAGACTAGATTCAATTTAATCAACACCTAGAAGTGAATTGGTAGTGCAATCTTATACATATCAATAATGGTTATCAATAAGTTCTAAGAACTTTAATCATTGCGATTTAAGTCCCATTATGATTTAGGCCCCATTAGACCATCATAGATTATGACTCAAAACTCAACTAAAGTTGCAATTGGAAAAATCAATTCATGGTGTAATAAAAAACACGAAGATATTTAGAGCATGTTTGACAACTCCTTATAAGTAGTCAAACCCACTTACAAGCCACTTATTTGAATTGTAGTGTTTGCAAACTCCTTATAAGAAGTTTGCAAGACTAGCTTAGAGTAGAAATTGGATAAGCAACTCTTTGTTGCTTTTGACTTATAAAAGAATCTCAAAAGTAATTTTGACCAAGAAATTTGCTAAAATAACCTTATGTTTTCAACCAATTTACAAAGAAAGTGCCATTATTTAAAATTCACCATGGTCTAATTATATAATCTATTATACGTTCATTTTTATATGTAACACCTCACCTTTATACCTACATTATCCAAGAGTACTACTTAGTAATACAGTCGAGTAACATGGAGAATGAGGCAGTGTGGGTGATAAACACGTGAATATTCCCTTGGACCAATACTAAATGCGTCTTATAATATAAATACAGCTCACCTCGACATAAATAGTCTCGGTACAAAGCAATAAACATGTGTGGTTTCTAAGGATATAACAATACACAATATAAAAGAATAGAGATCAAAAGTCGTTAACGCAACGATACAAATATAATACATTACATAAGTCTGACTGGGATATAAAATGAGTCAAATGCCCACTAACTCTCGAATATCTATATACAAGATAAGCCTATTACATATAATCCAATACATACATGGGTCCATATAATGATACCCAACACTGCTAATAATCTAGCCTCCAACCAAGCCTAACAATCACAAATTAGCCTCTTCATCCCTGAACCTAAAATGTCTCGGACTGACCCTATATAAATAATAAATGGGTCAGACTATGTATAGAATCAAAGATGAGTACATAAACAATATGTCAAGAGGATAACATATACACAGCATCATAAGGAAAGCCAACAAATGTAATAATAAAACATCCACAACACATTGAACATCATCTCACACATGAAAACATCCATAAGACATCGAACATCATCACACACATCATGCATTGCACATCAAGCATCCATCACACACATCACACATCGAACATCTATTGCACACATCACACATTGTACACATCACTCATTGCACATATAACACATTGCACATCACACATCGCACACATCGCACATTGACTATCCATCACGCACATCACACATCTCACATATCACACATCGAGCATCGAACGTACACATCGTACACATCACACATCAATAAACATATCACACATCACATATCAATTCATTCATATTTATTTAACTACATTTGAGTTATTCATTTTATTCTTTAGTTTCGTCTTCATTACTGCTACCGCCAGAAGTCGAGTCTACACCTGAACCTCACTACTTCTCATATGTAAAGGAAGACCTTACAGGTAAACTTTTGTGAGCGTCCTCACCAATCTTTAGCTGCAACATAAACACGCCTCGCTACCTCGCATCATCGCTTTCTCGTACCTCGCTTACCATCGTCAACTACCTCACTTCGTTCTATACACTACACCAAAAAGATGATTTAGCCACCCCTCCTACTGCCTCATTAGATACGGCTATTAGCCGTATCTATAAATTTAGACACGGTTAATAGCTGTATCAAATTTGATACGGCTAATAGCCGTATCTTATTTCGTGCCTATTTTTGGCGCAAATATTCCACCCCAATACGCACTGCTTCCCTCCAGAAAATTGGCTTTCCCACTTATTTAGATACGATTAATAGCCGTATCAAATTTGATACGGGTAATAGCCGTATCTTATTTCGTGCCTTTTTTGGTGCAAATTTTCCACCCCAATACGCACTGCTTCCCTCCAGAAAATTGGCTTTCCCACTTATTTAGATACGGTTTTTAGCCGTATCTAATATGATACGTGTTTTAGCCGTATCTATTTTATGTGCTACTTTTTTACAATCAAACCAGGTACACGCCTTCTTTCGTTCATTTCCCCCAAATTAGCCGTATAGGGTTTCGCCTCCGCTTCCATGCGACAACGCCCCACCCCATCAAGCCAGTCGCGTGTCCTCTGCTCCTCCATCGCTCGGCCGAACGCACCACCTCCGCCTTTCCTCCCCAGATGTGAAGTCGAGCAACCTTCCACCTCAACCACTTTGGCATATATCTCTTCTCTGCCTACTTTCTTGCTTGAGGAATTTGCTACCTTATGTAAGTTTTCTTACATTGTTAAATTGAAGTTGGTTACAAATTTTGTATACGAGAAAAATTTATCCGAGTTGGTTAGTGTGATATAGTAGGCGTACCAATAACCCAAACTGCTTGTCTGATATGTTTCAATTCATCATACCATGAACCTGCATACTGCAAAATTTTGATTATATTAGATAGGCTGACATTTATGAGACCAAATAAATCGATTTAGTTTAATGTTTTAACCTCTTCAGTTGTATCAAAGCACCATCTTTCTAGCTCACCTTACAAACGTTTACATATACCCCATTGCTAAATGAATAACACTCATTAAATGGAGTTAAATCCAATTAATTACTCATAAATTATCTCTACTTCTCTAATAAGCATAAAATCTTCATATGGTTTGAAAATTAATTACTTATACATATTCAAAAAATAATGCTATACTCAAACATAAGCATAGTCACACCAACATCAATGTATATATTTAAAACTTCATCTGGTTTGAAAATATATAAATTTTGACTACCATGCATGTGGGTCACTGATTTGGGAATAAATGACATGCAGTTCAACATTTCGATGTAATATCACCTAAGTATGTATTAATGGATTTTTAAGTAATCAATATTTGCAGATGAAAATTCTTTTCGCACATTTAACAATGTCAACACTCAACAGATTGATAAATGATATAAAAAAGAATGCTATATTTAAGAGCAGTATATCATTCCACTGATTATGTCTTAAACAGTAAACTTTGTTGCAAATGTACAGACTTTCTCCTCCAACTATCATAATACAAACAGTGAACTGGGGGTTAAACATAGAGCAACAGTTGCAAAGTTCTTGCTCTATTTTTTCATATTGTTTTTAATGATGTTTAAATTAGAGTTAATAACAAAAAGATTACGCAGCGTTGAAAAATCCTTACCAAAACTTAATATGTAAATTAGTAAATGAAACAATTTTGTAAAAAAATTCATTTTTGTTCCACGACAAACAACTGTTAAGAAAAAGGTTGTAAAATTTTCAATTACACAACAAACAGCCGTTCCTCTACGAACATGAATTTAAAAAAATAACTAAAGTAGTCAATTAGTCAAAATGTGATTGATAAAAATTTAGCATTTGTTATAGTCCACAATAACTAAAGTAGTGGTGATTTTGATCTGTTTAATAAATTATTGGTAGTTGATTGAGTTGATTGTTATAGGATAATATCAACTAGTGATATTATTCGATTGGTAGTTGACTTTGATTGTTATTGTAATGATGCTTTGTAATGAGTAATGATTCATTTGCTTTTGGGATTAGTGGTGCTGAGAATATTAAATAGTTGGGATAAAACTATTTAAAAGGCGTTGTTGTATATGGTTCTGACATTGTTGTATATTCAAAAGGCGTTGTTGTATATGGTTCTGACATTGTTGTATAAGTGGATAAAATTGTTGTTAATGGTGCAAGCCAAGTCAGGAGAGGGGTAATGCATAGACGTTACTCCGGTGCTACAAAATAGCGTCGTTGTAATGGCAATTTTTTTGGAAACAGTTTGGTGCTAATGTTAACTTTTATAGAAATGCTATTTTTATAATTAAGAGTATCATAGAAAATAGTCTATATCAATATACTTCACACATCTGAAAACATGACCCTTACCTTACAATGTGGGACTATTCTCAAATAAGAGCTTATATGCTCTTCTCGTATTTTTAATAATTCATTTCAATTCAAAAAATTTCCAATAATTTTCCACTTGAATTTTTCAAAAATATTCTTTTCGAGCAATTGGAACGAGGACCCATTGAAGGGCAAGTCTCATGTTCTGTTATATATGATATAAGAGGGCAGTATGTCTTTCAACATAGACAAATAATGGATAAATGAATCAGGTCTAAGATCTACATACTATATAGACGGGGTGCAGAAGTTCATTAGTTTTGTTGAAGAAAACGGTGGTAAGAAAGGAGTGTATTTATGCCCTTGCACCCGATGCAAAAATATGAAGGCGATCAAATTAGATGACATTCATTTTCATTTTCTTAGATGGGGTATTATCCAATCATATACAGTGTGGTATTTTCATGGGGAAAAAAAGGCGGAGATGGAAAAACAACAACTAGTTAGTCATGCCACAACTACTGATGAGTCTGAACATATTAGGATGGAAGATTTGGTCAATGATGTAGATAGATTTCATCATTTTCAACCTAATAATCCGTTGCCTGATCATGCTAATGTTGGAGAGCAGTCTACTGATTATCCAGATTGGCAGGCCAATGAAAGTAAGAAGTATAAATCACTTTTTGGTAGCGTAAAAGAGCCACTGTATCCTTCATGTTCAAAAGGGATTACGAAGCTGTATGCCATTGTGAAATTGAATAGCTTGAAGACCCAATATGGCTTTTCAGATAATGGTGTAACTGCACTCCTCAAACTAATAAAGGAGTTACTCCCTGAAGGTAACACGCTGCCGACAACGTACTACGATGTGAAGAAGATCATTAAGCAAGTTGGGATGAATTACAAAACTTATGATGCATGCATCAGTGATTGCATATTGTACTGGAAAGTTGATGCGAACAAAGTTTCTTGTACAAATTGCATGAACCAAGATATATGACATCATTCAACGAAGAGAGAAAAGGCACCAAAGTACCTCGAAAGACATTAAGACATTTCCCTTTAATTTCTAGATTGAAGAGACTGTATACTGTACCATGGATAGCAGATGCGATGACCTGACATGGTCGTGCCAAGTATGATCCAACCGTAATGCGTCATCCATGCGACACTTCTCAATGGAAAGCCGCAGATTCTTTTGACTAAGCTTTTGCTGCTGAGCCACGAAATGTCACACTTGGAATAGCGACAGATGGTTTCTGTCCATATGCTTCTCTCTCTAACCCTTACAGTTGTTGGCCAGTAATTGTAGTACCATATAATCTTCCTCCGTCTATGTGCATGAAAAGGGAGTTCTCAATGTTAACATTGTTGATTTCTGGGCCTAAACAACCAGGGAAGGATATTGATGTTTATTTACAGCCGTTGATAGACGAGTTAAAGCAGTTATAGGAAGGAGTCGTTACATTTGACTCGTTAAATAAATCTGAGTTCACAATGAGAGCTAGGGTGCTGTGGGCAATCCATGATCACCCTGCTTTTGGGACTTTATCGGGATGTACAACTCGCGGTTATTTTGCATGTCCTGTTTGTGGGGAAAACACTTATTCTTATCATCTTCGTGAAAGTAAGAAGATGTGTTACATGGGACATTGAATGTTTCTTCCTAACGAACACAAGTTTCGATACGATAAGACAAATTTCAATAACGAATAAGAACTTCGTCGTCCTAAATGGCCATTGACTGGTTTTCAAGTTGAAAAGAAAGTAGCGAATATCAAAATGAAAGTTGGTAAACAAAAAGAAGAAATTAGTCGAAAACGGAAAAAGTCAACCAATGAAGAAGTTGACAATGTTTCTGGATGGTATAGGAGGTCTATCTTTTTTGATTTACCATATTGGAAAGCAAATTTGATCCGACATAATATTGATGTTATGCATACGGAGAAGAATGTCATGGAGCATCTCATCAGCACCATTATAGACCACAAAGATAAGTCAAAAGATGGCATCAATGCATGCAAGGATTTGAAAACCATGGGTATAAAACAAAAGTTGTGGGTGATGGAAGATCTTGAAACAAATAAAATAATAATACCAAAGGCAACTTTCACTTTGAGCAAAGAAGAAAAGATACGGTTTTGCACCGTTTTGAAAAATCTGAAAGTGCCTAACAAATTCTCTTCTAACTTCCACAACAATGTGAGCATCAATCCTCCTGAACTAAGAAATATGAAGTCACATGATTACCATGTCATAATGCAACATTTGCTTCTGGTATTACTTCAACATTCTTATCCACAACATAAGGATCTACGAAATGATGTTCATCGTATTAGTCTATTCTTTAACATTTTGTGCTCAAAGGTGATCAATATGGAACATCTTTTAAAAGCAAAGGCTAGCTTGGTAGAAGCAATGTGTGTTTTTGAAAAACATTTTCCACCTGCATTTTTTTATATCAGTATCCACCTTATGGTTCATTTAGCCGATGAAGCGTTGATATGTGGCCCTGTCAGATATAGATGGATGTATCCCTTTGAACGGTAAATTTCTAATTTCAGTTATGTACATCATTATTCGATATAAATAGCTACCGTCTACAATATATAATTGATCACATTCATAGGTTGATGAAAACATATAAAGGATATGTGTGCAACAAAAGATACATTGAAGGGTGTATTGCAGAAGGATATATCGTACAAGAAGCTAGTCTTTACTGCATGGAATATATGCCAAACGGAGGTGATGGCAATCATAAACATACCCGCGAAGCGTTTTTAGACGAGGACGATGAGTTTGCTGGTGAGATACCTCTAGATAATGGTAAAGACATAACGTTAACCCAAGTGCAGTTTGAACAAGTGAGTAGATGGGTCCTTAATAAGTACGATGGATTGGATGAATGGAAGAAGTAAGTTCACGAACTTGTCCCGAATTTCCATTTTTTTAATTCAATTTATATATACGTTTTGATATGTGTTTTCCGTAGGAGGTATAACTCCTATGTGAAAAGTACTAGATTTCAACCTCGAGGCAGGGTTACGAATGTGGAAGCCGTTCAAAGTTTTAATCTATGGTTACGTAATGAGGTATTACATCGTCTTAAGTATTTCACGTGTTTATAAGTGGGCAATACACCTTCGTGGCCATGCTTTTTTACTTATTTTGTTTTATGTAGTTGTTAAAGACCACTGATGTTGATCCAACTCTGTGGCGGCTAGTGCACGGGCCGAAGTTCATGGCGCGTAGTTACATGAAGTACCAAGTGAATGGATTTTCATTTTCCACTAAAAAGTACGAAGACCGTATGGTAACACAAAATAGCGGTGTATGCTTGAGAGCAATTACAAAATTTAGAGCGAGTGGTAAGGATAAAAATTATAAGGAAGTAGAAACAACGTATTACGGAGTCATTCAACAGATACTTGAGTTGGATTACACTGACTTCAAACAAACAGTTTTTTATTGTGATTGGGTAAAGGTCGAGGATAAGGTCAATGGTTGCAAAGTAGATCCCATTTCAAACCTGATCACGGTAAATTTAGGGAAATTGAAGAACAAAAATAACGTGAATGATGAGCCATTTATTCTTGCATCAGAAGCGAGTCAAGTGTTCTACTTAAAAGATTTAAAAAATAACGAATGGTCTGTGGTTTTGCATACACCAAAATGGTTGACTACAAATGTGGATGACACTGAGTTCCCTACCGTCTATCAATCAGCTTTTGAAGACAATGAAAAATTAGAAGACCTTACCAAATCCATATGTTAACTTATTGGTATTCGTACATCACATGATTGTGTGTCTGTATACTTTAGTTGGAAAATACCATGATGTTAATCTGTTTTACATTCATAATGTCATCGTTCTAATTTGCAAAGTTTTATTTATTTAATTATTTATTTTGCTTTTGTTACCATTAAGAATCTCATACCATAGTTGGTACTACAGTGTACCATGGTGGATATTTAAGAAGCCTTTCATTATTATATCATCTAATTTAACCAATATATACCTGGTACTATGCTCTGTATGAGGTTCATGCCTTTGACAGTTCAAAAAAGAGATAAGTAATCAATATAAATATTTATCTTCTAATATTGCCTTCATGGTCAGCTTTGTTTTGAGTATTCTGTTTTATACATGAATATTATGACTTTTCTTATTAAATATTTATGGATACAAACTGTTTTTTCCGTATTGAAGCACACATATCATCAATTCTGGTTAAACTGAATCCTAAACCTTTTTGCACCATAGAAATATCTTTTGAATTTACTGCATAAATAATGGCTCACGTTACCTTTTTAAAGATAGTAAATAAACTATTTTGTTTTGGATTTAGTATTATTTTCTTTCTCAATTTTAGGACTAATTTTGGGACTCTCTGTATGTTTGAAAATCTGATTTAGTCTTCTTTAGATAATATGATTTCTTTGGAAAATCTGATTTCCTATGACATATATGATCGACATTATATACATGGCCTTCTTTAGAAATCTGTTCTTTTTACAGTCTTTGTACTATCAACATAAGGCATATATGACGAATATTTTCCTAATGTTGATTATTTTTCTCATTATCCAGATTTTTGGAGAATAGTGGGATGTTGAAGATTTTTTTCTTGCTCAGGTATGTGTTCCAAAGGTATTTTATCATATTATTCGCTATTTAGCCTGGAATTCTTCCCGCTATTGAAAAAAACTATTTTTTTAGTTTGGAAAATGGTAATAAGACTTGGCAAAACAATGTATTTTAAATTGCCAACTTCAAAAACTAACTTCTAGACATAAAAGCAACTAGAATGAATATACAAAATAAGTGAATTTACAAAAGTGCGGACATATGAACTTTTCCAAAGCACGTTTAAACTGGGAAAGTGTGAACTTCATGCAATTTTAACATTAAATACAAGAGTAGTTGCAATAAAAATAAAATATAAATTTATATTCATACAAAGTAATATTATATTCATACAAAGTAATATTATATTTTTGGCAGGAAACCATGTCAGAAAATCCAACATCTTCACATTCATCATGTTCAGAAATCAAGAAAGTGGATCAAAACTTACTTGGTATTCCGGTCTCAGATAATGCTGGAAAAATCGCTACTATGCTTGGTAATTAGTAAGAGCTCATGTGCCTATATCATATATAAGTTGGGACAAAGTACCCGGAATATACAAGGACACCATTTGGAACGAATTGGTGGTAAGTATATTGGACATCTATCGCACTGTGTTTCGATATCTGTTGCATGGAATAGATTTAATTAGCAATCTCATGATATTTACACCAAAAAATTCAAATTACAAGTCTGCTGCATCCTTTTCCTTGGGAATCAGGCCTGTAGTCATTCATAGTTTTAGGGGGGTTTTTCTTGGGAATCAGGTCTAAGAATGTGATTTATTTATGTTATGATTTTCCCTTCATCATAGCAACTTTGCATTGCATCTAGGAGATCTTATTTGAGTTTGTGCCAATGTAAGTGATAAAATTTATATGAAAAACCATCAAGACCGGGAGCTTTATCTTCATGAGTACTAAAAACTGCATATTTTACTTCCTCTAATGTGAATGAATCGGTCAGGTAGTTTTTCCCAAATTCAGATATCTTTGCATTGCAAATAATCTCTATAATTTCTCTGGATCAGCCACCTTTATTGTATAAGTCACTATAAAATGCCACTGATTCTTTCACTTGCTTTTCTGGCTCACCATTTGACTGTAAATGGTGTGGAAAGAATTTTTTGTGGGCTTTTTTTGATAAAACTGCGAAGAAATATTTAGTGTTGTCATCTGCCATTGTTAACCATTCACATTTGGATTTTTATTTCAAAAAAGAAGCTAGCATATGCAATTTTATTTGATTCTCCACTTTTCCTAAGTACAACTTTGAATTATTAGTATCATGTTGTGTGTCCAGTGCTGTCTGAAGTAGATCACATTTTTCTCTACATATCTCTACTTCTTTCTGCAAGTTGTTTTTGTTATAGCTCCATCCGTTCAAAATTGTTTAACATTCTTTTGAATTGTCAGAAAGTTGTACAAATTATTGTCTATTTGAGGGATCACAAGTGATCTTGAATCTCAAAGAAATAGTCCTTAAAATGACACCAATGATTGCAATATTTGAAAGGTCCGATACCATTGATGCTTGAAATGTCGTTTTGCCAAACATTTAGAGGTGAATGATCACTAGATAGTGATGATAATGCAGAGGCTTTTGAGTTTGGAAAATTAGAGAACCAGTTAAGATTAACTAAAACTCTATCTAGCCTACATCATATATCCTTTTAAGGCCCTGATCTCCAACTGAATGTAACACCATTGACATTATGTTCCATAAGACCACATTCGATTAAGAAATTATTCAATTCGTCATTTTTACTTATAGGCAAACATCTACCCCCTAAATTTTCTTTAGATAGTCTCATACAATTAAAATCTCCTAAAAGTAACCAAGGAGAAGTTACTGATGCACCATCTAAGTCTAGTTTATCCCATAATTCTTTTCTAAGATAATCATAGTTTTATGCATAGACAAACGAGATAACCAGACCCCAATGTTTTGTAGAGAAACAATGATGTGTTGTTTGCTAGATGATAAAAGAGTATGAGACCAGCTATGTTTATTAATGCACACTAAAATTCTTCATTTGTGACAGAACTTAGTGTTATTCAAAAGACATCAATTATCAACCCAATGTTTGTTATACACATGTAGATTATCTTTACCTATTTTGGTATCCAACAGAGCAACTACAGCACACTTATTCTCTCTGACCAAACTGTTAACCTTAATCCACCTATATGTGTATACATATGTATATATGTATGAAGCTGCCTTGTTATAGCTTGCTGTGCATCGAGTTGCTTCAGGATTTGATATCTTGAATTGGTTTTTCGTGTTTTGTCTTTTTGCAGAAAATTTATGAGCTCAATCCGCTTTCAAAAGAATTGTTTTTAAAGAGAATGTCGGAGGCTTTTAGGAGACACAAGCAACACTTAAGAACAACTTCTTATGACACTTTCAACAATGACGAAGAACGAATGAAAAATTGTCCACCTACAATTGCTCAAGAAGATTGGGAAGAGTTCTTAAAAAATGAAGTAACGCCTGAAGCGAGCGGAAGAAGAGAGTCAGGCAAAAAGAACAGATCATTGCTCAGTTATGCTCACCATGCAGGACGTAAAAGTCACGCTAAAGTAGAACAAGAAATGGTAATTTATATTCATTTTTTTCAAAAATGGTAAAAATCACAACTACCATATTTTATATATTGCAGATCGCTGCTAGTCCATCAACAAATATCAATCGTCGTCAAGTATGGGAGAAGACACACGCGAAAAAAGATGGTAGCATATCAGATGCCACTTCTTCGTACTTCGTAAGTCAAACAAATACTAACTTGCATATTCTTTTCATTAAACATTTTTTAGTGTACACTAATCAGCAAACTACAATCTCCACTATGTACTTAGGATTTATTATGAAGTTATTATGAACTTAGGAACCAAGATTGTAAGTTTGAACTATCTCCACTATGCCTGACATTGCTTTGCTAAAGATAAATATAATTTATCATTTTGTCAGTTTTCTGCACTTCTTTAGAATTTAGTATGCATTCAGATAACAAGGAGTTGGAAAAATACTAATATGCATATATTAGTAATCAATTAACTTTTAGTAATATGATATATGGATTAAACAAATACTAATTGTTGTTATTTTATAAATATTTCAGGATCAAATTGCGAAAGCAAAGGAAAAGATCACTGATAGTGACGAAGAAAAATTGACAGTGGATGAAGACATCTTATCACAAGTGCTTGGTAAGG
Organism: Allium fistulosum; assembly: GCA_030737815.1. NCBI lineage: Eukaryota > Viridiplantae > Streptophyta > Magnoliopsida > Asparagales > Amaryllidaceae > Allium > Allium fistulosum. The sequence continues at coordinate 72,858,470 of CM060903.1, forward strand.
ATGCAAGGGGTAGGAGCCGCGGTGTTGGGACCGATGTACCAAAGACTAAAGTTAAGGCTTGTGCCATTGCACAGAAACGACTCAGACATGTTCGTGGAGACCATGATGAGTTGAAAATGAGGGTGGGAAGTTTGGAGGGTATAGTGGGAAGTATGTCTGGGCAATTGGAGGTTCTGATCAACATGGTGGGAAACATCGAACATGGAATTCGCGCACCGGGCAATTCTTCTGATGGAGGACGCGCCACACAATTCAATGCTCCTGAATTCGTTGCTTCTCAATTCCCGAATTCGACCGATGTAGCGAACAATCAAAGATGTGAAATCCTCAACTCTGATTTAGACATAATAGCAACAGGTATTTATTACAAGCTTTCTATTTTTAGTTGCTTTCGAGCAGATATTTTGTTGGATAGATCTAGACATCTTTATTGCAACAGGTACTGTATGCCGAGATTCTACATCGTCCAAAATCCATGGGAAATCTGTACCACCCACACATGAAAAAGTGGTGTTGGAAAACATACTGCTACCAGATGAGAGAACCAGCAAAATAAATCATCAATTTGCAGAGACCTTTGCTGAAGTTGTAGTGGGTGGGTATGTGTGCCATCCGAAGGGTCTTATTCAATATCTTTAGACGTTGGAGCAAGGTATATTTTCTGTTTATGTTAATATTTTACTATGTATTGTTTTTTGAAACCTCTTCCGCTATATACATGACCTGTCACATTTAATTTCCTTAAATGTGATAAGGAAAAAAACACGTAGTAATGCTTCATTCCTTTTTGTTTTGAAGTTGTTTGAAGAGCTTGTTCTTTAGATTCACTGTGGCTAGATTTAAAACATATCTGTTTTCGAAATGCTTGATATAGGACTGTGACCAGATTCATTATTTTGAGAATAGTTGAGTCTTGTTGTTTTTTGTGGTATGACTTGTTATACAGATTGAGTTATCTTCTTGCCTTGAACTTTACTTGTAGTTGTACCATGCTGTTTTGGCTTGAGACGTTGTTGTTTGGATATCTTGTCACTGTTTCTATCAGTTTTGAAAGTTTGGTCATTTTCCTTTTCTGTTGATCACTTTGAAACTAGACACCAGATTTGATAATCTAGTTTAACTAACTTGAGTTGCACATGCTCTGTTAAGTCTGCATTATCATATATATATACATGCATATATATATGTATGCATATATGTGTGGATGTGAGATTTCATTCTTGCAACTTGCACTGGTTTTCACTTGCCTGTAAACTCCTTCTATATGGTCTTGATATGAACACTGTTTGGAGATTGATGATTGTTCTTGTGAGTCATTTTGAAGCTTTGAGTCACTGTTTTGAGTTGATGATTGTTCTATATGTAATGATTTAACTATCTTTGGATGTTGAGTAAGTAGTTAAACTGCTTTGAAGTATGAAATACTTGGGCTGCCATCCAAGTCTGGGAATATATAGCATAAACAACTCATACAATCTGCAAAGCTCAGTAGCAGATAGCCATATAGATAAGGATATGTAATATGAACATAATACAGAATATAAAATGAAAAGGTACAAGGTTTAACTGCCCTTGTTTCCATTTGTGGACATAATCCCGCTCCCTCACCTGTCCCTGAAATTGTATGATGTAATTAAGTTGTGTTTAAGGGTTTCAAGAGTTGATTTTTAATTTATGCTATGATGTATACCAATGTTCAAACAATTGTGATGATGTGTTTTCCATTTGCATTTCTAATCTGAAAGTAAACAGTGGTTAACCAGAATTCAAACTATGTTTAAAAATGCTCTTAAGAAATGTATGCTCTTTTATTTCAATATAAATTGCTTTATGTATTTTAATTTTCATTTTAACACATTGTAATCTTAATATTATTATTATTCCTTGTATTTGGTCCTATAAAATAGATTGTGCTGATATTTTATTATGTCCATTTACGTTTCAGGTTTTATCTATGAAGCATCCCAGCAAGTGCAAAGTATGATTGTTGTGTCTTGGCATACACACATATATAATTTCATTTTTCATCTCAATACACATGTCTATAACTGAGTCTAGACTCAGTCTATAACTGAGCCGCCATGACTCAGTTATAACTGAGTCTAAGACTCAGTTTACTGAGTCTAAGACTCAGTTTATAACTGAGCCTAGACTCAGTTTACTGACTCTAAGACTCGGTTAAAAACGTCGTCGAGACTCAGTTTCAAATTCATATCAGTATTCATGTTCATTAATATGTTGTATTCATATTCAGTTGCAGTACATGCTTGCTAATACAAACAATTATTTTTGTATGGATAGACTTGGAGAATAGAAAGTGGAGACTGAAGATTGAAGCAGTGAAGCTGACCGTGTAGTTGTTGACACTTGACATGTTGTATTAATGTAATGTAATAACTATGAACTATTTATAAATGAAGTAACTATGAAATGAGTGACTGTGTGGGAACCTATGTAACCAAATATGTAAGGGTGTATTGGTAGTGATAATATGTATTGTAACTGAATGTATTTCTGTTTTAGAATGTAACTGAATGTATTTCAGTAATTTATTGTATAATATGCATCATTGCATTGTAATTGAATGTATTTCTGTAATGTATTGTATAATATGCATCATTGCATTGGGTATTAGATATGAACTATTACTGTATGTATAAATTGATTGTATATGTGCAGTATCTAGTTGAAAAATGGGTGCAGATTAATTGTCAACTTAGGCACGGCTAAAAGCCGTATCTAATGAACAAGGCAATGGCTCAATAAGATACGCCTTTAAGCCGTATCTATGGTGTCAGCCGTATCTAATGGGTCAATTAGATACGGCTTTAAGCCGTATCTATGATGTCAATTAGCTACGGCTTTAAGCCGTAACTTATTGACCACTTAGATACGGCTATGAGCCGTATCTAATTTACCTATTAGATACGGCTTAAAGCCGTATCTAACAATTAACGACGCAATATTTTGATACGGCTTATAGCCGTGTCTAAGTTAATTAGATACGGCTTTTAGCCGTTTCTAATTATCGTTTATGGTGTAGTGATACTCCTCATTTTGTTGGCTCGTGTAGCAGACTGTGACAATGTGACGATGGGACCAAGTCATCATAACCACCAAAGAGCGACCCCGCGGTCGGTCAAGCTAAGATGGGGCCTGTAAACTTGTGGCGATCATATTTATGTAAGAAATTTCGCATCGCACACATCGATCCACTCAAAAGCGAAGACAATCATATTCCGGCTTTAAAATAAAATAAAGGAATACTATGATACACTACACTCGAAATTAATCAACATTAAATAAGTTTCCACTTTGTTTATTAATTCACACTTCGCTTAAATAATTTTCAGTTCTATATTTTTCATTACTTCATAGTTCAGCACATCGAGTGGATTTAACTTTATCTCATTCGTAGCAATCCAATTAACAACCATCCATACACACATCAAAACATTATTTAATTAGTAATTAACGAGACGAAGGGTTGCATTTAAATGCATTTCACTTTATTTTTACCCTCTTTTTAAAAAAAACACTTCGATTTAATTCAACAAAAAAACCTCTTTTATTTATTTACCCTCTTCTAAAATAATAAATATTAATTCTCTCAATTAATTCCAAAAACACATATTTTAAAACCACTTATTTGGTTTTAAAGAAACCTTTGTTTGAACCAATCAATAAATTTAAAACCACTAAAATCTTTTCATTTCTAATTTCTACTTCAATAATATTATGGAAATACCATAGAGAAATTTGAAATTTTCGATTACTTTTAAACATCAAAGTACATTATTTCTAATCAAATTTTTTTCCAAAATCCAGATATTTAGTTCTAAAATTAATATTTAAAATCCTTATTTATTTTAAGTTATCTTAAAACACCTTTGGAAAATAATTTATTAAACTCAAAATTTCTTTCGATAAAATCTATTGAATATTTTATATTAAAATTTCAACTTATAAAATTTAGTTTCTTAGCAATATTCAAAATTCTTTATTTGCTTCATAATCCTTTTAAATCGCTTTGGGATAATAATCTATCAAACTATAATTCACTTTTTATACAAATTCCCCAAACTATATTGTAACGACCGACCTTTTCGACCATCAAATGTTGACATTGATACATCCATGGTATTCATGTGCCAAGCACCCAAGTACTGAAAAGACAGATTGTTAGGGAAAAATAAAATGAAAATGAAATATACAAGAAAAAGGAACACAATATCAGAATCTCACAGCGGAACGATAACATGTAATATCAAAAGGCAGTACAAAACTGTTACTCTAAGATACATAACATTTCAAAGTTACAATTCTAAATATTATCATCGGTCTGGACAGTTATAACATGTCCTCACAAATGCTGATATGTATAATATAATAATGCAGCAGAATTGAGAATACCATGGTAGATGAAACATTCAACTCGTCTCCTCGAGTTTCAATGAAAACCTGCCTTCTCAAATTACTTGAAAGAGCACACGAGGAATTTCGGGAAAAACAAAAACCATGTGTCATACCTAAGTCTGGTATGAGAAACTCAAGAAATATGTGGCTAGCATATAACAGTACTTTTGAGATCGCACGGAATGCCATAACGATTATCCCTTCAAAAGAATCACCATCTAATAAGTACATAAGATGATATAATAGATAATGTATAGGGTGAAGAATATAAATCAGAAAATAGCTGTGATGCTTACATTGATCACACCACAACAATATTGAGGTATAATCAAAACCGCTAAGGTACGTTCGCATATTGATTTTCCATTGGAGACATCCCTAGAACAACCGGGGCCAGCCTCCTAACAAAGGTCAGAAACTACCTCCGAGCATCGCATATCTCTAAATAATATATACCATTAAGGTAAACATAGCTAATCCACACACAAACACTTGTAATCTCGAATATCATCAAGTCCCGCACGCAACACCTGTAAGCATACTCTAGATTTGGAATCGAGATACCCTACAGATTAGCTAAACCTGGTGGCTATGCTCCTACTCTGTTTTCTATCATTTCCGATGTTGAGGCTACGTTCGGCATCTCTCACACGGGTCTTCATCACTTGAACAAAACACAGGCCTCCATAAGGATTCCAGCATCTCGAACAGTCCTCGGATCTCCATAGAGATCCCAACATAAGTCGTCCGACGAATGCAAACGTTGACATCTCCCTTGGACTTAACCTTAGGATAGACAGTTCAACTCTATAGCATTCCACTTCACAACCGCTTTCAAAACATAAAACATGTATATCAGATTTGAAGTGGTTTTTGATGAGTAAAGCACTTACCCATTCTGGTCTCTTCAAAACCAAATCGATGGATTTTCGGTCAAGTTCGATGGTCGACTAATCGACTATTAAGTTCAACGTAGATGATTGTATATGGAAACCAAGTATCCTATATGTATCATGTTTCCGACCTTTTTGTCTTATACTATTCTTCATTTAAGAGTGAAGCCATGTAAGTTAGAGCACTGATTGCATATCAAAGCCTTACCTAGACACTTCATCCTTGACTCTTACAGATAGATAAGTTTACCTCGCCGGCTTTTAGTGTTAAGTATAGTATTAATGACTTTCATAAACGAGTAAAAAAACAACATGATTAAAATGTTTCCAACATTCCCGATTTAATTATTCCTCGTTCCAGAGTGAAGCCAATAGGATAGAGCACTATTGCTTTTATCCCTACTCGAACATCAATCCTAATACTCACAAATAGATAAGCCTACTTCATCGGCTTTTAGTGTTAATAATAGTTAATTACTTTTTCGAACCTTATATACATATAAAACTTTAAAAAAAACTTATAAATAGGTTTTAAATATCTACGTTACTTGAAAATAACTAATTTATAATTTGATGAAAATAAATAAAAACATGTTTTATAATTTAAAACCCTTTACTTCTAAAATTCATAAATAAATATTAAAAACATATTTAAACTTCAAACCAACTTTAAAATACTACAAAATATGTTAGAAAACATCCCTAAAATTATTAGGGAAAATACCAAATTTGATTCTCACTTTTAAACACTTTAAACCATAATCAACTTACTACAGCATTTATAATTTCAGTTAAAAGTCCTTGATAAAGAATAACATAGAAAAACATGAACTTTGTGACCAGTTTAATCACTTAAACAAATAATTTAAGACTTAAATATTTTATAGTAAGTACTACCGTTAGGATACTTAAAAAATAGGAAAAGAAACCCATAAGGATATCTTTCAATTTATTTATAAAAATTCCCGAAAACAAACTATATTTACAAAGTGTATTTATAACCACATTTTTACTCTAACTTTAGCCATTTTGTTTGATCGGTTCCAAAACCTTTTAAACTTTGATTGTTTTCCAGTAATAAGTTCACATATAATAATTGTTAAAAATATAAAGAAACCCCTAAGGATGTCTTTCAAATTAATTACAAAATACTGAAAAACAAGGTATTTCAAAATGCTCATATAACAACCTTCTTCGCACTATAACTTTTTGCAACTTTGTTTCACAAGTTAATGAATGATTTAAACTTCCATATTTTTCTAGTAATAAGTACACTTATAGTACTTATCAAAAATGCAAAGAGGCCCCTAGGATGTCTCTTAGAATCAATTTTGAAAATTGTCGAACATAAGGCATTTTCAAAGTGCATCCATAGCGACCTTTTCGCTTCTAACTTTCACAACTTTGATTCACAATTTCTATAACTTTCCAAACCATTTCTTTACTGTCCCATACACAAAAATATGTGTAGATGAAACCAAATCAGATTATCCTAAGTTAAGATCATAAATATTCCATTTATACAAGTTAAAGTTAAGAAATATCAAAGTGCACTTATAGCGACTATTCTCACTTCAAACACTTTCAAACATACTTCAAGTCAACACACAAGCCCACCAAATATGTAAACACACAAATTCTAGACCATGCCACATGTTATATAAGGTAACAAAAGTGACGTTATACAATACTTAGTTGTCATTTGCTTTCAAAAGCAAGAGGGGTCCAAAATTTATAGCTTTACTTAGTTAATATCACTTTAACTTTATATTTGCACACACTTACACAAACAATATATATACATATAAGATAGTGAGATAATCCATCCAAATCCAAGTCTACAACAAGCTCAAACACACAAGGAACCACTTCCTACCATCACCAAATTCCTAAAGATCCAACCTTTAGCACCAAAAACACAAAATATCTCCACCCTCCACCATCTATTGCTCACGACCCAAGATGAATCCCCCATCCTCTTCACTTTTTCTTCAATTTGACTTTAGATCCATGTTTCCTAAGTTGTTCTAAGATGTTGGTCAAAGTATGGTGGCGTTTGGAGAAGATTTGGGCAAATAGAGAAAGATTAGTGAAGATAGAAGTGGGCTAGTGCTAATCACTTCTATCATTTTTGTTCTTTTTATTACTTTTGAAGCTTTTGAGATTATGAAGTGTTTATCACAAGCCTAGCCTCTCCTTTACACGGCCAAAGACTACCCCCTCCCCCGGCCATGTGCCTTGCATGCTTATTTTACTTTACACCTCATTTTCTTGTTTTTACTTTATTTTCCATTCAAATTTAAATTATTAATCCTTTACGTCTATTTATAAATATATTTAAGTCCAATTTAAACTGATTTAAACTTCCTTCTGCAAATATTATTTCGATAATTAGACAATTTTATTTAATTCAATGCCCGTTTATTTTTATTTAATTATTCATTGTACTCTTACAAAATAAATTTATTTTTCCAACTATCTCAATCATATAAAAATTATTTATACTTCAAAATATTTCATACCGATTAATTTTTTATTTAATTTCAATAAATTATCAAAAATAGAATTTATTAATTTAATTCGATTTATTGAAACAAAATATTTTATTAAATAAAATTTAATTAACTAAAAATTATTTTTAAAATATTATTTATCACAAATCGAATTCAAACACTTATATTTTAATTAAATTATCAATTTACAGAGCGTAGAAAGCAGAGTTGTTACATTATAAGTCATAATAACCAAACATAAAATTTAACTTATATTAATTTAAAAGTAAAATTACATCTAAACACCTTGCTATTCAAAACTACTTAGTTTGTTATCAAGAGGCCTCGTACTTAGATGGACAAAATTTAGATGTAAAACATTTAGAATAAACTAATTCTAACTATGCATCTTATTGGAACAAATTGTAAAATTAGACTCTAATTGGATGCACGCTTGCTTCAAATAGCACATACAATGATGCCCATTTGGAGCATATTCAATGCAAATAGGGTTTAATGTTAGTTAAATTCTACATGTCGAAGACATAATTCACAATGTGTACTCAACATGGTTTCTAAAAGTTAGACATCACATGCAAAGGAAGTAAACTATTTCAATGCAAATGTATTTGTAGAAACAAATTTGATTATGTGTCCCAATTAGGGATGACAATTAGACTCGACCAGATGAACCCTGACCCGACCCGACGGGTCTTGGTTCTAGGCGGGTCGGGTTTTGTCGGGTTCAAACAATACATTTAAAATCCTAGATCCGACCGGATCCGAGCTTAGGGTTCGGATCGGATCATGTTGATCCGGATCCGGTTAGGCAATAACATTAAAAATGCATATATTTCAATGTTTTTTTGTCGGGTCTTTCAGGTCGGATCAAGTTTGATAGGGTCTTTATTGTATTTTTCATAACACAGACCCGATCCAAGACCCATCGGGTTCGATTCAGATTCGAGTCTTTTCGGATCAGATCGGTTCGGTTTTGCGATTCTCGGTTCTAATTGCCAGACCTAGTCTCATTCAGATTTAAATAAACAAAAATAAATATATAAAAAATTACTTCATTATTTGTTATTTTACATTGTGAAGTGCAATATTTAAAATTAGACATTGTATTAGACAATATCGTTTTTTAATCAAATCATGTGACATTATCATGGACGTTAGCATTGAAGATAAAAATTTGAATTAAATAACATGGTTTGGAGATGCCACGGTGAAAATGCTTCCGGGGCGTGTGAAATGCTATATCATCCACACGTAGGTCGGGTCCAATGAAATCCAGTCATGTCCAAATTATCGAATTCGACATATTCCTGGGAATTCGCGGGCCCCAACACAGAAAAGTGCGCCTCACACGTTGCCAGTCGCTGATGACATCACTCCGATGACTAGACCCGTTCATCTTCTTTTGTTCTCAAATCTTCTTCTTTGAGCAGGAAGTCTTCATTCAAAAAAAAAAAAAAAAAAAAATTAAATTTGAATCTTTACGAAGAAAATACGAATCTCCTGTAAAAGCTACTAGAGTTTGCATCTGAACGCCATGACGGTACGCTTTACTCTTGTTCTATTTTTTTTAGGTTTCGATTTTGTTCGATACTTAAATTTGCATTTAAAGTGATGTTTTATGTGAATAAAATGGATGAAATCATTTGTGTAGGTATTGTATGAATGCTGGGAGTATAAATTCTGAATCTGACGTCTGAAGTAATATTTTTCTAATATATGTATATCCAGATATCATTTAGAAATGGAAAACTTAAATTTTGATATAAGTTTAAGTTGGGGAACTAGAGATTTGTTGGTTACTTTGTAATATTTAATATGTGATAGAATATTACTTTTTGGATTGTTATTTAGTGCTTTTTTAAACAAGAAGTGTGATTGTTTAAAGCTAATTAGTTTTAAGTACAATTAAAATTTTACTCTTGTTGAGTGTTTTTACCGTGTAAATGATTAATAAACAGTAAGAACTTCAATAATAAATATATAACTTAATGCTTGGCAGTTCTAGTTAATCCTTAAAAATCGTTTTTCAGGTAAGATATATCTACTTGAATACTGAATTACCAATTAGAGCTTCTTCAATGCTGCTACTTTCTATTATGTGTTGGAAATTCACAAAATTAATATTGCACATGCATATATCCTTTTTAATGTCAAATTGCTATTAGACTGCTCTGAGACATACGTTAAAACATCGTCTGTGCCGTGCCGCATATGACATATGATTTATAATACTTATCAGGACAATTATACCGAAAATACAATAGTGGTGTATGAGATATGTAATCCATGCAAAGTAAGACAGTTGATGAATATCCACTTGCATCAAATTTCTTGTAGTGTCAGGGTTTGTAACCTGATAATCCCACATTGTCTTGCATTCTGCTTTATCAGTAGGAACTGTTTAACCATATAATCATGAAGCATGATCCAACTCCTGGCATACTATATATGTGATTTCCATATTGACCCTGGTCTCTGGATAGAATTATTGCATCAGGTCTTTAGTAGGAAATATTTAAGTTATTTGCATAAGGATTGTAGCACTAATTTAGCATTACAAAGCTCATGTATTGATATTGCATTCTTGGTATGATTGCTATGAAATGAAGGATAGACTAGTGTTAATTTGACACATCCGATCATGTGGAATATCATTACAAAGCTCATGTATTGATATATGTATGTTATATTTATATGTCTAGCACATCCAGTAACAGTACTAAAATACCTCATCTTTGCATTCAAAATATAGTATCAGAAGCTAGTTACATTAATTGAATAGTTAAAATGCAGGTAAATACAGTAAAAGTAAGCAATCTTTCCCTAGGAGCAACTGAGCAAGATATCAAGGAATTTTTTTCCTTCTCTGGTGACATCGAACATGTTGAAATTCAAAGGTATTTAATTTCACTCAAATTTTAAGTTTATTGTTTAATGATATTGATGGAGGTAAAAACGATTTTATTCTTTTACAGTGGAGATGAGTGGTCGCAAATTGCATTTGTCACATTCAAGGATTCACAGGGAGCAGAAACTTCACTCCTCTTATCGGTTTGTGGATTTGTTGTTGTTGTTGTTGTTTTTTTTATTTAAACAAGGAAAAGTGGTATTAACACTAATGCCGTTCCTTTTAAATTTTTAGACTAGATTCTAAGTTAGAAGTGAGCTGTCAGTGCAATCTTATATATACATAATACTAGATATCAATGATTACAAAAATCATCAATTATTATGATTTGAGACCCCTTAGAATAAATGATATCCACTTACAATTTGATTATTTAATTATAATTAAAAACCTAAATAAAATTTCAACTGGAAAATGAAAAACATGCTTAAACCAAAAGTAAAAGTATAAAAATACTGATTTGAATATACAATTGCAAAAAATAAATAAAGGTAGAATAAAAGAGAAAATTGAGTTTTTATCTAGGTGCAGAAGCTCAAGTACCAAAATCAATTTCAAAAATCTAACCGTTGGTATGGCAAGAAGAATGGATCTTTTCCATGTATTTTAGTGACAGTTAATAACTTGCATAGAGCAAAAGCTGCTAGCATACAAATATGTGTATATGTTAAAATAAGAATCATTGGGATCTAAATCCAGATTAAATTTAAAATTTGGACTTCGCTATTTTGTTCTATTTTTGAACTTCGCCGACCATTATGCTGAACTTTATGTTTATTTTTTGGAACAGGGTGCAACAATTGTTGATCTTGCAGTGATCATCACACCAGCTCCAGACTACCAACTACCTCCTTCAGTTTCCCTGCCACCTCCGGTAAAATATAATTCATTTTGCTTTAAATATGCAGTTGATTAGTGCTTTGATGTCTTCAAAGAAAATTGAGCAAAAAATAATAAATCTGTATGTGGCCTTGTTGCATTTGCTTCTAGTGTATGTTTGCAGCAAATAGCTTACTAGGTATATATGCTTGCGAATCCTGCTTTTTTCAAGGAGGAGTTGGACCGTATACTTTTAACACCTTACTGGATTCATAAAATGTGATTGCTATAGGAAAGTACTTTTTGTAGCTTTTCTGTATACATCGAAAAACCAATTTCTTTTACCCTATCCACATTTTATCCAAGAAAATGCAAGTTATCCCTTTTTTAATACCATTCACTACAAAAATTTAGACGCAAACTTCCACACTCTATTTTTTTCTTTCCAATAATCAGTCAAATTTAAACAAATTTCAATGTTTTTTAAAAGATTGGTAAAATCAGATATTCAAGTTGTATATTTTTATATATTTTAAAAAAAATGGGTAAAGGAATGTATGGAAACCATATGCATTTTGATTTTGTGACTCAGGCAAAAAATTGGCACAAAATGGATACATATAGAAATGCTCATAAAATAACGTAGGTTTTGTTCTCAAATAAGAGTTCAATGAACGATGGTTCGATGAACGGTGATTCGTTGAATTCTGCCTGGATACTTTTTATTTGTTGGTTAAATATGTTTTGTTGAATTCCTGTTCAAACAAGAGAGATATGAAGATTTATTTGTTAAGAAAAAAAAAACAGTTATAATTATGATCAACTCCCATGCTATTTGCTCCTTATTTGTTATTAAAACATGGTTTCACTTTCTTGGTTATTTCATTTTGTGTTAGACAAATTCATTTGAGACTGTCAAAATCATTCTTTATTTTATAAACATGGAGGATAGCATGTTAAAACAGAAACCTTAAGCATCAAGCATTTTGACACCTATTAAAGTTCATTGTATTTACCTAATTCGAACTCCTTATCAAATTACGTTATTTACATGACAGTATGAAGAAGTACCCAAACCAGCAACCCAACCAGGGTCTGGAACCCAACCCGGATCTACAACCCAAAAGGCGGAAGACGTGATCACGACGATGCTAGCAAAAGGCTTCATCCTAGGCAAAGACGCGGTTTCAAAAGCAAAAGCGTTCGACCAAAAGCACCAGTTCACATCCACAGCCACCGCCAAAGTGGCCTCCCTCGACAGAAAGATCGGACTCTCCGGTAAAATCGCCACGGGCACCTCCGCGGTCAACGGTAAAGTGAAGGAGATGGACCAGAAGTTCCAGGTGTCCGAAAAGACCAAATCGGCCTTTGCAGCTGCAGAGCAGAAAGTGAGCAGTGCGGGGTCTGCCATTATGAAGAACAGGTACGTCTTCACGGGTGCGTCGTGGGTGACGGGTGCCTTTAGTAAGGTTGCTAAAGCTGCTGGTGATGTGGGGGCGAAGACTAAAGAGAAGGTCGCGGTTGAGGAAAGTTTACATAAATGATGTATTATTGTAGTTGCATTGCACTTCTTCACATTTACTGTTCTATTGTCTTGATTTTAAATGAGCATATCAAATGATGAACCGCAATTTATCAATATTTCAGTTTATGCTTATTTCTGTTTCTTTGTTTTGATGAGCGAAATTTGTTTATTGCAGTGTTCGTTTTGCTCTGTTTCAATTGGTTGTAGAGCATTTTTTTTGCTGCTTTTAAATAAGTCTTACGCCACGCACTTCGTGGGTTTTCATGGCGCGCCCTAGCTTCTTTCTTACGTGAATTGGTTTTGTATTAATTGTATATATTTAACACGTTCAAAAGAAAATTCAAAAATAAATTAACATATTTATGTGTTGAAATCATGTGTAATTAGTTAAAAATTTTATTTTAAAATTGCTACATCTAATTTTGTTAGTTTTAATGTTTATTATATTATTAATTAATAAAGAACGAATTTGTAAAAAAAATTGTTTGTTAGATCATATTTTTAAGTAATATTAAAAAGCGTTTTTGGTAGTTCACGCTAACATAAAAAAAAGTGTGACATCAAATGTATTATTACTATTATAAATATAAATTACACTCTTTTCACATAAATTATGCTTCTCTTACATAACGTTAACCTCTGGGGACAAAGGGGGCAATCCTATAGTAAGAAATGTAGTTATAGTTTGTTTAACAATTTGCGACAATTAGGTGTTAAATTTTGTGACACTATATTAAGGTGAATCGAAGAGGATGGATGTAGTTTGATGTCGAAGAAGATGGGTTGCGAAACGGAGTCCGAAGGAGCAAACTGGAGTGGTAGCAGGTGCTGGCTACAAGCAGCCTGTAGCAGCCAGACGTCCGCAGGCATGGGCCAGACGTCTGGTCCTATAGGGTGCAGTCTCCCGAATGTTCGGTCAGACGTCTGGAGCCCTGTTCCAGACGTCTGAGCCGGCGAGTTGCAGTTTTCTGGACTGGGTTTTATGTTGTTTCGTTCAGGGGCAAGTTCGTCTTTTGCCAGGGTTTTCTCCACCAGTATATATGCTCTCTTCATTTGAAAGAGGGTTAGGAGATCAATCAATCAATTATCTAATCAAGGGTTTAGTCCTCCATTAATTAGGGTTTTAGGCAAAACTCTATTTCTTCAATTCTAATCTCCACAAACATTGATTCTCAAAAGAATAGATCATTGTAATCAATCTCTTGTACTCTTCTTATTTGGTGATAATAAAAGATATCTTTCAAAGTGGATGTACACTAACGCGACGTTAGTGGAACCACTATAAATCGATGTGTGATTTATTGTTTTCGTTATTGCTTCTTATCATATATTGCTTGTGGTGTTATTGTGATCGTGCTTTGGTTTTGGATATATTGAATTCTAGTGGTGTTTGGTTGTTTTGCACTATCTATCACGATCTACCTTTTCCGCTGCGTTTGGGGATTTTAATTAGAGTGGTCTCGATTGAAATCCGACACAACATTTGGTATCAGAGCTTTGGAGTTGGTAGATGGTTGTTGAAATGCCGAAAACGGATAACTCTGGAAATTCAATGGTTAGTCCAAGTGGTATAGCGCCGTATGTACGTGGGTCGAATGTGGCGTCGGGATCGCAATTGGTTATCGACAAGTGGAATGACGATAATGATTTTGAAAAATGGCAATGGAAGATGAAAGCGGTTCTAAGGAGGAATCGGGTACATCGAGTGGTGTTTGATACACATTTGTTGCCGGCGGACATCTCGGAAGTCGAGAGAGAAGAAATGGAAGAGTGGGCATTTACTACACTTCAACTTGCTATGGGAGAGAATGTGATCTCCGAAATTAGTGGTGAGACCATCGCTAAGGGAATTTGGGACAAGTTGGAAGAATTGTATATGAAGAAGTCTCTAACTAATCGTTGGATCTTGTTGCGAACGTTTTTCACCTATAAGATGGAAGAAGGAACTTCGCTAAAGGCACATTTGAATGTGTTTGATGATTTGCTAATGAAGATGAAGGCAATAGATTTTAAGATTGAGGAAGAGCAAAAGGCGATGATATTGTTATGTTCGTTGCCGGACCGTTATACAGGTTTCTCAAATAGTTTGATCTATAGTCGGGATACATTGACGTTAGATGATGTCAAGACGGGTCTTCTTAGTGAGGAATTGAGAGATCAAAAGAAGGAGTTGAGTGTTGGTGGTAGTAGTGCCGGTAATGGTCAAGGTTTTTTTGTGGAGAAGGAAAGATATGTGAAGAAGGACAACCGGGGGCGTTCTAAATCAAGGAATCCCGGTTGGAGAGGAAAATCAAAGGAAAGGAAAGGCAAGTGCTATATTTGTAAGAAATACGATCATTGGAGAAATGAATGTCCGGACAAGGAGAAGGGTAAAAGGGAAGTAGCATCTTCATCTGTAGCGGTGAAGAGAGGTGTTGGTGAGGAAGACGTAGATGTGTTGACGGCGGTAGCATCAGATGTTTCCGGTAGTGAGTGGGTGCTCGACTCGGGGGCGTCGTATCATATGACGCCTAATAGGAATTGTTTTTCTTCTCTTGTTGCTAAAGAGGGAAATTCAATTATTATGGGAAATGGTGCTATGTGTAGGTCTCAAGGCATTGGTTCCGTGCAAATTCGAATGTTTGACGGAGTGGTTCGTACTCTCACTAATGTACGCTATGTTTCGGGACTTCGGAAGTCTCTTATCTCTTTGGGGCAATTGGATTCTCTTGGATGTAAGATCACTATTGAGGGTGATTGTTTACGGGTTTCGAAAGAGGCACTTGTGGTCATGAAAGGTGCTAGGGCTCATGGTGTTTATTTGCTTCGTGGAGAGACCGTAGAAGGTGAAACTTGTGTAGGTGTTGATAGTTCTCGTGGCTTGGATGCGACAAGGTTGTGGCATTTGAGGTTGGGTCATAGCTCGGAGAGGAGTTTGGAAATTCTTCGGAAGAGGGAGATGATCAATGGTGAGAGTTTCAACAGATTGGAGTTTTGCGAAGAGTGTGTCTTGGGGAAGCAAACAAAAGTATCATTCGGTGAAGGAAAACATGATTCAAGAAATGATCTTGAGTATGTGCACATGGATGTATGGGGACCGGCACATGTAGCTTCTTTGGGAGGAGCAAGGTATTATATTTCCTTTATAGATGATTTTTCTCGTAAAGTTTGGGTGTATGTAATGCAGGCCAAGTCGGAGGCATTTGCAAAGTTCAAAGCATAGAAGGCTCTTGTTGAGAATGAGAGTGGTAAGTCTTTGAAGGTTCTTAGGTCCGACAATGGCGGGGAGTATGTTTCCGGAGAATTCTTAGAGTTTTGCAAGCATCATGGGATTCGGAGACATTTTACTACACCGAGAGATCCGCAATCAAATGGAGTTGCGGAGAGGATGAATCGTACTCTACTAGAGAAAGCTCGATGCTTGAGATTGACATCGGGTTTGTCTAAGGGATTTTGGGCCAAAGCTTTGTCAACCGCGGTGCATATCATTAATCGAATTCCGTGCTCGGCTATTGATAACAAAATTCTGGAGGAAGTGTGGAAGGGAAAGAGTATTGACTTGAGCTATCTTCGTGTTTTTGGAAGTCCGGTTTATGTGCATGATCCGGGTAATGATAAGCTTGAACCTAGAGCTGTCAGGGGAGTCTTGCTTGGCTATACGGATGGAGTGAAAGGCTATCGGATTTGGAATCCGGAAATGAAGAAGGTGACAAACTCTCGTCATGTTACTTTTGATGAGTCGGCATTGTTCAAGGAGAATGAGAGCTCATTGGATATTCCGGTCTTGGTTCGTGATGAATCGAAGGAGAAGGAAATTATTCCACCATTTCATCCCAGTGGTAGAGGAGGTAGAGTAGTTGAAGATGCTTGTGAGAAAAATGCGGTTGATGTTACATCACAAAGTCCACGTGGTGCCTCTAGTAGTGTTGGTGATGTACCCGAGCCTGGAGAAGTTTCGGTTCAAGGTGGAGCCGAAAGGAGTTTGGGTGAAAATATTGCTACTTGGGTTGGGCGTCGTCCCATAAGACCACCCGAAAGATATGGTGATTGGAACTATCTTAGCTTTTGTGATAAGTTGGACTATGCGCTTCATGTAGTCCAAGATGAGCCAATGGACCTTGATGACGTCATGAATTCGAGTGATAGCTCGAAGTGGATTTGTGCTATGGAGGAAGAGATGCAATCATTGATGAAGAATCGAACTTGGAGTTTGGTTCCGCTTCCTAAAGCAAACCGTGCTATAGGATGCAAATGGATTTAAAAGGTGAAGGACGATGGGAGATACAAGGTTAGGCTAGTGGCTAAGGGGTTTGCACAGAGAAAGGGTATGGAGTATGATGAAATATTCGCACCGGTCGTGCGCCATACTTCCATACGGATATTACTTGCCATAGTTGCTATTCACGACTTGGAGTTGGAGCAACTTGATGTGAAGACCGCCTTCTTGCATGGTGACTTGGATGAAAACATTTACATGGAGCAACCACAAGGTTTGTTGTAAATGGTAAGTCAAATATGGTGTGCAAGTTGAAGAAATCACTATATGGGTTGAAGCAATCACCTAGACAATGGTACAAGAGATTTGATCATTTTATGCTTGAAAACGGTTTCAATAGAAGCGTCAAGGATGCTTGTGTGTATTTCAAGAAGTTGGGAAATGATTGTTGGGTGTATTTACTCTTGTATGTGGACGACATGCTCATTGCTTCGAAGGACAAGAATGAAATCAACAAGCTAAAATTGCAATTAAAGTCGGAATTCGAAATGAAGGACCTTGGAGAAGCAAAGAGGATATTGGGCATGGAAATAGAAAGGGATCGAAAGCGTTTTGAGTTGAAATTGACTCAAAAGGAGTACATTAAGAAAGTGCTTTGCCGGTTTAGCATGGAGAATGCAAAGGCGACAAATACACCTTTACCTTTGCATGTGAAGCTTTCGAGTAAAGGGTCACCTATCTTGGAGAAAGACAAGGCTTATATGGCAAAGGTGCCATATGCAAGTGCGGTTGGAAGTTTGATGTATGCTATGGTGTGTACAAGGCCCGATATAGCAAATGCCGTCGGGGTGGTTAGTCGTTTTATGTCTAATCCGGGAAAATCGCATTGGGAAGCAGTGAAGCTTATATTGAGATACCTTAGGGGTACGTCATCTCATGGTCTTGTTTTTGGCGGTAGTGGGAAAATGAATTGCAACTTGGTTGGTTATTGTGATTCGGACTACGCCAGTGATAGAGATAGGAGAAAGTCAACTTCCGGTTATGTCTTCACACTTGGTGGTACGGCCATAAGTTGGAGATCTAGATTGCAGACCGTAGTAGCTTTATCCACTACGGAGGCGGAGTTGATAGCCGCGGTAGAGGCGGCGAAGGAAGCACTCTATTTGAAGCGATTGTTGTGTGACTTGGGTATTGAACACGATAACATCGATGTTCAATGTGATAGCCAAAGTGCTATTCACTTGGCGGAGAATTTGGCATTTAGCTCACGGACGAAGCATATAGAAGTGAGGGAGTCATTCTTGGTAGCCATGGATGAGGATAAGCAAGTATATCTTCGAAAGGTGCACACAAAGGAAAACGTGACGGATATGTTCACTAAGGCATTGCCGGTTGGGAAGTTCGAGCATTACTCGGACTTAATTCGCTTGGAGAAATGCTAGGTGCCATGGGGTGGCACGGTTGAGAGATATACTTGGTTGTAGATGAGGAAGAGTGGTACGAGATTGTGGTTCTATCTTCTTGGTGTAGTGCTAGTTTACACTCCTAGTGCTCTTGTCTTTGGTGAGACGGTGTTTGAATGTTTTCAACATTTCGTTGGCGGGTGTGGGTTTTGTGCCTGAACTCGTTGATGGAGTGCAATGGGGGGCGGCTTTGCTTGAACCCGTTGGGGAAACATTCATGTTTGGTTGAAGGTAGAAGTGTTGGTAGTTGGAGCTATCGATTGTTGATGGTATGGTACCATTGGTATTGGAGATGGATATAGTGTCAAGGTGGAGTGTTAAATTTTGTGACACTATATGAAGGTGAATTGAAGGGGATGGATGTAGTTTGGTGTCGGAGAAGATGGGTTGCGAAACGGAGTCCGGAGGAGCAAACTGGAGTGGTAGCAGGTGCTGGCTACAGGTAGCCTGTAGCAGCCAGACGTCTGCAGGCATGTGCCAGACGTCTGGTCCTACAGGGTGTAGTCTCCCGAATGTTCGGTCAGACGTCTGGAGCCCTGTTCCAGACGTCTGAGCCGGCGAGTTGCAGTTTTCTGGGCTGGGTTTTATGTTGTTTCGTTCAGGGGCAAGTTCGTCTTTTGCTAGGGTTTTCTCCACCAGTACATATGCTCTCTTCATTTGAAAGAGGGTTAGGAGATCAATCAAGCAATTATCTAATCAAGGGTTTAGTCCTCCATTAATTAGGGTTTTAGGCAAAACTCTATTTCTTCAATTCTAATCTCCACAAACATTGATTCTCAAAAGAATAGATCATTGTAATCAATCTCTTGTACTCTTCTTATTTGGTGATAATAAAAGATATCTCTCAAAGTGGATGTACACTAACGCGACGTTAGTGGAACCACTATAAATCGGTGTGTGATTTATTGTTTTCGTTATTGCTTCTTATCATATATTGCTTGTGGTGTTATTGTGATCGTGCTTTGGTTTTTGATATATTGAATTCTAGTGGTGTTTGGTTGTTTTGGATATATTGAATTCTAGTGGTGTTTGGTTGTTTTACACAACATTAGGATGTATCGCTGGAAAGAAACACAACGCGACAATTTGAGCTTCGACATAAATCTTTGGAAGAAAAGTGGATCATTCGTTTTTTTAATTGATTTGGTTAGACAAAATTCTATACTAGTACAACCACACAACGGTAAAGAAACCGACCGTAGGATTATAATTTTGAAACAACAATTGAAAAAAATAAACGTTATGCACCATATGTCTATGAATAATGAACGATTAATACACAATAAAGTGCAAACACTTGTGTTGAATTATAGGTACTTATGAACATGAGTTCAACATCCACAGCATACCATACATACAAACTTGCAGCATATGACAATACATCCAACATCACTACCACAACACCCAAAATAAGCAAAACAAACACACATATCAACCCATTTTAGCTCTCCTCTACAGTTATAGTAGTAGGAACAACAGCAACTTTACTTGGCATTTGTAAGATTTTGTGAAAGAATAAAAGATAATTGAAGCAGTTTGAAAAAGAAATAAAATTGTATTGATCTCAATTG
The DNA here is from genome assembly GCA_030737815.1 of Allium fistulosum. Classification (NCBI taxonomy): domain Eukaryota; kingdom Viridiplantae; phylum Streptophyta; class Magnoliopsida; order Asparagales; family Amaryllidaceae; genus Allium; species Allium fistulosum. Next base: position 72,878,773 of record CM060903.1, read on the forward strand.
AATTACATACCGAGTTGATTACATACAGACTGTATTTATATAGTTGTTGAAAATAACAGAGAAATGGGCCTTGGGATTTTGTTACCCGCAACCGCTTATTACACAATACCACTTTTATATCCTCACAAACAGTGTATTCTTCATTATCTTCATTACTCCCCCGCAAACCCTAGCCTCCTTAGGGTTTGAAGCGAAAAAGAAAAAGATCGGCGATCTAAGGATTGCCTCTGAAATCGAGAGAGAAATTTGAGGAAAAAACTACTAGACTAGCGTTGGCATCATCCTTATGCAGTAGAAGTCATGAGGAATCAATAGGTTTTTTACAAAGGCTCGATCCTTCATCTGTCATCAGTAGTGGGTAAGTCAGGTATGACTTTTATTGCTGCTACTATCATTTACTTGTAGTTGCTCTCTGAATCTAGTAAAATTTGATTTGGAGAGTGGTTTAGTGAGTATGTCGGCTATTTGATGTGTAGATGGTAAATGATTGACATTCATCTTTCCTCGATTGACTTGATCACAAACAAAATATAAATCCAATTCCATATGTTTGGTACGAGAGTGTAGAATAGGGTTTGCAGATAGATGCACTGTACTTAAGTTGTCACACCATACAGTTGGTTTGTTTTCTGGTTTAGCTTGTAGTTCAGATAACAGTGATTCAATCCACATAATCTCTGACACAGCATTGGCTACACTCCTGTACTCAGCCTCACTACTAGATCTAGCAATAGTAGTTTGTTTCTTTGAAAACCAGGAAACAGGGTTTTTTCCAAGAAATATACAGTAACCACTTGTAGACCTCCTGTCATCTGGGTCATTAGCCCAATCTGAGTCAGCATAACCAGTTATGTTCAGTGTTTTACTTGCTTGCATAGTTAATCCAAAGTCTATTGTACCCTTTAGATATCGCAGTATTCTTTTGACAAGTTTACAATGATCAGTGGTAGGGTTTTGCATGAATTGACTTGCCTTGTTGACACTGAATGTTATTTCTGGTCTTGTGATTGTTGCATATTGCAGTGAGCCAACTATACTTCTGTACTGTTTTTCATTGAATATTGCTTCTCCTTGATGTTTAGATATTTGGACATTGCTGATCATGGGAGTTGATATTGAGTTTGCTTTATCCATTTTTGCTCTGCATAGAATTTCAGTGATATATTTCCTTTGACTTAATTGAATGGAATTGTCTGAAAGCCTTTTAACTTCTATGCCCAGAAAGTAGTTTAGATAGCCAAGGTCTTTGATAGAGAACTCTTGACCTAATTGCTCAATTAACTTGTTAACTTCAGTCTCACTATTGCCTGTAACAATGAAATCATCAACATAAATCAGTACATATATTGTGATATTGTGGTTGAATTTAGTAAATAGTGATATGTCAGATTTTGTTGAGTTGTATCCCAGTTTGATGAGTGTAGCTTTTAGCTTTTCAAACCACACTCTTGGTGCTTGTTTCAGGCCATACAGTGATTTATTTAATCTGCACACAAGTCCTTTGTTTTCCTCTTTAACAAAACCATGTGGTGTTTCCATGAAAACTTCTTCCTGCAAAATGCCATTTAAAAAAGAATTAGTAACATCAAGTTGCTTGATGGTCCAATTCTTGCATAAGGCAGTAGTAATGACTACTCTAATAGTTGTAGGTTTCACAACAGGTGAGAATGTCTCTTTAAAATCAAATCCTCCCTGTTGTGAATAGCCCTTTGCAACTAATCTTGCCTTATACTTAGATATTGTACCATCTGCATTCCTTTTTAATTTAAAAGTCCATTTGAACCCAACAACATTTTTGTCTTTGGGTGCTGGAACTAACTTCCATGTATTATTCTTGATTAATGCATCATATTCATCTTCCATGGCAGATTTCCAGTTTTTATTTTCTAAGGCCTGAAGATAGTTGCATGGTTCTTCAGTATTTAAGTTAGCACTGTAGACTTTTGGTTTGAAAATTCCACTTTTTGATCTTGTCACCATGTGGTGTCTTGTAGTAATATTGTCCTATTGTTGGCTCATAGTTTCATCATGTTGTTGTTTACTTTGACTTTCTGATCTTTGAGATGATTCATCATATTGCATGCTAACTCTTTGCTGAGATGAATGATCAGGTGTACAAACTGTGTCATTCTGTTCTTGACCTGGTCTGGTACTGGATTGATTGGTGCCAGACATAGTGAGTTGAGGACCAGTGTTGTCATTGTTGACTTGATCTGTATTGAACTTGGCAGGTTGTTCTGATATAACTGGCACAGCAGGTATAGAATCTTTTGGATTGTATATCTTTGTAGTTGTTATGACCTCTTCTTCTTTAAATGGGAATATTTTTTCATTGAAAACAACATGCCTTGACATGAAGATTCTTCTATTTTTGTCTAAGCACTTGTACCCCTTTTGTTTTATAGCATATCCCATAAATGTACATGAGGATGATCTATAGTTCAGTTTGTGCTTATTGTAAGGTCTAAGATAGGGAAAACATAAACAACCAAAGAATTTTAGATGTAGATAGTCTGGCTTGACATTGAACAGTGTTTCCAAAGGACTTTTCATCTTCAGTACTTTAGTGGGTAGTCTATTTATTAGAAAAACTGAAGTTGAAAAAGAATCTGGCCAAAATTTTTGAGGCATTGATGATTGAGCTAATAAAGTCAAGCCAGTTTCTACAATTTGTCTGTGCCTTCTTTCAATTATCCCATTTTGTTTAGAAGTGTGTGGACATGTGATTCTGTGCACTATCCCTTTATTTTTAAAATAATTTTTTAGTGGTAGAAATTCTGTTCCACCATCAGACTGAAACACTTTAACAGTATGATTTGTTTGCTTTTCAGCAGTATTTATAAATTGTATAACACATTATATGTTTCAGACTTGGCTTTTAAAAAGTATATCCACACATATTTAGAATAAGCATCAATAAAGGATATATAGTACTTGTAACCATAGTCTGTACATATTGGTGCTGGTCCCCACAAGTCAGTGGCAACCATTTCCAGTGGACTATTATATATAGTTTTAGAGTCTGAAAAAGGTAGTTTGTGACTTTTACCCATTTGACAATATGTACAGATGTATGGTAAAGTATAGTTAACAGAAGAGATAGCATTGTTATTCATCACACGATTCACAATTTTTACATTGGGATGACCAAGCTTGATATGCCATAGGTCAAATGTATTACAGTTTTTAGTCTGTCTATTTTCAACACTATTACACCACATTCTTTCATTTTCACAATATCCTGACTTAGCCAAATAGAATTTGTATAGGCCTTTATGATTTTTACCCTGCAGAAGATTTTCTTTGGTTAGAATATCTTTGACAACACAGTGTTCAGGATAAAATTCAAAGTACACTTTATTGTCCTTAGCAAATTGTGACACACTTAGCAAATTTCTTTTAATTAAAGGGGCTCTAAGTAGGTTGTTCAAATATAATTTTCTTTTTCCTGGTATAACAGACCTACCAGTGTGTGTAATAGAAATAGGGTTACCATTACTCATGTGAATAGAGTTTGTACCTTTGTATTCCTTCCCACCAAGGTTTAGATTATTCAGATTGTTTGTGATGTGATTGGTTGCTCCTGAGTCTGGGTACCAGCTGTCTTCACTTGCTGATTCAGTATTTCCTAATTCATTGTTGTTTATTGTTTGGTTGTCTGAATCTTGTTGAACCTGAGCCATATTTGCACTTGAATTCCTCTGATTGCTAGAACCTTGACCTGGCACATAGTTTAACTTCAATCTGAAGTAACATTTGATAGCAGTGTGACCAATTTTTTCACAAATTTGACATTTCGGCTTGTAATTATTGTTGAATTTTCCTCTGCCTCTTCCTCTGTTAGAGGTTCCACCTCTTTGTATGTTTTGACCACCTCGGTTACTACTTTGACCTCTGCCTCTATAATTAGCAGCATAGTTTGCAGTGATATCTAATTCTGGTGATTTCTTTATGTCTAATCTTGTTTCATGAGATAATAGAATAGAATGAATGTCTTCAATGGATGGTAAATCTTTTTGTGATGTGAGAAAAGCAACCATAGCTTCATATTCTTCATTTAGACCATTAAGAATTGTCATAACATGCTCAGAGATAGACACCTTGTGGTTAGCTGCTTCCAAGCAGTCACATATTGACTTGATCTTGAATAGGTATTCTCTCATGGTCATGTTGTCCTTTTTTATCAAATGTAACTGCCTTTTATATGATAAAATCTTGGCAGCAGATTGAGAATTGAAGACTCTTTCAATAGTTGACCAAATTTCAAATGCACTTTTACACCCTGTAATATGAGATAATAGCTTGGCAGTAATAGAGGAAATTAGCCATGAGCAAATTAATCTATCTTGTCTGTGATATCTTGTATATTCATCATTACTTATGACTTTTCCTTCTTGATTTGTGATGCAAATAGGGGGATTTTGGATGGTGCCAAGAATATATCCTTCGAGGCCATACCCTTCTAATGCAGTTTCAACTTGTAGTTTCCATAGTAGATAGTTATCTTCAGCGAGATGAATGTTGACCAATTGACTTTGTGGGCTAATTCTAGATTTGAGGAGATTTTCAGCAGCAGTAATGGCTTGCTGAGAGTTGATGGCACTGGTGGCAGTGGCTGAAGTGTCTTCTTCAGTCATAGTGGCAAGAATGGAGAATCACGAAAGAGAAGCTTCAAGAAATGAGAAATCTTACTGAAAACTTGATTTGCTGCACTTTTCAGGTAATATGCAACCAGGAATGCTTATATGATGAGCTTTTTCTGATAAGCTTTCTTTGGATGGCAGTTTCTTGAGATTTGATTGTGCACTTTTGAGTTTCTTGATGAGATTTCAATAATTTGATGCTTTTCTTTACTGCTTGAATATGAATCTGAGAAGTTACAGCCGAACTGATGTTCTTGGCAAGGCACTCTCAATTTGATTCAGGTATTATCCTTAAATGAGAAGAACTTTTGTTCTTGGATAAGGATTTAAACCCAAATGATGAAATTTCTCTGATGGGTTTACTTATTTTTCAAAAAATCTTTGCTGTGAGGCAGTATGGCTCTGATACCATGTAAGATTTTGTGAAAGAATAAAAGATAATTGAAGCAGTTTGAAAAAGAAATAAAATTTTATTGATCTCAATTGAATTACATACTGAGTTGATTACATACAGACTGTATTTATACAGTTGTTGAAAATAACAGAGAAATGGGCCTTGGGCTTTTGTTACCCGCAACCTCTTTTTACACAATACCACTTTTATATCCTTACAGACAGTGTATTCTTCATTATCTTCATTAGCATTCTTTCAAGATGTCTCATCAGTTTGGTAGTAGGCAAACTTCCTGCAAAGAGTTTTATCTCCAGAAAAGAACTCTTTCATCTAGAAAGATTATACACAAATGTAATTCATGTTTACTGGATGTATATCTATTTAAATCTAAATAAGACAATATGTGCACAATTAGCTGCAATCAACTTTGGGGTTTTAAAACAAACCAACATATTGAGTTTTGGGCTGAACATTTAATATAACTGAACCGAAAGGACAGAGGACAACATAAGAAATTTACTGGTTGTTGGGATTATAGGAACGAGTGCCTCAATATAAGCCATGCAAACATGCAAAAGAAGTGCAACATAAGAAAATGAAGCCTAATTTTTCATCATAGTGTAACAATGATGCTTCAAAATTCACAACGATATAGCTATTCATCTGCCACAAGTGTGTTTTAATCTATTAATTGTTTTTAAACATGAACGGCTCTCACCTAAACCTTAACATGAACATGGAAACCATGAAGACCATGTTTGAGGTCGAAAATAGTTCTCGTTACAGTAATTGGACCTGAAATTTCGACATAAAATTAACTTATACATTCGAATGATTCTTGTTAAATACATTGAAATCCAATATCATACAATATAATTCAGTGTATACATGTAAACCACAAATGTACCATCTCCTTCTTAAGTGAAGAATACATGGCCTTTAACTCCTTCGGCACTATTAAGTACAACAAAGGCTTTTACCATTTTCAACGTGAGTTATTCAAAAAAAGCTATTAAGCATAAAAGTTAATAAAAAAATTACTAGGAAAACTTAACATAAATTTATAAATGTTTATTTGTTACTTTCTCATTCTAGTTTAGAATAAAGAAAATGCTTTTAGAAAATAATATAATGCCTTGAAAATGACAAATTTAACAAGATCCCCATGCTAAAATGGTTTCATGAATCATGTTATAATCTTTTGAAATAAATATTGATCTCTGAACTACCGAAGTAGAATACCGTAATTAGGACAATACCTCATTGATCCATGTGATAATACCATAATTTAAGCTATCACTGTCAGCAACTAGAGCGCCTTCAAGATATCTAATAAAACAAGTTAAGAAGAAATTGAAAATCAATGGATACATTATTTGAGCCATCATGGAAGTTGCTTGAAATATTAGTATAGAAGTTTAATAGGATATAAGATACACAATTTTGTTGCTTTGAGTATTACAACGTTGTCATAGTTTCAGTCTGTTTGTACATTTATGTACCAATACTCTGATTACGAGGTTAAATGTGATCTGTAGAATTAAACTTCAAATTGTATATACATTTACAAGCTGCAACATACTTACCTAAAACCAAGATCTTCATTCATGTCTATCTGAACAAAACACAAACAATAGTAGTCATTTATCATTAATCATGAATGATAATTTGTAAAATAACGAAAGAGAACATAATTCACAATACAAAGTGTACAGACTAAACAATATACAAATTGAAATCTTGTATGGGCTTATTATAACATTTAGCCAAAAGTGCGAGTTAGATTATGAATGACCATGAGGCAATCATTAGTATATAAGATGCCTCATATGTATTGGAGACAACAACTTTCAAATATTGTATTTGTTTTAACCATCAATATACCATTTTCTTGTAGTGACTATTATTATTTATACTACTACTAATACTATTAATTTTTATGAACTTATTTAATTTTCATAAAACTTGGTTTTATTTTATAAAACCTGGTTAACTTTTAAAAACTTAGTTAACCTAAACCAAATGTTTATGAAACTTGATAAATTCTTTAATACTCTAGTTAATTTAGTTAAATTTTTATTAAATATGTTTAATTTTTATAAACTTATTTAATTGTTATAAAACTCAGTTAATTTCTTTATATGACCATCTTTCAATTGTATCAACATATCTAGGCCTTTACTGTCTTCATCTGATGAGCATGAAACAAATACTTGCGCTCTATCATGAACCAATACTTAAGCTCTATCATGAACCTACAAATATTTACTATAAAAATAAATACATTTAATCAGTGTACTTGATCATATTCTCAAAATTTGTATCGTTAAGCATACATTCTAACCGTTGAAATTGAAAGGGTATCGTATGCTTCCTTCGTCAGATTTGACCCTCCTATATTCCAACACATTAACAAGAGAAATCCATATATCTGATGTAAAAGAAAGCAAGATTAAAACTTGAATTATAAAATTGCAAAAGGAACCACAACTAAATTTTTTAAAATATGCACCTGGTCAATAGACTCCATTGTCACATGATCAATCGTTCTGATCACATAGTACATCGAGCATGCCCAAATAAAGATGTAAAGTTTCTAACTTCACCAGATCCCATACTTTTTGTACTTCCTGGGAGCAACTTGAGGAAGAGCCTACTGTATTTCTCAATCGCACTTCGTATTGGTGATAGCATCAATCAAAACTATTTATACTACATTAAATCTATTCATAATACTGAAATCTCAACGAATAAAAGAATTTTTTGAGAAAATCAAGCAAAATGGTCAATTAGACCTTCAATTAGTAATCCGACAGCTTTTTTCATGACTTTAGTCAAGAGAAAAGATGGATGTTTTTAACTACTATTGGTATACTTTAAAAAATAGGTAATTCCTCTTATTAGTTATTGTTACTCAACAATCGATTGTTAATCATCATATACTATATACCTACTTGACAAAAATAAGAACGGTACCAAATAGATAATCTCAGCAAGTATTATTAGTTTCGTACCCTTGAATTTTGGATTATCCACATCACCATGCTCTTTAATCGGTACACCCTATAAAAACGTCAGTTTATGCAAACCTAAAAACAAAATAAATTTAGATAAACATGTGGATAAGGGAAAATGAAGCTCACATAGTCATAAGAAGTAAGATATGCCTTATAACCGAAATCACTTTGACCAGTATTTACACCACTGGAGAAATCTGAAATTCGTTCCACCATGTGCCATGTGAGAAAAATAATATTATATTAAACAAACTAACGTACGCCATTCTTTGTTCTGCACTAATAGAATATAGGCATACATAGAGCATAGAAAAATCCTTTCAAGAGCTGCATCTATATAGGTGGCATCAGATGTGCATTCTTCTCCCCTTAATGTGTAAGCCAATCTGTATAGGATTATATGTAAATAAGAATGGTTAGTGAAAGAAGTAAAAGGGTATTTCAGATCATTTTAGAAAAAATCACATATTTTTGACAATAAAAATCAAAATTATTATGTTTAATTTTAATTAATTGATGGTTTACTTCACAATAAATCAACTAATATATGATAATGCAAGACCTAATTTTCAATTCTTTTTCATATATAAAGAACTCTTGACAATTAACTTTTTTAATTCATAGTTCTAATATTAATTAAACATTTGAATATAATTAATCAAAAACATAGGAGCAAATAAGAAACATAACAAACAAATCAAAATTGTCAGAAAGTTAATTCAACTAAATTCACAGGTCCTTCAAAAGAAATATGATCATAAGCACATGGCAGCTAATTAATAGAAATCACAGTGATAAAAAAATGTGGGAACTAATAAAATATCCAAAACTGAAATAGCCATAACTCACATTTTAATTAATTGAATTACCAACATATAAATTTGAATCCATTCACAAGAGAAAGCGCTGACCATTTCTGATTGACAACAAGTTAGAGCTGAATCAATTTTGATTGATGATTCTTCGAAGCTTCACCTCCAGATCATCTTCATCTTCTCTTATCTTAATCGTCTTTGTTTTTTATTAATCCACAAGGCCATTGCTTTCTATTAGTGATGCCGTAGGAACCATGGCATCGGACAAGGTGCGAAGCGTTAGTGGTGGTAGGAGGAGTGGAGATGGTTAATTGGATGTTAATTTGTGTGATAGAGTATTGAATTTGTTAAACCGTAGCATAAGCAATGGAGTAATGAATTGGTTAAAACCCTAGTTTATGGAGTAATGAATTGCATGAAGGTCGGAGGGTGCGAAACTCTGGACGCGATGCTGAAAGATCATAAAGGCACAGAAATTCAGTCGCCGGCAGTAGCTTGATACGATTAGCAGAGGGCTTGAAGGTGTGGCGACAAAGATGAAATTGGGGAAAAGATAGGGTTTAGGGTAGATGCGGTTAGAGAGGGAAAGGTTGCGAGAAAGGTGGATCTGAGAAGATTAATTGGTGCTGAAAAATTGATCAATTGGAGACGTGATCTGAGAAAATCAAGAGACAAACGTTGAATTTGAATAATAGAATCAGAGAGAAACAAGAGAAAAGCGGAGCTTGCAAAATAGGAGAGAACATGGAAGTGCTTGTTAGTCCATGAGTTGATGGTTTTGATGACAACAACCTTAGAATAAGATTATAAAATATAAATACTAACATTATAGTTTAGATATATATGTATATGCAGGATTTAACCATGCAGGTACAAAGAATGAAGACTGTACAGTATAGAGATTCAAGATATCAAGATTGAAGACTCATGAGTATCAAGAATATCAAGATTATCAAGAGTTCAAGATTTCAAGATGAGTATTGAGTCTAGAATTATGTTAAAACTTCATAATAGCACTGAAATCTTCACTCCATTTTTCTTTTGGGATGGAACCCATTTCTACCTTTTTAGTGGCTTACAAACCCATGACAAGTAGCTTACAAACCTACGACAAGTGGCTTACAAACCCACGAACATCCTGGTTTTGTACAAGTTCTCGAGTCCTGATATGATGAGATATTCTACAGGAAGAAGCTTGCAAAACTACTTCAAAATGATTTTCAAAACTACTTCATAATGATTTTCAAAATTGCTTTTCAAAATGTTTTAGCCTTAAAAATTATCTTTTCAAATGATTTTCAAAAAGATGTTTTAGCCTTAAAATATTCTTTGTTTTTGTTTTTAATAAACTCTTGTTTTTAAACTTCGTTTGTTTTAAACTATTTTTTAATTATAATATATTTATACTTAGATTTAAATATAAAATTATAGTAAAATTATATATATATTATTCTCTATATTTATCTATGTATTTTATCTATAGTCAAGAAAATTTATAAAGTTTAAATAGCTTTTAATATAAGATAAAGGTTATTTTCAAAGAAAATCAAATCTTCAAAAAATGCTTTGGGATGTCGACATGCCCTAGTACCCCATGTCGACATAGTGACAGTTAGATTCAAAAATTTGAATTTCAAAAGAGGTGTCTATTCGCCATAACCTTTCATGAATGGACATGGCTGTTGTTCTTCTATAAATAGGGGTTAGTTTCAACGAATTTATTAATAGATTTTCTGGTTTTTCACTTCTCTTCTTCTTCCACATTTTCTTATTCAAAATCCTATCATTACTCTACCGAAATCAACATTCAATCTAACTAGATAATCTCTGGTTTGATTCTCTATCACTATCTCAACAAGATCCCAGTGCTATTAAGAGTTATAGGCTTCTTTGTAATCTATCCAGCGAGAAAAGGTGTGATTGTATCCATGGAAATCAATCAAGCGAGAAAATGTGTGATTGTAGCCTTGGAAATCAATAGGGTGAACTTGTTGCCCCGGAAATCAAGTATCTCTACCCAGAGGATTGTGATTCTGGAGGGTGTACCTCGTAGCCTTGAAACCGAGGGTTTTAATTGTTGAATTTCTTTTGAAAGGAAATCCGTACTTAGTTATGTGGGACTGGATGTAGGGTAACTCCAAACCAGTATAAAATTTGGTGTGTTCTTTCCTTTACTGCGTTTACTTTATTTCTGCATCTGTGTTTGATTCTGTGATTATATCTGTGTCTGAATATTGCATACATTTGTGTACAAATCAACAATAACTCAAAAAGATTTAGTAATTTCTTAAAAACACTATTCACCCCCTCTAGTGTTATTCCTAGCCTTAAGATCCGTAATCCGCATTCCTCACATTTGGTATCAGAGCAAGGTTTTCAAAAGTTTCATAATCTGATTTTTGAAAAAGTTTTTTTAATGGCTATGTTTAAGAAATTTGTTAATACATGTTTAGAAATATTCAGATCATCATTGTCTCTTGAGTCTGCATATAATCAATATTCAAATACAAGTTGTCTACAAAGATTGTTTGATGTGCAGGAATCATGCTTTATTGGAATTGAGGAATCAATCCAGAACAAACAAACTGTGCAGATCAAAACGAACAAATGGATACTCGATAGTGGATGTTCTAGACACATGACTGGGAATCCAGATATGCTGAATGATATAATATACAAAGACGGAGGACTGGTTAACTTTGGAGACAATTCAAAAGGTTATGTGATCGGGATCGGCAAAGTCGGTAACTCTGAAACTCCTATTATTACTAATGTTTTGCTAGTTAAGAATCTGAAACACAATCTGCTAAGTATAAGTCAACTATGCGATAAAGGATATAAAATTAAATTTGAAAAAGATAAGTGTCACATTGAAGATAATAATTCAACCATAATATTTAAGGGAATTAGAAAAAAGAATATTTATATTCTTAGTATGAAAATTTCAAATGATAACTTGTGTCTTTTGGCAAATGCAAGTGACCCTTGGATTTGGCATAAGAGATTTGGGCATTTGAATTTCAAACTCTTATCTAGACTGTCAAAACATGATCTAGTAAGAGGCCTTCCTAAAATGAATTTTAAAGTAGATAGTCTATGTGATGCATGTCAACTAGGAAAACTTAGAAAAAGCTCTTTTAAATTAAAAGATGTGATTTCTACTTCAAAACCTCTTGAATTACTTCATATTGATCTATTTGGTCCATCTCAAATTCTATCAATAAATAATAGTAAATATGTTTTTGTAATTGTAGATGATTATTCTAGATTTACATGGACAATATTTTTAAAACATAAAAGTGATACTTTTGAATATTTTAAGAATTTTTCAAAAAGGGTTCAAAATCAATTTTCTCAAAAAATTATAACCATCCGTAGTGATCATGGTGGTGAATTTGAAAATGAAAAGTTTGAAGAATTCTACAATAAAAAGGGAATAATTCGCAATTTTTCATTTCCAAGAACTCCACAACAAAACGGAGTAGTAGAACGTAAAAATAGGACGATTCAAGAGTGTGCGAGAACTATGCTTTCTGAAAGTAATTTACCAAAGTACTTTTGGGCAGAAGCAGTTGCTACCGCCTGTTATATTTTAAATAGAATTTTAATTAGACCTTTAACCGATAAGACATCTTATGAACTTATTTACTCAAAGAAACCTAAGGTATCTTATTTTAGAATTTTTGGAAGTAAATGTTTTATTTTAAATACAAAAGATAACTTAGATAAATTTGATCCTAAATCCGACAAAGGTATCTTTATCGGATACTCTAATAGAAGTAAAGCATACAGAGTATTTAATTTAAGAACTAATACCATCCAAGAAACAATGCATGTTTCATTTGATGAAAATTTCAAAAATTTTGAAGAAATAAATGATGAAGAGGATTTAATCACTCAAAACCAAGAGTCAACTGAAACTAATAATGAATTAAATCATCCTAATAAAAGGATTAAACTTTTAAAAGATCACCCTATAGAAAATATACTTGGAGATATGCAATCTATTGTTAAAACAAGAAACCAACTAAGTCAAATGAGTAATGTAGCTTTTATATCAACTATTGAACCCAAAAATCCAGAAGAAGCATCAACTGATGATTCATGGATTTTGGCTATGCAAGAAGAATTAAATCAATTTACTAGAAATGATGTTTGGGAACTTGTTCCTAGACCTGAAAATAAAACAATAATTGGAACTAAATGGGTTTATAAAAATAAAATGAATGAACAAGGAGAGGTTGTTAGAAATAAAGCCCGGTTAGTCGCTCAAGGTTATTGTCAAGAAGAAGGAATAGATTTTGATGAAACCTTTGCCCCCGTAGCAAGATTAGAAGCCATTAGGATTCTACTTGCTTCACAAATCATAATAATTTCAAATTATTTCAAATGGATGTTAAAAGTGCATTTTAAATGGTTTTGTAAAAGAAGAAGTATTTGTTAAACAACCACCACTTTTTGAAAATGATAAATTTCCAAATCATGTTTACAAACTTAAGAAAGCTCTATATGGTCTAAAGCAAGCTCCTAGAGCCTGGTATGATAGACTAAGATCTTACTTGTTACAATCAAATTTTGAAATAGGTAAAGTAGATAATACTCTTTTTATTAAAAGAAATAAAAATGATATTCAACTAGTACAAGTCTACGTAGATGATATCATTTTTGGATAAACTAATTTTGAAATGAATAAAGAATTTTCTGAAATAATGACAAAAGAGTTTGAGATGAGTCATATGGGTGAATTAAACTTCCTTTTAGGATTACAAATAAAACAATTAGATAATGGTATCTTTATTAGTCAAGAAAAATATGCTAGAGACCTAGTTAGTAAATTTGGTTTGACTACTGCGAGTGGAAAACCCACTCCCATGGCAACCAATGAGTACCTTAGTAAAGAAGATCTCTCGAAAGATGTAGATCAAAAATTATATAGAGGAATGATTGGATCACTACTCTATATCACTGCGAGTAGACCTGATATCATGCATAATGTCTGTCTCTGTGCAAGGTATCAATCCCAACCTAAAGAAACTCACTTAAAAGCTGTAAAATGTATTATAAGATATGTTAAACACACCTTTGATTATGGCTTATTTTATCCTAAAAATGATTCGTTTGACTTAATATCTTACTGTGATGCTGATTATGCTGGTTGTAAATCAGACCGAAAAAGTACAAGTGGAACTTGTCACTTTTTAGGGCATTCTCTAATTTCCTGGTTTAGTAAAAAGCAAAACACAGTTTCTCTATCAACAACTGAAGCAGAGTATATTTCTGCTGCTTTGGCTTGTTCTCAAGTAATATATATGCAACAAACTTTAAAAGATTTTGGTTTAAATATCTCAAAATCACCAATTTATTGTGATAATACTAGTGCAATAAATTTATCCAAAAATACTACTCAACATGCTCGAACTAAACATATTGATATCAGACACCATTTTCTCAGAGATAATATAAGTAGAGAAGTAATTACTCTCGACTATATCAATTCTGAAAATCAAATTGCTGATATCTTAACAAAACCCTTAAATGAATCTACATTTACTAAATTAAGAAGAGAATTAGGTATTTGTTCATTAATTGAAATATAAAATATAAATAACAAGTATAATTAAAAATTAATTTAAAATAAATTAAATAGGCAAAAATTCAAGAACCATGTCGACATATAACGTTTTTAAAAATTTTCCCACCAAAATTCAAATAAGTGGTTATAAATTTCTCCTATTTTGAAATTTTCTTCATTCTCTCCGTTCTCTTTCTGTTCTATCTTCTGAAATCAATTTATCAATGGCCTCCTCTTCCAAATCAAACATAAAATCAACTTATTCATTCCCATCGCCTACTTATGGTCCGTTTCAACAAACAACGCTCGCTCGTGTGACGAAAATGGAGGATTCTCTGAAGGATACCCTTCAGTTAATGACTGAAATCCAAGTGATGCAACTTCGAATGGCCAAAGAACAAGAGAGGCAAGGCAAAATCCTTAGGAATTTGCAAACATTTCTTATGGATAATCATGCTAACCCAATCTTGATTGACGAGGACTCTTCAGGAGATCATAAACAAGAGGAAAGTGAAGAAGAAGAAGAACCAATGGAAGAAGAGCATACGGAAGACAACGACAAAGTCATTTACCTTGGCGAAGTATGTTTTGACAAGGACAGAAACTTGGTTGAACAACGTGGAAATTTCTGTTTCCATTATCCAAATTGTTCGATCCATAGATCTCCAATTGTCAAAGATACTCAGTAGTTTCATCTTTTTCGTTTTTCATCGTTATGCGTATATTTGTCACGTTATACGAAAATGTAAATATAAACATATATATACATATATAAATATTTTGTGTTCTTATATATGATTCCTATATATGTTATATAAGTATTATATAGGTATTTGGTTAGGAATGTTAGAAGTTTAGGACTAAGTTTTAGGTTTACAAGTAAGTATTGATGATAACACTATCATCATATAGGATATTAGACTAAGAGTTATATAGTTTAGAATTAGTTTGTTTTTGTTGATGACAAAGGGGGAGAAATATAAAATAGGGTAGTTAGGCATAGATTAAGGGGGAGTTATTAGATTTAGGGGGAGTTATTAGGATAGAAGTAATATTTTATAAACAAAGGTTGTCATCATCAAAAAGGGGGAGATTGTTAGTCCATGAGTTGATGGTTTTGATGACAACAATCTTAGAATAAGATTATAAAATATAAATACTAACATTATAGTTTAGATATATATGTATATGCAGGATTTAACCATGCAGGTACAAAGAATGAAGACTGTACAGTATAGAGATTCAAGATATCAAGATTGAAGACTCATGAGTATCAAGAATATCAAGAGTTCAAGATTTCAAGATGAGTATTGAGTCTATAATTATGTTAAAACTTCATAATAGCACTGAAATCTTCACTCCATTTTTCTTTTGGGATGGAACCCATTTCTACCTTTTTAGTGGCTTACAAACCCACGACAAGTAGCTTACAAACCTACGACAAGTGGCTTACAAACCCATGAATATCCTGGTTTTGTACAAGTTCTCGAGTCCTGATATGATGAGATATTCTACAGGAAGAAGCTTGCAAAACTACTTCAAAATGATTTTCAAAACTACTTCAAAATGATTTTCAAAACTACTTCAGAATGATTTTCAAAATTGCTTTTCAAAATATTTTAGCCTTAAAAATTATCTTTTCAAATGATTTTCAAAAAGATGTTTTAGCCTTAAAATATTCTTTGTTTTTGTTTTTAATAAACTCTTGTTTTTAAACTTCGTTTGTTTTAAACTATCTTTTAATTATAATATATTTATACTTAGATTTAAATATAAAATTATAGTAAAATTTTATGTATATTATTCTCTATATTTATCTATGTATTTTATCTATAGTCAAGAAAATTTATAAAGTTTAAATAGTGTAACGACCCGCTATTTTGGACCATTCGCATCCATTATAAGTGTATAGGTAGACACTCATGCCGGAGTTGAATTGCTTAAAATACCGCGTTGTTAATTTAAATTGGCAAAACTGAACATATACAGTAAATAAATAATCACAGATCACAGACACAGAGTAATAAATGCAGCGGAAATTAATGAGATAGTAGTTCATGAAGCTACTATATAAATGTATAAGTTACATCAGAGTTAAACCAGATACAACGGAAGAGTAATACGATACATCAGATACAAATCAGAATACATCACTGGAATCATCGAATACTGAAAGCATAATAGATGGCTGGATCTTCAAGCAAGCTCCAACTCCAAAGGTGAGTCTCGAATACTGGTACACTCAGTCTGACCCGAGCGTAAAGCAAAAACACAAGACACTCGAGTCAGGATTAACATTCTTATATTAATAAATCCAACTCAAGTGAAATAGCAGTTGAAATACAAGTAACTCAAAGGATGTTTGGAATAACCATCCTTTAAGGATCCGTTAAACTATCTACTAGGTAGTAATGTACGCTAAGTAGATAATGTCTATCAGTAATATAAGGTATCAAAATAGTGTTAAGGCGTTACCATTATCCGCCTTAACACATTTTTATAAGCATCATAGTCTATACAGTACTGTAAACTCCACCGTAAACTAGTGGGCTATCAGGGAGTACTCCATAGGTATAACACAAAACAAATTCGTAGTGGTCGCGAATATGGGAATACAAGTATGACAAGGCACATGAGGCAATACCCAAGGTAGTGACACTACCGTTTGCCTGATCCGGACTGGTGAGAACGCATCGCCGTAGCGATCGCAACACCGTGAAACAACACTTCCAAAATCAAGGGTGCACCAATCGACAACAAGTAATGAGTAGTTTGAAGAAGTGTGTTCACTTGAGGTAGCTGACCTCCATTGGCCCGGCACGGCTCCTGTTTTAGTCATTTCCAATTTGACACAAGTGTCAAGGCTATCCATTATCGTTCTCTTTCTTCAGTCATCACGGACATCATTCCAACCACTTCATTCTGGATCATCACTCCGCGTATAGTTATTAAAGTGGGTTTCGGTTTAGACAGAGAGTATGTCCATAACCGATTCCGGTCTCTTTAATAACTTCCGTAATTATTACACCGATTGGTCGTTTAATATATTTCAAAACCAAATCAATTTCAATTCCAATTAGAATTTGCAAACCAACATTTCATTCGTCCTTCCAAAACAATTTCCAAAATTTACATTTCAAAACTTCCAAATTCATATTTTCAAAATCTTATAATTCAATTTCCATTTTTATTAAACAATTCAAATATTGATTCAAGTTTGTATATAAGTTTCATTTCGAAAACATTTAAATTAATTTAATTTAACATTCAAATCAATTTAAATTCATTTATCGATTTCATTCAATCTCCGCTAAGTTAATTCATCATTCAAAACAATTTCTATTTAATTTCCAATTCATTAAATCAATTACTTAAGTTCAACTCCATTATATCAAAACTTCAAATTGAATTAATTAGATTTGTCAAATCAATTCTTTACATTTCAAGTCTTACATTAATTTCAATAAAACACATTTTATTTCTTGTTAAAGAAATTCGATTTCACTTATTCATTTATTTAGTTACAAATTTCAAAACTTAATTATTTCATAACTCACCTTTACTTATTAAAGAAGTTCAATTTCACTTATAAAGAATTCAATTTTATTTAATTATAAAATAATTCAATCTTATTTAATTATTAAATAATTTCAAAACTTAACTATTATAAAATTTCAAAACTTAATTATTAAATGATTTCAAAACTTAATTCAATCATTTCTCAAATTAAACAACGTTCTTTCATCAATTACATTGTTAATATTTTGTTTCAGATTATTAAATATTAACATTTTCCTTTCATAAAAAAAAATTCAAATTTCAACTTCATTTCAAAACCATATTATTTATTCAAATAAAATCTTCATTTTATTTTTAAATCAAATTATTGACCAATCGATTTTATTTAATTCTCTATCCTAGGTCAAAGTTTTTAATTTGGGTATTTATCATTTCAACCCGATTCCAATTCAACTCAAAATCAAAGCATAGCAAAGGGAACTTGCAGTGTGATAACTGGGATGGTGTCAAAGTAAATAAACAAGCAATAACAACAATCAATAACAATCCAATAATCAATTCAAATAATCCCGAAATAACCGTATTAATTCACATTGTTATTTGTGCGAATTAATATAATTATTTCTAGAATCTACACTATCATTTCATGTAGATTAAAGATTATTATACAAATTATTCTATGCAATTCTACACTTGACATCAATTATTCAATTTCATACTTCATCAATTAATACAACATAAATTCAAATGGTTCAGGGTAATTAACTATTTTCTACGTGTCAAATAATTAAACATTCAAGGGGTCATATTATACAAATCTAACAAATCAAATTCAACACATATGTCGATTTCAAATTGTTAACTCCTACGTCAATTTCAATTTCAAATTATTTATCATTTATTACATTAACAATTTAATGTCCAATGTCAACATCAAACAATCAATCATTTAACAACCAAACTGGATTATCATTGCATATATAACAGATAATGGTGTCAGATGTCACAGGTGAACTGATACAGGTAATAACAGTATAAATATCAAACAGTAGCAATATTTCAATTGTCATTTCAATTGAAATCAAATTTAATAAATAAAAGAACGTTAATCATGAGTGAGTGCTCACCTTTCGTGGCTGGGTGGGTTTTGATGAAGAAATTGAGTTACGAAATCCAGGTACGAATCCCCAAACAAAGCAAGACTTGGCATGAATCGACGATCAAGCTGAGAGATGGGATTGGCGAAATCAAATTAGAACCGATCGATGATGACAAGTGGTATAAGTGAACTTATATATAACCATATATAATTAATTACATATAAAAGAAATCATATTCTAAATTCAAATACATTTCAAGTCCAAACCATATAAATGTATTTTCAAACATATATATAAGAAATCAAAACATACATATACAATATATATTTTGGGATAAATACATATATGTCTTCAAAAATATGTAAATACTTAGCTATATTGTATGTTCATTTAAGAATAGCTATATATATGTATATATCCAAAATCAATTTAAACATAAATTTCACATAAATATTTTAATTCAAATATATAAAACAAAGTCTCAATATATCTAAACTTGAAACCAAACTAATGTATACAAAGTTGAACATATATATAACTGTACACAACAAAAACGGCAACTGGAACTCCCACAAAACGGACAGAGATGAATACATAGATTCATCTTCACCACTGGTTATATATGCTTTATTACCCTTTCATAAACAAATGTGTATATAAAGTAACCTGTATAAATTATAAGAACATGCTTATATATTCTCCTAACAAACAGCTGTATATATAACTTACAATATATACATGCAAACAAAAGTGTACAGTTTTTCCATAAACCAAATTTATGCGGACCATATGCCATGTAAATGAAAGTACTACTATATTTTATACCTTTAAAAACATATGCTATTTTAAAGTATGAACAGCAATTACATTATGCAAAGTAACTTGTACACTCTATATTCACTACATACATACAGCTTCAAAAACTCTATAGAAAAAAAAAATATACACACATCTTATGAATAACTAATATATGCATACTTGCCAAAACAATTGATACATCTTCACGTTTTTGAAAATATTATATAAATTATATATATAAAAGATAACAATATATATAATATGATATATATACCGAACTGTCAAAGCTTGAAGGAGCGAGGCCGGATTATGACGATGGATGCGGAGGAGTCCAGTTCGCAGTTCGCGAGCGTGGCAGTCGATAGTGGAGAAGAGGCTAGACTTGAAAGGAGACGACTGATGGGAGGTGGTTCGTGTGGCTTCGGTGAGGTGAGGAAAATGTGGCCGAGATATGGTTGAGGTCGGAAGGCAGATCGAGGGAGAGGGTTTACGGTGGAGCAAAGTGAGGTGGAAGGATGGTGGAGGTGGATGGAGAGGGCAATTGCTGCTTCATCGAAAGGTGTGCACTCGTGAGGCCGAGGTCAGGGTTTTTGTGGTGCTTCGAGGAGGCCTTCGGCCAGGTGGCTGCCACGTATGATTGATGAGGCTAAGAAACTGCGGTGATGTGGTTGTTCGTTACTATGGAGCACGCGGTTTCCAAAGGAGGAAGGGATGAGCAGCTTTGGTTCAAGCGAATGGGAAAGTGAAAGGGAGGAGAAAGAAAATCCAAAAATAAAATGACAGCACTCACGTTTATATTTTAGGCTAGGAGAGGATGCACATGCCTAAAGTTAGCAATGGAAAAGGTAAATCAATGTAACTGCAATAAATTAAAATTAAAGGGAATATAAAAGGCAGGCAACAATCAATAGTCAAAACCCTGAATTCACGGAATAACAAAGGTGAGCCGCTGTTTGGTCTTAACCGATGGAAGAATTTGAATGGACATATAAATTAAACAAGGAAATAGCAATGGTCTGGGAAATGACAAAAGTCAGGAGTTGGATTTTCTGGGAAATAATAACCACTGTTGGCTATACGTTTACACATTGGAAAAAAAATAAAAGGCAAGGAAACTCAACAGACTGAAATACGTAACCGATACGGCTAGCCGTTATGCAGATAGCACCGCACACCGGACTCCGAAATTGACAATCGGATATACCGTAGAGTTCAGCACGACGGGACGATCACAACGGTATACAGATATCAGTGGTATGATTGAATTTTAAAAATTCGAATTTTCTAATAGCGGAAAATGCAAGAAAAACGCTGAAAAATAAGATCGACGGAGCCAAAGATGTCTGAATTTGGAAAAACGACAAACTGACATTTTGCTCAGAAGATGGTTTAGAATTTTTCTATATAAAAATATTTAGGTTTCTGAAACATTTTATTTTCATCGCTTTTTAACTGATTAAATTGAAGTAAATTTACGCGCAAAATAAACTTTCATATTTTTGGACGAAAATTTACCAGTTGCTATGTTTAATTAAACGCATTCCAAATATCAAATTTATATTTCAAAATTTTATCGTTTAAAATTTCACAAAATTTCAACTAATTACGTTATTAAAACAGTTGAAATTTACGGGTCGTTACAAATAGCTTTTAATATAAGATAAAGGTTATTTTCAAAGAAAATCAAATCTTCAAAAAATGCTTTGGGATGTTGACATGCCCTAGTACCCCATGTCGACATAGTGACAGTTAGATTCAAAAATTTGAATTTCAAAAGAAGTGTCTATTCGCCATAAACTTTCATGAATGGACATGGCTGTTGTTCTTCTATAAATAAGGGTTAGTTTAAACGAATTTATTATCAGATGTTTTGGGTTTTCACTTCTCTTCTTCTTCCACATTTTCTTATTCAAAATCCTATCATTACTCTACCGAAATCAACATTGAATCTAACTAGATAATCTATGGTTTGATTCTCTATCACTATCTCAACAAGATCCCAGCGCTATTCAGAGTTATAGGCTTCTTTGAAATCTATCTAGCGAGAAAAGGTATGATTGTAGCCTTGGAAATCAATCAAGTGAGAAAAGGTGTGATTGTAGCCTTGGAAATCAATTGGGTGAACTTGTTGCCTCGGAAATCCAGTATCTCTACCCAGAGGATTGTGATTCTGGAGGGTGTACCTCGTAGCCTTAAAACCGAGGGTTGTAATTGTTGAATTGCTTTTGAAAGGAAATCCGTACTTAGTTGTGCGGGACTGGATGTAGAGTAACTCCGAACCAGTATAAAATCCGGTGTGTTCTTTCCTTTACCGCATTTACTTTATTTCTGCATCTGCGTTTGTTCTGTGATTATATTTGTGTCTGAATATTGCATACATTTGTGTACAAATCAACAATACCTCAAAAAGATTTAGTAATTTCTTATAAATACTATTCACCCTCCCTCTAGTGTTTTTCCTAGCCTTAAGATCCGTAATCCGCATTCCTCACTGTGCTGGTCGCATGTTTTTTTAGCTTCACAGTAATTGATTTTGGGCAACTGACAGTAAGCAAACCTCCCTAACGGCTGGTTTGATTAAGAATGAGGTGACGGATTTCTTTTCCGTGCTACATCTCATTTGGTTTGCATAGTGGATCAAATCCAACGCATTTAAAAAAAATTGACCAAACCCAATTTATAGTTAAATCTTAAATAATTTAGTTCATATTTGATCCGTTTGATCTTTAAATCCAATCTGATCAGATCGAAAACTTTTTGAATGGACGTAATTGGATATTGTTTGTTATGTATGATAAAATTTGACAAGTTGATAATTTAATACTAGAACAAAGCCGTGGTACGCATATGTACGCAGGATAATCTTTTTTGCCACATTGCAAATATATATTTTAGTTGCATGAAAACCCAGTTTAATACCAATTGTTTAAATGGACTGTATATTAATATTTTATTTATAAGTAAACAAAATATGGTAGTCCACTTTTAGAAGAAAACTATTTATTAAAATTCTATAATATTTTCTAGCATAACAGTCGGCTGTCAATGCATAAGTTGCAATCACATTTTATAAAAATTCAAAATATACACTTGCATTTTTTGTTAACCTGTTTGGACGTATATCATCCTGTAGAAATTTTTTCTGCAATTTGAATAAGTCAGGTGAGCAACAGCTTTTAAGGGACAACATACGAGAAAATTTAAATGGCACAGGACTTTATCAAGGGCAAAGAAGGATGCCGACGACTTTGCTTTTCAGCAAAGAATGAAATAAAATGAGAATACTTTGACGATTTTATTTGTTTGTATCGATCTTGGTAATAATCTGATACATGATGGATACATCAGTTTATATAGTGGTTACACGGTTCTTTGAGAAACTAATATATATACGGGCTTTGAGCTTTTACAATCCGCAACCGGTAACTTTAAGATAATATAACTTAATACGTATTATTTGCTTCTTCATTCCGTCATTTGCTTTGATACTCCCCCTCAATTATAACTAGGGTTTTCAACCACTCCTCAATTTGCTCTCATCTTCTCGTTTTCAATCAGATAATGAAACTTTCTTTGAATTTCTTTTATAGGTAGCTTTAATTCATCATGACAGCTACTTAATCGAGAGAAGAGTTCTTCAGAACTTGACGAATCTCCTTAACTGGAACTAAGCTTTTCATATTTCTTCGATTTGAGGCCAATTTCTTCAACATTCAGCTCAAGCTTTAGTCGAATGAAATTTTTAGTTGATAATGGTTTGGTAAGAATGCCAGCCCTTTGGTAAGTATTGGATAAGTGATTTACTTGAAGCTTTCCATTTATTACTTGCTCTCTGACAAAGTACAAGTCCAACTCCATATGCTTTGTTCTTGAATGTAACACCAGATTTGTTGTTAATGACACTACACTGAGATTATCACACCACAATATTGTTTTGCTATTGATACTGATTTTTAGTTCATCGAGTAGAGACTTGATCCACATTATCTCTGCTGTAGCACTTGCCACACTTTTGTATTGATCTTGAGATGGTTGATTGTTTTTTTGAACACCACGCCATTGGGTTTTGTCCTAAAAATATGCAATATCCATTTGTTGATCTTCTATCATCTGGATCAGTTGCCCAATCAGCATCTGCAAAGCCAAATAATTTAAGATTAGTGCTGGTTTTTAAAGTTAAACCATAATTTATTGTCCATTTTAAGTGTCTCGGGATCCTCTTAACAGCTTTCCAATGCTCATCAAGAGGATTTTCCATGAATTGGCTAACTTTATTTACACTGTAGGCAATTTTTGGTTTAGTTATAGTTACATACTAAAGAGCTCCTACAGTGCTTCTGTATTGCCTTGCATTTGTAATTGATTCTCCTTTCCTCTTTGATAAATGTAGATTGGTTATCATTGATGTAGGTAGACTATTTGCTTGATCCATTTTTGTCTTGATAAGAATTTCATATATATTTCTTTTGATTTAGATGTATTTCTGAATTTGATGTTTTTCTAACTTTAATCCCTAAAAAATTAAATCTCCAAAATCTTTGATAGGAAATTCTTTGTCTAATTGTTGAACAAGGTTGTTGATTTCACTTTGATTGGTTCCAGTGATGATAAAGTCATCAACATACACTAGCACATAAGTCAGAGTATCTTTATGAATTTTAGTAAATAGTGAATTGTCTGACTTTGTGGGGTTGTAACCAAATTTAATCAATGTATTCCCCAATTTCTCAAACCATACTCTTGGTGCTTGTTTGAGACCATAGATAGCTTTGTTTAGCTTGCACACAAGTTTAGTATTTCCTAGCCATTTGAAATCAAGTGGTCGTTGCATGTATACTTTTTCTTGTAGAACACCATTAAGGAATGTATTGTTAACATCTAATTGTCTTATACGCCAATTCTTATGTAAGGCAACAATGAGTATAATTCTAATTGATGAAGGTTTTACTACTGGTGAAAAGGTTTCATTGAAATCAAATCCTTGTTGTTGTGAGAAACCTTTTGCTACAAGCTTGGCCTTGTATTTTGAAATTGTTCCATCAGGATTTCTTTTAAATCTATAGGTCCATTTGCATCCAATAATATTTGTGATCTGGTTGAGGAACAAGATTCCATGTGTTGTTTCTTAGAAGTGCATTGTATTCTTCATTCATAGCAGCTTTCCATTTCTCACTTTGTATTGCTTGCTGATAAGTACATGGTTCTTCAGTGTCCAGATTTGTGATGTATATCTTTGGTTTGAATATACCACTTTTTTTCTCTAGTGACCATGTGATGACTAGTTCTTGCAGGAACAGATTGATGACTTGCGGTATTATCCTCTGTTCCAGACCGAGTGACAAGTGATTGATCTTCATCTTGAACTTGATGAGGTTTTGAGTAACGATTGTTGCTTTGCCGAGGTGAGAGCATTGGACTTCTGAATTGTTCAGTTGACTCCTGACCAGGTCCAGAGTTGGACACTATGTGTTGGGGTACTGTCCCATTCAGATGATCTTCTCCTTGCAATTGAATATTCTCCTTATGATTTAAAGGTATGGGTGGTATGGAGAATTTTGAGTTATAAATTTTCTTTGTTGTCTTGATTTCCTTTTCACTAAATGGGAAGACATGTTCATTGAAAATAACGTGTCTTGATATAAAGACTCTTTCTTTGCTATCCAGGCACTTATATCCCTTTATGTTATTAGGGTATCCTGGAAATGTACATGGGGATGATCCATAGTCTAACTTGTGAGCATTATATTGTCTTTGGCAGGGAAAACATAGACAACCAAATACTCTTAAGTGTTGATAATCTGGCTGAGTTTTGAATAGCACTTATTTTGGACTCTTGCCTTGTAAAACTTTTGTTGGTTGCTGATTAATCAAATATACTGCAGTTGTAAAGGCATATGGCCAGAATTTGAGAGGTAAAGATGCTTGAGCCAGCATGGTAAGTCTAGTTTTTACTATGTGCCTATGCTTTCTTTTGATTAGTCCATTTTGTTCTAATGTGTATGTACATGTGACCCTCTGAACAATTCCCTTCTTTTGAAAGTATTCTTTGAGTGGTTTGAATTCACCTCCTCCATCAGTTTGTATGATTCTTACCTGAGAACTTGTCGGTCTTTCTGCTTGAGTTATAAATTGTAACACTGCTTGACATGTTTCAGACTTTGCTTTCAAAAAGTAAATCCAAACATATTTAGAATATGCATCTATAAATGGTATGTAATATTTAAAACCATAATATGTGTCAATAGGTGAAGGTCCCCATAGATCAACAACAACAAGTTCCAAAGGTTTATCATATTTTGTCTCAGAATTTTGAAATGCTAATTTATGACTTTTCTTCATTTGACAATATGTACAAACATAATAAGTATATGTAAAAGCATAAGAAATATTATTGCTACTTAGAATTTTCTTTATAGTTTCAACATTGGGATGGCCTAATTTATAGTGTCAGATATCAAAAGTATTCATACTGCTTCCATTTTGAGTTTTAGAAACATTACAACACATTTTTGTATTTCCTGAATTTCTTGAACCAACAAGAGTAAATTTGTAAAGTCCCTTTACTGTTCTACCCTGCAAAAGAATTTTCCTAGTTAGTATATCTTTTAGCAGACAATATTTTGGATAAAATTTAAAGTATACATTATTATCACTAGCAAATTGAGATATGCTAATTAGATTCTTTTTTATTTGAGGGACTCTCAACAGATTATCGAGGTAAAAGTGTCATACACCTTGTATGTAAGCATTTCCTGTATGAGTTATTTTAGTTTATTCACCATTACCCATGTGTATTACACTGTTTACCTCTGTATTCCCTATTGCCAAGATTCAGATTGCTGAGATTATTAATCACATGATTTGTTGCTCATGAGTCAAGATATCAGATTTCATATGTATATCTTCTGGTTTGGCAGTATCATTCTGATCATTTCTTATGATTTTAGGCCGGTTTCTGGACTCTTGCTGAATATTTGCCAGGTTTGCACTTGGGTTGTAAGTTCTTTGATTACCTTGTTGCCTTGGTTGGTAATTAGCATCAAATTTGAAAAAGCATTTATTGGTAGCATGACCAAACCTTTCACAAATTTGACATGTATATAAGTCATTGTTGTTATTGCTCCATCTTCCATCTCTACCTCTATATCTATATGATAATCCTCCTCTTTTGGTTGTTGTTTCCTTCATTTTTAGGTGTATAAGGCCTTTCTTGATTCTTGATTTTGTTTTTTGAGGCAATATTGAATGAAAAATTAGGGATCATTGGTGTCTTTTGCTCTATTCTACCTTCATGAGCAAGAAGGGTAGAATGCACATATGATAGTGATGGTGTAACATCCTTTGATGATATTACAACTACTACAGATTCATAATCATCATCTAGACCACTTAATATGGACAAGATTTGCTCTATGTCAGAAATGGTATATCCTGCACCACCAAATAAGTCACATAATGTTTTTACTTTTATTAAATACTCTCTTATTGACATGCTTCCTTTCTTTAAACTTTGAAACTGTCTTTTACAGTATATAATTTTGCTGTAGAATGCGAGTTGAAAACTTGCTTTATTGTAGACCAAATTTCAGTTGTTGTCTTGCATACTATTAATTGTGTTAACAAACTGGCACTAATAGTAGATAACAACCAAGAACTCAACAAAATATCTTCTCTTTGGTGAATTGTATATTCACTATTATTCACACTGTTTCCTTCAACATTTGTTGTGCACTTTTCTGGTATTGATTTTGTTCCAAGAATATAATCCTCCAAACCATACCCTCTGATTGCAGTTTGAATTTGAAATTTCCAAGTTTGTTTCATCTAGTTGTATTGGTATCAATTGGGTTTGAGGACTGATTAAGACTTTTGAGAGGTTTTCATTTGTGGTTTGTTGTGTAGAATTTGATCTTGGATTTGGTGATGTGGATGAGTTGCTATATCAATGTCACCTTCTACCATGGGTGAAATCTAAGATAACCGACTTTAATGATTGATTCAACAGAGTTTTCTTGAAATGAAATTCAAGCAAGAAGATTGCCCAGATTCAAGAATTTGAATTAAACATAAAAATTCTAAAAGTAGCCTTAAAACAGGGTGATGAAATGATTCTGACTGTTTTCTAGGCATGGCTTAATGATGAATTTGAGTGAAAATTTCAGAAAAGAGTAAGAACAGTGAGATAAAGGGTCAAGAACTTAGCAGTTTCAAATGAAGAGATGCTTCTCAGATGATCTGCAGCTATTACAGCCTGCTCCAAGTGATGAAATGCGATCTGATGGAGTAATGGCACGACAATTAGTTAGTCGTTAGACTGATTTTGCTCTGATACCATGAAAAAAATGAGTACACTTTGAAAATTTTATTTGTTTGTATTGATCTTGATAATAGTCTGATACATGATGAATACATCAGTTTAGATAGTGGTTACACGTTTGAGAAACTTATATATATATATATATATATATATATATATATATATATATATATATATATGGGCTCTGGGCTTTGGGCTTTGGACTTTTACAACCCGCAACTGGTGACCTTAAGATAATATAACTTGATACGTATTATTTGCTTCTTCGTTCTATCATTTGCTCCGATAAAGAACAATGCAGTGAACATAACCAATAAGGGTCTCAGGGCACAGTGATGCTAAGATAATAAAGCAAAAGTATCTTTTGTCAATTCCGTATAACAAATTGGAACACAGTGATGCTAAAAAAGCTACAATACGAAAATGCAAAGTTCATCAATATTGGATGTTCTGTACAGAACAATATTTTGGGAGAAAAAACAGTAGTATGAAGGCTGAGGCACTGAGAATTCTAATATGCAAAAAGAAGGGACTACAGTCCATGCAAGCTAAATATTGTAGATCTGTTAGAGCATCTCCAATCGATTAAGGGCTGAATATTTAACCCCTGAATATTTAGGGGAAAGCCCAACAAAAGGGTGCCTATTTAATAGGCACTCTTTGATTGGCGCCTATATAATGTCGTAGAGTCCATTGATGACACATCCAAGCTTATAAAATGCTACTGCTGAAGTGTGAATGATGTATTGCATCGACTCTGACTATACAACTTCAATACGAAGTTAGAGAATTAAATGTAACAATATACAACTAATATGCCTATTTAAACATCCAATAAAAAAAACAAAACAAAAGGAAGGTTGCAAATTACAATGATCAATATATACAAAGTATTTTATGAAAGCAGTGAATTCATGCTAGTGCAAAGTGGAATTGAATGTATTATCGGTCATTAATGGCAGTTCTATTTACGATAGAAACACTAATATAATATGATGGTTCATGAGATATATGCCATGTTTGATAGAAATAGCAAAGTACGTAGCATATGGAAGAAAGCTGTTGTTAATTTCCCATGTAGGAAAGGGGTAAAATTGAAGAGCTTACAATCATAATAAATAAAAAGACTCATTTTCATGCAAAATATATCTTATGAAAATAGATAAATATTTTACTATTTATTTCAAAGTTAACACATAAAAATAGTTACAATAAGTATTAAAAAATAGTGCTACTAATTTAGGTGCACAAAAGAACTTGCAGATCCCCTCAAACATTCACGTTAGTGAAAATCATATTTGACGGTAAATTAGGGTAGTAACACGTTTGCATTGTATACAAAAAGCAATTCTTACCGCTTCATTTTTTAAGAGGGAAACGTCAAGTTTAAGAGAATGGATATATCAAATTTAATGATGTAGTGGATCACAAACAAAATGGATTATCTCAAATAGGTAGTAGCAACCATTTCAAAAGAGCAATTATTTCAGAATAGTGGCCATTTCAAAATAAAATTAGCCATGGGTAGAGTTAAAATACCTGCCATTCAAATGCAAATAACTGATGGACTTAGATGGTTGTTGAATCAGTTTCCTTTTATGTGTTTATTTTCAATATGTGTGTAAGGAATGCCTCAAAATTAATGGATGTAATGTTCGGTGTAGGATCGTTAATAATTTAGAGGTTTAGTAGCTTAGTTCATATAGTGGGATGTAAGCAGTAGAAAATAGTGGATCGATACATGGTTGTCTACTTACTCATGTAATTTGACTCGACATAGCCAGGCAGGCTGTAAACCATTACATTCTGATATTTCAGTGTAAATAACCAGTATAAACAAGGTAGAAAGCAATGGTTTACAGACTATGGTTAGAAAATGAGATTTAATATAAATACAGTGCATATTTTTAAACATTGTTAAAACAGTAGTATTCATCAAACTTCTTATTCTATGTTTGCAACCAGCAGATGGGTAAGTGGTTCAAAATGTTCAAACTTCTTTTTCTTTTTTTGCAACCAGAAGATGGGTAATTAGTTCAAAATGTTCAAACTTCTTTTTCTTTGTTTGCAAACCCAGCCCTAAGAAAACGGTTTTCATTTTAAGCGCTATGTAACTTCATTTTGAAACCAAAGTTAACTTCCAAATATTTAGCTAAAATATTATCCTGGAATCCAACTTGTATATAGTGGCATTGTATATGTTGGGTCATCATTCCAGTTTCAACTTTTATATGAGATGATCTAGACACACTTGGATTTTGGTCACGATTGCCATATTTATGAAGATAATGCCAAGCTAGATATATCATGACTTTTGAAAATTACTATTCAAGGAAGCAATATATTAACAAATTCTACATATAAAGATGTACATAGTAAAACCTTTGAAATGATCAGAAGAAGAATATTCTAATGATAGAAAAACCTATTACCTTGTTAAATAGAGTAAAGTATGTACTCAGAAAGCTACATTGGCAATCTATAAAAATATGCAGCAATGTAAATGGTTTAAAGAGAAGAATATAATTAACTTAAAAGGAGGGTGCAATATTTTTGCATCATTATGCTCAAAGATTGCACAACTATATTTTAGATATCTTTGAACTTAGCCTGAAAACAATTTCCAGTTCAAACTCTTATATGACCCATACATTAAATCTATATAATTCATAATGTCAACTAATTTTAGAACATAGACTACTGCACAATAAAAGAATAAATGCATTTTGAAATAAGAACTGAAGAGAACTCCAACTAAGAATAAAAAATTATGAAATCGTCATTAGCACTAATGTCTGGTTGAAGTGAAAATTTATCTAGCACAATTCAGTTTAAATCGTCTTGTTTGATAAAATTTACTTCTATTACTTTGTATGAATAAGCAGATTCAATTTTCTTAAGTTATATGTGAGTTGAAATCCAACACAGAAACTTGTCCCAAAAATTCAAACAATGGTGATTATAAAATCTAAAGTTAGATTTGGAAAATGTAAAATGTTGTCATAAAATTACAAAAGCAAGCATTTGTATTTTGATGCACAAACTGAAGTCAAACTTACAAATAGGATTTTAAGTTGGTAGTATGAGAAATTTATAAACCATAATGAAAGGAGAATCTTTAGCAATATTATCGAAATTTGAGACTGCATTATTGAACTTCAGTGGAGACGTAATATAACTAGAAGCAATTTATAAGTAAAATGAGAGCCAAAAGCAAGGAAAACACATACATTTTAATGAACACATGATACGACCCTAATATAAAGTCTAATTAAACCCCTCTTTTGTAAATAAAATACCAATACAAATATATCTCAGCTGCTTGAACTTAAATTATTAGAGTTATTAATATACAAGTTAGAGTAAATGAACGAGTCCAGCAGAGAAATAACGATAGGATATATCACATAGCAAGGGCAAAATAGTAAACAACAATGTACAGCTGTATATCATTGAAAAAGTATTGTGTAAACACTTATATAATGTATGAAACCGTGTATCATTTCATTCATTTAATTCAGCAATAATAAAATCATTCTCGGCTATTTAATACAATCTCCCTCTTCATAAAACTCTTTTATGGTACCACAGCTGTAAAAAGGCCTCACGGCATAAGCATCCTACTAGCTTTCATCAGTAAAATTTCATCATCTGAAAGCTAGCAGTGCCTGTTTTCTCATCAGATTATAAAATCATCATCTGAGAAGGCTGAAGATCAAAAAGCAGAAGATCTTCATCTTGCAGTCTTGTAGTATATGTTTGTATCAGATTTTCAAACCTGATAGTACCACAGTTAGCATCCAAGAATCAAAGCCTCGCCACTAAGTTCATCGTAATATCATCTGAACCGTAGCTTCCCATTCAAGAACAGAAGCCTCGACACTAAGTTCACCAAGACATCATCTGAACCGTAGCTGCTTCTATTCTTATTCGAATTTCCGTCAAGATCCTGATTTCAAGAACCAGCACTAATGGCAGGAGAGGATAATGCCTCAGCAACCACTTCACCAGCCCAGACAACATATCAGAATCAGCAACCATCATCTGTAGATGAGTTGATCAAAATTGTTATTAGTCCACAAAGTCAATGGATAACAATACATCTTGATGAAAGCAATTATTTGCTGTGGAAGTTTCAAATCCTAACAGCCATTAAGGGGTATGGACTGGAAGATTTTGTTCTTGGAACAAAAACTACACCACCAAAGTTCAATTCACACAGTGAAGGCAAGTGATTAAGCAATAAAGAATTCATTACACACCAAAGACAAGACAATCTACTGAGTTCATGGCTTTTATCATCAATCAACATAGAACTACTACCACAAATCATAGGTTGCAACTCCTCAAATGAAATATGGACAACAGTCGAGCAATATTCAACTCATAATCAGCAGCAAAGATAATGCACTACAAGAGACAAATGCATAATTTAAAGAAAGATAGTATGTCAATGAGAGATTATTTGACCAAGATCAAGAATTATTGTGATTTACTTGAGGCTGTTGGGCATAAGATCTCAGATACAAAACAAATATTACCAATTATGAATGGATTGGACAATGAGTATGAAGCTATGGTGGCAGTTATAACATCCAAAGAGGTTATACCATCAATACAATATGTTCACTCAACATTGCTAGCACATGTAGGAAGAATTGAACAAAAAAAGTCTTTTGATTCGGAAATGTTAGTTAACTATGCAGCCAACAAAAGAAACAAGGGATATGAAAGAAATGTCAACAACAAACATGAAACGGGGCCAAGAAATGAACAAAACCATCCAAGAAATCAATCTAGAAGGTTTAGAGGCAGAGGAGGCAGATGGAACAATAATAACAGACCAAAATGCCAAATATGTGAAAAGATGGGGCACACAGCAAACAAGTGCTACTTTAGATTTGACTCAAATTAAAATACTTCACAAAACTCAAGCAATCAAAGAAACATGTCTATGAATGCAAATTTGGCTGGTATGCAGCAAGATGAACAGAGAGTACATAACCTAAACACTGGTGAAGCAGCAAAGCTAGAAGACATCATAAGTGAGAGCTGGCACCCTGATTCTGGTGCAACCTACCATGTAACTAGCAATCTACAGAATCTGAATATTGGAAGCAAGGAGTACAAAGGTAAACAATCAATTTCAATAGATAATGACACTTGCATTAATATTACACACACTGGCAGGACACAAATTAAGGACCAAAGAATCTTACAACTTAACAACTTATTAAGAGTGCCCAATATAAGGAAAAATCTTATCAGTGTGTCTAGATTTGCACAAAATAATAATGTGTTTTTTGAGTTCTACCCAAAATATTTTTTAGTTAGAGATATTCAGACTAAACAAATTTTACTACAGGGTGAAACACATAATGGACTTTATAGATTCAACTTGTCAAATGACAGTAGTTCAAATAACTCAAGAAAATGTTGCAATCTAACTGAATCAGATTTACAGCAACCCACCAAAGGTGTATTTGATGTATGGCACTGCAAGTTAGCTCATCCTAGTGTGAAAGTTGTAAAACAAGTATTGGCAGATAATAAAATAGTAGTAAAAAATATACCTTCTTTTTATATGTGTACTTATTGTCAGATGGGAAAAAGTCATAAATTGGGATTTCCAGAATCAAAATCTGAGTTTGATAAACCCCTACAACTTATTGCAGTTGATTTATGGGGACCTGCACCTATCAACTCAGATTATGGATTCAAATATTATATATCTTTTGTAGATGCATATTCCAGGTACACTTGGATATTTTTCTTGAAATCAAAATCTGAAGCACACAATGCTGCAATACAATTTATAAGGCAAGCAGAGAGGCAAAAAAATTAGCAGGTAAAGTGCAGACTGATGGAGGTACAGAGTATAAAACTTTAAAAGAACTCTTTCAAATGAAAGGAATAATTCATAGAATGACATGTCCTCATACTTCAGAACAAAATGGTTTAGTAGAAAGAAAACATAGACACATAGTAGAAACTGGTTTAACTTTACTAGCACAGGCCTCACTTCCATTGAAATTTTGGGCAGATGCTTTTGCAACTGCTGTCTACCTAATTAATAGAATACCAACCAAGGTATTGCAAGGCAAAATTCCAATGGAAGTGCTGCTCAAGCAAAAACCTGATTATCAAAGTCTTAAAACTTTTGGGTGTCTATGTTTTCCCCATCTACGACCATATAACTCACATAAATTAAATTTCAGATCCACACCATGCACCTTTTTAGGTTATGGTATGAATTAGAAAGGATACAAATGCCTAGACAACAGTAAAAAGGTATTTGTGTCTAGACATGTTGTATTTAATGAACATGTGTTTCCATTTGCTACTCCAAGTGTAAAAGCTACTCAAAAAGTGTACAATGCAAAAGCTTCCATTCCATCAATACCTCTCTACTCACACAATGAAAGTCTAGAATATATGGAAAGTGAAAGTAGTTCAGACCACCAACATGCAATGTCTCAAAGTGAACCTGGTCAAGATGAACCGGATTCACTTCAACATTTTACTGATACACCAGTTAATGAAAGCAATTCAGAGAATAGAAGGAATAATGACAGTCAAGAGGCAAGCATGGATCAATTAAATATGCAGTCGGAACATGCAACTAGAGGACATCACATGATAACAAGATCAAAAAGTGCTATTTTTAAGCCTAAGTTATATGCTGCAAACATCATCTGTGATGAACCAGTAACCTTTGATCAAGCATTCAACAATGAAAAGTGGAGGACTGCCATGGAAGATGAATATAATGCTCTAATAAGAAACAAGACATGGAGTCTTGTTCCTTTGCCTAACAACAAGACTGCAATTGGTTCAAGTGGATTTATAAACTAAAGAAAAATCCAGATGGAACAATTCAAAAATATAAAGCAAGATTTGTTGGGGTTCATCCAACAGCATGGTTTTGATTTCAGTGAAACTTTTTCTCCAGTAGTAAAACCATCAACTATAAGAGTAATTCTAACCATAGCATTGTCAAAGAAATGGAATATCGGGCAACTAGATGTAAACAATGCATTTTTGAATGGTGAACTTCAAGAGGAAGTGTACATGGATCGGCCATCAGGTTTCAAACAGTCATAATAAAACACAATGGTGTGCAAACTTCAGAAGGCAATCTATGGTCTAAAGCAGACTCCTAGAGTATGGTTTGACAAGTTAAAAGCAACACTTGTTAAACTAGACTATCGTCCAGCAAAATCAGATTGTTCTCTGTTTATCAAATTCAACAATAATATAATCACATACATTCTTGTATATGTGGATGATTTCATAATTACAGGCAACAGTAATGAAGAGATCAAACATATAATTCAGCATCTGGACAAGCAGTTTTCAATCAAAGATTTAGGCTCACTTAGCTACTTTCTGGGGACAGAAGTCAATAAAATATCAGATTCAGAACTACACCTATGCTAAAAAAAGTATATTAAGGAATTACTTGTCAAAGCAAAGACGGACAAAGCAAAGCCATTACCAACACCAATGACCAGCAACTTACATCTCTCAAAACACAGTGGTGAATCAATTTTAAATGAAAAAGAATACAGAAGCATAGTAGGAGCTCTGCAATATGCAACAATAACAAGACCAGAAATTGCATATAGTGTTAACAAAGTATGTCAATTTATGCACCAACCAAAATTAGATCATTGGAAAGCAGTTAAAAGAGTGTTAAGGTATCTAAATGGAACACTAGACCATGGTATAATACTGAAAGCAAGCAGAAATCTCACCATAACTGCATTTGCCGATGCTGACTGGGCCTCCGACGTAGATCAACTACCGATACTGCGTATATTTTGGCGAAAACATAGTCTCATGGTGTTCGAAAAAGCACCCAACTGTATCACGATCTAGCACAGAATCAGAGTACAGAAGCCTAGCCAGCACAACACTTGAAGTGATGTGGTTAGAATCACTGCTCAATGAGCTTAAAATCGAGAAAAACAACAAATCTGTGATATGGTGTGATAATTTAAGTGCTCTATCGCTATCAGCAAACCCTATTCTACATTCAAGGACTAAACACATGGAGATTGACTTATATTTCGTTAGAGAACAAGTAAACAAAGGCAAAATTAGCATAAATCATGTTCCAACTTCCTACTAAAGAGCGGATATACTTACTAAAGCCTTATCAACAAAGAATTTTTATTGATTAAGGGAAGATCTGAAAGTCAAAAGCCATGGCAGCAGATTTAGGGAGAAGACCAAAACCCTAGATCGAAATGAGGGAAGGAGTTAGAGTAAATGAATGAGTCCAGTAGAGAAATAATGATAGAATATATCACATAGCAAGGGGAAAATAGTAAACAACAATGTACAGCTGTATATCATTGAAAAAGTCTTGTGTAAACACTTATATAATGTATCAAACCATGTATCATTTCATTCATTCAATTCAGCAATAATAAAATCATTCTCTGCTATTCAGTACAATCTCCCTCTTCATAAAACTCTTTTAATACATGAATTCTCAATAAGTTTCAAGGAGTGGCACTATTACTAGAAGTCGATAGACTGAAACAGATAGTTCTACAACTTTAAATTAAAATGAGATGGACCTAAATTCATGCAAACAATTGAACAAATTATATAAAAAATGTAAAAATAACTTAAAATCATTATACTTAATCTAATACGAATAGATAAAAATCTTTTCATTTTTGACATTTTTAGTAGAAATTTAGGCTCCACGTACAATTTGCAACATATTCCCCGGTGCAGTAATGCATCAAATGCATATTATACTAAGTGAAAAACTGCAAAAAAACAAAGATGTAATGCGTAGAAGATTGAAATAAACTAAAATATCAAACAAAAACCTATCAAATTTGCACAATAAGATGTTTTGATTAAACTGTAGATAAAAACCAAGCACCTCGGCCAAGGAAAGATCCAGTAAACCGATTTAATGGTATAATCTATATTAAGATATAACAGTTTAGAAAAGTATGTTCCTAAAATACAGCCAAGTGCTAAAAATGGATCTCCATATCCCTTAATATATTGGAAAGTTGTCGACAAAATAATAAAATATAATGGTTATTTACTTTGATCATTACCACATACTTCGAGTGAAAATCATCAAGCTTCTTCAGATTTGATTATATCATTTTGCTTGATTTCCTTAGTCGATCCACTGCTCATACGTTGATTCATATTTCTCCAAACACACCTACTGTTAATCAATTAAACATTGCATTAAAGCAATGGAATATATGATGACATGATTCAAGGATAGTTCAAAATGGCAATGCATGTGGTTATTTATTTTTACATGTATGTGTGTAGCAATCATGCATGGTAGAAATAATCCAGTGAATAATCGAAGTTGTTTTGGTGTAAATAAAAATAAAAATTATGTCGTCGCATTCTTTATTAAAATAGAGGAATAAACCAAAATAGCCCAAAAGAGACTTATCAAAGTAGACATACATGTGCAGTTTTGTACAGGATAGAAAATAATGAATCACCTCATTTTGAAAGCTTGAATCTTAAATACGCATTGGTGAATTCACTCATCATTACATAATGAAAATATAAGACGCGACTAATATGAAACTACTTCGACGAAAGTAAGAAAGAACATCATTCTGCTAAGTCTAGTTTAATTTAGATCTTTATGTTGGAAAATTTCAATATATGGATCACAAATGTAAAATAAATGTGTTGTGCTATTTTAGTGTAAAGCCTAATTGAAGTGGTCAAATTTTTAATTGAACCTAAAAGGCTTAAAGATATAATTGTCTGACATTAATGTGTAGATACCGGAGCAATTCTAATTTGTTGAAGGCGCAGCTCTAGTTTTCTTCTAATCTCTTCTATGAAAATAATTCAGATCTATGATTTATGTCAATTTGAAAGATCAAATTAATTCTTATTCTCTTTCAGTAAACACTTATGGATTCAAGTATGGCTTCCGCTAATTTATTTATCTTCCTCTGATATCTTTTCAATCAAATCAATATGGGTCACTTATTCAGATATAGGGTTTTATGATTAATCAATCCTAAAGTATATTGAAATCCTAGTATCATAGCCATCCATCATTGATTTCATTGGGAAATTATTTTATTTTTTTATTATGAACAACTTTTAAATTAAACTTCATTTAGAAGTTGTTAAATTCCACTTATGTTTTAAATAAGCTTGATTTATGTATAAAGGATTTTTTTAGTGATGATTTTGGATTTGGTTTAGTATCAATTTTTTCCAATGTATTTTAAATTGAAAGCCTGATCTATGAAACTATTTTAGTATAGAAATATAGATCTAAATGATATGTATGTTATTTATGAAATATAAGCTAGAATTTTAAAATCATTAATTTTTTGGAAATAATCTAAATTTCTCTACATTTTGGAAACAAATTATGTCAATTAAAGCATCCACATGTTTATTATTATGTATTTTGTAAATAAATTATGAATTTTAATATAAGGAATACTTTGGATCTGATATGTACAATCATTTTCTTTAATGTTTATTATTGGTATGGATAGATATATATAATTTTGAACCATTTATGCAAGAAATATAAATCTAGTACTATGATCATTTTACCTTAATTAACTTTTGATTAAGTAATTTGGATATATATAAAGTATTTTAGCTATTTCAGAATTTTTGATTAATTAGAAATAAAGTATGCTCCCTTAATGTGTTTATGTTTCTTTTATGATTGAATAAATTTTACTATGATACTAATTTACATTTTAGATCACATAACAGTTAATTGCATTTATTTTTATCATAAATGCATTGAATGTGGTTGTTATGGTAATAAATGAATTAAT
Source organism: Allium fistulosum (assembly GCA_030737815.1). Lineage (NCBI taxonomy): Eukaryota > Viridiplantae > Streptophyta > Magnoliopsida > Asparagales > Amaryllidaceae > Allium > Allium fistulosum. The sequence continues at coordinate 72,917,771 of CM060903.1, forward strand.
TTATTTTCATAAACGCACTAAATGCATCATTTATAATAAATTTAATGATGCAGCATGTTTGTATTTGAAATAATAACAGGTATATGGTTTATTATTTGATGCATTTATGTCTAAAGTTACAGATATTTTATATGTATGACCCATGCTCGTTGAAAACATGTTTCACTTTCTTGCTTCGATTATCATAAATTAAAAGAAGTAATAGTTTTCATATTTTTCCAAAATGCATGGTTACAAATCTTCATTAAGTATTCAAATAATAAGCTAAAGAAAAAGTGATACAGTAGCATTCTGTATATCTATATTATGGTTCAAAAATACATCATGGCTACTACATTCATTCATGTTATTTAGTACGACATTTAATATGTCATTTATATATAACATAACGTGGCATTTAATTCTGGCATTCATATGTGGTATTTGTCATGTAATTTATTTATGATGCCTTGTATCATATTTGTTTAGGGAATGCCATGAATAAAACCACATACCTAAAGCAAAAGAATATAACAGCCATGATTAAAACATGTTATGCTACAATTATAATTTTTAGATTTTCAAGTGTCATATTGATTTATAACATTTTTCGAAGTGTTTTATAGCACTTGAAATATATTGTAAATACACTATGAAATAAATTCAAATATATTTTTGGTGTCACTTTGCAAACTAATTGTAAATATCCTACATTCCAAGTGAACTAATTGAAATAACATGTCATCAAAGTGACCTCTCTTCTTTTAGTTATTCATGAAAATGTTTGATATTTGTATGTATTTATTCATGGGGATATTAGCCGGTCTAAAGGAAGACTGATATTTGGTCGAATCACTTACACATATGTGATGAAAATATGTGACAATTATAAGATTTTACAACTGAATAACTAATAGCCCAAAGGAAGATTGTTATTTGACTTGAATTTTTTGTCAATTTTATATCATTACAACAAGTGTACCACTTACACTTAATATTACTATCCAAAGACTTGATATTAATGTTGTGCTAGGTATCTTGAGAAGAGACTTACCAATTATTTGAATTTACTATGGTTGATATTTGGATATGAACATATATGGTCAATCTTTATTTTTGTTTAATTTTCAACTAATTTGACTAAAGTGTATGCCAATTTTAATAATATTCTCATCTGGTTTGGGACTAACTATAAAGATTAGTAAGCGAACGTGTTGTTTGTTCTTGACTTCGTGTATCTTGCTCTTGCAATTAGGAGGGTCACGACCACCTCTACTACAGTTGAATGTTCTTATAATGTTATGAAGAACATTTAGGGTGGGGTAATTCAAATAGCAAGAGTCAAAGGATCATAAAGTAAAATATTTCAGAAGCTTTCAAGGATGTGGTATCCGTAGGGATAACTAATTTTAAAGAGTTCTTTACTAAGAATGAAAAGAGTTTTGTCAAAATGATAAGGGGAAACAAGCACGCTTTGTAGTGCTTGATTCTATAGAGTCAAAATAAGGGAAACATAAATGAGTACTATATGAAAAAATGTTGCTTCAAAACTTAAAGGTACTCAAGTTATAGTTAACCTTTTTCTATTCTTCTTATTTACAGTATAACCATTTTAATAATATTATTCTTGTTTTAAAAATACTCTTATTGAGCTCATTTTGCATTGTGGTAAGAAGAAGAAAGATTGAAGCACGTTAAGATAAAAAGTACCCATTTAATGTACATTGTAAATAAATGTATAAATAAGGATAAAGAAGTCGCTAAGGATCTAGAAGAAAAGAAATAACATATAGATATATTTATTGTTGTTTCTTTTATGAAATCTATGGACATATAAAAGGAAGTTTACTAGACATTACACATGTCATGTCTAAAAAGATATGCATATTGTTTGAATTTTTTTGATATTTTTGTTATACTATCACTTAGATAGATTTTGGTTTCTAATTTTGATATGAACAAATGTAACGACTGCCTTTTTTGCATCAAAAGACGAGCCATTAAGAGTAGAAGAAAAATAAAGATAAGAAGAAACTAAACAATCACAGATTCTCACCATGAATCAGAACAACATATAATAGATAACATAGATATTACATAGTCATTCCCATAATAATAATAATAATACATCAGAGTCATTACATTGCAATTTCAATTGGACAGTTATACTACCTGCCCATCACAAAATACATAGATCATATATAAACATAGCAGGAATAAGATAATAGCTAGCTACGATGAAGCCACCTGCTCCAGCTCCTCCAAAATGCTACCGTAAGAAACCTAGATCACTTGGCTACTTATAAAAATTTGAGCACCCAAGAGTTTTAAGAAAAGAAAATAAAACTCCGGGTCATACATGGGTCTGGTGTGAGTAAACTTTAACAACTTAATTTTTACTTTTATAAAACGCTTTGAAAATCAAAGGTATTTCGTATGACCACATCACACATAAACACGGATGGGTTTTGACCTTACGATAACCAAACACTTTATACAGAAATTCAGTGATATTATCATAATGTCTAGGGTTTCAAGTAAATAATTCACATAGGCGAAATTATTACATTAATTAAATTCCAGCATAATAGGTATAAAATTAAGATCGAATGCACTTATGGAAAATGGATTCCATATAATGACTGGGCTAGTGCGGTACCGCATGTCACGGTGCATCTGTAGATAAAATAACACCGAGGACCTCACTCGAATCCCTTGCCAACACAAGACCGGCCTACCCCTTATTGGATAGTACCGAACAAGATCAACCCTCGGTTGGGATCAACAACCGTACCGAAGCATACACAAGTTGATGAGGCCTGTGGCTACGTTTAGCCTTGCTGCACCTCCCCTTTTTAGTCATTGCCGGTTGATGAGGCATGTGGCTACGTTTACCTTTATTATAGCATTTCCACTTGGAATGCTAACGTTGCCTTCCATATGTTGACACAATATCAGCACCCATCCATACAAGTCGTTCGGGAGATGAACAAACCGAAGGCACTATCTCTACTACAACCGTTTTGGAATCACCCTTAGGGTTAGTAGCAAATAGCCCTTGCACTTCTAAGTCTTCATCTTGAACCTTGCCTTCATTGTTTCCAATTCTAACGTTTACGTTGGTTCGAAGTAGTTTTCGGATAACAACTAATATTTGATACCGGTCTCTCCAAACCAACATTCGATAATTTTAAAGGGTCAAGTTGTTTATAGTGGACCATTCCACTATCAGGGTGTAATATTTACATATGGACATACGCTCCATATGCTTATATTATCATGACCCGCTTATCGAAATTAATCCTCTTGTATTTATCATATTCCCGAAGCGCGGTATTTATGATAAGTACAAGTCGACTTACTTTCAATAAAACGTGTCAACGTTTTATTACAACTACTTTAATTCATTTGACTACTCAATAGCATGGAAAAGAGATCCTTTTGTTTCAAAACAATTTTATTAAACAAGGAAGTTTGTTAAAATAAATAACCGATAGAATTTAAAAGAAAACTTTAAAACAAATAAATTCCCATTTTAATCATAAGTTTAAACCCTCAATTAAACCTTAATTAATCTTAATTAAATCAAAATTAAATCATAAATAACCCTAAGTTTATTTACATTTAAACTTTAATTAAATAACATTTATTTAAAATTAAACCCAAATTAGGTGTATAATTAACCTTTGATTAAATAATAATAAATTAAATAACTTACTCTAATTAATTAATTAAATAAATAAAATAAACTTTATTAAATAAAATTAATTCCCTTTTATTTTAATTAATCATTATTTAAAATTTACTTAATTAAAAATAATTAACTTAGTTAATAATTTCTTAAAATCTAATTATTTAACCTAATTACTTAATTAATTAATAATTACCCAAATTAATTTAAATTAAATAAATAAATTACTAAATGATTAAAAAACTTAAAATTTTGACTTACTTAATTAATTCAAAATGATTTTTCAAAAAAAAATCCAAAAGAAACTCTTAAAACTTGAAATCGTGAAATATTCCGAACTGCATCCATAGCGACTATCGCTATAAACGCAGTTCGCTAGAATTGATTTCTAGGTGAAATCTTTATTTTAACTCTGGCTACTACATCTTTGAAAACACAAATGGAAAAGTTTTGAAAACTTAAAACAAAAGTAAAAACTTGGAAAAACATTTTCGAAAATCCAAAGCTAGAAAATAGCTTTCGTTTTCAAATCGGATCTCAAGTCCTTTACGACTTTTCAAGGTGCAAACTTCACAACATTTTCATCATATACACATGGTTTTGTTATCATAAACATACTACCATAATAGCATACCCAATATTACATATCCATATACATATCCAAACATATCAACATATCAACCAATCACCAAATCCAATTTCAAACATAAACATATCATCATATGTCATCAATACGACATGATAATTCAACATAAAAATTACCATATTTTCACAACATATAGTCCATCAAAATCAAGTTAATTTCTTTTCCAAAAACAAAAGTTTTACTCACCGAAAATTTTCTAAATCAAAGCGAACATTTTTCCAAAACTTGAAAACGCTTAAGAATGTTGCAAATTTGTAACTTTTGGACCCTCGAACACTTGAATTAGGCTCGGCCAAGTGGTGTTTGGGCAAGGCCTTGGGCTAATGTGCTCGACCTTGGGATGTTTCGGCTCGACACTTATGTTCTTTTGGGGATGTGGCTTGAAACTTGGAAGAAGAGTGTTGTAGAAGATGTAGAAGTAGTTTTATGAAATAAGGAGGTGTTTGGTGAAAGAAGTGATATTTCTTGTTTTATAATTTATGAAGAGGAGGCCATGGCTACTTTTCTTGAGCTCTAAGGATTTTCAAAGTGGAAGAAGAGATTGTAAAATGGGAAGAATGAAAGTAAGGGGGTATTTATAGGCTTAGGATTTAATTATAAGAATATATAAGTGTTTATATTAAAATATATGTATGCATGTATTGCCATACCCCTCCACCCCCCTAAATCCGTCCATACCTTGTACCCCTCTCCTTTCACTATTCATACCATATCACATGTACTTGTGTTGAAAAAAGTACATTTTTATATGTATATATATGTATATATACATACTTTTATTAAATAAGATCTTATATGTTAATATGTTTAAGTGTATAAATGTTTACATGCATATGTACATGTACACAACATGTTAAAGTAGTTTGTAATGTATGAATGTGTGTTTAACATAGTGTTATAACCTTTTGAATAACTTTTAACCAATGAAAAATCGATATTTCGGAAAATAATTTTCGGTCACATTTTCTATTTTTGTATAAAATAAATATATTGGTACCACAACTAATATAATTACTAGAACACACAACTAAAATAATTACTTTTAAGGACAATATGCAAATAATTAGTTTCTAGGGCCTAAAAACCCATGAAATTATGTCCTTGAAAGTAATTGGACAGCTGGCTTTATCCTTGAAAGTAATTATTCTACTGGCTTTGGCCTTGAAAGTAATTATTTCAAATGCGTGTCCTAGAAATTAATTGGACTGCAAAGTTTGTCCTTCTAGTGAAATGCCCCTTTTAGAAATGATTATATTATCATTAATTAGTATTTAAAATAGTTTTATTTGTTAATAAAAATCCATTTATTAATTATTTAAAATATAATTAAATATTTATTTAAATAGCGATTAAATTCTGGGTCGTTACACTCTCCTCACTTAAAAGAATTTCGTCTCGAAATTAGAAATCAAGGAGATAATTCAAACTATGCAAAGTTTGTATATTCATATCATAAAACACATACAAAGACATACACTAAGCATCCATAGCAAACAAACATACACTATACATACAATAGACAATCAACTAACTATCCTAACATCAACTCGGGATAGGTTTCTCTCATACGATCCACCGCCTCCCAAGTGCAGTCTCTAGGATCCTCGCTCCACTAAATATTAAATAGTCATACCACCTTGTTACGCAACCTCTTCTCATCCTAATCCACAACATAGACTAGATGTCTAACCACTATCAGGTTCGGTTCTATTCCTCTTGAACCGATGGCTCCACAATCAAAGATGGGTCATGAACATATTTCCTCAAATGAGACACATGGAACACAATATGAACTGCCACCAATCTCTTTGGCAACTACACCTTATAAGCAATTGATCCAATCCTCTCAAGAATACGGAAGGGTCCAACATACCTTGGAGCTAACTTCCTAGCTTTCCTAAATCTAATAGCTCCTCTTATTGGTGAAATCTTCACGAACACCAAATCTCCAACCATAAATTCCAAGTCCCTTCGCCTTTTATCCACATAACTCTTTTGGCAATCCTGGGCCTCCTTAATTCTTTTCTTAATCACTGCAACTTTCTCTGTAGCCTCTCAGATCATATCTGGTCCAAGAACTAATCTGTCTTCCATCTCAACCCAACATGTTGGTGACTTCCATGGTCTTCCGTATAGGGCTTCATATGGTGCCATTCCTATACTTGCTTGGAAGCTACTGTTGTAGGAGAATTCAACCAAATGCAAATGATCCTCCCATGATCCACCAAAATTCAAAATACACGCCCTTAAGAGATCCTCTAGAATCTGATTCACCCGCTCCGTCTGTTTGTCGGTTTGGGACTCGACCACTTACAATACTCACAGGAACTCCATGCAACTTGACTATCTCCTTCATAAAAATTTCCGCTAAAGAATCAGCGGTCCTTGTTGGTTTCATCGGAATAAAATGTGCGCTCTTCGTTAGCCGATCCACGATAACTCATACTCCTTCATTTCCTTTTCTTGTTCTGGGCAAACCATCGATAAAATCCATTGATATCATTTCTAATTTCCAATTGGGTATCTCCAAAGGTTGTAATAATCCGGCTACCTTCTGATGATTACCTTTTATTTGTTGATAGCACGTACACCTACTAACAAAGATAGAGATATCTCTCTTCATTTCCTTCCACCAAAACATCCGCTTCATGTCCCTATGCATCTTTGAGACACCTAGATGGATACTCAACTTTGAACGATGGCATTCTAAAAAAACTTTCTGCCTAAGACCATTGACATTCGGTACATAGATTCATCCATTTATCCTCAAAACTCCTCGGTTATCAATCTTAAAACTTGTGCACTGCCCCTCCTCAACCCTCCTGATGATTTCCATTAAGCTTCTATCCATTCTTTTCTTGCTTGCTATCCTTTCTAGGAGAGTCGGGATAACCTCCAAAAGAGTCAAAACAGCATTCTTTCTTAAGGCATCCACCACCACATTAGCCTTCCCTAGCGTATAAAGAATATCCAAGCCAAAGGCCAGCAGAAACTCTAAACACCTCTGTTGCCTCAAGTTCAGATCCTTCTGAGTAAAAAGATACTTTAGGGATTTATGATCCATGAAGAGCTCGGATTTTTCACCTAATTAAAGAAAGAAAACTTACTCCTAAAATCTCTAAAGATTAGAAAGAAACTAAGAGGGATAGAAGGATCTTTACCCAGCAAGTAGTTCCTGCACATTTTCAGTGCAAAGACAACAGCCAACAACTCCAAGTCAAGCGTAGCACAGTTCTTCTCGTGAGGCTTCAACTGCCTACTTGCATACGTAATCACTCTACCATTCTGCATCAAAACAGTGCTTAGTCCCACTCCACATGCATCTATGTAAACCGTGAACCCACTATCCTCATTTGGAATAGCCAAAACTGGCACACTGGTCAATTCTTCTTCAATTCCAGAAATGCCTCTTTACACTTTGGAGTCCATATAAACTTCTCCCCCTTCTTGGTTAACTTAGTCAGATGGGAGGAGATCATAGAGTAATCCTGAATAAATCTTCTATGGTATCTAGCCAACCCCAAGAAACTGCGATCTAAGTTAGGAGTCTGCGGTTGCTTCCATTCTCGAACAGCCTCCACCTTCATTGGATCCACTGAAATACCCTCTCCTATCACAATATGTCCTAAGAATCTTACTTCTAATTTTCAAAAATGGCATTTAGAAAATTTCGCCTTCAGGACATGCCTCCTCAATGTCTCCAACACCACTTCCAAATGATACTTATGCTCCTCCTCAGATTTGGAGTACATAAGGATTTCGTCGATGAAAACTAACACAAACTTGTTAAGAACATCTCGGAAAAACACAATTCATGAGATCAACAAAATATGTTGGTGCATTGGTTAGCCCGAAAGGCATAACCAACCACTCAAAGAAACAGTCAGGACCTCTAAAAGCAGTTAAGGGTATACTATCTTAAGCAACCCTCAGCTGGTGGAATCCAGTAGCGAGATCCATCTGAGAAAATATCGTAGCTCCATGAAGTTGATCAAAAAGATCATTGATGCGGGGTAAGGGGTATTTGTTCCTAATGGGCAGATTATTCAACTCCATATAGTCCACGCACAACCTTAAAGATCCGTCAGACTTCGCCCCAAACACCACAGCAGACCCTTAACTCGAATGACTAGGTCTAATCAATCTTCTACTTAACAGGTCCTGGGTTTGACTTACCAACTTCTCTCTCCCCCTCGGAGCCATTCTTCGCTTAGGTTGAACCACAGGCCTTGCACCAGGGACCAAATCAATGCGAAACTTAATCTCTCGGTGCGGGGGTAAACTTTTAACTTCTTCGAAAACATCGGGAAAATCCCTAACAATTTCAATAGACCCTAAACTCTCCTGGGTTGCTTAAAGGGCATACAAGAAACTACACATATTAGTATCGGGTTCCTTACAAGGTACTTTAGCAACCCTTCCCAAATTGGTTACTAATGATACAGTTCTTTCATTACAATCTAAAACAACTCCATATTTCAATAAACAATCCATACCTAGAATAATGTCAAATCCCTTAAAGTCTAAGAATACAGGTCACACGAAAAGTGATGAGAAAGGTAGGAAATTGGCACATCTTCACAAATCATATTCAAATGGGTTACGCCACCTATGGGGTTAGACACACACATAGGGTTTTCTACAATACTAGGAATAAGATGAAATTTACCTACTGATTCACAAGAGATAAAACTATGGGAAGCACCGGTATCAAATAATGCTCGAACAAAAATGCCATTAATCGATAAGGTACCTTCAAGGACGCCTTTTCCCTTTACATCTATTGAAGTAGACGGTTCATTCTTAATGGCGTATACCTTGGGCTGTTGCACCTTCCTCATGAGTGGGCAGTCTTTTACCATATGCCCGGGCTGATGGCAATTAAAACAAAGAGTCTTCTGGACCATCGGAGAGACATGTCCACCTTGCTGTTACTGCTTTGGAACTTCACGATTCAGACAATACCTGGCAATACGTCCTTTTTGCTTGCAAATATAACACCCACTATCCTTAGACTTGCCTCCTTGACCTTCTCTCCGCTTCCCTTTTCCTTGCTTCTTCCAATTTGGATTGAACTTCCTCTTTTTAGAACCGTTTCCACTAGTATTTCCACTAGACATACGGGAGTAGGCTTCTTCTTTTCCAAGGTCTCGTACCTCAGAGCCTTATCAACTAGGTCCAAAAAAGTACCTTTAATATGAGCAATCATTTTCTCATGGTATTCCTCCCTTATGCCCAAGACAAACATCTCATTCTTCTTTAATGGGGTGTTGATCAATTCTGGTCCAAAATGAGATAACTCGTTGAATTTCATCTCATAGTATGCTATCGATAGATCCTCCTACTTCAAATCCAAAAAGTTGCGGTACATCCGGGTCTTTCCTGTTACCAAAAAGAATTGGTCCTCAATAACGTCTTTGAATCGGAACCATGAGAATTCTTCCTTAGGAACATTTGCAGTAAGGGAGTCCCACTAAGCTGTTGCTCCCTCTTGCAGTTGCCATGCTGCTAAGAACCTTTTCTGTTCATTGGACAAACCAAGATCTTTAAAAATCTTATCGCAAGATCGCAACAAAGCTTGCACTTCAATGATATACTTGGTTCCTTTAAATGGTTTCCCTTCGAGGTTGGTTTAATCCTTGCATATGGTTGTGAAATTCACTCTTGGCTGCTCTGGCGCTGCCTCTTCGGTAATCTAAACCCCTCCCGGATTTAGGGTTCGACCATTTGTAGTTGTAGTACTACCTGCTCCCCTACCTCGTCTGCCTCTGTTACTCATATCTTACTACCTGGATATTGTAAGATAATTCTTAGAATACTTGGACGAGATAAATGTTGAAAGAATGGCACTAATCAAACCTATCAAGCTGATCCATCGATTAGGGATATATATGTACCAGTAAACTTACAAATACACACTCTCAAAGTTGACCCTAACCCAAAGCCTAAGTATTCGCTCAACCTAGGCTCTGATACCACAATGTAACGACCGCCTTTCTTGCACCCAAAGACGAGCCATTAAAGGTAGAAGAATATGAAAGATAAAAAGAAACTAAACAATCATAGAATCTCACCATGAATCAAAATAACATATGATATATAACATAGATATTGCATAGTCATTACCATAATAATAATACATCAGAGTTGTTACATTGCAATTTTAATTGGACAGTTATACTGCCTACCCATCACAAAATACGTAGATCATACATAAGCACAGTGGAATAAGATAATAACTAGCTATGTAATGACCCGTAAATTTTAACGGGTTTTAATAACGTAATTAACTGAGTTTTTGTGAAATTTTAAACAATTGAATTTGGAAAAAAAAATTGATATTTGTTATGCGTCTACTTAACATAGAAAATGGTAAATTTTTATTTGAAAATATGAATGTTAGTTTTATTGTATAATTTTCAATTTCAATTTTAAATCAGTTGAAATTAAATGAAAATAAAATGTTTCTGAAATCTGAATATTTTTACATAATAAAAATGTAAATCACTTTCTGAGTGGGACGTCATAATTCGTTTCGCCAAATTTGGATTGCTTTAGCTCCATTTATCTTATTTTTGGCATTTTAACAACAGTTTTGCAACGAATATCGACTTTTGATAGGATGGTCGAATCGTTGATATCTGTGTACCATTTTGTTCATCTTGTCGTGCTGATCTTCGCAGTATATTCATTTCTGTGATTCGGAGTCCGGTACGCGGCGAAATCCGCGAAACGGGTAGTAGTATCGGTACTCATTTTGAGTTCTAGAGCGTTCTGTGACCTTTCAATTTCCAACCGTTTGAAAATCAATGGTCATTTGCTTTTATTATTGCATAAATTCTCATGCTAATTTCTCTCTTCCTTATATTCAACTCATATTGCTGGTTCGTATTATGGTCTGTCTCTTCCTTTTCTTTTCTTCGTTTGATATAAAAATATATATACAGTATAATAGTTTTTTTAGTATATGTTGCATTCTTTTTCACTGAATCTACACCCTACCTCCACGAGATCATGGCTGCGACCACTGCTTGTTTTATTCTAGCCTCGTCTCCACCGTCCTCCTCACTCTCTCTCACAATTCGGCCTCCCTCCTCTTTCCCGCATCGCCCAACAACCACCACCCGCCTTCTATCCACTCTCCTGGCCGACCACCACCCTTATTTCCACCGAGCCATGCTCCAAAACCGCCTCACCCCTGACTCGGCCTTCAGTCACCATCGGCCTCTTCCCCTTGCTCTCCCCAGCTCCGGCGCTGCCGTGCTCTCATCATCTGCCACCCAGCGGCCGCTTCCACCACGCCATCACCCTGAGCGCGGCCCAGACCCCGCCTTCTTTCTCTCCGACACCAAGCTTCACACATCTCTCCTTCTTTCTTATAGGTATATATATATTATATTTTTAGTATAAAGGAAAGTATACTTTAAGGGTACGTATATATGTAAAGTTTATAAGTTTATTTCCAAATTGAGAAGTTGCTTGCATTTTTCCTGTAGCTTATATATATATAAAGGTACTTATATATATATATATACTGATCCAGTATACTTCTATGTTTTACTTCTATAGATCATAGTTGATTTTTTATGCTGTCTTGTTTTATATATATGTTATAATAATAATAAAGTGAGTTTATATATATATATATATATGTTTTCAAAAAAATATTTTTTGCATAGTGGCTGTCTGGTTATGTACATATTATATTATATTATAAAGTTTGCCTGTTGTTTGTATATATAAGTCATATATAGGTTGTATGTTATATATATTGTTTTATCAACTCCACTGGCTATTTTCAAACCTACCAGGTCTGCATATATATGTTTACATATCAAGTGTATATATATATTGTTTACATAAAAAAATATGCGTATATATACTATCTACATATTCAAGTCTGCATTTATATATGGTTAATATATATGGTCTATGTATATTTTGGAGTAGCAGGTATATATGTGTGTATAGTTGTATAGGATTTGGGCAACTAGTATATATATATATATATTTTGTTGATGTTCTGTATATATTATGACATATGTACGTTTTATATATACTATTTTATACAATATGTATATGCTTTGAGTCGAAGGAATATGGTATATATATGAGTCAGTATTTCAGATTTGAAGTATAAATTTTAGGTTTAAATAATATATATATGCAAGTCTTTGTGTTTAGATTTATAGTGTATATATATTTTAAATAAAATGTGTACTTGGATCCTAGTTTTGAAGTATATATAAGTATTGATTTTAAATACAATATATATATCTTTGATTTTACATATTTGTATTTTTAGAATAATGATTTTGAATTATATGTATATTTTATTTTAATATTTGTCTTAATTTAAATTATTGATTTTAATAAAATAATAATAATAATAATAATATATATTTTTCATTTATATCAAGCTGATTTGATTTGTCCTCATCGATTCCTATTTATCAGCTTTGTCCGTCAAATCCATGTTCAGCTTACTTCGCTTTGACATTTGTTGTTTTGATTGGTCGATTGTCTAGATCGTGATTCAAACCGCGGCTTGTCGTGTTATCTATTTTCTCTAGCCTCGAAAGGTGAGCAATCGCTCACGATTACATTCTTATATTTAGTAAATTTAATTCACATGAAATGACGATTGAAATATGCTGTTAAATTAGAATTGTTAAGTATTTAATTATTAAATACGATATGCCATTATCTGCCATTGTTTACCTGTGTATATGACACCGTATCATGTTGTGTATATTTTATTTAATTTGTTACTGATGACATATGTCCGTTGTTTATATGTTATATTTTTATCATAATGGTTCCCACTTTGCAAGTTCCCTGTTAATTTATAATTCCCTATGGGTTGAAATGATACATACCCGAATGATCTTGTAGAATAAGGGAAAATCGTTATGGGTTGAAATGATAAACCCAAGCGATTTTCATTTATTTTGAATTTTTGGTATTGCGGGTTGAAATGATACATACCCGTAAATATTTAAATTGCGGATTGAAATGATAAATATACGTCTCACTTGACCATAGGATAGAGAATTATATACGGACACTGTTGGTCAATATTTTGAAAAATGATTTCCAAAGTTTTGAAAGGAAATATATGGTTTGAATAAATATTGATTTTAAAATATAATATATATATAGGCTATTTTTATATATGTATAAAATCTATATTTTAAAATAATATGGTTTGGAAATTTTAATTTATAAGTTAGTTTTGAAAATATAATTTTTAATATTTTTCTTATAATTTTATTATCTTAAAAATATATAAAAATAGATTTAATATAAAATAGATTTAATAATAAGATTTAATTTAATAAAAATTTAACTTAATTGGTTTATAATATGTTTAAATATTTATTTAAATTTATATTAATATTTTAAAAATGGATTTTATAACTTAAATAATAAAGGTTGGAAAGATAAATTAATGTTGACTTGGAATTTAAATTGGTTAATAATTGAATTTAAATAAGAATTTATTTGAACTTGTTGATTTTTAGATGTTGAAAATATGATTTATAACTTGATTTGATAAAAAGTGATTAAATGAATATCCTCAATTTTAAACAAAATTGAGATTGAATATTTAATATTGATTTAAATTTATAAATTGGGATTTTTATAAATTGTTATTAAAAATGATTAAGTGAAGATTTTCCAATTTGAATAAAATTAAAGTTAAATGTCAAAAAATAAATGAAACTTATATTGAAATTGTTTGAATATTTAAACCTTGAATCTTATTGGAATTTAAATGATAGTTCAAACCTGGATCTGAATCGATTTGTGAAATTAGAGGAAACTATTTTTATTATATAAAGTATTTTCAATATATATAAACTATTTTAATATATAAATAATTTTAATATATAAACTATTATATTTTATAACTATTTTAATATATATACTATTTTCAATACCTAAACTGTTTAAGTCAAAAGTGTTATGATTTCAAAAGCGTTATGATTTCAAAAGTGTTATGGTTTCGAAAGTGTTATAATTTTGAAAGTGTTGCGATTCTGGAAATGAATATTATTTAAAGCGATGATATCGAATTGATATGGTTTTTGAAACGAATATGATATTTTGATACGATGTATGAACTATTTGAAAAGAAATGACCACGGTGTGAAATAAGCGTTTGGTTGTTAAAGAGACCGGGATCGGATATTGTCATACTCTCTGCCAATACCGAAAACCGCTTTAACAACTATGTACGTGTTGGAAATTCCAGAATGAAGTAGGATGGTTGGTGGCGATTCTATATGAGGTATTAGCGCAGCCCTGACTCCCGTGAGTCTGCTTGATGTGGCTAAAATAGGAGCCACGCCGGGCCAACTGAGGCCATTCCTTCGATCAGGCTCACTTCTTCGATACCATTCTATTACTTTGTGTTTTGATTAGGTGCACCTTTGATTTAGGAGTGTGTCATGAGGTGGGCAGTAGTAGCTGCTATGCGTTACCACCAGTCCGGATCCGCAAACGGTATATCTACCTTGGCATTGCCTCGCGTGCCTTGTCACATGCCCTATCGCTCCTTCTACGAGTTTGTTTTGTGTCGTACCTATGGAGTGCTCCCTGATATCCCACTTGCGAGTGGAGTTTACAGTATCTGTATAGACTACGACATTATAAAAATGTGTTAAGGGGGATATGAGTAACGCCTTAACGCTATTTTAATAGTTTACTTTACTATAGACATAGTATAATAACGTATATTACTACATTGTAGATAGTTCCACGGATCCTTAGAGGATGGTATCCCAAACATCCTTTAAGTTACTTGTATTTCAGTTGACATTTCACTTGAGTTGAATTTATTAATATAAGAATGTTAATCATGACTCGAGTGTTTTGTGTTTTGCTTTATGCTCGGGTCAGACTGAGTGTCACAGCATCTAAGACTCTCCTTTGGAGATTAGAGCTTTGTTTGAAGATCTATCTATCAAGTTTTCAGTTATTTCAGTTTATTCCAATCATTCATGTTCAGACTCATCAGTTGCTTATGTATTAGAGATTCATTTGTATTTGACATTCTGTTGTATTTTGTTTTAGACTCTAATGTTTTATAGTAGCTTCATGGACTACTATTTATCTATTCCACTGCATACTATTGTAATACTCTATGTTTGTGATTCTGTGATTGATTTATTTACTGTATATGCTAAGTTTTGCCAAATATAAAATTAACAATCTGTTGTTTTGAGCAATTCAAGTCCGACATGTGCGGATGCAAACGATTCGAAATACCAGGTCGTTACAAGTGGTATCAGAGCTCTGGTTTAGGCAAAACTTAGCATATAGATTAAATTTAATTACCGAATCACCTTCGTTCGAGCTTGAATTTCTTCCTCTTTGACTCGGGTTTCCTTTGAATTTTGGAACTTCCGCCTTTGTTCTGAAATCCATTCTTGTCTCTTCTTGTTCGTGTTCTTCTTGATTCTGGAGCATCCCATAGCTCCACTTCGGTTGATCTCTATAATGAATTTGAGCTTATCTTGCCATCCCAATTGGCAACTTCATCCTTTTGGGTGATAAATTCCATCGGCGGTCCCGCCAATCTTGTATGATTTGTAAAGGGGTGAAACTACTTTACAACAGGCGTCAATTCATTGGAGAGTTATATATCCTCGGTTTTGATGCTGTTGTCTCTTGCAAAGCCCGAACCATTTCTCTAGTAGATGACTCGGGTAATCCTCTTGTGATCAAATGTCGATTTCCTTAGGATTTTACAGGCCATTTGATCTTCTCGTTGGTTCTTAGCCTAGTGATCTTGACCACACCCTGATAATCAGGGGATATCCTAATGTTTTGGTAAAGTCACTTCTCTTCCCTTCAAGCGGGAAATTGAATTTCCGCATCAATCTTATTCCGGGAATCTCGGTTGACCCGGTTAAGGTCGCCGCGATAAAAATAAGTCTATCCATTTCTTCTTCTGTAACTTAATTATCTTATCTTCCTTTCGAGTATATCTTCGTAGTTAGAATTCTCTTTGATTAGGGTCCCTCTAAATTTAAATCTCTATCCTTGTTATAAAATACATCCTTGAATCATCGTGTGAGGGAGTGTATTTGTTATTAATATAAAATGTTTTATATTGTGTTGTTTGAGTTGTTAAGTTTGAATTTTGGGTTTCGATCGATTCGTCTAGCTAATGCTATCGATAGGAATTCCAAAACACTTGAACAAAGCAAGCCGACACAATACTGTTTTCAAAATTTGGTAAATGAAATAATTTTGTATAATTATATTTTTTATATAAGTATAATTTTCTGAAATTAGATAGTAAAATGAATTGGTTGTTAGAAATGATAATACTATATTATCATTTATTGTTTGCGCCAAAATTGGTCACAAACACCCAATTGTCGATGACATCACCAGTTCACAATCACATATTACAGATGACAAGTATGTAGAGAATTAAAAATAGAGAACACTCAGAAAATTAAAAGGAAAGCAGTAAAGAACACAGATTTTATAGTGGTTCGGCAACCCGGCCTACATCCACTTTGAAGTTGATGATTTTATTGATGTTTGCTTGCTGACTACAACGAGTTACAACTGATTACAACAGCAAATTTCGAGTACAATGATGGTTCCTGCAGAGTCTGGATGTAGAAGAATCAAAAGTCCCTTTTCTGTAGGCTTTGGGATGATATTTATAGGCGTAGGCTGCAAATATCTTGCTCAGATCTCGGGAGACCTCTTCTGGCACGTGCACGGGCCCACGCGATCGATCCCATGTGATTTTGACTCGATCCGTGATCGATATGAATGAATTTCATATTGATCAAGATCTTGCCCGATCTAGTCTAGATCGATCATGAACATTCTTTAGGTTGTACGCAAGCTCCTGTGAAAATTTGGTGGCATTTGGATTTGTAGATTGTGAGATATGATCGATGCAAGTTTGTGTTTTTCAAAGGCTGTCTCCTTCGCATCGATCACCTCTGCCTTGTTCGTATCGATCACCTCTGCCTTGTTCGTATCGACCACCATTGCACTGTTCATATCGATCGTGATGGATACGAAATGGCGACCACTTGATGGATACAAACAAGACCTTTCAGTTGATGGATATGAACAGTTGAGGCTTGATGGATACGAACAAGACCTTTCAATTGATGGATACGAACAGTTGAGGCTTGATGGATACGAACAAGACTTTTCAGTTGATGGATACGAACAGTTGAGGCTTGATGGATACGAACAAGACCTTTCAGTTGATGGATACGAATAGTTGAGGCTTGATGGATACGAACAAGACCTTTCAGTTAATGGATACGAACAGTTGAGGCTTGATGGATACGAACAAGACCTTTCAGTTGATGGATATGAACAGTTGAGGCTTGATGGATACGTATAAGACCTTTCAGTTGATGGATACGAACAGTTGAGGCTTGATGGATACGAACAAGACCTTTCAGTTGATGGCTTGAATTGCATCGATAATATCTTGAGCATACGAACTCCGATTGACCTGAAATTTCAAACGTAGCCTCTCCAAGCCTTGTGCATCATTCCCAATCGATCCTGTCCTGATTGAAGCCCGGTCAAATTTTGATGACATCGATTGTAGCCTTGTTTTCAATTGATCTCCATTCCTGATATCCATCCTTTCCAGCCAATTTGTGGATATCCCAGCCTTGACCAAAAGGCGGGATAACATTTGCCCCCCAAAACATGCCTTGTGGTAAGAAGGTGTGTTTTGAAATGCTCCAAATCCGGCATTTGAAGTGCATATTTCATCCATAGCCATATCATTTGATTCTTAGTCCAATCCATTACCAAGCCATCCTATCCGAGTGTTGCAGCCATAACCTGATCCAAATTCACGACTGCTTCGAGTCAATGTCCGATTTCGAATTCAGTAACCAAATCCTTAGCCAATTCCATAGCTATCCAAATCCATCAACCAATCTTTAATCCATCTATATCCAATATCCAATAGCCAAATCCATAACATTTCTGAGTTGATATCCAAATTCGGGACCGCTCCGAGTCCTTTGCCAAATCCAAGACCCCTCCGGGTCCATTTATCCAAAGCTAAAATCTGAATCCATGATCTTTCTGGGTTTGACTTCAAAACCATAGACCTCGCCGGGTCGCGTTGTTCTGATCTGATCCCGACTCTCCGGTCGAGGGCTTCTATGCTCTCCGCCTTGGCCCTTCGGTCAAGGACTTTTTACATTTTCCAGCCTCGGCTCTTCGGCCAAGGACTTTTATATTCTCCAGCCTCGGCTCTCCAACCAAGGTCTTTTATATTCTCCGGCCTTGGCTCTCCGGCCAAGGACTTTTATATTCTCCGGCCTCGGCTCTCCGGCCAAGTATTTTTATATTCTCCGGCCTCGGCTCTCCGGCCAAGGACTTTTATATCTCCGGCCTCGGCTCTCCGGCCAAGGACTTTTATATTCTCCGGCCTCAGCTCTCCGGCCAAGGACTTTTATATTCTCCGGCCTCAGCTCTACGGCCAAGGACTTTTGTATTGTGTTTGAGTCCATTCCATCGCTCTTCGGCGAAGGGACTCATAATTCGCGATTACTGCCCGTCTCTCCGGTCTGGACTGTAATCGCGAGACCTCTATTATTCATTACATTGATCCAAATCCAACCATTAAAAATAAGAGTTTTTATAGCCATGGAAAACCAAATAAATGTTTGTATATCCAAGGAAAAAACAAAAGTTTTCAGGAAAACGAAAAACAGGATTTCACAGACTCGAGCAACACGGTTTATCATCGTCTCAGAGCATGCCTAGGGACCGTCCTCAATCCCGTACATGTGTAAGTGATTTAGTTGCATTACTTCGAGTTCTATTACTTATTCCAAGCCATAAATCTATTTAGTTGATAACAATTTGACGTTTCCTAGGTCCAGTACCATCCTCGTTCGAGGTGGGCAGTGGCCGTTCCTGTTCCACTGCCACAGCTCGATTCCTTACATACTGTTGTAGATGACCATTCCTTACATGCTCCTCAACGATATCCCTCAAATGCCTGCAGTCGTTCATGTTGTGCCCATCCAGCTCATGGAATAGGCAATGCCTTCCCGATGCCAGTTCATGATCAGAAGGTTCCCTTCTTGTTGGCCTTCGATATTAGAGGCGCCCTCGAGTGCCCAAATAAATCCTTTCCAGAGTTTCAGTCAGATCTGTGTAAGAAGAAAACTTTGACTCCCTCCGTGGGCTTTTTGAAGTGCTACCGTTATCATTCATTTTCCTTTTGCCTTTGTCATCTTTGTTTGGATTTTCTCTGGGTGGACCTCCATCCCTTACCGCTTAAGCTTCAGCCTCTCTGCCTTCTCTCTCAGCCTGCGCATCTTCCTGCCTTAGAAATCTCTTTGCCTCATTATAGAACTCCCCAAGATCCCTCGGTGGGTCCCGTTCCAATGATATCTTGAAATCCGAATTGTTTGCAATTCCTGAAACCGCTGCCATCAAAACCATCGATGGATCAGGTCGATCCACCAAAGCCACTACTGCATTGAATCTGGTCAAGAAATCTCTAAGTGATTCTCCTTTCCATTGTTTCATTGATGTTAAAGTCATCACATTCTTGGGTCTGGCTATGTGGACCCGAAACTGTCTCATAAACCTTTCAATCAACTCCGTCCATGTGCCAATAGAGCCACTCTCCAGATGTTTGAACCATAACGCCGCTATATCCGTCAGATACAAAGGGAAGCATTGCGCCATGACCTCCTCTGATGCTCCCAGTACTTCCATATGCCTCATGTATCTTGTCAATTGAACAGCGGGATATGTTCTCCCATCATACATCTCCAGTGTTGGTAACTTGAATTCTGGTGGATTCTTGGCTTGCCTGATCGTAGGAGCAAAGGGACTCCTATTCACATCTTCCAGATCTCTATTCACCAGTCCGCCTCTCATGGCTCGTCTGACCATCTCCGCCAATCTATCACCATCGTCAAGTTGTAGCCCTTGTATGTTGCTTCCGACCTGCCCCCCGAGTTCACGAGGGAATCCTGGAATCTGGTCGCCTGGACGGGCATCCATTCCTCTACCAAAGCCATGTTGAACAGCTCCACCTAGTATCTTGCCTGAAGTTGGATCAACGTTCTCCGGATGTGTGCCCCCAAGTTCTGGTGCTGCTCCTAACGGTCCTGCTCCATTCTGAACTATGGTTGTTCCGCGCTCCTGATCTCTATCTCCAGCATCTCCTACAGCAGCATTCCCTTGATTTTGCATTCTGGCTTGTCCAACTTGTTGGTGTAGGTTCTCCGTCATCTCCTCTTGTCTTTTCAGCATTCCTTCCTGCATAGCTTCCATCATCATCTCCATCTCGTCCCGGGTAATGAAGATTGAGGTGTGATTTGCTCCAGAGGAAGCCTCCTGGCTCCCTTCATGCTGACTCCTTCCAGCTCTTTGTCTTCTTGTTGATTGCCTTGCCATAGCTTTCCAGATCCAAGTCTTTAAGCTTTCCGATTCGAAGTCCTGGTTGTAGAATTCCTGAGCGCTAGCATTCTCAGTGAAAGCACCAAAATGTTTGCGCCAAAATTGGTCACAAACACCTAATTGTCGATGAAAGCACCAGTTCACAATCACAGATTACAGATGAGAAGTATGTAGAGAATTAAAAATGAAGAACACTCAGAAAATTAAAAGGAAAGCAATAAAGAACACAAAGTTTATAGTGGTTCGGCAATCCGGCCTACATCCACTTTGAAGTTGATGATTTTATTAATGTTTGCTTGCTGACTACAACGAGTTACAACTGATTACAATAGCAAATTTCGAGTACAATGATGGTTCCTACAGATTCTGGACGTAGAAGAATCAAAAGTCCCTTTTCTGTAGACTTTGGGATGCTATTTATAGGCGTAGGCTGCAAATATCTCGCTCAGATCTTGGGAGACCTCTTCTGACATATGCACGGGCCCACGCGATCGATCCCATGCGATTTTGACTCGATTCGTGATCGATACGAATGAATTTTGTATCGATCAAGATCTTGCCCGATCGAGTCGAGATCGATCATGAACATTCTTTAGGTTGTACGTAAGATATGATCGATTCAAGTTTGTGTTTTTCAAAGGCTGTCTCCTTCACATCGATCACCTCTGCCTTGTTCGTATCGATCACCTCTGCCTTGTTCGTATCGATCACCATTGCACTGTTCGTATCGATCGTGATGGATACGAAATGGCGACCACTTGATGGATACGAACAAGACCTTTCAGTTGATGGATACGAACAGTTGAGGCTTGATGGATACGAACAAGACCTTTCAGTTGATGGATACGAACTGTTGAGGCTTGATGGATACGAACAAGACCTTTCATTTGATGGATACGAACAGTTGAGGCTTGATGGATATGAACAAGACCTTTCAGTTGATGGCTTGAATTGCATTGATTATATCTTGAGCATACGAACTCCGATTGACCTGAAATTTGAAACGTAGCCTCTCCTAGCCTTGTGCATCATTCCCAATCAATCATGTCTTGGTTGAAGCCTGGTCAAATTTTGACGACATCGATCGTAGCCTTGTTTCCAATTGATCTCCATTCCTGATATCCATCCTTTCCAGCCAATTTGTGGATATCCCGGCCTTGACCAAAAGGCGGGATAACATTTATTATTTTGTTAGCAGTCCTAAACCATTTATTATTGTTGTATGTTATAAGGAGATAAAATTTTATAAACATGGGTTATAAATTTAATTTGAAAATGAAATGAATTTAAATTAGGGATTTGATAATTAAGTTTCCGGTGCTTTTCAAATTTGGGTTTCAAAGTTTTAGAAAAATAAAATATATTATTTATTTGAAAGTATTTTTAAATGGAAATTGTTTTCAAAGAATCTTAAAAGAAGTGAGTGAGTACTCTCCTCTTTTGTCGATGGAAAATAATTTCGGTGATGACTGCAGCATCATCGACATTCATTTTCGAGTTTCGAAGTAGAGAGACCACTTAGTAGCTTTGCTACACTTTTGTTTTAGGAAAAATGAATTTGATTTGAATTTCTTAAGTGTGATTTGGTGTGTCTATATATATATATATATTTCAAATGGTTTGAAGTGAAACCGGGAATTAAATTCTAAAATTCAATGTTAAATGATGGTTTTCAATTATGTAAATAAAGCAAAATTTTGAATAAATTGGGGAGTCTAAAATAAGAAATTTAATTTGAAAGAACTTGAAATAATTAAACTTGAATAAGAATTTAAATTGTAAAATACTCAATGGCATTCTAATATATATAACTTACCAAAAATATTCAAAAGGTTAAAATGTTAGGGTGAATATAATTGAAGGTTATACAAGAGAAAACTTAAGTAATAAATTGTTGCTTAATAAAAATGTGGTAAATAAAAGGTAAATTTTTATAGTGTTCAATTATATTCAAAGACATTAATAAAATTTACCTGGAAGGGTTTGAATGTAATTGAATAATATATAATAATATATAAGATGTCCAAAATGAATTTTGTTAGGAAATTTATAGATAAAAATTTAGGTGATTATAATAAATTTTATACACTCAACCTATATTTCAAGATATGTCAGTGAAGTAAATTGAATAATAAAAAGGAAATGTTATTTAAATAAATAAATATGAACTTAGAATAGTTAAAATTGGGTATTTGGGAGGGATTGACTTAAGTAAAGACAAATGGATTAAATAAATGAGTTAAATCAAATAAATTTTGTTTTGAAAGAAATTTTTGTAACAAATGTTAATAAATTGAAATTTAATAAATTGACTGAAAATTTATTGATTAAATAAAATGGATGGAAACTAAATTTGTTAAATCTTAATCAATTTGAAACTAATAAAATTTATGGTAATTATTATATCTAACACTTTTCCTTTTGAATCTATCTTTCCATCGGTTGTTCTATTCTCTTACCTCGTTCCTTTTCGGGGACGAAAAGGTTTGAGTGGGAGAGAGTGGGAGAGAGTGTAATGACCCGTAAATTTTAACGGGTTTTAATAACGTAATTAACTGAGTTTTTGTGAAATTTTAAATAATTGAATTTGGAAATAAAAATTTGATATTTGGTATGCGTCTACTTAAACATAGCAAATGGTAAATTTTTATTTGAAAATATGAATGTTAGTTTTATTGTATAATTTTCAATTTCAATTTTAAATGAGTTGAAATTAAATGAAAATAAAATGTTTCCGAAATTTGAATATTTTTATATAATAAAAATGTAAATCACTTTCTGAGTGAGACGTCATAATTCGTTTCGCCAAATTTGGACAGCTTTAGCTCCATTTATCTTATTTTGGCATTTTAACAACAGTTTTGCAACGAATATCGACTTTTGATAGGATGGTCATATCGTTGATATCTATGTACCATTCTGTTCGTCTAGTCGTGCTGATCTCTGCAGTATATTCATTTCTGTAATTCAGAGTCCAGTACACGGCGAAATCCGCGAAACGGGTAGTTGTATCGGTACCCATTTTGAGTTCTAGAGCGTTCTGTGACCTTTCAATTTCCAACGGTTTGAAAATTAACGGTCATTTCCTTTTATTGTTGCATAAATTCTCGTGCGACTTTCACTCTTCCCGATATTCAACTCATATTGCTGGTTCGTATTACGGTCTATCTCTTCCTTTTCTTTTCTTCGTTTGATATAAAAATATATATACAGTATAATAATTTTTTTAGTATCTGTTGCATTCTTTTTCACCGAATCTACACCCCACCTCCAAGAGATTACGGCTGCGACCACTGCTTGCTTTATTCTAGCCTCGTCTCCACCGTCCTCCTCACTCTCTCTCACAATTCGGCCTCCCTCCTCTTTCCCGCATCGCCCTACAACCACCACCCGCCTTCTATCCACTCTACTGGCCGACCACCACCCTTATTTCCACCGAGCCAACCTCCAAAACCGCCTCACCCTGACTCGGCCTTCAGCCACCATCGGCCTCTTCCCCTTGCTCTCCCCAGCTCCGGCGCTGCCATGCTCTCATCATATGACACCCAACGGCCGCTTCCACCATGCCATCACCGTGAGCGCAGCCCAGACCCCTCCTTCTTCCTCTCCGACACCGAGCTTCACACATCTCTCCTTCTTTCTTATATAGGTATATATATTATATTATTATTGCAAAGGAAAGTATACTTTAAAAGGTACGTATATATGTAAATTTTATAAGTTTATTTCAAAATTAAGAAGTTGCTTGCATTTTTCCTGTAGCTTATATATAAAGGTACTTATATATATATTGATCCAATATACTTCTATGTTTTACTTCTATAGATCATAGTTGATTTGTTATGCTGTCTTGTTTTATATATATGTTATGATAATAATAATAATAATAAAGTGAGTTTTTATATATATATATATGTTTTCAATTTTTTTTTGCAGTGGCTGTCTGGTTATGTATATATTATATTATAAAGTTTGCCTGTTGTTCGTATATATAAGTCATATATAGGTTGTATGTTATATATATTGTTTTATCAACTCCACTGGCTGTTTTCAAACCTACCAGGTCTGCATATATATATGTTTACATATCGAGTGTATATATATATATTGTTTACATAAAAAAATCTGCGTATATATATTGTCTACATATTCAAGTCTGCATTTATATATTGTTAATATATATGGTCTGCATGTATTTTTGAGTAGCAGGTATATATGTGTATATAGTTGTATAGGATTTGGGTAACTACTATATATATATATTGTTGATGTTCTGTATATATTATTACATATGTATGTTTTATATATACTATTTTATACAATATGCAGGTGCTTTGAGTAGAAGGAATATGGTATATATATGAGTCAGTATTTCAGATTTGAAGTATAAACTTTAGGTTTAAATAATATATATATATATGCAAGCTGTGTAGATTTAAAGTGTACATATATTTTAAATAAAATGTGTACTTGGATCCCACTTTTGAAGTATATATAAGTATTGATTTTAAATACAATATATATATCTTTGATTTTTACATATTTGTATTTTTAGAATAATGATTTCGAATTATATGTATATTTTATTTTAATATTTGTCTTAATTTAAATTATTGATTTTAATAAAATAATAATAATAATAATATATATTTTCCATATATATCAAGCTGATTTGATTTGTCCTCATCGATTCCTATTTATCAACTTTGTCCGTCAAATCCGTGTTCAGCTTACTTCGCTTTGAGATTTGTTGTTTGGATTGGTCGATTGTCTAGATCATGATTCAAATCGCGGCTTGTCGTGTTATCTATTTTCTCTAGCCTTGGAAGGTGAGTAATCGGTCACGATTAGCATTCTTATATTTAGTAAATTTAATTCACATGAAATGACGATTGAAATATGCTGTTAAATTAGAATTGTTAAGTATTTAATTGTTAAATACGATATGCCAGTATCTGCCATTGTTTACCTGTGTTATATGACACCATATCCTATTGTGTATATTTTATTTAATTTGTTACTGATGATATATGCATGTTGTTTATATGTTATATTTTTATCATAATGGTTCTCACACTACATGTTCCCTGTTAATTTAGAATTCCCCATGGGTTAAAATGATACATACCCGAACGATCTTGTAGAATAAGGGAAAATCGTTATGGGTTGAAATGATAAACCCAAACGATTTTCATTTATTTTGAATTTTTGGGATTGCGAGTTGAAATGATACATACCCGTAGATATTTAAATTGCGAATTGAAATGATAAATATCTGTATCACTTGACCATATGATAGAGAATTATATACGGACACCGTTGGTCTATATTTTGAAGAATGATTTCCAAAGTTTTGAAAGGAAATATATGGTTTGAATAAATATTGATTTTAAAATATAATATATATATAGGCTATTTTCATATATGTATAAAATCTATATTTTAAAATAATATGGTTTGGAAATTTTAATTTATAAGTTAGTTTTGAAAATATAATTTTTAAGATTTTTCTTATAATTTTATTATCTTAAAATATATAAAAATAGATTTAATACAAAATACATTTAATAATAAGATTTAATTTAATAAAAATTTAACTTAATTGGTTTATAATATGTTTAAATATTTATTTAAATTTATATTAATATTTTAAAAATGGATTTTATAACTTAAATAATAAAGGTTGGAAAGATAAATTAATGTTGACTTGGAATTTAAATTGGTTAATAATTGAATTTAAATAAGAATTTATTTGAACTTGTTGATTTTTAGATATTGAAAATATGATTTATAACTTGATTTGATAAAAAGTGATTAAATAAATATCCTTAATTTTAAACAAAATTGAGATTGAATATTTAATATTGATTTAAATTTATAAATTGGGATTTTTATAAATTATTATTAAAAATGATTAAGTGAAGATTTTCCAATTTGAATAAAATTAAAGTTAAACGTCGAAAAATAAATGAAACTTATATTGAAATTGTTTGAATATTTAACCTTGAATCTTATTGGAATTGAAATGATAGTTCAAACCTGGATCTGAATTGATTTGTGAAATTAGAGGAAACTATTTTTTAATATATAAAGTATTTTCAATATATATATACTATTTTAATATATAAATTATTTTAATATATAAACTATTATATTTTATAACTATTTTAATATATATACTATTTTCAATACCTAAACTGTTTAAGTCAAAGGTGTTATGATTTCAAAAGTGTTGTTGTTTCGAAATTGTTATAATTTTGGTAGTGTTACGATTCTAGAAATGAATATTATTTAAAGTGAACAATGATATCGAATTGATATGGTTTTTGAAATGAATATTATATTTTGATATGAAGTATGGACTATTTGAAAAGAAATGACCACGGTGTGAAATAAGCGTTTGGTTGTTAAAGAGACCGGGATCGGATATTCTCAAACTCTCTGCCAATACCGAAAACCACTTTAACAATTGTGTACGTGGTGGAGATTCCAGAATGAAGTAGGATGGTTGGTGGAGATTCTATATGAGGTATTAGCGCAGCCCTGACTCTCGTGAGTCAGCTTGATGTGGCTAAATTAGGAGCCACGCCGGGCCAAGTGAGGTCATTCCTCCGATCGGGCACACTTCTTTGATACCATTTTTTTACTTTATGATTTGATTGGGTGCACCTTTGATTTGGGAGTGTGTCACGAGGTGGGCGGTGGTAGCTGCCTCGCATGTCTTGTCACATGCCCTATCGCTCCTTCTACGAATTTGTTTTATGTCGTACCTATGGAGTGCTCCCTGATAGCCCGCTTGCGAGTGGAGTTTACAGTATCTGTATAGACTACGGCATTATAAAAATATGTTAAGAGGGATATGGGTAACGCCTTAATGCTATTTTAATAGTTTACTTTACTATAGACATAGTATAATAGCGTATATTACTACATAGTAGATAGTTCCACGGATCCTTAGAGGATGGGTATCCAAACATCCTTTAAGTTACTTGTATTTCAGTTGACATTTCACTTGAGTTGAATTTATTAATATAAGAATGTTAATCCCGACTCGAGTGTTTTGTGTTTTGCTTTATGCTCGGGTCAGACTGAGTGTCACAGCATCCGAGACTCACCTTTGGAGATTGGAGCTTTGTTTGAAGATCTACCTATCCAGCTTTCAGTTATTTCAATTTATTCAAGTCATTCATATTCAGACACGTCGGTTGCTTATGTATTAGAGATTCATTTGTATTTGACATTCTGTTGTATTTTGTTTTAGACTCTAATGTTTTATAGTAGCTTCATGGACTACTATTTATCTATTCCGCTGCTTACTGTTGTAATACTCCGTGTCTGTGATTCTGTGATTGATTTATTTACTATATATGGTAAGTTTTGCCAAATATAAAATTAACAATCTATTGTTTTGAGCAATTCAAGTCCGACATGTGCGAATGCGAACGGTTCGAAATACCAGGTCGTTACAAGCTACGATGAACCTACCTGCTCCAGCTCCTCCAAAATGCTTCCGTAGAAACCTGGATCACTTGGCTACTAATAAAAACTTAAGTACCTAAGAGTTTTAGGAAAAGAAAATAAAACTCCGGTCAGACATGGGTCTGGTGTGAGTAAACTTTAATAAGTAAATTTTTAATTTTATAAAACGCTTTGAACAAATGTATCTCGTAAGACCACACTGCACATAAACACGGACGGGTTTTTACCTTACAATGGCCAAACAATTTATATAAAAATTCAATGATATATTCATAATGTCCATGGTTTCAAGTAAATAAATCACATAGCTGAAATTGTTACATTAATTGAATTCCAACATAATAGGTGTACAACTAAGACCGAAGGCACTTATTGGGAAATGGACCCCATACAATAACTGGGCTACCGGGGTACCGCCTGTCATGGTGCATCTCTCGATAAAATAACACCGAGGACCCCGCCTGGATCCCCTGCCAACACAATACTATCTACCCCTTACTGGATAGTATGGAATAAGATCACCCCTCAGTGGGGAGCAACCGTACTAAAGCGTACATATGTTGATAGTAGGGACTCTAGATAAGGATAACCTTACCCTAATGGGAGCGACCCCCTTAGCCTTGCTGCATCTCCCCTGTTTTAGTCATTCCCGGTTGATGAGGCCTGAGACTACATTTACCTTTATTATAGCATTGCCACTTGGAATGCTAACATTGCCTTTCATATGTTGGCATAATATAAGCACTCATCCATAAAATCGTTCAGGAGATGAACGAACCGAAGGCACTATCTCCACTACACCCGCTTTGGAATTACCCTCAGGGTTAGTGGCAAATAGCCCTTGCACTTCTAAGCCTTCATCTTGGACCTTGCCTTCACTGTTTCCAATTCGAATGTTAACATTGGTTTGAAGTGGTTTTCGGATTACAACTAATATCCAATCCAGATCTCTCCAAACCAACATTCGATAATTTTAAAGGGTCAAGTTGTTTATAGTGGACCATTCCACTATCAGGGTGTAATATTTACATATAGACATATGCTCCTTATACTTAGATTATCAGGACCCGCTTATCGAAATAACCCCCTTGTATTCATCACATTCCCGAAGCGCGATATTTGTGATAAGTACTAGTCGACTTACTTTCAATAAAACATGTCAACGTTTTATTACAACTACTTTAATTCATTTGGCTACTCAATAGCATAGACAAGAGATCCTATTTTTTCCAAAAATAATTTTCTTAAATAAGGAAGTTCGTTAAAAATAAATAACCGATAGAATTTAAAAGAAAACTTTAAAACAAATAAATTCCCGTTTAATTCATAAGTTTAAACCCTCAATTAAACCTTAATTAAACTTAATTAAATCAAAATTAGATCATAAATAACCCTAATTTTATTTACATTTAACTTTAATTAAATTTTACTTAAATAACATTTATTTAAAATTAAACCCAAATTAAGTGGATAATTAACCTTTGATTAAATAATAATTAATTAAATAACTAACTTTAATTAAATAATCAATTAAATAAAATAAACTTTATTAAATAAAATTAATTCCTTTTTATTTTAATTAATCATTATTTAAATTTTAATTAAAAATAATTTCTTTAAACTCTAATTATTTAACCTAATTACTTAATTAATTAATAATTACCCAAATTAATTTAAATTAATAAATTATTAAGTAATTAAAAAAGTTAAAATTTTGACTTACTTAATTAATTCAAAATGAGTTTTCAAAAACAATTCAAAAGAAAACACATAAAACTTGAAATCGTGAAATTTTCCGAACTGCATCTATAACGACTATCGCTATAAAAGTAGTTCGCTAGAATTGAATTCTAAGTGAAATCTTCACTTTAACTCAAGCTACTACATCTATGAAAACACAAATGAGAAAGTTTTGAAAACTTAAAACAAAGGTAAAAACTTGGAAAAACATTTTCAAAAATCCAAAGCTGGAAAATAGCTTTCGTTTTCAAATCGGATCTCAAGTCCTTTGCGACTTTTCAAGGTGCAAAATTCATAACATTTTCATCATATACACATGGTTTTGTTTTCATAAACATACTACCATAATATAATACCCAATATCACATATCCATATCCATAAACATATCCAAACATATCAATATATCAACCAATCACCAAATCCAAGTTCAAACATAAAAATATCATCATATGTCATCAATACAACATGATAATTCAACATAACAATCACCATATTTTCACAACATATAGTTCATCAAAATCAAGTTAATTTCTTTTCCAAAAACAAAAGTTTTACTCACCAAAACTTTTCTAAATCAAAGCAAACTTTTTTCCAAAATTTGAAAACGCTTAAGAATGTTGCAAATTTGGAACTTTTGGACCCTCAAACACTTGAATTAGGCTCGGCCAAGTGGTGTTTGGGCTCGGCCATGGGCTATTGGGCTCAGCCTTTGGAGGTTTTGGCTCAGCCCTTAGGTTCTTTTGGGGATGTGGCTTGCAACATGGAAGAAGAGATGTTGTACAAGATGTAGAAGCGGTTTTATGAAATAAGGAGGTGATTTTTGGTGAAAGAAGTGATATTTCTTAGTTTAGAATTTACGAAGAGGAGGCCATGGCTATTTTTTAAGGTCTTAGGATTTTCAAAGTGGAAGAAGAGATTGTAAAATGAGAAGAATGAAAGTAAGGAGTATTTATAGGTTTAGGATTTAATTATAAAAATATATAAGTGTTTATATTAAAATATATGTATGCATGCATTGCCATACCCCTCCACCCCACTAAATCCGTCCATACCTAGTACCCCCTCCCCTTGCACTATTCATACCATATCACATGTACTTGTGTTGAAAAAAGTGAATTTTTATATGTATATATTTATGTATATATACTTACTTTTATTAAATAAGATCTTATATGTTAATATGTTTAAGTGTATAAATGTGTACATGCATATGTACATGTATACAACATGTTAAAGTAGTTTGTAATATGTGCATGTGTGTTTTAAATAGTGTTATAACCTTTTGAATAACTTTTAACTAATGAAAAATTGATATTTCGAAAAATAATCTTCGATCACATTTTCTATTTCTCTATAAACTATATATATTGGTAAACAAATTTTGGAAATGACTATATTATCATTAATTACTTTTTAAAATAGTTTTATTTGTTAATAAAAATTCATTTATTAATTATTTAAAATATAATTAAATATTCATTTAAATAGTGATTTAATTCTGGGCTGTTACAACAAATTTGGTTATTATTGTTCCTTAAGAAATAATAAGATTAATCTATCAATAAATTCGTGCACTGTTAGAATTGAATATCTTGAAATTCATAATAAATACCTCTTATAATGACGTCTTGAATTTGGATATGTTGATTAATGTAATTATTTGTTTCATCTTACTAAATAATTCTAGATTAAAACATTAAATATAGCAAATATTTTATTGATATTCTTAGCAACATAAAAGTTATAAGTTTTATAAACCCAAACTAAGAGAAAAAAATTAAGATTGGAAAACACTACAATTTTTGAGTATGTTGAGTTTGAGGGGATAATTTTTTAAAATATGGATCATTATCTTTGATTCAGCAATAGTTACTTCTTCAGATAATGTATATGATTTGTTTCCATTCATTGATAAGTGCATAAAAAGGTTCGGTATGCAAACTGTGAATCAATTGATTCTCTTTTGCCAAAAGAGGTAAAATTGTCTTATATAGTGATATAAGAACATCTTTAAAACTAAAGAAATGCAAAAAATTCCACATGCTTTTGCGATGGGGAGTCTAATGCATACTAAAGCATATAGACATATGAATATTGCATGTAAATTTGGCAGATATCTTACTAAAGAAGGATCAATGGTTAGTAACCAAAATGGTTTGAGATATCTTTAAGGAAGAAAAGATTATATGCTCATAGATAAAAGATTGGATTGATTGGAGATCATAAAGCATTACGATCCGATATTTTGCCAAGAGTATAAAAGATCAACTTCAGGTAATATTTTTTGTGTGGAAATTAACCACAAGGGCCTCTTTAGCAAGTGCAATTAGTTTCTAGGACACACAACTGAAATAATTACTTTTAAGGATAAAATGTAAAATAATTAGTTTCTAAGGCCTAAAAACCTATGAAATTATGTCCTTGAAAGTAATTGGACTGCTGACTTTGTTCTTAAAAGTAATTATTCTGCTGACTTTGGCCTTGAAATTAATTTCTATGGATGTGTGTCCTAGAAACTAATTGGACTGCAAAGTTTTTCCTTATAGTGAAATGCCCCCTTTTTTTGGTAGAGCAATATAAGGAAAGTTGTCATATAGACACTTATAACCTCCTTTATTTTGAAACCAGCATATTTTTTCTGTTATGGGGCATCCAACGATAAAAAATAATTACAAAATTTTATCACAAAGTTATGTAATATTAAAAAAGGAATTGAAAGACCATTAAAGTAATATTGTGACAATAAACAACATATGATTTTCCAGTAAGGGGAGAGTGCAAAATAATTTGTAATTTATAAAGCATATTTTAAAAAACTCCATCATAGTGGATCCGCGTACAAAAGGATTATCATCCAAGGCTTTCATGAGCATGTTTCTCAATTGATGTAACTTTTATGTAAGGATATTTCGGTTCATGGGGAGTTTGTATTTGGTATTGTCATATGACACATTGCTCTATACTTCGGTTACAGACATATATTAAGTTCTTATTTCTGATCAGAAATAAATTAATAAACTTTTCTTTGCACAACATGAAGTTTAAATATTGAACTTTTTTTTCCGATCTCACTAAAGTAGAACTAGTTGAAAATAGACATGTACAGATCAAATCTCATGTAATTTTCATGCTACACATCCATGATTAATCTATGTTGTTTGACTATATTGGTATATATGATCATTGATGGGTTTAGTTACATTAAAGATAACAAAAGCCACTTTGATCCATTGTCGGCATAGTTTATGGACCAAATTGTTACGGAAATACCCAAATCTACTTATTTTAATTGGTCCCCTGTAGTGGAAATTGTTTACATCAATTCTCTTCATCAAAACTACATCACATTAGTATTGGAACCAGACTAGCCCGCAGCAGAAGATATGGATGAATTTCAAAAAATTCCCTTATTGGATCTATATTGGGCATATGAAGTCTAATTTATTCAGAACATTTTTAAAATTATATTTAAGTAAAATCTCTTATTTCATTTAAATTTATAAATTATATAGAGAATTTTATTTCATTTATATTCGATTAAATATAATAGTACACATATGTATCATATACATATATGTTTGTATGTGCATGTGTAACATAATAATCCGTGCAAAGTATAACATGCTTGTGTATAAATGTTGAGATTTACATCGCAACAGACATATTAGCTCATCATATCTGTACTAAATGTTGTCCAAATATATGTATGTATGTAAAATTGTTATATATATATATATATTAAAAAGTATGTAAAATTATACATATTATATATGTACATATGTATGTATGTGTATCTTATCTGTACAACATTAACGATTTATATATATACTATTGCATTAAATATTAAATATATATGTATATGTATATACATTATATATAAAAAAAATTAAAATCATTTTACACGTATACATATATATTCATATATATATGTATGTATGTATGAATTAAAGTAACAAAATTATTATTATTATACTTATATATATAAGTATATTTAAGATATCTAAATATGTACATGTATATATATTTTAATATGTATTAAAAAATATTAAACCTTACCAGATCAAACGCATATCAAAAATATTTATTTATATTTTATTGCATTAAATATATATAATAATTATTCTAAATACAATAAAATAATAATAAAAAATATTTTCAAGTTATATTTGTTACCTAAAGGTTTGACCAGGCAACTAGGCACTTGGCACTTACATACCGTTTGGCATGGAGAGTCGTTCGGTATTGTATATCGTTCGGTATTGTATATCGTTCGGCATTCTAGAGTGATCGGCATGGCAGAGCGTTCGACATACATGGATTGTTCGGCATTCGAGATCGTTCGGCATACATGGATCGTTCGGCATGGCAGAGTCGTTCGGCGTACATGGATCGTTTGGCATTCGAGAGTGTTCGGCATATGTGGACCGTTCAGCATGGCAAGTTCGTTCGGTGTACATAGAGCTCGGCATCAGCACTTCGTTCGGCATCAGTCTGTTCGGCATCAGTCTGTTCGGCATCAGTCTGTTCGGCATCAGTCTGTTTGGCATCAGTCTGTTCGGCATCAATTTGTTCGGCGTCAGTCTGTTCGGCATCAGTTTGTTCGGTATTAGTCTGTTCGGCATCAGTTTGTTCGGCATCTATGGTTCGACACATAGAACTCACTCTTTCTGGGCCGAGGTATTCAGCTGCCAGGCCCACCAGGGAAGTCCAACCCATCTTTGTCTATAAATAGAGAGGCAGGGGCACAGTGTAAAGGACCTTTTTTCGAGAACACTGGGGAGACTCTGCCGCTTTCAAGACTCGCTCTTTTTACTTAGCAACTATATTCGAGTAATTGGTGAACGGATTGTATCTATAATCAGTTATCAAGTAAAGCAATAAAAGATCAACTTCAAAGTGGACGTAGGCAGTTACGCCGAACCACTATAAACCTGGTGTTCTCATCTTTGCATTCAATTTAGCATATTGTTCTCTGTTTAAATTTACTTTCTTCATTTATCTCTCTACACACACTTTCTCAACGAGGTTAGTGACCAATTTTGGTGCTAACACTTTGGTGCTTTCACTGAGAATTGAATTCTCAGACCTCAAGGATCTGCTTCAAAGCTACTGGATTGAATAAATCCCCCGAAGAAGATCCGAGCCATTCGCAGGACGTCCGTTGATTCTACTCAGAGTTCATACCAATAACTCTACAATGGGAAGACCACGTACCAGATCAGCCTCTCATAATGCGGACGCCCATGAGACTGCTAGCATACAACAAGCAGGGCCTAACAATCAGCAAGAAAATCTAGGTGCAGGGACTACCACCCAGGATCAAATGCCAGTTGTCACCAGAATAGAGTTCAACGACTTGATGAGAGAGCTCAGGGAAAGCAGGAGACAACTCGGAGAGCAGATGCAAGCTAACGCCAACCTCATGGCACAGATCACTCAACAACAGCATCATAATGCTGGTGGCAGTCCAGCTCCTTATTCTTCATCTGACAGCTCGACTTCGTCCGATGAACCTCCCAGGCGTAGACGCCGCAAGACTGAAACTATGCAGGCAGGTGTTGCTGTCCGAACAGCTGGGGACCATTTACACCTCGGAGACCGTGACCAAGTAGGAACTGGAAACTTAGGAGATGGAGTGCAGGTGGAGGCTGGACGCCCGGCTCACCAAGATGCCAATGATGTCGAACCTCAAGATGCACGTTTGGCAGATCGCCAGCAGAGGAGGAATCAGCTTGGTCAATCCCGTAGGACAGGCTCCAACCTTCCATCTTCCATACAAACCCCAGATCTAATAGCTATGATCAGACAGTTGATGAAAGAGAATCAAGGCTTGTTGAATGATGATTGGGGAGTATCCAGGAGTCATACTCCGTTCACAGACACTGTCCTACGGGCTGAGTACCCCTGGAAGTTTAGCATGCCAACTATCCAAGCTTACGAAGGAAAGACTGATCCCAGGCAGCATGTGATGAGGTACGAATGGATGATGGATTCAGCTAGAGAAAACTATGCAACCAAGTGCCGGTGCTTTCCAATAACTCTATCTGGGATCGCTACCATGTGGTTCACCCGACTTCCTCCGCGGTCCGTATCTAGTTTCGAGGAGTTGGCAAAGAAATTTATAGAACAGTTCAGGATACATACTACTCGTCCAAAGGGCGTGATGTCTCTATCAAGTGTAATCCAAGCTCCTGGGGAGTCATTGAAGGAGTATTTACAAAGATTCCATGTTGCGGCTACTGAAGTCAGTAATCCCAATGATCATGCAATTCTTATGGCTGTAATGCGGGGTGTGGATCCGGATTCAGAGTTTGGAGACTGGCTGGCAGGAAAACCTCCAACTACGCTAGAACGTTTTTACTCAAAGGCACATCAGTTCATAAGAAGGGAGGAAGCCAGGTGGATAAGGCGAGATAAGGCACCGGGGCCTGTTTAGGAGTCCGTAAAAAGCAACATTGCCGTGAAGCAGTCCGGAGACAACTCGAGGAAAGTTCAAGTCAATGTCCAGAACAAGCCCGGGCAATCTAAGGAATCCGGAGGAAGAAATCAGGGAAAGAAGAGAGAAATGAGGAAATGGAAGCCGAGAATTCCAACCTACAACGAGTACAACCCGCTGAATGCGTCTCTCGAGAACATTTACCTATCAACCTGCAATACCTTTCAGTACAGAAAGCCACGTCCAAAGGAGTCAACCGAAGAACAAAAGCGGACCGGGAAATACTGCCGCTTTCATGAGACTTATGGGCACAATACTAAAGAGTGCAGACACCTACACGACGCTATAGAGAAGTTGATTAGGCAGAAAAAGTTACAGGAGTTTGTGAAAAATCCACAGGAAGGTGGACAGGGAACATACAATCCAGGTCGTGCACCAGCTCCATGTCATCCCGAGGAGCCTGCTCGGACCGTGGGCAGACTAGTCATAAACACGATCATCGGCGGACCTCACCCTGCGGATAAGAACTGGCAAGAGATAGAACGGTATGCTAATTCCCTGAGGCATGCAGACTTCGAATGTTGTTCCAACATGGAGGATGGGACTCCTGCAAAGCAGCTGCGCATGATGAAAGACGATATAGTATTCAGAAGTAGAGATGCTGACCAAGTGGAGGCTCCTACCATTGACCCGATGGTCATATCTGCAACAATCGGGCCGGCTTATGTAAAAAGAATCTTGATTGATTGTGGAAGTTCTGTCAATATCATCTTCAAGAAGGCTTATGACCAGATGAAGATGGAGACAAAGGATTTGAAGCCATCTAAAGCTCGTATACATGGCTTTAATGGCGTAGCGACTGATGTAGTGGGATATGTTGAGTTGCCAGTTGAACTGGGACAAGGTGAGCGAAGGAGGGTGCGAATCCTACCTTTCGTAGTTTTGGATGTAGATTCTCCGTACAATGTGTTTTTGGGCCGGCCGGTCCTGGCTGAGTTTAGGGCAGCATTAGCCCCATGGTGTTTGACTTTAAAATTTTCGACTGACAAAGGAGTAGGTGTTGTTCATGGCGACCAGGCGACCGGTCGTGCATGTTATGTGGCTGAGCTCCGAGAGGCCCATCGGAGGGAGAAAGGAAAGGTTGCGGACAATCCCGTCCGCATCCAGAATGCCGACAATTGACAAATAATGCCCGAGCCCTGGCTTGGGAAAAATTCTCGGATCTACAGAGACATAGATCCGAGAGACGACGATGAGGAACCTAGGGAAGAAAAGGCAGCACCGGCTGAACTGACGATTGACATTTCAATCAGTCGAGACGACCCATCGCGAGTACTGAAGATCAGATCATAGCTCAGCCCCGCAATGACCGAAGACCTTAGTGATTTCCTCCGAGCGAATCTCACTGTTTTCGCTTGGACACATTCTGACATGTGTGGGATTTCTCCCGCTATTACGAGTCATATGTTGAACATAGACCCGAAGTACGTCCCAGTTAAATAAAAGAGGAGAGGGATGGACCCGGAGAGGTCTGCTGCTCTCAAAGAGGAGGTGGACAAACTCAAAGCCAATGGGTTCATCCGCGATGCCCTCTACCCTGAATGGGTATCGAACCCCGTGCTGGTGAAAAAGGCAAACGGGAAATGGAGAACTTGCGTAGATTATTCCGATTTGAACAAGACATGCCCCAAGGACAGTTTCCCATTACCTAGGATTGATCAGTTGGTCCACTCCACTGCAGGACACGAGTTATTGTCATTCATGGATGCGTACTCGGGATACGATCAGATCCCGATGCATATTCCGGACCAGGATCACACCAGCTTTGTCACATACGTTGGGCTATATTGCTATGTAGTAATGCCTTTTGGATTGAAAAACGCGGGAGCGACCTATCAGCGTTTGGTGAATCGAATGTTCAAAGACCAGATTGGTAGAACGATGGAAGTCTATGTGGATGACATGCTCGTGAAGTCACGACAGTCAAACGACCACATTCGAGATTTAGCAGAGATGTTCGGTATACTCAGATATTATGGGATGAAGATCAACCCTCTGAAGTGTTCCTTCGGCGTTGCGTTGGGGAAGTTTTTGGGATTCATTGTTAATGCCAGGGGAATTGAAGCTAACCCGGAAAAGATTCAAGCTATTCGAGATGTGCAAGTACCCAGAACTATAAAACAAGTGCAAAGCTTGAATGGAAAGGTGGCGGCGCTGAGTCGATTTATATCCAGAGCCACGGACAAGTGCATTCCCTTCTTCGATATAATAAAGAAAGGGAAGAGGAATTTCGAATGGACATCCAACTGTGAGGAAGCGTTCCGAGATCTGGTGAGGCATTTGGAGAGTCCTCCAGTGCTGTCGAAACCAGTAGACCATGAGATGTTGTACGTATACTTGGCCGTATCCCCGCATGCTATAAGTGCGGCTTTGGTCCGCGAGGAGGACCGAGTCCAAAAGTAGGTGTATTACATTAGTAAACGTTTAACGGGGGCAGAAAGAAATTACCCTAAAATTGAGAAATTGGCTTATTGCTTGGTGATTGCATCACGCAAGCTGCGTCCGTACTTTCAAGCGCACTCAGTCAGTATTTATACCGATCAGCCCTTGCGACAGGTACTCCAACGACCAGAAACTTCTGGAAGGATGTTAAAATGGAATATCGAATTGAGTCAGTTCTATATTACCTACCTGCCGCGAAGAGCCATACAAGGGCAAGCATTAGCATATTTCATCGCTGAGTTTACTGTACCAGACGAACCAGACGGTCACAATGTCATTCCTCCCATTCAATGGAAATTGTACACCGATGGAGCGTCAAATGACCGTTGCTCCGGGGCTGTCATAGTCCTGGTGACTCCAGAAAATCGATCAATTTGTTATGCTTTGAAGCTTAATTTCCCGGCTATGAATAATGAAGCAAAATATGAAGCATTGATTGCTGGCTTAAAGCTCGTTGGAGAACTCGGGGTAAAATCAGTTGAAATCTTTTGTGACTCGCAGCTGGTGGTGTACCAAGTGCGAGGAGACTACCAAGCAAGGGGACAAAAGCTTGCTCCATACCTTGCTCTGGTTCATGAACTATTGGCGAACTTCGAACATTATGACATTTCGCATGTCCCGCGTGAACAGAACAAGGAAGCTGACTCGTTGGCCAAGTTCGCAAGCACTGGTGATGCGCAGCAAATGGGATTAGTTCCCGTCGAAACCTTACATGCTCCAAGCATAGATGTGATGGAAGTCGATTTTGCATTGGAAACGGAAATCGAGAAGGAGTCGTGGATAACTCCATTCAAACAATACCTGCTAAACAGGACTTTGCCCGAAAGAAGAAGCGAAAGACGACAGGTCATTCGCAAAGCTGCGCGATATGTGATGCAGGGAGGAGTGATGTATCAGAGAGGGTTCTCGGTCCCTTTACTACAGTGCATTGCCCGTGATGAGGCAAAGTGGGCATGAAGGAGAATGTGGCGACCATACTGGGGGGCAGGCACTAGCAAAAAAGATCCTCCGCTACGGATACTATTGGCCAACTGTGAATCGGGATGCTGCAGATTACGCAAGAAAATGTGACAAGTGTCAAAGATATGCGAAAATCCCGAGAGCTCCACCAACGGAACTTACACAAATGGTTAGTCCCTGGCCCTTTTGCAATCTGGGGAATCGACATAATCGGTTCTTTGCCCATATCCAAGGGTGGTGCAAAATACGCGATAGTTGTGGTCGACTATTTCACAAAATGGGCCGAAGCAGAGCCTTTAGCCACAATCACCTCCAAGAAGGTCTGTAACATCCCGGAAATTTTCGACTTTCGAAAATTCAACATCGATACTCACTTTATCGACTGCTGAGCCATCGAATGCCGGAAACCCAAAAAGTTATGGTTTTAAGAAAGAAGAAAAAGGTAGAAGAAGAAGATAGAAGAAAAAGAAAGAAGAACAACAACAGAACAAGAGCAGAAACAGAAACAGAAAACAATATCAGAATCTCACATATCGCAGCGGAACAATATATAATAGATAAATGAATATCATTTAAAAACAAAAGAATTATATCTGTTATTACATTACATCACATCATATCATCAGAGTCAATAAACAACAATGGACAGTTATATAAACTTGTCCTCATACAGAATACACAGCGGAATAAATACTATCAGATACAAATACTACGTCTCGCCATCCAGCTTATCTCCAAAGCTCCAGAATATCCAGAATATCCTGATAACATAACTCTAGGCTGCCCGTGTGGAAATTGGTGGGCACCCAGAGTTTAGAAGGGGAACAATAAACTCCGAGTCAGTCATGGTGACTGGTGTGAGATCGTAAAACAGTTATTTCTTCACAAAGAAAATAAAACAAATTCGCAATGCTTTTGGAAAATGAAACTACCATAAGACCTCCCACCACACACACAATGCAAACGCAGAATTGGAGGAGATTTCTTCTTATGATAGTCAAAGATGCTTACTACGCAAAATCAAATCATTTTTGATATTATTATTAGTGCATAGTGTAGAAA
Source organism: Allium fistulosum (assembly GCA_030737815.1). Lineage (NCBI taxonomy): Eukaryota > Viridiplantae > Streptophyta > Magnoliopsida > Asparagales > Amaryllidaceae > Allium > Allium fistulosum. Next base: position 72,958,707 of record CM060903.1, read on the forward strand.
ACATTTCGAAAGTATAATATTAATCTTAGCCAACATACGACCAGTATCGTATGCCTACTATAGCTACTATGTTCAATAGCAGGTTACCGCCACATTCCATAGCAAGTAATACAACTAAAATCGTACAAGTCACGTATTGTTTCTTTGGATTTCCAACAAATGGTCAGGCTAAGGAACTTCCTTTTCCACGATGGGTACGTCCCTGGAATAGACGACCCGAGAACCTAACCGGATCTCTGCCAACACAAGGCCGGGTTACCTCTGCAAAAATAGGTAACTACTGACACGCGTATGCCATCCCCCGATCGTAACCGATCTTCCCGAGGATCCCCGATTCGCAACAAACCACATAGTAAAAATGCAGCAACCACATAGGTTAAGTATCTGGGCTCCATACCATGATACCACCTCTATCCAGAAGGAATGACATACACTAAGGGGCGCTACTCCCTAGAACCTTGCTGCATCCTTCCTGTTTTGACCATTTCCGGGGTGTGAGGCTCGATGAAGTCTCGTCCACAAAGCTACGCTTTCTACAAAGCCCTGCTTCGGGTCAAACAAAATGATCAACCTATGATCACAAAGATATAAGATCAAACAAATGATCATATCGCAAAGGATCAAACACTGATCATTTCACAGCAACACTCAGTATGCCACGTTACCAAATTAGGAATATATCGCTGATAAATTTCAACTACATAACCTCTGAGCTCGTACGTCTCAGAGAAGGGTGTTAAGCTAAGAGAATAAATTCTCCGCCACCAACAGAAATGTATTTGAAAGAATCAGCTTTATATCTCAAATTGTAACGTCAGACATACAATCCATACAAGTCTGTTCCGGGATCGAACAGAACCGAAGGCACTTCTCACGAAGCCCTTGCATATCCGGATAAATTTCTAATCACGTCCGGACTTCCCGTCACTAAGGGTGATAAAACCTCTAAATCGGAGATCAACCGATGTAGAGTAACTCGACGGTAATCCTTCCGTATTAAAAAATATCCGGTCTTCAACACCGGTCTTCGAATGCAATTCATAACGACGTATCACATATTCGGAATGGGTTATACGACCCCATGGTCCTTTCCCGGCTAACCCGAATAGTGAGCGCTTATTCAAAAATAAGCGTGGCATTCAAATTCATCCAATTCACAACAAATACCTATCTAAAGGTAATTATTGATAGTCGGTTATTTAACTATCAATAAAGATGCGCAACATCATCAGATTCCAAATAATTTTCCCAAATTATTTCATCTTTAAAAATATCTTTACTAGATATAAAATTTCCACACTTCAAAAATAAATCGACGTTTATTTTTCTAAACAGTTTCCATTTCCTTTATAAATTCCATATTGAATTTATACTTTCAAATATCTACTGATATTCGATTTTTAATCAATTTTAAATATTCACTTTCAATTTATCTTTAAGAAGATAAATTCTCAAAACGTTTCATTTCATTTTGGAAAAGCATTTCCATACTTATTTAATAATAAGTAATTCACACATCTATTTATTTTCAACATTTGAAAATATTCGATATACTTAAATCAAAATTAAGTATAATTTCATTCTTTAAGGAAATCATTTATTTTAACAACATTTATTTGAGTCAAAACGAATGTTACGTAAAACATCATTACGACGACTCAAAATCACTAGTATAGGGATTCGGATTTAAGATAGATATATAAATCCCAATACTACATTAAAAACATTTCCTTTCGGAAATCATTTACTATAACAACAGTGTTATAGTCCACCATTTCCATATATTTCTCGAAAACGTCTATTTCAACAATAAATGTTGAAATCTATGATTTCGATAGTTCACACGTTTTAAAACATCTTTTAAAACAATTAACTTCATTTCAAATATCACTTTCCCAAAACCATATCCATTTTACTTAACCATATATTCACTGTCCAAAATCGTGAATATACTTCACTAATTACATTTCACTATTTTCTACACGTTTTATTTCAATAATAATTCGCTATCCAAAATCGCGAATATATCTCCTTTAATAATCTTCTATATTTAATTTATCAAATTCAATCGATTTCGAATTTATAAACAACTTTTATAAATTTCAATTCTATTTATAAAAACTTCAATCCCAAATCAATTTCGATATTGATTTAAAAATTTATTTATCACTACTAAGTAAATTCCTCATTTTTTCTCAAATTATTCAATATTCTGTTTTAAAATGGATTCTTCAAATTGAAATCATTTTACATTGATTTCCCAATTTATTTCAATTTACCAATTAAATTTCTAGTTGGATTTCCAGCTTATCTTCTTTTAATAAATTCCTTTTCAAGGAAATAAATTTCAATCGTTTCTTTCAATCTATTTAAAAATCCAAATTTAAATTAAATTCTTCAATTTATAATCACTGTTTTATGAAATCCATTTATTTAGCATTTTCACTTTATTCTGGAATTTATTCAATACGATTATAAAAATTTACTTTTTATACTTTAAAAAAATTCCTTTCTTCAAAATTTCTTCAATTTCAAAAATTGATTCATTTAGAAATTTTCTGCTTGAATTTAAAAAATTCAATTTCGTTTATCTTTGGAATCCAATGATGTCAAACATCCATTCAGCTAAATTTTAGCTTTCAAACAATTTCCAGATATCAATATGATTAATAGCATCACTATAATCATTCACAGATTCATATCACAATAGAAATGAATTCAATCAATGTGAGGGGTCCAGTTGGATCCCTCCAACCTGTTTCCCTGCATCCAAAGACGTTAGCACAATACCAATTCCGCTCCAGTACGGAATTATCGCGGTATATGGGTTTTATAAAAATCCGCTTACTAACGGCGCAATAGGGTCTCATCCGCTATACGAGGCGGGAAATCATCAATCCAATATATACATATGCCAATATGTATATATTGCTATATATATAATAGATATATCCTACTATATCTAATAGCACATCCAATATAGCAATCAAATCAATCAATAAATAACTGAAAATTCCACTTCATTTTTGAGTGAGAAAAATCTCACCTTAGCTTTTATTTGCAATCCAATTTTCCATTCCAGTTTTGTTTTCTCGATTTTAACCTGGTATAAACAATTTATACATTTCGTAAATATTCGAACAATCGAATAATTATTTATTGTTTAAATAAATTTATGTTAATCTAATAATTTATTTTTAGCAAATAAATTTTATTTTAAATTAATTCCCCCTTTATAAAAATCCTTTAGTGATTAAAATGATTAAATAAGCTAATTAAACAAATCAATCACTTAAGTAAATTACCTTTTAAAATGAATTAACAATATTTGAAATGTAGAGGTATATTTATTTCAGTTTCTTCTTTGTAACTATTTATGCCAAAATGACTTATATTTATTTTAAAAATCTAATCTTTATATTGTTTTCAAAGCCCCATATATATATATATGTATATACCTTCTGTCTTCCCTAAATATATACATATATATATACTTTTCTAAAGAAATAAATTCATCTTCCTACATATTATTATTTCCAGATCCTTACTGTAAATATTTAAAACATTTTTTTTTCTATACATATCATTAAATTTTAAACTGTAAAATGGAGGATAAAATAAGCGACTGGTACCTCGCTCCCTGCTGCCATCGAGCAGCCGCTTCTCCCAAGCGAACAACCCAGCTCGAACTCGAGCCCACTACCAGGCGACACCCTGCCAACGTCGAACCACGTTGCCCTGGCCTCAATCATCTACTCACGACATCCAGTCATCGCTTGCTGCCACCCACTACTTCGCTGCCTCAACCACGAACTCGCGTGCCACTCAATCGAAGACGATCACCCCCTCAGCTGACCTCGCGCACGAACCACTACCCAGCGTCGATCGACGTCACAGCTCGAACCATCTCGCCGCCTTCATCTCGCAAAACCCTAGAGGCCTCCAACCCAAATCGATCGAATTCGACAATGATTTCGAACTCGCGATTCTCTCTCTGTCGAGCTGCTGCCCTGTTCGAGCACGCGACCATGATTCGAAGTCGACCCAAAATTTGAAAGAGGAAGGCCGGCTCTAATTTGATTTGCTAAATAAATTGAAAAGAGGGAGGGAATCTCGATTTTTTTTTCTTGTTCGTTTAATTTCAACTGAGAAAGAAAGGGAGTGCTCGGTGGATTCGAAAAAAAATTTAAGTATATAGGGGAAAAGGGGAACGAACGAATTTGAATTACAGTGGGAAGATGTCGGCCATTTATTTTGTTTTCGAACTCCCTTTTTGAATTGCCTGCTTGCGTGAAATATTAAAACGAAAACGAGGGGAGACAAGACGCGATGTTTTCCAGAGTATAGGGTGGCTGATGTTGATTAAAGTGTATAAATTTATTTTTAAATCAAATCGGTTAATTATTGTCTCGGCGTTTATATCTTGTATGATCACACGATAGCTCCGAAAGCTACGAGATTTGAAATCCGACAATAATACAATATTACGGACCCAATGGAACTGGTTTCGTCAAATTCCGAGACTGCGCCTCGGACGGCTATTTTTAAATATCGGTTGAACGATATACATTTCAAACTGAACAATTCACTTTCAAATTCGATTCTGAAGCTTCTATTATCTTCAGCGATATAAATACGAATTTTAAAAGCTTTCGAAATATTTTTCTTCAGCTTAAATTGAAGATTCGAAATTTTATTCACCTTACAATAGATTAAATTTTATAATTTAATCGTCAAATTCAAAGTTATATCGGGGATTCAAATTAAATCATCGTTCAAATATTTAAAATTAATTAAATATTCTCAATTTAATTTTTTCAAAATTCTGGGTCGTTACAAGGTCATTAATTTCGTTGTACGAAACATTATATGCCGCTTTGGCCTCCCGCAAACCATCATTACGGACAACGGAACTCAGTTTGAAAGCAGAGAATTCAAAGATTTCTTTTTAAAGTATGGTGTTGAGAAAAAGTTCACCGCCGTTGCTCATCCGAAAGCTAACGGACAAGTCGAGGCCGTGAACAAAATAATCAAGTCCACATTGAAGAAACGTTTGGAAAAGGCTGGAGGCAAGTGGGTAGATGAACTCCCAACAGCACTATGGGCTTATAGAACTACCCACAAGTCCGCGACTGGCCACACTCCATTCGCATTGGCATACAGCTCGGAAGCTGTTATACCCGTGGAGCTTGAAGTTCCATCGCATCGAGTGATGTATTATGATCCTAAGACAACTCAGGATCTCTTTTTGGAATCACTGGACTGCATCGATGAAAAACGTGAAGAGGCTGAATTAAGGGCGGCAACATATAGGCACCGAGCCAAGCGATATTACGACGACAAAGTCCGCCCAAGAATCTTTGATGTGAGTGATCTCATTTTGAAACGGGTTTTCTCGGTACCATCACGTATGAATCCCAACTGGGAAGGTCCGTATGTCGTTGAACGGAAGCTTGGAGAGGGAACTTTCAAGCTAGCAACCGTTGATGGCGTGACACTCCCTCGAGCGTGGAACAGTGAACATTTACGACGCTATTATATTTAGCATGTTTCTTTCCTATTTTAGGTGCAATTGTTTCTCGTATGTTTACATTCTATTGATTCTTAGTTTCCTTTTTAGCATGTAATCGGAAAAATTTAGTTTGTTTTTATTAATAAAGGCTTGAAGCCATCCTTTCTATGAATTATTGATGTTTCTGAACCTTATAGTCCGGTGACAAACAACTGAAGTTGTATTATTCTACCTGACATACGGACTCGCATAAACGACTTGAATTTCTGAGTCCCCTGAATGCGAACCGGAGTACTCTAAGTCCCCGGAGCGCGGACTAGAGTATGAACGACTTGAATCTCCGAGTCCCCTGAATGCGGACCGGAGTACTCTAAGTCCCCGGAACGCGGACTAGAGTATAAACGACTTGAATCTCCGAGTCCCCTGAATGCGGACCGGAGTACTCTAAGTCCCCGGAGCATGGACTAGAGTATGAACGACTTGAATCTCCGAGTCCCCTAAATGCGGACCGGAGTACTCTAAGTCCCTGGAGCGCGGACTAGAGTATAAACGACTTGAATCTACGAGTCCCTTGAATGCGGACCGGAGTACTCTAAGTCCCCGGAGCGCGGACTAGAGTATGAACGACTTGAATCGCCGAGTTTCCTGAATGTGGACCGGATTACTCTAAGTCCCCGGAACGTGGATTAGAAAATATTCTAAGTACCAAAAATGTGAAACAAGAGATGTACAATTCCAAAGAATGTCCGAACAATGTAAGAATGGATTAGGAATTTATGTAACTCATAAGAACTTGAGTTTCGACCACAGTTATACAGAAAGCTAAAAAGCAGAAATCGTTCAAATGACAAAGAAACTAAACTTTATTCAATAATCCAAAATGGGGTTATACAACCACTCCTTCAAAACTTGGAGTCAAAAATCTATCTGCATAAACTACGAAAATGAAAAAGTAAAAGTAGTTACATGACCTAAGCAAAATCTCATTGAACGAGTATAGTGGCTACTTCTTCGGCTTCCTTTTCTTGTCCTCCTTTGCTTTCTCAGATGACTCCTCTCCCTCACGCTTCCTCTTGGACTTTTTGCTCGCCAAAGAAGCGGAGTCAGGAGTGGGAGGAGGAACATCCAGTGGTTTGGATTTGCCGGGAAGAATGACTTTCAGAGGCCTATTCAGCGGGTCGGTAAGTTCTAGTACTTGAGACTCGACCTTGATCTCAACCTTCTTTTTCTTCTCTTCCACGAGTCGCTCCTTCATACTCACCTTCGAGGTGTGTTCTGAGGCGCTCGTGATTTCAATTTCATAACTCCCTTCAACGGGAGATGAAGTGTCAAACTTATCATCATCTAGCGCCCCGATCACTTGAGCATCAGGACCGGGAGTTACTCCTGCGTGAGCGGCATCGCTTGTTTTCTCCGTCTCCTCCTTGGCGTCATCGCTCCTCGGAGTCGGTTCCGGATCAGAGCGGCCTGCATAAAAACATAAAGAACGAACGTCAGATCAATAACCGATCGCAGAAAGCGATAGCGCTTTGAACTTCTAGAAGAAGAGTTTTCTACCGGTGTCTTGCTGACTTTCAGCTGTGCGCGGAGTTTCACCCTCTAGAATGGGAGATAGCACGTGAATGCCGAGACTGGGGTCTTCCGGATCATAGCCGGCATGCTGCCCGAATGGGTCAAGTGCCGGTCGATCGGCCGATTGAGTAGAAGGAGGAGCTGCAGCCTCGGTTCCAGATGGACCAGCTTTGTCATCTTTCTCTTTTAACGGAGGAGAGCCTTTACCGAAGAGAGCCATAGCTGCAGACAAGTCCGATGGCTCATTCCCCCTTGAGAAACTCTTTCACTAAAGCCTCCTCGTCGACCTCCTCGATGCCCGACTCCGCCTGTCTAATCTTTATTAAAGTCTCCCAAGCCTCGGCCAAAGATTCAAGGTAGCCCTCGCCTAAGAAAGTCAAGTCCCGGTGCATGAGGACACGGGCATTGTAATAGGCTATCAGTGGGTCGAACATACACTTGATTTCTTCTCTACCGGCCTCTGCAGCCGCTTCAAGGCGGGAGTCGATCTCCACGGAAGCTATTCTCTTGCCCTCCTCGTGGGCTTCATCTTTCATTGTCCCAACCTTAGAAAGCTCATCGTCAAGCTTTGCCTTTAAGAGACGTGTATCGACGATCTCGTTACAGTACCGTTGAGACTCTTCTTGAGCCGCTATCTTCTCTTCCCTCTCCTTAGAGAGTAGCTCCTTCAACTCTTTAACCTGCAGGGCGAGTGCATCCCTTTCTTTTTGAATAGAATCTTTTTCTAGAGCTAGGGCCCCACTGCGTTGGACTGCAACGTCAAGTTCTTTCTTATGGGTCGTCTCTAGACGAGCGACGGCCTCCGCAGTCTCCTTAGCACTCTGTTTTGCGGCTTCAAGTTTGGACTTGTACGAAGCGAGCTCTTCGTCCTGATTCTTGATGATGTCTTTATCAAAGATAGCTTCGAGCTTCAAGCGGTCGATTTCTTGTTGACGCTCAACGGATACTTCCGAGACCTTTTCGACTAAATGAACAAACGCATCATGTTGAGCATAGACGTCGTTGTTGCAAGCGATGGCACTCTGCTTGACATGCCCTGGAATATGATGAATAGCTGGGAGGAACTTCAGACCGTCAAAGCAGATTTTGGGAAATTTAGCTTTAAGATCGACCGGCTTCTCCGATATCGTTGGGTCTACCGCAAGAACAGGGGGAGGTGGTTTTGAAAGTTCAGTTCTCTTACGATGTTCCCGAGATTGTCGTGTGCTTGATGAAACAGAATGTTGATCTTGGGAAACATCGGGTTGAGACCCCTTATGCGAAGTTTTTTCTCTGTCTGGTTCTGTTTGAGGAGGAGGATCGCGAGAGTACGAAGATTGGGAGTGTGATTTCTTTCGATAAGACGACTCTCGGGGACGGTTGTCTCGCTCTCTGTAATCTTCCTTGTCCCGGCTTTTACCGGAGCCCGAATCCCGGCCAGGATGGTGAAATATGGAAGAGCCGTGGAGGCGATCGAATCCGTGGGAGCATCCCATGTCACCTTTATAGAATGAGAATAACAACAAGTTAGAAAAGATCAGGGCGGCGGTTAAGATTGAAGTGCAAAGTAAAGTTCTCATGTCCGTGTGTGTCCTAGTGTTTCCCCCCGACGGACCGGTTTCTTTACTAATTGGAGTTTTATCTCCCTGGACTTAGGCTTGAACTCCCGTACCGCCTCTAGCGGGCGAATGAAGCTTGAGGGCCGCTGGGTCGTCAAAACCGTAGTTGAGTAAATCGTCAGGAATGGTAAGGTTTGACAGGCCCTTTAGAGAACTTTCTAAGTGCTCCGAGGAAGTTTCTTTTTCCGTTGGCATAAGGGTAATTTTAAAAGTTCCACCCACAGTTTTCTTCCTCAGCTTGCGCGTCAGTTTCTTCTCTCCCTTCGAAAGGGAAGACGACGTTTCTATGTCATGAACTTCAACCGCCGGTCCCCGAGACGGACTAATATTCTCGCCCTGTACTTCGGGCGTCTCAGTCTCCTTAATTTCCCCCTCTTCTAGTGCATCAGGAGCATTGCGTGCTGAAGACTCAGCTTGTTTTTTCCCTTTACCAGAGCCAGGTCTGGGAATGGTGACGCCTTGAGGAAGGCTTACCGACGGCCTTCTGCCAACAGTCCGAGCCTTGTAAGTGACTCATTCGAAATGAGATTTCTAATGTCCCGCTCTTCGGCGGGGAGGGCCCGAATGGCTTCGACAGCATCATTATATCCGCGGCCGTCAGGACGTGGGCTAATACCTGAAAAAATGGGTAAAATTTAGAAAAGGTATGACTTCGACTAAACATGAGTAACATACCAAGAAAAAGGCTTACTTCCTTCAACCCATCTACTCGCAAAGCCGGGAGGACAACGCACATAAAACCATTCATGTTTATACAAGGCGAACTTGGTCCACACCCCGGTTAAGATTTGACATTTGTTATGCGGCTCGAGAAACATGAATGATGGGCTATCCTTCTGCTTCTTGATGCAATATATGTATCAGATATCGCCTAGAGTTGGGAGCCTAGAGAAGACATTCATGAAGAGGATGCAGGTACCGTAGAGGAATGCATGGCCATTCGGGTGCAGTTGCGATGGGGCAATGTCAATATATTGCAGCACATCCCGAAGAAACAAGTTGAACGGTGGCACACTGCCAACCCAGCACATGAATTTATTACAAGCAGTGTATCCGGCTGGGGGCAAGTGTGGACGATCATGCCTCGATGGAACTAGCACGTCATCAAAGGGTATTCCGTGGATTGAGCATATCCAACGGAGTGTGCTTTCATTGATCTTTGAAGCATGTGAATCGATAGGGTTGTCCAAGAGAATTGCTGCCTCCAAAGCATCGGGAGCTAAGTCATGTGCAGGGGAAGTTGATGGGTTTGAAGTATCTGCGGCTTCTCGTCGGGAGGACGGCCCAGGCCTGTCCGAAATCGTGGCGGAGCTAGATTTTCTAGACATCGCTGATAAGGATTGAATCTAGCAAAGTACCTGTTCGAACTATACTTAAAAAATAATCGACGTTAGACTTAACAATACGAATATTCCCCCCGTGTAGTGTGTGAACTAGTGCGATCATTCAGGTGTAAACGCTGAGAAATTATAAGTCACAGAATTGATGGTATGAAGTTGAGCTTTGAACTGTCGTCTTCGAAGACTGTCATCGCTGACCGTCTCCGAAAGCCAGCATTGCAATATTTTCAAACTTGAACTCGGACATTGGCGCTGCGTGTTAAAAGCTTTAGTCTGTTTTTTATTAATTTAAGTTCAGGCTTGTGATTATTGAAACTAGGAAGTTATCAGTCCAGATTAGTTCGATATGCTAGTATGCTTAGGTCCTTGTCCTTGTGTTTGTTATATGATTAGGCAAGGTGGTTGGGAGTTCGGCTTAGAATTCTGTTCGTCTTAGATTCTGTTCGGCTTAAGTTCTGATCGGCTTAAGTTCTATTCGGCTTAAGTTCTGTTCGTCTTAATTTTTGTTCGTCTTAAGTTTTGATCGGCTTAAGTTCTGTTCGGCTTAGGATTATGTTCGGCTTAGATTCTGTTAGGCTTAAGTTCTGATCGGCTTAAGTTCTGTTCGGCTTAAGTTCTGTTCGTCTTAATTTTTGTTCGTCTTAAGTTCTGATCGGCTTAAGTTCTGTTCGGCTTAGATTTTGATCGGCTTAAGTTCTGTTCGGCTTAAGTTCTGATCGGCTTAAGTTCTGTTCAACTTAAGCTCTGTTCGTCTTAATTTTTGTTCGTCTTAAGTTCTGATCGGCTTAAGTTATGTTCGACTTAAATTTTGTTCGGCTTAGATTCTGTTCTGCTTGAAAACGAGTGCACGCAGCAAGTCATGCCGAGCCGATTCGCTCGGCCTTTTGCCCCTAACAACACTTCTCCTCTTTTCCTCCATCTCCCCCAACCAGCGTGACCAAGTCCTTCGGCAAGCCGTGTCAAACCACGGTCGTGCCGAACCACTTCACTAGGCCTTACCTCCAATTCATCACCCACACGCCTCTTGGTTCCTTTAACCTACGGAGAATTTACGAATTCGAGTTTTGTGTTAAGCTTCCTAATTCGAGAAAGCGATCGAGAGTTTCTTACCGAAGGAAACGGCAGGAGCTTGGAGATCTGTGGACTTAAGATTGACAGAGTGTTCGAGCTGAGCTTGTTGGATTCGAAGTAAGAAGGAAGGATCGTAGGAGGTGAATAAAATTTAAGGGAGGTAAGTTATGTTTCTTGGAGGGTCGTGGAGGTAAAAAGTGAAAAAGAGAAGAAGGAGAAGAATGCCAGCTTTTATAGGGAGGAGAGGAAGTCGAAGAGACTATGACCGGTAGAACCGGTCAGAACGACATCGTTCGGCATCGGCTATGCCGTTCGGCATCCAGGGTGCTTGGCTTGAAGCAAAGCACGGTGGATTCATGCTTCAAAGCGCATCACGTTTAACCACATGATGCACTTTGGGGGGAAAGTGTTACCTGAAGGTTTGACCAAGCAACTAGGAACTCGGCACTTACATACCGTTCGGCATGGAGAGTCGTTCGGTATTGTATATCGTTCGGTATTCTAGAGTGATCGGCATGGCAGAGCGTTCGGCATACATGGATCGTTCGGCATACATGGATCGTTTGGCATTCGAGATCGTTCGGCATACATGGATCGTTCGGCATGGCAGAGTCGTTCGGCGTACATGGATCGTTCGGCATTCGAGAGTGTTCGGCATATGTGGACCGTTCGGCATGGCAGGGTCGTTCGGTGTACATGGAGCTCGGCATCAGCACTTCGTTCGGCATCAGTCTGTTCGACATCAGTCTTTTCGGCATCAGTCTGTTCGGCATCAGTTTGTTCGGCATCTATGGTTCGGCACACAGAACTCACTCTTTTTGGGCCGAGGTATTCAGCTGCCAGGCCAACCAGGGAAGTCCAACCCATCTTTGTCTATAAATAGAGAGGTAGGGGCACAGTGAAAAGGACCTTTTTTCGAGAACACTGGGGAGACTCTACCGCTTTCAAGACTCGCTCTTTTTACTTAGCAACTGTATTCGAGTAATTGGTGAACGGATTGTATCTGTAATCAGTTATCAAGTAAAGCAATAAAAGATCAACTTCAAAGTGGACGTAGGCAGTTATGCCGAACCACTATAAACCTGGTGTTCTCGTCTTTGCATTCAATTTAGCATATTGTTCTCTGTTTAAATTTACTTTCTTCATTTATCTCTCTACACACACTTTCTCAACGAGGTTAGTGACCAATTTTGGTGCTAACAATATTGTTTGAATTTTAAATTTCTATTAAATTAAGCATAATATTATAATGTTACAAAAAAATTTCCAGAATTTCTAAATCAAAATAATATTTTTAAATAATTAATTAATTTCAACCGTTTATTAAATTGATTTTAAAAAAATAATAAAGTTGATTTTTAAATTTTGATTTTTTGGTCGAGAGTTTATATGATGATATAAAAATTTTAAATTTAATTTTTGAAATAAATGTTATTTTATATAATTTATTTAATTGGTATATTGATTTATATAATATTAAATAAATATTTAAAATTAATTTGCAGCCTTAAAAAAATATAGTCAACGTAGATATACATATATAAAATATAAGTTCAACTATTATCATGATACAATTGTATAATTAAGTACAAGTCATATAATTAAAATTAGGTAGTGCGTATGTATGTGTGTATATATATATATATTAATACTGATTAAAATGAAATTTATTTGGATGTGCACTTTAGATTCATATATATATATATGTGTGTGTGTGTGTGTGTGTGTGTGTTTTAGATAAATTAAAACATACATATAACCAATCTAATATGTGACAACATTGATGATACATATAAGAATCCAACCTAACTAGCAATAAAATAATGATATATATATATATATATATATCTCTGTGTGTGTGTGTGAATAATATAATGTTATCTATAAATTATAAATCATATAGTATAGTAAATACATACCAAATACTAATGCCTTAGAGCACACCTTGTAATGATGAATTCTCCGTCCTTTGAAATCTTCTCGATTCGGTAGATTGATAATCCTTGAACCATAGGCCTTTAGCTATCCAATAGTTATCTCCTTTTGAATTGATTTGAGATGAATTTGTTGAAGCTCCTCTTTATTGAGATTGCCCAGCAATGATAGGGAAATGGCAGCCAAAAAGTTCTTTTTGTATTAGGATTAGGGGTCCTTTTATAGTGGAAGAAATAGCGATAAATATGGATCACATCTCATACCATTTCTCATCAAATCTCAACCATCCATCTCCAAACCCCTCTAGCCTCTTTAGTTGCCTCTTACAAAGCCTATTGCTATTGAAATACTTAACATCATGAGCTAATAGCTTATTTAAGTTCAAATAAATATCATTTGTTAAATCTAATTTAACAGCCTGTTGATATCGCATGTCGATTGATATATTTATAACCATTATAATATATGCAATAATATTTATTCCCAAAATCATATTCAAAATTTTATAATCAATATTTCATAAATATGAATTAATTTAATTAATCTATAACAATTATAAACTAATTAAATCGTTTGTTCTAAAGTGAGATCATCATTTCGGTTGTGTGACTCGTCAGGTGTAAATTTGGTCGGCGATTAACATTAAACTATTAGAATGTTAACGTTCACACGACACTTAGCAGGTGGTGTGACATTTTGGCCAAATTAATCGCTTACTTAGTTTTGGTAAAATACAATTTTAGTTTAACTAAGCATTGCCCGGTTGTGACATTTATTTATACCAATTCTCTTCGTCAAAACTATATCATTTTGGACTTATGGAATTTGGTAATGGTCAAAATTCCACTATCGTCCATATTCAACTCTATATTCCAAACACAAATTCCTTGGTGCAAAAATAGCAATTATTATTAACCAAAATGCTCTGGCCAGAGACTTTGACTTTGAGTTGACTTGAGTTGATCGTGATACTAATCCCATATAACTAAAGAGACGAATCCTCTCTTGAATAGTGCTTCACTTCCAGTACTTCCACTCAACCCAACTATAGTCACCCGATAGAAGTTGTGCCATGATTTGACTATAATCAAAGTGGAGCTTTCATATTGAAGATCGACAGTATTCTTAAGTCGAGAGAACCGTGTAAATCAGTCACATTGATATTTTATGTTTGACCTTAGTTATATTAACCAGGAGAAAACTATCGAGCGGGTTGTTCCATGGTTATCAAATAACTATCAGCATGTAACCCCTGGGTGCCCCCAGCAGTCATGAGTAATACACTGCCCAACATTTGGAGAGCGTTACGGTAACTACTCGGAATTTTACCACTTTGATTTATGAATATTTAATTTATTTTAGATATTCAATTTATGGTTTAAATAATTAAATAACCCCTTTTTATTTATAACTAATGATAAAAATTTATTTTTTAATCTTGTTTACAAAAATAGCTAGTTCGACGAAAAACAGAGAATGTGACTGAAACCCGTTTTTTGAATTTTCGACTTTTTATCGAACGACAAGTTGTAAAAGGCTGTAATACCTTTGTTTATACTTTAAAAAAACATTTTAAAGTGTTTAAAAGGAACATTTTAATTTGAAATGCATAAAGAAGTAAAATATAATAAGAAGAATTCATTATATTTAAATTTAAATTAGGAAAGGATGAATGTGAAATCTTAAGTGTAAAAATCAACTTAACTACATGATCCAAGCTAGAATCCATCATATTTTCATAAGGGCGACATCTTAGTTGACTTTGAAATGATGGAGGGTGAGTGGACATGTGGGTTGCGTGTTCATTAAAGTAGAGAGGAGAGTGAGGTGGCACAAATGTGTGGAGGGTAAGAGGAATAAGGGCAAAAGTGTAAATTACTATTTTCATTTTATATAAAAGCTATTTCTTTTTTTTCCTAATTTTCATTTTAATTTCTCTTATCCATTTCAAACCTTTATTTCTTCTTTCAAAAATTCCATCTCTATTTTAATGGCTTCCTTAAGGTTTAAAATTTAAAAATCCTTCTTTTATCCATTTTCAAACTTTAAAACCAAGTTAAATCTCACTTCTTTTCCTTTCCACATTCTCTCTTTTCTAAAGCAATCCCAAACCCACCCTCCTCCATCAAGGCCGAGCCACCTCTCCCCTAGGCCAAATCTTCTAGGCCCCTTAAAGCTTTCAAAAATCCAACTTTTACATAGAGAAACCAAGTTCTAGTGTCGGTTAAGAACGTGGTGATAATATGGTTTGTTTTCGTGAGATTTTGGTGAGTAAATCTCACTTTAAAATCAAAATTATAACTTCATTTTGGTAGTAATAATTTGTGCTAGTTGTTAATTATGAAAGTGGTTTGCTTGTGTTTTACATATATGCGATTGGTTGTAATGTTTGTGATAGACTTGGAAATAAATTCGGCATGATAAGTGATGTTAAATGCAATGATTTTTACTTGGTGAATGGATGTATTTACTTTTGTATATATGTTGTGCTCATGTATATTTATGTTGTATGTTGTTTAGAAAGTTAGCACTTGAAGTTGCTTTATTTTGATATCGAGATCCCTTATTCTAAAACTTGTTTTTACTTATGTGTTTTCTAGAAAAGTTTATAAGTTTTTAAAATTTTACTTTTAGTTTTTCAGAACCCTTATACAAAGTTTATAAAGTAAGTTAAAACATAAAAGGTAAAGTTGTGAATGCTATTTGGTATATAAAACTAGTTTTAGGGTTATGGTATCCATAGCGATAGTCGCTATGGATGCAATTCATAGAATCGAACACATTTTGCAAACTAAAAGTGTTTTCATTTTAAAAAAATTTTGGAAAGTATTTCAAAATATATTATGAGTATTAAAAGGGTTTAATTCTATTTTAATTAGGTAAGAGTTTAATGATTATTTAATTTATTAATTAAGTAAAGATAACACTAATCAAGTGAACGTAACTAGCACTGAATTATTAGTTAAGTAAGATAATTATAATTAGTTAATTAAGTAAAGGTTAATTAATTATAATTTAAGTAAGTTTAATTATATAATTAATTATTATTTAAGTAAGGTTTTATTATTTATTAATTGTTAATTAATTAAGGATTATTTATTAATTAGCTGTTAATTAATTAAGGTTAAATTATTGATTAATTATTAACCAAGCAGGATTAATTATTAATTTATTTTTAAGTTAAGATTTAATTAAGATTTAATTAGGATTTAATTATTATTAAATAAAGGTTTATTTTTAATTACTGTATTTTGAAGGATCAGTTTGTTTTAAAAAGCAGCTTTCTTTTGCTAATGATGGTTTAAATACAAGGGATTCTCTTTGTCTCTGCCATTAAGTAGCCAAACAAGTAAGAATATGCTATAATAAAATGATGACATGTTTTATTGAAAATAAGCCATCTTGTATTTAGTAATAAAGCCGATGAGTAAACTTTTGTAACGACCCGATATTTTCAACCATTCGCATCCGCACATGTCGGACTTGAATTGCTCAAAATACCGCGTTGTAAAAAAAATTGGGCAAATCTCAGAATATAAAGTAAATAAATATAATCACAGATCACAGACACAGAGTAAAATAATGCAGCGGAAATAAAAGAAATAGTAGTTCATGAAGCTACTACATAAATATATCAGAGTTACATAAGATATAGCAGAAGAAATAGAGTACAACAGAAGTCTCAATAAAATAACCAAGTACAAGCTGAGTAGAACAACGGAACTGAAATAGATATTACAAGACAAGCAGATAATCTCCAGCGATTCAAATCTCTAAGAGAGTGGAAATCCAAATCTGTGAATAACTCAGGCTGACCCGAGCGCAAAGCAAAACACAAAACACTCGAGTCGGGACAATATATACTTATATAATGTAAACCAACTCAAGTGAACTGTAATAAAGGTACAAGTAACTTAAAGAATGCTTGGGATCGCCCATTCCTTAAGGATCCGTTAAACTATCTACTATGTAGTAATATACGCTATTATAATAATGTCTAATCATAAAATAAACATACTTTTAAATAGCGTTAAGGCTTTACATTTTCCACCTTAACACGTAATATGCCAATAGTCTACACAGTACCTGCATACCTCGCAAGGCTATGAGAAGATACTCCATAGGTATGACATAAATAGAAACTCGTAGTAAAGCTCGATATGGTAGGTGCCACGGCACACAAGGCAATGCCAGGGTAGATATACCAATTACGCACACGGACTGATGGAAACGCATAGCAGCCACTACCGCTCCACCTCGAACAACACTCCCAAATCAAGGGTGCGCACCAAATCAATCACAAGTAATAGAATGGTATCGAAGAAGTGTGTCCGATAAGAGGTGCTACCTCACTGGTCCGAGATCGCTCCTGTTTTAGCCACCTTATGCCAACTCACGGGAGTTGGGTCCACGTATATACCTTAGGATCGTCGTCACCATCCTACTACATTCTGGAAACTCCACCGCGTACACAGTTGTCAAAGTGGTTTTCGGTATCGACAGAGAGTATGTCCATATCTGATCCCGGTCTCTTTAACAACCAATCGTTATTATAACCTGTGGTTATAATTTAAAAACAGTTTATACTTCAAAATAGAATATCATTTCAAATCCAAATCTTTATCAAAATAAAGATTAAATCAATTCCAAACCATTTCAATATATTTAAAATATCATATCATTTCAAAACTTCATTTCAAATCATTTCAATATATCAAAATATCACATCTTTCCAAAACTTCATTTTAAATCATTTAATATATCAAAATATCACATCTTTCCAAAACTTCATTTCAAATTATTTAATATATCAAAATATCACATCTTTCCAAAACTTCATTTCAAATCATCATTTGAGTTCAAATCCAAATATTCAACTTTAAATACCTTTTTAAATTCAAAGATATCATTCATTTATTATTATTTCAAGTCACCTTTTAAATAGTTTATATTTCAATCAAAATAATTCATCTGAACCATTTAAAAGTGTAAATATTATACTTTTAAATCAAGCATTAAAATTTTCAAAGTTTCAATTCAATTCAATCGTTTATTTCAATTAAATTTCCATAGACCATTTCAAATCTTATAAATTTCAAATATAGATTTAATCCA
Organism: Allium fistulosum; assembly: GCA_030737815.1. Lineage (NCBI taxonomy): Eukaryota > Viridiplantae > Streptophyta > Magnoliopsida > Asparagales > Amaryllidaceae > Allium > Allium fistulosum. The sequence continues at coordinate 72,976,850 of CM060903.1, forward strand.
CAAAATAACTATTCAAATTATAAAATAAATTCCAAAGCTTTAATATCCTATGTTTCATAAGTCCAATATCTTTTTAATAGATTCAAATTACAAGTAAATTAAATAATTTTCATACTATATAAACTTCAATTATTCATTCCAAGATTTAATATCATTTCAGATTCATTTCAAAATATCATTTCAAAACATCATTTATTTAATTTTAATTTAAATACCATTTAATCACATTTCAAAATAGTTGTATTTCCCAATCAACTATTCCATTTAAATCATTTAAAGTCAATTCATTATATTTAATAATTAAATATTTAATTTACAAAATTTAATCTTTTTCGAAGATCATTTATCCATTTAAGTTTATTAAAACAATGAAAATTCAACTTTCGCAGCACTTAGGAAATGCTACGAAATGTTATGTTTTAAAACAGTTCATTAACAAAAGACAGCATTAAAAATGCTGTAATATCTTAATTTAGTTTCAAATGAAATTTTAGTTAAATTTAACAACTATAGCACTAACAAAGTGCTATAATAACCTTTAGTTCAAATTTGCTATATGGTTCATTTAAAACAACTACAGCATTTACCAATGCTGTAATATCTTTACATTATATTTCAAAAATGCTGTCACATCAAATTCAGAGTTTTATTTACAATTTCACACATAATTAACTTTTAATATAAATCATTTTAACTTATAAAATCATATATATTCACCCTTTAAAACAATCATTTACATACTTTTATTTCTATGATTTTACAAAGTCAAATTTCCATACAAAATCAAATTAAATAACAAATAAACTTTCATTTCTTTATTTCAAAATTTAACTTAACACCTAAGTTTAAATTTCCAAAACATAACTTATTTAACTTAATTAAAACTTCACTTTTAAACAAATTATACAAAATTCAATTTAAGTTATATTTCCAAATTCAGCTTAAATATTCATTTATTCCATATTTTATTTATACAAAATCATTAACACTTTTAAAAATTATTATTACTTAATAAAATCATTAAATTCATCTTTAAATCAAATTTGTCATATTTTCTTACTTTACATAAATTCCATTTATAACCAAAATCATAAATTCCAAAATTAACTTATATTTCAAATTCTACTTCACCATTTACTTAATTCACTTATTTAATTTGTAGAAAATCACTAATATTTTATAGAAATCATTTTAAAAAAATTTAAATCAAATTATCATAATATTTACATTTTTAAAAAAATTTAAAATTTTCAGAAAAATATATAAACCGCGGGTCTGTATAAAATTTTCTAGCCTAGGTCAAGTGATACGGATATGTATCATTTCAATCCGCAATTTACAAAGAAAACCCGGGTTCTATCATTTCAAACCCGCAATCCCAAGTAATATGAAATGTATAAAAACCGCTCAGGCCTATCATTTCAGTCCATAACGATTTTTCCTTATTCTAAAGTCCGTTCGGGTATGTATCATTTCAACCCATAGTGATTCTAATCTACAGGGAACTTGCAGTGTGATAAACTGATATAAATAAGCAGAATAACATAATAAATAGTAACATGTGGTATAACAGATAAATAAGCATGGGTGAACCTCATATGATTATAATATAGCAGTTATAACAGGATGATATGCATTTACAGATTCAAGTGATGTCAGTTTATCACTATATAAGGACATATTAGTCTGGTGAGATTTACTCACCTTTTTGTGCTGGAGATATCAACTCAAATGACACAACGGATTCCAGAAGGCACGATGACACAAAAATAGGCTCAAGTGGGAAGAGATCCAAGCTTAGAACTTGTGTTACAACCCAAAACAAAACAAAATAAAATCACAATTCAATACAACATTAAATTGAAACAACTTTGAAGTAAAAAGAGATACGAATACACAGTCTTTTACCTTGCTTCCTACATTTGATTGCACGGCCTAGGAAATGTTTTGGCTCAGGTTTGGACATACTTTGGTTCAGGTTTGGGTCCTATAAGGCATGGCTATAAGGTATTGAAGTGGTGGAGGAGTTACCACGCATGAATATGAAGAGGCTTATGCAAAATAGTGGTTTTGGTTCAACTTTGGCTCAGTCTACAAGGTCATTGGGCTCGGCTATGACATGTTTCAGATCTGGACAGAGGATGAAGGTGATGGTTATGGGTGTGTCAAGGTGGCGGCGGCGGCTAGAGGTGGTGGTGGTGGTGGAAAAAGAGGTGGTGAAGCAACAATGCTCAAACTAGCATGTTTTCAAGGCATAGGTTGTATTTTTTTGGATTTAGTATCATGGTGGGTTCGACCATGGTTCAGATCTGAGGAGTAGGTGGTGATGATGACAGGGAATAGGTGTAGGAGGTGGTGGCCATGGCTATGGAGTGGAGGCCGAGCAAAAGAGTGGAGAGAACAAGGCAAAAAAATACATAAGAAAATAGGAAGAAAAGGAAGAAAATAAGAGGAAGACACTACCCAAAATGTTTGAAGCCATGAATAAAATGAAAGAATGGTTTCTTGAGTGAGAAATAGGATGAAAGTCATGGCTAGAAAACTGAAAATGGGCAGCCAAAATGAATAAATGAGATGGTTATGACATTTGAAATGTTTTTGGACAATGAAACGTTTAGAAATGAAACGCCTTAAACTCTTCACGTTTCCATTCTTTAAAGATCAAATAAAAACAACAATAAATCAGCAAATACCTTTAAAAACCGAAACCAAGTGAAATAATATGAAAATAAATAATTAATTTTAAAGAAAATATAAACAGGATGAAAGAAATTGCTTAAAAATACAAAACAGTGTCCAGTAATTACAAACAAATCACTACTAGTCTTGGGAAAATATCCACTTCATTTTAAAAATATTATGAAGTGAAAATTTTAAATAAAATAATTTAGTTATAATTTTCAAAATAAAATAAATAATTAAATTGGAGAAAAATAGAAAAAGAACTAAAGAAAATGTTTAAAAATTGAAAACAGGACATGGAAATTACAAGAAAAATACTACTAGCTCTAGAAAAATTCCTACCTCACTTTAAAAATATTAAAAGACAAAAATATACATAAAATAACATATTAATACATATAAAAATAAAATATGATAAAGAAAATATAATTTATACAATTTAAGATAACAAAATTGTAGAATAAACAAATTGCACTCAATATTGAAATATACATAACTTTTACTGTTTAACTCCGTTTTCAACGAAACGAAAAGCAGTGTTCAAGTTATTACATATATTTTCATAATAAAAGATAAAATTTAAGATTTTAAATAATTTAAATTTGAAGTTTAAAAGTCAAAGTTTGACCAGTTTGAACAGAAATTCACTATTCAGTAAAATATTCAATTTATACAAGTTTGAAACTATAATTCACATAAAAATCAACATTTATATTTAAAATAACATAACTTATTCATTTTAATAAATAAAATAAAATTCTTAAATCAAAATTTCAAATAACATAATCAAAATAAACAATTGAAATAAATCACAAAATTCAGGGTTGTTACACTCTCCCCCACTCAAAACTTTTCGTCCCCGAAAAGGAATGAGGTACGGGAAAGCACAGAAAAAGATAGAGTGAAATAGGATTAAGATAAGATGACAAGAAGATTGAAATTATACTTGATAACTGTTGTTATAGGTTAGTTTGACAAGGTGGAGATGATCAAATCAAGAACACAAGCCCGAAAAGATCCTTTAGAATTTGATTCACCCTTTTCCGTTTGACCATCGGTCTGTGGATGGTAAGTAGTGCTCAGATCCAGATGAGTACCAAAGATTTTCAAAGATTATAGAAAGATTTCTAAACAGAAAGATTATAGAAAGATGCCTATACCAGTCTGTAGCAAGATAAGGATAATAAGGACAACCAAAAGATAGTTTGAAAAACAAAATAAGGAAATAAATTTGAAAGCATGGAAATTTCAACTTAAATAGAGAATAAATCTTTCCACAAGTTAAATAAATCTTAACTATCTCAAATTTCATTATCTTATTATCCAATCATCTTAAATTAACAATTTTTAAAACCATGGGTTTGAAGAAAAAAATAATAATCATGTATTATACTCACAATGTACTTAATAAATTTTATTCTTCTTTATTCCTAATTAAAATTAAATTTATTCCTCTCAATATATTTATCACTCATGTTAAATATACTTACACTTATTATAACTGCTTTCTTTTATCCTTAGTTCTTTTAACATTATTTTATTGTAAGTTATTCAATTACCCTTTATTATATTTACCTTTGTTAATCATTTTATAATTAAAATTTAAGTGTATAACATTTATTATAACCACTCAAATTTCATTTATAAATCTTTTTATATTGTAAATTATCTAATTACATTGTTAACTTCTAAAATTAAGGTAAGTTATATTTGAATGCAATTGTGTTATACAAATAAAACTTTCCAATTCAATTATCTCAAGTTTGAATCATTTATTCAAATTTTTGATTTTCTTTTTATAATTGAAGTTATTATTTAAGATAGAATTTAAGAATAAAATTTCCGATTCCTTTCAAACCATTTAGAGATAAATAAATGTATGTAAATAATTTGTCAAATCAAATTTAAATCATATATATATATATATATATATATATATTATAAATCAAATCATATTTTAGAAATTCAAATTAATTATATTTCCCAAAACAAAGCTGTAGCAAGACTACAGAATGGTCTCTTTACTTCGAAACTCGAAAATGAACGTCGATGATGCCGCGGTCATCACCGAAATTATTTTCCAGCGATAAAGAGAAGAGCACTAAAATTTTAAAACTTTAAAATTCTTTGGAAACAAATTTCTATTCGAAAATACTTTAAATAATACAACCTTTTTAAAACTTTAAACACAAGGTTTGAAACCATCGAAAATTAAATTCTCAAATTCTTGATTTAAATTCATTTCAGTTCCCAAATCAATTTATAAACAACTATTTATAAATTCATTCATAGAACAATAAATGATAAATCAAGTATTATCATTTTAAATAATCAATTTAAATCAATTTATTAAGTTCCATAATATTTACTTATATCAAAATTTATTTCATTAACCAAATTTTAAAATAATATTGTGTTAGTTTGTTCTGTCAAAGTGTTTTAGAAATCCTATCGATAGCGTTGATCAGACGAATCGATCGGAAGCCCAAATCAACATCAACAACTCAAACCACAATATATAAAACAAAACATATATTTACAAGTATAATTCAAAATGTTTGGAGATATTTTGGAAATAAAGACAAGATGATTAATTAACAAATTATGAAGATGGATAAGCTTAGATAAATCGCGGCAACCTTAACCAGATCAACCGTGACTTAATGAATAAGATCAAATGTGTATTTTTCTGGAGTAAATCTACATCCGATCTCAAGCGATAGAGTTTGGAATAACAAAAGATATTAGCTTCTAAACCAAGGATAGATATAAATCTCTAGTGAATCGATTGTAAAGGAGTTTCCCCCTTTTACAAGTCATTAGAATATTGGCGAGACCGCCAATTCACTATAAAGCTCATTCGAAGCGGAGTTATGAGATACTCCAGAATCACAAGAAGATGAATAGTGAGGGACAAGAATAGATTTTGGAACCGCAGGGAACGTTCCAAAATTCAAAGGAAATCAAATAAAATGAAGAGATTCAAGCTCGAATGAAAGTGATTCTGTAATTAAATTTACCATACATTCTAAGTTTTGCCTCAAAGCCAAAGCTCTGATACCAACTGTAACGACCCGATATTTTCAACCATTCGCATCCGCACATGTCGGACTTGAATTGCTCAAAATACCGCATTGTAAATAAAATTTGGCAAATCTCAGAATATAAAGTAAATAAATATAATCACAGATCACAGACACAGAGTAAAATAATGCAGCGGAAATAAAAGAAATAGTAGTTCATGAAGCTACTACATAAATATATCAGAGTTACATAAGATATAGCAGAAGAAATAGAGTACAACAGAAGTCTCAATAAAATAACCAAGTACAAGCTGAGTAGAACAACGGAACTGAAATAGATAGGACAAGACAAGCAGATAATCTCCAGCGATTCAAATCTCCAAGAGAGTGGAAATCCAAATCTGTGAATAACTCAGGCTGACCCGAGCGCAAAGCAAAACACAAAACAGTCGAGTCAGGACAATATATACTTATATAATGTAAACCAACTCAAGTGAACTATAATAAAGGTACAAGTAACTTAAAGAATGCTTGGGATCGCCCATTCCTTAAGGATCCGTTAAACTATCTACTATGTAGTAATATACGCTATTATAATAATGTCTAATCATAAAATAAACATACTTTTAAATAGTGTTAAGGCTTTACATTTTCCACCTTAACACGTAATATGCCAATAGTCTACACAGTACCTGCATACCTCGCAAGGCTATGAGAAGATACTCCATAGGTACGACACAAATAGAAACTCGTAGTAAAGCTCGATATGGTAGGTGCCACGGCACACAAGGCAATGCCAGGGTAGATATACCAATTACGCACACGGACTGATGGAAACGCATAGCAGCCACTACCGCTCCACCTCGAACAACACTCCCAAATCAAGGGTGCGCACCAAATCAATCACAAGTAATAGAATGGTATCGAAGAAGTGTGTCCGATAAGAGGTGCTACCTCACTGGTCCGAGATCGCTCCTGTTTTAGCCACCTTATGCCAAATCACGGGAGTTGGGTCCACGTATATACCTTAGGATCGTCGTCACCATCCTACTTCATTTTGGAAGCTCCACCGCGTACACAGTTGTCAAAGTGGTTTTCGGTATCGACAGAGAGTATGTCCATATCCGATCCCGGTCTCTTTAACAACCAATCGTTATTATAACCCGTGGTTATAATTTAAAAATAGTTTATACTTCAAAATAGAATATCATTTCAAATCCAAATCTTTATCAAAATAAAGATTAAATCAATTCCAAACCATTTCAATATATTTAAAATATCATATCATTTCAAAACTTCATTTCAAATCATTTCAATATATCAAAATATCACATCTTTCCAAAACTTCATTTTAAATCATTTAATATATCAAAATATCACATCTTTCCAAAACTTTATTTCAAATTATTTAATATATCAAAATATCGCATCTTTCCAAAACTTCATTTCAAATCATCATTTGAGTTCAAATCCAAATATTCAACTTTAAATACCTTTTTAAATTCAAAGATATCATTCATTTATTATTATTTCAAGTCACCTTTTAAATAGTTTATATTTCAATCAAAATAATTCATCTAAACCATTTAAAAGTGTAAATATTATACTTTCAAATCAAGTATTAAAATTTTCAAAGTTTCAATTCAATTCAATCGTTTATTTCAATTAAATTTCCATAGACCATTTCAAATCTTATAAATTTCAAATATAGATTTAATCCACAAAATAACTATTCAAATTATAAAATAAATTCCAAAGCTTTAATATCCTATGTTTCATAAGTCCAATATCTTTTTAATAGATTCAAATTACAAGTAAATCAAATAATTTTCATTCTAATATAAACTTCAATTATTCATTCCAAGATTTAATATCATTTCAGATTCATTTCAAAATATCATTTCAAAACATCATTTATTTAATTTTAATTTAAATACCATTTAATCACATTTCAAAATAGTTGTATTTCCCAATCAACTATTCCATTTAAATCATTTAAAGTCAATTCATTATATTTAATAATTAAATATTTAATTTACAAAATTTAATCTTTTTCGAAGATCATTTATCCATTTAAGTTTATTGAAACAATGAAAATTCAACTTTCGCAGCACTTAGGAAATGCTACGAAATGTTATGTTTTAAAACAGTTCATTAACAAAAGACAGCATTAAAAATGCTGTAATATCTTAATTTAGTTTCAAATGAAATTTTAGTTAAATTTAACAACTATAGCACTAACAAAGTGCTATAATAACCTTTAGTTCAAATTTGCTATATGGTTCATTTAAAACAACTACAGCATTTACCAATGCTGTAATATCTTTACATTATATTTCAAAAAAGCTGTCAAATCAAATTCAGAGTTTTATTTACAATTTCACACATAATTAACTTTTAATATAAATCATTTTAACTTATAAAATCATATATATTCACCCTTTAAAACAATCATTTACATACTTTTATTTCTATGATTTTACAAAGTCAAATTTCCATACAAAATCAAATTAAATAACAAATAAACTTTCATTTCTTTATTTCAAAATTTAACTTAACACCTAAGTTTAAATTTCCAAAACATAACTTATTTAACTTAATTAAAACTTCACTTTTAAACAAATTATACAAAATTCAATTTAAGTTATATTTCCAAATTCAGCTTAAATATTCATTTATTCCATATTTTATTTATACAAAATCATTAACACTTTTAAAAATTATTATTACTTAATAAAATCATTAAATTCATCTTTAAATCAAATTTGTCATATTTTCTTACTTTACGTAAATTCCATTTATAACCAAAATCATAAATTCCAAAATTAACTTATATTTCAAATTCTACTTCACCATTTACTTAATTCACTTATTTAATTTGTAGAAAATCACTAATATTTTATAGAAATCATTTTAATAAAATTTAAATCAAATTATCATAATATTTACATTTTTAAAAAAATTTAAAATTTTCAGAAAAATATATAAACCACGGGTCTGTATAAAATTTTCTAGCCTAGGTCAAGTGATACGGATATGTATCATTTCAATCCGCAATTTACAAAGAAAACCTGGGTTCTATCATTTCAAACCCGCAATCCCAAGTAATATGAAATGTATAAAAACCGCTCAGGCCTATCATTTCAGTCCATAACGATTTTTCCTTATTCTAAAGTCCGTTCGGGTATGTATCATTTCAACCCATAGTGATTCTAATCTACAGGGAACTTGCAGTGTGATAAACTGATATAAATAAACAGAATAACATAATAAATAGTAACATGTGGTATAACAGATAAATAAGCATGGGTGAACCTCATATGATTATAATATAGCAGTTATAACAGGATGATATGCATTACAGATTCAAGTGATGTCAGTTTATCACTATATAAGGACATATTAGTCTGGTGAGATTTACTCACCTTTTTGTGCTGGAGATATCAACTCAAATGACACAACGGATTCCAGAAGGCACGATGACACAAAAATAGGCTCAAGTGGGAAGAGATCCAAGCTTATAACTTGTGTTACAATCCAAAACAAAACAAAATAAAATCACAATTCAATACAACATTAAATTGAAACAACTTTGAAGTAAAAAGAGATACGAATACACAGTCTTTTGCCTTGCTTCCTACATTTGATTGCACGGCCTAGGGAATGTTTTGGCTCAGTTTTGGACATACTTTGGTTCAGGTTTGGGTCCTATAAGGCATGGCTATAAGGTATTGAAGTGGTGGAGGAGTTACCACGCATGAATATGAAGAGGCTTATGCAAAATAGTGGTTTTGGTTCAACTTTGGCTCAGTCTACAAGGTCATTGGGCTCGGCTATGGCATGTTTCAGATCTGGACAGAGGATGAAGGTGATGGTTATGGGTGTGTCAAGGTGGCGGCGGCGGCTAGAGGTGGTGGTGGTGGTGGAAAAAGAGGTGGTGAAGCAACAATGCTCAAACTAGCATGTTTTCAAGGCATAGGTTGTATTTTTTTAGATTTAGTATCATGGTGGGTTCGACCATGGTTCAGATCTGAGGAGTAGGTGGTGATGATGACAGGGAATAGGTGTAGGAGGTGGTGGCCATGGCTATGGAGTGGAGGCCGAGCAAAAGAGTGGAGAGAACAAGGCAAAAAAATACATAAGAAAATAGGAAGAAAAGGAAGAAAATAAGAGGAAGACACTACCCAAAATGTTTGAAGCCATGAATAAAATGAAAGAATGGTTTCTTGAGTGAGAAATAGGATGAAAGTCACGGCTAGAAAACTGAAAATGGGCAGCCAAAATGAATAAATGAGATGGTTATGACATTTGAAACGTTTTTGGACAATGAAACGTTTAGAAATGAAACGCCTTAAACTCTTCACGTTTCCATTCTTTAAAGATCAAATAAAAACAACAATAAATCAGCAAATACCTTTAAAAACCGAAACCAAGTGAAATAATATGAAAATAAATAATTAATTTTAAAGAAAATATAAAAAGGATGAAAGAAATTGCTTAAAAATACAAAACAGTGTCCAGAAATTTCAAACAAATCACTACTAGTCTTAGGAAAATATCCACTTCATTTTAAAAATATTATGAAGTGAAAATTTGAAATAAAATAATTTATTTATAATTTTCAAAATAAAATAAATAATTAAATTGGAGAAAAATAGAAAAAGAACTAAAGAAAATGTTTAAAAATTGAAAACAGGGCATGGAAATTACAAGAAAAATACTACTAGCTCTAGAAAAATTCCTACCTCACTTTAAAAATATTAAAAGACAAAAATATACATAAAATAACATATTAATACATATAAAAATAAAATATGATAAAGAAAATATAATTTATACAATTTAAAATAACAAAATTGTAGAATAAACAAATTGCACTCAATATTGAAATATACATAACATTTACTGTTTAACTCCGTTTTCAACGAAACGAAAAGCAGTGTTCAAGTTATTACATCTATTTTTATAATAAAAGATAAAATTTAAGATTTTAAATAATTTAAATTTGAAGTTTAAAAGTCAAAGTTTGACCAGTTTGAACAGAAATTCACTATTCAGTAAAATATTCAATTTATACAAGTTTGAAACTATAATTCACATAAAAATCAACATTTATATTTAAAATAACATAACTTATTCATTTTAATAAATAAAATAAAATTCTTAAATCAAAATTTCAAATAACATAATCAAAATAAACAATTAAAATAAATCACAAAATTCAGGGTTGTTACAACTTTCATCTATCTGTGAGATCTAAAACTTGTTTCTAGGCGAGGGATAGAGAAGACGAAATGTGATAAATCTAAGAAGGTTAATTTCGATAAACGGGTCATGATAAATTAAGTATATGGATGATACTTCATTGTATACTTAACACTACTCTATTAATTAAATGGGCGCGATAGATTATTTTGGACCTCTATTCAGCAAAATAAATCACTATTCTGCTATAATTAAATTGAATTGATTATTCTGGACATCTATTTAGCATTATAAATACTCGTTCTGTTATTATATTAATTTGGACATTTACTCATATGCCAGTTAATTAATATGTGGATTGATTAATATTGGATAAGTTATGGATTAGCTAGTGATTGCTAATTGATTTTATTTACATATATGCTTACTTATGTAAATACCAATTATGTGACTTGAAACGTCAAATTGAATTAAAACGGTAACTTGATTTAGTACCATTGTGGTCGCTAAGCCTCTTTTCGAATTTGTAAAGAAATGGATTTAAAATAACATTAATTCTATATCAATTTAAGGTTAACTGTTTATAAATGATGTTTTAAGTTTACTAATTATCTTATTAATGGTGATTTAAAGTTAACTAATTATTTACTTATAATGTTTAAATGTAATTAATTAATTGAATAAGGGTGTTTATAAATGATAAATTGTTTTATAAAAAGGATTATACTTACTAAAAAGGAGTTATTAAAAGAGATTTTTAATGATATTTTATAAAGGAGATTTTAAATGATATTTGGTTAAGGAGTTATAAATCATTTTAAGAGATTGATAAAATAAGCATTTTAAATAAATTTGGAGATCTATTAAAGTACTTGTAAATATGAAACGAGCTTATGGAAAGGGACTTTTATAAAGGAATGAGATTTGTTTTGACAATTAATCCTTCTTAATTATGGTGGTATGGAAACATTCTTTTCATACTTAACACCGAATGATAGTGGTTTGGTTTATAGTAAGTAATATTTTAAATGATATTTGTTTTGGCCCATTTAAATATAAATTTAGAAAAGATGAAATTTTCCTTATGTTTTGTAAATATTACACCGTTGAGATAAGTATATGGATATACTTTCTAAGAATTGAAAGTATAACGTCTGTAATATACTTATACCGATGAGATAATATATGAATGTTTTTTACCGGTATTGAAAAAAATAAGGGGTTTGTGAAAATATCTTTTGTGAAGGTATTTTGATTCAACTAATTTTAAAGAGTTTTAATTAGTAAAAGATTAATTAATAGAGGCTTAGTGGATCCCACATGGAATTAAATCTATATTGGATTGTTTGTTTATTTGATAGTTAAATAACCAACTATCAAATCTGGACCAATTTTTAACTTTGGGAATATCTATGAGAAAACATGAGAATTACATGGTATAGTTATCCTCAAGGATGCTATACTATGCTTATAAACTCGTGTGTTCTTCTAGGACAAATGACAAGAAAATCCATCCACTTAAATGGTTAGGGGGTGATCCCCGCTCTTATGCATTGTTTATTTATTTCCAAAAGAACCGGAGTAGAGTTTACCAGAAATGGTCAAATGTAGGTTCGAAGAGACCGGGATCGAATAAGTATGAATTATCTGAACACCACTTTGAACCAACTCAAGCGTTCAAATTAAAGACGTCTTGAAGATGATGCAATCAAAGACGGAGCTCTTGAAATGCAAGGGCTACTTGCTACCAATCCCAAGGGTGATTCCAAAATGGATGTAGTGGAAGTAGTGCCTTCGGTTTGTTTATATCCTGAACAACTTGTATGGACAATTGCTGGCATTGCATTGTCGCCAAAGGTCAGTGTTAGCATTCCAAGTGGGATTGCTATATAAAAGGTAATCATAGCCTCAAGCCTCAACAAAAGGGAATGACTAAAACATGAGATATGCAGCAGGGATATGCAAGTCGCACCCATTAGGGTACATCATCACCCTTATATATATATATATATATATATATATATGGATTTGGTTGTGCATGAGAATTCTCGAGAAAAGGTTGCAAAAGCAACCGGGGTGATGACATATTCGGTACTATCCAGTAAGGGGTAGGCTAGTTCTGTGTAGTAAGGGCGCAAGATATACTTGTTAACCTCGGTACATTTTTCTAGAGGTGTACTATGATAGGTGGTACCCAGTAGGCTTATCATTGATGGAATTCATTTTCCAATAAGCACCATATAGACTTAGTTGTTCCCAACTATGCTGGAACATGAGATGCAAGCATTCCACCTATATTCATAATTTAATTTTAAAACCCTAGGCATTATTATAATACCATGGATTTTATATAAAAATATTTTGGTTATCGTAAGGTAAAAACCCATCCATGTTTATATGCGACGTGGTCTTACGAGATACCTTTATTTTGAAAGGTTTTATAAAACATTAAGAATTTATTTGATTGTGTTTCTCACGCTGGTTTTACCAGACTGATCCGGGCGTTATTTTTCTTATAATGCTCGGGCTGACCCGAGCATATTTTTCAGATTAAGCTGGACGCTTTAAAGATTTTAGGAGACGAGCTAGATCCTCCAAGGCTTATTCACGTATTTTCTCTACCGCTGCTTTGTTCTTACTGTATTTATCATCGGTTTTAAGGACATGTTGTTATAACTGTCTAGGGGCTGATGATAGGATAAGTACTTTGGTTAATGTATGTATATTAAAGTTCAGTTTTCTTTTGTAAAGATCGCTAGTATATTATATGTTACTTGTCACATTTGTGAGATTTTCTTTCTTTTTCTTTTTTCCCCAACACTCTGATTTTTCGGCACTTAGATGTTCAGGACATGAATACCGAGGATGTATTAGTGTCGACTTCCGGGGATCGAAAGGCAGGTAGTTACATTTGGTATTGGAGCTGAAGGTTAAGCCAGAACCATAGCCTTGGTGAGGTAAACTTAGCAAGGATAGGGTAAGTGACACTCTAGAATAAGCTCGAGCGTGTATATATAAAAGAGCGCATAATAGTTGGTGCTATAAAAATGTTTTATATTCTGTTAATTGATCGATTGTGGTTTATGGATTCTGGTCAATACGAATAGCTAACGTTGTTAATAGAGATCTATAAACACTTAAACAAGGACAACCCACACGGTATTGTTTTAAAAGGTAAATGAAAGAATTTTACCTAGGAGTATATTTGATATATAAAAGGAAAATATTCGAAAATTAAAATAGTTATTTATGGATTGCTTGGTTGTTAGGAAAGGACAATATTTAATTTTTATCATTTAGGGTTTGATTAGTCATGCTCGTCCAGTTTTGAGCATTTTCTATTGTTCATTTATTTATCAGTAATTTCCCTTTAAAAAAACCCTGGGTTGGTGTAAATAGAAATTGCGGGGTATTAAGTTTCATAGTTTGACTATGAGGAGTTTGATGTTAATGTTGGGTTAAAATTTGATTTTAATAAAAGATGTTTATTAAAAGTTAGAGTATTTTTGTAACATCCTGAAATTTTCAACCATTCGCATCCATACATGTCGGACTTGAATTGCTCAAAATATCAGATTATTAATTTAAATTTGGCAAAACTCAGCATATACAGTAAATAAATAATCACAGACACATAGTAATATAACAATAATGCAGGGGAAATAGAAGAATAGTAGTTCATGAAACTACTATATATATAACAGATTTAAATCAAGATACAACAGAAGTCACGAATACATAGATGTCTCAATACAATAATCAAATACAAGATCTGAATACATCACTAGGATCAACTGAACGACTAAAAGCAAAATCACTAGATGGATCTCCAATCGAAGCTCCAACTCCAAAGGTGAGTCTCGAATGTTGAATCACTCAGTCTGACCCGAGCGTAAAGCAAAACACAAAACATTCGAGTCAGGATTAACATTCTTATATCAATAAATCCAACTCAAGTGAAATATCAACCGAAATACAAGTAACTTAAAGGATGTTTGGGATAACCATCCTCAAAGGATCCGTTAAACTATCTACTATGTAGTAATATACGCTATTATAATAATGTCTACAGTAAAGTATACTATTTAAAAATAGCGTTAAGGCTTTACATTTTCCACCTTAACACATTTTTAGGTGTGCGAATAGTCTATACAGTACCGTAATACCCCGTAAACTGGGGCTACCGGAGGATACTCCATAGGTACGACACAAATCAAACTCGTAGTAAAGCACGCTAGGGTAGGTGACATGACACAACTAGGCAATGCTAGGGTAGATATACCAATTACACTTCCGGGCCGGTGGTAACGCAGAGCCGCAGCAATCGCCCACCTCGAGCCACACTCCCGAATCAAGGGTGCACACCAAAACAATCACAAAGTAATAGAATGGCAGACGATGGAGTGTGTCCGATCAGAGGAGCTACCTCATTAGCCCGTCGATTGCTCCTGTTTTAGCCACCTTATGCCAACTCACGGGAGTTGGGTCCACGTATATACCTCATATAGGATCGTCGCCACCATCCTACTTCATTCTGGAATCTCCACCGCGTACACAGTTGTTAAAGTGGTTTTCGATATCGACAGAGAGTATGCCCATATTCGATCCCGGTCTCTTTAACAACCAATCGTTATTATAACATCGCGGTCATTTCAAAATAGTTTATACTTCAAAACCAAAATATAGTTTCCATTTCAAAAACATATCAATACGATATCATTTCCATTTCAAAGTTATAACACTTTCCAAAATCATATCACTTTCAAAGTTATAACACTTTCGAAACCAAACATTGTAAATTATAATACTTTGGAAAACCTTAACTTTGAAATCATAACTTCCACCCTTAAATAGTTTAGATATTAATAATAGTATAAAAAAATAGTTTATAAAACAGAAATAGTTAATATAAAATAGTTATAAGTTAAAATAGTTTATAATAAAATAATTTGTATTGAAAATGATTTATATTTAAATAGTTTATATTAAAATAATTTATAAAATAATATAAAATAGTTTTAAATATAATTTAAAATACTTTATATAATAAAATAGTTTCAAAAATTCATAAATCAATTCAAATCAACTCGGATTCCAAAAATTCACATTTAATTCAATCTTAATTCATCGATTTCAATTCAATTTAGTTCTAAATAAACTATTTCAGATTATATCGATTTCAAATACAGATTTGAACCACAAAAATAAACCATTTCAATTTCAATATATTTCAAAGCTTTAAATATTCAACATTTCAAAACTAAATTCAATAATTTTATATATATATCATTTTTTTGTAAATTGGTAAATTTTATTAAGGCATTAAAAGCCCAGATCAAAGTCAGCCCACGCTGAATAGTACAAAATCAAAGTACATAACTTTCCGACAGAGACAGAACCCTTTCCAAAAAGAAACATAATAAACATCTTCCTCCCAAACCAGTTCATGGCGGCTGATACTGATGGCTCGTTCCTGGGTTTTCTTGCAATGGAAAGCTCCGATCCACTCCTACAGCATGAACTTCGACTTGTGCCTGCCTGGTAATAAGCTCCCTCTTAATCCTCTTCAGAATTATCTGCATGTCCACAATAGCTAATCTATTAACTTCCGTGCGATTTCTATGCTTGCTCTGGAAAATTCTTCGATTCCTTTCTTTCCATATGCTCCACGCAGACACAGTGATGGCGATTTTGTGCAGCTTGGATTCAACGTCTTTATCGCCTCCTCTCCGACTCAGGTACTCTACTTGTTCAATTAAGTTATTTGAGTAAGGATTTATGTTTAAGTACTTGTTGCACGAAATCCACATCGAGTTAGCAAAACTACATTCAAAGAATAGATGTTCGTGTGATTCTAAGCTCTGGTTACATAGAACACAAACGGTTTCATTAATCACTCCCCATTTCGATAATATATCCCTTGTCGGTAATCTCTTCAGTATAGCTTTATAAGCTGTAAAAGCCATTTTTGGGTTGTTAACGTGATCCCATATGATTTTGCTCCAAGAAGCTTTACTGTCTTTTTGCCTAATTTCCTCCCAGGTGGCCTTAGTAGAAAATTCGTTACCAGTAGGCTTCCAAACCCAAACATCCATGTCCCTGCCATTGTAGATAGGCATGTACTGAATGATTTCCTTTTTACCATGATTTATTGGTAAAGAGGAGCAGTCCCACCCATTCACCTTAATCAGTTCATTCACTTTTTTCTACGGACAACCAAAATCAGAGAAAGTGTGCATGCCCAATATATCAATTAGTGATTCACCTTGAATCCAAGGATCACTCCAAAGATCAGTATCCTGCCCATTAGCTATTTCTCGAGTACATAGCAAAGCTAGAGTGTCTCTAATCCTCAAGATTGCCTTCCAATTCGCTGAAGCATTGTTATCCAGAGGCATTTGCCAGAAATTCCCTTTAATGTACCTCCTTCTCATCCAGTTCCCCCAAAGTCCTTTGCCATTAATTATTTTCCAGGCTTGTTTAAGTGTATGCACAGCTCTCATGTCCCTAAGTCTTCTGAGACCCACTCCCCCTTCCTCTTTAGGCCTGCATAAGTTATCGTATTTAATCTTGTGAAGTCCACCCTTCCAAATGAAATCAGCACAAATCTTTTCAATTTTGTGAATGGAAGCTTCAGGAAGTTGAAATGTTTGCATCCAAAAATTTATTTTAGAGTGAATCATAGTGTGAACCAGCTCTATATGTCCTGCGAGCGAGAGCATTCTGGAGCACCAACCCTGCATTCTATCCCTGATAGACGAGATGAGAATAGCACATTCCCTATCAGTTATCTTATTAGAAGATAGTGGAATACCTAAGTATTTGACAGGCAAAGTTCCTTCCTTTACTTTTAGGGTATCTAACACTTCTTCTCGACTTCTACAAGTTTTATTAAAGTAACACTTGGTTTTCAATTCATTCAGTTTTAGTCCAGCACACTTGTCTAATTTACCGAAGATTTCTTTAATAGCTGTAGCTGCTCCCTTACTGGATTTGATACAAATAAGCAAGTCATCTGCGTAAAGTAAGTGACTTACAGTAAGCTGGAAGTTAAATATGGCATGGATTAACTTGTGATGTGTAGCCAACTCCATTTGTAAGGTAAAGTATTCCATGGCAACAACAAACAAATAAGGGGAAAGAGGATCACCCTGCCGAATGCCTCTGTTGGATCCAACAAATCCTTTTGGTATGCCTTTAATCAATATAGAGAAGGTAGGTGTAGTTATGCATTCTTTTATTAGATGCACAAATTTTAGAGGGAATCCCATAGCATTAAGCATGTGGATAATAAATTGTCTACTAATTCTATCATATGCTTTGTGAAGATCTACCTTTAGACAGAATTTATCAGTGCCTGGTTTATTGAAATTCCTTACCAATTCATGAGCCATAAGCGAATTTTTGGAGATGCTTCTACCTTTTATGAAAGCACTTTGACACTCGGAAATGAGATCAGGTAAAATCAATTTCATCCTATTACATAGAATCTTGCTAAGAATTTTGTATATCACATTGCAGCAGGCAATAGGTCGGTAATCTTCAATTCTGGTTGGATTATCAACTTTAGGAATGAGACAAATAAATGTGTGATTGATTTCTTTGGGAAATTTTCCTATTTGTAATATCTCCTGCATAGCTGAGACTATTTGATCTTTCAGGTCACACCAATGATGAATGAAGAATTTGGAGCCGAATCCATCGGGTCCTGGACTGGAGTCGATGTGAATGGAGTGCAAAGCTTTCAGGACCTCAGCTTCATCAATCAGCCTTATCAGCATCCTTTTACCATGAGAGTTGACCTGCCTCCTGCAATGTATAGTTGGTAAGTTAGTACATACTTATCCATTAAATAAGTCAGTATAGTACTTTATTGCTTGTTCTTCAAACTCTGCATCATTAATAATTGATTGCCCATCCTGATTGATGATTTGAATATTATTATTCTTATTATTACGAATGGCCATTTTGGCATAAAAGAATTTAGTGCATTCATCCCCTTCAGTTAGCCATTTTTCCTTTGCTTTTTGCTTGAGTTCAGTTGCTTTTGCTTTGAGTACATCTTTTAAATTGCTTTGGTTTAAGTAGTAGTTATGCCACGTGATATCATCATCTGCACCATTCTCTATCATATCCAGAAGAACTTCACTGTTGCCCTGAAGCTTGGATATCAAATCACCTTCCTTCGGTCTACACCTGTTCCAGTTCTTTAAGTGGTTTTTAGCCTTTTTAATGAGGTGAATCAATTTATAACATTGGGTACCCTCAACCATTGAATATTCATTTAATTTTATAGCTTCTTGGTATCCTTCAATATCATGCCAATGATTACAATATCTGAAAGGCTTTCCTTTAATAACCAATCCCTTATCAACTAGGTCAACAAGAATAGGGCTATGGTCACTTGTAGATGGGGGAAGAATGCTAACTTTGATATTAGACAGCATAGTGATACACTTGACATTAACCAGCACTCTATCTAACCTGCAGGAAATTTTTTTATTTTCACCACTTCTCCATGTATATTTCAGGCCATTGTGGACTGGCTCGAGCAACCCTACTTCTAATATGCAATTGTTGAATTCCTCAAGCTAGGATACTCTCATGGTAAGTCCTCCTTTTTTCTCTTCAGCTCTAAGTACTGAGTTGAAATCTCCTAGAGCAATCCAAGGGTTGTTATTATGTTTACCTATATCTTTGATGGCTTGCCACAACCTGGTTCTTTGGGATGCCAAATTACTAGCATAAACACAACTTAGGGTTACTTTTAGACCACCCTTATTAATAGCTTCTACTGTTATATGTTGATCATCTTTCTGTTGTAGGCTGATATTCCAACTTAGTTTATTCCATAGTAATAGAATGCGGCCTTTACCTCCTACATCATTGTTGTAAATAAATGACCAATCCCCTCCCATAGTATCAGTGAAAAAGGATAGATTTTCATCATTGAATTTGTTTTCCAGAATACTTATAATAGCAGGAGAATAAGTTCTCCTCAAATTTAAGAGGTCTAAACGTCTAACGTCATTATTTAGACCCCTTACATTCCAGCTTATTATTGACATTTAGAATTAGAAGGCCTACTCCTCAGTTTCATAGGAGAACCCTCGCGATTCAACTTTGCCTTACCTTTAACCTCATGGTTCTGGAATTGTTTGGAATATTCTAAGTTGGTTTTAGTAAATTTATTGGGGGTGTTTTCCTCTTTATCTGTATCTGAATCCAATTTATCCAATTCAATTTTATTCAGCTCATCTATTTCATGTGCAGTTACAGGCACTATCTCTGGCGGCCTCTCAGTAGGGATATGGACATTTTCAATTACCTTAGTATTTACCAGCACTGGGGCAGTCAACTTTCCTTCATCTTCCAAATCAATCAGGGGTGCCGTATTTGTTTCCTTTTGGACATTAGCAGTGGAACTTGAAGATTCTATGTGTATAAGTGCTTCTTCAGTCGTAGGCTCAATTTGAACCTCTTTTGATTGTATTTTTTGTGCAGTCTCAGATTGATTAGAATCTTGCATATGTTTTTGCCTCCACACCTGCTTAACAGGTCCTATAACAATCTCACACTGCTCTGTGGATGTCCAAAACACATACAATTATTGCAGATAGGTGGTATGTGATCATACTCTATCTCTTGTATATATATATTACCACTTCTATCTTTGGCACGCACTTGTTTTTTGATAGGGTCACTAGCTTTAATTTCTACTAGGACTCTGGCATAACTCAGTCTTTTAACATTTCTGGTACAGTCATCCATAGCCAAGGGATTGCCTATAAGGCTTGCTATTTTACTTATACCATGCGCATTCCATAGGGAGAGGTCTAAATTCATCAGTTTTACCCAAACAGGATGGGTTTCCAACATATCCCTTTCTAATCTTAGATTAGGTTCCCATCTCTTAGTGAAGATGAGTTTACTGTCAATGAACCAAGGACCTCCTTCCAATACCTTCTTACAATCTAATTCACTACTGAATTTAATAAGGTAAAATCCATTTTCTCTTGGGAAAACATCCCACTTACCTTCAGGCTTCCATTCCCTTTTAATATATGCATTCAGATGTACGTAATAAGGTCTTTTCCCAGCAACATAGATATAAATGGATGTACCCCACATGCTTTTAACTGAATTGAATACCTCTTCATCCAGATCTGCAAAGGGACCCTCAGCATCTTCCAAAGGTTCAAAATTATTAACCCCACCTTCAATACGCATGTTTCCTGCTATTGCATCAGCCCACGTTCTTTTCCCCTCCTTGAATTCAGGAATATTGATTCTAGTTATTTAGTTTTGAAATATTTACTTAATCATTTCAATATCATTTAAATACAAACTTCAATTTACAAATTTAAATAAACAAAATATCCCATTTAAATTTATATAATTTTGAAATATCCATTTAAGTCGCCTTTAATCAATTTCAAGCTGTAAAACACATCTTTAAAATTTCAAAATCAATGAATTTCAAATCAAACTTATTTAAGTATAATTCTTAAATAAATATAATTTCAAACCAATTTCAAATTTATCTTTCCAACCTGAATCATTATAAACTCTATATTTGAAAATATAGATATTAATAAATACTTAAACATATTATATATCAACTTTATTAAATCAACTTTAATAAATCTTTAAAATCAATATTTATTAAAACCATATATCTCTTTCAAAACCATAGAAATCATTTTCAAAATATTTATATATAAAGACCAACGGTGTCTGTATATAATTTTCTATCCTATGGTCAAGTGATACAGATATACATCATTTCAGTATTTAAATATATATACGGGTATATATCTTTACAACCCGCAATCCCAAATTCAATTCAATTGAAAATCGCTTGGGTTTATCATTTCAACCCATAACGATTTTCTCCTATTCTACAGATCGTTCGGGTATGTATCATTTCAACCCATAGGGAATTCTATACTATCAGGGAACTTGCAGAGTGATAACAGATATGATAATAATATAATAGGCATATATCATCAATATAAATAACAGATAATGGTGTCAGATGTCACAGGTGAACAGATACAGATGATAGCATATATATAACAATGTAACTAACTAACAGTAGCATATTTCAATTGTCGTTTCGATTGAAATCAAATTTAATAAATATAAGAACATTAATCGTGAGTGATTGCTCACCTTTCGAGGCTAAGAGAATAGAAGATGACACGGATGCGCACATTGATACAGACAACGAAATTGAATTACAAATCCAAGCATGAATTCAATGATCAAAGCTGATAACAAGGAATAGACGAAATCAAATCAGAATTGGATCAATGAAGATAAATGGGTATAAGTGAACTTTATATATATATATATATATATAACTATATAAAAAAATCATATTCTAAATTCAAACACCTTAAAATTTAAATATATATATTCCAAAATCCATTGCCACAAATTAAACACATATATTAAACTCAACATAATATAATTAAAATCAATACTTACATTTTATATTCATTTCAATCCTAACATATCATGTAGGTATGTTAAAGTACCATGTTTATACTGCAACATTCAAAATTAGTATTTATAAAAATCAATTTTCATAAAAAAATCAATATAAATAGTTTATTATAATGTATGAAAACTTAAACAGGAACATGAAAGGAATTTTTAAAATCTATGAATATCCTATTGTAGGTACTATATATATACAGTAACTTACATGCATGACTTAAAAGCTATATATATACATGCCGACTACACGAATATGTGCAGACCATAAAATCTATATACTAATATATATATAGACAGAACCTATACACTATATACACGTATAAACTACTCAATATATATAAATACCGACCAAATATATATTAAAAGTATATAAACGCATACTATAAGATATGCAAACTAACACACTTTTGGTAACATTAAAACTTTGTAATATATATAAACTAACTTTATATACATATGTGTATACATACAGAAAACAACAATTTACATAAACAAATATATAATTACAGACATAACTTTATCAACTAGCATATACCTTAAAACATAACTGACACACTCAATACTTAAACGAATATACTCAACCAATCCTAAAACATATATATTAGTCTTATATAATGTAGTACAATTTATATGTATAAAGGTTAGATAACATATATACTTTTAAACGTATATATATATATTCACCCAAATATATATATATATATAATATTAATATTGTAAAACTGTAAACATGAATATTATATACATTACAGGATTCATGTCAAATATATAACATTTTATATTATTTTTTTAAAACTGCTTTCAAATACAGCATAGTAATATATAACGTCCATAATCAATATACAGACCTACCTAATAAAGCAACTTAACTAGACCCATTCCAAAACAATTAGGAAATGAAAACAAAATGAACTGGCCAAAACAAAACTTATATATATATATATATATATATACTACCGAAACTAGAATATAAACTGGCATATAGACTAAGATATAACTTTATACAAAACATATAATATGCATAAACATATAAACAACTTACATAAAGCACATATATATTGATCTATACGTATATAACAAGTTAAAATCAATAATTTATAAAAAAAGATAAATTACCAATTTAACTTCTCACGTACACTTACATAACTATATATATACATCTTACGCATGTATGTAGGTGGAACCAATGGAAGCAAGGCATGCGCATCTGAGCAACTAAAAGAAGGTGATCGCATACAGCTTTGAACAAAGACGAGGAGAGGAGAGCTCGGGTTTGGATGAGGCTGCGGTGATGGAATGGTGGTAGAGGCGGGTTGTAGGCCGATGATGGTGGAAGGCATGGCCGGCTATGGAGAATAGGTTCGGGTCGGAGCATTGGTGGCGGGTGGTGACGCGGAGCAAGCGCAAGCAGTTTTCGAAAGGAATAAGAAAAGGAAAAATAATGTGATGGGAGTTGCGTATAAAGGAAGAGGATGAAGGAAGACAGCAGGTCATGTTGTGTTCTATTTTTCTTTATTTAGGTGGAAGGAACTTTTATTTCAAAATATCAGAGAAACGAAAGAAAATGAATGGGCAGAAATGGACCAGGTATGATACGTTGGAATAGTAAAAGTCCAAATGTTGAATTGTAGGGAATGTCAATGGTTGATGGATATTGATGTTATACGGTGCCTAATGAACGGTCAAAGAGAAACCAAAAGGCACAAATATGGATACCAATACGGAAATAATGTGAGGGGAGTTGCATACTAGGGTTCGAAAAACAGAAAGGAATATACTACTGAGATCAGTACGACGAGACGATCAAAACAGTATACAGATATCATTGATACGACCGAACTATCAAAAGTCGATAATCGGTATCGAAAATGCTGCAAATCTGTCAGAAATAAGATAAACGGAGCAATAACAGTCCAAATTTGGAGAAATAAAATATGACGTCTCACTCAAAAGATGATTTACAAATTTTCTGTATAAAAATATTCAGGTTTGGAAAACATTTTATTATCATTAAATATTAACTGTTTTAAATTGAAATAAAGTTACACAATAAAATAAACTTTCATATTATCAGATGAGAATTTACCATTTGCTATGTTTAATTAGACGTATTCCAAATATCAAGTTTATATTTCAAAATTTTATTATTTAAAATTCACAAAAATTCAAATAAATAAAATTAATAAACCACTAAAATTTACGGGTCGTTACACTCTCCCCCTCTCAAAACTTTTCATCCCCGAAAAGGAACGAAGTAGGAGAATAGAGACAACCAAAAAGAAAATAGATTGAAAATAAAACTATAATTAATTTAAAACCATATTAATTTCAATTTAAATTAATTAATATTCAATATTTGAATTTAAATTCAAGGTATTTCATTAAGTTGATTTAATTTCAATTTATTAATATTTGATACAAAAGGTTTCTTTCAAAACAAAATTTTATTTAATTTGTCTCATTTACTATTCAATTACTTATTATGTAACGACCCGGAATTTTCGATCTCGAAAATTCCAGATAGTTAAGGAAAAGAAGAAAAGAGGTAGAAGAAGAAGAAGAAGAAATAGAAGCACCAAAAACACATATTCTCACATTCGCAGCGGAAAAATATAATATCAAATAATAACAGTTATACAAAGGAAGCTGTATTTGTCAAATTACTCTTTAATACATCAGAGTTGCAACATATACACAAATCACTAGACAGATACAATTAACATGTCCCAAAGAACTACAATATATCACAGCGGAATACACTCCATACGTTCCTGCCATCCAGCTCGCCTCCTGAGCTCCAGAACGTCCTTACCTGGAAAATCTGTAATACTCGATCTGACCCGAGCATTACATCAAAGTAACACCCGGGTCAGGCTGGAAACTAGCGTGAGTAACCATAATATGAAATACCAAGCTATATAACTTAAGTGAATTACCAGGGTAACTCGTACTTTTCTACGAGTTCTAATCTTATTTAAGTCAATTATTTATCTCAAAACAATATCCAAGAATCGTTATCCAGTTTTAAATATCCATGATACTTAACTTATTTCATTCCAGCCTGTTTGCTTCCAAACTCACATTTATAAAGAATCAAAGTGGTTTCGGGTATTTACTGATACCCGACCCTGGTCTCTTCGAATTCAATGTCATCTCTAATCCAAGTTGTTAAGTTTTAAACAATACAATTCAAATCCAGGATATCATACAACAATTCAACTCAGATAGGTAACCTACATTATCACAGTTTAACCCATTCGTATCACAACACATCTCAATTGCCCATCAGAGATAAAATCAATCCAAGTCATCCAATATCATTTAACCATCCATAACAAGATTTATTAGATATATAATTCCTAATTAAATTAATTAATCTCCAATTAAATTAATTACCAACTTTAATCATTTAGATTACCTTAATCCTGCATACTCAACATTTATTAATTACAACCCAATTAATAAATCATTCTTTAATCATCCATCTTAATTAATCATCCTTGATTAATTATCCTTTAATTACATTGAGTAATTAACCCTTAATTACCCCATAGATTAATTAGCCTTAACCATTCACATTAACTTTTAATTAATCTCCTTAATTAATTAATCACATTAATTAATGATTCTCTAATTACTTAATTAAAGTAATTACTTAAGAATTAATCACTTAACCCTGCTTAATCAATCATTAATTAACTACAAACCATTTAATTAATTAATCATTCCTTGATTACCTTACAAGTCAATTAATTAATCTTTAATTGCCTAATTAATTACCCCTTAATTATTAATTAATAAACCTTAATTAATAAAACTTAATTACAAATTAATTAATTCTTAATTACAAGTTAATCAATCCTTAATTACCAATTGATTAACCTCTAATTACTTAATTAAATAATGCTTAATCACAATTTAATTATTTAATTAATTAATCTCTAATCAATTAATTAATAATCTCTAATTATCTAATTAACAACCCTTGATTACAAATTAAATTAATCTTTAATTAATTAACTTAAAACTGCTACGTTAAAACACTCACGAACTCGAAATAATACCCGAGCCTAACATCATTTCCCCCTGAGTACTCCTTCGAGTCATCCACTTTCCCTTCTTTCTTCGAGTCAAACCCACAACGACTTCGAGTCTGACCTGAGGAAACTTCGTCTTCCCCGATCACCCAAAACATTCAAACATCGTACATACACGCGTGCACGTGTACAGGCGTTCCGATCATCTCTGGCCCTCGTCGAACCTCTTAATAAGTCATCGACATCATCGTCGATCAACCCGAGCACCTAGATCGATCAATTCGACTGGAATTCAAAATCGAGTATCTCGATTCTAACCTGGAAACACAACCTGATCAACAAATCTCCTCCGCCCCGACGCCACCGTCCACTGGTGAACTCGCGATCATGACCCGACCATCTCCATTCGCCCACACTTCCAATCCCCCACATGCGATTGCCTCCAATCCATCATTGACGACGCACGAGCCCAATGAACAACGTCGACGAAACTTCACGATAAAACCCTAATTCATTTCCCTGCCGCCACCATGACAAACTATAAATTCAACCACTATTTTTCCATCGATCTGTATCCTCTAAGCTATCTTTGACATAAAGCACGACCCATGAATTGTCGTCGATCACACGAAATTGATGAAATTGACAATCCCGTTCAACTCACATTTTCTCATGATTGAATAAACTAAAATTCATGATTTTACTTTTAAAAATCATATTTTCTGAAAGAAAATCATATTATATAAATGAATCAAGAAATTAAGATATTTGAATTTCGACACATATTTGAATTTACTGTATATTCTTCTTCCCAGACAAACTTTCCTTTATTTTAACTTAAAAATATTTTTAAAGTTAATGTCTTGTTATTTCTAACAGATCATGTTTACATGCTTAAGTCTAACAAGAATTAGAAGAAGAGGAATTGATTTTTGAACTTATTTGTGAAGCCTGTAACCTGAAACAGAGCTTATACCAGACATGCACACCTTATTTACATGTTTATAAATACTTTTTACAATATTAACATCATATGAAAACCAGATTCAACAGATTTTTAAGCCTTAATAAGGTAGTTTGCCCACCTGGCATTTGAAAGACAGAGAATAAGCTTTGAAACTGGACTTGTTTTTAAACAGATCTGCTTATATGGATGATTTGCTTTGACTTAAACTGAGTTGAACTTGCTACTTGATTTGTTTTAGTTGAATATTTGCTTGATATTTTGAGTTGAATCTGATCTTACTTTGCCCTTGAATCAGGTTGAAGTTGTTGCTAGTTTTAGTTTGATTTTCTTTTCTTTTGCTTTTTCTTTTGATCTGATTTGTTTTCTTTGTTACCAGGTTTTAGTTTTGGAAAATGAAGATGAAAAGATTTGAGGAAATTTGCATTAGCCTGGTTTCTCTAATACTACATTATTTATAAATTTTCAAATTAAAAGAAAAAGGATTTGCCACTTGTTATTACATGATATTATCATTCTTACACTTGTATTCTCAAGTAATACTATGCTTACACATATTTACTAAGATGATAAGATGATTACACTTGTCTTTATTTACATGTATAAATGTTTAAATATATTTTTATATGTTTTTATATTATATTTTATATTATACATTTTCTTTTTACTTATAGTTATATAAATTTTTAAAGAAATAATATAAAACCCATTTATACATTAATTAATAACTATATATATACTTAGTGTTTGCATGTAGAATTTTCAAATCAACTTTATTTTTAAGATATTTACCTTTGAATTTCAAATCCAAGTTCTATTTACAATCTACATATATATATATAAACAATAGTTATTTGAAAACACATATTTTATTTGTTCAACTAAATAAAATCAGTATCTCAATAGTTTAAAATCAGTTAATTATCCAATTATCTGATGTCCAAAAATCTGGGTTATCACATATTATTATATTTATCTCTAATAACAATTTTATAATTAAAATTTAAGTGTATAACATTTATTATAACCACTCAAATTTTATTTATAAAACATTTTATATTGTATACTATCCAATTACATATTCAACTGCTGAATAATTTAGGTAAGTTATATTAGAATGAAATTGGGTATTATACAAGTAAACTTTTCCCAACTAAATTATTTCAAAATTTAAATATTTATTCAAGAATTTAAGAGTTAAATTTCCGATTAACTTCAAATCATTTAGAAATAAATATAGACATATATATATTATATATCTAAATAATCATATACTGATATATGTATATTATAAATCAAGCCATACTTTAGAAATTTAAATCAATTTAATTCTCCAAAACAAAATGTAGCAAAGCTGCAAGATGGTCTCTCCACTTCGAAATCCGAAAATGAATGTCGATGATGCTGCAATCATCACCGAAATTATTTCCCAGTGACAAAAGAGGAGAGCACTAACTTAAACATTAAAAATTCTTTGAAATGATTTCTATTTTGAAAATACTCTAAATAATATATACTTTAAATTTTTAAAACCAAAGTTTGAAATCACTGGAAATTAAATCCTCGAATTCCTGATTTAAATTCATTTCAATTCCAAATTAATCTATAAACCATGTTTATAAATTCATTTATTTATATGATGGGATAATCAATGGTTTACAAAACAATAAATGAAAATCAAATATTATCATTTTGAACAACCAATTTATTTAACTTTTAAATTCCAGAAAATTATACTTATATATTTTTAATATAATCATACAAATTTATTTCATTTACCAAATTTGCAAATAATATTGTGTCAGTTTGCTCTTTTCAAGTGTTTTGGAAATCCTATCGATATCGCTGATCAGACGAAACGATCGAAAACCCAAATCAACATCAACAACTCAAATAACACACTATAAAACATTTTAATATAATTTACAAATACACTCCCTCACTCGATAATTCCATAATTGGATTCCAAAACAAGGATAGAGATCCAAATATAGAGGGATCTTAACCAAAAGAATTCAACTAGAAGATAGGCTCGATAGGGAGATAAATAGATTGCAAAGAGAGAAAAGAATGGATAGACTTATATAAATCGCGGGCAACCTTAACTGGGCCAACCGTGACTTCAAAATAAGATCGAGGTAGAATTCTGGAGCAAATCGACATTCGATCGCCAGAGGTAGAATTCGGGTATAGCAAAAGATAACAGCATCTAAACCGAGGATACTAAAATCTTCGGTGAATCAATGCCAATTGTAAAGGAGTTTCACCTCTATACAAATCATTTGGTGGAGCTATGGGATGCTCCAAAATCAAGGTAACACGAATAGGGAGAGACAAGAATGAATTCTGGAACCGAAGGGAACGTTCCAAAATCCAAAGGAAACCGAGTCAAAGAGGAAGAGATTCAAGCTCGAACGAAAGCGATTCGGTAATCAAATTTACTACATATGCTAAGTTTTGCCTAAAACCAGAGCTCTGATACCACATGTAACATCCTGAAATTTTCAACCATTCGCATCCATACATGTCGGACTTGAATTGCTCAAAATATCAGATTGTTAATTTAAATTTGGCAAAACTCAGCATATACAGTAAATAAATAATCACAGAATCACAGACACAGAGTAATATAACAATAATGCAGCGGAAACAGAAGAATAGTAGTTCATGAAACTACTATATATATAACAGAGTTAAATCAAGATACAACAGAAGTCACGAATACATAGATGTCTCAATACTATAATCAAATACAAGATATGAATACATCACTGGGATCAACTGAACGACTGAAAGCAGAATCAATAGATGGATCTCCAATCGAAGCTCCAACTCCAAAGGTGAGTCTCGAATGTTGAATCACTCAGTCTGACCCGAGCGTAAAGCGAAACACAAAACACTCGAGTCAGGATTAACATTCTTATATCAATAAATCCAACTCAAGTGAAATATCAACTGAAATACAAGTAACTTAAAAGATGTTTGGGATAACCATCCTCTAAGGATCCGTTAAACTATCTACTATGTAGTAATATACGCTATTATAATAATGTCTATAGTAAAGTATACTATTTAAAAATAGCGTTAAGGCTTTATATTTTACACCTTAACACATTTTTAGGTGTGCCAATAGTCTACATAGTACCGTAATACCCCGTAAATTGGGGCTACCAGAGGATACTCCATAGGTACGACACAAATCAAACTCGTAGTAAAGCACGCTAGGGTAGGTGACACGGCACAACTAGGCAATGCCAGGATAGATATACCAATTACACTTCCAGGCCGGTGGTAACGCAGAGCCGCAGCAATCGCCCACCTCGAGCCACACTCCCGAATCAAGAGTGCGCACCAAAACAATCACAAAGTAATAGAATGGCATACGATGGAGTGTGTCCGATCAGAGGAGCTACCTCATTAGCTCGTCGATTGCTTCTGTTTTAGCCACCTTATGCCAACTCACGGGAGTTGGGTCACGTATATACCTCATATAAGATCGTCGCCACCATCCTACTTCATTCTGGAATCTCCACCGCGTACACAGTTGTTAAAGTGGTTTTCGGTATCGACAGAGAGTATGCCCATATCTGATCCCGGTCTCTTTAACAACCAATCGTTATTATAACACCGCGGTCATTTCAAAATAGTTTATACTTTAAAACCAAAATATCATTTCCATTTCAAAAACATATCAATACGATATCATTTCCATTTCAAAGTTATAACACTTTCCAAAATCATATCACTTTCAAAGTTATAACACTTTCGAAACCAAACATTGTAAATTATAATACTTTGGAAAACCTTAACTTTGAAATCATAACTTCCACCCTTAAACAGTTTAGATATTAATGATAGTATAAAAAAAATAGTTTATAAAACAGAAATAGTTAATATAAAATAGTTATAAGTTAAAATAGTTAAAATAATTTGTATTGAAAATGATTTATATTAAAATAGTTTATATTAAAATAATTTATAAAATAATATAAAATAGTTTTAAATATAATTTAAAATACTTTATATAATAAAATAGTTTCCACAAATTCATAAATCAATTCAAATCAACTCGGATTCCAAAAATTCACATTTAATTCAATCTCAATTCATCGATTTCAATTCAATTCGGTTCTAAATAAACTACTTCAAATTATATCGATTTCAAATATAGATTTGAACCACAAAAATAAACCATTTCAATTTCAATATATTTCAAAGCTTTAAATATTCAACATTTCGAAACTAAATTCAATAATTTTATATATATATCAAATTCACTTTACTATTATTTAGTTTTGAAATATTTACTTAATCATTTCAATATCATTTAAATACAACTTCAACTTACAAATTTAAATAAACAAAATATCCCATTTAAATTTATATAAGTTTGAAATATCCATTTAAGTCACCTTTAATCAATTTCAAGTTGTAAAACACATCTTTAAAATTTCAAAATCAATGAATCTCAAATCAAACTTATTTAAGTACAATTCTTAAATAAATATAATTTCAAACCAATTTCAAATTTATCTTTCCAACCTGAATCATTATAAACTCTATATTTGAAAAAATATATATTAATAAATACTTAAACATATTATATATCAACTTTATTAAATAAACTTTAATAAATCTTTAAAATCAATATTTATTAAAACCATATATCTCTTTCAAAACCGTAGAAATCATTTTCAAAATATTTATATATATAAACCAACGGTGTCTATATATAATTTTCTATCCTATGGTCAAGGATATATATCATTTCAATCCGTAATTTAAATATATATACGAGTATATATCTTTTCAACCCGTAATCCCAAATTCAATTCAATTGAAAATCGCTTGGGTTTATCATTTCAACCCATAACGATTTTCTCATATTCTACAGATCGTTCGGGTATGTATCATTTCAACCCATAGGGAATTCTATACTATCAGGGAACTTGCAGAGTGATAACAGATATGATAATAATATAACAGGCATATATCATCAATATAAATAATAGATAATGGTGTCAGATGTCACAGGTGAACAGATACAGATGATAGCATATATATAACGATGTAACTAACTAACTAACAGCAGCATATTTCAATTGTCGTTTCGATTGAAATCAAATTTAATAAATATAAGAACATTAATCGTGAGTGATTGCTCACCTTTCGAGGCTAAGAGAATAAAAGATGATACGGATGCGCACATTGATATGGACACCGAAATTGAATTACGAATCCAAGCACGAATTCGATGATCAAAGCTGATAACAAGGAATAGACGAAATCAAATCAGAATTGGATCAATGAAGATAAATGGGTATAAGTGAACTTTATATATATATATATATAACTATATAAAAAAATCATATTCTAAATTCAAACACCTTAAAATTTAAATATATATATTCCAAAATCCATTGCCACAAATTAAACACATATATTAAACTCAACATAATATAATTAAAATCAATACTTACATTTTATATTCATTTCAATCCTAACATATCATGTAGGTATGTTAAAGTACCATGTTTATACTGCAGCATTCAAAATTAGTATTTATAAAAATCATTTTTCATAAAAAAAAATCAAAATAAATAGTTTATTATAATGTATGAAAACTTAAACAGTAACAGGAAAGGAATTTTTAAAATCTATGAATACCCTATTGTAGGTACTATATATATACAACAACTTACATGCATGACTTAAAAGCTATATATATATATACATGCAAACTACACGAATATGTGCATACCATAAAATCTATATACTAATATATATATATATATATATATAGACAGAACCTATACATTATATACACGTATATACTACTCAATATATATAAATACCGACCAAATATATATTAAAAGTATATAAACGCATACTATAAGATATGCAAACTAACACACTTTTGGTAAAATTAAAACTTTGTAATATATATAAACTAACTTTATATACATATGTGTATACATACAGAAAACAACAATTTACATAAACAAATATATAATTACAGACATAACTTTATCAACTAGCATATACCTTAAAACATAACTGACACACTCAATACTTAAACGAATATACTCAACCAAGCCTAAAACATATATATTAGTCTTATATAATATAGTACAATTTATATGTATAAAGGTTAGATAACATATATACTTTTAAACGTATATATATATATATATTCACCCAAATATATATATATATATAATTTTAATATTGTAAAACTGTAAACATGAATATTATATACATTACAGGATTCATGTCAAATATATAACATTTTATATTATTTTTTTAAAACTGCTTTCAAATACAGCATAGTAATATATAACGTCCATAATCAATATACAGACCTACCTAATAAAGCAACTTAACTAGACCCATTCCAAAACAATTAGGAAATGAAAACAAAATGAACTGGCCAAAAAAACTTTTATATATATATATATATATATTGCCGAAACTAGAATATAAACTGGCATATAGACTAAGGTATAACTTTATACAAAACGTATAATATGTATAAACATATAAACAACTTACATAAAACACACATATATATTAGATCTATACGTATATAACAAGTTAAAATCAATAATTTATAAAACAATTGAATTACCTATTTAACTTCTCACGTACACTTACGTAACTATATATATACATCTTACGCATGTATGCAGGTGGAACTAATGGAAGCAAGGCGTGTGCATCTGAGCAACTAAAAGAAGGTGATCGCATACAGCTTTGAACAGAGACGAGGAGAGGAGAGCTCGGGTTTGGATGAGGCTGCGGTGATGGAATGGTGGCAGAGGCGGGCTGTAGGCCGATGGTGGTGGAAGGCGTGGCCTGCTATGGAGAATAGGTTCGGGTCGGAGCATTGGTGGGGGGTGGAGACGCGGAGCAAGCGCGAGCAGTTTTTGAAAGGAATAAGAAAAAGAAAATAATGTGAGGGCAGTTGCATAGAAAGGAAGAGGATGAAGGAAGACATCAGTTCATGTTGTGTTCTTTTTTTCTTTATTTAGGTGGAAGGAACTTTTATTTCAAAATATCAGAGAAACGAAAGCAAATAAATGGGCAAAAATGGACCAGGTATGATACGTTGGAATAGTAAAAGTACAAATGCTGAATTGTTGGGAATGTCAATGGTTTATGCTATTGATGTTATATGGTGCCTAATGAACGGTCAGAGAGAAACCAAAAGGCACAAATATGGATACCGATACGGAAATAATGTGAGGGGAGTTGCATACCAGGGTTCGAAAAACAGAAAGGAATATACCACCGAGATCAGCACGACGAGACGATCAAAACGGTATATAGATATCAGTGATACGACCGAACTATCAAAAGTCGATAATCAGTACCGAAAATGCTGCAAATCTGTCAGAAATAAGATAAACGGAGCAATAGCAGTCCAAATTTGGAGAAACAAAATATGACGTCTCACTCAAAAGATGATTTACAAATTTTCTATATAAAAATATTCAGGTTTGGAAAACATTTTATTATCATTAAATATTAACTGTTTTAAATTGAAATAAAGTTACACAATAAAATAAACTTTCATATTATCAGATGAGAATTTACCATTTGCTATATTTAATTAGACGTAATCCAAATATCAAGTTTATATTTCAAAATTTTATTATTTAAAATTTGACAAAAATTCAAATAAATTAAATTAATAAACTGCTAAAATTTATGGGTTGTTACAATTTTAGAATACATATTTGAGAAATGATTTTATAGAAGAAGTTGATTTTATAAAATTGGTTTATAAGAATGTGACTTATAAATAAAAGGGATTAAGTAAATAATTTGAGGACTTAAACCCCGATGCTTGTGAAAAATGGTTTTCAAGATTTTGATGGAAATAATAATAGTAATAGTTGAAAGTGTTTTTGTTTAGGTATAAAAAAATTGGGAATGAAAATTTTATGTAGATGCATTTTCTTTATTTGGTTCGGGAAAGGAGTCTCGATTTGTTTTGTAATGTTATGAATAATCTTCTAAGTAACGGTCGGATATTTGCCTAGGTGATCATTGTAGTGCACTTAGTAAATTATTCTCTTTATTATTGTACGATTGAAATGAGTTCAAATCCAAACGAAGCCAAAGAAAGTTGGTAATGGATATTTTGTTAAAACTATTTGTCTAGAAATATGTAAGTATTGTTTCAAAAAGGGAATTTTGAAATTTATGAAATATTTTTATAATAACTAGTTTGAATAGCCCAAAAATAACGAAAATGGGAAAGAGATGTGTTCGATGGTAAACACTTGTCATAAGTATTACCCCTCTTGGTCAAGGAATATTTGATACTATTTGGTAATACGCAGTTCCTTAGTATAATTTTGGGTTACTCGGGCTATATATATGTATGTATGTATATTTTTATGGTTAAAATATATAGTATCATTTCAAAAGGGAATTTTGAAAATAAACCAGGAATTTGGATATTGAGTTTAGATAGGGGAAATAAATTCTTAATAAAAAGATTAATTTAGATAGTGTTATTTTGATGAAATGTTTTCACAAATAATTTTAATAGAAAAAGAATTAGTATTGGTGAGAATCAATAAAATAAATACCTAAATTGAGTGTAGATCATTTCTTTTTTTCCATATAGTTTTGATACAAGATTCGAGTACATGACTTTGAGGTGTTTCACACTGTTCCAAATAAGGATCTATCACTCGATTCTTGATGGCAAACACTTGATAAGGGTTCTTGATATGGAACCAAAGTTTTCTATCATAAGTTTATGGATATGTAAGGAGAACGGAGGTTCCTAATCAAGGAGCCTGATTGGAGTCCACACTAGGAAAACGGGTGGGTGTTACTAGTTCGAAAATGAAGTTATGTATTTGAGTAGAGATCGAATCAGATTTTGCATATGGATGATCTCTGAATATCATGCAGACTTACGAATAATATTGGGTATTCATGTGGTGAAATTTCGGGGTCGAAATTCTTTTAAGGAGGGAGAATGTAATGACCCGGAATTTACCACTTTGATTTGTGAATATAATTTATTTTAAATATTGAATTTATGGTTTTAATAATCAAATTACCGTCTTTTTATTTATAACTAATAATAGAAAATTCATTATTGAATTTTGTTTACAAAAATAGGTAATTCGATGAAACACGGAAAATATGACTAAAACCCCTTTTCAGATTTTCGACTTTTTATTGAACGACAAGTTGTAAAAGGTTGTAATACTTTTGTTTATACTTTAAAAACAACATTTTAAAGTGTTTAAAAGGATTATTTTAATTTGAAATGTATAAGTAAGTACAATATATTAATAAGAATTAATTATGTTTAAATTTAAATTAGAAAAGGATGGATGTGACATCTTAAGTGTAATAATCAACTTAAGTCCATGATTCATGCTAATATCCATCATATTTTAATAAGGGTGACATCTTAGTTGACTTTGAAATGATGGAGGCTGAGTGCACATGTGGGTTGCGTGTTCATGAAGGTAGAGAGGAGGGTGAGGTGGCACAAATGTGTGGAGGGTAAGAGGATTAAGGGCAAAAGTGTAAATTACTATTTCCACTTTATATAAAAGTTATTTCTTTTTTTTTCTAATTTTCAACTTACTTTCTCCTATCCATTTTAGACTTTTGTTTCTTCTTTCAAAAGCTCCATATTCATTTTAATGGCTTCCTTAAAGTTTAAAATTTAAAAATCCTTCTTTTATCCATTTTCAAACTTTGGAACCAAGCTAAATCTCAGTTATTTTTCTATGTACATCCTCTCTTTTCAAAAGCAATCCCAAACCCACCCTTCACCATCAAGGCCGAGCCATATTTCCCTTAGGACGAACCTACTAGCCCTTTTAAAGCTTCCAAAATCCAACTTTTACATAGAGAAACCAAGTTCTAGTATCGGTTAAGAATATGGTGATAGTTTGGTTTGTTTTCGCAAGATTTTGGTGAGTAAATCTCATGGTAAAATCAAATTTTAAAACTTATTTTGGTAGTAATAATTTGCTGCTAGTTGTAATTATGAAAGCGGTTTGCTTGTGTTCTACATATATGCGATTGGTTGTAATGTTTGTGGTAGACTTGGAAATAAAGTTGACATGATAAGTTATGTTAAAAGGAATGATTTTTATTTGGTGAATGGATGTGTTTACTTTTGTATATTTTGTGCTTGTGTATATTTATGATGTATGTTGTTTGGAAAGTTAGCACTTGAAGTTGCTTTAGCTTGACATCGAGATCCTCTGTTTTAAAACTTGTTTTTACTTATGTGTTTGCGAGAAAAGTTTATAAGATTTAAAACTTTACTTTTATTTTTTCAAAACCCTTATACAAAGTTTATAAAGTAAGTTTAAACATAAAAGGTGAAGTCCTAAAGGCTATTTGGTATATAAAACTAGTTTTAGGGTTATGGTATCCATAGCGATAGTCGCTATGGAGGCATTTCATAGAATCAAACATTTTTTGCAAACTAAAAATGTTTTCATTTTAAATAAATTTTGGAAAGTATTTCAAAATATATTATGAGTATAAAAAGGGTTTAATTATATTTTAACTAATTAATTAAGTAAGAGTTTAATGATTATTTAATTTATTAATTAAGTAACGATAATCAGTACTTAATCACTAATTAAGTGAAGGTAATTCGCACTGAATTATTAATTAAGTAAGTTAATTATAATTTGTTAATTAAGTAAAGGTTAATTAAGTATAATTTAAGTAAGGTTTAATTATTAGTTAACTGTTAATTAGTTAAGGTTTAATTATTACTTAACTGTTAATTAATTAAGGTTTAACTATTGATTAATTATTAACCAACCAGGATTAATTATTAATTTATTTTTAATTAAGTTAAGATCTAATTAGGATTTTATTAAAAATTTATTATTTTTAAATAAATTTTTATTTGTATTTATTTTATTTCCAAGGATCGGTTTGTTTTAAAAAGTATTTTTGTTTTGCTAAGAATGGTTTAAATATAAGGGATTCTCTTTGTCTGTGTCATTAAGTAGCCAAACAAATAAGAATAAGTTATACTAAAAGGTTGACACGTTTTATTAAAAGTAAGTCGTCTTGTATTTAACACTAAAAGCAGGTGAATAAACCTTCCTCTATTTGTGAGATCTAGAACTTGTTTCTATGTGAGGAATAGACAAGTCAAATTGTTAGAAACGCGATAAATCTAAAAGAGTTAATTTTGATAAATGAGTCATGACAAATTAAGTATATGAATGATACTTCATTGTATGCTTAACACCACTATGTTAATTAAATGGGATAGATTATTTTGGACATCTGTTTAGTAGATAAATCACCATTCTGCTATAATTAAATTGAATGGATTATTATGGACATCTGTTTAGTAGAATAAATCATCGTTCTACTATATTAATTTGGACATTTACTTCCTTTTTTTGTTAAGGTATCATAAATATATATTTTATGTGAGTATGTTAGTTTGTATATAAACGAACGTTAGTGATTATATATATTATGTTTATATTCATATAAGTTGTATATCCTGTTATTTGATATGTCAATGTATATCTTATATAAGAGTGTTTAATGAGAAGTATTTTATATATAATTCCTATCGTTTATAAGTTATATAAATTATATAATATATATTATTTTGAGTATGTTATTTATGTCAGTTATATATATTATCAGTTATAGAGGTATTGTTATTTTAATTCGGTTTGCTTATATAAAGTTGTATATAGGATCTGGGAGTATACCTATGTATATATTACAAAAGTTATTGTTTTATGATATTTGTTGTTTAAATATAGTTTACAAAAGTATTTATATATATTCTAAATTTTTATCTACTGTTAGTATTATATTTCATGTTTAAAAGTATATATTTATATCCTGCAAATTTCTTGTGCATACTTTTCTCGAAATGTATATATATATTTTTTTGCATACATATTTTTCTGTTTGCTTAGTTTAAAGCTATATATATATTGTGATTCCAAAGTATCATACGTATGTAAGTTATATAATGTTGGTTTATATATATATTGGATAAGCTCAATTTCAATTAGATTTTGTGTTTCTGTACCTATACAGTAGCTTGAAAAAATATATAAAGGTGCATATATATAAGTTCTGTTTATAGGTATATTTACAGGGCTTGTTTTGATGTGGATATTGTTTAAATATGATATGTGTGTAAGTAAATATGTATATATATATATAGGACTGTATTTCATATATGTTTAGCCAGATATTTATTTTGATTGCATATGAAAAGCCTGCATACTTGTTATGGTCTGCATAGATATATATTTGGTTGGCATATCTTTTGTTCAATGTCTGGGTTATATATATATATATATATATTTGTTTTAAAATGTAAGTATTTTCATTTACATGTATTTATTTCAAAATAAAATGTATATATATATATATATATATTTGATTTTTATGTGTGTTTTAAATTTGAGACAATGGATTTTGAAATACATATACATTTAATTTAATATGTGCTTAAATTTAGAATATGATTTTTATGTAAGAATAGTTATATATAGTTGTATATATGTGTTCACTTATACCAATTATCTTCATCGATCTAGTTCTGATCTGAATTCGTCAAATCTTTATTATCAGCTTTGTTCGTCTAATTCGTGTCCATCTCACTTTGTTTTGGAATTCATGCCTGGATTTCGTAACTCGATTTCATCGTCTATTCTCTCTAGTCTCGAAAGGTGAGAAATCACTCACGATTAATGTTCTTTTATTTATTAAATTTAATTTCAATTGAAACGACAATTGAAATATGCTGCTGTTAGTTAATTACACTGTTATATATGCTATTACCTGTATCAGTTCACCTATGACATCTGACACCATTATCTGTTATATATACAATGATAATCAGTTTGGTTGTTAAATGATTGATTGTTTGATGTTGACATTGGACGTTAAATTCTTAATGTTGTAAGTGATAAATAATATGAAATTGAAATTGACGTAGGATAGTTAGATTTGATATATGTGTTAATTTGATTGATGACATTTGTATAATATGACCTCTTTTAAATGTTAAATAAATTGACACGTAGAAATAGTATTAACCACACCTTGAACCATTGAATGTATGTTGTAAAATTGACGTGGTATGAAATTTAATAATTGATATCAAATGAAGAACCGTATTAATATTAGTGGAATAATCTTTAATCTACATGAAATGATAGTGTAGATTCTAGAAATAATTATATTAATTTGCACAAATAACAATGTGAATTAATACGATTATTTCGGGATTATTTGAATTGATTATTGGATTGATATTGGTTGTTGTTATTGCTTGTTTATTTACTTTGACACCATCCCAGTTATCACACTGCAAGTTCCCTTTGCTATGCTTTGATTTTGAATTGAATTGGAATCGGGTTGAAATGATAAATACTCAAATTAAACTTTGACCTAGGATAGAGAATTAAATAAAACCTGATTGGTCAATAATGTGTTTCAAAAATAAAATATAGATTTTATTTGAATAAATAATAAGGTTTTAAAATGAATTAAATTTGAAATTCCAATGAAAGGAAAATGTTAATATTTAATAATCTGAATCAAAATATTAACATAGTAGTTGATGAAAGAACGTTGTTTTAAAATTAATTATTTAATAATTAAATTTGGAATTATTAATAATTAAATGTTGAAATTAGTTAATAATTAAGTTTTGAAATTATTTAATAATTAAATAAGGTAGAATTATTTAATAATTAAATTAAATTGAATTCTTTATTAAGTGAAATTGAACTTCTTGAATAAGTGAAACTAAGTTTCTTTATTAATTGAGTTTTTAAATTTGTAACTAAGTAAATAAATAAGTGAAATTGAATTTCTTTAACAAGAAATAAAATGTGTTCATTGAAACTAATGTAAGACTTGAAATGTAAAGAATTGTATTTGACAAATTTAATTTAATTCAAATTTGTAAGTTTTGATACAATGAAGTTGAACTTAAGTAATTGATTTAGTGAACTGGAAATTAAATAGAAATTGTTTTGAATGATAAATTAACTTAACGAATATTTAACGAAATCGATCAATGAATTTAAATTGATTTGAATGTTAAATTAAATTAATTTAAATGATTTCGGAATGAAATTTATATACGAATTTAAATGAATACTTGAATCGTCTTAAATCAAATATTTAATTTGAATTATAAGATTTTGAAATGGTAATTTGGAAGTTTTGGAACGTAAATTATGGAAATTGTTTTAGAAAGACAAATGCAATGTTGGTTTACAAATTCTAATTGAAATTGTAATTGGTTTGGTTTTGAAATAATATAAATGACCGATCGGTGTTATAAATTACGGAAGTTATTAAAGAGACCGGAATCGGTTATTGACATACTCTCTGTCTAAACCGAAAACCACTTTAATAACTATACGCGGAGTGTGATCCAGAATGAAGTGGTTGGAATGATGTACGTGATGACTGAAGAAAGAGAACGATAATGGATAGCCTTGACACTTGTGTCAAATTGGAAATGACTAAAACAGGAGCCGTGCCGGGCCAAATGGAGTTAGCTGCCTCGAGCGAACACACTTCTTTGTAAACTACTCATTACTTGTTATCGATTGGTGCACCCTCGAAATTTTGGGAGTGTTGTTTCGCGGTGTTGCGATCGCTGCGGCGATGCGTTCTCACCAGTCCGGATCAGGCAAACAGTAGTTTCACTACCTTGGGTATTGCCTTATGTGCCTTGTCATACTTGTATCCCTGTATACGTGACCACTACGATTTGTTTTGTGTTATACCTATGGAGTACTCCCTGATATCCCACTAGTTTACGGTGGAGTTTACAGTGCTGTATAGACTATAACGCTTATATAAAATGTGTTAAGGGGGATAATGGTAACGCCTTAACACTATTTTAATATTTTATATTACTAATAGGCATTATCTATTTACCATACACTACTACATAGTAGATAGTTTAACGGATCCTTAAAGGATGGTTATTCCAAACATCCGTTGAATTACTTGTATTTCAGTTGCTATTTCACTTGAGTTGGATTTATTGATATAAGAATGTTAATCCTGGCTCGAGTGTTTTGTGTTTTGCTTTACGCTCGGGTCAGACTAAGTGTAACAGTATTCGAGATTCACCTTTGGAGTTGGAGCTTCGCTTGGAGATCCAGCTATCTATCCAGCTTTCAGATATTCAGTTGATCCCAGTGATGTATTCTGATTTTGTATTTGACTATTGTATTCAAGACTTCTGTTGTACCTTATTTAACTCTGATATGTATATAGTAGCTTCATGAACTACTATCTTTTATTTCCGGTGCAATTATAACTCTGTGTCTGTGATTTGTGATTATTTATTTACTGTATATGTTCAGTTTTGCCAAATTTAAATTAACAATTCGGTATTTTGAATTATTCAAGTCCGACATGTGCGGATGCGAATAGTCCAAAATAGCAGGTCGTTACATTATCTCCCTCATAAAAATTTCGCTAAAGAAGTAGTGGTCCTTATCGGTTTCACTAGGATAAAATGCACACCCTTTGTTAGTCGGTCCACAATAACCCATACTCGTTCATTTCCTTTTCTGGTTCTGGGCAAACCATCGATAAAATCCATTGATACCATTTCCCTTTTCCAATTGGGAATCTCCAAAGGTTGCAATAATCCGGCTGTCTTCCGATGATCACCTTTGATTTGTTGACAGCATGAACACCTACTAACAAAAATAGAGATATCTCTCTTCATTCCCTTCCACCAAAACATCCGCTTCATGTCCCTATGCATCTTTGAGACACCTGGATGGTTATCCAACTTTGAATGATGGCATTCTGACAAAAATTCCCGCCTAAGACCGTTGACATTCGGTACACAGTTTTGTCCATTCATCCTCAAAACTCCTCGGTTATCAATCTTAAAACTCGTACACTGCCCCTCCTCAACCTTCCTGATGATCGCCATAAAGCTTTTGTCCTCTCTTTGCTTGCTCACTATTCTTTCTAGGAGAATCGAAATAACCTCCAAAAGAGTCAAAATAGCATTCCTCCTTAAGGCATCCGCCGCCACATTAGCCTTTCCTGGCGTATAGAGAATATCCAAATCAAACGCCACTAGAAACTCTAACCATCTCTGTTGCCTTAGGTTCAGATCCTTCTGAGTAAAAAGATACTTCAGGGATTTATGATCTGTTAAGAGCTCGAATTTTTCACCTAATTTAAGAAAAAAACTTACTCCTAAAATCTTTAAAGATTAGAAAGAAACTAAGAGGAATAGAAGGATCCTTACCCAGCAAGTAGTGTCTCGACATCTTCAATGCAAAGACAACAGCCAGCAACTCCAGGTCATGCGTAGCATAATTCTTCTCGTGAGGCTTCAACTGCCTACTTTCATACGCAATCACCCTACCTTGCTGCATCAGAACGGCACCAAGTCCCACTCCACATGCACCTGTGTAAACCGTGAACCCTCTATTTCCATATGGAACAGCCAAAACTGGTGCACTGGTCAATCTCTTCTTCAATTCTAGAAATGGCTCTTCACACTTAAGGGTCCATACAAACTTCTCCTCCTTCTTAGTTAGCTTAGACAAATGGGAGGAAATCTTGGAATAATCTAGAATAAACCGCTTATAGTATCCAGCCAATCCTAAGAAACTATGAACCTCGGTAGGAGTCCGTGGTTGCTTCCATTCCTGAACAGCTTCCACTTTCACTGGATCCACTGATATACCATCTCCTGTCACAATATGTCCTAAGAATCTTACCTTCGATTTCCAAAAATGGCATTTAGAAAATTTCGCCTTCAGGACATGTCACCTCAATGTCTCTAACACCACTTCCAAATGATACTTATGCTCCTCCTCGGATTTGGAATAGATAAGGATGTCGTCGATGAAAACTAACACAAACTTGTTAAGAACATCTCAGTAAATACGGTTTATGAGATCTATAAAATATGCTGGTGCATTGGTTAGCCCGAAAGGCATAACCAACGACTCAAAAAAACAATCGGGACCTTTAAAAGAAGTTAAGGGTATACTATCTTTAGCAACCCTCAATTGATGGAATGCAGTAGCTAGATCCATCTGAGAAAATACCGTAGCTCCATGGAGTTGATCAAAAAGATCATCGATATAGGGTAAGGGATACTTGCTCCTAATGGTTAGCTTATTCAACTCTCTACAATACATGCACAACCTTAAAGATCCATTAGACTTTGCCACAAACACCATAGCAGATCCCCAACTCAAACGGCTGGGTCTGACCAAACCTCTCCTCAATAGGTCCTGGGTTTGACTTACCAACTCCTCCCTCTCCCTTGGAACTATCCTTCACTTAGGTTGAACCACCGGCCTTGCACCAGGGACCAAAACAACGTGAAACTCAATCTCTCAGTGTGAGGGTAAACTTTT
Organism: Allium fistulosum; assembly: GCA_030737815.1. Classification (NCBI taxonomy): domain Eukaryota; kingdom Viridiplantae; phylum Streptophyta; class Magnoliopsida; order Asparagales; family Amaryllidaceae; genus Allium; species Allium fistulosum. The sequence goes on from CM060903.1 coordinate 73,021,689, forward strand.
GACTTCTTCGAAAACATCGGGAAAATTCTTAACAATTTCAATAGACCCTAAATTCTCCTGGGCTGCTTCAAGGGCATACAATAAACTACACATATTAATACCGGGTTTCTTACAAGGTACTTTAGCAATCCTTCCCAAATTGGTTACTAATGATATGGTTCTTTCATTACAATCTAAAATAGCTCCATATTTCAATAACCAACCCATACCCAAAATAATGTCAAATCTTTTAAAGTCTAAAGCATACGGGTCGCAAGAAAAGTGATGAGAAAGGTAGGATATTGGCACATTCTCACGGACCATATTTAAATGAGTTACACCACCTATGGGGTTAGACATACACATAGGGTTTTCTACAATACTAGGAATAAGTTGAAACTTATCTACCGATTCACAAGAGATAAAACTATGCGAGGCATCGGTATCAAATAATGCTCGAACAAAAATACAATTAATCAGTAAGGTACCTTCAAGGATGCCTTTCCCCTTCACATCCGTTGAAGTAGATGATTCATTCATAATGGTGTACACCTTGGGCTGATGCACCTTCTTCATGAGTGCGTAGTCCTTAATCATGTGACCCAGCTGATGACAATTGAAACAAAGCGACTTCAGGACCATTGGAGAGATGGGTTCACTTTGCTGCTTCGGAGCTTCACGGTTCGGACAGGACCTTGAAATATGACCTCTCTGCTTGCAAATATAACAACTAATATTCTTGAACTTCCCACCTTGACCTTCTCCCTGTTTCCCTTTTACTTGATTCTTCCAATTCTGATTGAACTTCCTCTTGTTAGAACCATTCCCACCGGTATTTCCACTAGGTGTTGCTTCCAAGGCCTCATACCTCAGAGCCATGTCAACTAAATCCACAAAAGTACCTTTGACACGAGCAGTCATTTTCTCTTGGTATTCTTCCCTCATGGCCAAAACAAACATCTCATTTTTCTTCAACACGGTGTTGATCAATTCTGGCCAAAAGCAGGATAGCTCGTTGAACTTTGTCTCATATTCTGCTATAGACTGGTTCCCCTGCTTGAGATCCACGAAACTTCTATATAATCGATTTTTTCCCGCAGTTGGCATGAATTTGTGTTCGAATATTTCTTTGAATTTATCCCATGAGATCTTCTAGAACATTTGCAATGACAGAATCCCACAATGCAGCTACACCCTCTTGCAATTGCCATGATGCCAAGAACCATTTCTAATCATCAGAAATGTCCAAACCTTTGAAAATCTTCTCACATGCCATAGCCAAGCTTGTACTTCAATGATAGATTAGGTACCCTTGAAAGGTTTTCCTCCTAGATTTGTGTAATCCTTGCACAAGGTTGCGAAGTTTACTCGAGGCTGCCTCTTCGGTAATCTGAACTCCTCCAGGATTTGGGGTTCGACCATTAGTAGTTGTGGTGTGATCTGCTCCCCTACCTCGTCTGCCTCTGTTATTCATGTCTTACTACCTAGTATAGTAAGATAATTCTTAGAATATTTGGACGACATAAATCTCGACAGAAGGATACTAATCAAACTTATCAAGTTGATCTATCGATCGGGGACATATATATACGAATAAAAATTACAAATACACACTCTCGAAGTTGACCTAACCCAAAGCATAAGTATTCGCTCAACCTAGGCTCTGATACCACAATGTAACGACTGCCTTACTTGGACCGAAAGAGGAGCCATTAAGGGTAGAAGAAAAGAAAGATAAGAAGAAACTAAACAATCACAGAATCTCACCACGAATCGGAACAACATATAATAGATAACATAGGATATTACATAGTCATTCACATAATAATAATAATACATCAGAGTCATTACAATACCATTTCAACTGGACAATTATACTGCCTACCCATCGCAAAATACATAGATCATACATAAACATAGCAGAAATAAATATAATAAGCTACGGTGAAGCCACCTGCTCCACCTCCTTCAAAATGCTTCTGTAAGAAACCTGGATCACTTGGCTACTCATTCAAATTTGAGTACTCAAAAGTTTTAGGAAAAGAAAATAAAACTCCGGGTGAGACATGGGTCTGGTGTGAGTAAACTCAAACAACTTAATTCTTACTTTATAAAACACTTTGAAATCAAAGGTATCTCGTAAGACCACGCCGCACATAAACACGGACGGGTTTTTACCTTACGATAACCAAAACACTTTTATAGAAATCCAATGATATTATGATAATGTCTAGGGTTTTTCAATAAAATAGAACATAGCTGAAATGCTTGCATCTAGCATTTCAACATATTTGGGTACAACTAAAAACGTACGGCACTTATTAGAGAATGGATTCCATACAATGACTGGGCTACTGGGGTACCGCCCGTCACGGTGCATCTCTAGATAAAATAACACCGAGGACCTCGCTTGGATCCCCTACCAACACAAGACCAGCCTACCCCTTGTTGGATAGTACCGAATAAGATCACCCCTCAATTGGGATCAGCAATCGTACCGAAGCATACATAAGTTTATAGTAGGACTCTAAATAGGGATAACCGTACCCTAATGGGAGAGACCCACTTAGCCTTGCAGCATCTCCCATGTTTTAGTCATTCCCGATTGATGAGGCCTGAGGCAACGTTTACCTTTATTATAGCATTGCCACTTGGAATGCTAACATTATCTTCCATATGTTCGAACGTTTACATTGGTTCGAAGTGGTTTCTGGATAACAACTAATATCTGATCCCGATCTCTCCAAACCAACATTCAATATTTTTAAATGGTCAAATTGCTTATAGTGGATTATTCCACTATCAAAGTGTAAAGATTTACATATGAACATACATTCCATATGCTTAGATTATCATGACCCGCTTCTCGAAATTAACACCCTTTTATCTATCACATTTCTGAAGCACGGTATTTGTGATAAGTACAAGTCAACTTACTTTCAATAAAACGTGTCAATGTTTTATTACAACTACTTTAATTCATTTGGTTACTTAATAGCATAGACAAGATATCCTTGGTTTTAAAAAAATTCACTTAAACAAGAAAATTGGTTTAAAATAAATAACCGATAGGATTTTAAAAGAAACCTTAAAACAGATAAAATTTAATTAAATCATAAGTTTAAACTCAATTAAACCTTAATTAATCTTAATTAAATCAAAATTAAATCACTAATAATCCAACTTTTATTTATAATTAAACCTAAATTATGGTTAAATTAAAAAAAATTTAAGAAATTAAACCATAATTAAATGGGTAATTAACCCTTAATTGAATAATAATTAATCAAATAATTAACTCAAATTAAATAATTAATAATAATAATTAAACTTACTTATATAAAAATTAATTTTATTTTATCTTAATTAATCATTATTTAAAACTTACTTAATTAAATAATTAACTTAGTTAAAAATTTCATAACCTCTAATTACTTAACCGAATTACTTAATTAAATAATAATTACGTTAATTAATTTAAATTGAATAAATAAATTATTAAATAATTAAAACTTAAACTTTTGACTTAATTAATTAATTCAAAATGAGTTTTCAACAATAATCCAAAAGAAAGTACTTAAAACTTGAAATCGTGAAATTTTCCGAACTGCATCCATAACGACTATCGCTATGAGCGCAGTTCGCTAGAATTGATTTCTAGGTGAAAACTTCACCTTAACTCTAGCTACTACATCTTTGAAAAAACAAATGGAAAAGTTTTTAAATCTTTAAACAAAGATGAAAACTTGGAAAACATTTTCAGAAATCCAAGGTTAGAAAAAAGAGCTTTCGTTTTCAAATCGGATCTCAAGTCCTTTGCGACTTTTCAAGGTGCAAACTTCACCATATTTACATCACAAACATATGGTTTTGTTTCATAAACATACTACCATAATATTATACAATATCACATATCCATATCCATATACATATCCAAACATATCCACAAATCAACCAATCACCAAATCCAAGTTCAAACATAAACATATCATCATATGTCATCAATACGACATGATAATTCAACATGACAATTACCATATTTTCACAACATATAGTCCATGAATAATCAAGTTAATTTATTTTCCAAAACCAAAAGTTATACTCACTAAAAAAATTTCTAAATCAAAGCAACTTTTTCCGGAACTCGAAAACGCTTAAGAATGTTGCAAATTTGAAGCTTTTGGACTCTTGAACACTTGAGTTGGGCTTGGCCAAGTGGTGTTTGGGCTTGGCCTTAGGCTATTGGGTTCGGCCTTTGGAGGTTTGGGCCCGGCCCTTGTGATTTTGGGTGGTGGAGTGTTGTATTTTTGGAAGAGGAGATGTTAAATGGGTTGTAGAAGCGTTTTAGTGAACTTTAGAAGCGATTTTTGCAAAAAGAAGTGAATATTTCTCAAATTAGAAGATATGAAGAGAAGCTATGAATTTTTTTATCTAAGCACTTAGGAATTTTACAAGTAGAGAAGGAGATTGTAAAATAAAAAATATGAAGATAAAGAGGTATATATAGGCTTAGGATTTGATTAAATTAATAATAAGTGATTTATATTAAAATATATGTATGCATGCATTTCCATACCTCCTCCCTCCCCTCAAAACCGTTCATACTACCCCCTCCCCATGCTTTCCACTATTCATGTTATGCTCTTGTGTCCTTGTGTTGAAAAAGGTGTGTATTTATATGTATATGTATATATTACTTTATAAAATATTTTCTTTTATCCTTATATATATACACTTAAAAGAGAGCATATTCATGCACATGTACACATGTATTTATCATGATAAAATGGTTTATTTTGTGTGCACGTATGTTTAACATAGTGTTATGACCTTTAAAATAACTTTTAACTAATGAAAAATCGATATTTCAGAAAATAACTTTCGGTCACATTTTCTATTTTTCTATGAACTATATATTTTAGAAAACAAATTTTTAAAACGATTTTATCATCATTAATTACTATTTAAAATAGTTTTATTTATTAATAAAAATCCATTTATTAATTATTTAAAATATAACTAAATATTCATTTAAACAGCGATTAATTTCTGGGTCGTTACATATACTCATATTATATAAGTTCCATTATCATATAACTGCTATATTTTAATTAATTTATACTATAATCGTATGTATAATATTATATTAATTAAACCTTATTTTACTAATTTTAATTAATTAACTCTTTAATTAATTTTATATTAGTATTCCAACACAACTTTTATATTGGACATATCTACTATAACCTTTATCGTATAATACATATATCTTATATATGCGTATGTTTTATTCAATTAATTATTGTTTAATTAATTTATTTAATTAAACAATTTTAATTAAACTATATCAATCTCAAAATTTATCTTACGTACATGTATACTTTTGTTATCTTAAACACTTTAAAATAACATAATATATATCAACATATATAATATATGCATATAAATATTAATTAATCAACTAATTTCATTAATCTTATTAATAAATTTTAAATTTTGAAATTAATATTTAAATAGTTTCAAACATTTTGAAATTTTCATTACCTTTTCAAACATTTTAAAAATTTATGCTATATTATTACCTTTTATAATGAATTTAACTTTCAAATTTAAAATCTTGTCTTAATTTTCAGAACTATATTGAAGATTAACCAAAGGCCCAATTCAAATTAGGCCTTTCTGTCGGGGGAAACCTTCGGGTTCACTTCACCTTTCAGGCTAGGCTGGTAACCAGGTAGGACATGGTAGTTGACACTTGACTACCCAATTCCAATCCTAGACATTATCTTTCTAGACACCATATTAAGTGGACAAGCTTAATTAGTTAGCCCTAATACAACTAATTTAGACTGCATAGGCTATTGGGCTTCGATACCATTGTTGAAACAGGGCCAGCCCGCAGTGGAGAAAATGGGTGAATTTCAAAAAATTTACCATTTTGAATCATTAATAGACCTATGAAATCTAAATATACTTAGAACTTTTCTGAATTTTCTTTTAAACAAAATATATATTTTATTTAGATTTAGAAATAAAGTTTGAAATTTAATTTAAATATGTATGTAATGTAATGAATGTACCAAATACATTCATGTTGTGAAATATAAGTGTAACATATAAGAAGTGTATATATGTTAACTAAGCATGAGAAATTTTTAGAGAAGGAAAACCTTTGATTTTCTTTCCCTTGACATGTATAATAAACTTAGAAAAGATGAGACTACAAATGTAGAGAGAGAAACCCTGTTATTTCTCTCTCTCTCTCTCTCTAATAACATTGAATGGCATTTACAATAGAATTTGCACATGCCTTTGTTGTCCAAGTTTTTTTTTTCCTTTTTTATTTAAGTAATAAAATATACATATATAATAATGGATAAGTTTACATATATACATGTTAAAATAAGCTTTCCTATATATAAGTTTGTCAAAACAAGAATTAACAACCATAACAATAGTTTCAATTAAGTAAGAGTATGAAATTGAATTCCACGGTTTCACACAAAAGTCCATTTTGACTTAGATTAAAATAATATAAACACATGTATATCTATATGTATAATAATTTGCAAGTTATGTATTAAGTTTAAAATTATATATACGAAGATAGCAATTTAAGTAACAAATATGTTTAAATTTAATGTTAACAAAATGATTCAATCTTTTAATCTTAGATATGAAATAAAAGTCTATAACTTTACATAAATGACCACTTGTGAATTCTAAAACAAAAGGAAAACATTTACTTTTACGACTAAAACAAGTAAAAATAAATCATTTTGGAAAGTAACTATGTAGCATTGGAAATTAATTTTAATGTAGTTTTAATCAACCAACAAATATAGTTTATTAATGTTTATGTATACAAATGTTACAAAATTTTATATACAACATAATAAAATATTTTCACATTTCTTTTTTTTCAAAACAATGGTAGAAAAAATATCGGACAACTTGGGCATATTCAAGTTTGTTATATGATAAATCAGATCTGACTATACAAAAAGGACAAACAGTAAAAGAGATAAAGGATTTGAACTATATTAACCATAATAAACATATAGTCAATGGATATGTAAAAATGAGAGATTCAAATTAAATTTACATGATGATCATGTAATCAAATGAGATTTACAAATGGGGATCCGAGTTATATTACAAGATGAATACATAAGATAGAAGAGATATAATATGAATAAATCTAAATCATTTAAACACGATGAGATAGAAGAGATATAATATCAATAATTCTAGACCATTTCAATATGATGAGTATAAAAATAAATGAGATTAGAATTACTAAAAATGAAGTCAATGATTTGCAACTAGAATGAAGAATAAAACCCCGATTTGCTTGAATCAACCTCTTGATTTTGCAAGGATCTAGAGTGTAACAACCCGCATATTTGTCGATTTTTTTTATTTAAATATTTTATTTAAATATTTCATCGTTAGTCGGATTTTAGTCCGAAAAGCTACTTTTTGCAAACAGTCGAATTAGGACTCGAGACCACCTCCATTGAGTTCAAAATGTCGTTTGCGATCTTTTTGAGTGTAAGCTTCGATATGTTTGGAGCTAGTCAAAAATTTGACCATTTGCACTTTGGGTTTGGTTTTGGGTTCAGCCCCTTTGCCAACTTAAACCCCAAACTGAATCATCCCTCCCCATTCACTCTCACTTCCTCCTCTTGCTCAGTTCTAAAGCAAAAATGGTGGGAGAGATGGGAAATTAAAACTCCCAAACCCTAGTTTCATCTTCAAATCAAGTTCTAGCTCCAAATTCTAAGAGAACCCATTGGTAAGCATCTCCTTCATCTTCTCCAACCCGTTCTCCTTTCAATTTCAGAAATCCTAAACCTAACTTTAGGAATGTTCTTCTTTTTGAGCATAGATTCAAGCTCATTTGGGTTGTGTTGAAGAGTGGTTGATTCTCCCTTTGCTTTCAAGCTCCTTCTTCATTGTTTTTGTGAAAAGGTGAGATTTTTATCTCACATCTAAGTCTTTAATTATCTTCGATTGTTAGGTATGAATTCCTAACACTTATTCTTGTGCAATTGATTTTGGTTTGGATTGATTTGGTATATATTCCAATTTTTGGTGTTTTGAAATCAAAACCTATGAAAATCCTTTTATGGATATTTGGACATTGGTATTTGAGGCGTGTCGAAGAGCCGTTAAGGCTGGGTTGTCGCTTGGCGTAAATCCTTAGTCGTTGTCGCTCGATCGATCGCTTCCGATATTCATTTGGCCATTTTTGGTCTAGGTTCAGGGAATGCCCTGAACCCCAGTTTCAGACGTCTGAAACGTTAGATTCAGACGTCTGAATATTATATTGGGAAGATTTTATTCCCAGATTCAGACGTCTAAATCTTTGGCTCCAGACGTCTGAATTGGCTCGATTTCAAACGGAAAGAAAATAGGCTTAAATTTCCTATTTCAGACGTCTGAAACATTTCGTTCAGACGTCTGAATCTGTGTTCGGACTTGCCTTTCTCGTCCGTGTGTTCGGACTTGCCTTTCTCGTCCGTGTGTTCGGACTTGCCTTTCTCGTCCGTGTGTTCGGACTTGCCTTTCTCGTCCGTGTGTTCGGACTTGCCTTTCTCGTCCGTGTGTTCGGACTTGCCTTTCTCGTCCGTGTGTTCGGACTTGCCTTTCTCGTCCGTGTGTTCGGACTTGCCTTTCTCGTCCGTGTGTTCGGACTTGCCTTTCTCGTCCGTGTGTTCGGACTTGCCTTTCTCGTCCGTGTGTTCGGACTTGCCTTTCTCGTCCGTGTGTTCGGACTTGCCTTTCTCGTCCGTGTGTTCGGACTTGCCTTTCTCGTCCGTGTGTTCGGACTTGCCTTTCTCGTCCGTGTGTTCGGAAAATTAAATGGATAGCTTCCATGAGATAGCTTCTCGTCCGTGTGCTCGGACTTCCCCCTTTTTGTGATTTCTAGATTTCGTGTGTTGATTTCTGAATTTAATGTTTCACCAACTTTTACAATTGGCATTAATATGTATGTCATTTATTGTGGCTTGGTGAATTAAATAAAGAGTATGATATTATTTTTAATCTTTGAGAAGATTCTTGTGGTATTGATTAATCTCTTGTTGATTTTCAATTACGTACTTATCACAGTACGCTATTATGGTTATGATACGTTTTTGTCATATCTCTTATTCTATATCACTTTATCTGATATTTATAGCTAGACTGATCCGTTTATTATTTTCTTATAAATAATACTCGGGTCAGACCGAGATGTTGCAGGTGCTTCTGCTTGACTTCTCTTCAGGACTATTCTGACTTTTGGCTAACTACATAAATTGTAGTTTTTGGATGTACACATTTGAGATATAGACTCTATGTTGTGTACTTATTCTTTTGTATAGCACGTGATGCTATTCTTTTGTATTATCGTGGATTTTTCTGACCACTACTCTGATGTACACTTTCATGTGTTGTATATTTATTCATATCTATTTCCGCCTCTGTGATATGAATTGTCTGTGACTGATTTATGTTACGTTTATTTCTATATTTGTTTCCGAAGATTATATATAGCCACCGTGTGATAGCTTTGTGTTTTTATCGGTATGTCGGATTTCCTCCTTAAAAGATATGCATCCTATTCTATCTGACATATCGGTGCTCGCACAAAGAAGTTACATGGATGGTCGCTCCTCAACAGCCTTATTCTCCATGCTAATTGACAGCACTACACCGTAGTGTTCTTGGTTAGCGTGGGTATAGAGGTGGGGCGTCACAGCTTGGTATCAGAGCCAAACTTCGGAACAATGTAGAATTATCTAGCAAGGATCATGTCCTAAGTCTTTCTTAGGAGTTGCGTCTTAGGATTAATTCGAGTCTCCGTACCGATTTATCCTATTCCCTTTTATGATTCCTTGTTTTATCAATCAAGTTTGTTTGATATTCATTTTGAGATTAATCTTTTTCTCTTTTCTTTCTTTCTTAAAGAAAAGAAATGGTTAGATCTGGCCGTACCAACGTCGGTCAATCAAGTGCTACTCCTCAGGAGGGAGTATTTATGTCTGCCCAGCAGCTTCTTGATCTTGTTAAGAATGCTCAAGCTATCGGACCCATTCCAGAGCCTACTCATCCTAGATCCGGTTTTGCACGCTTGTGTAGGGATTACACCGATTTAGGTGGAAGGCCATTCCGGGGATCCGAGAGTGTTATTGAAATTCAAGCTTGGCTCAAAACATGCGATCGCATCTTCTCTCGCATGAACCTTATTGATCTCCACCGAGTCCAAGTGGCTTCTAGCATGCTCCAAGAAAGAGCATTGGATTGGTATGAGCTTCTTATTTCTGAAATCGTTGAAGCGGATCTCACTTGGGAGCAATTCCGGGAAAGATTCGAATTGAAATTTGTGCCTGAGGCTGAAAAAGTAACCTTGGCCCGGCGTTTTATCGACCTTGTTCAAGGTGAATCTTCTGTGACGGACTATGTCGCATCTTTCGAAGCTCTTTCCAAATACGGGGTCGAATACATTAACACCCCGTTGAAGAAAAATCAGAGGTTCGTCTATGGCTTGAATAAGAATCTTAAGAAGCCGTTGCTCCTGAAACTCGAGGTTTCATTTGATCAGCTTATTGATATCGCCCTTCGTCTTGAAGAGGCCGATAAAGAGTGTGATGTTGAAGTTGTGGGTGCTAAACAAAACTTCAACAACAACATGAAAAGGCCTAACAAGTTCAAAGGTCCTTATCCCAGCAAAAAGGATAAGCAAGCAGCTCCTGCTACAAAGACTTTTTCCTCTAGTGATGGGAAATGCTATAACTGTGGTGATAGGGGCCATTTCGCGAACAAATGTTCAAAGCCGCGTTCTTGTCGCTATTGTAAGAGCCCGGGTCATTATATACATTTATGCCCCAGACGTCAAGGCAACGCATCTCTTGGTCAAGGTATCCATTCTAACCTTGATAATATCTATTTTGTGATTATCTTATTCGAGCTCTTTTTGATATGGGTTTCATCTCATCATTATTATATCAAAAGAACTTGTGATTCTTTTTCTTTAGACATTTCTGGGCTTGAGGATTTCTTTGAGGGTTGCGAATCCGGATTGGCAGATCCGCAACACTCAATTTGCTTTTTACTGATGTCGAAATTATTTTATGTGATTTTTCTTTCCGAGCCGATTTTTACTTATGCTTCGGAATTGACTTTTGTAAGGATTGGCTTAATTACTATGAAGCCATATCCTTTGTCCCGTGTGGAATATTCATCTTCGACATTTTCAATCTGTTAAGCAGATTTTTGATTTTTCCTTTGTGATTTTGATTCCAAATTAATGGCATCATCCTATTCTTTAAGCTCACATGTTGAGTAAAGAGTTATTCCTCTCAATTGGGTAGTTGTGAATTTTCCGGAATCTTTGACTTTATCTTAGGATTATCACCTAAGCAATCTTTTGAGTGGTGATAAGGTCTCTTTTTAGCTCGACCTTGCCACCAATTTTCATTTGCTACGAGTTGCGGGAGTTAGCATTTCCTTTACCGCATTCCAAACTCGTTATGATTCTTATGAATGACTTATTATGTCATTCATTTTGTCAAGCTTATTTCATCCATTTTATTAATCGAGTATTCTACGATCTCGATGACTCCATTCTTATATATATTGATTTTGGATGAAAACAACGATTTAAAATTTTGCAAATCTTTTTCATAAGATTTATTTATAAGTAAAATTTTATTTTGCTCTTAAACGAGCAAAGAATATTCTTAAAGGTTTTTAAGAACATGTTTATCTTATAGAAGATGATTTTGTGATTATATTGCCCATTGAGTGCTTTAAGAATTCTGGTCAATGCGCTTGATCAACGTTATCGATAGGAATCTCCTAAACGCTTTGATGAGACAATTTGTCACAATAAATTGACTTGTAAAAATGTAAATTTTTCTAGAAAGATTATTACATAGAGATAAATGTAACTTTGAAAGTTTTAACTTTTCGGAAAAAGAAGATTATTTAAAAGAACTCTTTTCCGATGCTCTTATTCTTGTGATTCTCGAAGGGAACCAAGATTTTCTCGTTTGTACCAATGCTAATCGTATTGGTTTTGATGTCGTTCACTTGCAAAAGAGAACGCGCTATCATTTATTCTTCTATATAGTTATAGCCTATCGAGACTAGGTATGCCACTCATGATCTAGTGCTCGCGACTATTGTTTTTGCTTTTAGAGTTTGGCATCATCACTTTTGGGTGAGAAATTTGTTCTCTACCCCGATCATAAATCTTTGGAATATTTATTTTCTCATAAGGACTTAATATTGGCTCGAGTTCCTCACATCTTATGGTCTTGAATTCTTTATACTCCCGGAAGGGAAATCGTGTTGCCAATCCACTTTGTCGTAAGCAACAAGTGGTTATTTCTTTGATGATGTCCGTGTGGAATGCCAAGTTCATCGGACGTTTCGATATACTTCGTTTTATTGAGCTTCATCTCATTTCTTTTCTGGATTAGCATTCGATGTTCTTTTATGGTGTTCGGTTCATTTGACGTACCATTTGCACTACGTCGATGTTCTGAATTATTTGAGCTTTGGTTCATCTGGCGTACCGTTATTGTACTACGCTGTTGTTCCAAATTATTCGAGTTTCTCGTTTCTCTGGCGTACCGTTTTTGTACTACGCCGTTGCACCGGCTCAATTTTCTATTATTCACGACGCTTTCTTACGTCTTTCTTCTACGGAAATGCCTCAAGATTTCCAATTTTTATTCTTAAGCTTGGTGTTATTGTGGAAATTGAAGTTTCGCTTATTTGTCTTTTGAGCAACATTTTATTCGCATCATTACTTCGAAGGTTGAGCGCCTTCGAAATAAAGATGTTCTTCTTGTGAAAGTTCTATGGTTCTCAAGTCCCAAGGATTGCTTTTGGGAAATCTAGAGAATTCATTGAGCGAACTCGTCTGAGTTTTCTCTTTCATGCTCTTTTTGGTGAACTTCTCATTTCAAATTTTCTTTTGTATTGATATGCTTTTATGGTTGTTACTATTTATTTTCTTCTTAAGTATTGCGAGGACGCAATTTCTTTAAGGAGGGGAGTCTGTAACAACCCGCATATTTGTCGATTTTTTTTATTTAAATATTTTATTTAAATATTTCATCGTTAGTCGGATTTTAGTCCGAAAAGCTACTTTTTGCAAACAGTCGAATTAGGACTCGAGACCACCTCCATTGAGTTCAAAATGTCGTTTGCGATCTTTTTGAGTGTAAGCTTCGATATGTTTGGAGCTAGTCAAAAATTTGACCATTTGCACTTTGGGTTTGGTTTTGGGTTCAGCCCCTTTGCCAACTTAAACCCCAAACTGAATCATCCCTCCCCATTCACTCTCACTTCCTCCTCTTGCTCAGTTCTAAAGCAAAAATGGTGGGAGAGATGGGAAATTAAAACTCCCAAACCCTAGTTTCATCTTCAAATCAAGTTCTAGCTCCAAATTCTAAGAGAACCCATTGGTAAGCATCTCCTTCATCTTCTCCAACCCGTTCTCCTTTCAATTTCAGAAATCCTAAACCTAACTTTAGGAATGTTCTTCTTTTTGAGCATAGATTCAAGCTCATTTGGGTTGTGTTGAAGAGTGGTTGATTCTCCCTTTGCTTTCAAGCTCCTTCTTCATTGTTTTTGTGAAAAGGTGAGATTTTTATCTCACATCTAAGTCTTTAATTATCTTCGATTGTTAGGTATGAATTCCTAACACTTATTCTTGTGCAATTGATTTTGGTTTGGATTGATTTGGTGTATATTCCAATTTTTGGTGTTTTGAAATCAAAACCTATGAAAATCCTTTTATGGATATTTGGACATTGGTATTTGAGGCGTGTCGAAGAGCCGTTAAGGCTGGGTTGTCGCTTGGCGTAAATCCTTAGTCGTTGTCGCTCGATCGATCGCTTCCGATATTCATTTGGCCATTTTTGGTCTAGGTTCAGGGAATGCCCTGAACCCCAGTTTCAGACGTCTGAAAAGTTAGATTCAGACGTCTGAATATTATATTGGGAAGATTTTATTCCCAGATTCAGACGTCTAAATCTTTGGCTCCAGACGTCTGAATTGGCTCGATTTCAAACAGAAAGAAAATAGGCTTAAATTGCCTATTTCAGACGTCTGAAACATTTCGTTCAGACGTCTGAATCTGTGTTCGGACTTGCCTTTCTCGTCCGTGTGTTCGGACTTGCCTTTCTCGTCCGTGTGTTCGGACTTGCCTTTCTCGTCCGTGTGTTCGGACTTGCCTTTCTCGTCCGTGTGTTCGGACTTGCCTTTCTCGTCCGTGTGTTCGGACTTGCCTTTCTCGTCCGTGTGTTCGGACTTGCCTTTCTCGTCCGTGTGTTCGGACTTGCCTTTCTCGTCCGTGTGTTCGGACTTGCCTTTCTCGTCCGTGTGTTCGGACTTGCCTTTCTCGTCCGTGTGTTCGGACTTGCCTTTCTCGTCCGTGTGTTCGGACTTGCCTTTCTCGTTCGTGTGTTCGGACTTGCCTTTCTCGTCCGTGTGTTCGGACTTGCCTTTCTCGTCCGTGTGTTCGGACTTGCCTTTCTCATCCGTGTGTTCGGAAAATTAAATGGATAGCTTCCATGAGATAGCTTCTCGTCCGTGTGCTCGGACTTCCCCCTTTTTGTGATTTCTAGATTTCGTGTGTTGATTTCTGAATTTAATGTTTCACCAACTTTTACAATTGGCATTAATATGTATGTCATTTATTATGGCTTGGTGAATTAAATAAAGAGTATGACATTATTTTTAATCTTTGAGAAGATTCTTGTGGTATTGATTAATCTCTTGTTGATTTTCAATTACGTACTTTTCACAGTACGCTATTATGGTTATGATACGTTTTTGTCATATCTCTTATTCTATATCACTTTATCTGATATTTATAGCTAGACTGATCCGTTTATTATTTTCTTATAAATAATACTCGGGTCAGACCGAGATGTTGCAGGTGCTTCTGCTTGACTTCTCTTCAGGACCATTCTGACTTTTGGCTAACTACATAGATTGTAGTTTTTGGATGTACACATTTGAGATATAGACTCTATGTTGTGTACTTATTCTTTTGTATAGCACGTGATGCTATTCTTTTGTATTATCGTGGATTTTTCTGACCACTACTCTGATGTACACTTTCATGTGTTGTATATTTATTCATATCTATTTCCGCCTCTGTGATATGAATTGTCTGTGACTGATTTATGTTACGTTTATTTCTATATTTGTTTCCGAAGATTATATATAGCCACCGTGTGATAGCTTTGTGTTTTTATCGGTATGTCGGATTTCCTCCTTAAAAGATATGCATCCTATTCTATCTGACATATCGGTGCTCGCACAAAGAAGTTACATGGATGGTCGCTCCTCAACAGCCTTATTCTCCGTGCTAATTGACAGCACTACACCGTAGTGTTCTTGGTTAGCGTGGGTATAGAGGTGGGGCGTCACATAGAGACAAGAACTACCTTTAATTTAATTATTTTGTTTAAATTTGCTTTATGGAATTTTATTTTTCATGGAAGCCATTAAGGAAAAGAGGAAGAGCTTAAGAAAGTAAAAAATTGTCTGAAAAAGAATGTGTGAAAGGATAAGAGAGAGAATATGTTTTAAAGGAAACATTAAAACCTTTTGAATTTACTCCTTTAAAACCTTCCCTATTTAATTCCAAAACTAAATCACCAATACTCTTCCATCCTCTTCATATTTTAAGCAGTAGAAAATAAAATAAAGAGAAAATGACAAAGTTTATTTCATAAATGATGTTTAAGTGATTCATAAAGAGGAGATTTATTTCCTTCTTTTAACTCCTCTTTTAGATTTTCAAATCTCATTTGAAAACTCTCCCTTTTTTTTCATCATGCATGTGGGCCTCAATAAAAAATTCCAGAAACACTTAGCAATTAATCTATTTAAATCCAATTTAAATATTTTATTGATATCGAATATCAATACGTGCATTTAGAATTTTTATAGACGCGCTTTATTAAGTGCTAATGTTATTCAAACTAATCAAATAAAGTTTAATAATTAGCATTCATAAATATTAATTAATCTAATTAATTTACAACAATTTATAAATTAATAAATCGTGTTTTTTATTCAGAGTATTAATCATTACGGTTGTGCGACTCAAAGGTGTAAATTCAGCCAGCGATTAATATCGAACTATTCGAATATTAACATTCGCATGTCACTTAGCAGGTGGTGTGATATTTTGGCTGAATTTATTGCTTACACATCTTTTGGTAGAATCTAATTTTACTTATTATAAACGGTACCCGATGGTGACAGTTATTTACACCAATTCTCTTCGTCAAAACTATATCACTTTGGATTTATGGAATTTGGTAATGGTCAAATTCCAATATCATCTACATACAACTTTATTGTCCAAACACAAGTCTTTAATTCAATAATAACAATTACTATTAACCGAAATGCTTTAGCTAGAGACTTTGAATTTGACTTGACTTTAGTTGACCATGATACTAACCTCATATAACCGAGGAGACGAATCCTCCCTTGAGTTGTGTTTCACTTCCAATGCTTGCACTCGACTCAACTATAGTCGTTCGATGGATGCCGTGCCACGATTTAACTATAATCAAAGAGGAGCTTCTACCTTGAAGATCAATTGTATTCTCAAGTCGAGAGAACTGTGCAAATTAGTCACATTGATATTCTTTGCTTGACCTTAGTTATATTAACCAATATAAAACTATCGAGTGGGTCATTCCATTGTTATCCAATAACTATCAGTACGTAACCCCTTGGTTCCCCAGCAGTCTTGAGTATTACATTGCCTAACATTTAGAGAGCGTTACGTACTCTAGTCTCAATGGATACATCGATATCCAATCTCGATGCATCTTGACTAAAAACATTTAAAATGGTATATTTGTTTCATTGTGATAAATTACTCACGGTTACAACACTTTGTAACTACTACCTCGAAATGTACAATTTATGAATTTTCTATTAAATATACTTTTATTTAAATTGATTAATTAATATAACGATATTATGTCAAGTATATGATAGAAAGAGAATACCTTTATTTCGAACAAGATTGGTCAACGAGTTAGATATATATAACAAATACATAATTGCCCCAAGAGCATACCCCTAACTCTATCAATAAATTACTCACGGTTACAACACTTTGCAACTACTATCACAAAATATACCATTTATGAATTTTCTATTAAATATACTTTTAAATAAATTAATTAATTTATATAACACATTATATTAAGTATATACAAGATTGGTCAACAAGTTAAATATACATAACAAATTACATAATTGCCTCTAGGATATACCCCTAACTCTATCAATCTCCCACTTGCTCTTGGGGCCAATTATAGTATCTTATTCCAACTTCTTCAATCGATTTTATAGAAAAACTGGGTAATCCCCTCAATGAATGGGTATGCTATTATGTTTTAATTGTCTACTCTGTTAATTTCTCTCTGATGTTAATAAACTACTTTTATCATGTGGAACAATTTGGGGTATATTTCATGACTTCTAATGAGTTCTAAGTTCTGTTATAACTATATCATGACATTATTATCATTTTTATACATTGGTTTTATTGTGGCGTTATGTAAGGCAATGCAATTAGACTTTTTCATTGAATCGGCCATAATCTTTCATTTGGAATATTTTCAACTTAAAGATTATTAATTTGAATTTACTATTGATATATAATACTCAATATCACTAATGAAGTCTGATTTTGAACACTCCTTCATAAGGAGTTCATTGTTTATTCTCTAGTATTTTGTAAATACACAAGAACACTCCAAACCATCATTTAGTGATATCAATTTGGATTTGATATTTGTGTCATATATCAAATACATAATCAAATCACGATATTGTAGATAACACAACATGTATGATAATTCATACTGCCATCTTACATGTTTCGTATTAAATATTTTAGTAAGATGCCATTGCAAATTGTTTTAGGACATTCTCAATATCTTTTATAATGACTATATAAGCCATTATTTACAAACCCAATTTTGAGTTTTAAAACAACTAAAATTTATTTTAACACAAATATATCGTTAACAATCAGTAATGAGTTGTTTAATTATGATTTAGAAATATCAATGTACCTTTTAACATTCTTTCTTATAAACACACGCTTCCTCTGCATTTTGACTTAAAATCAAACTATTTGGTATTTCTATTAAAATACTTACCAGATTTTGATGCTTATAAAATGATACTTTCGTATCATTTCTTAGATCTTATCCAAAAATTCACAACCTCTATATTGCTCCCACTGACTTTGAGACACTTTGGTTGTCATGTGTAAATAGTCTATTCTAAATCATTATTTAGATTTTTCTATTTCACAACATATGTACCAATAAACTAGGTCTTATCAAGCAATAATTTTGTGAGTAAATCTTAAATTACTTGATCGTGTTGAACGATAGATCTATCACACTAATTTCAACAATTGAAATTTATGAGATTATGCTTATCAACATTGTTCATTTAATTCAACTGCATTAGTCTTGCTCATAAAGACACAATCGCGGACGATGGATCACATCCCTTCGGTTCAGCTACAAAATCATGTTTTGATAACATACTTGGAATTCTTTCAGATTTGCGCATCATACCATGCCACAGAGTCAACTGCTTTAATGGTTTAATTAAATAACCGATGATTATATATTTTAGACGTTGATAAGAAACTCATAGTTTCTCTTCAATGTGCGAGAATACTTATTAGACACTCTAATGTGATGTGTTCATTTAGGTTAGTTAATTTAATTTCACCTCATGTAATTAGTTTTATCATTGGATCGTATCTAGTTTCATTTTACTACTAATAATTTCTCAACGAAATTCCTTCACGATGAAGCTAGTATTTCTTGAAACAGTAATTATTTCTCGGTGCAATGGAATAGGTATTCATAAATATTTTATGAATTTCCTTATATTTAAACTAATTCGGTTTTTGTTTACAAAAATTATATTCAAAACATAAATATGTCATCCAATGATAGTTATTTCCAAACTCCTTTTGGGGAGATTCATACAAGATCCCTCATGAACAATTACTACGTGCAGACTTTCGACTTGCACAGCCTGCCAACCCCTTGGCCTAGGATGTGTTGGAATTTCTTATAAACCCTTATCATATACGGTTTTATAAACTTTTCTTTGGATGATATTGATTTTAACCTTATGTACTACTCTTAAGTACACGCCTTATAGGAAGAATTTAACTTAACTTCACTCATCATTAATCGTGCTTTGTCCAACAAAGTTCGATCATTCGTTATCAATATATCGTTATGTATTATAGGAAGGAGTGACCTTTTGAGATAGAATCTTTATTCATGTTAGGTGCATATGGAACTTCTTCCAATATACTCACCCATTCGATCATATGGAATCAGTTCTATTGCATGTTACATTATTTACTCCCGTTTTATATTCTATGAGCTTATCTTACACTTATACATGCGTACCAAATACACATGTCCGTATCTGTGATGACTCATCGGTGAATATGATGAAGTACATGGAAACGTTTTGGTATTCATAGACTTACAATTGCATATATATATATATATCCAAAAGTTCATCAATTCCTATGACCCTTCCACTAAATGGGTGCATTGGCCATGAATGTTTGAGATATAACTAACTAGTACTGTATGATTCATAATCATATAATAAAAGTTATTTCTCAACTATGGCTTAGTCTATAATTTCAAATAGTTGTAAATAATTCTAGATGCTTCAGTATTTTCCAATGCATCACTTTTGTTATGATAACAAATATCGCATTACAGTTTCATTTCATAACGAATATTCATAATATTCATATTGAAATATAACTATTTATATTTTTCAATCGACACCGAAAAATGGTCACTATTTCATAAATAATATTCGGTATGTTTTACAAAAACAATTTTCGTAACTTGATGCAATCAATAAGTGCATAGTCCCACTATTTTGGCCATTACTATAATAGCATACTAAATTTGGGGATCCATCGTTTACTTAATATAGTTTATTTATTTCGTATCCTATAACTTGTTTACAGTAGAGAGTCCTTTGATTAAATATCTTGAACTCAAAGAAATAAATCTCATATAAAGCAATTTTCTACATGAAAACACATTTTGGAATAGAAATCATATTTTATATTCAAATAAGTATTATTCGTGTAACGACTCGACTTTTCGTCGCTCGAAAATCGACATTAATACATTCACTGTATCAACTGCCGAGTAATCGAATGCCGGAAAACCGAATTGTTATAGAGAAAAAGAAGAGGTAGTAGAAGACAGAAGGAAAAGAAAGAAGAACAACAGGAAAACACAGAACAATATCAGAATCTCACATTCGCAGCGGAACAACATATAATAGATAAATGAATAATCTTTAAATCAAAGAACTATATCATTTTATACATTACATCATCATCAGAGTTTACAACAACAATATACAACCAACTG
Organism: Allium fistulosum; assembly: GCA_030737815.1. Taxonomy (NCBI): domain Eukaryota; kingdom Viridiplantae; phylum Streptophyta; class Magnoliopsida; order Asparagales; family Amaryllidaceae; genus Allium; species Allium fistulosum. Next base: position 73,042,163 of record CM060903.1, read on the forward strand.
GACAGTTATATAAACTTGTCCTCATACAGAAAACACAATGGAATAAATAATATCATATACAAGTGATACGTCTCGCCATCCAGCTCGTCACTGAGCTCCACAGCATCTCCTGAATCCAGAATGACCTGATAACCTGACTCTAGACTGCCCGTGTGGAAATTGGTGGGCACCCAGAGTTTAGGAAGGAAACAATAAACTCCAGGTCAGTCATGGTGACTGGTGTGAGAACTAAAATAGTTTATCTTCTCAAAGAAAATAAAACAATTTCGCAATGCTTTTGGAAAATGAAACTACCATAAGACCTCCCGCCACACACACAATGCAAACGCAGAATTGGAGGAGATTTCTTCTTATGATAGTCAAAAATGCTTACTACGCAAAATCATTCGATATTATTATCATTAGTGCATAGTGTCGAAAACCATTTCGAAAATATAATATTAATCTTAGCCAGCATACAACCATTATTGTATGCCTACTATAGCTACTACGTTCAATAGCAGGTTACCGCCACATTCCATAGCAGATAATACAACTAAAACCGTACAAGGTTCGTATTGTTTCTTTGGATTTCCAACAAATGGTCAGGCAAAGGAACTTCCTTACCCTGAAATAGAAACGCCTCTGGAAAGACGCCCTAAGAGTCAACCTGCTCTCTGCAAACACAAGGCCGACGCTACCTCATGCTGAAAAGCTGTAACTAGGTAGCTAACACACGAGCTATGTCATCCCCCGGTCGTCACCGACCTTTATCCGAGGATCCTCAATCACAAAGCAACAACTACAAAGTATAATCAACATAGGTAAAATATCTGGGCTCCATACCATGATATCACCTTTTATCCAGAAGGAAATGACATACCATAGGGGCGCTACCCCTACAAACCTTTGCCGCAACATCCCTGTTTTGACCATTACCAGGTTGTGAGGCTCGATGAAGTCTCGTCCACAAAACTACGCTTTTTCACAAAGCAACGCTTTGATCAAAACAAATGATCAACAGCACTTCGTATGCCACATTACCAAATTGGGAATGTATCACTAGTAACCATCAACTACATAACCTCTGAGCTCGTACGTCTCAAAGAAGGGTGTTAAGCTAAGAGAATAAATTCTCCGCCACCAACAGAAATGTATTTGATAGAAACCAGCTTTACATCTCAAAGTGTAACGTCAGACACACATCCATACAAGTCCGTTCCGGGATCGAACGGAACCGAATGTTAGGAAATCAATTCTATGGTTTCGATGATAACAACTATACAATGGAAATCGAATGTACATATATATCTATATTTACAGATAGTTGGTAGAGTAACGTCACCAAAGAGACTAAAGCAACACTCAAGACAAGAATCAAAAGACGTTAAATCAGAAGAGATTGAAGAGAAATATGACATGCACAAGATAAAGCAACATGCACACTTTCAGACACTTTCAGACGTCTGAGAGCACAAGCCAGACGTCTGAATGATTCCTCTGGTTCATAATTCAGAAGCAACCAGACGTCTGGTTACCAACATCAGACGTCTGAAAAGTATCCAGGCTTATAACAGATATGAAGACCAGACGTCTGAGGTAACTTTCCAGACGTCTGATTCAAGACTTGACTGTGCATTTTCAAGGCTCAACTGTCACATTCGAAAAGACACATCCACTTCTCTTTGTCGCAACTCTTTATCATCATCAGAAGCGACTTTACGAAGATTACAACAGATGCAACTATACAAGAAAACTCTTCATCACTATAAATAGCATCGGAATTCAAGAGAAAAGAAAACCCTGACTTACCTACTCTCTTATCTCTTGTACCCTGTTTATTCCTGATCTACAAGCAATCAACTACCTGTAATCAACTCTTCCATATATATAGAACTCCTCATTCAGATATTCTCTAGATAAATATATATTGGAAGCACTCTTGTACTCAATAGTCAACATCCGTGTTACAGAACACATTCTTGACAAAGAAACTCTTCTATTGTAAACCTGTTCCTCCGGGTTAAGCGAGGGTTAGTTGAAAGGAAATTCCGAAGAGGAGCTTCGGGACTGGACGTAGGACGGGAGGTCCGAACCAGTATAAAATACTGGTGTGATTAGTTTTATTTACTTTGTTACTATACTTTATAGTATTATATTATATAGCTAACTGTCTATACTTGCATATAATCTAGACGATCCACTCATATAGACTTTCAATTGGTATCAGAGCAAGGTTCGTTTAGAAAAACAGTAACAAGTTTTTTAAATCATTATAATATGGCAAGTATTTTTCAAGAAGGACAATCCACAGCACGACCCTCACTTTTTAATGGATCTAATTATTCATATTGGTCTACACGTATGAGAATTTTTATGGAAGCTAATGGTTTAGAAATTTGGTCAGCCACTCAAGGTAAATATGAAGCTCCAACTACTGCTATGAACACATGGACCGATGCTCAAAAAACCTTAGCATCAAATAATGCTAAAGCTATGAATGTCCTGTTTTGCTCACTTGACAAAAATGAATTCTCACGTGTCTTGTTATGCACTACTGCATTTGATATTTGGCGTACCTTACAAATCACACATGAAGGTACAACAAAGGTCAAACAAACTAAAATTTCAATTTTGCAAAATCAATTTTCATCATTTAAAATGAAACAAAATGAAACTATAGTAGACATGTATTCAAGATTTCAAACTATTCAACATGATCTTATGGAATTAGGAGTTAAGTTTACTGATTTTGATTTAGTATCACGAATACTCAACTCTTTAACACCTGATTGGGAAAGAAAAGTATTAGCTATTGAAGAAGCTAATGATCTCTCTACTCTCAAAGTTGAAGAGTTGGTAGGAAATATGATGTCCTATGAAGCTAATTTGCAGGCACGTAAAGAATTAAATTCAGAAACGAAGAACATAGCATTTCCATCAATAAAGAATGATGACTCAGATTTAGATGAAAATGAGATAGTATTCATTGCCAAAAACTATAATAGATTCAAGAAATTTAGAAAGATGACCAAGTTTCAAAAAGAAGGAAAAACCAATTCAACAAATCTATCTCAAATCAAGTGCTATGAATGTGATCAATACGGACACATGAAGAAGTATTGCCCAAAACTTAACAATGATAAAAAGAAGAGCAAATTTGAAAAACTCAAAAAGAAGAAAGCTTTCAAGGTAACGTGGGATGACTCCGAGTCTTCATCTTTAGAAAGTGATAGTGATAGCGATGGAGAACAAGCTAATGTGTGTTTTATGGCACGAAAAGATGAGGTACCCAAAATAAAAAATAAGGAGAAATGGATACTAGATAGCGGATGCTCCAAACATATGACTGGAAATTCAAAAATGTTATCGAATATAACATACATCGATGGTGGAACGGTAACATTTGGAGATAATTCAAAGGGATTTGTCATAAGCATTGGAGAAGTCATCAACTCTGGTATATCTAAATTTCCTATTATCACAAATGTTTTTACTAGTAGAAAATCTAAAACACAACTTGTTAAGCATTGGTCAATTGTATGATAAAGGTTTTCAAATTGAATTAAAAACTAAATTTAGTTCACCTTTTTATTACCACAAATTATTGAATTTTTTTTAACCATTAAAATGTTAGAAGATTAGTTTTCCTATAAATAACCTTTTCAGCATATATAAATACCCATGGTTATATCACAAATATATACAAAGTATAAAATTCTTATAATTTAGAAAAATAATGTCTTCTGAAAATTCCTATATATCTATTTCTGTCCACACCATCAACGGATAGCGCAGTAGATACACCACAACGTCTTCCGACACCTACACCACAAGAACCAACAAACATGTGGTCCTCATATCATACGGGGTTTACTCCAGAGGCTAAAAAGACGAAAAGATCCTTGTTTACTTCTCCTAATACAAAGGAGAAAATTGATGAAATTCATCATTATCAAAAACAACAAATGGATCTTCAACGAGAACTCTATTTTGAACAGAAAGTTACAGCACGAAGGCTTAGTTTTCTGGAACAAGTAGCGATGAAGTTTTGCTCGTCCCGAAAGAAAGATGTACTTGAACCACTACCAAAACCTTGTAGTTCATTAGATCCATCTTCTTCATATCGTACTCCTTCTGATCCCTCTCCAAGACGATATTCGGGCTCCCCACGGACCCACGAACAAAAGGAATATATGGTCTCCACTTAGACCATGGAAGGATAATGACTCAGGATATCAGAAAACACTGTCGCCTTCTAAATAAATAATATCAAAATTAAGTATTGTATACATTTTGTAAAGTTGTTATATATTTTTTAATAATAAATTTTTATTGTCAACAATTGATTAATAAATAAAATCATCAATTTTATACTGTTTTTTAACAAAATTGATCTTTTCAGACGTCTAACTATTGTCTTCAGACGTCTGATTCACTGATATATGTCACATTTATAAGCACTGTGCATATGTCAGACGTCTGAAATAGTCCCCAGACGTCTGGAATGAAGCTCTGCCTTCTTCAAAACATATTTAGAATAATTCAAACGTCTGAACTAATTTTCAGACGTCTGGCTAACCTATCTGTTTCAGAAATAAACATAAAACAGACGTCTATGTTAATCTCTAGACGTCTGATTAGTCTCTCTGCCTCTAACTTTTTCAAACTTCATCAAATCAGATGTCTAACACATACCAAACAGACGTCTGTTCGCTTTATCTGTACAATTTTTAGGGCAAACCAGACGTCTACTTTCAAAATCAGATGGAACTCAATCAACCATTCTTATAACCCCAAAAATAACGACAGTTACGATTCACTTTTCATATCTCTTATCGTATTTTCTCTCTACCGATTTCAAATTATACCAAACCCTAGATATTTTCAAACGGAATCAAGATGCCTCCTCGTACAAAAAATATCAAAACTTCGAAAAGTAAACTAGACCAACAATCAACATCTTCGAATCCTCAAGTATGCTCCGACGAGCAGATTAAACGATGGATGCTCAAAGCCCCCCATTCGATAAAAAGGTATCAAGAAATTCAAAAGAAAAAGCTACATATAGGACCCTTCTATAATTTACTTAAGTTTCCCATGTACGACCTTGATGAACTTTGTGAAAATGCTGGATTGGATACTTTAATTTCTTTCACACCGAATGATGTTCAGATAGATCAACTTGCTATTTTCTTATTCTACGCCAATCTAGATAGCACTGCTGTCTGGAATACCGAAGACGAGGACAATTGGTTGTGGTCAAGTGTTTATGGAAATACCATACGTTTAACTCCAGGATTAATCGGAAGAACCTTGGGATGTTCCGACACTGGTGAAGATCTTCACAATATCCCAGATATGCGTTTTAAACCAAGGAATAACATCACCCATCAAATATGGGAGGATGAAATGCCCAAATTTGCTTCAAAATACTTGCGTCCTAAAGCTCGATTGCTCACAAGGATGATAATCAATACAATTATTCCGCGGATGGGGAGTCACGAGCAAATCACGGAAATGGAGCACAAAGCACTTTATGCTCTTTTTAGTGGAACAAGGGTAAACTGGGCGAAATTCATATTTGACGAGCTCAAACAATTTTGGAATCGATCAAGACCATCGATTATCTATCCTACTTATATTATGAGGCTTCTTCGTGCGCATAATATTTCGTCATATCTCTCAACGTTCGAAGAAATTTCCCCAAAATATGCTTCCACAAAATTCTTTTCTTTGATGCATTTACCTGAAATTCCATCGGACTTCATGTCTTTTGAAGATTGGACGCATCATCGACAATCTAGAAGAACTGAAAATCCTCCTCAACCATCTGCTATTTCATCTCAACAGACAGAACAACATAGAGAAATCACTCCTCCTCCTCCTGATCCATTTGATTATCCAGGACAAGAAGACGTTATAGAGACTCGACTAGAAACAAATCCTAATGAAAGTATTCGAGATCTTACACTCAGAAATCAACATATACTTTCTCAAAATCAAAAGTACTTGGCTAGGCGAATCGACAAATTTGAAATTTCATTTGCCACACGACTAGCCACAGTCGAAGAGTCTCTCTCCACTGTCCTATCAGTTCTGAAAGAGGTTCTACAGCGAGTTCGTGGTCCTTCACCACCGTTTTATGATTGGCCTACTCCTGTACCCTCTCCTCCTTCGAAACATTCCAAACTCTTTGACGATGACCCTTCAAAGGAAGTTTTGACATCTCCCTTAAAAACCAGCACTTCTACAAAAGATGAGCAAAAGGAAGATAATACAAATCAAGCTTCACCAAAGGAAGGAGATCCAAAACAAGCTTCACCAGAACAAGACGATCCAAATCCGAAATATCACTAGAACTTAGGTCTTTTAGTTGTTTGTATTTTGTGTAAAACTCGTTGTATGTACTTCCTCTCCAGCTTTAATGAAAATTTCTTTTTGACTTGATCGTTTACATATTCTTTTTGATAATGTCAAAGGGGGAGAAATATATATATATAATCTTATCAACAAAATTAAGCACATATTCAGGGGGAGATTTGAAATATATATATAAGTACATTGAATAGTTGTCATCATCAAAAAGGGGGAGATTGTTAGGAAATCAATTCTATGGTTTCGATGATAACAACTATACAATGGAAATCGAATGTACATATATATCTATATTTACAGATAGTTGATAGAGTAACATCACCAAAGAGACTAAAGCAACACTCAAGACAAGAATCAAAAGACGTTAAATCAGAAGAGATTGAAGAGAAATATGACATGCACAAGATAAAGCAACATGCACACTTTCAGACACTTTCAGACGTCTGAGAGCACAAGCCAGACGTCTGAATGATTCCTCTGGTTCATAATTCAGAAGCAACCAGACGTCTGGTTACCAACATCAGACGTCTGAAAAATATCCAGGCTTATAACAGATATGAAGACCAGACGTCTAAGGTAACTTTCCAGACGTCTGATTCAAGACTCGACTGTGCATTTTCAAGGCTCAACTGTCACATTCGAAAAGACACATCCACTTCTCTTTGTCGCAACTCTTCATCATCATCAGAAGCGACTTTACGAAGATTACAACAGATGCAACTATACAAGAAAACTCTTCATCACTATAAATAGCATCAGGAATTCAAGAGAAAAGAAAACCCTGACTTACCTACTCTCTTATCTCTTGTACCCTGTTTATTCCTGATCTACAAGCAATCAACTACCTGTAATCAACTCTTCCATATATATAGAACTCCTCATTCAGATATTCTCTAGATAAATATATATTGGAAGCACTCTTGTACTCAATAGTCAACATCCGTGTTACAGAACACATTCTTGACAAAGAAACTCTTCTATTGTAAACTTGTTCCTCCGGGTTAAGCGAGGGTTAGTTGAAAGGAAATTCCGAAGAGGAGCTTCGGGACTGGACGTAGGACGGGAGGTCCGAACCAGTATAAAATACCGGTGTGATTAGTTTTATTTACTTTGTTACTATACTTTATAGTATTATATTATATAGCTAACTGTCTATACTTGCATATAATCTAGACGATCCACTCATATAGACTTTCACCGAAGGCACTTCCAAAGAAGCCCTTGCAATCCGGATAATTTCTAATCACGTCCGGACTTCCCATCACAAAAGGAGTGATATAAATCTCTATACCGGAGCAACTCGGTGCAGAGACATTCGACAGGCTGTCCTTTCATTTTCGAAAATATCCGGTCTTCACACCGGTCTTCAATATGATCCATATCGTCGTATCACAAATTCGGAATGGGTTATATGACACAAAGGTCTTTTCTCGGCTAACCCGAATAGTGAGCGTTTGTTTTAAAAACAAATCAAGTGCCATTTCAAAGGCAAATATTGATAGTTGGTTATTTAACTATCAAACAACATTCACAACAAACATCCTATTTAAATAATTTTTCCCAAATTATTAAATTTTAAATCTCTTCGCGAGATACGGTTTACACTTCAACCATTTGAAAACAATTTCAAATCACCTTCATTTAAACCAATTATATAAATCCTTATCGATTTATTTCAAATTTACATCTCAAATCTGTAAATTTATTTCCACACTTCATCACTTTGAAAACCAATTTCAAATCATAATTTTCCACACTTCAAAAATAAATCAATGTTTATTTTTAAAACAAATTCCCCTTTCCTTTATAAATTCCATTGTAAAATTAAATTTCCAAATATCCATTTTTAACTCCAAATCAACTTTCAAATTGATTTCTAAATCTGTTTCAAAACCCAAATTGATTTCCAAACCTTTATTTTAAACACCGAATCAAATTCCAAATTGATTTCAAAATTTACTTCACACCAAATCGATTACAAATCGATTTCAAAAATTCATTCCAACACAAATCAATTTCCTCATTCAACATCAAATAAATTTTCATATTGATTTCCCAAAGATTTATTTTCAAATACCAAATCAATTATAAATTGATTTCTAAATTTTTTATCACCTTTTAAAATAAATTCATTTATCTCTTCTAAACCATTTAAAATTCCATTTTTAATAAATTCTTCAACTTTCAATTAATACTATTCAAAATCTATTTATAAAAGCCTTTTTCCATATTTTAGAAATAATTCGATAAGATTTCAAAAATCGACTTTATACTTTAAAATCCTTTCTTTTAAATTCAACCAATTCTTTCAAAAGAATTTACTTAAAATTTACAACTTTTATTTCAAAAATCCAATTTATTCATTTCTGGTATCCAACGATACCAAAAATACATTCGGCTAAATTATAGCCTTCAACGAATCCAATCACAGATATAATCATTCACAGATTATAAATAAATAATCACACGGCGATTATAAATAAATCAACACACAACATTGAAATAAATTCAAATGTTTGAGGAATCCAGTTGGATCCCTTCAACCTGTTTCCCTGCATCCACAGATGTTAGCACAATACCAATTTCACTTCATAGTGAAATTATCGCGGTATATGGGATTTATAAATATTATCCGCTATTATGCGGCGCAATAGGGTCTCATCCTCTATATAATGCGGGAAATCAACAACTCCAATATATACATATTCCAATATATATATTGCTATATACATATATAATACCAATTCCACTTCACAATAGAATTATCGCGGTATATGTTTTTAATAAATAACCTCCACTTACCAAAAGAACCAGATTTCGTAAGCAACATAGAGGAAGAATGAAAGGAATATCTTGCCGGGGTAATCATATTTGCTTCGGCAGATATGCTCTTCAGGCACTTGAACCCGCTTGGATTACCGCTAGACAAATAGAAGCAGGACGAAGAGCAATGACACGATATGCACGTCGTGGTGGAAAAATATGGGTACGTGTTTTTCCCGATAAACCTATTACAGTAAGGCCCGCAGAAACACGTATGGGGTCGGGAAAGGGATCTCCCGAATATTGGGTATCTGTTGTTACGGCGTATATGGTCTATTTAACACAATAAATAGCAATCGTCATTCAATTCACACAATCAACACAATCAACAATTTTAAATCTCAACTATTTAAAATTTAAATCGAAACAAAACATTCGATTGAGTGAGAAGTTCTCACCTTGCTTTTATTCGTCGCAATAGCGATTTATTCCGATTGAAATTAAACAAGCGTTTAATTTCAACCAAAATTTTCACTAGCTCAAATAAATTCCAATCCAGCTCCATCGCGAAGAGCTCATCGAAACGGTTCCAACGCAATTTGTTTCGTGATTTTTCAACCTCGTATGAAGAAGTTACATCATTTTAAAGTTACACGAATTTTTATATAAATAAATTTACAATTTCCTTTTAACTTTTAAACCTTATCACATCTGGACCGTTCGTTCCATCTGCTTGCATCAGGGTTGCACCTCCCTTTCTTCCATCTCCAGGTAATGAACGCGTTCCCAAACCCATAGTCGCCTTCCTTGTTTCAATTATCGCGACCACCTCGACGACTTCCAGAACGATCAGCTAGCGCCACCACGAAGCCCATCACCAGAGCCACCTACGCCGTGAGTGCGGCCAGACTCGGCCCCCCTCTCTGCCTCGAATTGCGTGAAAAATGCAGCGACTTCCATCTTGATTTTCCGTCAATCCGTGGCTTCGTTTCCGACCTCCACCATTGGATAACTAGATCTTGATGCCCTCTACAACTTTGTAGTTGACGACTTTTGCTAATTGTTTGTAGATTTGGAGATAATAGAGGAGGAAGTTTCGAAATTCTTAGCCATTAAAATTGAAAGTGGCGGCTGGAACAATTAGGGTTAGGGTTTGATTTTAGTTTGCAAATTGAAGATGTGAGGTTCTTATATAGAAATTTCTCAAATTACTATTCATCGAAAATTTTCCGAACTCCAAACGAAGCATGCCGGCTGGCGTTTCTAAGGTTTACCCCGCGTTCCAAACACAATGGAACGTGTTTCGGGAGCAAATTCGATCGTATGTGAGAGTTATGGAAATAAACGATCAATTTTAAATCAAATCGATTTAAACCGATTTCGATGCGTTTTGGCTTGCCCCGGACAAACCGTACATCCGATTGACACGAAATTTGAAATCTTACAATAATATCACATTACGGATTCGATGAAACTAGTTTCATCGAAATCCGAGACTGTTTGAAAAATGACTATTTTTAGTCGTCAATTAAATATTAAAATATTAAATTTTCACAAATTAACTTTTAATTCGATTTTAAAAGTTTACAAACATCACTATAACTGCAATATGATTTATTATAACTTTATAAATCATTTTTAATCACATTTAATTCAGATTTCAATTATTTACCCAATTTCAAGTATTAAATTAATAATTTAATTGTCCGATTAAATCACTATATCGAAATTAAATAAATTCGACATCCAAATCTTACTTATTAATATTTAAAATTAATTAAATATACGAATTTCAAATGACGGAAATTCTGGGTCGTTACAATTCGTTATTACTACAATTCTCGTTTTTCTATGTTCCATTATTAAACAGAAGTGAGCATTCACTCTCTTCATCCTAACTGTACCTTAAATTACAACTACTCTTATACATTCGTTTTTCTTTTTAATTGGTTGAACCATTCAAAAAGAAAACCCTTACGACAACATCATAACAAAATCTTTACAAAGATGCATGTGGGTTGGAGAATTATGGATATTAAGGCTAATTAAACACTAAAGAGGGGTGAATAGTGTTTTCTAACTTTTGTAAATCTTTTTAAATTTTTTTTAAGTTTAATATTAAATCATAAATTTCTAACACAGAATTATATCAACAATTAATCACAGATACAACCACAGATAAAAATAAAAGCAATAAAGTAAAGTATAGAGTTAGAGAGATGACGCCTGTATATAGTGTATAAATAGATGTCCATTCACGAAGAGTTGTGACGAATAGACACTTCATTTCAAAATTTGAAAAAAAAACTTTTCGGCATGTATGTCAACATACCCACTACACATATGTCAACATATGCATGTTCATTTTCAGAACTTGTTTCTTTTTTCAAAATGTTTTGAAAATCCTATATTTTGTAAAATAATTTAATACTTTGTAAAATAGTTTAAATACCATTTATAAACATTTTGAACTTTGAAAAACATTTATAAAATATTTTTAAAAATATTTTGAATATTTATTTTATTTTTTAAAAGATAGAAAAATAAAAGATAGAGATCAAAGATTGCTACTAGGGACGTTAACAATATTCTATGACTCTGTACACTATATTATAGTCTTGATATCTTCATATCTCGGTCTTTATACTCATGAGTCTTTATGTCCATTTCTAGTCTTTATACTGTACAGTCTCTAATTCAATACCTATATAATATTCTACACTATATACTATATATTTTGGCAAAATACTAGTATCCATATTTTATGTTATCAAGGTTGTTATCATCAAAATCAATAACCGAGATATTAACAATCTCCCCTTTTTTGATGATGACAACCATTAAATATTCTTGTATATAAAATATGATATAACTCCCTTAGGGTAGATAACTCCCCCTGAATATATGCATATGTATATTTTATATTTTTCTCTCACTTTGTCATCAACAAAAATGGGCGAAAAGAATAAAAACTCCCCTTAAATCAAAGAGTCAAAATCAATAACTAAATTAAATGATATAAATGATGTATATGATGATTATATGATATATATGATGATTATATGATATATGATGATTATATTATATACGATAATGATATATGATGATTATATGATATACTTAGAAAGTATACTATTTATACCAAACATGATATATAATGTAATAAGATAACACAACCAATTTTTATAAAATTAAAATCAATCTTATACATATTGTTATCCACATAATTTCTGTAACGACCCCGGATTTTAATTTAATTTGATAATTTATTTAGATTTTGAATAAAATTTGTGAAATTAATTGATAAAGTGTTGCGAGTTTCCCCGAATTCGAATATATTCTGTATAAATCATTCAAATTTAAATATTGTATATATATGTATATATGTGAATGTATATATATTTGGGTATATATGAGTAAATTTGAAATTTTATATATATATATATATATATATATATATATATATTTGATTTGAATTTAAATCGTAAATAAATGGTTTGAAAATAAAAATACAAATTGTATAAGATAAAGTATAAGGAATATAAAAATAATTAGTATTAAATTTAGAAATAAATAATTGAGATAGAAATAAATATAAAAATACATAAGATAAAATTTTGGAAAATATATATAGTAAACAAATTTGTTAAATTAAACAATATATTAATATAGACATTCATTTATATTGCAAGATTTTAAATTACAACAACATTAATAAATTATAATAAACACATTAAATAAATTTTAACAGCATATTAAATATGGAAATACAATCAAAAATAATAAAAGAAAATTAAAATAAAATATAATCTCACTTATATTACAAAGTGATAAAACAAAACAAAAGAAAATACACATTCAAATAAGAAAAGAAAATATGTATGCAAACATGAAGACAAGTTAAAAAGGAAACAAAAGAAAATAAAATACATGTGCATAAAGCTTGTAAAGGAAGCCATCAAGTTATCTCAAACATGAAACAGCCGAAATGAAGAAAATTTTATAAATAAAAATATGGTACAATGCTAATTAATGCAGCCTCCAAATAAAAATATCCCTGTTCAAATCTTTGTACAAAGTATAAACCATTGTACAACATAAATCATCACCCTGTACAAAACAACACACCTTGTAAATCTCATTTCCCATATACATTAACAATCTTTCTTATATCAGCCTTCTCATTTTTATTTTCGTCCATCAAAGCCATGAAAAAACTGAAGTAAAAATCATTTATTAAACAAACAAACTTCAGATTAAAAGATCAAAACAAAATTTACATAAGCCTGAGAAGAAGAAGCTCCAGTATCAACTTCAAAACCAGATTTCAACTTTGCAAAGTTTAAAAAGGTTTCAACTTTCAACTGGAAGGCTCCTGGAATCTAAAAATGTTCAAAGTGAGTAACATATAGTTTATTAAACTTGAATATATTGCCATTTGCTCTGTGTATATATGCTTGCATCAGTGATTGCTTTCTTCTTCTCTGTTTAGTCTCAGAGTACAAAACAACAAAGAAAATTCAATTTCTTTTTTCCTAATCAATATTAGGCTTTGATTTTAAAATAAATTAGTTGTATTTAAGTATGGATGATAACTTAAAAATAGTTTCATGAGATAAAAATGTGTATAGGATGAAAAATCAAATTTTTACAGTAGAAACCTTAATTTCTGGAAATTTCGAATGTCACGAAATATTGATTCAAGTATATAACTTGAATCCTTACTGGAAGCGATGATTTTTAAGGTGGGTTTGATGATTTTTAGAGGTGGGGTTTTAGAGCAGTTCGAAGATGATCGAAATGGGTAGTTTGATCAAATTCCGGCGTTACGATGAACTAGCGGGGTCGGAGTTGCTAGTGGAGGTGGATGAGCCTACGTTGGTGGTAGAAAAAATAATCGGAGGTGGCATCGATGACTGTGGCGACGGCGGCGTAAGGTTTATGTTTGTAAACCTAGTTTTTGATTGAAGGGGTAAATTGTACACCAATGTCTCGTTCGAGCATCGATTTGCTCGGAGTTTTGGGTACTGGTGGCTGGGTGGTTGACGAAGTTGAGGCCGGAGTCTCGAGTCGTCTGGTGATCGGAGCTGCGACGGCGAGTTAAGTTTTTGGGTTGTCGTCTGGGTCGAGGTTGCTCGAGCCATGCTCGATTACGATTTCGAGGCGATGACGTGGTTCGAGTGGTCGGAACATGGTCTGGAGGTGATTGTCGATGTGCTCGAAGTCGTGGTGATGGTCGGAGTTCGCCAGAGGCGATGTGCACGTGCACGAGCCTGATACTATTGTGTTGCCTGGGTATTTGTATGCCTGGGAAGCACAGAGGAGATTCACGCGTGTGACTCGAGAAATTCGAGTGGTATACTCGAAGTAGCGAACGGGGGAACTCGAAGTAAATTCGTGGAGACTCGGGTCAAAATTTTGTCCCAGTTTTCAACCTGAAACTGTTTTCTGTTTTAAAGATTTTAAAACAAAATTAAATTTTAAATCAAGGTTTTAAAAACTGAGTTTAAATCTAAAATGCAAATAAAGATTCTAGTTTGAATTAAAAATTTAGTTTGTAAATAAATAAAGTTTAAAATTCAAATTGTTTAAATAACTTAAAAGCAATTAAATGTTTGAAGAAATTTGGAATTTAAAATAGAATTGAATTTGAAAATGAAAACTTAAACAAGTTAAAATTAAAAGTTTAGAACCTAAAATAATTTTAAACCAGATTTCCAGATTTTGGAATTAATTCAAAATTTGTAACTTAAGTGTTTAAAGAAAATTTTAAAAATGTTAAAGTCAAAGAGAAAATTGATTTTTAACTCTTTAAAATTTCTTTTGTAATAAATTGTTATCTTAATATGTAAATTTAAAAATATTAAGAAATTTCATTTTAAACTTATTTAAAGATGGATAAGAATTCATTTCAACATTGAATTTAAATTGAAATTTAAAAAAAGAAATTTGAAACAATGTTTTCAATATATTGTGAATAATCATTAAATCATAAAAATGAATGAGTGACTTTAAGTAATGAAGATTAATAATTTCTAATTCATTAACGAATGAGTTTTTAATAATGAATCGATTTATAATCAAAAATGATTAATATAAGAACTTTTCTTTAAAAAGGTGATTTAAGAAATTTAATAGTTAATAAAATCAATAACTAAGATTTTATTTGAATAATTTAATTAATGTGATAAATTTTAACAATAAATTAGATTGATTAATTTAATAATAATCAATTGTGGAACCATTAAGTAAAATTACTTAATGACAGTAATTGTGGAATTAATTATTCAGCATAATTAATTGAGTTAATCGAATTTGTTCAAGTTGGTTACTTAAGTTAATTAATTCAGAATAATCACTTGATAATTTGGGAAATTATAATTACTTAGAGAAGTAATTAATAGATAATTACTGAATGTAATAAATTGAACGATGATTTGAAATTTGAGTAAATTATATTGTTAATAAATTAAAGGATTAATTAATAATAGTGATTAATTAAGATTTATTAAATAATTAAAGATTAATTGATTCATTGATTAAAATTGATTAGTTAATAATTAAGGGTTAACTAATAAATTTGAAAAGGAATTTATTTCAAATAATTTGTAATTAACTTATGATAATTAACCCGGATTAATAATCGATACATCTGATTTAAATGAATCAGTTGATTAATAGGTTTACTTGTGAATGTTTGGACTTGACTGAATGATTGAATTGTTTGATATCTCTGATCTGTAATGCTGTGTGATCTATATTCTGATTTGTGTGTGATCTGTACTGTAGTTATTTATCTGGGATGAATGCAATATATTATCTGTAATTTATATATCTGTGATATGTAAATGAAAGATAAGCGTTATAGTTATATCGCTCATCAACTATATTTCTGTATTTTGATCTATGATGATTGAATGATGTTGCACTACTGTGTGAAACCCCTGGACTACACCATACACACACAAATATGGATTTCACGTGGAAATCAGTTAAGTCATAGATTTTTGACAATTTTAAAGATTGAATTCTTGAATCCAAATAATTTTGAAATTTGAATTGAGAGCTTTGTAAATGAGTTTCAAATGTAAAAGTTATTTTAAATAACTTAATAAAACTTGATATTTTAATAATTTGATTTAAATTTGAATTCAATATTTGAAATTGAATTCGATGATTGGGAAAACTAATTGTTTTCACCTGATAAAAGCTCTCATATAAGAAATGGATTTCCAATTTGAATTAAAAGAATTTCAAGTTTGAATTGAAGATGGTTTTCCAAGTTATGAATAAATCTTTGGAAACGTGTTTTGAAAGCTATTAATTAAATCTTTGATTTAAAAGATTTAATGAGTTAATTCAATTGAAATGGAAATTGATTTGGGAAAATCTATGAATGGATCTTTGTGAAACTGGGTGAATTTTGTGAATTGAATCTTTTTATGTAAAAGATTAAAATGGTAATGTGTTTAAACCATTTAAAGAGGAGATTTGGATAATAAGTTGTGACTTAACTGAAATTCCATTATCCATATGTTTTTAAATATTGCGCTCATTATTCGGTTTAGCCGGGAGAGGACCTTTGTGTCATATAACCCATTCTGAATAATGATACGTCGTATATGTATTGCATTTGAAGACCGGTGGTGAAGACCGGGTATTTGCGAGAATGATAGGATAACCTATCGATTGTCTCTGCACTGGGTAGTTCCCGGTATAGAGATTCCCTAAGTGATGGGAAGTCCGATCGGGATTGTGAATACCCGGATTGCAAGGGCTTCTTTCGAAGTGCCTTCGGTTCTGTTCGAACCTGGAACAGACTTGTATGGTTGTATGTCTGACATTACACTTTGAGATATAAAGCTGATTTATTTCAAATACATTTCTGTTTGGTGGCGGAGAATTTATTCTCTTAGCTTAACACCCTTCTCTGAGACGTACGAGCTCAGAGGTTATGTAGTTGAAGGTTATCAGTGATATACTCCCAATTTGGTAGTGTGGCATGCTAAGTGCTGCTGTGTGTTGTTGATCATTTGTGATCAAAGCATGGCTTTGTGAAAAAGCGTAGCTTTGTGGACGATACCTCATCGAGCCTCACAAACCGGAAATGGTCGAAACAGGAAAGATGCGGAAAGGTTTCCGGGGTAGCTACCCTAGGGTATGTCCATACCTTCTGGAAAAAGGTGGTATCATGGTATGGAGCCCAGATATTTACCTATGTGGTTGCTCCAATCTCATTTACTCTGTGTGATTGTTGCTGTGTGATCGAGGCGCCTCGGATAAAGGTCCCAAAGGACCGGGGGTGGAATATCTCAGGTTTACTACCCGGGAAGGGGGTAACTGGCCTTGTGTTGGCAGAGAGCCAGGTGGTTCTCGGGGCGTCCCTCCAGAGGCATTCCCATGTGGCATAGGAAGTTCCTTAGCCTGACCATTTGTTGGAAAATCCAAAGAAACAATACGAGCCCTTTACGATTGCAGTTGTATAACCTGTCTCCTCAGGCGGCAGCTATAGCAGGCATAATATAATGGTACCTATGCTGGCTAAGATTAATATTGTATTTTCGAAATGTTTTCCACTATGCACTAATAATAATAATCCAATGATTTGGCGTAGTAAGCATGTTTGACTATCATAAGGAGAAATCTCCTCCAATTTTGCGTTTGCATTGTGTGTGTGGCGGGAGGCCTTATGGTAGTTTCATTTTCCAAAAGCATTGCGGATTTCAATGTTTGAAATTTTTGTTGTTGTTTGTTTGAAGATAAACTGTTTTTGTTACTCACACCAGTCCCATGACTGACCCGGAGTTTATTGTTCCCTTCCTAAACTCTAGGTGCCTACAATTTTTTACACGGGCGGTCTAGAGTTGGGTTTTTCAGATAGTCAGGTTTAGTAGATTATATGGAGCTAGTTCAGTTTTTGGAGTTCACGACTGATGTTGCTTATTTTGGTGCAACGTGATGATGGTTCGAGCTGATGTTGGAGTGGTTGGACTCAGCCTCTCTGACTGATCATTTGGAGTTATCATTTCTGTTATTTCCACTGTATCATTATTTATCTCTGATATTGTTGTATCATATTGATATCATCGTTTTATATCATACTAGATATTGTATTCGTTGGAGTTGTATATGATACCATTTATTTCTTTCTTCCATTGTGTTGTTATACTTAATGGTGTTATAAGCTCCGGAGAGCCAGATTCGGCATTTGAATCTGCGGCATTTTGAGTACAAGTGAAGTACGGGTGCCGATTTTCGAAGGCCGAGTCCAGGATCTTTACAATTTCCAAAGGGTAAGAGCAAAAACATTTATGTCAAAACCGAAGAGTAATAAGGTAATTGATAATGTTGAAGAACAGCATGCCATGAATTGTCGATATGACAACAAGCGCCATACAAACTAACAAGGTAAAAGTAACGTCGAAAGGCTGTAATGTCAAAGGCTACGATAAGGAACTATGCCGCCCTTAAGAATTAGAGGTATCTCGCATCAACAAAATAATGCCAAAAATGTGCGACATAATGACGTAGTTATGATGTCATACCAACAAGCAATACCAAAAGTATGGAGAAGAATCAACGCCTAAAGCACACAATGTCGTCCTTCATCAATGAAGAATAATAGACAATTCTATAGATCATCAATGAAGCCGGCAATACCGGATGCCATTAATGTTGCATACTACTGGGTGGATGAATGATACAGTGCCAAAGAAACTGGAAACAATGCTGCATGTTAGTAAGGGAATGACGACATGAAAAGCTCAATACCAAAAGCCGTCAATGTTATAACAACATGATATAGCATTTATGTCGCATCACATTAATGTCGTATTTCATCAATGGAGCACTTCTTTCATATAGCCAGAGGAATCAATGCTGCTCTGAATTAATACCGCATCTCTCCAATGTCGCCTTATTCTAATGTCACCCTTTAAATTAATGTCGTCTCCTATCAATACTGCTTGTCACCAATGCCATCTCTTATTAATGCCACTTATCATCAATGCCGCCTGTTATTAAAGCCATTTGCTATTAATGCTGCTTATCGTCAATACTGCCTATTACCAATGCCACTTGTTATCAATGTTGCTTGTTATCAATGACGCTTGTTATCAATGTAGTCTGTTATCAAAGCCGCTTGTTATCAATGCCAATCATTGCCAATATCGCCACTTATCAATGTCGGCGCTTATTGATGTCATGCCATAGTACTATCGTACTTCATCAACCTTTAAAGGAGGCTGCATATCCCCAATACAAGGTTGATATTGGACGTCATCAATGAAGACTATCAAGGAAGGATGGATGCTAAACGTCGAAATTCACCATTAAGCGAATGGAAGCTGAAGTATGATGTTATGCGACATCAACATGGATAATGCTGGGGTCAAGCATGCCACATGGCAGTCATGACGGTTCCCTCAACTCCTATAAATATGGACCAAGGGGCATGAAGGAGGGGACGATCATTTCTTTTCTCTACTCTCAAATTAAACCCTTGTGGGCCTAAATTAATTGTGGAAAACTCTAGTTTGATTGTAACCGTATTTGATTTATATAAATAAGGACTTGGACGTGCCTATTACCTTGATTGTGCACTTTAGACATTATTAGACATGAATATGCATATAATGAAGCTCTTTGGACCCAAAGCAATTGCGATACAATTAGAATCACATGAACTTCGGTTTAAACAAACGTTTATATGCATAGTCTTCGTCTTGCCTATTACATATGGACATTGGACTATGAACATAAGGACCACCTGCCTAGTTTATTAACATACTTAATGGAGTACTATGCATATTTATGGCCTATTCTTCCTATTCTTTGATCATGTATCATGGGCTTTCAAATACGTAATTCCAATAGAACATATAGGTGCTTGAATATATTAATCCAAAAGAATATATGGGCCTTTGAATTCCTTGTTCCAAAAGAACATGAGCATCATAGATTCATTTCTTGATAATATCATATTATACTTAGCCCTGAATACTAAGTTTGTTCTTGATTCATTAGCACCATTTGGTCAACACCAACTAAGTCATGCTTAGTTGTGCCATCAAAAGTGTTGGAAATCAAGTTCTGACTTATCATACTTGACATCATGGGTGTTATACCAATTTTTGGTCAAACATTTTTTGGCGCTAGAAGAATGGCTCAAACCTCCGTTTCCTTATAATTCTCTCCCTAAACTAATGATTTGATTTTTCTTTTGTTTCCAAAAAATGGGAAATCAAGGCCAGTTAATGATCCAAATGAAGAATTCATACAAACGGCGACATTAGAAGAAAATGTTAGTCCTTATTTCAACTTAGGAAGCATAGAACCTGGGCAGCCATCAGAACCGGTAAAGCCTACAAATAGCGAAGCTCAAATTAAAGATCCAACACATCAGGTAGCAATGATGCAAGATTTGTTGGAAAAGATCCTTGCATAGCAATCTTCTAAATTTCCGAGTTCACTGAAGGGGTCAAAGTTGAGTCTCCGAGAAGGAATTTGGATGCTTCTTTGGTTAAGAGCAAAAGCATAAGCAAACTCGTTATAACTCCACAAAAGAGAAAAGGTGACTAATAGGCTAAAGCAACTGAGAACTCTCCAAGATCATTGGTGGATAATAAAGTTAAAGCAAACAACCAAGGGAGATTGGTGCAGAAGTCCAAGGAGCAATCTAGAAGTTCAACATCCGAAGGATACAAACCTATTAGGAGCAATTACCACAGCAACGAGGCTTATCTAAGAGACATGGCAAAGAAAATGGTAAAGGACATTCTTAATCTTAAAGGAAAAAGAACTATTGATGAGAGGGTCAATAATAACCATCGAGAAGCTCCCTTCATAGACGAAATCATGTCTACCAGGATCCCATCCCACATCAAAATTTCATCCTTAAGATACAATAGGACTATTGACCCCGATGATCACTTAATGGCATTAGAAAGTCATACGGACCTTTACAATGCATCCTGAGCGGTGCGTTGCAGACTTTTTCCTACTACCTTCTAGGTCGTGGCAACCGAGTGGTATAGACATTATTGTGAAAAAACTATCTACTCCTAGAAACAATTTTGTTACGAGTTCTCAGCATAATTTTGTATTTGCAAAGACCCCATGATTGATTATAGCGTACTAGCTAATATTAAACAGCAGCCAGGAGAGTTATTGGGTGATTGTCTTAGGAGGTTCAACATGCAGGCATTAAAGGCAGAGGATATGAATGATAAGGATAAGTTGATGATAGCACGCTCAGGACTGATTGAGCAAACTCCGCTCTGTCGAGAACTTTATATTCATGGCTATAGAGATTTACAAGATTTCCATTTCCAAGCCGATAAATTCAGCCATATGGATGAACTATACCAATCAAAGAAGAAAGCTCAGTTGCAAAGAGAAATGGGGAAAGCCAGCTTTAACCGCCATAATTATAAGTCGAGATGGGAAGATTCCCCAAATTCTAACCATGTCACTTTGAACAAGCTAGTTACGCTACAACAAAAGAGAAAGTTAACTTTCCATTTTCCTACAAAGCTAAAACCAATCCGAGCCAAGGAAAAGAGGCGACTACTGCACTTACTATAAAGTAAATGGACATAAAACAGAAGAATGTCATGTGTTAGCAGGTATAATCCAAAGTTTGATTCGTGCTGGACATTTGAAGGAATTCATCAAGAATGGACAGAAAACTGCTTATTTTGAGGATGGCTACCAAAAACTCTCAAACAATGCTGCTAATTTAGTAAAAGGTGAAAATCAGCCAGATTTCCTCCCATTCCTCAACAGAATCGATGTAATCCATGGAAGACCACATTTGGTTGGAAATAGCAAAGGTGCTAGGAATCGCTATATTAGAGAAGCAAAAGATGGAATTTTCTTTATCCAAGAGGGGCCACTGCTTAAGAATCCCAAGTTTCAGATTCAGATGCACAACTTGACCATCACTCCACAAGAGTCGAGAGGGGTTCGTCATCCCCATAATGACCCACTTATGATCATCGCTCAAATTGGGCTCTCTGTAGTCGCAGAGATTCTTGTGGATAGTAGAAGTACAATCAATGTGATCTTTAAACATGCCTTTGATCAAAAGGGAATTCTAAAGAAGAAGCTAAAGCCAATCCTTGAGCCTATTTTTGGATAGAACTACAAAGGATCAACCCCTATGGGGCAAATAAAGTTTCTAGTACAAATGGGGGTTCCCCGTACTCCAGGACCTTTAAAACTCTTTTGTTCATCATTAATCAGCCTTCCTATTACAACACCTTCTTCGGAGGCCATCACTAGATGAGGTCGATGCTTTTGTTTCACCAAAACACATAATGGTGAAGTTCTTAACCAAAACCGGCTAGAGAACAATAAAGGGAGAGCAATTTAGCTCCCGTGAAATGTATTTTGCAACCCTTAATCAATATAAATGAGACCATCTTTCTTGTTATGACTCGAAGTAGAGTAAATATCTTAGGATTAAAATTACTCAGCCTTTCGATGAGGGTTTTTCAAACCAATCATCCAAAAACAAAAAGAGCCGATGGTGAAGTTAAACATGCTCTTAGAAAAATTAACTTTTCTGAAAAGAAAAGAAAGAGAAAAGATGCGAACTTACTGGAAGATGAAATAGAATGGGAGGAGATCATCATTGAATTAGATTGTAGAGGTGAACTAGAAAGAATGAAGCCCATTAAGACCTCGAGGAGATGCGTTTGGATCCTGTTGATCCAATAAAGACTATAAAAATTGGAAAATAGTTAGATAACAAATTTAGAGGAGAACTAATTCAATTTCTGCAATCCAACAAAGATGTGATTGCCTGGACCCATTTAGATATGGTTGGAATAGATCCGACCGTTATGTGCCATGCTTTGAATATAGACCTGAGTATCACACATATTCGATAAAAGAAAAGATAGCTTGATAAAGTTCGATCTAATGCCTTGGAAGAAGAGGTCAAGAGATTGCTTGAAAAGGGATTCATCGGAGAAGTACTCTACTTGAAATGGTTGGCCAACCCAGTACTGGTCAAAAATTCTAATGGAAAGTGGAGGACATGTATTGATTATACTGATTTGAATAAGGCATGCCCAAAGGACTATTATCTCCTTCCAAGGATAGACCAATTAGTCGATGCGACAAGTGGACACCAACTTTTACCTTTCATGGACGCTTATTTCGAATACAACCAGATTCCAATGTTTAAACCAGATAAGGAAAACACTAGTTTCATAATAGATTGGGGAACATATTGTTACAAAGTAATGCTTTTCGGATTGAAGAATGCCAGAATAACATACCAAAGATTGGTTAATAGAATGTTAAGAGAATAGATTGGACAAAACATGGAGGTATATGTCGACGATATGCTAGTTAAATCTCAAGTGGAAAGCAACCATCTGAAGGATCTTGAGGAAATGTTCGGGGTATGAAAATATCGGATGAAGCTCAACCCGCAGAAATGTTCTTTTGGAATCTAATCTGGGAAGTTCTTGGGATATAATCAGTGCTAGGGAAATCAAAGCCAAACCTTACCAAATTAAGCCTATCAAGGATATGGCAGAACCCAAGACAAGTAAAAATGGAATGAGCTTAAACGGGAGGGTAGCAGCATTAAACAGATTTATCTCCAAGGCCACCGATAAATTCATTCCATTCTTTGATGTGATTAAGAAGAAGAAAAACTTTGAATGGGTGGAGATTGTCAAAAAGCTTTTAAGGAATTGAAAAACCATCTTGAGAGGCCACCAATCTTGTCTTGTCCCATGGACAAGGAGAACCTTTACCTTTATGTAGCGGTTTCTGAACATGCTGTTAGTTCTGTTCTGGTAAGAGAAGACAAGGGAACTTAACTTCCAGTATATTATACAAGTAGGAGGCTAAAAAATGCAGAAATTAGGTATCCTGTTATAGAGAAATTAGCATACTTCTTGATGCTCACTGCACGAAAACTAATAGCCTACTTTCAAGCACATCCAATCAAGGTCTTAACCGATTTCCTGCTCAAGCATGTTTTTAGCAAACCCGAAACTTCAGGAAGACTAGTAAAATGGGGAGTAGAACTCGGGTAATATGATATTGAATTTCTATCCCAAGTGGCAATCAAAGGACAAGCCCTAGCTGATTTTGCTAATGAATGTACAAGGTTCATTAAAAACAATCAGAAAAGGAGAAGGATCTAAAGCCTAAATGGCAATTATTTGTGGATGGAGCTTCAAACAAACAAGAAGCTGGAGTAGGATATGTGATTATTATGCTCAATGGACATCGTTTACATCATGCAATGAATTTGGGATTTCTAGGGCACTAATAATGTAGCAAAATACAAATCAATAGTGGTTGGACTCACCTTGGACCTACAGTTAAAAATCCATAGAATTTAAATTTTTAGTGATTCCCAACTAATGGTAAATCAATTGAATCAAATATATCAAACAAAGGATACCAAGTTGGTCTCGTATGTCAAAAAGATATTAAAAATGTTAACCCAATTTGAAGATTTCTTCATACACCAAGTACCGAGAGGAAAGAATTCTCAAGTTGATTCTTTGGCTAAATTAGCCAGTTCACGGGAAGCACCAAAAACACAAATTATACTGGTATGCTTCCAACCAAACCCCAGTATAGAAGAGAAGGCACTCGAATTAAGAAATGAATCCATGGTATTAACCATATCTCAAGCCTTAATGCATGCGGAAAAGGAGTCGGAAAATAGAAGTGAAACCTTCCAAGAGGAATTTTCTCATCCAAAGGCGAATGACCAGTATAAGGACAATTGGATGACACCCATTGTTGAATACCTGATAAAAAGAAAATTGACAACGGCGAAAAAATAAGCAAGAAGAATAAAACACCAAGCTCCAACTTTTGTCATAATGAATGAAAAACTCTATAAGAAAAGATATTCACTCCTTTACTTAAGATGTGTTGATCCAAAAATGGGAGTGAAACTGCTAAAAGAAGCCCACGAAGGGTTCTTTGGAGACCATTCTAACAACATAAAGTTAGCCAAGAAGGTTATGAGAGAAGGCCTCTATTGGCCTTAAATAACTAGTCATACCATCAATATGTGAAAAGATGTGAAAAGTGCAAAAAGTTCTCTAAGATCTCATGTTTGCCACCAAGAAAATTGATTTCAATCTCAAACCCATGGATTTTCGATGTATGGGAAATTGACCTAATCGGACAACTACTTATATCCAAAGGAGAAGCTAAATACGCAATGGTGTCCATTGACCATTTTACAAAATGGGTAGAAGTAAAACCGCTTTCAAATATCACATTGGGGAAAGTTCTCAAGTTTGTAATATAAAATATCATTATCAAATTTGGAATTCCACACAAGATAATATCTGATAATGGAACTCAATTTGAAAGTGAATAATTTATACAATTCTATAATATAAATGGATTCATCAAGAGCTTTTCATCCATAGTGGACCCCAAAGCTAATGGAGTTGTTGAAGCTGCTAATAAGGTTGTAAAGACCATTCTCGAGAAATGATTAAACAAGGCTAAAGGAAATTGGGTAGAAGAACTACCTCTTGTACTTTTGGCATATAGAACTTCCACTAAAACTACAACAGGACATACCCCATATTCCTTAACGTATAGATGTGAAGCCATGCTTTCGATTGAGGTTGAAGTATCTTCTCGTCGGAGGGTTGTATATGGATTTGATCCAAATCAAGAATTAAAAAAAGAATCCTTGGAATTAATCAATGAGTTACAAGATGAAGCAGCCATATGGACAATTGAATATCAACGAAGAATATCAAAATATTGAATTCTAAGGTAAGAGAGAGATCGTTTCAAAAGGGAGATTTAGTGCTTCAAAGAGTCATGGAAAATATTAAGAATCTAGTGGACGGATCACTCGGGCAAAATTGGGAAGGACCCCTAATCATACACGAAGTAATCCTACCTGCGACTTATAGGCTATGTCGACCTGATGACAACGCAATAGCAAGAACATGGAATGCCAAACATTTACGGCCATATTTTCCGACAATGAACTAATAAAGAGGTTAAGGCAAGAGTAACTACTGGATCAATCATGGAAAGGAGGAAGACACTCCTTAGATAATGGAAAACGCCTTTGTCCTCGCCAAGATAGCCTGGTCAAAGCGCCTCCTAGTGGGAGGTCAGAGTAAGCCTTTGGTACCATCTGAAAAGGCCTAACAAAGCATCTACAAGCCTTTAGTCATGCCTACATGGCCTGGTCAAGGCATTTCCTATAGGGAGGATGGAGTAAGCCTTTGACACTGCCTAAGATGGCCAGGTCAAAGCACCGGCCCGCCTTCAGTACCGCCTACAAGGCCTGACTGAAGCACCTTCTAGAGGGAGAATGGAGTAAGCATTTGACACTGCCTAAGACGGCTAGGTCAAAGCACTGACCCACCTTCAGTACTGCCTATAAGGCCTGACTAAAGCACCTCCTAGAGGGAGGATAGAGTAAGCCTTTGACACCACCTAAGATGGCCGGGTCAAAACACTGAACTAGCCTTCAGTACCGCCTACAAGGCCTAACTGAAGCGCCGCCTAAAGGGAGGTCGGGTAAGTATTTGGTTTTGTTCGAAGATAGCAAACTGAACACACTGGATGAGAACCGAAATCATCACCTAAGATGGTGATAAGGGGTTGATCCAAGTTGAGATCATCACCTAAGATAAAGTCAAAAATTCTTCTAGAGGAAGATCCATCAAATATGAGCCGCTCGTGCTCCAAAACAAAAGCAGTCTTCTAGAGAAAGATTTAACAAAGCAAGCCATTTGTGTCCCAAAACAAAGTCAATCAATCTTCTGGCGGAAGATCAACTAAATATGGTTTCCCCATAATTTAAAACGGGATTTTCCCCATAATGAAGCATTATTGCTAGATGGATTTTCTGGATTTCTATTATTATTGATAGAAGGATTTTTCGGTCTTCTCTTATTACTGCCAGATGGTGGACTTCTTCGATTATTGTCAGATGGATTCTGGTTTTCTTCTATTGCTAGATGGATTTTCTGGTCTTCTATTCTTATTCTAGATGGATTTTCTGGTCTTCTATTATTGCCAAATGGATTTTCTAGTCTTCTATTATTATTGCTAGATTGGATTTTCTGGTCTTTTGTTCTTATTTGCCACATGGATTTTCTCGTCTTCTATTATCGCTAGATGGATTTTTTGGTCTTCTATTATTATTGCTAGATTGGATTTTCTGGTCTTTTATTCTTATTGCCAAATGGATTTTCTGGTCTTCTATTCTTATTATTAGATGGACTTTCTGGTCTTCTACCATTATTGTTAGATGGATTTTTTGATATTTTCTTATCGTTGTCAAATGGATTTTTTGATTTTCTATTATTATCAGAAAGATTTTTTAATTTATAATATTATCAAAAGAATTTTCTGGTCTAGTATTATTGCCAGATATTTTTCTAGGCTTCTATTCGGGACACTCGTATTATGGCCAAAATGTGTTGCTATGTCTTCTGTTTTATGATTCAGGAAATTAAAATCGCCACATGATTTCCAAAGCTTTTATTTGGGAAGTTATTAATATTCAATATTGAAAATAATCTTGACTTATATGAACAAACATGGGAAATTTCCCAAATTAAAGAATTCATAACTCAACTAAATCTGAAAAGGATTGCTAAAGATTTAAATACTAAGTTTATAATAAAATTGACATTTGTTTTGTGTTATGCAAAAAAAGGATTATAAAGAAAACCTTATAAGGAACCTACGATACAAAAGAATTCTTGGTTTTATACTAAAGTGTAAAAAGCTTCTTTTATACAAGAAGGGGGAAAATCTTATCCACATAATTTCCAAAGAATAAGAGCAAAGACATTTATGTCAAAATTAAAGAGTAATATGGTAATGATAATGCTGAAGAACAGCATGCCGTGAATCATCGATATGACAATAAGCGGCATACAAACTAACAAGGTAAAAGTAAAGTCGGGCTGCAATGTCGAAAGCTATGATAAGGAACTACGCCGCCTTTAAGAATTAGAGGCATCTCTCATTAATAAAATAATGTCGAAAATGTGCGACATAATGACATATTTATGATGTCGTATCAGCAAGCAATACCAAAAGTATGGAGAAGATCAATGCCGAAAGCACACAATGGCACACTTCATCAATAAAGAATAATAGGCAATGTCGCAGGCCATCATTGAAGCCGGCAATACCGAATGCATCAATGCTGCATACCGCTTATAAGGTTAGATGAATGATATAGTGCCAAACAAACTTGAAATAATGCCTTTTTTTAATAAGGAATGACGATATTGGAAAGCTCTATGCCAAAAGCCATCAATTTTATAACAGCATGATATAGCATTGATGCCACATCACATTAATGCAATATTCCAGGAGTACTTCTCCCATATAGCCAGAAAATCAATGCCGCTCCGGATTAGTACTGCATCTCTCCAATGTCACCTTATTCTAATGTAACCCTTCAAAGTAACGTCGTCTCCTATCAATACCACTTTTCACTAATGCCATCTCTTATTAATGCCACTTATCATCAATGCCGCCTGTTACCAGTGCTGCCTGTTATTAATGTTGCTTATCATCAATACCGCCTATTATCAATAACGCCTGTTATCAATACCGCTTGTTATCATTGTCATCTTCTATCAAAGCCACTTGTTATCAATGTCAATCATTGCCAATACCGTCACTTATAAATTTCGCTGCTTATTGATGTCGTACCTTCAAAGGAGGTCGCATATCCTCAATACAGTGTTGATATTGGACATCATCAATGAATACTATCAAGGCAGGATGGATGCTAAGCGTCGAAATTCACCATTGAGCGAGTGGATGCTGAAGTACAGCGCTATGCACCATCAACATGGATAATGCCGAGAGTCAAGCATGCCACATGGACACATGGTAGCCATGCCGCTCCCCCAGCTCCTATAAATACGTACCAAGGGGCTTGAAGAAGGGAGTGATCATTTCTTTTTTCTACTCCCAAATTAAACTCTTGTAACCCTACATTTATTTGGGGAAAACTCTAATTTGATTGTAACCATATTCGATTTATATGAGTAAGGACTTGGACATGCCTATTACCTTGATTGTGCACTTTAGACATTATTAGACACGAATATGCACCAAAGAAATTGTAATACAATTAGAATCACATGAACTTTGGTATAAACAAGCGTTTATATGCATAGTCTTCATCTTTTCTATTACATATGGACATTGGACTATGAACATAGCCGTCCACCTAGTTAATTAACATGCTTAATGGACTACTATGCACATTTATGGCCTATTCTTCCTATCCTTTGATCTTGTATTATGGGCTTTCAAATACCTAATTCTAAAGAACATATATGCCCTCGAATATCTTATTCCAAAATACTATATGGGCCTTCAAATTCCTTGTTCCAAAATCCCATAGGCATCATGGAATCATTTCTTGATAATATCATCTTGTACTTAGCCATAAATACTAAGTTTGTTCTAGATTCTTTAGCACCATTTGGTCAACACCAACTAAGTCATGCTTAGTCGTGTTATCAAAAGTGTTGAAAATCAAGTTCTGACTTATCATACTTGGCATCATGGGTGTTATACCAATTTTTGACCTAACACATATTACTCAATCAATCAAACATTCAAAACACACAAATTCAAATGTCTATTCTAAACTATCTAAACCAAGACAAACAAATCCAATCCAAATGTGCACACTTAACTAAATCAAATCAAATCCTAAGAGCGTGTGTGTCTATACACACACACACACACATATATCAAATCCAAACTTGATAACTTGACGTTCCATGTAACTTCAATCCAACCACCAGATCCAAAGATTGGATCGGCTTTGATGACATCCCAATCTTCATTATCTTTGTTTATAGAGTATTTTGGGTTGTTGTTTTAATCGTCTTTGGTTAAGGAAGAAATCATCCATCGAAGGCATCGAAACGCTTCTCTTGTTCTTTGATCACGTGCATTTGGCTTAACTATAAATGCCTTTGATTTTTCAAGATAAAAGTAAGAATATTCTTGAAGGATTGAAGTGAGATATTCATATAAAATTCGTTGTGGAAAAGACATTTTTAAGAGAGAATTTTGAGAATGAAAAGGAATGAAAGAATAAAATGAATAATGAATTTTCTGGAAGAAATAGGCTTATATAGGAGTGGAAAGTTGTTTGGAATGATTGAATAGGCGATAGTTATTTAATTTTGAACTTTTTTTTCCAAATGACCGTTATATGTCGAAATATAAGGTCCTTGTATGTCAACATACATGTCATAAATTGCAAAATTTATGTTTTTGCTATAGTTTTTATTTTTAGACTTACACCATTATATTTTTATACTTTTCAGAGATTAATAGAAACATATGTAACAATAAGAAATAATTTTCATTACTAAGAATAGAAAATTACATGAATTTTAAAAGAAATGCATAAAAATGACATGAATTTAAACTAAAAACACTCATTACTAAGGAATGCAAAGCTAGATATCATAAGGAAACAACTAGATAGGCTTAGAAAGATGTGGATGATGATGAATTTTCACTAAGCTTGCAAATGATCTTTCCAAATTATTTGTCCATTTTGTTGGAAAGAAAAGTGAACTTTTACTAAATGATCGCTTAAGCTTCTTTTGGTTTTTCAGAAGCTTTTCTTGATTCCTTAGGATCTCTTTGTTAGAGAGGTGAGATGGTTTGTCAAAAATTACCAAAGAAGTATCCACTTATTCCTCTTCCTCTTCTTCTTCTTCCACATCCATCTCATCGCCTTCTTGTTGTTGTTGATTTTTTGCTCTTCTTCATATGCCAATCTTTGTTATTTTTCGAGAAGTGTCGCATATGGTCCGAACAATGGTGGAATGTGCATAAGAGAGATGTTAGCATTGTCGAAAACTTTTCGAGGAATAGTTTGTTCCCACTTAAATCAACACCAAAATATATAAAAATTCTAGTAAGATACACACCACGGTAGAATGTTTTCTCATATTTAGAGATGTTATTTTGAACAAAGTCATCTAAAATAACCTTTGCCCAATTAATGTTGTAGTTTCCATAAATGGTGAAAATAGCTTTAGAAACATTTTGAGTTGGGCTATTATAATTAACCGTCCTTGGAGTGATACTTTATTGTAAAATGAGACTCATAAGTCTTGATTTTGGTCGAAGATTCTTGTGTTTAAAATCAAATTTTTCATCACTTTCAAAAATGTTGTAAAGAACTTCACGATTTTGTTCATCAATTTGAAAAGTGGAGAGGTCGATTCCATTAGATTTGCAACCAATTATGTGACCTAAAATTTCACAATTTAAAACAATTTGAGTGCCATTAACACTATTTCAAATTTTGTTCCTCTTCTTCTTGAAAAAACCTTCCATTTAAATTTGCGTAAACATTTTAACCAAATCCGGATAGCACATAAAATTATTTTGAGAAGAGTCATCCAAACCAAGATTTTCATTGTGAAAACAAAGAATTTGTAAACCATAAGAGGAATTTTTTTTGAATTTAGCAAATCTTCCAAGAAAAACTTTCCCGAAAGTGGCATACTCCATATAAGTATCAATGGCTCTTTATCATTGAAGAGAAAGCCTTTGATTCTCTTTGATAAGCTTAAGGGTTTTGGAGTTTGACTTAAGGATGCCATTTTTGAGTTTGAGGAGATTTGAAATTTGAAATAAAGTGAGTGAATGAATGGATAGAGATAGATTGAATTAATGGAGAGTGAAGAGTCATGTTCTCTAGTCAAAAAGGTGCCTTTTCAGAACAAGAGAGTAAGTGAAAAAGAGAGAGAAGTTTGAATTTTGAAATGAAATTTTAGTTTTCAATTTTCTGGCATGTATGTCGACATATATGCTTTATATATGTCGACATATAGGCCGTAATTTCCAAAAATAAAAATTTATAAAATATTCCTATACACACACACACACTTATATACTTATATTCATCCAATATTATTATTAATTTATAGGCTATTCCTAAAAACCAAAAATGAAATAAAAATTATCAAATAAAAGGTACTATTTTTGCAGCTTTTTGTTGATCAGTTCTAACTAGTCTGTTATTGCTGTGAAACACATATTCACATTCTCAGAACCTAGTTCATTGTCGCTTGAGGAAGTATCTGGATCATCTAATGTTGTTGTGTATGCTCTTTTTCTTTTTCTAGATGAACCAAAAACTGAGAGATCTTTGATTTATTCTGATGTGGGCAGTCTCTCTGAAAATGGTCGGATTCATCACAGTTGAAGCATCTAATCGCAGTTCCAGTTCTAGGAGTCTTGATTTAGGTTTTTAAAAGTTATTTATCTTTCTATACTTCAGGAAATTTTTGAAATTTCTGGTCATGGAAGCAATTTCCTCGTCATTGTTATCGTCTGAATCCTGATCGTCATTTATTGCATTAAAACCGATGGATTTCTTTTATGTTGCCTTGCTTTTTCTTCTGCCATGCAATTGTGCTTCATAGGACATTAAATTGTCTATTATATCTTCTATTTTCAGAGTACTAATATCATTAGCCTCTTCTATGCTAGTGTCTTTTGACCCTCTTCAGAAGAGAGTGAATTAAGAATTTTCTAACTTGGTCCTCTTTAGAAAAGTTTTTACCTAATGCTACTAATGAATGCACTATATCTTGAAATCTACAGTACATGTCAGAAATTGACTCATTTGGATTCATTTTAAACAATTTAAACTAATTAGTAAGCATGGAAATTTTAGTCTTTTTAACTTTACTAGTACCCACATGTGTAACTTGCAGTGTTCTTCAAATTTCATATATATTCAGACTTACAAATAGATACACTATTAAATTCCTTTTTATCTAATGAGCAAAAAAAATTCGTGTCTTTAGAATCATCCTATGTAAGTGCCTTTTGGTTAGCAGTCCATTGTGTAAAGTTAGTCTAGGGTTCAATGTACTCCTTTTGTGTAAAATTTCAACATCTAAACCATTAGACTGTAAATAAATTTTCATTCTACATGACTAATGTGTAATTACTGCCATTAAAAAGTGGGGGTCTA
The DNA here is from genome assembly GCA_030737815.1 of Allium fistulosum. Lineage (NCBI taxonomy): Eukaryota > Viridiplantae > Streptophyta > Magnoliopsida > Asparagales > Amaryllidaceae > Allium > Allium fistulosum. Next base: position 73,075,308 of record CM060903.1, read on the forward strand.
GCAGTAGATTATCCTTCGACAAAAGTTTTAACAAGTGTACTAATAACGTTGCTAGCCATTTATTAAATTATGAGTCTTTAAAAACCTAGTACACTAATACCAAATGTGGGTTGCGGAATTATGCATCTTAAGGCTAATTAAACACTAGAGAGGGGTGAATAGTGTTTTCTAAATTTTGTAATTCTTTTTAAATTCCTTTTAAGTTTAATATCAAATCATAGATTTTCAACACAAAATTATATCAACAATCAATCATAGATGCAATCACAGATAAAAATAAAAGCAATAAAGTAAAGTAGAGAGTTAGAGAGATAACACCAGGCATTTTATACTAGTTCAGATTTATCGTACATCCAGTCCCATACAATTGCTTGTATGGATTTCTTTTTAAATGGAAATCTTTAAACGAACAGAAGGCAAACCCAATTACAATGTCGATTCCGAGGCTATGAGATACACCCTTCTTATTTTCCGGGCTCAGGGTACACCCACTTGATTTGGATAGGCTAAAAGCACATACACTCAGATTTTCGGGCTACCAAGCACATCCAATTGATTTGAATGACCTATAATCACATCCAAGCAAATATAAATAGAGTTTGATGGTTTTTTCCAAAGACGGTTTTTTGAACTTTGGATACATTGGATCCTATAGCCATTTGGACAAAACTTTGTTCTTTGATTTGAGAGAGAGATGATTCAAAAATGGTAAGAAAGTAGTATTGAATCAATACACAAAAGTATAAACCGATTCTAAGTGACTTTGAAGAGAATTTGATATATTTTTAATGGAGTTTTCAAGAGAGTAAGAGGAGGGAAGAAAATAAGATAATAACTGCTAAAAAATTCATTTGAAACCCCCTATATATAGTGTATAAACAGATGTGTCCATTCGCGAAGAGTTGCAACAAATAGACACTTTATTTCAAAATTTGAAAAACAACTTTTTAGTATGTATGTCGACATACCCTCTACACATATGTCGACCTATACATGTTCATTTTGAAAAATTATTTCTTTTTTCAAAATGTTTTGAAAATCCAATACTTTGTAAAATAATTTGATACTTTATAAAATAGTTTAAACATGGTTTATAAACATTTTGAACTTTGAAAATCTTTTATAAAATATATATATATATATATATATTGAAAATTTATTTTGTTTTTTAAAAGATAGAAAAATAGGAGATAGAGATCATAGTTTGCTACCAGGGACTTTAACAATATCCTATGACTCTATGCGTTATGTTATAGTCTTGACATCTTCATATCTTGGTCTTTATATTCATGAGTCTTCATGTCCATTTCTTGAACAGTATTCGATCAACGGCTGTATAATATTTTGCACTATATATTATATATCTTGGTAAAACATCAGTATCCATATTTTATATGAATGTGTATTGTTGTTATCATCAAAATCAATAACTGAGGTATTAACAATGCACTTGATCATCAAATGTGAGGCACCTTACGTAAACTGATCGAATTGACTATTCGATGGTTGAATTCTTAGATCTAATTATAGTTTTGGTCTTGTGTTACATTTAACATAATAAGATCCTTTTGTACTCAACCAAATTGAATACTCGATCTCAAAATATTGTTTATTTGCTTATTACGAATGAACTAGCTTCATTGAAATAGTATACATTACAAAACTGTGAACGTTCATCGTAAAACATTTATATAGGATAGTATATGGATCAAATATCCATAGCCTTGTGCTGCTTAAGAGTTCGAAACTCATAGAATGCAATACACGGTCTAGACCAAATAAACACATAAGCGAACAAATTATGAACGTATTTAATAGTTGTAAAATTATGCACTTGCATAGGTATAGAAACGTTCATATGCAATAAGCATTTATTAGTAAGTATATTTTATACTCTATTTATCAATCTTCAATTCAGTTCATTTGTATATCTTAATTGACAAATTTTTTATCATTCATATTAAATGCACAAATTACATCATTTCATTTTTCTAATAAGGCTCCCACTAGTCTTTTATATTTCGCCAAACCGTAAGTCGAAACATATAAGTCTTTCGACTTCACTAGTAGGTGTTAGTACTCGTCCATCTTGGAATTCTTACCTTGAGTCTGCTCAACAAGTCATAGCTCCACGGATGATGGATAACGCCTTATCAGTTGTATCATATACAACTCCTAAACCTTTGGTGCCTTGTCATAATTTTGCTTCGACCTTGAGTCTACTCAACAAATTGAAATGAAATTATTTACCTATATCTACCATATCGCGATGGCCTAAGTATAATATATGTACCTTGAGTCTGTTCAATAAATACATATAGTTTTCTTATCTCGTCTATTCGATATATTAATAATACTACACATAACATTCTAGCTTGAGTCTGCTCAACAACTAAGGAGTATGCCAGTAATTTATCAATATATATGGTATAAGACAACATTATATTGAAGATTCATAATCTTCAACATATATAAAATTGAGTGATATCGACTTATGAGACAATGTAATTCTTATGAAATACCCTTGTGATTCAAGTGTCGGACACATCAAAAATCATAGTATACGTACTTTTACATATATAAAAGTTTTTTTAATGTTCCACCTTTAGTTTATACATTCATATTATATAAGTTTTACTATTATATAACTTTTGTATTTCATATTACTTATATAGTAGTCTTATGTATAGTATTATACAAATTAAATCTTATTTAATTAACTTTAATTAATTAACATTTTATATAATTTTATATAGATATAACATTTATATTTAATATTTATTATATACTATAACCTTTACAGTATAACACATATATCATATACATGTGTATATTATTAATTAACCTTTCGATTGATCAATTTAATTTAACAACTTTAATTAAATTATTTAATTTTGAAAATCGTTATTTATAAATATATGTATAATTATGATATCTTAAACATTTTAAAATATCATAACATATATCATATTATAATATATGCACATACATTTTATTAATTAACTTATTAATTAATTTATTTAATTTTTATTAATCTTATTAATCAATTTATACTTTTCCAAATTATTTTATATTATTCTTGAAACATTTTAAAAAAACTTTATTATATTATAACTTTTATAATATTTATATCTTATTTTAAAATTTTATATTTTTAATCTTTAAACAATTTTGAAAATTAACCCAATACCCAATTCAAATTGGGCCTATTCTAGTATAGGCAACTTTTGGGCTGTGAGCTTAACAATTAACCCTAACATGACTAATTTAGACTGCATATGCATTTGGGCTCTGATACCATTGTTGGAACTGGGTGAGCCTAGAGTGGAAGATATAGGTGAATTTCAATAAAATTTCCCTTATTGGATCTATATTGAGCCTGTGAAGTCTAATTTATTTAGAACATTTCTAAATTTAATTTAAATAAAACCTTTTATTTCATTTAAACTTATAATTTATAAATAGAATTTTATTTAATTTATATTCGGTTAAATATAATAGTACACATGTGTATCATATACATATGTATGTGCGTACACGCATGTATAACATAATAATCCGTGTAAGGTATAACATGCCCGTGTATAGATGTTGGGATTTACATCGCAGTGGACATGTTGGTTCATCTTATATATAGAATGTTGTCCAAATATATGTATGTATGTAAACTTGTTATTTATATAAATACTAAAAATTATGTAAAATTATATGTTTGTATGTATATATGTATATATATATATATATATATATCTTATATGTAAAAACATTAATGATTTATATATATACACCAACGCATTAAATATTATATATATGTATGTATATGTATATATGTGTATAAATAATATATAAAGATTTTTTTAAAATCATTTTACACATATACATATATATGTATGAATTAAAACAACAAATTATTATTATTATCTTTAAATATGTATAAAATATAAGTATATTTATAATATATAAATATGTATATACATACATACATACATACATACATACATATATATATATATTAATTATGTATTTAAAAATATATATATATTTAAACCTTTCCAAATCGAATGCACAACACAAGAAAATTTATTTATACTTTATTGCATTATATATATATATTAATTAATTACTCAAAATACAATAATATAATAATAATAAAAATATTTTCATGTTATATTATTCGAATTTTAAATTTTTAGAAAATCTAGCATCATATTTTAAAGTTACCAAAAATTTTCCGGAATTTTCTAAGTCAAAATAATATTTTTAATTCATTGATTGATTTTAGTCATTTATTAAATTGATTTTTTTAAATATAGAAAATGATTTTTAAATTTTTAGTTTTTGGCTAAGAGTTTACATGATGATATTAAAATTTTAAATTTAATTTTTGAAATATATTTTATTTTGTATGATTTATTTAATTTGTATATTGATTTAAATAATATTAAATAATAGTAAATAACTATTAAAAATTAATTTGAAGCCTCCAAAAAATATATTCTATGTAGATTTGCATTTATAAAATATAGGTTCAACTATTAAAATGATACGATGATATAATTAAATAAAAGTCATATGATTAAAATTAGGTGGTACTTTAACTCATACACGCACAGATATATATATATATATATATATATATATATATATTAATAAAATGATAATTAAAATAAAATTTAGTTGACTATGTATTTCAGATCTCTATATATAAAAAATGTGTTCTTTTTTGAATAAAGTAAAACATACATATAACTAATCTAATATGTGACAACATTAACGATTCATACAAGAATCTCACCTAACAACTAATATAATATTGATAAATATATGAATAATATAATGTTATCTAGAAATTAAATCACACGGTATAGTAAATACATACCTAGTACTAATGCCTTAGAGCACACATTGTAATGATGAATTCTCCCTCTTTGAAATCTTCTTGATTCGACAGATTGCTAATCCTTGAACAGTAAACCTTTAGCTACACAATAGCTATCGCCTTATGAATTCATTTGAGACGAATTTGTTGGAGCTCCTTTTTGATGAGATCGGCAAGCAATGATTGGGAAATGGCAGCCAAAATGTTCTTTTGGCATTAGGGTTAGGGGTCTTTTTATAGTAGAAGAAATAGAGAGAAACATAGATCACATCTCATACTGTTTCTCATCAAATCTCAACCATCCATCTCCAAACCCCTCTATCCTTTTTAGCCGCATCCTACAAGCCCTATTGCTACCGAAATAACATCTTAACTTTATGGTATAACAACCCATTTAAGCACATATAAATATTATTAATTCAATCTAATTTAATTGCCTATCGGTATCGCATATCGATCAATATATTTATAACTATTATGAATATATAATTTAATATTTATTCCTCAAATCATAATCAAAATTTTATAGATATTAAGTAATTTAATATTTAAGTGGAAATTAGCCACAAGGGCCTCTTTAGCTAGTGCAATTAGTTTCTAGGACGCACAACTGAAATAATTACTTTTAAGGACAAAATGCAAAATAATTAGTTTCTAAGGCCTAAAAACCTATGAAATTATGTCCTTGAAAGTAATTGGACTGCTGACTTTTTCCTTAAAAGTAATTATTCTGCTGACTTTGGCCTTGAAATTAATTTCTATGGATGTGTGTCCTAGAAACTAGTTGGACTGCAAAGTTTGTCCTTCTACTGAAATGCCCCTTTAATTAATTTATAACAATTATAAACCAATTAAATCGTTTGGTCTAAAAAGAGACTAGCATTTCGGTTGTGTGACTCGTTAGATGTAAATTTGGTCAGCGGTTAACATTGAACTATTTGAATGTCAACTTTCACACGTCACTTAGCAGGTAATGTGACATTTTGGTCAAATTTATCACTTACTTAGTTTCAGTAAATTCCAATTTTACGTTAATTAAGCGTTACTCGATTGTGACATTTATTTACACCAATTCTCTTCGTCAAAACCATATCACTTTGGACTTATGGAATTTGGTAACGGTCAAAATTCCACTATCGTCCACATTCAACTCCATAGTCCAAACACAAAGTCCTTTGTTTAATAATAACAATTATTATTAACTGAAATGCACTGTCCAAAGACTTTGACTTGAGTTGACCGTGATACTAACCCCATATAACCGAGGAGACGAATCCTCACTTGAATAGTACTTCACTTCTAATACTTCTACTCGACCAAACTATAGTCACTCGATGGACGATGTGCCATGATTTGACTATATTCAAAGTGAAGCTATCATATTGAAGATCAATGGTATTCTCAAGTCGAGAGAACTATGTAAATCAGTCACATCAATATTTTCTGTTTGACCTTAGTTATATTAAATAACAGAAAACTATCGAGTGAGTCGTTCCATATTTGTTCAATAACTATCAGTACCTAACCCCTAGGTGCCCCCAACAGTCATCAGTAATACACTGCCCAACATTTGGAGAGCGTTACGTGCTCTATGCATCTTGAATAGGAAAATTTTAAATGGTATATTTGTTTTAATTGTGATAAATTACTCATGGTTACTACACTTTGCAACTTCTATTACAAAACATACATTTGTGGATTTTCTATTAAATATACTTTTAATTAAATTAATTAATTAATATAACACATTATATCAAGTATATAATAGAAAGAAAACACTTTTATTTCGAACAAGATAGGTTAACGAGTTAGATATATGTAACAAATTACATAATTGCCCCTAGGGCATACCCCTAACTTTATCAATTAGGACTTATGAAATTTGGCAATAGTCAAAATTCTAAATCATCTCCAATCAACTTGTATAGTCTAAACACAAATCCTTGGTTTAATAATAACAATGCCGAAGAGATGAATTCTTTATTGAATAGTGTTTCACTTCCAATGCTTCAACTCAACTATAGTCGTTCGATGGACGTTGTGCCATGATTTAACAATAATCAAAGATGAGTTTTGTAACGACCCTGAAATTTAAATTTATTTAAATTAATAATTTATTGAAATTTTGAATTAAATTGAGTATTAAATAAATTTTTGGATAAAAATTTATAAATTTAATTAGAATATTGGAGCGAGTTTCCTCGGATCCAAATTAAAATAGAAGTAAATGTTTGAAATAGAATAAATTAGAAATTCAATTATATTGTAAAGTAATAAAATAACAAATACAAGTAACAAAGCAATATAAATAGTATAAACAAATGAAACAAAGGTATATAAAATATAAAGTAATTCATTTAATAAAATTTTAACAACATAATTAAGATAGAAATTCATTTCTAAATTTTAAAATTCATTTTTGATACAAAATATAAAACAAAAAGGAATAAACAACACATGACAAAAATTTAACAACAAAGTTTCAACTTTAAAATAACATAGAAACAAAACATCTCTAAAAGTACATACAATATTTATACCCATCAAAACATTTACAGCCGAAGTCAAGAAGAAATAAACAAAGGTAAATGTACAAAGCAAATATCTCTAGCCCATACCTCTGAAAACACTGCACCTATGCTATTGTACAAACATACATACCCTGTAAACTCAATTCATTTATACCTCAACCTTCATTTCAATTTCGTTCCTTCCAACTGAAGATAGAAAAAAAAAGTACCAGTTCAACACAAATCAAAACAAATTGAAGTAAAATGCAAAGCAATCAAAGGAAAAAATATACAGGCAAATCAAAAGCTATATAAACAACAGAAAATCAGATCAACAACTCAATCAAATAAGAGAGTCAAGCTAGAAGATTTCAACTTGCAAATTTTCAAACTCTGTTCTTTCTTCTTCCTGGAAATCAATGGTGAGTAACATTTTGTTTTAAGTATATAAACCTGGTTGCTTGAAAAATATCTGAACTGAGTATGTTATGTGAAAATTGTCAAGTGTATCCTTCTGTGTATGTAAGTGAATGTAAATTTGTATGAGTATGTGTTCTGTTTCTAGGCCCCAGATTTAAACAAGAAATCACTATTTCTTGAACAAATCCTCGTCAGGTTTGAGGATTCAAACGAAAAAAAATAGTTTGTTTACCATAGATTTAAGTTGAAATTTAGTTAAGTTAAAATTTAAACTTGATGGTCTCTGGAAGTATTATAATATCAGTACATGTTGATACAAATCAAAAATTTAAATTTGAGTCATTTATAAATTCAGTATTACAACTCGAAAACATCAACTAAATCATGATTTTTAGCACTAAAATTAGGATTTTTAGAATTAAAATGAAGGTGCGGTTTGGGTTTGAACTAAAATGGGAATATTGGGTTTTTCTGCTGATCTATGTATCTAGAAGGGGCGGGGTTCTTCCGGATGATGGAGGAGGGTTAGTGGTTGATGGGAAAAATACTGGATGGTGTTGAATGTCAGTGAGGAGGTTGCAGTAGTGGGATATTTTCTGGAACCCTAGTTTTAACTAGGAATGATGAATCGATCACCATAACAGTTTAGGTTGATCGAGTGCAGTGAGGCTTTGAGGGACGATATCTTGGTCGTTGACGAAGGGTTGGCCGAAGTTGGGGAGTCTCCGGTGGTCGTGATGAGGAGAACGAAGCGTTGACAGGTGATGGTGTTCCCAGTTTTTACGTGTTCCAGGCTTTGGGTCGATCATCTCGAATTTGATTTCGAGAGGTCTGGGTAGTTCAGGTGATCGGAAATGGAGGGGAAGATGAATGTTGACTTGTTCGACGAGGTGGGGTAGGCTGGAAATGAACGCCGGCGAAGTACACGTGCACGTGCACGTTTCCTTGTCTCTGTTTCCTTTGGGGAGGACGAAGATGTTTCCTCGGGTTTTACTCGAGTCGTTCGAGCACATGACTCGAAGAAGGGAAGGAGATGACTCGAAGAGATTTTAGTTGATTCGAGTATAATGTTTTTCCAGGCTTTTGAAAGTATAGCCTGGCAGTTTTCTTAATTTTAGAATTTAATATAGAATCTGAAACATAATTTAAAACCAAGTTTAAATTTGTTTTTTTAAAATCTGAATTCGAATTGAAATTGAATCTTAGGTTTTGAAAGTAGCATAAAGTTTATAACTTTAAATGATGTAAATAAGTAAGAGTAAAGCATACTTTAATGATTTGAAATTTAAGAAGAAATTTAGTTAAAAATCCTTAAGTTTGAATTTAATAATTTGGATTCATTAAATTAATAAGTTAATTAAAATGGATTGAAAAGTTTAATTAATAATTAGATTAATTAAATAATTATGAGATTAAACCAATTAATAAAGGTTTAAGTTAATTATTAATTAGGAAAAATTAATTTGTGATTAAAGATCATTAATTTGAATAGATTAGATTTTAAACTAATGGTTAAATATTAATAAATCAAGTAATTAAGGTTAAATTAAGTTACATTTAAAGACTTGAATTGATTAAATAATTAATGGTTAATTTATGGATTATTAAAGATAAATAAATTTGAAATTAATATTGATTGATTTAGTTTAATTTCTTAAGAAAAGAAATTAAGAATTGTAATTAATAGTTAATGAAGGTCCTTAACTTAAGACTATTAAATAATTGATATATTAATGTGATTTATTTTAGTAGTTAATTAGATAAATTAATTAAAGATAAACATTGATGAAAATGTTTAAGTGTAATTACTGAATGAAAGTAATTAAGAAATTAATTACTTAATATGATTAATTGAGTTAAATATGATTTGTTTAAGTTGATTAATTTAGTTTAATTAATTTAAATTAATCATAGGATGATTTGATAAGTATAATTACTTAAATGTAATTAATGAAGTATAATCACTTAATGAAGTAATTAATAATAATTACTGTATGTAATTGGTTGGAGATGATTTGAGTATGATAGTAATTTGGATTAAATTACTTTGTGAGATTAATTAACCAAGATTTATAGTTATTCATAGGTAATTAACCTGGTATAACTTAATTATAATCAGACAATTAACTGACCTTATCCATGGATGTTTGGATTCTATTGAATGTTGAATTGTTTGATATTTCCTGATATGTGATGATTCGTGATATACCCTGATTGTGTTTTAATCTGTGATGTAATTTATTATCTGTGATATATATCTATGATCTGTACGATAAGCGTTATAGTTATATCGCTTATCAACTATATTTCTGTATTTTGATATGTGATGATTGATGTTGCACTATTGTGTGTAAAACCCCTGGACTACACTATACACACACAAATATGGATTTCACGTGGAAATCAGTTAAGTCACAGATAATTTAAATTTGATGTTTTTGAAATTGAAATTTTAATTTCAATTGATTTTGAAATTAGAAATTTGGGTTTAAATATAAAAAGCTTTTGAAATAGAATTTCAAAAATAAAAGTTATTTTGAATAACTTAATCGAGTTTTGAAAATTTAAATAATTTGATTTAAATTTGAATTCAAGTTTGAAATTGAATTCTATGATTTGAAACTAGGAATTAAAGATGTTATACCCGTTATATAAGGGTTAAACTATTTTAAAAGTATTGATTATGGAATGTGAATATAATTCAAGAGCTTTTACTCGTGCAAATATAATTGGATTTTTCTAAAATGAAAACTATTTGTTTTCAAATAATAACAGCTTTCATATAAGACGTGAACTTCCAATTTGTGTTGAAAGGTTTCAAATTTAAAATGAATTGAAATGTTTTGAAAGGCTAAGAATGAATTCTTTTTGAAAGCTATGAATTGAATCTGTTTATTTTTAACAGACTTGAAATGATGATTTGTTTAAACCAATCGAAATGAAATTGAAATGTTTTAAAAGCTATAAGTTGAATCTTTGTTTTAAAGATTTAACGAGTTAATCCAATTGAAACGGAAATTGTTTTGAAATCTGTGAATGGATTTTTGTTGAAAACTGGGTGAACCTTGGGAAATAAATCTTTTTGTTTAAAAGAATTGAAATGGTAATCGATTGAAACCATTTAAAAAGAAATTGAATTATTAAGTTGTGACTTAATTGAAATCACATATCCATATGTTTTTAAATATTGCGCTCGTTATTCGGATTAGCCGGGAAAAGACATTTGTGTCATATAACCCATTCCGAATAGTGATACGTCGTATATGGATAGCATTTGAAGACCGGTGTTGAAGACCGGATATTTTCGAAAACGAAAGGACAACTCGTCGAATGTCTCTGCATCGACTGGCCCCGATATAGAGATTTTATCACCCTTTGTGATGGGAAGTCCGGACGGGATTGGGAATACCCAGAATTGCAAGGGCTTCGTAAGAAGTGCCTTCGGTTCTGTTCGAACCCGAAACAGACTTGTATGGTTACATGTCTGACATTACATTTTGAGATATAAAGCCGATTTCTTTCAAATACATTTCTGTTGGTGGCGGAGAATTTATTCTCTTAGCTTAACACCCTTCTCTGAGACGTACGAGCTCAGAGGTTATGTAGTTGAAATTTATCAGCGATATACTCCCAATTTGGTAATGTGACATGTTGAGTGTTGCTGTGAAATGATCATTGTTTGATCATTTGTGATATGATCATTTGTTTGATTTTATATCTTTGTGATCATTACTTTGATCATTTGTTTGACCCGAAGCATGGCTTTGTGACAAAGCGTAGCTTTGTGGACGAGACTTCGTCGTACCTCACACCCCGGAAATGGTCAAAACAGGAAAGATGCAGCAAGGTTTTAGGGAGTAGCGCCCCTTAGTGTATGTCATTCTTTCTGGATAGAGGTGGTATCATGGTATGGAGCCCAGATACTTAACCTATGTGGTTGCTGCATTATTATTCATATGTGGTTGTTGGAATCGAGGATCCTCGGGAAGATCGGTTACGATCGGGGGATGGCATACGCGTGTCAGTAGTTACCTATTTTTGCAGAGGTAACCCGGCCTTGTGTTGGCAGAGATCCGGTTAGGTTCTCGGGACGTCATTCCAGAGGCGTTTCCATGTGGCAATGGGAAGTTCCTTGGCCTGACCATTTGTTGGAAATCCAAAGAAACAATACGAGACGTGTACGGTTTTAGTTGTAGAACCTGCCATCTACTTATGGTGGCGCCCCACTGTTTGGATGGTAGCTATAGTAGGCATAGTTTGAAATGTCTATGCTGGCTAAGATTTATATTCTACTTTCGAAATGTTTTCCACTATGCACTATAATAATAATAAAAAGATTTGATTTTGCGTAGTAAGCATCTTTGACTATCATAAGAAGAAATCTCCTCCAAGTCTGCGTTTGCATTGTGTGTGTGGTGGGAGGTCTTATGGTAGTTTCATTTTCCAAAAGCATTGCGAATTGACTTTAAAATTCTCTGTTATTTATTTTAAAGATAAACTATTTTTGTTGCTCACACCAGTCCCATGACTGATCCGGAGTTTATTGTTTCTTTCCTAAACTCTGGATGCTCAAAATTTTCTACACGAGCAGTCTAGTGTTTGGTTTTTCAGATAGTCAGATTAGTAGATTTTCTGGAGCTAGTTCAGTCTTTGGATATGGACTGCACTTGCTTATCTTTGTGCCCCGTATTTGAGAGTTCAAGCTATTTCTGGATTGGCGCTTTGGAGATGGAGTTTTTCCGCTGCTGCTGTTATCTATTTTCTTTCCGCTGCTATTTGTTGTATCATATCTCTGATGTATTATAGATATTCATTGTATCATCATTGTATCTGGATATTGTATCAGATGTTGTATATCTATATTCTTTTTCTTTTCCGCTGTGTTATTTACTTAACTGTGTTATAAGCTCCGGCGACTCAGATTTGAACGGTCGAATCTGTGGCATTCGAGTACGATGTAAAGTATGGATGTCGATTTTAGAAAGCAACATGAAACTAACAAGAGGAAAAAGAGAGCAAAATGTAAGGAAAACTATTCTAATTGCATAAAATAAAAGAGATCTACACTACAACATGAAAGGAAATAAACAAGAAAAGAAGAAGATCATGTATTAAATTGCATAAAAAAGGAAAATTACATGTAGATAAAAATGGCTAAGTATCCATGAAAAGAGAAAGAGAAGAGCTTGTTTATTTGTGAGCCTAAACTAAACTAAAGAGAGACTAAGAAAAGAGAGCCTAAAAGAGAGACTAAGGGAGAAGAGGGTTACATGAAACATAAGGAGATTTTATACATGTGTTAAACCTTAATTCATATTTTTGGGCAATGCCCAAAATACCCTCTTAGGAAGTGTGGAGGCCAAGTAATCATTAGCTTCAAATAATCCTCATTTAGATGTGCATGAAGCTTTTAAACTCTATTAGCATGTGCATTAGCCTCTAATTTGTACATAAAGGTATGTGGGTAGGTGGGGTCCTCCATTATCATGCCTTTGAATTATTTCCATCTTCTTTTCTTTATCTTCACTCTTGTGCATGCATACATCTTCATGAAACCACTTGTATATGAAGCCAAATTCCTATAAAATAATATAGAAATTTCCAATTAAATTTTCACAAATTAATATATGCACAAAATGACCATTTTCCCCTTGAATGAAGATGAATATGTGACGATTTGAAAATAATATGAATTTTGGTTTAAACAAGTTAAAATGCCCGATATGATCATTTATTTAATTTAAATAGATCAAATATGGTGGTAAAAATATACACATTTACGTGCACATCAAATACATCCACACTTATCTTTTTATTCGTCCTCGAATAAAGGAAAAAACTAAGATAAATCCGTTTTCGTAGGGAGCACGATTGCATTGAGCGTATGCAACAAGCCGTTAAACCTTTGTGTGTCCCCAGTAGGACGAGTGTTGTCTCGTGAGGGTTTTCAGCGGATACTACCCACAATATCCAAATGCAGGATGAAAATATTTACAAAATGCAAGATTTATTTACAAAGAGATGAATGCGAGTTTTTGAAAATATTTACAATGAAGGATTTACTTTTAAATTAACACAAATAAGTTAAATATAGGTTTGGTTATTATCTTGAAATTTATGTCATTTACTCTTCAAAATTTCCAACAAAAATTAAGTTATCATAATCAAATAGACTATAGTTTAACTCGTTGTTTCGGTTGATAACAAAGTGTAATTATAAAATGGATCCTTAGTCGATTATCAAAGTTTATCAAAGTGGTAATTTAATTTCTTTTCAATAACAAGTCAAATCGAATAAGTTAAAATAGTGCTTTGATTTTATTGCTTACTCTCTTCATTTTTTCCTTTTGAATTTTTTTTTTGATATTAGCAATATTTACATATGCCTAACTCAGATAAACTGAGGCCAGATATATTACCCATGCACTGCCTTGCGGACTGATGTGAGGGGAATACAGAGCGTGGTGAGTGAACACACAAGTGTGAACACTTATTGTTGTAGGCATTATTAGTAAAATAATTTTATATACACACCTAACTCAGATAAACTGACGCTAGATATACCGATCGTGCACTGCCTTTCGGGCTTACGTGAGAAGGGTACAGAGCATGGCGAGTGAACACACGAGTGTGAACACATGACTCTAGGTGTTTATTAAGAAAATATATACATATATACAAGAATATTTTTTTTAGGGAGAGAGTTTCGCAAAATCATCTTAGCATCATTTAACTTAGAAGACAAAAAAATGTTATATCCTTTACTTTTAAATCAACCAATTTTTAAAACAAAGATTTTCAATTAGGATATATTTCATAATTATCACGTATTATTCTTCCTATATACTAGTTAAACCATTTTTATTTGTAATCAAACTTCAATTTTGTTTTTGTTAAGACAAATTAAATTTCAATTTAATAAACCAAAACCATATATCTATCCTAGTGCTTCTTTAAAAATAAATCAAAAGAAAATTTGTTTTTGGGATTTTATAAATTTTTTATTTTTTTTGAGTTTTTTTTATAAAAAAAAGCAAAAATAAACCATGAAAATTGAAAAAGGATTATGAGTCTCCCCCCACACTTGATTTTGGCTGTGTCCCCACAGTCAACCCAAGTGGAAGGAGAAAAATAAAAAAAATAAAAAGATGACCTATATTTACATGAAAACGAAAAGATTATTATTTACAAGAGTTCAGAAAGTATATCGTCAAGAAATAAATGAAACGGTCTTCCAAAGACCGATTCATTTGTCTCGTCAAGTATACGAGACACAACTTAAGCTCGAAAACCAAACCATAAATGATTTCGAAATTGAATGTGGATTTGGGAAAACGAATGTCATTTTATTAAAAAAAATTACGAGTTGTTTCTTTTTCGATGATTTTCAGGGTTGATTAAACGATTGATTCAAGTTCAATTTTATTTTCACCAAATTGAAATTCAAATTTATCATTGAAAACTTCTTCAAAATTGTTGATTTCAAAATCAAAATGGTGTTTTAAATCTTCCCCATCAGAATTCGATAACTCGTTTCCGAAAAGTCCAAAGAATTCGTGTTCATTAAATTCGTATTCCTTTGTTGGATTATTAACAACTTCATTGCGTATCTCAAGTTCAAAATCCAAAGTTGTTGTATTCAAATTTTTGGAATCGGGAAAAGGAAGATCGAATTTTAAATTTGGTTCCACACCCTCAAAAGAATTGAAATCCAACTCAATTACCGTGTTTTCAACAACTTCATTAAGATCGTTATTTTCAATTTCAAAAGTTGTTATTTGAAAATCGTCGATTTGGGTAAAAGATGGATTATCACTTGACTCGTCACACATTGAGATTTGATTTTGGTTATCACGTTGTTTCATATATGTTTCAAACAACGAATCCATGTGATCATCGTATATTTCGTTCATTTGCTCAACAAAATCAAATTTATAGTTACTAACTTGAGAATTTTCGATTTGGATTTGTTGAAGACAAAGATTTTCAATCGTAACATGGTTAAGATTATTCCCATTGCCAAAGTCGTTTGAAAAGTTGTTTCCATTTTCATTTTGAGTTTGAAATTCATTTTGGAGTTTGAAATTGAATTGGCATGGGTTATAATCGAAATCGTTTGAATTTTGAATTGAATTCAAATTTTGAAATCCTTGACTCGAGTTGTTACACAAATATGAATTACACAAATCATTTATCATTTGATTTTGTTGTGTAGAGATTTCAAGTAAAGATGAAATGCTATTTTCAAGATTTGAGGGTTGCTCTTTATTTTGAAAACTTTGTTGTTCGAAATTCGAATTATTTACACAATAGTTGTGGTTAAAATATCCATACGAATTTGAAGTGAAATCGTATGAATTATATTGATTTTCACAACTATTGTAAAATTCAAATGAGTGGGGAAACTCGGACATTTTCAAGAATGTTTTTTTTTCTTTTTTTATATATAAAGGAAAAATATTTAAAAATAAATTTTTTTCAAAAGGGAAATTGGTTTTCTGTTTCAATTTTTTTTGAAAATATTTTATATTTTTTTTGTATTTTTGATTTTCTAAAAAAAACTAAGAATTTTTTTTTTTGGAATTTTGTTTTTGATTTAAAAAAAATCCAAAAGAAAGGATTTACAAATTTGGAAAGGAATATTTACAGTTTTTTTTCATTTGTATTTTGATTTTTTTTGTTTTTTTTTAAATATGCATGAACTAATGCAACTAAATGAATGCAAGGGTTAATTATAAATGATTTATCCTAAGTTAACCCAAAATTGTATAATCACACTTTGTCTTAAATCAACAAGATAGTTCTCAGCCAGGTAACGAACAGGGTTTATCGGTGCACCACGAATCACCGTAGCAATGCAGCCGAAGGTTTAAGTACCTTTAAAGAAACAATTTAGTATAATATTTACGAATCACCGTAATATTTATAACTGAATATTGCTCTGCCGTAGCCTAGACACCAAGAATTTAAATTGTTCAAAGAAGACAAATTGTCAATATACAACTAAGAGCCATCGTTATTATTAATCATAATTCTAAAATGAAATGCAAAGCAGAAATTAAACGTGTATTAACAATGCAACTACAAATGGATTTTTATTTTCGTTTTTTCAATTTTTTCAATTTTTTTTAAAATGCAAACGCAAACAAACAACAATGCAAAACTAATAAAACAATAGACAAGCAAGCAAGAAGTTTATATTTTTATATATATATATATATATATATTTGGCATGCAAAGCGAAGTAATTATTTTTGGCAGCAGTTCCTCTCCTTTGAATTTCTGCTTCTGCAACCTGAAATTAAAACAAGATATATACAATAATTTTTTTTTGAAAAGGAAACAAAATGTAAAAGTGAAGTTTTACTTAAAAAAAATTATTTATATATAGGTGGAACTTAAACCAAATTGAAACAAAACAAGTTAAAACCGAAACAAAACAATTTTTTTAAAGAATAAAACACAACAAAACTAAAAGAACGCAAAATAAATTTTAAAAAAAAACTCACTCAAAGCAAGAATTTTTTTTCAGTTTTTCTTTTTTTCGTTTTTTGTTTTTTTAGAAGAAGAAGAAGATATTTAAACAAAGAAGGTTTGAAATAAAACAAAACTAAATAAACTTAGCCCATGAAGCAACAAGTCATGGCCCATACCCGCTATTCACAACGGAAAACGATTACTGTTAAAAGGAAAATATGATTCCCATCTTCTTCTCGTATTCAAAATTGAACCAAAACGAATCACAGTTCGCCTCTTTTTAAAATCGTACATTCAACTTTTGTTTTCAAAATCATGAATTAATAATCGCGGTTCAATTGCAGTGTTCGAAAGTGTTCGATTCGCGTTTATAGGAGGCGGTGGATTCGGGTTTGAGCAAATTCGTGGATTGGAGGTGGCCGGTCAGTGGTAAGGAGGCGATTCTAGAGGTCGTGGGATGGATGATTATTGGATTTTCGATTTGGGGCTAGTCGTGATTTTTTTTTGTCGCTTCGAGATTAGGGATTTGCTATGATCAGCAACAGATTGATGGGGAAGTGTGGATGTTTGTCAGTGTGGTCAGGTGCGGTGATGGGTGTGGAATTTGTCACTCGTGGTTGGTGGTCTGTCACTGGTGGTTGGCAGTTCGAAGTGAGTTTTGTAGGGTTTTAGGCAATTTTGACGAGCTATGTCATTGCGGTTGTGATGCAGGCAGATGTGGGATTTCACAGTTGGAAGTGATGTCGGAGTCAGATGGTTCGAGTGTCGAATTGGGTGAGGTTGAAGAGTTGCGGTTGATGTTTGAAGTTGTTCTGACTTTTGATGGCTTTGTAGCTGTGATTTGGGGATGAGAAGGAAAGTTTCTGTAGGATGAAAGTTGTAGTAGGGGTTTGTGGTGGTGTATGTGACAACTGCAGTGTTGTACAGAGGAGCGTGGTGGATGTTTGACTGAGAGGGGTTTGTGCAGTCAGGTTAGAAGGAAGTATGGTGGTGTGAATGTAGATAGTTGTGGCAGCAATTCTCTAAGCGCAGTTTAATGTTTAATTGTGGGTAGTGGGTGTTGTTAAGGCAGTGAAACAATGAGGAATGTTGGTGAAATGGTGGTAGAACAGTTTACGACAGAGGGGCAAGGGATGATGATGATGGTCAGATGTAGTGGGAAGTCAGAAGTGAAGGCTGCTGTGGTTTGCACGCATGATGGAAGAGCGTTGCTGCGATGAAGTGATAAATGGATGCAGTGTAACAGAGGAGATGGTCTGGTGGTTAGATGCAAGTGTAGGCGGTTGTTTTTGTAGAGGGTGACAGCAACACAGTAGAAGTTTAGTTGTTCACCGAATGATGTTATATGGGTAGTGTTTGTAAGGTGCTGCAGACTGGTGGAAAGCAGGTCTGGTGGCAGTCTTGGTTATGGAAATGTTTGCGAGGGAGGTAATGCTATGGTTTGAAGTGTAGCGACTGATTTGTAGTGGTAAGTTGTATTTAGGATGATGGAGTGTGTGTATGCAGGGGAGGTGCACTGTGGTGCACTGGCGGTTGTGCAAATGACTGAGTAGTTGGTGAATGGTATGTGTATATGTTGTAGCAGCAGGGTTGGTAGCTGGAGTTGTGGTGGTCGGTTTTGTTGGCTGTGAACTGGATGAAGTGAAGTGTGGAAAGAGTTGTTTGGGGATGGTGATGAAGGATTGTGAAATGAAGCATCAACAAAAACAAATAGCAAATGTAAATGAAAGTCGATTCGTAACAGTTTGTAAACAATGAGAATACAATGGAAATGAAAATGTAAACAAAAGTGCAAATGGTTTTGAGTTGTAATAGTTTGTAAATGAAATGCACTGATTTTTTTTATATAATGAAACTCAATTTTTGAAACTGGAACAGTGAACAAATAGCAAATGCACAGCAGCAGTAGCAGTGTAATAGTAAATGCACAGTTTTCAATTTTTAAAAAAAAACTACAAGAACTAGAAAAATAACAACAATGCAAATGCAAATTAACAAACAAATGCAAGAACAAAGGACACAATAAACACAATTTTTTTTAATGCACTCAACACACAAACAAAAACACACAAGAATTAAATAAAAATAATCCGAAGAATAGAAGATCAAAATCAAAGCAACTCCCCGGCAAAGGCGCCAAAAACTTGTTAATCGACAGAAATTCTATCGGATTAGAAAACCGTCGAAAAATTCTCAAATTAAAATAAACCTCAAGCGCACGGCGTACTATTGAAGTACGTGGCGAGTACAGGTCGATTCGCAGGGAATTGATGATTTTAAATCTCTATTCAATCAATTTAACCAAAGTTGAAAATGTGATTAGCTAAAAATGTAGAAAACTAGCAAAAGAAAATTGATAAAAATATGAGAGTGTGAGGCAATTTAGAGGCAATTTCCACTCTCTAGATCACATAAATCAACAAAATGAAGTTATGATCTCTCTTTTCTTGTCATTAGTGTAATTAGTTGATGTGCTTATCATAAGTATGGTATATTTGTGTTATTAATTAGCACAATATAAACCATCAAACTATAACACAACCACTAATACACATTTATCTCTTATGAAATATGACAACAAAGTTGAAAGCAAAATCTATTTTAAGCATGGCCTATTAACTATTGTTTAGAAATATAGGCCATCAAATTTTAATTTCAACAATCACTTCATTACCATCATCATATGTAGATGAAGAGGTAATCATTGTTTGTGATTGTTTAAGCATAGCCTATTTGTTGTCAACAATATAGGCTATCAAATTCACATCAAAAACAACAAGTTAAACCACTTCATATTAAGCACAAAAAGAGACCATAAACATCAAAATGTTGCATCTACATACTAGAGAGCTTCATTTCCCCTAAATTGTAGGGATTAGCCTCTCATATTTGTTATCATATGAACAAATGTAGAAAGCAACATGAAACTAACAAGAGGAAAAAGAGAGCAAAATGTAAGGAAAACTATTCTAATTGAATAAAATAAAAGAGATCTACACTACAACATGAAAGGAAATAAACAAGAAAATGAGAAGATCATGTATTAAATTGTATAAAAATGGCTAAGTAGCCATGAAAAGAGAAAGAGAAGAGCTTGTTTATTTGTGAGCCTAAACTAAACTAAAGAGAGACTAAGAAAAGAGAGCCTAAAAGAGAGACTAAGGGAGAAGAGGGTTACATGAAACATAAGGGGATTTTATACATGTGTTAAACCTTAATTCATATTTTTGGGCAATGCCCAAAATACCCTCTTAGGAAGTGTGGAGGCCAAGTAATCATTAGCTTCAAATAATCCTCATTTAGATGTACATGAAGCTTTTAAACTCTATTAGCATGTGCATTAGCCTCTAATTTGTAGATGAAGATATGTGGGTAGGTAGGGTCCTCCATTATCATGCCTTTGAATTATTTCCATCTTTATTTCTTTATCTTCATTCTGTGCATGCATACATCTTCATGAAACCACTTGTATATGAAGCCAAATTCCTATAAAATAATATAGAAATTTCCAATTAAATTTTCTCAAATTAATATATGCACAAAATGACCATTTTGCCCTTGAATGAAGATAAATATGTGACGATTTGAAAATAATATGAATTTTGGTTTAAACAAGTTAAAATGCCCGATATGATCATTTATTTAATTTAAATAGATTAAATATGGTGGTAAAAATATACACATTTACGTGCACATCAAATACCCCCACACTTATCTTTTTATTCGTTCTCGAATAAAGGAAAAAACTAAGATAAATCCGTTTTCGTAGGGAGCACGATTGCATTGAGCGTATGCAACAAGCTGTTAAACCTCTGGGTGTCCCCAGTAGGACGAGTGTTGTCTCGTGAGGGTTTTCAGCGGATACTACCCACAATATCCAAATGCAGGATGAAAATATTTACAAAATGCAAGATTTATTTACAAAGAGATGAATGCGAATTTTTGAAAATATTTACAATGAAGGATTTACTTTTAAATTAACACAAATAAGTTAAATATAGGTTTGGTTATTATCTTGAAATTTAAGTCATTTACTCGTCAAAATTTCCAACAAAAATTAAGTTACCATAATCAAATAGACTATAGTTTAACTCATTGTTTCGGTTGCCTTAGTTGATTATCAAAGTTTATTAAAGTGGTAATTTTATTTCTTTTCAATAACAAGTTAAATCGAAGAAGTTAAAATAGTGCTTTGATTTCAATTGCTTACTCTCTCCATTTTTTTCTTTTGAAAAATTTTGTTGATATTAGCAATATTTACATATGCCTAACTCAGATAAACTGAGACCAGATATATTACCCATGCACTGCCTTGCGGACTGATGTGAGGGGAATACATAGCGTGGAAAGTGAACACACAAGTGTGAACACTTATTGACTATAAGCGTTATTAGTAAAATAATTTTATATACACATCTAACTCAGATAAACTGAGGCCAGATATACCGATCATGCACTGCCTTTTGGGCTTACGTGAGAAGGGTACAGAGCATGGCGAGTGAACACACGAGTGTGAACACATGACTCTAGGTGTTTATTAAGAAAATATATACATATATACAATAATTTTTTTAGGAAGAGAGTTTTGCAAAATCATCTTAGCATCATTTAACTTAGAAGACAAAAAAAATGTTATATCCTTTACTTTTAAATCAACCACTTTTTAAAACAAAGATTTTCAATTAGGATATATTTCATAATTATCACGTATGAATCTTCCTATATACTAGTTAAACCATTTTTATTTGTAATCAAACTTCAATTTTGTTTTTGTTAAGACAAATTAAATTTCAAATTAATAAACCAAAACCATATATCTATCCTAGTGCTTCTTTAAAAATAAATCAAAAGAAAATTTGTTTTTGGGATTTTATAAATTATAATTTTTTTTTGAGTTTTTTTTATAAAAAAAAGCAAAAATAAACCATGAAAATTGAAAAATGATTATGAGTCTCCCCCCACACTTGATTTTGACTGTGTCTCCACAGTCAACCCAAGTAGAAGGAGAAAAATAAAAATAAATAAAAAGATGACCTATATTTACATGAAAACGAAAAGATTATTATTTACAAGAGTTCAGAAAGTATATCGTCAAGAAATAAATGAAACGGTCTTCCAAAGACCGATTCATTTGTCTCGTCAAGTATACGAGACACAGCTTAAGCTCGAAAAACCAAACCATAAATGATTTCGAAATTGAATGTGGATTTGGGAAAACGAATGTCATTTTATTAAAAATCTTACGAGTTGTTTCTTTTTCGATGATTTTCGGGGTTGATAAAACGATTGATTGAAGTTCAAATTTATTTTCACCAAATTGAAATTCAAATTTATCATTGAAAACTTCTTCAGAATTGTTGATTTCAAAATCAAAATGGTTTTTTAAATCTTCCCTATCAGAATTCGATAACTCGTTTTCGAAAAGTCCAAAGAATTCGTGTTCATTAAATTCGTCTTCCTTTGTTGGGTTATTAACAACTTCATTGCGTATCTCAAGTTCAAAATCCAAAGTTGTTGTATTCAAATTTTTGGAATCGGGAAAAGGAAGATCGAATTTTAAATTTGGTTCCACACCCTCAAAAGAATTGAAATCCAACTCAATTACCGTGTTTTCAACAACTTCATTAAGATCATTATTTTCAATTTCAAAAGTTGTTATTTGAAAATCATCGATTTGGGTAAAAGATGGATTATCACTTGACTCGTCACACATTGAGATTTGATTTTGTTTATCACGTTGTTTCATATATGTTTCAAACAACGAATCCGTGTGATCATCGTATATTTCATTCATTTGATCAACAAAATCCAATTTATAGTTACTAACTTGAGAATTTTCGATTTGGATTTGTTGAAGACAAAGATTTTCAATTGTAACATGGTTAAGATTATTCCCATTGCCAAAGTTGTTTCCATTTTCATTTTGAGTTTGAAATTCATTTTGGAGTTTGAAATTGAATTGGCATGGGTTATAATCGAAATCGTTTGAATTTTGAATTGAATTCAAATTTTGAAATCCTTGACTCGAGTTGTTACACAAATATGAATTACACAAATCATTTACCATTTGATTTTGTTGTGTAGAGATTTCAAGTAAAGACGAAATGCTATTTTCAAGATTTGAGGGTTGCTCTTTATTTTGAAAACTTTGTTGTTCGAAATTCGAATTATTTACACAATAGTTGTGGTTAAAATATCCATATGAATTTGAAGTGAGATCGTATGAATTATATTGATTTTCACAACTATTGTAAAATTCAAATGAGTGGGGAAACTCGGACATTTTCAAGAATGTTTTTTTCTTTTTTTATATAAAGCAAAAATATTTACAAATAAAATTTTTCAAAACGGAAATTGGTTTTTTGTTTTTATTTGGATTTTCAATTTTTTTTTGAAAATATTTTATATTTTTGATTTTCTAAAAAAAATTAAGAATTTTTTTTTGGATTTTTGTTTTTGATTTAAAAAATAAAAAATTTCAAAAGAAGGGATTTAAAAATTTGGAAAGGAATATTTACAGTTTTTTTATTTTAGATTTTGATTTTTTTCTGTTTTTTTAAAATATGCATGAACTAATGCAACTAAATGAATACAAGGGTTAATTACAAATGATTTATCCTAAGTTAACCCAAAATTGTATAATCACACTTTGTCTTAAATCAACAAGATAGTTCTCAGCCAGGTAACGGGCAGGGGTTATCGGTGCACCACGAATCACCGTAGCAATGCAGCCGAAGGTTTAAGTACCTTCAGAGAAACAATTTAGTATAATATTTACGAATCACCATAATATTTATAACTGAATATTGCTCTGCCGTAGCCTAGACACCAAGAATTTAAATTGTTCAAAGAAGACAAATTGTCAATATACAACTAAGAGCCATCGTTATTATTAATCATAATTCTAAAATGAAATGTAAAGCAGAAATTAAACGTGTATTAACAATGCAACTACGAATGGATTTTTGTTTTCGTTTTTTCAATTTTTTCAATTTTTTTTAAAATGCAAATGCAAATGCAAACAAACAACAATGCAAAACTAATAAAACAATAGATAAGCAAGCAAGAAGTTTATATATATATATATATATATATATATATATATATATATTTTGGCATGCAAAGCGAAGTAATTATTTTTGGTAGCAGTTCATCTCCTTTGAATTTCTGCTTCTGCAACCTGAAATTAAAAACAAGATATATACAATTATTATTTTTTGAAAAGGAAACAAAATGTAAAAGTGAAGTTTTACTTAAAAAAATTATTTATATATATGTGGAACTTAAACCAAATTGAAACAAAACAAGCTAAAACCGAAACAAAACAATTTTTTTAAAGAATAAAACACAACAAAACTAAAAGAATGCAAAATAAATTTAAAAAAAAACTCACTCAAAGCAAGAATTTTTTTTCAGTTTTTCTTTTTTTCGTTTTTTGTTTTTTTTAGAAGAAGAAGAAGATATTTAAACAAAAAAAAAGGTTTGAAATAAAACAAAACTAAATAAACTTAGCCCATCAACCAACAAGTCATGGCCCATACCCGCTATTCACAACCGAAAACGATTACTGTTAAAAGGAAAATATGATTCCCATCTTCTTCTCGTATTCAAAATTAAACCAAAATGAATCACAGTTCGCCTCTTTTTAAAATCGTACATTCAACTTTTGTTTTCAAAATCATGACTTCATAATCGCGGTTCAATTGCAGTGTTCAAGAGTGTTCGATTCGCGTTTAAAGGAGGCGGTGGATTCGGGTTTGGGAAAATTCATGGATTAAAGGTGGCCGACCAGTGGTAAGGAGGCGATTCGAGAGGTCGTGGGATGGATGATTATTGGATTTTCGATTTGGGGCTTGTCGCGATTTTTTTTGTCACTTCGAGATTAGGGATTTGCTATGATCGGCAACAGACTGATGGGGAAGTGTGGATGTTTGTCAGTGTGGTCAAGTGCGGTGATGGGTGTGGAGTTTGTCACTCGTGATTGGTGGTCTGTCACTGGTGGTTGGCACTTTGAAGTGAGTTTTGTAGGGTTTTAGGAAATTTTGACGAGCTGTGTCATTGCGGTTGTGATGCAGGAAGATGTGGGATTTCATAGTTGGAAGTGATGTCGGAGTAAGATGGTTCGAGTGTCGAATTGGGTGAGATTGAAGAGTTGCGGTTGATGTTTGAAGTTGTTCTGACTTTTGATGGCTTTGTAGCTATAATTTGGGGATGAGAAGGAAAGTTTCTGTAGGATGAAAGTTGTAGTAGGGGTTTGTGGTGGTGTATGTGACAACTGGAGTGTTGTAAAGAGGAGCGTGGTGGATGTTTGACTGAGGGGGGTTTGTGCAGTCAGGTTAGAAGGAAGTATGGTGGTGTGAATATAGATAGTTATGGCAGCAATTCTCTAAGCGCAGTGTAATGTTTGATTGTGGGCAGTGGGTGTTGTTAAGGCAGTGAAATAATGAGGAATGTTGGTGAAATGGTGGTAGAACAGTTTACGACAGAGGGGCAGGGGATGATGATGATGGTCAGATGTAGTGGGAAGTCAAAAGTGAAGGCTGCTGTGGTTTGCACACGTGATGGAAGAGCGTTGCTGCGGTGAAGTGATAAATGGACGCAGTGTAACAAAGGAGATGGTCTGGTGGTTAGATGCAAGTGTAGGCGGTTGTTTTTGTAGAGGGTGACAGCAACACAGTAGAAGTTTAGTTGTTCACCGAATGATGTTATATGGGTAGTGTTTGTAAGGTGCTGCAGACTGGTGGAAAGCAGGTCTGGTGGCAGTCTTGGTTATGGAAATGTTTGCGAGGGAGGTAATGCTGAGGTTTGAAGTGTAGCGACTTATTTGCAGTGGTAAGTTGTATGTAGGATGATGGAGTGTGTATATGCAGGGGAGGTGCATTGTGGTGCACTGGCGGTTGTGCAAATGACTGAGTAGTTGGTGAATGGTATGTGTATATGTTGTAGCAGTAGGGTTGGTAGCTGGAGTTGTGGTGGTCGGTTTTGTTGGCTGTGAACTGGATGAAGTGAAGTGTGGAAAGAGTTGTTTGGGGATGGTGATGAAGGATTGTGAAATGAAGCATCAACAAAAACAAATAGCAAATGTAAATGAAAGTCGATTTGTATCAGTTTGTAAACAATGAGAATACAATGGAAATGCAAATGTAAACAAAAGTGCAAATGGTTTTGAGTTGTAACAGTTTGTAAATGAAATGCACCGATTTTTTTATATATAATGAAACTCAATTTGTGAAACTGGAACAGTGAACAAATAGCAAATGCACAGCAGCAGTAGCAGTGTAATAGTAAATGCACAGTTTTCAGTTTAAAAAAAAACTAGAAGATCTAGAAAAATAACAACAATGCAAATGCAAATTAACAAACAAATGCAAGAACAAAGGACACAACAAACACAATTTTTTTAATGCACTCAACACACAAGAATTAAATAAAAATAATCTGAAGAATAGAAGATCAAAATCAAAGCAACTCCCCGGCAACGGCGCCAAAAACTTGTTAATCGACAGAAATTCTATCGGATTAGAAAAACGTCGAAAAATTCTCAAATTAAAATAAACCGCAAGCGCACGGCGTACTATTGAAGTACGTGGTGAGTACGGGTCGATCCGCAGGGAATTGATGATTTTAAATCTCTATTCAATCAATTTAACCAAAGTTGAAAATGTGATTAGCTAAAAATGTAGAAAACTAGCAAAAGAAAAATGATAAAAATATGAGAGTGTGAAGGCAATTTAGAGGCAATTTTCACTCTCTAGATCACATAAATCAACAAAATGAAGTTATGATCTCTCTTTTCTTGTCATTAGTGTAATTAGTTGATGTGCTTATCATAAGTATGGTATATTTGTGTTATTAATTAGCACAATATAAACCATCAAACTATAACACAACCACTAATACACATTTATCTCTTATGAAATATGACAACAAAGTTAAAAGCAAAATCTATTTTAAGCATGGCCTATTAACTATTGTTTAGAAATATAGGCCATCAAATTTTAATTTCAACAATCACTTCATTACCATCATCATATGTAGATGAAGAGGTAATCATTGTTTGTGATTGTAAGCCTATTTGTTGTTAACAATATAGGCTATCAAATTCACATCAAAAACAACAAGTTAAACCACTTCATATTAAGCACAAAAAGAGAGCATAAACATCAAAATGTTGCATCTACATACTAGAGAGCTTCATTATCCCTAAATTGTAGGGATTAGCCTCTCATATTTGTTATCATATGAACAAATGTAGAAAGCAACATGAAACTAACAAGAGGAAAAAGAGAGCAAAATGTAAGGAAAACTATTCTAATTGCATAAAATAAAAGAGATCTACACTACAACATGAAAGAAATAAACAAGAAAAGGAGAAGATCATGTATTAAATTGCATAAAAAGGGAAAATTACATGAAGATAAAAATGGCTAAGTAGCTATGAAAAGAGAAAGAGAAGAGCTTGTTTATTTGTGAGCCTAAACTAAACTAAAGAGAGACTAAGAAAAGAGAGCCTAAAAGAGAGACTAAGGGAGAAGAGGGTTACATGAAACATAAGGGGATTTTATACATGTGTTAAACCTTAATTCATATTTTTGGGCAATGCCCAAAATACCCTCTTAGGAAGTGTGGAGGCCAAGTAATCATTAGCTTCAAATAATCCTCATTTAGATGTGCATGAAGCTTTTAAACTCTATTAGCATGTGCATTAGCCTCTAATTTGTACATGAAGGTATGTGGGTAGGTGGGGTCCTCCATTATCAAGCCTTTGAATTATTTCCATCTTCATTTCTTTATCTTCAGTCTTGTGCATGCATACATCATCATGAAACCACTTGTATATGAAGCCAAATTCCTATAAAATAATATAGGAATTTCCAATTAAATTTTCTCAAATTAATATATGCACAAAAATGACCATTTTGCCCTTGAATGAAGATGAATATGTGACGATTTGAAAATAATATGAATTTTGGTTTAAACAAGTTAAAATGCCTGATATGATCATTTATTTAATTTAAATAGATTAAATATGGTGGTAAAAATATACACATTTACGTGCACATCACTTTTCGATTGCTAAGCCTTTTCAATTAACACTATTAAACAGTAGATCCTCTTTAAGCCCTTAATTTTCCTCTACACCTACTAAATTAAGGCTTTTTAGCAATATTAATATAAAAGGTTGATTTGACTAGTTCTCTTTTAAACCAAATCAAATAAAGCCAGGGTAAATACCTAATTTTAAGGCATAGGTGCTCAATTTAAGTTATAAATCTATATTAGTCACCAAATCTAGAATACATAAGATATTCTTTGGTTTTGTTGTATAAGGTTAAAAACTATTTCTTTTTCCTACACAAATGATGTGAGATGAGAATAAATAAACTTTAAATATTTGGCTTTATACCCAATGAAGATGAAGATTTTTGCACCTTTGTTATTTCTACTATATCCCTACTATAACATTTTGCACCTCCATCGCTATAGAACCGCTAAGCACTTTAATTGCACAAGTTTGACCTTAATTATATTAACAAATAGAAAAATATCGAATGAGTCATTCTGTAACATCCCGTATCTAGAGGCCAAAAGCTAAGCACTACAGATACTGCATTCATATATAGTATTAACTTCTGGTGACAAAATACGGTAATACTAATTGTATCCATAATATCAGAAGCACTTGTGTAACGACCCAGAATTTCCATCATTTGAAATTCAGATATTTAATTGATTTTAAATATTAACAAGTGAAATTTGTAAGTCGAATAAATTTAATTTCGAATATAGTAATTTAATTGGACAATTAAAATATTAATTAATATTTGAAATTGTGTGAATAATTGATAATTGGGTTTAATGTGTATAAAAATGATTTATAAAGTTATATTAAATCATATTGGAGTTAGAATGATGTTATAGAACTTTTAAATTTGAATTAAAAGTTAAATTGTGAAAATTGAATATTTTAATATTTAATTGGCGAGTGAAAATGACCATTTTTCAAACAGTCTCGGATTTCGACGAAACTAGTTTCATCGAATCTGTAATGTTGAATTATTGTAAGGTTTCAAATTTCGTGTCAATCGGATTTACGGTTTGTCCGGGGCAAGCTGAAACGCATAGAAATCGTTTTAATCGATTTAATTTAAATTTGCTCGTTTATTTCCGCAACTCGCACATATGACCGAATTAGCTTCCAAAACACGTTCCATTGTGTCCGGAACGCGGGTAAAACCCTAGAAACGTCAGCCGGCACGCTTCGTTTCCAGTTCGGAAAATTTTCGATGAATAGTGTTTTGGCAATTTTCTATATAAGGACCTAACTTTCTCCATTCTTCACAAAACCCTACTAGGATTAGAGCTAGCCATGTGACGCCCCACCTCTATACCCACGCTAGCCAAAAACACTACGGAGTAATGCCGTCAACTAGCATGGAGAATAAGGCTGTTGAGGAGCGACCATCCGTGTAATTGCTTTGTGCGAGTACCGATATGCCAGATAAAAATATAACTTTTCATCTCAAGAGGAAATCCGACATACAGATACAAACTCAAAGCTACTACACAGTGGCTATATGGACCTCGGAAACAAATATAGAAATAAACATAACACAAATCAGTCACTGGCAATTCATATCACAAAGGCGGAGATAGATATGAATATAACACATGAAAGTGTACATCAGAGTAGTGGTCAAATAAGATCCACAATAACACAAAAGAATAGATACAAGTGCTAGACAAAAGAATATGTATACATCAAGGGGTCTAAATCTCAAATGTATACAACAAAAAACTACTAAACTAGAGTAGTTAGCCAAAAGTCAGAAGATGGCTCCAGATAAGAAGTCATGAGGAAGCACCTATAAATTCTCAGTCTGACCCGGGTATTATTTAAGAAGAAAATAATAAACGGATCAGTCTAGCTATAAATATCAGATAAAGTGATATAGAATAAGAGATATGACAAAAACGTATGATAACCATAAAGTCATACTGTGATAAGTATCTAATTGAAAATCAATCCAGAGATTAATCAATATCACAAGAATCTTCTCAAAGATTAAAAGAATGTCATACTCTTAATTTAATTCACCAAGCCACAATAAAAAGGTGGTGAAACATAAATTCCAGAAATCAATAATTAGAAATCCAGAAATCACAAGAAAGAGGGTGGCCAATCCCAAGCGGGAGCATGAAAACTCACAAACACGTGTATCACAAACAATTTGGAACATTGACGCAGTGCAAACAGTACGTCCAATGAACCGAAAAGTCGAGACATCGATGTAGTACAAACGGTACATCAGATGAATCGAAATACAAAACAATTCGGAACATTGACGCAGTGCAAACGGTACGTCCAATGAACCGGAAAGTCGAGACATCGATGTAGTACAAACGGTACATCAGATGAATCGAAATACAAAACAATTCGGAACATTGACGCAGTGCAAACGGTACGTCCAATGAACCGAAAAGTCGAGACATCGATGTAGTACAAACGGTACATCAGATGAATCGAAATACAAAACAATTCGGAACATTGACGTAGTGCAAACGGTACGTCCAATGAACCGGAAAGTCGAGACATCGATGTAGTACAAACGGTACATCAGATGAATCGAAATACAAAACAATTCGGAACATTAACGCAGTGCAAACGGTACGTCCAATGAACCGGAAAGTCGAGACATCGATGTAGTACAAACGGTACATCAGATGAATCGAAATACAAAACAATTCGGAACATTGACGCAGTGCAAACGGTACGTCCAATGCACCGGAAAGTCGAGACATCGATGTAGTACAAATGGTACATCATATGAATCGAAATACAAAACAATTTGGAACATTGACGCAGTGCAAACAGTACGTCCAATGAACCGGAAAGTCGAGACATCGATGTAGTACAAACGATACATCAGATGAATCGAAATAAATTAAAAGTACATGGGTTGCTAGCCCACAAAGAAATGAGACGAAGCTCAATAAAATGAAGTACAGTCCTTCACATGGACAAAGAGACATCGCACATTGCTAGTCTAAACCATAAAACGATCATCATCGATCATCAAGAAGTGTCGATTACGCTAAGCTAGTAAAT
The DNA here is from genome assembly GCA_030737815.1 of Allium fistulosum. Classification (NCBI taxonomy): domain Eukaryota; kingdom Viridiplantae; phylum Streptophyta; class Magnoliopsida; order Asparagales; family Amaryllidaceae; genus Allium; species Allium fistulosum. The sequence goes on from CM060903.1 coordinate 73,106,704, forward strand.
ATAAGAGTTTAGCTTCATGTCCCATAAACACTTGCTTAACTCAAATATTTACGAACAGATTGTAGATCTCCACTAGAAAATTGTCACAAGAGTTTCAATCGAACAAGTCCATAAATTAACCGACGAAGTAAACGCAAGCGTTTCATACCACTTGTTTTGCTAGGCCGTTTAATTATATTTTCTCATACGAATGAGGTAAAGGTTTGTATATACTAATAGATTAGAAAACGGTTTTATAAACGAGTTTGGTATTGAAAATAGAGTTGAAATCGTTTTGATGAAAGAGTTTTTGATATTTACTACTAGTATTGAAACCTTTATATTTTTAAAGTGACAAATCACAAAAATGGTTGTAGAACAATCAATCACCAAAATTCACATTCAAAGACGTGAATAAAATCCAAAGAAACCGATAACGAATCCATCAAAATGTTTATTCCAAAAATCACGAAGAAAATGTCAACATAGTAGATAATAAATGATAACAATAAAAAGGGAATCAACACGAATCAATTAAAGTTGGAACTTCAAGCTCAAAAGGCAAATAGGCAAAAGACTGCAGATTCAGACGTCTGAAATCAAAGATTCAGACGTCTGAATCTGGAAAATAAAATATTTTCCAGAACAGAATTCAGACGTCTGAATCCTTGATTTCAGACGTCTGAAATAGGAACTTTTTAGCCTATTTCCTTTCTGGTTCAAAACGAACCAATTCAGACGTCTGAAATGATAGATTCAGACGTCTGAATCTGGGAATAAAAATCTTCCCAGTAATAGTATTCAGACGTCTGAATCTAACATTTCAGACGTCTGAAACTGGGGTTCAGGACATTCCCTGAACCTAGACCAAAATGGCCAAATGAATACCGGAAGCGATCGATCGAGCGACAACGACTAAGGAATTACGCCATGCGACAACCCAGCCTTAACGGTTCTTCGACATGCCTCAAATATCAATGTCCAAATATCCATAAAAGGATTTTCATAGATTTTGATTTCAAAACACCAAAATTGGAATATACACCAAATCAATCCAAACCAAAATCAATTGCATAAGAATAAGTGTTAGGAATTCATACCTAACAATCGAAGATAATTATAGACTAAGATGTGAGATAAAAAATCTCACCTTTTACACAAAAACAATGAAGAGGAAGCTATGGAGCAAGGCAAGAATAATCACTCTTCAATTCCAACTCAACAAGCTTGAATCTAAGCTTAAAAGAGAAATATTTCCTAAGTTAGGTTTAGGAATTTCTGAAATTGAAGAAGGAAAGAGTTGGAGAAGATGAAGAGAAGGCTTACCAATAGCTTCTTCTTGAATTTGGATATAGAACTTGGATTTGCAAAGATGATTAGGGCTTTGAATTTCCTAATTCTTTCTCTCTTCCCCCATTTTTGATAAAGCTTGAGTTGTATTAGGAAATGGAAGTGAATGAAGAGAAGTGGGGGTGGAGCTAGGGGCTTGTGTTAGGATATAGGGCTGAAACCCAAACTAAAGCCCTAAGTGAAAAAGTAGCAAAATTCTACTATCTCCAAACATATCGAAGTTCATACTCAAAAAGGTCGCAAACGACACTTTGAACTCAATGGAAGGGGTCTCGAGTCCTAATTCGACTGTTTGCAAAAAGTAGCTTTTCGGACTTAAATCCGACGAACGATGAAATATTTAAATATAAAATCGATAAATATGCGGGTTGTTACAAGCCGCCACCTTCATTTTAATGGCCAGAAATCATCCTCAATTCTCCTCCGTTATCTCTCAATCCACAAACAATTAACCAAAACGCTCAACTACAAAGTTAAAGAGCTCGTCGAGATCTTTCGATCCATACGGGTATGATCGTGATCGACGCAACGTCGAGGAGGAAATTGGCTGCATTCACCTAGGGTTCACGTGCATTTTTCTATGCATGGGGGAGGCCTAGTTCATCATTGTTGAAGGTGGAGGTGGAGCTCGACGTTGGCTTCGTGGTGGTGGTAGTTGATCGGGCTAAAGTGTCGTGGTGGTGGCTCGTTAATTCATGAAAGAAACGGCGGCTATGGGTTTGAGGCATACGTGATTTTCACATTTGAGAAGAAGAAAGGGACGAACGGCCTGATGTGGAAGCACGAAATTAACGGTCCAGATCTCAGAGGTTTTAAAAAAAAAATTGTTTAAACTTTAAAACGTGATGACTTTTTCATACGAGGTCCGTTTCGCACGAAACGACTTGCGTTGGGTTTGTTTTGTCGAGCACTACATTATGAAGCTGGATTGGAATTGATTGGAGCCAGTGAAAATTTTGAGTAAAATTAAACGTGCGTTTAATTTTATTTGAAATAAAATACTGCAACCGTTATTGAAAGCAAGGTGAGAACTTCTCACTCAATCGAGTATTTGTTTCGATTTAAATTTTAAATAGTTGAATTTAAAATTGTTGATAGTGTTGATTGTGTGATTGGATGATGATTGTTATCTGTGGTGCTGTAATAGACCCTATACGCCGTATATTAAGCGGAGGTTATTTATTAAAAACATATACCGCGATAATTCCACCGTGAAGTGGAATTGGTATTATATATGTATTTGGAGTTGATTTCCCGTATTATATAGCGGATGAGACCCTATTGCGCCGCATAATAGCGGATAGTATTTTATAAATCCCATATATCGCGATATTCCACCTCGAAGTGGAATTGGTATTGTGCTAACATCTGTGGATGCAGGGAAACAGGTTGGAGGGATCCAACTGGATTCCTCAAATAATTGAATTTGTTTCAATGTTGTGTGTTGATTTATTTATAATCTGTGTGTGATTATATTGTGTTTGAAATCGTTGAAGGCTATAATTTAGCCGGATATATTTTTGGTATCGTTGGATACCGAAAATAAATAAAAATTGGATTTTCGAAATTTAAGTTAAAAATTTATCGAAAAATTTATTTTTGATAATTGGATAAATTTAAAAGAAGTTAAAAGATAAAAGTCTTATTTTTGAACTATATTGAATTAAATTTCAAATTTTGGGAAAAAGGGCTTAATAAATGGATTTCGAACATATTATTTATAAATTGAAGAATTTATTTAAAATTTGGATTTTTAAATAGATTTGAAGAGATAAAGACATTTATTTTAAAAAGGAAATAATTTGGAAATTCGTTGAAAATTTGATTTGGTGTTTTGAAATAAATTTGAAATTAATTGATTATTAATTTACCATAACTAGTAAAATATATTCATAGAAATTTATCTGATTTAAATTAATCAGATAATTAAATTAATCCTACTTATGGATGTTTGGATTGTATTGGATGTTGAATTGTTTGATATCCCTGATATGTGATGCTTTGTGATATATCATGTTCTGTGTTGTGATTTGTGATCTATTTATCTATGATATGATATATCTGTGATTTGTGAATAAAAGATAAGCGTTATAATTTATACCGCTTATCAATTATATTGTTATATTTGATCTTTGATGGTTGAATGTTGTTGCACTATTGTGTTAAACCCGTGGACTACACAATTACACACACAAATGTGGATTTCACGTGGAAATCGGTTAAGTCACAGATTTTTGACAATTTTGAAAAATTGAATTTTTGAATCCAAATTAGTTTTGGGATTGGAATTGGAAGCTTTTGAAAATGAGTTTCAAAAATAAGAGTTATTTTAAATAACTTAATAAATTTGGAATTTAAATCATTTGATTTAAATTTTGAATTCAATACTTGAAATTGAATTCAATGATTTGGGAATTTTGGTTTAAAAGATTATGCAAGTTTTAAAAGGTGTTTATATGGGTTTTTAACCATTTAAATTATGGTTTTGGAAATTTAAATTTAAAACCAAGTTTTATACTTGGATGGCTTTAACCTGTGTAATTGAAACCAGTTTTTTCCCAAAACGAAAACTATCTATTTTCAAATAATAATAATAGCTATCATAAAGTGTAAAGATTTCCAATTTGTATCGAAACGTTTCAAGATGAAATGAAATTGTAAATAGTTTGAGAAAAACTATGAATTAACCTTTGTGAAGATGATTAAACTTTATTTTGAAATCAAAGAAGATTTTAAAAGGTGTATCTTTTATATTATAAAAGACTTGAATTGTGAATAGTTTTGAAAGCTATAAGTTAAATCTTGATTTAAAGATTTAATGGGTTAGTTCAATATAAATGAAAATTGATTTGGAAATCTGTGAATGAATCTTTGTGAAACTGGGTAAACTTTGTGAAGTAAATCTTTTTGTTTAAAGATTTAAAAAATGGTAATTTGTTTAAACCATTTAAAGGAAAGGATTTGGGTAATAAGTTGTGACTTAATTGAAATCCCTATATCCATATGTTTTAAATATTGTGCTCACTATTCGGGTTAGCCGGGAAAAGACCTTTGTGTCATATAACCCATTCCGAATTAGTGATACGACGATATGGATCGTATTGAAGACCGGTGGTGAAGACCGAGTATTTGTTAAAATGATAGGATGACCTGTCGATTGTCTCTGCACCGTTAGCTACGGTATAGAGATTTCCTTTGTAACGACCCACTATTTTGGACCATTCAAATCGACAATAATCCACACATGTCAGACTTGAATAATTCAAAATAATAGATTGTTAATTTAAATTGGCAAAACTCAGCATATACAGTAAATAAAATAATCACAGATCACAAACACAGAGTAAGATAACAATAATGCAGCGGAAACAAAAGAATAGTAGTTCATGAAGCTACTATATATATAACAGAGTTAAACAAGATACAACAGAAGTCTCGAATACAATAGATATCTCAATACAATAGTCAAATACAAGATCTGAATACATCCATGGAATCAACTGAATAACTGAAAGCTGGATAGATAGCTGGATCTCCAACCGAAGCTCCAACTCCAAAGGTGAGTCTCGAATACTGTATCACTCAGTCTGACCCGAGCATAAAGAAAACACAAAACACTCGAGTCAGGATTAACATTCTTATATCAATAAATCCAACTCAAGTGAAATAACGACTGAAATACAAGTGACTCAAAGGATGTTTGGGATAACCATCCTCTAAGGATCCATTAAACTATCTATATATACAGTAGAATACGCTAAGTAGATAATGTCTAATCAGTAAAGTACGATATCAAAATAGCGTTAAGTCATGGCCCATTCCACCCTTAACACATTTTTATTCCCAAGAGCATATACAAGACCGTAGTTTCGCCAAAACCGCAAGTCACCAGAGATCCATATACTAAAGGTACAAACCAAAATCGCAGTGGTCGCGAATAGGATAATCAGTATGACAAGGTACATGAGGCAATACCAACTAGGATACTAGTAGTTGCGTGATCCGGACTGATGTTGGGCATAGTAGCTACTACCCCAACACCGCGAAACAACACTACCATAATCGAGGGGTGCACCCAAATCGAATCACAAAGTAATAGATATGGTAACGAAGAAGTGTGTCCGCTAGAGGTGGCGAACCTCAATGGCCCGGCGCGGCTCCTGTTTTAGTCATGTCAGGGGTCATCCAAAATCGTTCTCTTTCTTCAGTCAACGCGTTCATCAAAACCATCCACTTCGTTCTGGATCAACACTCGGCGTATATTAGTTATTAAAGTGGTTTTCGGTATCGATAGAGAGTATGTCCATATCCGATCCCGGTCTCTTTAATAACTACGTATTATTACACCGATGGTCATTTAATAAAATTTCAAAATAGTTATATTTCAAAACCGACAGATCATTGCCATTTCAAAACCATATCAATAAGATATCCCTTCCACTTCAAATAAATCTATTTCCAAAATCATATCACTTTCCAAAGTTACATCGCTTTCAAAATTGTAAGTCTTTTAAAATCATAACACTTTGGAAATCAAAACTTGAAATTCATAACACTTTGAAATCCTAACACTTTCCTCTTTTTTTTTTGAGAAAGACGGTTGTGTAGTGATAAACTACACAGCCGGTTAATAATAATAGTAGAATAATATGAAATAAGGTCCGGTTGACAAGCCCAACCGGTGGCCAAAAAAATAGGCTACGCTAGCTAACATAGAAATGTACATAAGAGTTAATGGATTACAGGATGGGACACAATCACCGACATCGATGATTCAACCGACAAAATGGGGGCAAACAGAATCGCGCCGGAGCTGCTACCGCGGGGAGGCGCTGGTACTGGCCATTGATTCCGCCGAGTCAGCAGGAGCGGACCTCAGTCTAAATCTGAAGGGGGCCGAGTTGGTACCTGTCCAGTAATTGAAAAGTTGTGAGATTCGACTACAGATGGCCGTGGATGAAGATCTAGGTTTGTTGAAGACATAAGCATTTCGTTCTTTCCAGATGCACCAACTGTTAACACTTTCCTCTTAACAGTTTAGATATTAAAATTTGTATATATAGAAAAATAGTTTATAAAATAAAATAGTTTATATAAAATAGTTATAAGTTAAAATAAAATAATTTATATTGAAAATGATTTATATTAAAATAATTTATATTAAAATTTATAAAGTAAAATATAAATAGTTTTAGATATAGTTTAAATACTTTATATAAAAATAGCTTCCTCAAATTTCACAAGTCAATTCATATAAACTCGAATTCCAAAATTAAAATTTAATTAAATCTCAAATCATCAATTTTAATTCAATTTAGTTTCTCAATAAACCCTTTCAAATTATCGATTTCAAATGCCTACTTGAATCATAAATAAACCATTTCAATTTCCATATATTTCAAAGTTTAAATATTCGACATTTCAAAACTAAATTTGATAATTCAATTTATGTCCCAATTTAATTTCATTACATTTAGTTCTGAAATATTTCTTTAATCATTTCAATACATCAAAATACAACTTCAATTTACAAATTTATATAGGCAAAATATCCCATTTAAATTTATATAAGTTTGAAATATTCATTAAGCCACTTCTTAATTAATTCAAGTTATAAAACATATCTTAAAATTTCAAATTTAATAGATTTCAAATCAACTTATTTAAGTATAATTCTTAAATAATTAAGAAGTCCAAATCAATTCAAATTTATCTTTCAACCTGAAACATTATAAATTCTATATTTAAAAATATAAATTTTACATAAATACTTAAACATATTTCATATTGATTCAAATCAACTTTATTAAATCAACTTTAATAAATCTTTAAAATCATTATTTATTAAAACCATATATTTCTTTCAAAACCGTAGAAATGTTTTTCAAAACATTTATATATAGACCAACGGTGTCTGTATATAATTTTCTATCCTATGGTCAAGTGATACGGATATTTATCATTTCAATCCACAATTTAAAATATATTCGGGTATATATCTTTTCAACCCGAAATCCCAAATTCAATTTAATTTGAAAATCGCTTGGGTTTATCATTTCAACCCATAACGATTTTCTCCTATTCTAAAGTCCGTTCGGGTATGTATCATTTCAACCCATAGTGATTCTATACTAACAGGGAACTTGTAGAGTGATAACAGATATGATAATAATATAACAACGGTAACAGGCATATATCATCAGTATAAATAACAGATAAGGGTGTTAGATGTCACAAGTGAACAGATACAGATGATGGCACATATATATATCAATATAAATAACAGATAATGATGTCAGGTGTCACAGGTGAACAGATACAGATGATGGCATAGATATAGCAATATAAATAACTAACAACAGCATATTTCAATTATCGTTTCAATTGAAATCAATTTAATAAATAAAAGAACGTTAATCGTGAGTGATTGCTCATCTTTTGAGGCTAGAGGGATGAACGAGAATGGAAGCGAATAGACATAGATAAGCTCACGGAACAACGACAAGCTAGGAATTCTGCGACGAATTTGATATTGAAAAGATAAGTCAAATAGGCCCGAGATTGATGAAACAATCAGAATCAGTTTGATAAAATTTAAAACGAAATGTAAATTATATCGCTATACGTTTTCTCAAATCAATATAAAGTTTAAAACACACAAAAATATATTACTTTAAAATCAGTATTTCTATAGTACATATCGGTATTAAAAATCAACTGACAAATGTATCAAAGCTGTTATATATATATATATATTAGCTATAAATTATACATACAAATATATATGAGTTTGAACCTATCGTGTATATAAAAAAAATGCAGCAGACCAAGCTATAAGTAAGGATTGAAATATTATACTCCTATATATAATACTGTACATATGAAAAGTACTGCTTTTAACAGACCAACTAAAACAATGATCGTAAAAACCATGTATGTATCTAGACTTATACAAACAAAAGATACACGGTTGAACAGATTACGTTAACAAAATATATATAAAACTTATGTGTATATATACTTATATTTTATAAAACTCTGTCATACTCACAGTTAATAATGTATGCAATCAAATCGTTGTAAGTAATATTGTTTGTAAATTGTATAAAACTAACAAATGTATATAAACTATTGTATAGCCTTTATAATATATAGTAACAAATAAATTTACATAATATACTTTTAAACATATACCCCACGTGTACAACTTCATATGTGCTGTAACAACTTTATGCATTTTCTTATACTTTAAATACTAAACTTAAAACAACTTTATGTACAGCTAACAAAAAAAATACATAACATATGTAGCACTATTTACACAAAATAGAACATAGACAACAGAGCATGTATACTTCAATATATATTTAGATATAAAAATTTCAAAACTAACCTGTATATATACATTAACATATTATAACTTATATAACTAATATATATGGACATATACACAAACTGAAAAATATACTAACCTATAATATGCGTACAAATGACTGGTGAGAAGAGCGGCGAAGGAGGTGGTGGCCAGGCTAGAGACAGGGGTTTCACGTGGTTGCTGGCCGAAGGGGAAAGGCACGATAGAGGCCGGAGGTGGAAGGAGGCGACGGATTCGTGGGTGAGGCCGAGCTGGGTGTGCGCGTTTGCTGGCCAAGGCTACAGGCCGAGATGGAGGAGGGGAGGAGGCGAGTTGTGGTTGGGTGGCCGTGAGCGAACTGGGCTGCTATGTTGTGAGGGAGGCACGGTAATGGGAAGTCGGAGGCGCTTGAATGCCGGGTCGATCCTCACGCTCTGAGGTGAAAGGGGACGCTTGATTGCCGAGGTGATTCACGGCGACGGGCTGAGAACGATTTAGCATGCGAAAGCAAAATCACAAGCAAAGTAAGCTTCTGCAATTTTTTATTTTTAGAAGTGGCAGAAAGGTATGTAGGCAGAGAGGAAGAGTAAGAGACTAATGAACGAACAGTTGAAATAAAATGACGTTCAATTGCCAAATGGAAAAATGAACTGACCAAAGACAATTGAAGTAGCGGTTCCCCAAACGTCAAAATTAAGTTCTGGAGAAAATTTAAAACGGTTGTTGATTTACTCAGAGGATATGAAAAGCCATGCTGAAGCCAATAGACTCAAATAACGAACCGCTACGGATAACCGTTTACTAATTTCGCGGCGTACTGTTGTTCGCAAAATAGAGATGAATATACCGCTGAGATCAACACGACAAGACGATCAAAACGATATACAGATATCAGTAGTATGATTGAATTATAAAAATTCGAATTTTCTATTAGCGGAAAGTGCAAGAAAAACACTGAAAAATAAGATCGACGGAGCCAAAGATGTCCGAATTTGGAAAAGCGACAAACTAACATCTTACTCAGAAGATGGTTTAGAATTTTTCTATGTAAAAATATTTAGGTTTCGGAAACATTTTATTTTCATCGCTTTTTAACATATTAAATTGAAGTGAATTTACGCGCGAAATAAACTTTCATATTTTCGGACGAAAATTTACCAGTCGCTATGTTTAACTAGACGTATTCCAAATATTAAATTTTTATTTCAAAATTTTATCGTTTAAAATTTCACAAAATTTCAACTAATTACGTTATTAAAACCATTGAAATTTACGGGTCGTTACACTCTCCCCCACTCAAAACTTTTCGTCCCTGAAAAGGAAGGAGGTAGGAGAATAGAAACAACCAGAAAGAAAACAGATTGAAAACAAAATAAATCAATTAGTTTAAACCGTATAAATTTCAATTTACCTTAATTAATACTCAATATTTGATTTAAAATTCAGGGTATTTCAATAAGTTGATTTAATTCCAATTTATTAATATTTGATACCAAAAGATTTCTTCAAAACAAAATTTTATTTATCTCATTTATTTATTGTTTTATTATCCAATTATCCTTTATTCCAGTTTCTAAAATCATAAACTTGAATAGTCATTTATTACAATCATATTTTATTCAACAAATTTAATTCTTCTTTATTCCAAATTATTATTAAATTTGTTCCACTAAATATATCTTATTACATATATTTAAACCATATAAATCAATTTAAACCATATAAATTTCAATTTAAATTAATTTATATTTTTCAATTTGTTTAAATCCATTTATTTTAAATCAATAAATAGTCATTTGATTTAAATTTTTGTTAGTTCAACTGTTAATTCTAATCATATAAATTTCATTTTAAATCAATTAATATTCAAAAATTGATCTTAATTCAAGGTATTTCATTAAGCTGATTCAATTCAATTTGTTAATTCTTTCTGAACAAAATTTACTTTATTTATCTCAGTCAATTAACTTATTATTCTATCATCTTTATTAGCATTTTTTTATAATTAAAATCTAAGTGTATAATATTTATTATAAACACTCAATTTTTTTATAAAATCATTTTATATTGTATATTATCAAATTACATTATTAACTTTTTGAGAAATTTAGGTAAGTTATATTGAATGCAATCGAGTATTATACAAGTGAATTTTCAAATTCAATTATTTCAAGTTTAAATATTTATCCAAAATTTAGCTTTATTTATAATTGAAAACATCCCTAAACATAATTTTAAGAATTAAATTTCCGTTTAATTTCAAACCCTTTAGAGATAATTATGTATATACTAAATATATTAAATCAAATTAAATTTAAAATAATATACCCATATATATATAATTCAAATCAAAATATTTTTTCTAAAACAAAACCGTAGCAAAGCTACAAAATGGTCTCTCCACTTCGAAACTCGAAAATGAATGTCGATGACGCTGTAGTCATCACCGAAATTATTTTCCAGCGACAAAAGAGAAGAGTACTGATTCATTTTAAAATTCTTTGAAAACGGTTTCTATTCGAAAATACCTTTAATAATATACACTTTAAAACCAAAGTTGAAATCATCGGAAATCAAATTCTCAAATTCCCGATTTTTAAAATTCATTTCGATTCCAAATAAATTTATAAACCATGTTTATAAATTCATTTAGAACAATAAATGATAATCAAATATTATCATTCAACAACCAATTTAATTAACTATTTAATTCCAGAAAATCCTATACTTATATATATATAATATAGTCATATGAATCTATTCAATTTACCAAATTTGAAATAATATTGTGTCAGTTTTCTCTATTTAAGTGTTTTGGAAATCCTATCGATGGCGTTGATCAGACGAATCGATCGAAAACCCAAATCAACATCAACAACTCAAACAACACAATATATAAAACATTTTAATATTAATTACAAATACACTCCCTCACTCGGATATCCTCGAATGGATTTTAAAACAAAGATAGAGATTCAGATTAGAGAAACTCTAACTAAAAGAATTCAACTAAAAGGTACACCCGATAGGGAGATAAGATAATTGAGTTTTCAAATAGAAGATGGACAAACTTATATAAATCGCGGGTAACCTTAACCGGGTCAACCGTGATTCCAAGAATAAGATCAATGTAGAATTTCGAGGTAAATCGACATTCGATCTCAAGAAATAGAATTCAAGTATAGCAGAAGATAGATAGCATCGTAAACCGAGGATACAGAAATCTCCGGTAAATCGATGTCTATTGTAAAGGAGTTTCACCCTTTTTATAAATCAATTTGAAGATTGGCGAGACCGCCAACTCATTATAAAGATCATTCGAAGTGGAGTTATGGGATACTCCAGAATTAAAAAGACACGAATAGGGGAGACACGAATGGACTTTGGAACCGAAGGGAACGTTCCAAAATTCAAAGAAACCGAGTCAAAGAAGAAGGAATTCAAGCTCGAATGAACGTGATTCTGTAATTGAATTCACTACATATGCTGAGTTTTGCCTAAAACCAGAGCTCTGATACCACTTGTAACGACCCACTATTTTGGACCATTCAAATCGACAATAATCCACACATGTCAGACTTGAATAATTCAAAATAATAGATTGTTAATTTAAATTGGCAAAACTCAGCATATACAGTAAATAAAATAATCACAGATCACAGACACAGAGTAAGATAACAATAATGCAGCGGAAACAAAAGAATAGTAGTTCATGAAGCTACTATATATATAACAGAGTTAAACAAGATACAACAGAAGTCTCGAATACAATAGATATCTCAATACAATAGTCAAATACAAGATCTAAATACATCCCTGGAATCAACTGAATAACTAAAAGCTGGATAGATAGCTGGATCTCCAACCGAAGCTCCAACTCCAAAGGTGAGTCTCGAATACTGTATCACTCAGTCTGACCCGAGCGTAAAGAAAACACAAAACACTCGAGTTAGGATTAACATTCTTATATCAATAAATCCAACTCAAGTGAAATAACGAATGAAATACAAGTGACTCAAAGGATGTTTGGGATAACCATCCTCTAAGGATCCATTAAACTATCTATATATACAGTAGAATACGCTAAGTAGATAATGTCTAATCAGTAAAGTACGATATCAAAATAGCGTTAAGTCATGGCCCATTCACCCTTAACACATTTTTATTCCCAAGAGCATATACAAGACCGTAGTTTCCCCAAAACCGCAAGTCACCAGAGGGCAATCCATATACTAAAGGTACAAACCAAAATCGCAGTGGTCGCGAATAGGATAATCAGTATGACAAGGCACATGAGACAATACCAACTAGGATACTAGTAGTTGCGTGATCCGGACTGATGTTGGGCATAGCAGCTACTACCCCAACACCGCGAAACAACACTCCCATAATCGAGGGGTGCACCCAAATCGAATCACAAAGTAATAGATATGGTAACGAAGAAGTGTGTCCGCTAGAGGTGGCGAACCTCAATGGCCCGGCGTGGCTCCTATTTTAGTCATGTCAGGGGTCATCCAAAATCGTTCTCTTTCTTCAGTCAACGCGTTCATCAAAACCATCCACTTCGTTTTGGATCAACACTCCGCGTATATTAGTTATTAAAGTGGTTTTCGGTATCGACAGAGAGTATGTCCATATCCGATCCCGGTCTCTTTAATAACTACGTATTATTACACCGATGGTCATTTAATAAAATTTCAAAATAGTTATATTTCAAAACCGACAGATCATTGCCATTTCAAAACCATATCAATAAGATATCCTTTCCACTTCAAATAAATCTATTTCCAAAATCATATCACTTTCCAAAGTTACATCGCTTTCAAAATCGTAAGTCTTTTAAAATCATAACACTTTGGAAATCAAAACTTGAAATTCATAACACTTTGAAATCCCAACACTTTCCTCTTAACAATTTAGATATTAAAATTTGTATATATAGAAAAATAGTTTATAAAATAAAATAGTTTATATAAAATAGTTATAAGTTAAAATAAAATAATTTATATTGAAAATGATTTATATTAAAATAATTTATATTAAAATTTATAAAGTAAAATATAAATAGTTTTAGATATAGTTTAAATACTTTATATAAAAATAGCTTCCTCAAATTTCACAAATCAATTCATATAAACTCGAATTCCAAAATTAAAATTTAATTAAATCTCAAATCATCAATTTCAATTCAATTTAGTTTCTCAATAAACCCTTTCAAATTATCGATTTCAAATGCCTACTTGAACCATAAATAAACCATTTCAATTTCCATATATTTCAAAGTTTAAATATTCGACATTTCAAAACTAAATTCGATAATTCAATTTATGTCCCAATTTAATTTCATTACATTTAGTTTCTGAAATATTTCTTTAATCATTTCAATACATCAAAATACAACTTCAATTTACAAATTTATATAGACAAAATATCCCATTTAAATTTATATAAGTTTGAAATATTCATTAAGCCACTTCTTAATTAATTCAAGTTATAAAACATATCTTAAAATTTCAAATTTAATAGATTTCAAATCAACTTATTTAAGTATAATTCTTAAATAATTAAGAAGTCCAAATCAATTCAAATTTATCTTTCAACCTGAAACATTATAAATTCTATATTTAAAAATATAAATTTTACATAAATACTTAAATATATTTCATATTGATTCAAATCAACTTTATTAAATCAACTTTAATAAATCTTTAAAATCATTATTTATTAAAACCATATATTTCTTTCAAAACCGTAGAAATTTTTTTCAAAACATTTATATATAGACCAACGGTGTCTGTATATAATTTTCTATCCTATGGTCAAGTGATACGGATATTTATCATTTCAATCCGCAATTTAAAATATATTCGGGTATATATCTTTTCAACCCGAAATCCCAAATTCAATTTAATTTTAAAATCGCTTGGGTTTATCATTTCAACCCATAACGATTTTCTCCTATTCTAAAGTCCGTTCGGGTATGTGTCATTTCAACCCATAGTGATTCTATACTAACAGGAAACTTGCAGAGTGATAACAGATATGATAATAATATAACAACGGTAATAGGCATATATCATCAGTACAAATAACAGATAAGGGTGTCAGATGTCACAGGTGAACAGATACAGATGATGGCATATATATATATATATATATATCAATATAAATAGCAGATAATGATGTCAGGTGTCACAGGTGAACAGATACAGATGATGGCATAGATATAGCAATATAAATAACTAACAACAGCATATTTCAATTGTCGTTTCAATTGAAATCAAATTTAATAAATAAAAGAACGTTAATCGTGAGTGATTGCTCACCTTTCGAGGCTAGAGGGATGAACGAGAATGGAAGCGAATAGACATAGATAAGCTCACGGAACAACGACAAGCTAGGAATTCTGCGACGAATTTGATATTGAAAAGATAAGTCAAATAGGCCCGAGATTGATGAAACAATCAGAATCAGTTTGATAAAATTTAAAACGAAATGTAAATTATATCGCTATACGTTTTCTCAAATCAATATAAAGTTTAAAACACACAAAAATATATTACTTTAAAATCAGTATTTCTATAGTACATATCGGTATTAAAAATCAACTGACAAATGTATCAAAGCTGTTATATATATATATATTAGCTATAAATTATACATACAAATATATATGAGTTTGAACCTATCGTGTATATAAAAAAAATGCAGTAGACCAAGCTATATGTAAGGACTGAAATATTATACTCCTATATATAATACTGTACATATGAAAAGTACTGCTTTTAACAGACCAACTAAAACAATGATCGTAAAAACCATGTATGTATCTAGACTTATACAAACAAAAGATACACGGTTGAACAGATTACGTTAACAAAATATATATAAAACTTATGTGTATATATACTTATATTTTATAAAACTCTGTCATACTCACAGTTAATAATGTATGCAATCAAATCGTTGTAAGTAATATTGTTTGTAAATTGTATAAAACTAACAAATGTATATAAACTATTGTACAGCCTTTATAATATATAGTAACAAATAAATTTACATAATATACTTTTAAACATATAACCCACGTGTACAACTTCATATGTGCTGTAACAACTTTATGCATTTTCTTATACTTTAAATACTAAACTTAAAACAACTTTATGTACAGCTAACAAAAAAATGCATAACATATGTAGCACTATTTACACAAAACAGAACATAGACAACAGAGCATGTATACTTCAATATATATATTTAGATATAAAAATTTCAAAACTAACATGTATATCTACATTAACATATTATAACTTATATAACTAATATATATGGATATATACACAAACTGAAAAATATACTAACCTATAATATGCGTACAAATGACTGGTGAGAAGAGCGGCGAAGGAGGTGGTGGCCAGGCTAGAGACAGGGGTTTCACGTGGTTGCTGGCCGAAGGGGAAAGGCACGACAGAGGCCGGAGGTGGAAGGAGGCGACGGATTCGTGGGTGAGGCCGAGCTGGGTGTGCGCGTTTGCTGGCCAAGGCTACAGGCCGAGATGGAGGAGGGGAGGAGGCGAGTTGTGGTTGGGTGGCCGTGAGCGAACTGGGCTGCTATGTTGTGAGGGAGGCATGGTAATGGGAAGTCGGAGGCGCTTGAATGCCGGGTCGATCCTCACGCTCTGAGGTGAAAGGGGACGCTTGATTGCCGAGGTGATTCACGGCGACGGGCTGAGAACGATTTAGCATGCGGAAGCAAAATCACAAGCAAAGTAAGCTTCTGCAGTTTTTTATTTTTAGAAGTGGCAGAAAGGTATGTAGGCAGAGAGGAAGAGTAAGAGACTAATGAACGAACAGTTGAAATAAAATGACTTTCAATTGCCAAATGGAAAAATGAACTGACCAAAGACAATTGAAGTAGCGGTTCCCCAAACGTCAAAATTAAGTTCTGGAGAAAATTTAAAACGGTTGTTGATTTACTCAGAGGATATGAAAAGCCATGCTGAAGCCAATAGACTCAAATAACGAACCGCTATGGATAACCGTTTACTGATTTCATGGCGTACTATTGTTCGCAAAACAGAGATGAATATACCGCTGAGATCAACACGACAAGACGATCAAAACGATATACAGATATCAGTAGTATGATTGAATTATAAAAATTCGAATTTTCTATTAGCGGAAAGTGCAAGAAAAACACTGAAAAATAAGATCGACGGAGCCAAAGATGTCCGAATTTGGAAAAGCGACAAACTAACATCTTGCTCAGAAGATGGTTTAGAATTTTTCTATGTAAAAATATTTAGGTTTCGGAAACATTTTATTTTCATCGCTTTTAACTGATTAAATTGAAGCGAATTTACGCGCGAAATAAACTTTCATATTTTCGGACGAAAATTTACCAGTCGCTATGTTTAACTTGACGTATTCCAAATATTAAATTTTTATTTCAAAATTTTATCGTTTAAAATTTCACAAAATTTTAACTAATTACGTTATTAAAACCGTTGAAATTTACGGGTCGTTACATCCTTTGTGATGGGAAGTTCGATCGGGATTGTGAATACCCGGATTGCAAGGGCTTCTTCGGAAGTGCCTTCGGTTCTGTTCGAACCCGGAACAGACTTGTATGGTTACATGTCTGACATTACATTTTGAGATATAAAGCTGATTTCTTTCAAATACATTTATGTTTGGTGGCGGAGAATTTATTCTCTTAGCTTAACACCCTTCTCTGAGACGTACGAGCTCAGAGGTTATGTAGTTGAAAGTTATCAGTGATATACTCCCAATTTGGTAGTGTGGCATGCTGAGTGTTGCTGTGTGATGATTATTTATTGATCATTTGTTGATCAAAGCGTGGCTTTGTGAAAAAGCGTAGCTTTGTGGATGAGACTTCATCGAGCCTCACAACCCGGAAATGGTCAAAACAGGAATGATGCGGCAAGGTTATGAGGGTCGCTCCCTTTAGGGTATGTCATTTCCTTATGGAAAAGGGTGGTATCAGGTATGAAGCCCTGGTATTTAACCTATGTGGATACTCCAATCTCATTTACTGTGTGATTGTTGTTTGATCGAGGCGCCTCGGATAAAGGTCCCAAAGGACCGGGGGGTGTAACATCACGAAAATTTTCGACTTTTGAAAATTCAACATCGATACTCACTTTATCGACTGCTGAGCAATCGAATGCCGGAAACCCGAAAAGTTATGGTTTTAAGAAAGAAGAAAAAGGTAGAAGAAGAAGATAGAAGAAAAAGAAAGAAGAAGAACAACAGAACAAGAGCAGAAACAGAAACAATATCAGAATCTCACATATCGCAGCGGAACAATATATAATAGATAACACTAGTCTTTTAAAACAAAGAACTATATCAGTTTATACATACATCAATCAGAGTCATATACAACAATGGACAGTTATATAACTTGTCCTCATACAGAATACACAGCGGAATAAATAACATCAGATACAAATACTACGTCTCGCCATCCAGCTTGCTTCCAAAGCTCCAGAATATCCAGAATATCCTGATAATATAACTCTAGGCTGCCCGTGTGGAAATTGGTGGGCACCCAGAGTTTAGAAGGGAACAATAAACTCCGAGTCAGTCATGGTGACTGGTGTGAGATCGTAAAACAGTTTATCTTTAAAATAAACAAAGGAATATTTTTAAAGTCAATTCGCAATGCTTTTGGAAAATGAAACTACCATAAGACCTCCCACCACACACACAATGCAAACGCAGAATTGGAGGAGATTTCTTCTTATGATAGTCAAAGATGCTTACTACGTAAAATCAAATCATTTTTGATATTATTATTAGTGCATAGTGTAGAAAACATTTCGAAAGTATAATATTAATCTTAGCCAACATACGACCAGTATCGTATGCCTACTATAGCTACTATGTTCAATAGCAGGTTACCGCCACATTCCATAGCAGGTAATACAACTAAAACCGTACACGTCACGTATTGTTTCTTTGGATTTCCAACAAATGGTCAGGCTAAGGAACTTCCTTTTCCATGATGGGTACGTCCCTGGAATAGACGACCCGAGAACCTAACCGGATCTCTGCCAACACAAGGCCGAGTTACCTCTGCAAAAATAGGTAACTACTGACACGCGTATGCCATCCCCCGATCGTAACCGATCTTCCCGAGGATCCCCGATTTCCAACAAACCACATAGATAATAATGCAGCAACCACATAGGTTAAGTATCTGGGCTCCATACCATGATACCACCTCTATCCAGAAGGAATGACATACACTAAGGGGCGCTACTCCCTAGAACCTTGCTGCATCCTTCCTGTTTCGACCATTTCCGGGGTGTGAGGCTCGACGAAGTCTCGTCCACAAAGCTACGCTTTCTACAAAAAGCCCTGCTTCGGGTCAAACAAAAATGATCAACCTATGATCACAAAGATATAAGATCAAACAAATGATCATATCGCAAATGATCAAACACTGATCATTTCACAGCAACACTCAGTATGCCACGTTACCAAATTGGGATATATCGCTGATAAATTTCAACTACATAACCTCTGAGCTCGTACGTCTCAGAGAAGGGTGTTAAGCTAAGAGAATAAATTCTCCGCCACCAACAGAAATGTATTTGAAAGAAATCAGCTTTATATCTCAAATTGTAACGTCAGACACACAATCCATACAAGTCTGTTCCGGGATCGAACAGAACCGAAGGCACTTCTCACGAAGCCCTTGCATATCCGGATAATTTCAATCACGTCAGGACTTCCCGTCACTAAGGGTGATAAAACCTCTAAATCGGAGATCAGCCGATGTAGAGTAACTCGACGGTAATCCTTCCGTTTTCAAAAATATCCGGTCTTCAACACCGGTCTTCAAATGCGATTCATAATGACGTATCACATATTCGGAATGGGTTATACGACCCCATGGTCCTTTCCCGGCTAACCCGAATAGTGAGCGCTTATTCAAAAATAAGTGTGGCATTCAAATTCATCCAATTCACAACAAATACCATTCTAAAGGTAATTATTGATAGTCGGTTATTTAACTATCAATAAAGATGCGCAACATCATCAGATTCCAAATAATTTTCCAAATTATTTCATCTTCCAAAATATCTTTTACTAGATATAAAATTTCCACACTTAATCATTTGAAAACAAATTTCAAATATTCACATTTCAATTTATCCTTGAAGATAAAATCTCAAAACAGTTCTTTTCATATTGGAAAAAAACATTTCCATACTTATTTAAAAATAAGTATTTCACAAATCTATTTATTTTCAACATTTGAAAATATTCGATATACTTAAATCAAATTTAAGTATAAATTCATTCTTTAAGGAAATCATTTACTATAACAACATTTATTTGAGTCAAAACGAATGTTACGTAAAACATCGTTACGACGACTCAAAACCACTAGTATAGGGATTCGAAATTTAGATAGATATATAAATCCCAATACTACATCAAAACATTTCCTTTTGGAAATCATTTACTATAACAACAGTGTTATAGTCCACCATTTCCTTAAATTTCTCGAAAACGTCTATTTCAACAAGAACTGCGGAAATCTATGCTTTCGATTCATAATACATTTTAAAACATCTTTAAAATGTTTAACTTCATTTTTAATATCACTTCTTCAAGAATAAATCCATTTTATTTAATAATATATTCACTGTCCAAAATCGTGAATATAATTCACTTAACCCAATTTCAATCATTTCTACACATTTTTATCTCAATAAAAATTCGCTATCCAAAATCGCGAATATATCTTCTTTAACATTTTAATTTATCAAATCCAATTGATTTCGAATTTATAAAACAACGTTTATAAATTCTATTTCTATTTTCTAACGACTCCAATTTAATAAATCTTCTTTATTAATAACTCGATCAATATTCCATTTAAAGGCAAAAATCCAATTTATAAGCTAATCTCTTATAAATCTTTTATTCTACAGTTTCATTCATTTTTAACTTCACAATGTAAATCTATTAATTTCATTCACTTATGAAATTCATTTATACTTCTTTTTAACACTTATAAAATTCGTTTTATAAGTCCAATATTTTGATTTATAAAATATCAATTTTATAAATCGTTCTATACAAATCGTTTATAGTTATTCAAAAACCCCAACTTAAACCATTTTATAAATAAATCGACTTTTATTTCAAAAACGACACTTCGGTTATATTTCACTAAAAATTATAACTTTTATAACTTTTAAAATTCTAACGTTTATAAATCGATTCAAAAATTCCATAAAACGTATATTTTCAAAAATCACTTTAAAAATCTTTTTAAATTTAAGGTCGTTATTTTTACATTTCAAAACTGAATCCGATGATGCAACAGCATCAATTAGTCCATCACAACAGTCAATATCATATATCATCATATGATAACAGAATATATCAAAATATCTGTAAATAATCAATACGGTGAGGAATCCAGTCGGATCCCTCCAACCTGTTTCCCTGCATCCACAGATGTTAGCACAATACCAATTCCGCTCCAGTACGGAATTATCGCGGTATATGGGTTTTATAAAAATCCGCTTACTAACGGCGCAATAGGGTCTCATCCGCTATACGAGGCGGGAAATCAATCAATCCAATATATACATATGCCAATATGTATATATTGTTATATATAGATATATATCCTACTATATCTAATCAATATGTATATATTGGATATATATAGATATATATCCTACTATATCTAATATCACATCCAATAGCAATCAAATCAATAGCTGAAAATTCCACTTTTCATTTTTGAGTGAGAAAATATCACCGTGGTTTTCTGATAGCAATTTGTAGCGATTAATTTCGAATGAAATTAAACGGACGTTTAATCTCACTCAAAATTTCACTGACCCCGATCGTCTCCCATCCAGTTTCATCGCGAAGAGCTCGACAAAACGAAGACAACGCTTTTCGTTTCGTAATTTTCCGACCTCGCAGCAAAAAGTTATAGCAGTTTAAAGTTTGTACAATTTAAAATATAATTATTTACAAATCAATTTTTTTTTTTATACCAATTTAAATCTCGGCCGTCCCTTACAGATCCAACGCCCCCGTGCCTTCTCCTTCATCGCGTGATACTCCAGTTTTTTTTCTTGAACGAGGAAATCGAACCCAACATCACGCCTAGGGCTTGAAGACGCGCCTCCCACACTCAGTTCGAGATCGATCGGGGACCCCCAAATGAAGCGTATTGGCCACCACTACCCACGGCAGGAGTACGGCCAAACTCAGCTGCGCATATACATGGGAAAACATGCCCGACCGTGCCTCCTTTGCATGCAATTTGCCGTCGATCCACTCAATTAAAATCCATCACAACCGTTGGTCTTCAAGCTCTCGGCGAGATCTACAAACTTGTAGTTGAAGATTTGTTGAAATTCTTTACAGATTAGAAGAAGATTTGAGGAGAAGATCGGAAATCACGGGCCTTACGTTTTGATGGAGTCAGCTGAAGATATTAAAACCCTAATTAATTTTTTTTTTATTTTGAGAATTTTGAGGTCTATTTATAGAAAAATTTCGAACACTATTCATCCCGGTTTTTCGGAATCCGATTTACGCGCCGTAACTGGCGTTTCTGGGGTTTACCCCGCGTTCCGGACACAATGGAACAGGTTTCGTAAGCTAATTCGATCGTCTGTGCGAGATATGGCATAAAACGCTTAATTTAAATCAAACCGATTTAAACTGATTTCGAGACGTTTTAATTTGTACCGGACAAACGGTAAATCCAAAAATTACGAAATTTGAAACCATGCAATAATATCACATTACAGATCTGATGAAACTGGTTTCATCGAAATCCGAGACCTTTTGAAAAATGACTATTTTAACTCGACGATTTAAAATTAAAACGATATCGATGCGTTTCTAGCTGCCACGGTCAAACGACAACTTCGTTGGATACGAAAATTGAAATCCGATAATAACTAACTATTACGGATCCAATGGAACTGGTCTCGTTCAATTCTGAGACTGTTCGAAAATTGGCTATTATTACAGTCGATAATTAATTATTAAAATATTCGATTTTCACAGATTAACTTCAAATTCGATTCTGAAAGTTCTATAACCTTTCTATAACTCCAGTATGATTAAATAAAATTTCCCAAATCATTTTAAACTCGATTTTTCAATTATCTCTGGAATCTCAATCATTAAATTATCGATTTAATTGACCAAATTAAATCCAATATCCTTTAAATAAATTATTCGACTTATTAAATTCATTTATTAATATTTAAAATCAATTAAATATTCGAATTTTAATTATCAAAAATTCTGGGTCGTTACAGACTTCCCCCCTTAAAAGAATTTCGTCCTCGAAATTACAAGTCAGGAAGAAAGGTCCTTAACTCGTCTACTATTTTTCACAATCTAATAGTTTTATCAATTTATCAAAACAAATCTTTCTATTAAAGATTCGTTATCATTCAACTCGTTTTCCAACTTCAATTATAAGTTTCAAACAACATTGTTTAACTTCTCAATTCATATTCGAGTTTAAATTCAAATTTTA
Organism: Allium fistulosum; assembly: GCA_030737815.1. Classification (NCBI taxonomy): domain Eukaryota; kingdom Viridiplantae; phylum Streptophyta; class Magnoliopsida; order Asparagales; family Amaryllidaceae; genus Allium; species Allium fistulosum. Next base: position 73,129,952 of record CM060903.1, read on the forward strand.
AACTTTCAAAATTTCTGAAAATTTTCTAACGCCCTAAATTTCCGAAAAATTTCGCCAGCGTCTCCTTTGCGCGGCTAATACGGCACGACTACAAAACGTCCCTACGGACTCTCAGATTTCAAAAAGAAAAGAAAAAGCCAAGCGGCTAGAGAAATAAGTCATCAAATCTCATATTTGAATTCAAATACTTACCTTTTGTCGAGCCATTCAAATTTATCTTCGAAATTATATTCCAATTCCTTTATACCTGTATATCCTACTAGCCATAATATCTAGTTGCATATATTCAAACCATTTCGTACATTCAATTACAAAATTTTCAATATAACTGCTTATATATTTTTACTTCACTATTGAAGTTACATATCTATTTTCGTTCAATTTTTCATTTCAATTTCATTTGAATTCAATTCACAATTCCAATTTAATTTGAATTCTATTTAACTTCTGAATATTGAATTTTATCAATTATCTTTCATTCACAACTGCATCATTTTAAATTAGTTTCATTTACTAATTTATCACAAATTGTAATTCACTTTATTCAAATTTGTTTTCAACATTCAGTTTCAATTCCAGTTTTATTCTTTCATTCATTCCCAAAATTTATTTTCAATTTGCCATTTTGGTTTATAACCACTCATATTAAACTGGATTTTCAAATTCCATATGAATTTAATTCATTCCAAACCATATTAATTTGTCATTTCTTCAATTAGTTTCAGTTACTAATTTTATTTCAATACTTTACAAATTCGAAATGAATTTTTTCAACATTCAATTTACTTTCATTAAATTGATTCACTTGTATTTATTTTAACTTAACTTCATCCTTTAAGTTAAATTTATTCTATCAAAATTTAATCTGTATTAGTTATCAACTTATTAATATTTCACAAATATGGTATCCCAGAGTCTTACCAACATTTCAAAAACCATTTTTGAAAACAATTCAAATCATCCTTTGAATTTCCAAAACAAAACTCCAATTTTTTTTTTCAAACAACCTCTATTTAAAATAATTTGGCAGCAATACCTCTTTTGGAAACCCGAAAATGAACATCGATAATGCTGCAGTCATTACCGAAGTTATTCTCCAGCGACCGAAAAGAGTTTAGAGCTTTCATCACTCTAAAACATTTTTCCAAAATATCAAATCCTTTCAAAACACTTCTCTGGAATTTTATTTCAGATTATAAATCACAATTACAAATCTTTTACTTATATAACTTCACTTTATATATATAAGATTATTCCACAATTGTAAATCATATTAATTATAACTTCATCTTTATAATTCATTGGTTTATACAATTTACTCTTTCACAATTGTTGTTTTATTTAACTTATTCAAACAACTTTAATTAACTTGTATATATATACATTTTAACAACCAAACAACCAATTCATATATATACTTTAATAATTCTGAAAAATTATTTCTTTATATACAAAATATAATCAAGGTAAAATTATTTCATTTACCCAATTTAAAACAATATCATGCCGAATTGTTCTATATAAGTGTTTAGAGATCCCTATCGATAGAGTTGTACGGACAATACCGACCAGAATCCATATACCACTCAACAAACCAATCATCACAATATAAAACAATTTTATATTCACTAACAAATACGCACTCGTATCTATTATTACACTCAACTCATTCTAGAGTACTGTTGACTCTATCTCTAATGAGTAATACCCAACAGAGCAGGGTTGTCGCTTAACCATATGCTCTGATACCAAATGTAACATCCCGAAAATTTTCGACTTTCGAAAATTCAACATCGATACTCACTTTATCGACTGCTGAGCAATCGAATGCCGGAAACCCGAAAAGTTATGGTTTTAAGAAAGAAGAAAAAGGTAGAAGAAGAAGATAGAAGAAAAAGAAAGAAGAACAACAACAGAACAAGAGCAGAAACAGAAACAATATCAGAATCTCACATATCGCAGCGGAACAATATATAATAGATAACACTAGTCTTTTAAAACAAAGAACTATATCAGTTTATACATACATCAATCAGAGTCATATACAACAATGGACAGTTATATAACTTGTCCTCATACAGAATACACAGCGGAATAAATAACATCAGATACAAATACTACGTCTCGCCATCCAGCTTGCTTCCAAAGCTCCAGAATATCCAGAATATCCTGATAATATAACTCTAGGCTGCCCGTGTGGAAATTGGTGGGCACCCAGAGTTTAGAAGGGAACAATAAACTCCGAGTCAGTCATGGTGACTGGTGTGAGATCGTAAAACAGTTTATCTTTAAAATAAACAAAGGAATATTTTTAAAGTCAATTCGCAATGCTTTTGGAAAATGAAACTACCATAAGACCTCCCACCACACACACAATGCAAACGCAGAATTGGAGGAGATTTCTTCTTATGATAGTCAAAGATGCTTACTACGTAAAATCAAATCATTTTTGATATTATTATTAGTGCATAGTGTAGAAAACATTTCGAAAGTATAATATTAATCTTAGCCAACATACGACCAGTATCGTATGCCTACTATAGCTACTATGTTCAATAGCAGGTTACCGCCACATTCCATAGCAGGTAATACAACTAAAACCGTACACGTCACGTATTGTTTCTTTGGATTTCCAACAAATGGTCAGGCTAAGGAACTTCCTTTTCCACGATGGGTACGTCCCTGGAATAGACGACCCGAGAACCTAACCGGATCTCTGCCAACACAAGGCCGGGTTACCTCTGCAAAAATAGGTAACTACTGACACGCGTATGCCATCCCCCGATCGTAACCGATCTTCCCGAGGATCCCCGATTTCCAACAAACCACATAGATAATAATGCAGCAACCACATAGGTTAAGTATCTGGGCTCCATACCATGATACCACCTCTATCCAGAAGGAATGACATACACTAAGGGGCGCTACTCCCTAGAACCTTGCTGCATCCTTCCTGTTTCGACCATTTCCGGGGTGTGAGGCTCGATGAAGTCTCGTCCACAAAGCTACGCTTTCTACAAAAAGCCCTGCTTCGGGTCAAACAAAAATGATCAACCTATGATCACAAAGATATAAGATCAAACAAATGATCATATCGCAAATGATCAAACACTGATCATTTCACAGCAACACTCAGTATGCCACGTTACCAAATTGGGATATATCGTTGATAAATTTCAACTACATAACCTCTGAGCTCGTACGTCTCAGAGAAGGGTGTTAAGCTAAGAGAATAAATTCTCCGCCACCAACAGAAATGTATTTGAAAGAAATCAGCTTTATATCTCAAATTGTAACGTCAGACACACAATCCATACAAGTCTGTTCCGGGATCGAACAGAACCGAAGGCACTTCTCACGAAGCCCTTGCATATCCGGATAATTTCAATCACGTCAGGACTTCCCGTCACTAAGGGTGATAAAACCTCTAAATTGGAGATCAGCCGATGTAGAGTAACTCGACGGTAATCCTTCCGTTTTCAAAAATATCCGGTCTTCAACACCGGTCTTCAAATGCGATTCATAACGACGTATCACATATTCGGAATGGGTTATACGACCCCATGGTCCTTTCCCGGCTAACCCGAATAGTGAGCGCTTATTCAAAAATAAGTGTGGCATTCAAATTCATCCAATTCACAACAAATACCATTCTAAAGGTAATTATTGATAGTCGGTTATTTAACTATCAATAAAGATGCGCAACATCATCAGATTCCAAATAATTTTCCAAATTATTTCATCTTCCAAAATATCTTTTACTAGATATAAAATTTCCACACTTAATCATTTGAAAACAAATTTCAAATATTCACATTTCAATTTATCCTTGAAGATAAAATCTCAAAACAGTTCTTTTCATATTGGAAAAAAACATTTCCATACTTATTTAAAAATAAGTATTTCACAAATCTATTTATTTTCAACATTTGAAAATATTCGATATACTTAAATCAAATTTAAGTATAAATTCATTCTTTAAGGAAATCATTTACTATAACAACATTTATTTGAGTCAAAACGAATGTTACGTAAAACATCGTTACGACGACTCAAAACCACTAGTATAGGGATTCGAAATTTAGATAGATATATAAATCCCAATACTACATCAAAACATTTCCTTTTGGAAATCATTTACTATAACAACAGTGTTATAGTCCACCATTTCCTTAAATTTCTCGAAAACGTCTATTTCAACAAGAACTGCGGAAATCTATGCTTTCGATTCATAATACATTTTAAAACATCTTTAAAATGTTTAACTTCATTTTTAATATCACTTCTTCAAGAATAAATCCATTTTATTTAATAATATATTCACTGTCCAAAATCGTGAATATAATTCACTTAACCCAATTTCAATCATTTCTACACATTTTTATCTCAATAAAAATTCGCTATCCAAAATCGCGAATATATCTTCTTTAACATTTTAATTTATCAAATCCAATTGATTTCGAATTTATAAAACAACGTTTATAAATTCTATTTCTATTTTCTAACGACTCCAATTTAATAAATCTTCTTTATTAATAACTCGATCAATATTCCATTTAAAGGCAAAAATCCAATTTATAAGCTAATCTCTTATAAATCTTTTATTCTACAGTTTCATTCATTTTTAACTTCACAATGTAAATCTATTAATTTCATTCACTTATGAAATTCATTTATACTTCTTTTTAACACTTATAAAATTCGTTTTATAAGTCCAATATTTTGATTTATAAAATATCAATTTTATAAATCGTTCTATACAAATCGTTTATAGTTATTCAAAAACCCCAACTTAAACCATTTTATAAATAAATCGACTTTTATTTCAAAAACGACACTTCGGTTATATTTCACTAAAAATTATAACTTTTATAACTTTTAAAATTCTAACGTTTATAAATCGATTCAAAAATTCCATAAAACGTATATTTTCAAAAATCACTTTAAAAATCTTTTTAAATTTAAGGTCGTTATTTTTACATTTCAAAACTGAATCCGATGATGCACTAGCATCAATTAGTCCATCACAACAGTCAATATCATATATCATCATATGATAATAGAATATATCAAAATATCTGTAAATAATCAATACGGTGAGGAATCCAGTCGGATCCCTCCAACCTGTTTCCCTGCATCCACAGATGTTAGCACAATACCAATTCCGCTCCAGTACGGAATTATCGCGGTATATGGGTTTTATAAAAATCCGCTTACTAACGGCGCAATAGGGTCTCATCCGCTATACGAGGCGGGAAATCAATCAATCCAATATATACATATGCCAATATGTATATATTGCTATATATAGATATATATCCTACTATATCTAATCAATATGTATATATTGGATATATATAGATATATATCCTACTATATCTAATATCACATCCAATAGCAATCAAATCAATAACTGAAAATTCCACTTTTCATTTTTGAGTGAGAAAATCTCACCGTGGTTTTCTGATAGCAATTTGTAGCGATTAATTTCGAATGAAATTAAACGGACGTTTAATCTCACTCAAAATTTCACTGACCCCGATCGTCTCCCATCCAGTTTCATCGCGAAGAGCTCGACAAAACGAAGACAATGCTTTTCGTTTCGTAATTTTCCGACCTCGCAGCAAAAAGTTATAGCAGTTTAAAGTTTGTACAATTTAAAATATAATTATTTACAAATCAATTTTTTTTTTATACCAATTTAAATCTCGGCCGTCCCTTACAGATCCAACGCCCCCGTGCCTTCTCCTTCATCGCGTGATACTCCAGTTTTTTTTCTTGAACGAGGAAATCGAACCCAACATCACGCCTAGGGCTTGAAGACGCGCCTCCCACACTCAGTTCGAGATCGATCGGGGACCCCCAAATGAAGCGTATTGGCCACCACTACCCACGGCAGGAGTACGGCCAAACTCAGCTGCGCATATACATGGGAAAACGTGCCCGACCGTGCCTCCTTTGCATGCAATTTGCCGTCGATCCACTCAATTAAAATCCATCACAACCGTTGGTCTTCAAGGTCTCGGCGAGATCTACAAACTTGTAGTTGAAGATTTGTTGAAATTCTTTACAGATTAGAAGAAGATTTGAGGAGAAGATCGGAAATCACGGGCCTTACGTTTTGATGGAGGCGGCTGAAGATATTAAAACCCTAATTAATTTTTTTTTTATTTTGAGAATTTTGAGGTCTATTTATAGAAAAATTTCGAACACTATTCATCCCGGTTTTCCGGAATCCGATTTACGCGCCGTAACTGGCGTTTCTGGGGTTTACCCCGCGTTCCGGACACAATGGAACAGGTTTCGTAAGCTAATTCGATCGTTTGTGCGAGATATGGCATAAAACGCTTAATTTAAATCAAACCGATTTAAACTGATTTCGAGACGTTTTAATTTGTACCGGACAAACGGTAAATCCAAAAATTACGAAATTTGAAACCATGCAATAATATGACATTACGGATCCGATGAAACTGGTTTCGTCGAAATCCGAGACCTTTTGAAAAATGACTATTTTAACTCGACGATTTAAAATTAAAACGATATCGATGCGTTTCGAGCTGCCACGGTCAAACGACAACTTCGTTGGATACGAAAATTGAAATCCGATAATAACTAACTATTACGGATCCAATGGAACTGGTCTCGTTCAATTCTGAGACTGTTCGAAAATTGGCTATTATTACAGTCGATAATTAATTATTAAAATATTCTATTTTCACAGATTAACTTCAAATTCGATTCTGAAAGTTCTATAACCTTTCTATAACTCCAGTATGATTAAATAAAATTTCCCAAATCATTTTAAACTCGATTTTTCAATTATCTCTGGAATCTCAATCATTAAATTATCGATTTAATTGACCAAATTAAATCCAATATCCTTTAAATAAATTATTCGACTTATTAAATTCATTTATTAATATTTAAAATCAATTAAATATTCGAATTTTAATTATCAAAAATTCTGGGTCGTTACAGGTGGCATATTCGTGTAGTAGTTACCTAGTGACAGAGGTAACCTGGCCTTGTGTTGGCAGAGAGCTAGTTAGTTCTCGGGACGTCCCGCCAGAGGCGATCCCATGTGGCAGTAGGAAGTTCCTTAGCCTGACCATTTGTTGGAAATCCAATTTCCAATACGAACCTTGTACGGTATTAGTTGTAGAACCTGCCATTTACTTATGATGGTCACCACTGTTTAGATGGTAGCTATAGTAGGCATAGTTCGAAATGTCTATGCTGGCTAAGATTAATATTATACTTTCGAAATGTTTTCTGCACTATGCACTAATAATAATATCAAAAAATGATTTGTTTTGCGTAGTAAGCATGTTTGACTATCATAAGAAGAAATCTCCTCCAATTCTGCGTTTGCATTGTGTGTGTGGCGGAAGGTCTTATGGTAGTTTCATTTTCCAAAAGCATTGCGGATATTTTCCACTTCCTTTGTTGTTGTTGTTGTTTTAAAGATAATAACTGTTTTAAGCTCTCACACCAGTCACCATGACTGACCTGGAGTTTATTGTTTCCTTTCCTAAACTCTGGGTACCCATCATTTTCCACACGGGCAGTCTAGAGTCAGGTTATCAGGTCATTCTGGATTTAGGAGATGCTGTGGAGCTCAAGAGGCGAGCTGGATGGTGAGACGTATCACTTGTATATGATATTATTATTCCGCTGTGTATTCTGTATGAGGACAAGTTTGTATAACTATCCATTGATGTGTTGTGTTGTATATTGAGTTGTATATTGACTCTGATGATGTATGTATAAACTGATATAGTTCTTTGTTTAAAAGACTAGTGATTATCTATTATATATTGTTCCGCTGCGAATGTGAGATTCTGATGTTGTGTCTGTTTCTGTGTTTTTCTATTCTCTTTTTCTTCTGTCTTCTTCTACCTCTTCTTTTTAACCATAACAATTCGGTTTTCCGGCATTCGATTGCTCGGCAGTTGATACAGTGGACGTATTAATGTTGATTTTCGAAAGTCGAAAATCCCGGAGACGTTAGATGTGGTATCAGAGCATTTGGTTAAGCGATAACCTTGGCTCTGTTGGGTGTTACTCAGTAGAGATAGAGTCAGTAGTACTCTAGAATGAGTGTGACTGTAATAATAGATATGAGCGCGTATTTGTTAGTGGATATGAAATTGTTTTGTATTGTGTTGACTTATTGGTTGATTGTTTATAGATTCTGGTCGGTGCAGTCTAGCTAACTGTAATCGATAGGGGTTTCTAAACTCTTAAACGGGATAAACTGACACGGTATCATTTTAAATTGGGTAAATGAAATAATTTTACCTCGATTATATTTTGTATATAAAGAAATAATTTTTTAGAAATTGTTGAAGTGTATATAAAATTGAATTGTTTGGTTGTTGAAAATGTGAAAATATATATGAGTTAATAAAAGTTGTTTGAATAAATTATATAAAAACAACAATTATGAAAGAATAAATTATATAAGAGCAACAATTGTATAAGTACAGAATTATAATTAAGATGATTTACAATTGTGAAATAATCTTGTATAACTAAAGTTAAATAGTGAAATTATATGAGAAAAAGATTTATAAATGTGATTTATAAATAAAAGGAAATTTTTAAAAGAATATTAAGCACTGAATTCACTACTGTTGTTGGGAAATAATAAGGGTGATGGCTGCAGCATCATCAGTATCATTTTCGAGTTTCTGTGTGATTGATTTGCTACCATAATAAGTTGAAGAATTGAAGTTTTGTTGTGATAAACAAAAATTTAAATTAAAATCCAAATTGAAATTGATGAATATAAGTAAAATGAGTTTTGAACTTATAATATGAGATAATAAATTCAGCTTTGGTAAAGTTAAATAAATTAAATCAGATTTGAATTGGATTAGATAAGTGATTGTAATATGAATTTGGAAGATTAAATAAATAAGTTGTATAAATTATAAAATGAGTGAATGTAAGAAAAACCAATTGTAAAAGAAATGGTTAAACAATTTTGTTAAGCAAAACGAGATCTGAATTTGAAATAGTGATATAAATTTTATTTTGATTAAGTAATGAATTTGACTTTAAGGAAAAGTTAAATGAAATTGAATTTAAAATAAATTAGAAATGGTCTTAAGTTGTATAAGTGAAGTGAGTTGAAATGGAATATAACTTAGGTAACGTTGAATGAAGTTAATTTTGGTGTCGAAGTGAAATAACAAAGTGAATTAAATGAATGCAAACTTGAGTTATATATAGGAGATTCAACTTTATTTGTAAAATGAATTAGTAATTGAATTGAATTAAACTAATGAATTGAATGTTAATCAATCGAATGTAAGTAAATTGATGTGAAATAATGGATATAAGTGTTAATTCATTAAAAGCTAATAAATTGGAATTTGAATGAATCGAATGGAAGTCAACTTAATATTAAACTAATTGAAATTAAAAATGTTGAACCAAATTGAATGTGAAGTAAAGTAAATTGAATGAATTTGGTTATGTTGGTTATGACATTGGTTGTTATATGATTGTTGGTTGATTGTATATAATTCATTAAGTATTAATGAAATTGAATTGATAAAAAATTGAAAGCTATGTAATTGAATCCAAATTGCAAGTGAACCAACTTGAATTTAAATTAGTGAATGTAAACTAATTGAAAATGAAGAAATGAATGTCGTTGTATATGAATTGGTTGTAAACAATTACAAGTGATGTTGAAATTATATAAGTTGTTGATAAACCTTGTTTAGTATGCATTTCTTTTAATATGCATATGTTGTAGTTGTTTAAAAGAGTAAATTGTTAATAACTTTATATATATGTCACTTACGTGTTTAAATTGAGTAAGTACAGGTACCGTGGCTGCCGTTCGGCTGATTTGGTTGCGCTAAAATGTTTAATAAATAACTGCTTTGCTTAAAAATGCTAAAAGGTACGCCTAGGCAATAAAAATAGGAAATATGAACTGTTTTTCTGCTTTTTCGACCGTGTGGGTCGATGTATATATATTTATGTCTATTGTGATCCTACTACGATCGAACCGCGCAAAGGAGGCTATGGCGAATTTTTCTGAAAATTTAAGGCGTTAGAAAATTTTCGGGAAATTATGGATTTGGAGTTAAAAGTTAAACGATATAGTTGTTTTGAAAAGTATAACTAAGTGTAGATTTAAAAAAACTTAGTAAAGTTTTTGAAAGAGTTTAACTATTGGATTTTGGGGAAATTGTACACTTAAGTGATTTTGAAATCTAATTTGAACGAATTTTTGAAAAGTTAATGAATTTAAGGCATTTTTTCTTACTTTGCAATTTCGAGGACGAAATTCTTTTAAGGGGGGAAGATTGTAATGACCCAGAATTTCCGTCATTTGAAATTTAGATATTTAATTGATTTTAAATATTAACAAGTGAAATTTGTAAGTCGAATAAATTTAATTTCGAATATAGTGATTTAATTGGACAATTAAAATATTAATTAATATTTGAAATTGCGTGAATAATTGATAATTGGGTTTAATGTGTATAAAAATGATTTATAAAGTTATATTAAATCATATTGGAGTTAGAATGATGTTATAGAACTTTTAAATTTGAATTAAAAGTTAAATTGTGAAAATTGAATATTTTAATATTTAATTGACGAGTGAAAATGACCATTTTTCAAACAGTCTCGGATTTCGACGAAACTAGTTTCATCGAATCTGTAATGTTGAATTATTGTAAGGTTTCAAATTTCGTGTCAATCGGATTTACGGTTTGTCCGGGGCAAGCTGAAACGCATAGAAATCGTTTTAATCGATTTAATTTAAATTTGCTCGTTTATTTCCGCAACTCGCACATATGACCGAATTAGCTTCCGAAACACGTTCCATTGTGTCCGGAACGCGGGTAAAACCCTAGAAACGTCAGCCGGCACGCTTCGTTTCGAGTTCGGAAAATTTTCGATGAATAGTGTTTTGGCAATTTTCTATATAAGGACCTAACTTTCTCCATTCTTCACAAAACCGTACTAGGATTAGAGCCAGCCGCCACTTTCATTATAATGGCCAGAAATCATCCTCAATTCTCCTCCATTATCTCTCAATCCACAAACAATTAGCCAAAACGCTCAACTACAAAGTTAAAGAGCTCGTCGAGATCTTTCGATCCATACGAGTATGATCGTGATCGACGCAACGTCGAGGAGGAAATTGGCTGCGTTCACCTAGGGTTCACGTGCATTTTTCTATGCATGGGGGAGGCCGAGTTCATCATTGTTGAAGGTGGAGGTGGAGCTCGACGTTGGCTTCGTGGTGGTGGTAGTTGATCGGGCTAAAGTGTCGTGGTGGTGGCTCGTTAATTCATGAAAGAAACGGCGGCTATGGGTTTGAGGCATACGTGATTTTCATGTTTGGGAAGAAGAAAGGGGCGAACGGCCTGATGTGGAAGCACGAAATTAACGGTCCAGATCTCAGAGGTTTAAAAAAAATATAAATTGATTTATATAAATTGTTTAAACTTTAAAACGTGATAACTTTTTCATACAAGGTCCGTTTCGCATGAAACGACTTACGTTGGGTTCGTTTTGTCGAGCACTACATTATGAAGCTGGATTGGAATTGATTGGAGCCAGTGTAAATTTTGAGTAAAATTAAACGTATCAATTTAATAATCTGCATTTAAAATTAAATTGATTTGATAATATTTGTTAATAAGATTTGAATTGATTTAATAATCTTCTTTTAAATAAATATTTAACTGATCATTTATCATTTAAAAGCTAATAAATTATTTTATTTATAATGTATATATATATTTGTATATATTGTAAATAGATAAGCTTTGTTTTAAATTTAATTAAATAGAGGAATGTTTTCTAATTTTAATATTTTTGGTAATTTAGAAATTTGATTTAATTTAATATTAAATAAATAACCATATGATTTAAAATACTCAAGATAAATGTTTATTTGTTTAAAATGATTCTAGCTTTAGTTTAAATTTAAAATGTATTATCTGTGTAACTCTGATGTATATGATACTATATAATCTCTAATGTGATATATTATATTTCATTCGTTCCGCTGTTGAGATTCTGATGTTGTTTTCTTCTTTCTTCTCTATCTTTTCTATTTCTCACCCCCTTTCTTTCTTAAAGATGATGCTACTTTCTGGTAGTAGAAAGTTGGGTCGTCACACTTGGTAATTTTATTCGAAATAAAATACTGCAACCATTATTGAAAGCAAGGTGAGAACTTCTCACTCAATAGACTATTTGTTTCGATTTAAATTTAAATAGTTGAATTTAAAATTGTTGATAGTGTTGATTGTGTGATTGGATGATGATTGTTATCTGTGGTGCTGTAATAGACCCTATACGCCGTATATTAAGCGGAGGTTATTTATTAAAAACATATACCGCGATAATTCCACCATGAAGTGGAATTGGTATTATATATGTATTTGGAGTTGATTTCCCGCATTATATAGCGGATGAGACCCTATTGCACCGCATAATAGCGGATAGTATTTTATAAATCCCATATACCATGATATTCCACCTCGAAGTGGAATTGGTATTGTGCTAACATCTGTGGATGCAGGGAAACAGGTTGGAGGGATCCAACTGGATTCCTCAAATAATTGAATTTGTTTCAATGTTGTGTGTTGATTTATTTATAATTTGTGTATGATTATATTGTGTTTGAAATCGTTGAAGGCTATAATTTAGCCGGATATATTTTTGGTATCGTTGGATACCGAAAATAAATAAAAATTGGATTTTCGAAATTTAAGTTGAAAATTTATCGAAAATTTATTTTTGATAATTGGATAAATTTAAAAGGAGTAAAAAGATAAAAGTCTTATTTTTGAACTATATTGAATTAAATTTCAAATTTTGGAAAAGGGCTTAATAAATGGATTTCGAACATATTATTTATAAATTGAAGAATTTATTTAAAATTTGGATTTTTAAATAGATTTGAAGAGATAAAGACATTTATTTTAAAAAGGAAATAATTTGGAAATTCGTTGAAAATTCGATTTGGTGTTTTGAAATAAATTTGAAATTAATTGATTATTAATTTACCATAACTAGTAAAATATATTCATAGAAATTTATCTGATTTAAATTAATCAAATAATTAAATTAATCCTACTTATGGATGTTTGGATTATATTGGATGTTGAATTGTTTGATATCCCTGATATGTGATGCTTTGTGATATATCATGTTCTGTGTTGTGATTTGTGATCTATTTATCTATAATATGATATATCTGTGATCTGTGAATAAAAGATAAGCGTTATAATTTATACCGCTTATCAATTATATTGTTATATTTGATCTGTGATGGTTGAATGTTGTTGCACTATTGTGTTAAACCCATGGACTACACAATACACACACAAATGTGGATTTCACGTGGAAATCGGTTAAGTCACAAATTTTTGACAATTTTGAAAAATTGAATTTTTGAATCCAAATTAGTTTTGGGATTGGAATTGGAAGCTTTTGAAAATGAGTTTCAAAAATAAGAGTTATTTTAAATAACTTAATAAATTTGGAATTTAAATCATTTGATTTAAATTTTGAATTCAATACTTGAAATTGAATTCAATGATTTGGGAATTTTGGTTTAAAAGATTATGCAAGTTTTAAAAGGTATTTATATGGGTTTTTAACCATTTAAATTATGGTTTTGGAAATTTAAATTTAAAACCAAGTTTTATACTTGGATGGCTTTAACCTGTGTAATTGAAACTAGTTTTTTCCCAAAACAAAAACTATCTGTTTTCAAATAATAAAAATAGCTTTCATAAAGTGTAAAGATTTCCAATTTGTATCGAAACATTTCAAGATGAAATGAAATTGTAAATAGTTTGAGAAAAACTATGAATTAACCTTTGTGAAGATGATTAAACTTTATTTTGAAATCAAAGAATATTTTAAAAGGTTTATCTTTTATATTATAAAAGACTTGAATTGTGAATAGTTTTGAAAGCTATAAGTTAAATCTTGATTTAAAGATTTAATGGGTTAGTTCAATATAAATGAAAATTGATTTGGAAATCTGTGAATGAATCTTTGTGAAACTGGGTAAACTTTGTAAAGTAAATCTTTTTGTTTAAAGATTTAAAAAATGGTAATTTGTTTAAACCATTTAAAGGAAAGGATTTGGGTAATAAGTTGTGACTTAATTGAAATCCCTATATCCGTATGTTTTAATTATTGTGCTCACTATTCGGGTTAGCCGGGAAAATACCTTTGTGTCATATAACCCATTCCGAATTAGTGATACGACGATATGGATCGTATTGAAGACCGGTGGTGAAGACCGAGTATTTGTGAAAACGATAGGATGACCTGTCGATTGTCTCTGCACCGTTATCTACGGTATAGAGATTTCCTTTGTGATGGGAAGTTCGATCGGGATTGTGAATACCCGAATTGCAAGGGCTTCTTCGGAAGTGCCTTCGGTTCTGTTCGAACCCGGAACAGAATTGTATGGTTACATGTCTGACATTACATTTTGAGATATAAAGCTGATTTCTTTCAAATACATTTATGTTTGGTGGCGGAGAATTTATTCTCTTAGCTTAACACCCTTCTCTGAGACGTACGAGCTCAGAGGTTATGTAGTTGAAAGTTATCAGTGATATACTCCCAATTTGGTAGTGTGGCATGCTGAGTGTTGCTGTGTGATGATTATTTATTGATCATTTGTTGATCAAAGCGTGGCTTTGTGAAAAAGCGTAGCTTTGTGGACGAGACTTCATCGAGCCTCACAACCCGGAAATGGTCAAAACAGGAATGATGCGGCAAGGTTATGAGGGTCGCTCCCTTTAGGGTATGTCATTTCCTTCTGGAAAAGGGTGGTATCAGGTATGGAGCCCTGGTATTTAACCTATGTGGATACTCCAATCTCATTTACTATGTGATTGTTGTTTGATCGAGGCGCCTCGAATAAAGGTCCCAAAGGACCGGGGGTGGCATATTCGTGTAGTAGTTACCTAGTGACAGAGGTAACCCGGCCTTGTGTTGGCAGGGAGCTAGTTAGTTCTCGGGACGTCCCTCCAGAGGCGATCTCATGTGGCAGTAGGAAGTTCCTTAGCCTGACCATTTATTGGAAATCCAATTTCCAATACGAACCTTGTACGGTATTAGTTGTAGAACCTACCATTTACTTATGATGGTCACCACTGTTTAGATGGTAGCTATAGTAGGCATAGTTCGAAATGTCTATGCTAGCAAAGATTAATATTATACTTTCGAAATGTTTTCTGCACTATGTACTAATAATAATATCAAAAAATGATTTGTTTTGCGTAGTAAGCATGTTTGACTATCATAAGAAGAAATCTCCTCCAATTCTGCGTTTGCATTGTGTGTGTGGCGGGAGGTCTTATGGTAGTTTCATTTTCCAAAAGCATTGTGGATATTTTCCACTTCCTTTGTTGTTGTTGTTTTAAAGATAATAACTGTTTTAAGTTCTCACACCAGTCACCATGACTGACCTGGAGTTTATTGTTTCCTTTCCTAAACTCTGGGTGCCCATCATTTTCCACACGGGCAGTCTAGAGTCAGGTTATCAGGTCATTCTGGATTCAGGAGATGCTGTGGAGCTCAAGAGGCGAGCTGGATGGCGAGACGTATCACTTGTATATGATATTATTATACCGCTGTGTATTCTGTATGAGGACAAGTTTGTATAACTGTCCATTAATGTGTTGTGTTGTATATTGAGTTGTATATTGACTATGATGATGTATGTATAAACTGATATAGTTCTTTGTTTAAAAGACTAGTGATTATCTATTATATATTGTTCCGCTGCGAATGTGAGATTCTGATGTTGTGTCTGTTTCTGTGTTTTTCTGTTCTCTTTTTCTTCTGTCTTCTTCTACCTTTTCTTTTTAACCATAACAATTCGGTTTTCTGGCATTCGATTGCTCGGCAGTTGATATAGTGGACGCATTAATGTTGATTTTCGGAAGTAAAAAATCCCGGAGACGTTACAACTTGAATATGAACAAAATCACAGATTTCAAAAATAACATTTCACTGGTTACATTTCAAAATAAATTCATATCCAAGTTACATAATCCCATAACGTTTCCCAGGCTTTGGATCAATTATAATCATTACAATAATACGCCAAGAGCGACATATGACGATGCCCCCTTAGTTGATCAAAGCAATATAGTCATAACTGACTTAATATACACAGCGGAAATAAACAGAATAAACTGTAACTTCTAATTACTTATTCGACAGCCACCTACTCGTCTCCGGAAGCTTTATTTGCCAAAACAACAAAAACCTAAAAACCTCAACCCTCAGCCTACTCAAATCAATTTTGAGCACCCGAGAGTTTAAGGGGAAACAAAAACTTCGAGTCGGACATAAATCCTGGTGTGAATAATACTGTTACATCTCGGTTTACTGATATTAAGTGAGACCACGCCACTTAGCGGAACGAGTTTCCCCTCACTAATATCCTTTTCAAAACATATATTTTGCAATCCTTTCCCGCAACCAAACTGGTTAATCAAACTAATTATAATAAATAGTATAGCAATATTCGTTATGTTAAACACAGGTAATAAATGGACTATATGTCCGAAATTTGGGCTAATGGCCTGCAAACTGGACTAACTGTCCCTTTGGCTGACTCCGGCCTACCAGATAAAATATCAAATGGTCTAAACATTTGTTAAACAAAACTTCTGGATGGTCTGTCCATAACTTACTTCTCCAAGGGTCAACTGATCCTAATGGTTTTGCGGGCTAACCAATAACCTATCTTTGTACATAAATATTCTTTTCTGTATGTAACCAACATTTTAGTCTTACTTGTGACTAAGCCCTACACACTGGAATTCTGGACTAAATTTGCTAGGGGCTAATAGCTAATAAGTATAGGGCGCGACCCTACACAAGTCCTATCTGGTCTTCTAATCTGAGTCATTTACATAGGGTTAACTACCATTCATCTTTTTTCTTGAAAAACCTTTTCAAAATGATTTAACCTTTTAAATCAAACTTATAAAAGGAAAATACATCTTTAGCGTTACTCTAAGCTATTTTGCCATGTTATGTATAATTTACTCTTATGAAATTTAATGAGGATTAGCTATCCTTCCAAAACAAGTTAAAACTCCTTTTAACTTGAAAACACTTAGGCTATACTGCCTATTTTAATACGTTTGAAACCTTTGTTCAAAACCTTTAAACAACCCTTTTGAAACCCTTGAAAATAACCTTTTCGAAACTATTAAAAGCAACCCTTTCGAAACCATTAAAAGCCTTTCCTTCGAAAGCTTCAAAATATTAGACAACCTTCTTTAAAACCTTTAAATATTATCTTTCGACAACATAGGAAAAACCTTTCCTTTCAACCCTTTCGAAACCCTGGGGAACCACCCATTCGAAACCAGTCATTAAAACCCTTTCGAAAGCATTAAAATACTAAACCTTTCGAAAGCTTTTGGGTTCAATTTAAAACATGTGGAAACCTTTCGAAACCATTCAAAAATTTACCCCTTCGAAACCTTTGAAAGCTGTTTCGGTCGAAACCCTTAGGATTATGCCTTCAAGTAGAGCAAAAGGATCAGAAACCCATTAAAGCAAAACCACTTCTTTGAAATAATTCATAAGTAAAGAAGTGATGGTGTCGAAACCATCCCTTCGAAAGTATTGGAGAAGTGGCCAAATTTTTGAAACAAGGTAACCCCTTCGAAACTATCTGAGTCGAAAGGAAGAAAGCGGCAGCAAAAGGTTTCGACTTAGTCAAAAGCAGTCATTTAAAACAAAAGCGCAACCTAATCGAAACCATTTCTTTAAATCCACTTGACCTAGTCGAAAGCTAACCAAGTTGAAAACTACTTAGTCGAAAGTAAGCAGGCACATTTTCTTTTAAAAGCAAAGTAATGCCTCAACCCCTTCGAAACCTCTGGTTTCGACTTTATACCTTCTGCCTGTATCCAATTCACTACGTACCAGTTAACTGATATCATGTGCATTGGTTTCGACGGTGTCGGAGGTGAAGGTAAGGAGGCGGAACCTGATGCTGAAAGCATCGAAACAGTGAAAAACATGTAGATTTGTACTTTTTAAACTATTTCTTTGTACCTAACCCACCTTGTTTGTCCAATTGTGATTGGTTGCAAGTTTCCCTTTTCCAAAAGTACTGCCGACTTTCCAGAAATAACAATTTAAATTTATTTACAAAAAGGCCCTTCTCCTTTCATAAATATATAAAACGTTTAAGTCCCATACCTTAAATAATTTTATATATCCACTAAAACACTTAGGAAAATTCTACAAAAATTCCTGAAAATTATTTTTTATATGTTTTCTAACATATATTAATTTTAGACCAAAACCAATTATTATTTAACCGTAAATAATTTATAACCCAAAATAAAATTTTCTTCACTAGAAAATTCCTATAAATTCCACAAAAATTCAGAAAATTCTAAAAATTGAAACTCATCTCCAAAATAATTTTTATGGTCTATATAAAAAGTCGCAAGGCATTTGGATATCATTTGATAGGGTTTTCGCTTTAAATCATATCATAAAATCAATATAACATACATAAATAATCAACATGTATATATAATCATTCCATCATTCAAAAACATGGCAAATCAATGCAAAATATTTCGGATTTCATCTTAAAACCAAAAACAAAAGAAATATGAGATGTAAACATTATTCATCTTAGCTTTGATTTAGGATATAAGATTTGGTCTTGATTTAAATAGCTTAAGCTTCTTTCTCTTGAAAACTTGTTTTGCTTCTCTTTTCTTCCTAATGGTGGCCGACCTTAACTTGAGTTTTTTTGATTTGAGAAAATAAAATGAACGTTTGTTTTATTTTCTAAGGGTTTAGGGTATAAGAAGCTCTCTTTCCTATTTTACCCCTCCCTTATTTCCTAACACTTAACTCTTTATTTCTTTAGTTCATTTTAATTCATGGTTTAAGATGGGCACGACTACCCCTTATTAAATCACAAATCTCAATCCATTAATCCACTTACATTATTTTATTTTATTTATCTAATTAAATATTCTAAATAATGTTACTAAAAATATGAGGTATTACAAACTCCAATCCTTAAAGAATTTCGTCCTCGAAATTACGATAGGTACAAAACAAATCAATCAAAGAGGTAAAACATACAATCAAACAAGTCAGGATAAGTATCTTTAATCCTACTTTCAGTTTCCCAAGTATAGTCTCTGTCATCGTCGCTCCACTTGACTTTAACTAATTTGACTGTCTTGGTTCTAAGCCTCTTCTCACCTCTCGCAACAATACGAATCAGCTTTCTCACTATAGTCAAGTCCGGCTCTACTACTAAGTCCTCTAGCACAGTCGGTGCAATAGTAGTCTCCGGGTCTCTAACACATTTTCTGAGATGAGAAACATGGAAAACATCGTGGACTCCTGCCAAACTGCTCGGTAGCTCGATTCTATATGTGAGTTTCCTGATCCTCTCAGTAATACAAAAAGGTCCAACGAATCTCGGTGCTAACTTTCCTGATTTCCCAAATCTAATCACACCCTTCATCGATGACACTTTGACGAAAACCTGATCTCCAACTAAGAACTCTAAATCTTTCCTTCTTCTATCTACATAACTCTTCTGCCTAGACATAGCCTCCTTCATCCTAGCTCGAATGACCTCAATCTTTTCTGCAGCTTCCCTAACCAAATCTGGACCCAGAACCAACCTATCCTCGGTCTCCAACTAACATACAAGAGATTTGCATGGCCTTCCATACAAAGCTTCGAACGGTGCCATCCCAATACTAGTCTGGTAACTGTTGTTATACGAAAACTCGACTAGATGCAGATGGTCTTCCCATGATCCCCTGAAATCTAGTACACAAGCTCTTAACAAACCTCCCAAGATTTTGTTAACTCTTTCAGTTTGCCCATCTTTCTGCGGATGGTAAGCGGTACTCATTTTGAGCTTGGTTCCCAAAACTTCCTATAGACTCTTCCAGAACTCGCTAGTGAATAAGGAATCTCTATCATTAACTATACTACTAGGAATTCTGTGCAGTCTAACTACATTCTTCATAAACAACTTCGCTAAAACAGGTGTCATCCTAGTTGACTTAACTGGAATGAAGTGGACACTCTTGGTCAATCTGTCCACTATAGCCCATATACTTTCATTTCCTTTGTTTGACCTTGGCAACCCGTCAATGAAATTCATGGAAATAGAATCCCACTTCCATACCGGAATATCCAATGGCCAAAGCAACCCACTCGGCTTTTGATGTTCGGCTTTTACCTACTGGCAGTTCAAACACTGCTTCACCCTTAAGCCAACATCTCGCTTCATACCTTCCCAGAAGAAACTTCTCTTCATATCCTAATACATCTTAGTTCCTCCCGGATGAATAGAGAACTTCAAACGATGGCATTCTTTCAAAACTTCTTTCCTTATGTTTCCTATACTCGGAACACATAATTTCCCTTTCTTTCTCAACTAGCCATTCTGTTCAAGACTGAAATTCTTTAATTCATCGCTCTTGGTTCCATCTCTTAAATTCCTGATCCGTTCAGCTAACACTGGATCCTCCTCCTGTTTAGAAGCAATCTTTTCGATCATCACTAGTCGAACTTCCAAACAAGATAATATTACGGTATCTCCACTAGACCTAGCCTCAGACCTCCGCTGCACCCTGAAATCTGCAATCTGCTAATACTTCCAAATCTTTCCACCCAGCAATCATCGCCAACATTGCATTCTGATGTTTCCTGCTAAGTGCATCTGCAACCTTGTTGCTTTTTCCTGGTGTGTACTCAATCCCAAAATCATAAGCAGCAATAAACTCTAACCACCTCTACTGTCTCATGTTCAGCTCCTTCTGAGAGAACAAATACTTCAACGACTTATGATTTGTATATAGCTCAAACCTTTCTTCCAAAAGGTAATGTCTCCACACCTTCAATGCAAAAATCACTACAGCCAATTCCAAATCATGCGTTGGATATCTGACCTCATGTGGTCTAAGCTGTTTAGAAGCATAGACAATCACTTTACCTTTCTGCATCAACACGGCTCCTAATCCTATTCCACACGCATCAGTAAAAACCACCAAATCCTGATTCCCTTCCAGAACAACCCACACAGGTGCATGGGTCAGTAAGCGTTTCAAACTTTGGAATGCTTCCTCACACTTATCGGTCCACACAAACTTCACATCCTTTCTCGTTAGCTTGGTCATCGGTGCTGCTATCCGTGAAAAATCCTTAATGAATCTCCGATAATAACCAGCTAATCCAAGGAAACTCTTTATCTCAGTCACTGTCTCGGACCTCTTCCAACTATTTATTGCTTCAATCTTAGTTGGATCTACTGATAATCCTTTCTCCGAGACTACATGACCAAGAAACTTCACTTCCTTCTTCCAGAAACGACACTTTGAAAACTTCGCCTTAAGCTGATGCTGCCTCAGCGTCTCAAGCACAACTCTAAGATGAACTTCATGCTCTCTTTCATCCTTAGAGTATATCAAGATATCATATATGAAAACCGATACGAACCTATCCAAGTGCTCTCGGAAAACCCGGTTCATCAAATCCACAAAGAAAGCCAGCGCATTAGTCAGTCCGAATGGAATAACTAACCATTCGTAGGACCCATATCTGGTCCTGAACGCCGTCAAAGGTATACTATCCTCTGCTACTCTGAGCTGATGGAAACCTGTCGCTAAATCCAATGTGAGAATACCTTGGCTCCACTCAACTGGTTGACCAAATCGTCAATCCTCGGCAATGGATATCGATTCTTTATCATCCTCTCATTCAACTTATGCTAATCGATACATAGCCTCAACGATCTATCCGGCTTCTTAGCAAACACTGCGGCTGCACCTAAGGTGAACTACTCGGCCTGATAAAGCTCTTGCCTTCCAAATCTACCAACTGCACTTTTAAATCCCCCATCTCTGTAGGGGTCATCTTGCTTGGCGGCATACTCACTAGTTCATCTCCCGGAACCAAATCTATCTGAAACTCAATGGATCATTTTGGTGGCAATCCAATTACAAGCTCAAAAACATCCGCGAATTCTCTAACCACGAAAACTCGATTCAGCTCATCTTCCAACTCCACAACACCCAACAAAGCATTCACCTTACCGCTAAAACCTTCTACGGTATAAACAATCTTGTTGCTACAATTAGAGTGCCTAAGTGATATTTTCCTATCCTGGCAAAATATCCTAGCATCGTACTCGCTCAACTAATCCATTCCAAGAATAATTCTGAACCCCACAAAATTAAACACATGCAAACTGCTAACAAAAGTATGACCTAACAAGTCAAACTCTAACTGGTCACATCTCAACCCTAGAGTTGCATACCCTCCTATTGGATTCGCAATTTGTAAGGAAGTAACTAAATATGTGGGTTCTAGGTTAAGCTTATCTATCAAACATCTAGATATAAAGAATGTGATGCACCAGTATCAAATCGAACGCTAACAGACGTACCATGAATCTGAAGCGTACCTCCCAAAACTGCTTTTCCTTTCTCCTGAGATGTTTGCTTCGAAGTAGCAGGCTCCAATGCATACACCTTGCCCTTTCCATCCTTAGCGGGCTCCTTGCACTGGTTCTTATACTGGCCAATCTGGTCGCAATTGAAGCACCTAACATTCTTCTTCCTAGCCACCTCCTTTGCCTTTCCAGCACGACACACATTAGCAAAATGCCCATTCTTATCGCACTTAAAACAGACAATCTCAAACTTCCCCTTCTTAGTTGCTCCACCCTTCTAAGCACCTTTCTTAGGAAAGAACTTCCTCTTCTAACTCTGCCCAACCTGGACCTCCTTAGCCTTACTCTTCTCTAGAGAATCAATAATTTCCTTATGTATTAAGGCCATCTCCACTACAACATCAAACGAATATCTAATATGAGATAATGTAGCCCTTGCTAACTCCGTCTTCAACCCCCTGATGAAATTCTCATTTCTCTTCATCACTGTATCCACTGAAACATACCCATATCTGGCCAGCTCCTCGAACCTTCTGGCATACTCCAAAACAGACATCTCTCCTTGTTCTAACTTAGCAAACTTTCTGATCAGAGCAGACTGTGCCATCACAGACATGAACCTCTCTTGGAACCTCCTCTTGAAATCTTCCTAGGTCATTGTCTCCTCATCCACTGCCACAGTCACACTATTCCACTAAAACAAAGCTGCTCCCTGAAGCTGTCTCAAAGCAAGCATCCTCTTCTGCTCATCATTGAGCCCCAAATCTGCAAAGATTCTCTCACAATGCAGCAACCAATTCTCCACCTCTATGGCATCCTCGGTTCAAATAAATGGCTTCCTTCCAAGCTTAGTATAATCTCCACTCAGTTTAGCATACTGGTTAACTACTGAAACTTCCGAAACCCCTGCTCCTGCAGCATTTCCTCCTAACACTCCGACTGCAACTCCCGCTTGCATCATATTCATGAAAAACTGATACATAGCTTCCATTCCAACTTGCGGGACTACAGCACCATCATTCTCTGCTTGTGCCTGACCTTGGGTTCTCCTCACATTAGGTCTGGCATTCCCATCGGTGCTCTCCCCTCCTGAGTTAACTCTTCCTCTTCTACCATCCATATCTGTATTCAAACCTCATGAGATATAGAAAAATAACCTAACAAAGGTAGGAGACTAGAGATAAAGCGTATACTTATATGTAGCAAATACAAGTACGTTACTATAGTGTTATCCCATTCCCCAATCTTACTCTAATTCCTAAGGATTATGTTTTCAAAATCATTTTTAGTTTAAAGTTTTTCATAAACCTACTCTCTAGTACCAAGTTGTAGCATCCCGTATCTAGAGGCCAAAAGTTAAGCGCTACAGATGTTGTAGTCATCTACAGTATTAACTTTTGGTGATAAAATACGGTAATCCTAAAGGTATCCATAATATCAGAAGCACTTGAATATGAACAAAATCACAGATTTCAAAAATAACATTTCACTGATAACATTTCAAAATAAATTCATATCCAAGTTACATAATTCCATAACGTTTCCTAGGCTTTGGATCAATTATAATCATTACAATGATACGCCAAGAGCGACATATGACGATGCCCTCTTGGTTAATCAAAGCAATACAGTCATAACCGACTTAATATACATAGCGGAAATAAACAGAATAAACTGTAACTTCTAATTAGTTATCCGACGGCCATATACTCGTCTCCGGAAGCTTTATTTGCCACAACAACAAAAACCTGAAAACCTCAACCCTCAGCCTACTCAAATCAATTTTGAGCACCCGAGAGTTCAAGGGAAAACAAAAACTTCGAGTCAGACGCAAAGCCTGGTGCGAATAATACTGTTACAACTCGATTTACTGATATTAAGTGAGACCACGCCACTTAGCGGAATGGGTTTCCCTCACTAATTTCCTTTTCAAAACATATATTTTGCAATCCTTTCCTGCAATCAAACTGGTTATTCAAACTGATTATAATAAATAGTATAGCAACATTCGTTATGCTAAAAACAGGTAACAAATGGACTATCTGTCCGAAATCTGGGCTAACTACCCGCAAACTGGACTGACTGTCCCTTTGGCTGACTCAGGCCTACCAGATAAAATATTACATGGTCTAAACATATGTTAGACAAAACTTTTGGACGATATGTCCTTAACTTAATTCTCCAAGGGTCAATTGATCCTAATGGTTTTGTGGGATAACCAATAACCTATCTCTATACATAAATATTCTTTTCTGTGTGTAACCAACATTTTAGTCTTACTTGTGACTAAGCCCTACACATTGGAATTTTGGACTAAATTAGCTAGTGGTAATAGCTAATGAGTATAGGGCGCGACCCTACACAAGTCCTATCTGGTCTTCTAATCTGAGTCATTTACATAGGTTAACTACCCTTCATCTTTTTCCTTGAAAAACCTTTTCAAAATGATTTAACCTTTTAAATCATACTTATACAAGGAAAATACATCTTTAGCGTTACTCTAAGCTATTTTGCCATGTTATATATTATTTACTCAAAATAATGTTGATGAAATTTAATAAGGATTAGCTATCCTTCCGAAACCCGTTAAAACTCTTTTTAACTTGAAAACACTTAGGTTATACTGCCTATTTAATACATTTGAAACCTTTGTTTAAAACCTCTAAACAACCCTTTCTAAACCCTTGAAAGTAACCCTTTCGAAATCATTGAAAGTAACCCTTTCGAAACCATTAAAAGCCTTTCCTTCGAAAGCTTCAAAATATTAGACATCCTTCTTTAAAACCTTTAAATGTTGACTTTCGACAACATAGGAAAAACCTTTCCTTTCAACCCTTTCGAAACCTTAGGGACCCACCCCTTTGAAACCATTCATTAAAACACTTTCGAAAGCATTAAAATACTAAACCTTTCGAAATCCTTTGCGTTCAATTTAAAACATGTGGAAACCTTTCGAAACCATTCAAAAATTTACCCCTTCGAAACCTTTGAAAACTGTTTCGGTCGAAACCCTTGGGATTATGCCTTCAAGTAGAGCAAAAGGATCAGAAACCCATTAAAATCGAAAGCACTTCTTTCAAAATCATTCCTAAGTAAAGAAGTGATGGTATCGAAACCATCCCTTCAAAAGCATTGGAGAAGTGGCCAAATTTTAGAAAACAAGATAACCCCTTCGAAACCATCTAGGTCGAAAGGAAGAAAGCGGCGGCAAAAAGTTTTGACTTAGTCGAAAGCAGTCATTTAAAAAAAATCGCAACCCAATCGAAACCATTTCTTTAAATCCATTTGACCTAGTCGAAAGCTAACCAAGTCGAAAGCTACTTAGTCGAGAGCAAGCATGCGCATTTTCTTTTAAAAGCAAAGTAATGCCTCAACCCCTTCGGAACCCCTAGTTTTGACTTTATACCTTCCGCATGTATCCAATTCACTACGTACCAATTAATTGATACCATGTGCATTGGTTTCGACAGTGTCGGAGGCGAAGGTAAGGAGGCGGAACCTGGTGCCAAAAGCATCGAAATAGTGAATAACATGTAGATTTGTACTTTTTAAACTATTTCTTTGTACCTAACCTGCCTTGTTTGTCTAATTGTGATTGGTTGTAAGTTTCTCTTTTCCAGAAGTATTGCCGACTTTCCAGAAATAACAATTTAAATTTATTTACAAAAAAGGCCATTCTCCTTTCATAAATAACCTTAAATAATTTTATATATCCATTAAAACACTTAGAAAAATTCTACAAAAATTCGAAAAAATTACCTTTTATATGTTTTCTAACATATATTAATTTCAAACCCAAACCAATTATTATTTAACCATAACTAATTTATAACCCAAAATAACATTTTCTTCACTAGAAAATTCCTATAAATTCCACATAAATTCTGAAAATTCTAAAAATTGAAATCCATCTCCAAAATAATATTTTTGGTCTATATAAAAATTAGCAAGGCATTTAGATGTCATTTGATAGGGTTTTCACCACATAACATATCATAAAATCAGTATGAACATACATAAATCATCAACATGTAAATATAATCATTTCATCATTCAAAAACATGGCAAATCAATGCAAAATATTTCATCTTAAAACCGAAAACAAAAGAAATATGAGATGTAAACATTATTCACCTTAGCTTTGATTTAGGATATGAGATTTGGTCTTGATTTAAATAGCTTAAGCTTCTTCTTCTTGAAAACTTGTTTTGCTTCTCTTTTCTTCCTAATGGTGGTCGGCCTTAACTTGAGTTTTTTTTATTTGAGAAAATAAAATGAACGTGTGTTTAATTTTCTAAGGGTTTAGGGTATAAGAAGGCTCTCTTTCCTATTTTACCCCTCCCTTATTTTCTAACACTTAACTCTTTATTTCTTTAGTTTATTTTAATTCATGGTTTAAGATGGGCACGACTACCCCTTATTAAATCACAAATCTCAATCCATTAATCCACTTACATTATTTTATTTTATTTATCTAATTAAATATTCTAAATGATGTTACTAAACATATGGGGTGTTACACATACCATAGTTATCTAATAACTATATGTACATAACCCCTTGGTGCCTCCAGTAGTTATGAGTAGTACATTGTCTAACATTTGAAAAGCGTTATAAACTCCAGTTTCAACGGATGTATCAATATTCAGTCTTGACAAATCTTGATTAGGAATATTTAAAATGATATGTTTATTTTTATTATGATAAATTCTCATGACTACAACACTTTGTAATTACTATCACAAAACATATCATTTATAGATTTTATATTAAATGTAATTAAATTAATTAATTAATACAACATATTATATCAAGTATATAATAGAAAGAAAACCATTTTTTAGTTTGAATGAGATTTTGTCATATAGTTAATAATTTACAGTAAATTATAGAATTGCTCATAGGGCATACCTCTAACTCTATCACGATATACAAAAACACTATATTGTTAGGAAGTATTTTAGTGAGTTTTGATGACAACTGCCATATAATAATGATATTGACATTTTCTATGAAGTTATACACTGGTCTCTAGGTAAATTATATTAGTGCTGAAATACGCTTGCAAAAGAGGCAAACAAACTCAAGTAAAACAACAGATATAACATAAATGCAAACGGCAAAGAAGAGATATCATGCTTATAAAGTCAATCAAAGACACAAAGCAAAGAAGAAATCAAATAAAAGACAAGCTATGTTGGGAAAGCAATTCAAAGTAATGATAACCAACACAAAAACACGGGTAGCCCAAGTGGTTATGCGTCAAACTTCCAACAGAGAGGTTGGGAGATTGATTGCTGGCAAGTGCTTTTTTTATATATTTCCAAACAAAGCAAATCATTTGGAGAAAATAACATATGAAGGCAATGAAATAAAGATTTGAAGACTTATTAAAACCACTCAAAATTTAAATTTTAACATTCAAAATGTTGTCTCTTCTTTTTTAAACAAAATATGACCGTTGTCTCTTCTTTTTCAAACAAAATATGACTGTTACCTCTTTCCAAAAAGAAATATTTCTCTTTTACAAAATATGATCAAAACCTTGTTCCAAATAGAATATTTCTCTTTTTCAAAATATGACCATTACCTCTTTCTAAATTGATATATTCTTTTTCTTCCAAATTCAGAATATGATTGTTGTACTTTTCCTCAATTGATCTATCTCTCCACCAATATAATTCATTCTCATCTCAAAGATCAGAATAACCGGGGTTGAAACATTAAATAAAATCTTATATGATTTATATTCTTATATACATTCTGAATCTCTGACCTCATGCAAAAAATCCTAAACTCCTTACCATACCGCAAGATCTAATTCTCATAATCTTATACTCCTCTTCCATATTTATTTGAGTGGTTATAGGAATTTGTAAAGGGCATAAACCGACAAATCTGTATTGTTGGAGAATAAGCTAGGTCGGAGCTGTAACCATTGTTTGCAGAAGGAAGTCCTGTACTACGTCATAGGCGAGTCGAAGTCCTATTCGAGAAATTCAAGCGGAGTCTATAGGATACCTATTCTTTCGGGTTAAGTGAGGGCTATAGAGAAAATTCGACCGGGAAGCTTTGTGACAGTATATATTTTTTGCAAGAAAAAATGAGCAACACATACTATGTTTGTTAATTACAGGCGTAAGTTTGTCAGCTTGTCACCGATTTAAGAAATAATATTAGGCAACAAATATAATGTTGCATAAAACTATCTTTTTCTAGACACTACCGAACCGAGTTAGATAAAAACAATATAATTTCTGCTTTTTTTTTAACATTTAGTCTAATTAAAGTGGCATACAAACTTACATAGGCAAATAACCTCTTAGCAATAGAAAAGGAAATAATATTGTATTATTTTATCGACATAAAATGTTTTCAACTAAAATGAAATTGGTATGATTTGACTTCAATTTCGTACAAGTTTAATAAATTACCAAAAAAATATGAAAACATGAAGAAAAAATTAGCTTAAATTAAAATATCAGAAAAACACTAATCAAAACTAAGAAAGAATTGAAATATCATAGTTGTAAAGAGATTACATCACAGTTAAATAATTTTTTCAAGTTTAAAATCAATGGTGGACAATTAGTTTTTGATAATTTAAAATAAATTCAATCGATTATCCAATTCATTTGTACCATAAGGATCCACCAAGCGATCCACCATAATTGGATTCCTATAATTTGGGTCTGATCCAATTCAAGTTTTGAATTGGATTGGTTCTGATCCAGTTGTTTCCGGATTAGATTGGATTCATTCCATTGGATAAATAATTAATTTGTGTGCCCTATATTTCGTCATTTGATTGTATTTTCAACTACATTAGTTTGATGAATTTGGAGCTGCATTAGTTCTATGCAGACAAAGCTACATTGATTGTATACAATTATAGCTACTAAAATTGTCTCGATTGGATGTGCTGGATAATCATAATAAAACTCTTTTGTCCCGCATCGCCTTTTTTTTGTTATCCTCTTTATATACCCTTATTTCAACTACTATCCAATTAAGTGTATGGAGTATGGATGACTAGGAAAGCTTGTACACACATGCATGTGCTGCTTGAGTGAATGGACACATGTTTACGTATCATTATCTTTTTGTATCATGGGTTATAATTTCCACCTACACTGTTTTTTTATGTTTATTTGATAAAGAAAACAAAGAGAGAAAAAATTCTAATTTCATTTTCCAAAATTCTCTAAAACTCTTAAGCAAATTTTTTTATGCATTTCTCCATATTTTTCAACCTTGAATGGACAACTTTTAAGTTGTTGTGTTGACCTTAAAAGCAAACGACAATCAACGATGGTGCCATAGTCATGCCGAATTTTGCTTTTAAGTCGAGTGACCATCCACTGCGCAACCTTCCTCTTCTACCTCTTTTCTGTTTTCATTCCAATAATAATAGGATTACATTAATATAAAGCTTTTGAGTTTATATATTTACCCCTATGTAGAAACAAAACAAAAACGGATAGCCAGCATTTTGGTAACTCCTTCTTATTCGTCTTTGTTTTACTCATACAACATTGATAACTTAATACTTTATCTCTCTTCCATTCCTTATTTAATTTCTAAATCAACTATCTTACGTGACAATATTTATGAATGATCATTTTGATTTCTGAACAAGGCATCCATTGTCATTTTAATTTTAGTTTTTATGCTCGTTTCTTTATACTAATTAACAATAAATAGAAGTTAACACATGTTTTTCTTCGGGCACGTCCAACCGATGTGCATTTTGTACCTATTTCGATTAGTTGATAATGAAATTTTACAGTGAAGACTAATGGCCCTTCCAATTAATCACATTCTTCCTAATCCTTTCAAGTTCTAAGTATTGGATTGTACCAACTACAAACTCTGGTCCTAAAAATTACTCGTCTTGTTAGAATAATTGGAGGTCGATTATGTTCTGTATACTAAAACCCCTTTTGTCGATGTTTCAGATGCCTTTATCTGCTATAACCGAAACTGCACAATAGACTGTTATAAAAGGCGGACCAACGATGAAGCCAAATGGGAATTTGAGAAGGGTAACAAGTAGGGGACACATGCTTACATACATGTCGAGCAAACTACCGATTTGTTTGTCAACCAAAGATCGACAAAGATCATTTGAGAAACACTATAAAAGAAGTATGTGACATATGATGCTGCAATTTAAAAATATGTGATGGGAAAATGGTTGCAATTTGAGATGATCGATAACAAGTCAATTATGGAGCAAATAATGAATATGAAAATTTGGTATCTAATATAATCAACGAAGGAATGAAAATGGATGAGATCTTATAGGCTAATGTATTGCCGGTAAAATTCTCACCATCTTAGAGCAATTATTAAAACTATATCAAGCAAAAAAGGAAGGATCTCTCTCCAATAACTATAAATTTAGTGCTATGTCCATTGATTCCGACAACGTTAACCTCATGGAATACGATAATCATTATAATGCAAACATATTCAAGAACAGAAGAAAAAAGACCTAAAAATTGCTTATTAGAAAAGTCCGAATGCTATCAAAAAATAAACAAAATCAAAAGGAAAAGATTGTACGTTACTTCTATGGTAAATAAGGTCATTAATGCTTCCAACGAAAAGTAATACAAAATCAAAAGTATGCTACCAATGTCAAACCCTATGTAAATCTTACTGAGGATGAAGATATCGTAATTGATGTTATTGTGTAGGCTAACTTGGTGGAAATCAACACTGATTGGGTATAGGACACTGGAGGGTCTTGACATCTTTGTACAGATTGAGAGCTTTTCCATCACTTTAAGGATGCAGGAGATGGTGAGCGCATCTTCATGGAAAACTATGCTACTAGTGGGCTGCTCGACAAAGGAAAGGTTCCCCTTAAACTTACTTCTGGAAATTTTTTGTCTTTAAAATATGTATTTTATGCCTTTCTAGTGGGTTAGTGGACAAGGCTGGCATGCAACTTGTTTTTGAATCTGATAAAGCTGTACTCATTAGGCATGAGGTATTTACAGGAATGTGATACTTAGTTGATGGTTTGTTTGCATTAAACTTTGTTGTTTTTGGTAATGAAATACTTATTCTTTTGCTTATGTAGTCGAGTCTACTGACCTATGGCATAATAGACTAGGACATATGAATATATGCTTAATTAAAAGATTTAGAAAACTGAAATTTCCAAATATAAAAGTAAACTATATCATTCATTATAACATTTTAAACATCCAGCGCATATTGAATACAAAGGATTTTATTTTTCTTGAAAATCCTCCCCCTTTTACACTGTTGTCCGATGCACATGATCCAACAGTTAGTTCACTTGATGTGATCGTGTGAAAAAGGACCCATCTCACCCAAAAAATGAAAAAGTTTTAGGTTTCAGAAGAATCTTACCTTAGTGTTATTGGCTCTCTATTATATAGTACAAAACTAGATTTGATATTGCTCTTGTAGTTGATGTACTAGCTTGATTTAGTTATTAGACAACTAAAAGATATTCAAGAGGAGCTAAAACACATATTACATTATCTTTGTGGTACAATGGACATGGATGTATTTTTCTCATATAATTTGCATTACTTTTTCCAACTTAGAGGCTATGTTATGTTGGATATATTGGTGATCCTCGTAAACCTTGTTCACAAACAGGGCGTGTGTTTATGTTCGAAAGTTCATCAATCCCTTGGCGAACGACGAAATGAAGTTTAGTAGGGGCCACGCTCCCTCCACCTTTTTTAATTTAAATTTTTTTTACAAAATTTTTATTTTTGTCGGCCCAAACCCTATTATGCAGAAATTACTGCTTTTAAGGCATTTTTATTGATATTTATACAGTGATTTTTTCTAAAACTTGATAATGTGAGACTTTATATGTTAAAATTAAAACAAATTTAGGGTAAATCAATAAATAAAAAATTTCTGACCCCCTAGTTGAATTCGTTCCCCGGACGAATTCCTGGTTTTCGTCCCTGCAGCCAAGCATATGTACACCCCAAATACCATATTACTGCCGCGGTCTATGTAGATAACTTATCAAATAGCGCTAAGATACAATGTGTACATTTACGACCCAAAATGGATACAAGATAAGAGTCACAGATCCCTGTTTTTGATGTTGTTATACAAAAAGTCCCTGCAGAAATGAATTTGTAAATTTGGTCCCTATTTTTCAAAAATAAAAAAATGCAAAGCGTCTTGCACTTTTCTATTTTTGAAATATTTTTCAAAATTTTCGAAATTTTCTAAAATTTGAAAATTTTGAAAAACGCAAGTTAACTTGCACTTTCTATCAGGAAAGTGCAAGCTAGTTTGCGCTTTCTAATTTTGAAAATTTTAAAAAACGTAAGGTAACTTGCGTTTTCTAATTTTGAAAATTTTGAAATTTTGCGCTTTCTATCAGGAAAACGCAAGCTGGTTTGCGCTTTCTGATTTTGAAAATTTTGAAATTTTAAAAAGCGCAAGCTGACTTGCGTTTTCTAATTAGAAAAACAGGGACTAAATTTACATACTTATTTCTACAGGGACTTTTCTTGTAACACCATTAGAAATAGAGACCCTTCGTGCAAAACCCCAAATGGATAAGTAGGTAATTTTACAAGTTTACAATCCCCGTGGCTATTCGGGTCGGATAATAGAACCCAATATACACTCCGTCATTCTCTTACAAGCCGCCACCTTCTTCCTCAAGAAAACTCCAAGCAAAATAATCAAACTTTCTATAAATACATCCATCGAAAATTGAATATGAACATTTAACCAACCAAATCGATTGCGAAATCAAAGTGAATTTGTAGTTATTCAAAATACAGAAATGGTATTATGGGAGATCACGCTTGCGACCGCGTATTTCTTAGGATTGAAGCGAACGTATCGTCTTGCTCTCAGGATTCAGAAGCGGGTCATCGGACCCAAGCATCCGAAGATCCGAATGTTTGTTTACAGGTATTTGGTTTATCTATTTGGATTGTTTGAGTTGATTCTGTGTTATTTATTGCTTGATCGAATGCATTTGGAACAATGAGTTGGAAGAAATTTATAGCATGATTGTTTAACTGCATCTTACTGCAACTAGAAGGTAAAATACGCGACAGATGTTAATTACTCATGACATTGAATTCAAGTGCAGTGAATAGTAAGTGTAGTTGGAATATAATATGAAAGGGTCGAGACATTTCCCAATTACTTGTAAGAGTATATTTGACAACTCCTTGTAACTAGCTACTCACAAACAAATTATTTGAATTATAGTCTATGGGAACTTATACTAAACTTTCTAAAGAAGTGAAAATTTAAAAAGCAACTATTTATTTCTTACAACCTATGAAAGTATTTTGCATAGTTTTCATGATCGAACCGTGAGTCGAACAATGATGACTCTGATGACTCAAGGTTTAAGGATTTGATGGTCCAACCGACCAAACCGTCGAGACTATGGGCTATTTTTCGAAAATTTACACATTTGAATGTATTTGAATATGAGCTATACGCAAGAATATTGACATAAAAATGCTAGGTAAGCGAGCCCCGATGAGACTTCAAGGTCTGCAACCGACATTGTATACCACTACGGTACACAACTGCAGCAACACAGCTGCAGTTGTGTACACAATAGCAGTGCACAACGACTGAAGTTTAGTGGCGAACTTGACAAACCTTGCATTGGTTTGGAGGAGTTTGCAACGGCGAAAAACAAAGTGGTGGAGTTTAATATTTAGATATTGGCACGACGATAATTTTTGGAATATAGATTTTTTTCTTCAAAACAGTACAGAGAAGGAGAATGAAAGAGAATGATACACTGAGAAAGTAACGAGAGAGAAAAAAAACTACGGTTCAACCAAGTAAAATAGACGGTTGGACCATTGGTTCGAAGATCCGACTTGGGTTCGTGCGTCTGATTGAGTTCCGGACCGAATAGTCAATGGTCGAGGGTTGTTTGAGGTCGGACCGCGGCTGGGTCCAGTCATGAAAACACTGCTCCAAAAAGCTGAAAACATACTCATTAATGCTATAATACTCCTACACTTTTGAGCTTTGACATTGACACTTCAGTTCGTAATATCCGACATCCAGTTATCATACAAAAGAAGCAACTACATACCACATCTATCAATGGCAGCAGATGCCTCCTCAGCATGAAAACCCATCCACTAGACTAGAGACAAATTTTCCTTTTCAGCATATTCATTAGCAATACCCTGGAGAAAAAAGAGTTTCAAATATTGTCAAAGAAGTTCCTTATAATTCATTGAACAAGTTACAAAAGTAGCACTTTATTTAATAAGCACTTTATTTAATAACCACTGTTGGATGTCACAATCTCAATGTAACATATCAAAAGAATCTTTAAGCGTATAATTTGAGACAGGCATAACACAAGCCCTTTGATAATAAGCAAACGTTTTTGTGTGGCATTTTTAAGTTGATAATTAATGCCAAGAAGATTTGATCCCAGGACCTCGAGGTCAACACTTAGGATTCTCAATTGCGGTCATCAAATGCTTGTAAGACACACACACAAGTATCAAACTTCTAAATCAATATTTTATGTATGGCAAACTTTATTCAATCAAATGAACCATAAAAACATTAATAGAAAACATAATTATTTAGGCATAACATCACACCCTATATTTTAATTTTTGAAACTAAAATAAATATCACTATTTTATGCCATCAATATTAAACCAAAACAAAACTTCAGTGTAGTACCTTTATACTACATCTTAAGCCTACGAACAAAAAGTTAAAAATTAAAACAACATATACGATGAGGCATAGTATCTACAAGTTTGTCATTATTTTCCTGTAGACTTTCATCAGAATTGTCCTCACATTAAGATGTATATTGTTAGATTAAGATGTGCATCATTATTCATCTATTTCAAAACTCAAACTATTTCTAGGTTATAAATCTTTTCTTTATATATGACATTGTTGTATACTTCTATTTTGTAGACTCTCATGTCAATACTAGGTCAGCAAATCTTTTTTTAAATAATGGATTCAAACACAATTACACGACAAATAAAGACTAATTATATTGCTTGCTTAAACAACGTCTTAAGTGAAACAACGTGCCACTATTTGGGGTGACCGAATGAAAATTCATCACTTACGCACATTTGATCACATAGATCTAAAATTCTTTGATTAACATTTTTAAGCACTTAAGATTAATACTGAATATTGTAAGATCAAATTCACACATATGGTGAGGGTTCGAGAACTCTCAACAAACCCTCCATATATATTTTCTATTGCCTCCCTTGTATACTATATTATATTTTCGAAATGACATGATATTTTGTAGGAGAAATAAAATTTTCTCCAAAGAATATCATCTCCCCAAAAAATGTATTAATATCAAACTTCTACCTTTTTTAACTGCATATCAAATTTGTAGTTAAAATTGATAGTTTCAACTGTTCGTATAATATAGCCTGCATGACACAGATACTTGTAACATTGCCTACATGACACAGATACTTCACAGATGTTTGAAAAATGTGTTAAGTACACATAATCCAAGATCGAAAAAGTTGTTGCCAATAAAACTATTTATGAACATATTTGGCAACTCTTTATAAGCAGGAAAAACAACTTAATTATTAGTAAATCATTTGGGTTTCAGTGTTTGGAAACTCCTTATGATATAGCATAAGTAGGTTAGAAATTAAAAATGGAGAAGTAGATATGTGTTGCTCGTAATTTATGGAATAATTCCATAAGTATTCTTGATTTTTGACAAATAAAAAGCTAGGACAGCCTTGTTGTAACATTTAATTCACAAACAAAATGCTGCTATTTTGTATTCAATAAACTTTTACAAGGAATAGTGTATTTTGTCATGCCTTCAATACTTATAACTATTTGTAAGCAATTTTAACCAAACAAAAGGCTAAAGCAGCCTTATGGTTTTGTAAATAATGCATGTCAATTACGTACATAGATGCATCCATTATCGCATGTCAATTTATAGGTCAAAACATCTGAGCGCCAAGCCAAATTTAATTTATTTTAACTTGTCAAATTACATCCAACATTTTTATTTAGAGTTATTATTCAAAACTCGTTTTATGACGATTCAAGGTAAATTATTACTAAACGGACTCTAAGGCCCCATTTGCTTACAATAATTAAAGTCCGTTTGATAACAACTTATTTTAAAACTCTTTAAAAGAGGCTTTGGATGGTGACTTCCAAGTAGTTTTAAATAGTGATTTATATTGGATGCAATTTGACTTTTAAGTTAAAATAAATAAAATAATTTGTCAAAACTAGTTATGAAATATGCTCGCAAGTATAAGTAACAAATTGTTGCTTCTTAAATTTCTATTTATTAGTCATCTTTGTAAGCTTTTTACAAGGAGTTGCCAAACACTAGAATTAAAATAAGTGACGTGTGAGTAGGGTTGGATTCGGTTCAGTATCGAAAATTTATATTCAAAACCATACCATACCATACCAATTTATATGATAATAGGAAAATCATACCATTACCAATCAAAGTAATCGAAAAATCAACACTTTGGTTTGTGGTTGATAACGATCGATAGATGTTGGTAATAATCTTTTAGCGTTTACAAGTATTATATTTATCTGTTTATAATATTTCATGTTAAAAAAGTAAATATTAGGAGTTGTTATTTTTGTTATTTGATTATCAATTTTATTTTGTGTAGTCGAACATACAAGAAAACGTTGTGGAAGAAGCTAAAATACAATATGCAATCATATTATTTTGTAAAAA
Organism: Allium fistulosum; assembly: GCA_030737815.1. Lineage (NCBI taxonomy): Eukaryota > Viridiplantae > Streptophyta > Magnoliopsida > Asparagales > Amaryllidaceae > Allium > Allium fistulosum. Next base: position 73,167,196 of record CM060903.1, read on the forward strand.
TACATGATAAGAGTTGCACTCAATCTAATATCATAATAGTATTTTGCAAAATTTTCTAATAAATCACTATAAGTTATATGTTAGACGCTATATAATAAAAATATATAATGAAACGTAAAAATGAATACATATGTACACATATATATAGGTTAAGGTACGTGGTAGATATGGTAATTATCATTATTAGTAGTTGATTATCATTACCGTACCACATATTTTTATGTGGTTCGGCAAACAATATCTATCAAATCGGTTACCATTTTAGTTGGTGGTGGCTGGTAATGGTTGGTAATTGGTAATGTGGTAAAAATGTCCAACCTTACGTGTGAGTAGTTTTTGCTAGTGATAAATAGTTGCCAAACATGCTCTTAGTGATCAGAACTCGTAATGGTGTCTGGTTTTAATCAGCATTGAGTGATTTCTTTCTTTGCTAAGCGAATTGAATTACACAGTCCTTCGTTGATTATGAGTTTCTTACATAAATGCCCCCTTCTTTCAGTCAAAACCCAAATGCAGAGTAAGCAGTAATGAGTCCACTTGTAATGATGTTTTGTTCGAGATAAATTAGATGGAACAATAGCATAAACTGTAGAAGTTGTAAGGTAGGCCAAAATCGTTGAACGAGGTGTGCTGATTAAAACGTGCACGGATACCCCATTTGCTTCATAAAGAACGGACCCTATATGCCCAAGAGGGAGTGAAGTTGATTTTGAAAAACTTATGATAAATATTTTTGTATTGGGACAGTTTGGCTAAAGTCCCTGTTAAGTTTCAAAATACACCAAACATTCTTGCCAAAAAAAGTATGTAAATTAGGTTCATAGAATCAAGTTACTGAATAATTGCAGACATTTATGCAATTATATCAAAAAATTGCAGACTTTTCTGCAATTATTCACTGAAAAATTGCGGACATTTCCGCAATTATTCGCAAAAAAATTGCGGAAATTTCCGCAATTATTGAATATAATTGCATAAATGTCTGCAATTATTCACTGAATAATTGCATAAATATATACAATTATTCAGTAACTTAATTCCAGGGACCTAATTTACAATCTTTTTTTGGGGAGGAGTTTTCGTGTATTAAGTTTGATTTTAAGAACCTGAGCCTAATATTCACTTTTTGTATTTGCATGCATACTTCTATCAATATAATTTTCAATTTTCAGGTTCAAAAATACTTTTATTATTTCCCAATCCAAATAAATAAAGAGTTTACCAGATGGTTTTGATAATATATCAACTTTTAAACTTTCTTTTATTAGAAGAAAGAGAACATGGTGTTCATTATATATAACTAAGTCATAAATTATATAATAGTAAGTTAGTAACTGAATTTGACATATAAGAAAAATTATACATGTGTTAGTTGTTTGAGGTAGAAGTAATTTCCGTGCTATAATTGTAAAGAAACTTGGTTATTTCCTTATATATAAAAGAAATGTGATGGAAGTAATGTCTAATGTAAACCAACTTTTACTCATGAATGAAATGAAACTTGTAAAACGTGTAATGCAATAACCATAATCTAAAAGTGAATTCGAAAGAGAAATGAATGTAATATCTAATATATATTAGTCACAACAATTTATGTATAATATTTTTATAACACTAGGTTATATGGTCATGAATTGTGAAGGTAAAATAAAATACATTTAAATAAAATTTAGAATGATACCTAAGTTTTCTTATTAAACCTTTTTACCAAATTTTTAGCCCCTCTTGAAAAAGTTTTAGACCTCCACGGAAAGTGTGGTTACTTCTGAATGATTTGAATGAGATTTGAAAAGTTTTAATTCTCCTCTTTTGTTTTTTGACATCGGTTGTGATTGAATATCAATACAAAGATGAAAACCATATGAATCCATGAAATGCAGGGTCTTAGATATGGAAGGGTATTTTATTTGAATTTTGCTTCTTGTTTGAAAAAGATAACATGTGTGAGGATAAGTATTATTCCGTTGATAGATTTTTTTCCCTTCAGATTTTAGATCATAAACCTAATTTTTGAAATCGCCGACATCAATATTTATTAATGGTATTGTTTATGGCCAGTATTAAACATATAATTCGAAACAACTCACGTACTACCATAGGTTAGATATTTATGAGTATCTTGTCTGTTTTTGTCGTGGATCTCTTGGCTGTAAATACCCAAAAAGGCAAGAGATTCACGTTCGATAACATATAATGGTTTTCTTTGATAACCCTGCTAAGTACAATCATGGTTGCCAAAAGAACCCTCGTACCGGCTGCCTTCCCGTGGATTGTGCAACGTCTTCCTTTGGCATGGGTGCTTAAACTCCGATACTTCGACTTACGCTTATAAGTAATACATCAATAATGACATCTAAACAACTAAGAAAACAAGTTCAATACTGATGCAAACAACGTAGCTAAGCTAATACATAGTTTGAAATACCAATGACTTTCAAATATAAATCAACAAATACCAACATCCACATGTACCAAAGTTCAATACCAACATCCACATATACCATCCACACATACCAAAGTTCAATACCAACACAACATTGATACACATCCATAGTTATTAATGACGCATGGTGCAAAACCTCCTCAAAGTCTTGGCGCACGACGTTGTAAATGGCACGTGCCTTTTTAATTTACTGCTCCATTTCAATTTTTTTATTAATTTAATATATATAACAATTAAAAAGTTCAATATAAATTATATATTTTTTACTATAACATAGGCAACAAAGATTTTTTTAAGACATTTTGCAAAAAAAAACATCATCAAATATATTATCATGAAATTTCAAACTTAATAATCTTCAAAAGCCAAAATTCAAGATAATAGTACATAATACTGATAAACAAGAAATTTGAATTTGATTTAGAAATTATATTTTTCAAATCAATATCTGCATCATCAGATTCACAAGCTTCAACAGTTTTCTCATCTGTCTCATTTAGATTAATTTTTCCTTCGAAATATGTAAAGGAGCTAAAACGGATGCTGAAGAAGCTCTTAATGTGGATGTTCTTTTACTTGGATATATAGCTTGCTTCACTCTTGCTGCCTTAGCAGCAATAACCTAAGTCAAATCGCTATTATCATCATCAAATACAAGATCATAGGAAGCATCAACGCATCATTAATATTTCATATTAACTATTTGTTACAATAATCTGTCTTTCAAGGACATCGAATCAATGGTGCCACAGATGTACCTTTTTTAGTGTTTGATTGTATTTTACAAATCCTAAATCATTTAGTTTAGCTTGAGCTAGCATATTCCTCTTTTATGGGGTTTGGATTGTAAAAAATGAAAAATAAAAAAAGTAAAAAAAGCAATAAAATAACGAAAAGGCGCCTTTTTTTGCTCTGTACGCCATTTGTGTCGATCATCATGCAATTCCATGTGCGCCGCGCCATTAAGGCTGTCAATTGATACCCGAAAAATCTGAAATCCGTCCACATCCGTATTCGAAAAGCGGATAAATACCCAATATCTGAAAAAACGAATGCGGATACGCAGACATCTGCATCCGAAAATTATCCGTCTGGTTATGTCAAGATTAAGTTTATTTTAGTACAATGAAATATATATATTTATTGTTTTATTAATTTAATAGTTTATATTATATGCATTTAATGCATACTAACTGCTTAAAACTATTTATCATCATCATATTTGTTGATTTTACATACTTTAATAATCAATGAGATTGAAAAAAATTATGTTAAACTAAATTTTTATTTATGCTTCTTGATTTATCGATCGTTAGCGGGTAGGATAATTATCTGATATATGTCTGTATCCACGGATGCAAATATATAATATTCTAAAATGATTTTTGATGCGGATACGGATATGACACTATCTACATCTGAAAGTATCTGTTGTTAGACTTACGCGCCATATGAAAGAAAGGCGCAAGCACCGTGCTTTAGTGCGTCTGTCATAACTATGCACATACCATGGTTCAACACATACCAATGATAGATATTGTAGTTCAAACATACATAGGTTGGTACATGTGCAGTTAAAGCACTTAACAGTTTCAAAGCTGTGGAGATGCAAAAATTATAGTGGGGATATAGTGAAAAATAGCGGATGTGCAAAAAGCTTCATTAGATATGAAACCAAATATTTAAATTTAATTTATTCTCATTCTCACATCATTTTTATTGAAATAAATAATATTATTTAAGTTTATACAATAAAACTGAGGAATATCATGATTTATGCAGTTTAGATTTGGTGAGTACAATAGATTTCTGATTTATATTGAGCACTTTATACCTTAAAATTTGATCTTTACTCTAACTTGGTTGATTTAGTTCAAAAGAGAACTAGCCAAATCAACATTTTTATGTTAATGTTGCTAAAATGGATGCTAAAAAGCCTTGATTTAGTGGGTGTAACGGGGCTTAAAGCGGATGCACTGTTTAATATCGCTATATTGAAAAAACATAGTGGTCGAAGAGCGCTATGCGCTATAGCGGAGATTTTGCGGGGCTTTAACTGCACAGGTTGGTACATAAATGAGTCAAAGACATACAAAGTCTACTAATCCATTCAATTATGCCAAATGAAGCTACCGCACTCATTTAAGCATTTTGCAAATTTCTAAGCATTTCATCATTGGGTTCCACAATCAAATTACGAAATTGCGAGCCAAGGGCATCAATGGATCAATTCATCAATCCATGTGTCCCATATCCGAACTCCGCAAATGAATCAGGAGTACATATATACTTGTGCATATATAATACGAAACTATAAAAAAAATGAAATAAAAATTTATTACCATATATGGTTGATGGTACGTTGGATCAACAATTTGTGGCTTGAATTCTTGATTTGGTGCGACACAAAGTGAATATGCACCCTAGTCACCCTTAGTGGTCTAACCACTCGTGTTGTACAATTCATTTAATGGCGAGGAGCGGTAGATGTCGGCTACAACGTGCCTTTGTTACTCTTCGAATATGATCTTCGTAAAATTGTATGCATAAATGAAGTGCATTATTTCAAAAATAATTGATCTGTCTACGCATGTGCACATTGTGCATGCCAATGTACTATTGTCACACTGATGTAAGTGCATAGTAGTACCACACTAGAAACAATTGATGTATGTGAATCTGTGTGCACCTTTTAGGTAGGTCTTTTATTCCGTAAAATTTAGTCGGCCCGCCTAAGATGGTTAATTATACTGGAGGCCTACCAAATGACTTTTCACATAAAGTTTGAATGCAAAGAGAAGCTAATCTTCTTTGCAAGTATGTGTGAAATAAGGACTGAAGAGTAAATTGAAGCCAACGTATTTGGATGGTACATGTCAGATATCTTAGTCAGCTTTCCTTTAGGCCAAACTTGTTTGCTTTCATACTAAATTTGCTTACAACTGACGTATGGTAAATACAGGCCTTTGTGGAAATATCATGGCAATGATGAACAAATACCATTGTTGCGTTAGTTTGTTCAAAATGTTTCAACTTAGATAGGCATGTCAACGGATACTTTCGGATGCGGATAGTGCCATATCCGCATCCGCATCCGAAATGATTTTCGGATATCGGATATCTGCATCCGCGGATACGGACGGATATCAGATAATTATCCTATCCGCTAACGACCGATAAATCAAGAAATATAAATATAAATTTTAAGTTTAACATACATTTTTTTCAATCCAGTTGATCATAAAAGTGTTAAATATAAACAAATATGGCGATAATAAATAGTTTTGAGCGGTTAATAAGCATTAAATGTATATAATATAAACTATTAACTTGATAAAACAACGAATAAATATTTTTCATTATACTAAAATACACACAATTTGTACTATAATATTAACAAAGACCGGACGGATAATTTTCGGATGCGGATGTCTTTGTATCCGTATCAGCATCCGTTTTTTCGGATATCGGATATTATCCGCTTTTCGAATACGGATGCGGACGGATTTCGGATTTTTCGGGTATCCATTGACAACCCTAAACTTAGATCTATTTCTGCAGTAAGTTTTTCCACGAAGCTCATTTATAAAATGAATCCTTTTCTGAAGTGTTGAAATATTTATATATTTATATATTGGCAGGAGAATCCACAGTGTATTTGACATGGCAATCAGAGTGCACAAAAACATACAACAAAGAGACATAGAAGTTGGCCGAAACCTTGGAAACCGAATCCTTCGCTGGCTCGACCGTATGAAGCCATCTGCAGAAATCAACCCACCCCATAAAATCACTCACGGCGCTATTAATAACCCAAAGCAAATATCTTATCCTATTCTACCATCACATAAACTTAGTACCAAAATCACCGAACATGACTCGAAAGGAAAACTGTTCTTTAGCCCCTTGAGGACAAAATCATTTCCTAATATTGCAGTCATGATGCAACCCATCAGGCCGGCTGGCATGAACGGCCAGTTAAGGCAAATGTCCAACTTCAGTGTTTTTAGACATGACATCGCTCTCTGGATGATGAAAAATTGAATGTTGATCTCTGTTTTTGTAGCTGTATATTATTATCAAAAAAATGAATGTGTTGTAACACACTGTATTAGCTGTGTGTGTTCTAAGAGTTAAACTTTTAGGTTGAAGAACTTTGCAGTTTTGGCTATGAAGAATAAGATGTTATGTAATATTTTGGCTGAATTTAACGGAACATTTTGAAATGCAATATTTTGGCTGAATTTAACGGAACATTTTGAAATGCAATATTTTGGCTGAATTTAACGGAACATTTTGAAATGTAACACTCTGTAACTTGTAGCTGTTTATCAAATATTTGCAGTTTTAGGTGTATATTTAAAGAAATTGGCAATTTCTGCTTCAATAAGAGAGCAAGAGGAGCTCTCCCTAGTTGAATTTATGTTATTTTAACTGTTGTTGCTTCCGTTACCCCTTTCGTATTACCCTCAGATCATGTTTAAAATTGTATGATGTTCATTGTTTTTGTAATTGATTGATATAGTGTACAGAGGAGACATTTTTCTCAATAATAATGTACAGACATGCATGTAGAGTTGTTCATATTGCTATGCTTATTAAAGCAAAAATGCGTCATGTTATATGTTATATTATAATGAAGCATTTTTAGATGAGCAATTTTGATCCATAACGGGGTAAGAGCAACTCCAACAGAGAGTGTGGGACAGCACATAATCGAAGATGTGCATCAAGAAACAGCTCCAGCAGATGGTGGAAATTTGTATAGTGTGGAAATGGAGGCGATAGTGTGAAGATCCTGGATCTATTGAGGCGCCTGTTCGACAGGCGCCTCAATTTCCCTTTCCAGGCCAGGCGCCTGTTCAACAGGCGTCTGAGTCTCAACCGCCTAGTCTGATTCTGTTGTAGAAATTAGCTCTCCAAAATTCGGAGTGTGGAAAATCGTACATCCACGCTCCGAGCTGTTGGTGATGCTCTAACAGCAAGAAATCAGCTGGTTCAATTTTGCCGGTCTCGGATTGTTCAATCGAAAACACAGGTCTTTTTACAAATTTAAAAAAAAACTCATTCATTAACAGAAATACAGTAGATTTTTCATTTTAAAAAAAAACGTGTATTCGTTATTTGGACAGAGGAAAGTATGACCACTTAATTTTCTAAAGTACTTGTAATTTGAATTGGCTGAGAATCAACCTCAACCTTTTTCATTTAGTGGAAAAGGTACGACAAATGAAAAACAGAATTGTTACGTAAGCAATATGTGATTATAAAGTTATGATGGTACTATAGCGTATTACGTTCGGCTTACGACATTCTTATGTCATAAACTCAACAAGCTATAACATTGATGTGTTCCTAACTTAATGATACCAAGTCAAGTATATGTGTGTATATATTAACATACCTAAAATCAAACATAAATGGTTAAGACTTGCATACAAAAATTTACACTTAGATTCATATCTGCTAGGTATAATTTTATAATTTTTTTTTTTAGATCATGGGGAACCTTAAGATCATGGTATTCATTGATACTCACTTAACTAAACCCCACGCCGTGTGTCTATCCCGCTTTTATTTAGTCGTCGCACACGGATGCTTAACGTTGAAACTCCCACTGATGGTTTGACGCTGGAATTCGAACCTGCCCGGACACAGTCATTTGGTTCCCATCTCCCAGCTCCCAAACCAACCGAGCTACGAACGGCGGGTATAATTTTATAAATTATTGACAAACATCATTATCATTGTCCAAGGGGTCAAATGATTCGGTTTTATTGACATGTGATATGTTGTTCCAGGGCCATGTCGTATATAAAATACAATTTCAAAAAAAAAAATTATTTTTAATATATTATTAAGAAAAAAAAAGTAGACTTAAGCTGATCAACTTTCAACGTTGTATAGAATAGGTATGATTACTCTACAATTTATCAACTTTTGCAACGCATTTATCACATTATTAGTACAATGCATGCATCAATCACATAATCTACAAATAAAACGTTTTTTTCCCTCCTTAACTTTTTCTTTCAAAAGGGTGTTCAAATTAGAAAAGAAGCCATGATCTTTCGGTATCATTAAAACTTGGTGGTTGAGATTAGTTGTAAGCTAGACTAAAGTATTTGATTACTGACTCAGTTTAAACTTTTAACTGTGATACCATACCTATATTAACACATTTTCCAAAATATATATTTTCTTAATAAAAAAAAAATTAATTTGAATAATGTTATCCCGCTTTTTGGTCAAAGCTGGAATATCAACAAATCGGCTGGATATCAGGATTGGAGTTCAATTGGAAACAAGGCTGCAATGGATATCGTCAAAATTTGGTCGAGCTCCAATCAGGACGGAATCGATTGGAAATGATGATGAGGACTAGGAGAGGCTACGTTTCAAGTTTCAGGTTAATCGGAGTTTGTACGAAGAAGATACGATCGATACAAGGTAGGAAGAAGGTACTGTTCGAATCCATCATCTTCCCTTGCCTCGACTCCATCATCTTCCCTTGCCTCGACTCCATCATCTTCCCTTGCCTCGACTCCGTCATCTTCCCTTGCCTCGACTCCATCAAACTTCCCTTGCCTCGACTCCATCATCTTCCCTTGCCTCGACTCCATCGAACTTCCCTTGCCTCGACTCCATCGGTTTTCCCTTGCCTCGACTCCATCGAACTTCCCTTGCCTCGACTCCATCGAACTTCCCTTGCTTCAACTCCATCATCTTCGAATCCATTTCAACTGAGAATCCTTCGAATCCATTACCTCGAATCCAAGCCATGGATTCGACCCAGTCAAACCGGAGTACAAAACGGAACGAAGCGAGAGACACGCGCCACATCGCAGTAAGCATCGAGTCGACCGAATCGATTCGAACCAAGATCGATTCGAACGAATCGATTCGAACTAGATCGATTCGAACCAGGCTAGTCAACCAGAAATGCAACCTTGAATCGATCATAACTTGAGATCTACACATCCAAATGCTATGAAATTTTCACAGAAGCTTCAACACATGATGAAGAATGTTCACACCAAATTTCAGCTCGATTGGACAATTTCTTGATCGATTCGAACATAGCTTCGAATCGATCCCAAAGTGGGCCCGGATTTCCAGAAAGCAGGGCATGTGGGCCCCCTGACGTACCAGAACTGGTCTCCCCTCAATTTAGGCGAAATATCAGCCTCCTACACCTATAAATAGAGCCCCTGGTCATTCAGAAAAGAGGTCGGACAACTTTGAGAGCTAAAGAGCGCCCGGACTCTGCCAGATTTACTCCAGATCACCATTGCTGCCTTAGATTCAGATTATAATCATAAAATCCGTTGTACTACGCGATAGGAAATTGTAATCTTCAAGCATCGATCAATAAAAGATAAAAACTTTGGAGTGGACGTAGGCCGGAGATAGCCGAACCACTATAAATCTCGTGTTTTCGTTCATTATTTCTGGATTGCTGTTTGTTACTTGCTTAGATTTGTGATTTGTGTGTGAATACTGTTGATTTGTATTCATACGCTGGTGCTTTCACTACACTTGGGGTTTGTGACCATTTTTGGCGCAAACACTTTGGTGCTTTCACTGAGAGCGACTAGCACCCGCTACATCGGATTGAAGTTCAGATTTAGAAAGCGTGAAGAGTTTACATGTGAAAGACAATGACTCGACAGACAAGTAGAAGGCAAAGAGCTGAGAGAAGCCAACGGGGAGGAAGTCAAGAGGCATCCTCTGGTGCTGGAGAAGGACAAGCTTCGATTTACATTACCAGAGATGAAATGGAAGCTATGGCAAATTCGTTACATGAGAGGTTGCTGAAGAGTCAACAAGATATGATGCAGACTTTCTTCGAGCAGATAAGAGCTGCAGGAACACAGAACCTTGGACCAACTACAGCAACTACAAATGTGGAACAAGGAACTAGGGTTGCGGAACCTAATGGAGTACAGAATACAGAACCGGAAGGCAATCAACAAGGGCTTGGGGGCAGGCCCGCAGGATCTAACGCAGAAGGACCTTTGGAGGGGGTACAGCAAGCTAGAGCCAACGTTGCGGCTAATGAGCCACATGAGGAATATGTGCCGGAGTTCCCACGAGAGCATGGGGGGCAACCCCTAACAGGCAACGCTGGATTAATGGAAATTATTAGGAAGACTATGCGTGGAGGTTTGACCAATAGAGATTCGGAAGGAGTGAACAGGAGTCCGTTCGCTCGAGAAATCAGGGTAGCTCAGAATCCGCCTAAGTTCAAGTTACCTAGTGTGGAAGCATATAATGGCAAAGCTGACCCAACTGATCACTTGATGAGATATACTAGACGCATGGAAGTACTGGGGGCATCGGAGGAAGTGATGGCCAGATGTTTCCCTTTATACTTGACAGATCTAGCGGCAATGTGGTTTAGGCAGCTGGAAGAAGGATCTATCAGGACTTGGAGGGAATTGGTGGACAGGTTTTTGGGACAGTTTCGGGTTCATATCAAAAGACCTAAGAACGTGATGACGTTGACATCGGTAAAGCAAAGGACGGATGAATCACTTAGAGCATTTTTGACTCGATTTAATGCGGCGGTTGCTTCGGTGGATCGGCCGGATCCATCGATGGTTTTGATGGCGGCAGTGTCGGGAGTCAGAGAGGATTCAGATTTTAAAGTATCTTTAGTACGAGACCCGCCACTGGATCTCGGGGAATTCTTCCACGAAGCTGAAAGGTTCCTTCGGCAAGAAGATGCATGTATGGACTTAAAGTTAAAAGAGGTGAATGTGACTGAGGGTGGAGGACCATCCAATGGAAGCTCGGACAAAGATAAAGGAAAAAGGAAGTTGGGCGACGATTCAGGAAAATCCAGGAAGCAATGGAAGGATCCAAAGTTTTCCACATACACAGAATTAAACGAGACGCAGGAGCGGATATTCATGGAAACTCGGAATCGCCTTCCTTACCGGAGGCCGGCTAGGAGAGAATCATCCGAGCGGGAGAGGGCATCTGGAAAGCATTGTCTCTTCCACGATTTGGACGGGCATGATACCAACAGCTGCAGGCACCTAAAGGATATAATTGAGGAGCATGTGAGGAATGGGCAGTTGAGGCAGTATGTTGGGGCTCGGAATGCAGCGGTGGAGCAGGAGCAGCCACCGCCTACCTCAAACCATGAGGATATGAGGTACAGGAATAATGGTCGATTGGTAATCAATTGATCAGGATAATATGAAATAAGTAGCAAACCATTGGCGAGCAACCGAGTCATTTACACATGTATGGGGACGGAGATAGCCCCTAGGCATGCTCTGAATGATGATAAACCGCAAAGCCATGTTTTGCGAAATCTGTCTTTTGTTTTTGGATTGGACACTTAGTTTTCTGGTTTGGTTTTGGAGTTTGGATTGAACTCCTGGTTTTTGTTTGCTTTCTGCTTTGGATTTTCGTTCGGATGACTGGTTTTTGTTTTGGGTTTTCTGTTTTGGATGTCGGTTTGGATTTCTGATTTTCGGATTGGATTTTGATTGGATTCTTTATTGTTTTTGATAAACGGTCGTCGAGTATGGACTATGCTCGGCAAGGGTCCGGAGTGACCAGGATTCGGCCTAGGACTTAGGCCTCCTATTATCAATTATTGTTTCAGGTCGTTGAGTATGGACTATGCTCAGCAAGGGTCCGGAGCGACCAGGATTCGGCTTAGGACTTAAGCCACGGCATTACTTGCGTCCAGGGACACTGGACCACGGTCGTCAGGTGTGGATTGCGCTTGGCAAGAACCCGGAGAGGTTACATCAGCGTCCAGGGACACTGGACCACGGTCGTCGTGTGTGGATTGCGCTTGACAAGAGCCCAGAGAGGTTATAGATTTGGATATCGGCCCGGAGAGGTCCTGGATTTGGCTATTGGCTGTTGGATAAGAATGGATCAAAGGCTCGGTCTTCGAGTTCGGATGGACATGGAATTGGCTACGGACTTTGGATATCGGATACGGAATTATTCAAAACACGCCTTCTTATCACAAGGCATGTTTTGGGGGGCAAATGTTATCCCGCTTTTTGGTCAAAGCTGGAATATCAACAAATCGGCTGGATATCAGGATTGGAGTTCAATTGGAAACAAGGCTGCAATGGATATCGTCAAAATTTGGTCGAGCTCCAATCAGGACGGAATCGATTGGAAATGATGATGAGGACTAGGAGAGGCTACGTTTCAAGTTTCAGGTTAATCGGAGTTTGTACGAAGAAGATACGATCGATACAAGGTAGGAAGAAGGTACTGTTCGAATCCATCATCTTCCCTTGCCTCGACTCCATCATCTTCCCTTGCCTCGACTCCATCATCTTCCCTTGCCTCGACTCCGTCATCTTCCCTTGCCTCGACTCCATCATCTTCCCTTGCCTCGACTCCATCAAACTTCCCTTGCCTCGACTCCATCATCTTCCCTTGCCTCGACTCCATCGAACTTCCCTTGCCTCGACTCCATCGGTTTTCCCTTGCCTCGACTCCATCGAACTTCCCTTGCCTCGACTCCATCGAACTTCCCTTGCCTCGACTCCATCGAACTTCCCTTGCTTCAACTCCATCATCTTCGAATCCATTTCAACTGAGAATCCTTCGAATCCATTACCTCGAATCCAAGCCATGGATTCGACCCAGTCAAACCGGAGTACAAAACGGAACGAAGCGAGAGACACGCGCCACATCGCAGTAAGCATCGAGTCGACCGAATCGATTCGAACCAAGATCGATTCGAACGAATCGATTCGAACTAGATCGATTCGAACCAGGCTAGTCAACCAGAAATGCAACCTTGAATCGATCATAACTTGAGATCTACACATCCAAATGCTATGAAATTTTCACAGAAGCTTCAACACATGATGAAGAATGTTCACACCAAATTTCAGCTCGATTGGACAATTTCTTGATCGATTCGAACATAGCTTCGAATCGATCCCAAAGTGGGCCCGGATTTCCAGAAAGCAGGGCATGTGGGCCCCCTGACGTACCAGAACTGGTCTCCCCTCAATTTAGGCGAAATATCAGCCTCCTACACCTATAAATAGAGCCCCTGGTCATTCAGAAAAGAGGTCGGACAACTTTGAGAGCTAAAGAGCGCCCGGACTCTGCCAGATTTACTCCAGATCACCATTGCTGCCTTAGATTCAGATTATAATCATAAAATCCGTTGTACTACGCGATAGGAAATTGTAATCTTCAAGCATCGATCAATAAAAGATAAAAACTTTGGAGTGGACGTAGGCCGGAGATAGCCGAACCACTATAAATCTCGTGTTTTCGTTCATTATTTCTGGATTGCTGTTTGTTACTTGTTTAGATTTGTGATTTGTGTGTGAATACTGTTGATTTGTATTCATACGCTGGTGCTTTCACTACACTTGGGGTTTGTGACCATTTTTGGCGCAAACAAATAAGCAAATTAACGAGTGAAGTACCATGTAAGGCTTTATATCTTTATCAAGATATATATAGGCATTACGCGTTAGTCAATAAAATCGTCCGTTCTTTGCATATATCATTTTACCAACTAAAGGTATAACTATGATTTTGTTCCCTTATCTTTTACTTAAAGTGACCACTTTATCATACGTATGAGCTGAATGCCTCTAGTTATTATTATTATCATCATTTATATATATGTTTTAAAAAGAAAATCTACGTGGGTAATCAAATTCTTTACGTGAACTTGTAAAGTTTGATTTGTAGGTCATGCAGCAATATAAGTATGCCTTTTTTTTGAATATATTTGCTTTCTGTAAGAAAACATAATGCTAATGTAGTAATATACGTATCGGCATATTTGATTTATTTATTTGTAAATGCTAACTTATTCATATATTATTACAATATTTTCCCCCACAATCCCACGTTATCGAAACTTAAGTCCTCTAATTGAAAAGTGCAGAGAGCGTTCACATTTGTATTCGAGCCAATGAGTCACGATAGTTCAAGAATTTTATTCTAGTCAATTAAATCCTAAATCTTGTGAAAAATAATTTAAAAGTGTGGATTATAAAGAGTATTAGCTTTAATTTCTATGAAAATCACCAATATCTTAATATAACTCATATCCTGTTAACTTCATGAAGAAAGTTAAAAATTAGAAAGAAAAAAAATGTTTTTCTTTTCAAATAGAAAAACATAGTATTTATGAATAAACAGGCAAATAAAATTTATATGACTACCCTAATAACGAAATAAGGATCTTAAAAATAGTGGTGCTAAAGACATGCTTATGACACTATGGCTGGAGTGTAATTTTTTTTTTTATTTCTTAGCACTCTACCCCGCTGCATTTAATTCCTCTCTTCGAAAATTTCACATATTTTTTGAAAAATAAATAAATCATCCTCCGTGAAGAGAAGAGTACTCGTGAAAAAATTGCACATACGATTTGAAAAGTTGGTTTCATAATGAATCAATTTTCAAACAACTTCAGCCAGAACTATAATTCTACATTTACAAATTTAGTGCGGTGTGAATGACACGACCTTCGATGGTCTAAATATTTTTTACACTACAGTCAATGGACCACCGTCCGGACCTAAATTGCGCATCCAACGATTGTCCACCAACCTTACCGCTCTTAGCAGAAAGTACGGTGCCTTTAGCACCACACTAAAGTTATATTTGAGATGAGTTTTTCTTCTCATCAACTTTCTTCCAATCATTCATCTAAACAAATATTGTAATCAAAGAAGATTAATGGTAGGAGTTTCAAGGTTTTTAAAAGATATAATAAATATGGAATGAATGTATGAGTCATTTTTAAGTACGATTACAACATTGTGTTTTATTTTCAGAATTGGGCAATTTTTAGTGGAAATTATGGTTGCTCATTTCAAAAGCACACCCAATCAAACAATAAAGAAGCATTACTAAAATGTTAGAAAAATCACCGTGGGAATCTATGTGTAATGCAAACGACATCTTGTTTCCGCCTTCTTAATACTGATTCTTAAAAATACAAATTATTACATTAATAATACTTCTTAATACCAAGCTACCACATTTTTTTTAATGTGAAAAACTCGTTTGATAACGTTTTATGTGTCGAACTTTTATTTATTTGGCAATACACTACTGAACGATTGCGAATGATTTCACTGGGCAAGGTTCAACGACAAAACTTTAGTTCATTAGATATAATACCATCAAATGCACATGATATCATGAAGTATGAATTGATTAATGGCATTAATAATTTAAGGCATGGCATTAGAAAGGTGAAAACAAGATGTTTTTAATAACACACTTAATTGAGATATTTTATACTAAAAGAAGATTATTGATTAATAAAGATATTTCTTAAATATTACTTCTGATACCGGTTAATTGCTACCCTTGGATTTCGGTCCCAAGACCTCGATATAAATAATCTAGAGATTCAAAGACATCCTCGTAAACAAATATCTTTTCCTTTCTAACCATTCATTTAGCACTTCTAAGAAAAGCTAGGTTAAAAAATAACATATTTGTTTCTTTAAAACATTAAATTCCCATTTATTTAGCAATAACTCCCTTTATGAAATATCAAATTTATTAATTTAATACTTCACAACGGTGGGAACCACCGTCAGTTACAATCTCACGAAAAAAATATTTAATGTGGTTTTTCATTAATTTTAATTAAACATCAAATGATAATATATTGAAAATAAAATAAAATTGGAGAGGTTTAAGGAGATATCATTGAAGAAAACAAAGTAAATAGCATTGAAGAGACTAGAAGACATGTTAAATATATGTTTCTTACTTATTTAGCTTCACGCAATTTGGTTTTGCAAGTCTATAGTAGACAAACCTCTATAACGGACGGTTTGATTAAATTTCCAAAACTCTCATTATAAAACTATATTTATTAAGTCAATACCATTAAATCTCTTTTATTTTAGTATTTAGTTTAAGTTTATTAATTTTCTTTAATTCAAATATGTTTCCTTAAATAATAAAAAAGCTACAAGTGCATTTTTTATGTTGTTATAAGAGAAGTCCATTTAGCAATGAATATGTAAATTAATTTTCTATTTGTTGGAATACAAAAAGTGCAAAATAATTTGCACTTTTCTAGTTGACTTGCACTTTTCGCTAATTATTTCAAAATTCTAAAAAATTTGGTAATGGTAAAAAATGAAATTATTAATAAAATTATACATAAATAACAATTATAACTACATAATAATTAAGAGATCAGACATTTTTTTTTAATTTTTAAAAAACTTTTTAAAAGACGCAAATTAACTTGCACTTTCCATCAGAAAAGTGCAAATAGTTTTTTATTTTGGAAAAATAGAGATTTGATTTACATATTTATTGGTATAAGGACTTTTCTTACAACTACTTTAGGGACCCAGTTATCAATGTCCCTTCTTTAAATCCATCCATATAATAATGTACTTAACTCCATATAAGAATCATTACCCATTAATTTCCTTACATTTGCAAATAATAATAATTACTACCTGTTCCAAACTAACACAAACCTAGGATATAAGTGTGCATAAACATAATACAAATGAAGGATACCAATAGAATACAAGATCTCATTATAACCCAAAGGCTCTACAAAAGGAAATTCCTAAACGAAGTCCTCTATTTCAATACCAAGCCATCTCATATTTCCTAAATGAGCCTAAAGACTCAATCCACGATTCAATTGGACCCCGTACGCAAAAGTTATTCAAGTTAGAAGTTCTAAGTGAAAAAACGTCGAAAATAATTTAATAGAGACAAATATGTAAAAAAACTACGTCAGCCTAAATCGTGTTTGAACCTCACACAATAACTTTGATCGACTATATCTCTTGCCTATGAATGAGTTAGTGTTGCCACCTCCTACCAGAGTTCTTAGCACATCGAGCCACATCCATCTGTGTTGGCTTCGCCTCTTGCATGTTTCTTCTTTCAAATTATTTTAATAACCTTTTAACTATTTTATAAAATTTAAAAAGAATCTCAAAATTAAAAATCAACGAATCTTACTTGTAATATTATTTTTGTATGATAAAAAAAATTTTCTTCAAAGCGTTTCATTTGAATATCATGCTTCAACATTAGTTATTTGAGGTTAAATGAAACAATTCAGTTAACTTACTTATGGTCGATAATTAAATTGAGTTTAAACAAAAAATGCATTTAAACTTTTTGGACAATATTAATGCGTATGGTCAGATTTAAAAAATTCCCAATGGAAACAAGACATTCGGTTCAAATTAAGTCGGTGGTATGTTATATACACACACACGCGCGCGCGCGCGCGCACACACACACCAACCCGTCCCAAAATAGGCCCAAATTCCGATCTTGAAAAGGCCCATCGAAACTTAGACCCATTCCAAAGCTAGCTGTTTGTTGGTAAAAGCAATAACAACAAAAAGCTATAACTATTCTTTCAGAACTCACAACGAAAGGAACAAAGTATAATAGCAAATTGTACCCATTTATTTCAAAATAAATTCAAATGTCATAATACAGGAAAAAACATATTCTCCACAATAACCGTTACATCATTTGTTCGAAAGTATTCCTCACGGGTACAATAAAAAACATCTTAAATAAATAACAATAATCGTCACAAGCTCTGCTCATGTTGTCTATAAGCATCATCATCATTATTACTCCTTCATTAACCTGCATTGTAATGAGGAAGGAGTCAGAACAACAGGTGTTTGGTGAATAAAAACCTCGAGCCTTATTATTTCAGTACTTGGGCAGTATATGTTAAAATAGGAATATGTCTACATGTTCTAAAACCATTTAATACTTCATATAAGGAAAGGAGGTGGGCCCTCAAACAACCACCTAATACCTTCCATTCTCGAAGCAAGTTTCTCCATCCCATTACTCATACCAACGTCATAAATGTCTAACAATGCGAGAGACAGAACCCAAGCCACTTAATACCTTTTAATGGAAAAATAGGCCGACTCTAACCATTTAAGATTTCATTTGAGGCAGACCCCCATCATTTAATATCTATCCCCAAGGCGGACTCTACACCGGCATCTATCTAGTTAACATTGCACGAAAATCTCTTCAGATGCTTAATACTTCCTATTGAAGCGGACCTTTCCGAGATATTCTTAGCCGTGCCTAAACCCAATCACGACCATTTAATACTTCATTTGGGGAAGAAGGCGGACCCTCAAACAACCACTTAATACCTTTCAAACCTCGAAGTAGGTCCTTTGTCTTATGACCCGTACCCATGATAACATCTCACATTGGCCTGATTATTCGTAGGTATTGGTAGCCAGATTAACTGGGCAGATTTACCCTATAGAATTATGACTAACCTCGCGTCATCATAGTTACTTATCATAGGCGATGTCTCACATCAGCCCCAAAGTCACACTGCTAGTAGTTGATTAGCTGGGCAGACTTCCGTGTCTTTTAGCTGACCTCATACCACTTATGAGTTAGTCATTTTTTAGAACACTCCTAATATATTATCACACACCTACCTTGTCCATTAATTAGGCTATATAAGGATTCCTTCTTATTTTTCCTTAACACATCAATTACCTTCCTCGGGGGATTTAATAACAATTATTATCTAATTAACTATGCAATTAAACGTTATAATTGTACGTTATTTACGGTAATAAATATACAAATATATACGCACCTACTATTTTCTATGCGTGTGAAGATTTCGCCCTAACTAACGTTTAAATGTCAATTCCTTTTTAATAACAATAATACAAGTCCTTTTCCATATTATCAATGGTACCAAATTTCCAATATCCATAATAAGGAATTTCAATATCCTTAATAAAGGATTCAACATTCATATCCAAAAATTGTAATAAAAAGACTTGTACATAGTAAAAATTTCAACTCAATCTATCATATCAAAGCAGGGAATAATCTCAAAAATAGAAATTGCAATTCTAGTTTCAATCTCTATTCAACCCCTCTTTTATAAAGAATTTAAATAATGAGATTTCTCATTTATATTCGTATGGAATAAATGGTGTTAACTATGAATAAATTCATACTTTTACACCTTATCCCTTAATTGAAACCTCATAATCAAATTAGAATTTAAAGAGGAGTAAAATAGAAATTAAAATCACCAAAAACTACATATCCCAAAAATTTAATGTAATCAGTTAAGAATTCCAACAAGAATTGAAATTTCAAATTATAAAAGTTTTAGGGGGTTTCATTTTTTTTATTTGCGTAAACCCAAAACCTTAAGGCATATCCAACTCCATAATATACTAAACAATTACTGGAATAAAAATACTAAGGTTTCCACCCAAAGATTATCCTTAGCCTTTCGTATGGATTTGCAATGCCAAAGCACTCTTTTCCAGATCTTTTCTTTTGATACACACACACACAAGAGCAAGGGATTGGTATATAATTTTGTTAAATTCAGAGAGGTTGAAGAGAAGTGAATAGATTAAAATAATAATTAGAAACAAAATAGAATCCTTACCTGAATTCCTAATCAAATTTCTGAATCTAACTGAAGATAGAAAATGACAGAGTTTCGCTGAATTCCCAAATATTTTTGTGAATAAAAGTGGAGAGGGTAGGGTCCTATTTATAAGGGTTGAAATTTACCAAAACTGTAGAATGAAAATAGATTAAAAATGGATAAATTTGGAATGTTCATTGATAGGAAAACCCTATCTGCCACCAATAGGAGTAGTCCACTGCCCTATACGCACTGATTAACCACTAGTGGTCGATCGATTGGGGTGGGCGATCGACCCTTCTGCCTATTTTTGGGAACACAATTATTTTTGTACTGTTGTTTTATTTAACTCCTTTACTATACTTTTAACTTTGATTTTTAACGTTAATGATTTCTTAACCCTCTAATCTCAGTTAATTTTTAAATTTCAAATATAATTAGTTATTTGAATTTAAATTAAATTATTTTAAACCTAAAAACTTCAAATGTCCATAACTTTTTCGTTTGAGCTCTAGTTTCAGCATATTATATATGGAAGAGATTTTAATTTCGCCATGAGCGCAATGGTACAACTTTTGTGGCTAAATTACACCTTTTATAAAATTTTCACTTTTACCCTTACTTAATTTAATTTAATTTACTTATTTAATTCTTACTGATTTTTCGGGGTGTTACATTCTCTCCCCACTTAAAAAGGATTTCATTCCCGAAATCTCTCCAAGGAGCGAACAACATAACGCGTAATAACATCCATGTTATACAACCAAGTTATCTACACATCCATCTACTCAATCAAAGTGCAATGTGATAATGTACTGCAGACATACTAAAGTGAGCTCAATCCTTGCATGAGTGTGTAATCGTGTCATGCAAGTATGTATGCAGGTACCCTAAATGTGCATAAAAATTTCTACATGAGTGTAAAGTGATAGTGCGAAATTGTGGCAACCATCTCCTACCTCCAATCTAGTAACCACAATGCAACCAAAATCCTAATTTTGAAGAGAAAATTTACCATTGAAAAGCTCTGGATGAGAGATCTTCATCTTTTCTTTAGTTTCCCATGTATTTTCTACTGGGTTATCTGCCCATTGCACTCGAACCAATCTAATTTTTTGTTGTGGAGCCTATTAGTTTCGTGCTTCACAATGCATGCGGTGGCACGAGAAACTATTGACTCCGTCCCTATATCCCCCAACTGATCAGGTTCTACTACAATGACGGTGTCATGAAAGCATTTCCTAAGGTGAGAAACATGAACAACATCGTGGACTCCTGCCAGTCGGTCCGGAAGCTCCACGTGATAAGCAAGACTTCCTATCCTTTCCAAACATCGAAATGGCCTAACAAATCTAGGTGCCAATTTTCTTGACTTGCTAAATCTAACAATCTTTCTAAGAGGGGAGACTTTGACAAATACCATATCTCCTACCTCAAATTCTAGCTCTTTCCTTCTTTTATCTTCATAAGATTTTTGGCGATCTTGCACTGCCTTCATTCGTTGCCTGATTAATTCTACTTTTTCTGTGGTACCATAGATCAAATCGGGTCTGAACAAAATTTTGTCGGTGGTTTTCCACCAACAACTTGGCAATTTGCACGGCCTTCCATAAAGTACTTCAAAAGGGCCATGCCAATCGTCGCTTGATAGCTATTATTATACGCGAACTCAACCAATGGTGGGTGATGTTCCTAATGCGCTCTGAAGTCCAAGATGCAAGCTCTCATCCTCCAAAATCCTATTTACTCATTCCGTCTAACCATCTGTCTGTGGATGGTAAGCCATGCTAAGATTCAACGAAGTTCCCAAAGTTGCTTGCAAACTCCTTTAAAACTCGTTAGTGAATAATGGGTCCCTATCACAAACAATGTTCGTTGGAATGCCATGTAATCAGACGATCTCCTTGATGTAAATATGTGCAATACACGCGGCATTCTTATTGTTTCTAACAGGAATAAAATGACTACTCTTAGTGGGTCTACCTAGAACAACCCAAATAGCTTCATTACCCTTTTCTGACTCCTAGGTAATCCTTCCACGAATCCATCAGAATGTGTTCCCATTTCTAAGTTGGAATCTCCAAAGGTGATAGTAACCCTCCGAACTTCTCTTGCTTAGCCGTTATCTTCTGACATGTCAAGCACTTAGCAAAAAACTCAGATACTCTTCTCTTCATTCTAGGTCAAAAGAAAATCCATTTCATATCCTTATACAATTTATCTCCTTCTAGGTGAATAGTCATCTTAGAGCAATGATATTCCATTAACACCTCCTCTATTACGCCATTAATCATTGAGACACAAAGGTGTCCATCCTTTCTCAACCATCCCTTCTCATTAATAGAGTGTTTACTGACATGTGGAAAATATTCTCCTCTCCTCAACTTCTCCAAAATCTCCACTGACTTCTCATCCTTCATCTGCTCAAGCCCAATACGTTCCATTAAAGCTGGCCTAACATGCATTATTGCTAAAAAGCCTTGCATAGGTTGTGTTGGTCGTTGGAAGTTAAAATTTGGGAGATACTCCAACTGCCTCCATTTATTTATAGCGCTTAAGGTAGCGTTCCTCCAACTAAGGGCATTGGCGACTACGTTCCCTTTTGCAGGAGTATATTGTATACCAAAATCAAATGATGCAATATATTCCATCCATCTCTGCTGCCTAAGATTTAAATCTTTTTGGAAAAATAAGTATTTGAGTGATTCATGGTCAGTGAATAACTCAAACCTTTCTCCTAAAAGATAATGCCTCCATATCTTCAAGGCAAAGATAATTACTGCCAACTTCAAGTAGTAACTAGATATCTTTTCTCATGATCCTTCAATTGCCAACTTCAAACAATTTCCTTCCCTTCTATGCCACAAGCATCTGTGAAAACCACGAATGGTTTGGTCCCGTCGAGAATGGTGAGCACATGTGCACTTGGCAATAACTCCTTAAGCTTCTCGAATGCTTTAGCACATCCATTATCCCAAGAAAAGACTAGGTTCTTCTTAGTCAAGTGTGTTAAGGGGCTGCTATTCTTGCAAAGTTCTTTATGAACTTCCTATAATAGCCTGCCAGCCCTAGAAAACTTCTAACTTCTGATGCATTCTTAGGAACTCTCCATCTTTGAACAACCTCCACTTTGGCGGAGTCCACCGCTAGTCCTTACTCAGAAACAATATGTCCAAGAAATCTAACCTCCTTCTTCCAAAAGTGACACTTAGCAAATTTGGCCTTAAGATGGTGCCTTCTTAAATTTCCTAGTACCTCTCTAGGTGGTCTTCTTTCTCCTGTTCACTTTTGGAGAATACCAAGATATCATCCATGAATACAGCATGAATTTATTGGGTTTCCCCTAAACACCCTACTCATCAAATCTACAAAGCATGCGGTAGCATTCATCAATCCAAAAGGCATTACTTACCATAAATAGAGTCTATCTGGTGTACGAAATGTGGTCTTCAACTTGCTATCTTCTGCAATCCTTAAATTATGGAATCCGGTTGCCAAGTCTAGTTGGGAAAAGACTTTGGCTCCCACAAGTTGGTCGAACAAGTCATATATCCTGTAACATCCCTCATTTTGAGGCCCGAAAACAAGTACTACAGATGTTGCAGTCATCCACAGTATTAATTTTCGGTGATAAAATACGGCTATGTTTATCATATCAATATATTAGAAGCATATGAATATGATTCTATTTTTAAAAATTCAATTCAATAATAAGCTTTCACATTTCGTTTCACAAATAAGATTTCATATTCATTACATAATCTCATTCAATCCTTCGTTCAGAGAAAATATAATTATTACAAAATACTTTAGGAGCGACATATAAAGATGCACCCTTAGTTGATCAGAGTCTAATATTTGACAGCTATAACCTCTGTCATTACATCCATTTAGACACAAAACAACACAACCAAAAATAAAGCTCATACTAATAGCTAGCTCACCTCCTATACATCTTCGGATGCTTATTTGTCTAATCTAAAAACCAAAAAACCCTTACTCCGTACCAACTTGAGCACCCCGAGAGTTTAAGGGAAAAAACAAAAACTTTGGGTTGGGCAAAAATTATGGTATGAATTATGCCATCTCGAACCAGAATAGATATCTAGTGAGACCACGCCGTAGAGAAGAATGGGTTTTCTCCTCACTAGTATCTTAACTAATTATGTCGATCAAAATTCATGCATCTGCAACCACAATGGTTAGAACAGAGTAAAATAAGCATTTGCAGGCATGCAACATGGGTAAGTCTGACTAATCTATGTTCGTAGTGTTATGCACTTACCCACCCAAAATCATAAGAATGGATTATCCATCCCAATTTAAAAGACTATCCGTCTAAATTTAAATGACTATCTGTCTTAATTTAATCGGACTATCCATCTTATATTTATTTGGACTACCTATCTCACATATAAACATTATGTGGATTATCTATCACAGGCCATATGGACTACCCATTACACATGGTTTATCTAATTGAAATTCATGTGGACTATCCATCACACATGTCTCATTTGTCTAAAATTATATGGACTATCCATCACACATATCATAGTTTTTCTACAATGACTATGAACCCATCATGAAGCATATAGAGATTATCTATCTCTGGCATTATGTGGACTATCCATTACACATCTCATAGTTTTTCTAGGATGATTATGAACCTACCAAATATCAATTATAATTAGAATATAACATTATTCATCCAAGTGTTCAACCTATGTATATTGGTATCCCTAATTAGGTTGTCAAACCCTCAAACTTATGGCATATCGAAAATAATATACATTGGTATCCCTAATGAAGTTATTGAACTCATAAAACATATGGCTTATCAAGCCATCAATGTAACAATTCGAATTAGAAGACTTATGACATCCATGCCATTAAAACGATATCATACCTCTATCCGAGATTTGAAAACAAAACTCTAATTTTTTAAA
Source organism: Allium fistulosum (assembly GCA_030737815.1). Lineage (NCBI taxonomy): Eukaryota > Viridiplantae > Streptophyta > Magnoliopsida > Asparagales > Amaryllidaceae > Allium > Allium fistulosum. The sequence goes on from CM060903.1 coordinate 73,192,016, forward strand.
ATATATGGCTATACTGCCGAAATCATAAGGTTATCGACTTTCTTAAAACATACGTTATCTCGTCTTTATAACATACATTTTGTTTGCAAAACTAAACAAGGCTTCTTGTCCTACAAAGCATCAGTTTCGAAATAAAAGAGTTACGACATCAAAGCCGCATAACCTAGTTGCCGAAAATAGAGAAAACATGTGATGTCGGAGCTGACAAGCTACGACATTAATTACTCAAGTCAAAATCAATTTCTTACAGCATCGATACTTTATAAAACCGTGATGTTGAAAATATAGTACATCGGCTATTATGCCGCAAAAACAGTTGATATCAGAAATGATGACTTGCGGCATCGAAGCCTTTAAACATTTGATATCGACTTTATAAAACTGTGGCAACTACGCCGCTACTTGAAGGTCGTCGAAAATAAAAACATGCGGCATCAAAGCCTTTAAAGCATAGGTTTCAAGGTTAAAGATTTATGACATCGATGCCTTCTGATATGGGTTTCAAGAACAAAAGGACAAGGGATGTTGAAAGGGTTCTAGTGAGTTACGAAATCACTGATGTCGAAATAATGGTATGTCGTAGTCCATATATATACATCTATATATCTCTTCAACCTAAATAGATTCATTCCATACCAGCATAAGTTAATATCGCATGCATATATTCACGTTGATGTCGAATTTTATAACAGTGACATGGATATCGGTCGTCCTCAAGCAACCGACATTCTGACATACGACATGACAATATCGTAATTAATTTTATTTTCATATAAAGGAATTTCTTTTCACCAACTCTAATCTCTTATCAAATTTTCAATTGATTAAAAACAAATTTTACTAATTTCTTTTCTAGAAAACTGACGCAAGTCATTTTTATCTTTTCAAAAATGTTTTCCAACTTAATTAATTAATACCCTTAATTAATATTAATTTGAATGCTTTTCTAGCATAATAAATTCATAAAAATTCATCATCACTTGGGGAAAATCCCTAAAAATCACTAAAAATCAAAATTTATATATTCTTCCTTTTGTAAAAATTTCAAGGCCAAATAATTATTTAATTATTTTTAATAACTAAAATCCAAAATAAACACTATTTCCTCTTTAGTATAGGAATGTTATGAAATTAAAACTCATCCCCAAAATAATGTTATATACCACATGCCAGAAAATCAAATCAATTGGAGATAAAAAACTAAGGGCCCGTTTGGTTTCATTTTGGGTTTTGCGTTTTGTGTTTTCAAACTACATTACAAAATACGAAAAAATGTGTGAATTTTTTTTGCAATTCTTAGGCATTGCGACGATGGACGGAAAATGGAGAAGATGATTTGTTTTTCGTCCTTTTGTTATGTCTCAAAACACGAAAAATAAAATAAACTTGTTTTCTATTTTCTACGTTAATTTCATTTTTCGAAATTTTGTGTTTTTCAATAATACATAAGAAGTGCGCATTTTTGTTTAGATGAAAACACAAAACTAAAAACAGCAAGCCAAACGGGGCCTAAGGTTTTACCATTAAAACCTATCATAATAATTTGATAAAATTTCCATTAATCATTATGTTATCCAAACAATGATCAAACATCCATAACATTGCAAAACAATTAAAATCAATTGGGAAATTAGCCATAACCAAATTCAAACACAAATAATAGAGATGGTTAATTATTATTCACCTTAGATTGGATGATGAGATTGAGATTTGATGGAGTTTAGCTTCCCTAAGCTTTGCCCTGTGAATCCCTTTAGTTTCCCCTTCTTTCTTCCTTGATTATGACCGGCTTCTTTATTTTCTTTTGATTGTTTTGTGATTGTAAAATGAGAATGAATGAAAGAGGGAGGGCTTAAGGGATGAAAAAAGGTTCTATTCATAATTTACCCCTCTCATTTATTTCCTTTTTTTATAAGTTTTAACATAATCTTATTAGTTGATTTGTTAAGGCCTAACCCAATTAATTATCAAATCTCATCCTTCTTATCCCAATACAGTATTTTATTTAATCTATTCAATTAAATCTCCTGAATAATGTAACTAAAATTAAGGGTGTTATAGACTTCCCTCCTTAAAGAATTTCGTCCTTGAAATTCAGCAAGGACCACATAATAAGCATATCAAACATGCAAACAATTGTAACAAACAATCTAGTATATCCTACCAGCTAGAAAGTCCATATAACAAGTATAGAACATACCCTCATAACAACTCAGGATAAATATTCCTAATCCTATCCTCTGTTTCCCAAGTATAGTCTTTCTCGTTATCGCTCCACTGGACTTTCACTAACTTGACTGTCTTGTTCCTTAGCCTTTCCTCATCTTTGGCCACAACACAAACTAGTTTCTACTAAATAAAAACACAAAAGTCAGATCCGGTTTTACAAAAGTTGTTCCTTAGCCTTTCCTCACTAAATAAAAACTTATGTTGTCTTGTAGGATCGTGTCTTGTTCCTAGACCGAGCTAATCTAAGCTTTTATGCCTCTATCTCCAACTTTTCTTATGCCTCTTATCTGCGTAACTTTTCTGCCTAGACCGAGCTTTCCTCATCCAAGCTCGGATTAACTCAATCTTCGCTGTGGCTTCTCTCACCATATCTGGACCAAGAACCAATCTGTCTCCGGTCTCCAGCCAATATGCTGGTGATTTGCACAACCTTCCATATAAAGCTTCGAAAGGCACCATTCCTATACTAGTCTGATAACTATTATTATAGAAAAACTTGACTAAGTGCAAATGGTCTTCCCATGACCGATGTACGTAAGCTCTTAGCAAATTTTCAAGTACCTTATTGACTCTCTCTGTTTGCCCATCCGTCTATGGGTGATAAGCGGTACTCATCTTAAGCTTGGTACCTAACACTTCCTGTAGACTCTTCCAGAACTCACTAGTAAACAAAGTATCTCTATTGCTGACTATACTATTAAGAATCCCGTGCAGTCTAACAATGTTCTTCATAAATAACTCAGCCAATACATGTGTTGTCTTGGTCGACTTAACGAGAATTGAATGTGCACTCTTGGTCAATTTATCCACTGTAACCCAAATACTCTCATTTCCCCTATTCGACCCTGGCAGCCCGTTAGTAAAATCCATGGATATAGAAACCCATTTCCAAACTGTTATATCTAATGGCTGAAGCAATCCACTTAGCTTTTGGTGCTTGGTTTTCACTTGCTGGTAATTCAAATATTGCTTTACCCATAAGCCTACATCCCTTTTCATACCTTCCTAGAAGAAACTCCTCTTTATATCCTGATACATCTTAGTTCCTCCAGGATGGATAGTAAACTTCGATCAATGACATTCCCTAAGAACTTCCTTCCTTAGGTCACCAACATCTAGAACACACAATCGTCCCTTCTTTCTTAACTATCCATTCCGATCGAAACTAAAATCCTTTAAATCATAAATCTCAATTCCACCTTCAAGCCTTATAATCTTTTTGGCTAGTAATGGATCATCTCTTTTCTTAGAAGTAATCCTTTCGATCATCACTGGTCGAACTTCCAAACACGACAACACTACAGTTTCCTGACTAGAACTAGCCGTTGATCTTGACTGCACACCACAAGTAGTCAATGCTTCTAAATCCTTCCATTCTGCTATCATAGCTAACACCACATTCTGATGTTTTCTGCTAAGTGCATTAGCAAATTTAATTCCATTTCCTGGTGTATACTCAATACCAAAATCATAAGCTGCTAAAAAATCTAGTCATCGCCGCTGTCTCATATTCAACTCTTTTTGAAAGAATAAATACCTAAAAGACTTATGATCCATAAACAATTCGAATCTTTCTCCTAAAAGTTAGTGCCTATACACCTTCAAAACAAATATCATTACTGCCAACTCCAAATCATGAGGTGGAATCCTAACTTCATGTAGTCCGACCTATCGAGAAGCATAGGCAATCACTTTACCTCTTTGCATCAACACAGCTCCTAATCCTGTTCCACATGCATCTGTATACACCACCAAATCTTGATTACCATCTAACACAACTAACATGGACGCATTAGCCAATAAATGTTTTAGCTATTGGAACGCTTTCTCACATTTACTAAACCAAATAAACTTTACGTCCTTTCTGGTTAGTTTAGTCAGGGGTGCTGCTATCCGAGAGAAGTACTCAATGAATCTTTGGTAATAGCCAACTAATCCAAGAAAACTCTTTATCTTGATCACCATCTCGGGTCTCTTCCAATTATTTACAACTTCAATCCTAGTTGGATCCACAGACAACTCTTTCTCTGAAACTACATGACCAAGAAACTTCACTTCTCTCTTTCAAAAATGACACTTTGAAAACTTTGCTTTTAGTTGATGCTGCCTGAACGTCTTAAGCACTATTCTAAGATGAATCTCATAATCTTTTTCATCCTTAAAATATATCAAAATGTCATCAATGAACACCAACACGAACCTATCTAAGTGCTCTCGGAAGATTTGGTTCATCAAGTCCACAAAGAAAGAAGGCGCATTAGTTAACCCGAATGACATGACTAACTACTCATATGAACCATACCTCGTTCGAAACGCCGTCGAAGGAATACTGTCCTCCACCACCCTTAGTTGAAGGAATCCTATCACCAAATCGAACTGGGAAAATACTTTGGCAGCACTCAACTGATTAAATAAATTATCGATTCTCGATAAAGGATATCTATTCTTATCGTTTTCTCACTCAGCTTATGATAGTCAACACACAACCTCAACGATCCGTTCGGTTTCTTCACGAATACCGCAGTCGCTCCCCAAAGCAAACTACTTGGTCTGATAAAACTCTTTCCTTCTAAGTCCATTAGCTGCACCTTTAACTTTTTCATCTCAATAGGTATCATTCTGCTAGGCAGTCTGCTAATGGGTTCATCTCCAAGCACAAGATCAATTCTAAACTCAATAACTCTCCTCAATGGTAATCCCGTAACTGGTTCAAAAACATCTACAAATTCTCTTACAACTAAAACACGACTCAACTCATCTTCCACCTCTGTTCCGCCCAGTAAAGCACAAACATCTAAACTCGAATTCTTAACTAAGTATATAATTTGATCACTACTATTAGGGTGTCTTCATGATATTTTCCTATCTGAAAAAATATCCTAGCATCATATTTTCTCAATCAATCCATACCCAAAATAACCCCAAATCCCACAAAATCAAACACAAACAAACTACAGGTAAAAGTATGACCTAACAACTCAAATTCTAGATGGTCACATCTTATTTCAAGAGTTGCATACCCTCCTATGGATTCACGACCCTTAAGGAAGTAACAAGGTATGATGGTTCTAAATCTAATTTATCTACCAAACACTGAGAGATAAAAGAATGTGATGCACTGGTATCAAATAATACTCTAAAAAGTATGCCATGAATCAAAAGCGTACCTCCCGTCATAGCTTTTCCCTTCTCCTCTACTGTTAGCCTAAAAGATGATGACTCCAAAGAAAAGACCTTCCCTTTTTCCGCCTTGGTCGCTTTTGGAAATTTATTCTTATAATTCCCCACCTGGTTGTAGTTAAACACTTCATACTTTTCTTCTCCACAACCGTCTTACCATCACCAGATTGACACTCATTAGCATAATGCCCCTTCTTGTCACACTTGTAACAAACGATATCAGTTTTCCCTTTCTTGGCAGCTTCACCCTTCTAAGCTCCCTTCCCCTTGAAGAGCTTTCTCTTCTTACTATAAGAACTCTTGGTTTCCACCTTCCGCTCTTTCCCAAAAGTCGAAAGCATCTTCTTGTTCCTTAAGCCATCTCCACCACTACATTACTTGGTCCCTGAGATACGACGTTGTTGCTCTGGCAATCTCCAGCTTTAAACCCTGGATGAACTTTTCATTTCTCTTCATCACAGTATCTATGGTGGCATAGCCGTATGTGGACAACTCATCAAACTTAGTTGCATACTCCAGAACAGACATTTCTCCTTGCTTCAATTCCCTAAATTTCCTAAGCAACGTTGACTTGGCTATCTCAGACAAGAACCTTTCCTAAAACCTCCTTCTAAACTCAGCCTAGGTCAATTCCTCCTCTGGTATACCTACGGTCACCCCGTTCCACTAGTAGAAAGCAACTCCCTACAACTGCCTCGATGCTAATCTCCTCTTATGCTCATCATTTAGATCTAAGTCAGCAAAGATTCTCTCGTAGTGTAATAGCCAATTTTCAACTTTAGTAACATCCTCCGTTCTTAGAAACGGCTTCCCTCCAAAACTAGCATAATCATGGTTCAGCTTGGCATAGTTATTACTAACTAGCACCACAGGATTATCTCCTCCCACATTAACAACGTTCCCCCCAACCAAACCAGCAACAGCTCCAGCTTTCATAAAGTTGACAAAGAACTGTTACATAACCCTCATATCTACGGGTGAGGTTATATCACCTATATTATCATTTGCCTTTTGACTAGTATTTGCCGGTCGACTCTTGTTCCTTCTAGTATTGGGTCGAGCATTTCCATTAGTTGTGGTGCTTCCTCCATCAAGGTTCACTCTTTCGTTTCCTACATCCATATCTTGCTTTCTCATAATCTGCATATGAGCCTTGATAAGATACAAAAGAACGGTCTAAAAGAGAGGTGAGAGTACACACACACACACACACATATATATATATATAGCAACTACAAGTACGTTACTATAGCGTTATCCCATAACCGATCTTATTCTCTAATTCATTGGATTATGTTTTCAAAAACTTTTAATCTTTTAATTTTTTACATAAACCTATGCTCTGATATCAAACTGTAACATCTTCCATTTTCAGGTCTGAAACTAAGTGCTACGGATGCTGCAATTATCCATATTAATTTCCAATAACAAAATATGGCTATGTTAGTCATATAAATAATATCAGAAGCACATGAATATGATTTTTTTTAAATCAATTCAATAATAAGCTTTCACATTTCATTTCACAAATAAGATTTCATATTCATTTCATAATCTCATCCGATCCTTTGTTTATAGAAAATATAGTTATTATAAAATACTTCAAGAGCGACATATGAAGATGCCCCTTGGTTGATCAAACTCTAATACTTGACAGTTATTGCTTCTGTCATTACATCCACTTAGATACAAAACAACACAACGGAAAATAAAAGCTCCTACTAATAGCTAGCTTGCCTCCTGCACATCTCTGGAAGCTTATTCGTCTAATTTGGAAATAGAAAAATCCTTATTCCCGACCTACTCAAATGAGCACCGAGAGTTTAAAGGGAAAAACAAAAACTTCTGGTCAGACAAAAAGTCTAGTGTGAATAATAACTTGCCATCTCGAACCAGAATAGATATCTACTGAGACCACACCATATAGCGTAACGGGTTTTCCCCTCACTGGTACCTTAACCAATTATGTCAATCAAAATTCATATATCTACAACCACAATGGTTAGAACATAGTAAAATAAGCACTTGCAGGCATGCAACATGGGTAAGTCTGACTAATCTATCTTCATAGTGTTATACACTCCCTTACCCTACCCAAATATAATGGAGTATCCATCCCAATTTAATAGGCTATCCCTCTAAATTTAAATAACTATCCGTCTAAATTTAATCTAACTGCTTGTCTTATATTTATGTGGACTACCCATCTCACATATAAACATTATATAGATTATCTATCCTAGGCCATATAGACTACCCATCACACATGGTTTATCTAATTAAAATTCATGTGGAATATCCATAACACATGTCTCATTTGTCTAAAATTATGTGGACTATCCATCAAACATATCATAGTTTTCCTAGGATGATTATGAGCCCATCATGAATCATATAGAGACTGTCCATCTCTAGCATTATATGGACTATCCATCTCTGGCATAGAGACTATCCATCACACATCTCATAATTTTCCTAAGATGAATTTGAACCCATCAAATATCAATTTATAATTAGAACATAACATTATTCACCCAAATGCCCAACCTATGTCTATTGGTATCTCTAATTAGGTTTGTCAAACCCTCAAACTTATAGCATATCGAAAATAATATACATTGGTATCCCCAATGAAGTTGTTGAACTCATAAAACATATGGCTTATCAAGCCATCAATGTAAAAAATTTAATTAGAAGGCTTACGACATCCATGCCGTTAAAACGATATCAGACCTCTATCCGAGATTCGAAAACAAAACTTTAATTTTATAAAGTATAAGGCTATATTGCCGAAATCATAAGGTTATCGACTTTCTTAAAACATGGGCTATCTCGTCTTTAAAACATACTTTTTGTTTGCAAAAGAAAACAAGACTTCTCGGCCTACAAAGCGTCGGTTTCAAAATAAAAGAGTTACGACATCAAAGCTGCATAACCTGGTTGCCAAAAATAGCAAAAACATGTGATGTCAGAGCTGACAAGCTATAACATCAATTACTCAAGTCAAAATCAATTTCTTACAGCATCAATACTTTATAAAACTGTGATGTCGAAAATATGGTACTTCGGCTATTATGCTGCAAAACAGTTGATATCGGAAATGATGACTTGCAACATCAAAGCCTTAAAACATTTGATATCGGCTTCATGAAACTGCGACAACCATGCCACTACTTGAAGGTTGTCGAAAATAAAGACATGCGACATTAAAGCCTTTAAAGCATAAGTTTCAAGGTTAAAGATTTATGGCACCTATGCCGTGTGATATGGGTTTCAAAAACAAAAGGACAAGGGATGTTGAAAGGGTTCTGGTGAGTTACAAAATCATTGATGTCGAAATGATGGTATGCCATAGTCTATACATACATACATACATACATACATACATACATACATACATACATACATACATATATATATATATATATATATCTTCAACCTGAATAGATTCATTCCATACCAACATAAGTTGATATCACATGCATCTATTCACGTTGATGTCGAATTTTATTGTGGCAACATGGATATCGGCCATCCTTAGGCATTTGGCATTCTAACATACGACTTGGCAATATTGTAATTAATATGAAAACTATTTTATTTCTATATAAAGGAATTTCTTTTCACCAACTCTAATCCTTTGTCAATTTTCTATTGGTTAAAACAAACTTTACCAATTTATTTTTAGAAAACTACCGCAAGTCAGTTTTATCTTTCCAAAAACATTTACCAACTTAATTAATTAATACCCTTAATTAATATTAATTTAAATGTTTTTCTAGCAGAAATAAATTCATAAAATTTTATCATTACTTGGGAAAAATCCTCAAAAATCACTAAAAGTTAGAATTTATATATTCTTTCTTTTGTAAAAATTTCGGGACCAAAATAATTATTTAATTATTTTTAATAATTAAAACCCAAAATAAACGCTATTTCCTCATTAGGAAATTTATAAAATATTCATATTAACTAGGAAAAATATGAAATTAAAAACCCATCTCCAAAATAATGTTATACACCACTTATCAGAAAATCAAATCATTTGGAGTTCAAAAACTTAGTTTTTACCTTTAAAACCTATCATAATAATTCCATAAAATTTCCATAAATCATTATTCTACCCAAACAATGATCAAACATCCATAACATGGTAAAACTATCAAGATCAATTTGGAAATTAAGCATAGTCAAATTCAAACACAAATAATAGAGATGGTTAATTATTATTCACCTTAGATTGGATGATGAGATTTGATGGAGTTTAGCTTCTCTAAGCTTTTCCATTTGAATCCCTTTAGTTTTCCCTTCTTTCTTGCTTGATCATGAAAGGCCTATTTATTTTCTTTTGATTATTTTGTGAATGTAAAATGAGAATGAATGAAAGAGGAATGATTTAAGGGATGAAATAAGGTTCTATTCCTAATTTTACCCTCTTATTTATTCTCTTCTTTTATAAGTTCTAATACAATCTTATTAATTGATTTGTTAAGGCCCTATCCAATTAATTATCAAATCTCATCTTTCTTATCATACTTCATTATTCTATTTAATCTATCTAATTAAATCTCCTGAATAATGTTAAACTAAAAATAGGGGTGTTACATATCCTTGGTAGAGGATATCTATTCTTTTTGGTTAACTGTTTCAACTCTCAATAATCGACGCAAAGTCTCAGCGGCCATCCGCCTTGGTGGCGAAGATAATAAGGGCTCCCCATTCTGAGGTACTCCGATGGATGGCCCTTTCTGCAATAGATCGAAGACCTACTTGTCAACTCCCTTCTTTATTTGGGGGCCATATGTCTTAAGGGCAGAGCGACTGATCTTGCATCCTTCTCAAATCGATTCTAAACTTGATCTCCCTATAAGGCGGGAGACCCGAGACTTCCTCAAAGACATCGGGAAATTCACAGACTACAGGTACGGATGATAGCTCACTAAAAGGTAGGCTTAGCGAGTATAAATTGTTAGTCCTTGAGGAGTTGGTTTTGATGACAACAACCTTAGAATAGATTATAAAATATAAATACTAACATTACAAGTTTAGATATATATGTATATGCAGGATCTAACCATGCAGGTATCAAGAATGAAGACTGTATAGTATAGAGATTCAAGATATAGAGGTAGAAGACTCATGAGTATCAAGATTATCAAGAGTTCAAGGTTAAGTTTGTTTTATTAGGAATATTTGTTAAAACTCGTAGAAAAGCACTGACATCTTAATATCCAATTTATTCGTGGAATGGAATCCACTTCGAGCCCGTTAAAGGGATAGAACCCTAAGTAGGATGGAACCTACGAAAATCTAGTGGGACATTGTTTTGTATCCACTAATTTTAATTCAAATGATTTTATAAAAATTATCTTGTTTTCAAAATGATTTCAAAACTTTCCTTTTAAAAGATTCAAAACTCTCTGTCCTAATTTTAAATAATTTTAGTCTCAAAAACATCTTTATTTTCAGAGTCAAATTACTCCTGATTTTAAACTATCTTTTCAAATAATATATTTAACTTTTAAATATTTATACTTAGATTTAAATATAAAATTATAGTTAAATTATGTATATATTGTTCTTTATATTTACTTATGTATTTTAACTATAGTTAAGTATATTTATAAAGTTTAAAATAATTTTAATATAAAATAGAGGTTATTTTCAAAGAAAATCAAAACACCAAAAATCCCTTTGGGATGTCGACATACCCATATACCCCATGTCGACATAGTGTCAGTTGGCTTCAAAATTCAAATTTCAAAAGAAGTGTCTATTCGCCATAACTCTTCACGAATGGACATGACTGTTGTTCTTCTATAAATAGGGGTCAGTTTCAACGAATTTTCAATCATATTTTTCTGGTTTTCACTCTTCTTCTTCTTCTTCCACATTTCTCAATACAAAATCATACCATTACTCTGCCGAAATCAACATCGAATCATACTCGATTATTTCTAGTGTGATTCTCCATCACTATCTCTACCAGATCCGAGTGCTAATCTGAGTTATAGACTTCTTTGTAATCAATCGAGCGAGAAAAGGTGTAATTGTAGCCTTGGAAATCAATTGAGCGAGAAAAGGTGTGATTGTAGCCTTGGAAATCAATTGGGTGAACTTGTTGCCCCGGAAATCAAGTATCTCTACCCAGAGGATTGTTATTCTGGAGGGTGTACCTCGTAGCCTTGAAACCGAGGGTTGTAATTGTTGAATTGGCTTTGAAAGGAAATCCGTACTTAGTTGTGCGGGACTGGATGTAGGGTAACTCCGAACGAGTATAAAATCCGGTGTGTTCTTTCCTTTACTGCTTTTACTTTATATTTGCATCTGTGTTTGATTCTGTGTTCATATCTGTGTTTTATTAGTGCATACATTGTTAACAAATTAAGATAAATTCAAAAAGATTAACAAATTTCTTAAAAACACTATTCACCCTCCCTCTAGTGTTAATTCTAGCCTTAATATCCTTAATCCACATTTCTCACATTTGGTATCAGAGCTTTGTTTTCAAAAGTTTCATAATCTGAATTTTGAAAAGTTTTAAAATGGCTACTAACACTAGTACTGCTATTTCCACCAACACTAGTTCATTTGTAGAAGGTCAGTCTACTACCAGACCACCACTTTTTAATGGTAGTAACTATGCATATTGGGCATGTAGGATGAAAATATATTTACAATCTGTAGGATTAGAAACATGGAATATCACACAAACTGAATATTCTGAACCCACAACTAATTTTGCACAGTGGACCACTGAACAAAAGACTATTGCACAAAAAAATTCTAAAGCAATGAATATTCTGTTTTGTTCACTTGAAAGAAATGAATTTAATAGAGTGTCAGTTTGTAAGTCTGCATATGAAATCTGGAAAACTTTGCAAGTAACTCACGAAGGAACAAGCAAAGTTAAACAGACCAAAATTTCCATGCTCACAAATCAGTTTCAGTTATTTAAAATGAATACTAATGAGTCTATTTCAGATATGTATAGTCGATTTCAAGATATTGTGCATTCTTTAATATCTTTGGGAAAGGAATTTTCGGAAGAAGATCAAGTCAGAAATTTTTTGAATTCTCTCACTCCAGAATGGGATCAAAAGACACTTGCGATTGAAGAGGCAAATGACATCAGTACTTTAAAGATAGAAGAATTGATTGGAAATCTAATGTCATTTGAAGTTCAAATGATCGGGAGAAGAGAAAGCAAAGCATCTGAGAAGAAATCAATGATATTCAATGCATTAACCGATGGATCAGATTCAAACAGTGATAATGATGAAGAGATAGCATTTATGACCAGGAATTTTCGAAAATTTCTGAAATACAGAAAGATGAATAATCTCAAGAGAAACAACTTTAAGAATTCCGGTAATTAGACTACAATACCAAACTTTGTCAAATGCTTCACTTGTGACGAACCTGGTCATATCAAAAGAGACTGTCCATATCCAGATAGGCAGAATCCTCCTATGAACAATGAACCGGCAAAGAAATGGAAGCATGCATTTACTGCTACTCTAGATGACTCAGACTCGTCCTCAAGTGATGATGATCAAAATACGGATAATTCGAATTTGTGTTTCACTGCAGTTCACGACTCCGACAAATTCAAAGAAATGGATTCAGAAAAAGGTACATGTTTACAATACAATTGGTTGAAATTGCTTGCATAAAATTAGTTGCTTGATTGTTTGATTGATTGATTTTGAATTGATATGTTGTTTGAATTATAAAATTTATTTTCTATTTTTACTATTATTTTATTATTTTATTATTTTTAACACATTCTGAAATATATTATAAGTATAATAATATTTCAGAAATATAGACATTAATAATAATATTTATATATATATATATGTATATTAGATAGCTTAGGAAAATCATGTCATGAAAATTCAAAGGCACATGTCGACATGGCCCCTACCACGATGTCGACATGCCTACCTGAATTTGAATTTCAAATTTTGAATTCAAATGTTTGAATTTCCCTCCACCTTTTCACTTCATTTATTTCTCTGAAAAGATACATTTTGACCAGAGAATATGTCCTTTGAAAGTCTATTTATTCACTATCTTTTATCATATCTTTTCACTTTCATTTTCAAATTCAAACTCTCTCTTCATATCCTCAAGCTCTCTACTCTCTACTCTAATGGCTTCTTCAAGCAACCCCTCAACCATGAGAATTTCCAGAAAAATCAAAGAGCAATTACTCAATGATCCGGAGGCAATTAAAGCATACATCAATTATGCTAATTATGCCAAAGTCCATCCCGGAAAATTTGCTATTTTTCAAGATTTTTCTTCTTATGAAATTGATTCTCTTTTTGCAAACAATGGTGTTTTAAGTCTTATTGACTCATCTCAAAATGATTTTGTTTGCTATCCCAATCTTGTCAAAATCTTCTATGCTAATTTAAACCGTGGTTTTTATGATGGAAATGAGAATGAAATTTGGAGTAGTGCCAAAGGCACTCAAATTGTTGAATTGTGATCTTTTGGGTACCATTCTTAATTGCAAAAGCACGGGAATGGATCTTTCTAGTTTTAAAATCGATGTACATGATCGTGAGACATTTCATCATATTTTTGAAGAAGATGAAAACTTTAAATTTAAAAACCGAAACTTTCGTCCTAAAGCAAGGATTGTCAATCTTCTCTTACAACATACTTTGACCCCAAGATCGGGAAATTTTAACAATCCTACCTCAAAAGTGTGCAAAGCACTTTTTGCTATTTTCGGAAACTATGATATCAATTGGGCGCAAGTTATTTTGGATGAACTTCGTCCTAAAAATTTTGAAATGGGAGAAAATACTTTATATCATGGAATTTACCTTACTCGGATTTTCAACTATTTTGGAGTGGATTTCAAAGGTGAAGAATTTGTCTCTAGAAAAGTTTTTAATATTTCAAACATTTCTCTCATGAAAATCCCATATGTTTTTCAACCTTATGAGACTCTTACCGAAAAGGAAGAGCGTTTGGCTCATGAAGAAATGGAAGAGGAAGAAGAAGAAGAAAGAGATGAAATGGAAATAGAAGAAGAAGAAGAAGGTGAAACATCCTTAGAAAGTATTGAATATCCTTCCAATCCATCCAACAAAACCCTTCTCAAAAACCAAAAGATAATTGTGGAGAATCAACGGATTTTAAAACGATCCGTTAGTAAGAAGTTGGATAACATGTCTTCAAAGATGAACAAGTTCTTTTCAAAAGTCAACAAGAAACTTGGATTATCTTCATCATCTTCATCCTCTAACTAGTTTTATCTTTTAGTATCTTATTGTATTTGTCTTAGTTTGTTTTATTTCGAATGTTCATGTAGTTCTTTATGTTTAATCATTGTATTATCCTATTATGCAATGAAATTGAATTTCCTTCCTGTCATCCAGCTTATTTTATATCTTGAATAAATGTTAGTATAGAAATATATATACATCATTATTCACAAAATAAAATTATCATCAAAATTCACTATAGTATGTCGACATACCCCTCTAGACCATGTCGACATGTACTGGTCAGAAGTGATTATTGATTTTGAATTTGAAATTGGAATAACTACCAAATGTCTATTCATTTCAAACGAATTTCTACACCTATATATACCCTTTTCTTCCAGAAATTTTCACTGAAATTTATTTTTCATTCTCTATATCCTTCATTTCTTTCTCTAATCTAATTATGGCCAATCCTATTCACAATCTTTCTGAAAATCTTGAAGAAACACTTAATTCATTCAAGAATATTCTCTCTATCAACCTTCGTAATCAACGTCACTTAGAACTGAGTCAAATGCAGATGATCAAGCAACAAGAGAGACACTTCGATGCAATTCGTTGGATGATCTCCTCCCTGCACAAGGATGATAATGAAGCACATCCTCCCGTTTTTCTATCTGTTGATAATGAGAATTGGGATGCCATCAAACAAGACCCTATCTTTGGAGAAGAAGGATGGGTTGATGTTCCTCGTAACGTTTAATTGTCTTTCTTTGATTTGTTTGAATTAATTTGTTTGATTTGGTTTGATTTGATACTTTGTGTGGATTGACTTTATTTGGTTTGAAGTTTGATGTGTGAAACATATATATATATATATATATATACTGAAATGAATATAGTCTTTAATTAAGTTATTATGCTCATAAGTATCATTATTTCTTAATCTATATAGTATATATTCCGTTGTATAGTTTATCAATGCAGGTATTGAAGTACAAGAATAAGGGGGAGTAAATTTTTGTTGACGACAAAGGGGGAGAAATATAAAATAGGGTAGTTAGGCATAGATTAAGGGGGAGTTGTTAGTTTTAGGGGGAGTTATTAGGATAGAAGGAATATTTTATAAACAAAGGTTGTCATCATCAAAAAGGGGGAGATTGTTAGTCCCTGAGGAGTTGGTTTTGATGACAACAACCTTAGAATAGATTATAAAATATAAATACTAACATTACAAGTTTAGATATATATGTATATGCAGGATCTAACCATGCAGGTATCAAGAATGAAGACTGTACAGTATAGGGATTCAAGATATAGAGGTAGAAGACTCATGAATATCAAGATTATCAAGAGTTCAAGGTTAAGTTTGTTTTATTAGGAATATTTGTTAAAACTCGTAGAAAAGCATTGGCATCTTAATATCCAATTTATTCGTGGAATGGAATCCACTTCGAGCCCGTTAAAGGGATGGAACCCTAAGTTGGATGGAACCTATGAAAATCTAATGGGACATTGTTTTGTATCCACTAATTTTAATTCAAATGATTTTATAAAAATTATCTTGTTTTCAAAATGATTTCAAAACTTTCCTTTTAAAAGATTCAAAACTCTCTGTCCTGATTTTAAATAATTTTAGTCTCAAAAACATCTTTATTTTCAGAGTCAAATTACTCCTGATTTTAAACTATCTTTTCAAGTAATATATTTAAATTTTAAATATTTATACTTAGATTTAAATATAAAATTATAGTTAAATTATGTATATATTGTTCTTTATATTTACTTATGTATTTTAACTATAGTTAAGTATATTTATAAAGTTTAAAATAATTTTAATATAAAATAGAGGTTATTTTCAAAGAAAATCAAAACACCAAAAATCCCTTTGGGATGTCGACATACCCATATACCCCATGTCGACATAGTGTCAGTTGGCATCAAAATTCAAATTTCAAAAGAAGTGTCTATTCGCCATAACTCTTCACGAATGGACATGACTGTTGTTCTTCTATAAATAGGGGTCAGTTTCAACGAATTTTCAATCATATTTTTCTGGTTTTCACTCCTCTTCTTCTTCTTCCACATTTCTCAATACAAAATCATACCATTACTCTACCGAAATCAACATCGAATCATACTCGATTATTTCTAGTGTGATTCTCCATCACTATCTCTACAAGATCCAAGTGCTAATCTGAGTTATAGACTTCTTTGTAATCAATCGAGCGAGAAAAGGTGTAACTGTAGCCTTGGAAATCAATTGAGTGAGAAACGGTGTGATTCTAGCCTTGGAAATCAATTGGGTGAACTTGTTGCCCCGGAAATCAAGTATCTCTACCCAGAGGATTGTTATTCTGGAGGGTGTACCTCGTAGCCTTGAAACCGAGAGTTGTAATTGTTGAATTGGCTTTGAAAGGAAATCCGTACTTAGTTGTGCGGGACTGGATGTAGGGTAACTCCAAACCAGTATAAAATCCGGTGTGTTCTTTCCTTTACTGCTTTTACTTTATATTTGCATCTGTGTTTGATTCTGTGTTCATATCTGTGTCTTATTAGTGCATACATTGTTAACAAATTAAGATAAATTCAAAAATATTAACAAATTTCTTAAAAACACTATTCACCCCCCCTCAAGTGTTAATTCTAGCCTTAAGATCCTTAATCCGCATTTCTCACATAAATAGCTTGACTCAACTGAGTCTTGGGGTGTACAAAAAGCTTCTAGGTCATGGCCACTATAACTTTTAAAACATACAACATGTCTATCGCAGTCAAGAATCGCTCCATAGTATGCTAACCAATCCATACCCAAGCTAAATCCATACCCCTTCAAAATTTAGAACATATGCATTACATATGAAATCAACATCGCATATGTCCACAACTAGGTCTTTGCAAATTAAAAAGAGATGTGTCGACCCCCCAATAAGATTGGAGACCACTATTGGGCTGGTGACAATTTGAGTTTGAAGGTTTAAGAAGTTAACTACATTCCTAGCTATAAAGGAATGTTATGCTCTATAATCAAATAGGGTACGAATAGTAACCCCAACAATAAGAGTTTTACCTTCTAATGCTGCCCTTCCCTGATCTCTAGGTGGTCTACTCGAAGTAGGGACATCCTCGATAGCATAGACTTGTCCATTTGACCCTTCCTTTGCCAACTTTGGACATTGGTTCTTGAGGTGCCATTCTTCGTGGCAATTATAGCACTTCCTTTTAAGGCTTCTTTCATTAGAACATGACCCATTTTCTGGCATCTCTTGCATACTTTACCATTCTTCTTGAATTTCCCTTTTGACTTCTTATTTTCCCAAAAGCCTCCCTTTTTGGACCCTTCTTTCTTTTGGGTAAGCCCAGCCTTCTTCTTCGCCTCATTTTCTTTTGCACTTTCTGACTGTAACAAAGCCATCTCAACCAACGTTTCATATGTAATGCCTGTGGGAACTTGGGTCAACAAAATTTCTCTTAGTGGGGAGTTTATGCCTTCCACGAACTTCATGGCCTTCTTTATTGGCGTATTTATCAAGCTCATCCCAAACTTAGCCAAATCCATAAACTTACCAATGTACTTCCTTAAGGTGGAGTCTCTTTGCCTAAGCTATATGGATTTCTCCAGTTTTAAACTCACTTCTGTTTTCGACATAAACCTTAAATTTATCTTTAAATTCATCCCAAGTGAAAAACCCCATCAGCATTTTCTTTAGTTACTAAGTTTCTCTAATCTAAAGCTTCCCCTTTAAGGTGCCAAGCTGTTATCCTTCTCTTTAGCTGATCCTTCCATCCGAGTTCTTGGAATATTCTCTCGTGGTCATTAATCCATGCTTTGGCTTCCACATATCCTTCAGTTACAGAGTATGTTTTCTTCCTATATTAGCAAAGTCCTTACATATCTTAGGGAAGTCAACAAGACGGGGTCTTGTATCGACAGGTGGGATAGCAAGTGCCACCGGTACAACTGGAGGGACAGGGACTTGCTCAACTTGCCTGAGGTACTATTTAAACCATTCGGGCATCCCGCGAATGGAAGGTCTTCCTTGGGCAGGGATCCTAGTTCCGAAAGAAGATTGATTATTAATCATATCAACTATCTGCAGGTTGAATTTTTAGTGACGATTTCCTAAGATAGTATTATATGTTGAAAGGAAAAGGGTTGCCTAGTGTATGCATGTATGTTCAAAGAAATAGGGATACTTATATATATATATATATATATATAGTAAGACATTTTGAAAATATTTTAAAAAAATAACAAGTACATCTCTTATACTTATAACTTCCCCGTTGATCGGGTAACCTAAGCTCTGATACCAAATGCAACAACCCTTCCCGAAATAGGCCTAAATTCCAACCTAGAAAAGGCCTATCGAAACTTAGACACATTCCAAAACTGGCTATTGGTTGGTAAAAATAATAACAATACAGAGCTATAACTATTCTTCCAGAACTCACAATGGAAGAAATAAAGTATAATAGCAAATTGTACCTATTCTTTTTCAAAATAAATTCAAATGTCATAATGCAGAACAAAACATAGTCTCTACAATAACCATTACATCATTTGTTTAAAAGTATTCTTCATGGGTACACTAAAAAGCATCATGAACAAATAACAATAATTGCCGCAAGCTTTTCTCACACCATCTTCAAACATCATCATCGTTATCACTCCTTCCTTATGTTTTGTAATGAGGAGAGAGTTAGAACAATAAGTATCTGGTAAATAAAAACCTCGAGCCTTATTATTTGAGTACTTGGGCAGAATATGTCAAAAAAGGAATATGTCTACATGTTCTAAAACCATTTAATACTTTATATAAGGAAAGGAGGCGGGCCCTCAAACAACCACTTAATACCTTCTATTCTCGAATCATGTTACCTAATCCCATAACCCATACCGACGTCATAAATGTCTAACAATGTGATAGATAGGCCCCATCATTTAATACCTCTCCCCAAGGCAGACTCCACGTAAGCATCTATCTAGCTAACATGCACGAAAATCTCTTCGGACACTTAATACTTCCTATTGAAGCGGACCTTTCGGAGATATCCTTAACCGCGTCTGAACCAAATCACGACCATTTAATACTTCATTTAGGGAAGAAGGCGGGCTCTCAAGCAACCACTTAATACCTTCCAAACCCCGAAGTAGGTCCTTCGTCTTATAATCCGTACCCACGGTGACGTCTCACATTAGCCCGACTATTCATAGGTATCAGTAGACAGATTAACTGGGCAGATTTACCCTACAGAATTGGGACTAACCTCGCGTCATTGCAGTTACTTATCGTAGGTGATGTCTCACATCAGACCTAAAGTTACACTGTTAGTAGCCAAATTAGCTGGGCAGACTTCTACGTGTCCTTTAGTTGACCTCGCACCACTTATGACTTAGTCGTATATCACAACACTCTTAATTTATTATCACACACCTCACCGTGTCCATTAATTAGGTAATATAAGAATTCCTTATTTTGCCTTAAAAAATCAATTGCCTTCTTAAGGGGGATTTAATGACAATTATTACCTAATTAACTGCACAATTATACATTATAATTATACGCTACTTACGATAATAGATATATAAATAAATATGCACCTACAATTTTCTATGCATTCAGAAATTTCATTATAACTAACGTTTAAATGTCAATTCTTTTTTAATAACAATAATACATGTTCTTTTCTATATTATCAATGGTGCCAAATTTCCAATATCCATAACAAGAGATTTTAGTATCCTTAACAAAGGATTCAATATTGTTATCCAAAAATTGTAATAAAAGACTTGTAAATAGTAAAAATTTCAACTCAATCTATCACATCAAATAAGTGAGTAATCTCAAAAATATAAATTGCAGTTCTAGTTTCAATCTCTATTCAACCCCTCTTTTACAAATAATTTAAGCAATGGGATTTCTCATTTATTTTCGTATGGAATAAATGGTGTAAACTACGAATAAATTCATACTTTTACACCCTATCTCTTAACTGAAATTTCATATTATAATTTAAAGAGGAGTGTAATAGAAATTAAAATCACCAAAAACTGCAAAACTACATATCTCAACAATTTAATGTAAACAATTGAGAATTTCAACAAGAATTGATATTTCGAATTATAGGAGTTTTGGAGGTTTCATTTTGTTTTATTTTCGTAAACCTAAAACCCCTAAGACATATTCAAATCCATAATGTACTAAACAATCACTGGAATAAAAATACTAAGGTTTCCACTCACATATTATTTTAGCCTTTCTTGTATGGATTTGCAATGCTAAAGCACACTTTTCCAGAGATCTTCTGTTCATATATACACACATCAAGGGACCATATATAATTTTGTTATGTTCAGATAGGTCGGTAGAGAAGAGAATGGATTAATAGAATAATTAGAAATGAAATAGAATCCTAACCTGAATTCCTAATTGAATTTCCGAACCTAACCGAAGAGAGAAAATGACAGAGTTTCGTTGAATTCCTAAATATTTTTGTGAATAAAAGTGGAAAGGGTAGGATCCTATAAAGGTTGAAGCATACCAGAACCGTAGGATGAAATGGATTAAAAATGATAACTATGGTATATTCGTTGATAGAAAAACCTTAACCGCTACCAACAAGAGCGATCGACCGCCCTATACGCACCGGTCGACCGGTTGGAGTCGGCGGTCGACCACTCTGCCTACTTTTGGAAACGTAATTATTTTTGCCCCGTTGTTTTATTTAATTCCTTTATTATACTTCTAACGTTAACGATTTCTTAACCCCTAAGTCTAATCTTAGTTAATTTTCAAATTTAATTATTTATTTGAATTTGAATTAAATTATTTTAAACCTTAAAACTTCAAATGCCCATAACTTCTTCGTTTGAGCTCCATATTCAGCATATTATATATGAAAACAGATCAGAATTTCACCACGAATGTAACTGTACAACTTTCATGGCCAAATTCGGCCTTTTAAAAATTTTCATTTTTATCCCTACTTAATTTAATTTACTTATTTAATTCTTACTGATTTTTCGGGGTGTTACAATATATATGTGTGTGTATATATATATATAACTCATCTCAAACAACTAGTTTGAATTATAGTCCCATTTAAGTTCATTATTTCGATATCCGACCACAAAAATTCATTAATGTTGTCTAACATGCTTAAATATATGATAACATGTCATTTTGACTTAATTTCGATCATGGATCTTACGTGTTTTGATTAGGAACTACTTGGTTCATTCAAAATCAAATAACTTAGATTAACACAATCTCTTTGCTTAATGAATGTGTGATACTTTAAATTTATGTTCAATATACCATAGACTGAAATTTAAAACACCAAACATATTTTTCCTTTCTCATTTCTTTTAATATTATTTAATTAATCCTTTTATATCTTTTTATGTGTGTATATATATATTATACTAATTATCTGTAATATTTGATAAATTATATATGTACCATCACAAATTAAATGAATACGTAATATATGATAATATAATAATTATTATTTATTCAATTATGCTAATCAATTAATAAATTAAGTAATAAATTTTTTAGCATTTCAATGTTTGATAGATTATATGTTATGATAAAAGTAAAAGTGCATGAAATAAAAGTTATGCCTAATAATATTTATTAAAATTATTGACAAAAATATATTTTAATTAAATATAAACAGGAATTAAGTTAGCATAGACAAGACATTGGAAAGGTATAGGGATCTCCTACACCTTCTTTGTAATCAAAAAATTAGTGGCAGAAAGGCATAAGAAAATACCTATGCCAACATCATGGCATAGGAAAGGAGTGAAACAATTTCTACACAATTCTCCCAAGTGTAACATCAGCTTTTGGACTATGTTTTTTTTGTTTGAAATTGTACTTAGATACAACATGTCACTGGGACAACAAACCATAAATTATGTGTCAATAAATGTTTGAATCACACTACGTAAGTTTCGAACTTATGACATCTCGCACCAAAGTCGAATCACTTAACCACTGGGACAATGGTGCTTGTCTTGGACTACGGTTTTAGGTGAGGCATTGGAAATTTCTATTCATTTCCTATAATTTTTTTCCTACGCTATTACGTTTTCCTATGCTTTTCCTATTTCCCGCCTACACCATGTTTTTTAGGAAAACTTGCATAGGTATTTTGTTCCCTTTCTAGTAGTGTATCTAATACCATGTATTGTTATTTTTACATTCATTTCCTTTATATGCTAATAGTAGAACATTCTTTCTCTTCTTTAATAAATTTGCATAGGTATCGCCTACACCAACAAGAAGTAGGTTTGCAATTTCCTTCTCTACCTTTTGTAACAAATGTGTTTTGACTTTTTCTTCTTTATCAAAAAAATTGTAGCCACATCTTCCATAGAATTGGTTTCACGACCTTTTCCACTTCGGCTATTTCCATTTTCAAATGTCTAATTCATCCTTAAGGTGATTTGTTCGAAGAGCTTGACCCGATTGCTCTTCTTTAACTATTTTCTTAAATTTATCTTTATGAGCTTTAGAGGATCTCATGAGTTAATCAATAATCACAAACTTTAGATCTTTAGATTTATCAACCGCTACAGCTATAGTAATTAAATTTTGAATCTAAAGTTTGTCAAAATTTATCAACTACTTTAAAGTCATTTATTTTTCTTCGTATCATTTCATTCGATTACTGAAGACAAAATTTGTAAAATGAATCGGCAATTGATTTTGATGGTACTCCATTCGTAAGAACGTTCCTTAATTAGAATAATCTTCTTCTTAGTTAAACACTACCCATCTAACTGGATTTCTTAAGTGACTTCCCTATGTATTTGTTAATTATTCATGTTAACACAATGCATGCTCTGATATCATTGTTGGATCGGTGCATTGGCAATGGAGCAAAGGGGACACATTTCAAGAAAACTTTCTTTTATTAGATTTGCACTAGATTTTAGTTTTGTGGTATCATAAACAATGTAGTCATATTATATCATATATATTTAATATATTTTCAGTAATGTAAGTTTTGTGTTTTGAAATTAATTTTACTTTAATTTCAACTTTGATATTCTATTTGATGAATTTTGTTTTGTTTTTGCTTCAAATATAACCAGTTTAATTTATTTGATTGATTTATATTTGCTATTTATGATTACATGTACAATATTTTTAATCTGATATAGTATATACATAAAATATATTCTAATCTAATTAATCCATTGAGTAAATAACATAGGGTGCATATGTGATCATGTATAATTTATATTGTGTGGCATAACACACATATACATATATATTTACACACATGCATATATATATATATAAACTTTGAATTTATATATTATATAAAAGTAAATACATATCCATATAAAATTATGTAATATGTATTTAAATTTAAAAATTATTAACATTGTCAAATTATTAATATATATTAGTTAAAAATAATTTTTTTTTGGCTGAATAGAAAAAAACCTAATTTTTAATAACTTTGTTAATACACACATATATAATATTACATATATTATTAAGATATTATAAATATATTTATCTATATATAATGAGAATACCTTGATTTGAAGCTTTTGAATTTACAAATTTACCCTTCTTCAATAATAGAATAATATAGATAGCAAAAAGGACATTTTGATAACTCTTTCTTACCCACATTTTGCTTTGCTCTTGCAACACTAATAACTTAATACTCTGCCTCTCTTCCCATTCCAAGTTTAATTTCTAAGCCAACTCATTCGTGATCATTTTAATTTTAGTTTTTATGTGCATTTTTTATACTAAATAGTAATAAATAGAAGTTAACACATGTTTTTCTTTGGACATGTCCAACAAACGTGCATTTCGTACTGGTGTGTGTGTGTATTGTCGGTTGAAAGTTTTGTAAAAAAATACTTATTTTTTATGTATATTTGCATAAATATATATGTATATATTATATGTGTATATAGATGTGTGTGTGTGTGTAATATCTCTGTGTTTGTGTACAATTCAAATTTTAATTAAGAAGTTCTACTTCTAGTTTCAATCAATTATTGACATTGCATATGCTAGCATTTCCTCTTAAATATGGTTTCTTCTTCCTTCTATCTTTATTTGCAAATCCTAACTATAGGCTCTAACTTATTGTCAATAGGGTCTCAGGGTATAAGTTCGATTGTGTGTTTAAAATGAGAAAAGAATGTAATATTTATAATCATTCCAAATATTTCCTATCTTTATTCTAGTCTCATCTAATCAAAAAGAAATTAAAATTCAAACCCCCATCCCTTCCTCTTCTATTGTTGGCATCCCCTTATGGAAATATTACGAAGGACCTAATTATATTACATATATTAATTGAATAAATATTTATTTTAGCCTATATATTTAATTGAATTAATATATAACAATTGTATATTATTTCTACGGCCCTAAATAAATAAAAACCAAAAAAAATAACTCAATATTTGTACTAATTTTCATTATTAATTTATAACATTTATTAGTTAATTGAAACCGGTTAAGCTCGGAAAATTGCTAACAATACTGTTGTGTCGACTTCTTGGTGTGTACTCGGTCCTCAGTAATATTTAATTTAATAGTTTAAGAATTACACTCTATATGGACATTGTTGAGATATAATATTGGGCATAAGTTCAGCTGCTTAAAGAACATTTAGGCAAAATCCAATTTCTATTTTTTCTTAGACTACACCCTAAGTAATGATATTTTGTGCATGTTTTTTTATCATCATTATATCACTAAGATATCTAGAGTTTGGTCGATGGTCGAAAACTCCAATTATATCTGCAGTTAACTGTAAAGTATTACTTTAAAGCTCTTAGTTCAATCTAATAACATTTATCAATTAACTAGTTTACCCAGGTCAGAGATTTTGACTTTAAATTGATTACCAAATACGGTGATACCAACCTTCTACAGCGAAGGGAACAAATCTCTCTGAAGTAGAGTTTCACTTCAAGTAGTTCTAAATGTACTCAATTATGGTCGTAACATGATCATAATGTCATGTGATTGACCATAATAAAAATATAGTCTATATACTTAAGATCAATAATACTCCCAAGTCTGAAAAATACTACACATTGTTAAACGATATCTTCTATTCTGACTTAGTTGTATTAACTCACAAAAGACTCATTGAGTCGTTCCTTGATTGTTTCGAATAACCATAAGTATGTAATTGTTAGATTTTGGTGATACAATATTTATATTTAAGTAGATTTTGAAGATATTTGAGTTTAGGTGGAATTGTGATTCAAATACATTGCCTTTTTTCCATAGATTTTGAAGAGTGATTAATTGCCTCTTTTTTTGCAATAAAGAAAACAATGAATTACCTACATAGGAAAGATTTATAGAAGTATTCAATAACTTATCAAAAAAGATATTTTGTTAAGACTATTATAAATAGGCATATAAAGGATTCATTAGATTTGTGTGGAAAAAGTGTATTTTTCTACGATTTTGGGATTGAGGTATCTTCTCAATTTTTTTAGGTTTTCGTTTGTAATCTTTTAGCAAATTAATAAAGGTTTTATTTGGAGGTATTTGTGTTTTTTCTTCATTTTTTATCTCTTCTAAAATCTAATTGTATAGAGATCCTTAAAAAATCCTTAACAGTTGGTATCAGAGCCTAATACATAATTTTTGAAGGGAGTTTTGATTATGGAGGTTATAAGTGTTGAAAAACTTAACGTGAGAAATTTGAGGTTATGAAAGGCAAAAATAGAGGATTTTCTATACTCAAAGATCTACATCAACCATTGAAGAATAAAGGTAAAAAAACCTAGTAATGTATGTGAGGAAAAGTGAGAAACTTTGGACAGGAAGACTGTGGCGGCAATTCGGTGTTTTCTGGAGAACACAGTGTTCCATATTGTTGCTCATGAAACATCTTCTTTTGGAATTTGGAAGAAATTAAAACGAATCTATGCAAAGAACTCCGCAAAAAAACAAGGATTTTCTAATGAGAAGATTGCTAAATTTAAAGCTTAAAGAAGGTGGGTCAATTGAAGAGTATCTCAATAATTTTCAAGCAATTGTAAATCAATTGGCGGCTGTGAATTACAAGGTAGATGATGAAACACATACATTGATATTGATGAGTTCTTTACTGAAAAATTGAGAAACACTTGTAGTAACATTAAACAACTCAAATTCGAATGAAGTTATCTCAATGGGATCGCGGTTAGTAGTCTACTTAATGAGGGGATGTAAAGGATGAGCCTAATGGAAGAAAAAGATAAGAAAAAAGAAGAATTTGGAAATCCAATTGGAGAGGTGCATCTTGTAAGAAGAGGTAGCCGACCAAACATAGAAAGACGATCAAACAAATCAAAGATAAAGAGGAATTTCATCAGCTATTACTGTGAAAAACCGGATCCTTAGTTGCAATTTTGCAATAAGCTTAAAAAGACAAGGAGATGATGAAGGCATTGGAAGAAGATCAAAAGAAACAAAATTATAATAGCGAAGATGAGGTGGATCATGATAAGGAATTTGATGACAATGTCCTATGTATAGATAAAGACAAAAGTAAAAATTGGTTGCTTGATTCAGGTGCATGCTTCCACATATGCAATTGAAAGAAGGCATTTGCTGATTATGAAGAGCAAGATGTTAAGGTGATATCTGTCAATGATGGAGACTTGCATGTTAAGGGAATATGTTCCGTTATGCTGAAGATGCATGATGGATGGATGATGAAGCTTATAGGAGTTAGGCACATATCAGAAAGTATAAAGAATCTTATTTCATTAGGACAGTTGGAGATAACATGCTAAAAAAATTTGAGGTGAAGTCATAAGGGTTTGAAAGGGTAATAGGGAAGTACTGTGCGTAAAATGGTAAAACAATAATGTGCACTAATTACTTAGGAGAATGATGGAGAATGGAGGAACTTCTCTAAGTAGCTAGCGTTGAAGAGGATTTTTTTTCTGAATTAAGGTGAAGCCAACCAAAGAAAGCCATAAACGACATGAAGGCCATTGCAGTAGTACAAACGGTTCTGATTTATTGATGATACGCATGTTCAATTTGTGACATGTGTAATTAGGTGATTTGGAGATTGGTTAGTTTTGGAATGATAACATTTGTTTCCATGGTAATATTAGAGATTGTTTGGAGTTTGAGGTTCTAAGTGAAGCTTGGATGACATTTATGGAATATCGTATCAAGGTAGGAAATTTTAAGATTTTGGTAATACAATATTGCATATTCAAGTAGATTTTGAAGATATTTGAGTTTAGGTGGAATGTGACTCAAATAAATTGCCTCTTTTATAGATTTTGTAGAGTGATTATTGCCTCTTTTATAGAGATTTTGTAGAGTGATTATTGCCTCTTTATTGCATTAAATAAGACAATGAATTGTCTACACCAGAAAGATTTATGGAATTATTGAATAGCTTCTCAAAGAATATATTTTGTCAAGACTATTATAAATAGACATGTAAATGGTTCATTAGCTGTGTATGGAAAAAAGTTTATTAGGGTTTTGGGATTGAGATATCTTCTAAACTTTTTTTAGATTTTCTTTTGTAATCTTCTGATGAATTAATAAATGTTTTGTTTGAAGGAATTTGTGTGCTTTTTCTTAATTTTATCTTTTCTAAAATCTAATTGTGTAAGGATCGTTGGAAAAATCTCTAACAGTAATCTCTTAGTGTCCTCAATGGTCATGAGTAATTCACTCTTCGTCATATGAAGAACATTCTTATACTAGTTTCAACGGATATACATCGATATCTTTTTCTCGATATATCTTGACTAGGAACAATTTAAGAAAAGGTATTTTAAATATTTGATTCAAAACTCATGGCTACGAGCAATCAAACACATACGCAACTGCAATCAATTAAATATATTAAGGATTTTCTATAGTGTATTCAAATTATTACTTAATCACAACATAACAATACATACAACTGAAACAAATCAAAATAATAATTTATTTTGAACAAGATTTTGATACGAGTGTTATGTTATAATTTTTTTTATTTTTTAATTAAGCCCCCCTATTTCATATTTCCATATACACCCTTAAAACTTATAACATGTACAACTTTCACATATGAGCTACATCTTATGGTCAACCAGCGTCGTTGGGCTCTTATAAATTTTTCGAACGTACTATCATTGCTAACAGTGAAATTGTTTACTTATATTTGACATTGTAAATTGATTAGTAATTAATATTGTTAATTTGATAATCATATGTTAACACTATTAATCTGAGTTGATATATTAAGATGTCATTTATTTGAGTTGAACATTTGATATTCGAACATGAAAGATTTATGAATTGTTTATGTAAAATATTATAGTCTTACACAAATTAATCAAAAACCAAATTTATATAATTCAGAATCACATAATTAAATATGTCTATTATTCCCTTTGTATTAATCATTGATATATATACATACATACATATATATATATATGTATACTTATATATATGTATATACATATATATATGTATACTTATATATATGTATATACATATATAGAGTCATAGACACACACACTCGTCATTGTGCAAATTGATACTAAATTAAATTGTATTAATATTTTACAATATAACGACAACATTTTTAAATTTAAATTCAATCTAACGTATCCAATAGTTAACATTAAATATGATTTAATGTAAAAAAAATTATTCATCATAACATATAATATATTTAGTGCATAATGAATAAAGAAGAAATTTTTTTAAGGTGCAATAATTGATCGAGTGCAGTAATTGATCACAAGGGAAAAATCAAATCGTTGTATTAATTTGGCAAATTGTGGGTTTTCTACTATGTCACACTTTTTTTAAAGGGTTTACTAAAACTGCTCAAATTACTTGGTAGTTTAGAATAAAATATAACAATTTCTGTTCAAATTCCAAAAATGAGTACACCTGTTTCACTTAACCAATACATGTACACCTGCTTGACTGATACATGTCATGCATGACAGGTTTCTTAACTCAGCAATTTCAATTGGAATTTGTAAAACTATCCTTACCAAATTCCATAGAAATTTGATTCCTTAATTGATTTATTTTCTTGTTTGTCAATAAATGTTTTTAAATTTCCTTAATTTTGAATTTTAGAAAGAAAGTCATCTATGAGCAATAGTCAAAATCACCCACAAAATGGTTTGTGATGTCATTAAATAACTGACTTATAAAACTACAGTAAAAGCATGTCATTTGTGCAACACATGTACATATGTTCAATGAAATTATAAAAAGAATCTAAATCACACAGTTGATAACTATTTGCTTCATAATTTGAGCTTGTTTTTTTGTTAAATATTCAATAACAAGCAAACAAATTGGTAGCTACATTGTCAGTATGTATTGGTGAGAACATCCAAAAACGAGTCAACAGGTTCAAGCAAAAAAAGTATTTAAAAAAAAATCGTAGTTGCCATAAGTCCAACAACAACAACTGAAGATTTTGTATAGGTTAAGAAACATGTCAAGTATTAGGTAAAAGTATGGTAAAAAGCCACT
Source organism: Allium fistulosum (assembly GCA_030737815.1). Taxonomy (NCBI): domain Eukaryota; kingdom Viridiplantae; phylum Streptophyta; class Magnoliopsida; order Asparagales; family Amaryllidaceae; genus Allium; species Allium fistulosum. Next base: position 73,222,176 of record CM060903.1, read on the forward strand.
ATAAGCAGTTTTTATTATATATAAACGTAGTCAGAAATTTTTACAACATAAAACTATTTTAACCTTTTTTTTCTAATCTTTTAATACAAAAATCTTTAAAAAATTAATCTGTCAAAATATTCAGTGTCAAAATTAATAATATATTTCTCAGACAAAGTTAGGAAACAAAAATTGAATTTTGTAAAAGTTGCCTTTTTAAAAGGTAAAACTATTTAGGAGATGGGGGCAATACATCTCATAAATTACTCTTCCACTTGATACACTGATTCAAAGACTAAGAACGGAAATATACAGTAAAGTAATGAAATTAGCTATTGTTGGAACGTGAAATGAGTTGTTGAATGAGCTTTATAGTTTGGCAGAAAAATTGGAGTACTTAATTTTCTTGGATTGTGATGTTTGGTCTAATTAATTAATGAAGTTGGTAACCTAAAACACTTGTAGATTTAGAGAGTGCCATGTCAAATTCTTCCACAATAAAAAACTGCCATATTATAAAGTATAGTATGAATATACAGAAAGAAATATAGTAACATCTACTTTAAGGCTGCATGTAACTTTAACTTCGGCTCACTCTTAAGTCTTAAGGCATGCATATACATACATGTATGCACATATATGTGCATACGTACATACATGTATATATGTATGTATATGTTAACATCACCCAAATACTATACACGTTTTTTTTACCCTGTCAAATTAGGAAGACATGTTATGAAGTTCAACTTAAAGGAGTATATGTTAAATTGTGATCATTGATTAATGTGTACAATTACTAGTTACATGAGTATAAAGTATCCTATTCTAAAATTCTTTAATTACCCCTTTTAAAGAATTGAGGTCAGTCTTTCTGTGAGTCATTCTTAATTAATGAACACATTAAAATTGTTATTATTAGTATTATGTACAAATATATATAATTTAGCAAGCAATCAGAATCTTAATGACAATAGCAGCCAATCAGACAATACTTAAATCCATTTTAATCAGTGCCTCATGTCTTGTAGCTTCTGGTCCATGCAAACTAATTATGAAAATCTATTTAATCAATGTTTACATTGCGTAAGTTATTGTTAAGGACAAGTAATGACAGATCCCTGTTAATTAAAAAGCACTCAAAACAATTACTTAAGCATTGATATATTAAAAGGGATGAAGTGTCATTAGAATCTCCTCGTTCACTCATGTTCTGTATTGTCTGGGCATGTTGGTCCCTTTCCTTAATCATTTCTCAACTTTAATCCATGTTATTATATATTATTAAAATCATTTCTTCAAATATTTGATTTATTTATCTAATATCCTTTTTTTTATAGTGGGATTGTTTGTTAGGTAAAATTTACACACCAACACAAACACAGTGAAAACAGTAAATTCGGATCGTGTTGATGGTGAGGTAGAACAAACAAAAGACTAATATAAACATACAACTAAAAACTAAAAACATCACATTTTACAGCACTTTGGAGAGAAATGAGATTTTATTACTTTTAGAAGTAAGAGAATCACAAGACTGATAAGGAAGACTAAACCTAAAGACGAAAATATAAACAAACCCTTTCTTTTTGGTCAGTACAGACTATAAATCCTAAATAGTCTATTTAGAGTGTCATGATGTATTCCTTGTCGTTGGATCAAAAGCTCTGCAGAAATCAACGGTGAAAACTTCATAACACCGGGAAAAAATGTAAATGCCCCTGAAACCTCGAAATCAAAATTGCTCCATCATCCGCCATTTCAGCGCCCCGTCTTCACCGATGTAATCATGCCGTCTTCTTCTTTGATCTGGAAATACTGTATCACCGATTTCAAGGGTGTTAACAGTTGTGTTGGCTGATGTATATATGCATCACTATTTTGAAACCAAAGCAGATGATTCAGTACCATGTACGGGGGGGCCAACATAGGTTTCATTTAGCAGTAGTAAATTCTAAAGTTTGTAGTACACATACTTTTCCTAGAAGAATATGCTTTATATGTGTTTATAAATGAAAAATCTTTGGTTGGGACTACTTAAAAATAAAATCCACCATAGTCATTTTGGAGGAACAGTGATTTGTTGCTGAGTAAAGCCCAGCACATTGACCATATATATCAGTATATATTTCTAAACATACTATTGTTAAATCAAAGTTTGGTGGGAACAGCATCTTAAATAATGTAGGCCTCATGTCCTAGTGAGTCTATCATTATTGTCATTCAAATCATTTCCTCAACTATAAATACTCAATAACTCCAAGTTTTTCAGCTAGAATCCTCAACTAGTAGTCCATTCACATAATAAACTTGTATGCTATAATAGTCCCAAAATGGGTCGAGGGCGTGCACCATGCTGTGCTAAAGTGGGCTTAAACAAAGGTTCATGGACACCTGAAGAAGATATGAGGCTCATTACTTATATTCACAAGTATGGCCATGGCAATTGGCGTGCTTTACCTAAACTTGCAGGTATGTATATTAAGAAATTTGATCATATAGTTTCCATAAATATAATACTTGATCTTAAAACTAAGATTATTGTGAGTATTTACAGGTTTGTTGAGATGTGGAAAGAGTTGTAGATTAAGATGGATTAATTATCTAAGACCGGATATTAAGCGAGGAAATTTTAGCAAAGAGGAAGAGGATACCATTATCAAGCTTCATGGATTGCTTGGGAATAAGTAAGATTCATTTTTGAACACACTTTTCTTTATTCTTTCCATAGTTACTTTAAGTTGGCAAATTTTACTAACATGAGTAAATTTTTTTGAATATTCATAAGTACAATAGTAATCAACAAAATCTTGCAAATATTCTACAGATGGTCAAAAATAGCATCATGTTTACCAGGAAGAACTGACAATGAAATTAAAAATGTGTGGAATACACATATAAAGAAGAAACTATCTCCAAAAAATCAAGAAAAACAATCAAAATCAAACGATCAACCGAGCTCTCCATCATCGATCATCACTACCACATCTCCTTCATCCTTAGATGAAGAACAAAATAATAACAATGAAGTTGAGAAAATTGAAATACCAATTGAACAAAACATGGACATATGGGACATTTTAGAAGAAGACTCTGCTACTAACTCGCACTCTTCTAATTGTTCGATTGATTTGCCTGATATTCAAATCGAACCCGAGGTATGGGACATGATCAATGATACAAAAAGTAGCAACATTGATAATTCGTGTGAAGATTCGAGTGAGAAATGGATGGAGTATTTGGAGAAAGAGTTGGATTTGTTTGGAGAAATTAAGTTTGATGTTGGTGTGAATGAAGATCCAGTTGCAAGTTATTTTCAAGTTCTTCCATTGTCTTCTTCTTCATCTTTAGACTTATAAGTATGTTGACTATATAGATGTGTAGGTTATGTCTACATCGGAAAGAATGCTTGTCAAAAGTTATGCATGGCAAGAATGTATACTTCTTCTACATGTACATCAAAATCAGTTGAGACTAATATGCATGTACTTATATTAGTATATATACTGTAAATTAAGACTAATGCTAAGGCTGGCCAATAAAATTTGGTCATGAACATGTTGCCAGAATTTGTTGGTAGTACCTTAATATTGAAATTTGAATCTCTACTTGATTGATATCTAGCATACTTTTCTATGTTCTTCTACTGTACAAATGGAGCATATCTGTACACTCCTGAAGTTTTACTCGTTTATACAAGTTCTTCATTTTACCAGATTATACTGATAAAAAAACAATAAAAAGGTTCACTTATGACTAAAAAATGTTCAATTTAAAGTACGTATATGTGACGAAATGTAAATGGAGATATTTATGTAAAAATAGTAACAAACTTCACTTTCTACACTTAATCAGCACAAATTCCAGTTTCTGATGGTGCAAATTTCAAGTAATAAATTGAATATATGGCTGTCAAGAAAAACAACCACTACAAAAGGATAGTTAATCAGAATTTTCATCATCCTCGTCGTTGAATCTCAAATGCTTTCCTTGAGGCAATGGGAATCCCTTCAAAGCCATCACATTTGTTGAAACAATCGCATCACAGTCATCTTCATCTTCAACTAATTCTTCTCCTTCGATTTCATCGTCACTATTATAAACAAACTTAGTGTGCTTTCCAATGTTCGTAAGCAATCCCAATCCTTTGTTTACTTTCATATTAGTTAACTCCTCACACAAATCATCAATTGACTCATCAGTCTCCTCGCTATATTTATCTGGTGAATCAAATAGCAGTGCTCTGTTTATTACACATTCTTGTTGTATTGGGTTTATTTCTAATGCTACCTGTTAAAAGAAAAAAAAAGAAAGATGCAGTCTTTTCAATTAAAGTTCACATTCAATCAAACATGATAGTAAGACAAACCTGTACAGGAGCTAGAGGTTTAACCGGGTCCGCACCCGATAAGAAAGTACTGATCACAAGCTCTGCTTCTTCTTCCTCTACTTTCTGCAGCAAACACCTAACCTGACTTCGAAGCAAAGCTTCTCCCGATCCAGGTGTGTTCTTTAGCGAAACCTGATGTTTGGAAATTGAAAATGATGGGGTCTTTTCTAAAAAGTTGCTCTTCATTGCCACACCTATGATCGGTGAATCGTTAGTTATGTCAAAAAGAACCGATCTTGATTGCGATTCTTCATTCATGATTTCTTCTGTAAAAAAATAGAAATAGAAATAAAAGAACGATAGGAAGTTAGGGAAGTGCAAATTTGAACACCGAATGATGTTAGGGTTCATTGCTTACTGGATGCTGTTTCCACTGTGAATAGTTTTGGGGGAATTTGTGGAGAGAGGACAAGAGGAACGAATTGTTTTTATAGGAATTGAACATAACGGTAATGTTTGTGCATAAAGGCAAGGGATGTATTGAGTTCAGGGATGAATTAATTATCATTCCCTCAAAATCTAGCCGTTGTTTCTTTGATGCATCAATCAATATATTTTGGTTCATCTACTATGGTGGCGTCGTGCCGAGTTATATTTTACACTACTTTTGCACGAGAACAGGGAGGCTTTGTCTCCCTCTGGTTCAAAGTTTTTATGGATTATCATTGTAAGCCTAAATCTACGAATAACTTGATTTTTTTTTTCTCCTCTCTCTTCCTCTTTGTTATATAGTACATTTGCTTGTGTGAGAAAATAGGCCTACGGTTTGCGGAAGTTAGAAGATGAACTATTGACCAGGGTCGCTCGAAGATACGATCAAAATAGTGTTCTCTAGAAATGTGAGCAATAGCATTGGAGAGATAGGTATGGGAGGTAGCACCCAAAGTGGAGGTGGTAGAGCAGTTGAAATGGAGTGTATTGGAGCAGTCGAGATTTGACATGGAGGTGAGGTCGAAATGCTTGAGGAGATTGCACTCAAAATATAGATGATGTCGGTTAAATCCGTTCCAATGTGAAAACTTTTGACCCAACCGACATTGACATACATATTCTACCTCAAATTCAAAAGCAACATAGTCAATTACCAAATCTTGATATTTCAATGATATTTTCAACCTATGCAAATAGAGAAAATACCTATAATACCTCTCGATAACTCAAAAAAGGCTCGGAAAAAAGGGATTGAAGTTTCTTTACCAAAAAATGGTTGGTACTCTGCCTAACTTCCAATTTCCATATTCTCAACTTTGTGTATGTTTGAATCTACTATTGCAAACGACTAAAGCGAAAAGATATCAAGTAATAATAATATAAAGTGGACGAAGGCATATAGTCGAGCCACTGCAAAACTTTATGTTCTTATATTTCTATAATTTTCTTTATTTGTTTCTGATTTACTTTTGTATTATAACCTTTTGTGATCTTTGAATTATTCTATCGCCAGCACTATTTGAATTCGATCTTTCTATTAGCATTTCATATTATTTTGTAAATCTACAAAATACAAAATAATTAATTTTCCATGATGGATTTTGAGAAAAACGGTTGTGCAGTGCTAGACCGCACAACCCAAAATATTATAGCTAAGAAAATAGAGTTCTCCGATCAACATGCCTGATCTGTGGTCACAAAATATGTTAACTACATTTTCTTATAAGTTCTACATCCAGCTACATACATGCGTACGATAGTAATCAGTACAAAGAGGATCAAACACCATAGAAAACAAGACCAAGCATTGTTGGTATCATCGTGGGCATCATCCTCAATTGCCTGGATTGCTGTGCAGCTATCAACTAATTCTGCATCATTCCCTCTATCAGCGTTCATCGCAGATAGCGATTGGAATCGATAATCTCAAGTGTGAAAAAGATATAAGATTTTGTGACATAAATACATGGGGTTGTTACCCTTGTTATTAAAGTAACAAGAGTTCCTCTCAGCCTAGATAGTCCAACTGAAGGCAATAAATAGAGTATCAATGTGCACATTAGTGTGGGTGTTATATTGCTAATAATCGTAGAAAGTGGCGATGCTTGGAGTGGGTCTGAATAATTGGGCTGCGCATGTGTTCCAAACATAGAAGGCGAGGTCACGATCGAAGAAGAGGTGATTGATGCTTTCAGGAAAGATGTGGCACATTAGGCAAGTAGAGGGGATGTCCGGTCCTTTGCGTATAAGCCTTTCTCTGGTATTCACTTTCCCAAGGATGAGTAACCACATCAACATCTTAACTCGAGGAGGTGACTTGGATTTCCACATTCTAGGAAAGGAATAGTGTCTTCAAATAGAGACTTGACCGCATTGCTTGCAAGGCTCTAGTGGAAGCTGTCAGGAGTGGGGTAGAGAGCGTAGGTGCGAAGCCATGTGAGAAGTTTGTGCCGCTGGTTGAGAGCAGGTCCAATGATAACATGATTGAATTGGAAGCATGATAGACTAGAGTTTACTGCATCAGAGACCACAATGAATCTATTAGTGGTTAAGCTGCAAAGGTCACGAAGGAGAATTCTTAGTGGGGGTATTTGAGAGCCAAGCATCAAACCAATGGCAACATTGTTCCCCATCACCAATTTGATGTTTAGGCAAGGTTTGATCCATTCAGTAGTAGAAAGAACACCAGCCTAGAAAGGAGATGATTTACTAGAGGTTGGATTGTGTAGAATGAGTTTGGACTGGGGTTCATAGTATTTGCTGTGAACCCAATTCTTCTATATAAGGTTGTCGTCTGACAAGCATCTCCATGTCCATTTTCCAGCAGAGCTGAGTTGAACTGTTACAGGTTGATGACCCCAAACCACCCTAGGAAGTGGATTTGCATACAATGTCCCAACTAACCAGATAGTAAATAGGAGAATTGTTGTCATTTCCATGCCAGAGGAAGTTTCTATGAATTTGATCGATCTTGGATATGACCCAGATGGGATTTGGTGGAAGAAGATTCAATAGGTGGGGATAGCTTATAGAGCAGAATCAAGAATAACTAACCTGCCCGCTCTAGAGAGAGAGAGGAGGCCTTCTAGGAAGCCAAACACTTAGAAATTTTTAAGCTCAGGGGGAAGTCTTCTCTATGGAGTTTGGTAGGGCGAAGAGTGATGCCAAGATAGGAAATGGGAAAGTGTTCTAGTTTGCAAAAAAGGGAGCTAGCTATTGAGAGTCAAGGTGATCAATAGCGCCCACTATAAAGACAGTGCTCTTAGAGTAATTGATGTGTTGGCCAGAGACCAGTTCATAACAATATATCATAAGCTTGATGTTATGGATTTGGTAAGGGTAGGGGGCAAAAAAGATGGTACCATCAACATATTGGATATTGGAAACACCTTGAACATAGTTCGAGTGGCTAATGCCTGACAGGAGTTGATGCGAGATAGCTGTTGGAACTAGGTCAGCATGTAGTAGGTTAAATGGGTAAATTTCAAAAAAAAAATTCCATTTTGAATCTTATTGGGAACGTGAGTTCTAAATTTATTTAGATCCGATCTAAATTAATTTTAGATAAAATCAATATTTTATTTAAATTGTAAATAATATTTTATTTTAATGTTATATTTGTATTATATAATATAACATGCGTATCATGTATACATTCGTGTGTACGTGCACGTGCAACATATACAGTGTACATGGTTTAACATGTCCATCTATAAGTGCTAGGATTTATATCGCAACAAACATGTTAGCCCCTCTGTATATATGTGTGTTAATATGTGTGTGTGTGTGGGGGGTTTAATACAATATAAAATTATTTATAACATACAAATATATATATATATATAGTTTAATATGATCTATATTTATAAAAGTATAAATTTGTGTGTGTATATATAGTATTTTTAAATTCAAATATAAATAATTTTTAATATAAACTTAAGTTCAAAATTCAAAATTCAAATCTCAGATCTAGATCTAGAATTCAAAATATCTTATAATTTTAAATTTTAAAACTATACAGATTTTAATTTAATAAACATAAATACACACACGTAGATATATATATATATATATCTATTTGTATGAAAAGAAATATATATATTATTAAATAAAATATGTATAGTGTCCATGTATATTTATATGTTTATGCATATATTAAAATTAATGTCTAAATTAATATAAAATTGTACTTTCGGCTTAAACATAATCTTTTTAATATAGTTTTTTATTTTATTTAATATAAAAACCTCCGTTTTATTTTAATTTAACAATTTCCGTATGGAAAATTTTATTATTTAAAATAATTCTTTTCGTAAATATAATTTTGTAACACTCAAAATTTATATTTTCTTTTGAGAAAAACAGATGTGCAAAGCGGGACTACACAACCAAAATTTTATACTTATTAAACTAATTTACGTATATTATAAAATATGTATGTATATATATGTATGTATTAAATTACGGAAAGCATAATTTTAAATATATATATACACACACTGTTATATAAATAAAATAATATATATATATATATATATTTAATTTTGAATATTATCATGTACATATTTTAACAAAATTTTATACGTAATGTGTATATTTGTTTATTCATTAAAAATCAAAATTTGTTTTAAATGCCTCTTAAAATAATATTTTATTCGAATTTTATTTTAGTTTATGGGTGTGAGCTATATATATATATTCATCCAATATTGACTGTAGAGATATATATGGATTCGTGATTATATACTTGCAATCTAAGGTAAAAGAATGACATAATAAACAATTATATATGTATGTATGTAAATAAAGTTAGTACCTTACTATAGCCTAGAGTTAACACCTTGAACGTTGACTCTTTTGACTCCACTTGAATCTAAATTCAATTCCTTCAGGAGAGCTAATAGATTGAAAGCACCACACATCGAAGTCCTATTTTTATTTAATTTTTTGTTGTAATTGCTAGAAATAATTGAGAAGGTGAGGAGGTATGGCTGGCTAGAAATGAAAGAGGAAGGAGCAAAAAAATGCTTGCAAAAGTGTGGTCGAAAGTTGTTTAAATAGTGGAGGGGTAGAGGAGCTAAAAGTGGATCTGGATCCACTATTTCCTCTTCCTATGTCAAACCCTTTTTTAAATATATATCCAACCCCATTTTCCACCCCTTATGGTCGACCATCTCTACCCATATTTGGGCCCCCAAATTGCTTCAAGCCAGATCAGAATATGCATTTAAATCTAATTTAAATGCACATCGATATTGTATATCGATACATGTGTATACAACTTTAATATACACACTATTTTCGACACGAATTAAATAAAAATTTATAATTAATATTTCATAAATATTAATTAATTTAATCGATTTATAAAAATTATAATTAGTTAAATCAAGTGGTAGTCGGAGTATTCAACGTTTCGGTCGTGTGACTCTTAGGTGTAAATTCGTTCAGTGATTAATATCGAACAATTCGAATATTAAAGTTCACACGTCACCTTAGCTAGTGGTGTGACATTATAGCCAAATTTAGTGCTTACATGGCTTCAGTAAAAATCTAATTTTATTTATTTCAAGCGTTATCCGGTAGTGACATTATTTATACCAATTCTCTTCGTTAAAACTATATCACATTAGGACTTATGGAATTTGATCAAAATTCCAATAACGTCCATATTCAACTTTAGAGTCCAAACATAGAATTCTTGGTTCAATAATAACAATTATTATTAAGTGAACATCTCTAACCAAAGATTTTGACTTTAAGTTGACTTTAGTTGACTGTAATACTAACACTGTATAATCGAGGAGACGAATTCTCCCTTGAATAGTGTTTCACTTCCAATGCTTCCACTTGACTCAACTATAGTCGTTCGATGGATGTTGTGCCACTATTTAACTATAATTAAAGTGGATATTCCACATATCGATAGTATTCTCAAGTCAAATAAATTATGTAATATCATCACATTGATATTCATTGTTTGACCTTAGAAAACTATCACATAAGTCATTTTATAGTTATCCAATAACCATCAGTCGTAACCCCTTAGTGCCCCCAGCAGCCATGCGTAATATACTACTCAATATTTAGAGAGCTATACGTACTAGAGTCTCAACAGATGTATCGATATCTAGTCTCGATACATCCGACTTGGAAGATTTAAAATGGTATGTTTATTTTATTATGATAAATCAATCATGACTACAACACATTGTAACTACTATCATGAAACATATCATTTATGAATTTTCTATTAAATATATTTTTAATTAAACTAATTATTAATATAACACATTATATCAAGTATATAATAGAAAGAAAACACCTTTTATTTCGAACAAGATTGGTTATCAAGTTATATATATGTAACAATTATATAATTGCCCCTAAGACCTACCCTTAACTCTATCAATAACCAGTTTGTTCATTCTGTTAAAGGCATCCACATCCAGAGCAAAGAGAAAAGGGGAAATGGGGTCTCCCTACTAGAGCCCACATGAGAAATTAATCAATTCTCCCTCAACACCATTAACCAAAATATTTAACATATTGGTATGAAGGATATTGTTGATCCAACTGATCCATTTCTGAGATGCCTCAATGGGTAAGGGTGTAAGTGATGATGTCCCAATTGATAGTGTCAAAGGCTTTGGAGAAGTCAAGTTTGATCAGGGCAACAAGGGTATTGGTTGTATGGCAATGGAGATGACTTCTTTGATGATGGCCATACAATCGAGGATGGACCTACTGTGGCTAAAGGCTGGTTGTTCGGCACCAACCAGAGAAGAGATGTAAACTTTTAGTCCATCCGCTAGAACCTTAGTGATCAGTTTGAAGGAGGTGTTGAGAAGGCTAATGGGTTTGAAGTCGGAAAAGGCTTTGGCACCAAGAGTTTTGGGGATTAGGACAATATTGGCATAGTTTGTCTTGGCAATTTGGGAGGGGTTGGAATAGAATTCGACAAACATCTCAAGGACACCTTCCTGATGATGGGCTAGAATCTCTTATAGAACATGGAGCAGAAACCATCAGGTCCAGGGTCCTTTTCATCACTCATGTCGTTGAGGGCAACAAGGATCTCATCCTCACAAAAAGGGTAATCATCATAAACTGGGGACAGCTTTGGGTATAGCTTATGCCAAGTAAAGAAAGGTCAATGTAAACGAGATGAACCAAGAAGCTATCAATAGTATTTGGTGAATAGGTGGTTGAGATACTCTTATTCATGGAAGTTTTTTCCATCATGAATAATCTCATGTATGCGGTTCGTTCTTCTTCTACCTTTGGCAATTCCATGAAAATAGGTTGTGTTTTTGTCTCTTTCATTGAGCCAAGAAACTCTGGAGCGTTATCTCTACCCAATCTCCTCATGTTTCATTAATATTTCTAAATCAAGCTCTAAAAGATCCTGTTAAGATTTCTCTTCTGGGGTAAGGGGCCAGAATCTTCATGGATGTTGAAATCAAGGATTTTATTTTGGAGATTCGATTTTCAAGATCCGAGAGAGCCCCAAATCGAAGATGACAAAGATCCGAGATGCTTCCTCAGATATTTGATCTTCTCATCCAATGAGGCAATGGCGGAAGGGAGATTAGGAGATGCCATCCAGATATCTAATAGCATAGCTTCAACCTTGGTTCCAACAACCACAGCTTCTCGAAATTAAATCTAGATCCGAGGGCCTTTCCATCTCTAGAGTCAAGAAAAATGGGGTAGTGGTCAGAAAGGAGCGTTGGGAGGCCATGAACCGAGGAAAGAAGGTGAGAATCTTTCTAAGAAGAATTAAAAAGGAAGTGGTTAAGTTTGACGAGAGAGGGGGAGTTATGTTTATTGCTCCAGTTGAAGAATCTATTATTAATAGGGGGTCGAAGAGTTAACAAAAATTGATAAATTATTAAAAAAAGTCCATATCAGAGCTGAAGTGTGGGATAGAGTTTCTTTCCATTGAGTGATGGACGACGTTAAAGGCTCCCCCAAGGACCCAGGGTCCTTGGAATAATTTATAAAATTCAGAGTAGTTTGTCTAAAGGGTTAGTCTCTTTAGAATAGAGTGGGGTCCATAAATATTAGAAAAAAGTACAACTTATTTGATAAAGTTTGTTTAAGGATAACATGTAGAACATTAGGGTGTTTTATGACTTGGTGAGATTCCATCTGGTCATATCCCAAGCAGTAAGGATACCTCTGTTAAAGCCAATGGCCTTGGATGGATTCCCATCCAGTTTAGAAATTTCCTCCAATAATATGGTATAACACATGGCATGGGTTGGAAACTTTTGATTCTTTGATGAAAATAGCATCCAGTTGTAATGGGACAATAATTTTTTTAATTAGGGTACATTTTTCAAGGATCCCCAAGCCTTTGACATTCCAGGATAGAATCCTTATAGGGAAAAGGAGACACGTTTCTTTTCTATCGCTTGGGCGACTTTTGAATTATCAAGTCTAAGATAATACCCATGCCACGAGAAACTTTTTTGTTTAATTTTTTTTATAGAAGTAAAAAATAGCAGGTTGGAAAATACTACCAGAGGCAAGTAGAGGCGAATGAGGCTCGCGTTGCATCAATTTGGCACTCCTTCATACCGAGGTAGTTGAGAGGGTAGGGTTGTTCACAGGCAAGTTGAAAGGTTGCAGCTCCAAATGGGGGTCAATATCCATGTCCTGAAGTTAGCACTAGGTTATCATGTGAATGGGCATATGCGATAGTGTTAATTCAGTGTCTTCATCCACCAAGTTTCCAGCCTCCTTGACTATGGGCAATGCCCCTATCCGAGGGTCCTACCTGCTGGTGTTCCTCCATGAATATGTTGTAAACCTCTACTTGCCCAATGATCTCCTTCTTGCCTCTGAGAATCTTATCCACTCTCTCGGCCAGTCCAGCCTCTTCTCTCATAACATCTTGTCCAGGGTTATCTACATGTAACCGCCATCAGAAAGGACACATGTTATGGGGAGATGACTCGTGTGGTTACTTTCTTTTCCAGCACTTGATTTGTCCATCATTGAAAATAATATCAATGGGATCTTGAGGAGGATGGTGGTGCACCCATGGTTCCTATGACATCCCCCATTCAGAGGCCGCTAACCGCTAAGGATGCTGCAGTCATCTATAGTTATTAATCCCCGATGACAAAATGCGGTTGTCTGCGCCAAAAATGGTCATAAACCCCAAAAGTAGTGAAAGCACCAGTGTTTACACACAAAGTTTCAATATCCAAACACAGATCATAGATCCAGATAATGTAGAGAGCAAAAATGAAGAAATAGCAAAATTAAAATGAAAGAAAGTAAGAGAAGACATAAGATTTATAGTGGTTCGGCTATCTCCGGCCTACATCCACTTTGAATTGATCCTTTTATTTCTTTTATACTGTGATTACAGTTACAATCCTTTGAATATCAATAGCCAAAAATGGCAGAGTCTAGCCAAAAGAGAAGAAGATCAAGAGGAGCCGAGAGAAAAAGATCCCCTTTTAGTTGCAATGGAGGTGCTATTTATAGGTGTGGAGCTAGAAATATCTGCCTTGAATCTCGGAATACTCCTTCTCAAGTCCAAATGGGCCCACATGATCGATCTGGAGTCATTTGGGATCGATCCTTGATCGATCCATAGTGAGTTCGTATCGATCATAAACTGCTCCAATTGAGCTGCGATTGATCATGGATGTTCCTTATGTGTTGTGCAACTTGTTGTAAAAATCTCATTGCATTTGGAGTTGTAGATTGTGAGATATGATCGATCCAAGATCGAGTTTGTAGGTGTAGACTGATGATTTCGTATCCATAGATTCGTATCCATCATTTCATATCCATAAATAATGTGCTCCTTAATTCTCGTATCGATCCGAGTCTTTTGCTATGATCCATGTTTTGCGCTCCATTCCTTGACCGCTTCTTTCGTATCGATCGATACGAAATACTTCCAAGTGCAGTTTCCTCCATATCCATCCAGTGCTGCTATCCTTCATATCGATCCCATACTCTATCCCTTCTCTCGTATCGATCTTATGCCGCATCATTCGATCAATACAAATTGTAATCGACTAAACCAAATGCATAAAGCATGTGTGTGTTATCCATATCCATATCCATCCTGGTAGAGTGTTGAAGCTGTTATGCTAAACCTCAGAGTTGTGTACATTTCGTATCCATATCGATCGATACGTAAGTATCGATACGAAATGGTTTTTCATGAATACTGATCCGTCCATAACTTGAGCGTATGAATTCTGTTTGACCTGAAATTCAAAACGTAGCCTTATCGAGCCTTGTTTATCATTCCCGATCGATCCCACCTTGATTAGAGCTTGGTCCAATTTTGATAGTATCGATCATAGCCTTGTTTCCAATCGATCTCCAATCCTGATATCCATCCATTTTAGCCAATTTCTTGATACCCTGGCTTTGACCAAAAGGCGGGGTAACATTTGCCCCCCAAAACATACCTTGCGGTAGGAAGGCGTGTTTTGAATAGCCTTAAATCCGACATCCAAAGTCCATATTCCGTCCATAGCCATATCATCCGATCCATAATCCAATCCATTACCAAGCAATCCCATCCGAACCCAACAACCGAGTTCTAATCCATCCATATCCAGTAACCAATAACCAAATCTGTGACCTCTCCGGGTCAATATCCAAATCTGGGACCGTTCCGGTTCCTTAGCCAAATCCTTAGCTGCTCAAAGCCACTATCTGAATCCATGACCTTTCCGGGTCGTTAACCAAATCCAGGACCGTTCCGGGTCCTCATCCAATCCTCAGCCATTCAAAGCCGAATCAATATCCATTTCACATCTTGGAAGCAAGTAACCGAATCCTATGATCTCTCCGGACCATTGACGGCCTCTCTGGACCATTGCTAAGCTCGATCCAAACTTAAAGATTGAATAGGCAGACCTTGTCGCGCTCCGGCGAAGCAACCTATCCCTTGCACTCCGGCCTCGGTGGGGGCATATAACGATATCCTGGTCCACCTAGACTGATCATAGCCTCTCCGGACTCTTACTAGATCCCATCCTATCACTCTCCGGTGAACGGGAAACAACATTGAGCGAGCCAATCCTGTCACTCTTCGATGAAGCGGCGTCACTCCCTGCACTCTAGTTCAGTATCCCTGAACATTAAGCGATGCCATGGCCTAAGTCCTAGACCGATTACAGCCACTCTGGGCTCTTGTCGAACCCCGATCCAATCACTCTCCTGTAACAACCCAAAATTTAAGCTATAAGAATTAATTAACGAATTAATTAAATAATAAAATAACTTTGTGAAATTGTTGGAATCGAGCAACGGGAGTTACACCATTGTGTCCATGATAATTTTCTGGTCAATTTCCATATATAGATTGTCAAAATCCGAGCTAGAACGAAGGAGTTACGGAATAAAGAAGAAACGAGAAAAAGAAAAAAATATATAATACATAGGCTAGGTCGACCCTCACCATGGCTAGGTCGACCTATAGATTGACCCTAGCTTATGGAGGTCGACCCGCCTACGTACTTGGGTGCATTCTTTTCTAGCTTCGTGCGGTGACATGTTTTTCAACTTTTATCTAATGCTGTGCGTTCGTGCTTCCATTCGACGGTTCCCAACGAGCCTATGACGCGGTTGCACCAAATTTAATCCTCAAATCCAACGATCTGAGATCCACAAGTGACACTATAAATATGACCCTAGGCCTAACTATTTTTCTCATTCAGATTTTCTCCATCTGGGTTCATTTCCTTAGGCTGGACCCTAAAAGGATTATTTTTCTAAGGAGAAGATCTTTTTAATTAAAATATTTTATGCCCTACAAGTGGATCCGGGAAGGCCAAGGAAAAGAGCTAAGGACCACAGGTGAATGTTTAAGTAATTATTTTAGATTTTTAAGTAATTTAAAATAATAGGGTTTCCAATAGTTGTAGTTTTTCTACAATTTTGGGATAACCTTTATGCAAGTTTATTTACAGTTTATTTTTAAGTAAATTTTGGACTTGCTTTCCAGTCTATTTTCTTTTAACTATTCTATTTCAGTTATTTGCAATTATTTACTGTTAATTATAGCTTTTCCAGTTATTTACAGTATTTACAGTTATTTACTGTTATTTACATTTTATTTGCATCTATTCTACGTTGGGAGTTATTATGTAAATGTTAGTTCTTTTTAATTCTCTTTTTATGCGAATGGAATAAATAAAAGAGAATAATTCGCTAATATGGACTAGAATATAAGAACAATGGATTTACAGAAAATTAGATGTAAAATAAGAAGAACTGTAATAAATTGGATATAAACCGAAATAGGCAAATTTAAGATATTTGCAAGCATAGTTATAACATGTAATTATAACTAAAAAGAGAAAATAGAAGAAATAGCAGGAGAAGCTTATTTTTTTAACTTAGACCTTGGGTTAAGTTAATAAGAAAAATTATAACACACAGGTTATAATTAGAGACAACAGAAAAAGGCCTATTATAGAACTTATATTTAAGTTAATAAGCAAGCATAGCAGAAATAATAGAAAAAGCTTATTTTAAAACTTGCACTAAGTTAATAAGCAAAGATAGAAATAGAACCTGTACCAACAGCATTCCCCTTCAGTCAGGAACTAATGTTCTCACAATAGATTAGGTGGGGCTGGGCACGCTTATGCTGGAGTAATGGTAAATAAGAGGTCAATAAATAGAAGCTCAAATCAGGGGATTTGGGCAGGGGGCGCAACTAGATTTTGTTTGTTAGGACTCGTACCAACAGCATTCCCCTTTAGTCGGGAACTGATGGTCTCGCAATAGCACAAGTGAGGCTGGGCATGCTTATGCTGGATTTATGGTAAATAAGAGGTCAAAATAGGGAGCAACTGATAGCGTGAGCCGGCGGTGGTAGAGCGTGCGGCCTCGGTGTAGGGATATAAGTCGCTATTGAGTTCCAAGCGCTAAACAGGTGTCATTTTACTGTAGGACCCACAGGATGGGACTAGCTCACAGTGACACAATAGAGATAGAGGGCCGATCAAAGGGTAGAATTAAGACTTCAGCCTAATTAAACGAGGATTGGGATTTCAGCCTAATCAAAGCAGCTATCTAAGACAAGTGCAAACAATCAAAACGATCTAAGCAAAGTAAACAGTTAAACCGTATTTGATTCCATCTTTATCTTTTCCTTTATTTCCTTTTATAACTAGAACTATTGCAAAGTCTATTATCTTTATCTTGCTTAAAAATACTAGTAATTACTTTCATTCACCAGACTTTTAGTTTGACCCACTCCTCTATTTTCCTCTTTTCCCCCATAGGCTAGTAGAGGCAAGGGTAGTAGACTTTCAGCTTTCCAGGAGTGACATTCTTGGAGATTCTTCATGTATTCTTCTTCTTCTGTTCCAGTTTCCTTTTTATTTTAGTTTGGATGTACTGGTACTGTTGAGAGGGATGGTTTTATTTATGTACTCTGATATTGTGACTGAGATGGGGTTTTCCATAAGACATATGTATTTGGTATTTTGACACTTATTTTGGTTATGACTTATTTTATGAAGTTTGATTTATAAATAAGTTATTGTTTTAAATGTTTCTGCTGTTTTATTTATTTTGTCTTGTGAATCTTAGTCTCTGTAAAGTTTTAGCTATACCTGCAATGCACCACATCTTTTAGTGTGCCCTTTTTGGGTATACTAAGGGGTGTGGGTTGTTTCATTTAGTATCAGAGCCTAAGGTTACAGGATTCCTAAAACTTGTTTTAAAAATAAAATATTTTTCCAAAAGTAACCTATTTTTAAAGTAGTATATCTTCGAACTAGAAGTATTTTTCAGAAAGAAACTCTTATTATAGTAATAGTTTTTCAAGTATAAAAGAGAGTTTTATAAAAATCCCCTCAAAGTCCAGTTCAAGCTTCTTTTGATTCTTTCGAGCCTAAATTCTCTTTTATTTGCATAGTATGGCTGACTAGTTCCATAGAGCTACGGTACCAGAGGTGCAAGGGCAAGCACCCAATATAGCACCGGTAGGTGGAGATCCCTTTAATCCACTTACATCAGCCAATTTTTCTAAGCTATGCAAGCACTTCGCTAATCTAGGAGGCAGAATGTTTTCTGGCACAGAGGATTTCGAGGAGGCACGAGCTAGGTTGAAGGATACAGAGCGAATGTTTAGGCTTTTAGGATTGGAGGACCGACAGAGAGTTCAGACTGCATCTCGGCAGCTTAAGGGAGAGCTTAAAGAGGTTCCTAAGTCAGAAAGCTCTAAGAAGCCGTGGTGGAAGAACAAGAAGGATAAGGACAAGAGGAAAGAAGGAGGACCTTAGAAGCGGATTTACGCAAGGGACTGTAAGAATAAGATGATGAATGGAAGGTGTTATAGTTGTGGACAACCTGGTCACCTTAGTAGAGCTTGTCCTTAGAGAATGGGATTGAGAGAAGGAGCACCTACAACGCATGTACAGACTTTGGATGTAGCATCTTCTAGCGCTGAACCAGATAGAGGTAGGAAAGCCTCTGTAGAATGTTTGATCTTTATTTCAGATTTTTCCTATTCGAACTCTTTTTGATTTTGGAGCATCACACTCTTTCATTTCTAGTTCCTTGTTTGATTGTTTGCACTTAGATATCTCTTTAGTAGTAGACCCCATAGTTGTTTCAAACCCCATAGGAGGATCGGCACATTTAACAATGAGTTGTAGGGGTTTGAAAATTTTCATACTAGGCATAGAGTTTGATTGTGACGCCTATGTATTGGGATTTTCAGGGTATGGGATGATTTTCGGGATGGATTGGTTACCACTTATGGAGCGATATTAGACTGCGAGAGGAGAGTCGTTAGACTAGAGACATGCAGCAGTAGGACTCTCGAGGTTTCTTGCGACCCACAAGGGTCAGTCATGTTGAGTTTCCTTTATTCCTTCGATTCATCACCATCAGAGTTAGATTCAGTACCAGTCATCAAAGATTTCCCAGACATCTTTGAGGAGGTTAGGGGACTACCCCCTAAGGGAGAGATCGACTTCAGGATCTATTTGAATGACAATGCTAAGCCAGTGGCATTGCCCGTGAGATAGATGACACCTAGGGAGAGGAAGGAGTTAAGTAAGCAGATAGGTGAGCTATCTGAGAAAGGCTTCATCAGAAGGAGCATATCTGAGTGGGAAGCGCCAGTCGTCTTCACTACTAAGGCGGATGGTTCCCTTCAACTTTGCGTAGACTATAGAGAGTTGAATAAACTCACGAAGAAGAACCGTTATCCACTTCCTAGGATAGACGATCTTTTCGATCAGTTAGATGGCTCTTCAGTATTTTTCTCAGTTTGATTTAGCTACTAGATTTCATCAACTTAGAGTCGTCGACGATAGCATTGATAAGACACCATTTAGGACACCCGATGGATTCTTTGAGTGGTTGGTTATGCCATTTGGGCTAACCAATGCCCTAGCATATTGTGTAGATTTGATGCACCGTGTTTTCCAAGATATCCTAAATAGGTTCGTTGTAGTATTTGTGGATGACATTTTGGTGTTTTCCAAGAATATAGAGGAGCATGTTATTCATCTAAAGGAGGTTCTTCATACACTTCGCATTCATCAGTGGAAGGCAAAATTCTTGAAGTGTCACTTTTGGCTTAAGGAAGTGTATTTCTTGGGGCATAGAGAAGGTCAACACATGGAAAGAATTTAAGAAATGGTTTCGTACATTTAGGTTCGGATTGTGGAAATCCAAAGAGAGGTAGGCAAAGATTGGAGATGTACAATAGATTCAGTTGAAAAGAAAAGTAGAAAGCCCATGTGTAGATAATTGCAAAAATTATAATTGTTTTAGATAAGTGGTTTTAACGGTAGTGCCTTAGAATAAATATAAGCATAAAAGAGGAATATGAATAAAAGACTTTAGTAGGGAAATGAGATTTCCAAGGTATAGGAAGGGTACTCCTATGATAGTAAGAAGAGAATCCACTTTATGTCTAGCCCAATAAAAAATTATTAGAATTGAAAATTTTGAAAATTTTAATTGTTAACACTTTTGAAGAAGTAAATATTGGGTTTTTGGAAAAAATGGTATGAAATTTAAATTGGTTTTTATATGTTAAAAATGAAATTCTTTTTGAAGAATTATAGGGCATATAAATAGCTCGCTAGTTCTTTGTAGGTAAAAAAAGATTTTAAATATACAAACTTAGAGTGTATTAACTATCGGAAACATAGGTCACATCATTTGTTGTTGTAATAGATGTTTTCGTGAAAAATAAAGGGAGCATAGACTATAACACTATTGTTATAATAATTATTCCCAAAGGAAATGTTTTTACATGGTATTTGAGGTTTATTAGTATTTATTTTATATGAATCCATACACTAGTATTTTTGGGTTGTAGTAATGGTGAATATGTTTTGACCCAAATAAAAATGTATTTTGAAAATAATTTCTAAGTATAATAAAAAGTGGTTTGTAAGTACACTTATTATTTAAATAAGTATGAGGAAATGTTTTCTAATTATGGATATATTAAAACAGTTTTGAAAATGAGTTTTCTTGAAAAGAAACGTGTAAGTTAAATATTAGGAAATTAATAAATTTCATAGAAATTGTCTATTGCAAGAGAATATAGATTAAACATACTTTAATCTATTGAAATGAAATGAATAATAATAAAATTTTCTATGAAACCAAATCACAAATAAAGATGTTTTGTGCAAGTTATAAGGAATACATGAAAGAGATATACAAGGTATGGGAAGCACCATATTTTGTATAGACTATTTCAAAAAATATAAAATAAGTTCCTTGTAATTTCACATAAACATGAAGTCCTCTTTTAAAGGATTCATAGAAGGTTTTAGCGTTAATAGTTTCTTAAGAAAGTAGTTCCAATATATTAAGGTAAATCGTTAGGTGTAATAAGAAGTGTAATAATTAGAGATAGAGTTGGTTAGGAGAGATATTATAGAGGGCCTTTATAGAAAGTCCTGATTTGTAGTTAGGAACTCCTCCAAGGTTAAGTAATTAGAAAGTCAAGGAGTTTTTAATAAAATAATTGTTCTTATCTACTCCAGTTTTTGCAAAATTGAAAATCTATGAAAAGAAAATGTTTTGAAAATATGTAAGAACATTTTAAATATATTTTAAATAAAAATGGTTTGGTGAAAAAGTAAATAAGTTTTTGGAAGCAAAAAACTTAGTAACAGTTAAATTTAAAAATCCAAATTTTTATGGAAAGCTGTAAAGGTCTTTAAAAGAAAAAGAGGAATAAGTTTTGAACTTAAGAATTTGTAAGTTTTCCTCTCTAGCTTTGGGGAATAATGTAAATTCAAAAAGGCTGTAAGGATGCAAGCTTAGAAAGATAAAATGTTAAGTAACCAAGTACCTTTGAATTTAATGGAAATTTGAAAATAACACTTTTAAAGACAAAAATTTTGGGATTTGATATTTTAAAAGTTTAGAAGCTTTAATTTTTGAAATGGAATGATAAATACCAAACCAAACTTTCAAATGTGGAGTAGATAGGAACCATTTCCTAGGTGCGACGGAAAAAGTGTAAGGCGATGAAGGAGATAGCAGTGATTACTTTTAGAAGTAATAATAGAAGTTTCCGCAAAGTGTATAGGACACTAGTGAGAACCTAGAATTGTTGCTTCATGTGTGTAGACTATAGAAGAATAGTAAAGTGATATTAGTAAGATGGTAAGACACACATGGCTGAGGATGTATATTCTTGATTTTGGAGGAACTTGGGAGAAGCATCTTCCCTTAGTAGAGTTCGCTTATAATAATAGCTTTCATACTAGCATTGGAATGGTACCTTTCGAAGCTCTTTATGAAAGACCGTGTAAGCCGCCTTCGTGTTGGTTAGAGTCTATAGAGAGATTGCTATTTGGTACCGACATGGTTAGAGAGACTTCGGAGAAGATTGATATGATCAGAAAAGAATAAGTACCTCCTATCCACATCTCTTTGATAATAAATTTTGAATCTCCTATTTCCATCTTTAGTTTTGAATAGGTTCTTTCTTTTATTATCCTTTGGGAGGGTAGATTCTAGGATTTAACCTATGGATGGTTGGATTTGATGTAAACATGTTATTAGAACATGTTATGTATGATGGATAATAGTGGTTGCAAGTAGTTGCTAATGGACGCATATACTTACACTAGTCACGATTATCCCTTAAGGATCAACTTAACTAGGTCACTAGAGCATATGCATATGGATGTGTGTGCATTTGCATTTTTATCTTATTTTCATGGTTGCTATAATTGGATGATTATCATATGATTGTTGCATTTGGATTATGATTGTAGCACGCATATAGAACTATCAGTTATCGTTAGGAAACTTGCATTCATTTGGAAACATGACACGAACATGGTTGCATAAAAAGGAGGTCGACTGAATTAGTAGACCGCCTAATCTTTTGCATTAGTTAGGGACATTGACACTACACTAATTGCATATGTATCATAAATCGCATTAGAAAAACTTAAGGACAATGGATGTAATGGATGATGGTTGAGTAGTTGGTTGTAAAACTTGGATGAAACATTTATTTCATTCTTCTATCCTTGGAGATATCGGGGATGAAATCCCTTAAGGAGGGGAGAATGTAACAACCCAAAATTTAAGCTATAAGAATTAATTAAATAATAAAATAACTTTGTGAAATTATTAGAATCGAGCCACAGGAGTTGCTCCATTGTGTCCGTGGTAATTTTCTAGTCAATTTTCATATATAGATTGTCAAAATCCGAGCTAGAACGAAGGAGTTACGGAATAAAGAAGAAACGAGAAAAAGAAGAAGAAGAAAATATAATACATAGGCTAGGTCGATCCTAGCTTATGGAGGTCGACAGGTAGGCCGACCCACCTACGTACTTGGGTGCATTCTTTTCCATAAGACATATGTATTTGGTATTTTGAGACTTATTTTGGTTATGATTTATTTTATGAAGTTTGATTTATGTGACGCCCCACCTCTATGCTCACAATAACAAAGGTTATTATAAGGAATAACGTCTGCTATTGTGAAGAATAAGGCTTGTTAGAAGCGACCATCCGTAAGTTATGCCTTAGACGAGTATTGATTACATCGATAGGAGTTGTTTAAATTACTCCAAAGATATAAAGTCAATCCAAATCTAAAACGAAACTACGGTGGCTAAAGAAAAATCCATAACAACTCATAATAATCAACATCATAGATATGTAAAGTCACATCAGAACAGAAATATCAGATTATATAGCGGAAGACAAGTCTGGATACATGCTACAACAACCGATGGATCACATGAACCAATGTACAAATACATAGATATCAACATACATGAGACGATAATCAATACACCAAAAGTAAACCTCGAAGAGTAGACAAAAGATGGAGTGAAATCCCAAAAGCTGAAGCTACAACTGAATCAGAGATAGCGATTACCCTGAAATAACTTGGTCTGACCCGAGTATTATTTAAAAGAAAATAATAAACGGATCAGTCTAATTTATTCTTAGAAGTGAATGCATCATAAACAACGTTAAAGCAAAATAATAATAATCTCGAATGAGACTATTCAACATAAGAAATCTACATAGCTTAAATGAAGAAATTACATCAAACTCCATTAAAATCAATTTTCAAATTCACAATTGAATTCAAAACAGCAATTCACAAAATCTAGAAATCAAAAATAGATAACTAGAAAAATCAGTATAAAAGTGGATCGATCCCAGCATATGGCGAGTCTAAGCTACGCCACACGTGCATCAACATATGGCCGAAGCCTACCAAGTACTGTCATCATAATTTTTGGCGCCCAACAAATGACCCGAAGGTCCAACATATGACCCGAAGGTCTAGTACTGGTAATTGACCTGAAGGTCCATCATAGTGGCCCGAAAGCCCACAAATCATCAAAATCATCAAACAATAAATCCATAGCAAAATATTTCAATTAACGAGCCCGAAATTAACCGAATTAGTAAAAGCGTGGTTCCATATTCCACACTTTTGCTAAATCGTTTGATTCTCTTCATCGTTTCCTTGAAAGTGTAAAATTTTGTATTTTGTATAAATAAAATTTACATTCTCAAACGGACAAGTCCGGAATTAAGCGAATCAGTAAAAGTAAGGGTTCATAGTCCTCAATTTTGCTGAAGCGTTTAAATCGCTTCCTCATTCTTTTGAAAGCCCAAACTGTAAAAACTTTGGAAATAATCTTATTTTAAAACAATTTTTAAAACACGTGATTAAAACAGCAACAACTATAGCAATTTCGACGAGGAAATTGCGCTTCACCAAACACCGCAAAAACGGGTATCAAATCAGCGTTGCGGGATAACTGCTTGAATATTCACTTTAAAATTGACGGTTACTGAAGTCAAAACAACAGTAATTTTTATTCGTCAAAAATGTCATCAAAACAACACGCTTCAAAATTTTGTCACCGAAGTAAAATCCGTTATAAAAATAACGGCAACAAAATACGTTTCAAAATGAAACACCGGTTCAAAATAAATTAATAAATTGTGGACTACACTACTAATATGCAACAACAAAAAAACACTGCCTGAGCTTGAGATTAATGTACACGAAATATTTTTAACCAAATACAAAATGACTTGGAAAAGTTAACGTGCAAACATTTTACCAGCACATGAGTCTGGGATTTTTCACATACTTTAACTTAGTTTTAATGCAAATTGCAAACACACGGTTAAATAAAATGCACGGCCTGTGTAAGATAATAACGTGTTATTTCTTGCAACATGAATTAAAAATGACCAGGGCAACATTTACACGCAATATGATTTGCATGCAATATAAATGTCCTGGCAATACTCAATTATGCAAGCACGTAACAATTATGAAGTTGAAAGTAAACAACCTGGGCTATAAAAAATTTCACGCCACACGCAACACACGAATACAAAGTTTAAAACATTTTTCGTGCAATACCTTTTTGCATCTACAGATGCCAAAATGATGGTTTGGCATTACAACACTTTTGTGCAACATCTATTCACAAGAACCAAAATAAAAAGATTTGGACTTGCGTGCATGAAAACAATAATAGTCAGTGCAACACATTTTTTAGCACGCAAGTATAAATTGCTAAACAAGAAAAAAAAAGACCTGGACTCTGTTTTCTTGCAAAACATGCTTACACATAAATGATTTGCAAACATTTTTACACGCATACCCAAAATTGATGTCCTAGCTTTCGTGTGTTTCAACTAGCACACAAATGAAATTGATAAAAATTAGATGCTCTAGAACTTGGTTTTCACGCAATACAACTTACACAACATGCTTGACAAATTTTTTAAAACCTTTATGTACGAGAATAAATTTTGCCTAAACAAAGCTACACGTACAACGCAACAAATATGTAGCCTGGACTCAGTTTGTGTGCAATACATCTTGCACGCAAATAATGAAGTAATTTAATAAATTAGAATTTTGAGTTTTATACTCACCAAAAATTTGCTTCAAAATTTGATAGCAACTTGAAACCACTTGGAGCAAAATTGAACTGCCATTAATGTGTTTGTATGGCTACTGAAATGAAACAAAATGAAAGATGCAGGCTACTCTTCTTTCTCAAAATTGTGTACAAGTCAAAGGAAAATGAGGTGTTGGCAAGAATTGGGTACAATAGCATTAAAGTGAAGACGTGCACAAGTAAGGAAACAAGGACGCAGCTAGCATAGAAATGATGATGGTAGCAGCACAAGTGTCCCAACTTTTGAATTAAGTTGGACCACTTCTCTTATGCACGTGCAGGTAAAATGCATTTCATATACAACATGCTACTACTAAAAAGAGTTCACTGACTTAGCAAAGGAAGTGTATTTTCAACTGACTAAAAATGGTTTTGCTTTGCAAAATTTGCTGACAGCCAAGTGTTCTACTGATTTGGTAAATGAAAATTTCTTTTATTAAAAAAAAATTTCTACTTAAAATATTTATTACGACAGTAATTCAAAATGCGGTTGTTACAAACTCCCACCCTTATAAAAATTGCGTCCCCGCAATTTTCATACTTGAAGTGGTTTATAACACAAAATATTCATCACAACAAAGATTTAAATTAGAAAAGATGGATAAGGAATGCTCACCCCCACCCGAAGAGGTGAGAAAACCAGGATAAGAACGCTCGATGAATTCTTTGGTTTCCCAAGTGCAATCTTTAGGGTTTGCGGACCATTGAATTTTCATAAGCGAAACTTCTTTATTCCGAAGGCGTTTAACCTCCGAAGCTAGCACACGAATAGGTTTTTGCATAATAGACAAGCCGGGTGAGATCTCAAGATCTTGCAACATAGGAGGATCAATAATAGAATTCGAATCTCGAAGGCATCGACGAAGCTGGGATACATGAAATACGTCATGAATTCCCGAAAATTGAATAGGTAGCGATACACGGTAAGCAACTGGGCCAATGCATTCCGTAATAGGAAACGATCCAACATATCGAGGAGCCAATTTTCCGGATTTACTAAAACATACCACACCCTTCATCGGGGAAACACGAATGAATACAAGATCGCCAACAGAAAATTGCAAAGGCTTCCTATGATGATCGACATAAGATTTCTGCCCATTCTGAGCCTCTTTCATTCTCTGTCTAATAATATCAATCTTCTCAGAAGATTCACGAATATAATCGGAGCCGAGAACTAACTTTTCCCCCGATTCCAACCAACAAGATGGTGATCGACACGGTCTTCCGTAAAGGGCTTCGAAAGGAGCCATACCGATACTGGATTGGAAACTGTTGTTATAAGAGAACTCAACAAGAGGTAAGTGGTCTTCCCAACTACCACCAAAATCAAGAATACAAGCTCGAAGGAGATCTTCCAAAATTTGATTCACCCTTTTAGTCTGACCATTAGACTGTGGATGATAAGCTGTACTGAGATTGAGCTTACTGCCCAAACTTTCTGAAGGCTCTACCAGAAACCACTAGTAAAAAGCGGATCTCTGTCACTAACAATAGAACTAGGCACACCATGAAGTCGAACGACTTCTTTAATAAACAGCTTAGCCAATAAAGGAGCAGTCCGATTGGACTTGATAGGAATAAAATGGGCTGATTTTGTCAATCTATCAACAATCACCCAAATACTAGTATGGCCCGACCTCGAACGAGGTAGACCATCAATGAAGTCCATAGAAATTTGATCCCATTTCCATAATGGAATCTCAAGAGGCTGCAAAAGACCACTGGGACGCTGGTGTTCTGCTTTAACAAGTTGATAAGTCATGCAACGACTTACATAACTTGCAATATCACGCTTCATACCCTCCCAATAGTATAAGCGTTTCATGTCAGCATACATCTTACTACTACCCGGATGGATAGTATACTTAGAACGATGACAGTCCTCAAGAATGTCATTTCTAAGATTAGAAACA
The DNA here is from genome assembly GCA_030737815.1 of Allium fistulosum. NCBI lineage: Eukaryota > Viridiplantae > Streptophyta > Magnoliopsida > Asparagales > Amaryllidaceae > Allium > Allium fistulosum. The sequence goes on from CM060903.1 coordinate 73,249,847, forward strand.
TTAGGCACGATCAACCTACCCTTCTTCCGAATACAACCATGAATATCAATATCGAAATCCTTTAGATCATCACTTCGGGATTCCGATTTACAACTCTGAATAAGATAAGCAAGATCTGGATCTTGTTTTTGGGCATCGGCAACACGATCCAACAAACTAGGACGAGCTTCCATGCTAAATAAAAGCACAGGAGAATCAGAAACTGAAGGACGGTCTCTAATATCACAATGAGATAAAGCTTCCAATATATTCCACTCTGCTAGCATCATGGAAACAACAACCTGCTGCTTGCGACTAAGCGCATCAGCAACTCGATTACCCTTACCAGAGGTATACAGAATATCGAAATCCTATGAAGCAAGAAATTCAAGCCAACGCTGTTGCCTCATATTAAGCTCTTTCTGAGTAAATAAATACTTTAGAGATTTGTGATCAGTGAAGAGAACAAAACGCTCGCCCAATAAATAATGTCGCCAAATCTTTAGAGCAAAGACTATGGCGGCTAACTCCAAATCATGGGTAGCATAACGAATCTCGTTAGGCTTTAGTTGTCTAGAAGTATAGGCAATTACTCTATCCTTTTGCATAAGAACAGCACCGAGCCCATAACCACTGGCATCGGTATAAACAATAAGATCATGATTCCCTTCGGGAACCACTAAGATAGGAGCATGAGTAAGGAGATCTTTTAACTTCAAGAAAGAATTCTCACACTTATCTGACCAAATAAAAGGAACAGCTTTTCTCATGAGAGTGGTAAGCGGTAAAGCAATACGAGAAAAGTCCTTAATGAACCGGCGATAATAACCCGCCAATCCAAGGAAACTACGAATCTCAGTAACAGTCTCGGGCCTCTTCCAATTCTGAATAGATTCGATCTTCGAAGGATCGACAGAGATACCATCGGAAGAAACAATATGACCGAGAAACTTCACCTTATTCTCCCAGAAGTGACACTTGGAGAATTTGGCATAAAGCTGATGTTGACAAAGAGTGCTCAAAACAATCTCCAAATGCTGAATATGATCGGCTTCAGATTTGGAATAAATAAGAATATCATCAATGAAAACCAAGACGAACTTATCAAGATATTCTCGGAATATCTGATTCATAAGATCCACAAAATACGCTGGAGCGTTCATCAAACCGAACGACATAACAAGCCATTCGTAAGAACCGTAACGAGTACGGAATGCTGTAAGAGGAATACTATCTTCCGCAACTCGCAACTGATGAAAACCGGTAGCGAGATCAAGTTGGGAGAATAGTTTAGCGCCACTTAATTGATCGAACATGTCATCGATCCTAGGTAATGGATACCTATTTTTGATAGTGAGCTCGTTAAGCTTGCGATAATCAATGCAAAGCCTAAGAGTACCATCTGGCTTCTTAACAAAGACAACGGCGGCGCCCTAAGGAGAAGAGCTAGAACGAATAAAATGCCTGGCTTCCAACTCAGATAATTGCTGCTTGAGTTCCTCATTTTCTGTAACATCCCACCTTTTTGTATGCTTAAGCAGACACACGTGCCAACTTAAACCATACAGAAGGGTGGATTGTTATGGGGTAAATAAGAAAAAGTGGAGAAATAAAAGAAACAAAATAGAATCTTGCAGCGGAACGATAAAATATAATAATCAAATAACAGTTCATGAAGCTGTTTTACAAAACATTTGATTATACTTATACAATACATATCAGAGTTACACATACCAGAGAATGATAATTAATGCAGCGGAATACAAGGGTGTAGTGGAATATAATAAATAGTAGTAGAAAAATCTTCGTCTTCGTCCTCCAGAAATAGATCCTTCAAATCCTGAAATGCTCAGGCTGACCCGAGCGAATTGAAAAGACAAAACACTCGAGTCAGAACTAAAAGATCTTATGTAAGTTAAATCAATGAAATAAATATGAGTGTAAACGGCGTCAGAGATGTTTACGGGGTTTGACATCTCCTATCCAGTGTCTAACGTGAGTACAGTAACTTAAGAAATGTTCGGGATTCACATCTCTTAAGGATCCGTTAAACTATCTACTATGTAGTAATATTCGCTATATACAGTAGTGTCTAATCAGTAAAGTATAATCATATAGAAAATAGCGTTAAGGGGATGGAGAACCTTAACGCGGTCGGATCTTAAAATCATAATCGTAGTAAAGCTCGATATGGTAGGTGACACGGCACAACTAGGCAATGCCAGGGTAGATATACCAATTACGCACACGGACTGATGGATACGCATAGCAGCCACTACCGTTCCACCTCGAACAACATTTCCAAATCGGAGGATGGCCATCTAGTCAAATCACAAGTAAGAGTATAATATCGAAGAAATGTGTCCGAGAAGAGGTGCTACCTCACTGGTCCGAGATCGCTCCTGTTTTAGCCACCTTATGCCAACTCACGGGAGTTGGGTCCACGTATATACCTTAGGATCGTCACCACCATCCTACTTCATTCTGGAACTCCACCGCGTACACAGTTGTCAAAGTGGTTTTCGGTATCGACAGAGAGTATGTCCATATCCGATCCCGGTCTCTTTAACAACCAATCGTTATTATAACACCGTGGTCATTTTAAAAAAATATATATACTTTTAAAAACACAATCATTGCCCTTTTCAAAACATATTCTTTATTTCGAAATAGTATATACATCAAAAACCAAAATATTATTGCCATTTCAAACCATATCCTTTACTTCAAAATAGTATATACTTTAAAACCAAATTATTATTGCTATTTCAAAACATATCATTTACTTCAAAATAGTATATACTTAAAAACCAAATTCAATAATATATCATTTAAAAAAAATCCAAATTTTCAATCACTATTCTTACTTTTAATTATAAAACTTGAAATATTCTTTAAAACCATCTTAAACCCAAATCACATAATGTAGTCATATTCTTGATCTCAAAATTTCAATCGGTTTCAAATCAATATATCTAAAGATAATTCTTAAATAAATTCTATTTCAAATAAATTCATTTTCAAACCATATTACTTTCAAAGTTATAACAATTTCGAAAACAAATACTTTGAAAAACAATAATACCTTAATTTCAATAAAACATTTCAATTTTGATATATTTTAAATCTTTAAATATTCCAAAATTCCCAACCAAATATGATAATCTTATATATACCTTAATTCAATTTACTATTATTTAGTTTAGAAATATTTATTTAATAAATTCAATATCACTTAAATAAAGCTCAAACTTGAAATATTCGTAAATCAAACTTAAAACATCATCAAGTCATACATAGCTTAAATTTTAGAATTTAACCATATGTAAAATAATATTTATATAATATCAAAATTTAATATTTATTAAACCGTATATTTCTTTCCAAACCATAGAAAATCCCTTAAAATATTTTATATATAGACCACGGTGCCTATATATAATTTTCTATCCTATGGTCAAGTGATACGGATATTTATCATTTCAATCCGCAATTTAAAATAAAATTACGGTTATATATCATTTCAAACCGCAATCCCGAATAAAATAAAAATGCATAATAACTTGCAGTTTATACAATATAAAATATAGCATCCATTCATCCAAATATCAATAAACAACCATTTATTACAATCATCATCCAATTTAAACAAAACATCAATATAAAGCATATAAAATATAACAGGCATCAACGAATAGTTTATATTCAATAAAAATTAATAACTATTCAACTGACAGTTTATATGCAATAATAAATAAATTCAACTAGCAAATTATATGCAATAATAAAATTAAATAACAATTTAATTTAACTAAATGCTATCTAACTGAGATGATGATTAAATATATGCCCAAACAATCATAGATAAATTTTAAATCACATCAAAATTTAATTTAACAAACATAAGAAATCTTAGAAGTTGTGAGTGGGTTAAAACACTCACCTTTTGAATTTAAATTGAATTTAAATTCAATTTAAACCCAAAATTTTGACCATCTCAGAATTCGTCCAAACCAGCGTCATCAGATCCGGAATTTCAATACGATCCTAACAAAAAAAACAGCGCGTGAAACGGAGTTCGTACGCGAGAGTTATAGCAATAATTGCGATTGAATTTTAATTTTAAAAATAACAAAACAAAAACAAAAAGAACACATTAACCTCCTTCGCCACGTCAGCATTCTTGCATGCGTTTCCCTCTAGATTTGTCACGACTGAGAGAACCCATCACACGCCCCAAAATCACCAACTTTGACCGCCAGAATCTCTCCCCTCCGGTCGCGCTAGCCCAGGCCACCACCACCTTTGCCTTGGTCTCCATCCGCCGCACCCACGGCCAAGAGGCCGTCGCCTCCGGTCCCCCCTATCGTCGCCACCGCGCCTTCAAAGTTTAGGGTTTTCGAACCCTAAAAAAACAAATTCGAGCGCCTCCGATCGAATTAGCCCACACGACCACCAGCGTTCGCCTCCCCTTGACGAACTCTTCAATACCCAAAAACCGATTTCCCGATTGACGCTCCAATCAAAAACGCCCAATTCAATTTTGACCGCGATTTCTGGTCAAACGATGCGTCGAATTGAAAAACGAATTACACCATTGAATTACTCTCGTCGAGAGCTTCAACATATGTTAATTTGAGATTTTTCTGAGGACTTTGAATTTTTGACTTTATGTTGAAATGGATCCGGATCTGAAATTTTGTCTGCCATTGAGGAGGAGAAGAAGCTGAAGAAATTTTACGCGCAGACAAATGAGAATAGGCGGAGGCTAGGGTTTAGCGGGATATTTATAGAGAAGGTTGAAAATAGAATAGATGGATAAAACAGGTGTACGCGCTAACGCCAACATGGTCCAAAAAGCCCGTTCTGACCCCGGAACGAAACTGGGTAAACCCATATATCAAAATAGGTGTTTTAAAATATTTTAAATTCAATGGAAGAGGTTTCAGGTTCAAATTCCATCATATGAATGCTTAAAACAATATTTTCCAAATTGATTTTAATTGATTTCAATTGCATAAATTTCAAGGCGTTTCGATTCCGTACGATCAAACGACAAGTCCGATCGCTACAAAACTTGAAACATTATTATAATTCACCGTTACGGATCCGATGAAACTGGTTTCGTCGAAATCCGAATCAGTGGCCAAAATGGCTATTTTTATATTAATTAAAATTTATCATTAAATCAACTTTCAAATTTTAAATTTTAAACTCACAAATTTTATCACCTTATATTTCTCAATTATTTACAATGATTTAAACAAATCTTTACGTCCATTCTTATTATTCAACAAATTATTATCCTATAACATATTTAACCTTTGGTTATGTTTTGTTACATAAATTTTCCAATTTCACCTTTATTCGTATTAACTCTTTTATTTCCACTTTTGTGAAATAACTACTCTATCCAATATATGACGCTAAATTTATTTCCTTGCATTAATATACACCTATTTACATTAATTAGAATAAATATTATATTCCTAAATGTACTTCTATCAATTAAATGCATTGATTAAGGTTTCAAAATACTTTACGTTCTATAAAAATTTACAACATTAAATTTACATTCAATTAATTACTTTACATACTTTACGTATTAATTTCTCAATTAACTTAATTTGAACTTATTTCCCAATCTATCAATTACTACCTAAAGTAAATTTACGCTTCTAAAAATTTACATTCCCACTTCCGTTACTATACTATTAATTATTAGAGTAACGTTTATTATAAATAATAACATCATAATTACTTAACATTTAAATGAACTAATTCCAAATAAATTCGTTGACCAATTAATTAGGTAATTTATAATAGTTGTTATTACCCTTAAATTTATTTCCAAATAACGTACTACCTTATTACCTAAATTTACGAACAAATACCATTACAATGTTTTATTGCATAAATCAATTTAATCCTTTCCTTTATCCCTTATATGCCATTACAACTAAATGTTGGCATTTATTTCCATACTACTAATGCATTCACTTATGTTCTATCCAACATTCATTTAGATTTTATTTCCATTAATTTATTCAATATTGACATCCACTTAATCAAATTTACTTCCATTTGTATAGTTGCAATTAAATTCAGTTATTATTTCATTAATACTATTTCCAATTTATTTCTTCCAGTATTAATTACACAATCAAGTTTAATTAACCAATTATAACGGTTTCCACTATTTCTTCAATTGGATTTCATTCCAATCGTCAAGAATTTATTTTATTTACCAATGCAACCTTTAATTCCTAACATTCGCTCCAATATAAATTATAAGATTTTCATTTCTTTCTACATTAAATTACAAAATCAATTTAAATTAACAAATTAAATGGTCGAAATTTACGGATCGTTACACTCTCCCCCACTCAAAACTTTTCGTCCCCGAAAAGGAAAAGAAGGGAAAAGAAGAATTAAATAAACCATACATCCTATTCAAAATATACCCATTTTATAATCATTAAATCTTTTTATACTTAAATAAATAAAGTTTGGAAAACATTTTCAAAATATTTTCTAAGTCCGAAATTTACGGAAAATTTTGGCAGAGTCTCCTTTGTACGGAGAGGCTCGGAAGAAAATATAATATAAATATATCAATATACCACATATAATATCCAAAATTTAATATCCCAACACGGGAAAAATAATAAAATAACGCTATAAAAACCGTAATCCGAGAACGTACCTATTTGTCGGGCAAACAACGCTTAATTATGAAACCAAAAGTAGTAGAAATTGCTTCCATAACCTGTATTTCACTTATATAATCCAAAAAGGGTTAAAAATTATATAAATTGAAATATTTGGAGTTGTTTCAACCACAACAACTATCAATACAACAACAATCAATTCCAACCATGCATACACAACAAATACAAAACAACCAAAAAAAAAACAAATAGTTGTTCGGGTTCAAAACTTGAAATTGTACGGAATGAAAATAACTATCAAGTGCATCATTTACTCAACAGTCTTAGATGGAACAAAAAAAAAATAGATTATGTATTCATCCAACAACTTCAAATTTCCTTACCCAACCAACCATAAAACAAGCAATAACAATTCAAACCAACAAACCAAATTAACTTATTATAAATTTATTTCATACTTTAGTTGTTTGATTTTCTTTCTTTTATTTATTCAGTGATTACTTCATTTATTTTCATTTTATTATTTTTTTTTTCCTATTTTATTTAGAAATAACTTCAACCCTTTTCTTAAGTTTACAATTTCCCTTTATTATATTACACTCATTTATTTGCACTTACTACTTACTATTATTCATTCATTTATTATTTCGTGATCTTATTTATCCACACTTTAATTACTTAAGATAATCATTCATTTGTCACACTTACCTTTAATTATATTTACTTCGTAAAATTTCAATTATAACTTAAGTTTATAACATTAAATTATCATTTAACAGCAATTTCATTGAATACTTTCATTATTTCAAAATTCTACTTGCATAATATTCTATTACAATTTAAACACTTGCAACAAGGCATACAACCATAAAATCAATCATTCATTCATATCAAACAAAATAAATAGTTGTTCAAGTTCATAACTTTATATTGTGCAGAATGAAGAATAAACTACTAAGTGTACCCTTCACTCAGCAGTCTTAGGTGAAACTAAATAGATTATTCCTACATCCAACCAATATTAAAGTATCCTTGCCTAAACAACCATAAGCCAAACAAACAATAAATTCAACAATAGATCAAGTTCATTATTATTAATTTCATTCCATATATTTTTGTTTGATTTTCTCTTTATTCATTATTTTTATACATTAAATCAAATTCCTTAGTAGGTAAATTTATTAACTTAAGTTTACAGTCATTTTCCAGTATTCATCTTTTATTCTTATTTTATTCTTATTTTTTTTTTACTAAAATCCATAACAACTAGAACATCAATACTTATTAATTTCATTTATTCATTTCTTAAAAATATTCATGTTCAATTTTAGTTACCTGGCATAACAGCTATACTTTAATTCTTATTAATAAAAGAAATTCACTGAATATTTTCATTACATAAGCTTACTTGTATAATTTCCTATACATTTTCTTATTAACATTTTCAACTTTTATATCTTTTGGTAAGTTATATATATGCCTTTAAGAATGTAATTGAAAGTTATACAAATTTTTCTCAATTCTTCTAATTGATTAATGGTTCAATAATTACATTATTTGTTTCATAGGTTACAATTCCAAGTTCCTTTTAAATTTCATTTACCCTTGCATTTAATCACTTATTTTTAGTAAAAGTTCCAATTATAAATTAGTTATATTCCAATTTACTATACTTAATTGAAACTATTAATTAACGGAACTTAAGAATTAAGTACCGGGTTAAATTTCAAATCATTTAAAATAATAGATAAATATATACTTAAAATTTATATATCCAATTATATTTAAAACAATTTTTAAAATATTTATTTGTCTATCAAAATAATCTTGTAGTAAAACTACTACAGTGGCCTTCCCAGTTCGAAACTCGAAAATGAATGTCGATGATGCGTGCACTCATCACCGAAATTATTTTCCAGCGACAGAGAGGAAAGTACAGAACTTATCTCTTTCCAAAATTTTCTTTAAAACAATTCTTTCAAATTAAGTTGAAATATTTATATCAGAAAATACTTCTAAATAATATTATTACTATATTCCAAAATTATTCGAAAGAAATTTCCAAAAACCGGGAACTTAAGTTCTAAATTTCCAATTTTCACTTATTTTATCTTAAATCTTATTTCTATTATTTATAAATTTCATTACCTAACAACCAATCTATTGCAACCAAATATATATCTTTTATAAAATATTTTACTTTATATATAGAAAATATGATAGGCAAAATTATTTCATTCACCTATATTAAAACAAATATTATGTCGGTCTGTCCTATTAAGTGTTTAGAAATCCCTATTGATGTCATAGCGTCCCATGCACCAACCAGAATTTACAAATACAAAACGGAATAGATTAACACAATATTAAAACCTTTTTATAACACTAACAAATACGCTCTCTCATATATATACACTCAGCGACTCCCATAGGGTATTACTACCCTATTAATAATGAGTCAGACCCCACAAAGCCAAGGTTTATCGCTAAACCTGGCTCTGATACCAGATGTAACATCCCACCTTTTTGTATGCTTAAGCAGACACACGTGCCAACTTAAACCATACAGAAGGGTGGATTGTTATGGGGTAAATAAGAAAAAGTGGAGAAATAAAAGAAACAAAATAGAATCTTGCAGCGGAACGATAAAATATAATAATCAAATAACAGTTCATGAAGCTGTTTTACAAAACATTTGATTATACTTATACAATACATATCAGAGTTACACATACCAGAGAATGATAATTAATGCAGCGGAATACAAGGGTGTAGTGGAATATAATAAATAGTAGTAGAAAAATCTTCGTCTTCGTCCTCCAGAAATAGATCCTTCAAATCCTGAAATGCTCAGGCTGACCCGAGCGAATTGAAAAGACAAAACACTCGAGTCAGAACTAAAAGATCTTATGTAAGTTAAATCAATGAAATAAATATGAGTGTAAACGGCGTCAGAGATGTTTACGGGGTTTGACATCTCCTATCCAGTGTCTAACGTGAGTACAGTAACTTAAGAAATGTTCGGGATTCACATCTCTTAAGGATCCGTTAAACTATCTACTATGTAGTAATATTCGCTATATACAGTAGTGTCTAATCAGTAAAGTATAATCATATAGAAAATAGCGTTAAGGGGATGGAGAACCTTAACGCGGTCGGATCTTAAAATCATAATCGTAGTAAAGCTCGATATGGTAGGTGACACGGCACAACTAGGCAATGCCAGGGTAGATATACCAATTACGCACACGGACTGATGGATACGCATAGCAGCCACTACCGTTCCACCTCGAACAACATTTCCAAATCGGAGGATGGCCATCTAGTCAAATCACAAGTAAGAGTATAATATCGAAGAAATGTGTCCGAGAAGAGGTGCTACCTCACTGGTCCGAGATCGCTCCTGTTTTAGCCACCTTATGCCAACTCACGGGAGTTGGGTCCACGTATATACCTTAGGATCGTCACCACCATCCTACTTCATTCTGGAACTCCACCGCGTACACAGTTGTCAAAGTGGTTTTCGGTATCGACAGAGAGTATGTCCATATCCGATCCCGGTCTCTTTAACAACCAATCGTTATTATAACACCGTGGTCATTTTAAAAAAATATATATACTTTTAAAAACACAATCATTGCCCTTTTCAAAACATATTCTTTATTTCGAAATAGTATATACATCAAAAACCAAAATATTATTGCCATTTCAAACCATATCCTTTACTTCAAAATAGTATATACTTTAAAACCAAATTATTATTGCTATTTCAAAACATATCATTTACTTCAAAATAGTATATACTTAAAAACCAAATTCAATAATATATCATTTAAAAAAAATCCAAATTTTCAATCACTATTCTTACTTTTAATTATAAAACTTGAAATATTCTTTAAAACCATCTTAAACCCAAATCACATAATGTAGTCATATTCTTGATCTCAAAATTTCAATCGGTTTCAAATCAATATATCTAAAGATAATTCTTAAATAAATTCTATTTCAAATAAATTCATTTTCAAACCATATTACTTTCAAAGTTATAACAATTTCGAAAACAAATACTTTGAAAAACAATAATACCTTAATTTCAATAAAACATTTCAATTTTGATATATTTTAAATCTTTAAATATTCCAAAATTCCCAACCAAATATGATAATCTTATATATACCTTAATTCAATTTACTATTATTTAGTTTAGAAATATTTATTTAATAAATTCAATATCACTTAAATAAAGCTCAAACTTGAAATATTCGTAAATCAAACTTAAAACATCATCAAGTCATACATAGCTTAAATTTTAGAATTTAACCATATGTAAAATAATATTTATATAATATCAAAATTTAATATTTATTAAACCGTATATTTCTTTCCAAACCATAGAAAATCCCTTAAAATATTTTATATATAGACCACGGTGCCTATATATAATTTTCTATCCTATGGTCAAGTGATACGGATATTTATCATTTCAATCCGCAATTTAAAATAAAATTACGGTTATATATCATTTCAAACCGCAATCCCGAATAAAATAAAAATGCATAATAACTTGCAGTTTATACAATATAAAATATAGCATCCATTCATCCAAATATCAATAAACAACCATTTATTACAATCATCATCCAATTTAAACAAAACATCAATATAAAGCATATAAAATATAACAGGCATCAACGAATAGTTTATATTCAATAAAAATTAATAACTATTCAACTGACAGTTTATATGCAATAATAAATAAATTCAACTAGCAAATTATATGCAATAATAAAATTAAATAACAATTTAATTTAACTAAATGCTATCTAACTGAGATGATGATTAAATATATGCCCAAACAATCATAGATAAATTTTAAATCACATCAAAATTTAATTTAACAAACATAAGAAATCTTAGAAGTTGTGAGTGGGTTAAAACACTCACCTTTTGAATTTAAATTGAATTTAAATTCAATTTAAACCCAAAATTTTGACCATCTCAGAATTCGTCCAAACCAGCGTCATCAGATCCGGAATTTCAATACGATCCTAACAAAAAAAACAGCGCGTGAAACGGAGTTCGTACGCGAGAGTTATAGCAATAATTGCGATTGAATTTTAATTTTAAAAATAACAAAACAAAAACAAAAAGAACACATTAACCTCCTTCGCCACGTCAGCATTCTTGCATGCGTTTCCCTCTAGATTTGTCACGACTGAGAGAACCCATCACACGCCCCAAAATCACCAACTTTGACCGCCAGAATCTCTCCCCTCCGGTCGCGCTAGCCCAGGCCACCACCACCTTTGCCTTGGTCTCCATCCGCCGCACCCACGGCCAAGAGGCCGTCGCCTCCGGTCCCCCCTATCGTCGCCACCGCGCCTTCAAAGTTTAGGGTTTTCGAACCCTAAAAAAACAAATTCGAGCGCCTCCGATCGAATTAGCCCACACGACCACCAGCGTTCGCCTCCCCTTGACGAACTCTTCAATACCCAAAAACCGATTTCCCGATTGACGCTCCAATCAAAAACGCCCAATTCAATTTTGACCGCGATTTCTGGTCAAACGATGCGTCGAATTGAAAAACGAATTACACCATTGAATTACTCTCGTCGAGAGCTTCAACATATGTTAATTTGAGATTTTTCTGAGGACTTTGAATTTTTGACTTTATGTTGAAATGGATCCGGATCTGAAATTTTGTCTGCCATTGAGGAGGAGAAGAAGCTGAAGAAATTTTACGCGCAGACAAATGAGAATAGGCGGAGGCTAGGGTTTAGCGGGATATTTATAGAGAAGGTTGAAAATAGAATAGATGGATAAAACAGGTGTACGCGCTAACGCCAACATGGTCCAAAAAGCCCGTTCTGACCCCGGAACGAAACTGGGTAAACCCATATATCAAAATAGGTGTTTTAAAATATTTTAAATTCAATGGAAGAGGTTTCAGGTTCAAATTCCATCATATGAATGCTTAAAACAATATTTTCCAAATTGATTTTAATTGATTTCAATTGCATAAATTTCAAGGCGTTTCGATTCCGTACGATCAAACGACAAGTCCGATCGCTACAAAACTTGAAACATTATTATAATTCACCGTTACGGATCCGATGAAACTGGTTTCGTCGAAATCCGAATCAGTGGCCAAAATGGCTATTTTTATATTAATTAAAATTTATCATTAAATCAACTTTCAAATTTTAAATTTTAAACTCACAAATTTTATCACCTTATATTTCTCAATTATTTACAATGATTTAAACAAATCTTTACGTCCATTCTTATTATTCAACAAATTATTATCCTATAACATATTTAACCTTTGGTTATGTTTTGTTACATAAATTTTCCAATTTCACCTTTATTCGTATTAACTCTTTTATTTCCACTTTTGTGAAATAACTACTCTATCCAATATATGACGCTAAATTTATTTCCTTGCATTAATATACACCTATTTACATTAATTAGAATAAATATTATATTCCTAAATGTACTTCTATCAATTAAATGCATTGATTAAGGTTTCAAAATACTTTACGTTCTATAAAAATTTACAACATTAAATTTACATTCAATTAATTACTTTACATACTTTACGTATTAATTTCTCAATTAACTTAATTTGAACTTATTTCCCAATCTATCAATTACTACCTAAAGTAAATTTACGCTTCTAAAAATTTACATTCCCACTTCCGTTACTATACTATTAATTATTAGAGTAACGTTTATTATAAATAATAACATCATAATTACTTAACATTTAAATGAACTAATTCCAAATAAATTCGTTGACCAATTAATTAGGTAATTTATAATAGTTGTTATTACCCTTAAATTTATTTCCAAATAACGTACTACCTTATTACCTAAATTTACGAACAAATACCATTACAATGTTTTATTGCATAAATCAATTTAATCCTTTCCTTTATCCCTTATATGCCATTACAACTAAATGTTGGCATTTATTTCCATACTACTAATGCATTCACTTATGTTCTATCCAACATTCATTTAGATTTTATTTCCATTAATTTATTCAATATTGACATCCACTTAATCAAATTTACTTCCATTTGTATAGTTGCAATTAAATTCAGTTATTATTTCATTAATACTATTTCCAATTTATTTCTTCCAGTATTAATTACACAATCAAGTTTAATTAACCAATTATAACGGTTTCCACTATTTCTTCAATTGGATTTCATTCCAATCGTCAAGAATTTATTTTATTTACCAATGCAACCTTTAATTCCTAACATTCGCTCCAATATAAATTATAAGATTTTCATTTCTTTCTACATTAAATTACAAAATCAATTTAAATTAACAAATTAAATGGTCGAAATTTACGGATCGTTACATTTTCCTTAGCAGACATCCTCGTGGGAGGACGACTGACAGGATGAGCACCAGAGATAAGATCAATACAGAACTTAATTGCCCTCTTTAGTGGCAATCTCGAAATAGTCTCAAAGACATCAGAAAAATCACAAACAACTGGAATATTAGCTATGACATCCTCCGACTCGAAGGAGGAAATAAGAGCATTCAAAGTATGATCCATGCTTCAAAATATAATAGATAACTGCTTACTAGCATCTGGATGCTTGAGATATAAAGTTCTTTCAGGACATAGGATTTGAACTTCATAACGGACGAGCCAATCCATCCCCAAAATCATATGAAAACCAAGATGATCCATAACATGCAGATTCGCATGAAAGGAAAAACCACGTAGAATAATCTCAACATCAACGCATAACAAACCAAGAGTAGCAGATCCACCAATAGGATTCATAATCCTCAAGGACTCACAAAGACTAATAACATCCAAAGGAATAACATCAACAAGCTCCTTCGACACGAATGAATGTGATGCACCCGTATCGAAAAGAACTCTAATAGAACGGCCATGAAATAAAATAAAACCTTCCAAAACAGAAGGAAGAATACCTTTGGGCTGAGAAGAATCACCAGAAGCTTTAGCAACATTAAGCTTCCCAGATTTGAAATCCTTAGGAGCAATAGGACAATCAGAAACCCAATGACCCTCTTTCTTGCAATAACGGCAAATGCGAGGCTTAGGACAATTACGAAGAAGATGATCCAGAGAACCACAATTATAGCACGCCCTCTGATTAGAAGGTGCACTACTAGGCTGAGAACTAGAGGTAGCTTGCTTCTTCTTCTTCTGGTTGGAAGAATTAGGCTTATGAAATGGAAACCTCTTCTCGTTGGGGTTCTTAGAAACCTCAACCTCATCACCACTATCACGTTCCTTTTCAACAGCTTCAAGGCAAAGAGCCGAATCAACAAGCTCCTCAAAAGAGAGCTTAAGCTGAAGCAAAAGAACTTTCTTCAAATACTTCTTCAAACCATCAACAAAACGAAGATTCTTCTTACGCGGAGTGTTAATGAACTCAACTCTGTATTTGGATAAGGCCTCGAAAGATGCAACATAATCAGAAACATAGGACTTTCCTTGCTTCAACTCAAGGAAACTACGAGCAAGATTAGCCTTTTCTGATTCAGGAACGAACTTAAGTTCGAAACGTTCCTTAAACTGAATCCACGAGAGAGAGGACTCATCAACTTCTGCAATAAAAAGCTCATACCAATCAAGCGCACGTTCTTGCAACATGCTAGATGCCACGAGAACGCGATGATGATCAGAAAGATCCATCCGAGAAAATATGCGCTCACAAGCGCACAACCAAGTCTAAACCTCCATTACACTTTCTGATCCCTTGAAAGGCTAACCTCCAAGGTGGGAATAGTCACTACACATGCGGGCGAAGGCAGACTTGTGATTAGGAGCTGCGGGAGTAGCAACAGAAGGCTGAGTACCCCGAAATAGCTCCATAAACTAATCAGCTGACATACAGACTCCGTTCGGATGAGAACCACTAGACGGGCCTGCAGAAGAACGCTTCCCTCTACCTCTTCCAGCCATAGGCTGAGAGACAAGAGAAGGTAAAGATTAGTTAAAAAAATACACAATTGATAAGAAATTTAACAAATGGAATACTACGGAATATGAGATTTATTCCTAGACATACTCCACATGTTAAAGTGGAAAGAACAGATTAGAAAGGCACGAATAAAACCCTCGAATAGTTGTAACACATGTTCCATCCTGCTTCTGTTCTATGTTTATTATAATTTATTCTGAATCTCAGCTCTGATACCAAGCTGTGACGCCCCACCTCTATGCTCACAATAACAAAGGTTATTATAAGGAATAATGTCTGCTATTGCGAAGAATAAGGCTTGTTAGAAGCGACCATCCGTAAGTTATGCCTTAGACGAGTATTGATTACATCGATAGGAGTTGTGTAAATTACTCCCAAGATATAAAGTCAATCCAAATCTAAATTGAAACTACGGTGGCTAAAGAAAAATCCAGAACAACTCATAATAATCAACATCATAGATATGTAAAGTCACATCAGAACAGAAATATCAGATATATATAGCGGAAGACAAGTCTGGATACATGCTACAACAACCGATGGATCACATGAACCAATGTACAAATACATAGATATCAACATACATGAGACGATAGTCAATACACCAAAAGTAAACCTCGAAGACTAGACAAAAGATGGAGTGAAATCCCAAAAGCTGAAGTTGCGACTGAATCAGAGATAGCGATTACCCTGAAATAACTCGGTCTGACCCGAGTATTATTTAAAAGAAAATAATAAACGGATCAGTCTAATTTATTCTTAGAAGTGAATGCATCATAAACAACATCAAAGAAAAATAATAATAATCTCGAATGAGACTATTCAACATAAGAAATCTACATAGCTTAAATGAAGAAATCACATCAAACTCCATTAAAATCAATTTTCAAATTCACAATTGAATTCAAAACAGCAATTCACAAAATCTAGAAATCAAAAATAGATAACTAGAAAAATCAGCATAAATGTGGATCGATCCCAGCATATAGCGAGTCTAAGCTACACCGCACGTGCATCAACATATGGCCGAAGCCTACCAAGTACTGTCATCATAATTTTTGGTGCCCAACAAATGACCCGAAGGTCCAACATATGACCCGAAGGTCTAGTACTGGTAATTGACCCGAAGGTCCATCATAGTGGCCCGAAAGCCCACAAATCATCAAAATCATCAAACAACAAATCCACAACAAAATATTTCAATTAACGAGTCCGAAATTAACCGAATTAGTAAAAGCATGGTTCCATATTCCGCACTGTTGCTAAATCGTTTGATTCTCTTCATCGTTTCCTTGAAAGTGTAAAATTTTGTATTTTGTATAAATAAAATTTACGTTCTCAAACGGACAAGTCCGGAATTAAACGAATCGGTAAAAGTAAAAGTTCATAGTCCTCAATTTTGCTGAAGCGTTTAAATCGCTTCCTCATTCTTTTGAAAGCGCAAATTGTAAAAACTTTGGAAATAATCTTATTTTAAAACGATTTTTAAAACACGTGATTAAAACAACAACAACTATAGCAATTTCGACGAGGAAATTGCGCTTCACCAAACACTGCAAAAACGGGTATCAAATCAGCGTTGCGGGATAACCGCTTGAATATTCACTTTAAAATTGACGGTTACTGAAGTCAACACAACAGTATTTTTTATTCGTCAAAAATGTCATTAAAACAACACGCTTCAAAATTTTGTCACCGATGTAAAATCCGTTATAAAAATAACGGCAACAAAATACGTTTCAAAATTAAACACCGGTTCAAAATAAATTAATAAATTGTGGACTACACTACTTACATGCAACAACAAAAAAACACTGCCTGAGCTTGAGATTAGTGTACACGAAATATTTTTAGCCAAATACAAAATGACATGGAAAAGTTAACGTGCAAACATTTTACCCGCACATGAGTCTGGGATTTTTCACATACTTTAACTTAGTTTTAATCCAAATTGCAAACACACGGTTAAATAAAATGCACGGCCTGTGTAAGATAATAACGTGTTATTTCTTGCAACATGAATTAAAAATGACCAGGGCAACATTTACACGCAATATGATTTGCATGCAATATAAATGTCCTGGCAATACTCAATTATGCAAGCACGTAACAATTATGAAGTTGAAAGTAAACAACCTAGGCTATAAAAAATTTCACGCAACACGCAACACACGAATACAAAGTTTAAAACATTTTTCATGCAATACCTTTTTGCATCTACAGATGCCAAAATGATGGTTTGGCATTACAACACTTTCGTGCAACATCTGTTCACAAGAACCGAAATAAAAAGATTTGGACTTGCATGCATGAAAACAATAATAGTCAGTGCAACACATTTTTTAGCACGCAAGTATAAATTGCTAAACAAGAAAAAAAGACCTGGACTCTGTTTTCTTGCAAAACATGCTTACACGTAAATGATTTGCAAACATTTTTACACACATACCCAAAATTGATGTCCTAGCTTTCGTGTGTTTCAACTAGCACACAAATGAAATTGATAAAAATTAGATGCTCTGGAACTTGGTTTTCATGCAATACAACTTACACAACTTGCTTGACAAAATTTTTAAAACCTTTATGTACGAGAATAAATTTTGCCTAACCAAAGCTACACGTACAACGCAACAAATATGTAGCCTGGACTCAGTTTGTGTGCAATACATCTTGCACGCAAATAATGAAGTAATTTAATAAATTAGAATTTTGAGTTTTATACTCACCAAAAATTTGCTTCAAAATTTGATAGCAACTTGAAACCACTTGGAGCAAAATTGAACTGCCATTAATGTGTTTGTATGGCTACTGAAAAATGAAACAAAATGAAAGATGCAGGCTACTCTTCTTTCTCAAAATTGTGTACAAGTCAAAGGAAAATGAGGTGTTGGCAAGAATTGGGTACAATGGCATTAAAGTGAAGACGTTCACAAGTAAGGAAACAAGGACGCAGCTAGCATAGAAATGATGATGGTAGCAGCACAAGTGTCCCAACTTTTGAATTAAGTTGGACCACTTCTCTTATGCACGTGTAGGTAAAATGCATTTCATATACAACATGCTACTACTAAAAAGAGTTCACTGACTTAGCAAAGGAAGTGTATTTTCAACTGACTAAAAATGGTTTTTCTTTGCAAAATTTGCTGACAGCCAAGTGTTCTACTGATTTGGTAAATGAAAATTTCTTTTTTTTTTTAAATTTCTACTTAAAATATTTATTACGACAGTAATTCAAAATGCGGTTGTTACAATTTATAAATAAGTTATTGTTTTAAATGTTTCCACTGTTTTATTTATTTTGTCTTGTGAATCTTAGTCTCTGTAAAGTTTTAGCTATACCTACAACGCACCATATCTTTTAGTGAGCCGATCCTGTCGCTCTCCGATGAAGCGACTCACTTCCTGCACTCCAGTCCTTGCCTTTCCAGTCAGGGGCATAAAGCGATCAATT
Organism: Allium fistulosum; assembly: GCA_030737815.1. NCBI lineage: Eukaryota > Viridiplantae > Streptophyta > Magnoliopsida > Asparagales > Amaryllidaceae > Allium > Allium fistulosum. Next base: position 73,268,935 of record CM060903.1, read on the forward strand.
TCCAACGGACTTCCAGTATCCATCCCTTAACTCTCCGATTATGGATTTGTTTCACAAAATCCAAATCCATTTATTAAATCCAAATTCCAAATGTTCAATGAAAAAAAAGAAAAAACTAAGTGATGCCTCTTCGGGCAGAGCGGTCTACTACCATCTCAGAGCACGCTTGGGAATCGCTCTGGTTCCCTTACATGTGTAAGTGGCATAGCCGCTTTATTTTAGAAACAAAACCAGAAAGATTATTTGATGGCCGAAGTTCAAATCCTGAACTCGGCCCTTGCCATCACGATCAGCTGATGACGAGTCGTGACCCCGATTCAGGGTCATTCCTGTTTGCTGCAGGTGATAGCTGCTTGTGTTCTACCACTGTTGTCCGGTTCCTCACATACTGCGGCAATCTGCCACTCCTGATGTGTTCTTCCACCATGTCCTTTAAGTGGCGGCATTCATCTGTGGTATGCTCCTCCAGCTCATGGAATAGGTAGTACCTCCTGCTCATGCGCTCCCGCTTTGTGGGATTCCTTCTGGGTGGTTTTCAATAGGGGAGTTGCCCCCGTGTTTCCAAGTAAATCCATTCTAGATTCTCCATCAAGTTTGTGTATGTGGTGAATTTGGGTTCCCGGTCTCTCCTCCGTTTGTTAGAACCATCATATCCATCATCCTGCTTTCGCTTTCCTTTATCCATCCCACGTCCTTCTTTAGACGTTCCTTCGCCTTGCGCGACATTCACCTCCTGCCTTTCAGTGCGTGCATCCTCTAATAGTATAAACCTTTCCGCCTCATGGTAGAACTCCCCGAGATCCTACGATGGATCCCGTGCCAATGAGTCCTTGAACTCAGTTCCTTCTGCAATTCCTACTACCACCGCCATCAAAATCATTGATGGATCCGAGCGATCCACCGAAGCCACGGCTGCATTGAACCGCATTAGAAAATTCCTTATGGACTCTCCTGTCCTCTGCTTCATCGATACCAATGTCATTACGTTCTTGGATCGTGTAACGTGGACCCTGAATTATCTCATGAAGCATTCCACTAGTTCGCCCCATGTCCTGATCGATCGACTCTCTAGCTGCCTAAACCAGAGCACAGCTAAACTATCAAATACAAAGGGAAGCATCTTGCCATAGTTTCTTCGGATGTCCCCAGCACTTCCATATGCCTGATGTATCTGGTTACATGCATAGTTGGGTCTGACTTCCCATCATAGGCCTCTAGCGTCGGTAGTTTGAATTCTGGAGGGTTCCTTGCGTTTCTGATATTCGGAGTGAACGGACTCCGACTAACTTCCTCCAAGCCTCCGCTCGGTAGCCCTCCTCTCATAATCCTTCTTATTAATCCAACCATCCGCTTATCTCCATTCGAGGGTGGCCTCCTATATGCGTTTCCATCCTGCCCCCCATGTCCTGGAGGGTATTCTGGGTATTACTCTTCTTGTTGCTCATTCATGTTTGTGTTGGCCCCAGCTTGCTGAGCTTCATTCATGGGCCTTCCAATATCCGATCCCGAGGATCTACCCCCAGGCCTTTGCTGATTCCCTTCATGTTCTCCATTTTGGTTCTGGATCTGACGTCCAGAGATTTCTACAGCTCCGACTCCTTGTTCTACATTGCCGGCAGATGCGGTTGCTCCATTTCCTGGGTTTTGGGTTCCAGCTGTGCCCATTTGCCTGAAGAGATTCTGCATCATCTCCTATTGGCTCTTTAATAATCTCTCCTGCATGGAATCCATCATTGTTTGCATCTCATCCCTTGTGATGTAGATGGATGCCTGATCTGCTCCAGCTCCAGAGGAAGCCCCTTGACTTCCCTCCTGATGGTTCCTTTCTGGTAAAGTCCTTCTAGCCGATTGCTTAACCATAGCTTCAGATCCAATCCTTTTCCAAAGTAGCGGGTGCCAGAGCTCTCAGTTAAAGCACCAAAGTGTTTGCGCCAAAAATGGTCACAAACCCCAAAAGTAGTGAAAGCACCAGTGTTTGCACATAAAGTTTCAATATCCAAACACAGATCATAGATCCGGATAATGTAGAGAGCAAAAATAAAGAAATAGAAAAATTAAAATGAAAGAAAGTAAGAGAAGACACAAGATTTATAGTGGTTCGGCTATCTCTGGCCTACATCCACTTTGAGTTGATCCTTTTATTTCCTTTATACTGTGATTACAGTTACAATCCTTTGAATATCAATAGCCAAAAATGGTAGAGTCTAGCCAAAAGAGAAGAAGACCAAGAGGAGACGAGAGAAAAAGACCCCCTTTTAGTTGTAATGGAGGTACTATTTATAGGTGTGGAGCTGGAAATATCTGCCTTGAGTCTCGGAATACTCCTTCTCAAGTTCAAATGGGCCCACATGGTCGATCTGGAGTCATTTGGGATCAATCCTTGATCGATCCATAGTGAGTTCGTATCGGTTATAAACGGCTCCAATTGAGCTGCGATCGATCATGGATGTTCCCTATGTGTTGTGCAACTTTCTATGAAAACCTCATTGCATTTGGAGTTGTAGATTGTGAGATATGATCGATCCAAGATCGAGTTTGCAAGTGAAGGCTAATGATTTCGTTTCCATAGATTTGTATATATCATTTCATATCCATAGATAATGCGCTCCTTAATTTTCATATCGATCCAAGTATTGTGCTGTGATCCATGTTTTGCGCTCCATTCCTTGACCGCTTCTTTCGTATTGATCGATACGAATGATCGATAGGAAATACTTCCAAGTGTAGTTGCCTCCATATCCTTCTAATGCCACTATCCTTCGTATCAATCCCATACTCTATCCCTTCTCTCCTATCGATATGATGCCGCATCATTGGATCGATACGAAATCTATCGATACGAATTGTAATCGATCCAAACCAAATGCACAAAGCATGTGTGTGTTATCCACATCCGTATCCATCCTGGTAGAGTGTTGAAGCTGTTATGCTAAACCCCGATGTTGTGTACATTTCGTATCCACATCGATCGATAGGAAATGGTTTTTCATGAATACTGATCCGTCCATAACTTGAGCATATGAACTCCGTTTGACCTGAAATTCGAAACGTAGCTTCACCGGGCCTTGTTTATCATTCCCGATCGATCCCACCTTGATTAGAGCTTGGTCCAATTTTTGACGGTATCGATCATAGCCTTGTTTTGAATCGATCTCCAATCCTGATATCCATCCTTTTTAGCCAATTTGTTGATACCCTGGCTTTGACCAAAAGGCGGGGTAACATCGACTATGTTAATCATATCATTAACCGGGAGCACATGAATATGAAATTTTTCAACACAATTCAGAAATAACTTTTACATTCCATTTCAGAATATGATTTCTTATTCATTACATAATCTTATTCACCATTCCACGTTTAGAGAAATTATAATTATTACAAAATACTTCAAGAGCAACATATGAAGATGCCCCATTGGTTGATCAGAGTCAAATGCTTGGCCATTATATAACTTTGTCATTACATCCAAATAAACAAAACCAAACTACACAGTCGAATTAGATAAAGCTCCTAATAGCTAGAATGCACATCTCTAGAAGCTTATTTGTCTAAGTGAAAACCTGAAAACTCTTCCTCCCAACCAACTGAGATGATACCCAAGAGTTTAAAGGGAAAAACAAAAACTTCGGGTCAGTTTACAGTTTGGTGTGAATAATAACCTACCATCTCGAACCAAATAGTTATCTAGTGAGACCACGCCGTTGAACGGAATGGGTTTTCTCTTCACTAGTATATGAACTAAAATATTTCAACCATATACTATGCACCTGCATCCATAATGGTTATAACATAGTAATATATTAATATGTAGACATGCAATATATACTGGATTACACATCCCAAGTTATTAGACTACCCATCTAAATTTCATTGACTATCTGTCTTATACTTATGTGGACTACCCATCTCACATATATTAATTCTTTGGCTTACCCATCCCCTACCATGTTGACTACCCATCACCTGTAATTTCATTAACAAAATTATGTGGATGATTCATCTCACAATTATTATTACTTGGATTATTCATCCCTTACCATATGGACTACCCATAACACATTGTTTACTATTTAAATTATGTAGACTATCCATCACAAATATCCCATTTATTTAAAATTGATGTGTACTATCCATCACACATCCCATAGTTTTCCTAGGTTAACTATAAACCCTTCATTAACCTTGTAGAGACTATCCATCTCCATCATGATGTGGACTATCCATCTCACATCCCATAGTTTTCCTAAAATAACTATGAATCCATCATTTAACAATTTAATTCATGTTACCCACATGTTTAACCTATTTCTGATGTTGTCCCCAATTAGGTTATTTCCCCTTAAAGCTATACATCTTGAAGTGACATACATTGGTATCTCCAAATGTTCTATGTCGAACTTATTAAAAATATACATTGGTATCCCCCATGTTTAATGTCGACAATACATTGGTATCCTCAATAATCAATACCAAAGTTATAAAGTTTAATACATTAGTATTCCCAATGTTGTTATCAAGTTTCTTAAAACATATTGCATGTGGAAAACAATGTTAATTGGTATCCCCAATGGTCAAAGTTGAAATTTATAGTTTAAAATGTATTGGTATCCCCAATGGTCAAAGTTGAAATTTATAGTTTAAAATGTATTGGTATCCCCAATGATCAAAGTCGAAATCTCAAAGCATAATGCTCGCTGCCTTTAGTTTAGTTGATAAAAATTTATGTCGACACCAACAACGATGTCGACAAAGGAGCTTAAGGCTCCCCACCTTTAATAGAATAACATGTGAAATGGCGTTACAACATTGTCGACCTCTACCTAAGGTTGAAGATGTCACTTAAATTTTTTTAAGTACTAAAACTCTATGTCGAGGATGACGTCGACGACATAGATAAAATATAGTTACCCACCCTTTTCAAAATAAAGCTTAGTGTTTGTAAAAATACAAGTATAACGTCACCGACACTGATGAATGATGACATCAATACAAGAGGCGTCATTATAAAAATGTACTTAGCTTACCTTGGCTATTCTGCCGCGAAGTATATATAGGAATAAGGTCAACGTTAAAGACGACGTCGAGATTTATCAAAAGGATAGTATGCAGTATCATACAAAACACAGAGGTGAATACATGCGACGACATTGATGACAACATACAACATCAATGTACGCGACAATAAAACTTTTAAACATTTTGATGAATCATGATTTAACAATGCCACCAAAGATAGAATGCCGCCTATGTCCACTTAAAATGGTTGGAATCACTCCATAACTACCTAAGTAGTTATCATGCACTTCCCACCTCATCGACATTGACATTTATGAATCACGGCAACATATTGGGCTCGGCGAGAGACTTGCGACATGGCATTATCGTAATTATCAGGAAAACTGATTTATCATCAATAAAAGCAACGTCTTTTCACCAAATATTATTTGTTTTCAAAATCCCATTGGATAGTAAAATACTTTACCCAATTATTTTTGGAAAACTGCTGCATATTAGTTTTTAAAGTTCCAAAACACATAAGAACTTAATTAATTAATACCCTTAATTAATCATAGATTTATATGCTTATCTTGCATATTAAATTCATAATAATTCGAAATCACTTGGGAAAAATCCTCAGAAATCACATAAGTTCAGAAATATGATATTCTTTGTTTTATAAAAATTTTGGAGCCAAAATCCATATTTAATTATTTTAAATAAATAAAACTCGAAAATAACCTAATTTCCTCCTTAGGAACTTTATAAAATATTCAATTTGGAAAATTATGAAATTAAAAACTTAGGTTTTACCCTTAAAACCCACTTAAATAATTTCATAAATTATTCCATAAATCATTATTCTATCCAAACAATTATTAAACAACCATAACTTGGCAAAAAATCATCAAAACCATTTGTATTATGCATAGCCGAATTCAAGAAATAAAAATAAAGATAATTCATGTAATATTCAACTTAGATTAAATTGTTGGAGTTGAGATTTGGTGTTGCTTTAATTTCACTATTACTCTTGAATCTCTTCTAATTTCGATCCTCTTCTTCCTTGTTTTAATGGCGGGCCTCAAAGTTTTCTTTTATGATTGCTTTGTAAATGAGAATATGAGTGTTATAAGGGGATGCAGGTTTAAGGTAAAGGGTAGGTCTATTACTGAAACGACCCGAAATTTTTGATCCTGAAAATTCCAGATAGTTAAGAAAAGAAGAAAAGAGATAGAAGAAGAAACAAGAAACAAGTCATAGAATCTCACATTCGCAGCGGATGAAATATAATATCAAATAATAACAGTTATACAAAAGAATACTATATCTGTCAATTACATTTTAATACATCAGAGTTACACACATACACAAACACTGGACATATACAAATCAACATGTCTCAGATAAACAGAAATATATCACAGCGGAAACACTCCATACGTTCCTGCCATCCAGCTCGCCTCCTGAGCTCCAGAATGACCTTACTTGAAAATCTGTAATACTCGGTCTGACCCGAGCATTACATCAAAGTAAACTGTAACGACCCTAGATTTTAATTTAATTTAAATTGATAATTAAATAAATTTTTGAATAAAAAAATTGTAAAATTGAATTTTACTGGAAGCGAGTTTCCCCGATTCAAATAGAAAATATATAAAATCATTTAAATTTAAAAATATAGTAAATAAATGGTTTAATAATAATAAAGATTAGGATTGATGGTTAATAATAATTTGAATTTATAAATTAAAAATATAAGATGATAAATAAAATAAAATAAAATGAATACATAGATAAATTCAAATAACATGTTAATAAACTTTGTAAAAATATAAAGTGAATACAGTAGAGAAATTTTAACAACATATAAAAAAAATAGAAATACAAATATATAAGATAAGTAAAGAATTGTACAAAGCAATAAAAGTTAGCCTAAATTGTATTCTATCAGCCACCACAACTATACCACCACCAAAGCAAAGCAAAATATACTCATATTTGTACAGCTGAAAGTGAAAAGAAAATATAAGTTGTACAACATCAATTAATGCACGCACAAGATAGATCACTTCAGCCATGCCTATTGTACCAACAGTATGATCACTTGTACTAAATAAATAACATTACCCTATTGTATAAAATATATCACCCTGTACAATGTTAGTACATCACATAGTAAAGCTCTTTTCTTTATATCAACATCTCCATTTCGTCCATCATCATTAAGCAAAACTGGATTCAAGCATCACTTAGCAAATCAGAAAGGAAAAACAGAAACCTCATCATTTAATTCAACAACAAAGCAAGTCTAAAGGAAGATAAAAAAAACTTAAATACAAATTTGCAGTTTTCAGAGCCTGGTTCAAAGTAGTTCTCTGTTCTTTCTCCTCTGTTCTACAAACTTGTTTACAGGTGAGCAAACTATCCCAAATTAAGTTAGATTTGTGTTATACTTTGATATGTGTGGAATTGTTTGCATGGATGATAGATGTTTGGATTATAGCATGAATTTATTATGTGATTCCTGTGTATGCTTGTGTTCCTTATGTTATATATACCTCTGATATATATACAGGCTCTAGAACATAACCTTTCCTCTTTTGAACAATGTGAGTAAACATATTTTTCTTGAAATCTTAATTATGATAATTAGTTCATATATATCTTGTGTTGCTATATATTGTAGTATGTAGTCCTGAGATGCTATCTAGAAGTTTTAAATATGTGATGTGTTCTTCAGTATTTTTAAATTTCCTGAGCAAATAAAAGTAAAGAAACTTATGCATCTTCATATAAACATCCAAAGCTTAGAATTTTAACTAAGTAGGTTGTTTAAAACTTAAAACATAACCTGGAAGTGATTTTTAAACCATAACAGTGAATCTAAATATTGTTTATACAGGTTTAAAGAAGAAGAAAATAAAATGTTGAAAATTTAAATGTTTTAATTTGTTGATTCGATTTCATATCTTGATTAAATATACCAAGCTAAGATTTTTAAAACAAAAATGATAACTTTAGCAAGTATTAAAAGTGCAATTCGTAAAAGAACAGAAAATGCTTTTTTATGAATATCTGATGATTCAACAAATGATTAATATTGAAATTTGTTGTAGAGCTAGATTTTTGATTTAGGAATTCAGGAAAAATGCCCGAAATTGTTCACGATCATCAAGGCGACAAGGAGAAGGAGGTTTATGATTTAACCCTAGTTTTGGTCGATCGTGCAAAAGAGGGTACTACGTCGTTTCTATTGCATCGAGTCGCTTGGGATTTGGAAGGAGGCTGCGTGGATGAGTGACGGAGGTGTGGCCGGAATCTAGGGGTGCTCTGGTGATCGGCGACGTGGATGTGGGTTTGTTTTCAGGCAGTGGGTTTGGTTCGAGTTCTCCTGTGAAGCTTGATTTTGTTTTGGGTTCTACAGTGACAAAGGGATGATCAGTACCGGCTGTTGAGTGGATCGCTGATGTGTAGGAGGATTTGGAGTTGATCGCGGCGGCGTGGATCGCCGGTGCATATGCACAGGCATGTGTCAATGTTTTGAGTTAGTTTGGGGAAGATCGCTCGAGTTTGAACTCGAGTAAAGCCGAGTGATTTTTAAATCCTGTAACAGTTTCTTTGTTTATAGGTTTTAAAATTTAAAATTTTAACTAAAAACTTAAACTAAGTTTTGAAATGGAAGAAGAGAAGAAGAGGAACTCGGGTGTTTCTCAGGTGTTGATCGGGTTAGACCCGAAGTTTGAAAAAAAAAATAGGGAAGAAGAAGAACGAACGCGAGAGGGAGATGGGGATGACTCGTGAATGATGGAAGGAAACTCGAAGCATCGCTCGAGTGAAACTGGGTAAATCTCGGGTTTTGTTTTAAACAGGGTTAAGCCCAGCAAATTTTTTAAGTTATGTAAACAAATTTTAGTGTTGATAAAATAATTAATGTTTGACAATTTAAGACCTTATTACAAGTTTTAATTATTTCCAATTAATATTTTAGAATGTTTAAAATTGTTTATTTTAAAGTAATAATGATGAAAGGTTAATTTATTAATAAAGTGATTAAGTGAACTAATTAAGTAATGATTAAAGGGTACTTAATTACTTAAAAGATAATTACTAAATGAAAGTAATTAAAGATGGATAATTTATGATTAAAGATTGATTAATCCAAGTGTTTAAAGGTTAATTAATTTGAAGAATAAATAAATTAATGTGATTAATTAATTAAGGTAATTAATTTAAGAAATTAATTAAAGGTTAATTAATTAATGAAGGTGATTTAGGAATGATAATTAATTGAGGAGTAATAAATTAAAGTAATTAATTAAAGATAAATTATTAAATGGTGAATTAAATAATAAAAGGTTAATTATTTAATAATTATAGGTTGATGAATTATAATTAAAGGTTAATTAATTTATTATAAATGGTTAATTAATAAATGATTAAAGAATAATTAATCAAAATAATTTGTAATTTATCGATGTTGATTAACCAGGATTAATAATTCATAAGTAATTAATCTGATTTGAATAAATCAGACGATTAATTAACCTTACTTATGAATGTTTGGATTCCATTGAATGTGAATTGTTTGATATCCCTGATATATGATGCTTTGTGATACATCCTGATTTATGTTGTGATCTGTAATTTACTTATCTGTGATATATATCCGTGATCTGTGAATGAACGATAAGCGTGCTAGTTAATACCGCTTATCAACTATATTTCTGTATGCTGGTCTGTGATGATTGATGATGTTGCACTATTGTGTGTGAAACACCTGGACTACACTGTTACACACACAAATATAGATTTCACGTGGAAATCGGTTAAGTCATAGATAATTTAAATTTGATGTTTTTGAAATTGAAATTTTAATTTCAATTGATTTTGAAATTGGAAATTTGGGTTTAAAGTGAAAAGCTTTTGAAATGGAATTTCAAAGATAAAAGTTATTTTGAATAACTTGGTAAGTTTTCTAATTTAAATAATTCAATTTGAATTTGAATGCAATATTTGGAATTAAATTCTATGCTTGGAAATTTTGGTTAAAAATGATATAAATGTGTTTGTATGAATTTAAACCATTTTAAAAGTATAATTTTGAGAATTTGGATTGAACCCAAGAACTTTAACTCATATAGATGAATCAGATTTCCAAAATGAAAACTGTTTGTTTTCAAAAGAATAAAAGCTTTTAGATAAGAAAAGAAATTCCAGTTTAATTAAAGGAATTTCAAGATTGAATTGAAAAATGGTTTTCCAAGTTATGAATGAATCTTTTTGAAAGCTATGAATTGAATCTGTTTATTTTTAACAGATTTAAAATGATGATTTGTTTAAACCATTCGAAATGAAATTGTTTTGAAAGCTATGAGTTAAATCTTTGATTTAAAGATTTAACGAGTTAATCAAATTAAAATGGAAATTGATTTGGAAAATCTGTGAATGAATCTTTGTGAAACTGGTGAACTTTATGAATTAAATCTTTTATTTAAAAGATTAAAATGTGAAAATTGTTTAAACCATTGAAGGTTGTTTAAATGAATCTTTTTGTTTAAAGATTTGAAAATGGTAATTTGTTAAACCATTTGAAAGAGAAGTTTGGATAATAAATTGTGACTTAATTGAAATCCCAATATCCATATATTTTTAAATATTGCGCTTACTATTCGGGTTAGCCGGGAAAAGACCTTTGTGTCATATAACCCATTCCGAATAGTGATACGTCGTATAAAGATGGCATTTGAAGACCGGTGGTGAAGACCGGATATTTTTGAAAATGAAAGGACAACCTGTCGAATGTCTCTGCACCGAGTTGCTCCGGTATAGAGATTTATATCACTCTTTTTGTGATGGGAAGTTCGGACGTGATTAGAAAATTATCCGGATTTGCAAGGGCTTCTTCGGAAGTGCCTTCGGTTCTGTTCGAACCCGGAACAGACTTGTATGGTTACATGTCTGACATTACACTTTGAGATATAAAGCCGATTTCTTTCAAATATATTTCTGTTGGTGGCGGAGAATTTATTCTTTTAGCTTAACACCCTTCTCTGAGACGTACGAGCTCAGAGGTTATGTAGTTGAAGGTTATCAGCGATATATTCCCAATTTGGTAATGTGACATGCTGAGTGTTGCTGTGTGATGATCATTGTTTGATCATTTGTGATATGATCATTTGTTTGATCATTTATCTTTGTGATCATTACCTTGATCATCTGTTGACCCAAAGCATGGCTTTGTGACAAAGCGTAGCTTTGTGGACGAGACTTCGTCAGACCTCACAACCCGGAAATGGTCGAAACAGGAATGATGCGGCAAGGTTTCAGGGGTAGCTTCCCTAGGGTATGACCATTCCTTCTGGAAAAGGGTAGTATCATGGTATGGAGCCCAGATACTTACTCATGTGGACACACTTTATTTATTATGTGTGATGTTGGTTTAGAGGCAGCCTCGTTTAAAGGTCCCAAAGGACCGGGGGTGGCATATCTGAGGTTTTGTATATTCCCCGGGAAGGGGGGTAGCCGGCCTTGTTTGGCAGAGAGCAGTTTGTCTCTCGGAGCGTCCAGCCAGAGGCGTTCCTTCGTGGCATAGGAAGTTCCTTAGCCTGACCATTTGTTGGAAATCCAAACAAAACAATACGAGCCCTGTACGGTTTTAGTTGTATTACCTGCCATGGAATGTGGCGGTAACCTGCTATTGAACATGGTAGCTATAGTAGGCATAAGTGCGAAATGTCTATGCTGGCTAAGATTTATATTCTACTTTCGAAATGTTTTCTACACTATGCACTAATAATAATATCAAAAATGATTTGATTTTGCGTAGTAAGCATCTTTGACTATCATAAGGAGAAATCTTCTCCAATTCCGCGTTTGCATTGTGTGTGTGGCGGGAGGCCTTATGGTAGTTTCATTTTCCAAAAGCATTGCGAATTGACAATTAAAATCCTCTTGTTATTTGTTTTTAAAGATAAACTGTTTTTGTTGCTCACACCAGTCCCATGACTGATCCGGAGTTTATTGTTTCTTTCCTAAACTCTGGATGCTCAAAATTTTTCTACACAGGCAGTCTAGAGTTGGGTTCTTCAGATAGTCAGGTTCAGTAGATTTTCTGGAGCTAGTTCAGTCTTTGGATATGGACTGCACTTGCTATCTTTGTGCATCGTTATTGGGAGTTTAAGCTATTTCTGGATTGGCGCTTTGGAGATGGAGATTATCCGCTGCTGATGTTATCGTTTTCTTTTCCGCTGCTATTTCTTGTATCATACCTCTGATGTATATTGATATTCATTGTATCACTCTGTTGTATCAGATATTGTATCAATGCTGTATATCAATGTTTTATTCATTTATTCCGCTGTGTTGTTTACTTAATTGTGTTATAAGCTCCGGCGACTCGGATTTAAACGGTCGAATCTATGGCATTCGAGTACGATGTAAAGTATGGATGTCAATTTTCGAGTGCGAAAATTTGAGACGTTACATTTGGTATCAGAGCTAAGGTAAAACTTTAGCTCAGGAGTATAACACATTAAGTAGCTCATTAGAGATAGGGTGAAGTATCCCTAGAATGAGTATATCCCTAAGATATCCGTTTGAATGCCTCAGTAAATTCTCTTACCATCCACTGATAGTGAGTATGAGTGCAAGAAGAGGACGAGATAGGGGACAGGGGAATACGGCTATAAATGGTCAATACCCTGCAACAGTGGAAACAGTCTTTCTATATCAATTTTCTTTGATTCGATTCCAAATTACTTTGATTGCTTCGTGGCAGTTGTAAGAAGAAGTTTCGGTGTGATGATGGTTCTACGAATCGTTGTAGAAGATCCTTACTTTGTATCTTCATCGGTTTCTTATCAGCTTTTTGATTTAAACCTTAATGAATTTGAAATTGGAAATTTTAATTTGAGGTAAATTGATTAATAGAATATGAGGATAAAATTGAATTAAATCAATAAAACGATATCGTTTGAAACCAAATTTTGAAATTCTATTGTAATTTCTTGTGAATACCAAATTCCGAAGAGGGACAAATTGGTATGTATTCTGAGATATTCCGACTTGAGTTTGGAATTCATATCGTAAGTTTGAGGAATTATAGGAGATCGAATCTGTCTATATCTGTGTTATTTTCGTGCCTGCGAATTTCGAGGACGAAATTCTTTTAAGGGGGAAGTTTGTAACGTCCCTAGATTTTAATTTAATTTAAATTGATAATTAAATAAATTTTTGAATAAAAAAATTATAAAATTGATTTTTACTGGAAGTGAGTTTCCCCGATTCAAATAGAAAATATATAAAATCATTTAAATTTAAAAATATTGTAAATAAATGGTTTAATAATAATAAAGATTAGGATTGATGGTTAATAATAATTTGAATTTATAAATTAAAAATATAAGACGATAAATAAAATAAAATAAAATGAATACATAGATAAATTCAAATAACATGTTAATAAACTTTGTAAAAATATAAAGTGAATACATTAGAGAAATTTTAACAGCATATAAAAAATAAATAGAAATACAAATATATAAGATAAGTAAAGAATTGGACAAAGCAATAAAAGTTAGCTTAAATTGTATTCTATCAGCCACCACAACTATACCAGCCACCAAAGCAAAGCAAAATATACTCATATTTGTACAGCTGAAAGTGAAAAGAAAATATAAGTTGTACAACATCAATTAATGCACGCATAAGATAGATCACTTCAGCCATGCTTATTGTACCAACAGTATGATCACTTGTACTAAATAAATAACATTACCCTATTGTATAAAATATATCACCCTGTACAATGTTAGTACATCACATAGTAAAGCTCTTTTCTTTATATCAACATCTCCATTTCGTCCATCATCATTAAGCAAAACTGGATTCAAGCATCACTTAGCAAATCAGAAAGGAAAAACAGAAACCTCATCATTTAATTCAACAACAAAGCAAGTCTAAAGGAAGATAAAAAAACTTAAATACAAATTTGCAGTTTTCAGAGCCTGGTTCAAAGTAGTTCTCTGTTCTTTCTCCTCTGTTCTTCAAACTTGTTTACAGGTGAGCAAACTATCCCAAATTAAGTTAGATTTGTGTTATACTTTGATATGTGTGGAATTGTTTGCATGGATGATAGATGTTTGGATTATAGCATGAATTTATTATGTGATTCCTGTGTATGCTTGTGTTCCTTATGTTATATATACCTCTGATATATATACAGGCTCTAGAACATAACCTTTCCTCTTTTGAACAATGTGAGTAAACATATTTTTCTTGAAATCTTAATTATGATAATTAGTTCATATATATCTTGTGTTGCTATATATTGTAGTATGTAGTCCTGAGATGCTATCTGGAAGTTTTAAATATGTGATGTGTTCTTCAGTATTTTTAAATTTCCCGAGCAAAGAAAAGTTAAGAAACTTATGCATCTTCATATAAACATCCAAAGCTTAGAATTTTAACTAAGTAGGTTGTTTAAAACTTAAAACATAACCTGGAAGTGATTTTTAAACCATAACAGTGAATGTAAATATTGTTTATACAGGTTTAAAGAAGAAGAAAATAAAATGTTGAAAATTTAAATGTTTTAATTTGTTGATTCGATTTCATATCTTGATTAAATTTACCAAGCTAAGATTTTTAAAACAAAAATGATACTTTTAGGCAAGTATTCAAAGTGCAATTCGTAAAAGAACAGAAAATGCTTTTTTATGAATATCTGATGATTCAACAAATGATTAATATTGAAATTTGTTGTAGAGCTAGATTTTTGATTTAGGAATTCAGGAAAAATGCCCGAAATTGTTCACGATCATCAAGGCGACAAGGAGAAGGAGGTTTATGATTTAACCCTAGTTTTGGTCGATCGTGCAAAAGAGGGTACTACGTCGTTTCTATTGCATCGAGTCGCTTGGGATTTGGAAGGAGGCTGCGTGGATGAGTGATGGAGGTGTGGCCGGAATCTAGGGGTGCTCTAGTGATTGGCGATGTGGATGTGGGTTTGTTTTCAGGCAGTGGGTTTGGTTCGAGTTCTCCTGTGAAGCTTGATTTTGTTTTGGGTTCTACGGTGACGAAGGGATGATCAGTATCGGCTGTTGAGTGGATTGCTGATGTGTAGGAGGATTTGGAGTTGATCGCGGCAACGTCGATCGCTGGTACATATGCACAGGCATGTGTCAATGTTTTGAGTTAGTTTGGGGAAGATCGCTCGAGTTTGAACTCGAGTAATGCTGAGTGATTTTTAAATCCTGTAACAGTTTCTTTGTTTATAGGTTTTAAAATTTAAAATTTTAACTAAAAACTTAAACTAAGTTTTGAAATGGAAGAAGAGAAGAAGAGGAACTCGGGTGTTTCTCAGGTGTTGATCGGGTTAGACCCGAAGTTTGAAAAAAAAATAGGGAAGAAGAAGAACGAATGCGAGAGGGAGATGGGGATGACTCGTGAATGATGGAAGGAAACTAAAAGCATCGCTCGAGTGAAACTGGGTATATCTCGGGTTTTGTTTTAAACAGGGTTAAGCCCAGCAAATTTTTTAAGTTATGTAAACAAATTTTAGTGTTGAGAAAATAATTAATGTTTGACAATTTAAGACCTTATTACAAGTTTTAATTATTTCCAATTAATATTTTAGAATGTTTAAAATTGTTTATTTTAAAGTAATAATGATGAAAGGTTAATTTATTAATAAAGTGATTAAGTGAACTAATTAAATAATGATTAAAGGGTAATTAATTACTTAAAAGATAATTACTAAATGAAAGTAATTAAAGATGGATAATTTATGATTAAAGATTGATTAATCCAAGTGTTTAAAGGTTAATTAATTTAAAGAATAAATAAATTAATGTGATTAATTAATTAAGGTAATTAATTTAAGAAATTAATTAAAGGTTAATTAATTAATAAAGGTGATTTAGGAACGATAATTAATTGAGGAGTAATAAATTAAAGTAATTAATTAAAGATAAATTATTAAATGGTGAATTAAATAATAAAAGGTTAATTATTTAATAATTATAGGTTGATGAATTATAATTAAAGGTTAATTAATTTATTATAAATGGTTAATTAATAAATGATTAAAGAATAATTAATCAAAATAATTTGTAATTTATCGATGTTGATTAACCAGGATTAATAATTCATAAGTAATTAATCTGATTTGAATAAATCAGACGATTAATTGACCTTACTTATGAATGTTTGGATTCCATTGAATGTGAATTGTTTGATATCCCTGATATATGATGCTTTGTGATACATCCTTATTTATGTTGTGATCTGTAATTTACTTATCTGTGATATATATCTATGATCTGTGAATGAACGATAAGCGTGCTAGTTAATACCGCTTATCAACTATATTTCTGTATGCTGGTCTGTGATGATTGATGATGTTGCACTATTGTGTGTGAAACCCCTGGACTACACTGTTACACACACAAATATGGATTTCACGTAGAAATCGGTTAAGTCACAGATAATTTAAATTTGATGTTTTTGAAATTGAAATTTTAATTTCAGTTGATTTTGAAATTGGAAATTTGGGTTTAAAGTGAAAAGCTTTTTAAATGGAATTTCAAAGATAAAAGTTATTTTGAATAACTTGGTAAGTTTTCTAATTTAAATAATTCAATTTGAATTTGAATGTAATATTTGGAATTAAATTCTATGATTGGAAATTTTGGTTAAAAATGATATAAATGTGTTTGTATGAATTTAAACCATTTTAAAAGTATAATTTTGAGAATTTGGATTTAACCCAAGAACTTTAACTCATGTAGATGAATCATATTTCCAAAATGAAAACTGTTTGTTTTCAAAAGAATAAAAGCTTTTAGATAAGAAAAGAAATTCCAGTTTAATTAAAGGAATTTCAAGATTGAATTGAAAAATGGTTTTCCAAGTTATGAATGAATATTTTTGAAAGCTATGAATTGAATCTGTTTATTTTTAACAGATTTAAAATGATGATTTGTTTAAACCATTCGAAATGAAATTGTTTTGAAAGCTATGAGTTAAATCTTTGATTTAAAGATTTAACGAGTTAATCAAATTAAAATGGAAATTGATTTGGAAAATATGTGAATGAATCTTTGTGAAACTGGGTGAACTTTATGAATTAAATCTTTTATTTAAAAGATTAAAATGTGAAAATTGTTTAAACCATTGAAGGTTGTTTAAATGAATCTTTTTGTTTAAAGATTTGAAAATGGTAATTTGTTAAACCATTTGAAAGAGAAGTTTGGATAATAAATTGTGACTTAATTGAAATCCCAATATCCATATATTTTTAAATATTGCGCTTACTATTCGGGTTAGCCAGGAAAAGACCTTTGTGTCATATAACCCATTCCGAATAGTGATACGTCGTATATGGATGGCATTTAAAGACCGGTGGTGAAGACCAGATATTTTCGAAAATGAAAGGACAACCTGTCGAATGTCTCTGCACCGAGTTGCTCCGGTATAGAGATTTATATCACTCTTTTTGTGATGGGAAGTCCGGACGTGATTAGAAAATTATCCGGATTTGCAAGGGCTTCTTCGGAAGTGCCTTCGGTTCTGTTCGAACCCGGAACAGACTTGTATGGTTACATGTCTGACATTACACTTTGAGATATAAAGCCGATTTCTTTCAAATACATTTCTATTGGTGGCGGAGAATTTATTCTCTTAGCTTAACACCCTTCTTTGAGACGTATGAGCTCAGAGGTTATGTAGTCGAAGGTTATCAGCGATATATTCCCAATTTGGTAATGTGACATGCTGAGTGTTGCTGTGTGATGATCATTGTTTGATCATTTTTGATCATTTTTGATATGATCATTTGTTTGATCATTTATCTTTGTGATCATTACCTTGATCATCTGTTGACCCAAAGCATGGCTTTGTGACAAAGCGTAGCTTTATGGACAAGACTTCGTCAGACCTCACAACCCGGAAATGGTCAAAACAGGAATGATGCGGCAAGGTTTCAGGGGTAGCTTCCCTAGGGTATGACCATTCCTTCTGGAAAAGGGTAGTATCATGGTATGGAGCCCAGATACTTACTCATGTGGACACACTTTATTTATTATGTGTGATGTTGGTTTAGAGGCAGCCTCGTTTAAAGGTCCCAAAGGACCGGGGGTGGCATATCTGAGGTTTTGTATATTCCCCGGGAAGGGGGGTAGCCGGCCTTATTTAGCAGAGAGCAGTTTGTCTCTCGGAGCGTCCAGCCAGAGGCGTTCCTTCGTGGCATAGGAAGTTCCTTAGCCTGACCATTTGTTGGAAATCCAAACAAAACAATACGAGCCCTGTACGGTTTTAGTTGTATTACCTGCCATGGAATGTGGCGGTAACCTGCTATTGAACATGGTAGCTATAGTAGGCATAAGTGCGAAATGTCTATGCTGGCTAAGATTTATATTCTACTTTCGAAATGTTTTCTACACTATGCACTAATAATAATATCAAAAATGATTTGATTTTGCGTAGTAAGCATCTTTGACTATCATAAGGAGAAATCTTCTCCAATTCTGCGTTTGCATTGTGTGTGTGGCGGGAGGCCTTATGGTAGTTTCATTTTCCAAAAGCATTGCGAATTGACAATTAAAATCCTCTTGTTATTTGTTTTTAAAGATAAACTGTTTTTGTTGCTCACACCAGTCCCATGACTGATCCGGAGTTTATTGTTTCTTTCCTAAACTCTGGATGCTCAAAATTTTTCTACACAGGCAGTCTAGAGTTGGGTTCTTCAGATAGTCAGGTTCAGTAGATTTTCTGGAGCTAGTTCAGTCTTTGGATATGGACTGCACTTGCTATCTTTGTGCATCGTTATTGGGAGTTTAAGCTATTTCTGGATTGGCGCTTTGGAGATGGAGATTATCCGCTGCTGATGTTATCGTTTTCTTTTCCGCTGCTATTTCTTGTATCATACCTCTGATGTATATTGATATTCATTGTATCACTCTGTTGTATCGGATATTGTATCAATGCTGTATATCAATGTTTTATTCATTTATTCCGCCGTGTTGTTTACTTAATTGTGTTATAAGCTCTGGCGACTCGGATTTGAACGGTCGAATCTATGGCATTCGAGTACGATGTAAAGTATGGATGTTGATTTTCGAACGCGAAAATCTGTATCGTTACAAACACCCGGGTCAGGCTGGAAACCAGCGTGAGTAAGCCCATCTAACATGGAATACAATAGCATAAAGCTTAAATAAAACCCGAGGTAACTCGTGGCAATTTAAAGATTCACAATTTGTTAGAGACATCACTTATTTCACACATCAATTTCTATGTACCAAAACTTAGATTAAATGGTCTAATTCACTTAAATCATTCCATTCCAGCGTATTGATATCACATATAAGGAATTATTGTTAATTTCTAATCGAAGTGGTTTCGGGTATTTACAAATACCCGACTCCGGTCTCTTCGAATCCATGTCATCTTAACCCAAGTTATTCAAATGAAATACAATTCAAACTTTAAATACATGATATCACTGTTTTAACCCAATATATTATACCACATAGCATCACACATCACATTCTAGAGATATCAACTAATCTAAGGCACATAATATCATTCAATCATTCATAAGCAAGGTTAATCAACCATACCATCTCTATTTAATTTAATTAACCACAATTGAATTAAATCAATTACTCTAATTACTTTTTAATCCTCCTTATTTAATTAATTACAAACCAATTAATTTATCATACAATAATCATCCATCTTAATTAATCCTCCTTGATTAATTATTCTTTAATTGCATTAAGAAATTAACCTTTAATTAATCACATAGATTAATTATTCTTAACCATTCACATTAATTAATCTTTAATTAATTAATGGCATTCATTAATGATCCTTAATCACTTCTAGTAATTAATGATCCTTAATTAATTACTTCCATAAATCAACCTTAATTAATCATAAATAGTAATTAACCATTCTGTAATTACTTACCTTAATTAATTAGTTCCTATATTAATCCTTTAATTAATTACACCAAGTAAATATCCATTAATTACTTCTACTAAGTAATTATCCTTTAATTACTTCCCATTAAGTAATTCCCTTTCTTATTAATTTCAGCCAGTAATTTATACATTAATTTCTTACACTAAGTAATTACACTTATCAATCTCATTAAGTATTCATACTTAATCCATCATCAAGTGATTATCTTTAATTAGTTTACAAATTTATTGACTTAAATTAACCACAATCACTTTATAAATTTCAATTGAGTAATTCATCCCTTAATTATCCTTAACAAATTAATTAATCTTTAATTACAGATTAATTATTCTTTAACCATTAATTAATAAATCTTTAAAATATATATCTTAAAACCCAAAATACATTTTATACTTTAAATGTACAGGAAAGAATATTGGAAACTGGAAACCTGGTTAATATACTTTTAAAAAAAAATACACTGTCGTTACATCGGGTTATGTACATATAAAATTTGAACACATTTTCTTGGAAAACTGATTTTTTTTATAAAAAAAATACTTTAAACATTTTAATCTTGTTTAAAATTTTATAAAACTTACTTATTTCAAAAACTAGGATACAATTTGATTTGAATCCATACTTAAACTTGGTTAAAAACTTTGTTTAAATAATCTTCTTTTAAATTTTAAAATCACTTTTGAATTTAAAACCTGACAGGTTTTAAAACCTGTAACAGGTCAATGACCCGAGCCAACCCTCAAAAGAGTTCGAGCCAAACATCCAAAACTTCGAGTCACTCCCTCAAATGACTCGAGACAAACTCGAGTCCCATTCCTACTCAAACCAAACTCCACCAGATCCAAAATTCCCACCGTGCGCATGCACCAACATCGCAGCCAACTCCGACCATCTACGATGCTTCCCTCAAGTCGACAATCAACCCTAGACCAGATACCGACCATCAGATCTTTGATAACATCACAAAATTAAAATCGAGCATTCAAACTCAATACAGGAACCATCGACAAACCTGGAAAACTCTCGTGCTCGCATCTTCGACCACCGGAGCTTTTGAAATTCCGGCTACACCATCGCTAACACCTCCTCTACCATCTCCCTGAGTTCTGTTGAACTCGAACATCCAGAGGCACCGTGAAGATCAAAACACCTGACCTAGCCAAAACTAGGTTTACAAACTAAAACTAACAACCACCGCCGCTACAATGACCTGCCATCACTTCAGCCATTTTTCCCACCATCTCCGATCATCCTACCACCACCAGAGGGAACCCCGACCTCTCAGACCATCGAGATCATCAGAAACCCTCCAAAACACAAATTCCGATCAAACCAGAACTGCTCATACATTCTCAAGCTAAAAATTATAATTTTAGTTGTAAAAATCATGTTTTAGTATAAGTATTCGATTTATACTCCTGAATCAATGAATCAGGATATTTGAGTTTTGAATTATATTAAGTTGCTTTGTTGTTCTTGATTTCCAGAGACAATGCAAAATTATCTTAACTTAAATAAACTTTAAAACTTTAATCTATGATACAAAAAACATATTTTATTTAAAATTTAAACCCTAACATAGATTAGATCATGAGAAAATGATTTTAGATTTAAAACTTGAGCCTGGAACTAAGAACAGGCAAGAACAAATACAATCAGCAAGCATGCATCTATACATCCATATATATATATATACACACACAGAAAACTCAATCATATACATTCACACAGTACATACTTTATTTCTAGAAATGATCATGCAACTAGATTCATGCTTAAGATTTTTAAAAAGAATGTTACTCACCTGAAAAATAATTTGAACAGAGAGCAAATTTTGTTTTAAAAACACTGTCAGCTTGATCTTTTTTATCCTCTTCCTTGTTTAGTTGAGTTGTAAATTAAGCTTCAATGGTAAGATGGTAGTGTCTACTTATTTTCTGGTATACTTAGTTTTTTTTTGAACGAAAATGGAACAAGAAAGATGTATATAGAAAAAGTTGTACAGGGTTTGTATTTTACTGGTACACAATTTGGTCAGAGATATTTTTTTCTTTCTTGTGGAGGCTGAAATGATTCATATACATTTCGAAATGACTCTCTTGTGACTTTGAATTGATAGTATTAAATGTTTTCATCCTTATCCATTAATAGGTATGTACATATATATTTTTTTCTCTTTTCTTGCCTTGCATATACCCATGTATTTCCAATATATATATTTCTAGAATTATCTTTATGTGTTTACTATAAAGTTGTTATAGTTATTGTTAAAATGTTAACTTGTGTATTTATTTCTATTTTTAAAGTTTAACTATTAAACATTTAAATTTATATTCATATATTTTTTATACTTATATTTAGTGTTGATAAGATTTTATTTTATTTTAAGCATTATTATCTAGATTACATCTATATATATATTTAAATCAAAAAGTTAATAAGGTAGAGCTTTACTTTAATTTAATGTGAATAAGATAGATTTTCTTTTAAATATTTTTGAAAGACTTTATTTTAAATTTTTAAATCATAGCTTTCTTCCAAAATACACACATATATATATAAATAAATGGTAAATGTTCCAAAAGTCTTATTTGTTTTTAAAATGATAAGTTGTATTTTAATAAATCAGATTGAATGCTTATTAAAATAATATTGCTAAAATCCCAGGTCGTCACATATTTCGATAACTTCAAATCAGTTATTTACCCAATTAACCGGGGTTAAAAATACGGGTCGTCACATTCCTCCCCCCTTTGAACTTTTCATCCTCGAAAAGGAACGGAGCCAGAATTATTAAAATGCTTAAAATCAGATAAATTTTCTTTGATCATTTTTAAAATACTTTAAAAATCTATATAATATTACTAAAATAGTTTCTATAAAAATACTTTTATAGCTCGATGCCTCAACAAGTCCATCCTCGTTCTTATAGAAATTCGGTCATACGTTGACCAGGCGTAGGACTGAAAATCTATAAATACTTGGTAAACCCGTTTTCAACACCTAGTGAAAATACTTGGAAAATAATTTTATAGAAAATATAGAAAACAGTTTTTGAAAATAGAGGAAATATCTTTAGTGAGAATGCTCTGGAAATTATCACTCCCATCCACGGTCGCAGTTAACCCGATGGTTACGTTGTCGTCCCGGCAAAATCCATAGATAACTGTAGGCCTCCGCGCCTCTCGATTACACCATGGAACCCGCTACAGATCGCAGTTATACCCGGGCTTTACGTTGCTATCACAGCAAAAACCCATATAACTATAGGCATCAGCGCCCTTGAATTTCGCTGCCAAAAGAATGAAACTCCTCCACTTGACTATAGATCACAGTCTTTCGATGTTACGTTGCCATCCCAGCAAAATCAAGTGTAGACTGTTGGCACTCATCCTCCACACGATTTTCGCTATGGTCCACACAGTAGATCGCAGCGACATCGAGTTACACTGTCGTCACAGCATAACCCAAATGCCCCTGTAGGCATCAGCGCCCTCGACTTTCGCTACCCAATAATCCTCAGGAACTAGTTTGTACGGACTCCTCAAAGGATCAACTTTAGAGCCTCCCCCTCTTTGAGGCTCAAGGCAGTACCACTCTGTGGCACTCCTGAGAAGTTCATTCAAGGGAGTGCCTTTTTCCCCAGAGCCACTTTCAAAACACTTTATACTATACACATATAGTATTTTCCAAATCATACACCAAGTATGAATTTCATATAAATCTCCTTTCTCAAAATCGATTATCCCAAAATCGATAATTCACAATCTAGGCTTTCCAAATTTGATTTTCCTCAAAAATCAAAAGCCTTTTTAGAAATCCATAGGTTCCCAAAACTTTTTCCAAAATCATTTTCACAAAATCCTTTATATATACGTATATATATAATAACCTTGGGAAATTTTTGAATCACTTCATACTTGTATAAATTCCCTCTTTATACTTCAAATACTTTCAAAAACCCTTTTCTTCTGGCAAAAGATTCAACAAGGGGAGTCTTATCATATATATAACAAAGATACACAACTTTGTTTATTCCAAATCAAATATTCAAATTTGATTACTCTATAAAGTCACTTACCAAATTACTTACTTCCATAAAGTAAATTTTTACCATAGAAATATCCAATTTACACTTTACTTCATCATATATTTCACAAAATATACTTTCAATTTCAAAAATCAGTTACAGTTCTTATCCACAAATTTTCAATATCAACTTTATTCAAACCCGTACGATGCACACAAATCATCCGTACGCTATATCAATCTGATCGCTCACTCGGTCACAAAATTTCACTTCCGAACTAGTATCGTCCACCCGACTTCCTAGTGCGGACTCAGATCTGGTTTCCTGATCAGAAACCGTCATTCTCCTTGCATAGTCACAACTATGATAGAGAATATCCAGAACCAATCAAAAATCCATATCCAGGTTCGCCGTCGAAAATCGAGTGAAAAATCCCAACTCGGATTGATAATACTATCTCAAAATTCTGTGCTCGAATCTGGATCAAACCACTATGCGAATAGAATAATATACATACATCCTACGTATTTATCTTCATTGATTATCAGTTAAATCAATTTCCTTTCTATTCATCATCACTTTGATTTTATTCACTTATTCACATTTGCCTTAATCCCCATTTGGATTATCACTTCAATTCTTATCTCAGTTGGGTATTTAATCAATAACAGTTTGTACTCTAATCAGCTTAAATTTAGAAAATAGCTTGAAAATTTTTAAAAATAGATAAGTAATTGAAAAATAATTATTAGTTTGTAAAATAGCTGTAAAACAGTTAAGTAATTGTAAAATAGTTGGAAAATAATCAAATAGTTATAGAAATTTTAAATAATTGCAAAATAGTTGTAAAACAGTAATTAGTTATAAAGTAGTGAAAAAATAGTAATTAGTTTATAAAATAGTTGTAAAATAGTTAAATAGTTCCAAAAGTAATTGTAAAACAAGCTTAAGATAGTTTTAGGTTTAAAAAGAAAAGTTATGTAGTAAATAGTTTGGAAAAATAGATTTATATTAAACAATTTATTTTGAAAATAGTCCAGAGTCAAACTGTTCAATTTCCCATCAATTCAATTTAAATTTCCACTTCCATTTAAATTGACTCACTTCTAATTTGAATAACTTCAATTTCCCTTGAACTTGATTTATCCCCAATTCAAGTTGAATTAACCTCAACTTCTTTCCAAATTCCATTTGATTTTAAACATATTCACTTTAATTACAATTCCAAATTATTCAAATTAATTTAGACTAATTTCAAATTGAATCCACTTCAATTTCTAATCACTTCAATTTCTATATGAATTAATCCCAATTCCCTTTTGAATTTGAACTCATTCAATCTTCAATTTTATTTCAAATTAATCCAATTCAAATTTCCCATTTGAATTTTATACTTATCCATCTTCAATTCTAATTAATTCAAACTAAATTCAATTTGAACTAATGAAATCTAAATCTCAACTTTAAACCATCTCGAATTATATAAATTCGAGTTAAATTTTCAAATATTGATTTAACCCCTTAAATCAAATTAACCCTTATTTTTAAACCAACAATCTAAATCTTTAAACAATTAAATTTTGAGTCCAAATTTCAAAACTCCATTTAAAATTTTCTTCATAATAATAGATATATCCAATTTATTCTCCAATTTCAATTTTGAAACCAATGCTTAACAATTTAAATTTCCAAGTTCTTTTTGAACATTTAAATCTTAAATTCAAAGTGGTTTCATCTCCTTAATTTCGAATTTTAATTTCCCTTTTTATCTAAATAATGGATATATCACCACAATCCATTTCTTCTTCATTTAAACAAATCCAATTCACAATCTAAAGATTATTAATAACAATAGGATAATATTATCCAAATTATTTTAAAACATCCATTTTCAATTTCTAGATCTCAAACCCATTTTGAGATCTCACAAACTCCCAATTCAAATTAACCATTTAACTTCCCAAGTTAAATCTCAATTTTATCTTGAAATTTCCAATTCAGGTTGCTTGTTAAATTATTTAACTTTCCCAAAGTTAAATTAAATTTACTTAATCCAACCAACCTTACCCAATTTGGATTCCCATTTCAAATTTTAAACTTCACATTAATAACCTTATAAGTTCAAAAACTTATCACCTTGGGTATCACATCTCATTCCAAATTTAAAACTCAACATTTAGAGTTTATTTCAAACCATCTTTGATATTATGAATATTCTCATATATACATATTATTTCCTTTACACACTAAGTTATCCTTAAATTTTAAATCACCTTTGGTATTTAATTCAAACAAATTTTCAAACAACCTTTATTTTAAATTAAGATCACATTCAAAATATTCTGAATAATACTCTTTATTATTTCTATTAAAATTTGAAACAATTTCAAAACTTTTCAATTTACATCCTTTCTAATTTACAAGTTATTCACATCTAATGGTTACTTCCTTAAAACATTTATGCGTTTATTGGAAAACCATCATCCTATTTAAACTCAATAACCATTCTATTTCTGGTTTGAACCCAATTCTAATCCATCTTATTTATATAGTTCATTTTATCCAATCCTTATTTGGATATGTGTGTGTGTATATATATATATATTCCTTAATTTCTTATTTTATACCCAATTATTGCTATATATATAATATAAGCTTTTATAAAAAATCTTTCATTAAAACCATTTTTAAAACCTTTATATAAGAAAATAACAAGTACGCTCTCATATATATATATACTCAACTCATCCTAGGGTAATACTAACCATATCCCTGATGAGTAAACCCATCAGAGCCAAGGTTTTCGCTTAACCTTCAGCTCTGGTACCAAAAGAAACGACCCGGAATTTTCGATCCCGAAAATTCCAGATAGTTAGGAAAAGAAGAAAAGAGATAGAAGAAGAAATAAGAAACAAGTCACATAATCTCACATTCGCAGCGGATGAAATATAATATCAAATAATAACAATTATACAAAAGAATACTATATCTATCAATTACATTTTAATACATCAGAGTTACACACATACACAAACACTGGACATATACAAATCAACAAGTCTCAGATAAACAGGAATATATCACAATGGAAACACTCCATACGTTCCTGCCATCCAGCTCGCCTCCTGAGCTCCAGAACGACCTTACCTGAAAACCTGTAATACTCGGTCTAACCCGAGCATTACATCAAAGTAACACCCAGGTCAGGCTGGAAACCAGCGTGAGTAAGCCCATCTAACATGGAATACAACAACATAAAGCTTACATAAAACCCGGGGTAACTCGTGTCAATTTACAAATTCACAATTTGTTAGAGACATCACTTATTTCACACATCAATTTCTAAGTACCAAAACTTAGATTAAATGGTCCAATTCACTTAAATCATTCCATTCCGGCGTATTGATATCACATATAAAGAATTATTGCAAATTTCTAATCGAAGTGGTTTCGGGTATTTACAAATACCCGACTCCGGTCTCTTCGAATCCATGTCATCTTAACCCAAGTTATTAAAATGAAATACAATTCAAACTTTATATACAGGATATCACTATTTTAACCCAATATATTATACCACATAGCATCACACATCACATACTAGAGATATCAACTAATCTAAGGCACACAATATCATTCAATCATTCATTAGCAAGGTTAATCAACCATACCATCTCTATTTAATTTAATTAACCACAATTGAATTAAATCAATTACTCTAATTACTTTTTAATCCTTCTTATTTAATTAATTACAAACCAATTAATTTATTATACAATAATCATCCATCTTAATTAATCCTCCTTAATTAATTATTCTTTAATTACATTAAGAAATTAACCTTTGATTAATCACATAGATTAATTATTCTTAACCATTCACCTTAATTAATCTTTAATTAATTAATTAATGACATTCATTAATGATCCTTAATCACTTCTAGTAATTAATGATCCTTAATTAATTACTTCCATAAATCAACCTTAATTAATCATAAACACTAATTAACCATTCTGTAATTACTTACCTTAATTAATTAGTTCCTATATTAATCCTTTAATTAATTACACCAAGTAAATATCCATTAATTACTTCTATTAAGTAATTATCCTTTAATTACTTCCCATTAAGTAATTCCCTTTCTTATTAATTTCAGCCAGTAATTTATCCATTAATTTCTTACACTAAGTAATTACACTTATCAATCTCATTAAGTATTCATACTTAATCCATCATCAAGTGATTATCTTTAATTAGTTTACAAATTTATTAACTTAAATTAACCACAATCACTTTATAAATTTCAATTGAGTAATTCATCCCTTAATTACCCTTAACAAATTAATTAATCTTTAATTACAGATTAATTATTCTTTAACCATTAATTAATAAACCTTTAAAATATATATCTTAAAACTCAAAATACATTTTATACTTTAAATGTACAGGAAAGAATATTGGAAACTGGAAACCTGGTTAATATACTTTAAAACAAAAATACACTGTCGTTACATCGGGTTATGTACATATAAAATTTTAACACATTTTCTTGGAAAACTGATTTTTTTTAAAAAATATACTTTAAACATTTTAATCTTCTTTAAAATTTTATAAAACTTACTTATTTCAAAAACTAGGATACAATTTGATTTGAATCCATACTTAAACTTGGTTAAAAACTTTGTTTAAATAATTTGCTTTTAAATTTTAAAATCACTTTTGAATTTAAAACCTGACAGGTTTTTAAACCTGTAACAGGTTAATAACCCAAGCCAACCCTCAAAAGAGTTCGAGCCAAACATCCAAAACTTCGAGTCACTCCCTCAAATGACTCAAGACAAACTCGAGTCCCATTCCTGCTCAAACCAAACTCCACCAGATCCAAAATTCCCACCGTGCACATGCACCAACGTCGCAGCCAACTCCAACCATCTACGATACTTCCCTCAAGTCGACAATCAACCCCAGACCAGATACCGACCATCAGATCTTTGATAACATCACAAAATCAAAATCGAGCATTCAAACTCAATACAGGAACCATCGACAAACCGGGAAAACTCTCATGCTCGCATCTCCGACCACCGGAGCTTCTGAAATTCCGGCTACACCATCGCTAACACCTCCTCTACCATCTCCCTGAGTTCTGTTGAACTCGAACATCCAGAGGCACCGTGAAGATCAAAACACCTGACCTAGCCTAAACTAGGTTTACAAACTAAAACTAACAACCACCGCCGCTACAATGACCTGCCATCACTTCAGCCATTTTTCCCACCATCTCCGATCATCCTACCACCACCAGAGGGAACCCCGACTTCTCAGACCAGCGAGATCATCAAAAACCCTCCAAAACACAAATTCCGATCAAACCAGAACTGCTCATACATTCTTAAGCTAAAAATTATAATTTAGTTGTAAAAATCATGTTTTAGTATAAGTATTCGATTTATACTCCTGAATCAATGAATCAGGATATTTGAGTTTTGAATTATATTAAGTTGCTTTGTTGTTCTTGATTTCCAGAGACAATGCAAAATTATCTTAACTTAAATAAACTTTAAAACTTTAATCTATGATACAACAAACATATTTTATTTAAAATTAAACCCTAACATAGATTAGATCATGAGAAAATGATTTTAGATTTAAAACTTGAGCCTGGAACTAAGAACAGGCAAGAACAAATACAATCAGCAAGCATGCATCTATACATCCATATATATATATATATACAGAAAACTCAATCATATACATTCACACAGTACATACTTTATTTCCAGAAATGATCATGCAACCAGATTCATACTTAAGATTTTTAAAAAGAATGTTACTCACCTGAAAAATAATTTGAACAGAGAGCAAATTTTGTTTTAAAAACACTATCAGCTTGATCTTTTTGATCCTCTTGCTTGTTTAGTTGAGTTGTAAATTTAGCTTCAGAGGTAAGATGGTAGTGTCTACTTATTTTCTGGTATACTTAGCTTTTTTTTTGAACGAAAATGGAACAAGAAAGATGTATATAGAAAAAGTTGTATAGGGTTTGTATTTTACTGGTACACAATTTGGTCAGAGATTTTTTTTTCTTTCTTATGGAGGCTGAAATGATTCATATACATTTCGAAATGACTCTCTTGTGGCTTTTAATTGATAGCATTAAATGTTTTCATCCTTATCCATTGATAGGTATGTACATATATATATATATATATATTTCTCTTTTCTTGCCTTGCATATACCCATGTATTTCCAATATATATATTTCTAGAATTATCTTTATATGTTTACTATAAAGTTGTTATAGTTATTGTTAAAATGTTAACTTGTGTATTTATTTCTATTTTTAAAGTTTAACTATTAAACATTTAAATTTATATTCATATATTTTTATACTTATATTTAGTGTTGATAAGATTTTATTTTATTTTAAGCATTATTATCTAGATTACATCTACATATATTTAAATCAAAAAGTTAATAAGGTAGAGCTTTACTTTAATTTAATGTGAATATGATAGATTTTCTTTTAAATATTTTTGAAAGACTTTATTTTAAATTTTTAAATCATAGCTTTCTTCCAAAATACACACACACACACACACACACACACATATATATATAAATGTTAAATGTTCCAAAAGTCTTATTTGTTTTTATAATGATAA
Source organism: Allium fistulosum (assembly GCA_030737815.1). Lineage (NCBI taxonomy): Eukaryota > Viridiplantae > Streptophyta > Magnoliopsida > Asparagales > Amaryllidaceae > Allium > Allium fistulosum. The sequence goes on from CM060903.1 coordinate 73,299,622, forward strand.
GTTGTATTTTAATAAATCAGATTGAATGCTTATTAAAATAATATTGCTAAAATCCCGGGTCGTCACATATTCTGATAACTTCAAATCAGTTATTTACCCAATTAACCGGGGTTAAAAATCCAGGTCATCACAGTTACCTAATTTACCCCTCTCATGCACTCTTTCTTTTATTAAACTTAAAACAATCTTACTTAATTCATTAGTAATGGCTCGATCTTATAAATTTTCAAATCTCATTCTCCTTAACCATTTATATTATTTTATTTAATCTAATTATTCTATTTATCTATCGAATTCAATGTCCTGAATAATGTTAAACTAAAATTTAGGGTGTTACGGTTCCACCGTGAGTTCGAAGTCAAGGTTGTCAACCGCTTGGATAACCGTGCAGGGAATGGAGATGCCCTTATCAAGGCAAATTTGCACAAGAAACATGTATGTGGTCTAGCTTAGCCCATTTATATGAGTCGAGATATACAAATAGACCAAATGGTTATAGAGTAGAGAAATGGGCATCACGGTTTGAGTGGGGGTGCCAAGGTATGCCACTAGTTTAGATCCAAAAGGGGGAAAGCAATCACGGTTGTTGGGTCCAAGTTCAGGTGTTCATCTTATAACATATATGGCCCCGATCGATTGGTGAATGAAGCGTCTATTTACCGCGATATCAAGGAGCATAGTGGAAGGAAATCTAACAATGTAGCTTCGGTACCTAAATAGAGTAATATCTCAGTAAGAATGACGAAAAGCAACTGATAAGCACTGCTTGACTGAGTTGATCGTCTAATAGCCAGCGATAACTATGAAGCTTTCCAATGAATTGGAATCATCTGGCGGTGACATAAGGGCGAAAGTAGGTTTAAAGGAAGAGTTAATGCTAAAATTTGGAGTAATTAAGGTAGAGTGGGGTCTATTTGAAGAGGGGGAAGGCAGGCCAAAAGGTATAATACTAAAGATCTCTTTATCGGATATCGTGGAATTTGAGCGGTTTTTCTTAGAAGGTGGGAGGTCAGGTCTTTTCGGAGACATGCATTTTACACGAGGTGATCGAATGACCATATAGCCTATATAAAAAAACATGTGTACATTCCTGTAATGCTTGGCCATATGTCGACTTAACGCAGAGTTCCAGCATGTCATTTTTCCTTTAGAAAGTTTAAAGTTTTGAAAGTGCAGGAATAAGGCAGGATGAAACCTCTCTCTATCGTAGACACCTTACGATGATAGAGAAGAGCCTAAGGATGCAGCCGAGTGGTCAAACTCGATCTAACCATCTCTGTAAATGATTGGTGGTCGACGTTGCTACTGGTTGGGGTAGTATGGGGATCAGCTGGCTAAAGTGTAAACTCAAATTCCAAAAGTATGGGGTTAAAAGAAGTAAGTGGGCAGAGATGATCATCGGGTTGAGATAGTTCTGATGGATGCAATTAAGTGTAGGTGATAGAGGGAGTTCGCTGAGGATGTTAGAGGTTGGAGAGGGGGGGGAAGGAGGAAGGGAGACGAAGCCATTTTCCACGGTGGTTAAGGCGAAAAAATATACAATTGATGTTTTCGTTGAGAATGATCATATCATTTTAGCCTTCTTTTCATAAAGGACATTTCATATTAGAAGTACCTTTCTATCTCTTGACTTTTATTTTTTTCAAAATTTTAGATGCGGCCGTGGGTGAAAAGAATTTAGTTGATGCAAGCGTGTATGGTGGTAGATGGGAGGATGTATAATAAACATTCTTTAATATGAAAGAGGTATTCGACCCCGTGGAAAAAGAGAAAGTTGATTAAAGAGCTTTTTTGCAGGCCTTATTGGATATATGATGATCGAATAAGGCTATCGATAGAGATTTGGATCATGCCAATGACTCAAGAGAAAATTGGAGGAAAAGTCAATCAAAAAGAAAGTTTCGAGTCAGCAGAAGAGTGGTCAAAATGGACCATTTCAACTCTGTTACACTTAAATTCGGCCGATCACATGTATAATTTAGCTAATTTTTATAAAACTTAATGAATTTGATTAATATTTTATAGTTTATTATTATTATTATAAACTTAGTTAGTTTTAATAAAACTTATAGTTAATTTATTATTATTGTTATAAACTTAGTTAAGTTTTATAAAACTTAGTTAACTCGGTTAATACATTATAATTTTTAGTAAACATGCACAAATGTTAAGCTATGGATTATAACATGCTAAAAACAATGGTTTGTTTTATAATTAGCGATAAAGGTAAGAGTCCCTATCACCATTTTATAAGATGCCATGTTGGTCCAAGATATATATAAAATAATGACAATATTTACATGCTAAAAAGATATTATACAGGTAATAAAATGGAAATGAAAACCTGACATGTTGAAATAGATGAATACTAAACATTTTCTTGAAATGTTAAAACTTTCACAAATTAACTATAACAAACAAATAACACGATACACGATACCAAATACCCAAATCTTTTAGAGGAAAAAAGCTATGTATTTGACAATTTTTAATCGATGTCTTGAAAATAACTTGTCCATGGTGTACTACTTAAAATAACAGCTGGTTGCAAATATTGAAATCAAGAAGTAGTTAAGTCATGTTGATAGTACATGAAGTATGGAGTACCTTATGGAAAAGTTGCAAGGCCATTTACGTATACATCTCATCTGCTTCTACATCTGATTAAATAATAAGATTTGTAAAATAGTTAAAATCACATATATAGTATTCCGTAAGAAGAACATATACCAATTTCTTTGGTTTTTGCATAAGTATTCTAAACCAGGTTAGAATTCCATTCAATCAGGTTTTAGTTTGAAATAAAAAGGCACACTAAACACAATCCTAAGGATATTCGTTTAATCTCTTCAAAAACTGTAGACTTACATTACGAAATAAAATAGCTTTGCATCATTAATAAGTAGAAATAGGACTATCCATTCTCCAGTGGGTACCATATTAATCACATACAAGATGGAAGGACAACCAACAAAATTTAAGATAATACACACCTTGAATGCATGGGAGGAGAGGTAAGAAATGTTATTGTTATGGTGGCACCGAATGTGATATCAATAGAGCATGCATTGGAGAATACGGGACCTATACACAGCCGCGTGGAGATCGTTAGGATAGATTTAAGGACTGATGTTGTTTGTAGAACCCCGCAATCTGCAGGAAATTTGGATTTTGGGGTTATAAATCCTTGATACGTAGGAAGAAAGAATAGGTATGGTTACCTAGGAATAGGATATCTAATGCCTAAAATTAGGGGAGTGGCGAAATTGGATTTTGAGAAGGTGGGAAAGAGTAGAGACTGTACGGTGGCGAAAAGAAAGTTTGGAGAAGGATGTTTCGGTGGAGAGCCTTCCTTTATTGCAAAGGACGGTAAAAATGGAGACGAGGATGATGGATATGTCGTTACATATGTGCATGATGAGAGGAAATGCGAGTCCAAGTTTGTGGTGATGGATGCCAAATCTGAGGATTTGGAGATTGTCGCAATGGTACTGCTGCCGAGACGAGTCGCCTATGGTTTTCATGGACTTTTTTTGACTAAAGAGGAGCTCAAGTCACAAAGGGTATACTGAATTCATAAAATAGATACATTGAAATACAATAATTCAATTAATATATGTAAATACATGCATCATACAGGATGCGTATAAAACTATGTACAAACTTAAATTGAAACTGCCAGGTTTCAAATTTTATTGTTGTTACTGATTAATACTATGTATTTTTACTGTTACTTGATCAAGAAAATCTATCATATATAAAACCATCATAAACAGCTAGCAAACCAAACATGCATATCAAATGTATATCTAAACGAGTTGGCTATTGACAGTAACAGTTTGTAACAAATCATCCAAGTATATCAGATGTAACATGTAAGTATGCATGTATGAAAAAAGATTGGCTACACATCTTATCATATTTTAAAGTGCCAAGAAGATATTAAATCCACACTATGATATCATATTCACTGAAAGTGATATCATTACAATATTTTGCTTTCAAAATTATATTAATCATTCTAATAACAGTAAAAACATTAATTTTAAATCAAGCTCATTATATTTGAATGTTCAAACTATAAAATAGCTTTACATCATTAATAAGTAGAAATAGAGCTATCCATTATCCAGTAGGTGCTATATATTAATCACATACAAGATGGAAGGATATCCAACAAAATTTAAGAGAGTATAAGATATAAAATTAGCCTTAGTTTGTATATGTTTTCCTTATTTCATATATATATATATATATGTATGTATGTATGCAGATTCTGTGATGGATTCATGGTTGTTGACAAACATCGTCAAACTATATACATGCACAATTCTACCAATTTAAACTTATATATCTTAAGCGTGCTCATTATTTGTGGAAATGTAAGAAAAAGACAACCAAAATAAAAATCATTTAAACATTGGTGATGTTAACTTTACATTGATGCTTACCATCATAGTAGTAGAATATTAGTATCTAAAATACTTAATGCTAGCGATCATATTTCAGTCTAACATTGCTTGCTTGTATCCATAATAATTGAAAAAAGAAAAAATCCATCTTGTTCGTCTAGTTATTTCATAAAAAATAAACATCGTGTATCCAAGAATTAAAATAAGTGGCAAGTGCTTGTGAGCCGGGGCATAGGTGGAGTTTGTGAACGATGTCCATGTAGTTGGAGTTTTTTAGAAGGATGTGTGGGTTTTGGATTCATTTTTTGGACTGTGGCTTGGTGGAAGTGGAATGTGAAGGAAACAATGTTGGATCTCCCCAGTTATAGAGCAAGCCCAAATGTCCAACCAACATTACTATCATTTTTATTACCATTTTTAAAACTGCTTAAGTTATTACTAGCATATATATAACTCGTATTAGGTCCCTTTTCTACGCTTTTTGTTTCAGCGCATAGATAATTATATAATTAGAACATAAATCACGGTTTCATATGTGAAAAAATTGACCCTTAGCATTTTGCACCCAACTAAGAAGAGCAATTAATAGCTAAACTTCATACCATCTCATTAAATCCATATTCATGTTTTTTGCTTTTTTCCACAAATGATCGGATCAACCACCTGAATTTTCAATTTGCATAATTTTCTATTTTGAATCATATTTTTAGTAAAATTCGAACACTTTTAATATATTCTTTATAGCATGACTTATAAATTGATGTTAAACATGGTTGATAATGATTGTAAATAGATCTAATATTGAAAAAAAAGTTTGTTGCTAGGTGCATCGTAAAACATGTAATTAAATGTGCATTAGAGCTTAGGATACATGATCATACCCACCAAAACAGAAATAGATGAGCTACTGCTGCTTCTCGATATCTGAATACCTTTGCCTTTACATGAATCAGCAGCAACCATTACAGGTGGTGTAGAAATCAAGCCTAGCATGCCCACAACATGCTTTCTAAATGACTTGTTCCAGCCTTCATTTGCTTGCATGTCTAACAAAAAATATTTTTTTATTTTAATTATGTGAGAAAAAAGAGCATATCATTTAATTCAGTTCGTGATGTCAGCCACTAGTTTTTCTATCTACGCTAACAAAATTTAGTAACATCAAGTGTACTTCTACCAAGTTAAAAACTTGAATAAGGCAAATTTGAACAGAACGAAACTAGTCCTAGCAAAAAAATCACTGGTTTACAATCAACCAAAAAAACCTATGGCAATCATTTCATTCTTACTAGTCTTTTCCAATGGATTGGCAGCATCTATGAATTCTGTAGATGGCGCACCCATTCCCATATCTATTTCAGGAGTCTCTATGCAGTCCTCCTTGCCTATAGGATAGTTGCTTCCCTCAACATGCAATTTAATTTACATTCACAAAATAAGTGTTGCCATTGTGTATTTTTTAAGCAATCAATAATATGAAATTACCTCTGACTTGACTGTAGGGTTTAATGTCTGATTGATCTGCGCTTAAAGGATCAAAATCTTGTTTTGTTACATCAAAATAGGACATCAAACTATCCACCAAATCAAAATCAGTAACAGTAGGCTTAAATTCATTTATGTTCATATAAGTATCTTCTATAAACTGAAAATTATTGCTAGGAGCATCGTAAACTTGTAATTAAATGAACATCGAATCTAGCAGATATTAATGAACAGTGAAATCAAAGATCGAAGATTAGGGTTTTAGACGTCGTCGACTTCACAACTGTTGAAAAGCGAACTGTTGAAGATCGAAAATGGAGTAGAACAGTTGAAGTTCGGTGACTGGAGATGGAGAAGGAAGAGAACGTCGATTAGGGTTATTTCATTTTGGGAGGGAGACGAAAATTGTTAAGTGTTATTTGGAAGGGAGACCAAACTGGTTAAGTGCTTTTGGAGGGAGATGCAAATTTTGGGGCCAAAGCGTTACACATGTACCGTACAAAACAAAAGGACAAATAATTAAAGGTAAACAATAACGCTTTAGAATAATGTGTTATTAAATGACGTTATTAATAACATATTTTCTTGTAGTGGAGGAAAAAGGTTCGGATGCAGAGAACATCTACAAGTTGTTTACTTTGTATATTCCCCATGAATTATAGTTGTATTGATCATAGTTCAATAACAGTTGATGTATATAAAGATGTGAATGTTTATTTAGTGAATTGGATCTTATGTAATATACTTTGACCAAAATAATATATGATTTTGTTGTTTAATTCCCCTATGAGGTTTCCTTTTTAATCATAGTTCAAATATTTTGAATTATATAACCAACGATCCATTGTTTTTAATATCTGAAATTATTATGTAAGCGTATTTTGATGGCGTTTTTTAATAACTTTAGACATTAAAAATAGTGAGGTGTCACCGCCTGTCTCTTTTTTGAGTGGAAAAGCAAGTATTCAAATTCACTTGCAAACAAAATCAAGAAATAAAAGAGAATAGAAAAGAGCGAAGATTGGTAGGAGCTAAGGAGTTATTGAATAGAAAGAAGAAGTCGGTAAGCAGTAAGACAATAAAGCACGATGTGGTCAGTGGATTGGATATAGCTAGATCGAGAGCAAAAGCCTATGGCATCGGTTGAGAGGTGAAGTCGGTGAGCAATTTTTTATTCAAAACTACTCAATCAACCATGATTGAATTATTCTCATATTATATTAATTAACCATGTATTGTGATGAATTGTTTGGATATGTTGACTGAATTGAGACAGATGTTTGTGTAGATGATTGCATGAATTCCTAATTTTATTAATACTGGTTGCAATGGATTTTCTTAGATTATGAATCGAATTTATTTCTAGTAGTTGATTTGATAAGATCGACGCCTTTATGGGAAGTGACAAAACATTTTGATAAATAGAGATAGGGTTGTGATTTGACCTATTTGTATCAATGATCATAAAAGCATGCGAGATTTACTATATTTTGGCTCATAACTATGTAATTAACATTGAATAGAACATAAGTCGGGATGGAACTCACTTATGAAGATGAGCCATGAAAATTGATTGGGTCTCTTGTAGATCAGATCTATAATTGAATAATAAAATGATTAAATGCAGAGAGAGTTGAGAAAGGCTCGGCATGAAGTTGGCCGACCTGATTTGAGATCGACTGGTATCCAAGGACATCACTTGAACGGCTGATGATAGCTCTCAGTTCAAGTGACGATTTGCATGGAAACTATTTATATTATAGATCATTGGTAACATAAGGAAATTTTTTCATAATTCAGGTGGGTGAAATGCATGGTGATAAGAAAAAAATTATGAATATGTGGTATGATGTGTACGAATAGGCACGTTTGAATGATGAAGTGTTAAATGGGCAATATAGGTGGTGTGTCAAACCATTATTTGTGTTAGGTGACTACTGAGATCTACCGAGCTCCTCCATGGTAATGCTTAGGAAGATATGGCTATCCTTTGCTAATAACAAGCAATGATTGTGAATGGCAGACCACTCAAAGTCTAGAGGAAGACGAGATAAACTTCACATTTTGTAAGTGATAATGTGGATGAGTTGTGTCTACATTTTATAAATTACAGATGAGGCGATTATGCAATGAGTATAGATGAGGCAATCCTATACTATATCTGATGAGAGGTCTAGACAAATGTGAAACACTTGGGAAGTGTTACCCAAATAAGGATATTTAAGCATTAAAGGATGTCTGTGGGAGTTAGACTAGTGGTCAACTGTGTAAATGGCATGTGACCACATGTGAATATGTGATGCATGAATATGGGCTGGGAGTGAATCCTTTGAACCTAAGTGAGATGTTAAAGAATGATCAGTGGCGATATATATATAGATGAGATGTAAAATAGCGAGTCAGATTCATGAATAATAAGCCAGAGGTTAAAGTGGATTTATGAAATATGATTAGTTATAATCTAAAATTAATATATTTTACCTAAAATTAATGATAAAATGTAATTAGCAGATAAAATATCTAATGGGTGGAGGGCATAAAACGAGGTAAACTTGAGTGGGTAGGATAGGTGTATAACAAGCGAGCGATTAACGAGGATATTTTAAATAAGGTTAGTTATATAACCTAATGTTGAGGCATTTTGCTCAAAATAAAGTATAACTGTAACTAGTAAAGAGGATACCTAGCGAGCAAAGAATATGAAACAAGGTGAAAGTGCGCAAGCAAACTGCACGCTTAACAAGTAGATGATTAATGTGGATGTATGATATATGGTTAGTTGTATAAAAAAATGTTAAGGTATTCTTCCTAAGAACAATGGTAAGGTGGTATTAGCAGATAGTGCGTCTAGCCCGTGGATGTACCAAACGGGCAATCAAAAGTGGGTAGGACGATATGAGTACCGAGTGGGCGGTTAACGTGTAAATATAAGATAAGCTTGGGTAAAGGACCTCATATAGAGATATTTTGCCTAAAACTATGAAGAATGTAGAGTGAATGGTGTATTGATCAAAAGTGGAGGTATTTTGCATAAATTAGTGTATGTGATTTGAATGTTATATATATATATATATATCAGTGTGTGTTGGGTATTGACTGAGAATTATTCACGCCAAACATTATGTCCGACCCGACTACTTTTTATGTTTCTCAGGATACTCTTATTTGAAAGTAGATCATGGTAGAAAGGATTAGTTAGTTGATGAATGGATCCGAGTAAGTAAGGAAGCACACTGGGAAAAATTAATATTTTACATTTATATTTTGGTCAGTGTAAGCTGCATTTGATGTAATAAATTTGTAGGACTTGAGTGTACTAGGTGCTCAACATGTGAGTACAAATATTTAGTTAAATTTTAAATCAATATTTGCTAAGAGATATTTAAAGTATTATATATTTCCTAGCGCTGCATTGTAAATAAACGACCAAAGTACTTGGTTATGTCATCCAGATGTTAGAACCATATGCTAGTATGATGGGTTGTTACATGGTTGTGATTCAGTTAGACATAGAAGTATAAACCCTTACTGTAATGATACATAAATCTTGGTTCCGAAGACTGACCAGACGACTTTCGAAGAAACTGCTTATGGATAAAAACAAGCATAAGAAGGAGAGGAAACTTTATTTATGACAAACACTACGAATGAAAAAAAAATTGAACGAGATAGAGACAACTTAAAGTTGTATGATAAATCTTATCCACTAACTCTAGTGGTTCCTAACATTCCTTATCCCGATGAATACACAACTCCGTAGTTACATGCACCAATTTAACTGGAGATCTCATCAACCATTAATATTTTATTATTACAATGGACACAAATTATTCAAATGATGCTATACGTTGTAAAGTTCTTTTCATAACTTCAACCGGTATACCAAAGACTGGTATGTCAGAAAGGAGCTAACATTGATATATTCTTGATCATAGATGGTACATTTTGGTAAGTAAAATTTGAATGCACTAAGGGAAACTCAAAAGTGCTGTCACCTTGAAAAATATCATTAGGTGAAGGAATCGGGCAAGTCAAAGCATGTTAAATAGGTAGATTTCAAAATGAATCCTATTTTTAGATCTATTGGGCCTATAAAGTCTAAATGGCCTTGAGATCTAATCTATAAAGTTTTAAATAAAATCTTATTTTATTTAATTTGTTTGAAATGAAGTTTAAATTTAATTTAAATTTAAATATATAATAATGAATGTATCAAATACGTTCATATTTGTAAAGTGTAAGTGCAACATGTACACGGTGTATATAGTTAATATGTAGTATATAGTTGTTGGAATTTATATCACAACCGACACATTCTACCTTTTTATATGCCTTTGTTTTCCATACTTTTATTTTGAAAACATGTAAATAATAATAACATTTGTATATGCAAATTCACTTACACTTATACATGATGTGTTAAAATATTCTACTAATAGACGATCGATAATTTATATTTATAACAAGATAATTAATAAATAAAGTAGGCATTTATAAAGAAGAAAAGATGGAGGACTTTCCTCCTTCCTTTACTCATTCATTTAATGCCATTTTAAAACAACAATTGAACTCTTAAGCATGTACGCATATTAAAATTAATTTTGACCATATTTCATATTTTGAAATCTATAATTAACAAGTTTGAATAAAATTTCAACTTAGGAAGGATTGTAAAGTTAAATTTGTAATTTCACATAAAAGATCATTTCATAAACTTTGAATTAAACAACACACACATATACATATATATAATTAATTGCAAACTATGTTTTAAAATTAAAATAACATTTGTATATGTAAAGTTTATAATTTTAGATATATGCTAAGATTTAAAGTTAGCAAACTAAAATACTAACATTAAATTGGAAGGATTTAAAAGTTTATGAAATTTTACACAAAATTCCACTTATGTTATTTTTTTAAGTGAAAGTATACAATAACAAAAAAGAATTATATTCAAAACTACAACCATGTAGAAAATAACATATATTCAATTTCCAAATGGTTTCAAATAAACAAGTATATAGTTTGTTCGATTTGTGTGTGTGTGTATAGTAATAAAATCATATCAATTAATTTAAAATTAGGATTCACTCAAAATTGTTGTTTTTTCAACAATACCGAAACAAGAACAAAAAAGGACAACTTAGACACGTATAAATTCATTGTAAAATTTCAGATCCAAATTATATGAAAAACATAAACGGTAAATAAATAAGATGTAACATGTGATAGATCTAATGTCAACAAGATGAACATGTAATCAAAAAGGGGTATAGCAACAAATGGAACTAAATCAAATTAACATTATGACCATATATATTATTAAAGGAGATACAACAAAAGGGGATTTAATGTATGTTAAATAGATAAGCTTATATTCAGATATGGTATATAAAGATCTAAATCATATGAACAAGAAGAATATATAAACAAATATAACTAGTTTTACCTTAAGATGTAGCCAAATGAACGCACCTAGAATGATGAGTTAAGCTCTTAGATCCGAATGAATCAACCCCTAGATTTGAAAAAAATCAAGAGATAACAACCACATTTTGATTATTTTTGGTTTGATTTTGTTTTTTTGGAATTTTAGCCATGTATGTCATGGAAATTTCGGCCATTAAAGGATGAAGATAAGAGAGCTATTGGTAATGAATGAAAATAAAGAAGGCAATTAATTTCAATTAAGAAAAGAGAACCACTTTCCTTCATTTTAGTTACCTTTCCATTTTAAATCAATTTGAAAACTTCTCCACTTCCATCCCCTTATAATAGGCCAAAATAAGTGGCTAAATGGGCCTTGAAAACTCCCCAAATGCATTTTGTATTTATTCCATTTAAATCTAATTTAAATACTCTATCGATATCATATCTTGATACACACATACATAACTTTTATATATACTCATTTTATTAAATACTAATGGTGTTCAACCATCAAATAAAAATTAATAATTATATTTCATAAATATTCTAATTTAATTCATTTACAACAATTATTAATGAATTAAACCGTGTGCTTTATTCGGAGTATTCATCATTATGATTGTACGACACAAATGTGTAAATTCGGCCGGCGATTAATATCTAACAACTCGAATAATAACGTTCATATGTCATCTTACCTAGTGGTATGGCATTTTGGATAAATTTATCACTTATGCATCTTTTCAGTAAAATCTAATTTTACTTATTATAAGCGGTACATGGTAGTAGTAATTTTTTACTTTTATTCTCTTCGTCAACATTATATCAAATTAGGACTTATGGAATTTCGTTTTGGTCAAAATTTCTACATCGTCCATAATCAACTTTGTATGCCAATCACTGAATCTTTAGTTCAATAATAATAATTATTATTAATCATATTGGCTAAAGACTTCAATTTTGAGTTGACTATAGTTGACCGTGATACTAACCTCATATAACCGAGCAGACAAATTCCTTATTGAATACTATTACACTTCTAATGCTTCAACTCAGACCCAACTATAGTCGTTCGATGGACGCTTTGCCATGATTTAATAATAAAAAAAATAAAGTGTCCACATTAAAGTTTAATAGTGTACTCAAGTCGATAGAACTGTGTAACAACATTACTTCAAGATTCTCTGTTTGACCCTAGTTATATTAACTAACAAAAAACCCTCGAGTGAGTCATTCCATAGTCATCTAATAACCATCACCATGTAACTCCTTGGTGTCCCCAATAGCTATGGGAAATACAATTCCCAACCTTTGAAGAGCGTTACACACTCTAGTCTCAACGGACGTATCGATGTCCCACCTCATAACATCTTGACTATGAATATATAAAATAAGATTTCATTTTAATGTCATAAATTTCTCATGATTACAACATATTGTAATTACTATCATATAAAATATCATTTGAAGATTTTCTATTTAATAGTCTTTAAATAAATAACTTAATTAATTATATCACAATACAATAAGTATATAATATAATAAAACACCTTTTACTTTGAACAATATGGTTATCAAGTTAGATATATGTAACAAATTACATAATTGCCTCTGGGTCATAGACCTAACTCTATCAATCTCCCACCTGCACTTGAGGTTAATTTTGGAATCTTATTCCAACTTCTTCGATCTATTTTTTTCCAAAACTAATTGGGTCAGTCTCTTAGTGAACGAGTATACTATTTTGTTGCTGTCAATCTCTCTTCGACGTTGATAAACTGTCCTTATCATGTGAAACTATTCAGAATATGTCTATCAACTTCTTGTGAGCTCTAGGTTCTTTTACAAACTTTATCATAGCATCGTTGTCATATAACAATGTCATGGGGTTCTCAACATTCGGAATCACCCCTAGCATAGTTTTAATTTGTGCATTTATTTATACTTCTTTTACTACAATGCTTATTCAAGGTGATTTGTTTAGCTTATGGTTGAATCAATTACCTACTTTTTATTTGGAACATTTCCAACTTAAAATTCTTAACTTAAGATCAAACATGAACTTAGGATTGACATACTATACTCGATATCGCTTATGAAGTTTGAGTCCGCGAACTCTTTCATAAGGAGTTTGTTGTTTCTATAAACAATTCTCTAGTATTTCACAAATACTCGAGAACACTCTAAATTTTCATATATTAACCTTGATTTGGATTTGTTACCTGCTCTTTGTATCAAATACATAAGCGAAGTGTGCTACTTTAGACAATATAGCATGTATGATGATTCCTATTACTAATACATAAGGAACCCATCTTACATGCTCTATATTAAACAATTTAATATAGTGGTTGTATATATTGTTTTGGGACATTCCTAACATCCATTTATACTAATTATAAAAGATGTATTTTCGAATCCTATCTTGAGAATTAAACAACCAAACTAAAATGGATTTAACATAAGTACATCGTTAAAATCATAAGTTCGTTGTATATTTTAAGAAATATTTTGGTACCTTTAACGTTCTTACTTATAGACACATGCTTCCTCTACATTTTGACTAAAGGTCAAACAATTAGATTTCTCTGTAAAATACTTGCTTAACTCTAATGCTTCTCGAATAATACATTCACATCATCTCTCCGATCATATCCAATAATCACAAATTTAGTCATTACTCCCATTGACTTCGAGACATTTTGGTTATTATATGCAAACAGTCTATTTTAAAGCATTATTTAGAATTTTTGTTTCAACGTATATGTACCAAAACTCAAAGTCATACCAAGCGATAGAATTTTTTAAGTAAAATCCAAATTAACTAAAGCATGTTGAATGATGAGTCTATCACGATAGTTTCAATAGTTGAAATTTATGATGTTATTCTTATCAACTTGGCTTATAATCAACCGCATTGATCTTCTTCTCAAAGACACTTTTATAACCGATGGATGGTATCCTTTCGAGTACCACAATCAAAATCATATTTTGATAATGTACTTGGAATTCATTCCAGGTTTGCCTATTATGCCATATGGTAGAGTCAATACTCTTAATGGTGTATTTAACACCGAGGATGTTCTTTTCTCGATATTAATAAAATTCATAATTTCTCTTTGATGTGAGAGCTTTATTATTCGACATTCTATATGTCATGTCTATTTGATTAAGTTAATTTCATTCCATCCTTTATTTTAATCTTTGGATCGTATCCAAATTTAATTTTACTTCCAATAGTTTCTAAAAGAAAATTCTTCGTTATGAAGTTAGGGTTTCTTGAAATAATAATTGTTTCTCATTGGAACGGAATAGTATTCATAAACATTTTATGATTTTCCATATATTTTAGTTTTATGAAACTTATCTTCATAACATAAATTGGTCATTCAGTATTGTCGGTCCTAAACTCCCTCAGGGTGGTCTACACAAGATCCCTCACTAACAAGTATTCTGTGCAATCTCTCGACTTACACAACCTATCAACTCCTTGACCTATGATATGTAGGCGTTTCTTATAAACTTTTATCCTGTATGTTCTCGTAAACTTTGTATTGGAAATTAATTTTAACCTTACGTAGTTACCTGTAGGTACATGACCTTATAGAAAGCAGTTAACTCAACTTCACTCATCATTAATCATACTTTGTCCAACAAAGTCCAATTACTCCTTATTGATATAACTTTATGTGTCATTGGAAGGAGTGACTTTTGAGATTGAATCTTATTCATTTTTAGGTATTTTTGGAACCCTTTCGAACATGCTTACCTATTCGACCAAATCACGTTACCTTTTCATGTTATGTTTCTACTTCCGTATAAAATTCGACAAACTTATCATAGACATATACAACTTGAGCATCAAATACACATGTTCATTTCTATGATAATTCACTTGTGAATTTAACCTAAGTATGAGGAATGTTAACCCGCCTTCTGTCAAGGCAGTGTATAGGAGGATTCAACCCAACAGACTTCACCATTATCAAGGCCGATGAGTGCACAACGACAATTGTAGGGCCTGGAGGTCAAGTACATGGATCGGCATAGTTTGGACCGGCATGACTTGATGGAAGGCCAAGGATCGGCATGGTTGGTTATATAAGGGATCGGTATGGTCGAAGTAAGGAGGGATCGACATCTTGGAAGGTTCAGCATATCATATTAAAGAAAGGATCGGCATGCGACATCTTGGAGGGTTTGGCATATTGTATGAAAGAGAGGGATCGGCGTGTCCCATCCTAGAGGGTTCAACATTCATACGAAAGAGAGGGATCGACATGCACTTACTTGGAGGGTTCGACATATTGTACGAAAGAGAGGGACCGGCATGCGCTTACATGAAGGGTTCGACATGGATGAAGGTAGAGGGGTCGGTATGGTTTATTGGTTTGGAAAGTCATACTTTAACTCGTTGGCAAGGGATCGGTATATGTCAAGAACTAATGCGCTCTTGCATTCAACAATCAATAACTCGAGCTCCTTTGGTCCAAATGAGACGAGAATTGAAGGGCTAACATATTTCATCATGAAGAATCCACCATAGGAATCGCTACCCAAAAATCAACTAAGAAAGGGATTCGGTACCGATCCCTCCTTATGGAGATTTGGGCCTAGCGACCCCAATCGTGGACCCATATGGATAAGTAGGCCCTATAGCCGAAGTTTCACCTATAAATACAGCAGGCATGGCTCTAGAAAAGGAATAATCTTCTTCTTTCTGCTCCTCTTCATCTTCTACCTAGGCTACACTTTGCCATTTTTATTATTGGATTTTGGATTGTAACTGTAATCAAACTTCAGTATAAGAAAGAGGATTATTCTGGAGTGGACGTAGGCCGGAGTTAGCCGAACCACTATAAATCTTGTCTCTTTTTACTTTCTTTCATTTTTAATTTGTTTATTTTTATATTATATTCTCCCCATTAGATACTACCTGTGATCTTTGATTGGATATTGGTGCTTTCATACAACTGGGTGTTTGTGACCAATTTTGGTGCAAACATTTTGGTGCTTTCAATGAGAAGGCTTGCATAAGATAGATTTTGAAGCTTGGATACTTGGATCTAGAAAGCAATGGCTAGGCAATCAACAAGGAGAGTGCAACTGGAAAGGAGTCACCATGAAGGGAATTAGGAGGGTTCCTCAGGAGCTGGAGCCAATCAAGCATCTATCTACATCACAAGGGATAAAATAGAAGCAATGATGGATGTTATGCAGGAGAGAATGCTGAAAAGGCAGGAGGAGATGATGCAGAATCTACTCCAACAAATCAGACAGGCTGGAGCCATAGGAGTTGCTGGAATGCAAAACCAAAATTAGAACCGGGAGCATGAAAATGGGGCTAATAGACAGAGGAATGGAATAGAGCAATCGGGGGTAGTCCCCTGCTATCATAGAGGGGTCGACACCGATCCCTCCAGAGGGATCAGTACCGATCCCCAAAGGCCAGGGGGCATGCCCTCGGGTTTGGTTGATCGAGATGCTGGAGGACCTACGATCAATCCTGTGGAGCTTGGTGTGAATCGAAATTTGGATGCTCGACCGGAGGAGTACGTCCCAGAATTCCCTCGTAGACTCGGGGGGCAACTTGGGCATGATGATAGGAGACTCCAATTGGAAGACAATAACAGGTTTACGGAGATGATAAGACGAGCTATGCATGGAGGATTAGTGAACATGGATTTGGAAGATGTAAATATGAGTCCCTTCACTCCTAATATCAGGTAAGCTAGGAATCTACCCGAGTTCAAACTAACGACGCTTGAGACATATGATGGAAAGACGGATCCCGCTGTTCATCTGACAAGATACATGAGACACATTGAGGTATTGAGGGCATCAAATAAAGTCATGGCATGGTGCTTCCCATTATACTTAGCGGATATAGCTGCACTGTGATTCAGACAATTGAAAAGCGGCTCTATTAGCACATGGATAGAACTGATCGAGAGGTTTATGCGACGGTTTAGGGTTCACATCTTGAGGCCCAAGAATGTCATGAGTTTGGCAACACTGAAACAGAGGACCGAAGAGTCCTTGAGGAGTTTCTTGACACGGTTTAATGCCGTAGTGGCATCGGTGGATTGTCCAGATCCATCTATGGTTTTGATGGCAACTGTATCTAGAATTTATGATGGCACGAAGTTCAAGGATTCATTGGCACGGGATCCACCTATGGATCTCGGGGAGTTTTATCATGAATTAGAAAGATTCCTGCGACAGGAAGACGCACGAGCAAATAAACCGGAGGTGAATGCTGTGCAAGGTGAGGTCCGTCCGAGGAAAGTTCAAACAAGGATAAAGGAAAACGAAAAGTAGAGGATGGCTTTGACAAATTAAAGCGTCCACGAAGGGAATCGAGGTTCACCTCTTACACGAAATTGACTGAAACATTGGAACAGATATATCTGGATACAAGGGGACAGATTCCATATCGATGGCCAATGAGGAGAGAGCCTATAAACGATGAAAAGAAATCATAAAAATACTATCTGTTCCATGAGCTGAATGAGCATAATACAAACAACTGCAGGCACTTAAAAGATGAGATTGAGGGACATATCCAGAACAGCATGCTGTTACAATACGTGAGAACTCGGGCAGCGGCAGTGGAACATGAGCAACCACCATCCGCATCAAACGGGAACTGCCCAGGATTAAAGCGTCAACTTGTCATCAATTAACCGGAATGGAAAAGAATAAGTAATAAACTCCACAATAAAATGGCTAAGTCACCTACACATGTACGGGATTGAGAACAGTCCCTAGACATGCTCTGAGATGACAATGAACCATCACACCTGGAGATGCATGCATTGTAACGTTTAGTTTTTGTTTTTATTTCATTTTTGGTACTTGGTTATGAAACTCACTCGAACGTGAAATCTAACATTGGTAATTTTGAGTTCCATCCGGACAATCACATTTCGCCTCAAACGACACTCGATCTCGAACGATCACACTTTGCCTCGAACAGCACTCGATCTCGAATGATCACATTTTGTGTAACGACCCGATATTTTCAACCATTCGCATCCGCACATGTCGGACTTGAATTGTTCAAAATACCGCGTTGTAAATAAAATTTGGCAAATCTCAGAATATACAGTAAATAAATATAATCACAGATCACAGACACGGAGTAAAATAATGCAACGGAAGTAAAAGAAATAGTAGTTTATGAAGCTACTATATAAATATATCAGAGTTACATAAGATATAATAGAAGAAATAGAGTACAACAGAAGTCTCAATAAAATAACCAAGTACAAGCTGAGTAGAACAATAGAACTAAAATAGATAGGACAATACAAGCGGATAATCTCCAGCGATTCAAATCTCCAAGAGAGTGGAAATCCAAATCTGTGAATAACTCAGGCTGACCCGAGCGTAAATAAAAATAAAAACACTCGAGTCAGGACATACATACTTATACAATATAAACCAACTCAAGTGAACTATAATAAAGGTACAAGTAACTTAAAGAATGCTTGGGATCGCCCATTCTTTAAGGATCCGTTAAACTATCTACTATGTAGTAATATTCGCTATTATAACAATGTCTAATATAAAATAATCATACTTTTAAATAGCATTAAGGCTTTACATTTTCCACCTTAACACGTAATAGTCCCAGTAGTCTATCCAGTATTAGCATACTCTTAAAATGGGGGCTACCCTCGATACTCCACAGGCTACGGGAGAAATCACAAATCGTAGTAAAGCTCGATATGGTAGGTGACACGGCACATAAGGCAATGCCAGGGTAGATATACCAATTACGCATCCGGACTGGTGGTGACGCATAGCAGCCACTACCGCCCACCTCGAACAACACTCCCAAATCAAGGGTGCGCACCAAATCAATCACAAGTAATAGAATGGTATCGAAGAAGTGTGTCCGATCAGAGGTGCTACCACCTTGGCCCGTCGATCGCTCCTGTTTTAGCCACCTTATGCCAACTCACGGGAGTTGGGTCCATGTATATACCTTAGGATCGTCGCCACCATCCTATTACATTCTGGAAACTCCACCGCGTACACAGTTGTCAAAGTGGTTTTCAGTATCGACAGAGAGTATGTCCATATCCGATCCCGGTTTCTTTAACAACCAATCGTTATTATAACCCGTGGTTATAAATTTAAAACAGTTTATACTTCAAAATATAATATCATTTCAAATCCAAATCTTTATCAAAATAAAGATTAAATCAATTCCAAACCATTTCAATATATTTAAAATATCATATCATTTCAAAACTTCATTTCAAATCATTTCAATATATCAAAATATCATATCTTTTCAAAACTTCATTTCAAATCATTTTAATATATCAAAACATCATATCATTTCAAAACTTCATTTCAAATCATTTTAATATATCAAAATATCATATCCTTTCAAAAACTTCATTTCAAATCATTTATTTGAGTTCAAATCCAAATATTCAACTTTAAATACCTTTTAAATTCAAAGATATCATTCATTTATTATCATTTCAAGTCACCTTTTAAATAGTTTATATTTCAATCAAAATAATTCATCTAAACCACTTAAAAGTGTAATTATTATACTTTCAATCAAGTATTAAAATTTCCAAAGTTTCAATTCAATTCAATCATTTATTTCAATTAAATTTCCATAGACCATTTCAAATCTTATAAATTTCAAATATAGATTTAATCCACAAAATAACTATTCAAATTATGAAATAAATTCCAAAGCTTTAATATCCTATATTTCATAAGTCCAATATCTTTTAAATAGATTCAAATTACAAGTAAACCAAATTTTTTTCATACTAATATAAACTTCAATTATTCATTCCAAGATTTAATATCATTTATTAAATTTAAATTTAAATACCATTTAATCACATTTCAAAATAGTTGTATTTCCCAAATCAACTATTCCATTTAAATCATTTAAAGTCAATTCATTATATTTAATAATTAAATATTTAATTTCCAAAATTTAATCTTTTTCAAAGATCATTTATTCATTTGAATTTATTAAACAAAGAAAATTCAACTTTCACAGCACTTAGAAAATGCTACGAATGTTATGTTTTAAAATAGTTCATTAACAAAAGATAGCATTTAAATGCTGTAATAGATTTCTTTTAATTTCAAGTAAACTTTGGTTAAATTAAACAACTATAGCACTTACAAAGTGCTATAATAACCTTTAGTTCAAATTAGCCTTTTTGTTCATTTAAAACAACTACAGCATTTTAAAATGCTGTAATATCTTTTACATTACATTTCAAAGATGCTGTCAAATCAAATTCAGAGTTTCATTTACAATTTCACACATAATTAACTTTTAATATAAATCATTTTAACTTATAAAACCATATATTATCACACTTTAAAAACAATCATTTAAATACCTTTATTTCTATGATTTTATAAGGTCAAATTTCCATACAAAAATCAAATTAAATAACAATTAAATTTTCATTTATTTAATTAAATCCTTAACTTAACAACTAAGTTTAAATTTCCAAAATATAACTTATTTCCATTTATTTTACTTAATTAGAATTTCACTTTTAAACAAATTCCACAAAATTCAATTTAAGTTATATTTCCAAATTCAGCTTAAATATTCATTTATTTCATATTTTAATTTATACAAAATCATTAACACTTTTAAAAATTATTATTACTTAATAAAAATCATTAAATTCATCTTTAAATCAAATTTGTCATATTTCCTTACCTTACATAAATTCCATTTATAACCAAAATCATAAATTCCAAAATTAACTTATATTTCAAATTCTACTTCACCATTTACTTAATTCACTTATTTAATTTGTAGAAAATCACTAATATTTTATAGAAATCATTTTAATAAAAATTTAAATCAAAATATCATAATATTTACATTTTTAAAATATTTTAAAATTTTCAGAAAAATATATAAACCACGGGTCTGTATAAAATTTTCTAGCCTAGGTCAAGTGATACGGATATATATCATTTCAATCCGCAGTTTACAAAGAAACCCGGGTTTTATCATTTCAAACTCGCAATCCCAAGTTAAATAAAATAAATAAAAACCGTTCAGGCCTATCATTTCAGCCCATAACGATTTTTCCCTATTCTAAAGTCCGTTCGGGTATGTATCATTTCAACCCATAGTGATTTCTATACTAACAGGGAACTTGCAGTGTGATAAACTGATATAAATAATAGAATAACATTATATAACAGTAACTGATGATATAACAGGTGTAATAACAAGGGTGAGCATCATATGATCATAATATAACAGTTATAACAGGATGATATAATTTTACAGATTCAAATGGTGTCAGTTTACTAGTTATATAAGTACACATCGTCTGGTGAGAATTACTCACTTGTATAAGCTGGAGATGACAACCAATTGCACAAACAAGGAACTTCAAAGGCACGATAACACGACAATGATTTGAGAGTGGGAGAGCCAAAGCTAATTTCCTTGTTAAATATCAAACAAAACAAATACAAACATGAATTACAAACCGAAATATTACAAAACAATGCTAGGAATAACTACCCAATTTAAAGCTAGAGCTTTTGCACTTGCATTCAACATCATATGCTTCAGCCATAGGCTGGAAAAGCACTGTTATGGGATGGTTTTGGATCAGGTTAAAGCCATATAGGGGTTGGCCATAGCAATATAAGGAGGAGATGAAGGATATGTGCTTGAATTTCAAAACAAGGCAACTCCAAGTGGTTTCTATGCCACAAATGGTTCGACCCTATGCAACATGGGCATGACCAGGCCTGTAGTGGACTGGAGAATGGTGTGGCAGTGGCTTTGGGTCAGGTAGGTGCTGGTGGAAGTGATGCAAGAGGCGGCCAAGGTGGTGGTTGGAGTGGGGAAGGCTACAGGGTTTTAGGTGGATGTTTGCTCAATTTTTGGTGGATCTACATCATATATGGCCATGGCTATGGATGGTCAGTGGGCTGGAGAAGATGGTGGCCTGATGTGGTGGTGGTGGAGGCAGCCATGGTGATGGAGGAGCATGGCCAAGCTACCTAAAGTTGAAGGCAAGTGCAAAAATCATAAGAAACAAGAAGAAAAAGAGTAGAAAAGAAGAAGAAGTTTACCAAATTTTTGTTCAGGTGTGGAGGCCGAAATTTTTGGAGTAAGAAGCTATTTTTTTACGTGAAAATGGAAGGAAGTAATCAGCTGAAGAAAATGATAAGGTCAGCCAATAGTAAATGCAAGTGTTGGTTAGAAAATGAAAAGGCAAGAATACAAAAGGACTAGGAATAACAAAAGTCACAAACTTTTCATATTTCCATACTTTCTTTTTATAAGTTTAAATATCTGAAAATACATATAATTTCAGTTAAAATTCGAAAATATAACAAATATACAAAATATAAATAAATAAATATTAATTATATATGATTAAAATAAGAAAATAGTACAAAATGAAAACTAGTCTAGAAAATTTGAAAATAAACAGGATAAACTTTGGAAGATTTATATGGACTTAGAAAATATTTATAAATAAAGATAATAACATAAAATAAAAATGCTTTCACAAAAGTAAATAAATAAATTTTAATTAAATAAAATTTAAATTAAGAAAATAGTAGAAAGTAGAAACTAGCCTTTTAAAAATAGGAAATAAATGCAATAAATTTTGGAAAAATTTTATTATCACTTTTAAAAATATTAAAGGACAAAATATCCCTAAAATAACATATTAACACAAATTAAAATAAAATAAGACAAAGAAAATGTAATTTATATAATTTAAAATAGATAAAATTGTTAAATAAATCAAATTGCACTCAAAATTGAAATGTACATAACTTTTACAATTCAAATCCGTTTTCAATGAAACGAAAAGTAGTATTCAAGTTATTAAATCTATTTTCATAATAAAAGATAAAATTTAAGAATTTAAATATTTAAATTTAAGGTTTAAAAATCAAAGTTTGACCAGTTTGACCAGAAATCCCCTTTTCAGGAAAATGCTCAATTTATACCGGTTTGAAATTAAAATTCACATAATAATCAACATTTATATTTAAAAATGAAATGTTTGAAATAAAACAAGTTTAAAATAATTTAAAATAAAATAAAGTCAAATTTAAATATATGCAGAAATCTAGGGTTGTTACATTTTGCCTCGAACGGCACTCGATCTCGAATGATCACATTTCGCCTCGAATGTCACACGATCTTGAACGATCACATTTCACCTTGAACGGCACTCGATCTCGAACAATCGCATTTCGCCTCGAAAGGCGTACGATCTCGAACGATCGCATTTCGCCTCGAACAAACACTCGATCACGTGCGGTCATCATCAGCTTGGGATGGCTACGAATTTATTTAGCGGTCCCGAACAGTCATTACTAACAAACAGGAAAGATCACTGATTTGTTCACAGGTCATCAGCGGGTCTCAAATGTTGGACTTAAGGCAATTCAAAACAAGCCTTCCTATTGTAAGGCAAGTTTTGGGGGGCAAAGTGTTAACCCACCTTCTGTCAAGGCAGTGTACAAGCGGATTCAACCCAACAGACTTCACTATTATCAAGGCCGATGAGTGTAGAGCGACGATTGTGGGGCCCAGAGGTCAAATACAGGGATCGACATAGTTTGGACGGCATGACTTGGTGGAAGGCCAGGGATTGGTATGGTTGGTTATATGAAGGATCGGTATGGTAGAAGTAAGGAGGGATCGACATCTTGGAGGGTTCAGCATATCACATGAAAGATAGGGATCGGCATGCGGCATCTTGGAGGGTTCGGCATATTGTATGAAAGAGAGGGATCGACGTGTGCCATCCTGGAGGGTTCGGCATTCATACGAAAGAGAGGGATCAGCATGCGCTCACTTGAAGGGTTCGACATATTATATGAAAGAGAGGGATCGGCATGCGCTTACTTGGAGGGTTCGGCATGGATGAAGGTAGAGGGATCGGTATGGTTTATTGGTTTGGAAAGTCATACTTCAACTCATTGGCAAGGGATCGGTATATGTCAAGAACTAATGCGCTCTTGCATTCAACAATCAATAACTCGAGCTCCTTTGGTCCATATGAGACGAGAATTGAAGGGCTAACATATTTCATCATGAAGAATCTACCATAGGAATCGCTGCCCAAAAATCAACTAAGGAAGGGATTGGTACCGATCCCTCCTCATGGAGATTTGTGCCTAGCGACCCCTATGGTGGACCCATATGGATAAGGAGGCCCTGTAGCCGAAGCTTCACCTATAAATACAGCAGGCATGGCTTCAGAAAAGGGATCTTCTTCTTTCTTCTTCTTTTCATCTTCTACCTAGGCTACACTCTACCGTTTTTATTATTGGATTTTGGATTGTAACTGTAATCAAACTTCAGTATAAGAAAGAGGATTATGCTAGAGTGGATGTAGGCCGGAGTTAGCTGAACCACTATAAATCTTGTCTCTTTTTACTTACTTTCATTTTTAATTTGTTTATTCTTCATATAATATTCTCCACATTAGATACTACCTGTGATCTACGAGTGGATATTGGTGCTTTCATACAACTGGGTGTTTGTGACATATTTTGGCGCAAACAAGGAACGTTTTGGTATTATTAGAATTTGAATTGCATACATCTCTATGTATATATTCGAGGAGTTCATCAACTCTTTATCACTCTCACTGAATGGTTGCTTCGCACTTAATCTTCTGATATATAATTCATCAATACAATATGATTCATAATCATATGATTTAAAGAATTATTCCTCCAAGATATGGCTTAGCCCATGATCCAAGAATAATTGTTAAAATTTTAGATACTTCTATGTTATGTAGCTAATGCAACAAATATCGTTATTCTAATAGATTTATTTCACAACGAATATTCAAAATATTCATAACAAAATAAAACTATATTTATTATCATTCAATAATGAAAACGGTCATTATTTCACAAATAATATTTGATATATTTACAAAAATAATTTTTCGTATCTTGATGCATCCACTGATAAGTGTTATAAGGCATGCTCATACTATTTCTGTCACTATAGTAGCGTATGTAATGCGAAGCTTCATTTAACCACTTCTTATGGGCTATTTATTTCTTGTACTTTAATCGGTTTACATTTAAGATTTTTTGATCAAATATCTTAAACTCATAGAAATAGCCTTTGTCGAAAATAATTTCCTATATTATAACACAATTGGAATAGAAATCACGTTTCTCATTCATATTAAGTATCTTTAATATTTTATACAATTTTAGTTTTCGATGCCCCTTTATGATGTAGAGGAACAATTCACTCTCTTCATCCCAATTGTGCCTAATTTACATCCACTCTTATACATTTATTTTCCTTTCCAAAACGGTTGAATTATTTAAAGGAGATCTGTATTGTAATCAGTCATATTGAATAAACGATTTTGCATTATGGTTTATTTTCTTATTTCCAATAAACTAATTTAATCAAAATTTCATACATTATGAACCACGACCGTTCACTGTATATCATTAAATGTGACTGAATAAGGATCAAATATCCATATTCTTATATGGCTATTAGAGTCTGATACTCATTGAAGGCAATACGCAGTCCCGTATAAATAAACAGTTAAGCGACCAAGGTACGAATGTTTTAGTGATTGTATAAATTGGCTTTTTACATGGGCCTTGAAGTGACAATATGCTAAAGGATTTATGTTAAGTATTCTTTTGTATTTATTGTTCAAATTTAATTTAGTTCATTCATATATCTTAACTGATAAACGTTTTGTCAATTTTATTAGTTGCACAAATTTATCGATATGGATTATTTTAACTTTATATAGTACCATTTCATTTTTATAATAAGGCTCATATAAGATTTTTTATGTTTCTCAAAACTCTAAGAAAAACATAGAAATCTTTCGACTTCTCTAGTGGGCGTTGGGACTCACTTACTTTGGGACTCTAACTATTAATTTGCTCAACAAATCATAGACCTACACGTGATGTATAACACTTTATCAGTTGTATCATATATAACTCCTAAACCATGGTCTTTGTCCTAATCTCAACCTCGACCTTGAGTTTGTTCAGCAAATCAAAAGAGATCATTCACTCATACCCATCATTTCACGATGGCCTAAGTATAATGTATGTACCTTGAGTTTGCTCAATAAATATATACAGTTATCTTACGTCATCTTATCAATATATTAATAATATTACACATAACATCTCTAGCTTGAGTTTACTTAACAACTAGAGAGTATGCAAGCTATTAATATATAAATAGTAGAGGATAACATTTATATTAGATATTCAGAATCTTTAGTGTATATTTATTAGAATGGTATCGATTTAGTGAGTACTGTATTTCTTACGAAATACCCATGTGGTTCAATTGTCAGAAATATCTGAAATCATGGTATACATATTTTACGTATGTATTTATTCCCTAGATCAAATTTGGGTTTCTTTCCAGTTCCACTTAATTTTATACATATATGGTTATATAGGTATTAACTTTTTTATAACTTTTATAATTTAATTTACTTGTATAATACATACATGTATCTTATTAATTAAATCTTATTTCATCAATATTAGTTCTTATTAATTAGATCATATTCAATTAATTTATTTTATATAAATTTCCAAAATTTTATGTTATTCATCTTAAACTATTTATGACAGCTAATCAACTATAACATTTATAGTTTGTTTATGCTGGCATATCAATACAGATATATTTTAATTAATTAAATTTTAATAAATTGTATGTACTCAAATAATTTAGTTAAATATTTTAATTAATTTGAAATTTTAGTTTAATTTATCATAAATAAATAACCACTACAATTATAGTTATACGCATATATCAATATATATGTTTTAACCAATTAACTTTTAATTAACTATTTTATTTAATTCAATTAATCATTTCAATTAAATTTTAAAATTTAAAGTTTCAAAATTAATTATTTAATTTTCAAAATAATTTTGAAATTGAATGCATTTTATAACTTCTATAACATTTCCCTCTTATATTTCAAACTTAACTTTTAAATTTGAAATGTCTTTTAAATTTTGAAAAAGATTTTGAAAATTTACCGAAAACCCAAAATCAATTTGGGCCTTTATATTTGGGATTACCTTTAGGTTCACTTTATCCTTCGGGCCAGGCTGGTAGCTAGGTAGGAGAGAGTACTTGTTACCCAAACCCAACCTTTGACACTACCTTACTAGACACTATATTAAATAGATTGACTTTAATTAGTTAGCCCTAATATTATTAATCTAGACTGCATAGACCATTGGGCTCTGATACTACTAAAGGTCCAGCCTAAACTCCTTTGGCGTGAGCTAACTAGCTACCAAATAAGTGAGCTTTACACGCTGCCTTTCGACTAGCATAACCATCACAGGACATATAGGAGTAAGGGGCAATGTTTTGTTACAGATCATAACGTTAAAACCCATTTTATGCCAGTTGCAGTGATCAAACCTAGAACATCCAATGTACTAGGTGAATGTTTCACTAACCTCACTCTAACACTATTGAAGGAACTGGGCCAATCTAAAACGGGTGAAATAGGTAGATCTTAAAATTTTTGGATCTATTAGGCATGTGAAGTCTAAATAGAATTTAGATCCCATCTAATAAAGTTTTAAATAAAATATTATTTTATTTTATTTGGTTAAATGACAAATTTAATTTAAATTAGAATATATAATAATGAATGTGTCGAATACATTCATATGTGTAAAGTGCGAGGGCAACATATAAGCAGTGTACATAGTTAATGTGTACATCTGTAGGTGTTGGAATTTACACCCAACATATATATTTTTCCTTTATATATGCCTTTGTTATCCATACTTTTACTTTATAAACATGTAAATTATAAGAACCTCACACAAACAAAAATATATATGTATATAAAGTTCATTTACATTTATACATGATATGTTACAATATTTTACTAATTAATAATAGATAACATATATTTATAACAAGATAACTAATGAATAAAGTAGGCACTTATGAAAATAAAAGATGGAGGACTTCCTCCTTTACTCATTCATTCAATGTCATTTCAAAACAACAATCTTAAGTATATAGGCATATTAAAATTAATTTTGACCATATCTCATATTTTGAAATCTATAAATAACAAGTTTGAATCAAGTTTCTATTTAGGAAGGATTGTAAAATTAAATTTATGTTTTTACACAAAAGTCCCTTGTATAAACTTTGAATTAAAACAACTCACACACTCATATACATACATACATACTTATATATATACATACACACATACATGTATATATATACATATATATAAGTAATTGCAAACTATGTTTTAAAATTAAAATAACATATGTATATTTAAAAGTCGTAATTTAATATATATGTTAAGATTTAAAGTTAACAAATTAAAAGGCTAACATTAAACTAGAAAGGATTTAAAATTTTATGACAATTTACATAAAAGCCCACTTATATTTTTTTAAACAGCTTTCAGATAAAAGTGTACAATAACCAAAAAGAACTATATTCTAATCTATAACCATGTAGAAAAAAACTTATATTCAATTTCCAAATGGTTTCAAATAGACAACATATATAGTTTATTCAAGTTTTTGCGTGTGTGTTTATATATATATATATATATATATATATATATATATATATATATCTGTGTGTGTGTGTAACAAATAATAAAATCATATCAATTAATTTAAAATTAGGTTTATATCAAAATTGTTGATTTCTTAAACAATAATTTCCTAAACAAGAAGAAAAATGGACAACTTAAGCACATATAAATTCGTTGTAAAATTTCAGATCCAAGATATATGAAAAAGTGAACAACTAATTAAATAAGATGTACTATGTGGTAGATCTAATATTAACAAGATGAACATATAATCAAAAAGAGGTGTAACACAAAATGGAACTAAATCAAATTAACATTATGAACATATATAGATTATTAAAGGAGATGTAACAAAAGAGGATTTAATCCATGTTAAATATATAAACTTATATTCAGATGAGGTATGTAAAGATCAAAATAATATGAACAAGATGAATATATGAAGAAATAAAACTAGAATTTTACCTTAAGATATAGCACAGACAACGCACCTTGAATGATGAGTTAAGATCCTAAATCCGAAAGAATCAACCTCTAGATCTTGCAAAAATCAAGAGATAACAACCACTTTTTTATTTTTTTGTTTTGATTTTGTTTTTGGGAGAAAATTTTGACCATTAGAGGATGAAGATGAGAGAGCAAAAGGTAATGAATGAAAATAAAGAAGGTAACCAATTTCAGTTAAAATAGTAGAACCACTTTTCTTACTTTAATTACATTTCCATTTCCAAATCAATTTGAAAACTTCGACACTTCCCTCCCCTTATGAATAGCGAAAAAAGTGGTTAATTGGGCCTCAAAAATGTCCTAAACCCATTTAGTATATATTCCATTTAAATTCAATTTAAATATTATATTGATATCATATATCAATACGCGTACTCATAACTTTCATATATATATATACACACACACACACACACACACACATATATATATATATATATATATATATATATATATATGTGTGTGTGTGTGTGTGTGTGTGTATGTATGTATGTATTAAATACTAATGGTATTCAAACATCAAGTAAAAATTAATAATTAATATTTCATTAATATTAAATAATTTAATTAATTTACAATGATTATAATTTATTAGATTGCATCGTATACTTGGATTATTCATCATTACAATTGTGCGACTTAAAGGTGTAAATTCAGTCAGTGATCAATATCGTACCATTCGAATATTAATGTTCACATGTCACCTTTGCTAGTGGTGTGTCATTTAGATGAATTTATCGCCTGCACATCTTTTCAGTAGTATCCTGTTTTACTTATTTTAAGCATTACCTGGCAGTAACGATAATTTACACAAACTCTCTTCGTTAACACTATATATCACATAAGGACTTATGGGATTTGGTTTTGGTCAAAATTTTACCATCATCCACATTCAAATTTGTAAGTCCAAACATAGAACTTTTGTTCAATAATAATAATCTTTAGCCGTACTAGTCCAGCTAGGGACTTTGACTCTGAATTAACTATAGTTGACTGTGTTACTAACCCCATAAACTAAGGAGATGTATTCTCTATTGAATAGTGTTTCACTTTTAATGCTTTAACTCAGACCCAACTATATTCTTTCAATAGACACCATGCCATGATTTCAATATAATCAAAACGAAGTGTCCACATTTAAGTTCAACAATGTTCTCAAGTTGAAAGAACTGTGTAACAACGTCACTTCGAGGTTCTCTTTTTGACCTTAGTTATATCAATCAACAGAAAACTCTCGAGTGTGTCATTCTATAATTATCCAATAACTATTAGTACGTAAACCCTTTGTGTCCCAAATAGTCATAAATACACTACCCAACATTTGGAGAGTATTACACACTCTAGTCTCAATAGATGTATTGATATCCATCTCGAAACAACATGACTAGGAATATTTAAAATAATATTTCGTTTTAACATGATAAAATTGTCGTAATTTCAACTTGTAATTACTATCACATCACATATAATTTAAGGATTTTTTATTTAATATACTTTAAATTAATAACTTAATTAACTATATCACAATATAACAAGTATATAATAGAAATAAAACACTTTTACGTTAAAAAAAATAAGTAATCAAGTTAGACATATGTAACAAATTACATAGTTACCCCTAGCATACCCTTAACTATACCAATAAAGAACGGGGAAATTCTCAAAAAGTACTTCTGAAGATTAAGCGTTAATGAGGAAAAAGAGCCGATGGTACCTTGATGCACTATGCTTTAGTAGTTGGACCTCTTGAGGACATGATATTTTCTAGGAGCTTGAATGGTGAGAAAACGGAAAATCTCAAAGATTTATTTAAAAGATCCAAGGATCGCATACAAAATATAGGAATTGGTTATAAAAGAGAACTAAGGAAAAGGTCAAGATGGAAAGAGAAAGAGAAAAGGATGGAGAGCTTGAAGCTCATTTAGGTATTGTAGCATCTTCCACATAGACATTTAATAATAAACTTCAATGATGTTGTGATCATTGGTGCTATTTTTAAGCGATGAAATTAGATCAATTTTTTCCCAATAATCAAGTGAACATGGCAACTTAATCTACATTTCATTGAAACAAGTATTTTCTTCATAATATTACATCTCCTTATACATTTTTCCTAATCGAATATGAAGACATGACTGCACTTGATTAGAGTAATAATTATTGGACAATTATAAAATCCATCATTGATACGATATCTTATAACTCAACATAGTAGAACAACTAATAGTATATCTGTATAGTCTTCCTCATATAGTGCCTACAAAAAGCTTATTTGTCTCTAAGTCTAATAATATAACCATAACACTTATCCTACTCAAATAAGTACCTAAGACATCAGTAGGGAAATTATTAAACCGTTGTTCAAACATAAAGCCTGATGTGTACAAGCCATCAAAATATAGTAATACCAATAATTGGTGAGACCATATTACCTAGTGCAAGGTTTTTCCCCTCTTTAGTATCTTACTAAAATTGAACAAAATCATACATGACCTTTATAGAGTGGGATGAGACAGAGACAATGCATTGTGCTTCACCTTACTGAGCTACATCATAATGATTAAAACATAAAAAAAGAAGAACATTTCATTAATTTGTTTTAATATTAATATATTCACTTACTCAAAAGCGTTCAGGTTCACACACTCCCTAAGTCTACCAAATTTAGCGATTAGAATTAGAAAATTATCAATATAACCCGTGTTCAATAGAGGAACCTTCATTCTCAAAGAATACATAGTAAATCAAATGAAGGAAAAATTCATGAGCAACCACACTCGATCTATCCAGCGCATGCACCAATTTTAGCCACGATGATGGCGAAGCCATGCATACAAACTTTTGACCTTTATAGACGATGGGCAATATTGGTTATGAATAACGGAGCTACCTTGACACCAATCCACCAAAATAGTTGCGAAGATTTTTGTAACAACCCACTATTTTGGACCATTCAAATCGATAATAATCCTCACATGTCAGACTTGAATAATACAAAATAACAGATTGTAATAAAATTTGGAGCAAATAAAATCATTCACAGAATCACAGACACAGAAATATCAGAATAACTCGCAGCGGAAATAAAATAAATAGTGGTTCATGAAGCCACTAAAATACAGAGTCTCAAAACAGATACAAAATACATAGTCTGGAAACAAATACAGTTCTTAAACAAGTACAGTAGAAATCCAAATACATAAGTCCCTAATACAAATGCTGAAATAGAACAACTGAAACTGAAATAGATAGATAACTAGATAAGCAGAAACTCCAGCGATTCCTAGCTCCAGAAAAGTGAAATCCAAAGCTGTGAATACTCAGGCTAACCCGAGCGTAAATAAAACACGAACACTCGAGTCAGGACATACATACTTATACAATGTAAACCAACTCAAGTGAACTGTAATAAAGGTACAAGTAACTTAAAGAATGCTTGGGATCACCCATTCTTTAAGGATCCGTTAAACTATCTATATGTAGTAATATTCGCTATTATAATAATGTCTAATATAAAATAAACATATTTTTAAATAGCATTAAGGCTTTACATTTTCCACCTTAACACGTAATAGTCCCAGTAGTCTATCCAGTATTAGCGTACTCCCAAAATGGGGGCTACCCTCGATACTCCACAGGCTATGGGAGAAATCACAACTCGTAGTAAAGCTCGATATGGTAGGTGACATGGCACACAAGGCAATGCCAGGGTGGATATACCAATTACGCACACGGACTGATGGAAACGCATAGCAGCCACTACCGCTCCACCTCGAACAACACTCCCAAATCAAGGGGTGCACCCAAACAATCACAAAGTAATAGAATGGTATCGAAGAAGTGTGTCCGATAAGAGGTGCTACCTCACTGGTCCGAGATCGCTCCTGTTTTAGCCACCTTATGCCAACTCACGGGAGTTGGGTCCACGTATATACCTTAGGATCGTCGCCACCATCCTACTTCATTATGGAAACTCCACCGCGTACAAAGTTGTTAAAGTGGTTTTCGGTATCGACAGAGAATATGTCCATATCCGATCCCGGTCTCTTTAACAACCAATCGTTATTATAACCCGTGGTTATAAATTTAAAACAGTTTATATTTTAAATCAAAATACAATTAAACCATTTAAAAACAAAGTCATTATTCTTTTAAATCAAATATTCAATTCCCAAAATTTTAGCATTTTCTAAGTTCATTTACTCACTTAAAACATTAAAAACATTAAATTTCAGCTTTCACAGCATTTAAAAAGTGCTGCGGTAAGTTATATTTGGAAACAATTCAATTCAGCAAAGACAGCATTTAAAAACTGCTGTAATAGTTCAGTTTTAAAGGAAAAATAGTTCAATTCAGAAAAGACAGCATTTACAGAACTGCTGTAATAGTTCAGGGTTCAAATTAAAAGTTTAAATTCAATTCAGCAAAGACAGCGTTTATAAACTGTTGTAAAAGTTCAGTTATATACAAAAATCATATTTCAGCCTACTGCAGCACTTAACAAGTGCTACAACAGCCTCTTCATTAGTTTCAGGTTCAATTTTAATTCCTGCAACAACAGCACTTACCAAGTGCTGTCATAGCCTTAGTTCATTTTAGTCTTTAAGTTCATTTATGCAACCACAGCACTTAACAAGTGCTGCAGATTCTATTTAGTTCAGAATTAGTTCATTTCCAGAAATGGTAGCATTTCTGAAGTGCTATAAATTGAATTTCCAAGTTTTAAGTGCAATTCCAGCCATAAATAAACTTCAATTTAAATCATTTAAACTTATAAAAATCATAATTTTTCACATTAAAAATGTTCAATTAAATCCTTTAACTTATGATTTTTATAAAGAAAGATTTTGCAAATAAAAATCAAAATTTCCAAATTTCACTTATATAATTCAAGTGTGTAAATTTCCCATTTTATTTTAAACAATAAATTTCAACACTTAAATTTAAATCTCCATTTTCCTCCTTTTAAAACTTAATTTTCATTTTTAATTTAATTAACTTAAGTCTCCATTTTTAAAATCAATCAAATTTCCAATTTTAAGTTACACTTAAAATTACCATTTTCTTATCCATTTATTTTACATTTAAAACATAGAAAACATTGCCACTTTAATAAATCATTTAAAAATTCAATTTAAATCAATTTATATATATTTTTACATTTTTAAAACATTTAAAATTTTCCAGAAAATATATAAAATAACCACGGGTCTGTATAATATTTTCTAGCCTAAGTCAAATGATACGGATAATATATCATTTCAATCCGTAGTTTACAAAGAAATCCGGGTTTTATCATTTCAAACCCGCAATCCCAAGTAAATAAAATTTATTAAAAAGTCGCTCAGGCTTATCATTTCAGCCCATAATGATCTTTCCCTATTCTAAAGTCCGTTCGGGTATGTATCATTTCAACCCATAGTGATTCTATTCTATAGGGAACTTGCAGTGTGATAAACAGATATAAATGAAAAGTAACACATATAAATAATTAACAGAATGATATGACATGAATTTTAACAGGTTAACATCATATATAATAAATCACAGGCAGTTTATAACATAATATAGATTTTCTACACATTCAATTGTTGTTGTTTCACAACTGCATAAGTATGAACGTCGTGTGAGTTTTACTCACCTCTTATTGCTGAAGATTTCAAAACCAAAAGCACAACAGAAAACCAAGCACGATGACACGACAATGATTTGAGTGGAGAGCGAATCCAAGCTACTACTCTTGTGTACAACCCAAAACAAAAATCAAACAAAACAAACTTCAATACAACTTGAAAATGAAATAACTTTGGAATAAAAGCGAATACGAATACCAAACTTTTTTGCCTTGCTTCTCATATACTATGTACGGCCTACGGGTTGCATAGGGTCAGGTTTTGGTCAAGTTTAGGCTCGGGTTTGGGCTAGCATGGCTCGGCCAAGGTGGTGAACAATGGTGGAGTTATGAACATGTGAAGGTGAAGGGATTTTCTAGGCAAATAAGTGGAAAAGTGGTCAGACTAAGGCTCAACCATGGATGGTTAGGCTCGGCCAGAGGGTCCAGGTGGTAGATCAGGGGCTGGAGTGATGGGGTAAGGTCTGGACAAGGTGGTGGTGGTGGCCAAAGAAGGTGGTGGTTATGGAAAATGGAGTGGTGGTCAACTAGGTGCTTGGTTATGCATTGTTTTGGACATTGTTTGCATTTTTGGTGAGGTTTGGCTTCAAGGAGGGTTCGGCCATGGTCTAACATGAAGTGGTGGGTGGTGATGATGCCAAGGAGGAGTGGTAGGGGATGGTAGCCGTGGCTATGGTGAGGAGGCCATGCAAATAGAAGAGAAAACAAGGCACAAAAAGTATGAAAAATGGAAGAAAAGTGTAAAAGAGGAGGCCATTACCAAGGGAGTTTGAAGAAGTCGTGAGAAATGAGAAGTGCTGAAGCTTTTTCATGTGAAAAGCAATAGTAATACACGGCTAAGAATTAGAAATGTACGGCCAAACTGTAAATTAATGAGGAGTTTAAGAAATGAAGAGTTTTGAAGGTGAAAGGACTTATGTTTTGCACTTTTTAAAACCTTTGGTATTTCCTTTTCCCTTTGATTTTAAATAAACAAAATAAACTCAGAGATGTTATTTACAACTGAAACAAAGTAGTAGGGAATAAAAATAAATATTTAAATTTAAAAGAAATGGAAAAAGAATTACAAAATTTGCTTAAAAATTAGAAACAGTGTCCAGAAATTACAGAAAAATAGCCAATGGCTTTGGAAAATTATGTACTTCATTTCAAAAATATTATAAGACAAAATTTGAAATAAAATGATTTTTAAAACATTTTCAAAGTGAAATAAATAATTAAATTCATAGAAAATATCAAAAGAATGGAAGAAATTGCTTAAAAATAGGAAACAGAACCTGAAAATTTCAAATAAATTACCATAAATTCTAGAAAAATTTCTACTTCACTAAAAAAATAATTCAAAACAAATAAAATAAATTTCAAAAAAATATTGGGTTGTTACACTCTCCCCTACTCAAACCTTTTCGTTCTCGAAAAGAACGGAAACTAGGAAATAAGGAAATAAAGGAAACAAGATAGAAACAAAATAGTACCTAGAACAAACAATTCCGGATTTGAAGCACGAATGCTTTCCTCCGTCTCCCAAGTACAATCACGATCATCTGTACTCCACTGTACTTTGACCAGACTAACAAATTTTCTTCTTAGCTGCTTCGTATCTCTATCTACAATACGAAGTGGCTTCCTCTCAATAGTCAGATTAGGCTCAATATCCAAACTATCAAGAGCAGAAGGCTGAACAATAAGAGATGGATCATGCAGATAGCGACGCAGATGAGAAACGTGGAATACATTATGCACTCCAGAGAACTTCTCAGGTAAATCCAGACGATAAGCCAAAGAACCAATTCTTTCCGAAATGCGGAAAGGACCAACAAATCTGGGAGAAGCTTCCCTCTACGACCAAAGCGAATAACATTCCTTAAGGGAGAGACCTTAAGGAAAACCAAATCACCAATAGCAAACTCTAAACTCTGCCTACGCCTATCAGCATACTTCTTCTGCCTATCCTAAGCAATCCTCATCTTCCTCCTAATCTCCTCAACTCTCTCAAAAGCCTCTAAAATCATATCAGGACCAAGAAACAAACGATTACCAGATTCAATCCAACAAGAAGGAGATCTACAAGGTCGTCCGTAAAAAGCAAAAAATGGAGACGTCTTGATACTGGCCTGAATTCAAAGATAGAAATGAGATAGATAAAAGATTAAGATAAGATTAAAACAGAAGATAGAAATTATACCTGATAACTATTGTTATAGGTGAATTCGACAAGATGGAGATGATCTTCCCAAGATCCTCCATAATCAAGCACACAAGCACGAAGAAGATCTTCGAGAATCTGATTTACCCTTTCCGTTTGACCGTCGGTCTGTGGATGGTAAGCAGTGCTCAGATTCAGACGAGTACCCAAAGAATCCTGAAAGGCTTTCCAAAACCTACTGGTAAAGATAGGATCACAATCGCAAATAATACTGAGAGGAACACCATGGAGACGAACAATCTCCCTCATGTAAATCTCAGACAAACTAGAAGCAGAACGGGTAGACTTGACCGGAATGAAATGAGCTAATTTGGTCAATCTATCCACAATAACCCAGATACTCTCATTACCCTTCCTAGTCCTCGATAATCCATCAATGAAATCCATAGAAACTTGTTCCCACTTCCAATTGGGAATCTCAAGAGGCTGTAACAAACCAGGGGTCTTTTGATGATCTGCCTTGACTTGCTGACAAGTCATACATCTATTAACAAAAATGGAGATATCATGCCTCATACCTCTCCACCAATACAACTTCTTCATATACTGATACATCTTGGTCACACCTGGATGAATAGAAAGTTTGGACTGATGATTCTCTCGAAGCAACTCCTGTCTCAAACCATCAACATTCGGGACACAAATCCTATTATTAATCCTCAACACACCTTTATCATCTATCTGAGCACCACTGCCATCAAGACTACTACCTCCAACTCTACTTTGAACATTCTCCTTAATCACTCTAAGCATCCGATCCTCATCCTGCTTAACCATGATACGATCTAAAAGAGGAGAAGAAACAACCAACTGACACAACAAAGCCTTCTTCCTACTCAAAGCATCTGCCACAACATTAGCTTTCCCAGGGGTATAGTTGATGTCGAGGTCATAAGAAGCAAGGAACTCTAACCACCTAACTTGTCTCTGGTTCAAATCCTTCTGAGAGAAAATATACCTCAAAGGCTAATGATCTGTGAAAAGCTCAAACTTAGAACCCAAAAGATGATGTCTCCAAAGCTTCAAAGCAAAAACAACACCAAGCAACTCTAAATCATGGGCAACATAATTGGCTTCATGGGTCTTCAACTGACGACTAGCATAAGCAATCACCTTACCATCCTGCATCAGAACAGCTCCCAAACCTTCACGACAAGCATCAGTGTATACCGTTAATCCCTCATTTCCACTTGGAACGGTAAGAACTGGTGCGGAAGTAAGCTTGTGCTTCAACTCACTGAATGCAGCCTTACACTCATCACTCCAAATAAACTTAGCATTCTTCCGAGTCAAAGCAGTGAGAGGTGCAGCAATCCGAGCAAAATTCTCAATGAATCTCCGGTAATAACCGGCAAGGCCCAGAAAACTACGGATATCAGTTGGAGTATTAGGAGTTTCCCAATCCTGTACAGAATAGGGATAGATAAGGACAACAAGAAAGATAGAATAAATTGAATACACAAGGAAAGAGAGGGAAAGAAAGACTTACATTGATCGTAGCGATCTTGACTGGATCAACAGAAACCCCATTGCCAGAAACAATATGCCCGAGGAATCGGACTTCATCCTTCCAGAAATGGCATTTAGAAAATTTAGCCTTCAACTGATGTTTTCTAAGATTTCAAGAACAGATTTCAAATGTGAATCATGCTCTTCCTTGGACTTAGAGAAAACAAGGATATCATCAACAAAGACTAGAACAAATTTATTAAGCACATCACGAAAAACACGATTCATCAAATCAACAAAGAAAGCAGGAGCATTAGTCAAACCGAAATGCATGACTAACCATTCAAAGAATCCATTCTCAGTACGGAAAGCAGTCTTGGGAATGCTTTCCTCAGCAACTCTGAGCTGGTGAAAACATGTGGCAAGATCAAGCTGAGAGAAAATGGTAGCACCATAAAGCTGATCAAACATATCATTGATGCGAGGCATTGGATATCTGTTTTTCATAGTGAGCTTGTTCAGCTCCCTATAATCAACACACATCTGGAGAGAACCATCAGACTTGGTGACGAAAACCACCGCTGCTCCCCATTCAGAATAACTAGGTCTGATCAGACCCTTGGAAGATAGATCCTCAATTTGCTTCCCTAACTCAACCTTCTCGCGGGGTGCCATTCTTCTAGGAGGAAGAACTACAGGTCGAGCTCCAGGAATAAGATCAATACCGAAATCAATTTCCCGCTTAGGAGGTAAAGCAGTAACTTCACCAAATACATCGGGATAGAGTTTGACTACACGAGTCGACTGAAGATCAACAGGAGAAGAATCCAAAGAATAAATAAAGCTACCAGCACAATCATGAGCCATACAACTCTGAATAACCAAAGAATTACCCCGATCATCCTCAAGAGAAACAATTCGGGATTTACAAGAGATACGAGCATCATGATTCCTTAACCAATCACCTCCAAGCAATAAATCAAAAGTATCAAAACCAAGGATATAGAAATCACCACTAAAGCGATGATCAGAATGGAGGAGTTTCACTCCTCTACAAATCCTACTAAGGTTCGCGGGACCCCCAATAGGATTAGAAACACATAAAGGAACAGAAGCATACTCAGGAGAAAGGAGATGCTCAAACTTATTACAAATAGCCATAGAAATAAAACTATGCGAAGCTCCAGTATCAAATAAAACACAAACAGGATGCTGAAATAAATAAAAGGTGCCTTGAAGAGTACCTTGATCATCACTAGGAGCAGGAGCAGGTGCGGCAGGAGAAGAAGCAGATGTGACAGCAAAAACACCAGATGGCTTTCCCTTTCGATACAAAGGACAGTCATTCTTAAAATGACCTGGCTGAAGACAAACATGACAAAGATTGTTCCTGGTAACCTGAGGCGGAGGAACAGCAGCACTAACCGAAGTAGGGCAACTATTAGCATAGTGTCCCTTATGGTCACATTTGAAGCAGGTAATGTTGGATAGATCAATAGGGTGCCTCTGAGAAGGAGAAGATGATGAAGATCCCAAACCCGGATTCTTGAGCCAATTCTTCTTCTGATGTTGGAAATTAGGCTTTCTCTTCTTGGAATTTGCAGAGGAAGACTGAGATACATGTGCACTAGAAGCAGCAGGACCCTTGGAAGTAGGGTTCTCATAACGAATACCATATCCCTAAGCTCAGTAAAAGTGCCATGAACATGTGAAATAAGATGATCGTAGAACTCTGGGCGAGCTCCAGCTATGAACTTCTCATTTTTCTTAAGCTGAGTGTCGATAAGACCAAGGCCAAACTTGGAAAGTTCGTTGAACTTCCGCTCATACTCAGAAAAAGACATGGTACCCTGCTTAAGATCCATGAATTCTCGATAAAGCTGAGATTTCCCGGCTTCGGGCATCCATTTTGCCACGAAAGCCTCCCTGGAAAGAAGATACAGAAACAAAACTTAAGATAGATTCAAAAGAAAAGAAAAAATGGGGAAAAATTCAAGATAACACAAAGGATACCTGAACTGCTCCCATGAAAGATCACCTTCGTTAGTGTGAGCTGTAACAGACTCCCACCAATCTAAGGCCGACTCTTGCAGCTGCCAAGCTGCTAACTGACGCTTCTGGGCATCAATAATCTCAAGACCAGTAAAGATCCTCTCTAAACTCCGTAACCATTGCTGGTCTTCGATAATGCTCTCTGAACCGATGAACTTAGTACCACCGAGCTGAGAGAATTCCTTACAGAGAACAGTAAACCTAACAGGTGCAACAGGTTGAGGAGCTGGGGCAGTACCACGACCCCTACCTCTAGCATTTCCACGATTCATCCTGAAAATATCAAGAATGAATTTTAGGACAAAAGGTACAGAGAAGACAAAGAGAAGGTAAGATAGAAAAATAAGATCACTTGGATGAATATCCTAATGACAGAAATTCTAACAAGGTAGATCCTAAAAGAAGGAAGTTTAGAAAAATTGCTTTTAAAACAAGAAAATTTTATATCAAAATAATCTTTGAAAATCATTTGAAAAATAATTTAAAATCATTTTATACTTTGAAAATACGTTCACTCACAAAGAAATGATTCTAAGGTTAATTTTACTCATTCTAGGGTATTTCTACCCTATCTCTAATGAGATTTTTGCTCCATAGGCTAAGGTTTGCCTAGAACCAAAGCTCTGATACCAAATGTAACAACCCAATATTTTGGACCATTCAAATCGACAATAATCCACACATGTCAGACTTGAATAATACAAAATAACAGATTGTAATAAAATTTGGAGCAAATAAAATCATTCATAGAATCACAGACATAGAAATATCAGAATAACTCGCAGCGGAAATAAAATAAATAGTGGTTCATGAAACCACTAAAATACAGAGTCTCAAAACAGATACAAAATACATAGTCTGGAAACAAATACAGTTCTTAAATAAGTACAGTAGAAATCCAAATACATAAGTCTCTAATACAAATGCTGAAATAGAACAACTCAAACTGAAATAGATAGATAACTAGATAAGCAAAAACTCTAGCGATTCCTAGCTCCAGAAAAGTGAAATCCAAAGCTGTGAATACTCAGGCTGACCCGAGCGTAAATAAAACACAAACACTCGAGTCAGGACATACATACTTATACAATGTAAACCAACTCAAGTGAACTGTAATAAAGGTACAAGTAACTTAAAGAATGCTTGGGATCGCCCATTCTTTAAGGATCCGTTAAACTATATATATGTAGTAATATTCGCTATTATAATAATGTCTAATATAAAATAAACATACTTTTAAATAGCATTAAGGCTTTACATTTTCCACCTTAACACGTAATAGTCCCAGTAGTCTATCCAGTATTAGCGTACTCCCAAAATGGGGGCTACCCTCGATACTCCACAGGCTACGGGAGAAATCACAACTCGTAGTAAAGCTCGATATGGTAGGTGACACGGCACACAAGGCAATTCCATGGTAGATATACCAATTACGCACACTGACTGATGGAAACGCATAGCAGCCACTACCGCTCCACCTCGAACAACACTCCCAAATCAAGGGGTGCACCCAAACAATCACAAAGTAATAGAATGGTATCGAAGAAGTGTGTCCGATAAGAGGTGCTACCTCATTGGTCCGAGATCGCTCCTGTTTTAGCCACCTTATGCCAACTCACGGGAGTTGGGTCCACGTATATACCTTAGGATCGTCGCCACCATCCTACTTCATTTTGGAAACTCCACCGCGTACACAGTTGTTAAAGTGGTTTTCGGTATCGACAAAGAGTATGTCCATATCCGATCCCGGTCTCATTAACAACAAATCGTTATTATAACCCGTGGTTATAAATTTAAAACAGTTTATATTTTAAATCAAAATACTTCAATTAAACCATTTAAAAACAAAGTCATTATTCTTTTAAATCAAATATTCAATTCCCAAAATTTTAGCCTTTTCTGAGTTCATTTACACACTTAAAACATTAAAAACATTAAATTTCAACTTTCACAGCATTTAAAAAGTGCTACGGTAAGTTATATTTGGAAACAATTCAATTCAGCAAAGACAACATTTAAAAACTGCTGTAATAGTTCAGTTTTAAAGGAAAAATAGTTCGATTCAGAAAAGACAGCATTTACATAACTGCTGTAATAGTTCAGGGTTCAAATTAAAGGTTTAAATTCAATTCTGCAAAGACAGCGTTTATAAACTGTTGTAAAAGTTCAGTTATATACAAAAATCATATTTCAGCCTACTGCAGCACTTAACAAGGCTACAACAGCATCTTCATTAGTTTCAGGTTCAATTTTAATTCCTGCAACAACAGCACTTACCAAGTGCTGTCATAGCCTTAGTTCATTTTAGTCTTTAAGTTCATTTATGCAACCACAGCACTTAACAAGTGCTGCAGATTCTATTTAGTTCAGAATTAGTTCATTTCCAGAAATGGTTGCATTTCTGAAGTGCTATAAATTGAATTTCCAGGTTTTAAGTGCAATTCCAGCCATAAATAAACTTCAATTTAAATCATTTAAACTTATAAAAATCATAATTTTTCACATTAAAAATGTTCAATTAAATCCTTTAACTTATGATTTTTATAAAGAAAGATTTTGCAAATAAAAATCAAAATTTCCAAAGTTCACTTATATAATTCAAGTGGGTAAATTTCCCATTTTATTTTAAACAATAAATTTCAACACTTAAATTTAAATCTCCATTTTCCTCCATTTAAAAACTTAATTTTCATTTTTAATTTAATTAACTTAAGTCTCCATTTTTAAAATCAGTCAAATTTCCAATTTTAAGTTACACTTAAAATTACCATTTTCTTATCCATTTATTTTATAATTAAAACATAGAAAACATTGCCACTTTAATAAATCATTTAAAAATTCAATTTAAATCAATTTATATATATTTTTACATTTTTAAAACATTTAAAATTTTCCAGAAAATATATAAAATAACCACGGGTCTGTATAATATTTTCTAGCCTAAGTCAAATGATACGGATAATATATCATTTCAATCTGTAGTTTACAAAGAAAATCCGGGTTTTATCATTTCAAACCCGCAATCCAAAGTAAATAAAATTTATTAAAAAGTCGCTCAAGCTTATCATTTTAGCCCATAACGATCTTTCCCTATTCTAAAGTCCGTTCGGGTATGTATCATTTCAACCCATAGTGATTCTATTCTACAGGAAACTTGCAGTGTGATAAACAGATATAAATGAAAGGTAACACATATAAATAATTAACAGAATGATATGACATGAATTTTAACAGGTTAACATCATATATAATAAATCACAGGCAGTTTATAACATAATATAGATTTTCTACACATTCAATTGTTGTTGTTTCACAACTGCATAAGTATGAACGTCGTGTGAGTTTTACTCACCTCTTATTGCTGAAGATTTCAAAACCAAAAGCACAACAGAAAACCAAGCACGATGACACGACAATGATTTGAGTGGAGAGCGAATCCAAGCTACAACTCTTGTGTACAACCCAAAACAAAAATCAAACAAAACAAACTTCAATACAACTTTAAAATGAAATAACTTTGGAATAAAAGCGAATACGAATACCAAACTTTTTTGCCTTGCTTCTCATATACTATGTACGGCCTACGGGTTGCATAGGGTCAGGTTTTGGTCAAGTTTAGGCTCGGGTTTGGGCTAGCATGGCTCGGCCAAGGTGGTGAACAATGGTGGAGTTATGAACATGTGAAGGTGAAGGGGTTTTCTAGGCAAATAAGTGGAAAAGTGGTCAAACTAAGGCTCAACCATGGATGGTTAGGCTCGGTCAGAGGGTCCAGGTGGTAGATCAGGGGCTGGAGTGATGGGGTAGGGTCTGGACAAGGTGGTGGTG
Source organism: Allium fistulosum (assembly GCA_030737815.1). Classification (NCBI taxonomy): domain Eukaryota; kingdom Viridiplantae; phylum Streptophyta; class Magnoliopsida; order Asparagales; family Amaryllidaceae; genus Allium; species Allium fistulosum. The sequence continues at coordinate 73,344,253 of CM060903.1, forward strand.
GCGGCCAAAGAAGGTGGTGGTGATGGAAAATGGAGTGGTGGTGAACTAGGTGCTTGGTTATGCATTGTTTTGGACATTGTTTGCATTTTTGGTGAGGTTTGGCTTCAAGGAGGGTTCGGCCATGGTCTAACCTGAAGTTGTGGGTGGTGATGATGCCAAGGAGGAGTGGTAGGGGATGGTGGTCGTGACTATGGTGAGGAGGCCATGCAAATAGAAGAGAAAACAAGGCACAAAAAGTATGAAAAATGGAAGAAAAGTGTAAAAGAGGAGGCCATTACCAAGGGAGTTTGAAGAAGCCATGAGAAATGAGAAGTGCTGAAGCTTTTTCACGTGAAAAGTAATAGTAATACATGGCTAAGAATTAGAAATGTACGACCAAACTGTAAATTAATGATGAGTTTAAGAAATGAAGAGTTTTGAAGGTGAAAGGACTTATGTTTTGCACTTTTTAAAACCTTTGGTATTTCCTTTTCTCTTTGATTTTAAATAAACAAAATAAACTCAGAAATGTTATTTAAACTGAAACAAAGTAGTAGGGAATAAAAATAAATATTTAAATTTAAAAGAAATGGAAAAAGAATTACAAAATTTGCTTAAAAATTAGAAACAATGTCCAGAAATTACAGAAAAATAGCCAATGGCTTTGGAAAATTATGTACTTCATTTTAAAAATATTATAAGACAAAATTTGAAATAAAATGATTTTTAAAACATTTTCAAAGTGAAATAAATAATTAAATTCATAGAAAACATCAAAAGAATGGAAGAAATTGCTTAAAAATAGGAATCAGAACCTGAAAATTTCAAATAAATTACCATAAATTCTAGAAAAATTTCTACTTCACTATAAAAATAATTCAAAACAAAACCATTAAACAAGACATTTTAACCACGATCAATTTAACATCCAAAAGTTGACATCAATTGGTCATGTTAATGATATTCTACTCATGTAAGAGGTATACTCTATCATACCCACTACTTGAACAACTTATTGGGTTATAAGATCCTAAATCTCTAATCTCACAAAAGTTAAGTTATTATATTTTAGTGAGTACTTTGTAATAACATATGAAATAAACATATAATATGGATCAAAATATGCAAGTGTATATACATAATAAAGAATACGATCAATTCTATTATTCAATTTTACATCAAGCTATCCAATATAATATATAGACAAACATTAAAATCCACACTTCTAATCGGACACAAAATAGTGCACAAGGTAGAACAACCCGGTCCGAGGTGATATGTAAACTTCCAAAAGGATAACATTGCTCACAAAAGTGGTTTTTAGTTATTTACTACCGTACTCATTTAGATAGCTATTTACGAGTTGTCCCACTCATTCAATTTTATTATGTATAGAGTATATAAATTCTAAACCCATATTTTATAAGATAGCTCATTATCGAGCACATATAATAAAGAGCAACACAGTGTTGCAAAAACAAACATTTATTCATTTTACGATTTTTAAGATTATTTGCTGTCCAAAATCATATAATCGATTATTTACATTATAGCATATTTATATTAGTGTAATTTTATTACCTGTTTATTTACTTTGAGTTTACACCATTCATTACATCTCGTTCTGTGCTTTATAATGCATCCGACTACATTGAATTCATAACTTCTTAACACCTTTATCAATCGTGCATTAATTTTACAATTTGAATGATGATTCTTGCATGTGCAGATAGATAAGAATGAAAATTCATTGCCATTGTCCATGAATTTCTGATAACCAATTTCATAAAAAAGAAAACTCTAATTGGATTTTGGCGCTTAGAAATGGACAATCAAGGTTGTCGACTTTGTAACTTTCAACCCATCATCGTGATTGACCATCCGAACATGTCATTATGTTTATATCGAGTTTATTTCACATCTACTGAGGCCAACCGTTGAAATGGTCAACTAATCAAGAAGGGTCTCAAGATAAGTGTTAGGGCTGTCCTAAATCACATAATAAGATGGATTTTCCTAGTTTTTCTATTTGTAAACTCCATTTCCTTTGATTATCTTGCAACCACATCCATCATCTCTGTCTCACTGTAGTGGTTATAATGAAACCGATCTTGTGTCAAATGGTTGAGAAATAAGTTGACAAAGTTAGATCGTAGATGGTGATCTTTCCAATCATCTTTGTTTTCTTCCTCCTCATGTAACAACCCGCATTTTCCAACATGAATCATGTCAAGAAAATACGAGCTGTAGGGTTTTTAAAACATTACAGAGCATAATTATAGAGACAAAGTTCTAAGGCATTCTACACTTTCAGATCTCACAACGGAAGGAATTAAAATATAAATACAGAAAAATAGACATTTCATAAGAACGTTCTCCAAAATACTTGATTTACAAAATACATTGTTTCCAAATTACTATATAAGTTTACAGAATTTTAATACAATAAGTAATTATAAGAAACCAATGGAAAATTTTAGAACTCCATCATTGAACTCCTTTCTTCCCCGTTCTATGTTCAACCACTGCTAACCTGTCATCCTGTGGTGGTGAGGAAAAGAAAAGAAGGGAGTGGGTAAGACATAAAGTCTAGTGAATGAGAACAAGACTAAAGATGATTTAGTGCAATTAATTCTAAATCTACTCCAACTGTCATAGAGTGTAAATATAGTGTGTCAGTGCATTTCTAAGGTCATATACCTAATGATAGTTATCTAACTTACTGGGTCAAATCTACAAGTCAAAACCTCACACTATCGATCAGCCAAATCAGGATCTATTGTCCCTTATCTACTCCACTATGCCTGGAGAGGGAGAAAATGAAATTCACTCTCGCAAAGTGACTCACTGAATGCAACCGCGCTCATCTCTCGATCATAGTGGCAAACTGCCTCTTATTGTCTACTTCGTTGTTTACCATTATGTGAATTACCCCCAGGACCGGGCTCCCACCTAGTATCATTGCATTTTCTATGGCCACTTATTGTCCAGCTCCAACGTCCACCAATACCACATTGCACAAGAAAACGTGCATAACTGAATCTTCTGCTAGGACCAGCCCCCCTTAGGAAGAGTTCCCGCCAATGCTGTGCCCATTCGTATGTAACACTTCCTGCAACTAATGCGAATATATCGCTCCCATGTTACTAAATCTAGTTTCGATATCCACCTAACAGACCGCCCAGTTGCCTACATTTATGGATCTTATCCATTTAGCAAAGTAGATTCGCCCTACAACTCAGATAGGGAACTAACTTCCCTACTCTCTTGAACAAACATCATGACCCAAAGCAGTACAACATACCATTCATTATTCATCAAATTTTCTTTTATTTAATTAGGCCAAAGGCCGAGGTTCAAATCATCATTTTTGAATTGTTGTTTGTTCACGCGTTAATTATCAAGTTGTACACATATTAGTGAATCCTGACTTTAGTCCAGTTACCAATTTACAATTAAAACATAACAATTTAGGATTTACTGTTTAGGGTTTACAACTTGATGATAGAATAAGTTAACAATTTGTTGTACCTCCAATTTTAAGGTTTTAGCTTTAAATTTAGGATTTTGGCATATAAAATTTATAGTTATCTAACATATTCAATAACCTATCCATCTCCAATGTAGATTTATATTTCCAATTTAATTATTTAGTTTGTGCCTATTATTCTAATCCACATGCATGTTCAATTAATTATCCAATTCGTGCCTACTATTCTAATCCATACGCATGTTTAATTAATTATACAATTCGTGCATATTATTCTAATCCATATGCGTGTTCAATTAATTATCCAATTCACGCTTATTATTTTATTCCATACGCATGTTCAATTAATTATCCAGTTCGTGCCTATTATTTTAATCTACATGCATGTTCAATTAATTATCCAAATAATTAGATTTAACATCAAATTCTATTTAATTTACTGTCGATAATTTACTAATCTAAAATTTTAGATTAACAGTTCAATTTAGGAGTTTAACAATCTAATCAACTTAAAATAAATTTAGAACTAATTGATTTAACCATTTAATTAATCTATGTCCACTCACCTCGGTCCTAAGCTTTAGATTCGATCTCAAGCGGCGTATTTCCCTTAGATCATCTTGGACTCCTCTCTAATTGCAGATCTCCCTTTTAATTTAGATTTGATTTAGATTGAGATTTGGGTTTGATTTGGAGTTTTTTTGGGTTTGAGAATTGGGGAAGAAATTAGGGTTTCAATAGAGAATTGGGTAGAGTTTTATTGTTGTAACGTTTTCTATTGATCTTAGGGTTAGGTTAGGTTAGGTTCCAATTTACAGAGGTTAGGTGTGAATTTAGAGCTTTTTTTAGGCTATAGATTTTTTATATTTGATCTGGTTACCAATACTTGATGACGAAGGAACGAATCAAGGTCGTGCATCACAACGCTCAAACGAATCCAATTTTTTGATTTTCCAACTGCTAAGTCGACCTAAGGAGGTCATGGATTGACCTAGGAGGGTCTTGGGTCGAGCTATAAAGCTTGTGGGTCGATCTACGAAGATCTTGGGTTGACCTTTACACATATTTTTCTAATTTCTAATTATTTCTTTTTTTTCAAACTTTCAAACTTTTATAACTTCTCCGTACTAACTCTAATTTCAAAGTGTTATATATGAAAATCATCGAGAAAATCGCTAAGAATGCAATGGTCCAGGTTTCGTTGCCAGATTCGGACATTTGTGAAAATTTTCTACTTAGCCCTTGTTTTAATTAAATTTACTTTACTTATTGAATTTTCGTTTTAAATTCCTCTTTTAAGTTTGGTATATTTCCGGAGTGTTACATTCTCCCCCCAAAAATGGATTTCATCCCCGAAATCTCCAAGGATGGAAAAATGTAACTTACAACCAGTGTAACAGCCAGAAATTTTCAACATTCGCATCCAAACATGTCGGACTTGAATTGCTCAAAATATCAGATTGTTAATTTATATTTGACAAAACTCAGCATATACAGTAAATAAATGAACCACAGAATCACAGACACAGAGTAATATAAAAATAATGCAACGGAAACAAAAGAATGGTAGTTCATGAAGCTACTATATATATAACAGAGTTAACAAGATACAACAGAAGTCACGAATACATAGATGTCTCAATACAATAATCAAATACAAGATCTGAATACATCACTGGAATCAACTGAACAACTGAAAGATGGATAGATAGCTGGATCTCCAAGCAAAGCTCCAACTCCAAAGTTGAGTCTCGAATACTGTATCACTCAGTCTAACCCGAGCGTAAAGCAAAACACAAAACACTCGAGTCAGGATTAACATTCTTATATCAATAAATCCAACTCAAGTGAAATATCAACTGAAATACAAGTAACTCAAAGGACGTTTGGGATAACCATCCTCTAAGGATCCGTTAAACAATCTACTATGTTGTAATACGCTACTATAATATGTCTATAGTAAAGTAAACTATTAAAATAGCGTTAAGGCTTTACATTTTCCACCTTAACACATTTTATATATTCCCATAGTCTATACAGTACCGTAATCTCCCCCGTAATGGGCGTCGTCAAAGGGCACTCCATAGGTATGGTACAAAACAAACTCGTAAGAGGCGCGCTAGGGTAGGTGACACGACACAACTAGGCAATGCCAGGGTAGATATACCAATTACACATCCGGGACGGTGGTAACGCATAACAGCCACTACCGCCCACCTCGAGACACACTCCTGAAATCCGAAGGTGCGCACCAAATCAATCACAAAGTAATAGAATGGCATACGATGGAGTGTGTCCGATTAGAGGAGCTACCTATTAACCCGTCAATTGCTCCTGTTTTAGCCACCTTATGCCAACTCACGGGAGTCGGGTCCACGTATATACCTCATATAGGATCGTCGTCACCATCCTACTTCAATCTGGATTCTCCACCGCGTACACAGTTGTTAAAGTGGTTTTCGGTATCGACAGAGAGTATGCCCATATCCGATCCCGGTCTCTTTAACAACCAAACATTATTATAACACCGCGGTCATTTCAAAATAGTTTATACTTCAAAACCAAAATATCATTTTCATTTCAAAACCAAATCAATACGATATCATTTTTCACTTCAAATATATCCAGTTCCAAAATCATATCACTTTCCAAAGTTATAACGCTTTCGAAACCAAAATAATTTGAAATAATAATACTTTGGAAATCATAATACTTTGCTTCAAACGGTTTAGATATTAATAATAGTATATAAAATAAAATAATTTATATAAAATAGTTATAAGTTAAAACAATTTATATTAAAATAATTAGTATATATTTAAAATAGTTTATATTAAAAATAGTTATATTAAAATAGTTCATAAAATAATATAAAATTGTTTTAAATATAATTTAAAAATTCTTTATATAATAAAATAGTTTCCACAAATTTCATAAATCAATTCAAATCTACTCGAATTCCAAAATTCACATTTAATTCAATCTCAATTCATCGATTTCAATTCAATTCAGTTCTAAATAAACTATTTCAAATTTTATCGATTTCAAATACAGATTTGAACCTCAAAATAAACCATTTCAATTTCAATATACTTCAAAGCTTTATATATTCCACCATTTCAAAACTAAATTTGATAATTTCATATATATCTTAATTTAACTTCATTATTATTTAATTTTGCAAAATTCACTAAATAAATTCAATATCATTTAAATAAAAGCCCAAATTTCAAATCACTAAATATTTCCTTCAATTTATTTGAACTTGAAATATTCATTTTAAATCATCTTAAACAAAAAATCAAGTTATAAATTCATATCCTTTAAATACCCCAAATTCCATAAGTTCAGATCGATTTAACTAAATATAATTCTTAATTAATTGCAAATTTCAAATCAATTTCAAATCTATCTTCTCAACCTTAATTTATTAAATCATCACAACTTTATATTAAAATATAATTTAAATAAATACTTAACCATATTATATTTTAATAAAATCAAACTTTATTATTAAACTTATTTTATATTAAAACAAATTTATACATAGCTTAAATCAAGAATTTAACTATATAAAATAACATTTATATCATATCTAAAATCAATATTTTTATAAAACCATATATTTATTTCCAAAACCATAGAAATCATTTTCAAAATATTTATATATAGACCAACAGTGTCTGTATATAATTGTCTATCCTATGGTCAAGTGATACAGATATTTATCATTTCAATCCGTAATTTAAATATATATACGGGTATATATCTTTTCAACCCGTAATCCCAAATTCAATGTCAATGAAACTCGCTTGGGTTTATCATTTCAACCCATAACGATTTCCCCCTATTCTACAGATCGTTCGGGTATGTATCATTTCAACCCATAGTGAATTCTATACTAACAGGGAACTTGTAGAGTGATAACAAATATGATAAATACATAACAGACATATATCATCAATATAAATAACAGATAATGGTGTCAGATGTCACAGGTGAACAGAAACATATCATAGCATATATTTAGCAATGTAAATAACTAACGGCAGCATATTTCAATTATCGTTTCAATTGAAATCAAATTTAATAAATATAAGAACGTTAATCATGAGTGATTGCTCACCTTTTGAGGCTAGAAATGATTTGACAAATGGAATGAGCTACGAATCCAAGCACGAATTGCAAAGCAAAGCGAAGTAGATTGGCACGAATTCGAGGACAAACTGATAAATAGGAATTGATAAATGAAACAATAAGAATCAACTTGATTTGAGTTGAACTAAATATACGTATATATATATTATTTTTAAATCAATTTAAAACGTATATTTAAAATAATATATATGCATTTATATTTTAAACAATAGTTAAATCCCAAAACGTACTATATCTATATAAAATTGAAAAACCAAGTTTACATATATATAACCAAATGCATATACACCTAAACTAAAATATTATAACTTATATGCACGTAGCACTAAATAAGCTTACTTTATAAAATCTATTTAAACAAAATATATATATATACTAGCATAAGTCCACTTGCATAAATACCTATATATATAAACTGACATAACTATATGGCTTCCTTTACAATAGTATAAAAAACAATCAGCAAAAACAGTTATGTTCAAAATGCAGTTATACATATCAGTACATAGTGCAAATAATATAATATACCTACCTTCAACATATTATATATATATATATAAGCACTGTCGAAAGTAGATTCAAAAAGATACATATACTGACTCACTAACTTCATACATAACTATAGGCTACATGTGAAATATAAGACACGGCAGCTTTATACAACTTTGGAAACATATGTATATTATATTTTCAACTATAAATAAACTTGCAAACCAATATATTACTTTATATATACTATAACGTGTGGAAAAACCTAAATATATACAACTATATCAACTTATACATCACTGTAAAAACCAAGTATAAATATAGTACAACACTCATATCACATATTGATAGATTATAACTTAGGCAAACTAATATGTATATAATTTACAAAATCCAACATATACACTAACATATATGTATTTACAAACAACAACAAACTATATGTATATACTAACAATTATACGTGAGCCTAAAGCATATAACAGAGTGTATACATAAGCTTTCAAACTTTTTTTTAATCAATACTTTGTACAAACCTTATATATATCACATTTTTTTCAGTCTTATATAATAACCGAACAAATATAACTACAAAATATATAAACATAATACTTAAAATAGCATAGTATGCATCCCATATATATATATCACCATTTAACAAAACTTGAGTATGCTTGCTTGCATACCATTACCGAGCTGCAACATAAGTATGAACTCATATATACATGAATTTGTAAACTAATATATACAAATGTATACTTGAATTATATGAATTGCTTGGCAAGTGCAGATAACAAAATGAATCACAACCAACACGACTTACGTATAATACATTATGGCTTAACATATTATATAATTTATAAATTAACACATATATACATACTATTAAAATCATCATACAACACTTTATAAAAATCCAGTAAACCGTAACATATATATGTATCTATAGGCTAGTGAATATGTGACAGGTATATAATAATATATGTATGTAGACGTGACCATGTAAACAATATATATGCAGACTTTAACTTGTAGACAATATATATATATATACTGGTTTGATACATAACAATGTATATCTATATATTATATATAAAACAGTAATTTGGACCAATAAAATTGGAAAGCAAGATTTAAAACAATACCAATCTATAAATTACGAGAATAGGCTGCCAGGTAGATCCAAATAGCTGCTCGAGATGGGTTGAATTCGTGCCCAGGTATGGTGAGGTGATGGAGGAAGGCTTGGTGTTGGTCAGGGCGGCTACAGGCGACGGCGAGCTGAGTGGTGGAGGAGCGGCGAATAAAGGGAAAAGAAAGGTGAAGGCGGAGGGGATAGGATGCGTGGGAAGGCCGGGTTAGAGGAATAAAGAGAGCAGACATTTGGCTGATATACAACTTGTATAATATATATATTTTTCTTAGGTGAGAATATGTGAGCAACAGTTTAAATGAACAAAAGAGGAGAGAAAGGAAGAGGGGTTTCGGCCATGAGAGTGAATGGGTTCTGGAAATGAGCATGCACATGATTTATTTACTTAAAAAAATGAACACGTGATATACAATGAAACAACAAAGGAAAAAAATGAAATGACCAGCGTTTATATGGTAAGAATATCAAAAGTTAGAGATAAATTCTGGGAATATGAAATGTAAATGGCAATTGGCTTAAACGGTGGGATAGGAAATAGTGTAAGAAACCAAAAGACACAAACTGTTTACCGATACGGTTACACTTTACACGGATTCGCTTCGTACCGAACTTCAAAACACAAAATTGAATATACCGCAGAGATCAGCACGACGAGACGATCAAAACGGTATATAGATATCAATGGTACGATCATCTTATCAAAAGTCGATAATCGGTACCGGAAATGCTGCTAATCCGTCGAAAATAAGATAAACGGAGCAACAACAGTTCAAATTTGAAGAAACGAAATATGACGTCTCACTCAGAAGATGATTTACAAATTTATTGTGTAAACATATTCAGGTTCGAAAGACATTTTATTATCATCAATTTTTAACTGATTTGAACTGAAATAAAATTGCACAAGAAAATAAACTTCCATATTATCAGATGAAAATTTACCATTTGCTATGTTTAAATAGACGTATTCCAAATATTAAATTTTTATTTCTAAATTTAATTGTTTAAAATTTCACAAAATTCCAGTTAAATATATTATTAAAACTATTAAAATTTACGGGTCATTACACTCTCCCACACTCAAAACTTTTCCTCCCCTAAAAGGAAGGAGGTAGGAGAATAGAAACTACCAGAAGAAACTAGATTGAAAAACAAAATAAAACAATTAATTTTAAAACCATATAAATTTCAATTTAAATTAATTAATATTCAGCAATTGGTTTAAATTCAAGATGTTTCATTAAGTTGATTTAATTTCCATTTATTAATTCCTTCAAAACAAAATTGATTTTATTTATCTCATTTATTATTCAATTAACTTATTATTCTATTTATCTCTATTAACAATTTAAAATTAAAATTTAAGTGTATAACATTTATTATAACCACTCAAATTTTATTTTATAAAATCATTTTATATTGTATATTATCCAATTACATAGTTAACCTCTGAATAATTTAGGTAATTTATATATGGAATGAAATTGAGTATTATACAAATAAAATTTTACAATTCAGTTATTCCCAGTTAAATATTTATCCAAGAATTTTGACTTCAGTTTATAATTGAAATCATCTTTAAATCTAAAATTTAAGAATTTAAATCTCCAATTTACTTCAAACAATTTAGATATATATATATATATATATATATATATGTTATATATATCAAATCAAATCTATCTATATATATATGTATATAAGCTAAATCAAGTCATACCTAAGAAATTCAAATCAAATTAATTTCTAAAACAAAGTGTAGCGAAGCTACCAAATGGTCTCTCCACTTTGAAACTCGAAAATGCATATCGATGATGCTGCAATCATCACCGAAATTATTTTCCAGCGACAAAAGAGAAGAGTACTGATTTAAAACTTTTAAAATTCTTTGAAACAATTTCTATTCGAAAATACTTTAAATAATATACATTTTAAAGCTTTAAAACCAAACTTTGAAATCACCGGAATTTAAATTCTCAAATTCTTAATTTAAATTCATTTCAATTCCCAAATCAATTTGTAAACCATGTTTATAAATTCATTTAGAACAATAAATGATAATCAAATATTATCATTTCAAACAACCAATTTAATTAACTTATTAAATTCCAGAATTTTTTTTACTTATATATAACAAAACCACACAAATTTATTTCATTTACATAATTTTAAAATAATATTGTGTCAGTTTGCTATGTTCAAGTGTTTTGGAAATCCTATCGATTGCGTTGATCAGATGAATCGATCGAAAACCCAAACCAACATTAACAACTCAAACAACATAATATAAACCATAAATACAAATACACTCCCTCACTCGATTATTCTAGAATATATTCTAGAACTAGGATAGAGATACAAATTAGAGAGACCCTAATCAAAAGAATTCTAACTAGAAGATAGGCTTGAAAAAGGAGATAAGATAATTGAATTTTCAAACTAGGAAAATTGATAGACTTATATAAATCGCGGGCAACCTTAACCGGGTCAACTGTGACTTCAAAATAAGATCGAGGTAGAATTCTGGAGCAAATCGACATTCGATCGCCAGAGATAGAATTCGAGTATAGCAAAAGATAGCGGCATTGTAAACCGAGGATACAGAAATCTCCGGTGAATCAATACCGATTGTAAAGGAGTTTCACCCCTTTACAAGTCATTCAGAGATTGGCGAGACCGCTGATTTATTATAGGGATCATTCGAATTGGAGTTATGGGATACTCCAGAATCAAGAAAAACACAAATAAGGGAGACTAGGATGGATTTTGGAATCGAGGGGGATGTTCCAAGATTCAAAGGAAACCGAGTCAAAGAGGAAGAGATTCAAGCTCGAACGAAAGTGATTCTGTAATCAAATTCACTACATATGTTAAGTTTTGCCTAAAACCAGAGCTCTGATACCAACTGTAACAGCCTGAAATTTTAAACATTCGCATCCAAACATGTCGGACTTGAATTGCTCAAAATATCAGATTGTTAATTTATATTTGGCAAAACTCAGCATATACAGTAAATAAATGAACCATAGAATCACAAACACAGAGTAATATAAAAATAATGCAGCGGAAATAAAAGAATAGTAGTTCATGAAGCTAATATATATAATAGAGTTAACAAGATACAATAGAAGTCACGAATACATAGATGTCTCAATACAATAATCAAATACAAGATCTGAATACATCATTGGAATCAACTGAACAACTGAAAGCTGGATAGATAGCTGGATCTCCAAGCGAAGCTCCAACTCCAAAGGTGAGTCTTGAATACTGTATCACTCAGTCTGACCCGATCGTAAAGCAAAATACAAAACACTCGAGTCAGGATTAACATTCATATATCAATAAATCCAACTCAAGTGAAATATCAACTGAAATACAAGTAACTCAAAGGACGTTTGGGATAACCATCCTCTAAGGATCTGTTAAATTATCTACTATGTAGTAATATGCTACTATAATATGTCTATAGTAAAGTAAACTATTAAAATAGCGTTAAGGCTTTACATTTTCCACCTTAACACATTTTATATATTCCCATAGTTTATACAGTACCGTAATCTCCCCCGTAATGGGCGTCGTCAGAAGGCACTCCATAGGTATGGTACAAAACAAACTCGTAAGAGGCGTGCTAGGGTAGGTGACACGTCACAACTAGGCAATGCCAGGGTAGATATACCAATTACACTTCCGGGCCGGTGGTAACGCATAGCAGCCACTACCTCCCACCTCGAGCCACACTCCCGAAATCCGAAGGTGCGCACCAAATTTATCACAAAGTAATAGAATGACATACGATGGAGTGTATCCGATCAAAGGAGCTACCTCATTAACCCGTAAATTGCTCCTGTTTTAGCCACCTTATTCCAACTCACGGGAGTCGGGTCCACGTATATACCTCATATAGGATCGTCGCCACCATCCTACTTCATTCTGGAATCACCACCGCGTACACAGTTGTTAAAGTGGTTTTCGGTATCGACAGAGAGTATGCCCATATCCGATCCTGGTCTCTTTAACAACCAAACGTTATTATAACACCGCGGTCATTTCAAAATAGTTTATACTTCAAAACCAAAATATCATTTTCATTTCAAAACCAAATCAATACGATATCATTTTTCAGTTCAAATATATCCAGTTCCAAAATTATATCACTTTCCAAAGTTATAACGCTTTCGAAACCAAAACAATTTGAAATAATAATACTTTGGAAATCATAATACTTTGCTTCAAATGGTTTAGATATTAATAATAGTATATAAAATTAAATAATTTATATAAAATAGTTGTAAGTTAAAACAATTTATATTAAAATAATTAGTATATTTAAAATAGTTTATATTAAAAATAGTTATATTAAAATAGTTTATAAAATAATATAAAATAGTTTTAAATATAATTTAAAAATTCTTTATATAATAAAATAATTTCCACAAATTTCATAAATCAATTCAAATCTACTCGAATTCCAAAATTCACATTTAATTCAATCTTAATTCATCGATTTCAATTCAATTCAGTTCTAAATAAACTATTTCAAATTTTATCGATTTCAAATACAGATTTGAACCTCAAAATAAACCATTTCAATTTCAATATACTTCAAAGCTTTATATATTCCACCATTTCAAAACTAAATTTGATAATTTCATATATATCTTAATTTAACTTCATTATTATTTAATTTTGCAATATTCACTAAATAAATTCAATATCATTTAAATAAAATCCCAAATTTCAAATCACTAAATATTTCCTTCAATTTATTTGAACTTGAAATATTCATTTTAAATCATCTTAAACAAAAAATCAAGTTATAAATTCATATCCTTTAAATACCCCAAATTCCATAAGTTCAGATCGATTTAACTAAATATAATTCTTAATTAAATGCAAATTTCAAATCAATTTCAAATCTATCTTCTCAACCTTAATTTATTAAATCCTCACAACTTTATATTAAAATATAATTTAAATAAATACTTAACCATATTATATTTTAATAAAATCAAACTTTATTATTAAACTTATTTTATATTAAAACAAATTTATACATAGCTTAAATCAAGAATTTAACTATATAAAATAACATTTATATCATATCTAAAATCAATATTTTTATAAAACCATATATTTATTTCCAAAACCATAGAAATCATTTTCAAAATATTTATATATAGACCAACAGTGTCTGTATATAATTGTCTATCCTATGGTCAAGTGATACAGATATTTATCATTTCAATCCGTAATTTAAATATATATACGGGTATATATCTTTTCAACCCGTAATCCCAAATTCAATGTCAATGAAACTCGCTTGGGTTTATCATTTCAACCCATAACGATTTCCCCCTATTCTACAGATCGTTCGGGTATGTATCATTTCAACCCATAGTGAATTCTATACTAACAGGGAACTTGTAGAGTGATAACAAATAAGATAAATACATAACAGGCATATACCATCAATATAAATAACATATAATGGTGTCAAATGTCACAAGTGAACAGATACAGATCATAGCATATATTTAGCAATGTAAATAACTAACGGCAGCATATTTCAATTGTCGTTTCAATTGAAATCAAATTTAATAAATATAAGAACGTTAATCGTGAGTGATTGCTCACCTTTCGAGGCTAGAGATGATTTGACAAATGGAATGAGCTACGAATCCAAGCACGAATTGCAAAGCAAAGCGAAGTAGATTGGCACGAATTCGAGGACAAACTGATAAATAGGAATTGATAAATGAAACAATAAGAATCAACTTGATTTGAGTTGAACTAAATATATGTATATATATATTATTTTTAAATCAATTTAAAACGTATATTTAAAATAATATATATGCATTTATATTTCAAACAATAGTTAAATCCCAAAACGTACTATATCTATATAAAATTGAAAAACCAAGTTTACATATATATAACCAAATGCATATACACCTAAACTAAAATATTATAACTTATACGCACGTAGCACTAAATAAGCTTACTTTATAAAATCTATTTAAACAAAATATATATATACTAGCATAAGTCCACTTGCATAAATACCTATATATATAAACTGACATAACTATATGGCTTCCTTTACAATAGTATAAAAAACAATCAGCAAAAACAGTTATGTTCAAAATGCAGTTATACATATCAGTATATAGTGCAAATAATATAATATACCTACCTTCAACATATTTTATATATATAGGCACTGTCGAAAGTAGATTCAAAAAGATACATATACTGACTCACTAACTTCATACATAACTATAGGCTACATGTAAAATATAAGACACAGCAGCTTTATACAACTTTGGAAACATATGTATATTATATCTTCAACTATAAATAAACTTGCAAACCGATATATTACTTTATATATACTATAACGTGTGGAAAAACCTATATATATACAACTATATCAACTTATACATCACTGTAAAAACCAGGTATAAATATAGTACAACACTCGTATCACATATTGATAGATTATAACTTAGGCAAACTAATATGTATATAATTTAACACACAAAAACACAAAACCAAAGCAGTCAATCTTTTTTCATGGCAGGTACCATCCCTCATGTCCTTCCACCATACTATCCCGTCCTTCCTGCTTCCCCCCCTCACCTCATCCGTCTTCTCCATCTAGTCATCATCGTCCTGCTCCTGATCCCCCTCCACCGCCTCTGTCATCTGTGCCATCTCTCTCTGACCTATCCACTTCTTCTGTTCCAATTCCTTCCTCTTCTCCTCTCCCTATTCTTCCTCATCCTCCTCAACTGTTATGGACTTCCCTTTTCAAGCGTAAACCGAGTAATGCAGGGAAGTACATTCCAATTGAGATGTCCCTCGAGTTCTTGAATGAGATTATGATTCCTCCACCCAGTGTTATTGATGCTGGTGCTCAAGAATGGAGCAACTACCTGGTTGGTTTTTTTTCTTGATAAGCCCCCGTCTTACTCTACGGTTATTAATTTTCTTAAGAAATATTGGAAACTGAAAGGATCTATCAAAGTCTGTTCTAATGGTTTCTTGTTCTTATTTCATCTGGCATGTGATGAATGCAGGACCAGAATTTTGCAAGGTGACCCCATAGTAATGCGAAACAAACTCTTTATAGTTAAACAGTGGGATCCTTACGTTGGAAATGCTTGTGATAGCATCCCTTCAGTTCCAGTATGGGTGAAATTCTCGAATATTCCAATGTTTTCATGGACTCATATTGGAATTAACTGGTTAGCTAGCAGACTGGGTAATCTAGTTTGTATGGATGAGTCAACGGAGAAGTTGGAGAGGCTTTCCTTTGCAAAGTGTTTAGTAGAAATAAAACCAGATCGTGGTCTCGTAGATTCCTTTCCAGTTCAGCTTCTTGATGGAGGAACCCAATATATTCATATTGAATATCATTGGAAGCATGATATTTGTACAAGTTGTTGTGTATTTGGTCATTCTGTGTCTAATTGTGATAAGATTGTTTCTTTTGTGGTTATTGAGAAGAATGACATGAAAAATAAATCTGATGAAGCCAATGTTTATGAGTTTAAGGAAAATATAAAAGAAGATGGTAAAATTTTGAGGCAGAGGAAGCAAAAATGGCGAGTTGTGAATAAAGCTAGAAGTCAGAAGATTTATTCTGCTAATATGAAAGGACATATGATGGATGATCATGAGGTTAACAACTCTGATAAAAATGAGAAGACATGTAGTGATGAACTTGAGGAAGGTGAAATAGGAAATGTTATGCCTGATAAGATTGCTGATGATGGAGAGTTGATTAGTGTGATTGATAACTCTAGTTTGCTGTGTAATAATGGTTTTCATGTTCTAGCTGAGTTGTGTGAAATTGATACAGAAGTGGATGCTCACAAAATTAGAGATAATGGGAATGACACTTGTAGTTCTGGTAATCTTGGAACATCTATTGCCAATAAAAAGTGTGACACAATTAACCAAGTTACTGAAAGTGAACAATTTAGTGATTCCATCCCTGTTGCATCCAAAAATACTGATAACAACATCATTCCTGCTCCTCCTTGCAAAAGCTATTCTGCTGATGCCCCCCCGTCTTCGTCTCCATCTAACAACAGAACATATATTTCTTGCACTGCTAAGTCGAATCCTTCAACATCTCAAGTCAAGACTGTTCACGTATCCTCTGTGCACGTCCACAAAATTATAGATACCAATTGTAATTCTGTTTCTACAATATCTACTCCAACAAAAGATTCTGCAATCCACAAGGAATCTGAACATCCTTATTCTCATCTTCCTGCTCCCCATGCTTGGAAACCCTCTCCTCCTTCTCTATCCCTCTCCACTTCAAGTCCTTCTTCCAGTAATGCAAATCAGGTTGTGTTGCAACATGCTAGTCATTCTCCTGCTCGACACAGTAAGGCATCCAAATCCAAACTGCCTTCTGACTTGGACCTCAACCCTTGTGTTGGCACAACTTCTTCTTCTTCGTTTCCATTACCTAATGTCCAATCCACTCCTCTAACCAGGAGTAACAAAAAGAAACTCCTTCATAAACAATTTCTTGATCAATGTTGAACAACATCGGTGCATGGAATATTAGAGGTGCCCACTCGGAGATTAAATTAAACCAATGTAAAAAATTCATTGCTACTCATTCGCTGAGTCTTCTTGCTATTCTAGAAACCAAGCTTAATGCTTCTCTCTCTTCTAAGGCTGTTAGCTTCATTAACCCAACTTGGAAGGTGATTAATAACCTTTCTGAAGCTCCTTATGGAAGAATTCTAGTTTTATATAACCCCTCTATCTTTTTATCAACTCCTATCATTTCAACTTCTCAACTTATACACTTGCACTGTATCCATATATTATCATCCACTTCTTTTTACCTACTGTTATTTATGGCCTTAACTCTGTTTCAGCTAGACAATCCTTTCTTAATCTCCTCCCATTGTTCAGACAAGAATCTCATCCCTGGTTAGTAATCGGAGACTTCAACTGCTCCTTCCTTCTATCTCATCGACTTGGTGGCAATCCCTTGTCTCTTCATCAAATTAGACCCCTTAGCTGTTCAATCTCCCATTCCGAACTTATTGAGATTTCTACTGTGGGTGCCCCATTCTCTTGGAACAACTCTAGAAGATCTTCTCCGCGAACCTTCTCCAAAATTGATTTCTCCTTTTCTAATCATAATGCTCTATCCAAATGGCCTAATATGTTTAATCTTCTTCCGATGCCTGGCCTATCTGATCACTCTCCCCAAATATTATCCTTTGGTGCTGCCATGAGAAAAAGAAATTCAAATTTTAAATTTTTTAATGCCTGGGTTCTTCAACCTGCTTTTTTTCACATTGTTAACAAGGCTTGGTCCGCTAATTTCTTTGGTAATCCTATGTATATTTTGCAGTGTAAGCTTAGAGCTGTCAGATCTGATTTGAAAGTGTGGTCGTTGAGCAAATTTGGTAATGGCAACTTGGTGTCCTCCTGCCTCTCACACAAACTCCAACAGGTTCAGGAATCCATGATGACTGACACTTTAAACCGTGAGTTGGCAGCTCAGGAAGCTACCTTATCTTCCCAACTCTTTGAGGCCTTAAAGCTTGAAGGCTCAATGATTAAACAGAAGACTAGGTTGCAGTGGTTCAAGGATGGTGATAGAAACATTT
This sequence comes from Allium fistulosum, assembly GCA_030737815.1. Classification (NCBI taxonomy): domain Eukaryota; kingdom Viridiplantae; phylum Streptophyta; class Magnoliopsida; order Asparagales; family Amaryllidaceae; genus Allium; species Allium fistulosum. The sequence goes on from CM060903.1 coordinate 73,363,178, forward strand.
CTTTCTACCATTCCTCTCTAAAAGCCAAGCAGTCACGAGAGTTAATTAGTACTCTCATTGATGATAATGGTGAGTACATCTCTGACCATCCCCTTATTGCTAATATGTTTCTTGATTATTTCAGCAAGTTGCTTGGTAACAGTAATCAATTCACCCCTTCGCTTGACTATCTTGACTCGATCAACATTCCCAGAATTTCCTCTGAAGACAATGACTTCCTATGTTCTTCCATAACTGACTCTGAAATTAAAGTTTCCCTTTTCTCTCTTAATTCTAATTCCACTAGAGGTCCTGATGGCTTCAATGCCTGTTTTTTTACATCTTGCTGGGAAATTGTTGGCCCTTCCTTCTTGAAGGATGTTCATAACTTCTTCAACAAATGCAAAATGATTGGTTCCATCAATGCTACTAACATAGCCCTAATTCCTAAAGTGAAAAATGCTTGCAGTGTCTCTGATTTTCGGCCTATTTCTTGCTGTAATACCATTTACAAGTGCATTTCTAAGATTATAGCTAATAGGCTCAAGATGGTTCTTCCTAAGGTCATTTCTTCCAATAAAGTTGCTTTTCTTACTAGCAGAAGCATTCTCGATAATGTTATGATGTCTCATGAATTGCTAAAGGGTTACAACACCTCTCATGTTTCACCCAGAGCTATGTTCAAGCTTGACATCTCGAAAGCCTTTGACTCATTGTAGTGGGACTCTGTCGTTAGAATCATGGGTCTAATGAATTTCCCCAAACATTTTGTGGCTTGGATTGAATCTTGCATCTCTACTCCTAGGTTCTCCATTATGGTCAATAACTGTACTGAGGGATATTTTCAAAGTAAACAGGGTATTAGGTAGGGTGACCCTATGTCTGCCTATTTATTCATTCTTGTTATGGAAGTGCTAACTCAAATTCTTATCCAACATGTTCATGATGGTAGTTTCTTGGTTCACCCGAAATGTAGGAATCCCCTCATCACTTCTTTAATGTTTGCTGATGACTTGGTTATTTTTTTCAAGCCAACTACGTTGACTGTTAGATCTATTATGGATGGTCTCAATAAATTTTACAAAATTACTGGCTTAGCTATTAACTTAACTAAGTCTGATTTAATGATAGCTGGTGTGAGTAATGACTTGATCTCCCAAATTTCTAACTTCACATCCATCACTCATAGAACTGATACATCCATGTACTTAGGTATCCCTTTGGCTACTTCGAGAATTCCGTTCGCTCAATGTATTCCTTTATATGAGAGGATAACAGCTAGACTTTCATTGTGGACAAATAGGATTCTTAGTCAGGTTGGTAGGCTTACTCTTACATCCATTATCTTCTCCATGACTGTGTACTGGTCTAGATCTTTCATTCTTCCTATCAAGTTGATCAAAATGATTAGGAGTGCTATGTCAAACTTTTTCTGGCATGGATCTATCAACTCCAAAAAGCTATCTCCTTGTGCATTCTCCAAGCTTGAAATGCCGAAGTCTATAGGTGGACTAGGAATTAAAAATATGCTTCTGTGGAACCGTGCGACCATGGTGCATCACATTGACAACTTCCTGAATCATAAAGACAGTATTTGGGTGAAATGGTCTTACAAGTATATCGTTGGTAATAAAAATTTATGGACTATGGCTATTCCTTAATCATGTAGTTGGACTTGGCATTGTATTCTCAAACTCAGATCTGTTATCCTTCCTTATGCTATGAGTAGAATTGGTATCAACAGTCGTATTTCATTCTGGCATGACCCGTGGGTAAAGGTTGGCATTATTCTGTGACACCTTCTTTCTTCCAACCAACATGTGCAAACTAGTATTACTTATGACGCCCTGGCATCTAACTTTCTTTCTGAAGGTTGTGTTGTCCTTCCTTACTCTAGTAATCAGTTTGTCAGACGACAATGGAATCTTTTGAGTGGTTGTCATGTTCTGTTATCTCCTGATGATGGTATTACTTGGTCATGTAGTAAAGACAAATACAGGATTGGAGACATGTACAAGCATCTTGTTTGCCAGAATAATAGTGTTACTCTCAACTGGCATAAGCGTATTTGGCTTAATCACAACACTGAGAGGCAAAACCTTTTACTTTGGAAATTTTTTATTAATGCTTTGAAAACGAAAACTAAACTGAGACAGAGAGGCCTTAATATTGATACTACGTGTAGTTTTTGCCAAGCTGAGGAAGAGGATACACTTCACCTGTTCTTTAGATGTCCTTACGTCAACATGTTATGGTGCTTGACAAATACTATCACCACTGGCAGGAGTGTTGCTTTAGTTAGTGAGGTAGAATGGGATCTCATTTTCAAAGCAACAAGATGGAAAGGTGAATCTATCTATGTTTTGCTGTTCACCCTGAAAGTTTTCATAATGATGATCTAGGAAGAGAGGAATGCGATTATTTTTGGTAGAAAAAAGAAAACATTTATGCAAATGAAAGATAGCATTGTGGAGGGATTGAGGTTTGGTATTGCAGCATCAAGCCATGAGTTTGAACCTGCTTTTCTGTCCGGCCTATCCTAATTTTTGCTTGTCTATGTGTTCCTCTGTTGTGTTTTTTAGTTTGCTTTTGATATGCCTGTTCTTCTTTGTTTTCTTGTTTCTTTGTTGCTTGCCTGCCTATTTATTTTTAGGTAGCTTTGTTTCCTTCTTTGTTGTACTTCTCTCTTGGTATATCAATAAATGGTAGGGGTCCATTTCTAACCCCGCTGGCCTTGCCAAAAAAATATGTATATAATTTACAAAATCCAACATATACACCAACATATATGTATTTACAAACAACAGCAAACTATATGTATATACTAATAATTATACGTGAGCTTAAAGCATATAACATAGTGTATACACAAGCTTTCAAACTTTTTTTTATTAATACTTTGTACAAACCTTATATATATCACATTTTTTTTCAGTCTTATATAATAACCGAACAAATATAACTACAAAATATATAAACATAATACTTAAAATATCATAATACACTTCCCATATATATATATATATATCACCGTTTAACAAAACTTGAGTATGCTTGCATACCATTACCGAGCTGCAACATAAGTATGAACTCATATATACATGAATTTGTAAACTAATATATACAAATGTATACTTGAATTATATGAATTGCTTGGCAAGTGCAGATAACAAAATGAATCACAACCAACACGACTTACATATAATACATTATGGCTTAACATATTATATAATTTATAAACTAACACATATATACATACTATTAAAATCATCATAAAACACTTTATAAAAATCCAGTAAACCGTAACATATATGTATCTACAGGCTAGTGAATATGTGACAGGTATATAACAATATATGTATGTAGACGTGACCATGTAAACAATATATATGCAGACTTGAACTTGTAGACAATATATATATATATACTGGTTTGATACATAACAATGTATATCTATATATTATATATAAAACAGTAATTTGGATCAATAAAATTTGAAAGCAAGATTTAAAACAATACCAATCTATAAATTATGAGAATAGGCTGCCAGGTAGATCCAAGCGGCTGCTCGAGATGGGTTGAATTCGTGGCCAGGTATGGCGAGGTGATGGAGGAAGGCTTGGTGCTGGTCAGGGCGGCTACAGGCGACGGTGGGCTGAGTGGTGGAGGAGCCGCGAATAAGGGGAAAAGAAAGGTGAAGGCGGAGGGAATAGGATGCGTCGGAAGGCCGGGTTAGAGGAAGAAAGAGAGCAGGCATTTGGCTGATATACAACTTGTATAATATATATATATATATATATATATATATCTCAGGTGAGAATATGTGAGCAACGGTTTAAATGAACAAAAGAGGAGAGAAAGGAAGATGGGTTTCGGCCATGAGAGTGAATGGGTTCTGGAAATGAGCATGCACATGTTTTATTTACTTAAAAAAATGAATACGTGATATACAGTGAAACAGCAAAGGAAAAAAAATGAAAGGACCGATGTTTATATGGTAAGAATATCAAAAGTTAGAGATAAATTCCTGGAATATGAAATGTAAATGGCAATTGGCTTAAACGGTGGGATAGGAAATAGTGTAAGAAACCAAAAGACACAAACTGGTTACCGATACGGTTACACTTTACACAGATTCCGCTTCGTACCGAACTTCAAAACATAGAATTGAATATACCGCAGAGATCAGCATGACGAGATGATCAAAACGGTATGTAGATATCAATGGTACGATCATCTTATCAAAAGTCGATAATCGGTATCGGAAATGCTGCTAATCCGTCGAAAATAAGATAAACGGAGCAACGGCAGTTCAAATTTGAAGAAACGAAATATGATGTTTCACTCAGAAGCTGATTTACAAATTTATTGTGTAAAGATATTCAGGTTCGAAAGACATTTTATTATCATCAATTTTTAACTGATTTGAACTGAAATAAAATTGCACAAGAAAATAAACTTCCATATTATTAGATGAAAATTTACCATTTGCTATGTTTATATAGACGTATTCCAAATATTAAAATTTTATTTCTAAATTTTATTTTTTAAAATTTCACAAAATACCAGTTAAATATATTATTAAAACTATTAAAATTTACGGGTCGTTACAACCAGCAACATAGTTCTACATCCATCTACACATCCATCATCTACGGCAACCATAGTTCGTAATATTTTCTAATGCAATTATGTATTTATGCAACATGGAATGCACATGAACCAAAACTAATGCAAAAAAGCAGTCGGTCTACTGATTCAGTCGACCTTCTGTTTATGTAAGTATGCTCATGCCATGCATCAAAATGGATGCAAGATCCTAAAATAAACTGATAATTCTACATGTATGATCAACCATACATCCAAATGAGACATTCATATGCATAACATCCTTGGATAACAATAAAAAATCAGAAAACAAGAAACAATATGTGCATGATATGAGTGTGTGTACCTGTATGGCCGATCTTTTTTTTTCCTAATGTGTAGAAATGCATAAGTGCAACCAATACATCCATAAGCATCCATATACATCCATTAGCATCCATCACTCATAACATGTCATATTGACATGTTTACAACCATTCCTATCATCCAAAAGCCTCTAACTAAAGGGTATACTACCAGAATCCTGAGTTCAAAGATAACTAAGCTTCTCTAGCTTAATTGGCTTGACTAAGGTAACTGCCCTACATAGACACTTCCACAAGTAACTAAAATTCATTAGAGTTATAATCCAAGATCATTCAAACCAAAATAGTGTCCCCTTAAGGGTTACTTCATCTGCGTGCGGTTGCTACGCACATGCTATGTATTATATGTCAGCCTTCCACAAATTTTCTTAAAAAAATAACATTCCTCCGATCCGAGCGATGGTTGAGAAAAATCTTTTTATCCCCTTATTTAAATCTTACCCAAAAAATATTCTGATCTTCTTTTACATGAAAATCGTCCGTGCATTTTCAATATGTGCCTATAATAATACCTTTTCCTGACGAAGACCCAAAATTTTGAATTTACCAATCACTACATTATCTTAACCAAAACCTTACCTTAGACATCATTTGTAGTTTGAACTTCCATAAAATTTCTCTTTCTAATCCTTGGTGTCATCTCACAAATGAGACTTTTACCAACATAGCCTCTTGTCACTCCATTCCAAATACCCTATGGTTGAGACAGCCAAATATAAGGTGATCCCTTGCCATTTTAATCTAATTATAATAATAACAAATACTTTGATTTATACTTAGGGACTTTTGAATTTTAATGCATTAGAACTACACTTTTTCCTAAAAGGAAATGTGAACACTGTAACTTTCCATAAATTATCTAAAAGATGATTTGTGTTATGTTTGAAATTACAAGGAATTATCTCTTCTATTTATTTTCGAAATAGACAGTACAAAATATAGTAACCATCCCTATTTTGTACATATCGTCCTTTTGGGTATATTCCTTATTATTTCAAACAATAAACTTTTGTACTGAAACTGGATAATTTATAGAACTTTAAATTGCTGCATACTTCATTCTAATGAATTAAAATGATACTTAAATCCTATTCCATTTTATAACAACTCCCGATTTGGTGTTTACTGCATCATATCAATTATTCAAAAATTACCTACAATGACTAGCTCTACATTTTTATTTGCTTAAATCACGTTGGTCTATAAATCTAGAACTTATCATACCATTTCCTTTATGAAGGTTCTTGTCAGTTCAGGGACTACTACTCTCCTTATTTTCCATACTCAAATACATGTTATACTTAACCCTACAATTCCAAGATCTACATTTAGCATATGTGGAATACATCTACACTGATATAAACCAATAACATAAACCAAAAGGTATACTTTCCCATTAATGTCCACCTGGTCCGCCAATACCCTTCAAGGGAGCACCATAATACCAGGACCGTCTATATCCTACAGGTATCATATCCTTACCTATATGGTATCAACCTCACTGCTATAGTGTCGAGCCTACACTTACTGTTCCGGTTAGATTGCCTAATATAATCAAGGAAATGCCTATTTGTTACTTAACATTCTCTATAATGATCGAAGTAGACCCTACTTGGCCCTTTTACCCTTTGTACTAAAAACTTTTTGCATCTACAGCATTCTTGATGTAATAAAGCATCTTAGCCTAGTATTTCCTTACTTGAAAATATGCTCACCCAAATCAAACTTTTAAATCTTCCTTATGCATGGATCCTATAATTCCAACCATACATGGTTGGAAAAATACATGATGGTGTTTACTCTTTACTATTTCAGAAGGTTTGACTTACTACTTTTAACCGCCGATTGGAAATGTCATTAATTTCCCATTTTACCTTTTTATCTTTATCCCAACCATTCCAATCCTTTCAAATTCCGTAGTCAATCTTGTCCTAGTGGGCTGTTTAATCCTATTTATCTGACTCCAAATCTATTTCTTTTCTTTAAAAGCTTAAGTGATAGTCAGAATATTCTCAACTTTACCTTTTTAAGTTAAAATCTTTTATTTTTAACTTTTCTTTCCACAAAACTAGTAAATTATAATTGTAGAGTCTCCTTTCATTTTTAGCAAGTGTTTCCTTTTTTTAACTAAGATCATAATATTTTCCTTTAATCAAATCATAAAAAATGTTTAAGCTAACTTAGTAAAAATATACATACACAACATTTTAAAATTTCTTTTCATAAATAAGAAATTTTCATAAAATGTATTTTAACTTATTATTATTACTTTATTATTTTCATTATCATTTTTAGAGTATGACAAAAACATTTATGAAATATTTTCAAATACAAACTCATTACTTAATCACAAAAGAAGTTCAAAAGTAATGCCTTACAGACTTTTCAAAATTTACCACAAGTTCTATTATTGAAAGCATATTATACAGGGTCAAGTGCAACAATGTGCATAAAAGATAAAATAAAAGCTCTAAAACAATTATTGGAACAATAAATTTTCACCCATTTCTCTACTTTTACTTGTAACATCCCCTATCTAGAGGCCCAAAACTAAGCGCTACAGATGCTGCAGTAATCTATAGTATTAGCTTCCGGCGACTAAATACGGCTATGTTAATGGTATCAATAATATCAGAAGCACTTGAATATGAAACAAAACACAGATTTCAAAAACAACTTTTACTTCGTTACATTTCAAAACCAATTGTTTCACATTCACAGCACTTAACTCCAAATCGTTCCCAGGCACAAACCAAATATAATTATTACAAAATACGCCAAGAGCGGTATATGAAGATACACCCTTGGTTGATCAGAGTCATATGGTCATAATAGACCTAATACAAAACAACACGGTGGAAAAGCCAACAAACATAACAAGAACTGTAACTCCTAAATAGCTATCCGTTTGTCTCTTGCATGCCTCCGGTAGCTTATTCGTCATCCTACTAAAACATGAAAAAGACCTTAATCCCTCAGCCTACTCAAATTAATTTTGAGCACTCGAGAGTTTAAGGGGAAAACATAAACTTCGAGTCATACATAAAGCCTGGTATGAATAATACTATACATCCCGGTTAAACATATTAAGTGAGACCACGCCGCTTAGCGGAATGGGTTTCCCCTCACTAACATCCTTTTAAAACATATCTTTTGCAAAACCTTTCATAAAACCATATACTATGACCCTGCATCCACAATGGTTAAAACATGTATTTATAAAACATTATGGTGATATGCATACTAGAAAACAATTAGGATTTCCCCATCCCCAATTAGAGTTTAATTATATCAAAGAGGGACTACCAATTCCACATTAATTTTGCTTAAGTTGATGTAGACTATCCATCTCACATCACATAGTTCTCCTAGGATGACTATGAACCCATCATTTTGCCACTTGATTCATGCTAGCCCCATGAATCTAGCTATTTCATGTTAGCCCCATGAATTTAATGGTCTCATGTTAGCCCCATAAGTTTATTTAGATCATGTTAGCCCCATGATTCTCTTTGAATTTTCCATTTAACTCATGCAAGCCCCATGAATCTATTTGTATCATGTTAGCCCCATTATTCCGTATATATATCATGTTAACCCCATGATTCTATTTATATCATGTTAGCCCCATGATTAACCTATTTCCATCAGTATCCCTAACTTAGGTCATATTCCTTTATTGTTTCCATTGGCACCCTCAAAACCCTTAGAAATCAAAACCTTTCGAAACCATTGAAACTCAACCCTTCGAAACCATTAAACCTCAAACCTTTTGAACCCATTGAACTTCAACCCTTTCGAAAGCAATAAAACCTTAGACATCCTATTTTAAAACGACTTGAAACATTGCCTTAAAAAATCTTTGGAAATCCTTCCATTTAAAACCTTCTGAAATCATTTAGAAACTAAACCTTTTGACCTAGTCGGAAGTTACCTTTCGTCCCCTTCGAAAGCTTTGCTTTCGACCCCTTTTAAAACCATTCAGTAAACAAATCCTTTCGAAAGCATTAACTCTTCTTTAACACAACCTTTCGAAAAATTTTATGGGTTCAATTTAAAACAGGTGGAAAACCTTCTTTTAAAACCTTTTGATTCCATTGGAAGCAACCTTTCGACTAAGTCGAAAGCTTTTCTTCAAAAGCTTTAAACATATCCTTTAAAACAACTCTTTCGAAAGCTTTGGGTTATACTTAAATTTATAAAACAAGGGTAAGTCACCTAAGTCGAAAGCTTCCTTTCGAAAGCATGGAGAAGCGGCTAGTTTTTAAAACAAGTAAACCTTTCGAATTCAATCAAAGTAAACCCTTTGACTTTGCCGGAAGGTTCAAAACACAACATTTATAAAAAATGGCGGTAACCTTTCGACTATGTTAGAAGGTATCAAAACCAAGTAGCAGCAGCAACTTTTCGGCTGTGTCGAAAGATTTAAAACCTTTCTTTTAAACATTTTGACCAGGTCGAAAGCAACCAAGTCGAAAGCTCTAATTCGACAGCAAAGCAGGTGAAAGCTTTTGGTTTATAAAACAAACATACTCCAACCTCTTTGGCCACCAACCTTTCGACTAAGAACCCTTCGACTCTGTCCAATTCATTACGTACCAAGTAGCTTGATATCATATGCATTGGTTTGACCTTGTCGAAAGCTTAGAATCTTTCGACCTTGTCGGGAGGTCTGGGTCGGAAAGTTTACTGCTGTAATATGCCGAAACATGCTAAAAGTATGATTTCTTTGTTTTTAACTTAAAAGGGATAACTTTTCAACTAACCTGCCTTTGTTTGTCAAATTCTCATTGGTTAACAAATTCTTTTTAGAAATGTGCTGCCACTATTTTCAAAATTAATAATCATTTTATTTTACAAAATGCCCCTTCTCCTTAATTAAATATATAAAACATTTAAGTCTCATACTTTAAATAATTTATATATTCATCAAAACACTTAGGAAAAATCTAGAAAAATCCCAGAAAATCTATTTTAATATGTTGCCTAATATATAAAAATTTCAACCCCAAATAATAATTATTTTAGCCGAAAATAATTTATAACCCAATAAACAATTTCCTTCACTAGAAAATTAATAAAAAATCCACCTTAACTCGTAAAATTATGAAAATTGAAACCCATCTCTAAAATATCATTTCCGATCGATGTTTCAATTTTCAAGGCATTTGGATGTCATCAATTAGGGTTTTCATATCAAACATATCATTTAAAACAAGTATGAACATGCATATAACTTTTAATCCTTAAAACATAGCAATTACTTGCAAAAACATTTCGGATCTTAGTCTTAAAACCGAAAACCAAAAGAATATGGGATGTAGTAATTATTCACCTTAGCTTTGAGATTATAGATGTGAGATTTGATGTTGATTTAGTTTATTGTTTCCCTTCTCTTGAATCCTAGCTTTAATCTTCTTCTTGAGAGTGAAAATGGTGGCCGGCCTTAGTATTTTTAGTTTGATAGAAATGAGAATGAACGTGAGCATTCTATCTCCTGAGGGTTTAGGGTATAAGCTCCACCTATTTCCCATATTGCCCTTGTCATTTCCTAACACCTTTGTTTAAATTTTTAATATTAATTAACACACTATCATGGCACGGCTACCCTTAGCTAAAACAAATCTCAATCCATTAATCTCCACATTATTTTATTTAAGTTTAGCTAATTAAATATCCCGAATAATGTTATAAAAATATGGGGTGTTACAGACTCCCCACCTTAAAGAATTTCGTCCTCGAAATTACAATTAGGTACACAAAAAACAATCAAAGGTAAAATATACCATCAAACAAGTCAGGATAAGTATCCCTAATCCCACTCTCTGCCTCCCAAGTATAGTCTCTAACATCGTCACTCCACTGAACCTTTACTTACTTGACTGTCTTGTTCCTCAACTTCTTCTCTTCTCTAGCCACGATCTGATTTGGCTTTCTAACTATGGTCAAATCCGGTTCTATTACTAAATCTTCTAACACTGTAGGTGCTATGGTAGTCTCCGGGTCTCTAACACATTTCCTAAGATGAGAAACATGGAAAACATCATGGACTCCAGCCAAGCTACTCGGTAACTCTATTCTATAAGCGAGTTTCTCAATCCTCTCAACAATGCGGAATGGTCCAACGAATCTAGGTGCTAACTTTCATGATTTCCCAAATCTAATCATACCCTTCATCGGTGAAACCTTGATGAACACATAGTCTCCGACAGAAAATTCAAAATCTTTCCTTCTTTTATCAGCATAACTTTTCTGCCTAGATTGAGCTTCCTTCATCCTAACTCAGATCAACTCAATCTTCTCCACAGCTTCCTTTACCAAATCCGGGCCAAGAACCAATCTATCCCTGGTCTCTAACCAACATACGGGATACTTGCATGGTCTTCCATACAAAGCTTCAAACGGTGGCATCCTAATACTTGTCTGATAACTATTGTTATATGAGAACTCGACTAGATGAAGATGGTCCTCCCATGATTCTTCGAAATCCAATACACAAGCTCTTAACAAATCTTTCAAGATTTTGTTAACTCTTTCCGTTTGCCCATCAGTCTACGGATGGTAAGCAGTACTCATGTTGAGCTTGGTTCCTAAAGCTTCCTGTAGACTTTTCCAGAACTCACTAGTAAACAAAGAATTTCTATCACTGACGATACTACTTGGAATCTCGTGCAGTCTAAATACAATCTTCATAAATAACTTCCCCAAAATAGGTGCCGTCCTAGTTGACTTTACTGGAATGAAATGGGCACTCTTAGTCAATCTATCTACTATGACCCATATGCTTTCATTTCCTCTACTAGACCTTGGTAACCCATCAATAAAATCCATAGAGATGGAATCCCATTTCCACAACGGAACTTCTAACGGTTGAAGCAATTCACTAGGTTTCTGGTATTCAGCATTTGCCTGTTGGCAATTCAAGAACTGCCTAACACACAAACCAATGTCCCGTTTCATACCTTCCCAGAAGAAATCCTCTTCATATCCTGATACATCTTCATTCCTCCTGGATGGATAGTGAACTTCGAACGATGGCACTCATCCAAAAATTCCTTCCTCATGTCTCCTACATTCGGAACACACAACCTTCCTTTGTTCCTGAATCACCCATTTTGGTCAAGACTAAAATCCTTTAGGTCATCGCTCTCCGCTCCTTCCCTCAACCTTCTGATCCGTTCAGCAAAAACTAGATCCTCCTCCTGTTTAGAAGCTATCTTCTCAATCATCACTGGTCGAACTTCTAAACAAGACAACATAGCACTCCCTGCACTTGAACCTACCTTGGATCTAAACTACATAGTACAAGCTGATAATGCTTCCAAATTTTTCCACTCAACAATCATAGCCAATACTGCATTCTGATGTTTCCGACTGAGTGTATCCACCACCTTGTTTCCTTTCCCGGGTGTGTACTTAATTCCAAAATCATAAGCAGCAATAAACTCCAACCATCTCTGTTGTCTCATGTTCAGCTCTTTCTAAGAGAACAAGTACTTCAACGACTTATGATCAGTATAAAGCTCAAATCGCTCTCCCAAAAGATAATGCCTCCACACCTTCAAAGCAAATATAACGGCAGCTAACTCCAAGTCATGCGTTGGATACCTAACTTCATGTGGTCTGAGCTATCTAGAAGCATAAGAAATCACTTTACCTTTTTGCATCAACACAGCTCCCAATCCAGTTCCACACACATCAGTATAAACAACCAAATCTTGATTCCCCTCCGGAACCACTAACACTGGCGCATGGATCAATAAGTGTTTCAAGGTCTGGAATGCTTCCTCACACTTATCAGTCTATATGATTCACACCTTTTCGCGTAAGCTTAGTCATCGGTGCAGCTATCCGTGAAAATCCCTTTATAAACCTTCGATAATATCCAGCCAATCCAAGAAAGCTCTTAATCTCGATCACCATCTCGGGTCTCTTCAAATTATTCATTGTCTCACTCTTAGTTGGATCTACAGACAACCCTTTCCCTGAGATGACATGACCAAGAACTTCACTCCCTTCTTCCAAAAATGACACTTCAAAAACTTAGCTTCAACTAATGCTCCCTCAACGTTTCGAGCACAACTCTAAGATGAACTTCATGCTCTTTCTTATCCTTAGAGTATACCAAAATGTCATCTACGAAGACCAACACAAATCTATCCAAGTGCTCTCGGAAAATCCTATTCATCAGATCCACAAAGAATGCCGGCGCATTAGTCAGTCCGAACGGCATAACTAATCATTCATATGATCCATATCTTGACCTAAACGCTGTTAAAGGAGTGCTATCCTCCGCCACTCTAAACTGAGGAAATCCCATCGCCAAATCCAACTAAGGGAATACCTTGGCTCCACTTAACCGATCGAACAAATCGTCAATTCTCGGCAATGGATATCAGTTCTTTATCATCTTCTCATTCAACTTACAATAATCGATACACAGCCTTAATGATCCGTCCGGCTTCTTAGCAAATACAGCGGCAGCTCCCCGTGGCGAACTACTTAATCGGATAAAACTCTTGCCTTCCAAATCCACTAGCTGCACCTTCAACTCCTTCATCTCTATAGGTATCATCCTGCTTGGCGGCCTACTCACCGGCTCTGCTCCAGGCACCAAATCAATTCGAAACTCAATGACTCATTTCGGTGGCAACCCAGTTACCGGCTCAAACACATCTGCGAATTCTCTAACTACAAAGACTCGATGCAACTCATCCTCCAACTCCATAATACCCAATAAAGCATTCACTTCACAACTAGGGTTCTTTACAGTATAATCTATCCAATCACTACAAATAGGGTCTCTTTGCTGAGTCACTATTCGTATTTAATCGGAGTCATGCTTTTCCTAACTCTTCATTTCATCTTTTCAGGTATCAACCCGCGTCCGGAAGGTCGAGGATATTCTGAGGCTGTTGAAGCCATTAGAGCTCTTCCTGCCGAGGATCGAGACATCCGGACCATCATTTCAAATGAATCGCTGTCGGGGTTTGGATTGCTAGCCCCTGGTCGTCGGATCAGCCTTCCAGAAGGTGTTACCATTCCCAAACTTCCGTCCGGTAAAGGGAAAAAACTTGCCGGACCGTCGTCGCGTCGCGCTCCCGACACACACGAAGAAGGCGAGCGCAAAGAGGATGATACCCCTGAAACTCAGTGCGAGAACGTGGGTCCCGCTTGGAATCGCGAAGTTCAGGATATTGAGACATCATCCTCCCCTTCGAAGGGAAAGAAGAAGTTGAAATATACGGTTCAAAAGGAGAAAGTTGGTGGCACCTCAAAAGTTACGCCTATCCCTCCTGAGAAAGAGGCTTCTTCGCAGCACCTGGAAAGTTCTCTTAGGGGTCTGTCCAACCTGTCCATCCCCGATGATTTACTTAATTACGGGTTCGATGATCCTGAAGCTCTCAAATTCTCTTCGCCCGCTAGAGGCAATGTAGGAGTTCAACTCCCGGCTCAAGGAGACAACACTCCTATTAGCAAAGATAAACGAACGGGTCCGTCAGGGGGAACACTAGGACACACACGCACATGCGCATTCCATAATATACTTCAAGTCTTTTTAATTCGTGAATTCTCCTTAACTCGTTGTTATTTCCATTCTTCGCAGGTGATATGGGCCGCTCTCACAGACTTGATCGCCTTCAGGGGTCTTCTATATTCCATCACTCAGGACGGGATTCCGGTTCAGGCAGACGCAGGGACCGAGGTGATTATGAAGATAGGGACAATCGTCCTCGCGAGTCGTCTCACCGCAAGAAAGCACATTCTCAATCTTCTCAGTCCCGCGATCTTCCTCCTCCAACTGAGCCGGATAAGGAGAAGTCTTCGCAGAAGGGTTATCAGTCTGATGCTGCTCGAGAACAACACTCTAGTTCATCGAGTACGAGGCAAGTTCGAGAGCAACGTAAAAGAACGGAATTCTCAAAGCCTCCTCCTCCTACTCCTGCAGTGGAACCGACTGTTGCGGAAAAGATGGTCGACCTTAAGGCCAAGTTTCCGAAAATCTTCTTTGACGGCTTGAAATTCCTCCCAGCCATCCATCACATTCCTGGGCACGTGAAGCAAAGTGCCATTGCCTGCAACAACGACGTCTATGTTCAACATGACGCGTTCGTGCACTTGGTGGAAAAGATCTCGGAAGTGTCCGTCGAGCGTCAACACGAGATTGACCGTCTGAATCTGGAGGCTGACAGCGATAAGAAAATCATCAAACTCCAAGATGAAGAGCTCGCTTCGTATAAGTCAAAGCTAGAAGCCGCTGAACAAAGCGCAAAAAATACTGCCGAGGCAGTTACTCGTTTAGAGGCGGCTCACAAAAAAGAGCTTGACGAAGCAGTCCAGCGCAGCGGTGCCCTCGCCCTAGAAAAAGATTCTGTCCAAAAGGAAAGGGACGCACTTGCTACTCAAGTCAAGGAGCTGAAGGAATTACTTTCCAAGGAGAAGGAAGACAAAGTAGCTGCTCAAGAAGAATCGCAGCGATACTGTGATGAGATTGTTGCTACCCGGCTCCTGAAGACAAAGCTCGATGACGAACTCGCCGGGGTCGAGAAAATGAAGGACGAGGCCTGTGAGGTGGGCAAAAGAATGGCTATGGAAGAGCTTGATTCTCGCCTCGAGGCGGCCGCAGAAGCCGGCAGGGAAGAGGTCAAAAGTATGTTTGACCCGTTGATTGCCGAGTATGGAGCTCGCGTCCTTATGCACCGCGACTTAACATTTCTGGGCGACGGCTACCTCGAATCCCTGGCTGAGGCGTGGGAAACTCTGATAAGGATCAAGAAGGTTGAGTCGGGCTCCAACGAGGTCGATGAGGATGCCTTGGTGAAGGAGTTCCAAAGGGGGAATGAGCCATCGGACTTATCCGCAGCATTGGCACTTTATAGCAAAGGCTCTTCCCCTCCGAGAGAGAAGAATGACGAAGCTGGCCCGTCTGGGGCCGATGCTACTACTCCTCACATTGCCACTCCTTATGCTGCTCAATCGGCCGGTCGGCCAGCACTTGATCCATTCGAGCAGCATGCTAGTTATGATCCCGAAGATCCCGGGCTTGGTGTTCACGTGCTGTCACCTATCCTGGAGGGTGAAACCCCTCGTGCCACCGATAGCCAGCTGGACCCTGGTAGGAAATTCTTCTTTCTCTAGAAGTTGAAGAGTTCCCGTCATTTTTCAGCAGTAGCTATTCGTTCCAATGCTCATTCCTTATGTTTTCGTGCAGGTTGCTCTGACGTCGAGCCAACTCCGAGGAGCGATGACGCCAAGGAGGAAACAGAGAAGACAAGCGATGCCGCTCACGCGGGAGTAACTCCCGGTCCAGACGCTCAAGTGATCGCTAGATGATGACAAACTTGATACTTCGTCTCCTGCCGAAGGAAGCGATGAAATTGAAATCACTGGCGCCTCTGAGCGTACTTCAGAGATGAGCATGAAGGACCGTCTCACCGACGAGGAGAAGAAA
This sequence comes from Allium fistulosum, assembly GCA_030737815.1. NCBI lineage: Eukaryota > Viridiplantae > Streptophyta > Magnoliopsida > Asparagales > Amaryllidaceae > Allium > Allium fistulosum. Next base: position 73,379,582 of record CM060903.1, read on the forward strand.
AAGGTCAAAGTCAAAGTTGAATATGAAATACTGGAACTCACTGACCCGCGCAACAGACCTTTGAAAATCATTCTCCCGGGCAGGTCCAAACCACTAGATGTTGCGTCTCCTACTCCTGACTCCGTTTCTTTGGCAAGCAAAAAGTCCAAGAAAAAGCATGAGGGAGAGGAGTCGTCGGAAACACCAAAGGAAGACAAGAAGAAGAAGTCGAAGAAATAATCGATGCACTTGTTCAACAAGTCTCCTGCTTAAGTTTTGTAATTGTTTTTATCTTCCACAACTTGTAGTTTGTATAGAGAGGTCTGAATTTTGTAGGAGTGATCATGTATCCCCATTTTGGACTTATTGAATAAAGTTTTAGTTTCTTTTTGTTTGAATGATTCTCTTGTCTTTATTTGGTTTGCTGACTAATTGTAGCCATAACTCAAGTTCTTATGAGTTGCATTATCTCCCGGTCCATTCTTGTGCTGTTCAAACATTTTTGGACATGGCGTACCTCTCGTCCCACATCTTTTGAGTACTTGGACTTCTTGCTGACTCTGTGCCCCGGGGACTTGGAGGCTTGAAATAGTTTATACTCTAGTCCGCGTTCCGGGGACTTAGAATACTCCGATCCGTGCTCTGGGGATTCGGAAATTTGGAATCGTTTATACTCTAGTCCGCGCTCTGGGGACTTAGAGTACTCCGATCCGCGCTCTGGGGATTCGGAGATTTGGAATCGTTTATACTCTAGTCCGCGCTCTGGGGACTTAGAGTACTCCGATCCGCGCTCTGGGGATTCGGAGATTTGGAATCGTTTATACTCTAGTCCGCGCTCTGGGGACTTAGAGTACTCCGATCCGCGCTCTGGGGATTCGGAGATTTGGAATCGTTTATACTCTAGTCCGCGCTCTGGGGGCTTAGAGTACTCCGATCCGCGCTCTGGGGATTCGGAGATTTGGAATCGTTTATACTCTAGTCCGCGCTCTGGGGTCTTAGAGTACTCCGATCCGCGCTCTGGGGATTCGGAGATTTGGAATCATTTATACTCTAGTCCGCGCTCTGGGGACTTAGAGTACTCCGATCCGCGCTCTGGGGATTCGAAGATTTGGAATCGTTCGTACGAGTCTGTATGTCGTGCAGGATAATGTAATTTATCATCCAATTAAGAGATATAGAAACTTCATAGAAAATATGGCTTCAAGCCTTTATTAATGAAAATCAACTAAATCGCTCGATTACAACTTTAAAAGGAAACTAAGTCATTATTGAATGGAGACATGCAGGAAATAACAGTGCCTACAACAAGAAAGGAAAACATGCTAAATGTAATAGTGCCGCAAATGTTCACTGTTCCATGCTCGGGGGAGTGTCGCGCCATCAACGGTCGCTAGCTTGAATGTTCCTTCTCCAAGCTTCCGTTTAATGGCGTATGGACCTTCCCAGTTGGGATTCATGCATGATGGTACCGGGAAGACTCATTTCAGAACGAGATCACCCACATCAAAGATTCTTGGGTGGACTCTGCCGTCGTAGTAACGCTTGACTCGATGTCTGTGCGCCGCCGCCCTTAATTTAGCTTCTTCACGCTTTTCGTCGATGCAGTCCAGTGATTCCAGCAAGAGGTTTTGGTTCATCTTGGGATCATAGTATGTCACTCGGTGCGATGGAACTTCAAGTTCCACGGGTATAACGGCTTCAGAGCCGTAGGCCAAGGCGAACGGAGTGTGGCCGGTCGCGGACTTGTGGGTAGTTCTATACGCCCATAATGCTGTCGGGAGTTCATCTACCCACTTGCCTCCAACCTTCTCCAGACGTTTCTTCAGTATGGACTTGATTATTTTGTTAACGGCCTCGACTTGTCCGTTAGCTTTTGGGTGTGCAACGGCGGCGAACTTTTTCTCGATGCCGTACTTTAAACAGAACTCTTTGAACTCTCTACTTTCAAATTGCGTTCCGTTGTCTGTAATGATGGTGCGTGGAAGGCCAAAGCGGCATATAATGTTTCGTACAACGAAGTTAATGACCTTCTTAGAGGTGATAGTGGCCAAAGGTTCTGCCTCAGCCCATTTCGTGAAATAGTCGACTGCAACTATTGCGTATTTCGCACCACCTTTGGATAGAGGCAAAGAGCCGATTATGTCGATTCCCCAGATCGCAAATGGCCAGGGACTGATCATTTGTGTGAGTTCCGTTGATGGAGCCCTCGGGATTTTCGCATTTCTTTGACACTTGTCGCATTTTCTTGCGTAGTCCGCGGCATCCCGGTTTACGGTGGGCCAGTAATATCCATAGCGGAGGATCTTCTTTGCTAGCGTTTGCTCCCTAGTATGGTCGCCGCATTCCCCTTCGTGAACCTCTCACAAGACTCGCTTCGCTTCATCATGAGCGATGCATCGTAATAACGGGACTGAGAATCCTTTTCGATACATTGATCCATCCTGCATTATGTATCACGCGGCCTTTCGAAGGACCTGCCGTCTTTCGCTTCTTTTTCCTGGTAAAGCCCCGGTCGTCAGGTACAGTTTGAATGGGGTTATCCACGATTCCTTCTCGATTTCTGTTCCCAACACGCGATCGACTTTCATTTCGTCTATGCTCGGGGCATGCAAGACTTCGACGGGATACAATCCCATTTGTTGCGCATCGTCGGTACTCGCGAACTTAGCCAATAAGTCGGCTTCTTTGTTCTGTTCGCGCGGGATATGTGAGATGTCATAACGCTCAAGATTTGATAGTAGTTCTTGGACCTGAATGAGGTACGGAGCAAGCTTTCGTCCCTTTGCTTGGTAGTCTCCCCGTACTTGGTAAACCACCAACTGCGAGTCACAAAAGATTTCAGCTGATTCGATCCCGAGTTCCCTGATGAGCTTCAAGCCAGCGATCAGTGCTTCATATTCAGCTTTGTTATTTGTAGCCGGGAAATCAAGCTTCAGGGCATAACAGATCGATCGGTTTTCCGGAGTTACAAGAACTACGCCCGCGCCGGAGCAACGGTCGTTTGATGCACCGTCAGTGTATAATTTCCATCGAACTGGGGGAATGATGTCGTGATCGTCCGATTTGATGGGTATGGTAAACTCAGCAATGAAGTCTGCTAATGCTTGCCCTCGGATGGCTCTCCGTGGTAAGTACGCGATATCGAATTGGCTCAACTCGATGTTCCATCTTAGCAATCTTCCAGAAGTTTCCGGCCGTTGGAGTACCTGCCTCAGGGGTTGATCGGAATAAACACCGATTGAATGTGCTTGAAAGTACGGGCGAAGCTTTCGTGATGCAATCACCAAGCAATAAGCCAATTTCTCTATTTTAGGGTAATTCCTCTCGGCCCCTGTTAAACGTTTGCTAACATAATACACCGGCTTTTGGACTCGATCCTCCTCTCGTACCAAAGCCGCACTTATCGCATGTGGGGATACAGCCAAGTATACGTACAACATCTCATGGTCCACTGGTTATGATAGCATTGGTGGGCTCTCCAAATTCCTCACCAGATTCCGAAATGCTTCCTCACAGCTAGACGTCCATTCAAAATTTCTCTTTCCTTTCTTTATTATGTCAAAGAACGGGATGCACTTGTCAGTTGCCTTGGATATGAATCGACTCAGCGCAGCTACTTTTCCGTTCAAGCTCTGTACCTGCTTTATAGTCCTGGGCGCTTGTACATCTTGAATAGCTTGGATCTTTTCTGGGTTGGCTTCGATTCCCCTAGCGTTGACGACGAATCCCAGAAACTTCCCTGATGCAACGCCGAAAGAACACTTCAACGGGTTGATCTTCATGCCATAAAACCTGAGTATGTCGAACATTTCAGCCAAGTCTTGAATGTGGTCGTTTGACCGTCGTGACTTCACGAGCATGTCATCCACATAGACTTCCATGGTTTTACCCAACTGGTCCTTGAACATTCGATTCACCAGACGTTGGTAAGTTGCTCCAGCATTCTTCAATCCAAAGGGCATCACTACATAGCAATACAGCCCGACATTTGTAACGAAGCTGGTGTGTTCTTGGTCCGGAATATGCATTGGGATTTGGTTGTATCCTGAGTACGCATCCATGAATGACAGTAACTCGTGTCCTGCGGTGGAATCGACCAACTGATCGATCCTAGGCAACGGGAAACTGTCCTTAGGGCATGCTTTGTTCAAGTCGGAATAATCTACGCAAGTCCTCCATTTCCCATTCGCCTTCTTTACTAGTACGGGGTTGGAGACCCATTCCGGGTAGAGGGCGTCGCGGACGAACCCATTTGCTTTGAGTTTGTCCACCTCCTCTCCAAGAGCGGCGGATCTCTCCGGATCCATTCCTCTCCTTTTTTGCTTGACTGGGACGTATTTCGGGTCTATGTTCAACATATGACTCGTGATGGCGGGAGAGATCCCACACATATCAGAATGCGTCCAGGCGAAAACATCAAGGTTCGCCCGGAGGAAGTCGCTAAGGTCTTCAGTCATTGCGGGACCTAGCTGTGATCCGATCTTCAGTATTCGCGAAGGGTCGTCACGGCTAACTGAAATGTCAATTGTTAATTCAGCCGGTGTCGCCTTCTCTTCCCTGGGTTTCTCATCGTCGTCTCTCGGATCTATATCTCCGTAGATCCAAGAACTATGCCCGAGCCAGGGCTCGGGCACTACTTGTCAATTATCCGCATTGAGGATGCGGACGGGATTGTCCACAACCTTTCCCTTCTCCCTCCGGTGAGCCTCTCGAAGCTCGGCCACATAACAGGAACGACCAGCTGCTTGGTCGCCGTGAAAAATTCCTACTCCTTTGTCAGTCGGGAACTTCAAAGTTAAACACCACGGGGCTAACGCTGCCCTAAACTCCGCCAGGGCCGGCCGGCCCAAGAAAACGTTATACGGAGAGTCCACATCCAAAACTACAAAGGGTAGAATTCGCACTCTCCGACGTTCGCCTTGTCCCAGTTCAACTGGTAACTCGACATATCCCACTGCATCAGTTGCAGCGCCGTTAAAGCCGTGGATACGAGCTTTGGATGGTTTCAAGTCTTTTGTTTCTAGCTTCATTTGATCGTAGGCCTTCTTGAAGATGATGTTGACTACACTTCCAGAATCAATCAGAATTCTTTTTACGTATGCTGGTCCGATCGTTGCAGATATGACCATGGGGTCGATGGTCGGAGCCTCTACCTGATCAGCGTCTCTGCTTCTGAACACAATATCGTCTGTCATTACGCGCTGCTGCTTAGCAGGGGCTCCGTCCTCCATGTTCGAACAACACTCAAAATCTGCATGCTTCAAGGAACTTGCATATCGCTCCATCTCCTGCCAATTCTTATCCACGGGGTGAGGCTCGCCGATAATTGTATTTATGACCAGTCTACCAACGGTCCGGGCAGGCTCCTCGGGATGACGTGGAGCTGGTGCACGACCTGGATTGGACGTTCCCCGTCCTCCTTCTTGTGGATCCTTCACAAATTCTTGCAATTTCTTCTGCCTGATCAACTTCTCGATAGTGTCGTGCAAGTGTCTACATTCTTCCGTATTGTGTCCATAAGTCTCATGGAAGCGACAATATTTCCCGGTCCGCTTCTGTTCTTCAGTTGATTCTTTTGGACGTGGTTTTCTGTACTGAAAAGTATTGCAGGTGGATAGGTAAATGTTTTCAAGTAGGGCGTTAAGTGGAGTGTACTCGCTGTAGCTTGGAATTCTCAACTTCCACTTTCCTGCTTCTTTTCTTTTCCCTTGACTCCTTCCTCCGGACTCCTTGGGTTGCCCAGGTTTGTTCTGGACGTTGACTTGGACCTTTCCCGAGCTGTCTCCCGATTGCTTCACAGCGATGTTGCTCTTTATTGACTCTTGGACAGGCCCTGGCGCCTTATCTCGTCGTACCCACCTAGCTTCCTCTCTTCTTATGAACTGGTGTGCCTTAGAGTAGAAACGCTCTAGCGTAGCAGGAGGTTTTCCTGCCAGCCAGTCTCCAAACTCAGAGTCTGGATCCACACCTCTTATTACAGCCATCAGAATTGCATGGTCATTGGGATTACTGACTTCAGTTGCTGCCACGTGGAATCTTTGCAAATATTCCTTCAACGATTCCCCAGGATTTTGGATTACACTTGACAGAGACATCACGTCCTTTGGGCGCGTAGTGTGTATCCTGAACTGCTCAATAAACTTCTTTGCCAACTCCTCGAAATTTGATACGGATCGCGGAGGAAGTCGGGTGAACCACATAGTAGCGATCCCAGATAGAGTAATCGAAAAGCACCTACACTTGGTGGCATCATTCGCTCTGGCTGAATCCATCATCCATTCGTACCTCATGACATATTGTCTAGGGTCAGTCTTTCCTTCATATGCAGGAATAGTAGGCATACTAAACTTCCTGGGGTACGCCGCTTGCAACACAACATCCATGAACGGAGTATGACTTCTTGACACTCCCCAGTCATCATTTGATAAGCCCTGATTCTCTTTCATCAATTGCCTGATCATGGCTATCAGATCGGGTGTCTGTATGGAAGGCGGAAGGTTGGAGTCTGTTCTACGCGCCTGTCCATGCTGATGCCTCCTCTCTTGGCGATCTGCCAATCGTGCATCTTGAGGTTCGACATCGTTAGCATTTTGATGATCTGGGCCTCTATCTTCCATCTGTATCCCGGTCCTGAAGCTTCCAGCTCTTGCTTGGTCGCGGTCTCCAGCTGTTCGAATAGCAGCATCTGCTCGCGCAGCATCAGTCTTACGGCATCTGCGCCTGGGAGGTTCATCAGAGGAAGTTGAGCTGTCAGATATGGAGTAAGCAGCGGGATTGCCCCCAGCATTCTGTTGCTGCTGTTGAGTGAGTTGTGCCATCAGGTTGGCATTAGCTTGCATCTGTTCTCCTAGTTGTCTCCTGCTTTCCCTAAGTTCTCTCATCAAGTCATTGAACTCTACTCTGGTGACAACTAGAGTCAGTTCTTGAGCGGCAATCCCTGCACTCGGGATCGCTGGTTGATTGCTAGGTCCTGCTTGTTGCACGCTAGCAGTCTCGCGGGCATCCGCATTATGAGAAGCTGACCTGGTACGTGGTCTTGCCATTGTAGAGTTATTGGTATGAACTCTGAGTAGAATCAACGGATGTCCTATCAGTGAGTCGGATCTTCTTTGGGGGATTTGTTCAATCCAGTAGCTTCAAAGCAGATCCTTGAGGTCTGAGAATTCGATTCTCAGTGAAAGCACCAAAGTGTTAGCACCAAAATTGGTCACTAACCTCGTTCAGAAAGATTGTGTAGAGATATAAGTGATGAAAGTAAATTAAACAGAGAAGACAATGCTAATTTAAATGCAGAAAGTAAGAACACCAAATTTATAGTGGTTCAGCGTAATTGCCTACGTCCACTTTGAGGTTAAACTTTATTGATCTTCCTTATAGTTGATTACAAATACAATTCGTGAATCAAATGCTTGAATGAAGTTGTTTAAGTAGAGAGGATGAGTCTTGAAAATGGCAGAGTCTCCCCGTGTTCTCTCTCCGAAAAAGGATCCCCCTCACTGTGACCCTGCCCCTCTATTTATAGACAAAGATGGGCTGGACTTCCTAAGTGGGCTGATGGCCGAACTCTCCAGCCCGAGTACAGTTGTCGCTGTATGCCAAGCAAGATTTGCCAAACGCTCTGATGCCGAGCAGTCCTTTCTGTGCCGAACGGTGTGGTTTGATGTTTGGGAAGTGCAGGATGTTAGTCAGTCGAAGCCGAACGCTCCTCTAGACGCCGAGTACTTTTGTGCCGAGTACTTCTGATGCTACCGGGTACTACGCCAAGTACTCATGTATGCCGAACCATAGATGCTGCCGAGTTCTCCTTGATGTCGAGTGCCCTCATATGCCGAGCAGCCTTGATGCCGAGCAGTCTTGATGCCGAGCACTCTCGTATGCCGAGCAGCCTTGATGCCGAGCAGTCTTGATGCCGAGCACTCTCGTATGCCGAGCAGTCCTGATGCCGAGCACTCTTGTATGCCGAGCAGTCTTGATGCCGAGCATTGGTTGACGCCGAGTGCCAGTTGACGCTGAACACTGCTGGATGCCGAGTACTCTCTGACACCGAGTTCCACTGGATGCCGAGTACCACGCCGAGTACTCCTGGATGTCAAGTGCTTCGCCGAACACTCCTGAATGCCGGACACTCTCTGATGCCGAGTACTGGTTGCCGAGTACTACGCCGAGTTCTCCTAGATGCCGAGTACTAGTTGCCTGGCCAAATATCCAGGAAACAGCAGGTGAAAGCTTTTGGTTTATAAAACAAACATACCTCAAGCTCTTTGGCCACCAACCTTTCGACTAAGAACCCTTCGACTCTGTCCAATTCATTACGTACCAAGTAGCTTGATATCATATGCATTGGTTTGACTTTGTCAAAAGATTAGAATCTTTCGACCTTGTCGGGAGGTCTGGGTCGGAAGGTTTACTGCTGTAATAGGCTGAAACATGCTAAAAGTACGATTTCTATGTTTTTAACTTAAAAGGGATTACTTTTCAACTAACATGCCTTTTTTTATCAAATTCTCATTGGTTAACAAATTCTTTTTAGAAATGTTCTACCACTATTTTCAAAATTATAATCATTTTATTTTACAAAATGCCCCTTCTCCTTAATTAAATATATAAAACATTTAAGTCACATACCTTAAATAATTTTATATATTCATCAAAACACTTAGGAAAAATCTATTTTAATATGTTGCCTAACATATAAAAATTTCAACCCAAAATAATTATTATTTCAGTCGAAAATAATTTATAACCCAATAAACAATTTCCTTCACTAGAAAATTAATATAAAATTCACTTTTATTTAGAAAATTATGAAAATTAAATCCTATCTCTATAATATCATTTTCGACCGATATTTAAATTTTCAAGTCATTTGGATGTCATCAATTAGGGTTTCCATATCAAACATATCATTTAAAACAAGTATGAACATGCATAATTCACCAACAAACATGCATATAACTTTTAATCCTCAAAACATGGCAATTACTTGCAAAAACATTTCGGATCTTAGTCTTAAAACTGAAAACCAAAAGAATATGGGATGTAGTAATTATTCACCTTAGCTCTGAGATTATAGATGTGAGATTTGATGTTGATTTAGTTGATTGTTTCCTTTCTCTTGAATCCTAGCTTTAATCTTCTTTTTGAGAGTGAAAATGGTGGTCGGCCTTGGTATTTTTAGTTTGATAGAAATGAGAATGAATGTGAGCATTCTATCTCCTAAGGGTTTAGGGTATAAGCTCCACCTATTTCCCATATTGCCGTTGTCATTTCCTAACACCTTTGTTTAGGTTATTTTATATTATTTAACACACTATCATGGCACGGCTACCCTTGGCTAAAACAAATATCAATCCATTAATCTCCATATTATTTTATTTAATTTTAGCTAATTAAATATCCCAAATAATGTTATAAAAATATGGAGTGTTACATTACTTCTTAACAAATTTCATAAAATTTGTTCGACTATTTTATATAAAATCATAAACCAGTTTTTTTTTAAGTTTTGTTTAGAAACATAATGCACATTGAAGCTAAGGATAACAATGCGCCTAAGAGACAAAACAAGGCTTTATAACAATTATTAAAAAAAATTGTTAAATTCTTTTAATCTCACTTTTTGAACAAACTTTCATATAGTTTGTTTAATTGTTTTATAGAAAATCATAAGCCAACTTATTTTTCTTTTTAAAATATCAAACGTCTACCGTTTCACATTTTTCAGAAAACATTTTTTTTACTGTTTTATCACTAAAATTGGAGTAGACAATAGCAACCTAATTTTCTAAGCCCACTTCTACCTATCAATGCCTTAAGCGCATAAGGTTTCTATTCTTCTTTCCAAAGATGGTCAAACCAAGTTTATTTCCAAATACACTACCTTACTTAAATATAAAAAAATCTAGTCATACCCTTGAGTAAATATGACTTCTTAAAACTACTTCTAATAGGGTTTTCGTTTTGATTGGGGAGGTCACCTTAAGGTCAATGAGTCTTCTTTTTTAAATATTATTATGCTCTATCTTTATCTTTATCTCATTATATGGGTCTCTTGTTGCTAATCTTCATCATTTACCCTTAAATCCTTAGTTTATTTGTCGCTGCTAGTTGGTATAATAAACCCCTACTAGCATTTCTTTACAAGGTAACCAAAATAAATACGAATGGCTCATTTCCCATCCCAACCGTTAAAACCTTAATATTTATTTTCTAACCCACAATTGTTTTGTTTATATAAGGGACATGCCAACAATTACCTCATGTGCTTACTTGTATATGGTGTTATGTAATAATACACATGCTAGAATCATAATTAGCTCCCCTAGTCAAACTTGGTTCATCTTATCTCTTAAAACTTGTTCTTATTCTCACTATCTGTGTTTGGGAATTATTTTTCAACTTTCCCCACAAATATTATAGGCATGAATATAAGGAATTTTGACATATATAGATAAAATATTTAGAAATCTCTTTGAAAATTTTTATTTATATATATTACAAAATAGTTTTTTGAAAAACTTTTTAGAATTTTTTTTGAAAAACTTCTTAAAAAACAATTTTATTTTCCAAATATTTTCAAGTACATTCTCTCAATACGTGCCTAAATCCTAGGGAATCATAAACCTAAGCTCTGATACCAAATGTATCAACCTGGATTTTCCGATACGAATCATCCCAAGAAAATACGAGCCATGGGGTTTTAAAACATTACTGAGAATAATTATAGAGACAGAGTTCTAAGGCATTCTACACTTTCATATCTCATAGTGGAAGGAATTAAAATATAAATATATAAATATAGACATTTCATAAGAACATTCTCCAAAATACTTGATTTACAAAGTACATCGTTTCCAAATTACAATATAAGTTTACGAACTTCTAATACAATAAGTAATTGTAAGAAAGCAATAGAACTCCATTTTTGAGCTTCTTTCTTTCCCGTTCTATGTCCAATCACTGCTAACCTGTCATCCTGTAGTGGTGGGAAAAAGAAAAGAAGGGAGTATGTTAGGCATAAAGTCTGGTGAATGAGAACAAGACTAATAATATGATTAAGTGCAATTAATTCTAAATTTAGTCTAAATGTCATAGAGTGTCAATATAACATGTCAGTGCATTTCTAAGGTCATATACCTAAGGATACTTATCTAACTCACCGGGTCAGATTTACGAATCAAAACCTCACACCATCGACCGGCCAAATCGAGATCTATTGTCCCTTATCTATTCAACTATGCCTGGAGAGGGAGGACATGAAATGCACAAAACAACCCGAATTTTGAGTTAATAACATAAAATGAATAATGATTTAAAAATTTATATCATTAATCTAGAATTTTATATTCTTTCATAAAAAATAAATTATTCTAGTATGATTTTCAAAGGGTTGAAATCATTATTGAGATTTTATTTAATTATAGTGAATTCTAAAGTTATAGAATATGGGAGAAATTAGAATTTTAGAGTTTTATTTAAAGATAATTGGAACTACAGTTTGAATAAGAATATTTATCTAGTTTGAATCTTTTTTTTTAAATAAAAGAAGAATTTGAGATTAGTAAGACTTCTTTATAAAAACATTGTTCATTGGTAAAATAATTTAAGAAGTCATTTTATTTATTTGGTTATGGTTTAAATACCTAAGCTTTTGATTTATGAAGCTATTAGTATGTAATTAAATAAAAGTGGTTATTTAATTATTTTTGGGTTGCAAATTAAAATTAAAGCCCAAAATAATGTTCATTTTATTAATTACTTAAGAAATTCTCTTATCTAAATGTAGAGCTTTGGTTTTAAGCACTTGAGTAATAACCATAGATTTAGAAACAAGAAGAAAGGGGCTTTATTAAATATATATATAAGAAGATAGAAAATTCATTATTTCTCTTATTGGGTTTCATTTCAAACCCAAGCCCATTTTAGCAATTAGCTAAGGAGAAAAATCCACCTCTTCTTTATACTATACGTTCATTACAGTAAATAGAAAACTAAAAGAAAGAAGAATCAAGTTTTCTCTTAACCTAGAAGCAAAGCAACAAATTAAAATAGTAATAAATTCTTAGAAAATCCAGGAAAATCAAGGTAATGATTTTGTAACCCTATTCTATTCTTTTGAGCAATTAAATTCAGTTTTGGGTTAAGATTTGAACTATTGTGTTCTTCTTTGTAAAATTGAGTATTAGGGTTTGCTTTTAAGAATTTGGGATGCTGTAGTTTATTGGCTGCTAAATTGAGGAGGAAAGGTGAGTTAAATCTCACATGATATATCTCTAAGTTTAGTTTCAGATGCTTGATGCTTTCTAATATCAGATTTTGATGGCTTTATATTTGAAATTGCAATGAATGTAAACTACCGCTTAAGACCAATTGAGATGCTTGCTGTTCATGAATGAAATCATCTTTAATTGCTTTAAATTGCTTCTATATGATGCTATTGGTTATTGCATGCAAGTATATGGTCATTATATGTCATATATTATTGTCGAACTTGAGTCAAGTCATTGGAAAGTCTACCGCATTGATTGGGAACGAGACTTGGAGCTTACAGCTTCAAGTACTCGCATTTAGTCAACTGAAACTAGGGTTTTAGTTGACTAGTCGAGTCATTCTTGGAGCATATAGCTCCAGGTATTGCGTCCAGCTGACTGACCCGAGATTCAGTCGACTAGTCAAACTTCCTAGAGTTGTACGCTCTAGGTAGCTGCTCCATTCTGTGACCTAATTCTAGATTTTCTTGCCTATTATTGTTTGGATTGTTTGTAATACTCCGATCATTTTAATACTTCCAATAACTTTGAGTTTCTGGAATTTGGTTTTTCTCCTTGATTTTATCTCTTATGTAGTTTTGATATTGGTTTCTTGGGGTTTATAAAATCAAATTCTGACATTCAATAATCATGTTTCAATGTTGCTTATTACATATGTATGTATGTATGTATGTATGTATGTATGTATGTATGTATGTATAGTTTTAAAACAAGCTATGGTTGAAATATAATTGGTTTAGAGTTATAAATTTAGTTTTGTCTAAGTTCAATCGAAAGTAAGTGTAAACTCTTTTATGGATTTTTGTATAACCATATATCGTTTGGATAACTTTTCGGGTGACTTGCTTTCTAATTTTCTGAGATTTAATTCTCCGATTTGGTGATTCCTTGTTCCAATGATTTTGAAATTACATATAAATTTATTTAATATATATGGTTTGAATAAAGGAATTTACAATAGAAAGTTTATATAATATACCAATCTAAAAATTGTTTCTAAATTAATCTACTTCCTTTTATAAATGATTTTAATAAGTAATTATATATTAAATACAATTAGTAGAAATAGTTTATAATTTAAAAGTATGGTTTTGAAATATAAAGCTATGTTGTTTCTAAGCAAATGTTTGTATATCGATATGGTTTTGGAATATGAGTATTTATATTTTTATAAATAAATATGTACTCATTTATGGGGATTTTGGAATAGAGTTGTAAAACAATATATCTTTTTAAGGAGATTTTGCAACAAATATACATATACACACACATTTTGTTTTCTATTCGGATTTATAGCTTATGTACTCAAGCGATAAATAAATATATATAGTTGAATAACACTTGAGTTTAAGGATTTTAAAGGAGAAGTTTGAAAGTAAGTATATAGAGAAAGTATTTTAAAAATCATTTTGTATATGATAAAAAGTATATTATTTACTTTCAGAACTATAATCTCTATTGGCTTTTATTGTGGTCGACCTTTGGCTATTTATATGCAGTTTTAGCATTCTTGTGTGACTTTTGAGATTTTTGCTTTCTCGCAATTTCTACTTTCACTTGAATGAGGAATCTAATTAAACGATTTAGCCATACATGTGGTATGAAACATATGTATTACTTTATAGGTTAATTATTGGACTTGTTCGATTGAATATTTTAGTCAAGTGGGATTTACAATCTTTTACTAAATATTTAAGTATCGCAAAGTAGTTATGGGATATTGGGCGATACACATTTAATTACTAATTAAGAGTACATTACACTTTTCCAATGGAGTTTACAATCTATTAGTAAACATTGAATTTCACCGGGTGGTATGGGGCACCTTGGCAAAATCCATTTGATTACTAATTGAGAGTAGGTGACACTTTGGAGGATGGCGTAGCCTTTGTGCTCGTCTTTAGGGAGGCGACCCTTCGTGGTCGTTAGGTGTAGCTTTCATCCCCATCTTTGGGGAGGCCACCTTTCATGGTTTCAGACGTAGCATTTGCGCTCGTCTTTGGGGATACGATCGATCGTTAAGTATATCCTTATGCTTGCCTCTTTGTGTGGCGCCATTTTGTTATTGATTTTGAACTTTGAGTTTTGATTCACCAATTTAGGATTTCACCATATTTATATTTAGCCTATGTGGGTCAATGTTCGAGTTTTGGGATTTGGTGATATTTGATTTGAAAGTGCAACTTGCTATATTTATAGTTATTTTCAGATATTTGCGTACTTCTTATGAGATATTATTGGTGATATTTGGGGTATTTCCTTATGGCTAATCTTTGAGATTTGAGACTTGATTTGGGATTTCACCATAACTCTTATTTGCCTATAAAGTGTGTTTCGTAATTTGGTGAAATATGAGATGCGATGCCATTTACTTTCTTATGGCTATTTGGACTTTGGGATCACTTGTTATGAGTTATAGTTATGGTATTTGAACTGTTTAGTTTCTTATACTATTTAGATATCTATATGTTTGATGTTGTGCATGCTTATTTTTATGATCTCCCCTTTTTATATTTAAAGATAGTCTTAACCTTTTATTATTCTTATAATACACGGGTTAGACCGAGACTTGATAGGTATAGGAACTCAGTGACCTTAGATGAGGGCTGGCTAGAGTAGATATATGCAGTGCTACCTATATGATAGAGTTTCACTTTGAGATGCTAGTACTATATGTATACTTGTTGTATGTATTGATATAGTGTTGGCTTAAGTTGTTAAGTATACTTTTGAACCTGTCATTGTTTATGCATGTATATATATGTATATGTAAGCCTAGTATTTCCTTTTGTATACTTACATTTTAAAGAGATGATTGGAGTATTATATTCCCATTGTGATTTGTGATTCTGTGTTGTATATTATGTGAGATATTGTTCTGAATTATATTAAGCCACTGTATTATTGTTTTATGGCTGGATTGTATACGTCGAATCTCTTCTTGTAAGGAAAACAAAAAATATAGTCATATAATTTGACGTATCGGTACTCGCCCAAGGCACTACTTTGGATGGTCGCTCCTAACTAGCCTTATTCTCCATTTACTTGACAATATTACTTAAAATATTCTTGGGTAATATAGGAATAAAGGTGGAGCATTACATGCACTCTTGCAAAATGACTCATCGAATGCACCCGCGCTCATCTCTTGATCGTGGTGGCAAACTGTCTCTTATTACCTACTCTGATGTTCACTGCTTGCAAATCACCGCTAGGACCGGGCTCCCACCTAGTATTGTCGCATTTTCTATGGCCACTTATCGTCCAGCTCCAGCATCCACCAGTACCACGTTGTGCAAGAAAATGTGCGTAACTGAATCTCATGTTAGGACCAGACCCCCCTTAGGAAGTGTTCCCGTCAGTGCTGTGCTTACCCATACGTAACACTCGCTAAAACTAATGTGAATAAATCACACTTATCTTACTAAATCCAGTTTCGACATCCGTTTAACGGACTATCCAATTGCCTACGTTTACAGATCTTTTGGATCTTATCCACTTAGCAAAGTAAATTCTCCCTACAAAGGGAACTAACTTCCTTACTCTCTCGCGCATACATCATGGGCCAAAATAGTGCAATATACCATTCATTATTCATCAAAATTTCTTTTATTTCATTAGGCTAAAGGTCAAGGTTGAAATCATCTCTTTTGAATTGTTGTTTGTTCACACGTTATTTGTCAAGTTATACACATATTGGTGAATCCTGACTTTAGTCTAATTATCAATTTACAATTAAAACATAATAATTTAAGGTTTGCTGTTTAGGGTTTACAACTTGATAATAAAATAGGTTAACAATTTGTTGTACTTTCGATTTTAAGATTTTAGCTTTAAATTTACTATTTTGGCATATTAAATTTACGGTTATCTACCATATTCAATAACATATCCATCTCCAATTTAGATTTAATATATATACGATTTAATTATCCAACTCTTGCCTATTATTCTAACCCACATACAGATTCAATTAATTATCCATTTCGTGCCTATTATTCTAATCTATACGCATGTTCAATTAATTATCCAATTCATGCCTATTATTCTAATCCACGTGCATGTTCAATTAATTATCCAATTCATGCCGATTATTCTAATCGATAGGCATGTTCAATAATTATCCAATTCGTGCCTATTATTCTAATCCATACACATGTTCAATTAATTATCCAAATAATTAGATTTAACATCAAATTCTATTTTAATTTACAGATCTATAATTTACTAACCTAAAATTTTAGATTAACAATTCAATATTGGGAGTTTAACAATCTAACCAACTTAAAATAAATTTGAAACTAATTGATTTAACCATTTAATTAATCTGTTTCCACTCACCTCCGTCCTAAGCTTCAGATATGATCTCCAAACAGTGTATTCCCCTTAGATCTTCTTGGACTCCACTCTAATTGCTAGATCTCCTTTTTAATTTTGCTCTAAATTTGGCTTAGATTGAGATTTGGGTTTGATTTGGAGTTTTATTTTTGATTTAAGAACTGGGGAAGAAATTATGGTTTCGGTAGAGATTTGGGCAAAGTTTTACTACTATAACTTTTTGATTTTAGGGTTAACTTAGTTTCCAATTTATAGAGGTTAAAAGTGAAATTATGGCATTGATTTGGGCTAGAGAATCTTTTGTTTACATTCGATCCAGTTATAATACTTGGTAACGAAGGAACGAATCAAGGTCGTGCATCACAACGCTCAAATGACATCAAGTATTCTTATTTTTCAAGTGCTAGGTCGACCTAAGGAGATTATGGGTCGACCTAGAAGGGTCTTGGGTCACCTATAAATCCTAGGTCGACCCATAAAGCCTACGGGTCGATCTGTGAAGACCTTGGGTCGACCTTTATATATATTTTTCAAATTTCTATTTATTTCTTTTTTTTTGAACTTTCAAACATTCATAACTTCTCCGTACTAGCTTTCAAAGTGTTATATACGAAAATCATCTAGAAAATCACTACGAATGCAATGGTGTAGGTTTCGTAGCCAAATTTGGATATTTGTGAAAATTTTCTTTTTAGCCCTTGTTTTAATTAAATTCACTTTCCTTATTAAAATTTTGTTTTAAATTCTTTATTTAATTTCGGTAAATTTTCGGGATGTTACACCTCGGTCGATTATTTTTTATAACTCCACCACAACCATGCTGCTCTCTACATCCTCTGCACAATGGTGATCCTTTGTATGACAAGAACTTGATCTAATAGTTATTGCATATGCTGGTACCATTTGCAAGTTATGGGTTATCACAATTTGGAGTGAATACGATTTGAGGGTTGTCGCAAATTTAAGCTGCCACAAGTTGCAATTGCCACAAGCTATGGTTATTACAAGTTAAAGTTGTCGCAATATTAATATGGTACCGCAAGTAATAATTTGCAAGATACGTTGGAGCTTTCACAAGTTGAATAACATGCTACCGTATGTTATATTAGCTATTGCAGTTTCAAATATTGCATTGGTTCAAATTCTCAATCATTTTTCCATTGACCCACAATTTTGTATCAATTGCTCTTTATATCGTTGGAAAGATGGAAGTCTCTTCTTTTTAATAGATCCAATCGCATGTAATTTCAACTAACCTTGTGAGAGTTATATGCTCTCAAAGTTGGATACTTTTAGCATGTTTTCTACTTGGAGAAATTTAAACGTTGAATTTCTAATAACATTATTTTCTCTCCACTCTCGAACGTTATATCTTTTAACTCACATATCCATTCGGGATGAAACCAAGACCATTGTATTTAAGGGAATCTCCACCTTTACACTATATATTACAAGAAATACATGGCTTCTATTCCAAAGTTATCTACCCTTAGAAATGTAATCCAAACCTTTAATTTTTTACTTAGAAAATTCTTGAAGAATAAATTTTGAAAATGATTTTCATCCAACTTTCAAAGGTTATGATTTTTGCATCATAACTCCAAATGAAGCATAATATATATCGTTAGGAAGAGGGTTTCACAAGCTTTTCAGTAACCCAAAAATCATTAAAATCAAATGAAGTGGTTAAGAAATTTTAGTGCTTAATGTTGGATGTATATTGTTTTCTGTTGGTGTTTTTGACAATTGCCATATTATCATCGGATTAGGTTTTCTTTTCAGTTTTACACTAGAAAATTTCAAAGATATTTTTATGTTAATTGTGTTTTCATTAATTAATTAATTATGTGATTAACTATCTATTTGTAATTCCAAATAAAATACGAACAAAAATAGAGAATCTTACACATATAAAATCACTTTTTCTACAATACATCTTTGATTTTGGAAATAATAACCATTATATTAGGGTTTAATCATTTTTAGCTCTTTAAACTAACTAATTTTGCATTAAAAAAAGTTATTTCTAACTTTTTGAAGGTTTGGATTAATATAATGTTGAAAACCAATTATAAATCAACTAGGAAACATAATATCAAAATTTGAAATGATTACATTTATCAAAACTTGAGATACAAGGGTTTTAAGCTCTCTTCTTAAGCTAAAATTAATTTTTTCGGTATCGTTAAACATTCAAGTGATAAACTGATTAAAATCCATCTCTTGAAACTTCACTAAATCCTATTAATATATTAAAAACAAAATTAAACACATTTAGGGATTAGGATGGAATGGAAATATTACTCTCTAAAACATTAATGAAAATGGGAAGTGCTTGCTTTATCTCTCCTATCTTTGTCAAAAAAAATAGAATGCTTTCCTTATTTCCATTCCTTTTAGAAACAATTAACGTTTCTCTTTTTAATTTTTCATATGAATGGTCATGAAATGAGGGTATAAGGGATTTCTTTATGATTTTAGGTTTTCCTAACTCATTTAGCCTAAATTATATCATTTAGTTCCTTAAATGTCATTTAATTCATAATTCTTTGACTATAATATTTAATTATTTAATCCAAACGTCGTACTACATTTTAATCACTAATTTTCTTTAAGTGTCATTCCTTAATCAATTAGTTAGTCAACGAGTAATTCTCCACCTATTTTTGCATCAAAATAAATCAAGTAAATTAATAAGCAAATTAATCACTTTCCATAAATTATTAACATAAATAATTATAATAAACCAATTATTATTAATCATGTTTCGTACGGTTAATTTTCCTCATTTAACTTGTATAATGTAATTAATTTAACTTAGTTGTTCTACAACACTTAAATAAGTAATTAATTTCTCATTTGATTATTTACCCAAATAAAATAATCATTATTATTTACTATTTCCTTATATAACATCTATTGACTAATTGTAATTAATAGCAATGTTTATAAATAGCTATCATATATATACAAACATAAGCCATCACAAATAATAGCTATTTAAAATTGTGTGTTCCACCTATCACAATTTATAAATAACATAACCACCACATATTATGCTCTATTTCTATTGCAAATTATGCTATGACACGATATAACCACCATAGATAATAGCAACCACATCGTATAACTACCGTGCTCTATAACTATTACATCTTATTTAGCCATCGCAAATACTACTTACCATAAGTTGACCCTTCACAATAAATATGCTACTGCAAATTTTAACACAATACATATAATAACATGCATCATCCATAAGCTTCACTTCATGTTTAACCATGAGCAATAATTACTAATAACTATTACAACATATAATTATTGTGACTTATAACCATCACACTTTTTGAGTCCTTATGAGTATATTTCTTGTACATGTGATAATGTTACTATACTTACGAATAACTAGAGTAATTACAATTTACCAGTTAGACCTTTCTGTGTGTCCACTACACTTAACTACTAATTATTTATTCAGTTTGGATAAATATATTTTGGCTGTATCATCATTCAATCGCAGCATAATCGCTACATCCTTGAATATGATAATACTAATCTATTGGTTATTACAAGTATATATTAATCTGTTAGAGTCAAGAGAAAATATCTATTTAGCTATGTAGTGTACTTGGTTATTCAGAAGATCTCTATAAAAGAACGAGACCACCATAGGAGTAAGGCTGATCTGATATTTCCTATGAAGCAAGTGGGCATGACACCTATGAATGTTTTTTATCTGTGAGGTCAAATTAATAAACTTATCATATAATGCCACATACCATGGTATGTTTGAAATCCTATTGCATAGTTCTTAACCCAAAATACCACTAACATAACAAACATGCATAAGGGATCTCAAAATGGGAATATCAAACATATATCCCAGCATAGAAACCAAGTGTAATTAGGATATACTAATAACACTCTATTTGATTATTCAAAAAATAATTTTCTATGTCTGTCATTTGTAAATTTGTTACAAGACATGGACTTGAGGAATAAAATCTTTTTTGGTTTATTTAAAGATTATTCAAGTTATAGGGAATAAAGGAATGTCAATTTTATCTCCAAATGTTAAAGTCCTTAAAGGGCCGAGTGATAATGATTACTTAGCCAAACTTGGGGAACTTTTTGGTGAAATTTTCCAAACCCCTTTTAATAGTATAGGTATAATTGAATTGTTGTCAACTGATGATCGATGATAATTTTGTCAAACCTACGATTTAGGCCATTTCACGCCTTGATTCTTCCATTAACATTTGGTTCGATATAGGTGAGTACATGAATCTGATTTCACTAGTATATTCAAAATCAAGATTTAAGGGCAAAATTAAATTCTTTGGATCCACTATTGGATGTGTAACTTGTTTATTGTTAAACAATCTGAAGTTTTATCGATTGCAAGTTGTTATAAACAAGTTAGGAAGATGAGCTAAAAGGTGATGCCTTATGATGAATTTACTATCCAACTCATTAACACAAGGGTAAACACCAAGAAGGGTCCACCTAATGGTAGTGGTTTAGCGAAAAGAAATTGTTTTTTAAACATAGCTGACTATAAATCAAAGTGTGATCTAAAACTTTTAAGGGTTAATATTTGAAGATAACAAGGTATATCACTCAGTATTGGTGGTACTCTCACAATGTTTAGGAAATTTCCTATATTGAAAGAGGGACTGGAGATATTTGGATCTTTCTTTGAGCTATGTAAATTCTTGGAATTAGACTAATGTGTGTGTGAAAGCAAATGTTACTTGCTAACACTAGGCTTAAAATGTAAAATGAGGCTAAAAACAAGCAAATTAAAGGATACAAAGATATAAAGTGGTTCGGCTAAGATTGCCTACATCCACTATGAAGATCTCTTACTATATTTTTCTCTTACAATTACAAAAAATTATAAGAGAATAAAAGAAATAAACACTTAAGACTAAAAAGTTTCTAATCTTAAGAGCTTAGGGCTTTAGTTTGCTATGAGAGCATTTCTTTGATGTGAGAGAAAAACAAGAAATCAACCTTCAACCCCTTTCATGTTGCATGCCATGGGGTATTTATAGTAGTTGAAGTGAATGATGAATGGTTGACATTGTGTAGTAAAATAGGTGGCAAGTGTGCCTAGTCGTTGATTTGGTTGCATGGGCTGATCGAAAACAGCTGTAAAGATGGTGCGAAATGTGTGGTTGAGAAGTATGCCAATTGTCAATCCGTACCAAGCGCATGCTTTGAATTTAATGCACATTTAATGTTGGTGGCAGGCTACTAGAGTAGGCATGCTTTTGGCATACTTGCTATAACACCCAGTAAAGCTTGTTGTAAAACTCATCATTTACTTTGGTATGTCTAGGTGGTAAGGCGGATGAGTAGCTTCTTCCGAGCTATGTTGGCTGGTCGCTTAATGAGGAAAGCAGAGTATTGCTAAGGACCAAGTCGCAAGAGAAATGCTAGGTATACTAAGGGATGATGAGACGGGCTGCTTGGGACCGGTCAAAGGTGGGTTGTGATGTAGTCGGGCCAATGATGGGTCATGCTTGATTCGGGCCTTATATGGAGAATTGATTGTTGAACCTACCTTGAGTTGAGTTATGCCAACTAGTCATGGACCTTGAGTGTAGCCGAGCAGATGGGATGGCTTAGGGCTAGGTTGAGTGTGGACCAGCGTGAACTCAGCTAGGCTTGGACGTGCTGGGATGGCTTAGATTGGTTCGAGCTATGTTGAGTTGGCTTGTTTATTATTCTTGCAAGAAATTCGAGCAACATTTTGCCCCTTAAGCCCATCTCTATTAGCAGGGGTGGTGTAACAACCCGTATTTACGCATCGAAGGATCGTAAAACATTTTTATTGTATTCATATGAGGTCGTATGGTTCTGTAATTTGGATATGACTCATAGGGACATTATACACACCTATGATTTTTTTTGAATTTCTACGTGACCATTTGATCCTAAAAATCTTTTTTGGCTATAACTTTTGGTAGAAGTTGAATTGGCATCTAAAAGTAGTTTTATTGCTTTAGGATGAGGGTTTCTCATTCCGTAAAGTGGTCATAATGGAAAAACGGACTTACGGTTAGCAAGTTCTGCATGTTTTAAGTTTTGAGAGCGGTTGACCAGAATTAGTGTGTAATTAACTAAGCCCACAAGTAGGCTCATTAGTCTAATTTGAGATTACTATAAATAATGGGCCGAAGAACCAATATAAAACTTTTTCCTCTCTCCCAAATCTGATCTAAACTCCCATTAAATCGAGATTCATCCAAAATCACCCAAATTACTCTTTAAATCAAACCGAATTGAAGATTAGTGAATAAATCATTGATTAGAAGATAGAGATCATTAATTTGGTTGATTTGCATTGCTTTTCGTTGCTACCTGCTTTTGGTCGAGACTCAAATTGGTTGAATTCGGTAATTGGTGAGTGGTTTATGCCTTCACTATCCTATGCATGTTTATATGGTAGAATTATAGATTTTAACATGATTTTTGATCTAAAGATCCTTTTTTTACTTTAATCACATGTTAACATACGTTTATTACCTAAATTGATGAATTATAATATGATTAGTAGAAATGGTTTTGTAATTTACCTTATTCATAGTAATAGGTTTATTGATTTCTTAGATTTGGATTAGAATATGCTTGATTGCTATAATTCTATGTATTGTTGTATAATTGGATGTGGATGCATGTTATTCTACGGTTGTATGTTGTGCTTTGATGTTGTTTGTTAGTGTTTTGGATGTTTAGGAAGATAGGTTGGAGAATTTGGCAAATCAGAGGCAAAGATGGTTGGAATTGGGCGAAACTTGGAGGATATGTTCTGGAGCAAGGGAGGAGCTCACGAAATAAGTCACACGTTCCAATTCCTTAACGGGATGAGTCGGTACCGGCTTAAATAGGTCGGTACCGAGTTATTTTGGTTGATCCAATTGGTCGGTGGTTGGCATGGTTGGATAGAGCTTGGCTAGAGGATCTTGTCCATAGCCAGATGCATAAGATTGTCTATGTATTGGATGTTATGATGAGTTATTTCTAGAACTTGAAGTTGGAGCTTTAGATTGGGGGCGAAGTTGTTTTGGTTGATGGGTCGGTTTCTAAAGCACCAAGAATGAAGTACTGGAAGCAAGAAGGAAAGGTTAGCAAAATTAGCCAAGTATATGACTCAATACCGAGTAATTTTGACTCGGTACCTAGTTTATTTTATGCATGATGGAGGGATGACTCTATAGATCATGATGGAGGTTTTAGCTCATTCGCATTAGGTTGGATGGCGATGTAACAAATTGATGAAAGCTTTGTATCTTCGGTTCATGACTCATGGTGAGAGTAGGTATCGAAGATAGCGGCTCAATAAAGGGGAGAGTGTAGAATGGGGAACGTGGTGGGTTCCTAAATAATGGAAACTGGATTGAGCAGAAAGAAGGGCTCGAATGTTTGTGCTAAGGAATCATTGGTAACTCGGAGTGTTTTCTGTTGTATTCAAAGCAGAGGTATTGTAAATGGGGATGTATATGGGTCAATGGACGGACCTGTATACCTTAGACCAATGGCTTTGGGTCTAGTGTCTAGCTTTGAGCTATGGGACATGTATCAAGCTTTAGGTTGCATGATACCAGAGTACAAAGAAAACTGGGATTTCCATTAGTCCCTACATAGGGGCCATACAAGTTATTATATATTCAAGGCATAGAGATGAGTGATAGTGAGTATTGTTTGATGGATGCTATGGTTGCTTTCTTTAATGGGCTATCACTCAGGGATAACATTGGAGTGGGTACTAGAGATAAGGATATTTGGACATCCACTATTCTATCTAAATAGTACCTTTATGATATTGTAGAGCAGCATATTATAGTGTTATGTGCTAACTCTTTGGTTGTAGGGGTAGGTCAGGTATGGTTCGTGTACTCTTGTTCCTTACCATATTTACCTATATAGTACTTTAAGATTCATTTAACGCTCACACCAAAGTGTTATATGACTCAAGGTTTTATGTTTTGCTTCTTATTATCTAGGGTGCTCTTAAATGAGTAGACTAGATAATAGGTCTTGGTGATGTAGTAGTTGTGTGGAGGACGAGTTGGATGGAGCTATCTCGTATTATATACATATCTGGATTTCTATGCTTTCCGCTGGGAACCACTGTGGAGCCTTGACAGTGCTCTCTTACTTCCTTCTTGTTGAGATAGTTATTTAAGTTGATTCTATTGTATATACTCTATGACTATTGATGTATAACTTTATGGATCTTATAATCTAATGATTAGTTCACATTGTTATTACTGTCTTATTTGTCGAATCTGTAATATTTTATTTTATTCATGCACTGTGAGGTATACGATAGGTTATATGCTGTGTTTGGTTTCATTTTCAACCCTGATGATCATCCTATCGATTGGGCACAACTACATCGCACTATTTATATACTATTGGTGTTGGTGGTATAAGGTGGTTGTCACATTTGGCATCAGAGCTTTGGTTACATGATTAACTAGAGTTGATACTATGGTCTAATAGAGATGGGGAAGGTGTTATCGCCTTAGACTGGATCCAGAGTGTATATATACGAGATAGTGCATACTTGTTTTATGTTTTGGTTTTCAAAGCTATATAGTAATATATTATATAATATAAGTCGCATGCACACGAGTATCATAGACACAGTATTCTTTATGAGTGACTGATCATTCTTGTTACAAATAAGAATGAGCCGACATATAGGGAACACTATGAGAAATTCTGCTTTAGGAATCGAAGAAGGGGCAGGATCAGGAGTTGATATGCCTAATTTTCTAGATATATTCAATGTTTTGATGGCGTATATGATAAGGAATGCTCCTGGTATGGATGTAGGTAGAGGTGCTCCCATGCAAGTGCCTTGGGCTGATTTTGCTAAGTTGAGCAAAGATTACTCTACTTTGGGAGGAAAATCAGCCATAGAAATGAAAGATTCGCGCATATTAAGTGATATGGAAGTGGATGATGCGATGAATAGAAAGTTGGCTTCTAAACAACTTCAGGGGTGGGCCATGAATTGGTGGAACGCCGTTACTATTGCTACGCTTGAGGATCATTCAGTTGGGAATAGTTCAAGGCAAGGTTCGACGAGATGTTTATTTCGGTTGCCCAAAAGTCGGTATTGTTCAGGAAATTTGCTGATCTCAAGCAAGGAGAGATGTCAGTTTTTGAGTATGTGGCAGAGTTTAATGTTTTGGCAAAGTATGAGATGTCATTCATCGACACTCCATTGAGAAAGAATGAGAAGTTCATTATTGGCTTAAATAACTATTTTGGAGAGAAGCTCGTAGATCACATTGATGAACCATTTTGAGAAGCTTTTGGAGAAGGCGCTTTGTCATGAAAATCTGTACCCTAAATCTAGGGTTGTTGTTTTTTCCATGGAGAAGGAAGGGCCAAAACCATAGCAAGGTGGTGGAGGCAAGAAAATATGGAATGGAAAGAAGAAGTAGTCTCAGGGGAAGAATGGTTAGAAAAAGGGAAAGGGGGAACCTACTTGCTATGTGTGCAAGGAGAAGGGTTGCTTGATTAAGGATTATAAGGTGAGTGAGAAGAAGAAATGTTACAACTGTGATAAGCCTGGGCATTTGAAGAAGGATTGCTCGGAATCGGTGAAGGATAAGCAGGTTGTGAAAGCGTATGCTTTGGACGATGTCCCGACTACGTCGAATGCTCCCTCAACGAAGGAGAAGGGAAAGGGGGTGTAACGACCCAGAATTTCTGTTATTTGAAATTCGTATATTTAATTGATTTTAAATATTAACAAATAAGATTTATAAGCCGAATGAATTTAATTTCGAATATAGTGATTTAATTGGACAATTAAATCGATAATTTAATATTTGAAATTCCAGAAATAATTGGAAATTGGGTTTAATGTGTATAAAAATAATGTATAAAGTTATATTAAATCATATTGGAGTTATAATGATGTTTGCAAACTTTTAAAATTGAATTAAAAGTTAATTTGTGAAAATTGAATATTTAAATATTTAATTGATGAGTAAAAATAGTCATTTTTCAAACAGTCTTGGATTTCGATGAAACCAATTTCATCGGATCCGTAATGTTAAATTATTGTAAGGTTTTAAATTTCGTGTCAATCGGATTTACGGTTTGTCCGGGGCGAGCCAAAACGCATAGAAATCGTTTTAATCGATTTAATTTAAATTTGATCGTTTAATTCCGTAACTCGCACATATGACCGAATTAGCTCCCGAAACACGTTCCATTGTGTTCGGAACGCGGGTAAAACCTTAGAAACACCAGCCGGAACGTTTGATTTCGAGTTCGAAAATTTTCGAGATGAATAGTGTTTTGCAAATTTCTATAAAAGGCCAAAA
The DNA here is from genome assembly GCA_030737815.1 of Allium fistulosum. NCBI lineage: Eukaryota > Viridiplantae > Streptophyta > Magnoliopsida > Asparagales > Amaryllidaceae > Allium > Allium fistulosum. The sequence continues at coordinate 73,406,526 of CM060903.1, forward strand.
TAATTTCACTTTTTCACAAAACCCTAAGGGTTAGGGCTGGCCGCCGTGCTCTATTCCAATGGCCAGAATTTCGCATCCTTTATCCCTCGATTTCTCCAAATCCATCAATCGATTCGAAAAATCTCCCACTACAAAATGAAAGAGCACTCCGAGATCTCGAGATCCAACGGTCGAAATGGGTTATGGTTCATCGTAGGCGAAGGAATCTCGCCACGTTCGTTCCTTTTTTATGCACGTTTTTCAATGTGAAATGGCAACCAAGTTCGACGTGTTCAAGGGAGAAGGTGGAGCTCGCGAGGGGCATGCGAATGATGGTCTCTGATCATCGTCGAAGTGGAGGTGGGTGGCTCGAAAATTCGTTGAAATAGGCGGCCAAATGGGTTGCGTGCGTTCGTATGACTTGGGGAAGAAGAACGTGAGCGGCCCAGATCTGTGATGGTTGAAACGTACGGCTGTGGACGATAAAGGTTTAAAAAAATTAAAATAAAAGTTGTAATATATATATATATATATATTTAAATCGTACAATCTTTAAAGCATCGTATCTTTGTCATACGAGGTCCGTTTTTGACGAAACGACTTGCGTTGGGTTCGTTTTGTCGAGCACTACGTAATGGAGCTGGATTGGAGTCAATTGGAGCCAGTGATAATTTCGAGTAAAATTAAACACGTGTTTAATTTTATTGGAAATGAAACACTACAACCGTTATTGAAAGCAAGGTGAGAACTCCTCACTCAATCGAATTGTGTTTCGATTTAAATTTTAAATAGTTAGATTTAAAATTGCTTGATTGTGTGATTGAATGATGATTGCTATCTGTTGTGTTGATATAGACCCTATACACCGTATATTAAGCGGAGGTTATTTATTAAACCCATATACCGCGATATTCCACCTTGAAGTGGAATGGGTATTATATATGTATTTGGAGTTGATTTCCCGCATTATATAGCGGATGAGACCCTATTGCGCTACATAATAGCAGATAGTATTTTATAAATCCCATATACCGCGATATTCCACCTCGAAGTAGAATTGGTATTGTGCTAACATCTGTGGATGCAGAGAAACAGGTTGGAGGGATCCAACTGGATTCCTAAAATAATTGAATTTGTTTCAATATTGTGTGTTGATTATTTATAATCTGTGTGTGATTATATTGTGATTGGAATTGTGGAAGGCTATAATTTAGCCGAATATATTTTTGGTATCGTTGGATACCAGAAATAAATAAATTGGATTTTCGAAATTCAAGTTGAAATTTTATCGAAAAATTTATTTTTGAGAATTGGATAAATTTAAAAGGAGTTTAAAAAGATAAAAGTCTTATTTTTGAACTGTATTGAATTAAATTTCAAATTTGGGAAAAAGGGCTTAGTAAAGGGATTTTTAATAATATTATTTATAAGTTGAAGAATTTATTTAAAATTTTTATTTTTAAATAGATTTGAAGAGATAAAGAAATTTATTTTAAAAAAGAAATAATTTGGAAATTCGTTAAAAATTTGATTTGGTGTTTTGAAATAAATTTGAAAATCAATTTGAAATTAATTGATTATTAATTTACCATAACTAGTGAAAATTTATTTGTAGAAATTTATCTGATTTAAATTAATCAGATGATTAAATTAATCCTACTTATGGATGTTTGGATTATATTGGATGTTGAATTGTTTGACATCTCTGATATGTGTTGCTTTGTGATATATCCTGATTTGTGTTGTGATCTGTAATTTGTTTATCTGTGATATATATATCTGTGATCTGTGAATGAAAGATAAGCATTATAGTTTATACCGCTTATCAATTATATTGTTATATTTGATCTGTGATGGTTGAATGTTGTTGCACTATTGTGTTAAACCCTTGGACTACACAATACACACACAAATGTGGATTTCACGTGGAAATCGGTTAAGTCACATATTTTTATCAATTTTGGAAATTGAATTCTTGAATCCAAAATAGTTTTGGAATTGAAATTGAAAGTTTTTGAAAATGAGTTTCAAAAATAAGAGTTATTTTAAATAACTTAATAAAATTTGAATTTAAATCATTTGATTTAAATTTTGAATTCAATACTTGAAATTGAATTCAATAATTTGGGAATTTTGATTTAAAAGATTTTACAAGTGTAAAAGTTGTTTATATGGGTTTTTAACCATTTAAAAATATGGTTTTGGAAATTTAAATTTAAATTCAAGTTTTATACTTGGATGGCTTTAACCTGTGTAATTGTAACCAATTTTTCCCAAAACGAAAACTATCCGTTTTCAAATAATAATAGCTTTTATAAAGTGAAAAGATTTCCAATTTGTATCGAAACATTTCAAGTTGAAATGAAATTGTTCATAGTTTGGAAAAACTATGAATTAACCTTTGTGAAGATGATTAAGCTTTATTTTGAAATCAAAGAAGATTTTAAAAGGTGTATCTTTTATATTATGAAAGACTTGAATGTGACTAGTTTTGAAAGCTATAAGTTAAATCTTGATTTAAAGATTTAATGGGTTAATCAAATTGAAATGGAAATTGGTTTGGAAATCTGTGAATGAATCTTTGTGAAATTGGGTGAACTTTGTGAAGTAAATCTTTTTGTTTAAAGATTTAAAATGGTAATTTGTTTAAACCATTTAAAGGAAAGGATTTGGGTAATAAGTTGTGACTTAATTGAAATCCCTATATCCATACGTTTTTAATATTGCGTTCACTATTCGGTTTAGCCGGGAAAGGACCTTTGTGTCATATAACCCATTCCGAATAAGTGATACGACGATATGGATCGCATTGAAGACCGGTGGTGAAGACCTGGTATTTGTGAAAATGATAGGATGACCTATCGATTGTCTCTGCACCGTTAGCTACGGTATAGAGATTTCCTTTGTGATGGGAAGTTCGATCGGGATTGTGAATACCCGGATTGCAAGGGCTTCTTTTGAAGTGCCTTCGGTTCTGTTCGAACCCGGAACAGACTTGTATGGTTACATGTCTGACATTACATTTTTAGATATAAAGCTGATTTCTTTCAAATACATTTCTGTTTGGTGGCGGAGAATTTATTCTCTTAGCATAACACCCTTCTCTGAGACGTACGAGCTCAGAGGTTATGTAGTTGAAAGTTATCAGTGATATACTCCCAATTTGGTAGTATGGCATGCTGAATGTTGTTGTGTGATGATTATTTATTAATCATTTGTTGATCAAAGCGTGGCTTTGTGAAAAAGCGTAGCTTTGTGGACGAGACCTCTTCGAACCTCACAACCCGGAAATGGTCAAAACAGGAATATGAGGCAAGGTTATGAGGGTCGCTCCCTTTAGGGTATGTCATTTCCTTCTGGAAAAGGGTGGTATCAGGTATGGAGCCCTGGTATTTAACCTATGTGGTTACTCCAATCTCATTTACTGTGTGATTGTTGTTTTGTTGAGGCGCCTCAGATAAAGGTCCCAAAGGACCGGGGGGTGGCATATTGGTGTAGTAGTTACCCAGTGTAAGGGGTAACTCGGCCTTGTGTTGGTAGAGAGCTAGTTAGTTCTCGGGACGTCCCGCCAGAGGCAATCCCATTGATAGTAGGAAGTTCCTTAGCCTGGCCATTTGTTGGAAATCCAATTTCCAATACGAACCTTGTACGGTATTAGTTGTAGAACCTACCATTTAATGTGGCAGCTATAGCAGGCATAATATAATGGTACCTATGCTGGCTAAGATTAATATTATACTTTCGAAATGTTTTCTGCACTATGCACTAATAATAATATCAAAAATGATTTGTTTTGCGTAGTAATCATCTTTGACTATCATAAGGAGAAATCTCCTCCAATTCTGCGTTAAAATTGTGTGTGTGGCGGGAGGCCTTATGGTAGTTTCATTTTCCAAAAAGCATTGCGGATGTCTTTTACTTCCTTTGTTGTTGCTTTAAAGATAAATAACTGTTTTAAGTTCTCACACCAGTCCCATGACTGACCTGGAGTTTATTGTTCCCTTCCTAAACTCTAGGTGCCCATAATTTTCCACATGGGCGGTCTAGAGTTAGTTTTCGGGTCATTCTGGATTCAGGAGATGCTGTGGAGCTCTGTGACGAGCTGGATGGCGAGGCGTATCACTTGTATATGATATTATTATTCCGCTGTGTATTCTGTATGAGGACAAGTTTGTATAACTGTCCATTGATGTATTGTGTGTATATTAAACTCTGACGGTGTAATGTATAAAATGATATAGTTCTTGATTTAAAGATTATTCATTTATCTATTATATGTTGTTCCGCTGCGATATGTGAGATTCCGATATTGTTTCTGTTTCTGTGTTTTTCTGTTCTCTTTTTCTTCTGTCTTCTTCTACCTCTTCTTTTTAACCATAACAATTCAGTTTTCCGGCATTCGATTGCGCGGCAGTTGATACAGTGGACGTATTAATGTCGGCTTTCGAGCGTCGAAAGATCGTAATCGTTACAGAGGGTCTTTATTCAAGGAATGCTTTCTATTGGTAATGTTCCTATACGAGTTTTGTTTGATATCGAGCCTTCACAATCACTCATATGTAGCGACCTAGTAAAAAAATTGGCTTGAGACCGAAGATAATAGACCGGCCCTTTATCGTGACAAACCCTGTTGGAGGCTTTTCTAGCCCGTGCATGGTTTGTAGTGGTTTAGTCTTATTGAGTCATGGATGCTTTTTGGTTGTGATTGTTTTGTCTTGAATTTGTTTGGGTTCGGGATTATCTTGGGAATGGACTAGCTAAAGAGGTATGCGGCTACAGTGCATTGCGAGAAGCTATTGGTGACAATCAGAGATGTGGAAGTGTGAACAGCAGTGATTAGATGCCTACCAGAGGATGGAGTGATGGTTAGCTTTCTATATTCGCTAGAGGTTCCACAGGAGGGGTTGTCATCTCTGTTTATCGCTAGAGAGTATCTAGATGTATTTAAAGAAGTGACTGGATTGCCACCGCATAGAGAGATCGAGTTTCTAATAGACTTAGTGAAGGAACCCAATCCCATAATTATGCCTTTGAGTCGTGTGGCACCCAGAGAGTAGAAGGAATTAGAGGTGCAACTGAATGACCTATTAAGGAGAGGGCTCATTTGAAGTAGTATATCCAAGTAGGGTGCATCTGTAGTATTCGCGACTAAGGTGGATGGCTCTTTTAGGTTGTGTGTGGATTATCGTGAGCTGAATAAAGTGACGAAGAAGAACAAGTATCCACTCCCACGAATTGATGACTTGTTTGATTAGCTTCACGGTAGGAATGTGTTCTCTCAAACGAATTTAGCAACATGATTTCACCAGCTTAGTGTAGCAAAGGAGAGTGTGTCTATTACCATGTTTCATATGCCATTAGGTTTTCATGAGTGGTTAGTGATGCCATTCGGGTTACTAACACTCCGGCATACTTTGTGGATCTCATGAATCGAGTTTTCAAAGACCAGCTGAACAAGTTCGTGCTTGTGTTCGTGGATGATATTTTATCTATTCCAGAACTGACGAGGAGAACAAGACACGCTTGAGGATTGTGCTATAGATATTGAGGAAGTAAAAGTTGAGAGCGAAGTTCTCTAAGTGTCACTTCTGGAGAGAAGAAGTGAGATTCTTGGGTCATGTCATTTTGGGACAAGGTATAGCAGTGGATCCTGTAAAGGTGGAAGCGGTCCAAGATTGGAACCAGCCTAAGAATGCTACGAATGCGAAGAGTTTTATAGAGTTGGCAGGATATTATAGACGCTTTATTAAGGACATCTTAAAGATAGCGGCATTGTTGACCAATTTGAAGAAGAAAAATCAAGCTTTTTTATGGAATGTAAAGTATGAGCATGCATTTGTGATTCTAAGGAAAGGTTGACGAGTGCACCAGTATTGATTATTGCAAGTGGAAATAAGAAATTGACAGTTTATACAGATGCCTGTGGTTCTGGATTAGGTGTTGTATTGACGTAGAAAGGAAAAGTTGTACTAGTCGAAAGCTAAAGCCGCACGAAAGGAATTATCCGACTCATGATTTGGAATTGGCGGCGATAGTTTTGCTTTGAAGATGTGGAAGCATTGTTTGCTGGGAGAAAGGTTTGAGCTGTTTATGGACCACAAATCCTTGAAGTACCTTTTCTCTCAGAAGGATCTCAACCTTCGTCAGCAATGATGGTTGGAGTTCTTGGTCTCTTATGATTTTTGTATTTTCTATACACCAGATAAAGGAAATGTAGTCGTCGATGCATTGAGTAGAAGACATGCTAGTTTGTGAGTAATGTTCTTGGAATGGAAGGAGATTTAGTATATTGCTGGTTATAATTTCAGACCTCATTGTGAGCTGGAACCAGAAATGTTAGCAAGTTTGTTGGTCAGGCCTACTCTAATTGAAAGGATCGATACTTATCAGAAGCAGGATGCTATGCTAGCGTAGATCATAACAAGGATAGAAGGAGTAGAATTTGAAGATATGAAGCAATATGAACTCGACCAAGAAGGTTGGCTTCGTAAGAATGGGAGATTGTTTGTTTCCGATATTGATGGATTACGAGATGAAGTGCTACGAGAGTGTTACCATTCCAACCGACCATTCATCTTGGCGGTAACAAGATGTACCAAGATATGAAGCAAACTTATTATTGGGAAGGTATAAAGAGGGATGCTGGGGCATTTATCTCAAAGTGTATGAACTATAAGTTGGTAAAGGCAGAGCAGAAGAATCCTAATGGATTGTTGCAACCGTTAGATATTCCTAAGTGGAAATGGGGGCAAGTATTAATGGATTTTATTGATGGACTGTCGAAGGCTCGAGCAGGGTATGATGGCGTTTGGGTCATAGCCGATCGATCGACCAAGAGTGCAAGATTTATACCCATCAAGTCAAGTAGAATGGCATCGAAGATGGCAGAGTTGTATGTAAAGTGGATAGTATGATTTCACGGTGTGCCAAAGAGCATTGTGAACGGCCGACACCCATTGTTCACCAGTGGGTTTTGGAAGAGCTTATAAGAAGTATTAGGGATCGAGCTACACCTTAGTATAGCTTATCACCCGCAAATAGATGGGTAGACTGAAAGAATAAATCGTATATTGGAAGATCTCTTGCGAGCATGCATTATAGATTTTGGAGGATCGTGGGATAACCATCTACATTTTGTGGAGTTTGCATACAAAAATAGTTATCAATCTAGTATTGGGGGACACCATATGAAGCATTGTATGGCCGACTGTGTAACACTCCTTCATGTTGGTGGGAAGCGAGCAAGAAACTGATACTTAGACCAGATATGATTAGAGAGACTTTAGAAAAGATTGAGGTCGTTCTGCAACGAATGAAAGCTGCTCAGGATCAATAACAAAGCTGTGGATGAGAGACAAAGAGATTTAGAGTTTTCTGTCAGAGATATGGTATTCATGAAGGTTTCTCCTTTGAAGAATGTAGTTCAATTCGGTAGAAAGGGGAAGTTAGCACTGAGATTTGTAGGTCCTTTTTTGATAGTTGGAGGATTGAGAATCTAGCATATAGGGTCGACTTACCTCGAAAGATGGCGAGCATGCACAACCTTTTTCATATCACTTATCTATGGAAATTTGTGTATAACTCAGGCATGATGATTACACCGGATCAGCTAAAAGACGTGGAGGTAGAACCAAAAGTTTCTAGATCACATAAACCGTTTTGTATTGTTGGGTATGATACGAAACAGCTTAGGGGAAAGTCAGTGAAGCTAGTGAAAGTACAATGGAGGAGAAGTGATGACGATTGTACGTAGTAAATTGAGGAGAGCATGAGGACTATATGTCCGAAGCTCTTTGAATGGTAAGATCCACCGTTATCGTATCTACTTTCACCATTGTATATTATATTTGATAGGTTAGTATTCTGCATGCTAGTGTAAGTTCACATATACTAGTGATTTCATGGTTTCTTGTCTTAATGTTTGATGGTTGATTATGATTGGAAGGCATACGGGATAACTATGATTGCTTATATTTTGGCTTGTTTAAGGATCTCGAGAATGAAATTCCTAAAGGGGTGGTAGAATGGAACGACCCGTATTTTACGTATTGGAGGATCGTAAATTTTATTTTATTTTATTCATATGATGTCGTATGATTCTATAATTTTGGAATATAACTCTTAGGGACATTTTACACACATATGATTTTTATTTGAATTTCTATGTGACCATTTTGACCCTAAAAATCTTGGTTTGGGCTATAACTTTTAATAGAAATTGAATTAGGGTCTCAAACCAGTTTATTGCTTCAGGATGATGGTTTCGCATTCCGTAGAGTAGTCATAATAGAAAAATAGACTTACGGTTAGAAAGTTATGTCTGTTTTAAGTTTTAATAGCGGTTAACCAGGATTAGTGTGTAATTAATTAAGCTCATAAGTAGGCTCATTAGTCTAATTTGAGATTACTATAAATAGAGGGCCGAAGATCCAAATTAAAACCTTTTCCTCTCTCCCAAATCTGATTTAAACCCCCATTAACCTTACATTAATCCAAAATCACCCAAATTACTCTCTAAATCAAACCCAATTGAAGATTAGTGAATAGATCATTGATTGGAAGATATAGATCATCAATTTGTTTTATTTGCATTGCTTTTCATTGCTGTCCACTTTTGGTTAGACTCAGTTCGGTTGAATTCTGTAACTGTGAGTGGTTTATGCCTTCTCATTATCCTATGCATGTTTATATGGTAGAATTATAGATTGTAACATGACTTTTGATCTAAAAATCATTTTCTAATTTTAGTCACATGTTAACATATGTTTATGACCTTAGTTGATGAATTTTAATATGATTTGTAGAAATGGCTTTGTAATTAGCCTTGTTCATAGTCTTATGTTTATTGATTTCCTAGTTTTGGATTAGAATATGCTTGATTGCTATAATTCTATGTATTGTAGTATGATTGGATGTATATGCATGTTATTCTAGGGTTGTATGTTGTGTTTTGATGTTGTTTGCTAGTGTTTTGGATATTTAGGAAGATACGTTGGAGAATTTGGCAAATTGGAGGCAAAAATGGTTGGAATTGGACGAAACTTGGAGGATAGGCTCTGGAGCAAGGGAGGAGCTTACTTAATAAGTTGCACATTCCAATTCCTTAAGGAGATGAGTCAGTACCGACTTAAATAGGCCGGGATCGAATTATTTTCATTGGTTCAGTGGGTCGGCGGTCGGCATGGTTGTATAGAGCTTGGCTAGAGGAGCTTGTCCATGGCAAGATGCGTAAGATAGGCTATGTATTAGATGTTATAACGAGGCATTTCTATAAGTTGAAGTTGGAGCTTTAGATTAAGGGTCGAGTTGTTTTGGTTGATGGGTCGGGGTCTAAAGCGTCTGGGAATGAAGTACTAGAAGCAAGAAGGAAAACTTAACAAAAACTAGCTAAGTATATGACTCGATGTCGAGTCATTTTAACTCCATACTGAGTTATTTTTATGCATGGTGGTCGGATGATTTTTTCAGGGGATAGAGTGGAAGCTCTATATATAGTGTTGGAGGTGTTGGCTCGTTCGCATTAGGTTGGATGACGATGTAACATCATGATGAAAGCTTTGTATCTTCAGTTTATGATTCGTGTTGGGAGTAGGTACCGAAGATAGCGGCTCAATAAAGGGAAGAGTCGTAGAATGGGGAACGTAGTGGGTTCTTGGATAATGGAAATTGGATTGAGCAGAAAGGAGGGCTCGGATGTTTGTGCTAAGAAATCGTTGGTAACTTGAAGTGTTTTCTGTTGTACTTAAAGCAGGAGTATTGTAAATAGGGATGCCCATAGGTCAATAGAAGGACCTGTATACCCTGGACCAATGGCTTTGGGTCTAGTGTCTAACTTTTGGCTCCGAGACACGTATCGAGCTTTAGGCTGCGTGATACAAGAGTACAATGGGATTTCTATTAATCCCTGGCATGGGGACCATATGAGTTATCATATATTTAGGGCACAGGGATGACTGATAGTGAGTATTGTTTGATGGATGCTACGGTTGCTTTCTTTATTGAGCTATCACTCAGGAATATCATCGGGAGTGGGTATTGGAGATAGGGATATCTGGACATCCACTATTCTATGCTGAATAGTACCTTTATGATATTGTAGTGTATCATATTATAGTGTTATGTGCTAACTCTTTGGTTGCAGGGATATGTCAGGTATGGTTCATGTACTCTTGTTCCTTACCATATTTACGTATATAGTATTTTGATATTCATTTACCGCTCACACCAGACTGTTGTCTAACTAAAGGTTTTCTGCTTTGCTTCTTATTATATTGGGTACTCCTAAATGACTAGACTAGAAAATAGGTTTAGCTAACGCAGTAGCCACGCGAAGGATGAGTTGGATGGAGCTATCTCGTATGCTATACATATATGGATTTCTATGCTTTCTGCTGGGTAGCATTGTGGAGCCTAGGCAGTGCTCACTTATTTCCTTTTTGTTGAGATAGTTATTTGAATTGTTTCTGTTGTATATACTCTATGACTATTAACATATAACTCCATGGATCTTATACTTTAATGATTAGTTCACATTGTTATTACTGGCTCTTTTATCATATTTGTAATATTTTATTTTATCTGTGCGCTGTGAGATATACGACAGGTTATATGCCATGTTTGGTTTCATTTTCAACTTTAATGATCATCCTATATCGATTGGGCACTGCTATAGTCCACTATTTGTATACTATTGGTGCCGGTTGTATAGGGTGGTCATCACAGGTGGGCTTGTCAAATCATGAAGATCCCGTCGATTAGTTCTTCTACTGTGCATTTAATGTGTGCCACACGTGGCGCTTTGCCATTGGCTAAGATAATTCACTTTTTAAAGACGTGGCAGAGGGGCTTATGTTCCCAACGTAGGTGAAGTGACAAAGGCATTGATGAAACAAAAATGGTCAAGATCTGATAACTCTTCGAATTCAACGCCTTTGATGAAGGGGGTAGGTATTATAAATAGCCTTCATCTTCCCCTATCCATTCTTTACCAAAGCAATATAAATTTTCAGCCATCAAAGCTTCCAAAAACCTTCAAAAAATCATTTGGTTTTCTAGTTTTATTTGAGAAATGGTAAGCTTTCATCCTCCTTTTTCTTTTCTTTAATGCATGCCATGGCCTTCGAAAAGCTCGAGCTTTTACAGTTTTGCTTTTCGCCATTTTTTTCTTGAAACTGCTGTTGCTTTTATGTGATGTTTTGGTCAGAATCTGCACTTTTCTGGCCATCTTTGGACATCAATCGACCATCATGGCCATGTTAGCGGTGGTCGATCAACGTTAGTGAACCCTACAGTGGGCGTGAAATAGTGACGATATTTGTAATGGGCTGTAGATTAGTCCGAATTCGATAGCCATGGGCTTTAAGTAAATAAGATGAGTAATAGGTATAAGCCATAAGGCCTAAAACTTAGCTTTTTAAGGACCTTTTGAGTCATTAACCAGTCGTCCTGGGGTGCCAGCCAGGGCACGCCATGGGTGGCTGTCTCATCTTTTGCTTGGAGTCTTTCCTCTGGGATTTGCTAGATTTAGTTGTCGGGTTATTGTTTAACCAAGCCATTTGTGTTTTAGATTGTAGCCTTTGGGTTCTCTTCGACCGGTGTTGCTAACCTCAAAACTTCCGAGCTAGCAGATAAAAAAGTTAACTTGGCCAAGAGTCTGGTTTGTCGTGGATGCGATATCAGGATGGTCAGATATCCTACAACTGACGACTGTCTTGACCATCCTCCCTCAGGCTTCTTCACCTTCTCTCTGGGCTACTTCAAGGTGAGAGTCATGTTGCCTCTCAACCCCTACTTTGTTTTGTATTTTGAATGCCTATAACCTTTTCCCCTGTTAGCTTACACTCAATAGCCACCAGATTCTATGCAGGCATTATGTTGCATGTGCCGAGCTTCATCTTCCGAAGCCGACCGTTGAACTAGTTAGCATGGTCTTCAGCTTGCAGGAGGAGGCTAATTAATCGGTCATTGCCTACTTCCATTTTCACTCCGGCACCAAACTCATCATTTTTAAAGGGGTCTTGAGCAAGGCCGCCCCAAGCTGGATGGGCAAGTACTTCTTCATTCCCATGGGGACAACCTTAAGCAACAACACCTCCAGTTCCATCCCTCGCTCCTTTTTTCCTTCATCTCTTTCCCTTGCTTTCATTTGCTTAACTTTCATATTTACAGAAGCTAGCTTCGGGATGTTGAGTGATTATGTTGATCGATTGAAGAAGACCCATAAGGCGAGGTCAAACAATGGTTATGGGGTGAGCAGCTCCAGTAAAGAAATCGGCATAGAAGACGACCAAGGTGAAGCAAGAATATCTCCAGATTAAATTTTGGGAGAACTTGTAGGTCAATTGCTAAAGGAAAAAGGGGATATGATGACATTGTCATGGGTGCGGAGAGGTAACAAGTTGACCTTGATAAGATGAGTGATGTTGTATAGATGTCACAATAGGAAGAAAACAACCCAAAAACGTCACGGTCCCTCAACATGATACGGCACCAGCCGAGGAACTTGATAAAGACCCTGCTTAGGGAAAACTATCACTTCCTGATTTCAATCAGCAAGTTCAATGCTGATGCCTTTGCCTAAGCTCAGGAGGAGGTGGTTGAAGAGCTGACGGCGGTTGGGGTCGCCATGTCAGCCGTCTTTACCTAGGAGCAAACCGACTCCTTGGCCTGGGCCTTTGAGGATCCGCTTGTGTAAATAATTTTTCTTTCACCTTTTGTACGCCTAGTGGGGTAGGTTATGCCCTACATTTTTTTGATGAATGGAATTCTTTTTGTTGTAAAATTTGTCTAAGAACTTTATTGTTTTATCTATCCTAGTCTATTTGTGCGTAGCATGTAGTGTAGCATGCTTTAAGTAGTCGATATAGTCCATGTTTGTCTGCACTTGTATATTTTTCATAAGATGAATAAAATAGTAGTATGGTAATGAAACCGAGGTAAGAGTGTCCCGTTCATGGGAACCTTGCGCCTAGCTTTTTGTGTAATACCTATCAGTATATCGGGCCGGGCTAGCATGTGGGCTCGAACACGAACGCATGCTGGATATCCAGGTTGTGATTGAGAACTGATGTAGGCACAAGGTTGTCGTTCCTGCTTATTGTTCCATGAAGAGGGACAATCCTGGCACAAACCCGAGCGTTGAGCGGGGCAGGGTTCTCTTGGATGACACATAGCTAGTTGACAGAGTAGTGGGCGATCTCAGCACGAACCTAAGTGCTAAGTGGCTCAAAGGTTCTCTTAGGTGACACGTGGCCAGATGATAGAGTAGTGGGTTGTCCCGATATAAACCAAAGCGTTGAAGGACTCAAGGTTACTCCTAGGTGATGTTGGTACTGGGCCAGCTTGCAACGAAAGTAATGAGTGAATTTCAAAAAATTTACCATTTTGGATCTTTATTGAGCCTATGAAGTCTAATTTATTTAGAACATTTCTAAATTTTTTAAGTAAAAACTTAATTTTATTTAAATTTATAAAATAATTTTATATTATTTAATTTAATGTTATATTTTATATATACTTGTATCACACACACACACACACACACACACATATATATATATATATATATATATTGTTAGTCGCTATGCACTAGATCGAATATGGCCAAAGTAGTAAAATATGAAAATGCAGTGGAATAGTATAGTAGATCACACAGTCGATTTTATACTGATTCAGACCTCCCATCCTATGTCCAGTCTTGAAGCTCCCCTTGGGTATTTCACTAACCTAAACACCCTCACTTCACCTGAAGGAACATGTTTACAGACTCCGCCTGAACAACCGAACATGACTTCAATAACTTTTACAAGTAGTGTAACAAATGTTACTTTCTGACACAACATATCTTGATATACAATTTGTCAAACCAAACCAAATGATATTGAGTGGAGGTGTAGAGGCTAAGAAGTTTATTCGATTAGAATATGAGATGTGGAGATGAAGCAAACTAGTCAAAATCTCTAAATCATATGAATCTCTTGAAGTTCGAAGTATTGCTATAGGAATTGGGAGTTTAGGAATAACATTAAGCTATTGTGATTCTTGAATACTTAGGGGTATATATAGTTATTGTGTGGATGCTAAAATAGGGGTGCAACCTTTCAGATTCACCGTTGATGATGAGATGCAACTATAGACGTGAAGAGATGCGAAGACACCACTTCAGGAAACTAGCTGTTTCAATTGATTGGAAGAAATGTTTAGTTGATCGAGCTAGTATAAAAAACAAGCCCGAAACCATTATCAAAAAACAAACAACTATATATCTTTTTAGTCCACTAGGTTTAATCGATTGGATTTATTTTCAGTGGACTGAATTAGTACAATTTTCAAAAACTTGTATGGTGGAGTAGTAAAAGCATATGCTTTGTTCTCGGCCTACCTGGATTCGAATCCTAGCTTTGCAAATATTCAGCCATTTTATTTTCCAACCTTTCCACCATCGTTTTGACCTGAAATAACTCAATAAACACATTAGTAGTATTATTGTATGGTTGTCATCATCAAAACACCATACATATGATTCTTTCATTCTCCCCTTTTTTGATGATGACAACCGCACAACTTTATAACATAAAATTAGCTCCCCCTAAATATATGTTATATATAATAAGTTTATTTCCATCAACTTTGTATACTAATATAAAATATGTAAAGCACACGTTCTTCTCTCCCTTTGTCATAAAAAATAAGAGATAAGAGCAAAGGCGTAATATATTTTAAAAACTCTCCATAAATATAATATTTCTCTTAAGAAATATATCTATGCGCTTTTCTCCCCCTTTTAAAAAGAGATAGGATGTATCACAGATAAATAGTAGTAAACAATCTTATATTGCAAATATAGTATACCCATGTATGTGTGTGCATGTGTAAAATATCTACCTCGCAAGGTATAACATGTCGGTGCATAGGTGCTGGGATTTACACTACAACAAACACGTGAGCTCATCTAATATACAAATATATTATCCAAACGTATGTCCATATACTTATATATATATTGTTGCAAATATTGTTATATATATAAACTTTATTTTATTTAAATAATCCTATGTGTGTGTGTATTTTGAAAATCGGTACTCTTATTACTATAAACGATCATAACTTCTATTATATGCCTCATCAAAAACTTACAACCCCCTTAACCTAATTGGATGCCTTGTAAGGGAAAAGAGTACATATAATTTCCGCATATTAACATACAATAAGACATCATTTATATAACAACCCATAATTTCAGTCATTTGAATTTGGAATATTTAATTGATTTTAAATATTGAAAAGTTAATTTTATAAGTTAAAAAACTTGAATTTCAAATATAATGGTTATTAAATATTTGAAATTTTTTTAATAATTAAATCTTGAATTTTTTATGTGAATGAAAATGATTTTGGAAGTTGATTTAAATTCTATTTGGATAAGAATGAAGATAGTAAACTTTTGGATTTGAATTTAAAAGTGATTAAACTTGTTTTATAATATTCGTTTTAATTAACGTTTGGAAATAGCCTTCCGGGGAACTATCTCGGATTTTGACGAAACCAGTGCCATTGGGACCGTAATAGTGAATTATTTCATGTTAACAAATTTTGAGATGATCGGGTGTATCATTTGGTCATGCGAGCTCGAAACGCATAGAAGTTAATTGCAGAAAATTAATATAGTTTAATATAATTCGATTTTAAAAGCTAACTTTTGCATATGATCGAATTAGGTCTCGATAATAGTTCCATTGAGTTCGAAATAGCGGCATATAGTGTGGAAATCCAATCGGCATGCCTCGAATGGAGTTCAAAAATTTCTGGCACTTAAAACTTGGTATTTTGAATATCAAAATAGAGCATACCCTATATAATCAACCATACTTGTCCCTCATTCAGGCCATACCCACATTATCCCTCCTTTTCTTTTTGAACACTCCCCTCTCCCTCTCGTTCAAAACTGTTTTCACCAGAAGAGAAAAAAAATATTGAAAACTTATAAATTCAAATTCCCAAAGTTCATTCCTCTAGAAATTATGAAATAAATATTTTTGGAATCCTAGGAGTTTGGCCTTCAAGTTGATAAATGAATGGGAAGGTGTGACATCGTCTAGTGACAATCGGCAGTGAGGCGATTTGGTCAACGCAAACTAGGGTTTGCAAATTCGAATCAACTAGGCAACGATTTTGGAATTTGAGGATATACTTGGGATCATGGTGGAGTTTGGCACCTCGGCATCGATTTTAGAAGGGTGCGGTTCAAGAAGGTGGGTCGCGTCATTCAGGAGTGGGACCTATGGCTTGTCAGGTCGCAATGGAGTGTACATGACCGAGCTTGGTGAAACTTAAATGGTTGGGTGGTGCTCGTGGAAGAGAAGAGAATGGTGGTGGTCCCGAGGCATGGCGTGGATGGGCGAAGGTGCTGGAGTTGGGTGAAGTTCGGCCATGGTGAGGAACGAAGTCTGGAATGAGGCAGGCTTTTGAAATGGGAAGAAGAACTAAGCTATTATATAGGTAATTAGTTAATTATAAAACATAATAAGATATTTATTATTTAATTAATTTATTCAATAACTTATAAAATGCATAACTCTTTCGTACGAGGTCCAATCGAGATGCAGATTTTGCGTCGCACTCGTAATGATGAAAGCTTCATAATGAAGTTGGTTGGCGACAAATGAAGCTTGTAAAATTTTACGTTGAATTCGAACGTCGTTCGAATTTAGATGAAACCAGAATGCCTGGGCGATAATTGAAATTTTGGTAAATTAAACTCACCTTGTTGGTTAACCAATGTTATATAGTTAATAAGAATTGTTGATTGGATGTTTGGATGATTTACTGTCATTATCAGTTGGTTTGGATTTATTTCCACCCTTGGAGCGGATGACCTTTCATATATACCCGCTTAGTAGCGGGTGACCCATATTATACACACACACACACATATATATAATGTTTGTGATGCAGGTAGACAGGTTGAAGGGATCCAACATGATTCCTAGTCATTGTTGATTTTACTATTATATAAATTATTATATATTAAATCTGATATTGGCTCTATTGATTATAACATTGTTATATGTTCAAAATTTAAACCCCGTAGTGATTGAAAATCAATATCGATATTAGTTGAATGTTGGGGTAGCTATTGGCCTCAAATTAGAATTTTAAAATACTATAAATCGCCATTGAATTGGAATTGGTTTGAGAAAGGAAATTATTTTAAATCTGAAATTTGGTTTCAGAAATATTTTGTTTTAAAGGATTTAACTTATGTTTTACTCCGACCTTTATATCTATCTTTTCTAAGTTATTTATTTATATTTAGTATTGTTTTAAGATTATTTATATTTAATATTGTTTTAAAGGTTATTTATTTATATTAATGGGGTTTTTAAAGTTATTTATCAATATTTTAATATTTTGAGAAGTTAGTTATTTAAATAATTATTATGGTTTGAAATTAATAATAAGGATTTATTTATAATGTTTTGGAAATAAATTATTACTATTTATAATAATGGTAAAGATTTATTATTATTTTTTATGTAATAATGTTTTGGAATTATTAATTATTAGTTTAAGACGTTTTAAACTTAATAATAATTATTTATTTATAATGTTTATTATTAATTATTATAATTATATAATAGTATTTTAAGTAAATAATTAGAATTTATTTATAAATGTTTTCGAGATTTATGAATAGAGTTTTATAACAGATTTGGATTTTATAGAATGACTTAAAGGGAGATTATCTACAAGAAGAAAAGAGTTTTATAAATGAATTTAGATATTTATAAAAGAATCTTTGAAATGGGTTTATAGATTTATAAAAGAAATTTTATAAATAGTTTTTATGGATTTATAAAGGGGTTATAATTGCTGTTACAAATGGTTTCAGATATTTATAAAATGGTCTATAATTGGCTTTTAGAAATTTTTAAAGGAATAAATAAATGGTTTTAGAATTATATAAAAAGGGAATCTTTCTCGGTTTTGTGAATATACTTATACCGTTAATATAAGTATATAGATATTTTCCAAGTATTGAAAGTATAAGGGTTTGTGAATGAACTTTGTAAAAGTATTTTGATACAAGTATTTACAAGATGGATTTAATCGATAAAAAGATTAATTAAGGAGGCTAGTAGTAGCCTATGTACTTAACCAACGTTGGTTTTTCCCTTGGAAATAAACTCTTGATTTGGATGTACATTTTTGGATAGTTAAATAACCGACTATTAAATATGGATCAAAAATGTAACTTTAGAAATATCCAGGAGAAACACTTGAGTTATATGGCACAGTCATCTCTGATGACGATGTACTGTGCGTATAAATCGCATTTCTTTCTCCTAGGAAAAACAATAAGGAAATCCGTCCACTAACGGTTAGAAGGCGATCTCCGCTCTTATCTTTGACTATTTATTTCCTAAAGAATCAGGATTGAGTTTATCGGAAATTATTGCATGTTGTTTCAAATAGACCGGAATCAGATCTATTTCGATTGCTTGGATTAACGTGATAGAGGGTTCTCACTTTCTGTTTGGTGGCGAGCAAGAGACTCTTATCCCTACACTTCAAGGAGAGGTAGTATAAGGCCTTGATGGGTTAGTTTGCTAGGTGCTTACAGTCGTGAGGCTGGTCGTAAAAGCAGATTCAAGGTGGTGTTGGGATGGTTGAAAAGCCCACCGGTCATCATTGACGGATGGTTGAAAAGCCTACGTTCATTATAGTTTGGTATCAAAGCGCAAGGTTAAGCAAGAATCTTGGCTTTGGTGGTGTACTCATTATAGATAGGGTCAGTAGCACCGTTGAATGATTTTGAGTGTGTGTATATATATGAGTGTGTATTTGTTAGTGATATAAAAATGTTTTATATTGTGTTGATTGATCGGTTGAGTGGCTTATGGATTCCGATCAATACAAGTAATTAACATTATTGATAGGGATCTCTAAACACTTAGACATAGCAATTCGACATAGTATTGTTTTGAAATTGGGTAAATGAAATAATTTTACCTTGATTATATTTTATATATAAAGGGAATAATTTTTCAAAAATTATTATAGTATATATAGTGTGTTTGGTTGTTAGAGAATGATAATATTTGATTATTATCATTTGTTGTGTTGTTGTTTGTGTTCTAATAAAAGTTGTTATTATTATAATATAAAAAAAGATAAACAATTAAGAAATGGTTTTATATATAACCAAAGTGAGATTATATATAAGGGAAATTTATAAATATGATTTGTAATAAAAAGGATTTAAAAATTGAGAATTTAAAGCCCGTTGATTTTGAAAATTGTTTTTCAAGGTTTTGGAAAATAATAATAATATTAGTTAGAAAATATTTTTGAATGGAAATATTTTATAAATGGAATATAAAAGTGTTAAGAAAGCTCTGAACTCACTTCAGTTGTTGGAAAAAAAAATTCGTTTATGACAACAACATCAGCGACATTCATTTTCGGGTTTCCAAGAGAGGAATTGCTACCATAGGAGATTTGTTTTGGTAAAACAAGTTTTGATTAAATCTAAAATATGATTTGTTATACAAAAATAAATATATATTATATTATGTATTATTTCAAAGTAGAGGTGAAATAAAACGGTGTTTGGATTCTGAAATTTTTTATCTAAGTATTTTGTAGAAATTATAAGAAATCAGTTTTGTAGCTTATAAATTGAGGAATAATAAGTTAAAACAAAGTTTTAAATTATTAAATATAAATGTTAAGAAAAGGATAAATTGAACTATGAAATAAAATTTAACTTAAGTTAAATGAAATGAATTTTGAAAGGAAATTAGACTCAAGTAAAGGTAAATGAAGTGAATTAATGAAATGTATTAAATGAAATGAATTAGTAAATTGAATATGAACTTAAGTTGTAAAGTGATAATAATCATGAGAAATGTTGTATATAAATGTTTATAATAAACTTAAGTAAAATTTGATGGAATGGTTCTTAAGCGACATTAACATTGAAAGAAATATACTAAGTAATAAATGAAAGTGAATAAAGTAATGTGAATAATGATTATGAATAAATGAATGTAAATAAAAGAATCTAAATAATAAAAAACCAATTGGAATAAATACGTAAGTTGTACGTATATTATTTTATTTGCATAACTGTTTGATCCAGATTCGAGTACATAATTTCAAGATGATTTACATCGGCCCGAGTTAGAATTTTTTTCACACGATTCTCGACGGCGAACACTGGATATGGATTTTTGATTGATTCTGGGATTCTCTATCATAGTACATGAATATGCAAGGAGGATGACAGTTTCTACTCAAGGAACCAGATCCGGATCCGCACTAGAGTGGCTATGTGAACGATACTAGTTCGGAAGTGAAATTGTGTGATCGAGCAAGCGATCAGATTTGATATTGCGTACGGATGGTATATGTACATCGTACGAGCTTTAATAAATTAAATGTTGACATTGGAAAATGCAAATTGACATGGTTATTGTATAATCTATGTTATATATTAATATTACTTTCTATATACATGTTCTCATTTGTTGTTGAGTGATTAGTAGGTGCGGATGGCGTATGCTTTGCATTTGGAGCTCGCTTTCGCTTTATATTGATTATATATGCTTGCTAATGCTAATAAAAAGTACATATCTTGGATTACATATCGTACTTTTATATATTTCCCTACAGGATACCTCATCCTTGAAGATGAGATGTATATTTGTGATTATATATATTGAAAAAAAATTCGATCGACCCACGCAAAGGAGACGCTGGCGAAATTTTCTATAAATTTAAGGCGTTAGAAATTTGTTGAGAATTTTGGAAAAATTTTGATAACTAAAATTTGATTTTGAGTTATACCTTGGAATGGTATTAGTTAGTAACTATGAATGAATTTAAAGACTTAGAAAAGGTGATAACAAAGTTTTAACAAATTGATTTTGGAAAGGTAAAAAGGCTTAAAAGAAATTGGTAATCTATTTCAACTAATTGGTTTTATAAAAAAATTAATGAGTTTGGGGCATTTTTCTTACTTGCTAATTTTGAAGACGAAATTCTTTTAAGGAGGGAAGAATGTAATGACCCAGAATTTCAGTCATTTGAATTTGGAATATTTAATTGATTATAAATATTGAAAAGTTAATTTTATAAGTTAAATAACTTGAAATTCAAATACGATGGTTATTTGAATATTTGAAATTGTTTTTATAATTAAATCTTGAATTTTAGGCGAATGAAAATGATTTCGGAAGTTGATTTAAATTCTATTTAGATAAGAATGAAGATAGTAAACTTTTGAATTTGAATCTAAAACCGATTAAACTTGTTTTATAATAATCGTTTTAATTAATGTGTGGAAATAGCCTTCTGGGGCACTGTTTCGGATTTTGACGAAACCAATGCCATTGGGACCGTAATAGTGAATTATTTTATATTAACAAATTTAGAGACAATCAGGTGTATCGTTTGGTCATGCGAGCTCTAAACGCATAAAAGTTAATTATAGGAAATCAATATAGTTTAATATAATTCGATTTTAAAAGCTAACTTCTACATATGATCGAATTAGGTTCCGGCAATAATATATTATGTATTATTCGGAATAGTGGTATACAGTATATAACGCCCTATTCTATACTGGCATTCTATACTGTATACCAATTTGATTTTAACAGTTTAATATATTATGTATTATTCTGAATAGTGGTATACAGTATAGAACGCCAGTCGACACGCCTCAAATGGAGTTTGAAAATTTCAGCACTTAAAACTTGGTATTTTTAAATAAAAAAATAGAGCATATCCTATCTAATCAACTATATTTGCCATAAGTTCAGACCGTACCCACATCATCCCTCCTTTTCTTTTTAAACGCTCCCCTCTCCCTCTCATTCAAAACTGTTTTCACCAGAAGAGAAAAATACTATTGAAAAATTATAAATTCAAATTCCTAGAGTTCATTCCTTTAGAAATTATGAAATAAATATTTTTGGGATCCTAGGAGTTTAGCCTTCAAGTTGATAGATGAATGGAAGGGTGCGGCATCGTCTAGTGATGATCGGCAGTGAGGAGATTTGTTCAAGGAAAACTAGGGTTTGCAAATTCAAATCAACTAGGCAATGATTTTGGAATTTGAGGATATACTTGGTATCATGGTGGAGTTTGGCACTTCGGCACCGATTTTTGAGAGGTGCGGTTCAAGGAGGCGAGTCGCGTCGTTCAGGGGTGGGACCTACGGCTTGTCAGGTCACGATGGAGTGCACGTGACCAAGCCTTGTGAAACTTAGATGGTTGGGTGGTGCTCATGGAGGAGAAGAGAATGGGGGTGGTCTCGGGGCGCAGCGTGGATGGACGAATGTGCTAGAGTTGGGTGAAGTTCGGCCATGGTAAGGAACAAAGTCTGGAATGAGGCAGGCATTTGAAATGGGAAGAAGGATTAAACTATAATATGGGTAATTAGTTAAATATAAAATGTAATTAGAGATTTATTGTTTAATTAATTGATTCGATAACTTATAAAATGCATAACTCTTCCGTACAAGGTCCAATCGAGACGTGGAATTTTGCATTGCGCTCGTAATGACGAAAGCTTCGCAATGGAGTTGGTTAGGCAATAAATGGAGCTTTTTGAATTTTAAGCTGAATTCAAACCTCGTCCGAATTCAGACAAAACCAGTATGCCTTAGCGATAACAAGAATTTCGGTGAGTTAATGTCACCTTTTTGGTTAACCGGTATGTTATATAGTTAATAAGAATTGTTGATTGGATGTTTCGATGATTTACTATTTTTATCAGTTGGTTAGGATTTATTCCTGCCCCTAGAGCGGATGACCTTTTATATTTACCTGCATAGTAGCGGATGACCCATATTATATAATTATATAATGTTTGTGACACGGGGGGCAAGTTGGAGGGATCCAATAGGATTCCTCGCCATAGTTGATTTAAATTTCAATAATATTCCTGCCATATGAATTATTGAATATTAAACCCGATTGTTGGCTCTGTTTATTATGACATCGTTATATGTTCAAAACTTAAACCATGTAGTGATAGAAAATCAATATCGATATTGGTTAAACATTGGGTCGCTACTGGCCTCAAATCAGTATTTTAAAATACTATAAATTACCACTGAGTTGGAATTTGTTTTGAGACAGGAGATGATATTAAATTTGAAATTTGGTTTCGGAAATATTTTATTTTAAAAGATTTAACTTCTGTTTTACTCCGACCTTTTTATCTGTCTTTTCTAAGTTTATATTTAGTATTATTTTAAGATTATTTATATTTAATATTGTTTTAAAGGTTATTTATTTATATTTAATGGAGTTTTTAAAGTTATTTATCAATATTTTAATATTTTGAAAAGTTAGTTATTTAAATAATTAATATGGTTTGAAATTAATAATAAGGATTTATTTATAATGTTTTGGAAATAAGTTCTTACTATTTATAATAATGGTAAAGATTTATTATTGTTTTTTATTTAATAATGTTTTGGAATTATTAATTATTAGTTTAAGGTGTTTTTAAAGTTAATAATAATTATTTATTTATAATGTTTATTGTTAATAATTATTATTATATAATAGTGTTTCTGAGTGAATGATTAGAATTTATTTATAAATGTTTTTGAGATTTATGAATAGAGTTTTATAAACAGATTTGGGTTTAATAAGAGGAATTTTATAGAATGATTTGGAGACTTAAAGGGAGATTACTTACAAGATAAAAAGAGTTCTATAAATGATGTTAGATATTTATAAAAGAATCTTGGAAATGGGTTTATAGATTTATAAAAGAAGTTTTATGAATAGTTTTTATGGATTTATAAAGGGGTTATAAATGCTTTTAGAAATGGTTTCAGATTTTATAAAATGGTCTATAATTGGCTTTTAGAAATTTATAAAGGAATTTATAGATGGTTTTAGAATAGTATAAAAAGGGAAATCTTTCTCAGTTTTGTGAATATACTTATACCGTTAAGACAAGTATATAGATATTTTCCAAGTATTGAAAATATAAGGGTTTGTGAATGAATCTTTGTAAAAGTATTTTAATACAAGTATTACAAGATGATTTTAATCAATGAATAGATTAATTAAGGAGGCTAGTGGTTGCTTATGTGCTTAACCAATGTTGTTTTTCCCTTAGAAATAAATTCCTGATTTGGATGTGTGTTTGTGGATAGTTAAATACTATCAAATATGGACCCAAAATGTAACTTTGGAAATATCTAGGAGAAACATGTGAGTTATATGGCACAATCATCTCCGATGATGTTGTATTGTGTGTATAAATCTCATTTCGTTCTCCTAGGACAAACGATAAGGAAAACCATTTTATGTGTTGAAAGGGGTTATCATATTCGGTACTATCCAGTAAGGTGTAGGCCGATTCTGTGTTGGCAGGGGTCGATAGGTTTGACCTCGGTGTTGTTTTATTTAGGGATGCACCGTGATGGGTGGTACCCCAGTAGCCCAGTCATTGTATGGAATCCATTTTTGAATGCCTTTACGGTTTTAGTTGTATACCTATTATGAAGGAATTTAATTAATGCAACAATTTCAGCTATGATTAATAAGTATTTGTATCTTAGACACTACTATAATATCAGAGGATTTCAAATGAAATGGTTTGGTTATTGTAAGGTAAAAACTCATCTGTGTTTATGTGTGGCATGGTCTTATGAAATACTTTTTATTTCAAAGGTTTTTATAACTTTAAAATCCAGTTGGGTGTATTTTCTCACGCTGGTTTTCCAGACTGACTCGGGTGTTATTTTATTATAATGCTCGGGTCAAACCGAGCATATTACAACTTTCTCTAGGTGCATTGAAGCTCAGGAGATGAGCTGGTGGTCCGAGACATATCTACGTAATTCTTTGTGTTCCGTTGTGTTGTATGTTGGTTGAATTTATCAAAACTTGTAATGATAGGCTGTTATAAATGTTCAGGCTAAAATAGGTTAGTGCACTATGATTGGTGTATGTATATTACATTTTTTCTTTGTGTAAAGTTTTGTTCCATATTATAGATTATTCGTTCCGCTGTGAGATTCTATGTTGTTTAGTTTTCTTCTTATCTTTTTCCTTTTTTCTAACTATCCGCCTTTTCAATTTGAGTGGGTCATGTGTGGTTGATTGTTCGCTTAAACTATTCGGAAAAGTATCAACTTGCAAAATAAACAAAATAAAAGAGTAAATGATTTCAAATGACTTCAATCCCATATATGGCCCAATCATTCACCAAGATCCACTTCTCTCTTAATGGTCGCCTTCCACTTTCAGCTTTACTTTCTCATCAATGGCGGCTACTATCCAGTGTGGTTCAACTCAATCCCCCAACGGCCAAAGAGCTCCTGATTGTTGTCGCTTCACTTGGTCTTGCTGCCATTTCCTTTCATTAAGTAAGTTACTCCCCTTTCAATAAATTTAGCCATCGTCACTTCATCCATCTTTTTGCCTATAAAAATCCTAGTGTTTCTCTCCTTCCAAATAAAATATACTACTGTAGTTAAGCTCGCAAATGCTAAATCTCGAATCTGGTCATTGCGTCTAAATCTGGAGACGAAAGCTGTTAGAATGATACCTGAATTCCAATTTGCAATTTGAAGAAGGAGCAAGTGTTGATTCATGCGTTTTGATTCATGACACAAGCTTCAGAGATCATACGACGAAATACAAAGAGAATACTATATGAAAGCGACAAAAAGAGAATAAACGTATATTGTGAACTACAAAGGAGACAAGACTACAATCCAGAGATTAGTATGAATATTTTATTTTATTGAGTCTTAGAATATTGTTAAAATCATTCCTCAAGTAGTCACACACACACACAAATTGATCCATGTTAATTTATACATATATAAGTGTACACTGTGCAAATAACATCAGGTCGGCTGACCGACCAAGATCCTCGGTCGACCGACCCTGTGTTATGTGCACAGGTACTCTCTGTTTTGTGTACGATTTCGAACTCAGCTGACCGGCCAGATTTTCCGGTCGACCGACCAGAGAATAACGGCTAGTTTACTGAAGAGATGCGATCATTTCATGAAGAGGAATGTCCTCTATTTCAAGAGATATGGACACAACTGTTGATTGAAACTCTTCATGAAAGATTATAACTCTTCTACAACTATATAAACATATTCAATTCACTTCTACAATAACCGATTCTTGTTTATATTTCTGAAATCTAATCTCTATTCATTTCTGCAAATAAAAGCATTCATTCTTATTTAATATCACTAGAATCCTTGATTTAATTTATATACTTCGATTCTACGTGATTATCTTCCTTCTAAATCTTCTCACACATATATACTCTTGAGGATTTGATTATAGGAAAGTTGTACTATCAAAAGACTATCAGTGTTATTTAGAACACATTCGTCAACAAACAATTTGTATTAGGTTGAAGTCCTCTTCGGTTGTTGAGGCGAAAAAATTCCTGTTCGGCTGCTCAGGTGTCGTATACCTATTCCTCCGGGTTAAGTGAGGGGTTAGTTTAAATCCAGAGGGTATTCTGGGACTGGACGTAGAACGGGAGGTTCGAACCAGTATAAAAATTCCTGGTGTGCTTACTTTAATTTTTATTTTACTATTATTACCAGTTTCCGCATTTATATACCATATTACACGATCCTTAGTACTACACGTACACTTTCATTTGGTATCAGAGCCTGGTATTCTAGAGATCATAACAACATCCTAGAATAAATGGCTATAAAGAGATCTAGTCAAGGCAATAGGAAGAGGAAGAACAATAAAGAAGAATCAAAGGAGCAAACAAACAAATGCTTCATGGCAAAAGATAATGAGGTTAGTGATCTAACTTTTGATGATATGATAGAAATAAATTCAGAACTTCTAGACACTTTAAAAAGTCTCAAAAGAAAATATAAGGAAGCTCTAGAAAATCAGAAGAAAGCAGAATTCGAAAGAGATATGCTTAAAGACGAGAAGAAAATTTTAGAAGAAGAACTTGAGAAAATTCAAGATTCAGACAATTCTCAACTCGCTCTATTAAGTCAAGAAATAGAAGCTCAAAAAGAAAAGAATAATGCTCTAGCTTCTGAGAATCATGAGTTAAAAACAAAAATTAAAATTGTTGAGTTAGATAACACTAGTCTCAAAATTAAACTTGATGACATTACTAAAAATATTTCCAATTTTAATAAAGGGAGAGAACATCTATCTAGGATTATTGAAAATGCTCAACCTGCTTCAAATAAGAAGGGATTAGGTCATGTTAAGAATTCAAAAGCTCACAATGATAAAAGTGGTATAGGATATAATATAACTGATCGTAGAAATAGCACTAGATATGCTTTCAAGTATAGTAAAAATATTAGTGCTAGTACTAAATTTTGAGTAAAGTCTAAATCCAATTATAATAGAAATTCAAATACTGCTATGACCAATAATGTTTATAATTTCTCTAGAAGTATAAAATCATTGATGGGAAATATGAATAAAAATTATCTAAGTATTTGGGTTCCTGTTAATTGAAAAAATAGAGAAAAATACATTGATAATTATTTTGATATGGTAGTTAATAATGAAAATTATATTTTTGAAGGTTCAAGCACACCAATATAGGTATGGTTTCCTAAAAATTAGGAAATTAAAAGAACCTTGGGTATCGCATGCTTTAAATGTTAAATATTTTTTGATACCTTACATTATAAGTAGTAATTACTTTGTTTTATATTATTCTATGTTAACACTTATGTAGAATATAATTTATGTCTATTTTTAGATGTTGTGTAGTAAGTAAACATCATTAATATTCCTATTTGGTTTGAGTATGTAATATTTAAACTCGATGTTTTCTTACGTGTGTTACATGTTCCATATTTCTTTTACATATTACTTCTGGTAAGTATTCCTTTTTGTCGATGACAAAGGGGGAGAAAAATGTATGAAAGCTAACATATTTTTTGCAGAAAAGTCGCCATATATTCACGGGGAGAATTATAATATAGATAAGTTTTACTTCGTCACATAAGTATTGTCATCAATCAAAAAGAGGGAGAATGTTGATTCATGAGTTTTGATTCATGACACAAGCTTCAGAGATCATACGATGAAATACAAAGAGAATACTATATGAAAGCGACAAAAAGAGAATAAACGTATATTGTGAACTACAAAGGAGACAAGACTACAATCCAGAGATTAGTATGAATATTTTATTTTATTGAGTCTTAGAATATTGTTAAAATCATTCCTCAAGTAGTCACACACACACAAATTGATCCATGTTAATTTATACATATATAAGTGTACACTGTGCAAATAACATCAGGTCGGCTGACCGACCAGGATCCTCGGTCGACCGACCCTGTGTTATGTGCACAGGTACTCTCTGTTTTGTGTACGATTTCGAACTCAACTGACCGGCCAGATTTTCCGGTCGACCGACCAGAGAATAACGGCTAGTTTACTGAAGAGATGCGATCATTTCATGAAGAGGAATGTCCTCTATTTCAAGAGATATGGACACAACTGTTGATTGAAACTCTTCATGAAAGATTATAACTCTTCTACAACTATATAAACATATTCAATTCACTTCTACAATAACTGATTCTTGTTTATATTTCTGAAATCTAATCTCTATTCATTTCTGCAAATAAAAGCATTCATTCTTATTTAATATCACTAGAATCCTTGATTTAATTTATATACTTCGATTCTACGTGATTATCTTCCTTCTAAATCTTCTCACACATATATACTCTTGAGGATTTGATTATAGGAAAGTTGTACTATCAAAAGACTATCAGTGTTATTTAGAACACATTCGTCAACAAACAATTTGTATTAGGTTGAAGTCCTCTTCGGTTGTTGAGGCGGAAAAATTCCTGTTCGGCTGCTCAAGTGTCGTATACCTATTCCTCCGGGTTAAGTGAGGGGTTAGTTTAAATCCAGAGGGTATTCTGGGACTGGACGTAGAATGGGAGGTTCGAACCAGTATAAAAATTCCAGGTGTGCTTACTTTAATTTTTATTTTACTATTATTACCAGTTTCCGCATTTGTATACCATATTACACGATCCTTAGTACTACACGTACACTTTCAGCAAGGCCATTAGAGAAGCGTCGATGAGGAAGGAGGAAGCCTTAACCCTAGAAGCGGAAGCAAGCTTCAGGAATTGCCGAATCACTATTTTGATTCGGTGGAGCCGAAGTGGTGTAGGGTGGAGACTGAACGAGCTACTTCGTTCGGTGGTGTTTCGTTCGGCATTGAGGAGAATTGGACGAAATATCTCGTCCGGTGGTGGTGACTTCGAAGATGCAGTGTGTTTTGCCGAACCAAAAGTCTGGAGCGGTGAAGCTAATATGCCGGTCCAGATTCAAGAAGTTGACCGAACCAAATAGAGTGATGTGCCGCTCCAAATATTTGGTTCGGTGTTTTAGGTTGGTGCTCCAGAAGTTAAGGCCGAACTAAATATTTGGTTCGGTATTGGACCATGCCGGTCCAGATCTTGAGCGTTGTTTGCCGAACCAAATTGTACCGGACAAGATAGTGAAGTGTGCTACCGAACCAGATGGGATGTGCCGAACCAAACCTCAGGGCTACTATATAGCAGCTACCCCTCCTTATTTCTTCACTCTATAAATAGTGGAGCTTCTGGACAATAATGGTGGCCATCTTAGAGAGTTGAAACTCTACATAATTTTGTCTGTATTGTTAATTCTTCTTATGTATAGCCTCCAAAAGTGAATCAATCTTGTAACTCTAATCTTTCAGTGATTAATAAATTCTCCTCTCCCCAAGTGGACGCACACTGCCTCGCGGTAGTGGAACCACTATAAATATGGTGTTATTTATTTTTCTGCATTGCATAGATCTGTGACTGTCTGTTCTAGTGTTTATCTCTGTTTGTTTCATCTCACTACAATCACGATCCAGTTGTTTTCCGCTGTGTTGGGTTTTTTATTCCCTTAGACTGATCATTTGAAGGGATTTTCCTCAACAGTCTGGTATCAGAGCTGCAAGGTTGATTGAGGAGTATTAGATGCTATGGCAGGAGATAAAGCAACTCCAGTTGTTACAAGACCCTATACTAAAGGGATGTATATCGTGTCAGGATCACAGTTGGCAATTGAGAAATGGAATGGGGATAAAGACTTCGAGAAGTGGCAATGGAGGATGGAGGCTGTTCTAATGAGGAATGAAGTCCATCCATTAGTGTCTACCCCTGAGGAGTTGACGGCTGACATCTCAGTCGCGGAAAGGAAGGAGATGGAGAAATGGATGTTTACTACTTTACCACTAGCTATGGGAGAGAATGTTATCTCAGAGATTAGCAGTGAGACCACTGCTAGAGGTATTTGGACCAAGCTAGAAAATCTCCACTTGAAGAAATCTCTGACTAACCGTTTGATATTACTGAAGATATTTTTCACCATGTGGATAAGAGAGGGTACTTCAGTGATGGAACATCTTAATTTCTTTGATGATCTCGTGATGAAGATGAAGACTGTTGACTTGAAGATGGATGAGGTGCAAATGACAATGATTCTTTTATGTTCTCTTCCGTAGCGATACATAGATTTCGCTAACAGCTTTATCTTCGCTAGAGACACGTTAACAGTGGAAGATGTAAAGTCAGGCCTTCTATCTGAGGGCTTGAGAGATCAGATGAAGGAGATAAGTAAAGGAAGTAGAGGTGGAAGTAGTAGTCACGGCTTGTTTGTTGAAAGAGGAAGAGATGATAAGAAGAATTGACACTCTAGAGGGCGTTCCAAGTCCAGGAAGCCCGGTAATGGCAGGAGAGGAAAGTCTAAGGACGGGAAGTGCTTTATTTGCAAGAAACCTGGTCATTGGAAAAAAGATTGTCTAGATTTGAAGAAGAAAGAAGAAGACGGATCTTCATCATTTGCGGTGGAGAAGTTTGTATCTGACGATGTGTTGTCTGCAGCAATGTCGGATATATCGGACCATTGGGTGCTGGGCTCAGGGGCGTCTTTCCATATGACTCCTAATAAGGATTACTTCAGTTCTTTCATTAGACGAGAGATAAGCTCCATTCTTATGGGTAATGATGCTAGTTGTAGAGTAATGGGTGAAGGTACAGTGAGGATCAGCTTTGTAATTTGGCCCTCGATAGCTTATTTACTCAGCATTCAATAGCTTTGTAATTTCAACCCTCGATAGCTTATTTGCTCAATATTTAATAGATTTGTGACCTCGACCCTCGATAACTTATTTTTATTGGCTTTCGATGACTTAGTTATTTCTCGTGGCGTTGTGTTTCAACTACTTCTTTAAAGAAATTTATGGCGTAACACTTCCCCTCTCCCTTTTGATAAGAAGTTTCCATATGCTTTAGCTTAAGCAAACTTCTTCTATTCTTTATAGCCCTGATTTTCATTAATGATTGCTTGAGTTTCTTGATTTTTGGATAGATTAGTTTGTATGAAGCACCTCCATATGCTTTGTCTGCTACAAGTTCGTATGGTCAATTTGAAAGCTTTTTAACATTTTCCACTTTTCCTGTATGGGTGCTTTGACCAGGCCTGGCGGCAGGATCAAAGGGTTAATTGATCATCACTCTTTGGATGGTTTCTTTGACTAGGCCTTGCGGTGGAAACAAAGGTTTCTCATCCATCTCCCTTAGATGGGTGATTTGATCAGGTCCAGGAGTAGGATTAAAGTCATAATTGACCACTACTCTTTGGATGGTTGCTTTGGTCAGGCCTTGAGGCATAACCAAAGGATTCTCGTCCATCTTCCTTAGATGGGTGCTTTAAGCAGGCTAGATGGTGGGATCAAAGCCTTAATTTACCACCACTCTATGTATGGTTTCTTTAGCCAGGTCCTACAGTAGGATTATAGGCTTCTCACCCATCTCCCTTGTATGGGTGCTTTGACTAGGCCCAAAGACGGGATTAAAGGTTTAATTAACCATCACTCTTTGGCTGGTTGCTTTGGTCAGGCCTTGCAGTAGGATCAAAGGCTTCACGTCCATCTCCCTTGGATGGTTACTTTGACCAGGCCCGACGGCGGGATCAAAGGCTTAATTGACCACTACACCTTAGATGGTTGTTTTGGCAAGGCTTTGTAGGTGAGACCAATGGATTAGATCTCCTCTTCCAGATATAAGGTATGTTTCTTCTTAACAAGTCTCGATAACCTCGTTAGGTTAGGAGTCAAGAAAAATATATCACGTCTTAGTTTGGAGGTAATTGTTTAGGGAAAGAGACTTTTGATAATCCGTTTTATTCATCCAATGTTGTGAAGCACGGTTATAAATGCTTAGCATTCCACATTCTTGATATCACATTTCCATCTAGTCTTCTTAATCGATAAGTTCCTGGGGGGAATAAATTCTTGAATAACCAGTGGCCCTTCCCCGAGTGGACCATCCACTGGATCCTTAGTATTTGCCACTATTCTTCTTAGCATTAGATCCCTCTTCTTGGATGCACTTGCTTTTACTTTTGAA
This sequence comes from Allium fistulosum, assembly GCA_030737815.1. NCBI lineage: Eukaryota > Viridiplantae > Streptophyta > Magnoliopsida > Asparagales > Amaryllidaceae > Allium > Allium fistulosum. The sequence continues at coordinate 73,438,967 of CM060903.1, forward strand.
TTATAATACTTGGAGATTCTTCATTAGTATTCAGATGTTTGTATGGCTTCTTGATCTCTTAATTCTTTAAGTAAGTCGAATGGCTCTCTCTTCATCTCTTGATTCATTTCATAAGTATAAGAAATCCTTCAACATGAAGGGACTTCGATCTCCATTGGTAACATGGCTTCAAATACATATGTCAAAGAATACGGGGTATGTCCAGTAGTCGTTCTCGTAGAAGTTCGGTATGACCATAAAACAAATGGAAGTTCTTCTACCCAATTTCCTTTGACTTTACCTAGTCGCTTCTTTAAGATGTTCTTAATGGTCTTATTTGCCGCCTCTATTGCTCCGTTAGCTTTTGGGTGAAGTACTAAAGAAAAGCTTTTAATTATTCTGTTCTTCTCATAGAAACAAGTAAATTCTTCGCTTTCAAATTAAGTCTTGTTATCAGAGTTAGTTTTGTTTGGGAGTCTAAATCTAGCGAATATATTCTTGATGACAAACTGCAAAACTTCCCCCACTGTAATGTTTGGTATGGTTCAACCTCTACTCATTTGCTAAAGTAATTAATTGTTACTATTGTAAACTTTACTCCTCCTTTCGCGATTGGAAGAGGCCGAATACAATAAATCCCACATACATCAAAGGGCCATGGACTAGTAGTAGTAGTTAATTCACTTGATGGCATCGTGTAATTCTAGAAAACTTTGACATTCGTCACTTCTATTAACGTAGGTTAAGGCACCTTTTATCATATGGGGCCAATAATATCCCTACCTCATTACTTTTTTTGCTAATTTTACCCCATTGGAATGATCCCAAGAAAACCCTTCATGGTCATCCTTTAGTAGTCTAGCTCCTATTTCATGGGTAATTGTTGAATCGACGGATGTCCTATCGGCTAGAAAATCGTCAAAAAATTGTAATAAAAATAACTGCAAGCGCACGGCGTGCAATTTTAGTACGTAACGAATACGGGTCGAGCCCTAGGGAATTGAAGTAATTTAAAATTCTACTCAATCAAATTAACCAAGAGTTTGAAGTTTTTAAGCTAAAGTTAAAAAAAAACTAACAAAAGAAAGTGAATAAAAATATGAGAGTAAAAGGCAATTTAGAGGCAAATCCTCTCATGATCACATAAATCAACAAAATAAAATTATGATCTCTCTTTTTTGGTCATTAGTGAACTTAGTTGATGTGTTTATCATAAGTATGGTCTATTTGTGCTATTAATTAGCCCAACATAAACCATCAAACTTTAACACACTCACTAAACTACTTGTTAACTCTCATGAAAATGATAATTAAATCAAAAATAAAATCTATTCTAAGCATGATCGATTTACCATTGGTTAGTAATATAGACCATCAAATTTTGATTCTAAAATCCACTTCATTATCATAATCATATGTAGATGAAGAGGTAATTTGCATTTATGTTTGTTTAAGCATAACCTATTTGGTGTCAACAACATTGGCTATCAAATTCAAAGTTAAACAACAAAATTTTACCACACCAAAAATTCCATGAAGCATAAAAAGAGATAAAAAATTAGCAAATGTGTTGAATCTACATGATTAAGAGAGCTTCATTACCCCTAAATTGAAGGGGTTTAGCTTCTCATATTTGTTATTATTTCAACAAATGTAGATTGCAACATAGAACAAAAACAAAAGAAAAAAGAGAACTAACTAAATTGCATGTAAATAAATCTAATCTATTTGCATGAAATAAAACTATACTAATTGCACAAAGCGAAGAACAATAATTAAAAGAGCATGGAATTAAATTGCATAAAAAAGATTACATAAGCGTAAGAAGGCTAAGAAGCCATGAAAGAGAAAGAGAGTTTATACTTACAATTTGTGCCTACAACTAAACTAACTAAAAAGGAGGTGCTAAGAGCTAAGAGCTTCATTATATGAAACATAAGAGGTATTTATACATGCCTAAAACCCTAATGCATATTTTAGGGGACTACCCATATTGCCCTTGAGGAAGTGTGGCCACCAAGTTATCATTAGCATGTAATTAATCTTCCATTAAATGTGCATGCGTTTTCAATCTCCACTACCATGTGCATTAGCTCATAATTGAAGATCATGGTAGTGGGTAGGTGGGGTCCTCCATGTTGCATGAAATAATTTATTTTTTCATTTATTTGCCTTCTTCTCTTGTGCATGCATATTTCCATGAATACTTCTTCCATTTTGAATCCAAATTCCTACAAAATAACATAAAAATGTTCAAGTAAATTTTCTCAAATTAAATCATACACAAAAATGACCATTTTGCCCCTATATGAAGATGAATAAATGATGATTTGAAAATAATTTAAATTTGGGTTTAAACATGTTAAAATACCTAATATGCTCATTTATTTAATTCAATTAGATTAAATATGGAAGTAAAAATATGCACATTTACGTGCACATCAAATACCCCCACACTTATCTTTTTATTCGTCCTAGAATAAATTAAAACTACGATAAATCTGTTTTCGTAGGGAGCACGATTGCATTGAGTATATTCAAAAAGCCGTTAAACCTCTAGGTGTCCCTAGTAGGACTACTACTCACAAAATCTAAATGCAACATGAAAAATTCCTAAATGCAAAATTTATTTACAAAGATATGAATACAAGTTTTTTGAAAATGTTCACAAATGAAGAATTTATTTTTAAATTGACACGAATAAGTTAAATATAAGTTTTTGTCATTATCATGAAATTTTAATCATTTTACTCATCCAAACATCCAACAAAAAATAAGTTATCATCACAATTAGACTTGAGTTTAGCTAGTTGTTTCGGGTGATAACATAGTGCAACTATGAAATGGATCCTTAGTTGATTATCAAAGTTTTTCAAAGGGTATTTTTATTTCTTTTGAATAACAAATTGAATCAAGTAAGTGAAAATAGTGCTTGGATTTCAATTGATTCCTCTCTCTATTTTTGAAAAGTATTAACATTATTAATATTTACACACCTAACTCAGATAAACCGAGGCTAGATATACCGATCATACACTGCCTTACGGGCTTACGTGAGAAGGGTACAGAGCATGGCGAGTGTACACACTTGCGTGTGAACACATGACTCTAGGTGTTTCTTATTTTCACAAAAACCATTTTTTTGTTTTATATTTTTTTCTTTTTTTTAAGAGGGAGTTGCAAAATCATCTTAGCACCACTTAACTTAGAAGATCAAAAATGTTATAGCCTTTACTTTAAATTAACCACTCTTTTAAACAAAGATTACAATTAGGATATACCTAATAATTATCACCCATGAACCTTCCTATATACAAGTTAAACCATCATTACTTGTAATCAAACTTTATTTTTATTTTTGTTGAGACAAATAAATTTTCAAAAGTTTCAATTTGATAACCAAAAATATATACTTATCCTATAGTGTTTCTTCAAAAATGAAAATGCTAAAAAGAAAATTTATTTTGGGATTGTTTTTAAGTTTTGGAAAGAAAATGCAAAAAATAAACCATGAAAAATTAAAAATGAAGATGAGACTCCCCCCACATTTGATTTTAACTGTGTCCCCACATTCAACACAAGTGAAAGGTGAAAAATAAAATAAAACTAAAAATATGACCTATATTTACATGAAAATGAAATGGTTATTATTTACACGACATTAGAAAATATACTGTTAAAGAGTAAATGAAATGGTCTTCCAAAGACCAATTCATTTGTCTCGTCAAGTATGAGAGACACGGCTTAGGCACAGAAAACCAAACCGTAAAAGATTTCAAAGTTGAATGTTGATTTAGGAAAACAAATGTCATTTTATTAAAAATCGCATGAGTTGTTTTATTTTTGATGATTTTTGGGGTCGATAGAACAATTGGTTGAAATTCAAGTTTATTTTCACCAAATTTAAATTCAAACTCATCATTGACAAATTCTTCAAAATTATTGATTTCAAAATCAAAATGGTGATTTAAATCTACCTCTTCAGAATTTAACAACTCACCTTCGAAAAGTCCAAAAAAATTGTGTTTACTAAATTTGTCTTCCTTTGTTAGATTATCAACAACTTCATTGCATGTATCAATGTCAAAATCTAAAGTTGTCGCATACAATTTTTCAAAATCGGAAAAAGGAAGATCGAATTTTAAATTTGGTTACACACTCTCAAAAGGACTGAAATCCAATGCACTGCATTTTCAACAACTTCATTAAGATTATAGTTTTCAATTTCAAAAGTTATTATTTGAAAATCGTCCATTTTGGTAAAAATGGATTATTATTTGACTCGTCACACGTTGGGAGTTGATTATGTTGCTCATGTTGTTTCATGTAGGTTTCAAACAACATATCCTTGTGATCTTTATGAATTTCGTCCATTTTCTCAAAAAAAATCAAATTTATAATTATTAATTTGGGAATTTTCAATTTGAAATTGTTGAGAACAAAAATTGTCCATTGCACCATAATTGAAATTATTCTCATTGCCAAAATCATTTAAAAGGTGGTTCACATTTACATTTTGACTTTGAAATTCATTTTGGAGTTCGAAGTTCTATTGCCATGAGTTATAATCGAAATCATTTGAATTTTGAAGTGAATTCAAATTTTGATTATTTTGAAATCCTTGACTTGAGTTATTGCTCAGATTACTCAAATTATTTATCATTTGATCTCGTTGTTCAAGTAAAGACCAAATCGTTTCAATACTCTTTTCAAGATTTGAGGGTTGGTCATCATTAGCAAATTCTAAGATGAAATACAATTTGTGGGCCAAGGAATGGGTGATGAAATCCCCCACCTTATGTGGATTTGGGTATTGCTCCTTAGAAAAGAAAATAAGATGAGATGAATGCAAAACTAAAATTAAACGTGAGTTTAACAATGCAACTATGAATGAAATTTGTTTTTATTTTTGTTTTTGAATTTTTGTTTTAAAATACAAGCAACCAACAATGCAAAGCAAATAAAAACAAGAGATGGGAGCACGATACCAGAGCATGCAGAATTATTAGCAATTTATTTTAAAGCAGCAATTTTTTTTACATAAGCAAGCGATTTATTTTTTAGCAAGCAAAGCAAAGCAAGCAACTCTTCCTATCTGCTTTGGCAACCTGAAACTAAAAACAAGATATATACAGTTTTTATTTATTTTTTTGTCTTTTTTTGTTAAAAAAAACTAAAACAAATGAAAATCAAAACAAATGAAACTAAAAATTACTCAACTTGTTGTTTGTTTGTTTTTTTTAAAGAAGAGATGAAAAAAGTTTAAGACTTAAAACTAAATAAAAAAAATGAAAACAAATTACTCAAACTTCAACCTGACCCTAAACAAACCTGCTACCCACTATCTTCCCATTTCTTTCCTTTCTCTGTGCAACAAAAATTCGACTATCCCTTTAAAATAAAAAATAAAATTATCAGAAGCGATTTTCAAATTTGCACTCTGGAAATCGCGAATGGAAGTGAAATTTTTGCTGGTGTCGTAGTTGATTTGGTGGTCCCGATTTGGCGAAAGGGGAATTTCGAAGTGGCGTTGCTTTGGTGGTGAATGATTGAAGTTGTCGGGTTGGTGGTTTTGGTGAAGTGCTGTCAGAATTCGGCGTTCGAGTTTTGTTGTGGTTTTCTTTTTTCTTTTCCTTTTTTTGTAGAGGGTTGCGGTGATGGTTTGTTATGGAAGTGGGGTGGTCGGAGGTTGTGTGATACAGAGGGTGGTTTGGATAGTGGTGTTTGTGATTGACTGGTGAAGCAATAATGTTGTTGCTATCAAGTATGGTGGTGGAGATGTTATGGTATGTTGTAGAGGTAAAGGCAGTGAGTTAAGTAAGTGGTGTAGGTTGTGTGCAGGCAGGGGTGGTGACTGGTAGGGGAGGTTGAAGAAGTAAGTCAGGGCAGGAGGTGGTTGAAGCGGTTGTTTGTAGTGAAGGGAGTAATTTGTGAGTAGAAATGATGTGGATGTAGTAGTTTTTTTTGAAACAGCAGAGGAGTATAGTAGATGGTGATGTCAATTGAGTGGTTGACAGAAGGCAGCGGGATGGCAGTATTGAATGATAACCAGTGGGTTGTGGTGGTGGCTTGATGTTCAGTGATATGCACAGTTGATGTATTGCAGGAAGGCAGTTTTGTGCACAGAGGATGTTAACTGATGTATGGTTGTGGAGTGGTTGATTATGATGCAGGTTTAAATGAATGTATGTATTGTAGGTGTAATGTTGTGGAGTGGCAGTAATGTAACTGCTGGAGGAGGAATTGGGTATGTGGAGTTGATAGTTTGTGAATTATTGGGTATGTGAAGTATTGGATGTGGTTAGAGGTAGGAGGAGGTGGTTGATGGTTTTTGTGATATGTAGTGTGGAGTCGTATTGATCAGTGGGGTTAAAGTTGCAGGAGGGAGTGGCATGTGCAGAGGCAAGTAGACAAGTTGCGGGGGGAGGGGTGTGTTGAGTGTAAGGTAGAAGTTATTGGTACCTGAAGTATGGTGAATGTATGTGCACAGTTTGAATGAGGAGCTGGTTTGTTTGTTTGTATGAGAATGAATGTTGTCAGCAAGAAGGGGTAGTCTAAAGTGAATGTATTGATGGGTATGTATGGGGGTTGATGGAGTTGATGTTGTGGTATGTGAGGAGGGTGATTTTTGCAGGCAGTTTGGTTTGTGAACACTTATGGGGTTGTGGCATTGTAACAGTGAGATATAAAGTTGTAGTAAGGCAGGTGTGGATGGTGTAATGTATGAGGTGAAGTGGTTTTGATGAAATATGCAGGCAGAGTGGGATGTGGCAGAAGTGTTATATGGTAGGGTAGTGAAGATGAAGTGATGAAGATGCTTGACAGCAGGCAGTGGAGGGTTGCCAGTGCTGTGGGAACTTGCTGAAGTGGATATGGCAGAGGCAATTGGTGAATGAAATAAGTGATGGTATGATGTTCAGGTGAATTGGAGTAGTGATAGGCAATTGGTGAATGAAATAGGTGACATGCAATTAGAGTAGTGTAGTTGTATGATGTTCAGGTGAATGAAGGTGTGGTGAATATGTTATGTTGGTGAGGTATATATGGAAGTATGGTGATGGCTTGTTGTTGCAAGGTAGAGGGTGGTTTTGTAAGAAAATGAGATGTGCAAGTTGACAGGACAGTGCTAAGGCATGTGGGTATGAAGGTTTGGAAGTGTTGTTTTGATGTAAGTGGTATGATGCAGATGGGTGGAGGAAGGCATAAATGAGGTAGCAGTTAGAAGAAGTTAAAGGCAGAAGTAACAGTTGTAAACAGAGAATGGAAAATGTGCACAGAGTAACAATGTGTAATAATTTGTAAATGTATGCAAATGTAAATGAAAATGTATATGCTCAAAAACGAAAATGTAAATGCAAATGTGAGTAATAATTTTTTTTTATAAATTGCGTATGTTTTTTCCCTTTTAAATAGAAATGCAAATGGAAAAAAAACAAGCACACAATCAAAATGCAAGCAAAAATCAAACAACAAACATACAACACATTATATATATATATATATATATATATTAAATGTAATTCACACACAAAATTAGCACACAATAAAGTCAAACAAAAATAATTTGAAGAATAGAAATAAAATCAAATTGCAATTTTTTGGCAATGGCGCCAAAGACTTGTTGAATCGACGGATCTTCTATCGGCTAGAAAATCTTCGAAAAATTGTAATAAAAATAACTGCAAGCGCACGGTGTACAATTTTAGTACATGGCGAGTACGGGTCGATTTGTAGGGAATTGAAGTGATTTAAAATTCTACTCAATCAAATTAACCAAGAGTTTGGAGTTGTTTAAGCTAACAAAGGTAATATACTAACAAAAGAAAGTGAATAAAAATATGAGAGTAAAAGACAATTTAGAGGCAAATACCCTCTCATGATCACATAAATCAACATAATGAAATTATGATCTCTCTTTTTTGGTCATTAATGAATTTAGTTGATGTGTTTATCATAAGTATGGTCTATTTGTGCTATTAATTAGCCCAACATAAACCATCAAACTTTAACACACCCACTAAACTACATGTTAGCTCTCATAAAATGATAATGACAAAAATAAAATCTATTGCAAGCATGATCTATTTACTATTGATTAACAATACAGACTATCAAATTTTGATTCTAAAATCCACTTCATTACCATAATCATATGTAGATAAAGAGGTAATTTGTGTTTATGTTTGTTTAAGCATAGCCTATTTGGTGTCAACAACATAGGCTATCAAATTAAAAGTTAAAACAACAAAATTTTATCACATCAAAAATTCCATAAAGCATAAAGAGAGATAAAAAATTAGCAAATATGTTGAATCTACATGATTAAGAGAGCTTCATTACCCCTAAATTGAAGAGGTTTAGCTTCTCATATTTGTTATTATTTCAACAAATGTAGATTGCAACATAGAAAAAAAACAAAAGGAAAAAGAGAACTAACTAAATTGCATGTAAATAAATCTAATCTACTTGCATGAAATAAAACTACACTAATTGCATAAAGTAAAGAACAATAATTAAAATAGCAAGGAATTAAATTGCATAAAAAAGATTACATAAGCGTAAGAAGGCTAAGAAGCCATGAAAGAGAAAGAGGGTTTATATTTACAATTTGTGCCTACAACTAAACTAACTAAAGAGAAGGTGCTAAGAGCTAAGAGCTTCATTACATGAAACATAAGGGGTATTTATACATGCCTAAAACCCTAATGCATATTTTAGGGGACTACCCAAATTGCCCTTGAGGAAGTGTGGCCATCAAGTTATCATAAGCATATAATTAATCTTCCATTAAATGTGCATGTGCTTTCAATCTCCACTAACATGTGCATTAGCTCCTAATTGAATATCATGGTAAGAGGGTGGGTGGGGTCTTCTATGTTGCACGAAATGATTTATTTCTTCATTCATTTGCCTTCTTCTCTTGTGCATGTATATTTCCATGAAAACTTCTTCCATTTTGAATCCAAATTCCTACAAAATAACATAAAAATGTCCAAGTAAATTTTCTCAAATTAAATCATACACAAAAATGACCATTTTGCCCCTATATGAAGATGAATAGATGATGATTTGAAAATAATTTAAATTTGGGTTTAAACATGTTAAAATACCTTATATGCTCGTTTATTTAATTCAATTACATTAAATATGGAAGTAAAAATATGCACATTTACGTGCACATCAGTAATATATCTCCAGTAAGGTGTTGAGTACCTTTTATATATAATGTTCTGTCAATTATGGTATATGAGGAGGCTTGGTATCTTAATTTTTGTGACTCATTTCTTCCCTTGGTTGATACCTCTTCCTAAAAATATTTAATCAAAGGCGCCATCAAATTGTTGGCATATTTTTCTTTATGGGCATTTGTTAGGAGATTTCTTCATAACTACCATCCTCCCGAGGATTTCTCCAACCGTACATCAGTTGTTGGGTTGAGATTGAGTAAGAAACAAGGCTTTGTCATTTAATTATTCCTTTTCTGATTCTATACTAGGGTTTTGTTAAAATCCAACGGGAATAATTTTCACTTCGGGTGCCCCTCGTGAGCTTGCTAATTTTGCTAAAGAATCCGCTTACGCGTTCTTCTATCTCGGTATTTGGTGTATATAAAAGTATTCAAACTAAATCAACATTTCATGTATTTTCTTTACGTACCGAGCTAACCAAGCATCCTTGGTTTTGAATACCTTCTTTACTTGGTTCACCGCTAATTGCAAATTGCTAAATATCTCAATTCTTTGAATCTTCAGCTATTGGGCCAGGGTTATTCCTACTATCATGGACTTATACTCGGTCATGTTATTAATTGCATATAATCCCAACTTCATTGCATAATACAGCTTATGCCCATCTGGTATAATTATAACATAACCTGCCCTAGCTCCTTGCTCATTTGATGCTCCGTCTAGTGGTCCATATTCAACTTGAACCACTCACCCAAAAGGTAATGTCTCCAAATCTTTATTGCAAAAACTACTACTACCAACTCCAAGTCATGAGTTGGATATCAAACTTCATGCGGTTACAACTGTCTTGATGCATAAGCTATTACTCACCCTTTTTACATCAATATTGATCCCAACCCAGTTCCACAAGCAGTTGTACACACCGCCAAGCCCTGATTCCTTTGAGGTATGATTAAGACATGAGCATTTGTCAATAACTTCTTCTAGTCCTTAAATTTCCCTTCACACATATCAGTCCACTTGAACTTCTCATTCTTTTTGGTTAATTTAGTCAAAGGGGTTGCTATATGCGAGAAATCCTTAATGAATAAGAAAGTTCTTATCTCCATGACTGCTTTCGGTTTATTCCAACCATTAATGATTTCTGTCTTTGAAGGATCAACTGCTAATCGATTCTCCGACACAACATGCCCAAGAAATTGAACTTCTCATTTCCAAAAAAACACTTTAAATAACTTCGCCTTTAATTTATGCAGTCTCAACATCTCCAATACCAACCTTAGATAGACCACGTGTTCTCTCTCATTCTTAGAATACACCCTGATGTAATAAATGAAGACCAACACAAATCTATCCAACTCACCGTGAAAGATTAGGTTCATAAGATCTATGAAGAATGCAGGTGCGCTGGTCAGTCCAAACGGCATCACTTACTACTCATATAAACCATTTTTGTTTTGAATGCGGTCATTGGAACACTGTCCTTCGCTACCCTCAGCTAATGGAATCATGTTACCAAATCTAGTTGTAAGAATATTCAAGCTCTACTCAACCGATCAAACAAGTCTTCTATCCTCGGAAATAGATAACGATTCTATATACTGAGCTCATTCAACTTTCGATAATCAATACATATCCATAAAGTTCCATCTGACATCTTCACGAATACCGCGGACACTCCTCACAGCGAACTATTCACCCTAATGAAACTTTATGCTCAAGTTTCACCAGTCGCTTCTTTAATTCTTCCATCTATTTGGGCAACATTCCGTTAGGTGTCTACTAACAGTTTGTGCCTCTGGCATAAAGTCTAACTCAGTTACTCATCTTCGAGGTAATCTCGTTACTGGTGCAAAAACATATAGAAATGACTAAACTACCTATACTTTACCATCTCTTCCTTCTGATCCTCCATCACACACAATGCCGATCCCATTTTTTGTCCATCACATCTGGCGCCACTATGACTCTTTTCCTGTCATTTGCATTCCATAAAGTTCACTTTATCATCATAAAAGATCCTAGCATCATTACGCACTAACCAGTCTATACCCAAAATTACCCCATACCCCACAAAGTCAAACATATATGGGTTGCAAACAAACAAATTACCATACAAATCAAACAATAACAAGGTCAGTGCACCATAATTCGGGAGTAGCATACCCACCGATCGGATTAACCACATATAAAGACGTGACTAAATAAGTAGTATCTAACTCCAACCTAGCCACTACATTTTTTAAAATGAAAGAATAGGTAGCACCCGTGTCAAAAAGAATTCTACATGAAATACTAAAGATCGAGATCATACCTCTTAACGTACCTTTCTTTCTCTTTTATTCAACTGTCGGTACGATTGACGGTCCTTTCAAATAAAAAACCTTTGGCCGCTTTAACTCGGTATAGTCTTTCTTCTTATGCCCGAGTTTGTCAAAGATAAAGCATTTGACCTTCATCACCCCATCCGATCCGTACACTTATTTGTATAGTGCCCATTTTGCCCACAATTATAGCATGTTACATCAGTAGCATCCTTCCGTTCTACTCTACCCTTAGCCTTTCCTTTTTGTTGTTGGCCTTTCTTGCCTTTTTGATATGAAGCAAACTTCCTTTTCTTTTTATCAGTCTGAGCCTTCTGCCCTACAATTCACCTTTCAGCATACATTAACTCATACCCCCTTGCCATATATAACACTTTGTTGAATGGAAGTTCTAGGTGTACCATTGTCCGGTCACTCGATCCCAGCCTCAATCCCAAGTGATTTCTTACTCAGGAATTTTTGCCCTAACAATTCTCTATCAGAAACTTGTTAGTCCCTTGAACTGCCTATATATAAGCTTCACCTTCTAAGCATCTGTCAGCTCTAAGTCTTTACAAATCCTCTCACACATTACCAGCCAATCACAAGAGTTCAACGAATATTTCGCTCCATTAAACATTTCTCCTCTCAGGCTCCTAAAATCTTTATTCATTTTGGAAATATCCTCTCTAACTGGATGTACATGGCCCCTTGGCACATTGTGAGCCTATGGTGGTGCTTGTTATTGTGCTAAATTTGCTAAGAACTACCGAAACAGTGCATTCATATCCATATTCCCTACAGTTGGGGAAGACATTTCATTACCACTTCAGCACGAACTTCCAGGGCCGCCTCTCCTTCTTGGCCATTAGTTTGAGTACTAGTGGTTTCTCGACTAGCATTTGTCATTTCTCCTCCCATATTCAAATGTCCACTTACCAAATCCATTCTCTTTATGCATAAACAAGTGTTAGTAAGAAGGAGAAGTAAAAGAGACTGAAAACAATAATATAAGGATAGATATATCCACATATGTATCTATATCAAAATACAAGTACGTTATATATATTATATACCCTCCCTAAGGTGTTTGTTTTCTAGTTATCTAACTTATACTTAGCTCGGTTTCACTTAAGGGTCCCCTAACCTAAGATCTTATACCAAGTGGTAATATCTCCACTTCAAGATCTAAAAATGAACGCCGATGATGCTGTAGTCAATGCTAGAATTATTTTCAAGCTACAACATGAGATCAATATAATTTTTATTCACAATATTAAGTAAACAAAGCGGCTAAATAATTTTATTACATCAAAATATTTTATAAAAGTCATTACATCATCATTAACTCATCTTGTTCTCATGCAGGGGTGAATATATGATAAGATATAAATAGAGTGTCATGCCCGACATATGAAGATGCCATTGTGGACACTTAATCAATTATAATTTCTAGTTGTACATAACTTCAAAATAGCTTTTATTCGTAAAGTAAGTCTCCTGCTTCATCTTTGGAGTCTTTATTCGTGTTTCCCAAAAGCTACCCGTTTATAAGATAAACTCAACCTACTCGAATGAGTATCCATGATTTTGTAGGAAATAATAAAACATGGATCAGACATAAAGCCTGATATGAGTAATACTTTACCCTAAGGAAACAATCTCATAGTGAGACCATGCCACTAAAGCACGAAATAGGTTTTTTCCTCACTATTCCAACTTCATCAATTACAACATATAATGTGGTAATATCAAACCATGATAAAACATAAAAAATTAATTTCAACATAAGGGTAAGATTACCTTCGCAACATTTTCAACTAAATTTTATAGTCGGTTCATTTTTAGATTTGCTACTCAGGCCTTACTCTTATTAGTTTAACAAGGGCTCTACACACTTGTGATTATAATTTAGTAGATTTATCAAACCTTTCCTTAAATGTATCATGAGTAGTTTATTAGGTTGCCACCAAGGCCTTACACCACCCATCATCAAATATAATGCCGCTTTCAAACAAACGGTTGCCATAAAGGTATTACTCCAACAAATGTTAAATATAAATTTAGACAAATGGTTGTCACATAGGCCTTACGCCTTACATCACCAATCATTAAGTATAATATCATGTTTAAACAAATGGTTGCCACACAGACCTTACGTCAATAATCATCAAATACAAGGTCTTGTTTAGACAAATGATTGCCACATAGGCATCTATGCCAACATTCATCAAATATAATATCGTGAGGAGATTTATTAGTGCCACAAAGGCCATATAATTACATTTTCATTCTTTAATTAAGTTGTTTCATTTTAACTTATCATTCTTTATGGTCATTTCATCTTTACAAAAATTTCAACCATCACTTAGGAAAGATGGCTTCCCAAGTGTTACAAAAGTTCATTTATTTACTTAGAATTTCTTAGCACCTTTAGCTATCGCAGGTTGTCAGTGTATAGCCATCACAGGTTAAATGCTAATCACAAGTTGACAAGTTTTATAACTGTCTCAAATTAACATTAAGCCATCTCTAGTTGAATTAAGCTATCTCTAGTTCATATTAAGCTATCTACCGTTGATAGCTCTAGTTGATATTAGCTATCTCTATTTGATATCTCTAGTTTATACCAGCCATCCCAAGTTGATATTGAGCTATAGCAAGTTAACATTGAGCTATAACAAGTTGAGATTGAGTTATAGTTAGTTTTTATTTCTAATTTATTTTAGCTATCTCTAGTTGACATTAAGCTATAGCAAGTTGATATTGAGCTATAGCAAGTTAAGATTGAGCTATAAAAAGTTAAGATTGAGCTATCATAAGTAAAGGTTAAGTTGTCGCGATTTGACATTTCTAATTTATTTTAGCTATCTCCAATTGACATTAAGCTATAGCAAGTTGATACTGAGCCATAGCAAGATGATATTGAGCTATAGCAATTTGAGATCGAGCTATCTCAAGTTGAGATCGACTATCGCAAGTTGACATTTCTAATTTATTTTAGCTATCTCTAGTAAGTTTAGATGGAGCTATCGCAAGTTGAGATTGAGTTGTCACATGTTGATAGTTGTCTCAAGTTCAACGTAAGCTGTAACGACCCATAAATTTCAACTATTTTAATAACGTAATTAGTTGAAATTTTATGAAATTTTAAACGATAAAATTTTGAAATAAAAATTTAATATTTGGAATACGTTTAGTTAAACATAGCAACTGGTAAATTTTCGTCCGAAAATATGAAAGTTTATTTCGCGCGTAAATTTACTTCAATTTAATCAGTTAAAAAAAAGCGATGAAAATAAAATGTTTCTGAAACCTAAATATTTTTACATAGGAAAATTATAAACCATCTTCTGAGCAAGATTTCAGTTTGTCGTTTTTCCAAATTCGGACATCTTTGGCTCCGTCGATCTTATTTTTCAGTGTTTTTCTTGCATTTTCCGTAATAGAAAATTCGAAATTTTATAATTCAATCATACCGTTGATATCAATATACCGTTTTGATCGTCTCGTCGTGCCGATCTCTGTCGTATACTCAATTCTGTATTTTGAAGTAAGGCACGCAGCGGAATCAGCGAAAAACAATTTCATATCGGTATCGATTTTAAAACCTTTTGGTTTTCCCTTTGCTTTTTATATTTCACCGTCTTTTAACCAATAGCCTTTTCATTTCATATTCCCAGAGAATTTATAGTGACCATCTATTTTCATGAACATTTATTTATTTCATCTACTTTATGGCTGCTCGTTTCTTTATCCACCCTTTCGTTTCCAGTTAATAGCTTTGAATAGGAAATTTTACATATGAGTTATCATATGAGTTTTATACTGCCTTTGCATCTTTGTCTACCTCCACCTAACAACATGCCAGTACTCGCCTACTTCATCTCGTAGCCCCTCTTTCACTTTCTTCCCGCCTGGCCTTACACCATCACATCACCATCATCAAGCCTCCGCCTTGAGCCACCGAAGCTGCCGAACAATCCCACACCGAGGCCGAGCATCACTTCCCCCTCCAGCCCGCTCACGCAAGCACACATGCACCCTAACCTCGAGATCCACAACGCCGACCAACCACTTGCTCGGCCTCCGCCACAAAGCTCCCGAGCTCCTCCTTCTTCGACCTGCCAACAACCAACTGACCACCGCACTCGCCGACCCGACCTCGCCTAACTGCCACAAACACCTCTGCCCCACCTCTCCTTCTTCGCCTTGCCGAAGCCCTTCCTTCGCCACCACGTGCACGCCTTCCTCTGCCAATGAACCAACCCGTGCAACCCATCCTCACCAAGCTTTGGCCAGACTTACTCCCAAACGAACCATTCTTCCCCTCGGTTTTGACTCACCGAAACCCGAGCTTGCCACTGGATCCAAACCCCACTTGACCTGACAACGTCCAGCTGTCGAGCATCGTCATCACTTCACCACCATAGGCCATCCCTTCTCTGTCTATTGCCAGATCGGCCTTCCTACCTCTCTTTCGCGTAAGTGTATATATATATCATATATAAGTCATCTATTTCCTGTATGTAACTACTACTTTAAAATTTTATATATACCCTATGCTTTGTTTTAAAGTGTTTATTCTGGTAAAGAGGAAATATATGTATATAATGTAATGAGTTAGTCATATATATTTGCAGACTAGTAGTATATGTATAATGTTATTGTAAGTTATATATTTGTGTTGCTGTTGGATTTATATTAGTTGTATAAGTTACACATTTTAGTTAAATCATATTACGGGTTAGTTAATAAATTATATATACAGATATGTATAAATTTAAATATGTTACAGTATTTTTGTTTGTTCTCTGGAAATGTATGTATACCTTTATGTAAGTTATTATCTTGCTCTGTTGGGTTATAAGTATACATTATACATGAAGGTTTTACTTTAGTCTATACCGATGTCTATATATTGGTATGTTAGTTAAATATAAATATATACATAAAATATGGTAAATATATAAGTTGTATTAGTTTTATATATGTATATATTGTTAAACTATGCCGCAGTTTATAAAATTTGTAAAGTATAAAGGTGTACAGTTCACTCATATTAAACAGTTATATATATTAAAAATGTATGGGAGTTATCTAAGTTATATGTTAGTTAATAACGTGTATAACTTACCAGTTGCTATATGTTAGTTTTGGATTTATATAATATATATATATGTTCGTCATATTCTGGTATATATACACAGTTCTGTTTTGTTTTAAATGTTACATATACAAGTTGTTATTTATATATATCAGTAAACATATGCCTCGGTTCCGCTGTTCACTATAGTGCTTCCTTATATAGGCTGTTGGGTGCATGTAAAGTTTAGCAGTGATATATTCGTATTTTAGTTTTATATATTAGTTTATATAAGATTTTTTTTTACATATGATATCTTTATATCTATACGAATATATATATATATATCTCAAGTATATTATTTAAAACGATAATTGTAATCATATGTATGTTATTCTGATATTTGTTTAAAATTTGAATATCGATTTCATGGAAATAATATATATATATATTGTAGCGACCCGACTTCCTACGACCAGGAAATCGCATCACTATGAAGAAAGAAAAGGGTGAGAAATAGAAAAGATAGAGAAGAAAGAAGAAAACACAGCAGAATCTCAACAGCGGAACGAATGAAATATAATATATCACATAAGAGATTACATAATATCATATATATCAGAGTTACACAGATAATACAACACATACTAGACAGTTATAAACACCTGTCTAGTTAATACAACTCGATACATCTCAATACAATACAGAGATACAATCACAGCGGAAATACAGATAAACACTAACACATCGGAATCACTATATATCTATACGCTGAAGCCTCCTGCTCCATTGCTCCTCCAAAATACGTCAAAGCTAACCTGAATCCCTTGGCTACCCGTAAAAATTTGGGTACCCGAGAGTTTAGGAAAAACAGAAATAAACTCCGGGTCAGACATGGGTCTGGTATGAGTAACAGGTTAAAGTTGTTTAACTTTGAAAATCCTTTGGAAACAAAAAGTATCACGTAAGACATCCCACACATAAACATGGAAATGTTTTTACCTTACGCTAACCAAAACATTTGATAGGAAATCCAGTGATATTATAATAGTGTCTAAGGTTTTCAAGTAAATAGAAAATAGCCGAAATTGTTACATTCATTAAATTCCAGCATATTAGGTATACAATCAAAACCGTAAGGTCACGTAGGGAAAATGGGTTTCCATCAATGGCTGGGCTACTGGGGTACCGCCCGTCACAGTACGTGGCCTAGATCACCGTACCGAGGACCCACCCTAAGTCCCCTGCAACACAAGACCGGAACCATCCCTTACTGGACAGTTCCAAACAAGACAACCCCGGCGGTTGTAGCTACTAAACCGCCCACACAGCCGAAATAAAAGGGACTCTAGACAGGGGTATATCTCGCTCTCAAGTGGGTGCTACCCACGAAGCCTTGCTGCACCTCCCCTGTTTTAGCCATTCCCGGTTGATGAGGCTTGAGGTCACGATTACCTTTAGAGAACACATCTCTTAGAATGCTCATCGCCCGCCTGACGATGTTCTGAAAGCATTCGATCCATATAAGTTCGTTCCGGGTTCGAACGAAACCGAAGGCATTATCTCGTTACACTCATTTTGGAATCACCCTCAGAGTTAACGACAATAACCCTTGCAATTTGAACCACCATCTCGAATCTATAAGTACTATCTTCGTCAAACTCATTACGGAATCACCCACAGAGTTATACTGACGAATAGTTCTTATACCTCGAGTATTCACTTGCTCCATTTGGATTTCACGACCTAACGTTATTTTGGATCGATGTGGTATTCGGGTCTCCAGACCTAGAATCCCGGTATACGGAAACCCGATCCCGGTCTCATCGAAATCCAAAACGTGTCTTTTAAGGCCAAGTTGTTTTAAAGGTTTAAAACAATTCAATTTATTATCTATATCAACACAGATAGATAAAACACAATATAACAATGGATAATAACATCATCATCATAAACAGATAATCCATATTATCTACTCAAACAGATAATCAATATCATCATACTTAACCAAGCATTCATAACACAATAGATATATATCTGAGATCACAATCAATCATGGAAATCAATATCATCCATCATATATAAACATAGTTTAATATTCACCTCATTTTATAATTAATTTAAAATGAATTAAACTAATTACAAATCTTTAATTAATCTAAAGTAAATTAAATTAATTACTCCACCATTATTAAACTTGCTTATATTACGATTAATTAATTATAAATCAATTAATTAATCATCATCCAATTATTCATTTTAATTAATCATCCTCGATTAATTATCTTTAATTACATTTAATAATTATCCTTTAATTATTTTTACAAATTAATTATCTTTAACCAAATATAGGAAATAACCTTTACCTTACTTCATTTATTAATTAACCTAAATTAATTACATGACTTAATTTATTTTATTACTAAATCTCTTCATTTATTAATTAATTCCAAATAAATTCATTCTAAGATTTCAGCATTTATAATAAATGATCTCTAATTACATTTACTATTTAATTCTATTACATTAAGTAATTAACTTTTAATTAGTTATTTTATTTCTTAATTTTTATTAAGAAAACTAATTTCCAAATCACATATATTAATCACCTTGATTAATAACATACAGTAATTAATTATCCTTAATTAATTACTCCCAATAAACAGATTTAATTAATCCCTTGATTAATTTCAAGTAATTATATCCAAATTACTTCTGTTAACAAATCATTATCCATAAATTACATCCTGTAATTATTCTTCAATTACTTTCCTGAGTAATTATATCCCCCAAATTATCAAGTGATTAATCCAAATCAATTAAACTAAATTAATTAACTTGAATAAATCAAATTACTAAAGTGAGTAATTAATTCCTTACTTAATTTCCATTACGTAATTTAAACATTTACAATGTTGATTATCAAATTAATTAATCTAATTAACTATTAAAAATCAATTATATTAATAAATCATAAAATAATCTAGTTAATAATCTTCATTAACATTTATTAATTACTATTCCAAAATAATTAAATTACATTATCCATTATAAGCTATAAGCTTAATTAACCATTCATTAATTAATTAAAGTCTAATCTATGATTTCTAATTACATATTGATTTATTAATCCATTCTTAAACTTTAATTAATTCATTTAATCTTATAATTACAAATTTAATCAATACAAATTACTAATTATCATTCTAGTTATTTTAATGGTTGATGAATTTAAATCTTTAATTTTTATTACTTAAAGGAAACCCATTTTCCATTTATTGATTAAATTCCACTTCCATATGTTTGGAAACATTTATTTCATTGTTTCTTTTTGAACTTCCCTTTAAACCCCAAGTTCAAATGATCACTAAATTAACTTTAAATCACTTTATAAACTAACCTTTAAAAAAACTTAAATTACAAATTAAGCAATACTTTGCTATGAAGGGACTTTAAGTTAAATCCCTTCTAAATTCCAAAATATTTAAACTTATTTAAATTTATAACTTTCTTTCATTCAAAATCTGGAATTAACATTTATTTATCCTTAGCTAAACTTTGTTTTAAATTTTAAAACCCAACAATTTAAAACTGAGAACAAGCTACAGGTTAAAACTGGAAACAACTATACCCCGAGCTCACCCTTATTTACTTCGAGTAAAAATAGGGATTCACTCGAGCAAAACCACGTCCTACTCGAGTAAATCTCGAGTCTTTCCCCAGCCTAAATTCGAACCCACCAAAACAGTCCACCAGGAAAAGCGCTCCACCGTGCACGTGCACGCCGCCCAGTCACCTTCGATCGACCACGGCCATCCCCTCATATCGGCGACCACCTCTACGTCCTATTTCAACCCTCAGATCGACACTACAAACTCGAGATCGAGATCGAAAACGAGATGCTCAAATCAAAGCCTGGAAACACACTACCCTCAACACCACAATCCCTGGCAACGCCCCAAGCTCGACGCTCCGACCACCAGAGGCTACTTAACTCTGGCCACAGCCTCGTCCACCTCCCCACTACAAAACCTCAGAAGCACGAGATACTCGATCAATCAACGACTTCGAACGAGATGAAAACCCAAAGCCACGCAAAATTAGGTTTAAAAAATTTAAATCGTACGCCGCCACCACCACCGTTGACGAACCACCACCGCACCATTTTTCCATGAACCACTGGTCACTCCTCCACCTCTCGACCAACACTCGACTCTTCCTGTCGACTCAATCGTCCCCGGCAACCCCAAATGCACAAACCAGTCAAAACAAAACTGCTCTTCATCCCCTTCTTTAAAAATTTTAAATCTTGTTTTAAAAATCATGGTTTTGTAAGTATTTTCACTTGATGCAACTGAATTCTTAAAACAAGAAGTTTGATTTTAAACATATTTAAAGATGTACAGGCTTTCTTAGTGTTCCAGAGATAAATACAAGTTAGATCACTTATAAAAATTTCTATTGCTTAGATTGTAGTTAAACAAACTACTTTTGTTTATATTTTACATTCAAAAAAATCAATAGATTAAGAGAAAAAGGTTTTGTTTCCAGATCTACTTAGAATAAAAGAGCAACAGGCAATAGGAAATCAAAGAACATATCAGATATGCACACACATCCATATATACAAGATATATATATCATCACAGAGGAAACATGCTTTATCTAAACTTAGGTTATAATTTTTTTTTTAAAAAAAAATATGTTACTCACCAGGATTTATCAAGAACAGAGCATCCTGTTTGAAAACAGTTTGAATTTGAAAAAAAATGCTTCTCACTTAGATCTTCTTGCCAAATTCTTCTGTTCACTGTTATATTGATTTGTTGATAATGTTGAATACTTGTTTTAGGATTTACTGGAGTTTCCATTTTTGGTTTTGTTGAGCTCGAACTGGAAATAGAAATGATAAGAGAAGGTTGCTTCCAGGTTGAAGTTTTAAAACATTTTACAGGGTTTGTATTTCTTTTCTTATGTCAGAGATATTTGATACAATGGAGGCTGAAATACAATTCAACAGATTTTGTTTGGCTGCAAGGATGTGAACATTTAATGTTATTGTACTTGTGTCTCATTTTAACACTTATCAAATTTTTATTACTTGCCTGAGTCTTACTTTACAAGCCACAAACATATATTATCACCTTACTTTAAATCTTGTTGTTCTTAAGTTTGCATACATACTATCTTTACTTACCAGCCTATATATCTACCTATACTTAGTTATATTTTTTTACACTTGCCTGAGACTTCACTTATAAGCTACAAGTATGTTTCATTTTTACTTTGTATTTTGCTTTTGATTCTTTTGTTCTCAGGCCTGCATGCATAAATCCCATGTCATATTCGAGCCACTTGGTTTACATACTTATCCTATACAAGTATATTTTATATTTCCTTGTTTGATATATTCACTTTGTTGCTTGTTTTATTTGTGAATTGTAATTGAAGGTTATTTCCTTAGCTCACTTGCCTATACAGATTTCTGGTTTGATAATGGAAGATAAGTGAATGTCATTTTATCATGTTGTTTGATTATTTTATAGTGTATTTGTTTTATCCTATTTTATTTTGTTAGGTGTTTCATTGTTATTTCAACATGTATATTTACATTTATTAATATTATAAAACTCATTTATCAAATTTAAAAATAATTAAACAAAAGAAATTATTATTTTTTACTATCAACTACTTATCCTATAATATATATACCAAAGTATTATTTGACACATTGAATTTAAAACTTATATACATTTTTAAACTATATTTTTAACAAGCTAAACTTAAAAAGAAAATAGAACAAATCTCCTTGTTAATTAAATTTAAATTTAAACTAAAGCTAGATCAAGTTTTAAAACTATTTAAACATTTATCTTAAGTATTTAAACCCATATTTTATTTATTAGATAGTTTTTGAAAAGATTAATATTAAATAAATCAAAATCCCAAATCACTAAAATATATAGTAGGAATTTGAAAACATAATTTATTAGTTGAATTTAAATCAAAGCTTTCTTATCTACAATATATATCAATATATATCCATAATAAATAGTGAATAATTTATTAGTTTTAAAAGATGAAATTCACAAATACGATATTTATTAAAAGAAAAGTATTTCTTCAAGCCTTATAAATCAAAGATATATCCAAAACAATTTAATATTTAATATAAATTATTAAATTGTTATTGCTCGAAATTCCGGGTCGTCACATTCCTCCTACCTTAAAAGAATTTCGTCCCCGAAATTTAAAACAAAGGTAATTTAATAATCTATTTAGAATTTTAATTTTTAAAACACAACCATTTATCAACTATATACTAACAACCATATCAACCAACTCATCCAAACAAACAAATCTAACTATCCAGACAAAATTCTGGATAGAGTTCTCTCGAGTTTCCCGAGTATAACTACCGAGATACTCGCCCTACAGAATCCAAACAATCAATACAACTAAACTACAGAACTCCTACTCATCTAGATCTACACAACTAGACAGAATATCAGACTACAGACGAGTCTGACTCGCAACCAAAACTCCCAGAACTGCTAGTTCCAAAACCAGAGATAGAATCTTACACGTACTCCCTCAAAGATACGTGAAATACAACGAATCCCAGCTATCCAAACTGGCAATCCAAATCTGAAGACCAAACACCTACCCCTCCAGAACACAGAGAAAATCCAGAACATCTCGGAGCTAAGTTCCCAGACTTACCAAATTATAGAGCTTCTTTGAATCAGAGAAAATTCATCCAAAATCAAATCTCCAACTCTGAAATCCAAATCCCTCCGTCTCTTATCCACCAAACTCTTCGGACGATCCATAGCTGCCTCCATCCCTACTGATCAGCTAAATCTCCGCTAATGCCTTTCAGAACAATCTGAATCCACAACAATCCAGTAAAATGATCTTCTCAAAACCAACTAAAATCAAGAACACAACCTTTACCATCATCCGTAGAAACAACTTCTCTTTTCCAGAAAAGAAAAGCAGATGCACTCCCAACTGCTTCCGCTGCACAACTCTGATATGAGTAGATGACAATGCTGATGACGAACACAAACAAACACGGGACAACAAATTCCAAAAATATGGTTCAACAGATCCAAAAATAAACTCAGAAGTTCCTCCGAAACCTGAGCTGCTCTACTAAAAACTTCCTCCAAAAATAATTCTACTACTAAGCTGAACCATCAGTACCACTGCTGGAATCCAGTCGAAACCAAACGCAATCTCCAGATGCTAACGAAACTCTGACTTCCTGAAGTCATCTAGAAAAATATCTGAAACACAATAGAACGCTCCCACTATCGCAAGTCACTTTGCGATTAATCCAGCCTGATTCCAAAGAAAAAAAACTGTTCTCTCTTTACCAAACAGAACAGCCTAAGCTTAACTGGCCCATCCAACGAAAGAAACGAAACCACTCTGCTGCTTCTGATCTCTACTGCTAAGCTAGAAAGCTTCTTGCCAATACACAGAATACTCCGAGCTGCACTGCTGACACCAATGCCAAAGAAATTCCCAATCCAAAGTTCTTCGAGAAACTCGGACCTCAAACCAACCAGAAACATCCTGCTGAACACAGCCACAACACCAAAGCAGACTTACTTCCTTAACTTGTTCCAAAGAAAACATCTTCGGAGACATCCATAGTCACTGTGTCTCATCACACAGCTACAACATCCTGAGGTATCAAGATATCATAACTCGCTTCTGTCCAACCGACAGATCCAAACTCCACTCATCAAAACTCTCGAAAATCCGCTCACACGAGCGCAATCATCTTACACTTAAATGCTGGACTCCGAATTCTTAACAGATTACCTTCAGAGACTTGGTGAAATCCTTTCACCACAAATTCACTCGAGAAGGACTGTAGACCCAATACCGTCTCGGTCGATACACTTCCGACCTCAACAAATTCAACCATTGGTAGTCGTGTTACACACCACTACCTTATCTACCTTTATAAATTATATTGGAAAACCTGAACAGGTAACCCAACAATAGGTAGAATATATAAATAAATATATATATATATCAAAATACAAATACGCTCTCTCAATAAAGAAATCACTTAAGAGCCTAGGTATTCGCTCAACCTAGCGCTCCGATACCAACTGTAGCGACCCGACTTCCTACGACCAGGAAATCGCATCACTATGAAGAAAGAAAAGGGTGAGAAATAGAAAAGATAGAGAAGAAAGAAGAAAACACAGCAGAATCTCAACAGCGGAACGAATGAAATATAATATATCACATAAGAGATTACATAATATCATATATATCAGAGTTACACAGATAATACAACACATACTAGACAGTTATAAACACCTGTCTAGTTAATACAACTCGATACATCTCAATACAATACAGAGATACAATCACAGCGGAAATACAGATAAACACTAACACATCGGAATCACTATATATCTATACGCTGAAGCCTCCTGCTCCATTGCTCCTCCAAAATACGTCAAAGCTAACCTGAATCCCTTGGCTACCCGTAAAAATTTGGGTACCCGAGAGTTTAGGAAAAACAGAAATAAACTCCGGGTCAGACATGGGTCTGGTATGAGTAACAGGTTAAAGTTGTTTAACTTTGAAAATCCTTTGGAAACAAAAAGTATCACGTAAGACATCCCACACATAAACATGGAAATGTTTTTACCTTACGCTAACCAAAACATTTGATAGGAAATCCAGTGATATTATAATAGTGTCTAAGGTTTTCAAGTAAATAGAAAATAGCCGAAATTGTTACATTCATTAAATTCCAGCATATTAGGTATACAATCAAAACCGTAAGGTCACGTAGGGAAAATGGGTTTCCATCAATGGCTGGGCTACTGGGGTACCGCCCGTCACAGTACGTGGCCTAGATCACCGTACCGAGGACCCACCCTAAGTCCCCTGCAACACAAGACCGGAACCATCCCTTACTGGACAGTTCCAAACAAGACAACCCCGGCGGTTGTAGCTACTAAACCGCCCACACAGCCGAAATAAAAGGGACTCTAGACAGGGGTATATCTCGCTCTCAAGTGGGTGCTACCCACGAAGCCTTGCTGCACCTCCCCTGTTTTAGCCATTCCCGGTTGATGAGGCTTGAGGTCACGATTACCTTTAGAGAACACATCTCTTAGAATGCTCATCGCCCGCCTGACGATGTTCTGAAAGCATTCGATCCATATAAGTTCGTTCCGGGTTCGAACGAAACCGAAGGCATTATCTCGTTACACTCATTTTGGAATCACCCTCAGAGTTAACGACAATAACCCTTGCAATTTGAACCACCATCTCGAATCTATAAGTACTATCTTCGTCAAACTCATTACGGAATCACCCACAGAGTTATACTGACGAATAGTTCTTATACCTCGAGTCTTCACTTGCTCCATTTGGATTTCACGACCTAACGTTATTTTGGATCGATGTGGTATTCGGGTCTCCAGACCTAGAATCCCGGTATACGGAAACCCGATCCCGGTCTCATCGAAATCCAAAACGTGTCTTTTAAGGCCAAGTTGTTTTAAAGGTTTAAAACAATTCAATTTATTATCTATATCAACACAGATAGATAAAACACAATATAACAATGGATAATAACATCATCATCATAAACAGATAATCCATATTATCTACTCAAACAGATAATCAATATCATCATACTTAACCAAGCATTCATAACACAATAGATATATACCTGAGATCACAATCAATCATGGAAATCAATATCATCCATCATATATAAACATAGTTTAATAATCACCTCATTTTATAATTAATTTAAAATGAATTAAACTAATTACAAATCTTTAATTAATTTAAAGTAAATTAAATTAATTACTCCACCATTATTAAACTTGCTTATATTACGATTAATTAATTATAAATCAATTAATTAATCATCATCCAATTATTCATTTTAATTAATCATCCTCGATTAATTATCTTTAATTACATTTAATAATTATCCTTTAATTATTTTTACAAATTAATTATCTTTAACCAAATATAGGAAATAACCTTTACCTTACTTCATTTATTAATTAACCTAAATTAATTACATGACTTAATTTATTTTATTACTAAATCTCTTCATTTATTAATTAATTCCAAATAAATTCATTCTAAGATTTCAGCATTTATAATAAATGATCTCTAATTACATTTACTATTTAATTCTATTACATTAAGTAATTAACTTTTAATTAGTTATTTTATTTCTTAATTTTTATTAAGAAAACTAATTTCCAAATCACATATATTAATCACCTTGATTAATAACATACAGTAATTAATTATCCTTAATTAATTACTCCCAATAAACAGATTTAATTAATCCCTTGATTAATTTCAAGTAATTATATCCAAATTACTTCTGTTAACAAATCATTATCCATAAATTACATCCTGTAATTATTCATCAATTACTTTCCTGAGTAATTATATCCCCCAAATTATCAAGTGATTAATCCAAATCAATTAAACTAAATTAATTAACTTGAATAAATCAAATTACTAAAGTGAGTAATTAATTCCTTACTTAATTTCCATTACGTAATTTAAACATTTACAATGTTGATTATCAAATTAATTAATCTAATTAACTATTAAAAATCAATTATATTAATAAATCATAAAATAATCTAGTTAATAATCTTCATTAACATTTATTAATTACTATTCCAAAATAATTAAATTACATTATCCATTATAAGCTATAAGCTTAATTAACCATTCATTAATTAATTAAAGTCTAATCTATGATTTCTAATTACATATTGATTTATTAATCCATTCTTAAACTTTAATTAATTCATTTAATCTTATAATTACAAATTTAATCAATACAAATTACTAATTATCATTCTAGTTATTTTAATGGTTGATGAATTTAAATCTTTAATTTTTATTACTTAAAGGAAACCCATTTTCCATTTATTGATTAAATTCCACTTCCATATGTTTGGAAACATTTATTTCATTGTTTCTTTTTGAACTTCCCTTTAAACCCCAAGTTCAAATGATCACTAAATTAACTTTAAATCACTTTATAAACTAACCTTTAAAAAAACTTAAATTACAAATTAAGCAATACTTTGCTATGAAGGGACTTTAAGTTAAATCCCTTCTAAATTCCAAAATATTTAAACTTATTTAAATTTATAACTTTCTTTCATTCAAAATCTGGAATTAACATTTATTTATCCTTAGCTAAACTTTGTTTTAAATTTTAAAACCCAACAATTTAAAACTGAGAACAAGCTACAGGTTAAAACTGGAAACAACTATACCCCGAGCTCACCCTTATTTACTTCGAGTAAAAATAGGGATTCACTCGAGCAAAACCACGTCCTACTCGAGTAAATCTCGAGTCTTTCCCCAGCCTAAATTCGAACCCACCAAAACAGTCCACCAGGAAAAGCGCTCCACCGTGCACGTGCACGCCGCCCAGTCACCTTCGATCGACCACGGCCATCCCCTCATATCGGCGACCACCTCTACGTCCTATTTCAACCCTCAGATCGACACTACAAACTCGAGATCGAGATCGAAAACGAGATGCTCAAATCAAAGCCTGGAAACACACTACCCTCAACACCACAATCCCTGGCAACGCCCCAAGCTCGACGCTCCGACCACCAGAGGCTACTTAACTCTGGCCACAGCCTCGTCCACCTCCCCACTACAAAACCTCAGAAGCACGAGATACTCGATCAATCAACGACTTCGAACGAGATGAAAACCCAAAGCCACGCAAAATTAGGTTTAAAAAATTTAAATCGTACGCCGCCACCACCACCGTTGACGAACCACCACCGCACCATTTTTCCATGAACCACTGGTCACTCCTCCACCTCTCGACCAACACTCGACTCTTCCTGTCGACTCAATCGTCCCCGGCAACCCCAAATGCACAAACCAGTCAAAACAAAACTGCTCTTCATCCCCTTCTTTAAAAATTTTAAATCTTGTTTTAAAAATCATGGTTTTGTAAGTATTTTCACTTGATGCAACTGAATTCTTAAAACAAGAAGTTTGATTTTAAACATATTTAAAGATGTACAGGCTTTCTTAGTGTTCCAGAGATAAATACAAGTTAGATCACTTATAAAAATTTCTATTGCTTAGATTGTAGTTAAACAAACTACTTTTGTTTATATTTTACATTCAAAAAAATCAATAGATTAAGAGAAAAA
Source organism: Allium fistulosum (assembly GCA_030737815.1). Lineage (NCBI taxonomy): Eukaryota > Viridiplantae > Streptophyta > Magnoliopsida > Asparagales > Amaryllidaceae > Allium > Allium fistulosum. Next base: position 73,467,741 of record CM060903.1, read on the forward strand.
GGTTTTGTTTCCAGATCTACTTAGAATAAAAGAGCAACAGGCAATAGGAAATCAAAGAACATATCAGATATGCACACACATCCATATATACAAGATATATATATCATCACAGAGGAAACATGCTTTATCTAAACTTAGGTTATAATTTTTTTTTTAAAAAAAAATATGTTACTCACCAGGATTTATCAAGAACAGAGCATCCTGTTTGAAAACAGTTTGAATTTGAAAAAAATGGTTCTCACTTAGATCTTCTTGCCAAATTCTTCTGTTCACTGTTATATTGATTTGTTGATAATGTTGAATACTTGTTTTAGGATTTACTGGAGTTTCCATTTTTGGTTTTGTTGAGCTCGAACTGGAAATAGAAATGATAAGAGAAGGTTGCTTCCAGGTTGAAGTTTTAAAACATTTTACAGGGTTTGTATTTCTTTTCTTATGTCAGAGATATTTGATACAATGGAGGCTGAAATACAATTCAACAGATTTTGTTTGGCTGCAAGGATGTGAACATTTAATGTTATTGTACTTGTGTCTCATTTTAACACTTATCAAATTTTTATTACTTGCCTGAGTCTTACTTTACAAGCCACAAACATATATTATCACCTTACTTTAAATCTTGTTGTTCTTAAGTTTGCATACATACTATCTTTACTTACCAGCCTATATATCTACCTATACTTAGTTATATTTTTTTACACTTGCCTGAGACTTCACTTATAAGCTACAAGTATGTTTCATTTTTACTTTGTATTTTGCTTTTAATTCTTTTGTTCTCAGGCCTGCATGCATAAATCCCATGTCATATTCGAGCCACTTGGTTTACATACTTATCCTATACAAGTATATTTTATATTTCCTTGTTTGATATATTCACTTTGTTGCTTGTTTTATTTGTGAATTGTAATTGAAGGTTATTTCCTTAGCTCACTTGCCTATACAGATTTCTGGTTTGATAATGGAAGATAAGTGAATGTCATTTTATCATGTTGTTTGATTATTTTATAGTGTATTTGTTTTATCCTATTTTATTTTGTTAGGTGTTTCATTGTTATTTCAACATGTATATTTACATTTATTAATATTATAAAACTCATTTATCAAATTTAAAAATAATTAAACAAAAGAAATTATTATTTTTTACTATCAACTACTTATCCTATAATATATATACCAAAGTATTATTTGACACATTGAATTTAAAACTTATATACATTTTTAAACTATATTTTTAACAAGCTAAACTTAAAAAGAAAATAGAACAAATCTCCTTGTTAATTAAATTTAAATTTAAACTAAAGCTAGATCAAGTTTTAAAACTATTTAAACATTTATCTTAAGTATTTAAACCCATATTTTATTTATTAGATAGTTTTTGAAAAGATTAATATTAAATAAATCAAAATCCCAAATCACTAAAATATATAGTAGGAATTTGAAAACATAATTTATTAGTTGAATTTAAATCAAAGCTTTCTTATCTACAATATATATCAATATATATCCATAATAAATAGTGAATAATTTATTAGTTTTAAAAGATGAAATTCACAAATACGATATTTATTAAAAGAAAAGTATTTATTCAAGCCTTATAAATCAAAGATATATCCAAAACAATTTAATATTTAATATAAATTATTAAATTGTTATTGCTCGAAATTCCGGGTCGTCACATATATATATTGCTGTTTTATCAAGTCGTTCTTATTATCTCATCGATTCTCATTTTATCAGCTTTGTCCGTCGAAATCCGTGTCAATTCCGCCTTGCTTTGAAAATCGGCAGTTGGATTTGGTCAATTTCGCAATTCAAATCGTAGCCTATCATGTCGTCTACCTTCTTGTGTTCTCCAACCTCGAGAGGTGAGCAATCACTCGCGATTAACGTTCTTTTATTTATTAAATTTGATTTCAATTGAAACGACAATTGAAATATGCTGCTGTCAGTTATTTACACTGTTATATGTATGCTATTACCTGTATCAGTTCACCTGTGACATCTGACACCATTATTTGTTAATTATACGATGATGATCCTGTTTGATTGATAATTGATTGATTGTATGTTGTTTATATTGGATGTTAAATTGAAATGTATAAAGTGATAAATATTATGCAACTAAATTTGTCGTAGGATAATTAAAATTTGAATCGACTTATATGATAAATTTGATTAGTTGAATATGACCCCCTTTTAATTGTTAAATTAATTGACATGTAGAATAGTGATAATTACACTTTGAACCATCGACGTATATTGGATTAATTGTTGTAGTATAAATTGAAATTGAATGACAAGTGAAAAACCGTAATGTAATAATCTTTAATCTACATGAAATGATAGTGTAGATTCTAGAAATAATTATATTAATTCGCACAAACAACAATGCGAATTAATACGATTATTTCGGGATTATTGATTTGATTTTTGGATTGATATTGGTTGTTGTTATTGCTTGTTTATTTACTTTGACACCATCCCAGTTATCACACTGCAAGTTCCCTTTGCTATGTTTTGATTTTGAATTAAATTGGAATCGGGTTGAAATGATAAATACCCAAATTGAACTTTGACCTAGGATAGAGAATTAAATAAAAACCCGATTGGTCAAAAATTTGATTTAAAAATAAACGAAGATTTTATTTGAATAAATAATATGGTTTTGAAATGAAGTTGAAATTTGAATTTTAATGAAAGGAAAATGTTAATATGTAATAATCTGAAACAAAATATTAACAATGTAATTGATAAAAGAATGTTGTTAAATTTGAGAAATGATTGAATTAAGTTTGAAATTATAAGTAAGTTTGAAATTATTAAACTTTGAAATTATTTAATAATTAAGTTTTGAATTATTTAATAATTAAATAAGATTGAATTATTTAATGATTAAATTAAATTGAATTTGTGAATAAGTGAATTTTACTTCGTAAATAATTGAAATTGAGTTTCTTTATTAATTAAGTTTGGAAAATTATTTAAGTAAGTAAATAAGTGAAATTGAATTTCTTTAACAAGAAATAAAATGTGATTTATTGAAATTAATGTAAGACTTGAAATTTAAAGAATTCGATTTGATGAATTAAATTTAATTCAATTTGTAAGTTTTGATATAAGGAAGTTGAATTTAAATAATGGATTTAATGAATTGGAAATTTAATAGAAATTGTTTTGAATGGCAAATTTACTTAATGAATATTGAATGCAATCGATAAATGAAGTTAAATTGATTTGAATGTTAAATTAAATTAATTTAAATGATTTCGGAATGAAACTTATATGAACTTGAATCAATATTTGAATTGTTTTAAATAGAAATTGAAATTGAATTATAAGATTTTGAAATTATGAATGTGGAAGTTTTGAAACGTAAATATTGGAAATTGATTTAGAAAGACAAATGAAATGTTGGTTTACGAATTGAAATTGAAATTGAATTTGATTTGGTTTTTGAAATATATAAACGACCAATCGGTGTAATAATTACGAAAGTTATTAAAGAGACCGGAATCGGTTATGGATATACTCTCTATCTAAACCGAAACCACTTTAATAACTATACGCAGAGTGTGATCCAGAATGAAGTGGTTGGAATGATGTACGTGATGATTGAAGAAAGAGAACGATGATGGATAGCCTTGACACTTGTGTCAAATTGGAAATGACTAAAACAGGAGCCGTGCCGGGCCAATGGAGGTCAGCTACCTCAAGTGAACACACTTCTTCGAACTACTCATTACTTGTTGCTGATTGGTGCACCCTTGATTTTGGGAGTGTTGTTTAACGGTGTTGCGATCGCTGCGGCGATGCGTTCTCACCAGTCCGGATCAGGCAAACGGTAGTATCACTACCTTGGGTATTGCCTCATGTGCCTTGTCATACTTGTATCCCTTTATACGCGACTACTACGAATCTGTTTTGTGTTATACCTATGGAGTACTCCCTGATAGCCCACTAGTTTACGGTGGAGTTTACAGTGCTGTATAGACTATAACGCTTATATAAAATGTGTTAAGGGGGATAATGGTAACGCCTTAACACTATTTTGATACCTTATATTACTGATAGACATTATCTACTTAGCGTACATTACTACCTAGTAGATAGTTTAACGGATCCTTAAAGGATGGTTATTCCAACATCCTTTGAGTTACTTGTATTTCAATTGCTATTTCACTTGAGTTGGATTTATTAATATAAGAATGTTAATCCTGACTCGAGTGTCTTGTGTTTTTGCTTTACGCTCGGGTCAGACTGAGTGTACCAGTATTCGAAACTCACCTTTGAAGTTGGAGCTTTGCTTGAAGATCCAGCCATCTATTCTGCTTTCAGTATTCGATGATTCCAGTGATGTATTCTGATTTGTATCTGATGTATCGTATTACTCTTCCGTTGTATCTGGTTTAACTCTGATGAAACTTATACATTTATATAGTAGCTTCATGAACTACTATCTCTTTTATTTCCGCTGCATTTATTACTCTGTGTTTGTGATCTGTGATTATATTTATTTACTGTATATGTTCAGTTTTGCCAAATTTAAATTAACAACGCGATATTTTGAGCAATTCAATTCTGGCATGAGTGTCTACCTATACACTTATAATGGATGCGAATGGTCCAAAATAGCGGGCTGTTATAGTTGGTATCAGAGCTTTGGTAGCTCTAGGCAAAACTTAACATATAGGGTAAATGTATTTACAGAATCACTCTCATTCGAGTTTCAATCTCTTCCTTTGACTCAATTCCTTTGAATTTTGGAACGTTTCCCTCGGTTCCGAAATTCATTCGTGTCCTTCACTATTCGTCTTCTTTCAATCCTGGAGCACCCCATAACTCCATTCTGAATGTTATCTATAATAGATCGGCGGTCTCGCCAATCTTCGAATGATTCGTAAAGGAGTAAAACTCCTTTATAATAGGCATTGATTTACCGAAGATTTATATATCCTCGGTTTAGATGCTGACATCTTTGGTTATGCCGAATTCTATCTCCTGAGATCAATGTCAATTTGCCTCGGAATTCTACATTGATCTTATTCTTAAAGTCACGGTTGACCCGGTTAAGGTTGCCCGTGATTTAATAAATTTATCCATCTTCCTATTTTGTTATTTAATTATCTCGTCTTTGTTTAAATCTATCTTCGAATCGAAATTCTCTTTGATTTGAGTCTATCAAAAAAATTTGAATCCCTATCCTTGCTTTGAAATCCATTATTGTATCGTTAAGTGAGGAAGTGTATTGTAAATTAATTTTAAAATGTTTTATATATTGTGTTGTTTGAGTTGTTGATGTGATTTGGGTTTTCGATCGATTCGTCTGATCAACGCTATCGATAGGATTTCCAAAACACTTGAGCAGAGCAAACTGACACAATATTGTTTTCAAATTTGGTAGATAAAATAAAAGTTTTGTATGATTATATTATATATAAGTATAAATTTTCTGAAATCGAATTGTTAACTGAATTGGTTGTCAGAAAGGTAATATTTGATTTTCACTATTTGTTTTGTAAATCATTGATTATTCCAACATAAAAATAAATGGAATTATAAAAGTTGGTTTATAGATTTATTTAGAAATTTAAATGAAATTAAAGTAAGAATTTGAGAATTTAAATTCCTAAAATTTCAAGCTTTGGTTTTTAAATTTTTTAAAAATGTATATTATTGAACGTATTTTCAAATAGGAATCGTTTTCAAAAGAATTTTAAATGTTGAAATCAGTGCTCTTCTCTTTGTCGCTGGAAAATAATTTCGGTGATGGCGGCCGCATCATCGACATTCATTTTCGAGTTTCGAAGTGGGGATACTATTCTGTAGCTTTGCTACAGTTTTGTTTGAAAAATATTTTGATTTGAATTTCTTCAGTATAATTTGATTTATATATATATATAAGTATCTTATTTTAAAATTTAATTTGATTTGATATAAATATATTATATATCTCTAAATTGTTTAAAGTTAATCGGAAAATCTAATTCTTAAATTTTGTTAAAGGATGATTTTAATTATAAATAAAACCAAAATTTGAAATAAATATTTGAACTTGAATAATTGAATTGGGAAGATTTTACTTGTATATTATTCAACTGCATTCTAATACAACTTACCTAAATCATTCAAAAGTTGAATATGTAATTGGATAATATATAAGATAAATTGAATTTATAAATAAAATTTGAGTGTTTATAATAAATGTTATACACTAAATTTTGATTATAAAGATGTTAATAGTGTTAGATAGGATAATAAGTAAACTCAGTTAATAATGAAATAAATTTGTTTTGAAAGAATTAATAAATTTGTTATGAAAGAATTAATAAATTGAAATTTGATCAACATATGAAAATACCTTGAATTTAAAAGAAATTAATAGATGTAAATTAATTTAAATCGAAACTTTTATGTTTTAAATTAATTTATATGGGTTAAATATATGTGAGTAGATATATTAAGAAGAATAAATTTAACAGTAATTTGGAATAAAGAAGAATTTAAAATTGATAAAGAAAATATGATTTTAATAAAAGACTATTCAAAATTTATGGTTTTAGAAATTGTAAATTGAAGAAAATGAGATAATAAGATAATGAATTTAGAAATAATTGAGATTGATTTTAGTGAAATCAAATGGATTAAATCAATTATTGAATATCAATTAATTTGAATTTATAGGGTTTAAATTAACTGTTATTTTGTATTTCAAATCTATTTTCTTCTGGTTGTTTCTATTCTACTACCTCGTTCCTTTTCGGGGACGAAAAGTTTTGAGTGGGGGAGAGTGTAACGACCCGTAAATTTCAATTGTTTTAATAACGTAATTAGTTGAAATTTTATGAAATTTTAAACGATAAAATTTTGAAATAAAAATTAAATATTTGAAATACGTTTAGTTAAACATAGCAACTGGTAAATTTTCGTCTGAAAATATGAAAGTTTATTTCGCGCGTAAATTTACTTCAATTTAATCAGTTAAAAAAAAGCGATGAAAATAAAATATTTCCGAAACCTAAATATTTTTACATAAGAAAATTCTAAACCATCTTCTGAGCAAGATTTCAGTTTGTCGTTTTTCCAAATTCGGACATCTTTGGCTCCGTCGATCTTATTTTTCAGTGTTTTTCTTGCATTTTCCATAGTAGAAAATTCGAAATTTTATAATTCAATCATACCGTTGATATCAATATACCGTTTTGATTGTCTCGTCGTGCCGATCTCTGTCGTATACTCAATTCTGTATTTTGAAGTAAGGCACGCAGCGGAATCAGCGAAAAACAATTTCGTATCGGTATCGATTTTAAAACCTTTTGGTTTTCCCTTTGCTTTTTATATTTCACCGTCTTTTAACCAATAGCCTTTTCATTTCATATTCCCAGAGAATTTATAGTGACCGTCTATTTTCGTGAATATTTATTTATTTCATCTACTTTATGGCTGCTCGTTTCTTTATCCACCCTTTCGTTTCCAGTTAATAGCTTTGAATAGGAAATTTTACATATGAGTTATCATATGAGTTTTATACTGCCTTTGCATCTTTGTCTACCTCCACCTAACAACATGCCAGTACTCTCCTACTTCATCTCGTAGCCCCTCTTTCACTTTCTTCCCGCCTGGCCTTACACCGTCACATCACCATCATCAAGCCTCCGCCTTGAGCCACCGAAGCTACCGAACAATCCCACACCGAGGCCGAGCATCACTTCCCCCTCTAGCCCGCTCACGCAAGCACACATGCACCCTGACCTCGAGATCCACAACACCGACCAACCACTTTCTCAGCCTCCGCCACAAAGCTCCCGAGCTCCTCCTTCTTCGACCTGCCAACATCCAACTGACCACCGCACTCGCCGACCCGACCTCGCCTAACTGCCACAAACACCTCTGCCCCACCTCTCCTTCTTCGCCTTGCCGAAGCCCTTCCTTCGCCACCACGTGCACGCCTTCCTCTGCCAATGAACCAACCCATGCAACCCATCCTCACCAAGCTTTGGCCAGACTTACTCCCAAACGAACCATTCTTCCCCTCGGTTTTGACTCATCGAAACCCGAGCTTGCCACTGGATCCAAACCCCACTTGACCTGACAACGTCTAGCTGTCGAGCATCGTCATCACTTCACCACCATAAGCCATCCCTCTCTGTCTATTGCCAGATCGGCCTTCCTACCTCTCTTTCGCGTAAGTGTATATATATATCATATATAAGTCATCTATTTCCTGTATGTAACTACTACTTTAAAATTTTATATATACCCTATGCTTTGTTTTAAAGTGTTTATTCTGGTAAAGGGGAAATATATGTATATAATGTAATGAGTTAGTCATATATATTTGCAGACTAGTAGTATATGTATACTGTTATAGTAAGTTATATATTTGTGTCGCTGTTGGATTTATATTAGTTGTATAAGTTACACATTTTAGTTAAATCATATTATGGGTTAGTTAATAAATTATATATACAGATATGTATAAATTTAAATATGTTACAGTATTTTTGTTTGTTCTCTGGAAACGTATGCATACCTTTATGTAAGTTATTATCTTGCTCTGTTGGGTTATAAGTATACATTATACATGAAGGTTTTACTTTAGTCTATACCGATGTCTATATATTGGTATGTTAGTTATATATATATATACATAAAATATGGTAAGTATATAAGTTGTATTAGTTTTATATATGTATATATTGTTAAACTATGCTGCAGTTTATAAAATTTGTAAAGTATAAAGGTGTACAGTTCACTCATATTAAACAATTATATATATTAAAAATGTATGGGAGTTATCTAAGTTATATATTAGTTAATAACGTGTATAACTTACCAGTTGCTATATGTTAGTTTTGGATTTATATAAGATATATATGTTCGTCGTATTCTGGTATATATACACAGTTCTGTTTTTTTTTAAATGTTACATATACAAGTCGTTATTTATATATATCAGTAAACATATGCCTCGATTCCGCTGTTCACTATAGTGCTTCCTTATATAGGCTGTTGGGTGCATGTAAAGTTTAGCAGTGATATATTCGTATTTTAGTTTTATATATTAGTTTATATAAGATTTTGTTTTACATATGATATCTTTATATCTAAACGAATATATATATATATATCTCTCAAGTATATTATTTAAAACGATAATTGTAATCATATGTATGTTATTCTGATATTTGTTTAAAATTTGAATATCGATTTCGTGGAAATATTATATACATATATATATATATATTTTGCTGTTTTATCAAGTCGTTCTTATTATCTCATCGATTCTCATTTTATCAGCTTTGTCCGTCGAAATCCGTGTCAATTCCGCCTTGCTTTGAAAATCGGCAGTTGGATTTGGTCAATTTCGCAATTCAAATCGTAGCCTATCATGTCGTCTACCTTCTTGTGTTCTCCAACCTCGAGAGGTGAGCAATCACTCGCGATTAACGTTCTTTTATTTATTAAATTTGATTTCAATTGAAACGACAATTGAAATATGCTGCTGTTAGTTATTTACACTGTTATATGTATGCTATTATCTGTATCAGTTCACCTGTGACATCTGACACCATTATTTGTTAATTATACGATGATGATCCTGTTTGATTGATAATTGATTGATTGTATGTTGTTTATATTGAATGTTAAATTGAAATGTATAAAGTGATAAATATTATGCAATTAAATTTGTCGTAGGATAATTAAAATTTGAATCGACTTATATGTTAAATTTGATTAGTTGAATATGACCCCCTTTTAATTGTTAAATTAATTGACATGTAGAATAGTGATAATTACACTTTGAACCATCGACGTATATTGGATTAATTGTTGTAGTATAAATTGAAATTGAATGACAAGTGAAAAACCGTAATGTAATAATCTTTAATCTACATGAAATGATAGTGTAGATTCTAGAAATAATTATATTAATTCGCACAAACAACAATGCGAATTAATACGATTATTTCGGGATTATTGATTTGATTTTTGGATTGATATTGGTTGTTGTTATTGCTTGTTTATTTACTTTGACACCATCCCAGTTATCACACTGCAAGTTCCCTTTGCTATGTTTTGATTTTGAATTAAATTGGAATCGGGTTGAAATGATAAATACCCAAATTGAACTTTGACCTAGGATAGAGAATTAAATAAAAACCCGATTGGTCAAAAATTTGATTTAAAAATAAACGAAGATTTTATTTGAATAAATAATATGGTTTTGAAATGAAGTTGAAATTTGAATTTTAATGAAAGGAAAATGTTAATATGTAATAATCTAAAACAAAATATTAACAATGTAATTGATAAAATAATGCTGTTAAATTTGAGAAATGATTGAATTAAGTTTGAAATTATAAGTAAGTTTGAAATTATTAAACTTTGAAATTATTTAATAATTAAGTTTTGAATTATTTAATAATTAAATAAGATTGAATTATTTAATGATTAAATTAAATTAAATTTGTGAATAAGTGAATTTTACTTCGTAAATAATTGAAATTGAGTTTCTTTATTAATTAAGTTTGGAAAATTATTTAAGTAAGTAAATAAGTGAAATTGAATTTCTTTAACAAGAAATAAAATGTGATTTATTGAAATTAATGTAAGACTTGAAATTTAAAGAATTCGATTTGATGAATTAAATTTAATTCAATTAGTAAGTTTTGATATAAGGAAGTTGAATTTAAATAATGGATTTAATGAATTGGAAATTTAATAGAAATTGTTTTGAATGGCAAATTTACTTAATTAATATTGAATGCAATCGATAAATGAAGTTAAATTGATTTGAATGTTAAATTAAATTAATTTAAATGATTTCGGAATGAAACTTATATGAACTTGAATCAATATTTGAATTGTTTTAAATAGAAATTGAAATTGAATTATAAGATTTTGAAATTATGAATGTGGAAGTTTTGAAACGTAAATATTGGAAATTGATTTAGAAAGACAAATGAAATGTTGGTTTACGGATTGAAATTGAAATTGAATTTGATTTGGTTTTTGAAATATATAAACGACCAATCGGTGTAATAATTACGAAAGTTATTAAAGAGACCGGAATCGGTTATGGATATACTCTCTATCTAAACCGAAACCACTTTAATAACTATACGCGGAGTGTGATCCAGAATGAAGTGGTTGGAATGATGTACGTGATGATTGAAGAAAGAGAACGATGATGGATAGCCTTGACACTTGTGTCAAATTGGAAATGACTAAAACAGGAGCCGTGCCGGGCCAATGGAGGTCAGCTACCTCAAGTGAACACACTTCTTCGAACTACTCATTACTTGTTGTCGATTGGTGCACCCTTGATTTTAGGAGTGTTGTTTGACGGTGTTGCGATCGCTGCGGCGATGCGTTCTCACCAGTCCGGATCAGGCAAACAGTAGTATCACTACCTTGGGTATTGCCTCATATGCCTTGTCATACTTGTATCCCTTTATACGCAACCACTACGAATCTGTTTTGTGTTATACCTATGGAGTACTCCCTGATAGCCCACTAGTTTACGGTGGAGTTTATAGTGCTGTATAGACTATAACGCTTATATAAAATGTGTTAAGGGGGATAATGGTAACGCCTTAACACTATTTTGATACCTTATATTACTGATAGACATTATCTACTTAGCGTACATTACTACCTAGTAGATAGTTTAACGGATCCTTAAAGGATGGTTATTCCAACATCCTTTGAGTTACTTGTATTTCAATTGCTATTTCACTTGAGTTGGATTTATTAATATAAGAATGTTAATCCTGACTCGAGTGTCTTGTGTTTTTGCTTTACGCTCGGGTCAGACTGAGTGTACCAGTATTCGAGACTCACCTTTGAAGTTGGAGCTTTGCTTGAAGATCCAGCCATCTATTCTGCTTTCAGTATTCGATGATTCCAGTGATGTATTCTGATTTGTATCTGATGTATCGTATTACTCTTCCGTTGTATCTGGTTTAACTCTGATGTAACTTATACATTTATATAGTAGCTTCATGAACTACTATCTCTTTTATTTCTGCTGCATTTATTACTCTGTGTCTGTGATATGTGATTATAGTTATTTACTGTATATGTTCAGTTTTGCCAAATTTAAATTAACAACGCGATATTTTGAGCAATTCAATTCCGGCATGAGTGTCTACCTATACACTTATAATGGATGCGAATGGTCCAAAATAGCGGGCTGTTACATAAGCTATAGCAATTTGATATTGAACAATAGTAAGTTGAGATTGAGCTATAGCAAATTGAGATTAAGCTATCATAAATTGAGATTGAGCTATCGCAAGTTGACATTTTAAATTATTTTAGCCATCTCTAGTTGACATTGAGCTATAGCAAGTTGAGATTGAGCTATAGCAAGTTGAGATTGAGCTATAGTAAGTTGAGATGACAATATGGTAATTAACTTGAAAAGTGTTTAATGTACATTCAAAGGAACAACTTTTTACCTAACCTAGTTATATGTCGAATTATTATTGTTTTAGCAGGGCATTATGTAGTTTTCTTTTTAGAATTTGTTAATTACCATCTAATTTAATTAACTTATTAATTACACTTTTGTAGTTGGCTCTTTCCTTTGCCAAATAATTCATATAAATTTGAAAATGCATGGAAAAAGTCCAAAAAATCCACCAAAAATCATAATTAACATACTCATATAAGTTTTCAAGCAAAAATAATTACATTTAATATTTTAATTAAATAATTTTTTAAATTAGGCATTTTTCAAATTAGAAATTTTTTATAAATTCCAAATAATTTCATAAAATTACGAAATTGAAAACCCACCTTCATATTATTATGCTACACAACATATAAAAATTTCAAGTGCTTTGGAGAAGGTTTGGTTCACATTTCTCCTTAAATGTGGTTAATCATTTATTTAATTAATGAGAACCACTAGTTAAAAGTGCTTTGGGGTATTACATAATATCCACTAGAGAAATCAAAAGATTTCTATGTTTTTTCTTTGGGTTTTGAGAAATATTAAAGTCTGGGGGGAGCTTATTAGGTAAATGAAATGTAACCATTTAACATATCTAATATTATAAAAACACCTGCAATGTTTTAATTGTCCTAATCTACTAAAACTAAATTTGCAGCAAAATCACAAATCTAAGACTACTTTTTGAATACGACAAGTTCGCTGGACCTAATTAAATTGACTGGCTAAGGGCAACCAAGATATAGCTTACATATGAGAAGTTATGGTTCTTTATAAATGAACCTTTAAGAGAGAGAGAGCTACAATAGCATTGATCCCGAGATAATTAAGTCTTATAATACTTGGGTAGCTAAGCACGAAATCACTTTAGTACTCGAGTTGTCCACTTTAGACAAACAATTACAAAGGAAACACGAACATATATTTGTCCATAAAATTTTCAATAATCTCAAAGCTTTGTGTAGAGAGCAATCTCGTTCTACAAGGTATGATATTACCAATAAGTTGTTCAAGAAGAAGATGAGTAAGGGTAGTCATGTTAAGGATTTAATCTTGACAATGAAAGCCTACATTGATAAACTTTTCGGGCAAGATATCAAGTTAAGCGATGAGGTATAAGTGGATTCGATCCTTTTCTCTTTAACCCCGCAGTTTGGTCCATTCATATTGAATGAAAATATGAACCGACTGAGTGTAAACCTCATCGAGCTACTCAATATGTTAAGGTCAATTGAGGGCTTATTCAAGGATCAAAACTCGGTTTTGACTATAAAGGGAAAAGCATCATCTTCGAAAGGTTCGAAAAAATGTAAGTGGGGTACTAAAAGGGTAAAAGGATGCACCTATAGACAAAGGTGAATATCACCATTGCCATAAGATGAGGCATTGGAAAAAGAACTGTCCGGATTACCTTAAACTTGTCAAAGAGAAGAAAATGAAAAGTTATACCGCTCTTACTGGTATGTTTACGATCCAAAATAATTTTGCAATCAATAAATTGCATTTGGTTTTAGATACTCTATCTGGAGCTTATATATGTAATTCATTAAAGCAACCTAGGAGCAAACAAGAAGTGGTAAAAGGTGAAATAAGGCTTCAAGTTGTTAATGGGTCTCTTATAGATACAATTGCAGTTGGATATTATCATTTAGTTTTGCATAGTGGTTACAATTTAGTATTGAGTAATTGCTATTATGTAAGGAACTTTATTTGCAGTGTTATATATATTTCAAGACTATTTGAAACCGGTTATGGTTTTCATTGTAACAACGGTATTTTGAATTTATTATTTGGTGGAAATAATATATGTGGTGGTGTTCTAGATGATGGCATTTATGTACTTAATCTTAATCATTTGTGCTATTAACAATACTTTTAATGTTGACATAAATAATAATTATCAATGGCATTATAGGCTGGGTCATATCAGTGACAAACAATTATAGAAACCGAACCGAAGTTTTTCTACCATCATTTGGTTCTGAATCATTTGATACTTATGAGTCTTGTCTAAAAGGAAAAATGACCAAGAACAACTTTAGTAGGAGTAAGGATAGAGTTGATGAACTCTTGGGCCTTGTGCATACTAATGGTTGTGGCCCAGTGCCTATAATTATCAAAGATAATTCTTCTTACTTTGTAACTTTTACTAATGATTTCTATAGACTAGGATACGCATATCTTACATAGAACAAATATGATATCTGTGAAAAATTCAAAGAGTATAAGAATGAGGTTAAGGAACCATAAGATTAAAACGCTTCGATCTGATCGAGGAGGTGAGTATGTTGGATAAAAGTTCCAACGATTCTTAAAAGATAATGAGATTATCTCTTAGGTTAATCCACCTTATACTCTACAACACAATGGTGTTTCGGAAAGAAGGAACCAAACCTTATTAGATATGATTGTTTCATGATGAGTAATGCAGAGCTAACTCTTTCCTATTGGGGATATGAGCTGGAAGCTTTAGCACATATATTGAATTTGATACCTACTAAATCTATGCTTAAGGCCCCATATAAGATGTGTCATGGAAAGAAACCTCACTTCAAGTATTTGAAGGTGCATGGTTGTCTAGCCTACATTAAGAACGTTGGCCCCTATAAACATGAGACAAGATCGAGCCTATGTAAACTCATAGGATACCCCAAGATTCCATAGGATATATTTTCTATAACATCAAGGAACAAAAGTAAATGTTTCACAACATGCTATTTTTTTGAAATGAATTTCTATCAAAAGAAATTAACAGCCAAGTTGTAAATTTGGATGAGATGCAAGAAGTTAATATAGAGGATGAACTAGTACAAGAATCAAATCCACCAACATATAAAAACATGCAACCTATTAGAAAGCCTAGTAGAGAATCTCACGCTCCAGGAGATACTATGAGTTTCTCGTGGATAGCGAGAAAGAGGATTGTGTCTTAAAATACGACACTCCACTCTCATTCCAACAAGCACTATAAAGTAAAGACTCTGCACTTTGGCTTAAAGCTATGGAAATATGAGAAGGATTCCATGTATGACAACTAAGTTTGGACTTGGATGGCATACTGAAGGGACTAAAGCCGTTGGCTACAAATGACCTTTTAATAAATAGCTAAATGCAGATGGAATGGTAGAGACCTATAAGACAAGGCTAGTTGCAAAAGGGTTTCATCAAATTCAATGTGTTGATTATGACGAAATGTTTTCGCCCGTAGTCATGCTTAAATCCATTTGGATAATGCTTGCTGTCACTACGTTCTATGACTATGAAATATGGAAAATGGATGTGAAAACATCATTTATAAATGGTGATTTAGAAGAGGCCATCTACATGTCACTTCCCGATGGTTTCGAGGTATGTGGGAGCGAAGGAAAGGCGTGCAGATTGTTAAGATCAACTTATTGTCTTATGCAAGCTTCAGGGAGGTGGAAAAAATGTTTTGATAATGTAATTAAACAGTTTGGTTTTTATCAAAATACAGAAGAAGTGTGCATATATCAAAATATAGAGGAAGTGTGCATCTATTGAAATTTTGACCAAAATCAAATTCCATGAGTTTGAATGTGATATAGTGTTGACAAAGAGAATTGGTGTAAATAATCATTACTATTGAGTACCACTTATAATAGGTAAAACTATATTTTACTAAAAAGACGTGTTAGCAATAAATTCAGTCAAAATGACACACCACTAGCAAAGGTGACATGTGAACATTAATATTTGAATTATTTGATATTAATCGCTGACTCAATTTACACCTTTGAGCCGCACAACCAAAATGATAAATACTCCAAATAAACCACACGGTTTAATTAATTTACAATCACTATAAATTAATTAAATTAACTTTTATTTATGAAATATTAATTATTAAATTATGTTTGGATACCATTAATATTCAATAAAATGCACATATATATATATATATAACGTTTTGCATTTGTGTATCAGTATAAGATTCAGTAGAACATTTAAATTGGATTTAAGTGGAATAAATACTAGTTGGGTTTTGGAATTTATTGAGTCCCATTCCTCTCGTACTATGGCTAGCCAACAAAAGAAGGAGATGAGGTGTTTTTAAATTTGAAATTAAAAGGCTATGAGATAACTAAGGGAAGGCAAATCACCCCCCTATTTAATAATCTTTTATTGCCTCCTTTTTGTGATTTCTCTTTCAGTAATTTTCTCTCTTCCTCCTATTCTATTCCATCCAAATTTTAATGTCGTCCTAGGGATAAAAAATTTCAAAAATCAAAATCAAATAGAAGCAAAAACAAAATATGGTCCCTATCCCTTGATTCCTCCATAATTCAGAGATCAATTCAACTGAGTCAAGGAGCATCGATTCATCGTTTCTACGTGTGATTTTTTGGCAACATCTCAAAGTAATTATCTGAATTAATTTATTTGTGCTATTCATATGTTTGGATTCCATATTATTTATCGAATATTTTAATGGTTCATCTTGCAATAAGTAATTCACACCCTTTTATGTTCATCTTTGTTGAAAGTAAATCCATATTCATATCTTTTAAAAATATGTTCATTATTATTGATATGATTTAGACCCTCTTTCTCGTTTGTTAATTTGTTGTTATTCTTTGTGTTATTTAGATTTAAATGTTATTACCACAAAATTACATATGCCTAATTAGTCCATATTTTCCATTGTATTGAAATTTTGTTAATGAAAAAACTCTATTTTTTAATTGAGATATATTTTATGATTTAAGAATATTTACATACACAAATGTAAACAAACAGTTCACGTTAATTAATTAACTTTCACCTTGAAAATAAATTTCTTTTGTTATATGATTGGTATCTTGAATATGAATGTTTTAAATATTATTTACAAAAAATTCTTTTGATCTAAATTTCATCAATGGAATTTTGTGTAAATTCTAAATCTTTTGTCTCTTTTCTGGCTTTAAAGCTTTGTAGAAAATTCTAAACTTTAGTTTCCTCTCTAAACTAAAAGTTTGATTTAAATGTTAAATTTACATAACAAGCACCATTGTCCCAGTGGTTAAGTGATTCGTCTTTGGTGCGAGAGGTCACATTCTAACACACACACACACACAGATATATATATATATATATATATATATATATATTAAATTACAAATGTTTACATATAAATAAAAATTTTAAATCTAAAACATCGATTGTAATTTACATATATGATGTAACATACACATGTTCCTCTAATTCAAAATCAATAGATCTATTGTCGCCATTTCTCAACTTTCCAGATCTCAACATACATGTGTTGCATCCCGTTCCTTTTTCCTAGATCTATAGTCGCTATCCCCAAATTTCCCCCGTGCAATTATACAGTACTACCGATACTTTTAGATGACTTGGTTGGCTTATTTTTTGAAGTCAAATTTGGTCTTAAGCTATGTTATGGTGTTCGAATGTTGTATAACATTTCCTTTCATCAGACAAGTGAGTGCTTTTGAATTTTAATGGAGGATTTTTCGCCTGATATTATACACTTTGTTTGGGTTTCTATTGCTGGCTAATGTTTGGGATTTTGGCTAGTTGAGATCCTTGTCCATCCATTTTATCGTTTCTACTGATGGAAATCATGGCGATTGCTCTGCAATGGGGTTGTCTAATTTATGGTGGCTCGTGGTGCTATATCGGGCTATTTTGTGCCAGTGGTGATCTTCTGAATCTACATGGTTTTAGCTTTTCCTCTGCCTAGATGTAAGTGATGCTTCTATTTTGGTTTTCTAGTATCATTAGGGAAAAAGTTACTACTTTTGTTTTAAGCTTTAATAGCAATTTCATTTGGATATTTTGTGTTTTTATTCTTCATGTGCTTATAATCCAAACTTTATTTAGTGTGGTAGTGATTTTTCATGAATTTTCTGCCCGTCCAACTCTTTGGTTATAGTTTTAGCTGATTTGTGTTATGTTCATCGACGGAACTTCTATCGGTTTAGAAATTTTCCGAATTTTTTTAAATTAAAATAAACTGCAAGCGCACGACGTACACTTGTAGTACGTGGCGAATACAGGTCGATCCGTAGGGAATTGATGATTTTTTAAAAAAATCTATTCAATCAAATTAAACCAAAGTCGAGTGAAAGTTAAGCTAGAGAATTAAAAAATTAGCTAACTAACTAAAAGAAAAGAGATGCAAATATAAGAGTTAAATGACAATTTAGAGAATAAATCACTCTTTAGATCATGTAGTTCAACACATATGAAATCATAATCTCTCTTTTATGGTCATTAGTGCTTTAATTGATGTGCCTATCATAAGTATGGCATATTTGTGCTATTATTTAGCCAACATAAGCCATCAAACTTTGACACACCCCTTAAATCACTTACTAACTTTCATGAAACTTAACAATGAAAATGAAATATATTTTAAGTATGGCCTATTAACTATTCATTAGAAATATAGACCATCAAATTTTAATTTCAAATCACTTTCTTTTGCCATAATCATATTTTGATGAAGAGGCATTTGTGTTAGTGATTGTTTAAGCATAGCCTATTTAGTGTCAACAATATAGGCTATCAAATTTAAAGCAAGAACAACAAATAAAACACTTCATTGATCATCATTAAGCACAAAAAGAGAGCATGAATTAACAAATAGTTGAAGCTACATAATTAGAGAGCTTCATTACCCCTAAATTGAAGGGATTTAGCCTCTCATATTTGTCATTTGATTAACAAATGTAGCTAGCAACATGAAAGCAAAAAAAATGGAAAATGGAAGCTAATGGAAAAGAGAAGCTAATTAACAAGAATTAAAACTAACTACTTTGCATGAATGTAAATCAACACTACAACATGAAAGGAAATAAACAAGAAAGGGAAAAGATCATATATTAAATTGCATAAAAAAAAGAAAATAAAATTACATGAAAATAAAAATGGCTAAGTAGCCATGAAAAGAGAAAGAGAAGAGCTTGTTTATTTGTGATCCTAAACTAAACTAAGAGAGACTAAGGGAGGATAGCCTAAAAGAGAGACTAAGAAGAAGAGGGTTACATGAAACATAATGGGATTTTATACATGTGTTAAACCCTAATTCATATTTTTGGGGAATGCCCAAAATACTCTCTTAGGAAGTGTGGAGGCTAAGTAATCATTAGCTTCGAATAATCCTCATTTAGATGTGCATGAAGCTTTTAAACTCTATTAGCATGTGCATTAGCCTCTAATTTGTACATGAAGGTATGTGGGTAGGTGGGGTCCTCCATTATCATGCCTTTGAATTATTTCCATCTTCATTTCTTCATCTTCACTCTTGTGCATGCATACATCTTCATGAAACCATTTGTATATGAAGCCAAATTCCTATAAAATAATATAGAAATTTCTAATTAAATATTCTCAAATTAATATATGCACAAAAATGACCATTTTGCCCTTGGATGAAGATGAATATGTGACGATTTGAAAATAATATGAATTTTAGTTTAAACAAGTTAAAATGCCCGATATGATCATTTATTTAATTTAAATAGATTAAATATGGTGGTAAAAATATGCACATTTACGTGCATATCATGTTAAATCAATTTGTCATAGTGTTTGGTATTGTAACATTTTAGATGCTTTGGTCATTGTGAGATGTGCATCTGTATCTTTCTTATTATTTGAGTGTTGGGATCTGTAAATGTGTTTGCTGTATGCAACATGTTGGGTGTTCGTGCTTTATAGGCGTGTAACACCCTAGAAAATTCAATAATAAATTAAAATAAAAAGTGTAAAAATGTAATTTTACAAAAAAGGACAAAATAGTAAATTTTAATGTTGAAATTTGGCCTTAGAACCTATTTCATTGCGTTCAGAATGTCATTTACAATTAGAAAACATATATAACTTGTTAAATTTGATAATATAGGTCAAAATTAGAGAAAACTATAATCAATGGCATTTTCATAATTATTAATTTCGAGTTTAGAGTGGATAATCCTAGTTTCCAACTATAAATAAGATCCTAACCCTCACTCTTTTTCACTCTAAAGCCTAATCGCATCTCTATGTTCTGTATGTACAGTTCTTCTTCTTCCTCTACAGAGACTTCTCAAATCTAAACAATACTTCTACTCTCTTCAAAAATTTCTACAACTAAAATAAATCTAATCTAATCTAATTCAAAGAAAAGGGAGAGAGAATAGAGATTAGAAGGGACTGAGAGAAAGAAGGGCGTATTAATCAAGCTTGGAGGTCTCGGGAAGGAGATCTAACCCAAATTAGAAGAAGAAAGCTTCATAAAGTGAGTGAATTGATTATGACATTATGATGATTCATAAATAATTTAATTCCTTTATAATTCTACCGGATTTAAAAATATAATTGGTGAACTTGGAATAGTAGTTTCAACCTGGATTTTATTTGAATCACAATTTCATCTACAAATAAAAAGAATAGTAATGATGGAAAAGCGTAGGTGTTAATTAATAGAAATAATTATAGAAAAGTGGAAAAGATAGACTAGAGTAATTCGGTATAAATTCTATAAATTTATACCTTTATGTGATAAAGTTTGATGTGACTAAATAAATGAAAGGGATCGAGTACCCTTTAATTTCACCATTAAATTGATTATTTTGAAATATAAATAGATTTTAATAAAAGGGATCAAGTACCCTTTAGGTGGTTTATTGGAAAATTTTATATGAAATTGCATGTAAACAAAACTAGAAATCACCACCAAATCACTGTTAAGATAAGCCTTTAAGTCAACAATCGAAACCACGAAGAGTACGAACGAAATTTAATGAAATAAACAAATTATTAAAATTTTGAAAGAAAAAGCCTAGCCAGACATTTGAAATAATAATCAGATGTCTGAATTAAGGTTTAGACGTTTGGATTTTAAACAATCTTAACCCAAGAAGAATCCATGTAAATTTGATTCAATTCAGACGTCTGAATCCTTTTTCAGATGTATAGAATCAAGTCAGACTTCTAAGAAAGGAACTCGGATGTCTAAATGCCTAGAAACTTTTTTCTAAAGAATGTCGGATGTCTGACGTAAATTTTCAAACATTTGAATTATTTCAGCAAGCCTAGGTTGAACCTAGACTTGGTGCAGGCTAAGTAAGGTGAATAGGGGGACTTGTTCCCACTTTCTTGACTTTTGGACATTCACGTAGCTTCATTAAGCAGGTGCAACACGGAGTATCAGTTCTACATCAGATAATATACCTAGGTACACACTTCATGGTGGGCATTACGTGGAACTCGACAAAGCGTGCGATAGCAGCACAACTAGAAGCTCTTATTATTATGGAGCACGCTTGAACACATGTTAAACATGGTGGAATTTGGGAAGGGAGACGGAGACGTTTGCAATAGTAGGGCTATACGACTGGGCAGTGGTTGGACCTACGGGGTAATTGCTATAGTGATTTCTTTAGCTTCAGGTTTAATGATAAAGAGCATAGGACACATTTACCATTGAGATGGTGACATGAATGTTTCGGTAAGCCATAAATCGTCGAGGTAGTGTACTCAACATGAGCTTAGGCATTTTGATGTTCGCTTATTGTGTAAGTGCGATGTATGTGATTCATCATTGAGAATGTTAACTTAATGTTGGTTAGGAAGTTATTTATCAGGATCATATAATAGGAATTGTCCTAGATTTATTAGTTATTGGTTGTTCAACCCTTAGTTAGAAACCTTTGTTAGTTATTTATGGATGTAGGTGTAACTGGAACTATACCACATGATTTGTAAAGTAACCAATCAATTATATGTAATACGCGAACACCAATAGACACCCAAGGTTGTCTATATTATAGATGAAGTTAATTGCTTGTGAACACCATACACTAGCAATACAATTCACTCACTAGACTTTGTCTGATCCACTCATTTTGTTTCCCTTTCATACCTATTATAGGAGGACATGTCAGTAGGTGATTTGGTCAGGATAAGGTGTGTGATGGAGGAGGCTAAGCATATAGAGTTGTATTACTTATAGTTATTCTCCATGTATTATATATATATATAATATTTTTCTATACTTTATGTTGTTATGTGGATACATCATTGTATAGACTACGTTATGTTGAGACTATTATTTGATTTGCTTATTTTTAGTATTTATATTTTATTTCCCTCCCAGTAAGATCTGAGAGTGTAAAGTACTCTAAAATATATAATTGCCTTTTTATCATGTAATGTTCTAAAACTCTAGTGACCATACTTCATGGCACAATGCGAGTTCGAAAGTCATTTTAGGCTTTTACATCATAATTGTAATAATTTTCTTTATAAAAGTGGATGGGCCACTATAAAAAAAAGCTTGCCATGAAAAAAAATAAAAATTCAAAATCACAAGATGGATCTTGTGTAATAAATGTAATATTTAAGATCAAACCTTTCTTTAATTGAAACCAAATACGCTACTGTTAATTTAGATTTCAAAACATTTTGAATTATTTTATTTGATTTCAATCCATACATACACACACATACTTCTACACATCTATTATATACATAGACATATATATATATATATCAAGATCTTGAACAATAAAGGCATATGTAAAGAGGAAATAGGTTCGTTGGGGTGTAAATTCCAACAACTACATACGATCACATTAACCATGTGCACTTCTTATTTGTAGCAGGTGCACTTCACACAAACAAATGTATTTGATGCATTTGTAAACTAAAACTTAAAACTAATATATATATATATATATATATATATATATACGTATACACACAGAGATGTATATATATGTATGTATTATATTTCATTAAACCAAATAAATAAAATAAAGATTTTGTTTAAAAAATTATTCGATTGGATCTAGTATCCATTTAGGCGTCATAGACTCAACTAAGTTCAAAATGGAAAAAAATTGAAATTCACCCTTTTAAATTGCTTCCGAGTGACCCGGTTCCTTCAGGATCTTCGTTGATAAAATTTCCCATCAAAAGTGGTTGATACTGACTTGTTTTATCTATCCAAAAACTTGTCTTTTCTGCAAAGTAGCAAGCAGCATCATCGGTAGCTCAACGTGGGTCCATTAAACTTTCAAACCTCTCACTACAAACTGGTTTTGGTCAGTACTAACTGATTTTTCCTAGTGCAAACTTAGCCAAAGTTCTAGTTTTTCATCCATTCATCTGTCTTAACATCTTCCAAGATTCTTGATGTATTTCTTTAGCATGTTGAAGTCTAGGTTCATCGATATATCGCTTAGTTCAAAAATCTAACACTGCCCCCAAAGTATGCTTTTGTGTCAAAAAAGCAAGTTTTGGATCGAGACAAGCGAAAGGATTCCATCTATAAAGGTACCTTTGATCTTTAAATTGTCATCTTTAAGCGTTACTTCCACTTTGGGAATATCGATATGTCGCTTCGTACAGTTGTCGAACCACATCCTTTTTGCAGATATAAAAGTTGAAGTCTTTTGTTTGAAGTCTCCAATTGATGCGGAGAATTTTTTGAAAGCCATCCCATTCATTTTTCAGTTAGATTTCTTCTCTCTTTTTTCTCTCTTTAAATAAAAAAGATAATCAAATTTTTTTGGTACTATTCGTTTATGGTCCGCACCGATTATTCTTTAAGTGTTGATATATATAATCATCACTAAGAATTTTTTTCCCCACTTTATTTTTACTTCCCACTTCCTTGAATTTCTACCTTGAGACTTCCAGCACTTCAAGTTTAAGGATCCCTACGATGCCACCAGACATCCGATTGTCACCGCCATCCATCAACATGTTTATCAAAATCGATTGTTGCCAACCATTCTTGCATCGCTGCTGTTTGAATCTTAAAAAATTTCATATCCCGATGTAAGGTGGTTCATTGTCTTAATCTTGGCGTCGCCATTTCTTGAGTTGCTATCATCTAGGATTTAACATCGGTCGTTGTGCCACTCGCAATCTAATCTCAAACTATGGCTTCCTTTCTCCTATAATTCCGCCATCTTGTCCTCAACAATCCCGAGAACAACTTCGGGTCCTTAAAGCCAATAAAGGGGAAGGAAACGAACAACCTTTTTCGGGTTATGGTCAAATATGAATCGATGGCAAGAGGTTTAATGAATCACCTTCGAAGAAATCATCACAGTAGACAGGCGTGCTCTTATTGAGTCTAAGTGTTGGCTCTTTGGGATCTTTCTTCCCATCCACACATAAAATCGTTTATCACATCCCTACTATCCTGAAATAAAGGCACCTTGTTTCTCTGGGCAATGTTTCCATTATTGTAATCTCAATGATAATGGGTAAAATTCAATGCACAGTTCTATCGTGTGACAGGGCTGTTTTACCGATATGAGCGAGCTATCTACATAGTATATTCTTGTATGCTGCGCTATGGACACAGGATATACACTGTATAGATTGACATATTGCAATGCCTAGATTGACACATTAGACTGCCGTGGTCAATATACATAACCCGATTGGTCAACACACGTTGACATTCGTTGGATTTGTTACATCGACTATATAGGTTTTAACCAAAATTAAACACTGAAATAAATTGTACCTAACCATTATTTTGTCAACCTTTCAGTTTACCATGGTTGACCATAGACGATCCTCTCATCCTTTCATCGAGGCTGTCCCATCTACCTCACATCCTACCATGCTAGAAGAGGTATCTTCTTCAGCCATGGCAGTTTCTTCTACTCTACCGAGGATGAAATTATTCTCCCCCAGCCAATCAAAGAGCACACGACCTTCCAACTGATTATACCACTTGTAACCGGTACATGTCACTCTAAAGTTGTGCCTTGTTTCAGTGACTTCCTAAGATACGTCCTTCAAATGGTAGGACTAGCCCCATCATAAATTCACCCAAATGGCTATGTCATCTTAAACCTTATCTGCATCATCTTTAGGATGCACCAACACCCAAAGATAGGTAGGATCAAGGGTGGACGCCCGAAGATAGGCATTTGAGGCAACAACTCCTGGAGAATTAATAAAAATAAATATTTCTCCTTCAGGTATTCTACGGTAACTTCTCATGTCAATTGTTAATTCTGGGTCTATATTGGTAACTCTTTGAAAGTACAGGTGTAGTACTAAGGATCGTGTAATATGGTATGTTAATGCGGAAACTGGTAATAACAGTAAAGTACAAATTAAAGTAAGCACACCAGGACTTTTTATACTGGTTCGAACTTCCCGTTCTACGTCCAGTCCCAGAATACCCTCTGGATTTAAACTAAACCCCTCACTTAACCCGGAGGAATAGGTATACGACACCTGAGCAGCCGAACAGGAATTTTTCCGCCTCAATAGCCGAAGAGGACTTCAACTTAATACAAATAGTTTGTTGACGAATGTGTTCTGAATAACACTGATTGTCTTTTGATAGTACAACTTTCCTATAATCAAATCCTTAAGAGTATATATGTGTGTGAAGATTTAGAAGGAAGATAATCACGTAGAATCGAAGTATATGAATAAATTCAAGGATTCTAGTGATATTAAATAAGAATAAATGCTTTTATTTGTAGAAATGAATAGAGATTAGATTTCAGAAATATATACAAGAATCGGTAATTGTAGAAGTGAATTGAATATGTTTATATAGTTGTAGAAGAGTTGTAATCTTTCATGAAGAGTTTTAGTTAACAGTTGTGTCCATACCTCTTGAAATAGAGGACATTCCTCTTCATGAAATGATCGCGTCTCTTCATAAAACTAGCCGTTTTTCTCTGGTCGGTCGACCGGAAAACCTGGCCGGTCAGCTGAGTTTAAAACGTATACAAAACAGAAAGTCACTGTGCACATGATACAGGGTCGGTCGACCGAGGATCCTGGTCGGTCGGCCGACCTGGTGTTATATGCACAGTGAACATAGTTTTTGCTATAAAATGTTTTGTGTGCGTGTGTGACTATTTGAGGAATGATTTTAACATTGTTCTAAGACTCAAATAAAATAAAATATCCATACTAATCTCTGGATTGTAAGATTATCTCCTTTGTAGTGCACGGTATGCACTTATTCTCTTTTTGTCGCTTTCATATAGTATTCTCGTTGTATGATCTCTGAAGCTTGTGTCATGAATCAAAACTCATGAATCAACATTCTCCCCCTTTTTGATTGATGACAATACTTATGTGACGAAGTAATATTGACATATATATTATAGTTCTCCCCCTGAATATATGGCGACTTTTCTGCAAAAATTTGTTAGTTTGCATACATTTCTCCCCCTTTGTCATCGACAAAAAGGAATACTTATAACAGATTAAAGTAATGCAAAACATTTAAATTTACATGGTACATTCTTGAGCTTAATTAGAAATAATTTAAAGATATTTGCTTAGAACATAACATAACAATTAATTAAGAAACAAATAAAGTACAAGAAATTCTTGAAAGTAAAATAAATTTAAAAATACTACAATTACTCCTCATCATCGTCGGTATCCCACTGTTCTGGATGAAGATTTTCATCGAGAGGAGCCAGTTCCTTACCCCGTCTTTGAGTGGTAGGTGCGGGAGTTGTCGATGTGCTGGAACTTGTGTTATCGGATGTAGACACAATAGACTTCATCATGAATCGATGAAAGAGTCGTGCTTTAGGTCGGAGAGATGAAGTTTGCCTTAAATCGGTAGCATCATCTTCAAAGAATAGATGACTTAGGCGATCGCGAGTTGATGTATTACAGTCTACATCATGTAATGATATTCCACCCGGTCGAGCATTTAAAATATGATTCATTCGATCAATGGAGAGAAAAATCGAAGTGCCACAAACCGATGTCCAAACACAATTTTCAGTGTTTCTCGGTGGATTTACAAGGTTGAGATTTGCTAGGAATAACTTTACCATTATATGATTAATTTTCAAGTTGTTTTTCCTATAGTCAAGAAAAGCATCAAGACCACTTTCAAGAGCGGCATTTTCAACACCGTAGGCGGTAAAATCAGGATAACTTACAAAAGACTCCTCAAAGATTTTTGCATCTTGAAGCCTTATCCATCTTTCTAAAGCTTTTTCACTTACTAGCCAAGAAGCAATTTGAGAGTCTACAGGAGTTGAGGAAGATTGGCCAGCAGTAGTCTTAGATCTCTTCTTGGGAGCCATTTTTCTTTGAAGAATTTGAAGAAATTTAGGAAGGTTGTAATGGGGGCTAGGGTTAAAATCTGTTGTGGGAGAGTAAAGTGAAGAGGTGAGATAAAAAGGTGAATGGTTGGGTTAAAATATGTAGGCAATTTCAGTAGTAAAAGTTCGTTCGGTCGGTTGAAATCCCTGGGTCGGTCGACCGAGTTGAGGTTCAGAATAGTGCTGAAACTTTCGGGAAGAACTTCGGTCGACTGGTGCAGGGTATTCGGTTGACCGAGTTAAAAAATGTTCTAATGTCATTCTGGAAACAAGTTCGGCTGACCGAGACAGGTTATTCGGTCGACTGACTTGTAAGAAATCTGTTTTTAAAAACCTCTCGGGACAGCTTCGGTTGACCGATTCAGATTTTTCGGTCGACCGAGGCATGTGAACAGACTAGTTTATGCTGTCTTTCAAACAAGAATTATAGAAGTATAATTATATTATTACATTATATATATCTATACATCTTATTCAAAATAATAACATATATATAGTAAATTATAGCCATGGTGCATCAGCATCGACGTTCCCATGAATTTGGAGATGGAACGTTTTCTACCGGTGACCATATTGGAGCTATTGGAGATTGAACATGGTTAGAAGGAGATGGAGTTCTGTAAGAAGGTTCAGCAACATCATCCTTCTTAGATGAACAAAATTTCATGGCAATCTTTTCAAGGAAGCTTAAACGTCTTGCCGTGACTTTCTGTTCGTAATAAAGTTCCCTTTGCATATTCATCTGTTGTTGTTGGTAGTGATGAATTTCATCAATCTTTTGTTTGGTTGATGGAGATACTACCATTTCCTTTTTCCCTTTCTTTTTATCAGGTGTATAAACTGTATGGGAGTCTTCCCATGGTTTCCACCTGTGTCGGGGGTCATTATCTAGAGAGAGGAATTCTAAAACACGATTAGGCATTGGAAAAGTAGGTTGCGGACCATTTTCAGTGATGCGATCAGAATAGTCGTCGTCCGGGGATGTATAAGAAAGATGAGAATTTTCAGAATTGTAGACGTCATTGTTAGAAGACATTTTTGTTTCAAGTTTTGTTTTGTAAGTAGATTTTTTGTATCTTATGTTCTATTCAATAAACATATGTATGTATATATAACCATTTATTTCTAAAAAAAATAGTGGTTTAAAATTAAATTTTAGTTTTAATCACAGAACTTTTTAAACAAAAACTGTTTGTAAATGAATGACATACAATGCTTTAGAGTCAAAAATAGTATATTTTGAAATTAAGTTTTAATGGTACAAATTAGAAACAGAGTTGGAACAAGAAACACCCATAGCTCAAGTGGCTATATTACAACATCTAACATATAAGTCAGAAGTCATGAGTTCGAGTGCCGCTTTGGTCAGAAATAAAATAATTTTTGTTTTTCCATATTTTTGCGTATTTTTATTCATAAGTCTTTAGACGACATTATACCTAAATCACGTCTTAGTTTTATAAAAGTATTCTCATTTAGTGGTTTAGTAAAAATGTCAGCTATTTGATTTTCAGTGTTGATAAATTCTAGATTTATTAATCCTTTTTCCAAACAATCACGAAGAAAATGATGTCGAATATCAATGTGTTTTGTTCGTGAGTGATTGACCGGATTTTTAGAAAGATTTATTGCACTGCTATTATCACAATAAATTATTGATTTTTCAAGATGACAATTAAAATCTTGTAATGTCTGTTGCATATATACGACTTGTGCACATGCCAAAGCAGCAGATATATATTCTGCTTCACATGTTGATAAAGAGACACAGTTTTGTTTCTTACTAAACCAAGAAACTAAGGAACGTCCAATGAAGTGACACGTTCCGCTCGTACTTTTTCGATCCGTCCGACTTCCTCCAAAATCAGCATCACTATAGGAAACTAATTCGAAAGGACATTCTTTCGGATAAAATAGTCCGAAATCTTTGGTTTTAGTTAGATAGCGAATAATGTGTTTAACTGCTCTCATATGTGATTCTTTGGGATTTGCTTGAAATCGAGCACACAAACAGACACTCATCATAATATCGGGGCGACTCGCTGTTAAATAAAGTAAAGAACCTATCATACTACGATATAACTTTTGATCAACACTTTTGCCATCTTCATCTCTATCGAGATGAACCGTTGTACTCATGGGAGTTGGTTTGGCAGCAGTGTTTTCAAGACCAAAACGTTTGATTAAATTATAGCAATATTTCTCTTGATTAATAAAAATTCCGTTTTCAATTTGTTTAATTTGTAATCCAAGAAAATATGACAATTCTCTCATATGAGACATTTCAAATTCATTTGTCATTATAGTTGAAAATTCTTGACATAATTTTTCATTTGTCGAGCCGAAAATAATATCGTCAACATATATTTGAATTATTAAAATATCTTTATTAGTTTTCTTAATAAAAAGTGTTTGATCTACTTTACCGATTTCAAAGCCAGATTCTAATAAATAACCTTTAAGACGATCATACCAAGCACGTGGTGCTTGTTTTAAACCGTATAACGCCTTTTTAAGTTTATATACATGATCTGGAAATTTTTCATGGTTGAACAAAGGTGGTTGTTCAACAAAAACATTTTCTTTTATGAATCCATTCAAAAATGCACTTTTAACATCCATTTGATATAGTTTAAAATTATGAAAACATGCATAAGCTAATAATATTCGTATTGCTTCAAGTCAGGCGACTGGAGCAAACGTCTCTTCGTAATCAATACCTTCTTCTTGATTATATCCTTGTGCAACTAATCTAGCTTTATTCCTTGTTATATTTCCTAGTTCATCTGCTTTATTTTTGAAAACCCATTTAGTACCGATGACTGATTGGTCACTGGGTCTAGGAACGAGTTCCCAAACTTCGTTTCGTTCGAATTGATTTAATTCTTCTTGCATGGCAAGTATCCAGTAGTCATCAGTTGAAGCTTCTTTTATATTCTTAGGTTCTATGTTAGAAAGAAAAGCTACATGACCAACTTGATTTAATTGATGTCTGGTTTTAACATTCGTATTAACTTCTCCAATTATATTTTGCACAGGATGATCTCTTAAAATTCTAGGTGGAGATTTTATTATATTAGACGTCACGTTTGTATTGGTTTCATGAATATCAAAATTTTCATTTGCATTATTATTTTTATTCTGAGTAGATTCATCATCAGAATCAATAATAACACTTGGATTTATATTTTTAAAATTTTCGTTGAAAGAAACATGTAAACTTTCTTCAATAATTTGAGTTCGTTTATTATAAATTCGATAAGCCTTGCTTCGTTCCGAATATCCAACGAATATACCTTCATCGGATTTTGGATCAAATTTACCTAGTTGATCTTTAGTATTTAAAATAAAACATTTGGAACCAAAAACTTTTAGATATGAAATATTTGGTTTTCTTCCATTTAGAAGTTCATATGGTGTATTTTTAGTTAATGGTCGAATAGAAACGCGATTTAGTACGTAACAAGCAGTGGCTACAGCTTCTGCCCAAAAATGTTTCGATAAAGTTGTTCCATTTAGTAAAGTTCTTGCACATTCTTGTAACGTTCTATTTTTCCTTTCTACAACTCCATTTTGTTGTGGTGTTCTAGGAAAAGAGAAATTATGGTTAATACCTTTCTTGTTACAAAATTGTTCAAAAACTTCATTTTCAAATTCGCCTCCATGATCACTTCTAATATTTTTAATTTTCAATGTTTTAATATTTTGAATTCTTTTAACAAAAACTTTAAAATTATCAAAAGTATCACTTTTATTTTTCAAAAAGAAAATCCAAGTATATCTAGAGAAATCATTTACAATAACAAAAACATATCTATTATGGTTAATAGATTTTACTTGAGTTGGACCAAAAAGATCCATGTGTAAAAGTTCAAGTGGTTGTTCTGTAGATATTACTTTCTTTGATTTAAAAGAAGATTTTGTTAATTTTCCTAATTTACATGCATCACAAAATATGTTAGTTTCGAATTTTATATTGGGTAATCCTTTAACTAATTTATTTTTCGCAAGTTTGTTGATGGTATTAAAATTTATGTGACAAAATCTTTTGTGCCAAAGACAAGAATCGTTTTCTTTAGCTACTAAACACAAATTTGAATTATTATTAACATTCATATTTAGGATATAAATATTTTTATCTCTATTTCCTTCAAAAATGATGTTGTGATTTTTATCAAAAATGTTACATTTATTTTCTGAAAAAGTTATATTAAAACCTTTATCGCATAGTTGACTAATACTTAATAAATTATGTTTTAAATTTTTAACTAATAAAACATCAGTAATGAGAGGTAAATTAGATGTACCGTTGCTATTAACATTGCCTTTGCCGATGATATATCCTTTTGAGTTATCTCCAAAGGTGACTGCTCCTCCATTTGAGTATATAATGCTTGATAACATTTCTTTGTTTCCAGTCATGTGTTTTGAGCAACCGCTATCTAAACTCCATTTTCCTCTCTTCTTATGTGTTACATCGTCTGACGAAGCCATGAAGCATACATTTGCTTGTTCACTATCACTTTCACTCTCTGATGAGGATGATGAGTCAGTGTCGTCCCAAGTGACTGAAAAAGCTTTTCGTTTGGTTTTGTCCTTCTTGAAATTATTCTTTTTACGATCTGGACAATCTTTCTTCATATGTCCTTTCTTATGACATTCATAACATTCCATTGTTGAAGATGATGGTTTGCTGCTATTGGAATTGTTGTTGGAATTATTTTTGTTTCCCTTGAATTTGTTTCTGTTGAATTTCAAAAACTTTTTGAAATTTTTAGCGATCATGGCCATATCTTCATTATCTGAGTCGGAATCATCTTTTTCTGCTTGGAATGCTACATTTTTCTTTTCTTGTGCTCCATTTCGTTTTGCCTGCAAATTTACTTCGTAGGACATTAAATTACCTATCAACTCTTCTGGTTTTAATGTTGACAAATCAGTTGCTTCTTCAATAGCTAGGACTTTTCGTTCCCATTCATCCGTTAAAGAATTCAAGATTTTTGTGACAACATCAAAATCAGTAAACTTTTGTTCTAGTGATAATAAAGCATGATAAATATCCTGAAATCTAGAGTACATGTCATTTATAGATTCATTTGGCCTCATTTTAAAATTTTCAAATTGATGTTTCAACATAGAAATTTTGCTCAATTTAACTTTGTTCGTTCCTTTATGTAAAACTTTAAGAGTTCTCCAAATTTCATAACCGGAAGTGCACATACTAACTCTATTGAATTCATTTCTATCTAATGCACAAAATAAAATATTCATTGCTTTTGCATTTGAAGTAGCATCTAGTTTTTGTGTGTTACTCCAAGTTGAGTATTCTCCAGTAGGAGTTGTATACTCTCTTTGTATAATATTCCAGATATCAAATCCACTTGATTGCATATAAATTCTCATTCTAGTTGACCAATAATTGTAATTTATACCATTGAAAAGTGGAGGTCGTGAAGTCGATTGACCTTCTGTGAAACTAGAATTAGTGTGAGTGTTAACATCGTTAATTTGTGTGGCTGCCATATTACTAAAAGTAAATATTAAATAACTTTGTGATGGTTATAAGATGACCTTGCTCTGATACCAAATGAAAGTACAGGTGTAGTACTAAGGATCGTGTAATATGGTATGTTAATGCGGAAACTGGTAATAACAGTAAAGTACAAATTAAAGTAAGCACACCAGGACTTTTTATACTGGTTCGAACTTCCCGTTCTACGTCCAGTCCCAGAATACCCTCTGGATTTAAACTAAACCCCTCACTTAACCCGGAGGAATAGGTATACGACACCTGAGCAGCCGAACAGGAATTTTTCCGCCTCAATAGCCGAAGAGGACTTCAACTTAATACAAATAGTTTGTTGACGAATGTGTTCTGAATAACACTGATTGTCTTTTGATAGTACAACTTTCCTATAATCAAATCCTCAAGAGTATATATGTGTGTGAAGATTTAGAAGGAAGATAATCACGTAGAATCGAAGTATATGAATAAATTCAAGGATTCTAGTGATATTAAATAAGAATAAATGCTTTTATTTGTAGAAATGAATAGAGATTAGATTTCAGAAATATAAACAAGAATCGGTAATTGTAGAAGTGAATTGAATATGTTTATATAGTTGTAGAAGAGTTGTAATCTTTCATGAAGAGTTTTAGTTAACAGTTGTGTCCATACCTCTTGAAATAGAGGACATTCCTCTTCATGAAATGATCGCGTCTCTTCAGAAAACTAGCCGTTTTTCTCTGGTCGGTCGACCGGAAAACCTGGCCGGTCAGCTGAGTTTAAAACGTATACAAAACAGAAAGTCACTGTGCACATGATACAGGGTCGGTCGACCGAGGATCCTGGTCGGTCGGCCGACCTGGTGTTATATGCACAGTGAACATAGTTTTTGCTATAAAATGTTTTGTTTGCGTGTGTGACTATTTGAGGAATGATTTTAACATTGTTCTAAGACTCAAATAAAATAAAATATCCATACTAATCTCTGGATTGTAAGATTATCTCCTTTGTAGTGCACGGTATGCACTTATTCTCTTTTTGTCGCTTTCATATAGTATTCTCGTCGTATGATCTCTAAAGCTTGTGTCATGAATCAAAACTCATGAATCAACATTCTCCCCCTTTTTGATTGATGACAATACTTATGTGACGAAGTAATATTGACATATATATTATAGTTCTCCCCCTGAATATATGGCGACTTTTCTGCAAAAAAATTTTAGTTTGCATACATTTCTCCCCCTTTGTCATCGACAAAAAGGAATACTTGTGATGCGTGTCTAGAGTCATTCCGAAGATGACGACTTAATGACGAGAGTCGTGGCTGCGATCCACAAGGGCAAGTATAATGATAGGGACTTGGGAGTGGGATTTGCGATGGTGTCCTATATGGAGATAGCTGGGATGGAATAGCGATTGGGTTCCATTTTGAGAAACATGCAAAGGGGTCATTGATAACTCGGAGGCTTCTAGTGTGCTCGTAAAGATGGGTATGTGGGGACGCCCACCTGGATCACGATTTCTCACTACACCACAATAGCTAATTAGGCAGTGCTTAGGGCCGTATCAAAAGTAATTAGGCACGGCCATAAACCGTATCAAAAATAAGCATGTTTAATATTTAGATACGGCCCAAGACCGTATCTTTTTCTCCAATTAGATACGGCCTAAGGCCGTATCTACTTATCGAAATAGATACGGTCCATGGCCGTATCTATTTGGAGAAATAGATACGGCTCAAAGCCGTATCTATTTTTACCTTTAGATACGGTCCATAGCCGTATCTAAATCTCTAATTAGATACGGCCTTGGGCCGTATCTATTTAGACAATTAGATACGGCCGTGGGCCGTATCTATTTCTCCCGTTAGATACGGCCGTAGGCCGTATCTAATTAGAGATTTAGATACGGCCACGAACCGTATCTTAGCTGCCCCTGACGACATAGTCAAACGAACATCAAACCAAACAACGTAACAACATCAAAATGTTAAAAAAAAGCTTGTTCCACAACTATCAAACACAAAATAAATGAAGTACTCAAGATCCAAACACAAGTGACACAAGTTGCAAACACAAATTACTACATGTCCAAACACAAGTGACACAAGTTGCAAACACAAATTACTACATGTCCAAACACAAGTGACACAAGTTGCAAACACAAATTACTACATGTCCAAACACAAATGAAACTAATATAGTTAATGCCAATGTTGATTGAGTTGAACTCATTTCCCAGCATTTTCTTGGAGCACGCTGAAGCAGTTGAATGTCATGTATCTTCCATCCGTCTCCCCTCACATAGTAACATTGTAGATCTATCAATGCTGCCCATAATTTATGAGAATAGAAAAGACCTGCAAAGGGTTACAACCGTCAATTACAGTTTTGTAAAACTACTATTCAACTGGCTTAGTATACCTACATCGATACTTCCTTAAAATATATACAACAATATTAATTAAAGCATGTACAACTACTATGAAAGAGTAAGGAACCTATAAAACACACTACAGTTACAATGAAACCAAACACACTACAGTGTAATTCAAAGAAAGCTGCCCTTGAAAGTTCTATGCAGGCATGATTCAGCATTACCGGTCAATGGAGGAAGATGTGTACTCCCTATTCCACCTCAGCAAGAACTTGAAAACTCCATATCTAAAACTTTAGCAGTATTTATTGTATCATGTCATAAGAAGTGTAATAAATTTTATTTATACAACTGTCGGCTAATACCATGGTTATGGAGCATGAGAAAAAAATGATACTTATTCAAATAATTGTTTAGCCATTCGGTGGCGGTAGTTGTTAAAAAAAATACTTACATAGGGAATAAACATCAGCTTTGATTGTAGAGAGGTTTTTGTAAGATGAACTGATTGTCATTTGTAGTTTAAGTGTAATTAAGCAAGTAAGATCTGTAGAATAAGGTTTCGATTAAATTTTTTTTTTGCACAGTCATGTAATAGGCATAACAGCTAACATTCTTATATACAGCATAGAAATATCATATTTAAATTAGAAAACATTGGTTGTGGTACATCAGTTGGAATACAGCAAAAGATGTAAACTACAGGAAAATAGAAACATGTTCAAAACCAGAGCATAAATGTAATATTACCACTGTGCATAAATGAACATTGCAATAGACAAATGACTACAATAAAACACTAATCAGTTGTCCTTCTTGTGCAGTTTGAAAGTTGTAAAATAGTATTTATTTTACACAAAAGCACATTCCAATTGAATAAAGTAATCTCTAGAAATGTACCATTTGCATACTTGTTATATTGTTAAGATTATCAGGTGTATTTACTGAATTTGTGGGATAAACGGCAGATACAAATGA
Source organism: Allium fistulosum (assembly GCA_030737815.1). Lineage (NCBI taxonomy): Eukaryota > Viridiplantae > Streptophyta > Magnoliopsida > Asparagales > Amaryllidaceae > Allium > Allium fistulosum. The sequence continues at coordinate 73,504,135 of CM060903.1, forward strand.
AGAAAATGATGAAATGAATCAATGATGAAGTCATTGTCATTGATTTTCTGGACATAATTTGTTTAAAGTGACTGTGCTTTAAGTTGATGATAGCAATGAACTATATTCTTTCAAGTTCACAATAAAATTTCGTATTTTACAAGGAAGATTTTTGTATTGTGAAACATTCTTGCAGTTCCATTGGCATGCAATGAATCCACACCCATAATTTTGTTTTTGTTAGCCAAATTATGAGAAGTCCTACATAACAAAATCAGCCTAACCTGTAAAGTTATTGTATATGCATATATAGACAGTACGCAGAATTCACAAGCCATGTAATTTTCTAACAATTCCTATTTAGGTTGGCACTAAACTCAAACAGTTAACAGCTATCTAGGAATAAAGAATCGTATACAAGTAACGCCTAATAATCTAATTAAATAAACGAGAAAGAGCAAGGATCTTTAGCGATATCTTATAATACACTGAACACATATCAACATATGTTAAAAAGTTAGAAAAAATTAAATTGTGATGGACAAATACCAACATTGATCATTATTCATTATTTTTATAAATCTTAGAAGCAATTATGTTGGAAAACGTGAACCGACATCTATTTTTACGTTTTTAATTCCATAATTTGAATTAAATCTTTAACTTTCTTGGATCTGAAGCATATATCTCAAATCAATAGTGGAGTTGGTTGTCTAGGTCCATGCCTTATTTTTATATAGATAGATAAGCTACAGCATAATAAGATAAATTTTGGAGTGAAGTCTTGGAAAAGGATTATGAACTGAGATGAAAGCAGTGTGATAATATCAGTGATTCTTTTAACTAATATTTTATTTCCTTCCTGTCATTTTCTAGCATTTCTCATATCAGTGATAATATCAGTGATTCTTTTAAATTACCTGCTAAAGATATCGAATCATAATCTTCGGATGGCACACATACCCACCCACTCCAACATCAACAAAGGTCTCTGCAAATTGATGATTTATTTTGTTTGTTCTCTCATCTGGTAGCAGTATATTGTTCAAAACCAATTTTTCATGTGTGGATGGTACAGATTTCCCATGGATTTTGGACGATGTAGAATCTCGACATACAGTACCTGTTGCAATAAAATTTATTGTCCACATCTATCCAACAAAATAACTGCATCAAAAACAAGTAAGAATAAAAAGCAACTAACAAATACCTATTGCTATTATGTTTAGATCAGAGTTGAGGATTTCACATTTTTGATTGTTCACCACATTGGTCGTATCCTGGGATTGAGAAACAACGAATTTAGAAGCATCGGGTTGTGTGTTGCGTTCTCCTTTTTCTATGTTTCCCACCATGTTGATCAGAAGATCCATTTGCCCAGACAAATTTCCTACTGTACTCTCCAAATTTCCCACCGTACCCTCCAAACTTCCCATCCTCATTTTCAACTCAGCATTGTCTCCACAAACATGTTTCAATCGTTTATGTGCAATAGCAGAAGCCTTAATATTAGTCTTTGGTATGACGGTCCCAACACCGCGGCTCCTACCCCTTGTATCCTTTCCCATCACTTGTGATACGATATCTTCATCCACTGTCAATTTTTCTTCATCACTATCATTGATCTTTTCCTTCAATTTCGCAATTTGATCCTGAGATTGCATAATACTTATATGGACACATAGTGCATAAAAGAAAGAAAATTGCTCATGTTTAACTTTAGGAGCAAAAATAACTTACGAAGTACGAAGAATTGGCATCTGATATGCTACCATCTTTTTTCGTGTGTGTCTTCTCCCATACATGACGACGGTTGATATTTGCAGATGGATTTGCAACGATCTAAAAATATGTTAGTTGTGATTTTTATCATTTTGGAAAAAAAAAGAATATAAATTACCATTTCGTGTTCTATTCTAGCGTGACTTTTACGGCCTGTATGGTGAGCATAATTGAGCAATGATCTATTTTTTTTGGCTAACTCCCTTCTTCCGCTCGCTTCAGGCGTTGCTTCATTTTTTATGAACTCGTTCCAATCTTCTTGAGCAATTGTAGGTGGACAATTCTTCATTCGTTCTTCGTCATTGTCGAAAGTGTCATAAAAACCTGCTCTCAAATTTTTTTTGTGTCTCCTAAATGCCTCGGACATTCTTTTTAAAAATATTTCCTTTGAAAGCGGGTCGAGCGCATACATTTTCTGCAAAAAGTAAAATACATAAACAAGTTAATCAATTCTATCAGACTTAAAACGGGTTTCAGAAACCAACTGTAACAGGTAGTGCATATACATTGCAAATAGAGTCACTGACCATAAATATTTTTTAAATATCGTCATAAATAAATCAAAGTAAAAACTTACCACCAATTGGTTCCAAACATCATCCTTATATGTGCCGGGTACTTTGTTCCAACTTATGTATGATATCGGCACATGAGCTCTTACTAGTTTACGCAGCATAGTGGCGATTTTTCCAGCATTTTCTGAGACTGGAATACCAAATAAGTTTTGATCAACTATTTTTTCTTCTGAACATGATGAATGTGATGATGCTGGATTTTGTGTCATAACTGCAAAATGCTGGAATTTCTGAATTTGTTGTTTGGCCAATAAAATAGAACTCATCAACCATCAAGTCATGGCAATAACAAATGTAAAAAAGCAATAACAACGGAAGAACTACTTGGATTTCAAATTTGACTACAATCAACTAATGAAAATGGTTTACATTTGTAATTTCGATTCCACGTTTAGTTTTAAAAATAAATCCCCTACTACCCCAAGGAATAAGAATTCAAACGAGAAATGAAGCATTTACCCAATCACAATTACAATTCATCAGTTAACAAATGGTTTTGGTAAGGTCTTCTAATTTTTCATTATCTTCAAAAGCCGATTGATAGACGGTAGGAAACTCAATGTCATCCACATTTGTAGTCAACCGTTTTGGTGTATGCAAAACCACAGACCAACCATTATTTTTTAAATCTGTTGAGTAGAACACTTGACTCGCTTCTGATGCAAGAATAAATGGCTCATCATTCACGTTATCTTTGCTCTTCAATTTCCCTAAATTAACCATGATCAAGTTTGAAACAGGATCTATTTTGCAACCATTGATCTTATCCTCGACCTTTACCCAATCACAATAAAAAACTGTTTGTTTGAAGTCGGTGTAATCCAACTCAAGAATCTGCTGAATGACTCCGTAATACGTTGTTTCTGCTTCCTTATAATTTTTATCTTTACCACTCGCTCTAAATTTTGTAATTGCTTTCATGCATACACCGCTATCTTGTGTTACCATACGATTTTCGTACATTTTCGTGGAAAATAAAAAACCATTCACTTGGTACTTAGTATAACTAAGCGCCGTGAACTTCGGCCCATGCACTAGCCGCCAGAGAGTTGGATCAACATCGATGCACTTCAACAACTACATAAAATACAATAAATAAAACAAAACATGGTCACGAAGGTGTATTGCCAACTTATAACGTGAACTACTGAAGATGTTGTAATACCTCGTTGCGTAACCATAGAGTAAAACTTTGAACGACTTCGACAGTTGTACCTATGCCCCGTGATTGAAATCTAGTACTTTTCGCATAGGAGTTATACCTCCTACGGAAAACACATATCAAACCGAATACATAAATTGAATTAAAAAATGGAAATTCAAAACAAAGGTGTGAACTTACTTCTTCCATTCATCCAATCCATCATACTTATTAAGGACCCATCTACGTACTTGTTCAAACTGCACTTGGGTTAACGTTATATCTTTACCATTATCTAAAGGTATCTCACCAGCAAATTCATCGTCCTCGTCTAAAAACGCTTCGCGGGTATGTTTATGATTGCCATCACCTCCGTTTGGCATATATTCCATGCAGTAAAGGCTAGCTTCTTGTACAATATATCCTTCTGCAATACAACCTTCAATGTATCTTTTGTTGCGCACATATCCTTTATATGTTTTCATCAACCTGTGAATGTGATCATTTATATATTGTGCATGATAGCTATTTCTATCGAATAATAATGTACATAACTGAAATTAGTTATTTACCGTTCAAAGGGATACATCCATCTATATCTGACAGGACCACAAATTAATGCTTCATCGGCTAAATGAACCATAAGATGGATACTGATATCAAAAAATGCAGGTGGAAAATGTTTTTCAAAAACACACATTGCTTCTACCAAACTAGCCTTTGCTTTTATAAGGTGTTCCCTATTGATCACCTTTGAGCACAAAATGTTAAAGAATAGACTAATACGATGAATAGCATTTCGCAGATCCTTATGTTGTGGATAAGAATGTTGAAGCAATACCGGAAGCAAATGTTGCATTATGACGTGGTAATCATGTGACTTCATATTTCTTAGTTCGGGAGGATTGATGCTCACATTGTTGTGGAAGTTTGAAGAGAATTTGTTGGGCACTTTTAGGTTTTTCAAAATGGTGCAAAACCGTATCTTTTCCTCTTTGCTCAAAGTGAAAGTTGCCTTTGGTATGATTATTTTATTTGTTTCAGGATCTTCCATCACCCACAACTTTTGTTTTATACCCATGATTTTCAAATCCTTGCGTGCATTGATGCCATCTTTTGACTTATCTTTATGGTCCATAACGGTGCTGATGAGATGCTCTGTGACATTTTTCTCCGTATGCATAACATCAATATTATGGCGAATCATATTTGCTTTCCAATATGGTAAATCAAAAAAGATAGACCTCCTGTACCATGCAGAAACATTGTCAACTTCTTCATAAATTGACTTTTTCCGTTTTCGACTAATTTCTTCTTTGTGTTTACCAACTTTCATTTTGATATTTGCTACTTTCTTTTCAACTTCAAAACCGGTCAATGTCCGTTTAGGACGTTGAAATTCTTGTTCGTTATTGAAATTTGTCTTGTCGTATCGAAACTTGTGTTCTTTAGGAAGAAACATTCGATGTCCCATGTAACACACCTTCTTACTTTCAGGAAGATGATAAGAACAAGTGTTTTCCCCACAAACCGGACATGCAAAATAACCGTGAGTTGTACATCCCGATAAAGTCCCAAGAGCAGGGTGATCATGGATTGCCCACAACACCCTAGCTCTCATTGTGAATTCGGATTTATTTAATGAATCATATGTAACGACTCCTTCCCATAACTGCTTTAACTCGTCTATCAACGGCTGTAAATAAACATCAATGTCCTTCCCTGGTTGTTTTGGCCCAGAAATCAACAGTGTTAATATTGAAAACTCTCGTTTCATGCACATAGACGGTGGAAGATTATATGGTACTACAATTACTGGCCAACAACTGTAAGGGTTAGATAGAGAAGCATGTGGACAGAAACCATCTGTTGCTATTCCAAGTGTGACATTTCGTGGCTCGACAGCAAACGTTTGGTCAAAATAATCTGCGGCTTTCCATTGAGAAGTGTCACATGGATGACGCATTACGGTTGGATCAGACTTGGCACGACCATGCCAGGTCATCGCATCTGCTATCCATGGTACACTATACAATCTCTTCAATCTAGAAATTAAAGGAAAATGTCTTAATGTCTTTCGAGGTACTTTGATGCATTTTCTTTCTTCGTTGAATGATGTCATATATCTTGGTTCGTTGCAATTTGTACACGAAACTCTATTCGCATCATCTTTCCAGTATAATATGCAATCATTGATGCATGCATCATAAGTTTTGTAATTCATCCCAACTTGCTTAATTAACTTCTTCACGTCGGAGTACTTTGTCGGCAGCGTGTTACCTTCTGGGAGTAACTCCTTTATTAGTTCGAGGAGTGCAGTCACACCATTATTTGAAAAGCCGTATTGGGTCTTCAAGCTATTGAGTTTCACAATGGCATACAGCTTCGTCAAACCTTTTGAACATGAAGGATACAGTGGCTCTTTTGCGCTATCAAAAAGTGATTTATACTTCTTACTTTCATTGGCCTGCCAACTGCCATTAACTGTAGACGGCTCTCCAACATTAGCATGATCAGACAATGGATTTTCAGGTTGAAAATGATGAAATCTATCTGCATCATTGACTAGATCTTCCATCATAATAGGTTCAGACTCGTCGGTACTTGTGGCATGACTAACTGGTTGTTGTTTTTCCTTCTCTACCCTTTTTTCCCCATGAAAATACCATACGGTATATGATTGGATAAAACCCCATCTAAGCAAATGAAAATGAATGTCATCTAATTTGATCGTCTTCATATTTTTGCACCGAGTGCAAGGGCATAAATACACTCCTTTCTTACCACCATTTTCATCAACAAAACTAATAAACTTCTTCACCCCGTCTATATAGTATGTAGATCTTTGATCAGATTCATTTATCCACTTTTTGTCTATACTGGAAGACATATTGCCCTCCTATATCATATATAGTAGAACATTAGACGTAAATATAATATATATATATATGAGTGTATATATAGGACGTACTCTAAAAGTCCCAAGTTTGATTTTATTGGCCTTAATTTTTACTTCAACTTTTTTTTGTTTTAATTGAACAAGGCGTACGCTTTAATGTAATAATATAAGAATCTTTTTTGGCAATCAAAACTTCTGCAAGTTGTATTGTGCTTGCGGTGCATGCAGTTCAGATGACTTGCACGCTGGCCTTATATTTCTCACTTAGTAAACACCTTAGAAAAAGGATGTAATATTAGCCGTCTTTTAGTTTGCTGAGGGGATATTGTTATGTCAAATCCTCTATTGGATGTGAGACACAATAAGTCTGTGCCTGCAGTAATGCTTTACATCAAATACTGGGGAATGGGGGCAGTCTCCTTTTGTTTTGTTTTTTTTTCTGAAAGTGCACTCACAACAAGAAATGCAAACCCAGAGACTCACCTCTAAGTAACCAGCCATTTTCTTCAATATATTAATATATATCCTAGATGTTAAAATAGCAAAATAGCAAATAAATAGCAAATAAATATCAATATATTATAATATATATAAATCCTCCATATTTTTAATGTTGGTTTCTTAGGAGCAAAATAGCAGCTCAATTATAAATTCCCATAGAATAATAACGAGAGAATAACATAAACAAACTAATTAGTGGCATATACGAACTTTCAAGAATGTATCAACTCAAGTGGTCTAAAATAAATGAAGATACTTATAGCTTAAACGGTCTGTTGTATGGCCCTAAAACCATTCATAAATTGATGTACAGTATTTTAAATTTCAAGTTGTAGGGTCCCGCATGATTCCTTATATTCAATTTACAACACAAGTTCAATATACTGTTTAGTACAAATTCGATGCACTTCTTTCATTTTAATTCCAAATCCTAGTTGCATAATTAAGACTTAGATGTTGCAAATGAAGGTAATTTTGTTACTTTTAACTTGTATGTCTTTTTTCTTCAACTAATGTCTTTCTTAACCATCAATACAAAATTCCTAACTAGCACAGTAACTCAAACGAATGAATAGACAATGGACTTAATAATTTCCCAGCATATAAGTCCATACTAACGTGTCTAAACACTAATAGAATGAAAACAAACCACTGACCACAGAGATTACAGTGATTACGGTTTTTAAAAAATAATTGACCGCAACTTCTACGACTGATTATAAATCCTATATTTATAACAATAACCCTGTGTTATTACTGTAATTGTAACTATTTGAATAGTTAAGTAGGATATACAGTTTTAATGCAATTTTATTCCCCAGTAATATTTATGACACATTTCCTAATTTGATATATGAAAATTAAAAGTTATAGTTGCCATTAAATACTTCTAAAAAAATAAGAGATTACTGCATAATCCGTTTCTTCCTTGTTTTGAAGTACACCATCATTTTTAATAACGCTTCATCACATTACTTGATCATGCTCTTTGACCCTATTATTCCATTGTTTAAATCAACATGCACTTTATTATCTACCTGCACTTTATTATTTTTATTCATCCCAATTTTTTTTCTTCCTTTAATATACCACGGAAACCTAAAGACTTTCACCTGATTTTTTTTCTGAAGCCTCTTTCTCTATAATATCTGAATATATTTCTTTTTTATTTCCTTGCATATCATCATTCATTTTTTCCAAAATGATTTTCGGATTTAAAATTTTCAAGAATCAAATATCTAATGATAATTTCAAAATGACAAATCATTTCATTTTAGATAATCAGACATTCTTTTGTAATACTATTTTTAGTCATTCTCAACCTTTGCCAAATTATAGTTTCTCTATTTAGAATTTTTCTTAGAATTTAGCCAAATTACTATGTCATTTTTAAACCACTCGACATGTGACCATTCACCCATCCTTATCAAACTCATAAATGACAATGGTGAGTAATAATAAACCATTCAAGTTTAATAATGCTTGGCCAACTCGGTTAAGCTATCATAAAGCAATACAGGATTATGCCTAACCACAAGAAGCAGAGATAACCTAATTTAATTTTTTTGAACAAGCCTAAGTGTGTTGGTCATCAAATACTTCTTTTCCTACTTTGGCCAAAATTAGTCTTTTGTTGTTTTTCTACTAGCAGTTTAATGCTCATTGTTCTAGTGCTAGTAGTCAATTTCTGTCTATGATAATTTCCCTGAGCATAGCTAAGAATTATAAGAGTTGATTTATTTTTTATATTTAAAATAATAAAAGGCAAAAGATATATAAATAATTTGTTTATGCTACATGATATTATTCTTCAATAAAATTTGGCCTATAATAGTTATCACTGGTAGGTAAAAACTTAAGATTGAAAGCACACCATTCATTCTTTACTACTTCCTTAGTACTGATAACAATTAACATGTATCATAAGTTTGAAAGAAAATAAGATATATAAATAATTAATGATTTAAGACATACAATGAAAAATCTGCTAAAACTAATGAAGGCTATTATATACACTTGTACGAGATTCAAATAGTTACATAATTAAATCTCTTGCCATTGTTTTTTTCTTCCCTCGCTTTTTCCCCAGACAATTTAGTAGTAAATGAGACTACCTTAAAAAAAAAGGAATTTACTGCCAATGATCACGGTAAGGCACTGGACTGTTGATTTTGGAAGATCTATAATTGAATTGACGGTTTGGATATGGCATTAAAATAAAAAATGAAAAAAAAACCTTTTTCATTTGCTAGTGTTTTCATATTTAATGAGCTTAAATACAATGTAACCTAAATCTAAACAGTTTGATCATCATCGTTTTTTGTTTATAGTTAAATTTTTTTATTTTTTTTGTCAGTGAGCTGGAATTATCGAACCATTGAACTGTAAGATGTAACCAACTATACATTATTAGGCATACAGTCAGTTTCTTTTCTATAGTCCAAAAATTGAAAGTTTATGCAGGAACATTTTAAAATAAAAACATAAAAGCTCAATCAGTGAAATTGGTACATATGGTTCATCTCTTGTCATTGTTCAATTAACCCCTTAATTAATATATTTAATTAAAATAGTTAAATGATTATAACTAGCAGTAGAATCAAAATAAAAACCTTGCTGCGGAAACATCTAACAAAAGACTATGTATGAAGTTGTCTCTAATCTCTATACATGTACAAAAACAGACAAAGGATTCCCTTTGCCAAATTCGGACTACAAACTAAAAAAATAAAGAAAATGCAAAATTCATATGGAACAATATTCTTCATAGACAGAGATACATACAAACGCATCCAGCTTCAACATGAAATTTCATTCTTAAGTGAATTTCAGGTTTACAGTATACATGATATTTTCACAATGTTACAAACTTAGTAAACGATTGTTAAATGCACGATATCTAACTAGAAAAGAATTCAATATGATCACAAAAATAATCATGCGCAACCATAATATCTATAATAACCCTCTACTCAAAACAACAATGTTCATTTGTCGACCACTGCTAAGATAATGAAATTAGGACTGTAATACATAAAAAAAACGAGATATGCAATCAGACTGACACTTGCAATGTCAAGTTACCATAGTCTCTGTTCACAAAATGGAGGGGTTTGGTGTCATCAAATTGAAGCTAATTCTAGATGAGAGAACTTATTCGATGAGGAATTCAGAGGCAAACTATAAAATTTCAATAAATGGAACTCAAAATATAGGGTTTATTTTAAACATTAGCACCAAACTGTTTCCAAAAAATTTGCCATTACAACGGCGCCATTTTGTAGCACCGGAGTAATGTCTATGCATTACCCCTCTCCTGATACTTGGCTTGCGCCATTAACAATAATTTTATCCACTTATACAACAATGTCAAAACAATATACAACATTAGCACCAAACTGTTTCCAAAAAATTTTCCATTACAACGGCGCTATTTTGTAGCACCGGAGTAATGTCTATGCATTACCCCTCTCCTGATACTTGGCTTGTGCCATTAACAATAATTTATCCACTTACACAACAATGTAAACACCATATACAATGTTAAAGCTACTGCCAAAAACGGTACCCCATATTTTAAATGGTAACAGCCTAAAGCTAAAACATATTAAAAACAAAGGCAAGGGCTTTAGCAATCAAATGAAAGCAAACTCAACTAATTAGAGGACACGAGTTTTAAACTAGATCAAACTAATGTGAGGTCGGATCTGTTTCCTGAATATTTGGATCATCATCTACTAATAAGGAAGAACTCAAATCATCATCAACCATCATAGCTCTCAGACAATCAAACCTATTATTAGTGAAAACCTCAAAAATCTCCACTTCATATGATTTTGCCTTTGATTTTTGTTAAGAATAGGTTCAAATTCTTTATTCACATCCTCTATTAAAACAACTAAATTTTATGCTTCATTAATAATATTTTCACACCTATATTTTAATTCAAACTTGTCTACCCTTAAAAATTGTAAATCCATCCTACACTGCATCACAGCAGGATCCAATAGTAAGGAATCAGAGAAAGAAGATACTTCCTTATCGATAGTATTAAAAAAATCCAAATCAATAATATCATTATCCAAAGATTTTGAAACTCGAATGTTCTCTCTATGGGCTGGAATTAAGGTGTCAACAGAGTCATCACTAGAAAAATCAGATTTACCAAAATATCCCTCTAGATCACCTAATTTCTTGTTATACCTTTCCTGTGTTTACCTCATTAATCACACCGAAATGATTGAATAGATGTTCTAATAAATCAATGCCCTCAGTTCTTTGAATCCACAAACGATCTAAGAGAATTCGTTTAAGTTTCACACACTTCAATACAAAGAAGAATCCATGTTCCGAAATCGAAGGCTCTCTACGCTTAACTGATTTGAAAAAGAAATTCGACAAGTAGTAGATTTTTTACCTGAAGTGAAATCAAAATTTACGACTCCTTTTCTCGATGATTTTGGTCCCCGATGATATTCAGTCAACGATTTGTTTTGGGGAAATTGGGAGATGGTTGGCAGTTGCGTGGCTGTGATAGAATTCGTTTTGGGAGATTGGGAAATTGGAAGACGGATGGCAGAAATTGGGAGATTAAAGTCGAGATTGAGTTAGAGCCGAGAAATTGGAAGTAAAAAAACAGAGGGAGGGAACGCTTCGTTTTGGGGAAAATTTTCCCACGAAATGTGGCACAGATTTTGATACGGCTATAAGCCGTATCAAATTTTAATACGGCTAAAACCGTATTTTAATACGGCTTAAGCCGTATTAAAATTTGATACGGCTTATAGCCGTATCAAATGTGCCGCGCCAAAACAACAAAGGAGGGAGGGAACGCTTCGTTTTGGGGAAGATTTTCCCACGAAAAGTGGCACACAAATTAGATACGGCTATAAGCCGTATCAAATTTTAATACGGCTTGAAACCGTATTAAATAGTGTAGATACGGCTTTAGGCCGTATTAAAATTTCATACGGCTTATAGCCGTATCAAATGTGCCGCGCCAAAATCCTATCCTTGGTGTAGTGTCTTCCAGATCTTGCGATAGTAAATTACCCTAGGCTTTGCGATTATGGGCCTAGTTCCTAGCCTTTCGGAGTGGCATGGATTCGAGCACCAATGAAGCCCGGATTACGATTGGGTCCCTGGTTTGCGATTGTGCCATACGAGTTATCATGTATCTAACGCACACGAGTAGCGACGAGGACTATTTGATGGATGTTATGGTTGCCATGGTTGTTGTTACATTAAGGTGTCATCCAATGTAGGTATTTTAAATTGTCTACATAGACACTGGACATTGTACTTCGATTGTAGTACATTTATATGACTTTGATAGTAGATTAGCATATATCGATTGTTATGTGCTAACTCTTTGGATGCAGGGACATGTCGGTATGGTTCTACATACCTTATGTCCATATTTACTATGTACGATTTTTTATATAGTATTTTTGAGATGATATGTCGCTCAAACCAGACCGTTGTCTGACTCGAGGTTTTATGCTTTACTTCTTATTATCTTGGGTACTCTTAAACGAGTAGATTAGAGATAACAGGTCTGGATAGCGCATGGAGCTATACAGAGTACGACCAAGAGGCTACGCTTTCATATATCTGTACTTAGAGCCCACTATCACTTATATTTTACCGTGCAATACCATGGAGTGATGTCATTACTTGTATTATTAGAGACAATTTTAGAGTTTATTTTAGTGTTATGGGATGTATAAACTCTATATTTCAGTTTTTTTGTATAGTCTGTGAACCTTATGCACTCTATTGTTCTTATTTATGGTTCATTTGATTATATCACGGTCTCACCTGTTTTACATCTATGTTATTATATTATATTTTATCTGTGTGCTATGCGATGTTCTACAAGTTCTGTGTTGGATTTTATTTCTTTTAACCCTTGGCTACTATTCTGCATCGGTCGGGTACCCCCGCAGCACTCTTTTAAGGTCTAGGGTACCGGAGGTGTAGGACGGTTATCATATTTGGTATCAAAACTCAGGTTGCATAGATGACCTAAGTTGATATTTGGATCTATTAGAGATAAGGAGGAGCTATCGCCTTAGAATGGATCTAGCGATATATGAGAGACCATATTTGTTATGTTTTGGTTTATAAAACTATATAGTAGTATATATATAATATATAAGTCACTTTGCATTCTTAGACACCACTTATTCCTTTTAGAGAGACTGATCATTCTTCTTTCAGCTTATAAGAATGAGCGAGCCAACGAGGATTGCTGGTAGGAATTCCAGCTCTGGAAATGAGGAGGGGGCAAGATCAGGGGCTGTTAACCCCGACTTGCAGAACATGTTCACCGAGATGGTGCGCAACATGGTTCAGAATGCCTAAGTTGCTCTTGCTGCGACTATAAGCGGTGGTGTTCCGGTGCAGGTACCAAGGGCTGACTTTGCCAAACCGAGCAAAGATTTCTCTACTCTGGGTGGCAGACCATTTCTTGGAATAGAATTAGTCGTCGAGGTGCATGATTAGTTGGACACCTGTGAATGCATATTTGAGAATATGGAGTTAAAGGATACAATGAGGAGGAAGTTGGCCTATAGACAGCTTCAGGGAAGAGCTATGGGATGGTGAAACGCCATCAAGGTTACTACTCCGGAGGATTAGATTACTTGGAAGAAGTTCAAGGCAAGATTTGAAGAGAAGTATATACTGACCACTTAGACGTCGGCGCTCTTCCAGAAGTTTGCTAACTTGAGACAGGGAGATATATCCGTGTCGGAGTATGTGGCCGAGTTTGACATGATATCGTAGTATGGCTTATCTTTTATTGATACTCCGCTCAAGAAGAATGAGAAGTTTATCATGGGCTTGGATGATTATCATGGAAAGAAGCTTGTGAGTCATATCGATGAAACCTTCGAGAAGCTGGTGGAGAAGGCTCTTCGATATGAGAGTTTGTATCCTAAGCCTGAGTCATTCGTTGCTCCTAAGGATGAGCCAAAGTCGCAAGCTGGCGGGGGAGGCACGAAAAGTGGGACAACAAGAAGAAGAAGCAGTTTTAGAAGAGTGGTCAAAAGAAGGGCAAGTGCGAGCCTACTTGCTATAATTGTAGAGAGAAGGGCCATCTTGTCAGAGACTGCAAGGCAGAGGGCAAGAAAGGCTATAACCACAAAAAGCCGGAGCATATCAAGAAGGATCGTCCATAACCGCCGTTAAATAAGCAGGTTGTGTCTGCTTATGCTTTGAAAGCTATTCCAGCTTCGTCGAGGACTCCATCGGTGAAGGAGAAGGGGAAGAGTGTTGTCACACATGGTATGCTTTCTATTTCTGATACCTCTATACATGTTTTATTTGATACAGGGTTCCTTCATATCTAGTGAGTCGGTAGATAGTTTGGGCTTGAAACCCGAGATAGTTGATCGACCTTTGATTGTCACAAACCCCTTTAGAGGATCGACTAGCCTTTGCATGGTTTGTCGAGACTTGACATTATAGAGTCATGGATGTTAGCTTATGATTACTTTATTATGAGTTTTGTGGGGTTTGGAATTATTCTGGGGATGGACTGGCTACAGAGGTACGAAGTAGTGGTGGATTGCGAGAGGTCATTGGTGACAATAGGGATGGATAATGGCCGTACGTTAGAGAGAGGCTTCCCACCCTAACGATGAGGTGATGGTCAGCTTTCTATATTCACTCGAGATCCCACATGACGAGTTGTCATATGTGCCTATAGCGAGGGAGTATCCAGACATAATCGAAAAGGTAACCGGATTACTACCACACAGGGAGATAGAGATCCTTATAGATTTGGTGAAGGATGTCAGGCCAGTAGGTATCCTTTGAGGCGTATGGCACCCAGAGAACAAAAGGAGCTGGAGGTGCAAGTGAATGACCTATTAAGGCGAGGTTTCATTCATAAAAGCAAATCTTAGTGGGGTGCACCTATTATTCGCTACAGCGGATGGCTCTATGAGGTTGTGTGTAAATTATCATGAGCTGAATAAGATGACGAAGAAGAACAAGTATCCACTTTCATGTATAGATGACTTGTTCGATCAGCTCCACAGTGCAAGGGTGTCTTCTCAGTTGGACCTTTCAACGGGGTTTCATCAAGTGAGAGTGGCAAAGGAGAGTGTGCCGATTACAGTGTTTCGTACGCCTTTCGGGTTCTATGAGTGGTTGGTTATGCCGTTTGGGCTAACCAACGCATCGACATACTTTGTTGATCTTATGAACCGTGTTTTTAGGGATCAAATGGATAAGTTTATACTTGTGTTCGTAGACGATGTCCTTGTTTATTTGAGAATGGAGGAAGAACATAGGGAGCACTTGTGAATTGTGCTCGAGGTGTTGATAAGACACCGATTGAAGGCGATGTTTTCGAAGTGTCACTTCTAGAGGAGGGAAGTGCGATTTTTAGGTCATATAGTTTTTGAGCAAGGCATTGCTGTAGATCCTGCGAAGCTGGCAGCAGCGTAGGATTGGGATCGACCCAAGATCACTATGGACGTGAGAAGTTTCCTTGGGTTGGCTGGATACTATACATGTTTTATCCAAGACTTCTCTAAGGTAACAACACCGTTAACCAACTTAACAAAGAAGAATCAAACTTCTAATTGGGACGTGAGATGCAAGCATGCGTTCGTGAGTCTAAAGAGAGGTTGACCAGCACACCAGTGTTAGTCATTCCAAGTGGGAATGTGGAGCTGACCGTGTACACAAACGCCTATGGTACTGGACTTGGTGCGGCATTGATGTAGAGGGGAAAGGTTTTTGCCTATGTTCCGACCCATGATTTGGAGTTGGCGGCGATAATATTCGCTTTGAAGGTATGGAGACACTTTTTTCTTGCGGAGAGGTTCGAGTTGTATATGGACCACAAGTCATTGAAGTATCTATTCTCCTAAAAGGATCTTAACCTTCGCCAATAGCGATGGTTAGAGTTCCTAGCCCTCCTACAACTTTGGCATCTCCTATACAATAGGTAAGGGGAATGCGGTCGCTGATGCTTTGAGTAGGAGACATGCTAGCTTAGGAGTGATGTTCCTAGAGTGGAAGCAGTTGGAGTTTATCACTGGCTATGATTTTAGACCATGATGTGAGCTAGAGTCGGAAGTATTGGCTAGTTTGATGATCAGACCTACCCTGATTGAGCGGATTGGCACTAGTTAGAGTCGAGATGCCAGACTAGCGAAGATCATAGTGAAGATAGAGGAAGGAGTAGAGTCTAAGGAGATGAAGTGGTAGGGTCTTGACCATGATGGCTAGCTCCGTTAGGATGGGAGATTTTTTGTTCCTAATGTCGATGGATTGATAGATGAGGTACTTCGAGAGTGCCATCATTCAAGACTGACCACACATTCTGGTGGCAATAAAATGTACCACAATATGAAGAATATATTTTATTAGGAAAGGATAAAGAAGGACGTTGGGACATTCTTCTCGAAGGGCATGAACTATCAGTTGGTAAAGGCAGAGCAGAAGAAGCCGGGTAGGTTATTGCAACCACTCGAGAATTTCGAGTGGAAGTGGGAGCAGGCATCGATGGATTGTCAAGGACCAGAGGAGGGTACGATAGTATTTGGGTCATAGTCGATAGATTGACGATGAGTGCCCGATTTATACCCATTAAGTCAAATAGAATGATATCCAAATTGGCCAAGTTGTATGTGTAGTGGGTCGTGCGATTCCATGGTGTGGCGAAGAGCATTGCAAGCGACCGAAATCCTTTGTTCACTAGCAAGGTTTGGAAGAGCTTACAAGAGTCTTTGGGGACGGTGCTGCATCTCAGTACAGTTTATAACCCACAAATAGATGGGCAGACCGAGAGGGTGAATCATATTCTAGAGGATCTCTTGTGAGCTTGCATTCTCAATTTTGGCGGCTCGTGGGACGATCATTTGCATTTAGTAGAGTTCGCATACAATAACAGTTATCAGTCCAGCATTAGTATGGCACCATTTGAGGCATTATATGACCGACCATGCAACGCCTCTTCTTGTTAGTAGGAAGCAGGTAAAAAACTGATACTTGGGCCAGAGATGATTAGGGAGACTTCAGAGAAGAACAAGATCGTTCGACAATGGATGAAGGCTGCTCATGACGAGTAGAAGAGCTATGCTGATAGGAGGAGACGTGATTTAGAGTTCTCCGTCGGTGATATGGTGTTCGTCAAGATCTCTTTGTTGAGTGTTGTTCGATTTGGTACTAAGGAGAAGTTGGCACTAAGATTCGTTGGTCCTTCTCCAATACTTGAGAGGATAGGGAATCTAGCATATAGAGTCGACTTTCCCCAGAAGATGATGGGCGTGCATAATGTGTTCCATGTATCTCAGTTGCAGAAGTTTGTGCACAACTTAAGCGTGATAGTCCAGTCAGATCAATTTGATGATATCAAGATTGAATCAGAAGCATCGAGACCTCGTAGGTCTATTCGTATCATCGGACGGGATACGAAACAACTTAGGAGAAAGATGGTAGAGCTGGTGAAGGTTCAGTGGGGTGAGAGCGAAAGCGATTGTACTCGGGAGACCGAGGAGATCGTGGGCACCATTTATCCGGAGCTCTTTACTTGGTGAGACTTATGTTTAGTGCATTTACTTTCACTTTAATATCATATAGGGTAGTTTAGTATCCTACATACTAGGGTAGGCGTAGATATCATTTGTTGCTTTTGTGTGCATGTTTGATGTTTGATATGGTTGCTCGTGGATGATAGGCATGCGGGGTAGCAATGTTTGATTTTTCCTTGTTTGTATTAGGATTTCAAGGGCAAAATTCCTAAAGGAAGGAGTGTAACGATCCGTATTTTACATGTCGGAGGATCGTAAAATATGGTTTTTAATTCATATGTGGTCGTATGACTCTATGACTGTAGTAAATGCCTATTAGAGACATTTCTTGTCTTTATAATTTTTTCGGACGATTTTACCCTTGGTAGGCTTGTATCATTTATAACTTTTGACCAGAGCTGAATTAGTGTTCAAGACTACTTCCATTGGAAAGATATGATGGTTTCTCTTTCCGTAGACTAGTCGTAGCAGCGATTTGGAGCTTCTGGCTAGAGGATATAGCCGTTTGAAAATTTGGCTCTGTTCAATGTTAGGCGTGTTCAGAGCTTGGAAAGGAGATGCCTTGGTTTGGCATGCTCTATTCGACATACCTATAGGGGTGCTTGGGGTCTTTCCAAAAATAGGAGTGCCACCCTCTTACAAATCACTTTTTCTACCAACTCTTATTCCAACCCAACCTCCATTATTTCTCTCTTCACCCAACTTCTTCCATGTGACGACCGCCCATGACCCCCGCACTGAATCTAGAGATAGTGCGCTATAAAGCGTGCCAGGCAGCCATGGACGATTGCCAGGGTAAATTAAAACAGCAGAATCTATCGTATAACTCACAGTGCATGGATAAAATACAATAGAACATATATATAGTGAAGCTTCACAGAATAGATTGTCATCATATAAACTTCATAATAGTTGAATACAAACATCTGAATAGTCAATACATCAAGCCTCACTACATATCACTCAGAGAATTATACAAGCAACAGATCATCCAGTACATATAGTAAGAAAATAATATGCAAGCCTCCAGCTCGTCTTCGTCATCAGCATCGTCGGAAAACTAAGAACAGCACCTGTCACCTGCTACCTAGTCTGCCCGTCCCAAAATGGACGAACAGCCCAAGGCAATAAGAGTTAAAACATAAAGCCTTGAGTCAGACAACAGTCTTAGTGAGCGGTAAATTAACTAACAACATACCAAAAGAGCATAAAGGAAAAAGGAATAGGAATCCAACCCTCCCACTCCACCTCTTTCTACAGTGATAGCCCTCGGACACACACTAAGCAGAAACAAACATACCAAAGCAAACATTTAAAGTAAAGCAATTATCACTCGAGTCAAGGGCGATGTATTTCAAGTACAAACCCCCAAGGCCTAAACCAAGATCAAATAAGCACCCAGAAAATACCGCTCTTGAGACCGAATGACGATACAACCAAACATCCATGACTCTGGCTATCACTGTTATCATTGCTTCGATATCATCGTTAATTGAATGACCGACTCATTCTTCCATCCGTCCGTCAAGGGCTAATGGAAACCCCGGTTCTAGACATAACTCCGCACGTCGTCAAAACCCGTGCCTAGGACTATCGAATCTGCCCAGAGTACTCGACTACCAATCAGTAGCCTTCAGGGACTATCGAATCTGCCCAACGTACTCTTGCTTTGAGCATGCTAGAACCTTCAACAACGATGAGATCTCAGCCTTCTAGTCATCCTCCTCGACGACTATTTCCATACTAGCTCAAGCGCCTCTCGAGCAAAGCATTATCCTCAAACTCGAACCATTTCACCGAGTTGTCAACATGCTTGGAATGATCCCGTCTGGATTAGACCAAGACTATCTCATACTATGCTTCGCCTCATCTCATCATAGCAAAGCCTCATCTCAACATCATCATCAAATCTATCCATATGAGCTTCATCATCCGCTACATATGCCACGGGCAGCTTTTCCAATTCAAGAGCCTTTCCCTTAGCTTTTGAATCATCTTCGACCATCTTGTCTAAATCAAATCATCAATCAACTAATTCATAACAATCAATCAAGTCAATCATTAATCCAAGTAATCAAACATTCAAACATGATCTAATAAACAATTATAACAATAATGGCAATCTTGAAAATAAAGGGTCGAAATCTAACAAGCATGAAACATGAGTAATATCTCTATAACTTGATGAATGAACTTCCATAGGTTAATCATGTAGTAAAATGGATGTCAAATCATCATGACAATAGATCTATACTTAGGTTTAAGAAAATGCATGGAAATCACTACTTTAACACCAAATCAAGCCAACGATCCGATATACTCCTTTGGATCCGTGTGAGAGATAATCACCACTCACCAAATCACCTAAACACCTCAAAAACAACCCACTTCAGATTTGGACAGCGAAGGATCTAACTCGATCTATCACAAATCCGCTTCAAACGATGAAATCTCTCTTTGATGGATGTAGATCTTCAATCTAAGCTCTTGAATCTTCAATTCGATCTTCGATTTGGATGGAAGGAAGCACAAGATTAAAGTGGAGAAAAGAAGTGAAGAAGTGTAGAACTCGAGCTCTCAAAATGGCAGCACTTCGTCTCTTCAAAATCCGGATCCCAAAAATGAAGAAGAACCCTCCTATTTATAGGCTGATTTCACCTTAGGTTGTTCGCTCTTAGGTCGTTCACGACCTAAAAACCCACGACCTAACAAATCCAGCCTCTACGCGACCTAGCGAAAACTCCAACCTACGACCTAACAGATGCGCGCTTCTACGACCTAATGACCTAACACATGCGCGCGACTTACAGATTCGCCCTTACGCGACCTAACTAAGTCGCGACCTAACACACATGCGCTTCCACGCGACCTACCCATCCTCACGACCTAGCGACTTAACACATAAGCGCATCCACGTGACCTACGACCTAACCCAGATGCAGCTTAGCTCTTACGCGACCTAACACACACACGACCTAACTGAACACAGAAGCTCACGACCCAACTATCTTAGGTCGCTTACGACCTAACTACGCTAACTCGCTAACCCCTATATCGCTAACCACTAGGTCGCTAACCACTAGGTCGCCAAATCCTATAGGTCGCTATCTGCCGTAGGTCGCTGCCTTTCCTTAAGTCGCTCAAACCTTAGGTTGCTAACTCTTAGGTCGCTCCAATCTCCTAGGTCGCTCACTCGACCTAACCTACCCCACGACCTAAGCCACCACACGACTTATCTCCTATACGACCTTTCCCCAAAATCCTTAGGTCGCCAACTTCCTTAGGTCGCTCCACTTTCTTAGGTCGTCTACTCCGACCTAACAACTCTACGACCTAGGACTTAGACTATGGATGACTTATCAACAATGCGACCAAATGATAACTGTTTTACGATGTTTCGATCCGTAAAAATATGGATCGTTACATTCCATTTCTCAAACAAACTATAGATAAGCAAGGGGATTCACCAGGGAGCTTCAAATCTACATCCTTGGGAAGGAAATCAGATCTTAGCTGGGATTTTCGGATTTGCCTCGGTTTGCGTGCAAATCTTCATCTTTGGGTGCTCGGTGAGTGATTTATCATCTCTCACTTTCTTATGTATGTGCCTATAGGTTTGGATATGTTTTAAACTCATTTTTATAGTCAAATAACATTTTAAAGCTGTTTTCTAACTCGAACCTCGAATTTTGGGATATTTAAAGTACTTTAATCATATCGCTTGGAGTATAGTTGCCTTTATATATGATAGGCTATCTAGTGGGTGTATTATATGATGAATTGCTATGGTTTGATGTGTGTTTGGATGTTGATTAGCATTCTTATGCGTGTTGTGTTTGTGTGAATGCTTGTATGGTCGAAACACTCATCGAGCAACTTAAAGTTAGGGACCGTGAAATCGGGTTTCAATGGATGAACTGGAGATTTTCGAGAGTTGTATCGTTGCATATGGGGTGCATAAGGGTCGGAGAATGGGGCATAGCGGTGAAATTGATACAAAGCTTGGACACGACAGAGCTATTGGAAATCGGTTCGGCATAAGCTGGTTTGGCCTACGCTTGGTTTGGTAGGGTGGATGGAGGAGTAGCCGATCACAAAGTTCGGTTTGGTGGTAGGCTGGATGACCGAATAGGATTGGCTGTTCGGTGGGATGGATGGTCCGCTGACCGGACCAATATGGCGATTTAGTGGTGATGGGTGTTCGGTGGCCAGGCAACGGTATCTGTTCGGTGGTTGGGCGAGTCGGTGGCCGGTCGAGGTGGTCTATTTGGTGGCAAGGTGGGGTGGCAACCAAACACAAAAATCAGTTCGGTGGTGGAAGCCAGACCGTGGAAAGTGGCTTGGCTAAGTGTGTCTTAGCTTTCATCTAGATTGGATTGATCGACAGGGGTAGAGCACGAAGTTTGGCTATGAACTTCCGACAAGGAGGCAAAGTTTAGGGTCTTTGATGAGTTGAAAAGGGGCAAGAGTGGATGACTCCAGGACGACTCAGGATTACCTTGGACTTCGTGCAGCGACTAGTGAAGCAATGGCATAGTGCTTTGAGGTCGATGACGTGATGAATTCGGGACTTAGTATAATAACTCTACGACTTGCGATGGTTGTCTATAAGCGTTCCGAAGATGACGACTTAACAATGGGAGTCGTGGCGGCGATCCACAAGGGTAAGTCTAACAATAGGGACTTGTAAGTTTGATTTGTGATGGTGTCCTACTATGGAGATAGCCGGGATGGAACATCGATTGACTTCCATCTTGGGGACGCATGCAAAAGGGTCATTGATAACTTGGAGGCTTCTAGTGTGCTCATAAAGAAGGGATATGTGGGGACACCCACCTGGATCACGATTGCATCCAGATCTTGCAATAGTAGATTACCCCGGGCTTTGCGATTGTGGGCCGGGTTCCTAGCCTTTCGGAGTGGCATGGATTCGAGCACCAATGAAGCCGGGATTACGATTGGGTCCCTGGTTTGTGATTGTGCCATATGAATTATCATGTATCTAACGCACAAGAGTAGCAGTGAGGACTTTTTGATAGATGCTATGGTTGTCATGGTTGTTGTTACACTAGGGTGTCACTTGATATAGGCACTTTCAATTGTATACCTTGACACTAGACATTGTACTTCAATTGTAGTACATTAATATGACTTTGATAGTAAATTAGCATATACCGATTGTTATGTGTTAACATTTGGTTGCAAAGACAAGTCAGGTATGGTTCTACATACCTTATGTCCATATTTACTATATACAATTTTTTATACAGTATTTTTTAGATGATATGTCGCTCACACCAGACAATTGTTTGACTTGAGGTTTTATGCTTTGTTTCTTATTACCTTGGATACTCTTAAATGAGTAGATTAGAGATAACATGTCTAGATAGTGCATGGAGCTGTACAGAGTACGAGTAGGAGGTTGGGCTTTATTATATCTATACTTGGAGCTTACTATCACTTATATTCCACTGTGCAGTACTGTGAAGCTATGTCAGTACTATTATTAAAGACAGTTTTAGAGTTTATTTTGGTGTTATGTGATGTATAAACTCTATATTTCATTTTTTGTATAGTCTGTGAACCTGATGCACTATGTTATTCTTATTTATGGTTCATTAGATTGTATCACTGTCTCGCCTGTTTTATATCTATTTTGTTATATTATATTTTATCTGTGCGCTATGCGATATTCTACAGGTTCCATGTTGGATTTTATTTCTTTTAGCCTTAATCATATAATCTGATTTATGTGGTAAATTTGAAATGATTCTTGGATAGATAGGAATGAACAAAGATATCAGTTGAAATTTATTTAGATCTAATTCAATCTATATTGAAATATACGTAAAAATTGAATTGAGTGTACGTGCATAATCCCTCGAAATATACATATAACTTACTGAAAAAGCATTGATAAATGTTAGAATATATCACTTGATGTTGTGCATAAAAAATAGAAATGGTATCTGAAACACCTGTTAAACTATACTCTATATCATACTTGAATCCGCAAAGACATATAATAAAATAAACAAATCACTAAATCTGGAAAATACATATTAGACATCTAAATGTAATCATTTATGTTTGAAGGCACAAACTTTTCGAAATAGAAAGGAAGCAGTATAAAGTTAACTCGATTCAGACATCTGAACACATCAACTAGACGTCTGAGAAGGATTCAGACATCTGAGTTAAAGGTCCAAATGTCTAAATGCTGAAAATTGTTTTCAACATATAATACAGGGTCAGATGTCTGACTAATAGAATCAGACGTCTGAGTTACTCGCAGGCCAGATTGAACCAAGACATGATACAAGCTATGTAGAATAGATCAAGGAAACTTTTTCCCATTTCTTTGTTTCTCAAAAGCCTGCGTAGTTGAAATGAGTTAAGCAGCAAGTTGGAAAGATGGCTACTTGTGTAACAATATAGATATTAGGGAGCAGACTAGCGAGGAGATGCACCAGTGCATAGATGGCATAACCTTCGAACAGTGATTCGATGATGGGTCGGGCATTGAATGCATGCTCCATTCAGTACACCAATGCATAGATGTCATAACCTTCGAATAGTGATTCGATAACAGGCTAGGCAGTGGATGTATATTAATTAGGAGCATGAGTACAAGGATGGCATAAGTTTCGAATAGTGATTTGATAACGGGTCGGGTATTAGGTGGCTACCAATATAAGTGATTAGGAGCACCAGTGCATAGATGGCATAACCTTTGGGCAGTAATTCGATAATTGGCTAGGCATTGGGTGGCTACCAAGATAAGCGTAACTCTTGAAATTACACTCAAGGCTATTAATATGGTATATAGTAAGGTGGTCTACTAGTGAGACCATACATTAGAGGTATCTTTAGTAATTACTCTGTTTCAGTATGCTCCACCCGTGAGTGGAACTTTCATAAACTATAATTGGATATCTTTAGAATAATCAACCTAAACTATAGAATAACTAGCTCCTTATATATAACACACATCAAGGAACACCCCTAGGTTTAGGATATGAACTTTAGTTACTTGTTAACACCATACCACTATTGATATAATTCACTAATCAGACTTTGCCCGATCTCCTCCATTTCTCCCCTTTTATATCGATTACAAGAGAACAGGGAAGTAAGTGATGTGATTTGGATAAGGTATGTGGAGGAGGAGGCTTGGCGCTTTAATGATACATTTATTTATAATTACTATCCATGTACTTTATATTATATTATTTCTATCAGTCAAAATATTATGTAACGTCATTTCGAGACGTTACTGTATGTACCACATTTATTTGGAGGCTGTATAAGTTTGGAATATTTTCAGTTCTTATATTTTATTCCCTTCCGCTATGAGATCTAAAAGTATAGAATTTTCTAATATTATATTAGTTTCTATAGAATGCAAACTTTTTAACCTAACGATTCGCAATTCTTGGCACAATGCGAGTTTAAACGCCATTTTAGGCCTTGAATTGGTGTATCCGAAGGTGCAGGTTGTTACAAAGGTCATTTAAATTTTGGGAAAACAATAATATAACTATTTTTACAAAATTTATGAAAAATGTTATTTTTTTTGCAAGTTAAGCGGGGTTAATCTGGACCCCTACCAGGTTTATTAATGAAAGACGGACTTACAGGTAGGAGAGCTAAATGGCATGGGAAAAAAGAGCAAAAACACTACAACAATGAGGAAACAAACATAACAATGGGGAACACCCGAAAAATGAAAAAAGAAAGGAAAAACTACGGTATCCAAGGATCAAACTGGCTTGCGAGAAAACTGCGATTACTGTCATGCATCCCTTTAATAATTTCATTCTTCACCATCGCCCAGACCATTTCCTTACTACAGCACTTTCCATCAAAAACCCTCTTATTTCTTTCAGACCAAATTACTTTCAGAAGCTTTTTAAGTACAAAGAAAAAGTAATTTCTAACATCTTCCTTCCATCCAATCGCATGCTCTATCAGCATCCAATGATTCATGGGTATGTGAGAAGGCAGCATACCATGCACACAACATAACAGCCTGTTCCATAAGTATTGCACATAAGGACATTCGAAGAATAAGTGCTCAACACTTTCACATTGTTGTTCACACAGCACACAAGTAGGAAGAACAGGCATACACACTCGAACGAGCTTGTCTTTTGTCATCAGAGCGTTACTTATAACCTTCCAGAAGACAAGATTAGCAGCAGCAGAGGACACATCAGACCATGCTACCTGATACCACTTGCAATCAGGCATAGCTTCAATTCCATGCAAGGCATAGTACACACCACTAATGGAATGAGAACGATCATTCCACAACACAGTATCACGTTCTGGTTGGTCAAATGTACATGGTTCATACTGCTTCCAAAATCCTCTGACTACTTGATTGCTGGAGAAAGGAACAACAAGTTTACCTTCAACTATATGATCTATAGCTAGAGCGTTAACTCCAATGCCAGATTGCTGCTTCTGCTGAAATGTGAATAGATGATCAAGCACAACACCATTTCCAAGCCAAGGCATAGACCAAAATTTACATTGACTCGCAGCAGACAAATTAAGGCGAACAAGAGGTAAGAAACTGTATCTGAGCTTTAGTATATTCCTCAATATCCAAC
The DNA here is from genome assembly GCA_030737815.1 of Allium fistulosum. Taxonomy (NCBI): domain Eukaryota; kingdom Viridiplantae; phylum Streptophyta; class Magnoliopsida; order Asparagales; family Amaryllidaceae; genus Allium; species Allium fistulosum. The sequence goes on from CM060903.1 coordinate 73,530,183, forward strand.
TGCATGTGCCAGGCACCTCCATAACCCAGAAGTTGTTAACCCCAATGTTGTACTTGATTGTCCATTTCACCCATAACGAGTCATGCTTGTGCAACAGCGCGTTGAAATGTTGACTAATAGCAGCCTTATTCCATGTCTCAATGTTCAGCAACCCTAAACCACCTTTGTACTTCGGCTTCTCGAAGGAGGAGAACGAGCAAGGCAGCATCTTCCTCATGTGTATAGTACCAAACCAGAAAAATCTTAACATCGCTCGTCTAATCATTTTCAAAAGCCTGGTGGGTAGGATGAACACCCGGGCCCAATAAACCATAACAGAGAAGCTCACAGTTTGAATAAGAACCAACCTACCCGCTTGAGTCAAGAAGTTGTTAGCCCAACAATCCATAGAACCAGTGATTCTTTCATACAATGGCAGGCAGTTGGCTAGAGTGATTCGGGAGGAGCAAAGAGGCAACCCCAGATAAGTCATATCAGTTGCCATGGACTGCATACCAGCTACAGAGGAGAGGCTGTTTTCCTGAAGGCTAGAAATCCCAGAGAATAAAATGCTAGACTTGGAGAAGTTTAGCTTAAGACCAGTAGCCTTGTAAAATTGGAGAAGAACTCCTTTAACACACTCTATGGATTGTAGGTTTGGCTTAGTGAAGATCATTATGTCATCCGCAAAGAGGAGAGCAGTTATTTGTAGCTCCTTGCATTTTGGATGGTAGTGTATTTGCTTATTTTGGTACAGAGGCCGTAACATACAGGTGAAAACCTCCATAACCATGATGAAGAGATAGGATGAGAGAGGGTCCCCCTGCCTTATACCCTGCTTGGATGCAAAGTTGCTTGTGCTAGAACCATTGATTATTAGAGAGAAAGTTGGTGTAGAAATACACTCATACACCCAAGCAACAAAGACCTTGGGGAAGCCCATCAGTGACATTATCCTCACTATTGACTTCCACTGTATCGAGTCATAAGCCTTCATAAGATCCAGCTTAAGCATGGCTCACGGCGAGTTATTGACACGATTGTAACCAAGAAGGAGCTCATGCGCTAGCATTATGTTATCAAGTATGTTTCTATTAGGCGGGAATGCAACTTGATTGTTTGATATTAGGCGTTGAAGAACAGTGACAAGCCGAGTCGCAATAATCTTAGCAATGCACTTGTAGACCACATTGCAACAAGAGATAGGCCTGAAGGAGGTGACAGAGGATGCTTGCTTGGACTTGGGGATGAGAACCAAGTTAGTTGCATTCGCAGATTTTAGCATTTTAAACTTATTAAAGAAATTGTGCACCGCCAAGGTGAAATGGCTACCCACTGTTTCCCAGCTAGATGTAAAACAAATGACATTGAAACCGTCAGGACCACCCGAGGAGTTCTTATTCATAGCAAATAGAGAATCTTTAATTTCAGCGTCAGTAACTTTGGCAACAAGACCGTTGGCTTCATCAGGTGATATTTTGGGAAGAGTAATTGAGGACAAAAGATCCAACTCAGGCTCAAAGTTACTCATGTTGCCAAAGAGGCCAGTGTAATACAGGAGAAATGCCTTATCAACAGATTCTGGGGTTGAGCTAAGAATACCTGCTTCATCAGTGATAGAGGAGATGTTGTTAGCTGAGTGTTTGACTTTCAGAGAAGCATGAAAGAACTTTGTATTCCTATCTCCGTCCGCCGCCTTCTTGATTCTTAACTGTTGCTTCCTCATCTCACATTCAATAGCCAGAGCCTGATTGAGCTCGGAGAACAGGACAGCTTCCCTCTCTGCCTTGATAGCATCATCAGGTTGGGCCATCATAACATCCTGGGCCTCCATAAGTTGCTCCTTAAGTTTGTTAGATAGAAGACTGCCGTTGCCAAACTTCGCTTTAGACCAAGCCCTTAAGTTCTCCTTCGCTGCTTTTAGTTTCCTGCAAAAAACATACATAGGATTTCCATAGAATTTATTTGACCAAGCATTATTAATTATATTATTATACTCAGGGTCGTTGACCCAAGCATTATAGAATTTAAACCCCTTTTTGCCTCCAAATGTCTTCTTGCCGGTGGTTAGGATTAGAGGGGAATGATCAGAGAGGATAGGTTGGGGAAGAAGAGTGGAAAGGTTTGGCCAAGAAGAGAGGGCTTTAAAATTGGAGAATGAGTGATCAAGGTTCGAGAAGATACGAGTTCCACTCCTCGACCTATTGTTCCAGGAGAATAAAGCTCCATTTCTACTGATAGGAATTAGAGACGAATCAAAGACAGCAGAATTGAGGGGAAGGATATCGTTAGGCACAAGAGGGAGCCCTCCTTGTTTATCAGCCAAGGAGAGACAACAATTAAAGTCACCGAGAACAACCCAAGGATGAGATTCTTGCCTTAAAGCAGGGAGAAGTTGGAGAACAGATTGCCTAGAGGAGGGGGAGTTATGAGCATATATGAAAGTGATGTAGAAAGAAGTGGTTGAATTGTGGTATTTAGCTTGATAGTGCATTAATTGAGGTGTGGACAGAATAAGCTCAAGGGTTAACTGGACAGGGTTATGAATAACCAAAATACGGCCATAGTTCGCCTCTGAAAGGTTATGAGACAAAATCCAAGTAGGATTGATGAACTTCGCAGCAGAAATAGTTAGAGGGAGATTCAATTTAGTTTCGAGAATAGCGAAAATAGATAGTTGGTGATCGGAGATTAGTTGCTTAACTTGCTCAACTTTGAGGAAATTATGGGATCCTCTAATATTCCAGGCTCCAATACTGTGTGACATTATTATACTATTGAGTGCTGATGCCCTTCTTTCATGCTCCTAGTAATAGGAGAATTCACTCTGTGAATACTTGTATTCAGAATCCTTTTATTCTTAGCCCTTCTGCCTTCGTCGTGAGCAGCAGTGGGGCTCAATTTCGAAGTTTGTTCAGGAGGGGGAGTTTTCCAACCTGGAATTGTACTTGGAAACACATATTGTTGGTTTAAAGGTAAGTTGGTAGGGGGAGATGGGGGAGGGTTGTTAGGGAAGCCAGCTGGGAGAGATGACGAGTTCATAAGTAAATCAATGACTTGGTCTTGCATTGTGGAGCAGAAAGATTCCTCTTGAAGGGAAAGAGACGAGTTGATGAGATTCGAAGTAACGGATAAAGGAAAGGATGGAGAGCTGAAAGGTTTTTGAGGAATAATGGAATTATTGGAATGCAGCGGTGTATCAGGGACATGCACATTCACATGCTCCACACCATTTTTCGGGTTCATTTGCATTCCCTCATCAGTCAGATGTATCATGTCTTGCACATTACCTACTGGTGGAAAAGAAGAGTTTGTATTGAATTCGTTATTGCATCTGTTTAGTTGCCGATTTGCCATTGAATCAGGAACACATTCAAGAGCAACAGTGGCATGCACATGGTGTTCTCCACAGTGTTGATTTTGAAACACATTATTTGCTTCAGTACAAAGATTACTACTGACATGCACATTAGATTGCTCACCTCTATCATAAACTACAGCACTTACTTCTTCCTCATTTTGTATTTCATTCAAAACATCAAAACTGTTATGAACTGTTGTTATGCCTTGGACATTAGCAGAATCCCCACTAGGCATTCGCATTCCATTTTCACTCATTTTACCAGAATTATTTCCCTCTTTTTGCTTCAAAAGCACATTGTGGGTATCATCGCGAAGATTGGTTATTTCAACTACTGATTGCTCATTTAAATTATTACCACTTCCTACTTTAGCTTTCTTGTTAACAACTCTCCGCCACTTTTGTATGCTCTTACTTGACTGCTTCACATTCCTTTGCTTATTCGATACTATTTCATTAATATTCCTATTAACCACCTCCTCAACCTCTTTATTTTCCTTCTTCTCACTTTCTTTAAAACAGACATTTCTCATGTGGCCAAATTCTTTGCATAAGTGGCATATTTCTGGCTTCCATAAGTATTCGACTTTAACCATTTGAATAGAACCATCCAGTAACTTAACAGGAAACTCATCAACCAGATCTTGATTGGGCGTGATATCAACCAGACACTTAGCATAATATTTGAATAGAACCATCCATAATATTATTGAAAAATGTTATTATTGTTATTTAAGAAATAAAAATAAGAGGTGTTATGAGATTAATAATAATAATAAAGAGATATTTTCCATGAATATTTTTGGGTTAAATTATTACTATTTTCGATATAAACAACAATAAAATGGATTTTTGGGATTTAAAGCAGGCATTATTATTATTTTTATTAAGTAATAATAAAGGGGATATGGAAAAAAATAAACGATTTAAATAAATATATTTTTTGATGTAAAGTGATAATAATATTATTGTTTTGAAGGAAATTTGGTAAAATTTATTATTTTTGGATCAAATAATGATGTTTGAGATATTTAAAGTAATATCTTGAAAACAAAGGATTTTTGAAGTACATTATCGATTTGACAAAAAATATATCCTATTTTGAAATAACAGAGAAAAATTATTCTTAAAATAACAGCAAGCCGCCCCCTTCCCCCATTATTAAATAATATAATTAATACGGAGATGATTTATACTTGGGAAAAAATAAAGTTTAAATTTATTATTTTGAATTATGAAGATATATGTGATTGAATGTTGTTTGAAATTAACATATATGTTTACAATAAGGGTTAGGATACGATATAAGACGTGAGAAGCATGAGAGCGTAGTTAAGTAAAAAAGTTTCTTAAAAGTTAGATAATAGAAGATTGGTTGTATAAAACAATCTCGATAGAGGATGCTATATTTGTCTAGGTAAAGTGCTTTTGTAATACGGTAACCTACAGTAGATTCTTTAGTCGTATATTAGTTTGTAGGACTTCATAAGCATATGGAGTTAATAATATTTTTAAAGTATCCATAGTTGTATGGTTACAAGACATGAAGTAAATGTCTTAACTTTCTCGTACTAAGATACGAAGGTAATTTTAAGGAAGGCGAGATCTAGCAATTTAGAAGAAAATTGACTAAGAGGTAAAATTAGTACTTTGAGTCACCATATGGATTTAAAAAGTTTCTTATGAAGTCAATTTTACAAAATAGTGATCTCTTATAAATAATTTATTTTCAGTGCCTGATGCATGTGAAAAATGAACAACCTAGTCTATGAGTTCGTTATAGTAATATTGTGTTCACCGAAAATAAGGGATCATCCACTTGTGATATCTATAAATCAAACGGTGATGGAGTATGTGGTTTGTCCAAGTATTCTAAATGTTAGTCCACTTAGAGGCGAGACACTGTCTGCTATCGTGTTAAAGGATAAAAATAGGATTTTCTATAGGTCAAGGACGAAGAAGCAAGTGGCGAGGTAAGTTATAAGATATTTGATGTTTGAGACATTCCAATAGTTCAGCCTGTTTAAATAAAAGCTATATTTGGAAATTATATGATTAGAGATACCTTAGTGATATGCTAAGGAATGGAAGCTGCATAGGATATGCATGCATAGAGAGTTCACAGAGGGTAGGTAGGAGGTAAAGGATTCGCTATTAAGGTATGTTATGCGGGAAAGCTAGCACCATAAGTTGTTAGGCCTTTCTTGTTAATCCTCGGTTATTGATTTTGATGATAACAACCTTAGTAACAATAATACATTCATATAAAATATGGATACTGATGTTTTTGTCAAGTTATATAGAACATAGTGCAAGATATTATACAGGTATTAATTCGAAGACCATACAATATAGAGACTCAAGAAATGGACATGAAGACTCATGAGTATAAAGATCAAGATATGAAGATCTCAAGGCAGTATATAGAGTCATATAATATTATTAAAGTCCCTAGTACCAACCTTTGATCTCTATCTTCTCATTTTCTCATTCTTTATTTTTAATACAAAATTTTTAAAATATATTAAAAAATATTTTATAAAAGTTTTTTTAAGTTTAAAATGTTTATAAACTATGTTTAAATTATTTTACAAAGTATCCAAATATTTTACAAAGAATAAGATTTTCAAAACATTTTAAAACAAAAGAATTTTCAAATTTCAAAAGGATATGTTGATGTATCCATATATAGTAGGTCAACATACATGCCGCTAATTTGAAATTCAAATTTTGAAATGAAGTGTCTATCTTCGTAACTTTTCATGAATGGACATGTCTGTTTATGCTCAAAATATAGGGGGTTTCAAAAAAAAATTAACAACCATTTTCTTATTATCTTCTCTTACTCTGCTAAAATTTCTGGTGAAAATTTATTCAAAACTTCTCAAATTCAAACCAGAATTGATTCAACTTTCATTGTATTGATTCTTTACTATCTACTCTCTGGTTTCAGTCTTCTCTCTCAATCAAAGATCAAATTGCTGTCTAAGAGGCTATAGGATAAATTGTACCAAAAGATCAAGAAATTGTCTTTGGAAAAACCATCAAACTCTAGTTGTATTTGCGTGGGTGTGATTGTATCTTGTTCAAATCAATTGGGTGTGCTTGATGTCCTGGAAATCCAAGTGGGTGTGCTTGTATCCCGTCCAAATCAAGTGAGTGTACCCAGAGCTTGAAAATTCTATAGGGTGTCTCGTAGCATTGAAATCAAGATTATATTGGGTTTTCCTTCTGCCTGTTGAAAGATTGGCATTTTGAAAATAAATATGTACAAGCAATCGTAAGAGGCTGGATGTAGGGTAACTTCGAACCATATAAAAATCCCTGGTGTGATCTCTCTAATTCTTTACTTTTTACTTTACTACATTTATACTTATCTGTGTTTGCATCTGTGATTGTTCATTCTATGTTGATTAATAATAATCTTAAAAGAAATTTAAATAGATTCATAAAAATTAGAAAACACTATTCACACCCTCTTTAGTGTTTAATTAGCATTAAGATCAATAATTCTGCAACCCACAATTGGTATTAGAGCATTAGGTTTTCAAAAACTCGTAATTTGATTTTCTTGAAAAGTTTAAATGACTAGTAATATTTTAAATAATTTCATAGAAAAAAACTTTGTGAAACTAATATGTTTTTAGAAAATGATTGTTTTGAAAGTCACTTGATTTCTTAAAAAGGTATGATTTTTAATTGCAGGAACAAGTTTTTTATACGGTTGATGATGAATAGACACTTGAAAATCAAATAGCATAAATAAAAAAGGACAAGTGGATACTAGATAGTGGATGTTCGAAATAGATGACTGGAAATCCAAAAATCTTAAAAGATATAGTCTATAAAGATGGTGGATCGGTAAACTTTAAAGACAACTCAAAAGGATATGTGATTGGCATCAGCAATACCGGTAACTCTAAAACTCCTACTATTTCTCATGTTTTGCTAGTTAGAAACTAAAACATAATTTGCTTAGTATTAGTCAATTGTGTGATAAGGATTTTAAAATTAAGTTGGAAAAAATAACTTCCATATCAAAGATAACGAGTCAAACATTATCTTTGAGGGAATTAGGAGACGTAACATCTATATTTTAAGTATGAAGGTGTCCAATGACAACTTATGTCTTTTGGTTGAATCTAATGACCCTCGGATTTGGCACAAAATGTTTGGTCATTAATATTTTAAACACCTTTCTAAAGCTACTAATTATGAACTTTTTAGGGGTCTTTCTAAAATGAGTTTTAATTTCAATAATTTATGTGATGCCTGTCAATTAGGAAAGCTTCGTAAAAGTTCCTTTAAATCTAAAGATATGATTTCTACTGCTTGTCCTCTTGAACTTCTTCAATTAGATCTTTTTGGACCTTCGCAAATACAATCAATAAATCATAATAGATATATCATTGTAATTGTAGATGATTTCTCTAGATTTACATGGACAATTTTCCTAAAACTAAAAAGCGATGCTTTTGAAATATTTAATTTTTTTACTAAATGAATTGAAAATCAAATGTCAACCAAATTTAAAACGATTATGAGCGATCATGGAGGAGAATTCGAAAATGGTAATTCTGAAAACTTTTATAATAAAAAAGGAATAACCCATAATTTTTCATTTCCAAGAACATCGCAACAAAATTGAATAGTAGAACGTAAAAATAGAACTATACAAGAATATGCTAGAACAATGTTAAATGATACTAGATTACCTAAAAAAATTTGGGCTGAAGCAATTGCTACAACATGTTATATTTTAAATAAAATTTTAATACGACCTTTAACTAAGAAAACTGCATATGAATTATTTTATAATAAAAACTCTACATTATCGTATTTTAGAGTTTTTGGTAGTAAATGTTTAATATTAAATACAAAGGACAATTAAGATAAATTTGATGCTAAATCAGGTAAAGGTATTTTTATTGGTTATTCAAATAGAAGTAAAGCTTATAGGGGTTTTAACACCAAAACTAACACCATTGAAGAAATATTAAATGTTTCATTTGAAGAAAATTTTAAAATCAATAATACCAGTTTTGATGAGGAAGAAAATGTTAATAAAACAAATGGAATTACTAATAATGAAACTACTAAAGATGAAGATAATAATAATTCCAAAATTTTACATCCAAATAATAGAATAAAACGTTTGAAAGATCACCCTATAGAAAATATTCTAGGAAATATAGAATCTGTTGTAAAAACTAAAAACAAAAAATCAATTAAATAAAATGAGTAATGATGCTTTTATTTCAACTATTGAACCTAAAAATCCAAAGGAAGCATCATTAGATTATTCTTGGATTCTTGCTATGCAAGAAGAACTGAATTAGTTTACTACAAATGATGTTTGAAAATTAGTCCCAAGACTTAAAGATAAATTCGTAATAGGAACTAAATTGGTATATAGAAATAAAATGAATGAAAAAGGATAAGTTATTAGAAATAAAGCATGTTTAGTTATTCAAGGTTATAGTCAAGAAGAAGGTATAGATTTTGATGAAACTTTTAATCCTGTAGCTAGATTAGAGGTTATCAGAATTACTTGCTTTTGCAAATCATAATAACTTTAAATTATTTCAAATGGATGTCAAAAGCGCCTTTTTAAATGGATTTATTAAAGAAGATGTATAGGTAGAACAACCCCCACGTTTTGAAGATGAAAAACTACATAATCACGTTTATAAATTAAAGAAAGCTTTATATGGTTTAAAAAAAGTCCTAGAGCATGGTATGATAGACTAAAATCCTATTTATTACAATATAATTTGGAAATAGGAAAGGTAGATAGTACTCTATTTATTAAAAGAAATAATAATGATATTCAACTTACACAAATGTATGTATTTTGAATCAATAAATGAAAAATTAAATAAAGAATTTTCAGATATAATGACTAAGGAATTTGAAATGATGCATATGGGAAAACTAACATTCTTTTTTGGACTACAATAAAGTAATTAAATAATGGAATTTTTATAAGCCAAGAAAAATATGCCAAAGACTTTGTCAAGAAATTTGGAATGTCAAATACTTATGGTAAGCCAACTCACATGGCAACTAATGAAAAATTAAATGAAGAGTAAAATACAAAGGATGTAGATCAAAAATTATATAGAGGTATGATAGGATCATTGCTTTATATAACTGCTAGTAGACCAAATATAGTGCATAGTATTTCTCCATGTGCAAGATATCAATCTCAACCTAAAGAAACCATCTAAAATTAGTAAAAAGAATATTAAGGTATGTAAATAATACCCTAGATCATGGACTTTCTTATCCAAAAGAAGATTCGTTTGATTTAATTTCATATAGTGATGCCGACAATGCTGGCTGCAAATCAGACCGAAAAAGTATAAGTGGAACTTGTCACTTTTTAGGACACTCTCTGGTTTCCTGATTTAGAAAAAATAAAAATTTTGTATCTCTATCCACAATAGAAGTAGAATATATTTCAGCTGCACTAGCCTATTTGCAGGTTATTTATATGCAACAAACGTTAAAAGATTTTGGTTTAATTTTCCTAAATCACCAATATACTCTGATAATACCAGTGCAATAAACATATTTAAAAAGCCAACTCATCATGCTAGAACCAAACATATAGATATAAGGCATCATTTTCTGAGAGACAATGTAAATAAGTAAGTAATATCACTCGAATATATAAATACTGAAAATCAAATAGTCAATATCTTAACTAAACCATTAAATCAAACAACCTTTATTAAGCTTAGAAGAGAGTTAGGAATATGTTCGTTCTCTGAATTATAGATATAATAAAATAAAAATTAGAAAATTAAAAGAAAAATGAAATATCAAAATTACACTACATGTGTTGACATACATCCTCCTTATATGTCGAATATACTGGTAAATCAAAAAACAGATTTCCCTTCTAAATTAAAATTTTGAAATACACTTATACATCCACCAAATTTCAAAATCAAACCTATTTTTCTGTCTTTCTCCTTCTCTAATTTATAAATAAAATAAAACCATGGCTACCTCGAGTTTCAAACGCCCAGGAGAAGAAAATGCACCCTTTTCCTTCCAAACTACCACTCTAAGCCCTCTCTAGAACATCACCGTGGCAAAAGTAACTAAAATTAAGGATGGTATAAAGCATGTACTGCATATGCTATCTAAAATAGAGGTTTTTCAACTACGTCTCCTAAAAGTACAAGAAAGACAAAGGTGGGTTTTTACCTTACGATAACCAAAACACTTTATATAGAAATCCAATGATATTATGATAATGTCTAGGGTTTTCAAGTAAAATAGAACACAGCTGAAATGCTTGCATCTCACATTTCAACATATTTGGGTACAACTAAATCTGTACGAAACTTATTGGAGAATGGATTCCATACAATGACTAGGCTACTGGGGTACCTCCCGTCATGGTGCATCTTTAGAAAATAATACCGAGGACCTCGCCTAGATCACCTACCAACACAAGACCGGCCTACCCCTTGCTGGATAGTACCAAATAAGATCATCCCTCGGTTGGGATCAGCAATCGTACCGAAGCATACATGAGTTGATAGTAGGGACTCTAGATAGGGATGACCTTACCCTAATGGAAGCGACCCACATAGCCTTGCTGCATCTCCCCTGTTTTAGTCATTTCCGATTGATGAGACCTAAGGCTACGTTTACCTTTATTATAGCATTGCCACTTGAAACGCTAACATTGCCTTCCAGATGTTGACACAATGTCAGCATTCATCCGTACAAGTCCTTCCGAAGATGAATGAACCGAAGGCACTATCTCCACTACACCCGTTTTGGACTCACCTTCAGGATTAGTAGCAAATAGCCCTTGCACTTCAAAGTCTTCATCTTGGACCTTGCCTTTACTATTTCTAATTTGAACGTTTATGTTGGTTCGAAGTGGTTTTCGAATAACAACTAATATCCGATCCCGGTCTCTCCAAACCAACTTTCGATAATTTTAAGGGGTCAAGTTGTTTATAGTGGACTATTCCACTATCAGGGTGTAAGATCTACATATGAACATATGTTTCATATGCTTAGATTATCATGACCCGCTTATCGAAATTAACCACCTTGTATTCATCACGTTTCCGAAGTGTTGTATTTGTGATAAGTACAAGTCGACTTACTTTCAATAAAACGTGTCAATATTTTATTACGACTACTTTAATTCATTTGGCTACTTAATAGCATGGACAAGTGATCCTTGGTTTAAAAACAATTTATTTACATAAGAAAGTTGGTTAAAATAAATAACTGATAGAGTTTAAAAAGGAACTTTAAAATAAATAAACCTTAATTAAATCATAAGTTTAAAACTTAATTACAGTTAACCTTAAATTAAATCAAAAATCATACTTTGAACTTTAATTAATTTAAAATTATCTATAATTAAACTTTGATTGAAATAACATTCATTTAAGAAATTAAACCCTAATTAAGTGGATAATTAACCCTTAATTAAACAATAATTAATTAAATAATTAACTCTAATTAAATAATTAATTAAAGTAAATAAACTTGATTAAATAAAAATTAATTTTCTTTTATCTTAATTAATCATTATTTACAACTTACTTAATTAAAAATAATTGACTTAGTTAATAGTTTCTTAAACTCTAATTACTTAACCTAATTACTTAATTAATTAAATAATAATTACCATAATTAATAAATTAAATAATTAAACTTAGACCTTTTGACTTACTTAATTTATTTGAAATCAGTTTTCAAAAAAATAATCCAAAAGAAAACACTTTAAAACTTGAAATTGTGAAATTTTCCGAACTACATCCATAACGACTATCGCTATAAACGCAGTTCACTAGAATTGATTTCTAGGTGCAAACTTCACTTTAACTCTAGCTATAACATATTTTAAAACACAAATGGAAAATTTTTGAAAACTTAAAACAAGTTGAAAACTTGGAAAACATTTACTAAATTCAAAAACTAGAAAACAAGCTTTTGTTTCCAAATTGGATCTCAAGTCCTTTGCGACTTTTCAAGGTGCTAGCTTCACCACGTTTACATCACATACACTTGGTTTTGTTTCATAAACATACTACCATCATATTATAACTAACCAATCACATATCCATAGCCAAACATATTATTCAACCACCAAATTACAAATCCAAGCTCAAACACAATCATATAATCATATACTATTCAAAACAACATGATAATTCAACACAATAACCACTATATTTTCACAACATATAGTTCATCAAAATCAAGTTAATTTCTTTTTCAAAAACAAAAGTTTATCTCACCGAAAATTTTCTAAATCAAAACAAACTTTCGCCAAAACTTGAAAGCACTTTAGAATATTGTAAAATTTGAACTTTTGGTTGCTCGAACACCTAGATGGGCTCGGTCAAATGGTTTTTGGGCTTGTCCTAGTGATGTTTGGGCTTGGCCATATGGGAATTTGGCTTGGCCATGTAGTTGTAGGGTGGATGGTTGCTTGTAGTTTGGAAGTGAAGTGTTCTAGAAGATGTAGAAGTGATTTTGTGAATTAAAAAGAAGATTTTTAGCAAAACGAAGTAGATTTTATCACTTTGAAAATTAACAAGAGGAAGCCATGGAAGTTTTTGCCTAAGCTCTTAGGAATTTCAAAGTAGAGAAATAGATTGTAAAATGAGAAAAATGAAAGTTAAGGGGTATATATAGGCTTAGGAAATTAATTAAAAATTATATAAGTGTTTATATTTTAATATATATGTATGCATGCACCATCCCCTCCCCCCTTCATTTCCATCCACATTTATACCTCCCTCCCCCCTCTCCTTGCACTATTCAAGCCATGCACTTGTGTACTTGAGTTGAAAATGTGTATTTTTTATATGTTATGTTTATATATTTTTATGAAATAAAATCTTATATTAACTTATATGTTTATATTTTTAAGTAGGCTAATATGTACATGCATATGTACAAGTACACACCATGTTAAAAATGGTTCCTATTGTGTGCATGTGTGTTTACAATAGTGCTATACCATTTTAATTAACTTTTAAACAATGAAAAATCAATATTTCAAAAAATAATTTTCGGTCATGTTTTCGATTTCTTTATGAACTATATATATTGGTAAACAAATTTTGAAAATGGTTTTATCATCATTAGTTATTATTTAAAATAGTTTTATTTGTTAATAAAAAAATTCATTTATTAATTATTTAAAAATATAATTAAATATTCATTTAAATACCGATTAAATTCTGGGTCGTTACTAATACCTATTAGATAATCTAACAAATCCAATAGTAATCGAAGAGGATACTTCTAACCTTGTTATTCATAATCAGGTGAATAATGAGGAAGAGGAAGAAGGTGAAGAAAAGAAGAAGAAGAGGAAGAAAAGGAAATATCGTCGAACAAAAAGAGAACTTTTGTCTTCATTATCTATTCTGTACTATCCACAAGTCCCCCATAATCAAGTTAAAACCATAGACTTAGTTATAGTATGTAGTAATTTGGTTTGTTGGGATTAGATTTGGCTTTGTATGCATTCTAGGTTTTAGATTTTATGTGTTTTAGTTTCCTTTGATTGGATTGGTGTGTATGCATGCATTGGAATTGTATACTTTGAAATTACATTAATAAATTTTACTTTACCATATACTATCATGTTTAATATAGAAAGTACCATTTATCATATTTTCATCATATAAGTCATATATATGTCATTTTTTTAAATTATTGATTTTGAATCACATATTGTCATATATTTTAGTTGGGGGGGAGTTTTTCTTAATTTTCACCCATTTTTGTTGATGACAAAGGAGGAGAAAAATATAAAATATACATATATACATATTCAAGGGGGTTATCTTACTCAGGGAGAGTTATATCATATTTTATATATATAAGATATTAGTGGTTGTCATCATCAAAACAGGGGAGATTGTTAATACCTCAATTATTGATTTTGATGATAACAACCTTAGTAAAATAATACATTCATATAAACTATGGATACTAATATTTTTGTCAAGCTATACAGAATATAGTGTAGGATATTATACAGGTATTAGTTCGAAGACTGTACAGTATAGAGACTCAAGAAATGAACATGAAGACTCATGAGTATAAAGATCAAGATATGAAGATCTTAAGACTATAGTATAAAATATAAAGTCATAGAATATTACTAAAGTCCCTGGTAGCAATCTTTGACCTCTAGCTTCTCATTTGTCTTTTCTTTATTTTTAAAACAAAATATATTTTTAAAATATATTTTAAAATATTTTATAAAAGTTTTTTAAGTGTATTTTACAAAGTATCAAAATATTTTACAAAGCATAATATTTTCAAAACATTTTAAAACAAAAGAATTTTCAAATTTCAATGGGATATGTCGACATATCCATATATAGTATGTCGACATACATGCCGCTGATTTGAAATTCAAATTTTGAAATGAAGTGTATATTTGTCGTAACTCTTCACGAATGGACATGCCTATTTATTCTCTATATATAGAGGGTTTCAAATGAATTTTTAACAACCACTTTCTTATTATCTTCTCTCCTCTTACTCTGCCATAATTTCCAGTGAAAATTTATTCAAAACTTCTCAAATTCAAACCAGAATGTATTCAATCTTCATTGTATTGATTCTCTACTATTTACTCTCTGATTTTAATCATCTATCTCTCTCAATCAAAGATCAAAGTGCTATCCAATAGGCTATATGATCAATTATAATTAAAGATCAAGAAATTGGCTTTGGAAAAACCATCAAACTTTAGTTATATTTGCATGGGTGTGATTGTAGCCCATTCAAATCAATTGGGTGTGCTTGGTGTCTTGGAAATCCAAACGGGCGTGCTTGTGTCCCTTCCAAATCAAGTGAGTGTACCTAGAGCTCGGAAAATCTAGAGGGTGTGTCTCATAGCCTTTAAATTGAGATTATGTTGGGTTTACCTTCTACCCGTTGAAAGATTGGCATTTTAAAAAGAAATCTGTACAAGCAATTATACGAGACTAAATGTAGGGTAAATCAAAACCAATATAAAAATCCCTAGTGTGATCTCTCTAATCCTCTACTTTTTACTTTACTGCATTTATACTTATCTGTGTTTGCATTTATGATTGTTCATTCTATGTTGATTAATAATAATCTTAAAAGAATTTTTAAAAAGATTCATAAAAGTTAGAAAAAACTATTCATACCCCTCTAATGTTTAATTAGCCTTAAGATCCATAATTCTACAACCCGCATCTCTCGATTTTACAGAAAGTAGAGAACTCGATACGTTTGAGTAGGCTTCCTGAAAAATTAGCGGGTGTTCACACGTTTTTTATCTCATCTATGAATGCACATTGATGATTTAGCGGTTATGGTAGGGCCTAGTCAGTTTAATGAGGTAAAGTTAAAGGCAAAGTCCATGATACTATGTAGGCATATTAGCATCTTAAAGCTTGATGTGGTATGACATAAGAATGAAGAAATGAAATTGGTCCAAGTACAACAATGAGAAGGTTTGGATAGGAGTACGAAGAGACTCGAGGAGAGAATCCGAGTTTCCAGTTACAAGCTGTCTTCCAATAAGTTTCTCTTTAAGTTAGTTTATATGTTGGTTTGTTCATTAAGTCATTGTTTGATTGCAAGGTTGCTTTAGCTAGCTAGTTGACATAAGCATGGATGCTAGGATTGGTTATATGCACATCCTTATGATGTATTTTGATTACTATAGTTGCTTTGTTTGAGTTATACCAATTTAGTTTATAGCATGTTTGGTTATATGTATATACATTCCAACCTAGGATAGGTACATATTTATGCTAGATAATTTTATATATGTTATTTATTGTTTCTTTATATATGTGTTTACTGATTGTGTTTATGGATTTGGTTGTTTACTTGCACTTTGATGTTGCATATGTACGTATGGATGCATGCACGCGCACACATAGATATATATATATATGTGTGTGTGTGTGTGTGTGTATGTATGTATATGTATGTATGTATGTATGTGTGTGTATGTATGTATGTATGTATGTATGTATGTGTGTGTGTGTATGTGTGTGTATTTATATATATGTATATGTATATATGTGTGTGTGTGTGTATGAGGATGTTTGCATACATATTGATTGCACTACATGGGCATTCATAGAGGAGGTTGATTTGGTTGCATTTGTGCTCATCAGATATATATCATATCGTCATATTTTATCAATCGTCTGATATCATATTGTCATATTTTAGGAGGGAGAATGTAACGCCCCTTAATTTTATATAGTTAAATAATTAGATTAAAAAGAGTAAAATCGTAATTTCACATAAAGGAAAATTAATAAATTTTTACAAGGGCTAGAATTAGGCCTCGGGACATATTACATTGCATCCAAAAATGTCGTTTTTAGTCAGAAAACATATGTAACTTACAGATTTTGGCAAATGGGCTTGAAATTAGAATACGTCAAACCCAATGGCCTTTTTGTAATATGTTAATTTCAAAATTTTAGCCTAAATTTCAATTATTTCAGCCTATAAATAGAAACCTATTCTCTAGTCACACTTTATCCTAAACAACTTACCTTTAATCTACATCTTCTTCATCTATCTCTAAACTAAATCAAGTCCAAATCAAATTCAAATTAAATGAATTAATATATGGAACCAATCAACGCGAAGAGAGCTATAAAAAATCGAAGATATTGAGAAATTTAGTGCTTTTAAGATGAGGAATTTTTGGACAACGAATAAGGAGGAGGATTCACCTCGGATCGAAAATGCACGGCTAGTCGGTGAGTGAGATTCATCACATTTGTGTATATACTAGTAAGATATAGCAGTTCTTCTCTTATGCTCGCAAATCACATTATAAATGATGTACTCGAAAATTAAAAAGTGATTTTTTTTATATAAATATCATTAGAATGTAGTATGTTATGGCTAGATAATTCAAAAGTCAACTTTTATTAATTGTGATTAGCCAAAGTTACTCACCCTCTAATTAAAAGGTGTGAAGTACAAAAATGTTCCAAATTTGACATATTATATATAAAACTGTAGATCTCAATGATGTGAATCCAATGGCCATGATCGTTCGTCGATTGGTTTTATGGATTGGTCAAAAAATGCATCGGAAGTCCGATAAACGTGGATCGTCCATTTTGATCCAACGGTGAAACGACGAAGATAGGATGATCTGAGGGCATGGATGAGAAGAGAAGATTAAGAGGAGCACATTCCAGGGTCTTATCGACTCCAGGTGGTCATAGTCCACCAGAATCTGGCAAAAAGATGGCCGCAACCAGGTCGTGGTTGGGGTGGCCATGCTCAGGGTGGTGGGGTCGGTAGAGAAGAGGGAAGCATGTGCATAATACCGGTGCCGTTCGATCAAAGAATAAAGCGCTAAGATGGCGACATCGATGATCAGAAGTTGGCGACTGGGGTGGATGCTAGGGATTGAACAGGATTTTCAGTTACTATAGGGATGCGAAGTTGAATAAAATAATAATGACCAAAATAATAATTAAATTAAATAATTATGGTATTGCCTCTCATCTTCAAATGCTTATAACTCTCGCATACGAACTCCACATGGTTTGTTGCATCAGGATCGTGGCGAGAAGAGGAACGTTTTAGTTTATTATTTGATGTGTTCTGAGAAGTTTCACAAAAAGTGTCTTATTGTGTTAGGTTCGTTATATTGTTTTGTTCTTATGGGTTGGGGCATGATCCAGTAATTTCATAAACGGTAGGGTGATGGCAAGTTTTAGGCTTGATCCCAATAGTATTGCGGAATGTTAGGTGAATTTCTAATATGAAATTAACCTTTGTAGTCACATGCGATTTCCGCGACACTGTCCCGTACGGGCCACACGAGTAAGAATTTTAAGCTCAATAGTGTCTCGGTTGGTGGTACACGAGTTGGAACTTTGAGCTCATAGTGTACATACGTTAGGCGACGGCGAGTTGGGACTTTGAGACCAATAGTTTTGTAGTTGGCGGCATGCTAACTGGGACTTTGAGCCCAATAGTTTTGTAGTTGGCTGCAAGTTAGTTGGGACTTTGCGCTCAATAATGTACATACGTTTAGGTGACAATGAGGGGCTTTGAGCCCAATAGTATTGTAGTTGTTACGACATACGTGTAAGACCATGAGCTCAATAGTATGCATATGACTATACTTGGGGTAGATTATCGTGAGACCTTAGCATATGATGTCACTATAGTATTATATTGTGTTTAGTTGACTTGTTGAGTGAAGGTGACATAGGTTAAGGTATGGTTTTCGAACATAAGTGTTGTTTTACTAGCTTATTAGTATTATACACTTATATGATGTGTTTTACTCATCAGATGTATAGCCGACCCCTCTATCATTTTTTTCATTTTAGTTATACTCTAATAGTCAGTAAAGAGGACCGGTGATGACTTGGAGGCGTGATGGTACGATGGAAACATGCATTTATATGTCTATTAGCTATCTACTATTTTATCTTGGTTATTCCCAGACATTAAGTTGATTTTGTTAGTAGTGTAGAGAAATGTTGTATGCGAAGTTTATTTGATACTGTATTATTTTATTTGTCTGGGATTATTATATTATTAATTATTACATGTTATATTTTCCGCTGTGAGTTTCAGAAAGTGTGGAATATTGTGGATGGCTCCGTGATTTGTTTTATTTTTCACCTTAAAACGATCCACCTTCTGCGATGTCCGCATCATTTTATGCATGAATCGGGACGTCGTAGATAGAGGGTTGTTACACCTAGGCACCTTCACATTTAAGCAAGATCTAGGCCCGACCCCTCCTGGTCCAGCCAGGCCTGATACAATGACGACTGGCCTTCCTATGTTAATTTACTTCACTATAACTCTAAGTTAGCCCGTCCACTCTGCATCACACCAATTGATGACCGACACCTCTCCAAGACCTCCTTAATAAGTAGCATATCAAGAAAGATTGGCTCAAGCGTGACCCATCCTCGGCCCAGCTTTGGTACATCGCCTCCGACCGGTCCCAAGCAGCCCTCCTGGCCACCTCACACCTAACCATACACATCCTCCCGACATGGTCCTTAGCAAGATTCATAGTTTCTTTCATATCGTCGACAGCCAGTTGACAAGCTCAGCAAATCTCACTAGGTAAGCACTTAAGTAAACTACAAAATGTCCATCCACCTATCTGAAGCACTATAGTTAAGCTGCTGAACCGACATGGCTTATCATCAGCATTAAATGCACATTTAATGCGAAGTCTGTGCATTACATGTGAAGCACACTCCTAGTGCATTGGAGCAATAAGTATATTTTCATCCACCATACACTTTTTTACACCTATTATAGCTATCGTCCATATGCCCTTGTAGTCAGATCAACAACCATACACATTTCCCACTAGCTCTACAGTTCAATCTCAACCGTCCATCGTCTACTTCACCTACTATAAATATCATCTGCATTACAACTTCAAAGAGGTGGAAAAATATAAGAATTCTGTATGCTGCACATAATTCATGGCTCTTGATACCACATATCCTTAAGATTACCCAGCATTACTAGTCTTAAGTGCTTCATTTTTTCTTATTATTCTCTTGTAATTCATTGTAGTTGCTAGAAATATATAGCTAGAGAAATTAACAGTGAACGTAGGCAACTTTGGTGAACCACTCTATATATTGTGTTATTTACCTTTCAGTTGCATACTTAACCCTTCCTTTTCCATTTTAAGCCTAGTAATTAGCAAGTAACTTTTGCTTTTCATAACGCACTAGCCACATTCTGAGGTTGGCTAGAATACTAGTCAGCAGGAATATCCGTTAGTACGTTTTAAATTTTTTTTTGAACCAAGGTCGAATGAATTTTTTTAATAGTCGTGAGCTATTTGTATGTATGTATGTGTGCATTATTTAAGATTACATGCATACATCATTTATTATTTCATGTTTTGACCAAAAATAATTTTTTTCGATAATAAATTTTTTTATATAAATATTATTTATATATGCATCAATGTAGATAAATATTATTAATATATGTAAATATATTTAAAGCTAATATAATTTTTGTTTTTATACACGACCATAAGAATATATATATATATATATATATATATATATATATATATATGTGTGTGTATATGTATGTATGTATATCTATGTGTGTATGTATGTATGAGTAATTTAAAATTAAATGTTTAACTTAAAACTATTGGTTGTTGACATGTTGTATTGTTAGCTATTCCTCCTTAGAATGTAATTCCTTTTTCCTTCTAACTTGGTGTGCAAATCTCGGCTTTATGGCTCCAACAAGCTTAATTAGGGTAAGGTTTATTTTTCGATGTCTTGAAAATAGAAGGTGGGGGCAATTATTACCACCAAATATCACAAATATCTCTACCTTTTCCCCTTCTTTTAACTCTAGATATGATCTAGGTCAAAGAGAAGTTTTCAAACCTCCTCTATCTTTTATTTTGGCTGCTAAACCTTATCCTTCCATGGATTATCCGTGATACTTGCCTAATTAACATCATTGATTAATTAATTATATTTTTCAACTTATATATTTAATTAAATAAATATATACGATTATAAATTATTTTAGTTAATTTTAGGGCCCTAAATAAATAACTGAAAGACATATAATACAACATTTGTTTTAATTTTTACTATTAATTTATAACATTTATAAATTAATTTAAACAAGTTGAATTTGGAAAATTGCTACCACCACTGTTGTTTTGGCATCTTGGTGTGAACTCAGGCTTTAGTAATATTTAAAGAATTTAAGATTAAAGTTTATGTGGGAATTATTGAAGCACGGTATTGAGAACGAGTTTGGTTGCTTAGAGATCATTTAAGCTAAATCAAATTACTAATCTTTATTAAGCTAGACCCTATGTAACGATAGTTTGTGTACATTTTCTTTTCATCATCATTAAATCACTAAGATAGCTAGAGTTTGATCAATTATTAAAAACAACAATAATATCTGTAGTTAATTGCAACATACCACCTTAAAGCCTTTGCATATATCCGATAATATTTATTGATTAACCGATTTAC
Organism: Allium fistulosum; assembly: GCA_030737815.1. Taxonomy (NCBI): domain Eukaryota; kingdom Viridiplantae; phylum Streptophyta; class Magnoliopsida; order Asparagales; family Amaryllidaceae; genus Allium; species Allium fistulosum. Next base: position 73,551,570 of record CM060903.1, read on the forward strand.
TATGGGTAGAGATTTTGACTTTAAGTTAACTACCAATTACAGTAATACTAACCTTTTACAATGAAGGAGATGAACCTTCTGTTAAGTAGTGTTTCACTTCAAGTTGTTCAATGTGCACTCAACTATGGTCGTAGCATGATCGTGATGTAGTGTGATTAATCATAATTAAAGTACAGTTTAGGTACTTAAGATTAACAACGCTCTCAAATCTGAAGAATACTACACATCGTTACATGAGATCTTCTATTTTGACTTAGTTGTATTAACCCATAAATGATTTTCGTTGAGTCATTTTGATTGATCTAAACAACCCCAAGTACGTTGTCCCTTGGTTTCTCTAATTGTCGTGAGTACTTCACTGTCGATCTTACGGAGAGTATAGCGTTCACTAATCCCAACGGATGTATTGATATCCTTTGCTCGATACATCTTGACTAGGAACAATTTAAGGATAAGCATTTATAAGTTTGATTCAAAACCCGTGGTTATGAACACATTCCCAATTGCAATCGATTAAATACCTTTCCTATCGATTTTTTTTATCTGTATGCATCTGATGTATTCCGATCATTACTTATACCATGATATAACAACACATACAATAGAAAACAAAACAAAAATATACTTTATTTCAAACATGATTCTTATACAAGAGTCAAGTTATACAATAAATTACATAATTGCCTATATAGCACACACTTAACTCTATCACAATCTTCATTTGAATTATACCATTGCGAAGATCTTGACTCCAATTTCACATCTACATAACCCGATTGTTTAAATTGCGCATAGATTAATCAAATTTGGCCACCACGTCACCCCACCACCACCTCTGGCCATTATTTTTGTCGACCTTTACCATTACCTTGTCTGTCTCCTCCCAATCATGACTATGGCTCCTCTTGCCTAGACGTCACCAATCATCCCAAATTTGGCCAATACATGTTAAATTCACATTTCATTTTTTGGTTGAATATGTCGCTATCATTGATCTATAGGCATGTGTGCCTCCTCCATCGGCTAGCCTTCAACATGAGCTTCCCATGGTAGGTGAATCAAGATATAATGGATTGTAGTGGGAGAAAAGTGATTTTGACGTTCTTTCGATGAACTTTAGTGATGCTTTATTTAACTCGTGTTTATTTCCACCACACGTCACTATTCTACCTCTAACCACTTGCAATGAAATCTCTGTTCCTCCTCTACATGTTGGTAATTTGGCCTCTATATGCATTAATTTTCATAATGTCGATAATTGATAGCTATCGAAAACACATACTTTCGATAGCCTATGTTTTCCCTATTAATACCACATATTGATTTTGATGACAACAACCATATAAATATAGGTACTGACGATTTTTCAAGTTATATAGAATATTTAGCAGGATATTATACAGGTGTATAGAAGTACAGGATAATCAAGTTTGAAGACTGATCAGTAAAAGACTAGAGATCAAGACTCAGAGATGATCAAGATATTTGAAGACTTCTGAGTTTAAAAACAAAGACGTGAGGAGTTCAAGACTATAGATTATAATTAGTAAATATTAGTTTAATTTGTTAAAGTCCTTGGATAGTAACCATTTGTTCTTTGAATACTCTCTTATCAAAATATTTATTTTATTTTCCAAAGTATAATTTACAAATGCTTTATAAGAGTTTTATATATTAAAAGTATTTAAAGTTCTACAAATTATTAGAATTTTATAAACACTTTAAATGAATTTTAGTTTTTCAAAATTAACAAGGGTATATCAACATATCCTACCTAAGTATGTCGACATATAGACCGTTGAAGAAATGCCTTACTTTCTTTACTTTCTTCCTACTTCAAATTCTCATTATATATTTTTACAAAATCCACTCTCTATACTCTTCAAATTCAATCTCTATTTTACTACATTCATTCTCTAGCATCTGCTCACTGATTTGAAAGTATTTCCTCATTAATTCAAGGATCAAAGTGCTACCAAAAGGGCTATAGGATATTCTCTATCCAAAGTACAACTGTTTGTATTATGAATCAAAAACTCTCTACTATTATTTATTTAGGTGTGCTTATTGCCCGTTTAAATCAAGTGGGTGTGCTTGTTGCCCATTCAAATCAAGTGGGTGTGCTTGTTGTCTGGTCAAATCAAGTGGGTAATCTTGTTTTCTGATTAAATCAAAAGAGTCTACCCTGAACTGGTAAATCGGGAAGGTGTATCTCATTGCCTTGAAATCAAGGCTGCATTCTGGTTTGTTTGCTACATGTTTAAAGAAGGCATTGGAAAAGAAATCTACACATACACTATACAGGACTGGCTGTAGGACTAGTTAATTCGAACCAGTATAAAAACTCCTAGTGTCATCTCTCTTACTTTTACTTTACTTTTGCCGCATATATATATATATATATATATATATATATATATATATATATATATTTGTGTTGATTGTCTATCACTACGCCATAAATGACCTTCTGCAACATTTTTGCAAGGTGTTGCCAGCTAAAATGTTGCGATAGCTATAAAATTTTGGTCCTACTGCAACGTTGTATTTTTAGTGTTACCTTAGCCATAAAAATGTGTTGCTCTAGCTAAACAAGTGTAACACGATGCAACATTTTTATATAGTGTTGCTATAGATGTTTTCAAATTAAAAAATTAATAAAATTAGCAATCCGCGTGAATACGATCCAACGGTCTACATTTAATCTGATTGTTAACATGGATCACCGCTACATTTTGCCCTAATTTTTCGTTTTCCCGCTTTATTGTTCATACCATTTCGTTCTCACCCCTAATTTCCAAATCCAAATCCCCAATTTCCAAATCCCTAATTTCCAAATCATATTTTCGTTCCCATTTCGTTCTCACCCCCAATTTCGCTGTTGTTGCCTACATGTCGATACGCAACCTCTCCCAAATCCTACCAACCGCAGCCCCCAACAAAACTCCACTACCCCACCGCCGTTTCTACAACCTGATTCCGATGGTCATCGAGCACACATCCCGTGGCCAGCGTGCCTGCGATATCTTTTCCCGGCTTCTCAAAGAGCGCGTCATCTGCCTTAACGGACCCATCGAGGAGGATACGTCGGCGATAGTTGTGGCTCAGCCGCTGTTCCTCGAATCTGGTGGTTTCGTGACGGCAGGGTTGGCAATTTATGATACTTCGACCAGATCTGATGCTTGAATCTTTCTCGCCAATGTTCAGAAGAAGTTCGATTCTGATGAAGCTTTGCTCGATTGCTTTAAAAAGTACCATTTTCGGATTCAAGGAAGATGTCAAACGCAGATTTCTTGTTTGAGAGAATGCCGCTTAAATTTTCAAATTGGCCAGCAATCATAAAACCAGTTTCAATTCCTTGATTGATTGCTCGAATTGCTTTGACTTCGTCGTCGGGTGCGATGTGATATTATTTGGTATGTTTTATGCCTTCTAGTTTACTTGATTATTCTCGATTTTGGTTACACTCGCATGCTTTTGCCGATGATGAATTGGGTTTTATTTATAGGCTTTATTTCCTATAATCTCGGGTTTAATCTTTCTGTTGGACTTTGATAAATCTGGTATGTTGGATTGCGATGATGTATTGGTATGTTGGATTGCGATGATGTATGGTCTGAGCTTGTTAGCTCCTTTCTGCTGCATTTGTTAAACCAGAACATGAACTGGTGCTCCAAGTCCTCTGTATATCATATTACTGCCTATGTTTCTCTTGTACATGCCTGATGCATTCACTGTTTTTGCTTGATGGGCTGCCTATGTGTACTGCTGTGTTCTTGCACTGGCTTGTCTATATTTTGCTGAACCTGGTTCTTGTTTGTTTTGTTGGTTGCTTGGCCCTGAGTTGAATCCAGTTGATGACTCGGGTTTGACCTTGTGCCGTGTCCTTGTATCCATGTGTTGCATTCATGTTTGGCTTATGCACTTATGAAAAGAAACAACCCAAATACCTGAGGCAAATATTATAACAAAAATATTTTCATTTTCTGTTTGAGTTAAATATTATTTTCCAGATTACTGCTTTTGAATTATATGTGACAGGTATTGAAGACTGGACAGCTGGATACAAGCTTGAAGACAGAGTCAAATCAAATGTGCATGAGTGTATGAATGCATGAGCTGAAGACAGGTTTCAAAGAAGGCTCGATCTTCCAAAATCGGATGAATCGGTCGATCCCCGCCGGGACTGCGGTGCCCCGGACCCCCGCCGGCGCTGCGCCCGGACCCGCTTCTCGGCTCGCCTTCGGCTCGGCACTCGGCTCGCCTTCGGCTCGGCACTCGGCTCGCCTTCGGCTCGGCATATATTTATCAGTGTCGGTGTCTGTATAAATTGAAACTGCATATGTAATGAGTGAACTGAGTGATGTAGTGAGGAATATCTGTATATGTGAATATCGGTGTTATATATCATTGAATTGTAAAATAGTGGAGTCAGGAATTTGTACTATTTCAAATGTTGAAATAAAATATTTATTTAAATAAATTACTGTTTAAATATCAAATTCTGTGTAATAGCATTTTATTAAATAAATATTTATTTTTATTAAAAAATCAAATATGCTCTACATTGTGGGCCCCACAAATTCAAAAAGTTCATATCTATAGCAACATTTTGGAATGTTGCTACAGATACCTATGGGTGTTGCCATAGACCCAAATAGGGTTCTATTGCAACAATATTACTTATGTTGCCTTAGATAGTCAAAATGTTGCCTTTGAGGTCTAAGGCAACGGCAAAAATTGCATCACCCTAAAAGTGTTGCCATAGACCTATGGCAACATTTTTCGGGCCTGAGCCAACATTTTTTTTGTGTTGCAGTAGGCCATTTATGGCGTAGTGTATGTTTGAATTTAAATCTTGAAATAATTTAGAAAAGTTCCATATATGGTATAAAACACTATTCGCCACCCTCATAATGTTAAAGTAGCCTTAAGATCTATTCACATTAGTACTACACAATTTCCTATGTTTGGTATTAGAGCATTAGGTTTTCAAGAACTCGTTATTTGCTTTTTGAAAAGTATAATTTGCTAGTAACATTGATAGTACACTTTTTAACACTTTTATAGAAGGACAATCAATTGGCTAGACCTCCACTATTTAATGGTAGTAATTTTACTTACGGGTGATGTAGGATGAAAATTTATTTACAATCCAATGGTTTAGATATTTGAAATATTACATAAATTGAGTACACTGAACCCCAATTGAATACTCAACATGGACACAGACCAAAAGACACAAGCATTTAATAACTCTAAAGCCATGAATATTTTATTTTGTTCCTTAAATAAAAATGAATTTAGTCGAGTTTCTATTTGTTAGACTATTTATGAAATTTGGTGAACTTTGCAAGTTACACATGAAGGTGCTAGTAAAGTAAAACAAACAAAGATTTTTATGTTAAACACCCAGTTTCAACTATTTAAAATGAAACCAAGTGAGTCTATTTCTAACATGTATTCTAGATTTCAAAATATAGTCCATTCATTGGTATCATTGGGGAAAATTTCTCAGAAGAGAATCAAGTTAGAAAAATTCTCAATTCGCTCTCTTCTAAATGGGATCAAAAGACATCAGCAATAGAGGATGCCAATGATATAGTTTATTGAAAATTGAAAAACTAATGGGTAATCTAATGTCCTATGAATCACAGTTGTAGGGTAGAGGAGAAAACAAGGCAATCAAAAAGAAATCAATTACATTCAATGCTACAATTGACAATCAAGGTTCATATGAGGATGATAACGATGAGGAGATTGCTCTTATGATTGGAAATTTCAAAAAATTCTTGAAATATAGAAAGATGAACAACTTTCGTAAAACTGAAAACAAAAATTCCGAAAATGGAAATTTTTTTAAGTGTTATAATTATGGTAAATCTTGCCATCTAAGAAGAGACTACTCGCAGTAAAAGAAAACACCAAACACCGATTCATTTAAAAAGAGAAAGAGAGCTTACAACACAACTTTGGATGCCTAATAGAATATCCAGTGACAATGAACCAGACACTGAAGATATCAACATGTGTTTCACGATTATGGAAGACTAATTAGAACAAACAAAGGAAATGGCAAAATCGTTACCTTTTACATTTAATATTATTTTTGAAATTACTTATTATAGGATAGGAATATAATAATAATAATAAGTATAAGTACACATGAGTGTACATATATATAAATATATATAAACGTGTATATATATATATATATAATATTTCTTTATTTTTTAAACTTTGAAATTTCGATCCATATGTCGACATGCGTCTCATGTGTATGTCGCATACTTGGCAGATTTTGAGAATATTTTCAAAATTTAAACTTTTGAAATTCCCTTTCTTTTGCAATGATTTCAAAATTTAAAAAGTCATATTTTCAACTGTCACATGACTATTCATTCTCTATTTATTCACTCTCTATTATCTCATCTTCTACACACACTTTATTTCAAAATTCAAACTTATTCTTCACCCTCTTTCCTCCAAAACGAATCAAAAATGTCTTCCTCAAACCAAACTTCCTCATCCAAAACCATTAGGCTTATCAAAAAGGTCAAAAGTCAACTTTTTAATGACCGTGAGTCCATCGAAACTTATATTGAATATGCTACTTATGTAAAACTGTATTCAGAAAGGTTTGCAAATTTTAATGAATTTTCTTCTTATGATTTACCAGATCTTGCTCTAGAAAATGGTATTTTTGATTCGACCGATTTATCTCAAAATGATTTTGATTGCTATCCCGATTTGGCTAAAATGTTTTATGCTAATTTGAATGGAAAGTTTTTTCAAGGCTGTGCAGTTAAAGCCCCGCTATAGTACATAATGCTCTTCGGCTGATATGCTATTTCAATTTAGCGTTATTAAATAGTAGATCTGCTTTAAGCCCTATTATTTTCCACTACTTCCGCTAAATCAAGACTTTTTAGCATCTGCTTTAGCAACATTAATATACAAAGGTTGATTTGACTAGTTCTTTTTTAATCAAATCAACAAAGTTAGGATAAAGACCTAATTTTAAGACATAAGTGCTCAATATAAGTTAGAGATCTACCGTAGTCACCAAATCTAGTCTGCATAAATCATGATATTCTTTGGTTTTGTTATATAAGATCAAATGATATTTCCTTTTCCTACACAAATTATGTGTGAATGAGAATAAATTAATTTTAAATATTTCATCTTATATCAATGAAGCCTTTTTCACCTCCTTTATTTTCCGTTTTATCTCCGTTATAATTTTTTGCACCTTCACTGCTATGAAACCGCTAAGTATTTTAACTGCACGGTTTCAAGGAGAAGAAAGTCAAATTTGAAGTAGTGTAAAAGATACTACTTTTGTTTTAGATTGTGAAATTCTTGGTCAAATTTTTCGTTGTAAAAGTAGGGGAAATGACCTCTCCACTTTTGAAAATGATTATGGTAATAGAGAAGTTATGTACTATTTATTTTCTAATGAAGAAGAGTATGGTTTTAAAGGCAAGAATCTTAGGCCTAAAGCAAGACTAATAAGTCTTATTTTACAACAAAGTATTACACCAAGGATGGGGAATTACAATAACCCCACTAAAAAAAATTTCAAATCTCCTTTTGCTATTTTTAGAAAATATGATATAAATTGAGCTCAAGTGATTTTGGATGTTTGGTTCAAAAGAAAATCTCTAGGCATGAGAACACACTTTACCATGTTATGTATCTTATAAGAATTTTCAATTATTATGGTATCATCTAAGAGATGAAAACATTTTGTCTTACAAAGTTTTCGACAAAACCAACATTTCTCTTATGCACATTCCTCTTGAATTCGAACCCTATGAATCTTTTCCTGACAAGGAAGAGAGATTGGCAACGGAAGAAGAGCAAGTGATTCTAGAAGAAGAGGAGGAGGAAATGGACACTTCCCAAGAAAGCTTTGACAAACCATCTCGTTGTTCTAACAAAGAAATTCTAAAAACCCAAGAGAAGCTTTTCAATAATCAACAGAAGCTCAAACGTTCTTTTAAGAAGAAATCCACTAGCCTCTCGAACAAAGTAGACAAATACTTTTGGAATATTAGTAGGAAGCTTGGAAGAAACTCTTCACCTTCATCAACATCTTTTTAGACCTCTTAGCTATCTTTGTACTCTCTAGTTTTGTGTCTTTTCAATTTTTATTCATGTCATTTTCTTGTATTTCTTCATTAAGCTCATGTATCCTTCTTTTTATTAATGAAAAATGCTTAGAGACTTAACCTTGTTGTTTAATAATGTTCACTTATTCTCTAGATATCATAAACTAAGATAGTATAAAATATAAACACAAACTAAAACCAAAATAAGAAATATGCTAGTCTTACTGCATATATCTTGACATAGTGTACATAAGTATGTTGACATACACTGGCGTTTTTCAGAAATTTTAAGATTCAAAAGTTAGTTAATTTTTAGAGGGATTAGTTACTAATCCAACTTTCACTTCTATAAAAGCATATTTCTTTTAGAAAAAACTTAGAAAATAATTCATCTTCTTATTATATTCCTCTCTACACATCTCCTTTCATAAAAATGGATTCAAACACAAACTTTTCAAAACAAAAACCTAGTGAAAATCTAGAAGAAACTCTTCAATCTTTCAAGAATGCTCTTTGCTTCATTCTTCGCAATCAACAACACTTGGAGTTGAGTCAAATGCATACAATCAAAGAACAAGAAAAAAAATTCAATTCTCTTCGACGTTTCATTTCTAGTTTCGCCAAAGAAGTTCAAAGAAACATCCCGTAAAGCTCAAACTCTAAAGCGAATGTGAATAATGAAGATTGGGAAGTAATCAACATCAATCGTATCTTTGGATCCGAAGGATGAGTCGATGTTCCCAAGAAATTCTAGATTTTAATTTGTATTTTTTATTTGTGTTTTATAAATTTGTACTTGTAACATGCATTTGTTAAACATTTTAGTCATATTTGTATAATTAACTCTAGTATTATTTGTACTTTGTACGTAATTAATGAATAAATGTAAAGTTTGTGATGTATGGTTGAAATAATTGTAATTATTATTGTGTGTATATATATACATAGTTATTCCTCAAAAATAATATTTTTACTATTATTATTGATTTTTATTCCGTCTACAATATTTTCACGTTTAATTGTAATTAATGAATCTCCCATCTAGAGGGAGTTATTTTTCTTTACCCATTTTTGTTGATGACAAAGGGGGAGAAAAATATACAATATAATGCATATACTAATGGGGAGTTATACAAATAGGGGGATACGTTATGTTTTACAATAAATATATTTACATTGTAGTCACCAATAGAAAGGGGTAGATTGTTAATACCATAGATATTGATTTGATGACAACATCCATATAAATATAGGGACTGATGATTTTTTAAGTTGTATAGAATATTTTGTAAGATATTATACAAGTTTATACAAGTACGGATAATCAAGTTCGAAGATTGATAAGTAAAAAGACTAGAGATCAAGATTCAGAGATGATCAAGGTATTTGAAGACTCATGAGAAAGAAAAAGACAAGAAAAGTTCAAGACAATAGATTATAGTTGGTAAACATTAGTATAACTTGTTAAAGTCCATAGATAGCAACCATCTGCTCTTTGAATACTCTCTTATCAAATACTTATTATCAAAATATTTATTTTATTTTTCAAAGTATAATTTTACAAATATTTTATAAGATTTTTATATATTAAAGGTATTTAAAAACTATGTTTAAAAGTTTTACAAATTATCAGAATTTTATAAACAATTTAAATGAATTATTATTTTTCAAAATTAGCAACGGTATATCGACATACTCTACCTAAGTATATCGACATATAGACTGTTAAAGAGATGCCTTTTGAGTTTTAAATAGTTGTGATTTTTGGTAACATCTCTTCATGAATAAACACGTCTCTTCATACACTATATAAAAGGGACTGGAAAACGAATTTTATTAACTGCTTTCTCTACTTTCTTCTTACTTTAAATTCTCATTATATGTTTTTCATAAAATCCACTTTTTATACTTCATTCAAATTCAATCTCTACTTTACTACATTCATTCACTACAGTCTACTCACTGATTTAAAAGTATTCTCATCAATTCAAAGATCAAAGTTATCAAAAGGGCTATAGGATATTCTGTATCCAATGTACAACTATTTTTATTTAAAATCAATAACTCTCTACTATTATTTGTCTGGGTGTGCTTGTTGCCCATTTGAATCAAGTGGGTATGCTTGCTGCCCGTTCAAATCAAGTGGGTGTCCTCGTTGCCCGATCAAATCAGGTGGGTAATCTTGTTGCCCGACTAAATCAAGAGATTCCACCCTAAACTCGTAAATCAGGATGGTGTGTCTCGTTGCCTTGAGATCAAGACTGTATTCTATTTTGCTTGCTACCTGTTTAAAGTAGGTGCTGGAAAAGAAATCTGTACGTACACTGTATAGGACTGGATGTAAGATTAGTTAATCCGAACCAGCGTAAAAACTCCCGGTGTCATCTCTCTTACTTTTACTTTACTTTTTTTAGCAAAGCTAGCCGGCTTTATAGTGGGCCATGCCACTGTATATATAATGGAAAAACATGTGTTTTGCACACGCACAGAATAGCTAAATGGGAAGAGCCCAAACAAACAAAGAAAATAAAGCACAGGAGATAGGCAAAATGATCATATACTACTAACCCAATACGACTACGAGCCCTCTAAGGAGGTACTGCCACTTCCAACATCAGATGACGGGCTAATAACATTAACAAACCTAGAGAAAAGAGCAGCCAGATTCGGGTCATAACCTTCAGACGAAGGAGAGTAAATAAATTTCCTATCCCAATTGACGTCATAAAACTTACTTTTATTCTCCCCACCTATCTTTCCAACCCTAGTAAGGGATAGACCCTCACCGTTAATATGGTAAATAGGACAACGATTCTCACCCTCAACATCACTAATAAAGGAAAAATAGATGTCAATCTCTGGCGAGTACCGCATTTCCGGCGGAATATGAATCCAGGCCCGCTCTTCAGAATTCCAAATAATAGAATCGGTCAAATCAGATGAAGCAATCTCAGGCTAGGCCGGAATAACATGAGTAACTACTGAAGCAGGAACTACAGGAGAAGCAAATACTGGCTGGGTCGGAATAATAGGAGCAACTACAGAAATAGCAATCTTAGGCTGGGCTGGACAAACAGGAACATCTACAGAAGGAGCAACACCAACAGGAGATACAGCTGGAGGGGATACAAAAGGGGGAGGAGCAACCTTCGGGACCCACTTCCTGATAGGAGGTCGAGGAAGTGGAACTCGATCAAATAAAGGAACAAAAGCAGTAGAGGCAGATCTGGTACAAACGTCTAATAGGTGCCCAAAAGTCTGACAGGCCAAACAGATATCTGGTTTCCAACTGTAGCGTACTCTGACCTCAACAAAATGGCCCTCATCGAGTCTGACTTTCAAAACCGAAGACAATGGTTTGGCAGGTATTATTTCAATCAGGGCTTTGGCATAAACTAATCTCTTCCTGGCTATAGTATTAGCGTCATAACATTTCACCTTACCAACAAGGCCTGCCAGCCAATCAATCCCGATCAGGGGTTTTGAGAACAGAGGGGATGTGAGAAAAGTGGGCCCAGATAGGGATAGACAATACCTGATCCTTTGCCCTATCAACAAACGGACACCAGGTTGTGATAATAAAAGGTTTCCCTTCAATGAGGATAGGATCGGCCTCTAGAATACGTTGTCTTTCGTCACTACGCGAGAATTTAAAATAGAACATTGCGTTATCGAAATGAACACTTAATCCTCCCTTTAGGCTTCCAAATCTGGTTGCAGCGCGCCTTAACTAACTGATAGGCGGGATTTGAGTCGAGGAAAAAACCAACCAAATATGCCTTCCAATAATCAACTCCGGCGTCAATCACGTCAACCAGAGGGATCATAATACCCTCAATCTCTGCTTTATCAAAGCGACGAGGGGAATGCACACCCGCATTTTTTGGCAACTTGGAGAATAACGATGACCATTTAGGAGCTGCTGTAGGAGGAGAATCCAAAGGAATAGAGCGTGTTTCAGCAGGAGCAGAAACAGAGGTAGTTGTACTGGATGTGGGTAAAATGGGTTCGGCATTTGCGCAAATACCAGGTGAGCATGCACGATTTATACCAATCTGAGATGTTATGAACGTCGATACCTCAACCACAGCAACACATTCAAACCACCAATCATAACATTAGCCACAGACTCATCATTCGAAAATACTTTTTGCCCAATTACTTCTTCACTGGCCGTAAGATCAAGGTCTAAGCCAACATCAGACTTCGACCAAGAGGAACAATTCGCAGATGCTAAGAGAGGAGAGAGTGGATGCTCACCTAGAATTATTGTACAACGAGGCAACTGAGGAGCAGCGTGAGAGCTCAACTATTCATAAGACTTGATAAGGGATTAACATCGTTAGTCAAAACCAAGGCAGGGACGGTTACATTGGCCAGAGCGTTGTTACTATCGGTGACAAAGTGAGGCGCTGCAAACGCAGGAGACGCAACAGCAGATGAAGTCACAGAAGCTCGGTCAGACGTAGAATACTGTGCACCAGAGCGGGTGAGAGAGCCAACCGGATCTGGCAAAGAAGGAACAAGCAAAGATTTCATCTTCGGAGGCATAAAGGGATGACGATGCTGAAGCAAGGCAAGGAGAGAAAGACGAGGAGATGGTGGATGGAATGAAGCTGCTCAGGTGAATGGAAAGGCAGACAAGGGAAGAGTCGCCATATAAGTTCCATATATATATATATGTGTGTGTGTGTGTGTTTGACTGCCTGTTAATGTGTGTGTGTGTGTTGATTATCCGTGTTTGAATTTAAATCTTAAAATAATTTTAAAAAGTTACATATAAGTTATAAAATCATATTCACCCCTTCTAGGGTTAAAGTAGCCTTAAGATCCGTTCACATTAGTACTACACCGTTTCCCGCATTCCCATGTTTCCAATAGCTTGTTCTAAAGTTATTGAAATTTCATACTTTCGTTAGCCTTATTTTCATACTTTTGATAGGATTATTTCCGATAGGGAGCTATAAAAATATTTTATGTTGAATTCCCGTTGACTTGAAACTCCACATTGTATGATCTTGGTATCGTTGGAAAGCCTGAAAACTCTACTTTCCAATGAAACAAACCTCACTTCGATAGGATTTACTAATTGTAAGTTACTCTCTATCGAATTCATGACTCTCTCTCTCTCTCTTTCCTGTTCAGCATTTTGAGAAAAAAATATTATTTTCTTCCATCTTCAAGACATCATATCTCTTATAGCTCTGAACTCTGATTTAGTTGAAACCAAAATCATTTGAAACATGGAGTTGTCAACTTTCTACCCCCAAAATGACAAATGTTAAAAAATTAACCCTGTGGGAGCTAAAGGCTTGGAAATCATTGTTAAAGCTTTTTTTTAGCCAACACTTGGAACAAATTTCAAATATTAACTTACTCTACATTTTTTTACTAACTTCAGCCAGCTATAACTCTCTCACAATACTAAAGTAAATATACAAATCATATTAATTATTATTTTCTTATAAGAAGAGTGGTACTTATTTAAAGCATAACACTAATTTTGATGTCGTAGGGATTCGAATCCATGACCTTTAGAACCTATGTCTAGAGCGTCGCACCATTTGCCACTCGATTTAGTAGTCCTTGATCCCAATCATATTAGTTTTACTTCTTTATAGTTTTCTAAACTTAATCGTGAAAACATTCGACGATACATCATATTTTAAGAAGATTTTTTTAGCTTTATGTATGATGATGTTTCCTTTCTAATTTTTTGAACTTCACATTTTGATATTAACAAAGTTACTTTCATATTGTTATAAATAATTTATGTTAAATTATGAAAATTTATATCAACTAAAACGAATCAAAATGTTGCCATATGCATTAGCAGACTTAGTCTTATATAGTATTTACTTTTTTTTTTAATCACAAGTCTTAATGCTATATAATTTTAGTAATTTTATATATTGGTAAATTTACCGTTATAAATCAACGGTTTACCAGTTTGTCAGTATACCAAGGTCAATATACAATACCAATAAAGTATATGTTATCATTATGGACTTACTAGTAGTATCCATAAGGTAATAATTTTCTTCATGTCATATCATTATCATAATGACCAAATTTGTACCTCATTTACCTTTAGCTAAACGAAAACTTTATGGACCACCAATAGGACCTGTAAACCAATTTATACCAGGCGAAGATAAACAAATAGAAATAGAAGAATTTTTTAATAATGAATTCATACAGGATTGTTATTGTATCTTTGTTGACGAGGCTGAGTCGCAAAATATATATAATCATAATGGCAATCACCTAGCACATTATTCGGAAAAGAGATTTTTTTCATGAAGAATTAAATACATGGGCTTGCGTGTATAGACCACACCATCGTATGGGCTTTATATATTGACCCTCTATTTTTACGCCAATAGTTTGATTTTGTGACTAATCAATTAGTTGAATAAGATCAGAGATTATGATATTCCGGGAATTGAACCCACGTCATGGTAAAGGTCCGTAGATACCCAAATCTCATTTTTATTTTTCATTTAACCTTTTAATTCTATTATGTTGATTTTGCAAATTGATCACTAGATCGTCTAGTTTGATAAGTTGTTGCGTTATATATAGATCTGGCCATAGTTTAGTTCAACCAAACATTGGGTGTTCAATTATCTTTTTTTTAACTGCAATATACAGCTTATTAAAGGTTTATCTCATGGTGATATAGCAACATTCTACCAATGCTATGTTTTGTGTTTGAAGAACATGAACAGTGGCTACAACTTTGTAATAAAAACGAAAAATAAAAATACAATTGAAGCATTCTGGTCATATATTTATAACATGCATAAAATGTTTATTCGTTTGATTTATGTATTTATTTCTAAATCTAGGTTAATATGGTGATGTATACCCATAGGAAATATTACAATTTCAAGTAAATGTGTTCTGTGCACTGCATGTCCCATTTGCATTTGTGAATGCTCTTTGCTATATCAAAGTGTAATTAATACAAGTTGTTTTTTTAAATAATAATAATAATAAAATAAAATAAAATAAATAGAATCATTATATTTGGAGATTAGATTTTAGAAGAGAATGTGCAAGGGAAATTTTCAAGATTGCAGAATGCCAAATGCATATATATGTTATGCTTTTAATTGTCTATCAAGTATATATTTAGCAGTTATAGCTTTTTCTTTTATAGGTTCTGAATAAATATACGCTAAATCAACAAATCTTATTGAATTAGAACAAGATTAAAAATAAAAAATAGACAGAACATGCTAGTTTGGTGTTTTTATATGATTACATTTCAAAAGCTTGAAGAATTAAAACGAATTCTCCTAGGACGTGATTTGATCTCTTATTCTCATCTCAACACGAGTTTATTTCTGAAGTTGTTGCAGTTAAAAAGTATAAATCGGTATCTTTCAACCCTTGATGTACATAGATTGCTTTTCTTTTGTAGATTTGTAGAATAATGTTCAGAGATTAGCATGTCATGTTTTAACATGGCAATGAATAAAGGAGATTCACTGTGTCTTGTGAGTACTCTTTTGATTTGGTTCTCCATTAAGTTTTTTGAATGATCAAGCTTCTTATTCCTCGTTCTTTTTTCCTTTCGTTTATAGCATTTGTTGGGTTACAAAACTTCTGAATTTGGTTTCTTTCTTTCTTTTCATAGCAACATGCATCGTGAATGTATAGTATAGCATTGTTCTAATTTGATTACAGAGACAACTCGGACAAGTCATTTAAAATCACTATGTCTATTGTAGTTTGTCGATCTCTAGGTTATTATCACCCCCAGCTATATATGTATGTATACTGTTGAGAATATATATATATATATATATATATATATATATATATATATATATAGGGAGAGAGAGAGAGAGAATAAATATACATAAATTCACTAATATTTTCAGCTAATTTGTGGCTAAAACAACTATTTCAGCAAAAGTTTGATATGGATTGTTCATATAATCCACAGTGTTATGACCGCATCATGATTTAAAACCAATATAAGGTGGGTTTTAAATAGTTACATAGGTTGGTCAAGTTGAAAATATATGCTATTATATGCATATCTCAATCTCAATAGTAAATATGTTATCCATGTGATAGGAATTGAATGAGAATTGATTGTGCTTAGGATAGAGACTTGAATAAATTTAAACATATACTTGCAAGCATTTAAGTACACATAGAGGTTTGTATTTCTTGAGGAAGCATGTACCATTACCATTATATGACTTGTTAACATATGAAAAATCAATGGATGTATTTACAATTCATATGCATAAGTTGTTACAATCAAGTAGGAATTTTAGTTTGCGGTCCAATGTATAAGCAAATGGTTCATTAGGTTAAGACTAAGTTTGTGCCAAATATTGATAAGATGTATAGAAGAAGAATGTAAAGGTTCAAGACAAAATCATTAATTTGGTCATGTTTTGAATTTTTGAACCAGATGTGACAAACCTTTTGATTATGACATAACATTGCCAACAAATAATAAATGTTTATAGTGACACAAGAAAGAAAGAAAGATAGCGAGGCCTTTCATCTTTCTGTACAATGATATTGATCACTAAATTATAAATTGAGAATACAAAGAAGTTGACAGTTGAGAAAAATGAATAGAAGAATCAAGTCACAGTGAAGCTAGGTAACATTTTCAGAGTCAAAATTTTCAGCTTTTATATATCTAAAGCAGTATAGGTACCTCTTCGATCAAAATTGATTGAACGTGAGTTTTAAGTTGATGATATTTGGAACTAGAGAGAGTTACGCACGCCCGTGTGTATTTTGGAACTAAAGTAGTATCATCATGTTGATTTTGATCTTTCAATTATCTTAAGAAGATGATTACATTGATATGAATAAGTTTATGTATCATGATATCACACATCCCACAAACTTTTTGAAATGGAATAATGAGTGATTAATATTTGTTAACCTTTATTGTTGAATAGGCATACTTATTTAAAGGACCTACTAATTAACTCCAACTTTTCCCCCCCAACAAAGTGCATAAACTGAAAAGAGAAAAGTAGAGAATCAAATTCATACACATTCATATTATCTTCCCCACACAAACGTCATTTTCTTGCATATACTTCCTACAAAGGAGCAAGAACCGTCTGCTTTCACATTTCTTGCTTTTCAGTTTTAATTAAAATTTACCACACTTTCGTATACTTTCAATCATAGTTTCGAAGACCGAACCGTAAGTCGAACCGTGTAGACGCAAGATCAAAGGTTCTAGTGATTCAACCGGTCAGACCGTGAGGACTATGTTGATTGTTAATTTCTATTTTTTTTTATTTAAATGTAAATTTAGTTTAATTAACTTTAAGTCGAACCGTATTGACACAAGATTAAAGGTTTTAATGGTTCAACCGGTCAGCCGTGAGAACTGTGTTGATCGTTAATTTTTATTTTTTTGATTTAAATGTAAAATTATTTTAATTAATTTTAAAATTTAACCAATTATAATTAATATATTATACTTTAACACAATTATTTTTGAACATTTCATAACAAATATTAATTTTTAGCGCAAAATTTTTTATTTTTTTATTTTTTCAGATAAAAAATCGTGTGGTTCAAAGGGTGGGTTTAGAGGTTTTTTCAGAGTTTTGAGGTTAAACCATGAGTTCATGCACACGCAAGGTTATTTCATTTTAAGAGCCGTAGCACTCCGAGGTCGAAGGTTAAACCTTGATCGAACCGAGATTGGGTTGGATCTTTAAAACACTGCTTTCAACTATACACGTATGAACTATATATCTAAATCTTTGGCATAACATAAATCTGAAAATATAAATTTACTCGCATCATTTGTTAAAAATGTCCTATGACAGTTTAAATCCATCTGTTCTTTACCTGGAGACTTTATGAAAGTACTCTGTTAGGAGTTCACCGAGAATGTCTGGTTTACTTGAGTGTTCAAAAGAAAGCCGATAAATCTTGTAAAAAAAAATTGTTATTAAAACGTGGATGACATTGTAATGTTAAATTAAATGGGTAAAATATAGCCGATGGGTATAAGTGTAGTATAAACTGTGGTGAGAATAACACACACACATTTATCTTTCACATCACAGAACAATATAATATAAGTACAACATACATAGAAGAAGAAAGAAGAAAAGAAACAACAACCCATCATATATATCAAGAATATAAAGATCAAGAATACAGTTCTTCTAAGTCATTTTTCCCTTCTTCTAAAATATGGAGCTTTTTCCAGCTCAACCAGACCTTTCCCTTCAAATCAGTCCACCAAATAACAACAATAACAAACCAGCTTCAAATGATCAAGAGAGCAATACATCAAATCCAAGATTTTGGTTCAAAAACAACCGCACAGTCATTAACCAATCCCTTGAAAAACCTATAAGAGGAATTCCTATATATCGAACCTCTAATGTCAGTGCTCATGCTTCTTTCCCTTTTGCTAATCCTCCATGTGAATTACCTTCTACAACTAATGCTCAATATGGAAGAGATTCTTCACTGATGAATAATATGATGTCAAGGTCAAGGTTTTTTTCTAGGTTTCCATTGAATAAAAGAAGCACAAGAGCACCAAGGATGAGATGGACTACCTCACTTCACTCTAGATTTGTTCATGCTGTGGAGCTTTTGGGTGGCCATGAAAGTAAATTGATTTAACTTTATTTTATTTTATTTTTGGTGCTATTATGTTTGATTGTTAATGTTTATGTGTACGTAGGGGCAACTCCTAAGTCAGTTCTTGAGCTTATGGATGTGAAGGATCTAACTTTGGCTCATGTGAAATCACACTTGCAAGTAATGAGATTTGTATAGACTATTAATACTATTTTGGTTCTTTCTATTTATTTTTAAATTATACTTGTAGTCTTTTTTCAGTCAACCCATGTAATTCCTAGCCTAGAAGTTAGTGGGTTTTTTGTGGCAGCTTTATTGAAGAAGTAGATCAAGAGGACATTGATGGCAAAAGAGAAAGAAAAATGCAGTGAAACATCATTGTGCAATTATGAGACAAATATTTACTTCTCAATGAGAAAAAATTAATAAAGAACAATGTACCATTAATATACCTTGAAAAGGAAAAACACTAATATTTATTCAAAAGTACATGAGTGAAGACAGATTGTTAATGCATATATATTTTTGTTCATATGTTTAAGGCTTAGGGATACAGTTTTATTAATTAAAAAAATGTTACTGATAATTAATCAGATGTATTTGATTTCATTGCAGATGTATAGAACTGTGAAGACAACTGATAGACCTCTAACTTCTTCAGGTATATATAATATATATAGTTTACTGAAAGATTTTCTTTTGGTTAGTTTGAAGTAAAATCTATACAACATGATAGGACAAACAGAAGCTATAGATCATTCATCAGATGATAGTTTGTCGGACATTCATGGACCTGAACCATTGATGCAAAATATGAAGTTATCAGGCAAAAATGATAGCAGTTATTATGGCTTGTGGAGCAATTCTTCTAGGTAATTATTTATTATATTATTTTTCAAATTTTCCATTAATACATTTAAACTTTTGAAGGAAAATGTTTTTAGTACAAATATGCATCACATTATGTTCAAGGCTGCTACCAATCACTTCCAGAAAAATATGGATTAAGCCATAACATTTTGATAAATGTTACATGCACTATACGAAGTTGGTATAATTAAGATCCTGAAGGTTATTATATGCCCATTAGTTGTTATAAATCTTACAAAGTTAAAAGTAGTGATCATGGCATGGACACAATAGATTATGCATTCTATTAAACAAAGTATGAAATGGATTTGGAATTTAAGGATGTTAAAGTTTCATATATATAATAAGTAATAGTCTAATATGATATGCATATATACAACTTTTCATCTCATTCTCCACTAGCTTAGTTATAAACTTTTGCATTAAAAGATTGAAGTTTTGATTTGCCCTACATCCTTCAAATGTGACTAGTGGAAAAGCTATCCAATTATTTACAATGGCAATGCATGATTGAATTTCCAATACATTTGGAATCAACTATGTTAGATTCTATAAATTAATCTATCCAACATAATTTTTACTAATTGTTTATTTCTCTACTCGTTTTATTTTATTTTATTTATTAGTACATTTTATTCTTGTAATATTAAAAGTTGAACAAAGTTAAAGCCTTGCTAATGAAAAGATAAACCACTAAAGAACTTAATAATATATAACAAAGATAAAGATCCATCCATATAGAACAAATCAACCTATAGCTAGCTTTCTCGAATATCAAATCAAGAATTTCTACATGCTTTTAATCAAACAAAAAGAAGTGGGCAAGAACACTTTGGGTTCATTAAAGTTGTTTTATCGTGTGTTTTTTCCTAGCCTAATTTGAGATATATCCTACTATATATCCATGCAAGTGCTCACAAAAAGCAAGAAAAGATGTTAGCTTTGTTCCATCTGTCAAGAATCATGAGAGCAACCAAACCTCCATTAGTAGTGCAATCTATAAGTTTGAAATGACTAAAAGTGGCCCATCAATATCATTCCATTCCTATAGAACAATAGTTTGTTTCTAGAATTCTATTTTAAGATGTGTTTGATGCCACGTTTTGATAGTTTAAGTCCTGGACGGGACCTCTTGGAACGTATAGATTATACAAAGATTGCTTCTCAACTAGACTTTCTTTTGCATAGGTAATGATGTGCCAAAAATGCAACGTCTACTAAACATAAGTTAGTAGGTTTTTACAAACTTGGAATAAGATGACACAAGATCCATGCAATCATTTTGATCGCATAGTACGTAAAATAAGAAGAATCATATGGATTAATGATTTGTTGTTAAACTTCGTCATTTTTAGGCATTGTTACGAAAGCATAGCGAACGATGGCTTGTTCAGTGGCTAACGAGCCACAGAGCACACACATATGATTTGTTGCCACCAACATAATATGTGGCTGCTCAACCAGTTAAGATGACTGGTTACTGAAACAACATTAACAATATCTGACTATGTTCTTTTGCAGTAAAACAGGACAGACAATATCATTTTATGTGTTTTTACATTAAAATGTCATTCTGTATGCCATTTTAAGCTTATCATGACTCAAATTGAATAAAATGGCAAATTCAATGTCATTTTATTCGATGTAAATGGTGGTTTCAATAATATTTCAATAAGGTTTTTGTGGGTTTGGTTTTTTTCTGAATGTATAGGTCTTTTTGTTTAGTTTTCTAACAGAAAATTTTAAAATGAACAAAACGATAGTTAGGAATAGTCTAAGTTATCAACATCTCCCTAACAAAAATATACAATCCTTAGCCAACAAAGTTGAATCAGTTGGTTAGTAGTTTGAACTACGAGATTAAAGATTACTAGTTCAATCCCCGCAATCGACACTTTTTGACATTGATGAACATGTTCAAATACACACACTCACACTATCCTCAATGAGGAGCTCATGTGACAAGGTATGAAGATTATATGAAGACAATTATTTTAGGTGTATTGTGGGCAGAAGCATAGTCAATAATGTCCGATTTATCTGAATATTTCAAAAAAGTGCAAAAATAGCCAAGAAATTATGATCTATATTGTAATATGTGTTTTCTCTTCTGGATTTTGAGGATGATTTTAAAATTATAAAACTAATTTGCACCAATAATTAAGGTCCCCAATCCATCAAGCTTAACGTAGAAGCATGTATTCTCTTTTAATTAGTACCAAGCAAATTTCTCAAGCGTAATGGACAATCACATGGGTGTTCGTAAACTTTATTTCATTCATACCAGATCATGATAACTCAAACAATCTAATAGTGAAAGTTTGCTCTTTTTCATCTTTATTGCATGGAATTCCACTTATAAAAAATATTATATTCTTTCCATGTTAATTTTTGCAGTCGAGGAAGTTGGTTTCATGACAAGCCTATTGATTCGAGCCTACCAACTTTTCAGGTATATTTTCCTTTTATTTTATTATTAATCGAGGAATAAATATTATATATAAAAAAAAAGACTCCTCAATAGTACTGATATCAAGTAGTAATAAATTGCATATACATGCAGAATAATGTCCACTATAAAAAAATGGAGGAGATAAGTGATCAGAATTCTCCATGCATTGAGGCAACAACAAACAAGCCTAATTTAGAGTTTACGTTAGGAAGATAACAATATCGATATCGACTTAATTTTTATGTATACATAAGCTTATTTGGATCATAAATTAATTAAGCTTAATACTAAGAGTTATGACCTACTTGAATAAAATATGTAATGAAAGTTCTGCCTAGCTAGCTTTTGATTTCTTTTTCTTTCTTTTTTTGTGGGATTTGTTTCAATCTACGGATAATATGCATGTAGAAGGAAACTATGATGAGTAATTATTGTATACTTCAATAATGTAGAAGTTTACTGCCATTTATTATTAAAGATTTAAATGTGTAGTTCATGACTCGTTATCGCTTCAGTTTTGATAATTTGTGTGACCTAATTAGGCTAATTAAGTAGATGTGGATGATCTGTAATGTGCATATATATGCTGAAATGCAAATAAAAGAATATATATATAGCGTGAAATATATGTTGTGTGGTGATAAATATTTCGTTTCAAATATAAAGATCATGGCATGCATTAATTAAAATATAAAAGGATTCAAACAACTAGAGAAGACATAGCAAAACGTGAAGACAATAATTAAAAGAGAACAAGTACGCATAAGTTTACTTCTGCAGCAAGGAAATATCTGAATAGCGCCTTTTTCTTATATTTAATTATTGGCTTTGGAGCTAGAAATGCAAATGAGATGAGGAAAGTACTTTTTTTGCAGGGATAAGTTCGATAACTTCTTTTCTTTTCTAGTGAAAAAGAGCAATATACAAAAGAATACAAATTTAGTTGTAAGCTTAAACTTTAATTTTTGATTTTTCACTTTATTGGTGAAAATCAAGGTTTCCTACATATCAATTATGTAGGAATTAATTATTATACTACGAGACCTATTGATTTCTACCACTAATAAGATGACAAGTGTAGCATTTGTTTTCCTTTTTTTTTTTTTTTGCAGAACATGCACAAATATTTGTATGTGTTTAGAAAAATGAAGGCCATGGTAAAGAACTTGAGGGATAAGTGTCTAATAAATGGGGAAGAAATAATCCTTCACTTTGTTCCTTATGCAACTTAGAAAATGAAACTGTTTCTCACTTATTTTTTGAATGCAATTTCAGTTATTACATATGGAGCCAGATAAAAACTAAGATGAACATAAACAATGTTAGCAGCATGGATTTAAAGCAGATTATCATGGACATCTCCAATCATTTCAAAGGAAAATCTCTCGAAAAAGATCTTGCTCATGTTCTGATAACCACAGCTGTATATCATATTTGGAAGGAGAGAAATAATCGTACTCATAACAAGCTTAAGATGTCCAAAGAACAAAGATGGCTGATTATTGATAATGATAGCAGAATCATTCTTCAGAAATCAAAGAAAAAAGTTAAAGACCAAACCAATTTTGACTTCCTAGCGGATCTGTGGAGCAAAGATGCTGGTTGCAAGCATACAGAACGTTATCTCCTCAATCCGAAGGCTCATCAAAACGACTTAAGCTCTCATCCGCAGTCTACCCAGAGCGACAATGGGCTCCAAATCATCAGGCATCGTAGAGCTGGAGAGTATAGCTACAAATATACAGATCTGAGTCGCAATGACACCAGATCTGTAAATTTTAGCTTAAGAAATCAAGTCGCTGGTTTGAATAACTACGCCAACTCTTGCAAAGCTGACAGTAGCATGAGAAGCAAGCTCAATCATGGGCTTTCTTATTGGGAGAGGGGTGAGAGTAGTGGAAAGGAGAAGACTGAAGAGATCTAAGCTCTCGCGTTCGAGTTTTCCTCGTCGCCATTATTTGTTTTAGGGCTTGAGGCTGTGAATTATGTTTGTCGGCTAGGGTTTTGATTTCTTTTGTGATTTCATAAGAGATGCGGGTTTGTGTTTTCTTACCCGGTTTGTACTGGGCTCAGCCCATTAACCTTATTTCAAAAAAAAAAGTGTCTACTTTCGTTTCTTTTACATAAAGTACAAGTACATCATTCAAAGAGACATGCAATAGCTGTCCAACCAGATCAGCTCCACTATACTAGGATATGAGTGTCTAAAACATGAATAGAACGTGCTATAATAAAACACACCCCACCTGGATATCAAAACATCCATGAAACCAGCCAATTAAGTCCAAAGAGTATCTAGGAGTAATGGTAAGAAGTTGAAACTTTCCTCCTAATTTATTAGCACAGCCAACAATGGCTTGTTCGGTTGAAAAACCAGCCACCACACAACTAGATGTGTTTTGTTCACTTCGCCGTGGTTAGTTTTAAACGATTTCATAGTTGGTTCACTGAACAGAAGACCGGTTTTTCAAGCGGTAAAAACTTTGCCGTTTTATTGCAAATATGGGTTAAAGCAGCGAAGAAGCAAATTGACTAAAACTGCAAAAGACTTTGCCATTTTACTTAATTTGTACAATAAAACGATAAAGCCTTTGCCGTTTTATTTGTTTGTAATTTTTAATAAACTAGTCATGTGGCTGGTTTTGAGGTTATCTGAATGTGTTAATGGTTCCTTCAGTGCAAAACGAAGAAAAAGAGGAGAAGTGAACAAGTCCATTGTTGGTAATGGTCGAAGTCTGTCAGCACAGTGGCGTTGCTACTCCCGAAATCTCCCTCAGCACACAGTCAAGGTAATCTCCCTTAAGCTTGTAAAAAAACTTCGTTTCATCCTTCTCCTCTTCATAAGCTCATTTAGCAAAAATATTATGACTAGCGTGATAACATGGTCCACTTTCCAAATGATTACAAATATCAGCTTTCTGACACCGACTAAGAGATATATCCTTCGAAACAATGATTTTCATCTCACTGCCAACATTTGTGCTTCCTTGGAATCTTCTTGTAAAGTGGCAATAAGGCATCTATGAACCAAAGATATTGGAGACTCAGGTTCTGGTACGGTGGGGGTAGGAGGTGCAGCTTGCGAGGGAACCCATAAACATTGATGGTAGACCAAAAGCAACCACAAAAGCATAAGATGGATTATCCAAGGTAGGCTTGGCATCTTCTTGGGTACGGTTCATGGCTAAGGTGGGATTTCTATATCCACATTTGAAACTGAAGCTAAGATATCAAAGCATTAGATGACATCTTAGCACTAGGCGGGGGCAGTTAGAGCAAGTGGAGTTGGACTTGACCACGAAACTCCACTTAGGAGGCCTGAGTAAGAGTGTCTTGGTCAAGATGGGAGGAGGTTCGAGTAGACTAGCTTTGTGAGGAGGAAAGGAAAGAAGTGAATGCGGTTTGATGCAACATGTCCAAATGACTGACAAGTAGAGTATATATCTAGTTTCCAGTTATAAATACATTAAAAAAAGCATATTTATCATCCATTAACCAAAACTTAAGTTTTGAAGGCAAAGGTCTATTAGGTTTGGCCTCAATCAATGCCTTGGCATATTTGAATCATTTTGATCTCATGCTGACTCGTCAAGACAGATAAGGTCTCGAACATGAAGTACCAACTGTTAGCATATTGATCCAAATACTGTTTGGTCTTTTATCTGTTTGGCCTTTTATCTGTTTGGCCTTTTAGCATTTTCTTATGTTTTCTATCTATATAAACCTATCTCTGTAACCCTAATGTAATCAATCTTCTTGCTCAGCCATCTTGCTGAATAATATGAATTATCTTCTTCTTCTTCTTATTTGATTTTATAAACGTTTTACAAACGTTAACATGGTATCAGAGCAAGGTTCCTGTTTTTGCCTCGTCGCTGCCTCAACCTGAAACCCTAGCCTCGTCGCTCCTCGCCGCTGACCGCTGCCTTGTCCCCCAGAGCCTGCCACCCAGCTGATCTCCCCAGAGCTCCCGTCCTCGTCCCAGCCCCTGCCCCTGCCGCCCTCGTCCCAGCCCCAGCCTCTGCCGCCCTCGTTCCAGCCCCAGCCCCACAACCGATCTCCCCAGCCCCAGTCCCTGCCCTTGCCGCCCTCGTTCCAGCCCCAGCCGCCCTCGTCCCTGCAGCCCTTGTCCCCACCGAAACCCTAGCACACCGAAAATCCTACCCTTGTCTCAAAACCCTAGTTCCCCGAAACCCTAGCCCAATTGCAAACTCGATCTGGAGCAGTTGCTGACTTCAAAATATGGCAGGAGGTGATGATTCATTACAGGCTATTAGTGTTCGTTTAGATGGAAAAAACTATTCTTATTGGAGTTATGTCATGAAAAATTTTCTGAAAGGAAAACAGATGTGGGGATATATTTCTGGTGTTATTGTGGCTCCTGAAACTACTAATGTTGAATCAATGGAGAAATGGGATACCAACAATTCAAAGATCATCACTTGGATTAATAATTCCGTTGAGAATAAAATTGGTATGCAATTGGCTAAGTATGATACTGCTAAGCAAGTCTGGGACTATTTGGAGCGACTTTTTGTGCGCTCTAACTTTGCCGTTCAATATCAATTAGAGGCTGATATTCGGTCATTGTCTTAGAATGATCGAAATATTCAAGATTTTTATTCTGAAATTACTGCTCTTTGGGATCAATTGGCTATGACTGAGGATGCTCAGCTTAGGTCATTTGCTCCATATATCGCTCGTAGGGAGGCACAACGTCTTGTTCAATTGTTGATGGCTCTTCGACCAGAGTATGAGCATTGTCGTGCGTCCATCCTACATCGCACTCCTTTACCTTCTGTTGACTCTGTTCTACATGAATTGTTAGCTGAAGAAACTCGCTTGAAGTCTCAAACTGAGAAAGTTGCACAGACCTCTTCTGCATCTGTTCTTGCTATGGGAATTTTACCAATCCCGTCTCAACGCAACAAAATAAATATCAAGAATGGTCGTGATTGTAATTACTGTAAACAACCAGGCCATTGGAAAAATCAATGTCCTGAATTATTAGCTCGTCAAAAAAATCAAAAGCAAGGTGATAGATCACAACAGCAACAGCGTGGCAGCCAACAACAGTCCTTCTCTACTGCACAAGGATATGGACAGTCACGTGGTAGTTCCCAGTTTAAGACTGCTGCATTGGCACATCCTTCTGGTGAATCAGGTGTTGACTCCTCTATGGACTCTCTTGTAGAACAATTTCAGAAGTTCCTTGCTAGCCAGTCTTTGTCTCAAAACATGACTGCTCCTCAGTCTCAGCATTTTTCCATGTCAGCTCCCTCCATATCAGGTTTGAATTCTCCTTTGTGGATTTGGATTCCGGTGCTTCATATCATATGTCCCATGATTGTTCATCATTTATATCTATGTCTTTTGATTCTCGCTCACCTTCTATTTTGACTGCTGATGGCACACCTTTGCCATTAACAGGAATCGGTACAATTCAAACCACACACGTTTCCCTCCCAAATGTTTATTGCATTCCTAAATTAACTATGAACCTTGTGTCGGTCGGACAACTTTGTGATCTTGGATATCTTGTTCATTTTTCTTCTACCACTTGCTCTGTGCAGGATCCCAACTCCAAGAAGGTGATTGGGACAGGCCGTAGGCAGGGCGGTCTCTATGTTTTGGATGACTTACACATTCCAAGTCATGTCGCTGCTGCCAGTATTGACCTTTCTTCTTTTCATTTAACTCCATTGTCTTCTAAGTTTTATTTGTGGCATTCTAGACTTGGTCATATTTCAAGCTCTCGTCTTAAATTTTTATGTAATTCTGGTGTTTTGGGAGATTTACGTTCTCATGATATTTCAGATTGTAGTGGTTGTAAACTTGGAAAATTTTCTGCTTTACCCTTTAATCAAAGTCTTTCTACTTCCACTGCACCTTTTGATTTAGTTCACTCTGATGTTTGGGGTCCAGCACCCATCCCCACAAAAGGTGGGTGCAGATATCATGTCTCTTTTATCGATGACTATACTCGTTATTGTTGGGTTTTTCTGATGAAACGTCGTTCTGAGTTTATTGATATATATACTGCCTTTCAAGCATATGTTAAAACACAACACTCTGCTATTGTTAAATGCTTTCGTTCTGATTTAGGGGGGGAATATACTAAGGGAGACCTTTCTAACATATTCACGGCTGATGGTACTTTTCATCAGTCTTCCTGCACTGATACCCCGCAACAAAATGGTGTTGCTGAAAGAAAACATAGACACATTGTTGAAACTTCCCGTTCTATGATTCTTTCAGCTAGTGTTCCAAAAGAATTTTGGAGAGAAGCTGTTCTTACTTCCGTTTATCTTATTAATAAAATCCTGATTTCTCATAATTCTGGGATTTCTCCTCCTGTCAAGTTGTTTGGTCAAACTCCCGATTACTCACACCTAAAAGTGTTTGGTTCCACTTGTTTTGTTCTTCGTCCACACGTAGAGCGTACAAAATTATCTTCGCGTGTTGCTATATGTGTTTTTCTTGGGTATGGTATTGGACAAAAAGGCTATCGCTGTTATAATTCTTCTTCAAATAAACTATATGTTTCTCGTCATGTTTCCTTTATTGAGCATATTCCCTTCTACTCTATTCCAGCTAGTCCTCATAGTATGACTAAGTCTGATCTTATTCACATTGATCCATTTCCTGCTGATAACCCCTCTGATTCACCACTCATTACCATTGAAACACCGTCATCCATACACTCTGTTCCTCCTCCTTCTGCAGGTGACACTTTATCTCCTGCTACTACGACTGTTCAAACACCTCCTGTAATGACAGATCCTGTTCAACCTCGCTATCCCACTCGAACACGTAAATCTACTCAATTATCAGATTTTGCTTACTCTTGTTACTCTCGGGCTTTTGCTTCATTTCTTGTTTCCATTGACACTTTCTATGAGCCTTCTTCTTACTCGGAGGTTGTTCGTTCTCCTATGTGGCAACGTGCGATGTCTGAGGAAATGTCTACTTTAGACAAAACTGGTACCTGGGATCTTGTATATCTTCCTACTAGGAAGAAAACTATTGGTTGTCGATGGGTATATAAGATTAAAACCAAGTCAGATGGTTCTATTGAGCGATACAAAGCTCGTTTAGTTGCTAAAGGATTTGCCCAAGAGTATGGCATGGATTATGAGGAGACATTTGCTCCTATGGCTAAAATGACATCTGTTCGGGTTCTTATTGCTGTTGCGTCCAGTCGTAAGTGGGACATCTCTCAAATGGATGTTAAAAATGCTTTTCGTAATGGAGATCTTAAGGAAGAAGTTTACATGGTTGCTCCACCTGGCGTTTCTCATGCTCCAGGTCAGGTTTGCAGGCTTAAGAAAGCTCAATATGGTCTTAAGCAAGCACCTCGTGCTTGGTATGAGAGATTTTCGAATGTTGTTACATCACTTGGTTTTACCTCTAGTCCCCATGATTCAGCACTTTTTGTCAGATTAACTTATGCAGGCCGTATTCTTCTTCTACTATATGTAGATGATATGATCATTACAGGTGATGACAGTAATGGTATTATGAGCATTAAAGCCACATTGTCTCGTTGTTTTGATATGAAGGATTTGGGTCATCTACGTTACTTTTTAGGCATTGAAGTAGCTTCCTCAGAAAAAGGCTATCTTCTTTCCCAATCCAAATATGCCACTGACATTATTCATCGTGCTGGTCTTACTGATACACATCATGTTGATTCACCACTTGAGGTAAATGTCCGATATACTCCGACCGATGGGAGTCCTCTTTCTGATCCCACTTTATATTGTTCTATTGTTGGTTGCCTTGTATATCTGACCATCACTCGTCCAGATATTGCCTATGCTGTTCACATTGTTAGCCAGTTCGTATCTTCCCCTACCTCTGTTCATTGGGCTGCTGTTATGCGCATTCTTCGTTACTTGCAAGGAACACTTTATCAGAGTCTTTTGTTTCCATCGACCTCATCTTTGGAGCTTCGTGCTTTCTCTGATGCAGATTGGGTTGGTGATTCAACGGATAGAAAATCCACATCTGGCTTTTGCATATTTTTAGGTGATTCCCTTATTTCATGGAAGAGCAAGAAACAGGATGTTGTTTCTCGGTCTTCTACTGAGGCAGAGTATCGTGCTATGGCCTCCACTACATCTAAGATCATTTGGTTACGCTGGCTATTGGAGGATATGGGTGTTTCGTTTTCTTCTCTCACTCCTATGTATTGTGACAATAAGAGTGCTATTCAAATTTCTCACAATACTGTTTTTCATGAGCGCACCAAACATATTGAGATTGACTGTCATTTCACTCGGTATCACTTGTTGCATGGAACTATTTCTCTGCCTTTTACTTCGTCATCGACGCAACTTGCAGATTTCTTCACGAAGGCTCACACTATCGAACGTCATAGATTTTTCATTGGCAAACTCTTGATGCTTCTTGCTGTACCATCGCGTGTTTGAGGGGGGATGTTAGCATATTGATCCAAATACTGTTTGGCCTTTTATCTGTTTGGCCTTTTATCTGTTTGGCTTTTTATCTGTTTGGCCTTTTAGCCTTTTCTTATGTTTTCTATCTATACCTATCTCTGTAACCCTAATGTAATCAATCTTCTTGCTCAGTCGTCTTGCTGAATAATATGAATTATCTTCTTCTTCTTCTTCTTATTTGATTTTATAAACGTTTTACAAACGTTAACACCAACCACTTCATACCATCGCAAAAACTTAAAAATCTAAGGATTTTTTCAAAAATAAACCCATATCAATAGAGCACTTCCTCCCTAGCATATCCACTGAGTGATGATGAAGAATTTGCCTCTAATAATGACTGAATTTACTTCTTGAAACTATATTTTGTTTGTCGGGAAAATTTTGGATCAACACCTCAAACGCGATGAAAATGATAGGATCACGTTGATAGTGAGATAAAACCAATGTTTTTAAAACCGGACCCGGCCCAGGTCGAATCGCGGTTAACCGCGGGCCTTTAGCCATCATGGCCCGGAAGTCAGTTGGGCCTCCAATGCGCATGAACCGCCCAAGAACCGTAAAAACCGATTTGAACCGCGGTTGTTGGACCAATAATGAATCGATCTATCCAAAAATTTCAGCAAAACACGTAAGCCCAATTTGTAAAGCTTGTTTTGCCAGCCCAGTTTAATACATGTATGCTAACAGAGCATAACAAGGTGTAGGGACTTCCTTATAAAGAGGTAAGGCCATAGACTTTTTTCCATTTTCTGCAATGTGGGATATATGTTCTCATCAATATGAAAAGAATCAAGCAGCACTGTCTATGAAGTTTTTCTCTTCATGCATATCTTTTAATTACAACTCAATAAAAAAGTATGTCAAATTCTAGCCTAGCCTACTGCAGCTTGAATAAAAAAGTAATTCAAATTCAAATTCATGCATATGCTTTAATTTACCAATTCAAATTAACCAACATGTCTATAATTCACATTTTAAATGTACAAATTATTAAAGAAATAAAAATGCACGGTTTCAGCGGTCCGACCGGTCCGACCTTTAGAACCTTGAACCTTGAAACGCCACGGTTCGACTTACGGTTCGGTTCTCAAAACAATGGATAAAACAAATAAAAAACTAATATCCTAAAATAAGCAATCACTGATGCACAAACAGAAAAGAAAATCACATATAGAATTTTTATTGGTTACATGATCGCGAGATAGTGTACATCAACTTTGTGAAAAGGAGATTTTATAACTTTCTAAGAAAAGAAATTACAAGATTGATAAGAAAAGCTAAGAAGAAGAAATACGAAGAAATACAAGTTTAGAGGATGATCTTAATCACTAAACAATGACCATCTTTATTTCGAAATTATTACTCAAAACCTCTCAATCGACCATGATTGACTTGTTTTCATATTATATTTGGATTGTGTTTTTTGGTTTGAAGATATAGTGTTGAGTTTATAGTTGAGGGTTTGGATTAGAGACGTAGTGTTTGAATTCAGTGATGATCTGCTATGGCTTAGATTTATTGTGTGTGCGCACGATGTGTGTGTTGTTTATGGAAGGATGAAAGTGGGTCGTTCCATATTTAGTAAGTGGCTCAATATGTAGTTGTTCGACCTAATGAAATATCAGTTGATGTGCGAGGACATCACTTGAACATCTGATCACAATTCTCAATTTGAAAGATTTTTTGTGCATGGAAATGATCGGTGTAGCAGGTTGTTTCTAGCATTGATAATTTCTCTCATATCTCATATAACAATTCCCCATGTGGTGGACTGCACAGTGATATGCAATAACTTATGAAGTATGTGATATGCTATGCATGAGCTGGCATGCTTGATAACTCAAGCGTTAACAGGCCGGTGTGCTCGTAATTATTGTGTTAAGTAAGCGGACAACATTATAGATAGTGATGCCTAAAGAGCTGTAATTTGTGACAATGCATGAAAGTGTGTGTATTGTTGTGTTAGGTAAGTGGGCAGCATTATGTGACAATGATGCAAAATCTCCGTTATAGCGCATAACACTCTTCGACCACTACGCTATTTCAATTTAATGTTATTAAATAGTAGATTAGCATTAAGCCTCGCTATTTTCCGCTACACTCGCTAAATCAAGGCATTTTAGCATCCGCTTTAGCAACATTAATATACAAATGCTGATTTGACTGGTTCTCTTTTAAACCAAATCAACAAAGTCAGGGTAAAAAACCTAATTTTAAGGCATAAGTGCTCAATAAAAGTTAGAAATCGATTGTAGTCACCAAATCTAGTCTGCATAAATCATGATATTCTTCGGTTTTGTTATATAAGGTTAAACAATGTATCCTTTTCCTACACAACTGATGTGTGAATAAGAATAAATTAACTTTAAATATATGGTTTTATATCTACTGAAGTTTTTTGTACCTCCGCTATTTCCCGTTATATCCTCGCTTTATCCCTGCTATAACTTTCTACACCTCCACCGCTGAGTGCTTTAACTACATGGCAATGAGGCATAAAAATCTATGATTTGTGAAAATACATGAAAGTTAATTATTGCTATGGGAAGGTTTTCTATCTAGTGGTATAGACAGGTTGCTTTTGGAAAAGACGAATAAAGACTCTAAAGATGTAGTAGGAGGCTTATTTTGCAAATAAAAGTTAGTTTGATATTTTTGCTATGCACAACTGGAGTTTATAACTGATTAAGTGTTCATGATAGTATCTTCATATGTCTGGCACAAAAGCATATTTATGTTTTATTATATTTACCCTTCACGAAAAATGAGTAGGGTTAACGAATATGTAATGACAATTATGTAGAGACAATTTGATGTGATCGAATTATTTAGCTGCTCTATTTACATAATATTATGAAAAAAATAATACTAATCTCACTTTGTCGCTTGAAAATAATTCTGGTGATGACTCAGCATCATCAGCATTCATTTTTTAGCCTCGAAGTAGGAGATGTTGAATGATCCATTAAGTCTTTAATAACGGTCGTCCAATAGTACTCCAACCAAGCAGTCTTCTTGGTATGCCTTTTGCCCCCAGTATGACCTCCAAAAAAGCCTTCATGTAGTTCTTTAAGGACTGTTCGACTTTCCCCTAGGTGATGCAACTTTGGAGCACAGTAAAGTAGCCTCTCTTGTATTGTTTTCCATCCATGACTGTGTAGTAGTATCTCGGTAGATAATTTTTCTAACCTCTTTGCACTCTCTAGGCAGCTCTTCGCTCATCAAGTATTTGAAGAGCGGAGTCATCCAACTACTTTGTTGTTCATCACCAATCTCCATAAACATTTCCCAATATTCGATGCATTGGCTGCTTCGGATTTTCATCAGGACCTAAGTGGTGGCCTTTATCGGATTCCTTGCCACCTAGGTTAGGTGATCAGACTTGGTATTCTTCTCCCTTATTATTTGTTCAAGCTTTAAGTCAAAGAAGGAGCCAATGAATTTCTTGGTCCCAATGACATATAGTGCTAGTATTTTGTCCTTCACTTGGAGCCGCTCACTAATTTTAGCTGACCACGAGTAAGGGGTCACAGTATACTTCGATTGATTTAACCTTGAGCTCCATCATCATTTATAGGTCGGTCAGGATGGCTCCGTATTCAGCTTCATTGTTGGTTGCTACAAAGTCCAAATTTACAATGAATAAAATTTCATGTTATGGTAATTAGGACCATGCATACCCCTACCTCTTTTTTGTTTGATGCCCCAATTTAACATAAAGTTTCCAGGAGCAGTGGGCATTGGGTGTATCTTTTTGGTCATTGTTCAGGCCATAGAATTCTATAATAAAGTTGACCAAAGCTTGACCTTTAATAGAGGCGCAACGGAGGAAGGTGATGTGGTGTTGGTCAAGTTCCACCACCCACTTCAGGAGGCGACCCGCTATGTCAAGCCGACTCAAGACTTACTTCGGGGGATGGTTCATGAGGACTTTGATGAGACGGGTCTGGAAATATAGGAGGAGTTTAGGAGAGTTGATGAGCAGGAAATACACTAAATTCTCCAATCAAGCATATCTTGCCTCTAGGCCTGTCAAACTTTCTCTAACATAATAGATTAGTCGATGAATATATCCTTCATCTTGTACTAAGAAAGCGTTGATCGCATGGTCAACGATTGTGAGGTAGAGGTAAAAGTCCTCCCTATCCAAGGGCTTTTAGAGAATTGGAGGTGTTGCCATATGATATTTCAATTCCCAAAATCTTCGATGCATTCATACATCCATATAAAGGACATTCTCTTCTCATAAAGGAGCACTTCTTCGGGTTTACCTTCATGTTGTATTTGTGGAGGATGCCAAATGTTTAGACTAGGTTTTACACATGTCTCTTCGCTTTTCCAGACTTCACCAATATGTCGTTGACATAAACTTCCATTGACATTCCAATCTATTCGACAAACATCTTGTTTGTCGGGCCTTTGATAACCATATAACAATACATTCCTGCATTGGTGATGAATGAAGTGTGTTCCTAGTCGAAATGATGCACAACAATTTGATTGTACCTTAAATAGAAATCTATGAAAGTCAATAAGTCGTGTCCGTCGGTTGCTTCCATAGGCCTATCGATGTGAGGCAGAGGAAAGCTATCTTTTGGGCAGGATTTATTGAGGTTAGAGAAGTTTGTGCATGAGTGTGATGGGTTTGTTCTCCTCCAATGATTATAGATGAGTCCTTTGGAATTAAGAGTGAAGTATTTATGGTATCATTTATTACAGCTTGCCAACTGGGGTGGACTTTTTAATTCCAAGTGGAAATGAGCTCTCGTGTCATGGCTTGGCTGACTAGGGAGACCTAGATTTTGATGTCTTCCGCCTTATCCCGAATAGAAGCATTGAGTGGTTCTCATGTTCCCTTGAGTGTGGACCCGCTACGGAGAGGCAATGGATCTGCTTTAATTTGGTTAGGGATTCTAGCATGGGTGGAAGCATTGGTCAGCTCTTGCATCTTCTCAGAGTGGTTGATCTGATAAAGTCTGGCTTGAGCAGGAACCTTAAGGGGTTTTCGCACTCTCTTGGACAATTTGATTTGATTAATGCTTCTAACATGGATGGGAGTGTTAGTCGGCTCTAAGATCTTCTTGAAATTGCTGATTTGCTAGGATTCGACACGAGTAGGAATCTCGAAAGGTACGCGCATTCTCGAAGGGATTTAATGTGTTAGCCCCATCATGGGTAGGAGCAATTGAGTCCTCTAGTAAGCTCTCAAAGTAGCCTTTGTTGAGGGTTGTCTCCTCTTTTTGGAGCATGAGCACTCTTTTTTTAGCTTGTTGATGAGATATAATATACCAGTCTATGATAGCTTATTGATTGCTACAGTTGCAGCCAACTCCTCCCTAGAATGAGAATTTCATAACGATTCACTCATATGCAAAAACCCGACCCACCTTCAAGAATGTTGTAGGCGAAAGGGCATTCCACTACAACAACGTTTACCTAAATCTTAGTGGAGTACAGTTCCCCATCGAAGGTGACAACATGCGAGGTTAACCCTTATGGAACAATCCAAATGTCATTAAAGCCATAGATGGCTTGGGCGCATGCGGTGAGGATTGATGGTGGAAGCTTCACATGGTTGAAGACATTTTTGAACATGCATTTCATAGAGTTACCCCTGTCGATGAAAACTCAATGCACTTTGGTGTTTGTGATGTTGATGGAGATAATCGTGGGGTCATGGTACGGGCACTGACTCCTCTTTTATTTTCAATGGTGAATACCCTGTTACCTCTTCTTGGGCCCATCTATTGCTTCCGACCACAAGAATCGTCAGCCGTGAACTCCCCCTTCCCCCATTCATTGCTCTAAGTCATTAAAAGGCAGATTTTATTTTATGGAAGGGGGAGCAATGGGTAGTATGAGCCCTATACGACGAGATTGGCTTAGGCACATGTGCATTGTGTGTGAAGTCGTAGGAGGGTGCTGCATGCACCTCCCTGTTCCAGGTAGAAGCGACCCTGATAGGGGTCTCAAACATAAACCTCTCTCGAGTGTCTTGCATGATGTTGAAAGTTAAAGGAACTATGGGCGAGAGTGGGGTCTTATTTGTAGCAGTTAAAAGTCATGGACGATAGTTGACGATTTCATGAGCTACTACCTGAGCACAAAGGTCATTAAGGTCACAGGCTATGAAATTCATTGTTGGCTTGGTGCTCCTCTGT
Organism: Allium fistulosum; assembly: GCA_030737815.1. Taxonomy (NCBI): domain Eukaryota; kingdom Viridiplantae; phylum Streptophyta; class Magnoliopsida; order Asparagales; family Amaryllidaceae; genus Allium; species Allium fistulosum. The sequence continues at coordinate 73,588,237 of CM060903.1, forward strand.
GCTTCAGTGTTTCATCTCCTAGTTGATGTAGATACATAGCCTTCCTTTCTAGCACTGCGATGCCATTGGTACCACGCGATTTCGTTAAGTTTTGACGGAGATACGAAGATTTTGGTTTGTTTGGTAAAGAGAGAAAGAAGAAGGAAGAGAAAGTGCGTGTTCGATTTCTGGAAAACTGAAAGTACATGAATTGGTTTTAAGCATAAGGAGGTAAAAGTAACCGTTCACTTTGATTCAAATTTCAAACTTGGCACACAAATCAACACGGCACCGTTTCACCACAATTCCTTCATATTGACTCCAAATGAGGCAAACTGAAATACCATGTAAACCAGAAAATTAGACTATCGCAATGATGCTGGTTTAGTCATCATCCAAAGTTAGAAAAATGACCATTTTGCCCTCCTTAATTTTTATTCATTTTATTAACATATTAAATTCAAATATTTTCATATTATAATATTATTAATTATTAATTAAAAAATTTATCAATTTTTCGGGGTATTACATGTTGTTTCTCAGCATGTTGTCTTTTTAGAAAAGGAATTTCCATCAAAGGAAATTAACAGCGAAGTTGTGGAATTGGATGAGATCTGAAAGTCTAACATGGAGACTGAACTAGAAGGAGAACTAAATTTCAACCGTATAAGAAAATACGCAACCTATTAGAAGGTCTAGTTGGTTACCTTGCACACCAATGAAATGCTATGCCTTTCTCGTGGATGGTGAGAAGGAGGACTGTGTCTTAGATGACAACACTCCTCTGTCGTTCGAACAAGTACTACAGAGTAAAGACTCAACACTTTGGCTAGGAGCTATGAAATCCAAAATGGATTCCATGTATGAAAACAAAGTTTGGACTTTGGCTAATATAACCGAAGGGATAAATCCTGGCAGTTGTAAATGGATTTTTAAGAAAAAGATGAATGCAGATGGACAAGTGGAGACTTACAAAACAAGGTTAGTTGCAGAAGGATTTCATCAAATTCAAGGTGTTGATTATCACGAAACTTTATCACCCGTAGCAATGCTTAAGTCCATTAGAATAATGCTAGCTATTGCTGCATTATATGACTAAAAAAATATGGCTAATGGATGTAAAGATGACATTTTTATATGGTGATTTAGAAGAGACCATCTATATGTCGCAGTCCGAGGTTTCGAGGTCAGTGGGAGTGATGGCAAGGCTTACAAGTTGTTAAAGTCTATATATGGACTTAAATAAGCTTCAAGAAGTTAGGATAAGTATTTTGATAAAGTAATCAAAAAGTTTGGTTTTTATTCGAACACAAAGGAAGCATATGTATAATGGAAGAAACATGGAAAGCTATCTTGTTCTTAGTTTTATACCTTGATGATCTACTATTAATTGAGAATGACGTTTCGTTATTGCAATCAGTGAAAGCTTGACTTTCCAAGAATTTCTCCATGAAGTATTTGGAAGAAGCAACTATATCTACATATAAAGATCTATAGAGATGGATCTAAGAGGCTATTGGGATTGCCCCAATCTCTATACATAAATATTACACTAAAAAGATTAAATATGGAAATTTTCAAGCGTGAAAATGTTCTAGTGCAATCTGGAGTCGTTCTTCCAAAGAAGGATGCTCCTCAAACTAATGAGGAGAAAGATTGTATGAATAGGATACCATATGCTTCGGCAATCGGTTCCATAATGTATGTGGCATACACATTAGGATGTGTAAGTTGATATTCACTTTAATTATTGATAAAAGCATTGGAAGGCTATAAAATGTATGCTAAAGTATTTATGAAATACTATGGACGTATTCCTAAAATATGGGAATGGAGACCACCTTATGAAGGGGTATACATACTCTAGCTTTCAAAGTGATATCGAAGATAGTATGTCAGCGTTAGGTTATGTCTTTAATATAAACAGTGGGGTCACCTATAGTAAAAGTTCAAAACATGAGATGGTGGCTGATTCGATGATGGAGGTCGAGTACATCGCCCTCAATAAAACGGCTAAGGAAGCAATATGGAAGCTTTAGTTTTTAAGTGATCTACGAGTGATTCCCGACATGGAGAATCCAATGGCATTATTTTGCGACAATGATACAATGATGCAGATCGCAAAAGAACCTAGTGCACACAAGAAATCATGACATATTCTTTGAAAATTCCACCTAATTAGAGAATTTGTTGAAAGGAAAGAGGTCATGATACAAAAAGCGGATATGAAGGACAATATAGCAGATTCATTCACGAAGGGACTAACTCGGTCAGTTCTCTTCAAGCTGATCGAAGGGACGAGATTAAGATTCCATAATTAGCTCCAAATGCAAGTGGGAGATTGATAGAGTTAGTGGTCTTCCCTAGGGGCAATTGTATAATTTATTGTAAATTATTAACTCTGCAATAAAATCTATTTCAAAATAAAAGGTGTTTTTCTATCCATTATATCTTGTTATAATGTGTTGTATTGTTTTATTTAACTTAATAGAAAATCCATAAATGGTATGTTTTGTGATAGCAATAATGATGTGTTGTAATCATGAGCAATTTATCATAATATAATAAACATATCATTTTAAATATTCCTAGCCAAGATATATCGAGACTGGATATAGATATATCTGTTGTGACTAGAGTACGTAAAACTCTCCAAATGTTGGATAGTGTATTACTCATGGCTACTAGAGGCAGTAAGAGGTTACGTACTAATATTTATTTGATAACGGTGGAATGACTTACTCGATATTTTTCTATTGGTCGATATAGCTTAGGTTAAACAGGAAATATCAAAGTGACAATGTTACACACGGTTATTTCGACTTAATAATAACGTTGAACTTCACTGTGGACACTCCACTTTTATTATATTTAAATAGTGGCATGACATCCATTGAACGACTATAGTTGGGTCTGAGTTGAAGCATTGGAAGTGAAACACCATTCAACATAGAATTCGTCTCCTTGGTTATATGAGGTTAGCATCATGGTCAACTGAAATCAACTTAAAGTAAAAGTCTCTGGCTAGAGCACCCTAGTTAATAATAATTGTTATTATTGAACAAGAATTTTGTGTTTGGACTATATAAGTTGAGTATGGATGATATTGGGATTTTGACCATTACCAAATTTCATAAGTCCTAACGTGATATAGTTTTGACAAAGGGAATTAGTGTAAATAATTATCACTATTGGGGACAGCCTAAAGTAGTAAAATTGGATTTTACTAAAACTCTATAAGTGATAAATTTAGCTAAACTGTCACACCACTAGCTAAGGTGACTCGTGAACGTTAAAATTCAAATTGTTTGATAATAATCGATGATCGAATCTACACCTAGGAGTCACACAACCGCAATGTTGAATACTTTGAATACCACCTAATTTAATTAAATTATAATTGTTATAAATTAATTTAATTAATTAATATTTTTGAAGTATTAATTATAAAATTTTATTTGATTTGTTTTGATCATTATTGAAAATAACACGTATATAAAAGTTATATATACACGTATCGATATACGATATCGGTTTACATTTGGATTTGATTTAAATGTAAGTTACCAAATATGGTTTTAAAGTAGAATAAAAGCCCATAGTGCATGTGGTATGATCAGCCAAATTTAGAGGGAAGGATGGTGATATGCTTGATATTTTTGACTTTGAATTGATGGAGAAAAGGATGGATCTAGATCCATGTTTTCCTCTCTTCTTTTTCTCTTATCTAAACTCATTACCCCTCACATTTTACACTTTACTTTTTGGTTCTCTTCCACCCCTTACCTTTTATCGAAAATTCCAAACCCCCTTCCTCCTTTATTTAAAACTAAACACAACTTTGAATCAAATTAAAGAAAGGTGCATGGATCTCTGTGACTACTAGCAATTTCTAAAAGAGCTTGAATTACATTCTAAGGGTTATTCGATTTAGCGTTCAGGGTGTAACAACAAGGCCACGGTTAAGGTAATTTTATTTTACAATGATTAATATGTGTAATCATCATGGTATTGTGCTTGTATAGGTTAGATTTATATCACAAATGCTTATAAATATTTCCTGTCGATTTATGTATATATAGGTGATTGTCAAATTTAAAAAATGTTTAATGTATATATTCATCATTTAGCTTTTGACCATTTATAAAAAATCATTTTTCATTTAAATATTAATTTTGAAAGGTATTTTAAATAAAATAAAATTTTTAAAGCTAATGTAAACATATGTATATGTATTATAAATTAAAAAAATTATACAGATCATTTCGAATAAAAAAGTTTTTTTCATGCATAGATTTTATTTAATTCGAAACAAACAACCACACACACACACACACACATATATATATATATATGTACAATTTTAAATATTAATTCGTAGATTATTAATATAATATATACATATATATATATATATATATATATAAACATAAATATATATGTATGTATGTATGTATGTATGTATTATATAAAAAATAATATAATTTTTTGCATGGAAATAAAAAAATAATTTTGTGTGGAAATTTAACAAAAAATAGTAACTTTAAATCCATATAGATTTATTTAATTAAATAATTGATTTTTTTTAAATTTTTGAATGGTTAAAATAAATGTTTATATATATAGAATCTTAATTATATATATAAATAATATAAAAATACTAAAATATATAAATAATTTTGAATAATTTAATTTAAAATATATTTATGTGTATTTTCAAATTTAATGAAAAATTATTTTGAATATTTTTAAAAAAACATGATAGGTTAACTAATTTGTAAAATTTAAATTTGAATTTGAATTTTAAATTTTAATCTAGATCTAGTTTTAAATTTCAATTTTATAAGATATAAATTTGAATGTCAAAATTACTTATATTAAATTACAAATAAGCATTTTTTTTAAAGAAACCCTACTCCGAGGAGTAGAGCTAGAGGATTCAGATGGCCCACCACAACCGACCCTCTTTTAAGCCTGTCCAACACAGAACATCAATCCCCCAAGCATTCTTGCTTTTTCAAAGAATAACCACTCTACGTTTTAGGAGTTACACCGCGCAGATTGTTAGGACTCAAACCCATGACCTCAAAGAACTTTGTTTCATAATCGCTAGGCAGTCCTGACCAACTAAGCTATGCACGCAAACCATTATAAATAAGCATTTGAATATGTGTATATATAATTATGACTAATTTTATTATATATATATATGAGTGTGCGAGCGTGTATTTAGCATTTCTTTAAATTTTCTTTTAAATAAAATCAACATTTTATTTGAATTTATAAATGAAAATATATTTTTATATAATTTGTATTATATTTCATATATATGTATCATATACACATATATACGTGCGTGCATGTACAACGGTATAATATGTATATGGTTTGACTTGCCTGTGTATAGATTTTGGGATTTACATCACAATGGACATGTTAGTCACTCGTGTACACTATCGTATTGTCTAAATATATATATATATATATGTGTGTGTGTGTGTGTGTGTGTGTGCGCGCGAGCGCATCAAAGTTATTGTATAAATAATATACATACATATACATACATATATATGTATTTAATTAAACATTTATTATGAAATATTTGTTGTAAATTATTTATCAAATATATGCGTGTGTGTATAATATAATTAGATTTCAAAATTATTTAAAATATTAATTTTTAAGATAATTTAAAACCTTTATCTTCTATTATGAAAAACAAAATTAACTTTTTTAAATTTATATACACACACACATGGATATATTATATAAATTATATATATGTATTTAATTAATTATTATATATATAATATTTTTCATATTAAATACATATATTTGATGTTGCTCGTGGCCTAAAAAAAATATTATTTTTAATTTTATTTTTATCAGTTTAAATGATATTTTAAATAAAATATACTTTAAAAATTAAAGCCATGCTGTTTAATAATATATATATATATATATATATATATTTCTGAAATCAAAATGCATATTTTATATTATATAATTTTTTATAGAATATTATATTATTCATAAATGTATTATAAATATATTTTGTTTGTTTGACTAACATTATATTAAATAAATAATTTATATATTTATGAAATAAATAATTTTGTTTACTGCCGAATGGTTTTTAGGTATGTATAAAAAAATTTAAAAACATATATTATACGAATTAATATTTTATAATTTGATTTAACCGATAATATTTTTCAATAATAATAATAAGGAATTAATTTTCTTATTATTAGGCCAAGATCAACAAGATGATATCTATAAAAAAATTATGCATATATTTACATAGCTATCGACATGTGACAATACAATAATATATCGATTCGTAATATGATATGTCAAGATAAAATACGATTGATTGATTAACTTAAGTATTTTTAAATATTATTAAATCTAAAGCATATCTCTCACCAAGGCCTAGAGATCACGCTTTGAAATGATGAAACAACTCCTTGAGTCGAATTCCAATTTTTTGAGTTGCTAACTCTTGAACCGCTTTACCACCGACAATCGAATCAAAGATTTTTGATGTGACTTATACTTGGATATTTTGGGTTCGGAAGGGGATATTTCTGACCAAAATTTGCATGTAAGAGGACGTAACAACCTACCTCATAATTGGCCTAATTTTCGACTCAGAAAAGGCCCACCAAACCTTAGACTCATTCCAAAGCTAGATGTTGGTTGGTAAAATTGATTTAAAGAACAATATACAAAGCCATCTATCTACACATTCAGAATCTCACAGCGTAAGGATAAGATATAGTATCAAAATAGTACCCATTTATTTAAAAATTAAAATATCAGAAAAATACAACATAACCCCATATAATATCGCCAAATATTCTTAGTACATTATTTCAAAATATATAGCAATTTCAATGGTACATCAAAAACATAAAAATAACATAGATGGCTAAATAAATCCCACAAGTCCGCGTCTCCGCCACTATCCCTAAAATCTGCATCATTAGCTCTAACCTGTGTTGCAACAAGGAGGAGTCAAAACAAAAATGCCAAACGAATAAAAATCTTGGGCCTTTCTATAATAGTACTTGGGTAGTATAATTTAAATAAGAATATGCCTTACGTATCCTAACTATATTGTAAGTCCTCCAGCTATAAGCCCGAAGGCTTTCCCAATCCAACTCCATAACCGTTACTCTTTCAACCCAATAACCCATATCTATCGTCAATAATGTTCTATCAATGTAAGAGATCGTATCCTAGCAACTTAGAGCCTTTTTAATGGGAATTAGGTAGACTCTGACCGTTTACTACCTTATTTAGGACAGGTCCCCGTCATTTAATTCCTACCCCAAGGCGGACTCCTTATCGGTACTTATCTAGCTAACATTGCACGAAATCTCTTCAGACCACTCAATATTTCATATCGAAGCAGACCCTTTCAGAGATACCCACTATCGTGCCTAACCACTAACCCTGACCAATAACTACTTCCTACATAGGGAAGAGGCGAGCCCTTACACAGCCACTTAATGCCTTCAATCCCTAAAGCAGGTCCTTCATATTATAACCCATACCCCATAGTGACGTCTCACATTAGTCGGACTATGTATAGCTACTGGTAGCCAGATTAGCTGGGCAGGTTTACCCTATAGAAGTTGGGACCAACCTCGCGACCTCCGTGGTTACTTATTATAGACAATGTCCCACATCAGCTCCAAAGTCATACTGCTTGTAGTCAAATTAGCTAGGCAGACTTCTATGTGCTTTTGACGAACCTCGCATCCTTATAACTAAGCCATAATTTACACCCTCTTAACATACTTTCACATATTTCACCGCATACATTATTAAGGCCTTATAAGAAACTTCTTATTTCGCCTCTACAATTAATTACTTTCCTAAGGGAGGTTTAATAATAATTAATAACCTATTAGCTACACTATTAATCCGTCACACTTATGGGTTATTTATGCTAATACACACACACACGTATGTATGTATGAATGTAAATAAGCGCCTAATACATTTCTAAGCATGTGAAGATTGCATCCTAAACTAACGTTTAAATGTCAAAACTTCAAATTTATACAAGTCTAACCCTGTATCAACAAATATACCCTAAATCCAATATCCACAATACAATCAATAGACTTGTACAAAATAGAATCCATACCCAATTTGTTTTATACTAAAATAGCAGAATCAATCAATAATACAAACTTCCAATTCAAATATTTTTATGCACTATTCAACTTCTTTTTCATGAAATTAGAAGAAGGGGATTTATATTAAATTGCAGAAATATATAGTGCAAACTATAAAGAGAATTCGTACCTTACACACCATTTCCTAATCTATGGAACAGACAGCGTAACGCACACTAAGCATCCATGTTATACAACCATGTTATTTACACAACCATTTACTTAACCAAAAACGCATTGTGTTTATTTATGTAGACATACTATAGGTGAGCTCAATCCTAGCGTGAATACAAGTGTCGTGACATATAGGCATGTACGTAACATCCTAAATATGCAAAAAGTCTTCTATATGAGTGCAAAAGTGACAGTGAAAAATGTGGCAACCATATCCTACCATCCAGTCTAACAACCGTGATGCAAGCAAAACCTAATTTGGAGAGAAAAAGTTTGCCTGAGCAAAGCTTAAGATGAGAAGTCATCACGCTTTCCAGTAGATTTTTCCCACATTGTACTCGGGCCAGCCTAATTACTTTGTTGCGAAGCATCCAATTTCCATGCTCCACAAAGCTTATGGTGATACGAGATGCTATTGGCTTCGTCTCACTATCCCCCAATTGATTAGCCTATACCACAGTTGTTGTGCTTTGAAGACATTTCCTCAAGTGCGAAACGTAAAAAAAGCCTTGACTCATACCTACTTATTCGGTAGCTCCACTCGATAAGCAAGTCTTCCTGTTCTTCCCAAAATTGGGAAAAGTCCAATATATCTTGGTGCTAACTTCCTCGACTTTCCAAATCTCACGGTCTTCTTAAGCGGGGCAACTTTAACAAACACCATCTCCCTTACTTTAAACCCTAACTCTTTTCTTCGCTTGTCCGCATAAAATTTCTAGCGATCTTGTGATGACTAATCAATTCTACCTTTCTTAAAATCTAGTGAATTAAATTTGGTCCGAGTAGGATTTTGTTGGTGGTTTCCCACCAACAATTTGACGATTTGCATAGCCTCCCATAAAGCGCTTCATAAGGTGTCATACCAATCGTCACTTGGTGACTATTATTATATGAGAACTCCCAATGTCCTCCAAAGCCTTCTAAAGTCCATGATGTAAGATCTTAACAAGTCCTCCGGAATCATATTCACCAATTCAATCTGATAATCGGGTTGTGGATGCTAAGCAGTGCTAAGACTCAACAAAGTTCCTAAAGATGTCAGTAAACTCCTCAAAAATTCACTTGTAAATAAGGGGTCCCTATCATTAACGACATTAACCAAAATTCTATGAAATCGAACCACCTCCTTGATATAAATCTATGCTAAAGACGCTGCAGTCCTATTGCTCCTAATGGGAATAAAATAAGCGCTTTTTAGTGAACCTACTATAACCTAAATAGCTTTATTTTCCTTTTGACTCCTAGGCAGCCCATCTATAAAGGCCATTGATATATGCTCCCATTTCCAAGTTCGAATCTCGAATGGTAATAGCAATCCTCAGGGATTTCCTTGCTCGGCCTTAACCTTTTGGCACGGCTAACATTTGGTAACAGATTTTGCTACTCTCTTCTTCATCACCGGCTAATAGAAAATTCTCTTCGTATCCCTATATATTTTATCTCCTCCAAGGTGAATGGTCATCCTTGAATGGTGGTATTCCGCAAGCTAAAAAACTATTTTCCAAAATCCTAAAGTCGATTGAATCATTCTTTATTCCAAGTTACCAACCGAATTTCCTCATAAACTTCTACTCTTACCTACAGTTTATCAGTAGTTAAGTGTCCTTATGAAATTTCCTTATTTACGTTGTTCCCCAATATGTATAAATTAATCTAGCAGTCTAATCTCATCCATAAGATAAACCCAATGATAAAATAAGAACACATCTCATACCATATCGTTTGTTTTTCCAATAATCTAAAGGAGACAATTAGCGATTATAACCCAAATACTCTAAAAGAAAATTTTGTTAGAAACTGTCATTTATCATCAACTGGTGTAAATGATGTTGTGGTCCTAACAGTCTTTAATAAATTAAGATGGACATCCCTGGTATGTCGTTCCACCATCACCCACCTTCCTTAATTCTCCTTCTTGGTTTCTAATAAATGTCCATTACCCGTGATAATAGGTCATTAATGTCAAAATTGGACAATCACTAATCAGTCATCATTTAACCCCTTTAATCTATTTACCAGTTTCAAAATCCGCATATTATGCCTATTCAATTCTTCCATAAATATCATATTAAATTCATTAATCAATCCTCATTTAATTCTTTTTAGTTCTCTATTAATTGAAAATTTATTTCCCATTAAATCTATAATTAATGTCCATAAATCCTAGTTCTATAATTACTAGTTGTAAATAACTAATACGAATATTGTCGTAGATTCTATTTATATATTTTTATTTTTGTATATTAAGCGTGGTTTTTGTGTGTTTATCATATTTCTAATTATAATTTTCAAAATTAGAACATTCTTTTCTACATTTTAATTTACTAGAGCCATCCTTCCAAAAAGGATTACCATTATAATTTTCCATAAGTTAACCAAAAGTGAAATCTTTGCTTCATTTGAAATTACAATGAATTATTTCTTTTCTTTTATTGAAATAGAAAGTGTAAACTACGGAAAATAATATCCATATCTTACACATCTCGTTCCCTTTTTGGAATATCTCTTATTAATTCAAATGACACACACTTTTATACATATTTTGGAATTGGATAATTTATGGAAATTACACGAACCTGCTCCAAATAAATCAAAATATAGAAGTACACATTTTAAGTCAACTAGGGCAACCTAATTTACAACTCAATTAAAGATCTAGAATATCTTTACAACTTTACCATCATTCCACAAATAAATATTTGGGACTGATTTAAAATTTCCAGATCAAGTTGTACATACTATTCCTATTTTATTCATATCCCAAAACCTTACCCTATCTTACATAGGTAGTGATTCCTATCCACTCCATATATATATATATATCTGTGTGTGTGTGTGTGTGTGTGTGTGGTTTAATCCTCACCATTCTTAAAACGAAAATTTCACAATCATGAAGTACTTAATTTGAAACCTTTATCTTAGAAAACCCTATTACGCTAGTATGTTGCAATTGAAATTCAGAAATTTTCCCATTTCAAAATAAAACTTTTAAACATATTTTCCAAATGAATCTCCAACTTGCAAAACAGTTTGAAGAATCAAATTCCCAAAAGCATTTAAACACCATATTTTATTTTATTTTATATATCCATGCCATTTTTATTAAACACAAATTGGAACCCAATTTTTCAAATGCATTTAAACAAAAACTCCAAAAGTATTCAAACACGGTTTTCAAAACATTTACCGTTTTATCCTTAACCCCAAATTCAAAAATTGCTTAGCAAAATAATTTCCTTTCTTAAAGACTTTTTACTTCAAAGACTCACCTCTTTAAAAGCAGGATTTTTAACCCGAAACATTCAAAAACTCAATTATTAAACAAAACTATTATTAAATCAAAAATTCAAAAATTGCTTAATTACAAAAAGGAACAAAATAAAATTTATTTTTCAAAAACTTTCTGCATCAAAGATTTATTCCTTTAAAAGATAGACTTTTTTATTTAAGACATTCAAAAACTCAATTATCATACCAACTAATCATATATATATATATATATATATATTCAAAAACATCTTCAAATAATAAAAAGTGGAGTAGACAATGTAAACTTCTATCCTATCAATTTTCTATCCTATTCTTATTACTTCTCTCCTACATTATCTCTAACTATATCACTAATCCTATTTTACATAAGTTCCTAATGATATTTCTATCCAAATCTCCCAACATTGCCTCTATTTATATTTCACCTACCTAAATGGCTTCTACTGCGTCTATCATTCTCCGTATTTTCCATATACGGAAGTGTTCCTCCTATCATAGTTATCAGACATTCTTATCCTTATATTCTCTATACCTTAATTTAATCAAGTTCCATTTCCATTTATTCTCCTTTTAGAAAGAACCAAAAAAACAACTTCCAAATTTGTAAAATAGGAAAAATCATCAAGTCTAACATACGCTCTATTTTACAGTTATTTCAAAAATGAAGAATCTCTTTATCGAAAATCTTTAAACCGGAAACTTTTTGACTCAACAAAATTTTAAATTAGGAATTTCCAAATTTCCTTGCTTTTTCAAAACGCCAACTTCCTAATAGGTCCTTTGAAAAACTCATTTAAAACATTTCAAGGAATTTTCCAAAAACCTTTTACCAAATTTTTTCCCATGGGGTTGGATTTAAAAATTGACTTTATTAGTTCTTTCATTTGAACTTTCTTCCCCGCTCAATCTTTATAAAAAATCAGTTATCTTCTTATGGTAATTAATGTATACCTTCTTATGGGAACTCACTCCACTCTTTACGATATGACCTTCGTACCGTGGGGTAATCGGGTAGTAGTTTAAATTTAACTCCATTTATTTTTCCAACTCATAGTCGCATCGTCCATACTTTCGGAATATGGTTGCAACTAATTATGTAGTCTAAATTTATAGAGTTAGCTGTATGCTCAAAATAAGTGTGCGTGTCTATACACACACACACATACACACACTGAGTCCTATATAATATCGACAAATACTTGTAGTGCAGTATTTCAAATTACATAACAATTTCAATGGGTACATCAGAAAGATAAAAATAACATAGATAGCTAAATAACTGCCACAAGTCTGCATCTCCGCCACCATCCTTGAAAATCTTCATTATCATCTCTAACCTATGTTGTAATAAGGAGGGAGTCAAAACAATAATGTCTGGTGAATAAAGATCTCAATCCTTTCTACAATAGTACTTGGACAGTATAATTTAAATAAGAATATATCTTACGTTTCCTAATTATATTGTAAATCTTCCAACTATAAGCCCTAAGGCTTTCCCAATCTAATTCCATAACCATTATTCTTTCAAACCAATAACCCATATCTATCGTCAATAATGCCCTATTAATGTAAGAGATAGTACCTTAGCCACTTAGTATCTTTTTTATGGGCACTAGGCAGATTCTGACCATTTAATACCTCATTTAAGGCAGGTCACTATCATTTAATACCTATCCCAAGTAGACTCCTCATCGGTACTTATCTAGCTGACATTGCACAGAATCTCTTCGGGCCACTTAATACTTCATATCGAAGCGGACCCTTCCTGTGATACCATCTACGGTGCCTTACCGATAACCCCAACTATTTACTACTTCCTACATAGGGAAGAGGCAAGCCCTCACATAGTCACTTAATACCTTCAATCCATAAGTAGGTCCTTCGTTATGACCCGCACCCCATAATAACACCTCACATTAGTCTGACTACTCGTATGTACTGGTAGCTAGATTAACTGGGTAGGTTAACCCTACAGAATTTGGGACAAAACCTCGTGTCCTCCGTGGTTAAATATTATAGGCAATGTCTCACATCAGCCCCAAAGTCACACTACTAGTAGTTTGATTAGCTGGGCAGACTTCCGCATGCTTTTAACTGACCTCGCATCCCTATAACTTAGCCATAATTTACACCATCTTAACGTACTATCACACATCTCACTGCTTTCATTATTAAGGACTTATAAGAAACTTATTATTTCACCTCTAAAGTCGTTGAATTTCCTAAGCAGGATTTAATAATAATTAATAACCTATCAACTATGTAATTAATACGTTATAATATACGTTATTTACATTAATACACACACACGTGCCCTAATACATTTCTATGCGTGCGAAGATTGTGCCCTAAACTAACGTTTAAATGTCAAGACCTCAAATTTATACAAGCCCAATTTGATATCAATAAATATAACATAAATTCAATATCCAAAATCAATCAACGGACTCATATAAAATAGAATCCATACCCAATTTGTACTATACTAAAACAGCAGAATCAGTCAATAATAAAAACTTACAATTCAAATATTTTTACACTCTACTCAACTTCTTTTTGCATGAAATTAGAAAAATGGAATTTCCATTTAAATTGTGGAAATAACCAGTGCAACCTATGAAAAGAATTCATACCTTACACGCCATTTCCTATTCTTTTCAAAACCCTTAATCAGATCCAAAGAAAAGGATAAGAGGTGGAAAATAATGTAAAACATTAAAACTGCAAAATCTACAAAATTTCCATTATTTTATTATAAAATATTCGAGACTCTATCATAAGAATTGACTTTTTTTCAGGAAATTTTGAGGATTTTAATATGATATCCTCGTAAACCAAAATTCTTCAAGGCATATATCAAATCAAAATTATACTATACAATTACTAAAATAAGAAAGATTGAGATTTCCACTCATAAAAAGTCCTTATATCTTCCTTTTTGGATTTGCTTACGCCCGGTTCAATCTATTACAAATCTCACCTTTTAAGAATATACAACAAGAGAATTATATATGAATTAGATTCAGAAATTTAGGGATTGGAGGAGAAACGAATTAGAAACTGAATAAAAAACATCTAAAAATTTTAAATGAAACCTTAGAGTATTTTCTGAATCTTTGAGGAGAGAGACTGACAGAGCTTCGTTAGATTCCCAAAATGATTTATGAATAAAAGGATGGTGGAGGCTCTTATTTGTAGTGGTTATAAAGCATCTAAGCCATCAGATTTAAGTCGATTAAAAAAATAAAACCCGAATCGTTCGTACGTAGAAAACCCTAGCCGCCACCGATCGTTGATCGGTTGACCGCTCTTACCCTATCGATCTACCACTAGCAGTCGACCAGTCCATGGTACGTGGTCGACCGATAGCTCTATTCTAGGAACGTTTTGATTGTGTTGTCGATTGTTTTATTTAATACCTTAATTAATCTTTTAATGTTAACGTTAATTTTAATGTTTACTTCATTCCCAAGCCTAATTACTGCTAATTTTCAAATTTCAAATTTTGGAATTAATTATTTATTTGAATTTGAATTCTATTTAAATTATTTTGAAATCGAAAACTTCAAATATCCATAACTTTTTGTTTGAGCTCCGTTTTTAAAATTTTATATATGGAAATTGATCGGAAAATAACCACGAACGTAGTGGCATAACTCATGGTCTAATTCTGATATTTAATTTTTTTCCATATTTTTCCTTTACATAATATTAGGGCTAGATTCGGTTCGGTATCGAAATTTATATTCAAAACAATTACTATTCTGATTTATATGGTAATAGAAAATCATAATATTACCAACCAAAATAATCGAAAAACCAATACTTTGGTTCATGGTTAGTAGAGGTAGGTATAAACTTTTACTATTTACAAATATAATAACAATTTATTTGCAATATTTCATGTTAAAAGAGTAAATACTAAGAGTTGTTAATTTTTTTATATGATGATTTATAAATTTCATTTTCTATAGTCAAACATATAAGGAAAAGTTGTCGAAGAAGCTAAAAATGTTATATGAAATCGTATTATTGTATAAAATACACGATAAGAATTGCATTCAATCTAATATCATAATAGCATTTTTCTAGATTTTCTATTAAATCATTACATGTTATATATTAGATGCTATATAATAAAAATGTATAATTGAAATATAAGAAAATGTATATTAGTTAAGGTAAGTGGTAGGCATGCTAATTACTATTATTAGTACTTGATTGCCATTATCGTATTGTATATTTTCGTGTTATTTGGCAAACCATACCAATCAAATCGATTATCATTTTTTGGTACCATTTTAGTTGATAGCGGTTGGTAGTGGTTGGTAAGTGGTAATATATTAAAAATGTCTGACCCTAATTAATTTATTAATTAATGCTTTTTTTATTAATTTTTACATCGTGTATGAAGGAGGAGCAAAAGGATCTTAAAAGAATGAATAGGGAGTGGCTTATTTAAAGGGAGATAAGAGTGTGAAAAGTGGATCATAATTCCTAATATCTCTTACCATTTCCACTCCTCTTTTCATTCAAACATATGTATGTATAAAAAATTGTTAATTATATATATATATATATATTTATAAATATTGTAAATATAAATTATATGCAAATAAATGTAAATGTTAATTTTATTTAAATAATTTTATGTAAATGAATATATTTAAATATATATGTATGTATGTATGTATACATAATTTATGTATAAAATATTAATAATATATATATATTATTGTAATATATCTATTTAAATATAAATAGTTAATTAAACAAAAATAATATTATATATATAATAAAATTAAAACATGATTAATATATGTACTAATATATATAATGACAAAATAATATATTTTTTTAAAATAATAGTCACGTTTTGGTAATAATTTTTAAATCGATACTAGTACATAAAAAATGACATATGTGCCACTATCAAGATATATCAATAAAATGTTATTATCATTTTAAATTGATATTGGTACATATAAATAAAAATAGTTTCCAAATTTTAAATTTCTAGTAAATCATATATGATATTCTGAAGTTTGAAAATTTTTTCCATAATTTTTTCGGTCATTATTAATTTATTAATTTTTGGCCGATTATAATAATAATTTTTAAAAATAGCTAAAATGATTTTTATTTTTTTATTTTTATCTTCTGGCAGAGAGCTTAAATTATGAGAAAATAATTTTATAAAATTTAAGACATAATTTCTGTAACAGATTTGATTTTATATGATTTATTTATGTAGTATATTGATTCGAATAATAATAAATAATTATAAAAATTATTTTATTACTGGACTGGCCACTATAAAAACCGGCTTGCCTTGTCAAAAAAGTTATAAAAATTATTTTATTGCTGTCGAAAATTACTATTACTATATAGATACATATACAAAATTATAT
Organism: Allium fistulosum; assembly: GCA_030737815.1. Taxonomy (NCBI): domain Eukaryota; kingdom Viridiplantae; phylum Streptophyta; class Magnoliopsida; order Asparagales; family Amaryllidaceae; genus Allium; species Allium fistulosum. The sequence goes on from CM060903.1 coordinate 73,605,263, forward strand.
AATCAATTTTAAGTATAGAATGGTATTGTAATTAAATATAAACCATATATGTATAATTAAAATAATATATATATACATATATAAATTAATAAAACAATAATTAATACATATATATAATAGGCAGTTGTATAGATCCGACTTATTTATAAATCTATTTTGTTTATTTTTAAGTATATACTTACATATAAATAAACTAACTTATGACGACATCGGTACACATCAAAATCATCACCTAACTAATAATATAATAATATATATACAAAATGAAATACTGTTCAAAAAATTGTAAACTATAATTAAAAGAAAATCATACCTAAGAATCAAAGCCTTGAAGCACACCTTGAAAGGATGAACTGCCTCCTTTGAAAGCTTTTCGATTTGGTAGATTGCTAGTCCTTGAACAGTTGACCTTTAACTATCAGATGATGAACGACTTTGAGTTGATTTAATCTTGATATGATGGAGCACCTATGGAATATCTTTGGCCCGAAATGGAAGGAAGGAATGGCGGTAAAAGTCATATGCAAGTCGGCTTAAGGATGTTTAAATAGTGGATAGAAGAGAGAGAATAGTGGATCTCATCTCATACTAGTTCTCCCTCAATCTAAGCCATTCAAAACCCAACATCTCTACCCTAATTAGAGCCTCCCCATATACCCATATTATAGTCGAAAATTTCACCCACCGTGATGGGCCAAAATTCCATTTAAGCCCAAAGAAAATATTATTTAATTAAACCCAATTTAATCGCTTATTTATATCGTATATCGATTGATATATTTATAACTATTATAAATATATTTAATAATATTTATTTTTCAAATCATAATTAAATTTTTATAATTAATATTTCACAAAAATTAATTAATTTATAACAATTATAACTAATTAAATCATTTGATCAAAAGTGAATTCATCGTTTTGGTTGTGTGACTCATCAAGCGTAAATTTGGTCAGCGATTAATATTGAACTATTTGAATACTAACGTTCACACGTCACTTAGAAGGAGGTGGGACATTTTGGCCAAATTTATTGCTTACTTAGTTTCGATAAAATCCAATTTCACTTTGTAATGCGTTACCCGGTTGTGACATTTATTTACACAAATTCTCTTCGTCAAAACTATATCACTTTGGACTTATGGAATATGGTAATGGTCAAAATTCCAATATCGTCCACTTTCAACTATATAGTCCAAACACTAAATCCTTGGTTCAATAATAACAACTATTATTAACCAAAATGCTTTGGCTAGAGACTTTGCTTTGAGTTGACCGTGATACTAACCTCATATAATCGAAGAGACGAATCCTCTCTTGAATAGTGCTTCATTTCCAATACTTCCACTCGATCCAATTATAGTTACTCGACGGACCCTGTGCCATGATTTGACTATAATCAAAGAGGAGCTTTCATATTGAAGGTCGATAGTATTCTCAGTCGAGAGAACTGTGTAAATCAGTCACATCGATATTTTTCGTATGACCTTAGTTATATTAACCAGCAGAAAACTATCGAGTGAGTTGTTCCATAATTATCCAATAACTATCAGCACGTAACCCCTTGGTGTCCCCAACAGCCATGAGTAATACACTATCCAACATTTGAAGAGCATTACATACTCTAGCCTCAACGAGTACATCGACATCTAGTCTCGATGCATCTTGACTAAAATGGTATATTTGTTTTCATTGTGATAAATTACTCATGGTTACAACACTTTGTAACTACTATCACAAAATATACCATTTATGAATTTTTTATTAAATATACATTTAATTTAATTAATTAATTAATATAACATATTACATCAAGTATATAATAGAAAGAAAACACATTTTAGTTCGAACAAGATTGGTTATCGAGTTAGATATATGTAACAAATTATATAATTGCCCTTAGGGCATACTCCCAACTCGATCAATGTTACCCAACAGAAAACTATTGAGTGAGTCATTCCATAGTTATCCAATAATCGGTATGTAACCCCTTGGTGCCCCCAGTAGTCATGGGTAATACACCATCCAACATTTGGAGAGCATTACGTACTCTAGTCTCAAAGCATGTATCGATATCCCATCTCGATACAACTTGACTAGGAATATTCAAAATGATGTGCTTATTATAAATTGTGATAGTATACTCATGATTACAACTATTTGTAATTACTATCACAAATACACCAATTTATGGATTTTATGTTAAATATATTTTAATTAAATATATAATTATTTATAACAAATATATAATTGAAAGAAAAACACCTTTATTGCGAACGAGAATTGATTATAGAGTTAATTAATTTACAATAAATTACAAAATTACCCCTTGGGCATACCCCAAACTCCATCAATCTCCCAATTGCACTTGGGGTCAATTATGGAATATCAATCTCATCCCTTCGATCAGATTCTCAATAGCCGATCATGCTAGACCCGGAGTGAATGGATCTCCTATGTTACCCTTGGTATCTACCCTTTGTATCATGACCTCTTTCTTCTCAACGAATTCTATAATAATGTGGAAATTCCAAAGAATATGTCGTGATTTCTTATGTACTCTGGGCACCTTTGCAATCTGAATCACAATATTGTTATCGTAGAATAATGTCATAGGATTCTCGGCATTGGGATCACTCTGAGCTCACTCAAAAACTTGTGTATCCATACTACTTCTTTAGCTGCTTTATCAAGGGCAATATACTCGGCCTCCATCATCAAAGCAGCTACTGTCTCTTATTTTGGAACTTTTCCAACTGACTACTCTGCTATTAAGCGTAAAGTCATAACCAGATACTGATTTACTATCATCAATAGAACTTTAAAAGCTCGAATCCATATACCTCTTCATAAGAAGGTTTCTACTCTCATTAATGAGGAATAAGTCCTGAGTATTTCTTAAATATTTTAGTATATGTTTTACGGTCATCCAATTCTTTTCTTCAGGGTAATACTGATATTGACTCATGCATCCTAATGCATAAGCTACATTCGGTGTAGTACATAACATATCATACATAATGGATCCTATGGCTAAAGCATAGGGGATCCTCTTCATATGTTCTTTCTCCACATCAATATGAGGAGCGTCATTCTTAGAAAGGATGATTCCAGACCGTTTTGGAACATTTTCACGCTTGGAATTTTTCATACTAAACCTCTTTAGTTTGGTATCTATGTACAGGGATTGGGATAATCCCAGTAGCTCCTTAGATCTATCTCTATAGATCTTCATACATAGTATATAGGTTGGTTCTCCCAAATCCTTCATGAAGAAGTTTTTGGAAAACCAAGCTTTTATTGATTGCAATAACGAAATGTCAATGCAATTCAGTAGAAGATCATCGACATATAGCACTAAGAATACAATAGCATTGCTCTATTCCATTCTACATATGCTTGCTTCCTCTTTTTCTGATAAAAACCATACCTTATCGAATCACTTGTTCCAACTTCTTGAAGCTTTTTTAAGTCTATAATTGGACTTTAACAACTTGCAAGCCTTGCCCTCACTCCCACTGAGCACAAAACCCCCAGGCAGCGATATATAAATGGTTTCTTTTAAATTAGAAATCATCTTTACATTCATTTTCCATATTTCGTAGTCATACTATGCAACAATAGCTAGCATAATCCGAATGGACTTAAGCATGGCTATAGGCGAAAAGTTCTCGTCATAATCAACACCCTAAATTTGATGAAATCCTTTTGTAACTACCGCAGCCTTATAAGTCTCTACTTCCCCATCTGCATTTAGGTTTTTCTTTAAAATTCATTTGCAACCGATGGGCTTTATCCATTCATGTACGTCCGACAAAGTTCATACTTTGTTTTCTTATACGGAATCCATCTCAGATTTCATTGCTTCAAGCTAGAGCGTAGAGTATTTATCCTGCAGTGCTTGTTAGAAAGCTATAGGAGTGTCGTCATCTAAGACATGGTCCTCCTTCTTGTCATTCATGGAAAAATCATAGTATCTCTCTGGTGCATGAGATTCCCTACTAGACCTTCTAATATGTTGTGAGTTTTTGTATATGGGTGAACTTGGTTATCCCACTAGTTCGGCTTTAGTGTTAACTTCTTGGATCTCATTTAAGTCTATAACTTCACTGTTAATTTTATTTGAAAAAATCCTTTTCCAAAAAGACAGCATGCCGAGAAACAATAACCTTTTGTTTTTGGTATTGTAGAATACACATCCCACTAACTTTTTAGTACATCCTATAAATTTACATGGTACCAGTCTTGCCTCTATTTTATTCGGACCAGCATTCTTAACGTATGTCATACAACCTCACACCTTCAAATACTTAAGTTGGGATTTCTTATCATACAACATCCGATGTGGTATTTTAGGCATAAATTTAGTGGGCAACAAATTTAACATATGCACTGTGGTTTTCTGCGCATATCCCCAATAAGACAGAGGTAACTCAGCTTAACTCATTATAGAATGAACCATATCTAATAGGGTTTGGTTTCTTCGCTCCAACACACCATTGTGTTGCGGAGTATAGGGTGGAGTAATTTGAGAGATAATCCCATTATCTTTTAAGTACTGTTGGAATTCCAATTTAACGTAGTCACCTCCTCGATCAAATCGAAGAATCTTAATTTTACAGTTTGTTTGGTTTTCTTTTACATTTTTATACTCAACAAATTTCTCATAGACATCAAATTTGTTCTTCATAAGATATACATATCCTAATCTTGATAAATCATCAATGAAGGTAACAAAGTAAGAACTATTATCCTTTTTGGTTATATGCATCATGCCACATACATCAACATTTACTAACCATAAGGGTTCGTCAACTCTTTCATTGCTCCCACTGATAGAGGGTCGTTTTCCCTTTGAGACACGACTCACACATGTCAAATGATTCAGAATGAAGTGATGGGAGAAAACCTTCGATTTTCAATTAGTGTAGTCATTTCTCACTAAAATGATTAAGAGCAATGCTAAAGATAACTATCATTTATATTGTTAGAAGAATTATCCACAAAACACACATAACTTATATCGATAACATAAATGTCATATTCAAGAACACCATTGCAGACTTTATTTCCATTCAAACTAGTGTTCATACATTATTCGCACAATAAAATATATATCCAGTGTTAGACAATCTAGAAATAGAAATAATTCTAAAAATGAAGTCTTTTACAAAATAGCAATTATTTAATATCAATACTACTCCACTAGGCAAACATAAATGATAATCTCCAACTTCCATTGCATCCGCGATAGATCCATCAGCAACTAGGAGCCTCATCTCTTCTTTTGCCATGCAATGCCAGTTTCTAAGCCCCTATAACGAATTACATACATGAGTTTTAGATCCAGTATCAAAAACTCAAGACATTTTATGGATTACAAAAAAATTAAACCATAATCGTACCTGACGAAGCTGCAAAACCGTTCTGCTTTCTTTCTCTAACAATCATAAGGTGTTTAGGATAGTTTCTTTTCCAGTAACCTTTCTTGTAGTAGTGGTGACATTCACCCTTGTCATTGATCACCTTACTTTTCTTATTTTTCTTACCATCTCTTTTCTGCTTCTTTGAACTTTTTGAAGATGATGCGCTACCCTTTACAACAAGCACAACCCCTTGATCCTTAGACGCAGACTCGGTCGACCTCAACATATTGAGGAGCTCCATGAGATTCACATTCAACTGGTTTATACTATAATTTAGAATGAACAATTCATACAGCGGTGTAATAGAACCAAAGATCAAATCAACTTGTAATTCATTGCTTATCTGTACATCTAATTGTGAATGACTATCAATATAGCCCTTCATCAATAGTACGTAATCATCCACCTTCCGTCTTTTAGTCATTTTGGTATTGAACGGCTTCTTCATAAGCTCGTACCGTGTGGAATGTGAATGTTCACCAAACAAAGTCTTGAGACTATAAAATATCTTATGAATAGACAGGTTTTCATGTTGTCTCTGCAACGACTTATCTAACGTAGACAGCATGAAAGCTTGAGCGATCTCTAGGTCTGAAACCCATTTCTCATAAACAAGTCTAAGTTTGAGGTCTGCATCATCAGCAAGTTGTTCTTTAGATTCGCATGTAATAGCTTACCAAAGGCGCTCATAAGTAAATGCAATCTTAATCGCTCTTAGCCAATCAATATTGTTTGGTTCGGTAAGCTTCTCACTTTCAGAAAAGGATTTTCGAGTTGATATTTTCTACAAGTTTTAACTGGTAGATTATTAGGACAATATCATAGTAGATGTTCTTATCATATTAGCAATGTTAAACTTTATGTTTTATTTTACTAATAAGCTCCCACTAGTTTTTTATGTTTCACCAAAACTTAAGTCGAAACATAAAAGTCTTTCAACTTTACTATTAGGTGTTAAGACTCGTCCATCTCGGAATTCTGACCTTGAGTTTTCTCAACAAGTCATAGCTCCACGGACGACGGATAACTCTTTATTGGTTTTATCATATACAACTCATAACCCATGGTACCTTATCCTAATTTCATTGCGACCAACGTATAGTATATGTACCTTAAGTTTACTCAAAAAACACATATAGTTATCTTATCTCATTTATTTAATATATTAATAGTACTATACGTAACATCCCTAGCTTGAGTTTGCTCAATAGCTAAGCTGTGTGCAAGTAATTTATTAATATATAAGGTAGAGAACAACATTATATAGAAGATTGATAATCTTCAATATATTATAATTGAATGATATTGACTTATGGAATAATGTACTTCTTATGGAATACCCTCAAGATTCAAGTATCGGACACATCAGGAATCACGGTATACGTACATCTATGTATGTATTTATTCATAAAGTTTATTTAGGGTTTCTTAATGTTCCACCTTTAGGTTATACATTCATATTATATAAGTTTTATTATTATATAATATTTATATTTTAATTGGCTTATATAATAATCTTATGCATAACATTATATTAATTATATCTTATTTAGTTAACTAACTTTTTAATTAATGTATGTATGTGTGTGTGTGTAACGACCTGCTATTTCGAACCATTCAAATCGACAATCATCCACACATGTCAGACTTGAATTACTCAAAACAACAGATTGTTAATTTATATTTGGCAAAACTTAGCATATACAGTAAATAAACCAATCACAAAATCACAGACATAGAGTAACATAACAATAAGCAGCATAATAGATAAATAGTAGTTCATGAAGCCACTACATAAACATCAGAATTTCAAACAAAATACAACATAAATCCCGAATACATAGAAGTCACTAATACAAAAGCAACTGACAAGTCTGAAGATAAATAACTGGAAATAACTGAAAGCTGAATAGATATAAGACAGATCTTCAAGTAAAGCTCCAAGCTCCAAAGGTGAGTCTCAAATGCTGTGACACTCAGTCTGACCCGAGCATAAAGCAAAACACAAAACACCGAGTCAGGATTAACATTCTTATGCAAGTAAATCAACTCAAGTGAAATGTCCAAGTGAAATGCAATATAACTTAAAGGATGTTAGGATTCCATCCTTTAAGGATCCGTTAAACTATCTATATACATAATAAAATACGCTACATAGATAATGTCTATGGTAAAGTAAAATATTATAATAGTGTTAAGGCGTTACCCATATCCCTTTAAAAAAATTATATAAATGTCGTAGTCTATACAGTACCGTAATTCATCCGTAAACTGGAGGGCTATCAGAGGGCACTCCACAGTGTACGACACAAACCAAACTCGTAGAGGTGCGATAAGGCATGTGACAAGGCATGCGAGGGAATGCCCAAGGTAGGATATTACCGTTTTGCGGATCCAGGCTGGTGGTAACGCATAGTAGCTATTACCGCCCACCCCAAGACACACTCCCAAATAAAGGTGCACCCAATCAAATCACAAAGTGATAGAATGGTATCGAAGAAGCATGCTCGATCGGAGGTGCGACCTCACTTGGCCCGGCATGACTCCTGTTTTAGTCAAATCAAGCCGACTCGTGGGAGTCAGGGCTGCGTTCATACCTCCTACGGACGTTCGCCAGACCATCCTACTTCGTTCTGGAATCTCCACCACGTGCATAGTTGTTAAAGTGTTTTTCGGTATTGGCAGAGAGTGACAATATCCAATCCCGGTCTCTTTAACAACCAAACGCTAATTTCACACCGTGGTACATTTTTCATTTCAAACAGTTCATACTTCATATAGAAATATCATATTCATTTCAAAATCATATCATTTCCGAAATCATATTCACTTTCGAAATCATACCACTTTCGACATCATTATTTACTTTAAATTATATTCATTTTCGAAATCATTATTTACTTTAAATTATATTCATTTTCAAAATCTTAACCGCAAAATAGGTTAAACCATCATATCAAAGTATTCGCATTTAAATCCATTAAATCTAAATCATAATAGTTCCAACTTAAACAGTTTGAATATCGAAAGTAGTTTATATATTGGAATAGTTATACATTAAAAATAGTTAATGTTTAAAAATAGGTTATAGATTAAAATAGTTTATATATTAAAAATAGTTTATATATTAAAATATATATATTTAAAATTGTTTATAAATTTAAATAATATATATTAAAAATAGTTTATATTTAAAAATAGGTTATATCGAAAATAATTTCAAATTAGAATTGTTCCTTAAAATTCACAAACAAATTAAAATCAACTTTAGTTCCAAAATTCAATTTAAATCAATCTTAGTTTAACGATTCAAATTAAAAAGGTTAACGGTTCAATTCAAATTCTCATTAAAACCATTTTTAATTTATATCGATTCCAAATCCAGGTTTGAACTAAAAATTTAAACCACTTCCAAATAACCAGATTTCAAAGCTTAAATATTCAAACAATTTACACAACTCAATTTGATAAATTTCATTTATATTTCAAAATTCAACTTTAATTTTATTTACATTTGAAAATATTCGCTTAATCATTTTTAATAACATTAAAATAAAATCTCAAATTATAAATTTTAATCAATATTAAATATTCAATTTCAATTTTATTTAAATTTGAAAATATTCATTTAATCACCTTTAATCAAAATCCAATTATCAAGTTATAAAAATCATATCTTTAAAATCTCAAAATTAATAAATTTCAAATCAATTTTTATTCAAATACAATTCTTAAACAAATAAAATATCAAATCAATTTCAATTCATCTTTTTAACCCTAATTTATTAAAGTTATTACAAAATCTATCTCAAAATATTAATATAAATTTTAAATAAATATTTTAAATACAATAGATATACTTATACAATTAAATCCTATTAAATTAAACCTTATTATATTAAATATTATTAAATTAAATCTTACTTTATTAAATCTATGTTTTTTATATTAAACTATATTTTATATATTTAAAAATAATAAAATTATAAGTAAAGTCTTAAAATTTACCTTTTTCAAACTTAACTTATAAATTTAAAATTTCCAAACATATAATTTTAGAAATTTGAATTTTACACATATATCAAAATAAAATCTTTATATTATATTTAAAAATCAATATTTATTAAAAACCCATATATTTCTCTTTTCTTAAAATTTTGGAAATCATTTAAAAATAGACTTGTGTCCGTATATAATTTTTTGTCCTATGATCAAGTGATACGGATATTTATCATTTCAATCTGCAATATTTTAAATTTACGGGTATATAACATTTCAATCCACAATCCCAAAATTCAAAAATCAATAAAATCGCTTGAGTTTATCATTTAAACCCGTAACGATTTTTCCTAATCTATCAGATCGTTCGGGTACGTATCATTTTAACCCATAGGGAATTTCCTAAACTAACAGGAAACTTTCAGTGTGAGAACAAAGGAATAATATATAAAATAGCATAACATATCAATGACAAATATGATCATAATTATCAAATTAAATATAATATATATACTAATAGGTTATCGGTGTTAATATTGTCAATTAGCATAGGTGAACAAATGCAAATAATAACATAACATATTTAACGATTTAATTACTAACAAATTCAAATTAACAACATATTTCAGTTGTCATTTCATGTGAATATAAATTTACTAACATAAGAATATCAATCGTAAGCGATCGCTCACCTTTCGAGGCTAGAGAAACAACGAGAATGACAAGCAACTGACACGGATACGCGGCTTTAGACACGCATGCGGATACGCAGCAAACGGGACAATGACAAGCAAACGAACTGTTGCGATAAATTCCGGACAGGGGCAAGCAAAACTGGACAGTGACAAGGTAGAAACTTGAATTCGAATTCGATGAAAACCAAATATATATATATATATATATACACACCTTTGTTTTTTTACATAAATGGAGAAGGCTGCTAGCTGTCATGAGGGTTCAGGGGCTGCTGCAACAAGGAAAGCAAGGCGAACGGCGAAGGGCTGTGATGTCGAGCGGCAAAGGAAGATGAGAAGTAGGGGCTCGACGCAAATATAAGCGAATGCCTCTATAAATATATTTTTTTAAAAGGAAGGGACTGCTGCTAAGTCGGGCACAGGTGGTTGTCTGGAGTGGTCATGCGCGCTCGGATCTGGGTGTGGCAGTAAGGTGGAGCAGGGGTTGGATGTGGGGTCGGTCAGTGGTGCCAGAGAGGGATGACAGGCGGATCTGGAGAGGCTTGGCTGTAGTGAAGGTCGGCATCTTGATTCAGGTGAGGAGAGGCTGTCGGTTGGTCAAAGGCGAGGGTCAGTGGATGCGGGTGTTGTCCGGAGGAGTGGAGGGATGTGCATTTCGGGTTGTGGAGATGTATAGGGAGGCGGGTTTGATGGTTGAGAGCAGGTGTTCTAGTGGGTTTGTTGGAGGATGGTGGAAAACTGGCGTGGTGTGGTGGCTTCAGCCGGGGGCGGAGGGCGACGTGGAGGAACATGGAAAAGGAGAGGCGGTTGGTCGAAAAGGTTGAGTTCGTTGACAGAAGATGGTTATGGAGGTGGATTGCACGAGGTATGGATGGGATGGTTTTAGCAAATATGAATGCAACTTCTCCCTTATATATATATATATATATATATATATATATATATATATATATATATATATATTATTTTTAAACAATGAACAGAAAATGAACCAAGAGAATTGAGGGAAGAGAAAGAACAGAGATTATAAATTGAAGCTAGGGAATAGTGAAAGTCACGGGTTGAATTTCAGAAAATATTTAATAGGTAATGACTATTGGTTTTACATGGTGGGAAAATGAATGGCCATATGGAAACCAAAAATGCTCAAAATGGGTGCCGATACGGCTAATCGTTTCGCAGATTTCGTCGTGCACCGGACGCCGAAATGCACAAATGAATATACTGCGGAGATCGGCACGATGAGACGAACTAAATGGTACATAGATATGAGCGATACGACCATTCTATCAAAACTCAATTTTTGCTGCCAAACTGCTGCCAAATCGCCAAAAATAAAATAAATGGAGCTAGAGTAGTCCAAATCTGGCGGATGAAATATGTCGTCTCACTTAGAAAATGATTTACAAATTTATTATGTAAAAATATTCAGATTTTAGAAATATTTTGTTTTGATCAATTTAACTGATTTTAAATTTTAAATTGAAATTTCACAATAGAACAAACTTTCATATTTTCTGATGAAAATCTGACACTTGTTACTTTTAAATAGACGTATTCCAAACATCAAATTTTCATTGTTAAAATTTAATTGTTTGCTTTCATGAAAAATTTAGTTAATTACGTTATTTAAATCGTTAAAATTTACGGGTCGTTACACTCTCTCCCACTCAAAACTTTTCGTCCCCGAAAGGGAACAAGATAAGAGAATAGAAACAACAGAAAGCAAAGATTGATTCGAAATTCATAGTACCAGATACAACAATTAATTCAAAACCATATAAATTTCATTTTTGAACATCTTATTACTTACTTTATATTATATACTATTCAATTACATTTTCTCATTACATTTAACTTTTTCCCAGGTAAGTTTTATAAAAGTTTCTGAGTGTAATTGAGCCATATACAAATTTACCTTTTATTACAACATTTCAAATAAGCAAAATTTAGTTTGAACATTTTATTACTTAAGTTTTCTCTTGTATAACCTTCAATTACATATTCACATTCCATTTAACTTTTTGAATATTTCAGGTAAGTTATATATGTTTTAGAATGCAATTGAGTATTATACAAATAATTTTTATCCAAGTTCAACAGTTTCAAGTTGTTTAATTCCATTTCTCATTTTAGACACTCCAATTATTCAAAAAAATTGCTTTATTTCAATAATTGAAAACCATCACTTAACAGAAAACTTAAGAGTTAAATTTTCAGTTTCACTTCAAACCATTTTGAAATAATATATACATATATATATTTTGTACATCAAATCATACTCCGGAAATTCAAATCAAATCCGTTTTCCAAACAAAAGTTTAGCAGAAGCTACTAAGTGGTCTCCCTACTTTGAGACTCGAAAATGAATGTCGATGATGTTGCAGTCGTCATCAAAATTATTTTCCAACGACAAAAGAGGAGAGTACCGACTTACTTCTTTTGAAATTCTTTGAAACAATTTCCATTCGATCATACTTTCAAATAATGTAATTTCTCAAAACTTTGAAAACCAAATTTTGAAAAGCACCAGAAATTTAATTCTCAAATCCTTAATTTAAATTCATTTCGTTTACCAACCGATTTATAAACTATATTTATAAAATTCCATCTCCTTATAACATACAACAATAGTTAACAGTTTAGGAATGTTAACAAAACAATAAATGATAATCTAGTACTATCATTTCTAACAACCAATTCATTTAACTATCCAATTTCAGAAAATTATACTTTTATATACAAAATATAATCATACATAAAATTATTTCATTTACCAATTTCGGAAAACAATATTGTGTCAGTTTGCTCTGTACTAGTGTTTGGAATTCCTATCGATTGCGTTAGCCAGACGAATCGATCGATACCCAAAATTCAAACTTAACAACTCAAACAACTCAATATAAACATTTTAATATCAATTACAAATACGTCCTCTCATAGGATGATTCAAGAATGGATTTTAGGACAAGGATAGAGATTCAAATTTAGAGAGACCCTAATCAAAGAGAATTCTAACCAAGTAGATAGGCTCGAAAGGAAGATAAGAAAAGAGGAAAGATGGATATACTTACATTAGTCGCGGTGACCTTAACCGGGTCAACCGAGACTCCATTTTTAGAAACAGTATGCCCAAGGAATCGGACTTCATCCCTCTTGGAATGACATTTATAAAATTTGGCTTTCAACTGATGACTTCTAAGAGTTTCCAGCACATAGCCCAAATGAGATTCATGTTCCTTTTCTAACTTAGAAAAGACGAGAATATCATCAATGAAAACCAGGTTAAACTTGTTGAGAACATCGCGGAAAATGTGATTCATGCGATCGACGAAGAACGCAGGAGCATTGGTTAATCCAAAGGGTATGATAACATTCATAGAAACCATTCGTCAGGAGGAAGGACAACTGGTCGAGCTCAAGGAATAAGATCGATGGGGAAATTAAATTTCTCTCTTGGGAGGAAGAGAAGTGACTTCACCAAAGACATCTGGAAATAGTTGGACAACAGGGGTGGAGTCAAGGTCACTAGGATGAGCATCTAGCGAAAAGATAAAACTGCCTGCATAATCCTAAGGCATTCGACATACGATCACAAGAGAATTACCCCTTTGCAAGAGAAAACAGCATCAGAACCGAGGACGTAGAAATCTCCGGTAAATCGACGCCTATTGTGAAGGAGTTTCACCCCTTTACAAATCATACCGAGGTTGGCGGGACCGCCGATGTGATTAGTCACACATAAGGATGAAGTTGCCAATTGAGGTTGTAAGATGTTCAAATTTATTACAGAGACCAACGGAAATAGAGCTATGGGATGCTCTAGTATCAAGAGGAACATGAACAGGAAAAGACAAGAATGGATTTAAGAACAAAGGTAAAGTTCCAAAATTCAAAATAAATCCTAATCCAGGAGGATCCTAACGAAGGATTTCAAGCTCGAACGAAGATGATTCTGCAATCAATTCCACTCATTCTAGGGTATTACCACCCTATCTCTAATGAGTTTTTAAGCCATATGCTAAGTTTTGCCTAAACCAGGGTTCTGATACCGCATGTAACGACCTGCTATTTCGAACCATTCAAATCGACAATCATCCACACATGTCCAACTTGAATTGCTCAAAACAACAGATTGTTAATTTATATTTGGCAAAATTTAGCATATACAGTAAATAAATCAATCACAGAACCACAGACATAGAGCAATATAACAATAAGCAGCGGAATAGATAAATAGTAGTTCATGAAGCTACTACATAAACATCAGAGTTTCAAAAAAAATACAACAGATATCCCGAATACATAGAAGCTACTAATACAAAAGCAGCTGACAAGTCTGAACATAAACAACTATAAATAACTGAAAGCTGAATAGATATAAGATAGATCTTCAAGTAAAGCTCTAAGCTTCAAAGGTGAGTCTCAAATGCTCTGACACTCAGTCTGACCCGAGCATAAAGCAAAACACAAAACACTCGAGCCAGGATTAACATTCTTATGCAAGTAAATCAACTCAAGTGAAATGTCCAAGTGAAATGCAATATAACTTTAAGGATTTGGGATTCCATCCTTTAAAGATCCGTTAAAGTATCTACATACATAATAAAATATGCTATATAGATAATGTCTACAGTAAAGTAAAATATTAAAATAGCGTTAAGGCATTACCCATATCCCCCTTAACACATTTTATATAGATATCGTAGTCTATATAGTACCGTAATTCCTCCATAAACTAGAGGGCTATCAGAGGGCACTCCATGTTGTACGACACAAACCAAACTCGTAGAGGGCGCGATAAGGCATGTGACAAGGCATGTGAGGCAATGCCCAGGGTAGGATACTACCGTCTTGCGGATCCAGACTGGTGGTAACGCATAGCAGCTACTACTGTCCACCCCAAGACACACTCCCAAATCAAAGGTGCACCCAACCAAATCACAAAGTAATAGAATTGTATCAAAGAAGCATGCTCGATCGGAGGTGCGACCTCACTTAGCCCGGTGTGGCTCCTGTTTTAGTCACATCAAGCTGATTCGTGGGAGTCAGAGCTGCGTTCATACCTCATACAGACGTTCGCCAATCCATCCTACTTCGTTCTGGAATCTCCACCACGTGCACAGTTATTAAAGTGGATTTTGTTATTGGCAGAGAGTATGACAATATCTGATCCCGGTCTCTTTAACAACCAAACGCTTATTTCACATCGTGGTCATTTTTCATTTCAAACAGTTCATACTTCATATAGAAATATCATATTCATTTCAAAATCATATCACTTCTGAAATCATATTCACTTTTGAAATCATACCACTTTCAAAATCATTATTTACTTTAAATTATATTCATTTTTGAAATCATTATATACTTTAAATTATATTCATTTCCAAAATCATAACCACAAAATAAGTTAAGCCATTATATCAAATTATTCGCATTTAAATCCATTATCATAACAGTTCCAACGTAAACAGTTTGAATATTGAAAGTAGTTTATATATTGGAATAGTTATACATTAAAAATAGTTTATGTTTAAAAATAGGTTATAGATTAAAATAGTTAATATTTTAAAAATAGTTTATATATTAAAATATATATATTTAGAATTGTTTATAAATTTAAAATAATATATATTAAAAATAGTTTATATTTAAAAATAGGTTATGTCGAAAATAGTTTCAAATTAGAATTTTTCCTTCAAATTTCACAAATCAATTTAAATCAACTTTAGTTCCAAAATTCAATTTAAATCAATCTTTGTTTAACGATTCAAATTAAAAAGGTTAAAGGTTCAATTCAAATTCTCATTAAAACCATTTTTAATTTATATCAATTTCAAATCCAGGTTTGAACTACAAATTTAAACCACTTCCAAATCAATAGATTTCAAAGTCTAAATATTCAAACAATTTAGAATAACTCAATTTGATAAATTTCATTTATATTTCAAAATTCAACTTTAATTTTATTGTCATTTGAAAATATTCGCTTAATCTTTTTTAATAACATTTAAATAAAATCTCAAATTACAAATTTTAATCAATATTAAATATTCAATTTCAATTTTATTTAAATTAGAAAATATTCATTAAATCACCTTTAATCAAAATCCAGTTATCAAGTTATAAAAATCATATCTTTAAAATCTCAAAATTAATAAGTTTCAAATCAATTTTTATTCAAATACAATTCTTAGACAAATAAAATTTCAAATCAATTTCAATTCATCTTTCCAACCTTAATTTATTAAATTTATTACAAAATCTATTTCAAATATTATTATAAATTTTAAATAAATATTTTTAATATAATAGATATACTTATACAATTAAATTCTATTAAATTAAATTTTATTATATTAAATCTTATTAAATTAAATCTTACTTTATTAAATCTATTATATTTTATATTAAACTATATTTTATATATTTAAAAATAAAAAAATTATAAGTAAAAGCTTAAAATTTACCCTTTTCAAACTTAACTTATAAATTTAAAATTTCCAAACATACAATTTTAAAATTTTGAATTTTACTCATATATCAAAATAAAATCTTTATATTATATTTAAAAATCAATATTTATTAAAAACCCATATATTTCTCTTTTCTCAATTGGAAATCATTTAAAAATAGACCAATGGTGTCCGTATATAATTTTCTATCCTATGGTCAGGTGATACAGATATTTATCATTTCAATCCACAATCCCAAAATTAAAAAATCAATAAAATCGTTTGGGTTTATCATTTCAACCCATAACGATTTTCCCTAATCTATCAGATCGTTCGGGTATGTATCATTTCAACCCATAGGGAATTTCCTAAACTAACAGGGAACTTGCTGTGTGAGAACAATGGAATAATAATATAAAATAGCATAACATATCAGTGACAAATATGATCATAATTATCAAATTAAATATAATATATATACTAACAGGTTATCGGTGTTAATATTGTCAATTATCATAAGTGAACAAAATCAAATAATAAACTATCATATTTAACGATTTAATTACTAACAAATTCAAATTAACAATATATTTCAGTTGTCATTTCATGTGAATATAAATTTACTAACATAAGAATGTCAATCATGAGCGATCGCTCACCTTTCGAGGCTAGAGAAACAACAAGAATGACAAGCAACTAACACAGATACCCGGCTTTGGACATGCACACGGATACGCAGCAAACAGGACAACGACAAGCAAATGAACTGTTGCGATAAATTCCGGACAGGGCAAGCAAAACTGGACAGCGAAAAGGTAGAAACTTGAATTCGAATTCGATGAAAACCAAAAATATATATAAGTAATATATATACACCTTTGTATTTTTTACATAAATGGAGAAGGCTGCTAGCTGTCATGAGGGTTCAGGGGCTGCTGCAACAAGGAAGGCGAACGGCGAAGGGCTGTGATGTCGAGCGGCAAAGGAAGATGAGCAGTAGGGGCTCGATGCAAATATAAGCGAATGCCTCTATAAATATATTTTTTTAGGAAGGGACTGCTGCTTAGTCGGGCACAGGTGGCTGTTTGGAGAGGTGATGCGGGCTCGGATCTGGGTGTGGCAGTAAGGCGGAGCAGGGGTTGGATGTGGAGGCGGTCAGTGGCGCTAGAGGGGGACGACAGGCGGATCTGGAGAGGCTTGGCTGTGGTGAAGGTCGGCAGCTTAATTCAAGTGAGGGGAGGCTGTCGGTTGGTCAGGGGCGAGGGTCAGTGGATGCTGGTGCTGTCTGGAGGAGTGGAAGGCTGTGCGCTTCGGGTTGTGGAGATGTATAGGGAGGCGGGTCTGATGGTTGAGAGAAGGTGTTCGGGTGGGTTTGTTGGAGGATGGTGGAAAACTGGCGTAGTGTGGTGGCTTCATTCGGGGGCAGAGGGCAACGTGGAGGAATATGGAAGAGGAGAGGCGGTTGGTCGGAAAGGTTGAGTTCGGTGGTAGAAGATGGTTACGGAGGTGGATTGCATGATGTATGGAGGGGATGGTTTCAGCAAATATGAATGCAACTTCTCCCTTTATATATATTTTTTATTTTTAAACAATGAACAGAAAATGAACCAAGAGAATTGAGGGAAGAGAACGAACAAAGATTATAAATTGAAGCTAGGGAATAGTGAAGGTCACGGGTTGAATTTTAGAAAATATTTAATAGGTAATGATTATTGGTTTTACACGGTGGGTAAATGAATGACCATATGGAAACCAAAAAGGCACAAAACGGGTACTGATTCGGCTAATCGTTTCGTAGATTTCGCTGTGCACCGGACGCCGAAATCCATAAATGAATATACTATGGAGATCAGCACAACGAGACGAGCAGAATGGTACACAGATATGAGCGATACGACTATTCTATCAAAACTCGATTTTCACTGCCAAACTACTGCCAAATCGCCGAAAATAAAATAAATGGAGCTAGAGCAGTCCAAATCTGGCGAAACGAAATATGCCGTCTCACTTAGAAAATGATTTACAAATTTATTATGTAAAAATATTCAGATTTCAAAAATATTTTATTTCAATCAATTTAACTGATTTTAAATTTTAAATTAAAATTTCACAACAGAACAAACTTTCATATTTTCTGATGAAAATCTGACGCTTGCTACGTTTAAATAGACGTATTCCGAATATGAAATTTTCATTGTTAAAATTTAATTGTTTACTTTCATGAAAAATTTAGTTAATTACGTTATTTAAATCGTTAAAATTTACGGGTTGTTATAGTGTGTTTTAGGTATATGTATGTATGTATATATGTGTGTATATATATATTAACTTATTAATTAATTTTTAATAAAGTTATTTAATTAAACTATTTAATTATATTTTATTAAGTTCAAAAATTATTGTATATACTTACGCATATATATTTACATTATCTTAAACATTTCAAGGCAACATAAAAAATGTCACTCTATATATTGTACATGCATATATGTATATTATTTAACTAACTCATTCAATTAATTTAATTCTTTTATTAATCTTACTAATTAAATTAAATTGTGAAATTAACTTATATTTATTTTCAAATATTTTGAAATAAAATCATTATATTATAATTTTTATAATATGTGTATATCTTATTTTAAATTTAACTTTTAAATATAAAATCTATATACTTAATTTTCAAACAATTTTGAAAATTAGCCCAAGGCCCAATTCAAATTGGACATTTCCTATTAGGAGCAACCTTTGGGCTCACATATCTGTTCGGGCCAGCCAGTAGCAAGTTAGGACAGAGTACTTGATTGACCAAACACAGTCCTTCGACATTACCTTTCTAGACACCCTATTATCTGGGTCGTGAGCTTAATTAGTTAACCCTAACATGATAAATTTAGGCCGCATAGGTTGTTGGGCTCTGATACTATTATTGGTACTGGACCAGCCCGTAGCGGAAGAATTGGGTAAATTTCAAAAAATAAAATTATTATTGGATCTTTAATGGACTTATGTAGTCTAATTCATTTAGAACTTTTTTAAATTTTCCATCAGATAAAATCAATATTTTATTTGAATTTATAAATGAAAATTTTATTTTTATATAATTTGTATTATATTTCATGTATGTGTATCATATACACATATGTGTGTGCATGCAAATACAACAGTATAATATGTACATGGTTTGACATGCTCATATATAAATGTTGGGATTTACACTACGATAGACATGCAAGTCTCTCGTATATAATAATGTATTATCTAAATATACATATATGTGCATCAAAATTATTGTATAGATATACATACATAACAGATAGCTATTTA
This sequence comes from Allium fistulosum, assembly GCA_030737815.1. Lineage (NCBI taxonomy): Eukaryota > Viridiplantae > Streptophyta > Magnoliopsida > Asparagales > Amaryllidaceae > Allium > Allium fistulosum. Next base: position 73,625,168 of record CM060903.1, read on the forward strand.
ATGTACCAATGTATATAACCATCGAGATATGACACTATAGTAATATACTAATTCATGATATGATCTATCCAACTAACATATGATAGATTATTAACTTAAGCAATTTAAAATATTATTAAATATGAAGCATACCTCTCACTAAGGCCTAGAGATCACACTTTGAAATAATGAAATGACTCCTTGAATTGAACTCCAAGTTCTAGAGTTGCTAGCTCCCAAACCGCTTTACCGTCAACGTCGAATCGAAGAGTTTTTGATGTGATTAGTGCCTGAATATTTTAGGGTTTGGAAGGGAATATTTCTGGCCAAAATTTGCTGGTAGGAGGAGGACTAAAAAGATCTTGAATGAATGAATAGAGAGTGGCTTATTTAAAGGGAGATCAGAGAGTGAAAAGTGGATACAATTCTTAATATCTCTCTTACCATTTCCACTCCTCTTTTTTTTAAATCCACCATGCCACGCCACATATGGTCGGCCCTTATGCAAGCATCATAGCCGAAATTCTCAAGCCCCCATTGGACCTTAAAAATAATTCCAAGCCCAAACGATGTCCATTGCATTTAAATCCAATTTAAACGCGTACCGATATCATATATCGATCAATATATAACTATTATAAATACATCGTTTAACATTGATCAACACGTCAAATATAAAATTTTATAATTGATATTTCATAAATATTAATTGATTTAATTAATTTATAATAATTACAAATTAATTAAATTAGGTGATAAAAGGAGTATTCATCGTTTTGGTTGTGTGACTGTTGGGTGTAAATTTGGTCGATAATTAATATCGAATGATTCGAATATTAATGTTCACATGTCACTTAGTAGGTGGTGTGACATTATGACTAAACTTATCACTTAAATGGTTTCAGTAGAATCCAATTTTACTTTATTAAGCGTTGCTGGGTAGTTACAATTATTTACACCTATTCTTTTTGTCGAAACTATATCACTTTGAACCTATGGAACTTGGCAATGGTCAAAATTCCAATACCGTCCATATTCAACCCTATAGTCCAAATACAAAGTCCTTGGTTCAATAATTACAATTATTATTAACCAAACTACTCTGGCCGAAGATTTTGACTTTGAGTTGGATTCAGTTGACCATGATACTAATCTCATATAACTGAGAAGACGAATCCTCTCTTACATAGTTCTTCACTTCCAATTCTTCCACTTGACCAGACTATAGTCACTCGATGGATGTCGTATCATGATTTGACTATAATCAAGGCAATTTTTTTATATTAAAGATCGATAGTAATCTAAAGTCAAGAGAACCATGTAAATTAGTCACATATATATTTTTTGTCTCACCTTAATTATATTTACCAATGAAAACTATCAAGTGATCGTCATTCGATAGTTATCCAATAACTATCAGCACATAACCCCTTGGTGCCTACATAGTCATGAGTAATACATTACCAATATTTGAAGGGCGTTATGTAGTCTAGTCTCAATGGATGCATTGATATCCAAGTCTCGATACATCTTGACCACGGATTTTTAAAATGATGTGCTTATTATAAATTATGGTATGATAATCGTGATTACAACTATTTGTGATTACTATCACAAACACAACGTTTATGGATTTTTTGTTAGATATATTTTAATTAAACATTTAATTATTTATAACAAATAATTAACAAAATGAAAAACGTCTTTATTATGAACAAGAATTGATTACAGAGTCAATTAATTTACAACAAATTACAGAATTACTTTTAGGGTATACCCCTAACTCTATCAAATATAAAATATTTTTGTCCCATATTTTATTAAATTATTAATACTATATTACCGACGACAAATATGTATATGAAGGGGCTAACATGTTCGTTGCAGTGTAAATCCCATCACTTAGATGCGGGCTTGTTAAACTATGTACACTGTATTTGTTGCATATGCATGTACATATACATGTGTTTAGGATACACTTGTATGTAATATATATTATATATATAATCAAACAAAACTCTTTTAATCAATTGAATAAAATAATGATTTTATTTCAAAATATTTAGATTACATCTTAATAAATTTAGAATTCATAGGTCCAACAAGATCCAAAATGGTAAAAAAAATGAAATTCACTCATTTAACCTGCTTCATGTTGGCTTAGTTCCAACACTCCACAAAATCCTTCATAAAAGCTTCAAGTAATAGTTTCATTCCAATTTCCCTCATTATGCATCAAAGGTATGGAACTGAAAGTCCCGTCTTGTATAATATCCCATCTATCATGGTGAATGAAGGGGCTTGATATCTCACCTTCTTTGACTCATTATTATCTCGGCTAATTCCCTATTTTTCCAAATATTCCACCATAGGTGTCATCCAACTGTTCCTATATTGATCTCCCTAAGCATTTTTATCTATGATTGCATTTGGTCTATCATGATTTGTCCCTTGATCATCGTCTTCCTCAAGTTGATTCTTGTTGATTCGTTGTTAATAAGCCCGAGAAAGTGTCACAACCAAAGCCTCTTCACTTGATTCCTTCTCCTTTGGTAGAATATCGTGTTCCTTTTGGAACCCTATTGGGACAATCATCGCCTCAAGAGCTCCTCGAGAATAAGCTAATTTTGCTAAAGAATCCGCATGAGCACTTTTTTCCCCTAATATTTGGTGGATGGAGAAATCCTCCAATAATGCTAACATTTCCTGAAACTTTTTTATGTACTGAGGTAATCGAGGATCATTTTCTTCATATACCTTATTTATTTCATTCATCGTTAGCTGAAAATCATCGAATACCTCAATTCTTGGAATTTTTAACCGTTGTGCTAAATTTCAACTGACTATCATTGACTTATAAGCAACGATATTATTTGTTGCAAGAAAACCTAACTTCATGGCATAAAGCAAACGATGTCCGTCTAGGGCTATTATTACATGTCCAACACTAGCTCCTTCCCTATTGGACGCTCCATCTGTGAATAATTGTCACTTTTTCTTATTATCATTTTCTTTCTCTACTTCCACTTTAACAAATCTTGTGCATTCAATTACAAAATCAGCTAGTGTTCGGCCCTCTATTACCACTCTCGAAAAGTAGGTTATGTCATATTGACTTAACTCTATTCCGTACTTTATCAAACACCAGGGTGTTTCTGATTTACTGAACAACTATTTTAGTGGGATAGTTATTCAAGATTTTAATGGGGTTTTCCTGGAAATATGATCTCAGCTTTTAGACTTTCATCAAGAAACGGTAAGCTAACTGTTCCACGATGGGATATTTGGTCTCCGCATCTTTCTACCTCATAGTTGTATAATTTATGGGTAATTGTACTCCATCTTGTTCTCTTATCAATACTGAGCTTATAACATGCTCTGATATGTCCATGTACAATAATAAGTCTCCTTTCTTTATGAGAGTAGATAGAATCGGAGGTTTTTCAAAATGGTTTTTTAGTTCTTGGAAAGCTTTTCTGCATTCGTCCAACTGCTCGAACATTCTATGTAATGATGTCAAAGAATGGAATATATTTATCTGTGACCTTTAATATTAACCAATTGAGTGCGATCACCCTTCCACTTAAACTCTCTACATCCTTGCTAGCTTTTGGCTCTGCCATGTCCCTAATTTCCTCTGTTTGGTCGGGAATGGCCACTACTCCTTATGCACTAACTACATATCCTAGAAAATGTCCCAATTGCATTCCGAATGAGCATTTTTATGGTTTTAACTTCATATAATACTCACTCAACATCACAAATATCTCCTTTAATCTTTTATATGATCAACTTCTTCCTTTGACTTGACCAATATCTTATCCATATAAATTTCTATATTTTTCCTGATTCGATTTTTGAACATTCTATTAACTAATTGTTGATAAGTGGTTCCAGCATTCTTGAGCCCAAAAGGCATAACTTTGTAGCAATATGTTCCTTGGTTGGTTATGAAGCTAGTATGCTCTTCGTTGATCTCAAAAATTGGAATTAGATTAAAGCCTGAATATGCATTCATAAAAGATAATTGTGTGTGTCCACTAGTTGCATCAACTAGTTGATCAAACCTTGGAATCGGGTAATAATATTTCAAACAAGCTTTGGTTAAGTTCGTGAAGTCGGTATACATTCTCCATTTTGCATTAAACTTATTCATTAACATTGGATTTGTCCACCATTTGGGATAAAAAACTTCCAAGGTAAATCCATTTTCCAAACATCTTTAAGCCTCTTCTTATAAATTTATTGACCAAACCCCATCTAATTGCTTTTTCCTTTGTCTGACTAGAGTAAAGCATGGATCTATATTTAGGGAAAGACATGTTACCGTAAGATCTATTATGACCATATAAGAGTGGGTCCAAGTAAAGACAACTTTACTTAATTTAAGAAATGTAACTAGCTTTTCTCTGATATCCATATCTAATTCTCATATATCTTGACTATCTTTGTTAGATCCCGAGGATCTACAAAAACTTCTTCCAAATCTTCTGCGGTATTGATCACTGAGTATCTTGGGAGTCGATTTCAGGAACAATCATTTCTAGCTCTTTTTCTTCTCGGTTCGTTTCATGATTCACCTTGGCTATCTCATTAAGTTTTCAATTCTTTCCACTTTTACTCTCTTTTCGCGACACTTTTCTCTTATCGATGAACAATTATCACTTATTAGCCTTGATCATCATTTCTAGATGCTTGATGTCTAAGTGCCTTTTGTTTTAAGCCTTTATGGTTTTATTTAACATGAATCATAAATAAATTCACTTTCTTTATTCTATTGTTCAAGGGTAGAAAATATGTTTCCTTAACACCAAATATCTCCCTTAATTTCCCCCTTTCATGGAGCGATCATTTATCACGACGTCTCTTCCTGCATGGCGATTAAGCCTGGAAAGATTCTCTTTGCCTACCTAGCGCTTTTATTCCCTTTCCTTCTAATTCTAGAATTCCTTTTCGATGGTCACAATTTTCCAGAAGAACTACCATTCTCATCCTTTAGGCGTAATTCTACCTCCTTTCCATTATGTTTCGTAATCTGGGTCTTTGAATCAAAATTTTGTAGCGCTATCATTTCAATTAATTCAAGCATTGTATCAAGTTTCTTTTGTATTTTTTTAAACCCAAACTTTCATTTTCAAGCATAGTGGGCAGAGAAGCTTAGCCAACTTCGATATTATCCACATTAAAGTTTGGTATTTCGAACAACATCTTGCTATTGAACGTTAACTTTCCTTGGCCTTGCCATTTATTCTTGAAATTTTCCTTTGAATTGATAAGAGCAAGGTGGTTGATGACTTAGATATTAGATATATTTCTCAACGAGAGCACCAAAATGTTAAGCTGGTAATTTGATCAAGCTTTCAAGTACTAAAGAAGAAGTTAGATGATACTTGTGCATGAGGAAATCCTTAAGGACAAGTATGCAAATATAAATTTTGTAAGCCGTTTACAACAATTCTTGAATCTAAAATTAACCTAAACGACCATGGAATTTCCAAATTAAGATTTTATAAATGTCTTGAGATGCAAATGAAATTGAGAAAGAATAAGATTCGAAAAATGGCCCATTCTTAGGTGCGGTACATGCCTATTTATTATAAAATCACACCCTTGGATACTTGACATGTGGAAGGCAATGGTTTTGGAAGGTTAAGATTCTTTAGCTGGCCGATAATATGGCACACTGAAGGTGTGACACATAGCATTGTTGGGATGGCCTATCATATCATTTTAGTTCTTCTTACCTTTTGTTGATGAGGCATGTATTGTCCAGTAAGGCATTAACACATAGACAATTCAGATAGCACTTTATCCACTTGATACCTTATAGAGTCGATAACGCTTATCCATATAATAACTTAATGATTCAATAGCACTGTATACACGTGTTTTCTTATAGAGTTGATAACACATTATCCACATGATATTCTTATTGGCGATAGCTTCTAATCCACATGATAGCTTTATAGAAACAATAGGCTTCTCTTATTATTAACTTGATGGTATCTCCTTTTATGAACTCGATATCATTGCTTCTTATAGACATGATAGCATCACCTTTTATAAACTTGATAGAATTGCATTTTATAGACTTAATAGCATCTCATGTTATAAACCTGATAGTATTTATTCTTATAGACTTGGTAGCTTCATATTTTTATGAACTCGATAACATTCTTCATATAGACTCGATAGCTTCCTCTTTCATTAGCTAGATAACATTTCCCTAAGTATCCCGGGAGTCGATTTCATAAACAATATCCTAGGATACGCCTTGGCTATCTCGTTATATTTTCACTTGGATGATTGATGTCCAAGAGCTTTTTATTTTTAGCCCTTACAGTTTTATTTGACACAGAATCAAAAATTGATATGTCTATTCAATTGCTCAATGGAAGAAAACTATGTTTCCCTAGCACTGAATTGTTCTCCCATGATTGTTCCTTATCTAGCTTTAGAAAGAACTTCAAGGTCAAATGCTTTTGTGAGACAAAAATGTCCATCTCGTCTAGTGCTGGGCTTCCAAAGAATGCATTGTAGTATGAAAATTGGTCCATTACAATGAAAAGTATTTCAAAAGAATTTGTATTTGAGGGAATTCCCTCTACACATATAGTTTAATTTTTCCTACGGGAGTTGATCCCTTATTATTGAAACCATGCTCAAGACTTGGCTCCAGGTTTGCCTTTGGAATATCCATTTTTTTTAAAGATCAAATTTACTACACTTCATGTGTCCACCACTGCCTTAGCCACCAATGACAACCTAATTTTTGTCATGATCATTAATGGATCATTACGTGGATGTCTTACTCCTCTTAAATACTTAACAGTTGCCACCAAGTCCAGAATTCCAATTTTAATAGATTTATGCAAGGGTTCCACTCCAATAGAGAAAGGTCCTTCTTTACCTTTTATTATATATTTGTTATGTGCTATTAACTTACCCAAGCTATGTGTGGGCCTCTATATATCACATATATATGATTTATTATTGGACAAAAGTCTCCTGGATGCTCACTCTCTAAAATATTGGTGTTATTAGCTGGTGGAATTGCACTAGTGATGGGTTGTGGAAATTTTTTGTCTGCCTTAGCAAACTGCTTTAATGCCCCATTTTTTATCATTCCTTGAATTACTAAAGCCAAAGCGAAACATTATAGGTCTTGTGCTCGTTAGCTTTATATATATACAATAATCCCTACCTTTATTCTGCTTTGGGTTGGTTCGGGCCTTTATAGGAGTGATATTTTGTCTCATCTTTAGTAGATGCATAGATGTACGAAATTGATTAATTTAAAGGCACAAAGTTGGTCTCATGTGTTTCATCCCATCTTCCTTTTTTTCAGTATTGAAAAACCCATTCTATAACCTTCTCTTCCCTTTTACCAAAACTTTATCTTTTCATGAAAGATTTCATTGGGACAAACAAATTTGTCAGCCTGAAAGTGAAACTCAAGCAAATCTCTACACCCATGTATATATAACTCCTCCCATAATTTAGTATTCTCAATTAAACCTAACTTGATAGCCATGAGCTTCTCTCGGTCACTCACTTTCTCTGTCTTATTAGCTTTTGCATTAAACCTCTTAAAGTAATCTTTTAAAAGTTCTCCTTAGTGTTGTTATATATTATCCAACACACTCAAATCTGTAGTTGGATCCTTTGAAGTACAGAAGTGGGAATAGAATTCATATGCAAATAGACTCCACAAATAAATTGTCCTTTCTCGATAACTCCTATACCGCTTGCTGGCGGCTCAGATAAAAGTTATTAGAAGTAGTCGACACCTCACAGCCTCTAGTGCATCAAAGATGTCCATTTGGCTTTCAAAAGCCGAGATATAATCATTTTGATATATAGATCCATCATATCTTATAGCTGGCATTTTATAATATAAGGGTAATGAGAATTTCGTTTTTTCCTCTGCAAATGGTGTACCTTTTATATTGTTGTTGATTGTAGGATCCATGGTCCTCTTTCCTTCTAATTTATCATATCCTAGACCATTTTATGTGCTAAATATCTCAAATATGTTTCGTCATCTCTGCTACTTGACTTATTATTCATCCCAAAAGGGGAGCTAGCAAATTGTACATTTGGAGACTAATTAAAGATTTTAGGCTCTTTAGATGTCTTATGGGCAAAGTGATCATTTATCACGATGTCTCTTCTTGCAAGGCGATTAAGCTTGGAAAGAGTTATTATGACTTCTTAGCACTTTTATTCCCTTTCCTTCTGATTCTAGAATGCGTTTTCCCAAGGTCACAATTTCCAAAAGTACTACGTTGTCGTACTTTAGGCAGAATTCCATCTCCATCCCATCATGTTTCTTTATCTGAGTCTTTGAAGCAGAACTTTTGCGATGCTATCATTTCAATTAATTTGTGCATTGTATCAAGTTACTTCTACATTTTTTTAAAGATAAACTTTCATTTTCAACCACAGCTGGTAGAGAAGCTAAGCCAACTTTAATTTATCCACATTGATGTTTGGAGTTATAATCTCCTTTAGGTTGGTATTTTGGACAGCATCTTGCTATTGAATGTCAACTTTCCTTAGCATTGCCATTTTTGCTTTATATTTTCCTTTGAATTGATAAGAGTGGGGTGGTTGCTGACTTTAGATATATAGAAAGCTTTCTCAGCGAGAGCATGAAAATGTTAAGCCGCTAATTTGGTCTAACTTTCAAGTACTATATAAGAATTTAGAAGATACTTTTGCAAAAGGAAATCCTTCAAGACCAGCATGCAAATATAAATTTCGTAAGTACTTTATCGCAATTCTCAAATCTTGAAATGACCTAACTAACCATGGAATTTCCAAATCAAGCTTTTACATATGTCATGAGATGCAAATGAAATTGAGAAAGAAGAAGATTCGAAAAAAGGCCCCTTCTTAGGTAGGATACATGCCTATTTATAGTAAAATTACTCTCTTGGATACTTGATAAGTGGCAAGTAATGATTTTGGAAGGTTAAGATTCTTTATCTAACTGATGATGTGGCACACTATAGGTGTGACATGTAGCATTCTTGGGATGGCTTCACGTATCATTTTTTCTCTTCTCACTTTTTGTTGATGTGGCGTATATTGTCCACTAAGGCACTAACACATGGACAATTCAGATGGCTTTTATAGTGATGATAGCACTTTATCCACTTGATACCTTATAGGGTCGGTAACGCTTATACATATAATAATTTATAGGTTTGATAGCACTTTATACACTTGTTCGCCTATAGAGTCGATAGCATATTATCCACATGATAGTCTTATTGACAACGGCTTCTTATCCACATAAGAGCTTTATAGAGACAGTAGGCTTCTCTTCTTATTGACTCGATAACATCTCCTTTTATGAATGGTAGTATTGCTTCTTATAGGCTCAATAGCATCTCTTCTTATTGACTTGGCTTATAATCCGTCCCAGAAGGGGAGCTAGTAGATTGTGTATTTGGAGACTTACTAAAGATTTTTGGATCTTTATATGGGTTACAAATAGGTGATCGTTTATCACGACATCTCCTCTTGCATGGCGATTAAGCTTGAAAAGAATTCTCTTTGCCTTCCTTGCACTTTTATTCCCTTTCCTTCTAATTCTAGAATGCCTTTTCGAAGATCACTATTTTCTGAAAGAACTATGTTGTCATCCTTTAGACGTAATTCTACCTCCTTCCCATTATGTTTCGTAATCTGGGTCTTTGAATCAAAATTGTGCAATATTGTCATTTCGATTAATTCGTGCAATGTATCAAGTTGCTTCTGCATTTTTTTAAACCAAACTTTCATTTCAACCACAGTAGGTAGAGAAGCTTAGCCAACTTCGATATTATCCACATTGAAGTTTGGTATTTTGAACATCATCTTGCAATTGAATGTTAACTTTCCTTGGCCTTGCCATTTTTTCTTGAAATTTTCCTTTGAATTGATAGGAGCAGGGTGGTTGATGACTTAGATATTTATATAGCTTTCCCAATAAGAGCACCAAAATGTTAAGATGGTAATTTGGTCTAGCATTCAAGTATTGGAGAAGAAGTTAAATGATACTTATGCAAGAGGAAATCCTTGAGGACAAGCGTGCAAATATGAATTTTATAAGCCCTTTATAACAATTTTCAAATCTTGAATTAACCTAAATGACCATGGAATTTCCAAATTAAGATTTCACAAATGTCTTGAGATGCAAATGAAATTGAGAAAGAAAAAGATTCAAAAAAAGGCCCCTTCTTTGGTGCGGTACATGCTTGTTTATAGTAAAATTACACCCATGGATACTTAACACGTGCCAGTTAATGGTTTCAAAAGGTTTAGATTCTTTAGCTGGTTGATGATGTGGCACACTACAGGTGTGACACATATCATTCTTGGGATGGCCTCTCATATTATTTTAGCTCTTCTTACCTTCTGTTGGTGTTGCATGTATTGTCACGTAAAGCACTAACACATGGACCATTCAGATAGCTTTTATAGCGATTATAGCACTTTATCCACTTGATAGCTTATAGAGTCGATAACACTTATCAATACAATAACTTATAGATTTAATAGCACTTTATACACTTGTTCACTTATAGAGTTGATAGCACATTATCTACATGATGGTCTTATTGACGACAGCTTCTTATCCACATGATAGATTTATAGAGACAATAGGCTTCTCTTATTATTGACTTGATTGCATCTCCTTTTATGAACTCGGTAGCATTGCTTTTTATAGACTCGATTGCATCTCCTTTTATGAACTCGGTAGCATTGCTTTTTATAGACTCGATTGCATCTCCTTTTATAAACTTAATAGCATTGCTTTTTATAGACTAATAGCATCTCATGTTATAAACTCGATAGCATGTATTCCTATAGACTCGATAGCTTCTTCTTTTTATGAACTCGATAACATTTCTTATTATAGACTATATAACTTCTTCTTTCATCAACTAGATATCATTTCCCTAAGTATCCTAGGAGTCGATTTCATGAAAAATATTTTCTAGCTCTTTTCCTTCTTAGTTTGTTCCATGATTCGCCTTGGCTATCTAATTTAATTTTCACTTGGATGTTTGACGTCCAATGACTTTTTATTTTTAGCCTTTATAGTTTTAGTTGACATGGAATCATAAATCAATATGCTTATTCAATTGCTCAAGGGTAGAAAACTATGTTTCCTTAGCACTAAATTGTTCTCCCTTGATTGTTCCCCATCTAGCTTTAGAAAGAAACTTCAAGGTCAAATGCTTTTGTGAATCAAAAATGTCCATCTTGTCTAATGCAGGCCTTCAAAAGAATGCATTGAAGTATGAAGGTTGGTCCATTACTATGAAAAGTGTTTCAAAGTCTCTGTAGTCGAGGGAATTCCCACTGCATATACAGTTATATTTTTCCTACGGGAGTTGACCCCTTATTATTGAACCCATGCTCAAGACTTGGCTCCAGGTTTGCCTCCGGAATATCCATTTCATCAAAAGAATGTTCAAAGATTAAATTTACTGCACTTCCTGTGTCCACCATAACCTTAAACGCCAACGACAAGCCAATTTGTGCCATTATCAATAGTGAATCATTATGTGGACGTCTTACTCCTTTAAGTCTTTAATAGTCGCCACCAAGTTCGGTATTCCAATTTTAACGGATCTATGCGAGGGCTCCACTCTAATAGGGAAAAGTCCTTTACCTTTTGTTATTTATCCATTCCTTACTCCCTTACTTACCTAAGCTATGTTTGGGCCTCCATATACCCATCTATATGATTTATTAGTGGACAAAAGTATCCTAGATGCTCACTCTCTAAAATATCAGTGTTATTAGCTAGTGGAATTACGTTAGTGATTGATTGTTGAAATTTTTGATCTGCCTTAACAAACTCCTGTAATGCCCTATTTTTTGATCATTCCCTGAATTATTAAAGCCAAAGCAAAACATTATTGGTCTTGTGCCCGTTAACTTTATATACATATAGTAATCCCCACCCTTATTCTACTTAGGGTTGGTTCGGGCCTTCATGGGATTTTGTCTATCTCCTCTTTAGTAGATGCATAGATGTACGAAATAGATTGATTTAAAGACCCAAAGTTGGCCTTATGTGATTCATCCCATCTTCCCTTTTGTTTGGTATTGAAAAACCCATCCTATCACCTTCTCTTCCCCTTTGCTGCAAATTTTTCTTTTCATGAAAGATTTCATCAAGACGAAAAAAATTATCAGCTTGAAAGTGAAACTCATGCAAATCTCTACACCCATGTGTATATAACTCCTTCTATAATGTAGTATTCTTGATTAAACCCAACTTGATAGCTAAGAGCTTCTCCCCTGGTCACTCACTTTCTCCGTCTTATTGGCTTCTACATTAAACCTCTTCAAGTAATCTTTTATTAGTTCTTCTTAGCGTTGCTATATATTACCCAACACACTCAAATCTATAGTTGAATCCTTTGAGGTACAAAAGTGGGAATAGAATTCATATGCAAATTGACTCTGTGAATAAACTGACATTTCTCGGTATCTCCTAAACCGCTTGCTGGCAGCTCAAATAAAAGTTATTGGAAGCAATCAAAACCACACAGCCTTCAGTGCATCAAAGTATCCATTTGGCTTTCGAAAGTCGAAAGATAATCATTCAGATACGTAGATCCATCATATCTTATAGCTAGCATTTCATAATGCAAGGGTAATGAGTGTTCCATTATTTTTTCCGTAAATGGTGCGCCACTTATATAGATGTTGACCGTATGATCCATGGTCCTTTTTCCTTCAAAATCATCATATTCTTGGCCATTTTATGTGCTAAGTATCTCAAACATGTTTCATCATCTCTGTAATCTTTCCTACTTGTCTTATAATTCATCCCAGAAGGGAGCTAGCAGATTGTACATTTAGAGACTTATTAAATATTTTAGGCTCTTTAGATGCCTTATGGACGGAGTGATCTTTTATCACAACGTCTCTTCTTGCATGGCAATTAACCTTGGAAATAGTTCTTATTCCCTTCCTAGCACTTTTATTCCCTTTCCTTATGATTCTAAAATGTCTTTCCCAAGGTCATAATTTTCCATAAGTACTACTGTTTGGAACGGACTTTCTATCGATTAGAAAACTTCCGAATTATATCGTAATAAAAACCGCAAGCGTATGGCGTATAATCGTAGTACGTATACGAGTATGGGTTGATCCTACAAGTAAAGCCAAAATTTTAAAATTACTCAATCAAATTATACCAAAGATTTTGAAATGTGTTTAACTAAAAAACCCTGGTGTTTCGTAGCCGCATAACACAAGAAATTAAAATGTAGATCCATGGTGTCTAGGTTTTCCGCAGCCACCTCGTCTCTTCATTCCAGATCTTCCCCTCCATCCTCGTCCTTTTTCACTGCCTCAACCCTCACCGATTTTGTCTCTTGTTTCTCTTGACTATTCCCAAATTCTTCGTTTTTTTCATTTGAGATAATAGTTTGCTCCGTTAATCTCGGCATTTCAACACTACTTCGCTTTCTCTTCAGATCAATTTTGCTGCCTGATCCTATCCTTTTAAATTCCAGATCTAGTGCGTCGTTGCAAACATTTTGCTATCTCCACTTATTCTAGCCCCCCTCCTTTGTGCCAGCTATCCAGCAAGAGCTGGAACTTTTTCTTTCAGTGGAGATTGCGCTTTGCCCCGCCTCCCCGTGCTTGCTTTCCAGTAGGTCTGGAACCTCTTGAGGTAAGCCTAGGCTCCGGTCAGTTTCTCAGCCTTGGTATTTTTAAGCTTGTTCTTACTTCCTCGATGCGGTGTCTTGTTTACTTGTGCTGTCTACTGTGCCTTGGATTTGGATATGTGGTTATGGTTTGTGTTAGTCAATGAAGTGGCCGCCTGGTCCCTGGTGATTATTCTGGTGGTTTGGGTTTCTACTAACCTGGTTTAAGTGATGTTGGTGTTGTTTCGTTTTGAGGTTGGAACGTTTTTCTACTTGATCGCCTGCTTATTGCTCTTCTTTTAGTTCTCTATCAGGATTGCCTTGCTGCAACTGATGTGGGTTGTTTTCTTTTTGCTAAAGAGTAGTTTCTAGTATTATCAAATTTAGCATTCCTTTTTGGGATTATGCTTGTTGTCGCTTGAAATTTAGCTTGTCTAGTGACTGCTGAAGGCCGGGTAATCTTGATCGATTTATTCTACCTCTAGCTTGTCATGGATATTGGGATGTTTGGTTTGTCCATCATCTTGCCAATTGTTATTATGCTCTGTTGTATATGTTTGATGTCTCGTTCTAAGTTATGTAATAGTTCTATGGGTCATAGTCATGTGGTTATTATGTGGTGTAATGAGTTTTCTTAGTGCAACACGTTGTTTAGTAGTTAGGCAATCGACCTATCTCCTGGTTCTCAAATGTATTTATTACTTGTTGTAATAAAAAGTGGACGGTCCACTTTAAAAACCGGTTGGCCTTGCCAAAAAAATTTGTTAAAAACTAAAGAAAATTTGAAATTATACTATGAGATTAGAAGATAATTTCGAGGTAAATCCCTTCTCATGATCATACAAATCAACACAAAATGAATTTATGATCTTTCTTTTTAACCACTTGTGCAATTAGTTGATGTATTTATTATAAGTATGGTCTAATTGTGACATTGATTAACACAACTTAAACCATCAAACTTTAATACAACCACTAAATCCACTTGTTCATTCTAATGAAAATAATCATGAAATTAAAAATAAAATCTATTTTAAGCATGATCTATTTACTATGAATTAGTAATATAGAGCATCAAATTTTGATTGTAGTTTCATATTTATTACCAAAATCATATTTAGATGAAAGGGTATCTTGTGTTTATGTTTGATTAAGCATAGCCCATTTGTTATGAACAACATAGGCTATCAAATCAATTAAAAACAACAAAATTCCATTAACATTAAAATTTCCATTAAGCACAAACAAGAGATCATAAATGAAATCATTATGTTATTTTATATGATTCATGAGAGCTTCATTAACCTTAGCTTCTCATATTCGAATACATATTAACATAGATTAATTTCAACATAAACAAAAAAGGAAAGGAAGACTAAGTAAAGAGAACAAGAGCTAACAAACTTGCATAAAATAAAACTAAGCTACTTGCATGAAAATAAATCTAATCTACTAACATGAAATAAAAGAGAGCATGTAATAAAAATAACATAAAAGAAAAGAGCATGAAAAAAAAACAAAGAGAGAAAGTTGCATAAAAAGAAGATGGCTAAGAAGCCATTAAAGAGAAGCTTTTATTTCTAATTTTTTATTACAACTTTGTGCATTAAAAAAAAGAAGATCCATTACATGCATATAAGAGGGTGTTTATACATGTTCTAAAACCATAATATTTTTTAGGAAACTACCAAAAGTGCCCTTCACTTTATATAGCCTCCAAGTAATCATTAAGGAATTAATTAATCTCCACTAACATGTACTTTTGCTTTTTAATGTTGGTCCATTAGTTAGTGGGTAGATGGGCTCCTCCATGTTGATTTAATTCCTTCATCTCTTCATTCTTTTGGCTTCTTTCTCTTTGTGCATGCATATATCCATGAATCCACTTCTAATTTGCACTCAGTTTCCTACCCCAAAAAATGTGCAAATAAATTTTCTTCAAATTAATCACACACAAAATTACCGTTTTGTCCAAATGTAGATGAGTGAATGATAATTTGAAAGCACTTTTACATTTTGGTTTAAAATATGTAAAAACACCCCAATATGTCATTTATTTAAATAAAAGAAGAATAAGTATGAGAGTAAAAATATAGATTTTCACATGTACATCAAATACCCTCATACTTATCTTTTTATTCATCCTCGAATAAACTAAAACTTGGATAAATCCACTTTCGTAGGAAGCACGATTGCATAGAGGTATGCAATAAGCCGTTAAACCTCTACGTGTCCCTAGTAAGACGAGTTTGTCTTGTGAGGGGTTTTTAGCGGATACTTACCACAAAATCCAAATGTGATGTGCAAAGTTCCTAATGCAAGATTTATTTACAAAGATATGAATGTAAGTTTTTTAATTTACAAAATAAAAAATTTACTTCTAAATAGGCATGAGGTAGTAATATACAAGTCTTGGTCATCATCAAGGAATTTCAGTCTTTTACTAATCAAACTTCCAATAAAAATTAAGTATTCATTACAATTCAACTCTAGTTGGCTAGTTGTTTCGGTTGATAACATAGTGCAACTGTGAAATAAAATTTTATAATTGATTGTCAGAGTGTGCAAAGTGGTATTTTCATTTCTATTTGTATAACAAGTCAAATTAGCAAAGTCAGGGCAATGCTTGGATTTCAATTGCTTACTCTCTCCTTATTTAAAAAAAATATTAACATTATTATTATTAAAATTATTTATATACACCTAACTCAGAAAACTAAGGCCAAATATACCGTTCAGGCACCGTATTTTGGGCATATGTGAGAAGAGTACAGAGCATGGCGAGTGTCCCCACCTATGTGTGTACACTTGACTCTAGGTATTTATTACTTTTAATTTTTATATACAAACACCGAACTATGAAAACTGGGGCTAAATATATCGTTCATGCACTGCCTTGCGGGCTTATGTAAGAAGAGTACAGATCATGATGAGTGTACACACTTATATGTGGACACGACTCTGGTTGTGTTTTTTTTTGAAATTTTTTTCTTTTTTAAAGGAGAAGAGAGAGTTATGCAAAATCATCTTAGCACCACTTGACTTTAAAGATTAAAAATGTTAACACATGTACTTTAAAGCCGCCACTTTTTAAACGAAGACTAAAATTTAGAATAACTTCATAATAATCACCTATGAATCTCCCTATATACTAGTTACACCATAGTTGCTTATAATTTGAACTTTTCTTTTTCTTATTCGTTTGAGTTAAGTAATTTCCAAAAATTTCAATCTCATGACCAAAACTGTATGCTTACTTTATTGTGCCTATTCAAAAGTAAATTATGATGCCAAAAAAATTTAGAATTTTTTTAAGAAATTAAAATGCATTTTTTTTGAAAAAAAACAAATAAAAGCATGTAAAATTAAAATAAACATGAGACTCCCCTTACACTTGATTTTGACTGTGTCCCCACAGTCAATGCATGATATAATAAGTGTAAAAGAGAAAAATATATACATATTTACAAGAGAGGGATAAAATTCTTTACGAGACGTAGCGTGGCTCATGAAGAATCATGAGCTCCTCCTCTTGGTCTCTTGCCAATTCCAAGTAAGGCTTTAAACGATAACCATTGACCTTAAAAATCAATTTATTCCTAGGGTTTTCTATTTCTATGGCACGTGTGGAAAAACAGTACGTACCACGTATGGTCCAGTCCATCTTGACTTTAATTTCCCAGGGAATAAATGGAGTCGAGGGTCATACCAAAGAATTTTTCGATTTGGCGAAAACATTTTTCTTAGGATTGACTTGTCATGAAAAACTTTTGGTTTTTTCCTTATAAATTTTTGAGATTTCATACATGTCGTTTCTAATTTCTTCTAATTCATTGAGTTGCAATTTTCTATTTTCGCCAGCCTTTTCAAGATCAAAGTTTATGTTCGTTATTGTCCATAATGCTTTATGTTCAAGTTCGAATGGTAAATGACATGCTTTACCATATACTAATCAGAAAGGGGACATTCCAAGATTAGTTTTAAAAGCGATTCTATAACCCCAAAGCGCATCTGTCAATTCTTGAGACCAATCTTTCCGACTTTTATTAACAGTTTTCTCCAAAATTTGTTTAATTTGACGATTTGAAACTTTGACTTGACCATAAGTTTGAGAATGATAAGGAGTGGATAACTTGTGGGTTATCGAGTATTTCTTCATTAAAGATAGGAAAGATTGATTACAAAAATGGGTTCCATTATCACTTATTGTTGTGAGAGGCGTGCCAAACCTAGAAAAGATGTTTTCTTATATGAATTTCACAACAACTTTGTCGTCATTTATTTTACACGGACCGGCTTCATCCCATTTAGAAACATAATCGACGATAAGAAAAATATAGGAGTTTCCGATAGAGTTTGGAAATGGCACCATAAAGTTAATTCCCCAAACATTAAAGATTTCGATCGTAAGGATGGGGGTCAAAGGCATCATGTCTTGTCGAGAATTTTTTTCTAACATTTGACAACGATCATAAGCTTTACTAAACTCGAATGCGTATGTGAAATGTAAAGGCCGATAAAAGCCACATTGGAGCACTTTTTCGCAGTTTTCTTAGGCCCGAAATGTCCAGCACATGCTTGGTTATGGTAGAAAGAAAGAACACTCTAGATTTTGCTATCTGGGATGCATCATCGAATGATTTGGTCAGAGCAATACTTAAAAAAGTAAGGATCATCCGAATAGAGAAATTTCACTCGGGATAGAAATTTGTATTTATCATGTTTTAACCAAAACGAAGGAGTTTCCTTAGTGACTAAATAATTCACTATATCGGCAAACCATGGATCGATGGAAACTAAAAAGAGTTGTTTGTCGGGAATGTTCTCATTGATGGATAATAAGATGGTGTGTTTGGAATATGAGACAAGTGATCGGTTATGACATTGTCGGATCATTTTTTATCTTTGATTGTAAGATCAAATTCTTTAAGTAATAGGATCTAACGAATCAAACAAGACTTAGCATCCTTTTTAGCAAAAAGGTACCTAAGAGTGGAATGGTCAGTGAACATCGTGATGTGTGAGCCTATCAAATAAGGTCGAAACTTTTCTAGTTTAAAAACTATGGCTAGATGCTCTTTTTTGATTGTTTTGTAGTTGAGTTGAGAATCGTTCAAAGTCATACTAGCGTAGTAGATAACATGAACGATTTTATTGATGTGTTGTCCTAGGACAGCACCAACCGCAAAGTTAGAAGTGTTACACATTATTTCAAAAGGAAGATCCCAATTGGACGTGCGAATGGTTGGAGCGAAAATGAGTTTATTTTTTAGGCGTTCAAAAGAAGAGACACAATCAGAATTGAAACTGAAAGGAACATCTTTTCCCAAAAAAGTAGTCAAAGGCCGAGCAATTTTGCTAAAGTCCTTTACAAAGCGTTGATAAAAGCCAGCATGTCCTAGGAATGATCGAATGTCTTTAACAGATTTGGGAATGGGCAGATTTGAAATAACATCGACTTTTGCTTTATCCACCTCAATGCTCTTATTTGAAATGACATGTCCGAGGATTATGCCATATTTGACCACAAAGTGACATTTTTTCCAATTGAAAGTTAAATGTCTCTTTACAACGATTTAGAACCAACTCGAGATGATGCAAGCACTAGAAAAAAGAGTCTCCAAAGATAGAGAAATCATCCATAAAAACTTCTAGAAAGCGTTCGATCATGTCAGAAAAGATGCCAACCATGCATCGGTGGAAAGTCGCAGTGGCATTACAAAGTCCGAATGGCATACATCAATAAGCAAAGGTTCAGAAAAGACATGTGAAAGTCATTTTTTCTTGATCTTCGGGAGCGGTTGGAATTTGGTTATAACCAGAATAACCATCAAGAAGAAAATAGAATTCATGGCTGGCTAATCGTTCAAGCATTTGGTCGATGAAAGAAAGAGGGAAATGATCTTTACGTGTTGCAACATTCAATTTCCGACAAAAAATGCAAACACACCAACCTATTTGAGTACAGGTTGGAATGAGTTCGTTAGCATCATTTGTGATAACGGTGATACCAGACTTTTTAGGCATGACATGAATTGGGCTAACCAACAAACTATCAAAGATGGGATATATGATACCGTTATCAAGGAGCTTAAGAATTTCTTCTCGAACTGCATCTCTAATTTTGGGGTTAAGCCTTCATTGCGCATCATGAGTGGGTTTGGCTTCGTCAATTAAATGAATGTGATGTTGAACAATTGCATGGCTAATTCCCTTAATGTCAGTAATGGATCACCCAATCGCTTCTTTGTTTTTTGAAGGAATTGAAAGAAGAGACGCTTCTTGGTCAAGAGAAAGCTCAGTAGAAATAATGATGGGAAGAGTTTCGTTTCACTCAAGTATGCGTACTTAAGATGAGAAGGAAGAGGTTTGAGCTTTGACCTAAGAGATTGCTCAATTAAAGAAATCGGTTGAGTTTCGGACTCAACTGTGAGAGGTTCGAAGGGAAGCGTGTCTTCGATCTCGTTTGGAACATCTTGAAACAATTGTTCGTATTCTGCCTCATGTTTGTTATTAAGGTCAATTGTCTCATTTTCAAAGTTTTGTGAATAACACTAACTTCCAAAGTCTGGTTAAATGGTTCGTTTGATTGATTTTCTAAATTGAAGATGTTGAGATCTATGGTCATGTTACCAAAAGAAATTTTCATCGAACCATTTCGACAATTGATTAAAGCATTCAATGTGGCCAAGAAGGGTCGTCTTAAAATCAAAGGAATTTGGCTCGTAAGATTTTTTATAGGTTATGTTTAAAGAACAATGAAATCAATTGGAAATATGAATTCCCCTTCTTTCATGAGTATGTCCTTGATTTCTCCTATTGGTTTCTTCATAGAACAATCGGCCAATTGAAGGGTGACCTTCATCGGTTTAAGCTTCATCCAAACCTAGTTATTGGTAAACTGAGTATGGGAGCAAGTTTACGCTAGCACTTAGGTCTAACAAACATTTGTTGATTTTCTTATCTCATACGTACACAAGATTGTAGGGCAGTCAGGATCTTTGTATTTCATAGGAATGGATAGAGACAAGACTTTGATTAGACCGACTGCTAAGAAGACCTTTTTCGGCACTTGCATGTGTCATTTTTGTGTGCACAAGTCCATTAAAAATTTGGCATAGGTCGGGACTTGTTGGCCGATATCTAAGAGTGGAATGTTCACTTTGACTTATTTGAAAATTTCTAATAATTTTTCCATTTATTCCGAATGTTTCTTAGCACGAAGTCTATGGGGAAATGGAGCTCGCAATCAATAGGTCAGTCTACTTGAGTTGGTGAAGGATGAGACTCAGAATTGGATTCAATTTTTGGATTGGACTTAGTCGAGGGTATTAGATTTAGAAGAAATTTCTGGTAAGTCATTAGGATTGATAAGTTGGTTATTGATTTACTTACCGGATCGCAAAGTGGTGATAGTGTTCATTTGATTCAAATTGCTATCTTGAACGACAAGAGCTTGGTTTGAGTTTGTGTTTTGATGTCTAGGGTTTGGAATAGGTTGACTCGGGAACGTACCTCTTTCCTATTCACTCACGGAAGTGGCTAATTGACTCATTTGCATTTCAAGTTTAGCGGTCGATTAACTCGTATTTTTCATGTACGGGGTTAACAAATTTTGCAAATTGTTATTTTATTAAAGGTTTTGTGTGGTCGCTTTAGCCAACTTTACCAAACTTTTCTCAAGTGAAGTCATTCGTTTGTCATCTTGGGGAATAAAGATTGTTGCACTTGGTTTTGAGAAGATGGCACAAAATTCTGTTGAAATTGATTTGGTTGAAAAAGGAGGATTTGAAGCATTGTTTGAAAAAGCTTGAAAAGATGGTCAAACTAAATTCGTGTTTGAACTGTTTTGGTTTCAAGCAAAGTTAGGCCGATTTCTCCATTCGGGATTGTACGTTGGAGAGAACGGATCATTCCTAACTTTGTTAAAAGCATCTATTTTTTATAATGAGTGAGGACACTGATCGGCAATGTGGTTTGGTTCCTTAGATTTATAACACGAGATTTGAGAAACTTGGTTCATTTGATTAGACGAATGAACGTTATCGAATTTCTTAATCATCATATCATTTTTCGGTTCTAAGGCTAACGATGATCCTATCGAATGTGCACTCGATCTCGAATAAATTGATATCTTGTTAGATTATTTCTATTGAGATGATTTTTCAGCTAGATTTTCAAGAAATTACCAAGCGGCGTCGTGATGTTGTGCTAAAAAGTTCCCTTGGCACATTGATTCATGCACCGTTCGAGAACTATTTTCAACTCCATCGTATAAAGTTTGGCAAAGATTCTATTTTTCGAAATTATGATGTGGACATTTTATCAAAAATTCCTTAAATCTTTTAAAATATTTTCTAAATGATTCACCCCCAAATTGATGAAAATGTACAACTTCATTTCGAATGTTGGTTGTTTTTTCCAAGGGGTAAAATTTCTTTAAGAAAATTTTTACAAATTCGTCCCAAGTTCTAGTCGAATTCAAAGGCAAGCTATACAACTATTTCTTGGTGTATCGGTAAGTGCGAATGGGATTAGCCTAAATTTGATTCCATCGTCGCATAATTTTTGGAGTTTAATAGTTGCACAAACTTGTTCAAATTTCGTTAAAAAGATATAAGGATCGCCGTGTTCAAAATTGCCAAATTTTAGAAGTGTGTTAATGTGACTTGAATCGATTTCAAAGTGATTACCCGTTGGGGCGGGTAATGTGATGCAAGAATGGACAGAAACTCGATCGGGGAAGATTCTGTCCATGAGAGTTCGAGGGGGATTTTCGTTCGCCATGGTTAAAGGATTGTTTATTCACTACAAGAAAACCTACTTTTGGTTGCAATTATTGGCAGCGTTTGTAGGGTAAGTGCAACAAATACTACCTTTTCTTTTTTTTTCGTTTAATTTTAGGGTTGCCGCCTTACTTTACACCGATACAAAACTTGTCACGTTTTTTCCTCCTATTTCCCTCCACGGCCTTCTTTTTCCCTCCATTGATAATTTTTTTCCCTCTTTCAACAAAATTTCCCTCCTATCGCTCATTTCATTCGTCCAATCCATTACCCCACCGTCCTAGCACACTACTTCTTGTAACAGCTCCCATCACGTTACCTGGTCGATTGGCTCCCATCCACTTCGTCTCCCTTCTGCTTTGTTCACGCCTGAATCTACAAATCTGTTAGGTATGGTTTCTGAAATTTCTATGGTTTGAAATTGCAATATGATTCTGCTTCTGCTTCAAAATAAGATGTTTGTAGTTTAATACTATTGCATCCATGGGTTTCTGATTATGAGCATGTTGTTTGATCTTATTCAAAATAAAGAAGCACTTTGGCATTCTTATTAGATATAAAGTAAAAACCTAGTTTTCAAAGTGAGCAGAATTTGTACGTAATTTTAAAGTGAGGTGCTACACCCTGTTTATGATACATACATAATTATTTAAACAAAATATTATGTAATAACAGTAATTATATAATATGTTAAGTTTGTTAAAAATATAATGAGTGTGTTTTCTTTAAATCCAAAAAATATTGGTTGACTAAAAAGACCAAACATCAGTATGAAACAACATGCCTTTACATTAAGGTTCTATCTATGGCTTAAGATTGTGCACATCGGTTACCAAATTTCAAAAAAGAAAAAAGAAGGATAAATTTATATTTTAATCTTGTACAGCTTGTATATTGCTGAGCTACCTGTGAATGCAATCACAATTGCAGTCCATCTGCCAAATGACTCATCTGTATTGCCATCACAGTAGCACTCTGCAATCATCACTACAATGCACATGAACGTTATATTGGATAGGTAAGGGTAGCCCAAGAACGGTCCCTAAATTGAATTGCAGTGGACATTGCTTAAGTTAAGCCACAATCTTCCTTTCTAGTGCAAAAAATTCATACAGTTTTCATTTTATTTCTTGTTTTGATTCCTGGGCCTGTATTTTGTTCAAATAATGCTAAGATCTTGTATTAAACTATCACACATTTGATGTGTGTGAACTAATAATACATAAAAATAAGGAATTTGAACAGTGAATTTTAGCCTTCATAAGTAGAACAATGCCAGACTTATGAGGGTGTTAGCAATTTACCCGACACTTTAAAAAAATGATGTAACTAAGGTTTTCAAATCTTTACCTAATCAATATGTACAAAATATAAAGAATATTGGTATATATGAGGCTATTATTTATAGATTTCATTATCCCTACACCTGTAAAGTGTCTTCTGCAACTTCAAGTTAGTCGTCTCTCATACTGCCTAAGGTAATATTTCCCACCACCTGTAAAGTGTCTTCTGCAGCTGTAGGCAAGTCATACACATTGAAAGAACATACCTTTTCTTATTGTACACCTAAGGCAAATAGGATTATTAGTTTAGTTATGTACAGTTGCATAGAACGAACCTTAGAACAAATTTTACGATTTTGTTTCCACCGAATACAATTTTGTTTGACACTGCTTTTATTAAGTTTGTAAAAATAAAATATAATATGATGCCTAAGCAAATCAAACCAGCAATGCTTCAGTCATCTCTAGTCCATTGATTAGTTGAATATTAATGCAAATCCTTGTCAACATATTAATTCAAGTTTGAAGGTGTTTTGAAAAAGCCTTGTCAACATATGTTACATTCTCTATATAATACAAGTTCGTCATAATGTATATTTTATGCTATTGCAGTATGGATGGTATAACTGAGTTTCAGTAAATCTATTTACATACAAATTGCAGACTAGTCTATTATCTATTATAATGGTTTAAGTTATATGAGTTTGCTTGAGTAGAGAAAGTATGCAGTCTGTTTGGTC
Source organism: Allium fistulosum (assembly GCA_030737815.1). Lineage (NCBI taxonomy): Eukaryota > Viridiplantae > Streptophyta > Magnoliopsida > Asparagales > Amaryllidaceae > Allium > Allium fistulosum. Next base: position 73,649,623 of record CM060903.1, read on the forward strand.
AATCAAAATAGAGAGAGAAACTGAATCTGCTTGAGAAGAGGACTGAGAGCTTCCATGAGTTTTTTGCAAGGATGATTGTGAACTCCTTCATATGTAGTCACAACAATACTTGTGTCTTTCGACAGTCTTTGTGCTTGTTTCTTCACATTGCATGTATGATGTGTGCATCTGTAGTAGCTTCTTCATGTATATTACATACCTCGTTATTGATATTTTTCATTCGATTAGGGGAACTTTGGAACAAAGCTGTTGCCCAATCATCGTTTGTTAGTGGTGAAGAATCTTGTTGCATGATTTGATCATCTTCTGGTATTAAACCGGATGAAAATTTATTAGTAGCGTTTGTGTTGTGAATGCAACCAATATTGTCTTTACTTTTGTTTTGGGGGGCTTGGTTACGTTCTATTCTAATTTTTCTGAAGCATACCGCTCGTTACATTTATTTTTCAAGCCTTCCCTCCGCTGACTTAATTTTTCCGCCTTCATCAAAATTTTCCTCCCTCGCTTCAGCTTCCTTCGCTTTGCTCCTCAACAAAATTTCCTCCCTCGCTTCAGTTTTTTCTTTTTCTTTCCAAACATGTGTTAAAAATGTGAAGAAAAAAAACAGAACCAAATTAAGTGTTTTAATGAATTATAGCCTTTGTGTTATATTATAATGCATTTGCACAATACTAATTGCTATTATCTGACAACGTTCTCATGGATCTTAAGTACATATACATACATATATAGCTATAAAAATATTATTGTCTAAGTATATAAAACTCATATATATGCTGCTGTAGACATAAATACATGCACAAAGGTTGCTGCAGACATAAATATATGTTGCTGCAGACATATACATACATATATACCTGATGTAAACCTTTTTTTTGATGAGTAGTTCTAAGTGCATAGGTTTTAAATGTGAATATGAGTTTAAGTATATAATTATGCTTCAAGTTCCTGTTAAATGAAGATTTTGAATATACATCATTTTTTAAGTGTCTATCAGGCTTGGAGTTTCAGGAATATTTGATAGGGAACAAAAGTGTGAAGTTTTAATGGGTTTTAGTTCTAAATGTGTATATCACCAGGTAGCAAAACCATTAAGATCAATAATAGTCTTTCTAGTACATTACAAAATGTGTGTTACAATACATATATTATCTTGTTTCAAATCTCAGAGATATACTTTATGGAATACCATAAATATAAAGCTATATATGATGTATTGTATCAGAGATTCTTTGTGATACTTGACTTAAACAGGTACATGGTATAGCCGATGGAAAAGGATTGGGTGTATTTAAACAGGTGGCTATATAAACTTGACTTAAAGTGTATTTTTAGAATCAACACATATATGTCAATATTAAAACTCAATTTTTTTTTATGTATTTAATTTTTGTCATAGGACTAGTACAGAGTACCGACAAGGAGCTTTGAATTTTGTGCATGTGGCAAAGAGAAATTTGAGAAATGTGGAGAAAATTTTGTGCCCATGCACAAGTTGTCGAAATCTTAGTCGTCAGGATGACCACATCATCGTTGAGCATTTAATTATAAAAGGAATGGATCCCATATATAAGAGAAGTACATGGTATAGCCACGGCGAGCAAATAAATGTGGATAAAAAAACAAAGTCTTTTGACACATATGACTTATTCAAGATGATTCATTATGAAGATGAAGATTTTATGAATCATGATTTTTTTGCTGATGATAAGGATAATGTTGATTCCCAAGGAAGAGAAGAAGAGTTACTTAAGAATTTCGAAGATGCGGAAACTCCACTGTATCCTGGTTGTACAACTCATACAAAATTATTTGCCATCACCGTCTTGTATAATCTTAAATGTGAGACTGGTTTGTCTGATATTGGGTTTGACAAGCTTCTAAATGTGCAACAATTGTTTTTGCCGAAAGATAACGTACTTCCTAAAACTTTATATGAAGTAAAGAAATTTCTTAAAGTTTTTGACTTGGGTTTTGAAAAGATACATGCTTGTGAGAATGACTGTTGCCTTTTCAGAAAAGAATACAAAGATTTAAATACTTGTCCAAAATGTGGTTCTTCAAGATGGAAGATAAATCAAGATACCAAGGAGATTATACAAGGTGTTCCAGTTAAAGTGTTGAGATATTTTCCAATAATTCCAAGATTTAGAAGGATGTTTAGATCTCAGAAGATGGCTGAAGATTTAAGATGGCATTTCAATAATAGAAGCAATGATGGAAAGATGCGTCATCCTGTGGATTCTATGGCATGGAATATGGTGGACGAACGATGGAAATCTTTTTCAGCTGATCCACGCAATCTTAGACTTGGTCTTGTTACAGATGGATTCAATCCATTTTCTATGTTGAGTTCAAAATATAGTTGTTGGCCGGTGATGCTTGTGACATACAATCTCTCACCCATGTTGTGTATGAAGAAGGAAAATATTTTGTTAACATTGCTTATTCCAGGTCCAAAACAGCCCGGGAACGATATTGATGTATATTTGGCGCCTTTGATTGAAGATTTGCATTATTTGTGGAGTAATGGAGTTGATGCTTATGATGCATTTAGTAAAACGTTGTTTAAAATGAAAGCAATCTTGCTATGGACAATAAATGATTTTCCAGCTTATGGAAATCTCGCTGGGTGTTGTGTGAAGGGAGAAAAAGCTTGTCCATTGTGTGGTGTTAATACTCATCATCGTTGGTTGAATTATAGTCGAAAGAATGTCTACATGGGTCATAGAAGGTATTTGCCTATGTCAGACTCACGGAGGAAACAAAAGGCTTGGTTTGATAACACCGTAGAGAACGGTAATGCTCCTAGAATTTTAACCACTGCCACGCACTCCAGTCATCACCATACTTTCTCATTTCACTTCCACAGCTGAACAACTTCATCATCAAACTGCTCCCCCTCCCACTGCTGACCATACTTCACCTCTCCTCTGCCTTCCATCTCCTATCCTCGTACATCCACCATTCTCCTTACAACAACAGTGACACAGTGCAGTGATATGTTTTGGTGAGATGTTGTGAAGTATTGATATGTTGATGGAAGTGATGGCAAGGAAAAAAGGTGCAGTAGATGGTATGACAGATTGAAAGGAAGGTTTGTAGCAGTGGATCAGTAAGTAGATGTATGTTGTGGTTGGTTATGATGTGGTATGCAGGAGATGGGGATGGTCAGAAGCTTGGTGTTTTGGCACTGTGTGGTTAGAGATGAAGTGCTGGTTGACTGGTTGGTAATGAAGCTCAGAGATGAAGTGCCGGTGGTTAGAGAAGATGGTGGAGTTGAAGTGAGGCTGCTGGCTAGTAGCTGGTACAGAGCAACACTTGGTAGTAGTGGAGTGGTTTTTTGATTATATCCGAAATGTTCAATTTGATTATGAACTGGTTCTTTTATTCAGATTGTACTCCTGGATAATATCAAAATGAATATTTCATGATGCGAACGTTAAGACATAAATATATGACAACACACGGTTTTAACTAAGATATGTCCACTAATAGTAAACATGAGTGAATCATCAAACAATATTTGATGATTATTTGATTACTAGTTAGCTGTGATTGCAATGATAACATGTTAATCCTTTTTTTCAAACGGTTAATCCTTTTGCTTATTTACTTGATGATTACGACATATTTGATGATTATTTATTTATTTGCTTATCCAACAGGGTGCAAATCTGGTACCAAATAGTAGATGTAAGCTGATTGATGTGGGTGAAACAGGAGAAGTAGTGGCTGAAGGAACTATCGCTTCAACTGATCCAACAACGATGGTTCATTGTGTTCCGCTGGGAAAAGGTGCGGTAAAAGTTTGGGTAAACTTTGTGAGAGTTAAGGACGCATTGCTATGGCGACCTACATCTGAGTGTACGTACATGGAAGATGCCTTTGGTACTACGATAGCTTGGCCAGCAGCATATGTCATTGGAGAATCAAGTTCCGGTAAGTATTATTTTTCAGTACATCATATCTCAACATTAAGTTTTAGTTCTGTTTATTCGGGTATTAAAAAAACCAAGAGGTTTATGCGGTAAAAGATAACTGGAAAAATCTCCTTCACATCAGTTATGTTGACATGTTTGTGAATCAGAACAACCAAGAGGTTTGCCCAAACTAATTGAATGAATTTAACAGAGAGATTTGCCTAAACTTGGTTACCAGAATTAAGAGACTGCTAAATCATGTTCTCTGTCATTGAAGTATAAATCAGTGAAGTATATTGAGAGCCCAAACTAATTTTTGGTAGCAATAACTGGAGTTGCAATATTTGGAATGGCGACTCAAATTTCAAGTGCATTTACAACAATGTGATGGTGAAACCTGGTTACAAAAATTTAGCTACAGTTTGGGTAAATCTCAATATACATCTATCATAAAAGTCATACAACCATATAATGCCGACCAGTCTTGAATAAAAAATACATATAGAGAAAATTTTGAGTACCGTATTTATAAAAATGATACCTGGCATTTCATCCACATCAAATTTCTTACAGGGTCAATTTTTTGGACGCAGACATTTTTCATAGTTCTTTGCACGTTGCCCATGTGCCCAGGCATTTTTTATGTGTACCCAACGAACAGACATTAATATATTTTATACTGTAATCAGTGGGTAATATGGTTAGTTAACATAACCCTTATAAAAAAAATTATGCATCTATGCATGATATGGAAGTTTGCTGTAGACAAATCCAACTTTTGATGCTACAAAGAGGCAACAGTCAGTAGCCAATTTTATTCCATAACAGAGAAGTCCTAATAATACAATAACTTGTTTTCTCAATCCTCAGAAACCACTGAAGTTCACACACAGACATTCACTACCTCACATACAAATAATGTCATTGACTACTTATAATTAGCAGCAGAAGGAAAGCCATCAATAGAATCAGACTGGTGAGAAGTTCCACTAGTTCCTCCACTTCCTCCACTTGCATGTATCATATTTGATGATAGTCTATGGTTCATATTTGCTGATATTTGCTGACCTATGGTTCATATTTGCTGACAGTCTATTGTTGATTGTTAAACTCGTTTGCAGGTAATTAGCTATTTCGAAGCGAAGACTGTCGACAACAAAGAACTGTTGGTAATCAAGCAACGAACATGAATTTAATTGTTATATATGTTGTCGTATTTTGTTAGTACCATTTGTGGAAACTGTCTGTGAATGTTTGTAGTATGTGACTTATTTTGTTGAAAAACTACTATCAAATTGATTATGGATATTATATTTGATTGTGAGATTAGCACGTTTTTGCAATTATTTGAATATGATGATCATATGATTGATTGTTTGTATATGCTAATTATGTGATTTAATTGTTTGTTTGAATATATGAAAATTATGCGATTGATTGTTCGTTTTAATATGAATAGTATATAAGCGATTGCTGGGAATGGTATAAACCATCAACTGTAAATAGTAGCATTTAAAATATGCTACCAAACAAACAATAACTTTTAGTAGCGTTTCAGAAATGCTACAGAAGCAAATTTAAACTAATATAAAAAACATACAGTTGCATTTTAAAAACGCTACTGAAACTTTTAAAAAAGTATGCAACCAAAAAACAAAGACTTATGGTAGCGTTTTTTTAACCCTACAGAAAAAACCTATAGTTGCATTTAAAAGTGACTTTTGGTAGCGTTTTTTAAATCCTACAGAAAACACCTATAGTTGCATTTAAAAGTGACTTTTGGTAGCGTTTATTACAACGCAACAAAAAGTTGTAGACTTTTAGTTGCATGTCGTATAACAGCGTTCTCTAAAACGCTACCATAGGTTATGGTAGCGTTTTTTCAACGCTACCAAAAGCCTTTTCTGGTGTAGTGATTCGAGTTAAATGATTCGTTGACGTGTCACGAGTCCAAATACTCATGCACTGGTGAGAAAAGATTAAGAAGAGAAGGAGATGAAAAAACAAGGATAAGAGAGTAAGAACAAAGTGAATTTTTTTTTTCAAAAGGAAAATGTTTTTTTTACTTTTTTCTTTTCAAAAAAAATTTATGTGTAAAGGAAAATGTTTGTTTTTTTTTTGTGATTTTTGATTTTGTATTTTTTTTTTATATATGCATGAAACTAATGCAACTAAATGAATGCAATGACCTAATTAGAAATTTTCTAACCTTAGTAGCTCCTAATCCAAAATTGTATAATCACACTTTGACTTAATTCAACAAAATAGTTCTTTGCCAAGTAACGGACAAGGTTATTAGTACATCATGAATCACCATAGCAATGCAGCTGAAGGTTTAAGTACCTTCATAGAAACAATCACTATAATATCTTATGAATCACCGTAATAATTATAAATGATTATTGCTCTACCATTGCCTTAGACACCAAGAAATAGTTCGTTAAAAGAAATCAACTTGTCAAAATACAAATTTGCCTTAAATGAGCCCATGTCACCCTTAAGTCCAACTTCTAATCTTTATTATTTAATCAAATTTTCTAAAATGAAATGCAATTCAAGGACCAAGGAAAGGGTGATGAAATCTCCACCTTATATGAATTTGGGTGTTGCCCTTAGAAAATAAAAACAAATATGAAATGATGTAAAACAAAAATTAAACGTGAGTTAACGATGCAATTACAAATGAATTTTTTTTATAAATGCAAGCAACCAACAATGCAAGAAAAATAAAACAGAGGATAAGAACACGATACCAGAGCGTGCATAATTATTTGCAATTTTATTTAAAAGCGACAATTTTTTTAGCGCAATTTTTTTAGCAAACAAAACAAAGTAAGCAATTTTTCTCCTTGTCCTCTTTTCTTTTATTTGCAACCTGAAAAAGTGTTGAAAATGTTTTTTTTAAGGATAAAACAAAAACTAAAGCAAATTTTTTTTTGTAAAGTTAAGAAAAGTTTAATAAAATTAAATAAACAACACAATAATACACACACCCAAAAAAGTAAAAATCCAAAACAATTTTATAAACAGTTTTTTCTTCTTTATTTTTGTTTTTTTTGCTTGAAAAAATAAAATAAAATAAATGAGTTTACTAAAAAATATATTAAAACAGTCTAACTCAACCCAATACTCTAATTCAACCCAAATTCTCTGTTAAAAGAAAACGCTAAAAAAAGATAAACAAAACGAAATTGCGAAAGGAAAAAAAAAAGAATTCGGGTGAAGTCGTGATTTGTTAGAATGGTTTCTTGGACTTGGAAGTGGAGTTTGCGATTTTCTTGATGAAAGAGGGAATTTCGATGAGAGGAGACGGTTTTGTCGATTTGGGGATCGTCGATTTTGTGATTTCTGATTGCGATTTTGAGATGGATATAGTGGGTAAAGCTGGTTGTCGGGTTAGGTGAGGGATTGCGGTGTTTTGAGTTGTAGAGGTTTGTATTTTGGTGATTTGGGTTATCGGTTTTTTGTTTAGTTTGGAGTTGAAAGAGAGAGGAAGTAGGGAGCAATTTGTAACAGAGGTGTAATGGAATGGGTGATGGACTCGGATTGGTGGTTCTGGGAATGGTGAGGCTGTTCAGGTGAAGTTGAAATCTAGAGTTTGGTAGTTTTGCTGTTTGGTCAATGGGTTGTTGCTGAAGTGTGTGTTTATATGTAGTGATTGGGTGGTAGAGGCTGTAGGAGGAGAATGGATGGTGATGGAGATGGATTTGAGGTGGTGGTGTCAGACATTAGGAAGATGTAGACTGGTGAAGTTGATTGCTTTGGTTGAAGGGTTGTGCAGGTTGGTTTGTGATGGAGTAGATGCAGTTTGGTTGCAACGGTGGATGATGATGTTTTAGCAGGGAGGTTGTAGGAGGAGGATTCTGAAGATTGTTTATTGATTATTGAAGGAGATGGAATTTGGAAGATTGCGGATCAGATTTTGATTATTGACGGAGGTGATTTTAAGTGATTCGGGTTTTGGGTGATTTGGTGTTGGAGTAGGGATAAAGGAGTAGGTTTGTTTCAATGATATAGGAGATGGATGCGGAGATGGTCACGATTGTTACTTCAGGTGATTGTGGTGTTTGGTTTGCTGGAGGAAGGAGGTAGTTGAAGTTGAAGTTGAGGGTTGTGGTGCAGAGGGTAGTGGTTAGATGCAGTGAGTGGAAGTGGCAAGGGAGTTTGAGGAAGAGGTTGTAGAAAAAATGCACAGCAAATGCACAGTAAAGAGAAATGTGAAAAAAATTGTAACGTAGATTTTTTTTAATGAAAAACAGATAGTAAACAAGAACAACATATGGCAAAGAGAACAACGGGGAACAACTGAAGTGTGGGTAAGGAAATGAAATGAAATGCACACAAGAATAGTAACAAATGCATACTAAACAAAATGTAACAAAGGCAATGTGGAATTTTTTTAATGAAAAATAACACAAAATAAGATAAAACAAATGTACAAGTAATTCGAAGAGTAAAGTAAATTAAATTGCTTTCTCCGGCAACGGTGCCAAAAACTTGTCCGGAATGGACTTTCTATAAATTAGAAAACCGCTGAATTATATCGTAATAAAATCATAAGCACACGTCGTACAATCGTAGTACGTATGCGAGTACGGGTCGATCCCACATAGAAAGCAAAAATTTTAAAATCACTCAATCAAATTATAACAAAGATTTTAAAATGTGTTTAAATAAAAATTGTTAAAAACTAGAGAAAATTTGGAATTAAACTATGAGATTAGGAGGCAATTTAGGGGTAAATCCATTCTCATGATCATACAAATCAACACAAAATGAATTTATGATCTCTCTTTTTAACCACTTGTGCAATTAGTTGATGTATTTATTATAAGTATGGTCTAATTATGATATTGACTAACACAACTTAAACCATCAAACTTTAATACAACCTCTAAATATACTTATCCATTCTAATGAAAATGATCGTGAAATTAAAAATAAAATCTATTTTAAGCATGATCTATTTACTATGAATTAGTAACATAGAGCATCAAATTTTGATTCTAGTTTCACTTTCATTACCAAAATAATATTTAGATAAGTGTAACTTGTGCTTATGTTTGATTAAGCATGGCCTATTTATTATGAACAACATATGCTATCAAATTTATTAACAAACAACAAATTTCCATTAAGCACAAAATAAGAGATCATAAATAAAATCATTATGTTATTTTTATATGATTCATGAGAACTTCATTACCCCTAAATTGAAGGGATTTAGTTTCTCATATTTGAATACATTTTAACATAGATTAATTTCAACATAAACAAAAAAGGAAAGGAAGACCAATTAAAGAGAACAAGAGCTAACTAAGTTGCATAATATAAAACTAAGTTACTTGCATGAAATCTAATCTACTAACATGAAATAAAAGATAGCGTCTAATAAAATAACATAAAAGAAAAGAGCATGAAATAAAAAAAACATAGAAAGATAGTTGCATAAAAAGAAGATGGCTAAGAAGCCATTAAAGCAAAGCTTTTATTTTTAATTTTTGATTACTACTCTATGCATTAAAAAAAGAAGATCCGTTACATGAACATAAAAGAGTTATTTATACATGTCCTAAAACCCAATATCTTTTAACGAACTACCAAAATTGATCTTCACTTTGTGTAGCCTCCAAGTAATTATTAAGGAATTAATTAATCTCCACTAACATATGCTTTTGCTTTTAATGGTGGTCCATTAGTTAGTGGGTAGATGGGCTCCTCCATGTTGATTTAATTCATTCCTCTCTTCATTATTTTGGCTTCATTCTCTTTGTGCATGCATATATCCATGAATCCACTTTTAATTTGCACTCAATTTCCTACAAAACAAAATTAAAATGTGCAAATAAATTTTCTCCAAATTAATTCACATACAAAATTACCGTTTTGCCCAATTGTAGATGAGTGAATGATGATTTGAAAGAATTTTTATATTTTGGTTTAAAACATGTAAAAACACTACAATATGTCAATTATTTAAATAAATGAAGAATAAGTATGAGAGTAAAAATATACATTTTTACATATACATCAACTACGTTGTCGTCCTTTAGGCAGAATTCCATCTCCTCCCATTATGTTTTGTAATCTGGGTATTTGAAACAGAATTTTGTGATGCTATCATTTCAATTAATTCGTGCATTGTATCAAGTTACTTCTACAATTTTTTAAGATAAACTTTCGTTTTCAACCATAGCTAGTAGAGAAGCTTAGCCACTTTGATATTATCCATATTGAAGTTTGGAGTTATAATCTCCTCTATGTTAGCATTTTGAACAACTTATTGCTATTGAACATTAACTTTCCTTAGCCTTGTCATTTTTTCTTTAGATTTTCCTTTGAATTAATAAGAGTAGGGTGGTTGATGACTTTAGATATTTAGATAGCTTTCTCAGTGGGAGAACTAAAATGTTAAGCTGGTAATTTGGTCCAACTTTCAAGTACTGAAGAAGAATATAGGTGATACTTGTGCAAAAGGAAATCCTTGAGGACAACTATGCAAATATAAATTTTGTAAGTCCTTTATCACAATTCTCAAATCTAGAATAGACCTAAATGACCATGGAATTTCCAAATCAAGCATTTATAACGTTATGAGATGCAAATGAAATTGTGAAAAAGGAAGATTCGAAACAAGGCCCCTTCTTAGGTGAGGTACGTTTATTTATAGTAAAATCACACCCTTGGATACTTAACATGTGGCGGGTAATGGTTTTGAAAGGTTAAGATTATTTAGCTGGCTGATGATGTAGCACGCTACAGGCGTGACAATGAATTCTTGGGATGGCTTCTCATATAATTTTTGCTCTTCTCACTTTTTGTTGATATGGCATGTATTGTCCAGTAAGGCACTAACACATGGACAATTCAGATAGCTTTTATAGTGATGATAGCACTTTATCAACTCGATGGCTTGTAGAGTTGATGACAATTATACATACAATAATTTATAGATTTGATAGCACTTTATACGCTTGTTCGCCTATAGAGTCGATAACACATTATCCATACGATAGTCATATTGATGATGGCTTCTTATCCACATGATAGATTTATAGAGATAATATGCTTCTCTTCTTATTGACTCGATAGCATCTCCTTTTATGAACTCGATAGCATTGCTTCTTATAGACTCGATAACATCTCCTTATACAAACTTGATAGCATTGCTTTTTATAGACTTAATAGCATCTCATGTTATAAACCCAATAGCCGTTATTCTTATAGACTCAATAGCATTTTATTTTTATGAACACAATAGCATTTCTTCTTATAGACTCGATAGCTTCTTCTTTCATCAACTAGATAACATTGCTTCTTAAAGACGTAATAAGATCTCCTTTATAAACTCGATAGCATTCCCTCTTATAGCTCAATATCTTATTCTTTTATGAACTTGATAGCATTTCTTTTTATAGACTTGATAGCATCATCTTTTATGAACTCGATTCGATAGCATTATTTCTTATAGCCTCGATAACATCTCATTTTATAAACTTGATAGCCTTTCCTCATATAGACATGATTGCTTCTTCTTTTTATAAAATCAATAGCATTTCTTCTTGAAGACTCAATAGCTTCTTCATTTATGAACTCGATTGCATTGCTTCTTATAGACTCAATAGCTTCTTTATTTATAAACTTAATAGCATTTTCTCTTATAATCTTGATAACATCTCCTTTTATGAACTTGATAGGACTTCCTTATATAGACTTGATAGATTTTCATTAATCCTTGTTGATTCACATAGTTTCATGATCATCTTCTTATGTCATAATTTTACTACTATCTTTTGCCCTACAGAACCCTTTTTCTTTCTTTATGAAAATTGGTTATAACAATTTTATTTCAAACATTTCCAGTAATAAGTGTGTTTCATATCATTATACATCTTGTAGCCACCAGGACCAACAGTCGTCCTAGAATGATGGAACTCTCAAAGTACTTCATCAACCAAATTTGCCACTTTAGGAACACGCAATTTACCATCTCTGTGAAGACAAATCTTCGCACTAATAGAATATCGGTCTATACGAATAGATTTATCTCTTTTCCCAATCATGTCCAAGGTCTCTACTAAGCTTGTGTCAAGCCTTCGGCTAGATCCAATCTGATCAATAAGTGTAGGTCTCACCTCTAATGTTGCTAACAAACTTGGCAACAGATCATAAGAAGGTCTAAATCGAACTCGACAATATACTCCAAACCCTTCTAATCAACAAATGTGGAACCCAACATAGCATGTCTTCTACTCAATGCATCTACTACAATATTTCCCTTTCCAAGAGTATACGAAATACCAAAGTTGTATGATGCTAGAAATTTCATCCATCTTTGTTGCCTAAGATTGAGATCATTTTTGGAGAATAAACATTTCAAAGATATGTCATCGATAAATAGCTCAAATATCTTAGCCAAGAAATAATGCCTTCCTCCATGTCTTTAACGCAATGACTATGGCTGCTAACTCCAAATCATGATTTGGATTGATTTTTTTCGTGGGTCTTGAATTGCCTACTTGCATATGCAACCACATTGTCTTCTTGTATAAGAACCTCATCAAGTCTCATGCAATAAGCATCGGTGTATACGGTTAACGGTTTAGCTCCCTTCCATTGTAACATAAATTTGAGCACTAGTCAACAATTGCTTCATCTTAATAAAAGAGTCCTAACTACATGCATCCTAAGAAAAGACTTAGTTTTTTTTAGTTAGTCATGTCAAAGGTGTAGTAACCTTTGTGAAGTCCTTAATGAACTTTGATGATACTTTGCCAACCCAAGGAATGACGAACTATGGTAGCATTACTCGGTACCTTCCAATCTTGCACCATGGAAACCTTACTTAAATCAATGGAAATTCTATGCTCAGATATGACAGAGCCTAGGAATCGCACTTCTCTTGCATAAAAGTAACATTTAGAAAACTTCGCTTTCAATTAATTATGCACCAACACTTCCAACACCTTTTTCAAATGCAACTTGTGTTTTTTCTCACTTTCAGAGAAGATTGTTATGTTATCTACGAATACAACACAAATTGATTGAGTTAGTCTCGAAAGGCACGACTCATAATATCAACCAAATATGCCAGTGAATTCATAAGATCAAATGGCGTCACCAATAATTCATAAGATCCACCAGGAGTTCTGAAGGTAGTTTTTGGAATGTTATGCCTAGCCACCCTTAGGTTGAGAAAACCAAAAGTAATTTTAACAAATCTTTTCTCCTATGAGTTGGGTGAACAAATCATGAATATGAGAAGGATGATATTTGTTCTTTCTAGTCAATCCATTCAGTTATCTATAGTTGACACATAATCTTAAGAATACATCCATTTTCAGTGAAAAACATGACGGGTTCTCCTCACTCTGATATGCTCTCTGAATGAGAACCTTTCTAGAAAATGACATTTTGTTAAATGCCCTTCATAAGTTTCAAAATATACTTCCGCCCTTCCTAAAAAAATTAGTTTCACGAAAAGCCCATATAATTATTTTCAGCGAAAATGTGTAAGTTATACCGCAAATATTTGCAGTTTTAACGGCAAATATTTATTATTCAAAAATTTGCAATTAGAGCTACAGATATTTGTAGTTTTAACTATAAATATTCGTTAAAAATTATTACATAGGTGTTTTATGAAATTTGTTTTTAAGAAAGGTTTCTTGTATTAAGTTTGAAAATAATGGGCAGATCCTAATTTCCACATCTGGAAAGCTAGGAAATTTGAGTTTATAATTTCGTTCTTTCTCTCAGAGCCATATGCTGAATTAGTAGAAGAACCGGCTTTGCATCTCTCTCCAGATCAACAGGGAAGTCAATTTCTCGACAAAAAACTACACCCAAAAAATCTTCAAATACATTCGCAAACTTTCGCGTAATAGGAACTCATGCCAATTCATTATGTAAGAGACCCAAGGAGTATAAATAGCTTAAGATCATGGAACTCTTAGGCTCACGATAAACATTAAGCCCATTACCATCATTGTACTTCACACAAACTACATGGCCATTAATTGATAATAATAGCATGCTTTGCCATTCAATTCATCCCTAGAATAAGTCTATAATCTGAAAAACTAAGTACAAAAGAATCCCAAGAAAACTTAGATCCACCCTGACAAAATTTAATATCTCTACATAACGTAGAAAGATGAGCCAACCCCCTAACAGAACTCGGCAAAATAAGAGTCATCAACGAAATGGGCTATTATACGTAATCAACCAATAAGATGACTAGTAATAAAAGAATATGAAGCTTCTATATCAAATTAAACATGAATTTGAAAGTGATGACTATAAAGCACACCTTATAATACGATGTTCTTCCTCTTGATGAGCTTTGGCGGAGCACTCGAACTTGGAGTATCTTGGAAAGCATAGGGCTTGACTACTTGTCCACTCTTCTGAAGAGATAGACAATCTCTCTTGAAATGGGCCGGTTGGTTACAATTGAAACACTTGTTTGATTGAAGGTTGATCAACAATCGTTAGCATTATGCCCCTTCAAGTGACACCGATTGCAAGTCACCCCTCCCTTCTTGGCTTTTCCTTGCTCGCCTTTGACCTACACTTTTCCTCTTACCTTAAAACTTGGGCTTGACTTTAACTTTATCTTCTTCCTCTTTCAGGATCTGCTTGGGAATAGAGTTCAATAAAGCCACTTCGATAAGTCCTTCGAAGGTAGAACCAATTAGAACATGTCTAAAAGCAAGATCCTTAAGAGGTTGATTGTGTTTTATAGTAAATTTCTTTGGTCTTCTTATCGAGATTGTTGATCATATCATCCTGAAATGTGCCAAGAGTGTGAACACATTAAATGTAATCCCCATAATCTGATCACCTTGGTAGAGATACATGAATTTTTCCACTTGCAAGCACCTCTCGGGCTCAGAAATAAACAAATCTCAAACCTCCTTCAGAATTCTTCCCAAGTCATAGCACGCTCATCCTCCTCCCTAATCGAAACATCCCACCAACACAAAACTTCCTCTTTATCAAACTCCCAAATGTTGTATCATCAAAGATCCTCTCACTAGTATGCAGCCACGATTGAGTCTCAATAAACGACTCTATCCACAAATAAGGCTTTCCTCCCATAGGAAGATAATTTTTACAAAGCCAGGGTTAATCAAGAACTTGCAATGGAGGTGGAGGAGGGATAGTCATCACTCCGGCAGGTGCTAGCACAGGAAGGACTTCTGTTAGAGTTATAGGACTCTGCTTTGTGGCCTACAAGTATCTTCAGAACCATGCTGGAATTTGTATCTCCGAAGTATCAACGTTGTCTCTAGTGGTTATTTCTCCAGTGGCACGACTCAAGGTAGCTATTTATATATAGGATTATTAGCAACTTTCCCGTTTTCACCAATTTAAATGTTATATGCATAAGTATATAAAAAAATACAAATATGCACTGTCAACTTATCCCAATTTATGTTTATTGGGTAACTTAAGCTCTGATATCAAATGTAACAAACCATTATTCATGACACCCGTAATATAGGCATACAAGCAACCAGATTCTATAAGTATCATGGAAGATGTTTTGTTAAGGATAGAATATAAAACAAGAACATAAAGCATATCTATCACAACTACAAGTATACTAAACCTTACAGCGGAAGGAATAAATATAATATCAACATAGAAGTGTAATAGACTAAGTGCATATCATATAAAGAAACATAAGATTACAAATGTTCATAAAATCTGATATACAACAAATCTCAAAATGAAATATAGTCTAAACCCCAAAATAAGATTACAAATGTTCATAAAATTTGATATACAACAAATCTCAAAATGAAATATAGTCTAAACCCCAAAATACTAGATAGAAATAATCAAACTGTAAATATCTATGGTGTTATAACTCACATCCAACTAGCAAAATCCCCATTTCTATGTTAACCTACTCAAAAAATAGTTAACAAAAGAGACCACAAAGAGAGAGTCAAACATAAAGTATGATGAAAAGAAAATATCACTGATATTCATGATTACTAATACACTACTATATCATGTACAACACCAAATAAAAATACACGAGGTAATAAAATCATACCTCAACCTACATCTAATAAGTTAGCACATTACTAATATAGTGCTATATGCAAATCATCATGGCACCAATCGGGACTCAACTGTTACACACTAGACTAGTGGTCTCGGGTCTCCTAGTAAGACCAAGACCACGCTAAGCATGTTCGCTAACGTATACCAATATTATAACATTTCACCATGTCGTCCTCCACCTATAATCGGTTCAAATCCGAATCTATATGCACGTACCTAGTTACTGCCATTTGTTTAACAAGTGGAGTTAAGACAAGAGATTTGGGGGTGACACCTTTTGCCGCAAAGTAAAACAAGGTCTATTGTCTTTGCTACCGAGATAGAACATCCTCTATCTTTGAATCGGTATCACCTAACATGCACAACCAAGACAGCCATGCACCATTCTACAAATGCCCTGGAAATATTAAATCCAAAAGCGTAGCTAAGGGATACAAACTTACTCCGTATATGCAATATCGTATGGAATCGTATATTGCAATACCCTAGTCGTTGAGATATATCAGAGTCGTTGCATGACTATATAAAACCACTATATCTATAACCGTTGTCGTAGTCTCTGTCTAGTGCTACATCAACTGCACATTTCTCGAGCTAAAACATATCGCCCCCAAACTCATCATATTACTCTATAGTCAATTCGAACCTTAAGAGCATTGCACGGTTCTCTGAAATGAACTCGAAGTCCAAAAACTTCAAATTCCAAAACACAAACTCAACTTCCCACCTAACAGCACTTCAGAAGTATGACTTGGAGACTCGAAAATTTGAACCTAATTTCAAACGTCTAATCTCCAAATTTAGACATTTGAAAACCTCAAAATAACACTTGAATATTATAGGTTAAAATCCTTGAAATTCATATATCTAAATTTCCAATTCAACCATTTGAACATCTGCAGTTAAAGTCCCACTAATGCCTCGCTAATGCCCCGCTAAAGTGTGTAGCGCTCGCTTAGAAACTTTAATATGAAAAGGTTAATTTGACTTACTCTCTTATATACCAAATCAACAAAATTTAGCATATAGTTCTAAGTTCAAGGCCTAAGTGCTCAACATAAATAGAACTTTTTTCTATTCACCAAGTCTGAATTGCATGGATCTTGATATTTTTCAGTTTTTTCATGTTGGAGTGAAAATTGTTTTTTACACAAATGATGTTGGAATGAGAATAAGTCAACTTTGAAGATTTGATTATATCTTCAATAAAAAAATTACATCTTTGTTATTTCCTGATATATCCCTACTATAGTTTTTTGCACCTCCACCCCTAAGAAACCGCTAAGCACTTTAACTACATAGGTTTGAACACCTATTTATCACGAATATGAACCTGAATGGGGAATTTCCCTTAGTGGAAACTCCTTCCACATTTCTAGTTCACATTTTTTTCCTATCTTCGACATTCAGCTTTGTGTTACTGAGACACTTTCCACTAACATTGTTCGATATGGACTCACGCCCTTTTTATAAGTCATTCAAAATATGGATGTAAGAAACTTCGTACTCGACGAATGAAATTGAGGCAATGAACCGCTTCAGCTACCATTCGATTTAACTACTTGATCATCAACTCAACTCTACATTCACTCCATAATGTCATGTACCAATGTCATTAATCATGCCGTAGACATTTTATCAACTTCAAACCAACAACAATGCCACAATCCAAACCAACCACAACAACACTTCGTATCATGTTATTCAACACATTCGTTCTATAATTAACTCTTGTAAAACATTCTTTAAACAGGGTTCACATCCCTAAAACCCCCTAATTTAAGTTCATTCGTTTAAGCCCTAATAACATAGGATATTGAACATGAATTCTATCATATATATAGTGATCATATATCATAGAAAATAAATCCAACTCACCAAATACTAAGAAATCCAAGTTATAACGAAATCCAGTTTGAAGCTCTCTTGAATTTTGAAATCCAGCTCCAAATTTATCCAAATTGCAAATATGAAGAGATAAATTTGTAGAAAATCCCTTAACTTGAATTAAAATATCTATTTTGTAATTTTTAGTGAAGAAATGAAGAAGTTAGGATGATTTTAGTTTTGAAAACCTAGTTTTCTCTATTTGAGAAGATGAAATAGCGGTAGAGGAGAAATATTGAAGAAGGCTTCTCATTTCAGAAATATAAAGCTAATTGTGGCCAAATGGCTCTTTTTTCCCTAGGACTCTCATTTCTTCTCATTTTATCAATCTTATTTGATTTTAATAAACTTTATATATTTTTCATACATAAGAGACATTATGAACGCAATGGAATAGGTCTCGAGTTCATGTTCATTAATCTTTAAAAATTATTCTTTTTAGGCGTTAGTTCGTTTAATCCATCTATTTGTTTAATTCAATTTAAATGGTTTATTTTGCTAATTACTAAGCGTAAAAATATGAGTTGTTACATGTTGTATCGCTTTCTCTATCTAATTGTATGCTTTTTAGATCAACAAAAACTCTGTTAGATTCGTAATACTACAAATAACAAGATTAGAACCCTTTCATTGTAGATTCAGTAGATAGTTGGGATCGACTTTGTTGGTGCAATTGTATTCGATCTAGAAGATTAATTTCTCTGTGTTCATTATATCTTGAAAGTGAACTTGTCATAACTTTAACGCACCCACTTGTTTAATGTAACGGCGACGATGCAACTATCATCTTAAAGACATTGCCTTGATCAACATATTTTGAAGCAAACTCTGTTTCCACTACCATTGCTATTGTCTTTACCCATCAAGATTCACTGTTTTCTTAAAAAATACGCAATAATTTGGCATCACTTCAATGGTAAATATACAAATATATCTACATATTTTACAAGTTTGATATTGTAGCATCTTCCATCAAAAATCTACCATTAATATAAAACTTAAATTGAATCTTACTACTTGCATCATGGAAGTAAGTAAAGATGTTTTATGTAATTTTAGACATTAAATATTTTATACGATCGCATAAATTTCCAAAAAGGAAGTTTAAACTTATCATAGTTTTACAAAATGGGACTTTATCAAATCAATCCTAAAGCCGTACTAATAGAAAAATAGTATTTACTAGCAATTATTTACAATTTATTATTATTATTGTAATTCATTTTATTTTCTCGTCTTTAACTCAACTGTTGATCTCGATCACCTTTTGTATTTATTTCTCGAACAGTTTTACTCTAATAAAAAAAGAGCTGAACTAAAATTGAAGAAAATAAAAATTCTAGAGTTTATTGTGGAATACAGGGATCTCGTTTTATTGTTCTTAACCATAATTTTTTTAAAAAATAAGATTTGGATAAACTAGAATAATTGTTATTTCTTGAAACGTAACATATTTGCACAATAATAGAGCTTGTTTGATTCTATTTTAAGTTCTGTGTTTCATGTTTTCAACCTGCATTATAAAAAAGATTGAGTTGTTAAAAAATTAATTATAAAAAAAATAAGATGGAAATCAAATATAAAAAAATATTATGAATTGATTTTCATCTTTGCATGGTACTATAGTACACGTAACAAATGCGTGGAAAAAAACTAAACAGTCTGTAGAAAAATGGAACAACAGAAGAGAAAATATAGAGTATTGGGGAAGTCTATGAATATGATCAAAAAAGGAGTCAATCCATAAAAATAAAGGAACATGAGTAGCCAATCACGCTAGAATCGCGCGAGTCTCCTTGTTTACCCCGCAGCTCCATCCAAATCTTTACACAGATCCCAGCCGTCCGTTTCTGATACTACTTACACGTGTGTGATCCATCCACACTCCCAACTATTCCCGCAATGATCCGCACTCAAGTGCTTTATGATTAGTGCCCGCGGGCAGCAAAGTCAATGTGCAGTCCCATCACCGGGCAGACCATGCAGCTTCTGTAGAAATATATACGATTTTGTTTATTTTACTAATATACTTACATCACACAGATATATAATTCTGTTACCCATACTTGGAAGTGGACTGTATGATTCTGTGCATGATCGGACGTCACCTTGGCTTTAAACATCAGGCAACAAACATACTGTACCTTGCTTGGAGCACAGCGATTAAGATATTATAGCATTTATACATATTATTTTAGTAAAGGTCTCCAGGTTTATATCGGCTATGTTCTGCGTAATTTTTTTTTTTTTTTTTTTTTGGCCATTGTTCTGCGTACAGTACTAATGTTGTTCAAGAAATCATAAAATATAACAAAACGACTATGACTGCCTCAACGATTGCTTAATTTGGTCAGGTATGTACGGGTTGATTTGCATTTGTTCTTATCGAAAATAATATGTAAATAAAACTTTAAATAACTTCATAAAAAAAAAGAATAAAACAAATTACATTGCATTTTATGTTTTTCAAATATAAAGTTCTAACTTGAGTTTTTATCAACATAAAAACTTTTCAAAACATTGTGAATTATCTCACAAATTATTTTTTTCAAAACATGGTGAATTATCTCACTAAAAAGGGATTTTTTTAACGCGAGGAGGAGAAGAAAAAAAATGAAAGAGGTGATAGGTTGTGAGAAGAGAATTAAAAAATAACATTTCAATTAACAATGATGTTTGATGCCTTTTGACCGGACAGTACTCGAACAAACTTAAACTATCAAATTGGATGAGCGAGCGACGAATAAATGACCCAAAGATCTTGAGGATATCTTAAACAGACAAAAAAAATGAAAATATGAACAAAATAAGTTGAAAATTTGGAAGTTCAAGTTTTTGAAGGGTTGATTCAACGCAAACCCACAAAATCTTCAAGCCTGACTCAAAGCAGGACAGTCCTGAAAAAACCTCCAAGCGCGATCTAAAGCAACCCATGTAAAAACTCCAAGTCAAGAGTCAGTACTGATCCCCACTCTTGGGATCGTATCGAGTCCCAAAAACTCGAGCCAGACACATGAAAAACTCGGGTTCGACTCTAAGCACGCGAAGGAAAACTCAAAAGATGAAAATCTCATAAAATCTTTGCAAACACTCAAATTTCTCGAATCGGACACCAAACAAGTTCAACAAATCCAAAACAACCCAAATAAAGACAACACAAATAATGACTCCCCAAGTTGGGTATCGGTACCGACTCCTACCTAGGAATCTTTATCGACTTCCAATTTCACCTTGGATGGACCCCGTCTTCTGCTTGTGTGCCTAACTCAATGCCGAAATCCTACTTTCAAAGTCGTTTTGTTGATTCAATTCGATTCTCCATCGATCTCCACGAATGCTTGAATCAGCAGCTTTGTTTTCTACAATTCCGTCATTTGTACTCCGAAATAAGCAAATTGTGGTGCAAACAACCGTATATTCACGAAGCTAACCATAAGACAATCTGATATGAAGAGTTGAAGACACCAAATTTGACCATCTTGGGGATCGGTACCAACTACCATTTAGGGATCGGTACCGACTTCCAACTTTCTACTGACCCTACTTATATGGAGAATTAGTCCAATTCTTGTGCAATAGTTAGGCGATATTTGATACAGGATTTTAGACTCCCTACATCTATAAATAGGGAGGTATGACTCATTTTTAGAATCTTTTGGCCCTACTTTTAGTCTACTCTAGATTCTTGTAATTCTGAAAATCTAAATGTGGAAGTTGTACTGAATCCTAAGAACTTCCACCCCAAAATCAGAAATAAACAATAAAATCATTAAGTGGACGTAGTAGGTCAGAGTTTGCCGAACCACTATAAAACTTTGTATGTTTTTTTTTACCTGTTTTACTTTACTTTCTTCACTTTTATTTTCTAAAACATGCATTTGGATGTTTGGCCCATTTTTTATTCAAAGAGATATGATGCACAAACACCAGTTTATGATATAGCAACTGTCCAATGCGCACTTAAAGTTAAGGGGCATTTCACTAGAAGGACAAACTTTGCAGTCCAATTAGTTTTTAGGACACATATCCATAGAAATTAATTTCAAGGTCAAAGTCGGTAGAATAATTATTTTTAAGGACAAAGTCAGCAGTCCAATTACTTTCAAGGACATAATTTCATAGGTTTTTAGACCTTAAAAACTAATTATTTTGCATTTTGTCTTTAAAAGTAATTATTTCAGTTGTACGTCCTAGAAACTAATTGAACTTGCTAAAGAGGCTCTTGTGGCTAATTTCCACTAAAAAAC
This sequence comes from Allium fistulosum, assembly GCA_030737815.1. Classification (NCBI taxonomy): domain Eukaryota; kingdom Viridiplantae; phylum Streptophyta; class Magnoliopsida; order Asparagales; family Amaryllidaceae; genus Allium; species Allium fistulosum. The sequence goes on from CM060903.1 coordinate 73,671,761, forward strand.
TAAATTTAAACATTCACTTGTTGGGATATTCTACTGTTGTGATTTCAAACAACAATCCATGTTTGTAACGTCCAAATATAGGCATATGCATAGCGGAAAAAAATAATGATAAAATTTTGGGTATGCGTTGTTGAATCAAACTGAAAAACTGAAAATCAAATAAAATAAAGCGAATCTAGTTTAGCTGATTCACGTGATTTTTTGACTTAGTCAAATTGAAAAATAGGACAAGTTCCATTCAATCCATATTTTTTGCTTATGACTATCAACCAAATAATTAAGATTAAAATGGATAATTATACAATTTTCTTCTCCGATCACTTCAAAATCCAACAAATTACCTTTTCTTCCTGCTATCTACTTCAACCAGCAACTATCAAAATTCAAAACCATTTGCTTCTTTTTTCTTATGTCTTCTTGATGGTAAAATATATTTCATATATTAAAAAAAAAAGTAGTAGTAGTTTTTCTGATGATATTTTGAAGTGAGAATGAGTAAAATTTTAAATTTTTTGAAGATTTTGCCTTGGATGTGAAATGCGGGATTTGAATTGAATTACCCAAAAGTATTTGGCATAAATGTAACTAAAGTTTCATTTAGTACTCTTCTACTTTTTAATAGTAATATTGACATTTATATTAGGAGGAATCAAGGAAAATAACAAACTTTAAAAAAAAATTAAATTGAAGTAAATTAAGATTTATTTTTAATTTTAGGCTGAAGTTTACATTACATAAAATGCTAGTTATAACTAGCATCATATTCGATTTTACACTATACAAAATGCTAGTTATAAATTGCATTTTCCTTGAGTCTAAAAAAAATTGCTGTCTTTTAACATAATTTTTTTTATAAGTTTGTCATTGTCCATACTTTCTTGTTTATGTTATATAAAAGGGTACTTTTGGCACAGGTCCTTATTAAGTTTCAAAATTCACGAAAAGTCCTTCACTAAATTTCAGTGTAAATTAGGTCTCTGTTTTTTATTCACGATTATTGCAAAGCATGATGCAACATTTCATAAAAGTTGCTGACATTTCCGCAACATTTCTGTACACTGTGAACATAGTATATGAAAGTTGCTGAAATATCAATACTTATTTATAAAAGTTGCTGATATTTCAGCAACATTTATGTACACTGTGAACACAGTTTATGAAAGTTGCTGAAATATCAGCACTTATTTATAAAAGTTGCTGACATTTCAGCAATAATTTTTCTTTGTTTTTACAATAAAACTTTGACACAGATAGTTGCTGAAATATCAACACTTATTTATAAAAGTTGCTGACATTTCAGTAATAATTTTTCTTCGTTTCCAGAAAACAGGGACCCGCTTTACAATGAAACTTTGACAGAAACCCGCTTTACAATATGAAAGTATGATAGGGATGCCTCCCTGATTTCCACTATATAAAAACCATTTAGATGGGTAAAGTAAACTAAATAATCTAAATAATAATAATAATAAAGGTAAAACAATTTAGTTACAAAATCAATCTGAACCAATCAAAATAAACCAACCATTGAAACAACAATCTCCTATTTCACTGATCAGCCAAGAAGAAACGTGCGTACTTCAAAAATAGAGCTGATGTTGATAGATCAATGGCACGGAAGTTGACCAGCTTTATCAACTGGCCAGTATGCTACAAGAAATATTATTTGTTTTCTTGCAACACAAACATGCTTGCTCCATGCATACCACATCTAAATTGATAGATCATACTCCATTACAATGCACGTAGGACCATACATCATTTTCCATGATACGTCAACTTCCTATCACAGAAAGGAAGACAATTCGATGCCAAATTACACCGATTATAACTAGAATATAATTGCACTACCACGTGTTAAAATACAACACCCAGTGCAAAGTAAAACCTTTCATCCTATTGATACAAAACATATAGAAACAAAAGGTCAGGAGTCTACCAAGCAACTAAACCATCACAAGGCAATGCACAACAAATAACAACATTACATTCTGCAATGGACAGCGAGAACACATAGATAAAGATTTTGTTTTTCTCATACAACATCAAACAATAACCATGAAATGTAAAGGATTGTCGACTAGGTTTCAGCATACAGCACAACAAACACGATACACATGATGTTCTTTTGCTATTCTGTAGCATACAGTTTTATCGAAGGGGTACCCTACACGAATAGGCTAACCATACCATTGTAGGTAGCCCGGGTATGAGATTGCATTACTGTATTTTTTATGGTTCACAACAACAAAGAACACAAGGTAACCTCTCTAGATATTATAATACGATAAAACCGATTTATACATTCATTGAAATCAAGGCTGGTTATGGAGAAATTTCGAGAATGATTTTGCCGCTCCTCCTGTTGCAACCTTTGGTAACTGCAAAACATGAATAGTATGTTTTAAAATGCATGTACAGAAAACATACACTGGTATTGAAATACATAAAAAACAATCTGCCTAATCTAAAGCTTTTATCAATGAATTAGCCTTGCGTAAATGTGAAATAACCAAGGTTGTAAAAATCACTAGGCGGATGCATGACGGTAAGCGTGGACTAAGAATTAATCGCCTAGACGGGGATTAATCGATGATTAATCAGAGCTAGGCGTTTCTGATAAACTCATGCATTTTGGATAAAAATTTAGTATTTTGTTTGGTATTAACTGATCCACAATTGGATATCATGGATTTGGATGGGTTTGGAAGCACTTCAAACAAACATCTTGATGATTATAAGAGACATCAAGCCTAAATTGATGCATAAATGATGCCTATAAATCTGTTTATATGCTTAGATAATGCAGCAAGTCTCGTCTAGGCGGACTAGGCAAATATCTAGGCGGAAAGGCATCAAATAAACTTGTTTATATGCTACTGCATTATCATGACAAATAAACTTGTAAGCCATCAAATACTGGACAGGCATGCTATTAGATAGCAAATACACAATAATCTAGTAGGAACTAGGGAAACTCTTGCGATTTATGGCACAAAAATATTGAATTGATAGGTTCGTGGCTTTCTTTTTACATAGAAAATGCGTGATTATTGATGTTACCTTTTGCTAAAATTCCATAACAACCTAACACAAGTAAACATACAAAGATGAATGTACTAGTAGTCGTTTAATCCCCTGAAACAAAAACTATAAAATACTAATACATACTGATAAATTGAGTCAAAAACCAGGCAACGATTGCAAGCAAGAATCAAAAGCATTTAAGATTGATCTATCGTATGAGTACAGAAATTAACCTTGGGTTGGAGCCTCATTATTGTAGATACCAGCAGTTTATCTCCGACTATCTGCCTCAACTTCATGACCAAGTCCATGCGGGTCAACCTTTTTTTCTGATGCAAATAAATACTATGTGTCATAAATTATGATGTCAAATTCAGTAAAACAGAAGGAATATACAGATGAATAATATATATACCTTGAATTCCTCATAATGGATGTTAATCAAGTCCATATCATGGGCAGATACTTTGGTTGAAATGGCAGCAAACAACATGGAAAAGGGCATCCAAGGAGAAGATGGGGCTTTTGGTGCTCTGCCATAGGTAGGAGCTTTTTCAGATAGTGGAGCTGCTTTTTGTTCAAATGGATTAGGCAAAGCTGGATGTGGGTTAGCCTGTGTATGTATACATGTAATATTATTCTAACTGCTGGAAAGGAGAAAAATGGTATATATAAAAAGTGGCAAGAAAAGAATGCTTACTTGCAATAGGCTGTTTGATGCGCCAGAAATAGTAACGCCGGATTCATTAGACAAGTTTCTTTTTCCAGTCAGAGTTTCTGTGAAACATCAACATGAGTTGAAGCCTTGCATTGTAAACAATAACAAGGGTAAACATTAAAGATGAATGAGTCTGCAACGTATTTCTGTGTTTTACAGAGCCTTGGGCTGAATTGCCCATGATTAAATTAGATTCGTTGGGAATAGCAGGGTTGATTGTGTCCAAAACTGTAACACACAAACACCAAAAAGAAAGGGAAAAGAAGGGGAAAAACCTAGAAAGATGGCGCAGACTCATTTTTCTTAACATTAGATTTAATACTATCATAATCACCTGTTTTCTTGGGAGCTTTTATTGACACGTAGATTTCTGGGTAAATATGAGTCTCTTTATTTCTATTCCAGATTACATACTTCTTTGGAGAATGAGGATCATCAACCCCGGAATCATAATCACAATCACTAGGTTGACACTGATTGGATCCATTCTGGACAACCTCTACATTTCCCAATATCACTCGACATAGCATCATATGGATTAATCCATTTTCATCAGCAGCAGAATTACTAGCACTGAACATTAATAAAGTATAAGCAACCATACTTTTGATGTGTTTGTGTGTGTGTGTGTGTAAGGTTAAAGAAACGATTTTTAACAGTTTTGAGCCACTTTCTAAAACTTATTAGAAGTTTAGACCTGTTTCAAGAAATATATCAAATCTTATTCCAGTCACAACAGTACAAATTGGCCAGTTTTTTTTAAACTGGTAAAAAGCAACATATTGATATATGTTTTGAAACAGATCCAATTTGCTATAAGTTTCGACATGTGGTCAAAAACGGAATAAAATCCTCAAAAAATGGGTCATACCAGATACTGGCACAATTTGCAGGAAACAGAAGGATGCCATCAGCAAAAACAGGCCCATATACGTGAACATGATTCTTTATTTCTACAATCCCACGCAATATAATGTTTTCTGCAGCCAACTTTGAGTAAGCCAGCCATGCATACCGAACATTCGCATTTCCTCTATATTTCTTTTTGGCCTCAACATGTTTCTGGAAAAGTTCTAAGCGAACTCTTCCAAAATGATCGACACAAGGAGCTTTAATAATTTCAACAATATCCTGTGCACCAATAAGCGAGTCTGCACCATGAAGTAACATTTTCCGAACAGCTCCACGATAATCAACACTGCTGACTGGTTGAGCATCTTCTTCTTGGAACTCTGCACATGGTTCATTCTCACCAACTGCTTCTTTAAGCTCAGCATGTGCATTGGAGTTTTTTAATGCTCCTATAACACCCTTATTGCGACAATTAGAAACAAACTCAGTATCATGAGTTTCGGAATTTGAGCTTTCAGCAGCGCTCACAGTAATATCCAAGTGAGGAGAAGTTTCTTGTGTACCATTCGGCATGCAGGCATTCTCACCAAGTGAAGCAGAGTTTTCAGGAAAGAAAGATGTACCATGAATATCAATCCATGCAATCGGGTTGCTTGAAAAGGTTTCTTTAACAATGTATACCATGTGAACAAAGTCCAGTAATAGTTGTTGACTCTGATGTGTAACTTCAGAAATCGATCTCTTCATTTCGAAATCTCTATGTACTAAATGAGTAATAATGTCTGGAAAATACTTCCACTCGCCATCTTGATAGAATAATACTTGTCGGGGCAACCCACTTTGCATGAAACTATCGTAGTTTCCAACTATACGCTTGATCGAAGAAGAACGTGCATTTATCATTGTTTTATTAGTTTTTTGAGGTAACATGACATAGTTAACTTGTTTCCTCTTAAGATTGCCAAAATTATTGCCTCCATTAACCAATGCCTTGGCGTTCAACGGTGCCATTTTTATAAAAGTTTTGAAGTAACCAGAAACTAATTCTTATTAATAAACTTGCGTCCACTAAGCCTACTACTTACAATGATTTACAGAAACTAGCAAATAAAAAGTTGGCGGTAAAACTATTCGGGATGACAAGGCACAAGCTGAACCTGAAATAGCAGAAATGGAAATTTAATAAAAGTTATTACATGCTCACTTTTTTTTTGCATAATATAATGACTTCCCTAAATTAATAGGTGAAAAAAGAGTTAAAACGTTTCATCGCTTCGAGTAAAGCCAGGAGATTATCAACCCCCCATTAAAGGTCACCAAAGTGAGATATCCATAAGCATATCAAGGTATATCCATAAGCATGTATATCCTTAAGCATATCAAGGTTATTGTTTTTCATGAGAAATCATATGCCAATACAAGGAACCAACATAAGTAGGTGCACTTTGAGTGAGTCCCAAATATTATGTTGCAAACTTTATGTTCGATAAAAGGGAGTTTGCATAAGCAATTCATGTTGTGAGGGCCCCTTCTCAAAAAATATTCATGTTCTGAAGGAACATGAAAGGGTGCTGACTTAGTCACCGACTGCAGTGCTGCTTCATAACAAAAATTGTTGCCCAAAGTAACTATGGATTGAAAGTCCAAATGTACATCTGAACACTTGCACTTTGATCATACAGAAAAGAATAATAAACGATGCCATCCTAAGAAAGCAAGTGGCGCAGAGGAATCGGCTGAATGGTCAGGCACATGACCTGAAGGCTACAAGCTGAACTCCTGTCTTACTGATCTGCACGGCATCGGCATGACTCTTGTTTTTTGAAGATAACGGATAAGAAGAAAATCATGCGCTTCAAAGGTATACTGCAACATACTGTATTATGCAGCTACCCTCCTTTCTAGACAAAGTGCAAGACGACACTAAGGAAAACATGCATGCACACCACATATGTTAGTATGAGTGCTTATAAATATTATTGTTGTTCGTTACTGCTGAAAAGATGACCATCGTCTTTCGAAGTTGAAACATACGATTATTTCTTTATTAGGTGTACTTTTTCATATAACAAAACAAAACTAGAATACTCAACGGAACTCAAGGAGAGTGGATGCAATAAACGATGAAAAGAACCAACTTCATAATAAATCTGTTTCCTACCATTTTTCCCAGCATACCATCGCCAATCTACCCTTATTGTCCAACCATACATCATACCGATGCTGCACGTATTATAAAATAATTGTAATGCCTAAAATAATTGCATCCTCAATCAAAGTTTATGCCTTGCAACTATATGATTCAATGTGTGGTTTGTCTACCTTTTTGTTTGAATATAATGTTATGTAAGCTATGAATACGAACTATGCTGTGAAAGAAAATACTCTAACTATTATTTTTCAAAATTGATTTATATATAGGGTGTGACTGTGTGTGTGTTCATGTGATGAAAACTAGTCTTCGGTTTTGTACAAAGAATATCTAATTAGCATTACCGTAACCTGAATGGCTTCTCAATAATTTGCTATAAACTGAATTTATCTGATACCATATACATATCTAATTATGCATTGATGCTTTAGCACCATTGACGGAATAAGGGGAGAACTTTCAAGATCCCTACTTATTCCGTTTTTGGTAACAAAAAATACAGCAAATATACATAAATTCAGTCTCTCTAAAAAGAAATCATGTAGCATCTGTGGATTATGAACTCTCGAAATAAATACTTCAATTCGATTTGTACAACAAATCTGTAACAAAAAACTGACACCTTCAAATACAAGTCTATGTTGTGTATACGTAAAACAAATGGACTGTGATATGAGTTTATGACCAGTGAACATTGCTTGATATAGATGACCAAATACAACCTAACTTAGTGACAAAATTTTGAGAAATTAGCATATATGATCATACAGATACGACAAAATTGACTAAGATACTTTGGAGTAACCTCAAATGTGGATTTAGTATCTTTACATAAAGGATGTTTTTAAATGAAAATCTTTCTATTACTAACAAAGTATTATATTCTATGTTGTGTAGCTTGCATGTATATCGGTTATTCCTTAAAATTAACTCATATTGCTAATTTTAAATTGTGTTGGGAACAACTTTATACTGAGTAAGTGGCAAATTACAATAAGCTTTTTTATTTCTTAATTTAATTTTTAATTTACATTTCAAAGCTACAGACTATGAGACAAAGTCTAATATTCTAGATTGACATATCAAAAATGTTGCTTGTATCGAGGAGTTAAAAATTGATGATGCAATCTGTATTATTTCTACCAATGGTTCTTGAAGTGAAAATGGAAAGAGAAAATTCTGTAGAATAGATTTGAAGGAGAGCCAGAAATAACTTACCTACCTATCGATTTTTGCCCCATAGAATATAATACTTTGTTTCTAAGAGTGGTTATCATATAAATCACTTGTGTATTTATTAAAGGTTAATATTGATGAAGAGAAGGGTGCTCCATTTGAAATGGCAGCAACGACGATGATAATAATTTTGATGCTAGTTTTTCGATCCAACAACAGTGTTGGAACATTTGGGGTCTATAGATTAGTTTTACCAAAGCATGGAAACAAAACGTTTGCCTGGTAATTAATAACTTTTTTTAAGTACTCAAAGGGTGTGAAAACATGAAGGCTTGGATGAAATAAGACAACAAGATAAAAAGAGCAATCACCGTGCTCGTAGGTGCTTTTAAGAATATTGTGGGTAATAATTGTTGATCGCATATAATATTGGTAATAGCGTCAATTTAAAACAACGAGATAAAAAGAGCAATCACCATGCTCATAGGTACTTCTAAGAAGATTGTGTGGATTATAATTGTTCATTGCATCTGATATCATCACAGCATCAAAACCGACATCTTTAATTCATGTTATGGGCATTGGAACGTTATCAATGAAGGTTATAATAAGATAAATACGTGCTTAAAAAAGAAAGGCAGATGGTTATATTTTAACAATTTATATAAACGTTATATTTAATTTCATTTACTTGCATATGATGTTGTTTAGTTCACCATAAATGAAAGGGGGTCACCATAAATGAAAAGGGGTTGGTAATCAACATAACAATTGTTATAAACGGTAAGCAAGGACATTAAGATTCTTACTACTTGCATTACATAATGTACAATGTACTAAGACACCGTCATAATAAAAGCAAATCAATAAAGAGTTTGGAGCAATATTAACATGTTCACATCACTGTGCACTTAAGTGAGAAGAAACAAGAAACGTGTACTAGTTTGTTTCAAGTACTCAAAGTGTGTGAAGAAGGGAGATGTTAAAAACGAAGATAAGTAACAGAGCAATTATTAGTTTTGCAGGTTTTTTTTAAGAAAATTGAGTGGGACAATAATTGTTCATCGCGTTTATAATCGTTGTAGTATCAAAACTATCGCATTTTAAATTGGGAAATTATGAAGAAGAAAAAACTCTCTTTTAAGTTTCAAAACACAGAGCCATTCCTCCTAAAAAACAAAATTTAAAAAACACCCATGTTTTTAGTTTTGGCCAAAATGCAAAAATTTACGCTTTCAAAAAATGCAAATATTTTGTAGTACAAAGTGCAAATGTTTTGCAGTAAAGATAACAGATATTTGAAGTAAAAAATATAAATATTTGCAATAAAAACTGAAAATAATTGCAAAAAAATGCAAATATTTACACTTTTCAAAGAAAAAAAATATATAGTTTTGGTCATAAGAAACACACAATTAAGTTCATATATAATTTTTGAAAAAAAAACAAAAAAATACCAAAAATAAAAATATGGATGTAATTTAAAATATTATTTTAGAAGCGTTTTTCATATATCAAACTTGAAAATAAGGAGCGGATCCGAATTTCCACTTTTAAATTAATGTTATGAGCACAAGAGCATTATCATTGAGTGGCAAATGAGTTAAGTATGTGCTTATAGTAACGGGAGATAACTATACTTGAACAATTCATGTGAGAGTCATATTTAATACGTAATATTTGAACAATTCATGTGAGTGCCCATATTTAATATGTAATAGACTAAGACCTAGAAAATAAAAGCAAGTAATTATGAAGTGTAAAAGCAAGTAAAAGGGAGTCTAGAGTAATTGAAATTTCTTCACATTATTGTGCACTTCTTTAAATAAAAAAGAATCATCGTTTAATAGCTTGTTTTAAGCATTCAAAGTGTGAAAACATGAAGGCATTGAGGAAAGAAAATAAGTTATGGAATACAAAGAGCAACTAATATGCATGTACATCGTTTAAGAATATTGTGTGGATTCATACTTGTTCATTGTATTTATTAACATACAAAAACGAGTAGTCAAATGAGATAAATATGCGCTTGAAAAAGAGAATGATTTTTAAACAATACATGCACGTATTTACCAGACATATCAAAATAGCAAAAATCATGGTATCGGTGATTAAGCATTGAAAAACATATTCCGGCGTTTAACAAATATTACGTTTGTATTTTATGCTTTAGCATATAGAAGCATGAGTCATTCTTTAGTTCTATTCTTCCTTTGCATTATTTTATCTTTCATCCTACAATTGTAGGGTTTAATTTAATAAGCATAATATCTTAGCTTTAGTGAGGAATTATATACACTTATTCTCCAAACCAATCATGGAATAATATGTGAATACATGACTCTAATAATATGGTGAATTAGGTGGCTACATTATTTGTTTCTTACATACGATGTACCAAACTAATGATAAGTCCAATAACTTGTGTTGGCATTTAATCAACAATTAACTAAAACAACTTTCCAAATATTCTTCTTACCATGTAATAGATATAGCATGTAGATCATTGAAGAAGTGGCAAAACACTATAATAGTTGAAGATTTGATTCTTGATAGAGATATTCATTAGGTTCAACTACCAATAATTCCTTGCAAAATTCCCGGAAAGGAGCCCATTAATTACATTGCAAGTTTTAGCCTCATTTACTCTAAAGTCTACCACTAGCTAGCTCTCCCATCAGATAGTAGCAAATGTGCAAATAATAATAATAATAATAATAATAAATTGAATAAGAGGTTCTAATATTGTGCACACGTGTATATATGCATATACACACACACCACATTCCTTTTTATCCAGTCCTTCAAAATTTTCCATTCGTATGTTCATGTCAAAAAAATTTCTAAATACATCAAAATTTTGTAGACACGATCCATTTTCTCAAAACCAAATTTAGATTGTTATTTAAAATAAACATTTTCAACGATTCATATTGATTTATAATTTTGAATCTATTTGAAGATTCGGAATGGTATAAAAATTTGTGAGGAAGATCTTGATTGGAATAATTTTTAATTTACAAAATATTGGTAGATTTTAAAAGAAAATGATACGAGCATTCTCATGGGCGATTATACACATGCACATCTCTTTCATGTGGGGAAGAGTAACATTCTTAACCCTCTTGCGACTAACAACAGATTTTATCAGCTTCTATTATTAGAGCTAGGGTGGATCAAGATCAGCCTTTCAAACCATAATCTCAAATACTAAAATAATGCCGTCCTACGTAGCTCAGTCTCTAATCCACTTGTAAAACATAAAATTGTGGGGCCATTAAACACTTAAGGTAACAAAGTTCAATCTCGAAGTTGTCCTGATCAATTTTGACATTGTTTCCATAAACATTATTTACATACCTAGCAGCCAGCACTTTTTATTAAGCATATAATGGAACATCGGTTGTAGATACACCTCAAAACCATACATATGGCAAAAGAGTATCAAACAAATTCATGCATGTATAAAGTTAAACCACATCCAGCCAATTTTATCGTCAAAACATCAACTTTCTTTCATGCATGCAAGAAAATTGAACCAAAATCACTACATGTATGAGCTTGTATCATACAAAGAATCACAGCACTGACCATACGATTCTTAAACATAAGTCAACGACTAGCTCAAATCCAGATAATCCAATAAAATCCGTGAATAAGTGAATCCACACGATGAATAACCACTTAAACCGTAGATCGATAGCGTACCCAATCCAAAACACCCGATCGATCAGAATTTACACATCCCATCCACATCAAGCCTAACAGGTTACGATTCCGAAATTCGAACTCAGCAAATAAGAATTAAACATTTAAATCGTCCAAGTATCAAATCCCAACAGAAATAATGGATAAATAAAACATCTCAAGTAAAATTATACAAAAATGAATAGATCGGGACCGTACCCAGGGCGACAGATGGGCAAATACAGCATCTTTAATCGAGCGAGGCTCTCTATTCAATCTCAAAAATTAGGGTTTCAAAATTCTCTACCTCGATTCCAGAGAAATGAAACAAGAGCAAGGGCCAATTATTCAGACGGAAACCAATATAAAAGCAAGTTTGTTGCTTGCGCTTAAAGACATATTTTATAGCCGACTTAATATTGAACAGCCAAGATGCTTCATGAGCTCTAGAATTTTATCTTAACCGTCAAGGGTGTTGGCGTCATAGTCAATTTATTTTTATAAATAAAGGAAGTTCGTAAGGCTATTTAATTTTGACTTTCAAAGAGAAAACTGATATTGGATATTGTATATTAAAAGAACATTGCCTATGTATGAATGCATTTCGATGAGACGACTATAGATAAAAACTTCTGTATCCCTTTTCTTTCCCAACTCTTTTCCTTTTCCTACTTCAAACTCATGTCAACATGCTAAATACGGATGATAAACAATTAAGACATGCATCGATGTTAAGATGATGTTAAGTTAAAGTCTGATTTACTTTTTGGAAACTAAATAATAACTGTATACAATATATCATAATAACACGATGCTGGTTTTTTCCAAAAAATACTTCGAACTGTATTTGCAAGTTAGAAAATATATCAAAATTTTGTTCACATTATGTTCGTTTGATGAAGAAAACTTTAGAGTTTCATCATGGTCCGTAATAGGAAGTCAATTTCGTATTTGTGTACCACAAGTTAAACTCTTAATATATTTTAAAGAATCACAAACTTTGAATGACGACTGATGTTTGAAAATCTATATTTGTGTGGTTTTCACTAAAGATGGTGTTATATGTAAATTTAAATATTATTATTATTACAACCAAAATGATCCAACTACAAGTTCAAAAGTTTATGAATTGATCAACCCATAAGTGGAAGGACAAATATTTTTTATGGAATATATGCATCTTTATTTATACAAACAACAATCAAGAGCTTTAGTTTATCAATACTATACTCATATGGTAAATGTATGTCATTCACGTCTCTGAAGTCAAAAGTTGAAATCAAGTTAATGTTATGTTTCTTGTCAGTTTGTCATATCTTCACACATTACTACTTATATAGTCCTTATTACGTCGAAATGACTATATTTTGAACTTTGAGAAACAATGATGAAAATCATGCGTTTTTCCCACCTCAAACACAAAGTAGTGCAATGTTGGGTCTTTTTAGTCAATTATTTTGCTGTTTTTTATCGAAACTCATACTATAAAAAAACCATGCAAAAACATTAGAGGTATAGTTCTTTTAGAAAAACCTATCATTTCTTCATATTGTAATTTAAAATTGAACATTATGGTTTAAGATTATGGTTTAACATTATGATTTAAAATTGAAAATTAATTATATATGCAATTGTCATAAAGAAACTCCAAATTTTTGTATTTTATCTCATCTTTATTTGTCCTCCAATCGCATTTGAAATGATGTAGTTATCTTGTAATAAACACGTCAAAACTCAAGAAACAAAATGATGTAGGTCTTTCATATAAAGTATTTGTAATGCCCCGAAAAATATATAAATATTCAATAAAATATTAATAATAAAATAATGTGAAAATAATTAGAATTAATGAATTGATTAAAAAAATTAAAAATAAGAAGGGGCAAAATGTTCATTTTTCATGCTTTGGAATTTAACGACGAAACCAACGCGATTGCGACTATATCGTTTTCCTGAGTCGCGTAGTATTTTTGTTTGCCTCATTTGGAGCTCGTATAAATGAGCCATGGTTGAAATAACATCAAGTCAAATGGATGCCTAAGTTAGGGTTGAGTTTGAATTTGAAAATAGGCGGACAAACCATTTTCCTTCCTTTCGTTTAAATTAGAATTCACGTATGTTCAGTTGTAGAAACTAATTGATCATCCTTTCTTCTTCCTCCATTTTTCCTTTCAAACCACCTAAGGTCAAAATTTAACAACTCTCTCAAAACTCCACTGATTCGAACAAAACCAAAAGCATTGTGAAGTTATCAGAAAATGCTATGTACCACCAGTGATTTAGAGGCGAAAATTTGAAGTGAGGAGACGCAACAAGTTGGACAGTGAGGATCTGGATAGAAACAGAGATTTCAGTGAGTGATTCGTGTTCTCTACTTCATATAATGCAATCATGATCCTCTAATTATGATATGTTGGCTATAGTAGAGTGGATAAATACCTACAAACATTTAAAATAGGACCAACTTGGGATTTGGGATGGATTTGGCTAATAATAGTACTTAGAAAACTAAGTTAGGTTAGAATGTAGTAAATTGATGATTATAAGTTGAAATTGATGATACAAATGATCAAATTGGACTTAAAAACGAAGTGCGAGGGTCAGGGTACGTTCTAAGATGACCAGAGGCAGAGCGGAGGCGGTTAGAGGCGGAAACGATGATGAAAACATAAATTTTCCAAACTATAAAAACTGTAGAAAACACATACACCGGTCCCCGCTGGGCTTGGGCCGATGCATCGGTGGCTGAGTCTAGGCACAGCTTGAACCTGGACCTAGAAGAGCCTATATAAATAAATAACGAGAAATTCGAGTGATGTTTCTCTTGTGTTATGGAAGATGATCTAGGCTAGGGACGAGGCGAATGATGGTGCTGCGAAATAGACGAATGCGTGTAATGGTTGGTTGTTATTTGAAGTAAATATATGTGCAGTTATGATACGGGAATGTGATACGAAGATGGACGCGGGCGTGAACGAGTCTGGGTGTAGGTAGATGTCCTAGAGTGTGTATGTGGATACGAATGCAGTCATGTGACACAAGGATGTAGTCCAAGCATACGTTGCTCCCCTATAGTGCTTCGACGGGCCAGGCGGAGGAGGTGGATGTTAAGCGACCTTGCATGTTATGGGCGAACCAGGGCATGAGTCCAATTAGGTAGCACGAGGACAACAGGCTTTTTGGTAGGCTATGAGCGGTTCAGGGAAGCGAGTTTTATACGCAATTGCGTGATGGCGGACAGCAGGCAACCCCATAGAGCATGAGGTCGGACCAAGGACTGAGTATTCATAGATATGGTGCGATATTATTAGATGTACATGATAGCTAGGTATGACATGGCAATAAAATATGTGGTGGCTGAGCGATAGACTCATATCATGTTATATTATTATTTTTATGGTATATATAGAGTAAACTACAGCTCACCCACCAGACTTATGTCTGACTCACTCATATTTCTCCTTTTTATACATACATCCAGGTTGATGGAGTCTAGTGATGAGATGGTATCATAGACAGGGATTCATTTATGTATTGTATCTATGGTGTATATAGGTGTTGTACCTGGATTTGACTCTATGTATAGATTCGGTTTTACTTATATTATTCAGACATATGTATTTGACATTTTAGACATATTATGGTGATGTGACTATGGTATTTGTTTATGTATTATATTTTATCTTCTTCCGCTCTAAGACTATAAAAGTAGTTACTAGATAGTATTAGCTAGAAATATATTTGATATCTACCTGTGTTTGTATATGCTTATTTTATCTCAACCCTAACGGCTCGTCCTTTCGGTTCTCAGGTTGCCGAGGTCGGTTCGAGTGTTGGATTTAGGGTCGATGGGGCGGGTTGTTATAGTATTACTAATAAAGTTATGTTTGTTGGTGAAAATGCACATCAAAAAATTGTTTTTATTATGTTAATGAAAACTTTTGGTATTCATCCTAAAAATAATATTTTCGTAGTAGAATCCAAAGTTTATATTTGTGTACAACAAGCTAAATTCTTAATATATTTTAAAGACTCACAAAACTCAAATTAAGATTGATGTTAGGATGCCTATATTTTGTGGGGTTTTCACAAAAGATGGTTGTTCTATGTTATTTTAGAAAATTATTATAAATCATTCATGTTCGGTCCACATACAAGCTCAAAGGTTTCTAAACAATCCACCAAGTGAAGGATAAATAATATTTTTGTAATGTGTGTTTATTTATACAAGCAACAATAAAGAGCCTTCTTTATTAGTAATATAGTCATACAGTAAATGCGTGTCATTTATATATCTTAAGTCATAAGCTTGAATCACATGAATGATATTTCTCTCGTTAGTTTATCCTATCTTTACATATTGAAATATATATAATCATTATTGTAGCAAAATAAATACCTTTTGAACATTGAGAAATAACGATGAGATTATATGCTTTTTCCACCTCAAACATAAAGTGCAAAGATTCTATGTTTTTCATCAAACATTTCACTTTCTTTTATCAAAAGTCACCCTAAACTTTCTAGTAAAAAAAACATTTTATTCGTGGACATAGTTAAAGAATCCAAATGAGATTCAATTTCAAGGTATCTGCGAGGGCAATATAAATACATTTCACTATCTCAAAGGGGGCATCCAATGGAATGCAAACATAAATAATGTTTTTGTAGTTTTTTTTAGAAACAATGGTTGTTAACTATCAGTATAAAGTTGAATATCATAATTTAAATTTAAAATCATTAATGAATATATTGTTGAATTTATTGATCCATCCACACATCTCTCCACGAGGGCAACATAGAGTTTGGTCAATGTCTTTAACAAAAGGAATCCCTTATTATTACATTCGACCAAACTCATATATATACATATACCCCTCCACCTCGATTAATTTTCATGATGCGAGACTATTTTTTTCAATCTAGGCATGTTACCCACATACAATACAAGATACCCCAACAAATCTCCACGTCGACTCACATTCGTTCACGCATCTTTCGCTACGCCAATTTTGGTGCATGCGCCATATCGAGTCTTTGTTCATGTGCCATTCTTCCAAACTTATGTACCATGGTCTAGCTCCACCTTAAGTCAACTACTTAAGCCTACACTGCTAACTATCGCGATTTACAGATCCCTTACGCATTATAACTTTCTCATGCATTATCATCGACTTTGATACCATGTTGAATTTCAGAATTCGTCTACACATCTCTCTATGGGAGCAACATAGAGTTTGGTCGACATCTTTCTAACAAAAAAATTTCTTTATCGTTGCATGCGACCAAACTCATATACATATCACTCCACCTTTATTATTTTCATGATGTGCGATTATTCTTTCCAACCAACGCTTATCACCCACATACATTGCAAGACATCATAATAAATATCAACATTGGCTCGCATCCATTCATGTGTCTTTCACTATGCTAACTTTATTGGTTGCACCAATATCGAAACTTGTATGCGTGTCATTCTATCAAAGCATATGCACCATGGTCTAGCTTCACCTTAAATCTGACTACTTGAGCCCACACTGCTAACCACCATGATTTAAAAATCTCTTACGCATTGTCCTAAGCATTAATATCGACTTTGATACTATGTTAAATTTTTTGATCCATCCACACATCTCTCTGGGGGCAACATAGAGTTGAGTAAACATCTTTTAACAAAGGAAATCCTTTGTTGCTATATGCGACCAAATTTATATATATATCACTCTACCTCTACTATTTTCATGATGTGCGACTATTCTTTTTTCCAATCTAGGCCTATTACTCACATAAAATGCGAGATACCCTGACAAATCTCCACCTGGACTCACATCCATTCATGCGTCTTCCACTACACCGACTTTGATGCATGCACCATATCAAGACTTTGTTTATGTGCCATTCTTCCAAACCGTATGTACAATGGTTTAGCTCCATCTTAGGCCTGACTACATAAGCATACATCGCTAACCACCATGATTTATAGATCTCTTGTGAATTCTTACTTACCTAGGCGTTACCATTGGCTCTGATACCATATTGAATTTCAAGATCTGTGATGACTGCCCTACACGTTCGGTATCAAGTATAATATGTAGAGTGCGCTGTGACGGTACTCGACCGATGTAGGGCGATTGTTAAGGGGTAAAGTAACAAAATATCCAAATAAGAACCTGTCATATATTTCACAATGAATAGACATCATATGATAATAACATAGGTATAAACTTGCGAGATAGTGATGTAATCAAAATGAATTAGAAATAAGAATATCGGAGTGCAACAGGTTCACAAGATATACAAAACTGAAACAATAGAGTTTATACATCCTAATACATCAAAATAAACTCGAATAATTGTCTTTAGTAATACTAAGTACCGATATAACTTTACAGTACTACATAGTGGAATATAAGCGATAGTAAGCTTCAAAATATAGATATATGAAAGCGTAACATTTTACACATCCTCCGTACAACTCCATGCACTATCCCATACATGATATCCATGATCTACTCAATTAAGAGTACCCAAGGTAATAAGAATCAAAACATAAAACCTCGAGTCAGAAAACAATCTGGTATGAATGATATATCATCTCAAAAATAAATATAAAACTGAATACAATAAATAAGGACATAAAGTATGTAGAATCATACCGGACCTATCTCTGTATCCAACAAGTTAGCACATAAACATAATATATGCTAAACTACTATCACATATGGATGCACTATGCTAAGTACAATATAACGCGTCAGGGTATACAACACTACAACATGACATCCATCTCAAGCACGCAACAAACATAGCAACCATCACATAGCCTTGCATCTCTCACTCAAGTGTAGTTGGATATTCGATAACTCTTACGATCCATAAAGGTGGTCGTGGTTGCTTAACGTTGTGTATGCTCAACTTATGCCCACACAGATGGATAGGGACTAGACACACACGGACGTCTAAACATACGGGTACACATAAACTACCATGGGTACATACAAACTAACATGTCCCAAGAAAATGAGCATCACAACCTCAGAGCAATCCATTTGATCCCTTAGTACATGCACCGATAATGGAACCACCTCTTATTCCATTCTACAAGCAATTACACAGAATTTTCCCACTCGATCTACCACCAGATGCCACAGTCACTCTCTACGTCGAGTTTTCAAAGTCACTCTAGTTCCTTGGTCACCAAACAAACACTTAAGTCATCTCGAGTCATCCCTAAATCATCCATCCTTGCTCAAAGCCAACCCCCAAGATCCCTAAAGTAGCTCCTAAGAAAGAACGGAGTTAACCATTGCCTCGCTTGAAACTATGTAGAAGCCTCATGCTTTTCCCAGTTCTTATCGTGATTGGTCCGAAATTGTGAGACCATCAGACCGAAGCACAAACCCTGGACCTCAAATTTTGTTTGGCCTACACCCCCGAACAACAAATCATGTTCGGTACCTACTCTCAGATCGAAGCCACCATCGTGTTTCCCCAAGCCTTACCCAGAGTCCTCTGCCGAACACTAGTTCATACCCGGTCCTCTTACCATAGACCGTGCTTAGACCTAAAGCCTTCTTACCCTTGACTCGAAGTCTATCATCGAAGATCACAAGCCGTCCAGGATTCCTGCACCCATTTCTACACTTCACACTTCGCACCAATTTGATCGCTTCACTTACCACTTCGGCCTATTTGCATCAACAATGTATCTATACAACCTTAAACACTCTAGAGTCGATCCATCAAAGTTCAATTCTACGTTTATGGATCCCTATCCTTTGTCCATCGAATCGAAGAGCACTTCGACACTCCTTCTACATGAAGACCTTCAATCGTAGAATCGATTATCACTTCCAATTCACTCCGATGAGCATTCATGACCATTCAAACATACAAAAAAACATGCATCAACAACATTCAAACTTTATTCAAACGTGCAACCATACATCAACACAGGGAAATTCATCTCACAGTACATTTATAACATATCCTAACATCTATATGGGCAACATCCATTAAAACAATATGATTAAATCACTTTAAATTGCCTTTACTTTATTTTTAATTTCATGCAACGGCTCGCCTTTTCGACCCCTAAATGTCGATACTAATACATCTATGGTATTCATGTGCCGGGCACTTAGGACTCGCCTTTTTGGCTTCTAAATGTCAACACTAATATATCCATGGTATTCACGTGTCGAGCACCCAAGTGCCGAAAAGATGAATTGTTAGGGTGAAATAAATGCAAAAAAATAGAACAATGCAGAAGGAACACAATATCAGAAACTCATAACGGAACGATTATATATATTATCAAAAGACTGTATAAACTGTATAAACTATCACAAATGTTGATACATACACAAAAAGCGATGCAGCAAAAATAAATACTACGGTGGGAAATCATCCAGCTTATCTCTAGAAGCTCCCAAGCATCCATTGCTAAATCTGGAAATAAACATGGGGCTGACCAGAGCATTAAGAAAATTATATCCGGATCAGTATGGTAAATCAACGCGAGAAACACAGATCAAATAGATTTCAAAGTTATAAAAAATTTTCAAAATAAAGGTGTCTCGTAAGACCATGCCGCACATAAACACGGATGAGTTTTTACCTTATGATAACCAATCCAGTGGTATTATAATAATGTCTAAGGTTTAATAAATATTAATTATAGCCGAAATGGTTACATTGATTACATTCCAGCATAATAGAGGTACAACCAAAATCGATAAGGAATGTTCGCATAATGGATTTTCCGCGGTGATCTCTTCAGGGAAGCCGAATCCAAATCTCTTGCACAAGGGTCAGAAAGTACCTTCCAAGTGTTGTATGTCTCTAGATTAATATACCATTAAGGTAAGTACAAAAGGCCACCGTTCAAACATAAACTTGAAAAATGTGAACCAAATATCATCAACTCTTGAGCGCAACATATCGATAAGTATCTCTAGAATTGGAGTTGATAACATCCTAATGCGGGTCACTAAACCCCATATTGTGCATCCTACTCTGTTTTTAGCCATTTCTAATATTGAGGTCACATTCAAAATCTTTCACATGAGTCTTTATCAATCGAATAGAACATGAATCCCAAATGGACTCCCATATCTCAAACAGATCACAAATCATTATATGGATTCGAGCATCTAGAACAGATCTCGAACCTCCATATAGGTTCCCCACATAAGTCTTCTGGCGAATGCTAACACTGTCCTCTCTCTTGGAGTACTCCGCAAGATAGATAGTCTCACATGATAGCTTCGTTCTAAATGATAGCGCTGATCTTTCCCTTAGACTTAACCATAGGGGTAGGTAGTTTAACTCCATAGCATTCCACTTCACAACCGCTTCCAGAACATAGATCATGTACTAGTTTTGAAGTGGTATTCGATAAGTAGAACACTTACCGTTCCCGGTCTCTTCAAAACCAATCGATGAATTTTCCAATTAACTCAATCTCGGTTCTCTCAAAAGTAAGCGAAAGCTAAAGGCATTTCATACCAATACCCCTCCCCGAGGGTTCTTATTGGTATGAATTGCGAAGCCTTTCGATAACTTCTTAAGTCATAGTTTGGTCAATTTGATAGTCGACTAATCAACTATCATGTACAAGATAGATGTTTCTAAATAGGAATCAAGTTTCATTTACTTTCCATAAACGAATAAACACACAAAACACTATCATCATCCAAAACACAATCAAGCCACACAAAGTATGATTAAGTTAATTCAGCAACTCCTAATCCCTTCTATTTAATTAATCCTTTTATTAATTAAAAACTCCTTTATTAGTAAACTTCTTTTACCTAATAAACTTCTATCTTTTTCCAAAAGATTCCATATTTATAATTTCCATCAAAATATACATTTTAAGGATCTATGTACTTTTGCAAATCCATTCAAAAGGTTTAAAACTAATGTTACTTAAACATTGTCACTACAAACCCAAAATTATTTTGCTTGCGCTTATCTTTAAATCATTCTTTAAAGATCTATTTACATTCATAAGTATAATAAAAAGGGTTAAAGATGAATGTTATTAACATATTGTCACAACAAACCCAAACCATTCTCCTACCTGTTACTATCTTTACAAACCTTTGTTTAAAGATCTAAGTTCATATTGGTTAAGATCGATAATCGACCAATCGATTATCTAGTCAAAAGTCATTGCTTATAGAAATCACGATTCATACGCTTAATTCGTTTTCGACATTCTCAACTTAACCATTCCTCGTTCAAAAGTGAAGCCAGGTAAGTTTGGGCATTGGTTGCTCCAAGCCTTGCCTAGAAACTTCATTCTTAAATCTCACAAATGGATAAGTCTACCTCGTTGGCTTTTAGTGTTAACTAAAGTATTAATGATTTCCATAAACAATAAGAAATCAACTCGATTAATATGTTTTCGACATTTTTCACTTACCTATTCCTTGGCTAAGAGGGAAACCGGTAGGTTAGAGCTCTATTGCTCCGTCCCTACTCGATATCAATCTTAACTCTCATAAATAGATAAGTTTACTTCGTTGGCTTATTAGTGTTAAGCATGGTTAATTACTTTCCTAATAAGTAATTAAATAATTTAACCATTTGGCCACTAAGCAATTATTAACCCCTTGCTAAACCTGTTGTTCAATAATCTAAAACAAGATATTTATATAAGATATTTTTCAAGATATTTATATAAAATATTTCCAAGATATTTATATAAGATATTTATACTCCAAAACATCACTTGAAAACAACAAGTTTGAAAAATCATTAGAAACTTGAAAACGACATGTTTTAACAAAATATATCTTCTTTGAAAATTCACAACTAATTCTTAAAAATTTATAAAGATCTCAAACCACTTTTAAAATATCTAATAATAGTTAATAACCACTTGTAAAAAGAATGAAATAAAATACTTAAATCTAAATATCTTTTCAAACCTTTTAAGTCCAAAAATCAAGTCTAAATACAGCAGTTTTGCACTAGTGATGTTTTGGCCGTTTTCAAGATGTTACTTAACTTTTTACTATTCAAGATTTTGATAGAACAAACATACATAAAAAAATTATAAATATGATGAGAAACCCCTAAGGATTTCTCTACAAAGTTCCATAGTAATCTCCAAAAACAAGGCAATTCACAACTGCATCTATAACGACTATCGGTAAATGCACTTTCAAATCCGAGTCTGATCTAAACCAAATTCCATCTATAACCTATGCACTTTATTCAAGGTCAATTCACATGTCATATAAGTTCATTCAAGTTCCTTTCAAGTTTGTTCAAGTCCATGTACATGGATCACATATGTCATGTATTTTTAAGAAATTAAACCATTGTTTTTAACATAAGTTATTCACAATTCATACAACATAACCACAATCAAAAACAACATATATGTATTATATTTTCCATTCAAAGGGAGGTGTTAACTCACCTTTAGTCCAACCAAAACCAAGATCCAGGAACCAAAGCCTAACCCCACTTGCAACCAACTCCTTCCTTCCTCTTTTACTTGGCTTTACCTTGCTTTTCCTCTTTCCCAAACACCCCATTGCTCATGACCTATGCTTCCCAAGGGAGTATGGCTCCATTTCTTCATGTTTTGGCTTGGTGGAAGGGTTCTAATATACTAAGCCTTGTGGAAAAGTTTGAAGTGATTAAAAGTTGATTTGCAACTCTTTCTTTTTAGAACATAAGAGACGAAGAAGAAGAAGATGTCATTGATTTTAGAACTCAAGCTTTGTACTTATTTGTAATTTATTCCTAAGGGTCTACCCTCCTTATATATGCTTATGAATGATGATAGGAAAAGACTAAAAACCCCTCAAAACCCAAACATCATTAATTACTTCTTATTATGACAACTTTATGTCACTTCTTTATTCATTTTACCATTTTACCCTTATTATGATAATATCTCTTATCCTATTAGAACTTTCTAGAACATTCCAAGATTTATGAAGAGGAGAGTGTGTTAATTAGTTGTTAATGTGTACATTTGATCATTAATCAAGTGAAAAATAGTTCTAACAACTTATATCGATCGAAAAGTTGTTTATCGATAAACCGATTTTCGGTCACATTATCGATTTCTCTTCAAAGAATATATTTTTGTAAACATTTTTTCAAAATAAGTTTTCCATCATTAGTTATTATTTAAAAGGAGGTTAAAGAGATTATTAAATCATTTTAATAAAATTTAATCCAAGATTCAAATATTTAAATAATTCATATATTTAAGTATGAAGTGTCCGAAATTCTGGGTCGTTACATTCTCCCCCACTTTGAATATTTTGTCCTCAAAATTCTGATAGAGCACCCAAAGAAACAACCATACATTGATACGTAACAATATCCTAATCTTTAGCAAACAAAGCTCATGGTTTGCTCAAGCCCAAACCCTCTCATCGCATAAGGATGATAATCAATCTACCAAGAGTACCTTTCGCTCAGCAGCCTCAGGATATTACTTAGACGATTATTCATGCCACTCTAGAACAAATCGAAGAGCCATTCCTTAAACTCTCCCTAAGATAACAAACATAGTATACCATTATATTAAAGCCCGCACGATGTACATGGACTATTCATATGCAATATCAATTCCGATTACTTGCTCGATCAAATAGATTTTCCTTCCCAACTAGTATAGATCACTTGACCTCTCTAGTGCAAAATCCAATCTGGTTCCTTGATTAGAAACCTCCATTCCTCTTACATAGTCATTTACTATGATAAAAAACTTTGGGATCTTATCAAAAATCTGTATCAAGTGTTCGCCGTCAATAATCGAGTGAAAATTTCTTGTTCGGACCAGTGTAAACCACCTCAAAAATATGTACTTGAATACTGGATCAAGAACAGTCATGTGAATAAAACGTTCTACGTACACTTACGTATTTTTCCTATTGGTTTCTTAACTACACCAATATCTTTATAATCACATTCATTATTCAAATAGTATTTTATTAATACTAAGATCATTTATGAATCATTTCACAAATCATAACTTTATGTTTATAAACGTTTTATAACTTAAGTTCATACTTATATAATACTCCATTACATCTAAGAGTATATACCAACATAAAATTTGTTTTACTTAACAAGTATGTTCAACAAATTTAAAATTGTTTTAAATTATTATCTTCTCAGTTCAAGTGTTATATATAAACTTAACTTTATACCTTTAAAACACTTAATTACAAGTTCTATAACCATTTAGAAGTTCCCGACTATCCAAAATCATCGAAAAATTCCATTTCATTTTAACGAATGAAAACTACCAAACAACATATCATATCATAACGCACATCCATACTTCCTAATGCATAAGCTACATATGTCTATGAAATAACTCAATAAGAAAACCTTAGAACTAAACACCGGTTTTTATTTCAAATCATTTTGAAATAATATATACATATAACTTTTGTATATCAAATCATACTTTGGGATTAAATCAAATTTTTTTTACCAAAACAACGTTGTAGCATTCCATACTTAGAAACCCAAAAATGAATGCTGATGATGTTGAATTCATTCCCAGAATTATTTTCAAACGATAGGAGTGAGTTAGTACATCCAATTGACGCCTTTCGGACTTAACCAAAATCATTTTAAAATGGTATTAGATACTTCGTAAATGTTACTAAGTACCATGATCTCAATCTCATAAACCAATTTTCCAAATACTTACTTTCAAATAATACTACTATTATTTTTTCCAAAATCTTAAAAAACATTTTCAAAGATGCCGGGATTTAAGTTCTCAAATTCTCTATTTAAATCCTCTTAATTTATAAACCATGTTTATATACAATTGCTTTCTTGTCAATTCACAAATGTGTATCTTTGTTTAGATTACAATAAACAACTTTAGTTAAAATTCAATTTTAACCCAACATTATCATTGAACGCCTTTTAGTCAAATTGTGAAATTTAATCCACAAGGTGTTCATATATAATGTTCCCATAAATTACCATCTACCCAACCCTTGATGTAAGAAGGTAAATTTCTTATAAATCAACAACTATAGTAAATGCTCATAAACTGGCCGAGCATAACTAATTAACCAATAAATGATAATAATTAAATATTATTATTTCTTAAGCAACCACCATATCATAAATAACTATACTAATTTATGAAAATTGTATATTTTTATATAAAATATAATCCTAGGTAAAATTATTTCTTTTACCAATTTTGAAAACAATACTATGTCGGTTTGCCTTGTTCAAGTATTTAGAAACCTCTATCGATAACATTGATCAAACGCATCAGTTAAAAACACTATTCTAGTGTTTTGATGATAACAATCATATGATAATACTACTAGTTTGTTTATTAATTAGTTTCAGGTCAAGTAGTTGTACGACAGAGGATAAAAATTTTACAAGCTATATTAGATGGTGCAAGTAGTAGGATCCGCCAAATCATAAAATAGATGGATGGGAAAATGTGGAAAAATATTTGATAGACGAGAAGGGGAAAAGAAAAGGACTTGAACTTGGATTTGTACAGAAGCTAGTACACAAAATTGTAAGTGTTGACCAACCACCTAACGATTACATTTAATGGTAAGCATCTCATATTGACAATAAGACAAAATAGAATATTGAAAAAATACATGAAGCAAGTCTCGAAACATGGCAGCCAAGGAGGAAGTGCAGCGTCCTACCAACATACCTTACATGTTTTTTAAAAGTATTTATTGGTTGCTTATTCACAAAGAGATGGAAAATAAATTGGTGAAAAAAATTATGTGTTATGGGACTTAAACCCAGGCAAAATAGGTGGAAAGCGCATGTCCAAACCATCACACCACACACATCTTCATGTTGAAGCTTGGTTCAAAATTTACATAACAACGCAAAGTAATAAAGAACTGAAAAATGGCATAGGTGGGATTCAAACCCAGGTCACACCGAATAAACAACACACACTCTCAACCATTGCACCATATGACATTTTGTGTTCAAGTTTGAAACCAAATTTAAATGACAAAGCGAAGGAAATAAAGAATTTGAAAAGGAACAAGGATGGGTTTCAAACCCAGGTCGCATGGGAAGATGATAATGCCCCAACCAACGCATCATAGACCACTTTGCTTCGAAGGATGCGAACACCTTTAGATGACCGTTGGAAAACAAAAGGCACAAGTGCTCATTCAAGCATCTTTTCGAAGCGTTGTGAATTTTCAATGGATGCGCCTTTTCCAATGCAGATTTCTAAAGGATTGCGCTTGTTTATTGGCTTCCAATCACTCCTATATAAGCCTCCTATCATTTCCAAATCAAACACACAATTCTATGCTCTCAAAATCATTCCTATGTTGCTTTTTAAATTATTAAACTATATATTCATTAGAAAAGCATCATTTTCAAAGTTTACAAAAGTTGTACTCTAGCGTGACTACTCAGTGTATTGAAGACATAATATATAGTCAAGTTATTTCTTTGTAAGAGAAAAGATTGAAGTTTTGTTTGGTTGTTTAGGTGGAGTCTGTAAACTTGTTCCTCCGAGTGAAGTGATGGTGTTGATAGTGAATTTCCTAAGAGGTGCTTAGGGACTGGACGTAGGACGAGAGGTCCGAACCGGTATAAAATCGACTATGTTATCTACTATTTTATTTCCACTACATTTACATTGTTTACAACTGTTGGCCATCTTTGATCCTGTGCATAGCAACTAACAAATGGTATCAGAGCCTGGAATTCTATCGATCGTCACAACATCATAGAATAATGGCCAGAAAAAGATCCGGTCGAAATATAGCAATCAAAATCCTTAATACTATCAAAGCACCAATGAGGACTACAGAAAGGTACTTTCTGATTTACAAATTTCAGTAAAAGATAACAACGAATTAGTTGGTATAAGCGATAAGATCTCAAAGCTTAATTTTGTTAATTTATAAAAGATGAAATCTATCGACTTTGAAAATGAGAAATTGAAAAATGAGAAATTAAATTTAGAAAATCAACTTGGTATTCTGAAAAATAATTTTATAACTCTTAAAGATTTTCTAGATGAACAAAACACTGTATTTGAAAAAGATAGAGAAAATTTTCAAAAGAAATTTTGGATTTGAAAAGTCAAAATGATTTATTACAATCTTCTTTAGATAATTTAAAATCTAGAATTTTTCTTCTCGAAAATGAGAACTATATGCTAAAAAACAAGATTTCTAGATTAAATAACGAATCTAACATTTTGAAAAATGGTTATATTTCTTTTGCAAATAATAGTTGTGACTTTAAAGCTAAATTTTAAAAATGAAGCAACAAAATTTAATAAAGGTCAAAACGATTTAAGCATGATTTTATCTAGTTCTAGACCTTTATGTGATAAATGTGGAATAGGATATAATAAAACAAACGTTAATAATAGTTCTAGATTTATGTTTTTATATAGAAAATTTAATGCTAGTACTAAAAATAAAAATAGCTCTAAATCTGCTTCTCCTTATTTTAGTACTATGCTTAGAAATAAAAAGTACTAATTTAATGACATGTGATTTTAAAATATGGGTCCCCACTATTTGTGCAAAAATGATAAACAAATATACTATTGATTATTTTGACATGATTATAAACAATGAAAATTATATTTACAAGGGATCAACCACGTCCACTTGGATATGGTTTCCTAAAACATGAACCCTATATTTTTAATATATGAGTGTACTTGTGCTAATATATATATATATATATAATATCATATACTAATTAGTTAACAAGTGGTTAATTTTGCACTTTAAATTAAATACTTTTATCGACTATGATTATTCCTTATTTTAGGACTTTATTTACAAATATGAAGCTTTACTTTAGGGGAGTACATAATTTTGGGGGAGCTATTTAATCTATATCTACTTATGTTTTTATCACTTTTTGTTGACGACAAAGGGGAGAGAAATATTTGAAATATATGATCATATTGATAATATATGTAAACTAAAATATAATATGTCTTTTGGGGGAGTCATATTATTTTATATTTTAGTTGTGTGGTTGTCATCATCAAAAAGGAAGAGAATGAAAGAACCATATATATGGTATTTTGATGATAACAACCTTACGACAATGCTTCTAATGTGTGTATTGAGTAATTGCAGGTTAAGTAGCTGTATGATGGATGATAATGTATGTACAAGTTATACCGAAGAATGTGAAGAGAGAAAAAAAATGATTTAAGTGGTGGAATTCGGATTGGGAATGAAAAATATAATATAGAAAGTGGAAAAATAAAAGTTGAAAAAAATAGTGAAGAAGCAAGGACTCTAAAATAAAGGTTAAAAAATAGTCCAAAGGTAGAATCATACCCAGGTGGAAAAGGAAGAAATACAATGTTCCAACCATCATAATATAAAAGTGTTTACTAGAGTTTTGCTACCAAGGTTAGTTGAGATATCAAAGAAGTGAAAAATTGAAAAAAAAACATGTAGCAGCGGGACTTGAACACAGCACAACAAACAAACTTGGAGCACACGTCCTCCACCATCCTACGACAACCATTGTTGCTCATAAGTCACATTACACTACACGCAGGAAACAAAATAGTTAAAAATAGTGGACGCTGGGATTCAAACCCAGGTTGCAAAGGAGATTTCCTTATATTAATACTAGTGCGCCACACCAACTTTTGAATGAAAGGAAACTAGCAGTTATATGTATACAGGTTTTCTAGAAGTTGCTTGCATCCCTCCACTTCAATAGTTGCTTCTCTTCAACAATGGTGAATCTGAAAGATTGCACCCATATTTTAGCATCCTATAATATCTATACACAATCCTATGCTCTTAAAATACTTCCATATTGCTTTCTAAAAGTCATAAATTCTATATTCATTCCAAAAGCAAACTTAGAATAGCGCTTTTTCACTCCACAACATTTGGATCTGGTCCTAATTCACTTCCTAGCCTCTACACACTCATTCTGCATCATTTTTAAAGGTTATAGAAGTTGTGCTCTAGTTCGACTACTCAGTGTATGGAAGATACAATATACAGTCAAGTTATTTCTTTGTAAAAAAAAAAGATTGAAGTCCTGTTTGGTTGTTCAAGCGGAGTCTGTAAACCTATTCCTCCAGGTATTGATAGTGAAATTCCCAAGAGGTGCTTAGGGACTGGACGAAGGAAGGGAGGTTCGAACCAGTATAAAATCAACTGTGTTATCTACTGTTTTATTTCCACTACATTTACATTGTTCACAACTGTTGGCAATCTTTGATCATGTGCATAGCGACTAACAAGTGGAATCAGAGCTTGGAATTCTATCAATCGTCACAACATCTTAGAATAATGGCCAGAAAAAGATCCAGTCGAAATACAACAAGCAAAATCCCCGTCAAAGCCGTCAAAGAGGACTGCAAAAAGATAATTTCTTATTTATAAATTTCAGTAGAAGATAATGATGAATTAGTTGGTATATGCGATAAGATCTCAAAGCTTAATTTTGTTATTTTAGAAAAGATGAAATCCATCGAACTTGAAAATGAGAAATTGAAAAAAGAGAAATTAAATTTAGAAAATCAACTTGGTGTTTAGAAAAATAATTTTATAACTCTTAAAGATTTTCTAGATGAACAAAACACTATATTCGTAAAAGATAAAGAAAAAGTTTCAAAAGAAATTTTCGATTTGAAAAGACAAAATGATTTATTACAATCCTCTTTAGATAATTCAAAATATCGAATTTTTCTTCTCAAAAATGAGAGTTGTAGGTTAAAAAACGAGAATTCTAAATTAAATAAAGAGATTGATATTTTGGAAAATAGTAATATTTCTTTTGAAAATAATGCTTGTGGCTTTAAAGCTAAATTTGAAAAACTTAAAAATAAAGTAACAAAATTCAATAAAGGTCAAAACAATTTAAACTTAATTTTATCTAGTTCTAGACCTTTACATGACAAAAGTGGTTTAGGATATAATAAAACTAATTGTAGAGATAGTACTAGATACGCTTTCATGTATAGTAAAAATGTTAATGTTAGTACTAGATTTCGGGTAAAATCTAAATCCAATTTTTATAGAAATTCAAGTACTATAATCAATAATGTTTATTATATCTCTAGAAGTACAAAATCATTGCTAGGAATTATAAATAAAAATTATCTAAGTATTTGGGTTCCTGCTAATTGGAAAAACAGAGAAAAACATCGATAACTATTTTGATAAAATAATTAGTAATGAAAATTTTATTTTCAGAGGTTCCACCAAACCCTCTTGGATATGGTTACCTTCGATCTAACCCCTTAGACCCTAATGTAGGAAGTGAATACCAAAATATAGAATTTTTTTCCCAAGTACCCAAGAAAGATAAAAGAATGATATGGATTTCGAATAGCAAATGTTCCATACAAATGATGGAGAATGAGTATTTAAGGATAATGGAGCTGCAGCAAATTCGGTATATCTAACTCATTTTTTTCTTTTTATAAATAGTTTGAGGTTAATATTTTCAATTTTAGAGTATCACAAAGTAATATTTAAAAAAAAAATTATTTTTGACTTAATTAATATACGATCCAAAACCAATGATAAATTTTAACCTTTTTGCTGATGACAAAGGGGGAGAAAATTGAGCAAATATTAAGGGTGAGCAATATAATATTATTTTAGAAAGTCATATGGTTGTCATCATCAAAAGGGGGTATGATGTTAAAAACACTATTTTAGTATTTTGACGATAACAATCATACGACAATACTACTAATTTGTTTATTGAGTAGATTCAGGTCAAGTAGTTGTACGATAGAGGATAAAAAATTTACAAGCTATATTTAGATGGTGCAAGTAGTAGGATCCACTAAATCATAAAATAGATGGATGGGAAAATGTGGAAAAATAATTGATAGACAAGAAGGGGAGAAGAAAAGGACTTGAACTTGGATTTGTACACAAGCTACTACACAAAATTGTATGTGCCAACCAACCACCTAACAATTACATTTAATGGTTTACATCTCATATTGACAACAAGACAAAATGGAATACTGAAAAAATACATGAAGCAAGTCTTGAACCATGGCTGCCAAGGAGGAAGTGCAGCGCCCTAGTGCAAAAAATTATGTGTCATGGGACTTGAAACCAGGCAAAACAGGTGGAAAGCGCATGTCCAAACTATCACGCCACACACATCTTCATGTTGAAGCTTGGTTCAAAATTTACATAACAAAGCAAAGTAATAAAGAACTGAAAAATGACATAGGTGGGATTTGAACCCAGGTCACACCGAATAGACATCACACACTCTCAACCGTTGCACCATATGACATTTTGTGTTCAAGTTTGCAACCAAATTTAAACGACAAAGCGAAGGAAATAAATAATTTGAAAGTGAGCAGGGATGGGATTCGTACACACATCGCATGGGAAGATGACAACGCTCCAACCAACGCGCCACAGACCACTTTGCTTCAAAGGATGCGAACACCTTTAGATGACCATTAGAAAACGAAAAGCCCAAGGCCCATTCAAGCATCTTTTCGAAGCGTCGTGAATTTTCAACGGATGTGCCTTTTCCAATGAAAATTTCTAAAGGGTTGCGCTTATTTATTGGCTTCCAATCACTCCTATATAAGCCTCCTATCATCTCCAAATCAAACATACAATTCTATGCTCTCAAAATCATTCTAGTATTGCTTTCTAAATTATTAAGTTATATATTCATTAGAAAAGCATCATTTTCAAAGATTACAGAAGTTGTACTCCACCGTGACTAATCAGTGTATTGAAGACACGATATATAGTCAAGTTATTTCTTTGTAAAAGAAAAGATTGAAGTCCTGTTTGGTTGTTCAGACGGAGTCTGTAAACTGTTCCTCCAGGTGAAGTGAGGGCGTTGATAGTGAAATTCCTAAGAGGTGCTTAGGGACTGGACGTAGGACGGGAGGTCCGAACCAGTATAAAATCGACTGTGTTATCTACTATTTTATTTCTACTGCATTTACATTGTTTACAACTGTTGGCCATCTTTGATCCGGTGCATAGCGACTAACAACATCGACCAGAATTCATAAACTACTCAACAGACCAATTAACACAATACATCATTTTTATAGCACTAACAAATATGCTCTCATATGTATAATACTCTCAACTCATGCTAGGGAATTCCATTACCGCATCTCTTAATGCTCACCAAAGCCAAGATTCTCGCTTAACCTTCAGCTCTAATACCAAGTGTAACGACTCGCCTTTTCGATTCCAAATGTCGACATTAATACATCCACGGTATTCACAGGCTGAGCGCCCAAGTGCCGAAAAGACGAATTTTTATGGTGAAATAAAAGAAAACAAAATAGAACAAGGAAGAAGGAACACAATATCTGAATCTCATAAAGGAAAGATCATATATGATATCAAAAGATGGTATAAACTGTCATTCAAAGATACAAAGTTTTTCGAAGTTACAATAATCAGCCTGGACGGTTATAATAACCTATCCACATAAATGATGATACATACACACATAGCAATGCAGTAGAAATAAACAGTATGGTAGGAAATCATCCAGCTCATCTCTAGAAGCTCCAAAGCGTCCATGGCTAAATCTAGAAATATACACGGGGCCAACTCGAGCATTAAGAAAATAACACCCGGATTAGTCTGGTAAACCATCGTAAGAAACACAGATCAAATAGATTTTTAATGCTATATAAACCTTTCAAAATAAAGATATCATGTAAGACCATGCCGCACATAAACACAAATGGGTTTTTACCTTAATAACAAAATCGTTTATAGAATCCAATGATATTATAGTAATGTCCAAGGTTTAAAATAAATATGAATCATAGCCGAAATGGTTACATTGATTACATTCCAACATAATAGAAGTACAACCAAAATCGATAAGGAACGTTTGCATAATGGATTTTCCGCAGAGATCTCTTCGGGGTAGCCGAATCTAATCTCCTGCATAAGGGTCAGAAAGGATCTTCCGAGCACCGTATATCTCTAGGTAAAATACACTGTTAAGGTAAACACAAGTGGCAATCATCCGAACATAAACATGAACAACGTGAACCAAATATCATCAACTCCCACGCACAACATATCAATCAGTATCTTTAGAATTGGAGTTGATAACATCCTGACGTAGGCCGCTGAACCCCAGGTTGCACATCTTACTCTGTTTTTAGCCATTTCCGATGTCGATGTCACATTCGACATCTTTCCCACAAGTCTTCATCACTCAAACAGAACACGAATCCCAAATGAATTCCCATATCTCGAACAGATCCTATATTTTTGACATTCTCAGCTTAACCATTCCTCGTTCAAGTGTGAAGCCAGGTAAGTTTGGGCACTGGTTGCTTCAAGCCTTGCCTAGACACTTCATTCTTAAATCTCACAAATGGATAAGTCTACCTCGTCGGCTTTTAGTGTTAAGTATAGTATTTATGGTTTCCATAAACAATAAGAAATCAACTCGATTAACATTTTTTCGACATTTTCCACTTACATATTCCTCGGTTAAGAGAGAAACCGGTAGGTTAGAGCATTATTGCTCCGTTCCTACTCGACATCAATCTTAACTCTCACAAATAGATAAGTTTACTTCATCGGCTTATTAGTATTGAACATAGTTAATTACTTTCCTAATAAGTAACTAAACAATTTAACCATTTGGCCATTAAGCAATTACTAACCCCCTTCTATACCTTTTATTTTATAATCTAAAACAAGATATTTATTTAAGATATTTCCCACGATATTTATATAAGATATTTCCAACATATTTAAATAAGATATTTTCCAAAATATTTATACTCCAAAATACTTATAATATGTTTTAAAACATTCCTTTGAAATATCACTTGAAAATAACAAGTTTGAAAAATCATTAGAAACTTGAAAACGACATGTTTTAACAAAATATATATTCTTTGAAAATTCACAACTAATTCTTATAAATTCATAAAGATCTCACACCACTTTTAAAATACTCTAATAATAGTTAATAACCACTTGTAAAAAGAATGAAACAAAATACTTAAATCTAAATATCTTTTTAAACCTTTTAAGTCCAAAAATCAAGTCTAAACAAGGTAGTTTTGCACTAGTAATGTTTTTGCCATTTTCGAGATCTTACTTAACTTTTTATTGTTCAAGCTTCTGATAGAAACAAACATACATATAAAAAATTATAAATATAACGAGAAATCCCTAAGGATCTCTTTATAAAGTTCCATAGCAATCGCCAAAAATAAGGCAATTCACAACTACATCTGTGGCAACTATCGGCATAAGTGCACTTTCAAATCCGAGTCCGATCTAGACCAAAGTCCATCTATAACCTATGTGCTTTATTAAAGATAGTCACATGTCATATAAGTCCATTCAAGTTTATTCCAAGTTTTTTCAAGTCCATGTACACAGATCACATATGTCACTTACTTTTAAGAAACTACAACCATTGTTTTTAACATTAGTTATTAGCAATTCATACAACATAACCACAATAAAACACAACATATATGTGATATATTTTCCATTCAAAGTGAGGTGTTAAATCACCTTTAATCCAACCAAAACCAAGATCCAAGAATCAAAGCCTAACCCCACTTGCAACCACCTCCTTCCTTCCTTTTTTCCTTGGTTTCACCTTGCTTTTCGTCCCTCCCAAATACCCCATTGCTCACAACCTATGATTCCTAAGGGAGTATGGCTCCACTTCTTCATGTTTTGGCTTGATGGAAAGGTTTCTATATTGTACTAAGCTTGTGGCAAAGTTTGAAGTGATTTGTAGTTGATTTGCAACTCTTTCTTTTTAGAACATAAGAGATGAAGAAGAAGGTGCTATTTATTTTAGAACAAGCTTTGTAATTGTTTGTGATTTATTTCTATAGGTGTACCCCACCTTATATAGGCTTAAGAATGATGATGGGAAAAGACCAAAAACCACTCAAAACCCTAACATCATTAATTACTTCTTATCTTGACAACTTTATGTCACTTCTCCTTTGTTCATTTTACCATTTTACGCTTACCATGATGATATCTCCTATCCTATCAGAACTTTCTAAAACATTCCAATCTTTATAAAGAGGAGAGTGTTTTAGTTAATTGTTGATGTATTCATTTGATTATTAGTTAAGTGCAAAAGAGTTCTAACAACTTATATCGATCGAAAAGCTGTTTATCAAGAAACCGATTTTTGGTCACATTATCGATCTCTCTTCGAAGAATATATTTTTGTAAACATTTTTCCAAAACAATTTTCCCATAATTAGTTATGCTTTTAAATGGGGTTAAAGATATTATTATATCATCTTAATAACATTTAATCCAATGTTCAAATATTTAAATAATTCATATATTTAAATACGAAGTGTCCAAGATTCCGGTCGTTACATTCTCCCTCACTTAGAATATTTCATCCTCGAAATTCCAACACGAGCACCCACAGAAACAACCATACATTGATACTTAAAAATACCCTAATCATTACCAAACAAAGCTCATTGTTTTCTCAAGTCCAAACCCTATCATCGCACAAGGATGATAATCAATCTACTAAGCATTCCTTCCGCTCAACCGCCTCATGTTATTACATTGACGATTATTTATAACACCCTAGAACAAATCGAAGAGCCATTCCATAAACTCTTCCTAAGCTAACAAACATAGTAGATCAATATACTAAAGCCCGTACGATGTACATGGACCATCCGTATGCAATATCAATTCCGATCACTTGCTCGATCACATAGATTTCCCTTCCCAACTAGTATAGATCACTTGATCTCTCTGGTGCAGACTCTGATCCAGTTTCTTGATTATAATCCTCAATTCTCCTTGATATGGACTTAATAGCCATCCTATCTTTTACCCAGATTCTCCATAGCCCCCTTCAACGGATCTCAGGCCATCCATCTCGTCGTCTCACGCAAGGCTCAACATGTCCTCTACGGCTTGATCCTTAGCAACTATATTTTCTTCACGTATTCAACTACCCCCAAACAGCTCATCAATCCTTGCTACATAAGCATGCAAAAGTAAATGGTAAGGTTCACAACCAGCCACCAGGTGTGCCTAATTCTGACAAAAGGCATATCGTACCACCATGGCATGCCGCTACAGTACATATGCATTAAAAGATTGACAAAGATAGAACATGCGCATGTACAGTTTCCCTGTTGGTGCTCATCTCAGTCGCACTTTTCTTTTACTTTTCTAGTTGTCTCCCATCAGCCCATTCGATTAGATTAATGGCCAAGCACACTTTTTGCCTGATTCATAGTGCAATCTCAACTATCCATCATCCATTTCAACTATTATAAATATCACATGCATTGCCCCTTAAAAAGTGTTGAATAACACAAACTTTCAAGTATCTTAGATTGATTATTATCTTGTAATCTAGGCTATTGTAATAGAAGTGAAAGTAATAAGAAATTTCTCATTGTGGACGTAGATCATCTTTGGTCGAACCACTTTAAACTCTTGTCTCTTTACTTTTCATTGTACTATTATCTCTTTATTTTTCATTTTTAACTAGAGTATTAGTAACCAATCTTTTGGTAATATCACCCCTCAAACACACTTTCGAGGCTAACTAGAATTCTAGCTAACATTTTGACGCTGGAAGGTGGGCTCGAAACACCGCCTAAAGCTCTTACCTTTTTCTCCTTTAAAAATTGTTTTCATGCCTATTGTGCCACGTTTAACATTGGTGGTAACCTGTGTAGCTAAAGCCTCGCAAAACCCCTATTGGAGCGAATAGCACTCTAAGACCGCTACGTTATTTCAATATAGCGCTATTAAATAGTAGATCCGCTTTAAGCCCTGCTATTTATCCACTACGCCACTAAATCAAGGCATTTCAGCACCCTCTTTAGCAACATTAGCATAAAAAGGTTGATTGGACTAGTTCTCTTTTAAAACGAATCAATAAAGTTAAGGTAAAGACCTACTTTAAGGCATAAGTACTCAATATAAGTTAGAATCTATTTAGTCACCAAATATAGTCTGCATAAATCATGATATTCTTTGGTTTTGTTATACGAGATTAAACAATATTTCTTTTTCCTACACAAATGATATGAGAATGAAAATAAATTAACTTTAAATATTTGGTTTTATATCTAATGAAGATTTTTGCACCTCCGCTATTTTCCGCTTTGTCCCCGCTTTATCCTCGCTATAACTTCATGCACCTTCACCGTTATAGAACCGCTAAGTGCTTTAACTACATAGGTGGTAACAATGGCGAACTATGTTCCACCATCTCCTTTGGCTACTGTACAAATTCCTTTGAGCACTTGGATTATAATTCCAATTTGGCTTCATATCGTATGTAGCTATGATGCATGCCCCTTCGCTCCTTCACATCACTACTACTATCAACCAAGTTATGGTAATTATGCAATATGAGGATTACACCAACCACTCGACAAATTCAGTTGCCTCCTAACCTTCACTGAGTGACGGCGGCCAGTCTACTATAAGTAGCCTCGTCCCTTGCACCAGGTAAGGGGCGCGCTCCTGTTTCCGCCTAGGAATGCTCCTCTGTAAAAACACCTTAGTCGGCCAATGCTCGTAGTAAAGTCGAGGGGAAAGGTAACTTACCTCGTTCGTCTTTGTCCTCATCCACCTTCTTCCATATGTTCTTTTAATAGACTTCAACCATATCCATAGACAACCAGACGTCCATCTGCATATCTACAAATGGCCGGCTTAACAGTCAGCGCCCTTCTCAAAGCTCGCTTACAAGCCCAGCCCATCACCATAAACAAGTTCACATTTCTGATAACAAATTCTCCTAATTTCTTGTGAATGGGCAATAATTGCCATTCGTTTCATCATTATATAACACACATACAAGAGTGCTCGAACTAGCCATCGCTCCAGGTTGTGCCGGGACCTGTAGTCACCGTACGACTACCGATTTGTCACCTTGGAGAACCTTCGAGCCTTCATGTTCTTCGGTTCGGTTCGATTAGGGCATGTTTTCCACTATGTATATGATTGCTTGTCACCCAGGAAAACCCACGAGCTAACATGCGCTCCCGCTCATGTCGATGCCACCCAACACTCTACATTTGGTTGGCATAGGGTTCACATGAATAGTTGGGCTCAACCCATCTTATAAACCTACATTGCTATTTAATTTATCTTAAAAAAGAAACATTTCTGCAAATAATGCAGGGACCACACTAGGTAATTGGGATACACTACAGGTCATACATAGACAAATAAGAGAAGATAGAGCAACTAAGTTCTTTGCCAAAGTTCATAGAAAAAGATATGTTTTATTTATTAAGAAAGTGCAAAGGCACAACGCCCACCCCACTAGGCATACAAAGATGTTTTATCACTACCTACTTGGAAAGATGAAAGAGAAGAGGAAGAGGTGCCCACCATGGAACACCCTAGAAGATCCAACTTTAAATTTGCAGATGAAGCATACCAACCCACGCTCTTAGTTCCGCTCGATCAACGTTTTGCTATGGAATTAGGGGTGTGCCGCAATCCTTGCAGATTTCCATATCGAATCTCATAAGAGACCTCAAAAAACTACTAGTCGACAATGCAAAAGAGCCACCAGAGAATTTAGCTATGACATTAGCAATAGAGGTGACAACCCCTACCCTTTAAAGCATCCAAGCCAACCTAGATTTGGTACTGCCAGAGTAAGATGGAAAGGAAACCCATCAGCATTAGCTGGACCATTGACGTAACATCACTGGTCGATCGATGTCAAAAAGAGGATTAGAGGGCATGAGATTAAGCCAAGCAATGAGGCAAGATACATCTCAAAACACTGTTCCAAACAACAGCCCAAGACAAAGATCAACATTCAGAATAGGGGAACTAGGAAACCATTTTTATAACAAAAGGCAAGTTTGAAAAATGCTCAAGAGTACTTGGAGAAAAGGGGAAGACGAAGTTAGCTTCTTTTACTAGTAAAATATATGGAAAGTTTGGAAGTTCTTAAGGAACTTAAATGGTATAAACTTTATGGTTCAGGGTGAAGGGAAGGGGAGGTATTTATATACCTACCCCTCCAATCATAGCCGTTATATTAAAAAAGGAA
This sequence comes from Allium fistulosum, assembly GCA_030737815.1. NCBI lineage: Eukaryota > Viridiplantae > Streptophyta > Magnoliopsida > Asparagales > Amaryllidaceae > Allium > Allium fistulosum. The sequence continues at coordinate 73,711,432 of CM060903.1, forward strand.
AAAAAATCTCAACCGTTTAAATGCAGTCAAGTGTTGTGTCACACCGTGCATGTGAGGATGTGACACGTCTCTGTGGAAACTTGAGAAGCACAAACCGCCTCAACTAATAGCATAGCCACGTATGGCACACATTAATGCATGGTAGAGTAGCAAATCGATCAAGTCTTCATGATTTGACAAGCCCGTGCCTGTGTACAGACACAAAATTGGAGGGGGGGATGTTACCTAATTTTTTCGTAAGTAAAAAGATAAACCGTTTAAGGCTTCTTAGCCTAGCCTAATCCGGACCAGGTTAGCTTGGATTCAGGCCAATCCAACGTAAAACAGCCAAGGTTAGAGACAAGTGAGCCAAACAACCTCAGCTCTCGACCTAAACCAAAGCTGGGCCTCTTCCAGCCCCTCCAGCACGTCAAGCAACAACATTCCGACTCACCCCGAAGCGGCTTTGATAGACAATTCATCAAGCCAAGGCACACCTAAATATAGCCCGACCCCATCCACACTGGCTCTATGGTGTCGGTCCACACTTAGCATTGCTTCAGATCAGCCCATCTACTCAAGCATCTCTCCCAATTATGTACCAATTAGCACGACTCAAAACCAATCCCAAGTGGCCCACACCTGTCATCTCATATCTGGACCAACACCTCCCTCTCAACTTCGTCCTCAATAATGCTCCAAGCCTATGATCAATTGACTTGACTCGATATGACCTCAATAGCCATCCCATCTTTGGCTCGACTTCTCCATAGCCCCCTTCGACCGATCTTAGGCTGTCAGGCTTGTCGTCTCATACTTGGCTTGGCACATCCTCCACGGTTTAATCCTCAGCAAATTTGTTTTCTTTATGTCTTCACTATCCACCAAACAGCTCGTCAATCCTTACACATTGGCATGCAAAAATAAATAGTAAGGGGCACAACCATGTATGCCTAATTCTGACAAAAAGCATAACGTATCGCCATGGCATGTCGCCCTAGTACATATGCATTAAATGTGCGGTAAAGGCATGACATGCACCTTGTACGATTTTCCTATTGGTGCTTATCTCAACCGCACATTCCTTTTACTTTTCCAGCCGTCTCCCATCAGCTTGTTCAACCAACTCAATGACCAGGCATGCTTAGTGGAATCTCAGCCATCCATTATTCATTTCAGCTACTATAAATACCTCATGCATTATACATTTAAAAGGGTTTAGCAATACTAGCTTTCAAGTATATTAGTATGATCATTATCTTAAATCTAGGCTATTGTAATAGAAGTGAAAGTAATAAGAAATTTCTCATAGTGGACGTAGATCATCTTCGGTCGAACCACTCTAAAATGTTGTCTCATTTGTTTCAGTATACTAGTATCACCCCTCAAACACACTTTCGAGGATGGCTAAAATTCTAGTCAACGGACTGCATTTCCCTTTGCAATTGCATAGGAAATGTCATAGTCATAGAAGGCCAGGAATTTCAACCTTCACTACTGATGAAGGTTAAGATCCTTTTGAGAGACGAGGTCACTACAACAAAAAGGACTTTTTATAGCGTGTAAAAACCGCTATAAAAACTTTCTATAGCGATTCTATAATCGCCATAGATCAACATGTTGTAAAAAGTCTGGTAGATACTATAGCGTGTCATACTTGCAATGGAAAACGTATTTTTCGTGCCATCTAAAATAGGCCATATTGGTGCAACTGCTTTTCTATAGCATTATGAAACGTGCTATAGAACTTTTTATGACGCATTTTAGTTGCTATAAATATGTCGACATGCTATATTATTATAGCATTTGAACGCGCTATGGAATCATCGTGTCAACCTTTTATGACACATTGAAATGCTATAGAAAATTCATTACTATCTATTATAGCACCGTCTTATTGCTATGAAAACTATTTACTCTTTGCAAAATATTTTGTATAGCACTAATATGATGCTATAGTATAACAAAGCTGAACAATTTTTCTTTTTATTGGATAGTTAGAACGCTATAAAAAAAATTCTATTGCACATTTTTTGCTGCCATAACATTCAAAGCTTAACAATTTTCAATTCTACTTATATATTATAACTCAAAAAACCACATTCATCACATTAACATAAGTACACAAATTGAGTCATAAACCAAATCACAAAATATATATATATCCATAATATTTCATACATGAAGAATTAAACATAAATATTTGTGATAAAAATTAAACATAAGTACACAAATTGAGTGTAGCATACCAAAACGATACATACTAAAAATATTTTAATGACCGTCGATAAGCATGACCGATTTAAAGGAGAAAGAGTGCGACATCATGTATCAACCTCAAAAGCATCATACAACACCTGTGAAGAAGTAACACAAATCAAATTCAAAAGCAAAGAACAAATCAAACTACAACTTCAAGGTTAAACAAAGCATAAGTACAGATTCAAGTTCCAGTTTCAGGTTTCAGATCAGATCAAAACCAAATGTCAGTTTCAAATCTACTGATCAAAAGTTCAAAACCAAGTTTCCAGAATCAAAGCAACTTCTAGTTTTTAAATTTCCAGACAAAACTTCTCTGCTTAATCAACTTCCAGGTGAGAAAATTAACCCATTGATGCTTGAATCTGTTTATAAACTTGATGTATGTGAAATAAAGTGATGAAATTGTGTTGATAGTCTGTGCATGCTTGTGTATATGTGTATTGGTGCTCTGTTATAGGTTACAAGTTTTAAAACCTGATTAAAATTTCAAATAATTCCACTTACAAACAATTTTAAACCTTGATCTTTGAATGAAAGGTGTTTGTATGTGTATAACATCATTTCTAAAAATAGATTCAAGAGAAAATATCGAGTAAATATTCTGAAAATTTTAAATAACAGTAATAATCTAAATTTAGTCAAAATTCAATAATCAGGGATTCGTGTTTAGATTTCATAATCGAGTTCGTATTAGCAAATAATGATTTTTGATGGAGATATCATGATTTTTAATATAATGGTTGTTGAGATCTTGTGAGTTGAACAGAAAATATGATTCAACTATCACCACTACTGCACTACCACTCTCCACCTTCTGCTCCTCTACCAAAATAGTTACCTACACACTACCGAAATAGTTACCATAGAGGACTAATTTACTTGCTCGTCCTTATATTTTGAAGTCTGTAATTCCACTGATATTTTCTACACAGTGTGGTTAGTGATAGCAAAAAAGGGCATACACTTGTATTCAGTCATCCATATATGCAGTTTATTGAAGCATTCAAGCTGATCACATAATCTTTATAAGGCCAGACCATATATTTACCAATATTTTACTAGATGCGGGAACTGTCTATAAGCTATATACAACAAACTTGTCCATACAAGCAAATACAAACAAATTTCTAAGTAAAAAGAACAGAAAACTAACCAAAAGAGCTCCTTCAACTCGAGTTCCCATTCCAAGAGCGATATAGCTGTTCATAAGTCCACATTAAAAAAAACATGATAGTCAATGTTATATACACCTGAACATTGAATAGACTTCCAAATTCCAAATTCTTGATCAATCAACAGACTTCTACAACGGCTACCTATATAACATTTATACAACATCCAGAACTAAAATGGATTAAAATATATATACATCTTTAAAAATTTGTACCTATAAAAGAAATAACTTATACTTACTAACGTTGCACGAACAGAGAATTAAGTATGCTAACAGAGAATTAATTGAATTGACGATGTATCTATAAAAATTTGTATCTATATAATATTTATACAACATCCAGATTAAAATTTTTGAATTGACCATGTATCTTTAAAAATTTGTATATATATATATAACTAACAGAGAAAACAAATGGTTGATTTGTTAAGTACAAGATGAATTGTCCAATTACAAACATATTCACATGTCGAACCTAAGGTTCAATTAGCTATTCTGACTCTAAGAGCATCTCCAACAGTTTGGAGTGCGGAACTTCGATTTTCCACACTCCAAAATGTTGGAGCCCTCATTTCGGCAGGCGCCTGTTGAACGGGCGCCTGGGCATCAGGCGCCTGTTCAACAGGCGCCCGTGTTCAACAGGCGCCTGTTTCAACAGGGCCCACTGTTGCCAGGCGCCTGTTGAACAGGCGCCTGAAGATGAGGCACCTGTTCAACAAGCATCTGACAACAGGCGTCTGTTAAACAGGCGCCTCACTCTATCCTGTATTCCCACCCCGAACCCCCTACTTTCTGCACTATTGTAAATTCTCACCCTCTGTTGAAGATGATTTTGGGTGCGGATTCGAGAATTTGTAACCTGTTGGAGATGCTCTAAATCATACACATTCTACTGAAAGTTAGGTTTATTAGCTTATTCATCATATTTCATTTGATACGGTAATTTTTTGATACCACATAACAAACTGTAAATGCATCAGGCACTAACCTGTCAAAAAGCTTGAGTTTAATAATCACATCAGCAAGATTTGAGTTGGCCTTCCCCATAAGTTGGAACAACTTTTCTTTTCATGTTAAGATTTTCAGTCTTTTCCATACAGTTATTTATACCTGTAAAATCAACTGTAATATTATTATTAGGTGTGCATCCCATGTGTTGCATGGCATCACATAAATATATTTACAATTCATATCCTTATTTTAAGATAATTGTCTATTCAATTAATATTTATACACTACTTACAAAATAAAAATTTAACAACTGATAATGGTTTATATTTTCAAACAAATGCTCCACTTGATTTTTTTCCTTTTTATTTACATAACCTTGTTGAACTTAAATTAGGGGGAATTAGGTAAACTACAGTAAAACAAATCTAGAGAGTTAAACGGATGTTATAAATATGGATTCTCAAACGACTACTTCGAATGTGACAGGGTTTTCGGAATAAGGTATTTAAAATAAAAAGAAGTTTTGATGGATAACAATGATAGCCAATTTGAAATCACACATTAGATAAATAAAATTCAATATTAGCTCCTAAAACATGATGGTAATGGTCGAGATGTTTGGAGTAAGCCCGCTGTCAACCAAACCCCATATGGCCTGTAGTATCTTTTTTGATGCAACGTGATTACTAGAGACATGCTTAAATGTATACAAATAGTGAAATGAAAATATAGCTGTAATTTTAAATGAGAAAATAGCCATTAATGCAATAAAGGAAGGTCTATTTTTGTCAAAATGGAAGCATTAGAGCACAATATTATTGCGTATAGCAGGTAAACTTACTTACCTATGCTTAACCATGATTCTAAGGGCACTTTGAGGGAAGTCCTTGTCAAGTAACAAGCATCATCCCATGTATACGAAGCTTTTTTAATTTGATATCTCCAGAACCAACATGATCTCCAGAACAAAAGCTGACATACTGGCCAAGCCACCAGCACTCTCCTCGGTCAGTTCTCAAGACACATAAGCACAAAAATATTATAATAGCACAAATAAGGTTTAATATTGATGCTTTCTACATCACCGTCCTAGGGGTTAATATTGATAAATAAGGTTTAACTTCTACATATAAGGTATTACATGCAAATGTGCATGCCTGGCTTGATATCTTCATATATAAGAGAATACTTTTTTATGAAGCCGTGTGTGGAATACCAAAAGTCTCTTTCCATATGAATATTTTAATTTAACATTATAATTTCATACTGACTATTTTTGTCTTTTCAGATAGATAGCGATAGATGCTTTAGTGGGAAGATGTTGTTAAAGCACAAACATTTCACACACATAACTACTGGTGTATGATAACAAGAGGTAAACTGTTTCCAGGCCCTATAAGTTATAATGACTTGTTTTAAAGACTATGTTGCCGTAAAACAAACATGCCTAGTAAAAAAGTGCCTTATACGGTTTGTTTGTTTATTCATTGAACAATGCTATTTTTGTATCATGGAATTAAACTTCAATCTACTCGTGGATGAAACTTTGAACTACTTTTATTATTAAATCTCCATCGACAACAGACGGTAACTAACAAGGAGTGGCTTCTAATAACATCATATATATATATATAGACATATATATAGTGGAATTAGTCTGACAGTGAGAATTATTATTGGTCTGACATTATCTACCGAAATATACTAGTAGATATGAACTTTCAATAACTTTAAGTTTGATTAACTGCATTCTTGAAGCACAAATTTTCTTTCAAAAATATGATCTCATCTTTACAAAAATCAACATAAAGACATCACAGATACTAGCAACACTTCTAAAATAATGTTGAAAATAATACTTTATGTTGGAGAATCGACAATATTCCATATGCTGTAATCATATTATGCCTCAAAAAATAATGAAACTGACTTATGATTCCAGTATCATAGAGATGTATCTGGTTAAAAGAAAATGTGGGCAAAAACCCAAAAAATTGTGATATAAAATAGTCCAAATAAGAAATTATGGCATAAAACAGTCCAAAACCCAAAATATTATATTGCATGTACACTACCTTAATATATAAATTATTTGAAATCTTTATAAGGAAACTTTGTTTTAGCATGGATATTGAAATCAAATTTGATGGTACGTATACGTTTGATATACAGTCTAGATAAGGAAATTATCGATTTTGACAGTGAAGCATATTATGCAGTGTATCCTTAACATAAAATATATATATATATATTATGCAGTGTCATTTTTTTATTTTTCGTGAGAAGAGATTCCATATGTGCATGTCATCCAAAATGTTAAAAGGCCAACTCAGAGGCTGATGACCATAGATAATGGGCCATACTTTTGAATAAATATCTTTCAATCATATATATTGTTATAGGATTAAGACTCAAATCAATGAAAAAATATTTATTAAATTAGATGGCAAGAAGACTCATGCTAGTGTTCTTGGTTACAATGATCCAACCAAAATCTATAACAACAGAACTCATAGAATTGAAATTAATACTTACAGTTGGAGTGAAAAGACCTTTTCTTCTAATCAGTCAACAAACTTCAATAATGATTACCTATATAAAAATGGTACATCCAAAATTGAATCACGCCTTCAAAAATGTATATATCTTTAAAATTTTGTACCTATATAAGAGAAATAATTTTTACTTACTAGAATTTGATCATGTTACAACTTTATGGCTGGCCACACTATTGTAGAGCCAACAGCATCTTCAGTGCATATAAGATCAAAAGTTGGTCTCCATAGAAGTACATCTGGAATTGCTACATTCATTATGAAACTTTAATGACATCCCTTCCAAGTTGAACAAAGAGGACCATTCACTATGCAATTGTGATTGATATTTCTTAATTTATATCATATGTGAACAGATTCTACAAATATAGAATAATATCTTAAACTTATTTTAGTTTTATCAGTTTGAAGCAGCATAACAAAGTAGAAAATATGGAAAATGACATGCCTCATGGAACAATTGAAATGCCCAGTGAACCCATGGTTAAAATGCCCAAACCAACATGCATGTAAACTACTTTAGTATAATCTTCAGAATTCATTTTATTTTAGATATTTGTTCGATCTTTAAAAAGATTATGTATTTTTTATTTCAGCTTTAAACCGCGATGATGGCGACGAAAAATCAAGACCCACAGTAGTGCAACAGAAGGGTAGATTAAATGTGACATGTGAGAATGTTGACACGGTAAATATAAACATGTGCACAAGCTATTTCTTCTTCTTTCAACAACTGTAGACTTAGAGCTTATCATTTCGTTTTTGGCACATTCAAATCGTAGTCCGTCTACATCCCATAGCGAACATGTAGGTTTCGAAAAAATATTTAATGGTTGTTTTGGTGCATAAGTTTATTTTGTTGGTGCATGAAGTTAATCTTTTGTTGTGATGCTTTGTTTGCTGTTAATCTTCTACGATGGTATATTTTGTACTCTTAGAGATTGAAAACGATGGAACTTTAATCTGGATAAGCTATTATTGCTAAGCAATTTTTGATGCATGTGTAAGAAATTCTATCATCATATATCCATAAATTACTTGGCTTTCCAGACCCATTTCCCATCTGCTATATAGTTCTTAAAATTTGTTATTGTTTTATGCAATCCTATAAGTCACCAAATTGAACAGAGTGACAAGAGTGCTTTAGCTCTATAATACTTAAAAGTCGCACATATTAAGATTTAGAAAATATGCGTAGAAAAGAAGTAATAGTAATTATACTTGGACTAATTCTATCATATTCCTGATTTATGACGCTGATGTAGTTACTTTGGATGTTGTTATAACACACACACGCACCTACCCACTGGTCTTGTAAAATGGTTAAGCTGTAGCCATGTAGGTTAACTTCCTCCGGTCACACATTTCAATAGTCAAGTAGCATAATTTTAAGATTTTTATCTGAAAAAGTGGACACTTCCACTACAAGGGGAAACACGTTTTCCGACGGCCAAAAGCCGTCGGCGGCCGTCGGAAACCGTCGGCCGCCGTCGGAAATAGCCGTCGGAAATGGCTTTGTCGGGAAGCAGTATTTTCGACGGCTTCTGACGGACGCTGTCGTATTCATTCCCGACGGATCCAGACGGTTACCGACGGTTTCCGACGGGCGTCGGAAACCGTCGGAAAGGGCCTGAAACAGGCCGCCGTTATCCGTCGAAAACCGACGGAAATTTTGACCAGTAAGCTGTCGGAAGCCATCGGAAATCTGCTGTTTTTTTTACATTTGCTGCACATTTAGCCTTCCAACCACATTTCTCTTCCAAACATTAGAATATCAATACTGCACAATCTAATATACAATAGTCCAACCAAATATTCAAACCCAAACCACAAAATATTTAATAAACACACAAATAAATAAAATTACATCAAAATATAAATAACCATTCCAACATTAACATAATCCTAACAATAACTGTTCTACCATGTTGTTAATACACAAATTCATCAATATTCTCATACACGTTCTCATACTACCATAGAACCAAATGTGTCAAACATAATTATACATAAATCAACAATTACCTACGCCGTCTATCAAATCATTCTAAATTAAAACAAAACATACCTGAACGAACAAGAAAGCAAGTAATGAATCAATCTCCTGCAGATCTAGAGCCAGCCGAGGAAGGAAAGTGACCACCACCCTGCTGCTGCTGCATGTACTCTAACAACTGTGCGGTGTGCATGGCCTGTTGGCGGTTCTGCTCCTCCAACTGGGCAACTCTAGTCCGCAACTCTTCTATATCTGCAAGATCGCTCTGATGTCTACTCCGCCGTCCCCTACTATGACTACTGGACTGCAATAATTGAAAAATAAATAAAATCCAAGTTTATTGTTTTGAAAAAGTGAAAATATCATATTTTAAGAAAAAGTAAATTATTTACCGCTAAATTGCCAAATCCGTATCGTCGACCATGCTCTGCTGGATCCATAACGGACTCAAAAATAACGTCTTCCTCATTGGTCGTCAGCTGATCTCGACCCGTGTCAGCAAGGAGTTTCTGCCGTTGCTCCATAAACTTCTCCTGCATTAACAAATTAATAATATCATATCTTATGTCATCATAGTTTAACAATTAAAACAATTACTAATACTAAATAAAATAAAATATGCTTACATGGCTTTTGCTGGATTTATCGTCCTGCCATGTGTACGAAACAGTCCCGTCTGGATTAACATGCTCGACAGCATGCGTACGGGTGAACACGTCCATATAGCTGACAGGACCATGTGACTCGGCTTCCTGAAGTTGATTGTTACATACAATTATTATACATTTAAAATCATATAGTATAAACTATTTACATTTATTATTCAGTAAATTTACCAACTCCTGCCGATACTGCTGAAACGACTTCGATCCTCCGCGATGAGTGACGGGATTCTTATTTCTATTTGCAGAGTTTCTATTCGACTCTGCCTGTACATTCAAAATTTTATACGTTATTTTTTGATCACGTCAAATTAATAATTCAAAAAAAATTAGTATACTTGCCTTCGCCTCGTCCGTGTCCCAGTATCTCAACCAAGCTTGCCACACGCTCTCTCCCATCCACCGTGGTTTCTTACCAGATTTCTTAATCTCAGATATCGTATCCTTGTAGTTCTTGCGCATCTTCTTCATCCAGTATGCTCGTGCCAGCATCATATCATCTGTCTGGATGTCTATCTCAGCCTGTGTTAAAAAAAAGATTACACTTTAAACGATATAAATAGTAAAAAAATGACAAAAACGAATTAAAAATGGAAAACAGAAAAATATGCATACTAGGACATCCTGCCATATGCACTCTATGATGTGAGGAGGGATGTTATCCCACTTCGGCCAGCAGGCACTCATCCAACAGCGATAAGAAGCTCTAGAGACGTCCAACACAACCTTAGAAGGAAGTAGATCGAACCCCCTGTTTTTAAGTACGATATAGATAAGTACGTACGTATATCATAGAAAAAATAAGATGCTGAATAAAATTTAATTCTTACCCATCTACTCTAGGGACTAACGATACAACTGCACACTGTGGCTCTTGCGATGGGCCAATGCCATCGCCTCCTGACGATCGGGAAGAGCTCCTACCTCTACATGACATATTGATAAACCTGTGACATATACACATCATTATATAAGAGAATAAAAACATGATAATTAATATATTTCATATGAAAATGACATCAACGGTATAAATTGCTTAATTAATAACTGAAATGGAAATAGAAATGGAAGTGTGTTATACATGATTCATAATGGGTGTACTATTCCAACGATAAGCAGAGTTCATTGCATTTTCAATAAAAATTGCTAAATAAATGACAAATGGAAATAACATAAAACATGTAAAAAAATAGTAAACGGATTTGGTTTCATATAGTTACATCAATTTCATAATACATCAAGAATTCAACATAGTTACATCAATTGCAAAAAACAGATTCAGATTTATATCAGTCATCATCGTCTTCTGATTCAGATTCGGTCTCGTTTTCGACGATATTTTCTTCCGCACCGTCAAACGCTTCTACCAAAACATTTGTTTCATCGATCAAAGGACCAAAATATGTATGATCGTCTGTAATTATTATTTCGTTATTTTGCTCAAGATCCACCTGATAAGCTTGTTCATCCGGAATATTCTTCCCATCAAATGTGAATCTGGCCTTTGTTTTAAAAACTGCAGACCAATCTGCTTTATCTCTTTTTAGAGACGGATAAGGAGCGTAATAAACTTGCAATGCTTGTTTGGCTAGTATAAAAGGATCATACTTGTGATAGTGCGATGTATGCTTTATTTCGATAAGATTATAATCCTTGTGCACATTAATTCCAGAACTTGGAATATTGCTAAACCAATTGCATCTAAATAGAAACACCTCCTCCGCGGGTCGTGAGAAATATGTCAGTTGCAAAATTTGTGTCAGAACGCCATAAAAATCATTTAAATGATTTTCTGGATCGTCACTACCTTTAACAAATACACCAGTATTATTTGTTAATTTTTCTGCACCGTATTCTTTGGTGTTAAATTTATATCCATTGACGAAATATATTGGATATGTCTTTTTGCAGCTTGTACAACAGCCGTAAACCCAGCTTCAGTGATGTTGTATTTTGACTTCATCGCAATGTATTTTGCGATTACTGACAGCTGAGTGCCGCTTTTACAACCATCCCAAATAGGTTTCTTAGCTGCATCTAGTAAATCATAAATTTTTTTAGCTTCAATATTTGGTTCTTCAACATTTCCATCATCGTCGTCAACTTCAACCATAGGAAACATTGATCGTGCTGCAACTTCGACCATATTTTCTATACGGGTCATTGAAACTATTTCGTTAACGACACTTTCAGACTCTACAGAAGTATTTGCTACAACTTCTCCATGTCGATCCCAAACATAATATTCGGGTGCGAAACCATGTTTGCACAAATGAACTTTCACAACATCTGGTAACAAATACTTCAAATGTCTACACCTACTACACGGACAACGAATTTCTGTATCGTTTCCGTTATTACTTAAAGCGAATTCAACAAACACGTTTATACCATTATAAAAATCTTCTTTTATTGAGCCCCTCAGTCCTTTTCTTTGGTACATCCATCTCCTCCGATCAACAAAATAATCAATCATTTTTCCTATTTGACAAAATGAGAAGTTCAAAATTTAATATTTATTTTGAAGAATACAAATTCGAAAAAGATTATTTTCATGGTCGTATAATATTTTGAATTTAAAGAACAGTTTCACAAATTTAAAAATATTTTCAAATAGGGCACATTTTATTTTTTAACGTAACGATTTAAAAATATATATATTTTTTTTTCATTGGTCAGGCATCCTACTTCCCATTACAAACACAGTAAGCATTTACATTTCGTATATTACTTCGTCTCAAACGATTCAACAAAATTTCGGCAGCATTTCCCTTTTGTTCCCTACATTGTACACAAATGCGTGTACGCAGGAAACAAAAAAGAAAAGTTAGGCCGAAATTTTATGAACCGTTTGAGACGAAGTAGTATACAAAATGTAAATGCTTACTGTGTTCATAACTTGTCCAATACAGGGACAAATCCGACAAACATTGTACCAGATGAATATAAATGGTCGTTTTTCGAAAAGAACGACTATTTATACAACGATCATGTACAACACTCGTCAGACGGGGCCAAAAACTCTCTAAGGGACATTTGTCAGTTACATGCGCGCATTTTACAAAAAAATACAGTTTTACTCAATGTTCACATTTACAAAAATATATATTGATTTAACACATTTATTCAACGTATTACATCAACTTAAGGCTGTTTTAACATTTTTGTCATTTTTCAATACACACAATATAATTTAGAGTAATGCATTTTTTTTGTTTCATAAGTAAATACGCGCACAATATAATACTCCTAGTTCATTCAATCAATTTATCTAATTCCAAATAACGTATACAATCGTCGAGTCAAGGCATACACAACAATTTATATATACATGAACAACGACAAATTATACGTATTTTTCACAATTTCACGATAAATGATGAAATCGGTATACCATGTGATGCTATAAACTGTTATTACGCTATTGGAAACAATTGCAATCACTAATTCGTCCTAATTTATCAATTTATGCAAATCTAGAATTAGGGTAAAAACTGAATTTTTCACAAAAATAAGAGATTATACCTGAGATTAAGAGTAACGGAGGTTGATTAGGGAGCCTTGGAAGATCCAGAAGCTAGAAATTAGGGATTGGAAGTTTGGAGGTTGAATTTGGGGGTTTTTTGGGGGAATTTTCGTATGAAGAGGAGGAGGAAGAAGGCTCTCGGCTGGAGGTATAATCGCAAATTTCCGACGGCTTCCGACGGCCGCCGACGGCCCGTCGGAAGCCGTCGGAAATTTGCCGTCGGAAGCCGTCGCCCTATGCTGCCGGTTTCAAGCCTTTTTCTAGTAGTGTTCATCATGGTGTTTGAGGTATTCATGGAATCTTTGGAAGATGTTAAATAATGGCATATCATTCTAATGGTAACTTCACATTTTGCAATATGAATAAGTAAATTAGTAAACTATGACCTACATAAATGAACAAATAATGACTTTGATGAAATGATTGGCAAAAGACAAACTTAATAGACATGAAACTGGATCATAGATTCATTCTTGTAAGCACAAAAGAAAACAATCGAATATGGATATGTCATATGTGTGTACTGCTGAGTTAGAGGTAAGCATCTAAATTTTAATATGTCATACCAGCACTTATGTAAGCACAAAAGAGCGTAACAACATAAATTTCAACAAATGCCCAAACGGTAAGCATGTAAAAAATATAGTAATGATCAGACACTTAAATCCAAACACAAACAGAACCAGAGCATCACATACCAGCACTTATGTAATGAATGGGTGTTATAAGGGGCTTACCAACCATCATCAGTCTGGTGGTGCAAACAGTTTGAGTGATTGATCTACTCCCGAAGTCTGAAGCTGCTTAGCTCTTGGTATGAAGAATCAAGATGTCTTAATTGCATCATTTTCTTTGTACATAAAATAATAATTATAGACTGCATATAAATTAACTAATATCAAAATTTCTAAAATTCAAAAACCTTAATAAGATATAGGACATTTTATATGTTACAACTACTAGCAAAGATAGAAATTAAGAAGTACATTATTGTGATATATTTGATGTTTCATTTATGCAGGCTAAACAATAGAAAAGCCAAACAAGCCCGGCTAGCGGCTGCTGCATCTGCCGAGAGCCATGCATCATGGGAAGCCAAACATTCTTCTTTTGAGAACAAAACGAACATGCCAAGTAGCACGTCCCATTTACTCGACTCATCGGAAAGCAGGAACGATGAACTTTCCATCTCAGTTTTGCCAGGGCGCAGGGGAGTAAAACCAGGCTTAGACAAACTTGTGCGATTTTGTTGATGAACTGTTATTGTTGGAAATTGGTGGAGGAAACACGTTTTAAGATGAAAAGTTTGACTCGTTTTATAATTTATAAACTTAAATCTTGTTTAAGCTGTTGTTTAACGGTTAATTTTATTAACTTTACTTTCCCGATTAACTTCCAATGTAGTTGCATGCTACTTATGAGAATTCCGTTTATAATTTCTTAACATTAAACATAAATATCAATAATTTAGGAATATGCATTGCATATGTAGTATTTATAAAGGTATTAACCAAATCCAACTGTCAAACTAAATACACAATTATCTATTTAAGCTCTAATGTCAAACTAAATACACAATTATCTGTTTATAAAGGTTCCATAATGATTGATATAAACATATTAGCACCTAGCAAATGACCAAAAATATGAAACCATGATAACAAGCATAAGCAATCACGACTTCTCTTTCTTTTTCAAATATTTTGTTAAGTTATTAGTAACAAAAAAAAGAGCATAAACCATTGCAATATAAAACCTTTTTTTCCATCCTCTTGCACTACAGTCATAGCAAGTAACTCCATCCTATTATACCCATTATTGCAAGACATGTCCGATAATCAATCAATAAAAAATATGAACCTCTCATATATTTAAAGCCAAGCAAAGCATACTGGGTACATTTGATCAATATTGGAAGACGGTACAAGAGGGAATTCATATATGTTGTAACATAATGGTCAATACATTGGGCTTTACTCTTAGTGCCTATATGATCAGCAATTTCTGTCCAATTTCTCAGTCCGTACACATCAATTCCTTAAAAGTAGTATGTCAAGTATTTTTAAGTCAAAATGATGATAAATAATCAATTAATACAACTGCCTATGGAACCATAAAGAAACATTACTTATGAGAAGCTAGATAAAAATTACCTCTAAATAGAAATATCTCCTCATCTGCATTTTAGTTTGGACACAAGAGTGGAAATGACAAATTATCCTGCCAACAAACCATTTATCAATACTGTATTAGAATAATAATCAAATTTGACTTTTAAATTTGTTCCTTTTCACAATATAAGAGTTCAGGTTTTCAGTTTGTTCCCACCTTAAGATAGTTCTAGTTCTCTGATACAAAAGATAATAATTATCACTTATTATGCAGCTTTTTCAGATTACCGTATAAATAATATCAAAAATACAATTGCTCATAAAATTTATATGTAATTTTATTTTTTACAGGGAAATCAATATTACAATCAGATGGCCACATACAAATAATGTTAAGTAGAAAAGAAAGGGCATAACTAAACAAAAGCTAGATGGATAATATGGGTTCCTCTAATTATACAATATTCATAAAGTGGACGATAATCATAAACATATAACTGAACTTGGAAGATAATATTAAATAAGTTCAAATAATTAATATATACTCTACATTGAAGGAAAAAATCATTATTGTTAAGTAAAAACCTCAAGGTGAAGACTAAACGATAAAAATGTAAACTATCTTCAACAAAACCCTGAATATATGAGGTATAATGTGTGACAAAAAGAATTGCAATTGACTCATGAAGATGAGTCTTATAAAAATTGCAAGAAAAAGTGTTTTGAAATTATGCAATATATTTGGCATGAGGCTGATCACAACGACCAAAGTTTTGCCTCACACCACAAAGCCCATTTTACTTTATCCTATGCGACACTAGCATCTCACAAAAATGCAACACCATTGTTCCAACAGTTATTTAAAACATGTAGAAATTACCCTTTTTAAAAGCATACCTTGAGTTTGAATGGTAAAATATTTAATGGGTTTAACTAATCTTCCTTTTGAGTTTTTGAAGTATTCCAATAACTAAGTCAAATCATAATTTATTTTAAGCGTATATAATTTTGAATCAATCAGCAAATTAAATTACTGAGAAAAAATTGGAAACAACTTGAATTAAAAAATGAAAATTATTTTCATGGCAAACTCATTTATTTAAGATTATATTCATCAAACCATAACAAGGATATATCTTTTTCATTGCATTTTGAGCTAAGAAAAAAAACAAACAAGCATAGCTTTAAATTAAAATCAGTCACGCATTTGATATTGTCAACTAAACATGCAAACGAAAGGGGGATTTTCAGAAAAGCTGCTACATTTTTTTTAATTCCCAAAATATTTGTAGCTCGTCATCAGTAAAACCTAAGGGCAACATAACAAAGATGCAATACCTTAAAAGCAGATGATTAAACACCGACAAAGTGGATAGGTGCAACATCGCATCTTGCAGGACATAACGACATCGTTGATGTCTTCAAATAAGGTATAGGATCTGCACCAACAAGGAGGGCATTCGTTATCTGGAGAAGAGGAAGCTTGGTTTGTTTGGATTTATACCAATCATGATAGAATTGGATCGTGATTGGCGTGGACTGCGGTGGATGTTTTATTTTATCTGCAAAGAAGTCGATCGTCAAAAAAAAACATAGGAGAGAAGACTTTGGGGTCAAGGATTCCTGATTATGTAGGATTAGAGAAGAAAAGTAATAATTGAATGGACTGGAAGGGAAAGATGAAAAAGGGGAGAGGGATTTAGGGTTTCCGAGTGAAGGATGAAAAGAAGAAGTTCGCGGTAAACTATTTAGAAAATGAGAGGGAGACGAAATCATTTAGCGCTTAACTTTTCATCGCTGGTTTCGATGTGGGAATAGCGTGGAAAGAGCGTCATATTTAACTCTAGATAGGTAGTAGAAGAGTAATTATTGCAAGTAATGTTTTGTTGCAATCCTCCTTTGCTATAGATGAACGATTTTCTTGTAGTGGGTGCTTCAATAATTTGCAATCGATGAATAACTCAAACCTTTATTCAAGTAAGTAGTGCCTCCAAATCTTTAGCACAAACATGATCACTGCCATCTTCAAATGATGGGTTGGGATTTCCTCTCATGAGACTTTAGTTATCTACTCGCATAAGCGATAACCTTACCCTTCAGCATCAATACCACGCCCAATTCGGTAGCACAAACATCCTTGTATATCGTCATCCCCTCATTCCCACTTAGAATGGTCAATATCAGTGCAATTTTCAATCTCCCCTTTAGAATCACAAACGCATGCTCATACCTCACATCCTAAATAAAGGTCTGATTCTTTGTCATCGAGTTGGTTAACGGTGCAGCTACCTTTGAGAAGTCCTTTATGAATCATCCATAATATCCTGTTATTCCAAGGATACTTCTCACATCTATAATATACTTGGGTCGATCCAATCCTGAACTATTGCTACTTTTTAGAGTCTATAGCAATGCCCTGCTCAGAAACAATATGGTCCAAAAATCACACTTCTCTCCTCCAGAAGAGGCATTGAGAAAATTTAGCCTTCAATCGGTGTTTTCTCAACACCTCCAACAAAACTCTCAATTTCTCATTGTATTCTTCCTCTATCTTGAATAGATAAGGATACCATCCACGAACACAAGCATAAATTCATTTAGACGATCCCTGAAAACATGAATCATGAGATCATCAAAGTATGCTCGTGTGTTAGTTAGCCCAACGGCATAATCAACCACTCATAGAATCCTGATGGCATAGGAAATGTAGTAATCGACATACTCTATCGCCACTCTCGGTTGGTGGAACCCCATCACAAGATCTAATTGAGAGAACACCCTTGCAGCATGGAGCTGATCGAACAAGTCATCTATATATGGGAGTGGGTACTTGTTATTCTTCATCACCTTATTTAGCTTACGGTAATCTACATACAATCTCAAAGAGCCATCTACATTCATGATGAATAATACAGGTGCTCCCTATTCAGATATACTCCGTCGAACGAACCATCGTCTCAATAGGTCATTCACTTGCCCCTCTAGTTCCTTATGCTCTTTAGGCCTCATACACCTTAGTGACATAACCATTGGCTTGACTTCCTTCAACAATTCAATATGGAATTCTATATCCATATGTGGCAGTAATCCTGTCATCTCCTCAAATATGTCCGGATATTCCCTAGCTATAGGCATTGATGATAACTCATCATGCAGGATCTCCGGTGAATACAAAAAGCTAACCATCACCTTATCAACTAGTAGGCAGCCTAACTCCAATCTTCACCTATCATCAATCTCTATTATCACCAACAGCCTTTCACAGTCCACCAGTACTTCATACTTCTAAAGCCAGTATGTCCCCAGTATAATACCAAACCCCACAAAACCTAATACAAAACAATTACAAGCAAAAGCACATCCATGACTTGATAAGACTACATCATGAAAAACCATACACAAACCAATCGAACCTCCCATAGAGTTTGACACAATCAAAGGTTTGTCTATTAAATTGAGTCTCAATCCAAATCTATCTACCAAGTCACTAAATATAAAGGAATGTAAAGCCCCACTATCAAATGAAACACATACATGTACACTAGAAATAGAAACCATACACTGTATAAAGAAGCTCTTCCCCTTCTCCTTTGCTAATGGAGCACTCCACGAAGTAGGAATAACGTCAAACCATAAGCAGACACGACTTTCATATTCTTCAATGGCTTTGGACAATTCTTCTTCAAATGTATGGTCTTGTTGCAGTTGTAGCACTTCCTCTCTACACTCTTACAGTTGTTGCTAAGATGACTCTTCTCTCCACACTTATAGCATTAGTGTCCCATTTGCCCTTTTCTAACCATCTTTACCCTAAAACTGCTTCTTTCCTTTGTTATTCCATTTCCTCTTCCCACCGCTACCTTGCGGTTTGGACTCCTCCTTTGGAACAACATATCCTTCGACTTTGGGTAAAGACTGTCATGCCTCAAAGTCCTCTCAACCACCTTTACGATGGACTCATCAATGTGGTTGGTCATCTACTCACCAAGATATTCATTTAACAGTAATGAACTTATCATTCTTCTTCAATGAGTGTCAATAAAGGACATTTACTTCAAAAGCATATCAAATTCAACCGCATACTCTAAGACGGATATATCTCCTTGCATCTGTTGGAACCCGGGTCAGCCGAAAGTGGGAGAAATAGGTAGATTTTAATTTTTTCCCTATTTTTGGGCCTATGAAGTCTAAAGGTTTTATTAGATCCAATCTAATTAATTTGAATAAATAATATTTTATTTAATTTTCTAATTTTAATTAATTAATGAATATAATTAAATATAGTTTATATGGTTAAAAAGGTTATCAATATATGCTACTGTGTATAAAATGTGCACGTGCAACATAACATAGGGTGTCATGGTTAAATATCTACATAGATAGATGTTGGGATTTACATATACCATGTATATACTTAGCATTTTATGTGTGTGTATATATATATATATATAAATCATTTGCCAACTATATTATTTTATGTGTGTATATATATATATAATTCCATATAAATTCAAAAGGCTTAATTTGAAATATAAAATATCATTTAGAAAATATTTTATAGTTTAAATTTCAAATTTGAAATTTAAAATAAATATCTAGTTCGAATAACTAAACAGAATTTAAAATTGAAACAAAATCTATGATCAATATTTTTAGGTTTTCAAATAACTTAAATTTGAATTAATTTATTTTAATAATATTATAAAATACATATAATTAAACTGCACACATATGTACATATGTGTGTGTGAGTGTGTGTGTATTTCAAAAATTATAATAATAAGTGAATAATATTTGTAATGTTTAAAATATTTTATAAATTATAATATATTTATATATATGCATAAAATCATTTTGGACGAACTTTTTTTTCATCCGAAAACATTTAATGATATATATATATATATTATATTGAACATATGTGTAATAATATATGTAATATAAAACTAGTATTATAATATTATTAAATATTAAAACAATTACAATATAAAATGAATTTTTTGCTAAAAGTAAACAACATATAAAACGTGTTTATAATAATTAGTACAAATTAAAAATATATGTATATAAAATTTAATTATTAAGTATTATTTTAAAATGTATTTTGCAAATTAAAATTTCAACATTTTTTATAATGGTCGAATACATTTTATACATATATGTGTTTGCGTCAAAATCAGCACAAACACCCAATTGATTGTGTAGAGAATAAAGCGATGAAAAGGTAAATGAAATTGAGTAGAAACAATGCACACAAGTTTATGGTGGTTTGGCTAATCGTTGCCTACGTCAACTTGAGATTTTATTGATAATATCTCTGGTTTATTACTGCTATTCTTCTTGTTCGGCACCACTCGGTAGCCAATTACAAGAAATAAGTGCAATGTTGTTTTAGAGCAAAAAAAAATCCCCAAAATGAAGCCTTCTAGCCCTATTTATAACCGCAGGTCGCCGGGAAACGCTCCAACACGTCTTCCTCGACGTTCTCCATAATCTCCCGGTAGTTGCTCAAGAGAAGACGTGGACAACTCAACAATATGGATCACTAGGTACGGATCCATGGCTATGTATCAGTACTGATCCATAAAACTTGGCCATGGGTTAGCTAGGTTGCCTTGAGATGGATCACCATGTTGATAGCTTGATGTTTCTTAATTTGTTTGCATTCCTTTGGGTCTGTTTATGAGTTGATCGAATTGATCAGTAGAGAAGTAATCATGTTGACTTCTTTCATTTGAGATGTTCGATATTATATGGAAAGTGAATGGTCCACGGAGCTTGGGAGTGACTTTTGGTATGAAGAATAGACAACATGGCTAGAATGAGCCAAGTACGGGAGGATTCTATGGATCGGTATCGATCCATGTCTATAGATTGGCACTGATCCATCAAGTTAATGGATCTCGGTTTTGAATCTTCAAATTTGTCTTGCCTATGTCTAAAGATCTTGATTGTACTATGTTTTCTAGACTTTATGGTTGTCTATCTAGGCTTCTACCTCGATAGCTTTCAAATTCTATTCGTCAAGTCATTCTGGATACTGCCTGGTCAAAAGGCTGGATAACACTTGTCCTCCAAAGTGCATCTTATTGCAAACATGATGTGCTTTGAATCAAGACAGGTCGGGATTGCCATATTGGACTCTAATCCTTATTTCGATATCCTTTCTTGGACCTTTCCATTGAAGCATTGTGTTTATAACTTTTGTTATGACGCTTTGCCAATGTCTAAAACTATAAAACTGGAGTGCACCCTTATGATTCGTCATTTCGAGCTCGATAAATTTGAATCGATTCTTCTTCTAGAATTCTCAGTTTTGAACCTGCTTTTGCCCGGTTCTAGTTACTAAATGTTAAGCATGTACGTACGCAAGTGCATTGATTTTCCATCACGCCTTGGCTCCATATATACACTGGTTCATGTAAAACACTAAATACACACACATACACATATCTACACATATTTATTTTTCACTTTTTTTACCTAAGTGTTGATCATTTGGTACTGAACAATAGAGGTGATTTGGTACCAAACCATAGAGGTGGTCGGTACCGATTGATAACCTTAGAGTATGGCGATTTCTCAGCCTACTTTCATGGATTGGGTTTCTCAGCCTACTTTCATGGATTGGGTTTTATATAATCCAAGTCATTTAATTCCTTCCCTTCACTTTATACTAGCCATCGAGTTTAAGCTTTGAGCTTAGTCATTAAAACATTTAGCCTCCAAAATAAAAGTTCACATCATCATCGATACTTAAACTGCCGCCATCGCCTATCATAACATCCAAGCAATTTCTGCCAGCCTAGAACCTGCCACCGAACGAACTTACTGAATCGGGCACGATCCATTTGCATTCAAAATAAAGTTTGACTCAAGCCTCATATAGATTATCTTCTTGGACCTTGGCATCCATAGGTAGGTGGTGACGGTGATAGAGTGGTTAGGGATGATTCATTCCAACATTCGTGCTTGTGATGGGGAGAGGTGAGGAGAAGCGGTCGAATTCCATCCAAGGAGATGGATCGGTATTGATCTAACCCTTAGTGGAATTTCAGTTCCTTCCCCACTTTGGAGCTTTTTGATGTTAACAAACTTGAGTTTTCTCAAAATAATATCTTTTATCTTCCAAAGCATATTGAATGTACGGACTTTGACGTGAAGCATGTTGTGACGGTCAACGATGACGGTCATTTTAGATTGATCCCGTAGTTTTAAGTGAACTGTTACACAATATCAAAAATCAGCATTGCACGACATTGCACAACTCTGCCCTAGGCTTTCATTTTAGCATGGGGCATAATTTTTAATTAATTTGATACCACTTATGCGTTGAGTTTTGATAGCTATGACCAATAGATGTTCCGAGTGTCTCTCTGGTCAACCTACAAGTCTATCAACTATTAGATATGCCGAGTCAGATATCGAATTAAGCTCGACCACAGTTTCACTTACACAACAAAATCTGGTACAACTTGTACCTTAATAGAAAGATCCACAAGTAGAACAACAGGTGCTGGAAGTTCAATAGGGCTTGCAAGAGGGTCGAAGGTTGAGCCTGCAGAAGGTCTAGGTCAAGAAGTTGAACCTGCCCTCGATACTCTTGAAGATGCAATCATATTAGATGATCCTGTAGATTCTCCCACTTCCAAAATCGAAGAAGGGTCCCTTAGGAGAATTTGTGAAAAGCACAGAATACCGTTTGAGGATGTATTGGTTCCGACACGCCATCAAAGAGCACACTATCCACTAGATGGATATACAACATGCAATAAATATATGTGTTTGGCAGGATGTGTCCCGCCATTCAATCAATTCATACGATGAGTTCTACATTTCATGCGACGGGCTCCAACATAGCTTCATTCGAACAGTTATGCTTTCCTCTATAGTTTGTTCATTATATTTGCTCGTCACTTTGACTAAGTTCCTAGCAACCAAGAGATTCGATATTTGTTCAGCTTTAAGAGTCATAAGGGAAGTTCTTCCCTCCTCTTTCTAGAACCTTCCAGAGGTTGTCAGATCATAGTTAGTACTTGGAATAAGTTGAATTATTTCAAAGAGGAATTCTTCTTTGTTTGTTGTCCTCCCGAATTCATTTAAGGATGGATATCCCCATATAAGCTTCACTCTAGCCTTTATGTTTTTTGTTGTATGGAAATAATTAGAGATTTTTGTTTTTTTGGTCAGTGTTGTGTGGATTCGGTCTCCGCTTTTGCTTTTCAGCTTGATGTTAATAACACTTGTACTTGTTTTGGATGTGAATAAAAAGAATTTTTGTTTCGTTTAAGTCTTGTGTGAATTTGCCTAAATGTTTGAGAAGTGCGCTCTACATTCAATGTATTTGCAATCCGCTTCTCATTGTCTTTATCAGACCAAGTCTTTAATATTTTTTATTACTTGTGAGTAAAGAATAATCTCTAGATGCCTATCTTCATATGACCATGTTCAACTCTAGAACTTGGTCAAATTCCAATTACTTTAAAGTGACTTAACATCCCTTTCAAGGATGTTTTGAGTGCGATCGCGCCTATCTCCGGGTGTTTATTGTAGTAATTCACCTTTAGGTGTCTCTCTAGACATCCTTCTTTAAAATAGGCATGTTGACCATGCCAAACTATAGCACCGGTCGGAGTTAACCACTTAGTCATAGTGGTTTGAACATCCTTTTCTAGGATGTTTACCTTCGATCGTGCCTAACTCCGGATATTCTGGGCAAGGTGTAGATGCTCTGCCAAATTCCAGGCACGAGCAATAAAGGCGAACTGTCCCCGTTCGGCCTTCAAGAATTTATACCCCTGCCCCCAAGTTCTGGGTTAAAGAGTTGCTTGGCTTCTATCTCTAGACGCCAAATGTGGTTGAGCTTTCTGCATCCGATCATGAAACTACCTCTAGGTTAAAGAGTTTCCAGAAGTCTAGTTAGTACCTACCTTTAGGTGTCTGCACACTTTTACTTTGCATCCAGGTTTATTTAAATATAACACCATTCGCAGTGTAAAGTTGAGTACAGACAGGTTTACAAGCTCTGAAAGTCATTCCATTTATAAAATGTAAGAAATGACAGGTTCTATCTGGTTACACAACTTTGATTGAGTATTTACAAACTTACATTCAAGTGAAATAATGTCATAAGCGTTCGCTATTCCACACCCGTAGGAGTGAGATCCCGTCCGCTGTTGCCAACTTAGACATGTCATCTCCAATTTTCTGTTCGATCACATTTTGACCTTCCCAAGCCGGGTCTAGGTTTCCAGGGTCAGGGAAGATTCGTTTAAGCATGAGGTCATTGATTTCAAAGGTCCGAGTTTTGATTATGGTATCGTAATATCAGACGACTCAGTTTTGGTGTGCAACTGCCCTCAACTCAACTTTATCATACCTCTCATCGACCATGCCAAGGGACTCCAGTATAATTTCCTCATTTATCCAGGGATTATAGTAACTCACTTAATGAGAAGGTACATCGAGTTCAACCAGAATCATAGCCTCCGTAAGCTAGGGCGAATGGAGAGTGGCCAATGGCTGACTTGTGGGTCATTCGGTAGGCCCAAAGTGCTAACGGTAACTCATCGACACACTTGCCCTTGGCCTTATCCAACTGCTTTTTCAGAATGGACTTGATAATCTTGTTCACTGCTTTAACTTGTCCATTTGCTTGAGGGTATGCTGTTGTGGAAAATCTCTTCTCGATACTATGCCTGCGGCAGAAGTCCTTAAATTTGGCACTATTTAACCGGGTCCCGTTATTGTAAATAATTGTTCATGGAATTCCAAAATGACAGATGATGTTTCTGACAATGAAGTTGATTACTTTCTTTGTGGTGATTATAGCTAACGGCTTCGCCTCAGCTTATTTGGTGAAGTGATCAACTGCGACGATGGCGTACTTTGCGCCGCCTTTAGATATTAGCAATATGCCAATGATAACGATTCCCCCGACTGCAAACGACCATGGGCTGACCATTTGAGTTATCTTTGTTGTTGGGGCTCTCGGTATCTTGGTGAATCTCTAGCATTATCATACTTTCTGGTGTAATCAGCTACATCTCAGTTGACAATCGGCCAGAAATACCCGTACCGAAGGATCTTCTTCGCTAGGGTATGCCCTCTAGTGTGGTCGTCATAGGTCCTTTTATGAACTATTTTTAGGACTTACTTGGCCTCAATATTGGCGACACACCGAAGCATAGTGATAGAGAATCCTTTCCTGTAAAGTACCCCTTCTTGCATGATAAATCTTGTAGCCTTATGAAGGAGTTAACGTCGTTCGTTCTTCCTGTTTGGAAGGATTCCTTTCTACAAATAGTTCTTAATCGAAGTCATTCATGACTCCTTCTCAGGTTCAGCCTCCAAGATCCAATCGGCATTCATATGGTCGATGCTCGGAGCTAACAGTACTTCCACCGGAACCAGGCCCATGAAATGTGCATCTCCGAAACTGGCTAACTTAGCTAATAAGTCATCCTTCACATTTTCTTTTCTAGGAATATGCGTTATTGTGTAATATTCAATATCACTAAGCAGCTCAAGGGCTCGGTTTAGATAAGGAGCTAGCCTTGCTCTTTTCTCCTGAAACTTCTTCCGCACTTGACATGCCACCAGTTAGAAATCATAATTGATATGCAAAGTCTTAACTCCTAGCTCCTTGGCAATCTTTAGTCCTACAATCAAGGCTTCATATTCTGCTTCGTTGTTTGTTGCGGAAGTCGAGTTTTAGGGTATAACAAATCGAGTGTTCCTCGAGAGTCACTTTATGGCTTTGACGTCAGAACAATGTTCATTTGATGCACCATCTGTGTACATTTTCCACTTAGCACTATGTTCTCCACTGCTCTCCAGAGTATCATCTCGCGCAGTGTATTCAACAATGAAGTCTAGCAAAGCTTGACCCTGGATGGCTCTCCGAGGGTGATAGCTAATGTCATACTGACTCAATTCAATGTTCCATTTCAATAGCCTTCTAAAGGTCTCGGGTCATTGCAAGGCCTGTCTCAAAGGCTGGTCAGTCGGAACTCTTATCGGATGAGCCTGAAAGTAAGGGTGGAGCTTCCTTAAAGCAATCAACAGACAATATGTGAGCTTTTCTACATTTGGATAGTTTCTTTATGCTTTTTTCAACCGCTTACTGATGTAGTACACTAGTAGCTGGATTTGAGATTCTTCACGTATGAGTAGGGCTATCAATGAGTACCCGAAAAATCCGAAATCCATCCGTATCCATATCCGAAATATGAAAAATTATCCGATATCCGAAAAATGGATACAGATACGGATATGGCCATATCCGTATCCGATAATTATCCGTTCGGTTTTTATCAAGATTATAGCTATTTTTATGTATTTTAGTACATAAAACGATTGTCGTTTACTATTATATCCTGGTAAAAAAATTAATATGTATATAAAAAATCAATTTTTACCACTTAAAATTATTTTTCTTAGTGTATTTATTATTTCTATATATTTAGTACAAAAACGAATATATGATAAATCAAAATTTTCTATTTATTTGTTTAGATTTGTCAGTTGTAAACTGATCGAAGAATATCCGATAAATATCCAATATCCGTCCGCATCCGCGGATACGAATATCCGATATCCGAAAATGATTTCGGATACGGATATAGCACTATCCGTATTCGAAAGTATCCATTTACAGGCCTACGTATGAGTGCGGCGTTCAAAGCATGCACCAAGTCCTCGTCATCTAGCGGTTTCGACAGTACAGGAGGCCTCTCGAAATGATCCACCAGAGCTTGGAATGCATCTATACATTCTTGCATCCAAGCGAAATTCTTTTTCCCTTTCCTGATCACATCAAAGAAAGGTAAGCATTTGTCGTTGGCTTTGGAGATGAATCGACTTAAGGCGAAGACCTTCCCATTCAAGCTTTGGACACATTTGATCATCTCTAGTGCTTGGATGTTCCTTAGTGCTTCGATCTTCTCTATATTAGCTTAGATCCCAAGGGATTTCATGATGAAGCCTAAGAATTTTTCTAATGCAATGCCAAATGAACATTTCAAGGGATTGAGCTTCATCCTGTATTTTTGGAGAACACCGAATTTGTAAACCAAGTTATCAATGTGATTCCTCGACCACCATAACTTCACGAGCACATCGACCACGTATACCTTTATTGAACCTCCGATCTGGTCTTTGGATATCATGTTCACCGACCGTTGGTAGGTTGCTCCGGCATTTTTTAATACAAACAACATAACTATATAGCAGTACAGTCCCATATGATTATGAAGCTGGCATGTTCCTGATCGGATATGTGCATCGAGACCATATTGTATCCAGAGTATGTATCCATGAACGACATCAACTCGTGTCCAACTATTGAATCCACCAGCGAATCTATTCTTGGGAGTGGGAAGCTATGGGCATGCCGTATTCAAGTCAGAATAGTTGACTTATGTCCTCCAAATCCCGTTTGACTTTTACACCAGAACAGGATTCGATACCCATTCCGGGTATAGGGCATCGCGGATGAAGCCATTATCCTTCAACTTCTCCTCTCCTTCTTTCAGCGCAGCGGATCTCTCCTCGGCTGCAGCATTTCTATTTCGTAAGAACGCACTTTGGATTTATATTTAATGCATGGCTCGTTATCTCTGGCGGTATTCCACACACGTCCAAGTATGTTCAGGTGAACACATCTAGGTTCACCCAGAAAAAAGCTACTAATTCTTTCATCACCCTCATGCCAGGCTGCGATCCAACCTTCAAGACCCATGTAGGATCATCGTGACTGATCAGGATGTTGATCGTTATCTCGACTGAGCCACCCTTGCGTCCAACGACTCTTTCCTGGGATCCATATCCATATGGATTCAACTGTGCTGCCCGAGCCAGGGCTTAGGCGGTGGTTGCTATGTGTCTAGATCCTTGATGCAAAGAGTCCTCTCTGAACCCTTTCCTTTTTCTCTCCTCCATGCCTCTTTCAATTCAGTGACATAGCACTCGCGGCCAAGCCTCTGATCACCTGAACTATCTCTATACCATTCTTGGTCGGGAATTTCGTCGTTAGACACCAAGAAGCGATATCCGCTTTGAATTCAACAAGGGCTGATCAGCCTAAAAAAGCATTATAAGCAGAATAAATATCCAACACAACAAAAGGCACGACTCACACTCTCTTGCGATCACCCTTTCCAAGAACTACCATTAGATTCACGCATCCCATTGTCTCCGTAGCCATCCCGTTAAATCCCAGGATCCAAGATTTACATGGATTTAAGTTCTTTGCCTCCAGAAGCATATAGGCATACACTCTTTTGAACAGAATGTTGACTGAACTCCCACAGTCAATTAAAGCCTTTCTCATTACAACGGGTCCGATCATGGCTGAATTAACTAGCGGATCAATAGTTAGAGTCTCTACCTCATCAACATCTATATTACAGAAAATGATATCATCTGTTGCAGTCTTGAGTTGCTTTGTCGGAGTACCATCTTCGATGGCAAAACAACTCTTATTCATCGTATGTTTTAGAGCACCAACATACCGCTTCATCTCATTCCAACTCTTCTCAACCGAATGCGATCCACCAATTATAGTATTTATCACAAGACGTTTCTCAAGCTACTTAGGTTCACCAGCACTGGGCCCGCCTTGCCCCTATTGGGATGTCGACCCATAGGGGTTAGAATTTTATTGCCCCTATCCTATGCGGCTTTCACAAACTGTTGCAACTTTTTTTTACGAATTAATTCCTCAATCACATCACGTAAATGTCTGCATTCATTGGTGTTATGACCATGTGTCTCATGAAACCTACAAAACTTGCCATATCGTTTCTCCTTCTTAGTTGACTCCCTTAGAGCCAGCTTCCTATACTTCTCAGTGCCTTGGGTTACCAATTAGATATTCTCTATTGAGTTAGTTAACTTAGTATAGCTATCAAATTTAGGGATCCTGGGACAATTCATATTTTCTAGCTTTCACTTTCTAGCCCCTTATCATTACACTTCTGACCATCATTCTTGTCACCGACATTTGTATCTAGATTCCTAGAACTCCCTCCGGACTGCTTTATTGCAATATTGCTCTGTATCACTTCGGCTGAATGTGCAGCATCATCCCTTCGGGGACGAGTACGTGCCTCTTCCAATTATAAGAACTGATTGGCCTTTATGTAAAAGATATCCATTATTGACAGGGGTTTCATTTTCAACCATCTCTCAAAATCAGTATCGAGATGAATTCCCCTAATAAGTGCCATCAATACGATGTCCTCCTGAGCATTGCTTACTTCCGCCGTTGTAGTATGAAACTTGTGCAAAAAATCCTTCAAAGACTCTCCTGCGCCCTGAAAGAGGTTAGAAAGTGACACCACGTCTTTTGGACGTGTTGTAAGCATGCAGAATTATTCTATGAACTTTTACGCCAGTTGATTAAAGGACAATATGGATCTCGGTGGCAGGTGAGTGAACCACATCATTGTTACCCCCTCCAGGAATATTGTGAAATAACATCTAATGGCATCAGTAGCCCTGATCGAATCCAGATGCTAATCATACTTCATCAAATGTTGTCTTGGATACGTCTCTCCATTATATGATGGCATCGTCGACATCATAAACCTGGTATTCCTCATGCAAGATATCTTCCGTGAAAGGATTCCGGCATGGGGAGGAACCCCATTCATCATTCATCCGGTGTTGACTCTCTCTTATCAGTCTCCTGGCCATTTCAGTCAAATATGGTTTGGATAGGTATAATGAACGGCGGTGAACATGATCCGCCCTGAGTGTTTGTCTCGGCAAACACTTTCGGTTAGTCTCATGATACCTGGATTCCCCCGACTCTGGAGGAACCCTTCGTTCAGTAGTCCCTTGCACATAATCTCTCTACGGCAGATCTGCAGTACCCGTCTGTGTTCCAATATTCTGACCATCGACAGCACGCCCAGAAGCCAAACCAGTAGCATCGCCTGAGAGTCAAGGACCGGGACCCAAGCTTGATGGTTCGGTACCGAACCCTCTTAACGGTTCATCATCGAACCATAGGCCTTGGCCGTGGCTTGATCTCGCCTTTTGTTTCGACTTCCCGATTTCCTTCCTTAGCATCTTTTGCTTTCTGTCCCTTTGTCTTTGCTCCAACAACGAGGAATTATCAGATTTCGATTCAGAAGACGCTCTATCCCTTCTACTTCTCCTACGACTGCTGGTTAGTTGATTCAACAAGTCCAAGCTTTGCTTCATCTGCACATTCAACTCATTGCAGCTTTCCTATAGCTTGTCTTCCATTTGTTTCATAATGCGGTTCATCTCAACTTTGGTGACCACATCAGCTAGTTTCTGAACATTTGTGGCATTTGGCTCGGCAACCTCATCAACCTACCGGAGATCAGTCTTATTAACATCTTCGACAGCACATGAATTGATAGAACTATCTCTTTTAGGGGCCATTATAGAAAGCTCTCGCGTAGATTCTTGAAAATATGAATAGTTAAAAGCTCTAAAAACAAAGAAAACTGGATTTATCTCTTGGATTTAGACAATTCAATAGTAGATGTTGGATCCAAACAGGCCTGAGAATCGCCCAAAATATTTGCGTCGAAATCGGCAAAACACCCAATAGATTGTGTAGAGAATAAAAGTGATGAAAAAGTAAATGAAAATGAGTAGAAACAGTACACATAAGGTTTATAGTGATTCAACCAATCGTTGCCTACATCTACTTGAGATTTATTAATAATATCTCTAGGTTACAACTACTATTTATATCTTTCGGTACCACTTGATAGTCAATTACAAGAAATAAGTGCAAAGTTGTTTTAGAGCAAAAAGATTACCAAAATGAAGCCCCTTAGCCCTATTTATAGCCGTAGGTCATCGGGAAAGGCTCCAGCATGTCTTCCTCCACGTTCTCTATGATCTTCCGATAGTTGCTCAAGAGCAGACGTGGCCAACTCAGCAATATGGATCGTTCGGTACGGATCCATGGCTATGGATCAGTATTGATCCATAAAACTTGGCCATAGGTTAGCTTGGTTGCTTTGTGATGGATCATCAATGTTGATAGCTTGATGTTTCTTGATTCGTTTGCATTGTTGTGGGCTTGTTTTTGAGTTGATCGAATTGATCGGTAGAGAAGTAATCATGTTAATATCTTGCATTTGAGATGTTCGATAGCATATGGCAACCGAAGGTCCACGGAGCTTGGGGGTGACTTTTAGTATGAAGAGTAGGCAACATGGATAAAATGAGCCAAGTATGGGAGGATTCTATAGATAGGTACCAATCCAAAGACATGGATCGGTACCAATCTATCAGGTTGATGGATCCCGGTTTTGAATCTTTGAATTCGTCTTGCCTATGTCTAAAGATCTTGATTGTACTCTGTTTTTGGACTTTATGGTTATCTATCTGGGTCTTCTACCGCGATAGGTTTCAAATTCTATTTGTCAAGTCATTCTAAATATTTCCTGGTCAAAAGTCTATATAACATTACATATAAAAGAATCTTTTTATCTTATTTTAACTATTTTAAAAGATTCAAATATAATTATCAATTAACATATCAACAACATAGGATTTGATAGAGTAGGGACACACACACACACATACGTATATGTGTGTGCGCGCGTGCGCATGTGTGGCGATTATCAAACATAAATATAATGCCAACATCACACACAACACACACACACACATACATACATACATACATACATACATACATACATACATACATACATACATATATATATATATACATACGTACATATATATAAACAAGAGATATACCTATTGAGATGTAGCTTACAATTCATACTTTGA
Source organism: Allium fistulosum (assembly GCA_030737815.1). Classification (NCBI taxonomy): domain Eukaryota; kingdom Viridiplantae; phylum Streptophyta; class Magnoliopsida; order Asparagales; family Amaryllidaceae; genus Allium; species Allium fistulosum. The sequence continues at coordinate 73,743,442 of CM060903.1, forward strand.
TCTAAACAGTTTCCTTTGATCTCTCATATATGCACCCTTCTTTGCAATATATGGGTATATAAACACCGGATTTAATTATATTTGATTGGATGAATGTGTTTTAGGTAAGAAAATAGAGAGAGAGGAGAGGAGCTTGCAGCCTAAAGGGGACGAGGAGAAAGAAAAATTGAAATTAAAAATTGGTGGCAAAAGGTTGAATATATAGTGTGGTCAAGAGATAAATATCTTGCAAAGCTATCTCTTACCGATTCATACACAAGGCCACCTATCTCCTCCTCCGCATGCCGCATAGATCAAAGGTCCAAATGGACCAAAATGTCCACTTTACCCATTAATAATTTACTCAATTTAATTCCAGTTTAAATCGTTATTGATATTATATATCGATGCACGCGTATATAACTTTTATATACGCACTTAATAAATTACTAATAGCACCCTGAACATTTCTAGAGGCAACTCCATTTTACTAAATACATCCCATACAATTAATATAATAATAATTAATATTTCATAAATTTTAGTTAGTTTAATTAAACTATAACTATTATTAATCTATTAAATCAAGCGATGATTGAAAGAATGAATATATTCAGTTGTGTGACTTATAGGTCTGAATTTAGCCAACGATTAATATTTAAACAATCTAAATATATGTTCACACATCACCTTCGCCAGTGGTGTGATAGTTTGACTTAATTCATCGCTATAAATCTCATTGGTAAAGTCCAATTTTAAAAATTCAAGTGGTACCTTTCAGTAACGATTATTTACACCAATTATCTTCATCAACACAATATCACTTTAGAACTTATGGATTTTGATTTTAGTAAAAATTCCAATATCATCCATATTCAACTTGGTTAGTTCATAAACAATGTCCTTGCTTCAATAATAATGTTTATTTTATTAATCGCTTTACTCTGGTTAGAGATTTTGACTATGAGTTGACTACAGTTGACCATGACAATAATCTCATACAACTAAGGTGATGAATTCTCTATTGAATATTATTTCACTTCCAATGCTTTAACTCGGACCCAACTACAGTCATTCGATGGACACCTTGCCATGATTTAATTATAATGAAAGTGGAGTTTCCATATTGAAGTTCAACAGTATTTTCAAGTCGAGAGAACTATGTAATATCATCACTTTTAGAAATTTTCGTTTGACCTGGTTTTTATTAACTAATAAAAAACTCTCAAGTGAGTCATATATAATTATCCAATAACCCTCAATATGTAACCTCTTAGTGCCTCAGTAGTCACTAGTCATGAGTAGTACCTACCAATTTTATAAGCGTTATGTACTCTTGTCTCAATGATGTATCGATATCCTTCCTCGAAACATCTTTATTAGGAATATTTAAAATAATATGTTATTATATAATGGGAAAATTTTGTCATGATTACGATATTTTATAATTACTATCACATAACATATTATTTAAGAACTTTATATTAAATATATTTAAATTAATTATTTAATTTATATACCATAATGTAACAAATATAAAATAGAAAAACAAACTCCTTTTATTTCGAACGAGATTTTATTACGAAGTTAATAATTTACAATGAATTACAAAATTGCCCCTAGGGCATACCCTTAACTTTATCAATCTCCCACTTGCACTTAGGGCCAATTATGGAATCTTGATCCCATCCCTTCGATCAACTAGCTTAGAACTGTTGAGTTAGTCCCTTCATTGATAGATCTGTTATGTCGTCCTTAGTGTCTATTTTTTCAATCACAATTTCTTTATTAGTGATAAACTCCCTAATAAGATGGAATGTTCAAAGAACGTGTCTTGATTTCTTGTGAGATTTAGGCTCCTTTGTGATCTGCATCGTTACATTGTTATCACATAGCAATATTTGGAAACACCCCTAGCTCAGCCATAAACTTGTGCATCCAAACCTCTTCTTTAGCTGCTTCGTTGAGAGCGATGTATTCGGCCTCCATCGGTTAATCAACTACTGTCTTTTGCTTAGAACTTTTCCAACTAATCGCTCCACCATTCAATGTGAATACATAACAAGACACCGAATACGGTCATCGATATTAGTGTGAAAGCTTTAATCTATATACCTCTTCATAAGGAGGTCTTCATTCCCATATATAAGGAATAAGTCTTTAGTATCTCTTAAATACTTAAAAATACATTCTATCGTTGTCCAATGTTTTTCTCTAGGATTAAACTGATATCGACTTATGCATCCTAATGCATTAGCCACATTTAATCTAGTACATGGCATAGTATACATTATGGAACCAATCGTGGATGCATACGGTATATGTGATACCTCGTAATTTTATAAAATTAAATAACTAAATTTAAAAGGGTAAAATCATAATTTTTCTTAAAGGGAAAATAGTAATTTTTTACAAAAGCTATAATTAGGTTTTAAGACCTTCCCATTGTGTCTAGAATGTCGTATAGTCGAAAAATTTATATAACTTGCTGAATTTGATTAAACAAGCTATAAATTAGAAGAAGTCAATCCCGATGACATTTTTGTAATACAATGGTCATAAGATTTTAGGCTAAATATGTGTTATTTACAACCTATAACTTAACGTGTGAACCCTATTTTCTGATTCTATTTTAATACAAATGCCTTACCGCTAATCACCTTCAAATCCTAAGCAAATTCAAAACAAAAATCACATTTTTTTAAGCATTTCATTTCTTCTTCATTTCCCCTCTTCTTCACCAAACTTTGAAAATCCATAACTTCTCTGTTTCTCAGCGCATTTCAACTAAACTAGCGAAAAATCGAATGATGCAAAGAATACTATGATCTCATGTCATTTTGGCAGTGGAATTTGTAGGATCGAATTAACCCTAGATAGGATGAATATGGTTTATGATAAATTCACAGTTTAATAATCACAACATGGATAAAATAATGTAGAAATAAAATAGCACACAAATTTACCCAACTTCGACAAACCTGCCCACTGCTGCCCCCGATTGCTATTAAGATTGAATAATCGACCACTTACAAATTCTCCTATAAACTTGCAACTATTGCTAATCTAATTGTTCTAACCTTATGCTTAGAAATTCTGCTTCAACTCTATCCTCAGAATTTCCTAAACCACAAAATGTAGTTTAACCTTAGATAAATAGAGTTTGTCACTAAAAGCAAAAATTCAAAAAATATATAAAAGAGTTCCCGTTAGTATATGTAAGTTATAAAATCATAAACAAACATGGGACTACTAATAAATACTCCCTTTCACACGTGCTTGCTTTCCCCTTTATTTTTCTTCAATTCAGAAGGTGCTTCCAGAAAAATGTCCACTTTCTCTTTTCTTTAGATTTGATGCAGCGCTAAGAGATTGCCGATGCTTCTTGCCGCCATCGTCTGGAACTTCATCCCCCTGAATCGATTTGGTTATGCTTGCTTCGAAGCTTCCTCATCAAGTAACTCTCTACGATGATTTTGGAATTATTTATTACATTCCCTTTATTTACTGGTTTGACCTTATTTGGTTTTCTCTCTTAGACTCGACTGCTTTAATCTGCTGATGAATTGGTTTATATAGTGATCGATGTGGAAAAATCTTTTAGATTTTCCTTTGTTCGTGGCTTTGTGAATCTTAAAATTTCAAACCGTAAACTAAGGTTTTGATTTAATTTGATTTTCCTGATATTTGTTATATATTTGGTTTTGGCTTGGTTTTTTAGGTTGCGACTTTGAGATGTTCAACTGCATTCAATTTGAATATTTTCCTTCAAGTATTACAACCATGCTTTTAACACTTTGTCCATTTCTGTGTACTTAAACCTGAACTATTTTTATGCATTACCTATGCATTTCTGAAATGATTATTCAAATAGATACCGCAAACCACATTATTGTGAATCTTTAAAGATATATGATGTTTGTTTGCGACTTTGTACACTCTTGTACTTGATGTCCATGAATGCATTTAAGCTCGTATCATCTCCTTGCTACTATGCACTTTGGTTTTCTTATTGCACTGTGCATCACCTTGATGTAGTTGTGACAGTGTGCATTTCCTTTTATGTGCATGAACTGGTTTTTCCTGGTTTGTGGTTCTTTGATATTGCATGTTGTTGCAATCTAGTTTTGAAATGTTTTGTTACATCTTCCTTGTTGCTGGCATCTTATTGATGTGCATTTCCTTTTCTGTAGTCTGGATTGTGATATTGTGGTTCTGGCTACTTTGTTGCACCTGTATCATTCTGGCTTGCTGCAGCTTATTTGTGTACATATAATTGCTATTGTTCTGGTGCATTGTATATGTACATGTTGTTCCTTGCATTATGATTGTACCGTGAATTTGAACAGATTATGTGGCTTCCATATACCTGGTTTTGTTGCTGCACATTTTCCTTGCTACAACTCATGTTTGTGGTTTATTATTTGTACTGTGCATTGTTGCATTTAATTGATGCATTTGCGCATGTATTTGCATATACCTAGTTTTGTACTTGAACTAATTGTGCTGTTCGTCGACGAGAATTCTATCGAGTTAGAAAATCGTCGATCAAATTTAAATTTAAATTAACCGCAAGCGCACGACATACAATTGTTAGTACGTGGCGAGTATGGGTCGATCCACAGGAAAATGTTAGATTTTAAATTCCTATTCAATCAAATTATACCAAAGTCGAGCGATTGTTTTAACTACAAAGAAAATGTAAAAACTACAACTACAAAAGTGAATGAAAACTATGAGAATAAAATGATAATTTAGAGATAATTCCACTCTCTAGATCATATAGTTCAACAAAACATGAAATTATGATCTCTCTTTTTTGGTCATTAGTGAACTTAATTGATGTGTTTATCATAAGTATGGCATATTTGTGCTATTAATTAGCCTAACATAAGCCATCAAACTTTAACACACCCCTTAAACCACTTACTAATTCTCATGAAAAATGACAACAAGTTGAAAATGAAATTTATTTTAAGCATGACCTATTAAATATTAATTAGAAATATAGACCAACAAATTTTGATTTCAACATTCACTTCATTACCATAATCATATGTAGATGAAGAGGTAATTTGTGTCTAGTGATTGTTTAAGCTAGTCTATTTGGTGTCAACAATATAGGCTGTCAAATTAAAAGAAAAAACAACAGGTTAAACCACATCAAGTATTGTCATTAAGCACAAAAAAGAGCAATAATTATTAAAATGTTGAAGCTACATAATTAGAGAGCGACATTGCCCCTAAATTTAAGGGTTTAGCCTCTCCTATTTATTATCAAATCAACAAATGTAGCTTGCAACATGAAATAAAACAAGAGGAAAAAGAGAGCAAAATAAAAAGAAAAGCTAAGTAAAAAGAAGTAAACACTAATCTACTTGCATGAATAATAAACTACACTACTAACATGAACGGAAAAAGCATGTAAAAGAAAAGAGCATGTATTAAATTGCATAAAAAATTACATAAAAGAAATGGCTAAGTAGTCATGAAAAGAAAGAACTTTGATTTATTTTTTATCCTAAACTAAATTGAAGAGAAGAGCCTAAAGGAAAACAGCCTAAAAAGAGAGAGGACTTAATTACATTAAGATAAGGGGTATTTATACATGTTTGGAAACCCTAATTCATTTTTTGGGAACTACCCAAACTACCCTCTTAGGAAATGTGGAGGCCATGAAATCATTAGCATCAAATAATCATCATTTAAGTGCGCATGAAGCTTTAAACTCTATTAGCATGTGCATTAGCCTCTAATTTGTACATGAAGGTAGGTGGGATCCTCCATGATCCATGAAATGAATTATTTTCATCACTATTCTTTTGTATTCACTCTTGTGCATGCATATATCTTGATGAAGCCACTTGTATTTGAATTTAAATTCCTACAAAATAACATAGAAATTTTCAATTAAATTTTAGAAAATTAACATATGCACAAAATTGACCATTTTGCCCCTATATGAAGATGAATATATGATGATTTGAAAATAATTTGAATTTTGGTTTAAACAAGTTAAAATACCCAATATGATGATTATTTAATTTAAATATATTAAATATGGTGGTAAAAATATGCACATTTACGTGCACATCAAATACCCCCACACTTATCTTTTTATTCGTCCTCGAATAAAGAAAAAAGAAAAAAAACTAAGATAAGTCCGTTTTCATAGGGAGCGCGATTGCATTGAGCGTAACAAGCCGTTAAACCTCTGGGTGTCCGTAGTAGGACGAGTGTTGTCTCATGAGGGATTTCAACGGATACTACCCACAAAATCCAAATGCAGGATAAAAATATTGACAAAATGTAAGATTTATTTACAAAGTGATGAATGCGAGTTTTTGAAAATATTTACAATGAAGGATTCAATTTTAAATTGACGCAAATAAGTTAAATATAGGTTTCGTTCATTATCTTGAAAATTTAAGCCATTTACTCATCAAAATTTCCAATAAAAACGAAGTTATCAAAGAAAATATACTATAGTTTAACTCGTTGTTTCGGTTGATAATACAGTGTAACTATGAAATAGATCCTTAGTCGATTATCAAAGTTGATCAAAGTGGTATTTCGTTTCTTTTCAATAACAAGTCAAATCAAACAAGTTAAAATAGTGCTTGGATTCATTTGCTTACTCTCTCCATTTTTTCTTTTGAAAATTTTATTGATATTAACAATATTTACATATGCCTAACTCAGATAAACTGAGGCCAGATATATTACCCGTGCACTGCCTTGCGTGGCGAGTGAACGCACAAGTGTGAACACTTATCGACTGTAGGCATTATTTAGAAAGAATTTTTATATACATACACCTAACTCAGATAAACTGAGGCCAATCATGCACTGCCTTTTGGGCTTACGTGAGAAGGGTACAGAGCATGGCGAGTGAACACACGAGTGTGAACACATGACTCTAGGTGTTTATTAAGAAAAATACATAGATATATACAAGAATTTTTTTTGTTTTTGTTTTTTTTGAAGAGAGAGTTTTTCAAAATCATCTTAGCACCATTTAATTTAGAAGACAAAAAAATGTTGTATCGTTTTATTTGAATTCACCGCTTTTTAAAACAAAGATTTTTAATTAGGATATTTCATAATTAACATGTATGAACCTTCCTATATACTAGTTAAACCATCGTTATTTGTAATCAAACTTCATTATTATTTCTGTTGAGACAAATAAATTTTTCAAAAATTTCAATTTAATTAACCAAAACCATATATTTATCCTATAGGGTTTCTTTAAAAAATAGATCAAAATGCTTAATTTTTTTTTGAGATTTATTTTAGAAAAAATTTTTTTGGAAAGAAAATGTAAAAATAAACCATGAAAAATCGAAAATGATGATAAGTCTCCTCCACACTTGATTTTGACTGTGTCCCCACAATCAACCCAAGTGGAAGGAGAAAAATAAAACAAAAATAAAAAATGACCTATATTTACATAAAAATGAACGGTATTTACACGAGATCAGAAAGTATATCGTCAAAAAATAAATGAAACGGTCTTCCAAAGACCGATTCATTTGTATCTTTAAGTATGCGAGACACATCTTAAGCTCGGAAAACCAAACCATTAATGATTTCAAAGTTGAATGTTGATTTGGGAAAACTAATGTCGTTTTATTAAAAATCTTATTAGTTGTTTCCTTTTCAATGATTTTCTGGGTTGATAAAACGATTGATTGAAGTTCAAGTTTATTTTTACCAAATTGAAATTCAAATTTATCATCGGAAACTTCTTCAAAATTGTTGATTTCAAAATCAAAATGGTGATTTAAATTTTCCCCTTTGGAATTTAACAACTCATCTTCAGAAAGTCCATAGAATTCGTGTTCATTAAATTCGTCTTCCTTTGTTGGATTATCAACAAATTCACTACATGTATCGTGTTCAATATCCAAAGTTGTTGTATTTAAATTTTTGAAATCGGAAAAAGGAAGATCAAAATTTATATCGAGTTTCTTACCCTCAAAAGAATTGAAATCCAACTCAATTACCGTTTTTTCAACAACTTCATTACGATTGTCGTTTTCAATTTCAAAAGTAGTTATTTGAAAATCGTCAATTTTGGTAAAAGATGGATTATTATTCGACTCTTCACACATTGGGATTTGATTTTGTTTTCACGAAATGTTTTGTACGTTTCACGCTATAAATCCTCGTAATCTTTTTCCATTTTCTCAACTAAATCAAATTCATGTTTATTAATTTGAGAATTTTCAATTTGAATTTGTTGAGAACAAAAATTGTCAATCGCACCATTATTGAAACTATTCCCATTGCCAAATTCATTTAAAGAATGGTTCACATTTTCATTTTGAGTTTGAAATTCATTTTGGAGTTCGAAATTGAACTGGCATGGGTTATAATCAAAATCATTTGAATTTTGAAGTGAATTCAAATTTTGATTATTTTGAAATCCTTGACTTGAGTTATTGCACAAATCGTTCAAAAGTTGAGAATTCCTTTGATTTTGTAGTGTAATGAGCTCAAGTAAAGATTCCATTCTTGTTTCAAAAGTTGAGAATTGATCGTTATTTTGAAAATTTTGAGGTGCAAAATCCGAATTGTTTGTATAATAATTGTTACTAAAACATCCATAAGAATTTGGTGTGAAATTATATGGATTATATTGATCTTCACAACTATCGTAAAATTCATGTGAATATGGAAACTCGGACATTTTTAAGAATGTTTTTTTTCTTTTTTGGATTTTTTTATAAAGGAAAACTATTTACCAAAAGGAATTTAATTTTTTTCAAAAGGCAAATTGATTTTTGGTTCTTCAAATTTCTTTTGTTTTTGAAAAGATTTTTTTTTTGGATTTTTGTTTTTCTAAAAAAAACTAAGTAAATTTTTTTTGAATTTTTTTTATTTGTTTGAAAATTTTCAAAGGAAAAAAAACTAAGTTAAGAAATATTTACAATTTATTTTAGTTTTGGATTTTGAAACTTTTTTTTGTTTTTGTTAAATATGCATGAACTAATGCAACTAAATGAATGCAAGGGTTTAATTACAAATGTTCTATCCAAAGTAGATCCTAACCAAAATTGTATAATCACACTTTGTCTTAAATCAACAAGATAGTACTCAGCCAAGTAACTGACAGGATTTATCGGTGCACCACGAATCACCGTAGCAGTGCAGTCGAAGTTTTAAGTACCTTCAGAGAAACAATTCAGTATAATATTTACAAATCACTGTAATATTTATAACGGATTATTGCTCTGTCGTAGCCTAGACACCGAGAAATTAACTTGTCGAGAGAGAACAAATTGTTAATATACAATTAGGCATTATCGATTTCTAACCGTTATTATTAATTAAAATCTAAGATGAAATGCAAAGCAGAAATTAAACGTGTATTAACAATGCAACTACGAATGGATTTTCATTTTTTTTCTTTTTTTGAATTTTTTTTTATGGATAAAAATGCAAATGCAAGCAACCAACAATGCAAAACGAAATGAAAACAAGGGCTAAGGGCACGATACCAGAGCATGCAGATTATTAGCAATTTATTTTTAAAGCAGAAATTTTTTTTTTAAAGCAAGCAAGCGGATTATTTTTGGCAAGCGCTTCTTCCACCTGCAAGCTGATAATAAAAACAAGATATATACAATTTTTTTTTAAAATAAAACAAAACAAATTTTGAAATTCAAATTTTTTTAAGACAAAACAAGACTAAAAACAAAATAAGCAACTCTTTTTTTAATAATGGAAGAAGTGAAACAAAAACAAAATTGTTTTGTTTTGTTTTTTGTTAATTATGACTAAACAAAAACAAATTAGACAAAGAGAAATACCTAATTAAAAGAAATAACACCAATTGAAACAAATTACACAAAGCAATTTTTTTGAAGTTTTCAAGCCCACTCGACCCAAGAAGTAAACCACAACACAGTTTTATCTTATGTGAAAAAAAACTTTTTTTTACTTCATAAATTTGTCGAATCCAATTCCACAGTTCGCAAGCTCCCAATTCCGATTATTGCTCATGTTTGTGGTTCGAGAATCAGCGATTGTTGGTGGAGTTCGTGGTAATTGCCGAAGTGATCGTGCAAGGATCTGGAGTGGTTTCGTGGTCATGGTGATAGTGTTTAGGAGGATAGTTGAAGGTCGCGGCTTCTCGAGTTTCGGATTTGGGTTGTGGCTGAGGAGTAGGCTTGGTGGAAGGATGCAGGAAGTTGCGATTGTGGTTGTCGATGTGGTTGGAAGGTGATTTCAGGTGAAGTTTCTGAAGTGTGGAAGGGTCGGAAATTGGTAAAGTTGGTCGTGGCGATTGATATTGAGGAGGTGGAATTGGTTTTCAGGTGGGGTCACAGTGGATGTCTAGTTGTTGAAATGGTCGAATTGCTTTGTTTGGGCAGTTCAAAAGTGAGTCTGATGTTTGGAATGCTTTGATGCTAGAGGCTGATGGGTGATTGTTTGGTGATGCTAAAGGAATGAACGGAGGCAAGGCAGTGATGCAGAGAAGAAGGTGACTAGGTTGTTTGGAGATGTGGCAGGGTGATTGTGTGTAGAGGTGGTTAATGCTTGGCTGGGGAGGTTGCTTTGTGATTTGCAAGTGTAATGTTGTGAAATGCACAATTGAAAATGTAAAAAAACCAGAAGATGATATGCACAGTGAAATGTAAATGAAAATCGCAAATGGTAATGTGACATAAACTGGAAATACAAAATGAGATGCAAATGCATTTAAAAAAAAAGAAACAGAATGAAATTCACACAAATCAAATGAACAGAATGAAAACAGCAAAATAGCACCTGAAGGTTGTTAGCGCAAAATGAAATGAAACACAACGAAGCAGCACTTGAAAACAGAGAACAGTAATACAATGCACAACAGAGAGTGACAAATGAACAGAAAATGCAATTTGGAATTTTTTTTATAATATGCAAATGCCAATAGAAAAGCAACAATCACACAAATAGAATGGCCATGAAAATCCCACACAACGCATAATATATTTTTTTAAATACAAACACACACAAAATGAAAACACACTAAAATGAAAATAAAAATAATTCGAAGAATAGAAAATCAAAATCAAAACTATTCCCCGGCAACGGCGCCAAAAACTTGTTCGTCGATGGGAATTCTGTCGAGTTAATTTAAATTAAAATTAACCGCAAGCTCCCGGCGTACAATTGTTAGTACGTGGCGAGTACGGTTTGATCCACAGGAAAATGTTAGATTTTAAATTAATATTCACTCAAATTATACCAAAGTTGAGCGATTGTTTTAACTACAAAGAAAATGTAAAAACTACAACTACAAAAGTGAATGAAATCTATGAGAATAAAATGACAATTTAGAGATAATTCCACTCTCTAGATCATATAGTTCAACAAAACATGAAATTATGATCTCTCTTTATTAGTCATTAGTGAATTTAACCGATATGCTTATCATAAGTACGACATATTTGTGCTATTAATTAGCCCAACATAAGCCATCAAACTTTAACACACCCCTTAAACCACTTACTAATTCTCATGAAAAATGACAACAAGTTGAAAATGAAATCTATTTTAAGCATGACCTATTAACTATTAATTAGAAATACAGACCATCAAATTTTGATTTCAACATTCACTTCATTACCATAATCATATGTAGATGAAGAGGTAATTTGTGTCTAGTGATTGTTTAAGCTAGTCTATTTGGTGTCAACAATATAGGCTATCAAATTAAAAGAAAAAACAACAGGTTAAACCACATCAAGTATTGTCATTAAGCACAAAAAGAGCAATAATTATCAAAATGTTGAAGCTACATAATTAGAGAGCTACATTGCCCCTAAATTGAAGGGTTTAGCCTCTCCTATTTATTATCAAATCAACAAATGTAGCTTGCAACATGAAATAAAACAAGAGGAAAAAGAGAGCAAAATGAAAAGAAAAGCTAAGTAAAAAGAAGTAAACACTAATCTACTTGCATGAATAATAAACTACACTACTAACATGAAAGGAAAAAGCATGTAAAAGAAAAGAGCATGTATTAAATTGCATAAAAAAATTACATAAAAGAAATGGCTAAGTAGCCATGAAAAGAAAGAACTTTGATTTATTTTTTATCCTAAACTAAACTAAAGAGAAGAGCCTAAAGGAAGAGAGCCTAAAAAAAGAGAGGACCTAATTGCATGAAGATAAGGGGTATTTATACATGTTTGGAAACCCTAATTCATTTTTTGGGAACTATCCAAACTACACTCTTAGGAAGTGTGGAGGCCAAGTAATCATTAGCATCAAATAATCATCATTTAAGTGTGTATGAAGCTTTAAACTCTATTGGCATGTGCATTAGCCTCTAATTTGTACATGAAGGTAGGTGGGGTCCTCCATGATCCATGAAATGAATTATTTCCATCTCCATTCCTTTGTATTCACTCTTGTGCATACATATATCTTCATGAAGCTACTTGTATTTGAATTTAAATTCCTACAAAATAACATAGAAGTTTTCAATTAAATTTTAGAAAATTAATATATGCACAAAAATGACCATTTTTCCCCTATGTGAAGATGAATATACGACGATTTGAAAATTTTGAATTTTGGTTTAAACAAGTTAAAATACCCAATATGATGATTTATTTAATTTAAATAGATTAAATATGGTGGTAAAAATATGCATATTTACGTGCACATCATGTGCATTTGAGCTTGCTTGGCTATTCTGGCTGAACTGGTTTGCTGAGGCTTTGTTCAATATGCATTCTCTTGTTTATACCTAGGGCTGCTAATTTTGTACGAGTGTCCGATGTCCGTTCGTGTTCGTGGTCGAAATACGTCCGTCCGAGTTCGTTCGATATTCAATTAGGCCACGAGCTAGGACAACAATTTTTACGAGCAAAAATCTTGTCAGGTCCGTGTTCATTCGAATTCGTCTGAATTTCTTATAATTCAGCATATCCTCTATGTTTCTAAAAACATATATGACAACTATTTGGTCGATTGATTGAGTAAGGATTCATAAAATGCTTATACTTCAACACACATTGATAAAAATAATATAGCCGATGGAAATTCTATTAAACAACATAAAATTTGATGTAAATAGCAATGTTCGTCCGTGTACGTTCGAGTCCGTGTCCGAAAAACGTATGTATGTGTCCGACTAATTTTATTTAGGACACGAGCTAGGACAACAAAATTTGTACGAATATAAATCTCGTCCGGTCCGTGTCCTGTCCGATTTTATTTAGGACAGAAACAGAACACGCCTCTGTCCGGTCCGGTCCGATCCGACCGATTTACACCCTTATTTATACCTAGTTATTCTTTGCTTGAACCGTTATAGTTGAACTTGGTTTATGCACTGGTCTGAACTGTGAATGGTTTAAACATTTGCACAACCTCCTTTTCTGGGCTTCTTTGAACATTTGCATGACCCTATTACATGTACTATGTCACATAGTGCATGCCTTAAGAAGCTTGTGCATACTTTGGATTGAAATTGAATTTTTGGCCCTTTGAGCTTTAAACAAACATGTCGTACTATTCCTTGTGTATACCTATTGCATTGGTCCATGTTCATTGTACTTGGCGCTTGTCTGAAACATGAAAATAAATAAACCAAAAACTGGGGCAAAGTCGAGTTCTTAATAATTTTCCTTCCTTTTGCAGTTTCAGTTTGTTTTAGTTTGCTTCTTACTGTTTTTTTATCTGTCAGGGAAAAACTGCTGTCTGGATGGAAGATGGAACAAGGAGATACTCTTGTAGTTTTTGAATATATTTTTTATGTTTAAAAAATGTTGTATTCGGGTGAGTGAGAAAAATATTGTGTATGAGAGAGTGGATAAAAAATGTTGTAAGAGGGCTTGTATTAATCACAATTTGTACTTCTAAAATCTTTATTGAAATGAAAAATATATCTGTTTGTTTATTCTTTTGTTGAATATCTTCATTTCCTTTATGTGATCCTGGAAACTGCATATTAACTTAACAAACACATTTAATACAAAAAAATGTTTATTAGCATGAAACAAAATATCGTAGACTTCAATATTCTATAATCTCCCTCATTTGATGATAACAAACATATATTAAGATTTTGTAACCTTAGATTATAAATGTGTTTATTATAAAAAGAAAATTTCTATGCCCTGATTATAAGCTTCCCCTACCGAGATGCTCCCTCTACAAAGATACTCCACCTATATGCATGCTTTAAATAATAGACCCTTATTGATTTCTAGATGCCATGGTGCCTAAATGCCTAGATGCTGAAGATAATGAAAAAAATATCAACACATCTTGAGTATTAGCAAGGTTTTTAAACATTCACCAAAATCTTAACGTCTCTTTCCCTTTTATTGTCATCAAAAATTAAAAAAAAATCAGTCCATAGTGATAGATTTTGAATGATATTATGGGTTATGTAGAGGCGAAAATGTTAAATATTTCAATTAATCAAATAAAAAATCATAATATTCTAGTAATTAAACACACGTTCCACTATAGGGTGATGATTTGATTATGATTGAGAGGGAGTTTTATACAGTGAGAGCAGTATGATATATTTCGATAACAAGATTTAACTAAAAAATAAAAATGCCAAGCACTTTCCAATCATGCATAACCGTTAGGACTTTTAAATGAGATTAGAAGTTACTTGAGTTTTTATCCCTCTCTTATGTAAAGTGTTCCATCCATTATAACCATGAGGACTTTTAAATGAGAATGGAAGCACATATCTTATGGTCAAAATATTCACCCATGCATAACCATGAGAACTTTTAAATGAGAGTGAACACTTTGATATGGTTTATAATGTTCGAATCAATTCAAAAATATATTTAACTATTTTCGAAATACCAACATTAGCTCACTGCATTAAACTAGAGTGTATGGATCATAAGAAGGATGATAGATACAAAAATGATCATGGAATAAGGAAGAATACCATGAAAATTTATTTATTGTCCAAGAAATATTAAAATATCCTTCCTCTAATTATGAAACATAATTCAAAAATTACCTATCAATTATGCAATCAATATCAATAATTTTTGATAAATTAAAAAGGTTCAAGCAACAAACGTCATCTTTTCCAGAGTAAATTCCTTACTGAAGAAAATTAGAGTATCCTTTATTAAAAAATCAAAAATAGACAAGCACCTTTGTCCAAGTGGTTAATTGATTCGGCTTTGGTGCAGGATGTCACAAGTTCGAAACTTGCTTTCGAACGTTTATTTGACATGGGATATGTTGTCCCCATGATTTGTTGTATATAAAGTACCAGTTCAAAAAAAAAAAAAAAAAAAAAATCAAAAATAAAATAAATAGAAAAGGAGAAAAATCCTAAGTTATTTATGAAATTCCCAAATCCAAATCCAAACAAAGTTGTGAAAATCTATTTCCTAAAATAGGTTCTGTGAAAATATCCACTAATTGGAAATCGGTTGAAATGAATTCAATGCAAATATCTTGCTTTAAAATATGATCACGAATGAAGTGGTATTTCATATCTATGTGTTTAGTATGAGAGTGACGCATAAGATTATTTGATAAATCAATGGCACTTTTACTATCATATTTTAATGGGACACGTTTAAGTGCTAGACCAAAATCGAAAAGAGTTTTATGGTTGATAGTGCAACATAATTTGAGTAGAGTAACTACTTAATGTAATATATTCTACTTTTATGGTTGATAGTGCAACATAATTTTTCTTTCTACTTGACCATGAAACTAATGAGTGTCCTAGCATGAAACATGTTCCACTAGTGCTCTTTCTATCAGCAAGATAACCAGCATAATATGCATCAGAGTAACCTACCAAATCAAAATTGTTACTAGATGGATACCATAAACCAAAGTTCTGTGTGTACAAGAGACATCTTAAAATTCTTTTCATTACTTTTAAATGAGATTCTTTTGGATTTTCTTAGAAACGTGCACATCTCTACTACTAATAAAGAAAATCCGTTGAACTAATTTACTCGGTGTCCTTTTGAAATTCCAAAAATGCCCTTGCTTTCCGTTTATAGGTTTGCGCTCAAACAAAATATCAACGTATACGACAATACAAACAGCTCGTGTGCGAAGCATGGGCCCATACTAGTAAACATAATGAAAACATAATATCAGGCCTAGATGTAGTAAGATAAAGTAGAGAACCAATCATAGCTCGATATTTCTTTTGATCAACAACAATACCTTTTTTATCTTTATCAAGTTTGATTGAAGGACACATAGGGGTCTCTGATGGTTTTGCATTTGCGGCCCCAAATCTTTCTAATAGCTCTTTCAAATACTTTGTTTGTGAAATAAATTTTCTCTTCTCACATTGCTTGATTTGAAATCCTAGAGAAAAAAATTCAGTTCTCCAACCCAAACTCATTTCAAAATTTTCAAGCATGACTTCTGCAAATTTCTTACACAAAAGATTGTTAGTGGCACCAAAGATAGTTTCATCAACGTAAATCTAAACAATCAAGAGATCAACTTTATCATACAAGAGAAATAAGGTGGTATCTGCATAACCCTTTTTAAAACCATTTTCCAAAAGATATGTACGATCACGCCAAGCTCTAGGAGCTTGTTTTAGGCCATATAACTTTTTTAAGTTTATACACATGAATTGGAAATTCTCGACTTTCAAACCAGGAGGTTGTTCAACATAATTTTTTTTAAGTCCATTTAGAAAAGTACTTTTTATATTCATTAAATTTTAATCACTTAAAACATGCAAAAGCTAGAAAAATTCTATTGGATTCTAATCTAGCAACTAGCTACTTCAACAAATGTCTCATTAAAATCAATGCCTTCTATTTGGTTGTATCCTTTAGTAACTTACCTAGCCTTGTTTCTAATTACATTTCCAAATTCATCAAACTTATGTTTAAAAATCCATTTTGCTCCTACAACTGGATAGTCACTTGGTTTAGGAACTAATTTCCGAACATTGTTTTGCTCAATTGATTTAACTCCTCCTGCATAGCCGTAGTCCAACTTTCATAACTAAGTGATGCATCTACATCTTTGAGTTTGATTTATGAAATGAAACCACTATAAATACACAAAGCATAAAGATTTTTATTAAATGAAGACCGGGTTTGAACACCTACTATTGGATTACCTATTACCAGTTCTGGAGGATGATCTTCTTTGAACTTTAGTTTTTCAGCCTCCAAATTTCCTTTTAGTTGCTTTGTTGTTTCATTGTCTTTGGTGGCAATTTCTAGTAATTCCCAGTTCCATCATCCTCCTCTTTATCACTTTTGTTCTTTTCTCCACCTCCTTCTGCATCTATTTTATAAAACTTGACACTAATTGATTGTAGAATGGTTTTAGTCCTTTTATTGTACACCCTATAAACTTTACTCCTTAATGAATATCTCTTGAATAATCCTTCATCTTCTTTAGGTTCAAATTTGCTAGGTTGATCACCTGTGTTAAGGATATATCACGGACATCCGAAAAATTTGAAATACGAGATGTTAGGTTTTCAATCAAACCATAAGTCATAAGAGGTTTTATTAAGCATTGGTCTAATCATTACTCTATTCATTATACGACATGATGTATTTACTGCCTCTACCCAAAAAGGAAAAGGAAGTTTATACTCATTTATCATCGATCTAGCCAATTCTTGTAATGTACAATTCTTTCGCTCGACCATCCCATTTTGTTGAGGTGTTCATGGAGCAGAGAATTCATGTTTAAAGCCATCTTCTTCACAAAACATTTCAAATTAGTAAATTTTAAATTCTCTACCATGGTCACTTCTTAAAGTAATAACTGAAACTCCTCTTTCATTTTGAACCAATTTTTCAATTTTTGAAAAATAGTTAAAAGTTTCTGACTTTTTGGCTAAAAAATAAACCCATGTATATCTAGAGTAATCATCGACTAACACATAACAATACTTCTTCCCTCCTAAACTAGCAACATCATTTCGACCAAACAAATCCATATGAATCAGCTCAAGAACTCTAGAGGTACCTATAGTGTTTTTGGCATGAAAAGTTAATCCACTGAACTTACCCATCATGCAAGCTTTGCACATCTTACCAGATTCAAAATTATGTTGTGGTAATCCTCGTACCAAATCTTTTCCCTTTAGCTTATTCAATAAGCTCATGCTGGCATGTCCTGGTCGTCTGTGCCATAAAGTAGCTTTCCTTAGCTACTAGAAATCTCGAAAGTGTGAGGTCATCAAATGATAATGAATATCTATTTCCTTTCCTCTTTGCTGTGAACAAGACATCACCTGAAGATTTGTCAATTATTTTGCACAAATTAGCATCAAACATAACATCCATACCTTTATCACATAGTTGGCCGATAGACATGAGATTATGATGTAAGTTATCGATGTATACAACTTCACTTAGTGAAAAAGTATTGTTTCCTACTTTACCTTTATCGATAATCTTACATTTACCGTTATTGCCCATCGTTACACTCCCACCTCTGCAATCTTCTAGGCTAAAGAACTTTGATTTGTCACCTACCATGTATATGTAAAAGCCTGAATCGAAGAACCACTCTTGATGTTCCTTAGCCCGTTAACATACCACCATGAGGGAAGAATAAAATGATCGTTATTATTAGTGACAAAGTATTTAGGTATCCAAACTGTTTAAATTTGAGAAAATTTACATTTGTCCCTTTTGGAACCCGGATTTGTTTAACGGTTTTGTTTTTGTTGATATTCCAACATTTATTTTGTTTGTGTCAGATTTTTCCACAGATTAAATACTTTGATAATTCTATGTGAATTTGATCTTGTCACGATTCTTTTTCCAAGTTTGTTCAACTCTATCATATCCTTCTTAGTGATAGTATGACTACCTACCAACATATTTGGTGATTTTTCTCCTTTAATTTTTTTTCTTATTATCGATACAAGTTGTTGAACCTTAGATCTAAGAGCGACGTTTTCATTCAAAAATGAGGTGCATCTTTTAATGGAATTTTCTCTTTTTGTGTCATTTTTGTTTTTTAAAGGCAAAATTTCATTTTCAAGGATTTCAATTTTAGTCCTACATCCATTTATTTTTTCCTCTAAAGATTAAAACTTTTTACATTCAAACTTAAGTTTTCTAATGTTTTGAATCATAAGTTCTAACTCATTATTAAAACAAAGTAGACAATTTTCCTCAGATTCTAAATCATTATTTCTTTGTTTAAGTCTATCAATATTTCCATTTAACTTGTGATATAACACGATTAAATCAATATGGGATAAGTGTGCGACCTCATTAGGTTCATCGTTGTTGTCAACTGGTTTTACCATTTGACACAAATTTGCCTCTTCTTTCTCATTGTCAGTGTTATCCTCCTCTTCTTCTTTACTCTCATCCCGGGTGGCTACAAAACTCCTTAACTTCTTCTTCTTCTTTCCTTTATCAAGTTGATTCAAGGGATAATTTGGTTTGATGTGTCCTGGTTTCTTATATGTATAACATATGATTTCTTCCTTAGAATCATCCGATGTATTAACGATGCTAGATTTTATTCGTCGGTTTATTGCTAGATTTCCATGCTTTTTGGTCCACATTTGAATCACTTTATTAATAGTGCTAGCTCAGTTGTAGCTTTATCTTCTTCCTCATTATTAGTTGTACCTTTCAAAGCAATTGATTTCTTTTTGAAGTCTCCATTTTCATGCTCTATCCTGACTTTCAGCTCCATCTCATAGGTGATGAAATTTCCTACTAATTCGTCTAACTTTAGCGGTTTCTAGTCTTTGGTTCCTGAATTGCTAACACTTTTTCTTTAAAACTCCTAGGGATGATTTTCAGAATTTTATGGACCATCTCCAATTCTGTATAAGCTTTTTCTAAAGTTTTGGATTCGAACACTAGATTTGAAAATCGTCCATACGTCTCCTTTATATTTTCATCTTTTGACACGATGAAATTCTCATATTTTTTGCTGAACATAGCTATATCAGATTGCTTAACCTATGATGTACTTTCATGAGTCGCCTCAAGTGTACACCAAATTTCCTATGCAGTTACACAATGAAAAACACAATTATATTCCATTTTATCTAGGGCATAGATAATATAATCCATAACTTTAGCATTTGAGAGATAAAGTTTAAGTTCATTTGCATCCCGCTTATCTTTAGGCTTATGAACTTCATGAACATCTATTTCTATTATAGGCAAATTATAACTAGTTTCAAATATATCCCATGCCTAAATAGTATCAAGAAAAATCTTCATCCAAGTTTTCTAATAAGCATAATTAGTACTATTAAACATAGGTGGCCTAGCTATGGATTAAGCTTTAAAAAAGCATTATTGGAACAAGACATATTTTAAAGACGCGAATTTAACTACTAAGCTCCGATACCACTTGTGAGATCAAATTAGCCCAAGAGAGAGGGGGTGAATAGGTTTTATAATAAATTCAAAATTTAATAATCACAGCATAGATAAATAATGCAGAAATTAAATAGCACATAAATTTACCTAGCTTCAGCAAACTTGCCTACCGATCCCCCAAGATTTCTACTAAGATTAAATAATCGACCGCTTACGAAGTCTCATGTAAACTTATGACTATCGCTAACCTGATTGTTCTAACCCTATGCCTAGAAATTCTGCCTCATCCTGTCCTTGAGTTGAGAATTTCCTAAACTACAAAATGTAGTCAACACTAGCTAAATAGAGCTTGTTACTAAAAGCAAAAATACAAAAAAAATAAAAGAGCTGCCCTTAATATATAAGTTATAAAATCATAAATAATAAGGGCCTATTAATAAACACTTTCTTTCATACGTGCTTGCTTTCCGTTTTTATACTTCTTTAGTTTAAACAGCCCTTCCAGAAAAATGCCCTTTTTCTCTTTTCTTCTAATCTGATGTGGTGCCAAAATATTGCTGGGGCTTCTTGCTACTATCATTTGGAACTTCATCCCCCATGAATTGATTTGGTTATCCTTGCTTCGATTGCTTCCTTATTGAGTAACTCTCTTGAATGATTTTGGAATTGTTGACTACGTTTACCTTATTTACTGGTTCGAACTTATTTTTTTCTCTCTTGGACTCAATTGCTTTAATTTGACGATGATGAATTAGTTTATATAGTGATAAATATGGAATTTTTTTATAGATTTTCTTTAGTCCGCGGCTTGGTGAATTTGAAATTTTCACACCATAAACTAGGGTTCTGATTTTGATTTGATTTTCCTAATATTTGCTGTATATTTGGCTTTGACTTGGTTCTTTACGGTTGCGGCTTTGAGATGTTCAACTGCGTTAAGTTTGAATATTTTCCTTCGAGTGTTTCGGCCATGCTTTTGACACTTTGTTCATTTCTATGTACTTAAACCCGAGTTATTTTTGTGCATTACCTGTGCATTTCTGAAATAATTGTTCGAATAGATACTAGGAACCAGCTTACTGTGAATCTTTAAAAATATTTGATGTTTGTTTATGACTTGGTACACTCTTATACTTGATGTCCTTAAATGCATTTAAGCTTGTATCATCATCTCCTTTCTGTATTGCACTTTAGTTTTCATGTTGCACAATGCATCACCTTGCTGCAGTTGTGACAATGTGCTTTTACATTTGTGTGCCTGAGCTGTTTTGGCCTGGTTTGTGGTTCTTTGATCTTGCACGTTGTTGCAATATAGTTCTGAAATGTTTTGTTACATCTTTCTTACTGCTGGCATCTTGTTGTTGTGCACTTCTGTTCACTATGCATTTCTTTTTGTGTATTATAGGTTGTGACATTATGGTTCTGGCTACTTTGTTGCACCTGCATCATTCTGGCTTGCTGCAGCTTTTTTGTTCACATATAAGTGTTGATGTTCTAGTGCATTGTATATGTACCTGTTGTTCCTCGCATTGTGATTGTACTGTGAATATAAATTGTTTGTATGACTTGCATATACATGGTTTTGTTGTTTCACATTTTCCTTGATGCAGTTCTTATTTGTGGTTTACTCTTTGTACTGTGCATTGTTGCATTTGAATTGACGCGTTATGCATGTATTTGCATATACCTGGTTTTGTACTTGTACTGATTGTGCAATTGAGTTTGCCTGGTTATTCTAGTTGAATTGATTTGTTGAAGCTTTGTTCTATATGCATTCTCTTGTTTATACCTAGTTATTCTTTGCCTAAACTGTTATACTTGAACTTGGTTTATGCATTGGTCTGAACTGTGAATGGTTTGAACATTTGCATGGCCTCCTTTTCTCGGCTTATTTGAACATTTACATGACCTTATTGCATGCACTATGTCACTTAGTGCATGTCATAAGAAGCTTGTGCATACTTTTGCTTGAAATTGAATTTTTGTCACTTTAAGCTTTAAACGAACATGTTGTATTTGTCCTTGTGTATACCCGTTGCACTGGTCCATGTTAATTGTATTTGGTGATGGTCTAAAACATGATAAGAAACAAACCAAAAACTGAGGCAAATTCAAGTTTTATATAATTTTCCTTTCTTTTACAGTTTTGGTTTGTTTCTATTTGCTTTTACTGCTTTGTTATTTGTCAGAAAAAGACTACCGTCTGGATGGAAGTTGGAATAAGGAGATACTATGTAGTTTTTGGACATATTTCTTATCTTTAAAAATGTTGTATTCGAGTGAGTGAGAAAAATATAGTGTATGAAAGTGAATAAAAAATGTTATAAGATGGCTTGTATTGATCACAATTTGTACTTTTAAAAATCTTTATTGAAATGAATAAAATAATTATTATTTTTATTCTTTTGTTGAACATCTTCATTTTGTTTCCATGATCCTGTAATCTACATAGTAACTTAACAAACATATTTAATACAAAAAATGTTCACTAGCATCAAATAAAATATCATAGACTACGATATTATACAGAATTTTTAAGATTGGAGGAGTAGCAGACCGGACAGTGAAGAACAATTATGAAATCTCGTACAACATTTTCACCATTCTTTATCAAACTTCAAAATGGCATATCTCTCTCATTTCTTAATGGATTTGGACGATCTACCCATCAAAATGACCGTAGAGATGAGTAATATGATTTGATAATGAAATATTGGCCAATTTCCGGGGTTTCTATGTGCAAAAGGCATAGGATAATGGAGATAGTGTTGAGTTTTTTTTCATTCGAGAGTTTCAGTGAGTGGGCCTCTTCCTATCTGGGTATATATATAAGTTGTAGTAATTCATCCCTTATAGTCTTAAATTACATTATAAATGATGAAATTGGAAAAAAAATTAATATATACAAATTATTAGGATGTAGTATACCATGGTTAGATAATTAAAAAGTGACTTTTTTAATTGTGATAAGACAAAATTTGATCTTTCCCCAATTAAAAAGTGTAAAACACAAAAGTGCCATAAATTATACATATTATATATCAAAATTGTATTTCTCGATGACCCGAATCCTTTAGTGGTGTTCGTTTGATGATATAAAGTAATATTATTTAACTAAATAATTTATATAGAATTATGGAAATGGCCCAGAACTTTAAACGCTTATATTTTTTAGGCATGGTTCATATTATTTAGATCATAATGAGACGAGGAATCTTTTGGTATATTGTTTTATGTTTTTTAAGATACTTTAGAAAAAATGTCTTATTTTAGTAGGTTTGTTATATAGGAGGATTCTACTAAGGTGTTTCAATGCATGTATAACGAAATTAGTCCTCGGTTGCACTAGTGGAATTTAGCCATATAGGTTGGGGCTTGATCTAGTAGCTTCATAAATGGTAGGGCGATGATGAGTTTTGCGCTTGGCCCCAACAATGTCGTAGACCTTTTGGCAAATGACTAGCATGGACTTGACTTCAATAGTCACGTACATTTTCAGCATATGAGCTGAGACTTTGGGCTCGGTCGTGTGCATATGTTTGTAGTGATGCCATGTTGGCAATTTGGGCTCAATCATGTCGCATTCGATTTTGGTATGCAAGTTAAAACTTTAGGCTCAGGTGTGCATACATTTGCAGTGATGACGAGTTAGGACTTTGAGCTCAATCGTATCGTAGTTATTTTCGGCATGCGAGTTGAGACTTTGGGCTCGGTCGTGTGCATAAGTTCAAGCGATGACGAGTTTGGACTTTGGGATCAATCGTGTCATAGTTATTTTTGACATGCAAGTTAAGACTTTGGGCTCGGTCGTGTGCATACGTTTAGGGGATGGCGAGTTGGGCTTTGGATCCAATTGTGCCATAGTTGTTTCAGCGTACGAGTTAGGACCTTAAACTTAATAGTATGCATATGATTAGACCCTAGATAGATTTTGGTGAGACCTTGGCATATGATGCCACTATTTTATCGTATCATATTAAGCTGACTTTTTAGGTGCAGGTTACATAGGTTAAGATATGGTTTTCATGCATAAGTGTGGTTCAACTAGCTTATTAGTATTATATACTTATATAATGCATCTCACTCACCGGACGTATGTCTGACCCCCTCTATCATTTTCTTATTTTTAGTTATACTTTGATAGGTTGATATAAAGGATTAGTGGTAGCTTGGAGGCACGATGCTGCACAGAGACATGCATTTTTTTTATCTATTAGCTATCTACTATTTTATTTTAGTTATTCTTAGATTTTAGACTGTTTCCATTACCAGCATAGAGAGATGTTGTAGTCAGAGTTTATTTGATACTATATTATTTTTATCTATCTGGGATTGCATGTTGATTATTATATTTTATTCTTTCCGCCGTGAGTTTAAGAAAGTATAGAATATTGTAAATAGCTCTATAATCTATTTTTATATTTTACCAAAAATTGTCCGCCATTGCGCGAAGTTCGCGATGTCCATGTCATTTTATGCGTGAATTAGTGCGCTGTAGGTGTTGGGTTGTTTCATTTGATATCAGAGCTTAGGTTGGGTGACTGCTACTTATTTAGGGAAAATAATAAAGTGTGTTTGTAATTTTTTTACTATTTACAGTATGTATATGTATAGTGTGTGTGTATGCCACACCCCATATATTTTGACTCGTAAGGTTGGCTCATCCCTTATAGAAGTAAACAACTATGGGATAAATAAATGTTAAGATCAAAAACAGTTTTGGGGTAAAGAATAAATTCTATCACATTTGTTATAATTTACTCCATAGAGAATTGCTAATAGATAGTCTATATAACAGTTAGCGGTATAGTAGATTATGGGACTAAGGATGAATGAAATGAAAAGAAAGTAGTACCCTTAAGTCCATAGAAAATAAATGTACCATTGCTAAGGCATAATGGATGCACTTTAAGCCTTATTAGATTGCATGACCTAGTTAGGCTTGTATAAGTTATGATTCTACTCCAATTAAAGTATTTAAATAAATTGAAATATTTTCCTTAAAAGGTTATAAATAATGTTTGAGATTTTTGGAAAATATTAAAGAAATTGAAGTTTGTTTAATGTTTTGAAAAATAATAACTCCTTGGTGTGAGTTTCAAAAATGGAAAATTTTAATAAGAAGTAATTTTTTATTACTACTTTTAGATTTTTTATTTTTGCTTAGTTTAAGGCACATTGTTATTTCAATGTGTACTTTGCTTTTGAGAAAGAAACTTTTAAAAGAAAATAATGATAATAATAAGTAAACAACATCTGTTGAATGTATTTTATAAATATTTATGTTACATTTTCAAACAAATTAAAATATTACATTTAATTTACACTTTCATATACATTTCTTATTTATAAACGTAAAAATTTGGAAAGATACGTTTTACATGCCTATTTTTCTAAGTTAAATTGGACCGTCTTGCACGTGAATTAAATTAAAAATAGGTGAAGATTTAAAATAATAAATTTATATTTGTGTAATTTTTCAATTTAATATGTATCTACTTGTAAATGAAAATGGGAGGATTTGTGATATAAACACTTGAAAATATGCATTAATAAATAATTTAAAACTTTAGAAATTATTTTTGGATTCGATATGAAAATAGTTAGTAGCTAAAACCGAATTTTAAAAATATACTTTTATGTGTATACTTGATTTATTGTTTAAATTATTAGAAATTGGATGCTTATAAAATAAAATGATATATACTATATATGGTAAAATGATTATAAATTATATGAAATAATGTTGTAAAAATGAAGTATGTGTATTTTAGAAAATAATTTAAATTATTACAAATCTAATTATGTTTTGAGTAAATAAATATTGAATTTTTAAAGCTATTAAGAATTTAGTTTTGAAAGTAAATATTTTAAAGATTGGATATTTTTAAGAATTGTTGAAAAGAAATTATCTTGGATGTTGAAATAATGATTTCCTATGCAATATTTAACATAAAATGTCTATAGTAAAAACTTTGAAATTTATTTAAGTAGAATTTAAAAAATTTAATATGAAAAATGTGTTATGATTTTTGTTAAAGTTTATTAAAATTAGCGGTGAGCTTTGTAGTTCTAAAAGCTTGCTAATTTTGTAAAAGAAAAAAATAAAGTTGGAACTCACTAGTTTTATATTTAAAACTCGAATGAAAATATCACAGTGATTTTCACTTGAAAGTTGGATAGGAGTTAGAAAATAATTACACAACCTATAGAGTTTTAAATAATTATAGTGAACTAGCTAGAATAGTCAATATGCCAGTATGGTATGGACTTGCTACTGTTGAACATTATAGATATATGAAAGTGTTAGATGATTTAGGTGAAGGAAAAATTAGCATAGAAATTTGTTGACCTTTTCAATCAAAGTTCTAGTTGGAAGGATGGAGTATCTAATTGAATTTTACCATAATAATAAAGGGTAAATACCATCTCGTGTCATTTTACCCAAAATATGGTTTAAGTTATAGGACCTTAGCACAAGATGACATGTGAAATGAGATTTGGCTAAAACTTATTTAATGTTAAAGTGAGACAAGAGTAAGCAAAAATATTTTGCTATAGGATTATATGAAAGAAACATTAAATCAAATTGTAATACGTTAATACTAAAGGCTGGGATACACTCATATAAGACATTGTGAAGCATGACAACGCAGCTGAATGTGAAGTTTCCCTAAAAGATTGAGTAATAAAAGATGGTTACATGAGATGGTCGACAATAGAGGACGACTAGACTTGTTTATGGAGGGCGCCATTATACAGACTTATCATTTAGTGTTACGACACATGTATTTATTTACGGTACACCCACATATTGGTTGTTGTTTCATAGTAGATGCTCTTGGGTTATTGTTTTACTATGATATACTTGGGTTGTTATTACAACCGCAAGAATGTTTCCTTGAGTTATGATTTTGTATAGAGTACCCAAAGTGGGAAATCGTTTCTATTTGGGTCATGATTTGAGCATTTGAGCATGTACCATTAGGGTGTGATCTTGAAATCATTTATGAGTAGCTGAATGTAACAAGAGCTCAGTGTCATGTCCATTATGCTAGGAAATCGATCCATTTTCCAATTTTCCTATATGAAGTTAGTGGAGTTTATGGAGGCTATGCTATTTGGTGACTAAGTGTCATATTTTGAGTTAGTAGGGTGAGACACTATCTGATATTGGGTTGCATCATCTATTATACTTTGGAAGTGGGCCAAAGAGGGCTCTATGTTAAAGAGGATTCCATCAAGCAATTATATGTAAACTGATTTTGGAGTATGGATATGTACAAAAAGGTACTCTAGTCATATGTTAGTTTAAAGGCCTTCACAAGTATGTGGAGTTGATAACATTTTTGAAATATCAACGTGGTATGATTTCAAGACATGAAGTAAATGCCTTGATGTGCACGTACAAAGTTACGAGGTCAATTTTAAGGAAGGAGAGATTTTGTGATTTGGAAGAAAAATCGATGAAGAGGTAAGATTAGTTCTTTTCAGTAATCACTTGGATTGAAAGAACTGTCTTATTAAATCAATTTTCCAAAAAAGTGACTTTTTGCACCTAACCTTTTTTTGTGCCTTATGCATGTGAAAAATAAGTGAAAAATGCAGAACTTAGTTTATAAGTTTTAGTTTTAGTAATTACTAGGTTTAATTTTAGGATAGTATAAAATAAAATCTTAGATTCTTTTATTTAGGACTTACTAGGTTCGTCATTAGTTACATTTAGTTTTTTTTTCTATTTATCTTTTTATTTGAAGTAATATTTTGTTTACCAAAGTTAAAGCATCGTCCATCTATGATGGACTTAATTAAATGGTGATGGAGTGTGGGCTTCACCAAAGAATCATAAATGTTAGTCCACTTAGATGGGAGACACCATCCGTCATCATGTTATCAAGCCTATAGACTTAAAGAAGGAGTTTAATAGGGTATGTTAAGGGATATGAAGACATTTTTTATTGGCCGAGGATGAAGAGGCCAATGGTGGAGTATATGACAAGGTATATATTTTTTGAGATAAAGGATGTATGATCCAAGGCTCATATAAGCATATTAGGCATATATATATATATAAATATAATAAAAGGTATAGAAGTCCCGGGCAATAAGCCCACACCAGATAATAACTGCCAATATGCCCGACCAGGTAGCAAATAAACTCAACTAAGCACAATAGAACTGACCAGGCTCAGTAAAAACCAACAATATCAGAACAATCGCTAAAAATTGTAACCAGGTAGATCGAAGCTAAATTCCTACACATCGATGGAATTATCCAATGAGCTCTGGGCAATAACCGATAGTGCATGACCAGAATATATACTTACTGTCCCAGTCCGGTGTAGCCAGAATATTTTTTTTATTGGCACTTAATTCACCATCATTACAGAGGAAAAGCTCTCATCTAAAAGCCTATAATAGAGTTCCTACTTATCCTTCTCATCATTTGAAACCCACTTTGAGAAAATCCTCTATTCTGAGTAGAAGCACAAACCAATATTCTTATGGGACCACATTCCAGCTTTCTTGTTCCTGACCAATTGCGTTCCTTTAGCCACCTTTTTAGAAAGCTCTTGCACAATGCCTTTTGCACTTGGAGGATCGGAAATGATAACATGTACAAATTTCTTCTTAGGGGTAGTAATAGGAGAATCACATGGTGGAATAGGGCTGGCTAGGGGGCATAGATAGGAGGATCAAGAGGGGGAAGTCAAGTGATCAGGTAGAGCGAAAGTGGAAATGGAAGGAACTGTAGATATGGGTTGAGAAGGTTAAGGAACCCTGACCTTCCAACGCCTATATGGAAGTTTCAGGAGAGGATTCTTAGGGGAAAGGTTGTCTAGATCGACAAATGAATGCGGGAAAGCTGAGTAAACATGACCAAAGGAACGACAGAGGTTGCAAATAGGTGGTTTCCATTGGTAAGTGACATCAATGTAGGCAACCCTACCCTCGACGTGGGAAACAAGAATGCGAGATGGCAACTGCCTATTAGGAGAGATCTCAATAAGGGATTTGGCATAACGGAGGATTTGCATATGCTTGGTGGAAATGTCGAAGCATATCAATTTATTAATATGATTTGCTAACGGATTACCCCCTTAAGAGGTTGGAGGATTGAAGGAATTTTCGAAATATGTGCCCAGACGGGAATGGAGAGAACTTGCTCATGAGCAAGGTCAATAGAAGGGCTCCATTAGGTAATAATAAACTTTTACCTTCAACAATAATAGGATCAGATTCTAAGATATGAGCTCTCTCATGAAGGCACGCCAATTTAAAAAATACAATGAGTTATCACATCTAACATGGACCGTACCCTTTAGAGGCCAAACACCAAGAACATGATTTTTTACAACCGAAAAGCTGGGAGCCTCATCTAAAAGGAAACCAACTAAGTACTCTTTACAAAATGCAATTCCTGCATCAAGAGAGGTTTGTCAAATAATTCAACAACATATTGTTTGGGGGAGAAAGTGCCAGTAGGCCCAGTCTTAAATAAGAACGACCAACTACTTACAAGCCTAGGCTTATCAACACCAGTTTCAGAATATGGATTGCAAACGGGTAAAGGATTATGAGATACCCAAGCGTGTGGAGAATATGATGGTGCTAGATGTCCAGCTTTAGGGCCACAGTCCAGAGCACTACTAGCAATTGCACTAGAGCCATCAAGTACCAAAGGCTGAAGCGGATTATCACTTGAAAAAGAACCAACAACACCAGGAAATGAAGCACACACAACCGAACCGTGGTCTCCAGAAAAACTACTTTAGTACAGCCAACTCCCATACCACCCGGACAATCACTAGAGCTCGAATGTAGAGGAGGGAACTCGTCGACTAAAACCAACCTAAGAGGTATCCTAGACATGAGACGGTCCGCAGATTCAGGTGAAGGGGGAGCATGAAATCAGAAGGAGTGGGTATGAACTAGATATTGAGCCCGAATTAGAGAGTGAACACAAGTTGGTGATTAGAAGGATGCGAATAGGGTAGCAAGGAGGAAATCGCGAGATGAATTAGAGAAAAGAGTTGCAGGAAAAATCTCAAATCTAAAAAATTCAGAAATTTCCATTTTCAAAAGTCACCATTATTTTATTTAGAATGTTACAAGGTATGTAACGATCGAGATGTGTCAGTAGTGCATTCTATGTAATTTAAGCTATACTTGGACATTATATGATTAGGGACACCTTTGTGATATGGAAAGGAATGAAAACCACATAAGACAAGTATGCATAAGGAGTTTGCAGTGGGGTGGCATGGTAGGTAAGGACTCATTATTGAGATATGTTATATGGAAAAGCTAGAGCCATCAGTTGTTGGGCATTTCCCGAATGTATAGAGAGTAAGGACGTCAACGCATTTGAGTTGGCTTCTTGAAAAGTTGGTGGGTTTTCACACGCATTCTATTTATCCCGTTTGCGAATGTATATTAATGACTTAGCGGTTACAATAGAGCCTAGTCAACTTGATGAGCTTAATATAGATGCAGGGTCTAGAATGCTCTGTAGGTGTATTTTCATCTTAGAGCTTGATGTGATACGATATAAGAATGAAGAAATGAAATTAGTCTAAGTATGACGAATAAAAGATTTAAAAGGGAGTACATGGGAACTCAAGGAGAGAATCTGAGTTTTCCATCATGAGCTCTCTTCCATTAAGTTCCTCCTTTAGTTAGTTTGTGGGTTAGTTTGCTCTTGAGGTCATTATATGTTTACATGGTTGCTTTAGCTAGCTAGTTGACAAAAGAATGAATGCATGGATGTTAGGATTGGTTGTATGCACGTCCCTATGACGTGTTTCGGTTGCTATGGTTGTCTTGTTTAAGCTATACAAGTTTAATTCTTACTATGTTAGATACATATTTATGTGTTTGTATATGTATACCATTTATTGTTTCTTTATTTGGCTTATTTATAGATGTGGTTATCTACTTGCACTTTGACTAGACGTTGCATATAGATGTATGGATGCACACACACACACACACACATACATATATTAGGATGTTTGCATACATATTTGCATATTTGGCTATCACTACATGTTCATTCATATAGAAGGCCAATTTAGTTGCATTTTGTACTCATATCACATCATATCATTCTATTTTTGTCTATTATATATATTATATACTCTTGATTGTATCTTTGTTTGTGTTTTATAATGGATGCTAGATGGATGTAGTTATTCTTGTTTTGTATGTTTGTACGCTATAAGTGAGTTGTATTGTCCATCTCATGGAATTTTGGGAATGAAATTCTTTTAGGGCCGAGGGAGGGGGATGTAACACCCCGTAATTTTACAAAATTAAATAATTATATAAAAAATAATAAAATCATAATTTTTCGTTAGTAAAGTTTAAATAAATGAAATTAAGCTTTAGGACCTATCCCACTGTGTCCGTACGAAATGCCATTTACAGTGAAAAAACACATATAACTTGCTGAATTTGGTAAAACGGGCTAAAAAATTAGAAGAAGTCAAACCCAGTGGCATTTTTGTAATATAATGGTTACGAGATTTTAGACTAAATACGTGCAATTTCCAACCTATAAAAATAAGTTTTAATCCTATTTTCTAATTCTACTTTAGTCTAAACACCTTACCACCAATCTCCATCAAATCCTAACCAAAATAAAATTAAAAATACCATTTTATCTGACCATTTAATTTCTTCTACCTTTTCCATCTTCTTCACCAAACTTTGAAAATTTATAACTTCTCCGTTTCGCAACAGATTTCAACCAAACCAACGGAAAATCGAAGGATGTAAAGAATACTATGATCTTATATCATTTTGGAGGTGGTATCTATAAGATCGGAGGCACAATATACCTGAACAGAGAAGAACAATGATGAAATCTCATACATAATTTTCATTCTTCTCTATCAATCTTCAAATAGCGTATCTCTTTCGTTTCTTAGTGGATTTTAACCATCTATCCATCAAAATGACTGTGGAGATGAGTAATATAATTTAGTAAAGAAATATTGGTGAATTTCTATGGTTTCTGAGCAAAAGGCACATGACAACGGAGAATGATGAGTTCTTCTTCATTTGGGAGTTTCAGTCAGTGGGACTCTTCCTATTTCGGTATATATTAATAAAACTTAGTAATTCACCCCTTATAGTCTTAAATCAAATTATAAATGATGAAATCGAAAAAGCATTTTTTTATATATACATACATGATTAGATGTAGTATGCCATAGCTAGATAATTAAAAAGGTGACTTTTTTAATCACTACGCCATAAATGGCCTACTGCAACACAAAAAAATGTTGGCTCAGGCCCGAAAAATGTTGCCATAGGTCTATGGAAACACTTTTAGGGTGATGCAATTTTTGTCGTTGCCTTAGACCTCAAAGGCAACATTTTGACTATCTAAGGCAACATAAGTAATATTGTTGCAATAGAACCCTATTTGGGTCTATGGCAACACCCATAGGTGCCTGTAGCAACATTCAAAAATGTTGCTATAGATATTGATTTTCTGAATTTGTGGGGCCCACAATATAGAGCATATTTGATTTTTTAATAGAAATAAATATTTATTTAATAAAATGCTATTTGCATAGAATTTGATATTCAAACAGTAATTTATTTAAATAAATATTTTATTTTAACATTTGAAATAGTACAAATTCCTGACTCCACTATTTTACAATTCAATGATATATAACACTGATATTCACATATACAGATATTCCTCACTACATCACTCAGTTCACTCATTACATATGCAGTTTCAATTTATACAGACACCGACACTAACAAATATATGACGAGCCGAAGGCGAGCCGAGTGTCGAGCCGAAGGCGAGGCGAGAAGCGGGTCTGGGCGCAGCGCCGGCGGGGGTCCGGGGCACCGCAGTCCCGGCGGGGATCGACCTTTTTTGAAACGACGTAAAATGATGTACAAATGAACACCTCCTGCGAATTTGAACACCTCCTCGATGATTGACTTTTGCAACTCTTTCATGGCTTCTTCTGAATCATCCGACCTTTTTCCAACCATCATTCTTAGCTCTGCCTTGGTAAAAGACCTGAAACCATGATAAATAAAAATTGACATTTCATCGAACATGTTGCGTGTTAATAAGTAATACATTACCCTTCATCGAACATGTTGCCTAATCACCTAATCACAATCGCTGGCATAACCACCCATTCCTTCCTTCCACAAAACAATAACAGCAACCTACCATTCCACCACCAACTTCCTTTCACCAACCAAACTGCCTTAACCCAAACTCCTCCCTGCTACATTTCAAGCAACAACAACCTTCTCAAGCAACCACTGCATACTTCATTATCGAAACCCCTACCAGCAAACTGCATTTTCTTCCAAACTACCATCTCACAACCAAAACATCCCAAACGCGCAACAACAAACAAAGCTCTAACCTATCACTTCATATACTTCAACCTCCATCACACCTTCATATCCAACTTCTACAAACTGCGACAACCAGATTCACCATCCAGCTACAATCAGCCACAAACTCCTGCCCCTATCACCTAACGAACTCGAACCATTTCTGCACATAGCAC
This sequence comes from Allium fistulosum, assembly GCA_030737815.1. Classification (NCBI taxonomy): domain Eukaryota; kingdom Viridiplantae; phylum Streptophyta; class Magnoliopsida; order Asparagales; family Amaryllidaceae; genus Allium; species Allium fistulosum. The sequence continues at coordinate 73,777,286 of CM060903.1, forward strand.
AACAAATCCCTTCCTCTACAATCTGTCACAACCAATTCGCATCTCCTCACTAACCCTATGCCTTCACCATCACAACAACCACCTACCTGCCTTCTCCGACAACCCGAACTACCCCTACACCCTAACTTCCTCACCAATCAAACTGAAAACCAACCTGTTAAAAACTCCTCCAAATCGCGAACCCACCAGCGCCTCCCATATCAAATTCACCAACCGCAATTTCAGCAACCCATCGACCAGAACTACCTTAAATCACCATTGGCCTCACCTCCATCGCTTGAAATTTCAATCGCAATCACCCACTGCCATAACCCAGTCCAATCATGACCTAACTCCAACAACAATCGCCGATTCACAAGTCGAACAGACATTTCCAGATCTCGACAACAAAGCAAACAGGGCTCGACATGTAGGCAAACAGCAGCGAAATTGGAGGTGAGAACGAAATGGGGAACGAAGCTTGTCTGAGATCACTACCAACCTTTGAAAAAAGGACGAGATTTTGTTTTTGGAAGAAAAAAAAGAAACGAAAATATTATTTGGAAATTAGGGATTTGGAAATTGGGGGTGAGAACGAAAATGATATGAAAAGTAAAGCGGGAAAACGAAAATTTGGAGCAAATTGTAGCGGTGATCCAGTTTAACAATCGGATTAAATGTAGACCGTTGGATCGTATTCACGCGGATTGCTAATTTTATTAATTTTTTAATCTGAATACATCTATAGCAACACTATATAAAAATGTTGCATCGTGTTACACTTTTTTAGCTAGAGCAACACATTTTTATGGCTAAGGTAACACCATAAATACAACGTTGCAGTAGGACCAAAATTTTATATCTATCGCAACATTTTAGCTGGCAACACCTTGCAAAAATGTTGCAGAAGGTCATTTATGGCGTAGTGAATTATGATTAGATAAAATTTGACCTTTCACCGATTTGAAAGTGTAAAACACAAAAGTGCCCTAAAGTAGACATATTATATATCAAATTTGTATTTCTCGATGATAAGAATCCATTAGTGGTATCGTTCGATTTAAAATAATATTGTTAATTCAATAATTTATAAAATCATGGAAATACCCTTAAACTTTAAACGCTTATATCTTTTGCATATGACCTTCGTTTTGTGCGTGGTTTGCGATATTGGGATGGTGGCGAGATGAGGAATGTTTGATGCATTATTTGCTATATTTTAGGATACTTTAGAAAAAACATCGTATTTTAGTAGGTTAGTTATATAGGAGGGTTCTAATAGGGTGTTTTAGTGCATGTATAAGGAAATTAGTCCTTGACTGTGCTAGTGGTGGTTGGTGACGACGGTGTGGGGCTTGATTCCGTACATTTGTAAACTATGAGGCAATAACGAGTTTTGGGTTTGATTCTAATAGTGTCGTAGACCGTTAGGCGAATGACTAGCATTGACTTGACCTCAATAATCACTTACGTTTTTGGCATACGAGCTGAGACTTTAGGCTTGGTTGTGTGCATAGTTTGCAACAATGACGAGTTGGAAATTTAGGTTCAGTCATATTGCAGTCATTTTTGACATGCGAGCTGAGAGTTTGGGCTCGATCGTGTGCATAGTTTTGCAGTGATTGTAAGTTGGAACTTTAGGCTCAATCATAATGCGGTAGTTTTCGGCATGCGAGCCAAGACTTTGGGCTTGGTCGTGTGCATATGTTTAGGCGATGACGAGTTAGGACTTTGGACTCAATCATGTCATAGTTTTTTTTTGGCATTCAAGTTAGGACTTTAGGCTCGATCGTGTGCATACATTTAAGTGATGGTGAATTGGGACTTTGAGCCCAATCATGTCATAGTTATTTCGACATACAAGTTGAGACCTTAAGCTCAATGGTATGCATATGATTAGATGTAGTACAGATTTTGGTAAGGCCATAACATACGATATTCACTATAGTGTCGATCATGTTTAGTTGATTATTAGGTGCAGGTTACACAGGTTAAGGTATGGTTTGAAGCACAAATGTTGTTTTATTAGCTTATTAGTATTATACGCTTATATGATGCGTTTCACTCATCAGACGTATGTCTTACCACCTCTACCATTTTCTTCTTTTTAGTTATGTTCTGATAAGTCGATAGAGAGAACTGATGGTGGCTTGGAGGCGTGATGGTGCAATAAAGACATACATTTTTTTATCTATTAGCTATCTACGATTTATTTAAGTTATTTCTTGATGTAAATTTATTTATGTTACCTGTATAAAGAGACGTTATAATTGAACTTTATTTGATACTATATCGTTTTTATCTATCTAGGACTGTATTACTGATTATTATATTTTATTCTTTTGCTTGAGTTTCAGAAAGTATAGAATATTGTAGATAGCTCTATGATATGTCTTTATATTTTACCTTAAAACGATCTGCCGTCTATGAGGTCCGCAATGTCTGCGTCATTTTATGCATGAATTGAGGCGCCTAGACGGGTGGGCTGGTTCAGTATCTTCTTTATGCGTTACTTCTCCTCATTAGTATGCGAAGCATCCTTTTTAAAGAGGACGATTCCAGATTGTGTCGAAACTATTCTGCACTTGGAATTCTCCATACCAAACTTTTTTAAGTATGATATCTATGTATATGAATTAAGACAATTTCAGTAAACTCTTAGATCTATCTCTATAGATCCTAATACCAAGTATATAGGTTGCTTCTCCCAAATCCTTCATGGAGAACTTCTTGGACAACCATGCTTTCACTGATTGCAACAACCCAATGTCGTTAAATTAAGAGCACTTCATTGACATATAAGACTAGGAACACTATAGCACTTCTTTGTTCTTTCCGATGTGCTCACACTTCCTCTATACTTTGATAAAATCCAAACTTTATGATTACTTTATCAAAGCACTTATTCCAACTCCTTGAAGCTTGTTTAAGAGCATTAACAATTTGCATGCATTTCCTTCGCTCCCAATAACCTAGAAATCCTAGTGCTGTGACATGTAAACTGTCTCTTCTAAATCACCATTTAGAAATGTCATTTTTGCATCCATCGGCCATATTTAGTTGTCAAAGAATGCGACGATAGCAAGCATTATCTTTATGGACTTAAGCATGGCTACGGACTAAAACATTTTGTCATAATCAACACCTTGAATTTGATGAAACCCTTTCGCAACTAGACTTGCTTTATAGGTCTCTACTTATCCATCTGCATTTAGCCTTTTCTTGTAATTTTATTTGTAGCCTATGAGTTCTATCCCTTTAGGTATGTCAGCCAAAGTCCACACTTTGTTGTCATACATGGAATCCATCTTGAATTTCATAGTTTTAAGCCAAAGTGCAAAGTCTTTATTTGCCGTGCTTGTTGGAATGAGAGAGGAGTGTCATCTTCCATGGCATAATCCTATTTCTCGCCATCCACGAGGAAGCTGTAGTATCTCTCTGGTGCATGAGATTCCCTATTAGACCTTCTAATAGGTTGCATTTTTTCATATAATGGTGAATTTGATTCTCCTATTGGTTCAATCTCTATGTCAATTTCTCAGATCTTATCCAAGTGTATAACTTTGTTGTTAATTTCTTTTGATAGAAATTCATTTTCTAAAAGCACAACATGTGGATAAACAATAACCTTTTATTCCTTAATGTTATAGAAAATATATCTCCTAGAATTCTTGGGATATCGTATAAATTTACGCAAAGCCAATATTGCCTCAAGTTTGTTGGGGCCATCAATCTTGATGTTGGCTAAACAACCCCACACCTTCAAATGCTTGAGGTAGGGTTTCTTCCCATGCCATATCTCATAGACATCTTAGGCATAGATTTTATAGGTGTCAAATTCAACATATGCATTGCGGTTTCCAACGTAAAGAGGTAAATCAGCCTTACTTATCATGGAGCGAACCATATCTAATAGGGTTCGATTTCTTCTTTCTGAAACATCATTGTTTTGTGGAGCATATGGTGGAGTAATCTGAGAAATAATCGCATTATCACTTAAATATCCTTGGAGCTCTTGTCCAACATACTCACCTCCTTAATCTAATCAAAGCATTTTTCTTCTGTGGTTCGTCTGATTTCTCATAGACATCGGATTTATTCTTTATAAGATATATATATATATCCTAATCTCGAGAAATCATTAGTAAAATATACAAATAATTTAAATTATCGTTAGCCACTACAGGCATTGGACCACATACATCAGTATGTACGAGACACATGAGTTTATTAACTCATTCGTTGCTCCCACTAAATGGATACTTGGTCATTTTTCCTTTAAAACACGACTCACAAGTGTCAAATGTTTCAGAATTAAACAACAAAAGAAAACCATTGGTTTTCAGCTTGTATAATCTTTCATCACTAATATGACATAGCCTTTAATGCCATAAGTAATAATTATTAATTCTAACGAAATATTTTTTAACAGCACAGTCATGATTAAAATTTAATGCATAAATTCCATTATTTAAAATGCCATTGCATATATTATTTCCATCAAACAAAATGTTCATAATACTATTACCAGAACGAAAAATATATCTAGTACCAGACAATCTAAACATAAAAATTATTCCACAAATAATTTTCTTTAACATAATAACAATTATTTAAAATCAAATCAATTCCATTCGGCAAAGTCAAGTGATAGTCCCCAAATGTAGTTGCATCTACAATAGATCCATTAACAACTTGAAGCCTCATTTCACCCTTAGCCACAAGCCATCTCTTTCTAAGTACTTGTTATTAATTACTAATATGAGTTCCAGATCCAATATCTAAAATCCATAATAATTTATTGATTGCAAAACAATTTTGATTCATAAATATACATCTAGGAATGGAAGAAACAGTTTCCTTCCTTTCTTTAACCATTTTCAAATAGTCTGGACAATTGCGTTTCCAATTTCCCTTCTTATGACAATAGTGGCATTCACCCTTGTTAGTAGGAGCATCCTTCTTACCTTTCTTAGAGCCCCACTTGCATTTCTTTAAACCTTTCGAAGGTGTGTCTTTACCCTTTATAGGTAACACCGTGTTTTGATCCTTGAACGATCCCTCAACTGAGCTCAACATATTGAGTAGCTCGATGAGGTTTATGCCCAACTGGTTCATACTGTAGTTCAATATGAACAGCTAAAACCACAGAGTTAGTAAAGCTTGGATCTAATCCACTTGCAGTTCATCGCTTATTTTCACATCTAGCTCTGAAAGTCTATCACTATAGCCTTTCATTTCTAATATGAAATCCTCAACAATTTTCCCTTAGTCATCTTTGTGTAGAACAACTCCTTAGTAATTTCGTACCATGTAGAACATGATTGCTCCCCAAACATAGCTTTAAGGCTTTCAAAGATTTTGTGGATAGATATATATATATTCGTGTTGCCTTTGAAATGGCTTGTCTAAGGTAGACAACACGACCACTTAAGCAATTTCACAATCTGCTACCCAACCGTTATAAGACTTATCTATCTTGGGCTTGGCGCCCTCAACGGGTTTCTCTCTTAAAGGTTCAGTTATCGAGGACCATTAACATCTGTCCGTGATTATTGTCTTAAGTGCTCTTAGCCAATCAGTGTAATTTGGTCCGTAAGCTTATCGTTTTATGAAAATAGTCTTAGGTCTGTCATTCTGCTGCAAATTTTATTTAAGTAGATTAGAACAATTTATACATAGTAGATATTCTTATATTAAAAGATAGGTTAAATGTTACATTTCATTTGACTTTTATGTTTCTCAATACCCTAAGAGAAAACATAGAAATCTTTCAATTTCTCTAATGGATATTAGGACTACCTTGCCTTAGGATTCTGACATTGAAGAATAACAATAAATCATATACCCGCATGCAGTGCATAATATCTTATCGACTGTATCACAAAGAACTCTTAATCCATGGTCTTTGTCCTAATCTCATCTCGACCTTGAGGGAGCTCAACAAATCAAAAGAGATTATTCACTCATATCCACCATTTCACGATGGCCTAAGTATAATGCACGTACTATGAGGAAATCTCAACACAGACGTGCATGTATCTTACTTCATCTAGTCAATATATTAATAATACTACAAATAACATCTCTAGCTTGAGTAAGCTCAACAACTAAAGAGCGTGTAAGTAATTTATCAATATATATATATATATAAATCGTAAAGGACAACTTATATATTAATGATTCAAAATCTTTAATATACATAAACATTGAGTGATATCGATTTAGGGAACAATGTATTTCCTGTAAGATACCCTCGTGATTCAAGTATTGGACACATCTGAAATTACCGCATACGTATGATATATATGTACTCGTTCCTTAAACTTAAGTTGGCTTTCTTCCAGTTCCGTTAAAGTTTTATACATTCATATTATATAAGTTTAATTTATTTACAACTATTTATAGTTTAATTAACTTGTATAATATTCTTATGTATAACGAGTACATATGCACGTCCAGGTGGGCCTGCATTTGACCACAATGTGCATGTATTTTTATTTGTACCCGTGGAAGTAGATTTGATAGTAGCATCCCCACATTTAAACGCCGCCTAGGCAGAAACCGCTATTTTTTTTATTCAGACTGCAATAACTTCTTCATACTAACTCGGAATCAGCCAAAACTTCGACCGATGAACTCCTACCTAAATTACAGACAATATGGTACACTCGGATACTTCATCTTGTGAATGCACACTGTAGTTCTCCAAGGGGACTGACAGTTTACTTAGAAAATAACATGGCACAACATCCTCTTATTTGAACTCCGCCTAGTGCAGAAGCCGCTATTTTTTTTATTCAGACTGCTATATTTTCTTCATACTAACTCGGAATCCGGCGAGACTTCGACAGATTAACTCCCACCTAAATTACGGACAATATGAAACACTCGGATACTTCATCTTATGAACGCACACTGTAGTTCTCCATGGGGACTGACAGTTGTACTTAGAAAATAACAGGCTACCCCACATCCCCATATTTCAACTCCGCCTAGTGCAGAAGCCGCTATTTTTTTTGTTCAGACTGCAATAACTTCTTCATACTAACTCGGAATCAGGCGATACTTCGACTGATGAACTCCCACCTAAATTACGGACAATACAATATAGTTGGATACTTCTTCTTGTGAACGCACACTGTAGTTCTCCATGGTGACTGACAGTTGTACTTAGAAAATAACAGGCTATATCCCCACTTCAACGCTCACTGTAGTTCTCCATGGTGACTAATAGTTGTACTTAGAAAATAATAGGCTACATCCTCATATTTGAACTCTGTCTAGGAAAAAGCCGCTATTTTTTTTCAGACTGCAATAACTTCTTCATACTAACCCGGAATCAGGCAAAACTTCGACCGATGAACTCTCACCTAAATTATGAACAATATGGTACACTCGGATACTTCATCTTGTGAACGCACACTGTAGTTCTTCATGGGGACTGATAGTTTACTTAGAAAATAACATGCTACCACATCCCCATATTTGAACTCCGCCTAGTGCAGAAGCCGCTATTTTTTTTGTTCAGTCTGCAATAACTTCTTCATACTAATTCAGAACCCGACAAGACTTCGACCGATTAACTCCCACCTAAATTACGGACAATATGGAACACTCGTATACTTCATCTAATGAACGCACACTGTAGTTCTCCATGGGGAGTGACAGTTGTACTTAGAAAATAACAGGCTACCACATCCCCTTATTTGAACTCTGCCTAGTGCAGAAGCCGCTATTTTTTTTGTTCAGACTGCAATAACTTCTTCTTACTAATTTGGAATCCGGCGAGACTTCGACCGGTTAACTCCCACCTAAATTACGGACAATATGGAACACTCGGATACTTCATCCTCTGAACGCACACTGTAGTTCTCCATGTGGACTGACAGTTGTACTTAGAAAATAACAGGCTACCACATCCCCGTATTTGAACTCCGCCTAGTGCAGAAGCCGCTATTTTTTTGTTCAGATTGCTATATTTTCTTCATACTAACTCGGAATCCGACGAGACTTCGACAGATTAACTCCCACCTAAATTACGGACAATATGAAACACTCGGATACTTCACCTTCTGAACGCACACTGTAGTTCTTCATGGGGACTGAGAGTTGTAGTTAGAAAATAACATGCTACCACTTCCCCATATTTGAACTCCGCCTAGTGCAGAAGCCGCTATTTTTTTGGTCAAACTGCAATAAGTTCTTCATACTAATTCAGAATCCGGTGAGACTTCGACCAATTAACTCCCACCTAAATTACGGACAATATGGAACACTTGGATACTTCATCTTGTGAACGCACACTGTAGTTCTCCATGGGCACTGATAGTTGTACTTAGAAAATAACAGGATACCACATCCCCACATTTGAACTCCTCCTAGTGCAGAAGCCGCTATTTTTTTTGTTCAGACTGCAATATTTTCTTCATACTAACTCGGAATCCAGCGAGACTTTGACCGATTAACTCCCACCTAAATTACAGACAATATGAAACACTTAGATACTTCATTTTGTGAACATACATTGTAGTTCTCCATGGGGACTGACAGTTGTACTTAGAAAATAACAGGCTATCACATCCCAATATTTGAACACCACCTAGTGCAGAAACCACTATTTTTTTGTTCAGACTGTAATAACTTCTTCATACTAACTTGGAATCTGACAAAACTTCGACCGATGAACTCCCACTTAAATTACGGACAATATGGTACACTCAGATACTTCATCTTGTGAACGCACACTGTAGTTCTCCATGGTGACTAATAGTTGTACTTAGAAATTAACAGGCTATATTCCCATATTTAAATACTATTTCTCTATGAGATGTAAAAGGGTATATTTGGAATTTCAAAAAGACACCGAGTAAATCTATTCAATGAATTCTCTTTATTAGTAGTAAAGATGTTAATTAAATCTTTTAAAACTCAATTTTAATTTTTTATTCGATTAACTAATTAATCAAATTATCTTAAATTAGAAAATTTATTTTATTCATCCGAAATAACTTAAGATGAATATCAACTATAACACTTACAATTTTATATATACGCACATATAATTATATATGTATATTATATTTTGTTAATTAGCATAATTAATTACACAGTGAAAGCAAGCTGTGAGTCTAACTTTGAGAGCGTATATCTCTTTGAACTATTATCTGATTTGTGTCAAACTTTTTTTTATTGATAGTATTGTTTTTGAACTGCATGGTTGCCAATTCAGGTCATTCCGACCTCTGTAGCTTATAAAAATCTGCTATCAAAGTTTGATTCGGAGCATGTTTTGCTCCAATCGTTTCCAGTAAAAATCTGGCTGTGAGACCAACTTTGAGAGCCTATATCCCTCAGATTTCTTATCCGATTTGTGTCAAACTTATTTTTATTGATAGTATTGTTTTTGAACTATATATTTGCCAAGTTTCAGGTCATTCTGACCTTTGTAGCTTATATAAATTTGCTGTCGAACATTGAGTCAGAGCATGTTTTGCTCCAGCCGTTTACATTAAAATCTCGCCGTGAGTCCAACTTTGTGACATTATCTCTCTCTCTCTCTCGTTTCTTGTCCGATTGTATCCGTTCTTTTTTTATTCAAAGTAGAGTTGTTGAACTCTATGCCTATAAAATTTCAAGGCTTTTAGACCGAGTTGTTTCAGGTTAGTTACCTGCTATAGGACTTTGCTATGCTGCTTCCACCCTGGATATTCTACTTATCTCTTTTTGTAGTTTTGTAGTCATTTTGTATAACTCTGATATGTATCTATTCAGTTTGACTCGTTGTATATACTGTGGTCCTTGTACCACTTCTGTTGTATCATTTTGTATTGTTTTGGGATGTACCATAATATATGTTCTATTATGTGTTTATCATATTTTGTTCTGAACTCAGCTCTGATACCAAGCTATGACGCCCCACCCCGAGACCCACATTAACAAAGAGTATTACTGAGTAATACTGTTTGCTAATACGGAGAATATGGTTGGTTAGGGGCGACCATCCATAGCTTTGTCTTAAACATCTATTGAATACATCGATTGGATGCTCTAATATTTTTTTCTCTTTCTCAAGTAGATCGACATATTCAATAAATGCTTAATACAAAACTACAGTGGCTAACAGATCTTTCAGAACAAAATACAGCAACAATAGATATAACATATCATAGAACATCAGTCAAACATATATATGTACATATACACAGATAAACCCAAAAGTCAATGAATGTGTTGCTTCGAACGAACAAGTCCGGAATTAACCGATTTCAAGCTGCGATACCCCACCCCGAGACCCACATTAACAAAGAGTATTACTGAGTAATACTGTCTGCTAATGTAGAGAATAGGGCTAGTTAAGAGCAACCATCCATAGCTTTGTCTTAAACTGAAAGTCTATAGTATGGTGGATCGATTATACAAATGACAAGTATATAACTAAATTAAAATATAGTGTAATGATAGTGAAGAATGTAAATAAGAATAATCACACCAGGGTTTTTATACTAGTTCAGACCTCCCATCCTACATCCAGTCCCGAAGCTCCTCTTCGAAATTTCCTTTCACCAAATAACCCTCACTTCACCCGGAGGAACAGGTTTACAATAGTAGAGTTTCTTTGTCAACTATGTGTTCTCTATTACATGGATTTTGACTATTTAGTACAATTGAACTTCTTATATCTCTTGAATGATTGAATACAATATTGTTCGAGAGAATATAGAAGTGTATGATCTCAGATTGGATAGTAAGTAGATGATTAGAACAAGAGATGATCAAGATAGAGAGTCGATTTTTTTTTATCCTTCTTGGTTCTTGTTTATATAGTTGTAGAGTGTTGCTTCTAGTAGTTGCAACTCTTTCCTTTCAGTCTAGAGTCGTTACTGTTCACTGGTGAAGAGTTGTGGAGGAGAGATGGAGTTGTGTCTCTTTGGAGATGACAGTTGTTATTTGAATTTTTGCCCCGAGCCCAGTTTCAGACGACTGAATGGTGTTTTCAGACGTCTGGAACCTAATATTATTTTTTTGTCCAGTATCTACGTTCAGATGTCTGAAGTTCTACATTCAGACGTCTGAACCTGTCAAGTGAGGTTTTTCTGGATTCTTTCTTGAGTGTTTCTTCCTTCGATCTTTGTGCAACTTTTGTAGATGAATTTCTTTAATGCCTTAGTCATCGTCTTGTCAAGGTAGTGGTTTGTCTTGCTTTGTATTCATATCTGTATAGTTGTATGATATGTATATGATTTCCATTGTATAGTTGTCATCATCGAAATCGTAAACTAAGGGTTCTAACATTCTCCCCCCTTTTGATGATGACAACTATATAATGTACTTAGATAATAATTACAAAAAGGTTCTCCCCCTAAATTTGATCTCCCCCTACAGATGCGCATATCTATTTGTCTCCCCCTTTGTCATTATCAAAAACAATCGAAGAATTATAACAATAATGCATAAACAAGTATGATGTTCATACAGACTTATATTATTAACAAACAAGGTTATGAGTACATCATTAAGCATAAAAAGAAGAATATTTATAGTGTTTTACCAGAAATTTGAATAGAAGTTAACTACAACAAAATATTAACCTTATGAGGTCAAGGTAGATCACCACCAGGGGAGTCTTATTCCTCTTTTCCTTTATCGCCGGTTTTTGGCGATGTGTGAGGAGATTGGGAAGGTGTAGACCAGTCAGTTGAAGGTTGACGATCTTGTTGAAGTGCATTATTAAGTTTGGATACCACTGAAACCAGAGAATCTTCAACTTTGGAAAGTCTTGTGGACAACGTATGATTAAGTTTCGCAATTTGTTTACCAAGGATAATTTGATTTCTTGATAAGAGCACTTGGTTTTGCAAGGTTAAGTGAGTAATAGTCTCGTTAGCATTAGGCTGAGTTCGTGCTTCCAATATCTCCATATCGGAGTGATATTCAAACGAAGAAGGAGGAGGTGGAGATGGTTGCCTTAGTAGTTCAACACCACCTTCTTGTTTTTGTTGTTGTTGAGGAGGAGGTTGATCTTGTGCAGTTTTCCATTCTAGAAACGTTATATAGGATGGTGGTTCCTCTGGCAAATGCATTAGATTAAAAAATTTGGTTCCACTATATTTGACAGGTAACTCCTCAAAAGCAAAAATGTGTGATGGGATGTTTAGTGCTTTGAGAATTCTCATAATATAAGCCGGGTAAATGATTGTATGGCGATATCTATTCCAAAAACCTTTAAGTTCATCGAAAATGAACCGAGCCCAATTAATCTTAGTTCGACAAAAAAGAGCATATAGAGCTTTGTGCTCAAGATCAGTAACTTGTTATGGCTACCTAATCGAAGGATAATGGTATTTATAAGCATTCGGGTAAGGAGCATAGCACGTGGCCTAAGGTATTTGGATGAAAACTGAGGCATTCGATTTTCCCATAATCGATGAGTGATAATATCACGAGGTTTGAATCGCATATCCTCCATTTCAGATAATCTGTGACCCATATAAGAGCATTCTAAAATTTGTCCAATTATAGCGGGGGTTAACTTGATTGTCGTCCCATAGACACTCGCCCATAACCACTGTTCATCATTCTTAGTAGTCCATACCGATGAACTATCCAGATTAGCGTAAAAAAGTATATAGCCAATTGATCGATAGAAATATCGTTGGCATTAAAAGAAATAAGGGTTTTTAATTCACCTTGCTCACAGATGTCATCCATATCGTATGAAGAAAACTTCATTAGGTTATAAAAGGGTCCAAGATGCATCTTCTTAATCTTCAAGTTGTCAAACCATCGTATAGTTGTTGGATTGTGAAATAACCAATCGTTGATTTGAGTGTCAGTTACCATCAAAGATTGAGAGGAGGATCCTTCTCCATGCTTTTATTTTTGGGTACCTATAAAACAAAAATTATTCAATTGGTACCCACTTCTTTTATTAGGGTCCTAAATGTTAGGAGGGGAGGGTAGCCATACCCAAGTGGATTCGGGTCCTTTAAAAGTATAATTGTTATTAAATACTACACTTGATAAAAAGCTATCAATATGTTTTTGTCTAATTAACTTATTATTAGATTTTGGTATCCAAATTTTTATATTTTTAGATTTTGCATATTTACTTAACTTTGGTGTCTTTTTGAAACTTTGATACAAGATACTTTGCTTTATAGTATTACCTTTTTTCTTTTGTGAATTCTTTTCAAATCCTAATCCATTTCGATTACCAGAAGGTTTTGAAATTTTAATTAAATTATCAAGATCTTGTTTTCCTTTGTTAAACTATGAAACATTGTTAGTAATTTTTTCTAGCTTATCCTTTAATTCACAAATTTCAGTTTTTGAAATTTCTATACTACTTTTTAGTTCAATATTTTCCTTAATCAAATTCTTATTCTCAAGTTTTAACCTTTCTATTTCACTAAGTTGTGTATCATATTCGATAGACTTTTTACACTTTTCTTGTGAAATCACCAATTCTTCTTCTAAAATAACTTTTTCATCCTTTAATAATCCAATTTCTAGTTCTAGTCGATTTATTTTGGCTAGGTGTTCTTTATTCAATTTTTTGATTTGTCTAAACTTATCATCGAGTTCCATACTTAATTCTAATAGTTCATTATAGCTAAGTTCAGAACATACCTCATCAGTGTTAGCCATAAAACATACATTAGCTTGTTCTCCATCGCTATCACTATCACTATCCGAAGATGATAATGAATCGAAATCGTCCCAAGTGACTTTAAAAGCTCTTTTCTTCTTAAATTTCTCAAATTTGTTCTTTTTCTCATTGTTGCATTTAGGACAATCCTTCTTCATGTGTCCGTATTGATCACATTCATAGCACTTGATTTGAGATAGATTTGTTGTATTGGATTTCCCTTCTTTTTGGAATTTGGTCATCTTTCTAAATTTCTTGAATTTGTTGTAATTCTTGGCAATGGAAACTATCTCTTCTTCATCCAAATCCGAGTCATCATTCTTTGCTTGAAATGCTATGTTCTTCTTTTCAATATTTTGTTCTTTTCTAGCTTGTAAGTTAGCTTCATAGGACATTAAATTTCCTATCAACTCTTCAACCTTGAGAGTAGAGAGATCATTAGCTTCTTCAATAGCTAATACCTTCCTTTCCCAATCCGATGTTAAAGAGTTGAGTATTCAAGAAACTAAATCAAAATCAGTAAACTTAACTCCTAATGCCATAAGATCATGTTGGATAGTTTGAAATCTAGAATACATGTCAACAATAGTTTCATTTTGCTTCATTTTAAATGAACAGAATTGGTTTTGCAAAATTAAAATCTTAGTTTGTTTGACCTTTGTTGTACCTTCGTGTGTGATTTGTAAGGTACGCCAAATGTCAAATGCAGTGGTACATAACATGACACGTGAAAACTCATTTTTATCTAGAGAGCAAAATAAGACATTCATAACTTTAGCATTGTTTGAGGCTAAGGTCTTTTGTGCATCGGTCCAAGTGTTCATAGCAGTGTTAGGTGCTTCATACTTACTTTGTGTGGCAGACCATATTTCTAGACCATTGGCTTCCATAAAGATACGCATACGAGTGGACCAGTATGCATAGTTGGAGCCATTAAATATTGGGGGACGTGCGGTAGATTGACCTTCTTAAAAGATACTTGCCATATTAGTGATTCAAAAACTTGTTACAGTACTTTTGATCAAACCAAGCTCCGATACCAATTGAAAGTCTATAGTATGGTGGATCGATTATACAAATGACAAGTATATAACTAAATTAAAATATAGTGTAACAATAGTAAAGAATGTAAATAAGTATAATCACACCAGGATTTTTATACTGGTTCGGACCTCCCGTCCTACGTCCAGTCCCGAAGCTCCTCTTCGGAATTTCCTTTCACCAAATAACCCTCACTTCACCCGAAGGAACAGGTTTACAATAGTAGAGTTTCTTTGTCAACTATATGTTCTCTATTACACGAATTTTGACTATTTAGTACAATTGAACTTCTTATATCTCTTGAATGATTGAATACAATATTGTTCGAGAGAATATAGAAGTGTATGATCTCAGATTTTCAGATTGGATATCAAGTAGATGATTAGAACAAGAGATGATCAAGATAGAGAGTCGAGTTTTTTTTATCCTTCTTGATTCTTGTTTATATAGTTGTAGAGTGTTGCTTCTAGTAGTTGCAACTCTTCCCTTTCGGTCTAGAATCATTACTGTTCACTGGTGAAGAGTTGTGGAGGAGAGATGGAGTTGTGTCTCTTCGGAGATGACAGTTATTATTTGAATTTTTGCCCCGATCCCAGTTTCAGACGTCTGAATGGTGTTTTCAGACGTCTAGAACCTAATTTTTTTTCCAGTATCTACGTTCAGACGTCTGAAGTTCTGCATCCAAACGTCTGAACCTGTCAAGTGAGGTTTTTCTGGATTCTTTCTTGAGTGTTTCTTCCTTCGATCTTCGTGCAACTTTTGTAGATGAATTTCTTTAATGTCTTAGTCATCGTCTTGTCAAGGTAGTGGTTTGTATTGGTTTGTATTCGTATATGTATAGTTGTATGATATGTATATGATTTCCATTGTATAGTTGTCATCGTCGAAATCGTAAACTAAGGGTTCTAACATAAACATCTATTGAATACGTCGATTTAGTACTCTATTTTTTCTCTCTCAAGTGGATCGACATGTTCAATAAATGCTTAATACAAAACTACAATGACTAAAGGATCTATCGGAACAAAATGCAACAATAATAGGTACAACATATCATATCCAAATACTTCATTAAAATTAATAAAAGTCACCTTTGGCAATAATTACTAAAATTATTGCATTTTATCAAATTAAAACCATATATTGCTCATTTTCAACACAAACAACCAAAATAAAGTTTCTAAAACTTTATTTTCACATTTTATATTTAAAACCCATTGTTTATTTAAAATAAACAATTTAGACCATCTCCAATTATTTTTATTTCTCCAATATTAAATTATAAACACCTATTAAAATTATATATCCTCTATAATAAAGATAATTTCAAAGGAACGTTTTGCAAACGGTTTTCTAAAATTGAATATGGTTATGCTTTTAATTGGTTATGTAAGTATAACCTATTGGAATCTAAATAATGATACCATATAGTAGTTTGAGTAAGTAAGGTAAATAATTCTAAAGAGGAGATTATAAATCTCAAAATAAACGCCAAAGATGGCAATCACAAATCTCAATGTATAGAACTCGATATGAGCCCAACTTTGAGAGCCTATATCTCTCAGATTTCTTATCCAATTTGTGTCAAACATTTTTTATTTATAGTATTGATTTTGAACTATATGCTTGCCAAGTTTCAGGTCATTCCGACCTTTATAGCTTATATAAATTTGCTGTCGAATATTGAGTCAGAACATGTTTTGTTCCAGCCGTTTACGGTAAAATCTGGCTGTGAGTCCAACTTTGTGGCGATTACATTTTTTGATTTTGATCTCATATCGAGTTCTATACATTGAGATTTGTGATTTCCATCTTTGGCGTTTATTTTGAGATTTATAATCTCCGTTTTAGAATTATTTACCTTACTTACTCAAACTACCATATGGTATCATTATTTAGATTCCAATAGGTTATACTTACATAACCAATTAAAAGCATAACCATATTCAATTTCACAAATTTCAAATAATCTATTGGCATTGCCTTAAATAAAAAAAAGAAGTCTGATTCTCGAAAATGAAAACGAAATCGATTCGAAAGCAATGATGGCACGATGGCGAGGTGAAAGGGGCGATCAATTTCGGCGGCGATGGCAGTAGAGGGTGCTCAGTTCGAGCACAGCTGGGTCACGACCTTTAGTCGTTGCGGTTAAGGTCGCAGGTAAGGTGCGGCGATGTCGGCAGTAGGTGATGTCGTAAGGCGTCGCTAGGTGGTTGCTGTGAGTCAAGAGGCAGCTAGGCCGGCGATTTGAGGAAAATGTGGTGGTGACGTGACCGATCTTAACTCGGAAGGGGAGACGTGATGACGATTTGTTGGTGGGGAACTAGGTGAGGTTGTCCGATTTTGGAGGATGCAAAGCAGGAGTTCTCATAGATGGTTAGTGATAACAAGTCAGATGTAGGTGTCCTTTGTGTGCACGCAACTTTCAGTCTTCGTAGGAAAATCAACGAGCTATAGTGGAGTTGGTGAACAGCAGGTTAGGCGGGTTGACTAGGTAAGGAAAAATTAGTTTAAAATTTTAGTTAAATAATGCAAAAGTTTATAAATCAAATATTTATAAATTATATATCTCATTCGTACAAGGACTAAAATGAACGAATCAAGTTGTGTTGTGCTCATGGCATCGAGTGCTATACATGGGAATTGGTTTGGAATGTTTCTGAGTCGGCTGGAATTTTAGATAATTCAAAAATCTGGATGTTTGGCAAATTTAAAAATCAAGGTGAGTAAATCTCACTCGATTTGGTTGACTGGCTTAATTTATAATAATTAAAATTAATTATTGGATGCTTGGTTGAATTTATAAATTATTATCAGTTTGGATGTTATATTATATATATATTAGTATATATATTAGTAGTTGGTTATATTTTCCGCCGTTGGAGCAAATGAGAGACTATGCGCCCCGCATAATAGCGGATGACCCTATATTACCGCGATATCTCTCCTCGAAGCGGGATTGGTATTTTATGTTATATAACATCTGTGGATATGGGGAAATAGGTTGGAGGGATCCAACTGGATTCCTCAAAATATATTGATTGTTGTTCATATATATATTCAGATATAATTAAAATGAATAATCTATTATGGATTGTTGTGTGATTTGATTGTTTGGATGCTATAGTAGCACTGGTCCTAATTTTTATATTATAAACACCATAAATAATATTTTTGATTTTAAAAATGGAATTCAAAAGTGATTTGGAAAGTGAAAATATTTATATTGAATTTTGGAATTATTTAAAAAGGAATTGGGTTGGATAAAATAAATAAACAAATAATTTAAATTTGGATATTTATTTAGCTATTTCGCAAAATGGTTTCAAATAAAGAATTTTGAATTGAGGATTTTTAAACAATGGATTTTAAATGAGATCTTAAAATATGAAAAGGAAGTTGAAATTGAGTTTCTGAATGAATCTGAAATATAAATTGGAATTTATTAAGAAATAGATTTCTAAATGTGTTTTAAATGTAAATCGATTTATAAATGGATTTTAGCAATATAAATCTGTTATAAACTGGAAATGAGTTTATAAAATTTATAAACGATGTTTATAAATAAAGTGAAGTGATTATCATTTGATAAATTAGGAATATAGATTCACCGTGTGAATTTAAAATGAGATATGGAAATCGGTTTAAAAAGAAATAGTGGATTCTATTTTAGAATTTGGAAATAGTTGTGAAATTGGAAATGAAATCGATGTGTGATAAATCGAGAGAGATTTATAGATATTAAAATGGTTATATTGGAATTTTAAAAATAGAAATTTATCGATAAGATAAGATTCGTTTTAAAAAGGGATTTTTATTTTTTTAAACTATGTAGTTTAAAAACTGTTTTTAGTATTAAAATATTTTGGGAAGTTAGTTATTTAAATATTTAAATTTGTAGAAATGAAATTCTAAGTTTTATAAACAAGCTTTGTAAATCGATTATTATTATTTACAAATGAATTGGAAATTAGTCATCGTTGTTTATTTAAAAAAAGCGTTTGATATTTTAATAATTACTTAAATGGTTTGAAATTTTATTACTATTCTTAAAAAAATACTTATTTTATAAATATAGAGTTTTGGAAATTGGTTGAAGTTATTTATAAATACTCTCGAGATTTGTAAATTGGATTTTATTTAATGAATGAGATTTTATAAGAGAATCTTATAACGGATATTGGAAACTTAAGAAATTTTATGAAATGTTAGAAACAAGAACTTCGAGAATGAATCTGAATCCATAAAGAAGTTATAGTTGGTTAGACGAGATTATAAGTGAGTATAATTGATTTTGGTTATTGTAAAAAGAATTAATATAAATTCTGGAAATTTAGGAGACAAGTTATGAAATATTTCCTAAGTATTGATATTAGAAATGAATTCGGAAAATAGACTTATAATATTTTCCTAAGTGTTGAAATGAAAGCTTTGGAAATATTTTAGCAACGAAAGGATTTATATAGAGATATTTTTCTAAGTAATGGATTATAAATCGAATTTGGAAATATTTCACTATGTGTTGAAGTAAGATATGACTTGAAAATATTCCGTTAAGGATATAAGCATTTAAAATTGTTTTTAAACGTTGGGATACTGAAAGAGATTTGAATATATATCTGTGTAAAGATATTTTAAAATAAATATTTTGGAAAATTTATAATATGAGCCTAGTGACTGCTTATGTGTGTAATTTGATTGCTAAATAACCGAATATCAAATCTGGCTAAATTCGTTGATTGTTTCGAAGAGACCGGGATCGGATTTAATTATCTGAAAACCACTTCGATCTGATTTGTGCGTTACAAATTATGATATATTGAAGATAATGAAGACGGTGATTTTGGAGATTCGGTTTGTTCAGACCCAGAACAACTTGTATGGACGAATGCTATCAAAACATCGTCATTGAAGGGTGATGAACATTCTAAGTGTAAATGTTCTTGAAAGGTAATTGTAGCCTCAAGCCTCATCAACCGGGAAATGACAAAAACAGGGCATGCAGCAAGGCCAAGTGGGTCGCTCCCATTAGGGTATGATCATCACTCATCTAGAGTGGACATCTATCTTCACTTTCATTTGTATGCGTTCGGGCCCATTAATGGTGATCATATTCGGTACTAGTAGTCAAGTGCTAGGCCAGTCTTGTGTGGCAGGAGTACAAGATGTTCTTGTCAGACCACGGTGCATTTTATCTAGAGATGCACCATCGGAAGGTAGTTCCTTACCTTGTCATAGTATGGAATCCATTCTCCAATAAGCGCCGTACAGTTTTTATTGTGCCCAACTATGCTGAAACGTGAGATGCAACATTTCAACTATTTTATATTTATATTCTATAGACACTATTATAATATTAGATAGTTTGATATAAAATTGTTTTGGTTATCATAAGGTAAAAACCCGTCGTGTTTATGTGTGGCGTGGTCTTATGAGATACCTTTGTTTTCAAAGGATTTTGATAATGGTAATAATTCAAATTGAGTGTGTTTTCTCAAGCTGGTTTTCCAGACTGACTCGGGTGTTATTTATTATAATGCTCGGTTCAGACCGAGTATTACAAATTCAGGTTAGAATGCTATGGAGCTCAGGAGACAAGCTGGAGGAGCCTCAGGCATATTCCACGTACTTGATTATATTTCCGCTATGTGAGTCATGTTGTATATTCAGTATTTGTGAGGACAAGTTACTATAACTGTCCAGATTGATTGTTATACTCTGATGATTGTGTGTATATTAACAGCTAAAGGTTCTTTTGTATAAAAATCTGTTATTATATATTATAATTTGTTCCGCTGCGATTGTGAGATTCTGTGTTATTATTTCTGTTTGTTTCTATCTCTTCTTCTTCTTCACCCCTAGCAATTGGTATTTCCGGTACTTAAATGTTTTGGCATGTTATACAGTGAACGTATTGATGTCGATTTTTGAGGGTCGGAAATCCCGGGTCGCTACAATTTTTGAGCTTGCAAAAAACCTGGGCCTACTAGAGTGCATGTTGTTACCAATTATTGGATAACTATGAAATGACTCACTCGATAGTTTTCTGTTGATCAATGTAACTAAGGTTAAACAAAAAGTATCGAAGTGATAATATTACATAGTTCTCTCGAGTTGAGAATACTATTGAACTTCAATGTGGAACTCCACTTTAATCATAGTTGAATCGTGGCACGACATCCATAGGGCGACTATAGTTGAGTTTGAGTTGAAGCATTGGAAGTGAAAAACTATTCACTATGGAATCCCTCTCCTCGATTATATGAGATTAGTATCATGGTCAGCTGTAGTCAACTCAAAGTTAAACTCTTTGCCCAGAGTAGTTCGGTTAATAATAATAATTATTATTGAACCAAGGACGTTGTATTTGGACTATACAAGCTGAATGTGGATTGTATTGGAATTTTGACCAACAACAAATTTCATAAGTCTTAATGTGATGTAGTTGTAATAAAGAGAATTGATGTAAATAATTTTTGCTATTGAGGACTGCTTAAGATAGTAAAATTGGATTTTACCAAAACCGTGTAAGCAATAAATTCGGCCAAAATTTATACCCCCGGCTAATGTGATCTGTGAATGTTAATATTCGAATTGTTCGATATTAATCGCTGACGTAATTTACACCTATGAGTCACACAACTACAATGTTGAATATTCATAATACGACCCGATTTAAATTATAATTAATATTTATGATATATTAATTATAAAATTTATTTGATGATCAGTACTAAAAATAGCATGTATATAAAAGTTATCACACACATATCAATATGCGATATCGATGTGCATTCAAATTTGATTTAGATGTAAATTAATTAATATGATTTGAAGTAGCATGCAAGCCCATATGGCCCATGGTATGGCTGGTTATAGGGAGGGGGGTTAAGGGGATGATATTTGTGATATTTTTGGGATTGAAATAGTGGAGAAAAGAAAGGATCTAGATCCACTTTCCCTCTCTCTCCTTCCCTATTTAAATCCACTGACCCTTTCATTTTGAGTTTGATCTCTCCTCTCCCCCTCCACCCTATAAGTCGAAATACCTAGCCTCTTCTTGCTTCTTTTTTAAACCAAAGCAAGATTAGGTTAACTTACATCGCAAGGTGTGTAGATCTCTTTGATTAATAATGCCTTCTGGAAGAGATTGGATTCAATTCTGGGAGTTCCACTAATTCAACATTCGAGGTGTCATTACTAAGCTAAAGTTAAGGTAATATTTTACTACATTTCTATTTGTATATATATATATATATATTTACTTCAATATATATATATTTCAGTTCAAATCATAATTTTAATATTTATTCATCAATATATATATATATATTAAATTACAATCTGTTTATATATATAAATTAATTAAATATATTCATTTATTTATAGAACATAATTTTATATGGAAATAAAAATAATAAATTTTCCATAAGGAAATTTACATTTTAAGAATAAACCCTTTTAAACAAATATGTACGAATTTGTTTAACAAAAAAATTTGTTTTTGTCAAATCTAAATTCTGGCTTAAATTAAATACTACATATATTATATTTATATAAATAACATATGTATATATACAGACATTTTATCATGCAATATTATTTAAATATATATAAATGATTATAAATTTAAGATATATTTATAAATTTTTGAAACAAATTCATATGTATACGTATATTTAAATATATATATATATATATAATTTTTTTATGAATTTTAGTTTGAATTTTAATTTTAAAGACATTTTAAATCTAGATTTAGTTTCAAATCTTGAACTTTATAATTTGAATTTTAAATTGTTTTATTTTAATATTATAAATAATTATTTTTGCATATGAATATGGGTATATTATTTTTAGTAATTATTGGTAAATAAACCTTTTCTGAAGAATATAACTAGACTTCAAAGCCAATTTTGTCCAATATAATCACCAATGCTCTTTGACGGGGACGGGCTCCATCACTCTTCCTCATCGGGGACTACCGACTCACTCCAAAAAGGACCGCGTGAGCTACTTAATGATCCCCTCCACACTATAAAGCTGTCCGCCATGGACGAGCCTCTCAACGCTCTCTTCCATGTCGGGGATTGCCAATGCTATAGGCTATCCAATGAGGATGAAATATTATTTGCCCTCTTCCTTGTTTGGGGAATGTCAACCTACTCCGCCAAGGACCGCATAAGCCAATCAACGCCCTTCTTAGTGCTTGAAGGCTATCTGATGAGGGTGAATTGCCATGCATTTTCCTCCTCATTTGGGGACATCCGACCTGCCCCGTTGAGTTTGGATGAGATGTTTGTCCCTTTCATGCCAGGGTGCATCAACGACTATATGGCATGATTGCAACGATCCCGATTTCCTTGCCTATGACATCGCCGTCCCTATTACAGGTTAGGGCACTATCGTCGAGACAGGCGTTGTTACCTTAAGTGATGCTAAAGTTCGGCCTTAGTTATGCGCCCATCAAAAAATAAGTCGGGCATCGTATTAATCGGTTGTGTGTCACCTAAGAGGACCCTCAAGACACTCAATGCTCTGGTTCGTGC
Organism: Allium fistulosum; assembly: GCA_030737815.1. NCBI lineage: Eukaryota > Viridiplantae > Streptophyta > Magnoliopsida > Asparagales > Amaryllidaceae > Allium > Allium fistulosum. Next base: position 73,800,506 of record CM060903.1, read on the forward strand.
CGGGATCGCCCACCACTCATTCTTGCCACATGTCACGTTGGAGATCCCTCGAACCACTCAATGCTCTGGTTCATGTCGGGATCTCCCCAAATCAATAAACAACAAGAGGCTCGGTGGTAACATGCTTGCCTCTATGTATGGCTACAGCTCAACTCAATAATCAGCACTCGTATTCGAGCCCGCTTTCAAGCCTGGAATGACATCAATATAAGTTCTCTTTATTTTAGTTCATATGGACAAGTTACGCTCACCGCCCATCTTATAACATTATACAATTAATAACATTCGAGTATGGATAATACAGGAATTACACTAGCTACATAAAGCGTGTAACCCTGCTGCATAGACAGGAATGGCAGTATCATAGTACTTGAACAAGTTCCACATGCCAAAAGACGGTTCTATTCATTACACCAAAAATGCAAGGCACAAGGCCTACCCATTAGCTTACAAAAGAGAATATCCTCAAAGTCGTTCCACCAACCAGCCATGTCAAGGAGTTTGTCTTCTCCTTGGTCAAAATGGTGGGCATGGCTAGTCCTTCAGTCTCCATCTCTATCGCTACCTCAGCACGTGTCTTGGCGAGGCCCTCAACTTTGAAGCCATTAGGAGAAAGTGGTAGGCAATAGTTTTCCCTGAACATGAAATTCACCATGTTTGTCATCCTTCCCTTCCACAAGCTTTCCTCCTTTAACCTGGCAACCTCCACATCTTCAACCGACTTATAGCTAGTTAGGTGCCTTCTTAGGTCGCCCTTTAGGGTTTCAGCCTCCTTCTCATCCTTTGTCAACCTATCCTTAAGGTCCTCGACGTCCATCTCTGCCTTCTACCTCACCTCGGCCTCAGCCTTCACCACCTTCTCGACCGCCTCTACCTCCTCCCTAGCCTCCCTTGGCATCGGCTATCGCCAAAGCATCCTCGGCAGCCTTAGCTTGGGCCTCGGTACCATCCGCTCTCTCTTGGAGTTTTTCCATTTCATCACAAATGCGGATGGAATGGTATGAGACCTGAACCATAGCCGGCATTGGAGAACACAAATTTAGCAATAGATTCATGGATTAGAAGCTTACCAGCAAGGCATCCCAAGCTTGAATGTTTACCACTTTCTCTGTGGAACAATAGATCCAACCAGAGCTTGGCCGTTTGGTGTATGATAAGGTCTTAATGACCATGAGTTGAAAAGCCTTTAAAAGGTGGTCCGACACTTTCTCATCCTAGCCATAGATGATGTAAAAACCCGATGTCAGGAAATAATTAATACTTAATAAATAATAATAAATCCAAATAATTAAGTCAAACTAAAATAATAATTAGAGAAATAATTAATAATTTGCATGATTGTAGGTGAAATAATTGATATAGCTAAAGAATTGATTTTTTTTATTTGTATTTGGTGTTAATAAATTGATTTGGACATTTTATTGATATTAAAAGTCATTTCAAGAGTTTGGAAATGTAAATAAATAAAGGGTTAATTATAATGTAAATAGTGTGTGTAAATATAAGTAGATTATAAATTATTTGTGATTATGGAACCTTTTTAGTTAAAGAAGAATTGGAATTTATATTTAAAAGTGAACCAAATAGAAAAGAAATGAATATTAGAGAGTAAAAGAGAATATAAATAATAAAAAATAAATCTAGATAAGTTTACATTATAAACTGATTGACTTAAATAAGCCGTTATATTTCTTAATTCTAGAAACCTTAAATTTCTGGGTATTTCGTTTGTGTTTGTAAATATAACCACGTTGTAAGCTACAACTTAGATTTTTATTCCTCTTCAATTCAAAACCTTACCACCTTTCTAACTTTAAAAATTCCAAACAATTAAAATAAATTGTTTAAAATTCTCAAACTAAATTTCTGGGTATTTCGTTTGTGTTTGTAAATAAAACCACGTTGTAAGCTACAAATTGGATGTTTATTCCTCTTTAATTCAAAACCTTACCACCTTTCTAACTTTAAAAATTCCAAACAATTAGAATAAATTGTTTAAAATTCTCAAACTTAGAGTTAAGCTTCCTGATATGCTTCTACATCATCTTACAAGAAGAAACCCCAGTATAAACCATTGATTTTGAGCACTGGAAATTTACAATAAGAGCAAAAGCAAGGAGAAGGCGTCGCTTGTGTCAGTAGTTGGAGTTATTCTTCTTCAGGTGAGTTATTTACAGTTATGCCTCATTAGGCTATGAATTGCATCTAAATCCATGGATATGCAAAGTGATGGTAGAATTTGGATTATAGGTAGTGAACCCTACTTTGATTTAGATCATTTTTGAATTATATGTGATGTTTGGATGCTTAATAATTTGAGTAATGGTAGATTGTTTGTAGATGGTTATGTATATTGCATCAAACATCAAAACTAGGTCCCACATGGCCTGAATTCGATCATCGATTATGAAATAACAGCAGGTGCTAACGAAAGAAAGCACAGGTGTCGTTCGACCATAGTCAACATTCGATCGGTCGGTGGTCCGACTGATCGACCAATATCGATTACGATTATATATATAAATTAAAATAAAATATTACTAAATTATATAAAATAGAAATAAAATAGTATAAGAAATATCATATATATAAACATTATAAATTCATACATGAATATTATATATATATATTATAAATTTATATATAAATATCAATAAACAATTTATATATATGTAATTTAGATAATTGTAATTAAATTAAATAGAATAATTAGTAATTGTGAATAAAATAAGTTTAAAGAAATTATCTATGTAGAAATACTAAGTTACTTTCAAAGTATAGGTTTATATTTGTATAAATTTCTAATTGTAAATTAAAGAAATAAATAATGAAAATGTTTGGAATTTATTAATTAGGAATTTAAAGAATTGATTTGAAATAACCAAAGTAAAATGTATGTATGTATGTATTCTATCTCATATATATATATATATATATATATATATATATATATATATTATAAACCACTTAATGCAAATAATTTGAGATATTCTATGCTATAAGACATATTTTATAAATAGAGTTATAATGTCGTTCGGGATAGGACATTCGATAATATTTCTTCAGTTATACATAGTACTTGTGGCATAGATATGATGGATATGAATGCAGTTTATGAGCATTGAGTAAACGGTTTAGTATCACATAGTGGTATGAGACGTTATATTGATATTTATTTGGTTATTCTATGAAAGTAAATCACACTCAAGTGACGGGTTAGTGATATGGTATTAAGGTGTATGTGAGGGATTATATGTCATCTATCAAAATGTACTTTTATTTGGTGTTGGAGAGGACCAGATTAGGCAAGCATCCACCCTAGCGGCCTGATCGTGGTGTCACTCCCCAGATCGGTAACATCACATATTGATACAACTTAGTGCTTAGCTTTATGCATTTGCCCTTATGTCATTTAGGCCAACAGCCTGCTACCTATAGAGGCAACTGTAGTGTCATGACTTAGACTTCGCATAGACGAGTACCGATGGATACATGTCAAGATGACTATTGAGGTAACTGAAGGCTGTAGAGTCTATGTGACTCTGGAGCTTGCTTTGTGCTATCAGTCTCCCATCCGGTTCTAACGGAGTGGTAGATAGGCATATGCTATTTACACCCTTATTTAGATATAATATTTGATTATGGATCTCACATATTGTAAATATAACTTTACTAGGGAATTAGTGTTTGTCGTAAAGTCATCGTCCATCACTAGTTGTTATGTAATGTATATGTTAAAATATAGTTATGAACCCAATGTGTGATACGCGGTATGGAACATTAGAATTCAAAGATAATAATAAGTTACTTAATGTTTTACTCACTTATTGATAATAATTTTAATATATCATGAGTTCTCTACATTTAGGGTTATTACCTATGAATCGTATGGACATAGACTGACCGTATGTTTTATAATACACGGGGTAGGATCCCGAAATGTGGCAAGTACAGGTACACATTAACATCTTCAGCCATGGATTTTGGAGGCTAGTAGTAGCTTCAGGATGATATATTTCCTTGTATCCTTAATATAGTTATGTATATATCTGATATGTAGTGTATGATGTATGTATTCTGTGGGTATCATACTATCATTTTGTAATCCACATAACCATGTATCTGTTATGTATTATATATGTATAATATATTTTATATGCCGCGTTCTAACTTTGTGACCTCTATTTATAGTATGTGATTATGTATTGTTCTATCTTGAATGCATACGTGGTTATTACTTTGTACTGAGACCTTGTACATTCATGGTAAGTATATTATGTATTGAAAACAGTATCGGTGTTGGCCTAAATGAATATTCACATGTATACCTCATATAGCCTTATTCTTCGCATTATTGGCGATACTACTTAGTAGTACTCTTGAATTGTATGGGTATTAAGGTAGGGTTTTTGCAATTGGTATTAGAGCTGGTTGCCTCGTGCACATGATAGGGGGTTCTCGCATTATGATCAGTGGCAAAGCTTTGATTCTTAACCCTACACCTCCCATTATTGGTTGGTTGCTTCGTGCAACAGTCGAGAAGTTGGCCGTAAAACCACTGTGTCTGAGGTACCCGTGATGACCAGAGTCAGACATCATTTGATATTAGAGTAGGTTAGCGTAATACACTACACTAAGAGTCATGAGTCATTGGCCTATAAGGACATTAGGAGTCCCTTTTTCTTAGGTACTGGGTAGATGTAAACATCATTAGGTGTATAAGATGATTATAAGGAGTAGTCATCTAGGTGTGTATTTGTTATTTGTATGTTTTGATACAAGTATTGTTAGTTATTCTTAATTTATATCTCACTTCTTTGTAATAGTGAGAATGGCTGGACCGTGCACTGGATGTCTTGACCCTAGTCAATCTAGTGGAACTGAGGGAGAATTTATGATGACAGAGCAGTTGATGGAGTTGGTCAGGAGCATCCCACAGTCAAGTGCTTCTATGACTACTAATCCTTCCATTCCTCGTTTTAATTTTGCCAGGATATGCAGCGACTGTGCTAGTCTTGGTGGTAAAGCTTTTAAAGGAACGGAAGGACTGATTGGCATCCAGGTATGGTTAAAAATGTGCGAGCGTATTTTTATAAGGATGAGCATGATAGATAAACAGAAAGTGCATATTGCATCGAGCCAGCTGCCAGAGAGAGCTTTAGACTGATATGAGCTGCTAGTGGTAGAAGTGGATGAAACTGAGATAACTTGGGATCAATTCAAGCTTCGATTTGAGTATAAATTTCTACCCAAGGAAGAGAAAGTTGCAATGGTTTGTAAATTTATTGATTTGAAGCAAGCTCACGTGTATGTTGCTAAATACGTGCTACTTTTGAATCTTTATCTAAGTATGGCCTTTATATGATCAATATACCATTAAAGAAGAACTAGAAGATCGTTTATAGCATGAATAAAGCATTAAGGAAGGCTTTACTTCCATAATTTGATGCTACCTTTGAAAAGTTGGTCGATACAATGCTTAGACTGGAGGAAGAAGAGTGGTTAACGACTAATTTTCTATTGGTTTAGAAAATAGCCAAAAAAATTAAATAAAAAATAACCGCAAGCGCATGGCGTACAATTTTAGTACGTGGCGAGTACGGGTCGATCCGTAGAGAATTGTTTAGATTTTAAAATTTTCTATTCAATCAAATTAAACCAAAAATTGAAGTTGTGATTGTTTTAAGCTAAAAATTGCAAAACTAACTAGAACAAAAGTGATTGAAAATATGAGATTAGAAAACAATTTAGAGGCAAACCCACTCTCATATTTTTGTAAGCAAGATAAAAATAATCTATGATCTCTATTTTTGATGTTAAGTGGAATTAGTGATGTATTTATCATAAGTATGGTTTATTTATGTTATTGATTAACATTACTTAAACCATCAAACTATAATACGACAACCAAAGCCACTTATCAATTCTCATGAAAATGAAGTCAAAGCAAAAGCTATTATAAGTATGATCTTTTACTATTGTATTTAGTATCATAGATCATCAAATTTTGTTTATACCTTAATTTCATAATCAAAAATCAATTAGTAAAATGATGATGTAAATTGTGTTTATGTTTGAATAAGAATAGCCTATTTGTAAATGCAACATAGGCTATCAAATTCATTTTTATAAACTTACACCAATATTTACTTCTCATGAAGCATAAAAGAGACTATAAATCATAAGAAATGTTGAATTTACATAATATTAGAGAGCTTCGTTACCCATAAATTAAAGGGGTTTAGTTACTCATTTGTGTTATCATATCAACACATGTAAATTTCAACATTAAAAATCAAGCAAAAAAGTAAGAGCTAATGAAAATGGAAGAAAAAAGAACCAAGCTACTTGCATAAAAATAAAATTAAACTAAGTGCATAAAAGGGGAAGCTAATATACTAACATTAGAATAAAGAAAGCATGTAAATAAAAATGAACATAAAATAAAAGAGCATGTAGAAAAGGAAAGAGGCTTAGGAAGCCATTTTATTTCTCATTTGATTTGAAACTACATCTTGCATTCTAATGATAAGTAAATTAAAAGAGAAGAAGATCATTTACATGTACATAAGAGGGCTATTTATACATGCACAAAACCCCAATTCAATTTTTAGGGGGCTTCCCGAAATACCCTTTAGGAAGTGTGGCCACCAAGTAATCATTAATCTCTAATTAATCTATCATCAAGTATGCATGGAATTTTAACCTCCACTAACTTGTCCATTAGCTTCTAATTGTAGATTAAGGTAGGTGGATAGGTGGGGTCCTCCATGATGCATGGTTTTGAATTATTTCCATGTTCAATCCTTTGTTCCATCCTTGTGCATGCATATTCCCATGAGAACACCTTCATATTTCCATCCAAAAATTCCTATAATTAAAATGAAAATGTGCAAATAAATATTCTCCAAATTAATTCATGCACAAAATTACTATTTTACCCCCACATTGATGTATGAATGTAGACTTGAAAGCATATTTGAAATTTGGTTTTAAACATGTAAAAATACCCAATTATGACATTTATTTAAATAAAAATAGATTAAATATGGATATAAAAATATGCACATTTACGTGCACATCAAATACCCCCCACACTTACCTTTTTATTCGTCCTCGAATAAAGAAAAGCTAAGATAAATCCATTTTCGTAGGAAACACGATTGCATTGAGCGTATGCAACAAGCCGTTAAACCTCTAGGTGTCCCTAGTAGGACGAGTCTTGTCTCGTGAGGGTTTTCAATGGATACTACCCACAAAATCCAAATGCAACATGAAAATATTTACAAAATGCAAGATTTATTTATAATGATATGAATGCAAAAATATTTACAAATGAAGGATTACTTTTAAATTGACGCGAATAAGTTAAGTATAAGTTCTGGTCATTATCAAGAAATTTAAGTCATTTTACTCGTCAAACTTCAAACAAAAATTAAGTAATCATCAAAATTAGACTTCAGTTTGGCTAGTGGTTTCGGTTGATAACATAGTGCAACTATGAAACAAATCCTTAGTTCAATATCAAAGTTTTTCAAAGTGGTAATTTTATTTCTTTTGAATAACAAGTCAAACCACATAAGTGAAAATAGTGCTTGGATTTCAATTGCTTACTCTCTCTCTCTATTTGAAATTTATCGATATTAACAATATTTACATATGCCTAACTCAGAAAACTGAGGCCAGATATATTACCAATGCACTACCTTTCGGGCTTACGTAAGGGAAATACAGAGTGTGGCAAGTGAACACACAAGTGCGAACACCTATCGACTGTAGGCGTTATTAACGAAAGAATTTTTTTATATACATACACCTAACTCGGGTATACGGATCATGCGCTGCCTTTCGGGCTTACATGAGAAGGGTACAGAGCATGGTGAGTGTACACACTTACGTGTGAACACATGACTCTAGGTGTTAATAAAATATATGCATATATACAAAAAATAAATATACATGAAGAGAGAGTTTTACAATATCATCTTGGCATTACTTAACTTAAAAGATTTAAAATGTTATCGCCTTTACTTTAAATTAACCACTTATTAAACAAAGATTTCAATTAGGATATACTCTATAATTATCACCCATGAACCTTGCCATATACTAGTTAAACCATCGTTACTTGTAATCAAACTTTATTTTTATTTTTGTTAAGACAAATAAATTTTCAAAAATTTCAATTTAATAACCAAAACTTATACTTATCCTATAGTGTTTCTTCAAAAATAAATCAAAATGCTAAAAAGAAAATATTTTTTGGATTTAGAAAATTTGAGATTTTTTTAGAAATTTTAAGTTTTGGAAAGAAAATGAAAATTCAAAAATTTCATGAAAATTAAAAAAATAAAGATGAGACTCCCCTCTCACACACTTAATTTTGACTATGTTCCCACAATCAGTGCATGATATAGTGAGTATAACGGGGAAAATATGCACATATTTACAAAAGAGAGTTAACATTTCTTACTAGATGTAGCTTGGCTCGTGAAGAATCATGAGCTCCTCCTCTTGGTTACTTGGATTTTCCAAGAAAGGTTTCAAACGATAACCATTGACTTTGAAAATCAATCCATCCTGGGGTTTTGTATTTCTATGGCACCGTGTTGAAAAACAGTTCGTACCACAAATGGTCTGGTCCATCTCGATTTTAGCTTCCTAGGGAATAAATGAAGTCTTGAGTCATATAAAAGAACTTTCTGGTTTGGTGAAAATGTTTTTCTTAGGATTGACTTGTCATGAAAAGCTTTTGTTCTTTCTTTGTAAAGTTTCTCGTTTTCATACGCGTTGTTTCTAACCTCTTCTAGTGCGTTGATTTGCAATTTGCAATTTTCTATTTTCACCGGCTTTTTCAAGATCAAAGTTTAAGTTCTTTATTGCCCACAACGCTTTGTGTTCGATTTCAACAGGTAAATGGCAAACTTTTCGGTAAACTAGACAAAATGGGGATATCCCAAGGTTAATTTTAAAAGCAGTACGGTAAGCTCAAAGCGCGTCGGTCAATTTCTAAGACCAATCTTTATGATTTTTAATAACAGTTTTATCCAAGATTTGTTTTATTTGACGATTTGAAACTTCAACTTGGCCACAAGTTTGAGGATGATACAGAGTGGACAACTTGTGGGTTATCGAGTATTTCTTCAACAATGTTACAAAAGAGCGATTGCAAAAATGGGTTACGTTATCATTGATTATTGTGCGAGGTGTGTCAAACTTTGAAAAGATGTTTTCTTTAAGAAATTTCATAACAATTCTATGGTCGTTGGTTTTACACGGAAGGGCTTAGACCCATTTCGAGACGTAATCAACAGCGAGAGAATATACAAATTTCCAAAAGAATTGGGAAAAGGTCCCATAAAGTCAATATCCCAAATGTCAAAGATTTCGATCGTAAGAATGGGGTTTAGAGGCATCATATTTCGTTGAGAAATTCTTCCATGCATTTGGCATCGATCACAAGTTTTACAAAATTTGAATGAGTCTTTGAAAAGAGTGGGCCAATAGAAACCACACTGAAGCACCTTTTCCGCAGTTTTTCGAGGACTGAAATGTCCACCGCACGCTTGATCATGACAAAATGAGAGAACACTCTTGATTTCGCAATCCGGGATGCAACGTCGAATGATTTGGTCAGGACAATACTTGAACAAGTATGGATCGTCCTAATAAAAATACTTCACTTGGGACATGAATTTGCATTTATCTTGTTTCGACCAAAATGAAGGAGTTTCTTTAGTGACTAAATAGTTCACTATGTCGACATACCATGGATCGATAGAGACAGAAAGAAGTTGTTCATCGGCAAAGTTTTCATTGATTGGTAAAGGTGATGGTGCGTTGGGAAGACGAGACAAGTGATCGGCTTTGACATTGTCGGATCCTTTTTTGTCCTTGATTATAAGATCAAATTTTTGTAGTAAAAGGATCCAATGAATTAAGCGAGACTTAGCGTCCTTTTTAGAAAAAAGATATCGAAGAGCGGAATGGTTTGTGTAAATAGTGATGTGTGACCCTATCAAGTATTATCTGAATTTTTCAAGTGCGAAAACTACTACTAGAAGCTCTTTTTCAGTGGTTGTGTTGTTAAGTTGAACATCGTTCAGAGTCATACTCACGTAGTAGATAACGTAAAGGATCTTGTTGATGCGTTGTCCTAAGACAACACCAACTGCAAAGTTCGAAGTGTCAAACATTATTTCAAAGTGAAGATCCCAATTCGGTGAGCAAATTAAAGGAGCAGAAATGAGTTCGTTTTTGAGACGTTCAAAAGTAGAGACACAATCAGAGTTAAAATCGAAAGGAATGTCTTTTCCAAGAAGAGCCATAAGAGATCGAGCAATCTTACAGAAGTCTATTACAAAGCGTCGATAAAAACTAGCGTGGCCTAGGAAAGAGCAAATGTCCTTAATGGATTTGGGAATGGGTGGATTTGCAATGACATTGATTTTCGCTTTATCTACCTCAATGCCTTTATTTTAAATGACATGTCCAAGAACTATGCCTTTAGTGACCATAAAGTGGCATTTTTCCCAATTTAGCGTTAAGTGTTTATCCTTGCATCGTTTAAGAACGATGGTGCAAGCACTCAGAAAAAGAGTTTCCAAAGATAGAAAAATCGTCCATAAAAACTTCAAAAAAACGTTCGATCATATCAGAAAAGATGCTGACCATGCATCTTTGAAATGTAGCAGGAGCGTTGCAAAGACCAAAAGGCATACGTCGATATGCAAAAGTGCTAAAGGGACACGTGAAAGTTGTCTTCTCTTGATCTTCGGGAGCGATTGGAATTTGGTTATAGTCGGAATAACCATCAAGAAAGTAAAAGAATTCATGGCCGGCTAAATGTTCGAGCATTTGGTCGATAAAAGGAAGAGGGAAGTGATCCTTACGTGTTGCGGTATTTAATTTTCGATACTCAATGCAAACATGCACCCGTTTGAGTACGAGTTGGGATAAGCTCGTTAGAATCGTTCTTAACAACGGTAATTCCCAACTTTTTCGGTACAACATGAATTGGGCAAACCCACGAACTATCAGATATTGGGTAAATAATTCCATTATCAAGAAGTTTGAGAATTTCATCACGCACCGCATCCTTCATTTTTGGGTTAAGCCTTTTTTGCGTGTCACGAACAGGCTTGGCATCTTCAATTAAATGGATACGATGTTGAACAAGAGTGGGACTAATTCCCTTTATATCGATGATTGACCATTCAATTGCTTCCTTGTTTTTTGAAAGGATAGAAAGTAAGGAAGTTTCTTGATCAAGAGAGAGAGTCGTAAAAATTATAATGGGAAACATTTCGTTATCACCTAAGTATGCGTACTTAAGGTGTTCGGGAAGAGGCTTAAGGTCCAACTTCGGGAGTTGCTTGATCAAAAAATTAGGTTGAGATTCTAATTCAACTGGAAGCGATTCACAAGGGAGCGTGTATTCAATATCGTTGGGGATTTCGTGAAATAATTTTTCGTACTCGGCCTCGCGTTCATCATTAAGGTCAATCGTCTCATTTTCAAAGTTTTCGTGAATGGCATTAACTTCCAACGTTTGGTTGCTAGGTTCATTTGATTGGTTTTCAAGATTGAAAATGTAAGATCCAATTTCATGTTTCCAAAAGAGATTTTCATCCAACCATTGTGATAATTGATTAAAGAATTTGAGGTGGCTAAGAATCGTCGGCCCAATATCAAAGGGATTTGACTCACAGGGTTGGTCACATGTTGTGTTTCAAGAATGATAAAATCAACCGGGAATATGAATTGCCATACTTTGATGAGCACGTCCTTGATTTATCCCACGGGCTTCCTAATGGAATGATCGGCGAATTGAAGTGTGACCTTTGTTGGTTTGAGCTCACCTAAGCCTAATTGTTCATACACAGAGTATGGAATCAAATTGACACTCGCGCCTAAGTCTATCAAGCATTTTGTAACACCCCATATTTTCATGACATTATTTAGGACATTTAATTGGTTAAATTAAATAAAATAATATAGAGATTAATGGGTTGAGATTTGTTTTAGCTCTAAGGGTAGCCGTGCCATAATAGTGTGTTAACTAATTTAAAATAACCTAAAACAAAGGTGTTACGAAATAACAAGGGCAATATGGGAAACAGATGGAGTTTATACCCTAAACACTTTGGAGATAGAAACTCACGTTCATTTCATTTTACTCAAACTAAAAACACTAATGTCGGCCACCATTTTCACTCTCAATAAGAAGATTAAAGCTAGGAATCAAGAGAAGGAAGATAATCAACTTAATCAATATCTAATCTCACATCTTATATCTCAAAGCTAAGGTGAATAATCACTACATCCCATTTTCTTTTAGTTTTTGGTTTTAAGGTTAGATCTGAAATGTTTTTGCAAGTATATGTCATGTTTTGATGATTAAAGTTATATATATATATACACATATATATATATATATGCTTGTTGATGAATTATATATGTTCATGTTAGATTTTTTATGATATGTTTGATAAGAAAACTCTATTTGATGACATCCAAATGCCTTAAAATTTAAATATGGGTCAAAAATGATATTTCAGATATGAGTTTTAGCTTTCACAATTTTCCGAATTATGGTGGATTTTATATTAATTTTCAAGTGAAGGAAATTGTTTATTAGGTTATAAATTATTTTCAGCTAAAATAATTATTATTTGGGGTTGAAATTTTTATATGTTAGGCAACATATTAAAATAGATTTTCTCGGATTTTTCCAAATTTTTCCTAAATGTTTTGATGAATATATAAAATTATTTAAAGTATGGGACTTAAATGTTTTATATATTTAATTAAGGAGAAGAGGCATTTTGTAAAAAAAAATTATTTAAATTTGAAAATAGTGGCAGCACATTTTTGAAAAGAATTTGTTAACCAATGAGGATTTGACAAACAAAGGCAAGTTAGTTGAAAAGCCATCCTTTTTAAGTTAAAAACAAAGAAATCATACTTTTAGCATGTTTCAGCCTATTATAGCAGTAAACCTTCCGGTCCAAACCTTCCGACCAGGTCGAAAGGTTCAAAGCTTTCGGCAAGGTCAAACCAATACATATGGTATCAAGTAACTTGGTACGTAATGAATTGCACAAGGTCGAAAGGTTCTTAGTCGAAAAGTTAATGGCCAAAAAGGTTGGGGTATGTTTGTTTTATAAACCAAAAGCTTTCACCTGCTTTGCTTTCGAATTAAAGCTTTCGACTTGGTTGCTTTCGACCAGGTCAAAATGTTTAAAAAAAAGGTTTTAAACCTTCCGACACAGTCGAAAGGTTTTTGCTGCTACTTTGTTTTGAAACCTTCCGTCATAGTCGAAAGGTTACTGCTGCTTTATATGAATGTTTAGTTTTGAACCTTTTGACAAAGTCGAAGGGTTTACTTTGATTGATTTCGAAAGGTTTACTTATTTTAAAAACTAGCCGCTTCTCCATGCTTTCGAAAGGAAACTTTCGTCTTAGGTGATTTACCTATGTTTTATAAATTAAACTACAACCCAAAACTTTCGAAAGAGTTGTTTTAAAAGATGCTTTAAAGATTTCGAAGCAGAACTTTCGAATTAGTCGAAAGATTGTTTCCAATGAAGTCGAAAGGTTTTAAAAGAAGGATTTCCACCTATTTTAGATTGATCCCAGAAAGTTTTTGAAAGGTTTTAGAAGGCCAATGCTTTCGAAAGGTTTTGTTTACTGAATGTTTTAAAAAGGGGTCGAAGGCAAAGCTTTCGAAAGGTTCAAAAGCTAAGCTTTTGATGGAGTCGAGAGGTAACCTTTCGAAGGGGTTGAAAGGTTTTGCTTCTGAATGATTTTGGAAGGTTTTAAATGGAAGGGTTTCCAAAGGTTTTCCAAGGCAATGAACTAAGTGTTTTAAATTAGGATGTCTAAGGTTTTATTGCTTTCGAAAGGTTTGAAGTTCAATGGGTTCGAAAGCTTTGAGGTTCAATGGTTTCGAAGGGTTGAGTTTCAATGGTTTTGAAAGGTTTTAATTTCTGAGGGTTTTGAGGGTACCAATGGAAGCAATAAATAAATATGACCTAAATTAGGGATACAAACAGAAATAGGTTAATCATGGGGCTAACATGATATAAATAGATTCATGGGGCTAGCATGAATCAAATGGTAAATTCAAATAAAATCATGGGGCTAACATGATATAAATAAACTCATGAGGCTAACATGAGACCATTAAGTTCATGGGGCTAGCATGAAATAATTAGATTCATGGGGCTAACATGAATCAAGTGGCAAAATGATGGGTTCATAGTCATCTTAGGAAAACTATGTAATGTGAGATGGATAGTCTACATCAACTTAAGCAAAATGAATGTGGAACCGGTAGTCCCTCTTTGATATAATTAAACTTTAATTGGGGATGGATAGATCCTAATGTTTTCAAGTATGCATATCACCATAATGTTCCGCAAATATATGTTTTAACCATTGTGGATGCAGGGGCACGGAATATGGTTTTATGAAAGGTTTTGTAAAAGATATATTTTAAAAGGATGTTAGTGAGGGGAAACCCGTTCCGCTAAGCGGCGTGGTCTCACTTAACATGTTTAACCGGGATGTATAGTATTATTCATACTAGGCTTTAGGTCTGACTTGAAGTTTATGTTTTCCCCTTAAACTCTCAGGTGCTCAAAATTAATTTGAGTATGTTGATGGATTAAGGTCTTTTTCAGGTTTTAGTAGGATGACGAATAAGGCTACCGGAGGCATGCAGGAGGCAAACGGATAGCTATTTAGGATTGCAGTTCTTGTTATGTTTTGTTGTATTTCCGCTGTGATTGTATATGGTTTATAATGACCATATGACTCTAGTCATCCAAGGGGGTATCCTCATATACCGCTCTTGGCATAATTTGTAATAATTATATTTTATCTATGCCTGGGAATGATTTGGGATTATGTGTTCTGAAACAATTGGTTTTGAAATGTAATGAAGTAAAAGTTGTTTTAAAATCTCTGTTTTGTTTCATATTCAAGTGCTTCTGATATTAATGATACCATTAACATAGCCGTATTTAGTCGTCGGAAGCTAATACTATAGATGACCGCAGCATCTATAGCACTTAGTTTCCTCTAGATAGGGGATGTTACAGCTTGGTATTAGAGCATGTTTTATGAAATACTTTAACTAAATATGATTTTTGAAAACATAATCCTTAGAAATTAGAGTTAAGATCAGGGTATGGGATAACGCTATAGTAACGTACTTGTATTTGCTATATATATGTATACGCTATATCTCTAGACTCCTATCTTAGTTAGGCTATTCATTTGTATCTCACGAGGTTTGAATACAGATATGGAAGGAAGAAGAGGCAGAGTTACTATTGGAGGAGAGAGCACCACCACTAATGGAAATGCCCGACCCAATGCTAGAAAGGGTCTAGGTCAGGCACAAGTTGAAACTTCCAGTGCAGGAATTTCCTAGATGGACATGGAAGCAATGTATCAGTTCTTTGTAAACATGGTGCAAGATGGAATTGCAGCCGGAGTTGTTGGAGGTAATGCTGCTGGAAATGTCGGTGGAGAAAATCCTATAGTTCCAGTGGATATAACTATGCTAAGCTGAGTAGAGACTATATCGGTTTGGGAGGAAAACCGTTTGTTGGAACGGAAGATGCCATTGAAGTGGAGAATTGGCCGTTGAACTGTGAAAGGATTTTTACAAATCTAGGCTTGAATGATGGAGAGAAGAGAAGGCTAGCCTCGAGACAGTTGCAAGGGTTAGCGCTTCATTGGTGGAACAGTGTGGCGGCCGGAGTGCCAGAGGAAGAGTTGACTTGGGCTGAATTCAAGAGGAGGTTTGAGCAAAGGTTCTTGTCTGAGGTGGCCAAGTCGACATTAATGAGAAATTTTATGGATCTTGTCCAAGGACAGATGTCCGTGGTCGAGTATGCTGCAAGGTTTGATGAGCTATCATGATATGGTTAAGCTTTGGTTGACACAGATGTCAGAAGGAATGAGAGATTCATTAGAGGATTGAGGCCAGAGCTGGGCAGAATGACTATGGCCCATATTCGAGATCCTTCTAATGTGGTTGTGGAAATAGCCATCCACCATGAGGAAATGCTTGTTGTTTCGGCTAGGGAGAAGCCCGTTGAATTCCATAGTCCTCTGGGGAAGAAGAGGAAGTTCTTTAATAAGAAGGGCGCTCAGAGAAAAGGAGTCGTCAAGAAAGGGAAAGCAGATATAGTTTGCTACAAGTGTGATAAGAAGGGTCACTATGATAATGAGTGCCGTTCGGGAGATAGAAAGTCGGTTGCGGGAAAGCAGAATGTGCAATGCTATAATTGCAATCAGATGGAGGCATTACAAGAACAAATGTCCAGAAGCCGCCAAGGTCGGAAAAGGAAAGGTCTTTGCTTTGGAACCATCATCTTCTAAATCAACTGCTGTTGAGAAAGGAAAGTATGTGATGGAAGGTATGCTTTTGATCCATGGCATACCAGTTAGGGTATTGTTTGATACTGGAGCATCTCATTCTTTTATTTCTCGATGTTTGGTAGATAAGCTTAACTTAGAACCCTCATATCTAGTTACTTCCTTAAGGTTGCAAATCCGATAGTAGAGTATGCAATGCTTGGGATGAGGTGTGACCGTTTAGAGCTTTATTTGCTAGGTCATACTTTTGAGTGTTGTTTACATGTGTTTGACTTTGGGGGATTTGGGATTATCCTTGGGATGGATTGGTTAAGTAAATATGATGATAGGATATTTTACCATGATAGGAAAATATCACTTAGTCACCCGGATTGTAATGATCAGATAGTTTATACCGTAGAGAACTCTAGTTGTGAAATGAATGCTTTATTGGGTACAATGTGTAGGATCGATTTCACCCTAGAGAGGGGGGTAAATAGGGCGATATTATTAATTATAAAAATTTAATGCAGAAATATATAAAATAATTGCAGCACTGATAATAGCAGAATAATAGCAGCACAGATAATAGCAGAAATATTAAAAGCAGAAATAGAACAACACATATTTACCCAGCTTCGGCAAAACCCTGCCTACGTGCTGCCCCCAAGGTTTCTACTAGAAATTAAGTAGTCAGACGCTTACACATGTAAACTCACGACACCCGCTATCGACTAACCTAACTCTACGCTCAAAACCCTACCATAACTCAGCCACTGAGTTACGAATTCTCGAACTACACCACCATAGTTTGTCCCCTAGTCACACGACTAGAATTTAATAAAAGTTTAAAAGTAAATTACAAAATAAAAAGCAAATACAAAACCCTAAATAGAATTTAAGCCCAATTAATAAAAGGAACCGGCCAAAAAAAACTCAGTGATAAAAAAATCCCCCTTTTTCTTTTATACTATCGGCCGTATTTTCCTTTGTGAAAAATGGCTGCCTCTTCGTTCCTCTTTGTTCTGAAAAATTAGGGTTCTGCTTTTTTGAAGATGCCGCTTAAAATTGATGCTTTCAATTCACTTCGAGGCTTCCTTGATTAGTTGATTTGTTCACGGCTGCTTCAAAATTGTCGAGCTTGAATGGTAAAATGGTATGTGATTTAGCTTTACCAATTTGCTTATGCTAGACTTGATTCGAGTTTTAATGATTTATTGCTTCTCTATTTTGCTTGAACTCGAATGCGTCAATTTGCCGATGATGTTAATGGTTTAAATAGGGAATAAAACCCTAAATGTTCGATTCGTATATTTTCGGTTTGAATTCTTCACCTGATATGCTTGGCCACTGATTTTTGATTTAATGCTGGTGATTTATCCTGACTAGTTCAATTCGTATATTTTATGTTTGCTTGGTCACCACGGCTTCATGAATTTGAACTTTCTCCGTGAATTTCTTTTCTCCTGTGACTTTGTTATGGAGTTCGACTTGTTCTGTTCTTGTTATCACCTTGGCTTTGACTCTGACTTGTTCGAACTCATTTTGACTGCCGTTTCATTCATTTTTTAAATCATGACATTGTTACAATTTTTGTGTTGCTCTCTGACTTCTTCGGCTCGATCAATTTGTGAAATAAAAACTGCTGTTTTTCTTTGAACAGTGACTCGTACTGTGTTCATGTGGTCTTCACTTGATTCATGTGCATGTATATATATATATGTATGTATGTATGTATGTTGCATCATGTATATACTGGACTTGTCTTTGAGCTTATGTATACACTGTGTATATACATGTGCTAGTTGCAATCCTGAAATGTTGGTTGAGTTGAACCTGAACTGCACCGTGTCTTAGTTGAAGTGTTGCATTCATCGCTTTGTATATTTGAGCATGTTGAACTGTTGTTGGGTCTGTGCTTGTTTCACTTCACTGTTCACTGGTCCCTGGTATGGTGCACTTGTGTCATCACTGTTCATCCATGCCTATACCTGACCTTTGTATATTTGAGCATGTTGAACTTATGTTAATTTGGGACTTCTTATATACATCATTTTGAGACCTGGATGCTTTGTTGACCTTGCCTTTGTTAACCTTTCATGTGTGTTCATCTGAAAGTTTTGTGATTATTGATTTGAAAAACTGCCTTGTATTTGCATATGTTAAGCCTGGTGTTCCTTGTATCTTAGTCTGATGAAATGTTGATCAAGCACTCCCATACTGGCCAGTTTGCTATATGTGCTTGCGTACTTTATGGTTCACCTGAACTTTGTTTCACTTGAGTTTGTCTTCACTTGTTCCTCTTGGAGTCTTCACTTGGTTATTGTATACCTTCACATGTATATATGTACTGACTGTCTTGGTTTAGTTCATCCTGGTTTGCGGTTCACTTTGTGTTGAGTTGCCTTGTTAGACTTGAAGTGATTTGGTCTTGCATTTGTGTTCATCATGTAGTCTGCTTGGAGATTGTTGACAGATTTGGTTGCTCTGACTAGTTCATTGTTGAGTCTACATGTTGTTGTGGTCTTGTTCCAATCATTGAAACTTGTACTTGTGATTACTGGTTTCATGTGCAGTTTGTATATTTCTGGTTTCACTTGAATTTTCATATTTCTTTGACTCCACTGTCGAGTATGTTATCATGTGTACACATTTGTGCACTTGTTAGCATGGTCTGGTTTTAGATTCTTGTTGCATGAGAACTTGTACTCGACATTTTTGTAATGCACCCGAGTTGAATCCAGCCTCAGCTCGGGTTTGACCTTGTGCTCACCTGTCCCTATAGTTTTATCAAGTGTATATCGGTGTGCACGACCTTGTGGCATGTACAGTGATACACTGTGCATGTCACGAGTTGTTCATGTAGATGAATTCAAAAATAAATATGATAACGAACAACCCAATAACTAAGGCAAATAATATTTTCAAAAACACACATTTTATTTTACACTGCAAAAATATTTCTTTTTCAATTTTACTGCGTCAGTGTTTATTTTGCAGATGCTGGATACAAATTGGAATACAGTTGAAGAACAATTATGAGTGAACGAGTGATATGTAGTGAGGTGCTAATGTAAATGATAATTGTATAGTGAAAAATTGTGTTGTAATTTGAAATGTTGTATATATAGTGAGAGCTCAAATTTTGTACTATTAAAAAATTGTAATAAAATATTTGTTTGAATAAAATATCTGTTTGAATTTAAATTCTGTATTATTTATTTTATTCAGCAAATATTTATTTAATTATGTGAAAATAAAATAGTACAATAACAAATACATTTAATGAATATATATATATATATATATGTTTATTATATTCAAACAACAATCATATACTTGCATATTCAACACTATGGAGTTAGAGGATGAGTTGCCTCGAGTCTTTGTAGTTAGAGAATTTGCTAATGTGTTTGAGCCGGTGATGGGGTTGCCACTGAAACGAGCCATTGAGTTTTGGATTGATTTAGTGCCAGAAGCAGAACCGATGAGTAGACCGCCCAGTAGAATGACTCCCACCGAGATGAGAGAGTTGAAGGTGCGGTTAGTGGATTTGGAAGGCAAGAGTTTCATCCGACCAAGTAGTTCTCCATGGGGAGCTGCCGTTGTATTTGCTAAGAAGCCCGACGGATCGTTAAGGCTGTGCATCGATTATCGTAAGTTGAATGAAAAGACGATAAAGAACCGATATCCATTATCGAGAATTAACGATTTGTTTGATCAGTTAAGTAGAGCCAAGGTATTCTCTCACCTGGATTTGGCGATGAGATTTCATCAGCTTAGAGTGGTAGAGGATATCATTCCTTTGACGGCGTTTAGGACAAGATATGGATCGTACGAATGGTTAGTTATGTCGTTCGGACTAACTAATGCGTCGACATTCTTTGTGGATCTAAAGAATAGGATTTCCCGAGAGCACTTGGATAGATTTGTGTTGGTCTTCATAGATGACATTTTGGTATACTCTAAGAATGAGAAGGAGCATGAAGTTCATCTTAGAGTTGTGCTCGAAACATTGAGGGATCATCAGTTGAAGGCTAAGTTTTCGAAGTGTCATTTTTGGAAGAAGGAAGTGAAGTTCCTTGGTCATGTCGTCTCAGAGAAAGGTTATCTATAGATCCAACTAAGATTGAGGCAGTGAATAACTGGAAGAGACCTGAGACGGTGACGGGATTAAAAGCTTTCTTAGATTGGCTGGATTTTATCGAAGGTTTATAAAGGAATTTTCGCGGATAGCTGCACCGATGACTAAGCTTACATGAAAAGATGTGAAGTTTGTATGGACTGACAGGTGTGAGGAAGCATTCCAGACCTTGAAACACGTATTGACCCATGCACTAGTGTTAGTGGTTCCGAAGGGGAATCAAGATTTGGTTGTTTATACTGATGCATGTGGAACTGGATTGGGAGCAGTGTTGATGCAAAGAGGTAAAGTGATTGCTTATGCTTCAGGACAGCTCAAACCACATGAAGTTAGGTATCCAACGCATGACTTGGCATTAGCCGCCATTATATTTGCTTTAAAGGTGTGGAGGCATTATCTTTTGGGAGAGCAATTTGAGCTTTATGCTGATCATAAGTCGTTGAAGTACTTATTCCCTCAGAAGGAGCTGAACATGAGATAACAAAGATGGTTTGAGTTTATTGCTGCTTATGATTTTGGATTTGAGTACACACCCGAAAAGGAAACAAGGTGGCGGATGCGCTAAGCCAGAAACATCAGAATGCAGTGTTGGCTATGATTGCTGAGTGGAAAGATTTGGAAGTATTATCAGCTTGTAGTGTGCAGTTTAGATACGAGGAAGGTTCTAGTACTAGGAGTGTTGTATTATCTTGTTTGGAAGTCAGACCAGTAATGATTGAGAAGATAGCTTCTAAGTAATGGGAGGATCCAACTTTGGCTGAACGGATCAAAAGGTTGAGGGAACGAACTGAGAGAGATGACCTAAAGGATTTCAGTCTTGACCAAAATGGGTTTTGAGAAAGAAAGGAAGGTTATGTGTTCCGAATGTAGAAAACATGAGGAAGGAAGTTTTAGATGAGTGCCATCGTTCAAAGTTCACTATCCATCCAGGAGGAACGAAGATGTATCAAGATATGAAGAGAAATTTCTTCTGGGAAGGTATGAAATGGGATATTGGTGTATGTGTTAAGCAGTGTTTGAATTCCAATAGGCAAAGGCTGAACACCAGAAGCCTAGTGGATTGCTTCAACTGTTAGAAGTTTCGTTGTGGAAATGGGATTTTATCTCTATGGATTTTATAGATGGGTTTCCAAGATCTAATAGAGGGAATGAAATTATATGGGTCGTAGTAGATAGACCGATTAAGAGTGCAAATTTCATTCCGGTAAAGTCAACTAGGACGACACCTAGTTTGGCAAAGTTATTTATGAAGAATGTAGTTAGACTGCACGGGATTCCTAGTAGTTTTGTCAGTGATAGAGATTCTTTGTTTACTAGTGAGTTTTGGAAAAGTCTACATAAAGCATTAGGAACCAAGCTCAACATGAGTACCGCTTACCATCCACAAACTGATGGGAAAACGGAAAGAGTTAACAAAATTTTGGAGGATTTGTTAAGAGCTTGTGTATTGAATTTCGGGGGATCATAGGAGGACCATCTTCATCTAGTCGAGTTCTCATATAACAATAGTTATCAGACTAGTATTGGGATGGCACCGTTTGAAGCTTTGTATGGAAGACCATGCAAGTCTCCCATATGTTGGTTAGAGATCGGAGATAGATTGGTTCTTGGTCCAGATTTGGTGAAGGAAGCTGTGGAGATGATTGAGTTAATCCGAGCTAGGATGAAGGAAGCTCAATCTAGACAGAAAAGTTATGTTGATAGAAGAAGGAAAGATTTGGAATTTTCTGTCGGAGACTATGTGTTTGTAAAGGTTTCACCGACGAAGGGTGTGATTAGATTTGGGAAATCAGAAAAGTTAGCACCTAGATTCATTGGTCCTTTTTGTATTGTAGAGAGGATCGGGAAACTCACCTATAGAGTAGAGTTACTGAGTAGTTTGGCTGGAGTCCATAATGTTTTTCATGTTTCTCATTTTAGGAAATGTGTTAGAGACCCGGAGACTACTATAGCACCTACAGTGTTAGAAGATTTAGTAGTGGAATCGAATTTGACTATAGTTAGAAAGCCGATTCAGATTGTGGCTAGAGATGAGAAGACATTGAGGAACAAGACAGTCAAGTTAGTAAAGATTCAGTAGAGTGACAATGCTAGAGACTGTACTTGTGAAATGGAGAGCATGATTAGGTATACTTATCCTAACTTGTTGGATGGTATGTATTACCTTTGATTGTTTTGTCGAGTACCATATTGTAATTTCGAGGACGAAATTCTTTAAGGTGGGGAGTCTGTAACACCCCAAATTTTCATGACATTATTTAGGACATTTAATTGGTTAAATTAAATAAAATAGTATAGAGATTAGTGGGTTGAGATTTGTTTTAGCTATGGGTAGCCGTGCCATAATAGCGTGTTAACTAATTTAAAGTAATCTAAAACAAAGGTGTTAGGAAATAACAAGGGCAATATGGGAAATAGGTGGAGTTTATACCCTAAACCCTTAGGAGATAGAAACTCACGTTCATTTCATTTTACTCAAACTAAAAACACTAAGGCCAGCCACCATTTTCACTCTCAAGAAGAATATTAAAGCTGGGAATCAAGAGAAGGAAGATAATCAACTTAATCAACATCTAATCTCACATCTTATATCTCAAAGCTAAGGTGAATAATCACCACATCCCATTTTCTTTTAGTTTTCGGTTTTAAGGTTAGATCCGAAATGTTTTTGCAAGTATATGCCATGTTTTGATGATTAAAGTTATATATATGCTTGTTGATGAATTATATATGTTCATGTTGGATTTTTTATGATATGTTTAATATGAAACGCTATTTGATGACATCCAAAAGCCTTGAAAATTTAAATATGGGTCGAAAATGATATTTCAAAGATGGGTTTCAATTTTCACAATTTTCCGAATTATGATGGATTTTATATTAATTTTCTAGTGAAGGAAATTGTTTGTTGGGTTATAAATTATTTTCGGCTAAAATAATAATTATTTGGGGTTGAAATTCTTATATGATAGGCAACATATTAAAATAGATTTTATGAGATTTTTCTAAATTTTTCCTAAATGTTTTGATGAATATATAGAATTATTTAAGGTATGAGACTTAAATGTTTTACGTATTTAATTAAGAAGAAGGGGCATTTTGTAAAACAAAATAATTATTTAAATTTGAAAATAGTGGTAGCATATTTCTAAAAAGAATTTGTTAACCGATGAGGATTTGACAAACAAAGGCAGGTTAGTTGAAAAGTGTTATCCCGGCTTTTGGCAAGGCCGTGAAACCAAGGACTTAACTAGAAAACAGTGACAGATCGTCTCGGAAGTCGGTTACACGTAAGGATCGCTACGGATGTCGATGAAATTTGTTCGAGTCCGGATCGGGCTACAATCGATAAGGCACGTCAAGCAAAGCCGTGGGAACCAACGATCCAAGTTTCAAGACAATCCGAGTTCGTATGCTCGAGATATTGTCGACAAAGGATGGAGTAGAGCTTCCTTAGTTCGAATCCATAGGCGAACCCTATGTTCGAATCCATCAGACAAGCATTGCCTCGTATCCATGAAAAAGAGACTAGTTCGAATCGATCAGAGGAGAATTGCTTCGACTCCATCAGGCGGAACCGATAGCTTCGAATCGATTGAGGCATTCACCGCGTTCGACTACATCAAGCAAGTCTTCATGTGCCTTGAGTTCGAATCCACCCTCGCATACACCGTAGTTCGAATCCATCGAAGGAAGGAACCTTCGAATCCATGCATTCGAATCCCCAGGCCAAGACAACCTCGAACCGGTCCATAGCTACAAGTCTAAATCGATTCGAACGAGCATTAGTTTCGTCGATTCGAAGGAAGAGGTCCTTCGAATCCATTACCTCGAATCCAAGCCATGGATACGACCCAGTCAAACCGGAGTACAAAACGGATCGAAGCGAGAGACACGCACCACGTCGCAGCAGGCATCGAGTCGACCGAATCGATTCGAAGTATCCCTGTTCTCCAGAAATGCAACATTGAATCGATCATATCTCGAGTTCTACAAGTCCAAATGCCATGAAATTTTCACAGAAGCTCAAACACATGATGAAGAATGTACACACCAAATTTCAGCTCGATTGAATGATTTCTTGATCGATTCGAACCAAGGGTCGAATCGATCCCAAAGTGGGCCCGGATCTCCAGATTTCGGCCATGTGGGCCCCCTGACGTACCAGAACTGGTCTCCCCTCATTTTAGGCGAAATGTCAGCCTCCTACACCTATAAATAGAGCCCCTGGTCATTCAGAAAAGGGGTCGGAGAATTCTAAGTACTGAAGAGCGCCCAGATTCTGCCAGATTTACTCCAGAACACCGCCGCTGCTTTAGATTGACACTTAGCATTTAGATTCAGTTGTATTGCCTTATTAACTACTGTAATCTTCAAGTAATCGAGCAATAAAATCATCCAATTTCACAGTGGACGTAGGCAAAACGCCGAACCACTTTAAATCGCTTGTCTTCGCAATTTACTTTCTGTTATTTGGAGTTTTTGTTAGATAATCCACAGTTTTAATTTTCATTCTTCACTTTTATCTCTTCAAAAACTTCCGAAGGGTGTTGTGCCCATTTTTGGTACAAACACTTTGGTGCTTTCACTGAGAAAAAACCAGCTTTTTTCTCCTGCTCCTTGGATCTACCATCGATACCGGATTGCACAAATCCAAGAGGAAGATCCAGATCTTCGATTCACAGTCCTTCCATTCTACTCAGATTTGCATAAAATCTAGGAAAAGGATTCATCATTCAAAATGGTTAGCACGAGAACCACTTCTGCAGCTCCAGGACAAGAAGGTAGGGATGGACAAAATCCCGCTCAATAGCAGCCATCCAACCAAGACAACACTGCCCACTCGGATCCGCCTGGGGCAGTCACTAGACAAGAATTTCAGGTGTTACTTCAAGAGTTGACTCAGAGTCGGCAACAGTTAGCCGAACAGTTGCGAGCCAATATTGAATTGACAAATCAACTGAACTGCCAGGGCCGTAGGAGGTCCAGAAGGGATGATGTTTCCCGCTCATCCACTGAAAGTTCTGCCTCATCTGACTATCATCATAGATCTACCCGTCCCCGATTAGACGGATATCATGCTCAGACTACGGGATATCAGCCCGCCCTAACTGTCGAGCAATTGAGGGTAGGACCCTCAACTAGCTTCCAGGCTGGGTCATCAGCACGAGGTGGCCGCACTCCACAATATACTACGGACAATCATGTCACAGCTGCCACAGTAGAAACAAGGGTTGATACCCGACATCTTCCAGATTCGAGTAATCAACAGCAAGGACGTACTTCTGAACCATACGTCCCGGAAGACGTTGAGCCAAGGAGGCGAAACTTGGACCGTCGACAGCGCCCGGTCCAAACTCGCATTGTGGAACCCGACCACACCTTAGCTCAGCATGCTCAAAATGTAGCAATGCCAGACATCTCGACTATGATACGTCAGATGATCCGTGAAAGCCAAGGGCTTACCAATGACGATTGGGGAATCTCTCGAAGCCATACTCCTTTCACGGACGAGATACTATACGCTGAACCTCCTCGGCGATTCAGAATGCCAACTCTCCCTATGTACGAAGGAAGTTCTGATCCCAATCAGCACATACTGAAATACGAATGATCAATGAGCACCGCAAGGGCCGACGATGCAGTAAAATGCCGCAGCTTCCCCATTTCACTGGGAGGAATTGCAACAATGTGGTTTACAAGACTACCTCCAAGATCTATCTCGTCATTTGACCAATTGGCTAAGAAATTTGTTGAACAATTCCGTATGCATGTTGCCAGACCCAAAGATGTTAACACCCTGTCCAACGTTACCCAGGCTCGTGGGGAAACACTAAGGCGTTACTTGGAGAGATTCCATGCGGCATGCGTGGAAATTAGTAATCCCAACGACAACTCAATTTTAATGGCATTGACAAAGGGAATTGATCCCGATTCTGAATTTGGAAACTGGTTAGCCGGACAACCCCCCGCATCGTTGGACCGTTTCTACTCCAAAGCCGCTCAATTCTTACGGCAAGAGGACGCGAAACAGTCTAGGAAGCAGGACGATGCAAAACCCGGAAGTGAGGGAATACAGAGCAATGTAGCAGTTAAACAGTCCGGTGACAATTCCGGAAAAGTCCAGTTAAACATACAGAACAAACAAGCTCAGCCGAGAGGTGGCAATGGTCAGAATAAGAAGAGAGACCCGAATCCAGGCCCACGGCGTAGGGCTCCGATGTTCGAAAGTTATACACCGTTAAACACTTCATTGGAAAATGTGTACCTGCAAACTTGCAACATAGAACAGTATAAGAAACCCGCTCCGAAGCGGTCATCAGAAAGGCAGATTCAGACGGGAAAGTTTTGTAGGTTTCATGAGAGCTATGGCCACAATACTAATGACTGTCGCCATTTGCAAGATCTCATAGAAAAGTTGATCAGGGAGAGGAAGTTAGATCAATTCGTGCGGGCACCGCAGTCTGGTGGTGCGGGCCCATCGAATCCAAACCGTGCGCAAGATTAGGAAAGACAAGAGGAACCCGCTCGTACAGGCGGGAGGCTAGTTATCAATACCATAAGTGGTGGTCCTCATCCAGCAGACAGGAGCTGGAGGGAAATGGAGTCGTATGCTAGCTCTATCAGGCATGCGAGCTTCGAATGCTGCAGTAATTGTGAGGATGGAACCCCGGCTAAGCAACAAAAAACGATGTCTGACGATATCATCTTCAGAAGCAGAGATGCTGACAAAATCGAAGCTCCAACGATTGATCCACTGGTCATATCTGCCCAGGTTGGTCCTGCTTGGATGAAGAGGATCTTGGTTGACAGTGGGAGTTCTGTAAACATTCTATTCAAGCGAGCTTACGATTTAATGAAGATGGAAGCAAAAGACCTAAAACCCTGCCAATCCCGGGTTCATGGCTTCAATGGCAGTGCAACAATACCTACTGGAATAGTGGAACTACCAGTGGAACTGGGGATCGGAGAGCGCAAGAGAGTCCGACTACTGCAATTCGTTGTTCTTGACATTGCTTCACCGTACAACGCATTCCTGGGTCGACCAGCTCTTGCTGAATTCAGGGCAGCCATTGCCCCGTGGTGTTTGACTTTAAAATTCCCAACCGATCATGGTATAGGAATCGTTCAAGGAGATCAGGCAGCAGGAAGAGCCTGTTATGTTGCTGAGTTGCGTGAAGCACAGAAGAAGGAGAAAGGGAAGGGCGTAGAGGAATCTCTCTGCGTCCGTTTTACTGATAATTGACAACTAACGCCTGGGCCCCGGCCCGGGCACCACTACTAATTCCTTAGAGATCTTGACCCTAGAGATAGCGAAGATAAAGATGAAGTAGAAGAGAATCAAGCGTCTCCAGCCGAACTGACTGTGGACGTCCCGGTCAGTGAGGATGACGACTCGAAAGTACTAAAAGTTGGGTCTCAACTGGGAAAATAGATACAACAGGAATTGGTTGAATTTCTTCAAGCGAATCTTGATGTCTTTGCCTGGACGCACTCTGACATGTGCGGAATCTCACCGAACATTGCAAGTCACTCTTTGAATATTGATCCGCGACATGTTCCGGTCAAGCAAAAGAGGCGTGGTATGGATCCAGAGAGATCTGCCGCCCTTAAAGAAGAAATTGACAAGTTGCATTCAAATGGTTTCATCCGAGATGCTCTATACCCAGAGTGGGTGTCAAATCCGGTAATGGTTCGGAAACCGAACGGGAAATGGAGAACTTGTGTCGACTACTCTGATTTAAACAAAGCCTGTCCAAAAGATAGTTTTCCACTTCCTCGAATTGACCAACTCGTAGACTCAACTGCAGGTCACGAATTGTTATCCTTTATGGATGCTTATTCCGGTTATAATCAAATACCCATGCATCTACCTGATCAAGAACATACTAGTTTCGTAACCGATCTGGGACTCTACTGTTACATAGTCATGCCCTTTGGTTTAAAGAATGCCGGAGCAACTTACCAACGCTTGGTTAATCGAATGTTCGCTGATCAGATCGGGAAGACCATGGAAGTCTATGTGGATGACATGTTAGTTAAGTCCCGATTTTCCACAGATCACGTCAAGGATTTAAATTCAATGTTCCGCATCTTGCGTGAATATGGAATGAAGCTTAACCCGTTAAAGTGCCACTTTGGCGTCGCATCCGGAAAGTTTCTGGGGTTCATCGTCAACGCCCGTGGGATAGAAGCAAACCCCGAGAAGATCTGGGCAATAAGGAATTTGCAAACTCCAAAGACCATAAAGCAAGTCCAGAGTCTCAACGGGAAGGTAGCAGCGCTAAGCAGGTTCATCTCGAAATCCACTGATAAATGTATTCCTTTCTTTGATCTAATCCGGAAAGGGAAACGAAACTTTGAATGGACCACGGAATGTGAAGGCGCATTCCGATCGCTGGTTCAGCATCTCTCTACGCCACCGATTTTGTCAAAACCAATTGATCACGAACAATTATACCTGTATCTGGCGGTATCGGAGCATGCGATCAGTGCTGCTTTGGTCAGGGAAGAAGATCGAGTGCAAAAACCGGTCTATTATGTCAGTAAACGATTGACCGGAGCTGAAAGAAATTACCCCAGGTTGGAGAAACTGGCTTACTGCTTGGTCATTGCCTCGAGAAAGCTCCGTCCTTATTTCCAAGCACATCCGCTTACTGTGTATACCGATCAGCCGTTACGACAGGTCCTCACGCGGCCTGAGACGTCTGGAAGGTTACTCAAGTGGAATATTGAACTGAGCCAATTTGACATTACTTATGCTCCGCGGAGAGCCATTCAAGGGCAAGTCCTAGCTGACTTCATAGCTGAATTTACTGTTCCTGACGACTTACCTGAAACCAGCGAGTCTCCTAAATATGTCTGGAAACTTTATACAGATGGTGCATCAAACGATCGGTGTTCGGGCGCTGGAGTTGTACTAGAAACCCCCGAAGGTCGATCCATATGCTATGCTTTGAAGTTTGACTTTCACGCAACCAACAATGAAGCCGAGTATGAAGCCTTGTTGACTGGGTTAAAGCTTGCCAAAGATCTGAGAATTATCGCTATAGAAGTTTATTGTGATTCACAGTTGGTTGTGTGTCAGGTACGGGGAGAATATCAAGCAAGAGATCGAAGGTTAGCTGCTTATCTAGCCCGAGTTCAGGAAGCGCTGGATCAGTTTGATTATTATGCTATTTACTACATACCACGAGATCGCAATCAAAAGGCCGATTCATTGGCAAAGTTGGCCAGCACAGGTGAAGCACAGCAAATGGGACTCGTCCCGGTCGAAACGTTGCCTTTCCCAAGCATCGATCAAATCAAAACGAATGATGTGTTGGAGACCTTTCCCAGCAGAGAATCATGGATGACTCCGTATCGAAATTATATTGAGAATGGGATATTGCCTGAGCACCGAAATGAGAAAAGGCAAATTCTACGAAAAGCTTCGCGGTTCATCATTCAAGACGGGATCATGTATAGAAAAGGTTATTCTGTTCCACTCCTCCGGTGTATCGCTCACGACGAAGTCAAACGAGTGTTACATGATGTACACGAGGGAGAATGCGGCGATCACACCGGTGGACAAGCGCTTGCTAAGAAAATACTCCGATATGGATATTATTGGCCGACAGTGAATCGAGATGCAGCTAATTACGCCAGAAAGTGCGACAAGTGCCAAAAACACGCTCGAATTCCAAGAGCCCCGCCTACCGAGTTAACTCAAATGGTCAGTCCCTGACCGTTCGCTATGTGGGGTATCGATATCATTGGCGCTTTGCCTCTGGCAAAAGGTGGTGCGAAGTATGCCATCGTCGCAGTTGACTACTTCACAAAATGGGCCGAGGCCGAAGCTCTTGCAACGATTACGTCAAAGAAAGTGATAAACTTTGTGGTCCGCAATATCATTTGCCGATTTGGACTCCCGCATACCATCATCACCGATAATGGGACCCAATTCGAAAGTTCGGAGTTCAAGAATCTCTGCCAACGATTTCATATTCATAAAAAGTTCTCTGCAGTCGCACATCCACAAGCAAACGGTCAGGTCGAAGCTGTTAACAAAGTTATCAAATCCATCTTAAAGAAACGACTGGAAAAGGCTGGGGGCAAATGGGTCGATGAACTTCCTATGGCATTATGGGCTTATCGAACAACTCACAAGACCGCGACTGGACACACCCCATTTTCCTTATCCTATGGCTCGGAGGTCGTCATTCCAGTTGAGACAGAAGTATTTTCTCACCGCGTAACTTATTACGATCCGAAAACAAACGCTATATTACTCGCTGAATCTTTGGATCTGTTGGACGAGAAACGAGAAGAAGCTGATTTAAGAGCGGCCGCTTACCGAAGTCGGGTCGCCCGATTGTATAACACCAAAGTTCGCCCCCGAACCTTTGATCTCGGTGATCTGGTCCTCAAGAGAATATACCCGGTTCCTTCACACATGAAACCAAATTGGGAAGGACCGTACGTGATTACACAACGACTTGGAGATGGCACATTCAAACTATCAACCGTGGACGGTCTAGTTTTACCGAGAGCCTGGAACAGCGAGAGTCTCCGTCGCTATTACATATGACAGGCTTTATTTATTTCATTATGTTTTTTATTCAGCAATTTACTTTTGCATTTCGAAATTAGAATTTGTAATAAGGCAACTGATTTGCCATATTTTCTTATTTCAGCAATAAAATGCCATCTCTTCGAGCCAGAGCTGTGATTCATTAAATACAATGTACAACATCACGATGCACGAAGAGCTAAGTTCCATCACACAGTGGAATTTATTCAAGTAGGGAGTGGCTGTGAAGCAATCAACCACTCACTAAATGAAACCCGAGCTCGGGGGCAAGCCATCACATCAGGCCACGAAATGGGTTGATACACGACAACCCTTCATTCAACTCCGTACTCCCAGAGTGCGAGGCGGAGTATAAACATTTTACTAAACTCCGTACTCCCAGAGTGCGAGGCGGAGTATAAACATTTTACTAAACTCCGTACTCCCAGAGTGTGAGGCGGAGTATAAACATTTTACTAAACTCCGTGCTCCCAGAGCGCGAGGCGGAGTATAAACTTTCATCTAACTCCGTACTCCCAGAGTGCGAGGCGGAGTATAAACATTTTTCCTAAACCCCAGAGTACTCCGAGAGCGCGAGCTGGGTACAAGCTTTTTACTTAACTCCGTGCTCCCAGAGTGCGAGGAGGAGTATAAACATTCTTCCAACTCCGTGCTCCCAGAGCGCGAGGCGGAGTATAAACATTCTTCCAACTCCGTGCTCCCGGAGCGCGAGACGGAGTATAAACATTCTTCTAACTCCGCACTCCCAGAGTGCGAGGCGGAGTATAAACATTCATCTAACTCCGTACTCCCAGAGTGCGAGGCGGAGTATAAACATTCATCTAACTCCGTACTCCCAGAGTGCGAGGCGGAGTATAAACATTCATTCAACTCCGTACTCCTCGTACGCAAGGCGGAGTATAAACATACATCAACTCCACACTAATCCCCAATACTGGGGGCAGAACCATAACACATAACAAGTTGAAGATAGAAAGGGAATAGATTTTCATTTCCATTATCAACAAAAAGAATCTGATTACAAAGTGTTTATGAAAAATTCTGCTAGTGGGAGCCGAATCCACATCTATACACGGCTATAGAAAAATCAACAAAATGCTACCCTACGCAGCAAAGATTTAAAGAAAGAGCTCAATCTTTCTTCTTCCTTATCTTCTTCTTCGGGGTAGCCCCACCAGATCCACTGCCCGATTTCTTCCTCAATCGCTTGCTCTTTTCAGGCTTGCCCTCCGGCAGCGATATAATGTCGACATCTTCCTCAGAGCTGGAGGCAACGGAAGTTCTTCTAGGAGGACGAGCTGGAGGCATAGGAGTAGTAGCAGGAGGAGGGACAGGAGCGGTCTCGATCAATACAGTACCACCCGGCGAAATCACCATTAACGGGGCAGGCCCGGGCGGACTAGCACCAACATTCCCTGCTGCCATCTCGGCAGCAATCTCAGCAATAACATCGACCTCACGAGATACTTGGGCCGCATCGGATGTGCCAATAGCTGGCATAGATAAACTAGCGGCCGGAGCAGCCTCATTCACAGCATCGGACGGGTTGGCAGAGGGATCGATGGGTTCATTGAGAAGCTCCTCAATCATTTGAGCGCTGAAAGAAAACATATTTGCATCTCCCTCCTCGCCAATCAAAGTAGAAGTCGTGATGGCTTCAGAAAAAACAACCCCTTGTGTTTGATGAGGAACTGATAAAGCAAGGGGCGCAGAAACAATAACTTCGGTCACTGAAATACGACAAAACGAAGATTGTTAGCCAAGTGTGTTGCTTAAGGATTCTTCACAACTGAACTACGAGAAACGTTCAAATACCTTCCTTGGTCTGAACCGAAACGTGGGCAGAATCCTCGGTAGAAGATAATAATGGTTGGTCAGGATTATAGGCAGGAACAGATTGGGGATCTACCGCACCAGTGGTTTCGGGCAATGTTGGAATTGCAGTTCCAACACCTGTCCCGTGATGCACGACCCCCGAGCCTTCACCTGTCTCTAGAGATTGGACGCCGAGCTTTTCTTTCGCCATAGAGATTACCACTTCATGAAGGGTCTTCCTCTCATCCTCGGTAAGCAGACGCATCTCCAGTTCAAAGTCTTCAAGTGCTCCGTCTGGATGCGCTGCTCTCTTCTCATTCACCAGCCGGGTCCAGGCATTGTACAAGATCATGGAGTCATCTCCCAGCCACGCTAAATTTCTGTGTTCCAGCACATTAGCGTTATACGTGACTAAGAGATCGTCAAACTCAGCATCTAGCCTAGACCTCTCCTCCAAGATCTTTTCCTGAATCTCTGCTTCCACAGACTTAGCCTTGACCGCCGCCGCAGCAAGTTCGGCCCTGAGGGATACTGCTTGGTCGCAAGCCTCTTGAGCAGTAGCGTTCGCATCATCCTTCTCCTTCACCATTTCAGCGAATTTGGCCTTGAGCTCGTTCAGCTCTTTAACGGCTAAGTCTCGCTCAGCTGCAATGGTGGTATTGCGATGGCCCATCTCTTCCACTGTGGCGCAATGTTCTTGCTGCATCCTCGCTAGTTTGGCCACGACACCCTCGTGTTTCTTAAGTGTTTCAAGCTCTGACTTTCGGGACGTTTCCACTTCGGATTGAAGAACTTGAATGATGCGTTTCTGCTTCGCAATGTCAACATCACGTTCGGCAATGATCTTCGCCCTGTCGAAAGCTACTCTAGAAGCCTTCACGGTTGCCTTATACCACTCCTTGTACTGAGCATAGAAGTCATGGATGTAATTATGAGCAGTGGTCTCAGCTTCCGGAGGGATTCTTTTAAAGTTAGGAGGGAAGATATAGCCATCCATGCAAATTTCCGGGTAGTCATTTTTCATTTGGGCGAGTTTAGCAGCTCCCTCGCTTGTCAACTCAGCCGGAGCTTGTTCAATTATAGCGGCTGCCGTTGGTTCCACTCTTGGCCGTTGAGCATCAGGCCGAGAAGATTGAGAAGGCAACTGTTGCTGATGAGATGGCCCTGGGAGGTCTACTGGAGCTCTGGGAGGCGGAGGAGAACGAGATCGGGGTCGGTACTGGTATCCCCGGTCTCTGTCAGAGTAATCATAGCCAGAACGGTTACGCGAGTAATCTCTGTCTCTATCATAACGTTCTTGACTCGAGTAGCCTCGCCCATGATCCCTATCCGTCTCTCTCCTACGGGAATCATAAAATGGAGAAGATTGGCGCACATTCCGGAGCCTATCTAGAGTGGAGCCACGTCCTGACATCTCACCTACGATAAGAAAGAATTACGGATTAAAATCCCATAAAGCAATGTTTACTATGCAGAAGTCATGAAGTGCCGTGGAAGTGTGTGTAAATGTGTAAACCCCCAAACCGACCGGAAGTGTTGACCGCACTTAAAGGAAAGGGCTCGTTCATGTTTAGGACATCTTGCAATTCCTCCAACCCAGGATTATGAGAAATCGATATATAATCTGGGATAGGAATATCGTCACGCCCTTTGAGAGAATCTCTCGAATGAGAAGGGGCGGCCTCAGAAATCTTAACTCCGGAAGCGGGAAGAAACACATCTACAGATTTTCCCCCCTTTGACTTAAGTTTTTTGGAAACGGCGGCCTTGCCTTTCCGTTTTTCTCCCGATTCCTCCAAGTTTCCCGAAAGGTCAGCCATTGGCTCTGAATCCGTATGGGTTCTTTCTTCGTCACTTGCCTCGATTATTCTGATTCCGAGTGACTTCTTCACTTTTCTCTTCTTGGGTTTCTTCTTATTTTCCTTCTTGGAGACGGACTTTGAAAATCCCTCAACAACTATGCTTTGATTAATGTCGATCAAACCCATAACTCTTAAGTTGTAGTCGTTCAGCACCGAGTCAATATGCCTCAGCTCGCTTGGGACTTCTTGAAGACTCCGGACGGTACCCTTGAAACGCCCTCCATCGGGCCTAGAGATAATAGCTGTAAAAGGAATGAAATGTCAATTTTAACACCGAAGAGCTATTGGTCAAGAAAACAGGTTAAGGCGCTTACGTCTAGACAACCATCGCCTAGCGAAACCCGGAGGACACCGAACGTAGAACCATTCGTTCTTGAAATAGCTCAGTCGCGTCCAAGCTCCAACTACAACTTGGCAATTTCTAACTGCCTCCAAAAATGTAAACGACGGGCTATCACCCCTGCTCTTGAAGTTAAATATGTGTCTGATCTCGGAGGGCCTCGGCGGGCGAAAAAGTCAGTCCATAAATATTACGAAGGCACTATTCAGCAACGCGTGCCCGTTGGAATGAAGTTGTGAAGGAGCGATTCCTAGATATGATAGCATCCCTCTGATATATTGATTGAAAGGAGGAAGAGTTCCAGCCGCACAAGCATGACGGTAGAATGCTGTATATCCTTCAGGCGGATTGTGCGGTCTATCAGTGGCGCTGGGCAATAATACGTCACCAAGAGATATGTTATGCTTTAAGCATATTCGTCCCAATAAGGATTCAGAGATGTTGGACTGAACCGAATCAACAGGGTCCTCAATAAATATCGCCTCCGGCAATTCATCTGGAGCTGGATCAATTATATCGGCAGGGATATCGGGAATCTCAAGCACCGGAGGAGTCGAGCTCTGTACCTCTTGTTGTTGGGAGCTCGAAGATTCCATAATTAGCTAACTCATCAGAAAGCAACGTTAAGTTCGTGAACGGCCCGTGCATTCCCCAGTGTAGAGTGTGTGAGCATGTCGTGCAGTGCAAGTGCTGTGCATTACTTAAGCAAATTTAACAGAATGAAGCAAGATATCCGAACAACATAACTTGGGAATTTGAGAATGAAAATGACCGTCATCGCTGACCGTCCCTTCCACACCATCCAAACGCCACTGACCATTTCAAATATAAATCAGTTAAATTACTGGTCACGTCATAGTTCCATCGACAAGCTTCAAAGGAAATTCAGGTTTAATTTGTTAGTTAAGTTTCGATTATGCAAGGCCGAAGCTTGTCGGAGTCAAGTGTGCTAAAATTCAATGGGTCCATCAAAGTTCAACTTGAAATTGGTCATGGTTCAGATGTTGGAGCAAATCAGAAGAGTAGAAGCCCCTGAAGCAAAGATGTTCGAATCGATCGACTCAAATCAATATGAGTCGAATCGATGAGGGTCGAATCGTATCGATTCGACCCTGCATAAGTTCGACTCGATGAAATCTTTGGGTGGAGAAGCAGTTCGAATCCATGGGCTATGCATAACTTCGAATCGATCAATACTCGGCACTTTCGAATCGATTGGGATATTACTGCTTCGAATCGATCAATTCGATCTTTCAAAACCATCGGTGCGAAATTTCGTATCGATTCGAACCACCTATCCCCGAATCAATTCGAAGTCTTATTTTCTTCATCGATTCGTTTTACTTAACCCTGCATCGATTCGAAATCTTACATCTTCGATCGATTCGGGCTACCTGTCCCCGAATCAATACGAGTAGAAAAAGCTATCTCTTGTATATCCATCGAGTCGACCCATTTCAGTTCTTACTACTCTTCGTATTTCTCAAAAGAAAGGATTGAAGTCAATGTTCGAACCCCGTTTTCATCGTTCTACACTCGAATCAATCCCTTAGATACCTGGACGAATTCGATTGGAATTTAAGACTCGGTAAAATCTGATTGACTCGTGCAAGACGTGGAGCTCTGAAGAATCGATTCGAAGAAGGAGCTCTCGTAACAGTAAAAGTAAAAAGTTAAAAGTGGACAGGACCCCGGTATATATAGGGGAAACGAGACCATTCGTCTCCCGGTCAAGCGCAACTGGAAATAACGGGTCTAGCTCATCGATTCGAAGCAGTATCTTCGAATCGATCACTGCAAGGCATCAATCGATTCGAAGCTGACCAGGTGACCTCGTCGACTCGGACTCAAATATCTACACCAGACAACTTCGAGACTTTTCCTTCGAATCCGCAGCGTCGATTCGAAGCACGGCGTCAGAAGAGTCAGGGGGAACGTTCGACTCCATCGATTCGAACAGTCAAGTTCGAATCCCTCAATTACAAATCCATCCAAGCTTCGAATCCACCCGAAAATCATCGTTTCGAAGTTCCATCGGATCGAGGCAGTTAACTGAAAATGAATCAAAGTCGCTGTGCCCACCAATTTGGAGTGCCAACTTCAAAACTATCGACTTGTAGCACGACGAAGAGTGTCAATTCGAGTAACCTTCTCGAATCCATCAAAAACGATCGAATGGGAATAAAAGCATTGCTTCGGATATAAAATTATTGCTTGACTATCTTGTACAACGGTTCAGGAGAGGATCGATACTGAGGGATAGTCATAAATAATCATTAATGCACTGATTAAACTCGAATCTCAAATCGATTCAGGAGAGGATCGATGCAGAATTCGATAACAAACCAAACTGGCAACGACTTGCAAACATGCAACTTTCACCAAAGTCGAAGTGGTACATATATGCACATATGTTTGACTAGTGTTTAATCGTTGTCATTTTACAGGGATCAAATGTTCATCACGTCATAACACAGAAAGCTAACAGCCAGTCACAATTATACGACGGTCACTTACAGCGATACAGAATACAACTTTCGGCGAAAGCATGTCATAACGGCCCAATGAGAGACTGCAGCTTATCAAAGCACGTCATGTTTACACAAGACATACTTTGGGGGGCAAATGTTATCCCGCCTTTTGGCAAGGCCGTGACACCAAGGACTTAACTAGAAAACAGTGATAGATCGTCTCGGAAGTCGGTTACACGTAAGGATCGCTACGGATGTCGATGAAATTTGTTCGAGTCCGGATCGGGCTACAATCGATAAGGCACGTCAAGCAAAGCCGTGGGAACCAACGATCCAAGTTTCAAGACAATCCGAGTTCGTATGCTCGAGATATTGTCGACAAAGGATGGAGTAGAGCTTCCTTAGTTCGAATCCATAGGCGAACCCTATGTTCGAATCCATCAGACAAGCATTGCCTCGTATCCATGAAAAAGAGACTAGTTCGAATCGATCAGAGGAGAATTGCTTCGACTCCATCAGGCGGAACCGATAGCTTCGAATCGATTGAGGCATTCACCGCGTTCGACTACATCAAGCAAGTCTTCATGTGCCTTGAGTTCGAATCCACCCTCGCATACACCGTAGTTCGAATCCATCGAAGGAAGGAACCTTCGAATCCATGCATTCGAATCCCCAGGCCAAGACAACCTCGAACCGGTCCATAGCTACAAGTCTAAATCGATTCGACCGAGCATTAGTTTCGTCGATTCGAAGGAAGAGGTCCTTCGAATCCATTACCTCGAATCCAAGCCATGGATACGACCCAGTCAAACCGGAGTACAAAACGGATCGAAGCGAGAGACACGCGCCACGTCGCAGCAGGCATCGAGTCGACCGAATCGATTCGAAGTAAGATCGATTCGAAGTATCCCTGTTCTCCAGAAATGCAACATTGAATCGATCATATCTCGAGTTCTACAAGTCCAAATGCCATGAAATTTTCACAGAAGCTCAAACACATGATGAAGAATGTACACACCAAATTTCAGCTCGATTGAATGATTTCTTGATCGATTCGAACCAAGGGTCGAATCGATCCCAAAGTGGGCCCGGATCTCCAGATTTCGGCCATGTGGGCCCCTTGACGTACCAGAACTGGTCTCCCCTCATTTTAGGCGAAATGTCAGCCTCCTACACCTATAAATAGAGCCCCTGGTCATTCAGAAAAGGGGTCGGAGAATTCTAAGTACTGAAGAGCGCCCAGATTCTGCCAGATTTACTCCAGAACACCGCCGCTGCTTTAGATTGACACTTAGCATTTAGATTCAGTTGTATTGCCTTATTAACTACTGTAATCTTTAAGTAATCGAGCAATAAAATCATCCAATTTCACAGTGGACGTAGGCAAAACGCCGAACCACTTTAAATCGCTTGTCTTCGCAATTTACTTTCTGTTATTTGGAGTTTTTGTTAGATAATCCACAGTTTTAATTTTCATTCTTCACTTTTATCTCTTCAAAAACTTCCGAAGGGTGTTGTGCCCATTTTTGGTACAAACAAAAAGCTACCTTTTTAAGTTAAAAACAAAGAAATCATACTTTTAGCATGTTTCAGCCTATTATAGCAGTAAACCTTCCAGCCCAGACCTTCCGACCAAGTCGAGAGGTTCAAAGCTTTCAGCAAGGACAAACCAATGCATATGGTATTGAGTAACTTGGTATGTAATGAATTGGACAAGGTCGCAAGGTTCTTAGTCGAAAGGTTAATGGCCAAAAAGGTTGGGGTATGTTTGTTTTATAAACCAAAATCTTTCACCTACTTTGCTTTCGAATTAGAGCTTTCGACTTAGTTGCTTTCGACCGGGTCAAAATGTTTAAAAAGAAAGGTTTTAGACCTTCCGACACAGTCGAAAGGTTTCTGCTGCTACTTTGTTTTGAAACCTTCCGTCATAGTCGAAAGGTTACTGCCACTTTATATAAATGTTTTATTTTGAACCTTCTGACAAAGTCGAAGGGTTTACTTTGATTGATTTCAAAAGGTTTACTTGTTTTAAAAACTAGCCGCTTCTCCATGCTTTTGAAAGGAAGCTTTCGTCTTAGGTTATTTACCTATGTTTTATAAATTAAACTATAACCCAAAGCTTTCGAAAGAGTTGTTTTAAAAGATGCTTTAAAGCTTTCGAAGCAGAACTTTCGATTTAGCCGAAAGATTGTTTCCAATGAAGTCGCAAGGTTTTAAAAGAAGGATTTCCACCTATTTTAAATTGAACCCAGAAAGTTTTCGAAAGGTTTTAGAAGGCCAATGTTTTTGAAAGGTTTTGTTTACTGAATGTTTTAAAAAGGGGTCGAAGGCAAAGCTTTCGAAAGGGCCGAAAGCCGAGCCTTCGATGGAGTCGAGAGGTAACCTTTCGAAGAGGTCGAAAGGTTTTTTCTTCTGAATGATTTCGGAAGGTTTTAAATGGAAGGGTTTCCAAAGGTTTTCCAAGGCAATGAACCAAGTGTTTTAAAATTAGGATGTCTAAGGTTTTATTGCTTTTGAAAGGTTTGAAGTTCAATGGGTTCGAAAGGTTTGAGGTTCAATGGTTTCGAAGGGTTGAGTTTCAATGGTTTCGAAAGGTTTCGATTTCTAAGGGTTTTGAGGGTACCAATGGAAGCAATAAATGAATATGACCTAAGTTAGGGATACTAACGGAAATAGGTTAATCATGGGACTAACATGATACAAATAGATTCATGGGGCTAGCATGAATCAAATGGCAAATTCAAATAAAATCATGGGTCTGACATGATATAAATAAACTCAAGGGGCTAACATGAGTGATGAGACCATTAAGTTCGTGGGGCTAACATGAAATAATTAGATTCATGGGGCTAGCATGAATCAAGTGGCAAAATGATGGGTTCATAGTCATCCAACGAAAACTATGTGATGTGAGATGGATAGTCTACATCAACTTAAGCAAAATGAATGTGG
Source organism: Allium fistulosum (assembly GCA_030737815.1). NCBI lineage: Eukaryota > Viridiplantae > Streptophyta > Magnoliopsida > Asparagales > Amaryllidaceae > Allium > Allium fistulosum. The sequence goes on from CM060903.1 coordinate 73,841,037, forward strand.
AATAGGTAGTCCCTCTTTGATATAATTAAACTTTAATTGGGGATGGGAAGATCCTAATTGTTTTCAAGTATGCATATCACCATAATGTTTTGCAAATATATGTTTTAACCATTGTGGATGCAGGGGCACAGAATATGGTTTTATGAAAGGTTTTGTAAAAGATATATTTTAAAAGGATGTTAGTGAGGGAAAACCCATTCTGCTAAGCGGCGTGGTCTCACTTAACATGTTTAACCGGGATGTATAGTATTATTCATAGCAGGCTTTATGTCTGACTCAAAGTTTATGTTTTCCCCTTAAACTCTTGGGTGCTCATTAATTTGAGTAGGTTGAGGGATTAAGGCCTTTTTCAGGTTTTAGTAAGATAATGAATAAGGCTACCAGAGGCATGTAGGAGGCAAACATATAGCTATTTAGGATTGCAGTTCTTGTTATGTTTTGTTGTATTTCCGCTGTGATTGTATAAGGTTTATTATGACCATATGACTCTGATCATCCAAGGGGGTATCCTCATATACTCCTCTTGGCATAATTTGTAATAATTATATTTTATCTGTGCCTGGGAACGATTTGGGATTATGTGTTGTGAATGTGAAACAATTAGTTTTGAAATGTAATGAAGTAAAAGTTGTTTTGAAATCTGTGTTTTGTTTCATATTCAAGTGCTTCTGATATTAATGATACCATTAACATAGCAATATTTAGTTGCCAAAAGCTAATACTATAGATGACTGCAGCATTTGTAGCGCTTAGTTTTGAGCCTCTAGATAGGGGATGTTACACATTTGTTAATCGTCTTGTCTCCAATTGTACACGAAATCGTAGGGCATCCAGGATCTTTGTATTTAACGGGCATGGATTGGGACAAGACTTCACCCTAACTGGCCGCTAATAGGACTTTTTTGGGCACTTGAGTGTGTCGCTTTTAGGTACACAAGTCCTTAAGAAATTTCGTGTAAGTAGGGATTTGCTGGACGATGTCAAGAACAGGGATGTTAACTTTCACTTGTTTAGAAATTTCCAACATATTTTCCATTTGATCCGAGTGTTCCTTGGGTCGAAGACGATGTCAAAATGGAACACGATACTCGGTAGGCGGGTCTACTTAAGTAGAAGAAGAATTTTGATTGGTATTTGATTTGACAATTGGCTCCACGTTCTGTTCAGATTCGTTTATTGTTTTAGAAGTGTCCAGAGAGGTTTCCTGTAAATCTTTTGGATTAACGACTTGATTATCGTTTTGTTTACCGTAACGCAAAGTTGTGATAACATTCAATTGGATGATGTTGCTATCTTAAACAACATGGGCTTGATTCAAATTAGCGTTTTAATTTCTGGGATTTGGAACAGGCTGGCTTCGGAATGTGCCTCGTTCGCGTTTCGTTCGCGTTCACTTACAGACGTGGCTTATTGACTCATTTGTATTTCAAGTTTTGCAATTAATTAGCTTGTGTTTTGCATATATGAGGTCAATTTTTTTTGAAAATTACTGGTTGATTAGAGGCTCTGAGTTGTTGCTTTAGCCAATGTTTTAAGACTTTTTTCAAGTGAACTTAAACGTTTATCGTCTTGGGGAGGGGGAGCAAGATTTGGTTGAAAATTTGATTGTTGCTGTTGATTATGAGACAGACCTGCAAAATTTGGTTGAAAACGATTGGGTTGAAAGCGAGGATTCGAAACATTATTTGGAAATGCTTGAAAATTGGGACGAACCGCATTCGTGTTGGGATTGTTTTGGTTCCAAGAAAAACTCGGATGATTTCTCCCACCAGGATTGTACGTTGGAGAAAACGAGTCATTTTTAACCTTGTTGAAAGCATTGAGTTGTTCGACAGAATTAGGGCACTGGTCGGCTATTTGGTTAGGATCGTTGCATTTATAACACATTGGTTGGGAAGCTTGGTTTATTTGGTTGGATTGGAAAACGTAATCGAAATTATTAATCATTGCGTTGATTTTAGCTTCCAAGGCCAAAGATGATCCTATCGAATGTGCGCTCGATCGTGAGTAGATTGATTTTAACATTCGAACGTTCCCATTGGGACGACTTTTCGGCTAGATTTTCAAGAAATTGCCAAGCATCATCGTGATGTTGGGCAAGAAAGTTTCCTTGGCACATTGATTCGAGCATGGTTCGTGAGCTGTTTTCGTGTCCATCATATAAGATTTGGCAAAGCATCCATTTTTCGAAGTTATAGTGTGGACGTTTTATCAAAAGCTCTTTGAATCTTTCAAAATATTTTCCAAATGGTTCTCCCCTAAATTGATGAAAATTTACGATTTTGTTTTGGATTTTAGTTGTTTTTTCCAAGGGGTGGAACTTTTTTAGGAAAACTTTCACAAATTCTTCCCAAGTTTTAATCAAGTTTGATGGTAAGCTGTACAACCATTTTTCAGCGTAATCTGTAAGATCAAATGGAATTAATCGGAGTTTGATTCCATCATCAGAAAGTTGTTGGAGTTTCATGGTTGCGCAATCTTGTTCGAATTTCGTCAAGAAAATGTATGGGGCATCGTGCTCGAAATTGCCAAATTTTGGAAGCGTAGCAATATGGTTCGAGTGAATTTCGAAATGGTTACCCGTTGGGGAGGGTAACGTGATACAAGATGGAATAGAAACTCTACCAGGAAAGATTTTATCCATAAGAGTTTGAGGGACGTTCTCGTTTGCCATTTTAGGAGGATCGTCTGTTCGAGTTAGATGATTAGTTGTTGAGTTACGAGTCCAAGTGTTTGTTGTCGTGTCACGAGTCCAAGTACTCATGCACAATAAAAAGTTGAAAAGAGAAAGAAGTTAGAATCGATTTCAGAGAATGAAACAAGATTTTGAAAATGAAGTGAAAATTTGTTTATATATATATATATATATTAAAAGGAGGAAAAAATATTTACCAAGGGAAATTTATTTTTCAAAAGAGAAGTTTGATTTTTGTTTTGTTTTTTTGCTTTTCAAAATTTTTTTATACGTTTTTGTTTTTGTATTTTTTTTGAATCTTTAGATTTTCAAATATTTACCAAAAGGATTTTTTTGTTTTAGAAAATGTAAAATGGGAATTTGATTTTTGTATTTTAAATTTTTTCCTTTTTTTTATGTTTTTTTATTTTTGATTTTGATTGAAAAATTTCAAAGGAAAGGATTTAAAAGGATATTTTTCTGTTTTGTTTTGGATTTCAAAAATAACTAAGTTAAGTTAAATTTACAATTTTTTTGGTTTTGGATTTTTTTTGACTTTTTTTTCTTTTTTTTAAATATGCATGAACTAATGCAACTAAATGAATGCAAAGGATTAATTACAATTTTCTATCCTTAGTAGCTCCTAACCCAAAATTGTATAATCACAATTTGTCTTAAATCAACAAAATATTTCTTAGCCAGGTAATGGACATGAGTTATAGGTGCACCACGAATCACCGTAGCAATGCAACCGAAGGTTTAAGTACCTTTAGAGAAACAACCAGTATAATATTTACGAATCACCGTAATAATTATAACTGGTTATTGCTCTGCCATAGGCTAAACACCAAGAAATAAAATAGTTCAAAGAAGATAATTGTCGAGATACAATTAAGCCCTAAGTATGCTCACGACTCCCTTAAGTCAAGAGTCTAACCGTTATTATTAGTCAAATTCTATGATGAAATTCAATTTGTGGGTCAATGAAGGGGTGATGAAATCCCCCACTTTATATGAATTGGGGTATTGCCCTTAGAAAATAAAACAAGATGAAATGGATGCAAAGAAGAAATTAAACGTGATTTTAACGATGCAACTACGAATGAAATTTGTTTTTGTTTCTGAATTTTTGGATTTTTGAATTTATATATATATATATATATATATATATATATATATGTAAATGCAAATGCAAGCAGCCAATAATGCAAATCAAAATAAAAACAAGGGATAAGGGCATGATACCAGAGCGTACAGAATTATTAGCAATTTATTTTATTTTTTTAGCGGCGTATTTTTTTATAAGCAAGCAAGCAAGTCTTCTCCTATTGAATTTCTACTTATGCAACCTGAAATTTCGAAGAAGATATATACAAATTTTTTTAATATATAAGGATGGAACTTAAAATAATTGAAAACAAAACAAAACAAATTTAAAATTAATTTTTTTAAAGGATAAGACAAAACAAAACTAAAAACAAATTAAACAAAACAAATTGAGCAAACTCCTTTTTTTTAATAAGGATGGACTTAAAAAAATTAAAACAAAACAATTTAACCAAAAGAAAACAAAAGAAAAAAAACAAAAGAAATTGTGCTCGGGTCTACAATATAACCCGGCCCACTAAAACAACGAAATTACTTTTTTTTAAACGCGAAAGATGATGCCGCAGAAATAAAACTCTCATTTCACACTCAAATCAAATTTTTTTACTTCGAATACCAAATTCGAAAATCTCCTGCTAAAATTCAGAATAAAAATCGAAAATTGTTGTGATTTGGGGGGTTACGGCGATGAATTTATTTGTAGAGGAGATCGAAGCTTTGGGGATTTGGGCGATTTGCTTGAGTTTCAGGTTGCGATGTTCGATGCTCGTGGAATTGGGTGATTGGTGGCAGAGTTTAAAGCGATGACGCGGGTTCGATTATTGTTTGATGGTGAGGTATTCGATTGTGGTGGCTGACAGTGGTTCAATGGTTGAGAGAGAAGTATGTTTGTTGTGGTTCGAAGAGGTGGAGTTGTCGATTGCTGTGATGGTCTATAGTTGTTATATGCCAAAGGTGGAAGCAGCATTTATATGTGTCAATTGGCAGAAACGTGGAGATATGGTAGAGTGGTCAGGGATGAAGTAGTAGCAGTGATAGGTGAAGGAAGTTGCTGTTTGGTAGCAGCTGCAGGTTTGGATGGCAGTGTGATGGTAATGGTGTGGTAATTGATAGTGGTGGAAGGCAGGCAGAGGAGGTTTGTTCAGGTGGTGGCAGAGTTATAGTTGGAGCTATATAGTGCATGTTATATAAGGCAGTTGATGTGCAGGCTAGTTGGGCAGCGGTAATTAGATGTTGAAGTGTAATGATTTTGAAGTGTGTGATGTTGTTGTTGGTTGATGAACTGCCCTAGAAATGGTTGATGAACTATTTGAGACAGAGATAGAGGCAGAGGAGGTAGTTGAAGTTTGTGGGTTGTATTTGTGGATGTTGTGGATGATATATGTGCAGTTTGTAGTGTAGCAGAGGTGAATGGACAATAGAAGTAGGGGCAGAGGTGAATGGTGATGACTGGTGGGGGTATTGCAAGGCAGAGACGAGTTGGCAGAGAGGTGAAGTACACTGGTGGTTATGTTAGGGGTAATGAAATTTTTCTGATGTGATGAATTGGTATGTAAAGGTGTTGCAGCAATATGTATGAGTGGCAGATGAGTTCAGAGAAGAGTTTGATGCGGTCAATGAGTTGCTTGAAGTGTTTTGTGATGGCAGGGTGGAGAAGTAGTTGATGGCAGGGTGGAAGAGTATGTAAGTGAATAGAGAGGATGTTGGGATGGCTGGTCAGAGGAGTGTTGAGAAGGTAATACAACAGTTTTGAAGTTGAAGTGTTTTTTTTGCTGCTGGAGGAGTTTGCGGTTTCAGGGGTGTGCAAGTAATGATGAAACAGTGCACAGGAGATGTAAGGAAATTGCCTATTGATCAAGTGTGATGATGTTTTGATGTGGGGAATGAATGTGCAAGGAAAGGCAGCGAGGTTGTTTATGGGGTTGTTTGTATATGGGGTTGACAGAAAGGCAGTGAAGTAAGATGGTATGTATGTGGAAAGGCAGCAGTTAAAGTAGGCTATATGGGTTATTGTTGAAGTTTGAAGTGGTTTTGTATTGGTGGCAGAGTGGTGAGCAGGAGAGAAAGCAATATAATGATGAGTTGGAGGAGTTTATAGATGAAGGCAGAAAGTTGTGCACTGTTAGAAGAATAGGCAAATAGAGAAGGGGGAATTTGCAGAGGGATATGCAGTTTTGTAAAAAAAAGAAAAAAGAAAACGAATGTAATTGCAAATGAAAATGCAAATTGATTGCAATAAAATATTTTTGTTTTTGAAATGAAATTGTGTATATATATTTAAAAAAAATGGAAATGCAAATGCAAAATGGAAAGAAAACAAGCACACAAACAAAATGCCACAAAAATCACACACAAACACACAATTTTTATTTTTTAAAATGCAATACACACACAAAACAAACACACAATAAAAATCAAACGAAAATAATTCGAAGAATAGAAATTAAAATCAAGACTATTCCCCGGCAATGGCGCCAAAAACTTGGTTAACGACTAATTTTATATTTGTTTAGAAAATAGCCGAAAAATTTAAATAAAAATTAATCGCAAGCGCACGACATACAATTTTAGTACGTGGTGAGTACGGGTTGATCTACAGGGAATCGTTTAGATTTTAAAAATTTCTATTCAATCAAATTAAACCAAAAATTGAAGTTGTGATTATTTTAAGCTAAAAATTGCAAAACTAACTAGAAAAAAGTGATTGAAAATATGAGATTAGAAAACAATTTAGAGGCAAATCCACTCTCATATTTTTGTAAATCAACCCAAAAATAATCTATGATCTCTATTTTTAAAGTGGAAGTAGTTATGTATTTATCATAAGTATGGTTTATTTATGTTATTGATTAACATAACTTAAACCATCAAACTATAATACAACAACCAAAGCCGCTTATCAATTCTCATGAAAATGAAGTCAAAGCAAAAACTATTTTAAGTATGATCTATTTACTATTGTATTTAGTAACATAGATCGTCAAATTTTGTTTCTACCTTAATTTCATAATCAAAATCAATTAATAAAATGATGATGTAAATTGCATTTATGTTTGAATAAGAATAGCATATTTGTAAATACAACATAGGCTACAAATTCATTTTTATAAACTTACATCAACATTTACTTCTCATGAAGCATAAAAGAGATCATAAATCACAAGAAACGTTGAATATACATAATATTAGAGAGCTTCATTACCCCTAAATTGAAGAGGTTTAGCTACTCATTTGTATTATCATATCAACACATGTAAATTTCAACATTGAAAAGAAAGTAAAAAAGTAAGAGCTAATGAAAATGGAAGAAAAAAGAACTAAGCTACTTGCATGAGAATAAAATTAAACTAAGTGCATAAAAGAGGAAGCTAATATACTAGCATTAGAATGAAGAAAGCATGTAAATAAAAATGAACATAAAATAAAAGAGCATGTAGAAAAAGAAAGAGGCTTAGTGTAACGACCCAGAATTTTGAACAAATTTAATTGAAAAATATTTAATTAATTTTAAATATTTGAACGATAATTTAATTTGAATCCCGAATATAACTTGGAATTTGGCGATTAAATTTTAAAATTTAATCTATTGTAAGTTGAATAAAATTTGAATCTTCAATTTTAAGTTGAAGAAAAATATTTCAAAAGCTTTTTAAATTCGTATTGACAATACTGAAGATAACAGAAGCTTCAGAATCTAATTCCGAATTGATTTGATCAGTTTTGAAAATTTAATTGTTCGAACCGATATATAAAATAGTCATTTTTCAAACAGTCTCGGAATTCGATGAAACCAGTTCCATTGGGTCCGTAATATTGAAATATTACTGGATTTCAATTTTCGTATTTTTCGGAGTTGTTACGTGAACACACGACACAAAAACGCGTTGAAATAGAGTCGTATTCAATTTAAATTTAAAATTTAAATTTGGTAAAAATATCAGTTAACATCACCACGATTTTTTCCTCTGAACACGTAGAGAATCACGCCCTGTTGCCCACGCCTAAATTCACGCTACTTTTTCTTTTTTAAGTCTCGTCTGTTCCCTCTCCTTCATTCCTCAGTTCAAACGAAAAAAAATTAACAGCCGAGTTTCTTTCTTCCTCCATTCAGTGAGATGGCCGAAGCCTTTTCTTCCTCCATTCTCAATTTTTTTCAAAAACCACGTAACCACGCGAGACAAATCAATCAATGGCTCGAATGCGGCGGCGTGCGCGATGGAGGCACTCAGGCGAAGTCGTTCGAATCGTGGCTGGCAACTCAAATCGAGATCGACTCGTATAAGCTCGAATGGAGAGGGGCAAGCGCGCGTGCGCAGGCGTGAGGCAAGGGGAGTTAGGCGCGTCGTTGGTGAGGCGTAGGAGCTGCTGTTGCGACGCGTTCTAGGGTTCGAAGTCGCGTGTTCTTTGACTCGCGTGCGAAGAGGATAGGGTTCGCGGGGTAGGGGGAGTTTCGATCGTTGGCCGCTGTGACGACAACATTTTCGAGGCGACTCGGTCGCGATTTTGGGAGGGCGATCGACGTGAAGGCTCACGATAGAAGTGGAGGTAGAGGGGTTTGCTGGAGCAGGAAGCTTCGATGGTTTGACGAATCTGCTAGGTTAAGGGGGAGTTCGGGTAATATTTTAACCTGGATTACTCTTTAATTTAGTTATCTGATTTTAGTTATATGCAGTTAGGAATTAATTTGCAGTAAGCTGTTTATAGACACCTTTATAATAAGTTAATATATAGGTAAAACAGAGAGAAAATATATATATTTTAATCTACTAGTATATTCTAAAATAAAATACTCAGGAGACTAATTTTGTTTAAATTAACTTATCTAAGTTATTTAGTTATTGAAAAACCATTTTTGAAAAGAAAAGAGAAGAAAAAAAAATCGGATTGAACTAAACTATTGTTAATTAAATAGTAATTAATTATTTGATTAATTCAAATATTAATAAACCATAAAATTTTTGTTACAAGGTCCAAAATTTGGAGAAAACAAATTGGATTGGAAGGGATTACAAAAATAAAAGGCTAAGGTGAGATTTTTCTCACTCGAATAAATTTTTGTTTGACAGTTATTGATTTGACTGATATGATTGCTATTTGGATGTGATATTAGATATAGTAGGATCTATCTATTATATATATAGCAATATATACATATTGGCATATGTATATATTGGATTGATTGATTTCCCGCCTCGTATAGCGGATGAGACCCTATTGCGCCGTTAGTAAGCGGATATTTTTATAAAACCTATATACCGCGATATTCCACCTCGAAGTGGAATGGGTATTGTGCTAACGTCTGTGGATGCAGGGAAACAGGTTGGAGGGATCCAACTGGATTCCTCAACAGTATTTATTTATTTATAGATATTGTGATGTATATTCTGTTATCATATGTTGATATATGATGTTGTTGTTGTGATTGACTAATTGGTGCTGTTGCATCATCGGATTCAGTTTTGAAGTTTAAAAATAACGACTTTTACTTTAAAAGGATTTTAAAGTAATTTTTTGAAAGTAGACGTTTTATTGAATTGTTGAATTGATCTATTTTAAATAAATAAACGTTTAAAATTTTGAAGTTATAAAAGTTAAGATTTTTGCGAATTATGACCGTAAGGTGATTTTTGAAATAAATAGTTTAAGCAATTTATAAAATGGTTTGAACTGAGATTTTCGAATTTTTGTGAACAGTTTATTTAAAAGATTTAAAAAGTTGATATTTATAAATTTAAAATATTGGAATTTTAAAACGAGTTTATAAGTGTTAAAAATGAAATTTATAGAATTATAAATCATGAAGATATGGAATTTATAGATTTATAAATTGTGAAGTTATAAAATGGATGAAACTGTAGAATAAAAGATTTATAAGAGATTAACTTATAAATTGGATTTTTGCCTTTAAATGGAATATTGATCGAATTATTAATAAAGAAGATTTATTAAATTGAAGTCGTTAGAAAATAGAAATAGAATTTATAAACGTTGTTTTATAAATTCGAAATCAATTGAATTTGATAAATTAAATGTAGGAGGTTATTAAAGAAGACATATTCGCGATTTTGGATAGCGAATCTTTATTGAAATAAAATGTGTAGAGATGATTGAAATTTGGTTAAGTGAATTATATTCACGATTTTGGACAGTGAATATATTATTAAATAAAAATGGATTTATTTTTGAAGAAGTGATATTAAAAATGAAGTTAAACATTTTAAAGATGTTTTAAAATGTATTATGAATCGAAAGCATAGATTTCAACGTTCACTGTTGAAATAGGCGTTTTCGAAAATATAAGGAAATGATGGACTATAACACTGTTGTTATAGTAAATGATTTCCGAAAGGAAATGTTTATATAGTATTGGGATTTACATATCTATCTTAAATTTCGAATCCCTATACTAGTGATTTTGAGTCGTCGTAACGATGTTTTACGTAACATTCGTTTTGACTCAAATAAATGTGCTTAAGAGAATGATTTCCTTAAAGAATGAAATGTATACTTAATTTTGATTTACGTATAACGAATATTTTCAAATGTTGAAAATAAATAGATTTGTGAATTACTTATTATTAAATAAGTATGAGAATGTTTTCCAAAATGAATGAAACGTTTTGAGATTTTATCTTCTTAAAGATAAATTGAAAGTGAATATTGAAATCGATTTGAAAATCGTATATCAGAAGATATTTTGAAATATAAATTCAATAGGGAATTTATAAAAGAAAGGGAAGTTGTTTAAAAATAAACGTTGATTTATTTTTGAAGTGGAAATTTTATATCTAGTAAAGATATTTTTGGAAAAAAAATAATTTGGAATCTGATGATGTTGCGCATCTTTATTGATAGTTAAATAACCGACTATCAATAATTACCTTGAATGGTGTTTGTTGTGAATTGGATGAATTTGAATGCCACACTTATTTTTGAATAAGCGCTCACTATTCGGGTTAGCCGGGAAAGGACCATGGGGTCGTATAACCCATTCCGAATATGTGATACGTCGTTATGAATTGCATTCGAAGACCGGTGTTAAAGACCGGATATTTTTGAAAACGGAAGGATTACCGTCGAGTTACTCTACATCGGCTGATCTCCGATTTAGAGGTTTTATCACCCTTAGTGACGGGAAGTCCTGACGTGATTAGAAATTTATCCGGATATGCAAGGGCTTTGTGAGAAGTACCTTCGGTTCTGTTCGATCCCGGAACAGACTTGTATGGATTGTGTGTCTGACGTTACAATTTGAGATATAAAGCTGATTTCTTTCAAATACATTTCTATTGGTGGCGGAGAATTTATTCTCTTAGCTTAACACCCTTCTCTGAGATGTACGAGCTCAAAGGTTATGTAGTTGAAATTTATCAGCGATATACTCCCAATTTGGTAACGTGACATACTGAGTGTTGCTGTGAAATGATCAGTGTTTGATCATTTGCGATATGATCATTTGTTTGATCTTATATCTTTGTGATCATAGGTTGATCATTTGTTTGACCCGAAGCATGGCTTTGTAGAAAGCGTAGCTTTGTGGACGAGACTTCATCGAGCCTCACACCCCGGAAATGGTCGAAACAGGAAGGATGCGGCAAGGTTCTAGGGAGTAGCGCCCCTTAGTGTATGTCATTCCTTCTGGATAAAGGTGGTATCATGGTATGGAGCCCAGATACTTAACCTCTGTGGTTGCTGCAAATTTATTACTTTGTGGTTTGTTGCAAATCGGGGATCCTCGGGAAGATCGGTGACGATCGGGGGATGGCATACGCGTGTCAGTAGTTACCTATTTTTGCAGAGGTAACCCGGCCTTGTGTTGGCAGAGATCTAACCGTAACGTTAGGTTCTCGGGTCGTCTATTCCAGGGACGTACCCATCGTGGAAAAGGAAGTTCCTTAGCCTGACCATTTGTTGGAAATCCAAAGAAACAATACGAGCCTTGTACGGTTTTAGTTGTAGAACCTATCATTCACTTATGGTGGCGCCCCACTGTTTGGATGGTAGCTATAGTAGGCATAGTTCGAAATGTCTATGCTGGCTAAGATTTATATTATACTTTCGAAATGTTTTCTACACTATGCACTAATAATAATATCAAAAATGATTTGATTTTGCGTAGTAAGCATCTTTGACTAACATAAGAAGAAATCTCCTCCAAGTCTGCGTTTGCATTGTGTGTGTGGTGGGAGGTCTTATGGTAGTTTCATTTTCCAAAAGCATTGCGAATTGACATTAAAGTTTTCCTGTTGTTTATTCTAAAGATAAACTGTTTTACGATCTCACACCAGTCACCATGACTGACTCGGAGTTTATTGTTTCCCTTCTAAACTCTGGGTGCCCACCAATTTCCACACGGGCAGCCTAGAGTTATGTTATCAGGATATCCTGGATATTCTGGAGCTTTGGAAGCAAGCTGGATGGCGAGACGTAGTATTTGTATCTGAAATTATTTATTCCGCTGTGTATTCTGTATGAGGACAAGTTATATAACTGTCCATTGTTGTATTGAGTCGTATATTGACTCTGATTGATGTATGTATAAAATGATATAGTTCTTTGATTTAAAGATTATTCAATTATCTATTATATATTGTTCCGCTGCGATATGTGAGATTCTGATGTTGTTTCTGTTTCTGATGTTGTTCTGTTGTTCTTCTCTGTTTTCTTCTCTCTTTCTTTTGTTCTTCTCTTCTTCTTCTACCTTTTTCTTCTTTTTAAAACCATAACTTTTCGGGTTTCCGGCATTCGATGGCTCGGCAGTCGATAAAGTGAGTATCGATGTCGAATTTTCGAAAGTCGAAAATTCCGGGATGTTACACTTAGGAAGCCATTTTATTTCTCATTTGATTTGAAATTACAACTTGCATTCTAATGATAAGTAAATTAAAAGAGAAGAAGATCATTTACATGTACATAAGAGGGCTATTTATACATGCACAAAACCCTAGTCCAATTTTTAGAGGGCTTCCCAAAATACCCCTTAGGAAGTGTGGCCACCAAGTAATCATTAGTCTCTATTAATCTACCATCAAGTATGCATGAAACTTTAACCTCCACTAACTTGTCCATTAGCTTCTAATTGTATATTAAGGCAAGTGGGTAGGTAGGGTCCTCCATGATGTATTGTTTTGAATTATTTCCATCTTCATTCCTTTGTTCCATCCTTGTGCATGCATATTTCTGTGAGTACACCTTCATATTTCCATCCAAAAATTCCTGTAATTAAAAAGAAAATGTGCAAATAAATATTCTCCAAATTAATTCATGTACAAAATTACTATTTTACCCCCATATTGATGTATGAATGATGACTTGAAAGCATATCTGAAATTTGGTTTTAAACATGTAAAAATACCAAATTATGACATTTATTTAAATAAAAATAGATTAAATATGGATGTAAAAATATGCATATTTACGTGCACATCAAAGAGAAAGGAAGTGAAGAAGAGCAGCCCGAGTAAAGCTAGCTATGGTCAGACACGGAAATTTCCATTCAAGAAACAAAGATCTAAGTTCTTTAGCAAGAATCCAGCAAAGGGTGCATCAGCTAGAGCAGGAGATAAGATGCATCCTAAGGAACATCGAGTGTGCTATAATTGTGGAGAAAAAGGGCATTATATTAGATAATGTTCCAAGCTATGGTCATCTCAAATCAGGTGCAATATTTGTAAGGAGACAGGTGCAATATCTATAAGGAGACAGGTGAAATATTTGTAAGGAGGCAGGTTATTATGCATATGTTGTCCAAAGAAGACTAGTAAGCTGAATGTTCTTAGAACTGTTAGTGACCAGTCTTAGGCGAAGGGGAAGGTACCCGCTATTCTAGAAAGTACAATTCTATTTATAAATTTACCTACTAGAATTCTATTTGATTCAGGTGCATCTCATTCTTTTATCTCTAAGGAATTGATTGATAAGTTTAATTTGGAAGTAGTATATGTGGTTATATCTTTAAGGATTGCTAATCCTATTGGAGGATATGCAACCCTTGCAATGATGTGCAAGAATGTCAAGTTAGCATTTTATGACTCATCATTTTATTATAACTTACATGTATTCGAATATTTGGGGTTCGGTATCATTCATGGTATGGATTGGCTGAACCATTACGAAGAACATTTGCTATGTTCTAAAAGAATTATAACACTTAGTCACCCAGAATTAGTTGATCGAATTAGCTTAGCTCTTGGAGATATTAGTGAGAATTCGTGTGGATCTTTATGTGCTCTTGAAGTCTATGATGAGGATAAAATTGCTCGTATTTCGATAGTAAGGAAGTATCCAGATATTTTTCAACCTATTACCGATCTTCCACTTAAAGGAGAAATTAAGTTTAGAATTGGCCTAATATTTGGAGCTCAACCAGTTAGCCATCCAACACGAATGTCGGTAAAGGAATATAAAGGCAATTATCGAAATTAGAGTCTAAGCATTTTATTAGTACTAGTAGTTCTACATGGGGTGCAGCTGCTATATTTGTGAAGAAAGCATATGGATCACTTAGATTTTGTGTAGATTATTGTAAGTTGAATAAGCTAACGATTAAGAATAAGTATCCTTTACCCCAGATCTATGGTATGTTTGATCAACTCAACGGAGCTAAGATCTTTTCATAGCTTGATTTAGTAAAAGGTTTTCATTAACACCGCACTGCAAAAGATAGCATTCCTCTCACAACATTTCGTACTAGATATGGATCTTATGAATGGCTAATAATGCCATTTGGACTTACGAATGCTCCCGAATATTTTGTTGATCTAATGAATCTAGTTTTCAAAGAATATCTCGATAAGTTCATCCTCGTATTTATTGATGATATTTTTGTATATTCCAAGACTGAGGAAGAACATGAAAAGCATCTTAGGACTGTATTAAAGACACCGAGGCAGAATAAGCTGAAAGCCAAGTTTTTTAAATGTCATTTTTGGTAGCAACAAGTTAAGTTCTTGGGCCATATTATTTCAAAAGTAGGATATTGGTAGGTCCAACCAAGATTGAAGCTATACAGAATTGGAAGCGGCCTGAAACAGTCTTTGAGAGAAGAAGATTTCTGGGATTACCCGGTTAATATCGATGATTTATTAAAGATTTTTCGAAGATTGCCCAACCATTGACAAACCTTACATGAAAGGGTGTTAAATCCTAATGGATATCTAGCTGTGAAGAAGCGCATCTGAAGTTGAAGGAGTTATTTACAACTGCACCCGTACTCATTGTCCCAAAAGGCAACAAGGACTTAGAAGTTTACATTGTCACTTGTACTTCGGGATTAGGTTTTGTGCTTATGCAGAAAGGTATAGTAGTGGCTATGCATCAAGGCAATTAAGACCTAACGAGATTCAATATGCTACTCGTGATCTGGAATTGGATGCTATAGTTTTCACACTCAAGATGTGGCAACATTATTTACTTGGAAAACAATTTGTCTTGTATATAGACCATAAATCTTTAAAGTATCTATTTATGCAGAAGGACCTTAATATGAGACAACAGCAGTGGCTAAAATTTCTAGCATCATATGAATTTGAGATCTAATATATGCCCGAGAAATGAAATCGCGTAGCTGATGCACTGAGCGGGAAGCACCAAGCAGTGGTCTCGACGATGATTGTAGGATGGAAAGATCTCAAGTCATTTTGCATGTGTGAAATTCGTACTAAAGATTCCATGGCAGATTCCAGTGTAATGTTGGCAAGTCTTGTAGCTAGACTATCTTTGGTTGATTGAATTGTAGAGGCTCAAAGGAAAGATCATGCCATCTTGGAATTAATTCGAAGATTAGAAAGCAGTGAAGAAGGTGAAGATTTGAATATGTATTCTGTTGATTCGCATGGGTGTTTGCGCTAGAAGAATATATTAGTAGTTCCCAATGTGGAAAATCTTCGTAAAGAGATAATGGATTATTGTCATCGATCGCGTTATACCATTCATCCAGGTGGCAGTAAAATTTATATGGATATGAAACGCTTATACTATTGAGTCAAAATGAAACATGATATTGGAAAATATATGAAAGAATGTATTACATGTCAGTTAGTAAAAGCTGAGCATCAAAGACCTAGTGGGTTACTTCAGCCATTGGAGGTTCCTCAATGAAAGTGGGACCAGGTATGAATATACTTAGTATTTAATATTAATTATTTGTTTTATATAAGTCCCCATAGAACCTTATTAATCATTTATAGGTGTCCATGGATTACCTTGTTCTCGAAGCGATTGTGATAGTATATGGGTAATAGTCGATCATTTAACTAAATCGGCTCATTTTATACCTGTGAAGTCGACTAGAACCACACTATACTTTGTGAAATTATATATGAAAGAAGTGATTTGACTTCACAGAGTACCTAATTCTATCGTTTGCGATCATGATCCATTATTTACTAGTAGATTTTGGAGAAGCCTTCAAGCAACTTTGGCTACGAAGCTGAGTACAGCCTATCATCCTTAAACAGATGGTCAAACATAGCGAGTGTTCCATCGAGTCTATGTGCTTGACTTTAGTGGGAATTGGGAGGAACACTTTGTTTAGTTAAGTTTGCTTCAATAGCTACCACTCGAGGATTGAAATGGCTCCATATGAAGCTCTGTACGGAAGGCCATATCGATCACCTTCTTATTAGCTTGATACCAAAGAAAAAATTTATTTTGGGACCTGATTCAATCAGAGAGGCATCAGAAAAGATTGATACGATTAAGCGAAAAATGAAAGAAGCTCGGGATCATCAAAAAATTTATGCAGATCGAAGAAGGAAAGAGTTAACTTTCGAAGTAGGAGACCCTGTGTATGTGAAGATATCAGCTCTTAAGGGAGTTATGAGGTTTAGCAAATTTGGGAAACAAGCACCTCGCTATATTGGTCCATTTTCGATTATTGAACATGTGGGAAGAGTCGTTTATCGAATAGCACTTCAAGATCAATTTGCGGGTATGCATAACGTTTCCCATATATCTCAATTAAGGAAGTGTCTACAAGTTACTGAGATCGTTGTAGATTCGAGAGTGATATAAGGACTCGAAATCTCTCTTAATTTGACCTATGTGCAACATCATATTTGGATAATTGATTCAGAAGTTCGGCAGCTCAGGAGCAAACGAGTTCCCTTAGTAAAGGTGCAATGGTTTACTAATCCATTCGATTATACTTGGGATACTTAAGAACATATGAAATAGGCTTATCATGAGTTGTTTACTGAAGCACATTAGTTACGTATGTATTTGTTTCATTATTAAATAATAATAAATAATGTAAATGAGTTTGTATTAACTAGTTCATTATAGATTTTCCGTATAAGGAATTGCAAGGATGCAATTTTCTTAAGGAGGAAATCTGTAACAACTCAGTGTCAAGAAGCAATTAATATTGAATATATAATAATAAATCTAAATAATTGAGTTGGATTAAAATGATAATTAGAGAAAATAATTAATAATTGAATGATTCTAGGTGAAATAATTGATATAATCGAAGAATTGAATTTTTAATTTGTATTTGGTGTTAATAAATTAATTTGGACATTTATTGATATTAAAAGTAATTTCAAGAGTTTGGAAATGTGAATAAATAAAATAGTTAATTATAATGTAAATAGAGTGTGTGAATATAAGTAGAATAGATATTATTTGTGATTATGGAATCTAATTAGTTGAAGAAAAATTAGAATTCATATTTTAAAAAATGAACTAAATAGGAAAGAAAATGAATATTAGGGAGTAGAAGAGAATGTGGATAATAAAAAAATAAATCTAGAAAGTTTATATAATAAATTAATTAACTTAAATAACCATTATACTCTTAATTCTAGAATCCTCTCATTTTTGGATATTTCGTTTGTGTTTATAAATATAACCATGCTGTATGCTACAAACCGGATATAACTTCCTCTTCAATTCAAAACCCTACCACCTTTCTAACTTAAATATTCCAAACAATTAGAATAAATTGTTAAAAATCCTTAAACTAAAAGTTGAGCTTCCTGACATGCTTCTACATTGTCTAACAAGAAGAAACCATAGTATAAATCATTGATTTTTAGTATTGGAAATTTATAGTAAGAGAAAAAGCAAGGAGAAGGGGTTGCTTATTCATGTGAGTTATTTACTCACACTTATGTCTAATTAAGCTATGAGTTGCATCTAAATCCATGAATATGCAATGCGGTGGTAGAATTTTGGGTTACAGGTTGTCAACCCCACTTTGATTTTGATCATTTTTTATGTATACATGATGTTTGGATGCTTAATCATTTGAGTAATGGTAGATTGTTTGTAGATGGTTATGTATATTGCATCAAGCATCAGGACTAGGTTGCATATGGTCTGAATTCGATTATCGATCACGAAATAACAGCATGCTCTCATGAAAGAAAGCACAGGTGCCGATCGACCAAAGTTGACGTCCGATCGACCGTGATCGGTCGACCCATGCCTGTTACGATTTTACAAAATAAAAATAAAATAAAAATAAATTAAAATAAAATAAAACTGAATTATATAAAATAGAAATAAAATAGTATAAGAAATATGATATATATATATAAACATTATATATTCATACATGAATATGTTATATATATTATAAATTTATATATACATGTCAATAAACAATTTATATATATGTAATTTAGATAAATATTATTAAATTAAATAGAATTATTAGTAATTTTAAATAAAATAAGTTTAGAGAAATTATCTATATAGAAATACTAAGTTAGTTTCAAAGTAAAGGTATACATTTGTATAAAATTCTAATTATAAACTAAAGAAATAAAAATTAAAATATCTGGAAATTAGGAATTTAAAGAATTGATTTGAAATAACCATATCCAAAGTAAAATATGTGTGTGTTTATATATTCTATCCCAAATAAATAAATACATATAATATAAACCATTAAACGTAAATAATTTGAGATATTCTATGCTACGAGAAATATGTTGTAAATGGTGTTATAATACCGTTTGGGATAAGGCATATGGTAATATTTTTCAGATTATACATAGGATTTATGGCATAGATTTGATGGATATGAGTGCAATTTATGAGCATTGAGTAAACGATTAAGTATCACGTAGTGGTATGAGATGTTGTACGGCTATATTTTTATTCTATGCAAGTAAATCACGCTCAAGTGATGGGTTAGTGATATAATCTTAAGGTGTATGTGAGGGACTCAAAGAGATACGTTCAGCTTTGTGCTAGCACTTAAGAGTTGAACTTTGTGCCCATTCCATAGATATTATATCTCATCTATCACAATGTACTCCTTTATTTGGTGTTGGAGAGGACTAGATTAGGCTAACATCCACTCTAGCGGTCTGATGGTGGGGTCGTGCCCCAAATCTGTGACACCACATATTGATACAACTTAGTGCTTAGCTTCGTGCGTTTTCCCCTGTGTCACTTAGGCCAACAGCTTGTTACCTATAGGGGCAAGTGTAGTGTCGTCACTTAGACTTCGAATAGACGAGTGCCGGTGGATACATGTCACGATGACTGCCGAGGCAACTAAAGGCTGTAGAGTCTAGGTGACTTTGAGCTAGCTTCGTGCTATCAGTCTCCCGTTAGGTTCTAATAGAGTGGTAGATAGGCATATACTATTTATACCCTTATTTAGATCTAGTATTTGATTATGGATCTCACACATTATAAACATAACTCTACTAAGGACTTAGTGTCTATCATACAGTCATCGCCTATCACTAGTTGTTATGTAATGTATATGTTAAAATATACTTATGAACCTAATGTGTGATACGTGGTATGGAACATTAGAATTAAAAGATAGTAATAAGTTACTTAAAGTATGACTCACTTATTGATAATAATTTTAATATATCATGAGTTCTCTACATTTAGGATTATTACCTATGAACTGTATAGACATAGACTGACCCATATGTTTTTTAGTCCTCAGGTCAAGATCCCGGAATGTGGCAGGTACAGGTACACATTAGCACCTTTAGCTCATGGATTTTAGAGGCTAGTAGTAGCTTTAGGATGATACATTCCCTATACCATTTTTTAGCCTTGATGTAGTTATGTATATATCTGATATATAGTGTGTGATGTATGTATTATGTAGGTATCAAACTATCATTTCATAACCCACATGACTATGTATATGTTATGTATATATGTATATTATATTTTATCTGCTGTGTTCTAACTCTATGAGCTCTATTTATATTATGTGATTGTGTATTGTTCTATCTTGGGTGCACACGTTGTTATTACTTTGTACCTTGACCGTGTATATTTATTTTAAGTATATTATGTATCGAAAACGATATCAATGTTAGCCCAAATTAATATTTATGTGTGTACCCCTATATAGCCTCATTCCCTTTATTATTCGACGGTATCACTTAGCAATACTCTTGAATAGTATAGGTAAGGAGGTAGGGTGTTTACAGGGGAGCTCAAGGGATACCTCCCCAATCAACACAGTTTTGGTCGTGGTGATTAGCCCCTTTGCATCATAAATAAGTAGCTTCTTAGCACAGGGGACATACATCTCAGAGGACTCGGTGTCGCCTCTGATGGGTCCCAACGTTTTCTTACCATCGTCCCAGGAGGAAGGGGTGGGCATCGACTTTTAGGGAATTGGGGGGTAGCTCGATGATTTCTTGACTTGGGCTGGTTTCCTTTTTCCCAGGAGCTCGGATAGTTAGGGTTGTAGAGTCGAAAGTGCCAAAGTCGAGTTCATCAAACATTGAAAGAAGACAAGTATTGGTTAGTTCAAATGGAATAAAAAGAAGGAAAAGCATATGTAAATTAACTACCATTTGTAACTGTCGACCTTACCTTTTGAGAAGGGGCGGGCACGATAAGACCGAATTGCCTATGGTAGATTGGTCAGTCCTGGAATGATACATGTTCGGGGGTAAAATAGTAACTTAGATACAAAAGATCATAAGTAGGATGGAGATAGGAGGAAGGACCCGCATTTCTACCAACGGTCGGTTCCTATGGACCTCCCCCTACATTACCTTCCTTCGAACTCTCCTTAGTATCCTATGAGACCATCGACGTCCCATGCCGTTTGACCAGGATATCAACTAACTTTTGTGGGTAAAGGTTCCCCACTTAGACTTCGGTACAACACCACTCAGCTTACCATAATCGAATTGTTGCCACTCTCTAGACCCTTCATCCTTACTCATGTTGTCGTAGCCCAGTTCTCATTGGTAATCGGCCCGGCCTTAGGATCCAAGAAATTTACCTTTTTATAAAATACTCTTCTTGCCTATCTTTTTGGCCAGGGCGCTCCCTCTATAGTTTGGTTCCCACTTAAAAGCTCGGCTGGTTGGAGATTCTCTTTGGTTACCGTGGTCTTCAAGTTCCTAACGATGTTGCGGGCTATTCTAATTCAGTATAAGTATTCACTAAGTACTCAAGATTGACGCTGATGGAATCAAGAGAAGTCTCTGCCATATGAAGGATAAGCAAAGCAAGAAAAGAAAAGTGAAGAAAAAAATGGCAAGAATGACTTACTCGGACCCGGAACTCGGTGTTCCTTAGGTCGGGGTTTATCCCGTGGGGAACAAAGAAGTACTTCCCCATGCAACCTATGGAAGTTTTGGTAAGAACATCGATGAAGAGAGAAGGCTTGGTGTTTTCCTCCAAATGATACTAAATGCCGACCGGGTAACCGAATTTACCCGATTTCCCTTTGTAACTGGAAGATCATGCTAATTGGGTGAGCAGTTGGCTTAGGAAGTTGGAGGCCCGTGCAGGTGACATGGACCCCGCACAAGAAGCAATAGCTGTTAGAGGTAACCTGACCAAGAGCAAGCTCGAAAAGGTTGAGGAAAGAGACAAGAAAGGAATGAAGAGGCAAAGTGGCTCTGATCTTGAAATAGCCTATAAATCAAGTGAAGAAGTCGGGTGGTGGATGATCTTGTCGATCAACGCCCGTGAGATGTCTAACTATCCCTATGTTGCACCCTTGGCTGACTAGGACTCAGCCAGGTTCACCTCCCCTTTGATTATCTCTGAAGCTTTTAAACCAGAGGCACCGATCGAAGTTGATCCAAAAGTAACCATTTTAAACACAAGTGGCCTAGTTAAACTACAATGGCCCATTACTGAGCCAAAACTAAACCCAGAGGCAACCACCTGGAAGGTAGAGGTAAGGTGAGAACTAAATAGTCGTTGTCATGGCATGCCTGGGCCGGACACTACATGGAGGCCGACGCACAACTCAAATTGCCCCTAAGCTAAGTTACAGGCCATAGGTCCCATGTTCACAATAGTTTTTGGCTTAAGGCCCAAGACAACAAGTTTTTCTAAAGCGACGGCCTAAGGCACTAATATGTTTATTAAGCTTGCATGTCATCAAAAAGAGAGCCAATGTCAATCGACTACCACTGACACGGCGACAACGACCGATCGATGTTCAAAAGATGATGAGAAAATGGAGATTCCGGCCAAGCAACAACGTCGAAAAAACACAATAATAGAAGCTTTCAAGACTATGAACTAAAGCAAAACAAAAAAACTCAAAAAACTAACCTATATAGTTAAACAAGCGAAAGACGAAGAAGAAACAAAAAGGGGTGTCGACTTACTATTTGCTTACTGAAGGAAGTGCTGAAAGTTTAAAAGAACTCGAAGAGAATTTTAATGACGGAACTTTGAAATGATTTATTAAAGGATGAGACGGGAAGGAGAAGAAATATTTACAGGCAACATGGTCGAATGTGGACTATTGGATCTACCGCATAGGGGCAATCTAAACCGTCTAGGTATCATCAATGCTCCTGTCAAATTACACATCGAAAAAACGAACCGTTTCTACCACGTCTAGGAAAGTATACCCTACCGCCAATAGCGCATGACACATGTAGCAGCATTAAATGTTGCATTGACAAGCCCGCGCCCGCAAACAGGCATGGACTTGGCTTAGGGCGGGGGGCAAAATGTTGCTCAATTTTCTTTCAAGTAAAAGATTAGTCGGCTGACACATCTTAGCCCAGCCTGGTTCAAGCCAACTCACAAAGCAATAACAAGCGATTGTTGAAGATACAACCGTCCGCTCTCCTATACCGCCAGACATAACTCAAACCAGCATTAGCAGCCAACTCATTCGACTAGACCCGGCTCAAAAGCGACCAGCCCCTGACTCGGCTTCTTCTCGCCCGCCTACGACCGGCCCCACTTAGCTCGTCTTGTCACAACATGTACAACTCGAATCATCCTATTTAGCGTTCTCTACTCTACGGGCTTTAGCTACAAACGGCCGACCATTACTATGTAAGAGACTTTTCAGCCTTATTTTGTGGAACAATGTACTATATGACATTGTTAATTTGACAAAAGTGTCATTGTGCATACCAACTACCTACCCACTGTGGTAAAAACACACCTACTCCTATGCCATGTCACCTTACTCTGCGCAAAGCACGCCTCTTGTACGGAACGACACCTGACATGCATCTTAGCTGTAAATCATAGTATCTTTCCAGCTGTCCTCCAGCGGCCTAAACGATCAGATCAACAACCTAGAGTATATCCCACCTTTCAGCTGCGCATCTCAGCCATTCAAAGCCCAACTTTAGTTGTTATGAATAATCCTCACTATACAACTCAAAGGGGTTCAGAACCATACTATCAGCATAGGAAAAATACAAGAGCTCTTAATCATTTGCATCATTGTAATCTTAAGTATTCTTCATTTCTTATTATTCTTTTGTAATTCCTTGTAATTGTAAAAGATCTTCACATCGAACGTAGGCAAGCTTAGTTAAACCGCTATACATCTTGTGTCATTTTACTTTAATTACTTATTTACTCCCATTTTCAATTTTAAGTATAGTGTTAGCAAGTAACCTTTGCTAATATAGACGCATTAACATAATTCTGATGTTGGCTCAATTTTAAGTCTACAATAACCTTCAAAAGTGAAAGTAACAATTTGCATTCCACATTTAACCTTCAAAAAGGGTACTTTATTCAAATGGATCATTTATTTTGATATTTCGGAGGTTCGAACCAATGATCTCTAAAACCTTAGTCTAACGCGTCATTTCAGTAGCCAGTTGTAGGGGTGTAAATCGGTCGGACTAGACCGGACGGAGGTGTGTTCAGTTTATGTTCAAAATAAAATCGGATTGGACACGGACCGGACGAGATTTATGTTCTTACAAATTTTGCTGTCCTAATTGTGTCCTAAATGAAATCGGACGGACTCGTACATACATTTTTCGAACACGGACACGGACGGACATTGCTATTTACATCAAATTTTATGTTGTTTAATAGAATTTCCATCAGATATACTGAATTATAAGATATTCGGACGAATTCGAACGAACTCGGACCGGACAATATTTTTGCTCGTACAAATTTTGTTGTCCTAGCTCGTGTCCTAAATGAAAATCGAACGGACCCGGACGGACGTATTTCGGTTACGGACATGAACGGACATCGGACACTCGTACAAAATTAACAGCCCTAGCCAGTTGAGCTAGTGATCATTGACCATTTCACATTTAGCGTTGTTAGTTATTAATTATTAATCACTAAATTTTAATTATTATTTATTATATTATTATGTTCTTGATTTTTAAAATTTAACAATTATTAATTCAAATAATTATTTAGTTAACAACAACTATTTGACTAAATCAATAATGTAATTAAATTTTGGTAACTACATAAACTTGCGTATGGACTCGATCATAGCATTAGTTAGTGCAAGAGTGCACTCAAACCTTTGTGTGAGTCAACAAGGTAGGCTGATCCAAATGTTAAGAAAAACACTTTCTTCCCAAAAAAAATAAAAAAAAATAAAATAAAAATAAATAGACTGACCAGGCTTCATGCTAGCGAGTTTAAAAAATAAAAAATAAAAAAAAATTCTGTGGTATTTGTTACTAGTTACTACGATCCGGTGCTCATAGCATCTATCTAAAAGTATCCTTCCACAAACGACACAAAATAGGAAAGTTCAACGTAAAGTGACAAAATCTTCGCCTTGAATCACAGATTTGAAGGAAAAGCAGCACAGATCCAAGGTACAATTTTTCGAAGATGACAACGAAATTATTATGAATGTTATTAGTTTTCAATTTTAATGCTCCTTCAATCGATTCTGAAAACCGTAGACGTGCAATTTTTCATCAATTAGATTGCCTTATGAGCTTTTAAAATTGATATAAGAAACTGTTAGGATCATTAGCTTTAACCACTCTATGTTGTGTTATATGTATGCTTGATTTTTTAATTTCTGATAAAACAGCATACTACCTTTCACTGCAAGTATTATGTTTCCCAGATTACTGATGTTATTGAAGTTACGAGATATGGTTTTATGATTGCCTAGATTTATTAGCTTTTGACTCCGACTGTTAACTTTTAAGTCACAATTTATCCCGAGGGTTTATTGTACTATTAGGCAACAATTTGGTGATTTGGAATTGAATAAAGTAAAAGTACCTAGATTTATTAGCTTGGCATCCGATCCTTACTATGCAGGTAAGAGCACTATGAAATTCGTTAGCATTAATCATATCATCTTATGTAATATTAAATGAATCAACATTTTGGTATCCAACTCATTTCAAAGTTCTACGAATACCATTATAATTACAATATTGTGTTTAGGAAAGTTATTTTTTTTTCAGGCTTTATCATTCAATCAGTAACTTTTATACATATATGGATCTTCTAATTCAACTAACTGACATCAGCGAGTATTTTTCATTAATTCCTTTGTCCTTTGCCTGACTCTTTTATAGTATCGTATTTGTTTGTTTGTTTTTCTATAAAAAATAACAACATCACAGTTTGTTGTTTAGTGGGAGAAAATTAACTACTGTTATTTTTTGCATATAGGTTACGTATTTGTTGTAAATTGGTAGCACCTTTTGCAGTGCTTACTAATACTGACATCATTGATTTGAATTTTGAAACGATGTAGGGTTTTATTTCTTCTGCTTCAATTGCTCTTAAAGCTGTAAAAACGAGTGATGACATTATGTATATATATTTGTATGTATTTCTTTTGCATATAGTTTGAAATATTTGTAGTAAATTGGTAACACCTTTTAGAATACCATACACACGTAAACAATATTGAATTGAAATCATCTAAAGTTTTCTTTTTCTGCCTTTAGGTAATATTTGAAAAAATAAAAATGAGTGATGACATCATGGAGAAAGTCAGTGCATTTGGAGAGCGGCTCAAAATTAGCAGTGCAGAAGTTGGTCGTAAGATGACAGAAGGCATGAGCTCCATGAGCTTTAAAATGAGAGAGTTATTCACAGGAAATAACCAAACTGATAAGCTTGTTGAGGAAGCAACTGCTGAATCCTTATTGGGCCCCGACTGGGCCACAAACCTTGAAATATGTGATATGATCAACACAGAAAAGGTTAACAGTGTCGAAGTGATTCGAGGAATTAAGAAGAGGATCATGTTAAAGAATGATAGAGTTCAGTATCTTGCTTTAATGCTTTTAGAAACCATTGTTAAGAATTGCGAAAAGGCTTTTTCAGAGATTGCAGCTGAGAGAGTGCTTGATGAGATGGTGAAGTTGGTGGATGATCCACAAACGGTTGTGAATAATCGGAATAAGGCTCTTGTTCTTATTGAAGCTTGGGGAGAGTCTGGTAATGAGCTTCGGTATTTGCCGGTTTTTGAGGAAACATACAAGGTAATGAAAAATGACTGCTAAATTGAATATTGTTTTACCTTAACCACATTTGCTTATTAGTAAGTTAAACCTTATATTCGTTTAACTTTGTCAGTTACATCAAACTTAGGGCACGTTTGGTAATCACATATAAAAGTCAAAAGACTCAAAACAACTTATGAATTACTAAATTGTGTTTAAATGTTTGGCTATAGCTTAATAAGGAGGATGAATAAGTTACATAAGCGACAAAAGTACTTGTTTCAACTTTTAGAGCTAATTTTTTTTCAACTCATTGATCAAAAGCTTTTTTGCTTTTTATTATTCATTTGAAAATATTTAAATGGCGCACCTGAAAACTATTTGAATGGCACAGCTGAAAACTGCTTAAGTTATATTGCACTTTTATGTCATGAATGTGTTAAATACTGGGTTGAGTGGAGTTTGGTTTACTCAGTTGCAAACTTGAAGGGGATATGGCAATTGACGCTTATATTACCTATATAAGGTTTCATAGTTGATAGATTGTACTTCTTCCCTGTATAGCTTGTAAAGCAGAATATTTACCCTCCATACCAAAGTAAAGCTGTGATCTCTAGATTGTTTTCTTTTCAAATATCTTAACGTCATGATCTGTTATTGAGCTGTCAGAATGAGCTAAAAGTACATATATTTGCAATAACTTGCCTCTTAAATACAAACATGAACTGCCATTGGCCATTGCTAACACCAAATACTCGTGCTCCATATCCAGGATTCAATCCACAGTTAAGCTGAATGGTCCTCCCTATAATCTCATATCAATATTCTATTATTTCGAACTGCAGAGCTTAAAATCCAGGGGCATTCGATTTCCTGGAAGGGATGATGAGAGTTTGGCTCCAATATTCACTCCACCACGATCGGTGTCAGAAGAAGAAGAAGCTTATGCAGCCATGCAAACTCCTGGTGGTTTATCGATCCAAACCTTTTCTGCTGAGCAGACGAAGGAGGCTTTCGATGTTGCACGCAACAGCATCGAACTTCTTTCAACTGTTTTGTCTTCTTCCCCTCAGCAAGATGTCCTAAAGGTAAAATCCCTATGATTCATTGACAAAATGGCATTTAAGTAATATCTTGTTCTTTTTTTTTGGGAAAATGTGTGTGTGTTTGGGGGGGGGGGGGTGAGAGAGAGAGCGGGGCCTTCATAAACCAATACAATGATTCGAACCCCAATGGTATAAAAATGTAGAAATTACAAGTTGTAACATTACAACTTGTAATTGGCAATTTCCACATCAGAAAACTGAAGTAGGGGTCGTTAAACAAGTGCTGGGAACCGAGGCATAGAAATAGGCAACTGTTAAACATATGTTCTGTAACGGTTTAATAATTAGAACCGTTCAACTGAATATTGAGCGTGATTATGTTTTGTAACTGATCATTGAAGGTGGGATGAGGTTCAAAATCTAGCAGTTGTAATTTGTGACCCACTGTTGAAGATGCTCATACATCTTCATTAACTCAGTTTGCATCTCCAACAGTGGGTACACATATTACAATTTTAATTTTAAACATAAAAATTGTTTCCAGCAGTTGATTACATGGTGTGATATTACAAAAATTGATCATATTTGGTTACAGATCTGTAACCAAACTGGACAGTTAAACTTGTGTCTGCCTCAATTTTCCTTAGGTGTCTATTCAACAGGCACCTAGATTCTTGAAATTTCAAATTCCCCGCATCTAAGAGCTTGTTGAACATTTTTTAAATTTCAAATTTCAAATCCCTATCACAGGTGTAATATTACAAATCTGTAATTGTAAATGGTAATCAACCGTAGGAGACACTCAGTATCAAAAAAAATACTGTAAATGCTTGCAGGATGACTTAACCACAACTCTAGTACAACAATGCCACCAATGCCAGCACACAATCCAAAGAATCATAGAAACGGCGGAAGACAACGAATCCACTCTCTTCGAAGCCCTAACCGTAAACGATGAACTTCAAACAATAATTTCAAAATACGAAGACCTAAAAATGCCTCCAATAGTACAATCTGAACCTCGACCGGCTGTGATTCCAGTTGCAGTTGAACCCGAGGACTCGCCTCGATTCAGCAAAGAGGAAGAAGCACTTGTTAGAAAACCGGGCAAAGCACGTGGTAAATTTAGAGAAGACGAGGATGTAATGGACGATCTCGATGAAATGATATTCGGTAAAAGTGAAGATGAGAGCGGAGGTTCTAAGAAGAAGGAACATAATAACAAGGATGACTTGATCTCCTTTTAAGATGTGGTTGTGTTGTTTTTAACAAATTGGTTTGTTTTTATGTACTTTTTATGGTTTACAGATGAATGACTTGTTACAATTTCTTCGGAGTTTATGATCTTTATGAATTGCTTGCAATATACTGCCTTTTATGTACACTTGCTACTTGGGGATTGATTTTGTTGACTTGGTTTGTAATAGTGTTTTTCTGTATTGTTTTTTTGGTTATTTAAATGCACAATATCATGTTTAAATGCACAACATATATGGTGTATGGTTCCTACTGACGTTGATGATTGAGAATTTTCAATCTATAATTGTATATGCATGCAGTAAAATTTCAACGTACATCAATGTGAATCTAGGATGTTTTGATACGATTGAAGTTAAGGGGGTTCTAAATCCAATTTTTGATCTCCCTTCCACCCTACTGACCTTTTGTGCTTTTTTATTTCATACCAAAGGACGTAATTTTTATGGATGTGTTGTGTACATTTTCAATATCATTTGTAGAAAAGAGGCAATAAAGACAAAGGCCCCACGGTAGGCCAACCTTATTAGTTTTTGGGTCCATCACTTAAAATAATGAGTTCGCATGACAAATCTTTAATAATAGTTGTAATACATTTGGTGGCACACATTTTTGGTATCAACGTGAACTACCAAAAATACCCCTCTACAAATATTAATATCATCACTTAAAAATATGATCTAACAGATAATTTCCTTGACCAATTCAAAACGCCCCTCTATGGATATTATTGAAATCTTAGTATCACTTAAAAATAGGATCTAACAAATATTTTTTTTTTCAAGTCCATTTTTTATTAATTAATAACAGAAATAAAAATACAAACTAATAAAAAATTAAATTCATTCTTTATTAATTAAATAAAAATGAAAATTTAAACTAACAAAAAATTAGATGTTGCAATTTAGAAAGAAAAGTTAAAACTAACTGCATATCATTTCAATGCAAAAATAACTAAATATTTATTATGCAAATCATATTTTTTTGAACAGGTTAAACATATACAATTTGTAAAAAGACAATTTACGCACGAAGTGTGTATCATCATCACGTGCGAAGCACGTGCCGTAACGCTCGTTAATAGAAATTATATCGTTACTCCTACCATTGCACAAAACATTCCTACTGCTCTTTCAAGTATCCTTTCACGCAACATGCCCGAAAAACTAGGGTTTTTGTCTTTCTTTATTTCATTCAGATTTAGGCTAAAAATCAATCGAAATTCGTGCAGTTCAATTCGATTTCTTCTTAGTCGAAGTTCTTCCAACTCAACTTTGCACATAAACTTCAGAATTGTGATAAACCACAAATCGAGGTACTTTTTTAGATCATTTTTGATTTAATGCTCATAAATGTTTTGTAGAAATTTCTTGTTCACATAGTTGTTCTAACCGTAGTATTTACGTTAAAGAGATTGACATATTAAGTTATTGTAAAAATAATTGTTTAATTGTACCTAAAACTTACCGTTATTGTTGAACATTTTTACACATAGTTGCACATCGTTATAGTACACAAAAACATAGTTTAATTTGAGATTACTTCAAATAAGTTCGAAATTTTACTGTGTAATTGATATTTATACACTTGCAAGCTGTTTTGAACCACAAAAGTTCAGTTTATGAGAATTGTTGTTTAAGTTGTTGTATTCTTCGGTTTAAATCATTTTTTAGTTGAAATCGTTGTAATCTGCTCATATGTTAACTAATGAATTTACAAATAATAGTGGCTAAATGTTTTCATGTAAAGAAAATAGTTTAATTTGCTCATATGTTAATTTTTCGTTAGATTTAACAATTTTAGTCGGAATATTTACTATTTTTAGTTCTTTGCTAATTAGATTTAGTATGAATATATTTTATTTTACTGAAACTACAATGCAAAACAAGATAAGTAACAAGTCGTTAATTTACAACATATTTTGCCATGGCAATACCGTATTACTAAACCTACATGTAGTTTGGATTTATGGCTTTGAATTTTGTATCTATCATGCTTGTTTCAAAATGCTTCAATTATGTCTTTATAATCATGTTATTATGTCTGAATTTTGTATTTACCAATCGTTTTAAAATGCTTGAATTTTGTATAAATCAAGTATATGCAATGATGATAATTATTTCATTATACTTGAAATTGTTGAACCGTTGATAAAATTTTAAGTTTTCTTAATAACATGTGACTTAATAAATGTTGTATGATTTATACACCCTTATTCTAATTTGGTTATATATACATATCATAGTATTTGTTACAATCAGTATGTAGAAGCCTTATAATTCATGCACGGTCAAATATTTAACTTTCTCTAACTTATATTTTTTGTTTTAACTTTTATATTTTTAATTTTATTTTTATCTTTTTAATTTTATCTTTTATATTCTATATTTCATACTTTTTTATTTATCTTTTACGTTTTATATTTGATCTTTAGTATGTTCTATTTTAACTTTTATATTTTATATTCATTTCCAATTTTAAACTTAATTTTTGTTTAATTTACCAGTTTAATATAGGGGGAATTAATTTAAAGGACAAAGATTTGTATATTTTTTGCCTCAAGGACACAACCTCAATATTTTTACCATAAGGACAAACATTCTTCTAAAAATTATTCATAAGGACAAATATTTTCCAAAATTATTCATAAGGACAACAAAACTGCTACCAAGCTAAAAACTGATACCTAAAAACTGCTACCGATAACTACAAACTGATACTATCAATGACTAAAAACTGATATCTAAAGAAAGTTGTCCTTCAGGATAAAATATTGAAAGCCTGTCCATGAGGCAAAAATGCTGAAATTTTTTGTCCTTGACAATAATTTCCTGTTTAATATATTTTTATTAAAATATATTAAACTTATGAATTGTGTTTTCAATTTTCCAATATCATCACATTACCATTTTGACATGCCATTTTTGTCCTTGTTATTACAAAATACACTTATAAAATGAACTAACATACAAAAGTACAGACAAAATTTTATTTCTAATTTCTTTATTTATACATATCATATTGTATATTACAATTAACATCTAGAAGTCTTATAGTTCATATAGAACCGTCCATTTTATTTTCTCCAACTTTATCTTTTATCTATTATATTTCTAATTTTTTTCTTTTGCACTTTTCGTTTTATCTTTTATACTTTATCTTTCATCATTTTTCGTTTTATTTTATGTTTTATCTTTGATCTTTATTATGTCTACTATTTAACCATTCATATTTTATATTTATTTTCAGTTTTGAACTTCAAAATTTTGTTTAATTCACAAAATAATATATTATTAAAAATATATAATTGTACAAATTTATGAACTGAACTTTGTACATATCCAATTTTCCAACATAATCAGGGATTGTATACTTGCTATGAAAAATTCAAAGACTACATGCGCACTATTTTTATTATCATTATTACAAAAGTACACTTATAGTATGAACTAACATACAACAATATACACGCAATTTTTGTTCCTATTTTTTCCTATAAATACCTTACTATAGTTTTACTAACAATGTGTAGAAGTAGTAAAATTCATACATAGTCATACATTTCACTTTCTTTAACTTCGTTTTTCATTCATATTTTAGTTTTTTCTTTTATGCTTTCCTTTCAAATTTTTTTGATTTAACTATTATTTGTTAACTTCTATGTTTTTAATAAAATACCTTTCTGAAGAAACCTACATGCATATCATTTTAACATAAAAAATATACTTTGTATTAAAGCCCTACTAAAGCCTTGCAAAGTCCATAGCGGATTTCGACTGCTATGTATTTTCAATTTAGCACTATTAAATAGTACATAGGCTTTAATCTCTATTATTTTCCGCTATACCGGCTAAATCAAAGTTTTTTAGCACCCGTTTTAGCAACCTTAATATAAAAAGGTCGACTTGACTAGTTCCCTTTTAAACCAAATCAATAAAGTTATAATAAAGACCTAATTTTAAGGTACAAGTACTCAATATAAGTTAGAAATGTATTGTAGTCATCAAATATGGACAGCATAAATCATGATATTATTCAGTTCTATTATATCAGATTAAACAATATTTCTTTTTCCTTCACAACTAATGTGAGAATAAGAATAAATTAACTTTAAATATTTGATTTTATATCTAGTGAAGTTTTTTCATCTATGGTATTTTCTGCTATATCCTCATTTTATTCTCGCTATAACTTTTTACATCCCTACCGCTATTGAACCGCTACACGCTTTAACTACATAGCTTTGAATAACGTTAAAACATATAAACAAACATTAGAAAATATAGTACAAAGGAGATTATAGGAAGATTTGTACTGTGCAGTCAAAATCAGTGTTACTAAGAACACATACTTGTCAAGAAAAGATTTTTGTATCAAGCCTATTCCAAATGGAGGAAATTCGAATTCCTCCGGTCAAACTTCAATCGAGTGCTTTGGATGTGAAAAATTTGGACACATGAAGAAACAATGCCCAAAACTCAATAATGACAAAAAGAAATGCAAGTTTGAGAAATTTAAGAAAAGAAAACAAGCTTTTCAAGTAATTTGGGATGACTCAGATTCATCCTCATTATCAGACAACGACAGTGACAATGATTCTGAACAAGCCAATATATGCTTCATGGAAAACACTGAGGAGGTATGTCCTGATCTTACTTATAATGAAATTTTAGAACTTAGTATGGAACTAGATGAAAAATATAGAGAAAATAAAAGGTTAAATAAAGGATATGTTGCTAAAAATTAATCGGATGGAACTTGAAATAGGATTATTAAAAGATGAGAAAACCATTTTAGAAGAAGAATTAGAAACTACACAAGAAAAATGTAAGAATCTATCCTTTCAAAATAATTCATTATTATGTGAAATAAGAAAAGTTAAACTAGAAAATGATGATATTAGAAAAGAAAACGTTGTATTAAAGAATGATCTAGAAGCATCAAAATCCAGAAATTTTTTATCTTAACGATAAGTTAGACAAGATTACAAACAATGTTTCGAAATTCAATAAAGGAAAGCAGAATTTGGATAATTTGATCAAAATTTCCAAGCCATTTGAAAATCGTAATGGGTTAGGATTTAAGAAAACTTCAAAACATAAAAATTATAGCTCACTATATAAAAGGTTCGAGAAACTAGATACTAAAGAAAAGGCTTCTAACTCTAAAATAATTAAAATATGGATTCCAAAATCTGGTAACAAACTACACATAGATAATTATTTAAAAAGTGTTGTTCATAACAAAAATTACTCTTTTAAAGGTCCCAAACCCTCCTGGGTATGGCTACCTTCATTCTCTAACACTTAGGACCCTAACGAAGGAAGTGGGTACCAATTAAATTGCTTTTATCTTGTAGCTACCCAAAAAAATCTAATAACAAGGAGAAATGGATACTTGATAGCGGATGCTCCAAACACATGACTGGAAATACACAAATGTTATCAAATATAACATATAGAGATGGTGGTACTGAAACTTTCGAAGATAATTCAAAAGGTTTTGTCATTGGAATTGGAAATGTCATGAATGTTGGTGTGTCCAGTTCACCTGTTATTACAAATGTTCTTTTAGTTGAAAATCTAAAACATAACCTATTAAACATTAGTCAACTTTGTGACAATGGATTCAAAATTGATTTTGAAAAGAATAAATGCAACATATTTGATCAAAAAAAAATCTTGAAGGTTTAAGAAAAGGAAACATCCGTGTCTTAAATACGAAGTTTAATAACTCGAGCGATTTATGCCTATCCGCAAATTTTAATGATCCATGGCACAAACGGTTATATCACATAAATTTTAGGTTTATAAACAAATTGGCTAAAAATGATTTGGTTAGAGGTCTTCCCAAAATAAACTATAAAGTTAAAAATTTATGTGATGCATGTCAATATGACAAATTAAAAAGAGTTCTTTTAAATTTAAAAAGGAAACTTCTACCAAACAACCTTTAGAATTATTACATCTTGATTTATTAGGACCTACTCAAGTACGTTCAATAAATCATAACAAGTATATTTTGTTATTGTAGATGATTTTTCAAGATATACATGGACACTGTTTTTAAAACATAAGAGCGATACGTATGAGATGTTTAAAATTTTTGCTAAAAGAATTAAAAGCTTAATGAATCTTAAAATAAAGAGTACAAGTGATCACGGGGTGAATTCAAAAATGAGATTTTTGAAAATTTTTGTAACAAAAAAGGAATTACACATAATTTCTCATTTCCTCGAACACCACAACAAAATGGTGTTGGGGAAAGGAAAAATCATACACTCCAAGAATGTGCACGAACTATGCTTAACAATAGTAATCTACCAAAGAATTTTTGGGTAGAAGTTGTAGCTACTTCTTGTTACATATTGAATCGTATCACGTTACGTCCTTTAACCAAAAAAACCTGCTATGAAATGTTTTTGGTAAAAAACCCAATATTGTACTTTCGAATATTTGGTTCAAAATATTTTATACTAAACACTAAAGATAATCTTGGAAAATTTGATTCAAAAGCCGACGAAGGAATCTTTGTTGGATACTCAGATCGTAGCAAAGCTTATAGAGTATTTAATAAACGTACTAGTACTATAGAAAAAAGCCTACATGCTTCGTTTGACGAAATTTTTTCCAATAACAAAAACAGTGATGATGATGAAATTTTAACAAAACCATCTGAAAATAACACAGTTGTACATAACAATAACAAGAATACTGTTGACAATGATAATACATTAAGATTACCACCTCGTATTTTGAAAGACCATCCAATTAACAATATAACTGGTGATTTAAAT
Organism: Allium fistulosum; assembly: GCA_030737815.1. Taxonomy (NCBI): domain Eukaryota; kingdom Viridiplantae; phylum Streptophyta; class Magnoliopsida; order Asparagales; family Amaryllidaceae; genus Allium; species Allium fistulosum. Next base: position 73,876,542 of record CM060903.1, read on the forward strand.
ACAAAAGTTTCTACCAGACATCAGTTAAATCAAATGAGTCACGTTGCATTCATTTCAAATTTTGAACCTAAAAATTATAAAGAAGCATCGAATGACGAGTCATGGATTATGGCAATGCAAGAAGAACTTAATCAATTCGAAAGAAATGAAGTATGGGAACTAGTACCGAGACCTACGGATCAATTCGTAATCGGGACAAAATGAGTTTATAAAAATAAAACCGATGAAAGTCGGCCAAAAACCAAAATAGACTGCAACTACTACTAAAACCCAAAATAGACTGCAACTATAACTAAAAAGCAAACCTACTTGTTATTTGTCTTTCAAAATACATTAAGATTCACTCGAGCTTTCACCTTGTCTTTTCCCTCCTCTTCCTCTACTTCCTTTGCCCTTAGGTGGAGTGCTCTACGATGATCCAGTAGGCACGCTTTGAGTGCTACCAGGTGGAGGAATATGGATCGGAGCGAAAATAGTTTGTCTGGGTAAGGCAATGGATAGAGGAGGAGGAATAACTTTAAGTTTCTCCTGCTTGACTATATGGCAAGGAGGATGTCTTGCTCAAGTTCCTACTCGAGCTCATGCATGGTGGACCCGCAAGGGCTTGTAGACCCCAATAATAACAACATCTTCATCATTTTGAGTTTCCTGAGTCCCACCAGCTCCTTCATCCACCAAAGCATTGATCATTTGCTTGTCAAGGCTAGGAGTATCGCCAACTAGGATGGTTGGAATCGTAGTCGAGTTGGTAATAGTAACTGATTCTATTACCGGCACTTGCAGTCCCGGCTGAGAGTCCTTGTCGGGAAGTGGAGCAACATGAGGCGTACCTAAGGATTGAGAAACAGAGAGAAAGAGAGATTAGCTATGTTAATTGGAAACACGTCAACTTTTAGGAATACATGAGAAGTCAATGGGATACCTTCTTCGTCCAGGAGCTCTGTGTGGGCCGGAGTACCGTCGGAGTTTCCTTTAAGAATCGAAGATAGAATGGTAGGCCTATGGATCTCAAGCCTCTTCGGATCATACCAGGTGTCGTAGTAGCTTGGGACCCAAGCGTTTGGCTGGTAGTATCACCATGTGGCCTCGATACGGAGCCTTCGCCCAAGTCTTTAGGCACTATCGTGGCAAGCTCCGGATGAAGAATAAGCTGACCATCTTTTAGACTTTTGGGATCTTCTCCTACCAAGACTTCTTTCTCCAACTGCTTGAAACCACCTCACCACCTTCGAGGAAAGCTTTTTCTTCAAGGATTCGCTCCTAGGCGAGGGCAAGGATTCTGGGATAATCATCTTTGAACCACTTCTAATTTCAAAACTTGAGCGCGTTGGCATTATATTGGTTCAACAGCGGTTCAAACTTCTCCATTGCACGCTTTTCTGCCCACTATTCCACGGCCTCAACTTCTTTTTTGAGGTGCATCAACATTTTAATATGCTCGAGAACTTTGTCTCTTTCCTCCTGGCATGGAACAACTCATCACAATAAGTTTGAGCTTGCTAGAGCGCTTCATCTTTTTCTCTTGTTTTACCCTCTAGCTTGGTTTTCAGCTCAACCGCATTTCTATTTGTAGTATCCTTCTCCATTACCAAAGCGAGATTTCAGTGGAAATCATTCTCTATTTCATCTCGATGCTTAATCCTCTCCTCTTTGGGTGCCTTGATGGCCTCCTCGGATTTCTTCTTGGCTTTGGCTTGAGATGTTTTCGGTTTCTCGACCTTGACATTAAGATTGGCGATGATTCTCTTATTGTTAGCTTCGATGAGTTTCTGATTGTCAATCTCTAGCCGCCTATCCTTGGAGACTATGGAAATCTTCTCAGCTAACTTCGACCATTTGTTATACTCATTGTGAACTTCGATCACACAATCGATGGTCATCTTCTATACGTCAGTCAGGATTCTTTTCAAGTTAAGCACAAACATAAAACCATCGAAACAAATGTTTGGAAGTTCTTCTTTTAGTTTGCCTATTCGGGCATTGGCCGCAAGCTGTTCCTTCTTAGAGATAGGTGGGACTATAGTAGTTTCTTTGCTCGACCTATACTGGGAAGTTTCAGAACCACTCTTGTGATGCCTACAGTCAGAGGACCGATTAGAGTAAGATAGCACCGGAGGTTGCACAGGGATGGAAGCCGGAGGAGAAGCACGAGAAGCGTCACCAGGTGGGATGTCATCATGACGATCAGTTTCCTGTCTGGATCTCTAAGAGGAGGTGACATAGACCTAGTGTGACATTTGGAAGCAGAGTCATGTGATGAACAATCTCTGTCATAATTGTTTCTATCTCGGTCATCTCTATCTCGGCTAGAACGATAGCTGACTCATAATCACGACCGCTTCCTTACGGTACGAGCTCGATCAAGGCCTTTGTGCTTGGGATGGTTTCTCCTCCAAAGAACGATAAATGCATTTCCTTTTCTCCATGGATCCTACAAGGGAAATAAGAATAAGTTAGATCCAACAAGCAAGGACACAGGTCATGTGCGAGTGTTGTGAAGTGCACGTACGCATGAGTGTTCTAGAGTCCCCTCGATGGACCATGAGCTGGAGCTTTACTCATGGGAGTAATATCTCCCATACTAGTATGGATGAAGCCCTTATCGACGCGGATAGAGGAGTCGATGCCCTCAAATACTAATATTACCGACATCGAAAGAACCGAACTTGGTAGGAATTGGTCCCAAGCCGACGAATGTGCCTATTAAAGGAAAAGATGGAGTTTTTTCTACATCTGTAATTAGTGGGTGCTAGGTAGAAGTTTGTGCGTCAGAGGTTTTCACGATTAAGCTCATTTTCGAAGTAGGTGGTTGGTCATCCCTAGATTGTTCAGTCTGTGACTCATGATCCGCATCGATTTTACCTTAGCTAGTCTCGCCACTTTCACCAATATCTTCGTGCTCCTCCGCGTCTTCTTGTGCTTGTTCAATGTTTTTTTCAACTTCGGCCCCAGGATTGAGGGCAAATCTGGATCTGCCCTACCTCCTTTGATTGGGTTGTTATCGCCATCGTCGTCATAGTCATCACTGGAAGCTAGTTGGATGATGCCAGTACTACGACCCTCTTCTAACAAGCCATAGGCGAGAAGATTTTCATCTGACAGGAGAGTTCTGCTATCTCTATCTCCAACCGAAGCTGCCATCAGAGTGTTGACGACATCTGAAATGCTGAGTTATCGGGTCTCGCTGGAACATCTAGATAATAAAGCAAGGACTTGAGTTAAATCTGCATACTATTAAACAAGTTCATATAATGCACATGGAGAGGAACTTACGTCTAGATAGCCATTTGCATGGAAACTCGGGCAAACAACGGACATAGAACCACTCAGTTTTGAAAGTAGCTCAACTTGTTTCATGTCCCAGTAACCACTTTGCTGATAGAGTTTGGGGTATGCCCTAGGGGCAATTATGTAATTTGTTACATATATCTAACTCATTGACCAATCTTGTTCGAAATAAAATGTATTTTCTTCCCATTATATACTTGATATAATGTTATTATATTAATTAATTAACTTAATTAAAAGTATATTTAATAGAAAAATCCATAAATGGTATATTTTGTGATAGTAGTTACAAAGTGTTGTAATCGTGAGTAATTTATCACAACGAAACAAATATACCATTTTAAATGTTCCTAGTCAAGATGCATCGAGACTGGATATTGATGTATCCGTTGAGACTAGAGGATGTAACGCTCTCCATGAAAGGGACGCGGAAGATGATCTTAAGGGTATTTAACACTAGAGGGGGGGTGAATAGTGTTTTAAGAATTTCTTTAAAACTTCTTTGATTTAAATTGAATTAACTAACTTAATGCAAATACACAATCACAGATCAAATCACAGAATCACAAACAAATGCAAATGTAAATAAAAAGCAAGTAAAGGAAAGAACACACCAGGAATTTTATACTGGTTCGGTGTTACCCTACATCCAGTCCCGCACAACCCGTACGGCTTTCTATTCAACAATAATCTAGATTACAATCCCTCGATTCCAAGACAACGAGGTACACCCTCCAGATTCTCAGGTCTCTGGGTAGAACCACTTGATTCACAGGACACAAGTTCACCCGATCGATTTCCAAGGACACGATCACACCTTTATAACCCCACACAAGTTTCTTTGAGTACAAATGTATCTATAACTCTGATAAGCACTGAGATTCTTTGGAGAGAGTGGCAGAGAATCAAACTAGAGATATTCTGGTTTGATTCACTTAAGATTTCGGCAAAATATGGATAGGATGATTAGAAAATAAGATAAGAGAGTAAAGAGGAGAGAAAAATAAAGAATGTAGTTACTGGAAAACGTCCATAACAGTCTCTATTTATAGAGAATGAATGGATGTGTCCATTCGAAGAGGTTTAAACGAATAGACACTTCTTTTGAAAGCAACCTTTGCTGTAACGGGAAGCATGTCGACATGACAGGTAAATAGGATGTTGACATGGTCTAGTAAAAAGTGATGATTTGCTTTACTTTGAAAATGATGATTTAAAACATATGCAACTTTATTCAAATGGACTTTATGTATTTGTAGAAGGTATTTAGAAGTAGAAATACTTATGAATGTATATATGTATATATACTAAAATATATTTAAAATCAAAGTAAATAAACTAAAGTAAATATAATATTAAAATAGATTTTGAGGCTAAAATATCAAGGACAATTTTGAAATCAAAATATAACAAAATGATAAATATGATTTTGAGGCTAAAACATTTTTGGAAATGTGAACGAAGGTTTTTCTTTTGAAAAGGAATATTTGAAAATCATTTTATAAAACAAGAGATAATTTTGAAAATCATTTTGAATCAAAATTAGTGGATAACAAAATAGGGCTACTATCCGTTCCACTAGATATTTCGTGAGTTCCATCTCACTAGGGTTCCATCCCTTTAACAAGAACGAAGTGGATTCCATTCCACGAGTAAATTGGATAAAAAAGAATGATAGTGCTTTCAAGGAGTTTTAACAAATATCTAACCTAACTATATTATTTGTCTTGAACTCTTGAATATCTTGAATCTCATGAGTCTTCAATCTTGAACTCTTGATCTTTGTCTTCATCAATTTTGTTTTCTTTACTGTACAGTCTTCTTTTGTTGATACCTGCATATAGATTTCCTGCACATATATATATTTTATAACACTTCTATAGTTGTTGTCATCAAAACCACTATCCTATGGACTAACATTCTCCCCTTTTTGATGATGACAACCTTTGTTTATAAAATATTTATATTCTCCTTATAACTCCCCCTAAATCTAATAACTCCCCCTTAATCTATGCCTAACTAACCTATTTTATACTTCTCCCCCTTTGTCATCAACAAAAAAAATGACACTAACTCCCCCTAAATCTATGATATTAATGATAGTGTTATCATTAATAATACTGAAACTAGATATAACAATGCTAAATATTGTATACTCAGAATGATATATATGAGTAATATAAGAATGAGAATAATAAGTGTAACCACAAATTATTTTATTCATATCACTATATACATAACTGTTAAATGAAAAGAAAATGCATACAATAAGTAGACAAATCAATCAAACATAAGCACACTTATTTATGTCTTATTACATAATCAATATAGTAAGTTATCATAAATCAACCATGTTTAAAACCAAACCAAATCAAGTATTTCAAATCAAATCAATTTTAAACCAAATCAAACAAGTTAAATGTTACGTGGAACTTCAACCCATCCTTCTTTTCCAAAGATGGGATCCGCTTTGATTACTTCCCAATCTTCATCGTCCTGGAGCAATGTCTTCGGTGGATTTACTTGGAGATCCTCTTTGTTGAGAGCGGAGATCATCCATCGTAGTGCATCGAAATGCCTTTCTTGTTCCTTTATCATCTGCATTTGACTCAGTTCTAAGTGCCTCTGATTTCGTAGAATAAAAGTAAGAATATCTTTGAAGGATTTGCGAGTCTCTTCAAGATTATCACTTAGATTTGAAGAGGATGAAGCCATTTTGATGATAAGTAAGAAGGAAATAAGTAGATAAGAGTAGAGAGAAGTTATGAGAAGTTTTCTGGAAGAAAATAGGACTTAAATAGACAGGAAAGTCGTTTGAAATGAATAGACATAAGGAGTTATTTTGAATTTCAAATTGAAATGTCCATTCAGAATATTACCAGTATATGTCGACATGACCTCTATACAGTATGTTGACATACATAGCAGATTTTGCACATCTTATTTTTGAATTTTCAGTGTATATACATATGATTTATATATATTACTTGATATAAATAAGAGTAACAGTAAGATAAACAGAGAATAAGCTTCATTTCATACTAGAACAGAGAAGTACATGAATTTCATAAAGAAAACATAAAGATACAACTTTCAATACACCAAATTTCATTGATATACAAAAAGTAAACTCTAGAAACTAGTAGATGAGGATGAAGATGATGAGATATTGAGCTTCTTGCTGACTTTGGAGAAGAACTTGTTCATAGTATTGGACATTTTGTCCAATTTTTTGTTTACGGAGTGTTTGAGAGCTTTTTGATTTTTCACAATCACTCGTTGATTGTGAAGGAGAGTCTTGTTTGATGGTCGTGTGGGAAAATCAATACTCTCTAAGGAAGTTTCTTCACTTTCTTCCTCTTCTTCTTCCTCACCTTCTTCTTCCTCCTCTTCCTCTTCTTCTTCTTCCTCCTCATCTTCTTGCATTTCCTCATACCCCAATCGTGCTTCTTTTTCCGTTAGTGTTTCGTATGGTTGAAACACGTGCGGAATTTTCATAAGTGAAATATTGGAATGATTAAAAACCTTTCGTGGAAAGAATTCTTCACCTCTCATATCCACTCCAAAGTAATTAAAAATTCTAGTGAGGTATATTCCATGATATAATGCATTCTCTCCCGAATCCAAGTTTTTGTGTCGAAATTCATCCAAGATAACTTGTGCCCAATTAATATCATAATTTCCAAAAATTGCAAAAAGAGCCTTACACACTTTTTGAGTCGGGTTATTGTAATTTCCCGATCTCGGAGTAATAGTGCGTTGAAGGAGAAGATTAACAATACGAGCTTTTGGTCGAAAAAATTTGTTTTTGAAATCCATTTCTTCCTCAAAAATATTGTGAAAAGTTTCACGATCGGTTTCCTCGATTTCAAAAGAAGAAAGATTGGAACCGGTACTTTTACACTCAAGTATGGTTCCTAAAACATCGGTATCCAAAACAATTTGTGTCCCCTTGACACTACTCCACACTTCATCATCCCTTCCATTATAAAAACCACGATTTAAATTTTCATAAAACATTTTGACAAGGTTTGGATAGCAAACAAAATCATTTTGGTTATTGTCAACCAAGCTTAGAATACCATTGTTTTGAAAGAGAGCATCAATTTCATAAGAAGCGAAGTCATTAAAAATAGCAAAATTACCCGAATGAACTTTTCCATAAGTTGCATAATTAATGTATGCAAGTATGGCATCTCTATTATTGTAGAGATGATCTTTGGTGGCTCTTGACAGCCTCATTCCGGCTACGTTGCTAGTGGATGCCATTTTTGAAGAGATAAGAGTGTTTGAAGATAAAAGTTGTTTTGAATTTGAATTGAAGATGGAGATAAGTGTTGATAGAAGATAGATATAAAGAGGTTGAATAGGTGGATTCTCTGGTCAAAGAGTCATAACTATTAAGAACATAGGAGTTAGTGAAAAGGTGGAGGGAAATTTGAATTTTGAATTCAAATTTTGAAATCTGATTTGCTACAGGTATGTCGACATTTCCAATAAGTGCCATGTCGACATGCACATCATATTTTGCAAAAATGATTTCAAGCATGTACAAGATATATATATATATATATATACTTATATATATTATGATTATTGTCTGAATATATTTTGAAAATATATTATACAGAAAATATATAAAAATAATATTTTATAAATTTTTTAAAAGATATTTTAAAAAATTTTAAGTTAATAAAATCAATTATATACTTAACTAATAAACTATTCTAAGCAACCAATTTTCAACCAATTAAAATAGTAAACGTGTACCTTGTTTGAGTTCCATATCATCCTGATTATCTGAATTCTGAGTTGTCATAAAACACATATTTGCCAATTCTGTTTTCTGTTCATCATCACTTGAGGACGTATCTGAATCATCCAGTGTTGCTGCAAATGCTTTCTTTCTTTTCTTTGAATATTCTTTGTTTGATTGAGGAGTTTGCTTTTCTAGATGTGGACAGTCTCTTTGATAATGACCAAACTCATTGCAATTGAAGCATTTGATGTTGTTGAGTGATTCAGTGTTATTTCCAAAACTTTTTCTCTTGTGATTATTCATTTTTCTATACTTCAAGAATTTTCGAAAGTTTCTTGTCATGAAGGCTATTTCTTCATCATCATCACTAGAGTCTGATTCACCAGTTAGTGCATTGAAGGCAATGGACTTTTTTTTCTGATGACTTATTCTCCCTTCTTCCCTGAATTTGAACTTCATATGACATCAGATTTCCAATTAATTCATCAATCTTCAAGGTACTGATGTTATTTGCTTCTTCAATCGCCAGTGTCTTCAAATCCCATTCTGGAGTGAGTGAATTCATAATTTTCCTGACTTGATCTTCTTCGGAGATTGCTTTTCCCAGAGATACTAGTGAATGAACAATATCCTGAAAACGACTATACATATCTGGAATAGATTCACTAGGCAACATCTTAAATAATTGAAATTGATTAGTAAGAATAGAAATTTTGGTCTGTTTAACTTTGCTTGTTCCTTCATGAGTAACTTGCAGATTTTTCCAGATTTCATATGCAGTTTTACAAATAGATACCCTATTAAATTCATTTCTATCTAGTGAACAAAATAAAATATTCATGGCTTTTGAATTGTTTTGAGCCACTTCTTTTTGAACGGTCATCCATTGAGCAAAATCAGTTGTGGGCTCAGTGTATTCAGTTTGTGTCATATTCCATGTTTCTAAACTAATGGATTGTAAATATATCTTCATTCTACATGCCCAATATGCATAGTTACTGCCATTGAAAAGTGGTGGTCTGGCAGTGGACTGACCCTCTACAAATGACCTAGAAATACCAGTGTTGGTAGCCATTGTTACTTTTCAAAAATCAGGTTATGAATACTTTGAAAAACTTGCTCTGATACCAAATGAAAGGGACGCGGAAGATGATCTTAAGGCTATTTAACACTAGAGGGGGGGTGAATAGTGTTTTAAGAATTTCTTTAAAACTTCTTTGATTTAAATTGAATTAACTAACTTAATGCAAATACACAATCACAGATCAAATCACAGAATCACAAACAAATGCAAATGTAAATAAAAAGCAAGTAAAGGAAAGAACACACCAGGAATTTTATACTGGTTCGGTGTTACCCTACATCCAGTCCCGCACAACCCGTACGGCTTTCTATTCAACAATAATCTAGATTACAATCCCTCGATTCCAAGGCAACGAGGTACACCCTCCAGATTCTCAGGTCTCTGGGTAGAACCACTTGATTCACAGGACACAATTTCACCCGATCGATTTCCAAGGACACGATCACACCTTTATAACCCCACACAAGTTTCTTTGAGTACAAATGTATCTATAACTCTGATAAGCACTGAGATTCTTTGGAGAGAGTGGCAGAGAATCAAACTAGAGATATTCTGGTTTGATTCACTTAAGATTTCGGCAAAATATGGATAGGATGATTAGAAAATAAGATAAGAGAGTAAAGAGGAGAGAAAAATAAAGAATGTAGTTACTGGAAAACGTCCATAACAGTCTCTATTTATAGAGAATGAATGGATGTGTCCATTCGAAGAGGTTTAAACGAATAGACACTTCTTTTGAAAACAACCTTTGCTGTAACGGGAAGCATGTCGACATGACAGGTAAATAGGATGTCGACATGGTCTAGTAAAAAGTGATGATTTGCTTTACTTTGAAAATGATGATTTAAAACATATGCAACTTTATTCAAATGGACTCTATGTATTTGTAGAAGGTATTTAGAAGTAGAAATACTTATGAATGTATATATGTATATATACTAAAATATATTTAAAATCAAAGTAAATAAACTAAAGTAAATATAATATTAAAATAGATTTTGAGGCTAAAATATCAAGGACAATTTTGAAATCAAAATATAACAAAATGATAAATATGATTTTGAGGCTAAAACATTTTTGGAAATGTGAACGAAGGTTTTTCTTTTGAAAAGGAATATTTGAAAATCATTTTATAAAACAAGAGATAATTTTGAAAATCATTTTGAATCAAAATTAGTGGATAACAAAATAGGGCTACTATTCATTCCACTAGATATTTCGTGAGTTCCATCTCACTAGGGTTCCATCCCTTTAACAAGAACGAAGTGGATTCCATTCCACGAGTAAATTGGATAAAAAAGAATGATAGTGCTTTCAAGGAGTTTTAACAAATATCTAACCTAACTATATTATTTGTCTTGAACTCTTGAATATCTTGAATCTCATGAGTCTTCAATCTTGAACTCTTGATCTTTGTCTTCATCAATTTTGTTTTCTTTACTGTACAGTCTTCTTTTGTTGATACCTGCATATAGATTTCCTGCACATATATATTTTATAACACTTCTATAGTTGTTGTCATCAAAACCACTATCCTATGGACTAACACTCCAAATGTTGGGCAGTGTATTACTCATGACTGCTGGGGGCACCCAGGGGTTACGTACTAATAGTTATTGGATAACTATATTTGGGTCGAGTGGAAGTATTGGAAGTGAAGCACTATCCAAGAGAGGATTCGTCTTCTCGGTTATATGCGGTTAGTATCACAGTCAACTCAAGTCAACTCAAAGGCAAAGTCTCTGGCCATAGCATTTCGATTAATAATAATTATTATTATTGAACCAAGGACTTTGTATTTGAACTATAAAGTTGAATGTGGATGAGGTTGGAATTTTGACCATTATCAAATTCCATAAGTACAAAGTGATATAGTTTTGACGAAGAGAATTGGTGTAAACAAATGTCACAACCGGGTAACGCTTATTAAGCTAAAATTGGATTTTACCGAAAATGAGTAGGAGATAAATTTGGCCATAATGTCACACCACCTGCTAAGTGACGTGTAAACGTTAACATTAGAATAGTTCGATGCTGATCGCTGATCAAATTTACACCCAAGAGTTACACGGCCGAAATGATGAATTCCCTTAAGACTGAATGATTTAATTAGTTTATAATTGTTATAAATTAATTAGTATTATTATACAATTTGAATATGATTTGAGAAATAAATAATATGATATATATTTATAACATTTATAAATATATCGATCGATGTACAATATCGACAAGCGATTAAATTAGATTTAATTGCACAGTATTTTGGCTTAGGCTTAGATGGGTTTAAGGCCCATCATTAGGGATGCAAAATTTTGGTTTTGGGAAGGTCTACAGGTGGCTAAAACATAGGGAATTGGCTTGGAGGTAATGGGTTGGGGTCAATTGAGAATGGGTAAAAAGTTTTTCCTTGTTTCTCTCTAATACAACCCTATATATATATATATATATGTGTGTGTGTGTGTATGTATGTATATGTACGTACGTACGTATGTATGTATGTATCTATAAAATAATCATTAACCTTTTTTGGTCGCCATTACCTTCTACATTGCTGGTTAAAACATAGCTCTCAATCCACTCCAAAATTCTCAAATATGTTTCGAATTAAAATAATACTATTCGATAGTTAGAGGTCGGTGATTCCGGACTTGCAATCTGACGAATCAAGAACAGTAAAAGGAAGGGAAGTCATTGCTTCAACGTGGATTCAAAGGCATCATTAAATTGGTAATTTTAATTCATATTACATTAGTTAAATTATATTCTATGATCCTATAATGAACAATTTCATATATGTTTAAATATATTGCTACTATATGTTTAGTTAGGTGAGATTTTGTAAGTAGATGTAGTTGTCACAAATCAGTTTGGTTATGTGCATAATTTGTTAATTATACTATTTGGTTTATATATAGACAAATGTTGTTTACTGTACAAAATTAAATTTTGTCATTAATAATTGTTTTATATATATTTATTAATAAATTCATATATATATATATATATATATATATATTAGTGTATATTTCTCTCTCATAATAGCATGTATGCATATATAAGATATATATATGACTTAAAAAATTTAGTACACTTATGTATATATAATATGAATTTAAAAATTCGAAAATTAATCATCATACATATATTCATATTTTTAATTAACATTTATTGAATTGTTTATTATATATAAAATAGTTTTTACATTAAAAATTCAATTATATATTTAAAAAAATATTATATCATTCCAGAAATGTATAAAAAAATTAGGATTTTTTCAATAAAGTTTATTATTTTTAATAATTAATATTATTTCGGAAAAACTGTTTATGATTTATTAAAAATAATAATTTAATTGAAAATAATTTCAAAATTTTTCATAATCTTTCACTCATGATCCTAGAATTTATAAAATTTTGAAATTTTAATTTTTAATAATAAATTATTTTGTATTAAATAATTATTGCGAAATCAATGTATTTGTTTTTAAAAATAATATTTCAACTTTAAAAAATCTCCAGATTTTTTCTAAGCTCTATTTTATGATCCTAGATTTTCAAAAATTGTAAAATTTTAATTTTCATCAATAGATTATTTTATGTTAATTATTTATGGATGAAAACATTATTTTATTCATAATATATACAAATTAAAATACTAAAATTATTATGTTTGCAAAATTAAGTTAGTTTTGAATTATAAATAATTTTTAATAATTGTTCTCTCTCTTTCTATATATATATATTTATCTATATATAAATGTTTTATGTTCATATATTATATATAATATATTTATACATACATGTGCGTGTGTATGTGTGTGTATTGTACCACATATATATGCACATATTTGGACAACATACATGACATACAAATTGAGCTAATATGTCTGTTGCAATGTAAATCCCAACATCTACATATGAGCATATTATACCTTTCATGGATTATTATGTTACACATGCACTCGCACATGCATGTATATGATACATTTATGAATAAACTAAATCAAATCAAATTAATTTCATATCATAATATATTTGAATTTAAATAAATAAATGATTTTATTTAAATGGAATTTAGAAATGTTCTAATTCAGTTAGACTTCATAGGCCTAATAAAGATCCAATAGGGTAAATTTTTTGAAATTCACCCATAACTTCCGCTGCGGGTTGGTCCAGTTCCAACAATGGTATCAAAGCCCAATAGCCTATGCGGTCTAAATTAGTCATATTAGGGCTAACTAATTAAGCTTGTCCACTTAGTACAGTGTCTAGAAAGGTAATGTCTAGGATTAAAATTGAGTAGTCAAGTACCCAATCCTACCTGGTTACCGGCCTGGCCCAAAAGGTGAAGTGAGCCAAAAGGTTGCCTCTAATAGGAAAGGCCTAACTTAATTTGGGCCTTGGGATAATTTTCAAAATCGTTTTGAAAATTAATGTTAAACATTTTAAATTTAATAGTTAAATTTAAAATAAAACATGTTTATTATAAAAATTATAATACTACATGAGTTTTCAAAATGTTTGAAAGGATAATGATATTTTCAAAATGTTTGAAAATATTTATATAATAATTTCAAAATTTTAAATTTATTAATAATATTAATAAAATAAATTAATTAAATATGTTAATTAATTAATGGATATATGCATGTATTATATATGTTGATATATGTTATGTTATTTAAAAATGTTTCAGATAACATAAGTATACATGTATGTATATAAGATAAATTTTGAAATTAATAAATTTTAATAAAAATCATTTAATTGAATAAATTAAAGGGTAATTAATTAAATAAAATACAGATATATATGATATATGTGTGTTACACTATAAAGATTATAGTATACACTATAAATGTTATAGTAAATATGTCCAAAATAAAAGTTATATTGGAATACTAATTTAAAATTAATTAAAGAGTTAATTGTTTAAAATTAATTAGATAAGGTTTAATTAATGATATATTATACGTAAGACTATCATATAAGCAATATGAAATATAAAAGTTATATAACAATATATGATATGTGTATAAACTAAATGTGGAACATTAAAGAAACCCAAATAGACTTGAGAAATAAATACATATGTAAATGTACATATACCGTGATTTCTGATGTGTCTGACACTTGAATTGCTGGGGTATTTCATAAGAAATATATTATTCTATAAGTCGATATCACTCAATATATATATTGAAGATTATGAATCTTCAATATAATGTTGTCCTCTACCATATATATATATATATATATTAATAAATTACTTACATACTTCTTAGTTGTTGAGCAAACTCAAGCTAGGGATGTTATGTGTAGTATTATTAATATATTGAACAGATGAGATAAGATAACTATGTGTATTTATTGAGCAAAATCAAGGTACGTATACTATACTTAAGCCATCACGATATGGTAGGTATGAGTGAATAATCTCTTTCAATTTGTTGAGCAAACTCAAGGTCGAAATGAAATTAGAACAAGGAAAAATGGGTTAGGAGTTGTATATGATAAAACCGATAAGGAGTTATCCATCGTTTGTGGGGCTATGATTTGTTGAGCAAACTCAAGGTCAGAATACCAAAACAGACGAGTCCTAATACCCACTAGTGAAGTTGTAAGACTTCTATGTTTCATCTTAGGGTTTGGAGAAACATAAAAGACTAGTGGGAGCCTTATTAAAAAAATGAAATGGTAACATTTAACCTTTCTAATATTGTAAGAACATATGCTATATAATGTTATAATTATCTACAATGATAAATTTGTGCATTTAATATGATTGATAAAGCGTTTTTCAATTAACATATATATACAAACTGAATTGAAAGTTGACAAATAGAAATATAATATATACTTACTAATAATTCTAATTGCATGTTATATAGTGTTTCTATACCCATGCAAGTGCCTAATTTCAACTACTTAATACATTCGTAAGTTGGTCACTTATATGTTAATTTGGTTTAGACCGTGTACTGCATTTCATGAGTTTTTGAACTCTAAATGCAATTCAAGACTATGGATATTTGATCCATGTACTTTCACATATAAATGTTATATGGTGAACGGTCATAGTTTGTGGGGTACAATATTTCGATGAAGTTAGTTCATTCGAAGTAAGCCAATAAACAGTATTTTAGGATCATGTATTCAACTTGAATGATTTCAGAAGGATCATATTGTGTTAATGTAACACAAGACCATAAACTACGAGATACATCTAAGAACTCGATCATTGAAATGTCATCTTGATCGGTTTACATAAAGTGCAACATATTTGATGTCTTAAATATTAAGAATAATCGAATGCGCTTTTGTAAAAGGTTTGTTATGATATTGTAGTAAGGTTTTCTTTTGAATAGTTTGACCATTTGAAAGAAAAACGAATGTATAAGAATGGATGTAATTTAAGGTAAAGTTGGAATGAAGAGAATGAATCCACTTCTGCTTCATAGAGAAACATTGGAAACAAGAATTGTAATACAAATTGATACTTAATATTGGAATATGAAATATGATTTTTATTCCGAAATGTATATTCATATAGAATATTGTTTTCTATAACATTTATTTCTTTGAGTTCAAGATATTTGATCAAAGAACTCTCCACTATAAACTAGTTGCAGCATATGAAATAAGTAAACAATATTAATAATATTAAGTGAATGGCGGAATAGTGGGAGCATGCTATATATCACCTAATGATTGCATCAAATTACAAAAATTGTTTTCATAAAATGTACCAAACATTATTTGTGAAATAATGTTTATTTTTGGTTTCGACTAAAAAATAGTTATAAATATATTTCAATATGAGAATTATGAATATTCATTATGAAATAGAACTATATATGGAATTTTTCATAGTAAAAGTAATGCAACAAAAATACATATGTGTCTAATATTATTTATAGTTGTTTTGGAATTATAGACTAAGCCGTACTTTTGAGAAATAATTTTACTATATGATTATGAATCATATGATACAGGTTAATTATATCTCAAACAATTAATGGCTATGCACCCATTAAGTGGGAGCATCATAAGAGTTGATGAACTCTTTGAATTAATACATATTGATGTATGCAATCACAAGTCTATTAATACCAAAAGGGTTCCACATACTTTGTTATATTCATCGATGATTTATTACCAACATGTGCATATGTATTGGATACACATGTAGTGAGTTTATGATAAAATCATAGAATATAAAAGAAAAGTAAATAAAATAACATGCAATAGAATAAAATGATTTGATTTGGTCGAATAAGTGAGTATATTGGAAAGAGTTCCAAATGTACCTAAATATAAATATAGATTCAATCTCAAAAGTCACTCCTCTATGTGATACATAATGATGCATTGATAAGGAGTAAGCAGACATTATTGGATAATTTGCGATTAATTATGAGTGAATTTGAGTTAGTTTCTTTCTATAAGGTCATGTACTAAAGAGTAGTACACAAGGTTGATATTATTTCATCTAAACAACAGTTTACAAAATCATACAAGATAAGGATTTGTAAGAAATCCCAACATATCCTAGGCTAAGGAGTTGGCAGGTTGTGCGAGTCGAAAGATTGCACGTAATAATTATTCATGAGGGATCTTGTATGAATCTCCAAAAAGGTTTTTTGGAAAGGTTTGTCATCAAATGACATATTTATGTTTTGAATATAATTTTTGTAAATTAAATTAGTTTTATAAATAAAAAGGTTCATAAAGTTTATGAATCCCTATTCTATTTGTACTAAGAAACAATTGTTGTTTCAAGATATATCAACTTCATTGTGAAGGAATTTCTTTGAGAAATTTTTGGTACTTAATGGAATTGGATCCGATCCATAGATAGAACTGATTATATGAGATGAAGTGAAATTAACTAACCTAAATGAATACATAGCATTAGAATGTCTAATAAGTATTCTCATACATCGAAGAGAAACTATGAGTTTCTTATTAATGTCAAAAATATGCATTACCCTCGGTTGTTCAATTAGACCATTAAGATTGTTGACTCTATATGGTATGACACACAAATCTGAAAGAATTCCAACTACGCTATCAAAATATGATTTGGTGGTCGTAACCAAAGAGATGCGATCCATCGGCCCGGATTGTGTCTTTATTGGAAAGACTAATGTGGTTGGAATTAAATGAGCAATGTTGATAAGAATAATTTCGCAAATTTCAATTATTGAAATTAGCATAACAGATTCGGTATTCAACATGCTCAAGTTAATTCCGATTTACTCACAAAATTATCGCTCGATAAGACTTAGTGTTTGGTACTTATGTATTGAAGCAGAAAATTCTAAATAATGATTTAGAGTAAGCCATTTACACATATTAACCAAACATACCTCAAAGTTAGTGGGAGCGGTATTGGGTTTGTGAGTCTTTGGATATGATCCAAGAAATGATACGAATGTATCATTTTATAAGCATCAAGATTGAATAAGTATTTTGATAGAAATATCAAATATTTTGATTTTCAATCAAAGTGCAGAGTAAGCGTGTGTTCATAAGAAAGAACGTTAAAAGGTACATTTATATTTCTAAACTATAAGTAAACAACACATTGTCGATTTTAACAATATGCTTGTATTAAAATCAACTTTAGTTGTTTTAATACTCAATTTTGGATTGTAAATGATGTCTTTTATGGTAAGTATAAAAGATATAGGGATTGTCCCAAAACGATATACAAGAGCACCCTATTAAAAAGAGAACATGTAAGTTGGATTCCTTATGCATTAGCAATATGAATTATCATACAGGTTATGTTGTGTATAATATTGTTTTTTGTTTATGTATTTGATACATGGAGCAAATATAAAATCCAAATTGATATCACTAAATGGTTGTTTGAGATGTTCTCGCGTATTTATGAAATACTAGAGAATTGTTTATAGAAACAATGAACTCGTTATGATGGAACGTTTGGACACAAACTTTTATAAGTGATATTGAGTATAACATATCAATGATAAAATTCAAGTTAAAATCTTTAATTTGAAAATGTTTCAAAATAAAGGTGATTGTGGTAGATTCAACGAAATGTTGAGAACAATAACTTGAATAGCGCTACAATAAACCAATGTATATAGATATAAATGCACAAATTTATAATTGAGCCAAAAGTGATTCCAAATGTTGAGAATCCCATAATATTGTTATAAGATAACAATGTCATGAAATTGGTCATGACAGAACTTAAAGCTCACTAGAAGTCGAAGGACATACTTCGAATTGTTCCACATGATAAAGGCAGTTTATCAGTGTCAAAAAGAGAGTTAATCGACAAAGTAGATAATTAAAACATAATAGCATACCCATTCACTAAGGGACTGACCTAATTGGTTAGGAGAAAACTGATTGGAGAAGTTGGAATTAGATTCCATAATTGACCCCAAGTGCAAGTGGGAGATTGATAGAGTTAGGGGTACGCCCTAGGGGCAATTATGTAATTTGTTACATATATCTAACTCGTTGACCAATCTTGTTTGAAATAAAAAGTATTTTCTTCCTATTATATACTTGATATAATGTGATTATATTAATTAGTTAACTTAATTAAAAGTATATTTAATAGAAAAATCCATAAATGGTATATTTTGTGATAGTAGTTACAAAGTGTTGTAACCGTGAGTAATTTATCAGAATGAAACAAATATACCATTTTAAATGTTCTTAGTCAAGATGCATTGAGACTGAATATATATGTATCCGTTGAGACTGGAGTACGTAACGCTCTCCAAATGTTGGGAAGTGTATTACTCATGACTGCTGGAGGCACATAGGGTTTACGTACTAATAGTTATTGGATAACTATGGAACGACTCACTCGATAGTTTTCTGTTGGTTAATATAACTAAGGTCAAACAGAAAATATCGATGTGACTGATTTACACAGCTCTCTCGACTTGAGAATACTGTGGATCTTCAATATGAAAGCTCCGCTTTGATTATAGCCAAATCATGGCATGGCCCGTTGAGTGACTATAGTTGGGTCGAGTGAAAGTATTGAAAGTGAAGCACTATTCAAGAGAGGATTCGTCTCCTCAGTTATATACGGTTAGTATAACAGTCAACTCAAGTCAACTCAAAGTCAAAGTCTCTTGCCAGAGCATTTTGGTTAATACTAATTGTTATTTTTGAACCAAGAACTTTGTATTTGGACTATAAAATTGAATGTGGATGAGGTTGGAATTTTGATCATTACCAAATTCCATAAGTCCAAAGTGATATAGTTTTGACGAAGAGAATTGGTGTAAACAAATGTCACAACCGGGTAACGCTTATTAAACTAAAATTGGATTTAACAAAAATGAGTAAGCGATAAATTTGGCCATAATGTCACACCACCTGCTAAGTGACGTGTGAACGTTAACATTAGAATAGTTTGACGTTAATCGCTGACCAAATTTACACCCAAGAGTTACACAGCCGAAATGATGAATTCCCTTAAGACCGAACGATTTAATTAGTTTATAATTGTTATAAATTAATTAATATTTATGAAATATTATTATAAAATTTGAATATGATTTGAGAAATAAATAATATTATATATATTTATAACAGTTATAAATATATCGATCGATGTACAATATGTTTAGTTAGGTGTGATTCCGGACTTGCAATCTGACGAATCAAGAACATTAAAAGGAAGGGAAGTCATTGCTTCAGCGTGGATTCAAAGGTATCGTTATATTGGTAATTTTAATTCATATTACAGTAGTTAAATTATATTCTATGATCCTATAATGAGCAATTTCATATCTGTTTAAATATATTGCTACTATATGTTTAGTTAAGTGAGATTTTGTAAGTAGATGCAGTTGTCACAAATCAGTTTGGTTATGTGCATAATTTGTTTATTATACTATTTGATTTATGTATAGACAAATGCTGTTTACTGTAAAAAAACAATTTTTGTCATTAATAATTGTTTTATGTATATTTATTAATAAATTCATATATATATATATATATATATATATATATTAGTGTCTATTTGTCTCTCATAATAGCATATATGCATATATAAGATATATATATGATTTAAAAAATTTAGTACACTTATTTATATATAATATGAATTTACAAATTTGAAAATTAATTATCATACATATATTCATATTTTTAAATTAACATTTATTGAATTTTGAATTGTTTATTATATAAAAATAATTATTACATTAAAAATTCAATTATATATTTTTAAAAAATATTATATCATTCCAAAAACGTATAAAAAAATTTAGGATTTTTTCAATAAATTTTATTATTTTTAATAACTAATATTATTTCGGAAAAACTGTTTATGATTTATTAAGAATAATAATTTAATTGAAAAATTCTTAAAACAATTTCGTAACCTTTCATTCATGATCTTAGAATTTTTAAAAATTAAAATTTGAATTTTTGGTAATATATTATTTTATATTAAATAATTATTGCCGAAATTAATGTATTTGTTTTTAAAAATAATATTTCAACTTTGAAAAATTTCCAGATTTTTTCTAAGCTCTATTTTATGATCCTAGATTTTCAAAAATTGTAAAATTTGAATTTTCATCAATAGATTATTTTATGCTAATTATTTATGGATGAAAACATTATTTTATTCACAATATATACAAATTAAAATACTAAAATTATTATGTTTGAAAAATTAAGTTAATTTTGAATTATAAATAATTTTTAATAATTGTTCTCTCTCTTTCTATATATATATATATATATATATTCATCTATATATAAATGTTTTATGTTCATATATTATATATAATATGTTTATACATACATATGTGTGTGTGTATTTTGTAATACATATACATGCACATATCTGGACAACATACATGACATACAAAATGAGCTAATATGTCTGTTGCGATGTAAATCCCAGCATCTACATATGAGCATATTATACCTTTGACGGATTATTATGTTACACATGCACTCACACATATATGTATACGATTCATTTATGTATAAACTAAAACAAATAAAATTAATTTCATTTCTTAATATATTTGAATTTAAATAAAATAAATGATTTTATTTAAATGAAATTTAGAAATGTTCTAATTCAGTTAGACTTCATAGGCCCAATAAAGATCCAATAGGGTAAAAATTTTGAAATTCACCCATAACTTCTGCTGCAGGTTGGTCCAGTTCCAAAATCTGCAACCCTTGATTGGTTCTAAGTAAATCAAAGACGGACTTTCTTTTTGATTTTTGAAACTTTATATATATCAATCTACTCTTCGTTGGGCGCTCGATGTAAATGTTTAGTGAAGACCATATATGTGTCGAGGAAAAAAGTATAGCTATTCGGGTACAACTATGTTGGAGCAAGCCTCATAAATTTCAGAACTTGATGGACGAATTGGTTGAACGGTGGGATTCATACCGCCAAGCACATGTACCTATTGCAAGCAATATAACCTTCCGGAGGATTGTGAGCTCTTTGATCGCGAGATGAGATCAAAACGTCGTCGAACGGAATTCTGTGCTTGTTGCATATTCTCCAAAGGGATCCTTCGTCAATTTTAGAGGCGACAGGATCAACAAGATCATTTTCAATTATAGCATCCTCGAAGATGTCAGGTGCGGGATCTACTTCTAGCCCATATGTCGGCTCAATTGGATTGTTTGGAATTTGTTGTTCTACTTGCGGATTTCTTGTTGTTGTAATGCTCTGCCACAGTTTGCTGTGCATATGGATTCGTAGTTGAGCTTGACTCGACATATCTTGAAGTGGATGTATCTATGGCTTGTGCAGCAAGATGTTTGGAACGTCTTTGGTCCATTTCTAAATAAAAAAAACTCGACAGATAACAACCATATAGTGATTATTAGCTATACCCCTCATGGTAAAGTGAATTCCAGTGCGATGTCGTGTAGTGTCATGCAGTTCAACTTTCTGATATTATTCAACAGTTTAAATTCTGGATATTACTTGAAGTGACCATCATTGCTGACCGTCCCGACAAGCTTTACATTGATGGTAATGCTTTGGAAAAGGCTGGGAGCAAGAAAAAGCCATCGGGACATAGAAAACTTATTTTGTGAACTAAGAAGTTTTGAAAATTATTTAAGTGTTGGAGTTGCACAACTCCAGCACTCCATGAAATTCCACCCTTCATCTCCACCTTCACCACTTCCCAAATCATGGCCATCTATATCCCTAATCACCTACATCCATTCAACACGTCCATCTCCATCGTCAAGTTCATCATACACCTACCTATTACCATGCAATTAGAAATTCAAGAGAAGGATATGTTAAAGTGTAAAAATGGATCCTCAAAGCTAGGGTGGAGATGAGTCTAACCAAGGAGGGGTGAGCGACGTCAGATTTAGGTGAGATGAGGCGGCGGCATTCCTAAAGATGAATGGTGGCGAGGTTTGGTTGTGGGACATTGAAGTTATTTTAATGGTAGGAGTTTAGATCGATGCAAGAAAAAATGAACAAGTGAAGGAATGAAGTGGAGAAGGGTGAGTTATATAACCACAAACCCGTATACTCAAGCAAAACTTGGAAAATTCTCCAAGTCCGGATTTGGTACTGATCCATAAGTTATGGGCGGTACCGAGTCCTAAAGTTTTTTTAAAAATAAATAATATTATACATACATACATATATACATACATACATATATATATATATATTATATAAGCATATGTATGGCATATGCATGTGTGTGTGGATGTATATGCACGTATAAACATGTAATGGAATGTATGTGTACATATACGATAACCGTTGATCATAATCAAAGGGAAATCGAATTCAAACCTAAATAGTCCATGGATGGAATTAGTTCAAAATCGTCAAGCTTGGAATAACAGATCAAGAATCATATTCTAGATTTATAATGCCAGATGCTGATTGGGCGTTGCGGTGGATCGCTGTGGACATAACTTTTTACGGAACCAATTCACAAGAATGATAATGACCATTCAAAGCATAGAGTGGGGTCCTTCATATCATTTCTAACTTGTCTTGATTCAAAGCACATAATGTTTGAAACAAGATGTACTTTGGGGGGCAAGTGTTATCCGACCAATTGACCAGGCAATATTTGGATAGATTAGACAAATCAAACTCGGAGTTATCGAGGTAGAGAGCTTAGAGAGATATCATGGGAGTCTAGAAACCAAGCATAGACAGAGTTACAAGGCCGATACAAGAACAACCTAAACCAACACATCAACCTATCTACCCAAGTTAGGGATCTCACTCTATGGGTCGGTACCGACTCCTAATTCCACCTCAAGTTGACCGCATTTTCTGCCTACATGACTACCTCGATGCCAAAAGCTTATTTCCAGAGTCGTTTTTGTTAAATCAATATAATTCTCTATCGATCTCTATGAACACTTGAAACTTCAACTTTTCTCTTCCATAACTCCATTATTTGGACTCGAAAACAAGCTAATATTGGTGCAACAACTATGAAATCATGAAGCTAACTAAGAGATGATCCGAGATGAAAAGTTGAAGATAGCCATTTTGGCAAACTTGGGGATCGATACTGACCCCTACATATGGTTCGGTATGTACTCCTATCAATTAATGATGTGACACCTGTTTTCAGGATCTTTTGGCTCTAGTTTTATTATTCTCAATATTCTTGTAATTCTGAAAATCTAAGTGTCGGAGTTATACTGACCTCTAAGAACTTATGCCTCAAAGTTAGACATAAGCAATAAAACTTCAAAGTGGACATAGGCCTTGCTTTGCAAAACTAATATAAACGATTATGTCTTGTTTATTTCTCATTTTCATTTACATTTCTTCATATTTTATTTTCTACATTAACTCTTGGGTGTTTGTCCCATTTTTGGTTAAAACAGCTATACTTTGTAAAATAATTTGATACTATGTAAAATAGTTTGAAAATAGTCTATAAACAGTTTGTACTTTGAAAAACTTCTATAAAATATTTTGAAATATATTTTGAAAATTTATTCTGTTTAGAAAATTTAAAAGATAGAAAATAAAAGATAGAGATCAAAGGTTGTTGTCATGGACTTTAATAATATAAGCTATGACTCTGTACACTAAATTATAATCTTGAGATCTTTACATCTTGGTCTTTGTACTCATGAGTCTTCATGTGTATCTTTTGAATCTTTATACTGTACAGTCTTCGATTCAACACCTGTGTAATATTTTGCCTATACACCATGTAACTTGATAAAACATTAGTATCTATATTTTATACGATTGTATATGGTTGTTGTCATTAAAATCAATTACTGAGGTATTAACAATATCCTCCTTTTTGATGATGACAACCATTTAATATTCCTATATATAAAATATAATATAACTCCCTCTGAGTTACATAATTCTCCCTGAATATATGCATGTGTATATTTTATACTTTTCTCCCTTTTTGTCATCAACAAATATGGATGAAAAATAAAAATGCTCCTACATAAAATACTTAGAAGCTATAGAGTCAAAGTTAATTAATTAAGCACTATAATGATCGAAGCATGTTAAACATGATGTAGTTAGTATATGGAGACTTTAAATAAATATGATAAGATAATCTTTATTTAATAAAGTTAAACAATACATATCAAATTTTCAATCCAAGTATACATATTAAACACAACAAACCAAATCAAAACCTAAGAATACTAATCAATCCAAACAAATCTAAATTTATAGGTATTAAAAAGTTATATATTTACATATTTATAATCAAACCAAATCACTTGGCATTCCTTGGAACTTCAACCCAACTGTCAGATCCAAAGATTGGATTTACTTTGATGGCATCCCAATCTTCATTATCTTTATTGATAGAGCATTTTGGGTTGTTTGTTTGATCATCTTTGATTAAGGAAGAAATCAAGCCATCAAAGGACATTGAAATGCTTTTCTTGCTCTTTGATCATCTATATTTGACTTAATTCTAAATGCTTTTGATTTCTTAAGACAAAAGTAAGAATATCCTTAAAAGATTGAAGTGTTTGTTCAAGGTTTTCACACAATTTTGGTGTGGAGAAGACATTTTTGTTAAAAAATGTTTGAGAATGAAAAGAGGGTAGAGAACAAAATTGTGAGTGAGTTTTTTTTGGAAGAAATAGGCTTATATAAGAGTGAAAAGTCGTTTGGAAAGATTGAATAGATGATGGTAATTTTATTTTTAAATTTTGAATTTTTTCCAAACTGCTAACATATGTCGACATATACAATGTGTGTTTGCCGACATACATATTTGAAAATGTAAAGCTTATGTTTTCGTTATAATTTTTATTTTTATTCAATTCATTCTATTTTAATGACTTCCAGAGGCTATTTGAACAATACATAACAGCAAGAATTCCTTTTCATTAATAAGCAAAGATGGTACATAGCACAAAAGCAAATTACATAAAGATAACCTGAATCAAACTAGAACAATACACCAAAATAAAAGTTAGATATCATAAGGAAATAACAAGATAGAGTTAAAGATGTAGATGATGATGAAGAATTTCTACCAAGCTTGTGAATAATTTTCCCAAAGTATCTGTCCACTTTGTTAGAGAGGGAAGTGAACGTTTTACCAAAGGAACATTTAAGCTTCTTTTGGTTTTTAAAAAGCTTCTCTTAATTCTTTAGAATTTCTTTGTTGGAAGGGTGAGATGGTTTGTCGAAGCTTTCTAAAGAAGTATATATTTCCTCCTCCTCCTCCTCTTCTTCTTCTACATCCATTTCATCCTCTCTTCCTCTTCTTCTTGTTGTATTTCTCACTCCTCTTCCTATGTTAATCTTTCTTCATTTTCAAATCAAGAGTTTCATATGGTTCGAAATAAGATGGAATGTTCATAAGATAAATGTTGGCCTTGTCGAAAACTTTTTTAGGAAGAGTTGATTCTCCTCTTAAATCAACACCAAAATATATGATAATTCTCGTAAGATACACATCATTGTAGAGTGTGTTCTCATGTCTAGAAATATTCTTTTGAACAAAGTCATTTAAGATGATTTGAGCCCAATTGATGTCGTAGCTTCCGTAAATGGCGGAAAGAGCTTTAATTTTTTTTAGTAGAGTTATTGTAATTACCCGTCCTCGGAATGATACTTTGTTGTAAAATGAGACTCATTAGTCTCGATTTTGGTCTAAGATATGTTTAAAATCAAGTTCTTCGTCACATTCGAAAATTTCTTGAAAAATTTAATGATTTTGTTCATCAATTTGAAAAATGGAGAGGTAAATTCCACTAGATTTGCAACCAAGTACGCGACCAAAAAGTTCACAATTTAATGAAGGAACTGGGCCAGCCCGTAGTAGAAGAAATGGGTGAATTTCAATTTTTTTTACCATTTTGGATCTTTAATGGGCCTACGAAGTTTAAATTTCATTTAGAACTTTTCTAAATTTGGTTTAAGTAAAATATTGCATTCTATTTAAAATAGTTAAAGAGAAGTGTAAGTAAATTTAATTTCAAATGTATAGTGTATCAAATACACCTAACATTTATTTATATGTGTTAGTGTATGACGAATGAAACTTTTCATTTCTTTTCCTAAAACAAGAATTAATTGAGAGCATTAATTGCATTAAATTGATAAATAAACTTTTCATTTTATCCCTTTAATTTGAATTTATTGATTCATTAAATGCCATTATTAATAATTTATTCATGGCAATATTTAATACTATGTCCATATGTATTCTAACCGTACAATTTGTAGTTTAAGATTAATTTAATTTAATTTAATTTATTTATACAAGTACACGTACATACACACACACACACACACACATATATATATATATATATATCTGTGTCTGTGTGTATCATATACATATATACAAATATATGTGTGTGCATGTGTATCTGTGAAGGGTATAATGTGCCCGTATATGATGTTGGAGTTTACATTGCAACAAAAACAATAGCTCATTTTATGTGTACTGTAATTTGTTCAAATATGTGCTTGTATAATATGTCAAAACAAAATACTAATATGTGTGCGTGTATAATTTATTGAATAAAACAGTTTCTGCCATAACAAATTAATGTAAAATAATTATATGATAATATTATAAGTTTTTAAACTTTTAAAAAATCTGGAACACATTTTGGGCTTAAAATTAATTTATGGAATTTTTTACAATTAAAATAATATTTTATTATTAAATAATTGATAATAGCCCGTAATAGAATTAATTCTTAAAATAGGAAATCAAGTTGAAAATTCTAAAAAAATATTTGAAGGTATTTGAGACATATTTTAAGCTTATAAAAAATTTCTAGAATTTTCCCAACTGAAATTATATTTTTAATCAAATAATTAATTGCATTTCAAAAATAAATTAATTCAAAAATTAATAATTTAAGTTATAAAAATGTAAAACTTTTTTTAAGGTTCTAGATACATATTTAAGATTTAACAAAAATTTCTAGAATTTTCTCAATTGAAATTATATTTTTAAATAAATAATTGATTGCAGGCCAAAAGTAAATTAAAATTTAAAAATAATAAATTAAGTATAAAAAATCTGAATTTTACTGTAATCTTATTACAAGTTGCAGCAAATATAAAAAATATGAAATTGAAATTTTACATAACTAATTATTTTATTCATAATAAACCATTCACAAAATCATTAAATAATAATAAAATATGTTTATACATATTTAATAAAATATTTTTTATTTTATGATTCATAATAGGTACAAATAATCATCAGAAAATTTTAAGATTAAATATTTATGATATATAAACACATGTACATTTACATATTTATAATTTGCAGATCTGTAAACATTTAATATATATATATATATATATATTAATATAAATCAAAAAATATTATAACATGCACATAACCAATCTAATTGTAACAAACAAACGTACCTACAAAAATCTCAATAAATCTAAACAATAATCATATCTGAATAAAAATAGAGGACTTGGATGTAAATCAACTTTTATATGATAAACTTAAAATCAAAACAATGATAATAGATAAAAGTGCACCACCTAATGAAACCTTTGAGTCCACGTTGAACAATGATTTCTCTTTTAAGAATAATTCACAATCCGTTAGGTTGCTAATCAGGGATTGGAGACCTTCTACTACAAATTAGTATTTTTAATTTTGAATTGGATTTGAGAATTTTAGGGATGATTTTAGAGTAAAGTTGTTGCCATTAAAATGAGGAAGAGGAAGAAGAAAGTGGTGGCTCAAAAATGAATTAGCTTGTAATTAGGGTTTTGAGATTGGCTTTTATATGGATAAGACAAGAGAGCAAACAATGATCTCAACCACACATCTCAAAACCTAATCACACATGTTGTAGCGACCTCCTATATTTCTCCAAACCAATGCCTATCCTCTTTAAATCTCATGGGTTGTGAGCCCATTGAACCCAAATTGAATATGTACAATCATATTTAACATATTTTATTATTGATATCTCATGTAACGACCCGTATTTTTCGAAAAAGAAGAAAATTCAAATTTTAGAATTTAATACGGTAAGAAATTAATTTTTTTTGATTTTAAATAAAATTTACTTTGAATTATAACATCTAATTTTGATTTAATAAAGTGACAACTATTTTATGTGATTTCAAACGTATGGTTTAATAAAAGTTTAATTGGATAGATTTGACATTGTGTAAAACATGAAATAAAATTTATGATTAACTGGAATTGGGTTTTAATTGTAAATTAACTTCTAATCTATTTGTAAACAATAAATGTATAATTATGTATTCAAACTTATTTAAATTTTTGTCTTGGTTTTTGCTCATCTTACATATCAACCTATTGAAATTAATTTGTTAATAAAATTTAGTATAATTGGATTTTTCATAAAAGGAAAGAAATATAAATTTTAATTTAATAAGACTTAATTAGTTAAACGATTCATAAATTGAGAAAATTGAGAATTTAGTACTGCATTAGTTAATATTAGCATTTTTTTTTAAGGAACTTGAAATTATAAACCAAAGAATATTCAATTATATTAATTTGAAATATAGTTTATTTTGAAATTAAATAAAGGTGAATTTTATTGAGTATAATAAACTGAAATCTACCATTTAAAACAAACAATAGAATTTTATGACGGAAATTTGATATTTGTTATGCGCCCATCTAGACATAGCAAATGACAAATTTTCATCGAATAATATAGATGTTCTATCAGTCGCTAGAAATTCAGTTTAAATCAGTTAATAACAGTTGAATTTAAAAGTGGTCCGAAACCTAAATTTGTCAACATGAGAAAATTTATTTAGAACACTCTGAATAAGACTGCGTAATCCGTTTTGCAAAATTCGGACGTTATCTAGCTCCGTTTGGATTTTTCCGTACGGGATAGCAACGTATATCAGTGTCAGTGTAACAACCCGGAAATTTTAATAGTTTTATAACATAATCTAAATGAAAATTTGATATTTGGAATACCTCTATTTTATTATAGCAAATGGTAAATTTTCATAAGAAAATATGCAAGAAAATTTTATTGTGCAATTCTATTTCAATTTCAATCAGTAATAATTGATGGTAACAAAATATTTTTCAAACCTAAATATTTTTACATAGAAAATTTGTAAATCATCTTCTGAGTAAGACGTCATATTTCGTTTCATCAAATTCAGACTGTACTCCGTTTATCTTATTTTCAGCAAATTTGCAGCATTTTCGGTACCGATTATCGACTTTTGATAGGATGATCGTACCGCTGATATCTATATACCGTTTTGATCGTCTTGTCATACTAATCTCTGTGGTATATTCAACTCTGTGTTTTAAAGTCCGATACGCAGCAGAATCCGTGAGAACGGTATCCGTTTCGTGCCTTTTTAGTTCTCTGTCTTTTCTTATCAACCGGTTGATTCTAATAGCCGTTGGAAATTAATATAAAACTTTTGCTATTCCTTATGTTTCAATATAACCGTTCGTTGCTTCATCCTCATTCCCTTCCTCTTTCTCTGCCGACCAATCTCTTTGTTCTTCCATTCTATAAAAAAAGAAAAAAAAAGAAGGGGAACAAGTTTGCATTCTTATTGCATGAAACCTGCTCATGTTGATGACCTGCTCTTTCACCATTTCATGCTTTTGCCTCCACCTAGCTTTTATAAAAAATGAAATGCTAGAATCTCCTTCACCCACGTTTTCCTCCACTCCTCTCCCCAGTTGCTCACGCAGTTGGCCTCTCCTCCCTTGCATTGTTTCCCACGTCGTGACCTTACATCTCCTCTTCCTCTTCATAGCCGTGACCACCACATCTCCACTACCATGTTCCATAGGCCGAAACCACCCCACCTATTCACCCTTGCACCATGAACAACCTGCCACCTTTCTCTAATTGCAAATTTCTATATGTAAGTATGTTTTATTTTGTTCATATTTTTCTATTTACTGACTCATATGATATGTTTGCTTACATATGAAATCTCTTTGTTTAAAACATATATGTTGTTTACCAAATATCCAATGTATACATAGGTTTGATTTTATATAGGTATGTATATTCATATATATATATATATATTAGTTTATAAATATAGGTTTATAAAGTATATATGTTAAAGTTTATATAAGAGTGAATATTATATGTCGTATATTATATATAAGTGTATGCAGTTTTACATATTAAGTGTTATATATATATATTATAAGTTATATAGTTTATATATATATGGTACGAATACATATGTTGGTATTATACGTGTAAAGTATTCATGCCTGTTATATAAAAGTTTAAAATAAGTTGTCTTATGTTATATATATATATATTGGGTTACAATATATAATCTTTTATAGTTAGTAAAACACATATATATGTCTGTTATATCTATAATATAGTAATAAACATGGTTATATTTGCTTTGCTGTAACCTCTTGCTGCACACACACAGATATATATATATATATAGATTTTAAATTCTAAGTCTTCATTCTATATGAATATACAATGTAAATTTTGTACGTGTTTTATATATGAAGGTTTATGTAAAGTATATAGTACACAGTTATTATAAACTCACTGAATTCTGAGATTTGTAATGTTTGGAGTCTGACTTTTGAAAGCAAAGGTGTTCTGTTGGTTTTTCAAACATATATATATATATATATATATATATATATACACACTAAGTCTGTATATATTATACAGCCCTTTGTCTTTTGATTTTCTGGTTATATATAAAGTTATGTATTGTTAGTGTTATACCACATAAGTTATAGTCTGTTGCAAATATTAAAAAGTATATAGACTGTAGTTTATCCAGTTGCGTGTTTTATTTAAATATGTATATATTTATTATATATAAAGTTTATACAGTTATATATTATAAAGTATATTAAGTTATAAAGGTTTATATATGTACATTTTGTTGGATTTCTAAATATAAGCGTTTTGAAAATATAAAGAATTCCTTTTTAATATGTGTTTAAAATTAATATTTGATTTCAGAATATTATATGTATGTGAGGTTTATATATATATATTTATTGTTATTTTTAATATTCATCTTAAATTTGATATTGATTTCGTGGAAAAATAATAATATATATATCCTGTTTCTATCTAGATGATTCTGATTCGTTCTCATCAATTCAAACTATCAGCTTTGTTCGTCGAATCGTGTCCATCTAAGCTTTGATTTGGAAGTCGTGTTTGCATTTCGTAACTCAATTTCATTGTCTATCCTCTCTAGCCTCGAAAGGTGAGCAATCACTCACGATAAATGTTCTTATATTTATTAAATTTGATTTCAATTGAAACGACAATTGAAATATGCTGCTGTTAGTTATTTACATTGCTATATATATGATGTTATCTGTATCCGTTCACCTACGACATCTGACACCATTATCATTTATTTACATTTATGATATATGTCTATTATATTATTATCATATCTGTTATCACTCTTCAAGTTCCCTATTAGTATAGAATTTACTATGGGTTGAAATGATACATACCCGAACGATTTGTAGAATAGGAGAAAATCGTTATGGGTTGAAATGATAAACCCAAGCGATTTTCATTTGAATTGGATTTGGGATTGCGGGTTGAAATGAGATATATCCGTATACATATTTAAATTACGGATTAAAATGATAAATATCTGTATCACTTGACCATAGGATAGAAAATTTATACAGACACCGTTGGTCTATATAAAAATATTTTAAAATGATTTCTATGGTTTTGAAAGGAAATATATATGGTTTTATTTAAATTTGAAAATATTATGTATATGAATAAGTTTTAATACAAAATAGATTTAATAATAAGCTTTAAATTTAGTCAAGTTTGATTTAAGTAAAATACAATATGTTTAAGTATTTATTTAAAAAAAATAGATTTTTTAATGATTCTATAAGTTAAGGTTGGAAAGATAAAATTTGAATTTATTCGAAATAGTATTTAATTAAGAATTTTGTTTAATTAAATCGATTTGAAACTTATTGAGTTTGAGGGTTTAAGATATGATTTTATAACTTGATTTTGATTTAAAGTGATTAAATGGATATCTCAAGTTTTAAATAAATCGAAGGGAATATTTAGTTTAATGTAAATTTAAGGTTATTTAAATGATAATGGATTTATTTGGTGAATTTTCAAACTAAATAATAATGAAGTTAAAATAAGGTATATATGAAATTATCAATTTAGTTTTGAAAGTGCTATAATTTGGAAATATATATATATTTGAAACGGAAATGATATTTTGGTTTTGAAGTAGAAATTATTTTGAAATGACCATGGTCTTATAATGACGTTTGGTTGTTAATAGCGTATATTTATACATAGTAGATAGTTCCACGGATCCTTAGAGGATGGTTATCCCAAACATCCTTTAAGTTACTTGTATTTCAGTTGATATTTCACTTGAGTTGGATTTATTGATATAAGAATGTTAATCCTGACTCGAGTGTTTTGTGTTTTGTGTTTTGCTTTACGCTCGAGTCAGACGGAGTGTCACAGCAATTGAGACTCACCTTTGGAGTTTGGAGTTTCGCTTGGAGATCCAACTATCGATTCAGCTTTCAGCTTTTCTAGTTGATTTGTTCAGAGATGTAATCTATTTGTATTCGAGACTCAATTGTATTTGAGATATTCTGCTGTATTTTATTTCTAACTCCGATGTTTATGTAGTAGCTTCATGAACTACTATTTATCTATTCCGCTGCATTATTATTATATTACTCTATGTCTGTGATTCTATGATTTATTTATTTACTGTATATGCTGAGTTTTTCCAAATATAAATTAACAGTCTGATATTTTGAGCAATTCAAGTCCGACATGTGTGGATGCGAATGGTTGAAAATATCGGGTCGTTACATCTCATATCGATTAATATATTCATAACTTTTATAAATATATCAACAATTTTATTTCTCAAATCACATTTAAAATTCATAATTAACATTTCATAAATATTAATTTATTTAATTAGTTTATAAAAATTATAAACTAATTAAATTGTTTGGTCTAAAGAGAATTCATCGTTTCGGTTATGTGACTCTTGGGCATAAATTCGGTCAGCGATTAGCATCGAACTATTCGAACGTTAACGTTCACACTTCACTTAGCAGGTGGTGTGATATTATGGCCAAATTTATCGCTTACTCATTTTGGAAAAAATATCATTTTAATTTAATAAGCATTACCCAGTTGTGACAATTATTTACACCAATTCTCTTCATCAAAACTGTATCACTTTGGACTTGCTGAATTTGGTAATGGTCAAAATTCCAACATCATCCACATTCAACTCTATAATCCAAACACAAAGTCCTTGTTTCAATAATAACAATTATTATCAACCGAACTACTCTTTGAGAGAACACCACAAAACCGGAGACCCAACATTCCTATTTTTTGCTTTTCTTCTCTATAAGGTCTCCGTGTTTTGTGGTCTTTTTTCTGGCTAGAGATTTTGACTTTGGGTTGACTTGAGTTGACCGCGATACTAACCCCATATAACCGAGGAGACAAATCCTCTCTTGACTAGTGCTTCACTTCCAATACTTCCATTCGACCCAACTATAGTCACTTGATGGACGCTATGTCATGATTTGACTATAATCAAAATGGAGCTTCTATATTGAATATTCACAGTATTCTCAAGTCGAAAGAACTGTGTAAATTAGTCACATTGATATTTTCTGTTTGACCTTAGTTATATTAACCAACAGAAAACTACCGAGTGAGTCGTTCTATAATTATCCAATAATTATTAGTTTATGTAAGGTGCCCCCAGAAGTCATGAGTAATACACCGTCCAAAATTTGGGGAGCGATACGTACTCTAGTCTTAACGGATACATTGATATCCAGTCTCGATGCATCTTGACTACGAACATTTAAAATGATATATTTGTTTCATTGTGATAAATTACTGACGATTATAATACTTTGTAACTATTGTCACAAAACATACCATTTATGGATTTTCTATTAAATATACTTTTAATTAAATTAATCAATTAATATAACCACATTATATCAAGTATATAATAGAAAGAAAACATCTTTATTTTGAACAAGATTGGTCAACGAGTTAGATATATGTAACAAATTACATAATTGCCCCCTAGGGCATACCCCTAACTATATCATTTAAAACAATTTGATTGTCATTTGCACTGCCTCAAATTTGTCTCTCTTCTCCTTGAAATTTTTCTCCCATTTAAATTTGCAAAGAACATTTTAACCAAATCCGGATAACACATAAAATCATTTTAAGAAGTGTCGACTAAATCAAGAATATCATTTAAAAAGCAAAGATCTTGAAGACCATAGGAGAAAAAATCATCAAATTTAGCAAATATTTCAAGAAAAACTTTTTTGAAAGTGGCATACTCCATATAAGTATCAATGACTTATTTATCATTGAAAAGAAAGCCTTCGGTTCACTTTGAGAGCCTTATGGTTTTGGAAGTTTGACTTAAGGCCATTTTTGAGATATTGAAGAAATAAGAGAATGAAGAGATTTTTGAATTTTGTAACAAAGTGAGTGAATGAATGAATATAGATAGATTGAATTAATAGAGAGTGAAGATTCATGTTCTTTGGTCAAAAAGATGCCTTTACAGAACATATGAATAAGCACAAAAGAGAGGGAAATTCAAATTTTGAATTTGAAACGAAATTTCAAATTTCTAGCAGGTATGTCGGCATATATGCTCTATGTATGTTGACATATGGGCCGTAAATTTCAAAAAAATAAAAGTATATAAAATATTCCTATATATATACATATATACATTTAGTATTTTTATTAATCTATACTTTATTCCTAGATTTTATAATAATAATAATTAAAAAGGTACCATTTTTGATACTTTCTGTCGATCATTTCGACTAGTTTGCTATTACCGTAAAACACATATTCACATCCTTAGTATCCGTTCATTATCGCTTGAGGAAGTATTTGAATCATCCAATGTTGCTGTATAGGCCTTTTTTGGATGAATCGATAATTGCTGAGATCTTTGATTTATTCTGATGGAGATAGACTCTTTGCAAATGACCGGGTTCGTGGCAGTTGAAACATCTTACTGCAGTTTCAGTACCAGGAGTCTTGTTTTCAAGTCTCCGAATGTTGTTCAACTTTCTATACTTCAGGAACTTTTTGAAATTTCTAGTCATGAAAGCAGTTTCTTCATCATTGTTCTCGTTTGAATCCTGATCGCCGGTTATTGCATTGAAAGTGATGGATTTCTTTTATGTTGTTTTGCTTTCTCTTCTGCCCTGCAATTGTGCTTCATAGGACATTAAATCGCCTATTAACTCTTCAATTTTTAGAATACTAATATCTTTAGCCTCTTCTATTGCTAGTGTCTTTTGAATCCACTCTTAAGAGAATGAATTAAGGATTTTTCTAACTTGTTCCTTGTAATGACCCGGAATTTCATACACTTCATATTTAAATATCTAAATTATTTAAATATTTGAATCTTGGATTAAATGTTATTAAAGTGACGTATTAAGAATTTTAACCTCCTTTTAAACCATTACTTATGATGGTAAACTTTTTTTGAAAAAAATGTTTACAAAAATAAATACTTTAAAAAAATATCGATAATATGATCGAAAATCATTTTATCTATAAACATCTTTTTAACCGTCAAAAGTTGTTCAAATTTTTTTACATACACTTATTTTCTTAGGAAATTAATTTAATGAAATAAAAATATTTTGCCATTCATGGAAATAAACTTATGTTAAAACAATGGTTGTAACTTCTTACTTTAAAAGTAAATGACATATACATGGACTTAAACAAACTTGGAATGTACTTGAATGAACTTATATGACATGTGACTAGACCATGAACAAAGAACATAAGTTATAAATAGACTTTGGTTTAGTTCGAAATTGCCTTGTTTTTAGGCAATTGTTATGGAACTTCGTAGAGAGATCCATAAGGATTTCTCACCATATTTGCAACGTTTTATATGTATGTTTGTTGTATTAAAAGCTTGAATAGTAAAAAGCTAAGTGACATCATGAAAATAGCCAAAACATCACTAGTGCAAAACTGCCCGGTTTAACTTTGATTTTTTGGACATCAAAGGTTTTAAAAAGGACTTCAAGTTTGAGAGATTTGTTTCATTCTTTTTAAAAGTATTGCCTAACTCATATTAGTATTTTAAAAGTAGTTTGAGATTTATATGAATTATTAAGAAT
Source organism: Allium fistulosum (assembly GCA_030737815.1). Taxonomy (NCBI): domain Eukaryota; kingdom Viridiplantae; phylum Streptophyta; class Magnoliopsida; order Asparagales; family Amaryllidaceae; genus Allium; species Allium fistulosum. The sequence goes on from CM060903.1 coordinate 73,913,376, forward strand.
TAGTTATGAATTTTCAAAGGAGAGATATTTTGTTAAAGCATGTCCTTTTCACATTTTTAATGATTTTTCAAACTTGTTATTTTCAAGTGATATTTTAAAGGAATATTTTAAAACAAATTATAAGTATTTTGAAGCATAAATATCTTGGAAAATATCTTATATAAATATCTTGTTTTAAAAGTACAAATAAAAGGATTAGAAAGGGATTAGTAATTGCTTAATGGCCAAATGGTTAAATTAATTTCTTATTAGAAAAGTAATTAACTATGCTTAACCCTAACAAGCTGATAAAGTAATCTTATCTATTTGTGAGAGTTAAGATTGATGTCGAGTAGAGACAGAGCAATAGAGCTCTAACCTATCGGGCTTCCCTCTTGACCGTGGAATAGTAAGTTGGAAAATGTTGAAAAAGTGTTAATCGTATTGATTTCTTATTGTTTGTTGAAATCATTAATAATATACTTACACTAAAAGTCGACGAGTAGATTTATCCATTTGTGAGATTTAAGAATGAAAATGTCTCTAGGCAAGGCTTAGAGCAACCAGTGCCCAAACTTATGTGGCTTCACTCTTGAACGAGGAATAGTTAAAGTTGAGGATGTCGAAAATGAGTTAAGCGTATGAATCGTGATTTCTATAAGCAATCATCTTTAGAACTTGATAGTTAACTATCCTTACTAAACTTGACTGAATATGAATTTAGATCTTTAAAACAAAGGTTTGTAAAGTTAGTAACAAGTAGGAAAATGGTTTGGGTTTGTGGTGATAATGTGTTAATAACATTCGTCTTTAACCCATTTTGATTATACTTATGAAACATAAATAAATCTTTAAAAAAATGATTTAAAAATAAGAAAAAGCGAAATGGTTTTGGGTTTGTAGTGATAATGTTTAAGTAACGTTCGTTTTTTAAACCTTTGAATGGATTTGTGAAAGTGATATTTTGAATAATAAGTAATGGAATCTTTTGGAAAAAGATAGGAAAAGTAGAAGTTTATTAGGTAAATAAAGTTTACTAATAAAGGACTTTTAATTAATAAAAAGGATCAATTAAATGGAAGGGATTAAGTTTTGCTTAAGTAACTTAATCATACTTTGTGTGGCTTGATAGTGTTTTGGATGATGATAGTATTTTGTGTGTTTATTCGTTTATGGAAAGTAAATGAAACTTGGTTTCCATTTATGATTATCTATCTTTTTCCAAATAGTCGATTAGTCGACTATCGAAATTGTCCAAATATAACTTTGGAAATATCTAAAAGAAATACGAGTGCTATGTGGTACAGTTATCTTCAAAGATGCTATACAGTAAGTATAAACTCGTCATGCTCTTCTAGGAAAAATGATAAGGAAATCCATCCGCTTAAATGGTAAGGAGGTTATCTCGGCTTTTATGTATTGTTTGTTTATTTCCGAAAGAACCGGGGTTGAGTTTACTGGGAATTCATCGATTGGTTTTGGGGAGTCCGGTAAGAGGGAAGAGTGTACTTATATGAGATGACTCGAAACCGAAAAGACTTCAAAACCATATATGCAATCTATGTTATGGAAGCAGTTGAGAAGTGGAATGTTATATGGTCGAACTATCAATCCTAAGGTTAAGTCCAAAGGAAAGGTCAACGTTAACATTCCAAATGATGCTATCATGTGGGACTTTCTATGTGGAGAAGTACTCCAAGAGAAAAGATAGCATTAGCATTTGTCAGAGGACCTATGCGGGGAACCTATATGGAGGTTCAAGAATTTTTCAAGATACTCGAATCCATGTAATGATTCGTGATCTGTTCGAGATAGAGGAACCTATTTGGGGATTCGTGTTATGTTCGAGTGATGAAGACTCATGTGAAAGATGCCGAACATAGCCTCAACATTGGGGAAAATGACAGAAAACAGAGAAGGGACATGGCCATGGGGGTTTAGCAAACTTAAAGGTATATCAACTCCATCTCTAGATATACTTATCGATTGTTGCTAGTGGGAGTTGGTATGGCTAGGATTACACACCGAGGGTGGTCCAGTTATGTTTACCTTAAAGTATATCTCATCTGGAGATATACGTTGTTCGAAAGATAGTTTCCGATCCTTGTCATGGAGATTGGATTCGGCTAGATCCGAGGAGATCTCCAAGGAAAATCCATTATGCAAACGCACCTTAGCAGTATTGATTGTATACCTATTATTATTCTGAAGGTCACACAACAATTTGGTATGACTTATGTGTTATACCCTAGACATTATCTATCATATCACTATATATTAAACTTAATGAATGGTTAGTTTCTTTGAGGGGAAAACCGTTACGGGAATCCGTATGGTCTCAATGGTTACTGTTACTTATCACTCATATTTCTTGAGTTTTCACATGCTGGTTTACCAGATTGATCCGGGTGTTATTTTCTTATATTGCTCGGGTCAACACTGTGTATTTTTCCTGATTTAGCTATGGATGCTTTGGAAATTCTAGAGAAGAGTTGGAGTTCTACCTATCGTAGTACTCATTTCTGCTGCATTACTTCGTGTATATCATCAGCATTTGTTAGGACTTGTTGATATTACTACCAGGGATGATTACTGTAACTCTGAAAATTTGTGTATCTTAGGATGAAAGTTTATACTGTCTTCTGATATTATATATGACCGTTTTTTTGTGAGATTCTGATATTATGTTCCTTCTTCTTTTTTCAATTTCTTTTTCTTTTTATTTCACCATAACAATTCATCTTTCTGGCACTTGATTGTTCGACACATGAATACCTTGGATGTATTAGTGTTGACTTTCGAAGGCCGAAAAGGCGAGCGTTACAGTCCTCTTTAGAAAAGTTTTTACCTAATGCTACTAAAGAATGCATTATATCTTAAAATCTACAATACATATCAGAAATGGACTCATTTGGATTCATTTTAAATAACTAAAACTGATTAGTTATCATGGAAATTTTGGTCTATTTAACTTTACTTGTGCCCTCATATGTAACTTGCAGCGTTCTCCAAATTTCATATGCAGACTTACAAATAGACACTCTATTAAATTCATTTTTATCTAATGAGCAAATAAAATATTCATGGCTTTAGAATTATTCTGTGCAAGTGCCTTTTTGTCAGCAGTCCAACGTGTAGAGTTAGTCTAGGGTTCAGTGTGCTCATTTTGTGTAATATTCCAAATATCTAAACCATTAGATTGTAAACAATTCTTCATCCTATATGACCAATAAGTGTAGTTACTGCCAATAAAAAGTGGGGGTTTAGTAGTAGATTGTGCTTCGAAAAAAGTGTTAACAAATGTACTAACAGTGTTACTAGCCATTAAAACTTTTTCAAAAATCAAATTACAAATTTTTGAAAACCTTGTGCTCTGATAGCAAATGTGGATTGTGGAATTATGGATCTTAAGGCAAATTAAACACTAAAAGAGGGGTGAATAGTATTTTCTAACTTATGTAAATCTTTTTAAATCTCTTTCAAGTTAACTACTAAATCACAATTAACAACAAGAATTATACTATCAAACAGTCACAGATGCAATCATAGATAAAAATAAAAGCAGTAAAGCAACGTAATGAGTTAGAGAGATTACACCAGGGATTTTATACTGGTTCGGATTTCTCCTAAATTTGGTCTCGTATAATTGCTTGTACAATTTCTTTTCACATGCCAATCTTTAACCAGGCAAAACACAAACCCAAATACAATCTTGATTTCAAGGCTACGAGACACACCCTTCTGCATTTCTGAGCTCAGGGCAGACTCACTTAGTTTGAACGGGCTATAAGAAAACCCACTAGATTTCCGGGATATTAAGCATACCCACTTGATTTGAATGGGCTGCATGTGGCCCAAGCAAATACAAAAAGACTTTGATAGTTTTTCCAAAGATAATTTTTTGAACTTTGGATACAATGGATCCTATAGCCTCTTGAACAGCGCTTTGATTTTTGAATTAAGAGAGAGATGTTTTCGAAATAGTAAGAAAGTAGTATTAAATCAATACAATGAACTATGAATTGATTCTAAGTGATTTTGAAGAGAATGGAGTGTATTTTCAATAGAGTTTTCAAGAGAGTGAGAGGAGCGAAGAAAATAAGTAATTCTAAACTTTAAAATTCGTTTTAACTCCCTTTATAAAATAAATCAACAGATGCGTCGGTTTATGAAGCATTACGACGAATAGACACTTCATTTCAAAATTTGAAAAACAATTGGCGGCATGTATGTCGACATACCATCTACCTATATGTTGACATATGCATGTATATTTTGAAAACTGGTTTCTTTTATAATGTTTTGAAAATTCTGTACTTAGTAAAATAATTTGATACTTTATAAAATAGTTTGGACATAGTTTGAATTTTTAAAAATTATTTTGTAAACATTTTGAACTTTGAAAAACTTTTATAGAATATTTTGAAAAATTATTTTGTTTAAAAAATATAAATGACAAAAAATAGGAGATAAAGATCAAAGATTGTTATCAAGGACTTTAAAATATAAGCTATGACTCTATACACTAAATTATAATATGGAGATCTTTATATTTGGTCTTTGTACTCATGAGTCTTTATGTCAATCATTTGAATCTTTAAACTGTACAGTCTTCGATTCAACACCTGTGTAATATTCTACACTTTACACTATTTAACTTGATAAAACATTAGTATTTATATTTTATATGATTGTATATGGCCGTTGTCATCAAAATCAATAAACGAGGTATTAACGGTTTTAATGAAATGTCTTATAAGTGAACTTATGCCTTTATAAAATGTTAATAAACTTAAGGAATGTTTTATGAAAAGCTTCATAAGTGATTTTAATGTTTAAACAAGAAATACTATATGAGAAAATGAATGTGGTTTAAAATGTAAAGTAATTGGTGTAGATAAGAAACCAATGGAATAAAGTACGTAAGTTGTACGTAGTTCATTTTATTCGCATGTCAGTTCTTAATCTAGGATTCAAGTACGTGCTTTCGAGGTTATTTGCAATAGTCTGAATAAGGATTTTTCACTAGTTTTTTGACGACGAACACTTGATACAGATTCTTAATATGTGTAACGACCCAAAATTTCACTACTTTGATTAGTGAATATTTATTTAATTTTAAAAATTCAATATGTAGGTTTTATAATGAATATAAACTCATTTTAATTAATTAATAATGATAGTGAAATCGCTTTCAAAACTTGTTTGCCAAATTAAATAGTTCATAGAAAAACAGAAAATGTGACCGAATAACATTTTCCGAAATTTCGACCTTTCGACACTGGAAAGTTGTCGGGAACGTTGTTCGTCTTTGTGCACCATATACACACATATATAAGAGTTAATTAGCTAAATAATAATATACTTAAGGATAGCTTATCTTATGTTAATTCTTTTTAGCAAGCGATTTGACGATTCATAAATTTAAAAATAATAATCTTATATAATAAATAAATATATATTCCTCTCTTGTCACATCTTAGATTGTAATCATTAACCATCATTATCTCTTAGCAGGTCTTAGCTTTAATTAATATATATGTATATATATATAAAGAAAGTGATGTGACTAAAAATAATAATTATATATATATAAAAGAAAGTGATGTGACTAAACATAATTATATATATATATAAAAGATTGATGTGATTAAACAATTATAATTATATTTATATATATACAAAAGAGAGTGATGTGACTTGACAAAATGATGAGGTGTGAAATTCTTGCTTATAAATAGCCCATATGTTTCTCCATTTTTCCTCCTCTTTCTACCAACCCTTTCTTCCTTATTTCGAACTCAAATGGAGTTTTTCTTTTTGTTAAATCGTGTGAAATTTTAGTGGCTACAACATTCCAGTTTAGCACTTTTTCAAATTTCTAACATAGTTATGTCAAAACACCAATTACTTGCATAGCAATACTTTTACCCAGAATTTCTAGTCCAACAATTATCCTTCTTCTTTTGATCATAACTTCTTCAAAACAAATTGAAAATGAGTGATTCCTTTTTTGAAATGATAAAGGAAAGAAATTCTTATAACTTTCCTTTTGACTACTTTTCCAAATTCGGTGAGTTGGTTGCCCAAAAACCAATGGGAAAATAACCTAATTTCAGATTCATTTTCGACAAATCGATGATAACGCGAAGCTCCTCTACCTTCAAGCTACTGTCCAATATCCACCCCTACACCTCTGGCCAAGCCTACATACACCTGGGCCAAGTCCATTTTGAGGGTTGCTAGCACCTAAAGCTTTCATCCTTCAAAGCTAGGGAGTTGTTGGAAAGTTTAGCTTAAGTTCAGGTAGCTTTTACGAAAGATTGGTGAGTAAACCACTCGTTTTTTTAATGAAAATGGTAACTTTATTTATTTCACTATATATGGTGACTATATAGTGTAGAAGTTGAATGATAATCATGTGGTTTGATTATGGTTTGGATGGTTGATTTTAGTTTGATTTGGTTATGGAAATCGATGTTGTATTATAAAGTTAGTAAGCATGTATATATAGATGTGTACTTGCAATCTACGATGAGGATGGTTGGTGTTAGTAATATGTTGATTGTAAAACATAAGCTATGGTATGAGGTTGGTAAACAAAGTTAACTACTTTGTGTAATTATAACGGTTATGAGATCTGGTTAGAATCGAATTTTGTTTTCAAAGTTTAAAGTTTTGAAATAGATTGAAGTTTGTAACTTTAGTTTTAAAGTTTTTTTTAAAAACACTTTCTAAAATATGTTTCAAATCATGAAAGAGTAAGGGTTTGTGAAGTGGTTTGCAAAGAAATGTTCGAGCTAATTACGTCCATAGCGATTGTCGCTATGGATGCAGTTAGGCAAAGGTATGAATTTCTATTTCAAATTTGTTTTATTTTGAAATTAGTTTACTAAGTTTTTTTAAGCTTAATTAGTAATATTAAAAAGTAATTAAGATGTAATATAATTAGTTATTTAGTTAGTCAATTAAAAGGTAATTAGCACCTAATTGGTAATTAAGAAGGTGATTAGAGGTTAATCATCATTTAAGTTAAGTTAATGACTATTAATTGATTTATAAAGTTTTAATTAGTTATTAATGGGGTTAAGAAGTAATTAAGTAATTAATAATTATTTAATTAAGATTAATGATTAATTAATTATTTAATTAATGGGTTATTTAATTAATTAGGGTTTAACTCTTAAACAATTTGGTTTAACCTTAACCAAGTTGCATTAGGAAGTTAATTAGTACTTAATCAAGTTCATTAAGCCTAATTAGAGTTTAATTATGATTTAATCTTGATTTAAATTGGATTAATTAAGGTTTATCCAGGGTTTAAGCTAATTAAATATACTTTTAACTTTTCAAAGTTGATTTTAAACTAAGCGGAATGTGTTTTAATAAATTTTATTTTTAAAGTAAATCGATTCCATATCAAATGATCTCTTGTTCGGACCCTGAAGTAACCCATATGATTATGAGAATTAAATGACATCCGTTAGCAGAACAAAACACCATTCTATTATAGTGTAAGTGATTTGATTGTGTTGGCATGTGTTAAGCGGAATAAATCCCTGTTCTGCTATGAATTGATCGAATTGTTTGGACATCTATTTAGCATGATAAATCACCATCCTATTATTATGTTATTTGGACTTATATATGCCAACTGGCTATATTGATGTGTTATTCCCTGATTGGATATGAACTGTATTTACATATATGGTAGCTTATGTAAATAATTGTTATGTGACTTGGGAATCGAATTGAAATTGAATGGTAACCTAAACTGGTACCAATGAGATTGCTAAGCCTCGTTTTGAATTTGTAAAGTGTGTTTTGAATTAACTTAAATTCTTTAATCAATTTAGAGTTTTAAGTTTATAAATGATTTCCAAGTTATGCTATTATGTTGTAAAGTTATTTATAAGTAATAACTTGTTTATAAAAGGGGCTTTTACTGAAGGGTTACATTAAGTGTTTTACAAATGATGTTTTGTAAATGATAAAGGAGTATAGAAAGGTTTATATAAAGAGTTTTAAAAATAGGAAAAAGGTTTATAGATTATTTCAAAGATTTGGAAAGATGTTTATAAATTAACTTAAAGGTTTAATACAGTGAGTTATAACTTTATTTTGAAAGTTATAAGTTAATTGAAATATGAGATGAGCTTTAAAAAGGGAATTTTTGATAAAGGATAAGTGGAATGTTTTATTTGGAAGAAATGTTTGGTTATTTAATATGAAATTTGAAAAGAAGAAAACTTTTAAAAGTTTGTAAATATACTTATACTGATAAGATAAGTATATAATTTTGTTTTCAAGGCATGAAAAGTAAAATGTTTTGGTAGTATACTTATACCATTGAGATAAGTATATAAATGTTTCCCAAGTATAAAGGAAATGTAAGGGTTTGAAAATAGTGTTTTGAAAAGATCTTTTGATCAAGTTTTATAAATTGGTTTTATTAATTAAAGAAAATTAATAAAGGCTTAGTGGATTTCATATGGAAATTAAACCATGATCGGATGTTTTTATATTTGATAGTTAAATAACCAACTATCAAATCTTGACAAAACGTAACTTTGGAAATATCTAGAAGAAACACGAGAATTATATGGTACAGTTACCGTCGAAGGTGTTATACTGTACGTATAAAGTCGTTTCATTCTTTAGGACGAATGATAAGGAAATCCGTCCATAAATGGTTAGAAGGTGAACTCCACTCTTGTCATTCGTCTGTTTATTTCCTAAAGAAATGAGGTTGAGTTTTTCGAAAATATCGGAAGTTGTTTCGAAGAAACTGGGATCGGATATGCTATCTGAAAACCACTTTGATCCAACTCATGTGTTTTGAAATGAAGACATCTTGAAGCATGGGATCGAAGATGGAGCCATTGAAGTGTAAGGGCTGCTTACTACTAATCCTGAGGGTGGTTCCAAAATGGATGTAGTAGAAGTAGTGCCTTTGGTTTGTCCTTATCCTGGACAACTTGTATGGATGAATGCTGGCACTGTATTACTGCTTGGAGGGCAGTGTTAGCATTCCAAGATGGATTTCTATTCAAAAAGGTAAAGCGTAGCCCCAAGCCTCACAACTGGGAGGAATGGAAAACGCAAGGCATGCAGTAGAGCTATGTGTATATGGATCGATAATATACAGTAAGACTAGTCTAGCAAGTGCGGAATTATAAATAATAGTAAATAGCAGTAATAAAAAATGACACCAGGGATTTTTATACTGGTTCGAACTTCTCGTTCTACGTCCAGTCCCAGACTCCTTCTGGAATTTCTTGAATAACCCTCACTTAACCCGGAGGAACATGTATTACACCGCCTGAGCAACCGAACATGACTTTTCCACCTAAGCAACCGAATAGGACTTTTCCGCCTAAGCAACCGAATAGGACTTCAAATACAATTTGGTAAATTGTTTCTTGACTTGTGTGTTCTTTGAATAACACGAATATAGTCAATGTAGTACACCCTTCCTATAATCTTCTTGATATGATGATTTGAATGTGCAAAGATAGGAAGTAGAGAATTGAAAATCACTTGATATTATAACAATATAAGATCAGAAAAGATAGAAAGAATTAGTTATTGAAATAGTGGATTTTCATCTCTATTTATAGTATTGAATAGTTTTAATTCAATAGTTGCAACTCTTTGAAGAAGTGCAACTCTTGGTGAAGAGGACACCTCTTCAGATTTTGATATTTTATGAAGAGATGCTTCAGTTCGTCAAGTTCAGATGTCTGAGATAAAAGTGACAGATGTCTGAATAATTTTGAATTTCAAAAATAATCAAAGGAAACAAAAACAGTTAATTTAGACGTCTGTCTTTTAATTCAGACGTCTGTCTAGGATGACAGACGTCTGTTATTAAATGACAGACGTCTATTTCATATAGAAATAGAGGCATTAACAACATAGTGCTCAGACGTCTGTTATCTTAATTTAGACGTCTGATATTGATGTCAGACGTCTGAATTAATATACAGACGTCTATTTCTGTACTGTTCTGTTCCTTTGTCCATTTTAGTATTTTTGAACTTGAGAAAATATATAATTTTGAAAATACCTTTTTATATTTATTTTAAAGCATGATTTTCAAAAGTATATTTGTGTGTGTGTGTGTTTCATCACCATATCAGAGATTGTACAAATATATCTAAATAGATTTTATAAAGAACTTTAATCTTGTTGATGATAATAGCTTCTATTGACGATTCCTGCAAGAATATTTGACATAATAATATATAGGTTGAAATATATAGTTGTCGCATTAAAATCGAAGAAGTCAGGTTTCAACATTCTCCCCCTTTTTGATGATGACAACTATATAATTCATCGATTAGTATAATCATACCTTACCTTTTGCTCCCCCTATCAATATGACCATATTATATAGCAGAAATATAATTATTTCTCCCCCTTTGTCATTAACAAAAAGAATTGTTGGGGTTGAAAAAAAAAAGTAACAAAACTGTTAATAACACACTAATTAAGAGATGTAAACAAACCAAGCAAGATATTAACAAAACAATATTTAGACTACATCATTTGTTTACCTAACATAGTTGATTTAAAAAAAACAGATAAAATTATACAATCTTATCATTCACCATTGTTTGAACAAAAAACATTTATGAGAGAAGACATTGATTGAACCAAAAGAGAAACCAAAAGAGAACCATCTTCAATCACCATTCTCCCCAAGTTGGAGAAGAAGGAGGTGAGGATTCATGAGACTTTTTCCATAATTGACGAAGAATTGTCTTGATATTTCTCAATTCTCGTGCATTCTCTTCGACTTTGGCATCAAAGTAATCGAATCTAGAATTGATGGAAGAAAAGCCTTGTGCTATTTGTTGAGAAATTTTCTTTTGATTTTTAGAAATAATGATGTCGGATTTGAGCTTTTCATTTTTAGTATACGAGCGAGAAGTACCAGAAATTAGTTCTATCTCGAAATTTTCCGAATTTGGGCTTTGGATAAAAGCTTGCTCAAAAGCTTCATCTTCATCTTCTTCTTCATCTTCCCTTTCTTCATCATTCTTTTCTTTTTCAGTATTGCCTTCATTTCCATTATGTCCGGAACTACTTACTTTTGCTTTTCCTTTTTCTTTTTGTAAAGCAAGTTGTTCCGCTTTATAATCATTAAATGTTGGAAATGTCGGAGGAGATTCTGGTAATCCCATTAAACTGAAGAAGCGAATGTTGGATACCTTGATTTTTTCAAATTCAATTGAAGGACTTTGAATAGAGAAGGCGGTTAAAATTCGAGTAAAATAGGGAGCATAGAAAATTGAGCATTTCTTGGAGTCATGATAAGTGCGAAAAGCATCATAAAAGTATTGAGCCCAATTGATTTGAGTATTGGATAGGATTGATTGAAGTGCCTTATCTTCATCATCGTAAATGACCTCATGGCTTCCTTGTCAGGGAAAAATTGTTTTTATTAGCATTCTAAGCAATAGTCGAGGTCGAGGACGAAGATGATTTGATCTATCTGTGGATTTTTCAGGTTCAAAAAGATAATATTCGATTTGTTTAAGTTCCTCTCCTTCTAACTTAAAGTCATCTATGTCGACTCCTTCCGAGCTACATTTTAAAATTCGTCCAATGTCAGAAGGAGTTATTTGCAGAATGTTTCCAAAAACGCTTGTCCAAAGCGTTCCTTTTTCTCGATGAAGTCTAATTTTTGGATTGTTAACATTTGCTAGAAATAATAGAACATTAAGTCTGCAAATGTTGACTTGATTATCTTTGAAATCAATAAGGCTTGTAATCTGAGATCTATCAGTATAGAGCCTAAGTTTGTAGAAAGGAAAATGATCAAGATTATGAAAAATACCATGAAATGATTGAAGAGAACATAAATGCTTGTAACGAGCCATGCTTCGAGGTTCGTGGTATAACCAAGCTTCAATTTGATCTTCCGAAGGAAGAATGTGAGAAGGTTGTTGAGATGAATCTCCTTTTTGTTTCTTAGATTTGGGCGCCATATGATTAAATTGAAAAAGCTAGGGTTTCGAGTTTGAGAGACGAGAAGAAGAAAATAAACCGTTTGGAATAATGTATATAGATTTTCTTCTTAACAGGGTTTCGGACGTCTGAAAATTAAACAGACGTCTGAGATTCTGTAGAATAAAAACAAAGACTGGAAGAACAGACGTCTAAGACGTATGACAGACGTCTAAAAATAATTGACAGACGGCTCAGAAGGTTTAAAATGAAACAGAGAGTAAAAAACATTTTGTACTAAATTCAGACGTCTAAATTTTTGTTGCAGACGTCTATATTTGAAGACAGATGTCTGTGACAAAATGTTCAGACGGCTCAAACAAAAAATAGGTATACAAACGTCTGTTAAAACCTATCAGACGTCTGTTAGGCTGATTTTTTTGTATTTCAACCTTTTAAGTTATGTTTTATGATTCAATATGTATATGAATTTATTCTTCCCCTTTTTGATTATCAAAAAGAATGAAGTAATATAATAAATTATATAAAATATCTTATAAATAACGAGATAAACTCATTATTAATTATGAAGGAAAAATAAAACAGATTTTACCATATTTGCTGAAGTCCATATTTCATTGTAAGCACGTAATTCTATTAAACGTATGGAACATTCTTTAAAATTCCAAAATCTATCCTTTTCCTTTTGTTTCTCTGAGTACCTACAAAAAAATAATAATCATTTTCGGTACCCACTTATTATGTTAGGGTCCGAGGGGTTAGGTCTTAGGAAACCATACCCATTTGGGTGTGGTTGATCCTTTATAAATATAATTTTCATTATTAACTACCATATCAAAATAATCATCAATGTATTTTTCTCTATTTTTCCAATTAATAGGAACCCAAATACTTAGATAATTTTTATTCATATTTCCAGTCAATGATTTTGTACTTCTAGAATTATAAACATTATTGGTCATAGCAATATTTGAATTTCTATAAAAATTGGATTTAGACTTTACTCGAAATTTAGTACTAGCACTAACATTTTTACTATACATGAAAGCATATCTAGTGCTATTTCTACGATCAATTTTATTATAACTTAAACCACTTTTATCATTGTGAGCTTTTGAATTTGTAACTAAGGAAGATAATATATCTTTACCTTTGTTAAAATTTATGATTTTTGTATTTAATCTTTCAAAATTAGCTTTAGAATCACAAACTTTTTTTTGAAAAATATTATTATTAACTTTTAAAATCTCACATTCTTTAGATAATTCTAAAATCTTTTTAATTAAAGCTTCATTCTCTTTTTCAAGAGACAAAATTAAAGAACTAGAATTATTTAAAGAATTTTCCAAAAAAATATTTTTATTTTGCAAAACATTGATTTCCTCCAAAAGATCATTGTTTTTATCTTCTAACTGCTCATTTTCTTTTTGTAGGAAATCTTTTTGTAAAACAAGTTCTTCGACGGTATTTTCAAAACATTTAGTTTGTTTTACCAAAAATTTATTTTCCTCTTTTAAATTTGAAATTTCTTGCTCACAATCTTTTAACTTAGCTAAAGCAATTGTATTAACTTTATTCAAAGTTTTACAATCTTTTAATAATTCGTCATGTGCTAACAGAAGATCTTTATATAAAGAATCTAAACATACCGATTGTGATCTGAGTTTAGCTATGAAGCATTTGTTTGTTTGCTCTTTTGATTCTTCTTTATTGCTTTTCCTCTTCTTATTGCCTTGACTAGATCTCTTTGTAGCCATTTATTCTAGGATGTTGTTACGATCTCTAGAATCCTAGGCTTTGATACCAAATGAAAGTCTATATGGATCGATAATATACAGTAAGACTAGTCTAGCAAGTGCGGAATTATAAATAATAGTAAATAGCAGTAATAAAAAATGACACCAGGGATTTTTATACTGGTTCGAACTTCTCGTTCTACGTCCAGTCCCAGACTCCTTCTAGAATTTCTTGAATAACCCTCACTTAACCCGGAGGAACAGGTATTACACCGCCTGAGCAACCGAACAGGACTTTTCCGCCTAAGCAACCGATAGGACTTTTCCGCCTAAGCAACCGAATAGGACTTCAAATACAATTTGGTAAATTGTTTCTTGACTTGTGTGTTCTTTGAATAACACGAATATAGTCAATGTAGTACACCCTTCCTATAATCTTCTTGATATTATGATTTGAATGTGCAAAGATAGGAAGTAGAGAATTGAAAATCACTTGATATTATAATAATATAAGATCAGAAAAGATAGAAAGAATTAGTTATTGAAATAGTGGATTTTCATCTCTATTTATAGTATTGAATAGTTTTAATTCAATAGTTGCAACTCTTTGAAGAAGTGCAACTCTTGGTGAAGAGGACACATCTTCAGATTTTGATATTTTATGAAGAGATGCTTCAGTTCGTCAAGTTCAGATGTCTGAGATAAAAGTGACAGATGTCTGAATAATTTTGAATTTCAAAAATAATCAAAGGAAACAAAAACAGTTAATTTAGACGTCTGATATTGATGTCAGACGTCTGAATTAATATACAGACGTCTATTTCTGTACTGTTCTGTTCCTTTGTCCATTTTAGTATTTTTGAACTTGAGAAAATATATAATTTTGAAAATACCTTTTTATATTTATTTTAAAGCATGATTTTCAAAAGTATATTTGTGTGTGTGTGTGTTTCATCACCATATCAGAGATTGTACAAATATATCTAAATAGATTTTATAAAGAACTTTAATCTTGTTGATGATAATAGCTTCTATTGACGATTCCTGCAAGAATATTTGACATAATAATATATAGATTGAAATATATAGTTGTCGCATTAAAATCGAAGAAGTCAGGTTTCAACAGTTAGCTACCATTAGGAGCGGTCACCCCATTCTAGTGTAGCTTTCAGAGTTGGTTTGCGCGCAAACACCATGGTAGTACAAGGCCTCGGTGTCAAGGGGTGAGGTAATCCGGTCTGCCATATTAAAGGGGCAACCGGCTCTGTGTTAACATCAATGCATTTTCTAGAGGTGTATCATCGAAAGGTAGTCCCTTACCTTGCCATTATCCAATCTCCAGTACGTGCCTTACGGTTTTGATTGTAGAGCCTAGTATGTTAGAATATGAGATGCAAGCATTTCAACTATTTTATCTATTTACTTTAAACCTAGACACTATGATAAAATCATTGGATTTTGATATAAAATGTTTTGGTTATCCTAAGGTAAAAACCCATCCGTTTTTATATGTGCTGTGGTCTTACGAGATACCCTTTGTTAGAAAGGTTTTCAAATATAGAAATCAGTTTGGTTGTTACTTGTTATCGAGTTTTACTCACGTTGGTTAACTAGACTGACTCGGGCGTTATTCCATGTAATGCTCGGGTCAGACCGAGCATGTTTTTCCCAGGTTAGCTGGATACTTTGGAGTTGGATGGTCAAGACGTATTCACGTATATTTTTTTTCGCTGTATTATAGAGTCTGTATGTTTGTCAATGTAAGGATATGTTTCTATAACTTTCCAAATTTAGGATAAGTCTTGTGTACTCCGATGTTATATGAATAAAGATGTTTCCTTTTTGTAAAGATCATTATTGTATTATATATTATTCGCTGCGTTGTGAGATTCTATGTTGTTTAGTTTTATTCTATCTTCTACCTTCTTTTTTCACCCTAACAAATCAGTATTTCTAGCACTTGAATGTTCGACATATGATACAGTGGACCTATTAGTGTCGATTTTCGAGGGTCGAAAATCCGGTTCGTTACATTTGGTATCAGAGCTGAAGGTTAAGCGAGAACCTTGGCTTTGATGGAGTTAACTCATTAGAGATAGGGCAAGTGACACCCTAGAATGAGTTTGAGTGTATATATATGAGTGCACATTTGTTAGTTATTATCAATTGTTTTATATTGTGTTAATTTATCGGTTTAGTGGCTTATGAACTCTGGTCGATATAGGGTATACAACTGTACCGATAGGGGTTTTTAAACACTTAAACTAGGCAAATCGACACAGTATTGTTTTGGAGTTGGGTAAATGAAATAATTTTACACAGGGTATATTTTATATATAAAAGAATGATTTTCACGAATAGTGTAATATAGTTGGTTGAGGTGTTAGGAGATAATAATATGTTGTTATTATTATCATTTAGGGTTTGTTTAATCATGCTTGACTTGTTGAGCATTGACTATTGTTAGTATGTTCCATTTTTAAGATATGAGTTGGGTAGATAAGGATTGGGAAAAATATAGAAACGAACACCTTGTGAATTAAGTTTCACAGTTTGACTAAAAGGCGTTCGATGTTAATATTGATGTATAATTTGATTTCAAAGTTAGAATATTCTGGGATAAATTAAAAATTGTTTAATAGAAGTGATTTATAAAATGGGTTTATAAGAATGTATCGGTTAAGTTAGAAGAATTTAGGTTCAAAACTTAAGAACTTAAATCCCGGTGCTTTGAAAAATGATTTCAAGATTTTGAGAAATAATAATAGTATTTAAAAACAATTTTGGAATGAAAATGTTAAGGAGTGTTTTCTTTGGATTGGTTGGGGGAAATGGATCTTGATTGTTTTGTGATGATCGGAATAATCTTCTAAGTAACGATCAGATATTTTCCTAGGTGAACGTTGTGGGGTACTTAGCTAATTATTCTCTTTATCATTGTACGATCGAAACAAGTTCAACGCGAACAAACCCAAAGTGAGTTGGAGATATATGTTGTTGGAAAATGTAAAGTATTGTTCCAAAATGAGAATTTAGAAATAAAAGAAATCACTACAACAAAACAGTCTTTTTACAACGGGCAATGCCCGTTGTAATATGGTTTTCGCAACGGGCATGTGCCCGTTGTAATAGGCCTCGTTGTAATAGATCCATCACATTTTACAACGGGCAAAGCAAATTGTAAAAACCGTTGTAGTATACCTTTTTACAACGGCCATAACCCGTTGTAAGAAGCTCATATAACAAACATTGCCCATTGCAAAATAAATGCAAATTTTAAAAAAATTACAGCAGCATCCATGCAATACATCCATACCAATACTAAATATAGTCGTAAAATAATTAAAATCACATACGAAAAGACTAAATGCTAGAGTCATAGAATTCTAACACTCCAAAAAGTTAGATAAGTTTACATGCCAAATACATAAAGCATTAACACATAACAGTCCGCTACAAATATCATGTTCTAAGTACAATCATACTATACCACAAACTTACAAATATCAAAAGCCCTCTAGCAGCATTGCGGATGCGGCTCAAAGCGTATTGGACCCTCCACAGCTCACGCTTACATCGAAGCCCGTATTCTCCAACTAATTTAAGCTTAACATCTAGACGTTCTTTTTCATATGGTCGTCATGGCTTCTTGAAGGTTTTGCCATCTAGATGCAAAAAAAATGTATTTAATTATGCATCGAAAATAGTTACGCACTATAATGTGCATGGATATCACTAAATAGTTATAGAGTAGGGTTTACGAGTAGGCAAACAGCAGCAAAGATCATAGACAGCTTACACACTGATATAATATTAACTGACACCATCCAATACTTTTTTCTAGTATGCCAAGGTTTGACCTCAGGATTGGCATTTACAAAATTGAAGTTTTAAAGCTGATGTCTGATACAAGTTTCCTAGTTTAAATTTAAGAAGAAGAAGAAAAAACATTGTAGCCAATTTGTATGCATGTAGTTTCTTATTAACCAAAATGAATTTCATTTCTAAGTGCATTTTGAGTTAATTTACTTAGAAACACCGTAGCTTTAAACGTTTTGATTAATCACTTTTCAAAATGGAAAGCAGAAACATATTTGGTTTTGTTAGGTTTTGCCCTTTTAAATAATTTTCAACCTTTTTAATCTATTCTTCGTCGCTTTAGGCTTTTTAGCTTATTTTTTAAAACAATGAAAACAAGGGAAACCCTTTAATTTCATAGGACAAAAATGTTCTTACAACTGAATGCCATTAAAAAATGAATGCAGGGAAAACAATAATGCACAAATGTTAAAAAACAAAAACGCTAATATAACCATCCTCATAATATTCTTGATCTGAGAATAATAAACAAACTCGATAAAACCAAATAGTGGTGCATAGCTGGCCATATTCAGTCAAATAGTATGTAAACTAAATGGTTTCCGTTTTTTTCCTTTTCCAAATTTGACCATATTCAGTCAAATGCTAAATATATAGCATATGCATTATCCACATAGGAGTTCTTTGGGTATATACTACATATTTAGTTTTCTGGATATCATAGACACATATGTTATGTTTTTAAAAATATTTATGTACCTATTTCTTTCTAGCCCAATAAGGAAAGCTGCTTCTGCCAATGCTGCTAAAAGGCTTCCAGACCCAACATCCATTCCATGCACGGCATATTCTCTAACAAAAGCCTGCAATTTTTTTTATATACAAGCAAAAAAGCACACAACAAGCAAGCTTATTATTATTTTATTTTATTTTAAAAAAAAAATGGAAGTTGTGTAATGTATAGTTATACCTTCGGTCCAGTATGAGGTGCATGATCAAACTGATGGACCATCGAAAACATATTGGATGCAGATGTATAAACCTGTCATGTATGAACCATTTGCTCAGTACAATTAATATACAGTAATATTAAAACGGGTATATAAAAAGATTTAATTGAATGGAGATTATTTCAAACAACTTACATGAAAATCATAGAGATCAGAAGCACTATACAGGCTGCACCATATTGGGCCTAGCCAACAATGTAATAAGCTACTGTATTTCCGTATATAAGCATGAACCAATGATTAGTTTTGTATGCGATAATCATTTGATATAATAAAGAACTTTCTCTCTTCAATATCTGCATAGTTTTTAATGTGGTATCGGAGCCACAAAAAGTCTAACGACTGTTAATTAGTGTTGTTCTTTCCTCTCAGATCTCATATTTGCAGTTGCAGTAATCAAGTTATCATCACAGAGGAAGTTTATTCTATTACTCCTTTATCTCATATTTTTCCTTACTTTCATTTGTTCAATACACTGAACACATCATCGAGCCATACCAAGAAAAGCATCAGGTTTCTTTTTCTTTCATCATCTGTTTTCTTGATTGCTCTTAGTATTCTTTTGATTTTTTCTATCAAACTGACATAATACTTCTCTTTAACCATCATAATAAACCCTACCTAGAGAATACATTCTCTGGCTGCTTATTATTTTTTGAAATTCATCACTGAAATTATCAAGAAATCAGTCAATTCGTCATTCCAATTTCCCGATAATTCTCTGAATTTCCTTCTCTTTATCAAATCATTGTATATCTGTTCAACACTGAGCTGTGTTTCTTGCAAACGGCTCTAGAAAATTATATCATCTCCTCATTTTTTCAAAATATTCAGTTGATAAATGATGGAGCAATGCAACAGCCGTGTACATGTTCAAACAAAGCTACAACATGAACCATTGGCCACAAATGCTCCAGACCAGACCAACAAGGGATTTCCAAAATAGCCGAAGTCATAGCATAAAGTTCAAACCAAAAATAAGGTTGCAGGTGATTTCAAACAAGAATCAAATGATGTCAACAGAGAATTCAACACCGTGGTGGCCAATCAAAAGTCAGAAATCACAAGCCGTGGGAATCAAGTCACAAATAAACGAAATTGACAAAGTCAGAAAAATCTCAAGCAATCAAACAAAATTGAATGGCCAGAGCATAGCAGTGACGAATTCAAACAAATTTAAACGAACGAAAATATAGGAAATCGAATCCTATAAAAACCCTAACATCATCAGTCGTGAAATGCATTCGAGTTCGAGCAAAACAAACGAACAATAAATCAAATCAACAACTCGAATCAAAGTCGAGCGTAATTGAAATCAAAGAAACATCACGTACCAATTTATATGAAGCATACACGCTCGACAAATTGAAGCTGCCACAAGCAACAATCAGCAAGCCAAATCAAAGAACATCGAAGTCTACAATCAAACAATATCAAGCGGCGCTTCAATTTAGCAAAACCCTAAATCTAGATTGAGGAACGAACGAACGAGGAACGGCCGCCATTTTCACAAAAAAAAGGAACGGAGCAAATAAAAGAGAAACGGGTCGAAGATATAAAAGAAAAAGGGGGCCGGCCATTATATTAGTTTATAATTTTATTTGGGCTTAATTTTATACAACGGGCATTTTTTGAACATTGTAAAATTGACATGTATTACAACGGGCTTGAAAGGACCGTTGTAATAGCCTTCTATTACAACGGGCTATCATCGCCCGTTGTAAAAAGGGCGTTGTATAGGGCATCTATTACAACGGGCCTGAATGGACCGTTGTAATAGCCTTCTATTACAACGGGCAACCAATGCCCGTTGTAAAAAGGGCGTTGTAATAGGGTATTTTTGTTGTAGTGAATATTTTTGAGTTAACTAGTTCGAGTGGCTCGAAAATAACTTAAAATTGGGGAAGGTGTGTGTTCAGATCGTAAACACTTCTCTTGGATATTACCCTTCTTGGTAAGGGAATGCAGGATACTATTTGGTAGCACCCAGTTCCTTAGTATCATTTTGGAATTACTCGGGCTATCGATATATTTTTCTATGATTGAAATATAGAGTTTTATTTGAAAACGTTTTGAATAAAAGCCGGGTATTTGGATCTTGAGTTTTCTTTGAGAGATAAATTCGAAATGGAGTAATGAAATCAGATAGGGATATATGATCTTAGGATGTAATGGAGTAGCATCCAAGTTGAACCAGTGTAGTTTATGAAATGTTTTCATAAATAATTTGGTGGAAATAAAATTGGTATTAGGGAGGACCAATTAAGTATGTGCGTAGGTTGGACGTAGATCATTTCTCTTTCCATATAGAGTGATCCAAGATTCGAGTACATGGCTTTGAGGTGTTGCACCATCCCGAATAAGGATCTATTACTCGAATTTTGATGGCGAGCACTTGATGATGGTTCTTGGTGTGGGACTAAGGTTTTCTATCATAGTTACAACTATGTAAGGAGAATAGAGGTTCCAAATCAAGGAGCCGGATAGGAGTCCGTACTAGAGAATCGGGTAAGCGATACTACGTCGGAAGGAAAGTTATGTATTCGAGTTGAGATTGAATCATATTTTGCATAAGAATGATCTATGTACATCATACGAGCTGATGTATAGTGTTAAGTGTTTTCTGGGATAGGTCGAGGTGTAATTTCAGGGATGAAATTCTTTTAACGGGGGAAGAATGTAACGACTCGGAATTTCACTTCTTTGATTAGTAAATATTTATTTAATTTTAAAAGTTCAATATGTAGGTTTTATAATTAAAATAAACTCATTTTAATTAATTAATCATGATGGTAAAATTGTTTTCATTTTTTTTTCAAATTAAATAGTTCGTAGAAAAACATGAAATGTGATCGAAGAACGTTTTCTAAAATTTCGACCTTTCAACACTAGAAAGTTGCCAGGAACATTGTTCGTCTTTGTGCACCATATATACGCATATATAAGAATTAATTAGCTAAATAATAATATACTTAAGGATAGATTATCTAATGTTAATTTTGTTTAGCAAGTGATGTGACGATTCATAAATTTAAAAATAATAATCTTATATATATAAATATATATTCCTCTTTTGTCACGTCTTAGATTGTAATCATTAATCATCATTATCTCTTGTCACATCTTAGCTTTAATTAACAATTATATATATATATATGTAAGAAAGTGATGTGATTAAATATAATAATTATATATATATAAAAGAAAGTGATGTGACTAAACATAATTATATATATATATAAAAGAGTGATTTGATTAAACATAATATTTTTATATATATATAAAAGAGAGTGATGTGACTTGACAAAATGATGAGGTGTGAAATTCTTGCTTATAAATAGCGCATACGTTTCTCCATTTTTCCTTACCTTTCCACCAATCTTTTCTTCCTCATTTCTAACTCAAATGGAGTTTTTCTTCTTTTAAAACCGTGTGAAATTTTAATGGTGCAACATTCTAGTTGACCACCTTTTCAAATTTCTAACATAGCTATGTCAAAACACCAATTCTTTGCAAAGAAATTTCTTTACCTAGAATTTTAAGTCCAAAAATTACCCTTCTTCTTTTGATCATAACTTCTTTAAAACAAATAAAAAATGAGTGATTCTTTTACTGAAATGATAAAGAAAAGAAATCCCTACAACTTTCCTTTTGACTTCTTTTTCAAATTCCGTGAGTTGGTTGCCCAAAAACCAGTGGGAAAATGACCTAATTTTGGGTTCATTTTCGATAAATCGATGATAACCCGAAGCTCCACTACCTTCAAGCTACTACCCCACATTCACCCCCACACCTCTGACCAATCCCACATACACCTGCACCAAGCCCATTTGGAGGGTTGCTAACACCTAAAGCTTTCATCCTTCAAAGCTAGGGAGTCGTTAGCAAGTTTAGCTTAAGTTCGGGTAGCTTTTGCAAAAGTTTGGTGAGTAAACTGCTCATTTTTTGGGATGAAAATGGTAACTTTATTTACGTAAACATATATGGTGACTATAAAGTGTAGAAGCTGAATGATAATCATGTGGTTTGATTATGATTTGGATGGTTGATTTTAGTTTGATTTGGTTATAAAAATCGATGCTGTATTATAAAGTTAGTAAGCATGTATATATGGATGTATACTTGCAAACTATGATGACGATGGTTGGTATTAGTAATATGTTGATTGTAAAACATGAGCTATGGCATAAGGTTGGTAAACAAAGTTAACTACTTTGTGTAATTGCAACGGTTATGAGATCCGGTTGGAATCGAAGTTTGTTTTCGAAGTTTAAAGTTTGGAAATGGATTAAAGTTTGTAACTTTAGTTTTAAAGTTTTTTTTAAAAAACTTTCTAAAATATGTTTCAAATCATGAAAGAATAAGGGTTTGTGAAGTGGTTCGCTAAGAATATGCTAGACCGAACTGCGTCCATAGCGATAGTCGCTATGGATGCAGTTCGGCAAATGATTGGATTTCTATTTCAAATTTGTTTTATTTTAAAATTAGTTTACTAAGTTTTTTTAAAAATTAATTAGTAATATTGAAAATTAATTAATTTGTAATAAAATTAATTAATTAATTAGTTAATTAAAAGGTAATTAACACCTAATTGGTAATTAAGAAGGTGATTAGAGGTTAATCATCACTCAAGTTAAGTTAATGACAATTAATTGATTTATAAAGTTTTAATTAGTGATTAATGGGGTTAATAAGTAATTAAGTAATTAATAATTATTTAATTAAGATTAATGGTTAATTAATTAATTATTTAATGAATGAGTTATTTAATTAATTAGGGTTTAACTTTTAAATAATTTGGTTTAACCTTAACCAAGTTGCATTAGGAAGTTAAATAGTACTTAATCAAGTTCAATAAGCCTAATTAGAGTTTAATTATGATTTAATCTTGATTTAAATTTGATTAATTAAGATTTAGCTAAGGTTTAAGCTAATTAAATATACTTTTAACTTTTCAAAGGTGATTTTAAACTAAACGGAATGTGTTTTAATAAATTTTCTTTTTTAAAGTAAATCGATTCCATATCAAATAATCTCTTGTTCAAACCCTTAAGTAACCCATATGATTATGAGAATCAAATGACATCCATTAGCAAAACTGTAACGACTCACCTTTTTGGACGGTTTAAATTGACAATAAACTACACATGTCAAACTCAAACCATTTAAAAGGGAGGATTGTTATGGGATAAATAAGAAAAAAAAGAGAAAGAATAAAAACAAAACACATAATCTCACAGTGGAATGACAAAATATAGTAATCAAATAACAGTTCATGAAGCTGTTTACAAATAACATTTTATTACACTTTTACAATATATCAAAGTTATACATACATCAAGAATAGATAAACAATGCAGTAGAACAACATGATGCAGTAGAACAAATATAATAAGTAGTAGACAAATCTCCATCTTCATCCTCCAAATAAAATGGTCTTCAATACATTGAAAAGCTCGGACTAACCCGAGCATAATGAAAAGACAAAACACTTGAGTCAGAACTAAAAGATCTTATGTAAGTTAAATCAACAGTAAATAAATATGAGTGTAACGGCTTCAGAGATGTTTGCGGGGTTTTACATCTCCTATCCAGTGCCTAATGTGCATGTAATAACTTAAGAGATGTTCGGGATTATCATCTCCTAAGGATCCGTTAAACTATCTACTATGTAGTACAATACGCTATTATAATATGTCTACAATAAAGTATTAAAATAGCGTTAAGGCGTTACCCATATCTTCCTTAACACATTTTTATATAAATGTCGTAGTCTATACAGTACTATAAACTCCACCGTAAACTAGTGGGCTATCAGAGAGCACTCCATAGGTATGACACAAACCAAACTCGTAGTGGGTGTGACAAGGCACGCGAGGCAATGCCCAGGGTAGGATACTACCATTTTGTAGCTCCAGACTGGTGGTAACGCATAACAGCTACTACCGCCCACTTCAGAACACACTCCCAAAATCAAAGCCACCAAATCAATCACAAAGTCAAAATATAATATCGAAGAATCATGTCCGATCGGAGGTGCGACCTCACTTAGCCCGGCATGGCTCTTGTTTTAGTCACATCAAGCTGACTCGAGGGAGTCAGGGCTACGATAATACCTCATATAGAATCGTTTGTAAAACCATTCTACTTCATTCTGGAATCTCCACCACGTGCACAGTTGTTAAAGTGGTTTTCGGTATTGGCAGAGAGTATGGCAATATCTGATCCCAGTCTCTTTAACAACCAAATGCTTATTTCACACCGGATGGTTCTTTTACATTTCAGAAAATCAATCCATAATTGATATCAAAATATCATATTTTCAAAACCATATCACTTTCGAAATCATATTCACTTTCGAAATCATATTCACAAATAGGTTAAATTCTCATTTCAAAATCATCATATTGACCCAAAATATGTCATTTCACTAGAAAATATCATTTCAAATTCCAACGTAGGTTATAACATCATTTAACCATATTCACTTTTAAATTAAGGATTTAAATATAAATACTTCAACTTTATACAGTCTGAAATTTAGAAAATAGTTTAGATAGTCATAAATAGTTTTAAAATAGTTTAAAATAGTTAAAATACTTTAAAATAAATTAAATAGTTTAAAATACATTAAAATAGTTTCCAATAGTTAAAATAGTTTAAATGGTTTAAATTAGTTTAAATGAGATTAAAATAGTTTTATATAGTTAAAATAGTTTAAAAATAGAATTAAAATAGTTAAATAGTTTAAAATAGATTAAAATAGTTTAAAAATAGATTTAAAATAGTTAAATAGTTTAAAATAGTTTAAAAATAGTTTTAATACAGTTTTAATAGTTTAATATAAAATAGTTGGATTATTGGAAATGGTTTATATAGTAAATAGTTTGAAAATCTAAATAAATCTGAATTAAAAATAATATACCTTTAAACAGTTTACATTAAAATAATTAGTTTGAAATTAATATCAAATTGAACTATTTCTTCCATTTTAACAAATCTGGATCATATCCAGATTTCAACAAAACTAAATTTTCTTTCAATACAAATTCCCAAAAATCATTTCAATTTATATCGATTTCAAATTCATGTTTGAACTACAATTTTAAAGCACTTCAAATTCCTAGATTTCAAAGTTTAAATATTGAAATATTTCAATAACTCAATTTCGATAAATTTCATTTATATTTAAAAATTCAACTTTGAAATTTCAATTTAAATTCCTTTAAACAAATTTCCATTTTAACATTTTAAAGCTTATATTTTGAAAATAATTCAGTTTATATAAGTCATATTTTATTTCAAAATATCATTTAACCGAATTCAAAAATTTAAGGATTTAAAAAATCATTTAATTTAACCAACCCGGTATCCGTATATAATTTTCTACCCTATGGTCAAGTGATACTGATATATACCATTTCAACCCGCAATAATTTAAAATTTACGGGTATATATCAATTCAACCTACAATCCCGCGTAAAAATTCGAAATCCATAAAATCGCTCGAGTCTATCATTTCGACCCATAACGATTTTTCCTTAATCTATAGATCGTTCGGGTATGTATCATTTCAATCCATAGTGATTTACTAACGATAAACTAAGGGAACTTGCAGTGTGATATATAACATAACATCCAGTCATCATCCAATATCAACAGTTAAACATCCATCACAATCACCATTCAAATCAACCAATAAACAACAATATTTAACTGATTATCATCAATAGGTATTTATTGACAATTAAAAATTCAATATTAAATTAAATGGCGATTCAATAAAAGTTAGATTTAACTGGAATGACAATTTAAATATACCAAACATCAACCAATCAATTTCTAATCACATCATAAATTTAATTTAACTAACATAGGATAGTTTAGTAGTCGTGAGCGGGTTAAAACACTCACCTTTGATTTCCAATCAATTTAAAATCCAAAAATAGCCCCAAAATTCAACAGTCTTAGAATTTGTCCAAACTAGTTCCATAATTTCCAGAATTTTGATACGATCGCAACAGAGAAAACCGCGCTTAAATCCGACCTCGTATGCAAAAGATATCGATATTAGAACGTTAAAATTTTAAAATAAAATAAAAAAATAAACGAGCAAAAGGATACACGTCATCACCTCAAGCAACCACAAAACCCTCGACCTCTCATACATGAAAACTGCTCCAGCCGCCATGCTAAAACACCTCGCCGCCGATCAACCACGACTACCTCTGACACACCGCGACCACTCCTACACGAGCCCCTCAACTCGTGCAATCCTCCAGACCATCAGCGACCTCCCCCCGAACGCCCGTCGACGTCCGATGAGTAGTCGTCGCCGCCTATTTTACTAACCCTAACCGAATTTTACACGACGATCCACCCATCGATTTGCTGAACGAACCACTCCGATGCACTCCTCACGACGATCTCTACACAACTGCATCCTTGAATCGACGAATCGTGGCAGTTGATCAACCACCAAATTCGATGGCTGAGGATGTTTTGATCATTTCTGGACAAACAAAAACTCGATTTCAAAAATAATAGTAGATTTAGATTACGCTCGTTGAGAGCTTTCCAATGATATATAATTCGATATAGTTTGGAGAGTTCGAATTTCGATTTTAATTTGAAATTGGATTTAGGATTTTGGATTTGCAGCCATTGAGAAGGAGGAGGAAGCAGATAGAATGAATAGACGGATACGTATAGAGAAAAGAAAATAAAAAGGCTGCTAGGGTTTAGAAAAATCTATTGATATAGACAAAGCCCAATAAGAATGAATGAACAAATCGAATTGGTTCGAAGCGACAATAACGACTCGAAAAGCTCGTTCTGCTTCCGAAACGAAAATGGGTCATCCCATATATCAAAATAGATGTTTTCGATATTTTTAAACTCAATAGAATAGGTTTCAAATCCAAATTCTATCGTATACAAAAGTTAGCTTTTAAAACCAGCTTATTTTAAATTGAATTCATTAAATTGATTTCTATGCGTTTCGAACCAGCATGATCAAACGACAAGTCCGATCGCTACGAAACTTGAAATCTTACAATAATTCACCATTACGGATCCGATGAAATTAGTTTCGTCAAAATCCGAGACAGTGACCAAAATGACTATTTTCCACGTTAATTAAATAAATTATTATTAAATTAATTAATCACTTTTCAAATTCAAATTAAATAGTTAACAATTTTCATCATCTTTGATTACCTAGACATTTATAATCCCTTAAAATAATTTCCATGTCAAATCCAATGTTAAATATTGCACTAATTGCAGCGTTCAATTTCAATTAATTACGTACAATTTTACCATTAAATACAACATTTGGTTTAATTCCTTATTTACGATTTCTAACCAAATTACTTTAAAATTATTTCAATTACTTGAAATTACATTCAAATAGTCATCGATTACCTTAAATTAACATTATTAAACTTCATTCTAGTTAGGTTTCTCATAAATAAATCATAAATTTTATTTTCTTCCAATATTAAATTCCAAAATCTTATTAAATTCAATATTTCAATTATTGGAGAAATACGTTCTTTACAAGAAC
Organism: Allium fistulosum; assembly: GCA_030737815.1. Lineage (NCBI taxonomy): Eukaryota > Viridiplantae > Streptophyta > Magnoliopsida > Asparagales > Amaryllidaceae > Allium > Allium fistulosum. The sequence continues at coordinate 73,941,464 of CM060903.1, forward strand.
TAAACACCATTCTGTTATAGTGTAAGTGATTTGATTGTGTTGACATGTGTTAAGCAGAATAAATCTGCGTTCTGCTATGAATTGATTGAATTGTTTGGACATCTATTTTGCAGGATAAATCACCATCCTGTTGTTATGTTATTTGGACTTGTATATGCCAACTGGTTATATTGATATGTTATTTCCTGATTGGATATGAACTATATTTACATATATAGTAGATTATGTAAATAATTGTTAAGTGACTTGGGGATCGAATTGAAATTAAATAGTAACTTAAACCGGTACCACTGGAATTGCTAAGCCTCCTTTTGAATTTGTAAAGTGTGTTTTGAATTAACTTAAATTCTTTAATCAACTTAGAGTTTAAGGTTTATAAATGATTTCCAAGTTATGCTATTATGTTGTAAAGTTATTTGTAAGTAATAACTTGTTTATAAATGGGGTTTTTACTGAAGGGTTACATTAAGTGTTTTACAAATAATGTTCTGTAAATGATAAAGGAGTGTAGAAAGGTTTACATAAAGAGTTTTAAAAATAGGAAAAAGGTCTATAGATCATTCCAAAAATTTGGAATGAGCTTTATAAATTAACTTAAAGGTTTAATAAAGTGAGTTATAACTTTATTTTGAAAGTTATATGTTAATTGAAATATGAGATGAGCTTTCAAAAAGGGAATTTTTGATAAAGGATAAGCGGAATATTTTATTTGGAAATTTTTTTTGGTTATTTAATATGGAATTTGGAAAGAAGAAAACTTTGAAAAGTTTGTAAATATACTTATACTGATAAGATAAGTATGTAATTTTGTTTTCAAGGCATGAAAAGTAAAATGTTTTGGTAATATACTTATACCGTTGAGATAAATATATAAATGTTTTCCAAGTATAAAGGAAATGTAAGGGGTTTGGAAATAGTGTTTTGACAAGATTTTTTGATCAAGTTTTATAAAGTGGTTTTATTAATTAAAGAGAATTAATAAAGGCTTAGTGGACCCCATATGGAAATTAAACCATGATTGGATGTTTGTTTATTTGATAGTTAAATAACCAACTACCAAATCTGGACAAAACGTAACTTTGGAAATATCTAAGAGAAACACGAGAGATATATGGTATAGTTACCGTCAAAGGTGTTATACTATATTTATAAACTCGTTTCGTTCTTCTAGTACGAATGATAAGGAAATCCATCCTCAAACGGTTAGGAGGTGAACTCCGCTCTTGTCATTTGTCCACTTATTTCCTAAAGAACCAGGGTTGAGTTTTCTAAAAATATTGGAAGTTGTTTCGAAGAGACCGAGATCAGATATGCTATCTGAAAACCACTTTGATTCAATGCAAGCGTTTTGAAATGAAGACATCTTGAAGCATGGGATCGAAGACGGAGCCATTGAAGTGTAATGGCTGCTTACTACCAATCCCGAGGGTGGTTCCAAAATGGATGTAGTAGAAGTAGTGCCTTTGGTTTTTCCTTATCCTGGAAAACTTGTATGGATGAATGCTGACACTGCATTACTGCCTGGAGGGCAGTGTTAGCATTCCAAGATGGATTGCTATTCAGAAAGGTAAAGCGTAGCCTCAAGCCTCACAACTGAGAGGAATGGAAAAAGAAGGGCATGCATCAGAATTATGTGGTTATCTACCATTAGGAGCGGTCACCCCATTCTAGATGTACCTTTCAGAGTTGGTTTGCGCGCAAACACCGTGGTAGTATAAGGCCTTGGTGTTAAGGGGGTGAGGTAATCCGGTCTGCCATGTTAAAGGGAAGCCGGCTCTGTGTTAGCATCGGTGCATTTTCTAGAGGTGTATCATCGGAAGGTAGTCCCTTACCTTGCCATTATCCAATTTCCAATACGTGCCTTACGGTTTTGATTGTAGAGCCTAGTATGTTGGAATATGAGATGCAGACATTTCAGCTATTTTATCTATTTACTTTAAACCTAGACACTGTGATAATATCATTGGATTTTGATATAAATGTTTTGGTTATCTTAAGGTAAAAACTCATTCGTTTTTATGTGCGTTGCGGCCTTACGAGATACCTTTTGTTAGAAAGGTTTTCAAATATAGAAATCAGTTTGGTTGTTACTTGTTATCGAGTTTTACTCACGCTGGTTTACCAGACTGACCCGGGCGTTATTCCACATAATGCTCAGGTCAGACCGAGCATGTTTTTCCCAGGTTAGCTGGATACTTTAGAGTTGGAGAGGAGCTGGGTGGTCAAGACGTATTCACGTATATTTTTTTCCGCTGTATTATAGAGTCTGTATGTTTGTCAATGTAAGGGCAGGTTTCTATAACTGTTCAAATTTAGGATAAGTCTTGTGTACTTTGATGTTATATGAATAAAGATGTTTTCGTTTTGTGAAGTTCATTATTGTATTATATATTATTCTCTGCGTTGTGAGACTCTACTTTGTTTGGTTTTCTTCTATCTTCTACCTTCTTCTTTCACCCCAACAAACACTTGAATATTCGGCATGTGATACAGTGGACGTATTAGTGTCGATTTTCGAGAGTTGAAAATCCGGTTCGTTACAGTATGACTCTGAAGTTTTCTATCATATGTTATGGCTATGTAAGAAAAGCAGAGGTTTTTAATCAAGGAACCTAATTGAAGTCCGTACTAGAGAGGTCAAGTGATCTATACTAGTTTGAAAGTGGAATTTAAACGATCGAGCAAGTGATCATATTTGAGATTGTGTATGGATGGTCTATATGCTATGTTTGTTGGCTTATGGAGAGTTTTGGGGAATGACTCTTAGATTTGTTCTAAGCTAGCTTGAATAATTGACTAAGTAATAACCTAAGGCTGTTGGACGTAAGGTATGCTTAGTAGGTTATTTATCATTCTTGTGCGATGAGAATGTTCTGAACCTGGGAAAACCTTAAGCTATGTTTGCTAGTGAATTTGAATGCTATTATGTATTGATTTGTGATTTTTTTTTCTTTTGTTTCTCGTGATGGATTTTTGAGCATGAAATATTCTATGTCAGGGTAGAATGTAACGACACGGAATTTCAAACACTTCGTATTTAAATATCAGAATTATTTAAATATTTGAATCTTTGATTTAATGCAAATAAATGTGATTTATAACCTTATTAACCCCTTTTAAATAATAACTAATGATCAGGAACTTGTTTTTGAATTTTTTTTACAAAAATGAAAAGTTCGAAGAAATATTGATAATGTGATCGAAAATTGTTTTATCGATAAACGACTGTTTACTAAATAAAAGTTGTCTGAACTCTTTTGTATTTGTACTTTAACACATGAAGACATTTATAAGAATTAAATTCACCTTTTTTCATAAGCAGATTAATTAAATACTAAGTGTATAATTAAGGGAACAAAGAGGAGTAAAAGGTGGAGTGATTTAAGGAAGACTTGTACTTAGGTACGGTGTGCATATGCAAGCATGGAGAGAAAGTGAGGGGGAGGGGGTGTTTGGCCGGCCAAGAATGAGGGGTATGAATGTCTTCTTTTGTGCTAAAGTATTCTCCTTTCTATCTATTTTATTTCATTTGCTTAAGTTTTGCAAAAGAGAAAAAGAATTCAAACACTTCTTTCTCTTCATAAATTCTTCAAAACAAATCCAAACCAACCCTTTCTCTTCCAAACTCTACCAATGTTCTTATATCATCTGGGAAATATATTATAGCATCAAAAAAATGAAGAAATGAAGAAGAAAAGGTGACACCAAACCCATGCCGTGAGTTATCTAAGGGGGTATGAGGCTTGGCTAGTTATTTTGGTGAGAAAAGGTGGTAGCTTTGGACTTTGGCTGATGGTAGGAAGTGCTTCCTTGATTCTAGTGGACTTGTGCTTGTTGTAAAAGTGAGTTTATTTACCATTTAACTTGTATATATGTGTATATAATATTTGATTGTTAAAATATAAAATGTGAAGTGAAGAACAATGCAAGTTATTAGTTTTGGACCCCTCCTTGTTTTGGAAAGTAAGTGACAACGTTATATACAGTATATTATTAAAAGATATTCTTAGGGGTTTCTTTCCATGCTTTTTTAAGTACTCTACGTATATTAACTGGTGTAAAAATTATTGGATTAAAAATCAATTGTTTAGGTGTTGAAAACTAGTTTCAAAGTTCATGTAAAAATAGTGTTAATTCTGAAAACTTCATATAGCATTTCGAAGAATGTTGTCTTTGCTTCTGCAAAACATTTTTCCCTTGCAAATACTTTAGATAGCATTTCCAAAAATGTTATGTTTTCTATTAGAAACTTTTTTTTTTTGAAAATGGGTAAACCGCCTCATTAAAAACCTTACTAACTATCGGTGTGATAATTAGTAGGGGAAAAAGAGTGCGGTGCTTTATTGATAACATATCAATATAGAAATACAACGTTTATGTACATACAGTCAAGAAGAAAAAATAAACAGGAAAAACAACCCTGTTACAATCGACACTCCTACGTGGCAGAGAACAGAACACTCTACTTAACAAAAAGAAAAGAATAATACATCTTTAAACTTAAATCTTTCCATCTTTGGTTGACCGGTTGAGAAAAAACAAGCTCAAAGCTTTAACCGGTATCCATAAGGTCAATGCCCCATCTTTCTAAGATCTCCCCATTTTCTCTCGAACCCCTAGTCTTCTTCCTACTTTTGGTCATCTGAAATTTAATGTCGATTTCAGCTAGATTCCATCTTCGAAGCTTGTCAATTTGTCTCCCATCATGGATACGTGAGTTTCGTTCCAGCCATATGTGATAGATGATGGTGACGAAGCTGCAGAAGGCCAAATCTTGGATCTGGTTAGCAACTCTAAAGGTGTCGTATAAAACAGTGGCTTCTTCATCGATCAGCAAAGGACCATTCAGAATCAAACCTAGCTTCATTTTATTTCGTGTCCAAAGATAGGCCGAGTAAGAACATTGGAAAAACAGGTGATTTCTATCTTCTGGTTCACAATTGCACAGAACACACATAGGATCTATAGTATAACCCCATTCAATCATTTTTTCTTTGGTAGGAATTCTGTTAAGCATAACTTTGTACGCACATAAAGCCATTTTAGGGCTGTTGCAGTAACTCCAGATAACTTTAGACCAATTAATTGTCTGTAAATGATTTCTAGCACTATCCCATGCTGAGTAGAAGGTAAATCCATTAGGATTGTTGTTCCAGGTCCAAAAGTCAGAATCATGATTAGATGAAATAGCCACATTCTTGATTTGGTTAATTTGCCTAGTGAAATGGAATGTCTCTGGATTTATCATGTTCTCTTGTATCATGCTGCTGACCTTCAAATTGTCGCCTCCATTTAAACCGAGGGCATCCCACCCAAGTATGTTAACTAAAAGTTCATTGTTAATCCACGGATCGTGCCAAAGAAATGTATTTTGCCCATCGACTATATTCCATCGACTATTAGAAACTTCAAACTGTGTAAAACTGATATTTAAATTAAGTATTTTTCTCTAATTTTTATAAGTTTGTTTTCTAACTATATTAGAGTGTTATAAAATTGGTTTCATGTTTAATTATATTTTTATAGCTAATTACGAATTTTTAAAGAAAGAGGCTTTTAAAATATAACATGTTTATTTTTGGTTTTTTTATTTATTTCAAAATTTGTTATTTTTACATAATATTCTATATAGATAATTATAGTATATTTTAAATAGTTTAAAGAGTTTTAACATAATTGTAGGTATCTTTAAAGTGTGTGTGTGTGTGTGTAAGTTTTAAAAAGTAAGTTAAGTATTTTATAAATGTAATAAATAAAGTTTTGGATTTTGACACTTAGTTTAAAATAAATGGTTTGTAAGTTTAACTAAAAGTGTATTTCCTTAATCAATAAGTGTGGATACTCTTAGATCTTTAAAATAATGCCTTAAAGTTAAGGAAAAGTATAAAGTGGTTTTGGGTTATAGTAAACAATGTTTAAGTAACATTTGTTTTTATTTATTGATTATACTTAGGATTATAACTAGATCTTTTAAAAGAATGTTTTTAAGATAATTATAAGTAAAATGGTTTCGGGTTGTTGTAAACAATGTTTTAGTAACATTTGTTTATATACCCTTGAATTATATTTTAAACGAAAAAATATTGTTGAATGATTATCAATATACTTAGATATTCAAAAATGGAATTTTAAAGATAATAATAAGTATGGAACCTTTTGAAATAAAGATAAAAATTATATGTTTAAAGTATAAAAGAGAGAAGAGGTATATAGTAATAATGTTTGAGTAACATTTGATTTTAACCTCTTTGATTATATTTTAAAATAAGTAAGTCTTATTAATGATTTGTGAATATACTTATACCAATGAGTTGGGTATATGAATACTTTTTAAAGCAATGATAAGAGTATAATGAATAGTGAAAAGGGTATAAATGAATAGAAAGAAGAGTATTATTTAATAGTGAAATACTAGAATACAAGTATATATCTTTTATAAAGGTAAATTAATTCTATATACAAGTATGAAAAGGAAGTATCTAAAAAATTCATGGCTTCATACGATTTGAAAACCCCAAGGTGGGGCATTGGTATGAAACAACTCTAGCTTTAAGAACTTATATATAGGAGATTCATCAGGGAGGACTCTTATATATAGTTCGCTTACTTCTAAAGGAAGTAGTAATTAACGAACAAATTTTTATTAATTAATAAAGAAGTTTAATTACTAAAGGATTTTATTTAATAAATAAGTTTAAATTAATGAAAGGAGTTAATTAATAAAGAGGTTTAATTAAGAGAAGAGTTTAATTAGTAAAGAAATTTAATTAAATAAGAAAGTTTTAATTAATGAAAGAAGTTTTATTAGATAAAAAGAAGTTTTACTAATAAAAGAGGTTTTAATTATTATAGGATTAGTTAAATAAAAAGGGGATTAGAAGTCGTTTATGTGACTTAATCATGCTTTGTACGTTAATCGTGTTTTGTGTGTTTACTTGTTTATGGAAAGTATTTAGTCATGTGCTTAGCACTAAAAGCCGACGAAGTAGACTTGATTATATCCGTGAGAGTTAAGAATGACGATTTGAGTAGGGTGTAGAAGCAATAGTGCTCTAACCTACCGAGCTTCACACTTGACCAAGGGACAGTGGAAGTTGAGAAGGTCGGAAACATGATAAGCATATGAGACTTAGTTTCCAATGCAATCATTCTCATTGTCATTGAATATGATCAAATTAACTTAGAAAATATATAGAAGAAATTCAAAAATTATACAACATCGTTACTCACTCGGTGATGATATAACATATGTATAAACTCGTTTTGTTCTTCTAGGACAAGTGATAATGAAATCTGTCCGGATAGGAGATGATATCCACCTTTATCGTTGTTTGTTTATTTCTGAAAGAATCAGGGTTAAGTTAACTGGAAATTCATCGATTTAGTCATGAAGAGATTGAGATCAGATAAGTATACTAAGGCAATATTTACCGAAAGCCACTTCAAGACTGAGATACACATTCTATCTCTTGGAAGTAGATCTATTCGAGACGTTGGAATCTAAATGGAGATTCAAGATCTGCCAGAGATGCTCGAAACCAAGTAGAGGTTCATGATCTGTTTGAGTGATGGCTCATGTGTTAAGATGTTGAATGTGACTTCACCATCATAAAATGACGAATGACAGAGTAGGATGCACAATCCGGGGGTTTAACTAACCCATGGGTGATACATCTACTCCATATTTAGATATGCTTTCAATACGTTGGCCAGCGGCAATTGATGATACCGTGTTTACGTGTTCGATCGTAGGTCAGTTGTGTTTACCCTATGATATATTTTAGCTAGAAATATATGACGCTCGGAAGGTAGTTTCTGACCCTTGTCATGAAGATTGGTCTCAGTTTGCTGGGGAGGTCTCCACTGAAAATCCATATGCGAATGTACCTTAGCAGTTTTGATTGTACTTCAATATTGTTGTGTCGTGAGATGCAAGCGGCGCAACTATTTTCTGATTAATATTCTTCACCCTATGCACTATCTATTATATCACCTTATATATTTATTAGACGGGTGGTTCTTTTGAGGGGATAACCGTTACAACATTCTGTGTGGTCTTTAAAGTATTGTCATATGCTAGCTATATATTTCTTGAGTTTTTCATATCAGACTTATGTCCGACTCATGGTTTTATATTTCTCTTATTTTCATGGGTGCTTTTTCGACCAGTCTGAGAAAGGTATGTTTTCGTTAATGTTCATTAGGCTCTTGGAGAGGAGTTGGATGTTTTACTTACCGTAGCATTTATTTCCATTGCATTATTCTATGTATATATATTAGCAATTGTAAGGACGAACTGCTATAACTGTACAGACTGATGATAGTACTTTAGTTAGAAACTCTGAATTGCTATGTATATTAGAGTAACACTGTACTATCTTTTGATATTATATGTTATTATTCCGCATGGGAGATTCTGATGTTTTGTTCTTCTCTTTCTTGTTCATTTTCTATTCTTCTTTTTCTTTACCCTAATAATCGGTCTTTTCAGCACGTAGGTGCTCGGTACGTAAATACTGTGGATGTATTAGTGTCGACTTTCGAGGGTTAAGCAAGACGATTCGTTACACCTCTCCAAGTGTATTCGTTGCCATTGTAATGAGTCTCGTGGAGCCTTGCACTTTGCATTGCTAAAAAAATCTACATATGCATTTCTTGCACTATTGCATGGACCAATCCTACCTTAGTCAAACAAACAGCAGGTAAAATTCCTAGAAATGATCCAAGTGATATTAGTTAAACTAGCAAGCTCTCTTATGTGTTCCCAAAGTTTTATTCTTTGAGGTTGAGCATGTAACCCATATATCTTTATTAATAGTTGGTTTGGAAGCGCAAACTTTTTGTCCGATCGCGAACTTTCCAAAGTACCCTTTACTCATGTATAGTTTAATAATTACCTATTATTTTTAGCCTATTATTTCTAGGCTGGACTGGAACTATTCAAACTAAGTTAAAACAATTAAATTTCTTTAAAAATTTAAATCATCTGTAACAACCCAAGTTTTTGTGAATTTTAAATAAATAACATTTTACGTTCTAGTTGACAATTGATATTGAGCTTTAGATCGTATTTAAAATTCTTTAATAAAAATTGTTAATTGGGATTTTAAATCAAATTTAAAATTCTTTTTAGCATTGACAAAATTCTCTATTATATAAATTGATTAAGTGAAAATTTGGTTAAAGGTGGATGGGCTTTTGTACTGGATCCAATCCTTAGTTTTATTTGGATACAGTGGTAAATTAGATCAGTCCCCGTTTCAATTCATTTCAATTGGTAACCCTAAGCAAACAAAAACATGGCGGCTTCGATCTTGCTCGTCCCTCTTCGACAAACTAGGGCTTGCTCAAATCTCGTTCTACTGTGAGAAATCGGGAGGCTTTCGATCTTCGTCTCTCTGAAGCTTAGGGCTTCCGCCGATTTGCATTCGTTCGACTTTGGGATGCTTGGAGTTGGCGAATAAGGTGAGTGATTTTTCGTCACTCACATTTAATTTGATCTGCTTGAAATTGCCGTTTGTTTCGTTTGGTTGCCTTCAGCTTCGACCTGATTTTTCGATGTTGTTTTTGTTCGACGTTGATTAGTTCATACGGCATCGAGGTTCTTGTTGCCTTCGAATTTCACTGATTGTTGTGATGATGAACTTGTTCGATTTTTTTTGTTTGTCTTGGCTTCAGCTTTGTGCATGTTTCAGTTGTCTTGAAAAAAAAAAAGAGGAATTTACTTGACTTGGTTAATACCGGCCTCGACACTTTTGGTTGATATTATTTAAATGGTTATGCCTTTGTACCCCTGTCACTTGTTGACTTCGGTCCTAGGTTGGCCACGATATCTTTGTGGGACATTGTTTTGATTTCTGCTTCGACTTTAGTACAGGTTTGTTTAAAATTATGAATTTCGTTGTCTGAGTAAGTGATGCTCTCGACATTGAAATTCCTGTAGTTGCTTGGCACATCTTTGTTGAACATGGTTGTTGTTATTCTATGTTGCACACTGTAATCTTGAGTTGCACAGTTCTTTGCAGTGCTTCATGTTGTATTCATCCTTCACTTGAGCATTGCATTTGTTCTTCATTGCTAGTGTGTTGTTGTTCAACCTGGTTTGGGGCTGTTGCACTGCACTTTGTATAGTTACCACTGTTTTAAGTATGTGGTCTTCATTACTCACGTATCTGCATTTCATATGCCTGCAACCTTGAATTTCCTGTTGCATTATGTTTTAGCTTTTGCACTTTGATGTTGTAGCTTGATAATCATGTTGTTTGCATCATGTCTCATTTCCATACTGAAGTTCACTGTTGCATTCATGAGCTTGACACTTGTTCACCCCATACTTTGGTCTGACCCTGTTGCATTGTGGTTTCATGTCTATAGTTGCATTCCATTTGTGTTTGCTGTCACATTGGGCTTGTAGTTGATTCATCTTTGTTCATGTAGCTCTCTGCATTTACTTCAAATGGGTTGTCATTTAGTTGTACTGAGCTCTGGCATTTGTATTTAGTCTGTCTGGATTCTTTTGTTGTCTGATGGTCTATATTGTTGCATACCTCTGGCTTGTTTATCTGGACCTTTGATGGTTCATTGGTGCACTAGTTACTACTCTGGTCTTTTGTCCATGTTGATACTGTGCACTGTTGACTTATGGGGTACTTCCACTTTGAACAGTTTGCAACTGTTTTCTAGTATTTTGTTGATTTGAATGTGTTCTTTGCATTCATACACTTGAGTCTTTAGCCTTTTGGTCTGCATCATTGCTTGAACTGTTGCTTTTGAATCTCAATGGTGCTGGCTTCCTTATGTCTCAGCCTTGAGTCTGGTTTTGCTTGAAGTTGTAGCTTGCATTCTTGTTGTTTCCAGTTGCACTTGATCATTGATTCCTTGGTTCACTTGTCATGTTGAGGCTGCACTTCCCTGTTTGTTTCTTGACCCGAAGTTTGGCCCTCATGTAGTTGTCTGTACTTATCTATTTCTTGGTGGTTGTGACCACTGCCTGTTTCAATCTACGTATGGTTTAGATCATAGTCTCGACCCTGTCCACTGTTGCATTATGTTGTACCGGTGCCGCACTTCTGTACACTTTGCAGTCTTGCCCTTGTATTCATGTGGTGCTATCTCGAAGCCTGTACATTGCTATGTTGTGTTTATATCCATGTTTGAACCTGACTGGGTATTGAATTATATGGTCGAGGCTTAAATTTTATGTTTTGACCATCTCATTTGAATTTATGCTTGAGTTGAATCCGGCTTAAACTCTCGGATTTGACCTTTGCAGTTTCGACGTACGGTAGTGGCGAGGCAGTGCACGCGTGCGTGTACTGCAGCCATACCGAGATTTGATTTAATTTGATGCCATCTGTTTCTGTGTCATTAAGCGTATTTTGAAATGATTCATTTTAAATTAAGTTGGATTTGTTGGCTTTTGGATTCATTGATCTTCTGAGTATTTGATAGACTGTATTGGCGAGGCAGTACACGTTAGCGTGTACTGCAGCCAATCAGCACTGTTGTTTTTAAATTGACATTTCAATTGTTTAAATTGATCTGGATTGCTGATTTGTTGATTTACACTGCTTAGTGTTATATCTGCCGTTATCCAATTCTCGTATCGAGAGTTGGATATACGAGATTTTTGTGACTGTCGTCTATTTAAATTACTATTGCATATATGCACTAATAAACTGGTTTGAATTAGACTGACCTGGGTATTATTTTCTTTTGAATGTAATACTCGGGTCAGACCCGAGTTATTTCAGGTCGTAGATTTTCTACTTTGAGTTGCTGTTCAGGATTTGAAGACTTTTCACACCTTCTGAAGTTATCAGTGTCATTTTGTAGTAGTTGGGTCATTGTATAGAACGATATGTATTCATGTATATTAGTCGATGATGTACTTGTATATATAACTTCTAGAGTCGACAGTTGTAGTTGTATCATATGTATCGTGTCAACTATGTATTAACTGACATCAGTTATATATATATATATGAGACTTTTGTTTTTATCTGTGTTCCGCATTTATATTATCTGTGTTATTGTTATATCTAATGTCCTAAACTATTATGAACCGTCGTAGTTCGTTTTATACTAGTATTGGGTGTGTCGATGGGAGTAAATAAATAATAGAAGAAAAATAAAAAGTATGTACCACTCCTATCGAGATAACCAATATTAGTGTAAGGTCAATTACGGATGGTCGCTCCTATCCAGCCTTATTCTTCGTAATAATAGACAGTATTTCCTTTAATACTCTTTGTTATTATGAGCATAGAGGTGGGGCGTCACATCATCCCTCTACGCTTAAGAATAGGATCTAACAAATAAATATCATTTAAACAAATAAACTTCATTTACAAATTCGTTGTTTATTAATTAATAACATAAATAAAATTCAAACTAACAAAAAATTAAATGTTGCAACTTAGAAATAAAAATTTAAATTAACTACACATGATTTCAACGTAAAAATATGACCAAATATTTTTGCAAATCATTTTCTCTTGAATGTGTTAATCATATATAAATTGTAGAAGAACAATTTATGCGCAAAACACATGCCATCATCATGCGCGAAGCGCGTACCGTAACACTCGTATACATAAAAATTAGGGTGAAACCACCCGTATTTTTAAGTGTGCAAGTAATAAATTGTTGGTCCTTTGCTATGGGCGATAGGCTCCAGATTGTAGGCTCATATAGGACAAAAATTCTGCAGTTTATGTCGCTATCTTCGCTGCATTACAGGTAAATTACTTTTGAAAAAGCATATAATTTGGTTAAGACTGAGTTTGTGTTCTATCAAAGCTATGACAGTCCTTTTCCTAGTTGGGGAATTAATTCTCCTCACGTTCCATACAAGGAACGACATTTAGTTATTAATTGAATTGTTTCCCCTTAGTTTCAAAGTTACTAAGAGGAGAACTTCCTTTCAATCGCTTAGTTTCCCTAGCTTTAGTTTTGATTTGTGAAATTAGGTTGTACCATGCAGGATTGTCAATAACATCTTCAGAGTAGGTTGCTTTGAATTCAAAGGAGATGTCTTTTGGTCTAAAACGTCTTGTCTGTCTTGGTGAGGTATTATTATTTGAATCGATGCTATTATCTCTTGTTTCACTTTGTAAGTCTATTGTTTCAGAGTTTACCTGATTAGCTTCTTCGTTTTGTTGCATTGTGGTGTCATTGTTAGTTGATGCTGTGTTACTTCAACAATGTTTTCATGGTGTAGTTTATTTGCATTGGTTTCAGAAGGTAGAGATTCATCATCGCCTAGGCTATTACTGCTGCATGTAGTAGTAGATTTGAGAGTTACACTGCAATTGATTGTTTTTTCCTTGTCTTTAATTGATTGAGGGTGTGAGGATTTGCACGCATTATCAATTTGTATAGAAACAGACTGTAAAGTTTGAGACTGTGAACAGATTTTTGTTTGTGTATTCTCTTGAACTGCTTTTGATTCTAGCATGGTCTGTTCGATAGCATTTTGATCATTATGCTGCAAGTCGACATTTTGATCTATATTCATATCATTGTTGCTATTCATATCATTGTTGCTATCATTAATTATAGATTTGTCTTTAGGCACCCAATTTTTTAACAAGTGTGCATTGCTTTTCCGTGTGGTCATAGCAACGCAAGAGGCATATATATTGAGTTGGTCTCCATTCATGTGTCACCTTTTGCCATGTAATGGTGTCGTCTTCATCTAATATGGAGACACCATTTGGGTAGGTGAAGTTAGAGTCCACTTCAATTAGGAGTCAAAACGTATGCCGAATCATACCTTTGGTTACTTAGATCAAGTTTTATTGGTTTCCCAATTACTGAAGCGATTCTTCCAATTCCTTCATCGCTCCAATATTCAGTTTCAAGCCCTACGAATCTTCCATATAGGAATTGTTTGTAAAAAGTCTTTTAGTTAGTTTCATTCCTGGACACCATTTCTTAAGCATAATTAAATTCTTATCATAAAAGTATGGGCCATTCGCTAGAATGTTGTCACCGTCTTCTACTTTGTCAAATATAATTTTACAGAAAACGTTATCTCTTGAATAAATTTGAAATCTCCTTATGGTTTCCGGACTCTTGTGATGTAAGATCTAAAACAGTGGTAGTGTAGTTTAGACCCCATGACATATATCACAATTGAGTTGTGCCAATAATCTCTAGCTTTGTATTTTAATTGTTTGTTCATTCTAGCACATTTGAGGTCGTTAACAGCATGAGGTGGGAGGTAGGATATAGGCATGAAAATTGATATCTCATTATCAGCCATAATTGAGCTCCATGTTTTGGGTTTTTCCACACGTGAATGGGAGTTATCATGTTTAGATCCAGGACCACTGTAGCCGGCTAAGTGAGTTAGATTGGGGAAATTTGCGCTGTTGTTTATGTTAAACCTCCTTTCCTGATTTCGTTGCATGGCCTTGTTTCTATGCCGCGTTCGCTGTTCTACCATGGAACCATGGTCAAACCGCTTCCATTTCTTAGGCATAACTTTGGTGAAACCCTGATTGGCATACCCTGTTTATCTGGAGGAATACCCTGTTCGCCCTTGTTGAAACAATCACTAGACGGAGATGGATGAGAATTTGGATGGAAGGAAGGTGGACAAGCCACCATAAGAGGAGGCTGCATAAAACAAAACTGTTATTGTCATTTCCAAGTCCTATTAAACACTTATACATGGAGACGTTTGTATATGTGAGTTTCCTAAATTTAACGTATGGTTTAATAAAGTCAAAACATATTTAAGTTGTTTACTAATAACCTAGAAGGACAATACATTTTTTTACTACTATAGTTGTTTATATCAAGTAAATTTAATGATGCAAAAAATTAGTATTGCGTTGTAAATTGTTTATATTAAGTAAATTCATTCATACTAATAGTGTTTCTAACCAATCTAACATTTGATGTGTTGTAAATTTAATGAAGGCAAAGACAAAGAGAACAATGAAACATTTGGAATAGATACTGAAGAACAAAATTACATAGAAAACTCACATGCTGAGGAGTATACAGCAAAAAATCAAAGAAGCAGAGGATGACAGTGATGAACTAAATAACTATGAGCTTAAGCATAGAAAAACAAAAGGATTTACGGAAGACAGGTTTAATCTAGTTGAAAATTTTAAAGTTTTCAAAAGCTTGCAAAACAAATTTTTTGAGCAAAATGACTAATCCTCCGTAAGGAGAAGAGCACTCATATAATTTTATTCCATGCTTAAAAACGAGGTATCAACAAGTCTGGTAGGTGACTACTCCCTATAAATCATACAAATAAAATAAAAGTAAACTCCTTCATAATAACTTAGAAAAAAATATAAAAAGAAATAAGCTAAACAAAACAATAGCCAAAAGAAGTCAAAGGTAGCAATAGTAAAGGAGCCACGATGAGAGAAGAAGCCTCATCCAGTCCCAAAGAGAAAGTGGATAGTATGAATAAAGGAAATCCAAATAATATATAGAAGGCGCTGCAGTATATTGAAGCTCCGTTTATCCAAACTCATTCAAGAATGAGAACGTCCGAGTCGAATGTCCAATGTCAATAGCTAAATTGAAAAAACTCAGCAAATAATGTCAATAGCTCAAATAAAAACAAATTCTTTTTTTAAAAAAAAGTGCAGACTAAAGAAAGAAATAATTAGCAATAAAAAGGTAAAAACTAGTTTTTCTTGTAAGACAAGTGATAAATTAACAAAAAGAAAGCAAAATGATTTTAAAATGAACTAAAACAAAGTAAAATTTCCAACCCACACAAACTCTGGTTGAATCAACAACAAAAATAAAAGCCCAACTAACTATGTCACCCCCGTTTCCTCTTCTAAAAGATAAAAAAAATTGAAATCAAAGACAATTCAGGGGCGAATTTCAGAAAGGAAAACGAAATCTCGAAATTCAAATTCGCGATTAAAAGCAAAATCGAAATTTCAGAGAGGTTTGATGATGATTGTTTGATGACGGTGGTTGGTTTGGTATGATGATGGTTTGACAAGCAGTGGCTATGTGATTGAAGGAAGATGAGCAGTGGTTGTGAAAGTGATGTATGTTTTTCAAGCAGTGGATGTGGTGTTCTGATGTCAGTGAATGTTGACTATAGGCAATTTGACTGTTACTGAGGTAGTAATGGTTTATGAACTAGTAATGTGACTGTTGCTGATTGTGTAGTAACTAGTATGAAGTTTGATCAGCAAAGTAATGGTGGAGACAGTTTGTGGAGGAGCAGGCAATGTGATGGCAGAAGTTTAATGATTGTATTGACTGTGGCGGCAGAAGACTGGATGTGGATGAATTGGTGGAATGGAGAAGTGCTAAAGTATGTATGTAGAGCAGTGAACTGTGTACAGAGGATTGATATGACAGAGTTGATATTGAAGTTTGAAGTGATGAAGTTTGATGGACTATGATCAGAGGTGAAGTTGAATGGTGATACTGTGCAGAGAAGAGGTAAAGAGGAATGAAGCAGTGGCAAGGGGTTGGAGTTTGAAGGTGGAAGGTGTATTGTTGTGACATAAATATGGTTTGGAGATGATTGTCAGGTGGTAGGAAGGGGCTGAAGCAGTGAAGTGCGGTTTGTTATGGATGGGTATGGAGGTTGTAACAGGATGTATGTAGGGTGTGCACAGAGGATGTGCACAAGTGCACCTGCACAGTTAGAAATTTGCAAATTGTGGTGGTGGGCAGGGTAGTTTATAGAGGAATGTTGTATTGATGATGTTTGTCAGAGAGGTGAAAGTGTTGTTCTTTGTATGACTGAAGTGAAGAACTGATGAGAGTAAGTAGGGAGTATTGTTGATGGTGGAAGATAGGAGGAACAACAGTTGTATTGAGAGGCAGTTTATAAATGAGGAAGGAGGAAGACAGTGGTGGTTATTGAATGTTGAAAGTTTATTGCAGTGGAATTGGCAATATGGACAGTGGCGGGGGGAAGCACTAGGGAGTTGCAGGCAATTGCAAGGGGTAGCAAGCAGTGATGTTCAGTGGGGTTTTGAATGTTGTGAATTGACAGTGTGTGGTAGTGAAATCTGATGGTATGCAGGCAGGCAGCAAGAAGGGGAATGACTGTTGCTTCTTGTATCACTGTATGTGTATGTATCACTTTTGTGTCAGAGACAGTGATTTGGCAGTGATTTGGTGGAAGTTGCAGATGGAGGATATGGAGCAGCAGATGGAGGATGTAGCAGTTTGGTGAGTGTTTGCGACAGGTCAGTGAATGTAGCAGTGATAATGACAGAGGATGGGTGTGCTGTCAGGATTTTCTGTACACAGAGCATGCACAGTGTAATGCTTTTTTTTTGTAAATGTCAACAAAAGAAGAACAAGAAAATTGTAAATGTAAAAATGTAAATGCAATTGCAAATTATATATATATATATATATATATATATATATATATATATATATATATCTCTTATATATAAAGCAAATACTTGAGGAGATGAAGCTTTTTTTGAATGGTCAAAAAAGTCCTTTATCAAATTATTTCATTACATAAGAAGTAAGGGCATAATAGTCTTTCGGTCTCCCCCAGACTCCTAAATCAGTTCGCTGGCCCACGTTCCCATCACGTTCCCCTTCATCGTCACGAACCTCAGAAGAAGGAAAGCAAATTTGGTCAAAAAATGAAAAAAATGAAGAAGGCGATAATTCAGTTAACGATAACTAGATGAATTTTTGGATCGATATGACAATCGAAGTATTCGAAATCGATAGCTCAACCTAATTGAGTTGAACCATGGCAGCAAACGACTTTCCCAAGGTTTTACTCAGCTCTTATACTAGGTACAATCTAAAATCCTAATTTTATCATCATTAAGCAATCGACTCTCCGTACGAACGTTTTCGAATTCTGATGCGTTTGTACAAAATTCGTGAAACTTTTGTTTATAGTATTTATATGTGCGTTATATTATTGTCTTGGCTTTTACGCTTGATTACTCTTAGTTTTATGGATTGCCTGATTTAGTTAGAGGTACATGATTGCCTGATTTAGTTAGAGGTACATGATTGCCTAATTGAACCTAATTTTATTCAATTTAGTTGGATTATTTTAGTCAAATTTTTTATAGTTTTGTTGACAAACTGCTTGACTGTTTTGTTTTATACACTGAGCACATATAATATATAATTTGAAGGTGTGAATGGGTTAAGAAAAAATCGAGTTTTATTATGCTATATTGAATGCCTCAACCATCTTAGTAGCAAAGAATAAAGTATGGATTTTCAAACCAAGCTTGCTACATATCATTATTTTGTTTCTCATGTATTGTTTATTTCTATTCTAGATAGAGCTTTATGATTTAAGGCTGGCATTTTTTGGCGAGCTTGGCAAGAAAAGTAATGGTAGTTTGATAAGTAGGTTGCAAATGGGGCAAGTGTGATAGACAACAGTCAAGCACGCACCGAGAAAGGAAGTAGAGTCATGTAGATTTGAACTAGAGTCTTTAAGGATGAGAATATGCGTCCCTTGAATAGACTGTAAAGTAATATAAATGAAAAAGGATTTTACTTTTCATCAATAAAGCTTAAGGAAGAGCTTCAAGACTGGATGGAATGCTCGCAGAACCAAGGTGTTTCATTGCTGAATGAGCATAGTCTATTTTGTAGGAAGTGTTAATCTGATGAAATGCAAGCAACTTGAAGTCGATGATTATTACATGAATAACGAGTACAGTATTAAATATCAGAATTTAAAGAGTTGGATTGAGAATTTTAAAAGAAGTTTGTTAGCAGTGGCTAAGGTTGCTGATGAGAAGGCCAATATAGATTTATCAGATTGTAGGTCACAAGCCACTGAATGTTTCACATCAAAGCAGCAGTATAAAGATTAATCACCTGAGGTACGATCAACCTTTACTGAACTAAAATTATTTGATTTTTATTGGTTACTAATTGTTAAATCCTTTATGGTTTATCTTTTTTAAAATAAAAAATATAATAGAATGAGCTGGAAATAGGATTGAAGGCATGATGTTTATTGAGTAAATTATTGAGAGATAAGCTGTACTGCAAAGATCTGGAAATTGAGCATTTGCAATCGAAGCTTGCATTATCAGTTTGCACTCATGGCATTCTATAATTCGAAATTCAAAGATTGCAGGATGATTGAAATTGGTATGCAGCAACCCCGATTGAACTAATTTAAAGGTGCATGTTTTATAAATTTTATTGATTTATATTTTTAAGCTAAATCTTACCTAATATCTGACAATATCGTTTAGCTGTGGTCTGTTTAGTTGCTGTTTGTTTAGTTGTGATTTGCTTCTATGTTATAATTATTTTGTCCATTATTGAAATGGATATACAGCAACCATGATTGAACAAAGTTAAAGGGCTAACTTAAAGAGACATAGTTTTCGTTTGGAGATAAGACAGAGGAGAAAATGAGAGATAATACTTTCCAGAACTATATTATTCTGGCATCTTACTATTACGGGACCATTTTACATTGCGAGTTAATCATTTTAATGGAAGAAATAGGTTGATTATATTACATCTCATATTTCCAGTTAAATTGAATGATATAATTTATGAATAAGCATGTCACTTGATTATAAAAAATAAAACTATATATAGAATTATAGCTATCTTTAGCTGATTCAGTCTCAAAATGCCGAGCAACAGAGAGGAAGAGAATGATTTTAGTAAAATTCAGTTATGACAAGTAAAAGAGCCCCAAAGCTTGCACGCTTTCATAAATTGAACTTTACTAAGTTGCTACTTTAAGTTACATAGTAGAGCAAAGGAGCTACAATGCACTGTTACGTTCTTTTTCAAAAGGAATATAAGTATCTACCTTTATTTGGATAAACAATTCTGTGCCATGTTTATTCATAAATCTTATTTCTACCGCATCATGGGATTCCTTTCCATGTCATTCATTTTGAGGTGAGTTTTTTATTTCTTATTTTATTTACTCTTGCTTTGATCCTTTCTATTCTGACAAAATTGGAACTGTTTTTAGTGTTTTTAAACATGAGCTGTCAACTTACTTTTATTAACTCATGTCCCTTCCTGCTCCACTGGCACTAATACTATTTTGTTTTAGGTTAGTTGGGCTTTGTTTTGCCTTTTTCTCATGATATAATTTCAGCTCTTGCAACTACCGAATATAAGAACCACAACAACAACTGATACATCAACATTTTTATAGCAAATATAGTAAAATTAGTGTAATTTTTTGATACTTAGCTTAAATGGTAGCATGGCTGTAATTTTCCTTAATTAAAATCATGTGCATGTGAATAAATTAACATAAAGATTCATTTTTATATCACCAATCCTTATGTTGTTTTTGGTTTTGTGTTTTAGGGAAAGCGATCTACGAATTAAATTTTTATAACTCATGTTATGTCTTCTGTGCTGAATTCCCGCATTGCATAGGTTTTTATTTTTGGGTTATCAAAATTTTGATTATTTGTGTATATAAATTAAGTTGTTTATATTTGTGTACAGTGATGGAAGATTCAAAAGAGTTTGTAGTGGAGTTCTCTGATGAATTAAGTAGAAAATGGAGGTTGAAAACAGAGAAGATACCGTACAAAGGGAAATAATTTGGAGATTCAGGTTGGTCATCTATCCATGGCGTTTGGTTAATATTGACCAATTTTTTTAATCTATTCCCACGTCCAAGCAGAACATGAATTAATTGCATATAGAGCAATGATACACGAGTTCTCAGTGCCTACTATTCTCAAGGAACCAACTGACCTTACTGCATTAGTGATTAACCATAGTTTACCCTCTATCGAAGTGCTTAGCCAGATAGTAATGCCAGTAGACTAAGGAAGTATCTGAAGGATGCAGTCATGAACGGACAAATGTTACAAATGTTGTTTTAGACAATGTAGAAATTAACATATTGATTGCCAGTGTACCTGAGATATAAAATTGTATATACCGTGATATAAAATGGTAATTATTGATAATATATATTTTCAATTATACACGTTGCTATTTGTAAAAAATATGTAGAAATATACAATTAGGTAGAGACTATGCTGATACAAGCAAATTGATAAATTATATACTATGCTGTACTTTTATTTTTGAAACTTGATTTTTTTTTTACTTTTGGAACTAATTATGTTCAATGGATAAATGGTGCATTATACATTTTTTCCACGCCAATTGAATTTCACTGTCATTTATGGTAAATCTAATTTATCTACCCGAATATGTTTTCGGCCATGATCAACTATATATTGAGTTTGATGAAAAACAACAAATGTTTTGGTGAAAAATGGAAAAATTCAAAACAGAAAGTTTACGCATACCAGAAATGTAGTATGCAAAGATGTATTATTAACATGTAATCATGAACTTAGTTAACTATACTTCAAGTTTACTTTTTCATACGCCTTTTACAATAAATATTATACTTCAACATGCATAGTCATATGTATTCCTCACTTATTATATTACTTCAAGTATATAATGGGTTTTTATATAATCATAAATAGGTAAGAATTGCAGTTAACACCATTTACTCCATTTTATTGTTTTTTTCCTGATTTTCAAGTGGTACTTTTATATATTACACCATTGAGCTAGATTTATTATATAGATGAAAAACAATTCAAGGAATGGCTGCCAACTCCCCAGAATTGAAAGATGATGGAATAAAAGTCCCTTTCAAAAATGTTGTGAAAATTAGGTCTCTATTTTTAGTTTTTGGTTAATTTATGCTACTTTCGCCCTTGATTTCAATGTTGGACTGATTTTTTTGGGAGGGGACAGTTTGGTAAAAAATAATAAAATAGGGACTTAATTTACATGAGTTTTTGAGTAGGGACTTTTTGTGCATGAGCTTTGAAAATAGGGACCGTTGGTCCAAAACCTCAAAACAATTTCCAGTTTATTACTCAAATAGAATTGTGGTCTACATAAAAAAAATTCTTTATACATCGTTTTTGACTCTGTCAGTTACATTTTACTGATGTCGGTCTCAAACCTGAGACAAGGAGAAGATAAAACGATTGCCACAACTATACTTTAGTTCTTACAGATTACTTACAAGCTATTGCTATTGACATCAACCTTGAAAAAGTGGAGAGAAACATCAACTTAAGTCTTAGAAATTTTTATAAGGATATTAATTTAAAGGAAAATTCAAAATCGATACACCAGCGTTAAGTAATTTTTATACTTCAGCAAGTATATTGAGGATTTATGATGAAAAGAGTATCATGGGAAGTGCGATCACCATGGTGGACAAGGAAAATTCTCTATATTAATATGGCGATCGATTACTTTTTAAAAGAGAGATAATGCAAGTTTTCTAGATTCCAAACTACAGGAAATGCTGATTTTAATATTTGTTAAAATTCTCTAGATTTTGATGTAATAGTTGATTACTTTCTTTACTGTTTAATTAGTTTTTGAAATAACTTAGTCTCATTCACATATCGGTAAACGGTTGCTTTGTGCATGTACATACATAAAAATGCAAGCTTATGTACACGTGAAAGTCATTTTGTAAGATCCAAAAACCTTACAAGTAATGTTTATTAATACTAATTCCTTCTGCGCACGTGCATCGCATGTGCCAAACTACTCGTATATATATATATATATTTGAAATTTTGTAAGTTTTTTTTCTTTTTAAATAGAAATGAAAGTGTGCAAACTAAAATGCCAATGCACCAAAGACTAAAATGCAAGCTAAAATGGAAGTTGAAGTAAAAATGTGTAATGTTTTTTCTTAAAAAAATAGAAATGTAAATGCAAATAGATAAACAACAAGCACACAAATCAAACAAATCAAATTGAAAACAAAAATCACACAAACACACAACACAAAATATATTTTTTTAAATGCAACTCAACACACAAGTTAAATCGGCTAACTTTCTATCGAGTTAGAAAATAGCCGAAAAATTGTAATAAAAATAACCGCAAGCGCACGGCGTACAATTTTAATACGTGGCGAGTACGGGTCGATCCGCAGGGAATTGTATTAATTTAAAATTCTACTCAGTCAAATTAAACCAAGATATGAAGTTTTGTTAAGCTAAAAATGTAGAAACTAGCAAAAATAAAGTGGATAAAAATATGAGAGTTTGAAGGCAATTTAGAGGCAAATCCCTTCTTCTGATCACATAAATCAACATATATGAAACTATGATCTCTCTTTTTGGTCATTAGTAAATTAAGTTGATGTGTTTATCATAAGTATGGCCTATTTGTGCTATTAATTAGCCCAACATAAACCATCAAACTATAACACACCCACTAAACCACTTCTTAACTCTCATGAAAATGACAATGAAATTAAACATAAAATCTATTCTAAGCATGATCTGTTTACTATTGATTAGTAATATAGACCATCAAATTTGGATTCTAAAATTCATTTCATTACCATAATCATATTTAGATGAAGAGGTAATTTGTGTTTGTGTTTGTTTAAGCATAGTCTATTTGGTGTCAACAACATAGGCTATCAAATTCAAACCAAAAACAACAATTTTTTTACACATTCAAACATTTCCATTAAGCACAAAAAGAGATCAAAAATTAGCAAATGTTGAATCTACATGATTAAGAGAGCTTGATTACCCCTAAATCGAAGGGGTTTAGTCTCTCATATTTGTTATGATTTCAACAAATGTAGAGTTCAACATGAAACAAAAACAAAAGGAAAATGCAAGCTAATTAAAAATAAAAGAGAGCTAAACTACTTGCATAAGAAATAATACTAAGCTACCAACATAAATTGAAGGATAACATGTAAACAAAAATAAGCATGAATTAAAATTGCATTACGAAGAAAAAGAAGAAAAAGGGACTTAGGAAGTCTTTTTATTATATAATTTGTGGCTACCACTAAGTTAAACTAGAAGGTGGTGCTAAGAGCCCATTACATGAAACATAAGGGGTATTTATACATGCCAAAAACCCAAGTGCATATTTTAGGGGACTATCCAAAATACCCTTGAGGAAGTGTGCCATCAAGTTATCGTTACATGAATTAATCATCCATTAAGTGTGCTTGTGCTTTTAATCTCCACTAACATGCGCATTAGCTCCTAATTTGAAGATCATGGTAAGTGGGTAGGTGGGGTCTTCTATGTTGCATGAAATGATTGATTTTCATCCTCATTTGTCTTTCTTCACTTGTGCATGCATGTTTTGGTGAAGCCTCTTCCATCTTTCATCCAATTTCCTACAAATAAAAATAAAATGTGCAAATAAATATTATCAAAATTAATATATGCACAAAAATGACCATTTTGCCCTATATGAAGATGAATAAATGATGATTTGAAAACAATTGAAATTTTGGTTTAAACATCTTAAAATACCCTATATGGTCATTTAGTTAATTAAATTAGATTAAATATGAAAGTAAAAATATGCACATTTATGTGCACATCAAATAGCTTTAAAAAGTGAATGTTTTGATGTTGTAAATATTATTGCATATGTTGTGCATGATTATATAGTGGTGTAAATGCAAAGTATTGATGTTGTTTCATTTGTCCTCGGTACATGAATGCCATGTATGTATTAATGTCAACTTTTGAGGGTTGAAAAGGTCGGTCGTTACAACTTGGCTTATTTTTTAACCGATGAATAGTACAATTTTGAAATCAACGAGTGGTGGTAAGAGTATGAGAATTAATTTTCATATACGATCTTTTTTGTTATCCCCGATAGTTGATATCTTGACTATCGATTTGATACCCTACTTTTTTTTGTTCCATAAACCTAAGACGATTTGTTGCTTGTTTGGAGCATTAATATCGTTTATCGAAAAGAACTAAATATAGAGCGAGTGCGGGCCAAGCTACGTGGGGTTGCTCACATTAGGATATTGTCACATCTACTCTAGATTGGTTTCGGTTGTATGTGCATGGAGATGTGAAATATTTGAATACTTGGTAAGGTGCCAGGGTTCGAGGTGGAGGTTTCCGAGAGTCATCGTAGTTCTCAAGAATATTTTCTAGAGGTATACTTTTGATATGGGGGCGCACCTCCTAATCATTGTTGGAAAAAAAAATCATTTTCCTTGTTTTTGATTTAAACCGTTGGATTGATTCATTCTTAATTGCATCGAGAAGTGTCTTATGCTCTTCGCGATGTTTAATTACTTGTATCAATTCTTTTATGCTTAGATGTTGTTCTTGTGAGGGGAAAACCCGTTCTGTGTCTTGCGATGTGGTCTCACAAGTTATTTTTTGTGTTTCATTTTTCTTGGAGTTTACTCATACCAGACTTATTGTCTGACCTGAGTGGTTTGTTTTGTCTAAACTCTTGGGTACTCGTTTATATTTGAGTAGTTTAGGAATGACAGGTTTCTTTGGGCTCTTTTGAAGATGGTGGACGAGCAGGAGGCTCCTTATCTATCTAGCTATCTATTTTTGCTATTATGAGATGTTGGTTTTATGTATGTATATTTTGTACCAGCAAGTGTAAAGGTAGGTTATTATAACTACCTAGGCTTATAGCCTGATAACTTCATGTTAGGGAGTAACCTTATGTACTGTCTTATTGTTATATTATATTTAACCCCCATTGTGATATTTCTGTTCTGTTCTTTTATTTTACTCCATGACAACTCGTATTTTGGATGCTTGGACAATGGCAGACGAATACCATGGATATATCGTTCCCAGGGGTCAGAAAGGTGGGTCATCACACCTGCGTTGAAATAGAATGTTCATGGAGGCCATTCATGTGCATTAAATGCAATATTTCTACGCATTCTACTGCAAATTGTTGCATGCAAGTAGGTCATGAAAAGAATATTGATAATAGTGGTGATTCATGCATAACAGTGTACAAACAAGGTATACATAGAAGAATAAACAACCAAGGAAAAATGTTATAAAAAGCATACAAGTAGACACTGCTACTATGCATAACATTGATTCTATAGTAAATGTTCCTAACAATCTTAACCATGTGCATCAGCCGTTGAATAACATATGCATCACTACCACTCTGCCAATAAATAATCTTCATGCAACTCCTATTCTTAATATCTCTCTTGAAGAATCTCCAATAGAGTATTCCAAATCAGATTTTCTAACATGTAACCTTAAATGGCTATCCAACAGAATACAAAAATTGTAATCGGTTACAAATTCAGTGAAAATGGTTCTATATGTGTAATCTATTTGGGCGTTTATTGGACAAGCGCCCAGTAATCAAATGCTTGTTTAACAAATGCCTAATCTTCAAGTACCTTTTGAACATGCGCCTAAAATCATATACGTAATTTACAATTTCTAATTTGTGAAGCTCAGGCGCTTGTTTAACCAGTGATTGGTCTTTAGGCGCTAGTTAAAAAAGCACTTAAACATCAAATGTTTGTTTCAATTTCTCTTGGACAAATCAGTAAGGTTACATTTTACGACGCCACAAAATGTAATTTTGGACCAAAAATTATTAGAGATGCTCTTACCACTGAACATGATCCCTCCTCTTTCCTAAAGCACTTTACATTTCTGATGATCGACAAAACAAAACACGACATGAAACAATTTCATCTGAAACTGACCACTTGCACACACCATTCTCTATCTAAAGGACTTTTCTGAAGAAACTATCCAACTATCACCTACCACGATCTCGCACACGAACACTAATGCAGGTACCACCTCAAACATGTAAGATTTGGTGATACAATATTCCCAAGTGCAGAAGATTTGGAAGATATTGTTGATTTCAGTGATATAATATTTCTAATTGTAGAAGATTTGAAAGATATTTGAGAAAATTACTCAAATATATATTTTACAGCATTAAAGAGAGTAATAAATTATCTACATGAGAAGAAGAATTATTTTGGGAGATTGAGGTAGTCAATTAATTCTCTAATTCGCTGATTAAAGAAGGAATCTTATCAGGCGCATATAAATCGAGGAAAATTGGAAAATCAAATGGATAAACATTTCTTGTATAAATAGGAGAATTAATGAGGCATTGATTTATGACCATAAAACAATTACTTCAACCCCAAGTAATAATCTCTATATAAAGGCGGAGATTAGCATAAGTGGAATTATCTCTCTCAATTGTATTTCTTATTCTTCTTCTCCATTATCAATCTTGTAAAATTTTCTCCTCTTAGAAAGTAATAAAATCTCCTCTCCCCAAGTGGATGTACACTGCCTCATGGTCATGGAACCACTATAAATCCTGTGTGTTATTTTCTTTTATTGCTTGATCTGTGATTGCTTTTAGCTGGTGACTATCTGTTGTTTGTTTTGCCTCACCATCAATATGGTCCTATTTGTTTTTTCGCAAGGTTGGATTTTTTTTTTGTTCCTAAGGCGATCTTGAGGGATTTTTTCCTAATAGTCTGGTATCAAAGCAACAAGGTTGATTGAGAATGGGTGTTAAGCATTATGGCAGGAGATAAGGAGACTCCAACGGTTGTACCAAGACCCTATGTTAGAGGGACCTACATTGCATCAGGATCTGGTTTAGCAATAGAGCAGTCGAACGGAGATAAAGACTTCGAAAAGTGGAAATGGAGGATGAAAGTTGTTCTGATGAGAAAAGAAGATCATCCTGTGGTGTTTGCTCCTGAGGAGTGGACGGTTGAAATTTCAATCGTGGAAAGGAATGAGATGGAAAATGGGCATTTACTACTTTGCAATTAGCTATGCGAGAAAATGTTATTTATGAGATTAGCGATGAAACTACTGCTAAGGGAATTTGGACCAAGCTGGAAAATCTATATCTAAAGAAATCTTTGACTACCGTCTGATTTTGTTGAAGACTTTTTTGATCATGAGAATGAGAGATGGTACTTCTATAAAAGAGCATCTGGGTTTCTTCGACGATCAAGTGATGAAGATAAAGACCATGGATTTGAATCTAGATGAAGAGCATATGGCTATGATTCTCATGTATTCCCTTTTGCAGCATTACACGCGTTTCGCTAACAGCCTCATCTTTGCAAAAGGTACCTTGATTGTTGAAGATGTGAAGTTGGGTCTTCTATCTAAAGACTTGAGGGATCAGATAAAGGAGATGGGTGAAGGTAGAGGAGGAATTAGTAGTCAAGGTCTATTTGTTGAAAGAGGGAGAGAGGAGAAGAAGAAGGTTGGCCTCTAGATAGTTACAAGGGTCAGCACTACATTGGTGGAATAGTGTCACTACCGGAGTACCGAAAGAGCATTTAACTTGGGCTGATTTTAAAACGAGATTTGAGCAGAAGTTTATATCTGAGTTTGCTAAGTTTGAGCTGATGAGGAAGTTTATGGATTTAGTGCAAGGAGAAATGTCAGTAGTTGAGTATGCTACTAAGTATGAAGAGCTGTCTAGATATAGATATGTTATTATAGATACTGACATCAAAAGGAGTAAGAAGTTCATTTGGGGATTGAGGCCCGAGCTTGCTAGAATGACCATGACACATGTCTGTATCCTTGTAATATAGTGGTAGAGATGGCCATTCGCCATGAGCAGTTACTTGCTGATCTTGCTAAAGAGAAGTCAGTGGAAACTCAGGGTTCTCAGGGGAAGAAGAGGAAGTTCTTTAAAAAGAAGGGAGCCCAGAAGGGAAAAACTGCTAAGAAGTCTAAGGGTAGGTAGTTTGCTATAAGTTTGATAAGAAGGGTCACTTTGCCAATGAATGCCTGTCAGGAAATGGAAAGAAAGCTGCAAGTAAGAAGAATGTGAAATGATTCAACTGTGATCAAGTTGGGCATTACAAGAATTAGTGTCCAGAACCAGTTAGAGAGGACAAAGGAATTTTTTTTGCTATAGGACCAGCTAGGCCTACTGCAGCTGATAAAGGAATGACTGTGATAGAAGGTACGCTTTTGATTTAAAGTATTCCAGTTAGAGTACTTTTTGATACCGATGCATCACATTCATTTATATCTCAGTATTTGGTTGATAGATTATGTTTAGAACCCACCTACCTTGTTACTTCCTTCAGAGTTGCGAACCCAATAGGAGGATATGCAACTCAAGGGTTGAGATGTGATCAGTTAAAGCTTGACTTGTTAGGTCATAAGTTTGCCTACAATTTGCATGTTATATTATTTCGTAGATTTCAGAATCATTTTGGGTATAGATTGGCCGGGTAGGTATGAGGCTAGAATATTTTGCCAGGATAGGGAAATATCATTGAGACACCCTGATAGTCATAACCGAGTGATATTCTCAGTAGAAAACACTGACCAGAGTACTAGTGCTTTGCTTAATGCTATTGAGGTAGAAAATGAGTTAAGTTGGGTTTGAGTAGCAAGAAAATTTGTAGATGTCTTTGAGCTAGTCACTAGACTACCACCTAGAAGGGTTGTTGAGTTTAGAGTAGATCTTGTGCCAGGAGCTGAACCTATAAGTAGGCCATCTAGCAGGATGACACCAACTGAGATGAAGGAATTGAAGGTACAACTAGTGGATCTTGAAGGAAGAAATTTTATTAGACCAAGTAGTTCGCCTTAGGGAGCGGCCGCGATGTTCGTGAAGAAACCCGATGGGTCGTTAAGGATGTGTATTAACTATCGTAAGCTAAATGAAAGGACAATTAAGAATAAGTATACTTTGCCAAGAATAGATGATCTGTTTGCTCAGTTGAGTGGAGTTAGAGTGTTTTCCCAGTTGGACTTGGCAACATGTTTCCATCAGTTAAAAGTGGCAGAGGACAGTATCCCTTTGATAGCATTTCGAACTAAGTATGGTTTATATGAGTGGTTGGTGATGCCATTTGGATTAACAAATGCACCTGCTTTCTTTGTGGATTTGATGAACCAAGTTTTCCGAGAGTATTTGGATAAGTTTATGCTGGTGTTTATAGATGACATTCTATTTTACTCTACAGATGAGAGAGAGCATGAAGTTCATCTTAGAGTGGTACTTGAGACGCTGAGGCAGAATCAGCTAAAGGCGAAGTTTACCAAGTGTCATTTCTAGAAGAAAGAGGTAAAATTTCTTGGTCACATGGTTTCAGAGAAAGGATTGTCTGTCAATCTAGATAAGATTGGAGCGGTAAATAATTGGAAGAGACCAAAGACGGTGACTGAGATCAGGATTTTTCTTGGACTTGCTGGCTACTACCAAATATTCATTAAGGATTTCTCGCGGATAGCAGCACCTTTAACTAAGCTAACCATGAATAAAGTGAGATTTGTTTGGTCCACAAATGTGAGGAGGCATTCCTTAAGTTAAAGCATTTGTGTGACCAATGCACCCGTGTTAGTAGTTCTAGATGGAAACCAAGGATTGGTGGTGTATACTGATGCATGTGGAACTGGACTAGGAGCGGTGTTGATATAGAGTGGTAAAGTCATTGACTATGCATCTAGGCAGCTTAGACCACATGAAGTTAGATATCCTACTCATGATTTGGAGTTGGCAGCTGTGATCTTCACATTGAATATTTGCAGACATTATGAGAGATTTGAGTTATATACCGATCATAAGTCTTTATGGTATTTATTCTCTCAGAAGGAGTTGAATATGAGACACCAGAGGTGGCGGGAGTTCTTAGCTGCATATGATTTCGGTATAGAATATACACCAAGAAAAGGTAATAAAGTGGCTGATGCTTTTAGCAGGAAACATCAGAATCTGGTGTTAGCTATGTTGGTGGAATGGAAAGATTTAAAAGCTTTAGCCAGTTGTGGTGTGTAGTTAAGATGAACTGCTGGTTCTAGCCAGAGTATCGCTAGACTATCTTGCTTAGAATTTCGACTAGTATTGATTGAGAAATTGCTTCTAAGCAAAAGAAGGATCCTATATTAGCTGAAAGGATCAAAAGACTAGAAGTTGGAACATAGATCGATGATTTAAAGGATCTTAGCCTTGACCAGAGAGGATGGTTGAGAAAGAAGGGACGGTTGTGTGTTCAGAATATGGAGGACATAAGGAAAGAAGTTCTTGGAGAGTGTCATCGATCCAAGTTTACGATTCATTCTAGAGGAACCAAGATGTATTAGGATATGAAAAGAAACTTCTATTGGGAAGGCATGAAGAAAGATGTTGGCTTGTGGGTTAGTTAGTGTGCAAACTGTCAACAAGTGAAAGCTGAACATCAAAACCAAGTGGATTACTTCAACCTTTAAAGGTTCCAGTTTGGAAATGGATTCCATATCTATGGATTTTATAGACTGGTTACCAAGGTCAAATAGAGGTAATAAAAGTATATGGGTTATAGTGGACAGATTGACCAAGAGTGCCCATTTCATTCCAGTTAAGTCAACCAGAACGGCACCTGTTTTAGCTAAGTTGTTCATGAAGAACATAGTTAGATTACATGGATTTCCTAGTAGGGTAGTCAGTGATAGAGATGCATTGTTCACTAGTGAATTCTGGAAGAGTCTACGGGAAGTAATGGGTACCAAGCTTAATATGAGTACTACATATCACCCTTAGACGGATGGGCAGATGGAGGGAGTCAATAAGGTACTCGAAGATTTATTGAGAGCTTATGTATTGGACTTTGGTGGATCTTGGAAGGATCATCTAAATTTGGTTGAGTTTTCCTATAATAATAGTTATCAAACTAGTATAGGAATGACGTCGTTTGAAGCTTTGTATGAAAGACCATGCAAATCACTAGCATGTTGGTTGGAGACTGGAGGCAAATTAGTCTTAGGTCCAGATTTGGTTAGAGAGGCGTCAAAGAAGATTGAATAGATTCGAGGAAGGATGAAGGGGATAAGAGGCGTAAGGATCTAGAATTCTTAGTTAGAGATAAGGTTTTCATTAAGGTATAACCTATGAAGGCTGTGACGATTTGGAAAGTTAGGGAAGTTAGCCCCAAGATATGTAGATCCATTCTAGATTATAAAGAGGATTAGAAAGCTCGCATACAGAATAGAGTTTTCGAGCAGTTTGACAGGTGTCCATAATGTATTTCATGGGTCTCATCTTCGTAAGTATGTGCATGATCCAAAGACTACTATTCCTCTGATAGTGTTGGATGACTTAGTGGTAGAGCCTAATTTAACTTTTGTTAGACAACCAGTTCGGGTTGTAGCTAGAGATGAGAAAAGGTTAATGAACAAGACAGTCAGGTTGGTGAAAGTTCAGTGGAGCGACAATAAGAAGGACTGTACTTAGGAGACAAAGGACAAGATTAGAGATACTTATCCTGATCTGCTTTGAGGGTATATCTATATTTGATTTATATAGATAGTTGTTAGTCAGTTAGACTAATATGATTGTTAGATGTTGTTACAGATGATTGCTACGTTTAGTATTTAGTCCTTACTGAATTTTGGGGACGAAATTCTTTAAGTGGGGAGCTTGTAACATCCTTAATTTTTGATAACATTATTCAGGAAATTTAATTAGATAAATAAAATAAAATAATGATGATAAGGAGATTGAGATTTGAATAAATTATATATAGGGGCGTGCTTGTTAACAAGATAAATGGGCTTTAAATTGGTTTATTGGTTAATTAAACTACACATGGGCATATTAGTAAATTAGCCAATTTATATACACGGCTATACACTCCATTTCTTTGTCCATTCACGTTCATTTTATTTCTCAAATCAAAACAAATACAAGTAACCCTGAAATAGCCGGGCATTACCAAGAAGGAAAAGAGGAATTTTAATCTAAAGCTAAGGATCAAAAGCTAGGGAGGATTAATCAACAACAAATCTCAAATTCTTTATCAAGTTTAAGGTGAATAATAATCTTCTACCATCTCTGTTTTTATTCTATGATTATATGGTTTCAGATTTATGATTTAAATTTGTTTTTGTGATAAAATGGATGATGATATGCTTGAGTTATTTTATGATGATTTGTTTTAAACATGAATTTGCATGGTTTTGACATGAAACCGAGAATCAATGATTTCAGATTGCCATGGAAAATTTTTAGGTTAAGTAAAACATGATTTTGGAGATGGGTTTTAATTTTCAGAATTTTTCAAGCTATGGAAATTTTATTATGAATTTTTGATGAAAAATATGAGATAATTGTGTTTAAAATTTATTCCGGGAATTTCAGGAAGAAATTGGGTGTGAAATTTTAATATGCTTAATTACATGAAGAAATTGAATTCTTTTGATTTTTGGGGATTTTTTCCAATTGTTTTACTAGGGGAAATAAATTATTTTAAAAGAGGGGCTTTTTAGCAAATGTCGGTTTTTGGTTATATGGAAAGGTTTTAACTTTTAAACCTATAATTTTATATCTGAATAAATGCAGCAGTTTTAGATGTAAAGTATATGAAATTTTTTATGGCAGTCAATTAGTGCTTTACAAATAGACAAGTTGTTAGAAAGTAATTACTAAAAGTTGTTATAATTTAGCCTTTAAATCAGAAAAAGGCGTTCTGCCTCTATTAGAAAGAACCTTTCGCTTCCTTTGATTTCGCCTCGTCCCAGTCGAAAACAACACAGTCGAAACCAATACATAAGATATCACTTAGATGGTATACAGTGGATTGGAAGGTGGGTGGAAGCCTTGGTGTCGAAAGGTTAGCCTTCAATGGAGTCGAAGCCCTGCTTTGTTTTCATAAGTTAACATTCCTGCCTAGTTTTACCTAAAGTTTTTGACACAGTCGAAACATATGCTTTCGAAAAGGTTTTATAACTAGCTTTCAAAGAAGGTTGTCATGTTGTGTTAAAGCATTTGCTTTCGAAGGAGTACCTTTTTCCTTTAAATAATTGCTTTCGAAAGGATAGGTTCCGACCTAGTCGAGACCTAGCAGCTACTCTACCTTTCGATTATATTGACCAATAATGCTTTCGAAAGGTAACCGTTATTTTTACCTTAAACTAAACCTTTTCCTAATTTCTTTCAAAAGGGTTGAGGGTTTCAAAGGTGATGGAGTCGAAAGGGGTTTCGACTCTGTCCTTCAAAGTTTTTATTTTGAAGGTTTTGCTTTCGACCAGATAGTTCCGACACCATCATTTTTCCCCAAATTAATGTTTGTTGGTTTAGAAGGAGATACTTTTGTATATAACCGTTTCGACCCAAATATTGTTTTTAAGAATAAACCCAATGTTTTCAAAAGGGGTACTTTCATTTGTTTCGAAGCTCTATATTTAAAAAGATGATTTGTTACTATCGAAAGGTATGTATACAATGTTTTGAAAAGAAGTCTTTGCTTTCGAAGGAGGCTATCCAGAGGTTTCGAAAGAGTTGTTTTTATGGTTTCAAAACATAAACTCATCTCAATTTAATGTGATAACCATAGCATAAATAAAAATTTTGTAAATGTTATTCACATTGTTATTAATCCATAACTGTATTTTGGAGAAAGGGCAGAATAACCAGTTAGGTTGACCCAGTAGTGAATATAACTTAACAAATGTTAAATTCATAATTAAAGATATTGGCAGGGGCCAATAGGTTCACAATAAGCCCATAAAAACTGTATGATATTGGCAAGGGCCAATAGGTTCATAGTCAGCCCATGAAAACTATGATTTGATACTAGCAGAGGGCAGTAGGTTTGTAGTTAGCCCATGAAAACTATATCCGAATTAAGATATTGGCAGTCCATCAATAGGTTCCTAGTTAGCTCATAAAAACTAGGATAAGAAATAAGATATTGGAGTAACCAATAGGTTCTTAGTGATCCCATGAAAACTAAGTAACTGGACAGATAGTCCTTAACGTTTAACAGGTTAATAGTAACCCTAGAAACTATAATTGAAACAGATAGTCAGAATGAATGGGGATGGGTAATCCAGAATTGATTTATTTGTTTTGCATACCATCATAATGTTTTGAAATGCTATGTTTTAACCATTGTGGATGCAGGAGCACAGTATATGGTTTTATAAATGTTTTAGGATACTAGTGAGGGGAAAACCCATTCCGCTAAGCGACGTGGTCTCATTAGATATCCAAATGGTTTGAGATGGTAATTTATTACTCATACCAGGCTTTATGTCTGACTCGAAGTTTTTGTTTTCCCCTTAAACTCTCGGGTACTCAATTGATTTTGAGTAGGTTGAGAACTAAGGTTTACAGGTGTTCTTTTAGACGAATAAAGCTTTTGAAGACGTATAGGAGGCAAGCTTGTTATTAGTGTTCTTTTATTTCCGTTGTGTGTTTGTTTGTAAAGGCAAATTGTTTTCTTGTCTATCTATATACTCTGATCTACCAAAGGGGTATCTTCATATGTCGCTCTTGGCATATTTTGTAATAATTATATGTTATCTGAACGTGGTCTGCAAATTGGGATTATTTAATTAATTTGGAATATTTGAAATGGAATGTGGAACTTGCTTGTTATTTAAATTTTTTCCATATTCTTTTGTTTCTGTGTATCAATGTATCTAATATCGCCGTATTTGGTCATCAAGAATTAATAATTATGCATGACTACAGCATCCGTAGCCGTTAGTTATGGACCTCCAAGTAGGGAGATGTTACAAGAAGTTTAAGGCTTGGAAGGTGCTTGTTGAGAACCAATCTGGTTCTAAGTTGAAGGTGCTGAGATATAATAATGGCAACGAGTTTGTCTCTGGGGAGTTTCTCAACTTTTGTAGACAGGATGGCATAAAGACATTTCACTACACCAGGTGATCCACAATCCAATGGAGTTGTTGAGAGGATGAATAGGACTTTACTTGATAAGGCTCGTTGCTTGAGATTGACGTCGGGCTTATCTAGAGGCTTTTGGGCTGAGGCATTATCGACTATGGTGGATATTATTAATCGAATTCTGTGCTCAACCATATATGGGAAGATTCTAGAAGAGAAGTGGAGAGGTAAAGCCATGCACCTTGGTTATTTTCATATTTTTGGTTGTCCTGTGTATGTTCACTATACAGATGATGATAAGTTGGAGGTTAGAGCATACAAGGGCATCCTCTTGGGATACACAGATGGTATCAAAGGGTATAGTATTTGGCACCCCGTTGATAAGAACATCGTTCATTCCAGATATGTTACTTTTGATGAGTCAGCAATGTTCAATCGTAAGAAAGACTTACCTACCACATCAGATGTTTCTAATAGGCATAAGGAGATGGAAGAGATTCCTATTTTACAGCCTAGTGGTAGAGTTGTTGATGCTGTTGAGAGTGATATAGATGCAGTTGATGTGACATCATAGAGTAGTCCATAGGTGCCTTCTAGTAGTTTTGGTGATGTGCATGAGACTAGAGGAAGTTCAGTTCAAGGTGGAGCTGAAAGGAGTTTAGGTGAAGTTGTACATACTCGGGCCAGTCGTAAGACTATTAGACCACCTGAGAGGTATGGTGATTGGTGGTATGCAAACCTTAGCCTTAGTGATTAGTTTAATTATGCCCATGTGATTCATAATGAGTTACTTGACCTTGATGAAGCTTTGAAGTCATGTGACAATTCGAAGTGGATGTGCACTATGGAAGAGGAGCTAAATTCATTGAAGAAGAATAAGACTTGGGATTTGGTACCTCCTCCTCAAGCATGTCGAGCACTAGGTTGTAAGTGGGTGTTCAAGATGAAGGATGATGGAAGATACAAGGCTAGACTTGTTACTAAAGAGTTTTCACAAAGAAAGGGATTGGAGTATGATGATTTTTTTTCTCATGTAGTGAGACATACCTCCATCCCTATTTTTCTTGATATAGTTGCCGCTCATGACTTGGAGTTGGAGCAACTTGATGTGAAGACCGCATTCTTGCATGGAGACTTGGATGAGACCATTTACATGAAGCAGTCAGACAGATATGTCGTAGATGGAAAAGAGAATTGGATTTGCAAGCTAAAGAAGTCATTGTATGGAGTTAAGCAGTCGCCTAGAGAGTGGTATAAGAGCTTTGATTCTTTTATGCTTTCACTTGGTTTTGATCATAGCATCAAAGACGCTTGTGTGTACTTCAAGCATTTGAAGAATGGTTATTGGGTGTATTTACTCTTATATGTGGATGATATGTTGATTGCTTTCAAGGATAAAGCTGAAATTGATAGTTTGAAGTTGAAGCTTAAGGCGGAATTTTAGATGAAAGACCTTGGAGAAGCAAGGAAGATTTTGGGTATGGAAATTCAAAGGGATAGGAAGCTTGAACTTTTGAGGCTTGCTTAAAAGGAATATATTCTGAAAGTGCTTGCTCAGTTTAGCATGGAAGGAGCAAAGGCAATTAGCACACCCATGTCTTTGCACATACAACTTTCTAGTAGAGGCTCTCCGATCTCGGAGAAGGACAAGGCTTATATAGAGAAGGTTCCTTATGCGAGTGTAGTTGGTAGTCTGATGTATTCCATGGTTTGCAATAGGCCTGACATTGCACAGGCGGTTGGATTGGTGAGTAGATTCATGTTAAAACCAGGAAAGATGCATTGGGAGGCAGCGAAGTATATTTTTAGATATCTTACAGGGACTCTAGACCATGGGCTTGTCTTTGGCGGTAGAGATAGAGATTTCAGCTTGGTTAAATTTGTGATTCTGACTATGTCGGTGATAGAGATCGAAGGAAATCAACCTCAGGTTATGTGTTCACCATTGGTGGGATAGCTCTTAGTTGGAGAGCGAGGTTGCAGACGATTGTGGTATTGACTACTGCAGAGGCAGAGCTTATAGCTGCGGTTGAAGCGGCTAAGGAGGAGCTTTACTTGAAGCGTTTGTTATGTGACTTGGGCTTCGTGTATGAAGGTATAGAAGTGAATTGTAATAGCCAAAGTGCAATTCACTTAGCTGAAAATCTGGCTTTCGGTTCAAGGACGAAGCATGTTGAGGTGAGAGAATCCTTTCTTGTCTCTATGGATGAAGA
Organism: Allium fistulosum; assembly: GCA_030737815.1. NCBI lineage: Eukaryota > Viridiplantae > Streptophyta > Magnoliopsida > Asparagales > Amaryllidaceae > Allium > Allium fistulosum. The sequence continues at coordinate 73,979,104 of CM060903.1, forward strand.
TAAGCTTGTACATCTTCAGAAGGTTCATACAGAAAAGAATGCAGTGAATATGTTTACCAAGTTGTTACACGTTGCAAAGTTCGAATATTGCTCGAACTTGATTTGCTTGATGAAGTGTTAGGTGCCATAGGGTGGCACGGGGTAGAGTGAATTGGTAGATGGAGACATTTGTTTTCATTGTAGAGATTGATATGTCCTACTTGGAGAGGGTACTTTCAACACTTTGTTGGCGGACGGTGGCCTTGTCAGAGTTCGTTAACAAAGTGCAATGGGTGATGACTATGCCGAATCTCATTGAGAAGTATCTGTGGTGTCTTGCTTGAGAGCTACTTGGAGTAAGAGGACGTGGGCGGAGTTGATAGGATTGCGGGGAAATATAGTATCAAGGTGGTGATTATAAGATTTGGTGATACAATATTTCCAATTGCAAAAGATTTGGAAGATATTGTTGATTTCAATGATACAATATTTTCGATTGTAGAAGATTTGAAAGATATTTGAGATAATTACTCAAATATATATTGCCTCTTTTATAGCATTAAAGAGAGTAATAAATTATCTATGTGAGAAGAAGAATTATTTTGGAAGATTGAGGTAATCAATTAATTCCTAATTAACTGATTAACGAAGAAATCTTATCAGGTGCATGTAAATTGGGGGAAATTGGAAAATCAAATGGATAAAAGTTTCCTGTATGAATAGGAGAATTAATGAGGCATTGATTTATGACCATACATAAATTACTTCAATCCCAAGTAATAATCCCTATATAAAGGTAGAGATTAGCATGAGTATAATTATCTCTTTCAGTTGTATTTATTATTCTTGTTCTCCATCATCCATTTTGTAAAATTTTCTCCACTTAGAAAGTAATAAAATCTCCTCTTCCCAAGTGAATGTACGCTACCTCGCGGTAGTGGAACCACTATTAACTTGTATGTTATTTTCTTTTGTTTCTTTATTTTTGATTGCTTTTAGTTGGTGACTATCTGTTGTTTGTTTTGTCTCACCATTAATCCGATCCTATTTGTTTTTCCGCAAGGTTATGTTTATTGTTCCTAAGGCGATCTTGATGGATTTTCCCCAACAAAACATAGTGACACCCTCTGCCAAAATCTGCTCTACCTTATTGTCCATTCCATAAGCATACTTATATATCATCAGTTCTTTTGATATGCCTAACTTTATTTCGTCGTCCCTACACAATTCAAACTCCATGCCGAACATGCTTGTTTCAACTTTATAATACAACTCCTCTCAAGAAAACAATAATAGCAAAACCATACTAGAAAATATTGTTGATTTATCAACTTCTCCATGCTTGCATGTGCATGCTGTGCATGACTCACTTGTACATGAACCCACACTTGATCTGCATACCCCTAATCTTGAACCACTACTTCTCATTAACCCTAACCATGAAAAATTCAAACTATCCCTATCTCACTTGTTTCAGTCTCCCCTAACTTTGACATCCCTTAAGCCCACCTATCCAACATCAGTACCACTGTCAAGTCTCCTCTCTCTACCCTCTCTACTACACCCTCCAAGCCAACTACAGGAAACAAACCAAGTGGGAAGAAGAAAGCAAAATACAAAACTGACATAGGAAACATGGGACCCATTGAAGACATGGATAAAAATATCATTTTTTCCATCGGTGAAACTACCTTAAACACACCATGCATGATGTTAATACATCCACATCCTCTATCAAAATGAAAACTAGGCAATCTACCAACCATCTAAATGAGTCTTTATTTAATTCAATCGATACTATAGGATCAGGGAACGTAAGGGGTGCCAATCTGCCCCTTTGACAAAATGAAATGAAAAGACTTGTAATGGGTCAACAACTTAGCATGCTTACAATTCTTGAAACCAAACTTGACGAGTCTAAGGCAATTTCTGTTTCATAGATAGTTGGTCCTAACTGGAAACATGAATGCAACCTTTTGGATGCCCCTTATGGTAGAATTTTGATTCTTTAGGATGACGACATCTTTAAAATAAGTAAAATATCTCAAACTGTCAACACATCCACTTTAATGCCACTTATACTCACTCCTCCACAAATTTCCTTATCACTTTCATATATGTTCTCAACTCCATCACACAAAAACAATCTATAGTTGACCTTATCCCTACCCTCCAATAACAGTCTCATTGGATCTGTATTCAGACTTCAACTATATGTATAAAGAAAGTCATAAAATAGGTGGATACCCCTTAACCCTATGCCTAAATCTTTCCTTCTCTCTCTATATATCTACAGCAAATCTTATCCCACTTCCTTCCTATGTTCCCCTACACACATGGAACAATAAAGCACACAACTCTCCTAGAACTTTCTATAAATTAGACCACTCCTTCATTAACTATGTTGCTCTAACAACCTAGCCTACCTTAGCTGCTTTTATTGAACCACGGACCCTCTCTGGTCATAACCCAATAATTCTAAAGTAGGACACTTCCAGGTTGAAAAACTATCCTCGTTTTAATTTTTTTTTACTTTTGGTATAACATATTTATTTTTCTTCTATCTTATAGAAATCCCGGAACCAGCACATATTTGGAAACGCCATGTTCAGACTACAACACAAACTCAAAAAACTAAAATAAACTATGAAGGGTTGGAGCAAAAGTGAGTTTGAAAGAGGCACTTGGAAATCTAAAGAAATCAGGGTTTTCCTTGCCTCTGCACATGCCAACCTACACAATGACCCAACCAATCTTTCCCTCCCTGAAATAGAGCATGATCTCGACAACAAATTGCACATAACCCTTCTTCATGAGAGTGAAATAGCTAGGCAAAAAGTTGGCTTTCTTAATGAGATGTATAGTGACAATAATACAAAATAGTTCTACCAACTCCTTAAAGCTAAACAGTTAACAAGCACTATGCACTCTACTGATGAAAGTTCTTGAACTATACACAACGGTGCATATGGAATTGCACTTTCATTTATTAATTATTGATAGGTCAACTCAATGATGAGTACTATAAAGATTCCTTAACTCTCTAATGATGAAAACAAAAACCTCATCACTAAAGTTATATATACTAAAATAAAGTTTCAACCCCAATAGCTGTAGTGGTCTTGATGGTTTCAATGTCTTCTTTTTCACTAGCTGCTGGAATACTATCTTCACTGAATTTTTAAAAGTTGTTAATCATTTTTTCAACAGTGGTGTACTGCTAGGTGGCATAAAGTCACCCAACATTACAAGTTTACAACTCATTTCTAAGACCGAACAACCCTCTAAAGTCTTTGATTTCAGACCAATCAATTGCTGCAATGTAATATATAAAAGCATTGAGAACATCTCTCTACAAGACTAAAACCCGTGCTATGTAAAATAATTTCACCCAACCAATCAGCTTTACTGAACTCCAAAAGCATTAGTGATAATATATTCCTCGCATAGGAATTGATGAATGGGTATGCTAGAGTTTCCGCATCTTTTAGATGCCTTTCTCATTTAAACATACAAAAAGCCTATGATAATATTTAGTGGGATGACTTGATTACCAAAATGTCTAAAATGAACTTCTGTCCCCTTTATCAGAGATACATGATTGTATCTCATCCCTACATTACTCTATAATCATTAATGGAGCCCCATATAATTACTTTGTAGTATGACAAGGGATCGGGCAAGGAGACCCACTCTCTACCAACCTATTCATCACTATAATTGAACTTCTGAACATTCTGCTTAACCAAGCACTTACTGACAAGACCATGGACACCACCCCATGTGCAAACATTCTCTTATATCCAACTTATCCTTTACTGATGATATAATTGTTTTCACTAAACCTAACCATTAATCTCTCCTAGCCCTAAATAGTATATTTGAAAATTTTAGTATGCTTATTGGTTTCTACATCAACAAGAATAAATCCAATTTTCTTATAGTAGGGTTACCCACTGCCTTTAAAGACAAAAATGCTCTAAATTTCTTAACTCAATGAGATGCTAATGAGCTCTCTTACCTTGGAATTCCCCTGATATCTTACATAATAATTGTTGCCTCTTGTGTGCCTCTATATGATAGAATTATTAAAAGATTAACAAAATGGACTAACAACCAGCTAGTTGAAGTTAGCAGACTCACAGTCATTGGATCAGTTGCAAGTTCTATGACTATTTATTGGAGCACTTATTTCATTTTTCCTAAAAAGCTTCTAAACATGATCAAATGACCTTTCAATCATTACTATTAGCATGGTGATCCTCACTCCAGGAAACTATCTCCTATTGCAAATGATAAAATCCAAATGCCGAAGAAATATGGTGGCCCCTATATTACTGACTTAGTTGTTAGTTTTATTTATGTAAGAAAAACTAGGAAAAACGATTATATCTTCATGCAATCACAATTAAATAATCGAACGAACCGCTAACCATTTTTCATGCTAGCAGCCAATTTGAAGCTTTGGAACGGTGCTCTTCTTCCTCTTAAGAAACGGTTAGGAATAGTGTTTTTTTATAATTTCAGAATCGCTTTTCCTTGCTAAAATAAACTGTATTATGAGTATATTTAGATGGTGAATATATCTCTTTTTATATAGTGGGAGAGAACCAAAATCTTAAGCATTGATGACTCAAAGACGTTACGAGTCTTTCTTTATTTCAATACTTAATGTCTTAAAAATGTTACGAGTCAATCTTTATTCCACTAATCATCATGTGAATCAAAATTTAGCCCAAATACGTTATTAAATATTTATCATGCGCCAATATTAATTAATAAGACCATGCAATCGGAAATTACATTAATATGGAATTTGATTTGGAGAGTAATGAATATTAATTTATATAATTTTGTAAACTAAATAATTATTAATTAATTTTTAGCAGTCTTCCACCTGGCCTTATAATTATATTAGACATCCTTAATTGTACAATATTTGATTAATGTGGTTTGCTTAAATTAAATGAATCACGAATGCAAGTCATGGAGATTCCATGCTATTCTAGAGTATGGTCCCTTCCATATACTACAACATCAATGTTCAATTCATCCAAGCCTTCAATATTCGTACCTTAATGGCCTCATAATATCCCTTTCAATGTGGGACTATCTCTATCACATAATTATTCATAATTATATGCAAGCATTTCTTAAAAGACAGAAATGATAGCACTCGGAAACATCTTCATTGATATCGGAATAATAAGTGTCATACAACTAAACCAAATAGAAATCCTAATAAAAATTATTTGAGACCCATCTCTTTGACATGTTCAAAAAAAGTCCTCGGGGACATTCCTTTCGTAAGAGGATCTGCTATGTTATCATCAGTACTAATATGACTAATTAACAATTTATGTTTTTGAACTTCTTCTCTCACTGACAGGTATTTCATCTCAATATGCTTTGCTGCTTTAGTATACATATTGTTCTTCGAAAAGAAGACTATTGTGATGTTGTCATAATAAATTTTGAATAGCTTAGATATAGCACCCACAATTCTGAGCTCTGAAATAAAATTACGGAGCCATAATCTATGATTTGTAGCTTCGAAGCAGCTATGAATTCAGTCTTTATAGTGGATGATGCAATTACGCTCTGCTTTGCACTTTTCCATGAGATGACTCCTTTAGTAAGAAGGAAAAATAACCCCAAGTGCTTTTTCTATTGTCGGTGCATCCACCAAAGTCCGAGTCTGAGTAACTAATTATCTCAAGATGATCAGTTTTACTATATGTGAGCATGTAGTCTTTGGTACCTTACAAATATCTCGGTACTTTCTTTGCAGCATTCCAATGATAATAACCTGGGTTACTTTGATATCTGCCTAACATCCCGACTACAAAACTAATGTTCGGTCTAGTACGAACTTATGCATACATCAAGCCCCTATGAGCAAAGCATAAGGCAAAGTTTTCATTTGCTCCTTTTCCAAATCACTTACAGGTCATTGATTTAAACTGAACTTATCCCATTTTTGTAGTGGAATATTAACAGAGTTACAATTGTGCATCCTAACCCTTTCTAAAATCTTAGTGATATAAGTTTCTGAGACAATCCCAATGTTCCTCATGATCCATCTCCAGATATTTCTATCCTAATCACAAAGGATGCCTCACCTAAATCTTTTATCTCAATATTTATAAATTATTTTCACTAAGTGTACGTTTTGTTCCAATATTAGGATGCATGGTAACATGGGTTTCATTTATATAATTCTTATCTAGATTTTACTTGTATAAACCAACACACAAAATTCCAGAGCCGACATTAATTGAATTCTTAAATAAACCAAAACCATTGTTTTTAAATTCAACCATAAAACCTTCAATAACAAGTTTGGAAATAGAAATTAAATTTCTAAAAACAGTAGGAACAAAAAAGGTTTCTTTTAAATCTAAAATCACTCCAGAACTTAAAAGCAGGCAAAAAGCTCTAATTGCTTCAATTTTGCTTTCGCTTTATTTCCCTTTAGTGATAATGATCATTAGGTTTTATTTTATGGGTCATAATGAATCCTTGCATCGAATTCGAAACATGACATATAGAGCCAGAATCAATCCACCAAGTACTAGAAGGAATGTCTATAATATTTGATTCGAAACAAACATTAAGAAAATGCTTACCCTTCTTCTCGGACCAAGCTTTCCTCTTATGAAAATCCTTCTGGATGCGATCCTTCTTTTTACAGAAGAAGCACTTGTTGTTCTTTTCCTTCTTCCCTATAGATAATGATGGTTCTCCTTGATTAGATGGTCATCGGGACCTTTGTTAAGTCCCTTTCTAGTCTTCTTCTTAAAACCATTTCCTTTAGTTATCAGATTTGCCACATGTCGTTTAGTTACATAGCCACCCTATTGCTTAACTCTTGCTTCTTCCTGAACCAACATGCATTGCAAATCGTTTTGCATTCCACTTATATTTTATAGTATTGTAATTTATTTGAAGAGGCCCATATTCAGAAGGAAGGGAGTTAAGGGCAAATTGGACGAGAAAAGAGTCGTCTACACGAGAAAAGAGTTGTCCACAGTCATGTCCAAAACTCTACGTTTAGTAGCCAGATTTGTCATATCAATTATGTGCTCATTCAAGGTTCGACTGCCATCAAACCTCATTATGGAAAAATCTGCCATAAGTTTCCAAGCAAGGGATTTATTAGCAGAACGGAAGCAATCTTTGTTGTTATTCGAAATATATTTTTCTTTTGTTGTTTCTAGTAGGGATGTCTTAATGTTAGGTGCTACGCACATACGCATAAACATAAGTGTCAGTCTATTTGATCGTGACCATTCAACATGAATAGCTATCTCATCCTTGCTGCTAGTATCAGTAATAGCAGTGAGTTCATCACTTATGATAGAATTGTCTAGGTCAAGAATTCCCAAGCTGAACAATATTTGATTGCTCTATTCAAAAAAGTTAGTGCCATCAAATTTGGCATAGGATTGAGCTTGTGTAAAAGGTTGAGGGGAACTGGAAAATTTTAACATTGCTCACAAAATTAAATCTTACACACAACTATAATAGCAAGGATCGATAATGAATTGTTGATGAATTTATAATTGGCTAAATTTTTAATCAATACAAATGCTATAGAATCTTTGTTAAACGTCATATAATATTTGGATTCTAAAAAATTTTGCTCTTTAATTTATTTGTCATGCCTCAATAAGTTTGGAAACTTTGTTTGTCGCCTAAACATTAAATTCCATGACTAATAGAGTTAATATCAACTATTTAGCTTTATAATATTTCTAATGTTTGTTTAATTTGAATATCAGCATTTGTTGCGCATCAACTCAAATTACAGCAAACATAAACTATAATTAATGTAAGTATATTGTCTGCTCATGTAGTCCCAGCCTTTGTTTGGCATTTGACTTGAATCGTAATGATAATTTCTTACATTATATGACTTAATATATTCAATCAAACATTAATATGAATAATTCATATGTAATCAACATATTTTTAACTACATCCAAATATCAACAAATGGTCTTTAATCAAAATTTCATGGACATATATATTTTGGACATAAAATACATGAATTTTACCAAAAATTGAGTTTTCACCAAATAATGAAAGATGATTATGCCATAAATTCAAAACATTTTGCGAAATCTTAATATTAGTTTTCTGTTAAAATTTATAAGCCCTAACATTATTTCCTTAAATGGCAAAATCAGGATTATAAGGGCTTAAGTGAAGTTTTACTTCTTTAGATTGAAGGTGAAATTATTTTTTTACAGATAGCATGAGATTTTTAGAAAGTCACTCTGATACCACATGTTAGTTTTGTTTACATAAGAAAATCTAAGAAAAATGATTTAATCTTCATGTAATCACAATTAAATAATCAAATGAATCACTGACCTTTCTCTATGCTAACAGCCGATTTGAAGCTTTGGAATGGTGCTCTTCTTCCTTTTAAGAAACAACTAGGAATTGTATTTTTTATAATTTCGGAATTTCTCTCCCTTACTAAAATAAACTATGTGTTATGAGTATATGTAGATGGTGAAGATATATATGTTTATATAGTGGGAGAGGGCCGAAATCTTATGCATTGATGACTCAAAGACGTTACGGGTCTTTCTTTATTCCAATGCATTGATGATTCAAAAACGTTACGAGTTAATCTTTATTCCACCAACCATTTTGTGAGCCAAAATTTAGCTCAAAATACGTTATTAAATATTCATCATGTACCCTTATTAAATTATATTAATTACATTATTGTGGAATTTCAAAAGATTTGGACAGTAATGAATATTAATTTGTACAACTTTGGAAACTAAATAATTATTAATTAATTTCCAACATTAATTACATGGAACATGGCTGCTGTTTCTAAAATAACCAACCAAATTCTTCATAACATAAATAACCTCCTTATCAAATGGCTTAAGCATCATTATGTACTTCACAAATAGTTCTAGAACCTACCTATCCCCCAAAATTGCGGCTGGTTTCAGAGGAATATCATCAATCATAGAGACATCTTCCTTCTTCACATCCAGACTGTACCATCACCCACTAACAACATTAGCTTCTGGTACTCTCCTTGGTCTTCTTATAGCCTAATCATCGCCTGAAGTATCCCTCATAGCTTGAGGGTTCAAACTGGCATCTCTAATAATACTAAAGCAAACATTGTTTTTCAAATAGCACTATCTCCCTGCCTCATTCTAGCTCCCAATTTATTTGTTCTCTTTAGAGTTTCATCTCTATGCGAATCATCTCGTGAACTACTACTAATGTTCATTGGAATCCACCTAGGTGTAATCTCTCCATCTATGGAATATACAAACTTATCACTTCATTTCATTAAACACTTTCTTTCCCATGGTCCAAAAGAATATGGTCCTAATTTGGTTCGAAAGGTGATAATCTAGTGTTATGGAAGGCGTCTGCCAACTCAATGCGTATCTAAATAAATTGAAAGTGGCTGAAATCGTTGAAACTGATATATGTATATTGTTCAAGACTGAACATGAAATAAACACTCACTTATTCCTCGAGTGTGCTTATGCTCTACTCATATGGAAACATCTCTTCTATAGCTATGGCTTTGATCCCCCAAAAAAACTCGAATGAGGAATGGAATAGACTCTTTAAAGCGACTAATCGACATATTCCAAAAGCTGTAATGCTACCGAGCCTGCTAAACAAAACCATCAAAGGCCTTTGGTTTGAAAGGAACAATCGAATCTTTGATCATCTACAATTATCATTGCTTGCATTATCAAAGCTAATTGGAGGGAAGCTCAAGGTGAAATTGAATAATTAGAGGGCATACAACAATATTAATACCTTATTCACTATAGCATTAATTTTTTATTTGGGCTCTACAAGTTGGGCCTGATTTTTTTTCATGTGTTTTTTATTTTTCCCTTCTTTGGCTTCTTTCCTATGTATTTCTTTGTAACTCTTTTCAATTAATAAATCTGGTAAATGGACAGTCAACCCTGCTTGCCTCGGTAATACGCATTGCTCAAGGGTTTGACAATTTTTTTCTTCTTTTCTTATATAAAGATAACATACATACATAGATATGAATATATTGGATTTAAATTTTAAATTTTAAATTTTAAAAAATATACTTTTGTAAAAATATACATATACATACATACATATATATATACGTGTGTTTATATATATATATATATCCAAAGTTAAATACACACAAACTTGTGCGCGCACACACACACAATATATATATATATATATATTGGTAGAAAATAAAATAAAGTCAATCTAAATATTTAAAATATAGAATATATATAGGTATACACACATTTATATATTATTCAATAAATTATATTTGTTCAAAAACTTTTTTGCTAAAATTTTAACCTAAAAAACTATTTGTTTATATAGCCAAAATGAACAAAAATATTATTATTTATATAGCTGAACACACACACACACACACACACATACACATATATATATATATTCCTCTAGAAACATGCACAGATATATTAAGAAGATATTATGTTAAATAATGATATTATTTTCTAATATACATATACATGTCCATATACATATACATATACATATATGGGGCAAATTCTATTCAAACGCCAAGAAATGCTATACCTACACCAAAACTCTGAACAAATAAGGATACACCAATTTTTACATTCTATGCACCATAAAAATTACAAAACTACCCATGCCTCTTAATAAAATTACATTCCTTACATTGGTCTTCATTTTTTTTAAAAATAAAGTTTTCAGATCATAATCCAACATAATAAATTCAATTCTATATGCTTACATAAATTTTCATGCACGTCTTTTAATTATTATCAATCCTTACGGGAGGAGAATTATCAATATCTATTTTAAAAATCATTATCTCAATTTTGTTAATTTGAAAGATAAATAAATCAGAAAGGAAAAAAGACAATAAAACTAGTATCTCTTTAATTCTATTCTATTTCAAGTTTGTAGCGAATTCCATAATTAAAACTATTAATGTTTCTTCATGTTTTTATAAAACTTATGGTTTTAATTCAATATGTTACAAAAACAATTATTACTGTTGTAATAAAGAAGAAGGATAAATTTGCCCTAAAATTAATTTTGAAAATATAGGTGTTAGTTAAGTAATTGTCGGTATCTGAATAGAATCAGCCTACACACACACAAAGGCTCTACGTTGTTACTCTTGTAAATGTCATAGATTAATTTATAGCATATAATGATATTCATATGGTGAATGTGAATCTCCATTAAATGAAGTAAAACAATTAAATTTTGAATTAAATTTAAACTGATTTAAAAAATCTAAGTTATAATATATATATAAGTAATAAATAACATAAAATAGAATAAATTCAAATAATAAACTCTCATTTTATAAAATGTACATTAAACATGATTCAGTACAAATGAATTATTCATGTAAATATAATATAAAGATCTAGTGCAAAATTAGTAAAAGGGTTTTCTTTTGGAATTTCCCATTTCGTCCTCTGCCAATGCATCTAAAACAATAATAATATGCACACTTAGGACAGTCATGGGTGTATAAGATAGGTGTTTAGCTAAGGAGAAAGTTGCTCTTAATAAAGAATGTTCTTATGAATGGAAACCTCCCCTCTCCTAGGTCTTATCTAGCTTATCGAAGTGTTCCATTTCAACGGTACACCCTTAGTGCAATACCCAAAATTATTTTATGTGTTATATCTGTTGATTCAAGCATGTATATCTAAATATTATAGACTTAAATTTAAATAAAACAAAATTATATAGTAGTTATAAAAAATAAATTTGAGATTAGTTTAAATTTTTAATAGATATAAATGTTATTTTTACATTAATAATAGGGACTAATTATTAAAGAATTACATACGAATATATATAACATAATGACTTATAAATGTTATAATAAATTAAATTATATATATACGTATATGTATATATGTGTGTGTGTATGTCGGAACTAGGCCAACATGCAGCGAGATAAATGGATAATTTCAAAAAAATTGCTCCATTTTGGATCCTTTTGGGCTTATGAAGTCAAAATTTATTCAGATCTTATCTAAATTTGTTTTCAAATAAAATCAATATTTTATTTAAGTTATAGATAAAGTTCATTTAATGTTAGGCTTATAATATGTAATATAATATATGCACCATATAAACATATGCATGTACGTGCACATGCAACATAAATAGTGTATATGTTTTAACATGCCCATATATAAGTACCGTGATTTACACCACAATGGACATAATAGCCCCTTTATATACATGTGTGCTTTCTAGATTATATGTACTTATATATGTGTGTGTGTGTGTGTAGAGTATAATATAAATGTTTATACAAATGTGTATGTGTGTGTGTATAGTTTTATTATAATAAAAAATAATTGTAAATGTTAATATAAATAATTATAAGTTTAAATTCAAATTTGAAATTCAATTTTAAATTAAAATTCAGATTGACATAATAAAATATATAGTAATTTGAATTCAAAATTAATATATATTAAATTTTAATTAAATATTTACATAATGTATATATACATTTCAAAATCAAATAAAAAAATTAATATACATATATATACACACGAGTAGTTTGGCACGTGCGATGCACGTGCGCAAGATGAATTGATATTAAAAAACACCATTTATAAGGTTTTTTGGATCTTATCAGTTGATGTTGATGTGTACGTAATGTTATTTTTTTTATTTATGTACATGCACAAATCAACTGTTTATCGAAACATGAATGAGACTAAGTTATTTTAGGAAATAATTAAATAGGTAAAGAAAGTAATCGACTATTACATCAATATTTTGAGAAATGTAACAAATAGTAAAATTAGCGCTTTTAGTAGTTTGAAACTTAGAAAACTTGTATCATCTTTCTTTTAAAAAGTAATAAATCACCATATTAATACATAGAGAGTTTTTTAGATTAATATCATTATAAAAACTTGTAAGACTTAAGTATATGTAATAACTTTTACCTTTGCGTTTTCAAGGTTGATGTCAATAGTAGTAGCTTGTAAGTATATGTAAGAGCTGAAGTATAGTTGTAGCAATCGTTTTCTCCCCTCTTTGTCTCGGGCTTGAGACTGACGTCAGCAATATGTAGATGACAAAGTTAAAAACGTTGTATTCCATTGTCATATCTTCTATAAATAGGTTAAGGTTCATTTCCTTGTAAAGTTAACGGAGCAAAAGATTTTGGAAATCCTTTATTGCAGAAGTTGTTTTTCATACATATAGCTTTTGGATTAAATTATCTCCAAGGACAATGAATTATTTGGTTCATTATCACATTATGTAGTTCAGGTTCTAGATCTTTGCATGGAATTTCAGCTCCAACTAAAGCATCATAAACATCGAGATTGTTAATCTTATCATTTTCATATAGTATAATTAGAATATGTGAATGTGGTAGTCCTCATTTTTGGAATTCAATGACATGGATGTGGGAAATGACTTACCTAAAACACAAGTGTCAAATAACTTAATTTTTAAATGTTCTAATTTTGTATGAAAAACCCTAGTTGTTAAATTTGGTCTCTATATAAAAAATCCTAGTTTGAACTAATATCATTTGTAACTTTACCGCTGATTTACCAAGTAAAAATGATGAATTGATCACATCAACTGGGTGATCGGCACGTGCATTACACGGATGCCAAGAAAAAATGAGCAATTCTAAATTATGGAAAAAATTAATGATTTGTTTTTGATGGAGCATAGTTGTGCCTGAATCTCAGTTTATAATATACAACTGAAATAGAAGTAAATATAGTAAAAAAAATAGTTCTAGATATCCAAATATTGAAATCCAGTAGGTTAAGGATGATAAAGTTTTCATGTATATTGGTGTACCTCTATAACAAACTGATACTAAAGTACTCTTCGTCAAAATTTCACATATGTGTGTATTTCTCAAAATAGACATGCATAATTTCTTGAATACTTTAACAAATACACCTTCTAATATGCATTTTATAAAATCTTATTATCCTAGTTTTAGGACATATTAGTGCCTTTAGTGGTCATGACATGACTTCCAACACATGCATCCACCTCCATGTTCATATCGGAGTTGATGTTAAGCAACAATGTATGAATTATGAAGGTATATATAATGCAGCCTTGCCCATCCATATTTGCTACGTTTCAACTTCTCTGCCATGTCTAGGTAGGATACAGCTAAATTTATTATTAGAGGAGGAAATAATGCAAACAATATCAACCCAAATATATTATTAAATTCTTTATTTTTGTGTTTACTTCACACCATTAGACTTCGACATAAAAGCATGATAGATGCATACATTATATTTGATCATTATTCCTATACAGAATAAGTTGGATTAGTTGTGCATACATATCCATTTTCATCTCAGTTGCAAAAATGTGTATTTATAATTATAATCAGTATCTAGTTCTATGAAATTTGCAACCAATTCAAATTATTGATAGTCCTATAATTTAACATGTAATGGATCATTATATTATAGAACAACTTTACAACTATAGATAAATTTAAACAAATCATTTCAAGTTCTATATTAAGGTGAATGCATCTCTAGTATTCTAAAAGAAACATCATTGGATAAGGCATTTTATTCTCGTCTTCATTAGGCAAGGGAAGCACAATTTTTAATGTTTAAAATTAGTTGAAATTAGTTGAAAGACATCGTTAATGTTAAATAAATACAAAATTGAGTTTTGTGCTGATACCCTGTAACAAATAATAGCATTTCTCTATCAATTTAGATACCGAGAAAGAAATAGAACGATGGAATAACTATCAAAAAAGGAAATAAAGGAGATTCTATGTATTCAGTTGTATTCTAACATCAATGAAATCAAAATCAGGTATAAAGAAAATTATGATACTTCACAAAAGGAATGTACAGAAAGAAACATGAAACATCTACACTTTTTGTCGACGTGCAAGCAATACAAACAAAAAGCTCAAACAGCATCTGCACATTACACATGATAAAGAAACCATTAATCTATCTGTAAAGCCTCTAAACACAAAAAGTAAAGAAACAAATACAGATACAATTATTAAAAAGAACACAAGAAAATGTCAAAACAAACTATTCTACATCTTCACCTTTTCCTTCATGTAAACATCTATTGTACATGCATCAAACCGAATCAGCTTAAACTCTATTTACTTGCAGATCTATGTTTCATATGCTCACTTTTTTATGGAGAAGATGATGCAGAAAAAGAAAAAAATCCAGAGCGACAACCCTAAGCTTTGTCCTTGCTGAAAGCTTTGAAAACGTTGTCTTTTAATTCACAGAAGCGTTTCTTTTTCATCTTCTTCTCATCTGGAGTTCCTTTTTGTAGGAAGAAGAGGTCACGATAATCGTCTTCTAGAAATTTTTCTAGCACTCTAGAACAATGCAGAAAGTAACGTCGATCCAAATCCACTGAAAAATTATAACATACAATGAGATCATCATTAACATATAAGATATTACCCATGTAATAAACTGACTAAATCAAAGCTAAACCATGGCTAAGTGTATGTACTAATCACAATGAGATACCCAAAAGATAAAAGCTAAAGTAATCGATAGAAAAGAGCTTTATAATAATGCAGTGGTATCTTACAGTTACGCCGTTAGATCCATTATATACATAGACATAAACATAGAGAGAATGATGAAGATGCAGAAAATACAAATAAAAAAAGATGCACAGAATTGATAAAACAAATATATATATAGCTTTAGATTCATGGATCGAGTAAAAGAGAAAAAATAGAATATAGGATTCCAATACCTCAAATTTATCACCACAGGCGGTCTTCTTCTTTATCTTGTCCAATTTTCCCTATATAATCGCATCATGAAAAAATAATTGGGACATATATGTTTTGAATCTTCAAATAAAATTATTTCATTAATTTGCACCGAGGTATAACATAAACTATATTGAAAATTAACCATGAGTGGTGGTAGGCACATTGAAATTATGTAATTAGTTGGTGTTGGTTACCAAATATTAAGTAACCGCAATTTTAAAAGCTTTAACTCTATGTTTTTGTAACTACAAAATATTTATTCTCTAGTTTTGGCTTTATAATATAGATGCATGAAGCGCGTGTATAAAAGAACAAATGAGAACACAACAATCTATCAAAGGTAATATTAATACTACCTACATAGGAACTATATCATCGATACAATGGAAAATAACAGTTTTTGTTAGTATGAAATGAATATTAACAACAAATAATAACAGCTCAATATTTCCAAAATTAATCATTTTGGTACATACCTCACTTTACTAATTTTTGTTTTAAGTAACTGTTTAGGAGTTATTGGCTGTAACAATGTTTTGATCTTATAGCTAATCATCTAGTTGGATGAACTACTATACCTTCATACTTTGCTGATCTGTTAATTTGTGAGGGTTCAGGTTCCATTGTCAGTATGTGTTGGAAATGTTTTTGATTATGAAGTGAATTTAATAAAAAAATTAAATAAAAAATAGGTTAATGGTAATTTATTTATGAACCATTATTATAATTGAGCCGTTGCAAGTTTATAACGGAAATATATTTATGAATTATTATTATAATTGAGCCGTTACACTTGCACAACAGTAATATATTTATGCGACATTATTATTGAGCCGTTACAAAAGCTAATAGTATTACAATATTATTTTAAATGAGAATAAATTAAAATCCATTAACATTCCATCACTTTAGTTACGTAACAATTTCCATTCTGCCTATTTAAATGATAGATAGACAGAAGAGAAATGGTAAGAATAACAGATAATTTTCTTTTTCTTCTTCCTTCAACAAAACTAAACACCTTGAGTAGTATTTCAGAGTGAAAATCAGAATCGACTTTGTCAGTGCAAACAGGTTGATATTTTTTTGAAGATTATAGAGGCTGTTTTATCCTAGAGGCGACAGCGTTTGTTTTTCAGAACTACTTTGCACCTTCGAGCAGAACGGCGAAATGTCTTCAAGAGAGTGATAACGTACACGACTCAATCGAAGTTCATTGTTCCCAACAATTTGAAGATGATCCAAACAACAATGACTTCTGCTGCAACTATTGATGATGCTGCACCGACCTCAATGTTTAACGTCCCCATGGTCACTTCTGTGCCCTTCAGATTTGAGGGTCTCCATTTCAAGCACTGGAGGCAAAAGATGGAATTTTTCTAACGATGAGGAAGGTGGTTGGTGTGCTCACTGTAGAAAAGCTGACAGTACCAGAGAAGCCCGCTGAAACCAATGCACAACAACTGCAAATCTGGCAGGAACAAAACCAAAAATTACAGAATTGGATAGAGCAGGATTACCTTTGCAAGAACTTCATACTCAATGGCCTGAGCGACGATCTCTACGACCACTACAATTCGGACAAGACAGCCAAGGAAATCTGGAAGGCGCTGCAAAAGAAGTATGATGCAGAAGAAGATGGAGCAAAGAAATATGCCGTCAGCCGCTACCTCAAATTTCAGATGACGAATGACGGGTCAGTGAGACGCAGTCTCATGAACTTCAAAAAATAACTCATGAGATCATCTCCGAAGGTATGGTTATTGAGGAACAATTCCAAGTTGCTGTTTTGATAAATAACCCCTAGTTGAAAGGATTTTAAGAATAATTAGAGACATAAAACTAAAGAATTTTCTTTGGAAAGCTTGATAACTCGCCTTCGTATTGAGGAGGAATCACGTAAACAAGATATGAAGGAAGAAGTGCTTGCTGTTACAGGCAACAATAAGAAAGCTGCAGTTCTGAAACCAAATCCTAATTTTTTAAGAATCAGAACCGTAAGCTTAGTCAGAACCGCAACAAACAGAAACCACCCCAAAAGAATGACTCTGGACAGTTGTTTCTTTGCTATAACTGTGGAAAACCAGGTCATATGGCATGCAAGTGTAGGAATAGACCAGGCCTTGCACCGCAGGCTAACTTGACTAAGGAGCCTCTAACGGCTATTATTACTGATAATATTCACCTTGTTGGGAGATCAGAGGGTTGGTGGGTAGATACTGGTGCTACACGACATGTCTGCTATGACCGTGCTATGTTCAAAACATACATGGAGACTAAGAACAAGAAAGTGTTGTTGGGAGACTCTCACACCATTATTGTTGCTAGGATTGGAAGCGTAGAGCTGAAGTTTACCTCTGGGAAGACCGTCATTCTGAAGGATGTAATGCACACTCCAGAGATGAGAAAGAATCTTGTGTCAGGTTATCTTCTTAATAAGGCTGGTTTTACACAGACTATTGGAGCTGCTAGGTACGTCGTCACTATGAATGGTATGTTTGTGGGTAGGGGTTATGCAACTGATGGTATGTTTAAACTGAATGTTGAATGTAATAAAATGTCTGCTTCTGCTTATATGTTGTGTGATTTTAATATTCGACTCTCTAGATTATGTCATGTGAATAAACGTATAATTCATAACATGAGCACCTTAGATCTTATCCCTAAAATGTCACAAACTGATTTTGATAAATATGAATTCTGTAGTCAAGAAAAAATCACTAAGAAACCACATAAATCAGTTGATAGAGTTTCTGAACCTTTAAATTTGATTTATTATGATATATGTGAGCTTGATGGAACTTTGACTAGACATGGACACCGTTACTTTAGCACTTTTATTGATGATTGTTTTGATTTTACTTATGTATACCTTATGAAAAATAAAAGTGATGCATTTGATATGTTTAAATCATTTAAAACTGAAATTGAGAATCAATCTAATAAAAAATATTAAGAGACTTCGTAGTGATAGATGAACAATGAAACAACCCGTATATTTGGACCATTTAAATTGACAATAAACCACACATGCCAACTTAAATAATACAAAACACGAATCATTAATGGAGTATATGTATATAAATGAGAATCATCACAGAATCACATACAAATACAATATAACAGAATAACGCAGCGGAATTACAACAATGTCATAATAGTAGTTCATGAAGCTACTAAGTAAATACAACAATGTCTCAAGCAAATGGTGAAATAGAAATACATAGATGTCCGATACAAGCATCAATATAGAGTAGAGCAATACTGATAAAGATAAATGATAGTCTTCAAAGTCTTCAACTTCCAAGCAGCACGGCAACAGAAATCCTCAGACTGACCCGAGCAAAAGCACAACAAACACTCGAGTCAGGACATATATTCTTATACAAGATAATATGGCACAAATTTTGAAATAATAATAACTCAAAGATGAATGGAATGAACATCTTTCAGGATCCGTTAAACTATCTATATATAGTAGTGTACGCTAGGTAGATAATGTCTAACAGTAATATAAAGTATCAAAATAGTGTTAAGGCGTTACCATTATTCCCCTTAACACATTTATATGGCATCATAGTCTATACAGCACTGTAAACTCCACCGTAAACTAGTGGGCTATCAGGGGGTACTCCATAGGTATAACACAAAACAAATCGTAGTGGTCGCGCATAGGGATACTAGTATGACAAGGCACATGAGGTAATACCCAAGGTAGTGAAACTACCGTTTGCCTGATCCGGACTGGTGAGAACGCATCGCCGCAACGATCGCAACACCGCGATACAACACTCCCAATTCAAGGGTGCGCACCAATCAAAAACAAATAATGAGTAGTTTACGAAGAAGTGTGTTCGCTAGAGGTAGCTAACCTCATTGGCCCGGCACGGCTCCTGTTTAAGTCATTTCCAATTTGACACTAGTGTCAAGGCCATCCATTATCGTTCTCTTTTTTTAATCATCAACGTACATCATTCCAACCACTTCATTCTGGGTCACCCTCCACGTATAATAGTTATTAAAGTGGTATTCGGTTTAGACAAAGAGTATGCCCCCAATCGATCCCGGACTCTTTAATAACTACGTAATTATTACGCCGATTGGTCATTTAATAATTTAAAAAAAAAATCAAGATCAATTTCACTTAGACTTCGAAAGTCAACATTCTATCGACTTTCAATATAAATTACCATAATTCAAATTTCAAAGTTTCTAATTTCCAACTTAATATTTCTATTTGGTTTCTGTCACGATCCAAATTTCAGCGTTCGAAAATCGACACCCGTACTTCACTTGTACTCGAATGCCGCAGATTCAATCATTGAAATTCGACTCGTGTCGGAGCTTATAACACATTAAGTATAAGAACACAGCGGAAGAAAGAAATAGATGATATCATATACAACTCCAATTAATACAATATCCAGAATGATATACAACAATGATATCAATATGATACAACAATATCAGAGATAAATAATGATACAGCGGAAATAACAGAAGAGATAACTCCAAATGATCAGTCAGAGGGGCTGAGTCCAACCACTCCAATGTCAAGCTCGAACCACCATCACGTTGCACCAAGAGAAGCAACGTTAGTCGTCATCTCCAAAAACTGAACTAGCTTCAACTAGTCTACTAAACCTGACTATCTGAAAAACCCAACTCTAGACTGCCCGTGTGGAAAATTGTGGGCACCCAGAGTTTAGGAAAGGAACAATAAACTCTGGGTCAGTCATGGGACTGGTGTGAGTAACAAAAACAGTTTATCTTTAAAACAAACAACAAAAGAATTTCAAACATTGAAATCCGCAATGCTTTTGGAAAATGAAACTACCATAAGGCCTCCCGCCACACACACAATGCAAACGCAAAATTGGAGGAGATTTCTCCTTATGATAGTCAAACATGCTTACTACGCAAAAACACCTTTGATATTATTACTAGTGCATAGTGTAGGAAACATTTCGAAAGTATAATATTAATCTTAGCCAGCATACCACATTTCATCGTATGCCTACTATAGCTACTATGTTCAATAGCTGGTTACCGCCACATTCCATAGCAGGTTATACAACTAAAACCGTACTGGGCTCGTATTGTTTCTTTGGATTTTCCAACAAATGGTCAGGCTAAGGAACTTCCTATGCCACATGGGAACGCCTCTGGAGGGATGCCTCAAGAACCATCGGGCTCTCTGCCAACACAAGGCCGGTTACCCCCTTCCCGGGTAGTAAACCTGAGATATTCCACCCCCGGTCGTTTGCGACCTTTATCCGAGGGCCCTTGATCACAAAGCAACAATCACACAGTAAATGAGATTGGAGCAACCACACAGGTAAATATCTGGGCTCCATACCATGATACCACCTTTTTTCAGAAGGAATGGACATACCCTAGGGGAGCTACCCCTGAAACCTTGCCGCATCTTTCCTGTTTCGACCATTTCCGGTTTGTGAGGCTCGATGAGGTATCGTCCACAAAACTACGCTTCTTCACAAAGCCATGCTTTGATCAACAAATGATCACCAACACACAGCAGCACTTAGCATGCCACACTACCAAATTGGGAGTATATCACTGATAACCTTCAACTACATAACCTCTGAGCTCGTACGTCTCAGAGAAGGGTGTTAAGCTAAGAGAATAAATCTCCGCCACCAAACAGAAATGTATTTGAAAGAAATCAGCTTTATATCTCAAAGTGTAGTGTCAGACATACAACCATACAAGTCTGTTCCGGGTTCGAACATAATCGAAGGCACTTCCAAAGAAGCCATTGCAATCCGGGTATTCACAATCCCAATCGGACTTCCCATCCTTAGGAAATCTCTATACCGGAGCCACTCAGTGCAGAGACAATCGATAGGTTATCCTATCGTTCTCGCAAACACCCGGTCTTCAACACCGGTCTTCAAATGCAATCCATATACGACGTATCATTATTCGGAATGGGTTATATGACACAAAGGTCCTCTCCCGGCTAAACCGAATAATGAGCGCTAAATTTTAAAAACATATGGATATGGGATTTCAGTTAAGTCACAACTTATTACCCAAAATTTCTCTTTCAAATGGTTTAAACACATTACCATTTTAAATCTTTTAAATAAAAGATTTAATTCACAAAGTTCACTTAGTTTCACAAAGATCTATTCATAGATTTTCCAAATCAATTTCCATTTCAATTGAATTGACTCGTTAAATCTTTAAATCAAAGATTTAACTAATAGCTTTCAAACAATTCCATTTTTGACCTTTTATACAAAAGGTACACCTTTCAAATTTCAAAACAAAGTTCAACAATCCTTCACAAAGATTTATTCATAACTCGGAAAACCATTTTCCTTTCAAACTTGAAATTCTATTGACACAAATTGGAAATTCATTCCTTATATGAAAGCTTCTATTATTTGAAAACAAATAGTTTTCATTTCGGAAAATCTGATTCATTTATAGGAGTTAAAGTCTTTGGGTTAATTCAAATTCTCAAAACCATACTTTAAAATGGTTTAAATTCATATAAACACATTTATAACATCTTTAACCATAATTTCCAATCATGGAATTCAATTCCAAATTTTGAATTCAAATTCAAATTATTTAAATTGGAAATTTTACCAAGTTATTCAAAATAACTTTTATCTTAAAAACTCCTTTTCAAAAGCTTTAACATTTAACCCAAATCCATTTCCAAAATCAATTGAAATTAAAATTTTAATTTCAAAAACATTAAATTTAAATCATTTGTGACTTAACCGATTTCCACGTGAAATCCATATTTGTGTGTGTAAAAGTGTAGTCCAGGGGTTTAACACAATAGTGCAACATCATCCAGTCATCACAGATCAAAACACAGAAATATAATTGATAAGCGGTATAAACTATAATGCTTATCATTCATTCACAGATCACAGATATATATATATATATTACAGATAATAAATTATATCACAGATAATTAACTACATTACAGATCACATACAAATCAGGATATATCACAAGCAATTCAAGAATCTCATATAATATAATCATTCATAAGTGAGGTCAAGCATTCAAAACTATTCATAGATAGGATTAATTAATTGTTTAATCCTAATTAATTCAATTTATTTCCAATTAAATTAATTGCTTATGAATTTGTTATCCAATCCTGATTAATTGATGACAAATCATCTGATATAGATTAATTAATCAATTACCTTATTTGATTAAATTATTTTTAATTAACCTTATTAATTAAATTAACCTTTAAGCCAATTACATAATTAATTAACCCTTTGATTAATTATTTTGAGAAATTTAACCTTTAATCATTTTCATTAGTTAATTTACCTTTAACTTAAATTGACTAACCTCAAATTAATCACCTTAATTAATTTATCACATTACTCTTGAATTAATCATTGCTTAATTACTTGATTAATCAATTTTAATCATTAATTAATATTAAATTAATAATCTTAACTAACAATTAATCAATCTTTAAACCTTAAATTACTTATTTAATTAATCCATTAAATAAATAAACTATTCATTTTGATTAACTGAATAATTAATGAGTTATAAATCAATCAATCTTCATTAAATTTAAGGTGAAACTCATTCTGATATTTTCAAATATGTTTGAAAACTTTTATTCTCAACTCAAAACCATTTTTAAAAAATATACTTTAAACATTCAAGTTGTTTAAAACAATTTAAATTTTTAAAGCTTCTTTTCATTTTAAAACTGGAATACATATTTAAATCTGAATTCAGATTAAACTTAGATTTAAAACTTTCTTACATTTTAAATTCATTTTAAAAAAAATTAAAACAGAACAAACAGGTTTCTGTAAAACCTGTTATATCATTTTAACCCGAGCCTCCCCTTGTTTTCTTCGAGCCCAACTCCTATCATCTTCGAGTTCGACCCCGAGAAATACCTTTCTTCCCCAAACACCCAGATACAAAACTACCACGTGCACGTGCACAATCCATCTGACGAACTCCGATCAACTTCGCCATCATCCACAACT
This sequence comes from Allium fistulosum, assembly GCA_030737815.1. NCBI lineage: Eukaryota > Viridiplantae > Streptophyta > Magnoliopsida > Asparagales > Amaryllidaceae > Allium > Allium fistulosum. Next base: position 74,002,921 of record CM060903.1, read on the forward strand.
CATCGACGATCGCCTCGAGCTCACCGACCACCCAGAAATCCAAAACGACGTTGAACTCACAAACGAACTACCCAACACCTATCTGGAACAAAATGATCGTCAAGAAATGCCTCGCTCCGACGCCTCCGGCCACCAGAGGCCACACAACTCCGTCTGAAGCTTCGCCTACCTTCCTTGTTTCGATTGCCATCGGTGCGATCGACTCCGGTGCTCTAACGAAGTCGCGGCAATCAGATTTCCGACTTCGACAAAAACATGAGTTAAAACCCTAGAACGTTGCCGCACCGTCGCCACCGTAGACTATTACTTCGCCTAATATTTTTCTGATGATCTTTGACCACCAAGCCTGCTCCAGATGTAATCACGAGATTTACCTCCTTCCCTAATCGCCGGAATTTCCAAAAATTCATTTCACGTTCAACTTATAAATTCTCGAGATTTACTAAATTAAAAATCGTGATTTTTCCTTTAAAAATCATCATTTCCGAAAGCAAATCATATTATATAATTGATTCAAGAAATTAAGATACTTGGATTTTGACCTTTATTTGAGTTTACTGTAAATTCTTCTCCCCGGTAAAAACTATTTTCAGATTTACCTTAAAACTATTTTTAGAAGTTAGATTTTGATTATACGAACATAGTTTGTTTAGTTCTTGAAGTCTAGAATGGATCAGAAAAAAAATATTGATTTTTGAACATATTAAATTCTTATAAACCTGGAATAGAGTTTTCTGCCTATACAATAGACATGCACAAACCTATCTACACATATATACAGAATCCTATACTTATATATACACATGCAGGATATCATCATCACAAAGATTTCACAAGCAACAACCATTAACTTATTTAAATTTTTAATAAAAATGTTTACTCACCTTATTAAAAAGACAGAGAGTTTTGAAACTGGATGAAAACTGAAGCTTTGAAAAATTTGAATACTTTGCATTGCTTGATTTCCTTAAAACTGAAGAAGCTTTGAAACTGGAATGCTTTAAGACTGGAACATGATGATGCTATGATCAAGACTTTGATTTCAGGTTTACTTGTTTTGAAATCTCTCTGGCTAAAGATTTTGTCACAGGCTTTTGAAAAGATTACAGGGTTTTGATTTGTTTTGAGGGAAGTTTACAGGTTAAAGAATATTTTGAGGAAATGTTTTCAGGTTTTGGCTTTCTGGTAAGCTAAGTTTTTTTTAGAACGAAAAGAGAAAGAAGATTGATAAATAAGAAACAAGTATACAGGCTTTGGTAAACTGGTACAATTTTTGGTCAGAGATTTTTTCTCTTTGGAGGCTGATATGAAACATTTTGTACAAGCATTCATTAACATTGTCATACTTATCCCCATATCAATTCGTATGTACTTATATGATTTTCTTTTTGCCTTGCATATCTACATTGCTATATAGTATATATAATATATTACTTGCCTGATTTGCTTTCTACCCTATGCTTCTATAAAGTTGTTATATTTTTAGAATTATCTTAAGTTCATTTCATATTTTCACACAACCATTTCATTGAAATATTTATTTCTATTTAGCACTTAATGTATTTAACTAATGTATTTGTTTCTATTTTAACCTTAAACTACCAAACACTTCATTTATAATTAAATATTTATTTTCACTTATGTTTAATATCATAGTTTCTTATGTTTATGTTTATGACCATATATTTGTTTTATACTTATATTTAATATTGATAAGATTTATTTTATTTTATTTTTCTTTTATTATTTTTGTTTGTTTTTATTCTATGTGTATTACTTTGTATTGATTTATTAAGATTTATATATTTACTTTATATTGAATAAAACTATATATATATATATATATATTATTTATTTATTTTAATTCCTAACATAAACCATTTATTTAAAATTTAATTCAAATTCCATACATACATATTCACATATATATACAATATTTAAATTCAAATGATTTAACACATATTTTATTTGGATTCAGGGAAACTCGAATCAATTTATCACTTAATTTTACAATTTTTATTCAAAAACTAAATTAATTATCAATTTAAATATATATAAAATCCGGGGTCGTTACAGTTTCACAATTTAATTTCAATTCAATTTAAAACAATTCAGATATTGGTTTCATTTTATATATGAATTCCATTCTATAATCATTTAAATTAAGTAAATTTAACATTTAAATCAAATTCAATTTAATTTCTAATTGATTTAATCATTCACTTAAGTTGACCTAAATTATATCCAAAACTCACAAATTTAATTTAATTGAATTCGCCAAATTAAATTCTTTAAATCACAAGTTATATTCAATTCATTTAAATAAATCACATTTATTTCTTATTAAAGAAATTCAGTTTCACTTATTTACTTGTTCAATTAAATAGTCACAAGTTATATTCCTAAAGTCAATAAGTTTCAAATTCGTTTTGTTATTAAATAAAGTTTCAAACTCAATTTAACAATTTATTAAATTTAAACAACTTAACTTTCACTAAATATTTGTTTAAACATTTGTTTTCAATTCATCGAACCTTTAACTCTTGAATTACAGTATAATTTCAAATTTAAATTAAACCCATTCATTATTCCTTTTAAATCAAATCTCATTCTATTCAAATCAAATCGTCTGACCAATCGGGTTTCTTATTTAATTCTCTATCCTAGGTCAAGTGATTTATTTGGGTATTTATCATTTCAACCCGATTCTATTTCAATCTAAAAATAAGAGACATAGTAAAGGGAACTTGCAGTGTGATAACTGGGATGGTGTCAAAGTAAATAAACAAGCAATAATAACAATTAACAACAACACAATAATTAATTTAAATAATCCTGAAATAATCATATTAATTTTACATTATTATTTTATGTAAAGTAATACAATTATTTCTAGAATCTACACTATCATTTCATGTAGATTAAAGATCATTTCATGTAAATTGCGCTATTATTTCATGCGATTCTACACTTGTCATCTACTTAATTCAAGTCCATACTTCATCAAAATTTTCACAATATGAAATTTGTTTATATTGTTTCAAAGTGTCGTTAACTATATTTCTACTTGTCGATTAATTAGACATTTCAAAGGTTATACTATACAGATTTTAATTTAATCAAATTCAAGTACATATGTCAACTTCAAAGTGTTAACTTCCATACGTCTAATTCAAGTGTATATTATTTATCACTTCATGTGTTAACAATTTAACATTCAATATTAACATCAAACAATCATCAATATTATCAACCAAACTTGATTATCATTGTATAATAATATAAGTCATGAAATTTATTCACCTTTAGTGGTTAGAGAGAGTGAACGTCGAAGCACGAAGAGGCACGAATAGACTTGACTCGAACGCAACACACCACGAACAATCAAATAAGCGCAACCATGGACAAAAGATAATATCGCGTCAACTTTCCATATAACATTCATATATATATATATATATAATCATATATATACACACACTTACAAATCAACAAAGAAAGAGAAAAAGGCTGAGAGGAAGCTGCTGCAAGTTGAATAACTTCAGGTAGTTGTTGTACAACAACAGAGAAGAAAATTTGTTACTACTCTTCCTCATACTTCAAACATATATACACAACTGTATATATATGCAACAGCAGAGATATGGGTTTTATGAAAGCAATAGTAAAACATTTTTTTTATAAAGTAGAAAATTGTTTCAACATAGATGCATGTATTTTGCAAAGCAGTCTTGGCATAGAACCGGGGCATAGGCTCGAGTGCGGAAGCACTGGGTTGCGGGGTTTGATGGCGTCTACAGGGCAGCAGGGGGTGGCATCGTGGCCAGTCGCAGTGTCGGGCTCGGCTGGGTATGGTGCTGTACGGCCTGGAGCAGCGGTCGAGGAAAAGGTGGCGAAGGCGGGGTGGAAAGGCGGTGCGGTCGGAGGAAGGTGATACGCGTGGTGGGTTCGGGTGGCGCGGACGAGGGGAAGGGCGAGGCAGAACTGGCGAAGGGGGAAAGTGGGGCGAAGGGGGGGTGTGGGTGACGACGACAAGGTGCGTGGCCGATGTGGGAAGCGGCATGGAAAAAATGGGGCGGAGGCGGGATGGGAGTGCTCGGTTCCTATATTTTTTCTTTTAGAAACAATGACAGGGGAAGAAATATAAAGAGGAGAGAAGGACAAGGTTGTCAGGGAAGCACGTTACTTACTTGATTGGAAATTTGTTGCAACCGAAAGCAAAGATGTATACGAACTGATTTATGTAAAAGCAGGGATACGAAGGGGTGAATGGAACCAATGGACAGAGAATATTATTTGTGTGAATTACGAGATATATTGTATATTTCCCATGCTATCAACCAGCTGCTAACCACCTTAATAAATTCACTTCAGCCAAAGATTTTTTCACAATTTTGAATGAAAACGGCTGTCAAATTTGGGCTGAATATCCATTTAACTTGTCCGTTTGGATCGATTAAATTAGTACGACGATTTTCGCCGAACTCTGATTTGTACAAATGAATATACCATTTTGATCGACGCGACGGGACGCTTACAACGGTACACAGATATTGACAATACGACAGTTCTATCAAAGCTCAAATTTTTACGCCGATTAAATTGTTCGTTTGACAAAACAATTTAAATGAAGCAGACGACGACGAAATTAGACGAAACGGAATGCGACGTCTCAATCAGATATTCTTAACAACCTTACTGTGTAAAAATATCTAGAATCGGAAGATAAAATTTACGCACTTAAAAATGAACTGATATGCAATAAAACGTGAACGAATTTTACTGTGATATTTTGCGACGAAACTTTTCCTATATCCATAACTAACTAAACGCATTTTATATACGAAGTTTGGACGTTAACTGAGAACGTATATAAATTTCAAATTTTTATACAAAAATAATTGATTCAAAATTCTAAATTGGGTCGGAAATCCAGGGTCGTTACAAACAAAATATGAGTCTAGTTTATTTCTTGATTTCTATAAATTGCATGGTATAATTCATGAGAGAATTGCACCTTATTCACCTGAAATGAACGGTAAAGCTGAAAGAAAAAATAGAACTTTTACTGAATTAGTTATAGCTATCTTATTGAATTCGGGTGTAGCAAAACATTGCTGGAGGGATATTTTATTGACTGTATGTTATGCATTGAATAGAATCCCTATATCAAAAAGTAAAATCTCACCATTTGAAATTTTAAGAAATGATATATCAAATGTGTCTTATTTTAGAACTTGCTGATGTTTGGCATATGTTCGTATACCAGACTCTAAGAGAATAAAATTAGTAAGTAGAGCATATGAATGTGTATTTATTGGTTATGCTATTAATAGCAAAACATATAGATTTTATGACCTGAATACACATAATATAATAGAATCTAATGATGTTGATTTTTATGAATCTAGATTTCCTTTTAAATTGAGGAATAGTGGGGGCACATCAAGTAACATCATGCCTATTAGAATAGAACTTAAATGAGTTTTCTGAAATTGAACCTAGAAGAAGTAAAAGAGCAAGAACCGCAAAAGATTTTGGTTTAGATTTTTGTGCTTTTACTATAAAGGAGGATCCCTTAAACCTCCAAGTGGTCTTATCTTCCTTAGATGCCGATTTTTGGCAAGAGGCTATAAATGATGAAATGGATTCTTTGGAATCCAATAAGACTTGGCACTTAGTAGATCTACCACCCGTTTGTAATTCTATAGGCTGTAAATGGGTACTTAAAAAGAAATTAAAACTTGGTGGCATAGTTGATAAATATAAAGCCCATTTAGTAGCTAAAGGATTTAAGTAAAGAGAAAATGCAGATATTTTTGACACCTTTTCACCTGTAACTAGGATTACATCCATTCGAGTACTAATTTCACCTGCATCTATTCATAATTTAATAATACACCAAATGGATATTAAAACCGCCCTTTTAAATGGTGAATCAGAAGAGGAAATTTATATGGACCAACTTAAAGGATTTGTAGTTCATGGTCAAGAATATAAAGTTTGCAAGTTAGATAAATCATTATATGGTTTAAAACAAGCACCTAAGCAATGGCATGAGAAATTTGATAACCTAATAATCTCACATGGTTTTGAAGTTAATGAAAGTGAGAAATGTATTTACTATAAATCTAAGAATGACATTTGCACTATTATATGTCTGTATGTAGATGATTTACTTATCTTTGGATCAAACATTCATGCTATAAACAATGTCAAATCTTTGTTAAGTGCCAACTTCGATATGAAAGATCTAGGTGAAGCGAGTGTAATCCTTGGAATTAAGATTACTAGGTCAGAAAAGGGAATTTCTTTGGATCAATCTCATTATATTGAGAAGATTCTAAAGAAACACAATTACTTTGACTGTAAACCTGCATATACATCATATGATCCTAGGGTAAAGCTATTTAAGAACACTGGTGAAGGTGTAAGACGGTCTGATTATGCGAGCATCATTGGCAGCCTTCGGTATGCCACTGATTGTACTAGACCCGACATTGCCTATGTCGTGGGATTATTATGCAGGTTTACTAGTAGACCTAGTATAGAGCATCGACACGCTATTGAAAAGGTCATGAGATACCTAAAACGAACCATGAACTTTAGGTTACATTGTGAAAATTTTCCAACTGTCCTTGAAGGTTACACCGATGCAGATTGGAATACTTTGTCTGATGATTGAAAAGCAACTAATGGCTATATCTTTAGCATTGCTGACAGACTATTTTGGCTCAGTCTACTATGGAGTCTGAGATGATAGCACTAGCCACAACTAGTAAAGAAGCAGAGTACTTAAGAAATATGCTAGATGAGATTTCTTTATGGGAAAAATCAATACCAGCTGTGTTGATCCATTGCGATAGTACCGCTACTATTACAAAAGTACAGAACCGTTATTACAACGGTAAGAGACGACAGATATGTCTTAAGCACAACACTATTAGAGAGCTACTCTCTTCAGGAGCTGTTAGAGTGTCACATACGCAGTGATGAGAATTTGGTCGATCCTTTGACGAAAGGACTAGGCAGAGAGAAAGTTCTTAGAACTTCTAAAAGAATGGGACTATTGCCCTTAGATTGTTGAGTCACGCACAATGGTAACCCGACCTAATAACTAGAGATCCCAGGAGCTAGGTTCAATGGGTAAGAATAAGTTGTGAAGTGATATTAGTTAAACATGCTATTTTTATATTAAGAAGCATGTATTCCTGAAGTGATTAGAGGATGAGTTAATAAAAAATCTTAATGAGATCTATACTCTATTTGGAGTGGCGTACATACGTTCAGGAGTACTCTTGATTGACTCACCTATGTGAATATGGAAATATGGCCGTTTCCAATGGAGTTTTGGGCAAAATTCCTAGAGCATTCGCTAAACTGGGGTAGACGTGCATGGCCATAAATGCACGGGCTTATTTGATTGCAGTCTAGAAAGATTGTGTGTGGTCTGATGTCAGAAATAGAGTTCAAGACTACGTTTCACTCTAGTAAAAACTGAATCATATCCACTATGCAAAGGTTCAAGTCCAAAGACACCTTTGTTTATGCACAATCTTATGTTTTCAGAAACTGCTCGAAAAATATTTAAAAAAAATTCAAGTGGGGGATTATTAGAAACGTTTTTGTTTATGAAGTGAATTTATTAAAAAATTAAATAAAAAACAGGTTAATTATAATTTATTTATGAACCATTATTATAATTGAGCTGTTGCAAGTTTATAACGGTAATATATTTATGAATCATTATTATAATTGAGCCGTTACACTTGCACAACGGTAATATATTTATGTGACATTATTTTTGAGCCGTTACAAAAACTATTGGTATTACAATATTGTTTTAAATGAGAATAAATTTAAATCCATTAACATTCCATTACTTTGGTAACGTATACAATTTCTATTCTGCCTATTTAAATGATAGATAGACAGAAGAGAAATGGTAAGAATAACAGACATTTTTCTTTTTCTTCTTCCTTAACAAAACTAAACACCTTGAGCGGTATTTTAGAGTGCAAATCAGAATCGACTTTGTTAATGCAAACATGTTGATATTTTTTTGAAGATTAGAGAGACTGTTTTATACTAGAGGCAGCGGCGTTTGTTTTTTAGAACTGCTTTGCACCTTCGAGCCTAATGTCGAAACATCTTCAAGTGAGTGACAACGTACACGACTCAGCCGAAGTTCATTGTTCCCAGCAGTATGTGTTTGTGGGTGAGTAAATGATGGAGAAGTGCATGTCTATTTGTTTTCATGTGTATGGCTTAGCATATGTATATATATTTCTTTGTTGATCATCTAAATTCATGTAACAGGTTTTACAAAGCTGCTACTATTTCTTACATTACTCAAACCTTTTAGTTCAATGAAAAATATATCTATATATATGTTCAAAATCTTACATGAGTTGCAAGAATGATGAAAAAACATATAGATATGGTGACCATGGCCGACAAAGGAAAATAATAATAATAATAATAATAATATATATATATATAATTTACATGCATGTGGGCTGAGATGCGTGGGGATGCGCTCAGTATGTATATTTGAATGGCAGTAAAGGTAAACATGTGGTAGTTGTTATCATCTTATATGTTCATTCTTGCATTACAGATTATTTACAGTTGAGTTTTCTATGCCTGATGATTGGAAGTTCAAGAAATTCTGAAGAAAGCAAAATAAAGAAGCACATCTATCGATAGGTACAAAAGCAGTTATAATATGTAGAGTTATATTAAAAAACGAACTTCTCAATGAAATAGAGGAATAAACATACCTGAGCACTTGTACCATTATCTGAGATTTATCTTCTTGACATAAGACAATAAGTATGACTGAAAGCAGAGGCAAACACACCAAATTACTTTAAATCTTCAATAAACACTGAAGAAAACGATCAACTATAAGTATCAAATCGAAACCATTAAGTTCTAGTAGTTCCAGTTCCTTTGTTAACACTACCTGGTCATCCGTTCATTCATTGTATTACAGTAATAAATGTTCAATACTTAGTAATCATTTCATCAAAGAGATGGAGTGCGAAACCTAAAGCTTACAGTTACATTTGTTGAGCCCTTCACCATTAAAGCAATCAACAACAAAAAGTAGCACTAAGCCAACGTGAACAAAAAAATGACGACATAGTGAGGGAAAAAAGATTATCAAATCTCTAAGAACCAAAGACGATTCCAATTCAATTTGATGGCCTCAACTGTCGAACCTAAAATGTCTACCGAAATCAATCGCCTGTATCCGTTGTGAAAACTCTCTTCAGTTTCGAGTCTCATCTGAACTGATTAATTCGAACTGATGTAGAACCATGCGCTGAATTTACGATTTGAAATTGATTAGGGAAGAAAAGTAAGAACAGATTAGGGAAGAAAGTATTGAAAACGTGGTGCGTAATGAATTAAAAACGTGGTGGACATGGAAAATGACAAATCTATCCCTTGGACATGGAAAACATGCATAATGGATTAGCAGAAGGTGTATTTTCATTTTCAAATAAGTAGAGGGTACTTTCAGCAGTACCAAAAAGGCTTCACTTCTTAAATATTTGTTTTATATATAAGATATAAAAGCTTTTGTATCCATATTAAATTAAAATCCATAATTAAATATTCTCGGAGAATAAGTTTCAAAAAAAATTAGTCTCACTGACACAGTAAGTTTGTTTTTCAGATTGAAAAACATTTTTCAATGTAAATTATAAAATAATAATTGAAACTATCATTTTAAAAAGTGTTCTACAAACTAAAAAAAATTGTCTTGACTAATTTTTTAAAAAACTTCTTCCCTCTACCCTGGAGAGAAGCTACCATCAGGCGATCTAAAAACAGGAGAAATCGCTCCAATCTTATATTATATCGCTGTAAACTAATTCGATTTTAGAGATTCTGAAAATTCGTTCACTTTACTCCGTCTGTATAAAATATATACGGTGAAATCGAGTATTATTTGGCTGTTAATTCAAAATGTAGAATCAAGGAATTGGTTCAAAATCAGGCAAAAAAATGCCTGCAAACCAAGGCATCTTTGTTATCACCGTTTAAATACTGCCATCTTCAACGAAATGTCTGATGTCCCTAAATTATCGATCTATGTTGAGTTCAAGGAAGTAATTCCAATCGACATCGAAGGCCATCCCTTTTTGGATAGATTTGAGATAAAATTGCGACGACTCCTGGCGAAGTGATACCGTGAACCCTGGTTTCACAACGCCGACTCGAGTTTAGATCTGCGAATAGGGATTCGAACAGGAAGTTTAGAAAGGCAGTTATGGGTTGGGAAGGAAGAAGAAAGCGATCTCCTCTAACCATTATGGGTTTTTGAATGCGCGATTTTTATGCACTACGAACTGTGTGCTAATCACGCTCCATACTGATATCCGTAAAGTAAAGTATCAACCAACGTCCATTGAGGACTGCAATCTCCGGTTACCTATAGGCAAGTGTGTAAGATCTGGGTTTGCATAGAAAAATCTTTTTATTTATTTCCGTACTAAATCAATAAAAAATTAATTTTTTACATTTTAGGAAACAATTATGTACTTGTACATATTTTGTAAAATATTTACATATATGTATTATAATATTTAAACATCTTTATTATATATATATATATATATATATATATATATATATATATATATATATATGATCAGATACGAATGTTAATTCAAAATATTTATAAATATTATATTCAGAATTTAAACTATAGATATATATAATAAAAAATATGTTTTCTTAAATTTCCATGAACAAAGTTATATTTATGTATTGATGAAATATATAAACATTATATTTGTTATCCCGCCTTTTGACAAGGCCGCGACACCAAAAAACTGATTGGAAATCAATGACAATTCGTCCCAAGATCGGTTATACGCAAACTCGCTATGGATATCGATGAATTTTGTCCGAGTCCGGATCGAGCTACAATTGACAAGACATGACAAGCAAAGCCGTGAAAGCCAACGTTCCAAATTTCAGGTCAATCGGAGTTCATATGTTCAAGATATGATCGATGCAATTCAAGCAATCAACTGAAAGGTCTTGTTCGTATCCATTAATCCTCTACTATTCGTATCCATCAGGCATCAACTGTTCGTATCCATCAATCATCAACTTTTCGTATCCATTCTCTACTGTTCGTATCCATCAGGCCTCAACTGTTCGTATCCATCAATCATCAACTGTTCGTATCCATCAATCCTCTACTGTTCGTATCCATCATTCCTCTGTTGTTCGTATCCATCAAGTGCAACAACGATCGAGTACGAACAGTGCAACAACGATCGATACGAACAGTGCAACAGCGATCGATACGAACAGTGCAACAGCGATCGAGTACGAACAGTGCAACAGCGATCGAGCAACAGCGATCGAGTACGAACATTGCAACAGCGATCGAGTGCGAACAGTGCAACAGCGATCGAGTACGAAGGAGACAGCCTTCAAAAAACACGAACTTGCATCGATCATATCTCACAATCTACAAGTTCAAATGTTACGAAATTTTCACTGGAGCTTACGTACAACCTAAAGAATGTTCATGCTTGATTTCGACTCGATTAGGAAAAATCTTGATCGATACGAAATTCGTTCGTATCGATCACGGATCGAGTCAAAATCACATGGGATCGATCGCGTGGGCCCACACACGTGCCAGAAGAGGTCTCCCGAGATCTAGCGAGATATTTACAGTCTACGCCTATAAATAGCATCCCAGAGCCTACAGAAAAGGGACTTTTGGCTCTTTTACATCCAGACTCTGCCGGAATCATCATTGTATTCGAAATTGGTTGTTATAATCAGTCGTAACTCGTTGTAATCAGCAAACAAACTTCAATAAATTTATCAACTTCAAAGTGGATGTAGTCCAGATTACCGAACCACTATAAACTCTGTGTTCTTTACTGCTTTCATCGAAATTTTCTGAGTGTTCTTCATTTTCAATTCTCTACATACTTGTTATCTGTGATCTGTGATTGTGAACTGGTGCTTTCATCGACAATTGAGTGTTTGTGACCAATTTTGGTGTGAACAATATTATATATAATAGTGTTTTTATTTAAAATTAATTTTATTTAATTACCATTTTAAACAATATTATATTCAAAAAAATGAATTTTTTATTTTTCATAGCAGTGAGCTTTTAAGTATATACATTTTAATACATACATATATACGTTATCGTCCAATGACAACAACACCAACATATATAGATTCAAGATAATTAATGCAATAACTATAGCATATAAATGACATGGTGAACAATATATGTACATCAATATGTAATTGTAAATAGTGGATATACCTTTATCTAAACCCAAGATGAAACACCTTGAAGCTCTGGTTTGAGAACTCCTTGAAATAGTGTCCAGAATCCAAAAAGAACCGCCAATCTAAATGTGTTTACCACCGATCTTTGATTTATATTTTATTAGTGTTTTAATGGCTTGAAAATTTGGAGGAGGTGGCGTAGATAAGGCCGACATTGGCTGGTTGGAGAGGAGCAAAAAGGAGAATTAAGAAAATGGGGTTTGGAGATGAATAAATAGGCAAGATTTAAGGAGTGAAAAGGGGATCTAGATCCACTTTTTCTTCTTACCAAGTCATCTCCTCTTGAACCAAAATTCCAACCTTTACTCCCTAATATGGCAGAGCGCTCTATGGTTCCCTTTAAGCCTCAAAATTACTTCAATCCCAATCAATAAAAATTGCATTTAAATCTAATTCAAATGCATATCGATATCGTACATCAGTATGTGTCTTTATAACTATTATATACACATAATTTAATATGTATCATCACAAATTAAATGAAATTTCATAATTAATATTTCATAAATATTAATTAATTTATAGCTATTACGATTAATTAAATCAGGTGGTAACAAGAGTATTCAACATGTCGGTTGTGTGACTTTTAGGTGTATATTCGGCTAGCAGTTAATATCAAACAATTCAAATATTAATGTCCACATGTCACTTAGCAGGTGATGTGGCATTATGGCTAATTTTTTTCTTAAATAGCTTCGGTAAAATCCAATTTACTATATTTAAAGGTTACTCGGTAGTGACAATCATTTACATCAATTCTTTTCGTCAAAACTATATCACATTAGGACTTATGAAATTTAGTAATGGTCAAAATTCCAATTTCATCCATATTCAATCTTATAGTCCAAACACAAAGTCTTTGGTTCAATAATAACAGTTATTATTAATTGACATGTTCTGGCTAGAGACTTTGATTTTGAGCTGAGTTTAATTAACCATGACACTAACCCATATAGCCGAGGTGATGAATTCTCTCTTGAATAGTATCCCGCTTCCAATACTTCCACTCATCCCAAGTATAGTCGTTCGATGGACATCGTGTCATTATTTAACTACAATCAAAGGGAATTCCACATTGAAGCTCGACGGTATTCTCAAGCTAAGAGAATTGTGTAATATTATCATATCGATATTTTCTGTTAGACCTTAGTTATATTAATCTACAAACAACTATCAAGTTAGTCATTTCATAGTTATCCAATAACTATCAGTATATAATCCCTGGTGCATCCAGCAGCCATGAGTAATACACTGCCCAACATTTGGAGAGCGTTACGTACTGTAGTCTAAAGGGATGTATCGATATCCAGTCTCCATACATCATAACTGAGAATATTCAAAATGATATGTTTATCGTGATAAATCACTCATGACTACAACACATGTAAATACTATCACAAAACATTCCATTTATGGATTTTCTAATAAATTTACTTTATATTACCTTAAGTAATTAATATAGCACATTATATCAAGTATATGATAGAAAGAAAACACATTTCATTTTGAACAAGATTGGCTATCGAGTTAGATATATGTAACAATTGCATAATTGCTCATAGGGCATACCCCTAACTCTATCAATCTTCCACCTGAACTCGGGGAAAATTGCAGAATCTCTATCCTTCCATTTGATCGGTTTAATGAAAAACGGTCGAGTTAGACCCTTCACGAATAGATCTGCCGTGTTGTTTTAATTATCTACTCTGTCAATCAACTCTTTTCGATGTTGGTAAAATGCCTTTATCATGTGGAACTAGTCGGAGTATGGTTCTCACGTTCTAGTGAGCTCTTATTATTTCTTTGTTATCATATAACAATAATGTAGTATTCTCGAGACTTGGAATCATCCCTAGCTCGGTTATAAATTTATGCATTGCTTTTATTCTGGTGCTATTCAAGGCGATGTACTTAGTTTTTCATTGAATTAGCCACAATGTTTCATTTGGAACATTTCCAACTTAAAACTTCTTAATTAGGGTTTGAATATGAATTAAATATCGACATGTTATACTCGATAGCACTTATGAAGTTCGAGTCTGAACACTCCTTCATAAGGAGTTCGTTATTTCTATAACCAATTCTCTAGTATCTCGTAAATACAGAAGAATACTCTAAACTACCATTTAGTGATCCTAATTTGGATTTGGTATTTGCTTTGTGCATCAAAAACATTTGCAAACAATTATACTACACAATACAATATATATGTTAATTCCTATTGCTAAAGCATAAGGAATCCATCTTACATGTTCCTAATTAAATATTTTAATAAGGTGTCTTTAATATCATTTTGGACATTCCCACATTCTTTGTACTTATTATAAAAGATATAATTTACAAATCCAATATCGAGTATTAAATAACGAAATTATTACTGATTTTAACATAAGTAGATCGTAAACAATCAACGGTCTGTTGTTTACTTATAGTCTTGAAATATCTATGTTCCTTTTAGTGGTTCTTTCTCATGGACACATGCTTCCTCTGCGTTTGGATTGAAATTCAAACTATTCGATATTTCTATAAAATATTTATTCAATTATGATGCTTATAGAATGATACTTTCATATCATTTTTTGGTTCATATCCTAAAACCCACAAACTCAATATCGCTTCCACTAACTTCGAGACACATTGGTTGTTATGTGCAATCATTATTTATAATTTTCCATTTCAATACATATGTCCCAAAACACAAAGTCATACCAAGCGATAATTTTGTGAGAAGATCCAAATTAACTTGAGCAACCTGAATGACAAATCTATTACGCTAATTTGAACGATTGAAATTTTCGATGTTATTCTTAACAATGTTGCTTACTATACTCTAACCATATTTGTCTTTCCCTTGAAGACATAACTGTGATCGATGGATCATATTCCTTCAAGTGCAACTATCAAAATTATATTTTGATGACGTACATGGAATCCTTTTGGATTTGTGCATCGTATCATATTGCGGTGTCAATACTCTTAATGGTTTAATTAACAACTGAGGATTATCTATTCTCAACATTGAAGAAACTTATAGTTTCTCATCAGTGTGCGAGAATACCTATTAGACACTCTAATGCATTGTGTTTGTCAGGTTTGGTAAATTTCATTTCATCTCATGTAATCAGTTTCATCTATGTATTGTATCCAAATCCATTTTCACTACCAATAATTTCTAAGAGAAATTCCTTCATTATGAAGTTGGTATTTCTTGAAACAACAATTATTTCTCGGTGCAATGGAATATGTATTTATAAACACTTTATGAATTTCCTTATATAAAACTAATTTGGTTTTAGTTTATGAATCTTATGTTCAAAACATAAATTGGCCATCCAATGATAATCGTTCCCAAACTCCTTTCGGGGTGATCCATACAAGATCCTCACGTATAATTATTATGTGTAGTCTTTCGACTCGTACAACCGACCAACTCTTTGGCCTAGGATATGATAGGGTTTTTTATAAACCCTTATCTTGTATGATTTTGTAAACTATTATTTAAACGAAATCAATTTTAACCTTGTGTGCTACTCTAAAGTACACGATTTTATCGAAAGGAGTCAACTCAACTTCAATCATCATTAATCATACTTAGTCCAACAAAGTTCGATTACACCTTATTGATACATCAATATGTATCTTAGGAAGGAGTGGCTTTTGAGATTGAATCCTTTTCATTTTAGGTGTGTTTGGAACTCTTTCAAATATACTCATCTATTTTATCAAATCAAATCATATTTATTTTCTACCGCACGTTATTTTATTTACTTCTGTTTTATATTCTATGAGCTTAACACAGACATATTACATGCGTATCAAATACATATTTTCATGTTTGTGATAACTCATCGGTGAATACAATGAAGTACGTGAAACTGTTTTAGTATTGGTAGACTTACAATTGCATACATCTATATGTATCAGTTCGAAGAGTTCGTCAACTCTTATGATGCACCCACTGAATGGGTGCTTTGCCCTTAATAGAGTATTAGTAGACTTACAATTACATACATCTATACATATTTTCTTAGTTTTTCATTCAATCTTTGAACATGATTATGTTTTGTAGAAAATAGAGTTTATAGATTTTATGGGAATTTCGAAGAGGGAAATATCATTAGAATGTTCTTCCCTAACATAAGCTTATATGTAATAACCATTTGAACATGATACTTGATAAATATAGTATTAGTAGTACATAAATGGCATGTAAATTGCAAACAAATGTTTATATGCCCATAATTATATTTTTGCTACTCTTTAGTGCTAAAATTATCCTAGAATATTTAAAACCCTATTTGGTATACATAGTTATATATTGGATTACATATTCAAGTATAATCCTTTGAAACTTAATACGGCAAGATTTATATTTAATGCTAATGATTATGTCAGACTGCCAATCAATAGATAAAGCATTTTTTTTCTTTTATGACTTGCATGTTCTTGCGAAAAAAATAGAAAACTGAAAATTTGAGTATGAATAAATGGAATTTTTATTTCGGTAAAGTTATCTGTTTTGTTATCTAATCGATATAATTTTTCCAAATGTAGGTAAATAAAACACAATCAACTTGTAACAACCTGCCATTTTGACCATCGAAAGTCGACACCGAACACTACCACTGTGTTCCAATGTGGCGTATCGAATCAATAAAAGGGCAGATTGTTAGAGTAAATAAAAAGAAAAGAACATAGAATAGAGAAAAATAGAATCTCACAACGGAATCGACAACATATAATATTACAAAGACAGTTGAAACTGCCACTCCAAACATGCAGAGTATATTAGAGTTAAAAACAACCTTATCAACTGGACAGTTATAAAATCCCGACCTTACAAATGCCGATAGGTATACTATATAATACAGCGTAAAATAAAAATAAAATAATACGACGGGTGAATCTTCAGCTCCCCTCCAAGAATCCCATAAAACCAAAGCCAACCTGGGAAAATACTCGGTCTGACTCGAGCATTATAAATAAATAACATCCAGATCAGTCTGGAAATAACAGCGTGAGATAACTCGAATAAGGGGAAACATAAATAAAAATTCTATGAGACCACGCCGCTAACGCGGAACGGGTTTTTACCTCACAAGAATAACATCCATACAGGCAAGAACAGAAATGAAATATCAGAAAACAAAACCAAAAATGATTGGGCATAAATAATATCAACCAGAATTGAAAGAATGGAAATAAACCGAGTAAAATCCAAATTGGACAGAATGAATAGAACCAGGAAAACAGTCCACTTGATAGAATGTGCTAAATAAGGTAACAGTCCAAACTCGATAGAATGGGTTAAATAAGTAATAATCCAAACTCGATAGAATGGGATAAATAAAGTAACAGTCCAAACTCGATAGAATGGGCTAAATAAACACTTAAATTCCATGATGAGGAGTTGGCTCTACTTGTGGAACTTTAAAGCAAAAACAGATTCAGGATTTTCGAATCAAATAAGGAAAGGAAATTTTCCAACAAATGACTAGGAAGGTGCACCCCCTTGAAGTATACCTCTAGTAATATACTTTTGAGAAGCTCATATATTCCGTGACACTTCTCGAACAATACCAAGCCAAACCCCGCCAAACCTTACCGAGTATCGGAATATTTCACATCTAAATCTTAACCGTTTTTCACGCAACGGTACACAAAATCTAGATGAGATGTGAAAATACCCTAAAGGGAGCAACCCCACATAGCTTGGCTTCCTCTCGCGCTTTTGGTTTAGTCATTTCTGACAAAGGATAACAAAGCTCAACGGAGCAATACATCGTCTTAGAATGACGATAATAAAGAAGCTGAAGTAATCGATAGCTGAGATACCAACTATCGAGGATATAAAACGATCGTATATGGAAATTAAGTCTTGTATACCTATCACCACTCATTAAATTTCTAACATGTTCTTTTTCTTGGTTAACAATAATACCGGGCAAGTCAAGGTAGTGTTACCTCAAAGTCATGTCCAATAATTATTCTTAACTTTTGAAATAGCGACAAGTTTACTTCTTTGATGTTTGGTGCTAATTATACAAATAAATCGTTTCCATATAAGTGATTCGCTTTACGGAAATAATTTATTTCCATAAAAGAATCAAACTTTTACTTTTAAAAACGAACTGAACTTGTGCTTGATTTCCATATTGGTAGAACACTTTTAGAATTAGTTCCTGATGGTTAAAACGTAAAGAGAATAATTTTTCCAAGTGCGCGACCCCGAAAGCCTATACCAACATCAAACCGAACACCCAAAAGGTTATCCAACTTAAAATCCCAATAATCGAGTTCCAATTCTTTTTTATAACTTTTAAAAACAATACTAATTATCTCGAAAAATAATTAATCACATTTAAAATCCTTTTAAATAAAAAATTCATTATCTATAATAAAATAGATAATTATTTCCAAACACTTTTATAACATTGGTAAATTAACTTTAAAATCTCCATTGAATCGGTTTATTAACTTTAAAATTAGTTTATTAAAGCAATTTTTTATTATATTAGTTAATTTACTTTAATCACCTTTATTAAATCAATTAATTAAAAAAGATTTATTAAATTCAAATAGCCATTAATTAAATAAATAATTAATCTCAAACATCATTAATTAAAATGATAAGTAATTCTAAATTCTGTTGATTAAACAATTAATCAAGTTCAAAATAGCCATAAATTAATCGGATTAATTAAATCCAAACTTCATTAGTCAAACCGATAAATTAAAACATAATTTGTTAAAATGATTTATTTAATCATAAAACATAATTAATTAAAATGACTTAACTAAATTTCAAAAATCATTAGTTAAAAAAATTAATCAAATTTCAAAACAATCATTAATTAGAATGATTAATTAAATTCAAAAATCATTATTTAAAATGATTTATTACTTTTAAATATCATTAATTAAAATGATTATTAATTTCAATTATCATTAATTGAAATAATTAATTAAGTTCAATAAATTAATTAAACTTCATTATCATTAATTAAAAGAATTAATCAAACTCGAATAATCATTATTTCAAACAATTAATTAAGTATAAAACATCATTAGCAAAAATGATTAATTAAATCTAAAGATAAACAAATTTTTTTTAATCATCATTTATTAAATTGGTTAATAATCTCAGAATCATTAGTTAAAATGATTAATTAATTTAAATTATCATCAATCAAAATGACTAAAAAAAATTCAGTATTCTTTTTAGCAGAAACACAAGCTCAAGTTCATATGACAGAGGTTTGGGGATGAAATTTAATAAACGATGGTATAACAAAAATTGCTATAACCACATTTAAACCATTTAATGGAATATCAGTAATTAATTTAAATCAACCATCAATAACAACAAATGGATATAAATAAATGATTTATGGGCGAGAAACACCCTCTGGGTCTCTCTACATATTTTTCCAGCAAAACAATTGTTATTGATAATATATAGATAATCATATGAGTTTATAACGGTCAAATTACTATATCATCCATTTTCCAATTGGTAATTCAACCAAACAAACAATCAAACAATTTAACAAACATCCAAACAATCATTAAATATTTATAACATCATTAATATGATATAATAAAATTAAATGTGAGTTAAACTCACCAAAATTTTTGAAAACTTGAAATATTTTAGTGCTCGGAAAGCTTGGAAAACCACAAATTCTTCTCGAAAATAGGTCATTTTGCACTCGACTTTTTGGACCCTTTACCCTTGGATTTTGGAAAAGTGGTCAAAAGGAAACTTTTATGTTATTCTTTCCTCTATCATCTAAGAAAAAGAATTACTCAAAAAAGTTAAATTTTAGAGAAGTTATGGCCAAAACCGTGAAGGGTATTTTCGGACATCAAAATCTTGGTTCAAAAATACTCTTGCAAAAAAATGAATTTTTGGAACATTTAAGCTCGAAATAAGAAAAAGTGATAAACTACAAAGTTGTATCCACTGGAAATATACATGGTTTGAAAAAAAAGAAAATCTTAGTTTGGTTTAGTGTGTAGAAAGTTATGACCGAATGAGGTAGGAGGAAAAATGGAGAAAGTGGAGATGAAAACAAGTGAATTAAAACCAAGTTTTTAAAGTAAGAATTTAATTTTTAAAAAGTTTAAAACCTAAAAACTAAATAGAGAAGCCACGGAAGTTTTGTTTCTATGCTTAGAAAAGATTTGAAAATGGAAAAGAGAACGAGAAAGTGAAATAACAATTAGGAAAATTAATTTATATATTATGTTAACATGTTGAATTACCAAACTACCCCTCATCCTTTACCCTCCATTCCATGAATGCCATGTCACCATGTCTTCCTCCTCCCATCATATCAATGCCACCAATGCCTCTCCCCTTTCACCTCAAGCCACCATGTCATTTAATGCTTGTACACAAGTTGCCAATATGTCAATTCATGTCCCCCCGATGTGACATTTTCTTTTATTTCTTTATTATAGTTGCCAAAGTGTCACATCATCATTTTCTTAACTTGATTAATTACACTTAACCCTAATTAAATTATCAATCTATGTTTATAAAATTTCATATATTTGAATATATATATATATACAGATGTGTACACAACATTTCAAACAACTTTTATAAGATGAAACGTCGAAAATTCAAAAAAAGGTTTCCGGTCACATTTTCTGTTTTTAATCGAACTATATATTTTTGCAAATAAATTTTAAAATCTACTTCACCATTATTATTTATTATTAAAAAAGAGTTTTATTTTCATTATAAAACCATTTATTTGAATATTTAAAATTAATTAAATATTCGCAAATTAAAGCACTGAAATTCTGGGTCGTTACATTCTTTCCCCCTTAAATGAATTTCGTCCCTGAAATTCCTAAGGAAGAAAATGTTCCAAACTCTTAAGTTTAAAACTATTAATTAAAAGGAGTTATTAAACTTATTTTCAAAACCCATTAGCTGGAATAGATTCTAAAGTTTTCAAGTCTTTTGAACTCATTTATCTATGCCAACTAATTCTCTTCTATTCATTTATTCCAAGATATAGTCCAAAAAATCAAATTTTAGTTGTCAAAAAACTTTCTAGAATTCTTAAAAAAATTCTAATTCTTAAATTTTCGTAAAATTTTCCAGCGTCTTCTTTGCACAGCTCAAGCGATACAACTACAAATAGCATCTACGAGCTCCAAACAAATCAAAGAAAACAAAAGCCAAGTGGCCTTCGATATCTGGGGCATAAAATCATCAACCAATTTACATTTTCTAAATTTATCATGTACCTTTTTGTGTTTGATTTATATTTTTGCAAGTAAATTTATTATCTTATATGCAAATGCAGGTGCACAAGAATCAAATGGCTCTCTTGCGTACATGTAGTTACAAAATCTAAGAGAAAAATCATGTTGACAAAAGCAATATGGTGTAACTCTATATGCAAAAACTATCATGATATAAATATACATGCAACCAATAACCATATCTCGATCATGGGCAATACAATACGGAGAATATTCTGTAATAGATGATATGCATCCAATTATTTAAACGACAAATTTAGATCTAAATACCCGGGTTTTTCAATTCAAATTTTATTTTCAAATTTCTCAGACAAGAAAAAACAAAGATTAGAATCAAAATGACAAGGAGGGGATTCCTCCTAATAAATGATGGTGAAACTCTAGAATCAAAACAACCTGGAGCGTCCAATGGTATTTCGGTTCCTCCAAAAACATCAACTACGGTAAATAAATATCTTTTCCTTTCCCAAAATCTTCAAAAATCTCCTTTTTCAAAATCACCGGAATTTAGGTCTTAATAACCACAATTTAAAATCCTTTGTCTATAAATTTAAACTTTATAGACAATGGTATATGAAATCACACAGCCAATCAATTCAATTCAATCAAATCTAATCAATCAAATTCCGTGAAGGAATAAACTAACACTAACGGTCAATCAAATTCCACAAGGGAAAACTTATCACTTAACACTATTCCGAAATGCCAAATGACTAACAACCAAATTTTTAACTTAGGTTCAAAACTTTCTTAATTGTCCAAAAATATAAATAATTATCTAAGCATATTGTTTTTCTCATTAGCCTTTGGTTATTGCTCAGAAGATTATCGAAACTAACTCGGACAAAAAGAGAAGTCATACTCTATATTTTATTAATTTCTTAATTATATTTATTTCTAATTCACTTATATTTTCACTTAGTATTTTATTCAAACTAAAATTATTTATGAATTATCTCATATAATTTATCAACGAAGTTTTAAAATATCTTATAAAGTTATTTTTTATAAAACATCAAATCATAACTTATTCCACTTTATTTGCTCATATAATATTCTTTTATATTCTAAGAATACATACAAATTTTATTTTTAACTTTTCAAAGATCTAGATGGAAATCAAATCAAATTTCAGCTTTCTTTAAACCAAGTCAACCTATTAACCTTTTTAACTTAAAGTGTTAAAACATGTAATATTTATGGGTTGACTCCATCAACAAGTAGTTCATATTACTTAGATGTTTTAAACAATTATATGGTTTTAAATAAACAACGTTTATCAAAACCTTCCTATTTAATTTAACCCTGTGTTAAATTATCCCATAACTTTTCTAAGGGAAAAAAATCCTATTTATCAAATCAATCCCTTATTACTAATACCTTTAGCTTTGGAAAACAATTCCCGTTTAAGGGAACTTAAAAATTAGATACCCGATTTTAAATTTCAAAACTCATCTTCGAAAGCATACTACATATATTTTTATATATAATAACTTCAAACAATTTGTTTTATTAAAAATCACTTTGGGTTTATTCGGATTTGAACTCATTTCGATCGCACAATGATAACGAGAATAATTTACTAAGTATTCCACAAGTTTTCCTAAGCAAACATCTGATCGTCACTTAAAAGATTGTCCAGATTATCACAAAACTAATCGAAATAATTTCCTCCTAATTATCCCAAAGAAAATGCATTTCATTTCAAATTTTACTTCACAGTCTATTTTCTATTTTTAAATATTTTCAAAAGTATAGCTATTTCATTTCTCAAAAATTCCTTTGAAATTATTTTTCCAAAACTTTCTGGGATATAGATTATGAAATTCTTTTTAAGTACATTTCCCAAACTAAATTTATATAAAATTTCCTTTATATAAATATCATTTCATATTATAATAATTATTTTTTCTTTATTATAATCAAATTTTCCCAAATGTTTATTATCTAAATGTTTTATCTTACCATTTTGACTATATTTACAACTTTTTACAAAATTTAGCTCTTAACCCATCATTATTTAAAATGTGAAATTTCAAGTTAACATATATTTTTTTCTGAACTCCTTTATAGTTAAATTGTGAAAATTTATTCATAGAGGGTTCATTTTAAATCGAAGTGATAAATGCTTCTAGATAAATCGAGCACCATTCAACAATCAACAAAACAACAGTTAATGCTTCTTATTAAATTAAGCATAACCGAACAAATAATAGTGATAATAAATAAATATTATCACATTTAAACCAAACACCATATAACTATATAGAGTTTTGAAAATTATTCCTTTATATATATAAAATATAGTCCTAGGCAAAATATTTAATTTGCCAAATTTTCAAAAATTTCAATACCATGTCTGTTGGCCTTGGTCGAGTGTTTAGAAATTCCGATCGGTACCGTGGCGTCCCACGTCTTGACCAGAATTCATAAAAACTAAATAGACTAATTAACATAATATGTTTTATAACATTAACAAATACGCTCTCGTGTATATAATACTCTCAAACTCATTCTAGAGTGTCGCTTACCCTATCTCTAATGAGCCAAACCATACCGAAACCAAGGTTCTCGCTTAACCTTGTGCTCTGATACCACTTGTAACGATCTAGGCTTTTCAACCATCGACAGTGGGTACACCTCCACCGTAGCTTATATTGGTACCTCTCATTTGTTTTTACGGCCAACCCCTCGACTGTAAGCCCATCTGGCCAACCAACCCGAAGGACATGTAGGTAAGAGTCATTCGTTTGCTACCTAACAAGAAGCGAGAACCCCTTATCATGATGCACCCTCTGTGCCTAAGCAAGTGAGATAACTCGAATAAGGGGAAACATAAATAAAAATTCTATGAGACCACGCCGCTAATGCGGAATGGGTTTTTACCTCACAAGAATAACATCCATACAGGCAAGAACAGAAATGAATATCAAGAAACAAAACCAAATATGATTGGGCAAAAATAATATCAACCAGACTTGAAAGAATGGAAATAAACCGAGTAAAATCCAAACTGGACATAATGGATAGAACGAAGAAAATAGTCCACTTGATAGAATGGGCTAAATAAGGTAACAGTCTAAACTCGATAGAATAGGCTAAATAAGTAACAGTCCAAACTCGATAGAATGGGCTAAATAAAGTAACAGTCCAAACTCGATAGAATTGACGAAATAAACACTTAAATGCCATGATTAGGAGTTGGCTCTCCTCGTGGCAATTTAAAGCTAAAACAGATTCAGGGTTTTCAAATCAAATAAGGAAAGGAAATTTTCTAACAAATGACCAGGAAGGTGCACCCCCCTTGAAGTATACCTCTAGTAATATACTTCTGAGAAGCTCATATACTCCGTGACACTTCTCGGACAATACCAAGCCGGACCCGACCAAACCTTACCGAGTATCTGCATATTTCACATCTAAATCTTAACCGTTTTTCACGTGACGGTACACAAAATCTAGTTGAGATGTGAAAATACCCTAATGGGAGCAACCCCATATAGCTTGGCTTCCTCTCGCACTTTTGGTTTAGTCATTTCCGACAAAGGATAACAAAGCTCAACAGAGCAATACATCATCTTAGACTGACAATAATAAAGAAGCTGAAGTAACCGATAGCTGAGATACCAACTATCGTGGATATAAAACGATCGTATATGAAAATTAAGTCTTGTATATCTATCATCACTCATTGTATTTCAAACATGTTCTTTTTCTTGGTTAACAATAATACCGGGTAAGTCAAGGTAGTGTTATCTCAAAGTCATGTCCAACAGTTATTCTTGACTTTTGAAATAGTGACAAGTTTACTTCTTTGATGTTTGGTGCTAATTATACAAATAAATCATTTCTTTATAAGTGATTCACTTTACGGAAATAATTTATTTCCATAAACGAATCAAACTTTTACTTTTAAAAACGAACTGCACTTGTGCTTGTTTTCCATATTGGTAAAACACTTTTAGAATAAGTTCCTGATTGTTAAAACGTTAAGAGAATAATTTTTCCAAGTGCGCGACCCCGAAGGCCTAAACCAACATTAGACCGAACACCCAGAAGGTTATCCAACTTAACATCCCAAAAATCGAGTTCCAATTCATTTTTATAACTTTTAAAAGCAATATTAATTATCCCAAAAAATAATTAATCACATCTAAAATCTCCTTAAATAAACAATTCATTATCTATAATAAAATATATAATTATTTCCAAACACTTTTATAACATTGGTAAAAAAGAAATTGACAAGGGAACATTGGTAAATTAACTTTAAAATCTCCATTAAATCGGTTTATTAACTTTAAAATTAGTTTATTAAAGTAATTTTTTATTATATTAGTTAATTTACTTTAATCACCTATATTAAATCAATTAATTAAAAAAGATTTATTAAATTCAAATAGCCATTAATTAAATAATTAATTAATCTCAAACATCATTAATTAAAATGATAAGTAATTCTAAATTCCATTGATTAAAACAATTAATCAAGTTCAAAATAATCATAAATTAATTGGATTAATTAAATCCAAACTTCATTAGTCAAACTGATAAATTAAAACATCATTTGTTAAAATGATTTATTTAATTATAAAACATCATTAATTAAAATGATTTAACTAAATTCCAAAAATCATTAGTTAAAACAATTAGTGGAAAATAGGCACAAGGACAAATTTTCATAAAATTTTTGGCTGAAGGACAACAAGTTTTATTTTTAGGCTGAAGGACAAACTTTGAAAGATAATTAGACTGAAGGACAATGCTAATACAACTAGCATTTTGTACAATGTAAAACTGGATATAATGCTAGTTATAATTAGCATTTTGTACAATGTTTGCACTGTACAAAATGCTAACTATATTTAGCATTTTCCTTCAGCCTAATTTTCTTTCAAAGTTTGTCCTTCAGGCCAAAAAAAAACTTTGTGTCCTTCAGCCTAATTTTTTTTCAAAGTTTGTCCTTGTGCCTAATTCCCTCAAACAATTAATCAAATTTAAAAACAATCATTAATTAAAATGATTAATTAAATTCAAAAATCATTATTTAAAATGATTTATTACTTTTAAATATCATTAATTAAAATGATTATTAATTTCAATTATAATTAATTAAAATTATTAATTAAGTTCAATAAATTAATTACTTCATTATCAGTAATTAAAAGAATTAATTAAAATCAAATAATCATTATTTCAAACGATTAATTAAGTACAAAACATCATTAGCAAAAATGATTAATTAAATCTAAAGATAAATCAAATTTTTTTAATCATCATTTATTAAATTGGTTAATTAATCTCAAAATCATTAATTCAAATGATTAATTAATTTAAATTATCATTAATCAAAATGATTAATAAATTTTCAATATTCTTTTTGGCAGAAACACAAGCTCAAGTTCATATGACAGAGGTTTGAGGATGAAATTTAATAAACGATGGTATAGCAAAAATCGTTTAAACCATTTAATGGAATATTAGTAATTAATTTAAATCAATCAGTAACAACAACATATGGATGTAAATAAATGATTTATGGGCGAGAAACCTCCTTTGGGTCTCTCTACATATTTTGTCCTACGAAAAAATGGTTATGGATAATATATAGATAATCATATGGGTTTATAACGGTCAAATTAATATATCATCCATTTTCCAATCTGTAATTCAACCAAACAAGCAATCAAACAATTTAACTAACATCCAAACAATCATTAAATATTTATAACATCACTAATATGATATAATAAAATTAAATGTGAGTTAAACTCACCAAAAATTTTGAAAACTTGAAATACTTTAGCGCTCGGAAAGCTTGGAAAACCGCAAATTCTTCTCGAAAATAGGTCATTTTGCACTCGACTTTTGGACCATTTCCTCTCGGATTTTGGAATAGTGGTCAAAAGGAAACTTTTAGATTATTCTTTCCTCTATCATTTAGAAAAAATAATAACTCAAAAAGGTTAAATTTTGAGGAAGTTATAGCCAATATAGTGAGGGGTATTTTCGGACATCAAAATCTAGGTTCAAAAACACTCTTGCAAAAAAATGAATTTTTGGAGCATCTAAGCTCCAAATAAGATAAAGTGATAAACTAAATGGTTGTAGCCACTGAAAATATACATGGTTTGAGTAAAAGAAAATCTTGATTTCGTTTAGTGTGGATAAATGTATGACCGAATGAATTTGAAGGAAAAATGAAGAAAGTGGAGATGAAAACAAGTGAATTAAAACCAAGTTTTTAAAGTAAGAATTTGATTTTTAAAAACTTTAAAACCTAAAAACTAAATAGAGAAGCCATAGAAGTTTTGTTTCCATGCTTAGAAAAGTTTTGAAAATGGAAAAGAGGATGAGAAAGTGAAATAACAATTAGGAAAATTAGTTTATATATTATGTTAACATGTTGAATTACCAAACTACCCCTCGTTTACCCTCCATTCCATGAATGCCACATCACCATGTCCTCCTCCATCCTTCATATCAATGTCACCATAGCCTCCCCCCTTTCACATCAAGCCACCATGCCGTTTAATGCTTGTACTCAAGTTGCCAATATGTCAAGTTCCCCCCATGTGATATTTTCTTTTATTTCTTTATTATAGTTGCCAAAGTGTCACATCATCATTTTCTTAACTTAATTAATTACACTTAACCCTAATTAAATTACTAATCTATATTTATAACATTTCATATATTTGAATATATATATACAAATGTATACACAACATTTCATACAACTTTTATACGATGTAAAGTAGAAAATTCGGAAAACCGTTTCATGTCACATTTTCTGTTTTTCATCGAACTATATATTTTTGTCAACAAATTTTATAAACTATTTCACCATTATTATTTATTATTAAAAAAGATTTTTATTTTTATTATAAAACCATTTACTTGAATATTTAAAATTAATTAAATATTCGCAAATCAAAGTAGTGAAATTCCGGGTCGTTACACAACTTCTATCAAAATTAAATCACCCTAAAATTGGACTGAAAAAATTAAAAGCTAAATCAATGATATACTACGTGATAGAAATTTATGCCTAAAAAACAACCCAATTAGGAGGAAGAAAATAAACAAAAAATTATTACTTGTAATATTCTTTATTTGCGCAAATATTGATTTCCTCAAGTTACATTGGGACGGTTGAACCTAAAATCCAAAATTCACTTTTCTCCTTGTAAATTTTCAAACCAATATCGTTTTCCAATGGCATTTGAAAGACCTTTTTGAACAATTAAACAGAAAAACCTACTTATACCCCTATCATCCTTTCACTATATATAATAAAGCTAAACTTTTTATATCAAACGTGCTGGTTTAGTAAACTAAACTTGTATGTAACTCATAAAAAATAAAAAATGAGTGGGTTATTCAATCGACTTTTACATTGAGGGAAACCGTGTATTATAAGATTGTTTTACTATAAAATCCATCAATATTTCATAAAAAATGGTCAACAGCGGAATTGAATATATTGTATCGAACCAGAATAGCTATACCAAACCAAAATTTCTAACTATAATAATTAAAACCTTAGTGTAAAAGAAAGTGAAATAAAAAACAAACACTAAATATCAAATGAGATGATGAAATTTTCAAACTCTAAATATAGTCATCCAAAGGTGACACAAACATTAACAGGTGGAATTGGTACCTACAAGTGACATAAAGAAGAAATTTCTTAGTTTCTCAGTCAATCTTTAAACAAGATGATGCTTTACAGAAAATAGGGTTTTTAGTTTTTAAGGCAATTTTCGAAGAGGGAAATATCGGTAGAATGTTCTATCTAACATCAGCTTATATGTAATAACTATTTAAACAGATACTTGATAAGTATAGTATTAGTAATCCATAAATGGTGTGGAAATTGCAAACAAATGTTTATTTGCCCATAATTATATTTTTGCTACTCTTTAGTGTTAAAATTATCCTAAAATATTTAGAACCCTAATTGGTATATTGAAGTACATATTTAAGTACAATTTGAAACTTAATACGGCAAAATTTATATTTAAAACTAGTGATTATGGAAGACTGCAAATCAATAGATAAAACATTTATTTTTCTTTTATAACTTGCATGTTCTTGCAAAAATATTGAAAACTGAAAATATAAACATGAATAAATGGAATTTTATTTCAGCAAAGTTTTTTTTTTAATCTAATCGAAAATAGATCTGCCCAACGTAGGTAAATAACACACAATCAACTCCTATCAAAATTAAGTCACCTAAAATTTGGATTAAAAAAAATTGAAAGTTAAATCAATAATATACTATATAATAAAAATTTATACCTAAAAGACTATCCAATAAGGAGGAAGAAAATAAACAGCGAATTTGTTATTGTAATATTCTTTATTTGCACAAATATCGATTTCCTCAAGTACACTGGGACAATTGGATCTAAATCCAAAATCCAGTTTTCTCCTTGTAAAGTTTCAAACTACAAGTAAAAAATCTACTAATCTTGAATTCTCGATATCCATAACACTAAACTTCATTCTGTAACTATGTATTCACCTTATCCTTCTCATAATTATCAGGCAACATCAGCCTCGCATTGTAGTTACTCAAACACCTAGACCTCCACCGTGACTCCTTCCCTGATCTTCTCCTTCTTCTTCTTATTTCTCCACTTTATGCTCTCCTTTTATCACCAATACATGGCCTTCTACTGACACTTTGACCTCCTCCTTTATCATCTTCATTATCGGTATTTCCATCATCACTGCATAATTTCATCCATCTCTTGTTTGATGGTTATACTATTTTAAGTGTCAAGTAGCCAAAAGTACTAATGTAACCAAACACATTCGAGACTTAATCGTCAGAAAATTTCTTACAACGTATCTCCAGAAGTTGAATTGAAATAGTGGATTACCTTTTCCATTTATTTCTGACGAAGACTGTTTCCAATGTTTACCCAGCACCTAATATTAGAACCACAAAATATTGATGCTCTAACTGATGTATAAATTCTAATATTTCCATCATATTTCAAGATTTTGAACATACCAAAAGGGGAAATGTCGAGAGAGAAGCGGCGCGGTCTAGAAAGTTCCATGGTTTTGTTTCTATTCTCGCTTTTCTGAGTTTGTACGTGGAGTGAGGAATCGCTGCTGTGATCCGATGTTGCTACGACCTGGATCTGACCGCTTGGGATTCTTCCGGCATGGAAGGAGAGCAAGAACTGATTTTGTATTTTAGAAATTCTGTTTTAGGTGATGGGACGAGCATAGTGTTCTTGGCGCAATGCTTAAGTTTTGTGTTCAATGTTGATTGAGGTTGAGATGAATTTTACTGGATAAAATTGAAAGTTTGGAAGGGAAATAAATATGGAGAAAGTCCAGCCCACTGTATAACATAATAGGTTAATAAAACCTTTAAAACTGCTTTTCTATGAAACGTAAAATCCCAGCCCACTTCAGATTCCAAAGCCCAGCACGCTTATGTACTTGTGAATAGAGTCACACATCATGAGGTTGCTATGATTAGTTAACAGCAGAAAAAACATGAGTTTTGTTTCTCTTTATAAGAAGCCAACATTCATTTGGAAAGAATTAAGAACACTAGCACTGCCATACCAGTCAAAATCGATTTTATTATCCATAATGTTAGAATGAACGGTGTAGGAAATAAATAAATTTAATCTTTAAATTTTGCTTAATCAAGATGGATGCTAGTCGTGAAACATTAAATATATTACTAAAATTAAATATAAAATTGTTGGATCGCAGAAGGCTCTTTTACTATTGTACGAAACTAAATTAAATGAAGCAATAGCATATGGCAGTGCAAAAACTATGGTTAAAAGAATAAATAATACAAAAATCAAGAGCTTTTATATTATTTTCTAACCAACAAGTAAAATTTACAAAAAAAAAACATTTTTTGCTCAAACTAATTTGACTTTGGAAACAATGAATCCTTAACATGCTTTCTGAACTTTAATGGTGCTTATACACTCCCCTTAAAGATTGTAATAGCTAATTAATTAGTAATAATAAGGGAAATAAGACCTATGAAATCTAATAAGGTGGAGCAATACTATTTATTAATTAGTAAAACACGACCTTAATAAAACAGCTGTACTTCAAAATGGGAATTTAAAAAACATACAATCATCCAAATATTTGAATCAAAATTGTAATCGAAAAAATAAAAGAAATAAAAATCAAATAAATGCCTCTTTATATCTAATTTTATGTCACCGGAATGATATTCAACTTTGTAAAGCCCATTTTCTAATATGGTAATGTAGATACACATGTATTAGATGATAAATAAAACCAAAAGTGTTTATGATGTAATAATGTGAAAGATATTAAAATAAAACATTTTTATGTAACTTTGATTATGACCAAGTGTTTTACCAATATTATTTTCGATGGGTATTTGTGTGGAGGATACATTTATCTTTTTTGTTATTTCAAAGTCCGGCCCACTTGTGTTATATGTCAGGAAAAAATGTTTTATCAGTTATTTGGTTAAATCCAAAAAACTTGACAGAGGAAGACAACAAATAACTTCTCTTCTTTCTCACTCTGTAGAATTTTTTTTTCACATTAATTACTTTCCCCAATCGCCCCCTTAATCACCTTCGCATCCAGTAACTTTACCACCTAAAAATCCGATGTCCAAGATCTAAGTTTGTAGTAATCCTGTCAGGAGCAAAACAATAAATTTTCCAATTAAATATATTTTAATAGATGATTTGAATTTTTTGAAATAAAGTTATTGATTTTTTGAAGATTTGAGTGGAATTATGAAAAGATAATAATTTTAAATTTAGTAAAATGATTTATGCTGAAATGAAAGAATAATATTTTATAAACAAGGTTAGATAGTGTTTTGGAATTTATTTGAAGTAAAAATTGTGTAAAGTACAATTTTTTTTTGATGGAAGAGTGATCCTCAAATGGTCACTTGTGAATTTTATTAAATATTAACCAAAACCACTCACATATCTAATTAACATATATAATTATAAGATCATCAACTAGATGATCAAAAGAAGAGCAGAGCATAAATAAGAAAAAATGTATACAAGGGTAGCTGTGGACTAGATTTACTAATAATAATGTTATGCCTAGCTATGAGTTTTGTGCATTGAGAAGCCAACAACCTTTAGTGAACCTGTTATGGTCTGAAATGCAAAGACCTGAATGAGGTGCGTGGTCATGGAATGAGATGCTGCAAATGTGAGACATATAGCTACTACGGGTTGAATTGATCGGGAAGACCTGGATGAGGTACCGCTGAATGAAGGAAAACGTAGAATGAAGACAAAGGAAGATGACGGCAGCATGGGCTTTGAAGCTGGGCTATAGACTGAGAGTGGAATGAAGTAATGAGGGCTGAAGGTGGACATAAAGTCTACTGCAAAGTGGTGAGGTTGCACGAGCTATGCTGAACATAACTAATCCTGAGGAGTGTGCTCTGGTGTTGCTGCGAGGATTGCATTCGATGACAATATGAGGTAGAATACTGCCATAACATGGAATGTGCACTGGCATGATGAGATGAAGCAAACTTGGGAAATTAAGCTCGATTGAAGAAACCAAGTCTTCATATTATAGTCAAATCAATGAGCACTGGTCCTCTTTCCATCCGACATCTACTTTTTCGTTTTCCTCCATCCTGCTTCCTTTTCTTCTCTCTTCCTTTCATTGCACTTGTCTTCCTTGACTCTAGCTTTCTTCATTGCTGTTTACTTGCCTCAAAACCACACACGTACTCCACCTCTTCGTTTAGTTTTCTTTCCAACTAGATCTGCCTCTCACTCCTGTTAAACTTTCAGGTTTGGCATCCCAATTCCATCTTCTCCCTTTAACTTCTCAGATATTCTGAAATCCCTCGATGAGTGTTGGACTTCGCTTCTAAAGTAGCGAATCATACTTCATCGCCTTTTCTATACGTTTCTATCGTGGTGGTCTGGCTCTTCCATTTAATTTTTTTTTCTTTCTAGATGTTGCGTTTGGCTTTAGTTTGGGCAAAGCTGTCGATTTATTTTTCGCCTATCTTGGTGTTAGTGGCTTATCTTTCTTGCAATGCCAATTTCTCACCTTCACATATGGAAACCTTGACGATTGCCCTGCAATGAGGATTTGGCATTTGTTGATGGCTGTCGTGCTAGGCTTCCTGGTAAGTTGTCGCTTGTCATTCCCTTTGGCGTTGTTACAATTTGGCTTTTGGAATTTTCCATTTTGCAAATTGGGTAGTTTTGTGCATTGTATATTTCATGTGAGCTTGTGCATTATCTGATCCGAGCGCCCTATTTCGATCCTTTTATCGCTAACTTTGGCCATTAGCTTTGTATTGGTAATTTTGGTGGTCACTTTTCCTATGGTGGCTTATGCCTTTTTGTGACATGCAGCAGCTTTGACGTGGGATCTCTTCTCATTCAGGTTTTCATTTGGAAATTTGGTTTTAGATTGGAAGTGTTTTCATTTGAAGATATGGGTTTATTACCCATGATTTTCATGGTGGTTGAGTTAGTTGTTTTCTAAAGCTAATACTTTCTTTCTTGCATTAATAATAATTTTGCAATAGTAGTACTAGACCTGTTTAATATCATTTTCAAATATGGACATTCGCAGATACGGATGAATATCAGATAATTATCATATCCACGAATGGTTGATAAATCAAAAAACATAAAATGAAATTATTTGTTTAACATAATTATATTTCAATCCCATTGATTATAAAAGTATCCAAAATCAAAAAATATGATGATAAAGTTTTAAGTAGTTAATATGCATTAAATGCATATAATATGAACTATTTACTTAATAAAACAATAAAGACATATTTTCCATTATACTAAAATACACATAAAATAAATTATAATCTTGGTAAAAACCGAATAGATAATTTTCGAATGTGGATGTCTTGTATGCACATCCGTATCCATTTTTTTGAATATCAGATATTTATATGTTTCAATGATACGGATACAGACAGATTTTAGATTTTTTTTGGGTATTTATTGACAGCCTTGAATGGTACAACCACTATAAAATCGTCTTGTATGTGCAAAATAATAAAGGCTTATTCTATTCAAACATTAATATTTTATTAACATACACCAGAAAATAAAATAAACTAATATACGCAAAAAATTAATTTACTTACAACATTTCCTTTACAACCATTAATTTCATCTTCATCATCTTACCTTTTCAAACTTAAAACTCATTACCAAAAGACTAAAAATTCATTGCAACAAATCAAGTGAAAATTCAATGAAATGAACATTACTTTTTACCACTAATAGTATATTTCTTTATTTTTAATTTTTTTTAGAAATTTCTTAATTTCAGTGAAACCAACTTTAGTTTTGAAATGAAATACATACTTTTAGATTATGGTAGTTATTTATGAAATTTGTCTTGATTGATATCTAGTTTTCATTATTTGCATCCAAATGTATATATTTGATAAAATATGACTAATTTTAATGGTTTAGATTGGTGGGTTTATTAAAAAAAGACAAAACAATGACATTAAGAAGAAGGGTACTTTGGTTATATATCTTTTTAGCAAAATAATGGTGTGTGTTAGGTGATTTCCGTTGT
This sequence comes from Allium fistulosum, assembly GCA_030737815.1. Classification (NCBI taxonomy): domain Eukaryota; kingdom Viridiplantae; phylum Streptophyta; class Magnoliopsida; order Asparagales; family Amaryllidaceae; genus Allium; species Allium fistulosum. The sequence goes on from CM060903.1 coordinate 74,038,150, forward strand.
ACAAATAGAATTTGCCAATAATAATATTTCATTTTGCTTTCAAAATAGATGATATTGCATGAAAACTTGTAGCTTATTTGAAAAACATTTGAATGTGAAATAAAATCTCAAGTCTTATGGTATAACTGTTTATTGCAATCAATTTTCAAAAACATTTAATAGTGTTGGGTTTATGTTATGTGAAAGTGAACCAGTTAACATTGAACCCGATCCATAATCCTTTACTACTTCATACCTCATTTCCACATCCTTTAGTTTATATATATATATATATCTGTGTGAGTGTAAGAACAAAAGCACAAGGGGTGCTTCCTATATCAACACTATATGCTAACTCTTCATATTTATTTTTCAAGTATAACACATTTGTGGATAAAGAACATCTATATTTGTTGACTTGGTGTAAGTGTGTGTATGCACTAATACATACACAAACAAACAAACAAAACTACATACTAATGTCCACAAAGAACATTTGTTGAAATATCATTAACAAGCTCTCAGTTGCTTGGGTCATATGTTAACCTTAAACTTTTAACTACTTTATAATTAATATCTGCAAGTATCTCCACAAATGTACACTACCAATGCAAATTTGATATGCTATCATTTTTAAATGTTATTCGTTTATAAATAAACGTTTTTTGCTATGTTTCACTACCGTTTTACACCGGTAGATGTAGAACTCTAACCACGAGTTTAAAATTTCACTTGTTCGTTTGTTTATCTAGTCTAGTAAGATCATGAAAAAATTCTTTTAGTTGACATGAGTGTCAAAGATTAATTCCTTGTTTAATGCCAAGAATTAAAGGATTGAGAGGTGAGAATGTTCAATCGTTTCGGGTTTGACATATTGGATGTAATAAATCATTATAGTTACGTTTATGCTTAGCTACAATTGGCTTCCAAAATATCAATATATCCTTCAAAAAATTCATATTTTTGGCATAGTGTAACGACCCCACTGCTATGTTCATATTATTAATGAACATCATAAATAATATTGTCTGATAATATGGAGAATGCGTCTTGTTAATGGCTACCGACTATGAATATATCTTTAGATCGCCACTGACATGTCATACTTACAGTTTTTCTTAATATTTGGAATAAAATTTGAAGTGTACAATCCTAGTGCAAGGCAATAATCACAACGGTTTCTCAGAATCAGAATAGTATATCATATAAATAATAGTCACAGATCACAGCGGAGTAATAAACATCATATACATATAAAAAACTGAGTGTCTACAAAATATAACACTCGACTCACATAATATATATCCAGTACAAATATCTAAACTCAAATATACATCTCATAACCAAACACAAAATCCTAAATGAGATAAACTAAAAGTCAAAAAAGTTTATCTCCTTGCTAGCACAACATCCAAAGGTCAACCTGTTCTGTAACCTATAAAGTCTCGACCTGACCCGAGCATTAAAATAACACCCAGGTCAAACTATCTCTAAATTTTAAAAAAGGTGAGAATAAGATATAACACAAGAATATATGGCATATAAATAAATCCAGACGTCCAAGGTGTAACAAGTCACCGATTTAATTTACTCAGAATTTATCTCAAGGCACAGGGTTATATATTTGGTCACAAAAAAGATTAGTCACTAAACACAGAATTACAGGATAAAGAAAACTATCCCTAACATAAAGAAACCAATTCCATATTGTGGCAAACAAACAAATGTGGTATCACTCGTACCGATTTGATACCAAAAATCGGGAACATGGAATCTCGACATGATCACAAGGATCAGGGAATACTGAATCTCAACACGATCGATTGGGAAACACAGAATCTCGACCGACTAAGATGATCGTGGCAACCATAACTCGAAAACTCTAGATTATTCAATTTTATCATATATATATATATATGATTGTAAAGAAATCCATGAGTATACCTCTTAAGGATCTATCGGCCCCACCGAACACCAAAAGATAGTAAACTCTAAAGTGCCAAATACTATCACTTTTAGTAATTACAAAAGCTTAACCAAAACGTCCCATACCACCTGGTGAAATTCAAGTATTTACTAGAAGCTAGTAAATCTCACTCGTTATGGATACCATCGAAAAACCTGAACTATATTCTCTTAAAGATCTATCGGTCCCACCGAACACCAAAAGAGAATACAACCTCAAAGTGTTAATTACTTTCTAATAGCAATCATAAGAATTTAACCAAGGCATCCCATACTACCCCGTGAAATTCGAGTATTTGCTGATGGGCTAGTAAGTACCACTCAAACATTCTATTTAATGAGTTGTATAATATTCGATAACCATTATTCGAAAGCATTTAAACCAATCGGTTACACTAAGTCTATTATTAGTACTTCCCATCTTATAGAATTAAGGTTCTCAAAACATTTTTCTCCAAATAATTTTTAGAATGTAATTATTTTACTCTATCATATTAAGATGTTTTCCAAAATACTTTATGTGTAAATTTACTCTCAAATTACTAATTAAAATCCATAACATTTATTATTTAACTATATATATATTTCTCTTTAAATAAAATAAACCATAATCCGATTTATACCTCAAATCGCTTTTATATACATGTATTGTTATTCCAAATTCCCAAAAATATATATACATATATAAGTTCACAGACTATATTCCAAAAGCCACTTATATAAATATTCATATAGTTATGAAACCATAAACTCAATTTCCAATCTCAATATTACACACACACATACACCATTTTATTTAGAAATAAATTAAGTTTATATTTCAAAACCATGTTTCCCAAAATCATGACCATTTATAATACCAATACTACATATATATAACTATTTAAAAAATCATTTATATAAAAAATATGAATATATATAAGTCTATAAAATTCCAAACCTTTGAATCGAAGTGATTCAAAGTTCATAACACAATAGAATACACTACTACACATCACAAGGTCATAAGAACAAATTTATCCATATGGTTGACTCTATATCACTTCCAAACATACTTTTATAAATTTATTCTACTAGCAAATATGAGTTGAAATTGCCTTCATAACATATTATAATCATCCATCCAAAGCATAGCAACAAATAGCAATGAAGTGACGGACGGGCGAACCGGGAGGGATATCGTGGAGCTGGAACCGCTCCAGGATACGCCAACCGGTGCATCGGTGGTGCACCACCGATGGGGATGAATTCTGGTGCTATTCCAACTACAAAATCCCCTCTGGTCGATCCTTGGTGAAGTTGGTTTAATCCTAAGTCTTGAGTGATTGTTTTAGGGTGATTTCTGAGTGCATGCATCCATATAAACAACTATAATTGTCAACTAATCAAGATCAAAAGGCTAAGGTTTCAGCAATTTAAAAGTTGAACAATATGAAATATGAACAATACAAATTTGAGGATAACACAACTATAGATTCATCCAATTTAACCAAACGGTGAATATCCTTTCATTTGGAGATAGTAGTGTGAAGTAAACTCACCTATATGAACTTGAATTGATGCTAGAAAGCCGCATTCCCTAGGCTAGCTTCTCCCATCAATTTGACCTAGTTTAATCTCAGAAATTTGCAAAAAAAAATTTCTAACCAGGATAAAATCTAAAAATAAACCCTAATAGATGAACTATAGGATGGAAGAGATTAGGTTCTTTGATTTCTACAAATATTAGCCAAAAGCCCTATGATTTACCACTTGAATTTGGGGATTATTGAGCTATGGTTTTTAGAATATTAGAAAAGTTTGTTTTTAGATTTTAGAACTGAAAGTATGAGAGAAAGAAAAAGATCGTGAGTTTTATTTCTCTTTACTAACTTCACCCATATGGGTAAAATGGGTATACATAAACCCAATAAGAGAAAAGGTGTTTATATCTTTTGTTTTACTTATTATAAAACACCAATTTCACACTATATAATGATTTATTTACATGTTTTGATTTCTCAAAATTTACCAAAAGCAATCACTAGTTAAAAATCCTCATTTCTATTAATATTGAGATATCTTATAAAATTTTGATTTAACCGTTGAGAATAAAAGCTATCCTCATTATTTTAAATAAAATAACTATTAATGGTAAAAATCTCATTTTAAACAATAAATCTCAATATTAACATTTTATCCTAAATGCCAAATTTAATTAACTATTTTAATAATGTTTCAAATTTAAATTGGAAACCTCTCTAAGAATGAAACTCATTTCTTAAATAAATTAAGTCAACTACTCTTAAAAATTGGATTTAATTCCAGAATTAAATAACACAAACCACAATTCAGAATTAATTATCCATAACTAAACTTAGTTAATTCAAAAATTAACAACAGGGTTGTTATAAACTCCCCCCTTAAGAAAATTGCGTTCTCGCAATTTCCTTAATTAGAGAAATCCATAATATAAATTTTCTAATATTTATCAACTAAAAATCGAAATTTTCCAAAATGTAAAATATGATCTTTTATCATCTTAAAACCTTTATTCAAAAAAATTATCCTATTTAACTCAAGTTTATTTATTTGGAATTTTAATAACTAAAGAAATTATTCTAATCTAATTCCTTTATAATTAATTATTCCATTAATTCACATAAAGAACCAAAAGTTTTATCAAATAATATAAATAATATTAAACCACTAGTTAATGTGATTCACTTCGTTATTTACAAAGTTGATCGCATCTGCTATCAATAATGCCTTAGCAAGTTCCTCTGCTTCACATAATTGTTTTATGGCTAAAATATTATTCCAAATCATTACATAAAAAAATCAATAGATATAAGTCTACAAAATTCCAAACCGTTGAATCGAAGTGATTCAAAGTTCATAGCATAAGAGAATACACTACTACATATCACAAGATCATAACACCAAATTTGTCCATAGGGTTTGACTCCACTTTCAAACATAATTTTATAAATTTATTTTACTAGAAAATATGAGTTGAAATTGCCTCCATAACGTATTACAATCATCCATCCAAAGCATAGCAACAAACAGCAACAAATGGAGTGAAGAATGGGCAAACCGAGAGGGATATCCTGGAGTTAGAACTGCTCTAGGATAAGACCACAGGTGCACCGGTGGCACGCCATTGGTCCATCGGTGGAAACGAATTCTGGAGCTGTCCCAGCTCCAAAATTCCCTCCGGTCGATCCTTGGTGAAGTTGGTTTAATCCTAAGTCTTGAGTGATTGTTCTAGGGTGATTTTTGAGTGCATGCATCCATATAAACAACTATAATTGTCAACTAACTAAGATCAAAAGGCTAGGGTTTCAGCAATTTAAAAGTTGAACAATATGAAATATGAACAATACAAATTTGAGGACAACACAACCATAGATTCATCCAATTCAACCAAACAGCGAATATCCTTTCATTTGGAGATAGTAGTATGAGGTAAACTCACCTATATGAACTTGAATTGATGCTAGAAAGCCGTATTCTCCTAGGCTAGCTTCTCTCATCAATTAGACCTAGGTTAATCTTAGAAATTTGCGAAACAAAATTACAAACTAGGATAAAATATAAAAAATAAAACCCAAATAGATTAACCATAGGATGGAAGAGATTACCTTATTTGATTTCTACAAGTATTACCCAAAGCCCTATGATTTACCACTTTAATTTGGGGATTATTGAGCTAGGGTTTTGAGAATATTAGGAAATTTTATTTTCAGATTTTAGAACTGAAAGTATGAGAGAGAGAAACTGAACCTGAGTTTTATTTCTCTTTACTAACTTCACCTATATGGGCCAAATTGGTATACATGAACCCAATAATAGAAAAGGTGTTTACATCATTTGTTTCACTTATTATAAAACACCAATTCCACACTAAACAATGATTTATTTACATATTTTAATTTCTCAAAATTTACCAAAACCAATCACAAGTAAAATCCTCATTTCTATTAATATTGAGATATCTTATAAAATTTAATTTAACCGTTGAGGATATAAGCTATTCTCATTATTTTTAATAAAATAACTACTAATTATAAAAATCTCATTTTAAACAATAAATCTCAATAGTAACATTTTATCCTAAATGTCAAATTTAAATAATTGATTTAATAATGTTCCAAATTTAAATTGAAAACCTCTCTAAGAAATGAAACTCGTTTCTTGAATAAATTAAATCAACTATTCTCAAAACTAATTTAGTTCCACAATTAAATTTCACAAACCATAATTCAGAATTAATTATCCATAATTAAACTTAATTAACTAGGAAATTAACAACATGGTTGTTATAGACTCTCCCCTTTAAGAAAATTGCGTCCCCGCAATTTCTTTAATGAGAGAAATCGATAATATAAATTTTCTAATATTTATCAACTAAAAATCCAAATTTTCCAAAATGTAAAATATGATCTATTATCATCTTAAAACCTTTATTCAGAAAGACTATCCTATTTAACTCAAGTTCATTTATTTCGAATTTTAATAACTAAAGAAATTATTCTAATCTATTTCCTGTATAACTAATTATTCCATTAATTCACAAAAGGAACCAAAAGTTTTATCTCATAATATAAATAATATTAAGCCACTAAGTATTGTGATTCACCTTATTATTTACAAGTTGATCACATGTGCTATCAACAATGCCTCGCCAAGTTCCTTTGCTTTACACATTTGTTTTATGGCTAAAATATTATTCCAAATCAATTACATAAAAAATGAATAGATATAAGTCTATAAAATTCCAAACCTTTGAATCGAAGTGATTCAAAGTCCATAGCACAAGAGAATACACTACTACACATCACAAGATCATAATAACAAATTTGTACATATGGTTCAACTCTATATCAATTCCAAACATATTTTTATAAATTTATCCTGCTAGAAAATATGAGTTGAAATTGCCTCCACAACATATTATAATCATTTATCCAAAGCATAGCAACAAACAGCAACAAACGGAGTGATGAATGGACGAACCAGAAGGGATATCCTGGAGCTGGAACTGCTCCAGAATACACCCACCGGTGCACCGGTGGCACGAATTCTAGAGCTGTTCCAGCTCTAGAATCCCCTTCGGTCGATCGCAGGTGAAGTCGTTAATCCTAAGTCTTAAGTGATTGTTCTAGGGTGATTTCTGAATGCATGCATCCATATAAACAACTATAATTATCAACTAATTAAGATCAAAAGGCTAGGTTTCAGCAATTCAAAAGTTGAATAATACGAAATATGAACAATACAAATTTGAGGACAACACAACCAAAGATTCTTCCAATTCAACCAAACAGTGAATATCCTTTCATTTAGAGATATTAGTGTGAGGTAAACTCACCTATATGAACTTGAATTGATGCTAGAAAGCCAGAATCTCCTAGGCTAGCTTCTCTTATCGATTAGACCTAGGTTAAACTTAGAAATTTACAAAACAAAATTACTAATCAAGATAAAATTTGAAACTAAAACCGTAATAAATGAACTATAGGATGGAAGAGATAACCTTCTTTGATTTCGACAAGTATTAGCCAAAACCCTACGATTTAGCACTTGAATTTAGGAATTATTGAGCTAGGGTTTTGAGAATATTAGGAAAGTTTATTTTTAGATTTTAGAACTAAAATTATGAGAGAAAGAAAATGAATGTGAGTTTTATTTCTCTTTACTAACTTCACCTATATGGGCCATATGGGTATGCATGAACCCAATAAGAGAAAAGGTGTTTATATCTTTTGTTTTACTTATTATAAAACACCAATTTCAGACTAAACAATGTTTTATTTACATGTATTGATTTCTCAAAATTTACCAAAACGAATCACAAGCTAAAAATCCTCATTTCTAGTAATATCGAGATATCTTATAAAATTAAATTTAACCATTAAGAATAAAAGCTATTCTCATTATTTTTAATAAAATAACTATTAATTATAAAAAAATTATTTTAAATAATAAATCTCAATATTAACATTTTATCCTAAATGCCAAATTTAAATAATTGATTTAATAGTGTTTCAAATTTAAATTGGAAACCTCTCTAAGAAATGAAACTCGTTTCTTAAATAAATTAAATCAATTATTCTCAAAAACTATATTTAATTCACAAACCATAATTTAGAATTAACTATCGGTAATTAAACCTAATTAGTTAGGAAATTAACAACGAGGTTATTACATATATACTCTGAATATATCAAATTTATGCCAATCTTCAAGACTGATAGATTATTTCCAAACAGTGAACGATGCAAAAAATGTAGGCAAGTTGTATCTGTTGTGTAACTTTCTCAGATCATGATTGCCTTTGATCCTTCTTCCTAAGAGCATCTCCAACGTGGACGTATTACATGTAATATGTAGCATTCAGCAAAAGCAAGCACCCAACGAAGCACATTACGCGTTATATTACGTGTAATGTTCACTTTAGGGGCCAATTCATGATTTTGACTTGGCCATGGACGTCTATTTAATAGACGTTCAAGCTCAGATGCCTATTAAATAGGAATCCAGCTTCAACCGCCTATTAAATAGATGTCCAGGGCATAACATCTATCTAAGCTATAACGGCTACAATAACGGTTGTATTACCTCCTACTTCCATAAATAACCCCATTTCAATCTATAAAAATTCACTAAATTCTTTAATATTTCCTTTTCCGAACCACATTAATCTTATATCAAACTCGATCTCCATAATGGCTTTAGGATTTGGAGAGTTCTCACATCCTTTGCATTCTCAAATTTTCAATTTCAAAGACGATAATGAACAACACAATACTCCTCCGAGCTAGCATTCATTCAACCTATGATAAAGTGGTAAAGACTATGACTTGTGCAACATTTAGTACCATTATACCAAAGATTAGATCTGAATGAATGACCAAAGTGGTGATAAGTGTTGGAAGAAATAATGGATACCTTCAACATAAAGCATTCAGACAGTACATGTTCATTATCAGTGATTGAAGGTCGATTTGGGAAAATTAATCAACAAACTAAATTTCACGAACCATAGAATAAAATAAAGAAAGTGAACCCAATAGAATGGGAGGCGAAGATCATTTGGTATGTTCTTTCATTCTCTTTTGTTCTTTAGTATATAATCTCTTTTATTATCTCTTTTGTTATTAGAAAAGAATAAAGAATAAGGAGTTCTAAAGTTTTAAAAGGTGATAGCAAATGTTAGATGGTACATTACATAAACACAAATAAACTATTAACTACCTCAAATAAAAGGTAATGTAAGTTGGTTTTTAAGCAGTACAATCTCATTCCTTAATTTTAAAGCTAACTGTTCAGCTCTTTGAGGGAGCATTAAGTCGAACCAATAACGGACCCCGCATCGACTTTCAGGACATTTAAGGAAATGATTTTTGATATTCGTATCAGCTGTTGTCACAATGTTAATATGAGTGTCAAGACCACGGTTACAGAAAGATAGGTTGAGTTTTATCTCTTCGATAAGAGTTAACTCTCCCTCTTGAACCAGTACTAAACTTACTTGATTTTGTAGTAACGTTAATTTGTTTTGCGATTTCGTTATGTCGTCAACTGTATGTTGAGATAGAGGGTCATCAATCCACCCGTGAAATCCACATCCACTGAATCGACACATTAGATAACGACGTCCAACATCATGACTATATTTCACGACATCCAATGGGGATTCATACATGCATAAACTGCATATTATTAGCGAGTCCCTCGTTATAACCCCTTTTTGTTGTTGTCGCCAACGCGTTATCTCTTCCTCTGTTGGTCATAGCAGATGAGGGGTTGCATATACATTCGTTGACATTATATGATAAATGAAATTACTTTTTCCTCATATAAACTTGATAAGTGATTTTAAAATGAAGAACGCTATCAGTTTTATATAGGCCTGTAGACAGCCAGATACGTATTCGAATAATGCCATATCCATATCTATATTAGAAATTATTTTCGGATATCGAATATTAGATATCCGTATCCGCGGATGCGGACGGATATCAGATATTTATTGGATATTTTTCAATGAGTTCACAATCAATAAATCAAACATAAATAAATACAAAATTTTGATTAAATTCATTTTAGTACCAAAAATATAAAAAATAATATATACTCTAAGAAAAATAATTTTAAGCAACAAAATATTGATTTTTCTATACATATTAATTTATTTTACCTTGATAAAATAGTAAAGACAATCATCTAATGTACTAAAATACACAAAATAATAACTATAATCTTGATAAAAGCTTGACAGATAATTATCGGATACTGGCCATATCTGCATCCGTATCCATTTTCGGATATCGAATATTTTTCATATTTCGGATACGGATATGGACGAATTTCGGATTTTTAAAGTACTCATTGACAATCCTAGTTTTATTCGTAGGGTTTTGAAAGCAAGAACAATGATCATATAAAAAAGTGACACTATACTTCAGAATCAACAACGACCATATAAATATATCACTGTACATCATGCCAACAGGCAACAACTGACCATATAATAGAATCAACAACGATCATATAAACAATACCACTATACATCATACAAACAACTAACCATATAATAGAATCAACAACAGTCGTAGAAAAATTATCATTATACATCATGCTAACAACTGACAATATTGTTAGCACCAAAATTGGTCACTAACACCCTTGAATAGATTTGTGTAGAGAGATTAATGAAGATGGTAAATTAAAACAGAGGAATATCACCATAGAATGAAAAAACAACAACAGAAACAAGAACACCAAATTTATAGTGGTACGGCATAACTGCCTACATCCACTTTGAATATAATCTTTATTGATTTTCCAAATACTTGAATATAGATACAATCCGTAAACAGACAGCTTGAATACAAGTTGTAGTAAAAAGGAAGTGAGTGTCTAAAATGGCAGAGTCTCTCTAGAATTCTCCCAAAAAGGGGCCCTTTCAACTGTACCCCTGCCTCTATATTTATAGACGAAAATAGGCTGGACTCCCTTCGCAGGCCCAGGAACAAGGTACTTCGGCCCATAGCAGGCGAATTCTGTGTACCGAGCCAGGCATACCGAACGGTGGTCGCCGAACGATGGTGGCCGAACGATGGTATGCCGAATGATGGTGACCGAAAGATGGTGTGCCGAACGAAGGTGGTCGAACGATGGTGGCCGAACGATGGTATGCCGAACGATGGTGGCCAAACGGTGGTTGCCGAACGAACCTGGCCGAGCGACCTCTCCTTGGACGCCTAGACTGAGCCCTCTCGTTTTCCCATTCCTGACCGAGCGGTATCTGACGATCCTCCTTTGACCGAGCCATACATACCGATCTGCACATTCATGCCGAACCATATCGATTGCATCAAACCCTTATATCCCCAGTCTCCTCTTGGACAGAATCTTGTCTAGTGCTAACTATAACTTCTACAACTATCGCTTTGTAGTCGGGCCAAGTAGCCGGGTAACATTTGCCCCCCCAAAGTACGTCTTGTTGCATACATAATGTGCTTTGAATCGAAGCAAGTTAGAGTCTCCAGAAAGAAATCCATCATGTCTCCTGAATAGTCATTATCCTTCAATTTTATCCTCCAAAGTGTCGTATCCTTCTTCTGCCGTCATGATGCTTGGTCGATTCCCAATAGTATAAATTCAGGATTGTAGTTCATCAGTGGTCATCTGTGTTCGGTTCTACAGGGCTAGTAAGCTTCGGCTATTTGATCCAATCGGTTCTTAATAACCCTAAGTGAAAATTCATTTTCTATTGATTTCAAGAAGTCGAATTTTTTCGAATATACACATGCATATTCGGGCACACGTTCTTGTCATTGGCTCTCGGATGCATTTTATATGCTCATAAGTCGTCACCAATTCCATCTAGTTTAATTGCAATTCGATTGCAGTTCCTTGTTTATATTTTTTGTGAAATAAGGGTTGTAACTAGCCACTTGATGAGAGTGGACTTCAAGTTCTACATGGATGACGACCTCAGAGCCGTAAGCAAGGGTGAAGGGAGTACGGCCAGCCATGGACTCATGGGTAGTTCTATAAGCCCATAATGCTGTTGAGAGTTCATCCACCCATTTACCTCTAGCCTTTTCCAAACCACTCTTCAGACTAGACTTTATGATTTCGTTCATAGCTTCAACCAGTTATAATGGATCATGGAAGGTCATAAGGACAAATGACGTTATGGACGATGAAGTCATTTATTTTATTCATCTTGGTCGTGGTTAAAAGTTCTGCATCTGCCCATTTAGTGAAGTAATCAACTGCTACGATGATGTATTTCGCACCACCTTTAGGATCAGCAAGGAGACGATGATGTCAATGCCCCTAAGTGGCAAACGGTTATAGACTAGTCATTTGAGTAATTCCATCGACGGGGCTCTCGAATTTCTTGCAAACATCTTGCACTCATCGCATTGTCTAGCATGATCAACCGCATCTTGATTGATAGTCGTCCAGTAAAACCCACAGCAGAGTATTTTCTTTGTCAGGGTTTGCCCCCTGATGTAATCGCCGCATTCTTCTTCATATACTTCACTCAAGACTCATTTGATATCATCATGGGTGATACACCGAAGCATGGGAATGGATAAACTCCTTCCTACACATGACTTCTTCTTAGATGATTTGGCATGAAGCTTTTAAGAGGATCTGTTGTTTTCCATTCCTCCGTTCAGTAAGAATTCCTCATTGTGGATAAACTTTGATAGGAGTCATTCATGACCCATTTTCTGGCCCTGTCTCCAAGATCTAGCCGATCTCCATCCGTCAATGCTTGGAGCATTTAGTACTTCAACCGAAAAAAGTATATCCGTGGCGCATCCCTGAAACTGGCTTGGCCAGTGACTTGACTCTTTTTATTTCGTTCGCTGAGGATGTGTGCAATGATGTAATACGTGAAGTCGGCTAGTAGCTCTTAGACCCGGCCGAGATAAGGAGCAAGACAATGCCCCCTAGCAAGATTAACTTTCCTAACTCTGCATATTACTACTCAGGAATCACAAAAGATATGTAAAGTTTCCACTTCAAGTTCTCTAGCAAGTTTGAGGCTGGCGGTCGAGGCTTCATACTTAGCTTCGTTGTTTGTTACAAGGAAATTGAGTTTCAGGGCACAGCAGATCGATCGTTCCTCAGGAGTCATTAACACGACTCTTGCGCCATAACACTGATCATTGGATGCTCCATCCACGTACAATTTCCATCTGTTAGTTGGTTCTCCACTATTCTTCGAGTAGTAGTCTGATGTAGTGAATTCAGATATAAGGTCTGCTAATTTCCGTTTTTGAATAGCTCTTCGAGGGAAATAAGCGATATTGAATTGGCTTAGTTAGATATTCTATTTAAGTAGTCTTTTAAACGTCTTAGGTCGTTGTATGATGCTAGCTTTTGTAGCTTCAGGTTGATATTTAATGCATGGCTCGTGATAGTCGGTGAAATCACACGTGCATGTCAGAATGGGTCCAAGGGAACATATCATCATTTATTCAGAGAAATCCAACTAATTCTTTTATCATCATTGCACTGAGCTGTGATCCAATCTTCAGCACCCGTTAAGGGTCGCCATGGCTAACTGTAATGTTGATTGTCAGTCTAGCCGGTGCAATCTTGGATTCTTCGAGTTCAGATATAACTATTTTGCATAACATTCAATGTGAAATATGGTTGGGATTGTCAATGTTGATGGTTTCTCTGGTCGAATCCTAGAGTCTTATCATGAGTTATTAAGTCTGATGGTGAAGGGCTCTGAATGCTCTGATCGATTATCTACAAATGGTCAAAGATCAGGCTTAGAAGCACGTTGAAGAAAATGTCGAGTAGGGGTCAGCCTCGAGTTGCGTGAAGCTACGTAGCGGGATTTTGCTTTGAGTTTGAATTTGCTTGTATATTCGAGTAATGCGCTTTCTATAAAATGCATTCATGATCCTTAACCCGTCCTTCGGGTTGGAGTGATAGTCAGTTGCCTACGAGCTTAGGCATCGATTTAATGATTCTATCTCTAGGCATTCTTTCGGTCGTAGCCTTGAGTAGTTGTAAACACTATATATAAGTTTCAATATTAAGCTATCGCAGCCAGTCTTTGGATGATCACGCTTCTCCTCCCAGTCTCGGGTTGATAAATGTACTGCATGGACGGTTGAGTCTCGTCATAGCTATGTTTATACCCCTGCCTAAACTCTAAAGACATAGAGTTGATCGGTGAATAGTCGGTTCACATTCATCTTGCTTCTCGCTCGTGCCCCCAGTCTGGGGTATATATTGATAAGTAGGAAGACTAGCCATGCCCACTTTAGCTTTATTCTCTTTCCCGTTGAATCGTGGGATCAAGTCAGTTGATGGGAGGCTGAGTCTCGCCTATCCTGGATTGTATTGTGGTTTTTCATTCCAAGGGTAATACTCCAATGCCTCGTCTGTTTATGGGCGTAAGTTGGGTACTGGACGGTCAGCTACGTCCACTTTGGTTCATGTTCTGTAATCAGACCTCGAGGTAAAGTTGTCTTAAGTGCAGTCGGGTCATGCTCATCTAGTTTCATATTCCTCCTGGATCGAAGGAGGGTGCTGGAGAATTAATGACCAAGTCTTCGTGGTTTAATCTCCTTTCCATACTTTGGTGGTCATAGTTTTTCAAGGGACATTCGGGTCACATTCTTATGTGCTTGGTGCGGATCGATATTGACCCTCGATCTGAGGTATGATATAGTCGGTCATTCGTAGCTTTGGATGCCATTCTGATTGGTTCTGTATTGAGGCCTCCTTGCAGTCGTTGCCTTAAGTTGGAAAGAACGGCAAGCTAGAGCTATAATGAGCTGTCGTATTCAGCTTTTAGTGATTTTTGCTCCTGCTTCCAACATTGATTTGGCCAGGCCACAAGTCGGATGGTCGAACTCCATCCTTAGCGAGTTAATACTCCTCCCGTCGATTTCAGGCCGAAGTTTGCGGAATAGAGAATGGTCGGAATCCACTCATCTATTTATCGATGTTTATACGCCACTCTGCATTCTGGTGACTCAGAGTTGTTCTTCCCCTGGTCGAGCCGCGCCCAATTTGTGTTCATGCTTCGGTCCATGCTCCGGAGACTTAGAGATTTGTTGAATGGTTTATGCTCTAGTCCATAGTTTGGGACATAGAGATTTTCATCAAGTCGTTTATAGTCTACTTCACGCTCCGGGGACTCAGAGTACTCTAGTCCGCTTCAGGGACTTAGAGATTTTTCTCAAGTTGTTTATACTCTAATCCGCGCTCTGGGGACTCGGAGTACTCTAGTCCGCACTCTGGGGACTTAGAGATTTTTTAAGTCGTTTATACTCTAGTCTGCACTCTAGGGACTTAGAGTACTCTAGTTCGCACTCTAGGGACTTAGAGATTTTTTAAGTCGTTTATACTCTAGTCTGCACTCAGAGTGCTCTAGTCCGCACTCTGGGGACTTAGAGATTTTTTAAGTCGTTTATACTCTAGTCCACACTCTGGGGACTCAGAGTGCTCTAGTCCGCACTCTGGGGACTTAGAGATTTTTTAAGTCGTTTATACTCTAGTCCACACTTTGGGGACTTAGAGATTTTTTAAGTCGTTTATACTCTAGTCCGCACTCTGGGGACTCAGAGTGCTCTAGTCCGCACTCTGGGGACTCAGAGTGCTCTAGTCCGCACTCTAGGGACTTAGAGATTTTTTAAGTCGTTTATACTCTAGTCCCTACTCTTAGGACTCATAGTACTCTAGTCCACACTCTGGGGACTAAGAGATTTTTTAAGTCGTTTATACTCTAGTCCGCACTCTAGAGACTCAGAGTACTCTAGTCCACATTCTGGGGACTTAGAGATTTTTTAAGTCGTTTATACTCCAGTCCGCACTCTGGGACTCGGAGTACTCTAGTCCACGCTCTGGGGACTTAGAGATTTTTTAAGTCGTATATACTCTAGTTCGTACTCTGGGGACTCAGAGTACTCTAGTCCACGCTTTGGGGACTTAGAGATTTTTTAAGTCGTTTATAGTCTAGTCCACACTCTGGGGTCTTAGTGTACTCTAGTCCGCTTTAGGGACTTAGAGATTTTTCTCAAGTCGTTTATACTCTAGTCCGCACTTTGGAGACTCAGAGTACTCTAGTCCGCACTCTGGGGACTTAGAGATTTTTTAAGTCGTTTATACTCTAGTCCGCACTCTGGAGACTCAGAGTACTCTACTCCGCATGGGGACTCAGAGATTTTTTAAGTCGTTTTTACTCTAGTCCACACTCTGGGGACTCAGAGTACTCTAGTCCGCACTCTGGAGACTCAAAGATTTTTTAAATCATTTTTCCACCCGTTTGATTTGTATTTCATTTACCGTATCGAGGCTAATGTTGTCGAATGAACGGTCGAACTGCGTTTGCTCATGGAATGGGACTATGCCCCCAGCATCAAGGACAAAACTTGAAAAATGGGCGTTTGATTCTTGTCCGATTGGTGATTGTAGCTCTTCCAATCAAGTCAAGGAGGTGTATGATAGATGGTTGGATCACATCCATGCGGGGGTTGGATAATCAAGTCTCGCATAATCTGCTTCGTTTCTTTTTTCTAGAAAACGAGGATAATGGATTACTGAGTAGACGAAGTAAGTTGCCTCCGAGACGTGCTAACCGCTATCAAAATGTTGAAGATTTATATAGAAGACAAGAAGCTGAGCAGATGGAGCAGCGTATCAATGAAAAGTTCAATGAGGGTATTGAAAAATTGGAGAAATTGATGATCGACATGAATCAAAATCAAAGGAGAACGTCACCAGTTTCGAACCAGGGTGGAAACAGAGTTTCGCCATCGGTTTCGGAAGAAAGGAGGATGTCACCCCAGTCGTATCGAGATAGGAGAGAATCATCAGTTTCAATGATGCGAGGCCACCATGGGTACCGAAATAAAGAGGGAGGAACTCAACGTGGTTTCGAAAATGAACCATATAGTAATGCTGAAAGACAGGGTAGAAGGGATATGCGTGGTCGTAGGGATGTAGATGTTCAAGATCGATATCGAAATACATCTGATTTTGAGGAAGATGGTGATGGAGGTAGTATTCATTATCGAAATCAAGGCCAAGTGCAAAATCAATTTTGGGATTCAGAAAATGATCGTAAATGGGAGTCGGGTATGAGGATGGAAATTCCAGAATTCAAAGGTGGTATGCAAGTAGAAGAATTTCTTGATTGGTTGTCGAATGTAGAAGAAATTTTGGAATTCAAGGATGTGCCTGAGAATCACAGAGTCCAATTAATTGCTACAAGACTAAGGGGAAGAGCTATGGCTTGGTGGCAACAAACTAAACTAACCCGGGAGAGAATGGGAAAATCAAAAGTTGTTACTTGGGAGAAGATGAGAAAGATGATGAAAGCGACTTTCTTGCCGTACAATTATCAATCTCTTATGTATCAACGTTTGCAGAATTTGAGACAAGGGACGAAGACAGTGAATGACTATGCAGATGAATTCTATCAATTGATTGCAAGGAATGATATTATGGAAACCGGGGAACAGCTAACGGCTAGATATGTTGGAGGGTTACGAATGCAAATTCAAGACATGGTTAATATGTTTAATCCTATGTATGTTGCTGAAGCACATCAGAAAGCTCTAGCTTGGGAGAAACAAGGGAGACGAGGAAGTGGTGTGTTTACGAGTTCCAACAACCAGAATAAGGGTGCTAGTAGCAGTGCTAATATGTCCAAGGCAGTCAATAAACCAATTGTCAATGAAGCCGCTAAAGCAAAGGTCAATAACAGTATCAAGTGCTATAATTGTCAGGAGTTTGGCCATAAAAGTAATGAATGTACAAAGCCAAAGAAGAGAGCATTAGTTTCAGAGGATTGTGAGTATGAGGATGTGGAAACTGAAATTGATTATTCTCAACCACCGAAGTTTGATGAAGATGAAGAAGTTGTGTCAGGAGACGAAGGGTGTAACTTGATGATGAGGAGATCTTGTTTAACGCCAAAGCATGAGGATGATTCTAGTTAGCTTAGAAGCAATATCTTTCAGTCTACGTGTACTATCTTGGGAAAGGTTTGTCGATTTGTTATTGATGCGGGAAGCTGCGATAACATTATTTATGAAGAAGCCATCAAGAAGTTAGGGTTGAAGACTGAAAAACACCCTAGACCTTATAAACTGGCATGGCTAAAGAAAGGTGGAGAAGTGACAGTGGGAAGACGAGCATTTGTTACATTTTCTATTGGGAAGAAGTACAAAGATGATATATGGTGTGATGTTGTCGATATGGATGTGTGTCATCTACTATTGGGAAGACCATGGCAATATGATAGAGCTGTGCAACATAATGGTCGCACCAGCAGCTACAGTTTCATGTTCGAAGGTACTCAAATCACCTTAGTTCCTAAGAAGCGTGAACAAAGTGAAAGCAAGTCAGAGAAGAAAGTGGAACTAACTAGTCTATTATCTTCAAGAGAATTTGTTAAAGAAGTGGAAGATAGTGTTGAATTGTTTATGTTGATTGGGTATGAAACAAGTGAAGATCTTGAAATTCCTGCGGAGGTTAGACCGGTGTTAAATGAATTTGAAGATGTCTTTCCTACGGAATTACCCAAGGATTTACCGCCACTAAGGGACATACAACATCAAATTGATCTAGTGCCAGGTGCTGTTTTACCGCATAGGCCGCATTATCGTATGAGTCCGAAAGAGCATGAAGAGTTGAGGAGTTGCTTGAGCAAGGGCGTGTTCGAGAGAATCTCAGTCCGTGTGTTGTACCAGCTCTGTTGGTGCCAAAGAAAGATGGTTCGTGGAGAATGTGTGCATACAGCAGGGCACTTAACCAAATAACTGTCAGATACAGATTTCCTATGCCAAGACTTGATGATCTATTGGATCAACTTAGTGGGTCTGTAATCTTTTCTAAGATCGATCTTAAGAGTGGTTATCATCAGATTCGCATAAGACCAGGTGATGAATGGAAGACAACATTTCAAGACTCGGGAAGGATTATATGAATGGTTGGTCATGCCATTTGGTCTATCTAATGCACCAAGTACATTTATGAGGGTGATGAATCAAATTTTCAGACCTTACATCGGAAAGTTTGTTGTAGTCTACTTTGATGATATCTTGATATATATTACCAGTACAGAGGAGCACGTTCAACACTTGCGAAAGGTGTTAACTATTTTTCGTCAAGAACAGTTCTATGCAGCGACGAAGAAATGCGTGTTCATGACGCCGAGTGTTTTATTTCTGGGTTATGTCATGTCCAAGGAAGGGATACAAGTGGACCAGAGTAAAGTAGCCGCACTCAGAAATTGGCCACAACCCAAAACTATAACAGAAGTCAGAAGTTTCCATGGGTTAGCTTCATTTTATCGAAGATTTATACCACACTTTAGTAGTGTGATGGCTCCTGTTACTGATTGTATGAAAGGAAAGCAGTTTTCGTGGACGAAAGAGACAGGATCTGCTTTTGAACAAATCAAGGAACTTTTAACATCAGCACCGATTCTAGTGTTGTCAGATTTTCAGTTACTATTTGAGTTACATACAGATGCGTCCAAAGTTGGAATTGGAGGAGTGTTGAGTCAGAAGGGTCGTCCAATTGCCTATTTCAGTGAAAAGCTTTCTGGAGCAAAGATGAGATACAGTACTTATGATGTGGAGTTTTATGCTATTGTGCAGGCCGTGAAGTATTGGAGACATTACTTGTTCCACAAAGAATTTGTTTTGTATACGGATCATGAAGCATTGAAACATTTACAAGGGCAGAATAAAATTGCAGCTAGGCATGCATCGTGGATAGCTTATTGCAGCAATTTACATTTGTCGTAAAGCACAAGTCTGGAGTAACTAATCGCGTCGCCGATGCATTGAGTCGGAGGAATAATTTACTAATAACCATGCGAGTAGAGGTGATGGGTTTTGACTTACTTCCAGATTTGCTTACTTCAGATTCATATTTTTCCAAGATCCTAGACAAAGTCAAGCAGGGAAACATGGATGGATATATGCTGGTTGATGGTTTTCTATTCTAAGGAAATCAGTTGTGTATTCCAGATTGCAGTCTGCGAATGAAAATCATCAAAGAATTACATGAAGAAGGACACGTGGGCCGTGACTGTACTATGCAGTTGATCTCAAAGTCTTATTTTTGGCCGTCAGTGAGGAAGGAGGTTGAAAAGTTCGTTCAGAGGTGCCATATTTGTCAAGTTTCAAAGGGGACCGCAACAAATGCATGATTATATATGTCGTTGCCTATAGCTACTAAACCATGGGTGGATGTTAGTATTGACTTTGTATTGGGATTGCCGAGAACACAACGTGGCAATGATTCTATCTATGTGGTGGTTAATCGGTTTTCAAAAATGGTACATTTTGTCGCATGCAAGAAGACGGCAGATGCAGTTAATGTCGCACAGTTATATTTCAGAGAGATCTATCGTCTTCATGGGTTGCCTGAATCTATTGTATCGGATAGAGACACTCGTTTTCTGAGGCATTTTTGGATGAGTCTATGGAGAATGGTCGGGACAAAGCTGAAATTCAGTAGTGCTTATCATCCATAGACGGATGGACAGACAGAAGTTGTGAATAGATCCCTATGGAATCTATTGAGATGCCTCGTGAATGACAATTTGAAGAGTTGGGATTCCAAGCTGTATCAAGCTGAGTTTGCACACAACCATGCAGTTAATCATAGCACTGGGTTCAGTCCCTTCCAGGTCGTTTACTCAACAATGCCTTAAGGGACCATTAGATTTATCTACAGTACCACAGCAGAAGGGAGTGATCAAACGGGCTAGTGATTTTGTGAATGAATTGCAAGAGTGCCACAAGGTTGTGCAGGAATGATTTCTTAAGGCGAATGAGAAATATAAGCAATCCGCGGATATTAAACGACGAAATGTTGAGTTCAAAGAAGGAGATTTTGTATATGCAGTATTGACTAAGGATCGATTTCCTATTGGTACTTACAACAAACTGGCTGCTAGAAAGATTGGCCCTTTGGAAATCATAAAGAAGATTAACGAGAATGCTTATCGGTTAAGATTGCCGGATCATATCCATACTGCCAACTTTTTCAACGTCCAACACTTGATTCCATACCATGAGAATAAGCATGTCGAAGAAGAGGAAGGAGTGAATTCGGGGTAGAATTCTTTTCAACCAGGGGAGGATGATGCAGTGCATACCTCGCGAACGAGCAGATCCTATGTCGTGAATTCCTCCAGTAGGTCGCGAAGCTTCCTATGTCGCGAAACCCTAGGTCGCGAGGTCGAAGCTGCTCCAAGATTCCTTAGGTCGCGAGGCTTAAGTCGCGAACGACATAACCTAGATCGCGAGGACGAAGCCGCTCCAGAATTCCTTAGGTCGTGAAGCCTCGCTCCAGAATTCCTTATGTCGCTGATTGCTAGGTCGCGAGCTTCCTTATGTCGCTGATTGCTAGGTCGCGAGCTTCCTTATGCCATGCTTCCAGTAGGTCGCTGATTGCTATGTCGTTACTTCTTTAAGTCGTTTGGACTTATGTCGTTTTTTTCTTATGTCGCATTTGTTAAGTCGTGTGTCGTTTGTGTTGTAATTGTTGTGTCATTTTCTTATGTCGTTAAGCCGTATGATGTTATGTCGTATAATGTTAAGTCGTTTGTGTTGTAGTTGTTATATCGCATTTGTTAAGTCGCATGTGTGTGTTGTAATCTTCTATAAATAGGGGTGTGTTGTCATTTGTAAAGGGAGAGTTGAATTTTGAATAAAATTTGTTGGGAGCTTTGTGTCTCCATTAAAATTGGAAGTTGAGTGTAATCTCCTTTCTCCATCTTCGGATATTCGAGTAAGCTCGAATCAACGAGTTTGAAGCCGATTCACGGAATCTCATGCGCGAAATCAACGTCGAAGAATCGTAGATCTTCTAACGCGGTATCGTGCGCGATCAACGTGTTGAAGATAGCTAGAATCCGGTATCTCGAGAGATCAACGGATTTGGGCACTTGGGTATCATCAATTCATCAATTTGTCTTGTTTCATCGATTATTTTTCCGCAATTCGGGATTGGATCCTGGATAGATTTGACCGCTGGTTCAGATCTACTTCCGTGTTGCGTCAGGCTATGTCCAACATTCCAGCTCACGCATCATCACCAAAACAGATCACGGAATCCCACAGGGATTCCCATATCCTAACAAGTCTCAGAATCACATATGGATTCTCACATCTCAAAATAGATCTCGGAATCACACATGGATTCTCATTCTCAAACGGGTCTCGGAATCACACATGGATTCCAACATCCAAAATAGAATCATACACGGATTCCCATACCCCCAATAGGTCTCAGAATCACGCGTGGATTCCCATATCTTAACAAAGATCTTGGAATTACACATTGATTCTCATACACCAACGGGTCTCGAAATCACACCTGAACTCCAATATCCAAAATAAAACTCAAATCTAAAACATTGTTGTTTGCCGAAAAATAATATACATTGTTTCTTCAATTCTAAAAAATCACAAAAACATTGTTGTTTGCCGAAAAATCATCAAACGATTAATTTAAATAATTCCCGAATTAAAAATTATGGAAAAATCAAATAAATCAAATTAAAAATACATCAATAGAAATCGAGGTGTTATACTAAAAATATATTTCCTTATTAATTATTTCAACTATTTATTATTGCAATTAAATTTACAAATTTACCGTTATTATTTATAAATTAAAATGAGTTAAATAAGACCATAAATCCATTCAATAAATATTAGATTCAAAATCCCGATATTTAAATCACTATTCCAAAATTAAGTTCACAATTCACATATTCAAATAAATCTCTATATCTGAATTCAAGTTAAAACCAATTATTCAAATATTTAAAATTAATTAAATATTTAAGTCCAATGACCAAAATTCCAGGTTGTTACATATTCAAACTCAGTATAAGGCAAACTTTATGCTTCCCTCATGTTGTTATGACAAGATAATGTGACGAGATTGTCAAATTTTATGAGATTTATAAAGGACATTTGTACATACATAATTATCCATGATTTTGAATCTTCCTATATCATGTTTTTTAATATAAATGAACTTAGTTAATGTATTACCCTAAAAAATCATTGAACTATACCAAAATGTGGATGAACTATAATTTATGTTTACTTGAGTAGGGCACACCTCTGCAAAAAAAAATTGTGCATTTTATGATTTGATACAAGATTCGATCTTGCAAATAAAGAAAATATTTTGTACACATTATCCATAGAAAACTAATTAACTTCTAACTTCTAAAAAATGCATAAAGATATACCTTAGATTTATCTATATTCATGTTTATCCAATAGTTGAATGTTTATAACTTTATATATCTTGGTTATTAGGATAAGTGAGCTTAACTGCTGTAGTTTCTGAGAATGAACTCTTCCACTAAACATCACATGGTTGGATATACCTCGTCAAGTAACATTTTGCATTTACTAAATTTGCGTCTAATTTCTTTTAGGAAAAAAAAATATTGTGTATATATTATCTAAAGAAACCAAACCAACTTCAATTATCAGTGAAATTTGTCCCACCGCTAAAAAAAGAAAAAAAAAAACTAATTTAACCTCCACTACTTGCATAAGAAGTTGATATAGATATCATCAGTATCAATTTCTGTGTGTGTGTATTATTTATGTTGATTTTTGTGGTAAACTGGTTAACTGTTTTAGGTGGGAGTAATTCAGTTTGAATTAAGGAAAGTTTACAAGTTGACTTTCCTTAATTTAATATAATAGCAAAAGGTCTCGCATCTTTCTTTTTGATATTTGGAAACTATTCCTATTGCCTTCAATTAAGTAACCTGAATGGACATTGTTGCTTTAATGGATTCAGAGTTTCCTCAAGGAATTGCTAATTGACAGGTTGAACCTGATTGGAATTTTTATATCCACTAAAGGCTTGATTTCTTACTGTATTTGATCATTTTCTATTTATATTTTAACTATTCGGTTGTTTTATTAATTTCAAATATATTAACTAATTGTTAGTGTATCTAATACCATGTATGTGTAAATGAAAATGTGACTGATGCACCATTCAACAACTTAAAACTTTTAAGCACTGGACTCTAAACCCTTTTCAACTCACAGTAAGAAAAAAATTGAGAAACATACTACTTATAGGAAGGAAAAGAGGACTCTTTCCTGCAACATGTAATGTCACAATCAGTGATCTCGGTTGCATCTGCAAAACCCGGTTTAGTTTTTTCCCCTTAAATTACTACTTCCTATTCCAACCAATATATTTCTTATTTGTCCCATGCGCCCATAGTAAGATTGACTACAGTACTGAATTTGATGACAAAATGAAAAAACTACACGTTAAATATTTTTTTTCAGAATTCCAAAATGGTACAACATGAGTTACTGCGAGAATATATACTGCTCAGCAATAGAAATAAGTTTTTGTAGTTACTGTAAGTCCTAATAGGAGAGTAATAAAAGTTTCTTCATAAAACATCAACCCTTTTCTATAGAGTTGCCAAATATACAAACGATGTAGCTAGATACCCTTAGAGCAACTCCAACAGATCCAACATTCTCGAATCCGCATCCAGAAATAATCCCAACAGAGCGCGAGAGTATACAATAGTGCAGAAAGATGCGGCTTCGGCTCGAGAATTTGGTATTGGGTGAGGCGCATGTTCAACAGAGACGCATGTTAAACAGACGCTTCATTTTCAGGCGCATGTTGAACAGGCGCCTGGCAACAGAGCGCCTGTTGCATCCAGGCGCCTGTTCAACAGGCGCATGTACAACAGACGTCTGGCCTCATTTCCGTTGTGGAAATGAGACCTCCAACATTTCGGAGTGCGGAAAATCCAATTTCCGCACTTCGAACTATTGGAGTTGCTCTTATGTACTGAAATTCATCATCATTGAAGCAATAGATTAAAGATGAGGCAGCAAGGGTCTAATTTAACACTCATTTGAAAATGTTGTCATGTTTTTCTATGCACAAGTTCGTCGGAGATGCATGCGTACTAGTGATGTTATAGAGTGGAGGCCGGGCATCAGTTCCCACTATAATTGGTTTCTAGTGCATTGCACAAGTTCCATAACACATATTTATTATTTAGTAAAACATCCAAACCCTCTTGGTTCCATTTGTAATCTAAATGTAGAGCCAGCCAAATTCTTTATTCATATATCATACAGACGAGACACTCGTGTTTTATTTAAATACCCAAGTAATTTCTTAAATGAGACAGAAGTACCCTTCCCTTCTTTGTCATTCTTTTGCGAAAAAATGGCCAAAAGTTGAAGCCGGTAATTAACAGCTATTTACGTGTTGTTAGTGAAGTGATGAATAATGATGATGTTTTTCCAATGTTTTTCTACAGCATTTCATTAATATGTACTAGACTGTAGGGCTGCACAAAGTATGGGTTGGGTCGGGTCAGATCAAATATTTCATCCGACCCGCATAGGTATGGGTTTAAGGTAGCTCAACCCGTATCCGACCTTATATGAGGTTGGATATGGGTTGGGTCGAAGTATGGGTTGGGTCGGGTTTAGTAGGGTTGGGTTGGGTTGCATAAATCTAATAAAAAATGAGAATATAAAAGAATATTTTCAAAAAATAACATTAAAATGTTCAACATAATATATTAGATTTTAGCTAGCATTACACACTTAAACTAACTAATTCATTATAACATATATTTTATTAAAATTTCATTGTAAAACACATCATATGAAATTAGTTCACTACATAGTAGAACAAGTGTTTCATTTTAAAATACATTAAAATGCCCTTTGGAATATCTTTGCCAAATTCTATCTTGTTTGGGTTGACATAAAATATGTTTTTTCGTATATTTACTGTAGAATACATAAACATTATTCTAGGATTAGACTATTCTAATTTTAAGTGTATTGATATTAAATTAGGTTTTTAATATAGGGTTGGGTTGGGTTAAAGTAGGGTTGGGTTGAACAAAATAACACACCCGACCCATATATAGTATGAGTTACAAATTGTAACCCATATCCGACCCGAACTAGGATGGGTTGGGTTGGGTTTATGTGGGTTGGGTTGGGTTGGTGGGTTGGGTCGGGTTGGATATGGGTTGTGTGCAGCCCTACTAGACTGAAAGAAGCATAAATGTGTATAACACCAAAATTCACCATAGGCAATTATCTAACTGGGGTTTATTTCATGTTTTTTATTTCTCATAATAACTAGAACCAACCGATAGTTATTTCAAAAATGCAAGTAAAAAGAAAAGGATAAAAAAAAACAACTCCCTACTTAAATTATTATATCTCTTCTCTTTACAAAATGAAAGCTGTTTGCATTACACTGATTACCCTATCTTATTTTGCTATTTCAATCACATAAACATACACTGTATACTATAAGAAGTAATGAATTTGTACGCTTATAAAAGATATGGGCAAGCGTACATGAGAAGCAATACCAACACTAATGGCAAACACCAACAAAGAAGAATATTGTTCTCCAAGCCATATTATTCAAAGGCTAATAGAATAGTTGCTTTTGGCATAAACTTACCCAGCAAATCATAGACTTGCTAACTTTTAGTTATTAAGCATTTAGAAATAGAAGAAAATATGAAATATAAACTCCGCAATTCATGTAAATTCATTGGTCAAAAATGGTTTAATCTTTGACAGTTAATATGTATATATAGCCATGTCTTCTTCTTACTTCTTTCTATTCATATTCCCTTTGTTCTATTACATATTTAAAGTGAAATATACCCAAATCTTAGACGATGTGAGACTTTAAAATATTTCAATCTTTTCAACATTCCCCCGCTATATTGTAATATTGTACATGTATATTTATTTATGCATAAAAGAAAGGACTTTTCGGTTTAAACTTCCTTATTAGTTTAGATATTTAAATTTTAATAGAAAATTTGGTGGCTAATAGCTTACACCAAAATCCTTTATATTAAAACGAAATATCTAAACACATAAATGTGTATATTCTTCAACAAAATCATCAAACCTTGTATTGGTTATAACCGTTCCCTTGGTATTCATGAACATTTATAAAGTTTAACTCTAAACAATTTTATTGAAACGTTATTTCTTATGTTCATATAGGTGTCTATTTTGATCCGTCATTGTTACTATGACAAACAGACACCACGACCGTAACAAATAAACATTTGGTATCTAATGTTTATCCATCTCTTGACTGCAACTTGTTATTACCCTTAAACCTTAGGGTAGAAAACAAAAGGTTGGGTTTCCATTGCAGGAGATTAGAGAGACTTTAGACCCATTCCACAACTAGTTGTTTTAACCATATCTTTTGGTAATCCTTTAGTCAATGGATCTGCCAGATTTTTCTTTGATCTTACATATATAATTGTAATGATGTCATCTACAATGGGTTCTCTGACATATGCGTGTCCTAAGCTTATATGCCAAGAGTTTCCATTGTAGATTTTATTTTATGCTCTAGACATTGTGGATTCATATCACAATATATGGGAATGGCTAACGATGGTTGTGGCCACAACTAGGGTTGTCAATGGGTATCCAAAAAATTCGATATCCATCTGAATCCGTATCCGAAAATATGAAAAATATCCGTTATCCGAAAAGCGGATACGGATATTCGATATCCGAAAAGCTTTTCGGATACGGATATGGTTATTGTGGTATCCGTATCCGAAAAATATCCGTCCGATTAACTGATGCATATATATATTTAATTAAAATTATATTTAATTAATATATGATTTTCCATCTATTTCCTAACCATTGGATTTACTACGGTATGATTTTTTGCTCATTTTTAGTGAAAACAGACAGTGTTAGTGTTTAATTTTTGAATATTTTTGGATACGCATACGAATATTAGTATAAAACAACATTTTATCATCACATTTTTTATTCCTTGGTTTTTTTATGAACATTAGTACAAAAACTGTTTTATGTTGATCCAAACCTTTTCATTTATACTTTTAAATTTATTGATTATGGGCGGAGCGGATAAATATCCGATATCCGTCCCTATCCGAAAATTAAACGAATACGGATATTCGATACCCGAAAATTAAGCGGATACGGATATCCGATATCCGAAAATGATTTCGGATACGGATATGAATATGGCACTATCCGTATCCGAAAGTATCCGTTGACAGCCCTAGCCACAACTCTATTTCCACTAACAAATTACGCAGTCATTCTGCTTCCTTTACCGATGCATCTAAAGCTATGAATTCAGCTTCCATTGTAGAATGTGTTATGATTGTTTGTTTCTTGGAGGCCCGTGATACAGCACCACCTCCTAGAGTAAAAATCCATCCAGTAGTTCCTCTATTTTCGTTTTCAGGGGTTGCACCACTTGCATCTGAATATCCTTCTAAAACTGCTGGGAAATTTTCATATTGGAGTCCTAATTTAGTTATCCTTTTAAGATATCCTAGAACTCTTCCAACTGCTCTCCAATGTGCAATACTGGGGTTATTTGTATATCTGGACAATTTGCACACAACATAAGAGATATCAGGACGAGTACAGTGCATAGCATACATGAGACTACCGATAACACTTGCATTTTCGAGTTGAGCTACTGCTCTTCCAGAATTAGCAAATAATTTAATTGAGGAATCATATGGGCTACTTGCTTCTTTAAAATTCAAATGTTTGTATTTTAAAAGTAATTTTTCAATATAGTGGGACCGACATAAAGCATATCCTCCACTATGTTTCTTCACTTTGATTCCTAAAATAGTATCAACTTCATTTAAATCCTTCATTTTGAAACAAGAAGTTAAATATTTCTTTGTTTCATTTATGCCAATCATGTTAGTACTAAATATTAGCATGTCATCCACGTATAGACATATAATTACACCATAACTATCTGTGAATTTGGAATAGATGCACTTGTCCGCACTATTATGCTTAAATCCATTGGATAAGATTACAACATCAAATTTATCATGTCATTGTTTGGGAGCTTGCTTTAGTCCATAGAAAGACTTGAATAGCTTACTAACTTTGTTTTCATTTCCACTAAGAATGAACCCTTCTGGTTGTTCCACATATACCGATGTGTCTAAGTTTCCATTAAGAAAGGCGGTCTCAACATCCATTTGGTGCACGTGAAATCCGTGAATAGATGCAAGAGAAAAAAGAACTCTTATTGAGATAGTCTAGCAACTGGAGCATATGTGTCAAAATAATCGATACCCTCCTTTTGTCTAAATCCTTTGGCAACCAATCTTGCCTTGAAAGTTTGAATAGATCCATCCATGATATATTTCTTTCAAAATATCCATTTACAACCTATTGGTTTGGACCATACCGGTGGATCTGTTAGGACCCAAGTATTGTTAGATAGAATCGAATCCATCTCATCTTGTATTGCTTCTTTCCAGAAGGCAGCATCACTCGAAGGCAAAGCTTCCTTATAGGTTTTAGGGTCTTCTTCATTGTGTAGATTAAAAATAGTTTCGTCTATTATTTCATTTCTGTTTCCAACTACAAGATGAATCACATCGTCTTGTGAGTCGAAATCAGGATCCAAAACTTTGGTTTTTCTTGTTCGTATACTTCTTCTAGGTTCCTTGGGCATGCTTGGAAGTTTTCTTTTAGAAGAAGTATGCTCGATATTTTCATTATCTTCTTCGTAGACGATTTGTGTAGGAACTGATGTTTGTGTGAGGTCACAAATAAATTTGGTGGCTAATAGCTTAAACCAAAATCCTTTATATTAAAACGAAATATCTAAACACATAAATACATATTCTTCAACAAAATCACCATAACATTGTATTGGTTATAACCATTCCCCTAGTATTCATGAACATTTATAAAGTTTAACTCTAAACAACTTTATTGAAATGTTGTTTCTTATGTTCATATAGGTGTCTATTTTGATCCGTCGTTGTTACTATGACAAACAGACACCATGACCGTAACAAATAAACATTTGGTATCTAATATTTATCCATCTCTTGACTACAACTTGTTAATACCCTTTAAACCTTAGGGTAGAAAACAAAAGGTTGGGTTTCCATTGCAGGAGATTAGAGAGACTTTAGACCCATTCCACAACTAGTTGTTTTAACCATATCTCTTGGTAATCCTTTAGTCAATGGGTCTGCCAGATTTTTCTTTGATCTTACATATATTATTGTAATGATACCATCTACAATGATTTCTTTGACATATGCGTGTCTTAAGCTTATATGCCTAGATTTTCCATTATAGATTTTATTATATGCTCTAGACATTGTGGATTCACTATCATAATATATGGGAATGGCTGACGATGGTTGTTGCCACAACTATATTTCCATTAACAAATTACATAGTCATTCTGCTTCCTTTGCCGATGCATCTAAAGCTATGAATTCAGCTTCCATTGTAGAATGTGTGATGATTGTTTTTTCTTGGAGGCCCATGATACAACACCACCTCTTAGAGTAAAAATCCATCCAGTAGTTCCTCTATTTTCATTTTCAGGGGTTGCACCACTTGCATCTGAATATCCTTCTAAAACTACTGGGAAATTTTCATATTGGAGTCCTAATTTAGTTGTCCTTTTAAGATATCCTAGAACTCTTCCAACTGCTCTCCAATGTGCAATACTGGGGTTATTTGTATATCTGGACAATTTGCACACAGCATAAGAGATATCAGAACGAGTACAGTGCATAACATACATTAGACTACCGATAACACTTGCATATTCGATTGAGCTAATGCTCTTCGAGAATTAGCAAATGATTTAATTGAGGAATCATAGGGGCTACTTGCTTTGTTAAAATTCAAATGTTTGCAAGAAGTTAAATATTTCTTTGTCTCATTTATGCCATTCATGTTAGTACTAAATATTCGCATGTCATCCACGTAAAGACATATAATTACACCATAACTATCTATGAATTTGGAATAGATGCACTTGTCCACACTATTATGCTTAAATCCATTGGATAAGATTATAGCATCAAATTTCTCATGCCATTGTTTGGGAGCTTGCTTTAGTCCATATAAAGACTTGACTAGCTTACAAACTTTGTTTTCATTTCCACTAAGGATGAACCCTTCTAGTTGTTCCATATATACCTCTTCGTCTAAGTTTCCATTAAGAAAGGCGGTCTTAACATCCATTTGGTGCATGTGCAATCCGTGAATAGATGCAAGAGAAAAAAGAACTCTTATTGAGGATAGTCTAGCAACTGGAGCATATGTGTCAAAATAATCGACACCCTCCTTTTGTCTGAATCCTTTGGCAACCAATCTTGACTTGAAAGTTTGAATAGATCCATCCGTGTTATATTTCTTTCGAAATACCCATTTACAACCTATTGGTTTAGACCCTACCGGTGGATCTGTTAAGACCCAAGTATTGTTAGATAGAATCGAATCCATCTCATCTTGTATTGCTTTTTTCCAGAAGGCAGCATCCCTTGAAGCCATAGCTTCCTTATAGGTTTTAGGGTCTTCTTCATTGTGTAGATTAAAAATAGTTTCATCTATTATTTCATTTCTGTTTCCAACTACAAGATGAATCACATCATCTGGTGAGACAAAATCAGGATCCAAAACTTTGGTTTTTCTTGTTCGTATACTTCTTCTAGGTTCCTTAGGCATGCTTGGTAGCTTTCTTTTAGAAGAAGTATGCTCGATATTTTCATTATCTTCTTCGTAGACGATTTGTGTAGGAACTGATGTTTGTGTGAGGTCACATATAAATTTATTTTTGATGAATTCAACATCCCTTGACTCTACAATCACATTGGACTCTATGTCCAATAATCTATATGCTTTTGAATTTTCAGCATATCCTACGAATACACTTTTCAAGGCTCTTGGTCCTAGCTTGCTTCTTTTTGGATCTGTAACTCGATAAAAAGCTATACACCCCCACACTTTTATATATTTCAGGCTAGGCTTTCTGCCTTTCCATAATTCGTAAGGAGACACTTTTGTTTTATTTCATGGAATTCTATTATGCAGATGACATGCAGTTAGAAGTTCTTCTCCCCACAAATTTACATTCTGTTTAGCATTTAAAATCATAGCATTAGTCATTTCTACCAATGTTTTGTTCTTTTGTTTGGCTAAACCGTTTTGTTGTGGGGTATAGGGTGCACTTGATTGATGAATAATACCATTCTCTACGCAAAAAGAAGAAAATTCTATAGAGAAATATTCTCCACCTCTATCACATCGTAGCACCTTTATTTCTTTTCCTTTTGATTTTCAACATTGGTTTTAAATCGTTTGAACATTTCAAAAGCCTGATCTTTTGATTTCATTAAATATACATGAGTATATCTAGAGTAATCATCTATGGAAGTAATAAAGTATCTATTGCCTCCTCTAGTTAATATGCCATTTAATTCACAAATATCAGAGTGTATCGGTTCAAGTAGTTGAGTGTTTCTTTCAGATTTTGGAAAAGGCTTTTTGCACATTTTTTCTCGTATGCAAATTTCATATTTTGATGGATTTGTTTTATCGTAAGTGATTAATCCTTCTTTAGACATAAAGTATCTTTTGAAGTATCAGTCAGGTTTAATTCTGTCACCATGTCTATATGCAAATGACTTATCTTTGCAACGATTTCAGAAACAGCCTGCTCAATCATGTTGGTAGTGTGGGAAGATCCTTGATTTGGTTTTTCCTTTCCAGGATTGTTATTTTGTCCTCGTTCCTTTTTCTGCTTTTTGAAAAATCTACAATCACGTTTGAAGTGTCCAGGTTTTCCACAGCAATAACAATCTTTCTTGTTTTTTCCCTGGACATTGTTGTTGCTGCCTTCTGCTCTTTTCTGTTTTGTAGAGTTTTTATTCCCTTTACTACCCACAAAGTTGACATTGGAAGCAGTATCAAAAACCCTCTTTTCACGAATTCGAGTTTCCTCTTCAATTCGCATATGCTTTTGAATTTGTTCCATTGTAAAATCTTCAGAGGAATGCATAAGTTTCTTTTGATATTCGCTCTAGGTTTGTGGGAGTTTTGCCATGACAGCACCAACTTGCAATTGCTTAGGGATAATAATTTTGACATCCTTGAGTTTGTTGAAAATAACTTGTATTTCGTGGACTTGATCTAGAACAAAGGCATTGTCAAGCATTTTAAATTCAAAAAATTCGAGAATTGGGAACTTACCTGCGCCTTGCTTCTCATTGCTGTATTTAGCCTCCAAGGACTTCCAAATTTCCTACGACGATTTGACAGAAGTGAAAAGATCATATAATCGATCAGATAATGTGTTGAGTATATGCCCTCTGCAAACCACTTCGTCTTCTTCTCGTTTCTTCCTATTTGCTACAAGTTCTGCGGTATAAGTTGACGCAGGCGCTGGGATTGGTTCTATGTCTGGATCAAGCACGTAGGCAACCTTGAGTGTAGTAAGCAGAAACATCAGTTTGTCCTGCCAGAGAGTGTAATTTGTTCCATCAAAGCGATCAAGTTTGGTGTACTCCTGGTTCATTATCTTGTAGGTTGTTTCAGCACCTTGCGTTGATGCCATATCAATTCCTTAAAATTGTTAGAAAATGGTTTAATCAGCAAATGGGAATGGTCTTTGAGGCATGTCAGGAGGACACTTTCTTTAAGGAATTGATCGCCCCCACTACGAACGAGATTGCTCAAGGGTTGATGGCGGAACTCCTCCATGATACAACAAAGACTTCTCTTGCAGGGAGCAATGGACCGCAAGAGCAATCTGTGTTTTGTTGAAGTGGTGGAAGGAGTGCGAAGGAGATTGGAAGGAATATGCGAAGTAATTTCTAAGTAGTTGGAACTTGTTTATATAGGGCACGAAAAGGCATAGATGCAACTGTCAGTAAGCCAATGGAGGCGACTGTTAAAATTCAAAAAATTAAAAGAGGCAACCGTTCCAAATAGTCACCACTGTAGTATGCACGTGCGCCAACGTGCCCTAAGTGCCTAAGTGTCTAATCTTTGACAGTTAATATACATATGTAGCCATGTCTTCTTCTTACTTCTTTCTATTCATATTCCCTTTGTCCTATTACATATTTAAAGTGAAATATACCCAAATCTTAGATGATGCGGGACTTTAAAATATTTCAATCTTTTCAACATTTCCCCACTAGATTGTAATATTGTACATTTACATTTATGCATTAAAGAAAGTACCTTTCGGTTTAAACTTCCTTATTAGTTTAGATATTTAAATTTTAATAGAAAATTTGGTGGCTAATAGCTTAAACCAAAATCCTTTATATTAAAACGAAATATCTAAACACATAAATGCATATATTCTTCAACAAAATCACCATAACCTTGTATTGGTTATAACCATTCCCATGGTATTCATGAACATTTATAAAGTTTAACTCTAAACAACTTTATTGAAACGTAGTTTCTTATGTTGATATAGGTGTCTGTTTTGATCCGTCATTGTTACTATGACAAACAGACACCCCGACCGTAACAAATAAACATTTGGTATCTAATGTTTATCCATCTCTTGAATGCAACTTGTTATTACCCTTTAAACCTTAGGGTAGAAAACAAAAGGTTGGGTTTCCATTGTAGGAGATTAGAGAGACTTTAGACCCATACCACAACTAGTTGTTTTAACCATATCTCTTGGTAATCCTTTAGTCAATGGGTCTGCCAGATTTTTCTTTGATCTTACATATATAATTGTAATGATGCCATCTACAATGAGTTCTCTGACATATGCGTGTCTTAAGCTTCTATGCCTAGATTTTCCATTATAGATTTTATTATATGCTTTAGACATTGTGGATTCACTATCATAATATATGGGAATGGCTAACGATGGTTGTGGCCACAACTCTATTTCCATTAACAAATTACGTAGTCATTCTGCTTCCTTTGCCGATGCATCTAAAGCTATGAATTCAGCTTCCATTATAGAATGTGTGATGATTGTTTGTTTCTTTGAGGCCCATGATACAGCACCACCTCCTAGAGTAAAAATTCATCCAGTAGTTCCTCTATTTTCATTTTCAGTGGTTGCACCACTTGCATCTGAATATCCTTTTAAAACTACTAGGAAAATTTCATATTGGAGTCCTAATTTAGTTTTCCTTTTAAGATATCATAGATCTCTTCCAACTGCTCTTCAATGTGCAATACTGGGGTTATTTGTATATCTGGACAATTTGCACACAGCATAAGAGATATCAGGACAAGTACAGTGCATAGCATACATGAGACTACCGATAACACTTGCATATTCGAGTTAAGCTACTGCTCTTCCAGAATTAGGAAATAATTATATTGAGGAATCATAGGGGCTACTTGCTTCTTTAAATTTTAAATGTTTGTATTTTAAAAGTAATTTTTCAATATAGTGGGACTGACATAAAGCATATCCTCTACTATGTTTCTTCACTTTGATTCCTAAAATAGTATCAACTTCGTTTAAATCCTTCATTTTGAAACAAGAAGTTAAATATTTCTTTGTCTCATTTATGCCATTCATGTTAGTACTAAATATTAGCATGTCATCCACGTATAGACATATAATTACACCATAACTATCTGTGAATTTGGAAGATGCACTTGTCCGCACTATTATGCTTAAATCCATTGGATAAGATTACAGCATAAAATTTCTCATGTCATTGTTTGGGAGCTTGCTTTAGTCCATATAATGACTTAACTAGCTTACAATCTTTGTTTTCACTTTCACTAAGGATGAACGCTTCTAGTTGTTCCATATATACCTCTACGTCTAAGTTTCCATTAAGAAAGGCGGTCTTAACATCCATTTGGTGCATGTGCAATCCGTGAATAGATGCAAGAGAAAAAAGAACTCTTATTGAGGACAGTCAAGCAACTGGAGCATATGTGTCAAAATAATCGATACCCTCCTTTTGTCTGAATCCTTTGGCAACCAATCTTGCCTTGAAAGTTTGAATAGATCCATCCGTGATATATTTCTTTTGTAATACCCGTTTACAACCTATTAGTTTAGACGCTACCGGTGGATCTGTTAGGACCCAAGTATTGTTAGATAGAATCGAATCCATCTCATCTTGTATTGCTTCTTTCCATAAGGCAGAATCCCTTGAAGGCATAGCTTCCTTATAGGTTTTAGGGTCTTCTTCATTGTGTAGATTAAAAATAGTTTCGTCTATTATTTCATTTTTGTTTCCAACTACAAGATGAATCACATCGTCTGGTGAGATGAAATCATGATCCAAAACTTTGGTTTTTCTTGTTCGTATACTTCTTCTAGGTTCCTCAGGCATGCTTGGAAGTTTCTTTTAGAAGAAGTATGCTCGATATTTTCATTATCTTCTTCGTAGATGATTTGTGTAGGAACTGATGATTGTGTGAGGTCACATATAAATTTATTTTCAATGAATTCAACATCCCTTGAATCTATAATCACATTGGACTCTATGTCCAATAATCTATATGCTTTTGAATTTTCCGCGTTTCCTACGAATCACTTTCCAAGGCTCTTGGTCCTAGCATGCTTCTTTTTGGATCTGTAACTCGATAAAAAGCTGAACACCCCCACACTTTTATATATTTCAGGCTAGGCTTTCTGCCTTTCCATAATTCGTAAGGAGACACTTTTGTTTTCTTTGATGGAATTCTATTATGCATATGACATGAAGTTAGAAGTTCTTCTCCCCACAAATTTACATTCTGTTTAGCATTTAAAATCATAGCATTAGTCATTTCTACCCATGTTCTGTTCTTTCGTTCGACTAAACCGTTTTGTTGTGGGGTATAGGGTGCACTTGATTGATGAATAATACCATTCTCTTCGCAAAAAGAAGAAAATTCTATAGAGAAATATTCTCCACCTCTATCACTTCGTAGCACCTTTATTTTCTTTTTCTTTTGATTTTCAACACTGGTTTTAAATCATTTGAACATTTCAAAAGCCTGATCTTTTGATCTCATTAAATATACATGTGTATATCTAGAGTAATCATCTATGAAAGTAATAAAGTATCTATTGCCTCCTCTAGTTAATATGCCATTTAATTCACAAATATCAGAGTGTATAAGTTCAAGTAGTTGAGTGTTTCTTTCAGATTTTGGAAAAGGCTTTTTGCACATTTTTGCTTGTATGCAAATTTCACATTTTGATGGATTTGTTTTATCGTAAGTGATTAATCCTTCTTTAGACATAAAGTATAATGATTTAAAATTTAAGTGTGCTAATCTATTATGCCATAAGTGAAATGAATCAACAATATAAGCAAATTCATTCATTTTATTAATACTTAGTTTGAACAAACCATTACAAGCATATCCCTTTCCAACAAACACACCTCCTTTAGTTAAAATAAGACTATTTCCATCTAAGACGCATTTAACACCTTTGTTACAAAGAAGGCTGGCAGAAACCAAATTTTTGCGTATTTCTGGAACGTGCAGAACATTAAGAAGAACAAGTTTCTTTCCTGAAGTGAACTCTAATTCAATAGTTCCTTTCCCGACAACTGCTGCAGTGTTATGGTTTCCCATTAGCACTTTGTTTTCATCAGAAACTTTCTCGTAGAACTTAAACATTGACTGATTGTTGCGAACATGTATAGTAGCACCGGAATCATACCACCCATCAGTATCTTTTGAAGTATCAGTCAGGTTTAATTCTGTCACCATGTCTATATGCAAATGACTTATCATTGCAACGATTTCAGAAACAGCCTGCTCAATCATGTTGGTAGTGTGGGAAGATCCTAGATTTTGTTTTTCCTTTCTAGGATTGTTATTTTGTCCTTGTTCCTTTTTCTTCTTTTTGAAAAATCTACAATCACGTTTGAAGTGTCCAGGTTTGCCACAGCAATAACAATCTTTCTTGTTTTTTCCCTGGACATTGTTGTTGCTGCCTTCTACTCTTTTCCGTTTTGCAAAGTTTTTATTCCCTTAAGTACCTACAAAGTTAACATTCAAAGCAGTATCAAAAACCCTCTTTTCACAAATTCGAGTTTCCTCTTCAATTAGCAGATGCTTTTGAATTTGTTCCATTGTAAAATCTTCAGAGGAATGCATAAGTTTCTTTCGATATTCGCTCCAGGTTTGTGGGAGTGTTACCATGACAGCACCAACTTGCAATTGCTGAGGGATAATAATTTTGATATCCTTGAGTTTGTTGAAAATAACTTGTATTTCGTGGACTTGATCTAGAACAGAGGCTTTGTCAAGCATTTTAAATTCAAAAAATTCGAGAATTAGGAACTTATCTACGCCTTGCTTCTCATTGCTGTATTTAGTCTCCAAGGACTTCCAGATTTCCCATAGCAATTTGACAGAAGTGAAAAGATCATATAATCGATCGGATAATGTGTTGAGTATATGCCCTCTGCAAACCACTTCGTCTTCTTCTCGTTTCTTCCTTTTTGCTACAAGTTCTGCGGTATCAGTTGACGTAGGCGCTGGGATTGGTTCTAAGTCTGGATCAAGCACGTAGGCAACCTTGAGTATAGTAAGCAGAAACTCAGTTTGTCCTGCCAGCGAGTGTAATTTGTTCCATCGAAGCGATCAAGTTTGGTGTACTCCTGGTTCATTATCTTGTAGGTTGTTTCAGCACCTTGCGTTGATGCCATATCAATTCCTTAAAATTGTTAGAAAATGGTTTAATCATTAAACGGGAATTGCCTTTGAGGCGTGTCAGGATGATACTTTCTTTAAGGAAATGATCGGCCCCACTACGAACGAGATTGCTCAAGGGTTGATGGTGGACCTCCTCCAGGAAACAACAAATACTTCTCTTGCAGGGAGCAATGGACCGCAAGAGCAATCTGTGTTTTGTTGAAGTGGTGGAAGAAGGAGTGCGAAGAAGATTGGAAGGAATATGCAAAGTAATTTCTAAGTAGTTGGAATCTGTTTATATAAGGCACAAAAAGGCATAGATGCAACTGTCAGTAAGCCAATGGACGCGACTGTTTTTAAAATTCAAAAAATTAAAAGAGGCAACCGTTCCAAATAGTCGCCACTGTAGTACGCGCGCGCCCACGTGCCCTAAGTGCCTAATCTTTGACAGTTAATATGTATATGTAGCCATGTCTTCTTCTTACTTCTTTCTATTAATATTCCATTTGTTCCATTACATATTTAAAGTGAAATATACCCAAATCTTAGACGATGTGGGACTTTAAAATATTTCAATCTTTTCAACATTCCCCCGCTAGATTGTAATATTGTACATGTACATTTATGCATAAAAGAAAGTACCTTTCGGTTTAAACTTCCTTATTAATTTAGATATTTAAATTTTA
This sequence comes from Allium fistulosum, assembly GCA_030737815.1. Classification (NCBI taxonomy): domain Eukaryota; kingdom Viridiplantae; phylum Streptophyta; class Magnoliopsida; order Asparagales; family Amaryllidaceae; genus Allium; species Allium fistulosum. Next base: position 74,077,298 of record CM060903.1, read on the forward strand.
ATAGAAAATTTGGTGGCTAATAGCTTAAACTAAAAACCTTTATATTAAAACGAAATATCTAAACACATAAATGCATATATTCTTCAACAAAATCATCATAACTTTGTATTGGTTATAACCATTCCCCTGGTATTCATGAACATTTATAAAGTTTAACTCTAAACAACTTTATTGAAACGTTGTTTCTTATGTTCATATAGGTGTCTATTTTGATCCGTCATTGTTACTCTGACAAACAGACACCACGACCGTAACAAATAAACATTTGGTATCTAATGTTTATCCATCTCTTTACTGCAACTTGTTATTACCCTTTAAACCTTAGGGTAGAAAACAAAAGGTTTGGTTTCCATTGTAGGAAATAAGAGAGACTTTAGACCCATTCCACAACTAGTTGTTTTAACCATATCTCTTGGTAATCCTTTAGTCAATGGGTCTGCCAGATTTTTCTTTGATCTTACATATATAATTGTAATGATGTCATCTACAATGGGTTCTCTAACATATGCATGTCTTAAGCTTATATGCCTAGATTTTCCATTATAGATTTTATTTTATGCTATAGACATTGTGGATTCACTATCATAATATATGGGAATGGCTGACGATGGTTGTGGCCACAACTATATTTCCACTAACAAATTACCAGTCATTCTGCTTCCTTTGCCGATGCATCTAAAGCTATGAATTCAGCTTCCATTGTAGAATGTGTTATGATTGTTTGTTTCTTGGAGGCCCGTGATACAGCACCACCTCCTAGAGTAAAAATCCTTCCAGTAGTTCCTCTAGTTTCATTTTCAGGGGTGCACCACTTGCATCTGAATATCCTTCTAAAACTGCTGGGAAATTTTCATATTGGAGTCCTAATTTAGTTATCCTTTTAAGATATCCTAGAACTCTTCCAACTGCTCTCCAATGTGCAATACTGGGGTTATTTGTATATCTGGACAATTTGCACACATCATAAGAGATATCAGGACGAGTACAGTGCATAGCATACATGAGACTACCGATAACACTTGCATTTTCGAGTTTAGCTACTGCTCTTCCAAGATTATCAAATAATTTAATTGAGGAATCATATGGGCTACTTGCTTCTTTAAAATTCAAATGTTTGTATTTTAAAAGTAATTTTTCAATATAGTGGGACTGACATAAAGCATATCCTCCACTATGTTTCTTCACTTTGATTCCTAAAATATTATCAACTTCGTTTAAATCCTTCATTTTGAAACAAGAAGTTAAAAATTTCTTTGTTTCATTTATGCCATTCATGTTAGTGCTAAATATTAGCATGTCATCCACGTATAGACATATAATTACACCATAACTATCTGTGAATTTGGAATAGATGCACTTGTCCGCACTACTATGCTTAAATCCATTGGATAAGATTACAGCATCAAATTTCTCATGCCACTTTTTGGGAGCTTGCTTTAGTCCATATAAAGACTTGACTAGCTTACAAACTTTGTTTTCATTTCCACTAAGGATGAACCCTTCTGGTTGTTTCATATATACCTCTTCGTCTAAGTTTCCATTAAGAAAGGCAGTCTTAACATCCATTTGGTGCGTGTGCAATCCATGAATTGATACAAGAGAAAAAAGAACTCTTATTGAGGATAGTCTAGCAACTGGAGCATATTTGTCAAAATAATCGATACCCTCCTTTTGTCTGAATCCTTTGGCAACCAACCTTGCCTTAAAAGTTTGAATAGATCCATCTGTGTTATATTTCTTTCGAAATACCCATTTACAATCTATTGGTTTAGACCCTACCGGTGGATCTGTTAGAACCCAAGTATTGTTAGATAGAATCGAATCCATCTCATCTTGTATTGCTTCTTTCTAGAAGGCAGCATCCCTTGAAGGCATAGCTTCCTTATAGGTTTTAGGGTCTTCTTCATTGTGTAGATTAAAAATAGTTTCGTCTATTATTTCATTTCTGTTTCCAACTACAAGATGAATCACATCGTCTGGTGAGACGAAATCAGGATCCAAAATTTTGGTTTTTCTTGTTCGTATACTTCTTCTAGGTTCCTCAGGCATGCTTGGAAGTTTTCTTTTAGAAGAAGTATGCTCGATATTTTCATTATCTTCTTCGTAGATGATTTTGAAGGAACTGATGTTTGTGTGAGGTCACATATAAATTTATTTTCGATGAATTCAACATCCCTTGACTCTACAATCACATTGGACTCTATGTCCACTACAAGAAATTATTTCTTTCGCAGCGCCAAATTGTAGGGTTTTAGTTAAAAAGCTGTTAATACGTGTGTGGATTAAAAAATCATTCATTGTAACGCTGCTACAAAACGTACGTAAAGTATGGAGCGGGGAAACGAAAAAGTTCTTGCTCTTCTCCCATGTCCCTCAACATTGTATCCCCTTCTCTCCCACAAATCCCTAATCCCAGATCTTCATAATCTTCACAACTCTGCCATTGATCTCTTCAAGTCCGCCTTCCTCGCACACTGCAACCTCTCCGATCAACAACCTTCTAGCTTTCTCGAGCTTCAGAATTCTCCAGCGTTCCACGTCTCCATAAGCCGTCGATCTTCATCAGCCAGTCCACATCTTCAGGAATCTACCGATGTCGGTGTTTAAAGATAATAACCATTTGATTTGAAGCCGCCATATTTGGGTAATCTAACCGTTTCTCTATTTTTTAGCTTTGTTTAATTTACAAACGCAAGAAGCAACTAATAGTATAAAAACGAATATGTTATTTCTGGTTATATAATTTAGTCAAGTACGTTTAAACAATCTGAGAAAGTGATGCATTTGTGGCTTAGTTGAAGCTGCAGTGGTATGGATGTCAAAGAGTATTGAGTTTGGACAATGTATTATTTAATGTCACTATTTATTTGTGTTTTAGCATATTAAATTTATTGCCTACTGAGGACAAATTTATGTGTTATTCAATTCGAATTAAAGTTAGGATGCAAATTTAGAAAATAAATCCTGAGAATACAATGGCAGTAGAAAATTTTGCTCTATGTCTACATTTAACATAGTATTAAACTAATTGCGGCTGTTGTAAACTCTTTGTGTATATCTTGAGAAGCATGTTGATGTATTAAAGCTGCAGTAGTTGTATTGGTGCATGTTGTTTTGGTTTTCTTTATTGGATGGATTTCTATTACTTAAATCTAAAATCAGGAAGTAAACCTTTCTCACTCCTAATATGACGAAACCTGATGTTTTTCTTTCTATCTTAGCTGAGTTGGAAGAGCGAAGAGCACGATTTGATAACTTCAACTACATCAATAAATTACATAAAGGGTTTATCTTACAGACTATATTAACCCATTGGACATATAGTCGTAACAAGTTGTAGTTGGTGTAGTAATTATTTTTATTAGTTATTTACACAATTTCATTTAGTTATAAAATTGATAAGGTAAAAGAAGATAAAAAGGAAGAAAGTGGGATGGAGATCTAGGGATGCGAATTTGATGGCGTTGGATTCAAGTGATATAGTTGGCTTGGGTTGTGGATGGAGGTGGTTGGCAGTGGTGCTTAAGGAACTGTTCTAGTCTCGGTGATGAGTTTGATGAGGTGAGGTTGGGTGTATTTTGGTTTCTGGTATGATGCTGAGATGGGAAAGTTTCTATGGAGGTTGCCTAGTCAGTTAATTTGAGCTGGTTGCTGGCGTTTGTTGTGGCGGTGGATAAATTATGAACTAATAAGAGGCTACTTTTGAGGATGTTCTTGAAGCTCTTATGGAATGACAGGCCAATGGATTCAAGGTTTTCTATTGAGCTTATATATTATATCATGATGTCTACTCTTTCACATTTCTCTCTTTAATGATCTAGTCTTTGCTTGAAAATTAATATGCTTTAAAGCAATTTTCTTAACATTTATATAACGCTAAATATACCAGCTCCCAAGGCTGTTTGTTATGTAATGATATAGATTGGGCTAGCCATTTTTTAGAATGAAGATTAGTCTTGTCGAACAATAATGGACATATAATTGAAATTTTATAAACAATGAGTGTATTGCTTTGCTTTTTTTCTTCCAAGTACATATGTATAATTTTAACTTTTAAGTGAGAATTTCTCACTGATTATGTTCCAACTTCTAACAACAATGATACACACAGACACGTTCTTGTTAAGTTACCATTGTTCCATGTAGAAGAAATTGATTTGACAAATATTTTTGGGTAATTACATCATCGACTTTTACTTTTTTTAAGAATATTTCTGGATGACTAAATCTCATAATGCTGCAAAATAAGTTTTATTTGTATAGTCCTTTTCTTCTCCTGTTTTCTAAATTTGGATAAAATAAATGAAATTTTAATTTTGAGTGCCTTTAAGCACCACTCTGTGTTATACAATATCTATCTATCAAAAGTACACGAATTCTGACATGTTTATTGGGGTTTGGAACAAGGTGTTTTCTGTAATCTCAACATTTATTCAAAGTTTTTATTTTATTTTTTTGTTTGTTTAAATCTTCCTCACAAACTTCCAGGATCCAAACTGGACTATAAATTTCAATTCCTTGAGCTTATATTGCTGATTGCCATAAATATGCTGACATCTCTTGAAAATATAATTCTTTTTCCACCTTTAAACCAAAATTTTGTTGCTTCTTTATTCATTTGTCTCTGTCGATATAGCTCAAACTATATGAAGTAAGACTAAAAACTTCATGTAGTATCAGCCATGAGTCTCATTTGTCAAAATTCATTGTTAGCATACATCAACGTTGAATTGAAATGATACTTAAAAGTGTTCTTTGTAGCATTTGGTTATTATGGATTGTATTGAGACTTTCATACCAATTCTTCACAATTCTGTTCATTTTTATCACAGATTAGAAGTCATGCACAAAAATATTTTTGAAGGTTTAGAAAAATGGAACAAGCAAACATGTTCCTCCTCCTCAACTAAAGCGTATAGCAGCTCATCCTTGTCCTCAAAAAGCATTTAAAAATGGTAGGAAACCATCTGATGGTGTTTCTTAAAGTTGTATTATACAAACACGCACTTGTTGATATTTATGATAATACTACAAAACATTGCAGTTCCCCTGCTGTCTCAGCCTGCAATTCCATTTCATGCCTCTTTTTTTGAACAAGGTTTAACAATCTCTTCTTAGACTCATACTTCAAACGATCTTGGTGGTTCAAATATGATGGATGGTAAAGGAATTTATATACATGTGATCTTGAACCAATTATGACTTTGCATGCCAACCTTTACCCTTACAGTACCTATTTGCTTAATTGCAATGCTAAATATTTGCAGATATTATGGCCAACAATTACAGTGGAACTGAAAGCGCTCCTAGTCCTAATACACATCCAGTTGGTGAGAGTAATGGTCAAGGGAATCAGGTAGCATCATCTCGAGGTAAATCTTTTACTCTATAAAGCCAAACACATTTTTTCCCTTAATTTATATAACTGAAAATAATAATACAAACAGTCCCTGTGTTGTTTATCTCCAAAATTATATTTTGGGTGGGTGGGGGTTAGTTTGTTAGAATAGTTGCGTATTTGATGATTATAATATACACTATCCCTTGATTTTTTCACAGAAATTTTGTTGCTTCAGAATTTATTCTTTGGGTGGGTGGGGGTTTGAGATTATCAGTGAATACAATAAATTTTACAACCATGGATGTCAGAAGAAATGGCTATAGTTCTCAACTGAACATGCTTCAGTTCATATAAACAGCGGTTAGGAAAAGGAAGTTCAAGTTTTTTAACTGCATGAAAGAGATTGGATCGTCCAAATTCATTAGGCATATTTAATTGTGCAATAAAGATAGCAACAGAGGAGTTGATTAACTATGAAATATATTAGAAGGATATTTAAACTCACCTTCATGTATATTGTAAATTCAAATTTAGCACACATCAATGCAAATGCAGCAGTATATAAAAAATACAATAAATTTTCCGAGAAAATTCTAGTTACATCAACCAATATTTTGAATTTGGGAAACCTCTATAATATATTACAGCGGATAATAAAAAAAATCAATATATCAAACTTCAAAAATCTCTATAATGAGTTACAACGAATAATGAAAACATGCAGTATCAGATTTATTTTAAAGAAGTGGACGGTTGTAAAAGCTTGTTCTTCACAACAATTTGATTGTAATTTCTGTGGTTTAAAAGGTGCAAAAACCACTACCGACTTATGGCCTCCAAAACCAAAAGAATTTGAAATAGCTAATAAAATAAAAGCATTAAAAATTTGGCATATTAGAAAAACTAAAATTATGTTTTGAATAATACGTACCAAAATTTACTTCATGGTGCTTCTTCACAATCGGCACTGTGTCAATTGTGACTTGTTCCTCTAGGTTCTGCATATGATTAAATGAAAACGCATAAAAACTAAGTTTCTCTTGTCTATGCTACATACTAAAACTGCAACTATATAAAATTAAGGCAAGTGTCGTGCATCTTGGTTAATAGTAGGATGAAGCCAGCCTGTGTTAATAGCTTTGATTGTAGAAATAGCTTCTAATCCACCTGCTGCTCCAAGGCAGTGCCCAGTCATCGAATAAGAAATATATAAAGTTTTTTTCTTTCACTTCTATGCATTTTATTGGACTATTATTTTAGTGGATAGATATTTAAATAATAATAACTTACTTTTGTTCAGTTCATTTTTAGCTTAGATGTGTCGTTGAAAACCTTCTTTATAGCAGTGAACTCTGTCAAATCTCCAAGCAGTGTTAATTTTTTGCACGACAATTTGCAGAGTTTACCTGGAAATCAGTACTTTATAAAATAATAATCCAAAAACAATAATTCGATCAAGCTACATAATAAACCTTATAATTCTAGAACAGGTAATGACTTACCTCTTCAAGGGAGACACCAGCATCTGCCAAACTCTTTTCTATGCAAGAAGAAACACCGAGTCCATCTGGTCTTGGATCTGTCATGTGATGAGCATCACATGTTATAGCTCCTCCTAAATATTCTGCAATTATTGTTGCTCTTCTCTTTGTTGCATGCTCCAAGCTCTCCATAATCTTTTATTTATTTTTACACATGCATATGGAATTAGATAAATAAATTAAAAGTGTAATGATATCATTTAATATCAATGGACAAAAGGGTTTATAGCCTCCTTTTATTTATTAATTCAAGTTTATAAGTCTAGTGAATGCCTTTTAGATGCTATAATGTCATTTGTCACAGTTTGTATTACCAGTGAATGTCATTTAAATGATAAACTTGCTTTTTAGATGATATGATAAAATTGTGATAATCTAGTATAATTACCAAGACACCAACTCCTTCACCCATGGCAAACCCATCTCTATTCTTATCCCAAGGCCTAGAAGCCCTTTTAGGCTCATCGTTTCTTTGAGACAATGCTCTACAGGCAATAAATCCACCAATCCCTGTAGGCAAAATTGCAGCCTCTGTCCCTCCAGCCATAAAGATTTATAATAATAACAACAATAAGTTAACCAAGATTTATAATAATAATAATTATTAAACGAGTCTATAATAATAATAAATTAAGTAAGTTTATAAAAATTAACTAAGTTTTATAAAAATTCAATAAGTTTATAAAATTAACTAAGTATCATAAAAATATGACTAAATATAATAATACTAATAATAAATTTTATGAAAAATTAACTAAGCATAATAATAACAAATTTTATGAAAAATTAACTAATTATAATAATAATAAAAAATAATTTTATAAAAATTAAATAACATTTATAATAATAATAATAATTAAATGAGTGTATTATAACAACGACGACAACAACAACAATAATAAATTTACTACGTTTTATAAAAAATTCGATAAGTTTTTAAAAATTAACTAAGTATTATGAAAACATAACTAAATAATAATAATAACTACTTAATAATAACAATAACAGTAATAATAAATTTTATAGAAAATTAACTAAGTATAATAATAATAACAACAACAACAATAATGACAATAATAAATTTTATAAAAAATTAATTAAGTATAAAAATAGTAATAATAATAAATAATTTTACAAAAATTAACTCATATATATAATAATAATAGTAAATTAATTAAGATTTATAATAATAATAATAAGTTAACTAAGATTTATAAATATTAAACTTAAATAAGTTTATAACAATTAACTAAGATTTATAATAATAATAAGTTAACTAAGATGTATAATAACAATAAAAATTAAATGAGTATAATAGTACAATCGCATGATTTGTCGTATTGCTCAAAATAGATAGAGATATGTTATCATCCATTCCTATATGGGTGAAATATCCTGATCTTAACCTCTGTCCACTAAACGGTGAGTGGCTAAGTGCTATATCTAGCATTCTAGGGGATCCTACTGAATCAGATCTTTCAACAGCAAGTCGCAAAAGAATTAGTTTTGCTCATTGTCTTATTAAAATGAAGGCGGACTTTTATTTTCCTAAAGGGTTTCCGGTGGCTCTTTATAACTGTGAAATTTTTTACCAACCAGTTTTATACGAGTAGATTCCAGCACGTTGTGAATTGTGTGTTTGCTTTGGTCATCTTAAATATAAATTCTTATTTAAAAAGTATGGAAGGAGGAAAAAAGAATACAGAAGCAAAATATGTAATATCTGTAGATGATGAGGAGGGACCAGGAAGTCATAATAATGGCATTCAGAACATTGCAAGGACATCAATATTAATCAGATTATTAATGTCTCATCTCACTCGGAACCACCTTTGGAGCATACAGGTACAACTTCCAACTTTGATCTAAATAAAGACTATAAACAAAAATAAAGCAACACTCTATGAATTGAGGACTCATGTTTCTGTGTATGTGTGTGTATACTCATGTTCGCACCTCCCAATTTGTGCGTCTCTCTTTCTCTTATTGACAATATTTATGAATCCAACTATGTATGAGCTTCCCTTTTTTTTCCAGATGTTATATGTGTACAGTTCAAACAGTTCCTAAATTGATTTATACCGTAGAAATAATAACGACCTATGAAATTGTACCTTGATTCCATATTATATGTGTACAAGTCAAACAGTTCCTAAATTGATTCCATGTTCAGTGTATAACTCAAACTAACTTTAGTTAAATTTATTTATCAATTTCTTTAACCAACTGTCTAATTTTTCGCTGTTGTGGGGCTTAAATGTGATGAGATAACAGTGCAAAAAAGTAGCACAAACTGATATATTTTAGTCCTTTACATATTAGCAGTGCAAACTGCAAGATTTCAATTGATTTATTTTAGTTCTCCAACCACATTTTTTTGTTTCTTATAAATGAGTAATATAAAACATTTCCAGGTCATCAGCCAAGTACCTATAACAAATGATCATGAGTGTAGTTGCTAGGTAATATATATTTTTTGATCTAGATAAATATGTACTTTGATCAAAATAAATTGGAAACAATTAATATTGGTATTTCGAACATTTTTATAGCAACTTTAAATGAATTATTTTGTATGGATGTTTCCTTGATGAATTCACATGTTTTTATGACCTGTCATTTATTTTGTTTGATATTTTTATTGTTGATAGACTTTCCTTTAACCTCTATGGACTAAAGTTTAGTAAATTAGTAAACCTGATACTAGAGATATGTTATCATTCATTCCTATATTGGTTTGTTGACAAGTTAGAGTGCACTAAACCTGACATTGAATACTCTACTTCACTTTGTAAGCGATTAAGATTGTCATCTTGTCTATTTTTCCCTTCCGAAACTTATTCCCTGTGTATTTTTTATATATAACAGATGCTCTTCTTATATTTATATAAATAAAACAGTTTTTTATTCAATATATTCAAAGTTTAAAAATAAAATTTGAACAAGGTATGGTTGTATCATATAATGATTTATCTGTCTCCACATTATCCTTATGACTTAATTTTACCAAACCTATTCATCGTTATGTGTACAAGACAAACTGATTTTCATTGCAGAATCCATGATCTGTAACATACATGGCATCATCAATTTTTAAACCATGCACTTCTACTATCATGGAGAACTAAGTAAAATTACTTGTTTGCAGCTAGCTGTAATGTCTGCATTTCTTGGTCCTAATCAATTAGCAACAGAAAGTAAGCTAGATGTCGATCTAGATGTTCGCCCATGGGTTAACAAATATCAGAGAAGTAGAGATACTGTATCACAAACTGATTATGAGGTGAACTTTATTATTCGGATTATCAATTCTTATTTGAATCTTGGATGCTAAAATAATATTCTATATGTATACATACATGCGTGTGCACATACACACACATGCAGTTTGTTGCCTCTTCATTTTAGCCGTTGGATTTGAAAATTAAATCGTTGGATAACATGATACTCTCTCTCTCCCTCCTCTCTCTATCATACTATCATTTTTCTACCTCACATCATCATGAAATACAATCATTTAATTCTCAAACCCAATGGTTATAATGAAGGGGCTACAAATGGTGTATACACACACATGCATATAAATTTACAAACACATACACTCACATACATACAATGATGTTGAAGGTTGGATGTAAATGGTAGGTCATTGTAGCGGTAGGGAGAAGGAGTTGAAGGTTGTAGGATGTTGGTTTTGGCAAAGTGACTGAAGTGATGTGTGGATTGTAGTTGGAGTAGCTGAAGTGGATTCTAAGTGGTGTAGGTGAAGTGGATGGTTATGATTGGGGTATTAGATGGAGTTTGATGGTTTTGGAAGGGTGCAGTGTTGTGGTTGATGAGGAAGGTGTTGCTACTAAGGAAATGTAATGTAGGTTGTAGTTGAAGGAGGGTGGATGAAATGTAACAGCAACTTAATAGAGAATGAACAACTTGAAAATGCCAACTACAAATGAACACAGACTTTTGAAATGTAGTTGAAGGAAGGTGTTGCTAGTGAAATAAATGTTATTTCTATGTATGTGAGTCACTGATGTACCCATCATTACAGTTAAATAGACGACATTTCAAAATTTTCACATTCTACCATATTTGTTCTATATTGCTAATCTTTAATTGCATTTTTTATAGGCATATTGGACTTTTGAAGGAGACGGGCTTGGACTTTCCACGATTTATATTTTCACTTTTAGCAAGCACTTTTTGTAAGATTTTATATCGTTAACATTTGTGGTCAAAACATATAAAATGTTGTATATAACTAAACTTTATGGTGTATGAAATTGATGTAGCTTTAATTATGTTTAACTTTTATAACTTATAATATCGGATTATATATATTAGTATTTTATAAATTGAGCAATTTGTTTATGAATACATTATTCATGACTTTTATAATTATTTTAAAACTGCTGCAGTAATTGTAAAATGAAGCAAAATTGTTGATATACCGCAGCCTTCAAAAAGAGCTACAATACTAAAAGAAACAAAATGCTGTAGAAAATCAAACTGAAGCAAAATGAAAACGCTGTAAAATATTTTTGCAGCGTTTCAAAACTGTATATTAATGGTTCTATTTGAAACATGCTATTAAACTGCGTTCTCAAAATGCTGCAAATTTATTTACTGCAGCGTTTCGCAAAAGCTTCAATAGCCTTTTTTAGCAACACTTAGAAACGCTGTAGTATTCCCTGAATCTATTGCAGCATGACATTAGGCAGCGTTCTTCGAAACGCTGTGAATGATTATGGCATCATTAGTAAAACGCTAAGCTCTTCTTTCTCGTAGTGGTCCAATAATCTATATGCTTTTTAATTTTCAGCATATCCTACGAATACACTTTTCAAGGCTCTTGGTCCTAGCTTGATTTTTTTGGATCTGTAACTCGATAAAAAGCTAAACACCCCACACTTTTATATAATTCAAGCTAGGCTTTCTGCCTTTCCATAATTCGTAAGGAGACACTTTTTTTTTCTTTGATGGAATTCTATTATGCAGATGACATGCAGTTAGAAGTGCTTCTCCCCACAAATTTACATTCTATTTAGCATTTAAAATCATAGCATTAGTCATTTCTATCAATGCTCTGTTCTTTCGTTCGGCTAAACCGTTTTGTTGTTGGGTATAGGGTGCACTTGATTGATGAATAATACCATTCTCTTCGCAAAAAGAAGAAAATTCTATAGAGAAATATTCTCCACCTCTATCACTTCGTAGCACCTTTATTTTATTTTCCTTTTGATTTTCAACATTGGTTTTAAATCGTTTGAACATTTCAAAAGCCTGATCTTTTGATCTCATTAAATATACATGTGTATATCTAGAGTAATCATCTATGAAAGTAACAAAGTATCTATTGCCTCCTCTAGTTAATATGCCATTTAATTCACAAATATCAGAGTGTATCAGTTCAAGTAGTTGAGTGTTTCTTTCAGATTTTGGAAAAGGCTTTTTGCACATTTTTGCTTGTATGAAAATTTCACATTTTGATGGATTTGTTTTATCGTAAGTGATTAATCCTTATTTAGACGTAAAGTATAATGATTTAAAATTTAAGTGTGCTAATCTATTATGCCATAAGTGAAATGAATCAACAATATAAGCAAATTCATTCATTTTATTAAAACTTAGTTTGAATAAACCATTACAAGCATATCCCTTTCCAACAAACACACCTCCTTTAGTTAAAATAAGACTATTTCCATCTAAGACGCATTTAACACCTTTGTTATAAAGAAGGCTGGCAGAAACCAAATTCTTGCGTATTTCTGGAACGTGCAGAACATTAAGAAGAACAAGTTTCTTTCCTGAAGTGAACTCTAATTCAATAGTTCCTTTCCCGACAACTGCTGCAGTGTTATGGTTGCCCATTAGCACTTTGTTTTCATCAGAAACTTTCTTGTAGAACTTAAACATTGTCTGGTTGTTGCAAAAATGTATAGTAGCACCGGAATCATACCACTGATCGGTATCTTTTGAAGTATCAGTCAGGTTTAATTCTGTCACCATGTCTATATGCAAATGACTTATCTTTGCAACGATTTCAGAAACAGCCTGCTCAATCATGTTGGTAGTGTGGGAAGATCCTTGATTTGGTTTTTCCTTTCCAGGATTGTTATTTTGTCCTCGTTCCTTTTTCTGCTTTTTGAAAAATCTACAACCACGTTTGAAGTGTCCAGGTTTTCCACAGCAATAACAATCTTTCTTGTTTTTTCCCTGGACATTGTTGTTGCTGCCTTCTACTCTTTTCTGTTTTGTAGAGTTTTTATTCCCTTTACTACCCACAAAGTTGACATTGGAAGCAGTATCAAAAACCCTCTTTTCACGAATTCGAGTTTCCTCTTCAATTCGCAGATGCTTTTGAATTTGTTCCATTGTAAAATCTTCAGAGGAATGCATAAGTTTCTTTCGATATTCGCTCCAGGTTTATGGGAGTTTTGCCATGACAGCACCAACTTGCAATTACTTAGGGATAATAATTTTGACATCCTTGAGTTTGTTGAAAATAACTTGTATTTCGTGGACTTGATCTAGAACAGAGGCATTTTCAAGCATTTTAAATTCAAAAAATTCGAGAATTAGGAACTTACCTGCGCCTTGCTTCTCATTGCTGTATTTAGCCTCCAAGGACTTCCAAATTTCCCATGATGATTTGACAGAAGTGAAAAGATCATATAATCGATCGGATAATGTGTTGAGTATATGCCCTCTGCAAACCACTTCGTCTTCTTCTTGTTTCTTCCTTTTTGCTACAAGTTTTACGGTATCAGTTGACGTAGGCGCTGGGATTGGTTCTAAGTCTGGATCAAGCACGTAGGCAACCTTCAGTGTAGTAAGCAGAAACATCAGTTTATCCTGCCAGCGAGTGTAATTTGTTCCATCAAAGCGATCAAGTTTGGTGTACTCCTGATTCATTATCTTGTAGGTTGTTTCAGCACCTTGCGTTGATGCCATATCAATTCCTTAAAATTGTTAGAAAATGGTTTAATCAGCTAACGGGAATTGTCTTTGAAGCGTGTCAGGTGGACACTTTCTTTAAGGAATTGATCGCCCCCACTACGAACGAGATTGCTCAAGGGTTGATGGCGGAACTCCTCCAGGATACAACAAAGACTTATCTTGCAGGGAGCAATGGACCGCAAGAGCAATCTGTGTTTTGTTGAAGTGGTGGAAGAAGGAGTGTGGAGAAGATTGGAAGGAATTTGCGAAGTAATTTCTAAGTAGTTGGAACCTGTTTATATAAGGCACAAAAAGGCATAGATGCAACTGTCAGTAAGCCAATGGACGCGACTGTTAAAATTCAAAAAATTAGAAGAGGCAACCGTTCCAAACAGTCGCCATTGTAGTACGCGCTCGCCCACGTGCCGTAAGTGCCTAATCTTTGATAGTTAATATGTATATGTAGCCATGTCTTCTTCTTACTTCTTTCTATTCATATTCCTTTTGTTCTATTACATATTTTAAGTGAAATATACTCAATCTTAGGCGATGTGGGACTTTAAAATATTACAATCTTTTCAACAAAATATAGGACAAGTAGCTTGCCTAAAAAGAAATTGTTTAAACTTTAAAGCATCTAAAAATAAAACTATTTAAGTGATTGTTTTTTTACTAGTCTAACTATAATGGCTTGCTTTTGCAGTATTTATCAACCACGACACCAACTACATAAAAGTTGACAGGTTTTTCCATCTAATTGTAACTAATATTTGAAACTATGTACTCATTTTATCCATTATGAATTCAATTAACAAAAAAATAGTATTAAACATACTTCGATCATATCAGATGATAGCATATCCTTGTTATCTTTTGGGTATAGTAAAATTAACTCCTGTGAAATGGATTCAGTGATATAATAATTTAAAGTTTAAATCTGTGTTAAATGTAAACCCGACCCTAATAAAAGTATATAGAAAGTCTCAATGCTACATGTTTCAGTTTGGAAAAGTTATAATACTTTGATGCTTGATTAATCATCTAAACGAAACAGATTAATCATCTAAATGAAGTCCAAAATCCCCAAAAATGAGCTTGTTGTTTACAAATATCGTACCTGATGCAGAAGGTGGTGGTGATGTTGGTGGTTGTGCTTGGTGAAGAAGGTCGCGATGAGTGTCGGTCAGAGAATCAAAATCCGATGCTCGGCACCGCTGGAGAAGCCATTGTCAATCGAATCGTTGCGATGAGTGCCATTGTGTGAAACTGTGAATCATAGATAGAGGTGAGGAAACCCAAGATAAGTGTTGAAATGTAAATAAACGGAGGCCTGAATTGTTAGTTGGGAGGGGAGAGTGTTACAAAGGAAGATACTTTGAAAAATTACGAAAACCTCCATTTGCTTATGACATTTTACCTATTTACCTAGTATTCCTAACGCTTTTTTATGTCGCGGAGTTTATGTTGAGAATTATTTATTTTTACTAACACTTTTTTAAGTTTCCTTATAGTGTTGGTAGCTTGTAACATTAAAAGTGTAAGAAATAGGGAAAAAACAAAGTGTTGCAAAATCACAGATTTGGTGTGGTGAATTATACCATGTTTCCTAATACAATGTCATGTTTGGTTGTCATTTGGGTCCTACACCACAATTCTGAATACAATATCATTCATAGATATTGGGTTGCCACTTAGGCCTTACACCATGTTTTCAAATACAATGTCGTATTTATATATTGGATTGCAACTTAAGCCCTACACAACGTTTTTGAATACAATGTCATATTTAGACATTGGGTTATTGCTTAGGCCTTACAACTCATTTCCAATTAGGATTAGATCAAGAACGTTCAATTCCTTTCTAAAAAGTTGTGTATTGCGAAACTACACGGCAAAAATTAACAAAACATATCCGACCAACATGCCTGGTCGGTGGCCAAAAGTACAATATGCTCCTTGCACTCCTTGGCTTAAACGACATAGCCAACATCCAAAAAGCACTAACATAAACATTTAAGCAAGTCCATGCAACAAAGTACATATACAAGACATAGCAGGGAAAAGAGTAGGCTCATGACATATCTGAACATAGCAAGACGTCCATCCATGGCCTCGTCACCAGTACAACTATTAACCAATTCTACTTCAGCAACATCATCCATAAGCATTAAGGCTAAGGGATTGTAGGGATTTCTTGTCCAAAAATGAAAGAGTCTAATAACTGAGTGACATAGGTATAGGTTAGAGAAATGTTGTGATTTAAAACTTTTAGAGTATCTTTCATTCCGTATAACCCAATAAAAAACTAATATTAGTGTGTTCGTTCAATATTTTAAATAATACATTTTCTTATCTCCTCTTTACCTTTAAATGATTTAACTTATCATTTCTTAATTTCCCTTAACTTTATTTTTTCATTCTTTAATAAGTTGTTACATTTTGAACTTGTTGTAGCTCAATAAATTTTTGAATCATCACCAACAATTCTGATCCATGAATGAACTGTATATCAAATATCTCCTTAAATTTTCCCCAAGTAACCTCTTTCTCAGGAACTTCTGCCCTTACCATCTCCCACCATATACTAGCTAGTCCTTTAAGCTATCCTGATACCAATTTCACATTTTAGGCAATGGTAAACTCCAAATCTCCACAAATACGTTCGCACATCCACAATCAGTCACTTACTTCCAAGGTCAATTTTGTCCTATCAATCATCTCTCTGCTCAAACATCGAAAATTATGATTCATCTTTGCAAAGTTCTCTCTATAACTTTGCACTGGGCCCTCTGGAACATGCGTGGCTTGTGGTGGCACTTGCTGCTACATTAAGTTTGCCATAAACTGATGGAAAAACGCATTCATGTCTATGTTCCTACCTATGGAGTTGTCATCTAAACACCATCCTTTACTTCAACATTCGAGGTTGTCTCCCATCCTTGTTCATTTGTTTACGTGCTTGCGGTTCCTCTACTTGCATTTGCTCTCGCACCTCATAACATCAAACGACCACTTCGGGTTTCCATTCTTGCTTTCTACGTAAGAAATCATTTGTAAGAACAAGAGGCAAAGAGAGTTGAAAACAATGGTATAGGGATAGATATATCCATGTATTTACACACACACACACACATTCACGCATGCACATAAATATGTAATATACAGTGTAAATCCTTCCTCAATGTGTTCGTTTTCTACCATTTAGTTTCGACTTAGATTTATATTTAGCTTTGTTTTACTTAAATGTCCCCTAATCTATGCTCTGATACCAAATTGTAGCATCTTCCATTCCACGACTAGAAATGAACGCACGTGATGCTATAGTCATCATCAACATATTTTAAAGCGATAAAATGATATCAGTTTTTTTAACAATTTTAAGTAAAAAAAGAAACTAAAATAAGTTTTTATTACATAAGTTGTCGTTACATTTACATTTCCCAAAACGTGTCGACGTAGGGGTTAAACATAATAAAGCATAAATAATAGTGTCATGGTCGACATATGATAATGTTGACACGAACACTTAACCAGTTATAGAGCCTGGTTTTACAACAATGGAATTTTAAAAGCAAATTTTATTAGCCGTTAAGCCTACTTCTTCGTCTTAAGAGTCTATATATGTCTTATAACAAACTTGTTTGAACCATAAACTTAGCCTACTCAAATGAGTACTCGTGAGTTTATAGGAAATAATAAAAACATGTGTCATACATAAAGCTTGGTATGAGGAATAATACATCCTAATATAAAATAAAGTAATACAACACCGCCTAGCGAAACGAGTTTTCCCCTCATCATTCTAACAAAATCTAAGTCATCATATCACGTAGATTGATTATCATACATGGATCCTAATTCAAGTCATTCTTTCATACCTAAGTGTGCCCTGCACTTACTACTACATCATGACTATGTTTTAAAGTCATTTTCATATTGTTTCTTCTCATGCATTACCTTGATTCTTCTATTTAATGTCGAGTTTCGACATTTTGGGTTGCCACCTGAGTCTTATACCGTCGTTTCTATATAATTTCGTGAATAGACTTTTAAGTTACCACTAAGGCCTTACACCACGTTTTTGAATACAATGTTTATTCTGATATTGGTTTGCCACTCAGGCCTTATACCACGTTTCTGAATTAAGTGTCATGTTTAACCATTGGATTGCCACTTAGGTTGTACACCACGTTTCCAAATACAATGTTGCTAATCCAAAAATTGGCTCAACACCCGGGATATTGCATAAGATAGTATTATTTGAAATGGTCCCAATAACGCCTATGAGTTTCAACATAGTCATGAGACTATTCAAAAGTTCATATCGTATGTTTGAAATAAGAAAATCACATAATTGTGCAATAGTCTATTGATTTTTCATTAATGGACAAAATAGGTGGTTTACATAAGTCACTGTCCATCGTTCACATGTCAATAGGCATGGTAGTCATTGTGCAAAGTGATCTTTAATTTAAACAAAGGCTTAAATAGCCTTATCTTATGTATAAGTCCAAATCCAAGTCTAATATTAGTCATATGCATGCCCATAATTCGATAATAATTAAATATGCACAATTCAAGGGGTAGGCTATGCAAAATTGTTCAAGTCCTTTGTTCGCATAAGTTTCAAAGATTACAATCGGTTCTTAGTTTTCCCAAATCAATTTAGGGTTTACAATTCTTTAATTTGAGAGAGAGGGAAAGAAATTATTCGCCCCATCTGAATGGCCAAAGGGATCAATTTATAGTGGTAGTGACAGACGGAATAGCTGCCATGTATCCTCCTAGTTCACATATTTGCTATCCTCTTTGTACTGTCAATACTCGGTACCTTCTTTGTATGGCTAATATTCGACATTGTTGGCAATTTGTAAATGCTTTACAGCAGTTAGTGTTGTAAAGGTTTGATAATGCTATTGAGCCAAAAACTCGATATCCTCCTTTACGTTTAGATATTCGGCACCGTCTTATTCCTGCTGTTAGGATTTGATATCACTTGTTATAGTAAAGGCTTAGATAAGCTCATCATCTTTGATTGTCACCATTTGATAGGCTTTCATAACAGCTTAATATTACCGTTGTAAGCATAATAGCTTCATGTTAGAAACTCGGCATCTTCAGGTGGTACTGCACTATTCCTTTGTTTCATGCTCTACAACATTAAGTTGTAGAGGCTCAATATCATTTGGGCTACAGAGACTCGATATTCCCTATTTGCCCAAATCAGTTTTAGCTCGATAGCTCTTAGTTTGACATTTCCATTTACCTTCTAAATACTCGATATCATCTTATTGCTAAGGGTTTGACACCTTTTTCATTGTCGATGTTCGACATCATTTGTTTCTTGTTAAATGCTCGATAACATCTGCTTTTGTAGATACTTGTTACCTCTAGGGACTCGACACCACTCCTCAACTTGTTGACTGTTTGAAAATTCTCTTTAAATGTTCGGCATCTCCTTGAAACTCGATATCTTTCTTTAATGTTAAATGTTCAGTATCCCCATACTCGGTGACATTCTTTGTTATAGTAGCTCGTCATCCCTTCTGTCGTTGTAAGAGCTTGCTATCTTCACTTCTATAAGCTTGGGATGTTTTATATTTACATGTTCGACAATTTTATCATTCTATAAACTCAATATCACTTCTTTGAAACTACTTCCATGTTTATGGGCTCGGTTCCATTTCTTTGGGTTATAAAGTCTTGACATCCTTCTTACCTTTAATTTCGACATCCCTTGTGGTTCGATATCTTCATATTAGATGTTTGCTTCATTATTGACTTGGAGGCTCAATGTATAATAATAGATTTATTAATTTAACATGCATTTATAGGTTTGATATGTTTTCCTTAGATGCTTAATATACGTATTTGTAGTAACACTATCTTCCATTGCTTCTATATCCTCTTGTTTATTCTCTTAACATAGTAGTCAGAAAATATGTGGATAACAAATGTTATATTTGGACATTGGGTTACCACTTAGGTCTTACACCAAGTTTCTGAATACAATTTTGTATTTAGACATTAGGTTTCCACTTAGGCCTTACACCATATTTCTGAATACAATATCATATTTGGACATTGAGTTACCACTTAGACATTACACCTCATTTTAGAATACAATATCGTATTTAGACATTGGGTTGCCACTTAGGTCTTACAACTCCTTTCCGATTAAGCTTAGATTAAAGAAGTTCAATTCTTTAGATAATATAATTTTCTTCTCATCTCTTTTCCTTTAAATGATATAACTTATCATTTCTTAATTTCCATAGGCTTAACTGCTTTTCTTGTTCTTTAATAATTTGTTACGTTTTGAACTTATTATTTTTCTTTAGGATTTCATCCCTATGAAATTCAAATTAACATCTTAAAAACTGGCTTCCAAAATGTTACTCAAAATTTACTTATTTAATTAAGAAATTCATCACCATTAACTATCACATTTCTAGCCCAACAGTTATCGCACTTTTATGGTTATCATAAGTCTCGATATGAAGCCATCTCATGTCTCAAATATGAGCTATCATAAATCATAGCGACTGTAAACCATAGCTATCATAAACCATAACAATAATTAATTATAGCTATCGTAAATCATAGCTATCATAAATCACACATATCGTAAATCTTAGCTATCGTAAATCATTCCTATCGTAGATCTTAGTCATTGTAAATCTTAGCTATCATAAGTTTAAAATGGCATTTTTTAATTATCGTTAAAACTGATTTATTCTCTTTAAAATCAATTACTTTTCACAAAATCAAGTTGTATGTCAAATTTTTATCAGTTAATCAAATCCTTGACATAAATCTTTTTAGAAAAACATGAGATTATTTCTCTTGCACCCAAAAATATTAGTTAATACAATAATCATTAAGATTTCCATTTACTAAGTAAATCATATCAATTCAAAATTCATGGAAATATCCAAAAAAATTCCAAAAAAATAGATTTTCTATCTTTTAACGCATACAAAACTTTTAGGGCAAAATATTTATTTTTCATATTTTAAATAATTAAAACCCAAAATAAGCATTTTCCCTATTTAGAAAATTTATATAAAATCCGAAATTTTTTAAAAAATTATGAAATTAAAAAATCTTCTTCATATTTGGTTTGAATAACATATCAAAATTCGAAAACATTCGGAGAAGATTTAATTCATGTTTTACTCTAAAACATGTCAATCATTATCATTTAACTCCCAAACATGTATGAAATCATTCAATTATCCTTATGACATGTTCATCAACATTCTAAGAATAAAAAATGCATATAATCCAATCCTAAATGGGTTTGGAAGGGAATTGGGCAAGTGTTACTCATCTAAACTTGATTAAATCTCTTCCTTTTCAGAATGAAAGCTTGTATTTTGCCTTTAGATTTTTTTGCCCTTCCTCTTCCTTGTTAACGGAGGTCGGACTTAGCACTTACTTTATTTTTAGTGAAGTGAGTAAATAAATGAGGGAATGATGTGGTAAGGGGATGTAAGGGTTAATAATGTTAGCTTGGGCTAAAATCTCCTTCTAGCTTAATCTTACTAATCCCTTAATCCTTTCATTTTAACCTTCACTTCATATTCCTTTAATTAAATTAACTTAATTAGTATTTAATGAGTGTTTATATTAATTAATTCCCCATAGTATGGCACTGCAAAATATGAGGTGTTACATTGTCTATAAGGAATAATGAGTATTTACAACACTCAGTGACATTATTTGTCATTATGCATGTGTACATATATAATTATATGCATATGTATTTATCTCTTATAAACTTTACGTGTTTTATTCGATTTTAAATTTTAAAATCGTATTATTTTGTTTTGTCTTATATACAATATATAAGATTCTCTTATGTAATCATAACATTTATAATTAAATATTATTATTTTTTAGCAAGGCCAGCCGGTTTCATAGTGGACCGTCCACTTTTTATTACAAACGTAATAAAACATTTAAAATAGGAGTAAGGTTGAAGCACCTTAACTACTAATAAAAAGGAAAATACAGCACAGGATTGTGATAGAGATGCCACAGCTACTACAAATTACCCAGCGACTAGGTCTCCTCAGAAGAGGAAGAAGCACCAACGACCGCAAACTCCTGGGCAAAAGCCACATGAACTTTTCCAACTATACGAGCATAAGGGCGAAAAAGCATAGCGAGACAAGGGTCATAATCCACTGAATCATGAGAGTATATGAATGATCAATCCCAAGTAGCATCATCAAACAAGTCAGCATTCCAACTAGCATGTAAACCATCTATAGAGAGCACTAGAGAATCACCAGATATGCTGTAACGAAGGCATCTGAGGTCTTGCTGATCATCGAAAACAAATCTAAAAAAAGAATCCTCCATGGGGTTATATATCATATCAGTTTTGAGATCAAACCAACACCTTTCGGACTCATCCCAAACAATAGGCTACCTAGGCGGCACAGGATCGGGAACATCTAAAGGAACTGTAACATCAGGAGGAACCACACATTTTAGGGTTGAAGGGGAGGCAGGCCTAGCATCAGCACAAGGAGGTAGAACCACACTAGGTAAGTCTGACCGAGAGGCAGAAGAAGGAGCCTTAGGAATCCATATCCTAAGAGAGGGATGAGGCAGAGGGATTTTGAGAGCAGCTGTAGAGACGATAGAATGCTTGCATGAGACGACAAGGTGCCTAAAGGAATGACAGGTAGAAAAAATGTCAGGCACCCATCCGTAACGAACACGGACTTCCTCTACATGCCCAACAACAAGCTGAACCGGAATAGAGGAAGGGAGGGGCTTATCTGGGGTAAATTCAATAAGTGCCTTAGCGTACACCAATTTTTCACATGCTACTGTATTAGAGTCAAAGCATTTAAATTTGCCTACGTTACACGCTAGCCAATTCAAACCAAGCAACGACTATAAAACAGAAGGAATATGAGAAAAGTAAACCCAAACAGGAATAAAAAGAACCTGTTCATGAGCACTTGCTATTGTAGTGTCCAAGGATTAATAATAAAAAGTTTTCCATCAAAAAAAGAAGTCTCGGCCTTAAGAACACACCGGCGTTCCTCGGAGGAGGAAAACTTAAGATAATACATGGAGTCAACCAACAATACTCTCAAAGCACCACGTAGCTTCCAAGTCATACGTTAAACCATAGCCGCATCATGGAGGAGGTGATTAGGATCCAAAAAGAAACCAACCAAATACTCCGACCAGTAGTCCATACCTGCTTGCATCACACTAGGTGGAGGAAACATAACTCCATTTTCCTCCATGATTTCAAAATCAAAAGGATTGTAGATACCCGCATTTCGGGGCAGGGAAGAGAAAAGTAACGACTATGGTTTAGTGCAGGACGGGGTAGGGACAGCAGGCTGCTCTTTTTGCATAGCAGGAGACGATTGAACAGCACCAACATGGTCTCCAGAATCCAAGTCAGTATGATTGACAACAGAATTCACTTTGGCATTAACACAAACAGCAGATGCACATAAACCAGTTCCAGAATTAACTACTGTACTGACATTACCAAAACCTTCAGACATAACCGCTTCCTCACTGCCCTCGATAACCAAGATATTCATGCTCGACAATCCACCATCGGTTCGCTTACCACCAAATACTGCGGCAGCAACAGGGGAAGACTTTCCAGACCCTGGCTTGACAAATGAAACATCATCTGATGCTTGATTAGGAACAAAAGGCTTTAAGGCACTCAAGGGGGGGGAATCGGCTTCAGAAAGATGATGAGGCATCGAGCGTTGCGAAGCAGAAGGATTAAAAATTCGGCCAGATCTGGTACAGGACGAGGATTCTAGGGTTGGGGAAGACGTGGAGGACGCAGGCATAGGGGAGCAGTGGGAGAGGCGATGGTGGAGGAGAAACGGAGGCAGAACGGGAAGACGAAACCAACCGATGAAGTTACAGACGCGTGAAAGATAAGCAACCGTCAGGAGAAGGAGGCGCCATTTAATCTTCTTCCTTTAGCTTTTTCTTTCTCTTGCTCTTGCTAATGGTGGCCGACCTCTGGTAACCTTTTATAAACTATAAACTATAACTTTGTTCCTTTTATAAACTATAAATATTAAATCTTATAATTATGTATATACTATTATTAGTTACAACTAATTAATATTATAACTTTGTTGTAACCTTTTATAAACTATAACATTTATATTTCAATTGTAATTTAAATTATTTTGCATTTATTTATCTCTAACTTTTATAATTTTAAATTCAAAACAATGTAAATTTATTTATTTATAACTTTTATAAATTCAAATTAAAACAATTTTAATTTTTTATTTAATACCTTTATAAATTCAAGCTTAGGCAATTTTAAATTTGTTCATTTGTAACCATTATGAATATAAATTTAAAATAATTATAAATTTATTCACAACCATTATAATTTAAACATAAATTTAAACTAATTTTAAATTCAAATTTTATATATTATTTATAATAACACAATGCATGCTCCAATATCATCTTTGGATCAAGTGCATTGGGTATGGGGTAAAGAGGTAAATTAAAAAAATCCTTTATAAATCATTATGCACTAAATTTTTTATAGTGTTAATATAAATAATGATGTTAATGTTAAATCATATTTAATGTTTTATTGGATGGTTTTGATTTCAATTTTAAGATAAATTGTATTATCATTATTGTACTATTATTAGTGTGTGATTTACTATGTTTTATTTGTTCAAATATTTAACAAGATAATTCATTATCATATTAAATAATATTTATTCAAAGGATATTTTTTAAAATAATTTCATACATTACGAAACATGTGTGTGTGGTATGTGTATAATTTTAAAAATATATTTGAATGATAATAGCTAATTAAATAATTTTGATATATATATATATATATATTCAAATAGCAATTTCAAAATCAATACTATTAAATTGATGTTACAAATTTAAATGATTATTATTTATATTAATTCAAATATCAAATATTCAAACTAAATGAATAATGTCTTAATATGTTAATTTTTATTAACAATGTTAATATATAAATATCTTAATAACAAACTAGTATATATGTCAACATCCAAATAAAAACGTCATATATATGTGTATGGTATATGGTTAAGTAATATTAGTGTGTCCAAAATTTTAGTACAAACCTATTGTCGTAAGTAGTACGCAAACAGAGTTCGTATGTGAGAGTTATTCATGTTTCAACTTTCAAGCTCTATAGTTTTTAGTATAAGTTAACAATTATATAACCAATGTGTACAAATAATTTAATAGTGTTTAAATTGTACAATACAACCCTCTTCTTCCTTGTTTGAATCTAAAGTCCTAATTGTAACGACCCGATATTTTCAACCATTCGCATCCGCACATGTCGGACTTGAATTGCTCAAAAAACCGCGTTGTAAATAAAATTTGGCAAATCTTAGAGTATACAGTAAATAAATATAATCACAGATCACAGACACAGAGTAAAATAATGCAGCGGAAGTAAAAGAAATAGTAGTTCATGAAGCTACTATATAAATATCAGAGTTACATAAGATATAACAGAAGAAATAGAGTACAACAGAAGTCTCAATAAAATAACCAAGTACAAGCTGAGTAGAACAATGGAACTGAAATAGATAGGACAAGACACGCAGATAATCTCCAGCGATTCAAATCTCCAAGAGAGTGGAAATCTAAATCTGTGAATAACTCAGGCTGACCCGAGCGTAAAGCAAAACACAAAACACTCGAGTCAGGACAATATATACTTATATAATGTAAACCAACTCAAGTGAACTGAAATAAAGTACAAGTAACTTAAAGAATGTTGGGATCGCCCATTCTTTAAGGATCCGTTAAACTATCTACTATGTAGTAATATTCGATATTATAATAATGTCTAATCATAAAATAAACATACTTTTAAATAGCATTAAGGCATTACATTTTCCACCTTAACACGTAATAGTCCCAGTAGTCTATCCAGTATTAGCATACTCCCAAAATGGGGTTATCCTCGATACTCCACAAGCTACGGGAGAAATCACAACTCGTAGTAAAGCTCGATATGGTAGGTGACACGGCACACAAGGCAATGCCAGGGTAGATATACCAATTACGCATCCGGACTGGTGGTGACGCATAGCAGCCACTACCGCCCACCTCGAACAACACTCCCAAATCAAGGGGTGCACCCAAACAATCACAAAGTAATAGAATGGTATCGAAGAAGTGTGTCCGATCAGAGGTGCTACCTCATTGGCCCGTCGATCGCTCCTGTTTTAGCCACCTTATGCCAACTCACGGGAGTTGGGTCCACGTATATACCTTAGGATCATCGCCACGATCATACATCATTCTGGAAACTCCACCGCGTACACAGTTGTTAAAGTGGTTTTCGGGATCGACAGAGAGTATGTCCATATCCGATTCCGGTCTCTTTAACAACCAATCGTTATTATAACCCGTGGTTATAATTTTAAAATAATATTTTATACTTCGAAATAGAATATCATATCAAATCCAAATCTTTATCAAAATAAAGATTAAATCATTCCAAACCATTTCAATATATTTAAAATATCATATCATTTCAAAACTTCAGTTCAAATCATTTCAATATATCAAAATATCATATCCTTTCAAAAACTTCATTTCAAATCATCATTTGAGTTCAAATCCAAATATTCAACTTTAAGTACCTTTTAAATTCAAAGATATCATTCATTTATTATCATTTCAAGTCACCTTTTAAATAGTTTATATTTCAATCAAAATAATTCATTTAAACCATTTAAAAGTGAAATTATTATACTTTCAAATAAAGTATTAAAATTTCCAAAGTTTCAATTCAATTCAATCATTTATTTCAATTAAATTTCCATAGACCATTTCAAATCTTATAAATTTCAAATATAGATTTAATCCACAAAATAACTATTCAAATTATAAAATAAATTCCAAAGCTTTACTATCCTATATTTCATAAGTCTAATATCTTTTAAATAGATTCAAATTACAAGTAAACCAAATATTTTTCATACTAATATAAACTTCAATTATTTATTCCAAGATTTAATATCATTTATTTAAATTAAATTTAAATACCATTTAATCACATTTCAAAATAGTTGTATTTCCCAAATCAACTATTCCATTTAAATCATTTAAAGTCAATTCATTATATTTAATAATTAAATATTTAATTTCCAAAATTTTATCTTTTTCAAAGATCATTTATTCATTTGAATTTATTAAACAAAGAAAATTCAACTTTCGCAGCACTTAGAAAATGCTACGAAATGTTATGTTTAAAAACAGTTCATTAACAAAAGACGGCATTTAAATGCTGTAATATCTTAATTTAGTTCCAATTAAAATTTTAGTTAAATTTAACAACTATAGCACTAACAAAGTGCTATAATAACCCTTAGTTCAAATTTGCTATTTGGTTCATTTAAAACAACTACAGCATTTTCCAATGCTGTAATATCTTTACATTACATTTTCAAAAATGCTGTCAAATCAAATTCAGAGTTTTATTTACAATTTCACACATAATTAACTTTTAATATAAATCATTTTAACTTATAAAATCATATATTTTCACATTTAAAACAATCATTTAAATACCTTTATTTCTATGATTTTATAAAGTCAAATTTCCATGCAAAAATCAGATTAAATAACAATTAAATTTTCATTTCTTTAATAAAAAATTTAACTTAACACCTAAGTTTAAACTTCCAAAATATAACTTATTTAATTTCACCTTTAAACAAATTTCACAAAAATTCAATTTAAGTTATATTTCCAAATTCAGCTTAAATATTCATTTATTTCATATTTTAAGTTATACAAAATCATTAACACTTTATAAAATCATTATTTCTTAATAAAATCATTAAATTCATTTTTAAATCAAAATTTGTCATATATTAATACTTTACATAAATTCCATTTATAAAAAAATCATAAATTCCAAAATTAACTTATATTTCAAATTCTACTTCACCATTTATTTAATTCACTTATTTAATTTGCAGAAAATCAAAAATACTTTATAGAAATCATTTTAATAAAATTTAAATCAAAATATCATAATATCTACATTTTTAAAATAATTTAAAATTTTCAGAAAAATATATAAACCACGGGTCTGTATAAAATTTTCTAGCCTAGGTCAAGTGATATAGATATGTATCATTTCAATCCGCAGTTTACAAAGAAAACCGGGTTTTATCATTTCAAACCCACAATCCCAAGTTAAATAAAATGAATAAAAACCGCTCAGGCCTATCATTTCAGCCCATAACTATTTTTCCCTATTCTAAAGTCCGTTCGGGTATGTATCATTTCAACCCATAGTGATTCTAGTCTACAGGGAACTTGCAGTGTGATAACTGAGATAAATAACAGAATAGCATGAGATAACAGTAACATACGGTATAATAGGTGTAAATACAGGTGTGAACATCATATGATTATAATATAGCAGTTATAACAGGATGATATGCATTTACAAATTCAAGTGATGTCAGTTTATCAACTATATAAGTACATATTAGTCTGGTGAGATTTACTCACTTGTTTAAGCTGGAGATGACGACACAACCACACAACACAAAATCTTCGAAGGCACGACAACACGAATATGATTTGAGATTGGGAGAGTCAAAGCTATACCCCTTGAAAACATTACACAAAACAATACAAGCATAAATTTTCAAAACAATTTATTACCAAACAACACTAGAAATCAAAGCCCAACACAACATTAAATGGTTTGCACTTGTTCTCAACTTCACATGGATTAGTTAGTGATGGAATAAGCTCAGCTAAGGCAGGGACTAAGGTCTAGTTTGGGGTCCAAAGTGGTCGGTCAACATGTGTTTTGAAGGTGAACAAGTCTAGGTGCATAAACTACAATTTCCAAGGCAACATACATCATAACTATGCAATGGATGGGCTCAACCAGAGGCTCTATGGCACGGCCAGTGGGTCCAGATGGTGGTGGGTGATGTGGAAGAGGTTGGAGGTCAGGTCAGAGGTGGTGGTGGTAGTGGCGGCTAATGGTGGTAGAAGGTGAATGTGGCAATTCTAGGCTTGTTTGCATAGTTTGTGATGGTTTTAATGTATTTTTGGTGGTGATCTCTAGCCTAGATGGCTCGGCCTGGCCATGGTGGGGTACTAGGGGGGTGGTTGATCAGAAAACAAGGTGGTAGAGGTCAGGTCAGATCTGGTTGAGGAGGAGCCAAGCTATGAATTAGAGAACAAGTACAAAATTCAATAGAAAAACTAGAAAAAACAAAGGAAGAAGAAGATGAAATTTACCCAACTCTCCACAACAATGGCCATGAGTTTTTTTGTTTGAGAAAGAATGTTTTGTTGCGTGAAAAAAAAATGGAGAAGGTAGAAAATGTACGGCCAAAATAATTGATGTATTGATTAAAAATAAAACGGTGGAATACAAAAGGACTTGGGCAAATAAAAGGTCTCAAAACTCTTCAAATTTCCATTATCTATTTTGTAAATATAAATACATATAAATTACTGATAAATAAGGATAAAAACTCATAACTGAAAATAAAATGCAAAAATAAATAAATAAATTTTAATTAAATATAATTAAATTAAGAAAATGGCTTAAAAATGCAAACAGTGTCCAGAAATTACAATAAATCACCAATGACTTTGGAAAATTATTTACTTCAATTTTAAAAATATTAAAGACATAAAATAACATATTAACACATATTAAAACAAAGTATGACAATAAAATAAAATTTATATGATGTAAAATAAATAATATTGCTAAATAAACAGTTTATACACAATATTGAAAAATACATAACTTCCACAATATAAGTCCGTTTTCAATGAATCGAAAAGCAGTATTCATGAAATTAAATTTATTTTCTTAATAAAAGATAAAATTAAAGAATTTAAATATTTAAATTTAAAGTTCAAAAGTCAAAGTTTGACCAGTTATCCATTTTTCAGGAAAATATCCAATTTATACCAGTTTGAAATTATAATTCATATAATAATCAAAATTTATATTATAAAATGAAATGTTTGAGATAAAACAAGTTTAAAAATAATTTCAAAATAAAATAAAGTCAAATTTAAAATATATGCAAAAATCTAGGGTTGTTACACTCTCCCCCACTCAAAACTTTTCGTCCTCGAAAAGGAATGAG
Source organism: Allium fistulosum (assembly GCA_030737815.1). Lineage (NCBI taxonomy): Eukaryota > Viridiplantae > Streptophyta > Magnoliopsida > Asparagales > Amaryllidaceae > Allium > Allium fistulosum. The sequence goes on from CM060903.1 coordinate 74,107,303, forward strand.
GTACGGGAAAGCACAGAAAAAGATAGAGTGAAATAGGATTAAGGCAAGATGACTAGGAGATTGAAATTATACCTGATAACTATTGTTATAGGTAAGTTTAACAAGGTGGAGGTGATCTTCCCAAGATTCTCCGGAATCAAGAACACAAGCACGAAAAGATCTTCTAGAATCTGATTCACCCTTTCTGCTAGACCGATGGTCTATAGATGGCAAGCAGTGCTCAGATTCAAAATGAGTACTAAAGATTATAGAAAGATTTCTAAACAGAAAGAGTAAAGAAAGATGCCTATACCAGTCTGTAGCAAGATAAGGAAAAATAAGGACAACTAAAAGATAGTTTGAAAACAAAAGAAGATAATAAGTTAGAAACCATGGAAATTTCAACTTAAATTGATGATTAATTTTACATAAGTTAAATAAATCTTAACTATCTCTAATTTCATTACCTTATCATCCAATTTTCTTAAACTAACAATTTCAAAAATCATGGATTTGCAAAATCATTATTTATACTCATAATGTACTTAATAAATTTAATTCCTCTTTATTCCTAATTAAAATTAAATTTATCCCTCTCAATATACTTTATCACCTATGTTAATTATACTTACACTTATTATAATTGTTTTAATTTATTCCTAATTCCCTTAACATCATTTATATTGTAAATTATTCAATTAACCTTTTAGTTTATTTACCTCTGTTAATATTTTTATAACTAAAATTTAAGTGTATAACATTTATTATAACCACTCACATTTTATTTATAAAAATCTTTTTATATTGTATTATCCAATTACATTGTTAACTTCTAAAAATTAAGGTAAGTTATAATGGAATGCAATTGAGAATTATACAAATAAAACTTTCTAAAATTAATATACAATATAAACATTCTAATTCAATCATTTCTAGCTTGAATATTTATTCAAAATTTTGATTTTTTTTATACTTGAAGTTATTATTTAAGATAGAATTTAAGAATAAAATTTCTGATTCCTTTCAAACCATTTAGAGATAAATAAATGTATGTACATAATTTGTCAAATCAAATTTAAATCATATATCTATATATATAATATAAATCAAGTCAAAATTTAGAAATTCAAATTAAATTTCCCAAAATAACACTGTAGCAGGATTACAGAATGGTCTCTTCACTTCGAAACTCGAAAATGAAAGTCGATGATGCCGCGGTCATCACCGAAATTATTTTCCAGCGACAAAGAGAAGAGCACTAAAATTTTAAAACTTTAAAATTGTTTGGAAACAAATTTCTGTTCACAAATACTTTCAATAATATATCCTTTTAAAACTTTAAACACAAGGTTTGAAACCATCGGAAATTAAATTATCAAATTCTTGATTTAAATTCATTTCAGTTCCCAAATCAAATTTATAAATAACTATTTATAAATTCATTTATAGAATGATAAATCAAGTATTATCATTTCAAATAATCAATTTATTAAGTTCCATAATATTTACTTATATCAAAATTTATTTCATTAACTAAATTTTAAAATAATATTGTGTCAGTTTGTTCTGTCAAAGTGTTTTAGAAATCCTATCGATAACATTGATCAGACGAATCGATCGGAAGCCCAAATCAACATCAACAACTCAAACAACACAATATATAAAACAAAACATAGATTTACAAGTACAATTCAAAATGTTTGGAGATATTTTGGAAACAAAACAAGATGATTAATTATCAAAATATGAAGATGGATAAGCTTAGATAAATCACGGGCAACCTTAACCGGGTCAACCGTGACTTAATGAATAAGATCAAATGTGTATTTTTTTCTGAGGTAAATCTACATCTGATCTCAAGAGATAGAGTTTGGAATAACAAAAGATATTAGCATCTAAACCAAGGATAGATATAAATCTCTGGTGAATCGATGCTAATTGTAAAGGAGTTTCCTTTTTACAAGTAATTAGAGTATTGGCGAGACCGCCAATTCACTATAAAGCTCATTCGAAGCAGAGTTATGGGATACTCCAGAATCACAAGAAGATGAATAATGAGGGACAAGAATGGATTTTGGAACCGCTGGGAACGTTCCAAAATTCAATGGAAATCAAATAAAAATGAAGAGATTCAAGCTCGAATGAAAGTGATTATGTAACTAAATTTACCATACATTCTACGTTTTGCCTCAAAGCCAAAGCTCTGATACCAACTGTAACGACCCGATATTTTCAACCATTCGCATCCGCACATGTCCGACTTGAATTGCTCAAAAAACCGCGTTGTAAATAAAATTTGGCAAATCTTAGAGTATACAGTAAATAAATATAATCACAGATCACAGACACAGAGTAAAATAATGCAGCGGAAGTAAAAGAAATAGTAGTTCATGAAGCTACTATATAAATATCAGAGTTACATAAGATATAACAGAAGAAATAGAGTACAACAGAAGTCTCAATAAAATAACCAAGTACAAGCTGAGTAGAACAATGGAACTGAAATAGATAAGACACGACAAGCAGATAATCTCCAACGATTCAAATCTCCAAGAGAGTGGAAATCCAAATCTGTGAATAACTCAGGCTGACCCGAGCGTAAAGCAAAACACAAAACACTCGAGTCAGGACAATATATACTTATATAATGTAAACCAACTCAAGTGAACTGAAATAAAGTACAAGTAACTTAAAGAATGTTGGGATCGCCCATTCTTTAAGGATCCGTTAAACTATCTACTATGTAGTAATATTCGATATTATAATAATGTCTAATCATAAAATAAACATACTTTTAAATAGCATTAAGGCATTACATTTTCCACCTTAACACGTAATAGTCCCAGTAGTCTATCCAGTATTAGCATACTCCCAAAATGGGGTTATCCTCGATACTCCACAGGCTACGGGAGAAATCACAACTCGTAGTAAAGCTCGATATGGTAGGTGACACGGCACACAAGGCAATGCCAGGGTAGATATACCAATTACGCATCCGGACTGGTGGTGACGCATAGCAGCCACTACCGCCCACCTCGAACAACACTCCCAAATCAAGGGGTGCACCCAAACAATCACAAAGTAATAGAATAGTATCGAAGAAGTGTGTCCGATCAGAGGTGCTACCTCATTGGCCCGTCGATCGCTCATGTTTTAGCCACCTTATGCTAACTCACGGGAGTTGGGTCCACGTATATACCTTAGGATCGTCGCCACGATCATACATCATTCTGGAAACTCCACCGCGTACACAGTTGTTAAAGTGGTTTTCGGGATCGACAGAGAGTATGTCCATATCCGATCCCGGTCTCTTTAACAACCAATCATTATTATAACCCGTGGTTATAATTTTAAAATAATATTTTATACTTCGAAATAGAATATCATATCAAATCCAAATCTTTATCAAAATAAAGATTAAATCATTCCAAACCATTTCAATATATTTAAAATATCATATCATTTCAAAACTTCAGTTCAAATCATTTCAATATATCAAAATATCATATCCTTTCAAAAACTTCATTTCAAATCATCATTTGAGTTCAAATCCAAATATTCAACTTTAAGTACCTTTTAAATTCAAAGATATCATTCATTTATTATCATTTCAAGTCACCTTTTAAATAGTTTATATTTCAATCAAAATAATTCATTTAAACCATTTAAAAGTGAAATTATTATACTTTCAAATCAAGTATTAAAATTTCCAAAGTTTCAATTCAATTCAATCATTTATTTCAATTAAATTTCCATAGACCATTTCAAATCTTATAAATTTCAAATATAGATTTAATCCACAAAATAACTATTCAAATTATAAAATAAATTCCAAAGCTTTACTATCCTATATTTCATAAGTCTAATATCTTTTAAATAGATTCAAATTACAAGTAAACCAAATATTTTTCATACTAATATAAACTTCAATTATTTATTCCAAGATTTAATATCATTTATTTAATTTAAATTTAAATACCATTTAATCACATTTCAAAATAGTTGTATTTCCCAAATCAACTATTCCATTTAAATCATTTAAAGTCAATTCATTATATTTAATAATTAAATATTTAATTTCCAAAATTTTATCTTTTTCAAAGATCATTTATTCATTTGAATTTATTAAACAAAGAAAATTCAACTTTCGCAGCACTTAGAAAATGCTACGAAATGTTATGTTTAAAAACAGTTCATTAACAAAAGACGACATTTAAATGCTGTAATATCTTAATTTAGTTCCAATTAAAATTTTAGTTAAATTTAACAACTATAGCACTAACAAAGTGCTATAATAACCCTTAGTTCAAATTTGCTATTTGGTTCATTTAAAACAACTACAGCATTTTCCAATGCTGTAATATCTTTACATTACATTTCAAAAATGCTGTCAAATCAAATTCAGAGTTTTATTTACAATTTCACACATAATTAACTTTTAATATAAATCATTTTAACTTATAAAATCATATATTTTCACATTTAAAACAATCATTTAAATACCTTTATTTCTATGATTTTATAAAGTCAAATTTCCATGCAAAAATCAGATTAAATAACAATTAAATTTTCATTTCTTTAATAAAAAATTTAACTTAACACCTAAGTTTAAACTTCCAAAATATAACTTATTTAATTTCACCTTTAAACAAATTTCACAAAAATTCAATTTAAGTTATATTTCCAAATTCAGCTTAAATATTCATTTATTTCATATTTTAAGTTATACAAAATCATTAACACTTTATAAAATCATTATTTCTTAATAAAATCATTAAATTCATTTTTAAATCAAAATTTGTCATATATTAATACTTTACATAAATTCCATTTATAAAAAAATCATAAATTCCAAAATTAACTTATATTTCAAATTCTACTTCACCATTTACTTAATTCACTTATTTAATTTGCAGAAAATCACAAATACTTTATAGAAATCATTTTAATAAAATTTAAATCAAAATATCATAATATCTACATTTTTAAAATAATTTAAAATTTTTAGAAAAATATATAAACCACGGGTCTGTATAAAATTTTCTAGCCTAGGTCAAGTGATAAAGATATGTATCATTTCAATCCGCAGTTTACAAAGAAAACCGGGTTTTATCATTTCAAACCCACAATCCCAAGTTAAATAAAATGAATAAAAACCGCTCAGGCCTATCATTTCAGCCCATAACTATTTTTCCCTATTCTAAAGTCCGTTCGGGTATGTATCATTTCAACCCATAGTGATTCTAGTCTACAGGGAACTTGCAGTGTGATAACTGAGATAAATAACAGAATAGCATGAGATAACAGTAACATACGGTATAATAGGTGTAAATACAGGTGTGAACATCATATGATTATAATATAGCAGTTATAACAGGATGATATGCATTTACAGATTCAAGTGATGTCAGTTTATCAACTATATAAGTACATATTAGTCTGGTGAGATTTACTCACTTGTTTAAGCTGGAGATGACGACACAACCACACAACACAAAATCTTCGAAGGCACGACAACACGAATATGATTTGAGATTGGGAGAGTCAAAGCTATACCCCTTGAAAACATTACACAAAACAATACAAGCATAAATTTTCAAAACAATTTATTACCAAACAACACTAGAAATCAAAGCCCAACACAACATTAAATGGTTTGCACTTGTTCTCAACTTCACATGGATTAGTTAGTGATGGAATAAGCTCAGCTAAGGCAGGGACTAAGGTCTAGTTTGGGGTCCAAAGTGGTCGGTCAACATGTGTTTTGAAGGTGAACAAGTCTAGGTGCATAAACTACAATTTCCAAGGCAACATACATCATAACTATGCAATGGATGGGCTTAACCAGAGGCTCTATGGCACGGCCAGTGGGTCCAGGTGGTGGTGGGTGACGTGGCAGAGGTTGGAGGTCAGGTCAGAGGTGGTGGTGGTAGTGGCGGCTAATGGTGGTAGAATGTGATTGTGGCAATTCTAGGCTTGTTTGCATAGTTTGTGATGGTTTTAATGTATTTTTGGTGGTGATCTCTAGCCTAGATGGCTCGGCCTGGCCATGGTGGAGTACTAGGGGGGTGGTTGATCAGAAAACAAGGTGGTAGAGGTCAGGTCAGATCTGGTTGAGGAGGAGCCAAGCTATGAAGTTGAGAACAAGTACAAAATTCAATAGAAAAACTAGAAAAAACAAAGGAAGAAGAAGATGAAATTTACCCAACTCTCCACAACAATGGTCGTGAATTTTTTTGTTTGAGAAAGAATGTTTTGTTGCGTGAAAAAAAATGGAGAAGTCAGCTGAAAGAAGGTAGAAAATGTACGGCCAAAATAATTGATGTATTGATTGAAAATGAAACGGTGGAATACAAAAGGACTTAGGCAAATAAAAGGTCTCAAAACTCTTCAAATTTCCATTATCTATTTTGTAATTATAAATACATATAAATTACTGATAAATAATGATAAAAACTCAGAACTGAAAATAAAATGCAAAAATAAATAAATAAATTTTAATTAAATATAATTAAATTAAGAAAATGGCTTAAAAATGCAAACAGTGTCCAGAAATTACAAATAAATCACCAATGACTTTGGAAAATTATTTACTTCAATTTTAAAAACATTAAAGACATAAAATAACATATTAACACATATTAAAACAAAATATGACAATAAAATAAAATTTATATGATGTAAAATAAATAATATTTCTAAATAAACAGTTTATACACAATATTGAAAAATACATAACTTCCACAATATAAGTCCGTTTTCAACGAAACGAAAAGCAGTATTCATGAAATTAAATTTATTTTCATAATAAAAGATAAAATTCAAGAATTTTAAATTTTAAATTTAAGTTCAAAAGTCAAAGTTTGACCAGTTATCCATTTTTCAGGAAAATATTCAATTTATACCAGTTTGAAATTATAATTCATATAATAATCAAAATTTATATTATAAAATGAAATGTTTGAGATAAAACAAGTTTAAAAATAATTTCAAAATAAAATAAAGTCAAATTTAAAATATATGCAAAAATCTAGGGTTATTACACTAACCCTGGCTACCTCCTACTGTTACTTGCATTTTTGCCACCACCTCGCACTGTCGGAGTCGACGCCACCACCACTACAACGACCGCCATAATGATAGCTATCGCTTGCTATCATTAGATCCACCTCTGGTTGATTACCACAAAATCATAATTTGGTTCAGACTCGATAACTGTCGTCGTCAGTGATGCCCGTGTTGATGCTCCTCCAAATGCGATTGGGTAGGGCCACTTTTTAAAACTCTGGCCCATGGTCAACTTCAACGACGATGATGTGCGTTGATATTGATCATGAAGAACACGCATATATATGTTCATGTGATGCATGAAAAATAATAAGAAGAGAATATGGGTTTTCAAGACAAACTGGTATTTTTAATAACATATTTGAAACAATTTAAGTTATATTTTATTCAAAATAATTTGAATTTTTTTCCCGACTATCTTATCAGTCGAACACACCTTGAACTGTCAGTTTCATCTTAAAAAGATCTTACCTCTAATTCAATGGTGGCGTCACAAAGGCCACCATTAAGATATTATTTATTTTGATAGAGAGAATGAAATTCTATATATGAGAATGAAGGCATCTAGGTCTATTTATAACAGCGCTGATGGGTGATGTAAATATCTTACTTAAACGCGACATTCATATGACCCATTATAAATGAGATATTATCTCATTAATTAGTTAAACTCATTTAATTAATACATACCCAAAAATAATTAGGCCTGCCTAATTTTAAAACAAATTAAAAAAAATGGCTACTAAAATAATATATGTATATATATATATATTATTTATTATTAAAATTATTGAATTGGCCCAAAAAGCAATTAAATAAATATATAATAATTATCCATCTTATTAATTAATTTTAGGCCTATAATAATAATTAAAATAATAATAATTAATTAATATAATCATTATTTTAGTTTTCCCATAATAATAATTTAAATTTTTTATAAAAATTTTAATAAATTATTTTCGATCGAAAATTAAGAGTTGTGGTTGTGTGACTCACAGGTGTAACTCAGCCATCAATAATATTTAAACAATTTAAATAATAAATCTTGTACGGGCTTTGTTGAAGCATGGTAGTTTGACATGAGTTCGGTTGCTTATGGATTATTTAGGTGAAATCAATTTTCTCACATATTAAAGCAATAATCTTAAGCAAAGATATGATGTGCACATTTTCTCTTCTTCATCACTATATCACTTAGATATCTATAGCTCGATCAATGGTCAATACTCTATCGATATTTGTATTTAATTGCGAAGTCCAACAATAAAGTCCGGGTTCAATCCGAATCAATTAACCGATTTTCTTTGGCCAAAGAGTTTGATTTACATTGACTACTAGTTATGGTGATACCAACCTTCAATTCAAAGGAGACAAATCCTTTCTTGAATAGTGTTTCACTTCATGTGGTTCAGCTTATACCCAACTATGACCTTAACATGATCTACACTGTCGTGTGATTTACAATAAAAGTATAGCTTAAACACTTAAGATTCACAATATTATCAAGGTCGAGAGGCTACAAAATATCGTCATGTGAGATCTTTTATTTGAATTTTAATCAGTAGAAGACTCTTGGCGAGTTTTTCTGCAAATGTTCCAAACAAGTATACGTATGCAACCTCTTAATACTTCCAACGGTTATGAGTAATTCATCATTTATCATATGGAGAGCGTTACATATACCATTCTCAACGGATATATCGATATCTTGTTCTCGTTACATCTTAGCCATGTACATTTAAGGATAAATATTTATTTTATTCAATTCAATACTCATTGTGCTAACCATAAAGCTCACTCAAGAATGAATGTATGAAAGAAAGCCTGCGAAAGCATTGCAGAAGCTTTGCAAAAATTGAAAAGAGAGGTTCTGCCATGGTTCAAAAGTGGGGTTTTGAAGGTATTGAAGTAGCTTCCGAAGAGGTTGGATTGGTGCCTCAAGCATAAGATGCTTCTGCAAGTATTAAATGGAGTATGGGCTTCCGAAGGAGTCGAAAGGGGACATGACTATCCTTCTGCTTTAGTTGATCCTTCCAAAATAGTTGGTTTCGCATGCATAAAATGGGTTTTGTATGTGTTAAACATACCTTTCGGAGGTATCAAATAACAAGCTTCCGCACATATATCCGACCCTTCGAAACGATTGGTTCCGCCAGCATCTACCTTCCGTAGGAGAAGATTCTACCAAAACAACCCTTTAGAAGGCATGGTTTTGCATAGACTAGCCTTTCGAATATGTTGAACCCTTCCACAAGTATTAGGAGGGTATCACATGTGACCAGTATTGCTTCCACAAGCATCAGAAGATGGGTTTCCACATTAATCGAATGGATTACTTTCGAAAGCCACCTTCCGTAACCATCATCTGTCTACCAAGAGGCCTTCTCCATTATAAGTGACCTTTTGCATTGGTCCTTCCGCTACCATTGAATCCTTTCGAAACCATCCAATTGCTCTTCTTCACTCATTCAAGTAACAACTTATCATGTTAGCACCGGACCTTAACAACAATGAAGAGGTTTCGAAGGTTTCAGAAGCGCTTCCGCTTATACTCAAATAGCACAATGAGGTACCTTGGTTCGTTCACTACCAAAAGAAGTGTACCTTTCGATGGTGTCGAAAGGCTCTAGAAGTACTCGAAAGCAGTATTGAGGAGTATCAGATCAATATCCATTATTAGCATGCTTTCAATTGAGACGAAAGGGAAAATTCAAGCATAACAAAAGACACAAATACCTACCTATAACTTCGAGACCATGAAAGCAGAAGGACGAAGACGAAAGGATGGATGCGAAAGGTCACAAAAGAGACCTTTCAACAGCTTCGAAAGGATGGACGCGGAAGGGTCCAGCCCGCATCTATAAATACGACTCTAGGGGTTCAGGTTGGGGGACCGATTTTTCTTTTTCACATTTCTTTGCTAAATCAAATTCTTGTAACCCTAAATCAAATTGGGGACAAATTCTATTACTTGTAATCTATTTATAAGAAATAAAAAAGGGAGGATGCATGGATCTAATATTGATTTCGAATATGAGAACGATCATTTTGGCCATTAGCTTGTCTAATGACCAATTGCACATGATACACACTTATCTTCTTAACACTCTATTGGCATATGTTATACCATAGAGCTTAGTTGGATATATCGACTTTAAAGCATATTATCATCACGTCCAAAGCCTATGCGACACTAAAATAACATGGTGATGATACTTCAATATTATCGAGTCAATTGGACTTATTATCTATCCAAAATAAGGCTCTATGACATATTGAATCCACTTTTATTTCAATGTATATACATTGGGTTTCGAATCCTTTCGAAGGGGAACTGGACCTTCGAAGGGATTCTTTTTGTGGTCATTGGATCAAACCCTTCGGGAGGACTTCTTCGAAAGGTGTTTGAATACTTTGGAGCATATCCTTGCTTTTGAAGGAGTCCACCTCATGACAGTAGCATCAACACTTTTGAAATGGTCCATTTAAAGTGGGTTCTTAACTTCATTTTTATCCCTTCGAAAGGAACGAAAAAATAGGACTGCAATATTGGATCATGATTCTGGTAATTCAAGCCCCTTTCGAAGTCCTTCGAAAGGGATCTTCCTCTTGTTTCACTTTCAATCCAATGCACCTTGGATGTTGATAATTATATTGTTAACACGTGGTTACGAGCACATTCATATATGCAATCAATTAACCGCTTTTCCTCAATATTTCTACTTGTATAAACTTAATATATTTATAACATTACTTATGTCCCAATATAACAACATATAAAATAGAAAGTAAAATCAAAACCTTATTTTATTTTGAACATGATTCGTTTAGGAGTTAAGTCATATAATCAAATTATATAATTGTCCCTAGGGCACACCCTTAACTTTATCATGTTGGACCCAAAGACGACAAGCATGCAGACCTGTTGGAAAAAGAGGAAACATGGCTAAGTATGTGGATTGTACCAATCCATAAAATTGTCATATTTCCCCCATATTCTTAGCAGTAATGAAAATATCGAGGCAATAAAGAAAATAAAGAAAAATCTAGCTAAAACTACGAATCAATGTCGATCCATAAATTCCCTTCATAAAATAGAGCACTCTCAATGAATGATGCATGAAGGAATAAGTTAAAAAGCATCAATGGAAGATTGAATCAAGGAACAAAGCATCCATGCTTAAGGAAATCAGGAATAAATTCAGTAAAATAGAGAAGGTAATCGAACCATAGATACTATGTGAAAGTAGTATTGTTTCTTTTATCTTTCTGGATCTAAGTTTTGAACGAGTTTTATTGCTATTCGACGACCCATAAACCCAATTACAATCTACTTTAGCTTTAATAGGATGCTGCTTCAACAGAAAATGATTTGGGATCTTTGCTTATTCAAATCTAGGGGAAATTCCGCCGTTATCGATTTTGAGATTGAATTTCGAGTTGTACTTGTCATTTCAGCGGTTGTAAAATAATCAAGCAGCAAAATATGTTCAAAGTGGACGTGGGTGTAGCCGAACCACTATAAAATCGTTGTCTTTTGCTTTTCTTGTCGTTCTTCTTCAATTTTACAATTTTCGTATTGATCTACTGTCCGTAGATATTATTCAACGATATAAAATTATTATCTATACAAAATCTATTACTTTGGGAGCGGTGAATCATAGCTAATTATGTAGTCGAACGATGTGGTATTTTTAAAATAATAGATGTTGAGGAATTAACAAAATAGACAAAGGAAGAGCCCAAAGCCTGTGAGATTACCCTTTATACCTCTTCAAACATTCATATTTTCCATTTCATTTACTCTACAAAAACAAGCACAACCCTAAGCTATTGATCGTCATTTTCAAGTGGAGAGGAGAGAAACAAATAAAAACTAAGTGTAAAACTTTCATTTTCACAAGGAAGAGAAGATTTGACCATTTTAGGTTAGAAATTAAAATTTATTTTCTATTTATTATAAAATCATAAACAAATTTTTATAGCTCAATGAAAACACATTGATTTTTGTTATATCCTCAAACTTGTTTTTACTGCCTAGTTACAATCACAATAGAGCAAGTACATGGACCTAAAACTAGTCAGAATTAATGTGCAAACCACTGTATCATTCCACTACGATAATTTTACTTTCTATAATGCCACACTTCCAACGGTACATCTTAAATTAACCAGGCACGCTCTTTCACTTTATTTTCCACCTCATCTCATCTTAACATATTTCTTTTCATTATATTCCCAATCTGCCCTCGTCCTCTCTCTGCCCCAATTTCGCATCTCGATCTCCTCCAGCTGAAATTCAACCCTCAATTGTAACTTGTAAGTGTTCATATAACGTAATTCAGTTCATTTTGATCCACTATTGTTTAATTTACTGTTGTTTGTAGGCTTACTGTAACCGCTCCTCGTTTTTAGCTTAGAAGAGTGATTTTTATATATTTTTATTTGGATGTCTGTAAATTTGTTAGTTTGTCGTATGTTCGACTTGCCTTCAGCTTATAATAAATGATTTTATTTGTTAGGATCCAAAATCGGGAATATTTTGGCCAAGCTGATATGTTACTATAGTATGTTACGAGTTTTACTCGATCCCAGCTTTATATTCTTTATAACCGTAATATGCTAAAAGTCATTTATTATTTCATTTAGTAACTGCTGTTGTTTTTATTTAGATTAGGCATGGATTAGTTACAGCTTTGGGCTGACTATGATAACGGGCGTGCTATTCTGACTCCAAAACTTTTTGTTGAGAAACTAAAGGGTAAATTCATAAAGTAGATTTTATATATATTAAAAATGACTTATTAGTTAGCAGAGGAATAGATAACCGAGGAAGAGTGGTGAAGTGTGAATATGGGTAGTAGTGATGCAGATAAGCCAACAAAGGCAAATACAGTACCTCCAGTTGCTGCAGCAGCAGCAGCAGTAGGGGCACAACCGGTATTTTATATTTTAGACACATGTTATTGATTTTTAGTTTTTTTGGCAAATCTTATTATGTTTGAGAAATTGGATGTTTCAATTGTTTAGGAGCAGGCACAAGCTGGCAGTTCCAGTGCTGCTACCCCAGCAGTTTATCCCGATTGGTCAGGGTTTCAGGTAAATTTGGATAGTTCCGAGTAAATTTGATGGACATCTGTAGATTTATTTCATAATCATAGTTAACACGCAATTTGATTGTTTGCTTCACATATTTGTTTTGTATGAATAATATCAACTGCAACGTACATGCTATTTAATGATTGATGCACATTTGAACAAAAAGGAAACTTGTTCTTGGTTTCCAAACTACTGATATATGAATTGCATATCTAAACAACGTGCAATGAAGTTATATGAAGTATAAACCTCTTAAATAAATAAACAAAAAACCATAATATTTACTTATTTTTATCGAGCCTGTCTTACTTTATACATTTGGATTGAACTTTGGGCCCATTTTGTTTACTTATACTATTACTCTCTCTTAGAAGATAGATAGCTATGGCAAAAGGAATTTCAATCATTTCATGTAGTTGATAGTCAGAGTAATAATGGAAATAACTGAGAAAATGTGTTATAGACTCAGACTGACATTTCTTAACAAGTTTGGTTCCTAAAGGCGAGTAAGAATGACAAATACTTAAAACATATGAACTGGAAATATGTATAGTTGCTATCAGATTATCAGTTATGTAGTTCTTATGTAATTATTTGCTTTATGGAAATAGGCATATCCACCAATACCGCCTCATGGATTTTTTCAACCTGGTTCTCAAACTCATCCTTACATGTGGGGACCTCAGGTGCTTTATTTTTACTCTAATGGGGCTCAAAATGTTTAATTTCTGAATTTTTTATTTATGTTTTCAGCAAAAAATAAATAAATGACAGCGTCATATTCAACCTTAAAGTGTAGTAAATTGCTTTTTACTGCATTATGTTATGTACTAATGGCTTAACTTAAATTATAGAAGATTATTTTTAACTGCATAATGTTTCTACCAACGGCTAAAACAATATTACTGATGAACCCTGGTTAAAAAAGTTTGACAGTCTTCTCATGAATCCAAATTCAACATGACTGTCCAATGATGAAAGTCCCATTTTGGTGATCTTTTACTTTCCAGGCAATCTTCCAATGAAGCAAAACAAAAGAAATAACACGTCATTAACTCATTATTGTTGAAACCAGATGATGGATGCATAGATTATTAAATGAGCATTGTTAATATGTGCCCTAAGGGCGCATGTTAAGAATGATTATTATATGTTAAAGAACAAAAAAATTATTTCAAATACCTATTTTATCCTTACACCATAAAAAATAGGTGGAATTCAAAGGGGGTTATTTGTGTAATTTAACAATCTTAGCACGTGCCCTTAGGGCACATGTTAACATTTTCCTTAGTAAATTACAAAAGGAGCAATTTCTTTGTTATGTTCTCCATTATTATTAGCCAAAAAATTCCCATATTTGTTTTTCAATCTTCGAAAGTCAAGAAAACTGAAAGTTACTAACTAGATTTTTCATTCCTAATTTTGAAATATGGTAAGAAATTACTTTCTGAGCTAAACCAGCAAATGAATCACAACTGGCTAAACCAACTCATCTTGTGGTATAGTACCTTCATCTATGGTGCCTGCCTTCCTTGAAATTAAGGGTACATAATCTTAAGCAGTGTAAACGTCTCATATATAAAATTAGTCCAGGCAGTGGATCTTCATCTTGAGAATTAAAATAGCTGGTATATTAGTGGCACAATGGCGTGTGCTAAGTCATCTAGGTGTTTATATCATATATCTATCCATATCTATAACAATGCTGAAGCAGTCGCACTGTTTTTATATATATTTTTCCTTTTATTTTTCTCAGCCCCTTATGTCTCCATATGGAACCCCACCATCTCCGTATGTTATGTATCCTCATGGTGTATATGCCCATCCATCTATGCAACTGGTATGTTTCCATATATATTAAGCATGTTCCTTTCACCATTTTTACAAAGCTAGGTAACGTCAGATTAACTGTGCACTTGATAACAACGTTTACCTTAAAATTAGGTTAAACTCTCTCGAAAGTTACCAGAAACAGTTTTTTATTAATAACGAGCTCTTTGTCACGTGGAATGCACATGCATATAAATTATCATTGATAAAAGATATGATGATGTAAAATCATTAGATTTCAATTTTGTATATTGTTTTAATATACATAAATTGAAATATATAAATGTAAAGGATATAAGTATTTTGCTGGAACTGGAATTTAGACTCATAACCTCATTTATACCATACATGTTAATTTTCAACTAAAAGTGAATGTTAATTTTTGTCATTACTGTGATTTAAACCTGTGATCTTATTTATATATAATGGCATTCTAGAAAGATTGCGGTTGGGCCCAAAAAAAAGTTGATTAATTGCATCAAAACAGTTTACATCCTCCATTCGTGCACCACTGTACATGACTTTTTCTCTAATGCTATTGGCTCTTTTGAATCGACTTATATAATTCGCTTTTTTGCTTTTTGACAGCCAAAACCAATTCATTTTGGTTTTCTAAAAGCCAAAAAGGGACTTATTTAAGTCGATCCAGACGAGCATTATACATAATATGTTTTCATTGAGTTAATTTTGGACATTTCAAATATGATTCAGTTTATGCTATAAACTTTGGTAATCGCGTTCTTTTTAACGTGAAAACTTAGCAGGCGTCACACCCTTTCAGTCCTTATGCTATTCCTCCTCCAAATGGCAATGTTGATGCTTCTGTAAGTACCTTTGAATCCATGTTTTTAGTAAAGATTACGCATGTACCGAACAGTATCAGGATTATAAACTTTGGTAGGCCCAACACTACAGAGCTTTTATCAATGTGCGCACACATGAATTAGCATAATAGTTAAAAAATTAGAAGTTGTACAAGGACGTAAATTCATGTCATATTATGTTTGTTACTTGGTGTTTTCTAGGGAGCTGTGGCTACTGGCATGGAAGTAGATGGGAAGTCATCTGATGGTAAGGAGAAAAGTCCAATTAAGAGATCAAAAGGTAGTTTGGGTAGCTTAAATATGATTACAGGAAAGGGCAATAATGACATGGGTAAAACGTCTGGAGCCTCGGCTAATGGAATGTCACAAAGGTCGTATATCTTGAATAAATGTGTATCAAATAGGTTCATTCTGAATTTAATTATTATTTTAGCAATTCATCTTCTTCAGTGGCGAAAGTGGGAGAAGTGGAAGTGAAGGTTCAAGCGATGGGAGTGATGACAATTCTCATAATGTAAGCCTCTCAATAAGTGTTGGAATAGTAATTGATCAGCATGCTTGCCTTTTTCATAATGTATGCTTATGTTTTTATCATTGAAATTTTTTTCATGTGCACATGGTAAGATTTTTTATTCAGTTCATATGTTCTTATTAAATGCTGCATATAATTAAATTCAATAGAAGAGGTAATTTTGTATTTAAACATTAAAATATTTATCCTCTTGTGTAACACATGAACCTGAAGTTTGCTCAGTGGGGGAACATTTTACGCTACACGTTTAGCTTTTCTATCCGAAATATAGAGCTACAAGGCAACCATGTATTTTGTGTATGCCTTGCAATCATAGCCATATATAGATACATCTCAATCGGTCATTTTCATTGTGTTTTAATTTTCTTTTTCTCATACAGGCATACAATACTCTCTTTTTGAAGCAAAATTTCATATTATATATATATATATATATATATATATATATATATATATATATATCATCTTAAAGTTTGTCATGAACTATTTATTCAACTTTTACCTGTCTGTACTTGAAAAATTATTCTCTCAGGAATCTCGTCTGAAGAGCCAAGGAGAAAAGGAGTCTTGTGGTGGTATGTTGGATTTTTTTCCCTCGAATTATAAAAAAACCTATAACAGAACAAGACATCACAAAATTCTTACTGTGCATATATTTACAGTGGACACGCATCAAAATGGTGTTGATGCGCATAAGAATCAAAATGGAGGGCCAACCCATCCTTCCTCACAAGGATTGTTAAGTCATCCCATGCCAATTATGCCTATGCCAGCTACTGGTATTCCTGCTGGAGTAGCAGGTCCAACCACAGCCCTAAACATTGGAATGGAATATTGGGGTGCTCCAAATTCAACAGTTGCTTCTGTTCGTGGAAAGGTGCCTGCTAATTCTGTAGCTGCAACCCGTGAGAATGCTCCATCTGAGCTTTGGCCACAGGTAAAACTTTATTTGAACTGATATGTATCTGTCAATGATATGATGGAAACATGCATCTTCGATTCACATATCATGCATCCTCGATTCACGTAACATACATATGCTCTGTAATATGTTCTTTTAATCTCCTAATTATCAAATCAATTTTCAAGTTTTCGAGATAAGTAGAAATATCTTGTATTTGTTGAAAAACTGAAAAGGTGATATTTATTTTGAAATTAGGATGAAAGGGAACTGAAAAGGCAGAGGCGAAAGCAGTCTAATAGAGAATCTGCACGTAGATCGAGATTACGGAAGCAGGTAAACATGTCGTAGTAGATTTGTGAAATATCTGCTTCAGTAAAATTGAAATATGGCATTGTTGTGTTCTTTTAGGCTGAGTGTGAAGAGCTAGCTCAGCGTGTTGACGTGTTGAAAGAAGAAAATGTCGCTCTCAGAACTGAAGTTGATCGAATAAGAAAGGAATATGAGCAGCTTCTTGCCCAGAATACATCTCTTAAGGTATGAATTCAGATAAAGTTCAATTGCTCAGCTATATTATCTCAAATATTGCCTTGGAAGAACAACATTTAATCTAAATAATAGTTACTATAAATATATTTTGTGAATATAAAATAAATTTCACTGTATCGTATATCACGCTTAGATCAAGACCGTCAATTTGATTTAATCTCTTGTACATTTTTCACTGTCAGCTCTGCAATTGCATCCTGAGGGAACTTTCGCATATGTTGCAAGTAGTTATTTAGAATTATGAAAAGGTTTTGTGAGTACGACCATTCCAAATATGGAAATATACCCTCGTTGATAAACTGATATCACTCTACAAATAAATCCAAACCGGTTTGAACTCCATTACCAATAGTTTATACTTGTTCGTTGAAAACAAATTAGTACATTTTTTTACACATAACATCCATCTAAGATTTGAGGAATTTCTAGACGAGAGCATTCATGTATTTGTCTTAAAAATAAATAAATGTAGAGCGATCTTACTATTACTTGTCGTTTATGTGTCTTAAATTCACAAAACTAAGCTGCATTTTGCAGGAGAGACTTGGAGGAGTACCTTTAGGTACCGATGATACCAGACACGGACGAGATGGGACTCACCAACCTATGGATTCTAATGCAGGACCCCAAAATGGTCTTTAAGACCCTAATTTAAACTAGCTGCATGCCCCTTCATTACATAATTTTATAAATAATAAGATTATATTTCACTTGATTGCTATTAGGCACCAGTGTACCAGTGATACCTACCTCCCTAAAGCATGGTTCGTGTAATAATTTTGCCTTGACTGATCTTTTAACGAGTCAAGTCAAGCAGGGGATGTGGTGTTCGAAGTAACCACACTGGTTCTGAACTGGCTCAGTTCTCATATTTATGAACTCTGCATTTCTACTATTTGACTTGTTGTATTATTAGCAATACATTTGAGAGCTATAATCTACTATATTTCGTAATTGTAGTTTAATAAGACGTTTTATTGGATAGATTGGTCTTTGTAGGGGTTGTACTAGTATCATTGGCTATGTAAGACAATGCTAATGTTAATATATCATATCACTTAGTTTTGTAATTTTATTAAGTTTTTGTTTGTTGCTAGTTGAAGGCATGTATTAAACACTTTAGGTAATGTTTTCCTGTTTTGAGATTCAATTAATTTGAGACAGGTTTGCAGTTCCCTGAACTTATGCTTATTCACTTATTTGCTTGTTTGAAGTAAAAAAATGATATTATAATCATACTAGGTATTAAAGGTATGCTTGTTTTATCATGCGTTTATTATCAATATATGTACACTATTGGTTCTTCCATTGCAGCAACTTATGTTTAGATTATGGGATTGCTTCGTTTTGCATTGGGTAAGCAAATTATTATTCAGTTTGTTACTTGCATCTATATTCTTCTTTTGTTCATTCCTTTAACTCTGTTATCTGAATCTTATTCATGTTACAGATGCATTTCTAGTTATATTGAGTATGACATGGCAGTAGCGCATCAAAGGAGAATTAAATGGATTTCTGTATCAACCGTTATCGTTAATCTATGTAAGTTCACTAAACTTATGTATCTGAACAGTTCGTAAATTGCTTTTAATTTGAATGGTAGTAAAAGAATTGCAGGTTTTTGTTTCTGATGTTGTTATAAAAAAGTTTCATATAGCAATGAATATGTAAATTAGACCCCTATTTTTAAAAAATAGAAAGTTAAGGTAATTTGCAATTTTCTATAGAATACGCAAGTCGATTTGCAGTAATGGTAAAATAATAATACTTAAATGAATAACTGCTTATGAATAAAGAACTTTCTATCAGAAAAGCTAAATTGTGTTTTCTGCCCTATTAGAAAATTAAGGATCTGATTTACAAAATCATTGTTACATGGCTTTTTCTTACAACTACATAAAAAGTAGAAACCTGATATGCCAACCCATTTGAATGGTATTTAAGAATATATAGTTGTTTTCTAAACTACCAATAAATACCGACGAATGCTTTCTGTTAAAATTTTCCACCACTGTCTTGATTTAACCTAACAAGCCCAAGATGCTGCTGATTTTTCTACCGATGTTGCGCTGCTTACATTTATTGCAGACTTCTCGTGAGCAGTTTTCATACGTTTGCCCATATTCAACCACTAAAAGTGAGATTGTGGTTGTTAATCTCATTAGCCAAAAGATCGATCATGGATGCAAAGTTCATAATTGCATGAAGCTTCATGCAATAAATTTTGAAAACACCACCAAATATATGTTAAGAGGCGCATGCTACATGCTACGGTCGATACTGGAAATGGAAGATGAATAATAGTCGCAAGAAAGGAGTTGGAATATGCTTCAGTTTGAAACCCCCCCCCCCCCCCCCCCTCCCCCCAATATCTTTTTGGTTCAGGTTTGTGCAATTATCAAATTTTGTGATGTTACGGTGGATTATATCATATTTTCTCAATCTTCAAATAGAAGTGTTATCTATACCATTGACACATAAACATAAAGATTAGATAAACTTTTACCTCAACAAATTTGCATTGTTTCAACATAAATGTTGGCTTTTGATGTTTTTGCTTGTATTAATTTTGTAAGCAAAACATGATTTTGTTGGTGCTTGAAGGATGAAAAATTACATTTATTCATACTATGTATTTTCCCTCCACATCTCTGATATATTAATGTCCTTGCATCTGAATTGTTATGGTGCTAATCGGTATGCTTATCAGATGGTTCCAAAATAAATGCTATGCGTATGATGGTTATCTGATTAAAAGTCCTTGCATCTGAATTGTCCAGCCAGCATGCCATTTTTGTGCGATTAAAAGTCGATTTGACCGATCACTTTCCAATAAAGCATATAAACAATCATGGGCATGAACACAAAATGTAGACTTTTCCCCCTTTAGTGCTCCCGTTTCTTGATTGTCCTGTAGGCCTTTTAAGGATACTTTAAATTAAATCCCTGCAAGTAAACACAGCCTATTTGTACCAGTATGTATCTCAGACGTCAGGTATTTTGGAGATGATATTTCCACTAATCTATGCATGCGTATTCTATTGAATAGTGGAGAGATAATGATATTCTAACGAGCCTTTTGAGTGGCACTTCATTTCCACTACCACTATCGCTATAATTGTTTCCTGTGGTCGAAGCAATTTTACAAGAATATCAAGTTGACATTTTCTTAAATAATGATACCTCACGATTTGGAGAAGCTTCTGGCAAATTCAAAGAGATTCAATGACTTAAACATTTTAACATTGGCAAAATGCATTTTTGTTGTATGGTCTCAAAGTGGTCTATGCCAGCACCAACACCTAGACCTAAACGATTTCTAAACAAGAATACCAAATATCTAAACAAGAATGGTTCCAATGTGACAAATCAAACCGTTTCTCCTCTAAAAAAAGAAATACCAACTATCAAACTCAAATAATAAGTTTATGGCAGTAATATTTGAAATGAAGTTGATGGCTTGGATAGCCAGATAAACAAGTTCGGTTCTTGAAAGTGTCAATTCTATAAAAGCAACTGAGGTATGTTGCATACTTCTCTAAGGTATATAAGCGAAACTTGAAGAATAAAATTTAGGACAATTTTTCAAAAGAGACCGATTTTTAAAAGTATTGGCATAAATATGTTATTTTGGAAACTATTTGCAATTGTAGACTAGATTTGACCAGCTCAGCGATGAGCTGGCCATTTTTTTTAAAAAAAATACGGGGCGCATTGAGAAATGCACCCCTTATAATTTACACTGGCGCATCTGTCAAATGCGACAGTGTAAATTTTTCAATCTGATACAAACTGAAAGCAAAAGCTACTTATTTGTTTCACAACATATTCGAGCTAGAAAATCCAATTTCGTACCTTTCTTCCATTCACCTTAAAAATTCATCAAAATCTCAAAATATACAAGGATTACTAGTCGGATTACTTCTATCAGCTATTTGGCATCAATTTGAAGGTAAAATTCTAATTTAAACTCAAACCCTAGCTCAATTTTTAGGTATTTTCATATTCTATTTTTTACATATCTACCCTCTCATTTTTATGCTTTATTATGTCATTGGTATTTGTTTAGCATATGTTTTTCTTTTTAGAAGTATGTCGGATTTCATCCCAATTATTTGCTACTTTGATGGAAAATTGAGTATGAAAGAAAACAATACATCGGTATATGTTGGTAGTAAACAAAAAAAGTTCAAAGGTTAAAAATTTTCCTTCTGTCATGAACTAAAAGAAACGGTGTATATGGTTACAAAAATTAATTCACAAGAGTATGATGTAAAACTAGTAAGCAAGTGGGTAACAGATTCTGGATCTTCTACTATCGACGTAAATGAAGATGAAGATGCCGATGCTATGTTTTCCATTAATATGAAAATGATTGAATTATTTGTAATAAAAGAGGAGTTGAGACATTTTGAAGAGACAATTACTACTAATTTGAACCAACATTCTACTCAAATTCTTGGTACTATTATGAGTTATCTTTATTAGAGCAATCCAAGTCCAGTATTTCCTACTTGTGTGAATACAAAGTAAGTAATTTGTTAAAGTATTTACATTTGAGTAGTTGAAATTTATAGTGTTTTGATCTCATACTCTTTTTTTCACAGTTCTATGGTGCATTCGGGTGGTTCAAGCTTTAGATTGGCAAATGATCAATTTTTACACTCTGTTCCTTCAAATGCTAGAGAGGTTAACAGATGAAGCTGTTATATGGAATCCGTACACACAGGATGTGCTAGTCGATCTTCCACAGATATGTCTAAGTGGGATGCATAGTTGGCTTTGTAAGACACCTATCATATGCATGTGAGATGTAGAAATGTATAATCCCGATCGAGTGATGCGACAGTTTGGTCTTCATCAACACATACCTGATCCATGCGAACCAAAGCCGGATTTGGAGTTTGCTATCGTCCAGTGGAACGATAGACATAACTATATCGTACACCAACAGTTTCTACAATTCCTATTTCGAGATACATGACTTGATACTGGTCGATTACTCGAAGATTCATTGTTGCAGATCAGACTTCTCACGAACGAGCATACACCGCTCGTGCACCGCTTGAGCGAGATGTGGTAAATCTTCACATTATCGTGATATTTTTAGTTCGTTCACTTGAATTATGTTTTTAATTTTGAATAAATAACTACAACGTATAGGTCGATGTACTAGAGACGGTAGGAAGAGGGTTGGACGATATCGGACATAGTAGAGTACCCGAACGAGAAGTCCAACCACGGTGTCTTAATTTGAAGAAACTTATTGACACACTTCTTTTTAGAAATCGATTAACACGGCCAAGCTCTTCCGAACAAGCTATGCGGACTAGAGAGCGAAGAACTAAAAGAAGGTAGGGTACACACCAATCGCAACCCACTGGACCTTCTCAACCCCCACCTACTCAAGACGATCCAACTCAACCATGAGTATTCCTATTTTTAGTTTACTACTAGTTTGCTTTTGTAATCGAACTATAACTTCTACTTTAATTCGAATGTAATCGAATTTTAATTATGTTATGTTTGAATTTATTAAATGGTAGTTTTATTTGTTAGCTTTTATGTAGATAAACGTTTGCTATTATTTAAGATTGTGCATTTGGATTTGGATTTTGTGTATTTAGATTTGGATTGTTTGGTGAAGGTTGCTGTCCAGGTTTGAATCTGATATTTACACTGGCGTATTTGGCAGATGCGCCAATGTAAATTATAAGTGGTGCATTTCTCAAATGCGCTCCGTATTATTTTTTTTATAAAATGGCCAGCTCATCGCTGAGCTGGTCAAATCTAGCATACAATTGCACATAGTTTTCAAAATAGCCTATTTATGCCAATACTTTAGAAAACCAGTCTCTTTTGAAATTTTTTCCTATAATTTATAGTTAAAAGTCAACTCAATTTCTTTAAACCAACTGAAAGATGGTTGTTTTCTCTACATGAAAAAAATAGTCAAAGCAGTGTAAATGCGGATAGTATGGTGGTTTTAAAGTTTACATTTGGGAAAGTTTTTTTTGATACTTGCGGATTGTGGTCTTCTTAACAAGTTTGAGAAAGATAAATATATATACCGACAAGAGGGAATTTGGGATAAAAGACAAACTTAAAAAAAAATTAGATCGAAGGACACCAAGTTTCATTTTTGGATGAAAGGACAAACTTTGAAAAAAAATTAGGATAAAAGACAATGCTAGTTACAACTAGCATTATATTCAGTTTTACACTAAAAAATGCTAGTTATAATTAGCATCGTCCTTCAGTCTAATTTTTTTTAAAGTTTGCCTTTCAGTCTAAAAATAAAACTTGTTGTTTTTCAGCCTAATTTTTAAATTTTTTTTTTGTCCAATTGGCTATTTTCCACTGTTGACAATGGAGTGTATTTGTGGGTAAAGGCTATATGGACAAAGGGATATTCAAACTTTATGAATAAATTGGATACTTCTAGTTATATCGTTGATTCCTTATCTTTATGTCACGATAGATTAGCAAATTGAACGTGTTAATATCAGACGAATACATGGTAGGATTACTTTAAACATAATTTCTAGATAAATACTTACTTAGGCATCGTTTGTTTAAAATGCTGAATGCTGAATACTGAAGGCTGAACACTGAATGCTGAATACTAATTGCTGAATGCTGATGGTTGAATACTTAAAATATTGTTTGTTTAGAAATTTGTTTTGTGAACATAACTTACTACTTTGACAATAATATCCCTCAAAAATTAAATTAAAATATTCTTCCATGTAACTGTCATACAAAACACACTAAATCATCTTATATTATACCTTATATTTTATACACAAACAAAAACAAACAAACGAACAAATGCTCGCATGTATAAGTACTACCAAATCTACAAAACATGTTGAAAATAGAAAATTTGATAACGTAGATATATTTTATAAAAGTTTGCTCGAGAAGAAAATATTTTATTATAATATATATATATATATATATATGTTCAACGTATCGAAATAAATTATTATAAAAATATCAGACGATTTTGTACAACTTTTCATGATTATTTAAAATGTTAAGTTTCCATTAATGTATTACAGATTATTTAAGTTCTCATTTATCTTAAGGTAAATCTCGGTGGTGTTCAGCATGTCGAAATTATTTATTTATAACTATTTCACACTTGCGTTACATATTTCAATTTGTTTTTTAATTTTCATTCTTATTAAACAATTTATAAATTATCATATTTTAACTTCAAATTATATGCAAATATTGCTAGGTTGTCATCAATTTTTTATCACTAGTTTTTAGTTATTTCTATTGACTGAAAACTATATTATAATTACAATCAAAACAAAAAGGTGGAATCCAGTGCACGAGACTCCCGTACGATAGCGGACTCTGCGAAGGTCAATAATATACGCAGCATTTCCCTCACATTGCGAGGAGGCTGTTTCCGGACTCGAACCTTGATGTTTAGATCACCATGCGGGTGACCTAACCATTGCTTTAAGGCTCCACCTCTTAAAATCAAAACAAAATGAGAAAAAATTACCTCGCCGTAAAAAGGGGATAGAACTGAAAACAAAATTAATGTTATATTTGAACTTTTATAACTGTTTGAAATAATTAGAAAAAACTTCATAAAATATATATATGTTAGGTTACATATGGGTATAATCGGAAAATGTAGTGCAATAAGTGATCAGCACTTATAATAAGCATTAAGATTTTGCTTATTCAATTAAGTGAATAAAAAAGCTTAATGCAAACACTTGCTTGAAAACAAACAACCTAACAAGCTCTTATCACTTATTCAGTTAAGCATTAAGCCCTTTTTTCCTCAAAACAAACGCAGGCATAAATATTCTTTAGTTGAATGTCTGCGAAACTGTTTCCATTAAAATCAGAATGGAAAACCAGTTTATCTCAAATCCTTCAATTTAAATTTTTTTTAAGTGAGCATTTGTATGATATACTAAAATAAAAAGTCTTAGATTCCACCAAGGTGGAAAATTTTATTATCTCTCATGCTATGAGTATGTAAAAATGTAACATCGTTGAAATATTGCTCCATAAAAAGTTTCAAGTACATACCTTAAATTCAAATAGAGAATCAGAAACTGGAAATTTGTACGTATAATGGGTGTATATAAAAATAAGGAAGGCAAAGAGTTAAGGGAAAACAGAAATATAATGAAAGGAGGGTTAAACTGGAAATATGCAATTTCATTGTAAACACTGAGAGTTAGGGGTGAGCGTTTGGATGGTTTTGGTTTATTCAATGATGAAATTGTTAAATCAAACTAAAATCAATGAAAATTAAAATCAAACCAAACCAACCCAATTAAGTTTGGTTGGTTCGGTTGGTATTATCCGATTTAACCGAACTACAAACGATTCATATTTTTTGTTTAGAACGTTCATTGTAATTTGAAATAGAACTAAATATATGATTAAAGCATTCCTATTTAGCATTCTTATGCTTTCTAATGGTAATTCTGACACATGTATGATAAATAAAATTTATTTAAATCGCTAATCTAATCTAAAACTTTTATTATAACATTAGTAATTTTGCAAATATAATAAAAGTTCGGTTAATTTGGTTAAACCGATAATCAATTAAATTTTTTTGAAGGGCCAATTATAAACCAATCTAATTTCAAAACTGAACAAAACCTACCAAAATGAGTTGATTTGGCTAGTTTATTTGGTTTAATCAAAGATTGCACATCCCTATTAAGAGTTACTCTCTCTGATGTTCTTGCTAATTCTTTTACAAGAACAACTCCAACGGGAAGGATTTTGTGATTTAGAAAACTAATTAACATTGGACGCTCATTTAATGGAGACGTCTACTTAATGAACGTCAGAGAATAAACGTCCGTTAAATAGACGTCAAAGTATATACGGTTATTAAATAAGCGCATATTAAATGGGTGCATTAGACGTCATTAAACGTACAGTAAAAGATATTAAGAACGTGAAATAAATACACACAACATTTGTATATGTATGCTCAGACTAAGAGTGCATTAATAAAGGGGATTTTCACTCAAAATGTTTCTTTGTGTAGGGTAATAAGTTTTAAAGACATCACTTTTGAAAAATTAATTTTGAGGACAATTTATAGGAAAAATTTAAATGAAATTATCATTTTCAGTTTTACAGAAATAATGATAAATGAATTTAACGTTTTCCTGTATAACTTTAAAAGATAAATGAATTTATCATTTTGCTGTAAATTGTCTTTAAAACTAATTATTCAGAAGTGCTGTCCTTAAAACTTATTACCCTGAAATGAGAAACTCTTCAACCTAATTTCTACTATTAATAAATATCTAACACATGCATGTATTAATTTAGCATTAATACACGTCTGGGTGCGTATTAAAATGCTTTAACTACTCTATTGGACACCCCAAAACCCCACCCCCTCCTCACAACACAACACAACACAACACAAAAACCTTACCCCTTAATATTATGGTTGTAATCAACTTCTCTTGAAGAAAACCTAGATCTTGATGTATAATTCGTTATTCCTCCCAAGCTATCTCATATCTCCATAAAACTAGCCCAAATGCACATATACTTATCGCCTCTAAAAATTAAACACACATTAATAAAATTAGACACATGTTGAAGATTGAAGAAAACCAGAAAAGTCAAAGAATGAAATTATTAGGAGGGGCGAGTGTAGTTAGATAAATCACTAGAATTGTTGTTGGGTTTTGAATTACGTTGATATTGGATGCGCCGTTGATTTTCACTAAACCTAAATCTTGTAAATTTGAGGAGTCTGGAGTAAAATATTTATTAGAAGAGGAGTTTAGGAAAACATATCATGTGTTTAAATAATTACTCACCGTGTTGATAGAATATGAATGTCCGAGTCCAGTAGAGTACTGTATGATTGAAACAATTTTGCTTTCTCTACGACACTGAAGGCTTTGAGAAATTTGCTTTCCAAGATAAAATGAACCAACTCTGCAATGTAGTGCTTGTAAGTGCAGAGCCACGATGAATGCAAAAGAAACAAAAATTAAGAACACTATAGAGATGGTAGGAGATTGAGTATTTTTGATTTTCTATATTTTCCTTTAGAAAATTCCGAGTCCTATACATAGCAAAAATTGGCGTTTGATGGTCATTTCCTTTCGAAAAGGTTGCGACCCTTTAGTCGTTTTCTGACGTTGAGACAATACTTTTGTCTTAAATAGGTGCAACAGTTTTATTTGATCGTTTTAACTATTATGATCCTCACATCTTGATATGTATGCTTAGTTTTAAACATTTATTACAAGATGTGGGGCTATTCTTATTCCCTAGGCAATTAATGCCCCATTTGCTTCATTTTTCAACAATCCGCACATGAATGAACATTCGCTCACCTTTCTTGATTCAATGAAACATTATTGCATCGGTTAAAGTAGCACGAGGCATTGAACTTTCCTATTAAATGCCATTTTGACTTACCACATCAGTAGACTTTGTGGTCTTTGAACTGTAAGTCTTTTAGTGTAAGTCTGATCTATAGATAACACTCAATAATATTTCTTATTTTCCTTGGTTCTCTGTTTGTGTTCGTTTTTGCTATGAACACCTACTTAGTCTGATGAGTGCTTAGAGAATTTGGCATTGCGATTCTCTTTGAAGCGGCGCCTTCACACTCATGTAAGTAATTCTATAAAGAGTATTCCGTAACACTCCACTTGATTCTCCAAGTATGGACATCATTAAAAACTAATTGTAGCCTGTTCTCTAGCGGGTTGTGCACTATCTTATCACAGGAATGGTTTGAATATTTACCAGTGCTGCTAAGTTTATCCTGAACTCAGTTATCCCTTTGAACTTAGATCTTGGGATCTTCAATAAGCTAGGTTGGGTTTCCACTGAGGAAAACTTTTGATTATTCTATAGGCCTTAAACCCATTTCTATCGATAAGGTATTAACCCTTTCCTTAGGCAAGCCTTTTTTAGTGGATCTGTAATATTATCCTTTGATCTTACATAGTCAACACTCAATATTAATAACTCCATTAAAGAGAAGTTGTCTAATAGTTTTGTTTCTACAATGAATATGTCTAGGCTTTCCACTATAAAGTTTACTATCCGCTCTTCCAATGGCAGATTGATGTCACAATGTATGTTTATAGGTAGCACGGAGTTTTTCTACTTTGGAATATCCTCTAAGAAACCTCGAAACCATTCTGCTTCTTCTATGGCTTTGCCCACGGCAATGAATTCTAATTCCATTGTAGATCTTGCTATGCAAGTTTGTTTAGAAGATTTCCAAGACATTTCCCCATTAGCTAGAGTGAACATATATCCACTTGTAGATTTATGTCTGTTCACCCAATTATCCAATTTGTATCACAACACCATTATACCGCAGATGGATATCTAGAATAATGTAATCCATACTTCGGTGTATACTTTAGATACCCCAATACTCGAATTATGGCTTTCTAATGATTCTTTCTTGGGTAGCTTGTATATCGACTAAGTTTACTCACAACATAAGCTATATTTGGTATAGTGCAGTTCATGACATACATAATACCGCCTAGTATACGAGAGTAGCCAAGTTGATAAGTGCTATCGTCGGTATTCTTGACCTCATTTCGATTCAAATCTACCAGCGATTTGGCAAGTATTATGTTATGTTTCTTGAAATTTTCAAGTATTTTTCAATATAGTGCAATTGAGATAATACATATCATTGGGGAGTTTTATGTATTCTCACTCCAAGGATCACATTAGTAATTCCCAGATCTTTCATGTCAAACTTGATAGAGAGCATAATTTTTGTAGATTTCATTATCTCTTTGTTGCTTTCCACTATAAGTAGATTAGCTACATATAGACACACAATGACATATCCTCTGTCCATTTGTTTGGTATATACACATTTATCACATTTATTGATACGAAATCCATTCGAAAGCATTGTTTCATCAAACTTTTCATGCCATTATTTTGGTGCTTGTTTAAGCCCATATAGAGATTTTATTAATCTGCATATTTTCTTTCATTCCCAGATTTCTGGAAACCTTCAAGTTGTTTCATGTATATTTCTTCTTCTAGTTCTCTATTCAAGAATGTTGTTTTACATTCATTTGGTGTATTTTTAAGTTTAGTATGGATGCAATTGCTATTGGCATTCTGATGGATGTTATTCACGTTACATGCGAGTATGTGCCAAAGAAGTCCAAGTCTTCCTTTTGTTTATAACCTTGTATAACAAGTCGTGCTTTATGTTTGTCTATTGAGCCATCGGGTTTTAGTTTTTTCTTAAATATCCACTTATTACCTAGTTCTTTGCATCCTCGAGGTAGATCTACTAATTCACATGTATAATTGTTCATAATGGATTCAATTTCACTATTCATAATAGATTCAATTTCACCGTGAATAGCTTCTTTCTAGCAAAGAGCTTCAGAGGAAGACATCGCTTGTGTGTTTGTTAGTAGCTCGTCTTCTATTATAAAACCATAAAAGTTTGGTCCAAAGGTTTTTGAAATCATTTTCCTTTTACTTCTCCTTGGTTCACTTAATTGTTCATTATTATCTTATTGATCATTATGAATAGTTTGTTCTTCATTACCCTCGTATGGATCGGAAATTTTCATTTCTCTTTCCTTTTTTTGAACGTTGGGTTCGGTAAACTATTTTAGAGAGTAAATATTCCAAAAATCTAGCATTTCTTGATTCAATGATGGCATTTTCGTGAATGTCATCAATTTCAGACCTGTATACTAAGAACAGATATGCAATACTATTTTGTGCATATCCTATGAATATACAATCAAAAGTTTTTCTGGTCTAATTTTAACCTTTTTTGGTTTAGAAATCTCTACTTTGGCAAGACACCCCCACACTTTCAAGTATTTGTATGAGGGTGGTCTATTTTTCCAAAGCTCATGTGAAGATTTGAATGTTTTCTTTCTAGTTATCTTATTCAATATGTGGTTGCAATTCAATATAGCTTCTTCCCAGAGGTTGTTTGGTAGACCAAATCTAATTAGTAAGGAGTTCATCATTTCCTTAAGAGTTCTGTTTATTCTTTCAGCAATTCCGTTAGACCTACGAAAATATGGAGCCATGGTTTGGTGTATAATCCTATGTTGGGCATAGAATTCCTCAAAAGGAAATTTGTATTCTCTACCCCTATCACTCCTTAATGCCTTGATTTTCTTATTGAATTGATTTTCAACTTCAGTCTTATAATGTTTAAACATTTCAAATGCCTTGTCCTTTGTTATAAGGAGGTATACATGGAAATACCTTGTACAATCATATATAAATATGACAAAATATCATTTTCCTCCACTAGTTTGGAACATTTTCATTTCACATACATCCATGTGTATTTTGTCTAGTGGTTCAGTGTCTCTTTCTACATGATGAAATGAAGTTCATGTCAACTTTGCTTTAGAACAAATTTGACATTTATCACTAGAATCTATTTAACACTTTGGCATAAAGTCTAGATTAATTAACCTTCATAATGTATTAAAGTTCACATGACCTAATATACCATGTCATATGTTAGAAGAGTCAACAATATAAGCAGAATATTCAAATTTATTCATAGCGGTGTTTCGTATAATGGTTGTTACATTTACTTTAACTAAACCATCACTCACATAACATATTCCCACATACACTCCATTCTTCAACAAGTCAAACTTATCACCCACAAAAATGAGTTTGAAGCCATGTTTATTGAGTAAGGATCTTGAAATATAGTTCTTGCATATTTTTGGGACACAGAGAACATCACTTAAGGTATGTTCCTTTCTATAATTCAATTTCAGCACAATCTTTCCTTTACCTTCGACATTTGAAGGAGATTCTGCCTATGAACAATTGTTCACTCTCAGTAGCATGTTTGTAAGTTATAACCATCCACTTGATGGCACATATGTATCGAGTGGCCTTTGTGTCTATGAACCATGCCTTGGAGTTACCAACTAGGTTGCATTCGGACACCATTATACATATATCCATGTCAGAAACACCATTATAAAGTTCTGTCATGCGTGCTTCTGATTTCTCTGACTCCTTCTTCTTGGGTCCATGACATTCGGCTACTTTGTACCCTTTCTTTCCACAATCATGGCATGTTCTAGGAATTTCTTTGGCTTTTTAGGAGCGTGCTCACGTTTCCTTTTGTTGGACTTCCCTATTTCAATAACATTTGCCCTGGCTACCATGTTATGTCAAGTCGTTTTCATAGATTTCCTATTATCTTCCTTGATTCTCAATCGAACCACAGGTTCCTCCATGGTCATTTTCTTGCGTTTGTGCTTAAGGTAGTTTTTGAAGTCTTTCCATAATGAAGGCATTTTCTCAATTGCAGTGGCAACCTGACAGGATTTGCTTAGAATCATTCCTTCATTACACAGTTCATGAATAATGACTTGTAGTTCTTGAATTTGGCTGATTACAATTTTTGAGTCAATTATTTTGAACTCGAAGAATTTTCCTGCTATGAACTTCTTCATGCCTACATCTTCGATTTTATAATTTTTATCCAAGGCCAACCAAAGTTTTTTGGAGGTATTTGTCGTACAATAAACATTGTACAAGTTGTCGTCGGGTCCATTAAGGATATAGTTTTTGCACATGAAATCCGAGTTCTTCCATGCATGGCTGACAGTAATCGGGGTTTAATCAGTCTTAGTTTCTGCTACAATTGGAGCATCTTCAGTCAATACCTTTGCTAATCCTAACATAGTTAAGTAGAATAGAATCTTTCGTTTCCAATGCTTGAAATCCATCCTAATGAACTTTTCTGGTCTTTCTTCGTGAGACAATGCCACTGTTGGAACTGTTCCACTTTGATAGTTGGTCACAGTTTGTGTTAGCATGGAGTTGTTGTTGCTTTTTCGATACATCGTCGTCTACAGAAACAACCAACCATCAATATTGTTTCAGGATTATTAAAAGAAGAGTAGAAAACAGATTAGGCGTTTAAACAATTACTCACCATGTTGAGAGAATAGGAATGTTCGAATCTAGTAGAGTACATTTTCTTGAAACAATATTGTTTCCTCTACGGTACTACTGTTTTGAGCAATTTGCTTCCTAAGATAAAACAAACCAACTTTGCAATGCGGTGCTTGCAAGTGCAAAGCGACGATGAACGCAAGATAAATTAGAATTAAGAACGGTATAAAGGAGGAAGAAGATGAAGTATTTCTGATTTTCTATATTTTCTTCCAGAAAATTCTAAGGCCTATATAATAGAAATTGGCGTCTGGTGGTCATGTCCTTTCGAAAAGTTTGTGACCTGTAACGATCCGTAAATTCATCACTTCATAAATTTTTTGAAATATTCAAATATAAGATTTTTTAACATAAATGATAATGTTTTGAACAATAATAATATTGGTAATCTTATTTTGATTAAATATTTACAAAAATATATATTTTAGAAGATATATCGATAAAATGATCAAAAACCGTTTTATCAATAAACAGCTCTTGGACCATCCAACATCGTGTACGGAGCTGGATACATACACTCATTTATGTATATGAGTGAGAATATGTAATAAAATTATTTATTTTATTTTTGAAATTTAAATCCCTTTATGACATCACTAATGATATCGCTATTTTAGAATAAATGATTTTTGAATTTAAATTGAGTTGAATAATTTAATAATTATTTTAGTTATTAAATAAGCTCTTTTAACTATTATATAATGGTAGAAATATTATTATCAAACTTTTTTTCAAATATATATATAAATATATATATATATTAAAAAAGAAGTGAAAATATGACCGGAAATCGAAATCCGTAATGACTCGACGTAGAAAAATTATGCAACGTTGTAAATCATTTGAGATATACATATGCACACATACATGTACATATACATGAACACATTCACATGCACATGAACACATATACACACAAATATACTTATACATTTAAATATATATATTACAAAATATCAAGATATTTTCCTTATATTTCATCCTTAAGCAAACCAAAGTCATTCTCTTTCATCCAAAGTATAAGCACATGGGTACACTCATATTGGGTTTGGGGGGAGGGGGGTACACGGTCGAAATAGATGAGGTAGGAGGGGGTGTGGTGGTGATGTGTTTGTGTAAAAATATCATGATATTGCATCCTTACATTTGCTTATAAATAGCACCCACCTCTCTTCACTTCATTCACACTTCTTCTTCATAAAATTCCTAAGCTTCTTCACTTCTTAAACTCTACATTAATGGCTTCTTGCCTAAAGAAAGTTATGTCAAATTTTATGGCAAAAAGAAATTAAAATTATATAGTAAGTGTATATTATCAAAACTCTTCAAAACCAAAACAAATCCACTCCTTTCCCCTTCTACAACCCACGACCACACCATCCACCACCCAAGACCAAGCCCACCTCCATTAGCAAGCGTAGGCCGAGCCTTCCCGATGGTCCAAGGCTTGATTCCATAGGCTCCAGTGTGATCATAGCGGAGTTATAGCTGTTTTAAAGTTAGTCTGATTGAATTCATGTGAGAAACTCTTCCAAATTTCTTTTATAAATATGATGACATGATACGATTTCTGTGGTTGTTTACTATGTTTGATCATCAAGTTTTGATGTTGATTATATATTTATTTTGATGTTGAAATGATTCACGTTTAATACACATCGAATATCACAAAGGAAATCAATTTCCTTTGATAAATGAAATGGTGTATATGAGATTGTTAAACCTCTTTAAAATAGTTTATAAATATTTTATACACACTAAAATCCAATTTGATGAAGTTTTGAATAGTTATGAAAATTGAGTCAAAAATAGGTGCATCGCGTAACGGTAGTTCGCGATTTCAGGTCGTAGAAAGTTAAATCCATTTATAAGATGGATTCAGAGTCAGAATTCTTTGGAATAAGAATTTTTCCAAACTCATATAATCATATATTTCAAACAAAAGAAAAAAAATCGAGATTTCGTTTAGTAGATTTTGAAATATGAGCAAATCAAGTTTACAAAGTAGTCGTGGTTTGGCAATTCGGAAACCAAAACGACAAATTCATTAAAATTGATATTTTTAATTCTTTAAAAATGTGAAATAAATTCTATAAATCTTTTAAAATGTTTTAAAAGAGATTTGAATCACAAAAATTAATTTCTAAATGATCGATAAGTTGTTTTGATCAAATAAGCCTTAAAAACATTACCGCAGTAATACCTTTTGAAATATAGCTTTATACTTAAGTATTCTTTCCCAAATCTTTTATAAATATTTTCAAATAAATAATTAAGCATTTTAAAGATAATGTGGAGGCTTTATAAATTATTTTAAAGATTTTAAATAAATGATTTAAAGAAAAGCCGTCACAATTAAGTGATTTAATCTTGGCTCTAAAAGCCGATAAGTAGAATGGATTTTTCTATTCTTGAGATCCAGATTTGAGGTGCTTAAACTAAGGAAATGTTCAGAAGCAACTAGTGCCCTAGCTCACTTGGCCTTTTTCCTTGGGGAGGAATAGATAAAGTCAAAATATCGAAAACGAGGCAAGTATAAAAGATTTCAATTTTCTAAATTTAATACCATTTGGATTGTATAGAAATAATCTTCTTACACTTGGTATTAAATTCCAAGGAGGGAACCCGTACTATCCATATGAATTTAAAAGGTGATTTCACCATTATTCGACAGATAGTAAAGGTTGAATATGAAAACTGATGTTGAGTAGAATTAGTATAATTTTTATCGACCCTTTTTAACTCAATGATGTTTTCCAATGTGAATTATGAAAATGATTTGATATTTTCAAATTTAGAGAGAGGTTTAATGATTTCGTATATAACGGAAAGAAATGTTTTAAAGATATCTCTAGAAGATATTTTTGATAAAGAGAAAGTAATTGATCAAATGATAAACACCTATTTACCTAACATCTTTTTATGGATGATTGGTTCGATGGAACCAGGATCGGATTTTAATGATTCTTATCCGAAAATCACTTCGAACCAATTTATGTTTTCGAAGTGATGACATGGAATGATAATAAATGGAATAAATGGCTGCTTGTCACTGACCCTCGAGAGAAATTTCCCATATCATATATATGTGGCGGTAGTATCTTCGTTAGATCTTCGATGCAAGGGCTACTCGCTACTAATCCTAGGGATGATTCCTGACAGGATGTGGTAGAAGATTTCCTTTAGTTTGTCCTGTTCTTGGACAACTTGTATGGACGAATGTTCGACATTGCATTTTCAACATACATGTACATTGATTTTTATGAACATACATCTGTTTGGTGGTGTAGGAAGTAACTCTGTTACACTTAACATCCTTCTCTAAGACGTATGATCTCAGAGGTTGTACATTTTTAGAACTCAATGGTGTGTGATGGAATTGGTAATGTGGCATTCAAAGTGAATGTGCTATGTGAAAGGTAATCGTTACCTCAGGCCTTACTACCCAGAAATGGCTTAAATAGGGCACGTCATACGGCTATGTGGTTAGCAACCATTAAGGTATGGTCATCACCTTTCTAGATTACTCTATATATGTTGAGTATGTTGTGTATGCTATGGGATCCCGGATAGGTCGGTTACGACCGAGGTGATGTCATATTCGGTTCTATCCGCAATTAGATGGGTCTACGGGTAGGCCGGTCTTATCAGGTGCAGAGGTTTCAAAATTGTTGATCCTTGGTACATCCCTCTAGAGTTGTCCTATATGGAAGGTAGTTCCTTACCTGCCATTGTATGAAATCCATTCTCCAATAAGTGCATTCAGACTTGATTGTAGAACCTATTATGATGGAATTTAATCAATGTAACAATTTCGACTAAAATTATACAAGTTTACTTGGAAAACATTTTCAAAAGAATGTCAATAAAAATAATATTACTGGATTTTGCAAAGTAAAGATTTTGGTTATCATAAGGTAAAAACTTGTTCCGTGTTTATGTGCAGCGTGGTCTTACAAGATACCCTTTATTAGCATCAAAATTGGTCACTAACACCCTTGAATAGAGTTATGTAGAGAGATTAATGAAGAAAGTAAATTAAAAAAGAGAAATAACGCAATTGAGTGCCAAAAGAACAACAGAAATGAGAATACCAGATTTATAGTGGTTCGGGCATAATTGCCTACGTTCACTTTGAATAGAATCTTTATTACTTTTCCAATCACTTGAATACAGATACAATCCGTAAAAAAACCACTTGAATCCAAGTTTAATCTAAAAGAGGAAAGTATAAAAAATGGCAGAGTTTCCCTGGAGTTCTCCAAAAAAGGTCCTCATTCAGTACGCCCCTGCCTCTCTATTTATAGACGAAGTTTGGCTGGACTTCCTTCACGGGCCAAGGAACAAGGTGTCTCGGCCCACAGTAGGTGACTCCTGCGCATCGAGCCAGGCATGCCGAACGAGTTATGCCGAGCGAGGAATGCCAGTCGAGAATTGTCTGGTCCATCATCAAGTGACTCGAAGTAAGCCCTCAAGAGAACTGAAGCAAGTAGTGAGTTGACCCGAAGCGAAATTGTGACGATCACCCTTACCTTGCAGTGAGCTTGCAAAGTGAGGGATGACGAGCGATATATGCCGAACGACAACCGGGATGAGCCATACGTCTATGCCGAACGACATCCAGGCCGAGCCATACGTCTATGTCGAATGACATCTAGGCCGAGCCATGTGTCTATGCCGAATGACATCCAGGCCGAGCCGTGCGTCTACGCCGAATGATACCCAAGCCGAGCCGTGTGTCTATGCCGAACGACACCCAGGCCGAGCCGTGTGTCCATACCGAACGACACCCAGGCCGAGCCGTGTGTCCATGCCAAACAACATCCAGACCGAGCCATTCAAACCAACTTCTATAGCCAGTCTTTTGTAGCCGAGCCAAGCATCTGGGTAACATTCGCCCCCCAAAGCGTATCGTGTGAGCCAACATGATGCGCTTTGAATCAATGAGCAATCCACGTTTTTCTTTAAAACCTTGCTTCGACTTCTCAATAGTTGATTCTTACGATCTCCAGAATGCCGAACCACGATTGAGTCTTTCAACGTGCCATGTCTTCGATGCGGTTCAGTCGATGTTCGTGCGCCGAACCACACGTTTGGTATGTTAATTGTCGCTCGGTATGACTGCTCACCGAGCCATTGAGATATCTCGAGCGGTTCCACTGGTTGATGCCTGTTCACCTCCCCTCTTTCCTATATAAGCCAATACTTCTCTTCATCACTTCTCTACTTTCACTTCGACTCTACAGGAACTCGTAACTTACTTTCCCTCGCACTTCGGCTACCTCTCCAACCTTCCTCCCTTACCTTGAATCTTGTAAGCTCTCCCTACAACTTCTCCCCAGATCGAGTTTAAACGACTTTCAACCTCAAACCTAACAGACCCCTAAGCTTCGATCATCCTCCTAGGTAAGAATTTCTCATTCAAACATTTTTTCCAAACTAGGAAGTTTAGAACGAAATTCGAATTCGTGAATTTTCTTCAGATTATGGACGGTAGGAGTCCTGTAGATGAGGAAGACGAATCGAGGTTTGAACATGTCTTAGGGCTAGAACTTGGTACGACTTTAATCAATTTCAAGGCTGGTGGAATGGAGAGGGGAAGGGAAAAGGACACCGATGGTTTCTAGGTCGTAGGTTCCTGCTGGGTCGCCGAGCGTTGGAGTTACGTCGTTGAAGTGGAACTAGATTGTCGATTAAGCGTTCGGCACTTGCATTTTGGGTGGAAACCAGTCAACCACAAGGTAGGTGGCTCGGTGTAGTCTTCATGTGAGAGTGGTGTTAGGGAGGTAGGAAGTAAGTGGGTCGGCGTATCTGGCTTAGGCGGTCGAACTAGAGAATGCCGAGCGAAGGTGTTTGAAATTAAAATGCAGAGCGATGTTGGTCGAAACGGAGAGTGCCGAGCGATGGACTTAGGCCGAGCGGCATTTAGACCGTGTGTTTCGAGTGTCGCTCGGCATCACTACACCAAAACAGGTGATTCCCAACGAGTATAACTGTTGCAAACAGTTTCAGCAATGCTTATTAGCGTCGTTGTAGGGGCATCACAATTTATTGCCAACGCTTATAAGCGTTGGCGAGTTTAGTTTCCCAACACTTATAAGCGTTGGAAGGTTGTATTCGCCAACGCTTATAAACGTTGGTGTATATTATTTAGCAACGCTTATAAACGTTGGCAAATTAACCATCCAACATTGTTTAATTTTCTATGTTGACGCTTATAAGCGTTGGTAAATTTTAATTGCCAATGCTTATAACGCTGAAATATTTTCATTCTCAATATAGTCAATTATTTTAACATTAATAAACAATTAATAACTAACATGATATGCATTGTAGAACCCAAAATTTACAATATTCATGATCAAATAACAACATAAATTTCATAGTCAACTACTTCATAACAATGTCAACTACTTCATAACAAGTACAATACATAATTAAGTTGGTTAATTCAATACATAATCAACTACTTCATAATAATGTCAAATTGGAATACAAAAGACAACGTAAATTTCATAGTGAAATTCTACAAATACCGAATACGAAACTCCGGCCATATAACGAAACCTCCATCTGACACGGTTGGAGTAACAACTACATTATTGTTTGTATGAGAATCTCCTAAATTTCATTTTGACAAGCGATATTACCGTTTATAAGAACAAGACTTATAATCTGCACACAAGCTCAAAAGTCAGCAGAAGAAAAAACATTGAATGCTCCAATAAACCTCCAACAAAGAGAGAACTTAAAGCAGAAGCTGGTATCTAACCTACAAGACAAAGTTGACATAATTAATCACCAAATGCAATCAATCACTAGAAAGACACAATTATAAAATAAGCATGATATGCATCCTAACTAACAACAGTGTAGTAGAATATATAGAACCAAAGAAGACAATTTAGATGAAGTAGCTATAAATACTTGTCAATGAAGTTACAAAAGAGATACATAGAACTTGTAAATCATAAATGGTACATTCAGTTCTGGCAATGATAGCTGAACAACATAAATTGAACGATTTAATTTCATAGGATCACATATAACACTCAGATATTCTTAATAGCTGGTATCAGCCAATGACAAAACTTCAGTCTCAAATGTCACATTTCTAATATTGCATTTAAATGATACGAAGTAGGGAAAAGAGAACAATACGTTGGAAATTAAATTAGAAAACCGGATAGTAGAAGAATGGAGCGCATTATAGTGAAACAGGCGCAATAACGCGTCCGCGTACGAGCAACGAATAACGGAAAATAAAATACGACCGCGTACAGAACTGTGACACAATCATAAAACAACAATAAAATATACCGGCTAGCAAGTTTTATTAAATTCAAAAGTGCTAATGTTCAATATAAAATACGTCAAACGAAAATTTAAATTTTTTTCCAAATTAAAAATTATGAAAAAGTTATATAAATTAAATTAAAAATACGTCATCAAAAATCGGTCAATTATTTGAAACATAAATTTTATTATAAAAACCACAAATCGAGTATTTAAACTAAGTAAACATTCCAAAAATCAAAATGATAAATTTCCGGGTTGTTAGGAGCATATAATCTACAACATATATAACTTTTTTAAGTAAAAATGTACCTTACTTTTACCGTTTTGAGCATTTTATTAAATTTTATGCAAGCAAAAGCTAGTTTGCGCCATAATCGAATCCAAGTGGCATTCTTGTACCTATTCTCAGCTCAAAATAAACTCACAAGTCTCATATAATAAAGTTATTTATTTTTGTACTTTTACCTTATAGCATATTTACAGAAAAGTCAAATTTTTGCATAACTATACTCGAGTTTTCAAAATTTCATATAGTAAAGTGTATTAGAAGTGTGCAACATTTATAATAAATTCTTAAGGCTCAGGACTATATTTGCCTATGACACATTAGCTATTTATTGTGGATGATTCATTCCTGATCTAAGAAGATGAATACTGCGACTATTTGATTACACAAAATAGCAAAAGCTTTAAGGCTAAAGGGATATATATATAATTAGATTGTTTCATAGAGTTTTGTGTGAAAAAAATTCATTTGATTTGGACAAGATTTACTTGTCATTATATCTATGCATATGGTTGATGTGAAGCATCATCGACCATACACTATGGATAACTAAGAAACTTGATATATCAGAATCCATATTTGACTGTAATTTCTATCAAGCAATAGAGAAACACTTAAAAAGAGCAATGTTACATTTTTGTAATATCTACTAAGTATTATTGAAATCATTTAGAGCTCCAGTAGCAAAAACACTTTTTTTGCTTAGCAGCATGGTGCTACTGCAGTGCAGCAGCCTATAGGCTTATCATGTAGAAATAAACTGCATTTTTTTAATTGTTAAGACTCAAATTAGGTGTTGAAAAACAACAGATGCAATATTTTTATGGTTTAGTCTAGAACAAAGAAACAATAAAAACTGGGACATATGCTAGAATACAATTGATGTTGATTACTAGAACCATTGTGTAATGGCCTGCATAACAACTTGTTTGGCACTAAAGATGGTTTCTCAACTGCTCATGCATTATAGTGAAACCGGGTAGTAGAAGAATGAAGAATTTATATGTTATTGGCTTAGTTTTATATACGTACCTTTTCATAATGCATTTCTTAAGCAAACATTTAAGCAATGTGTATCTTTATTATTATGATTTGACTCCATATTTTGTAGGATAAAAGTGCATGTTCATTTTAGGATAAAAGAACATATATTCAACTAGCAGATCATAATTGACTTGTTTAACGCTTTTTTATGTCAATAATCCAAATATTACCAGAAAATTCACCTTTCTCCAAGGGCCGGATTCACCTTAAAACTTAGTAATATGGCGTATCACTTGTTCTTAAACCGCTTCATTGATCAAACCATACTTCATCAAACTTTTCAAAATTCTGCGTATCCAGCTCATCCTTGACCTCTGGTATAAATGCAGCCTCCATTTCATATAATTTATCCCATTCAACACCTTTAAACCAGGGATGCTCCTGCATATGACCAGCCAAGAAAACAATGACTTTTTTAAAATCAATTTTAAATCAATTTTCATTCAGATATCGGTATGTGAAGACCTTAGTTTCATCAGCACCATTTGTCCCAAGCCTTTGACCTACATTGCATAAAATACATGGTGATACTACATTTCTGACACAGCCTTAGTTTTTTTTAAGGTGATACTACATTATAAATTTATGACTTAAATACATGGTAAACAATGATCAATATATCAATCATATTTAGTGTATAATCAGATGGTCTTAGTATCCTATAAGTTAACAGAACAAGGACTTGTTTTACCTTGCGGCATGTTGTCATTGGTTCATCAGAATAAAATGGAGGATAACCCACAAGAATTTCATCAGAATAAAAGGAGAAATAAGAAGAAATACAGAACCTCGTTGAGTCCAAAACTCATTGTACGCTCTTCTAACATAGCAAAATCTTCCACGTTTAGCTTATTCAGAATATAGATGCTGGATATGGCGTTTAACTAAAAGAGCGACAGTTGCAAAACATTGTTTCCTTTCTTCCATTCTGATAACAACAAAAACAAAACATGGGTGAAAATGATGTAGGCCTGGTTAGCAATCTTCAAATCGTTTCAGCCCACGTAACTGCCTGAGCACCCTTTCACGCTTGTCTTCAGTGTAACTGCTTCGTTCTTCGTGTAGCATGGATAACCGGATCAAAATCACGAGTTCCTGAGCATGTGACAGTCATCTTCCCAAAACAAACCTTGTGATTAACCAGACCCCGATTTCGTACCCATCACTGACGTCGCATTGCATCTGTACCACTTAATGTAAATTCGATTTTGTGTTGTGAGGACCAGGGTTCACGGTCTCCACATCATAAATTAGGAATACAATCTAAATGGGTTATCA
Source organism: Allium fistulosum (assembly GCA_030737815.1). Lineage (NCBI taxonomy): Eukaryota > Viridiplantae > Streptophyta > Magnoliopsida > Asparagales > Amaryllidaceae > Allium > Allium fistulosum. Next base: position 74,149,983 of record CM060903.1, read on the forward strand.
ACAGACAGTGAAACCCCAATTATCCCAGATCCATCTTGAGATGTCTTTATGTAAAACCAGATCTTTATTAAATTGCCTTTAACATCATATCGAGATTGTGTACCTATTCGAACATATATTTATATCTGTAGGAAGAAAAGTAATTTCAGTGACAATGCACTATGAATTTGGATCTGGAATTGTCGCCTTACCCAGATGCCATAGATATTCTTCAACTCCAGATCTATATTTTCTAGCATCAGATTCAGAAAAACATTCGTTTCTCAATAACCTGATTTTTTGAGGAGAGGTTGCTCCATCTACCTTCCCGTGGTCATCTATTTTCAATCCATTGTGTCCCGGCAGTTTTCCTCAGAATTCATCTTGTTTCTGAGAGAATGATATTTCTAGCACGTGTCTTTATTCCTTCATAACTTCCTTGGAGTGGAAACGATTTGGGGAAAATGCGAATTGGAGAATGAACGTCAGAGAGTGGAAACGATTTGGGGAAAATGCGGCCAGGGATAAGAGTGGCTAGGGTTAAGCGTGATATGTTATTCAATTACAATTTTGCCCTGGTATATTTCAATTAACTCCAATTAAACCAAGGCTTACAACGAAAATAAGTGTCGCCGTATTTAAAAGTGTAAATTTTTATTTTCAGTAACACTTATATTGGATAGCGACACTTATTAGCGAGACTAAAATGCAACCCATATAAGTGTCGCCAAATGAAAAAAAAAGTGTTGCCAAATGACTGTTTTGGTGTAGTGCATTGAGCCTTGAAGTGGGCAACGATAGTCGAAATCACTCCAACTCGAACATAACCCATGCCGAATTCACTTACCTCCCATGCCTAATCATATGACAAAAAACAAGGACAAGGACTTAAGCAAACAAGCATATCGAACTAATTCGGACTGATAACTTCCCAGTTTCAACAACTATAATCCTGAGTTTAACTCGATTAAAACAAATAATAGCCTTCAACATACAGTGCCAATGCCGAGTTCAAAATTGAAACCATCATACGACAGTCTATCGGAGACGGTCAGCGATGACGGTCTTCGAAGATGACAGTTCAAAGCTCAACTTTATTCTATCAGCTTCACGACTTTTAATTCTTTTATGCTTATACTCGAACAATTGCACTAGTCCACACACCACACGGGGGGAGCACTTTTTTCATTATGTCTAATATTGATTGTCTTTCAAGTATAGTTCAAACAGGTGTTTAATCAAATTCAACATTCATTTAAGATGTCTAAAAAGTCAAGCTCCGCCACAGTTTCAGATAAACCCGGGCCGAGTTCTCAATAGGAAGTGGTTGGAACTTCAAATCCATCGACAACTCCTGCACAAGATATTCCGAGTCCCACGATCGCATCTGTTGACCTGGCTCCCGATGCCCTAGATGCACCGATCTTTCTAGACAATCCGGTCGATTCTCAAGCTTTGAGAATTAATGAAAGCGCCCTTCGCCGATTATGCTCGATACATGGAATTCCTTTTGACGATGTACTGGTCCCATCAGGGCAAGATTGTCCCCACCTGCCCCCAGCCGGACATACTGCCTGCAGCAAATTTATGTGCTGGGTTAGTAGCGTGCCACCATTCAACTCTTTCCTCCGCGATGTGTTGCAATATATTGAGATCGCCCCAGCGCAGTTACATCCCAATAGTCACACGTTTTTATATGGCACGTGCATTCTCTTCATGAGCATTTTATTCAGGCTCCTGACTCCTGGCGATATCCGCTACATTTATCGTTTCAAGAGGCGGTCCGACAGCCCATCCTTCGTATTCCTCGAGCCATATAGCAAGTGCCAAATCCTCACAAGGGCGTGGAACAAATTCGCCCAATATAAGCAAGAGTGGTTTTACGTGCGCTGCCCCCTGGTTTCGCGAGGAGATGGCTGGAAGGGAGTAAGTTCCTTTTCTAGACCAATAGTCGTACGAGTCAGGAAGTGCATTCTTTCTAAACCTTTTCTCGATTTTCTACGGGTATTAGCCCGCGTCCCGAAGGCTCCGGGTACTCTAAGGCATTTGAAGCTATTCGAGCTATCCCCGTGGGAGATAGGGACATCAAATCCATCATTTCCAATTAATCACTCTCGAAATTTGGGCTGCTGGCGGAAGGTCGTGAATAAGTCTTCCTCATGGCGCCACTTCGACTGGACCTGCCTTGGATAAAGGCAAAAGACAAGCTGGGCCTTCATCACATGGTGCCCCTGATACACCCGAGGTGGGCGAGATTAGAGAAACTAAGGTGTCTGAAGCACCGGGTGAGAATGTTAGCCCCACTCTGGAACCGGTGGTTGAGGTACACGATATTGAAGTAACGCCTCCTCCTTCAAAGGGAGAGAATAAACTGGCTTACAAATTGAGGAAAAAGACAGTGGGCGGAACCTCAAAGGTCACAATCATTCCAGTAGAGAGAGAGCCTTCTCCTCAACATTTAGAGAGTTCATTGAAAGGCTTGTTTGACCTTACAATTCCTGATATTTTTCTTAACTACGGTTTCGACGACCCGGAAGCCATAAAACTTCATTCGCCGGCGAAAGGCAATGAAGGCGTTCAAGGCCATCACCAAGGAGAAAGAACTCCGGTAAGTAGAGCTAAAGAAACCGGTCCGTTGGGGGGAAACACTAGGACACACACGAACACTCGCACTTCACCTTGCACTTAAACATTAGACGTCATGCCATTTTGCTAACTTGTCATCACTTAACTTCTGCGTAGGTGATATGGGACGCTCTCACGGATTCGACCGCCTTCGTGGCTCTTCCATTTTCCATCCTTCTGTCCGAGACTCTGGATATGGCAAACGCCGAGATAGAGGTGACGACAGCGACATAGATTATCGCTCTCGAGATTCATCTTCTCGATGGAAAATTCATAGTCACTCATCGTACTCCAATGATCCCCCATCTCCATTGGATCAAGGCAAGAAGAAATCAGGCCAAAGGGGACCACCATCTGAAACTTCTCGCGACCAACACTCGGGTTCCTCAAGTACTAGGCAGTCCCAGGAGGTTCATAAGAAGTCTGTAGTTTCGACAAAGCAAACCTCCTCTACTCCTGCACCTGATCCGTCAATAGCGGAGAAACTTGTCGAGCTTAAAGCGACATTCCCAAAAATATGTTTTGACGGACAAAAATTTCTTCCAGCCATCCATCATATTCCGGGGAATGTTAAGCAGAGTGCCCTTGCTTGCACCAATGATGTTTATGTCTAACACGACGCATTTGTTCACTTGGTAGAAAAAGTTTCTGAAGTTTCTATGTAACGCCAACATGAAATCGATCGTCTGAAGCTCGAGGCCATCCATGACAAAGACATCATTAGGGCCTAAGAAAAAGAGCTTTCCATGTATAAATATAATCTTGAGGCCGCCCAGAAGAACGCTAAAGATACTACAGAGGCAGTCAGTCGCCTGGAGGCCACACACAAAAAGGAGATCGATGAAGCTGTCCAACGCTGTGGCGCTTTAGCTTTAGAGAAAGACTCCATTCAAAAGGATAGAGATGCATTCGCTCAACGAGTCAAAGAGCTGGAAGAGCTATTTCTCAAAGAGAAAAAAGAAAAGGTTGCTGCTCAAGAGGAGTCGCAACGTTACTGCGACGAGATTGTCGCTACTCGACTCCTAAAGACAAAGCTCGATGAAGAACTCTCCAAGGCTGAGACGCTGAAGGATGAAGCCCGCGAAGAGGGTAAAAGAATAGCGTTTACGGAGATGGACTTTCGCCTTGAGGCGGCCGTCGAAGCTGGTAGGGAGGAGATCAAATGCCAATTCGATCCGCTTATAGCCGAGTACAGCGCTCGAGTCCTCATGCGTCGTGACTTAACATTTCTCGACGAGGGTTACCTCGAATCCTTGGCCGAAGCATGGGAGACTTTGATAAGGATCAAAAAGGATGAGTCGGGGACTGAAGAGGTTGACGAAGAAGCTTTAGCGAAGGAATTTCTCCGGGGGAATAAGCCTTCGGACTTGTCTGCAGCGAAGGCTCTCTATAGCAGAGACTCCTCCTCACCGAAAGGAAAGAATGACATTGTCGGCCCGTCCGGAGCCGAGTCTACAGTTCCTCCCCCTACTCAACCGACTAATCGCCTACCACTTGACCCCTTCGAAAAACACATTGGGTATGACCCATAAGATCTTGGTCTTGGTATTCATGTTCTATCTCCTATCCCAGAAGGCGAAAATCCCCGAACAATTGAGAGTCAACCAGAGACGGGTACATAACTTTTCCTTCAAAGTCCAAAGGGTCTTTGCTTTCAGCAAGCGATAAATGTATTCTAACACTTGTTTCTTATGATTCCGCGTAGGTCATCCCGATCCCGTACCTACTCCAAGGAGCGATGCCGCCACGGAGAAGGAGGAGAAAACGGGAGAAACAACTCAAGCGAAAGAGACTCCCGGACCTGACGCTCAAGTGATTGAGGCGCTTAACGAAGAAAAATCCGACGATCCGTCGCCCGTCGAGGAACATTACGAAGTTGAAATTACTGGCGCATCCAAACACACTTCAAAGCTGAGCATGAAGGAACAAGTCATTGAAGAGGGGAGAAAGAAAGCCGAAATTAAGGCCGAGCCTCAAGTGGTAGAACTCGACGACCCACTGAACATGCCTTTGAAGATTATTCTTCCAAGTGGGACCAAGCCGTTAGGAGTTCCTTCTTCCTCTGACTCCCTTTCTCTAGAGAGCAAAACGTCCAAGAGAAAACGTGTGGCGGAGGAGTCGTTTGAGAAATCGAAGAAGGAGAAAAAACCAAAGAAGTAGCGATCATGCTCGTTCCACGAGGATCAGCCTGGATTATGTAATTATTTTTATCTATTTTCATAGCCGTTGTAGATAGACTTTTTGCCCCGAGTTTGGGAGAAGTTGTAGTAGGACTTCATTTTGAATTAGTGAATAAAATTTTGTTCCTTGTCTTTTCAAATGACTTTTGTTGTTCAGCTTACTATATAACTCGTAGTCGAAATCCGAAATCTTGTGAGTTACATAAACCCTAGTTCACTTCCGTATGACTCGGAGATTTTTTGGATCGCTTATACTTTGATCCGTATTCCGGGGACTCAGAGTATTCCAGTCTGCGCTCAGGGGACTTTGGAGATTTCGAAGCTGTTTATACTCCAGTCTGCACTCCGGAGACTCAGAGTACTCCAGTCCGCTTTCATAGGACTTGGAGATTTTTTAATCGTTTATACTCTAGCCCGCACTCTGAGGACTCAGAGTACTCTAGTCCGCATTCTGGGGACTTAGAGATTTTTTAGTTGTTTATACTCTGGCCCGCGCTCTGGGGACTCAGAGTACTCTAGTCCGCACTCTGGGGACTTAGAGATTTTTTAGGTCATTTATACTCTAGTCCACGCTCTGGGGACTCAGAGTACTCTAGTCCGCACTATGTGGACTTAGAGATTTTTTAGTCGTTTATACTCTAGTCCGCACTCTGGGGACTCAGAGTACTCTAGTACGCACTCTGGGGACATAGAGTTTTTTTAAGTTTGGGTGTGCGTTCATACGCCAGACAGAATAACGCAATTTAATTTTTGTCAAAGAATTGTACTATACGGAAACATCAATAGTTCATGGAAAAGACGGCTTCAAGCCTTTATTGGTCATAACAAAGGGAAACAAACTGAATTGTCTTATTACATGCCAAAAACTAGAAACAACAAAATGAACATACATTGGAAATAATTGCAAATAAAATGCAAAAAGAAATAGACTAGGTATTATAACGACGCAAATGCTCTCTATTCCATGCGCGAGGGAGTGTCACGCCATCTACGGTCGCTAGCTTAAAAGTTCCTTCTCCAAGCCTCCATTCGATGACATATGGACCTTCGCATGTGGGATTCAAATGTGATGGAGTCGGAAAAACTCACTTCAAAACGAGATCACCCGCATTGAAAGTTCTTGGTCGGACTTTTTCACTATAATACCGAGCAACTTGGTGCCTATGTGCAGCCGCTCTTAAATCAGCTTCTTCACGTTTTTCGTCAACAAAGTCCAATTATTCCAATAGGAGATTCTGATTCGTCTTGGGATCATAATAAGTTACCCGATGAGAGGGAAATTCAAGTTCCACGGGTATCACAGCTTCAGTGCCGTATGCCAAGGTGAATGGAGTATGGCCAGTCGCGGACTTGTGGGTGGTTCTGTAAGCCCAGAGCGCTGTCGGAAGCTCATCCACCCACTTGCCTCTAGCCTTTTCCAGTCGTTTCTTTAATATTAGCTTGATTATTTTATTTATGGCTTCCACTTGCCCGTTCGCTTTAGGGTGAGCGAGCGTCGAAAACCTTTTATCAATATGATATTTCTGGCAAAATTCTTTGAATTCTCTACTTTCAAATTGAGTTCCATTGTCCGTGATGATAGTTCGCGGGAGGCCAAAACGGCATATGATGTTTCGTACAACGAAATTAATTACTTTTTTGGTGGTGATCGTAGCTAAAGGCTCTGCTTCTGCCCACTTAGTGAAGTAATCAACCGCAATAATTGCATACTTTGCACCACCCCTGGAAATCGGTAAGGAACCGATTATATCGATCCCTAAAATCGCAAATGGCCAGGGAATAACCATTTGTGTGAGTTCCGCTGGCGGAGCTCTCGGGATTTCTGCAAACTTTTGACATTTGTCGCATTTTCTTACGTAGTCTGCAGTATCCCGATTTACAGTGGGCCAATAGTATCCATAGCAGAGGATCGTTTTTGCCAATGTCTGCCCCCCAGTATGATCGCTACATTCGCCCTTATGAACCTCTTTCAAGACCCATTTTATCTCGTCGTGGGCGATGTAACGAAGTAATGGAACCGAGAACCCTTTTCGATACATTATTCCGTCCTACATCACATATCTCGAGGCTTTGCGTACGACTTGTCGTTTTTCGTTCCTCTTTTCAGGCAAAGCTCCGTGTAACAGGAACTGCTTGAATGAGGTTATCCATGACTCCTTTTCGATTTCTACTTCTAGCAGAAAGTCTATTTCCATCTCGTTTATAGTTGGAAATTGCAAAACTTCAACAGGAACCAAGCCCATCTGTTGTGCATCGCCAGTACTCATGAATTTTGCTAATGAATCGGCTTCCCTGTTTTGTTCATGCGGGACATGCGAAATATCATAATACTCAAGGTTTGCCAGAAGTTCTTGAACCCGAGCGAGGTATGGAGCAAGCCTTTTCTCCTTTTCTTGATAATCTCCTCGCACTTGGTATACCACCAATTGAGAGTCACAAAAGATCTCAATCGTTTTTATCCCAAGCTCCCTGATAAGTTTAAGCCAGCGAGCAATACTTCGTACTCTGCTTCATTATTCGTGGCTGGAAAATCAAGCTTCAACGCATAACAGATAGATCGGTTTTCAGGGGTCACAAGAATAACACCGGCTCCGGAACAACGGTCATTTGACGCCCCATCGGTGTATAACTTTCATCGAATGAGGGGAGTAATGTCTTCATTACTTTGCCTGACACGTATTGTGAATTCTGCAATAAAGTCTGCTAACGCCTGTCCTTGGATAGCTCTCCACGGCAGGTAGGTAATATCAAATTGACTTAACTCGATGTTCCACTTTAGCAGCCTTCCAGAGGTTTCTGGTCGCTGGAGCACTTGTCGTAGAGGTTGATCGATATAAACACTGATCGGGTGTGCTTGAAAGTACGGACGAAGCTTGCGTGATGCAATCACCAAGCAGTAGGCTAGCTTCTCAATTTTAGGATAATTTCTTTCTGCCCCCATTAAACGTTTGCTAACATAGTACACCGGCTTTTGAACTCGGTCCTCCTCGCGAACCAAAGTCGTACTGATGGCATGTTGAGATACGGCCAAGTATACATATAACACTTCGTGGTTTATAGGCTTCGACAGCATTGGGGGACTTTCCAAATGTCTTACCTGAGCTCGGAATGCGTCTTCGCAGTTGGGCATCCATTCAAAATTCCTCTTCCCTTTCTTTATTACATCGAAGAAAGGAATGCACTTGTCAGTCGCTCTGGATATGAATCGACTCAGCGCGGCCACTTTTCCATTCAAGCTTTGTACTTGCTTTATAGTTATGGGCACTTGAATGTCTCGAATATCCTGAATCTTCTCTGGGTTAGCTTCAATTCCTCGTGCGTTAACGATGAAACCCAAGAACTTCCCTGACGCAACGCCGAAGGAACACTTTAGAGGATTGATTTTCATTCCATAATACCTGAGTATATCAAACATTTCCACTAAGTCTCGAATGTGGTCGTTTGACTGTCGTGACTTCACAAGCATGTCATCCACATAGACTTCCATCGTCCTATCGATTTGGTCTTTAAACATCCGATTCACCAGACGTTGATAGGTTGCTCCGGCATTTTTCAATCCGAAAGGCATCACTACGTAATAGTACAATCCGATGTCCGCGACAAAACTAGTGTGTTCCTGATCCGGGATGTGCATCGGGATTTGATTGTATCCCGAATACATGTCCATAAATGATAATAACTCATATCCGGCCGTTGAATCGACCAGCTGGTCAATTCTGGGTAAAGGGAAAATATCCTTAGGGCAAGCCTTGTTCAAATCTGAGTAATCAACACAGGTCCTCCATTTTCCGTTCACTTTTCTCACCAACACGGGGTTAGACACCCATTCAAGGTAGAGGGCATCGCGGACGAACCTATTGTCTTTAAGTTTGTCCACCTCCTCTCTAAGAGTTGCGGACCTCTCCGGGTCCATCCCTCTCCTTTTTTGCTTTATTGGGACATATTTTGGGTCTATGTTCAACATATGGCTTGCAATGGCAGGAGAAATCCCGCACATATCAGAATGTGTCCAAGCGAAAACATCCAGATTCGCTCGAAGGAAATCAGTGAGATCCTCGGTCATCGAGGGGTTGAGTTGTGATCCAATCTTAAGTACTCATGATGGGTCATCTCGGCTGACCGAAACGTCAATCGTCAGTTCAGCCGGTGCTGCTTTTTCTTCCCTGGGTTTCTCATCATCATCTCTTGGATCTACGTCTTTACAGATCTGATCGTGTTTCCTGAGCCAGGGCTCGGGCATTACTTGTCAATTTTCAGTGACTCGGGTGTGGATGGAGCTGTCCACGACCTTTCCTTTCTCTCTTCGCTGGGCCTCTCTCAGCTCAGCCACATAGCATGCACAACCAGTCGCCTGATCGCCATGTACAACACCAACTCCTTTGTCTATGGGAAATTTCAAAGTTAAACACCACAGGGCCAAAGCTGCCCTAAACTCTGCCAGGGCCGATCGACCCAAAAATACATTGTACGGAGAATCAACATCCAAAACAATGAAAGGTAGGATTCGTACCCTCCTACATTCACCTTGCTCTAGTTCAACTGGCAATTCAACATAACCCATCGCATCGGTTGCTGCACCATTAAAGTCATGGATTTGAGCTTTAGATGGTTTTAAATCCTTCGTCTCCATCTTTATTTGGTCATATGCTTTTTTGAAGATGATATTAACAAAACTTCCACAATCAATCAAAATTCTTTTCACAAATGCTAGCCTGATTGTCGCGGATATGACCATCGGGTCAACGGTAGGAGCCTCCACCTGATCAGCATCTCTGCTCCTGAATACTATATCGTCCGTCATCATGCGCTGCTGTTTAGCGGGGGTCCCATCCTCCACATTCGAACAACACTCAAAATCTGCATGCCTTAAGGAGTTAGCATACCGCTCCATTTCTTGCCAGTTCTTATCTGCAGGGTGAGGTCCACCTACTATCGTGTTTATGACCAGTCTACCCATGGTCTGAGCAGGCTCCTCAGGGTGACGTGGAGCTGGTGCGCGACCGGGATTGGACGTTCCCTGTCCACCCTCTTGAGGATTCTTTACAAACTCTTGCAACTTTTTCTGTCTAATCAACTTTTCTATAGCATCATGGAGGTGCCTACACTCCTCGGTATTGTGCCCGTAAGTCTCATGGAAGCGACAATACTTCCCAGTCCGCTTTTGCTCTTCAGTAGACTCTTTTGGGCGTGGCTTTTGATATTGGAAAGTATTACAAGTTGATAGGTAAATGTTCTCTAGAGATGCATTCAGAGGAGTGTATTCGTTGTAAGTTGGAATCCTTGGTTTCCACTTTCCAGCTTCCCTTTTCTTTCCGGGATTTCCCCCACCGGATCCTTTAGATTACTCAAGCTTGTTTTGAACATTGACTTGTACTTTTCCAGAGTTGTCACCGGATTGTTTTACAGCGATGTTACTCTTCACAGCCTCCTTGCCATGTACTGGTGCATTTTCTCGCCTCGTCCACCTAGCTTCCTTCCTTCTTATAGATTGGTGTGCCTTTGAATAGAAATGTTCCAGCGTAGTCGGAGGCTTTCCCGCCGACCAATCTCCAAATTCTAAATCTGGATTTACCCCTTGCATCACGGCTATTAAAATAGCATGGTCGTTAGGGTTGCTAACTTCAGTTGCGGCAACATGGAACCTTTGTAAATACTCTTTCAACGACTCCCCTGGAGCCTAAATTACATTGGACAAGGACATAACGTCCTTGGGACGAGTGGCATGAATCCAGAATTGTTTTACAAATTTCGTCGCCAACTCATCCAAGTTGGAGATAGTCCGCGGAGGAAGTCGGGTGAACCACATGGTAGCGATCCCAGACAAAGTTATTGGGAAACATCTACACTTAGTTGCATCGTTCGCTCTAGCTGAGTCCATCATCCATTCATACCTCATCACATGTTGTCGGGGATCAGTCTTTCCTTCATAGGCCGGAATAGTCGGCATGTTAAATTTCCTGGGGTACTCGGCCTGCAAGGTAGCATCTGTGAATGGAGTGTGACTCCTGGATACCCCCAATCATCATTCGACAAGCCTTGATTCTCTCTTATCAGCTGTCTAACCATAGCTGATAGGTCTGGAGTTTTTATGGATGATGGCAGGTTGGTGTCTGTCCTGCGAGACCGTTCTGGTTGGTGTCTCCTCTATTGGCGACCTACCAAGCGTGTGTCCTGTGGACCAACATCATTAGGACCTTGGTGAGGCGGCCGTCCAGCTTCCGCTCGTACCCCAGACCCTAAGTTTCCCGTTCCAACTTGGGTGTGATTTTCTTGGTGTAAGTGAGGGGTCACTGCTCCAGGTAGGGAACTTGGACCATCCCTGGGTGATCAATAACCAACACTTGCTTGCGTTGTTTCTGTTTTACGACGTCTACGTCTAGGAGGTTCATTAGATGAAGAAGAGCTGTCGGATGAGGAGTAAGGAGCGGGGCTTCCTCCAGCATTCTGATGCTGTTGTTGAGTAAGCTGAGTCATAAGGTTGGCATTAGCTTGGATCTGTTCGCTAAGTTGTCTCCTGCTCTCCATGAGTTCTCTCATCAGCTCGTTAAACTCTGTCCTAGTGACAGCTTCCATTTGATTTTTGGCAGTGACAGTCCCTGCGCCCAGATTTATCTGTTGATTGCTGGGCCCTACTTGTTGGACACTAGCAGTCTCGTTGACATCTGCGTTGTGGGAGGTTGATCTAGTACGTGGTCTTCCCATTGTAGAGTTATTGATAGAAACTCCAAGTAGAATCAACAGACTTCCTGTGAATGACTTGGATCTCCTTCGGGGGATTTCTTCAATCCAGTAGCTGCAAAGTAGATCCTAGTAACCTGAGAACGAGTTCTTAGTGAAAGCACCAAAATGTTAGCACCAAATTTGGTCACCAACACCCTTGAATAGAGTTATGTAGAGAGATTAATGAAGAAAGTAAATTAAAAAAGAGAAATAACGCAATTGAGTGCCAAAAGAACAACAGAAATGAGAACACCAGATTTATAGTGGTTCGACGTAATTGCCTACGTCCACTTTGAATAGAATCTTTATTACTTTTCCAATCACTTGAATACAGATATAATCTGTAAACAAACCACTTGAATCCAAGTTTTAATCTAAATGAGGAAAGTATAAAAAATGGCAGAGTTTCCCTGGAGTTCTCTAAAAAAGGTCCTCTTTCAGTACGCCTCTGCCTCTCTATTTATAGACGAAGTTAGGCTGGACTTCCTTCACGGGCCAAGGAACAAGGTATCTCGGCCCACAGTAGGTGACTCCTGCGCACCGAGCCAAGCATGCCGAACGAGTTATGCCGAGCGAGGAATGCCGGTCGAGAATTGTCTGGTCCATCATCAAGTGACTCGAAGTAAGCCCTCAAGAGAACTGAAGCAAGTAGTGAGTTGACCCGAAGCGAAATTGTGACGATCGCCCTTACCTTGTAGTGAGCTTGCCGAGTGAGGGATAACGAGCGATATATGCCGAACGACAACCAGGACGAGCCATACGTCTATGCCGAACGACATCCAGGCCGAACCATACGTCTATGCCGAACGACATCCAGGCCGAGCCGTGTGTCTATGCCGAACGACATCCAGGCCGAGTCGTGCGTCTACGCCGAACGACTCCCAAGCCGAGCTGTGTGTCTATGCCGAACGACACCCAGGTCGAGTCGTGTGTCCATGCCGAACGACACCCAGGTTGAGCCGTGTGTCCATGCCGAACGACACCCAGGCCGGGCCGTGTGTCTATGCCGAACGACACCCAGGCCGAGCCGTGTGTCCATGCCGAATGACATCCAGGCCGAGCCGTTCAAACTAACTTCTATAGCCAGTCTTTTGTAGCCGAGCCAAGCATTTGGGTAACACCCTTTGTTTTAAAATGTCCATAATTTGTGTTTCTCATGATCGACCCAGAGTTTATTTTTTTCCCCTTAAACTCTAGGTGCCTTATTTTTTTTCTAGCAGCCAAGTAGTTAGGTAGCATGGAACATTTTGCGATAAGCTTAGAGCATTTTGGATGGAGCATGAAGCTGGAGGGTCCTATGTAGATAGTCATATATTTCTAATTCCACTGTATTTCATATTAAGTATCTACCAATGCCTGTGAGGATAGGTAGTTATAACTAGCCTGGCTGGATTAGTACTTACCAGAACTCTGATGGAGCAATTTGGAGTAATTGCATGTACTACTCATATGGATAATTAAATATTGAATGCGATGCGAGATTCTATTTTGTTTTGTCTTCTATCTTTATTTTCTTTTACCTCATGATAATCTGCCTCTCCGGCACTTGGATTTGCAGCACGTGAATACCAAGGATGTATTAGTGTCAATTTTTGATGGTCGAGGAGGTGGTTCATCACATTTGGTATAAGAGCTTATGGTTGAGAGAATACCTAAGCCTTGATGGGGTCAACTCATTAGAGACAAGCTTAGTAATACCCTAGAATGAGTTTAGTCAGAGAGAGTGCATATTTGAAAATTTACCCGAATATGTATATTTGATTTATATACCCATTTCCTACGATAATTTCGTCTAATTCTAAAGATGTTTTCTTATTATATGCAGATAGTAGGAGATGAGTAAAAGAAGAAGACGAAGGGGAGGTAGCAACACTACGACCACCAACGGACGATCAAATGCTATAGTAATTGAGGAAGTGGTAACTCTATGCAGCCTCAAATTAACTTTGCTACTCAATGCAAAGATTACACCAGTTTGGGTGGTAAACCATTCAAAGGAACGGAGTCCATTATTGAAGTTCAGGCTTGGATCCATTCTTGTGAAAGAAATTTTAAGGGATTGAATATCGAGAATGAGCAGAAAAGGTTTTTAGCTGCTTAGCAGTTACAAGAAGGGGCTCTAGCATGGTGGGAGTCCATAACTCTAAATGATTCAGAAGATAATTTCTCATGGGAACGGTTCAAGGAAGTCTTGGAAGAACAATATATGCCAGTTGCAGGAAAATCCCATCTTTATCGAAGTTTTATGGATTTAAAGCAAGGAGAAATGTCCATAGAAGAATATTTCAACAAGTTCAGTGAATTGGCCCATTTTGGGCCCGATCTGATAAACACTCCTTTAAAGAAAAATAAAATGTTTATCGCTGGGATGAAGGGGCAATATCAGGATAGGTGACCGGACATGTAAAGGGAACCTTTGTAGATTTAGTAGACATGCGCTTCTTATATGAAACTCTAGACAAGAAGAATCCACCCACAACTCAAAGCAGCAACAATAACTGGAATAAGAGAAAGTTCAACCATTCCGAGAAGAAGCCATGGCAAGGCAAGCCAGAAGGAGGATCACAAGAAAATGATTTGAAGGATGTTACTTGTAATAATTGCCAACAGAAGGGTCATTTTACCACCACCTATAAGAATCCTAAGGCTCAGGATATGAATTGCTATAATTGTCACAAACCAAGGCACTGGAAGAAGGATTGCCCACCAATAAAGAAAGGAGAACAAGTCAGATTTTTTGCCAATAAAGATGAACCATCAACTTTGACTGATGCGAACGGAAAGTGAGTTCTTGATGGTAATATCTGCATTAATGAAAATCTAGTTAGAGTATTATTTGATACTGGGGCTTCCCACAGTTTTATTTCTAAAGAATTAGTTTATAAATTGAAACTTACCACAAAGATATTAGATACCTCTATATATGTCTCTAACCCAATAGGTGGTAAAACTAATCTCGGTATAGTTTGTGAAAAAGTAAAAGTTGCCTACCTATCCCAAAAAAATTCATGTGACCTAATAGTCCTCGATTTTATTGGATTTGAGATTATACTCGGTATGGATTGGTTGTCTGAATATAAGGCTGTTCTTGATTGTGTTAAAAGGATGGTGCATTTGGAAAATAAAAGAAGTGAACCCTTCAAAAATAACGTGTGAAGAATCAAGTCTAGTAATAGATATTTTTATGTATGCCCTAAATTCATTTCAAAAACATCTAGAAGAAATACCAGTTGTTAAGGAATTTTCGGATGTTTTTGAGGATGTTAAAAGTTTACCCCCACATAGGGAAAGTTTTGAATCGACTTGATTTCCGGTGCGAGGTCTATTTTTCATTCTTCTCAAAGAATGGCCCCTAAGGAAGTGAATGAATTAAGGAATCAAACAGATGAATCGTTAAAGAAAGGACTAATTAGACCAAGTCGCTTAAGTTGGAGCTCAACGGTAGTTTTTGTTGCAAAGTATGACGGCTTCCTAAGACTTTGTGTAAACTATCGAGACCTAAATAGACAAACGATTGAGAACAAGTATCCTCTGCCCCGTATTAATGACTTGTTTGATCGACTTCATGGTGCTTGAGGATTCTCCAGAATGGACCTATCTACATGATTCCATCAATTAAGGATAGCAGAAGATTGCATTCCTTTAATTGCATTCAGAGGACTAAATGATTTCTACGAGTGGTTGGTTATGCCTTTTGGCCTAACCAGTGCTACCGCTTATTTTTTGGACCTTATGAATAGAGTATTTAGAGACGTGCTACAAAAATTCATGTAAGTTTTTATCGATGATATTCTTATATATTCAAAGATCGAAGAAGAACACGAAAGGCATTTAGAGATTGTACTAGAAATATTGAGGAGGAATGTGCTCAAGGCTAAGTTTTCAAAATTCCACTTCTGGAAAGAAAAGGTAAGGTTCTTTGGATATGTTGTTTCAAAGGAAGGAATCTCAGTTGATCCCAGAAAAATTACAGCCATTCTAGATTAGAAGCAACCACAAACTCCGAAGGACATTCATAACCTCTTAGGATTGGTATCATACTACCAGAGATTTATTCAAGACTTCTCCAAGATTTGTCATCACTTAACGAAATTGATTATGAAGGATGTTAAATTTAAATGGATGCTGAAATGTGAAGAAGCATTCCAGGAACTTAAGAAAAGGTTAACTACCGCTCCAGTCCCGACTACTATTGACGAAGCGGTGATTTAACCGTTTATACTGATGCTTGTGGTGAAGGAGTGGGTGTAGTACTGATGCAACATAGGAAGGTTATCACATATGCTAGTGGGCAGTTAAAGATGCATGAGTGAAATTATGCAACTTATGACTTAGAACTATTAACTATTGTATACACATTAAAGATTTTGAGACATTATTTACTGGGTAAGAAATTCTCATAGTTTATTTTGATAAACTTTGTTTGACCTTAGTAAATAATATTCCTTATTAAATAGTTGAGAAGTTTGAACTCTTCATATATCACAAATCTTTGAGGTATCTTTTCACTTAGAAGGACTTAAATATGAGACAGTAGCGTTGGTTAGTATTTCTCGCATCATATGATTTAGATATCATATATACATTCGGGAAAGCCAACGTAGTAGTAGATGCATTAAGCAGAAAGCATGCCGTTATGGCTTATCTGGTAGTGACTCTGACTCTTTTAGAGAGGATTTCCCGCAAACAAAGAGAAGTTCGGCGTCTAAGGAAAACTATTAAGGATATAAGCAGAAGGCAGAATTAAAGTTTTGAAGTAGATAACCATGGGATATTACAGTTAAATGGAAGAATTTATGTTCCCAATATTGACAATTTAAGACACAATCTAAGCTTAATATTCACCCTGGAGTTAACAAAATGTACAAAGACGTGAAATGAACATTTTGGTGGGAAAGCATGAGGAAGGATATCTCTATCCATGTTAGTAGATGTGCAAATTGCTAGCAAATTTCAAAAGCGATTAGAAAAAGACCGCTGGATTACTACAACCTCTTGAAATTCTGACTTGGAAATGGGTACAAATATCGATGAATTTATTCGATGGCTTACCTCGTTCAAGAAAGGGAAACGAAAGCATTTGGGTTATCGTAGATCTACTGACCAAAAGCGCACACTTTATCCCAGTAAAGCCAATAAGAACAGCTGCAAGCCTTGCAGAAATATACATGAGGCAAATTGTTTGATTGCATGGTGTCCCAAGCAGCATAGTCAGTGATCGAGATCCAAACTTTACCAGTAAGTTCTGGGTGGCATTACAAACAGCTTTGGGAATGAAGCTGAGTATAAGCACCGTGTACCATTCCCAGACCGATAGGAAAACTTAAAGGGTAAATCGAGTGTTGGAAGGTCTTCTAAGAGCTTATATCATAGATTTTGGAAGTTTATGGAAAGACTATCTTCATCTTGGGGAATTCTCCTACAATAACAACTATCAGGCAAGCATTGGCATGACACTATACGAAGCTTTATATGGTCGTCCATGTAGATCTCCAGCATGTTGGGTCGAAACTGAAGATCAGTTAGTACTTGGTCCTGATATGATTCGAGAAGCCTTAGAAAAGGTAGACTTGATCAGAAAGTAGATGAAAGTAGCACAGAGCAGGTAGAAGAGTTACACTGATAAAGGCATAGAAATTTAGAATTTTAGTTAGAGATTTTGTATTTTTGAAAGTCTCTTCGATGGGAGGAGTGGTAAGATTTGATCGGGCAGGGAAATTAGCATCCCGATTTATTAGACCTTTTTCCATTCTTGAGTGGATTGGCCCATTAGCTTACCGAGTAGAATTTCCCAAAAGTTTGTCTGGTGTGCCCAACGTCTTTCACGTATCCCATTTACAGAAATATGTGCATGATCCAAAACAGGTTATAGAAACAGCTGCCCAGGAAGATTTAGAAATCGAACCAAATTTGGCAGCTATTAGACGACCAGTTCGGATCGTGGATCACAATGAGAAGCGATTGAGAAGGAAGGTAGTAAGGTTGGTTAAAGTTCAATGGAGTGGTAACGCCGAAGACTGCAAATATGAAATAGAAGATAGAATAAGGAAAGCTTATCCCGAGTTTAGGGTTGATATATAGTTTGCATGTAGTATTGAGGTAGTGTACTCACCACCTGTGGTGTGGTCGCTTATCATATCTTGTATATATTTCCCTTTGTCAAAATATATATTCCTTTTCGAGTCATTTTCTTCTTATCCTTAATTACGAGGACGATATTCTTTTAAGAATGGAAGTATGTAACGACCTGCAAATTCATCACTTAAGAATTTTTTGAAATATTCAAATATTAGATTTTTTAACATAAATGATAATGTTTTGAACAATAAATAATATTGTTAATCTTATTTTGATTAAATATATATTTTGGAAGATATATCGATAAATTGACCGAAAATTATTTTATCAATAAAAAGCTCTTGGACCATCCGACATCGTGCACGGAGCAGAATACATACACTCATTTATGTATATGAGTGAGAATATGTAATAAAATTATTTATTTTACTTTTGAAATTTAAATCCATGTATGACATCATCAATGATATCACTATTTTGGAATAAATGATTATTGAATTTAAATTGAGTTTAAATGATTTAATAATTATTTTTAATTATTAAATAAGCTCTTTTAATTACTGTATAACGACAGAAATGTTATTATCAAATTTTGTTTATATATATATATATATTAAATAAGAAGTGGAAATATGATCGAAAATCGAAATCTGTAACGATTCAATGTAGAAAAGTTGTGCAAAGTTGTGAATCATTTGAGATGTATATATGCGCCACACATACATGTACACATACATGAACACATTCACATGCACATGAACACATATATACATACAAATATACTTAAACATTTATATATATATATATATATATATATATATATTACAAAATATCAAAATATTTTCCGTACTTCATCCTTAAGCAAACCAAAGTCAACCTTTTTCACACAAAGTACAAGCACATGGGTACACATAAATAGGGGGTACACGACCGAAATAGATGAGGTAGGAGGGGGGTGTGGTGGTGATGAATTAGTGATGTGTTTGTGTAAAAATATCATGATATTTGCATCCTTACATTTTCCTATAAATAGCACCCACCTCTCTTCACTTCATTCACACTTCTTCTTCATAAAATTCCCAAGCTTCTTCACTTCTTAAACTCTACATTAATTGCTTCTTGCTTAAAGAAAGTTATGTCAAATTTTATGGCAAAAAGAAATTAAAATTATATAGTAAGTGTATATTGTCAAAACTCTTCAAAACCAAAACAAATCCTCTCCTTTCCCCCTCTACAACCCATGGCCACACCTTCCACCACCCAAGGCCGAGCCTACTTCCATTAGCAAGCATATTCCGAGCCTTTCCAAAGGTCCAAGGCTCGATTCCATAGACCCCAATGTAGTCGTACCGGAGCTATAGCCATTTTAAAGTTAGTCCGATCAAATTCATGTGAGAAACCCTTCCAAATTTATTATATAAATATGATGATGTGATATGATTGTTAGTCTATAGGATAGTGGTTTTGCTGACAACAACTATAGAAGTGTTATAAAATATATATGTGCAGGAAATCTATATGCAGGTATCAACAAAAGAAGACTGTACAGTAAAGAAGACAAAGATCAAGAGTTCAAGATTGAAGACTCATGAGATTCAAGATATTCAAGAGTTCAAGACAAATAATATAGTTAGGTTAGATATTTGTTAAAACTCCTTGAAAGCACTATCATTCTTTTTTATCCAATTTACTCGTGGAATGGAATCCACTTCGTTCTTGTTAAAGGGATGGAACCCTAGTGAGATGGAACTCACGAAATATCTAGTGGAACGGATAGTAGCCCTATTTTGTTATCCACTAATTTTGATTCAAAATAATTTTCAAAATTATCTCTTGTTTTATAAAATGATTTTCAAATATTCCTTTTCAAAAGAAAAACCTTCGTTCACATTTCCAAAAATGTTTTAGCCTCAAAATCATATTTATCATTTTGTTATATTTTGATTTCAAAATTGTCCTTGATATTTTAGCCTCAAAATCTATTTTAATATTATATTTACTTTAGTTTATTTACCTTGATTTTAAATATATTTTAGTATATATACATATATATATATTCATAAGTATTTCTACTTCTAAAAAACCTTCTACAAATACATAGAGTCCATTTGAATAAAGTTGCATATGTTTTAAATCATCATTTTCAAAGTAAAGCAAATCATCATTTTTACTAGACCATGTCGACATCATAGTTACTCGTCATGTCGACATGCTTCCCGTTATAGCAAAGGTTGTTTTCAAAAGAAGTGTCTATTCGTTTAAATCTCTTTGAATGGACACATCCATTCATTCTCTATAAATAGAGACTGTTATGGACGTTTTCCAAAAACTACTTTCTTTATTTTCTCTTCTCTTTATTCTCTTATCTTATTTTCTAATCATCCTATCCATATTCTGCCGAAATCTTAAGTGAATCAAACCAGAATATCTCTAGTTTGATTCTCTGCCACTCTCTTCAAAGAATCTCAGTGCTTATCAGAGTTATAGATACATTTGTACTCAAAGAAACTTGTTTAGGGTTATAAAGGTGTGATCGTGTCCTTGGAAATCGATCGGGTGAACTTGTGTCCTGTGAATCAAGTGGTTCTACCCAGAGACCTGAGAATCTGGAGGGCGTACCTCGTTGCCTTGGAATCGAGGGATTGTAATCTAGATTATTATTGAATAGAAAGCCGTACGAGTTGTGCGGGACTGGATGTAGGGTAACACCGAACCAGTATAAAATTCCTGGTGTGTTCTTTCCTTTACTTGCTTTTTATTTATATTTGCATCTGTTTGTGATTCTGTGATCTGATCTGTGATTGTGTATTTGCATTAAGTTAGTTAAATCAATTTAAATCAAAGAAGTTTTAAAGAAATCCTTAAAACACTATTCACCCTCCCTCTAGTGTTAAATAGCCTTAAGATCATCTTCCGCGTCCCTTTCATTTGGTATCAGAGCTTTGTTTTCAAAAGTTTCATAATCTGAATTTTGAAAAGTTTTAAAATGGCTATTTTTAGGATTTTATTAACACTGTTTTCATATGAATATGTCACAGAATCATCATGGTATTGTTGTTTAAAATTATATTTAGTTATTTTGAAAAGTCACTTGATTCTTTAAAAAGTTATCTTGTTTTGCAGGAGAAGAATTATGTCTAATGATTGTTGGTTCAAAGATACCAAATAATCATTCATCGATCAAGAAGAACAAATGGATATATAATGGAAATCGACAAAGAAATGGGTACCAGATCAATTCAAAACTTTGGGTTCTCATCTACAACATGATTTGATACTGTACTTCTCTCCATCTGCTTCGCAATGTCACTGGTTTCATGTGAATCCGTCAAGAAATGACCAAGTTATGGTCAAATGAAGTTTTGGTGAACAAAGAGAAAAAGAAGGCAAAACAGTCAAAGGTATTCTTCAAAATGCATCCAGAGATTTGAGTATTTTGTTCCCACTCCTTTTCAGATTGTAGTTCTAGTTCTTGCGGTCATTCTGATGGGTGGATCATCAAATTCCGATCAAAATTGAGTGAGATATGATAGTTTGAAGTTGGCTATCCAAAACTGAAAAACTGTGTACGGGATCTTTTACATTTCTTCTACTGTTCGGCATGTTGCATCACAATACCATCCAAATTCGACACCAAACTACTACTAGATCATAGTCCTTGCCTTCCTCTTCGATTTGCCGCTGGTTTCATCCAATTCCGTCAAGAAACGAAGGAGATATGCCCTCTAGAAGTTTGATAGTATATAGAAAAACGGGAAGAAGATGAAGAGGGAGAATTTTTATGAAAAGTGGTGACCGTTGGGCTTATTTATAGTGGTTGAAGTGTCCATTCATTCAAAATTCGAATTCAAAATTTTGGCGCCAAGTTAGTCGATCTACTAAATCATCCGTATCTTTCTCATACGGTCTTCAAATTCAGCAAATGAATATACTACGATGATCAGAAAAACGAGTCCGTCGCAATAGAACAGATCTGGTCATCAAATTCGGAAAGATATAAATGTGTGGATCACGACAATGGAGGAACGACAAAGTTAGAAAGATGGAATGCAAAAATTGGTACGCTTTACTATTATTTGATCTTTATTGTTGCATTTAGAAATATATATCTATGCATTTAGTTAGGTATAGAAATTTATCTCTTTTATAAGTTTTGATATTTTGATCCATATATCGATACACCATAGTATAAATATCGTTATACAAGTCTAAATTTTTTTTAAAAAAAAATCTTTTAAAATGTGTTTTCTTTCAAATAAAATCTACAACTAATTTATTACAACTATACTAAGTAGAAAAGCATACATTCATTCATGATTTCAACTTTTCTAATGTTATTTTTACTTCTCATACTCTATCTCTTTTAAGACACTAATTTTATATTTTTAAGAAATTAGTAGAATGAATTTAATGTTAAAATAAGGCTCTATTTATATATTTCTTCAATTAATAAGATTGCACCACATCACATGACCGGAATTTTAGATAGCATTTCTAAAATGCTTCTTTTCTTCTGTAATGTTTTGTAAGCACTGCAAATTCATCTTTATAGCATTTTTGTGCTTTGAAACGCTGTAGAGTTTCAGAAACTTTACACAGCATTTGGTAAAAGCTACAGTTTCTATTTTATAATGTTTTGAATATATTTCATTGCAAAAACCTTTTATAACATTTTGTAAATGCTGTCTTTTCTGTTTGAAATTTTAAATTATAAAAAAAAACATGATATCTAAACTAAGTATTTTTCTCTATTCTTTTTAGAGTTATTTTCTAACTTATATTAGAATATTTTAAATTAATGGTTAGATATTCTTTAGTAATTAATTAAAATTTAAATGAAAGAGGCCTTAATATAACACATGTTTATTTTAGTTTTTTTAATCTTTGTTATTTTTAATATTTCATTATGATACTTTAAAAAAATGTTTAAACATGTTTCTAAATATTTTAGTCAATAGAAATTTAATATAAAGGTTTTAATTAGTAAGTTAAGAACATGGAAGTTTGGATTATAGTAATTAAAATAATTATAATTAAATAAGTAGGCTATTAATCTTTATAAAAACCATATTTGATCATATATAGTATAAGTCCTTATTCCTTAGCATTTAATTTTGATATTAAGTTTGGTTACTACCTTTCACGATTATGTTACAGTTTTAATACCATTTATTACCTTTAAACTATTGTCTTTACAACTATTTCAGTCACATTCATTAGTTTCCTTAACTTAGGTTTAGTAATTGGTGTGTTTTACCTTTGTTTGATTGAAGTGATTTATAATAAATAGTTTGATATATGTATACATACATACATATATAGACACACACACACACACACATATATATATATATATATATATATGCTTGACAACTAGATATTACTTATCACTCATGTTTATCTTATAGTCTGAACATTTCTTACCATAATATATATATCATCATATCATTTTGCAAATTATTTTACTTCATTGTCATTTTATTACATATCATTATGCATCCTATTTCATATCACATTTCATTGCATATTACATCATAAATTACAATGCATGAAATATCATAATCATTTGCATCACAAGTTGCACTTCATTCTGCATATCATCTCATGCTACATTGCATATGTCATACATTTCATACTGCATTACAAACTACATATTACATACATGTATATATAACGAGTGTATTTTATTTACGAGGAGGTTGTAGTAATGTCTTATAATATAAGATTATTAGTTTTTGTTTGATTTGATTGACTTGTTTGAATTGTTTGAACTGGTTTAAGTTGATTGATTTCTTTGACTTGTTCGACATGATTGGTTTTGATGAGTGTGTTGAAATATACTTAATAAATAATTTATGTTCTTATATTTGATTTCTAACTATTATAAGCATTATCATAGATTCTTAGTTATGATAGATAGTAATTTAGGATTAAGTTCTAATTTTTAGAGTTAAGTGTTGATTATTTATGATAACACTATCATTATATTCACATGTTATATAGTATTAGTTTTAGGGAGAGTTATTAGTTTTAGGGGGAGTTCTTAGTTTCAGGGGGAGTTATATAGAATTTTATAGTATTATAATTATGGAGTTAGTGTCATTTTTTTGTTGATGACAAAGGGGGAGAAGTATAAAATAGGTTAGTTAGGCATAGATTAAGGGGGAGTTATTAGATTTAGGGGGAGTTATAAGGAGAATATAAATATTTTATAAACAAAGGTTGTCATCATCAAAAAGGGGGAGAATGTTAGTCTATAGGATAGTGGTTTTGATGACAACAACTATAGAAGTGTTATAAAATATATATGTGCAGGAAATCTATATGCAGGTATCAACAAAAGAAGACTGTACAGTAAAGAAGACAAAGATCAAGAGTTCAAGATTGAAGACTCATGAGATTCAAGATATTCAAGAGTTCAAGACAAATAATATAGTTAGGTTAGATATTTGTTAAAACTCCTTGAAAGCACTATCATTCTTTTTTATCCAATTTACTCGTGGAATGGAATCCACTTCGTTCTTGTTAAAGGGATGGAACCCTAGTGAGATGGAACTCACGAAATATCTAGTGGAACGGATAGTAGCCCTATTTTGTTATCCACTAATTTTGATTCAAAATAATTTTCAAAATTATCTCTTGTTTTATAAAATGATTTTCAAATATTCCTTTTCAAAAGAAAAACCTTCGTTCACATTTCCAAAAATGTTTTAGCCTCAAAATCATATTTATCATTTTGTTATATTTTGATTTCAAAATTGTCCTTGATATTTTAGCCTCAAAATCTATTTTAATATTATATTTACTTTAGTTTATTTACCTTGATTTTAAATATATTTTAGTATATATACATATATATATTCATAAGTATTTCTACTTCTAAAAAACCTTCTACAAATACATAGAGTCCATTTGAATAAAGTTGCATATGTTTTAAATCATCATTTTCAAAGTAAAGCAAATCATCATTTTTACTAGACCATGTCGACATCATAGTTACTCGTCATGTCGACATGCTTCCCGTTATAGCAAAGGTTGTTTTCAAAAGAAGTGTCTATTCGTTTAAATCTCTTTGAATGGACACATCCATTCATTCTCTATAAATAGAGACTGTTATGGACGTTTTCCAAAAACTACTTTCTTTATTTTCTCTTCTCTTTATTCTCTTATCTTATTTTCTAATCATCCTATCCATATTCTGCCGAAATCTTAAGTGAATCAAACCAGAATATCTCTAGTTTGATTCTCTGCCACTCTCTTCAAAGAATCTCAGTGCTTATCAGAGTTATAGATACATTTGTACTCAAAGAAACTTGTTTAGGGTTATAAAGGTGTGATCGTGTCCTTGGAAATCGATCGGGTGAACTTGTGTCCTGTGAATCAAGTGGTTCTACCCAGAGACCTGAGAATCTGGAGGGTGTACCTCGTTGCCTTGGAATCGAGGGATTGTAATCTAGATTATTATTGAATAGAAAGCCGTACGAGTTGTGCGGGACTGGATGTAGGGTAACACCGAACCAGTATAAAATTCCTGGTGTGTTCTTTCCTTTACTTGCTTTTTATTTATATTTGCATCTGTTTGTGATTCTGTGATCTGATCTGTGATTGTGTATTTGCATTAAGTTAGTTAAATCAATTTAAATCAAAGAAGTTTTAAAGAAATCCTTAAAACACTATTCACCCCCCCTCTAGTGTTAAATAGCCTTAAGATCATCTTCCGCGTCCCTTTCAATGATTGCTATGATTTTTTTACTATGTTTGATCATCAAGTTTGGATGTTGATTATATGTTTATTATAATATTGAAATGATTCACGTTTAATATACGTCGAATATCACAAAGGAAATCATTTTCCTTTAATAAATGAAATGGTTTTATATGAGATTGTTAAACCTCTTTAAAATAGTTTAAAATATTTTATAAATGTTTTATAAACACTAAAATCTAATTTGGTGATGTTTTGACAAGATATGAAAATTGAGTCAAAAATAGACGCGTTGTGTAACAGTAGTTTGCGATTTCGCGCCGTAGAAAGTTAAATCCATTTATACAAAGGATTCGAAGTCGGAATTATTTGGAATAAGAATATTTCGAACTCTTATAATCATAGTTTTCAAAAAAAAAGCATCGGGATTTCATTTAGTAGATTTTGAAATATGAGCAAATTAAGTTTTCAAAATATTCGCGGTTTGGCTGTTCGGAAACCAAAGCGACAAATTCTTTAAAATTGATATTTTTAATTCTTTAAAAATATGGAATAAATTCTATAAATCTTTTAAAATGGTTTAAAAGAGATATGAATTATAAAAATGAATCTCTAAATGATCGAAAAATTGTTTTGATCAAATAAGCCTTAAAAACATTATTCGCAGCATTTTTTGCAGCACTTTTAATAACTTTTGAAAAATGCCTTTAAACTTAAGTATTCTTTCCCAAATCTTTTATAAATGTTTTCAAATATATAATTAAGTATTTTAAAGATAACGTGGCGGCTTTATAAATTATTTGAAAGAGTTTAAATAAATGAATTAAAGAAAAGCTGTTATAATTAAGTGATTTAATCTTGGCTCTAAAAATCGATGAGTAGACTGAATTTTTCTATTCGTGAGATCTGCATGTGAGGTACTTAAACTATGGAGATGTTCAAGAGCAACCAGTGCCCTAACTCACCTGACATTTTTCTTAGACAAGGAATAGATAAGGTCAAAATGTCGAAAACGAGGCAAGTATAAAAGATTTCAATTTTCCAAATTTAATACTACTTACATTGTATAGAAATAATCTTCTTACACTTGGTATTAAATTCCGAGGAGGGAACCCGTACTATCCGTATGAATTTAAAAGGCGATTTCACCGTTATTCGACGGATAGTGAAGGTTGAATACAGAAATTGATGTTGAGTAGAATTAGTATAATTTCTGTCAACCCTTTTAACTCAATAATGTTTTCCAATATGAATTCTGAAAATGGTTTGATATTTCCAAATTTAGAGAGAGGTTTAATGATTCTGTATATACCAAAAAAATATGTTTTAAAGATATATATCTCTAGAAGATATTTTTGATAAAGAGAAAGTAATTAATCAAATGACAAACACCTATTTACCTAACATCTTTTTATGATGATTAGCTCAAAGGAACCAAGGTCAGATTTGAGCGATTCTTATCCGAAAACCACTTCGAACCAATTTATGTATTAAAAGGAAGACGTGGAATGATAATAAATGGAACAAATGGCTGCTTGTCACTAAATTTCCCATATCATATATATGTGGCAGTAGTACCTTCATTATATCATTGATACAAGGGCTGCTCGCTACTAATCCTAAGGATAATTCTCGATAGAATGTGGTAGGAGATTTCCTTCGGTTTATCCTATTCTTGGACAACTTGTGTGAACAATTGTATGACATTACATTTCCAACATACTCATACATTGATTTTTATGAACATACATCTGTTTGGTGGTGTATGAAGTAACTCTCTTACACTTAACACCATTCTATGAGATGTACCAGCTCAGAGGTTGTACATTTGTAGAAACCTATAGTGTGTGATGGAATTGTAAATGTGGCGTTCAAGTAAATGTGTTATGTGAAAGGTATTCATTACCTCAGACCTCATCACCCGAAAATGGCTTAAACTGGGCATGTCGTAGGGCTATGTGATTCACAACCATTAGGGTTTGGTCATCACCTTTCTACATTACTCTATATATCTCGAGTATGTTGTGTATGCTATGGGATCGCGGATAGGTCGGTTATGACGAAGGTGATGTCATATTCGGTTCTATCCGCCGCTAGATGGTTCTGAGGGTAGGGCGGTCTTACTAGGTGCAGAGATTTCAAAGTTTTTGATCCTCGGTACATCCCTTTAGAGATGTACTGTACGGAAGGTAGTTCCTTACGTGCCATTGTATGGAAATCCATTCTCTAATAAGTGCCTTCAGACTTGATTGTAGAACCTATTATGATGGAATTTAATCAATGTAACAATTTTGGCTAAGATTATATAAGTTTACTTGAAAAATGTTTTCAAAAGAAGGTCATTAAAAATAATATTACCAGATTTTGCGTAGTAAAGATTTTGGTTATCATAAGGTAAAGATTTCCCCTTAAACTCCGGATGCCCTACTTTTTTCTAGCAGCCAAGTAGTTTGGTAGGATGGAACATTTTGCGAGAAGCTAGGGGTATTTTGGATGGAGCATGAAGCTGGAGGGTTCTATGTACATAGTCATTTGTTTCTAATTCCGCTGTATTTTGTATTAAGTATCTACCAGCACTTGTGAGGGTATGTAGTTATAACTATCTTGGCAGGATTAGAACTTTCTAGAACTTTGATGGAGTAATTTGGATTAATTGCATGTACTATTAGTATGTATAATTAAATGTTGAATGCAATATGAGGTTCTATTTTGTTCTATCTTCTATCTTTATTTTCTTTTACCCCATGATAATTTGTCTCTTCGGCACTTGGATTTGCGGCACGTGAATAACAAGGATGTATTAGTGTCGATTTCCGAGGGTCGATTAGGTGGGTCGTCACATGACCCTTTAACCATTTTCTGACCGTTGAGAGGCTACTTTTGTCTTAAAGAGGTGCAATGATTTTATTTACCATTTTTTGGTTGGTGCAAAAAAAATTCTATTTGATTTCTACCGTACTTCCAACCGCTAGTTGTAAAGTGCTAAGTGCCAAAATGAATTGGTTTTGACTTTCAAAAAATAAAAAAGTAACTTATTTAAGTCCATTTAAATGGGCCTTAATCTTATTTCAGATGTTGACATAAGTTCTACGTTTTTCATACTTACATATAATGATAAGAGCAATATTTCTTAAATAAATTAACTTCATCATTTTGATTTGTATTTCTTACCCAAGTTTTTTCAATTTTGTCAGAAATATAATATACAAATAAATGTTATATGATCGACATATGAATAAGGAAACTATGGTTACAATACAAATATACATACAAAAAGGGATAACTAAGTAAATTGGAACGCCCCTCCATGTTCAGTGTCTATAAAAAGATTTCTTATGCTGCTAATCACTTGATCCATGGAAGGTCCGTCTTGAAATTTGACTAACAATCCAATAATCTATTTTATATCTCATAGCGGAAAGACAAAATATTATATAACATAGATATAGAACAAACGAGACATCGATATGATCAAAATAAAGTACTCATAAATAAACTCCCAAATATAAGAGTACAATATTTTCCAGATGACCGCACAAAAAATAAATGACCCAAATCTTTCAGATGCATAAACGGCCGAAATAAACAAGCTATCTCTAATAACATAAATAAATGTTGACTACTGAAAACATGCATAATGTAATATATATAATAAAACTATAATATAATATCTAATACATAAGCCTCCTACCCGCCTCTACTAATAAGCTACCTGAAAGTGAAATTGATCTCTAATATGGCTAACTAATGTAAATGTGTATGTAACCAAGTTAGATAATAATAAAGTAAAAAAGCGATCACACTGATATTTTTATACTGGTTTGGATCTCCCATCCTACATCCAGTCCCGAAGCTCCCCTTCAGATTTCCACTAATCAAACAACTCACTTAGCTTAAATAAATAAGCGTTATAAGAGTCTATTGACTTGATAATGTTATGTTCTATCAACATGGATTTTGACTTCTGTTACAATCTTCCTATAATCTCCTTTGATGATCATGATGCATGCAATGCGATCAAAGAAATGCAAGGAGTGATTTTTGAGTGAATGAACAATATTGGCTTTTAGAAAGAAAATAGTCATAAGAGAGTTTAAAAACAAAGATAGCAAATTAATTTTGAACTTGTTGTCTTAGGCTCTATTTATAGTAATCTATAGTTGTTTTGAAGAGTCGTATATTTTCAGAAAGTCACATCCCTTTAAAGAAGAACCATTGAAGAGTCGTATCTCTTCAAAGTGTTGTTTTAGAAAATATAGCCGTTCTATTCATTCAGTTGACTGGAAATGAAAATATTCAAGAGAAGAAGTCTAAAAATAGAAGACAAAGATGCTTATTTGGTCGACTGGATTCATATTCAGTTGATTCGATTTGAATTCAGTCGACTTCTCCTTTATATTTTGGTTTCTTTATATAAAGCTTTATAAAATTTGATTTTTAATACTTTTGTTCTTTATTTTGAAAATCTTGTGTGTCGGTGATATGTGTCTATGCATATTAACCATTTAGGAGATTTTACAAATAGTTTATAAAGGCAAAAGAACATACTTCCTACTTTTAGACGACTATTTCTTCATCCTATTGCTTCTTGTCTCTTCGAGTCATTGCTGTTTTCAAAGTCCTGCATAAAAGATGCTACAAGATATATATATATATATATATATTGTCATCACTAAAATAGTCTTACAAACAAAATTTTAACATTCTCTTCTTTTCTAATGATGACAAGCATATGTATGACATATGTACATATAATATCCCCCTTAATGAATGCTCCCCTGTTCACCATACTTTCTCCCCATTTATCATCAAAAAAAAAGAGTAAGAGTAAAGAAAAATATGCATACCAAAACGAACATAAGAACTCATATACGGTAATATAAAACAAAGGATGCATATAGAATTATAAAATGCATTTTAACAAGAGTACGCAACAACTTAAGTTAAATCATACAAACCATAAGCAATATTCGTAAAGCAACAAACAAAAAGATGCTAGGTAGATCAAGAGTAACTAGAAAAGCTTCTCAATCATGCTCATTACTGGAAGAAGCTAGAGCAAGGTGGAGAGGAGACCGTGAACATGAAGAGCTTTTCTACCAAATTTTCTTAAGAAAGCCCATCGTTGTTTTCAAAAAATTCTTCGTCCTTTTGATAAGACTTTTCTATTGTTAAAGAAGAATCTCTTGATTTGAATAATAGCATATTGATGGAAAATAGACTTTGAACGATGCACCAAAGAAACATCTTTATCACCATCCGTCATCCATGACTCTTCTTTAACTTCTTGACAAGATGAAGGCTGTGATGCGGGTTGGGGTTGTGATGACTGTCTAATATTTGCACGAACCATATTTGCCAGATATACATTATAAGGCAGAAGATTTCCAAAGTTGCTGGAAGCTTCATTAGCAAATTCGACTTTCGCTCCATAACTTTGGTAATGGTGAAGTCGGATAATGCTTCAACATTGATTCCAAAGTGAACAAAGATCTTAAATAAATAGGCGCCGTAAAAAATGGTATGTTGAGACCGGGCATTAAAACTTTTAATTTCATCATGTATTACATTAGCCCAATTTATTTTTGCCTTCGAATAGATTACATACAAAGCTTTGTAGTTGTTATCATATTTTTTTTCATAACTACCCATTCGTAGAAGAATTGTATGAAGAATCATCTTATTAATTATTCTTGCTTGGGGACATAAGTTAACAGAAATATTATTTGTTTGTTCCGTCTAAAATAGTTGGCTTGTTACATTACGCGCATAATCAACGTGGTCAATATCATTTAATTCCTCTCCCAATGAAGAACATCCCAAGAATATTCCTAAATCCTTAACATAAAGTCAAATATCTACCCCTAACACTCAACTCTAAAGAAAACCATCATCATTCTCAGGTTTGCAATAACTTCCACAGAGCTAGCATAGAACATTCGTATGAGAAAAGGGTAAATTTTTATTTGATTTTGATTACTATCAATTAGAGATAGAAATTCATTTTCCCGCGCAAATTCCTCTACTCCAAATTTTGAAAAGTCGGACATTTTGTACAAGGTCTACTGGAAGATCCTCTTGTCATTGAGTTCATTGAATCTTTGCAAAGCCGTTTTACCCTTATTCACTCATTCAATCAGTTGCTCATCGAATGCAAATTCAGGATGCGATGGAGTTAAAGAAGAAACATTGTCTCTTTGAGCGGACACCTTCTATCTTTTTGCTAATAGTTTTTGTCTAGGAGCCATTAAAATTTGGAGAAGTTTAAGATTCGGGTTATTTTTGATTTTGAATAATGAGGAGTGAAGAGAGAGTGAAGAGAAAACTTTGCTATAAATGAAAAGGCACGAAATTTAGAAGACATATAACTGCAGATTCAGTCTGTGAGGAATGCAGAATATGGATCTTAAGGCTAGAATGAACACTAGAGGGGGGGTGAATAGTGTTTATAAGAAATTACTAAATCCTTTTGAGTTATGTTGATTTGTACACAAATGTATGCAATATTCAGACACAGATATAATCACAGAATCAAACACAGATGCAGAAATAAAGTAAATGCAGTAAAGGAAAGAACACACCGGATTTTATACTGGTTCGGAGTTACCCTACATCCAGTCCCGCACAACTAAGTGCGGATTTCCTTTCAAAAGAAATTCAACAATTACAACCCTCGATTTCAAGGCCACGAGGTACACCCTCCAGAATCACAATCCTCTGGGTAGAGATACTTGATTTCCGGGCAACAATTTCACCCAATTGATTTCTCAAGGCTACAATCACACCTTTTCTCACTTGATTGATTTCCAAGGCTACAATCACACCTTTTATTCTATTGATTACAAAGAAAGCCTATAACTCTGAATAGCACTGGGATCTTATTGAGATAGTGATAGAGAATCAAACCAGAGATTATCTAGTTAGATTCAATGTTGATTTCGGCAGAGTGATGATAGAATTTTGAATAAGAAAATGTGGAAGAAGAAGAGAAGTGAAAAACCAGAAAATCTGATGTAAAATTCGTTGAAATCAACCCCTATTTATAGAAGAACAACAACCATGTCTATTCATGAAAGGTTATGGCGAATAGACACTTCTTTTGAAATTCAAATTTTTGGTCCTAACTGACACTATGTCGACATGGGGTACTAGGGCATGTCGACATCCCAAAGCATTTTTTGAAGGTTTGATTTTCTTTGAAAATAACCTTTATCTTATATTAAAAACTATTTAAACTTTATAAATATACTTGACTATAGATAAAATACATAGATAAATATAGAGAATAATATATATATAATTTACTATAATTTTATATTTAAATCTAAGTATAAATATATTATAATTAAAAGATAGTTTAAAACAAACGAAGTTTAAAACAAGAGTTTATTAAAAAACAAAAACAAAGAATATTTTAAGGCTAAAACATCCTTTTGAAAATCATTTGAAAAGATAATTTTTAAGGCTAAAACATTTTGAAAAGCAGTTTTGAAAATCATTCTGAAGTAGTTTTGAAAATCATTTTGAAGTAGTTTTGCAAGCTTCTTCCTGCAAAATATCTCATCACATCAGGACTCGAGAACTTGTACAAAACCAGGATGTTCGTGGGTTTGTAAGCCACTTGTCGTAGGTTTGTAAGCTACTTGTCGTGGGTTTGTAAGCCACTAAAAAGGTAGAAATGGGTTCCATCCCAAAAGAAAAATGGAGTGAAGATTTCAGTGCTATTATGAAGTTTTAACATAATTCTAGACTCAATACTTATCTTGAAATCTTGATAATCTTGATACTCATGAGTCTTCAATCTTGATATCTTGAATCTCTATACTGTACAGTCTTCATTCTTGGTACCTGCATGGTTAAATCCTGCATATACATATATATCTAAACTATAATGTTAGTATTTATATTTTATAATCTTATTCTAAGGTTGTTGTCATCAAAACCATCAACTCATGGATTAACAATCTCCCCCTTTTTGATGATGACAACCGTTGTTTATAAAATATTACTTCTATCCTAATAACTTTCTCTAAAACTGATAACTCCCCCTTAATCTATGCCTAACTCATCTATTTTATATTTCTCCCCCTTTGTCATCAACAAAAACAAACTAACTCCAAACTATATAACTCTTAGTCTAATATCCTATATGATTATAATGATAGTGTTATCATACATAATCAATACTTATTGTAAACCTAAAACTTAGTCCTAAACCACTAACATTCCTAACCAAGTACCTATATAATGCTTATATATAACATATATAGGAATCATATATAAGAACACACAATATATATATATATGTTTATATTTACATTTTCGTACAACGTGACAAATATACACATAACGATGAAAAACGAAAAAGAAGAAACTACTGAGTATCTTTGACAATTGGAGATCTATGGATCGAACAATTTGGATAATGGAAACAGAAATTTCCACGTTGTTCAACCAAGTTTCCGTCCTTGTCAAAACATACTTGCCAACGCAAATGACTTTGTCGTTGTCTTCCGCATGCTCTTCTTCCATTGGTTCTTCTTCTTCTTCTTCACTTTCCTCTTGTTCATGATCTCCTGAAGAGTCCTCGTCAATCAAGATTGGATTAGCATGATTGTCCATTAGAAATTTTTGCAAATTTCTAAGGATTTTCCCTTGCCTTTCCTGTTCTTTTGCCATTCGGAGTTGCACTATTTGAATTTCAGTCATTAACTGAATTGCATCCTTCAGAGAATCCTCCATTTTGTCACTTGGGCGAGCGTAGTACGTTGGAACGGACCAAAGGTAGGAGAAGGGAACGGAAAGGTTGATTTTATGTTTGATTTGGAAGAGGAGGCCATTGATAAATTGATTTCAGAAGATAGAACAGAAAGAGAACAGAGAGAATGAAGAAAATTTCGAAAATAAGAAGAATATATAACCAATTATTTGAAGTTTGGTGGGAAAAAAATTTAAAAATTTAAAAAACGTTATATGTCGACATGGTTCTCAATATTTTTACTATTTGATTTATTTTGATTTAATTTTTAATTATACTTTGTTATTTATATTTTATATTTCAGTTAATGAACAAATACCTAATTCTCTTCTTAATTCAGTAAATGTAGATTCATTTAAGGGTTTTGTTAAGATATCAGCAATTTGATTTTCAGAATTGATATAGTCGAGAGTAATTACTTCTCTACTTATATTATCTCTGAGAAAATGGTGTTTGATATCAATATGTTTAGTTCGAGCATGTTGAGTAGTATTTTTGGATAAATTTATTGCACTAGTATTATCACAATAAATTGGTGATTTTGAGATATTTAAACCAAAATCTTTTAAAGTTTGTTGCATATATATTACTTGAGAACAAGCCAAAGCAGCATAAATATACTCTGCTTCAGTTGTTGATAGAGAAACTGTGTTTTTCTTTTTACTAAACCAGGAAATCAGAGAATGCCCTAAAAAGTGACAAGTTCCACTTGTACTTTTTCGGTCTGATTTACAACCAGCATAATCAGCATCACAGTAAGATATCAAGTCAAACGAATCATTTTTAGGATAAAATAAGCCATAATCAAAGGTGTGTTTAACATATCTTATAATACATTTTACAGCTTTTAAGTGAGTTTCTTTAGGTTGGGATTGATACCTTGCATAGAGGCAGACACTATGCATGATATCAGGTCTACTCGTAGTGATATAGAGTAGTGATCCAATCATTCCTATATATAATTTTTGATCTACATCTTTCGAGAGATCTTCTTTACTAAGGTACTCATTGGTTGCCATGGGAGTGGGTTTTCCACTCGCAGTAGTCAAACCAAATTTACTAACTAGGTCTTTAGCAGATTTTTCTTGACTAATAAAAATACCATTATCTAATTGTTTTATTTGTAATCCTAAAAAGAAGTTTAATTCACCCATATGACTCATCTCAAACTCTTTTGTCATTATTTCAGAAAATTCTTTATTCATTTCAAAATTAGTTGATCCAAAAATGATATCATCTACGTAGACTTGTACTAGTTGAATATCATTTTTATTTCTTTTAATAAAAAGAGTATTATCTACTTTACCTATTACAAAATTTGATTGTAACAAGTAAGATCTTAGTCTATCATACCACGCTCTAGGAGCTTGCTTTAGACCATATAGAGCTTTCTTAAGTTTGTAAACATGATTTGGAAATTTATCATTTTCAAAAAGTGGTGGTTGTTTAACAAATACTTCTTTTACAAAACCATTTAAAAATGCACTTTTAACATCCATTTGAAATAATTTGAAATTATTATGATTTGCGAAAGCAAGTAGAATCCTAATGGCTTATAAT
The DNA here is from genome assembly GCA_030737815.1 of Allium fistulosum. Taxonomy (NCBI): domain Eukaryota; kingdom Viridiplantae; phylum Streptophyta; class Magnoliopsida; order Asparagales; family Amaryllidaceae; genus Allium; species Allium fistulosum. The sequence goes on from CM060903.1 coordinate 74,185,588, forward strand.
ATTGCTACGGGGGCAAAGGTTTCATCAAAATCTATTCCTTCTTCTTGAAAATAAACTTGAGCGACTAACCGGGCTTTATTTCTAACAACCTCTCCTTGTTCATTCATTTTATTTTTATAAACCCATTTAGTTCCAATTATTGTTTTATTTTCAGGTCTAGGAACAAGTTCCCAAACATCATTTCTAGTGAATTGATTTAATTCTTTTTGCATAGCCAAAATCCATGAATCATCAGTTAATGCTTCTTCTGGATTTTTGGGTTCAACAGTTGATATAAAAGCTACATTACTCATTTGATTTAGTTGGTTTCTAGTTTTAACAACAGATTGCATATCTCCAAGTATATTTTCTATAGGGTGATCTTTTAAAAGTTTAATCCTTTTATTAGGATGATTTAATTCATTATTAGTTTCAATTGACTCTTGGTTTTGAGTGATTAAATCCTCTTCATCATTTATTTCTTCAAAATTTTTGAAATTTTCATCAAAAGAAACATGCATTGTTTCTTCGATGGTATTAGTTCTTAAATTAAATACTCTATATGCTTTACTTCTATTAGAGTATTGTAACGACCCAGAATTTCTGTCATTTGAAATTCAGATATTTAATTGATTTTAAATATTAACAAGTAAGATTTGTAAGTCGAATAAATTTAATTTTGAATATAAGGATTTAATTGGATAATTAAATCAATAATTTAATATTTGAAATTATAGAAATAATTGGAGTTTGGGGTTAATGTGAATAAAAATGATTTGTAAAGTTGTATTAAATCATATTGGAGTTAGAATGATGTTATAGAACTTTTAAAATTGAATTAAAAGTTAATTTGTGAAAATTGAAAATTTTAATATTTAATTGACAAGTAAAAATAGTCATTTTTCGAATAGTCTCGGATTTTGACGAAACCAGTTTCATCGGATCCATAATGTTAAATTATTGTAAGGTTTCAAATTTCGTGTCAATCGGATTTACGGTTTGTCCGGGGCAAGTCAAAACACATATAAATTAGTTTAACCGATTTAATTTAAATTTGATCGTTTATTTCCGTAACTCTCACATACGATCGAATTGGCTCTCAATACCTATTCCATTGTGTCTAGAACGTGAGTTAAACCCTAGAAACGTCAGCCGGCACACTTCGTTTGGAGTTCGGAAAATTGGAGATGAATAGTGTTTCGTCAAATTTTGTATAAAAGGACCCATTATCTTCATATTTTCACAAAACCTAAATCTACTAGGGATGGCCGCCATTTTTTATTTCTATGGCCAGAAAATACTCATCTTCATCCCCTCCGTCTCCTCATCCATCGACATTCACGAAAAACTTTCAACTACGAAAACGTAGAGGGCGATGAGCACTAAAATTTCAACGGTGATGATTTAAAACGATGGAGTGGATCGTCAGCTACAAGGCCGCGTTCGTGCTGCCTTCACGCACGAAATTCCACGCGCTGGAGCAGTCGAGTTCAACAAGGTTGCAGGCGTTGGTGGCACACGTGGAGAGCTTCGATGTGGCATTTCCTGATCGAGGTTTAGATGAACGTTGGGGTCGCGGCAAATAGGGTTTAGAGGCGGCTCATGGGTTTGGTTTCGTACGTAAAAAAAAACCTGGATGAGGAAGAAAGCGAGTAGAGGCCTGATGTGAAAGCAAAAAGTATCAACGGCTCAGATTGAATTAGGTTTAAAAATTAAATAAAAATAGTAAATTTGTTTATATTATAATTCGTTCAAACTTTAAAACACCATAACTTTTTCATACGAGGTCCGTTTCGCACGAAACAAATTGCGTTGGGTTCGTATTGACGAGCACTACATTATGAAGCTGGTTTGGAGTCGATTGGAAGCAAGGTGAGAACTTCTCACTCAATCGAATTGTGTTTCGATTTAAATTTTAAATAGTTAAATTTAAAATTGGTTGATTGTGTGTTTGGATTGATGGTTGTCATTTGTTGCATTGAAATAGACCCTATACGCCGCATATTAAGCGGAGGTTATTATATTAAAAACATATACAGTGATATTCCACCTTGAAGTGGAATTGGTATTATATATGTATTTGGAGTTGATTTCCCGCATTATATAGCGGATGAGACGCTATTGCGCCGCATAATAGCGGATAGTATTTTATAAATCTCATATACCACGATATTCCACCTCAAAGTGGAATTGGTATTGTGCTAACATCTGTGGATGCAGGGAAATAGGTTGGAGGGATCCAACTGGATTCCTCAAACATTTGAACTTATTTCATATGTTGTGTGTTGATTATTTATAATCTCTGTGTGATTATCTTTGTGATTGAAATTGTTGAAGGCTATAGGTTAGCCGAATATATTTTTGGTATCCTTGGATACCGAAAATAAATAAAAATTGGATTTTTAAAATTCAAGTGGAAAGTTTATTTTAAAACTTATTTTTGAGAATTGGATAAATTAAAAAGGAGTTTTAAAAAGATAAATTTATTTTTGAACCATATTGAATAAAATTTCAAATTACGGGAAAAAGGGCTTAATAAATGGATTTCAAAAATAATATTTATAAGTTGAAGAATTTATTTAAAATTTGGATTTTTAAATAGATTTTAAGAGATAAAGAAATTTATTTTAAAAAGGAAATAACGTTGGAAATTTATAAGGAAATTTTATCGGTTCTGGTAATTAATTAAGGATAATTAATTAAGTATTAGTTATTAATTAAGGGTTAATTTATGATCAATTAAAGGATAATTTAATAAATGTTTTTTGTAATTAATTGATTATTAATTTACCATAACTAATAAAATTTATTCATAGAAATTTACCTGATTTAAATTAGTCAGATAATTAAAGTAATCCTACTTATGGATGTTTGAATCGTATTGGATGTTGAATTATTTGATATCCCAAATATGTGATGCTTTGTGATATATCCTATTCTGTGCTGTGCTTTGTGATCTATTTATCTATGATATGAATATCTGTGATCTGTGAATTAAAGATAAGCGTTATAGTTTATACCGCTTATCAACTATAATTCTGTGTTCTGATCTGTGATGGTTGGATGTTGTTGCACTATTATGTTAAACCCCTGGACTACACCATACACACACCAATGTGGATTTCACGTGGAAATCGGTTAAGTCACAGATTTTTGACAATTCTAAAGATTGAATTTTTGAATCCAAATTAGTTTTGGAAATTGGAATTGAAAGTTTTTTTTGAAAATGAGTTTAAAAAAAAGAGTTATTTTAAATAACTTAATAAAATTGAAATTTGAATAATTTGATTTAAAATATGAATTCAATATTTTGAAATTGAATTCAATAATTTGGGAATTTTGGTTTTAAAGATTATGCAAGTATAAAAGGTGTTATATATGGGTTTTTAACCATTTAAAATATGGTTTGGACATTTAAATTTAAATCCAAGTTTTATACTTGGATGGCTTTAGCCTATGTAATTGTAGTCAGTTTTTTTCCAAAACGAAAACTATCTATTTTCAAATAATAATAGCTTTCATAAAGTGAAAAGATTTTCAATTTGTATCAAAACATTTCAAGTTGAAATGAAATTGTGAATAGTTTGGAAAAACTATGAATTAACCTTTGTGAAGATTAAGCTTTATCTTGAAATCAAAGAAGATTTAAAAGGTGTATCTTTTATATTATAAAAGACTTGAATTGTGAATAGTTTTGAAAGCTATAAGTTAAATCTTGATTTAAAGATTTAATGGATTAATCCAATTGAAATGGGAAATGATTTGGGAATCTGTGAATGAATCTTTGTGCAATTGGGTGAACTTTGTGAAGTAAATCTTTTTGTTTAAAGAATTAAAATGGTAATTTGTTTAAACCATTTAAAGGAAAGGATTTGGGTAATAAGTTGTGACTTAATTGAAATCCCTATATCCATATGTTTTAAATATTGTGCTCACTATTCGGTTTAGCCGGGAAAGGATCTTTGTGTCATATAACCTATTCCGAATAAGTGATATGACGATATGAATAACATTTGAAGACCGGTGGTGAAGACCGGGTATTTGTGAAAACGATAGGATGACCTATCGATTGTCTCTGCACTGTTAGCTACGGTATAGAGATTTCCTTTGTGATGGGAAGTTCGATCGGGATTGTGAATACCCGGATTGCAAGGGCTTCTTTGGAAGTGCCTTCGGTTCTGTTCGAACCCGGAACAGACTTGTATGGTAACATGTCTGACATTACACTTTGAGATATAAAGCAGATTTCTTTCAAATACATTTCTGTTGGTGGCGGATAATTTATTCTCTTAGCTTAACACCCTTCTCTGAGACGTACGAGCTCAGAGGTTATGTAGTTGAAGGTTATCAGCGATATACTCCCAATTTGGTAATGTGACATGCTGAGTGTTGCTGTGTGTTGATCATTTATTGATCATTTGTGATCAAAGCATGGCTTTGTGGAAAAAGCGTAGCTTTGTGGACAAGACTTCGTCAGACCTCACACCCCAGAAATGGTCGAAACAGGAATGATGCGGCAAGGTTATGAGGGTCGCTCCCTTTAGGGTATGTCATCTCCTTCTGGAAAATGGTGGTGTCAGGTATGGAGCCCTGATATTTAACCTATGTGGTTGCTCCAATCTCATTTCTATGTGGTTGTTGTGTTGTGATCGAGGCCTCGGATAAAGGTCCCAAAGGACCGGGGGGTGGCTTACTCGAGTAGTAGTTACCTAGTGACAAAGGTAACCCGACCTTGTGTTGGCAGAGATCCGGGTAGGTTCTCGGGGCGTCCATCCAGAGGCGTACCCATGTGGCATAGGAAGTTCCTTAGCCTGACCATCTGTTGGAAAATCCAAAGAAATAATACGAGCCTTTACGATTGCAATTTGTATAACCTGTCTCCTCAGGCGGCAGCTATAGCAGGCCTAATATAATGGTACCTATGCTGGCTAAGATTAATATTGTATTTTCGAAATGATTTTGTACACTATGCACTAATAATAATATCAAAAGGATTTTGCGTAGTAAGCATGTTTGACTATCATAAGAAGAAATCTCCTCCAAGTCTGCGATTGCATTGTGTGTGTGGTGGGAGGTCTTATGGTAGTTTCATTTTCCAAAAAGCATTGCGGATGTCTTTTACTTCCTTTGTGTTGTTTTAAAGATAATAACTGTTTTAAGTTCTCACACCAGTTCCATGACTGACCTGGAGTTTATTGTTCCTTTCCTAAACTCTGGGTGCCCATAATTTTCCACACGGGCAACCTAGAGTCAGGTTATCAGGTCATTCTGGATTTCAGGAGGCTTTGGAGCTCAAGTGGCGAGCTGGATGGCAAGACGTAGCATTTGTATATGATATTATCTTTTCCGCTGTAAAAATTCATTTGTAAGGACAAGTCCATATAGTTTTCCAGTTGTGTTGTATATTGTTGTTGTAAACTCTGATGATGATGTAATGTATAAACTGGTATAGTTCTTTGATTTAAAGATTATTCATTTATCTATTATATGTTGTTCCGCTGCGATATGTGAGATTCTGATATTGTTTCTGTTGTTTCTTCTTTCTTTCTTTTTGTCTTCTTCTACCTCTTATTTTTAACCTTAACAATTCGGTTTTCCGGCATTCGATTGCTCGGCAGTTGATACAGTGGACGTATTAATGTCGATTTTCGGAAGTCAAAAATCCCGAAGCGTTACATTTGGTATCAGAGCATATGGTTAAGCGATAACCTTGGCTCTGTTGGGTGTTACTCATTAGAGATAGAGTCAGTAGTATTCTAGAATGAGTGTGAGTGTAATAATAGATATGAGCGCGTATTTGTTAGTGAATATGAAATTGTTTTGTATTGTGTTGACTTATCGGTTGATTGTTTATAGATTCTGGTCGGTGCAGTCTAGCTAACTGTATCGATAGGGGTTTCTAAACTCTTAAACAAGATGAACCGACACAGTATCATTTTAAATTGGGTAAATGAAATAATTTTACCTTGATTATATTTTACATATAAAGGAAATAATTCTTTCAGAATTATTAAAGTGTATATAAAATTGAATTGTTTGGTTGTTGAAAATGTAAGAATATGTATGAGTTAATAAAAGTTGTTTGAATAATCTAAATAAAAACAACAATTGTAAAAGAATGAAGTATATAAGCAAATGAATTATTAAGTATGGAATTATAATTAATATGATTTGCAGTTGTGAAATAATCTTATATATAGGAAGTGAAACTATATGAATATATTTATAATTATGAGTTGTAAATAAAAATGAATTTGAACTATGAATTTGAAAATTTTGAATCCTGTTTATTTTGGAAGTTATTTTTCAAAATTAAAAGTTAAATAGTGAAATTATATGAGAAAAGGATTTATAAATGTGATTTATAAATAAAAGGAAATTTTAAAAGAATATTAAGCACTGAATTCACTACTGTTACTGGGAAATAATAAAGGTGATGACTGCAGCATCATCAGTATCATTTTCCAATTTCTGTGTGATGGATTTGCTACCATAATAAATTGAAAAATTGAAGTTTTGTTGTGATAAACAAAAATTTAAATTAAAATCCAAATTGAAATTGATGAATATAAGTGAAACGAGTTTTAGACTTATAATATGAAATAAAGATTTTAGCTTTGGTAAAGTTAAAGAATTTGAGTTAGCATAGTAAATATATGATGTGAATTTAACTAAAGGAAGGTTAAATAAATTGAATTGGATTAGATAAGTGATTATAATATGATTTGGAAAGTTGAATAATAAGTTGTATAACCTATAGAATGAGAAAAGGTAAGTAACACCAATTGTTAAAATGGTTAAACAAGTTTGTTAAGAAAAACAAAATCTGAATTGGATTTATAAGTGGAAATTTAAGTTAAGCTAAACAAATAATGTTTAAAAGGAATATAACTTAAGTTGTATAGTGAAAGCAAATGTAAGTGGAAATTTGAAATGGAATATAACTTAAGTGATGTTAAATGAAGTTGATTTGGTGTCGAGTGAAATAACAAAGTGAATTAAATGGATGTGAACTTGAGTTATATAAAGGAGATTCAACCTTATTTGTAAAATGAATTAGCAATTGAATTGAACTAATGGATTGAATGTTAATCAATCGAATGTAAGTAAATTGATATGGAATAATGGATATAAGTGTTAATTCATTAAAAGCTAATAAATTGGAAATTCAATGAAAGCCAATTTAATATTAAACCAATTGGAATTAAAAATGTTGAACCAAATTGAATGTGAAGTAAAGTAAATTGAATGAATTTGGTTACGTTGATTATGATTTGGTTGTTAGATGATTGTTAGTTGATTGTATAGAAATTCATATGTGATTGAATTAATCAAATGGAAAGCTAACGTATGAAAGCTATGTAATTGAATCCAAATTGAAAGTGAACCAACTTGAATTTAAATTAGTGAATGTAAACTAATTGAAAATGAAGAAATGAATGTCGTTGTATATGAATTGGTTGTAAACAATTACAAGTAATGTCGAAATCATATAAGTTGCTTATAAACCTTGTTTAGTATGCATTTCTTTTAATATGCATATGTTGTAGTTGTTTAAAAGAGTAAAATGTTAATAACTTCATATATGTGGCACTAACATATTTAAACTGAGTAAGTACAGGTACCGGGGCTACCGTTTGGCAGGATTTGGTTGCGCAAAATGCTTAATAAATAATTGCTTTGCTTAAAAATGCTAAAAAGGTACGCCTACGCAATAAAAATAGGAAATATGAACTGTTTTTCTGTTTTTCGACCGTGTGGGTCGATGTATATATATTTATATCTATTGTGAAATTGCGAAAGCTCCTCCGTACAAAGGAGACTCTGCCAAAATTTTCCGTAAATTTTGGGAGTTAGAAAATATTTGAACCTTTGGAAAATTTTTGTTAATGGAAAGTCGTTTTCCCAAATTGTAATAAAATATAGGAATTGAACTAGAAAATGGAAACCATTGTTTTGGTTGAAGTTAAAGGTTTTGAAAAAAGATGAATATAAAATTTTAACTAAGTGGATTTTTTTTGAAAAGTTAATGAATTTGGGGCATTTTTCTTACTTGGCAATTTCGAGGACGAAATTCTTTTAAGGGGGGAAGGTTGTAACGACCCAGAATTTCTGTCATTTGAAATTCAGATATTTAATTGATTTTAAATATTAACAAGTAAGATTTGTAAGTCGAATAAATTTAATTTTGAATATAAGGATTTAATTGGATAATTAAACCAATAATTTAATATTTGAAATTATAGAAATAATTGGAATTTGGGGTTAATGTGAATAAAAATGATTTGTAAATTTGTATTAAATTATATTGGAGTTAGAATGATGTTATAGAATTTTTAAAATTGAATTAAAAGTTAATTTGTGAAAATTGAATATTTTAATATTTAATTGACGAGTAAAAATAGTCATTTTTCGAACAGTCTCGGATTTCGATGAAACCAGTTTCATCGGATCCGTAATGTTAAATTATTGTTAGGTTTCAAATTTCGTGTCAATCGGATTTACGGTTTGTCCGGGGCAAGCCAAAACGCATAGAAATTAGTTTAACCGATTTATTTTAAATTTGATCGTTTATTTCCGTAACTCTCACATACGATCGAATTGGCTCTCGATACCTATTCGATTGTGTCCGGAACGTGGGTTAAACCCTAGAAACGTCAGCCGGCACGCTTCGTTTGGAGTTCGGAAAATTGGAGATGAATAGTGTTTCGTCAAATTTTGTATAAAAGGACCCATTATCTTCATATTTTCACAAAACCTAAATCTACTAGGGCTGGCCACCATTTTTTATTTCTATGGCCAGAAAACACTCATCTTTATCCCCTCCGATCTCCTCATCCATCGACATTCACGAAAAACTTTCAACTACGAAAACGTAGAGGGCGATTGTAATATCCCGGAAATTTTAACAATATCAATTTAATAATCTGTTAAATAATTAAATTGATATTGATGATCTTTGATAATAAGATTTGAATTTAATTTAATAATCTGATTAAATTAGTATTAATTGGTGATTTTATCTTTTAAAAGTTAATAAGATATTTTCTATTTGAATATATATATTTATTTATATATATTGTAAATAGAAGCTTTGGGTAAATTGGGAATTTAGATTTAATTTAATATGACTTTTCAAAGTTATTTAAATTAGTAAATTTATAGTTTTAAAATACTTTAATTGCTTAAGATATATTATCTTAAGTTTAAATATAAATAAGAGTTAACAAAAAGGCTTGTTTTGTTTCTTTTTAAAATATCACTTGATAATATAATCTCTTATATAAATTATTTAAATATCAAATATGTTAATTTCAGATAATAAGTATAATGTATTATTTTTATTAATATGAATGGATTTTAAAGAATATGAAATTGTTATTTAATTGAATGAAAAGTTATATATGTATATATATAACTTAACTTTTAAATTGAATCTTAGGATTTAATTTAATTGAATTTGAATTTAATCTTTGAAATTCAAGAGAATAAATATTTAAATTGTTTGGATATTATAATATTTGTATAACTTTTAATTATAAATATAATTGGTTTTGTTTCTTTAAAATGATTTATATATATAGATAAGTGTTTAATAAATAAGAAAAAGACATTTATTTACTTTTAAAATAAATAAAAATATGAATAATTACTTAAGAGACATATGTCATTTTTCTAAGGCTCCATTTTAACATGTGTAATGTAAGTAATCAATGTAATGACAAGTGTCCTTATTATTTTCTTTTTCTTTTATTTTTATAAATCATAAATTCACTTATATAAAACATTTGCATTTTTTTCAATTCATTCTTTCTAATTTCTTTTTCAAAACCAAGAGAATTCAGATCTTTCCTCTAATCTAAATCTGAAATAAATCAGTAACCATTTCTCAAAAATTCCTTCTCAAAAACAAATCTGAAAATCAGAAATCAATATTCCTCAAACCCTTCTCAAAACAATCCTCTACTCTAAAATCTGTAATCAGTAACCAAATTTCCAAATCCTAAAGCAAAAGCCTGTAAATCTTCCTCAAACATAAGATCTGTAACCAAGTTTCCATTTCAAAATCAAGTTTTCTGTCTGCAATCTTCTTTGCAAATCTGTGATCCTCTTTAAGCAACCAGCCTGTCTGCATTTTTCAAAATCTGGAATCATTTTAAAGCCTACTGCATTCAATTGCAATCTGGAAGCAACATGCATTCTTCAACGAGTCAAGATTCAAGTTTTAAAAGTATTCAAATTTCCAGGCTCAAGCATTTTTATCAAATTCCAGTTTTCAAGCTTCTAATTAAAATCCTGTCCTCTGCTCTACATGTTTGGTGAGTAACAATTTTAATTTAAACTAATTTAAGTGAATATAGTTGCTTGATTTTTCTTGTGATAATCATGTTTGGAGTGATAGAACTCTCTGTAGTGTGTATGGTTTTGAATGTATGTTTGGGTTTGATATGTTATTGCCTGTAACTTCTCTGTTTTGTTTGCCCAGACTCAAGAATTTCTTTTAAAAGCTTTTACCACTTGATATAGTTTTTTTTTATAATGACTTAATTTACAAGCAATAATTGTTTGATTTATCATATACTAATGTTTAGAAAATTTAATTAAGTCAAATTTAAAGTCTGAGTTCTCTGTAACCAAAATCAACATGTGCATGTATATAAAAGTAAAAACTCAAATATTGTAAATTGCTATTCCAGGTATATAAATTAAATACATATGCTATAACATGATTTTTAGTATAAAAATCAAAAATTTTAGTTTAGAAATATAGGTGTAGTTCTGTATTTAACTAAAAATGAATATTTGGTTAAATCTGTTAATCTCGATGGTTGGGTATATTGAATTCTTCAGTAGTAATGGTGGGATGATCGAAGATTCAAGGAAAATTTTTAGAATCTGAATTAATGCATTGAGGAAGAAATGATTTAGGATTTAAGAATTTAACCCTAGTTTTAACTATGTTAAAAAAATCGATCGTCACAACGTCTCTGGTCGATCGAGTTGAATAGAACTCTGGGAAATTGTAGTCGTGACGTGGATGAAGTCGTCGCTGGAGCCGCTGGCGTTCTGGTAGTCGGAATTTCGAAAGCGAGGAGATGTTGACAGGTTTTGGAGGAAATTGGTCTTTTTGTTCCAGGATTGATTTAATGCTCGATTTCGATTTCGCGAATAGATCGAAGAGGTGATGATCGTAGATTGGTTGGTGGTTGATCGCCGATGTGGTGAAGATGTCGTCGATGGTCGGAATTGATGGGGCTGATCGTGCACGTGCACGAGATTGTGAAATTCTGGTGAGGTCTGGTTATTAACAGGGGAGGCTACTCGAGATTTTCTCTAGTTTTGATCGGGTGAGACTCGGAGAATTTAGGCAGGCGATTCGAAGTGTTTTAGTATGCGCTCGGGTAAAAGTCTGGTTTCCAGATTTAAAAACTAAACTGTTTTAAAAATTTAAAACTGAGTTTAAATTGATTAAGTAAAGGTAAATCAAGTATAAAATTTAAATTTAAATCTGATTCAAGTTTAAATTTAAATCTCAGTTTAAAGATAAATAAAGTTTTTGAAATTTAAAATATTTTAGCAACCTTAAATTGTTTAGATAGTTGAATTTAAAATGGAGTTTTAAATTTGTAAGTAAGTTTGAATCTAAATTTAAATGTGGAACCAAATTTATATCTGTATCTTAGATTTGAAGTAAAAGAAAGTTTTTAAATTAAATTGTTTAATAACTTTAATGGTTTAAATTGTATATAAAATGGATTTTTAAACTTGTTAAAATTAAATTTTTATTCATTTTAAATCTCATATTTAAAAATGGATTTTAAAGGTAAATTTGAAAGTTAAATGTTTTCAAATATGTTTTGAATAATAAATATCATTAATAAGGAAATGTTTTCTTAAGACTTAATGATTGTGATGAATTAAATTAATAAGGTAAATTAATATGGATAATTGGTTTAATTGATTAATTAATCATTTGGATTAATTAAATAGGTAATTAAAGGTTTAAACTAATTAATTAATTATTAAGATTAATTAATTAGAATAAATAAATTTATAATTAAGAATTATAAATTAGAATATTAATTAATGATTAAGAATTAATTAATAAAGTAATTAAATATTAATTAAGTTATGGTTAACACTTAATTAACTAAATAAATTAGATTAATTAAATTGGTTATTAAGATTTATTAATTTGAAATTAATAATAATTAATCTAAGTTAATTACTTAAGAAAAGTAATTAAAGGGTTGTTAATAGTTAATGAAGGTCATTAACTTGAGATTATTTAAATAAATAATTAATGTGATTAATTTTGATAATTAATTAGATTAATTGATTTAAAGATAATCATTTGTGAAAATGGTTTAAATGTAATTACTTAATAAAAGTAATTAAGGAATTAATTAATCATTGGTAATTAATTAAGTTAATTTGATTTAGTTAAGTTAATTAATTTAGAATAATCAATGGATGATTTGATAAATAATTACTTAATTGTAATTAATAAGGTATATTATTTAGGGAAGTAAATAATAGATAATTACTGGAAGTAATTAGTTGAAATGTGATGTATTAATGGAAGTAATTGGAGTTAATTACTTTGAATAATTAATCAAGGGATTAATTAATAAATTAATTAAGGAGTAATTAATTTAGTTAATGAAAGTAATTAAGAGTAGTTAATTACTAAAGGAGATTAATCAAGAGTGATTAATAAATGTGTTTTAATTAAAGTTTAATTACTTAATGTAATTAATTTAATTTAAGTAATTAATAATTAATTTGTAATTAAGGATCATTAATTAATATAATTAATGATGTAATTAAGATTGATTAATTAAGTATAATTAATAAATGAAGTGATTAATTAATGTAATTAATTAAGGTTTAATATAATTAATTATAGTGATTAATTTAATTAATTATAGTTAATTAATTAATGAAGTAATTAAAGGTTAATTACTATAAGTGGTTAAGGTTAATTAATTTGAGTAATTAATTAAAGATGATTAATTGAAAAAGGTAATTAAAAGATAATTAATCAAAGATGATTAATTGAAAAAGGTAATTAAAAGATAATTAATCAAGGATGATTAATTGAAATGAATAATTAGAGGATAATTAATTAACTCATTTATAATGGTTAAGTAAGCAGGATTTATAGAATGAAGTAATTAATTTAATTCACTTTAAATTAATTAGAGATGGTATAAATCATTACTTATAGATGGTTGAATAATATTGAATGCTTTGCATTGTTTGATATCTCTGATGAGATATATGCTGATCTGTGATATGGATGTTTTGGTTGAACTATGATGATAATGTGAATTATCTATTGGTGATAATAGTGTAGATTATCTATTGTGATATTGTGAATTATCTATCTATGTGTATATAGTTAATAGAATTGAATTGTTTTAACTTTAAAACAACTTGGCCTTAAAAGATACGCTTTGGATTTCGATGAGACCGGGATCGGGTTTCCGTATACAGGATTTCCACGTCTGGAGACCCGAATACCACATCGATCCAAATTTACGATAGGTCGTGAATCAAGTGAAGATGAAGATTCAGAGTGCAAGGGTTATTGTCGTTAACTCTGAGGGTGATTCCAAAACGAGTGTAACGAGATAATGCCTTCGGTTTCGTTCGAACCCGGAACGAACTTGTATGGATTGAATGCTTTCAGCACATCGTCAGGTGGACGATGAGCATTCTAAGTGATGTGTTCTTTTCTAAGGTAATCGTGACCTCAAGCCTCACAAACCGGGAATGGCTAAAACAGGGGAGGTGCAGCAAGGTTAGTGGGTAGCACCCAAGTAGGACAAGGTTACCTCTGTCTAGATGTCCCTTTCTATTTTCGACTTAGTGGTGCGGTTGCTGATCCCAACCGTGAGGTATCTTGTGCGGGAATTATCCAGTAAGGGATGTTCCGACCTTGTGTTGCAGGGGATTGGGAGTGATCCTCGGTACGGTGATCTAGGCCACGTACTGTGACGGGCGGTACCCCGGTAGCCCTGCCATTGTATGGAATCCAATTTCCAATAAGTGATAACGGACTTGATTGTATAACCCACTTTGTGGCTAGTATGCTGGAATTTAATAATGTAACAATTTCAGCTATTTCATATTTATTTGAAAACCCTAGACCCTATTATAATACAATCGAATTTCCTATCAAATGTTTTGGTTAGCGTAAGGTAAAAACTTACCCATGTTTATTTGTGGGGAGTCTTACGTGATACCTTTTCTTTCAAAAAGGTTTTGAAGTTAAACAAGTTTAACCTGTTACTCACACCAGACCCATGTCTGACCCAAGTTGTTTATTTCTGTTTTATAAACTCTTGGGTACTCAAATTTTTACGAGTAGCCAAGGGATTCAGGTTTAGCTTTGACGAGTAATCTGGAGGAGCAATGGAGCAGGAGGCTTCGGCGTTGTAGATATAGATAGTAGTTTTCCGCTGTGTTGATCTTTTTATTGATCTGTATTGTGTTGAGATGTAATAACTAGACAGATGTTTATAACTGTCTAGTATGTGATGTGTAATCTGTGTAACTCTGATAGATGATGTATATGATACTATGTAATATTTATGTGATATATTATATTTCGTTTCGTTTCCGCTGTGAGTATCTGTTGTTGTTTTCTTTTCTCTTCTTCTCTTTTCTATTTCTCACCCCTTTCTTTCTTTCTGTCGATGCGATTTTCCGGGAGTGAAAAGTCGGGTCGTCACACGTGGTATCAGAGCATAGGTTGAGCGAATGCCTAAGCTTTTGGTTAAGTGAATATCAGAACACTAGGTTGAGTGAATACCTAGGTTCAGAAGGATTGTTCATTAGAGATAGGATCTGTAGCAACCTATTTGAGTCTGAGTATATATATATACGAGAGCGCGTATTTGTTAGTTATATAAAATGGTTTTATATTGTGTTAATTGATCGGTTGAGTGGTATATGGATTCTGGTCAATACGAGTAGCTAACGTTATTGATAGGGATCTCTAAACACTTGAACCTGGCCAACGGACACAATATTGTTTTAAAGAGGTAGATGAAATAATTTTACCCAGAAATAATTTCTATATAAAAAAAAAATATATCATTTTAAATATATATATTTATGTATTTCTACCTATTTATTGGGTTACCTGTTCGGGTTTTCCAATATAAGTTATAAAGGTAGATAAGGTGGTAGTGTGTGTAACACAATTACCAATAGTTGGAGTTTGAATGTTTGAGGTTGGAAGTATATATCGAGACTGTAAACCCAATACCGTCTCGAGTAAGCTTTGCTGTGGTGAAGGATTTCATCGATCTCCGAAGGAAACTGTTAAGGTTCGGAGTTTATCTTTGAAGTGTGGATGAGTAGAGTTGGATCTGTCGGGTAGGCAGAAGTGAGTGATGGTACCTTGATACCTCAGATAATAGTAGCTGTATGATGAGATACAGTGACGATGGATGTTCCCGAAGATGTTTTCTTTGGAACAAGATTAAGGAAGTGTGAATGCTTCGGTGTTGTGGCTGAGTTCAGCACGGTGTTTCTGTTTGGTTTGGAGTTCGAATTTCTCGAAGATCTTTGGAATAGGAAGTCCTTGGCATCAGTGTCAGCAGTGCAGCTCGGAGTATTCTGTGATGGCAGGAAGTTTTCTGGATGAGCAGTTTTTCTGGAAGTGAAGTTCAGAAGCAGCAGAGTGGATCCATTTCTTCGATAAATTGGATAAATAAGTGTAAGCTGTTCTGATTGGTAAAGAGAGGACAGTTTTCTTTGGAATTAGGCTGGGTTGATCGCAAAAGTGACTTGCGATTGTCTGAGTGTTCTCTTGGGTTGTCAGAGTTTTTCTGGATGTCTTCAGAGAAGTCAGGAGTTTGTCCGCATCTGAAGGTTGAGTTTTCTTATCGACTGGATTCCATGAGTGATACCGATGGTTCAGTCTAGTGGAAGGATGTTTCCTAGAGATAGAGTTTGGTGAAGCAACTCAAGTTTTGCTGGAGTATCTGAGTTTTCTTTATGGATCAGTGAACCTTATTTCTGGAATGAGTTGTCCAGTCTGTGCTTGTGTCCCACCTCATATCAGAGTTGAGCAGCGAAAGCAGTTTGGAGTGTATCTCTGGATGGGAGAAGTAAGTTTGGATCTCTTCTGTGTTCTGACCTGGATAAGTATTTGGTCTTCTGAATTGAATTGTCAGTTTGGATAACTGGAATTCATTGTGTTTTACGTATCTCTGAGGGAGTACGTATTTGATCTATCTTTGGTTTTGGAATCTGCAGTTCTGGAGGTTTGATTGTTGAGTCAGACTCGTCTGTAGTCTGATATTCTGTTTAGTTCTGTAGATATAGATGAGTAGGAGATCTATAGCTTAGTTGTTTAGATTGTTTGTAGAGCGAGTATCCCGGTATATATATATATACTTGGAGAAACTCGAGGAATTTTATCTAGAATTTTGTCTGGATAGTTAAATTTGATTGATTGAATGATTTGGTTGCTATGGTTGCTAGCATATGGATGATAGTAGATGCTTGTGTTTTGAATTTAAATCTTTAATAAGATTATTAAATTACCTTTGTTTAAATTTCGGGGACGAAATTATTTTAAGGGGGAAGGAATGTAATATCCCGGAAATTTTAACAATATCAATTTAATAATCTGTTAAATAATTAAATTGATATTGATGATCTTTGATAATAAGATTTGAATTTAATTTAATAATCTGATTAAATTAGTATTAATTGGTGATTTTATCTTTTAAAAGTTAATAAGATATTTTCTATTTGAATATATATATTTATTTATATATATTGTAAATAGAAGCTTTGGGTAAATTGGGAATTTAGATTTAATTTAATATGACTTTTCAAAGTTATTTAAATTAGTAAATTTATAGTTTTAAAATACTTTAATTGCTTAAGATATATTATCTTAAGTTTAAATATAAATAAGAGTTAACAAAAAGGCTTGTTTTGTTTCTTTTTAAAATATCACTTGATAATATAATCTCTTATATATATTATTTAAATATCAAATATGTTAATTTCAGATAATAAGTATAATGTATTATTTTTATTAATATGAATGGATTTTAAAGAATATGAAATTGTTATTTAATTGAATGAAAAGTTATATATGTATATATATAACTTAACTTTTAAATTGAATCTTAGGATTTAATTTAATTGAATTTGAATTTAATCTTTGAAATTCAAGAGAATAAATATTTAAATTGTTTGGATATTATAATATTTGTATAACTTTTAATTATAAATATAATTGGTTTTGTTTCTTTAAAATGATTTATATATATAGATAAGTGTTTAATAAATAAGAAAAAGACATTTATTTACTTTTAAAATAAATAAAAATATGAATAATTACTTAAGAGACATATGTCATTTTTCTAAGGCTCCATTTTAACATGTGTAATGTAAGTAATCAATGTAATGACAAGTGTCCTTATTATTTTCTTTTTCTTTTATTTTTATAAATCATAAATTCACTTATATAAAACATTTGCATTTTTTTCAATTCATTCTTTCTAATTTCTTTTTCAAAACCAAGAGAATTCAGATCTTTCCTCTAATCTAAATCTGAAATAAATCAGTAACCATTTCTCAAAAATTCCTTCTCAAAAACAAATCTGAAAATCAGAAATCAATATTCCTCAAACCCTTCTCAAAACAATCCTCTACTCTAAAATCTGTAATCAGTAACCAAATTTCCAAATCCTAAAGCAAAAGCCTGTAAATCTTCCTCAAACATAAGATCTGTAACCAAGTTTCCATTTCAAAATCAAGTTTTCTGTCTGCAATCTTCTTTGCAAATCTGTGATCCTCTTTAAGCAGCCAGCCTGTCTGCATTTTTCAAAATCTGGAATCATTTTAAAGCCTACTGCATTCAATTGCAATCTGGAAGCAACATGCATTCTTCAACGAGTCAAGATTCAAGTTTTAAAAGTATTCAAATTTCCAGGCTCAAGCATTTTTATCAAATTCCAGTTTTCAAGCTTCTAATTAAAATCCTGTCCTCTGCTCTACATGTTTGGTGAGTAACAATTTTAATTTAAACTAATTTAAGTGAATATAGTTGCTTGATTTTTCTTGTGATAATCATGTTTGGAGTGATAGAACTCTCTGTAGTGTGTATGGTTTTGAATGTATGTTTGGGTTTGATATGTTATTGCCTGTAACTTCTCTGTTTTGTTTGCCCAGACTCAAGAATTTCTTTTAAAAGCTTTTACCACTTGATATAGTTTTTTTTATAATGACTTAATTTACAAGCAATAATTGTTTGATTTATCATATACTAATGTTTAGAAAATTTAATTAAGTCAAATTTAAAGTCTGAGTTCTCTGTAACCAAAATCAACATGTGCATGTATATAAAAGTAAAAACTCAAATATTGTAAATTGCTATTCCAGGTATATAAATTAAATACATATGCTATAACATGATTTTTAGTATAAAAATCAAAAATTTTAGTTTAGAAATATAGGTGTAGTTCTGTATTTAACTAAAAATGAATATTTGGTTAAATCTGTTAATCTCGATGGTTGGGTATATTGAATTCTTCAGTAGTAATGGTGGGATGATCGAAGATTCAAGGAAATTTTTTAGAATCTGAATTAATGCATTGAGGAAGAAATGATTTAGGATTTAAGAATTTAACCCTAGTTTTAACTATGTTAAAAAAATCGATCGTCACAACGTCTCTGGTCGATCGAGTTGAATAGAACTCTGGGAAATTGTAGTCGTGACGTGGATGAAGTCGTCGCTGGAGCCGCTGGCGTTCTGGTAGTCGGAATTTCGAAAGCGAGGAGATGTTGACAGGTTTTGGAGGAAATTGGTCTTTTTGTTCCAGGATTGATTTAATGCTCGATTTCGATTTCGCGAATAGATCGAAGAGGTGATGATCGTAGATTGGTTGGTGGTTGATCGCCGATGTGGTGAAGATGTCGTCGATGGTCGGAATTGATGGGGTTGATCGTGCACGTGCACGAGATTGTGAAATTCTGGTGAGGTCTGGTTATTAACAGGGGAGGCTACTCGAGATTTTCTCTAGTTTTGATCGGGTGAGACTCGGAGAATTTAGGCAGGCGATTCGAAGTGTTTTAGTATGCGCTCGGGTAAAAGTCTGGTTTCCAGATTTAAAAACTAAACTGTTTTAAAAATTTAAAACTGAGTTTAAATTGATTAAGTAAAGGTAAATCAAGTATAAAATTTAAATTTAAATCTGATTCAAGTTTAAATTTAAATCTCAGTTTAAAGATAAATAAAGTTTTTGAAATTTAAAATATTTTAGCAACCTTAAATTGTTTAGATAGTTGAATTTAAAATGGAGTTTTAAATTTGTAAGTAAGTTTGAATCTAAATTTAAATGTGGAACCAAATTTATATCTGTATCTTAGATTTGAAGTAAAAGAAAGTTTTTAAATTAAATTGTTTAATAACTTTAATGGTTTAAATTGTATATAAAATGGATTTTTAAACTTGTTAAAATTAAATTTTTATTCATTTTAAATCTCATATTTAAAAATGGATTTTAAAGGTAAATTTGAAAGTTAAATGTTTTCAAATATGTTTTGAATAATAAATATCATTAATAAGGAAATGTTTTCTTAAGACTTAATGATTGTGATGAATTAAATTAATAAGGTAAATTAATATGGATAATTGGTTTAATTGATTAATTAATCATTTGGATTAATTAAATAGGTAATTAAAGGTTTAAACTAATTAATTAATTATTAAGATTAATTAATTAGAATAAATAAATTTATAATTAAGAATTATAAATTAGAATATTAATTAATGATTAAGAATTAATTAATAAAGTAATTAAATATTAATTAAGTTATGGTTAACACTTAATTAACTAAATAAATTAGATTAATTAAATTGGTTATTAAGATTTATTAATTTGAAATTAATAATAATTAATCTAAGTTAATTACTTAAGAAAAGTAATTAAAGGGTTGTTAATAGTTAATGAAGGTCATTAACTTGAGATTATTTAAATAAATAATTAATGTGATTAATTTTGATAATTAATTAGATTAATTGATTTAAAGATAATCATTTGTGAAAATGGTTTAAATGTAATTACTTAATAAAAGTAATTAAGGAATTAATTAATCATTGGTAATTAATTAAGTTAATTTGATTTAGTTAAGTTAATTAATTTAGAATAATCAATGGATGATTTGATAAATAATTACTTAAATGTAATTAATAAGGTATATTATTTAGGGAAGTAAATAATAGATAATTACTGGAAGTAATTAGTTGAAATGTGATGTATTAATGGAAGTAATTGGAGTTAATTACTTTGAATAATTAATCAAGGGATTAATTAATAAATTAATTAAGGAGTAATTAATTTAGTTAATGAAAGTAATTAAGAGTAGTTAATTACTAAAGGAGATTAATCAAGAGTGATTAATAAATGTGTTTTAATTAAAGTTTAATTACTTAATGTAATTAATTTAATTTAAGTAATTAATAATTAATTTGTAATTAAGGATCATTAATTAATATAATTAATGATGTAATTAAGATTGATTAATTAAGTATAATTAATAAATGAAGTGATTAATTAATGTAATTAATTAAGGTTTAATATAATTAATTATAGTGATTAATTTAATTAATTATAGTTAATTAATTAATGAAGTAATTAAAGGTTAATTACTATAAGTGGTTAAGGTTAATTAATTTGAGTAATTAATTAAAGATGATTAATTGAAAAAGGTAATTAAAAGATAATTAATCAAAGATGATTAATTGAAAAAGGTAATTAAAAGATAATTAATCAAGGATGATTAATTGAAATGAATAATTAGAGGATAATTAATTAACTCATTTATAATGGTTAAGTAAGCAGGATTTATAGAATGAAGTAATTAATTTAATTCACTTTAAATTAATTAGAGATGGTATAAATCATTACTTATAGATGGTTGAATAATATTGAATGCTTTGCATTGTTTGATATCTCTGATGAGATATGTGCTGATCTGTGATATGGATGTTTTGGTTGAACTATGATGATAATGTGAATTATCTATTGGTGATAATAGTGTAGATTATCTATTGTGATATTGTGAATTATCTATCTATGTGTATATAGTTAATAGAATTGAATTGTTTTAACTTTAAAACAACTTGGCCTTAAAAGATACGCTTTGGATTTCGATGAGACCGGGATCGGGTTTCCGTATACCGGATTTCCAGGTCTGGAGACCCGAATACCACATCGATCCAAATTTACGATAGGTCGTGAATCAAGTGAAGATGAAGATTCAGAGTGCAAGGGTTATTGTCGTTAACTCTGAGGGTGATTCCAAAACGAGTGTAACGAGATAATGCCTTCGGTTTCGTTCGAACCCGGAACGAACTTGTATGGATTGAATGCTTTCAGCACATCGTCAGGTGGACGATGAGCATTCTAAGTGATGTGTTCTTTTCTAAGGTAATCGTGACCTCAAGCCTCACAAACCGGGAATGGCTAAAACAGGGGAGGTGCAGCAAGGTTAGTGGGTAGCACCCAAGTAGGACAAGGTTACCTCTGTCTAGATGTCCCTTTCTATTTTCGACTTAGTGGTGCGGTTGCTGATCCCAACCGTGAGGTATCTTGTGCGGGAATTATCCAGTAAGGGATGTTCCGACCTTGTGTTGCAGGGGATTGGGAGTGATCCTCGGTACGGTGATCTAGGCCACGTACTGTGACGGGCGGTACCCCGGTAGCCCTGCCATTGTATGGAATCCAATTTCCAATAAGTGATAACGGACTTGATTGTATAACCCACTTTGTGGCTAGTATGCTGGAATTTAATAATGTAACAATTTCAGCTATTTCATATTTATTTGAAAACCCTAGACCCTATTATAATACAATCGAATTTCCTATCAAATGTTTTGGTTAGCGTAAGGTAAAAACTTACCCATGTTTATTTGTGGGGAGTCTTACGTGATACCTTTTCTTTCAAAAAGGTTTTGAAGTTAAACAAGTTTAACCTGTTACTCACACCAGACCCATGTCTGACCCAAGTTGTTTATTTCTGTTTTATAAACTCTTGGGTACTCAAATTTTTACGAGTAGCCAAGGGATTCAGGTTTAGCTTTGACGAGTAATCTGGAGGAGCAATGGAGCAGGAGGCTTCGGCGTTGTAGATATAGATAGTAGTTTTCCGCTGTGTTGATCTTTGTATTGATCTGTATTGTGTTGAGATGTAATAACTAGACAGATGTTTATAACTGTCTAGTATGTGATGTGTAATCTGTGTAACTCTGATAGATGATGTATATGATACTATGTAATATTTATGTGATATATTATATTTCGTTTCGTTTCCGCTGTGAGTATCTGTTGTTGTTTTCTTTTCTCTTCTTCTCTTTTCTATTTCTCACCCCTTTCTTTCTTTCTGTCGATGCGATTTTCCGGGAGTGGAAAGTCGGGTCGTCACAGCGATGAGCACTACAATTTCAACGGTGATGATTTAAAACGATGGAGTGGATCGTCAGCTACAAGGCCGCGTCCGTGCTGCCTTCACGCATGAAATTCCACGCGCTGGAGCAGCCGAGTTCGACAAGGTTGCAGGCGTTGGTGGCACACGTGGAGAGCTTCGATGTGGCATTTCCTGATCGAGGTTTAGATGAACGTTGGGGTCGCGGCAAATAGGGTTTAGAGGCGGCTCATGGGTTTAGTTTCGTACGTAAAAAAAACCTGGATGAGGAAGAAAGCGAGTAGCGGCCTGATGTGGAGCAAAAAGTATCAGCGGCTTAAATTGAATTAGGTTTAAAAATTAAATAAAAATAGTAAATTTGTTTATATTATAATTCGTTCAAACTTTAAAACACCATAACCTTTTCATACGAGGTCCGTTTCGCACGAAACAAATTGCGTTGGGTTCATATTAACGAGCACCACATTATGGAGCTAGTTTGGAGTCGATTGGTGCTAGTGTGAATTTTGAGTAAAATTAAACGCGTGTTTAATTTTATTCGGAACAAAACACTGCAACTGTTATTGGAAGCAAGGTGAGAACTTCTCACTCAATCGAATTGTGTTTCGATTTAAATTTTAAATAGTTATATTTTAAATTGGTTCATTGTGTGTTTGGATTGATGCTTGTCATTTGTTGCATTGAAATAGACCCTATACGCCGTATATTAAGCGGAGGTTATTATATTAAAAACATATACCGTGATATTCCACCTTGAACTAGAATTGGTATTATATATGTATTTAGAGTTGATTTCCCGTATTATATAGCGGATGAGACGCTATTGCGTCGCATAATAGCGGATAGTATTTTATAAATCCCATATACCACGATATTCCACCTCGAAGTGGAATTGGTATTGTGCTAACATCTATGGATGCAGGGAAACAGGTTGAAGGGATCCAACTGGATTCCTCAAACATTTGAACTTATTTCATATGTTGTGTGTTGATTATTTATAATCTCTGTGTGATTATCTTTGTGATTGAAATTGTTGAAGGCTATAGGTTAGCCGAATATATTTTTGGTATCCTTGGATACCGAAAATAAATAAAAATTGGATTTTTAAATTCAAGTGGAAAGTTTATTTTAAAACTTATTTTTGAGAATTGGATAAATTAAAAAGGAGTTTTAAAAAGATAAATTTATTTTTGAACCATATTGAATAAAATTCCAAATTACGGGAAAAAGGGCTTAATAAATGGATTTCGAAAATAATATTTATAAGTTGAAGAATTTATTTAAAATTTGGATTTTTAAATAGATTTTAAGAGATAAAGAAATTTATTTTAAAAAGGAAATAACCTTGGAAATTTATAAGGAAATTTTATCGGTTTTGGTAATTAATTAAGGATAATTAATTAAGTATTAGTTATTAATTAAGGGGTAATTTATGATCAATTAAAGGATAATTTAATAAATGTTTTTTGTAATTAATTGATTATTAATTTACCATAACTAGTAAAATTTATTCATAGAAATTTACCTGATTTAAATTAGTCAGGTAATTAAAGTAATCCAACTTATGGATGTTTGAATCGTATTGGATGTTGAATTATTTGATATCCAAAATATGTGATGCTTTGTGATATATCCTGTTCTGTGTTGTGATTTGTGATCTATTTATCTATGATATGAATATCTGTGATCTGTGAATTAAAGATAAGCGTTATAGTTTATACCGCTTATCAACTATATTTCTGTGTTCTGATCTGTGATGGTTGGATGTTGTTGCACTATTGTGTTAAACCCCTGGACTACACCATACACACACCAATGTGGATTTCACGTGGAAATCGGTTAAGTCACAGATTTTTGACAATTCTAAAGATTGAATTTTTGAATCCAAATTAGTTTGGAAATTGGAATTGAAAGTTTTTTTTGAAAATGAGTTTAAAAAAAAGAGTTATTTTAAATAACTTAATAAAATTGAAATTTGAATAATTTGATTTAAAATTTGAATTCAATAATTTGGGAATTTTGGTTTAAAAGATTATGCAAGTATAAAAGGTGTTTATATGGGTTTTTAACCATTTAAAATATGGTTTTGGACATTTAATTTTAAATCCAAGTTTTATACTTGGATGGCTTTAACCTATGTAATTGTAGTCGGTTTTTTTCCAAAACGAAAACTATCTGTTTTCAAATAATAATAGCTTTCATAAAGTGAAAAGATTTCCAATTTGTATCGAAACATTTCAAGTTGAAATGAAATTGTGAATAGTTTGGAAAAACTATGAATTAACCTTTGTGAAGATGATTAAGCTTTATCTTGAAATCAAAGAAGATTTTAAA
The DNA here is from genome assembly GCA_030737815.1 of Allium fistulosum. NCBI lineage: Eukaryota > Viridiplantae > Streptophyta > Magnoliopsida > Asparagales > Amaryllidaceae > Allium > Allium fistulosum. Next base: position 74,210,365 of record CM060903.1, read on the forward strand.
AGGTGTATCTTTTATATTATAAAAGATTTGAATTGTGAATAGTTTTGAAAGCTATAAGTTAAATCTTGATTTAAAGATTTAATGGGTTAATCCAATTGAAATGGGAAATGATTTGGGAATCTGTGAATGAATCTTTGTGAAATTGGGTGAACTTTGTGAAGTAAATCTTTTTGTTTAAAGATTTAAAATGGTAATTTGTTTAAACCATTTAAAGGAAAGGATTTGGGTAATATGTTGTGACTTAATTGAAATCCCTATATCCATATATTTTAAATATTGTGCTCACTATTCGGTTTAGCCGGGAAAGGACCTTTGTGTCATATAACCCATTCCGAATAAGTGATATGACGATATAGATAACATTTGAAGACCGATGGTGAAGACCGGGTATTTGTGAAAATGATAGGATGACCTATCGATTGTCTCTGCACCGTTAGCAACGGTATAGAGATTTCCTTTGTGATGGGAAGTTCGATCGGGATTGTGAATACCCGAATTGCAAGGGCTTCTTTGGAAGTGCCTTCGGTTCTGTTCGAACCCGGAACAGACTTGTATGGTTACATGTCTGACATTACACTTTGAGATATAAAGAAGATTTCTTTCAAATACATTTATGTTGGTGGTGGAGAATTTATTCTCTTAGCTTAACACCCTTCTCTGAGACGTACGAGCTCAGAGGTTATGTAGTTGAAGGTTATCAGCGATATACTCCCAATTTGGTAATGTGACATGCTGAGTGCTGCTGTGTGTTGATCATTTATTGATCATTTGTGATCAAAGCATGGCTTTGTGGAAAAAGCGTAGCTTTGTGGACGAGACTTCGTCAGACCTCACACCCCAAAAATGGTCGAAACAGGAATGATGCGGCAAGGTTATGAGGGTCGCTCCCTTTAGGGTATGTCATCTCCTTTTGGAAAAGGGTGGTGTCAGGTATGGAGCCCTGATATTTAACCTATGTGGTTGCTCCAATCTCATTTCTATGTGGTTGTTGTGTTGTGATCGAGGCCTCGGATAAAGGTCCCAAAGGACCGGGGGGTGGCATACTCGAGTAGTAGTTACCTAGTGACAGAGGTAACCCGGCCTTGTGTTGGCAGAGATCCGGGTAGGTTCTCGGGGCGTCCATCCAGAGGCGTACCCATGTGGCATAGGAAGTTCCTTAGCCTGACCATTTGTTGGAAAATCCAAAGAAACAATACGAGCATTTACGATTGCAATTTGTATAACCTATCTCCTCAGGCGGCAGCTATAGCAGGCATAATATAATGATACCTATGCTAGCTAAGATTAATATTGTATTTTCGAAATGATTTTGTACATTATGCACTAATAATAATATCCAAAGGATTTTGCGTAGTAAGCATGTTTGACTATCATAAGAAGAAATCTCCTCAAAGTCTGCGATTGCATTGTGTGTGTGGTGGGAGGTCTTATGGTAGTTTCATTTTCCAAAAAGCATTGCGGATGTCTTTTACTTCCTTTGTGTTGTTTTAAAGATAATAACTATTTTAAGTTCTCACACCAGTCCCATGACTGACCTGGAGTTTATTGTTCCTTTCCTAAACTCTGGGTGCCCATAATTTTCCACACGGCTGCCTAGAGTCAGGTTATCAGGTCATTCTGGATTTCAGAAGGCTTTGGAGCTCAAGTGGCGAGCTGGATGGCGAGACATAGCATTTGTATATGATATTATCTTTTCCGCTGTAAAAATTCATTTGTAAGGGCAAGTTCATATAGTTGTCCAGTTGTGTTGTATATTGTTGTTGTAAACTCTGATGATGATGTAATGTATAAACTGATATAGTTCTTTGATTTAAAGATTATTCATTTATCTATTATATGTTGTTCCGCTGCGATATGTGAGATTCTGATATTGTTTCTTCTTTCTTTCTTTCTTTCTTTCTGTCTTCTTCTACCTCTTCTTTTTAACCATAACAATTCGGTTTTCTGGCATTTGATTGCTCGGCAGTTGATATAGTGGACGTATTAATGTCGATTTTCGGAAGTCGAAAATCCCGAAGCGTTACAATCCGATAAAGATACCTTTGTCGGATTTAGGATCAAATTTATCTAAGTTATCTTTTGTATTTAAAACAAAACATTTACTTCCAAAAATTCTAAAATAAGATACCTTAGGTTTCTTTGAGTAAATAAGTTCATAAGATGTCTTATCAGTTAAAGGTCTAATTAAAATTCTATTTAAAATATAACAGGCGGTAGCAACTGCTTCTGCCCAAAATTACTTTGGTAAATTACTATCAGAAAGCATAGTTCTCGCACACTCTTGAATCGTCCTATTTTTACGTTCTACTACTCTGTTTTGTTGTGGAGTTCTTGGAAATGAAAAATTGTGAATTATTCCCTTTTTATTGCAGAATTCTTCAAACTTTTCATTTTCAAATTCACCACCGTGATCACTACGGATGGTTATAATTTTTTGAGAAAGTTGATTTTGAACCCTTTTTGAAAAATTCTTAAAATATTCAAAAGTATCACTTTTATGTTTTAAAAATATTGTCCATGTAAATCTAGAATAATCATCTACAATTACAAAATCATATTTACTTTTATTTATTGATAGAATTTGAGATGGACCAAATAGATCAATATGATGTAATTCAAGAGGTTTTGAGGTAGAAATTATATTTTTTAATTTAAAGGAGCTTTTTCTAAGTTTTCCTAGTTGACATGCATCACATAGACTATCTACTTTAAAATTCATTTTAGGGAGGCCTCTTACTAGATCATGTTTTGACAGTCTAGATAAGAGTTTGAAATTCAAATGCCCAAATCTCTTATGCCAAATCCAAGGGTCACTTGCATTTGCCAAAAGACACAAGTTATCATTTGAAATTTTCATACTAAGGATATAAATATTCTTTTTCCTAATTCCCTCAAATATTATGGTTGAATTATTATCTTCAAATTGACACTTATCTTTTTCAAATTTAATTTTATATCCTTTATCGCATAGTTTACTTATACTTAGTAGATTGTGTTTCAGATTCTTAACTAGCAAAACATTAGTAATAATAGGAGTTTCAGAGTTACCGACTTTGCTGATGCCGATCACATAACCTTTTGAATTGTCTCCAAAGTTAACCAGTCCTTCGTCTTTGTATATTATATCATTCAGCATATCTGGATTCCCAGTCATGTGTCTAGAACATCCACTATCGAGTATCCATTTGTTCTTTTTGATCTGCACAGTTTGTTTGTTCTGGATTGATTCCTCAACTCCTATAAAGCATGATTCCTGCACATCAAACAATCTTAGTAGACAACTTGTATTTGAATATTGATTATATGCAGACTCAAGAGACAATGATGATCTGAATATTTCTAAACAAGCATTAACAAATTTCTTAAACATAGCCATTTAAAAAAAAAACTTTTTCAAAATCAGATTATGAAACTTTTGAAAACCTTGCTCTGATACCAAATGTGAGGAATGCGGAATATGGATCTTAAGGTTAGAATGAACACTAGAGGGAGGGTGAATAGTGTTTATAAGAAATTACTAAATCTTTTTGAGTTATTGTTGATTTGTACACAAATGTATGCAATATTCAGACACAGATATAATCACAGAATCAAACACAGATGCATAAATAAAGTAAATGTAGTAAAGGAAAGAACACACCAGATTTTATACTAGTTCGGAGTTACCCTACATCCAGTCCCGCACAACTAAGTACGGATTTCCTTTCAAAAGGAATTCAACAATTACAACCCTCGATTTTAAGGCCACGAGGTACACCCTCCAGAATCACAATCCTCTGGGTAGAGATACTTGATTTCCGGGCAACAAGTTTACCCAATTGATTTCTCAAGGCTACAATCACACCTTTTCTCACTTGATTGATTTCCAAGGCTACAATCACACCTTTTATTCTATTGATTAAAAAGAAAGCCTATAACTCTGAATAGCACTGGGATCTTGTTGAGATAGTGATAGAGAATCAAACCAGAGATTATCTAGTTAGATTCAATGTTGATTTCGGCAGAGTGATGATAGAATTTTGAATAAGAAAATGTGGAAGAAGAAGAGAAGTGAAAAACCAGAAAATCTGATGTAAAATTCATTGAAACCAACCCTTATTTATAGAAGAACAACAGCCATGTCTATTCATGAAAGGTTATGGCGTATAGACACTTCTTTTGAAATTCAAATTTTTGGTCCTAACTGACACTATGTCGACATGGGGTACTAGGGCATGTCGACATCCCAAAGCATTTTTGAAGATTTGATTTTCTTTGAAAATAACCTTTATCTTATATTAAAAACTATTTAAACTTTATAAATATACTTGACTATAGATAAAATACATAGATAAATATAGAGAATAATATATATAAAATTTTACTATAATTTTATATTTAAATCTAAGTATAAATATATTATAATTAAAAGATAGTTTAAAACAAACGAAGTTTAAAACAAGAGTTTATTAAAAAACAAAAACAAAGAATATTTTAAGGCTAAAACATCTTTTTGAAAATCATTTGAAAAGATAATTTTTAAGGCTAAAACATTTTGAAAAGCAGTTTTGAAAATCATTCTGAAGTAGTTTGAAAATCATTTTGAAGTAGTTTTGCAAGCTTCTTCCTGCAGAATATCTCATCACATCAGGACTCGAGAACTTGTACAAAACCAGGATGTTCGTGGGTTTGTAAGCCACTTGACGTATGTTTGTAAGCTACTTGTCGTGGGTTTGTAAGCCACTAAAAAGGTAGAAATGGGTTCCATCCCAAAAGAAAAATGGAGTGAAGATTTCAGTGCTATTATAAAGTTTTAACATAATTCTAGACTCAATACTTATCTTGAAATCTTGAACTCTTGATAATCTTGATACTCATGAGTCTTCAATCTTGATATCTTGAATCTCTATACTGTACAGTCTTCATTCTTGGTACCTGCATGGTTAAATCCTGCATATACATATATATCTAAACTATAATGTTAGTATTTATATTTTATAATCTTATTCTAAGATTTTTTTCATCAAAACCATCAACTCATGGACTAACACAGTCGGCTGATATATGGAAGGGTCAGCTGAATACAAATGAAATCTATTCGCGAGAGCAACATAAAACATTGTCGACTAAAATGGAAGTTAGCCAATTGAACAGGGGAATCTCAATCGAATGAATTTGGGGAGGAGTCGACTGAACTTAAGGAAATTTACTTCCTAAGAGAGGATCCCTATTTAGTCGACCAAATAAGTTTAGGAAGTTAACTGAGTTGGGGTGTAGCGATTGAAATTTGAAATATCCGAATATTATTATTGTCTTATATATATATTTGTATGTATAATCTATCTACCTTGATTAAGTAGAAGTAAACATTTTTGTGGGATATGAAGATTTTCTAAATAATACTCTTTCATTATAATATAAAAAATAATTGCAAATTATATTCAAAGAGAAACTAGTACAAGCAAAATAACAACAAAAGATCATTTACTCTTCCAATGGCTCAGTTTCTTCTTCAAACGGTTCTAGTTTCCAAGAATTAGCTTGTTATGGCTCATATATTTTAATAGGTGTTGATGGTTGTATCGGAGGATTTCTGTTGGTACGAATGCTATTTTTAGTTGGCGATTTCCAACAAAACGCCATTAAGTTCTTTCTATAAAATATATAGGTTCACATTGTCGATGTTGCACCCAATACATTTTCTTTTGTAGTCCTATTATTTCTCTTTAACGACAATCTATATTATCGATACGATCGTCTTGAGAGGTAATTAAGCGAGCTTCGAGTTTGATTGATTGTTTAATTTTCTTCCCTTTAGGAGAAAAACCAGTTCTCTCTGAAGGAGAACATATAATTTTAAGAGAAAATAAGGAATTATCTTAAGAATATGACATGTTGTAGTGTTGATTCGTTTTCTTATTAAAATGAAACGTTTAAATACTAAAAAGGTTATTTAAAATAGATAAAAATATTTTTACGATGGAGACTATTAATTTATCTTAAACCAGTTATACTAATTGCTATTTTAGATAAAAATTCATTTAGTAAGTAATAAAAGTAGCTTATATAATTTTATGTGGAGAAACTATTCATAGGTGTCTTCTTAATTTTTAAGAATATATTTTTATTCAAAAATTCATTTAAAGAACAAATACCTAATTCTCCAAGCGATTTCAAAAAAGCTGTTTTGCATAATGGTATAGTGAAAATATCTACCATTTTCCGTATTAACAATTTCTAGAGAAATAATTTCTTTTTCTACGTTATCTCTTAGAAAATGATATTATATATCAATATGCTTTGTTCTAGAATGGTTTATAGGATTTTTAGAGAGATTGATTGCACTTATGTCATCCCAATATACATGAGATTTCTTAATGTCTTTCCAAAAATCTCTAACTATTTGTTGCATATAGATAACTGGAGCACAAGCTAAAGCGACTGAGATGTACTCAGCTATGGGTCGATAATAAAAAACAATTTTGCTTTTTACTAAACCACAAGACCAAAGATTGATCAATAAAGTGGTAAGTTCCACTAGTACTCTTTTGATCCGTCTTACAACCCCTAAAATCGGTGTCACTATATAAAACTAATTTAAACACTAGTGCATAATATGTCTGTTCTCTCGTCTCGTTTGCTTCGGTTGTCTTAGCAACCGAAGCAAATAGTATCATTTGTTTTGGTCTCCCCTTAACAACCGAAGTAATAGACCCTAGCAAATCAATATGTCATTTATTTGCTACGGTTATATTAACAACCGAAGCCATAAACTACTCATTTGCTTCAGTTGTGTTAATAACTGAAGCAATAGACCTTTAAAATATTAAAAAAAATAAGGCGGTACCAAATTTGTAGGCAAGCTCACAAATTTTTCCGTTAACCACTATTTACTTAAAATTTCCTTGCAAACTTCACCTGCCTCGAAGTCCTACCTCTCCCAAATTTTACTCTAGGGTTTCACAAAATCCCTTTATTCTCTACGTTGAAAATCTCAAAACTTCATGGCAGTAACACCCTACTTCTATTCGCCAGCCACGACTAGCTTTTCATCTCGTGGTGATGCTTAGCTTCTCGTTTCATGTCAAGGTGCACAACTTCTTTTCCATGGATGCGCATCTGATTTATTGTTGATCGACAAGTATGAATTTATTTTTAAACTCCAAAACAATTTAATTCTCCACATTTGCTATTTTGATTTTCTATTGCCTGTGTGTTTATGTTATGATCAGTTGATGGTGAATTTGAACTTCTAGGAAATTGATTTGCATCATACTAGAATTGATTTCTTTATCTATTTAGATATGCACTGATTCTGTCAAAGTTTTGAACAATAGATGCCTTTTACTAAGCTGTTGATGCACTGATTCTGTCAAAGCGTTGAACAATAGATGCACTGATTATCTAATTAGATATTCCCTATATATGAATAAATACGCGTAATTTTTATGGATATTATAATTTTTGTATACAGATTTTAACTTCTCCAAGCAAACGGTATTCATATAGCGTTGGAATAATTTAATCATATATATATTGAATAGTATTCTTTTTCTAAACTTGAAAATTTGAAATCTTTGTGAAAAGCAGAAAGAATACATTTTGACAAGCTGTATTCTAAAGAATTTGAATAAACTTGAGAGAAAAGAAAGAAATTTTATCTTCCAACATGCATGACGACTTTAAATTTATTGATCAACTACATTAAATAAAATAAAAAATCATAAATACGATCAATAGTTTATATACGCATTTAAGACATTTCATAGTCGAGTTGCACGTTATTCTCTAAAATTGACAATGTCAATTTCACGATCTTCAACTCAACTATGTGTATGAACTTGTCTGATATGCGTCGTTGGTCGAGATGTACGTGAGGATCTGATGAGGGAGGCATTACATATTTAATTAAACGTTGGCACACAAACATTGATGTGGTAGAAATTGGAATCATAGAGGTATAAATTATAACATGTTGCCAATAAAACATAAAATGTGCATTTCAAATGTTTCTGAAGCTAATTTCAACCTTTAAATTATGCCTGATTCAAATATCCAGTCCGCAAACATGTTTATTCAAATTCCATTTGATAAATCAAGAATAATTTACAGTGGAATACTATAACGATCCGCCTTTTAGACCCTTAAATGTCAATACTAATACATCAACGGTATTCATGTGTCAGACATCCAAGTGCCGAAAAAACATATTGTTAGGGTAAAATAAAACGAAAACGAAACAGTATAGGAAAAAGGAATACAACATCAGAACCTATTGCACATTGGTGAATTCATAATTATAAGTAGTTAATGATATACAATTGTAATCATTGTTGAAGAACAAACAATATATGAATAATTAAATAGTCTCGGAATTATAAATAAGTATTAAACATGTAACTTGCTAATGAATTTTTGTCTCCAATTAGGGAAGGAGCTTGTTTTCCACATCATTTGCAAGTTCGTGGATTGGTGTTTTTAATATGGTTGAATGACCTTGATTGAAAAGTATACATAATATGACGTTAGATGAACCCATTCAAGTGTATTTGCAACTAAATGAGACTAATGATAAGTAATTATGACTCATTTGGAATGATGAGTATTCTAGAAAAAAATTAAATTTCTTGTAAGTATAAAAGAAACGTTACGCCCTTTTTTGTTAGGTTGTCAGTGTGATAAAAATGTTGGAATGATTGAAATGTGAAAATAGAGTATATATATTGATATTAATTATTATTAATCATCAATTAATTAGATTATGGATTATTTAGTTATTTTTTCTAAACATTACTGTTGACATTGTATTTGTATCAAAAGGTAATCTATTTTGTCTTCTCATGAGTAGAAAAGTGAACTTAAAATGTTCGTAAATTATTATATTTGTATATTGCATATGATATTTGAAATATTGAATATATTCAAGCGTGTGTCAACTATTGATTACGTTAAGTAATGACTTGTTAATTTTTTTTCAGTAGTAATCATTATGATGGAATTATAAATAGTTACTTTTTATTTCCATATGTAAAGAAGAGAATTGAATTAATCAAACTATCGGGAGCACTATACAGAAATTCATGATTAAAGTCCTAATTTTCAGGAAGTTATACCTTTTTTAACTGGAAACATAGCGTCTCACTTAATGAAATTGCAATTTATAATATTTATCAATTTAACAATAATTGACATTTGCTGTTAAAATGCTAACTCATTCGAACATGCATTATTAAATGATGTTAATTTGGACTCTTTTTTGTTTTCTCTCTTTATGCGCATGAAGTTTCATTTGAATTTAATTATTTTTCTTTGTCAATACAATAAAGTTAGTTTTACACATCAAATTACTAACTTTTTGGATAATACGAATGTTGAAGTTACATATGTTACACCAAATTTTGGTATATTTTCATTTTTGAATTGTATTTAATTTTAGTGTGTCAATCTAAGTAGTTAATATCGGTATCAAGTACGTATCAGTCAAGTACCGATACGAGATATTTTAAAATATCGTGCTAATATCAGATAATATCGGTAAAATATCGGACATGAATAGAACATGCTATAAATGATATTTTACTATGTTATTAGATATTATATTTTCAAATATTTGGATAAATAATGCCAAATTACTATCAAAGACTGACTGCATATAGTTTACAGAATATAGTCGGTTTACTAAGATATTCTATTAAATACAATTATAATACAGACTCGTAAAAACAGAGAAATTTGTATACTATACGTCTTTATTAGTTTCTACGGTTTATACTATATTCATTGTTTTCTCGGTCATCTAATCATATATATTGCTTTTTCAAAATTTCATGTTTATAGTTTCATCGTTTTCATTTTCACTTAATTTATCGAGTAAGCAATGTTGATTTGATACTAATTACAACTTTAGTTCTTTTCTTATTGATATGTTAAATATATAACTTTACTGTTCTTTAAATTTTAGTTCTTGGTGCGAGGTAATAACAAATAAAATGAATTTTCATAAGCTAACTTAACATTTAGAAACGTGAACAAAAAAACTAAGAGAAGAAGTAACACTTTCATGATCTTGTTTTCAGTGGTAAAGTCTTCATGGAAAATAAAACATATAAAATAATGGAATAAGTAAAGCTTTCTTTATTGAATGACTAATGAAGAAGACCAAAACAATTTGGTTAAAATAAAAAATTTTGGTGTTGAGATTTCAAATATGATCTAGGTATTGTAATTCACCATATACAAAAAAGTATTGAGAATGTGAAGATATATATTAGTAAATAAATTTTCTTCAACACATACAATAATGAACATTCTTAAAAATTACGGGTACTTTACACTAAATATTGAAGCGATGTATTGACAAATATCAGATGATATATCGGTAGTGATATTTTAGGTGATATTTTGAAAAAGTATCGGTTTTGGAGCAATATGAGATATATCGGTGATACATCATCAATATTTTGGAAAAGGCGATATTTTGAAGAAGTGTTGGCTTAGGAGTCATATGAGATATATCGGTGAAATATCAGCGATAGTAGCTTCAGAGGTGTAAATATAGTGATTTATGACTATGTGGACCATTCTGCATTTTTATTAATAACCATAATGCATGCATTTATGACAATGAATGGCTGCATTAATTGATACTTTACTATTTCATGTTGCCATGATATGTGTAAATAGAGAAATGCATACTTGTGAATGCATATTTTTTTTCTCCTTTAATTTATTCAAAGTCACAATGGAAAGAATTATTGATCATAACTAAGATAACAAATTTCTAATAAACAAACTATACCAGCATGAGATGTAGTTGAAACCTATGAAGGTTGATTAAGTTGGTTTCAATTTTTTCATAATAGTAATTTATGTATTTAATGCTTTTATATAACATGTTTTTATAACTTAAACAGGTCTTTTATAAACATCATTGAAATATTAACTTTTGATATTTGAAAATACAACAATTTTATAAAACATTATATAAATAATGATAGACAATAAACTAAAACATTTAATGAAATGAGATATTTTAAATGTGGTACCTTAATAGCGATATTTCAATAGTTTATACAATAAGTAATCAATTTACGATAATTGAAATCATAGGATGAAATGCATATAACACGCATTGGAAATACCATGTTTCGTCTAATTTTGTTTCGTAACTTTTCATATTAATAAATTAATCATCCCTGTGACATATTCGATTATGGATGTTGATTACGACATTCCAACATTATTGCTAAACATTGTGAAAGCAAAATAACATATTTAATATTTTAAAACCTAGTTTTATTATCATAAAGATAATAGTTAATTTCATAAGGTGATTATATGTTTAATTTAAAATCTTATTTTGAGCATGTTATTGAAATAAAGTTCAGTAAATATACAATGAAACTTTGACTTCTTTTGGAAAAAAAATTGAAAAATGGAGAGAGAGCAAAGATTTACAATCATTTTAGCCCTAAAAAAATATCCATGAACAAATGAATTAGCATTTAACATGATTTGAAATACTAAGAAATCAAATATTAGAAACATTAAGATTGCACTCAACAATCATAGAATATTCTATCAGGATACCAAATGTATGAAAAATTGACGTGAAAGTAAAACTTAGGAAGTCATACTTTTTTAATTCAAAATAATGAAATTAACTTACTCATTACCAACTGAGATTTTGAATTTTATAAATGTACAAAGCCAAGAGTATCACCATTGAGTTAATTGATAATGGAAGCTCTAGCCATGAAACAGTGGTCGTGGGCATAAATGTAAATGTTAACTGTAACAACCCATAATTTTGTAAATATTTTTAATTAATTTTATTTTGAAAACTTTGATTTTTAAATCATTTAAAATTGAATTTTGGAAATTTTCCAACGTATTTTTGGATTACGTTTGTAATTTATTTTCCAAATATATTAAAATAAACATTTTCTAGAAATTTAATATTTTGGTCAAACTTTGACTTTCATTTGAAAACTTTAAATTTGAATTTTTAATTTCAAATCTTTTTCTTTGAAGCAGAATATAATTCTGATATTCGTTCTTCTTTTCGTTTCGTCAAATTCTGATTATACTTTTTAAATTGGATAAAATACAGCGTTTTACATGCACTTATTTTTCGTATTTTATTTTATATTTTCCCTATGTCAATCTCTTTATTTTATTTTTCTATTTTCCTATGTTCATTTCTCATTTTTATTTTCTATTTTTATTTTTTTAGACTTTGATTTATTTATTGGATTTTTATTTTTGATTTTGGCTTTGGAAATTTCAAGAGACTTTGGTTTCTCTTTATATAACTATTGCCTTTTCATTTGCCTAGCTCTTTACATCCATATCCATCCATTTTATTGTCATTAGTCGTGCTTCTCATTTTCTAATTCACGTACAAAAATTCACTTCTCCTCCTCATTTCAATTCTAGAAAATAATACAACAAATCATAGCTTCCTTATCTTCTTTCTTCTTTCATTTTTCTTTTGCTTTTCTCTTTTGTTTGCCTCAAGTAGCCTCGGCATCTCCATCATCCAACCCCTTTGCCGACCACCACCTCCTCCTCCACCATCACCATGATCTACCACACCCCTCTCCATCACCACCTAGCCCATGCCGTGGCTCCTAGATGAAGACCACATATATTCACCACTTCCTTCCTCCTAATTAGCCTCGGCCACCAATGGTTCCACCACCTCCATGCCATGATCTACACCTCAAGCCGTGCCTTATGACTTGATCCATGCACACAAGTCCAAGACCGAGCACTCTAGACCCATGGCCGAACCCAAAACTCTTCTTGCCTTTGACTTTTGCCTTCCACCACCTTGTAACTCCCACCTCTTCAATTTCCTAACCATGGCCGTGCCTTATAACTTCATGGCCGAGCCTATGTTGCTTCAAACATGATGAGGCCGAGCACAACATGATGTGGTCTAACCCTATAGTGATGTGGCCGAGCCTATGTTGCTTCAAACATGATGAGGCCGAGCACAACATGATGTGGTCTAACCCTATAGTGATGTGGCCGAGCCCCTTGTTGATTTAAAGCAAGGTTATGTCACTTTGATTCATCATTTTCCATTGCTTTAATCTATATTCTTTTATATTGAATCTATACTTATATTTGTTTGTGTATTTGTTTGTACATAAGATTTGGATCTGACTCTTCATCCACTCAAAATATAGTTGTGCTTTGTCGTTCCTTTTCGTGCTTTGCGAAGTTTGGATGTGTGTTTTGAATTTGATTCTAGCTTTTAAAAAGGTGAGGTTATCACTCTCGACATACGTACTTTTATAATTGTGAAACAATGGCATGTGAATTGTCGAAAATTTATATGTTATGTTAATATGTTCATATATGCCTGTGATATGATTATATGATGTTAAATTCTGTTTATATATTTGTTACTTCATCTGATATGATTATATGTTCTACTGTTCATTTCTTTACTGATTCTCACACTGCAAGTTCCATTTCACTATGAGGTTGAAATGATACATACCCGAACGGACTTTAGAATAAGGAGAAATCATTATGAGCTGAAATGATAGGCTCGGGTGGTTTTTATTGTATTTTATTTGACTTGGGATTGCGGGTTTGAAATGATAGAACCTGGATTTTTCTTTTAAATTACGGATTGAAATGATACATATCCATATCACTTGACCTAGATTAGAAAATATTATACAGACCCATGGTTATATATTTAAAAAAATATTTTCTTAAAATGTTTTAAGTATTTTTAAGTTTTAAGATATATGAAAATTTTACTTAAAAATTTGATTCAATGATTTAAATATATGGAATTTTATAAGTCAATAAGTGGTTTGATTTTAAATTATAAAGTTATATTGGTTTCCTATAAGTTGGAATCTTTATATATCAATAATTGGTTTAAATTGCAATTTAAAGATCTTTATTGATGATAAATAACTTAATAATTAAATTTGATTTAATGTGGAATTTTTAAATCTAACCTAGTGATGGTATTAGATTTTATTTTATGAAATAGATATGTTGTGTAAAATAAATAATTATGATTTAAAATGGTAAAATGTATCTTAAATTATGACTTAACTTTATAATGGAAAACTTGGTTTCAATTGGAAATATGAAGTTTGACTTATTAAAATAATATTTTATTTATGAAATGGGTATTTTAATTTAAGTATTAAGTTATTTGTTAAAATAAAAGTTAGGTAAATTAATGTATTTTGACTTGATAAATGAATTATAATTTAAATTGGATATTGGTTAAATAAATGTTATTTTATTTAAATTATAAGTTAAGTAATATCCAAATAAAAAAATCTTGAAAAGTGAAATAAGTTTGATAAGTTAAAAATGATAAAAGTTGAAGATATATTGTTTTTAAATTGTTATAGTAAAAAATTTATAATAGTATTTGTAGCATTTCTGAAATGCTATGGGTTTCAGGTAACATTCTATAAGTGCTACCGTTGCTGGAAATGAACTGTTTTTGAAATACTAATATATCTACTGCAGCAGTTTATAAGTGCTGCTGTTTCTGAAATTAAACTAGGTTTTGAAATACTAAAATACTTACTACAACAGTTTATAAGTGCTGCTGTTTCTGAAACTAAACTGTTTTGAAATACTAATACCTACTGTAGCACTTTATAAGTGCTGCTGTTTTGAATTTGACAATGTTTTTGAAATGTTAATATATTTACCGTAACACTTTTTACGTGCTGTTGTTGCTGAATTTACAATGAACTTTGTTAATGAATATTATTTTTAAGCGTGTTATGATTTTTCTAAATATTATGATTTCCAAATGATAACATTTTAAAAAGTTATGGTTTCAAAGTATTATGGTTTCAAGGGTGTTATAACCTTAAAAGTACTGTGATTTTGGGAAATGAATTTATTTGAAATAGTATTTAATTAAGAATTTTCTTTGTATATATATTGATTTGCAATTGAAGATTTAAGAATATGACTTTATAAAGTGGTTTTGGTTTAAGATGATTTAAAAAGGAATATTTCAAGTTTAAATAAATTGAAGGAAATATTCAGTGATTGGAAATTTGGGTTTGTTCAAATGATATTTTGGTTTTGGAGTATAAACTAGTTTTGAATATGATATTTTGGCTTTGAAGTATAAACTAGTTTTGAAACGGATATAATATTTTGGTTTTGGAGTATAAACTAGTTTGAATATGATATTTTGGCTTTGAAGTATAAACTAGTTTTGAAATGGATATAATATTTTGGCTTTGAAGTATAAACTAGTTTTGAAATGGATATAATATTTTGGGTTTGAAGTATAAACTAGTTTGAAATGGAGATGATATTTTGTTTTGAGGTATAAATTATTTCGAAATAAATATCCATGGGTTATAATAACAATTGGTTGGCAAAGAGACCGGGATCAGATATGGACATACTCTCTGTCGATACCGAAAACCACTTTGACAACCGTGTACGCGGTGGAGATTCCAGAATGAAGTAGGATGGTGGCGACGATTCCTATTGAGGTATATACGTGGACCTGACTCCCGTGAGTTGGCATAAGGTGGCTAAAACAGGAGCGATTGACGGGCCAATGAGGTAGCACCTCTGATCGGACACATTCCTTCGATACCATTCCATTACTTTGTGATTGATTTGGTGGCCACCCTTCGATTTTTGATTTGGGAGTGTGTTCTGAGGTGGGCGGTAGTGGCTACTATGCGTTACCACCAGTTCGGATGTGTAATTGGTATATCTACCCTGGCATTGCCTCGTTGTGTCATGTCATCTACCATAGCGAGCTTTACTACGAGTTTGGATTTGTGCCGTAGCCTGTGGAGTATTTAGGGTAGCCCTCGATCTGGAGGTACGCTAATACTGGATAGACTACTAGGACTATTATGTGTTAAGGGGGATATGGGTACTCCTTAACGCTATTTAAAAGTAAGTTTATTTTACTATTAGACATTATTATAATAGCGAATATTACTACATAGTAAATAGTTTAACGGATCCTTAAAGAATGGGCGATCGCAAGCATTCTTTAAGTTACTTGTGCAGTTTATTACAGTTCACTTGAGTTGGTTTACATTGTATAAGTATGTATGTCCTGACCTGTGCAGTTAAAGCGCCCTGCCGCTAAATAGCGTTTGTAGTGCGAAAAGTTGTAGCGGAGATATATCGGGGATATAACAGGATATAGCGGACGACTTTAAAAAGAGGAATGATGAATATTCTACATTAAAAAGAGGAACAAGTATTACTTATTATTTGCCACCAAGCAAAACAAGTTATAATAAAGTAAAGATAAACAAAGTTGACACTTAAAAAGTTAGAACAAGTTATAATAACCAACCGCGTATATCATTGTTACATCAACTTTAAAGTTACCATAAAACATAAAAGAAAGACATCAAGCAAAATGCTTATTTATAGGAAAGGGGGATATAGCAGGGCAACAAAATCGGGGATATAGCGGATTATTGCCACAATATCTAGGATAATAGCGGATCCGCTATATTAGGCCGCTATATAGGAATATCGTTGCCCCAAAAGTCCGCTACGGGATATATCGGGGATATATCGAGGCAATATCGGGGAATTGACTGCACAGGTCCTGACTCGAGTGTTTTGTGTTTTGCTTTACGCTCGGGTCAAACTGAGTGATACACCATTCGAGACTCACCTTCGGAGTTGGAGCTTTGCTTGAAGATCCTGCTATCTATTTCGCTTTCAGTTATCCAGATGATTCCCGTGATATATTCAGCTTTGTACTTGGTTATCGTATTGAGACTTATGTTGTATCTTGTTTAACTTTGATGTATATATATAGTAGCTTCATGAACTACTATCTCTTTGCTTCCGCTGTATTGTTATATTACTCCGTGTTTGTGATCTATGATTTATTTACTGTATATTCTGAGTTTTGCCAAATTTATATTTACAATCTATTGTTTTGAATTATTCAAGTCCGACATGTGTGGATTTATTGTCGATTTGAATGGTCCAAAATAGTGGGTCGTTAACAAAAGGGCAGATAAGGGCCCCCCTTCTAGCATCGAAGTGTTGACGATATTTTTCGTCAACCTCAAAATTACAGTGGACTTTTGAAGGTATTAAATTGAATGGTTCAATCCAAGATTTGTTATGTATGAATATTATTAGAAATATAAAATAAAAAATGCGAACGTAGTGAAGAGACATATATTGGTTTGGTTCTTGTTAAACCTAGCTACATCTAGTTAAGAGGGTTTGTGATTTATTGCTTTCATGAAGAACACAAAGTTGAATACATGGTAACATAATTATACGTTTTCAAAGTGAAGTCCCTTTCTCATTGCAGAAGAAGGTATATTTATAGCTGAAAATTATTAATGTCATCTTGCCGATGTGATGTTGAGGTGGACGGATGAAATGAGTTGTTGGACCTACCGTTAAGTGTGAGCTGTTCATCTAGTAACTAATGGTTTAATGAGTGAAATCAAATGAGATTTTATGACTGATCTAAAACCTTTTAAATGGAAGTTAATTGAGAGATTTATGGGTCTTTATATGGATGTTTCGTTCTCATTGAAATTAACATTTGTTGAATGTTTAAAGAGAAACTGTGATTCTTCAATTAACAAAAATAAGTGACTAATATGGTATATAATATGGACGGAATGCCATTTATCATGAGGAAAATGTTATCTCTGGTTTTTGTTAAAGGGCTCCTATTTTGAATATGAGGGGATCAAAAAGTTCGATCAACCTCTATCGAAAAAATACACTATGTGTGGTGACTTCATACCCATAATAACATCCAAATTCGGTGAACCCGTATCGAAGAACTCATGATATTTAAAATTGGTGTCCCTTTAATAATGCTCTTATCTATTATGAAGAAAATTTCATCAATTTATGTAGAAAATGACATTTATCACAGAAGAAAAGGTTAATTAAAACATGACAGTTAAATAAATACAATTAGTATTTAGTAATGCTAAATAATGAATGTTTATCATGGTTGATGGAAAGAAAATAAAATAAGAATAAATAGTTGATAAGTGTGGGTGATTAAAGGAAATAATTGAGTTGCTAACAATTATGTGAGATTACTGAAGAAGGAGGTAAGGAGGAATTATCGATCTTTCATTGAAACATAATGGTTGCAGGGATGGTTTGTGGAAACCTAACATTTAACTGATGTAAGAAGAGTTATATTTTGAGCTTGATTTCGATGCATGCCATGTAATAGTGGCATGCGAGTAGATGTCTATGAGCATTCACGTGCCATTTAAGAATATATTGTGTGCACAATTGAGTACAACAATTGGACATCCCAAGATCTGAAGCATTGGTCTTCTTGTTATTGTCTCTTGTAATCCAAACTATTTTGAGAGAAATAAAGTAACAAGAAAATCCTCATGGTGGATGTAGGTCAACTTAGATCGAACCACTCTAATCTTCTCTCTTTATTTAATTTGCATTTTATTCCTCATTTTTCATTTTCAAATCAAGATATTAGTGAGTAATCTTCGTTAATATCAATCCTCCACTATAATTCCAAGGTTGGCTAATTTATAGTCAAAAATAAATTAGCAAGAAATGTTTCTTTCAAGAGATTTCTTAATAAAGTGAAGTCCCATATAGAATTTTTAAGGGCATATCTGGTTTTAGGAATATAAAAGCGAATAATGTTATTAGTATTTCTCATTTCGAGTTTAATAATTATCATGGGCTAGATTCTTGTATATTACTTGAAACCTAACTTAGTTTCTAGACCTTGTATTGTATTTCGATTTATTATTTACATTTTTATTGCCTGTCGTAACACTCCATTGATTCATATTTTTCCTTCGTATACACACACACACATTCTTTGACAGTTGTTACTATCTAGTATAAGTACATACATACATATATGCATACATACATACATACATATATGTGTGTGTGTGTGTGTCTAATAATTATTTTTCAAGTTTTAGAGGGCTATAGCATATCTTGACTAAATGCACTTGCACTTGCTATGTTGAAGCAGCGGCAAGTTAATCGTCACAAGATTGGCTTTCAAAGACTCTTATAGTCAAGGCTTAGCTGACCTTGTAGCTTTAACCTTTGGTTCTATTCTTCTATTTCCAGCAATTTTACATAGTTCATATTCTTTTCACTCTGATTTTGCTGCTGTGCACTTTTTGGATAGTTCTCTCAGTATATCTCTTTATAAATATTTTTTATGTAAACTCTAGTTTCAAATGCGGTGTTATTTTACTTTTATGCATGTATGGGTTTATGGAGAGAGTTACTTGCCATGCTTGTTAGCGTCACCTACTTTGAGTATGGAATAAAATAACATAGTTCTCTACTTGAAAGAGAATCACTCATTTACTAAAAAAATATTTAATCTAAAACTAGTTTTGAATTAATATTAAATAAACTCTCAGTTTTAGGTTTAAATCTAAAACTATCAAGGACTTCTAGCTTAAGTGGTTAAGGTGTGGCATTTTTGACAGAGGTTTTAGAGGTCATGGATTTGAGCCTCTAAGACATGAAAAAGAGTGCTCTGCTTGAATAGAGTATCACTCATGTTATCAAAAAAATTATATATATAAATATATGCGTGCAGGCGTGCGTGCGCACGCACACACAAATGCACAAACTTAAATTTGAAGAAAAAAAATGCATATACATTTTTTTGTATTTGCTGTTTAAATTAGTCAACTTATTTTAAAATTTAAAGTAATATTTAAACTCCTTTGAACTATATATATATATATATATAAATATATGTTAGTAAAAATAAAATATTTTTAATTAGATATAAGCTTATATATGTATGCCGAAAATATAAATATTTTATTACCTAATATATAAATATATATATTTTAAAAATTATTATATACGTACGTACGTACGTACATTTCTGAATATAAATATTAATTAAATAAATGGGTGGAAAACAATATTAATATTGGTGTAGCTATATTAGTTATTAGATGTACATATATATCCCTTTAGACATTATTTTTATCATATCACCTATATACATTTATTAACTTTAACTCATAACAGTTATTTATACGCATGTTCTCATGTTACCCTTAGGTTATATAATACCTGTTTAATATAGTTATAATGCTCGTAATATGATTATAAATATATAAAATTATTTAAACATAAAATTAAATTAAACTTAAATTAATAATAAAACATTATTATTAAACTACAATAAATAGATATTTCCAAAAAAATTAAATAAATTAAAATATTTCCCAAATTCTTTTATTAATAAATACTAAACATGATTTAGTATAAAATTTATTAGTATAAACACAAAATAAGATCTGTGCAAATTAACATAAGGTAAATTTTTTGAAAGTCACCATTTTATCCCTGCTGTTAATGCGTCTGATCCAACAATTAGGATCTTAATCGGGAAAAGCATCATGTTTCAATCGGGCTCTTTGTGGTCAGCAATTCAATGAACTGCATTGCCTCCATTTATACACAATTTTCACGAAGCAAGAGAAAATGTTATAATTGAAAAGCTATAAAGGATAATTATGGCATAAATGGGTGATCAAGAAGCATAAAATAAAGCTATTCTACTAAAATATGAGGTACTATACTTTTTAAAGAAGAAACAGTAGTGAATCTTTAATGAAAATATATTAGAAGATGTAACGACCCCGAAATTTAAATTTATTCAAATATATAATTAAAAGAATTTTTGAATTAAATTGGGTAATTAAATAAGTTTTTGATAAAAATTTGTAGATTTAACTAGAAAATTGGAGCGAGTTTCCCCGATCGTATATGAGTGAATTTGAAAATAATAAATATATTGATATATATTCTATTTGAGTTTAAATTGTAAAATAAATGATGATGATAATATTAAAGTAAAATGTTTGAGATAGAATAAATTAGAAATTCAATTACATTGTAAAATAATAAAATAACAAATACAACTTGAACAAAAGTTAAAATAAAAGAGGAATAAAAATAAGACAATAAAACAAAATGAATACACATACAAAAAAAAATACAAAGTAAACAAAACCAGACCGTATATTCATATTCATATTCATATATTAAGTAAGACAAACCAAATACAAAGAATCTTCAGCCGAGATAAAAAAATGTAGCCCCCATAACATTCTTGTATCAACCATCATACCCTATCACATCTCAGCCCATACATGTTGTACAAGTAGATAAATCCCTGTAAGCTTCCTTTTCCTTTGTATCAACTCTCTCTCTCCAGCTCATTCTATTCGAAACTGAAAGCATATTTTAAAAACTAAAACAAAACTGAAATGATAAGAAAGAAGCAACATCTATTTGCAACCAGAGATGCTCTTCATCAAAACATTGAAAAACCAGAAAATAAGCATCACTGTTTTCAACCTCAAGTTCATTCAATCAGGAAAGAAAAGAAAAGAAAAGCAATTGCAAATTTTCACAAGCCAGTGATATATCAAACTCTGTTGTTCTTCTCTGCTTCAACAAAACCAGGTGAGCAAACTTTAAATTTTAAACTAGTTCTTTGACTCTGATTATCCGTGATGATCAATAGGTGTTTGTGTATGCTTGCTTGTATATGTATTCATAGTAAGAACAGTATGTATGTTTTGTTACAGGCAGATAAGCTAGTTCCAGGTTTACAGAGTAAAACTTTTAAAAGGAAAAATCCTTATCACTTAATCTAGTTTTAGATAGGATCTGATTATCAAACAAATATTGTTTGAT
This sequence comes from Allium fistulosum, assembly GCA_030737815.1. Taxonomy (NCBI): domain Eukaryota; kingdom Viridiplantae; phylum Streptophyta; class Magnoliopsida; order Asparagales; family Amaryllidaceae; genus Allium; species Allium fistulosum. The sequence continues at coordinate 74,232,064 of CM060903.1, forward strand.
TTGACCTAGACTAATGTTTAAATATTTTAGTTAGCCAAGATAAGGCTTGTTGTCTCTGGAAGTATTTAAAACAACTGTGTATGTTGAACAAAGTTAAAACTCAAACTTTTTAATTTATAAATTCAGTATTTTAAGTTGAATACATCAACAAAAATAGGATTTTTAAAGATAAAATGATGATTTTAAATTGTGTATGTGATGAGCAGTTCAAAGATGAACTGGAAGTGAGTTTCGACCAATTTCTGGTGAACTCGAAGTCGAGGGTGGTCGGGGTTGCGTGAGTGGATGAAGAAGCCTATGGGGGTGATGGGAAAAATAGTGAATGGCGTTGTAGTTCGTCGTGGAGGAAACGGCGACGAAATCTATTTTATAAACCTAGTTTTAGTGGTGATTACATTTTGGTCTAGATCGAATGCCACAGGGCATCGAGTGCAACCGGAGTTTGGTGGTTGGTAGCGGGGTGTCAAGTGAAGCCGTGGCCGGAATTTTCGTGGCCACCGGTGGACGAGGCGGCGGGGACGAAGGCTTGTTCCAGGTTTGATCGATCCCTGTCTTTCTTGTTTCAGGTGGGTGGAGTCTCGAATTCGAATTTCGAGATTTGGGGATGGTCTGGTGATCTCGATCGGCTAGAGTGATGGTGGTGGATGGGTTGACGTACTGGTGGGTGGCCGGAGGTGGGCGAGGCCACAGTGCACGTGCACGGTGCACTCGGTTGATATGGTGTTTATTCGAGTTACTCCAGGCTTTACTCGTAGCAATTTGAGTTTTGCTCGAAGCAGTTGGTGGGTTTGCTCGAAGTCCGGTTGGCATTGGCTCGAAGTACTTTGTTTGGGCTCGAAGTCACCTGGTATATGTCTCGGATAGATTAATTTCAGGTTTTAAAACCTGTAAGCTTCAAAATGTAAAGCAGATATTAAACTAAGTTCAAAACAAAATTTAGTTTGGGATAAAATGAAGTTTGAAGCTCAATTTTAAAATTTAATAAAGTTTTAAAAATTTAAATTTTATAACAACTTTAAAATGAAAGAGTAAAGGAAGCTCGGGAAAATGGAGGGGAAACTCGGGTTTGGTCTCGGGACAATGACGGGTTGGCTCGGGTTTTGTCTGAGTATTTGACGTTACAGTTTTAAAACTTTAAACAAAACTAAGTTAAACTTTTCTTAACAACTCCTTTTAAAATAATTATTTGTTTAAGTTTGAAATTAGTTAAAGGTAAAAAAAAATGAATTATATTAAAGTAATTAAGTTTAAAGTGGTTTAATATCTATAGCCGTTATTTTAAAATAAACTTTGAATTTGATTAAGGTTGATTAATTAATTTATGTAATTAATTAATGAATGAAATTAGTAAATTAATGTGATTAATTAATTAAGGTAATTAATTTGAGAATAATTAATTTAAGGTTAATTTATTAATTGAAGATAATTAATTAAAATAATGAATTAAATAATTAAAGATTAATTATTTAATAATTAGAGGTTGATGAATTATAATTAAAGGTTAATTAATTTATTATTAAAAGTTAATTTATAAATGATTAAAGAATAATTAATCAAAAATGATTTATAATATATTAATGTTAATTAACCAGGATTAGTAATTCATAAGAAATAAATCTGATTTAAATTAATCAGATAATTTATTGATCTTACCTATGGATGTTTAGAATTTATTGAATGTTGAATTGTTTGATATCCCTGATTTGTGATGCTTTGTGATACGTCCTGATTTTTTTGTGATATGCTTTGATATATCGATGATGATTGTGTATGATTTTTCTATGATATATTACTATGTGAATATGAAACCTTTGACCCGTAAAACGGCACTTGAATTTCGATGCGACAGGGAGTCGGTTTCTAGTTGGTTATCCGAAACCCACATCGAATTGTAATAGTGAATCTTTGTGACTGATAAATTTATTTTATCTATGAATCTGTGAATGAAGATAAGCGTTATCGATTATATCGCTTATCGATATATCTGTGATGATTGATGTTGCACTATTGTGTTAAACCCCTAGACCACACTTATACACACACCAATATGGATTTCACGTGGAAATCGGTTAAGTCACAGATAATTTAAATTTGATGTTTTTGAAATTGAAATTTTAATTTCAATTGATTTTGAAATTAGAAATTTGGGGTTTAAAGTGAAAAGCTTTTGAAATGGAATTTCAAAGATAAAAGTTATTTTAAATAACTTAACCGAGTTTTGAAAATTTAAATAGTTAGATTTAAATTTGAATTCAAGTTTGAAATTAAATCTATGATTTGGAAACTAGGGATAAAAGATATTATAAATGTGTTTGTATGAATTAAACCATTTTAAAAGTATTAATTTGGGAATTTGAATTTAAACCAAGGATTTTAACTCGTATGAATGAATCAGATTTCCAAATTGAAAACTGTTGTTTTCAAAAGAATAAAAGCTTTCAGATAAGAAATGAAATTCCAGTTTAATTAAAGGAATTTCAAGATTTAATTGAAAAATGATTTTTCCAAGTTATGAATGAATTCTTTTTGGAAGCTATGAATTAAATCTGTTTATTTTTAACAGATTTAATATGATGATTTGTTTAACCCATTCGAAATGAAATTGTTTTGAAAGCTATAAGTTGAATCTTTGATTTAAAGATTTAACGAATTAATTTAAACTGAAATGGAAATTGATTTGGAAAATCTGTGAATGAATCTTTGTGAAATTAAGTGAACTTTGTGAATTGAATCTTTTTTGTTTAAAAAGATTAAAATGGTAATTTGTTTAACCATTTGAGAAGAAAGTTTGGGTTTAAGTTGTGACTTAATTGAAATCCCAATATCCGTATGTTTTTAAATATTTCGCTCACTATTCGGGTTAACCGGGAAAGGACCTTTGGGTCGTATAACTCATTCCGAATAGTGATACGTCGTATATGGATAGCATTTGAAGACCGGTGTTGAAGACCGGATATTTTTCGAAAATGAAAGGACAACCTGTCGAATGTCTCTGCACTGAGTCGCGCCGGTATAGAGATTTATATCACTCTTTTGTGACGGGAAGTCCGGACGTGATTGAGAGTTATCCGGAATTGCAAGGGCTTCGTGAGAAGTGCCTTCGGTTCTGTTCGAACCCGGAACAGACTTGTATGGATACATGTCTGACATTACACTTTGAGATATAAAGCCGATTTCTTTCAAATACATATCTGTTGGTGGCGGAGAATTTATTCTCTTAGCTTAACACCCTTCTCTGAGACGTACGAGCTCAGAGGTTATGTAGTTGAAATTTATCAGCGATATATCCCAATTTGGTAATGTGGCATGCTGAGTGTTGCTGTGTGATGATCAGTGTTTGATCATTTGCGATATGATCATTTGTTTGATCTTATATCTTTGTGATCATAGGTTGATCATTTGTTTGACCCGAAGCATGGCTTTGTGACAAAGCGTAGCTTTGTGGACGAGACTTCGTCGAACCTCACACCCCGGAAATGGTCGAAACAGGAAGGATGCAGCAAGGTTCTAGGGAGTAGCGCCCCTTAGTGTATGTCATTCCTTCTGGATAAAGGTGGTATCATGGTATGGAGCCCAGATACTTAACCTCTGTGGTAGCTGCAAATTTATTACTTTGTGGTTTGTTGGAAATCGGGGATCCTCGGGAAGATCGGTGACGATCGGGGGATGGCATACGCGTGTCAGTAGTTACCTATTTTTGCAGAGGTAACCCGGCCTTGTGTTGGCAGAGATCTAACCGTAACGTTAGGTTCTCGGGTCGTCTATTCCAGGGACGTACTCATCGTGGCATAGGAAGTTCCTTAGCCTGACCATTTGTTGGAAATCCAAAGAAACAATACGTGACTTGTACGGTTTTAGTTGTAGAACCTATCATTCACTTATGGTGGCGCCCCACTGTTTGGATGGTAGCTATAGTAGGCATAGTTCGAAATGTCTATGCTGGCTAAGATTGATATTATACTTTCGAAATGTTTTCTACACTATGCACTAATAATAATATCAAAAATGATTTGATTTGGCGTAGTAAGCATCTTTGACTATCATAAGAAGAAATCTCCTCCAATTCTGCGTTTGCATTGTGTGTGTGGTGGGAGGTCTTATGGTAGTTTCATTTTCCAAAAGCATTGCGGTTTTCAATATTTAAATTCTTTTGTGTTGTTTAAAGATAAACTGTTTTTGTTGCTCACACCAGTCCCACGACTGACTCGGAGTTTATTGTTCATTTCCTAAACTCTGGGTGCTCATAATTTTCTACACGAGCAGTCTAGAGTTGGGTTTTTCAGATAGTCAGGTTCAGTAGATTTTCTGGAGCTAGTTCAGTCTTTGGATCGGACTGCACTTGCTTATTCTTGGTGTATCGTTATTGGGAGTTCGAGCTACTGCTGGAGTTCTCTCTTGAAGACTATCTTAGAGTTATTTGTTCCGCTGCTAGTGTTATCGTTTTCTTTTCCGCTGCTATTTGTTGTATCATATCTCTGATGTATATTGATATTCATTGTATCACTCTGTTGTATCAGATATTGTATATCAATGTATTATTCTTTTTATTCCGCTGTGTTGTTATACTTAACTGTGTTATAAGCTCCCGAGAACCAGATTCGGCATTTGAATCTACGGCATTTTGAGTACAAGTGAAGTACGGGTGCCGATTTTCGAAGGTCGATTTTTGGGTCTTGACAGAAGATGTCATGTACATGGATTTATAAGCGATCGAAGATATGAAGGCCTCGAAGATATTGCAAAGCGATATACTCATGGAAATATTGATAAGATCTGGTTAAGCACGTTATTCTAGGTATATATGAGGAAGGAAAGTATAAAGAAGACTATTTAATATAAAGGGATAAGGGAAATTGCTTGTGTGAAGAGCTAGTGCAATAATATGAACGGAAATAACATGAATAGTAGGTCATACTCAACTGAAGCTAAGAAGTCCAAACTATTCCCCATTCAACCATGCCATCTTTGCCACTTTTATACATTGATATGGTGATGTTACTGATCCACATGAACTCCTTATACTCTAAGATCGTGACATATTTCGATCTGTATCGTTGTCTTGCCACATCACTAATCTACATTAACTTTGATCGAACAATGCAAGCAAACCACATCACTTGCCAACTACTACAAATAGTGATCTATGCTCACATAGCTCTTTCCCTCATTTTTCTCAATATAACTCATTTTTCTCATTTGTAGTTTCCAAGTTCACATGAGAAATTGAGAATGATATTAATGGCCAATGGAAATGGAAATGCCTTGTGCTTTTACCATAAGATTCAATGAATGAAACAAATTGCAAATAAGCTTGAAATTCACATTTTATTTATCTATTCATGTATTTATCAGTATTTCTTTAATCATGGGCATGCGTGGTATTTTCCAAAATCTAGTAGCTTTTACAGTATACTAGACTTTAAACGTTGAAACAACAATCGATTTAACACCTTTCCATCTATGTGTGGATCACAATTCAACAACTGTTGTCTGATTTACACCTTAGTCCAATCAAACTTATTCAATCGATTTTGTAAATACCGCTTAAATTGGTTTACCTATTTTCAATTTCACGCTAGATCAAAATTATATGTGTTGCGGTTAAAACGAAGAGAATTCAATGAGAACAACAGGTAAAATTAATTGGAAAATTTAGCATAAAATTGAGGGTCGATATATATGTGAACTGGTATTATTGGGAATGATATTAATATTACTACTACTAAAAATGTAATATATCAATAAATAAATATTTATTCAACGCGGTTGTTGAATTAATTTATTACCTCCTATCAACCAATATTAAAATATGACAACCCATTGAGTTTGTAAAGCCCAATTAAATCGAATCAAATAAAAACACTGCACTATAATCATTAATTAGTATCTAAACTGAAATGCCAAAACCCTAATTCTGAATCCCACTTCAAATCCCCAACAGTTTTATCCTATTATCTCAAAACAGGTACGATATTTGTGTCAGACTCTTTGAATATGTTTTATTTGATAAAAAATCTGGAGTATGCTCGTTTTTTTATATGTTTATTTTATTCTTATCTGGTTTGAAATTTGATGTTTATAGTCTGATATATGTTGATTTGACAATGTTGTGGGTATATAACGCCGATTTTATCCCTTTTTAGTAAAAATGAAATGTAAAACAGCCAAAGTGCAACCTTTACTTCGTTGAAAAAATTGATGTCAGAAATGTTATTGAAATACAAATTAGGAATCAATGTTGTAACCTTTGGTGATAATGTTTGATGACTACAAAGAAAAAAAAATGCAACCTTTTGTTTGCTGAAAATAGATTTTTTTTTTCTCTCTTTATCCGTGTTTCTTACACGGGAGAAGTTCATGATCCGTCTGTTTTTCTGTTTAAAAGGCCTTATGTCACTGAATAAAACCTTTAATCTCTCCTTGCTATAACTGAAGCATTGAGCATTTTATTTTAATTTTATCGAAGTATAATTCTGATCGTGAACATGAAAATTTTGATTGTAAGCAAAGTACGTTTATAACTATTCAAAATTCAACTATCAAACTTTTTATCACACTAGTTGTCAGCTTAATCAATGTTTGAAACAATTTTAAAATCATTACACCACAAAGTAATATTTATAACCAGTGAAAAAACAGTTATAAACAGCCTATTAAACAGTTATTCTGCAATCTTAACCAGTAAGCGGTTTTGATCATTTGTAACTAGGGACAAAGAATCTATGTTATAACACGAAGATCTAATTTTTTTTTTAACATTTTCATTAATGCCAAGAAATGTCGATCTCGATGATCGAACTCGTGACCTTTAATCTTATGGTATGAGCTATCGATCAACCAATGTTCTAATTGTTTCAGCATACATGTTTACAATTATACCTCTTTTCCATTGAACTCAAATATGCGACTGGAATGGCCAACTCATTGTGTTATAACTCAACTCATTCACCTTGTAACTATATAAAATCATATTCTCGTATCATTAAACAGTTTCTTGTATGCTGTTGAGTTCTTCTTACCTTATATAAACTTCCGATCATAAACAAACGCCCATAAAACTGACCACATTCAAAATTCAGACGTGTGTTACACCACAGTTAAAGGGTTATATCACAGATATTCACTATTATGCCTCTTTCCCATTCAATCTAATTAAATGTGAGGTAGGGATACAACAGCTAATTCATTGCATTACATCTAATTCACTGTTACATAGATTCATATTCTTATAGCGTAGATTTTTACAATCATGCCTCTTTCTCCTTGACTTCAAATATGGAATACGGCTACGACAACTAATTCATTGTGTGCACCACATTCATATTCCTGTAGTAATAAGCATCAGACAAGTTTTTCTTTTTCTTTTTCTTTTTTATGTTCGTTTAGTTCTTATTACAAATATAAAATTCTGATTCACATTCCTATAGCAATAAGCATTAAACCTTTATTTTAAGATTGTTTAGTTCTTATTACATAGCTAGACTTCTTGTTCTGCATAGGATCAACCCAATGGCAAGCAATGCGTGCATCAAACGACTACAAAAGGAGTACCAAGCCCTTCTGAAGGATCCCGTGCCCCATATAAAAGCACACCCCTCTCCAATCAACCTCCTGCAATGGCACTACGTGCTGGAGGGCACCCAAGGCACGCCCTACGAAGGCGGGGTCTACTACGGGCTACTCACCTTCCCTCCCAACTACCCCTACAATCCTCCTAGCATAAGCATGACGACCCCAAACGGAAGGTTCAGCCCAGGCAAAATGATCTGCCTAACCATGTCCAACTTCCATCCCGAGACCTGGAACCCTATGTGGTCTGTCTCCAGCATTCTTCTAGGGCTGTTGTCCTTCATGAACGACGATGTAGGGACCTCTGGCAGTGTGATGACCACTTACCAGGAGAAGAGGAGGCTGGCCAAAGCATCTTTGGACTTCAATTGTAATTACTATGATGGGTACTTCAGAATGCTTTTTCCTGAGTATGTTACCGTGGAGAATGATAAAGTTGAAGTCAAACAAAATGTTGTTGTGGAGGATGATAAAGTTGATGATGCGCCAAAGAAGAAGGTTGGAGATAAGAAAAGGAAAGGAGGTTTGTTTGGAAACATACTTCAGTGTCTAAGATGAAGGTGTTCTTGATAATGTGGTTTTGTTTGTTTTAATAATTGGAATTGTATAGAATGATAGTTGAATAATTGGTACTATATTTGCTAGTGTTTTATCAGGCAAAACTTCTTTATTAATGATCTTACCCACTGCCCAGTTCATTTTATTTTACTTTTAGAAAGTTATATGTTTTTGCCCTTGCAAAAGTTGGATATGCTATATTTTTCAGTGTCTTGTATGATCTCTTCTTAATGCTATTGGTATAGTTCTAAATTATTAGATGTGTACAGAATGATATTAAAATAATTGCTAGTGTACCTGCTGTATGTGTTGCTTGTTTATTGGTTAAAGTCTCAAAAATGTTTCAGTGTTATAGAAGGATCTTTATTATGTCATACTGCATTACGCTTGTGATTTGAACATGCTGGATTTTCTGAGTGGTAGGGTATGGTCTTTGCCCACCACCCAGTCCATTTTTTTCCCAGTGGACTGTTTTTTCCTATGTAAAAGCTCGATATGGTATACTGTTTTTCCTAGAATTTCAAAACAAATGTGAAATGTGTGATATGTAAATGGTCTAATGGAATAAAGATCAGACCTTTTTTATGTGTAGGACTTCTTTGCACAATGACTATCGCTAATCGTTTAGCTTATAATGGAAACAAATATATAGTGTTATAAAAAAATGCCTTTTTCTAAGAAAACAGATGTAGATTATTCAGTTAAAATTTAACAAATACAGATTATAAATTATTCAGTTAAAATTACGTTAGAAAGAATCTTTCATTATAAGTAGATTTGAGTTGCAAAATACAATTCACATAATTATTTATTACTCTATTTTAGTACAATTAGGACCATAACGATATTGTTTGGTCCAAAATCTAGCAGCAAACTTTTATATTCCATTCATTATGGGATTTCCAAACAAATTTGTGGATGACAAACCTAAGCAGTATAGTATTGATGATAGTGACAATATTCATACCGATGATATTGACGATATCGAGGAAGATCTTGATACAGAGTTGTTATCTATAACCAGGCTCGACCCTAGGGGTAGGTTGCCAAGGCAACCGCCTATAGTAACGGACGTGAAGGAGGCAATGGTGAAAGTTGCAGCAATATTGATTCTCTAAAATAATTAAAATTATATATATAATATCAAAGTAAAAGTTAGATAATAATTGTATTATGTCTCAAGTGGTTTGTTCATAGCACAATATAATAAGTGACCAAATTTAAATTCCCGTTACATTAACTATTTTTTGGAGGTGTTTTTTTCGAACTAAGCTAAGACAACAATTTGGCTTGGGTTGGTCCTGACTATAACAAATGTGCTAACTACATATATGATGTCGAAATAGTCCAATTTGATATGCATGGTAGCTTCTTATCAGTTTGTATCTTAAACTATTGGACCAACATTCAATGTAGGTCCAAGCATATGGTTACCTTCACTCTTCGTAACTTTAGATCGGGGAGATTTTTTGGATCATCATGCAATTGCTTGCATGCAACTACATTGATTTAAGTAAAAGGTGATATAGAAGCTCATGAACTGTTTTGGTGATTGCATTTGTGAAGTTAAGAGTATTTAATTGTCATAATGTTTGCATTGCTAATTTGAAATTCAAATTTTAAGAAGGGAACTTTCGTAAAAACACCCTCTTTAAGTTTCAAAATACCCAACCGCTCTTTCTCAAAAACAGATTTAGAAGGAAAAAAGATCTATTTCTTGTTTCAGAATACTCTGCAAATACTTGTAGAGAAATCTACAAATATTTGATGTTTATGTACTGTAAATATTTGAAGAGTTATTTATAAATATTAAAAAAAAATCAAGAAATTCTAAAAAAAATTATTTTGATCATAGAAACATACGATTAATGTTTAGATTTAATTTTCGAAAAAATGATTTTTTTTACAAAAATTAATAATATGAACGTAATTTAGAATATGTTTTAGGAAAGTGTTTTTCATGCACCAAATCTGAAAATAAGTGATAGAACAAAATTTCTCAAATATAAATATTATCTCATACCTTTTGAATATAAAATTATTAAGGAACTAATTATAAATAAGAAAAATGTTAACATGTGCCCTAAGTGCACACGTTAATGATGTTAAATTACCGAGATAACCTCATTAATTTCATATATTTTTTATGAAAGAGTGGTCCTCTTAAAAGGAGAGCACTCAAGCTTGTATTAACTACAAAAACCAAAAATCATATAGAAGTTTGATGGAATAATCTAATACAAACTGCAGGATCATTAGTTTGATGATCAACAACAATAGAATGGTGTGAACAAGCAAAAGGAAAATATTTACAAGTGATTAATTTAAAATGCCATATAGAAAAGGAGTGAGTCGAAGCATGTTGAAGCTCTGAGACGATGATTTTGTATGTCAATAGTATGCTGGAGCACTAACACAATGAGAAAAGAGCTGCACTTGGGTCAACAAGGGGGTTGCATGGGTGATAGCTTAAGTGGCCTCGCATGAAAAAATGGAAAATACCCCGCATTAACTAATGAAAACATGCTGGTTCGTGGCTTGCTATCATAGCTGCAAAATAAGGTGTGGGCACCTTAACCCTATTAATTCCACATATTTGTTATGTTGTAGGGACAAAATAGGTATTTAGAATAATTTTTTGTCTTTTAGCGTGTAAGTCTCACTCATAACATGTTCTTACACCTTAACAATATTCTATATATGTAACGAACCATGATTTTCGATCCAAGAAAATCAACGCTAATACGTTAACTGTATTGCGTGCCGAGAAATCGAATGTCGAAAAACCTAATGAGGAAAAGAAGAAGGAAGAAAGAAGAAAACTAAACAATACAGAATCTCATAGCGAAGGGAATAATATATAATATATACATATCTTTACAAAAGGAACAACTGTAATATATACACACATCAATCGGAGTATACTAACCTATTTCAGCCTGGACGGGGACAGTTATAACAACCCGTCCTTACAATTGCTGATAAATACAACCGACAGACAACACAGCGGAACACAAAGAAATACGTAGATATATATTGGACATCCAACTCGTCTCCTTAGCTCCAATGCATCCAAAGCAATCTGTAAATATGCTTGGTCTGACTCGAGCATTATAATAAAATAACACCCGAGTCAGTCTGGTAAACCAGCGTGAGAAACATGCACCTCGATTGAACTTTAATGTTTCAAAAATCTTTTGAAAATAAAAGTATCTCGTAAGACCATGCCGCACATAAACACGGACGAGTTTTACCTTACGATAACCAAAGCATTTTCTGTAGAAAATCCATTGATATTAAAATAGTGTCTAGGGATCAAAGTAAAATATAAATATAGCTGAAATGCTTGCATCTCATATTTCAACATAGTTGGGCACAATTAAGTTCGTACGACGCTTATTGAAGAATGGATTTCATACAATGACTGAGCTATTGGGATATCGCTCATCACGATGCATCTCTAGATAAAATAACACCAAGGACCTTGCTAAGATCTCCTACCAACATAGGACCGGCCTACCACTTGACTAGTAGTACCGAATATGATCACCCCTCCGTTAGTGGGCCCTGAAGCATACAAATGAGAAATAATATCGACTCTAGATAGGGATGATCATACCCTACTTGGGAGCGACCCACTTAGACCTGCTGCATCTCCCTTGTTTTAGTCATTCCCGGTTGATGAGGCTTGAGACTATGTTTTACTTTTATATAGCAGTTCCCACTTGGAATGTTAACACTGCCCTCCAAGCAGCAATGCCATGCCAACATTAATCCATACAAGTTGTTCAAGATATGTACAAACCGAAGGCACCATCTCTACTACATCCATTTTGGAATCACCATCAGAATTAGTAGCAAGCAGCCCTTGCACTTCAAAGAGCCCCGTCTTTAATTCCATCATCTTCAAGATGTCTTCACTTTGAAACGCTTAAGTTGATCGAAGTTTTCGGATAACATATTTGATCCCGATCTCTTCAAAACAACTTTCGATAATTTCCGGTAAACTCAATCCCGATTCTTTAGGGAATAAACAGTCAAAGATAAGAGCGGAGATCACCTCCTAAACGTTAGTGGATGGATTTACTTATCATTTGTCCTAGGAGAACGAAACAAGATTTATACACACAGTACAACAGCATCGAAGATGACTGTGCCATATAACTCACGTGTTTCTCCTAGATATTTCAAAAGTTACGTTTTGGGTCCATTTTTGATAGTCGGTTATTTGACTATCAAATAAACACACGTTCAAATTAGGGATTTAATTCCATAGGAAAAACCAATATTGGTTAAACACATAAGCAACCACTAACCTCCTTAATTAATCTTTTCATCAATTAGAATCACTTGTAAATACTTGTATCAAAATACTTTTACAAAAATATTTTCACAAACCCTTATATTTTCAATACTTAGAAAATATCCATATACTTATCTCAACAGTATAAATATATTTACATAACTGAGAAAGATTTTCCCTTTTTATACAATTCTAAAATCATTTATAACTCCTTTATAAATCTCTAAAACCATTTATAAACTATCTTATAAATCTCTGGAACCATTTATAACTCTTTTCTGCATTCCTAAAATCATTTACAACCCCTTTATAAATCCATAAAACCATTTATAAAACTCCTTTTATAAATCTATAAACCCATTCCTAAAATTCTTTTAAAAATATCTAACCAATTATACGACTCTTTTTACCCTTTTACTAATCTTCTTTTAAGTTTCCAAACCATGTTATAAAACTCCTCATATAAAACCCAAATCTGTTTATAAAACTCTATTTATAAATCGCGAAAACATCTATAAATAAATTCTAATCATTTACTTTAAAATACTATTACAAAATAATAAACAATATAAATAAATAGTAATTAACTTAAAAAATCTTAAAATAATAATTAATAATTTCAAAACATTCTTAATAAAACAATAATAATTTATCTTCAACATTATTATGAATAATAATAATAAATTAATTTCCAAAACTTATTGATAAATAATTATAATTAATTTCAAACCATATTAATAATTTGAATGATTAACTTCTCAAAATATTAAAATATTGATAAACACCTTTAAAACAATGTTAATATAAATAAACAACCTTTGAAAACATAAATATACTTCCTTGATAAAAATCCATACTTAAACTTCAACATAATCGTTTCCATATTTATAAAACTGTAATTATAAATCTCCTTCTATTTTATAACATATCATTTAACATCTCCAAATCTATCCTCACTTTCAATTTCCAAAACAGAATCAACTATTTTTCTAAAAAAACATCCAACATCTTATTATAAATCCACAATTGTGATTTATTTTCCAATTTATCCAATGATAAAAGTTTCACTTTTATTTATAAAAACATTGTTTATAATCTATTCTTTTATCAATAAATTAGGATTTTACAAATCTTCACTTTATTTGCAAAATGCCACATTTATACATTCTCACATTTATAAATAATCTTAATATATGTGTATATATATCACTTTATATAAAATAGTTAATAAATATTTATAACAAGATATTACTATCTTCTTTTTAAAACTGTATTCCTTTATTATAAAAGACGGACTTATTTTTAAGATTTTAAAAATCTTGTTATATAGTTCAACATCCCTATTTAATATATTTTATAAAACTACTAATTTATAATATTTAAAAATCATACCTTTTATTTTATTTAAAATTAAATCCCTTCTTTTAAATAATTCAAGAATAATAATTAAAACATATATAATTTTCTAAATCGCTATGAAATTCCTTTTTAAATCAAATCATCAGTTTATAGTATTTTAAAATACCAAAAATAAGGCCCGGTGCTACTAAAGCAATATATAAGCAAAATCATATCAATGTCATCAAATATGGCATTCAACAAATCATATGTCACTATATATATGAAAAGTAAAATCAATAATATGAGGAATCCGGTTGGATTCCTCTAGCCTGTCTGTAACGACCCGATATTTTCAACCATTCGCATCCATTATAAGTGTATAAGTAGACACTCATGCCGGAATTGAATTGCTCAAAATACCGCGTTGTAAATAAAATTTGGCAAATCTCTTTATTTTATTTTTTTATAACTTTATATTTCTGGAAAAAGATAATAATCCCAGGTAAAATTTCGAAATTTGAGAGAAATATAATAATTTATATAAATATTTATCAATAATATAAAGTTAAATTAAGAAAATAGCAAAAATAGTAAACTAGTCTAGAAATTTGAAATTGAATAGAATAAATTTTAGAAAAATTCATATGAGCTTGTAATATATTTTTAAACATAAATAATAACATAAAATAAAAATATATTCACAAAATAAATATTTAAAATTAAATTTACATATAAATTTTAATGAAGAAAATAGCAGAAAATAGGGAAACAACCTTTAAAAATAGGAAATCATCATAGTAAATTTAGGAAAAATTCTATTATTATTTTTGAAATATTTAGAGATGAAAATATACATAAATTAACGTATTGACACATATTAAATAAAATATAAGAAAGAAAAATATGATTTATAAAATTTAAAATAGGCAAAATTGCACAATAAAACAAATTATACTAAAAATTGAAATGTACATAACTTTTACATTTTAACTCCGTTTCCAACGAAACGAAAAGCAGTATTCAAGTTATTAAATCTATTGTCATAAAAAAAGATAAAATTTATAATTTCAAATATTTAAAATTTAAATTTAAAAGTCAAAGTTTGACTATTTGACCAAAATTCACATTTTCTAGAAATATTAAATTTAGTCATATTTGGAATTCTAATCCACATCAAAATAAAAGTTTATACTTAAAATAACAAAATTTATTCTTTTTCATAAATAAAGCTTTTGAATCTGGAAAAATCAATTTAAAAATATTTGAAAAATACAGGGTTGTTACACTCTCCCCCACTCAAAGCTTTTCGTCCTCGAAAAGGAATGAGGTACAGGAAAGCATAGAAAAGATAGAGTGAAATAAGATTAAAATAAGATGATAAGAAGATTGGAATTACACCTGATAACTATTGTTATAGGTAAGTTTAACAAGATGGAGGTGATCAAATCAAGAATATAAGCACGAAAAAGATCCTCTAGAGTCTGAATCTCTCTTTTCACTTGACTGACGGTCTATGAATGGAAAAACAGTGTTCAGATCCAGATGAGTAACAAAGATTATCAAAGATTACAGAAAGATTTCTAAATAGACTGGTATAAGCAATAGCCTTCCCATTCTGTAACAAGATAAGGGAAATAAGGACAACCAAAAGATAGTTTGGAAAAAAACCAAATAAGATAATAAATTTGAAACCATAATGCTTTGAAATCATAACAATTTAGGGATGTTTATCATTTGGAAATCATACTACTGAAATCATAACACTTTGGAAATGTTATTCTTTAAAAAAAACATAATACTTAGAAAATCATAACACCTTTTAAAAATAATCTTTATTTAAACCATTTTAATTCAAGGTCAAATAATATTCATTTTAAAGTCGTAACATTTCTAAGTTCATTCAATTTTAAAAATTTCCAAAACATTGTATTTTCAAAACAACAGCACTTATAAAATGCTACAGTAGATATATTAATATTTCAAATCAGTTTTATTCTAGAATATTCATTTGGATATCATTTAACTTATGACTTATTAAAACAAACTTTTATGAATGGAAAATCCAAATTAAACTATACTTCGTTTATTAAGTCAAAAGCTCACTATTTTACTTAGCTCTAAATTTAACACATACCCTAACACTTTATTTAAAATACCCATTTCATAAATAGATATTCCTTTAATAAGTTACACTTAAAATTTCCATTTGAAAACCAAATTCTCAAGTATCAAGTTTTAGTGATGTTAAAATACATTTTAACTATTTAAATCATAATTATTCATTTTTCAAGACATATCAATTTCATAAATAAAATATAATTAAATTTTCATTTTTATTCATATAACTTAAATATCATTTTTAACCAAAATTCCAAATTCCAAACTTAAGTTATATTAGTTATTCACAGATTTGGAATAGCTGGAGATTATCTGCTTATCTAGTTTTATCTATCTCAGTTCGATTGTTCTATTCAGCTTGTACTTGGTTATCATATTGAGACTTCTGTTGTACTTTATTTCTTCTGTTGTATCTTATTTAACTCTGATATATTTATATAGTAGCTTCATGAACTACTATCTCTTTTACTTCCGCTGCATTATTTTACTCTGTGTCTGTGATTATATTTATTTACTGTATATTCTGAGATTTGCCAAATTTTATTTACGACACAGATTTGGATTCCACTTTCTGGAGATTGGAATCGCTGGAGATTATCTGCTTATCTAGTTTTATCTATCTCAGTTCTGTTGTTCTATTCAGCTTGTACTTGGTTATCATATTGAGACTTCTGTTGTACTTTATTTCTTCTGTTTTATCTTATTTAACTCTGATATATTTACATAGTAGCTTCATGAACTACTATTTCTTTTACTTCCGCTGCATTATTTTACTCTGTGTCTGTGATCTGTGATTATATTTATTTACTGTATATTCTGAGATTTGCCAAATTTTATTTACAACGCGGTATTTTGAGCAATTCAATTCCGGCATGAGTGTCTACTTATACACTTATAATGGATGCGAATGGTTGAAAATATTGGGTCGTTACACTGTCCCCCTGCATCACATACAGTATATAATCTTAAAATATAAATCAATCGCTTTGAGGCATGATCGTATACAAAAGGTCATCCGCTCTTACTTGGAAACGTAATAGGGTCTCATCCGCTCCAGGGGCGGGAATATCAACCAACTAATAAAATAGTAAATCATCCAAACAGTCAACAAACAATTAATAAATAAATTATCCACACTTATATAAAAATATAAGTGGGCTAGAGAAGTGAGTTAACTCACTTTGATTCCAGAAATCGCCAAAGCACTCCGGTTTGAATTAAAATTAAACGGACGTCCAATTTTAACCCAAATTCCTACAAGCTCCAAACCCATCCAATCCAACTCCATAACATTGTATTCGTTGTAACGAGCGCAACACGACTGACCACGTTCGATTTGGACCTTGTATGAAAGAGTTATAAAATTTAAAAGATATCGATTTTAATACTATAATTATTTTAATTAATTTACATCATTAACAATTAATCACCGTCATAAATCCCCAAATCCATCATTCTCGATTTCAAAAACTACCGCCCCTCTCAACCGTGCTTTCCATCGTCTCATGCCGCCACCTCTAGCTACCGCCGCCGACCGCACCATCGCCGGAGCAACCCCAGACCTCGGTCAAACTCAGCCGACCAGGAATCACCCCTCCACGTCAATCACAGCTCGTAAACTAGCCCTCCAACTAGATCCCGTTCATCCCCCTTTATCTCCGCCGTATGACCACCGTTGGCCAAGCCACGACCACCGTCGAATTCCCCTAGCCCCCTCTACTTTTCTTCTTCACACGCCATCACCCCTAGGACCACCAAATCACTAGAATCGATGAACCCCTTCCTCCGTTCATCTGAACTTTGATGGCGACTTCGTTCACCATATGACGATCGGTGACCATGATGCAAACCTTACGACAAGGGCTACAACTCTTGTGGATAATGCTTTGGCCGATATGGCCTCTAACTCGCCGTGTGATATTGGCTGTTGGATTTTGTTTATTTTAATAGCGGTTGTGGACTTAGAAGTTAGGGTTTGCAAATAATGAGAAATTCAAGTTCTTATATAGAAAATTTAGCAAACACTATTCATGTCCAATATTTTCGAACTTCAATCGAAGCATGCCGACTAGCGTCCTATATGAAATACCCTTATTTCGAAAACAATGGAACTAGTATCCAAACCCAATTCCATCATATAAAGAAGTTAGCTTTTAAAATCAAATCATATTATAAATTCCTTAAATTAATTTCTATGCGTTTCGAGCTCGCACGAACAAACGATACGTCTTATCGCCATGAAATTCAACGGCATATAATAATTCACTACTACGGATCCAATGAAACCGTTTTCATCAAAATCCGAGACAATGCCCTAGAAGGCTATTTTTACTCGTTAATTAAAACGAATTATTACTAAAATACTTCAAATCGCTTTTAATTCAAATTTAATAGTTTACTATCTTCATTCTTATTCAAATGGAATTTAAATCAAGTTTCAAAATCATTTTCATTCCCATTAAATTCAAGATTCAATCATTTAAACAATTCCAAATATTCAATTAAGCAATTTAATTACCAAATAAATCACTGAATTTGAAATAAAATTGTTTAACTTATAAAATTACTTTTTTATATATTCAAAAATTAATTAAATAATCTAAATTCAAATGACTGAAATCCTGGGTTGTTACATTCTTTCCCTCTTAAAAAAATTTCGTCCTTGAAATTGCCAAGGTAAGAAAAATGCCCCAGTCCCATTAACTCTTCAAAACCAATTAGTTGAAATATATTACCAAATTCTTTTTAGCCTTTAACCTTCCAAAATCAATTGATGAAACTTTATTATCACCTTTCTAAGTCTCTAAATTCATTCATAGTTACTAATTAGTATCATTCCAAGTTATAACATAAACATCAAATTTTAGTTACAAAAATTTTCCAAAATTCTAAAAAAATTTCTAACACCTTAAATTTACGGAAAATTTCGCCAACATATCCTTTGCGTGGTTCGATCGGACAAATTTACAATATATATATATAATCACAAATATACATCTCTTCTTCTAGGACGAGGCATCCCGTAGGAAAAATATAAAAATACGATATGTAATCTAAGATGTGTACCATTTACTAGTATTAGCACGCATATACAATCAATATAACGCGAAAGCGAGCTCAGAAAGCGAAGCATACGCCATCCACACATACTAATCACTCAACAACCAATGAGAACATGTATATAGAAAATGACATCACTATATAATATATAGAATATACAATAACTATATGCAAATGTAGCAACTGTAACAAGAAAAACCATCAAACAAATAATATCCATCCAATTAATTCATAACCATATCTTCTTTCATTTCCCATTGTCAACATTATATTTATACACTTTCATTTCTTATTAACATTCAATTGATTCATTTTCAATTTATTTACATTCAATTTATCCTTATTCAATTGATTACATTCAATTTCATTTACATTCAATTATTAACATTCACTTTATTTTCATTCACTTTACTTAAATTCACTTTATATTCAATTTATGTTTAACAACATTTCATTGCATTCAATTGATTCATTTCATTATAAATTATAAGGCCATAAGTATTGTTGTGCTCGTTTTAATGGCGTCTACCACTGCCCTGCCCACTACTCTCAACACCTCCTCCACCCCTCATCCTCCTCCAATCTCCTTTGTTCCTCCCAGATATGCTCCACACTTCCGTCTTCCTGCCTCTGCCCAACCCCCCATCCTCCCTACACCACCATTGTTTGCCTCCCCCCCGATGACCCGATACTTGCCTCGCCAGATGTGTCCTACTGCTATGCCCGCAAACACCCCACATACCAAAAGGGCGGTCCCAGCTACGCTCAAGTCGTGTTATCTCATCAACCTCCGCCTCTCCTTCCCAAACCCAAGCATCCCAAACTCGTCCCAAAATTCAAATCCACGCGGGAAACAGTCAATTTCCTGTGTTCCAGAGGGCGGTGCTTGAAATGTGCGGGTATTGGACATGTGGCAAAATCATGCAGAAATGGAAAGATTTGCTATTATTGCGGATTCTTTGGTCACTTTTCATCCACCTGCCCCTCGAAGAGACAGGCTTCGTTCCCTGTGCAGTCCATCCTCTCATCTTCCAAGACTAATAATGCCAAAAAACACTCCCCTCCAAATAATAATCCCCATTCCGCACCCCAAACCCGATTTCCCAGACCTAATCTTTCCCCTGGTCCCACAGAAGCGAGGGTCCCACATCCTGATACAAAGTCGATTCACATCCCATCGTCATCATCAACCCTATCTCCACTTTCCAATGCCAACTTAAGCCCTCCCTCTCCCAAAATCTCCCCACAAAACCCATTAGCTCCTCTCTTCGCAAAAATTTTTCCAAGCCCTCAATTCCTCATGGAGAACTCAGCCCGCTACCTCATTGCCACAATAACCCAAGGTTTCTGGAGTGTGCTGGACATCCAAGCTGCCCTTAACCAACATGGGTATCGAGAAAGACCAATCTGGATGATGACCGATAACAGCTTCCTCATCTGCTGCGACTCTGAGATCGAGAGAAATGTCTTCGTCACGACTGGCTCCTTAGCTAAACCAGGTGGTACTGTTTTTCTGAGACCCTGGACTGATCATGATAACTTCTCCGCCCCCTCCCTCGAACCTGAGTCATGGGCGAAAGTTGAAGGATTCCCCGAACTCCTCAAGGACAACTCAGATGCCATTAGAGAAGCCTTGAAACCCATGGGCAGATTCATTGCCTTAGATGACTGTGACTGGGCCTTCATTGACCACAGGTTTCTCTATGCTAAATTCCAATTCTTCGAGGGCATCTCCACCCCCTGCTCCTTCGTGGCCTCCCTCAACAACTCTGACTTCCTCCTAACCATTAACCGCTGGCAACACTCTCATCCGAACCATGCCCCTGACACCACCTACCTTGGCCTGGACTACAACCTTGAACAAAACTTCAACTTTCTCGACCAGAAATGGTCTACCCCTGAAATACTCTTAAACCAAGACGACCTATTTGATGCCATGTTTCACGAAGCCACCTTTCCACCCCCTATTCTTCCAGCTTTTCCACTACAAGATGCCTCTTTTGAAGTTTCAGGTCCTAGAAGAGGGATCCCAGCCCAATTCGATAGATGGGACCCAATGTTAGACCTCGATCTTTCCATCCCTCTCTACCTACAACCTATCCAGCCTCCCGAACCTGGTTTCGCCCCCTCCAACCTCATCCTCCCTGACTCCCCCATTATCACAGCCCCTGCCCAAGCCGACACACACCCCGTTGACGTCACCTCCCCCATAACCGTGGCCCCTCCACTTGAACCCAATCAAGATGTGGAAGTTCAGACTCCCCAGATAGACCCGGCGAAATTCTTCTCCCCAGCACTGGTTAGGCGTAGCTCCAGATTGGTTGGGGCAGCTTCAGATCCTGGACAAACTGGTAGTTTTTTATTGCCTGTTGTTTTTTCCTCCGCAAGTAAAAGGCTTAATAAAATTTTATCACGTTGCGTGGGTGTGAGTTTGCACGATGAACACTTCACATGCATGCAAACTCTAGAACAAGAGCGTATTTCCCAATCCCAATGAAACTCATCACTTGGAATGTTCGTGGGTTGGGGGACCCATCTAAGCGTTACGCTGTTAACACTATTCTATCCCCCCACAAAATTGATATTATAATGCTTCAAGAAACTAAGTTAGCTGACCCCACACAATCACACTTGACACAAACTGTTGGTACACTTTTATCTGGGTGGGCCCACATTGATGCCATTAGATCCCGTGGTGGGATCATAACAGCATGGAATGAAAATAAATGGTCCCTACATCAAATTATCAAATTCCCCTCAATACTTAATGTCGCTCTGCGAAACTCTGAATCTGGCATAATCTACTTCTTCTCGAATGTGTATGGACCCTCCGACTCACAAGGTAGGGCTGTCTTGTGGGATCATTGCATGTACTTCGCAGCCCGAATAAATGGCCCATGGATTATTGCCGGAGACTTTAACACCACTAGACACCCCACCGAAAGAAACTCTGGTAACCTTTCCTAAGATTCAACCGCCTTCAACAATTTCATCAATTCTTGTGTGCTAATTGATCCCCCCATCAGTAACCGCCTCTTTACCTGGTCTAACCGTAGAGACCACCCATCCCTGGCCAAATTAGATAGATTCCTCTTCAACACAGCCTGGGAAGACCAACATCCCCTCTCATCTGTCTCGGGATTGGCAACCACGATCTCGGACCATTGCCCCCTCCTGTTTGACTCTGGCTCTCTGAACTCCATTCACAAACCATTTAGATTCGAACAACTCTGGCTTCTAGAGCCATCCTTTGATGATTTTGTCAAGTTGGCCTGGTCTTAACCCACCAATCTAGAATCTCCTACTGCTCGTATTGTGGACAAGCACCGTTCGCTCAGAAAATTGATAAGACCATGGGCCAAATACATCTGGGGCTCCCTTAAATTTCGGATTTCACAAGTCCAAGATGAAATCCTCAACCTTAATATCCTCGCGGAATCTCAACCCCTAATCGAACCAGAAATACAACAGTTGAACCTCCTTGAAAAGGAATTGGACAGGCTCCTTAAACAGGAAGAAATTGGTTGGAAACAACGATCCAGAGCAAAGTGGCTTGAAGAAGGAGATAGAAACACGGCCTACTTCCACAGGTTAGCAAATGGGCATCGCAGATCCTCGACCATCTCTAACATTCAACACAACAACATCACCTACTCTGACCAATCCGATCTCCTCCACCTCTTCACTAACCATCACCGCAACATCCTAGGCAAACCTTCCACCCCTCTACCAGACATAGACTGGAGTCTCCTTTACCCTGACCCTCAAAGTCTGCAAATAGATCACCCCTTCACGGAACAAGAAATCTGGACTGCAGTCAAAGATATATCGGACAATAAAGCTCCTGGACCTGACGGCTTTGGCCCCCTTTTCTTCAAACACTTCTGGAGTACAGTGAAATCTGACATTATGGACATGTGCCTCGAATTTCAAAATGATCCCAGCTCGGTTGCACGAATCAATTATGCCATCATTTCCCTCATCCCAAAAACTGATGACCCTTCCTCCCTTGATTCCTTTCGACCTATCAACCTCCTCAACACCACCTTCAAAATCATTACAAAAATCCTTGAAAACCGACTTCAAGCTGTAATATCCCCTCTAGTTGGCCTGGAGCAATCGACCTTCATACTCGGTAGCAATATCCTAGATTGTGTGGCCGCCACTCAAGAAGTGGTGTCTTTCTGTCACAGAACCAACACCCCAGGAATCCTACTTAAACTTGACTTCTCTAAAGCCTTTGACTCAGTCAACTGGAACTTCATTCTCGCACTATTACGACATAGAGGCTTCCCACCGAGATGGTGCTCCTGGATATCCTCTATCTTGAACTCCAGCATGTCTTCTGTATCAGTCAATGGTGAACTTGGTGGTCTGATCAAGTCTACGAGAGGTCTACGTCAAGGAGACCCTCTCTCCCCCCTAATTTTCGTTCTTATTGCAGATGTCTTCAACCGCATGATTAAACTGTCCATCTCCAACAACCACTTGGCCGAAATCAGCATCCCTACATCTAACCTTCAAATATCCAACCTACAATTTGCTGATGATACCATCCTCTTTGCCTCACCCAATCCTAATCACCTCCACTGCCTCAAAGTTCTCCTCTATGTTTTCGAATTAATCTCTGGCCTCTCCATCAACTTCCACAAAAGCTCCCTTATCATGCTTGGCAATACCAACCACCTTGGTCCCGCAACCGCTGCCGTCCTCAACTACAAACTTTCCCAGTTTCCAATCTCCTATCTGGGTCTACCTATTCGGCTCACCAGACTCACGCGTCCTGACTGGCTACCCCTCATCAACAAAATTGAATCCCGCCTTGCATCCTGGAAAGCTGCTTCCCTCTCGACAGCTGGTAGATTAATCTTAGTTAAATCGGTCCTCTCTGCCATCCCCTCCTACTGGATCTCCTTCCACAAACTCCCCCCTTGGGTTTCCAATAAAATTGACAAATCTCGTAGGACCTTCTTATGGAATGGCTCCAAAGCAAAATGCCTTATCAACTGGCGCTCGGTCTGCCTCCCAAAACGCCATGGTGGCCTTGGTGTCCCGGATCTCCCCTCGCTCAACACTGCCCTATTAACAAAATGGCTCTGGCATTTTCTCTCCCCTGATAATTTCCTCTGGAAGGATTGGATCCTACATTCATATCACTACTCTAATCCACATCTAGCCCTACACCTCCCCCCCAGTTGCAGACCTTCTCCATTCTGGTCCAATGTCCTCCACACCATCCCCCGAGTCAAATCCCTCTTTCAAGTCTTAATAGGCAATGGCAATAACTGCCTATTCTGGCATGACACGTGGGTGGCCTCTTCCCCCCTAGCCAAAACACTACCTAACCTCTTCTCCTCCTCAAATCTACAACTTGCCACCACCTATACCCTGTGTCACCTGGGCCCCAGTAGCCTTCATCCCCCCTCCCTTTTTTCCATCGAAACTTTCAATGAGCTTCTCGTAGCTTCGAAAATCCTACAATCCCTTCGCCTATCCCACTCACCAGACCACTTCACCTGGGCACTCAATCCATCCAAAGGCTTCTCCGTATCATCTTGCTACTCTTTCCTCATCCACCCTGGCCGTCTTTTCCCCTACAGCAGGATTTGGAATTGCCACTCACACCCAAGATTCCTCTTCTTCCAATGGTGCCTCATTCGTAACCGCATCAACACCAAAGACAGACTTATTCGCTTAAACATCCCCACTGATCCTCTCTGCGTACTTTGCTCCTCTCAAGTCGAAACAATTACCCACCTTTTCTTAGACTGTGATTTCTCTTTCGCAATTTGGGCCCCAACCAGCGCGCATCTATTGGGTTACATTCCGGAGCTCATTTCATTTTTTGAATACTGGCAGCAAGACCTCGGAAATCACAATCTCGACATCTTTATCACCATTTACTGTTGGTGCATCTGGAAAGAACGAAATGCATATGTCTTCAACAAACCTAGATCTTCAACCACGGCTATCTGTAGTCGAATCTCACAACTTTTCAATTACTGGACAGGTACCAACTCGGCCCCCTTCAGATTTCGACTGAGGTCCGCTCCTGCTGACTCTGCGGAATCAATGGCCAGCACCAGCGCCAACCCACGGTAGCAGCTTCTAAGCGATTCTGTCTGACCCCATTTTGTCTGTTGAATCATCGATTACGGTGATAGTGTCCCATCCTGTAATCCATTAACTCTTATGTACATTATTATGTTAATTAGCTTAGCCTATTTTTTTGGCCACCGGTTGGGCTTGTCAACCGGACCTTATTTCCTATTATTCTACTATTATTATTAACCGGCTGTGTAGTTTATCACTACACAACCGTCTTTCTCAAAAAAAAAACATTTCATTGCATACTAAATTCGTTTATGGACCATTTCATAAAACAATTACTTAAGTTTATTACAAACATTTTATACTACCCAACTCATGTTTATTAGTACTTCACAACTTAAGTTCACATTCGATTTTATCAAACACAATTCCAAACCATATTCAATTCATTTTACAACTTAAGTTGAATTTCATTTTATAACTAAAGTTCATATCCATTTCATTAATTCACTTCATTTACCTTTACTTAAATCTAATTTCTTTTCAAAATTCATTTTATTTAACTTAAGTTCATTTTCATTTCATAGTTCAATTTCAAATTTACTTTTCTTAATGTTTACATTCAACAAATTTTAAATTTTTTTTAACTTATTAATTCTCAAAATTTATAAGTTATAAAACTTATTTTGTCATATTTTCATAAGCACTTAAGTGAAAATTTTCAAAGTTTAAACAC
Organism: Allium fistulosum; assembly: GCA_030737815.1. NCBI lineage: Eukaryota > Viridiplantae > Streptophyta > Magnoliopsida > Asparagales > Amaryllidaceae > Allium > Allium fistulosum. The sequence continues at coordinate 74,257,800 of CM060903.1, forward strand.
CCTGTTCTTATTTCCAATCATTTTGGAACAATACTATAAATAATTTCTTTGATTCTCAACCCATACCTTTGAATTTTAAAATCAAAACTAGTTTTACCAAAATAAAACTACAATGGTAGCAACCCATCACTTAGAAACTTGAATATGAACGCTGATGCTGCAGTCATCACTAGAATTATTTTCCAGCGACTGAAGTGAGTTCAGTACTTTCTATTTCTTTTAGATCCTATTTTAAAATATTTCTATCCAAAATATTTTCAAAATAATACTATTATTATTCTTCCAAAACCTTTGAAAAACAACTTTCAAAATCAATGGGATTTAAATTCTCAAATTTCTTGTTATAAATCCATTTTTATTTACAAATCATATTTATACATATACAATTTCATTCCCTTTCCATTTATGTAATATTATTTCACAAATGTTGATTTTTTTAATTATAATCAATTCACTATAATTCATATTTATAAATTCACTTTCTTACATAACTCATTTGACAAATGTCTATCTTTGTTTAGATTATAATAATAACAACTTTTATTAGAACAACAAACAACAAATGATAATAATCAAATATTATCATTCACTAACAACCAAACACACCATATATAACTATAATAATTTCTAAAAAAATGTTCTTTTATATATAAAATATAATTCAGGTAAAATTATTTCATTTACCTAGTTCTCAAAACAACACTGTGTCGGTTTGCCTTATTTAAGTGTTTAGAAACCCCTATCGATATCGTGGCATCCTACGTACCGATCAGAATTCATAAGTCACTCAATAGATAAATTAACACAACATAAAACATTTTTATATAACTAACAAATACGCACTCTCATATATATATATATATATATATATATATATATAGACACTCAAACTCATCCTAGGGTCACACTTATCCTATCTCAAATGAGTAATTCCCACCGAAGTATAGGTGTTTGCTCAACCTAAGCTCTGATACCAACTGTAACGAACTAGGGTTTTCGACCCTCGAAAATCAACATTAATATGTTCACTGTATTGCGTGCCGAGAAATCGAATGCCGAAAAACCCAATTGTTAGGGGAAAAGAAGAAGGAAGAAAGAAAGAAGAAAACTAAATAACATAGAATCTCACATCGGAACGAATAATCTATAATATAAACATATCTTTACAAATTGAACAGCTGTAATACACACACACACACATCAATCAGAGTATACTAACATATTTTAGCCCGAACAGTTATAACAACCTATCCTTACAATTGCTGATAAATACAACCAACAGACAATACAACGGAACACAAAGAAATACGTAGATACGTATTGGACATCTAGCTCGTCTCCCGAGCTCCAATGCATCCAAAGCATTATGTAAATATGCTCGGTCTGACCTGAGCATTATAATAAAATAACACCCGAGTCAGTATGGTAAACCAGCTTGAGAATAACACACCTCAGTTGAACTTTAATGTTTCAAAAATCTTTTGAAAATAAAAGTATCTCATAAGACAATGCCGCACATAAACACGGACGGATTTTTACCGTACGATAACCAAATCATATTCTATAGAAAATCCATTGATATTAAAATAGTGTCTTGGGATTAAAGTAAAATATGAATATAGCTGAAATGCTTGCATCTCACATTTCAACATAGTTGGGCACGACTAAATCCGTACGGCGCTTATTGGAGAATGAGTTCCATACAATGACTGGGCTACTGGGATACCGCCCGTCACAGTAAATCTCTAGATAAAATAACACCGAGGACCTTATCAGGATCCCCTGCCCATACAAGACCGGCCTACCACTTGACTAGCAGTACCGAATATGATCACTCCTCTGTTAATGGGCCCTGAAGCATACAAATGAAAGACAATATCGACTCTAGATAAGGATAATCATACCCTACTTGAGAGTGACCCAGTTAGCCCTGCTGCATCTCCCCTATTTTAGTCATTTCCGGTTGATGAGGCTTGAGGCTATGTTTTATCTTTTTATAGTACCTCCCACTTGAAATGCTAACACTTCCCTCCAGGCTGCAATGTAATTGTTAGCATTCATCCAAACAAGTTGTTCAGGATATGAACAAACCGAAGGCACTACCTTTACTACATCCATTTTGGAATCACCATCGGGATTAGTAGCAAGCAGCCCTTGCACTTCAAAGAGCTCCATCTTCAATTCCATCATCTTCAAGATGTCTTTACTTCGTAACGCTTGAGTTGGATCGAAGTGGTTTTCGGATAACATATCCGATCCCGGTCTCTTCGAGACAACTTTTGATAATTTCCGGTAAACTCAACTCCGGTTCTTTAGGAAATAAACAGTCAAAGATAAGAGCGGAGATCACCTCCTAACGTTAGTGGACGTATTTCCTTATCATTTGTCCTAGGAGAATGAAATGAGATTATACGCATAGTATATCATCATCGGAGATGACTGTGCAATATAACTCATGTGTTTCTCCTAGATATTTCCAAAGTTGCGTTTTGGGTCCATATTTGATAGTCAAGTTATTTAACTATCAAACAAACACACATTTAAATCAGGGATTTAATTCCATAAGAAAATTCAACATTGGTTAAACACATAAGCAACCACTAACCTCTTTATTTAATCTTTTCATTAATTAAAATCACTTGTAAATACTTGTATCAAAATACTTTCATAAAAATATATTCACAAACCCTTATATTTTCGATTTATATTTTCAATACTTAGAAAATATCCATATACTTATCTCAACGGTATAAATATATTTAAATAACTGAGAATTTTTTTCCCTTTTTATACAATTCTAAAATCATTTATAACTCCTTTATAAATCTCTAAAACCATTTATAAACTATTTTATAAATCTCTGGAACTGTTTATAAAACTCTCTTATACATTCCTAAAATCGTTTATGATCCCTTTATAAATCCATAAAACCATTTATAAAACTCCTTGTATAAATCTATAAACCCATTTCTAAAATTCTCTTATATATATCTAACCATTTATAAGACTCTTTTTACCCTTTTACTAATCTTCCTTTAAGTTCCAAACCATGTTATAAAACTCCTCTTATAAAACCCAAATATGTTTATAAAACTCTATTTATAAATCGCGAAAACATTTGTAAATAAACTCTAATCATTTACTTTAAAACACTATTATAAAATAATAAACAGTATAAATAAATAGTAATTAACTTCAAAACATTTTAAAATAAAAATTAATAATTTTAAAACATTCTTAATATAATAATAATAATTTATCATCAACATTATTATAAATAATAAAAATAAATCAATTTCCAAAACTTATTGATAAATAATTATAATTAATTTCAAACTATATTAATAATTCAAATAATTAACTTTTCAAAATATTAAAATACTGATTAAAACCTTTAGAATAATATTAATATAAATAAACAACCTTTGAAAACATAAATATACTTCCTTGATAAAAATCCATACTTAAACTTCAACATAATCATTTCCATATTTATAAAACTATATTTATAAATCTCTTTCTATTTTATAACATATCATTTAACATTTCCAAATCTATCCTCACTTTCAATGTCCAAAACAGAATCAACTATTTTTCGAAAATAACATCCCAGATCTTATTATAAATCTACAATTGTGATTTATTTTCCAATTTATCCAATGATAAAAGTTTCTTTTTTATTTATTAAAACATCTTTTATAATCTATTCTTTTATCAATAAATAAGGATTTTACAAATCTTCGCTTTATTTGTAAAATGCCACATTTATACATTCTCACATTTATAAACTTCCACATTTGTAAATAATCTTAATATATGTATGTATGTATGTATGTATGTGTGTGTGTGTGTATCACTTTACCAAGATATTACTATCTTCTTTTAAAACCGTATTTCTTTATTAGAAAAGATGGACTTATTTTTAAGATTTTAAAAATCTTTATTATATAGTTCAAAATCTTTATTTAACATATTTTATAAAACTATTAATTTATAATATTTAAAAATCATACCTTTTATTTTATTTAAAATTAAATCCCTTCTTTTAAATAATTCAAGAATAATTATTAAAAGATATATAATTTTCAAAATCACTTCGAAATCCCTTTTTAAATCAAATCATTAGTTATAATATTTTAAAATACCAAAAATAAGGCTCAGTGCCACTAAAGCGCTAAATAAGCAAAATCATATCCATGTCATCAAATATGTCATCCGACAAATCATATATCACTATATATATGAAAGGTAAAATCAACAGTGTGAGGAATCCTGTTGGATTCCTCCAAACTGTCCTCCTGCATCATATACAGTATATAATCATAAAATATAAATCAACCGCTTCAAGGCGGGATCATATACAATGGGTCATCCGCTCTTGCATGAAAATGTAATAGGGTCTCATCCGCTCCACGGGCGGGAATATATCCAAACCAACTAATAAAATAGTAAATCATCCAAACAGTCAACAAACAATCAATAAATAAATTATCCACACTTATATTAAAATATAAGTGGGCCAGTTGATTCCAGAAATCGCCAAAGCACTCCGGTTTGAATTAAAATTGAACAGGCATCCAATTTTAACCCAAATTCCTACAAGCATCAAACCCATCAAATCCAACTCCATAACATAGTATTCGTTTTAACGAGCGCAACATGACTGACCGCGTTTGATTTGGACCTCGTATGAAAGAGTTATACAATTTAAAAGATATCGATTTTAATAATATAATTATTTTAATTAATTTACATCATTAACAATTAATCACCGTCATAAATCCCCAAAGCCATCGTTCCTGATTTCAAAAATCGCTGCCCCTCTCGACCGTGCTTTCCATCGTCTCGAGCCCCTACCTCCAGCCACCGCCGCCGACCGCACCATCGCCGGAGCAACCTTAGACCTCGGCCGAACTCAACCGACCAAGAATCAACACTCCATGTCAATCACACCTCATAAATGAGCCCTCTGACCAGATCCTGTTCATCCCCATTTATCTCCGCCGTTCGACCACCGTTGGCCAAGCCACGACCACCTTCGAACTCTTCTAGCCCCCTCTATTTTTCTTCTTCACAGACCATCACCCCTTGGCCCACCCAATCACCAAAATCGGTGAATCCACTTCCTCCATTCATCTGAACTTTGACGGTGACTCCGTCCACTATATGACGATCAGTGACCATTGATGCACTCCTTACGACGATGGCTACAACTCTCATGGATAATGTTTTGGCCGATATGGCCTCTAACTCCCGTGTGATATTGGCCATTGTATTTGGTTTATGTGGAAATTATGTTGAAGGGCTTCTATTTTCAGGGTAATAAGTTTTAAGGACAACACTTCTAAATAATTAGTTTTAAGGACAATTTACAGGATAATGATAAATTCATTTATCTTTTTAAGTTATACAGGAAAATGATAAATCTTTTTATCATTATTTCTGTATAACTGAAAATGATAAATTATTTTATCTTTTTCCTGTAAAATGTCCTTAAAACTAATTTTTTAGAAATAGTGTCCTTAAAACTTATTACCTGCACAAATAAGCCCTTGAAGTGAAAATCCCCTTGGTTTATTTTAATGGCAACTGTGGACTTAGAAATTAGGGTTTGCAAATAATGAGAAATTCAAGTTCTTATATAGAAAATTTAGCAAACACTATTCATGTCCAATATTTCCGAACTCCAATCGAAGCGGGCCGATTGGCGTTCTATATGAAATACCCCTATTCCGAACACAATGGAACTAGTATCCAGACCCAATTCTATAATATACAGAAGTTAGCTATTAAAATCAAATTTTGTTATAAATTCCTTAAATTAATTTCTATGCGTTTCGAGCTCGCATGACCAAACGATACTTTCGATCGCCACAAAATTCAACGCGTATAATAATTCACTATTACGGATCTAATGAAACTGTTTTCGTCAAAAGCCGAGACAATGTCCCGGAAGGCTATTTTCACTCGTTAATTAAAACGAATTATTACTAAAATACTTCAAATCACTTTTAACTCAAATTTAAAAGTTTACCATCTTCATTCTTATCCAAATAGAATTTAAATCAACTTTTGAAATCATTTTCATTCCCATTAAATTCAAGATTCAATTATTTAAACAATTCTAAATATTCAATTAAACACTTTAATTATCAAATAAATCGCTGAATTTGAAATATAAGTTGTTTAACTTATAAAATTACCTTTTTATATATTTAAAAATCAATTAAATATTCCAAATTCAAATGACTGAAATCCTGCGTCGTTACAATATATATATGTATGTATGTTTGTATGTATGTATGTATGTATATGGATCCGCTACACCTCATTCTACACCTTTACCGGTTTTTGGTGCCACACTATTCCAAATCAAATAAAACTTTGGGGATGCTTAATCTAAACAATGAACATTATGTCAATAAAAAATGAGATCATTTTGTAACCCCTAAAATGTTCAAAATGTTAAGTCAAATACTAACTGTTAAAACACTTATTTTAACTATTGTTTTGATACATGAAATTGAATATCTTAGGATTACTCAACTTGTGCTTATAGAGATGATATTGAATTATGTAAAATCCTATGTAGTTAAAGCCCCGCTAAAGCCTCGTAAAATCCTCGTTGTAGCGTACAACGCTCTTTGACCATTACACCTTTTCAATTTAGCGCTATCAAAAAGTAATCTGATTTTAGCCCTGCTATTTTTCTCTACGTGCACTAAATCAAGACTTTTTAGCATCCGCTTTAGCAAAATTAATACAAAAGGTTGATTTGACTAGTTCTGTTTTAAACCAAGTCAGCAAAGTTTGAGTAAAGACCTAATTTTAAGGCCTAAATGCTCAATATAAGTTAAAAATCTACTGTAGTCACCAAATTGACCTATATAGATCATGATATTCTTCTATTTTGTTATTTAAGAATAAATAATATTTCTTTTACTTGCTAAAATTATGTGACCATGAGAATAAATTAACTTTAATTGTTTGGTTTTATATCAAATGAAGTTTTTGCACCTCCGCTATTTTTCGCTATATCCCCACTTTATCCCCGCTATAATCTTTTGTACCTTCACCGCTATAAAATCGCTAAGCGTTTTTTTTTGAAATTGGGTACTTGGTAGTAATTGCAATGGGGTGGGTGAGGTGGATGGGGCAGGTTTTTTATACTCTAGACCCATCATGCATTTTTTAGACCCATCCTGTAGACCCGGTGCAAGTTCAGAATTTTGCCTCGAACCCGGAACCCATACGGGTCAGCGTAGATCCGCCCTACCCCAAGACCCGGTGAGGCTCTATGTATACAAAATTTTGAACAATGGGGCGGGTCTGGGTGGGTCAAAACAAGGACTGATCTATAGGGTTCAGACCCTATACCCGCCCCATTGCCATCCCTAGTACTTGGATGGTAGTACATGTTAGTACTACAAGTCTTTGTTAATATACGACATACTGCCTCGCACCAAAGTCGATGCACCTAACCACTGGGAAAGTGGGGCTGGTCATGCTTTAGCTGTGCAGTTCATGCCCTGGTAAAGCCCCACAAAATCCTCGCTATAGCACATAATGCTCTTCAACCGCTACGTTATTTCAATTTAGTGCTATTAAACAGTAGACCGCTTTAAGCCCCGCTATTTTCCGCTACAACCGCTAAATTAAGGTTTTTTTGCATCCTCTTTAGCAACATTAATATACAAAGGTTTATTTGACCAGTTCTCTTTTAAATCAAACCAATAAAGTTAGGATAAAGAAGCATAAGTGCTTAATATCAGTGAGAATCTATTGTAGTCACCAAATCTAGTCTGCATAAGTCATGATATTCTTTATTTTATTTATATATGTTTAAACAATATTTTTCTCCTACACAAATGATGTAAGAATGAGAATAAATTAATTTTAAATGTTTAGTTTTATATCTAATGAATCTTTTTTCACCTCTACTATTATCCACTATATCCCGCTTTATCCCTGCTATAACTTTTCACCTCCACCACTATAGAAACTCTACGCACTTTGACTACATAATTCTACAGCATAGGTAAGACATATCAACAAATTTTCATTCGATTTTAAAATGTGTAGATCGGAAAATAAGAAAGGTGTTGAGGAGGTGTAGTGGAGAGCGATGTAGCAGAGCCCATCTCATATGCACGCACATAAATGTATGTGTATATGCATATACATTTATGTATGTATGTACATAAATGTGTATATGTATATACATATGCTTATACATTTATGTATGTGTATAAGAGTAAAAGTACAAAAGAATGAAAGATAGTTAATTTTGATGGTGCATGTAGAGTGTAGAAAAAGAAAGACGTTATTATACCTCTTGTTTAAAATAAAACCGGTACACCATCAAATATGGATCAATATATTGCAACCAATATTAACTATTTCAACTTAATTCCCTACGTTATCATTTTTCCCCTTTTGTCTAATTACAGTAATAATAGTTTCATCTTATTCTAATATAGATGTATATTTTTTTTTGAACATGGTTCATTAATGCCAACAAGTATCGATCTCAAGGATCAAATTCGTGATATATGATCTCATACTCTAAACCACCAACCACTGAGCAAACCCTATTGGCACAAATGCATATTTTTTCCATAGCTTAACACTGACTTTCAATGATTTTGTCCATCAAATAGCTCCAAGTACAATATGCACCTAACCTCTTTAATTCTATTCCCTTCATTTTCATAAAAGGTTATAGCTCTTAGCTCTCTATATTAAATTTTAAGAGCTAATCTATTCTTGAATCATTCTAAATGCTAGGTTTTTGTTGCACATACTATTTGTTAGTTTTCATGTTAACATCTCAAATGCAAAACCAAATTTTCACACTTTAAAACTTTGCTACCATACTATTTACTTTGTGAACTAACCAAGTAAAACACCTTTGTGTGATGGGTTTAGTTCAAGTTTTTTTCAATTCATTGGGAACTTATCAAAGTTGATCTATGAGCAACAATGATGAAAACAAAACAATTAGGAAAAATAATAAAAGAGACGAGTCATACCTTCATTTGCTTGATCCCAAAGAAGTAGCTCACTTAATCTCTCTTTTATTATTAACTTACATCTTTGTGCGATGTCTTATACAAAGATTTTGCTAACCTACCATGCAACATAATGAAGCAGTCAATGGATGGACTCATATCAAAAAACCAAAATACATTTATTCTAAGGATAAATATAACTAAAAATTCATGACTTACTCATGAGATGGTAAGGGGTTTCAGTAGAAAAACATCCAATAATCTATGTATTAAAGTTGACATGCATAAAGCATATGATAAAATTACCAGTGTTAATTTTCATATGCTAATCAGTATGGGTTTACAAAGAAATATGCTCAACTTATGTATCTATATATCTCAGCTCCATCATTTCCTATGCTCATAAATGGACTTCCATATGGTAATTTCACAAGTAACAAAGAGTTAAGACAATGGGATTATTTGGTCCCTTATCCTTGTTTTATTGCAACGGAATACATTACCATTATGTTTGATATGGAATATTTTAATGGTAATATAATACCAATATATGATATAGAACTAGTGATAACTCATTTGTTATAAGCTGATGACATTTAATAATGTCAAAAGAAAATACTAAAAGTGCATATGTTGTTTAGAGAGTCATGTCTTCTTTAATGGATAATGCATGATTAGTAATAAGTGAACAAAAGTATATACAATTACATAAAAGAGGTGTTAGAAACAAAGAGATAATTGCTTACATTCTTATTGTAATAATAGGGAATTTACACACCACTTACCTAGGTATTCCTTTATCCTCTAGCAAATTGAAAGCTAGAGATTTTTGGCCACTAATGGACACAATAAAAAAAATAAAAAAAATCAATAATTAAAGTCTATGAATAAATAAGGCACTAATATAAACATTTGGGAGGTAGCCTCAATCAATTAGGGGAGGACTGGAAGGTGCAACATCAAAGATTAAGGAGTAGACGAGTTAATCCATCAAGTTCAAATTAAGTATGCTTGGGGAAGCAAATGAAATGTTTGTTGTTGAACATAAGTGGAGTAACTGAGCTCATTAAAATTGTGATTTATCCTATCATTGATTTCTAGATGCACATTTTGTCAAACCCTTATGCATATTATATAGGAGATCAATTCAGTAGTTTCAAAATTTCTATGATAAAATAAATCACATAAACTAAACTAGGGTTGATGTGTGTAAACCCATAGTAGAAGGTGGATACACTACAAGGAAAAAGGCATTTTCCGACGGCAGAAAACCGTCGGCGGCCGTCGAAGGTCGTCGGAAGCCGTCGGAAAATGCCATAGGAAAATAAGGCGTCGAGGTGCAGTGTTTTCGACGGCTTCCGACACATCTAGTCGTTCGTATTTCCGACGGATTCCGACGGATTCCGACACTTGTCAAAAGCCATCGGAAACCGTTGGAAAAATATAACCTGAAAGCTGTCGGAAGCCGTCAGAAATCTGCTGCATTTTTTTATATTTCTGCTGCAATATAGCCTTCCATCCACATTTCCCATACAAACACTATTCCACCAATACTGCAGAATCCAATATATAATATTCCAACCAAATATCAAAAACCAAACTATACACAATTCACCAATACTAAGAGTGCTATCCATTTCATGTTTCCGCCAAGGTTAAACATGTCAATTCCAATTTTTGACGCCAGGTGACTTGAGCAACCCAAGGGGGACTATTAGTGCTGTCCATTCCAATTGTAATTTTCAAATTATGTCAATTCGAATTTTTGACACCAAGGTTAAACATAACGGCAATTCCTTTATGTTGCCGCTAAGGGGGGACTAAGAGTGTTATCCATTTCATGTTGCCGCTAAATAGGTTAGACATAATGACATGACATGGCGCCTGGTATGGAGCTAGTTAATTTATCTTATGATCTCTCAGTGTGTGACTACTGCACATTCCAAATTACACACAACCCACAACCCAAGACGCCCGACAACATTGCATTTTAGTGATAAAGATTTGTTGACGTTGTGTAAGAAGTTTGAGTTATACAGTGAAACACAGAGGAAAACAAATGGGAGAGCAATTAAAACAGCCGTGCATAGCTTGTGAATAACAAGTTGCATACCTGAACGCATAAATACTCCTCAAAACATGACGTCTTCACAAAACAAGAGATAAAGATCTGCAAATAATGAAATTGTTGATGAGAGCTAGAATGAGTACTGAATAAGGAATATAAAAATATTAATCACCCTTGTAATGGCAATTGGAATGATATTAACTAGAACATATATTGGTAATGAATCGAGAATTTTTGTATGTTAATAGCTTAGCTAACAAACCCCTATTCACAATTACTAGTCAACCTTTTTGTCGTTCACAAAACTTGTCACGGTATTCAATTCGGGATGATGTTTCCCGTAATCAACAATATTTACTTTAGGATTGCAAAAATCACTTGATCAATGTCTTCTTGGAAATAAGAAATTATGCCAAGTGTACTGTAGCAATGTTGAGTTTAGTATTAGCCTCAAGTGTTATTTTTTATATTCTTAACTGCCAAGTGATTCTAAACAAAGGTAAAGGTAAGTTACCATTAACGCATGATTTTCTGGATTGATGTTTTCTAGAAACACTCTTCTATGAAGTCTCTGTTGTTCTATCTGAGGATTCTTTGCTAATACCTTCTCGCATATCTACTATTATGATCTGTATAAATAAGGAGTTATAATACTCAGTACGATGCCATAATGATGTAAAAACAGAGATGCGTGAAATCTGAATATATATACACACACATGCGCGCGCACTGATTTTATTGACATCCAAGTGGCTTATAGCAAGATGAGTTTTGATATGCCGATGAGTCTTCTGGGTAAGGTTTCCAAGTTGGATAGTATGTAATGCTTTTATCTAATTCCACATACACCAACAATACCTGATAATTCCATAAACAGAGAAAACGTAGCAACCCACAGAGCAGTTAGTTTGCTTTCCCAGCAAACTGGTATTCCATCTGCGCAATCAACGAATAAAATTATACACTCTATAATTTTAAGAAATACCTAAACTACTGGTTTACTCATGATACTACCATGTCGTGTACTTATTTTCTATCAATGTTAATACACTTTCAACTGAATTTTGGCGACACAAAAAGAAAAATAACTTCCCAGGTTGAGTATTGGAATAACTTCATTTCTAGCATCACCTGAACTATTCTTCTCCAGAAAATTTTTTGGTGTGCTTGCTGAACCAGGCTGCAAAAATGTAAGAATTAACCATGTTGAGGAATCAGGCAAAAAAAGCGCCAAACGTTTCAACTGTAAAGTATTTCAAATCAGCATCGCTATTGCAGTGGTAAATACAAACCCACAAACTATTATGACTGTTTGATTATATTCAACACGGATGGAGTTGAAGGGTCAATATGTACGAACACTGCCATTTTAGTACCTGAACAAACAATTATCAAATTCTTAAGTATCACATTAGTGCATATGTAACATTGAAACATGACATGATTTAAAAGAATTTTCTTAAACCAAGCTATAACTAGAAGCATGGTCTCTTCTTTGAATCTTTGACCATTAAAACAAGTCACAAGTTCAAAATTTAATATTTATTTTCTAGAATACAAATTCAAAAAAGATTATTTTCATGGTCGTATAATATTTGAATTTAAAGAACTATTTCACAAATTAAAAAATATTTTCAAATATGACACATTTTATTTTTTAATGTATCGATACAAAATTTTGTACAAAAAGATATTTTTTTCCATGGTCAGGCATCCTACTTCCCATTACAAACACAGTAAGCATTTACATTTCGTATATTACTTCGTCTCAAACGATTCAACAAAATTTCGACAGCATTTTCCTTTTGTTCCCTGCATTGTACACAAATGTGTGTACGCAGGAAACAAAAAAGAAAAGTTAGGCCGAAATTTTATGAACCGTTTGAGACGAAGTAGTATACAAAATGTAAATACTTACTATGTTCATAACTTGTCCAATACAGGGACAAATCCAACAAACATTGTACCAGATGAATATAAATGGTCGTTTTTTGAAAAAACGACTATTTATATAACGATCATGTACAACACTCGTCAAACGGGGCCAAAAACTCTCTAAGGGACATTAGTTAATTAAATGTGCGCATTTTACGAAAAAATATAGTTTTACTAACTGTTCACATTTACAAAAATATATTTTAATTTAACACATTTATTCGACGTATTACATCAACTTAAGGCTGGTTTAACATTTTTGTCATTTTTCAATACACACAATTATAATTTAGACTCATGCATTTTTTTGTTGCATAAGTCAACACGTGCACAATATAATACTCCTAGCTCGTGCATTCATTTTATCTTATTACAACTAACACAATACAATGATAGCAGCGCTACACACATATACAATCGTAGAATCAATGCATACACAACGATTTACATATACACGAACAACCACAAATTATACACGTTTTTCACAATTTCACGATAAAAGATGAAATAGGTATACCATGGAATGCTAGAAACTATTATAACACTATTGGAAACAATTTCAATCACCAATTAGCCCTAATTTACCAACTTATGCAAATCTAGAAATAGGGTAAAAATTGAATTTTTCGTGAAAATAAGAGATTATACCTGAGCTAGAAAGCAAGAGAGGTTGAATTCGTAGCCGGGGAGGATGCAAAAATACGAAATTAGAGATTGGAGGCTTGGGAAGTGAATTTGGGAATTTCTAATTAGGTTTTGGGTATTCTGAAATGAGGAAGAAGAGGCTCGGCTGGAGCCAGTATTACGCGATTTTCCGACGGCTTCCGACGGCCGTCGAAAGCCGTCGGAAGTCGTCGCCCCCCTGTCGCTATTTAACCCCTTTCTAGTAGTGATATGGTATAAGAAAAGTGGAAGATTTGCTGTAGGCAAACATGCTAAAACTGTTATGGAGGTATCTAACATCAGATTGTTTGTGGGCTTATTGGACCAAAACATATATTGTTATAACAAAATCTTTTGGGTTGTTCAACCTGATGATAATCATCTTATTAGAAAACATTGCTCAAAGGAAGATAAATCAGTAGAGTTTTAATTAGTAGAGAGATAATAAATGGTAATCATAAAAATCTTTGGTTTGACCCATGGGTCATCTTTAACCGATTTAGTGGGTTGGCAAGCTATGTATATAGTGGGTAGGCCCAACATGAAGGTATTTACTCTTTTATCCCAAGGAGAATGGAGAATTAATCAATCTTTTGCCAATAACAATTTGAAATAAAATCATGCAAGTCAATATAGACAATAGTTGTTCAAGTGATTACTAGAAATGGAGCCCAGACCCAAAAGGAAAATTTAGTTTAAAATCAGCATGGAGCACTTTAAGAGCTAGGGACACTGAACTGGAATGGTGTAAACATGTATGGAATAGTTCATGTGCACCCAAAATATATGTTTGTGCAGTTTTAGCAAAATTGAGAAAACTAAACAGCAAAGATGGAATCAGTAAATGAAATAACGTCACGAACTTAATTTGTAATCTTTGCAATCAAGTTGAGAAGAATAAGAATCATTTGTTTTTTCGATTGTAGCTATTCAAGGCAACTACGAAACAACTTCAATAATAAACTACAGATTAATACATCCTCTTTTTAGAATATTGATGATGTTTTTAGTCAAATTCTACTAAATAACAAAGGTATCCAAGCATATAACAACCTCATGGATATAGAAGTAACCACTTTAATATGGCATATATGGCGTGAATGAAAAGAGAAACTGTTCAAAGACATTAAAATATCATTTCAAGTATGTTTGATTACGATACTTCAAGTTGTTTTTAGTCAAATTATACCGAATAACAGAGGTAATAAAGTATATAATGATCTCGTGAATATTGCTATAACAACTTTAATATAGCATATATGATGCGAATGAAATGAGAGAATGTTCAAAAGTACTAAAATGCCATTTTAAATATGTTTACTTATGATTCTGCCAGATTGTAAACTACTAATAGATCAAGCAAGATTTAAAGAAGATAATATTAAAGGTAAAAGAGTATATTTGTAGAATTCAACTATATGGAAATCGATGCCCACTCAAGCTTAAAAACTCGAATCTGATCTTTATCTCTCCAAAATAGGTGCTTATCGAGTGGATTAAAGGTTAAAGAGTTTGAAGCATGCGAAAGGCCTATAGAGAAAGGACAAAGAAGTGTTTCTTCAGAGCATAAACCACCGACAAAAAGAAATCTAGAAGTTTCATTTAATTGAAGATAATTTTGTAAAGGAAGTATTTAGGTTATGTGCATAAGTACATCTAGCTACATTATCTTAAATATTATAGCTTGTAGCGATGATTGTAGTTACTATTGTATGAGTGTTTGAGTGGTTTTATCTCCTACACTTGTTTGGATCTCTAACAGAACTACTTTTGTAATTTTAATCAAGTAAATAAAGTATCACTTATTTTTTAACAAATCTAGACGGTTTTTATAGTGGCCGTCCATTTTTACTAATCAACCAGAAAAGTTTTCATGTACATGAGTAGAGTTGAATTGCTCTAACTACTAGTATACAAAGCTAATCCATTTCTGTAGAGGAGGTGTCACTAGCCTCATCACCCAGGTCTGGTCCAATAACAACTACATATCCAACGAATTATTAGATTTTGGTAATACAATATTCCATATTTAAGTAGATTTTGAAGATATTTGAGTAAAGGTGGAATTATGAATCAAATACATTGTCTTTTTTATAGGTTTTATGGATTTGGTAGAGTGATTAGTTGCCACTTTTATTGCATTAAAGAAGGAAACAAATTATATGCATTAGAAGAATTTATTTTAAAAGATGGAAGCAATTAAACGTTGATTAATAAAGGTATTCTGTTAAGGCTATTATAAATAAGCATGTATATGGTTCATTATATGTGTGGGGAAAAGTGTATTTTGTTGGGTTTTGGGGATTGAGATTTCTTCTCAATTTTAAGGCTTTCTTTTGTAATATTTTTAGTGAATTAATAAAGGTTTTTGTTTGGAAGAATTTGTGTGTTTTTTTTCTTCACTTCTTATCTCTTCTAAAATCCAGTTGTGTAGGGATCCTAGGAAAAATCCTAACAGTTGGTATCAGAGTCCACTATAAACAAAAATTTGAAGAAAGTTTGATTATGGAGAAGATATGTGTGGAAAAACTTAGTAGGAGAAATTGGGGGTTATGGAAGGCAAAGATGAAGGATTTTATATAGCTCAATGATGTCAACGGATGCCCTTATTACACTCGTAGTCTCTGAAGGATGAGAACCAACTATGTAGCATCTACATCATTCAAGTATTGTATACGTCATTAGTCCGATCCTTTGGAGGAACTACCCATAATAACTAACTTGCAAAATGGACCTTTTTATCATAAAGAGATTCGTTGTTCACCAACCATTTGATAATAAAGGAGGAAAACCTAGTTTATCTGAGGCAAAGTGGAAACTTTAGATATGAAGGCTGCAGTAGCTATTCGTTGTTTTCTGGAGAATACGGTGTATCATATTATTGCTAATGAAACATCCGCTTTTGGAATTTAGAAGAAATTGGAAGGAATCTATGCAAAGAAGTCCGCAACAAATAAGGCACTTCTTATGAGAAGGTTAGTAATTCTGAAGTTTAAGAAAGGTGAGTCAATTGGAGAGCTTCTCAATGGCTTTCAAGCAATTATGAACCAATTTGTAGCCATGAATTATAAGGTGGAAGATGAGACCCAAGCCTTAATGTTGATGAGTTAATTATCGGAGAGCTGGAAAACGCTTGTGGTTGCATTGAATAACTCAAATTCAAATGGAGTTGTTTCAATGGATTTGGTGGTTAGTAGCCCCCTTAATGAGGAGATGAGGAGGATGAACCTAATGGAAGGAAAGGATAAGGAGAAAAAGGAAAGTGGAAATCCGATTGAAGAGGTCTATCTTGCAAGGAGGGGTAACCATCCAAATATGAAAAGGCGGTCAAATAGATCGAACATGGAAAGAGGTTTCATTTGCTACTACTGAAAAAATACATAGTCATTAGTTGAGATTTTACAATAAGCTTAAAAAGAACAAGGAGAGGATGAAGGAATTGGAAGAATACCAAAAGAAATAAAAAGATAATAGGAATGGTGAGGTGCATTTTGGTGAAAAATTTGATGACAACGTCCTATGTGTGGATAAAGACAAAAGCAAAAATTCAGTGCTTGATTCAGGTGCTTGTTTCCATATATGCAATCAAAAGGAACCATTTATTGATTATGAAGATCCAGATGATAAGGTGGAATCTGCTAATGGTGGGGACCTAGAAGTTAAGGGCATAGGTTCGATTAGATTGAAGATGCATGATGGAAGGGCGGTGAAGCTTATAAGAGTTAGGCATATCCTAAAAATTACAAAGAATCTTATTTCAGTAGGACGGTTGGAGGTAAAAAGCCGTAACTTTTCAACTCGAGGTGGAGTCACAAGAGTTTGGAAGGGTACTAGGGAGGTGCTATGTGCTAAAAGAGGAAGCAACAATGTATACAAATTACTTGGGGAGACAGTGGAGAATGAGAGAATTTCTCAAAGTTGTGCTGGAGAAACAAAATTGTTTAAATCAAGGTGGAGCATGCAATAGAAAACCACAAAGTATGCTTGGAGACCTTTGTGGTATTACAAACAATTCTAATTTATTGATGATATGCATGTTCAATAAGGGGCGTGCATATTTAGATGGTTTGGAGGTTGCTAAAGTTTTCTTTTGGGGATGGAGACATTTGTTTCCTTGGTAATATTGTAGATTATTTAGAGTTGGAGGTTCTAAGTGGAGCTTGGATGACATTTATGGAATATTGTATCAAGGTGGAGATTGTTAGATTTTGGTGATACAATATTCCATATCTAAGTATATTTTGGAAATATTTGAGTGAAGGTTGAATCGTGACTCAAATACATTGCCTCTTTTATAGGTTTTGTATATTTGGTAGAGTGATTAGTTGCCTCTTTTATTAAATTAAAGAAGGAAACAAATTATTTATATGAGAAGGATTTATTTTAAAAGATGGATGTAATCAAACGTTGATTAATGAGGGTATTTTGTCAAGGCTATTATAAATAGGTATATATAGGGTTTATTATATTTGTGTGGGGAAAAGTGTATTTTGTTGGGTTTTGGGGATTAAGATTTCTTCTCAATTTTAAGGCTTCCTTTTGTAATCTTTTTGGTGAATTAATAAAAGTTTTTATTTGGAGAAATTTGTGTGTGTTTTTCTTCACTTCCTATCTCTTCTAAAATCTAATTGTGTAGGGATCCTAGAAAAAAATCCTAACACAAATTGCCTCCCAAGGTATGGAACGTAGTCTACAGAGCTGCTAGAAGGATGAATCTCTTATCTCAAGAAATATCCTCTGGTTCAAGGCCCCTTGCTCGCTATCAGCTTTCAAAAAGAGACTCTCAAGAAAAAAAATCTATTCTCATCTTCCTTTTGCGTGACAAATTCGTAGTAACAACCATGTTAGGGAAAGAAATGCATTTCAAAGAAAGATTGCACCTAGGCATGCTTTCTAGAGTACCATAAGATCACTGGTTGAGAGGTTCTTGCTCAGAGATCACAAGAGGAGTGAATTATCACGCTCGGTCTTAATAGGATGTTTGTCAGAGGTAAAGGAGGGAACCATTGGCTTGGGGACCGACTACCTAATAGGATGACATGGTAATTGAATTTTAGGTGGAATAGGTAACAGGAATTGAACCATATGAGAGGGTGGCTATTGAGGGTTGTGTTTGCTCGAGGCATCTGTATGACCAAGGGATTGAAAAGTTGTCCATTTATTAGGTTTCCAACTGCACCACTTTTCTTTCGAAAAGCCTAACATGCAATTTGGAAGGAAGTGGACTGTCCGGTTTAATTTTAGTCAATACCTTGGCATAAATAAGTCTTCTCCTAGCCACCGTGTTAACATCAAAACATTTCAGATCATAGACAAGATGTGCTAGCCGATTAACACCCTCCATCGGCTGAAAACCCAAATGTAACGACCTGCCATTTCGAACCATTCAAATCGACAATCATCCACACATGTCAGACTTGAATTGCTCAAAACAACATATTGTTAATTATATTTGGCAAAACTAAGCATATACAGTAAATAAATCAATCACAGAATCACAGACACAGAGTAAAATAACAATAAGCATCGGAATAGATAAATAGTACTTCATGAAGCTACTAGAGAACATCAGAGTCTAATACAACATAAATCAAATACATAGAAGTCTCAATTCAAAGCAAATGACAAGTCTGAACATAAACTGGAAACCACTGAAATAACTGAAAGCTGAATAGATATAAGATAGATCTTCAAGCAAAGCTCCAAGCTCTAAAAGTGAGTCTCAAATGCTGTGACACTCAGTCTGACCCGAGCATAAAGCAAAACACAAAACACTCGAGTCAGGATTAACATTCTTATGCAAGTAAATCAACTCAAGTGAAATGTCCAAGTGAAATGCAAATAACTTAAAGGATGTTTGGGATTCCCATCCTCTAAGGATCTGTGAAACTATTTACATACATAGTACAATACGCTACATAGATAATGTCTAAAGTAAAGCAAACTATTAAAATAGCATTAAGGCGTTACCCATATCCCCCTTAGCACATTTTTATATATTCCCGTAGTCTATACAGTACCTCCTCCGTAAACTGGAGGGCTATCAGAGGGCACTCCATAGGTACGGTACAAACCAAACTCGTAGTGGGCGCGATAAGGCATGTGACAAGGCACGCGAGGCAATGGCCACGGTAGGATACTACCGTTTTGCGGATCCGGACTGGTGGTAACGCATAACAGCTACTACCGCCCACCTCGAGACACACTCCCAAATCAAAGGTGCACCCAATCAAATCACAAAGTAATAGAATGGTATCGAACAAATGTGCCCAATAGAGGGAGCGACCCCACTTGACCCGGCATGGCTCCTGTTTTAGTCACATCAAGCTGACTCGTGGGAGTCAGGGCTGCGTTCATACCTCATACAGACGTTCGCCAAACCATCCTACTTCGTTTTGGAATCTCCACCACGTGCATAGTTGTTAAAGTGGTTTTCGGTATTGGTAGAGAGTATGACAATATCCGATCCCGGTCTCTTTAACAACCAAACGCTTATTTCACACCTTGGTCATTTTATATTTCAAACAGTTCATACTTCATATCAAAATATCATATTCATTTCAAAATCATATCACTTTCGAAATCATACCACTTTCAAAAATCATATTCACTTTCGAAATCATATTCATTTCCAAAATTATAACCACAAAATAGGTTAAACCATCATATCAAAATATTTGCATTTAAATCCATTAAATCTAAATTATAACAGTTCCAACTTAAATAGTTTAAATACTGAAAATAGTTTATATATATTGAAATAGTTATAAATTAAAAATAGTTTATATATATTTAAAAATAGGTTATAGATTAAAATTGTTTATATATTAAAAAGAGTTTATATCGAAGTTTCAAATTAGAATTGTTTCTTCCAATTTCACAAATCAATTCAAATCAACTTTAGTCCAAATGCAATTTAAATCATTCTCAGTTCAAGAATTTCAAATAAAAAGGTTAAAGGTTCAATCCAAATTCTCATAAAACCATTTTTAGTCTATGTTAGCGCCAAAATTGGTCACTAACCCCCAAATCCAGATGAAAGCACCAAATACCAATCACAGCTCAGAGATAGAATGTATGTAGAGAGCAATAATGTGAAGAACAGTTAAAACTGAAATGAAAGCAGTAAAGAACAACAGATTTTATAGTGGTTCGGCTAACTCCGGCCTACGTCCACTCCAGAAGTTTGCTTTTTATTGCTGTAATAATCGATTACAGTTACAAAATGGCAGAGTTGCCTTAGCCTTAGAAAAGAGAAAGTAAGAGAGCAGAAAGAAGATCCCCTTTTACTGTGCCCCTGCCTCTCTATTTATAGATAAAGATGGGTTGGACTTCCCTGGTGGGCCTGGTAGCCGAGTACCTCAGCCCAAATGGAGTGGTCTCCATATGCCGAACAATAGATGTCGAACGCTGAATGCCGAACAAGGTGTGAATGCCGAACGATCTCCTCATGCGAACGTTGGGAGGTGCAAGGTACCGAGGTATCGAGGTACGGAGGTGCGAGGTATCGAGGTATGGAGGTGCGAGGTACCGAGGTATGGAGGTGCGAGGTACCAAGATATGGAGGTGCGAGGTACCGAGGTATGGAGGTGCGAGGTACCGAGGTATGGAGGTGCGAGGTATGGAGGTATGGAGGTGCGAGGTACCAGGATATGGAGGTGCGAGGTACCGAGGTATGGAGGTGCGAGGTACCAAGATATGGAGGTGCGAGGTATGGAGGTGCGGAGGTGCGATGTCGAGCGAGGTGAGGTATGCCGAACGACCCATCCAATGTCGAACGCTCCCTAATGCCGAACGATCCATCCAATGCCGAACGAGATTTATGCCGAGCGCTCCATCAAATGCCGAACGATACTTAATGCCGAACCTCCATCATGCCGAACCATGTCTGATGCCGAACAGTTTCTAATGCCGAGCGCCCATCATGCCGAACGATCTCTAATGCCGAGCGCCTCTAAATGCCGAGCGCTCCTGGATGCCGAGTGCTACCGAATGCCGAGTGCTCCTGGAATGCCGATCGATCCCTCTATGTCGAACGACGATCTCTCTATGCCGAACAGCCTCCAACACCGAACCATCCCAATGCCGAGCGACATCTGCCAAGCTGCCTATCATCATTTTAAACCGAACCCATCATACTTTACTCTCAATAGTTGTGAAGTTGTTTAAGTTAAATCCGTCTGTCCGTGGCCTTGCCAAAAGGCAGGTTAACACTTGCCCCCCAAAACATGCCTTGCTGTGAAAGGTGTGTTTTGAATAGCCTCAAGTCCAATATCCCAAGTATGTATGTTATCCACATCCATACTTTCCGATTCATAACCCAATCCATTACCAAGCCATCTTATCCGAGTACCACGGCCATATCTTGATCCATTTCCGCGACTGTTCCGAGTCGATGTCTGATTCTTATTCCGTAACCAAGTCCTTACCCAATTCCACATCCATCTGAACCCGACTACCGAGTTCCAATCCATCCATATCCAATAACCTATAACCATATCCATGACCTCTCCGGGTCGATATCCAAATCCGGGACCGCTCCGGGTCCTTGTCCGAATCCTTAGCTATTCATAGCCAATATCCAAATCCGTAACCTCTCCGGGTTCTTGCCAAGCGCAATCCACACTTGACGACCTACGTTAAGTAATTCCATGGTGTTCATGGTTCAGTGTCCCTGAACGTCGAAGAATGCCGTGGCTTAAGTCCTAAGCCGAATCCTGGTCACTCCGGACCCTTGCCGAGCATAGTCCATACTCGACGATCTAAAATAGTAACCGATAATATATTGCCTAAGTCCTAGGCCGAATCCTGGTCTCTTCGGACCCTTGCCGAGCATAGTCCATACTCGACGACCTTTTAGCCAAAATCCAGAGAAAATCCAATCAAAATCCGATTCGAAATCCAACTCCAAAATAGAAAACCAGAAACCCATATCGAAAATCCATACCAAAAAACAAACATCCAAACCAGAATCCAAACCAGAAAATGAGCAAAACAGGGAGTTCAAACCAAACTCCAAAACCAAACCAGAGAAAGCAAATGTCCAAGTCAAAGGAAAAAACAGATTTCGCAAACCCGGGCGTTTCGGTAAGCCATCATCTCAGAGCATGCTTGAGGGTTATCTCCGACCCCGTACATGAGTAAGTGATTTAACCGTTTGCCCGGAGTTTGTTACTTATTCCAAACCATCAAGATTAGTTGATGACCAATCGGCCACCATTCCTGGGCCTCATGCCCTCGTCGTTCAAGGCAGGCGGTGGTTGCTCCTGTTCCACCGCCGCATTCCGAGTTCCGACATACTGTCGCAACTAACCATTCCTTATATGCTCCTCGATTATGTCCTTCAAATGCCGGCAGGTGTTAGTGTCATGCCCGTCCAGGTCATGAAAAAGACAGTGCCTTCCTGACGCCCTTTCTCGTTCTGAGGGTTCCCTCCTTGCTGGCCTTCGATAAGAAAGGCGATCTCGAGTATCTAAGAAAATCCGCTCTAACGTTGCGTTCAATCCTGTGTAAGTGGAGAACTTTGGTTCTCCCCAGCGCTTCCTTTTCCCTTTATCCTTGCCCCCACCCGAGCTTTCGTCGGGTAGTCCTCCATCCTTAGTCATGTTTACTTCCTTTGACCTCATGTCCAAACATGCATCCTCTTGTCGAAGAAATCTTTCAGCTTCATGAAAGAATTCCCCAAGATCCAACGGTGGGTCCCGTACCAATGATACTTTGAAATCCGAGTTATCTCTGACTCCTGATACCGCAGCCATCAGAACCATTGATGGATATGGCCGATCCACCGAAGCAACTGCTGCATTAAATCGAGTTAAGAATGTCCTGAGCGATTCATCTGCCCCCTATTTGACTGACGTTAGCATCATCACGTTCTTTGGCCTTTTTATGTGAACTCGAAACTGACTTAAGAACTTGTCCACCAGTTCTGTCCATGTTCCAATGGATCCATCCTCCAGCTGTCTAAACCACATAGCAGCAATTTCAGTCAAGTACAGGGGGAAACATCGGGCCATAACCTCCTCCGTTGCCCCCCAGCACTTCCATATACCTAGTGTATCTCATCAAGTGGTCGGTGGGACCCGTCTTCCCGTTGTATACTTCCAGAGTGGGTAGTTTGAAATCGGACGGATTCCTAGCTGTCCTGATGTTCCGGGTAAACGGACTTTTGTTAACTCCCTCTGAATCCCTGTTTGTCAGACCTCCGCGAATAGTCCGCCTGATAATGTCAGCCAATCCAGTGTTTCCAACCAATCCAGACTGCCCCCCAAGTCCCCGAGGAAATTCTGGCACATATTCTTCATCACGTACTCCTGTATTCCTATCGATGCCAGGTCGCATAGCGTTATCCGGTATCCCTCCATGAACTGGTCCAGCATCACCTGGTGGTGTGCCCCCAAGTCTAGATCCATCTAGATTGTTAACTGTTTGTTGATTGGGAGCTGCCCCCTGCTGATTCACTCCATCTGTCCGTTGGTTGAGTTCCTCTGGTCCAGCTCCACGATCTTGAGCAACTGCAGTTCCTGGTTGTCCAAATTGCCTAAGAAGAGCCTGCATCATCTCCTCTTGCCGTTTCATCATCTGCTCTTGCATAGAATTCATCATCACTTGCATCCCGTCCCGAGTTATGTAGATGGATGCATGACTCTCCCCAGCTCCAGAAGATGCCGCTTGACTTCCTTCCTGATTGCTCCTTTCCACTGCTTGCTTCCTCGTTAGTGGTCTTGCCATTGCTTTCTAAGATCCAAGTTCCTAACTCCAAAATTCCTGAGTGTTTCAATTCTCAGTGAAAGCACCAAAGTGTTAGCGCCAAAATTGGTCACTAACCCCCAAATCCAGATGAAAGCACCAAATACCAATCACAGCTCAGAGATAGAATGTATGTAGAGAGCAATAATGTGAAGAATAGTTAAAACTGAAATGAAAGCAGTAAAGAACAACAGATTTTATAGTGGTTCGGCTAACTCCGGCCTACGTCCACTCCAGAAGTTTGCTTTTTATTGCTGTAATAATCGATTACAGTTACAAAATGGCAGAGTTGCCTTAGCCTTAGAAAAGAGAAAGTAAGAGAGCAGAAAGAAGATCCCCTTTTACTGTGCCCCTGCCTCTCTATTTATAGACAAAGATGGGTTGGACTTCCCTAGTGGGCCTGGTAGCCGAGTACCTCAGCCCAAATGGAGTGGTCTCCATATGCCGAACCATAGATGCCGAACGCTGAATGCCGAACAAGGTGTGAATGCCGAACGATCTCCTCATGCCGAACGTTGGGAGGTGCGAGGTACCGAGGTATCGAGGTACGGAGGTGCGAGGTACCGAAGTATGGAGGTGCGAGGTACCGAGGTATGGAGGTGCGAGGTACCGAGGTATGGAGGTGCGAGGTACCAAGGTATGGAGGTGCGAGGTATGGAGGTATGGAGGTGCGAGGTACCGAGGTATGGAGGTGCGAGGTACCAAGATATGGAGGTGCGAGGTATGGAGGTGCGGAGGTGCGATGTCGAGCGAGGTGAGGTATGCCGAACGACCCATCCAATGTCGAACGCTCCCTAATGCCGAACGATCCATCCAATGCCGAACGAGATTTATGCCGAGCGCTCCATCCAATGCCGAACGATACTTAATGCCGAACCTCCATCATGCCGAACCATGTCTGATGCCGAACAGTTTCTAATGCCGAGCGCCCGTCATGCCGAACGATCTCTAATGCCGAGCGCCTCTAAATGCCGAGCGCTCCTGGATGCCGAGTGCTACCGAATGCCGAGTGCTCCTGGAATGCCGATCGATCCCTCTATGTCGAACGACGATCTCTCTATGCCGAACAGCCTCCAACACCGAACCATCCCAATGCCGAGCGACATCTGCCAAGCTGCCTATCATCATTTTAAACCGAACCCATCATACTTTAGTCTCAATAGTTGTGAAGTTGTTTAAGTTAAATCCGTCTGTCCGTGGCCTTGCCAAAAGGCAGGTTAACACTTGCCCCCCAAAACATGCCTTGCTGTGAAAGGTGTGTTTTGAATAGCCTCAAGTCCAATATCCCAAGTATGTATGTTATCCACATCCATACTTTCCGATTCATAACCCAATCCATTACCAAGCCATCTTATCCGAGTACCACGGCCATATCTTGATCCATTTCCGCGACTGTTCCGAGTCGATGTCTGATTCTTATTCCGTAACCAAGTCCTTACCCAATTCCACATCCATCTGAACCCGACTACCGAGTTCCAATCCATCCATATCCAATAACCTATAACCATATCCATGACCTCTCCGGGTCGATATCCAAATCCGGGACCGCTCCGGGTCCTTGTCCGAATCCTTAGCTATTCATAGCCAATATCCAAATCCGTAACCTCTCCGGGTTCTTGCCAAGCGCAATCCACACTTGACGACCTACGTTAAGTAATTCCATGGTGTTCATGGTTCAGTGTCCCTGAACGTCGAAGAATGCCGTGGCTTAAGTCCTAAGCCGAATCCTGGTCACTCCGGACCCTTGCCGAGCATAGTCCATACTCGACGATCTAAAATAGTAACCGATAATATATTGCCTAAGTCCTAGGCCGAATCCTGGTCTCTTCGGACCCTTGCCGAGCATAGTCCATACTCGACGACCTTTTAGCCAAAATCCAGAGAAAATCCAATCAAAATCCGATTCGAAATCCAACTCCAAAATAGAAAACCAGAAACCCATATCGAAAATCCATACCAAAAAACAAACATCC
This sequence comes from Allium fistulosum, assembly GCA_030737815.1. Classification (NCBI taxonomy): domain Eukaryota; kingdom Viridiplantae; phylum Streptophyta; class Magnoliopsida; order Asparagales; family Amaryllidaceae; genus Allium; species Allium fistulosum. Next base: position 74,284,199 of record CM060903.1, read on the forward strand.
AAACCAGAATCCAAACCAGAAAATGAGCAAAACAGGGAGTTCAAACCAAACTCCAAAACCAAACCAGAGAAAGCAAATGTCCAAGTCAAAGGAAAAAACAGATTTCGCAAACCCGGGCGTTTCGGTAAGCCATCATCTCAGAGCATGCTTGAGGGTTATCTCCGACCCCGTACATGAGTAAGTGATTTAACCGTTTGCCCGGAGTTTGTTACTTATTCCAAACCATCAAGATTAGTTGATGACCAATCGGCCACCATTCCTGGGCCTCATGCCCTCGTCGTTCAAGGCAGGCGGTGGTTGCTCCTGTTCCACCGCCGCATTCCGAGTTCCGACATACTGTCGCAACTAACCATTCCTTATATGCTCCTCGATTATGTCCTTCAAATGCCGGCAGGTGTTAGTGTCATGCCCGTCCAGGTCATGAAAAAGACAGTGCCTTCCTGACGCCCTTTCTCGTTCTGAGGGTTCCCTCCTTGCTGGCCTTCGATAAGAAAGGCGATCTCGAGTATCTAAGAAAATCCGCTCTAACGTTGCGTTCAATCCTGTGTAAGTGGAGAACTTTGGTTCTCCCCAGCGCTTCCTTTTCCCTTTATCCTTGCCCCCACCCGAGCTTTCGTCGGGTAGTCCTCCATCCTTAGTCATGTTTACTTCCTTTGACCTCATGTCCAAACATGCATCCTCTTGTCGAAGAAATCTTTCAGCTTCATGAAAGAATTCCCCAAGATCCAACGGTGGGTCCCGTACCAATGATACTTTGAAATCCGAGTTATCTCTGACTCCTGATACCGCAGCCATCAGAACCATTGATGGATATGGCCGATCCACCGAAGCAACTGCTGCATTAAATCGAGTTAAGAATGTCCTGAGCGATTCATCTGCCCCCTATTTGACTGACGTTAGCATCATCACGTTCTTTGGCCTTTTTATGTGAACTCGAAACTGACTTAAGAACTTGTCCACCAGTTCTGTCCATGTTCCAATGGATCCATCCTCCAGCTGTCTAAACCACATAGCAGCAATTTCAGTCAAGTACAGGGGGAAACATCGGGCCATAACCTCCTCCGTTGCCCCCCAGCACTTCCATATACCTAGTGTATCTCATCAAGTGGTCGGTGGGACCCGTCTTCCCGTTGTATACTTCCAGAGTGGGTAGTTTGAAATCGGACGGATTCCTAGCTGTCCTGATGTTCCGGGTAAACGGACTTTTGTTAACTCCCTCTGAATCCCTGTTTGTCAGACCTCCGCGAATAGTCCGCCTGATAATGTCAGCCAATCCAGTGTTTCCAACCAATCCAGACTGCCCCCCAAGTCCCCGAGGAAATTCTGGCACATATTCTTCATCACGTACTCCTGTATTCCTATCGATGCCAGGTCGCATAGCGTTATCCGGTATCCCTCCATGAACTGGTCCAGCATCACCTGGTGGTGTGCCCCAAGTCTAGGTCCATCTAGATTGTTAACTGTTTGTTGATTGGGAGCTGCCCCCTGCTGATTCACTCCATCTGTCCGTTGGTTGAGTTCCTCTGGTCCAGCTCCACGATCTTGAGCAACTGCAGTTCCTGGTTGTCCAAATTGCCTAAGAAGAGCCTGCATCATCTCCTCTTGCCGTTTCATCATCTGCTCTTGCATAGAATTCATCATCACTTGCATCCCGTCCCGAGTTATGTAGATGGATGCATGACTCTCCCCAGCTCCAGAAGATGCCGCTTGACTTCCTTCCTGATTGCTCCTTTCCACTGCTTGCTTCCTCGTTAGTGGTCTTGCCATTGCTTTCTAAGATCCAAGTTCCTAACTCCAAAATTCCTGAGTGTTTCAATTCTCAGTGAAAGCACCAAAGTGTTAGCGCCAAAATTGGTCACTAACCCCCAAATCCAGATGAAAGCACCAAATACCAATCACAGCTCAGAGATAGAATGTATGTAGAGAGCAATAATGTGAAGAATAGTTAAAACTGAAATGAAAGCAGTAAAGAACAACAGATTTTATAGTGGTTCGGCTAACTCCGGCCTACGTCCACTCCAGAAGTTTGCTTTTTATTGCTGTAATAATCGATTACAGTTACAAAATGGCAGAGTTGCCTTAGCCTTAGAAAAGAGAAAGTAAGAGAGCAGAAAGAAGATCCCCTTTTACTGTGCCCCTGCCTCTCTATTTATAGACAAAGATGGGTTGGACTTCCCTGGTGGGCCTGGTAGCCGAGTACCTCAGCCCAAATGGAGTGGTCTCCATATGCCGAACCATAGATGCCGAACGCTGAATGCCGAACAAGGTGTGAATGCCGAACGATCTCCTCATGCCGAACGTTGGGAGGTGCGAGGTACCGAGGTATCGAGGTACGGAGGTGCGAGGTACCGAGGTATGGAGGTGCGAGGTACCAAGATATGGAGGTGCGAGGTACCGAGGTATGGAGGTGCGAGGTACCAAGGTATGGAGGTGCGAGGTATGGAGGTATGGAGGTGCGAGGTACCGAGGTATGGAGGTGCGAGGTACCAAGATATGGAGGTGCGAGGTATGGAGGTGCGGAGGTGCGATGTCGAGCGAGGTGAGGTATGCCGAACGACCCATCCAATGTCGAACGCTCCCTAATGCCGAACGATCCATCCAATGCCGAACGAGATTTATGCCGAGCGCTCCATCCAATGCCGAACGATACTTAATGCCGAACCTCCATCATGCCGAACCATGTCTGAAGCCGAACAGTTTCTTATGCCGAGCGCCCGTCATGCCGAACGATCTCTAATGCCGAGCGCCTCTAAATGCCGAGCGCTCCTGGATGCCGAGTGCTACCGAATGCCGAGTGCTCCTGGAATGCCGATCGATCCCTCTATGTCGAACGACGATCTCTCTATGCCGAACAGCCTCCAACACCGAACCATCCCAATGCCGAGCGACATCTGCCAAGCTGCCTATCATCATTTTAAACCGAACCCATCATACTTTAGTCTCAATAGTTGTGAAGTTGTTTAAGTTAAATCCGTCTGTCTGTGGCCTTGCCAAAAGGCGGGTTAACAGTCTATATCGATTTCAAAATCCAGGTCCGAACTACAAATTTAAACCGCTTCCAATTCAATAGGTTTCAAAGTTTAAACATTCAAATAAATTGCAATAACTCAATTTTATAAATTTCATTTATATTTCAAAAATCAACTTAAATTTTATTTTAAATTTGAAAATATTCACTTAATCATTTTTAATAACATTTAAATAAAATCCCAGATTACATATTTAAATCAAAATTAAATATTCAAATTCAATTTTATTTAAATTTAAAAATATTCATTTAATCCTCTTAAATCAAAATCAAGTTATCAAGTTATTAAAATCATATCTTTAAATCTCAAAATCAATAAGTTCCAAATCAATCTTTATTTCAATTCAATTATTAACCAGTTTAAATTTCAAGTCAACTTTAATTTATCTTTCCAACCTCTTATTTATTAAAGTTATTACAAAATCTATTTATAAAATGTTAATATAAATTTTAAATAAATATAATGTATATTAGTTAAATTAAATTTTTATTAAAATTATTATGTTAAATTCTATTATTAAATCTATTTAAACCTTAATTAATTATATACATATATATATATATATATATATTATAAAATAGTAAAGTTATAAGTAAAATTTTATAATTTACATTTTAAAACTTAACTTATAATTTTAAAATTTCCAAAACATATAATTTTAAAAATCTAATTTTACACATATATTAAAATAAAATCTGTATATTATTTCTTTTAAAATCAATTTTCATCAAAACTCATATATTTCCTTTAAAAACTTTAGAAATCATTTTCAAAAATAGACCAACGGTGTCCGTATATAATTTTTTGTCCTACGGCCAAGTGATACGGATATTTATCATTTCAATCCGCAATAATTTAATATTTACGGGTATATATCATTTCAACCTGCAATCCCAAAATTTCAAATTCAATAAAATCGCTTGAGTTTAACATTAACAACCAAACGCTTATTTCACATCGTGGTCATTTTATATTTAAAACAGTTTATACTTCATACCAAAATATCATATTTATTTCAAAATCATATCACTTTCGAAATCATATTCACTTTCGAAATCATATTCATTTCCAAAATTATAACCACAAAATAGGTTAAACCATTATATCAAAATATTCGCATTTAAATCCATTAAACCTAAATCATAACAGTTCCAACTTAAACGGTTTAAATATTGAAAATAGTTTATATATATTGAAATAGTTATAAATTAAAAATAGTTTATATATTTAAAAATAGGTTATAGATTAAAATAGTTTATATATTAAAAAGAGTTTATATCGAAAATAGTTTCAAATTAGAATTGTTCTACCAATTTCACAAATCAATTCAAATCAACTTTAGTCCAAATGCAATTTAAATCATTCTCAGTTCAACAATTTTAAATAAAAAGGTTAAAGGTTCAATCCAAGTTCTCATAAAACCATTTTTAATCTATATTGATTTCAAAATCCAGGTTTGAACTACAAATTTAAACCACTTCCAATTCAATAGGTTTCAAAGTTTAAATATTCAAACAATTTACAATAACTCAATTTTATAAATTTCATTTATATTTCAAAATTCAACTTAAATTTTATTTTAAATTTGAAAATATTCACTTAAACATTTTTAAAAATATTTAAATAAAATCCCAGATTACATATTTAAATCAAAATTAAATATTCAAATTCAATTTTATTTAAACTTAAAAATATTCATTTAATCCTCTTAAATCAAAATCAAGCTATCAAGTTATTAAAATCATATCTTTAAATCTCAAAATCAATAAGTTCCAAATCAATCTTTATTTTAATTCAATTATTAACCAATTTAAATTTCAAGTCAACTTTAATTTATCTTTCCAACCTCTTATTTATTAAAGTTATTACAAAATCAATTTAAAAAATATTAATATAATTTTTGAATAAATATTATATATATATATATATATATATTAGTTAAATTAAATTTTTATTAAATTTATTATGTTAAATTCTATTATTAAATCTATTTAAACCTTAATTATATATATATTTTTTATAATAGTAAAGTTATAAGTAAAATTTTATAATTTACATTTTAAAACTTAACTTATAATTTTAAAATTTCCAAAACATATAATTTTAAAAATCTAATTTTACACATATATTAAAATAAAATCTATATATTATTTCTTTTAAAATCAATTTTCATTAGAACTCATATATTTCCTTTCAAAACTTTGGAAATCATTTTCAAAAATAGACCAACGGTGTCCGTATATAATTTTTTGTCGTATGGCTAAGTGATATGGATATTTATCATTTCAATCCGCAATAATTTAATATTTACGGGTATATATCATTTCAACCCGCAATCCCAAAATTTCAAATTCAATAAAATCGCTTGGGTTTATCATTTCAACCCATAACGATTTTCCCTAATCAATAATATCGTTCGGGTATGTATCATTTCAACCCGTAGAAAATTCCTAAACTAATAGGGAACTTGCAATGTAAGAACAATAAAATAATAATATAAATGGCATACATATCAATGACAAGCATATATCATAAATAACAATTCAAATATACTATATATATTCAACAGGTTATGGTGTCATATATCAATCATAGGTGAAAAAATTAAATGACATATCATATTCAACAATTTAATCACTAATCAATTTAAATTTAACAGCATATTTCAATCGTTATTTCATGTGAATTAAATTTACGAAATATAAGAATGTTAATCGTGAGTGATTGCTAATCTTTCGAGGCTGGAGAAAATAGGACACGCACACGGATAAGTGACAAATCACCAAACTAGTACGGATAAGCATGGATCGACAACGGGACAGCGAAGCGACAAAGCAAAGCAAATAACTACACAAATTCGATGAAAACAAATCAAAGCTAGCTAGAGATTGATGGAAACATAATATATAATTTTTAAAACCTAAAATTTACTCACATATTTAAAATAAAATCTTTATATTATATTTAAAAAAATCAATGTTTATTAAAAACCCATATTTTTCAAAATTCTTCAAATAAATATTTAAACATATTATATATAAAACTTTTTCCTTCTTTGAAAACAAGATAACTTACTTTATATATATAAACTTACTTTATTATTATATATATAAACAATTAGCAAATGCCACTATGCAAACTTACTTTATTATAAACTTACTTTATTATTATATATATAAGCTTCAGAAAGAAAAGAAATATGAAAGCAACTTCTTAGATATGAAAACAAGTTATATAAATGTACTACATTATTTACTTTATACAAATATAATAGAGAAGGGAAAAGTCTTGCCTGCAATGCTCGGGTGGGCTACGCACAGTGGGGTTCAGCAGGGCAAAGGTGGCTGTCGTAGGCTGTCATAGGCTGACAGGGGGTCGTGATGCAGAGTGGGTGTTCGGTGGTGGACTGGGTCTGGTCGCGGGCTGTGTGGTCAGGGAGGGCTCGGGTTTTGTGGTGTTCGAGGCTGTCAGCGAGTGGGTCAATGGAGTTCAGGTGGGGAGACTGTTGCGGAAGGATGGGCGATGGGCTTGGTGCTCAGGTCATTGCGTTTGGTAGGAGGATGGCCAGGGAGGTCGGCTGGGTGTTCAGAAGTGTAGACCAGAAGAGGGTGGAGGCGGATGACAAAGGAGAGGAGCGGAGCAAAGCTACGGTGATGGGTTTGGATGAGCTGCTACGGGTTGAGGCTGACGTGGCTGTTAATTCGGCAAAGGAAGCTGTGGATTCAGAGGCTGTTGCGTTTGGTAGATGTGGGTTGTTTAGTGGTGGGGGCTATGGGATGTGGACGGCCAGGTGGAAGGTGATTGGTGAAGCGGTGGTTGAGCTCGCATGAGTTTGGCAATGGGACCGAGCAGCTACAGATGAACGAATGCAGTCTTCACTTTATATGTTTATTTCTTTTATAGCAGAAGGAAAAAGGAAAGAGAAGATGGTAGATCTACCAATGGATAAGCAAGTTTGATCAAAAAAAGAGATGAGCAAGCTTAAGATATATATAATTTTGCTTTTATTATAATTTTTTTCTCTACTTAGATAAGTAAGATAGAACGAAGAAGAAGGTAAAAGGACCCAAAGTGAATAGACGAACCGGTTAGTATAAATCAACCAGGGGAAAAGCAACAGTCAAAGGTTGAATTGATGGGAATATTAAAAGCTAACATCCATTAGCTTTCCTGATGGACAAACGAAAGGACACAACAAGCCCAAAAGGTTCAAAACGGGTACCGATACAGCTAACCTTTCGCAAATTTTGTCGTGTACCGGACGTCGAAATGCACAAATAAATATACTACGGAGATCAGCACGATGAGACAAACAGAATGGTACACAGATATCAACGATATGACCATCCTATCAAAACTCGATAATTTGCTGCCAAAACGCCAAAAATAAGATAAACGGGGCTTGAGCAGTCCAAATTTGGCAAAATAAAATATGATGTCTCACTCAAAAAATGATTTACATTTTTCTTATATACAAATATTTAGATTTCAAAAAATATTTCATTTCCATCAATATTAACTGATTTTTAAATTTAAAATTGAAATTTCATTACCGAACAAACTTTCATATTTTCAAATGAAAATCTGCCACTTGCTATGCTTCAATATACGCATACCAAATATCAAATTTTCATTTCTAAAATTTTATTATATACTTTCAAGAAAAATTTAGTTAATTACATTATTAAAACCGTTAAATTTTCGGGTTGTTACACTAAGGGAATGTTAGAGAAGTGCGTCCAAACCAGAATAGAAGAACTTGTTCCTTGGCAATGCCAACTGCAGGACTCCATGAAGTGATAGTGAAGGGTTTTCTTCTATGAAAATAGGATCCGATTCTAGGATGCACAATCTTTCTTCCAAAATAGAAAAGTGAATAAAAAACATGTCATTGTTGTAGTGAAATTTAAGACCGCTTTTAATCTCCATATCTTCTACACCAATATCAAAAAATGTAATAAGGGAGTTTAAGTTTTAGAAGAACCCCATAAGATAATCCTTCCAAATTTATTACCCGCTTCAATTACTTCTTGCCATGGAATCATTCCTTCAGTCTATTGAACTACATCAAACTTTCTAGGTAAGTAAGCTCCAGCATCCTGAGGAAGTTTTAAGAAAAGGAAAGGCCATTTCAGGAGATATACTAGGATGGGTTAGCATTAGCACTAATTGGGAAACTATTGGGAGTTCGATTGTGACATTTTCACAAACAAATTAGGTTGAATTCAAATATTCAACAGCTCCAACCTTCATAGCATCACCTATACTTTCAATCAACATTTTTCCATCATTCACTCCATCAATCAAAACATCAGCATTTATAAAAATATCCTAGCTTTAATAGGAGTTGACAAAATCTATTCATTATTGGAACCTACAACACACAATTATTCATAATATCGCCAGCCATAGAAAGTGCTAAAACGATACCTAAAACATGATACATTTTGGTATAGGAATCATGAACTCATAAAATTTCTGCCATCAATGTAGCTATAGAAGGTATCTAGACTCGATAGTAAGAATACATGAATATGTAGCGCTCGAACGAGAAGATAAGGGAAATCGGTAGCGAACAAGAATTGAGCGCCAGCAACTGGACCAAAGTTGTTAAATGCTTTGCTGGATCAGGACATTGATGATGTTATGGATGCGGATGGTTATAGATCTAGAATGGGACATTATTTGTTATTTTTCTTATGGTGAGGCATGAGAGGAGGAAGGAGAGAGGCAAGGAAGATAATAGCAGAGGGTAGGAGGAGGGTGGATGCGAATATAGAGGAAAGCAGTGTGTGTCAAGTGAAGATGAAGATGATGAGTTAGGTTGCCATAGATAATGTCATGACCTAACTAATATTATTTCATTCTCAAATTGTTTATCATGTTAAATTATGCATATGTAAAGACCATATTTAAGCAGTGTGAGGAAGACACTGAACTTCCGAGGAAGTTTATCAAATCTGCTCTGATCTCTGTGTAGAGATTTTTTTTCCTATCTTGATAATCTTCGAATATACTATATATATTCAATAGGTTATGGTGTCATATATCAATCATAGGTTATGGTGTCATATATCAATCATAGGTGAACAATTTAAATGACATATCATATTTAACAATTTAATCACTAATCAATTTAAATTTAACAACAGATTTCAATCGTTATTTCACGAGAATTAAATTTACTAAATATAAGAATGTTAATCGTGAGTGATTTCTCACCTTTCGAGGCTGGAAAAAATAGGACACGCACACGGACAAGCGACAAATCACCAAACTGATACGGATAAGCACGGATCGACAACGGGACAGTGACAAAGCAAAGCAAATAACTACACAAATTCGATTAAAACAAATCAAAGCTAGCTAGAGATTGATGGAAACATAATAAATAATTTTTAAAATCTAAAATTTACTCACATATTTAAAATAAAATCTTTATATTATATTTAAAAAAATCAATGTTTATTAAAAACCCATATTTTCAAAATTCTTCAAATAAATATTTAAACATATTATATATATATATATATAAAGATTTCCTTCTTTGAAAACAAGATAACTTACTTTATATATATAAACTTACTTTATTATTATATATATATTAACAATTAGCAAATGCCACTATGCAAACTTACTTTATTATTATACATATAAGCTTCAGAAAGAAAAGAAATATGAAAGCAACTTCTCAGATATGAAAACAAGTTATATAAATGTACTACATTATTTACTTTATACAACTATAATAGAGAAGGGGAAGTCTTGCCTGCAATGCTCGGCTGGACTGCGCACAGTGGGGTTCGGCAGGGAGAAAGTGGCTGTCGCAGGCTGTCATAGGATGACAGGGGGTCGTGATGCAGCGTGGGTGTTCGGTGGTTGACTGGGTTTGGTCGCGGGCTGTGTGGTCAGGGAGGGATCGGGTTCTATGTTCTTCAAGGCTGTCTGTGAGTGGGTCAGTGGAGTTCAGGTGGGGAGACTGTTGTGGAAGGTTGGGTGATGGGCTTGGTGCTCGAGTCGTTGTGTTTGGTAGGAGGATGGCCAGGGAGGTCAGCTGGGTGTTCGGAAGTGGAGGCCAGAAGTGGATGGAGGCGGATGACAAAGGAGAGGGGCGAAGCAAAGCTTCGGCGATGGGTTTGGATGAGCTGCTTCGGGTTGAGGCTGACATGGATGTCAATTCGGCAAAGGAGGCTGTGGATTCAGAGGCTGTTGCGTTTGGTAGAGGCGGGTTGTTTGGTGGTTGGGGCCACAGGATGTGGACGGCCAGGTGGAAGGTGATTGGTGAAGCGGTGGTTGAGCTCGCATGAGTTTGGCAATGGGACCGAGCAGTTACAGATGAACGAATGCAATCTTCACTTTATATGCTTATTTTTTTATAGCAGAAGGAAAAAGGAAAGAGGAGACCACAGACCTGCCAATGGACAAGCAGGTTTGATCAATAAAGTAACGAGCAGGCTTAAGATATATATAAATTTGCTTTTATATATTATAATTTTTTTCCCTCTACTTAGATAAGTAAGACAGAACGAAGAAGAAGGTAAAAGACCCTAAAGTGAATAGACGAACCAGTTAATATAAATCTATCGGGGGAAAAGCAATTGTCAAAGGTTGAATTGCTGGGAATATTAAAAGCTAACATCCATTAGCTTTTCTGATGGACAAACGAAAGGACACGGCAAGCCCAAAAGGTTCAAAACGGGTACCGATACGGCTAACCGTTTCGCAGATTTTGTCGTGTACCGGACGCCGAAATGCACAAATGAATATACTGCGGAGATCAGCACGATGAGAAGAACAAAATGGTATAAATACATCAATGATATGACCATCCTATCAAAACTCGATAATTTGCTGCCAAAATGCTGCTAAAACGCCGAAAATAAGATAAACGGGGCTTGAGCAGTCCAACTTTGGCAAAATGAAATATGACGTCTCACTCAGACAATGATTTAAATTTTTCTTATATACAAATATTTAGATTTCAAAAAATATTTAATTTCCATCAATATTAACTGATTTTTAAATTTAAAATTGAAATTTCACAACCAAACAAACTTTCATATTTTCAAATGAAAATCTGCCACTTGCTATGCTTCAATATACGCATACCAAATATCAAATTTTCATTTCTAAAATTTTATTATATACTTTCAAGAAAAATTTAGTTAATTACATTATTAAAATCGTTAAAATTTCTGGGTTTTTACACCAAGGGAATGTTAGAGAAGTGCGTCCAAACCAGAATAGAATAACTTGTTCCTTGACTATGTCAACTGCAGGACTCCATGAAGTGATAGTGAAGGGTTTTCTTCTATGAAAATAGGATCCGATTCTAGGATGCACAATCTTTCTTCCAAAATAGAAAAGTGAATAAAGAACATGTCATTGTTGTAGTGAAATTTAAGACCGCTTTTCAATCTCCATATCTTCTACTCCAATATCAAAAAATATCATAAGGGAGTTCAAGTTTTAGAAGAACCCCATATGATAATCCTTCCAAATTTCGTTCCCACTTCAATTACTTCTTGCCATGGAATCATTTGAACTACATCAAACTTTCTAGGTAAGTAAGCTCCATCATCCCAAGGAAGTTTTAAGAAAAGGAAAGGTCATTTCGGGAGATATACTAGGAATGGGTTAGCATTAGCACTAATTGGGAAACTACTGGGAGTTGGATTGTGACATTTTCACAAACAAATTAGGTTGAATTCAAATATTCAACAGCTCCAACCTTCATAGCATCACCTATACCTTCAATCAACATTTTTCCATCCTTCACTCCATCAATCAAAACATCAGAATTTATAAAAAAATCCTAGCTTCAATAGGAGTTGACAAAATCTATTCATTATTGGAACCAACAACACACCATTATTCATAATATCGCCAGCCATAGAAAGTGCTAAAACGATACCGAAAACATGATACATTTTGGTATAGGAATCTTGAAATCATAAAATTTCTACCATCAATGTAGCTATAGAAGATCTCTAGACTCGACAGTGGGAATACATGAATATGTAGTGGTCGAACGAGAAGATAAGGGAAATCGGTAGCGAATAAGAATTGAGCGCAAGCAGCGGGACCAAAGTTGTTAAATGCATTGCTGGATCAGGACGTTGATGCTATTATGGATGCAGATGGTTCTAGATCTAGAATGGGACATTATTTGTTATTTTTCTTATGGTGAGGCATGAGAGGAGAAGGGAGAGAGGCAAGGAAGACAATAGCAGAGGGTAGGAGGAGGGTGGATGCGGATATAGAGGAAAGCAGTGTGTCAAGAGAAGATGAAGAGGATGAGTTAGGTTGCCATAGACAATGTCATGACCTAACTAATATTATTTCATTCTCAAATTGTTTATCATGTTAAATTATGCATATGTAGAGACCATATTTAAGCAGCGTGAGGAAGACACTGAACTTCTGAGGAAGTTTATCAATTCTGCTCTGATCTCTATGCTAAGATTTTTTTCCTATCTTGATAATCTTCGATTGGTCTTCTAGGTCTATCTGTACATCCTCGAGATCATCTAATGACTTTAGTTCCCTCATTGTCTCCCCTAATCTGGGATCTATTTTACTTACTTCCTTTTCAGGTTCGGACGTTGACTTGTCTCTGAGCTTCTTTGGAAAAATACTGCGCATAAACTGAGTCATAATTATCAGTACCGATCATATGCATATACTCTCTCTTTTTTACCCTTTTTGATGTTGTGGTCGTAGAATGACCTATTTTAGCATCAGCCTTGGTACTTTGTACCAACATAGTTTTTAGAACTGGCTTGTTTTCTTCTTTATCATCATTATCATAATAATTAGGGGAAAGAATGGAATAATTTTGAATAATTTTATGGCTAGAACTAAGGTTACATTATATAACTCCCCATCCAACAATTGTTCACCCCTCATTGATCCTATTCCAGTGGGAGTATGGCACTTCACAATCAAATCTTTCTAGGAAATTTCTGCCCCCATGTTAATTAGTGCAGGCCTTCCCAAAAAACATTATATGGAGATGGTTAATCAATGATCATGAAGCTTGCATAGAATGATTTGAGAAGGGGGCAGTCCCAGCGATGACGAGAATATGTGCTGATCCGATGGGAACCGTCATTGTATTATTGATGCCATAAATTGGTTCGGAGCTTGGCTTTAGTATTTCTAATGGAAGCTTCATTCAGTTGAATGTTGATTTGAAGATGATATTGACAGACTTCCCAAAATCTATGAAGATTTTCTTTATGGTGCAATTTGAGATCTGCACTGTATTTATCAATAGGTCTTGATGCGGGAAAACCACCCAAGCAGCGTTAGTAGCAGCGAAGACTATTAACTGAGCGGGTTTTTGCTTTACATGGAATATGGGTCTTTGCTCTACCTTAGCCTCTTGAATTTACCACTCCTGTGCTTTCTTGCTTTCTCCAACGAAGTGTGGCCCTTTATGGATCAAGGCTATGAGACTGAAGGGGTTTCCCGCTAGGCCTTCATTCAGATCTGGAGAGAGATTCTCGGTTCTCTCCCCATTGTTTTCCTTTTGATAGCTGCCTAAATATCCCTTCTGAATTAGTCTCTCTATTTCATTCCTCAAGTGTCGACAGTTATCAGTATGGTGTCCATTGGCTTTGTGAAAGTGGCAATATTCTCCCTCTATTCTGCTCCAGCTTCTTTCCTTTGTTCAGAACATTGTAATCCAATTTATTTCTAGTCTTCTCATATATCTAACCATGTGTGTGGGTGAGGGGAGTCTTTGCTGCGAAGTTAAATTCTCTCTGTAGCTTTGCAGGTGGATGGTATCCTACTGCCCCCCTTTTCTTTTTATCATGGGGAGCAGAAGTTCTCTCAGATGAATGTAATTCTACCACGCCGGCTAATTCCATTCTGATGTAGCCATTAGCCCTTTCATAGAAAGCCTTCATGCTATGAAATGGCATCCTGTTGTTATTTTCCCACATAGTCATGTTTCTTTTGATCCCAGTATGCACTGCCATCATCAGTGCTTCTTCACAAGTCACCTCGATCAAAAGTGCCTCAGATTCGATGCGTTTTATAAAATTGCTTAAGCTTTCATTTTCCCCTACTTTATGCAGGACATGGTATTTACATTTGAGGAAGCCTCTCTCCCAGAGTTGAACTGTCTTAAGAAATCTACAGCTACTACAGCCATACCACCTAAACCATCTGAAAGCTACCGCCGTCAGGTATACTGGGAAGAGCTTGCATCTGGCCATCCTCCACACCTTTAGAATGTCCATGTAGTACTCAACGGTGCAAATATGGTCATCTGGGTTAGTAGTCCCATTGAATTTATCGATGGATGGGGCTTTGAAGTTATCAGGGAAGTCTACCTCTATAATAGTTTCACTAAATAAGGGAGAACCCTCTTTCCTTATTTCCTCACCTTTTTTGTCAGCAAAGTCTTGCCATCTGCTCTACACGAGCTTTCAATTGATGGATCTCATCCTCCTTGGCATCCATTTAGGATGAACCATCTTTATAGAGTGAAATAATGTCACCATCATCGGGCACAGTTCATGCTTGATTTTTCAATAGTAATGGATTGATGTTTACAGGCTTCGACTTGATCTAAGGATTGATTTGAAATTTTCCTTTGATCTTGGTATCTAGTTTTAAACCATCATCGCTGATCTAACTTCTGAGATGGTCGTTCTCACTCACATCCTGCATAGTTAGTGCAATCGGTGAATGATGGCGGAAAGCTGTGGAAGGTTGAGGGGAGATTAGTTGAAGAGTAGGATATTAGACCATGGATCTCTCTAGCCCATCCATTCATTGGTTTAGTTGGTTTGTGAAAGCTTGAAGAGCAGTTAGTACATGATCTTAGGGTGACTCTTCTGAGGCACTTGCCTTAGTTTAGGCTATGAAGGTGAGGAGTTTTTTTTAGCCTTTTTGAGGTTAGATAAACATGTTTGTGGTTAAGGGGGGTTTAGGAATCAATGAGAATCATGGTGTTGTAGTGGTATCTAAAGTAAATGTGAGTAAATTTTGCTGGAGAGGGAAATCAGCCCTCATTCTAGAGCCAAAATATTAATGAGAGTTTTCGTCTCAAAAATACCCAAATATTTTTGAAGTAATCACGACGCTGAATGCTTTTATGATTATGAATCAGAAAATTGCAGTAACACTAAAATTGCCTTTAAAGGAGCTAATTATGTTGTTTTAATGCTTACGTAATTATGTGGAAGATATTCAAAATTCAATGGGTGGTCTCCATCAATTCATTAAAATAATCCATTTTAATTCATGTACCGAAGACTAGAAAAAATAGTAAAGTAATGTACTAAAAGCAACAAAAGACATCGAGAATTTACGTGGTTTGGATGTTAATTAATCCTATGTCTATGGACAAAATGTCTTTGTCTTCTTCTTTGATTCTTAGTACAAACAAAAATGGCAGAGAATACAATTTTTTATTTCAATGTCCCTAAAAGAGTAAAGTAAAAAATCCTCCCATTTTCTGCTATAGTGTTCTATTTATTTTTAGTACATAGACATTCACATGGATTGCCAACGTTATTCTTTCACCCTTCCAAGTCCTGCCTTTGGATTATGCCATATGTTGATCATCCTTCTCTCTTATTTGTTGTGCATGGATTACTAACATGGTCTTCAGTGGGAAACTGTAATCTAAGCTAATGAATTTTGAGTTTAGGCGGGAAGCTTGAAATTGAAGCGGGAAAACCAATTTTGAATAGACCATGACCCAATGGTTTCATAAAGCAATCAAACCAATGGACTGCACATTTGTGTAGATGAAACTACAACGAGAAACTGCCCCTATTTCGGGAAGACTGCATAGTTATAAACACCCTAGAACTCTGCTATTTTGAATGGGCCATTGAGAACTTTGCCTCCGTAGTTATGCAGTGTGGCAATATTTCACAGCATCTTATCTGCATCGACATTCTTGAAGCCATGCTTAGCTGATGGTTGTACAATAGTTTTTCCCCATTACCTTATCCTTTAAGTCTTTGTATTTGTGGATAGCATTTTTTTTGAAATTGCGGCGTTGTTCTATCATTTTGATGTCAAATTGGGATAGCGACGCATCCTTATTATTGTTTAACGCTGATATAAGATTGCAACCCAGCCCTACCACTTTAGATGTTAGTTTAAGATTGTGGTGCATCCCTATAGCATATAGTTTCTTTAAGGGTTGTGCCACAGTTCTATATTCTTAGTGTTGCTTTTGGGCCGTAGCATAATCCCTGCATCTTGTTGTTACTTAAAGAATGTGCTGTAGCTCCAACTTATTAAGGTCTACTTTTGGAACGACGACATAACATTCATATTTGGTACTTGAAGGTTGTGCCATAGTTCTTCCTATTGAAGTAAATATTAGGATTGTAGATCAGCCAGTATACTTTTTGCTATTGTTTTGAATTTTGGCACAGTACTATCTGGACTTCGCTCTCGCTTCCTTTTTATAGTCCAACTTCTGTTGTGGGAGCAGTTCTTTTGTCTTAGTGCTTGCATCAATTTCCTTTTGACGACATTCAAAAAATATGGTGTAACAGACAACAATATAACAATAGTAATATAAATGCAAATAGACAACACACATCCATCAAATCAACCATATCTCATGAATATGGCATATGATAAATGCATTAATGCAACTAATGTGGCCCTATATGAATGTAAAATTATGGCATATACGCATGTATGCAAAACATCCTAAAATATATAGATAAATTCTATATGTATGCAATATATATATATATAGTTAATTAATTAATTCAAGTCACACACCAAAACATACGCCACATAATAAATTTACCACACCAAATCATTTCCAAATTAAATGTCCTGGAAAAGAGTGAGGGATGAGAAACTTTATTTTTCTCCTCTAGCTCCCAAGTACTCTCAACCGGATCATTTCCCCTCGGACTCTAACTAATTTATTTAATTTCTTTTGGAGTCGATTTTTCCCATGTTCAATGATGAGAGTAGGTGTATGATGAACAAGTGATCCTTTCTCAACTTCGACCTCCTCTAAGTGACTCGGCTCGACCATAGTAGCTGAATCATTAAACACTTTCGCAAGTGTGATACATGGAAAACATCATGAACTCCTACCAACTTTTTAGGAAGTTTCACTATATATGTTAACTTCCCTACTCTCTCCAATATCACAAAAGTCCTTAAAAACCTTGGTGCCAACTTTCCCGAACTACCACTACTAGAAAATGGCTAAATAGCGATGGGGGCGGGGGGGGGGGGGGGGGCGACGGCTTCCGACGGGCCATCGGCGGCCGTCGGAAGCTGTCGGAAAATAGCGTATTTCTGGCCTAGCCGAGCCTCTTCTTCCCCATTTCAGCAAATCTAAAATCTTAATCCCTAATTCCCAAATTCACTCCCCAAGCCTCCAATCACTAATTTCGTATTTTTACATCCTCCCCGGCTACGAATTCAACCTCTCTTGCTTTCTAGCTCAGGTATAATCTCTTATTTTCGCGAAAAATTCAATTTTTACCCTATTTTTAGATTTGCATAAGTTGATAAATTAAGGCAAATTGGTGATTGAAATTGTTTCCAATAGTGTTATAATAGTTTCTAGCATTTCATGGTATACCTATTTCATCTTTTATCATGAAATTGTGAAAAACGGATATAATTTGTTGTTTATGCCTTGATTCTACAATTGTATATGTGTGTAGCGCTTCTATCATTGTATTGTGTTAGTTGGAATAAGATAAAATGAATGCACGAGCTAGGAGTATTATATTGTGCACGTATTGACTTATGCAACAAAAAAATGCATGGGTCTAAATTATAATTGTGTAAGTTGAAAAATAACAAAAATGTTAAACCAGCTTTATGTTGATGTAATACGTCGAATAAATGTGTTAAATTAAAATATATTTTTGTAAATGTGAACAGTTAGTAAAACTGTATTTTTTCGTAAAATGCGCACATTTAATTCACTAATGTCCCTTATAGAGTTTTTGGCCCCGTCTGACGAGTGTTATAAATGATCGTTATATAAATAGTTGTTTTTTTCAAAAAACGACCATTTATATTCATCTGGTACAATGTTTGTTGGATTTGTCCCTGTATTGGACAAGTTATGAACACAGTAAGCATTTACATTTTGTATATTACTTCGTCTCAAACGGTTCATAAAATTTCGGCCTAACTTTTCTTTTTTGTTTCCTGCGTACACGCATTTGTGTACAATGCAGGGAGCAAAAGGGAAATGCTGTCAAAATTTTGTTGAATCGTTTGAGACGAAGTAATATACGAAATGTAAATGCTTACTGTGTTTGTAATGGGAAGTAGGATGCCTGACCATGGAAAAAAAATATCTTTTTGTACAAAATTTTGTATTGATACGTTAAAAAATAAAACGTGTCATATTTGAAAATATTTTTCAATTTGTGAAATAGTTCTTTATATTCAAATATTATACGACTATAAAAATAATCTTTTTCGAATTTTTATTCTTCAAAATAAATATTAAATTTTGAACGTGTGACTCATTTTCTCAAATAGGAAAAATGATTGATTATTTTGTTGATCGGAGGAGATGGATGTACCAAAGAAAAGGACTGAGAGGCTCAATAAAAGAAGATTTTTATAATGGTATAAACGTATTTGTTGAATTCGATTTAAGTAATAACGGAAACGATCTAGAAATTCGTTGTCCGTGTAGTAGGTGTAGACATTTGAAGTATTTGTTACTAGACATTGTGAAAGTTCATTTATGCCAAAACAGTTTCATACCTGAGTATTATGTTTGGGATCGGCATGGAGAAGTTGTAGCAAATACTTCTGTAGAGTCTGAAAGTGTCGTTAACGAAGTAGTTACGATGACCCGTATAGAAAATATGGTCGAAGATGCAGCACAATCAATGTTTCCTATGGTTGAAGTTGACAACGATGATGGAAATGTTGAAGAACCAAATATTGAAGCAATTTTTTTTATGATTTACTAGATGCTGCTAAGAAACCTATTTGGGATGGTTGTAAAAGCGACACTCAGCTGTTAGTAATCGCAGAATACATTGCGATGAAGTCAAAATACAACATCATTGAAGCTGGGTTTACCTTATCAAAAAATAGATACATGTTTAAAAGGCTGCATGTTGTTTTGGAAAGAAGACGCAAACCTTAGAAATTGTAAAATTTGTAATCAGGAGAGATACAAACCAAGAAAAAGAAGGGGAAGGAAGTTCCGTACAAGCGTATGCATTACTTACCCATAACTCCAAGGCTTTAAAGATTATATGCATCTTCTGTAACTGCATCTAATATGAGATGGCATAGTGTGAGAATGGAGGAAGAGGGTACGTTGACACATCCGGCCGATGGAGAAGCATGGAAGCATTTTGATAAAACGTATCCAAATTTTGCAGCGGAGAGTCGAAATGATAGATTAGGATTATGTACGGATGGTTTTTCACCATTTTCTCAATTTGGTTCTAAATATTCATCCTGTCCCATTATCGTCACACCGTATAATTTACCTCCATGGATGTGTATGAAAACACAATATATGTTTCTTACTGTTGTCGTTCCTGGCCCCGACGATCCGACACAAGGAATCGATGTATATTTACAACCGTTGATTGAGGAGTTAAAAATACTGTGGAACGAAGGAGTAAAACATACGATGTGTCCAAGAAGAAAATTTTTTGTATGTTTGCTTCTTTGTTGTGGACTATAAGTGATTTTCCTGCCCATGCAATGCTTTCAGGATGGAGTACTACCGGTCGTTTAGCATGTCCATATTGCATGGATGAAACACGAGCGTTTTCTTTACCTCATGTTAAGAAAATGTCATGGTTTGACTATCATCGATTTTTTCTCCATGTAAATCATCCCTTCAAAGGAGACAAGAAAAACTTTTTAGCTAATAGAGTAGAAACCAAACAACCACCAACGATATAGTCAAGCGGAGACATATATGAACTTGTTAGGGACTATCCAAAGATATATGAAACTGGAGTGCAAACAGAAATTGAAGGCAAATCGATTGTTCATAACTGGTGCAAACAAACTATTTTTTGGGAGTTGCCGTATTGGAAACATCTTCTGCTTCGTCATTTACGTATGAAAAACAATATGAAATACATGTCATTTACGTATGAAATATACTTCATTATCATGTTATTATTCTCTTTTGAAATGATGTGTATATATGTCATAGGATTATCGTAATGTCATCTAGAGGTAGGAGCTCTTCCCGATCTTCAGGAGGCGATGGCAGTGGTCCATCGCAAGCATCACAGCGTCCTATAGTTTCATTAGTACCTAGAGCAGAGGGGTAAGAATTAAATTTTATTCTGCATCTTATTTTATTTTTTTGATATACATACGTACTTATCTGTATCATATTTAAAAACAGGGGGTTCGACCTACTTCCCTCGAAGGTTGTGTTAGACGTTTCTAGAGCTTCTTACCGGAGTAGGATGAGTGCGTGTTGGCGAAAGTGGGATAACATCCCTCCCTACATAGTAGAGTGTATTTGGAAGGATTTCCTAGTAAGTATATTTTTCTGTTTTCCATTTTTAATTCGTTTTTGTCTTTTTTTTACAGTTTAATATTCTTTTTGCTTTTTATCATGAAACACAGGCTGAGATAGACATTTAGACATATGATATGCAGTTGGCACGAGGGTATTGGATGAAGAAGATGCGTAAAAACTATAGGGAATCGATATCCGAAATCAAGAAATCAGGTAAGAAACCACGTTGGATGGGGGAGAGCGTATGGCAAGCATGGTTGGGATACTGGGAAACTGACGAGGCGAAGACAAGTATACTAATTTTTTTAAAATTATTTGACTGGTAGTAAATATCAAAAATACCCGATCGATAAATAATGTATCAAATTTTGAATGTACAGGCAAAGTCGGAAAGAAATTCCGCAAACAGAAATAAAAATCCCGTCACTCATCGCGGAGGGTCGAAGTCATTTCAGCAGTATCGGCAGGAGTTGGTAAATTTACTGAATGCAAGTTGTAAATAGTTTGTGCTATATAATTTCAAATGTACAATAATTGTATGTAAAAATCAATTTCAGGAAGCTGAGGCGTATGGTCCCATGGGCTATATGGACGTGTTTACTCGTACGCATGCTGTCGAGCATGTAAATTCAGACGGGACAGTTTCATATACATGGCACGACGATAAATCTACCAAGAGCCATGTAAGCATATTTCATTTTATGCAGTATTAGTAATTGTTCTACTTGTTAAAATATAATGAAAGAAGATATGATGATATTAATTTGTTAATGCAGGAAAAGTTTATGGAGAAGCGCCAGAAACTCCTTGCTGATACGGGTCGAGATCAGCTGACGACGAATGAGGAGGATGCTATTTTTGAGTCTGTTATGGATCCATCGGAGCACAGCAGACGATATAGATTTGGAAATCAAGTGGTAAGTAAATAATATACTGGGTATCATATAAGTTTTCAAATTCAGTACATTGGTTTTGAGTCACTTCGTTATGAAAATATTATGCATTACCAAAATATATTAATTCGTTACTTGAATGTCATTTCAAAAATAAAAATAACGAAAAAGACATGTTATTTAATTTAGTTTGCCAGATATATGCATATTTTTAATTCAGTACATACACTTACAGAGATCACACAACTAAATTAAATATTTATTACAGGCCAGCAGTCGTAGACTGGGTAGGCAGACTAGAGCTCAGATCGATCTAGCAGAGATCGAAGATTTGCGGGCTAGAGTGGCGCAGCTGGAAGAGCAGAACCGTCGGCAGGCCATAGAGACCACACAGTTGCTAGACCAGTGTATCGCCGATTGCATGCAGCAATATGGTGGCCGCTTCCCTTCCTCTGCTGGCTCAGGTTCGGGAGGAGATTGATTGATTGCTTTGGTCGGTATGTTTTTTTAATGTTTTGTATGATTTATGTACAATGTTATGATACACTTAGCTGTTCTGTTGCATAATTATGTGGATGTTGGGGATGTAGGAATTGATAGAATATTTGGTGTTGTGGATATTATTATGTATTATACATTATTTTGGGTTATGGTTATGTGTTTTGACTTAATTTTATGTATTTTTTGTTCGGTGAATTGTGTATAGTTTGGTTTTTGATATTTGGCTGGAATATTATATTGAATTCTGCAGTATTGGTGGAATAGTGTTTGTATAGGAAATGTGGATGGAAGGCTATATTGCAGCAGAAATACAGAAAAAATGCAGCAGATTTCCGACGGCTTCCGACGGCTTTCAGGTTATAATTTTCCGACAGCTTTTAGATCATTTTTTCCAACGGCTTCCGATGGCTTTCGACACTTGTCGGAAGCCATCGGAAGCCGTTGGAAATCCAAACGGCGAACTGTGTCGGAAGCCGTCGGAATTACTGCACCCTACGCCTTATTTTCCGACGGTTTTTTCCAACGGCTTCCGACGGCCACCGACGGTTTTCAGCCGTCGGAAAATGCCTTTTTCCTTGTAGTGTACTAAACCTCATAATTGTTGGAACTGGGACAGCCCGCAGTGGAAGAAATGAGTGAATTTCAATAATTTTACCATTTTAGATCTTTAATGAACCTACGAATTCTAAATGTACATTAGATCCAATCTAATAAAACATTAAATAAAGTCTTATTTTATTTAAAGTTAGTTAAAAGGAAGTTTAAAAATTAATTTAGTTTAAATGTATAGTGCATAAAATACACTCAACAATTGTTTATAGAGTTAATTTAGGGAAGGAAACCATTCATTTCTTTCCCTAAAAACAGGTAATTAATTGAGAGTATAATAAACATTATATGAAGAGAAAAACCTTCCATTTTCTCTCTCTCTAATTAAATTGATTGGGTCATTAAATGATATTAGTTGGCAATTTATTCATGGCATAAAATGTAACTACTGTCCAAATGTACTTTACTATAAATTACGTAAGTGTAACAAATCTGATAATGTATAGAGATGATATTTCCAACATATGTGTCTTTATTGTCCATAGTATTATTTAAAATACATATACATACATATATTTACATTTATATACATATACATATAAATGAGATAAAATTAAGTGTCACTTTTATAACTCCAAAAGGTCAGCGATTTTGAACCTAGTTTCAAAACTGAAAGTTTTTAAGATTAAAAATTATGATTTTATATAAAAGTCCATCATATAAATTCAATTCAAATTATATATATATATATATGTATGTATGTATGTATGTATGTATGCATACACACACACATAAATTTGTGTGTATATATTTACACATACAAAAATCATTGTAAATAATGTTTTAAACTTAATACATCTTTATGTTAAAATTTATAATTTAGTATATATTTTTTTTTTGAAAACCTAGGAGAACCCGGCGGATTGGTAAACTCCTGAGGAGGATATAGTAAAGCCATCCGCTGATCCAAGCCCCCATACTCCCGGGTAAATTTATATAGGATAGGGAAGCGCATGGTAGGAATCGAACCGGGGTCTTTAAAAGGAAATCCAAGGGTCTATGATATTTTACAATAAAGTCCAGTTATGTTTATAAAGAAATTTTTTTATAACTTTAAACAGAAGTATGCAAAAACAAAAGGATTGAATTTGAAATATTGAACACAAAACATACATGCAAACATAAATAAATTATGTATGTTTTCTATTTGAATCAATAACAGAAATATTTCATCAATTAAGACTTAGATTTTAATCAAAAGGTGTTTTTTAAAATAGCAAACTTGAAACAACAATAAAATAGATAGGACAAATTCGACAAATATGTATATGTTGCAAAGGTTTCAGATCTAAACAATTAAGCAATATGAAAAATAATTAAATATGGAATCATATAATGTAGATCTAATAATGACAACAAGAATTGGCAAACAATCAAAATATATCTTAAAACAGATTCAAATTAAAATAACATGGTGAACATATGTAATTAAGTAAGATGGAACAATAGGGTAATCTATTTGACCAAATAAACAAATACATAGATGAGATGAAATAGGAGATGGATTTAAATTACATAAATCGGTTGAATGATGAATATATAAAATTAGAATTATCACCTTGAGATGTTGCCAACAGAATTCACCTTGAATGATGAATCAAATGCTCTTAGATTCCATGAATCAATGTCCGAATTTTGCAAGAATTGAGAGATTAGAACCACCTTTTGTTATTAATTTTATTTGATATTTTATTTTGGAAATTTAGAGGTTAGGAAGCCATGAAAATTTGAAATTCTCTGATAGAAGAGCAAGATGGATGATTATGACAGGAAAAAATCAATCGTATAAGAAAATAAAGGGAGATGTGTTTTAAAGGAATGATAGAGACCTTTCCTATTCCTTCCTTAAAACTTTCCCCCATTAATTCTTTTTTAAATGTTAATCGGATCCTCTCTCTCTCTTCTACATTCATGGCTAGCCATAGATGGTGCCACATGGACCCTCAAAAATTTCCAAAATCTCATTAGCATCAATCCCATTTAAATCCAATTCAAATGTGCGCGCGTTTATAACTTATATATACGCACACCATTAAATGCTAATGTTATTCAAATAATTTGAAATAAAATTTTAATAATTAATATTTCACAAATAATAATTAATTTAATTTATTTAAAGCCCCCTTTTTAGTATTTATCATGTTTAAATCAAATTTAAACACTGTAAAGATATCATATATCAATATGCGCGTTTATAACTCAAATATTTACGCACTTACTAAATGCTAAGGGCATTCAAACAAATTAAATAAAAATTTAGTAATTAATATTTCATAAATATTAATTAATATAATTAGTATACAACAATTATAAATTAATTAAATCATGTGGTTCATTTAGGGCATTCATCATTTCGGTTGTGCGACTCAAAGGTGTAAATTCAATCGGCGATTAATATCAAACTATTCGAATATTAACGTTCACACGTCACTTAGCAGGTGGTGTGACATTTTGGCTGAATTTATCGCTTACACATCTTTTTGTAAAATCTAAATTTACTTATTATAAGTAGTACCTGATAGTGACAATTATTTACACCAATTCTCTTCGTCAAAACTATATCACTTTGGATTTATGGAATTTGGTAATGCTCAAAATTCCAATATCACCCACATTCAACTTTCTAGTCCAAACACAAAGTCCTTGGTTCAATAATAACAATTATTATTAACCTAAATGCTCTGATCAGAGACTTTGACTTTGAGTTGACTTGAGTTGAGCATGATACTAACCCCATATAACCGAGGAGACGAATCCTTTCTTAAATAGTGCTTCACTTCCAATACTTCCACTTGCCTCAACTATAGTTACTCGATGGAACGCCATACCATGATTGGACTATAATCAAAGCGGAGCTTTCATATTGAAGATCCACATCATTCTCAAGTCGAGAGAACTATGTAAATCGATCACATCGATATTTTCTGTTTGACCTTAGTTATATTTACCAATAGAAAACTATCGAGTGAGTTGTTCTATAGTTATCCAATAACTATCAGTACGTAACCCCTAGGTGCCCCCAGCAGTCATGAGTAATACAGTGCCCAACATTTGGAGAGTGTAACATACTCTAGTCTCAACGGATACATCGATATCCAGTCTCGATGCATCTTGACTAGAAACATTTAAAATGGTATATTTGTTTTATTGTGATAAATTACTCACGGTTACAACACTTTGTAACCACTATCACAAAATATGCCATTTATGGATTTTCAATTAAATATACTTTTAATTAAATTAATTAATTAATAACCACATTATATCAAGTATAACAGAAAAAACACCTTTATTATGAACAAGATTATTCAATGAGTTAGAACTTATTTCCCACTTTGAAACTCGAAAATGAACGTCGATGAAGCGTGCACTCATCACCGAAACAAAGCGACAAAGAGGGGAGTACATAACTTATTTCCTTCTAAAATTTCTTTTAAAACGTTTCTTCAAATCACCTTGAAAATATTTATATCGAAAATACTTCCAAATACTACTAATATTATATTCCAAAATCGTTTGAAAACAAATTTCAAAAATCCAGGAACTTAAGTTCTCAAATTCCTATTTATATTTACTTAACTTGTAAATCCTATTTTCAACCAATATTTATCAAATTTCATTACCTAACAAACAAATATATCACATCCAATTATATCATTTATAAAAATTATCCTTTTATATACAAAATACAATACTTGGTAAAATTATTTCATTTACCTATATTTCAAAACCAATACTGTGTCGGTCTGCCCTGTTAAGTGCTTAAAAATCTCCATCGAGGCCATAGCGTCCTATGTACCTACCATAATTTATAAATAATAAACAAAACAAATTAATACAATATATAAACATTTTTATAACACTAACAAATACGCTATCTCATATATATACACTCAGCGACTCATTCAAGGGTATTACTACCCTATTTCCAATGAGTTAGACTCCACAAAGCTAAGGTTATCGCTAAACCAAAGCTCTGATACCAAATTGTAACGACCCACCTTTTTGGATAGTTTAAATCGACAATAAACCACACATGTCAAACTCAAACCATTCAAAAGGGAGGATTGTTATGGCGTAAATAAGAAAAAAAAGAGGAAAGAAAGGAAAACATAACACAAAATCTCATAGCGGAATGACAAAATATAATAATCAAATAAACAGTACATGAAGCTGTTTTACAAATAACATTTGATTACACTTTTACAATACAGAATCAGAGTTACATACAACAGAAATAAATAACAATGCAACGGAACAACATGATGTAGTGGAATAAATATAATAAATAATAATAGTACTAAATCTTCGTCTTCTCCTCCAGATAAGCATTCTTCGATATACTTAAAAGCTCAGACTGACCCGAGTGAACTGAAAGACAAAACACTCGAGTCAAAACTAAAAGATCTTATGTAAGTAAAATCAACAGTAAATAAATATGAGTGTAACGGCATCGGAGATGTTTATGGGGTTTGACATCTCTTATCCAGTGTCAACGTGAGTGCAATAACTTAAGAGATGTTCGGGATTCCCATCTCCTAAGGATCCGTTAAACTATCTACATACATAGTACAATACACTATTATAATAGTGTCTACAGTAAAGTAAAGTATTAAAATAGCGTTAAGGCGTTACCCATATCCCCTTTAACACATTTTATATAATGCCGTAGTCTATACAGTACTGTAAACTCCACCGTAAACTGGTGGGCTATTAGGGAGCACTCTATAGGTACGACACAAGCCAAACTCGTAGAAGGCGCGATAAGGCATGTGACAAGGCCCACAAGGCAATGCCAAGGGTAGAATACTACCGTTTTGCGGATCCAGACAGGTGGTAACGCATAGCAGCTACTACCGCCCACCTCGGAACACACTCCTATAATCAAAATCGAGGGGCAGCCACCAAATCAATCACAAAGTCACAATATGGTATCGAAGAAGCATGTCCGATCGGAGGTGCGACCTCACTTGGCCCGGCGTGGCTCATGTTTCAGTCACATCAAGCTAGCTCGCGGGAGTCAGGGCTACGCTAATACCTCATACAGAATCGTTCGCCAAACAACCCTACTTCATTTTGGACTCTCCACCACGTACACAGTTGTTAAAGTGGTTTTCGGTATTGACAGAGAGTTGACAATATCTGATCCTAGTCTCTTTAACAACCAAACGCTTATTTCACACCGGATGGTTATTTTACATTTCCAAAACCGATTCATAATTGACATCAAAATATCATATTCAATTCAAAATAACCATATCGATAAACTAGGTTAATTAAATCCTTATTTCAAAATCATCATATTTACTCAAATATGTCATTTCACTAGCAAATATCATTTCAAATCCCAACTAAAGTTTAACATCATTTAACCATATTCGCTTTAGAAATCAAGGATTTAAATATAAACACTTCCACTTTACACAGTCTGAAATTTAGAAAATAGTTTAGATAGTCATAATTTGCTTAAAAATAGTTTAAATAGTAAAAAAATAAAATAGTTTAAACACTTCAAAATACTTTTAATGGCTTAAAAATAGATTAAAATAATTTTAAATAGTTAAAATACTTTAAAATAGATTAAAATAGATTAAACGGATTAAAACAGTTAAAAATATATTAAAATAGTTAAAATAGATTAAAATAGCTTGAATGGTTTAAAGTAGTTTAAAATAGATTAAATATAGTTTATTAGTTTAATATAAAAATGGTTTGATTATTAAAATAGTATTTATAGTAAGTATTTTGAAAATCTAAACAAATCAAAATTTTAAAATAATATATTTTTAAACAGTTTATACTAAAATAATTAATTTGAAATTAATATCAAATTTAAACTATTTCTTCCATTTCAACAAGTCTGGACCATATCCATATTTCAACAAAACTAAATTTCTTTAAATTCAAATTCCCAAAAAAAATCATTTCAATTTATATCGATTTCAAACTCACGTTTGAACTACAATTTTAAAGCACTTCCATTTCAAAGATTTCAAAGTTTAATTATTCAAACATTTCAATAACTCAATTTCAATAAATTTCATTTACATTTCAAATTTCAACTCTGAAATTTCCATTTTTTTCTTTAAACAATCATTAAACCAACTCCAATTTCAACATTTAAAACTTGGATTTTTGAAAATAATTCAGTTTATATAAATCAAATTTTACTACAAAACATCATTTAACTAGATTCAAATTTTAAGAATTTTAAAATCATTTAATTTTACCAATCCGGTGTTCGTATATAATTTTCTACCCTATGGTCAAGTGATACGAATATTTATCATTTCAATCCGCAAATATATTTTTTACATTTACGGGTATATATCATTTCAACCCGCAATCCCAAATTTAACTTCAAATCCATGAAATCGCTCGAGTTTATCATTTCAACCCATAACTATTTCTCCCTAATCTATCAGATCGTTCGGGTATGTATCATTTTAACCCATAGGAAACTTACAGTGTTATAACAATATAAAAATATAACATTCAGTCATCCAATATTAACAATCAACATGCATCACAGTCACCGTTCAATCAACCAATAAATAACATCAATTAACTGATTATCATCAACAGGTATTCAATTAACAATTAAATTCAATATTTAATTAAGTGACGTTTAAATGCAATAAAAGTCATATTTAACTGGAATGACTATTTAAATATACCAAACATCAATCAATCAACTTCTAATCACATCATAAACTTAATTTAACTAACATAAGATATTCTAGTAGTTGTGTGTGGGTTAAAACACTCACCTTTGATTTCAAATCGATTTGAAATCCAAATATAGGCCTAAATTTGAACAGTCTCAGAATTCGTCCAACAAGTGCCAAAATGTTCGAAATTTCAATACGATCGCAGTGGAGAAAACCACGCGTAAATCCGACCTCGTATACAAAAGTTATATAAGTTAGAACGATTAAAATTTTATTAAAATCAAAATAAAATAAAATAAAATAAAGAAGAACATGTTTTACCATCCACGTAATCCCCACGTACGCACAGTCGCGCAAACCCTAGCCTGCCCATCTTCGAACGAACGCATACGAGCCGCCTGAAACCCCACCTTTGACCACGAACGCACGCTACCATCAGCCAGCTGCACCCAATCAGGCGTCACCCGTGACAAGCTCGTCTCAGGCCGCCTCCGTTCATGGTGGTACGACCACCCCTCATCCACTAAAGAAGCTCCGCCTCCGCCCTCTATTATTTGCAATTTCTAGTGAATACGATCACATCTGAGACGAACGAACACCATGGCCGAGACCTGTTCATCATCCTCTTCCCAATGCTGTTTCCCAATCGTCGATCGGGCGAAGATCCACCGTTGGATCGAAACCCTAGCAATTGGACGGCCGAAACTAAATCATTGATTTATGGATAAACGGTGATTCGACTACAAAAATGAATTGCACCAGTGGATTACGCTCGTCAAGAGCTTTCCAACGATATATAATTTGTTGGGGTTTGGAGAGTTTGAATTTTTGAAATTGATTTTGATTTGTATTTTTAGGGTTTGAATTGGAATTAGGTTTCTAATGACTGTCATTTGAGAAAGAGGAAGTAGACGGAAATGTACGTACAGACAAATGGGAAAAGCTGCTAGGGTTTGAGAAACAAAGCTATATATATGGATAGAATGGATAAGAATTGAATGGACGGATCGAAATGATAACGCGACGCAAAAAGCCCATTTTGTCCCCGAAACGAAAGTGGGTCATCCAATATATCAAAATAGATGTTTTTGATATTTTTAAATTCAATGGAATAGGTTTCAAGTCCTAATTCCATCGTATGAAGAAGTTAGCTTTAAAATCAGCTTATTTCAAATTGATTTCATTAAATTGATTTCTACGCGTTTCAAACCCGCGCGATCAAACGACAAGTCTGATCACTACGAAACTTGAAACCTTATAAAAATTCACTGCTACGGATCCGATGAAACTAGTTTTGTCGAAATCCAAGATAGTGCCCAAAATGGCTATTTTCGCGTTAAATAAATAAATTATTATTAGATTAATTAATCACCTTTAAAATTTAAATTTAATAAATAACAATTTTTATCATTTCTAATTTCACAGAATTTAACAACCATTTTAAAACCAATTTCCCATGTCAAATTCAACATTAATTATTGCACTAATTACAACATTCAAATTTCAATTAAAATAAATTCATTGATTATTAATTTAAATTCCAATAAATCCATTTATTTGATTTCAATCTTATTATTCAATCAATCATTTACTTTATGGATATAGTTAACATTGGTTTATATCTTATTACACTAATATTCTATAATTATCATCTTAATTCATATTAACGTAATATTTAATTACATTTAATTGCAACCGATTTCCAATTTAATTCAACAGATTAAATATATAGGTAACAAATAACAATTGTCACCTTTTACTTAATTTAATCACATTTATAAGTTTATAATCTACAAACAAATGTTATAACTACTTACACAACACTGATTTTATCCAATTACAATTAATTACATATTATTTCACCAATTAATACAACATTTGGTTTATTTCCTTATCTACAATTTATAACCAAATTTTGTGTTACAATCATTTCAATTAATTGAAATTTCATTAAAATAATTATCAATTGCCTTAAATTAACATTATTAAATTTCATTCTAGTTATTATTCTCAATAATAAATCTTAAAATTTTGATTTTTCACAACATTAAATTCCAAAACTTATTTAATTAATAAATTTAATTATCGAAAATTAGAGTCATTACACTCTCCCCCACTCAAAACTTTTTGTCCCCAAAAAGGAAAAGGAAAGGAAAAGAAGGAATTAAGGAATTAATATATCTTATTCAAAGTATTCAATTTATAAACAATTAATTTGCATAATTAAATAATTTAAATAAAATATATCAATTTATAAAAAAATTAAATCCTTTCATATTCAAGTTTAATAAAAGTTTGAAAAACATTTCCACTTTCACAAAAAATTTCTAGGTCCAAAATTCACGGAAAATTTGGCAGTTTCCTTTGTACGGAGAGGTCCGGGAGAAATAATAATATCAATAATAACAATATATATATATATATATATATATCACATTTCAAAATAAAATATCCCAAACCGCGGGAAAACAATATAATATTGTTATAAAACCGTAATCCAAAAACATACCTATTTGTCGGGCAAACAACGCTTTATTTATGAAACCAAAAGCAGTAGCTAGTGCTTCCATAACCTGTATTTCACTTATATAATCCAAAAGAGTCAATAATTATGTAAAAGAGTAACATATAGGTTGTTTCAATTTGTAACAAACAAAACAACACAACCTAACAATAGTCATTTGCAAACAAAACCATACCATCATTACATGCAATCAAAGTAATCAACCATCCATCCATAACAACCCAAAAAAATGGTTTGTTCAGATTCAGAAACCTTTAATCGTATAAAATGATAAATAACTACTAAGTATACCATATACTCAACAGTCTTAGATAAAACTTAATAGATTATATATACATCTTTATACAGTTAGAAGTATCATTTCCCAACCATCCCATACGCCAACCAAACAATAATTCCAAATATTATTTAAGTTTATTCTTATTAATTTCCCTTCATACAATGATTCTTTTCTTTAATTTACGTTCATTACTTACAAAATTGATTTCTCATTCATTCATACATTGCCATTTTCCATTAATTTATATTCATTTGCTTACATATGATCTTTCCATTCAATTATTTAAAATAATCAATAAATTCATTATTTAAGTATTACATACTTTTCATTGCAGTTTAATTCACATTTATTATTTAATGATATACTTGATTTCCAATAAATAAAACATTTCATACTTAAGTATTTCTACCTTTAATTTACATTTACTCTTTCCTTTCATAATGTAAATTGAATATTAAGTCTATTTCTTAATCATTTCAACATTTCAGAAGTTACAATCATTTACTTAATATAGGATTCACCTTTTCCATTCAATCTGATTATAAATAGCTTAAATGTTAACTTAAGTTTATAATCATTTACTTACAGTATTCACTTTTTCTATTAGATTTAATTAGTAGCATTTCAACTTATTAACTTAAGTTTATAACATTTTATAACATCAGAATTCTTATTTATAGAAATAATTCTATTGAACACTTTCATTATTTAAGTGTCACTTGTATAATATTCTATTACATATTCTTACTTAACATTTCAACTTTTAATATTTTGGTAAGTTATATATATATGTCTTTTAGAATGCAATTGAATGTTAAACAAGTTTATCTTGTTCACTTTAGTTAACAAAATGTTCAATAGTTACATTTTCATATTTTTTTCCATATCTTTTGATTTACATATCACAATTTCCAATCTCTTATATATTTCATTAATTATTTAGTTTCCAATTTCTTATTTTTCTCAATTCAGTAGTTTCCAATTATTAATATAGTCAAGATTTCATTCAATTACAATAACTGAAGCTACTAATTATCAAAAAATTTAAGAACTAAACTCCGGGTTACATTTCAAATCATTTAAAATATATATATATATACATATATATATATATATATATATACTCATAACTTATATATCCAATCATATTTAGAAATTAAAGTTTAAGATTTGTTATCAAAACAAATGTGTAGTAAAACTACTACAGCAGGCTTCCTACTTTGAAACTCGAAAATGAACGTACTCATCACCAAAATTATTTTCCAACGACAGAGAGGGGAGTACAGAACTTATTTCCTTTTAAAATTTCTTTTAAAACATTTCTTTCAAATCACCTTGAAAATATTTATATCGAAAATACTTCCAAATACTACTAATATTATATTCCAAAATCATTTGAAAACAAATTTCAAAAATCCCGGAACTTAAGTTCTCAAATTCCAATTTATATTTACTTTACTTGTATATCTTATTTTCAACCAATATTTATCAAATTTCATTACCTAACAAACAAATATATCAGATCCAATTATATCATTTGTTAAAATTATCCTTTTATATACAAAATATAATACTAGGTAAAATTTTTTCATTTACCTATATTTCAAAACCAATACTGTGCCGGTCTGCCCTATTAAGTGCTTAGACATCCCTATCGAGGCCATAGCGTCCTATGTACCGACCGGAATTTATAAATACTAAACAGAACAAATTAACACAATATAAAAACATTCTTATAACACTAACAAATACGCTCTCTCATATATATACACTCAACGACTCATTTTAGGGTATTACTACCCTATTTCCAATGAGTTAGACTCCACAAAGCTAAGGTTATCGCTAAACCAAAGCTCTGATACTAAATTGTAACTGTAACGATCCTAGATTTTAATTTAATTTAAATTAATAATTTAATGAATTTCTGAATTTAAAATTGTATAATTTATTATAAATGGAAGCGAGTTTCCCCGATTCAAATGGAATTTATATTAAGTTATATGGATTTGAAAATATGTATATTTGTGAATAGATATGTATTTGATCTTAGATGCGTAAATTTGAAATAATATACATATTTGATTTGAATTTAAATCGCAAATAAATGGTTTAGTAATAAATAATAATAATTTGAACTTATAAATTAAATACAACATAATAAATATTAAAGTAAATTAATCATAATAAATATTAAGTTAGGAATAGAATCAATATACATAAGATTGACTATAAAAATATAAAGTAATAAATGGATAAAAATTTAACAACATATTAGGATAGAAGTTTATTTATATTATCAAGTAATATTACAAAGTATAATTCAAGAAAGTAAACAAATTAGCTACATTTTAACGTAATAAAAAAATAGAACTTTATTTATATTGTAAAGCAACAAGGAAAAAATAAAGTAAAATAAAATAAATATACATTTAAGTATATTCAACTATAAATATGTAGGCTGGTAAAACGAAAATACATATGTAAGTATAAAACCAGAAAAACAAAATAAAATATAAGTTTGTACTAGCTTATAAAACAAAACAAAGACCTGGAAAAGGAAACAAGCTAACAAAGATAAAGTAAAGCAAAAGTATGTAACCAGACAAGAAGTAAGAAATACAAATATAAACAAAGTAAAATAAATATCTATCAAACATAAACAAAGCAAACAAATGAAAAGTTATGTACCCAATATCACCTCCAACACAACAACATATCATCTCAGCCGAAAGCAAAGAAAAAAAAATGAATTTGTACAAACTCATAAATGCAAGCATCTTCAACATGCTCATTGTACAAACAAACCATATCACTTCAGCCATACCCTATTGTATAAACAAATATCACTTACATTGTAACAATATTATCATCACCCTGTAACGCAATTTTTATATATATCAATCCTCACTCAGTTCGACCATTATCTCCTACTAAAATTAAACTTCCATTAAAACAAAAAGGCTTCAACTTAAACAACAATACATTCAAGACAAATCAGAGAATCAAAGAAAGAAAGATTTCAACTGCCAGTTTTTCAAAAGCCTGGTTCAAGAAAAAAACTCTGTTCTTCTTCCTAAAAACATGTGAGCAAACTCATTTTTGAACCAGTTTTCTTGATATCTGTGATGATGATCGTTTACTAGTAGGATCAATGCTTGAATGTTGTTGTGGAAAATAATTAAATGTATTTACCTGTGATATATATATGTCTATATGTTTGGGAAAGAAAAACAGGCAAAGCTTGCCTCTGAACATATCTGACAAACTTAAGAATCTGTTGAAAATTTTATACTACTCAAAGGGATCCATGTTTGGTTTTGAATTCTAAACAAAATTTAATTGTGTTGGTCAAATTCAAATTTTAAAATTAACCCCAAGTGATTATATTAAGTAATTATGTAGGAAACATAGGAAATACAGTGAAATCAGGAATATGCTCAAAATTCAATCATCATAAATTTGTGTTTGAACTTCATAATTGTATTCGAATTTGTTAATAATGAATTTAGATGAAGGTTTCGTAATTTTTCAATGAGTAAATCATATGAATTTTTGAAATGAACGAATTACGCATTTTCGATCAATTCCTAATGATCGCGTGATTGAAAAAAATCTCGGAGTTGTTCTGGAGGAAGATGGAGGATCATAGATTATTGGAAAAATAATCATCGAACTTATAATAGATCAAGATGATCATACAAGATCAATTTAGGGTTTCGACCCCTGTTTTAAACATAGATGGAAAATTGATCACCGCGGTTTCATCAAGTTATCGGAATCGTTCGCACCAGTGCAAATCGAAGCTAGGAGATGTGAGGATGCTTTGGACGAAGTTGAGTGATTTCTGGTGAACTGGTTGACGTCGGCGAAGACATTTTGGTCGAAGCAGTGGTTCCAGGAAGAATGGGTTTGTTCGAATTTGAATTCGAAAAAGGAAACGATGGTCTGGGTTGCTGTTTGGGATGAGGAGATCGTAGTCGACTTGATGGCAACCTCGGTGATGATCGGAGGGGGGATGATCGTCGGTGCACGGATACGCGTGTCGTTTGTGCCTGTTGGTTACAGGAATTGGGGAAGGAAGAAGAAGAACGAACGCACAGGGGTTTCGTTCGAGAGTGTTCTCGGGGAAGATGGAGGAAAACCCGAAGTGTAACTCGAGTGTTAATAGGGAGAGTCTCGAGTTGTTTTCAAACTGCAGCATTTATAATGAAGGTTAAACAAGTGGTTTTCAACAAGTTAAAAACAGTAAACTTCATAAATGTTCAACCATTTGAGTTAAGACTTAAACACAAGTTTAATTATTTAGTTAATACTTAGCAATGTTTAACTCTTATTTATTATTTTAATTAAGCAATTAATTTAAGTATAAAATTAATTAACAGTAAAGTTGTAGTTAAGATGGTTTGATTTTCAAAGTTTAAAGAGGAGCTTTAAAATGTTAATTAAATTGAATAGTAATTAATTAATTATTTTAGAAAGTAATTAAGAATAATTACATTATAATTGTAATTAGAGTTTGAATTAATCAATGCTTAAGTGATTAATAAATTTATAATTAACTACTTAAAGTAAATTAATTAATGATTAGTAGTTAAGGAATTAAGTAATCTATTTACCAATTAATAATTGATTAATTAAGCAATTAAGATTTAATAATTGATTAAGAAATGATTAATTAAATTGAATAGGTTAAATGTGTGATTAATTGAGTTTAAATTAGATTAATTTCAGTTAATTATCAAATATCATGTACTAGATTGATATTTCTGTTTATGATCGTGATGCTATGTGATGTGAACTGCCTTATGCTATACAGTGAATCATAATTTGTTTCTGTGAAAACCCTTTTTGCCCGTAAAATGGCATTTGAATATCGATGCGACAGGGAGTCGGATTACGGTTTGTTATCCGAAACCCACATCAAATTGTGATGATGAATCTTTGTGATTGATAAATTTATTTTTTTTATCTATGAAATTATGAATGAAGATAAACGTTATCGATTATACCACTTATCGATATTGATATATCTGTGTTGGTAAATGCTGTGCACTATTGTGTAAAACCCCTGGACCACACTTATACACACACAAATATGGGTTGCACGTGGAAAACGGTTAAGTCACAGATATTTGAATTTAATTCAAAATAGTTTTAAAAGTTGAATTTTAAATTCAAACAGCTTTGGAAATGAAATTGAATTAAATATAAAAAGCTTTAAAAGGGATTCCAAAAATAAAAGTATTCTCCATCACTTAGTTCAAATTTGAATAATTTGATTTCAATTGGAATTCAATATTTGAAATTGAATTCTATATTTAGCAATTATGATTTTAAAACGATATACAAGCTTATATGGGTTTTAAACTATTTATAAAGTGTTGTTTTGGGAATTTGAATTAACCCAAAGATTTTGACCTGTATAAATGAAATCGGAGTTTCCAAAATGAAAACAGTTGTTTTCAAATAAAAGTTTTCGTATAAGAAACGAATTTCCAATTTGTATTAAAAGGAATTCCAAGTTTGAATTGAAATAATTTTCCAAGTTATGAATGAATTCTTTTTGAAAGCTATGAATTGAATATGTTTATTTTTAACAGATTTAAAATGATGTTTTGTTTAACCCATTCGAAATGAAATTGTTTTGAAAGCTATAAGTTAAATCTTTGATTTAAAGATTTAACGAGTTAAATTGAAATGGAAATTGATTTGGAAAATCTGTGAATGAATCTTTGTGAAACTGGGTGAACTTTGTGAATTTAATCTTTTATTTAAAAAATTTAAATGGTAATGTATTTAAACCATTTGAAGAAGAGTTTTGGATAATAAGTTGTGACTTAATTGAAAATCCCATTATCCATTTGTTTTTGAATATTGCGCTCACTATTCGGGTTAGCCGGGAAAAGACCTTTGTGTCATATAACCCATTCCGAATTAGTGATACGTCGTATATGGATGACATTTGAAGACCGGTGTTGAAGAACGGGTGTTTGCGAGAACGATAGGATAACCTATCGATTATCTCTGCACTGGGTAGCTCCTGGTATAGAGATCCCCTAAGTGATGGGAAATCTGATCGGGATTGTGAATACCCGGAATTGCAAGGGCTTCGTAAGAAGTGCCTTCGGTTCTGTTTGAACCCGGAACAGACTTGTATGGTTACATGTCTGACATTACACTTTGAGATATAAAGCCGATTTCTTTCAAATACATTTCTGTTTGGTGGCGGAGAATTTATTCTCTTAGCTTAACACCCTTCTTTGAGACGTACGAGCTCAGAGGTTATGTAGTTGAAATTTATCAACGTTATATTCCCAATTTGGTAATGTGGCATGCTGAGTGTTGCTGTGTGATGATCATTTATTTGATCATTTGTGATCAAAGTGTGGCTTTGTGAAAAAGCGTAGCTTTGTGGATGAGACTTCGTCGAGCCTCACAAACCGGTAATGGTCGAAACAGGAATTGTGCGGCAAGGTTTCAGGGGTAGCTTCCCTAGGGTATGACCATTCCTTCTGGAAAAGGGTAGTATCATGGTATGGAGCCCAGATACTTACTCATGTGGACACACTTTATTTATTATGTGTGATGTTTGTTACCGAGCGCTCGGATAAAGGTCCCAAAGGACCGGGGGTGGCATATCTGAGGTTTTGTATATTCCCCGGGAAGGGGGGTAGCCGGCCTTGTTTGGCAGAGAGCAGGTTGTCTCTCGGAGCGTCCAGCCAGAGGCGTTCTTTCGTGGCATAGGAAGTTCCTTAGCCTGACCATTTGTTGGAAAAATCCAAAGAAACAATACGAGCCTTGTACGGTTTTAGTTGTATTACCTGCTATGGAATGTGGCGGTAACCTGCTATTGAACATAGTAGCTATAGTAGGCATAACGTGAAATGCCTATGCTGGCTAAGATTAATATTATACTTTTGAAATGTTTTCTACACTATGCACTAATAATAATATCCAAAATGATTTGTTTTGCGTAGTAAGCATCTTTTACTATCATAAGGAGAAATCTCCTCCGATTCTGCGTTTGCATTGTGTGTGTGTGTGGGAGGCCTTATGGTAGTTTCATTTTCCAAAAGCATTGCGAATTGACTTTAAAAATTCTCTTGTCGTTCATTTTTAAAGATAAACTGTTTTTGTTGCTCACACCAGTCCCATGACTGATCCGGAGTTTATTGTTTCTTTCCTAAACTCTGGATGCTCAAAATATTTCTACACGGGCAGTCTAGAGTTGGGTTTTTCAGATAGTCAGATTAGTAGATTTTCTGGAGCTAGTTCAGTCCTTGGATATAGACTGCACTTGCTTATCTTGGTGCATCGTTATTGGGAGTTCAAGCTATTTCTGGATTGGCGCTTTGGAGATGGAGATTATCCGCTACTGGTGTTATCTATTTTCTTTTCCGCTGCTATTTCTTGTATCATATCTCTGATGTATATTGATATTCATTGTATCATTCTGTTGTACCAGATATTGTATCAGATATTGTATATCAATGTATTATTCTTTTTCTTCCGCTGTGTTATTTACTTAACTGTGTTATAAGCTCCGGTGACTCGGATTTGAACAGTCGAATCTACGGCATTCGAGTACGATGTAAAGTA
This sequence comes from Allium fistulosum, assembly GCA_030737815.1. Lineage (NCBI taxonomy): Eukaryota > Viridiplantae > Streptophyta > Magnoliopsida > Asparagales > Amaryllidaceae > Allium > Allium fistulosum. Next base: position 74,323,793 of record CM060903.1, read on the forward strand.
TGGATGTTGATTTTCGAGCGCAAAAAATTCGCGGGCATTACAGTAACAACCCACCTTTTTGCACAGTTTAAACCGACAATAAACCACACATGTCAACTCAAACCACTCAAAAGGGAGGATTGTTATGGAGTAAACAAGAAAAATAAGTGGAAAGAAAGGAAAACATAACACAGAATCTCACAGCGGAATGACAAAATATAATAATCAAATAAACAGTTCATGAAGCTGTTTTACAAATAACATTTGATTACACTTTTACAATACAGAATCAAAGTTACATACAATAGAAATAAATAACAATGCAGCGGAACAACATGATGTAGTGAAATAAATACAATAAATAATAATAGTACTAAATCGTCGTCTTCGTCCGCCAAATAAGCAGTCTTCGATATACTGAAAAGTTCAGACTGACCCGAGCTAATTGAAAAGTCAAAACACTCGAGTCAGAACTAAAAGATCTTATGTAAGTTAAATCAACAGTAAATAAATATGAGTGTAACGACATCGAAGATGTTTACGGGGTTTGACATCTCCTATCCAGTGTCAACGTGAGTGTAATAACTTAAGGGATGTTTGGGATTCCCATCTCCTAAGGATCTGTTAAACTATCTACATACATAGTACAATACGCTATTATAATAGTGTCTACAGTAAAGTAAAGTATTAAAATAGCATTAAGGTGTTACCTATATCCCCCTTAACACATTTTATATAATGTCGTAGTCTATACAGTACTGTAAACTCCACCGTAAACTGGTGGGCTATCAGGGAGCACTCCATAGGTACAATACAAACCAAACTCGTAGAAGGCGCGATAAGGCATGTGACAAGGCATGCGAGGCAATGCCCAGGGTAGGATACTACCGTTTTGTGGATCCGGACTAGTGGTAACGCATAGCAGCTACTACCGCCCACCTCGTAACACACTCCCATAATCAAAATCGAGGGGTAGCCACCAAATTAATCACAAAGTCACAATATGGTATCGAAGAATCATGTCCGATCGGAGGTGCAGCCTCACTTAGCCCGGCGTGGCTCCTGTTTTAGTCACATCAAGCTGACTCGAGGAAGTTAGGGCGACGCTAATACCTCACTAGAATCGTTCGCCAAACCATCTTACTTCATTCTGGAATCTCCACCACGTACACAGTTGTTAAAGTGGTTTTCGGTATTGGTAGAGAGTATGACAATATCCGATCTTGGTCTCTTTAACAACCAAACGCTTATTTCACACCGGATGGTTATTTTACATTTTCAAAACCGATTCATAATTGATATCATATTCAATTCAAACCATATCACTTTCGAAATCATATTCACTTCCGAAATCATATTTACTTTCGAAATCATATCGATAAGATAGGTTAATTAAATCCTTATTTCAAAATCATCATATTTACTCAAATATGTCATTTCACTAGCAAATATCATTTCAAATCCCAACTTAAGTTATAACATCATTTAACCATATTCGCTTTAGAAATAAAGGATTTAAATATAAACGCTTCCACTTTACACAGTCTGAAATTTAGAAAATAGTTTAGATAGTCATAATTAGCTTAAAATTAGTTTAAATAGTAAAAAAAATAAAATAGTTTAAATACTTTAAAATAGTTTTAATGGTTTGAAAATAGTTTTAAAATAGATTAAAATAGTTTTAAATAGTTAAAATAGTTTAAAAATACTTTAAAATAGATTAAACGGATTAAAACAGTTTAAAATAGATTAAAATAGTTAAAATAGATTAAAATAGCTTAAATGGTTTAAAGTAGTTTAAAATAGATTAAATATAGTTTATTAGTTTAATATAAAAAAGGTTTGATTATTGAAATAGTGTTTATAGTAAGTATTTTGAAAATCTAAACAAATCAGAATTTTAAAATAATAAATTTTAAACAGTTTATATTAAAATAATTAATTTGAAATTAATCAAATTTAAACTATTTCTTCCATTTCAACAAATCTCGACCATATCCAGATTTCAACAAAACTAAATTTCTTTCAATTCAAATTCCCAAAAAGAAAATCATTTCAATTTATATTGATTTCAAACTCATGTTTGAAGTACAATTTTAAAGCACTTCAATTTCATAGATTTCAAAGTTTAATTATTCAAACATTTCAATAACTCAATTTCGATAAATTTCATTTACACTTCAAATTTCAACGTTGAAATTTCCATTTTTATTCTTTAAACAATTCATTAAACCAACTCCAATTTCAACATTTAAAACTTGGATTTTCGAAAATAATTCAGTTTATATATATCAAATTTTATTTCAAAACATCATTTAACTGGTTTTAAATTTTAAGGATTTTAAAATCATTTAATTTAACCAATCCGGTGCCCGTATATAATTTTCTACCCTATGGTCAAGTGATACAGATATTTATCGTTTCAATCCGCAATTTTTTTTTACATTTTCATGTATATATCATTTCAACCCGCAATCCCAAATTTAACTTCAAATCCATGAAATCGCTCGAGTCTATCATTTCAACCCATAACGATTTCTCCCTAATCTATCAGATCGTTCGGGTATGTATCATTTCAACCCATAGGAAACTTGCAGTGTTATAACAATATAAAAATATAACATCCTGTCATCCAATATCAACAATCAATATGCATCACAATCATTCAATCAACCAATAAATAACATCAATTAACTGATTATCATAAACAGGTATTCAATTAACAATTAAATTCAATATTAAATTAAGTGACGATTAAATGCAATAAAAGTCATATTTAACTGGAATGACTATTTAAATATACCAAACATCAATTAATCAACTTTTAATCATATCATAAACTTAATTTAACTAACATAAGATAATCTAGTAGTTGTGAGTGGGTTAAAACACTCACCTTTGATTTCAAATCGATTTGAAATCCAAATAAAGATCCAAATTTGAACAGTCTCAGAATTCATCCAAACCAGTGCCAAAATGTCCAAATTTCAATACGATCGCAGCGGAGAAAACCGCACGTAAATCCGACCTCGTATGCAGAAGTTATATAAGTTAGAACGTTTAAAATTTTATTAAAATCAAAATAAAATAAAAAAGAAGATCACGTTTTACCATCCACGTCATCCCCACGTACGCACAGTCGCGCGAAACCCTAGCCTGCCCATCTTCGAACGAACGCGTATGAGCCCCCTGAAACCCCCCCTTTGACCACGAACGCACGCTACCATCGGCCAACTCCACCCAATCAGGCGTCGTCCGTGACAACCTCGTCTCGGGCCACCTCCGTTCATGGTGGTGCGACCACCCCTCGTCCACTAAAGAAGCTCCGTCGTCGCCCTCTATTATTTTTAATTTCTGGTGAATATGATCACATTTGAGACGAATGAACAGCATGGCCGAGACCTGCTCATCGTCCTCTTCCCAACGCTTCTTTCCGATCGTCGATCGGGCAAAGATCCACCGTTGGATCGAAACCCTAGCAATTGGACGACCGAAACTAAATCACCGATTTTTGGACAAATGGTGATTCGATTGCAAAAGTGAATTGCACCAGTGGGTTACGCTCGTTGAAAGCTTTCCAACGATATATAATATGATGGGGTTTGGAGAGTTTGAATTTTGAAATTGATTTTGATTTGTATATTTAGGTTTTGAATTGGAATTGGGTTTCTGATGACTGTCATTTGAGAAAGAGGAAGCAAATGGAAATGTACGTACAGTCAAATGGGAAAAGCTACTAGGGTTTGAGAAGCAAAGCTATATATATGGATAGAATGGATAAGAATTGAATGGACGGATCGAAATGATAACGCGACGCAAAAAGCCCGTTCTGTCCCCAAAACGAAAGTAGGTCATCCAATATATCAAAATAGATGTTTTTGATATTTTTAAATTCAATGGAATAGGTTTCAATTCCTAATTCTATCGTATGAAGAAGTTAGCTTTAAAATCAGCTTATTTCAAATTGGTTTCATTAAATTGATTTCTACGCGTTTCGAGCCCGCATGATCAAACGACAAGTCCGATCGCTACGAAACTTGAAACCTTTAAATCCAAGACACTGTTACGGATCCGATGAAACTAGTTTCTCTAAATCCAAGACAGTGGCCAAAATGGCTATTTTCACGTTAAATAAATAAATTATTATTGAATTAATTAATCACCTTTAAAATTTAAATTTAATAACTAACAATTTTTATCATTTCTAATTTCACAGAATTTAACAATCATTTTAAAACCAATTTCCCATATCAAATTCAACATTAATTATTGCATAGATTACAGCGTTCAAATTTCAATTGAAATAAATTCGTTGATTATTAATTTAAATTCCAATAAATCCATTTATTTGATTTCAATCTTATTATTCAATCAATCATTTACTTTATGGACATAGTTAACATTGGTTTATATCTTATTACACTAATATTTTACAATTATCATCTTAATTCATATTAACATAATATTTAATTACATTTAATTGCAATTGATTTCCAATTTAATTCAACAGATTAAATAAATAGGTAACAAATAACAATTGTCACATTTTACTTAATTTAATCACATTTATATGTTTATTATCTACAAACAAATGTTATAACTACTTACACAACACTGATTTGATCCAATTACAATTAATTACATATTATTTCACCAATTAATACAACATTTGGTTTATTTCCTTATTTGCAATTTATAACCAAATTTTATGTTACAATCATTTCAATTAATTGAAATTTCATTAAAATAATTATCAATTGCCTTAAATTAACATTATTAAATTTCATTCTAGTTATTATTCTCATTAATAAATCTTAAATTTTTAATTTTTCACAACATTAAATTCCAAAACTTATTTAATTAATAAATTTAATTATCGAAAATTACGGGTCGTTACACATACTACACTCAATATGACTTATGAAGTTTGAGTTCGAACACTCCTTCATAAGGAGTTTTTGTTTCTGTAAACAATTCTCTAGTATTTCATAAATACACGAGAACACTTCAAACAACCACTTAATGATATCAATTTGGATTTGATATTTGCTTCATGTATCAAATACATAAACATATCATGATATCGTAGACAACCAACATGTATGATAATTCCTTTTGTCAACGCAAAGGAATCATTCTTACATGTTCCGTATTAAACATTTTAATAAGGTGTCCTTGCATATCATTTTGGACATTCCCGACATCTTTTATACTTACTATAAAAGTCATCATTTATTAATCCAATGTTGAGTATTAAAACAACTAAGGCTGATTATAATGCAAGTACATCGTTAAAATCAACAACGTGTTGTTTACTTATAGTTTAGAAATATCAATGTATCTTTTAATGTTCTTTCTTATGAACATACGCTTCATCTGCATTTTGATTAAAAATCAAACTATTTGATATTTCTGTCAAAATACTTATTCAATCTTGATGCTTATAAAATGATACTTTCGTATTATTTTTTGGATCATATCCAAAGACTCACAAACTCAATATCGCTGCCACTGACTTTGAGAATTTTTTGGTTAATATGTGTAAATAGCTTACTCTAAATCTGTGACGACCCGCCATTCATTCCATAGAATGACGCATCATTAATAAGAAAGAAAGGGATAGAAAAGAGAAAAGAAGAGAAGAAAGAAAGAACAACAACAAAGTCTCAATAGCGGAACGAATAAATTATATTAATCACATAAGTATTACATAATATACAACATCCATTAGAGTTACACAGCTTATACATCACATAGTAGACAGTTATAAACACCTGTCTAGTTATTACAACTCAATTCAATGCAGAGATCAATACAAAGATCAACACAGCGGAACTACTATATATATCTACAACTCTGAAGCCTCCTGCTTCATTTCTCCTCCACAATTCGTCAAAGCTAACCTGAATCCCTTGGCTACTCGTAAAAATTTGAGTACCCAAGAGTTTATAAATAGAAAATAAACACTTGGGTCAGACATGGGTCTGGTGTGAGTAACAGGTTAAAGTTGCTTAACTTTGAAAATCCTTTGAAAACAAAAGGTATCACGTAAGACTCCCCACACATAAACATGGATAAGTTTTTACCTTACGCTAACCAAAACATTTGATAGGAAATCCAGTTATATTATAATAGGTCTAGGGTTTTCAAATAAATATGAAATAGCTGAAATTGTTACATTATTAAATTCCAGCATACTAGCCAACAAAGTGGTTTATACAATCAAGTCCGTTATCACTTATTGGAAATTGGATTCCATACAATGGCAGGGCTACTGGGGTACTGCCCATCACAGTACGTGCCCTAGATCAACGTACCGAGGATCACTCCCAATCCCCTGCAACACAAAGCCGGAACCATCCCTTACTGGATAGTCCCGAACAAGACAACCCCGCAGTTGGCGCGCTTTCCAACTGCCCACTAAGCCGAATAAAAAGGGACCTCTAGACAGGGGAAAATCTTGTCCTACTTGAGCGCGACTCACTTAGCCTTGCTGCACCTCCCCTGTTTTAGCCATTCCCGGTTGATGAGGCTTGAGGCTACGATTACCTTATCAGAACACATCACTTAGAATGCTCATCGTCCACCTGACGATGTGCTGAAAGCATTCAATCCATACAAGTTCGTTCCGGGTTCGAACGAAACCGAAGGCATTATCTCGTTACACTCATTTTGGAATCACCCTCGGAGTTAACGACAATAACCCTTGCACTCTGAATCTTCATCTTCACTTGAGATTCACGACCTATCGTTAATTTGGATCGATGTGGTATTCGGATATCCAAATCTGGAAACCCGATCCCGGTCTCATCGAAATCCAAAACGTATCTTAAAGGCCAAGTTGTTTTAAGGTTAAAACAATTCAATTCTATTATCTATATTTACACAGATAGATAATTCACAATAGATAATCAACATTATCATCCTAAACAGATAATCCACATTATCATCACAATTAGATAATTCATATTATCATCACAATGCAACCAAAGCATCCATATCTCACAGCATCACTTATCTCATATCTGAGATCTCAAACAATTCAAGGCAACCAATATCATCCATTCATACATAAGCAATGATTAATCACAATATAATTAATTTAAAATGAATTAAATTAATTACTTCATCTCTAGTTAATTTAAAGTAAATTAAATTAATTACTTCATCATTATAAATTTTGCTTACATAACCATTATTTAATTACAAATAAATTAATTAATCATTCTCTAATTATCCACTTTAATTAATCACCCTGATTAATTATCCTTTAATTACATTTAAGTAAGTATCCTTAATTAATTTCAAAAATTAATTACTCTTAATCAAATACAGTAATTATCCTTTAATTACTTTATTAATTTATTAACCATAATTAATTACATTAATCCTTAATTAATTTCATTAATTAATTACCTTTTAATCACTTATCATTATTGATTAAATAATCTTAATTTATCAATCCTTAATTACATCATTAATTATACTAATTAATGATCCCTAATTGTATTTTAATTAATTATCCTATTTAAATTAATTACATTGAGTAATTAATCTTAATTAAACCATAATTATTAATCACTCTTGATTAATCTCATTCAGTAATTAACTACCCTTAATTACTTCTTTAAATAAATTAATTACTCCTTAATTAATTTTCTTAATTAATCCCATGATTAATTACAAAGTAATTTAATCCAAATTTACTTCCATTCTTAAATCATCTTCCATTAATTACATTCAGTAATTATCATTACTAATTACTTCACTAAGTAATTACACTCCATGAATTACATTAAGTAATTATTTATCAAATCATCCAGTTAAATTAATTAAACTTAATTAATTAATTTAAACTAATCACATTAAACTCAATTAATTACATTAAGTAATTAATTCCTTAATTACTTCCATTAAGTAATTATTCTAAAACATTTTCACAAATGATTATCATTAATTAATTAATCTAATTAATTATTAAAATTAATCACATTAATTAATTATTAAATAATCCTAAGTTAATGACCTTCATTAATAATTATTTAATTACTTTTCTTAAGTAATTAACTTAGATTAACCATTATTAATTTCAAATTAATAAATCTTAATAACCAATTAATTAACCTTTAATTATTTAATTAATTATGTGTTAACTGTAACTTAATTAATCCTTAATTACTTGATTTATTAATCTTTAATCATTAATTAAAATCTAATTAATAATCCTTAATTACAAATTAATTATTCCTAATTAATTAACCTTAGACCTTAATTAATTAATTTAAACCTTTAATTACTTATTTAATTAATTCAAATCATTAATTAATTAAGTAAATTAATTATCCATTTTAATTATCTTAATAATTCAAACCATTAAATCTTTATTTATTTAAAGGTAAAAACATTTTCCTTATTAATGAACAAATTTTCATTAACAAATCATTTAATAACAATTTACTTTAAATTTACTTTAAAATTTCATTTTAAGTTTAAGATTTAAAATAAATACAAATTAACTCAAACAAAGTTTAAAAGCCTATTCAAAAACTTTATTTATTTTTAAACTGAGATTCACTAACTTGAATCCCATATTTAAACTTTAATTTAAAACTTATTTAAAACTTTACTTTACATTTAAACTTCAGTTTTAAATTTCATTTTAAAATTTAAAAACAGAACAAACATGTTTCTGTAAAACCTGTAATATCATTTTAACCCAAGCCAAACCACAATGCTTCGAGTCAAAACCCAACTCCCTCGAGAAAACTATCAGATTACTTCGAGTCAAACATAAATTAACTCGAGTATAAACCAAATCAACTTCACCAGAAAATAGAAAGTGCACCGTGCACATGCACGGTGACTTTAATCACCTCCGACCATCTCCAATGGTCTTCCCTCATCGGCAACCTCCTTCACACTCAACTACGATCATCAGATCACTCTACAAATCTCGAAATCGAATTCTAGGCCTTCAACCCAAACTTGGAACAATAACCTGGAACCATCTTCAAACCTGTAACCGCCACGACCCAGAAACTCCGACCATCAGAAGTGCTACAACTTCGGCCATAATCTCGTCAATGTCCACACTTTCATCTCTCCAAACCCCACTGCACTCGATCAATCATAGAAGCCGTGCCATCCAAATCAATTAGCCTAGTTAAAAACTAGGGTTACAGAAAAGAATTCACCACCGCTGCCTCCTCGATGAATTGCATCACAGACAGGCAATTTTACCATCAACTACAATCACTCCTCCATCATTTCCCAAAATCCTGAACTCTCCAAACACTATGGATCACCAGAAAATCCCAATATTTCATTTCCAGTTCAAACAAGAACTGTACACTCATTCCCAAACTAAAAACTATGATTCTTATTTTAAAAAAAATGTTTTAGTTAAAGTGTTTAATTTATAACCCTAAATTTATAAATTTAAAAGTTTGAGTTTTACTTTATTTTAACATGCACTGATGTTTTTAATTTTTCAGAGACACTCAGGCTTAATTTTGACTCAATTAAATTTTTAAACAATAGTCTATGATAAAACAAATAACTTTTGTTTGTAAACTAAGTCCTAACAAAAACTAGGTCAAGCGGTAAGGGATTTTAAAATGAAATCTTGAGCCTGGGAAAAAAAAATAAGAACAGAGCACACAATCACATATGCACATCAATACATCCATATAAATATACAGAGATATACTTATAAATGCATTCACAAACATATTTGTTTTCAGAGGTAAACATGCAACATAATTATGCTTAAACTATTTAAATTGTGATGTTACTCACCTGATTAAATGATGAAGAACAGAGCTTCCAGATTTGAAAAGCTTTTGAATTTTAAAAAACTTGAGTGCTTGCTTTGATTTGAAAACTTTAAACTTGTTTTGCTGAAATGCTTTTGCTCCTTGATTTACAAACTACATGCATGCTTCCAGATTAAAAAGAAAATGCAGGCTTGATTTATAACTGCAGTTGCATGTAGTAGACAATTTCCAGATTGCATTTGAAAATTTGGAAAAATGATTACATGCTTTGATTAGATTGAAGAAAATGAACTATAGGTTTATTTTTTTTTGATTTGGAAATGTATTACAGGGATTTGAGGAAGTGATTACAGATTTTGTTTTCTTAGTTTTAGATTTAGAAAAAAAATAAGAAAAAGAATGGAAGGGAAGAAGGCAATTGTTTATATAAGCTGAAATTATTTAAAAATAAAAGAAAAACAAAATTAAATGACACTTGTCACACACACTAATTATTTAAATTACACATGTTATAGGAAGCCTAGGAAAATAACACATGTCATCTTAAGTTAATTAGTTATATTTTAAATGTTAATAAAGGTTATGCTTATTTAATTAGTATATATATATATATATAGATAATTTTAAAAGAAATAAAACAATACATTATTATTATTGTTTAAAAATAACTCATTTATCAAAAAAAAATTATAAAAGAAATTATATTTTTATAAATAAATTACTTATCTTATTATATGAATTAATGTTTCATATATTAATTTGTATTTTAAACTTTATATATATTCAAATCATATTTACAAGCTATATTCAAAAATAAAATAAAACAACCTTTTTGTTAATTAATTTAAATTTAAACTTAAGCTAAAATCAATTTAAACAATTAACATTTATCATGAGTATTTTAAAACCATATAGTTGTTTATTAAATTCAAACCAAAGAAAATCAAAGATTTATATTTACAATATATACAAATATATATACATTATAAATAGAAACCAATTTATTAACTTTTAAAAGATAAAATCTACCAATTAAATATTTATTTTAAAAGAAGATTATCAAATCAATTCAAATTATTAACAAAGATTATCAAATCAATTTAAATTTTAACATAGATTATTAAATTTATATTGCCCAAAATTTCGGGATATCACAAAATCATTATTTAGAAATTTCTGTTTCAATACATATGTACCAAAACACTACTTATCAAGCGATAATTTTGTGAGTAAATCCAAACTGACTTGAACATGTTGAATATCGAATCTATTACGTTAATTTCAACAATTGAAATTTGCGATATTATTCTTATCAACATTGCTCATTTAATTCCAACTACATTAGTCTTACTCATAAAGACACAGTCGAGGTCGATGGATCATATCCCTTCGGTTACGACTACCAAAAACTATATTTTGATAGCGTACTTGGAATTGTTTTGGATTTGCGCATCACACCATATAGAGTCAACACTCTCAGTGGTTTAATTAAAAAATCTAGGATTATATATTTTTGACATTAATAACAAACTCATAGTTTCTCTTCGATGTGCGAGAATACTTATTAGACATTCTAATACTATGTGTTCATTTAGGTTAGTTAATTTCATTTCATCTCACATAATCAGTTCTATCCATGGATCGTATCCAATTCCATTTTACTACCAATAATTCCTTAAAGAAATTTCTTCACAATGAAGTTGGTATATCTTGAAACAACAACTATTTCTTAGTGCAATAGAATAGGTATTCATAAACGTTTTATGAATTCCTTTATTTATAAAACTGATTTGTTTTTAGTTTACAAAAAATATGTTCGAAACATTAATATGTCATCCAATGACAGTCTTTTCAAAATTCTTTTGGGGAGATTCATACAAGATCCCTCATGAACAATTATTACGTGCAATCTTTCGACTCACACAATCTGCCAATTCCTTGGCCTAGGATATGTTGGAGTTTCTTATAAACCCTTATCTTGTAAAATTTTATAAAATGTTATTCAGACGAAATAATGTTAACCTTTTGTACCACACTTAAGTACATTACCTTATAGAAAGAAACTAACTCAACTTCACTCAAAATTAATCGAACATTGTCCAACAAAGTTTGATTACTCAATATCGATGCTTCAATATGTATCACATGAAGGAGTAATTTTGAGATTGAATCTTTATTCATTTTAGGTACGTTCAGAAAATTTTCCAATATACTCACTCATTCGATCAATTCAAATAATTTTTATCACATGTTATTTTATTTACTTCTGTTTTATGTTCTATAAGTTTACCATAGACATACTACATGCATGTCAAATACACATGTCATGTCGACAATAACTCATTGGTGAATATAACTGTGACGCCCCACCTCTATACTCGCGCTAGCCAAGGACACTATGGGGTAATGCCGTCGACTAGCACGAAGAATAAGGCTGTTGAGGAGCGACCATCTGTGTAATTGCTTTGTGCGAGTACCGATATGTCAGAAAATATAACTTACATTTCATTTCTGGAGGAAATCCGACATATCTAATACAAACTCAAAGCTACCATACAGTGGCTAAGTAGTCTTCGGAAACAAATATAGACATAAACATAACACAAATCAGTCACAAATATTCATATCACAAAGGCGGAAATAGATATGAATATAACACATAAAAGTGTACATCAAAATAGTGGTCAAAAAAGATCCACTACAGCACAAAAGAATAGATACATGTGATAGACAAAAGAATAATTATACATCAAAGAGTCTATATCTCAAATGTATAAAAACAAAAACTACTAATCTAAAGTAGTTAGCCAAAAGAATCAGATGATAATCCATGATAAGAAGTCAAGCAGGAGCACCTGAAATACCTCGCTCTGACCCGAGTATTATTTAAGAACAAAATAATAAACGGATCAGTCTAGCTATAAATATCAGATAAACTGAGATAGGATAAAAGATGTGACCAAAAAGTATGATAACAAAGAAATGCCATACTGTGTCAAGTATACATCAAATAATAATCCAAAATCATACCATATCTCGAATCATCTCAAAACACCAAAAAGAATATCATATTCTTTATTTTATTCACCAAACTACAAATATTGACAAACATATAAATGCCAAGCACAAAAGTTGGTGAAACACAAATTCTAGAAATCACAACGAGAAATCCAGAAATCACAAAAGGGGGAGGCCTATCACAAACGGGAGCATGAAAACTCACCAACATGTGTATCACAAACGGGTTGTTAATCCCATGGTCGCTAACCATAGAGCCGGTGCCACGACGTAGTACAACGAACGCCCGAGGAACCAAACTCAAACAATAAGGAACAACGACGTAGTACAACGTTACGCTCGATGAACCTGAACACAAATAGTACAGAACAACGACGTAGTACAGCGAATGCCCGATGAACCGAACTCCAATAAACCGGAACAACGACGTAGTACAGCGTTACGCCCGATGAACCGAACTCCAATAAACCGAAATAACGACGTAGTACAGCGCTACGCCCGATGGACCGAACTCCATAAAACTATAGGATGCAAGCCTATAAAAATGAGACGAAGCTCAACAGAACGGGGTATAGTCCCCCACGTGGACAAAGAGACATCGCACAATGCTAGTCTAAATCACAAAATGATCATCATCGATCATCAAGAAGTGTCGATTACACTAAGCTAGTAAATATAAGAGTTTAGCTTCATGTCCCATAGCCACTTGCTTAACTCTAATATTTACGAACAGATTGTAGATTTCCACTCGAAAATTGTCACAAGAGTTTCAATCGAACAAGTCAAAGAATTAACCGACGAAGTAAACACAAGCGTTTCATACCACTTGTTTTGCCAAGCCGTTTAATTAGATTTTCTCGTACGAATGAGGTAAAGGTTTGCATATACTAATAGATTGGAAAACGGTTTTATAAACGAGCTTTGTATTAAAAATAGGGTTGAAATCATCTTTGTGAAAGAGTTTTAATATTTACTACTAGTATAGAAACCTTTGTATTTTAAAGTGACAAAGCACAGAAATGATTGTAGAAACAATCATCCATCAAAAATTCACATACGAAGACGTGAATCGAATCCAGAGAAATCGATACCAAATCCATCAAAAACGGATAACCACAAAAATCCCAAAAAAGAAGTCATCAGAAAAGATAATAAACGACAATGACAAATCGGAAATCACGAATCGATAAAAATTGGAAATCAAAAACAAAATCATCAATTTTGCTAAGGCAATCAGGTCAGTCGACTGAACCAGGTGGTCAGTCGACTGACATAGGGATACATATGTTGTATCCCCAGAGTCAGTCGACTGACCCAGATGGTCAGTCGACTGATGCAGACCCAGGCAATTTCCTGGGTCTGGTTCATTCGACTGACCCATTGGTTCAGTCGACTGAACCTGCTCCGAAGCATTTTTCATGTTCTGGTTCAGTCGACTGACCATCTGGTTCAGTCGACTGAACCTGCTTCAGGAGCATATTCAGCCTAGCCCCCGAGGCAAAAATCCAACAATCGCGATCGGACGAGCCACGGGCGCTAGGGGTTTACGCCAGTCGGCAACCCAGCCCTATAGGCTCATCGATGCTTCACCGAAAACATGTTCAAACATCCGTAAAAGGATTTTTACAAAACTGGACTAAAAACCAAAAATTGGAATATTCACCAAATCAATCCAAATCAAAATCAAATGAACATGTAAAGATGTTAGGAATTCATACCTAACAATCAAAGATAGTTATAGACATAGATGTGAGATAAAAATCTCACCTTTAATCCCAAAAACAATGAATGAGAAGCTTAATCAGAAACTAAAGATCAACACTCTTCACTTCAACCCAAGTAGCTTGAATCTAAGCTAAAAAGAAGAACATTCCCTAAGTTAGGTTTAGGAAATTTCTGAAATTGAAGAGAGAATGAGTTGGAGAAGATGAAGAGAAGGCTTACCTAAGCTTCTCTTTGATTTTGGAGCAAGGAATGGAGCTTGCAAAGGAAACTAGGGTTTTGAGTTTCTATTTCCAATCTTTTTCCCCCATTAATCTCAAAAGCTTGAAAGTGTTAGAAAATGAAAGTGAATGAAGAGAAGAGTGGGGACTGAGCTAGGGGTTATGTTAGGTTATTGGGCTAAAAACCCAAACCCAAAGCCCTAAGTGAAAAATAGAAAAATTCACTCAACTCCAAACATATCGATGTTTATACTTAAAAAAGTCACAAACGCCATTTTTGACTCAATGGAAGTGGTCTCGAGTCCTAATTCGACTGTTTGCAAAAAGTAGCTTTTTGGACTTCAATCCGATTAACGATTCTATATTTAAATAAAATATTTAAATATTCAATCGTAAAATATGCGGGATGTTACAGAGTCCCCTCCTTAAAGAAATTGCGTCTCGCAATAATTAAGAGGAAAATAAAAAGTAACAACCATAAAAGCATAACAACACAAAAGAAAATTTGAAATAAGAAGTTCACCATAAAGAGCACGAAAGAGTAAGTACGAATGTGTTTGCTCGATGAATTCTCAAGATTCCCAAGAGAAATTCTTAGGATTTGAGGACCATTGAACTTTCACAAGAAGAACATCTTTATTTCGAAGGCGTTTAACCTCCGAAGTAATGATACGAATAGAATGTTGCTTATAAGTCAAATTTGGTGAAACCTCAACCTCTACAACAACACGGACTCAAGAATAAAAACAGAATCCCTAAGGTATTTCTGTAGTAGAGAGACGTGGAAAATGTCATAAATAGCAAAAGATTGAGCTTGTAATAAAAGGCGATAAGCCACGGAACAAATACGTTCGGTGATGGGAAATGGACCAACATATCGAGGTGCTTACTTTCCCGATCGACTGAAACACACAACACCCCTCATAGGTGAAACATGAATGGACACCGATAAAATCTGGACCTAAAACCAGCTTCTCACCGGCTTCAAGCCAACACAAAGAAAATCGGCATGGCCTTCCGCAGAGTGTCTCGAAAGGTACCATACCAATACAAGATTGGATGCTATTATTGGAAGAAAACTCAACAAGAGAAATATGATCTTCCCAACTTCCACAAAAAACAAGAACACATGCATGAAAGAGATCTTCAAGAGTTTGATTCACACGCTCGGTTTGTCCATCGGACAAAGGATGATAAGCGGTGCTAAAATTAAGCTTTGTTCCCAAAGCTTTTGAAGACCTTACCGAAATCCACTAGTAAAATAATGGATCATGATTGCTAACAATAGAAGTAAGAACTCCATGCAATTTAATTTGACATAGAATTTAGCCAAAAAAAGTAGAGTCCAAAAGAGAAGGACGATCCTCAAGGCTACACAAAACAAGAGATGAACATAAATTGGATTCACGATCTCGAATCTCACAAGTGGATAAAATCTCGAGATCATTCCATTTGGATATCATCAAAGAAAAAACCGCTTGTTGCTTACAACTAAGGGCGTCGGCAACTCGATTTCCCCTTCCGGGAGTATAAAGAACATCAAGATCATAAGATGCAAGGAACTCGAACCAACGTTGTTGACGCAAATTAAGTTCCTTTTGAGAAAATAAATATTTCAAAATTTTATGATTGGAGTAGAGAGCAAATTTCTCTCCCAAAAGATAATGAGCCAAATTCTAAGAGCGAAAACAATGGCCTCGAGCTCTAGATCATAAGTGGCATATCTAGTCTCGACAAGCTTTAATTGTTAAGAAGCAAATGCGATAACACATTCCCTTTGCAAGAGAATGACACACAAACCAATACGACTAGTATCGGTAAAAACAATAAAGTCTTGGTTCCCTTCGGGAATCGCAAGAATAAAAATATCAGAAAAGAGTTCTTTTAAATGATCCTCTTTCCCGAAAAGCTAAGGGCCTGTTTGGTTTCGTTTTTAGTTTTGCGTTTTGTGTTTTCAACATACAATACAAAATACAAGAAAATGAGGGAAATCCTTTTACAATTCTTAGCCATTACGACGATCGACGGGAAATGGTGGGGATGAATTGTTTCCGTCCTTTTATTATGCCTCAAAACACGTAAAATCAAATAAACTTGTTTTCTATTTTCTATGTTAATTTCATTTTTTCAAAATTGCGTGTTTCCAACAATGTATAAGAAATGCGCATTTTTGTTTAGACGAAAACACAAAACTAAAAACAGCAAACCAAACGGGGCCTAAGACTTTCAAAATTATAATTAACTTTATGTAATCATCTTTTTAGAAAAATTTACTTATTACAAGTCAATTTATTGTGTCTGACTGTCTCATCATAGCGTTTAAGAAATTCCTATCGATAACGTTGATCAAGCGCATCGACCAGAATTCTTAAAGCACTCAATGGGAAAAACAACACAAAATCATCTTCTATATGATAAATAAGTCTCTTAAATTTTTTTACAAACATTCTTTGCTCGTTTTAAGAACAAAATCCAATCATGCTTATAAATATCTTATTAAAAAGATTTGCAAATTTTAAATTGTTGTTTTCATCCATAATCAATAAAAAAAATGGATGAAACAAGGTAGAAGGTTCGTCAAACCGAATAGCATAACCAACCACTCACAAGAATCATAACAAGTGCGGAATGCGGTAAGTGGATGCTATCCTCCGCAACTCGTAGCTGATGAAAACCGGTGGCAAGGTCGAGCTGAAAAGGCCTTAACACCACTCAAAAGGTTGCTTAGGTGATAATCCTAAGACAAGCTCAAAAATACCGGAAAATTCACAAACTATTTAAAATAAGAGAAATAACACTTTCCTTATCATGTGGGCTTAAAGGATAAAAATGATGCCACTAAATTGGAATCGAAATCACAAAGAAAAATAGAAATCTGCTTAATAGATTGAAAATGTCGAAGATGAATAGTCCACTCGAGATACGGAATATGGGCTTCATAAAGAATAAGCCAATCCTTTCACAAAAAATCAATTCCGAAGCCTAAGTAACGCATAACATGCAAATTGGCTCAAAAAGAAAATCACATAAAATAATCTCGACATTTTTAATAGAAACAAACTGAGTGTTGCAAATCCACCAACCGGATTCGCAATTCTTAATGAAGTCATCAAGCCCATAATATTAAAAGATAAAGAATCATCAAGTTCTTTTGATATAAAATAATGAGAAGAACCCAAATCAAAAGGAACTCGAATAAGATAATCATAAATCAAATATCGTCAAGGATAGAATGAAAATTACCTTGACCAAGAGAAGTGTCACTAGGAGCTTGCATGAGATTCAACTCTCCCTCTCTCCTACTTTGGAGTATGGGACATGTAGATATAAGATGGCCCGAACTTTTGCAATAACGACAAAAAAATGGTTTCGGGCACTCATTTGCATAGTGGTCCGTAAGACCACAATTGTAGCATCGTCCACGACTAGAAGTAGGAGACTTTGCTATCGAAGTTTCTTGCTTCCCTTTCTTGTTGGGATTGGGATTGGGGCCTTTGAACTTAATAGGCCTTTTTATGTTATTGTTGAAGTTCTGTCTGGCATGCACAACTTCAACATCAATTTCTCTATCGGCCTCTTCAAGTCGAAGAGCGATATCAATAAGCTGATCAAAAGAAACTTCTAGTTTCAGAAGCAAAGGCTTTTTAAGGTTCTTATTCAACCCATAGACGAACCTCTGATTTTTCTTCAATGGGGTATTGATATACTCGACCCCATATTTAGATAGAGATTCAAAAGATGCGACGTAATCCGTCACAGAAGATTCACCTTGAACAAGGTCAATAAAGCGTCGGGCCAAAGTTACTTTTTCAGCCTCCGGCACAAACTTCAATTCGAATCTTTCCCAGAATTGCTCCCAAGTAAGATCCGCTTCGATAATTTCAGAAATCAAAAGCTCATACCAATCTAATGCTCTTTCTTGGAGCATGCTAGAAGCCACTTGGACTCGAAGTGAATCAATAAGATCCATGCGGGAAAAGATGCGATCGCATGTTCTAAGCCAAGCTTGGATTTCTATAACGCTCTCAGAACCTTTGAAAGGCTTCCCACCCAAATTGGTCTAATCACTGCACAAGCATGCAAACCCAGATTTAGGATGTGTGGGCTCAGGAATAGGTCTGACAGCTTGAGCATTTCTTACAAGATCAAGAAGTTGCTGAGCAGACATAAATACTCCATCCCGGAGAGTAGCACTAGATTGACCGGCGCTGGGACGGCTAGGTCTAACCATTTCTCTTCCTTAAGAAAGAAAGAAAAGAGAATAAGGTTAATCTCAGAATGAATATCAACCAAACTTGTTTGATAAAACAAGGCATCATAAAAAGAAATAGGATAGAACAGTACGAAGACTCGAATTAAATCCTATGGCACGATTCCTGAGAAAGACTTAGGACAATGATCCTTGCTAGATTGTTTATATTGTTCCAAAGTTTTGGCTTTGATACCATGCTGTGACGCCCCACCTCTATACTCGCGCTAGCCAAGGACACTACGGGGTAATGCCGTCGACTAGCACGAAGAATAAGGCTGTTGAGGAGCGACCATCTGTGTAATTGCTTTGTGCGAGTATCGATATGTCAGAAAATATAACTTACATTTCATTTCTGGAGGAAATCCGACATATCTAATACAAACTCAAAGCTACCATACAGTGGCTAAGTAGTCTTCGGAAACAAATATAGACATAAACATAACACAAATCAGTCACAGATATTCATATTACAAAGGCGGAAACAGATATGAATATAACACATAAAAGTGTACATCAAAATAGTGGTAAAAAAAGATCCACTACAGCACAAAAGAATAGATACATGTGATAGACAAAAGAATAATTATACATCAAAGAGTCTATATCTCAAATGTATAAAAACAAAAACTACTAATCTAAAGTAGTTAGCCAAAAGAATCAGATGATAATCCATGATAAGAAGTCAAGCAGGAGCACCTGAAATACCTCGCTCTGACCCGAGTATTATTTAAGAACAAAATAATAAACGGATCAGTCTAGCTATAAATATCAGATAAACTGAGATAGGATAAAAGATGTGACCAAAAACGTATGATAACAAAGAAATGCCATATTGTGTCAAGTATACATCAAATAATAATCCAAAATCATTCCATATCTCGAATCATCTCAAAACACCAAAAAGAATATCATATTCTTTATTTTATTCACCAAACTACAAATATTGACAAACATATAAATGCCAAGCACAAAAGTTGGTGAAACACAAATTCTAGAAATCACAACGAGAAATCCAGAAATCACAAAAGGGGGAGGCCTATCACAAACGGGAGCATGAAAACTCACCAACATGTGTATCACAAACGGGTTGTTAATCCCATGGTCGCTAACCATAGAGCCGGTGCCACGACGTAGTACAGCGAACGCCCGAGGAACCAAACTCAAACAATAAGGAACAACGACGTAGTACAGCGTTACGCCCGATGAACCTGAACACAAATAGTACGGAACAACGACGTAGTACAGCAAACGCCCGATGAACCGAACTCCAATAAACCGGAACAACGACGTAGTACAGCGTTACGCCCGATGAACCGAACTCCAATAAACCGGAACAACGACGTAGTACAGCGTTACGCCCGATGGACCGAACTCCATAAAACTATAGGATGCAAGCCTATAAAAATGAGACGAAGCTCAACAGAATGGGGTATAGTCCCCCACGTGGACAAAGAGACATCGCACAATGCTAGTCTAAATCACAAAATGATCATCATCGATCATCAAGAAGTGTCGATTACACTAAGCTAGTAAATATAAGAGTTTAGCTTCATGTCCCATAACCACTTGCTTAACTCAAATATTTACGAATAGATTGTAGATTTCCACTCGAAAATTGTCACAAGAGTTTCAATCGAACAAGTCAAAGAATTAACCGACGAAGTAAACGCAAGCGTTTCATACCACTTGTTTTGCCAAGCCGTTTAATTAGATTTTCTCGTACGAATGAGGTAAAGGTTTGTATATACTAATAGATTGGAAAGCGGTTTTATAAACGAGCTTTGTATTAAAAATAGGGTTGAAATCATCTTTGTGAAAGAGTTTTAATATTTACTACTAGTATAGAAACCTTTGTATTTTAAAGTGACAAAGCACATAAATGATTGTAGAAACAATCATCCATCAAAAATTCACATACGAAGACGTGAATCGAATCCAGAGAAATCGATACCGAATCCATCAAAAACGGATAACCACAAAAATCCCGAAAAAGAAGTCATCAGAAAAGATAATAAACGACAACGACAAATCAGAAATCATGAATCGATAAAAATTGGAAATCGAAAACAAAATCATCAATTTTGCTAAGGCAATCAGGTCAGTCGACTGAACTAGGTGGTCAGTCGACTGACACAGGGATACATATTTTGTATCCCCAGAGTCAGTCGACTGATGCAGACCCAGGCAATTTCCAGGGTCTGGTTCAGTCGACTGACCCACTGGTTCAGTCGACTGAACCTACTCCGAAGCATTTTTCATGTTATGGTTCAGTCGACTGACCATCTGGTTCAGTCGACTGAACCTACTTCAGGAGCATAATCAGCCTAGCCCCCTTGTGGGGGCAAAAACCCAACAATCGCGATCGGACGAGCCACGGGCGCTAGGGGTTTACGCCAGTCGGCAACCCAGCCCTATAGGCTCATCGATGCTTCACCGAAAACATGTTCAAACATCCGTAAAAGGATTTTCACAAAACTGGACTAAAAACCAAAAATTGGAATATTCACCAAATCAATCCAAATCAAAATCAAATGAACATGTAAAGATGTTAGGAATTCATACCTAACAATCAAAGATAGTTATAGACATAGATGTGAGATAAAAATCTCACCTTTAATCCCAAAAACAATGAATGAGAAGCTTAATCAGAAACTAAAGATCAACACTCTTCACTTCAACCCAAGTAGCTTGAATCTAAGCTAAAAAGAAGAACATTCCCTAAGTTAGGTTTAGGAAATTTCTGAAATTGAAGAGAGAATGAGTTGGAGAAGATGAAGAGAAGGCTTACCTAAGCTTCTCTTTGACTTTGGAGCAAGGAATGGAGCTTGCAAAGGAAACTAGGGTTTTGAGTTTCTATTTCCAATCTTTTCCCCCCTATTAATCTCAAAAGCTTGAAAGTGTTAGGGAATGAAAGTGAATGAAGAGAAGAGTGGGGACTGAGCTAGGGGTTATGTTAGGTTATTGGGCTAAAAACCCAAACCCAAACCCAAAGCCCTAAGTGAAAAATAGCAAAATTCACTCAACTCCAAACATATCGATGCTTATACTTAAAAAAGTCACAAACGCCATTTTTGACTCAATGGAAGTGGTCTCGAGTCCTAATTCGACTGTTTGCAAAAAGTAGCTTTTCGGACTTTAATTCGATTAATGATTCTATATTTCAATAAAATATTTAAATATTCAATGGTAAAATATGTGGGTTGTTACAATCAAGGTTTTAAATCTCGCTCATCTCGGCCGAGATCTCGTTTTCAAGCCTGGGCGATTCGAAACAGGCTATTTCGTTTGAATCTCGTCTGACCCAAATCTCGGACGATATTTCGGTATCTCGTTCGATATCTCGGACGAGATTTAATAGCGAGATATCGGCCGAGTTGTTGAATTTTGGAAAAAATCAACTCTTCTTCCGTATTGAGCTGGCTCATCCTTTACCTTAATTTAAGCCTTCTTAATTGTACTTTTTTAACCCTTATTTCTTGTATAAATCTCATTTAGTATTTGTCTCTTATTTTACGGCAGTGATGAATGTAAGAAGATGATAAAATCTACATCGATTATGGTAAGTATTTCACTTTATGGTTTTCATTTAGGTTTCTGATCCAAATTAATTTACATCTGATTTCAATGTTCTTTTTTCGACACTTTCTTGAGTTTTTTTCCTAACCCTATTTTTTTGTGGCTATAAATTTTAAGCTTCACTTATTTAACTTTATATTCCAAATGGATTCCCAATTTGATTTCATTTAGTCTTTGCTGCTATAATTTTTTTCCTCAAGGCTTATTTTTAAGTAATAAAGGAATTCTATTTCATCTATTAATTTCATTTGATGATTACATGTTCATTCGTACATCATTTTTTTCCTTTTCTTATAATATTACTAAATGTTTGAAAATTGTTTGTACTATATATGCTATTTTCTACGTTTGTTTGAAATTTCTATGTTATTAGTTGCTTAATGAGATTTTGTTTGCTAATAATTAAATACTATAATCAAACTAGAATATTTTAATTCTACTTGTAGACATTTGTATTTGAAGTTATAAAATTAAGATTTCCCTTGCAGCACTATAAATCATAAAAGGTAGAAATGAGACATTATATTGTGTAGAAAAGTTAAGTGAATGATCAAACAAAGTAAATGTGCATATATTATGGCTTGTTTCTTGTCTACTTTATCTCATATGACATTATATTGAACATTATTCATGAAATCTAGTTATTTGTTTATTTTACATGATACAAGTGATATTTTTCCATACTAAATTACTAATGATAAGCATGTGATATATTCAAGGTAAGTGCATAGTGTTTTCCTTAAGGTAGTGAATAGTATTATAAATTTAGGTGTATGAAAATTAATTTTCGACATGACATATACTCCGAGATAACTCCGAAATGAATTTTAGAAACCGAGATGTAAATCCGAGATGGACGACCGAGATGCACTCATCTCGTTCGAGATCTCACCCGATACGAGATGAGCTCTCTAAATTCTTCGAGACGAGACATGACTGAAATCCGAGATTTAAAACCTTGGTTACAATAACGAAGTACATGGATAGCACTTTATTGTTTGAGACTTTCTGATCCAAATTAATTTACATCTGATTTCAATCCGAAGAGTTCATCAACTCTTATGATACTCCAACTAAATAGGTGCATAGCACTTTATTGTTTGAGACATAATTAACAAATATCATATGATTTAAAATCATACAATAAAATTATTTCTCAAAATACAGCTTGGTCTATAATTCCAAAACATTCGTAAATAATATTAGATACTTTTGTATTTTCCAATGCATCACTTTTGTTATATAAAAAAACCACATTATAGTTATATTTCATAAAGAATATTCATATTGAAATATAGCTTTGCCTATTTTTTTTCAGTCGATACCAAAAAATAATCATTATTTCATAAATAATGTTTGGTAAGTTTTACAGAAATAATTTTCATACTATGATGCAATTAATAAGTGCTATATGGCATGCTCCCACTATTTCCACCATTACTATAATAGTGTACCAAATTCGAGGTCCATCATTCACTTAATACAATTTGTTTATTTCGTACACTGGAACTATTTATAGTGGTAAGTTCGTTGATCAAATATCTTGAGCTCAAAGAAATAAATCTCATAGAAAACAATTTTCTACATGAAAATACATTTCGGAATATAAATTATATTTCTTATTCCAATATTAAGTATCAATTATTATTACCATTTCCAATGCTTCTCTATGAAACAGAAGTGACTATTCGTTCTCTTCATCCCAAATGTACCTTAAATTACATGTACTCTTATACATTCGTTTTCCTTTCAAATGGTCAAACTATTCAAAAAAAACCATACTACAATATTATAACAAACTCTTTACAGAAGCGCATTCGATTATCCTTAATATTTAAGGACATCAAATATGTTGCACTTTACATGAACCGATCAAAATGACATTTCAGCGATCAAGTTCTTATATTTATCTTGTACTTTTTGGTCTTGTGTTATATTAACACAATATGATCCCTTTTGTAATCAATCAGATTGAATACTCGATCTCGCACTAAGGTTTATTTGGTTTTTCGGATGAACTATTTTCATCGAAATATTGTAAATTATAAACTTTGACCATTCACCATATAACATTTATATGCAATTGTATATGGATCAAATATCCGTAGTCTTGTATTGCTTCTAGAGTTCGAAACTCATAGAATGCAATACATGTTCTTGATCAAATAAATGCATAAGTGACCAAACCATAAATGTATTCAGTAGTTGTAAAGTCAGGCACTTGCATGGGCGTTGAAACGTTAACATGCAATAGGAATTTAATAATGGGTATTATATTTCCATTTGTCAATTTTAAATTCAGTTCGTTTGTATATGTTAATCGATAAACATTTTATCAATCATATTAAATGCACAAATTTATCATTGTAGATAATTATAACATTATTTAGCATATGTTCTTATAATATTAGAAAGGTCAAATGTTACCATTTCATTTTTCTAATAAGGCTCCCACTAGTCTTTTATGTTTCTCCAAACCCTAAGATGAAACATAGAATTATTTCGACTTCACTAGTGGGTGTTAGAACTCATCTGTCTTGGTATTCTGACCTTGAGTTTGCTCAAGAAATCATAGCCTCACAAACGATGGATAACTTCTTATCGGTTGTATTACATACAACTCCAATCCTAACCTATTTTCCTTGTCCTAATCTCATTTCGACCTTGAGTTTGCTCAACAAATCGAAAGAGATTATTCACTCATACCTACCACATAGAGACGGCCTAAATATAGTATATGTACATTGAGTTTGCTCAAGAAATACATATAGTTATCTTACCACATCTATTCAATATATTAATAATACTACACATAACATCCCTAGCTTGAGTTTGCTCAACAACTAAGGAGTATGCAAGTAATTTATTAATATATATGGTAGAGGACAACATTATATTGAAGATTCATAATCTTTAGTATATTATATTGAGTGATATTGACTTATGAAATAATGTATTTCTTTTGAAATACCATCGTGATTCAAGTGTCAGACACATCGGAAATCACCGTATACGTACATTTACATATGTATTTATTCCTTAAGTCTATTTGGATTTCTTTATTGTTCCACCTTTAGTTTATACACTCATATTATATAAGTTTCATTATTATATAACTTTTATATATTATTAAATTATACAATAATCTTATGTATAACATTTTATTAATTAAATCTTATTTAAATAATTTTAATTAATTAACTCTTTAATTAATTTTAAATTAGTATTTCATTACAACTTTTATATTGGACATATCTATTATAACCTTTATAGTGTAACCCATGTATCTTATATATGCATATTATTTTATTTAATTAATTAACCTTTAATTAATTTATTTAATTAAACAATTTTAATCAAATTATATCAATTGCAAAATTTATCTTACGTACATGTATAATTATGTTATCTTAACACTTTAAAATAACATAACATATATCAACATATATAATACATGCATATAGGTATTAATTAATTAACTCATTTAATTTATTTATTTTATTAATCTTATTAATAAATTTTAAATTTTGAATTAAATATTTTCAAACATTTTAAACTTTTCATTACATTTTCAAACATTTTGAAATTTTATGTTATATTACAACCTTTTATAATAAACACATTTTTATTTAAATTTAACTTTAAAATTTAAAATCATGTCTTAATTTTCAAAACTATTTTGAAAATTAGCCCAAGACCCAATTCAAATTGGGCATTTTCTATCAGGGGCAACCTTTAGGCTCACATCACCTTTCAGGTCATGCAGGTAACCAGGTAGGACATGGTACTTGATTATCCAATTCTAATCCTAGACATCACCTTTTTAGACACCATACTAAGTGCGCAAGCTTAATTAGTTAACCCTAACATGACTAATTTAGACCGCATAAGCTATTGGGCTCTACCATTGTTGGAACTGGGACGGCCCGCAGTGGAATAAATGAACGAATTTCAAAAAATTTACAATTTTGGATCTTTAATGAGCCTATGAAGTCTAAATGTATATTAGATCCAATCTAATAAAACATTAAATAAAGTCTTAATTTTATTAAAGTTGGTTAAAAGGAAGTTTAAAATTAATTTAGTTTAAATGTATAGTGCATCAAATACACTCAACAATTGTTTATAAGAGTTAATTTAGGGAAGGAAACCATTCATTTCTTTCCCTAAAAACAAGTAATTAATTGAGAGTATAATAAACATTATATGAAGAGAGAAACCTTCCATTTTTTATCTCTAATTAAATTGATTGGGTCATTAAATGATATTAATTGGCAATTTATTCATGGCATAAAATGTAACTATTGTCCAAATGTACTTTACTGTAAATTATGTAAGTGCAACAAATTTGATAATGTATAAGATGATATTTCCTACATATGTGTCTTTATTGTCCATAGTATTATTTAAAATACATATACATACATATATTTACATTTATATACAATATACATATACATATACATATAAATGAGATAAAATTAAGTGTCACTTTTATAACTCCAAAAGGTCAGCAATTTTGAACCTAGTTTCAAAACTGAAAGTTTTTAAGATTAAAAATTATGATTTTACATAAAAGTCCATCGTATAAATTCAATTCAAATTATATATGTATGTATGTATGTATGTATACACACGCATATAAATTTGTGTGTGTATATATACACATACAAAAATCATTGTAAATAATGTTTTAAAATTAACACATCTTTATGTTAAAATTTATAATTTAGTATATGTTCCAAAATAAAGTAACAACTAAAGCCTAACTTTAATTTTAAAAGGAAATCCAAGGGTCTATGATATTTTGCAAAAAAGTCTAGTTATGTTTATAAAGAAACTTTTTTTATCTTTAAATAGAAGTATGCAAAAACCAAAAGATTGAATTTGAAATATTGAACACAAAACATACATGCAAACATAAATAAATTACATATGTTTTCTATTTGAATCAATAACAAAAATATTTCATTAATTAAGACTTAAATTTTAATCAAAAGGTGTTTTTTTTAAATAACAAACTTGAAACAACAAAATAGATAGGACAAATCAGACACATATGTATATGTTGCAAATGTTTCTGATCTAAATAATTAAGTAATATGAAAAATAATTAAATATGAGATCATATAATGTAGATTTAATAATGACAACAAGAATTGGAAAACAATCAAAATATATCTTAAAACAGATTCAAATAAAAATAACATGGTGAACATATGTAATTAATTATGATGAAACAATAGAGATCTAATCTATTTGACCAAATAAACAAATACACATATGAGATGAAATAGGAGATGGATCTAAATTACATAAACAAGTTGAATGATGAATATATAAAATTAGAATTATCAGCTTGAGATGTTGCCAAGAGAATGCACCATGAATGATGAATCAAAGGTCTTAGGTTCCATGAATCAATCTCTGAATTTTGCAAGAATTAAGAGATTAGAACCACCTTTTGATATTAATTTTATTTGATATTTTATTTTGAAAATTTAGAGATAGGAAGCCATGAAAGTTCAAAATTCTCTGATAGAAGAGCAAGAGGGATGATTATGACAGGAAAAAATCAACCGTATAAGAAAATAAAAGGAGATGTGTTTTAAAGGAATGATAGAAACCTTTCTTATTCCTTCCTTAAAACTTTCCCCTATTAATTCCTTTTTAAATGTTAATCAGATCCTCTCTCTCTTCTACATGCATGGCTAGCCATATATGGTGCTACATGGACCCTTAAAAATTTCCAAAATCTCATTAGCATCAATCCCATTTAAATCCAATTCAAACGTTTGCACTTTTATATACGCACACCATTAAATGCTAATGTTATTCAAATAAATTAATAAAATTTTAATAATTAATATTTCGAAAATAATAATTAATTTAATTTATTTAAAACCCCCCTTTAGTATTTATCATGTTTAAATCAAATTTAAACACTATACATATATCATATATCAATATGCGCGTTTATAACTCATATATATACACACTTACTAAATGTTAAGGGCATTCAAACAAATTAAATAAAAATTTAATAACTAATATTTCATAAATATTAATTAATTTAATTAATCTACAACAATTATAAATTAATTAAATCATGTGGTTCATTTGGAGCATTAATCATTTCGGTTGTGCAACTCAAAGGTGTAAATTCAATCAGCGATTAATATCGAACTATTCGAATATTAACATTCACACGTTACTTAGCAGGTGGTGTGATATTTTGGCTGAATTTATCACTTACACATCTTTTAGTAAAATTTAATTTTACTTATTATAAGCAGTACCTAATAGTGACAATTATTTACACCAATTCTCTTCGTCAAAACTATATTAGTTTGGATTTATGGAATTTGGTAATGGTCAAAATTCCAATATCATCCACATTCAACTTTATAGTCCAAACATAAAGTCCTTGGTTCAATAATAACAATTATTATTAACCAAAATGCTCTGACCAAAGACTTTGACTTTGAGTTGACTTGAGTTGACCATGATACTAACCCCATATAACTGAGGAGACGAATCCTCTCTTGAATAGTGCTTCACTTTCAATACTTCCACTCGACCCAACTATAGTCACTCGATGGAACGCCATGCCATGATTTGACTATAATCAAAGCGGAGCTTTCATATTGAAGATCCACGGTATTCTTAAGTCGAGAGAACTGTGTAAATCAGTCACATCGATATTTTCGGTTTGACCTTAGTTATATTAACCAACAGAAAATTATCGAGTGAGTCGTTCCATAGTTATCCAATAACTATCAGTACGTAACCCCTAGGTGCCCCCAGTAGTCATGAGTAATACACTGCCTAACATTTGGAGAGCGTTACATACTCTAGTCTCAACGGATACATCGATATCCAGTCTTGATGCATCTTGAATAGGAACATTTAAAATGGTATATTTGTTTTATTGTGATAAATTACTCACGGTTACAACACTTTGTAACTGCTATCACAAAATATGCCGTTTTTGGATTTTCTATTAAATATACTTTTAATTAAATTAATTAATTAATTAATATAACCACATTATATCAACTATATAATAGAAAGAAACACCTTTATTATGAACAAGATTGTTCAACGAGTTAGATATATGTAACAAATTACATAATTGCCCCTAGGGCGTACCCCTAACTCTATCAATAACATCTGTCGGTAGCAAGACCTTCACAGAAATCATGTCACCTTGAATAAATTCCAGCTTTGTGTGTCTCCTATCAGCATACGATTTATGTCTGTCTCATGCAATTTTCATCCGTTTCAAATTAGATCTACCTTCTCCGAAGTCTCTCCAATTATATCATCCAAGAATAATCCTATCCGTAATGTCCCACTAACAAAAGGAGATATGCATTACCGCCCATACAATCCTCATACGGTGTCATCCCAATACTTGCATCATGGCTGTTATTATAAGAAAACTCTACTTAGTATGCACATCTGTATGTATGATGATAGTGTGATGACCGCCCTATACCTTTGGCACCCAATATACTTGTATGGTCCGTTGTAACGGTGTTTGGTCGATGCAGACGACAGTCAGGGGTTGTAAAGTAAATAAAACAACATAGAACCTGTCGTATACCTCACATTGCATCAAATAAAATATAATAGTAAACATCTTAGACATAAAACAGGAGAGACAGTAAATTACTGAATGAATTAGAAAATCAGAGTGTATAGACCTATATAGTATACAGCATAGGAAATAGAGTTATACATCAAATAATAACTCATCAATAACAATCTTTGGATAGTAAAGGCACTAGCAAGCTCCATAGTACTGTGCAGCGGAATAGCGAATAAGGAAATAGAGAGTAGAACCTCCTGCTCTCCACCTGTCCAGCTCCACATGCTGACTAGACCAGATATCCCTAATCTACTCATTTAAGAGTACCTAGAGTAATAGGAAGCAAGCATAAAACCTCAGGTCAGACAACAGTCTAGTGTGAACGGTAGAAAATCTCAAATACTATAAAGTCAATATACTAGGACATATGGTTTGGAAATCATAACTGACATGTCCCTGCATCCACAGAGTTAGCACATAACACAAAATATATGCTACTCTATAATAGTTTATCTTTTTATTCGTCCTTGAATAAACTAAAACTAAGATAAATCTGTTTTCGTAGGGAGCACGATTTCATTGAGCGTATGCAACAAGTCATTAATCCTCTAGGTGTCCCTAATAGGACGAGTGTTGTCTCGTGAGGGTTTTCAGCGTATACTACCCATAAAATCCAAATGCAAAATTCCTAAATGCAAGATTTAGTTACAAAGATATGAATGCAAGTTTATGAAAATATTTACAAATGAAGAATTTACTTTTAAATTGACATGAATAAGTTAAATATAAGTTCTGGTCATTATCAAGAAATTTAAGTCCTTTTACTCGCCAAAACTTCCAACAAAAATTAAGTTATCCTCACAATTAGACTCGAGTTTGGCTAGTTGTTTCGGTTGATAACATAGTGCAACTTTGAAATGGATCCTTCGTTGATTATCAAAGTTTTTCAAAGTGGTATTTTAATTTCTTTTGAATAACAAATCGAATCAAATAAGTGAAAATAGTGCTTGGATTTCAATTGCTTGCGCTCTCTATTTTTTTTTAAAAGTATTAACATTATTATTATTTACACACCTAACTCAGATAAACTGAGGCCAAATATACCGATCCTGCACTGCCTTTCGGACTTACGTGAGAAGAGTACAGAGCGTGGCGAGTGTACACACTTGCGTATGAACACATGACTCTAGGTGGTTATTTTTATTAACATACACCTAACTCGGATAAACTGAGGCCAGATATACTGATCCTGCACTGCCTATCGGGCTTACGTGAGAAGGGTACAGAGCATGGCGAGTGTACACACTTGCCTGTGAACACATGACTCTAGATGTTTCTTATTACAGAAACCAATTTTTTTCTTTTATGTTTTTTATATGAAGAGAGAGTTTTGCAAAATCATCTTAGCACCACTTAACTTAGAAGATCAAAAATGTTATCGCCTTTACTTTAAATCAACCACTCTTTTAAACAAAGATTTCAATTAGGATATACTTCATAATTATCACCTATAAACCTTCCAATATACTAGTTAAACCATAGTAACTTGTAATCAAACTTTATTTTTATTTTTGTTGAGACAAATAAATTTTCGAAAGTTTTAATTTAATAACAAAAAACATATACTTATCCTATAGTATTTCTTCAAAAGTAAATCAATATGCTAAAAAAAATTTGTTTTGGGATTTTTTTTTGCATTTTCTTGAAACGAATATTATTTACACGACATTAGAAAATATACCATTAAAGAGTAAATGAAACGGTCTTCCAAAGACCAATTCATTTGTGTCGTCAAGTATGAGAGACATAGCTTAAGCACAGAAAACCAAACCATAAAAGATTTCAAAATTGAATTTTGATTTGGAAAAACTAACGTCGTTTTATTAAATATCGTACGAGTTGTTTTATTTTCAATGATTTTGGGGTAGATAGACCAATTGGTTGAAGTTTAAGTTTATTTTCACTGTTTGCAACCAAATTGGCCACAAACACCCAAGGATAGGTTTAAGTAGCGAAATAAATGAGGAAATTAAATGAAAACAGAGGAATAATGCTAGATATCAAGATAAATGCAGCAGAAAGCAAAAAACAACAAGATTTATAGTGGTTTAGCGTTGACTGCCTACATCCACTTTGAATATTCTCTTTATTGCTTCACAATTCACTTGATTACAATTACAATCATTAAGAAATAGCAAGAAATTAGGAAAGAATAAAAGGAGATTGGTTACAATAATGGCAGAGTTTCACTTGCAAGCCAAAGGTTCCTCCAAATGGCCCTCTGCCCCTGTATTTACAGATGAAGGCAACCTCTAATCTGACCGAATCTTCGGCACCTGGACCTCCTCAACCACATGGGCCCACCATAGGGAGGGCTAGGCCCAACTCTCAATGGATATGGGTCGGTACCGACCCCTCCATGGGTTGAGTTTGGGCTAGCGATCCTTATGGTAGCTCTCTTATGGTATAACATGATGGTACTTCAAGTATCATGACATTTGGACATGTGGAGCTATGGTTCTTGTAGTGCTTTGGTTCGAATTCTAATCTGGTCAGGGAAGTGCCGACCCTTTCTGTATCCTCAACATATACAGACCCATTTTCCCTGTGAGGTGCATGCCGATCCATTCACTCTAAATATTCTATGCCGACCTGAGTTGCTTCCTTCTGCTATGCCAACCCCTTTTTCTTAAACCATACCATGCCGACTCGTATCGTTCCAGCCTCATCACACCGGTTCTTATTCCCTAACCATTGATATGACGACCCCTCTAACTCTATCATACCGACCTATATCTTATCAACACACTATGCCGACCCCTTCTGCTGACCACTAATATGCCGACCCATCCATATTCCCTTAAATTTGCCAAACATCCATGCCGACCCCTATTCCAACCAAACTAAATTCCATGATTCCGACACCCTGCATTGTCTATCTGTCGACCTTTTTTACACTGGGCTAGACATAACTGTTTGGACATTACATTCTGGTCATATGGATGTTGTCTTGTGACTATCTTTCCCATTAACAGTCGAGTCTGGACTTCGTAATCAACCCTGTGTAGCCGGGTCAAGGTACCAGGTAACACTTGCCACCCAAAGTACGTCTTGTGAATAACATGACGTGCTTTGAATTGAAAAAACCCAGGTTCCCGGGAACAAGCCTATCCAAGTCTCTGGTTGGTCATTGTTCCTTTATTAACCTTCGATGATACAGGTGTGACATCTCATTCCATTAGAATGCACATATTTGGTCATATGAAGTCTTTAGGTTTTCTTTTTATTTGACATCAAGCTTGATCATTCCAGGCTAAACTGCCACTTTAGTGGCTTTCAAAAAGTTGAATTCATAAATCTCTTCAGTGTATGCTCATATATGTGTTTTTGTTGTTGACTCCCGAATTTGTTCGAACGTTCGTTGGTCTTCGCCAAAGTGCTTTATTATCTATGCTTCCGTTTATAATCTAACCTTCATGATATCGGTTGCCATTTGGTTTTCAAACATCTGCCATTGCCCTCCGCTTTCCTTCTTATCTCACTCATATCCATCACTCTTGCATTTCTTCCCTTCCCTTTCTTTTTATGTTACACTATTACATACATGTATACTTTGTTCTTTCATTATTCTGTGTGTTTATTTATCATTTATTATTTATTTATATTTTTTTCGAAGGGTTTGGCATTTCGTATGCCGATCCTTCGGCGATTATGTTGGGATAGGGATCAGCAATCCTTAAGGTCGATCCCTTTTCAACCTTATGATCGAGTCATTTGGTGTGACCGGTTCATCTCCCCTCCTTTATCGCCTATATAAAAACTCACATCTCTTTTCCCTTTATCTTTTCACTTTAACTTCCCAACACTTAAAACCTTTTCCTATTGTTCTCTGCCCAACCGAATGCTTTGAAGAAAGACAAATTTCCTCTTTTAACTTGAATTCGAGTGCAAGACCACATCTCCGACCTCCATTACCATCAATTCGTTCCTAATCCAAGCTTCGGCCTTGAAATCCAGATCGAATAGGTATAATCTCTTCCTTGTTTGTGTGGTTGGGTCGTGAATCTCGAGCTTGGATGTGTTTGAGTTTCTATTAGGTGTACTACCTAGTGGGGTTGATTATGTCATGTGGGAGAGGAGGAGAAGGCGAAGGAGTAGGAGAAGGAGGAAAAGAAGGAGAGAGAAGAAGGAGGGATCGGTTGGCGTCTTCGAAGGGATGGAGAAAAGTCAAGGCCTTAGGACCGAAAAGAGGTTAGTGCCACAGGGATCGGTATCGGAGTGATTAGAGAAGGGATAAGCTAAGTGAAGGGTCGACATGGGTAGGTTTAGGAATCAATATGACTTGTCTAGCATAGGGGTCGGCAATGTCTGCAGATAGGGATCGGTAGTTGGTCTTCAGTTAAGGGATCGACGTAGATAAGTGTCTTAATAGGGATCAGTATAGAGGCTTATCTATAGGGGTCGGTTTAATAATTAAAAATGAGGGTTCGTCCTAGAAGCTTAAGTATACGGGTCGGCATATAGGTCAGAAGGAAGGAATCGATGCTCTCACACATGTTGAAGTATAGGGATCGACTATGAGACTAAAACACAGAGGTCGGAAAACACAGTAGGGATCGGTGTCGACCATAAAAACTTGCCCAACTCAAGTCGCCCGAACATTTAATGCACACTGCCTCGCCCGAGCATAAAATGACGGATAACAACACGACTTGCACACTTGGACCAATAGACTTAAGTTTGAACGAACAAATTTCCTACCTACTTAACATGAACTAAGTATAAAATCGGCCAAACATACTCGAACAATGGACTTATAATTCAAAACGTCAACATCCAATCCTAAAGCTTTGGTTGCCGATCACCCTTCACGTCATTTGAGACGGTCGGCAATGATGGTCTCTCTGGACGAAACCTCCAAGCTTTGACATTTCACTTTTGCATTTTCTGATTTCAAGCTGCTTACATTTGTTTCATATTGCATTGCACTAGTTCACACACGACACGGGAGGACATGTTATTATTTCTAATATTGATTGTCTACCGAGTATAGTTGACATAGATCCTAAGTCATACGAGGCGCTCAACCATAATGTCTTCTGAATCGGCCGTGAGATCAAGCTCTGCCACCTTATTTGATAAACCTGCACCGAGTCAGCAAATAGAACAAGTAGGGGCAACCGACCCGAAAACAAATCTTTTTTCCGACATCCCAGTTCTTCCTACATAAGTTATTGACCCAGCTCCCGTCACTGTGGAGGATGCCATTATTCTAAACAACCCGGATGACTCACAAGAGTCCAGAATCGGCGAAGCCGCTCTTCGCCGATTATGTTCTATCCATGGGATTCCTTTTGTAGATGTTTTAGTTCCGTTGAGGCAAGACAGACCTCACTTGCCCTAACCGGATATACTGCATGTAACAAGTTCATGTGCTGGGCTGGATGTGTTCCTTCCTTCAATTCTTTCGTTCGGGAAATATTGATATATTTGGGGATCGCTTCTACTCAGCTGCACCCTAACAGTTATGCTTTTATACATAGCACTTTTCTTCTCTTCATGAACGTCTTATTTCATCCACCGACTCCTGAAGACATCCAATACATTTACAACTTCAAATGACGAGCTGATAGTCCTTCGTACATCTTTCTTGAACCCCTGCCCAAATGTCAGGTCTTAACGGGTGCATGGAATAGTCTCTCCCTATTCAAACATGAATGGTTCTATATACGGTGTCCTCCCGGCTTTGCAAGAAGATTGTTGGAAGGACATAAGTGCCATTTATGCCTTCGTCTTTAGTTCAAAGATTCAAGTCGCAGCTTCTTCCTTAATCGTACTAATATCTTCAATTCTTTCAGGTGTCCGCCCTCGACCAAATGGCGTCGGGTATTCCAGGGCTGTTGTGGCCATTCGCGCCACTCCTGTGGAGGATCGGGATATTAAACTCCTCGTCACTGATGAGTTGCTCTCGTTGTTCGGGCTGTTAGAAGAAGGCCGCAAGATTGGTCTCCCTGGAAGCAAAGTGATTCCGAAGACCGTCGTCGAGAGAAGGGTAGAAAAAAACGATCCCGCGGTGCCCCCTGTTAGGGGAACTCAAGAAGACACCGAAGAGGGGGAGATAAAGGAATCGCAAGATGTGGGGCCAAGAAACGAAGACATAGGCCTTGGAAAAACGCCAGCAGTTGAAGCTCCACATACTAGCCAATTGCAACCTCCCCCGAAGAAGGGAAAACGTTTGGCGTACAAGATACGAAAAAGAAAGGCCGGGGCAACCCCAAAATTTGTCATAACTCCGGTTGAAAAAGAATCATCTTCTCAATAGATGGAGAGCTCGTTGTAGGGACTCTCCGACATTCCGATCCTGGACGATTTATTAAATTACAACTTCACTAATCTTGATATCGAAGGGCTTAACTCACCCACGAGAAGTGGCGAAGGCATGCAACCTTCTAATAGAGGAGAAGTAACTCCAATGAGTAAAGCTAATGTTACTGGTCCGTCGGGGGGAAACACTAGGACACACACAAGCACTTGCACTCCACCATCCACTTGTGATTAACTCTTCACATAACAACTCCTAATATGTTCCTATTTGGTTCTTTTATAAGTGCAATATCTCACTCACATGCTTTCGAACATCTCCGTGGCTCTTTCACCTACTACCGCTCTGGTCGGGATTCCGAATCCGAAAGACGCCGAGACAAGATGAAGGATGGGACAGAGACTATTATTCTCGAGAATCTTCCTCTTCGTCTAGAAGGAAGTCACATGCACATGCTCTATGCCAAGGTGATCTGTCTAACCCTCCCGCTCACAACGGAGATAAATCCGCACATCGAGGTTCCCAAGCTACCGCTCCCCATGATCAACACTCTGGATCGTCTAGTACTAGGCAATCTCGCGAGCGTCGCAAACATCCACTAGTTACGTCTGAACAGATCCCACCAGTTCCTGCCCATGATCCTACCACAGCGGAGAAATTAGCTGAACTCAAGGCTACTTTTTCAAAAATCTGCTTTGACGGGCTCAAGTTTCTTCCCTCCATACACATCATTCCTAGAAGCACCAAAGAGAGCTCACTAGCATGCATTAATGACGTGTACGTCCAGCATGAAGCGTTCATTCACTTAGCCGAGAAAGTTTCCAAAGTTTCCATCAAGCGCTAGCATGAAATCGATCGCCTTAACTTAAAATCCATTCATGAAAAAGATATCATCAAACATCAAGATGTCGAGCTGCTCGAATGTAAAGCTCAACTTGTCGAGGCAAAGAAAAATGCAGAGGAAACGGCTTAGGGAGTAAGCCACCTAGAGACTTCACAAAAGAGGGAACTGGATGCTGCACTTCAATGCAGTGGCACCTTGCCTTTAGAGAAAGACTCCTTACAAAAGGAGAAAGATGTCTTAGCTCGCCGCGTTAAGGAGCTAGAAAAATTACTGTTCAAAGAGAGGGAAGAAAAAAATTGAGGCACAAGAAGAGTCGCAGAAATACTGCGAAGAGATTGTCGAAACAAGGAACTTAAAGACGAAACTCGATGAACAACTCACCCAAATCGAAGTCTTGAAAGAAGCCGCCTGTGAAGTGGGCAGGAAAGAGGTGCTCACAGAAGCCAACTCCCGAGTTAAGGCAGCAACTGAGTCCGATAGGAAGAGATCAAGAACTTGTTCGATCCGCTCATTATCAAATACAATGCAAAAGTTCTCTATCACCGTGACTCGACTTTTCTAGGTGAAGGCTATCTCGAATCTCTCGCCGAAGCTTGAGAGATCATCACAAAAATAAAAATAAAAAGAGTTGGAGTGGCAGAGCTTGATGAAGAGGCACTTGTGCAGGAAGTGCTCTGAGGGAACGAGCCGTCTGATTTGGCTGCCGCGAAACTTCATTTCTGCAAAGCTCCTGCACCGACTAAGGAAAAAGAAGATATCGTAGGGTCTTTTGAGACTGAACCCCAGGGTCCTCCTCCTTTTCAGCCGGTTGGAACATTATCTTCTCGACCCATGTAGCAACACGTCGGTTATGACCCAGACAAGCCTGGACTTGGCCCGCACATGCTGTCTCCCATCATTGAAGGGAGCACCCCGATGACCACTGAGAGCCAACCGGATGCTGGTACCGTATTGAACTCCTTCGAATTAAAAAGTTACTGTTTCCGACACATAATGGCTATAGACTAATGCTTGCGTTTTGATGAATTTTTGCAGATCATCCTGGTTCTGAATTAACTCCTAGGAGTGATGTCGCCACAGAGCACCAAAGAAAAATGGCTGAGGCTCCGGCTGTTGCAGATACTCTGGGGCCCGACTCTCAAGTGATTGGGGCACTCGACGAGGACAAGCCCGAAGACCCATCTTTTGCTGAAGATCTTGATGACGTTGTGGTCATGGGTGCTTCGAAGCATTCCACTAAATTCAGTATGAAAGAACAAATTAAAGAGGAGGAAAAGTCGAAACGCGAAGTCAAGGGTGAACCCGATGTGGTGGCGGCTGAAAATACTCTCCTTAGGCCTTTGCAATTCATCCCACCTGGCGGACAACTCCCATTAAGGTTCCTCCTCCTTCCTCAAGTGCCTCCACTAAGGGCGGCAAAGGATCTCGAAAGAGACGCTCGACCGATTCAACTCCTGAAAAACCGAAGAAGGAGAAGAAATCGAAGAAATAGTTAGCGTCTTGTGTCAGTGTACATAATCTGGATAAGTTAGACATGTGTTTGTTTCTCTTTTTTTTACTAGCAGTGCACGGGCATGGATCCCGAACTTTCAAATAATTTGTAAAGAATTTTTGAGATTGTGAATAAAAGTTTTTGTTTTCCTTGATTAATCATTGTGTGAATTATTACTTTAACAGTAGAGTAATTTCCTCTCATTCCATGTACTTGTAATAATTTTCACAAGTCTTGTTAATAATTCACTATCCCAATCTCGAAGCCTCTTTGTAGGCGCCACCTTATGTCGTGAGCAATGCCAAGCTGGAACTGTAACTAACGGTTGAATCTTGCCGCTAACAGTCTGAGCCTCTTCTATTGATTTGAGATCGGGATTCGTGGGATAGCGAACGATTGAAAGCTCGTCTGTCCACCCATTGGGTTTTTGAGCTAGCATGTGGTCTGGGGACTTAGAAATTTTCAGCCCGTAGTCAGGGACTTAAGATTTTTTGCCATGGGCAGTCATGCTTTTGCCTAAATGGTTTATACTCTAGTCCGCGTCAGGGACTTAGAGTACTCTAATCCGCTGTCAGGGATTTAGAGATTTTTGTCAAATAGTTTATATTCTAGTCCGCGTCAGGGACTTAGAGTACTCTAGTCCGCATCAGGGACTCAGAGATTTTTGTCGAATCGTTTATACTCTAGTCCACGTCAGGGACTTAGAGTACTCTAGTCTACATCAGGGACTTAGAGGTTTTTGTCAAATCGTTTATACTACAGTCCGCATCAAGGACTTAGAGTACTCTAGTCTGCATCAGGGACTTAGAGATTTTTGTCAAATCGTTTATACTCTAACCCACGTCAGGGACTTAGAGTACTCTAGTCCGCATCAGGGACATAGAGATTTTTGTCAAATCGTTTATACTCTAGTCCACGTCAGGGACTTAGAGTACTCTAGTCCGCATCAGGGACTTAGAGATTTTTGTTAAATCGTTTATACTCTAGTCCGCGTCGGGGA
This sequence comes from Allium fistulosum, assembly GCA_030737815.1. Lineage (NCBI taxonomy): Eukaryota > Viridiplantae > Streptophyta > Magnoliopsida > Asparagales > Amaryllidaceae > Allium > Allium fistulosum. The sequence continues at coordinate 74,363,589 of CM060903.1, forward strand.
CTTAGAGTACTCTAGTCCGCATCAGGGACTTAGATATTTTTTTTTATTCTCCTACCGTCGGCGACCTTTGTTCCTTATTGCAAGCTTTGCCTTTTGATTCATCTATGGGGATTGCCAATCGAGTAAACTTACAAAGCCCCCTTCATTCAATCTCATCGGGGATCGATGTGACTGGTCGATTTCTAATTCTGCGAATCTGTTCACACATTGCAGATGCCGATATCAATTAGTTCCAACGCATACTTAGCATAACTGCAATAACAATAACTTATGCAAAAGAAACTTCAAGATTTTATTCATCATAAGAATAGGAATAGAATAACTTGTCTTATTACACATTAAAAAAAATCAAATACCAAAGCAAATATCGAAAGCAAATACTACTGAAATGTGAAAGAAATAGTCTAGGTGAAATAGCGTCGTAAATGATCACTATTCCACGATATTGGAAGCGTCACACCATTAACAGTCGCTAGCTTGAAAATTCATTCTCCAAGCCTTTGTTCAATGACGTATCGCCCTTCCCATGTCAGGTTCATGTGCGACGGGACCGAAAAATTCGTTTCAAGACAAGGTCGCCAACTTTAAAGGTTCTCGATCGGACTTTAGCATTATAGTACTAGGCGATTCGGTGTCGATGTGCAGCTGCTCTCAAATCGGCCTCGCTTCTCATCGATAAAGTCCAATGACTCCAATAAGAGATTTTGGTTTGTTCTGGGATCGTAATAAGTCACCCGATGGGAAGGGATTTCGAGTTCTATAGGAATGACTGCTTCTACTCCGTAAGCAAGAGTGAATGGAGTGTGGCTAGTCGTAGACTTATGAGTGGTCCTGTAGGCCCAGAGCGTCGTAGGAAGTTCATCCACCCACTTGCCTTTAGCCTTTTCCAAACACTTTTTCAAGATAGAGTTTATAATCTTGTTTACAGCTTCAACTTGTCCATTCGCCTGAGGGTAAGTGACCGCCGTAATCTCTTTTCAATGTGATATCTCCGGCAAAACTCCTTAAACTCAGCACTATCAAATTGAGTCTCATTATCAGTCACGATAGTTCGTGGAAGATCGAAACGACACACAATATTTCAAACAACGAAGTTGAGACTTTCTTAGTTGTGATCGTAGCTAATGGCTCCGCTTTGGCCCATTTGGTGAAATAGTCAACTGCGACAATTGCATATTTCGCGCCACCTTTAGAAATTGGCAAAGAGCCAATGATATCGATTCCCCATACAGCGAATGGCCAGGGACTAACCATTTGTGTGATCTCTGTTGGCGGTGCTCTTGGGACTTTCACTTATATCTGGCATTTGTCGCATCGTCTCACATAATCAGTGGTGTCTCGGTTCACAGTCGGCCAGTAGTACCCATAACAGAGTATCTTTATTGCTAGCATTTGCCCCCCAGTGTGATCACCACATTCTCTCTCATGGAATTCTTTTAAGACACACTTTATCTCGTCATGAGCGATACACCGGAGTAAGGGAACAGAGAACCCCTTTCTATACATAGTTTCTTCTTGCATAATGTACCGTGAATATTTACGAAGGACTTGTCACTTTTCGTTCCTCTTCTCAGGCAAGATTTCATGCAACAGGTATTCTTTAAATGGAGTCTCCCTTTCGGGTATCATTCCCAGTACTTGATCAACTTCTATCACATTTATAATTGGGGCATGTAGTGTCTCAACTGGAACCAAGCCCATCCTTTGTGTATCACTAGTGCTCGCGAACTTTGCCAACGAGTTGGCTTCTCCGTTCTGCTCATGCAGGATATGCGAATTGTCATAGTATTTGATATCTGCCATTAACTCCTGAACTCGGGTAAGATATGGGGTAAGCCGTTGTCCATTTGCCTTGTAGTCCCCTCTAACCTGGTACACCACCAGTTGCGACTCGTAAAAGATTTTGATAGATTTCACCCCGAGCTCTCTAGCAAGCTTAAGTCCAGCAATTAATGCCTCATACTCAGCTTCATTGTTCGTAGCAGGGAAATCAAGCTTCAAAGCATAGCAAATTGACTGGTTCTCAGGGGTTACAAGAACGATGCCCGCACTGGAACAATGATCATTGGATGCTCCATCGGTATACAGCTTCCATCATACAGTAGAGATTACACCACTTTTTAGTGGCTTGTCCTGCATGGTAAACTCTACTATGAAGTCTGCCAATGCTTGTCCCTGGATAGCTCTTCGAGGCAGATATGTGATGTCAAACTGACTGAGCTTGTTGTTCCACTTAAGTAACCTTCCAGACATCTCGGGTCATTGTAGGACCTATCGTAAAGGCTAATCGGTGTAGACGTTAATTGGATATGCCTGGAAGTACGGGCGAAGTTTGCGCGATGCGATCACCAAGTAGTACGTCAATTTCTCTATCTTTGGGTAGTTTCTTTCTGCCCTCGTTAATCATTTACTAATGTAGTACATCGGTCTCTGGATCCTGTTATCCTCATGAATCAAAGCGGAACTTATGGCATGTGGAGATATAGCTAAGTAAATGTACAACTCCTCATGATCTACCAGCTTTGACAAAACAGGAGGTCTCTCCAAATGACTCACCAAAGCTCGGAATGCACCTTCACAATCTTGCATCCACTCGAAATTCTTCTTCCCTTTCCTTGTCAAATCGATGAAAGGAATGCATTTATCAGTCGCCTTAGAGATGAACCGACTCAAAGCAGCAACCTTCCCATTCAGGCTCTGCACTAGCTTAATAGTTATGGGTGCTTGAATATCCCTAATGGCTTGAATCTTTTCTGGATTCACTTCAATTCCTCGTGCATTGACAATAAAGCATAGGAATTTCCCTGACGCAACAACGAATGAGCACTTCAGAGGGTTGATTTTCATGCTATAAAATCGAAGGATATTGAACATCTCCGCTAAGTCTCGAATGTAGTCGTTTGATCGCCGTGACATCACGAGAATATCATCCACATAGACTTCCATTGTCCTCCCGATCTGATCCTTAAACATTCAATTGAACAAACATTGATAGGTCGCTCCTGAGTTCTTTAATCCAAACGGCATCACTACATAACATTATAACCTAACATCCGTGATAAAACTGGTGTGCTCCTGATCTGGGACGTGCATCGGGATTTGGTCGTACCCCGAGTATGCATCCATAAATGATAATAATTTGTGCCCTGTAGTTGAATCAACCAGCTGATCAATTCTAGGCAGGAGAAAACTATTCTTAGGGCACGCCTTGTTCAGGTCTGAATAATCAATACACATTCTCTATTTTCCATTTGCCTTCTTCACCGGCACAGGGATAGATATCCATTCGGGATAGAGGGCGTCATGAATAAACCCATTAGCTTTAAGTTTATCCACCTCCTCCTTAAGAGCAATGGATCTCTCCAGATCCATGCCTCGCCTTTTCTGTTTCACAGGGACATTCTTCGGATTAATATTCAATGCATGGCTCACGATGGCAGGTAAGATCACATACATGTCAGAATGGGTCTAAGCAAATACATCCAGAATCGCTTGGAGGAAATTAGTAAGTTCTCTCATTATCGAAGGGCTGAGTTGCGATCCAATCTTCAACACCCAAGACGGGTCATCGTGGCTGACTGCGATATCAATCGTCAAATTAGCCGATGCTACCTTGGTCTCCTTGGGTTCCTCCTTATCATCCCTCGGATCTATATCTTTATAGAACCGACTGTGGTGCTCAAGCCCAGGCTTAGGCGCTATTTGTCAATCTTCAGTAACTTGGATGCAGATAGACTTGTCCACACCCTTTCCCTTCTCTTTCCGCTAAGCCTCTCTCAACTCAGCCACATAACAGGCACGACCAGTTGCCTGACCGCCATGCACAACACCTACTCCATTATCTGTATGAAATTTCAACGTCAAACACCATGGGACCAATGCTGCTCGAAATTCGGCCAGGGCTGGATGGCCCAGGAAAACATTATACGGTGAATCCACATCCAATACAATGAACGACAGGATTCGCACCCTCCTACGCTCACCTTCTGCTAATTCTACTAGTAATTCAACATAACCAACTGCTTCGGTTGCCACACCATTGAAACAGTGTATACGAGCTTTAGACAATTTCAAATCTTTAGCCTCCATCCTCATTTGATCATATGGTTCACAGAACTTCCGCAATCAATCAAAATTCTTCTCACCAGAGCGCGGCCAATCATGGCAGAGATAACCAGCGGATCAATAGTATGGGCCTCTACTCTATCGGCATCTCTGCTTCTGAATACTATATCATCCGTCATTGTACGCTGTTGCTTGGCCGGAGTTCCATCCTCTGTATTCGAACAACATTCAAAGTCCACATGTCTCATTGAACTAGCATAGCACTCCATTTTCTTCCAACTCCTGTCTGCAGGTTGCGGTCCACCAACTATCGTGTTTATTACCAACCTCCAACCGGTCTGAGCAGAATCCTCAGCCTGGCGTGGGGCTGGCCCTCGATTGGGATCAGATGTTCGTTGTCCACCATCCTGCGGATTCTTAACAAACTGCTGCAATGTTTTCTACCGAATCAATTTCTCAATGGCATCATGGAGATGCCTACATTCTTCAGTATTGTGCCTGTAACATTCATGAAACCGACAATACTTCCCGATTTTCTTTTGTTCCTCAGTCGATTCTTTTGGACGTGGCTTCCTATATTGGAAAGTACTACAGGTAGACAGATAGATGTTCTCCAGAGATGCATTTAGAGGCGTATAGTCGTTATATATAGGAAACTTTGACCTCCACTTTCTGGGCTCCCTCTTCCGGTTAGGGTTCCTTTCTCCACTCCTTTTCTGTTGATCCAGCATGTTTTGAACATTGACCTGAACCTTTCCAGAATTCTCGCCAGACTGCTTTACTGCGATGTTTCTCTGTACCATTTCTCCGCTTGGCCCTGTAGCATTGCTACTTCTAGAAAAACCGGCCTCTTCCATTCTCATGAACTGGGTCGCCTTTGTGTAGAAATGCTCCAGCGTGGCTGGCGGTTTTCCAGCTAGCCAATCACCGAACTCGTACTCTGGGTCAACCCCCTTATCACAACCATAAGTATGGCGTGGTCATTAGGGTTACTAACTTCAGTGGCAACAACATGAAATCTCTGCAAGTAGTCCTTCAGTGATTCCTCTGGAGCCTGGATTACACTGGATATTGACATCACATCTTTGGGGCGAGTAGCATGAATCCAAAACTGCTCCATAAATCTTGTTGCCAACTCTTCAAATCATGAGATCGATCGCGGGGGTAGTCTCGTGAACCTGTCGTAGCGATACCAGATAGAGTTATAGGAAAGCATCTACATTTGGTAGCATCATTTGCTCTTGACGAGTCCATCAACCATTCGTACCTCATGACATGCTGATTGGGGTCAGTCTTCCCTTTATAAGCAGGCATCGTAGGCATGTTAAACCTTCTATGATACTCTTCCTGTAAAATACTTCGGTAAATGGGGGTGTGGCTCCTAAAGACTCCCCAATCATCATTTGTCAAGCCCTGGTTCTCCCTCGTCAACTGTCTGACCATCGTGGATAAATCCGGTGTTTGGATAGGTGGCTCCAAGTGGTGGTCGTGCTCCATCCCTTGTGAATGTTCTGGCCGATGTCTCCGGGGCATTTCACGCCTCCTTGGTCTATCAACCTCCAGATGTGTATCCTGAGCATTCACTTCATTATCATTATGAAGAGGTAGTTGGTCAGCATCCAAGCGTCCTCTAGTGTCCAAGTTCCCAGTTCCAAGTCGAGTACGACCCACCAGCTGTAGTTGAGGAGCCATCCCCCTGGTTGAGGGATTGGTACCGACCCCTAGGGAGGGATCAACACCGACCCGACTTAGTAGGCCGTGGTGGTCTGCCAAGTGCTGCTCCGATGTTCCTGCTCATGCTGTTTCGAATCTGCAGCGCCTTCGCCTGTGATGTTCATCCGAAGAAGTTGAACTGTCAGATGCCGAGTATGAAGTGAGACCTCCTCCGACACTTTGGCGATGCTGTTAAGAAATCTGATTCATCAGGCTGGCATTAGCCTGAATTTTCTCGTTTAGCTGCCTTCGACTTTCCATAAACTCCCTCATCAAGTCATTAAATTCATCTCGGGTAATGGAATTAGCGGGGTTTTGAACTGCAACAAGCTCCACATTCACATTAGCAGGCTGGTTGCTTGGGCCCCCTTGTTGGGCACTGGAAGTTTCGTTGGCATCAACATTGTGGGAAGTAGATCTGGTGCACCTTACCATCTTAGATTCCTTTGCTTAGATCTTGAAAAATCTAAATAGTATCTGCAAGCTTCTGAAAATGAACCTGGATCTCCTTCGGAGGATTTCTTCAATCCAGTAGCAACAAAGGTGATCCTAATAGCCTGAGAATCGACTTTCTTACTGAAAGAACCAAAATGTTTACAACCAAATTGGCCACAAACACCCAGGGATAGGTTTAAGTAGCGAAATAAATGAGGAAATTAAATGAAAACAGCGGAATAACACTAGATATCAAGATAAATGCAGCAGAAAGCAAAAAACAACAAGATTTATAGTAGTTTGGCGTTGACTGCCTACGTCCACTTTGAATATTCTCTTTGTTGCTTCATAATTCACTTGATTACAATTACAATCAGTAAGAAATAGCAAGAGATTTGGAAAGAATAAAAGGAGATTAGTTAAAATAATGGCAGAGTTTCAATTGCAAGCCAAAGGTCCCTAAAAATGCCCCCTGTCCCTGTATTTATAGATGAAGGCAGCCTCTAATCTGACTGAATCTTCGGCACCTGGACCCCCTCAACCACATGGGCCCACCATAGGGAGGGCTAGGCCCAACTCTCAATGGATAGGGGTCGGTACCGACACCTTCATGGGTTGAGTTTGGGCTAGCGATCCCTATGGTAGCTCTCTTATGGTATAACATGATGGTACTTCAAGTATCATGACATTTGGACATGTGGAGCTATGGTTCTTGTAGTGCTTTGGTTCGAATTCTAATCTGGTCAGGAAAGTGTCGACCCCTTCTGTATCCTCAACATATACCGACCCATTTTCCCTGTGAGGTGCATGCCGATCCATTCAGTCCAAATATTCTATGCCGACCTGAGTTGCTTCCTTCTACTACGCCGACCCTTTTTCTTAAACCATACCATGCCGACCCGTATCGTTCCAGCCTCATCACACCGATCCTTATTCCCTAACCATTAATATCCCGACCCCTCTAACTCTATCATACTGACCTATATCTTATGAACACACAATGCGACCCCTTTTGCTGACCACCAATATGTCGACCCATCCATATTCCCTTAAATTTGCCAAACATCCATGCCGACCCCTATTCCAACCAAACTAAATTCCATGATTCCAAAACCCTGCATTGTCTATCTATCGACCCATTTTACCCTGGGCTAGACACAACTGTTTGGACATTACATTCTGGTCATGTGGATGTTGTCTCGGGACCATCTTTCCCATCAACAGTCGAGTCTGGTCTTCGTAATCAACCCTGTATAGCCAAGTCAAGGTACTAGTAACACTCGCCAATTTGAAATTCAAACTCATCATTGACAAATTCTTTAAAATTATTGATTTCAAAATCAAAATGGTGATTTAAATCCACCCCTTCAGAATTCAACAACTCATCTTCAAAAAGTCCAAAAAAAAATTGTTCACTAAATTCGTCTTCCTTTGTTGAATTATTCACAACTTCATTGCATGTATCATGTTTAAAATCTAAAGTTGTTGTATTCGATTTTTAAAATCGGAAAAGGGAGACTGAATTTTAAATTTGGTTCCACACTCTCAAAAGAATTGAAATCCGACTCAATTACCATATTTTCAACAACTTCATTAAGATTGTCGTTTTCAATTTCAAAAGCTGTTATTTGAAAATTCGTCAAATTTGGTAAAAGGTGGATTATTATTTGACTCGTCACACATTGGGATTTGATTTAGTTTCTCACGTTGCTTCATGTATGTTTTAAACAACAAATCCGTGTGATTTTTGTGAATTTTGTCCATTTTCTCAACAAAATCAAATTTATAATTATTATTTTAAGAATTTTCAATTTGAAATTGTTGAGACTAAAAACTTTCACCATGATTGAAACTATTCCCATTTCCAAATTCATTTAAATAGTTGTTTCCATTTTCATTTTGATATTGACCTTCATTTTGGAGTTCGAAATTGATTTGGCATGGGTTATAATCAAAATTATTTGAATTTTGAAGTGAATTCATATTTTGATTATTTTGAAATCCTTGACTAGAGTTATTACGCAGATATAAATTACTCAAATTATTTATCATTTGATTCCGTTGTTCAACTAAAGACCAAATCGTTTCAATACTATTTTCAAGAGTTGAGGGTTGGTCATCATTTTGAAAACTTTATGGTGTAAAATTCGAATTGTTTGTACCATAGTTGTTATTAAAATATCCATAAGGGTTTGATGTGAAACTATATAGATTAAATTGATTTTCACAACTATTGTAAAATTCTTGCGAGTAGAGAAATTCAGACATTTTCAAAAATGTATTTTTTTATTTTGGTTTTTATTGTTTTTCTAAAAAAAATTGTTTTTGGATTTTTGATTTTGTTAGAAAAATTTTTTTCAAAGGAAAATATTTAAAAAGATTTTTTTTTTCTTTGGATTAAAAAAACTAAGTTAAGTAAAATGTACAATTTTTTTAGTTTTGGATTTCGATTTTTTTTAAATATACATGAACTAATGCAACTAAATGAATGCAATGACTTAATTAAAAATTTCCTATCCTTTGTAGCTCCTAACCCAAAATTGTATAATCACACTTTGTCTTAATTCAACAAAATAGCTCTCAGCTAGGTAACAGACATGAGTTATCGGTGCACCACGAATCACCATAGCAATGCAACCGAAGGTTTAAATACCTTCAGAGAAATAATCACTATAATATTTACGAATCACCGTAATACTTATAACTGATTATTGCTCTGTTGTAGCCTAGATACCAAAAAAATAAATTGTTCAAAGAAGACAACTTATCAAAATATAATTAAGCCCTAGGTGAGCTCGTGACTCCCTTAAGTCCAACGTCTAACCGTTATTACTAATGAAATTCTAAGATGAAATGCAATTTGTGGGCCAAGGAAGGGGTGATGAAATCCCCACCTTATGTGGATTTGGGTGTTGCCCTTAGAAAAGAAAATAAGATGGCATGAATGCAAAATAGAAATTAAACGTGAATTAACGATGCAACTACGAATGAAATTTTATTTTTGAATTTTTTTTAAAATGCAAGCAACCGACAATGCAAAGCAAATAAAAACAAAAGATGAGAGCACGATACCATAGCGTGCAGAATTATTACCAATTTTTATTTTTCAGAGCAGCGAAATTTTTTTAAGCAAGCAATTTGGCAAGCAGAGTGAAGCAATTATTTAGCATGCAATTCCTCTCCTTCTGATTTTCTGCTTTTGCAACCTGAAAATTGCTGAACAAGATATATATATATATATATATATATATATATATAAACACAAATTTTTTTTATAAAGGAATTTTTTTTGGATTTTTCTTTAAAATCAAAAGTGTTTACACAAAGCCAAACAAAACAAAATAAAAGAAATATCAAAATTTAAATTCCAATAATAACTCAGCCCATATACCTGCATAGCCTAAAATCAAATTCAGAAGTCACGTTCCCAAACTTTCCAAAGCCAAAATCCCCTATAAAAATTCTCAAAACCAAAATTCCAATTTCCAATTTCCTGAAGTTTGATTAGATGGTGGCAGATTGATGGTCGGTGAAGTCGTCGTTTGTTCTTATGTAGGGTCACAGATGGTTCAAAGGTCGCGCGAAGGTTGTTTGGATGGAGATTGCTGATGGGTTTTGCGATGCGTGAATTACGGTGGTCGATTTGGCAAAAGTGAAGTTGGGTTACTCGAATTGAAGCAGGTGACAGGAGATGTGAAAAGAAGGTGGATGGTGCCAGGGGAAGGGGTAGAAGGTAGGAAGATCAGTAGCTTGGAAGTGTTATGGTTGATGTTGATGAAGGAGCTGCCGGTGTGGATGGATGGATGGTGCAGGGTGGTCAGTGATGGTTTGTGTGTGACGGTGTTGATGAGAATGATGGGCAGTGATGTGAGATGGTGGAGGCAGTTGTTGGCAAGGCAGGGCGATGATGTAGGAAGATGGTCAGGAGGGTATGATGTGCATGTAGAAGGAAGTGATATGCAAGTAGAAGGAGGGTATGGTGGACGGTATGATGTGCAGTGTGATATGCACAGTTGTATGCACAGAAGTTGTATGGTGAGGAGTTTAGTTGTTGTATGTAGATGAAGTTTTATGGTAATGAGTTGTAGAGGATGTGTGCAGCAGTTTTAATGTAATGGAGGAGTTCAGTTTTATGGTGATGGTAGAGTATGATGATGGGGTAATGAGGAAAACAGTTGGTAGTGGAACTGCTGTGAGGCAAATGGTGCACAGAGGAGTGATAGATGCAGTAGAAGTATGGATTCTCTGAAGTGGATGGGTTGTGATGAGATGGTGGCAGATGAGAGTTTTGACTATAGTTGCTTGGTAGTGGGTATGCAGCAGAATTGATGGAAGCAGGGATTTGTAATGTAATAGTTTTGTAATTTTTTTTAAAAGGAAGTTGTAAATGTAATGCAAAATGAAATGGAATATATATATTTATTTTGTTTTGAAATGAAATCATGTATATTTAAAAAAAAGAAATGCAAATAGATAAAAAAAAACAAGCACACAAACAATATGAAAACAGAAATTACACACAAACACACAACAATAAGTTTTTTTGAATGCAACTCAACACACAAAACGAAAACACACTAAATTCAAACAAAAATAATTCGAAGAATGGAACTAAAATAAAATTGCAATTCCCTGGAAACGACACCAAAAACTTGTTTGTTGTGGTTGAGGTAGGAGTATAGAAGAGGGTGATAGTATGTGGCTGTGGTCGATGTAAGTATGGCTGATGGTTTGTTGTAGAGGAGGCATAGATGTTTTGTATGTAGTAGATAGGAGAAGTGATGGAGAAGTGATACAACAGTGAGGAATTGACCAGTTGTGAATGATAACAAAGGTGGTTTGACAGTGCAACAGTGAGACGAGGGAGGTTGAATTGTATGTTGAAGAGGAGGATGGAACTGAAGTGAGTTGTGCAGGAAGGTTTAATGGTTGTGTAGTGTAGTTTGAGTAAGATGACATGCAGTGGGCAGTTGGCCGAAGTGACAAGTGAATTGCTGGTGAAGGTGTGGAGCAGAGGAGTGGTAATGGAAGTGTGAATGGATGAAATGGGAAAAATGAATGTAAAAGAAAAACAGTTTTCGTATTTTTTATGTACACAGAAAAGTGCACAAAAGTTTTGTAAACGGAGAATGGAAAATGGAATTGAAATAAAATGTAAATTGAAAATGCAAATGAAAATGCAATATGATTTGAAATGTAATGTAGCAATTGCAATGTGTATATATATCTGTATATTTTCTTTTAAATGAAACAAAACAAACGCAAATGCATAAAACACAAATGAAACAAAGGAAATGTGGATATTTTTTAAGGAAGAACAAAACACAAAATGAACACAAAACAAAATAAAAATAATAATTTGAAGAGTAAAATCAAAATAAAATTTCAAATCTCCGGCAACAACGCCAAAAACTTGTTTGACGATGAATTTTATATCAGTTAGAAAACCGCCGTTAAAAATTGTAACTGCAAGCGCACAACATACATTTTTAGTATGTGGTGAGTACGGGTCGATCCATAGGGAATTGAATTAATTTTAAATTCTACTCAATCAAATTAACCCAAGAGTTTGAAATTGTTTTAAGCTAAAAAAATGTAAAAACTAACTAAAACAAAGTGAATAAAAATATGAGAGTAGAAGGCAATTTAAAGGAAAATCCCTTCTCATGATCACACAAGTCAACACAATGAAATTATGATCTCTCTTTTTTGGTCATTTTTGAATTTAGTTGATGTGTTTATCCTAAGTATGGTCTATTTGTGCTATTAATTAGCCTAACATAAACCATCAAACTTTAACATACCTTCCAAACCACTTGTCAACTCTCATGAAAATGATAATGAAATTAAAAATAAAATCTATCCTAAGCATAATCGATTTACTATTGATTAGTAATATAAACCATCAAATTTTGATTCTAAAATCCACTTCATTACCAAAATCATATGTAGACGAAGAAGTAATATGTGTTTATGTTTGTTTAAGCATAGCATGTTTGGTGTCAACTACACAGGCTATCAAATTCAAAGTTAAACAACAAAATTTTACCACATCAAAAATTTCCATTAAGCACAAAAAGAGATCAAATGAAATCAATATGTTAGTTTTATGTGATTCATGAGAGCTTCATCACATCACCCCTAAATTGAAGGGGCTTAGCTTCTCATATTTGAATTCATCATAACATAAAGTAATGTCAACATGAAAGAAGAGAGCTAATTAAAATAAACTAAAAGGCTAATCTACTTGCATAAAAGAAAGAGATCTAACTACTAACATAAGAAGAAACAAAAAGAAAAGAAAAGAACATGAACTAAAAATGCATACAAGAGAGCATAAACGTAAATTGCATTAAAATAAGAACTAGGCTAATAAGCCATGAAAGAAACTTTTATTTGTATTTGATTTTGTGGCTACAATCTAAACTAACTAAAGAAGGTAAGAGCTTCTACATGAAACATAAGGGGGTATTTATACATGCCTAAAACCCTTACCATATTTTAAGGGACTACCCAAAATGCCCTTTAGGAAGTATGGCCTCCAAGTTATCATTAGCATGTAATTAATCCCCACTAATATGTCTTTAAACCTTCATGAACATGTGCATGTGCTTTTAATCTCTATTAGCATTTAATTGTGGTCCATGGGTTAGTGGGTAGGTGGGCTCCTCCATGTTGCATGAATTCATTTATTTCTTTATTCTTTTATCTTCCAACCTTTGTTCATGCATACATACATGAAGCCTCTTCCATTTTCCATCCAAATTCCTACAAATAAAACTAAAATGTGCAAATAAATATTCTCAAAATTAACACATGCATAAAATTACCATTTTGCCCCAAAATGAAGATGAATGAATGATGATTTGATGACAGTTGGATTTTGGTAAAAACATGTAAAAATACTCTAATATGTTCATTATTTAATTAAAACAAGATTAAATATGTGAGTATAAATATACACTTTTACGTGCACATCAATAGTCATTATGGGTGCACTATGTATCAAAGTATTAAAGGGTATCTAGATATCTGCATTGATAATATCTATATCATGTGACATCCCTAGAGTGAAAATCATAGAAGAAAACATAGCATCGATCATCAATCCTCACGTTCACTCACTAAGCGCGTCGGATATATATAGCCATATGACCTCCCCATATAGTAAAGGACTATGCAACATCCTAGTTTCTTGGTACTCGAATCCATGCCACTCAGTAGACTGGGAACTATACTGCATACTCCGTAACAGTCCAAGGTAAACAGATCGAAACATCATGTGATCTAAGGCTCCCCATATGCCCAAGTGAGTGTCCATACATACCCTTGCTTCACGAGTACACTTGAAACCTACAAATATCATGATCCCTTTGAACACATCATCCGTAGTAGAGTATGCCTCAGAACTGTCCTCATGACTCCCGTTTGAAGTCGTCTTTGTTGGGAATTATTCGTTTGTCGTAGAATATCATCATGCGTCCCATACCCTTCTCTTACAGTTCCTTTCATGAAACTCGTCGTTATCCACTCTACATCTCAAAGTATAGACATCCATCGTAAAGCCATCATTCACATCATGGAATCATCATCACCGTGTCACGAGTCGTCGTCGAAAAAGTTGCTAAAAAGCTCAACTCAGAATTTGCCTAGGTTCTGGCCCAAAGCAAAGCCTGAGAATTCCTTTTGGCCTGATGCAAATCTTGGCCTAAAGTCATGCCCATGTACTTTCAAAAAATGCCCGAAGCATGTCCCGCACCTCCTCTATGTTGCTACATTATGCCCTACATCGATCGCATATCATCATTGATCATTGTCCATGGATCGGTACTGATCCATGGACACCGATCCCTGACTTAACTCATTTTTCTCTTACCTTCACCGATCTAAGAATACCCTCGGTCAAGCTCGAAGTTTTTACCTTGCTGGCCCGAAGCACACCCCACCAATTCTTGAGTTTACTTAATTTTCTTTTGCCTTCACCGATCTGAGAATGCCCTAGGTCAAGTCCAAAGTTTCTGCCTTGCTGGCCCAAAGCACACCCCACACTTATCCATGACTTAACTCATTTTTCTCTTACCTTCACTGATTTGAGAATGCCCTAAGTCAAGCCCGATGTTTCTACTTTCTGGCCCAAAGCACACCCCACACCAATCCATGACTTTTCTCATTTTTTCTCTTACCTTCACCAATCGTAAAATGCCATAAGTCAAGCCCGAAGTTTTTGCCTTGCTAGCCCGAAACACACCCCACCAATCCAACTCCACTGATTTGAACTTCCTGAAGCCATAACTCGACCATACAAACACCAAATGACTTAAAATTTTAAATTAGCTTTAGGGGATCCATCTTGACCTACCATGTGGATTGCATGTCATTTGGACAATGTGACCTTTATAGGTCATCATCAATCCATCAACACCAATCCATCTTCAATCAGTCATAACTCAAGGAAATGAACTCCGTATGACTTGAAATTTGAAACATAGCCTTATGGGGCCTTCCTTGTCACCGTAAATCGATCGCATGTGATTTGGGTCAATGTTTATGGATCGGTACCGATCCCTAACTTTTTTCTAAAGCTAAACCGTCATTCGATCGACGTTTTCAACCATTCAAACATCAAATAATTATACATACATCATATACAAGCAATAACAATAACTATACATCTAAATATATTTTTATAATAATCTAAGTCTCAGAGTGAAGGTAAGTATCCATAAGAACACGTTTTCACAAATTATGTCCAAATTGTCTAAAATTCACATATATGGTTTATTACGGTTTAAAAACATTTTTAGTATTTTTAAATAATTTATAAAACATCGTTTAGGGTGTATAATGACCTAATTAGCAAGTGAGAGATCTAATCACTCACCTAAATCCAAAGGAAAACCAAATATGCATGAATCCCAAGATGAATAACAGCTCTAAGTGATCTCTAACAGCAAATCTTCGAATCCAAGTGCTAATCTCGTTAATCTCTCCTTAATGACAAGATTTGGCTAATTAAAGTAAGGGTTATGAGTGGTTTAAAGCTAGAGAATAATAATGGTGGTTCTCTAACTATTTTGGGAAGTTTATAAGTGAAAAGGAAAAGTCCCATCAGCCTCCTTTGGGTGTTAATCGCGAAATGGGCCTTGGGCTTAGCCACCAATCTCCTTAATTTCCCACCAAGCTGTTCAAAATCGAGTGAAACTTCAAACAACCACATCTTTCAAATAGTAAGTCCGTTTCCTTAGTGTAACCACTCTACGGAAAGGAAAATCATCATCCTGATCCCAAGGAAGTGGTTTCAGACCTAATGCGGCTCCGATCAAAAGTTATAGGCCATACAAGATTTTACTGGGTTAAACAGTCACAGAAAAATTCAACGAAAATCCTAAGGAAAGGAAATGACCCTAGTAGTCATTCCCCAAAGTTATAGAATCATATGACCCAAAATAAATATAGTATTAATATTTTATGATCTTCCAATATGTAAAGTATGGGCCATTACAGATCGGTTGTAATCAAATTCAATTCAGTGTCCAAGGCATCTTAAAGATTCCTCCAAAACTCACTAGTAAAAAGTATCTTGGTTGTTGATAATATAAAAGGAACTCCAGGCAATCGAACTACCTCTCTAACATATAAAGTTGCCAAAGATGCAATTTTCCTCGTGCTCCAAATCAAAATAAAATGGATGCATTTGGTTAGTCGATCGACAATTACCCAAACATTCTCATTTCCCCTTATGCTTCCAGGTAGTCCATCAATATAATCCATCAATATACTTTCCCACTTCCATTATGGGATATCTAAAGACTTTAACAATCCATCGGGCCTTTTATGCTCTGCTTTAACTCCTTGACATGTTAAACACTTTGAAATGAACTCTGCTATTGGTTTCTTCATACCTAGCCAGTAAAGTAACATGTTCAAGTTTTGATACATTTTGTCACCATCGGGATGAACAATCATCCTAAAATGATGGGACTTATCAAGTACCGAGTCAATCAACTATGTAATAATCAAAACATACAATCTACCATCTCCATGTAGCCACCCTCTAGAATTAATGGAATAAAGTCCAAATGAATCAAATGCTCGCCTCTACCATGCTGCCTAAAAATACCCAATAACTCTTTGTCTTGCATCTAACTCGAACTGATAAGGTTCATAAGGGCAGGTTCAACATCTAAAGCTGTTAGTAATCATGGTGATAGATTTGATGAAGTTCAAAAATGAAATGCACAAATGAACATCGTGTTTCCACTCTATAAAAGTAGAACCTAGCACTGTGTGTCTTCGACTCAAGGTGTTTGCTACAATGTTACCTTTGCCTAGAGTATACAAAATATCAAAATCATGCGATGTCAAGAATTCCAACCATCTCTGTTATCGCAAATTCAAGTCTTTTTGGTAAAATAAATACTTTAGGGATTATGATCCGTAAACAACCCCAATCGTTCCTTTAAAAGGTAGTGTCTTCAAGATTTGAGAGCAAAAACAATAGCTGCCAAGTTAAAATCATGAGTTGGATAATTTTTTTCATGTACTTTTATCTGTCGACTAACATAACAAACGGTCCTACCCTTCTACAACAAAACAATTTCAAGCCATGTACCGCAACCATCGATATACACAGTAAATAGATTCGAACCATCAGGATGTACCAAAACAGGTGCATAGTCAATAATTCTGTTAACTTAATAAAAGCATGCTCGCATTTCAAATTCCACAAGTAGACCAAAATTTTCTTAGTAAGGCATGCCAATGGAGAAGAAATCATTGCAAGTCTTTAATAAACTTTCTGTAATAGCCAGTCAAACCAAGCAAACTTCTTACCTCTGTAGTACTTTTTGGTATATACCAATCTTGAAGTACAACAACTTTACTCAGATTGACCAACAATCCATGTTCAGAAATAGCATGATTGAGAATGCAAACTTCTTTGCACCAATAGTGACATTTAAAAAGTTTCGCTGTTAATTTATGCTTACGTAGAGTATTGAACACTTCTCTCAAATGCAATTTGTGCTTCTTTCGCTTTTCGAATAAACAAGTATATCAAATATGAATACCACCATGAACTTATTCATCAATCCTCTGGAACTCGACTCATAATTTCGATGAAATATGTTGGGGCATTGGTCATTCTAAGCGGCATGACTAACCCTCATAAAGTTCGTCTGGTGTATAAAAAGTGTTTTTTGAATACTATCCTCAACCAAATGCAACTGATGGGATCTGGTAGCCAAATCAAGCCGAAAAACTATTCTTTCTACAACTGATTGATCAAATAAGTCATCAATCTATAATATTGGATAACGATTCTTTTTCGTCAGCTTATTCGGTTCATTATAGTCCACGCATAGCCCTGAGGAGCCATCTGCTTTAGTATAAATGATAATAGGCACTCCTTTTTCTGAAACACTCCTCCAAAAAAAAATCCTCCAATAATTCATTCACCAATTTATTGGAGCACGTGTCTTTCTTTAAGAGCCATATGCCTAAGTGGTAAGGCAACAGACCTGACATCCTTCTCTTAATAAATCTGAAATTCAATCTCCCTATGAGGAGGAAGACAAAAGAAACATTTTGGAAATGTTGAACTACAAGAATGGAAGATAATTCATTTTATGGAAGGTCTAGGTAATACAAATAGCTTAGCATAATAGAACTTTGGGCTCACAATAAATATCAGGGTTGCGCCCACTGCAAGTTCCTAAGCAAATAACCCTCCTATCACAATCCAATTCCTCCTCATACATAGACATATAGTCTATCCCTAGAATCACACCAAAACTAGAAATCCTAGTATGAATGCATTTTAAACAAATTCAACACTCAAAATATATTCAAACCTTGATAAGTCATGGATAAATGGATCGATCCCCCAATAAAATTTGAGACTATAACAGGGTCAGCCACTATACTAGTCTCTAAATGCAATTCATCGGCTAACTTACTCAAAATAAACAAGTAAGATGCTCCTATGTCAAATGAAGTGTGAATAGATAAATCAAACAGAGTAAACACACCATCTATGATGACTTTCTTCCCTTCGTCAATAGTTGGGGCTGCATTTGAGCTAGAAATGGCATTAAGTGCATTTGTTGGAACTATCTAAGTAGTAGTCTTAAGGAAGGTTGGAAACTCCCTCTTCATGTGCCCTGATTGGTTGTAGTTGAAACATTTGATCTTTGAGATAATCACCATGTCGTTCTTTGCTATGTGCCCACTCATCTGGCACCTTCTGCATTCAATTCTCGGTATCTTTGCTTTACCTTGAGCCTCTTCACCTGCTTCACCTTTGCATTTATTCTGCTGTACTGGCTCTTCTTCTTCTTCTTCTTTCTTAGGCTCTTCTTTAGCAACTGAATTCAGCAATGCCATTTCTACTATGCTCTCAGTGGTAGCTCTTGTAGGAACATGGCTTAAAGATATATCTGTCAAAGATTTGTGAGATCCTTTAGCAAAAAAATTCTCCTTCTTCATTAGTGTGTTAATGAGATCTTGGCCATATTTCGCTAACTGGTTGAATTCATTAACATATTCTCTAACATTTTGGTCTCCCTGCTCTGAAAAAATAAACTTCTCTGGTTCTACTCCTCACTCAACTTCGGGTGTGAACTCAATTTCAAACCGTTTCCCAAACTCAGTGCAAGTAATCTTAGTTTCCTTTATCTCTACAGTGAAAATGTCCCACCATTTCAAGGCCTCTTCTTATAAGTACCAAGAAGCTAACTGCCTTTTCAACACATCACCTATACCCATCATAACAAATACCCTATCATAATTCCTCAGCCATATCCAAGTCTCAACAAATGATTCAGTTCCTGTATAATTCTTTCCATCCAAACCCTACAATATGCAACATAATTTCGGAAATACAAAGCCGGTGGAGGGGAAAGATCTGCACCATGGTCTTAAGCAATAGGCACTTCATTGGGATTAATCTTGGCCAGGCCTCTTGCCTAAAGATACCACCGGAACCATACCAGAATGTTCATGCCCTGAACCTTGACTGTTGCCTCACCGGAATACTTTTAGTTTAATTTCTCATCCCCAGTTATCTGTAAACGGAAATCATTATCAACTTTCCTCGGATAATAACAGACATTACTGGAACAATATAACTTTGCATCCATGCTACACTTATATATATATATATATATCTACGTGTGTGTATAAATTAAAATATACAAGTACGCTCTCTTAATATGCGTCCATTTCCTAAGGAACAATTAACCTAACCTTTGATGCCAATTGTAATACCCCGTCCTTCAAGACATACCAATTCAACACCTAAAAGCTAAGTTCAAACTCATGTCATGCCAAGAAGGATGAATTATTAGATTGAGATAGTTTGTATAGTATAGAGATAAACATTAATTTCAAACATCTACACATTAAAATCTTACAATGGAAGGAATAAAATATATTATTGGATCTGGGCCAGCACGTAGCGGGTTAAATGGGTAAGTTTCAAAAAAAAATCTGTTTTGGATCTGACTGGGTCTATGAAGTCTAAATATAATTAGATGTGATTTAAACTAATTTTAAATAAAATTATTATTTTATTTTAATTGTAAATAAATTTTTATTTTGGTATTATATTTGCATCGTATAATATGTACATGCGTATCATATACATATACATGTGCGTGCACGTGAAACATATACATTGAACATGGTTTACATGCTTGTATATGAGTGCTAGGATTTACGCCGCAATAGATATATTAATCCCTCCATATACATATGTGTTATCATATATATATGTATGTATGTATATATGTATGTATGTATGTATGTACGTATGTATGTATGTATGTATATATGTATGTATGTATACGTAGTTTAATATGATATAAAATTTATATTTATAATAGCATAAATATTTATATACATATACAAACATACATACATGACATTATAAAATAGTAATATTTGTAAATAAAATATAAATAATTTTAAATTCAAATTCAAACGGTTTTTAATTCTGTTTTTTAATTAAATGATTTTCATGCGAAAATATTTTAATATAATTCTTTTCAAAAATTAGTTTCATAAGATATATATAATTTTGCGTATATTAATATATATGTATATATATTCGTGTGTGTGTGTATTTTATAATATATATTATACTAAAGTAATTTGTTATATTTTAAAATAAATCATACGTATTTATTGATTTTACAATGAATATATATATATATATTTGGAAATACTGACATGTTATGATTTAACAAAATATAAATATATTATATACTTAGTCATATATATATATATATATATATCAAAATAAATTTTGCTTTAAAATTATTATTAAATTTTTAATTTTTTTCTGCCTGAAAACCATATGCCTATGCTTTTTCAATTTTTTAATCACAATACACACATACACACACAACACGCACATACACATAAATACATCCATACATGCATACATACATACACGCACACACAGATATATATGTATATATTCACATCCTATGTTGACAACATACATATATAGGGATTCATGATACATGATCTACTCTAAGCATATATGATTCAAGACAATTATCAAATAAATATATAATATGGTAAATAGAATAGTTACCTTGACTATAGCCTAATCATTACATGTTGAATGTTGAATCGATCGACTCCTTTTGTATCTGAATTCAAAACCTTCCAAAAAGAGCTACCCGATTAAAAGCACTACGCACCGATGCACTAAATTTATTTGAATTTTTGTTTTGAGGGTTGGATTAATGGAGGTGGGGTATGGGATACTTGTAGCTAGCAAATGGAAGAGGAGATGTAAAACTAGAGAAAAAAGTGAGGGATTAGAAGTTTTTAAATAGAAGGGAATGGTATGAGAAAATTATGGATCTAGATCCACTATTCTCTCTACCAATTCAAACCCTACTCAAACCAAGTCAAACCCTCCTTCCTACATGTATAGCCGACCACACTTGTCCTATATATGGGCCTCCAAATCACTTCAGGTCCGATAAAATAAAAATATATTTAAATCTAACTTAAACGTACATCGATATCGTAATCGTTACGTGTGTACACAACTTTTATATACGCACTATGTTCAATACCAATCAACACAAGTCAGATAAAATTTTGAAATTAATATTTCACAAATATTAATTAATTTATAAAAATTATAATTTAATTAAATCAGTTAGTAGTCAGAGTATTCAACATTTCAATTATGTGACTCTTAGTTGTAAATTTGGTCAGCGGTTAATATCGAACAATTCGAATATTAATGTTCACACGTCACCTTAAATAGTAGTGTTATATTATGGCCAAATTTATCACTTACATAGTTTTGGTAAAATTCAATTTTACTTATATTAAGCGGTACTCATGTAGCGACCCGGAAATTCGAACACTTCGTCTTCGAATATCGATACATTTTGAAATATAATCAAGTGTTAAAAATATGATTTTATAACCTTGTTTAACATCATTTAATTAATAAATAATGATAAGAAACTTGTGTTTTGAAAAGTGTTTACAAAAATAGTGTAACGACCCGTAATTTTCGGTAATTAAAATATTGAATTTAATAAGATTTTGTAATTTAATATTGGAAGAAATTAAAATTTGTGGTTTATTAATAAGAAATGACTAGAATGTAATTTTAAAATTGTTAATTCAAGACAATTGATAGCTACTGTAATGTATGTCCAATAAATTGAAATGATTGTAAAGTTAAAATTGGTTATAGATTGTAAATAAAGAAACAGGGTTTAATAATGTAAATTTAATATAATAAATGACTAATTGAATGAAATCTCAAATAATTGTAATAAATTGTAAAGTTACATTGGTTAGAAATTGTAAATAAGAAGATAAAATCAATATGAAGTTATTTGTTTTGTTTGTTAACAATAAACTTGGAAATGTGTTTGAATTGACAAGTTGTAACAATGGTTAATTAATTCATTGAAATTTAATTTTTTATAATGATAAATAAGGGAATAAACTAAATGTTATAATTAATTGGTGAAATAATGTGCAATAAATTGTAATTAGATAAAATCAGTGTTATGTAAGTAGTTATAACATTTGTTTGAAGATAATAAACTTATAAATGTGATTAAATTAAGCAAAAGATGACAATTGTCATATGTTACCTATTTATTTAATCTTTTGAATTAAATTTGAAATCAATTGCAATAGAATGTTATTAAATATTACGTTAATGTAAACTAAGATGAAATTGGAGAATATTAATGTGATAAGATATAAACCAATGTTAACTGTTAGCACCAAAATTGGTCACTAACACCCTTGAATAGAGTTATGTAGAGAGATTAATAAAGAAAGTAAATTAAAACAGAAAAATAACGCAATTGAGTGCAAAAAGAACAGCAGAAACGAGAACACCTGATTTATAGTGGTTCGGTGTAATTGCCAACGTCCACTTTGAATATGATCTTTATTACTTTCTCTATCACTTGAAAATACAGATACAATCCGTAAACAAACCACTTGAATACAAGTTTGAATCAAAAATAGGAGAGTATAAAAAATGGAAGAGTTTCCCTGGAGTTCTCCCCAAAAGAAGGTCCTTTCAACTGTACCCCTGCATCTGTATTTATAGACGAAGATAGGTTGGACTCCTTTCGCAGGCCCAGGAACAAGGTACTTCGGCCCATAGTAGGCGACTTCTGTGTGTCGAGCCAGGCATACCGAACGATGGTGGGAGAATGATGGTTGTCGAACGAAGGTGGCCGAACGGTTGTTGCCGAACGAAGGTGCCCGAACGGTGGTTGCCGAACGAACCTGGCCGAGCAACTTCTCCTTGGACGCCTAAATTGAGCCATCTTGTTTTCCCATTCTTGACCGAGCAATATGTGCCATCCTTCAAGGCCGAACCATACTCTTAGGCCGAGCGATGTACATAGGCCGAACCGTATATATTGGCCGAACAATGCACATATGCCGGACTACCCAAAACGGATCTATCCCTTACGTCTCCAATCTCTAACTAACTCAAGTCTTATCCAGACTCAATCAAAGCCTTTGTAATTATCACCTTGTAGCCGAACCAAGTGACCGGATAACATTAACTATGCCCATAAAGTAATGATTGATTGAATAAAAGATTTGAAATCGAATTAAATCAAATTTATTGGAATTAAATTATAATTAATTGGATTTTTTTAACGTTGAAATTGAACCTTGTAGCCGGGCCAAGTGACCAGATAACATTTTCCCTCCATAGTGCGTCGTGTGAACCAACATGACGCGCTTTGAATCGAAGCAAGTTAGAGTCTCCAGAAAGAAATCCATCATGTTTCCTGAATAGTCATTATCCTTCAATTTTACCCTCCAAAGTGTCGTATCCTTCTTCCGCCGTCATGACGCTTGGTCGATTCCCAATAGTATAAATTCAGGATTATAGTTCATCGGTGGCCATCTGTGTCCGGTTCTACAGGGCTAGTAAGCTTCGGCTATCTGATCCAGTCGTTTCTTAATAACCCTAAGTGAAGATACAATTTCTGTTGATTTCAAGAAGTCGAATTTTTTCGAATATACACGTGCGTGTTCGAGCACACGTTCTTGTCATTGGCTCACAGATGCGTTTTATATGCTCATAAGTCATCACCAATTCCATCTAGTTTAATTGCAATTCGATTGCAATTCCTTGTTTTTATTTTTTGTGAAATAAGGGTTGTAATCAGCCACTTGATGAGTGGGGACTTCAGGTTCTACATGGATGACGACCTTGGAGCCGTAAGCAAGGGTGAAGGGAGTACGACCAGCCATGGACCCATGGGTAGTTCTATAAGCCCATAATGATGTTGAGAGTTCATCCACCCATTTACCTCTAGCCTTTTCCAAACCTCTCTTCAGAATAGACTTTATGATTTTGTTCATAGTTCAACCAGTTATAATGGATCATGGAAGTTCATAAGGACAAATGACATTACGGACGACGAAGTCGATTATTTTCTTCATCTTGGTCATGGTTAAAAGTTCTGCATCTGCCCATTTGGTGAAGTAATCAACTGCTACAATGATGTATTTCGCACCACCTTTAGGATCAGCAAGGAGACGATGATGTCAATGCCCCCAAGTGGCAAACGGTTATGGACTAGCCATTTGAGTAATTTCCATCGGTGGGGCTCTCGAATTTTTTGCAAACATCTTGCACTCATCGCATTGTCTAGCAAGATCGGCCGCATCTTGATTGATAGTCAGCCAGTAAAACCCATAGCATAGTATTTTCTTTGTCAGGGTTTGCCCCCTGATGTAATCGCCGCATTCTTCTTCATAGACTTCACTCAAGACACATTTGATATCATCATGGGTGATACACCGGAGCATGGGAATGGATAAACTCCTTTCTACACATGACTTCTTCTTGGATGATTTGGCATGAAGCTTTGAGGAGGATCTGTCGTTTTCCATTCCTCTGTTCAGTAAGAATTCCTCACTGTAGATAGTCTTTGATATGAGTCATCAATGACCCCTTTTCTGGTTCTATCTCCAAGATCTAGCCGATCTCCATCCGTCAATGCTTGGAATATTAAGTACTTCAACTACGTGAAGTCGGCTAGTAGCTCTTGGACCCGGCAGAGATAAGGAGCAAGACAATGCCCCCTGACAAGAATAACTTCCCCAACTTTGCATACTACTAATCAAGAATCACAAAAGATATTTAAAGTTTCCACTCCAAGTTCTCTAGCAAGTTTGAGGCTAGCGGTCGAGGCTTCATACTTAGCTTCATTGTTTGCTACAAGGAAATGAGTTTCAGGGCGTAGCAGATCGATCGTTCCTCAGGAGTCATTAACACGATTCCTGCGCCATAACACTGATCATTGGATGCTCCATCCGTGTACATTTTCCATCTGTTGGTTGTTTCTCCACTACTCTTTGAGTAGTCGTCTGATGTAGTGAATTCAGATATGAGGTCTGCTAATTTCCGTCCTTGGATAGCTCTTCGAGGGAAATAAGTGATATCGAGTTGGCTAAGTTCGATATTCTATTTAAGTAGTCTTTCAGACATCTCAGGTCGTTGTATGATGCTAGCTTTTGTAGCTTCGGGTCGATATTCAATGCATGGCTGGCGATAGTCGGTGAAATCACACACGCATGTCAGAATGGGTCCAAGGGAACATATCATCATTTATTCAGAGAAATCCATCTAATTCTTTTATCATCATTGCACTGAGCTATGATCCGATCTTCTACACCCGTGAAGGGTCACCATGGCTGACTGTAATGTCGACTGTCAGCTCAGCGGGTGCAATCTCGAATTCTTTGAGTTTAGATGTAACTATTTTGTGTAACATTCAATGTGAAATATGGTTGGGACGGTCAATGTTGATGGATACTCTGGTCGAATCCTAGAGTCTTGTCATGAGTTATTAAATCTGATAGTGAAGGGCTCGGAATGCTTTGATCGATTGTCTACAAACGACCAAAGATCAGGCTTAGAAGCACGTTGAAGAAAATGTCGAGTAGGGGTTAGCCTCGAGTTGCGTGAAGCTGCACAGCTGGATCTTGCTTTGAGTTTGAATTTTCTTGTATATTCGAGTAACGCTCTTTCCATTCAATGCATTCATGATCATTTACCTGTCCTTCGGGTTGGAGTGATAGTCAGTTTCCCACGAGCTTAGGCATCGATTTAATGATTCTATCGTTAGGCATTCTTTCGGTCGTAGCCTTGAATAGTTGTAAACACTATATATAAGTTTCAATATTGAGCTATCGTAGCCAGTCTTTGGATGATTACGCTTCTGCTCCCAGTCTAGGGTTGATAAATGTACTGTGTGGATGGTTGAGTTTCGTCCTAGCTATGTTTATACTCCCACCTAAACTCTAAAGGCATAGAGTCGATCGGTGAATAATCGGTTCACATTCATCCTGCTTCTCGCTTATGCCCCCAAGTCTGGGGCATATACCGATAAGTAGGAAGGCTAGCCATGCCAACTTTAGCTTTACTCTCTTTCCCGTTGAATCATTGGATCAGGTTAGTTGATGGGAGGCTGAGTCTCGCCTATCCTGGATTGTATTGTGGTTTTTCATTCCAAGGGGAATACTCCGATGCCTCGTCAGTTTAATGGCGTAAGTTGGGTACTGAAAGGTCAGCCACGTCCACTTTGGTTCATGTTCTGTAATCAGATCTCGGGGTAAAGTTGGCTCAAGTGCAGTCAGGTCATGCTCATCCAGTTTCATACTTCTCCTGACGAATCGATGCAGGGTGCTGGAGAATTAATGACTAAGTCTTCATGGTTTACTCTCCTTTCCACACTCTGGTGGTTATAGATTTTCAAGGGACATTCGAGTCACATTCGTATGTGCTTGGTGCAGATCGATATTGACTCTCAATCTGAGGTATGATATAGTCGGTCGTCCATAGCTTTGGATGTTGTTTCGATTGATTCTGTGTTGAGGCCTCCTTGCAGTCATTGCCTTAAGTTGTAAAGAACGCCAGGCTAAAGCTATAATGAGCTGTCGTATTCAGCTTTTAGTGATTTGCTCTTCTGCTCCCAGCATTGATTTGGCCAGGCCACAAGTCGGATGGTCGAACTCCATCCTTAGCGAGTTAATATTCCTCCTATTGATTTCCGGCCGAAGTTTGCGGAATAGAGAACGGTCGGAATCTACTCATCTATTTATCGGTGTTTATACGTCACTTCGCATTCTGGTGACTTAGAGTTATTCTTCCCCCGGTCGACTCGCGCCCAATTTGTGTTCATGCTTTGGTCCATGCTCTAGGGACTTAGAGATTTGTCGAATGGTTTATGCTCTAGTCCACAGTTCGGGACGTAGAGATTTTCGTCAAGTCATTTATACTCTAGTCCACGCTCTGGGGACTTAGAGCACTCTAGTCCGCTTCAGGGACTTAGAGATTTTTCTCAAGTCGTTTACACTCTAGTCCACGCTCTAGGGACTCAAAGTACTCTAGTCCGCTTCAGGGACTTAGAGATTTTTCTCAAATCGTTTATACTCTAGTCAGCGCTCTAGGGACTCAGAGTATTCTAGTCCGCTTCAGGGACTTAGAGTTTTTATCAAGTCGTTTACACTCTAGTCCACGCTCTGGGGACTCAGAGTACTCTAGTCCGCTTCAGGGACAGAGATTTTTCTCAAGTCGTTTACACTCTAGTCCGCGCTCTGGGGACTCAGAGTACTCTAGTCCGCTTCAGGGACTTGGAGATTTTTCTCAAATCGTTTATACTCTAGTCCGCTCTCTGGGGACTCAGAGTACTCTAGTCCGCTTCAGGGACTTAGATATTTTTCTGAAGTCGTTTATACTCTAGTCCGCGGTCTGGGGACTCAGAGTACTCTAGTCCGCTTTAGGGACTTAGAGATTTTTCTGAAGTCGTTTATACTCTAGTCCGCGCTTTGGGGACTCAGAGTACTCTAGTCCGCTTCAGGGACTTAGAGATTTTTCTGAAGTCGTTTATACTCTAGTCCGCGCTCTGGGGACTCAGAGTACTCTAGTCCGCTTCAGGGACTTAGAGATTTTTCTCAAGTCGTTTATACTCTAGTCCGTGCTCTGGGGACTCAGAGTACTCTAGTCCGCTTCAGGGACTTAGAGATTTTTCTGAAGTCGTTTATACTCTAGTCCGCGCTCTGGGGACTCAAAGTACTCTAGTCCGCTTCAAGGACTTAGAGATTTTTCTTAAGTCATTTATACTCTAGTCCGCGCTCTTGGTACTCAGAGTACTCTAGTCCGCTTCAGGGACTTAGAGATTTTCTCAAGTCGTTTATACTCTAGTCCACGCTCTGGGGACTCAGAGTACTCTAGTCCGCTTCAAGGACTTAGAAATTTTTCTGAAGTCGTTTATACTCTAGTCCGCGCTCTAGGGACTCAGAGTACTCTAGTTCGCTTCAGGGACTTAGAGATTTTTCACAAGTCGTTTATACTCTAGTCCGTGCTCTGGGGACTCATAGTACTCTAGTCCACTTCAGGGACTTAGAGATTTTTCTCAAGTCGTTTATACTCTAGTCCGCGCTTTGGGGACTCAGAGTACTCTAGTCCGCTTCAGGGACTTAGAGATTTTTCTGAAGTCGTTTATACTCTAGTCCGCGCTCTGGAGACTCAGAGTACTCTAGTCCGCTTCAGGGACTTAGAGATTTTTCTGAAGTCGTTTATACTCTAGTTCGCGCTCTAGGGACTCAGAGTACTCTAGTCCGCTTCAGGGACTTAGAGATTTTTCTGAAGTTGTTTATACTCTAGTCCGCTTCAGGGGCTTAGAGATTTTTCTCAAATCATTTATACTCTAGTCCACGCTCTGGGGACTCAGAGTACTCTAGCCCACTTCAGGGACATAGAGATTTTCCTTGAGAGCAGTCGTATTTCCACCCATTTAATTTGTATTTCATTTACCGTGTCGAGGCTAATATTGTCGAATGAACGGTCGAACCGCATTTGCTCATGGAATTGGACTATGCCCCCAGCATCAAGGACGCAACTTGAAAAATGGACGGTCGATTCTCGTTCGCTTGGTGATTGTAGCTCTTCCAATCAAGTCAAGGAAGGAGGTATATGATAGATGGTTGGATCACATCCATTCTGGGCTTGGATAATCAAGTCTCGCACAATTTGCTTCATATCTCTTTCTAGAAAATGATAATGGATTATTGAGTAGACAAAGTAAGTTGCATATGCTTCAAGGTGCAGTTGCGTCCATGTATTGAGAGGGATGGTTAACAAGTAGGCAGACTATCACAGCTACTTCAAGTCGGGCTTTCGAACCACCTTTTGTGTTCAGGGTAGGATTTGATGTGTAGATGATCAAATCAAGTCCGCTCTAGTTAAATCCCAGCATCACTGAGCTTCAAGAGAGGCATATGTATTTTATCGAACTTTACTTTATGACCCGAGGAGTGGATGATCGAGCCACATTCATTCCAAGCCTTGCTTAGGCCACCTAATCAAATATGGAGGTCGATGAATGGACGGTCAATCATGTACGCTTGTGTTGGGCTCTGACCATGATGAGCTTTTCAATCTCTAGTCCTTGGCCCCAAATCAAAGGCACATGGTTAATGATGAGAGATCGAATCATGCTCATCTTGATGAAACTCCACAGGTCCAATCAAGGTCTGCACGGATTGGTTGGCGGCCAACTTTGAGTACTTGGTCACCTGCATCGTTTTGGAAGAAGCTTAGTTCAAGTCGGTCGTAATTCAAATCACAATTGAAATAGAAATAATCCAAAGAAGATTGGTATAAATCTCATTGACAAGTGGAGAAACATCGTGTTCTCGCTATTCAACTCTACCGCTAGCCCCTTCTAGCGGGATGTCGACTGCCAACGGTCCAATTGATAATTAGAGTTCTTTATTGATGGGCATATGAAGTTCCTAGCTCGCTATTCTACAAGGCTTGTACGTACTATTGAAGCTTTCCATTCTGAATCAGCTTTCCGATCACACCTCGGAGTTGTTTGTAATCGCCAGTGTGAGGATCAGTGTGCATCTTGAAATATACAACATTCCCCTGATTTTCTCTGGACTTCGGTGGACTCTCTCGAGGTTGGTTTTCAGTACCACTCTGAGTCGCGAGTCTCCAAGTAGAGGCTATCGATTGAATCTTTCAAAGAGCATATGGGTTGAACTTTGAGATCTTGTTTTGTCTACTGGAATCAGAATCCTTAGCCAACGGGCCTGCATTGTTATTTTTCCTAGCCTGCTCCACTCCTCCTCACTTTGGTTCTGATTCATTTTGTAACAGAAACGATCCATGGTCGTAAGAGGCTCTCCAGCTAACTAGCTGCCAAAATATATCTGGAGGTTGACTCCCCTTAAACACGATCAGCATGGTATCCTTATTAGCATTTGGAACAAATTGCTTGGAGTCCAACAACGGTTTGATTGGAGTCACTAAGTTCGAAGTTCTGGGTCAGTGAAGAATGGTGCTTGGAGTCATCTTGGCATTTGGTTGGAGAAAAAATTGGTTTTACTCGAGTCTGGTTTTGGTCAACAGTTTCCTGCATTTGCCTTGAGTCATATCATTTACGTTCTCCAACCTTTGGGAGTATCGTTTGAGTAGCGGTTGCTTGTCCGTTCCTTTGCTGCCATTCAGAGGCTGCCGCTTGATCCTCTATGCCCTGGTCGGTTATAGGATGTAAGGGAAGTGGATATAATCTTCCTTCACTAAGTTGAGTTTTGAATTCACTATGCGGAGGCACTGCACTGCGGCTACGGTTCGGGTGGGTTTCCACCCGAAAAACATTGGTCACTAACACCCTTGAATAGAGTTATGTAGAGAGATTAATGAAGAAAGTAAATTAAAATAGAAAAATAACGCAATTGAGTGCAAAAAGAACAACAGAAACGAGAACACCATATTTATAGTGGTTCGGCGTAATTTCCTACGTCCACTTTGAATATGATCTTTATTACTTTCCCTATCACTTGAATACATATACAATCCGTAAACAAACTACTTTAATACAAGTTTGAATCGAAAATAGGAGAGTATAAAAAATGGCAGAGTTTCCCTGGAGTTCTCCCCAAAAGAAGGTCCTATCAACTGTACCCCTGCCTCTGTATTTATAGACGAAGATAGGCTGGACTCCCTTCGCAGCCCAGGAACAAGGAACTTCGGCCCATAGTAGGTGACTTCTATATGCCGAGCCAGGCATACCGAACGATGGTGGCCGAACGATGGTGTGCCGAACGGTGGTGGTCGAACGGTGGTGGCTGAATGATGGTGTGTCGTACGATGGTGGCCGAACGATGGTTGTCGAACGAAGGTGGCCGAATGGTGGTTACTGAACGAACCTGGCCGAGCAACCTCTCCTTGGACGCCTAGATTGAGCCATCTCGTTTTCCCATTCTTGACCGAGCGATATGTGCCATCCTTCAAGGCCGAACCATACTCTTAGGCCGAGCGTTGTACATAGGCCGAACCATACATATAGGCCGAACAATGCACATATGCCGGACTAACCAAAACGGATCAATCCCTTACGTCTCCAATCTCTAACTAACTCAAGTCTTATCCAGACTCAATCAAAGCCTTTGTAATTATCACCTTGTAGCCGAACCAAATGACCGGATAACATTAACTATGCCCATAAAGTAATGATTGATTGAATAAAAGATTTGAAATCGAATTAAATCAAATTTATTGGAATTAAATTATAATTAATTGGATTTTTTTAACGTTGAAATTGAACCTGTAACTAGTGAAATATTTAACACTGAATTTGATATGTAAATTTGTTTTAAATTATTGTAAATGTCTATGTAATAAAAAATGATAAATATGGTTAGTTATTTAATATGAATATAAGAAGTGATAAATTTAATTTAATAATAAATTATTTAATTAAACGTGAAAATAGCCATTTTGGCCAATATCTTGGATTTTGATGAAACCAGTTTCATCGGATCTGTAACTGTGAATTATTATAGGATTTCAAGTTTCGTAGCGGTCGGGCTTGTCGTTTGATCGTACGGGCTTGAAACGCGTAGAAATCAATTTAATTGAAATCAATTTGAAATAAGCTGATTTTAAAGCTAACTTCTTTATACGATGGAATTAGGACTTGAAACCTATTCCATTGAATTTAAAAATATCAAAAACATCTATTTTGATATATGGGATGACCTACTTTAATTTCGGAGACGGAGCGGTCATTTCGGGTCGTTATTGTGTTTCAAACTAATTCAATGTGTTCATTCTTTTTTATCGGGCTTTGTTAAAATAAATAGTCTTGTTTTCCAAACCCTAGCAGTCATTTTTCTTATTCTGCACGTACAATTCTCTCTGGCTTCTCCTTCTTCTAATGGCAGAAGCAAATTCCAAATCCAAAACCCTAAATCCAATTTCAAAATCAATTTCAAAATTCAAACTCTCCAAACCCTAGCAAACTATATATCGTTGGAAAGCTCTCGACGAGCGCAAGCCACTGTAGCAATTCGTATTTCGATTTGGTTCATCATTGGGCCAGAAATCTTCGAAGAACCTCGGCCGTCCATCCCTAGGGTTTTTGATCCAACGGCGGATCGTCGTCCTATCGACGATCGGGAGGAGCCGTTGCGTAGAGGGTGCTTAGCAGCGCTCATCGGTGTGGTTAGCTCATCGATGCAGTCATTTGGTTCACCAGAATTCTTGAAAATAAGGGGCGGCGGCGGACTTCGCCTGAGGTGATGAGTGGCATGCACGACTTCACCATGGGGTCGGCCGTGGACGGGGGAGCTAACGGCGGTCTTGGATCGAGGTGTCAATGATCATGGCTGTGGTAGTAATTCAACTGAATGTGGCGGCTACAGGGTTGAATGAGATGAAGAGTATTCGAGGCAGCTAGGGTTTGTTCGTCGTTGCTGACGTGGTAAGGGTATGATGATTTGTTTAATTTTAATTTAATTTTAAAATTTAAAACGTTCTAACTCGAGTATCTTTTACATACGAGCTCGGATTCACGTGCGATTTATTTTGTTGGGATCGTATCGAAATTCTGGACATTTTGACATTAGTATGGACAAATTCTAAGACTGTTGAATTTTGGGCCTTTATTTGGATTTCAAATCGATTTGAAATCAAAGGTGAGTGTTTTAACCCACTCACAACTACTAAATTATCTTATGTTAGTTAAATTAAATTTATGATGTGATTAGAAACTGACTGATTGACGTTTGGTATATTTAAATTGTCGTTGCAGTTATATATGACTTTTATTGCATTTAATCGTCATTTAATTCAATATTGAATTTAATTGTCAATTTAATACTTGTTAATGATAATCAGTTGATTGATGTTATTTATTGGTTGATTGTATGGAGATTGTGATGTATGTTTGATTTTGATATTGGATGTTATATTTTTATATTGCTATAACACCGCAAGTTCCCTATGGTTGAAATGATACATACCCGAACGATCTATAGATTAGGAAAAATTGTTATGGGTTGAAATGATAGACTTGAGCGATTTTATGGATTTTATTTTAATTCAGGATTGCGGGTTGAAAAGATATATATCCGTAAATATAAAATAATTGTGGATTGAAATGATAAATATCTGTATCACTTGACCATGGAGTAGAAAATTATATACGGACACAGGATTGGTTAAATTAAAATGAATTGAAAGCCTTAAAAATTTGAATTCAATTACATGACATTCTGTAATAAAATTTGATTTATATAAATTGAATTATTTTTGAAAATTCAAGCTTTAATGTTGGAATAGGAAATTGGTTTAATTTAAAAATTTAAAGTTGAATTTTGAAGTATAAACGGAACTTATCGAAATTGAGTCATTGAAATGTTTGAAATTTGTAACTTTAAAATCTATTAAAATTGGAATAGCTTAAATTGATATTTTAAGATTTGAAATTGGGTTTTGATTTGAAATCTGGATATGGTCCATATTTGTTGAAATGGAAGAAATAGTTAAATTTGATGTTAATTTCAAATTTATTATTTTAATATAAACTGTTAAAAATGTTATTTTAAATTATAATTAGTAAGATTTTCAAACTATTAAATTAAGTTAATCTATTTTAAAATATTTTAAACCATTTAATCAATTTAAACTATTTTAATTTATTTTAATCTATTTAATCCAATTTAATCTATTTTAAACTAATTAACCCATTTTAAATATATTTTAGTTTTTAATCTATTTTAAATCTGTTTAATTTATTTTAAATTTGTTTAATCTATTTTAAATCTATTTAATCTATTTTAAATTTATATAATCTATATTAAATCTATTTAATGTATTTTAAATCTATTTAATCCATTTTAATTCTACTAAAACTATTTTAAATCTATTTAAACTATTTTAATCCACTTTTTAAATTATTTTAAAATATTTCAAACCATTTAAATTATATTTTCAAACTATACTAAACTATTTGTAACTATCTATACTATTTTCTAAATTGTAAAGTGGAAGTGGTTATATTTAAATCCTTGATTTAAAATCAAATATGATTAAATGATGTAATAACCTAAGTTGGGATTTAAATAACATATTTTGAGTAAATATGATGATTCTGAAATTATGATTTCGAAAGTGGTATGGTTTGAATTGAATATGATATTTTGATATCAATATGAAATGGTTTTGGAAATATAAAAGAACCATCCGGTGTGAAATAAGCGTTTGGTTGTTAAAGAGACCGGGATCAGATATTGTCATACTCTATGCCAATACCGAAAACCACTTTAACAACTGTGTACGTGGTGGAGATTCCAGAATGAAGTAGGATGGTTTGGCGAACGATTCTGAATGAGGTATTTACGTAGCCCTGACTCCCGTGGATCAGCTTAGATGTGACTAAAATAGGAGCTATACCTAGGCCAATCATTCCTCCGATCGGACATGCTTCTTCAATACCATATTATGACTTTGTGATTGATTTGGTGGCCACCCTTGATTTTGATTATGGGAGTGTGTTCCGAGGTGGGCGGTAGTAGCTACTATGCGTTACCACCAGCCCGGTTCTGCAAAACGGTAGAGTCCTACCCTAGCATTGCCTCGAGTGCCGTGTTCACATGCTCTATCGCACCTTCTACGAGTTTGTTTTGTACCATACCTATGGAGTGCCCTCTAGGTAAACCTCACGGAGGAGCTTACAATACTGTATAGACTATGGGAATATATAAAATATGTTAAGGGGGATATGGGTAACGCCTTAACGCTATTTTAATACTTTACTTTATTGTAGACACTATTATAATAACTTATTGTATTATGTATGTAAATAGTTTAACGGATCCTTAGGAGATGGAAATTCCGAATATCTCCAACGCCGTTACACTCATATTTATTTACTTTTGATTTAACTTACATAAGATCTTTTAGTTTGGACTCGAGTGTTTTGTCTTTTCAATTCGCTCGGGTCAGTCTGAGCTTTTCAGTGTATTGAAGACTACTTTCTGGAGGGCGTAGACGAAGATTTGTACTATTACTATTTATTGTATTCATACTACTGCATCATGTTATTTCGCTGCATTTATTTATTTATTCATGTTGTAGGTAACTATGACCTGTATTGTAAAAGTGTAATCAAATGTTATTTGTAAAACAGCTTCATGAACTGTTTATTCGATTATTATATTTTGTCATTCCGCTGTGATATTCTGTGTTTGTTTTCCTTCTTTCTCTGCTTTTTCTTATTTACCCCATAACAATCTGCCCCTTTGAATGGTTTGAGTTGGCATGTGTGTCAAGTTAAACCGTCCAAAAAGGCAGGTCGTTACAAATATATTCTTCGAAGAAAAATCGATAATGTGACCGGAAACCGGTTAATCGATAAACAGTTTTTCGATCATATAAGTTGTTCGAACTATCGTGCACTTAAGTAATGATCAAATGAACACATTAGCAACTAATTAACAAACTCTCCTCTTTATAAAGCATGGAATGTTCTAGAAAGTTCTATTAGGATAAGAGATATTACATGGTAAGGGTATAATGGTAAAATGAATAAAGGAGAAGTGACATAAAGTTGTCATGATAAGAAGAAATTAATGTCATTAGGGTTCTGGGGGCTTTTTGGTCTTTTCCCATCATCATTCCTAAGCCTATATAAGGATGGGTACACCTTTAGGAAATAGATCACAAATATTCCTAAGCTTTGAGTTAAAATTTCAATGGCTTATCTTCTTCTTCATCTCTAAATTCCTAAAGCAAATAATTTGCAAACCATCTCCAAATCACTTCAAACTTTGTCACAAAGCTTAGTAATATATTCGAGAACCTTCTACCAAGTCGAAAGTGGAAGAAGCAAAGCCAAACTTCCATAATCCCCCTAGGCCGTGAGCATATTTGGGTGTTTGGAGGCAAAGAAGGCATGACAAAGCAAGAAGAGAAGGAAGCAAAGGTGTTACAGGGAAGGGTTAGGCTTGGTTAGCTTGGACCTTGATTATTTTTGGATTAAAGGTGAGTTAACAGCTTATTTTGAATGGAAAATATCACATATATATTGATGTCTAATTATATTAAATTTGTTTGAATTGTTAAGTGACATATGTTAAACTATTGATTTTGATTCTTGTTTGAAAACAAGTGGCACATTGGATCCATATATGGACTTGGAACGGACTTGAATGGACTTATATGACATATGCCTAGACCTTGAACAAAGCACATAAGCATACGAATTTGGTTTAGATCGGACGGGGATTTGAAAGTGCACTTATAGCGATAGTCGCTACAGAAGCATATCGGAATTGCCTTGTTTTGGCAGTTGTTATTGAACTTTGTAGAGAGATTTCTCGCCATATTAGCAATTTTTATATGTATGTTTGTTGTATTAAAAGCTTGATAGTAAAATGTTAAGTAATATCTCGGAACGGCCAAACATCACTAGTCAAAACTACCCCATTTAACCTTTATTTTTGGACTTCAATTGTTTCAAAAAGGACTTTAAGTTTGAGCGATTTGTTTTATTCTTTTTAAAAGTATCGCCTAACTCATATTAGAGCATTTTAAAAGTAGTTTGAGATATTTATGAATTTTTAAGAATTAGTTGTAATTTTTAAAGGAAGAATTTTTAAAATAAAACATGTTCTTCTTCCAAGTTTTGTTGATTTTTCAAACTTGTTATTTTTAAATAATATTTTAGATAAATGTTTTAAAACATATTATAAGTAATTCCAAGTATTTTAAAAGTATAAACAAAAGGTTTAGAAAGGGGTTAGTAATTGCTTAATGGCTAAATGGTTAGATTGTTTAATCACTTATTTGAAAAGTAATTGATTATGCTTAACACTAATAAGCCGACGAAGTAAACTTATTGTTTGCGCCAAAAATTGGTCACAAACACCCTGTTGTATGTGAAAGCACCAATATCCAATATTATAATCCAATCAGAGAAGCATAGATTCACATATCACAGAATAAAATGCAGCAAAGTAAATGGACAAGCAAGTTTTATAGTAGTTTGGCAAACTTCGACCTACGTCCACTTCAATAATCTTTTATTTATACTATCCGATTACAAGTGCAGTTGTTTTTGCCTTATAAAAATAATGGAGGAAGAGATAAGAAGTGATGAAAGAGAGCCAGCCGAAAAGTCCTTTGCAATGAGCCAAGCCTGTTGTATTTATAGGGAGAGATGATGAGATATTTCGCTGAGATTTCGACAGAAGGCTCTCTAGGTCCAC
Organism: Allium fistulosum; assembly: GCA_030737815.1. Classification (NCBI taxonomy): domain Eukaryota; kingdom Viridiplantae; phylum Streptophyta; class Magnoliopsida; order Asparagales; family Amaryllidaceae; genus Allium; species Allium fistulosum. The sequence goes on from CM060903.1 coordinate 74,400,900, forward strand.
TGGGTCCCACCATAACGATCGGCCAACATATCATCGATCGTTTTTCCTTTATCCAATCCAAGGCCGATCATTTCTAGAGGGTCCTTCATGCCTCTCGATGTTGCTTCTGAAATATGGAATCATTCTGACTTGTAGTTTAGGAGATATGGTTTGATCTTGGTTGAAATTGGATGGTTCATTGAGTCGCACTGATCGTTGTTAAGGACCAACTAAAACGATCGACCATCCATGTACTCCAATGTTTTGACCTGCAATCGTTTTGGGAGGGTCTCACATGCCTCTAGAACTTACCCTTAAAATACAAAGTCGATCGAGCTGAGTTGTAAACTGGGAGAAATGGATCAATCACTGTCGAACTTGGGTTGCGCATCGAACTACACCGATCGTTTTAGGTGGATAGGCAAGAACGATCGGTAAAAACGATCGGCCAACCTAAAACCTTCACCTTTTGATGTGCAATCATTTTTATTGCCTTCCCCCTTGATTTTATTGATGCTCTGAAAGTTTCAAGCGCATTAGCTTTGTAGATTTTGAGATATTGATCGATCTCCAATAACTTGAGCTGTTTCATGGATCGTTCTTGGTCGATCCATACAAATTCTTGCTTCATCCGAATCCATTCAACTATCGTCCATAATTTTAACTATAATCGATTTCCAATCCATCCACCTTTGCCAAATCCATGATATCCCTATCTTGATAATCGTGGAGTCTATTGGGTTAAATCCATTTGTGTACTGCCTTGCCAAAAGGCGGGTTAACACTTATCTATTTGTGAGAGTTAAGATTGATGTTGTAATGACCTAAAATTTTGGTTATTCGATTTTAAATGTTTAATTAATTTAAAATATTTAAAATAATTGTATTTTGGAATTTAATAACTTATAATTCAAATATGGGGAATAATTAAATATTTGAATTGTGAAATAAATGGATTTAATAATTTTATCTAACTCCTTTTAATTAACAAATAATATTGGTAAATTCAATTTGTAAATTTATTTACAATTAAAAAATAGATCGGATAAATATCGATAATTAAATATTTAAATCTGTGAAATTAGCCTTTTAGGGCACAGTCTTGGATTTCGAAGAAACCATGTTCATTGGATCCGTAATAGTGAATTATATTATGTCGTCGAATTTTGTGGCAGTCAGATGTATCGTTTGGTCGTGCGAGTTCGAAATGCATTGAAATTAATATCTAAAATTTAATATAACAACTGGGTCTAAAAGCCTATCTTCTGCATATGATCGAATTAGACATCGAGAAAAGTCCCATTGCGTTCGGAGTATGGGTATAACATGTAGAACGCCAGGTGGCACACCTCGTTAGGAGTTCGAAATTTTCGGGTATGTTTTGTTGAATATTTTAAAATTAAAATAATATAAATATATTTATATTCAGCGTTATGCTTCCATACCCATGCCATACCCACTGCATACTTACACCATACCCCCTACGTACTCAGCCGTACCTTTTCCCTTTTATTTAAACTCACCTGGAATGAAGCAGAGCTCTTTTTTAAAAGATAGAATTTAAAAATTAAAATCTAATGATATACCTATTTAAAAATCATGAAAAAATATATTTGATCTCGTTAGGCCATATGCTTTGATTTGGGGTAGGCAATGTTGGGTTCGACAGTGAATTGGGTCGCGCCAATCCTTGGCCGTCAAAATAGGGCTTAGGATTTTGGAGCATAGGGTCATCGATTGTCGAATTTGAGGGTAGCAATGGGTTTCTTATGGGAAAGAGCTCCGATTGGCAGATTTTGGTAAAGTCCGTTGGTGTATTGCTAATCGTGTCATGATGGGGATGACAACGACTATGCCCAGGTAGCGATTTACCTGAGGCATGTGGGGGGAGTTTGTTGGGTCAGCATGGTGGAGATTTCGATGCTCGACTTGTTGGCGAAGTCGGATTAGCATTTCATTGGGTATCGGTGGTGGTTGCACGTGCGTGCACAAGATCGTGCACTGTCATTTTCATGCATAGGGATGGTATTTGTAACACCCCGCGTAAATTACAATTAAAATAGTTGGAATATTTAATTATTGATAAGACAAGAACTAAAAATAAAATTTTCACAATTGTCAGAATTTAACTACGGGGACTTCACCATTGCGACCGTGGTAATTTTCTAGACAATTTTCATATATAACTCGTCTCGATCCGAGTTAGTATGAAGAAGTTATAAGCAGGGGAATATTCAAATATTTATATATATATATATATATAATAATAGTATATATATACATTTACTTAAAAAAATATTACGTGCGAGGCGGTCGACCCGACCCAGCTTAGGTCGACCGTGGTGGTCGATCTAGAAGGGTGGGCTGTTCACCTGCCCTCACGCAAACGTCAAATTTTGGCGTCATTTTGAATTTTGAACCATCTGATTTGGATTTTTAAGGCCTGAATCTGAAGCGTGGCTTTGTTTCGTGCGTTGGATCGAGTTTTCTGTGATCTGGATTGAATCTAGGGTTTCCTAACTCTATATAAACAACGTAATTAGGTTAGGCCGATTATTTTCTTAGCCGATCCGTTGCTCTGTAAACATTGGCATTTACAGAGAGTATTCTCTATTCTTCCTCCTCTTTCTCCTTCTCTGTAAATCCAAATCTCTCCAGACAAAAATCAAATTTAAGCAAATAAATTCATGCAAACAAACTAAACAAATTTGCACGAATAAATCAGAGGAATTTACATAATCAAATCGGAGAATTGCACAAACGAATCAGAGAATTTACAGCGAATCAAAAGAGGAAAAAAAGCGGAGAAAAGCATAACAAATTAAAAGGGAATAAAGATTGAAGCTTAGGACTTCAGGTGAAAGGGATTTTTATATGATTTTTCATACTGTTATTATGTGATTCCAAACATTGTAAATTAATAGTAAATCTTTAATTACATGTTAAAATTGTTGTATAAAACTTAATAATCTGAAAATAAGTTGTTCGCAACAATTCCTTAAAAAGGTGATAAAAATATTGTGATTCACTGACATGGAAAATGAAAGTGAAAAAAATAGACAAAGAAAAATAAAATTGTTATGTGTAGTCATTTTTGTGATTAAAAATGTCAGTAATCTGGATTAGTGGAAATTGAAAATACTATAATTTGTACAGTAGGAATGAAATGAAGAATTGGTTGTATAATATAGTTACATAACATGTAAGATTTACAGTGAAAGAAGAAAATATTTAATATGTGCAAAACAAAAAGAAAAGATATTGGAATTGAAATATGGAATATTGCTTATAGAGAAAAATGCTGAATTGCATTAAATTTACTGTATTGAAATGAAAATGTAAAAATACGTTACATTTGTTATGTTATGCCAAATTAAAATTGTCTGTCATGGAATAAAAGTGGCAGTAAATGTACACTGAATAAATAAATATCTTGGTTGCACTTTTGAGAGTTGTTGTTAGTTTTAAAAGTTGGAATAAGTACTGAAATAATTAATTTCCATGTTTTACTAAATAATTCCTCTATACTAGCGACTGATAGAATTTCAAGGAATGGAGACATATTTCCTCTGTATGACTAAGGTGTACAAAATAAGGCATGACGCCGTGTTTTGTACAACTTATTAAGCAAATAAATAAAAAGAAATTCCTTGAAATAATGGCGTCGTGAAAATTAACCTCTTAGGAGAAATATGGAAATAGACTAAGCAGTAATTCCAACGTTACCAAACTTACAATAAACGCCAAAAGTTGCACCTTTATAATAATTAAATAAGAGGTGTTAATAAAAGAGAAATAGGCGTAAAATAAATGGTAAAGTAAATTATAAGCAAGTATGGAAATTCAAGAATAAGGAGAAAAGATAACAAAACGGTTAACCAATAAAAATGAAATGTAAACAGGAAATTGGTTAAAATAAATTAACGCATAAATATGTGATGTTAGAGGCGGAAAGTATGAACATTAGAAAATGTGCATAAGTGATTGAAAATAAATAAATTGCCTCGTATATGCGTTGTGGTTTTGTTTGTGTGGTCCTTGACGTAGGCGGTTTAGGCGGTCCGTCACGGGCAAGAAAGTAGGCTCGATTTACTGCAATGTAGGCGTTAGGCAGTCCATTGGCAGTAATAGAGGTTTGGCTCGTGTTTATACCTATAGGCAACGGCGGTCCCGATATCGTTTATAACCTATAGCAATGGTGGTCCAGGTTATCGTATATATCTGTAGGCAACGGTGGTCCAGATATTAAGCGTTAGGGATACCCCAGAAATTAATAATAGGTCTGCTTCCATAGTAAAGGTAGGGTATTGCCTTGATTGCAAGTGGGCAATCTAAATAGACGTTGTATGGGCAAAGAAAGTGGGGCAACCTGGCATGCGGTCACAGACCAAAAGGGTAGATGGTTGCACGTTTCTTTGGTCAACATCGGTCTGAGCGGTTACGTGAAGGGCAGGGTTACACCTTGGCTGAGTAAGCCTTTCTACTGGGGCATTCAGCGGGGTAATGCAACGCCGTAGTTGTTTGTTAGTTTGTTTGATTAGGGCAGGGCTAGTTAACCCATAAAATGCACATTTAAAATATTAGTGGAGTGGCAGCGGGGCCGAACCCGTGTTATTAGGAATCAGACAGTTTATTCCTGTAGGCAATATTGGCGGTCCAGGATAGTTAGAAATCCCCACAAGCGTACGACCCAAGTTGGGGTCGTAACATATACGTTGACGATTTCGTGGTAGGACGGGTTAGTTCACCATCTGCAATACTGGAGAAGGGTGTAATGCGGGTGATGAGTCAATTCCGCGAGCTTGCATTTATATCCTTCTCTTATGGGGCGGTGAGAGACTTTCTTGTCGTATACATGCATGATGATGATTTCGGTTATACCTGTAGGCATTTGGGCGGTCCAGGTCACGTCTCGATATATTTCGGCATTTGGTGTTTTCAGCGAGGCGAATATGATACTAGTGGACAGTATCGGGATATATATATACACACATATTATGTTTGGTGAGTTCATTCTACACGGGGTGTAGATGGGTATGGACGATACGCAATGATAATTCTAAGGGACTTAAAATATAATTTGAAACATAACAGTAATATTAAATAATTGGCATATGATGATGTTATGTAAAAAGAGTACGACTTTTCCATTCACCATAATGATTGTTCTTACCCCCTCCTCATTACAACCCACGGGTATAGATTAGAAGGTTATCTCTGGTGTTTGGACAGTTATAGTACAGATATTGACACTCATCTCAAAGTGTTGACTTTGGTCAGTATCTATTTTTATATTATATTTAATCGTTCCGCTGTGAGTTATTATCGATAGAGCTCTGATATGCACTTCCATTTGTTCATTTACAAGATACCATTTCTACGACCTGAGTTCTGTTGGACTTGGATTTTTGGGTTTTGCGAAAATTTGAGCCCACTAGAAAGCAGGTTGTTACGGTATTTGGGGAAGAAGGAGGAATTAAGGGTGAGGGGCAAACTTGTAACTATTGCTAAGTTATTTAATTTTAATTTGTCGATAACTTATAAATTGTGTATCTCGCTCATTCAAGGTCGGATTCGAACGCCGTTTTTTGCGTTGGACTCGTGTCGTCGAGATTTTCGCAATGGAGTTGGTTTGGTTGGATTTGGACTAAGTGAAAATTTAGGCTAAAATTGGACGGCCGTTCGGTTTTAGTCCAAAATCGGAACGTTTCGGCGAAATTGAAAATCAAGGTGAGTTTAACTCACATTTAATTTTATTATATCTTATTAATATTTATAAACGTTTATTGATTGCTTGGATGTTAATTGGATTGTTTGATGGATTGTTTGGTTGAATTTCCGTTTGGAAAATAGATGACATAATTATTTGATCGTTATAAACCCATATGATTATCTATATATTATCCATAACCGTTGTTTTGCAGCGAAAATATGTAGAGAGACTCAAAGGGGGTTTCTCGCCAATAATTATTTATTTACATCCGTATGCTGTTATTGATGGTTAATTGAACTTAACTCTTGATATTCCATCTAATAGTTTAAATGTCATTATAGCGATTTTCCCTATACCGTCGTTTATTCAATTTCATTTTCAAAACCTTGTCATATGAACTTGTGCTTTTGTTTCCGCTAAAAAGAATATTGAAAAATTATTAATCATTTTTATTAATGATAATTTAAATTAATTAATCATTTTAACTAATGATTTTCAGATTAATTAACCAATTTAATAAATGATATTTAAAATTGGTTTATCTTTTGATTTAATTAATCAAATTTTGCTGATGATGTTTTATACTTAATTAATCGTTTTAACTAACGATTATTTGAGTTTTAATTAATTATTTTAATTAATGATAATGGAGTTTAATTAAGTTATTGAATTTACTTAATTATTTCAATTAATGATAATTGAAATTAATAATCATTTTAGTTAATGATATTTAAAAGTAATTAATCATTTTAAATAATGATATTTGAATTTAGTCAATCATTTTAATTAATGGTTGTTTTTAAATTTAACTGATTGTTTTAACTAATGATATTTGGAATTTAGTTAAATTATTTTTATTGATGATGTTTTATGTAACAACCCAATATTTTTGTAAATATTTTTTTTATTTTAAATTAAATTTTACTTCAATATTTCTATTTTTAAAACATTTTTAAAAGTGAAGTTATAATTTTCCAAAGATAATTGCATTTTTGTTTGCAATTTTTAATGCTAGTTTCAATATTAATAAGCTATTTTCTTTATTTACTTTTATTTTCTTTTTATTTTTTCCTATGAATAATTATTTATTATCATTTTCACTTTATTTCTGTTGTCTTTTTATTTTATTTACTGATTTTTATTTGTTTATATTGAATTAAAAAGAGAGTGGAAATTTGAAGAGACTAAAGCTTTAAAACATTGACTTTTCACTTTCTAGACCTTTCAATTTCTTGGCCGTTCAAAACTTTATTTGTGGCCGTGAGTTTTAATTCCTTTTTCACGTGAAAACATCTCACTTTCATCATCTATTTTCGGCCATACACTTCTGAAAAAAAATTGGTAATGGCTTCCTTCTTTTTTTTCTACTTTTCTTCCCATTATTCTATTGATTTTTTCTATGTTTTTGCCTTGACCTTCCCATAGCTTTGCTCGGCCATAGACCTCACCATCACCACCGACCAACACCTCCTTCTCCTCCCCATGATCCACGGCAACAACCCCTCCTCCTCCTCTGACCAGTTCGGGCCGTGACACCCTATGATGTAAAACACCACAAAAACAATGTCAAACTCCACAAAAGCCTACATAGCCGAGCCTAGTTCAACTTCCACCATCATTTTTGACTTCGGCCACCCCTTTTAGCCACCACCACCAGCTTGTTTACCACCTCTGGCCATCACCCTTACCTCTGTCCAGATCTGTAGCAGCCTTGGCTGAGCCAAATTGTTGAACCAAACCCCCTTGTTAGCCTTGCCTTTTGACCTTCCTTGCTTTGTAACTCCAAACCCCTTCCCATTCCTTTGTAGCCATGCCATTCTAAGTCCAAACCAGACCCTTACCACCTGAAATCATGTTGTGGCCGAGCCAAATAACATTTGTGGTCGAGCAAAGTTGAGTGGAGATCAAGCAAAAATTGTTTAAAAGCTTTGTGAAGTCATTTGTCTATTTCTATTTCAATTTGTTTCAATATAATCTTTTGTATTGTATTTATATTTATATTTTGCTTTGTTTATTTTGTGAATGCAAGATTAACATCTTGGCTCTCTCTCCATTCAAATCTAGTCGTGCTATCGTGCTTTCGAGATTTTCATTTCTGTGTTTTATTTGCAAACTCCAGCGTAAAAAGGTGAGTATTCACACATGACATTTATACTTATATAAATTGTGAAGTGACAATAAGTGAATGTGTATAAACTATTATATCATGTTATACCTGCCTGTGATGTAAATTATATGATGTTAAACCTTGTTATTAACTTGTCACATCATTTGTTATATTTTATTATATTTTACTGTTTATTTATTTCTGTTAATCACACTGCAAGTTCCCTGTAGAATAGAATCACTATGGGTTGAAATGATACATACCCGAACAAACTTTAGAATATGGGCTGAAATGATAAGCCTGAGCGATTTATATTTAATTTTATTTACTTAGGATTGTGGGTTTGAAATGATAAAACCCGGATTTTCTTTGTAAATTACGGATTGAAATGATATATTATCCGTATCACTTGACTTAGGCTAGAAAATATTATACAGACCCGTGGTTATTTTATATAGTTTTCTAGAAATTTTTAAGTATTTTTAAAAAATATGATATTTGATTTAAGTTGAATTTAAAATGATTAAATAAAGAAATAATGATTTTTCTATGTATTAAAATGTAAATAAATGAATGGGAAAATTGAGATTTAAACATAACTTAATTTGGAAATTTGTGATTTGAATTTAAATAGAAGTTTAAGTTAATAAAAGAAAAATGGAAATTAAGTTTTATTTATGAAATGAAAATTTAAATTTAAGTGTTAAGACAAATTGTTAAAAATGAAAAGAATAAGAAAATGGTACACTTGAATTTAATTTTGGAAATGTGGATTTTATTGTAAAAATTCACTTTATAAAAACCATAAGTTAAAGGGTATTTAAATGACTATTTTTGAAGTGGGAAATGTGATTTTTATAAGTTAAAATGATTTAGATTGAAGTTTATTTGTGGCTGGAATTCTATTAAAAATCTGGCAATTCTTTTAGTAGCACTTCAGAAATGCTATCATTTCTGAATTTAACTTAAAATCTGAAGTAAATGATACTGTAGCACTTTGTAAGTGCTGTGGTTGATGCAATTGAACTAAAGACTAAAATGAACTAAGGGCTACTGCAGCACTTGGTAAGTGCTGTGGTTGCTGAATTAAAAACCAAGACCTGAAACTAATGAAAGAGCTATTGCAGCACTTGTAAAGTGCTGCAGTTGGCTGAAATGAGATTTTTTGAATATAATTGAACTACTGCAGCAGTTTTGTAAACGCTGTCTTTTCTGAATTGAATTAAACCTTTTAAATTGAACACTGAACTATTACAGCAGTTTTTAAATGTTGTCTTTGCTGAATTGAATTGTTTCAAATATACTTACCGCAGCACTTTCTAAATGCCGTGAAAGCTGGAATTTTAATGTTTTAAAGTATTTAAGTGAATAAACGAACTCAGAAAAGGTTAAATTTTTGGGAATTTAATATTTGATTTAAAGGTATAATGACTTTACTTTTAAATGGTTTAAATGAAGTATTTGTTTTGAAATATAAACTATTTTGAAATTTATAACCACGGGTTATAATAACGATTGGTTGTTAAAGAGACCGGGATCGGATATGGACATACTCTCTGTCGATACCAAAACCACTTTAACAACTGTGTACACGGTGGAGTTTCCAGAATGAAGTAGGATGGTGGCGACGATCCTAAAGGTATATACGAGGACCCAACTCCCGTGAGTTGGCATAAGGTGGCTAAAACAGAAGCGATTCTCAGGCCAATGAGGTAGCACCTCTGATCGGACACACTTCTTCGATACCATTCTATTACTTTTGTGATTGATTAGGTGCACCCCTTGATTTGGGAGTGTTGTTCGAGGTGGGCGGTAGTGGCTGCTATGCGTTTCCACCAGCCCGGATGCGTAATTGGTATATCTACCCTGGCATTGCCTTGTTGTGCTGTGTCACCTACCATAGCGATCTAAACTACGAGTTGTGTTTCTCCCGTAGCCTGTGGAGTATCGAGGGTAGCCCCCATTCTGGGAGTATGCTAATACTGGATAGACTGCTGGGACTATTACGTGTTAAGGTGGAAAATGTAAAGCCTTAATGCTATTTAAAAGTATGTTTATTTTAATTAGACATTATTATAATAGCGAATATTACTACATATTAGATAGTTTAACGGATCCTTAAAGAATGGGCGATCCCAAGCATTCTTTAAGTTACTTGTACCTTTTATTACAGTTCACTTGAGTTTGTTTACATTGTATAAGTATGTATGTCCTGACTCGGGTGTTTGTGTTTTATTTACGCTCGGGTCAGCCTGAGTATTCACAGCTTTGGACTTCACTTTCTGGAGCTAGGAATCGCTGGAGATTCTGCTTATCCAGTTATTGTCTATTTCAGTTTAGTTGTTCTACTTCAGCTTTTGTATTAGAGACATATTTGGGATTTCTACTGTACTTGTTTCAGAACTGTATTTGTTTTCAGACTATGTATTTTGTATCTATTTTTGAGACTTTGTATTGTAGTGGCTTCATGAACCACTATTTATTTTATTTTCCGCTGCGAGTTATTCTGATATTTCTGTGTCAGTGATTCTGTGAATTATTTTATTTGCTCCAAATTTTATTACAATCTATTATTTTGCATTATTCAAGTCTGACATGTGTGGATTATTGTCGATTTGAATGGTCCAAAATAGTGGGTCGTTACATTTGGTATCAGAGCTTTGGTTTTTAGGCAAACCTTAGCTTATGGAGCAAAAACTCATTAGAGATAGGGTAGAAATACCCTAGAATGAGTGAAATCAACCTCAGAATCATTTCCTTATGAGAGAACGTATTTTCAAACTATAAAATGATTTTAAAATGATTTTTCAAAGATTATTTTGATATAAAATTTTCTTGTTTTAAAAGCAAATTTTTTCTAAACCTCCTTCTTTTCGTATCTACCTTGTTAGAAATTTCTTTAATTAGGATATTCATCCAAGTGAATTTATCGTGTTTTATCTTATCTTATCTTTGTCTTCTCGTTACCTTTGGGATCTTCATCATCTTCTCCTTCTCAGAGGCACCCTATCGACTTATCTACCATTACCTGCTTCAAGTGTGATCAGAAGGGACATTATGCTAATAGTTGCCCTACTTCAGTTGGTGCTGCTGTTCCTCCGCCTCAGGGTACCAGGAACAATCTCTATCATGTCTGCCTTCAGCCTGGTCATTTTAAGAATGATTGTCCTTTGTATCAGAAGGGCAAGCCATCTGGTATTTTTGCTGTTACCTCTGCTTCTTCACCTGCTCCACCTGCACCTGCTCCTGCTCCTAGTAATGATCAAGGTACTCTTCAGGGCACCTTTTATTTATTTAAGCATCCTGTTCGTGTTTTATTTGATACTGGAGCTTCGCATAGTTTTATTTCTATGGCTATTTGTGAATAGTTTGAGCATCGCCTTTCTCCTGAGTATGCTTCTGTTCCTTTGTGTGTTTCTAATCCTATTGGGGGTCCCGTGAACCTTAGTAGGATTTGTAGAGGAGTGAAACATCTCCAATCTGATCATCGCTTTAGTGGTGATTTCTATGTTCTTGGTTTTGATACTTTTGATTTATTGCTTGGAGATGATTGGTTAAGGAATCATGATGCTTGCATCTCTTGTAAATCCCGAAATGTTTCTCTTGAGGATGATCGGGGTAATTCTTTGATTATTCAGTGTCGTATGCCTCATGATTTCGCTGGTAGTTTTATTTATTCTCTGGATTCTTCTCCTATTGATCTTCAGTCGACTCGTGTGGTCAAACTTTATCCCAATGTATTTGGTGAAGTCACTGCTCTACCTCCTAAGCGGGAAACTGATTTCCGTATTGATCTTATTCCTGGAGCTCGACCTGTAGTTCTTCCTCCTAGAAGAATGGCACCCCGCGAGAAGGTTGAGTTAAGGAAGAAAATTGAGGACTTGTCTTCTAAGGGTTTGATCAGACCTAGTTATTCATAATGGGGAGCAGCGGTGGTTTTCGTCACTAAGTCCGATGGTTCTCTCCGGATGTGTGTTGATTATAGGGAGCTGAACAAGTTCACTATGAAAAAAAGATATCCAATGCCTCGCATCAATGATATGTTTGATCAGCTTTATGGTGCCACTGTTTTCTCTCAGCTTGATCTTGCCACAGGTTTTCACCAGCTCAGAGTTGCTGAGGAAAGTATTCCCAAGACTGCTTTCCGTACTAAGAATTGGTTTTTCGAATGGTTAGTCATGCCTTTCGGTTTGACTAATGCTCCTGCTTTCTTTGTTGATTTGATGAATCGTGTTTTTCGTGATGTGCTTAATAAATTTGTTCTAGTCTTTGTTGATGATATTCTCATTTTCTCTAAGTCTGAGGAAGAGCATGAGTCGCATTTGAAATTTGTTCTTGAGACCCTTAGAAATCATCAGTTGAAGGCTAAATTTTCTAAATGCCATTTCTGGAAGGATGAAGTCCGATTCCTCGGGCATATTGTTTCTGGTAATGGAGTTTCTGTTGATCCAGTCAAGATTGCTGCGATCAATGTAAGTCTTTCTTTCCTTCTCTTTCCTTGTTTCATCCAATTTATTCTTTATTTCCAGTTGTCCTTATCTATCCCTATTCTGTGCAGGATTGGGAAACTCCTAAGACTCCTACTGATATCCGTAGTTTTCTGGGCCTTGACAGTTATTACCGGAGATTCATTGAGAATTTTTCTCGGATTGCTGCACCTCTCACTGCTTTGACTCGGAAGAATTCTAAGTTTATTTGGAGTGATGAGTGTAAGGTTGCATTCAGTGAGTTAAAGCACAAGCTTACTTCCGCACCAGTTCTTACTGTTCCAAATGGAAATGAGGGATTAACGGTATACACTGATGCTTGTCGTGAAGGTTTGGGAGCTGTTCTGATGCAGGATGTGAAGGTCATTGCTTATGCTAGTCGTCAGTTGAAGACCCATGAAGCCAATTATGCTTCTCATGATCTAGAGTTGCTTGCTGTTGTTTTTGCTTTGAAGCTTTGGAGACATCATCTTTTGGGTACTAAGTTTGAGCTTTTCACAGATCATCAGTCTTTGAGATATATTTTCACTCAGAATGATTTGAATCAGAGACAAGTTAGGTGGTTAGAGTTCCTTGCTTCTTATGACCTCGACATCAACTATACCCCTGGGATAGCTAATGTTGTGGCATATGCTTTGAGTCGGAAGAAGGCTTTGTTGTGTCAGCTCCTCTTTTGGATCGTATCATGGCTAAGCAGGATGAGGATCGGATGCTTAGACTTATTAAGGAGAATGTTCGTAGTAGAGTTGGAGGTAGTAGTTCTGATGGTAGTGGAGCTCAGATAGATGATAAAGGTGTTTTGAGGATTAATGATAGGATTTGTGTCCTGAATGTTGATGGATTGAGACATGAGTTACTTCGGAAGAATCATCAGTCCAGACTTTCTATTCATCCGGGAGTGACCAAGATGTATCAGGATATGAAGAAGTTGTATTGGTGGAGAGGTATGAGGCGAGATATCTCCATTTTTTAGTAGGTGTGCGACTTGTCAGCAAGTCAAGGCAGATCATCAGAAGACCCCTGGTTTGTTGCAGCCTCTTGAGATTCCCAACTGGAAGTGGGAACATGTTTCTATGGATTTCATTGATGGTTTACCGAGGACTAGGAAGGGTAATGAGAGTATCTGGGTTATTGTGGATAGATTGACCAAATCAGCTCATTTCATTCCGGTCAAGTCTACCCGTTATGCTTCTAGCTTGTTTGAGATCTACATGAGGGAGATTGTACGTCTCCATGGTGTTCCTCTCAGTATTGTTTGTGATCATGATCCTATCTTTACTAGTCAGTTTTGGAAAGCTTTTAAGGATTCTTTGGATACTCATCTGAATATGAGCACTGCTTACCATCCACAGACCGATGGTCAAACGGAAAGGGTGAATCAGATTCTAGAAGATCTTCTTCGTGCTTGTATGCTTGATTATGGAGGATCTTGGGAAGATCATCTCCATCTTGTCGAATTCACCTATAACAACAGTTATCAGGTATAATTTCTATCTTCTGTTTTAATCTTATCTTAATCTTTTATCTATCTCATTTCTATCTTTGAATTCAGGCCAGTATTAAGACGTCTCCGTTTGCTGCTCTTAATGGACGACCTTATAGATCTCCATCTTGCTGGATTGAATCCGGTAATAGTTTGGTTCTTGGTCCTGAGATGATTTTAGAGTCTTCTGAGAGAGTTGAGGAGATTAGGAGGAAGATGAGGATTGCTCAGGATAGGCAGAAGAAGTATGCTGATCGTCGTAGGCGGAGTTTAGAGTTTGTTGTTGGTGATTTGGTTTTCCTTAAGGTCTCTCCCTTAAGGAATGTTATTCGATTTGGTCGTAGAGGGAAGCTTTCTCCTAGGTTTATTGGTCCTTTCCGAAAGAGTTGGTTCTTTGGCTTATCGTCTGGATTTGCCCGAGAAGTTCTCTGGGGTGCATAATGTATTCCAAGTTTCTCATCTTCGTCGCTATCTGCATGATCCATCTCTTATTGTTCAGCCTTCTACTCTTGATAGTTTGGATATTGAGCCTAATCTGACTGTCGAGAGGAAGCCACTTCGTATTGTCGACAGAGGTATGAAGCAGCTAAGAAGGAAATCTGTTAGTCTAGTCAAAGTACAGTGGAGTACTGATGATCGAGACTGTACCTGGGAGACGGAGGAGAGCATTCGTGCTTCGAATCCGGAATTGTTTGTTTCAGGTACTATTTGCTTTTCTATCTTGTTTTCCTTTATTTTCCTTGTTTCGTTCTTTTCGAGGACGAAAAGATTTGAGTGGGGGAGAGTGTAACAACCCAATATTTTTGTAAATATTTTTTTATTATTTTAAATTAAATTTTATTTCAATATTTCTATTTTTAAAACATTTTTAAAAGTGAAGTTATAATTTTCCAAAGATAATTGCATTTTTGTTTGCAATTTTTAATGCTAGTTTCAATATAATAAGCTATTTTCTTTATTTACTTTTATTTTCTTTTTATTTCAATATAATAAGCAATTTATTATCATTTTCACTTTATTTCTGTTGTCTTTTTATTTTATTTACTGATTTTTATTTGTTTATATTGAATTAAAAAGAGAGTGGAAATTTGAAGAGACTAAAGCTTTAAAACATTGACTTTTCACTTTCTAGACCTTTCAATTTCTTGGCCGTTCAAAACTTTATTTGTGGTCGTGAGTTTTAATTCCTTTTTCACGTGAAAACATCTCACTTCCATCATCTATTTTCGGCCAAACACTTTTGAAAAAAAATTGGTTATGGATTCCTTCTTTTTTTCTACTTTTCTTCCCATTTTTCTATTGATTTTTTCTATGTTTTTACCTTGACCTTCCCATAGCTTTGCTCGGCCATAGACCTCACCATCACCACCGACCAACACCTCCTCCTCCTCCCCATGATCCACGGCTACAACCCCTCCTCCTCCTCTGACCAGTTCAGGCCGTGACACCCTATGATGTAAAACACCACAAAAACAATGTCAAACTCCACAAAAGCCTACATAGCCGAGCCTAGTTCAACTTCTACCTTCATTTTTGACTTCGGCCACCCTTTTAGCCACCACTGCCAGCTTGTTTACCACCTCTGGCCATCACCCTTACCTCTGTCCAGATCTGTAGCAGCCTTGGCCGAGCCAAATTGTTGAACCAAACCCCCTTGTTAGCCTTGCCTTTTGACCTTCCTTGCTTTGTAACTCCAAAACCCTTCCCATTCCTTTGTAGCCATGCCATTCTAAGTCCAAACCAGACCCTTACCACCTGAAATCATGTTGTGGCCGAACCAAATAACATTTGTGGTCGAGCAAAGTTGAGTGGAGATCAAGCAAAAATTGTTTAAAAGCTTTGTGAAGTCATTTGTCTATTTCTATTTCAATTTGTTTCAATATAATCTTTTGTATTGTATTTATATTTATATTTTTCTTTGTTTATTTTGTGAATACAAAATTAACATCTTGGCTCTCTCTCCATTCAAATCTAGTCGTTCTATCGTGCTTTCGGGATTTTCATTTGTGTGTTTTATTTGCAAACTCCAGCGTAAAAAGGTGAGTATTCACACATGACATTTATACTTATATAAATTGTGAAGTGACAATAAGTGAATGTGTATAAACTATTATATCATGTTATACCTGCCTGTGATGTAAATTATATGATGTTAAACCCTATTATTAACTTGTCACATCATCTGTTATATTTTATTTTATTTTACTGTTTATTTATTTCTGTTAATCACACTGCAAGTTCCCTGTAGAATAGAATCACTATGGGTTGAAATGATACATACCCGAATGGATTTTAGAATAGGGAAAGATCGTTATAGGCTGAAATTATAAGCCTGAGCGATTTTAATTTAATTTTATTTACTTGGGATTGCGGGTTTGAAATGATAAAACCCGGATTTTCTTTGTAAATTACGGATTGAAATGATATATTATCCGTATCACTTGACTTAGGCTAGAAAATATTATACAGACCCGTGGTTATTTTATATAGTTTTCTGGAAATTTTTATGTATTTTTTAAAAATATGATTGTTGATTTAAGTTGAATTTAAAATGATTAAATAAAGAAATAATGATTTTTCTATGTATTAAAATGTAAATAAATGAATGGGAAAATTGAGATTTAAACATAACTTAATTTGGAAATTTGTGATTTGAATTTAAATAGAAGTTTAAGTTAATAAAAGAAAAATGGAAATTAAGTTTTATTTATGAAATGAAAATTTAAATTTAAGTGTTAAGACAAATTGTTAAAAATGAAAAGAATAAGAAAATGGTACACTTGAATTTAATTTTGGAAATGTGGATTTTATTGTAAAAATTCACTTTATAAAAACCATAAGTTAAAGGGTATTTAAATGACTATTTTTGAAGTGGGAAATGTGATTTTTATAAGTTAAAATAATTTAAATTGAAGTTTATTTGTGGCTGGAATTTTATTAAAAATCTGGAAATTCTTTTAGTAGCACTTCAAAAATGCTATCATTTCTGAATTTAACTTAAAATCTGAAGTAAATGATACTGCAGCACTTTGTAAGTGCTGTGGTTGATGCAAATGAACTAAAGACTAAAATGAACTAAGGGCTACTGCAGCACTTGGTAAGTGCTGTGGTTGCTGAATTAAAAACCAAGACCTGAAACTAATGAAAGAGCTATTGTAGCACTTGTAAAGTGCTGCAGTTGGCTGAAATGAGATTTTTTGAATATAATTGAACTACCGCAGCAGTTTTGTAAACGCTGTCTTTTCTGAATTGAATTAAACCTTTTAAATTGAACACTGAACTATTACAGCAGTTTTTAAATGCTGTCTTTGCTGAATTGAATTGTTTCAAATATAACTTACCGCAGCACTTTCTAAATGCCGTGAAAGCTGGAATTTTAATGTTTTAAAGTATTTAAGTGAATAAACGAACTCAGAAAAGGTTAAATTTTTGGGAATTTAATATTTGATTTAAAGGTATAATGACTTTACTTTTAAATGGTTTAAATGAAGTATTTGTTTTGAAATATAAACTATTTTGAAATTTATAACCACAGGTTATAATAACGATTGGTTGTTAAAGAGACCGGGATCGGATATGGACACTCTCTGTCGATACCGAAAACCACTTTAACAACTGTGTACACGGTGGAGTTTCCAGAATGAAGTAGGATGGTGGCGACGATCCTAAAGGTATATACGAGGAACCAACTCCCGTGAGTTGGCATAAGGTGGCTAAAACAGGAGCGATTCTCGGGCCAATGAGGTAGTACCTCTGATCGGACACACTTCTTCGATACCATTCTATTACTTTTGTGATCGATTAGGTGCACCCCTTGATTTGGGAGTGTTGTTCGAGGTGGGCAGTAGTGGCTGCTATGCGTTTCCACCAGCCCGGATGCGTAATTGGTATATCTACCATGGCATTGCCTTGTTGTGCCGTGTCACCTACCATAGCGAGCTTTACTACGAGTTGTGTTTCTCCCGTAGCCTGTGGAGTATCGAGGGTAGCCCCCATTCTGGGAGTATGCTAATACTGGATAGACTGCTGGGACTATTACGTGTTAAGGTGGAAAATGTAAAGCCTTAATGCTATTTAAAAGTATGTTTATTTAATTAGACATTATTATAATAGCGAATATTACTACATAGTAGATAGTTTAACGGATCCTTAAAGAATGGGAGATCCCAAGCATTCTTTAAGTTACTTGTACCTTTTATTATAGTTCACTTGAGTTGGTTTACATTGTATAAGTATGTATGTCCTGACTCGGGTGTTTGTGTTTTATTTACGCTCGGGTCAGCCTGAGTATTCACAGCTTCGGACTTCACTTTCTGGAGCTAGGAATCGCTGGAGATTCTGCTTATCTAGTTATTATCTATTTCATTTCAGTTGTTCTACTTCAGCTTGTATTAGAGACATATTTGGGATTTCTACTGTACTTGTTTCAGAACTGTATTTGTTTTCAGACTATGTATTTTGTATCTGTTTTTGAGACTTTGTATTGTAGTGGCTTCATGAACCACTATTTATTTTATTTTTCGCTGCGAGTTATTCTGATATTTCTCTGTCTATGATTCTATGAATGATTTTATTTGCTCCAAATTTTATTACAATCTGTTATTTTGCATTATTCAAGTCTGACATGTGTGGATTATTGTTGATTTGAATGGTCCAAAATAGTGGGTCGTTACATTTTATGATTGAATAAACCATTTTTAACAAATGATATTTTAATTAATTGTTTTAGCTAGTGGAGTTTGAATTTAATTAATCCAATTAATTTATGATTATTTGAACTTTATTAATTGTTTTAGTTAATGGAATTTAGAATTACTTATCATTTTAATTAATGATGTTTGAGATGACTTATCATTTTAACTCTTAGGTGAGGAATAGTTAAGTTGGAATCCAGAAACGAGTTAAGCATACGAATCGTGATTTGTAGAAGCAATTGTTTTGACTAGATGATCGATTGGTCAATTATCGAACTTGGCCAAATATTGACTTAAGAAGTTACCGAAAGGCTTCACAATTTCGTACCCATAAGAACCCCCGTGGAGGAATATTGGTACGAAACGTCTTTAGCTTTCGCTTACTTGTGCAAGAACCGGAATTGAGTTAACCGGAAATTCATCGATTGTTTTTGGAGAACCCAATAAGTGGGAAGAGTGTACTTATATGAAATGATTCGAACCTAAAACCACTTCAAAACCATATACGTAATCTATGTTCTGGAAGCGGTTGTGAAGTGGAATATTATAAAGTTGAACCGACTATCCTTTGATTAAGTCCAAGGGAAATTGTGCGTTAGGTTACATGTACTCTTATATATTTGTTTTCCTTTCATAATGGTTGAACCATTCAAAGGAAATACATACTATAATATCATAACGAGCTCTTTACAAAAGTACGTTTGGTCATCCTTAACATTCAAGGATATCAAATAAAATTGCGCATTACATAAACTGATCAAACTGGCATTTCAGTGATCAAAATCTTAGATCTAACTTGTAGTTTATGGTCTAGTGTTACATTTAACACAACAAGATCATTATTATAATCAATCGTGTTGAATGCACGATCTGACGCTATGGTTTTTTTGCTTGTTTCTAATAAACCAATTTCATCTTGGTTTTGTACATTACGGATGACTTTTTCACAATATAACATTTATATGTGATCAAATACAGATCAGACATCCATATTCAAGTATTGCTTTTAGAGTTAGAAACTCGTAAAGGATAACACATGGTCTTGGGAAAATAAACATGTAAGTGACCAGTAACGAACACATTTAGTTGGACTTGTGTGATAACCCTGATTTTATGAACAAGTTTTATAATTTAATTTAATATACTTGTTTGAATTATTTTTGGTTGCCTAGGAAATATATATATGATAAGTTGACCATAAATATATATTGGGTAAATATTGATATGTATATAAGATGATATAATACATATGTACATACTTCTCTGAAAAAAAGAAGTAGAAAATTATTTGTAAGCTAAAGAAAACTATAAATACATGAACATGACAAAATATGAATGTGCCATTGAAACAAATCTAGGGTAAGGGAAATAAAGACTTAGGCAGAAATAGAAATATAGATAGTGTACAGGCATTTTAAACAAAGGCTGGCTAAAGAAAATTATTAGAAATTGCATGAAAGTAGTATGAGTTGTTGAAAAATACTTTATCCACTTTTAGCAATTTTCTTAGCTTTAGAGATATCATGCAAATATGGTGACTGAGGTAATAAAGTGTAAATTTCTGTTAATAGAACCAGGGACCATTTACCCATTTGCTCTTAAAAATAGAAAGAGAGGCTGATCATAAGTTGTAGGGTAGAATTGACATTGGGTAAATTCTAAAACCCTAGAGGCAGCCCAGGTCTGGTATAAAAGAGGGTTAAGGGTGAAAGGATCTGTCACCATTTTCTTTAAATAAATATACAGAAAATATAGACAGTTAGCAAAAGAGAAAAACTGAGAAGCACTGGCCATTAGAGACAAGTAGGAGATAGCAAATCAAAAGAAAAGGATTAAGGTGAGTAATCTCACTGAAAATTGGCATTAAGTCCTGAATATTGAGGCAGCCTGAATGGTTTTATATTTTTAATTAATCTGTGCTTATTTTCGGATGTTGATGTGTTGATTATCTGTTTAAATATTGTGTGTTAATATATCCAGAGAATATATTGATGGCTTTCATGTTTGAATGATTATTATGTCATGAATTATTTTTGAGATGAGATGCTTTCTTTATGTGTCTGCTGCATATAAATTAATTCATGGGAATTCCAGGGATATATGATATAAGTCTATGGTCTAAAAATGGAAAACAAATGGGACTGTAGCATAAAGTGGTTGCTGCTTATGTCTCAAGAATAAATGTGGTAACATAGAAGTGCAAAGTTATACTTGTGCTGAACTTCTATGATTACAAATAAATCCAAATAAGATTAGAAGCTTGTGGTTTAGTCAGATCTTATGAATCTGTGAGTATCTGATTAAGCCAGAGGCAAATGGATGCATCAAGACAAACTAAACATGACCATACATTTATAGGCATGATTCCTCAAAAGAAAACCCCATGATTTAAATAATATGTACACTGAGAAATTAAACTAGCTTGTATAAATAAATCTATGAGTATGAAAGGATGATCTGTTATTCTTTGAACATATGCATGATGATTGACTTATTTATTTCCTCTGATAAATTTATGAGATGCGGAAGGGATTAGCATAAATGGGGAAAAAGGGAAAACAAGCACTTAGTAAATTTAACTAAGGATTTGGATCTTAGGGCTACAAAGTATGGCTTGGCAAGGGAAATATTGCAAGCTCACACATGGTATGATTATACCCAGGGGCCTGAGTGTGCTGGGTTAACAGTGAATATGCCCCAGACAGTGTGTGTTTTAATAGAAAGAAAGTAGCTAAAGTCCATCATAAAAATACCTGAGATTGAATTTGGAGAATAAGTTCACAGGTAGGTTGGGTAGAATCCCTGATAGACAGAAAGAGTATAAATAAGGAAAATGATTAAATGATGATTATGTTGGTGGGTTCAGAGTATTCTATTGAGAATGATATGTTTGTGCTCTCTGAAATAAATCCATTGAATCATGTATTTTTATGTTATGCATTAATAAACATGCACAGGTGGTAGAGGAATGTATACAAGAAAAACATTGCTTTACTATCTGTTTTAAAAGTTATTTAAATTTTCAGTAAGATTATTCATACCAGACAATTTAGTCTGACCCTTTGTGTGTTTGTATACCATTGGGTGTCTCATCTTTTGATGAGGCAGCTCGTGGTGATTGTGCAGGTAAATAGGCATTTTCTTGATCAAGAATTGGATGAATTAGCTGCTAAGGAAATGGATATAATAGTTACAGACTCAAGGATATTAAATAGATGTCAAATTGAACTTGTGTTATGAAATGTTAGTTAAGTTGTTTTGGGAGGAAACTGATGTAATGCTATTTTCTATCTGCAAGTATTGAACTACTCATGAGATTTCTATTAACGGTTGCAAGTTGCTTTTGAGAATGTTTTATTAAGTGATAATTTATAGTATTAACTCCCTGAATGCTTAACCTAAGTGTGCAACAATAAGAATAATTTGAAATGATCTGTAAATTGGAAATTTAAAAGAGTAACCTGAGATCTGTTGTAAGTAGTAATGGAAAGAATAGGTAGGATGAAAACTCAGATTAATTTGTGTAAGAAGTGTGTAAAGTAGCAGAGGAATTCAGGTTAACATGACCAATTTTGTCAAGCCTGGGTTCAACCAGCCTATTACCCTAAGCTAATTGATTAGGAGATATAACAAATAAAGCAAACCAGAAAACCAGGATAGTTATATTGGAAATATATATGTTACCTGAAATCACTCAGACACACCCATGCACCCAGAACACAGACACACACATGCACATAGAACACAGATACACACATGCACACAGAATACATATACACACACTTGCACCAGGGATAATTAAGTGTTCAGTAGATCTAAATTCATGGAAATCTAAGCAAACTCTAAAACTAGAAGAAAAACATCTAGAATATGCCAAAGAAAAATAAGTAGGACAGAAAAGCTTTCTGGAAATTATTTTTGCCATGAGAAATTATATAGAAAATTCCAAAATAAATTCTCTGCACCCAAAATTCTTTTACTCTGATTAAAAGAAAGAGGAAACCTTAAAGTATCATTTATACATGGTTTCTTGTATGTAAGTTAGGTGATTTGATTACAACAATATTTTTATATTGGTGGAAAGATCCTGGATGGTAGAGAAAGGATGTCCTCTTGAATAGATGATCACTATATATACTGGAAAAAAAAACTTTATGTAAAAAGTGGGTCATCTCAATTTGGTATCAGAGCTATGTTGATAAATAACATAGTAAAAATCTTGAATGAACTTGATTGTTTTGAATGTATGAAAGTATTGACTGTCTTGGATGCCTTGTCTTTATATACTTATGTTAATAATATCTGTTATAATTGAATGATAATGAGTTGGAATAGGTTAAGTTATATAAGATTAGATAAAATGGACTAACTCAAGTGTTGTATCCATAGAATTATGGTAAGACCCAGACAACAAGGGGTAGGACCAAGTGAACCACCCATGGTGAATATGCAAGATTTCATGAGAGCCATAAGGGATGGGGTAGGCAATAGGCAAGAAAATCCACATGAGGAGCTTTCTAAACTACTCAAGACTTTTACCAATCTTGGAGGCAAGACTTTTGATGGAACAGAAGGAATAATGGGAATTCAAAATTGGCTCAGAATTTTGGATAGAATATTTGCTGATATGCAAGTGGAAGACCAAAAGAAGAGACTAATAGCATCTAGACAATTGAGAGGAGCAGCTTTGGACTGGTGGGAAGTCATTATAGCTGGAAGACATGAAGGAGAGGTGACATGGAACCAGTTTAAAGAAATGTTGGAAGGAAGGTTTGTACCTGCATCAGCTAAAGAGTCCTTGCTGGAAGAATTCATTAAATTAAGGCAGGGAACTATGAGTGTTACTGAGTATACCCAGAAGTTTGAATCTCTAGCAAAGTATGGTGCAGTGCTCATCACCACTAAGGAAGCTAAAAATGGTAGATACATCCAAGGATTGAATGCCAGTCTCAGTAGAGCCATGCTGCCGTATAAGGATAGGACCTTTGATCAAGTTTTAGATCTGACTTTGAGCCTTGAACAACATGATAAAGCCAGAGAAAATTTCAGAGCATTTAAAAATAACCAAAACAAGAAAGGAAAGGGTAAGTTTCACCCTTATGATAAAAAGAAAGTGGATGTAGCTTCCACCAAGCAATCAGAAGAAGTCAAAACTGCTGAGGTTAAAAAGAAGATCACCTGCTATAATTGTGGACAAGAGGGACACATGAAGAATAGGTGTACAAATCCCAAACCAGCATCTTTCAAATGTCATCTGTGTGGGAAGGAAGGGCACATAAGAAGGAACTGTCCAGAGTTGAGGCAAGGAAAGATGGGAATGTTGGAAGGGAAAAGCAAAATAACTGGAAGTCCCAATGTTGAAAATCATGGCCAAGTTGAAGGTACTTTGCTTATTCACTCAATACCTTTTGCAGTAGTGTATGATACTGGGGCTACGCACTCATTAATTTCCCATGACATTGTACAACAGCTAAAATTAAATTGTATGCTTGTAGATAAGCCCTTGCTTATTAAAAGTCCTTTAGGAAGTTCCTGTGTATTGGGAATAATATGTAAACAATTAGAACTGAATATATGGGGACATATGTTTAGTGCAGACCTATATGTGTTGCAATATCCAGGCATGGGAGTTATTTTAGGAGTTGATTGGTTAAAAAGATATAAGACAATTATAAATATGGATACCTCCACCTTATCATTGAAAACTTCTGATGGAAAAAGAGTAATTGTTCTTTGTGAAGTAGATAAAAACAGGAACATGGCCACCCTTGACAATTTGACTGGTGAGAAGCACATGCCTGCATTGGAAGAAATCCCTGTAGTAAATCAGTATGCTGATGTGTTTAGTGAGGTTAAGGGAATTGTTAACCATAGACCAGTAGAATTTTCTATCAAACTAATTCCAGGAGCTAACCCAGTGGTTAAGAGGCCAACTAGAATGGGGCCTAAGGAACTAACAGAACTGAAAAAGCAATTAGTTGAACTAGAGGAAAAAGGATTCATTAGACCTAGTAGCTCATCATGGGGAGCACCAGTGGTTTTTGTTAAGAAGCAAGATGGATCTCTCAGATTATGTATTGATTATAGAGAGTTGAATAAAATCACCATTAAAAATAAATACCCCTTGCCAAGAATTGATGATCTTTTTGATCAATTAAGTGGTGCAAAAATATTTTCTAGACTTGACTTAGCTTCAGGATTTCATCAAATGAAGGTAGAGGAGGAGAGCATCAAGTATACTGCTTTTAATACTAGGTATGGGCTTTATGAATTTTTGGTGATGCCCTTTGGCTTGACTAATGCCCCCTCTTACTTTGTTGATTTGATGAATAGAATTTTTAGAAAATATTTAGATAAATTTGTATTGATATTTATTGATGATATACTAATTTATTCTAAAACAATTGAAGAGCATGAGAACCATTTGCATATAGTATTGCAGAAATTAAGGCAAGAAAAATTGAAGGCAAAATTTTCAAAATGTACTTTTTGGCAAAATGAGATAAAATTTTTAGGTCATGTAGTATCAGAAAAAGGCCTATCTGTAGATCCCAATAAGTTAATGGCAATACAAACATGGAAAAGGCCTACCAGTGTCACAGAAGTTAGGTCATTTATGGGAATGGCTGGTTATTATAGAAGGTTTATAAAGGATTTTGCAAAAATTTCAATTCCATTAACTAAATTGACTAGAAAGAATCAGGCTTTTATTTGGACTGAGGAGTGTAGGAAAGCCTTTGAGAAATTAAAAGAAGCATTGATACAAGCTCCAATACTAAAGGTGCCTGAAGGGAATGAGAACTTGGTGATATATACTGATGCTAGTGGACAGGGACTTGGGGCAGTGTTGATGCAACAACATCAGGTAATAGCTTATGCCTCTAGACAGTTGAAGCCCAGTGAGGTAAGGTATGCTACACATGATCTTGAACTGTCTACTATAGTATATGCTCTTAAGTTATGGAGACATTATTTGTTAGGGGCTAAATTTGAAGTCTATACAGATGATAAGTCACTCAAATATTTGTTTTCACAAAAAGAATTGAACATGAGGCAACAAAGATGGATTGAACTCTTAGCCTCATATGATTTTGAAATACTATATACACCTGGCAAAGCTAATAAAGTGGCAGATGCTTTAAGTAGACAGCATGCCAATGTAGCTAGATTGATGATAGAAGAATTTAATACTTTATCATTACTGATTGACTCAGAAGTGAAAAGGGGCAGTGAGGAAAATTTGAGCATGTGCAGTGAGAAAGAAGAAATAGGGAAGTTGAGTTTTGTTACTTTGGGATCAGAATTGAAAAATAAAATTGTGAAGCTACAAGACCAAGATCCTTTTTACTTGAGAAGAAATTTCAAATATTAAATGGTGAGGTAGTGGAAGGATTCCAATTGAATAAACAATGTCATTTGGAGAAGGGAAAGAGAATATGTGTTCCTGCCATTGAGGAATTGAAGCAAGAAATTTTGGATGCTTATCACAGAAGCAAGTATACCATACACCCAGGAAGTACCAGAATGTATCACAACCTAAAAAGAGATTATTGGTGGAGTGGGATGAAGAGTGTAGTGGCATTATATGTGTCTAAGTGCATGGTTTGTCAACAGGTAAAGGCTGAATATCAAAGACCCTCGGGAATGCTGCAACCTTTACAAATACCACAATGGAAATGGGAAGACATATCCATGGACTTCATTGATGGTTTGCCTAAGACTAGGAGGGGAAATGATAGTATTTGGGTTGTGGTTGATAGGTTAACCAAAACAGCTCATTTTATACCTGTAAAATCAGATAGGAATGCATGCACCTTAGCTCAGTTATTTATTAAAGAAGTAGTTAGATTACATGGAATACCAAAAACTATAGTAAGTGATAGAGATACCATCTTCACTTCGAAATTCTGGCAAAGTTTCCATAAGGCAATGGGGACTGATTTGTGCTTGAGCACAACATATCACCCTCAATCAGATGGCCAAACAGAAATTGTGAACAAATTACTTGAAGACATGTTGAGGGCATGTATATTGGATTGGGGAGGAAGTTGGGAAGATCACATATTTCTGGCAGAATTTGCATATAACAACAGCCATCACAGTAGCATAGGCATGGCACCCTTTGAAGCACTTTATGGTAGACCCTGTTTATCACCTTCAAGTTGGATTGAGTCTGGGGAGAAAGTGGTCTTAGGACCAGAAAATGTAAAAGAGACCTCTGAGAAGATAGCCTAGATTAGGAAAAGGATTGCTTCTGCCCAAGATAGGCAAAAGAAATATGCTAATCAAAAGAGGAAAGAAGTGCAGTATGATGTGGGGAATTATGTATTTATTAAAATATCACCCATGAAAAAGATTTTGAGATTTGGAAAACAAGGAAAGTTGATTCCAAGATATATAGGACCATATAAAATTCTAGAAAGAATTGGAAATGTAGCCTATAAATTAGAATTACCAAAAGAGATGAGAGCTATGCATGATGTTTTTCATGTATCCCAGTTAAGGAGATTGGTTCATGATGAAGAAATAATTTTAAAATCTCCTGAGAAAGTGCAAATTGATCCCAGAATGGTGTATGAGAAGAAGCCTGTAGGCATAGTTGCAAAGGAAATTAAGAAACTGAGAAACAAAGAAATAAAATTAGTAAAAGTGCAATGGAGTCTTGACCCAAATGATTGCACATGGGAGGTGGAAGATAAAATCAGAAGTGATTATCCACAGCTAATTGATTTTATGAACAAGTTTTATAATTTAATTTAATATACTTGTTTGAATTATTTTTGGTTGCCTAGGAAATATATATATGATAAGTTGACCATAAATATATATGTGGTAAATATTGATATGTATATAAGATGATATAATACATATGTACATACTTCTCTGAAAAAAAGAAGTAGAAAATTATTTATAAGCTAAAGAAAACTATAAATACATGAACATGACAAAATATGAATGTGCCATTGAAACAAGTCTAGGGTAAGGGAAATAAAGACTTAGGCAGAAATAGAAATATAGATAGTGTACAGGCATTTTAAACAAAGGCTGGCTAAAGAAAATTATTAGAAATTGCATGAAAGTAGTATGAGTTGTTGAAAAATACTTTATCCACTTTTAGCAATTTTCTTAGCTTTAGAGATATCATGCAAATATGGTGACTGAGGTAATAAAGTGTAAATTTCTGTTAATAGAACCAGGGACCATTTACCCATTTGCTCTTAAAAATAGAAAGAGAGGCTGATCATAAGTTGTAGGGTAGAATTGACATTGGGTAAATTCTAAAACCCTAGAGGCAGCCCAGGTCTGGTATAAAAGAGGGTTAAGGGTGAAAGGATCTGTCACCATTTTCTTTAAATAAATATACAGAAAATATAGACAGTTAGCAAAAGAGAAAAACTGAGAAGCACTGGCCATTAGAGACAAGTAGGAGATAGCAAATCAAAAGAAAAGGATTAAGGTGAGTAATCTCACTGAAAATTGGCATTAAGTCCTGAATATTGAGGCAGCCTGAATGGTTTTATATTTTTAATTAATCTGTGCTTATTTTCGGATGTTGATGTGTTGATTATCTGTTTAAATATTGTGTGTTAATATATCCAGAGAATATATTGATGGCTTTCATGTTTGAATGATTATTATGTCATGAATTATTTTTGAGATGAGATGCTTTCTTTATGTGTCTGCTGCATATAAATTAATTCATGGGAATTCCAGGGATATATGATATAAGTCTATGGTCTAAAAATGGAAAACAAATGGGACTGTAGCATAAAGTGGTTGCTGCTTATGTCTCAAGAATAAATGTGGTAACATAGAAGTGCAAAGTTATACTTGTGCTGAACTTCTATGATTACAAATAAATCCAAATAAGATTAGAAGCTTGTGGTTTAGTCAGATCTTATGAATCTGTGAGTATCTGATTAAGCCAGAGGCAAATGGATGCATCAAGACAAACTAAACATGACCATACATTTATAGGCATGATTCCTCAAAAGAAAACCCCATGATTTAAATAATATGTACACTGAGAAATTAAACTAGCTTGTATAAATAAATCTATGAGTATGAAAGGATGATCTGTTATTCTTTGAACATATGCATGATGATTGACTTATTTATTTCCTCTGATAAATTTATGAGATGCAGAAGGGATTAGCATAAATGGGGAAAAAGGGAAAACAAGCACTTAGTAAATTTAACTAAGGATTTGGATCTTAGGGCTACAAAGTATGGCTTGGCAAGGGAAATATTGCAAGCTCACACATGGTATGATTATACCCAGGGGCCTGAGTGTGCTGGGTTAACAGTGAATATGCCCCAGCCAGTGTGTGTTTTAATAGAAAGAAAGTAGCTAAAGTCCATCATAAAAATACCTGAGATTGAATTTGGAGAATAAGTTCACAGGTAGGTTAGGTAAAATCCCTGATAGACAGAAAGAGTATAAATAAGGAAAATGATTAAATGATGATTATGTTGGTGGGTTCAGAGTATTCTATTGAGAATGATATGTTTGTGCTCTTTGAAATAAATCCATTGAATCATGTATTTTTATGTTATGCATTAATAAACATGCACAGGTGGTAGAGGAATGTATACAAGAAAAACATTGCTTTACTATCTGTTTTAAAAGTTATTTAAATTTTCAGTAAGATTATTCATACCAGACAATTTAGTCTGACCCTTTGTGTGTTTGTATACCATTGGGTGTCTCATCTTTTGATGAGGCAGCTCGTGGTGATTGTGCAGGTAAATAGGCATTTTCTTGATCAAGAATTGGATGAATTAGCTGCTAAGGAAATGGATATAATAGTTACAGACTCAAGGATATTAAATAGATGTCAAATTGAACTTGTGTTATGAAATGTTAGTTAAGTTGTTTTGGGAGGAAACTGATGTAATGCTATTTTCTATCTGCAAGTATTGAACTACTCATGAGATTTCTATTAACGGTTGCAAGTTGCTTTTGAGAATGTTTTATTAAGTGATAATTTATAGTATTAACTCCCTGAATGCTTAACCTAAGTGTGCAACAATAAGAATAATTTGAAATGATCTGTAAATTGGAAATTTAAAAGAGTAACCTGAGATCTGTTGTAAGTAGTAATGGAAAGAATAGGTAGGAT
Organism: Allium fistulosum; assembly: GCA_030737815.1. Taxonomy (NCBI): domain Eukaryota; kingdom Viridiplantae; phylum Streptophyta; class Magnoliopsida; order Asparagales; family Amaryllidaceae; genus Allium; species Allium fistulosum. Next base: position 74,430,486 of record CM060903.1, read on the forward strand.
GAAAACTCAGATTAATTTGTGTAAGAAGTGTGTAAAGTAGCAGAGGAATTCAGGTTAACATGACCAATTTTGTCAAGCCTGGGTTCAACCAGCCTATTACCCTAAGCTAATTGATTAGGAGATATAACAAATAAAGCAAACTAGAAAACCAGGATAGTTATATTGGAAATATATATGTTACCTGAAATCACTCAGACACACCCATGCACCCAGAACACAGACACACACATGCACACAGAACACAGATACACAAATGCACACAGAATACATATACACACACTTGCACCAGGGATAATTAAGTGTTCAGTAGATCTAAATTCATGGAAATCTAAGCAAACTCTAAAACTAGAAGAAAAACATCTAGAATATGCCAAAGAAAAATAAGTAGGATAGAAAAGCTTTCTAGAAATTATTTTTGCCATGAGAAATTATATAGAAAATTCCAAAATAAATTCTCTGCACCCAAAATTCTTTTACTCTGATTAAAAGAAAGAGGAAACCTTAAAGTATCATTTATACATGGTTTCTTGTATGTAAGTTAGGTGATTTGATTACAACAATATTTTTATATTGGTGGAAAGATCCTGGATGGTAGAGAAAGGATGTTCTCTTGAATAGATGATCACTATATATACTGGAAAAAAAAACTTTATGTAAAAAGTGGGTCATCTCAACTTGCATGGGTATAGAAGCATAACATGCAAAAAACATATTTATTAGTAAGTATATTTTATATTTCTATTTGTCAATCTTTAATTCAATTCAGTTGTATATCTTAATTGATAAACATTTTACTAATTATATTAATGGTACAAATTTATCAATGTAGATTATTATAACTTTATATAGCAAATGTTCTTATAATATTAGAAATGTTAAATGTTGTCGGTTCATTTTTCTAATAAGGCTTCCACCAGATTTCTATGTTTATCAAAACTCTGAGATTTCGATTTCTTTAGTGGGTGTTGGGACTCGTTTGCCTTGGGAATCCGGCCTTGAGAAAGAAAATCATAAGCCTGCAAGCGATGGACAACTCTTTATTGGTTCTATCAAATACCACTACTAACCCGTGGTCTTTGTACTCATCTCAACCTTGACGAATATCAACAAATTGGAAGAGATTATTCAATCATGCCCACCATTTCGCGATAGCCTAAGTATAATGCACATACTTTGAGGAATATCTACAAATAAGTGCATGTTTCTTACGCTTTCTAGTCAGTATACTTATAGTGCTACACATAACATCTCTAGCTTGAGGAATATCAACAACTAAAGAGTATACAAGCAATCTATTAATATATAAATGGTAAAGGACAACTTTATGTTAAAGATTCATAATATTGAATATATTTAATTAAGTGATATCGTCTTATATACCATTATGATTTAAGTGTCGGACACATCCGAAATCATAGTATATGTACTATACGTATATATTTATCCCTTGAGTCTATTTTGGGTTTCTTTCCGGTTCCACCAACAGTATACATTCATATATTACATAAGTTTAATTATTATATAAATTTTACAGTTTAATTAACTTATATAATAGTCTTATATATTATATTAATTAAGTCTTATTTTATTAATATAATTAATTAACATTTTAATTAATTTTATCTTATTCAATTAAACATTTTAATTGAATATATATACCATAACATTTATGGTTATACACACACACAAATACATATATATGTATGTATTTTATTATTTGTTAATTAACTTTTAATTAGCTTATTCGATTAACTAATTTTAATTGAATATTAATCATTAAATTAAATATTAATTTCGAAAATTTCTTGTTTATATACATATGTACTTACATCATGTTAAACAGTTCAAGATAATGTAACATATATCATTACATATATTATACATGTATATACATTAATTAATTTACTATTTAATTTATTAATCTTATTATTAAATATTAAACATTTTGAAATATGTTTATTATATTTTCAAAACTATATTACAACATTTATAAAATACAGTGTTTTCGAAACCAATTTTGAAAATCATATTATAACCTTTATAATGTAATTTCTAACTTTAAATTTAACGTTTAAATTTAAAATCTTATTTTAATTTAAAAACAATTTTAAAAATTAGCCTAAGGCCTAATTCAAATCGGGTCTTTTCTATTAGAGTTAACATTTGGGCTTACTTCATCTTTTGGGCCATGTCGGTAGCCAAGAAGGGCAGGGTACTTAATTATCTAAACCCAAGCCTAGACACCACTTTTCTAGACACCTTACTAAATTAGAAGCTTAATTAGTTATCCATAACATGACTAATTTAAACTGCATAGGTAACCTGACTCTGATACCATTGAAGGAACAAAGCCAGCTAGCAGCGGATAAAATGGGTGAATTTCAAAAAAATTACCATTTTGGATCATATTGAACCCACTATTCTAAATCAACTTATATCTTATCTAAATTAATTTCAAATAAAATTAGTATTTTATATGGTTTGTAACAAAGTATTTGTTTTGATATTATATTAATATTATGTAATATAAACATGTGTGCCATATATAGATGTATGTATATTGTGAGTCAGTGGAATATGGATCTTAAGGCTAAATTAACACTAAGGGTGGGGGCATAATAGTGCTTAATTGATTATATGAATATTTTTCAAATTATTTAAGATTCTACTTGGAATAATGTAATTAACAATCATATAAACAATCATAGAATCAAAGTGCAGATAAAAGTAAATGCAGTAAAAGTAAAAAGGAAAGAACACACCAGGATTTTATACTGGTTCAGAATTACCCTACATCCAATCCCGCATAATTTCTTGTATGGATTCTTTTCAACTAGTAAATGCAAATACAATCTCGATTTCAAGGCTACGAGACACACCCTCCAGAATCCTAACCTCTGGGTATAACCACTTGATTTTCAGGCCACAAGCACACCCAATTAATTTAAATAGGCTACAACCACACCTACTTGGATTTCCGGGATACCAAACACACCACAGAGTATAAGAGTATGATTTGATAGAGTTTACAGACTCGGATCTTCAATCTTGATTACAATTGATATTATAACTCTTGAATAGCACTTTGATCTTGAAAGAGATGAGAAAAATCAGAGAGTATATGAAAGGGAATCAAACTAGTAATGATTGAATTTGATTCTAGTTGAATTTCGACAAAGTTTCGACAAAAATTGCTTTAGAAATCAAGAAAGTGAAAATAGTTCGGAAGTCTGGTATATATAGGGAAACAATGGTCATGTCCATTCATGAAGAGATACGACAAAAAGACACTTCCATTTGAATATTTGAAAAGTATGATTAGTATGCCAGCATACTTGTAGAGGATATGTCGACATATCCCTTTGTATTTTGAAAAATCACTTAATAAAAATTGTTTTGAAAATATTAAGTATTATAAAATATTTTGAAACTTTGTACAAACATTTAAACATAGTGTATACATATTTTAATAATATTAAAACTTAATAAAATAATTTTGAAAGTTTTTGTAAGAATATTCAATATAATGTAAATAATATATATAAAATCAATATAGTTATAAATTATTAAAGTATAAACAAAAATTCTATATATATATAAATATATATAAACTTAAAAACACTAAAATAATATCTTTATAAGTATAAGAGATTTGAAAATCATTTTGGAAAATATTTTGAAAAGATTATTTTAAAAATAGAATATTTGAAAAACAATTTAAAACAAAATTAGAGAAGGTAAGAGAGATTGGGAAAGTGCTATCGAGGTTTTAACATAAATTCTATGACTCTATAACTTATCTAGAATATCTTGAAATCTTAAACTCTTCAATATGAGTTTTCATTCTTGAACTCTTGAAACTTTATATCAGCATCTTGAATCTACTCTTAATATTGGCATCTTGATACCGTACAGTCTTCTTAATCAATACTTGTCTAATATCCTTCACTATATACTATATATATATTGATAAAACATTAGTATCCATATTTTATATAATGTCCTATAGTTGTTATCATCAAAACCAATACCTAAGGTACTAACAATCTCCCCCATTTTGATGATGACAACTATGTATATAAAATATATTATAACTCCCCTTGGGTTACGAAACTCCCCCTTAACCTATGCCTAGATTTATATATTTCTCCCCCTTTATCATCAACAAAAATAACGAACTATGATTATAACTCCCCCTAACTATGATTGTGACGATCTACCTCCTTGATCCTCAGAAATCGACACTGATACATCCTCAGTATTCACATGCCGTAAATTCAAGTGCCGGAGAGGTGGATTATTATGGGGTAAAGAAATAAAGATAGAAGATAAGACAATACTAGAATCTCACATCGTATTCAACACATTATTTTACATATAAGTGTACATGAAATTACTCCAAATTGTTCCATCAAAGTTACGATTGGTACTAACCCAGCTAGGATAGTTATAACAGCCTATCCTTACAGTGCTGATAGATACTAATACATAATATAAACACAGTGGAAAGTAATAGATGACTTCAACAAAAGACCGAAAATGCTCCATGCTCTAGGCTCCATGCTCCATTCCAAAATGCTCCAATCTTACCTAACTAGTTGGCTGCCCGGGAAAATAGGGCACCCGGAGTTTAAGGGGAAAAGAAAATAAACTCCAGATCAGTCATGGGACTGGTGTGAGAAACTTAAAATACGATGTTTGAAAACAAAAGGTATCTCATAAGACCACGCCACACATAAACACGGAACATATTTTTACCTTATGATAACCAAAACATTTTCTATGCAGAATATATGGATATTATTTTTTATGAAATTCTTTTGAAAACACTTTTCAGGTAAGTATACATAATCTTATCCGAAATTGTTACATTATTAAATTCCAGCATACTAGGCTCTACAATCAAATCCGAAGGCACTTATTGGAGAATGGATTTCCATACAATGACAAGGTAAGGGACTACCTTCCGATAGTACATCTCTAGAAAAATGCACCTGAGGCTCCAACCTCTACCAACACACGACCTACCTTTACCATAGATAGTTCCGAATATGCCATCACCCCGGTCGTTCACAACCTATCCGAGAGCTCTCTTTGCATACACCATAATAATTTAAAACCCGACGTCATGGCGGGAATAAATATATCTAGAAAGGTGATGACTATATCCTAATTGGAGCGACCCACCTAGCTCTGCCGCATCTACCCTGTTTATGTCATTTTTGGGTGATGAGGCTCGAGGTAACAATTACCTTACTAGCACACTCCACTTTGAATGCCACATTGCCAATCCATAATCACACAACTGATTTCTACAAACATATAATTCCTAAGCTCATAAGTCTCAGGAAAGGGTGTTAAGCTAAGAGAAGTTGCCTTCTCCGCCACATGATATGTTCATAGAAATTAACCAATATAATTACCATTTCAACGTCATACATCTGGCCATACAAGTTGTCCAAGAACAGAACAAACCGAAGGCACTCTCCTACCACATCCTGTCGGGAGTTACTCCTAGGATTAGTAGCGATTAGTCCTTGCATTGGATATTTCATAACGAAGAGACTACTACTATTATATGTATATTCGGAGTTTATCCCCAAATGATCAACAAGCAGTCCTTCGTTACGAAAATCCAAAATATCATATCCATGTCTTTACTTCGAATATGTAAATTGGTTCGAAGTGGTCTTCGGATTGGAATTACCCAAATCCGACCCCGGTTCCTTTGAATCCAGTCATCGATAAAATGATGTTCTATGAATAGGGAATCACTCTTTAATTGATTAAGTTCTTTTTATCAAAATCTCTTTTGGAGATATTATTTCTAAAAACATTCTTTTTGGTACATATGGAATCATTAAACCTCTCTTATCAAATCCTTTGATTACTTTAAACCCCTTTTGAACTGGGAATAAATTTGAAATCATTTCATTTTTTTCCACTTATGAAAACATTTCCAATTCATTTCATTCAAACCTTAACAAAAATTTCTTAATTCAAAACTTATAAATTTACTTGGGTTAAAACCATGTTATCTAGGATGTTAATCCAAAACCAGTAAATATTAAGTGAGTAGAATCTATAGAAATCATCTAATTCTACTCAATATCAATTCCCATATTCAAGAAATACTATGGGCGGAATAACGATGAAAGCACCTTTTAAATTCCACGAATAGTATGAGTTCTCTCTTCGGGCTTTAACACCGAGTACAAAAAGATTATCTCCATAAAATCCAAGTTATTTATATTTGGAGAATTATATCTTTTATACTTTGGAAAATTTTGATCCGAGTAAATCAAATTTACTATCCCATCCATCGGGCCAGTACGGATAGCTAGGGAGAGCAAGAAACTGGTTTTCCAAACTCAAGCCTAGACACTACCTCTTTGACACCCATAAGGCGATCAAGTAATTTGATCGACTCTGAATCATTTAATATTTAACCATTCCATAATCCTTCAAATCATCTTTAAAATACTTTATTAATCATTTGAAAATATTTACAAAAGATTTGGAAAAGAACGGTTGCATTTAAAACTACATTTCAAAAGTTATAGAAAAGTGCTATGGAAAAGTGCTTTTTAAGCTATATTGATCAAAACGACTTTTCTATCATTTGGAAATTCATTTTTATAACTCAAATCACTTTTAAAACATTTTAAAAGATTTTTAGAATTTATTTCATATTTTTAAACAATTTTAAAATATCATTTTCAAAGAAATCCTTTTATGGATTCCGAACTGCAAAACCGCGATTTTTCCAAAAACTTGTTTTATTCATATTTCAAAATCTACTTATTGAAATCTCAATTTTCTTTCTTTGTTCGAAAACTATGGAAATAATAGTTCAGAAAATTCTTATCTCGAAGAATTCCGAGCTAAATTCGATTCTATATACTCGTTTGACTTTTACGGTGCGAAATCGCGAACTGCCGTTACGCGATGCGCCTATTTTTGACTCAATTTTCAATTATCATTCAAACTTCACCAAAACACTTTCAAATGTCTATAAAACATTTCAAACTCATTTTTAAACCTTTTTAAAGAGGTTTAACATTCCATATACACCAATTCATTAAATAAAGGAAAGTGATTTCCTTTGTGCTTATCGACGTGTATTTCCGTGACTTGCATATATATTCAACATTCATATTAAACAACCATCATCAGTAATCATAATCAAACGTATATAACATCCAATAGCATATAATATGATATTTTAGGAGTTTTCTCACCTCGGGTTTAAATGACTAACTAAAAATTGGCTATAGCTTTGCTAACTTGAACTTTTAGCTCACGATCCCTTGGATTATTGCTCCTAGATGGCTCGGCCTAGGCTTGGAATGGCTAGAGAGCTCACGGCCTAGGGTTGGGGAGGAGGAAGGCTCGGTCTATGGTGGAGGAAGTGTTGGCCGTGGATGGTAGAGAGGAAAAGGTGGAATTTTGGAATAGTTTTACACATATGCATCATTACCCATCACTTCAACATGCACCATCTCCATCACATTTATAGCCAAAATGACTCTCCCTCATGTGCTTGCAATGATGCTTGTACCATGGTGTAAGAGGGTGAACTTTTGGTGAGCTTAATTGGTAAGGAATTGAAAATATCTTTGATATTTTGTTCAAATATATATATATATATATATATATATATATGTCATGTGTATATTTATGTTGTATATGTGCATATGAACATGTCTTGTGTATGTACATGTATGTGTGTGTTTATGTATCTTACTTATCCTTACAACGTTGCATAACTCCTACGCGTCGAATCGTTACAAATTCAAATTTTGATTTTTGGTCATATTTTTACTTTTTAGTAAATAAACATATATTTGTAAACAAATTTTAAAAATAATATTTTTATCATTATATAAGAAATTAAAGAGCTTACTTAATAATTAAAATAATTATTAAATCCTTTAAACTAAATTTAAATTCAAAAATCAATTAATTGGAAATGATAATATCATTAATGATGTCGTAAATACATTTAATTTTTTCATAAATAAATAAATTATTTTATTTCATATTTGCATTCATATATACAAATGAGTGTATGTATCCAGCTTGGCGCGCGATGTTAGATGGCCGAAGAGCTATTTATCGATAAAATGATTTTTGGTTATTCTATCGATATTTAACATAGTGTATATATTTCTTTTATAAATATTTCTTCAAAATAAGATAACCAATATTATTTATTATTCAAAACATCATCACTTATGTTCAAAAATCTTATTTTGAACATTTTGAAATTTTTCTGAAGCGATGAATTTACTGGTTGTTACAATGATACTATAGTAATAATGATAAAAATGATATATAGGAAATGATGAGTGCTAATGCAAATCATTAATAGTAACCATACCAAACTATATATTCATGCAATACCACAACACAAAGTAATTATAATCCAATCAAACCCTAAACTATCCATATATGTACAAAGTAAAACTGTCAAATCAAATCAAATATACATACCACACATTAAAACAATCAAAGAAAATCAAATATTATCCTAACGTGATTTCCAAATGATTAGGGATTTGTTAATAGAGCAGTGAGGATAATGAAGGCGAAAGTTCCCTTTTTGTTCGACGAGATTTCCATCACGATTGAAACATACTTATCCAACGCATCGAACTTCATCATCTTCCTCCATGTGTTCTCCTTATCTTCTTCTTCCTCTTCTTCCGCGTCATCGCTGTCTTGAATGGGTTTATGAATAGCTAAATTTGCAGACTCATCTTCAATAACTATTGGATTCGTAGGATTATCTACTAGATATTTTTGCAAATCGCGAAGAATTCTGCTTTGCTTCTCTTGTTCCTTGGTCATACGAAATTGCACTACTTGAATTTCAGTAAGCATTTGCAGAATATTCTTCATTTCACCCTCCATTTTAGTGATCTTAGCCATAATAGTGCTTTGGAATGGGTCTTGGGTAGGAGAAGGGAAGGAAAACGATGAATTCTCTTCTCTAGAACTTTTGGTATTGGAGGAAACCATGGTTTGTTTGTTTCAGAAGTTTGAAACAAAGAGCATACAAAAAAATGAAGAAGAAAGTTGAAATTTGGTTATTATATAACAAACAATTTGAACTTTGGAGGGAAAATGAAAAAAACAGAATTTACCGTTATATGTCGACATATGAGGGTAGGGTATGTCGACATACATAGTATTATTTTGATTTTTTTTTCTTTTTATTTTGTAATTTTTACTTCATTATTTTTATATTTCCGACAGAGAAAAAATTCCTAACTCTCTTCTTAACTTAGTAAATGATGTTTGATTTAATGGTTTTATTAATATATTAGCTATTTGATTTTCAATGTTTATAAATTCAAGTGATATTATTTCTTTGTTTACATTATCTCTTAAAAAATGGTGTCTTATATCAATATGTTTAGTTCTAGCATGATGAGTTGATTTTTAGATAGATTGGTCGCACTTGTATTATCATAGTATATCGGTGATTTAGTAAAATTTAAAACAAATCTTTTAAAGTTTGTTGCATATAGATAACCTGTGAACAGGCTAATGCTACTGAAATATATTCTGCTTCTATCGTAGACAGAGATACAAAGTTTTGCTTCTTACGTAACTAGGAAACCAGAGAGTGTCCCAAAAAGTGACAAGTTCCGCTTGTAATTTTTCGATCTAATTTGCAGCCAGCATTGTCAGCATCACTATATGAAATTAATTCAAAGGAGTCTTCTTGTGGGTAAAATAGTCCATAGTCTAATGTGTCGTTTACATATCTCAAAATTCATTTTATGGATTTTAAATGAGTTTCTTTAAGTTGAGATTGATATCTTGCATAGAGACAAACACTATGCATTATATCAGGTCTACTAGTAGTTATATATAGTAGTGATCCAATTATTCCTCTATATAGTTTTTGATCTACATCTTTTGAATTTTCTTCTTTATTTAATTTTTCATTAGTTGCCGTGAGAGTTGGTTTACCATTGGTATTTGACTTACCAAATTTCTTAACTAAATCTTTAGCACATTTTTATTGGCTGTTAAAAATTCCATTACTTAGTTGTTTTATTTTTAATCCTAGAAAATAATTTCTTTTTCCCATATGACTCATTTCAAATTCCTTAACCATTATTACTGAAAATTCCTTATTTAGTTTATCCTTGGTAGATCCAAAAATGATATCATGTACATATATTTGTATTACCTAAATATCATTTTTATCTATTTTAATAAAAAGTGTACTATCTACTTTGCCTATTTAAAAATTTGATTGTAATAGATATGATTTAAGTCTGTCATACCAAGCTCTTAGAGCCTGTTTCAAACCATACAAAGTGTAACGACCCGTATTTTTATCTATTTTAAATTATTAAATTTAATGTAATTATTGAATAAAGATGGTTAAAAATAAACAAATTTAATGATTTTGAATGTAAGTTATTGGATATGAACTTGAATAAAGTTTTGAAATAAACTAATTTCGAAGATTTTAGTAATAATAAGTAGTGAAAGGTAATGCTATGTATTGAATGTGTTTACAATCAATAGTTGGATTAAGTAATAAATGTTGAATTCATTAGATGTAAATAAAGTAATTGATTGATAACTAAAATTCATTTAAATCTAATATTGAAATTTGTTGAATATTGAACAATTAAATTGTTTAAATTCAATATTGGAAATTATTTGAATAATTAAATCCTGAAGTTAATATGATTGAAAATGATATCGGAAGTTGATGTAGATTTATTTAAATAACAATGAAGATTGTTAACATTTAAAATTAGATTGAAAAGTGAATAATTAGAAATTGGAAATTTTATATTATAATAGAGACGTTAAAATAGCGATCCATGGCACAGTCTCGGAATTCGACGAAACTAGTTCCATTGGATCTGTAATAGTGTATTATTGTCGGATTTCAAATTTTGTAACATTTGAAGTTATTGTTTGGTCGTACGGGATAGAAACGCGTTGAAATTAAATATCGAAAATTTAATATTTTAATTCGATTCATAAAGCTATCTTCCACATACGATCGAATTAGGCCCCGAAACATGTTCCGTTGTGTTCGGAATAGGGATAAAACATTATAGACGCCTGGTGGCACGCTTCGTTTGGAGTTCGTCCGAAAAAAGGTTGAAAATAATAATAAAATAATAGGTTTTCACGTATAAATACGCATGCACAGTAACCCTAACCTAATCTATACGCGCCTCCACTTATTTTTCCAATGGCTGAAAATCAACTCCATCTTCTCCTCGTTTTCGCTTCATCCATCAGCTTTTAGCGAAAATCTCCAACTAGAAAATCGAAGAGCTTGTCGAGCTCGTCAGATCCAACGGTAGATTTTGCCTATTGTCGACCAGAGGAGGAGTATGGAGGCTGCGTTTATCCTCCATTCGTGCGCAAATTCCGAGGCCTAGGAGTGGCCGAGTTTGACCAAATTGGGGGTGTGGGTGCGCTAGAGCACGCGCGTCGATGTGGGGGTGGTGGATCGTCGTCTCGATCGATGTAACGACCCGTAAATTTTTAATAATTTTTATTTGTTTTATTAATATATTTAATTGAATTTTTGTAAAATTTTAAACAATAAAATTTTGAAATAAAAATTTGATATTTGAAATGCGTCTACTTAAGCATGGCAACTGGTAAATTTTCATCAGAAAATATGGAAGTTTATTTTCTTGTGTAATTCTATTTCAATTTAAATCAGCTAATAATGGATGATAATAAAATGTTTTCCAAACCTGAATATTTTTATATAATAAATTTGTAAATCATCTTCTGAGTGAGACGTCATATTTCATTTCGTCAAATTTGGACTACTATTGCTCCGTTTACCTTAATTCCGGCGTTTTAGCAGCATTTTTTGTACCGATTATTGACTTTTGATAGGATGATCGTACCATTGACATCTGTATACTGTTTTGATCGTCTCGTCGTGCTGATCTCTACGGTATATTCATTTGTGTATTTTGAAGTTTGGTGCGCGGTGCAATCTATGAAACGTTTAGTGTATCGGCTCCGCAACCAACTCTTTTTGGTCTCTCTGTCCTTTCATTTTCCCACCGTATAAAATCCAATAGCCATTAGACTTTATATATTCCCTGGAATTAATATGCAACCCTTTCTATTCCCTATGATCATATATTTCTGGTGGAATTCCTTTAGTCTCTTCTTTCGGTTCAAAGGGAAGAAAAAAAATAGGTATGTTATAACTGTACAATCCTCATCCCTTCTTCTCTCTGAAGCTACCCTCGTCCCCTCCCTCTCGCTGACACATGCTAGCTCATCACCGAAGTTCGCACCACATTTCGACCGAGATCCCATCAACCCGACCACCGAACTCGACATCCACTTACCTTTCCTCTCCTCTGCTCCAATCTCGACACGCCCACGCAACCCACGGTTCACGCCTCCTCCTCCTTCACACAGCAAGCACGCCACCCTAGCACAGTAGCAGTCGATCCCCATCAAGACAAACCTCCACCGATGCTTTTTTCCTTCCACCTCATTTCCCCGAGCCTGAGTCACCTCTAGCCGTACCTCTGGCCATGCCTCTTCCTGTTGCATATATATATACGTAAGTCGTTCGTCGTTTATATATTTATTTACTTAAACTATAATCTGTAAGTTTATATGCGGCATATGTCGTTTTATATTTGGATGTTATAAGTTATGTTGTGACGACCGCCCATGACCCCTGCACTGAACATAGAAATAGTGCGCTGTAAAGTGTGCCAGGCAGCCATGGACGGTTGCCAAGGTAAAGTTAAAACAGCAGAATCTATCGTATAACTCACAGCGCATGGATAAGATACAATAGAAAGTATATATAGTGAAGCTTTACAGAACAAAATCTCTATTAAACCTCATAATAGTTTGGTACAACATCTGAATAGTCAATACATCAAGCCTCACTACATATCACTCAGAGAATATACAAGCAGCGGAACATCCCGTACATATAGTAAGAAACTAATATGCAAGCCTCCAGCTCGTCTTCGTCATCAGCATCGTCGGTCACTAAGAACAGCACCTGTCACCTGCTACCTAGTCTGCCCATCCCAAAATGGATGAACAGCCCAAGGTAATAAGAGTGGAACATAAAACCTTGAGTCAGACAACAGTCTTAGTGAGCGGTAAATTAACTAACAACATACCAAAAGAGCATAAAGGTAAAAGGAATAGGAATCCAACCCTCCCACTCCACCTCTTTCTACAGTGATAGCCCCCAGACACACTAAGCAGAAATAAACATAGCAAAGCAGACATTTAAAGTAAAGCAATTATCACTCGAGTCAAGGTCGGTGTTTTCCAAGTACAAACCCCCAAGGCCTAAACCAAGACCAGATAAGCACCCAGAAAACATCGCTCTTGAGACCGAATGACGATACAACCAAACATCCATGACTCTGGCTATCACTGTTATCATTGCTTCGATACCACCGTTAATTGAATGACCGACACATTCTTTCAGCCGTCCGTCAAGGGTTAATGGCAACCCCGGTTCTAGACAGAACTCCGCACGTCGTCGCAGCCCGTGCCTAGGACTATCGAATCTGCCCAGAGTACTCGACTACAATCATAGTCTTTAGGGACTATCGAATCTGCCCAACGTACTCTTGCTTTGAGCCTGCTAGAACCTTCAACAACGATGAAATCTCAGCCTCCTAGTCATCCTCCTCGACGACTATTTCCAAACTAGCTCAAGCGCCTCTCGAGCAAACCATTATCCTCAACTCGAACCATTTCACCGAGTTATCAACATGCTTGGAATGATCCCGTCTGGATTAAACCAAGGCTATCTCATACCATGCCTCGCTTCATCTTATCATAGCAAAGCCTCATCTCAACATCAACATCATTAAATCTATCCATATGAGCTTCATCATCCGCCACATATGCCACGAGCAGCTTTTCCAATTCAAGAGCCTTTCCAGCTTTTGAATCATCTTCGACTAACTTGTCCAAATCAAATCATCAATCAACTAATTTACAACAATCAATCAAGTCAAACATTAATCCAAGTAATCAAGCATTCAAACATGATCAAATAAACAATTATAACAATAATGGCAATCTTGTAATTAAAGAGACTAAATCTAACAAGCATGAATCATGAGCAATATCTTTATAACTTGATGAATGAACTTGCATAGGTTAATCATGTAGTAAAATGTATGTCAAATCATCATGAACAATAGATCTACACTTAAGTTTATGAAAATACATGGAAATCACTATTTTAACACCAAATCAAGCCAACAATCCGATATACTCCTTTGGATCCGTGTGAGGGATAATCACCACTCACCAAATCACCTAAACACCTCAAAAGCAACACACTTCAGATCTGGACAGCGAAGAATCTAACTCGATCTATCAAAACTCCGCTTCAAACGATGAAATCTCTCTTCTATGGTTGAAGATCTTCAATCTAAGCTCTTGGATCTTCGATTTGATCTTCGATTCGGATGGAAGGAATCACAAGATTAGAGTGGAGAAAAGAAGTGAAGAAGTATAGAACTCGAGCTCTCAAAATAGCAGCACTTCGTTGCTTCAAAATCCAGATCCCAAAAATGAAGAAGAACCCGCCTATTTATAGGCTGATTTCCCTTAGGTCGTTTGCTCGCTATTAGGTCGCCCACGACCTAAAAATTGCCGTAAAAACCCCGACCTAACGACCTACAAATCTCACGACCTAACGCATGCGCACGACCTAACAGCTTAGCCTCTACGCGACCTAACACATGTGCGCGACCTAACAGCTTAGCCTCTATGCGACCTAACATGTCACGACCTAATAACTCATGCGACCTAACAACTCACGACCTAACATTCTTAGGTCGTCTAGCGACCTAACTAACACGGCATAGACTCAACGACCTAATCACTTAACTTGTCCACAACCTAACTACCTTAGGTCGTTAACTCACTCACCCTTAGGTCGCTGACCCCTTAAGTCGCCAACTACTACAACTAACTCCCTTAGGTCGCTCGACCAACCTAAACTACAACACGACCTAACCCCTTAGGTCGTCTAAACCCTTAAGTCGCTCAAACCTTAGGTCGCCTATTCCTTAGGTCGCCTATTCCTTAGGTCGTTAACTTTCTTAGGTCGTCAATTCCTTAGGTCGCCAATTTCCTATAGGTCGCTAACTCCTATAGGTCGCTGTCTTACCTTAGGTCGCTTCACGACCTAACCTTCTCCACGACCTAAGTCCCAACACGAAATCTTCTTAGGTCGCTCCAATCCCTTAGGTCGTTCACTCGACCTAACCTACCCCACGACCTAAGCTATCACACGACCTAACTTCCAAACGACTTAAGCTATAGTCGACCTAAACTCTGGATGACTCAACAATACCAATAGTCTAATAGCAACTGTTTTACGATGTTTCGATCCGTAAAAATACGGGTCGTTACATATGCGCTGTTATATATAGTACCGTGTATTATATGATAAGAGTAACATGTGATTTGTTTATATAAGTTTTACATGAGTTTTAATATGTAAGTATATATATATATATATATATATATATATATATATATATATTTCGTGTATAAAGATAATCGGCATATAGCTATTTATAGTCTGTTATATGCAATGTTATATGAGTTTGCTTATAGATAAAGTTGTTTATAACATATAAATATATACAAAGTATATAATGTTTGTAAAGTTTTTAAATTTATAGATTTTATACAGTTTATAAATGGTATGCATGCTGCTGTATACATGTATTGATTTTCTATATATTAAGTTTGGTTCACAGTATAATGTTATATATATTTTTGTTTATAATATATATATTATTTTAGAAGAAGCATCAACTATGTTTTTGCAGAACATATATATGTAAATATATATATAGTTACAGTATTTATATATGTTAAAAGTAATATATTATATGTTAGTTATATATACTATGTTCATTTCAGAGTATATATGAATATTGTGTTAGTTTATAAATTATTGGTTATAAAATATGTAGTTATGAAAGTATACCTGCCAATGTATAAGTTTATATAGTCTGTATATGTATTTTTGAATAGCTTACATATATATTTATTTATGCATATAACCTACATATGTTGTCTAGTTGTATAATGTTATAATGTTTTTGCAGTGAATAAAATATATGATATATATGTTGATTTTAATATATGTGTTTTTATTTAAAACAATGATTTTAATATTGATTTGTAAATATATATATATATATATATATCTTATTCTTAATATATGGTTGGATTTAAGATATGACTTTATATATATATATATATAGTTATATATAAGTTCACTTATATCAATTATCTTCATCGATCCAGTTCTAGTTTGATTCCGTCTATTCCTATTTATCAGCTTTGTCCGTCAAATTTGTGCCAATATAGCTTTGCTTTGGAAGTCGTGCTTGCATTTCGTAACTCAATTTCATTGTCTATCCTCTCTAGCCTCGAAAGGTGAGTAATCACTCACGATTAACGTTCTTATATTTATTAAATTTGATTTCAATTGAAACGACAATTGAAATATGCTGCTGTTAGTTATTTACACTGCCATATATATGCTATTATCTGTATCTATTCACCTGTGACATCTGACACCATTATCTGTTATTTATATTAATGATATATGCCTGTTATATTATTATCATATCTGTTATCACTCTGCAGTTCCCTGTTAGTATAGAATTCCCTATGGGTTGAAATGATACATACCCGAACGATCTGTAGAATAAGGGAAAATCGTTATGGGTTGAAATGATAAACCCAAGCGATTTTCATTGAATTGAATTTGGGATTGCGAGTTGAAAAGATATATACCCGTATATATTTAAATTGCGGATTGAAATGATAAATATCCGTATCACCTGACCATAGGATAGAAAATTATAAACAGACACCGTTGGTATATATATATTTTTGAAATGATTTCCAAATTTTTAAAAGGAAATATATATGGTTCTAATAAATATTGATTTTAAATATTATATACATAAATAAATGTTATTTTTATAAAGGTTTAAATTTAGATTTTTAAAGTTATATAGTTGGAAATTTTAAATTTATAAGTTAGTTTTGAAGATATAATTTTTAAGATTTGTTTATAATTTTTACTATTTTAAAATATATATATATATATATTAAGTTTTAGAATAAAAATAAGTTTAATAATAAGATTTAATTTAATAAATTTTGATTTAATTAATATATAATATGTTTAAGTATTTATTTAAAATTATATTTTAAGATAAATTTTATAATAATTTTAATAAATTTAGGTTGGAAATATAAATTTGAAATTGATTTGGAATAGTATTCTTTTAAGAATTATATTTAAATAAAATCGATTCGAAACTTATTGAATTTGAGATTTTAAAGATACGATTTTATAACTTGGGTTTGATCTAAAGTGATTAAATGAATATTTCAAGTTTAAGTAAATTGAAGGGAATATTTAGTTTATTTAAATTGTAATTTAAGGTTTTATTTAAATGATATTAAATTGATTAAGTGAATATTTCAATATTAAATAATGGTAATGAATTTGAAATATAAATGAATTTATCAAAATTAAGTTTTGTAAATGTTTGAATATCTAAAGCTTTGAAATCTATTGAAGTTGAAACGGTTAAATTTGTAGTTTATATCTATATTTGAAAACGATATAAAATGGTTTATTGAGATTTGAATTGAAATGGAAGAACTGAAATTTGATTTAAATGGGATTTTGGAATTCGAGTTGATTTGAATCGATTGTGAACTTTGAGGAAACTATTTTATTATATAAACTAATTTATTATATATATATATACCATTTTTAATATAAAACTATTTTTAATATACTAATTATTTTAATATAGACTATTTAATTTATAGCTATTTTTATATACAAATTATTTTATTACATTAACTATTTAATTTATAACTATTTTATATAAAAATTATTTTATTACATCAACTATTTTATTTATAACTATTTTAATATATATACTATTATTAATATCTAAACTGTTTAAGAGGAAAGTGTTATGGATTTCTGTAACGCCCCACTCCGAGACCCACTGTAACAAAGAGTATTACGTGAGTAATACTGTCTGTTAAAGCGGAGAATAGAGTATAGTGGAAGCGACCATCTATAATCAAGCTATAACTATCTACCGAATACGTCGAAAGGTGGAATCTATTTAAATTTTTCTCAATCAGGTGGTTCGACATATTCGGTAAATACTTATAACGAAATTACAAATGGCTAAAGATCTATCAGGACAAAGCATAATAACATAATGAAATAGCATCACAGAACAGAATCACATAACAGATATAAAATCCCAGAACAATACATCATCAATACAGATCCAAATACTAAAAGTGGGTACAAAGCCACTGCCCACACATGTGAGTCAAAAATATGTACATATCAAAGTCTGAATAATAACAGAGTAGCGGAACAGTGGACAAATAAAAGCGCTATCTAACAGCATAGCAGATAATGTCCAAGCGGAAGCACAGAAGCTAAGTCCAAAGACCTAACCTGAAACAACTCGGTCTGACCTGAGCGAAAACACTCGGGTCAGGCTAGCTAAACAATCAGTAATAGCTGAGATATATAATAATGCGGTACATAAATAAAACAGTACTTATCCAAAGAGAAATATATTATGAACCACATGAATATAATGACGATCCCTAATCATCAGTAAACGATAAAAATCTCCAAAGAGAAATCAACACCAAAGTGTAGAATAAATAAAATCGCCTCATATCATCGGCGTAGCCAAAGCTATAAAAAGATGCCCATAGGCAATAATCCCAATAGTGACCAGAGTCTGTGATCAATGCCCAAGCAAAGATCGATGCTCCAAAGAGCCATGGGGATATACTGAAAAGACAATGAAATCAAACACTGAAAAGCAGTGTCCAGAGACACTGTGGATCCATAAGGTAATCGCACTTACATCGTATGGTTCCATAGAACCAACACCGAATGGCGGTACTCGAATGGATATAAAAATAATCAGATAATACAAGTTTTGCACGTGCACCGACTAGAGTCGTTGTTGCCAAGTACTGTAGAGTTGTGATCGATCACTCGCACCGATGCGAAACGCGCGAGACGGCGAGATCCTTCCCAGAAGGATAAAGGCCCAGAGGCACACGCCGAAAAATAAACTGCTCCATAGAGCAGGTGTCCAGAGACGGTTGCCCAGAGGCGTGGTGACCCAAAGGTCCAGTACTGGCCGCCCAGAGGCTAATGTGTCACTAACTTCTTGGAGAGGAACCCACAAAGTGTTAACAATGAGTCCCATACCCCACGTTCGCACTAAACGGTTTCCTAACCAATAGCAAGCTCACACTCCAAACAATAAAAAGTCTACCTCATATCATCGGTAAACTAGACCCAAAGGTCAAAACGATCAATCGAATAGGTCGGGGATTAACCGGAAAGAAAATACACACGGTTTCCATAGGCCGGAGATTTCCTAACCGTTTAAGCACCTTTCCACTTCGCTCGACGTGCTAAAAGTGAGTGTGAGATTTTTATTATAGAAAATAATGGTGTAAAACGGATTTATAATTGATTTTCGGAATCACTTTTAAAACGGTCTTTTGAAAGGTCTCCTATTATGGAGTAATTAATTTAATAATTAAAATAATATTATATAATAATTTTCAAAAGCCATTTAGGAGTGAAAAATCTTTTGAAAATGATTCATAAAACCCGTGTACGAAATCTAGAGACAAATCTCAAAGAAATCAATGAAAACCAGAAAATCATCAAAAATATTCTAAGTGTTTGTAAACATTCAAAAACAGCTGTGAACTCAAGTTCGATAATTTATTTGGACCAGCAAACTGTGTCCAAATGTCATGAAAATTTGCAGGCATGTAGTCCAACATCCCTACTTAAATATGCAAAAATAATTTCTGGATTCCGAGTTGAGACGAAGTGGCAGCGACGTCTCAAAGTTAGACCCAGAACAAGATTTACACTGTTTACAAACAGCGACTAGAGTTCAACTTCGACACGAAATTCGAAGTACCAAACGAACTCCAATGTTGTCCAAATTTTCCTGAGATGGAGTTCAGAACTCCACCTTTCTAATGAGACCAAAAACGTTGAATTCCGACTTCCGATGCGAACGTGGAGGCATCGCGGAGTGGCGCTCAAAAGCTGGAAACAGAAGGGATATTTGATTTTCATTCTAAGTGTTTGACCATTCAAAAACTGCTGCGAACCCAAGTTCGTCAATTTATTTGGACCAGCAAACTGAATGCAAATGACATGAAAACTGGTAGGAATATAGTCCAACATCCCTACTATAAGATGCAAAAAGAATTTCTGGAATCCGAGTTGAGACGAAGTAGCAGCGACGTCTCAAAGTTGGACCCAGAACAAGATTCACACTGTTTACAAACAGCGACAAGAGTTCAACTTCGACACGAAATTCGAAGTACCAAAAGAATGCCGATGATGCCTAAATTTTATAGAGATGGAGTTCGAAACTCCACCTTTCCAACGAGACCAAAAACGTCGAATTCCGACTTCGGATGCGATCGTGGCGGCATCGCGAAGTGGAGAAAAAAATCTGGAACAGGGTTTAAAAAAAAATTATTTATTATTTTTTTTTCTTTTTTTTTTCTCGGGACAGTGGTAAGAATGTACAATTTTAACCAAAATAACTTCGAAATTTCATGAAACTCAAAACATGAAAGTTTTAGCTCTAAATCTAAGCTTTCCAGAACATCCAAAATTATTAGATTTGGATAAGAAACGAGAGAGATACATGCAAAACAATATCAGATTGAAACTCAAGATAACTTGTTAAAGACAGAATTGGTCTTCTGTCTTTGACCGCATTTCAGGTCATCTAAATGGCAATATTACAGAAAACTCACTGAACAAAAATTATAGCATATGTTTTAAGCTTTCCGGAACATCCAAAATTTTCTAATTCGGATCAAAAACGAGTAACTTATGGCCAAATCAATTTCAGGGTTTTATTTTATCAACCTTGTAGTTTGTTGTCAGGTCAGCGACAAACAAACGTGATTTCGACCATTGAAACCACAAAATTAGGCAAAGCTCAAAACATGAAAGTTATAGGCTACAGAATAAGCTTTTCAGAACTTCAAGAAAATCTTAATTCCGATTTAAGATGAATGGGATATGCCTAATTTACTAGCAGCAATAAACTAATTATAATTTCAGCTAGCATATATTACCTCTTTCCAAGCAATGAAAAGAAGATCAAAGAGTTTCACAATCTAAATGCACAAAAAATAGAGGATTACAAAATAATTTCAGAAATTAAAGAATGAATTAGAGGTGGGTTTTGTGATTGTTATTACCTCTTTTAGTAGTTTGGATTAACTCTCTTTGATTTGGTGTAGATTGGAGTCTTGCTTAGGAGGCCATGACTAGGTTTTGGAGCTTTCTAATTAGGTTTTAGTGGTTATGAAATGAAGTGTTGGCTGAAATGGGAGAGTAAAAGATACTTTATAGGCTAATGGTTAGGGTTATTGGATCTAATACCCATTAGGACTTTGTATTATTCATGTGCATACATATATAGGCAATTTTCTCTAAGTACACTCTACATACAAATTACTAAATACATTTCAAACCATAGAAAATTATGAAAATATGTTAACAATTACTTTTAGCCATTTCATAAAATCCTATATCAACAATATTTTACATTTTAACCCCTAATTTTTCCAAAACACCGTTTATAGTTAATATTAGCCAAAATCACCATTTTGCAAATAAATTGCAAATTAATTTCCCAAATCAAATATTGCACTATTTTACACATATAAAATTTTGCAATAATATAAATTACAAATTTCCCTAATTAATTTCCTTGAAATGCCCCATTTTACACTTAAGCCCAAAATATTAATTTATTCAAAATGACTAAATTTTGAACAAATTAGCCACATTAAAAATTCATTAATAGCTCCAATTAAATTAAAATCCCAATTTTAGTTTATTATTTGGTAACCGCAATCACGGGTTGTTACAGACTCCCCCTCTTAAGAAAATTGCGTCCCCGCAATTCCTTAACTATAGAAGTCGTCTATAACATCTAATCCACAAAAGGAATACAGAAGACGGAGCTCGATTTCGAATATCACACATAGAAAGAGTCTCAAGAATATCGTCGATGAAAACCAGAACGAATCTATTGATGTATTCCCGGAATACTCGATTCATGAGATCGACGAATAAAGCTGGAGCGTTCGTCAAGCCGAACGGCATGACCAACTACTCAAAAGAACCATAACGAGTGCGAAAAGCTGTAAGAGGAATGTTGTCTTCGGCGACTCGTAGTTGATGGAATCCGGTGGTTAGGTCGAGCTGAGAGAAGACCTTCGCACCGCTCAACTGATCAAACATGTCGTACCGGGAATTGGAGTTAGACATGATTCAATGATAGATAATTAATTAAGGAATACTACGGAATATAACGGATTCCTATACATATTCCTAACTTATCTATCAATAAACATAAGGAAGGGATTTGATTTAATTCGGATCTAATTTAAAATGTATTGTACTAAGTGTATCTGTTCTGTGTTTATTATGCTTATTCCTGAAACCAGGCTCTGATACCAAGCTGTAACGCCCCACTCCGAGACTCACTGTAACAAAGAGTATTATGGGAGTAATACTGTCTGTTAAAGCGGAGAATAGAGTATAGTGGGAGCGACCATTTATAATCAAGCTATAACTATCTACCGAATACGTCGAAAGGTGGAATCTATTTAAATTTTTCTCAATCAGGTGGTTCGACATATTCGGTAAATACTTATAACGAAATTACAAATGGCTAAAGATCTATCAGGACAAAGCATAATAACATAATGAAATAGCATCACAGAACAGAATCACATAACAGATATAAAATCCCAGAACAATACATCATCAATACAGATCCAAATACTAAAAGTGGGTACAAAGCCACTGCCCACACATGTGAGTCAAAAATACGTACATATCAAAGTCTGAATAATAACAGAGTAGCGGAACAGTGGACAAATAAAAGCGCTATCTAACAGCATAGCAGATAATGTCCAAGCGGAAGCACAGAAGCTAAGTCCAAAGACCTAACCTGAAACAACTCGGTCTGACCTGAGCGAAAACACTCGGGTCAGGCTAGCTAAACAATCAGTAATAGCTGAGATATATAATAATGCGGTACATAAATAAAACAGTACTTATCCAAAGAGAAATATATTATGAACCACATGAATATAATGACGATCCCTAATCATCAGTAAACGATAAAAATCTCCAAAGAGAAATCAACACCAAAGTGTAGAATAAATAAAATCGCCTCATATCATCGGCGTAGCCAAAGCTATAAAAAGATGCCCATAGGCAATAATCCCAATAGTGACCAGAGTCTGTGATCAATGCCCAAGCAAAGATCGATGCTCCAAAGAGCCATGGGGATATACTGAAAAGACAATGAAATCAAACACTGAAAAGCAGTGTCCAGAGACACTGTGGATCCATAAGGTAATCGCACTTACATCGTATGGTTCCATAGAACCAACACCGAATGGCGGTACTCGAATGGATATAAAAATAATCAGATAATACAAGTTTTGCACGTGCACCGACTAGAGTCGTTGTTGCCAAGTACTGTAGAGTTGTGATCGATCACTCGCACCGATGCGAAACGCGCGAGACGGCGAGATCCTTCCCAGAAGGATAAAGGCCCAGAGGCACACGCCGAAAAATAAACTGCTCCATAGAGCAGGTGTCCAGAGACGGTTGCCCAGAGGCGTGGTGACCCAGAGGTCCAGTACTGGCCGCCCATAGGCTAATGTGTCACTAACTTCTTGGAGAGGAACCCGCAAAGTGTTAATAATGAGTCCCATACCCCACGTTCGCACTAAACGGTTTCCTAACCAATAGCAAGCTCACACTCCAAACAATAAAAAGTCTACCTCATATCATCGGTAAACTAGACCCAAAGGTCAAAACGATCAATCGAATAGGTCGGGGATTAACCGGAAAGAAAATACACACGGTTTCCATAGGCCGGAGATTTCCTAACCGTTTAAGCACCTTTCCACTTCGCTCGACGTGCTAAAAGTGAGTGTGAGATTTTTATTATAGAAAATAATGGTGTAAAACGGATTTATAATTGATTTTCGGAATCACTTTTAAAACGGTCTTTTGAAAGGTCTCCTATTATGGAGTAATTAATTTAATAATTAAAATAATATTATATAATAATTTTCAAAAGCCATTTAGGAGTGAAAAATCTTTTGAAAATGATTCATAAAACCCGTGTACGAAATCTAGAGACAAATCTCAAAGAAATCAATGAAAACCAGAAAATCATCAAAAATATTCTAAGTGTTTGTAAACATTCAAAAACAGCTGTGAACTCAAGTTCGATAATTTATTTGGACCAGCAAACTGTGTCCAAATATCATGAAAATTTGCAGGCATGTAGTCCAACATCCCTACTTAAATATGCAAAAAGAATTTCTGGATTCCGAGTTGAGACGAAGTGGCAGCGACGTCTCAAAGTTAGACCCAGAACAAGATTTACACTGTTTACAAACAACGACTAGAGTTCAACTTCGACACGAAATTCGAAGTACCAAACGAACTCCAATGTTGTCCAAATTTTCCTGAGATGGAGTTCGGAACTCCACCTTTCTACCGAGACCAAAAACGTTGAATTCCGACTTCCGATGCGTACGTGGAGGCATCGCGGAGTGGCGCTCAAAAGCTGGAAACAGAAGGGATATTTGATTTTCATTCTAAGTGTTTGACCATTCAAAAACTGCTGCGAAGCCAAGTTCGTCAATTTATTTGGACCAGCAAACTGAATGCAAATGACATGAAAACTGGTAGGAATATAGTCCAACATCCCTACTATAATATGCAAAAAGAATTTCTGGAATCCGAGTTGAGACGAAGTAGCAGCGTCGTCTCAAAGTTGGACCCAGAACAAGATTCACACTGTTTACAAACAGCGACAAGAGTTCAACTTCGACACGAAATTCGAAGTACCAAAAGAATGCCGATGATGCCTAAATTTTATAGAGATGGAGTTCGAAACTCCACCTTTCCAACGAGACCAAAAACGTCGAATTCCGACTTCGGATGCGATCGTGGCGGCATCGCGAAGTGGAGAAAAAAATCTGGAACAGGGTTTAAAATAAAATTATTTATTATTTTTTTTTCTTTTTTTTTCTCGGGACAGTGGTAAGAATGTACAATTTTAACCAAAATAACTTCGAAATTTCATAAAACTCAAAACATGAAAGTTTTAGCTCTAAATCTAAGCTTTCCAAAACATCCAAAATTATTAGATTTGGATAAGAAACGAGAGAGATACATGCAAAACAATATCAGATTGAAACTCAAGATAACTTGTTAAAGACAGAATTGGTCTTCTGTCTTTGAACGCATTTCAGGTCATCTAAATGGCAATATTACAGAAAACTCACTGAACAAAAATTGTAGCATATGTTTTAAGCTTTCCGGAAAATCCAAAATTATCTAATTCGGATCAAAAACGAGTAACTTATGGCCAAATCAATTTCAGGGTTTTATTTTATCAACCTTGTAGTTTGTTGTCAGGTCAGCGACAAACAAACGTGATTTTGACCATTGAAACCACAAAATTAGGCAAAGCTCAAAACATGAAAGTTATAGGCTACAGAATAAGCTTTCCAGAACTTCGAGAAAATCTTAATTCCGATTTAAGATGAATGAGATATGCCTAATTTACTAGCAGCAATAAACTAATTATAATTTCAGCTAGCATATATTACCTCTTTCCAAGCAATGAAAAGAAGATCAAAGAGTTTCACAATCTAAATGCACAAAAAATAGAGGATTACAAAATAATTTTAGAAATTAAAGAATGAATTAGAGGTGGGTTTTGTGATTGTTATTACCTCTTTTAGTAGTTTGGATTAACTCTCTTTGATTTGGTGTAGATTGGAGTCTTGCTTAGGAGGCCATGACTAGGTTTTGGAGCTTTCTAATTAGGTTTTAGTGGTTATGAAATGAAGTGTTGGCTGAAATGGGAGAGTAAAAGATACTTTATAGGCTAATGGTTAGGGTTATTGGATCTAATACCCATTAGGACTTTGTATTATTCATGTGCATACATATATAGGCAATTTTCTCTAAGTACACTCTACATACAAATTACTAAATACATTTCAAACCATAGAAAATTATGAAAATATGTTAACAATTACTTTTAGCCATTTCATAAAATCCTATATCAACAATATTTTACATTTTAACCCCTAATTTTTCCAAAACACCGTTTATAGTTAATATTAGCCAAAATCACCATTTTGCAAATAAATTGCAAATTAATTTCCCAAATCAAATATTGCACTATTTTACACATATAAAATTTTGCAATAATATAAATTACAAATTTCCCTAATTAATTTCCTTGAAATGCCCCATTTTACACTTAAGCCCAAAATATTAATTTATTCAAAATGACTAAATTTTGAACAAATTAGCCACATTAAAAATTCATTAATAGCTCCAATTAAATTAAAATCCCAATTTTAGTTTATTATTTGGTAACCGCAATCACGGGTTGTTACAATTTCAAAGTGTTATGGATTTCAAAGTGTTATGGATTTCAAAGTATTATATTTTCAAAGGGTTATGATTTCCAAAGTGTTATAATTTCAAGTGTTATAATTTCGAAAGAGCTATAATTTTGGAAAGTGTTATGATTTTGGAAATGAATATTATTTTGAGTGAGAAATGATATCGTATTGATATGGTTTTGAAATGGATATGATATTTTGGTTTTGAAGTATAAACTATTTTGAAATGACCACGGTGTTATAATAACGTTTGGTCGTTAATAACGTATATTACTGCATAGTAGATAGTTCCACGGATCCTTAGAGGATGGCTAAACATCCTTTGAGTTACTTGTATTTCAGTTGATATTTCACTCGAAGTTGGATTTATTGATATAAGAATGTTAATCCTGACTCGAGTGTTTTTTGTTTTGCTTTACGCTCGGGTCAGACTGAGTGGCATAGTGTTCGAGAGTCACCTTTGGAGTTGGAGCTTCGCTTGGAGATCCAGCTATATCTATTCAGCTTCCTGTTATTCAGTTGACTCCAGTGATGTATTCAGATTTTGTTATTTGACAATTGTACTGAGACTTCTATGTATTCGAGGCTTCTGTTGTATCTTGTTTAACTCTGTTATATATATATAGTAGCTTCATGAACTACTATTCTTTTATTTCCGCTGCTTATTGTTTATTACTCTGTGCTTGTGATACTGTGATTTGTTTATTTACTGTATATGCTGAGTTTTGTCAAATATATATTAACAATCTGATATTTTGAGCAATTCAAGTCCGACATGTGCGGATGCGAATGGTTGAAAATATCAGGATGTTACAGTTGGTATCAGAGCTCTGGTTTTAGGCAAAACTCAACATATAAAGTAAATTTAATTACGGAATCACCTTCGTTCGAGCTGGAGTTCTTCCTTTTTGATTCGAATTTCCTTTGAATTTTGGAACTCTCCCATTCATTCTGGAATCCATTCTTATCTTTCCCTATCTAAATTCTTCTTGATTCTGGAGTATCCCATAGCTTCACTGTATGAATTGTAAAGGGGTGAAACTCCTTTACAACATGCATCAATTGAAACTCCTTTACAACAGGCATCGATTCACTAAAGATTTCTGAATACTCGGTTTAGATGCTACTATCTCTTTCTATGCCTGAATTCTATCTCTTGCGATCGGATGTCAATTTGCCTCAGAATTCTGCATCGATCTTATTCTTGAAGTCACGGTTGACTTTGTTAAGGTCACCCGTGATTAATATAAGGCTATCCATCTTCATCTTTTGTAATTTAATTATCATATCTTCCTACCGAGTCTGTTTTCTGGATTGGAATTCTCTTTGATTAGGACTCCTCTAATTTAGAATCTCATATGGCTTTTCATACAACGAAATTGATTTTGAAATTTTTTTGACTCTTGTATAAGATGAACTTTATATAAGTATAAGGTGATTTTCAAAGATGTTGATTTTGGAAGGTATTCGATCTGAAGAGATAAACCTTATATATAACGGAATTTATATAAGAATGATTTGATATATTCGAGATTATTGATTTTAGAAAGTACTTTATCTGAAATGAAATCTTATATATAATGGAATTTATATAAGTACGATATTTGAAGCTTTGATTTTGAAAGCGTACAGTATATGGTATGTTATATTTTGAAGTAAGAGGTATGGGAAGTACCCTCCGTGAAGAAGTATAGTATGATATGCTTCGACCCAGATGGACTGGGGAATCCAGGAATGGATTCGACCGATAAACCCTAATATACTTGGGTGAATTCAGAAATGGATTTGAACTGATATGGTTGTCCGGACTTAAACACATGAGTTCCTCGATTTTTTTTGCAGGGTAGATGGTTCTTTAGTTTACCCAATGGAGGCGCTTTTGATTCAGGGATCTGTTGTTTATGGATCTTCCGGGAAGGAAGTGCATCCATTGCATAAATAATTAAATCAGCAGTTACCACTACAGTAGGGGTCGATGGTCCCTTGTTTATGAAATGGCTATAATATTTTTCTAGAATTCGGAAGGTGGAAGGATCTTCTGGAAAGTTTTGTGTCCATTGCGTAAATATTGGATCAGCAGCGGGTCACTACTATCGTATCATCATTGTTTGCATTAGATTTTGAGCGGTACTTCTCATACCTGTTTTTAAGTATTTTTCACTAGGTGTTGAAACAGGTCTACTAAGTACTTGGAGATTTCTAGTTTTACGCCTGATCAACGTACGACCAGAGTCTGCAAGAACGAGGATAAACCTGTTAAGACATCGAGTTATAAAAGTATTTTGATAAAGTAATATAAAGGATATTTTGATCATTTTTTTCTTTCTTTCTAAATAATTTAAATGTTTAAATATTGTTTAGTCATATACTACCTGGTTTAATAGTAAATTATTAGTGTTGTAAATATTTTAGAAGTTATAAATTAAATAAAACATATTTAAAGCAAATGAGTATTGATTATTAATAATGTTTGAAGGGTATCTTGAGATAAAATTAATAAATTTATGAATTATGGATTTAATGTTTTCAATAGCTTCTTTGTAAATATAAGTAATGATGTAAATAATTGTTTTCAAATAGTTTACATATACTTATAAAGGTGTTATTTAAATATTTAAATGGTATTTATAAATGAAGCAAGAAATTTTACAAATGAGTTTTGAAAAGTATTAAAGATAATTGATTTTCAAATGAAGCTTTCAAATGAATATTTCAAGTAAAATTTATATAAGTTTCTTTGAATGTATAATTTAAAGATATTATATAAACGAGAAAAAAAAATTGATTTGCGAAGTTTATTTATAGCAATATACTTGGAAAATAAATTTTGAATCTCTATTTTGGAAGTATAGTTTGGAATATTTACTTGAATTCGAAGTACTAATAGTAAATTTATTGATTTATTTACTGTTGAAATTTTGTATTAAACCATAATAAATGTTTTTCCATGATTTTAATATTCATTTTTTACAAGTGTGTAAAATTAATTATGAAGATACGAAATTCATACTTTGATTTAGGAATTTAATGTAAGATTTGAAGTATACTATTAGTTTCAGTTCAATAATCCTGAGTTTATACTTATTTTAAAAATAACGAGTCTAATAAATTATTGGATTTAAGGAAGTTTATTTTAAAGCTTATTATAATGTTTTGGTATAAATTTCTAACATTGTTTAGACTTTTGAGACAAATTAAAGAAATTCTATTTTGAAAGACACCTTTTGGTATCAAATATTAACAAATTGAAATTAAATCAACTCAATGAAATACCTTGAATTTAAATTAATTGTTGAATATTAATTAATGTAAATTGAAATTTATATGGTTTTAAAACTAATCGTTTTATCTTATCTTTCAATCTCGTTTTCTTTTTGGTTGTTTCTATTCTCCTACCTCCTTTCTTTTCGGGGATGAAAAGTTTTGAGTCAGGGAGAGTGTAACGACCCGTAAATTTTTAATAATTTTTATTTGTTTTATTAATATATTTAATTGAATTTTTGTAAAATTTTAAACAATAAAATTTTGAAATAAAAATTTAATATTTGAAATGTGTCTACTTAAGCATAGCAACTGGTAAATTTTCATCAGAAAATATGGAAGTTTTTTTTCTTGTGTAATTCTATTTCAATTTAAATCAGCTAATAATGGATGATAATAAAATGTTTTCCAAACCTGAATAATTTTATATAATAAATTTGTAAATCATCTTCTGAGTGAGACGTCACATTTCGTTTCGTCAAATTTGGACTACTATTGCTCCGTTTACCATAATTCCGGCGTTTTAGCGGCATTTTTGGTACCGATTATCGACTTTTGATAGGATGATCGTACCACTGGCATTTGTATTCCATTTTGATCGTCTCGTCGTGCTGATCTCTACGGTATATTCATTTGTGTATTTTGAAGTTCGGTGCGCGGTGCAATCTGCGAAACGTTTAGTGTATCGGCTCCGCAACCAACTCTTTTTGGTCTCCCTGTCCTTTCATTTTCCCACCGTATAAAATCCAATAGCCACTAGACTTTATATATTCCCTGGAATTAATACGCAACCCTTTCTATTCCCTATGGTCATATATTTCTGGTGGAATTCCTTTAGTCGCTTCTTTCGGTTCAAAGGGAAGAAAAATAATAATAGGTATGTTATAACTGTACAATCCTCATCCCTTCTTCTCTCTAAAGCTACCCTCGTCCCCTCCCTCTCGCTGACACATGCTAGCTCATCACCGAAGTTCGCACCACATTTCGACCGAGATCCCATCAACTCGACCACCGAACTCGACATCCACTTACCTTTCCTCTCCTCTGCTCCAATCTCCACATGCCCACGCAACCCACAGTTCACGCCTCCTCCTTCACGCAGCAAGCACGCCACCCTAGCACCGTAGCAGCCGATCCCCATCAAGCCAAACCTCCACCGATGCTTTTTCCCTTCCACCTCATTTCCCCGAGCCCGAGTCACCTCTGGTCGTACCTCTGTCCATGCCTCTTCCTATTGCATATATATATACATAAGTCGTTCGTCGTTTATATATTTATTTACTTAAACAATAATCTGTAAGTTTATATGTCATATGTCGTTTTATATTTGGATTTTATAAGTTATGTGCTGTTATATATAGTACCGTGTATTATATGATAAGAGTAACATGTGATTTGTTTATATAAGTTTTACATGAGTTTTAATATGTAAGTGTGTGTGTGTATATATATATATATATATATATCGTGTATAAACATAATCGGCATATAGCTATTTATAGTCTGTTATATGCAATGTTATATGAGTTTGTTTATAGATAAAGTTGTTTATAACATATAAATATATACAAAGTATATAATGTTTATAAAGTTTTTAAAGTTATAGATTTTATACAGTTTATAAATGGTATGCATGCAGCTGTATACATATATTGATTTTCTATATATTAAGTTTGGTTCACAGTATAATGTTATATATATTTTTGTTTATAATATATATTATTTTAGAAGAAGCATCAACTATGTTTTTGCAGCACGTATGTGTGTGTATATATATATATAGTTACAGTATTTATATATGTTAAAAGTAATATATTATATGTTAGTTATATATACTATGTTCATTTCAGAGTATATATGGATATTGTGTTAGTTTATATATTATTAGTTATAAAATATGTAGTTATGAAAGTATACCTGCCAGTGTATAAGTTTATATAGTCTGTATATGTATTTTTGAATAGCTTACATATATATTTATTTATGCATATAACCTACATATTTTGTCTAGTTATATAATGTTATGATGTTTTTGCAGTGAATAAAATATATGATATATATGTTGATTTTAATATATGTGTTTTTATTTAAAACAATGATTTTAATATTGATTTGTAAATAAATATAATATATATATATATATATATATATCTTATTCTTAATATATGGTTGGATTTAAGATATGACTTTATATATATATATATAGTTATATATAAGTTCACTTATATCAATTATCTTCATCGATCCAATTCTGATTTGATTCCGTCTATTCCTATTTATCAGCTTTGTCCGTCAAATTCGTGCCAATATAGCTTTGCTTTGGAAGTCGTGCTTGCATTTCGTAACTCAATTTCATTGTCTATCCTCTCTAGCCTCGAAAGGTGAGTAATCACTCATGATTAACGTTCTTATATTTATTAAATTTGATTTCAATTGAAACGACAATTGAAATATGCTGTTGTTAGTTATTTACACTGCCATATATATGCTATTATCTGTATCTATTCACCTGTGACATATGACACCATTATCTGTTATTTATATTAATGATATATGCCTGTTATATTATTATCATATCTGTTATCACTCTGCAAGTTCCCTGTTAGTATAGAATTCCCTATGGGTTGAAATGATACATACCCGAACGATCTGTAGAATAAGGGAAAATCGTTATGGGTTGAAATGATAAACCCAAGCGATTTTCATTGAATTAAATTTGGGATTGCGGGTTGAAAAGATATATACCCGTATATATTTAAATTGCGGATTGAAATGATAAATATCCGTATCACCTGACCATAGGATAGAAAATTATTAATGGACACCATTGGTATATATATATATATTTGAAATGATTTCCAAAGTTTTAAAAGGAAATATATATGGTTCTAATAAATATTGATTTTTAAATATTATATACATAAATAAATGTTATTTTTATAAAGGTTTAAATTTAGATTTTTAAAGTTATATAGTTGGAAATTTTAAATTTATAAGTTAGTTTTGAAGATATAATTTTTAAGATTTGTTTATAATTTTTACTATTTTAAAATATATATATATATATATATTAATTTTTAGAATAAAAATAAGTTTAATAATAAGATTTAATTTAATAAAGTTTGATTTAATTAATATATAATATGTTTAATTATTTATTTAAAATTATATTTTAAGATAGATTTTATAATAATTTTAATAAATTGAGGTTGGAAATATAAATTTGACATTGATTTGGAATAGTATTCTTTTAAGAATTATATTTAAATAAAATCGATTCGAAACTTATTGAATTTGAGATTTTAAAGATATGATTTTATAACTTGGTTTTGATCTAAAGTGATTAAATGAATATTTCAAGTTTAAGTAAATTGAAGGGAATATTTAGTTTATTTAAATTGTAATTTAAGGTTTTATTTAAATGATATTAAATTGACTAAGTGAATATTTCAATATTAAATAATGGTAAAGTTGAATTTGAAATATAAATGAATTTATCAAAATTGAGTTTTGTAAATGTTTGAATATCTACTTTGAAATCTATTGAAGTTGAAATGGTTAAATTTGTAGTTTATATCTATATTTGAAAACAATATAAAATGGTTTATTGAGATTTGAATTGAAATGAAAGAACTGAGATTTGATTTAAATGGGATTTTGGAATTCGAGTTGATTTGAATCGATTGTGAACTTTGAGGAAACTATTTTATTATATAAACTAATTTATTATATATATATATACCATTTTTAATATAAAACTATTTTTAATATACTAATTATTTTAATATAGACTATTTAATTTATAGCTATTTTTATATACAAATTATTTTATTACATTAACTATTTAATTTATAACTATTTTATATAAAAATTATTTTATTACATTAACTATTTTATTTATAACTATTTTAATATATATACTATTATTAATATCTAAACTGTTTAAGAGGAAAGTGTTATGGATTTCAAAGTGTTATGGATTTCAAAGTATTATATTTTCAAAGGGTTATGATTTCCAAAGTGTTATAATTTCAAGTGTTATAATTTTGAAAGAGCTATAATTTTGGAAAGTGTTATGATTTTGGAAATGAATATTATTTTGAGTGAGAAATGATATCGTATTGATATGGTTTTGAAATGGATATGATATTTTGGTTTTGAAGTATAAACTATTTTGAAATGACCACGGTGTTATAATAACGTTTGGTCGTTAATAACGTATATTACTGCATAGTAGATAGTTCCACGGATCCTTAGAGGATGGCTATCCCAAACATCCTTTGAGTTACTTGTATTTCAGTTGATATTTCACTCGAAGTTGGATTTATTGATATAAGAATGTTAATCCTGACTCGAGTGTTTTGTGTTTTGCTTTACACTCGGGTCAGACTGAGTGACAAAGTGTTCGAGAGTCACCTTTGGAGTTGGAGCTTCGCTTGGAGATCCAGTTGTATCTATTCAGCTTCCTGTTATTCAGTTGACTCCAGTGATGTATTCAAATTTTGTTATTTGACAATTGTACCGAGACTTCTATGTATTCGAGGCTTCTGTTGTATCTTGTTTAACTCTGTTATATATATAGTAGCTTCATGATCTACTATTCTTTTATTTCTGCTGCTTATTGTTTATTACTCTGTGCTTGTGATTCTATGATTTGTTTATTTACTGTACATGCTGAGTTTTATCAAATATAAATTAACAATATGATATTTTGAGCAATTCAAGTCTGACATGTGCGGATGCGAATGGTTGAAAATATCAGGATGTTACAATCGACGATGGTGGCGTGTGGTTCGATGGAAGGATGTGATGTTGGGTTTGTTTCCTCCTGGCACGTGCGTTCACGAAGGAGAGGGAGATAGACGAGAGTGGTCGTGATTTACTAAAGATGAAACGAGCGGCCAGATTTGTTTTAGGGTAATAAAAAAAGAAAAAAAAAGAGATTTGTCTTTATAAATTGTATTCAAACTTATAAAATGTATATCTTGGTCATGCGATGTCCGATTGAGATGAAACAAGCGGCGTTGGAATCGTGGCGACGAGCACTACGTCATGGAATAGATTTGGAGTTATTTGGAGCTAGTTAAAATTTTAGGTAAATCGAATGTCGTTCGATTTGATTTGAAATTGAAAACTCAAGGTGTGTGTTTTATAACGCTCACAACGTACTAGAATATTTTTATGCTAGTTAAATCTGAAATTATGAAGTGATATAAATTTATTGATTGCTGTTTGATAAATTTAATTGTTATCCAAATTGTCATCTGAATTAACTGTTATAAATTAAAATTGACAGTTAGATTTGAAATTGGGATTGAATTGCCAGTAAAATAGCCGATATTAATAACTATGAAATTGGTGTGAATTATATTGTGTGTTTGTATGATTGATTGCGATGGATGCTATTGGTTGATATTTTGGATGTTTATTTATTCTGATATATCCTATTGTCACCCTGTATATTATTCACAGTATATAAAGTGTAAATTGAATTATTTCGAATAAATTTAGAAATAGGTTGAAATGATATATAACTATGACACTGTGATTTGGATTGAAATGATATATATCCACCCTTGAAATTAAATTGAAATAACTGATCACTTGTCCATAGGATAGATAATTATATACGAACACCGGATTGGTTAAATTAAATGATTTAAAAAAATTTGATTTGAAATTATTTAAATGGTTTTGATTTAAAAGAAATAAAAATCAAGTTTATAGAAATCAAATTATTTTCGAGCATGAGCCCTGAATGTTGAAATTTAAATTTGGTAATCGAAATTGTTTAAATAATTGAAGTTGAGATTTTGAAGTTATAATCGAAATAAAATTTGAATTTTTGGAAATCGACTTGTTTTTAAAACATTGGGTTTTTATTCGAACTTTGAATATTGCTAAGTCAAAGTGGTATAAATGATATTTCAAAATTGAGCTCGGTATTGAATTATATTTGAAAATTGGATTTTAGATTGAATATTGAAGGTAAATTTGATTAAGTGTTTTAAATCGATTTTGGAAATCGACCTTGGGAATGATGTAAATCGAAATGGTTTAAAATTAAGAATTGAATTGAAATGGTTTCAAATTGGAATTGAATTGAAATAAATTGGAATTGAAATCAAAATTGAATTATTGGGAACCAAAGCTGAATTTTTTTTGAATTTAAATCAAAATTGAATCGATTGAATGGAAATTGGGTTTGACTTGAATTGAGAATTTGAAATTGAATCATTTTGACTTCAAAACTATTTTCCAATGAATTATTTTAGTATAAACTATTTTAAATCCATATACATGAAATATTCAAATTATCTTGATTTTCTAAACTATTTTACTATATAGACCATTTTAATATTTAAAATATCTTATATTAAACTATTTTAACCCTTTAAACTATTTTTAACTATTTTAAGTATATAAACTATTTTAACTATTTAACCATTTAAACTATTTTGACAATTTTAATTTTTAAACTATTTTAAAACTATCTAAACTATTTTTCTAAAGTTCAAACTGGTCAAAGGTGGGAATGCTTTTTTTTTTAAATCATGGATTTAAATACGAACTGAGTTAAATGAAGTTATAACCTAAATTGAAATTCGAATCAATTTTGGAATCAAAATCGAGATATTAAGACGAAAAGGGTTTTAGTATATCTTGAATAAATATGATGATTTCGAAATGGATTCGATTTTGAAGCAAATATGATATTTGGATATCAAGTATGACTTGTTTTCGAAATGTAAAAGTACCAACCGATGTGTAAAACGACATTTGGTTGTTATAGAGGTCGGGGCCTCTTATTGGCATACTCTCTGTCAATATTGGAACCACTTTAACAACCGTGTATGCGGAGGAGACTCCACAATGAAGTGGTTGGATTTGACGGCAATTGCTGGATTTGAAGAAAGAGAACGATGATGGATAGACCCCGGCACTTGTGTCAATATGAAATGACTAAAACAGGACGGCTTGACAGGGCCAAGTGGGCTAATTATCTCGAGCGGACATCCTTTCTTGGATTTTCTTAGACTCGGTCCATATTAGTATTACTCTTGTTGTTGGTTTTGATTGGTGCACCTTGATTTGGGATAGCCTCCCTTTGACTCGTTATGGGCTGGATGAACGCGGTGGGCGGTCATGGCTATGATGCATTACCACCAGCCCTACGACTCGAATTGGTAGTATCCTACCTTGGGCATTGCCTCATGTGCCTTGTCATACTTTTATCCCTATAAGATTTTGATTTAGTGTTGTCGTATCACGGCGCGTCCCTATCCACCGACCGTTTAACTGGTGTTTTATATGCAAACTGTACGACAATGCTTAAAAACGCGTTAAGGAGAACAATATAAAGCCTTAACGCTAAGAAAAATATTTATTTTATTGACTAGACATTATATATATAGCGTATTCTAATACATATAAATATTTTGATGGATCCTTAGGAGATGGAAAATCCCGTAACATCTCTTGAGTTATTGCACGCACGTTATACACTAGATAGGAGATGTGAAAACCCGTAAACATCTCTGATGCCGTTACACTCATGTTATATGCGATATCTGTTTGACTTACATAAGAATATTTTAGTCCTGACTCGAGTGTTTTGTCTTTTAATTACGCTCGGGTCAGTCCTGAGTTTTTCAGCTTATTGAAGATTCATTCTGGAGGACGAAGACAAAGATTTGGTATATTATTACTATTAGTATGTCTGCATCATGTTGTCTGCTGCTTTACTTTATTTATCCTTGATGTATATATAACTCTGATAAATGTTGTATAAATTATAATCAAATGTATTGTATAAACAGTTTCATGAACTGTTTATTTGATTATCATATTCTGTCGTTCCACTGCGAGATTCTGTGTTTGTTTTCTTCTTCTTTTCTTATTTTTCTAAATTAACCCCAATGATTGTCTATGTTCCGGATTGTTTGGATTGGACATGTGTGGATTATTGTCAATTTAAACCTTCCGAAATGTGAGTCGTCACAGTTGGTATCAGAGCTTTGGTTTAGCGATAACCTTAGCTTGTGGGGTAACTCATTAGAGAGAGGGTCTTATTGTGTTGATTGATTTGTTGAGTGGCTTATGGATTCTGGTCAATACGAGTAATTAAAATTATTGATAGGGATCTCTAAACACTTGAACAGAACAATTCAACATAGTGCTGTTATGAAATTGGGTAAATGGAATAATTTTACCCTGATTATTTTTATATATAAAGGAATAATTTTCAGAAATTATTATAGTATACATAATGTGTTTGGTTGTTAGGAATGATAATATTGATTATTATCATTAATTGGTTGTTGTGCCTTAATAAAAGATGTTTATTATAGAATAAGCAATGATAAAATATTTGTGAAATGTTTAAAGAAGGGGAAATTTTGTAAGTATAATTTATAAATGTGACTTATAAATCAATATGGATTTAAATTGAGAAGTTTTGAAAATGGTTTTCAAAGTTTTGGAAAAAAAATATAGTGATATTAGTTGAAAAATATTTTTGAAAGGATTTTAAAAGGAATGAATTCAGTACTCCCCTCTTCTATCGTTGGAAAATAATTTTGGTGATGACTATGCAACATCATCGACGTTTATTTTCGACTCTCAAAATGGGGGAGACTTCTGAGAAGTTTTGCTTCGAAATTGTTTTGATAAACAAATTTTGGTTTAAACTCCAAAAGTATGATTTGATATATAAAAGATATAAGTATACATACTTATTTCAAATGATTTGAAATGAACCGGGTATTTAAATTTTTTAAGTTCTGTTGATTAATAATCTTCAAATTATTTGAATGAAATGAAATATTTGAATAGCCAGAACTTATAAAATAAGAGAGTTGAGAAATCTAAGCTAAATGTTTTATGAAGCTTTAGTGCTGAAGTTTGCAACTCTTAAATTGAAAGTAAAGAAAATTTAAACAAGTTAAAATACTGAACATTCTAATTAAGTAAAATGAATCTGATTAATTTGTATAATACAATATTGCATTCTAATAACATATAATAAGACTTACCAAATGTTAAAAGTTAAAATGATGTTTTGGAAATGTAATGGAATATTATACAAGTAAACAAAACTTAAGTAATTAAAATGTATATAAATGGAAATTTAGTTGTAATAATAAATGTTATATAGTTAATCAGTATATTATGAAACGGTTAATGACTAAATGGAATAAGTAAGTGGAACTTAAGAAAGTAGACAAATGAATCAAATAATATCTTTGCAAATTGGTTATAGAATTGAATATAAATTTGCAAAGAAATTTTGAAATTGAATTTGTAACTTAAGAGATAATTGGTATTGAAAAATACTAAGAAATATGCAATGTGGATTATAATTGTGAATAATTGAAGAAAATGAAGTAAATGTAAACAAAGGAATTTGGTATAGCTAAGAATCAATAGAAATAAATACGTAAGTTGTACGTATATTATTTTATTCGTATAACGATTTGATCCAGATTCGAGCACATAATTTTAAGATAATTTATATCGATTCGAGTTAGGATTTTTCAATCGATTCTCGACGGTTGACGCAGCGGCGGAATACAAAATTGATGATACGATGAACGTAGCAATCGGTGGATTGAGAAATACTGAAATGCCCAAATTCGTTGATCCGAAGATGCCGAATTCTAGCTATCTCTGACACGTTGATCGCGCACGATACCGTGAAGAGAGATCTACAATTCTTCGAGCGTTGACCAAGCGCACTTGATTCCGCGAATTGGCGAGTACGATCGAAGATTCGAGCGCACTCGAATGTCGAAGGTGGAGATAGGAGATACACTCAACTACCGATTTTAATTGAAAGCACAAAGCTAACAAACAAGAATTTTATTCAAAAATCAACAACCTTTTACAAACGATATAACTTGCCTATTTATAGGCATACAACACAACACGACTCAAAAGAAATTACAACTCTTAAGTCGTTTCCGACTTAACAACAGTGTTTAACGACCTAAAGAAA
Organism: Allium fistulosum; assembly: GCA_030737815.1. Lineage (NCBI taxonomy): Eukaryota > Viridiplantae > Streptophyta > Magnoliopsida > Asparagales > Amaryllidaceae > Allium > Allium fistulosum. The sequence goes on from CM060903.1 coordinate 74,470,381, forward strand.
TAAAGACTTCCGACTTAACAAAAATCATCTCGCGACTTAAAAGTATCTCGCGACTTATCAATGGCATCTCACGACTTAACAACAGCATCTCGCTTCAGAATGGAGCACGGCAGCGACCCAAACTCGGCAACGACCTAAAATACTCTCGCGATCTAGAAACTGGGAGGGGTAGCGATCTATGGAGTCATCGAATTAGCTTCATTCGCGAGCTGAAACAAAAGACACGGCATCGACCTAAATTGAGACGACTTATGGCTTCACGAGACGGTTGTTGGTGATGGGGTTTAGGTCGCGATTGGTTTTAGGTTGCGGAGATGGGTATGTCGCGGGAATGGAAGGGCACTGGAGATGGGTAGGTCGCAGGAATGGAAGGTCGTGGGGATGATTTAAGTCGTGAGTTGGTTTAGGTCGCGGATGTAATGGAGTTTAACTCGTAGGTCGTTCACGACCTATGGAATGGCTGGAGCTGCTCGCGATTTCAGGTAGGCTTGCGATGTTCCCTATTTCGCGCTGCATCATCCTCCCCTGGTTGAAAAGAATTCGTCCCGAATTCACACTTTCTTCTTCTTCGAGACACTGTCTTCCATTCATTATCTGGTCTGGTGCGGTTCTGGTGATAACCATTCTTGAGGATGATCTTGTCTTGACTCTTTGAAGATGCGACTCGCCATAAGGAACGCATGGCATAAATCAGACGTGGCATTAGGCAGGCGACATAAGGAAGTGATCTGAGGGAGATGACATATGAAAAAGTGTGGAATGAACTAAGCACTAGGTGCCATATCCAATTCATGTAGTACAGAACTTCATGAGAATAGTGTCGTATACCATATTGCTTGTGCCAATAGGAAGATGTGATATAGAACCACAACGTGTCGAAAATGTGAGACGATATAAGGAAGTTTAAAATCACGGAACGACTTAGGAAGTCTCGACCGAAGAAGTGTGATGACTCATGCTCAGATTCTAGTCTTTCCTTATCTCGTTCAGATGTGTCATCATCTAGAATCTTCCCTTGATGTGTTACATCAATTTCACTTGACTGAAATAAACTCCCACTCGCTTCTCCTTCAATATGTTTATTGTCATGAAATGGTTCCAAGCAATTGACGTTAATAACGTCAGTCGTTCGTACATGATCAGGCAATTCCAACTGACAATCATTCTCTTCATCTTGTCTTTTCAACTCTTCATGTTCTGTCTGATTCTCAAGATCATACGATTCTTGCAGTAAAATAGCATCTGGTACTAGTTCAGTGTGAGGTTGAATGTCCTGTAGTGGTGGTAACTCTTCGGGTAGTCCCTCAGGATATTCGACTTCAGACTCATTGAATTCTGACCCAACTTCCTCGAAAACCTCAAGATCTTCCCTCGCTCCTTGCTCGGTCAACACAAACAATTCATTCCTCATTTCCACATACTCTTCCAACAATAAAAAATTAATTTCTTCAGGCAGTTTCCTAGAAATCTCATCTTCAAATACTTCAATCTCTTCAGAATTCTCAAAATCAAAACTTTCTCCAGGTTCAATCAACATTGATAGTTCATCACCATCTTTTATTTCACTGTCGAACTCTTTCAAAGATAATAAATCATCTGATTCTGCCTTCTCTTCTGTTTCATGTTTACTTTGTTCGGACTCCTCGAAAACTAAAAAAGTTTCACTTGGTTGGTCTTCCTCCATAAACTCATGTGTCAAGCAAGAATCCTTCATCGTCAAATTATTTCCTTCAACTCCGAACACAATTTCTTCTTCCACACTATCAACATCAATCTTTGGTGGTGACGAATAATCAACTTCTACATCCACATACTTTGACTCAATTTCTTCATCATCATCAAATTTCGATGGTTGATAAAAGTCAATTTCAACAGTCCTCCTCAACAAGTTACCTCCTTTCTCTATTGACAAAACTTCTACTTCCCCTGACAAAGATTCCTCAAATCCTGGCAGAAATTCTTCATCGTCGTCAAATTGTGGTGGTTGATAAAAATTAACTTCATCAATCCTCCTCAACAAATTACATTCTTCGTTCTCCAACTCGACCTCTTCAACTTCATTGTCAAACTTTAGTTGTAAGGCTGCGAATGATTCTGTAGGCCCGACCTCTTCAAATTCTTCTAACATTGGCTTAACCTCCTCGAGAGTTTTAAGCTCTTCACTTGCCTCATACCTAACCAAGGTTTCAGCACTACCTTCCGATTCTTCAGCACTTTCGCCGAAAGGTAATGGATTAGTTGGTTCCTCTTCCTCTTCTGTCTCGTTTTCAGTAGAATCATCCACATCCTCGCTTTCACATTCTTCTACAACAAAGGGTTTCTTTTGGGACTTTGTACATTCAAAACTTCGATGGTCAAACTCCTGATAATGATATCGCTTAACTCGTTCATCAACACTTGCCCTCATGATTCCATATACAACTGGTTCGTTGACTCTCTTAAAAACATTTTTACTGTAATGAACATCATGATTCTGATTGCTGGAGTTTGTAACCACACCCTTTCCTCGATTCCCTTGACTCAACTTCTGCAATTGTTGATCAATACGAGCTTGATAATTGTAGGGTAAGAAATTTGCTTTCATCATCCTTTTCATCTTATCCCACTTGACAACTTTAGACTTCTTCATCCTCTCTCTGGTTGATTTAGTTTGTTGCCACCAGTCCATGGCTTTTCCTTTCAAACTTGCAGCAACTAACTTCACTTGACGATCCTCAGGAACGTAGTTGAGCTCAAAAACATTTTCAATCGTGGATAACCAGTCCAAGAATTCCTCTGCTTGTAGTCCACCTCGGAATTCGGGAATCTCCGTATCCTTTCTTGATTTCCATGTATAACCATCCTCTTCGATATTCTTGTATCGATTTTGCCCTTGATTGGAATATCGAAAATGAACACGATCACCATAACTTTCCTCTTCAAAATTAGTTGAACTTCGTCGTCGATTCTGAACATCGACTCTTCTATGCCCATGCACGTCCTCTCTACTTCTTTTCTCATAATCATAAGATGGCTCATGCTCGTAACCACGATACGCTCTTCTTTCTTCCTTCTGATAATCACGATTGTCTCGAGCTCCACGATCTCGCTTTATTGACAAAGATGATTCTCTTCTTTCTCTATCATAACGTGGCGACACTCTCCATTGATTTCGATTCATGTCAAACTTCATTCTCTCTACTTTCTCGAAATCCTTATTGAATCTTTCATCACTACGTTGCTTCATCTGTTCAGGATCTTCTCTCCCATACAAATCTGCAACACTATGATGACGGTTATCATATCTCGGAGGCATGATCAAGTCTTCAACAGATCCAAACACCAACTTCACTTTGATCCAAAAATTCTCGAATCAAACTTCCCCACTTGTTTGAAATCTCACGACCACCCAAATAAACAAACAACTTAATTTGAACTCCAAACTTCAAATCTCAAAATTGATGCCCAATGAACTTGAACAAATCTCCCACACACTTGAACAAGTTCGCCACTAGCTCTTCTACACTTCAAAGAAAATTCAAACACAATTCAAATCCACGTTTGGCGTGCAAACTTCCACGGTCAACTCAAACACTTTTTCCTCCTTAGATCCAAAATGAAATGGATCGAAATCTTCCAAGTTGTTGCAACTTTATGATGAACACGACGCACACCAAAAGATGCATGGCTTCACTTCAAGCTCTCGGCTTTAAATAACAAATGATGTATGACTTGAATTCTTCGATAGAATATTGGCTCCAAGACTCGGCTTAGCTATGATTGGCTAAGTCTAGCTATGATACCAAATGACGCAGCGGTGTAATACAAAATTGATGATACGATGAACGTAGCAATTGGTGGATTGAGAAATACTGAAATGCCCAAATTCGTAGATCCGAAGATGCCGAATTCTAGCTATCTCTGACACGTTGATTGCGCACGATACCGTGAAGAGAGATCTACAATTCTTCGAGCGTTGATCAAGCGCACTTGATTCTGCGAATTGGCTTCAACGATCGAAGATTCGAGCGCACTCGAATGTCGAAGGTGGAGATAGGAGATACACTCAACTACCGATTTTAATTGAAAGCACAAAGCTAACAAACAAGAATTTTATTCAAAAATCAACAACCTTTTACAAACGATATAACTCGCCTATTTATAGGCATATAACACAACACGACTCAAAAAAAATTACAACTCTTAAGTCATTTCCGACTTAACAACAGTGTTTAACGACCTAAAGAAATAAAGACTTCCGACTTAACAAAAATCATCTCGCGACTTAAAAGTATCTCGCGACTTATCAATGGCATCTCACGACTTAACAATAGCATCTCGCTTCAGAATGGAGCACGGCAGCGACCCAAACTCGGCAACAACCTAAAATACTCTCGCGATCTAGAAACTGGGAGGGGTAGCGATCTATGGAGTCATCGAATTAGCTTCATTCGCGAGCTGAAACAAAAGACACGGCAGCGACCTAAATTGAGACGACTTATGGCTTCACGAGACGGTTGTTGGTGATGGGGTTTAGGTCGCGATTGGTTTTAGGTTGCGGAGATGGGTATGTCGCGGGAATGGAAGGGCACTGGAGATGGGTAGGTCGCAGGAATGGAAGGTCGTGGGGATGATTTAAGTCGTGAGTTGGTTTAGGTCGCGGATGTAATGGAGTTTAACTCGTAGGTCGTTCACGACCTATGGAATGGCTGGAGCTGCTCGCAATTTCAGGTAGGCTTGCGATGTTCCCTATTTCGCGCTGCATCATCCTCCCCTGGTTGAAAAGAATTCGTCCCGAATTCACACTTTCTTCTTCTTCGAGACACTATCTTCCATTCATTATCTGGTCTGGTGCGGTTCTGGTGATAACCATTCTTGAGGATGATCTTGTCTTGACTCTTTGAAGATGCGGCTCGCCATAAGGAACGCATGGCATAAATCAGACGTGGCATTAGGCAGGCAGCATAAGGAAGTGATCTGAGGGAGATGACATATGAAAATGTGTGGAATGAACTAAGCACTAGGTGCCATATCCAATTCATGTAGCACAGAACTTCATGAGAATAGTGTCGTATACCATATTGCTTGTGCCAATAGGAAGATGTGATATAGAACCACAACGTGTCGAAAATGTGAGATGATATAAGGAAGTTTAAAATCACGGAACGACTTAGGAAGTCTCGACCGAAGAAGTGTGATGACTCATGCTCAGATTCTAGTCTTTTCTTATCTCGTTCATATGTGTCATCATCTAGAATCTTCCCTTGATGTGTTACATCAATTTCACTTGACTGAAATAAACTCCCACCCGCTTCTCCTTCAACATGTTTATTGTCATGAAATGGTTCCAAGCAATTGACGTTAATAACGTCAGTCGTTCGTACATGATCAGGCAATTCCAACTGACAATCATTCTCTTCATCCTATCTTTTCAACTCTTCCTGTTCTGTCTGATTCTCAAGATCATACGATTCTTGCAGTAAAATAGCATCTGGTACTAGTTCAGTGTGAGGTTGAATGTCCTGTAGTGGTGGTAACTCTTCGGGTAGTCCCTCAGGATATTCGACTTCAGACTCATTGAATTCTGACCGAACTTCCTCGAAAACCTCAAGATCTTCCCTCGCTCCTTGCTCGGTCAACACAAACAATTCATTCCTCATTTCCACATACTCTTCCAACAATAAAAAATTAATTTCTTCAGGCAGTTTCCCAGAAATCTCATCTTCACAATCTTCAAATACTTCAATCTCTTCAGAATTCTCAAAATCAAAACTTTCTCCAGGTTCAATCAACATTGATAGTTCATCACCATCTTTTATTTCACTGTCGAACTCTTTCAAAGATAATAAATCATCTGATTCTGCCTTCTCTTCTGTTTCATGTTTACTTTGTTCGGACTCCTCGAAAACTAAAAAAGTTTCACTTGGCTGGTCTTCCTCCATAAACTCATGTGTCAAGCAAGAATCCTTCATCGTCAAATTATTTCCTTCAACTCCGAACATAATTTCTTCTTCCACACTATCAACATCAATCTTTGGTGGTGACGAATAATCAACTTCTACATCCACATACTTTGACTCAATTTCTTCATGATCATCAAATTTCCATGGTTAATAAAAGTCAATTTCAATAGTCCTCCTCAACAAGTTACCTCCTTTCTCTATTGACAAAACTTCTACTTCCCCTGACAAAGATTCCTCAAATCCTGGTGGTTGATAAAAGTTAACTTCATCAATCCTCCTCAACAAATTACATTCTTCGTTCTCCAACTCGACCTCTTCATCTTCGTTGTCAAACTTTAGTGGTAAGGCTGCGAATGATTCTGTAGGACCGACCTCTTCAAATTCTTCTAACATTGGCTTAACCTCCTCGAGAGTTTTAAGCTCTTCACTTGCCTCATACCTAACCAAGGTTTCAGCACTACCTTCCGATTCTTCAGCACTTTCGCCGAAAGGTAATGGATTAGTTGGTTCCTCTTCCTCTTCTGTCTCGTTTTCAGTAGAATCATCCACATCCTCGTTTTCACATTCTTCTACAACAAAGGGTTTCTTTTGGGACTTTGTACATTCAAAACTTCGATGGTCAAACTCCTGATAATGATATCGCTTAACTCGTTCATCAACACTTGCCCTCGTGATTCCATATACAACTGGTTCGTTGACTCTCTTAAAAACATTTTTACTGTAATGAACATCATGATTCTGATTGCTGGAGTTTGTAACCATACCCTTTCCTCGATTCCCTTGACTCAACTTCTGCAATTGTTGATTGATTCTGGAATTCTCTATCATAGTATATGGCTATGCAAGGTGAATGACGGTTTCTGATCAAGGAACCAAATCCGAGTCCGCACTAGAGAGTTGTATGGACGATACTAGTTCGGAAGTGAAATTGTGTGATCGAGTGAGTGATCAGATTTGATATTGCGTACGAATGATATATGCACATCCTACGGGCTTAAGTAAAGCAAATATTGGAAATAGAAAATGCAAAATATACAATGATTTTAAAGTACATGATTGGATATCATTGGTAATGAAGATTCAGGTATTTAAAATCAAGAAAAATTTGGATGGCCCGACAAAAAGGTACATGTTTATTTTGTCATTTGGTTTGATGGTTTTATGATTGAGCCACTTGGCTTTTTTTTCTTTTGTTGGTTTTGGGCCCGTAGTGGCGTTTTGTAGTTGTTCAGATCGAGCCGCGCAAAGGAGACTCTGCCGAAATTTTCCGTAAATCCGTGTGTTAGAAAATTTTTGAAGTTTTAAAAATTTTATAACTTGTTTTGATAAGTAACTTGTAAATTCCGTAAGCCGATCGGAGTAACGTAGTAGAAAATATCTTAAACGTAGTAAAAGTTTTCTAATGGATTTTATGTTTTATAAGTTGATTTTTTTTAAATATATTAAATGTTAAATTCTTTACTTAAAGCCTTTTCGGGGATGAAAATTTTGAGTGGGGGAGATTGTAACGACCTGTATTTTTAGCTATTTTAAATTATTAAATTTAATGTAATTATTGAATAAAGATGGTTAAAAATAAAAAAAATTAATGATTTTGAATGTAAGTTATTGGATATGAACTTGAATAAAATTTTGAAATTAATTAATTTTGAAGATTTAAGTAATAACAAGTAGTGAAAGGTAATTCTATGTATTGAATGTGTTTACAATCAATAGTTGGATTAAGTAATAAATGTTGAATTCATTAGATGTAAACAAAGTAATTGATTGATAAGTAAAATTCATTTAAATCTAATATTGAAATTTGTTGACTATTGAACAATTAAATTGTTTAAATTCAATATTGGAAATTATTTGAATAATTGAATCCTGAAGTTAATATGATTGAAAATGATATCGGAAGTTGATGTAGATTTATTTAAACAACAATGAAGATTGTTAACATTGGATTTAAAAGTGAATAATTAGAAATTAGAAATTTTATATTATAATGGAGACGTTAAAATAGCGATCCATGGCACAGTCTCGAAATTCGATGAAACCGGTTCCGTTGGATCCGTAATAGTGTATTATTGTCGGATTTCAAATTTTGCAACGTTTGGTCGTACGGGATAGAAACGCGTTGAAATTAAATATCGAAAAATAAATATTTTAATTTGATTAATAAAGCTATCTTCCACATACGATCGAATTAGGCCCCGAAACATCTTCCATTGTGTTCGGAATAGGGGTAAAACATTATAGACGCCTGGTGGCACGCTTTGTTTGGAGTTCGTCCGGAAAAAAGTTGAAAATAATAATAAAATAATAAGTTTTCACGTATAAATACGCTTGCACAGTAACCCTAACCCTAATCTATACGCGCCTCCACTTATTTTTCCAAGGCTGAAAATCAACTCCATCTTCTCCTCGTTTTCTCTTCATCCATCAGCTTTTAGCGAAAATCTCCAACTAGAAAATTGAAGAGCTTGTCGAGCTCGTCAAATCTAACGGTAGATTTTGGCTATTGTCTACTAGAGGAGGAGTATGGAGGCCGCGTTTATCCTCCGTTCGTGCGCAAATTCCGAGGTCTAGGAGTGGCCGAGTTCGACCAAATTGGGGGTGTGGGTGCGCTGGAGCACGCGCGTCGACGTGGGGGTGGTGGATCGTCATCTTGATCGACGATGGTGGCACGTGGTTCGATGGAAGGATGCGATGTTGGGTTCGTTTTCTCCTGGCACGCGCGTTCATGAAGGAGAGGGAGATAGAGGAGAGCAGCCGTGATTTACTAAAGCAGAAACGAGCAGCCAGATTTGTTTTAGGGTAATAAAAAAAAGAAAAAAAAAGAAAAGAAATTTGTTTTTATAAATTGTATTCAAACTTATAAAATGTATATCTTGGTCATGCGAGGTCCGATTGAGACGAAAACAAGCGGCGTTGGAATCGTGGCGACGAGCACTACGTCATGGCACAGATTTGGAGTCGTTTGGTGCTAGTTAAAATTTTAGGTTAAATCGAATGTCGTCCAATTTGAAATTGAAAACTCAAGGTGTGTGTGTTTTATAACGCTCACAACGTACTAGAATATTTTTATGCTAGTTAAATCTAAAATTATGAAGTGATATAAATTTATTGATTGTTGTTTGATAAATTTAATTGTCATCTAAATTGTCACCTGAATTAACCATTATAAATTAAAACTGACAGTTAGATTTGAAATTGGAATTGAATTACCAGTAAAATACGCAATATTAATTACTATGAAATTGTTGTGAATTATATTGTTTGTTTGTATGATTGATGGCGATGGATGCTATTGGTTGATATTTTGGATGATTTGGATGTTTAATTATTCTGATATATCCTATTGTCACCTTGTATATTATTCACAGTATATAAATTGTAAATTGAATTATTTCGAATAAATTAAGAAATAGGTTGAAATGATATATAACTATGACACTGTGATTTGGATTGAAATGATATATATCCACCCCTGAAATTAAATTGAAATAACTGATCACTTGGCCATAGGATAGAAAATTATATACGGACACCGGATTGGTTAAATTAAATGATTTTAAAATTTTTGATTTGAAATTATTTAAATGGTTTTGATTTAAAAGAAGTAAAAATCAAGTTTATAGAAATCAAATTATTTTCGAACTTGAGCCCTGAATGTTGAAATTTAAATTTGGCAATCGAAATTGTTTAAATAATTGAAGTTGAGATTTTGAAGTTATAATCGAAATAAAATTTGGATTTTTGGAAATCCACTTGTTTTTAAAAGATTGGATTTTTATTCGAACTTTGAATATTGCTAAGTAAAAGTGGTATAAATGATATTTCGAAATTGAGCTCGACATTGAATTATATTTGAAAATTGGATTTTAAATTGAATATTGAAGGTAAATTTGATTAAGTGTTTTAAATCGATTTTGGAAATCGAACTTGGGATTGATGTAAATTGAAATGGTTTAAAATAAAGAATTGAATTGAAATGGTTTCAAATTGGAATTGAATTGAAATAAATTGGAATTGAAATCACAATTGAATTATTAGGAACCGAAGCTGAAATTGATTTGAATTTAATTCAAAATTGAATCGATTGAATAGAAATTGGGTTTGACTTGAATTGAGAAGTTGAAATTGAATCAGTTTGACTTCAAAACTATTTTCCAATGAATTATTTTAGTATAAACTGTTTTAAATCTATATTCTTTAAATATTCAAATTATCTTGATTTTCCAAACTATTTTACAATATAGACCATTTTAAAATTTAAACTATTTTATATTAAACTATTTTTAACTATTTTAAGTATATAAATTATTTTAACTATTTAACCATTTAAACTATTTTGACTATTTTAATTATTTAAACTATTTTAAAACTATCTAAACTATTTTTCTAAAGTTCAAACTGGTCAAAGGTGGGAATGCTTATTTTTTTAAATCATGGATTTAAATACGAACTGGGTTAAATGAAGTTATAACCTAAATTGAAATTCGAATCAATTTTGGAATCGAAATCGAGATATTAAGATGAAAAGGGTTCTAAATTGAAATAGTAAATCTTGAATAAATATGATGATTTTGAAATGGATTTAATTTTGAAGCAAATATGATATTTTGATATCAAGTATGACTTGTTTTCAAAATGTAAAAGTACCAACCGGTGTGTAAAACGATGTTTTGTTGTTATAGAGGCCGGGGCCTCTTATTGGCATACTCTTTGTCAATATTGGAACCACTTTAACAACCGTGTATGCGGTGGAGACTCCAGAACGAAGTGGTTGGATTTGACGGCGATTGCTGGATTTGAAGAAAGAGAACGATGATGGATAGACCCCGGCACTTGTGCCAATTTGAAATGACTAAAACAGGACGGCTTTACAGGGCCAAGTGGGCTAATTACCCCGAGCAGACTTCTGTTCTTCAATTTTCTTGGACTCGGTCCATATTATTATTACTCTTGTTGTTGGTTTCGATTGGTGCACCTTTATTTGGGATAGCCTCCCTTTGACTCGATACGGGATGGATGGACGTGGTGGGCTGTCATGGCTATGATGCGTTACCACCAGCCTTGCGACTCGAACTGGTAGTATCCTACCTTGGGCATTGCTTCACGTGCCTTGTCATACTTTTATCCCTATACGAGACCCCTAAGATTTTGGTTTAGTGTTGTTGTATCACGGCGCGTCTCTATCCACCGACCGTTTGACTGGTGTTTTATATGCAAACTGTACGACAATGCTTAAAACGCGTTAAGGAGGATCAATGTAAAGCCTTAACCCTAAGAAAAATATTTATTTTATTGACTAGACACTATATATATAGCGTATTCTACTACATATAAATATTTTGACGGATCCGTAGGAGATGGAAAATCCCGTAACATATCTTGAGTTATTGCACGCACGTTATACACTAGATAGGAGATGTGAAAACCCGTAAACATCTCTAATACTATTACACACCATTTATATGCTATATCGATTTGACTTACATAAGAATATTTTAGTCCTGACTCGAGTGTGTTGTCTTTCCATTACGCTCGGGTCAGGCCTGAGTTTTTCAGCTTATTGAAGATTCATTCTGGAGGACGAAAACGAAGATTTGGTATATTATTACTATTAGTATGTCTGCATCATGTTGTCTACTGTATTACTTTATTTATTCCTGATGTATATATAACTCTGATAAATGTTGTATAGATTATAATCAAATGTATTATATAAACATCTTCATGAACTGTTTATTTGATTATCATATTCTGTCGTTCTGCTGCGAGATTTTGTGTTTGTTTTCTTCTTCTTTTCTTATTTTTCTTAATTAACCTCAATGATTATCTATGTTCCGGATTGTTTGGATTGGACATGTGTGGATTATTGTCAATTTAAACCTTCCGAAATGTGGGTCGTCACACAAAGCCTTCTTTAATTTGTAAACATGATTAACTAGTTATTCATCTTCAAAAGGGGGGGTTTTCTACATATACATCTTCTTTAAAAAAACCGTTTAAAAATGCACTATTAACATCCATTTGATATAACTTAAAATTATTATGATTTGCGAAAGCAAATAAAATTCGTATAGCTTCTAATCTTGCTACGGGTGCTAGGGTTTCATCAAAATCTATTCCTTCTTCTTGACAAAAGCCTTGTGCAACTAATCGAGCTTTATTTCTCACAACCTCTCCTTGTTCATTCATCTTGCTTTTATATACCCATTTAGTTCCTATTATGGATTTTTCTCATGTCTTGGTACTAATTCCCATACATCATTTCTTGTAAATTGATTCAATTCCTCTTGCATAGCAAGAATCCATGAATCATCAGTTGATACTTCTTTTGGATTTTTAGGTTCAGTAGTTGAAATAAAAGCAACGTTACTCATTTTATTTAGTTGAATTCTAGTTTTAACAACAGATTCATTATTTTCTAAGGAAGAGCTTTCAAGTATTTTGTTCTTTTATTTGGATGTGAATTTTTTGAATTATTATTATTTTTATTTTCGGTAATTTAATTATTACTAATTTCATTTGGGTTATTAATGTTTTCTTCTTCATCAATATTTGGATTATAAACTTTAAATTTTCATCAAATGAGACATGTAATGTCTCTTCAATAGTATTAGTTCTAGAATTGAAGACTCTATAAGCTTTACTTCTATTTGAATATCCAATAATGATTCCTTTATCTAATTTAGCATCAAATTTATCCAAATTATCTTTAGTATTTAAAATAAAACATTTACAACCAAAAAGTTTTAAGTATGATATTTTAGGCTTTTTATTATAGAATAATTTGTATGGTGTTTTCTTAGTTAATGGTCTTATTAAAATTCTATTTAACATATAACATGCAGTACCAACTGCTTCAGCCCAAATTTTTTTAGATAAATTACTATCATTTGGCATAGTTCTAGCACACTCTTTAATCGTCCTATTTTTATGTTCTACTACTCCATTTTGTTGTGATGTTCTTAGAAATGAAAAATTATGAGTTATACCTTTCTTATTACAGAAATTCTCAAAATTTTCATTATCGAGTTCTCCACCGTGATCACTCCAAATAGTTTTAATTTTACTAGTCATTTGATTTTGAATTCGTTTAACAAAGATTTTAAACATTTCAAAAGTATCAGTTTTAAGTTTTGAGAAATCGTCTAGGTAAACCTAGAATAATCATCTACGATTATAAATACATATCCACTGTGATTTATAGATTGTATCTGTGAGGGACCAAAAATATCCAAGTGAAGAAGTTCAAGGGGTTGATAGGTAGAAATCATATCTTTTGATTTAAAAGAACTTTTTCTAAGTTTTCCTAATTGACATGCATCACATAAATTATTAACTTTAAAATTTATTTTGACCTCTAACTAGATCATTTTTAGCAATTTTAGATATTAGTTTGCAATTAAAATGACCAAATCTTTTATGCCAAATCCAAGGGTCACTTGATTCAACCAAAAGACATAAATTATCATTTGAGATTTTCATACTTAATATATAGATTTTTCGTTTCCTAATACCTTCAAAGATAATGTTTGACTCGTTATCTTTAATGTGACATTTATCTTTTACGAATTTAATTTTGAAACTCTTATCACACAATTGACTAATACTCAATAGATTATGCTTTAAATTCCAAAGTAACAAAACATTAGAAATAGTAGGAGTTTTAGTATTACCGACATTGCCGATGCCAATCACATATCCTTTAGAGTTGTCTCCAAAATTTACTGATCCACTATCTTTGTAAACTATATCTTTCAAAATCTCTGAATTTCCAGTCATGTGTCTTGAACATCCATTATCCAATATCCATTTGTCTTTTTTGATCTGTAGAGTTTGACATCAGGTGTCTATTCATCAAAAGCCACGTACCATTTCAAAAGATCATGCATTTTTTATAATGAATAGATGCAAATTTATGAAACAACATTATGATAATTTTGCAAATTATCTTTTCGAAAATAGTGTTAAAAATATTATCAAAATTTGCCTTTAAAACTTTTTCAAAAATAGATTATGAATATTTTGAAAACCAATGCTCTAATACCAAATTTGAGTCAGCGGAATAGGGATCTTAAGGCTAAATTAACACTAAAGAGGGGATGAATACTGTTTAATTGACTATATGAATAATTTTCAAATTCTTTAAGATTCTACTTGGAAGAATGTAATTAACAATCATAGAATCAAAGTGCAGATAGAAGTAAATGTAGTAAACGTAAAAGGAAAGAACACACCAGGATTTTATACTGGTTTGGAGTTACCCTACATCTAGTTCTGCACAATTCCTTGTACGGATTTCGTTTCAACTAGTAGATGCAAATACAATCTCAATTCAAAGCTACTGAAAGTTTAGTGGATCGTATACTTTCTAACTTGTGTATAATATGCAAGTATATAAATCAATGCAATAGTAGACAATAAATAGTAAAATATAAAAAGCGTGCAAACCAGAGTTTTTATACTGATTAGGACCTCCCATCCTACGTCCAGTCCCGAAGCTCCCCTTCGGTATTTCCTTTAAACAAACTACCCTCACTTTTCCCGGAGGAATGATCTTAAAACAAAAGTATCTTTGACAATCATTGAAACATAATGGAGGATAACAATCCCCCCTTTTTTATGATGACAACTATACAATCACAAATCAATTATACATTCAAATATTAACCATATAACCAGATATCAACAAAAGAATAGAAGTATTATCATGTTTGTCTATGTTTTGTCTCCCCTTATGTATATGCTTCTCCCCTTATGTATATGCATAGATTTCTCCCCCTTTGTCATTATCAAAATGGAGGATAACGATAAATGATACGGATATAGTAAATAACCATAGCATGTTATCATCAAATGTTAATGTTCAGCATAAAATGAAAAACCAAAGTTGTTAAAATAGGAAAGCAAATAAGCATAAGAGTTACAAAATAATAGAAAATAAAGTCTAATTATACTAATTGTGCAAATAAAATATTCCTCCGTAATTCACATAATACTCCTAGTAAAAAGATGGATACTACTCATATGTACCTGGCCACTGCGTCTGGTCGTTGTACTCCTCATCTTCGTGAATAGAAAGGCCTCGAAATGCCAGTATGGTTGTTGAAAATGTGGAGTATTGGACACATACATCTCATCACTGTCTTCCTCTTCCTCAGGTTGGACGTTAATAGGAGTCTTCCCTCGAGCACTTTGATCATGTGATGTACCTTCGAGAGAGGATTGCGTGCGATAAACTGGTGTTTAAGCCCGATGTAGAGGTATTGGGGAAGGCGAGGATGATGATTGTGAGGAAGATCGGCTATGTACCTTGCGCAATACTTTCCCTAAAGTGGAGACTACTTTGTCTAATGTCTTCTCCATCTTTGTCATCCTAGTGGAGAAAGAACGTTCCAATCCCGTCATCTTTCTATTTAAAGCTCGCTGATTAGCTGTGATTATTCTTTGATTTTTGATGGCCAAATCAGAAGGAGATTCATCTGGCGTTGGTTCAAGACGAGCTTCTTGTATTTCCGAGTCGGAATAATATTCGGTATGATGACTGGACGAAGGTGGGTGTTGGGAAGTATGAGAGGAGTAGGTTTGCTGAGGAGCGCTAGTTGGAGGAGGACCATGATGTTCTTCTTGTTTTTGTTGTTGAGTCCATTGGCTAAAGAGGATAATTCAAGGAGGGCTTTTGGGAAGATGCATTAGTGAAAAATATCGCAGACCACTATCTTTTGTGGGATTTTCTTTGTATTGTGATACATATGAAGGAACACCAAGATTTTGTAGGATGCGCATGATATAAGGAGCATAAACAATGGAACGATGATGTTGCGACCAAAATCCTTCAATTTGGTTATTAATAAATATTTCCCAATTAACCCACGAGCAAATATGGCATACAAAGCTCTATGTTCATTGGGATAAATTTTTTTCATGACTACCTAGATGAGGAATAATGGTATTAATTATCATACGATTTAAAAGTCTGGCACGAGGTCGAAGATAGATAGATTTCCATTGTGGCATTCTATCATCCCATAGTTGATTACTAACTTCATCCCTAGGTAATACTGTGATCCGGTATATCGATTAAATCAATACCCTCATAAGAACATCCTTAAATTCGACCAATCGTATAGACATCTATTTTAACTACTTTTCCATACACACTGGTCCATAACCACCCTCATCATTCTCAGGATTCCAAAACTCTGAACTACATAGATTGGAGTAGAAGAGGTAAATAGCAAGATGGTCAATGATTACCTTATTTGCATTATAGCTAATCAAATTGCAACAGCAGGCATCCGTTGTAATTCCAAGAATTTCATATTCCATAACATGGGCAAGGCGGTAAAAAGTCCAGAGTGAATCTTCTTTTGAGTAAGAGCCTCGAACCATCTAATTGCATTGGGATTATTTCAAAGCCATTGGGTAATATGAGCTTGTGTAACCGGTGCTTGAGCGGAGGAAGACGATTGGCCTTGTTTTTGCTATTTGGAGATGAAAACCTTCTTGGGAGCCACTGATTTGAAAATTTGGAAGTTTTGAAATCTAGGGTTTTAGAAATCAGAAGTTGGAATGGAGGTAAGGTGAAAAAAGGAGTAAATTTCTTTATATATGGTTGTTGGCTGAGCGGCGATAGACGTCTATGAAGAAGGCATAGACGTTTGTGGCTTTAGTAATTTTAAGGCTGAGAGTTTGGACAAACATCTGCGTTGGATCCACAGATGTCTGTAGCCAAAAAAAATTAAACATAGAGTACTCATAGACATATGTGATGTATCCACAGACGTCTATGGCTACAGGGAGACTTTTTCCGAAAGTGTTGATAGACGTCTCTGGTCTATTCACAAACGTCTACGATATGCAAATTCTGATATATAGGGAAAATTTCAATATTAATGAAATTTTTTATTAAAATATATTAACCAGAATACATATCAACCATCAATAAATATAATGTACATGATATATAACAAAAGTTTTTAGTCCTTGTCAGAAAATTCATAATTATTATTTTGTTGAATATCCCATGAATTTGGTTCAACCTTTGTATCGTCAAGTAATGGCTTGAGTGGAGACCAACTTCGACGAGCTGGGGTGTCAATCCAAAGTTGGTTTGACGGTCCTGGTTTGCATAGATTTCTCGGAGTAATGTTATGTGCTTTTATAGGAGTTTCTCGTAATCAAGGGGACTTTTGATGTATGCAATCTTTTGTTGGTGAATGACCATAAATTGCAAGAATACACTTTTCAAGAAAATTTAAATGGGATCCTTGACGATGTTGCTTGTAATACATTTCTCGGTGAACGTCGATCATCTCTTGTGATAGTGGTATATCTCATCGACTTTGTCGGAAAGAGATGATGATTTCAATCAATTGATCGTTTAGCTTTCAATCCTTTCGGAGAAAAGCCAGTATGGTATGTTGGTGAAGCGATAATTTTTAAAGAAGGAGATGATGTAGGAGTGGTTTTTGTTGGAGATACGTAAGTGTTATCGGACGAGGGGGATTTGTAGTCGATAGCTGAATAGGTAGAGTCATGATCGGAAGACATCGTTTTATTTGTTTTCAGAAAATTTATCTGTGTTTATTTATTTCTAAGTAGTATATAACTGCATTTATAAGATAAAATTTAGTTATATTTAGAAAATTAGTTGAGAAAAATGAGTTAAATCATAGGATATTAAATGGTCGTTATTTGATTACTTGTTTTTAAATGGTTATTATTAAAAAAGACTTATGTAGTAGTGGTTAATTCAAAGTTATAAAATTAAATTTTAGTTGAAATTTCATATAAGCTATTACATACTTAAGTGAACTAAACATTATTTCTATAACTTTAGTTAATCAAGTCATTGTAGAACAAATTCCAACATCCCGTCTTAACATAATAAAAGTTTGTTCACTTAATGGTTTTGTAAAAATATCAGCTATTTGATTTTCGGCATTAACAAATTATAGAGTTTTACTTTGTTTTCAACATTATCTCTCAGAAAATGGCGAAGAATATCTATATTTTTTGTTCAAGAATGATTAATTGGATTTTTAGATAAATTTATAGCCCTAGTATTATCGCAATATATTGGAGATTTTTTTATTATTTTTCCATAGTCTTTAAGTGTTTGTTGCATATATATTACTTGAGCGCAAGCTAAGGCATACGAAATATATTCAGTTTCACATGTTGAAAGAGAAACACAATTTTGCTTTTTACTAACCACGAAACTAATGATTACCAATAAATTTACATGTGCCACTTGAACTTTTTCTAATTGATTTAAATCCACCAAAATCAGCATCGCTGTAAGATACAAGTTCAAACGTACTGCCTTTTAGGTAAAATAGTCCATAATCTTTAGCGTTGGCTAATTATCGTAAAATCCATTTAACTACCCGATGATGTGATTCTTTAGGTTATGCTTGAAATCTTGCACATAAACAAACATTCATCATAATATCTGGTCTACTAGCGGATAAGTATAGTAAGGATCCTATCATACTTCGATATAGTTTTTGATCAAACTCTTTTTCGTGTTCATCTTTGTCTAGATGAGTAGAACTACTCATTGGAGTGGGTTTACTTGATATATTATCCATTCCAAAATGCTTTTGTAGTTCTTTACAGTATTTTTCTTTATTTATAAAAATTCCATTGTTTTATTGTTTTATTTGTAATCCTAAAAAAAATTCAATTCACCCATATGAGACATTTCAAATTCGTTTGTCATTATTATAGAAAATTCATTACATAAATTTTCGTTAGTAAATCCAAATATAATGTCATCAACATAAATTCGAACAATTAATATATCCTTTCGTTCTCTTTTAATAAAGAATGTTGTATATATTTTACCAATTTGAAAACCAGAATTAATTGAATGTGATTTTAATCAACCATAGCAAGCTCGAGGTGCTTGTTTTAAACCGTATAATGCTTTCTTAAGTTTAAAAACATGATCTGGATATTTTTCATGAACAAATAGTGGTGGTTGTTCTACGTAAACATTTTCTTTTATAAAACCGTATAAGAAAGCACTTTTTACGTCCATTTGAAATAGCTTAAAGTTATGATGACACACAAAATCAAGTAATATTTTTATGGCTTCAAGACGTGCCACAGGTGCAAAAGTCTCTTCATAATCAATGCCTTCTTCTTGATTGTATCCCTGTGCCACTAATCTTGCTTTATTACGTATAATATTTCCGTTTTCGTCGGCTTTGTTTTTTAAAACCCATTTTGTTTTAATTACTGATTGATCATTTAACGTTGGTACTAATTCCCAAACATTATTTCGTTCAAATTGATTAAGTTCTTCTTGCATTGCTAAAAGCCAGAAATCATCATTTGATGCCTCCTTATAATATTTTGGTTAAAAATTAGATATAAGTGCTACATTACTCGTTTGATTTATTTGTCTTTTAGTCAAAACTTTGTTACCTTGATTTCCAATAATGTTATCAATAGGATGATCTTTTAAAATGCGGGGTGGTGATTTCAAATCATTGTTATGTTGATTGTTATTATTTTCAATCATATTATTTTGATTATTACTATTTTCAATGATTCTATTTTGATTAGTGTCAAAAATTCCTTCGTCACGTTTACTTATATTGTTGAAGTTTTCATCAAACGAGACAAGAAGACTTTCTTCTATAACATTTGTTCGTTTGTTAAAAATTGTTTAAGCATTACTTTGATCAGAATATCCAACAAAAATTCCTTCATCAGCTTTTGAATCGAATTTTCCAAGATTATCTTTTGTATTTAGAATAAAGCATTTTGATCCAAATATTTGAAAATATGATACTTTTGGTTTCTTTTTGAAGAACATTTCATAACATGTATTTTTAGTCATAGGTCTAAGAGTTGCTCGATTTAATACGTAACAAGCAGTAGCAACTGCTTCGACCTAAAAATTCTTTGGTAAGCAACTGCCATTTAGGAGGGTTCGAGCATAATCTTGCAAGGTGCGATTTTTTTCTTTCGACTACTTCGTTTTGTTGTGGTGTTCGTGGAAAAGAAAAATTATGAGTAATTCCCTTCTTATTACAAAAGTTTGTAAATAATTCATTTTCAAATTCTCTACCGTGATCACTTCTTATACTTTTTATTTTTAAATCCGTTAGAGTTTTAATTTGTTTAGCAAAAATTTTAAAAATTTCGAATGTATCACTTTTATGTTTTAAAAATAGCATCCAAGTATACCTTGAAAAATCATCTACAATTACAAAAACATATTTATTATGATTTATCGAACGTACTGTTAGTCCATGAGTTGATGGTTTTGATGACAACAACCTTAGAATAAGATTATAAAATATAAATACTAAAATTATAGTTTAGATATATATGTATATGCAGGATTTAACCATGGAGGTACCAAGAATGAAGACTGTACAGTATAGAGATTCAAGATATCAAGATTGAAGACTCATGAGTATCAAGAATATCAAGATTATCAAGAGTTCAAGATTTCAAAATAAGTATTGAGTCTAGAATTATGTTAAAACTTCACAATAGCACTGAAATCTTCATTCCGTATTTTCATTTGGGATGGAACCCATTTCTACCTTTTTAGTGGCTTACAAACCCACAACAAGTAGCTTACAAACCTACGACAAGTGGCTTACAAACCCACGAACATCCTGGTTTTGTACAAGTTCTTGAGTCCTGATATGATGAGATATTCTGCAGGAAGAAGCTTGCAAAACAACTTCAAAACGATTTTCAAAACTGCTTTCCAAAATGTTTTAGCCTTAAAAATTATCTTTTCAAATGATTTTCAAAAATATGTTTTAGCCTTAAAAAATATTCTTTGATTTTGTTCTTAAATAAATTCTTGTTTTAAACTTCATTTGTTTTAAACTATCTTTTAATATATTTAACTTTTAATATTTACTTAGATTTAAATATAAAATTATAGAAAAAATTTATATATATTATTCTCTATATTTATCTATGTATTTTATCTATATTCAAGTATATTAATAAAGTTTAAAATAGTTTTAATATAAGATAAAGGTTATTTTTAAAGAAAAACATAACATCAAAATTTCCTTTGGGATGTCGACATGCTCTAGTACGCCATGTCGACATAGTGTCAGTTAGGACCAAAAATTTGAATTTCAAAAGAAGTGTCTATTCGCCATAACCTTTCATGAATAGACATGGTTGTTGTTCTTCTATAAATAGGGGTTGGTTTCAACGAATTTTTTATCAGATTTTCTACTTTTTCACTTCTCTTCTTCTTCCACATTTTCTTATTAAAAATTCTATCATCACTCTGCCGAAATCAACATTGAATCTAACAAGATCATCTCTGGTTTGATTCTCTATCACTATCTCAACAAGATCCCAGTGCTATTCAGAGTTATAGGCTTCTTTGTAATCTATCTAGTGAGAAAAGGTGTGATTCTAGCCTTCGAAATCAATCAAGCGAGAAAGGTGTGATTGTAGCCTTGGAAATCAATTGGGTGAACTTGTTGCCCCGGAAATCAAGTATCTCTACCCAAAGGATTGTGATTCTGGAGGGTGTACCTCGTAGCCTTGAAACCGAGGGTGTAATTGTACAATTGCTTTGTAAAGGAAATCCGTACTTAGTTGTGCGGGACTGGATGTAGGGTAACTTCGAACCAGTATAAAATCCGGTGTGTTCTTTCCTTTACTGCATTTACTTTATTTCTGCATCTGTGTTTGATTCTGTGATTATACTTGTGTCTGAATATTGCATACATTTGTGTACAAATCAACAATAACTCAAAAAAATTTAGTAATTTCTTATAAATACCATTCACCCCCCCTCTAGTGTTCATTCTAGCCTTAAGATCCATATTCCGCATTCCTCACATTTGGTATCAGAGCAAGGTTTTCAAAAGTTTCATAATCTGATTTTTGAAAAAGTGTTTTTTAAATGGCTATGTTTAAGAAATTTGTTAATGCATGTTTAGAAATATTCAAATCATCATTGTCTCTTGAGTCTGCATATAATCAATATTCAAATACAAGTTGTCTACTAAGATTGTTTGATGTGCAGGAATCATGCTTTATGGGAGTTGAGGAATCAATCCAGAACAAACAAACTATGCAGATCAAAAAGAACAAATGGATACTGGATAGTGGATGTTCTAGACACATGACTGGGAATCCATATATGCTGAATGATATAATATACAAAGACGGAGGACTGGTTAACTTTGGAGACAATTCAAAAGGTTATGTGATCGGCATCGGCAAAGTCGGTAACTCTGAAACTCCTATTATTACTAATGTTTTGCTAGTTAAGAATCTGAAACACAATCTGCTAAGTATAAGTCAACTATGCGATAAAGGATATAAAATTAAATTTGAAAAAGATAAGTGTCACATTGAAGATAATAATTCAACCATAATATTAGAGGGAATTAGGAAAAATAATATTTATATTCTTAGTATGAAAATTTCAAATGATAACTTGTGTCTTTTGGCAAATGCAAGTGACCCTTGGATTTGGCATAAGAGATTTGGGCATTTGAATTTCAAACTCTTATCTAGACTGTCAAAACATGATCTAGTAAGAGGCCTCCCTAAAATGAATTTTAAAGAAGATAGTCTATGTGATGCATGTTAACTAGGAAAACTTAGAAAAAGCTCCTTTAAATTAAAAAATATAATTTCTACTTCAAAACCTCTTGAATTACTTCATATTATCTATTTGGTCCATCTCAAATTCTATCAATAAATAATAGTAAATATGTTTTTGTAATTGTAGATGATTATTCTAGATTTACATGGACAATATTTTTAAAACATAAAAGTTATACTTATGAATATTTTAAGAATTTTTCAAAAAGGGTTCAAAATCAACTTTCTCAAAAAATTATAACCATCCGTAGTGATCACGGTGGTGAATTTGAAAATGAAGAGTTTGAAGAATTCTGCAATAAAAAGGGAATAATTCACAATTTTTCATTTCCAAGAACTCCACAACAAAACGGAGTAGTAGAACGTAAAAATAGGACGATTCAAGAGTCTGCGAGAACTATGCTTTCTGATAGTAATTTACCAAAGTACTTTTGGGCAGAAGCAGTTGCTACCGCCCGTTATATTTTAAATAGAATTTTAATTAGACCTTTAACTGATAAGACATCTTATGAACTTATTTACTCAAAGAAACCTAAGGTATCTTATTTTAGAATTTTTGGAAGTAAATGTTTTATTTTAAATACAAAAGATAACTTAGATAAATTTGATCCTAAATCCGACAAAGGTATCTTTATCGGATACTCTAATAAAAGTAAAGCATACAGAGTATTTAGTTTAAGAACTAATACCTTCAAAGAAACAATGCATGTTTCATTTGATGAAAATTTCAAAATTTTTGAAGAAATAAATGATGAAGAGGATTTAATCACTCAAAACCAAGAGTCAACTGAAACTAATAATGAATTAAATCATCCTAATAAAAGGATTAAACTTTTAAAAGATCACCCTATAGAAAATATACTTGGAGATATGCAATCTGTTGTTAAAACTAGAAACCAACTAAGTCAAATGAGTAATGTAGCTTTTATATCAACTATTAAACCCAAAAATCTAGAAGAAGCATCAACTGATGATTCATGGATTTTGGCTATGCAAGAAGAATTAAATCAATTCACTAGAAATGATGTTTGGGAACTTGTTCCTAGACCTGAAAATAAAACAATAATTGGAACTAAATGGGTTTATAAAAATAAAATGAATGAACAAGGAGAGGTTGTTAGAAATAAAGCCCGGTTAGTCGCTCAAGGTTATTGTCCAAAAGAATGAATAGATTTTGATGAAACCTTTGCCCCCGTAGCAAGATTAGAAGCCATTAAATTTCTACTTGCTTTCGCAAATCATAATAATTTCAAATTATTTCTAATGGATGTTAAAAGTGCATTTTTAAATGGTTTTGTAAAAGAAGAAGTATTTGTTGAACAACCACCACTTTTTGAAAATGATAAATTTCCAAATCATGTTTACAAACTCTATTAGGTCTAAAGCAAGCTCCTAGAGCCTGGTATGATATACTAAGATCTTACTTGTTACAATCAAATTTTGAAATAGGTAAAGTAGATAATACTCTTTTTATTAAAAGAAATAAAAATGATATTCAACTAGTACAAGTCTACGTAGATGATATCATTTTTGGATCAACTAATTTTGAAATGAATAAAGAATTTTCTGAAATAATGACAAAAGATAATGGTATCTTTATTAGTCAAGAAAAATATGCTAAAGACCTAGTTAGTAAATTTGGTTTGACTACTGCGAGTGGAAAACCCACTCCCATGGCAACCAATGAGTACCTTAGTAAAGAAGATCTCTCGAAAGATGTCGATCAAAAATTATATAGAGGAATGATTGGATCACTACTCTATATCACTGCGAGTAGACCTGATATCATGCATAGTGTCTGTCTCTGTGCAAGGTATCAATCCCAACCTAAAGAAACTCACTTAAAAACTGTAAAATGTATTATAAGATATGTTAAACACACCTTTGATTATGGCTTATTTTATCCTAAAAATGATTCGTTTGACTTAATATCTTACTGTGATGCCGATTATGCTGGTTGTAAATCAGACCGAAAAAGTACAAGTGGAACTTGTCACTTTTTAAGGCATTCTCTGATTTCCTGGTTTAGTAAAAAGCAAAACATAGTTTCTTTATCAACAACTAAAGCAGAGTATATTTCTGCTGCTTTGGCTTGTTCTCAAGTAATATATATGCAACAAACTTTAAAAGATTTTGGTTTAAATATCTCAAAATCACCAAATTATTGTGATAATACTAGTGCAATAAATTTATCCAAAAATACTACTCAACATGCTCGAACTAAACATATTGATATTAGACACCATTTTCTTAGAGATAATACAAGTAGAGAAGTAATTACTCTCGACTATATCAATTCTGAAAATCAAATTGCTGATATCTTAACAAAACCCTTAAATGAATCTACATTTACTAAATTAAGAAGATAATTAGGTATTTGTTCATTAACTGAAATATAAAATATAAATTACAAAGTATAATTAAAAAATAAATCAAAATAAATCAAATAGTAAAAATATTGAGAACCATGTCGACGTCCCCCCTATACCCATGTCGACATATAACGTTTTTTTTTAATTTTAAATTTTTTCCCACCAAAATTCAAATAATTGGTTATATATTCTTCTTATTTTCGAAATTTTCTTCATTCTCTCTGTTCTCTTTCTGTTCTATCTTCTGAAATCAATTTATCAATGGCCTCCTCTTCCAAATCAAACATAAAATCAACCTTTTCGTTCTTTTCTCCTACCTATGGTCCGTTCCAACGTACTACGCTCGCCCGAGTGACAAAAATGGAGGATTCTCTAAAGGATGCAATTCAGTTAATGGCTGAAATTCCTATAGCGCAACTCCGAATGGCAAAAGAACAGGAAAGGCAAGGAAAAATCCTTAGAAATTTGCAAAAATTTCTAATGGACAATCATGCTAATCCAATCTTGATTGACGAGGACTCTTCAGGTGATCATGAACAAGAGGAAAGTGAAGAAGAAGAAGAAGAACAAATGTTAGAAGAGCATGCGGAAGACAACGACAAAGTCATTTGCGTTGGCGAAGTATGTTTTGACAAGGATGGAAACTTGGTTGAACAACGTGGAAATTTCTGTTTCCATTATCCAAATTGTTCAATCCATAGATCTCCAATTGTCAAAGATACTCAGTAGTTTCTTCTTTTTCGTTTTTCATCGTTATGTGTATATTTGTCACGTTGTACGAAAATGTAAATATAAACATATATATATATATATATTGTGTGTTCTCATATATGATTCCTATATATGTTATATATAAGTATTATATAGGTACTTGGTTAGGAATGTTAGTAGTTTAGGACTAAGTTTTAGGTTTACAAGTAAGTATTGATTATGTATGATAACACTATCATTATAATCATATAGGATATTATACTAAGAGTTATATAGTTTGGAGTTAGTTTGTTTTTGTTGATGACAAAGGGGGAGAAATATAAAATAGAAGAGTTAGGCATAGATTAAGGGGGAGTTATCAGTTTTAGGGGGAGTTATTAGGATAGAAGTAATATTTTATAAACAAAGGTTGTCATCACCAAAAGGGGGGAGATTGTTAGTCCATGAGTTGATGGTTTTGATGACAACAACCTTAGAATAAGATTATAAAATATAAATACTAACATTATAGTTTAGATATATATGTATATGCAGGATTTAACCATGCAGGTACCAAGAATGAAGACTGTACAGTATAGAGATTCAAGATATCAAGATTGAAGACTCATGAGTATCAAGAATATCAAGATTATCAAGAGTTCAAGATTTCAAGATAAGTATTGAGTCTAGAATTATGTTAAAACTTCACAATAGCACTGAAATCTTCATTCCGTATTTTCATTTGGGATGGAACCCATTTCTACCTTTTTAGTGGCTTACAAACCCACGACAAGTAGCCTACAAACCTACGACAAGTGGCTTACAAACCCACGAACATCCTGGTTTTGTACAAGTTCTCGAGTCCTGATATGATGAGATGTTCTATAGGAAGAAGCTTGCAAAACTACTTCAAAATGATTTTCAAAACTGCTTTTCAAAATGTTTTAGCCTTAAAAATTATCTTTTCAAATGATTTTCAAAAAGATGTTTTAGCCTTAAAAAATATTCTTTGATTTTGTTCTTAAATAAATTCTTGTTTTAAACTTCGTTTGTTTTAAACTATCTTTTAATATATTTAACTTTTAATATTTACTTAGATTTAAATATAAAATTATAGTACAATTTTATATATATTATTCTCTATATTTATCTATGTATTTTATTTATAGTCAAGTATATAACTAAAGTTTAAAATAGTTTTAATATAAGATAAAGGTTATTTTCAAAGAAAAACAGAACATCAAAATTTCCTTTGGGATGTCGACATGCTCTAGTACCCCATGTCGACATAGTGTCAGTTAGGACCAAAAATTTGAATTTCAAAAGAAGTGTCTATTCGCCATAACCTTTCATGAATAGACATGGCTGTTGTTCTTCTATAAATAGGGGTTGGTTTCAACGAATTATTGATCAGATTTTCTACTTTTTCACTTCTCTTCTTCTTCCACATTTTCTTATTAAAAATTCTATCATTACTCTGCCGAAATCAACATTGAATCTAACTAGATCATCTCTGGTTTGATTCTCTATCACTATCTCAACAAGATCCCAGTGCTATTCAGAGTTATAGGCATCTTGTAATCTATCTAGCGAGAAAAGGTGTGATTGTAGCCTTGGAAATCAATTGGGTGAACTTGTTGCCCCGAAAATCAAGTATCTCTATCCAGAGGATTGTGATTCTGGAGGGTGTACCTCGTAGCCTTGAAATCGAGGGTGTAATTGTACAATTGCTTTTGAAAGGAAATCCGTACTTAGTTGTGAGGGACTGGATGTAGGGTAACTCCGAACCAGTATAAAATCCGGTGTGTTCTTTCCTTTACTGCATTTACTTTATTTCTGCATCTGTGTTTGATTCTGTGATTATATCTATGTCTGAATATTGCATACATTTGTGTACAAATCAACAATAACTCACACGTACTTGAAAAAAATCAACAATAACTCAAAAAGATTTTGTAATTTCTTATAAACACTATTCACCCCCCTCTAGTGTTCATTCTAGCCTTAAGATCCATATTCCACATTCCTCACACGTACTTGAGTTGGACCAAATGAATCCAAATGAAGTAATTCAAGAGGTTGTTTAGTAGAGATTTCCGTTTTAGATTTAAAAGAGCTTTTCTTTAATTTTCCATGTTGACATGCATCGCATATATTTTCAACTTTGAAATTTATTTTGGTAATCCTCTTACCAAATTGTTTTTAGCTAATTTGTTTACATATTTGAAATTTATATAACAAAATCTTTTATGCCATATCCATGGATCATCATGATTTATGGTTAAACATAAATCATTATTATGATTAATATTCATGTTTAGAATATAAATATTTTGATTTCTTGTTCCTTCAAAAATTAGATTTTTATTTTGATCAAAGATATTGCATTTATCTTTTTCGAAATCAATTCCAAATCCCTTATCGCATAATTGGCTTATACTAAGTAAATTATGTTTTAAGTTTTTAACTAATAAAACATTTGAAATAATAGAAGAAGTAGATGTACCGACATTGATGACGTTTCCAATTCTGATAACATATCCTTTGGAATTATCCCCAAAATTGACCGTGCCACCATCTATATAAGTGATGTTTGATAGAATGTGTGCATTTCACATCCTATGTTTGGAGCATCCACTATCGAGTATCCATTTCTCCTTATTTTTATTTTTGGGTACCTGCAAAATAATAAAGAGTTTTAATTGGTATCCACATCCTTTGTTAGGTTCCTATGGGTTAGTAGGAAAAGGTAGCCATACCCATGAGGCTTTGGAACCTTTAGAAATGTAATTTTCATTATTAACTATCTCTTTTAGATATACATCTATGTGTTTTTGTCTAATCAATTTGTTATTTGTTTTAGGAATAATCATTTTTGTTCCCTTGTTTTCATATTTAGATTTTGTTTTTCTAAATTTTTTATATAATGTACTATACTTCTTAAAGCTTTGATTATTTTTAGAGACCAGATTATTTCTAGAACGTTTATGATTATTTTTGTTAAATCCTAAACCATTCCTATTTCCTGATGGTTTTGAAATCTTTATCAAATTATCAGATTTTTGCTTTCCTTTTTTAAACTTTGAAATGTTGTTAGTAATTTTATCTAATTTATTTCTGAGATTAGAAATTTCTAAATTAGTTAATTCTAAATTTTGTTTAATTCATACTTTTCTTTTTCAAGTTTATAATTCTCTATTTTGTTATTCTCTATATCATGTGTAAGACTAGCATTTTGAGATGATAGTTTTTTGCATTCTTCTTGTGCTAATTCTAATTCTTCTTCTAAAATACATTTCTCGTCTTAAACATTCCATTTCTAATTCAGCTCTGTTTAATTTTTCTATAATTTCTTTATTTAATTTCTTTAATTCTCTATACTTGTCATCTAATTCTATACTAATTTCAAGAAGTTCATCATATGTTAATTCAGGACGTACCTCATCTGTGCCAGCCATGAAGCAAACATTTGCTTGTTTAGTGTCACTGTCACTATCAAATGAAGAGGAAGAGTTGGAGTCATCCCAAGTTACTTAAAATGCTCTTCTCTTTTTCTTGAAATTTTCAAATTTCTTTTTCTTTTTATCGTTGTTGAGTAGTGGACAGTCTTTCTTCATATGGTCAAATTCATCACACCCGAAACATTTCATTGATGTTTGATTTGAGGAATTAGTGTTGCTGTTGTTTTGAAATTCCATCATCCTTTTGAACTTCTTGAACTTGTTGTAATTTCTGCGATGAACACAATCTCATCTTCTTCCAAGTCGGAGTTGTCGTTGTTTGCCTGAAATGCGATGTTTTTTCCTGTCTTGATTTTGTTCTTTTCTTGCCTGTAAATTTGGTTCGTACGACATCAGATTTCTTATTAACTCTTCGACTTTGAGTTGGGAAAGTTCGTTAGCTTCTTCGATGGCTAAAACTTTTCTTTCCCATTCGTTTGCCAGAGAGTTCAAAATTCGTGTGACTAAATCAAAATCAGTGAATTTAACTCCTAGTGCCATAAGATCGTGTTGTATAGTTTGAAATCTAAGCATACATGTCAATAGTTGACTCATTTGATTTCATTTTAAAAGATGAAAATTGATTTTGTAGAATAGAAATTTTTGTTTGCTTGACTTTATTTGTGCCTTGATGGGTAATTTGTAATGTACGCCATATATCATAAGCAGTAGTGCAAAACATGACTCGTGAAAATTCATTTTTATCGAGTGAGAAAAATAAAACATTCACAGCTTCGGCATTGTTAGACGTCTCTGCTTTTTTTGCATCAGTCCATGTGCTTTTATCAGTATTAGGTGCTTCATATTTATTTTGAGTTGCTAACCATATTTCTAAACCATTTGCTTCCATAAAAATTCGCATGCATGTTGACAAATAAGCATAATTAGAGCCAGTGAATAGTGGGGGACGTGCACTTGATTGACCTTCTTGAAATGTACTTGCTATATTAAAAATTTCAGTTACTATTACTGTAGATTGAAATGACCAAGCTCTGATACAAATTGAAAGTTTAGTGGATCGTATACTATCTAACTTGTGTATAATATGCAAGTATATAAATCAATGCAATAGTAGACAATAAATAGTAAAATATAAAAAGCGTGCAAACCAGAGTTTTTATACTAGTTCGGACCTCCCGTCCTACGTCCAGTCCCGAAGCTCCCCTTCGGTATTTCCTTTAAACAAACTACCCTCACTTTGCCCGGAGGAATAGGCTTAATACAAAAGTGTCTTTGACAATCTTGTGTTCCAATAACACAGTTTTTGACTTATAGTACAAATCTTCCTGTGATCTTCTTTGAGTATATGAATATGATAGCTTTGAGTTGTAGGAAGTGATATAACTAAAAGGTTATAATGGATTGATAGTACGTAATTAGTGTATATGCAAGAGAGTGCTTTGAAATCAGGAGAGTAAAGAATAGATCAAATCAAATTAAGTAAGTTGTTTCTACTTCTCAATCAAGATGCTATTTATAGAATCAGAGAGGTGCAGATGAAGAGTTATTACTCTTCCAAGAAATCTTTTCGTTTTGATGGCAACAACTCTTCATGAAAGATGATTTCCTTTAGTTTCAAAAAGAAGTGTTTTTTCAAATATGACAGTTTTTGCCAAGACAGACGTCTATGGTATAATGACAGACGTCTGTGACTAGTTTTAATTTTTAATCTGAGACTTGTCATAGACGTCTATAAGTATATTTAAGACGTTTATGAGGTGAAAAAGCAATTTTCCACTAGATTTTGATGTATATAAAATTGTGTGTGATCGTATATGCATATATACTCAAGGAGACCTTAACAATATTTTATCTAAGACTTTTTTACAGTAGAATAACCTTAGTATAGTCAATGAATCTTCATTTCTCTTTGAGTCTCAATATCATCGATCATGGTGTCTACTTGTAGTATATACATGCAATCCTGATAAAGTCTATATATGTATATGATTGTATAGTTGTTATCATTGAAACATAAGTTGGAGGTTCTAACAGCTACGAGACACGCCCTACATAATCCCAGCCTCTTGGTAGAGCCACTTGATTTCCGAGCCACAAGCACACCCACTAGATTCGCGGGCTACTAAACACATCCAATTGGTTTAAACAGGCTATAATCATACCTACTTGGATTTTCGGGATACCAAGCACACCACAGAGTATAAGAGTATGATTTGATAGAGTTTACAGACTCAAATCTTCAATCTTGATTACAATTGATCCTATACCTCTTGAATAACACTTTGTTCTTGAGAGAGATGAGAAAAATCAGAAGGCATATGAAAGAGAATCAAACTAGTAATGATTGAATTTGATTCTGGTTGAATTTCGGCAGAGTTTCGATAGAAATTGCTTTAGAAATTAAGCGAGTGAAAAAGGAGAAAAAATTAAGAAAGTAGTTAATGAAAATACGTTTGGAAGTCTGGTATATATAAGGAAACAACGGTCATGTCCATTCGCAATGAGGTACGATGAAAAGACACTTCCATTCAAATTTGAATTTTGAAAAGTACGGCTAGTATGTTGACATACCGATAGTGGATATGTCGGCATGTCCCTTTGTACCTTGAAAAATCACTTAATAAAAATTATTTTTCAAATATTAAATTTTGTAAAATATTTTGAAACTTTGTACAAACATTTAAACATACTTTATACATATTTTTAATAATATTAAAGCTTAATAAAACTTTATAAAATAATCTTGAAAAATTTAATAATAATATTCAATATAATGTAAATAACATATATAAAATCAATATAGTTATAAATTATTAAAGTATAAACAAAAATTCAATATATATATATATATAAAGCTAAAAACACTAAAATAATATCTTTATAAGTATAAGAGATTTGAAAATCATTTTGGAAAATATTTTGAAAAGGTTATTTTAAAAATAGAATATTTGAAATCAATTTAAAACAAAATTAGAGAAAGTAAGAGAGATCAGGAAAGTGCTATCGGGATTTTAGCATAACTTCTATGACTCTATTACTTATCTGGAATATCTTGAAATCTTGAACTCTTCAATACTCATGAGTCTTCATTCTTGAATTCTTGAAACTTTATATCAGCATCTTGAATCTACTCTTGATATCAGCATCTTGATACTGTATAGTCTTCTTAACTAATACCTGTCTAATATCCTTCACTATATATATATATATATATATATATGTATATATATATATATATATATCTTGATAAAACGTTAGTATCTATATTTTATATAATGTCCTATAGTTGTTATCGTCAAAACCAATACCTAAGGTACTAACATATATGTGCACATGCAACATATATAGTGTACAAGGTTTAACATGCCCGTATATATCTGTTGGGATTTACATCAGAACAGACAAGTCAGCCCCTCCGTATAAATATGTTTTGTCTAATATATGAACACACACACAATATATATATATATATATATATATATATATATATATATCTTTGTGTGTGTATGTTTGTATATAGAGTTAAGTATGATTTCAAGTTATACTTATAATATCAAATTTAGTTAAACATATAGAAAGTTATTTAAAGTCATTCAAATGAATTACCTTAAATATAGAAAGATATTATTCTATAGAAAGTTATTATTCTATCAAATCTAGATCTTAGTATATATAGTAAAGTATGATATCACATCTAGATCCTAATCTTAAGATATATTTTAATTTCTAACTTAAACCAATAAGTTATAATTAATAGAATAAATGTTTATATATGTGTGTGTGTATATATATACTTGATAAAATAATATATTTTTTAAATTTACACACGTACATACATACATATATATACATAACAAAATTAATATTTATATATCACATATAAAATAACTTTACATATTCAAATGCAAGTGACTAAGATTACATATGTATCTATATGTATATTTTCAGCGTAAAACATCTTTGACCAAATCTAATTTGTTTCCTTACGCTTTAAAAAAAATTCCTTTTTAATCCTTACGATTTAAAAAAAATCTTTTTATGAACATTAACTATAAACATATATATATATATATATATAATTTTATGTTTACTAATATATATAAGTATGTTTTTCATTTAACATACATACATATTAAAAGAATATGTACATTATAATACATACATACATACATACATATATGAAATATTGACATATACATATACATAAAATTTTAAATCCCTTTTATTTCAGAAATAATAACACATATAAGTATATATAAGATTTAACAAAATAAATACATACCGTATACTTTGCACTTAAGTAAATTAAAATCAATTTGTTTAAAGCTCTTTTAAACATTATCAATATTTTGAAAATTAAAGAAAATTTTGTTTTTAATTCCATGGCCAAAATTATATGTCCAAATACAAACACACACACACACAAAATAAAATTCTTACCATAACACAATCCACACACACATTCACATCTCATGTTGACAGTGCATATATATAAGGATTCGTGATAATAAAATTAATCTAAATATACATAAAACATATGATGATTAAATACACACATATAAATTGTAAATATGAATATTACCTTGCAATTGCCTAAAGATTACATATTGAATATTGAATCCATGAACTTTTCTAGAATTTCTATTCAACATTTCCAAAAGGCGCAACTGATATAGGAAGCTACACATGTTGTTTAGATTTTAATTGAATTTGAGTTTTTATCGCTTAAATCAATGGAGAGAGTGGGGTATGGACTTTCGGCTAGGTGGAGGAGGTGCGATGGAGGCTCAAAAACCTAGAATAACATAAGAGAAGAGAGTGGCTAAAGGTGTTTAAATAGCATAGGGAAGAAGGAGTTTAAAGACGGAAACGTATCTTTTCTTTCCTTTGCCACTTCACACCCTTTTGGAATCAAATTCCAAAGCCTTCCCCCCAAGTAATAGCCATCCATACATGCCCCATTTTTGGGCCTTAAATCACTTCAAGCCAGATCAGATAATTTACATTTAAATCAAATTTAAACGTACATCGATATCGTATATCGAGAAGTGTGTATACACCTTTAATATATGCACTGTTTTCAATATTGATCAACGTAAATCAAATAAAATTTTATAATTAGTATTTCATAAATATCAATTAATTTAATTAATTTATAGCAATTATAATTTAATTAAATCAAATGGTAGATAGAGGATTCAACATTAGGTTGTGTTGACTCTTTAAGGTGTAAATTTGGTATAATATTGAACAATCCGAATATTAAAGTTCACACTTCACCTTAGCAAGTGGTATAGGCCAAATTTATCACATTCAAAGCTTCGAAAAAAAAATCCAATTTTGCTTATTTTAAGCATTACCCAGTTGTGATAATTATTTACACCAATTCTCTTTGTCAAAACTATAACACGTTAGGACTTATGGAATTTGGTAAGGGTCAAAATTCATATATCATCCATATTCATGTTTATAGTCCAAACATAAAGTCTTTGGTTAACCAAAATGTTATGGTCAGATACTTTGACTTTCAGTCGACTTTAATTGACCTATGAAATTAATCTCGTATAACTGAGGAGACGAATTATCTTTTGAATAGTGTTTCACATCTGATGCTTCCGCTCGACCCAGCTACAGTCGTTCAATGGACGACGTGCCACGATTTAACTATAATTAAAATGGAGTTTCACATTGAAGCTCGACGGTATTTTCAAGTCGAGGGAATTTTGTAATATTGTCACTTCGATATTCTCTATTTGACCTTAGTTATATTAACTAAAAGAAAACTATCGAGTGAGTCATTTTATTATTATCCAATAACTATCAGTATGTAACCCCATGCACCCCCGGCAGCCATGAGTAATACATTGCCCAATATTTGGAGAGAATTACGTACTCTAGTCTTAATGAATGCATTAATATCCAGTCTTAATACATCTTGACTAAGAATATTTAAAATGGTGCATTTATTATATTGTGATAAATTGCTCATGACTACAACAACTTGTAATTATTATCACAAAACACACCGTTATGGATTTTCTGTTAAATGTACTCAAATTGAATAATCAATTATTTATAACACGTTATAAAAAGTAAATAACATAAATTAAACACCTTTTGTTTCGAACAAGATTGATTACCGAGTTAGATATATATGACAATTACGTAATTGCCCCTAGGGCATACCCCTAACTCTATCAAAGTCATCCATAACCAATCTGTCTTGTTTCAAGCCATAATTCGAGCTCCTCAACTGCAATTCACTTGAAACTTGAAACGTGGCTTCATGAGCCCTTCCTCGTTAGCTCATATCGATCGTAAGTCACTTGGTTGAGCTTGGATCGATCATTTGGGTCAGATCCGATCGATCGGATCCTATTGATTCCCCTAGTCATTTTCTTCACTTTTCTTCTTCCAACTAACTCCTTTGCAACTCCATAACACTTCTAAGCATTTATTCCATTGATTTGAGCTTCATCATTTATGCAACATCAAATATGCAGTAGACCCAAATCTGATGGAATATCCTAACTCTAAGTCGTCTATCAATCGACGTTTACAACCAAACAAGCAATATAGCTATAATTAGTCAAACATGGCATGCATACATCATACGTAATGCATACAAATCAATCAAACTCAAATTTACATCAAATTACGGCCTTGATCTAGAAATTCAGAAAATATACTATCCATAAGAACATATGTATTTATAATCGCTTTAAAACACATTAAAATTCATTTATAAATTAGGTGTATATTTATAAATATAGAATAAATCATGTATTAAAGTTTGAAAATCACTTAAAAACATCATATTTAGAATATAATGACAAATATAGTAAAGTGAAAGGAGTCAAACCACTCACTTAAGTCCAAAGCAATCCATATTAGCACAATCTTGAGATGAACAGTAGATCCCAAAACCCAAAGCACTCCAAACTACAACCAAGTGATTCTCTAGGTAATTCCTTTGCTAATTACACTATAATTACTTAATTAGGCTAGGAAAAGTATAAATTTAGGTAGCTTTTGGCCTAAGGAAGAGATTAATGGAGGTTGGAATGCTTTTAGGAATAGAGAAAAGTGATTAGGTGGTTATCACATCACTTAATTATGCTCTAATCATGAGATAGATTAGCAAACCTGATCCAGATTTAATCTTAATTACCCACTAATCAATCCAAAAACTATTTAACTTCAAATAGCTATATCTCCTAAATGGTAGGTCCAAAAGGCTATTATGACCAATTTATGAAAAGATAAACCATCATATCTTTTATATAGAAGTGGTTTTAGACCATAATTCGGCTTTTATCAAAAGTTATAGGCCATAAAAACTAAGTAGTTAATATCAATATCGGGTCTATATCGGTCAAGTGCCGATATGAGATATTTTCAAATATCGTGATAACATCAGATAATATCGGTAAAATATCGAAAATGTCTAGAACATGTTGTAATCATTATTGTACTATTTTATAATGTTATAATGATGTTAACTCTTTAAATATTTAGATCTACCCTTTCAAATCACTACTGATGACCGATTATATATAGTTTACATATTACAATCTATCTACGAGGATATTCAATTAAATAATCAAGTCACAAATTAGACCCATAAAAACTAAGAATTTCATATAGTGTGCGTCTTTGTTATTTTCTTCATTTTATACTATATTCTTTGTTTCTTCAATCATATCTATTATTTTTTGATTTTTTTTGCATATTTACAGTTTCTTCATTTTCATTTTCACTTGAATTATCGAAAAAGTAATGTTGGTTTAATGCCGACCACTATTCTAACCCTTTCTTTATCAATATGGAAAAAATATAACTATACTTTGTTTCCAATTTTAGTTTTTGATGCATGATAATAACTAAAACAAAAAATGAAATTTCATAAGTTAACTTACCAACTAGACATAAGAAACAAAGAAAAGTGACTCTTGCATGATCATGTTTTAGTGGCAAAGTGAGTACACAAAATAAAACGTGTGAACTATTCCTTTTTTAAAATAATGAAGAATACTGATAAAATATGGTTTGAATTATATATTTAGTACATTAGGGTTTCTAATATGGTCAACATTTTATCATTCACCGTGTGCTAAAAAATGCTGAAAATGTGAAGATATTTATTTATAACTTTATTTTCTCCAACACTTGTAGTAACGACTAATATTTCTAAGAAATATCGGGTATTCCAGACTCAATACTACAATGATATATTGGAAAATATCGAACGATATATTGGTAATGTTATTTTAAGTGATATTTTGGAAACTATATCGACCAAGGAGCGATATGATATCAGCTATATATCTGTGATGTTATCCAATATTTGACTACATAGCTTACAGGTTTTTAGGGTCAAAATGGCCAAATAAATTTTCTTAAGGCTGTAAAATGTCACTACTCAACATTACCTAAAGTTTGAGTATCATTCAACCCAATATGAAAGTAATATCAATATTAGATTATTTGATATGTAAAATACGGGCATTTCATAAACCAATATTATCTTGCTTTAAATTTTTAGCTCAAAATATTTTATTTTAGACACAAAAGAACTCCAAGGAAATTTGATCCAATAGCTGATGAAGGAATCTTTGTTGGACACACGAAACAAAGTAAGGCTTATAGAAACTTTAATAAAAGAACTCATACGATAAAAGAAACTTTACATGTATCTTTTGATGAAAGTGGTAAGAACGTAGAACAAAAATTATATAGAAGTATGATAGAATCATTATTTTATGTAACACCTAATTGACTTGACATAATGATGAGTGTTTCTTTGTGTGTTAGATTTCAAGCAAATCCCCAAGAATCACATTTATAAGCAGTGAAATGTATTTTGTTTTACTTAACCAATATAAAAGATCACAGACTTTTCTATCCTAAAGGCCGTCCCTTTGAATTAGTATCTTACAGTGATGTTGATTTTGTAGTCTGCAAAACAAATCGGAAAAGTATGAGTTATACTTATCATTTTATCGGTCAATCTTTAGTGTCCTGGTTTAATAAAAAACAAAATTGCATATCATTGTCGATTTGTGAAGTAGAATACATTTATGATGCTTTCGATTGCACTAAAGTAATCTATATGCAGAAAACACTACGAAATTTTGGAATTAATTTAACTAAATCACCTATTTTTTGCAATAACGAAGTGCAATAAACTTATCAAAAAAATTATATAAATCATTCAAGAAGTAAACATATAGATATATGACATCATTTTTTAAGAGATGATGTGGAAAAAGGAATAGTTGAAGTAGAGTTTGTTAACACCGAAAATCAAATAGCTGACATTTTTACAAAACCACTTTGTGAAAATAGTTTTCTAAAATTAAGAAGAGATATAGGAATTTATTCACTAACTCAATTTAAAAAAATTCTTTTTATATGATTTTTTTAAAGAAAAAATATATTACACATCTAGAGCAAAATGTATTTTTACTAAAATATTTTATAGTATCTCTAAAAAATGCCTGCCATAGACGTAAAAAATATATCTACAAGGAAAACTGACGTATTTGGAGTGGGTAGATGGATCACAAAATCGGTCTACCGCCTCAAGAAGATAAATTTTTTCATTTGTTTAAATTATTATATAAATACTTAATATAAAATAAAATTCAAGGAGATAAGTCTATACCCGTAGCTAAAGCCGCTAGACCGCATTGGCATTCAAGTATGATAGATATAGCTCTTATAAATAACTTTAACTCCTTTAATAAACAAAAAAGATTAAATTAGTTTAGAAACTGTATTATTTACTTATGAAAATATACATTATAAAAACAAAAAACAATCACAAAAATTCACCGGGCATTTTTTCTCACAACTGGTCCACCGGTGAAATCTTCACCATGCACAGAT
Source organism: Allium fistulosum (assembly GCA_030737815.1). Taxonomy (NCBI): domain Eukaryota; kingdom Viridiplantae; phylum Streptophyta; class Magnoliopsida; order Asparagales; family Amaryllidaceae; genus Allium; species Allium fistulosum. The sequence goes on from CM060903.1 coordinate 74,509,357, forward strand.
GGTCGCGACGAAAGCAATCGCTGCCGTCAGATTATTTTTCTACCCTATAAAACATTTTACACTATGGCTGAGACTTTCACTTCTTTTACCTTTCATTATTTACCCCAATTCTAAAATTCCTAGCATCTCAATTCAAAATCTAATGGCTTCCTCAAAGCTAAAGCAAGCATCTTCCTCAAGCTAATCCACTCAAAAGTATTTTCTCACTCCATAAATCAAAGCTTGGCTTAATAATGACGTGGAATCTATCAAGATTTTCAAAGACGCCATCAACTTCCAAAATCTTGCAGGGCGTTTGGTAAAGTTTTCAGATTTTTCCTATTATTTGGCACCTCTTTTCGAAATTTCAAGTTTAAATTGCATTTTATCGAAAGAAAATTTTGAGAAAAATATTTACCCAAGATGTATGGTATTATTCTATGCTAATTTAAGATTCTCCATTGATAATAATGAGCTTGTTATTCAATTTAGTGTTAATGGAATTGATATTCATCTTGATGAAAGAACCTTAGGAGAAATTTTCCAAATTCGTGCTTATGGATTATATATAGATGATGTAAAGTTTGATGATGAAAGAAATATGTATGAAATTTTTCATCAAAACAAAGAATATTGGAGTAAAAAGCAAAACCTAAAACCTAAAGCACGTGTAGTTATTAGGATTATTCAATACAACACAGTGCCAAAAATCCATAGCTTTGATGAAATTTACACTATACATTATCTTTGTACTTATGCTATATTGGTTGGACTTAATGTGAATTGGGCTCATTTGATTCTTGCCAATATGACTAGGACCCACTCAGGAAAACCTAGGTCTAACAATCCCTATGGAAACTCAGTCACTCTTGTTTTTAGATATTTTGGAATAAATCTAAAAACGAGCAAATTAAAACAAATGTTTTTTGCACCGTCTTTAATGAAGGGGTTGTTAAGAGAATGCAAAGCCCACCAATCTTTAAACCACATATTCCATATAGTATTCAGATTACTCATATTCCTACTAGACCGAATGGCATCGACAGCTTAGAAGTTACATTCGACAATTATGTGCCACTAGCTTATGACCATAATAATGAGTTTAGAGAATAAGTCTTGAAAAATCAAGAAGACATCTTAAAAAATAAAAAAGAAATGAAGGAAGAAATGAAAAATTAAAGGAAGGAATAAGATTTTATCAAGAGGCTTCTTCTTTTAGTTTGTAGTAGCTTACAGAGGAGGAGAATTCTAGCGCTCAAGATAGTGCTCCAAGATTTATATTTACAGATGATAACACCTAAGATCCGAAGCCTTCGATTCATGACCTCTATGTTAGTATAAAGGGAAGTGGAGCTGTAGAGAGGCGTCCTAGGTCACATGTTCCTAGAGGTCCCCGACCATTTACTCAGATTACTTCAGAGATTGATCCTACTCCTCCTTCAGGATGTGGTAGAGAGACTCCATCATCCGATGATCAATTTGTTAGAACCTTGAATTTTGATGTTTTGATTGTGACAACTATATATGTAAATATTATATAAACTAACCATATTTGCAGGAGAAGATACTATTTTACTCGAGAAATAATCTAATAGATTGCAGACCAGATTCCAGATAGAAGCTTCAGTAATATATTTTGTCTATCGTCTAAGTCTAGTAGTGAATTCATGTTAAAATCTATTTGAAGTGGTACATGCATGCACACGCAATTTAAAATCTTTCAAATCATATTTCATATGCTAAACTTTTTGGTAACCAAGTTCATATATGAAAACATTTTTGAAAAATCCTTGATATGGCAAAAAACAAGCAATTCAGCTGACTGAATCATATAGTTCAGACGACTGAATGCCTGTGTACGTGCACAACCAAACTTGAATATTCAGACGGTTGAAGTTAATGATTCAGCCGGCTGAATTTCATGACTTTTGCACTATTTTCTTTCTGATTCAATTTTTAATCAATTCAGCTGGCTGAATTATTCCACTCAGACGGCTGAATCTTCATAACGGCTATATTTTGAAAAGACACTTCATTTCAGCGAATAGAAACAACTCTTGATTCATAGTTGCTTCCATTTTCTTTCATGGCTACTTTTCACGAATGATTGCAACTCTTAATCACTATATATAGCCATGAAATTCATTATTTTAATCACTTAATTTCTGATTCTAATTCTCACTTTTATTGTCTAAACAATCTTGCCATTTGCATTCAATATTTTCGTTCTAATCAATTGTTCATTCAAGAAAACTTCATTAGTGATTGAATAAACTTCCTGTCTTTACGAATTACACGACATACCACAAAGGAGAAGACTATATGAAGGGTGTACGTTATTGACTTATCAGTGCTACTCAAGAGCATACTCAGTCAGAAACAATTTTACTATTTGTATTAGAAGTCATGTTCGGTTGCTCAGGCGACTAAAGTCCTATTTTGTTGCTTAGGCGGTAGAAGTCATGTTCGGTTGCTCAGGTGGTGTAATACATGTTCCTTCGGGTCAAGTGAGGGTTTATAGTTGAATTCCAAAAGGAGTTTGGGACCGGACGTAGAACGGGAAGTTCGAACCAGTATAAAAATCTCTGGTGTCATTTACTTTATTATTTACTTTTATATTTATATTCCGCACTAGTAGATAACTTAGTTAATATTCCATATTATCCGATCCTTAGTCACTTTCACTTGGTATAGGATTCAGTCGGCTGAATTGCCCGTTTTTTGCCATATCAAGGATCTTTCAGAAAAGTTTTAGTACATGAACTAGGTTACTAAAAAATTTAGCATATAAACTATGATTTGAAAGGTTTTAAATTGCGTGTGCGTGCATGTACCACTTCGAAAAGATTTTAACATGAATTCACTACTAGACTTAGACCATAGACAAAATACATTACTGAAGCTTCTATCTAGAATCTGGTCTGCAATCTGTTAGATTATTTCTCAAGTAAAACAGTTTCTTCTCCTGCAAATATGGTTAGTTCATATAATATTTACTTATATAGTTGTCACAATCAAAACATCAAAATTCAAGGCTCTAAAATTCTTCCCCTTTTTGATGATGACAACTATGTAAGTCTATAAATATATAAAAGCAATTTTACTCCCCCGACTAAAAACTCCCCTTACCAATCATACAATTTTATTTCATGTTGCATTTATCAGACATTGTTACTTCTGTATTGTGTACTTTTGTGTTTCGATACTCTATGACATTATGTTATTGTGTCATTTTGTTATGCATTCTATTATGAAATTATGTTATTGTGTCATTTCGGTACTCTATGACATTATGTTATTGTGTCATTTTGTTACTTCTGTTATGCATTCTATTATGACATTCTGTTATTGCATCCTCTTTATTAGTTATATGGAGTAAGTCTGTCTGTTCCTTCTATTTGTTATTAATCTCTTTTTGTTGATGACAAAGAGGGGGAAATATATCATATATTTGGAAAGAGTTTTATATTTAAGGGGAGTATTATTTTATTCATTTTTTATAAGTAGTTGTCATCATCAAAAAGGGGGAGAATGTTAGAACATAAGTTTTGATGATATCAATGAAATATACTCTATATACATTATTGCTACAGATTAAAGAAAGGACACAACTTATACAAACACGGTTGAATTGGAAAAAGATAAGAATACTAAGGCCATCGGTAAAATATAGTGAAGTCAAAGAGATACTAATAGAGTTAGGGGTGTGCCCTGGGGGCCGATTATGTAATTTGTTACATATATCTAACTCGATAACCAATCTTGTTACAAATAAAATGTGTTTCCTTTCTATTATATACTTGTTAGGTTGTGATATAATTAATTCAAAGTATATTAAATAGAAAATCCTTAAATGATATGTTATGTGATATTAATTACAATGTGTTGTAACCATGCGAAATTTATCACATTTAAAATAACATCGTATTTTAAATTTTCTTAGTCAAGATGTTTTGCAATAGGATATTGATTCATCCATTGAGACTAGAGCACGCAACGCTCTCCATATATTGGGCAGTGTATTACCCATAGCTATTGGGGGCACTAGGGGGTTATATAAGTGGATAGTTATTGGATAACCATGGAATGACTCACTTGAGAGTTTTTTGTTGGTCATTATAATTAAGATCAAACAGAGAATCTCAAAGTAACGATATTACATGACTCTCTTGACTTAAGAGTACTATTAAACTTCAATGTGGACACTTTACTTTGATTACAGTTAAATCATTTTATGATGTCTATGGGACAGTTATAGTTGGGTCTGAGTTGAATCATAGAAAGTGAAACACTCAAAAAAGAACTCGTCTCCTCGGTTATATGTGGTTAGTATCATGTCAACTGTAGTTAACTCAAAGTCAAATTCTCTGGCTAAAGCATTACAGCTAATAATAATTGTTATTATTGAATCAAGGCCTTTGTGTTTGGACTAACCGAGTTAAATGTGGACAATGTCGGAATTTTGACCAAAACCAAATTCCATAAGTCCTAATGTGATATAGCGTCGACGAAAAGAATTAGTGTAAATAATCGTAACTACATGGTACCACATGTTATAGTAAAATTAGATTTTTATGAAAAGATGTGTAAGCGATAAATTAAGAAAAAAGGTCACAACACTAGCTAATGTGACGTGTAAACGCTAATATTCAAATTGTTCGATATTAATCGCTAACCGAATTTACACTTTGAGTTACATAACCATAGTGACGAATACTCTTAAAACTATATGATTTAATTAATTTATGTTTGCGCCAAAATTGGTCACAGACCCCAAATTTCGTGAAAGCACCAATGTATGAACACAAATCAACAGTATATAATCATAGATCACAGATCTAAGTAATGTAGGAGATAAAAAGTGAAGAATAATAAACTTCAAAAGGGAAGAAATAGACAGAGACACAAGGTTTATAGTGGTTCGGCGATCTTGCCTATGTCCACTTTGAAGTTGATTACTTTATTGATGTTCACTTGTCGATTACAATTGGTTACAATGGGTTGTAGTGAGTTATAGTTCTGAAACTCGAGTACAACAGCAGTGGAATTCGTTTGCAGCAGCAATGGAGTTCAGATCTGGATCCGGCGGTGTTTGGGCGTTGGAGCTCTCAAAGAGGAAGAAGAACCCCTTTTCTGTTGGCTTTGGGGGTCTATTTATAGGTGTAGGAGGCGTTATTTCGCTCAGATCTCGGGAGAGCCTCTCTGGCACGTGACCAGGCCCGCGTGCCCAAACCCGTGAAGTTTTGGTCCGATACGTGATCGATACGAACAGATTTTGTATCGATCGAGATTTCATCCAATGGAGTCGAAATTTGGCATGGAAATTCTTTAGCATGCACGTAGTCTTCTGTGAAAATTTCATAGCATTTGGACTTGTAGATTAGGAGATATGATCGACACGAATTGAGATTCTTGGTGGCTGTTTGGTTCGACTCGCTTGTTTCGACTCGGTTATGAATTAGCCCAGTTCGCATCGATGCGACACTACGCCATAAATGGCCTACTGCAACACAAAAAAAATGTTGGCTCAGGCCCGAAAAATGTTGCCATAGGTCTATGGCAACACTTTTAGGGTGATGCAATTTTTGCCGTTGCCTTAGACCTCAAAGGCAACATTTTGACTATCTAAGGCAACATAAGTAATATTGTTGCAATAGAACCCTATTTGGGTCTATGGCAACACCCATAGGTATCTGTAGCAACATTCCAAAATGTTGCTATAGATATGAACTTTTTGAATTTGTGGGGCCCACAATGTAGAGCATATTTGATTTTTTTAATAAAAATAAATATTTATTTAATAAAATGCTATTACACAGAATTTGATATTTAAACAGTAATTTATTTAAATAAATATTTTATTTCAACATTTGAAATAGTACAAATTCCTGACTCCACTATTTTACAATTCAATGATATATAACACTGATATTCACATATACAGATATTCCTCACTACATCACTCAGTTCACTCATTACATATGCAGTTTCAATTTATACATACACCGACATTGACAAATATATGCCGAGCCGAAGGCGAGCCGAGTGCCGAGCCGAAGGCGAGCCGAGAAGCGGGTCCGGGCGCAGCGCCGGCGGGGGTCCGGGGCACCGCAGTCCCGGCGGGGATCGAGCCTTCTTTGAAACCTGTCTTCAGCTCATGCATTCATACACTCATGCACATTTGATTTGACTCTGTCTTCAAGCTTGTATCCAGCTGTCCAGTCTTCAATACCTGTCACATATAATTCAAAAGCAGTAATCTGGAAAATAATATTTAACTCAAACAGAAAATGAAAATATTTTTGTTATAATATTTGCCTCAGGTATTTGGGTTGTTTCTTTTCATAAGTGCATAAGCCAAACATGAATGCAACACATGGATACAAGGACACGGCACAAGGTCAAACCCGAGTCATCGACTGGATTCAACTCAGGGCCAAGCAACCAACAAAACAAACAAGAACCAGGTTCAGCAAAATATAGACAAGCCAGTGCAAGAAACACAGCAGTACACATAGGCAGCCTATCAAGCAAAAACAGTGAATGCATCAGGCATGTACAAGAGAATACTAGGCAGTAATATGATATACAGAGGACTTGGAGCACCAGTTCATGTTCTGGTTTAACAAATGCAGCAGAAAGGAGCTAACAAGCTCAGACCATAAATCAAAAATAAGCCAGTGAACCAAAATCCAACATGCCAAATAATATCACATCGCAATTCATCATCGGCAAAGCAAAATCAAGCCAGTGAACCAAAATCCAACATACCGATACATCATCGCAATCCAACATACCAATACATCATCGCAATCCAACATACCAGATTTATCAAAGTCCAACAGAAAGATTAAACCCGAGATTATAGGAAATAAAGCCTATAAATAAATCCCAATTCATCATCGGCAAAAGCATGCGAGTGTAACCAAAATCGAGAATAATCAAGTAAACCAGAAGGCATAAAACATACCAAATAATATCACATCCCACCCGACGACGAAGTCAAAGCAATTCGAGCAATCAATCAAGGAATTGAAACTGGTTTTATGATTGCTGGCCAATTTGAAAATTTAAGCGACATTCTCTCAAACAAGAAATCTGCGTTTGACATCTTCCTTGAATCCGAAAATGGTACTTTTTGAAGCAATCGAGCAAAGCTTCATCAGAATCGAACTTCTTCTGAACATTGGCGAGAAAGATTCAAGCATCAGATCTGGTCGAAGTATCATAAATTGCCAACCCTGCCGTCACGAAACCACCAGATTCGAGGAACAGCGGCTGAGCCACAACTATCGCCGACGTATCCTCCTCGATGGGTCCGTTAAGGCAGATGACGCGCTCTTTGAGAAGCCGGGAAAAGATATCGCAGGCACGCTGGCCACGGGATGTGTGCTCGATGACCATCGGAATTAGGCTGTAGAAACGGCGGTGGGGTAGTGGAGTTTTGTTGGGGGCTGCGGTTGGTAGGATTTGAGAGAGGTTGCGTATCGACATGTAGGCAAACAGCAGCGAAATTGGGGGTGAGAACGAAATGGGAACAAAAATATGATTTGGAAATTAGGGATTTGGAAATTGGGGATTTGGATTTGGAAATTGGGGGTGAGAACGAAATGGTATGAACAGTAAAGCGGGAAAACGAAAATTTAGGGCAAAATGTAGCGGTGATCCATGTTAACAATCAGATTAAATGTAGACAGTTGGATCATATTCACGTGGATTGCTAATTTTATTGATTTTTTAATTTGAAAACATCTATAGCAACACTATATAAAAATGTTGCATCGTGTTACACTTGTTTAGCTAGAGCAACACATTTTTATGGCTAAGGTAACACTAAAAATACAACGTTGCAGTAGGACCAAAATTTTATAGCTATCGCAACATTTTAGCTGGCAACACCTTGCAAAAATGTTGCAGAAGGTCATTTATGGCGTAGTGCGAGTCCCTCTGTTCGTATCGATGACCATGCTTTCGTTCGCATTGATTGCATGCCCTGTTATGTGGATGTGAAGTAGATCGAGTCGGAGCGTGGCTCTCTGATGGAGTCGAAGAGGAGCGAGTCGAACAGTGATTCTGCGTTGGAGTCGAAGTGGAGCGAGTCGAACAGTGATTCTGCATTAGAGTCGAAGTGGAGCGAGTCGAAGCGTGGCTCGAGGCGGAGCGAGTCGAAGTAGGCTCGAGGCAGAGCGAGTCGAAGTGTGGCTCAAGGCGGAGCGAGTTGAAGTGCGGGTTGAAGCGGAGCGAGTCGAAGTAGGGGTTGAAGCGGAGCGAGTTGAAGTGCGGGTTGAAGCGGAGCGAGTCGAAGTTGGCATTTCTGAGGGACGTGAACTGAGCGAGTCGAACGCGAGGCTATTTTATTCCATTTTGCATCGGTTGTATCTTGAGCATATGAACTCGGATTGACTTGAAATTTGGAATGTTGACTCTCATAGCTTTGCTTGTCGTGTCATATCAATTTTGGCTTGATCCGGACTCTGAAAAAATTCGTCGATATCCATAGTGAACCTGCGTATAACCAATTTTCTAGACGAACTGTCCTTGATCTCTAGTCAAGTTCTTGGTGTCACGGCCTTGCCAAAAGGCGGGATAACATTTGCCCCCCAAAACATGCCTTGTGATAAGAAGGTGTGTTTTGTAATGCCATAAGCTGGATGTTCATATCCTGTTGATGACCTGCAAAGAAATTGATAGTTTTATTTGACCACGAATGATGATTGTTCGGGATCGTATGTCATTCGAGGTGATATGCGACCGTTCGCGGTCGGATGCCGTTCGCGGCGAATGGTGACCGTTCGCGGTCAGTGTGCCGTTCGAGGCGATTTGTAATCGTTCGCGATCGGGTGCCGTTCGAGGCGAATTGTGACCGTTCGCGGTCAGGTGCCGTTCGAGGCAATTTGTGACCGTTCGTGGTCGAGTGCCGTTCGCGGCGATTTGTGACCGTTCGCGGTCGGGGTGCCGTTCGAGGCAAAATAAGTGTGCCCGGGGAGGGACATAGTATTATCAATGTTAGATTTCACGTTCGAGTGAGTTTCTGGGTTGTTTGTTTGTGGTGGCGGTTTATCGCCGTCTCAGAGCATACCTGAGGACCGTTCGCGATCCCTTACATGTGTAAGTGGCTTAGCCGTCATGGTATCACAAATGGCATGCTTTTATTCAAAACGAGTTTTTCAACAATATGTTCAACAAAATCAGGTTCAAGCATTAGAAATGGAAAATAAAAAGAAAACAAGGACGTCAAAGTGCAAACACCTACACCGTTGCGATTAGTAGTCGTATCAGAGCATGCCCGAGGGTCGTTCGCGGTCCTGTACATGTGTAAATGACATAATTGCATTGGTGTGGAGTTTTCTACTTATTCGTCATTACCCCAATCAATCGATGACAAGCTGACGCCGCGATCCTGAGCCGTCCCTAGCAGGTGCATGTGGTGGTCGCTCCCGTTCCACCGTTGTCGTTCCCCTTCTTACATACTGTGATAGCATACCATTCCGGATATGTCCCTCAACCTCATCCTTCAAGTGTCTGCAGTCGTTCGTGTTATGACCATTCAGCTCGTGGAATAAGCAATACTTGTCGGATCTTCTTTCATTGTTGGTTGGATCCCTTCTCATCGGCCTTCGATAGGGAATCTGCCCCCTAGTATCCTGGTAGATTCGCTCCAAAGTCTCATTCAACTCCGTGTAAGAGGTGAATCTTGGTTCCTTTCGAGGTCGCGTCGTTTCGTCACTATTATTTTCAGCCTTTCGTTTCCCTTTACCAGTCCTTGAATCTGATCTAGGAGGATTTTCACCCTTGACTGTGTAAACCTCGGTTCCTTCCCCTTCCTCTCTTTCAGCATTTGCATCCTCTAATCGTAAAAATCCTTCAGCCTCGTGATAAAACTCTCCCAGATCCATAGGTGGATCCCTTGTCAATGAATTCTTGAATTCTGTGCCATCAGCTATGCCAAATACAGTTGCCATCAAAACCATGGATGGATCGGGCCGATCCACTGATGCTGCCGCTACATTGAATCACGTCAGAAAGTTCCTCAAAGACTCCCTGGTTCTTTGCTTCAGTACTTCCAGACTAATCACATTCTTGGGTCTTGAAATGTGAACTCTGAATTGCCTCATAAACCTCTCAGTCAGATCGGTCCATGTTCCTATGGAGCCACTCTCCAGTTGTCTAAACCATAGTGTTGCGATGTCTGTCAAATAAAATGGGAAGCACCGGGCCATGACCTCCTCAGATGCCCCCAAAACCTCCATATGCCTCATGTATCGTGTCAGATGTACTGCAGGATCCGTCCTTCCATCGTACGTCTCTAATGTTGGTAGCTTGAATTCTGGTGGGTTCCTGGCTTGCCTGATCGTAGGGGCAAAGGGACTCCTATTCACATCCTCCAGATCTCTATTCACTAGTCCGCCTCTCATGGCTCGTCTGACCATCTCCGCCAATCTTTCATTATCTCCAAGTTGTAGTCCTTGTCCGTTGTTTTCGATTCCCCCCCCCCCCCCCCGAGTTCACGAGGGATTCCTGGAATCTGCTCTCCTGGCTGAGCATCCATTTCTCTATCAATGTCGCGTTGCGCAGCTCCTCCTGGTACTGCTCCTGGGATCGGGTCAACATGCTTTGGGTAAGTGCCCCTAGTTCTGGGGCTGTGCCAGATGGTCCTGCTCCGTTCTAAACTCGGGTCGCTCCTTGATTTTGCGCTCCAAGTTGCCCAATCTGAAGAAGTAAGTTCTGGATCATTTCCTCTTGTCTTTTTTCATCATTGTCTCTATCTCATCCCTAGTGATGAAGATTGATGTCTGATTTGCACCTGAGGAAGCCTCTTGACTAACTTCATGCTGACCTCTCTCTGGCCTTTGTCTTCGATTTGATTGTCTTATCATAGCTCTTCAGATCTGAATTCTCTAAGCCTTCAAATTCAATTTCCAAATGATAGGATTCCTGAAGTAGCCTTCTCAGTGGAAGCACCAAAGTGTTTGCACCAAAATTGGTCACAAACCCCAAATTTCGTGAAAGTACCAGTGTATGAACACAAATCAGCAGTATATAATCACAGATCACAGATCTAAGTAATGTAGGAGATAAAAAGTGAAGAATAATAAACTTAAAAAGGGAAGAAATAGATAGAGACTCAAGGTTTATAGTGGTTCGGCGATCTTGCCTACGTCCACTTTGAAGTTGATTACTTTATTGATGTTCACTTGTCGATTACAATTGGTTACAATGGGTTGTAGTGAGTTATAGTTCTGAAACTCGAGTACAAAAGCAGTGGAATTCGTTTGCAGCAGCAATGGAGTTCAGATCTAGATCCGGCGGAGTTTGGGCGTTGGAGATCTCAAAGAGGAAGAAGAACCCCTTTTCTGTTGGCTTTGGGGGTCTATTTATAGGTGTATGAGGCTGGTATTTCGCTCAGATCTCGGGAGATCCTCTCTGGCACGTGACCAGGCCCGCGTGCCCAAGCCCGTGAAGTTTTGGTCCGATCCGTGATCGATACGAACAGATTTCGTATCGATCGAGATTTCATCCAATGGAGTCGAAATTTGGCGTGGACATTCTTTAGCATGCAAGTAGTCTTCTGTGAAAATTTCATAGCATTTGGACTTGTAGATTAGGAGATATGATCGACACGAATTGAGATTCTTGGTGGCTGTTTGGTTTGACTCGCTTGTTTCGACTCGGTTACGAATTAGCCCAGTTCGCATCGATGCGAGTCCCTCTGTTCGTATCGATGACCATGCTTTTGTTCGCATCGATTGCCATGCCCTGTTATGTGGATGTGAAGTAGATCGAGTCGGAGCGTGGCTCTCTGATGGAGTCGAAGAGGAGCGAGTCGAACAGTGATTCTGCATTGGAGTCGAAGTGGAGCGAGTCGAAGCGTGGCTCGAGGCAGAGCGAGTCGAAGTAGGCTCGAGGCGGAACGAGTCGAAGTGTGGCTCGAGGCGGAGCGAGTCGAAGTGCGGGTTGAAGCGGAGCGAGTCGAAGTAGGGGTTGAAGCGGAGCGAGTCGAAGTGCGGGTTGAAGCGGAGCGAGTCGAAGTAGGGGTTGAAGCGGAGCGAGTCGAAGTTGGCATTTCTGAGGGACGCGAACTGAGCGAGTCGAACGCGAGGCTATTTTTATTCCATTTTGCATCGGTTGTATCTTGAGCATATGAACTCGGATTGACTTGAAATTTGGAACGTTGACTCTCATAGCTTTGCTTGTCGTGTCATATCAATTTTAGCTCGATCTGGACTCGGACAAAATTCGTCGATATCCATAGTGAACCTGCGTATAACCGATTTTCTAGACGAACTATCCTTGATCTCTAGTCAAGTTCTTGGTGTCACGGCCTTGCCAAAAGGCGGGAGAACAATTTATAATCATTGTAAACTAATTAAATTAATTAATATTTATAAAATATTAATTATCAAATTTTGTTTGAATTGTTTAAATGCTATCAGTATTTAATGAAGTGCATATATAAAAGTTATATATGTACGTATCGATATAAGATATCGATAAACATCTAAATTTGACTTAAATCAATTAATTAATAAGTGGTTTTGAAAACTTTGAGTGCCGACATAGCCCCTTTCTTTGGCCAGCCATTCATGATGAGAGGGGGGGAGGATTTGATGAGATTTAATGAGGAACTAAATATGGAAGGTTTTAAAGGAGGAGATTGGACAGGATCCAATGTTTCCTTTAAAACAAATTTTCTTTCGTTTAGTCATTGTTCTCCCGACAATTCATTTTTTTTATAAACTCTTCCCTTTCATCCCATCATGGCCAAATAATAACGGCTTCCATGGAAAAATTTCCTAAAATAAAATAAAATAAAATTAGTACAAAAGTGGTGCTTCAGATCATTGCAATTTCTGGAGATGATTCAATCATATCTAGGAGTTTTTCTTATTTAAGGTCTGATTTTTGGCTTCATCAAATGGTAACTTTCAATCTTTTTTGGTCCATGTTACATCATGTTAGAATGGTTTAGATCCCTTGTCTTCACATCTCGTTATGATTATATGTTGCATTTTGTCAATTTAGTTTAGATCTGACATCTTATACAACCAATTTATATATGCTTGTGTTGTCCAGTTTTGTTTGCTATTTTTTTAAAATTAAGGTTAAAAATAACTTTCGAAACTAGATCTAATTTTAATTAGTTTAAATATTTTGTAACATATTTAATAAATAAATATAAGTGATTGGCACATAAATTTTTTTTGAAATTCTTTAATGAATTTGAATGTAACTTTCATGTATGCATTTGTTATTTCAATTATCAAATATTTTGTTGTTACTTACAATTTTTCTATTCAAAAATAAAAGTACTCTAGTGTAAAATTACAAATCCAATGTTGAATAAAAATTGTTTTAAGTTAAAATTAGATTTCAAGTTGTTGATTTTAAATAGCAAACTTATAAAATAGCAAGTTTTATATATGTATGTTACTTTGAATTTGAATATAGTTTATCATTATTTACATATGTTACACACACACATTATTTCAATTCAAAATTTATAAAAGAAACTTTTATATAAAATTACATCTGTAAAGTTGAACTCCTTTCTGGGTTAAAACTTGTTTTCAAATTGTTGCCTTTAGATTCAAAACATATTAGTCAAACTAGGAAGCGTTTGAATGTTCAAATTATTTTGAAATGGCATTAAAGGTGAGTAAATGAAAGGAGATAACTCCTACATCTTCTCCTCTCCTTCTTAATTGCCTACTTAAACTCAATTTATTGTCATTTTTAATATAAGTAAACTATCTATAATTAGTTAAAAGTATCTTTACACTATATTATATTATATATATATATATGTAAATGCAAGTAAACCATACACACACATATATTTACATATATGCATATACATATCCATACACACACAGATATATATATATATATATATATATATATATATATATATATATATATATATATGTGTGTGTGTGTGTGTGTATAATAGCAAGTTTTACATATGTATGTTACTTTGAATTTAAATATAATTTATCATTATTTACATATGTTAGATACACATACACATTGTTACAGTTCAAAATTTATAAAAGGGACTTTTATATAAAAGTACGTATGTAAAGTTGAACTCCTTTCTAGGTTAAAACTTATTTTCAAATTGTTACCTTTAGATTCAAAAATATTAGGCAAATGAGGAAGTGTTTGAATGTTCATTAAAGATGAGTAAATGAAAGGAGATAACTCCTCCAACTTCTCCCCTCCTTTTTAATTACCTAGTTAAACTCAATTGGTTGTCCTTTTTAATATAAGTAAACTATCTTTGATTAGTTAGAAGTATCTGTACACCATATTATAAATATATGTAAATGCATGTAAACTATATATATATTGTTATTTTATATAATTTCAAAATATATGTTATTTAAAAAAAACCATGGACAACAAAGGCATATATAAAGGAAAAAATGGGTTGTCGGACCTCTAGGTCTAGTGGCTAGACGTATAGTGCTTTAGAAAGAGGTTTTAGAGATCATGGGTTCGAGCCCTTGAGACACCATAATGAGTGTTGTTCTTGAATAAAGTACCACTCTTGTTATAAAAAAGAGACAAATGGGTCCATTACGGTATAAATCCTAGTACCTATATACGATCACATTAGCTATGTACACTACTTATATGTTGCACTTACACTTACACACATGGGTGTATTCGATACACTCGTTACAATATACATTTAAATTTAAATTAAATTCAAACATTTTTAAACAAGTAAATAAAATAAATTTTTTATATTGGATCTAAAATATCAATATATAGACTTCATAGGCCCTATAGATCTAAAATAGATTTTTTTTTTAAATTTTACCTATTTTATCTGCTTTCAGCTTGGCCGGTTCCGCCGATGATATCGGAGCCAGGTTAATCTATGTGGTCTAAATTAGCTATGTTAGGGCTAATTGAGTAAAGCCTACTCATTTAGTACAGTGTCTTAAAAGATAAAATCGAAGATTGGGATTGAGTAATAAGTATTTTGCCCTACCTGACTACTGGCCTAGCCCGAAGGATGAAGTAAGCTCGAAGGTTATCCTAATATACTGATTCGAATTGATTTTGGGTCTCGGGCTAATTTTCAAAATTTATTTAAAATTTAAAATTATATTTTAAATTTAAAAGTTAAGTTTAAAATATAAAAGTGACATTCTGTAAAAGTTATAAAATGCATTCAAATTTTTTTAAAATTATTTTGAGAAACTAAATAATTAACTTTGAAATTTTGAAACTTAAAATTTATTTAACATGATTAATTAAATTAAATTAACTAAGTAATTAAAAATTATATATTGATATATATATATATGTGTGTAGCTATAATTGTTGTAGTTATTTATTTATCTTAAAATTATGTATCACAGATAAAATTAAAATTTGAATTAATTTAAAATATTTAATTGAATTATTTAATTAAATAAAATTTATTAAAAGCTAATTGATTAAAATGTATACATCTGTACTAATAGTTGGTTTGGAAGCGCAAACTTTTGGTCCGACCGCAAATTTCCAAAATTGCCCTTTATATAGGACATGAAAAAAATACATTTTAATGTATAATTAATTTTAAAAAATAGATATATCTTGATTTATTGTATAATATATCTAGAGATTTATGAATTTCAAGGTTATGCATTAATATACGAATAAACCATACAAATATCACAATGGAAATGGTTTTACAATGTTGGAAATGATTTAATTGCACTCTAGAAATATCTACCAAATCCTATAAATGTCACTCACTTTATCCATCCATATTCACATATCTTTCCACCCCTATTCCATTTCCACTTCTTTCTCGTGTCATCATCATTCAGATCTCTCACCACCATTGTTTCCTTTTGGACACGCTTCATTGAGTTGCTCGCCATCGTTAATCTCCGACATCACAGCTTCGGGTTAGTGTAATTATACCGCTAAAACTGTGCTTTACACTATAGCCCTATCTTGCATTTATATATTTCAATCTAATTCTACTGGAAAAAAAAATCATTTCTGCGACTGCAACTTCTACGCTTCTGTTTTATATTAAAAAGATAATTTGCACATTTTAGAATTTGTTTGTATTGTTTATTTAAGTGCATTGCTTTGTGTATTCTTGAAATAATATCATGCTTACATGTTATTTACGAACATAAAATGAACCGATCGATGAAAATTTATTCTTTTTTCATGTTTTTTTTGTTTTTAAATATATTTCAATCTTATTCTACAAGGAAAAAAATATCATTTCTGCGACTGCAACTTCTACACTTCTGTTTTATATTAGAAAGGTAATTTGCAATTTTAGAATTTGTTTGCATTGTTTATTTAAGTGCATTGCTCGGTGTATTCACAAAATAATATCACGATTATATGTTATTTATGGACATAAAATGAACTGATCGATGAAAATTTATACTTTTTTCATGTTATTTTTATTTTAAAATATGCATAAAGATTATGCTTCTTAAAAAAATGTTCAAAAGTACATGTCAGTCATCACGTTATTATTACTTTACTCTATATATTAAAAAATTAATTTCAGCATACAGCACAATTTATCAGCCAACCAATGGATATTAAACACTCTAATAAGCAATGCTCGACTCAAAAAGATGATATATCTCCAAAAGAATCTTCAACAAAAGATAGTGTACAAGCCCAGAAATCAACAAATGACGACAAAAATTTCTCCTCGAAAGATGATTATGACTGGGATGATAAAATTACTTCTGAAGTGGTAAGTGATATATCATTCAAATTTTTTGAAAAAGTAATATAATTAAATTTTATTATCTTATATGTTTTCTCTTTGTGTTTTGCTATCGGTGTAAACTTCGACTAACGCCTCTCTATAGATATTACCAAATGCTACTATCACTTAAAAATAGGATCTAGCAGCTGTACATTTTTACAAATTCAATTCGCTCTCCTACATATATTACCAAACTTAGTATCACTTAAGTATATGATCTAACAATTAAACTTCCTATATGTTTTCTCTCTGTATTAATTGATAACAGAAACAAAAATTCAACCTACTGAAAATAAATAAATGTTCCAACTTAGAAGTGAAATTCAAACTGCTTGTACATGATTCCAACGCAAAAACATAGCTACGTATTTTAGAAAATTATTTCTCTTAAATATGTTAAACACGTCTAATTTGTAAAAAAATCAGTTTACTCGCGAAGCATGTGCTATCGTCATGCGCGAAGCGCGTGCCTTAACACTCGTATATTGATATGTACACATAAACAACCTATAAATGTTATAGTTGATTAACTATCTTAAATGGTTTAAGATGAGCAGTATAATTTTTTTTGAAATTATATACAAAACAAATTAACATAATTAAATATAACGTAATTAATAAGCATTAAAATTTATTAAATAAGACATAATTATAAGATACATGTATATATTATGAAAGTAAATTAAATTATAAAAGCTATAATAAGTTAATACTTATATAACTATATATGTACAAACTTAGTGGAACTATAAGAAACCCAACTTTGATTTAAGATAAGAATAAATACGTATTGTACGTACCATGATTTCTGATGTGCATGATACTTGAATCAAAAGGGTATTTCATAAGAAATATATTGTTCCCAAAATCAATATCACTTAAATCAATATCTATTAAAGATTATGAATCTTCAATATAAGTGTTGTCTTCTACCAGTTATATTAACAAATTACTTGCATACTCTCTAGTTGTTGAGCAAACTCAAGCTAGAGATGTTATGTGTAGCATTATTAATATATTGATTAGACTAGATAAAATAATTATACGTATTTGTTGAGCAAACTTAACGTATGTACATTACATTTATGCCATCTCGAAATGGTGGTTATGAGTAAATAATCTATTTCGATTTGTTGAGCAAACTCAAGGTCGACATTGAGATTAGGACAACGAACATGGTTTATGAGTTTTATATGATACAACCTATTACACCCAAAATTCCCGAAGATGGATAAGCTGTGAAATTATCGAAAGTGGAGGTATGGAGCCATCGCGCTTCGAAGGCTATCGCACTTCAAAGCTATCACACATTGATGATTGGAGGTGATCGAATGTTGAGAACAAGCCATCACATGTTGGAAAATAGAGCTATCGCAAGTTGATGCTATAAGCCATCGAAGATTGATGTCATAAGCCATCGTAGATTGATATTATAAGGCATCGCATGTTAAAGTTATAAGCCATCACAAGTAGAACCATCACATGTTGATAATATGAACACTACATGTCAAGAATAAAGAAGCCATCGAAAGATGAACTATCGTAAGTTAAGAATAAAGGAGCCATCGAAAGATGAACTATCATAGGTTAAGAATGGAGGAGCTATCGTAACTTGAGCTATCACAAATTGAAGGAAATAAGCTATTGCAAGTTAATAGGATCAAAGCCCTCACAAGTTGATGTTGGAATTCCTAAATACCAAAATGAATGAAAATAACATAGTCCCACATCGCCAAAAATTGCAAACTATTCTAGTATATTTATAGCTTTGCAATGAAGGAGTTGGGGCCTTGGGGCACCCAAATGTTTGCTTCATTGTGAGGAGGGAGATCATGCATCACCACCACACGCGCGCGCGCGCCGCCACCGTCCGTTCGGCCGAACCGAACCGGGCCGGGCTCGGGTTCGGGTTTGGGTCTAATATGATCCTAATTTTACTGCAAAACTGGGCCGGGTTTTTTAACAGTTGGAGGCTATACGAACAGACGCGACTGTTCATAAGCGGACGCGGATTAACTGAGGAGGTGCGACTTCTGAAACGGGCACGAACCGTTAGACGCGAGCGGGTGCGACCTGACTGAAGAAACGCGGGCGAACAGAAGCGGGTGCGGCCCGATTGAGGATGCGCGGCCAAACAGATACTAGGAGCAGGCGGGTGCGACCCGTTAATGAACATCAACGTTCAAAAGACAGCGGGTGCGACCCGTCAAGCGGACACGACTGTTCGAAGGGGTGCGGACGAAATTATAAATAGAAGAGAATACTGATCACATTCTCATTCTATTCCAGTCTAATTTCTTCTGCCTCTTCTTTCTCCGCTGCTCTAAATAATATATCACAGAGTTGACGTACTCATTACAATCTCGTGCAGATTACGTCTGTTGTATCTTGGGAGACTTTAAATAAAGTCTTAAGGAAATTGTCACGACAAGCCTCAAACGGAATTTCCCTCTTCAACCGGTTAGATTTATATATATATATATATATTTCTTTTTCTTTCTGTGGTATACTATTTCATTAAATAGTATAACGGTTGAATTAGCACTATAGTTATTATTACTATAGTTGTTAATTTATTGTTGTAATTTAATTATGACATAACTATTATGTAAATTAACTAATACGGACTTCTAGAGTAGTAGAAATCTGTTTGATAAACTTGTGAGACGAGTTTATAATTGATTATTCTCTGTTTTGGTATACTAGACGTATAGCATCTTAAGACTTTCATGTTTTCACTAAAACAGAGAGTGCAATAGTTGAACTATCAAACTTGGGATTAATTCTGAAATTCCAAGAAGATATAAACTACAATTGTGAGACATGTGTAGAAGCAAAAATGGTTTAAAAAATCATTTCAATCTGTTGATAGAAGCACCGAACCACTAGGTTTGGTTCATACAGATTTATGTGATTTTAAATCGTTACTTACAAGAGGTGGGAAAAAGTACTTTATCATGTTTATTGACGATTATACGCAATATTGCTATGTCTATCTTTTGAATAGTAAAGATGAAGCAATTACATCATTTATAAAGTACAAGGCTGAGGAAGAAAATCAGTTAAATAAAAAGATCAAGATATTGAGATCTGATCGAGGTGGAGAATATGAATCACCATTTGAACAATTCTGTGCCGAAAATGGTATAATTCATCAAACAACAGCTCCATATTCACCACAACAAAATGGTGTAGCCGAGAGGAAGAACAGAACGTTAAAAGACATGATTAATGCCATGCTTTTAACCTCTGGTCTACCGACGAACTTGTGGGAGGAAGCCTTAAATATGTCTAATCACATATTAAACAAAGTCCCTTACAATAAAACAGGAACAATTCCATATGAGTTATGGAAAGGACACAAACCAAGCTTTAAATACCTCAAAGTGTGGGGGTGCTTGGCAAAAGTTCCAGTTCCGCCTCCCAAGAAAGTCAAACTTGGCATAAAAACACTAATGAGAGTGTAATGCAACTGGAATACTCTCGTGTAATAGGATGCTTAATGTATCTCATGAATTGCACTAGACCAGATATCGCTTACGCGGTAAGTCGACTAAGCAGGTATACAAGCAATCCAGGAAAGGAATACTGGAAAGCACTAATGAGAGTGCTTGGATATTTAAAAAATACCACTAATTATTCCTTACATTATGGAAAATATCCTGTCATCCTAGAAGGATATAGTGATGCAAATTGGATTGCTGATTCAGAGGAATCAAAATCAACAAGTGGTTATGTGTTTACCTTAGCAGGGGAAGCAGTGTCATGGAAATCTACTAAACAAACATGCATAGCTCGATCCACTATGGAATCGAAGTTCATCGTTTTAGATAAAGCAGGCGAAGAAGCAGAATGGCTTCGTCATTTCTTAGAAGATATTCCATTTTGGCCTAAACCTGTACCGACCATATTCATACACTGTGATAACCAAGCTGCGCTAAGCAGAGCGCACAACTTTGTGTATAATGGAAAGTCACGACATATTCGTCGACGCCATAACACAGTTAGGCAATTACTCTCAAATGGAACTATTTCCATAGATTATGTGAGAACAAATGATAACCAAGCAGATCCATTTACTAAAGGTTTATCAAGAGAGAAAATTGACTGCGCATCGAGGGGAATGGGTTTAAAAGCCTAAACCAAAAAGAGTTATCTTATACGGAAACCTATCCTAGCGACGGGAGATCCCAAGGACTAGGATCAATAGGCAAACCAGTTCTGAGTAACTCAAAACGTAATGCATTTGCTTGGACATAGTCCAACTCCATTCCTATGGTGCACAATATAAATGCATGCCTACAGAAGTATTTAGAGGTTAAAACTATGTTTTTTAATGATGACTATATCTTGAATATAACAAGTGGAGTATATGTAGGATACTCTTAATGGTTGTGATCACCTATGTTAGTGTGAGATGGGTCGGCTCTATGAGAATATTAAAGGCTTATATTTTCTATAAACACTCGCAGAACCAAACAAATTTGTTCAGGACCAAAATGAACACAACCAAGAGATTGGATGAGAAGCACTACACCAAAACATGGAATTCCTAACAAAAATATTTCTTGATTGCTAACATTCTAAAGCCGTTATAAAATAATAACACTTAAACTCCGTTATAAGCTTTTTTAAGCCGTTGGAAAAAGAGCAGTGCATTCTCCAACGAAAATTATTCATTTTTTCACGCTATCGAACCGTTACAACATTTGGTAAAAATGAAAATAAAATAAAAACGAAAGGATAAAGATGGAAAACAGTAAACATCACGCCTCACGACACTTATCACGCTTCCGCTTTCATCAGCCGCATCTTTCCCAAATTCCAAATAATTTTCCTAGGGCAAAATATTTTTGGAACCGCTTTCAATTTTTTAAAATCTTCGGCAGAATCAAGGTATGTAGAAAGGTATTGCTATTTACTTTTATAATCCAACTTTAGAGAATTGATTCTACGGCAGAATCTTTTTGGTTGTTTCTGGTTTATTTTTCGTTGAGACGAGGCCATATTTTCAATATTTGATATAAAAGAGAGATTAAATCTTGTGGAAATATGTGTACATATTTCATTACTTTGGACGGCTGTATATATTTGCTTTTGTCAGCAATAAAGTATTTAGAACTTTGGTGTAAAAAAAAATTTGGTTCATTACGCTTTTAACATTGTCATTCAAAATTTAGACGGTGTTTGATTTAGAAATGAATTGTTTGTTATTTTTTCAAAATACGGAAAATAAAAATAAGTTAAAGGAAGAATGAAGTGTTTTTTGTTTTGAAATGTAAGATAATAAAGGGTGTTTTTTTAGTATTTGGTTGGATGATTTTCGGACTGGGTTAAAAAGAGTGTTGAGGTGCATGTACGATTGCTATTGTTTTTGTGGTAATTCAATCGGAAGGTAAAACCACAGCGTGGGCTTATATACAAGCCTGCTAATTTGCAAGGGCAGGCAGAAAATTTGGAATTCAAATGCAATTCATGTATTATCATTATTAATACACTTTTTGCGGTATTCAAATGCAATTTGGATGCCAGTATTTGTTATTTCTTAGATAATTACTTATAACCACCATTATTGCGATGGACTAGTTGCAACAGCTGTTTTTTCTGGAGCATGTTGTACGCTGTTTCCAGTCCATTTAACAGCTAGCATATTACCTAACAAACTTGATAGGTATAAGTATTCTGTTCAAATTGATTATGTGTACTTTTGGCTACTTATCACAGAAGTTGATGCCATGAAACTGCTTAAATTTGTATTTGGATTTGGATATTGCTGCTGATTTTTCATCATATACTTGCGGAAAAAGTACCCTGATTTCATCATAAGAGATCTGAATTCATAAAAAAACAAAAAAGTTTGAAATCGATTTACTGTATGTGAAATTTTCAAAACAGTCAATCTAAAGTCCTTCTTGTACTTTTCCTTTTGAGTTCTTTGATTTGTTTACTTCAACACAACAGAATATATATTGTCGAATGGCTTAGCGGCACATGGTAGTGCAGTAGATTTGAGAGGTAGTCGGTGGATCAAAAGTTCATCGACTACAATTCACATGCCAATATACCAGAAGTCTAGAGTTGAGTACAGAGAACATACTTTCTCAGAATATACACAGTAAAGTTGAGTTTGTTGTACGCTGTTTTTAGCATAGTGGTGGTGTTTGCAACATTAGCGAGTTGAAGTGGTGATGCTTGTTTGAAGTATGCAGAGTTGTTTTGACAGTGTTGAGTTGCAGTGAATGCTGAAGTATGTATGTGGGATGGTCAATTATGGCAGTGGCAAGGCTGATGGATGTAAATGTGAAGGCGGTAATAAAGGAAGTGAAGTGGTATGTGAGAACAGTGCACAATATGATGTAGCCAGAACAGTGCATAAATGGAAGGGGATTCTGTGATCTGTGCAAGTTGGCAGTAGCGAGTGAAGTATGTGGTAATTGTTGTTTATTTGAGGATGTGGTATAAGGCACAGTGCACTGAAGAGGCAATGCACAAAGGATGGTGAAGTTCATATATTTTCACCATCATAAACAAATGGCTGTTTTAAATGTATAAATTATAATATTTTACCAGAAATATAAATGTGTATACAATGGTAATTCTGAATTTGAATCTTATTTTGAGAACTTTGACTGAATTTGAATCGTTGTGTCATTTTTTGCCGTAATATTTTATTATATGTGCTTTTGCTCCATTCATATAAGAAACGACATTGAATTAATAATCTTTATTTTCATAATGAATTAGGTGATCCACGAGTTTTTGCTAATGTCAGAACCTACCTCGAGAGATTGGGTCAGAATTCGACATAGGAACACAAACGAATATATACAAGGTGTTCGATATTTTACGAATTTCGTGAAGCGTCATTCACCACCTGATTTTGAAATATGCTGTTGTCCTTGTATAAAGTGTAGAAATTCTAAAAAATTGCCTTTTGAAATAGTTGAGAAGCACTTAATTCTTTATGGTATGTGTTAGGTATGTTCATACCGCCACTGAATCAGAATGAGAAAGGAGGCACCGGACGAAATACACCAACCACCGAACCATGCTTCTCCACGCTCCTACCGGACCACTTGCTTCCGGTCCAACTCCATTGCCTACCGGACCACTTTCTTCCGGTCCAACTCCATTGCCTACCGGACCACTTGCTTCCGGTCCAACTCCATTGCCTACCGGACCACTTGCTTCCGGTCCATCTCCATTGCCTACCGGACCACTTGCTTACCGGACCAGCCACTCCAACTACCTGCCGAACCAAACCACCCACTACCGGACCAATCCACTTCTCCATCCACTACCGAACCAACATCACCAGGCCAGATCATGTCAGCCCAGGCCCATCAACAGCTATATACTTCGAAGACCCCTACCCCCAGCCTCACTCTATAAATAGAGGGGCAGGGGTATAACAATGGGGGACAAGTTTGAGAGCTCAAGCACGGAGAGAACTTTCAAACAACTTTCTTTTACTTGTATCAAAGCTTTGTACTTGTAATCTAAACAAGAAAAGAGAAATAACATATAAAGTGGACGTAGGCACATTCTGGCTGAACCACTATAAATCTGCGTGTCCTTTTACAGTTTAGCCCCTGCTTTTCATATATTTGCATAAATCACTCAAATCACTAAGAATAATATAAGATCCACTAAATCATACGACTTTGAGGTGTTTGTCCATTTTTTGTGCAAACATTTTTGGTGCTTTCATTGAGAGGGCTAGAAGCTCGAAGCTTCAGCTTCATCCACTTAACAGTTTTCCTAACAGCGTCATTCGCCACTTGGAAAACATGCCTCCCAAACAGAAAAAAGATGTTAACAAAGGAAAAAAACATCGCATCCAGCAGTCTTCCAGATCCAGCTGTCACGAATCAAGTAAATCGTCCTCCTCCAACAGCAGTAACAAATGAAGGACAGTCTAACCCAACCACTCCTGCCACAGAACAGCCTGCAGCAATTACTAGGGCAGATTTGGACAGAGTTGTGGTTGAAGTAACTAACCGCTTCACGTCCCAGCAGGAAGCCTTGGTGGACCATCTCATGTCACGCTTAAGGGATGCTGAAGAATCCAACCGCAACACTGAAACATGGGGCGAGTCCCAATCTGGAGGATCTCAGAGACAACAAAGATCTTCCTTCTTCGAAGGAGCTAACGGCAGAAGTAGCCATGGTAGGAGCCGAGACCGAGCACAGCCCGAAGTTAGGCCTGAGGAAACGTTTGGTACCGAACCCAACGTGGGAGGTACCGGACGAAGGTCAACTATAGCTGAGCCTGTCATACTGCCTAACCACGGAAACGCCGGTGAACGGGGCCGAGCTAGAGTCCAGCCCGAAGTTGGACCCGAGGAAGTGCTTAGATCAGAACCCAGCAGGGGAAGATCAAGGCAAGGGCCAACTGTAGCTGACCCTAGCATGCTCCCAGAAGATCAAAGGCAGCCACTGGAAAATATGAGGAACGATAGACGATACCATCCCTACAGGTCATCTGGACGGAATCAATCCCATAGAACAGAACCAAACTCATTTCTATCTGCTCCAAATTCTGATGAAAGGATGGCACGCTTATTCAGAGAGTGTGTCCAACGGGAGCAAAGAGATCGAGGGATAGGCGCTAGGGTAACCAGCCCTTTCGCCCGCAATATCGAAATTGCTATCACCCCCCGAGAATGGAAGATGCCAACAATGGAACCTTACAAAGGAACCTCCGACCCCGTTGTACACTTACAGAGGTACACGCAACATATGCTCATGAGTGGAGCAACAGAAGGAGTACTATGCAAATGCTTTCCGCTCTTCTTAGCAGATCTCGCTACCTCCTGGTTCTGTCATCTACCCCAGGGATCCATCAGCTCGTGGGAAATGTTGAAAGAAAAGTTTATCAGTCAGTTCCGCATCCATGTGGAACAACCTAAGGACGCTTATTCCTTATCCAGCGTCAAACAGAAACCTGGAGAAAAACTGTAGCAATACCTAACCCGATTCAATGCCGCAGCAGCCGCAGTCCAAGATGCCGATGAGAAGCTTATCCTAATGGCCCTCTGTAGTGGTGTGCATCCGGACACTAAATTTGCTAGAAGATTGACGAAAGAAAAACCAGCTACTTTACCCGATTTCTTCCATGAAGCCGGGAAATACATGAGGCTTGAGGATGCTGCCGTTGAGGGGCAGTCAGGACAGCAAAATAAGGCAACTCACAGCAACGCCCCCGCTGTGGCAAGGGACGTTCGAAGAAATGATTCCAGAGACAATGTTGGGGGCAAGAAGGGAGAAAAGCGCCTATATCGGCCTGGGCCGAGATTCGACACTTACACTCCTTTGAACGAGACCGTCGAAAATATCTTCCTTGCCACCCAAGGTGAAGTTAGATACAAACGCCCACCATACAAAAAGGAATCAGATAACGCGCAGAAATCTGGAAAGTTCTGCCGCTTCCACGAATCTCACGGGCATGATACCAATGAATGCCATCATCTCCGAGATCTGATTGAGGAACACATCAGAAGGAAGAAACTGGAACGTTATGTGAAAAGTCAGGACAGGACTCCAGCTCCTGCCAATGAAAACCCAAGGCTACCCTTACCGGACACCGGCAGAGGAAACCGCAACGCTAGCAGCTCTAGTCAAGAGAAAATAGTGGTCCATACCATCTCAGGAGGACCGCACATCGCGGACAGAAGCTGGAAAGAGATGGAAAGGTATGGAAAGTCGCTTAGAGACAATAAAGACTATGTCAATTCGGTTATAGAAGAGCACCACCCGAAGCGGAAAGAAAGTAATGACATCACATTCGGTAAGCGTGACCTAGAAGGAAGGCAGTACCCTCACATGGATCCCATGGTCATCTCTGCCCGACTCGGTCCCGCCGAAGTTTACCGAATCCTGGTAGACACTGGAAGCTCAGTAATCATCCTGTTCAAACATGCATTCGACAAAATGAAGCTATCAATGAAGGATGTATCTCCCTGCGATAAACCACTACACGGTTTCACTGGGGATGCTAAGATGCCCCTCGGGCAACTGGACCTCTTTGTTGAGATTGGAAGCCATCCCCGCTCCATTGTACGGAAGCAGACGTTCGTGCTAATAGAAAACCATTCGGCCTACAATGCCTTCTTAGGAAGACCAGCCTTGTCTGACTTCTAAATTGGCCTAGCCCCATGGTGCCTAAAGATGAAATTTCCAACAGACAATGGAGTAAGGGAAGTGGAAGGAGACCAGGACGTTGCTCGAAACTGCTATGTGACTGAACTTCGCAACAACCACAGGAAGGATAAAGGGAAGGGTGTAGAAATTGCCCTCTGCACAAAAAGTCTAGAAGCATAGCAACTAAAGAAAGCCCCTCCTCTTCGATATACCAGCGACCCTTTCAATGAATTAGACCCTAGGGACAAAGAGGAGGAAGCCACCGCCGAGCCTTCAGAGGCTATGGATTTTATATCTGTAGACAAGCACGACTCAAGTAGACTATTGAAAATTGGGTCCCAACTAAAAGCCGAATTGAAGGAACAACTCATCGATTTTCTCCACCACAACTTGGATGTATTCGCATGGTCACACGCTGACATGACCGGAATCTCCCCCGACATAGCCTGCCACGTATTAAAAATTGATCCTACCAAGGCGCCTGTAAAACAAAGAAAGAGAAGTATGGGGGCAGAGCGATCAGCAGCCCTCGATGAAGAAGTAAAGAATCTACTCGCCAATGACTTCATACGAGAAGCTATCTACCCGGAATGGATCGCCAACCCGGTGCTGGTAAAGAAGGCTAATGGGAAGTGGCGAACCTGCATTGACTTTTCCAACCTAAACGACGCCTGCCCAAAGGATTGCTTCCCACTTCCCAGAATCGACCAACTTGTAGACAGCACAGCCGGGCACGAGCTCCTATCTTTTATGGATGCATACTCAGGATATAACCAAATTCCTATGCATGCTCCCGACCAAGACCACACTAGTTTCATCACTGACCGGGGTTTATACTGCTATAAGGTAATGCCTTTCGGACTTAAAAATGCAGGAGCCACCTACCAACGCCTCGTCAACAAGATGTTTGCAGGGCTAATAGGACAGACTATGGAAGTATATGTGGATGACATGCTGGTGAAGTCAAGGAAAGCCAAAGATCACGTAAACCACCTAGGCAAAATGTTTCAAGTACTCCGCTAGTATGGAATGAAGTTGAATCCTCTAAAATGCTCCTTTGGAGTGTCATCAGGAAAGTTCTTAGGATTCATCGTTCATGCCAGGGGGATTGAAGCGAACCCTGAACAAGTCCAAGCGCTAAGGGATATCAAGATACCTTCCACCTGGAAGGAAATGCAAAGCCTAAATGGAAAAGTGTACGCCCTAAGCCGATTCATCTCCAAGGCAACAGACAAGTGCGTCCCCCTTTTCGAAGCTCTAAAGAAAGACAAAGGAAAGTTCGAATGGACTGACGAATGCTTAACCGCTTTCCTTAACCTAATCGAACACCTCCAGAAACCACCAGTACTCTCGACTCCAAGCGAAGGCGAAGAATTATACCTATACCTTGTTGTGTCATCTCACGCCCTAAGCGCTGCCTTGGTAAGGGAAGACAACCGCATGCAACGGCCAGTTTACTTTGTCAGCAAAAGGTTTACTGGGGCAGAAGTCAGATATCCTAAACTTGAGAAGCTAGCATACTGTTTACTAATCACATCACGGAAACTGCGTCACTACTTCCAGTCCTATTCCATCAAAGTTCTGACCGATCAACCACTGAGGCAGGTACTCCATCGTCCCGACACTTCTGGGCGACTACTTAAATGGTGCATTGAACTAAGTCAGTATGATATCACCTATCACCCTCGCACCGCCATCAAGGGACAAGCCATGGCTGATTTCATTGTAGAATTCACTACCAATGAAGATAAGGAGCAATTGGAAATAGCAGAAGATATCAAGTGGAATCTCTTTGTGGATGGTGCATCGAACGAACAAGGCTCGGGGGTAGGTGTGGTAATAATCACTCCCAGGGGAAACAACCTGCACTATGTTATAAGGTTGGAGTTCGCTGCCACCAACAACGATGTAGAGTATGAAGCAGTGATAGCCGGACTAGAAATTGCCATATAAATCGGAGCTAATTCTTTGTGTCTTCACAGCGATTCTCAACTTATTGTTAATCAAATACTAGGAGAATTCCAAACTCGAGAAGAACGACTCATAGCATATTTAAAGAAGACCAAGTTACTTCTCAGCCGATTGGACCACTACTTAGTCAAACACATCCCTCGGGAAGAGAACCAAGAGGCCGACGAATTGGCGAAGCAATCAAGTGTGAGAGACATCACCATCTTCGGGGCAGTAACCATCTCAAAGCAACTGGCCCCAAGTTTTGAGCAAGTGAATCTGATAGCTGCAACCGAGGAAGCAACTTGGATGACTCCCATCCGAGACTACCTACAAAGTGGCACACTACCCAACGGGCGTAACGAAGTCAAGAAAATCTTGAGGAAAGCATCCCGCTACACAATACAAGAAGACATCCTCTATCGGCGTGGATTCTCTAACCCGTTATTAAGGTGTGTCGCTGGGAGGGAAGCCAAGGAAATCTTATCCAACATCCATCAGGGAAGCTGCGGAGATCACACCGGAGGGCAAACATTAGCAAAAAAGATACTCCGATATGGATATTTCTGGCCCACCTTAAGCAAGGACGCCTTAGATTTCGTCAAAAAGTGTGATAGATGCCAGAAGTTTGCTAAGATTCCGCGGCTACTAACAACTGAGATTACTCAAATGACCAGCCCTTGGTCCTTCGCGATATGGGGAATTGACTTAATCGGCGAGCTACCAATGGGCCGAGGCGGGGCCAAATATGCCATAGTGGCAGTCGACTATTTCACCAAATGGGTGGAAGCGGAACCTCTGAATAAAGTATCTTCAGCCAAAGTTATTAACTTCTTGATCAAAAATGTTCTGTGCAGGTACGGAGTCCCACTCAAAATCATATCAGACAATGGACTTCAGTTTGACAGCGAGGAATTCGCCAACTGGTACCGAGAGCACGGAATTCATAAAAGCTTCTCATCCATAGCATATCCCCAGGCAAACAGACAAGTCGAAGCAGTCAACAAAATTCTGAAAACTCTGATAAAAAAGAAGCTCGAAAAGTCAAAGGGCGCTTGGGCGGATGAACTCCCTACGGCACTGTGGGCCTACCGCACATCTTTCAGAACATCAACGGGGCACACTCCTTTCTCTTTGGCATACGGATCGGAGGCTATGCTCCCAGTTGAACCCATTGTGCCTTCCCACCGTAGGATCCACTATAACCCAGAAGAGAATGAATAACTCCTCCACATGTCTTTGGATCTAGTTGAGGAGAGAAGAAATGATGCAGTCCTTAAAGCAGCAGCCCACAAGCAGAAAGTGGCAGCACAATACAACTCCAAAGTCAAGCATCGTACCTTACAAGAAGGGGATCTTGTCCTCAAGCGAATCTTCCCTCGCCCCGGAGCACTAGACCCAATCTGGGATGGACCATATGTAATTCATAAAGATCTCCACAATGGAGCTTATATTTTGTCAACAGTGGACGGAGAGGTGTTCCAGAGGGCATGGAACATCCAGCACCTCCGTCGATACTTTTCTTAACTTGTACTGCCCATATGAAGTGAATTAACAAAGAGAATCAGTGGACGTAGGCCTTTTCATGCCGAACCACTTTAAAAAACCTTGTCTCTTTTTTAACTTGTTCCTTTATATCTTGGCTACTTGTTAACTTTATCCTTTTCTGTTGAACAAAATCCTATGCGTATAGCATTTCCACTCAAAGCACTCCACGGTGCAACTTCACCTGGGCAAAACTTAACAGGTACTATGCGAATCTATGCCCTCGCCAATGAGACACTTTTGCTCCAGCATCCCTCTGCTGCGGGTTAACTCATTGCTCGCGACGGCCCTTAAAGCCAACTGTAATGAGCCGATTATAAGCCACCGAGAAGGCCGACTATAGCCGAGGCAGCTCATTACGGCGTTAGGCTCGCCGGCAACTGTGAACCGACTATAAGCCCCAACATAAGGTGTGGCCAGCCAGGGGCAGTTCACAGTTGACGATCGGCACCCACACTAGCCGGCCACAGTAAATCGAATAATACCCACGATTACGGGCCATAATGGCCCGGGTAGTTACTGTGCGCGATCTCGGCTCCGATGTGTCTTAGGTGCGGCTGTGGTAAAAAGAATTAACTCCCCGCGGAGGCGTAAGATGGGTGACAAATGTCTCCAAGACCCACAGCTAGGGAAAGTGACTACAAAACCCGTTTGCCACGAACTTAAGCACATCGAAGGCCTTCCGTGATTGGAAGTTTTACTTTTTCACATATTTCAATTTTACTTAAGAAACTTTTCTCCTATCCTCTGTAACAATCCCTGAAGTGCAGGACACAAAACAGGAGACACTCACTAATAGAAGCAGATACTCACAGCAAAATACTAGACCGCATCCCTTACTCGGTCACACAAGATATTCAAAGTTGCCATCTACAAGCAAAATATAAGGGGCGGTATTTCCTTCTTTCATATATGCCTATAATTTGTTCACACCTCACGCTAACACTGCAAGTCATATATTAAACAAGAACCTGACACCAAACACAATTTAATTACAAGAATATGCATAGCTATATTTCTTAGGCAACATGTCAAAATAGCAAAAACATTCAAAAGACGACAAAATCAGCTTAAGTTAAAGGATTGCACATCAAGAATAAAGCTATTTATTACAAGTAGCAAGAATTACAACCTAAAAGTTACTCTACTGTTTTAAGACTAACATATACTGCCATGTCAAATCCACAAAAAGAATTCTCCAGGTCTAATCAGGGAGCCGGCTGCGTTGGAGTCTTGTCCTTGTCCTGTTGCCCACCTGTCCGGTCAGATAAAGAAATCATTAGTGATAGGCAACAGAGTTAACAAAAGAAGAAACTAATGAAGTAGAGATTACCAGCAACTTCCCCTTGATCGTCTTGGTCATCATCCCCTACTTCCACACCTGCCTCCTCAACAGCGAACAACCGCATCCCCTCTTTCACCGCTGTCTTCTCCTCCTTGGTAAACTGAGCGGTGACCACATCCATCCTAAAAGCCGCTCCACCCTCCTTATCCGCCTCAGCCTTGGCCTCCTCTAGAGCCCTGAGGTAAATCCTAGCCATAACCCGGGGGTAGTCGTCCATCCAAGATAAGTTGCCCTGCTTCCAAATGCGAAAGTACATGTCCTGCAGCATATCGTCCATCATCCCCTCATTTTCCTCAAACTCCCTCATACGGGCCTCAGAAACCGATAGCCTTGCAATGGAAGCATCCCTTTCCAGTCGGTATCGCGAGCAGTCAGCCTGAAGGGACCTCCTCATCACCTCCATCTCCTCCTTTAGCCTGACCTGAATAAGCTCTGCGGCTTCAAGCTTCCCCGACAGCTCCTCTACCTGCTCAAGATCCGCCTTCCGAACCTCATCCACTGTTGAGATGGCCATATTTATCTGCTCCTTGCAAGCAGCCTCCATCTTCTGCAATTCCGTCTTACTAACCTCCTCCATAGTCTTCCTCAACCGCCCGGAGGCAGCCTCATGCTGGGAAATCTGAATGGCCTGATCAGCAAGCTGTTTGGCCTGATCCGAAACCATCAATCGTAGTCGGATGTTGGCACTCCCAATCTCCTCTCCAGCCTTAACCAGCCGGGCATGATGCCCCATCAGCTTCCTAGTCTCCTCCGCCACCCGATCAATATTAGCCTTGGCCTCGTCTCCCATGGTAATTACCCGAGTGGTAAGTAAATCGAGATCTAAGGACTTAGCCTCATCAAGCACCCGTACCATGGGATTGCGGGGAAGAAGGTGCTCACCGGTAACCTCGTCAAAGGTAATATCATGAGAACCTGAATCCAGATCAGGGTGACCCACAAATGGATTACGAGCCAAACCAGGACGATCAATCTGCGTAACGGTAGGATTTTCGGACGGGTGCGGAGAGAGTGCAAACTCGCTATCCTCCTCCGTGATATCATGAAGAGGCTGAACTGGGGGCTGAGGACCAAGTGAAGGTTCGGATGAGGGATGACTCCTCTTTCTCTTTTGAATACCCTCTTCAATAACCCCGAGAAGAGGACGGTAGCCGACTACATCCCCGGAACGGTGGGTCGAAGGCTTCGGCTTGGCGGAAGCTTTGGAAAGCTTGTATTGTTCAAGCCTGTGCCGAAGATCTGAGGCCTTGGCCGTTTTACCTGCTCCTGATTATAAGAACAAGTGTCACAAGCTTACATCGATACATAATTCGAGAAACGCGGTAAATTAAAAGCTAAAAGAAGAAAGAAAACACGTCTGTTATACAAACCCTGGGGAGAAGTGGGATACTGCAATGAGTCCTGGATTTCATTCCAGGACGGGAGCGGATCGTAAAATATTCCTAAGTCCCTATCATTAATGAAGCCTACAGGAGTCAAAAGTTCACCTTGAGTCGTCGGAGCCACCTTGGCTGGAATGGTCTGAGAAGACTCGCTTGCACCAGTCTCAGCCTTGTCAGCTTTCCCGGATTTCTCTACCAAAGCCGTTTCCCCGTCCAACCCCTCGAAAGCCTGACGAAATGCATCATCCGTCCACTCCTGAATCTCGCCTGCCTGCCCAGGAAGCAAGGCCCCGATGCCATCGCCACCATCATCACCTTCCCGACCATCTCCACCCTCACCTCGTTCCTCCTCCACGTCTTCCTCCCCCTGGGTAAGTGGACAATTGCTAGGGGAAGAACCGTCCGACTTCTTAAGCTTCTTACCTCCGACAGCTGGAGGTTTCGTAAAAGGTTTCCTCTTACCACTCTCTACTGTGACACCACCCTTAGCCTGAGCAGCCGCCCTCTCCTCCGCCGTTTCCCTCAGCTTGACTACTGACTGCTGTGGAAGGATCAAGTTATACTCCAGAAGGGTCGCATTTCTGATCAGGTAGGCAGCTGATCTATCTCTCCTGGGGATAACTTCTATCTCAGCCGCCGTCTGAACCAGGCGATCAGTCTCCACAACCGCAAAGCCACCTGTCGCTAGCAAAAATGAAAACGTATGAGAAGAAGCACCGCAACCAAAATGGAAATTATGAATAAAGCGTCGACTTACATCCAGAGGTGAAACACCGAATAGAAACAGAGCGTCCCTGACAAAGAACCACTCCTTCTTGAACATGCTGAACTTAGAATACAGATCCAAGACCGGCTTGAAGGTTACAGCTGACTCCAAGCTGATATATGGGGACCCCTTCTTATAGCCCCTCAAATTATATAAGTACCGGATCTCCCGGTTGGAAGGAGCACGCCCATACTTCCTCTGGAAGATGACGAAGAGGCTCACCAGTATAGCATAGGAGTTGGGTTGAAGATGGAATGGGGCCACCTTTAGATATGTAAGGAAGCTGGCTACCCAAGCATTAAGAGGCGGGATGGCACCACACATACAATGGTATCTGCTGTAGGCGAAGTACCCTTCGGGAGGGTCATATGGCATCACTTCTCTCCCTGGCAACAGCATGCGCGCCCTATCAATTCCGAAAGAACGGGAGATGACATCAAGCTGCTCTTCCTTAAGGGAGCTGGGAAAGCAATCAGGCGGGGAGTTCAGAAGCTCCTGAGGACCGTACCCGTCCACTAGTGATCTCGGGGTAGATTCGTGACGTTCCGGTCCTGGCTGAGCAGGGGGCACTGCGGAAGATTCTCCTTCGCCCTGGGACTTCTTTTTATCCGATCGAGTTTCTGCTTTGCGAGACATTATCTGCAACGTCGAAAAAACATGTTGTTAAAACAGAGAATACAAACAAGCAAGTACATATAGCCCGGAATTTCGCTCGTGATATAAAAAGTGAAAAAATCAAGTCCATTCGGCATTCACATTACTCAAGCCCATTCGGCATTCACATTACTCAAAGGCCCATTCGGCATTCTCGTTACCCAAAGGCCCATTCGGCATGCTCATTATCAAGTTCGTTCGGCATCGAAAGCCCTTAGGATCATTCGGTAAAATAAAGAGAATCAACTTTGAAAACTCATTCGGCAGAGGAGGATTTACCTGGTCCGGCAGTTAAGGTTGTTTCGACACAATAATTGACTCGGCAGTTCAGGAGCTAACTCAGCTATTTCGTTCAGTAAGGAATAACGAAGGGATGTGTCTCCTACTTATAGAGGAAGGTTGGATATGCCGGACCATCTGGTTCGTTTCTCTGGCCGAATATGGTCGTCCAAACTAAAACAAAGCACGACATATACTGAGCATATGCCCTACTTTGGGGGGGGGCAAGTGTTAGGTACGTTCATACCGCCACCGAATCAGAATGAGAAAGGAGGCACCGGACGAAATACACCAACCACCGAACCATGCTTCTCCACGCTCCTACCGGACCACTTGCTTCCGGTCCAACTCCATTGCCTACCGGACCACTTGCTTCCGGTCCAACTCCATTGCCTACCGGACCACTTGCTTCCGGTCCAACTCCATTGCCTACCGGACCACTTGCTTCCGGTCCATCTCCATTGCCTACCGGACCACTTGCTTACCGGACCAGCCACTCCAACTACCTGCCGAACCAAACCACCCACTACCGGACCAATCCACTTCTCCATCCATTACCGAACCAACATCACCAGGCCAGATCATGTCAGCCCAGGCCCATCAATAGCTATATACTTCGAAGACCCCTACCCCCAGCCTCACTCTATAAATAGAGGGGCAGGGGTACAACAATGGGGGACAAGTTTGAGAGCTCAAGCATGGAGAGAACTTTCAAACAACTTTCTTTTATTTGTATCAAAGCTTTGTACTTGTAATCTAAACAAGAAAAGAGAAATAACATATAAAGTGGTCGTAGGCACATTCTGGCTGAACCACTATAAATTTGCGTGCCCTTTACAGTTTAGCCCCTGCTTTTCATATATTTGCATAAATCACTCAAATCACTAAGAACAATATAAGATCCACTAAATCATACGACTTTGAGGTGTTTGTCCATTTTTTGTGCAAACAGTATGGATCCAGCATACGATGAATGGTTTTTTCATAGAGAAAGTAATGGCGTTGAAGTAATGGTCAATCCTACACCCCATGTTGTTAATGATGATTTCATGTCTCATCAATTTCAAGAGGAAAACCCAATAGAAGGTGGTCTTGGAAATCTTGTTGATGATGTATATGGATTATCTCATGGTACACAAGCAACTTTTGGTGGAAACCATGAAAAAAAGTATAATGAATACAAAAGAAAAGCAAGCGAAAAATTATATCCTTCTTGTGAAGATGGTCTTACAACATTAAGTGTCCTCATAGAGCTACATGGCTTGAAAAAAGGATTCAACTGGTCAGGAAATAGTATGACCGAGTTGTTGAAGAGGTTGAAACTATGGCTTCTAAAGAAAAATACACTACCCGATAAGTACCCTACAATGAAAAAAATATTAAAAGATCTAGGAATGAATGTAAAAGGAATACATGCTTGTGAAAATGATTGTATATTATTTTGGAAGGGGTATGAAGATGCATTGGAATGTCCACACTGTAATACTTCGAGATTTAAAGTTAAAGAACATGGGAAAATAGTCGAATTCACAAAACAACCAAGAAAAGTTTTGAAATATTTTCCCATCATTCCTAGATTAACTAGGTTGTACACTGTACCTTGGATAGCCCGAAAAATGTTATGGCATAGTGAAGCAAAGCCTTCTTGGGACTCCATGCGCCATCCTATTGATTCGGCTGAATGGAGATCGCTTAAAAATAGATGGCCGGATTTTGCTACTAACGGAAGAAATGTTTGGCTTGGCATTGCTACTGATAGATTTAATCCTAGTGGAGCTCAATCTAATAGTTATAGTTGTTGGCCCGTATACATGATCCCATATAATTTCCCCCTTCATTATGTATGAAACCCGATTTTCAAATGTTATGTTTGTTGATTCCTGGACCTAGAGCACCAAGCCAAGACATTGATGTATACTTAGAACCTCTTAAGGATGAGTTAAAGCAGCTTTGGATAGGAGTGCCTGCATTTGACATGGATAAGAAAGAGCAATTTACACTGAGAGCGATGCTTTTGTGGGGAATTCATGACTTACCAGCATTTGGAAATTTATCTGGTTGTGTGACACATGGTTACAAAGCATGTCCGGTTTGTGCTACTGAGACCGAGTCAGAACGTATTGGTAATAAGATTGTTTATACAAAGTATAGAAGATTTTTGAATAATGGTCATCCATATAGAGCATTGAAACATGGATGGTACAAAGATGTAGAGCATAAGGAACCTCCCACACGATTGGTAGGATCGGCACTTTTGGAAAAGCTTGCTCATATCAAATATGTACCGGCTAAAAAAAAATTTAAAACGTAAAGAATTTGATGATGGTGATGAAGATCATTTTGTAAATGAGAATGACAATGAAGAAAGACCAGCATGGTATAAGAAGTCGATTCTTTTTACCTTAGAGTATTGGAGTAGTCATAAGTGCGACATACGATTGATGTGATGCATACTGAAAAGAATGTAGCAGAGCATCTTATTAACTTGTTTTTTGATAGAAAACAATCTTCCAAGTTTGCATTTGATAAGACTTACAAAATTCAATGCTGCCAAGTCTTAAAAGATGTAAAGCTTCCATCATGCTTTTCAACAAAGATAGGCAATTTAGTCAACGTTCAACCACCTAGCTTGAGCATTAGAAAATCATATGATTATCATATCAGTCTTCAATATTTTCTTCCAATCATGGTTCAACATGCCTACCCAAAATGTCGCGACTTAAGACGTGCAATTTTGCAAGTATGTTTATACTTCAAAATTATTTGTTTGAAGGTTTTAGTTCGAGAGCATGTCCAAGCTGCTAAAGATATGATTTTAGAGGCGTTATGTGTGTTGGTTCACTACTTTCCTGCTCACTTCTTTGATATGAGCATACATCTAATGTTGCATTTAGCTGATCAAGCATTACTTTGTGGACCTGTTAATTATATATGGATGTATCCGTTTGAGAGGTATGATACATCTTTATAAAATTTCTTGTTTTATATTTAAAAATATATATATATATAAGGTAATATATTTTTTGTTTCTTGACTAGAGCTATGAAGGAGTGTAAGAACATACCAAGTAACAAGCGATATGTGGAAGGCTCAATTTCCAAAGCGTATCTTGTTTCAGAATCTATTAGATATGCAATGGAATATATGCCAAATCCACGTATGGGTAATCATAGTTCTACACAAGCGTCATATTTGGATGAGAATGACAATGATATATACGAATGTTCAATTATGGAAGGCAAAAATATCAAGCTATCTAGTATGCAACGTACGCAGATTCGAAGATGGATACTTTTCAGAATTGACATACCAGATCTAGATGATTATTATAGGTTTATATTTTTTGTGCATTTCGTAAGGTATAACATTATATTTATTGAGAATATTACTTATAATTTGTAGCGAGTATCGGTTGTCCTTAGAAGATGCTCAGCGTGGTAAAAAAAGACTACAGACAAAGGCGGAAGTGGTAGTACAATTTGAATTTATTGATTGGTTGCACAATAAGGTTTGTCGAACTTGCTTCCTAGTTTATAGTTTAATAATAAAAATAATAGTGTTTAATATATTTCAGTGGATTTAACAGCTAATTGAAGAAAAAAGCATGGATTAAATGTTGTGGCGTTATGTTAGTGGACCACAATGGGAAGCTAGAACTCATCTTAAGTATAGAATCAATGGTTATATATTCTCTCCACAACATTATGATAACACATTATCAACCCAAAATAGTGGGGTTTGCATGAATGCGATTACAACATTTGTTGCAAGTGCGAAAGATTTAAATCCTATGGATGATGATACTACGTGGTATGGTGTTATCAAAGAGATTATTGAAGTTGATTATTATGAATCTCAACATGTAGTATTCTACTGTGATTGGATCAATGTAGCAGATAAATCAAATAGCTGTAAGATTTGTAGTGACTCCAATTTGTTAAGGGTGAACCTAAGGAAATTGAAAAGCAGTAGTGGAGAATATGACGAGCCCGTCATTCTATCGTCCGAAGCAAGTCAAGTCTTTTACATAAGCGACATGCATGATCCTAATTGGTCCATCGTACAACACTCGCCTAAGCGCATGACTGATAGCATAGATGATTATGAGATGCCAATGAGCTTTCAATCTATTTTGAATGAGCAGCCTAATTTAACTACATTGTTGAAATGTATCGAATCAAAATAGACACACTTGATTGAACAATAATTATTTTGTTTACTTGTTACAATGTTGTATTGATTACTATACACTTGGGTATGTTTCTCTATTGTTGAATATTTTTGAAGTTATTACAGTTGTCTTGAACGCATCATATTAATGCTATGATTTAATCTTTTTGTGTATAATTGATACCTTTTACAAATATGAATTGGTATGAACAATAAATAAACATGGATTAAGCTTTTGCTATGTTCTCCATCTTGGATGAGCCATTATCCTACAAATTTTCTTTCATGCTTTAATATGCATACATCGTCTTTAAATTATTTGCATTGTAGAATGTCAGGCAATTGTAATGTCACGTCACTACATACAAATGACGCAGAGGAAGTTGATGTTCCTCCTCCCCCTCCAAATAAAAAGTACTCAATAATTGTGGACTTAGAAGGTGAAAAAGGCACTGATGCAAAAAAATGGGCCTCTCGTTGTGGTGTTTTGCTTCGTTCTCTCATTCCGATTGGTTATGAAGGATGGAATGATGTAGATGCTGTTTTCAAAGATAACCTGTGGAAAGCACTAGTGGTACGTAACTGTTTATTCGTAATATATTTAACTATTTATTCGTAACTGTGGAAACCACACACATTCAATGTTCCAAAAGTTTGTAGAAATTGACATTGTTATTTGATTTTTT
This sequence comes from Allium fistulosum, assembly GCA_030737815.1. Classification (NCBI taxonomy): domain Eukaryota; kingdom Viridiplantae; phylum Streptophyta; class Magnoliopsida; order Asparagales; family Amaryllidaceae; genus Allium; species Allium fistulosum. Next base: position 74,549,006 of record CM060903.1, read on the forward strand.
TGTTTCAACAGAAAGAGTTTGACTTGAATATCAACCCCATGGTAGCTAGACCAATATTGGAGAAGAAGTTTTCACAACGTTATCGAACATTCAAAGCAACGGTACGTCAGAGATTCCTCAAAAAAGATGGACAACTCATGCCCAAACATGTTGCACTTAATAGTCGTCCTGATGACGTTGATAAAGTATGGTGGCAGAGGTTTGTTGACATCGAATATAGTGACAAGAAAATGAAACAATGCAAGATAAATTCTAGAAACAAGGCCAAAAGTACTCTAACTCATACATTGGGAAGGAAACCTTATCTTAGACTATATGAAGAATTGGTATGTGTAAACATTTTTTAGGTTAATATTTCAGTGACAAAAATATACTTTATGAAATTATTCAAATGCAGGCAGCTGAGAATCCAGGACAGAAGATCACACGTACAGTGGCATGGAAAGTGGCTCATACAAGTAGAAAAACGGGAAAGGTGATTCCATGTGCTGCCGAAAAATTTGTAAGTACTTCAACATCTATTCAAATGCTTGTTTATGCTTCATTTTGATGTTGAAAAATAACTATCGGGTTTGAAATCTACAAATGCTAATTAATTAAGTTGAACAATGAAAAAATAAAAACGTTTGTACAGGAGCAGTTTGAAATCTACAAATGCTAATTAATTAAGTTGAACAATGAACAATGAAATCTACAAATGCTATGAGGTTCACAGTTTGTATTTTCATCACTAATTAAAAAATACAAATTTGCAATAGCATGGTACTTAGTTGATGAGCAAGTTTGGAGAATAAATAAATAAAGGCCGTACTCCAATCTTTAATAAGGGGTAAAAAATTTATTTTTCAAAAAATTGACAGAAAAATAAAAACCCTTAAACCTGTAACAGATGAATTGCAGTGGTATAGGTATGCACAGTTCTATGCAGTGGGATGGGGTGATGAAGTTGTTTGGATTGGCAGGTGGCAAGGCAGCTTGGTATGTGGTAGTAGCAGGAATGGGCTGTGCATAGAAGTGCACAGAAAATGCACAAGAAGGTGACAGTGCACATGAAGGTGTATGAAGTAGCAGTTGCTGTTGAAGATGGTCAAAGGGCAGTAAGATGAAGTGGATGTAGGAAGATGGCTGTGATAAGGCAGTGATGAGATGTTGGCTGATGGGTTTAGGTTGTGAAGTTGTAGTCGTGAGGAGAGGCAGGGGTGATGTTGAATGAAGTAGAAGAAGTAGTGTTGGCAGTTGCAAGTTGCAAGTTTGTGTGCAAGTTGTTGCAAGTTGATGCAAGACTGTATGAAGCCAGTAGTAGTTGTTTTGAATGATTGCAAGTAGTCGTCTTTTCCCATTAGTACTTCCTAACATCACACAAATTTATCATAATTTCAGTTTTTGGCTTTTACTATACTGGGCCTATATACGATATATATGATGTATGAATGCACATCTACTAAAGATTTCACTTTGTCATGTGTGTGAGTTTTTGTCAGTAGAAAGATGCCAAGGACCAACGCAGTTCTTTACTTTGTACACGCACAAGGGAAAAATTAACCTTTAATTGTAATTTTCCAAAAAAAGGGACTTTATAACAATTTTCAAGATTACGGATGCAAAAGAAATCGAATGGTTTTACAAGAATAAAAGCAAGAAAATTCAGTACTGAGGTTAAAAGTAAAGGAGTGAAGACAACGGTCAAATAGGGAGAAGCTCAGCAGTCCTATGAAAAACTCCTACTGTAACATTTGGAAGGTGAACTGGGTGTTAAATTTTGGTGATACAAAATCACACATAGAGGGAAAGAAATATGCAAAAGAAAGAAAGAGAAGATTTTGTTTCCTCTGATTAAATAGGCATATTTAAGTATGTTTATTTCTTTCTCTAATTTGCTAATCAAATTATTTTTTGCCTCTAATGTTAACTTGGGCATTAAGTAAATTGATTATATAAATAGAGACTAGAGGAGAGGATAAACATATGGTGGAAAATCTATTTGATAATTTTCTCTTCTTCATTTTTGTTCTTCTTCTCCAATAATTTTAGCCATATAGATATTTGCTCCCTTTCTCAATTTGGTTATTGATTCAATGGTATTTTGTTTATTTTAGCTTTGTTCTATTAATTGTAAACAAAAATTTTGGTGAATCAATAAAGTGGGTGGTTGGGTGGAATATCTTGTCTTATTGCTTTTAATTTCAATTCCGTCTTGTTTTCAATCCAAGTTATCTCTTTGTGATTTGGGTGACAAAGATCCGTTGATATAAGCTTCCGCAAAGCGCTACCATTTTTGCACAACAGTTTGGTATCGGAGCCAGATCATCGCAAAGCTTAGAGTAATTTTGGATTGAAAAATTATTGATGTCGGATATGATTTCATTTTCGAAGATGGCTATTTTGGATGGGAAAAATTGGGGTATTTGGAAGCCTAAGATGGAGGATGTTCTGTACCTCAATGATCTTCATGATCCAATTGATGGAGATGGAAAGAAGCCCTCTGATGTAGATGAGGGAAAATGGAAGAAGATGGATAAGAAGGCGATTGCTTTGATTCGCCAGTATCTTGATGATTCAGTTTTCCATCATGTGGCTAGTTGTGAATCCGCGAAGGCTTTGTGGGACAAGTTGGTATCTTTGTATGAGTCAAAGAGTGCTACTAGTAAGGCTTTTCTGGTTCGAAAGTTGGTACAACTGAGATTAGATGAAGAGAAGTCTGTTGCAGAGCATTTGAATGAATTTCAGGATGTAATAAATCAATTGGCAAATATGAAGGTCAATTTTGATGATGAGTTACAAGCTCTTTTATTGATGAGTTCGCTTTCAGAAAGTTGGGAAACTTTGGTTGTTTCATTGAGTAATTCCAATGCTAATGGAACTATCTCTTTGGAAACTGTTCGAAGTAGTCTTTTGAATGAGGAGCTTAGAAGAAAAGGGTCAGGTATGAAATCAATTCAAAGTGAGGCTATGGTGGCAAGGGACTCGAAGAAAGATACAATTTGGAAGAAGAAGGATGCTAATGGTAAAGGTGTTATCACTTGTCATTATTGTAATAAGAAAGGTCACATACGTAGCAAGTGTTATGCTTATAAAAGAGATCAGAAAAAGGCTGCGCATGGTGATACTAGTAGTGATGCACATGCAGGTTTTGCTGAAGGTACCGATAGTGATGCTTCTTATGATGTCCTCTTTAGTGAAAATAAGCCTTGGAAGATGGATTCGGGAGCTAGTTTTCACATATGTAGAGATGTGAATTATTTTTCTTCTTATGAGAAGAGTGTCGGCATGATTAGGACAGCCAATGGAGAAGAGCTACCGATTTGTGGTATTGGATCTATCCGGTTTCGTATGCATGATGGTGTGGTTAGAGAAGTCTCTGGAGTCAGACATGTACCCACTTCTTCGCATAATCTTATTTCTCTCGGTCAGTTGGATCGCCGTGGTTGCACTTATGAGACTCAAGGTGGAGTTTTGAGAGTGAAGAAAGGTGGTCGTGTAAGGATGAGAGGAGTATTGGAAGAAGGAAACCTTTATAGCTTGGTTGGTTCTGTAGTCGACTATGGAAAGCGAGTGACGGTTGAAGAACCTAGTCCACAGCAAGGTGGAGAGGTTAATGTGGTCACTGCTTATGATTCTAGCATTGAGGATCATATTTTAGACAGGGGTCTTCATGTTGATGATGCTCGGGGGATCGATAGTGATCAGGTAATGAGCTCAGATCGAGTGATAGACGGGTGTCGAGTTGCAAAATCCACAAAGACAAGACGGAGATCTTTGTGGTATTACAAACGTTTTTGAGACCGGATTTGTGTGGTGCACCTCATGTGGGAGATGCATCACTTGCGGACGGTGGTAGAGGTTTGTAATTTGGTATGATTGAGATATAGGGAGTTGTGATAGATCTAGATATGACATGTTTGATATGTTGGAGATATGTGATTTTGCATCAAGGTGGAGTGTTAAATTTTGGTGATACAAAATCACACATAGAGGGAAAGAAATATGCAAAAGAAAGAAAGAGAAGATTTTGTTTCCTCTGATTAAATAGGCATATTTAAGTATGTTTATTTCTTTCTCTAATTTGCTAATCAAATTATTTTTTGCCTCTAATGTTAACTTGGGCATTAAGTAAATTGATTATATAAATAGAGACTAGAGGAGAGGATAAACATATGGTGGAAAATCTATTTGATAATTTTCTCTTCTTCATTTTTGTTCTTCTTCTCCAATAATTTTAGCCATATAGATATTTGCTCCCTTTCTCAATTTGGTTATTGATTCAATGGTATTTTATTTATTTTAGCTTTGTTCTATTAATTGTAAACAAAAATTTTGGTGAATCAATAAAGTGGGTGGTTGGGTGGAATATCTTGTCTTATTGCTTTTAATTTCAATTCCGTCTTGTTTTCAATCCAAGTTATCTCTTTGTGATTTGGGTGACAAAGATCCGTTGATATAAGCTTCCGCAAAGCGCTACCATTTTTGCACAACACTGGGCAGTAGAATGAGTGTGAACAACGGTAAATGAAGTTCGTTGAGTGCAGTAAGTTAGGGGTGCTTGAAAATATGGTCGTAAGTGAATTTTTGAAGAAAAAAAATGCAGTTGCCAAATATCAGTGATGAAGTGTAGAATCAGCAGGCTGATTTGTATGATAAAATATGTTTCAAAATACGGCCAAAACTAAGTAATTTTCATAACCTGTTTGTCAAAACACTGTATATCAAAATACATGGCATAGTTGTACCCAGTTTGCTAACAATACTATATTCAACAGTAACTGTATGTGCTTATTTTATAAACGCATTTTATACATTGATCCAATTGTCTTAGTCTTCTAGATCAGTTGGACCTATACATCACAACAAACACTATCAATTGACTATCTCCTATGCACATCGTGTGTGAAATACATTTACACATAATGATGTAATGGAGCGTTGTAAGCTGGAAGATGTTAATGTCAATGGCTGTGGAGTGTAATGGTGATGGTGGAGTTTGAGTTGATGGTTGTTTGTCAGGCAAGTTGAGTTTGTTGTGAAGGTAGGTGGTGATGACTGTTGAACTGATGTAAATTGTAAGGGGTGTTGCAGGCAGCAGTTGTATGAGGATGTGCACATAGTATTTGGGGTTTTTGTGGAAGAAGGTGAAGTTGTTTTTCAACATTGTGTTCATTACAGGTAAATTTAACGGGAGCATGCTTGCAATTCAAGGAAAGAATCGGGTATTTAATGATGCTAGAGAGATGGCTGTAGTTGGAGGAAGTGGAAAGTTTAGGTTTGCAAAAGGATACGCTCTAGCAAAGACTTACGACTTTAATCTCACTACTCGAAATGCTATCGTTGAGTATGCCCTGCACGTTTTGCACCAGTGAGTGTATTTAATTTTGGAATCTTGATAGTATACGCGAAGACCAAATCATTTGTATATTTGGTTTTGGTTTATGTTTATAATTGCATGTTATTTTGTGTGAACTGTGAAGTCAACCATTGAAGATTTAGTAGAAATCACACTTGGTCCTACTGTGTTTCATTGTATAGGCGGTTTCAATAATAAAGTAAATAACTAATGATTTTAATTCATATAACACACATAATGGTGACACACATTCACAAGGTATAACTCTTTCAAGTTAATATTCAGTAACAAGTAGGAGTGAAAAGGGTAACATTCATATGAAGAATAATGCCAGCGGAAGGATCAAAGTAGACAGTGTCATAAAGTGCACGTTTTTTCTTGCAACAGGAATTCGTGGAATGTCAGTAATTAATGACAAAGGCAAAACAACATTGTACAACACTATCTGACCATTTAACAAATAAATATTCATATGTTTTTCTGGTACACATTATTTATTGGTAGGACGGCAGAGATAACGCTTTCCTCTGTACCTTATGAAGTTCTTTAAGTTATGACTGAAAGTGATGTGATGAAGTTTGCACTCCTTGTCCCTAGTTTCCTACCTTCATCCTCTTTAACAAAACCACACTTTAAAGTCAAAGTGAATGCTGTGGATATAAAATTTTAGTGAAAATAATGTGGTTTGACTGCCATGAAATACAAAATGTTTTTGCTATTTATTTGATTTTTGTGCGCATGTGCCTTGCCTTTGTCATGAATTAGTCACTCACGTTTCCCATGGCCCTGTTCTTTGATTTTTTTTCTGTCCTGTTGTGATTTTGTGTCTCCACTTGTTCTGTTGTTTGAACTTGAACTTCGCTTTGTTTGAGGATTTCGTCCTGGTGATGTATTGCACTGCAATTGTGTTGTATTCTCTGTCATTTAAGTGTTAACTATGAGATATCAATGGACATTTAGTAAATCAGTTTTAACCTATCACCTCTTTTGCTTATCAACTGCCGTACATACATATATACACACTTTACTTAGATTGGACTTTCAACTTTGTTAGTTATAAATAACCTTATATTTCTGCAAATCTATGTATTGCTTTATTTAATATGCAATATGCAAAATATTTTCAAGTTCAACTTTTGTTTATAATTTATTTGGGTATTATGCAGGCATTAGTTGAAGCAGCGGAGGAAAGACAAAAGGAAAACTCTAGTGTCAATGGTAGCAATGGAAGTAGAAGTTTTGAAGATTTTGAGATTGATCCTATTGCTGAAGTGTTTGGAAAGGAGAAAAGAAAAAACTATTGTCGTGCAATTAGCTCTACATCGACTATGAAGCAAGTGAAGCTTACACAAGCATCAAAAGCAATAGCTAATTTCAAGGAAGATGAAGATAGAAAATGGAAAACAAAGATGGAGAACAATCAAAATAGACTAACCGAAGAATTTAGATCGATGCATTCGACTATGATGAGTATGCAACAAAGTTTGTTACAATTTATGAATCAGTTTGGAGGGAATGCGACATCAAGAAATGAAGTTGCTTCCAACAGTCAGCATGATTGTCCTAGAGCTAGCTTGGGTGTTCAATCCAATGGTGCTATTGGATCTTCCACAAGAGATAGGCAATCTGTAGTCTTATTGTCAGAAGAGTTGAAAGAGGTTGCTAAGGGCCATTTTGGGACACAGAAAATATGCCATCATAGAGAGGTGATGAATGGGGAAAGAGTTGTATGGATGGAGAAAGTGTTTGATCCAGAAGCACCTATTTATGAAGCACCACAAAATGGTAATTACAAGCTATTTGATATAATTGATGGAGGTTTTGTTATTTGGCCTGAGTGTCGTGTTCGTTGTTTGTAGGATCTAGAATTTATTTTGAAGTAGTGTTAGAACTTGTAATATTTTGATTTCATACTCTTTAGTTATGTATGATGAACTTGTGAAATTTCAAATCTTCCTTTAATTTGTTGTCAAATATTTGTGCAATTTAAGTTGTATGTTTGGATGCGTAATTGCTTATTGTTATCGAAATTCTGTAATTTTTGATATGTATGTACCTACTGTATTATAATAGACAATTATGTAGTGCAAATGCTAGCAAAAATGCAGCTCTACATGGTTTGGTAGCTGTAACGAACATATTCGTTACTAAAGACGAAATTTATAACGAGCATAGTCGTTACTATTGATGAAATTTGTAACGGACAAGTGCGTTACTAATGATGAAATTTGTAACGGACAAGTGCGTTACTAATGATGAAATTTGTAACGAACAAGGTCGTGATAATTTAGAATGACAACCCATCTTCTACCATGAAAGGGGAAACTGAGTAACGGAAAATACCCGTTACAAACCGATGCAACTAATAACAAACTTTTTCGTTACAAAAATTTAGATTTGTAACGACAAAGTCCGTTGGTAAGTGTTATATCTAATAACGGGTAGAGGCCGTTATAAATATTTGTAACGACATACCTCACGCCTGTACCGCTCACGACTATATCTGTTATAAATTTTATTTATAACGACTATATTCGTTACAAATACACCTTTTTGGTGTAGTGAAGGGAATCAATGCTTCGTAAAGCTTATTGTCTGGATATACAATAAAGGCCGACGGTTCAAGATGAAATAATTCACCGATTAGCCAAGTAGATCCGATAAGTTTTAACTAGGGAAAGTTCAAAGTGAAATATCTACTTATCCACGATAAAGCATTATTCCATATGTACTCTGTGATATTTCGCTTTGTGTGGGGGATATGTATATTATCATTCATGTGGGGGATTGTTGGAATTCTTAAATACCAAAATGAATGAAAATAACATAGTCCCACATCGCCAAAAATTGCAAACTATTCTAGTATATTAATAGCTTTGCAATGAAGGGGTTGGGGCCTTGGGGCATCCAAATGTTTGCTTCATTGTGAGGAGGGAGATCATGCATCACCACCACACACGCGCGCGCGCCGCCGCCGTCCGTCCGACCGAACCGGGCCGGGCCGGGCTCGGGTTTGGGTCTAATATGATCCTAATTTTACTGCAAAACTGGGCCGGGTTTTTTAACAGTTGCAGGCTATACGAACAGACGCGACTGTTCATAAGCGGACGCGGATTAACTGAGGAGGTGCGATTTCTGAAGCGGGCACGAACCGTTAGACGCGAGCGGGTGCGACCTGACTGAAGAAACGCGGGCGAACAGAAGCGGGTGCGGCCCGATTGAGGATGCGCGGCCAAACAGATAGTAGGAGCAGGTGGGTGCGACCCGTTAACGAACAGCAGCGTTCAAAAGACAGCGGGTGCGACCCGTCAAGCGGACACGACTGTTCGAAGGGGTGCGGACGAAATTATAAATAGAAGAGAATACTGATCACATTCTCATTCTATTCCAGTCTAATTTATTCTGCCTCTTCTTTCTCTACTGCTCTAAATAATATATCACAGACTTGACGTACTCATTACAATCTCGTGCAGATTACGTCTGTTGTATCTTGGGAGACTTTAAATAAAGTCTTAAGGAAATTGTCACGACAAGCCTCAGACAGAATTTCCCTCTTCAACCGGTTAGATTTATATATATATATATATATTTCTTTTTCTTTCTGTGGTATACTATTTCATTAAATAGTATAACGGTTGATTTAGCACTATAGTTATTATTACTATAGTTGTTAATTTGTTGTTGTAATTTAATTACGACATAACTATTATGTAAATTAACTAATACAAACTTCTAGAGTAGTAGAAATATGTTTGATAATCTTGTGAGACGAGTTTATAATTGATTATTCTCTGTTTTGGTATACTAGACGTACAACAGTTGACATTATAAAAACTATCGCAAGTTGATTATACAAGGCTATCGTGAGTTGGCAATGTCGATAATTGGTAATGTTGATGCCATCACTAGTTGACATCATTGTAGACAGAGCCATCGCATGTTGAGGAGTTACAGTCCATCCCATGTTAGTGATATTAATGCTAACGCAAGCCGAGGATAAATAAATTATCACACGTGGAAGAACTAATATATCGTATGCTGAAAAGTGAAGTTATATCAACGCAGAAGAGCTACCGGAAGTATAAAAGAAAACACTATTAAGTTGGAGAGGAATATTAAATAAAAGAAGTTAGGGGCATCACAATAAGAAATATTCATTGGAGTACAATGGTGTTTCAACATTAAACAAATCAAATTAAAGATGTGCAAAAAGGAAGACATGTGCGACAATCAACATCAAAGAGTAACAATGAGTCATGTGAAGATGTGGTATATTAATGTGAAGAAAATTCCACGTAATAAAGCTTCAAAACACTCATATACAATCATGCCACTTTTGTTGATACCATGGCCAAGATAGCGATCCACGTGAACTACTGTAGTCTTGAGATTACAACAAATGGCACCATTAGAACCATCCATCTTGCCAAGTCATCAATCTACGTCAACTTCAATCGATCAATCTATGAAAGTCATGTCACTCTCTAACCAATATAAATAGGGACATACCCCCACATGAGAAGAGACTCCTCTCTTCTTTCTCTCTCTTAACACAAATTATTTTTTAGGACTTGACATTTCTAAGCTCCCTCGAGAGCTTAAGAGCTTCTCTAATGGCCAACGAAAAAGTATATGACTTGAACTTTTGAACATAAGGACCTTTAGAAATAGAAAATTGCATATCGAATCCTTTCTTGACATTTTGGAAAGAGAAAAAATAAGATGACTTGTGTTTTTGCATATTGACCCGTGAATAATAACTATTGTATATAGAAGGAAGATGACTTGAACCATAGGCATTTTTAACATTTTAAACATATATTATTTTAATTATGAGCATATTCAGAATTTTATTTAAATTGTATATCTTTTAAAGTATTTTGTATTGAACCGAAAATCGGTTGAATAATTTAGTGATTTCACTGAAAATCGGACTCAGAGATATAAAAAATGAAATGATCAAAATACCCTTGATTTCGAACAAATTTCAATTTTTTCAAATAATTTTTAAAAATAGGAAATATTTTCATGAATACCATGGTTAAGAATTTTTCAAAGACGGTTACTTTTAATAAAGATATGAATTTCTAAAAATCGTCTAATTTTTTAATTCAACTATGGTGGGTTGATCAACTTGCGATACCTCCTCCTCTTCAACTTGCCACTGCTCCTCCTCCTCCTCAACATACGGCAACTCCTCCTCATCAACAACTTACGACAACCCCCCATCAACTTACGATAGCTGCACCAACTTGTGATAACTCACCATCGCCTGCAATCAACCAGCGACAGCCCATTCTTCCATCTTCAGTCTGCAACAACCGTGGAAGCTGAAAATAATTTCTTTTATATGGAATAAGTAGTTCATCTAAGGCACTAACTCCGACCGAGGTGATTGCCAACGATTTCCTGCGGTGTTAAGCATGCGAAAATTGTCAGAATGAAGTTCAACCTCTTGCGAGCAAAAACCCTAACATCTGCCCGCCTACAATTATCCAAGGCCGCTTCAAAAAATAAGGAATCATTGGGGTTTACGCCAAAAAAACGGTGTTTGGTCAGAGCTTAAATTTTCCACGAATACTGCATTATAAAATTGATGGCCACCACCAAAAGGAAGAGCTGCCTCTCCTCTACTAGTCACAAGCGACGACAATTTTTAAGGCGGTGGTGGCACTGGAATATTTCGGACAAAATTCTAGTCAGTTGCTGGAGAATTTGGAAAATCATCTACCGTAGATGTAATGCACTCATCAAGATGTTAATGTCTTTAAAGGTTCAAAAGGAAAATTGTGCAGCATTCCTTGTTGATATAAATGGCATAAATGATACGAGTAGGCCCATCAACGGATGCTTTCGGACGTGGATAGTGTCATATGCATCCGCGGATACGGACAGATATCGGATAATTATCTCATCCGCTAACGACCGATCAATCAAGAATTATAAAAAGAAAATTTTAATTTAACATAAAACATTTTCAATCTCATTGATTATAAAAATGTTCAAAATTAACAAATATGATGATAATAAATAGTTTTAAGCGGTTAATAAGCATTAAGTGCATATAATATAAACTACCAACTTAATAAAATAATAAACGAATATCTTTTACTGCACTAAAATACACGTAATTTGAACTATAATCTTGACAAAAACCGGACGGATAATTTTCGGAGGCGGGTGTCTTCGTATCCGCATCCGCAGCCGTTTTTCCAATATCGGATATTTATCCGCTTTTTGGATGCGGATGCGGACGGTTTTCGAATTTTTCGGGTATCTATTGGCAGCCCTAGGTACGAGAATAGTTTTCTAGAGCAAATTCTACCACCTGCTAGCTTAGTCAATCGGCATATTGCCAGATTGCAAAAAGTGACTTTTAATACAGAGAAGGTACAGACACAAGCAGCAATAGTAGATATGGTACCTAAGACGTTGGAGATATCACATCAAAAATGACGATTTAAAAAGGTGTCATGTGGGAAACATGGAGAAGGCTGGAGTGTGGTACAAAGCACCTAACAAATAAGATTTGAAAGAGAAAACAGAATTTCTTTATTGCTTACTTTGTTATTATCTCAACATAATACAAAATGCTAATCTACTCGTTTATTTATACAGGCAGAAATAAGATAAAAGAAAGAATGGGCCAAAGAAGCAAAAGCCCAGCCCATAAACAAAGCGGATAAGAACAGATGGAAGCAAGTATTATGTCTTGATACCCCACCTCAAATAAAGCTAGGGTTTCCCAGCAGCCTCCATGTCTTCCTCTTTACTACTCTCGTCATCGCCACTTACAATACATAAGAAATCCCTGAATCTGGTGAAATTCTTGCTAGATAAAGCCTTGGTCAAGATGTCAGCCTTTTGGAACAGGGATGGCACATGATTAACTTGAAGTTTCCCGGCCTCGGTTCTCTCACGAACGAAGTGGAGATCCACTTCCATATGCTTAGTCCTCGAGTGTTGAACTGGGTTCATCGAGAGAGATATGGTGCTCATATTATCGCACCAGACTGTGGGAACTTTAGCTGCCTGAAGCCCTAATTCAGAAATTAGGCTTTCAGTCCACATAATCTCTGCCGTGACGCTAGCCAAGGCCCTGTACTCTACCTCCGTGCTCGATCTAGAGATTGTGGGTTGCTTTTTGGTACACCAAGATACTGGGTTGGATCCAAGGTAGACACAGTGCCCTGTGGTGTACTTGCGATCATCTAAGTCACTTGCCCAGTCGGCATCACTGTAAGCCTGTATCGTAATCTCTTTACTTGATTTTAATAGAAGCCCAAAGTTAATTGTGCCCCTTAAGTACCTCAAAATTCGTTTAACAGCTTTCCAGTGAGTGTCTAAAGGTCTCTGCATATGTTGGCATACTTTATTCACACTATAGCAGATTTCTGGTCGTGGAATAGTAACATACTGCAGTGCACCAACAATACTTCTATATTGCTTAACATTGTCAATAGCTTCACCTATATGTTTGGATAGGTGTAGATTGCTTGTCATGGGTGTAGCTAGTGATTTTGCCTTGTCCATGTTTGCCCTGATAAGGATTTCAGATATGTACTACTTTTGAGATAGAAATAGACTTGAATCTGATTTTCTTTGAGCATGTATTCCCAGGAATTGATTGATTTCCCCTAAGTCTTTAATGGCAAAATGCTTATCTAGGAGAATTATGACATGATTTATCTCTTCCATGTCGTCACCAGTAATGAGAATATCATCTACATAAACTAGTATGTAGAGGATATTTTCACCATTCTTTCTGATTTATAACGAATTGTCAGACTTGGTTGCTTTAAAACCCATATTACCTAAAGTAACTTTTAGTTTCTCATACCATGCCCTTGAGGCCTGCTTTAGACCATATATAGCCTTGTGTAACTTGCATACATGTGTGTTGTGTATTTTTGAACAGTATCCTATTGGCTGCTGCATGTATACATCCTCATGAAGTTCTCCATTTAGAAATGCATTATGCACATCTAGTTGTTTTATTCTCCAGTGCTTGTGTAATGCAATTGTCATGATTATTCTTATGGTTGCTGGTTTGATGACTGGTGAAAATGTTTCTTTGAAGTCAAAACCGAATTGTTGCGTATACCCTTTTGCAACTAATCTGGCCTTATATTTAGTGATACTCCCATCAGTGTTCCTTTTGATTTTATAGGTCCATTTGCTTCCCACAATATTTTTGTGCTTTGGTGGTGTGACCAGACTCCATGTTCTGTTTTTAATTAAAGCATCATATTCCTCATCCATAGCCTTTCTCCACTTTTCATCTTTTACAGCTTGTTCATAATTAGTTGGTTCAACTATATTGAGAACAGCAGTATATGTCTTAGGTTTAAAAATCCCACTTTTGGACCTTGTGATCATAGGATGTTCATATCTTGGTTGTGGTTGATCCATATCTTCACTGAGGCTGTTAGTGTCTTCATTTTCAGAATTCCCACTATGATCACCAGTTGTATTTGTTGTTGAGTAACCATCTTTACTATGTTCTTGCCCTGTTTGCTGTTCCTGGTTGATATGAGAGTTATTATGAATGTTGCTTGAGTTTGATTTGTCTGAACTGTAACCAGTCTTTGTGCTAGTGATGGATGCTTCTTTATGTTGATGACTATTGCCACCATCTTGAATCTCATTTGCCAGTTCAGTTAGTTCAGGAATTATTGGTACATTGATTGCTTTGCTACTTGTTTGATGTTTTTCCTTTACTCTATCTGCAAATGGAAAAACATTTTCATTGAAAACCACATGTCTTGAAATGTATATTCTCCCATCTTTATCTAAGCATTTGTATCCCTTCTGATTATATGCATAACCAATAAAGGTACAAGCACTAGATCTTAAGCTTAATTTATGCTTATTATATGGCCTGAGATAAGGGAAGCACAAACATCCAAACATTTTCATGTTATTATAATCAGGTTTAACCCTATGCAATTTCTCATATGGAGATTGTTTATCCAACAATCTTATTGGCATCCTATTTATGAGATACACTGTAGTAGCAAAAGCTTCTTTCCAGTATCTCATAGGTAGTGATCCCTGAGATAGCAGAGTTAACCCTATTTCAACTATGTGTCTGTGTTTCCTTTCCACCAAGCCATTTTGTTCTGATGTGTGTGGGCAGGTGGTTCTATGCATTATCCCTTTGCTATCAAAAAATGCTTTTAAGGGTTTGAACTCACCACCACCATCAGTTTGCATAATTTTTACTTTACTGTCATATTGATTCTCAGCATAAGTGATGAAATGTTTAATTGCATTACATGTGTCTGACTTGTTTTTGAGAAAATATATCCATGTGAATCTAGTACAAGCATCAACAAGTGAGAGATAGTACCTGTCTCCTTGTGTTGATGATAAAGGGGCTGGACCCTAAAGATCTGCTGCCACTAATTTCAATGGCTCATAATATATAGTTTCTGATTTGCTAAAAGTCAACTTGTGACTTTTTCCTTTTTGACAATGTGAGCATATAAAAGGAACAGAGAAATTTCTAAAAACAATTTTACTTTCATTAAGAATTTGTTTTACAAATCAATCTTGGGGTGACCAAGTTTACAATGCCACAAACTAAGAGTATTATTCCCTTTCTCAACATTGAAGTTAACTGGGTTAGGATAAGATGCCCTATTAGTAGGTTTTCTTGTACCCATGTTGCTGAATTTGTAAAGACCCCTGTCCAATTCACCCTGTAGTAATATATTCTTATTTAGTAAGTCCCTAACAAGACAAAATTTTGGGTGAAACTCAAAGTACACACTGTTGTCCTTGGCAAATTGAGAGACACTTATTAAATTCTTTTTGATCCTAGGGACTCTCAATAAGTTGTTCAAAAGGAGAGTTCTACCACCATTAACACTGCCAGTTCCAACATGTGATATTTTTATGACTTCACCATCACCCATAAGAACAGAATGCGTACCTTTGTATTTCTTGTTTCCTAAGTTGAGATTATGAAGGTTGTTAGTGATGTGGTTGGTTGCACCTGAATCTGGGAACCAATCATTTGTGCTAGTATCATCATTTCTGTCAGTATCTTCATTTGTGTCATCTGTGTAGGTTCTGGTTTGCTGGTTCACTTGAGCCATGTTTGCATTGTGTGTCTTTTGGCTTGATTGTCCTGAATCATATTCAGAGTTGAATCTGAAATAACATTTATTTGCCATGTGTCCTGTTTTCTCACAAATTTGACACTTTATTCTGCTATAATTGTTGGACCTTCCTCTGCCTCTGCCTCTTTGGGAATGACCTCCACGTTGAACTTGATGACCAGGATTATTAGAACTGTTGGGTGTTTTTGATTGATTCTTATTTCCTGTATTTGCTGCAAAGTTAATGTTCACTTCACCTTGTATAGACTTTCTTTGCTCAATTCTCCCTTCGTGAGCAAGGAGGGCAGCATGTACATACTGTAGATTTGGCAGTACAGGTTGTGTGGCTATGAATGTAACAAGAGACTCATGTTCTTCATCCAAACCACTAGTGAGAGTGAGTATCTGATCACTTTCTGCAACCTTGTGCCCCACAGCACTAAGTCTATCACATAAGTTCTTGATCTTGGTGATGTATTCTCTCATGGGCCTGTCCCCTTTTCTGGCATTTTGAAGTTCTCTTTTATAATGCATAATTCGAGCAGATGATTGAAAGCTAAAAATCTGGTCTATAGTGGACCAGATCTCATATGATGTATTGCACCCAACAATTTGAGATAAAAGATTGGCACTTATAGATGATATTAGCCATGATGCAAGTAAGTTGTCTTGTTTCTGGTGTTGAACATAGTCTGGGTTACTAACAGGGTTTTTGTCTTTATCAAAAATTATTGCAGGAGGCACAGCTTTTGTCCCTTGCACGAATTCTTGAAGGCCATAACCTTTTAGAGCTGTCTCAACTTGATATTTCCACAAGATGAAGTTGTCTTCATCGAGAGGGATGGTGATGACATGACTCTTTGGCTTAACAAGTGCAGAGATGCTGGTGGTGCCATTATTATGATCTCTCGAGGTGACAGATGCAGATTCTTCGCCACTGTCTGCCATCTTTGTTCAGATTCTTGAATCTGAAGAACCTTGTTGAAGCAGGAATGAGAGGAAAAACAAAGAAACAGAGTTTCTTGGAGTGGTGGACAACAGTTTGCTGCCAGGAAACTAATAGGAATCAAGAAAATGGTGGGTGTGTATTATATCAATGAAATTGATATGATACACATGCACAGCAGGTTTGAAAAAGAGATTGAGATGCAGGGAAAAAAAATGAGGAAACACTTGTTGTTACCGGTTGGATATGATGAGAATTCTCTGATCCAAACCCTGGCGGCACAGGTATTATGATGAGCACTGATGCTCTTGATCAAGAACGGTATGTGGACTCCAATGATGAAATCTTTCTGAGGAGCCATACAGAAATAACCTTTCAATCTTCAAAGTAAGATGAAGGGATTGAGGAGATGAACAAAATGCCTTTCGGCTATAAAGCTCTGATACCAAAATAAGATTTGAAAGAGAAAACAGAATTTCTTTATCGCTTACTTTGTTATTATCTCAACATAATACAAAATGCTAATCTACTCGTTTATTTATACAGGCAGAAATAAGATAAAAGAAAGAATGGGCCAAAGAAGCAAAAGCCCAGCCCATAAACAAAGCGGATAAGAACAGATGGAAGCAAGTATTATGTCTTAATACTAACTTCAATGAAAATGGATTTGTAGATCATCTAAATACAACCAAAGATTCCGCTGATGATCTTTGGTATACAACGAGTTTGTATGTAGTTGAAACTGAAGGATTTCTGAAAAGAGTGCCATGATCAACATCCTAATAAAGATGATGTTGCAGGAAACCTACCTTGTACAATAAATTTCCATATTTTATCAATTTTCTCATTTTATCATGATACAGATGATGATGGTGCAGTAAGCCAATTATGATGGTCGAATCAAAAAGCCACACAGTTCATACTTTTATCAGTCAGGAACTTCAAGTGAGTGCATTCGATTACGGATCACACATATCATACAAGTTTGGATCAATGGGAAAGAAATAGGAAGATATTGGACTAGATTCAGTAAAGTATCGAGGTATTATCAACCAAATGAGGAAAATTCCAGAGCAAACATTTTCCAATCACAGTCTACTGGTTCAAATTGCCTCACCGAGGCATCAGTTTATAGAAAAACCAGTTGTAACTCAGATATGTGCCTTGTTTCATTGCATAAAGAAGTCGAGTTTGAACTTATAATTGAAGCATGGAAGTTGCTTTTGGATTCTATAAGCATTTGCAGTAAGGATAATCCTACAATGATAGATAATTTATCGTGCAAGCTTGTTGAAGCATTGGGTGCTTGCTGCTTTGAAAGTTGAAACATAACAAAAGAGTAGTAGTTTCCTTATGCATTAATTGTTGTTGAAGAAGTTCTGATTCTTTCTTTCTTGGAATCCAGCAATTGATAGTGCAGCGTTAATTCAATAATGAAGAAGAAAATGAAATGAAATGAAGAAGGTTATTCTGAAGCAAACTTGGGTTGGAATAAGGGCAGAATTAACTCAAAAATGGCTTTTAAAAGGAAAAAGGAAGATACTAATCACATGATAAGTGAGAAACAGGCAGACATTGAAGGGAAGAACGGTGATGTTGATTACTATATTGAAGACAACATTGAATGTTTTAATAAGTTTGGTATTCTTACTTAAAGTTCTACTAACACCAACTCTGAAATAGAGGATTCCATTGAAATTTGCTATTCTGTAAGGGGGTTTGGAAGAGAATAATGCTATAAGCTTGGTGGTGAAAGACTTAGAAAGAGATGGTTCTACTTATAATATGCACACTGACATAGCTAGCATACCCATAATTCCAATAATTAACTTGATCGATTCAAAGGAAAATACTTTTTGTTGCGATTGTGGATCCGGAGATTGTTTTGTCAATAAGGCAAGTGGTGATGTTGCTTTGATTGATGATTGCGATGTGGATGTTGCTTTAATTGATGAGGCAAGGGGTGATGTTGTGTGCAAGGGTGAGAAGAAAAATGTGGATGAATGGTCAAGTAAGGCTTCGGATGCATGTAATGTTGCCATGCATATATAAGATGAAAACAATGCATGGTCGCAACTGTTCGCTTCTATTAAAAGGTATTGATGTGAATCAAGAACCCGGCCGTTGATCAAGCCGTGGAGCTGCAAGATCGAAGACTTTAAAGGTCCAACCGGTCGCACGACTCGCACCGCCAAAGGACTGCCGACCAAACAAAGGGGCTTGAATACATATATACAAATCACGTGCTGCTATCATCTTCTTCCCCTTTAAATTTCTATCAAACCCAAAAAAACCCTAATTTATCAAATCTTCCTCCAAATCAGATCAAAATCATAGCTACTCGGCCAATTTAATCGTAGCTTGTAGCAGATTGAAGCTCAACTCCACTCCTGACCGCTGCTACCATTGGCTCACGGTTAGCTGCGGTTCAACCTACGGTCGGTTCCGGCCTTCAAAACAATGATGTGAATAGTACTTCACAAGATGATGGTATATATGGACTATGGACTATGGTATGAGTACTGATGATTGATGAAAATGTAGACTTTAATTTTGTTGTTGCTCCTGTTGAAATGAGTGATACGTGTGCATGTGATGTACATTCTTCTGAGTGTCATTCCAGTGTATGAGCGTAGGTTGATGCTACATGTGATGAGATGAAAGGGGCAGAGCACATTGTGAATTGTCAGTGGACACTCACAATGGTGAGCTGTATAAAGCTGATGTGGGGTCATGTAATGAAAGTGAATTGGGGAAATGTGATGCTGAAAATGACAATGAAGGGTACATGAATAGTAAAGATGGTAGTGAGACACGTGTGCTAAATGCTGATGTGGACCAAACTTATATGTTTGTGATGGTGAGCAAGGTCGAAAGATCGAAGAATTGGAGCGCGAATTTAGCACGAGTTTAGCTAGGGAAGTGCTTGTCTTCGTAGAGCGGTAATTGGAGCATCTGATGGCTCTAATCCATGTAAAAGCAAAGATGCGAAGCTATGAAATTTTGGATTTTTAATAAGGGGCTTTGCACGAAAAGTCTCTATTTCTGTTGTTGTTATAAGAAAAGTCTCTGTAGAAATGAATATGTAAATTAGGTCTCTGTTTTTTTTTAAATAAAAAAACGCAAGTTAGTTTGTGCTTTTTAAACATTAAATTCTTTATGAAAATTTCAAAATTTTTAAAAATATTTCAAAATCAGAAAGCGCAAACTAGCTTGCGCTTTCTTAATAGAAAGCGCAAGTTACCTTGCACCTTTCAAAAATTTCAAAATTAGAAAACGCAAACTAGCTTGCGCTTTCCTGATAGAAAGTGCAAGTTAACTTGCGCTTTTCAAAATTTCGAAATTTTTTAAAAAAATTTAATATTTTGAAAAAAAATTCCAAAATAAAAAAAATGCAGTGTACTTTGCATTTTCTGTCAAAAAAGTGCAAGGCACCTTGCTTTTTTATTTTTCAAAAAATAGGGACCAAATTTACATATTCATTTCCGTAGGGACTTTTCCTATAACAACATCAAAAACAGGGACCTGAGACTCTTATCTTGTTTTAATAAAGCAAATGAAAAACAAACAAAATACAAAGGAATATAAAAGAGTATCCATGGATATAAATTTAATTATATAAGTACAGTCGTACATTGACTTGTTCAGCAGCCTTACTTCATAAAAAGCAGTCTACTTATATTGTATCATTATGATTAACAAATAAAAAAACATCTGCATTTTATCTTTTATCTGACTTCCATCGTTAAATTTTCTTACATCAAAATTTCCTCAAATCTAACTTGGTATCAGAGCACTCAAAACCTAACGGCAAAACACCTTGCCAAGTTTTTCATCAAAATTGAACTCATCATTTGAAAAAACTTGGCTGCGCTAAGTCCTCGTCAGAATTTGAATTCATCATCTGAGAATGCCAAGATCAAGAGACTGAGTATCTGTTCATATCAGTTTTTAAAGTATCTGTTCATACCAGCATATTTAAAGCATCTGTTTGTATCAGTTTCTCACCAACATTCAAAGACAAGCACCATACCACAAGATTCATCAAAAGAAGATCAGCAATTGAATCCTTGCTATCAAGAATTCAGAATTTCCATCAATGGCCTAAGAGAATGATAACTTAGGCAACAACTCCGCAACCACTTCACCCAGTCAGAGATCAAGCCAACAACCACAATCATCTGTAGATGATTTAATCAAAACAATCATTAGTCCACAAAGAAAACTAATTACAATGGATTTAGATGAGAGCAATTATTTGCTATGGAAATTTCAGATTGAAACGGTTATTAGAGGATAAGGTTTGGAGGAGTTTGTTCTTGGCACAAACATCACACCATCCAAATTTGTTAGTAACGGTGAGGGCAAATTGATCAGCAATAAAGAATATATCACTCATCAAAGACAAGACAATCTATTAAGTTTTGGTTATCATCAATAAGCACTGATTTATTGCCATAAATTATTGGATGCAAGACATTAAATGAAATATTGACAACGGTTGGCAAATTTTTAACTCATAATCAGCAGCAAAAATAATGCACTTTAAGAGGCAAATGCAGAATTTAAGGAAAGATAACATGTCAATGAGGGACCGCCTAACCAAAATCAAGAATTATTGTGATCTGTTAGAGGCAACAGGGCATAAAATATTTGATACATAGCAAATATTGACTATTATGAATGGATTAGATAGTGAATATGAAGTAGTTGTAGCAGTCATAACATCTAAGGAAGTTATTCCATCAATTCAGTATGTTTATTCCACCCTTCTTGTTCATGAGGTAGAATAGAATGGAAAAAATCATTTGATACAGAGCTCTCAATCAATTATGCAACCAACTCAAGAAACAAAAGTCAAGAAAGGAATTACAACAATAAGAATGATGCTAGAACAAGAAATGATCAAAAAATTTCAAGAAATCGATCTAGAAGGTATAGAGGAAGAGATGGTAGATGAAATAGTAATAACATGCCAAAATGCCAAATATGTGAAAAATTGGGACATACAACCAATCAGTGTTACTTCAGATTTGAATTAAGCTACAATTCATCTAAGAATTCAAGCAATCAGAGAAACTACAGTATGAATGCAAATATGGCAAGTATGCAACAAGAATCAAGAAACATATCAGAAGAGCAAAGAACACATAACCTGAACATGTGTGAAGCAGCAAGATCAGAAGGCATTCAAAATGAATGCTGGTATCCAGATTTAAGTGCAACTCATCATGTAACCAACAACTTGCAAAATCTGAACCTTGACAACAAAGAATATAAAAGAAATCAATCTATTTGCATGAGAAATGGCACTAGTATTAACATCACACACACTAGAACTGCAAAGATTACAAGTCAGAAAGTCTTACACCTAAACAATTTGCTGAAAGTTCCCAAAATAAGAATGAATCTTATTAGTGTATCACGGTTTGCATAAGATAATGATGTGTTCTTTGAGTTTTATCCAACATATTGCTTAGTTAAAGACATTCGGAATAAACAAATTCAATTACAGGGTGAAACACACAAGGGTTTGTACAGATTCAATTGATCAAAAGCCAATCATCCCAGTAATTCAAGAAAATGATGCAACCTAGTAGAATTAGGTTCACCAGAAATTATTAAAAGTACTTTTGATATTTGGCATTGCAAGTTAGGTCACCCTAGTGTAAATGTAGTAAAGAAAGTACTAGATGATAATAAATTTGAATTTAGTAATATACCTTCCTTATATGTCTGTACTTACTGTCAAATGGGAAAAAGTCACAAGCTGGCGTTCCCTGAATCACAATCTGAATAAGATAAGCCACTGAATTATCGCAACAGACATGTAGGGACCAACACTTATCAATTCAGATTATGAATTCAAATATTATATATCTTTTGTAGATGCATATTCCAGGCATACATGGATATTTTTCCTCAAACCAAAGTCCGAGACACATAATGCAGTTATTCATTTCATAAACAAGCGGAGAAACAGACAAATCAGTAGATAAAGATGATTCAAACAGATAGAGGCACTAAGTATAAGACACTCAAAGGATTCCTTCAAGAGAAAGGAATAATTCATAGAATGACTTGTCCCTATACATCAGAACAATATGGATTAGTGGAGAGAAACAACAGACACATGGTAGAATCTGGTCTTACTTTGCTTGCATAAGCTTCACTTCCATTGAAATTTTGGCCATATGCTTTTGCAATAGCAGTTTACTTGATTAATAGATCACCCACCGGTGTTTTACAAGGCAAAAGTCTAATGAAAGTGTTACATAATGTAAAACCAGATTATAAAAGCTTAAGGACATTTAGGTGCCTATATTTTCTTCACATAAGGCCATACGATTGACACAAGTTGAATTTCATATCCATATCATACACATTATTGGGATATGGTGTGAATCAGAAAGGGTATAAATGCCTTAACCGCAGTGGAAGGTTATTTATATCAAGTCATGTGGTATTTAATGAGCACATATTTCCCTTTGAAACCTCAAGTGTAAAGACCACACAGAAAGTATACAACCCAACAACATCTATTCCACCCATACCATTATACATCAACAATGAAAGTCAAAGACATACAGAGAAAAGCCAGAGTAACTCAGATACTCAACACATAATGTCAAACAATGGACCAGGTCAAGACATCTCAAAACAACTCTAGCATTTCACTCACACTCCAACAAATACAAGTAATTAACAATCTAATAGAGAAGATAATGAACAACAACAAGGTATTGAACAATCTATAACTCGGCAGCAACAATCAATCAGAGGACATCACATGATAACAAGAGCCAAGAGTGGCATATTTAAGCCAAAAATATATACAACATGTGCAATCAGCGTTAAGTCAGAAACAAATGAGCAAGCCATTAACAATGAGAAATGGAGAAATGCAATGAATGAAGAATGCAATGCACTAATAAGAAACAATACTTGGAGTCCTATTCCATTACCCAAACACAAGAGTACAATTAGCTATAAGTGGACATACAAGTTGAAGAAAAATCCAGATGAGACCATTCAGAAGTATAAGGTAAGATTAGTTGCAAAGGGCTATAGTCAACAGCATGGATTCGATTTCAATGAAATTTTCTCACCAGTGGTTAAACCAACAACCATAAGGATAATCTTAACCATAGCATTACACAAAAAGTGGGATATTAGGCGGCTAGATGTAAATAATGTTTTTCCAAATGGTGAGCTACAAAAAGAAGTGTATATGGAACAACCACAGGGGTTCAGGAAATCAAATAAAGATAAAATGGTATGTAAACTTCACAAAAAAATTTATGATTTAAAGCAAGCTCATAGAGTATGGTTTGAAAAATTAAAAGCAACTCTTATCAGTCTAGACTATTAACCAACACAATCTGACAACTCACTCTTCAATAAGTTCGGTAAGAATGCAACAACATATATTTTAGTATATGTCGATGACTTTATAATCACTGGAAATAGTGAAGAGGAGATTAATCATGTTATTTAATTTTTAGATAGGTAGTTTTCAATTAAGATTTGGGAAAGCTCAACTACTTCCTAGGAATAGAATTCAACAAAGTATCTAGTTCAAAAATACATTTATGCCAGAAGAAATACATCAAAGAGTTACTTATCAAAGCAAAGATGAATCAAGCAACACGAGTGCTCTCCTCTCAACGAGGACTGCTCTTTCATAAAAAAAGATGAATCAAGCAAAACCACTGCCAACACCCATGATTAGCAATTTACATCTATCAAAGCACAAAAGTGAGCCAATTACTAATGAAAAGGAATACAGAAGCATTGTTGGAGCTTTGCAATATGCAACAATAACCAGGCCAGAAATATCATACAGTGTCAACAAAGTGTGTCAATTCATGCACCAGCCTCTAGATGAGCATTGGAAAGCGGTAAAAAGAATATTAAGGTATCTAAATGGTACTAAGTCATGGTTTAATACTAAAGTCAAGCAATCTCATAATAACTGGATTTGCTAATGCTAATTGGGCATCTGATCTTAATGACCGAAGATCAACAACAGGGTACTGTATTTATATAGGTTAAAACCTAGTATCATGGTGCTCGAAAAATCAGCCAACAGTACCCAGATCCAGCGTCAAATTTGAATACCGAAGCTTAGCAAGTGCAACAATAGAAGTGATGTGATTAGAATCTCTACTTGATGAACTCAAGATTAACACAAACAAAAACTCAGTGATTTGGTGTGACAATCTATGTGTTGTATCACTATCTGCAAACCCTATTCTACATTCTAGGACATAACATACAGAACTTGATTTATATTTCGTTCGCGAAAAAGTAAATAGTGGAAAACTCAGCATAAATCACGTTCCTACCCCTTACCAAAGAGCATACATACTTACAAAAGCTTTATCTACCAAGAATTTTTATTGATTGAGACATGATTTGAAGATTAAAAGCTTCAGCAAGGAATATGGGGACGAGAGAAAAACCGTAATAAAGAAAATAACATGCAAACGAAATATAACAAAGGAATATAAAAGAGTATTCAGGGATATAAATGTAATTATATTAGTACAACTATACATTGACTTGTTCAACAACCTTACTTTATAAAAGGCAGTCTACTTGTATTGTATCATTATGACTAACGAATAAAAATACAACTGCAGTTTTATCTTTTATTTGAATTCTCTCTTTAAATTTTCTTACATTAAAATTTCCACAAATCTAGCTATTTTATTATGGAGCATAAATAATAAAGCTTGGAATATCATTCTTCGAATTAATTAAATTAAATAATGAAGCTAATGAATCTCCATCTATTATTTCTGAATGTGGATTTGATCTTCTTGCTAGCAGTTGTGGATTTCCTTATTGAATGGCTTTTTGACCTTCTTTATCATTATCAAATAGACTTTAATTTTCAAAGAAAATTCATATGAAAAGAAAAGGCAAAGGCTATTAGGGCCGGCCCACAACATTTTGTTGCCCCAGACAACTTCCAACTGATGCTCTTGTCAGTATCGTACATCCATAGTATGAATATTATAAATAAATAACTGTTAACAAAGCTACAAGCTATAATATTACAGTACAGTGCATCTACAGCTGTTTCACACTTCCAAGATATATATACTATGGATCTAGAGCCTTGAACCTAGAAATTATATTACAGTTGCAGTACATATATTTATGGTATGCTAGATTAAAGATCCATTTTAAAACACATAGAAATCGGATTTTCATTATGATGCATGTTTTTTAGTTGCCCCACTTGGTGTGTTGCCCTAGACATTAGTCTTACCAGTCTTGCTTTAGGGCCGGCTCTGAAGGCTATATATATTATTTAGGTTGATGAATCTTATTATCAGATGGACATCATGGAAAAAGTACAAAATTATGGATTTTCTATAATCACGACATGGAATGACTTCTTATCTGTAATAAGATTCTGATTTTCTATCTCCAAACCTGAATTCAATCTCTCTTCAATATGATGATGGATTTTTTTATTATATGAACTTTCGATTTTTTTTGTTATTATTATCATGAAGATAAAACTCCTAATATTAAAGAATGCCACTTTCATCTTGAATAATGGATTTTTGAGATAAGATTATGGACTCTTGCTTCAAACAAATTCATAGAAAGGCAGGGGTTACCTATTATTGAAGTCTACCAGTTTCATAGTTAAAAGTGTGGTTTTGCAAAATTCCAGATCTCTTCATTAGACATGAATTATTATCTGAGAATGATTGTGCATCTTCCTTAAATGGGCACTGGAAATTCTCGTTAATATGTACTTTTGGAATACCCTATGTGATATATACAGACTTTATCAATTCAAAGAGAAATTGTATGAACTTTTGAATCTCTTTCTCAGAAAGGAATTATCATCCAATGATGAAATTTGAAATATCTTCCTTCGAATTGCCAAACGATTCATCGACAAAAAACTTGGGGCTATAATTCTGTTATCTCTATGATAAAGGATAGTCTTTACTGAAAATGAAAATTTGATCCTCAATCGTGAGACCCAGATTCGAAACCTCTATAATGTGATGATGGACTCCTATATAGGTTTTTGGTCTTCTTTATTCTGAAGAGGTGAAAATAAGAACTATTCATTATTCAAGGCCATGTATCTTCTCTTTAAAATAGTGAACCGATGAAATTCTGGATTACATTGTCAAGCGCAAATTATTGCTTAATAATAAGGTCTAGAAGCATCGTCTTTTAGTTTAGTAAATTAGTTGTCAACAAGAAGTCTAATTAAGAGGCTCGACCTTTGATTCCAAAAGCAAGACTTGAGTTATCTATTATAATGAAATTTTAGATGGAAAACACATTGTACGAAAGCATATGACTACCAACCTAATGATCAACAGGGTTTGTTAGAAAAGATGTTATTTTGGTTCTCTCCTATGGACAAGTTTCCAAGAAGTTTTGGCGTAAAGATATTTCAATAAAGGAGATTTAAGAAAGGTAAGTAGTAATGTCACGACCCGAACTTTCGAACACTTCGTTTTTAAATATCTGACTTATTTAAATATTTGAATCTTGGATTTAATGTTATTAGACTGATTTAATAACCTTCTTAACCCCCTTTAAATTAATAACTAATGATGGTAAACTTTTTTGAAATTTGTTTAACAAATAAATACTTTGAAGAAATATTGATAACGTGACCAAGAAAAGCTTTATCGATAAACATCTTTTTATTTGATATAAGTTGTTCAAACATTTTATACAAACATTAAATAACTTAGGAAATCATTAATAAGTAATAAAAATATTTTGCACCATAACATTTTATGGAATCTTCTAGAAGCTTCTAGAAGGTTGAGTGGAGATAAGGGTGAAAGGAGATATTTTCTAAGGCATGGTGAAATTGAAATGTGAGTGATGGGCACATGGAGGGGGTGAGGCCGGCTATAGGGGGTGAATGGAAGGGTAGGCAACACTTCTTATTGCCTATATAAGCACACACACTCACTCTTTGATTCACTTTTACATTTTTTGTAGAATAAAATCAAACACTCTTCACTCCTTCTCTTTCATAATTCCCTAAGATCTAAACTATTCAAAACAACTCCAACTCAACCCAAACTTCTTTCAGAAGCTTGCAACAACATAACAACACATACTAGCAACTCAAACTTGGAAGATTTGGAGCAAAAAGCCCCAAACTAACTTGGGCCGTGAGCACGGGGAGGCCATTTGAGCTTAGACCGAGAGCAAGGAGATGGTAGGAGGTGGTTTAGGTGGTTGTTTTGGTTGAGATAGGAAGTGGGCTTGTAGTGGTGGCTTGTACTTTATGTTAACATGTTGATGGGTGAGCAACTCACCATCTTTAAAGTATATGAAGTGTATAATGCTTGTTTATATTATAGTATTTGTTAACTATATATTATTGCCTATTCTCTTGTGATTGTTTCTTTGGAAAGCAAATGACATATGTAATATGTGTGTTTGGACTTCTATAACTTTCTATGGTTTTTTGCATAGACTTGAAACAAAGCACATAGGGTTTGGTTGGACTTTCATTTGAATATGACTTGATTTGAAAGTGGTTTTATAGCGATAGTCGCTATAAATGCACTTTGAAAATGTCTTGTGTTCGATATTTTCTATAGAAATTTGTAGAGAGATCCTTAGTGGTTTCTCATCACGGTTATGGTGTAGTATGTGTATATTAGTTACTGTAAAAAGATTGAATGTCAATAAGAATGTTTGCATATTAAAAAGTGGTAAAATTTTCATGCTTATAAAACTGGTCCAGTTCATAGCCATTTACAACAGTCAGCCGTAGAGCTTTCAAATGCTATCTT
This sequence comes from Allium fistulosum, assembly GCA_030737815.1. Lineage (NCBI taxonomy): Eukaryota > Viridiplantae > Streptophyta > Magnoliopsida > Asparagales > Amaryllidaceae > Allium > Allium fistulosum. The sequence goes on from CM060903.1 coordinate 74,577,203, forward strand.
TGCTTCTGAATTACCTTTTGCAGCATTCTGGAAATGCTGTCTTTTCTATTTGAGATTTTAAATTACTTTGAATGACTTTAAACTTAAGTATGTCACTTCAATATTTTTAGTAATCTTTTCTAACTTATAATAGATTATTCTAAAAGTGGTTTGGAATTTTTATATATTTTTAATAATTAATTATGAGTTATTAAAGTAAGAGGTTTATTTAAATAAAGGAAATTATACGTTTTGAAGTTTTTAACTATATTATAAAATATGTATTTTTATGTAATATTTTAAATAAATGTTTTAAACCATATTATAAGTATTTTAAAGTGTTTTTGAGTATATATATATTTTTTAGAAAATTAGTTAATTATTTTATTTAAGTATTAAAAAGCTTATGTAATATAATATCTTTTAAATTGTTTTTAGAATTTTATTGAATAGCTTAGATTTATATATAAATTAGTGTGTGTGTGTGTCACTTTTAAAGGTTTTTAGTAAATATATAAGTTTTGAAAAAGTTAAGTATTTTATAAAAGAATAAAAGGGTAGTTTTGGATTATAATACTTATGTGTAGATACACTTAGATCTTTAAATGAATGTTTTTAAAGGTAATATCAAGTATAAAACGATTTTGGGTTTACAGTAAATAGTTTTAAGCTACATTTGTTTTTAACCCTTTTTTATTATACTTAGTAAAATAATTAGATCTTTAAGAATATTTTAAGGATAATTATAAGTGAAATGGTTTTGAGTTTATAGCAATAATGTTTTAATGACATTCATTTTAACCCCTTAAAGTATAATTGAGAAAATGTGAAATCTTGTTTAAGATTTATGGATAATCTTATACCATTTGGAATAAGAATATGGATACATTTCTAAGTACCGGAAAGAATATTAACTAATAGTAAAGGAGTAGAAATAAATAGTTAAATAATAGTATTATGTATATATCTTTTGTAGTGGTATTTTAAATATATATACAAGTATTTGCAATGCAATTTTAATTAATGAAAGGATTAATTAAATAAAAAGTGATTAGAAGCCTCTTGTGTGATTTAATCGTGCTTTGTGTGACTTAATCGTGCTTTGTAAGACTTAATCATGCTTTATGTGTATTATATGTTAATGTAAAGTATTTAGTTGTATACTTAGCACTAAAAGCCAGTAAAGTAGGCTTGTCTATCTGTAAGAGTTAAGAATGATGTTCGAGTAGGGTTTAGAAGCAACGGTGCTCTAACCTGCCGACTTCACTCTTGACCGAGGGATAATATAAGTTGAAAAGATCGAAAACATGATAAGTATACGAGACTTGGTTTCCATTTACGATTGTCTATTTTGTACTTGATAGTCGATTAGTCGACTATCGAACTTGACCAATATTAACTTAGAAAGTATCTAAAAGCTTCATAGCTTCATATGATTTGAGATCCCTTGGGGAGGAGAATTGGTACAAAACATCTCTAGATTTAAAAACTTATACTGATCCTTCAGGGATTACTCATCTTTATATAGTTTGCTTAATTCTAAAAGAACTAAAATTGAGTTAACCAAAAATCCATCGAATTAGTTTTGAAGAGTCTGTGATCAATAAGTGTTTTACTTACCGAATACTGCTTCAAAAGTAGTATACAAGTCTATGTTTTGGAAGTGGTCGTGAAGTGGAATGTTATAGAGTTGAACTATCTATCTTGAAGTTAAGCCAAGGGAGAGGTCATTGTTAACATTTCAGACTAATGCTATAGAGTTGAATTATCTATCTTGAAGTTAAGTCCAAGGGAGGGGTCAGCATTAGCATTTGTCGTTCGACTTATGCTAGGATCCTTGAAAAGATTTGTGGACTGTTCGAGATGCTAGAATCCAGAGAGAGATTCGAGATCTGTTCGAGTGATGAATACTTGTGTGTTGAGATGCTGAACATGACTTCACCTTCGATAATGGTAGAAAATAGAGTAGGATGCACAACCTAGAGTTTAGCTAACTAGTGATAGGGTATATCAACTCCATATCTAGAGATGCTTATCGATGTTGCGCAGGGGAGTTGATGATACTTGGTTCTACGTGGTTCTATATGTTCATGCGTGGGCTAGTTGTGTTTACCTTAATGGCATATTTTATCTTGAGATATACAACACTCGGAAGGTACTTTTTGACCCTTATCAGGAGGATAGTCTAGGTATATCTGGGGATGTCTCCAATAGAACCCATTATGCGAATGTACCTTAGCGGTTTTCGTTATACTTCTAATATTGTTGTGTTGTATGATGCAAGCGGCACAGCTATTTTCTAATTTATATGGTGTAGACATTATCCATTATATAACCTTATATACTTATTATATGGGTGGTTCTTTTAAGGGGACAACCATTACGGTGATCCGTGCGGTCTCAAAAGTATGGTTATATGTTGTACACATATTTCTTGAGTTTCTCATACCAGACTTATATCCGACTCATGGTTTTAAATTTCTTTTATTTCCATGGGTGCTCTTTCGAGTTGTCTGGGAAAGGCGGTTTTCGTTGATATTCTTTGGAGCTCGAGGAGACGAGCTGGATGCCTTCACTTATCATAGTATTCCTTTTTCCGCTGCATTACTATTATGCATATGTCAGCATTTGTAAGGACAGACCGTCATAACTGTCCAGGCTGATCATAGTACTTAGGATTGTAACTCTGAAATGCTATGTATCTAGAGTGACATTTTGTGCCGTCATTTGATATTATATGTTATCGTTATGCTGGTGAGATTCTTATGCCATGTTCTCTTCTTCCTTGTTATGTTTCTTGTTCTTTTTATTTTACCCTAACATTTGTTTTCGACACTGGATTGCTCAACATGCGAATACTGTGGATGTACTAATATCAACATTTGGGGTCGAAAAGGAGAATTGTTACACTTAGTATCAGAGCTAGAGGTTAAGCGAGAAACTTGGCGTTGGTGGGGTATAACTCATTAGAAATAGAGTAAGAGACACCCTAGAATGAGTTGAGTGTATTATACATATGAGAGCGTATATGTAATTGTTATATATTAGTAATATATATGTATGTATAAGTTGATAGTGCAGTCTAATTTATGTAGGGATTAATGATGTTTATTTATTATGCCTCATTGATTAGTTAACATGCTCGACCAGTTTATTAGCTTGGACATTTGGGAGTCGAAAAGGCGAATTATTACAGGTAATAAGGTAACTTAAGGAGGATTAATAATAAGTGGGCACAATTGTTAGCGCACGAATAGATAAATAAACATTAATAGGAATAAAGCAAAGAAGTTAAAGATGCTAAGCACCTTCCAACACTATAATAAATAAAGCACTATAGGAAGGGATTAGTCGATCCCATATCTAAAAGGAGTAAGTCAAAAAGACAACACTATAATAAAAAATATAGCACTATAGGAAGAGATTAGTCGATCCCATATCTAAAAGGAGTAAGTAAAAAAGAAGTGGATATGACTATTAATTACAACTCAAAAAAGGATTTCATGGAGAGTATTCTGGTAATATAAAGATAACAAAGACAAATAATGAGACAATGACGTTAGTTACCCTAATTAATTTAACTTCCACCACTAATACTTGGCATTTTAGATTGATTTAATAATAACTTTCTTTACCCTAAAATAGATGTTAGACTTGTAAATAGTGGAAATTAACTATTTTACAGAATAAGAAGACACCGTGACTTTGCTTATGAAAAAAGTCTTGAAGTTCATAGGCAACAAAAGCTAAAAACACTATCAAGAGTACCCCCAAAGAGCAATTCAATCAGGATATTGAGGAAAGGAGCTACCGTTAATTTCGTGGTTATATAAGACTCGAGAAAAAGTAGCCACTAGGCATACTGTTTCTCATCGACATAAGAATTTGAAGCGATGTTACTGGGCAAAGTAAAGGTTCCACCACGCCAAGAAATCATAAGTGCCTATGAATCAAACTGAGGACCAACAAAGATATCCTTGGATTTAGCCAAAACCATAGTGTGAGCCACAATATATCAATAGGGATTCTCTATGTATCACAGTTCAAAAAACCTTACAAGGAAGATGGTTTAGTAGTCAAGAAGGTAATGAAAAGTATCGAAAACAAGGCAAATGACCTTCAAAGTTCAAATCGAAAAGGATCTTTACTTTTAAACATCAATTGGTTTAGAAAACTTAATAAAAATACAATAACAAGGATATGCAATATACATAATTTAAGAAAAGAGCTAAAGGATTTCGAAAGATTCATTCTAACAAATAGCACTCAGACCGAGATGCGATATGTTTAACTTAGCTCCTAACCTGACGAGGTTAGCGAGATTTGTTAGGTAGAAGCATGCGTCATACTCGGAAGAGGACAATTAAGCTTTTGGTCCTACCGCTAGGCCTGGCCAAAGTATCCATTCAACAGAGATGGACGAAAAGCCTTTGGTTCTGCCACAAGGCCTGGCCGAAGCACCTATCCAAAGAGTGATGATCAATTAAGCCTTGGGTCCCGCCATTAGGCCTAGCCAAAGCACCCATCCAAGGAAGATGGGAAAGAAGCCTTCGGGTTGCACCGCAAGGCCTGATCGAGGTACCAATCCAAAGAGTGATGGTCAATTAATCCATTGGTCCTACCGTCAGGTTTGGCTAAAGCACCCATCCAAGGGAGATAGATGAGAAGCCTTCGGTCTCACTGCATAGCCTGACTGAAACATTCATCCAAAGAGTGATGATCAGTTAAGCCTTTGATCCCACCGCTAGGTCTGACCAAAGCATCCATCCAAGGAAGATAGTCGATAGAAACTCTGATGATTAAATAAGGTCTATTAAAGCAACCATCTGAAGAAGGATGATTGACTGAACTCCTAATTCAATGAACAACCAAACTCAGGACAAGTAAGAATAATGAGTATTCCCTCTAGACTGTGGGAAATTTCCACCTAGCGGTAACGTTAATTAATTCTGATAAAAAACCATTTTCAAAAAAGGTTCTTATAGGATTTCCTTACTTTCAAACATCTATTTTTAATTGATATGTTCAGTGTTTACATCAAAGGATTTCCAAATGAAGTTATGAAACTCTTCCATATTTCATAAAGTATCTTCTAATAATATTCCTAAAATTTTCATAAAAAAGGAACATTTTCAATGAAAATGATTATCACAAATGAAAGTTTATTCAAAAGTTTGCAAAAACCTATGTGTTTTGGAAAACTTTTTCAATAAAATAATTTGTAGGAAAATCGTGGTTAGTAAGACCAAAAGTTATCGTAAGTCGGGAAGCACAAACATTTAATGTTGAGAAATACGATAACAAAGAATGAGAACTCAAGAAGAGAAGAAGCAAAGCAAGAGCAAAAGTTTACTTAAGCTAAAGCATAAAAAACTTCTTATTTAGGAGGAGGAAAGTGTTGCACCCGAAATTCCCAAAGATGGATGAGGTGCGAAACTATCGAAAGCAGGTAGTATGAAGCTATCGTGCTTTGAAGGCTGTCGCACTTCAAAGCTATCGCACAATGATGATTAAAGGTCATCAAATGTTTAGAATAAGCCATCATATATTGGAAAGTAGATCTATAACAAGTTGATTCTGTAATCCATTGCGGATTGATGTTATAATCCATCACATGTTGAAGTTATAAGCCATCACAAATAGAGCCATCACATATTGATAATATGAACACTATTATAAGTCAAGAATAAAGGAGCCATCGAAAGATAAACTATCACAAGTCAAGAATAAAGGTGCCGTCAAAAGATGAACTATCGCAAGTTAAGAATAAAGGAGCCATCGAAAGATGAACTATCATGGGTCGAGAATAGAGGAGCTATCATAAGTTGAGCTATCATAAATCGAAGGAAATAAGTTATCACAAGTTTATAGAGTCAAAGCCCTTATAAGCTGACACTATAAAAGTTATCGCAAGTTGATTATACAAGGCTTCATGAGTCTACAATGTCGAGGCCAACGCTAATTGACACCATTGTAGGTAGAGACATCGCATGTTGAGGAATTACAATCCATCACATGTTAGTGATAGTAATGCTATCGAAAGCCGAGGATAAAGAAGTTATCGCACGTAGAATAATTAATATATCATATGCTAAAAAGTGAAGCTATCATCAATGCAGAAGAGCTATAGGAGGTATAAAGGAAAACACTATTAAGCTGGAGAGGAATATTAAATAAAAAGAGAAGTTAAGGGCACCACAACAAGGAATATTCATTGGAGTACAATGATGTTTCCACATTAAAAAATTAATTCAAAGATGTGCAAAAAGGAAGACATGGGCAACAACCAACATTAAGGAATGGCAATGAGCCATATGAAGAAGTGGTATGCTAATGTGAAGCAAATTTTATGTAATAAAGCTTCAAAGTACTTCTATATAACCATATGCCACATTTTTTGATACCATAGCTAAGATAGTGATCCGGGTGAACTACTATAGTCCTGAGATTATAATAGATGGCACCATTAAGACCATCCATCTTGCCAAGTCACAAGTCAACGTTAACTTCAGTCAACCAATCCAAGCAAGCCATACTACTCTCCATTCAATATAAATAGAGACCTACCCCCACATGGGAAGGGGCTCCTCTCTTCTTTCTCTCTCTTTCAACAAATCATTTTTTGGAACTTGACATTTCTAAGCTTTCTTGAGAGCTTAAGAACTCCTTTAATGATCGATGAAGAAGATTACGTGAACTTTTGAACATAAGGACCTTTAGAAATAGAAAATTGCATATTGAATCCTTTCTTGATAGTTTGGACTATGAAAAGAGAGATGACTTGTGTTTTTGCACATTGACCAATGAACAATGACTATTGCATATGTACTTAAATTCCATATCAATTGCATATAGAAGGAATATAATTTGAACCTTGGGCATTTTTGACATTTTGGACATATATTATTTTGATTATAGGCATATTCAGCATTTTATTCAAATTGTATATAAGTATTTTGATATTGAATCGAAATTGGTTCAACACAACTGGTAAAGCGTTATCCATTACTTGTGAATCTACGATTTGCCGAGCTAACTCAAGGTTAGAATACCAAGGCAAGTGATTCCTAATGCCTAGTAGAGAAATCAAAAGGTTTCAATGTTTTTCTTAGAGTTTTAAGAAACATAAAAATCTAGTGGGAACCTTATTAGAAAAATGAAATGGTAATATTTAACCTTTATAATATTATAAGAACATTTGCTATATAAAGTCAAAATAATCTATATTGATAAAATTACGTAACTAATAAAATTGATAAAACATTTATCAATTAAGAAATATAAATGAATTAAATTAAAGATTGATTAAGAAATATAAAATATACTTACTTCAAATTCTTTGGCATGTTGTCGCTTCAAGTCCCATGCAAGAGCCTAGCTTTACAGTACTATATACATTCGTAATTTGGTCGCTTAAGTGTTTAATTGCCCATGACTTTGTATTGTCTTCTATGAGTGCCGAACACTAATAGCAATACAAGAATATGGATAACTGATCCATATTCAATCATATATAAATGTTATACGGTGAACGTTCGTGGTCCGTAATGTACGAAATTTCAATGAAATTAGTTTATTGGAAATAAACAAATAAACCATAATGTAAAGTTGTGTATTCAATGCAATTGATTATAATAAGGATCTCCTTTAAATGGTTTGTCCATTTTAGAAAGGAAAACGAACTTACGAGAGTGGATTTAACTTATGGCGCGGTTGGGATGAATGGAGTGAATGGTCAACTCTGCTTCATAAATGGACTTTAGAAACGAGAAATGTATAAAATACTAAAAGATACTTGATATGGAATGAGAAATGTCATTTTTATTCCAATTATGTTATAATATAGAAAATTATTTTCTATGAAGTAATTTTTATGAGTTTAAGATATTTGATTAAAAAATCTGGACTGTAAACTAGTTACAATAATAGAAATAAATATCTCATTATAAGTATTTAAATGAAGCTTTATATTACCTACACTATTATAGTAATGGCGAAAATAGTGGGAGCTTCCTATATAATACTTATCAGTGGATGCATCAAGGTACAAAAAATTGTTTATGTAAATATACTAATTATTATTTATAAAATAATAACCATTTTCAGTATTTATTGAAAATAAATAGAGTTTTATGTTGTTATGAATATTTTGAATATTTGTTATGAAATAACTCTATTAGAATAATGGTATATGTTGCATTAGCTGCATAACACAAAAGTACCTAAAATTTAAACAATTATCTTTGGGATTATGGACTAAGCCATATCTTGGAGAAATAATTATTTAAATTAGATGATTATGAATCATATGGTACTGATGGATTAGATCTCAAAATATTAAAGGCGAAACACCCATTTAGTGGGAGCGACATAAGAGTTGGTGAACTCTTAGGATTGATACATATGAGTGTATGCAATCTTAGGTCTAATGATACCAAAAGGGTTCTAAATAATTTGTTAAATTCACCAATGAATTATCTTAAACATGAATATGTGCATTTGATATACATTAAATTTCTCTATGATAAGTTAATAGAATATAAAACAGAAGTAAATAACATGTAACGACCCAGAATTTCGAACACTTCATATTTAAATATCTGAATTATTTAAATATTTGAATCTAGGACTTAATGTGAATAAATATAATCTTATAATCTTAATAGCCCCTTTATAATTAATAACTAATGATTGGAAATTCATTTTTGAATCTTGTTTACAAAAATATACTCTTTGTAGAAATACTAAAAATGTGACCAGAACATGTTTTGTTAAAAAATCAACTTTTTGTCAATACAAGTGGTTAAATATTTTGGAACTTGTATAGTAATATGACAAAATATAAAAAACAACTTAAAACCTCTCTTTAGCTAATCAAATTTGTTTAAGACTAAGTAAAGACATAAGGTACTAAAGGACCCCTAAATTAAGGCTTAAATCAACGAGAGTATGGTTTGTGTAAGGGTTTGGTTTAAGTGTACTAAGGTATGGCTTTGTCATGTTGGAGTCCTTTTTCTTCATGGTTAAGGAAGGACATCTTAGGTCATTTTCCATAAATTCCTAAGGCTATAAATAAGTGGAGGGGTTCTCTTCATTTCTCACCAATTCACAAACTCAAAAATCAATGTCTTTATCTTCATCTTCCTCCTCTCTAACTTTCTAGAAATCATATCAAGCCAACTTCTTTCTCCTTCAAACTTTCATAAAGTTCTTACATCATCATTAGAACATGGTTTAGCATATAACAAGTTAGGAAATGATGGAGTTATGGGGAGTTCCTCCCTTGGGCTGTGAGCTATGATAGAGGAAGGATGGCTTGGCCGTGAGCAAAGGTGGGGGGTGGAGGTCATGGACACGTGCTTGGCTTGTATGCAAGGAGGTTTTGATGCTTACTTGAATGTTGGTAGGAAGATGGTAGTGATTAGTTAAATAAATGCGAGTTATCCTACCTTGAATGGAAATAATAACTTAACAATTTGCTTGTTAAAAACTTGTTAATTTGCTTGCTAAAAACTATGATATAATAGGCCCTAACTAAGTAAAGTTATAACCCATATTTATGTGCTTTGAATAACATGTTATTTGTGTAATTGTTGTACCTTGTAAGGCCTTGGTTTGTGTGATTTAATGGAATTGAATATTGAATTGAATATGTAATTGTCCAAATAACGATAGTCGCTATAAACGCACTTTGAATCCCTTAACTTTAACTTGTGTAATTGGGTGATTTGCAAACATATCTTGATATAACTTGTTTTGGTTGTTATCTACACTTCTGTAAGTGTTTTAGACAGTAACGTATAAGTTTAGAAAGTTGTGAAATTAATTGAATAAAGCTAAGAAAGTTTGAAGTAAAAAATAGTCATCATATCGACATTTTTAAAATTCCTTGTTTTTAGGAAATAACGTTTATTTTTATGAAGATATTTTTAGGGGGTTCTTTTTTACTATTTTAACAAGTAAAATATATTTTATTCTTATTGTAAAATTTTCAAAGCTTAAATCATTTGATAGCTAGTTGAATGAACTAGCAAAATTTATAGCGAAATAGCCGCTATACGAACACTTCGGAAAAATACCTTATTTTTGAAAATTTTTACAAAATAATTAAAAGTTATCCTTTGGGATTTTCCTCATGGATTTTAAGTACCCAAAGTTTACTAATTAGTGTAAAACGAATGGATCGAAGATCATCTGTTAAAGCATCAAAAACTGATGCAGCCGAAAATGACCAAGTCTTAGGTCGCGAGCGACCTAACGTGGTTTTAGGTCGTGTGCGACCTAACGAGGAAGATAACGGGCTGAAACGAGCTAACAAGTTAAAGAATAAGGTGTTCGAACGACCTAGCGAGTTACACATTCCTATAGGTCGCTCCGAATTACTCAAACGACCTAACGAGTTCCGACCTAAGTTAGGTCGCGAGAAGGAATTACGACCTATGATAGGTCACAGAGAAGAGATACGACCTAAGTTAGGTCGTGAAGAGGGGTTACGACCTATGTTAGGTCGCGGAAACGAGATACGACCTATGATAGGTCGCTAATGTTGAGGCCGCTTTATTTTAGGTCGCTCGACCTTATGCACTGAAGAGTTAGGTCGCTGCCTTGCATTTTTAGGTCGTTCAAGTATAGGTCGCAAGACTTAAGTCGCTGGAAGAGCTTAGGTCGCTGCTGCCGTGTGTGTGTTGTATTTTAGGTCGTTCAAGGCTTTGTGATATATGTTGTAAAGTGTTTTCTTATGTCGTTTGTATATAAGTCGTAAGTCGCGATCCATGTTAGGTCGTATACTTTGTTAGGTCGCTGGTCTATGTTAGGTCGTGAACGACCTATGTGTTGTACAAATTTGTGTTGTGTTGAGTTGTAAGCCTATAAATAGGCGAGTGGTGTCATTTGTAACAGTTAGTTGATTTTTGAATAAAACTTTTGTTGTTAGCTTTGTGCTTTCATTAAATTGGTAGTTGAGTGTGATCTCCTATCTCCACTTTCGGTAATCGAGTGCGCTCGATTCAACGACTGCTGAAGCCGATTCACGGTATCTAGTGCGCTAGGTCAACGTACGAAGAATCGTAGATCTTTAAACACGGTATCGTGTGCGATCAACGTGTTTGGGATAGCTAGAATCCGGCATCTTTGGATCAACGGATTTGGGCCATTCGGTATCTTCTATTCCATCGATTGCTACTTTCACCGCCTCATTCATTTTCGTTATCCGCTGCTGCATCATTTGGTATCAGAGCTAGACTTAGCCAATCATAGCTAAGCCGAGTCTTGGAGCCAATTCTTATTCAAGAGTTCAAGCCATGCATCACTTTGTTATTCAAGGCCGAGAGTTTGAAGTTGAAGGTCGTGCATCATTTGGTATCATTTGAAGTTCAAGTCAGATTTGTTCAAACCGAGTGTTGAAGATTGTTTCATTTGACAATGCCGCCGAGAAGAGCTAATCGTCATCAAAATGTTGAAGATTTGTACAAAAGGGAAGATGCCGAACAAATGGAACAACGCATTAGTAACAAATTCAATGAGAAGTTGGATGAAGGTATTGGGAGATTAGAGAAATTGATGATGGACATGAATCAAGGTCAAAGGAGAAGGTCGCCAGTCTCGAACCATGGAGGAAACAGAGTTTCGCCATCGGTTACGGAAGCGAGGAGGGTGTCGCCACAATCTGATCGAGGTAGAAGAGAATCATCAGTTTCAATGAGAAGAGATCACCATGACTATAGGGATGAAGAAAGAAGAACTCAACGTGAGTTTGCGTATGAGCCATATCGAGATGATGACCGACATAGTAGAAGAGACATGCGTGATCGAAGAGATGTTGATGGTCGAGATCGATATCGAAGTACACGTGAGTATGATGAAGAGAGTGATAGAAGTAATATCCATTATCGAGATCGAGACCAAGGACGGAATGCATATCGGGATGTTGAGGATGATCGTCGATGGGAATCGGGGATGAAAACTGAAATTCCAGAATTCAAGGGTGGAATGGTAGCGGAGGAATTTCTGGATTGGCTATCTAATGTGGAAGAAAATTTTGACTTCAAGGAGGTTCCTGAGCATCGGAGGGTGAAGTTAGTTGCTACTCGTTTAAAAGAGAGAGCTATGGCATGGTGGCAACAAACTAAACTTACACGGGAGAGAATGGGGAAGTCAAAGATTGAATCTTGGGAGAAGATGAAGAAGTTGATGAAAGCTACATTCTTACCTTACAATTATCAGTCTCTTATGTATCAACGTTTGCAGAACTTGAGGCAAGGAACAAAGACTGTTAATGATTATGCTGATGAATTCTATCAATTGATTGCGAGGAATGATATCATGGAGACAGAGGAACAATTGACCGCTAGATTTGTTGGAGGGTTGAGAATGCAGATTCAAGACATGGTGAATATGTTTGATCCTAGATCTGTCGCTGAAGCACATCAGAAAGCACTTGCTTGGGAGAAACAAGGGAGACGAGGTGGTGGTGTGTTTACAAATTCCAACAATCCAATGAAAGGGGCTAGTAGCAATGTGAATGTTTTGAAGGTTGTTGCAAAACCGGTCGTTAATGAAGTTGCTAAGACCAGAATCAATAGTGGTATCAAATGTTTCAATTGTCAGGAGATTGGTCACAAAAGCAATGAATGTCCAAAGCCAAAGAAGCGAACGATGATTGCTGAGGTTGAAGATGAAGAGGTAGAAGCTGAATGTTCTAATTCACTGCATGATGAGGAGGAAGAAACTGTGTCTGGAGATGAAGGGTATTCATTGATGATGAAGAGATCTTGTTTAACACCAAAGCAAGAGGAAGAGACTAGCTGGTTGAGAAGTAACATCTTTCAATCAACATGCACTATCTTGGGAAGGGTTTGCAAGTTTGTCATTGATGCGGGAAGCTGTGATAATATTATCTCTACAGAAGCTGTGAAGAAGTTGTCATTGAAAACTGAGAAGCATCCGAAACCTTACAAGTTAGCTTGGTTGAGGAAAGGTGGGGAGGTGAAAGTTGGACGTAGAGCTTGTGTTAATTTTTCAATTGGGAAATACAAAGATGAAATTTGGTGTGATGTTGTAGACATGGATGTATGCCATCTGTTGTTGGGGAGACCATGGCAGTATGATAGGGCTGTGCAACATGATGGACGTGCTAACAGTTACAGTTTCATGTTTGAGGGTACAAAAATTACTTTAATTCCTAAGAAGCGACAACACGAAGAAAGCAAGTTGGAGGAGATTGAAGAACTTAAAACGTTGCTATCTTTGAAGGAGTTTGTTAAGGAGGTAGAAGAGGAGCCTGAATTATTCTTGTTGATTGGACGTGAGAGTCATGAAGTGGTTGAGATCCCTGAAGAAGTGAAACCAGTGCTGGGAAAGTTTGACGATGTATTTCCTGAGGAGCTACCAACGGAGTTACCACCGTTAAGAGACATTCAACATCAAATTGATCTTGTTCCTGGAGCCGTGTTACCTCATAGACCACACTACAGAATGAGTCCAAAAGAACATGAGGAGTTGAGAAGGCAAGTGGAAGAATTGCTTGAACAGGGGCGTGTGCAGGAAAGTTTAAGTCCATGTGCTATGCCAGCATTGTTAGTGCCGAAGAAGGATGGGACATGGAGGATGTGCACTGATAGTCGGGCGTTGAATAAGATTATTGTGAGATATAGATTTCCTATGCCTAGATTGGATGACTTGTTGGATTAGCTTAGTGGAGCTACTATCTTTTCGAAGATTGATTTGAAGAGTGGTTATCATCAAATTCGAATCAGACCAGGGGATGAATGGAAAACAACGTTCAAGACACGTGAGGGATTGTATGAATGGCTGGTTATGCCGTTTGGTCTTTCGAATGCACCAAGTACATTTATGCGGGTGATGAATCAAATCTTTAGACCTTTTATTGGGAAGTTTGTAGTGGTGTATTTTGATGATATACTGATATATAGTGGAAGTCCAGAAGAACACTTGCAACATCTGAGAGAAGTGTTGATGGTACTGCGACAGGGACAATTTTATGCTGCAACGAAGAAATGCGTGTTCATGACGCATAGTGTTTTATTTTTGGGATATGTTATATCGGGAGGAGGTATACAGGTGGATCAGAATAAAGTTGAAGCAATCAGAAATTGGCCACAACCCAGGACGATAACCGAAGTTAGAAGTTTTCATGGTTTAGCGTCATTCTACCGAAGGTTCATTCCACACTTCAGTAGCGTGATGGCACCAGTTACTGATTGTATGAAGGGAAAACAATTTTTATGGTCAAAGGAAGCAGGGGTTGCTTTTGAGCGGATTAAGGAGCTTTTGATGACAGCACCAATTCTAGTATTACCAGATTTTCAGTTGTTGTTTGAATTACATACTGATGCATCTAAAGTTGGAATTGGAGGGGTGTTGAGTCAGAAAGGACGTCCTATTGCATATTTCAGTGAGAAGTTATCAGGAGCAAAGATGAGATATAATACTTATGATGTCGAATTTTATGCTATCGTGCAAGCTGTGAAACATTGGAGACATTATTTGTTTCATAAAGAATTTCTTTTGTATACTGATCATGAAGTGTTGAAGCATATGTAGGGACAGGACAAGATTGCAGCCAGGCATGCTTCGTGGAACGCCTACTTGCAACAATTTACTTTTGTGGTGAAGCATAAGTCGGGAATTACGAACCGAGTGGCAGATGCATTGAGCAGAAGAAATCATGTGTTGACTACAATGAAGGTAGAGGTGACAGGGTTTGATGTGTTGCCAGAATTGTTTGTCGATGATCCTTACTTTTCGAAGTATGTAGATGAAGTGAAGGAGGGGAAGACGGATGAGTTTGTAATGGTGGATGGTTTTCTTTTTAAAGGGAATCGATTGTGCATACCAGAGTGCAGCTTACGTATGAAGATTGTAAAGGAGTTGCATGAGGAAGGTCATGTGGGCCGAGATCGTACTTTGCAATTGATTTCTCAATCTTATTATTGGCCTTCTATGAAGCGGGAAGTTGGAAAGTTTGTGGAGAGATGTCATATTTGCCAAGTTTCCAAGGGGACAGCGACGAATGCGGGATTGTATATGCCGTTACCCGTGCCGATTAGACCATGGGTTGATATCAGTATGGATTTTGTTTTGGGATTACCGAGAACTCATAGGGGGAATGATTCGATATATGTTGTAGTGGACAGGTTTTCGAAGATGGCATATTTCATCGCTTGTAAGAAGACTGCTGATGCCATCTGTGTTGCTCAGTTATTCTTTAAAGAGGTGTATCGATTGCATGGGCTACCTAAATCCATTGTCTCTGATCGGGATACTAGATTTCTAAGCCATTTTTGGTTAAGTTTGTGGAAGTTGGTTGGAACAAAGCTGAATTTTAGTAGCGCCTATCATCCGCAGACAGATGGGCAAACGGAAGTGGTGAACAGATCGTTGGGAAATTTGTTGCGGTGCCTGGTGAAGGATAATCTGAAGAGTTGGGATGTAAAGTTATGTCAAGCGGAGTTTGCTCATAATCATGCTATCAACCATAGTACGGATTTCAGTCCATTTCAGATTGTATATTCAAGCTTACCAAAGGGACCGTTGGATTTGACGATAGTACCACAACCAAAAGGGACAGTTAAACGGGCTGTTGATTTTGTTGATGGATTGGCAGAATGTCATAAAATCGTTCATGAACGATTGGAGAAAGCAAATGAAAAGTATAAACGATCTGCGGATTTGAAGCGAAGAAGCGTTCAATTTAATGAAGGAGATTTAGTATATGCTGTGCTAACAAAAGATCGTTTTCCAGTGGGAACATACAATAAACTTAAAGCTCGAAAGATTGGTCCTGTAACGATTGTGAAACAGATCAATGAAAACACTTATAAGTTGAAGCTGCCGGAGGATGTGTACACTTCTGACGTGTTTAATGTTAAACATCTTATTCCTTATTATGGAGATGAACCTGTTGGGGAAGAGGGAAGAGCAAATTCGGGGACGAATTTTTTTCAACCAGGGGAGGATGATGCAGCCCAAAATGACCAAGTCTTAGGTCGCGAGCGACCTAACGTGGTTTTAGGTCATGTGCGACCTAACGAGGAAGATAACGGGCTGAAACGAGCTAACAAGTTAAAGAATAAGGTGTTCGAACGACCTAGCGAGTTACACATTCCTATAGGTCGCTCCGAATTACTCAAATGACCTAACGAGTTCCGACCTAAGTTAGGTCGCGAGAAGGAATTACAACCTATAATAGGTCACAGAGAAGAGATACGACCTAAGTTAGGTCGCGAAGAGGGGTTATGACCTATGTTAGGTCGCGGAAACAAATTTGTGTTGTGTTGAGTTGTAAGCCTATAAATAGGCGAGTGGTGTCATTTGTAACAATTAGTTGATTTTTGAATAAAACTTTTGTTGTTAGCTTTGTGCTTTCATTAAATTGGTAGTTGAGTGTGATCTCCTATCTCCACTTTCGGTAATCGAGTGCGCTCGATTCAACGACTGCTGAAGCCGATTCACGGTATCTAGTGCGCTAGGTCAACGTACGAAGAATCGTAGATCTTTAAACACGGTATCGTGTGCGATCAACGTGTTTGGGATAGCTAGAATCCGGCATCTTTGGATCAACGGATTTGGGCCATTCGGTATCTTCTATTCCATCGATTGCTACTTTCACCGCCTCATTCATTTTCGTTATCCGCTGCTGCATCATTTGGTATCAGAGCTAGACTTAGCCAATCATAGCTAAGCCGAGTCTTGGAGCCAATTCTTATTCAAGAGTTCAAGCCGTGCATCACTTTGTTATTCAAGGCCGAGAGTTTGAAGTTGAAGGTCGTGCATCATTTGGTATCATTTGAAGTTCAAGTCAGATTTGTTCAAACCGAGTGTTGAAGATTGTTTCATTTGACAATGCCGCCGAGAAGAGCTAATCGTCATCAAAATGTTGAAGATTTGTACAAAAGGGAAGATGCCGAACAAATGGAACAACGCATTAGTAACAAATTCAATGAGAAGTTGGATGAAGGTATTGGGAGATTAGAGAAATTGATGATGGACATGAATCAAGGTCAAAGGAGAAGGTCGCCAGTCTCGAACCATGGAGGAAACAGAGTTTCGCCATCGGTTACGGAAGCGAGGAGGGTGTCGCCACAATCTGATCGAGGTAGAAGAGAATCATCAGTTTCAATGAGAAGAGATCACCATGACTATAGGGATGAAGAAAGAAGAACTCAACGTGAGTTTGCGTATGAGCCATATCGAGATGATGACCGACATAGTAGAAGAGACATGCGTGATCGAAGAGATGTTGATGGTCGAGATCGATATCGAAGTACACGTGAGTATGATGAAGAGAGTGATAGAATTAATATCCATTATCGAGATCGAGACCAAGGACGGAATGCATATCGGGATGTTGAGGATGATCGTCGATGGGAATCGGGGATGAAAACTGAAATTCCAGAATTCAAGGGTGGAATGGTAGCGGAGGAATTTCTGGATTGGCTATCTAATGTGGAAGAAAATTTTGACTTCAAGGAGGTTCCTGAGCATCGGAGGGTGAAGTTAGTTGCTACTCGTTTAAAAGGGAGAGCTATGGCATGGTGGCAACAAACTAAACTTACATGGGAGAGAATGGGGAAGTCAAAGATTGAATCTTGGGAGAAGATGAAGAAGTTGATGAAAGCTACATTCTTACCTTACAATTATCAGTCTCTTATGTATCAATGTTTGCAGAACTTGAGGCAAGGAACAAAGACTGTTAATGATTATGCTGATGAATTCTATCAATTGATTGCGAGGAATGATATCATGGAGACAGAGGAACAATTGACCGCTAGATTTGTTGGAGGGTTGAGAATGCAGATTCAAGACATGGTGAATATGTTTGATCCTAGATCTGTCGCTGAAGCACATCAGAAAGCACTTGCTTGGGAGAAACAAGGGAGACGAGGTGGTGGTGTGTTTACAAATTCCAACAATCCAATGAAAGGGGCTAGTAGCAATGTGAATGTTTTGAAGGTTGTTGCAAAACCGGTCGTTAATGAAGTTGCTAAGACCAGAATCAATAGTGGTATCAAATGTTTCAATTGTCAGGAGATTGGTCACAAAAGCAATGAATGTCCAAAGCCAAAGAAGCGAACGATGATTGCTGAGGTTGAAGATGAAGAGGTAGAAGCTGAATGTTCTAATTCACTGCATGATGAGGAGGAAGAAACTGTGTCTGGAGATGAAGGGTATTCATTGATGATGAAGAGATCTTGTTTAACACCAAAGCAAGAGGAAGAGACTAGCTGGTTGAGAAGTAACATCTTTCAATCAACATGCACTATCTTGGGAAGGGTTTGCAAGTTTGTCATTGATGCGGGAAGCTGTGATAATATTATCTCTACGGAAGCTGTGAAGAAGTTGTCATTGAAAACTGAGAAGCATCCGAAACCTTACAAGTTAGCTTGGTTGAGGAAAGGTGGGGAGGTGAAAGTTGGACGTAGAGCTTGTGTTAATTTTTCAATTGGGAAATACAAAGATGAAATTTGGTGTGATGTTGTAGACATGGATGTATGCCATCTGTTGTTGGGGAGACCATGGCAGTATGATAGGGCTGTGCAACATGATGGACGTGCTAACAGTTACAGTTTCATGTTTGAGGGTACAAAATTTACTTTAATTCCTAAGAAGCGACAACACGAAGAAAGCAAGTTGGAGGAGATTGAAGAACTTAAAACGTTGCTATCTTTGAAGGAGTTTGTTAAGGAGGTAGAAGAGGAGCCTGAATTATTCTTGTTGATTGGACGTGAGAGTCATGAAGTGGTTGAGATCCCTGAAGAAGTGAAACCAGTGCTGGGAGAGTTTGACGATGTATTTCCTGAGGAGCTACCAACGGAGTTACCACCGTTAAGAGACATTCAACATCAAATTGATCTTGTTCCTGGAGCTGTGTTACCTCATAGACCATACTACAGAATGAGTCCAAAAGAACATGAGGAGTTGAGAAGGCAAGTGGAAGAATTGCTTGAACAGGGGCGTGTGCAGGAAAGTTTAAGTCCATGTGCTATGCCAGCATTGTTAGTGCCGAAGAAGGATGGGACATGGAGGATGTGCACTGATAGTCGGGCGTTGAATAAGATTATTGTGAGATATAGATTTCCTATGCCTAGATTGGATGACTTGTTGGATTAGCTTAGTGGAGCTACTATCTTTTCGAAGATTGATTTGAAGAGTGGTTATCATCAAATTCGAATCAGACCAGGGGATGAATGGAAAACAACGTTCAAGACACGTGAGGGATTGTATGAATGGCTGGTTATACCGTTTGGTCTTTCGAATGCACCAAGTACATTTATGCGGGTGATGAATCAAATCTTTAGACCTTTTATTGGGAAGTTTGTAGTGGTGTATTTTGATGATATACTGATATATAGTGGAAGTCCAGAAGAACACTTGCAACATCTGAGAGAAGTGTTGATGGTACTGCGACAGGGACAATTTTATGCTGCAACGAAGAAATGCGTGTTCATGACGCATAGTGTTTTATTTTTGGGATATGTTATATCGGGAGGAGGTATACAGGTGGATCAGAATAAAGCTGAAGCAATCAGAAATTGGCCACAACCCAGGACGATAATCGAAGTTAGAAGTTTTCATGGTTTAGCGTCATTCTACCGAAGGTTCATTCCACACTTCAGTAGCGTGATGGCACCAGTTACTGATTGTATGAAGGGAAAACAATTTTTATGGTCAAAGGAAGCAGGGGTTGCTTTTGAGCGGATTAAGGAGCTTTTGATGACAGCACCAATTCTAGTATTACCAGATTTTCAGTTGTTGTTTGAATTACATACTGATGCATCTAAAGTTGGAATTGGAGGGGTGTTGAGTCAGAAAGGACGTCCTATTGCATATTTCAGTGAGAAGTTATCAGGAGCAAAGATGAGATATAATACTTATGATGTCGAATTTTATGCTATCGTGCAAGCTGTGAAACATTGGAGACATTATTTGTTTCATAAAGAATTTGTTTTGTATACTGATCATGAAGCGTTGAAGCATATGTAGGGACAGGACAAGATTGCAGCCAGGCATGCTTCGTGGAACGCCTACTTGCAACAATTTACTTTTGTGGTGAAGCATAAGTCGGGAATTACGAACCGAGTGGCAGATGCATTGAGCAGAAGAAATCATGTGTTGACTACAATGAAGGTAGAGGTGACATGGTTTGATGTGTTGCCAGAATTGTTTGTCGATGATCCTTACTTTTCGAAGTATGTAGATGAAGTGAAGGAGGGGAAGACGGATGAGTTTGTAATGGTGGATGGTTTTCTTTTTAAAGGGAATCGATTGTGCATACCAGAGTGCAACTTACGTATGAAGATTGTAAAGGA
Source organism: Allium fistulosum (assembly GCA_030737815.1). NCBI lineage: Eukaryota > Viridiplantae > Streptophyta > Magnoliopsida > Asparagales > Amaryllidaceae > Allium > Allium fistulosum. The sequence continues at coordinate 74,597,512 of CM060903.1, forward strand.
GTTGCATGAGGAAGGTCATGTGGGCCGAGATCGTACTTTGCAATTGATTTCTCAATCTTATTATTGGCCTTCTATGAAGCGGGAAGTTGGAAAGTTTGTGGAGAGATGTCATATTTGCTAAGTTTCCAAGGGGACAGCGACGAATGCGGGATTGTATATGCCGTTACCCGTGCCGATTAGACCATGGGTTGATATCAGTATGGATTTTGTTTTGGGATTACCGAGAACTCATAGGGGGAATGATTCGATATATGTTGTAGTGGATAGGTTTTCGAAGATGGCACATTTCATCGCTTGTAAGAAGACTGCTGATGCCATCTGTGTTGCTCAGTTATTCTTTAAAGAGGTGTATCGATTGCATGGGCTACCTAAATCCATTGTCTCTGATCGGGATACTAGATTTCTAAGCCATTTTTGGTTAAGTTTGTGGAAGTTGGTTGGAACAAAGCTGAATTTTAGTAGCGCCTATCATCCGCAGACAGATGGGCAAACGGAAGTGGTGAACAGATCGTTGGGAAATTTGTTGCGGTGCCTGGTGAAGGATAATCTGAAGAGTTGGGATGTGAAGTTATGTCAAGCGGAGTTTGCTCATAATCATGCTATCAACCATAGTACGGATTTCAGTCCATTTCAGATTGTATATTCAAGCTTACCAAAGGGACCGTTGGATTTGACGATAGTACCACAACCAAAAGGGACAGTTAAACGGGCTGTTGATTTTGTTGATGGATTGGCAGAATGTCATAAAATCGTTCATGAACGATTGGAGAAAGCAAATGAAAAGTATAAACGATCTGCGGATTTGAAGCGAAGAAGCGTTCAATTTAATGAAGGAGATTTAGTATATGCTGTGCTAACAAAAGATCGTTTTCCAGTGGGAACATACAATAAACTTAAAGCTCGAAAGATTGGTCCTGTAACGATTGTGAAACAGATCAATGAAAACGCTTATAAGTTGAAGCTGCCGGAGGATGTGTACACTTCTGACGTGTTTAATGTTAAACATCTTATTCCTTATTATGGAGATGAACCTGTTGGGGAAGAGGGAAGAGCAAATTCGGGGACGAATTTTTTTCAACCAGGGGAGGATGATGCAGCCCAAAATGACCAAGTCTTAGGTCGCGAGCGACCTAACGTGGTTTTAGGTCATGTGCGACCTAACGAGGAAGATAACGGGCTGAAACGAGCTAACAAGTTAAAGAATAAGGTGTTCGAACGACCTAGCGAGTTACACATTCCTATAGGTCGCTCCGAATTACTCAAACGACCTAACGAGTTCCGACCTAAGTTAGGTCGCGAGAAGGAATTACAACCTATAATAGGTCACAGAGAAGAGATACGACCTAAGTTAGGTCGCGAAGAGGGGTTATGACCTATGTTAGGTCGCGGAAACGAGATACGACCTATGATAGGTCGCTAATGTGGAGGCCGCTTTATTTTAGGTCGCTCGACCTTATGCACTAAAGAGTTAGGTCGCTGCCTTGCATTTTTAGGTCGTTCAAGTATAGGTCGCAAGACTTAAGTCGCTGGAAGAGCTTAGGTCGCTGATGCCGTGTGTGTGTGTGTTGTATTTTAGGTCGTTCAAGGCTTTGTGATATATGTTGTAAAGTGTTGTAAAGTGTTTTCTTATGTCGTTTGTATATAAGTCGTAAGTCGCGATCCATGTTAGGTCGTATACTTTGTTAGGTCGCTGGTCTATGTTAGGTCGTGAACGACCTATGTGTTGTACAAATTTGTGTTGTGTTGAGTTGTAAGCCTATAAATAGGCGAGTGGTGTCATTTGTAACAGTTAGTTGATTTTTGAATAAAACTTTTGTTGTTAGCTTTGTGCTTTCATTAAATTGGTAGTTGAGTGTGATCTCCTATCTCTACTTTCGGTAATCGAGTGCGCTCGATTCAACGACTGCTGAAGCCGATTCACGGTATCTAGTGCGCTAGATCAACGTACAAAGAATCGTAGATCTTTAAACACGGTATCGTGCGCGATCAACGTGTTTGGGATAGCTAGAATCCGGCATCTTTGGATCAACGGATTTGGGCCATTCGGTATCTTCTATTCCATCGATTGCTACTTTCACCGCCTCATTCATTTTCGTTATCCGCTGCTGCATCAAAAATTAGGCATAAAGTTGTAGCAAAACATGTTAAAAACTTGCAACAAAACTTTAGACGCATTTTTGAAATTGCTATCTTTGTTGTTTGGAACTATAAATTATGTGAAAATGATTTTTAAATTAAGTATTTTTCTCTAATATTTTTAGGGTTGTTTTCTAACTTATATTAAAGTGTTTTAAAAAAAATCTTGTTTAAATATATTTTTAATAAATAATTATGACTTTTTAAAAGTAAGTGGCTTTTAAAATTAAACATGTTTATTTTGGTTTCTCTATTTATTTCCAAATTGGTTATATTTACATAATATTCTATATAAATGATTATAATATATTTTCAAGTAGTTTAAAAGTGTTTTAACATATGATTAAGTATTTTAAAGGTATTCATATATATATATATATAACTTAAAAAAATAAGTTAATTATTTTTTAAATATAATAAAGGAAGTTTGGATTTTAACATTTAAGTTAAAAAATGGTTTTGTCAAATTACTTAAAAGTTTATTACCTTAATTAATAAGTATGAATATGCTTTGATATTTAAATAAATGTTTTAAAGTTAGTGATAAGTACAGAAATGGTATGGGTTGTAGTAAATAATGTTTTAGTAACATTTGTTTTTAACTCATGTTGTTAATTATACTTAAGAATATAATTAGATATTTAATAATGAAAACTTTAAGGTTAAGTATAAATGAATATTTTGGGTTTGTTGTGACAATGTTTCAAACAACACTTGTTTAAACCCTTAAGTATAATTAAATCTTTGAAAAGCAAGTTTAAAGAGAAATTTTTTTAAAGTATGAAATGGTTTGGGGTTTGTTAAGATAATGTTTTTGAACAACACTTGTCTTAAACCCTTGAGTATAATTAAATCTTCAAAAATCAAGTTTAAAAAGAAATGTTTTTAAAGTATGAAATGGTTTTGGGTTTGTAGTAAACAATGTTTTAGTAACATTTATTTTTAAACCTTGAATTGTATTTTAAAGTGGAAAAATATTATAAATATAATTAGGTCTTTAATAATAGATATTTTAAAGATAATAACAAGTATTCAAATCTTTTATAAAAAAGATAGAAAAAGTTATATTTTTAAATAATAAAGGAGAAGGGGTGTAATAATGTTTTAGTAACATTTTCTTTTAACCTCTTGATTTTATTTTAGGTAATGATAACTAAGTGGTTTGTGAATATACTTATACCGTTGAGATAAGTATATGAATACCTTTTAAGTATTCAAAATAGTATAAATAAATAGTGAAGTAATAAGATACAAGTATATATCTTTTATAAAGACAAACTAAATATATAACAAGTGTATAAATAAAGTTTTAATTAATAAAGAAATATTAATTAATAAAGGAAATTTTGATTAATGAAAGAAGTTTTATTAGATAAAAAGGAGTTTTACTAAATAAAAGGATTTTTAATTAATAAAGGGAAAATTAATTATAAAGGGATTAAAAGTCATTTAGGAGACTTGATCGTGCTTTGTATGAATTGATAGTGCTTGTATGTTTACTTGCTTATGGGAAAGTATATGGGATTTAGTTTCCATATGCGATCATTTTCATTGTTGTTTAATATGACCAAATTCATTGATTCAGTCTTGAACAGACCGGGATCGGTGAGTGTTTTACTTATTGAAAACTACTTCAAGACAGAGATATGTGTTCTATCTTTAGGGATTGGATCTGTTCGAGATGCCAGTACCCATGTGTGATTTTGAGATGCTGGAATTGTTTGTGGATTCATGATCTGTCCGAGTGATGAAGACTCGTGTGAAAGATGCCGAACGTAGCCACATCGGAAAAATGATTAAAGACATAGTAGGATGCACAATCTAGGGGTTTTGCTAACCCAGAGGTACATCAACTCCATTATCTAGAGTATGCTTATAGATGTTGCACGTGAAGAGTTGATGATACTTAGGCTCCACGTGGTTCGAGTGCGCTCGTTCGGGCGTGGACCAGTTTTGTTTACCTTATGGTATATTTTATCTAGAGATATACGACACTCGGATGGTAGTTTCTGATCCTTGTTATGGAGATCCGCTCAGTTTTTAAGCTGAAGGCATCTCCATGGAAAATCCATTTAAACGAACGCATCTTAGCGTTTTTAAATATACTATAATACGCTGTTGATGTAATCAATGTAACCATTCCGGCTATGTTATATATTTATTTTAAACCCTGGACATTATAATAATATCATTTAAATTTCTTATGAAATAGTTTGGTTATCGTAAAGTTAAAATACCTACTGTCTTTATTTGGGGCATGGTCTTACGAAATACCTTTATTTTGAAAGGTTTCGTAACACTAAATAATTCAGATAACTTGAGTTTCTCACGCTGGTTTTCCAGATTGATCTGGGTGTTATCTTCTTATAATGCTCGAGTCAGCCACGACATATTTCTAGATTTTGTTGATGTTCATTAGAGCCCTTAGAGAGGAGCTGGATGTTTACATACCATAGTATTCTTATTTCCTACTGTATTACTTTATTTATATTTACCATCAATTGTAAAGATAGACAGTTATAACTGTCCGGGTTGATGAAAGATTAGTTTGCTCTAATTTTTATATCTATAAAGTATTCCTTTGTAAAGATCTTTTTGAGATATTATATATTATCGTTCCGAATGTGAGATTCTGATGTTTTTGTTCTCCTCTTCTTGTTCATTTTCTTTTCTTCTTGTTTCTTTTACCCTAACATTCTATCTTTCCGGCACTCTGGTGCTCGGCATATAAATACTGTGAATGTATTAGTATAGACATTCGGGGATCGAAAAGGCGATCGTTACAGCGTTGTATCAGAGCTGAAGGTTAAACGAGAACCTTGGCTTTGGTGGGATGTAACTCATTAAAAGATAGGGTAATGGAATGCCTTATTTTGAGTTGAGTTTATTATACATATGAGATCGCGTATTTGTTAATGCTATGAAAATGTTTTATATTGTGTTAATTGGTCTGTTGAGTGCTTATGGATTCTGTTCGATGCGCCTGATCAACGTTATCGATGGGGATTCCTAAACACTTGAACAAGGCAAACATATATAGTATTATTTTTAAAATTTGGTAAATGAAATAATTTTACTTAGGATTATATTTTTTATATAAAGAATAATTTTCAGAAAAAATTGATATATTTCTTTATGATGGGTTTGTTTCTTACAAAACGACAATATTCAATCATTATCATTTATTGGTTGATTAGTTATGCTCGACCAGTTTATGGGCATTGACTATTTTTTATTGAATTGTAAGTAATTTACCTTTTTATAACACGGGTTGGGTAGATAGTAATTTATGGGAACATTGAAACGAACACCTTGTGAATTAAGTATCGATGAAAATGTTAGGTTAAAAATTTGCTTAGCATAATCTAAAAGAAAGATAAGGTATTTTGTAAATAATGATTCATGAAAAGATTTTATATAAGAAAGTAACTTTATATAAGTATGGTTTATAAAATATGATTTATAAACAGAAAGGATTTAATTTGGAAATTTGAGAACTTAAATCTTGGTGTTTTCGAAAAAATTGGTTTTCAAGATTTTGGAGCAAATAATAATGGTATTATTTGAAACTATTTTGAAGGACTAAATGTTTTTTTGAAAAAAGAGTTTTAAGATTTGTTCGAGTTTGAGGTTGCTCTCAGAATCGACAAATCGATTTGGGAAATAAAGTATTTTATGCTAGCTAGTTCGAGTGCTCGAAAGTGACTAAAAATGCGAGAGATGTGTTCGGAGGTAAGCACTTCTGTTGAGTATTACCCTTCTTAGTAAAGGGGATATATGATATTTCTTAGTAGGACCCAGTTCCTTCTATCATTTTGTTGTTACTCGATCTGTATGAATATTTTTGATGGATTTTAAAGAGAATATTTTGGAAATGGGTTTTGCAAAAGATTTTGGTTTAATCCCGAAAAGTATGATTTAATATTCAAAAAGACATAAGTACATATTATTTCAAAATGAATTGAAATAAAATCCGGTGTTTAATTCTTAAGTTTTCTCTTAAGTTATACATGGACAAATGTATCCTATGCATTAAGGTTGTTTGGTTGTGCATTTTGTTATGCTATGTCGTCTGTTAGTTTTCAATTATTGAAATAAAATAGAATTTTCGGCGATTTTGAATAGTTGGAAACTTCTGAATTGATATAGAAATTAAAGCTAAATATTTTTGTAAAATTATAAAAGTTGAATTTTTTATAACTCTTAATTTATAAAGATAGTAAGTTAAAACAAATTTAAAATTTGTTAAGCATCCTGGATAAATAGAACATTCGATGTTATTGGGCCAACTAATAAACATCTTTACTTTAGGGTTGTCTAAGGAAAGTAGACACTAGTCTTGAGTTTGGATACCAAAGTCATACTCTACCTAGCTACTTGCTAACTCAATGGATAAAGAAGTCTAGAAGGTTGACTCGATTATATGATCCAAAGTTATTTTGGGCCTTCGTTGAAATTTTAGGAAGTAAAAATGTGAACGAATGTTTTGTATATAGTCCTAGGATATAGTACAACATTATGCGAGAACTTAATCCTTGAACTGTTTTGAAAATTAAATCATACTTTAATGGAATGATTTATAATATCTATAAAATGTTTATGGACTTAAGTAATATTTTAAGAAATAGTCAATAAATGATTTAGTATTGAATCAATAAATAATTTAGGTAAATAAATGTGAAATAAAATAAATTGGTGTAGTTAAGAAACCGATGGAATAGAGTACATAAGTTGTACATAGATCATTTTTATTCGAATGACAGTTCTTGATCTAGGATTCAAGAACATGATTTTGAGGTGATATCCATCGGTCCGAGTTAGGATTCATTTCACTAGATTCTTGACGGCGCACACTTGATATAGACTTTTGATATGATTTTGAAGTTTTCTATAATAGTATATGGCTATGTAAGGAGAACAGAAGTGTCTAATCAAGGAAGCAGATCGGAGTTCGCACTAGAGAAGTCAAGTGAGATATACTAATTTGGAAGTAGAATTTACGTGATCGAGCAAGTGATCGGATTCAATATTGCGTATACATATGTACATTGTATTGGATTTGGTATAATTGAATACTACGTTTGTTGGCTTATTTATGGATGGTTTGGGAAAGGACTCTTCAAATTGTTTGAGGTAGTATGAATAATTAACTAAGTAATCACTTAAGCGGTTGAGCAAAAGGTACATTTAGTAGTTTATTTATCATTCTTGAGCGATGAAAAGGTTTGGACCTAGGCAAATGGTAAGCTAAGTTTTCTAGTGATTGTAATATTGTTAAGTATTAATGTATTGTTGCTTGTGTTGGGATTTCGAGGATGAAATATTCTAAGGGGGAAGAATGTAATGACCCGGAATTTCGAATACTTCGTATTAAAATATCCGAATTATTTAAATATTTGAATCTAGGACTTAATTTGAATAGATATGATTATATAACCTTATTAGCCCTTTTATAATTAATAACTAATGATATGAAATTCAGTTTTGAATTTTGTTTACAAAAATATATGCTTTGTAGAAACACTAAAAATATGACCGGAACATGTTTTGTTAAAAATTAACTTTTTGGTCAATACATCTTGTATAAATATTTTGGAACTTATATAGTAATATGACAACATATAAACAATAATTTAAAACCTCTCTTTAGCTAATCAAACTTGTTTAAGACTAAGTAAAGACATAAGGTACTAAAGGACCTCTAAATCAAAGCTTAAATCAAGGAGAGTATGGTTTGTGTAAGGGTATGGTTTGCATGTACTAAGGTATGGCTTTGTCACGTTGGAGTCCTTTTTCTTCATGGCAAAGGACGGACATCTAAGTTCATTTGCCATAAACTCCTAAGGCTATAAATAAGTGGAGGGGTTCTCTTCATTTCTCACCAATTCACAAACTCAAAAATCATTGTCCTCATCTTCTTCTTCCTCCTCTCTAACTTTCTAGAAATCATATCAAACCAAATTCTTTCTCCTTCAAACTTTCACAAAGTTCTTATATCCTCGTTAGAACATGGTTTAGCATCTAACAAGTGAGAAAATGAAGGATTGATGGGGAGTTCTTCCCTTAGGCCATGAGTTATGATAGAGGAAGGATGGCTTGGCCATGAGCAAAGGTGGGGGTGGAGGTCATGGATGTGTGCTTGGGTTGTATAGAAGGAGGTTTTAATGGTTGCTTGAATGTTGGTAGTGTTTGGTTGAATAAATGCGAGTTATCCTACCTTGAATAAAAACAATAACTTGACAATTTGCTTGTTAAGAACTTGTTAATTTGCTTGCTAAAAATTATGATAATAGACCCTAACTAAGTAAAGTTATAACCCATATTTATGTGCTTTGAATAGCATGTTATTTGTGTAATTGTTGTACCTTGGAAGGCCTTTGTTTATGTGATTGAATGGCATTCAATATTGAATTGAATATGGAATTGTCCATATAGGGATAATCACTATAAATGCACTTTGAATCCCTTAACTTTAACTTGTGTAATTTGGCGATTTGTAAACATATCTTGATATAACTTGTTTTGGTTGTTATCTACAATTCTATAAGTGCTTTAGAAAATAAAAGTTAAGTTTTGAAAGTTGTGAAATTAATTGAATAAAGCTAAGAAAGTTTAAAGTAAAAAATAGTTGTTATATCGACATTTAAGATTCCTTGTTTTTAGGAAATAAAGTTTATTTTTGTGAAGACGTCCTTAGGGGATTCTTTACTATTTTAACAAGAAAAATATATTTTATTCTTGTTGTAAAATTTTTGAAGCTTAAATCATTTGATAGCTGGTTGAACGAAGTGGCAAAAGTTATAGCGAAATAGTCGTTATACAAGCATTATGGAAAATACCTTATTTTTGAAAATTTCTATAAAATAATTAATCGTTATTCTTTGGGATTTTTCTTCATGGTTTTTAAGTACCCAAAGTATACTAACTACTATAAAAATAATGGATCGAAAATCATTTGTTAAAGCATCGAAAGCTAGGTGAAAAGTTATAGCAAGACATGTTAAAAACATGCAACAAAACTTTGGACAACATTTCTGGAAATGCTATCTTTGCTGTTTGGAACTATAAATTGTGTAAAAATGATATTTAAATTAAGTATTTTTCTCTAATATTTTTCAAGTTGTTTTCTAACTGATATTAGAGTGTTCTAAAGTTGGTTTCATATTTAAATATATTTATAATAATTAATTATGAATTTTTAAAAGTAAGTAGCTTTTAAAATAAAAAGTGTGTGTTGCTCTCCTCTATTCTAGTGGATCACACATTTCTCTCAAAATAAAACGTGTGTGTTTTGGTTTTTCTATTTATTTCCAAGGTTATTTTTCCACACTATTCTATATAAATGATCATAGTATATTTTCAAGTAGTTTAAAAGTGTTTTTAAATATTAATAAGTATTTTAAAGGTATTCTTATATATATAAGTTTTAAAACGTAAGTTAAGTATTTTATAAATATAATAAAGATAGTTTGGATTTTAACACTTAAGTTAAAATGAATGGTTTTGTGGAATTACTTCAAAATTTATTACCTTACTAATATGTGTGGATATGCTTTGATCTTTAAATAAATGTTTTAAAGTTAATCGTAAGTATAGAAATGGTTTTGGGTTGTAGTCAACAATGTTTTAGTAACATTTGTTTTAACCTTTATTGTTAATTATACTTAGGAATATAATTAGATATTTAATAATGAATACTTTAAGGTTAAGTAAAAATGAATGTTATGGATTTGTTGTAACAATGTTTTAAACAACACTCGTCTTAAACCCTTAAGTATAATTAAATCTTTAAGAAGTAAGTTTAAAGAGAAATGTTTTTAAAGTATGAATGTTTTGGGTTTGTTATGATAGCTTTTTAAACAACACCTGTCTTAAACCCTTAAGTATTATTAAATCTTGAAAAAGCAAGTTTAAAGAGAAATGTTTTTGAAGTATGAAATGGTTTTGGGTTTATAGTAAATAATGTTTTAGTAACATTTTTTAAACCCTTGTATTATATTTTAAAGTGGAAAAATATTATAAATATAATTAGGTCTTTAATAATGAATATTTTAAAGATAATAACAAATATTGAAGTCTTTTATCAAAAGATAGAAAAGGCTATATGTTTAATTTATAAAAGATAAGAGGTGTATAGTAACAATGTTTTAGTAACATTTGTTTTTAACCTCTTGATTTTATTTTAAGTAAGGAAACTCTTGTTTAGTGATTTGTGAATATACCTATACCATTGAGATAAGTATATAAATACTTTTTAAGTATTGAAAAGTGTATAAATAAATAATGAAGTAATAAAATACAAGTATATATCTTTTATAAAGAGAAATTAAATATATATACAAGTATGTAAAGGAAGTTTTAATCAATAAAGAAGTATTAATTAATAAAGGAAGTTTTGATTAATGAAAGATGTTTTATTAGATAAAAAGGATTTTTACTAAATAAAAGGATTTTTAAGTAATAAAGGACAAATAAATTATAAAGGGATTAAAATTTGTTCAGGTGACTTAATCGTGCTTTGTATGAATTGATAGTGCTTGTATGTTTAGCTTCTTATGAGAAAGTATATGGGACTTAGTTTCCGTATTCGATCATTTTCATTGTTGTTGAATATGACCAAATTCATAGATTCAGTCTTGAAGAGACCGCGATCGGTAAGTGTTTTACTTATTGAAACCACTTCAAGACTGAGATATGTGTTCTGTCTTTGGGAAATGGATCTGTTCGAGATGTTGGAACCCATGTGTGTTTTCGAGATGCTAGAATATATTTAGGGATTCATGATCTGTTCGAGTGATGAAGACTCATGTGAAAGGTGTTGAACGTAGCCTCGACATTGGAAAAATGACTAAACACATAGTAGGATGCATAATCCAGTGGTTTTGCTAACCTAAAGAGGTACATCAACCCCATTATATAGAGCATGCTTATAGATGTTGCATGCAAGGAGTTAATGATACTTAGGTTCCATATGGTTTGGGTTCGCTCATTCGGGCATGGGCCAGTTGTGTTTACCTTATGGTATATTTTATCTAGAGATATACGACGCACCAAAGGTAGTTTCTTGTCCTTATCATGGAGATCCACTTCAGTTTTTAAGCTGAAGATGTCTTCACGGAAAATCCATTTAAACGAACGCGCCTTAGCGGTTTTGAATGTAATCTAATATGTTGTTGAATGTAATCAATGTAATTATTCTGACTATGTTATATATTTATTTTAAACCCTAGACATTACTATAATATCACTTAAATTTTTTATGGAATGGTTTGGTTATCGTAAGGTAAAAAAACCCATCTGCGTTTATTTGCGGCATGGTCTTACGAGATACCTTTATTTTGAAAGTTTGTATAATACTAAATAATTCAGATAACTTGAGTTTCTCACGTTGGTTTACCAGACTGATCCAGGTGTTACTTTCTCATAATGCTCGGGTCAGCCCCGTATATATTTCTAGATTTTGTTGATGTTCATTGGAGCTCTTTGAGGGAAGCTAGATGTTTACCTACTTTAGTATTCTTATTTCCACTACATTGCTTTGTTTATATATATTAGCAATTGTAAGGATAGGCTGTTATAACTGTTCGGGCTGATGATAGGTTAGTTTGCTCTGATTATTGTATCCATACAATATTCCTTTGTAAAGATCTTTTTGAGATATTATATATTATCGTTTCGCATGTGAAGTTATGATGTTTTTGTTCTCCTCTTCTTATTCCTTTTCTTTTACCTTAACGTTCTGTCTTTTCGGCACTTAGGTGCTCGGCTCATGAATACCGTGGATGTATTAATGTCGGTATTCACGAGTCAAAAAGGCGATCGTTACATAACATGACATGCAAAAAAAAATAAAATGATTTGATTTGATCGAATAGGTGAGTGTATTGAAAAGAGTTCCAAATGTACCTAAAAACGAATAAGATTCAATCTCAAAAGTCAAACCTCCTTCTGGTACATAACGATGTATTGATAATAAGTAATTGGACTTTTTTGGACAGAGTACGATTGATGATGAATTTAGTTGAGTTAATTTCTTTCTTTAAGGACGTGTACTTAAGAGTAAGTACATAGGTTAAATTTAATTTCATCTAAACCATAGTTTAAGAGATCATATAAGATAAGAGTTGATAACAAACCCCTATATATCCTAGGTCAAGAAGTTGACATGTTATGAGAGTCCACAGGTAACATATAATACTTACTTGTGGGGGATCTTGTGTGGACCACTCCTAATTAGTTTGGGACCAATCTATACTGATTGAACAATTTATGTTATGAACATAAGTTCGTAAACTTGAATATCAAATCAGTTTTATACGTATATATTGGCAATTGATAAAATGTTTATGAGTACCTATTCCATTAAATTGAGAAATAGTTATTGCTTCATGAAACACCAATTTTATGATGAAAGAATTTCTTTTTGAAATTATTGGCAGTAAAATATATTTGGATACGATCCAAAGATAAAACTGATTACAAAGGATGAAATGAAATTGACCAAGCCTAGAGGGACACAACTAATTAGAATGCCTAATAAAAATTCTTGCATACTAAAGAAAAACTATGTTTTTCTTGTTGATGTCAGGAAAAAAATTACCTCAACCGTCAATATGCCATTTAGAGTATTCACTCTACCATATGACATAATGCACAAATCCGGAATGGATTCCAAATACATTAACAAAATATGATTTTGATGGTTGTACCCAAATGGATATGATACATCAACTGCAAAAATGTCTCCGAGAAGAAGATCAATGCAGTTGGAATATGGTAAGCTATGTTGATAAAATAACATCATAGATTACAATTGTTGAAACTAACGTAACAAATTTGTCAATCAACATACTTATGTTAGTTCAGATTTTACTCGCAAAGTTATTGGTCAATATGATTTTGAATTTTTAGTGTTAGTATGTTGAAACAGAAATTTTAAACAATGATTTAGAATATGTTGTTTGCGCTTAAAAACCAAAATGTCTCGTAGTTAGTGGGAGCTATTCTGAGTTTATAGATTATTGGATATGATCCAAGAAAAGATACAAAAGTATTATTTGATAAACATCAGAGTTAAGCAAGTATTTTGACAAAGAAATCAACCAATTTGATTTTCGGTCAAAATGAAAAGGAAGCCTGTATCTGTAAGAAAGAATATTAATAAATGCTAAAATATTTCTAAAATTGTACGTAAACAACAAACTTATGATTGTTATTGATGTACTCATGTTAAAATCATTTTAGTTTGGTTGTTTTATTCTCGGTATAAGATTTGAAAAGACATCTTTTATAATCAGTATATAAAGGTGTTAGGAATGTCCCAAAATAATATATGCAGACATTTTATTACATTATTTAATATAGAGCATGTAAGATGGGTTTCTTATGCATTAGCAATATGAATTATCAATACATGCTTATTCTCTACAATATCACACTTCTCTTATGTATTTGATACATAGAGCAAGTATTAAATTCCTATTAAAATCACTATATGAAAATTGAGAGTGTTCTCGAGTATTTACGAAATACTAGAAAATTGTTTATAGAAACAACAGACACCGTAGGAAGGAGTGTGTGGACTCAAACTTCATAAGTGATATTGAGTATGTCAATCCTAAATTCATGTTCAATTTTGAGTTAAGAACTTTAAAATTGGAAATGTTCCAAACTATAAGTAGTGGCCGATTCAACTAAACACTTAGTACATCCCTTTGATAACACTATAATTAAAGAAGTATAAATAAATGTAAAAAATTTTAACTAAGCGAGGGGTGATCCAAAATATTGAGAATCCCATGACATTGTTATACGATTACAATGTTGCGATACGTCGCCAATGAACCTATAGCTCACTAGAATTCGAGAAAAATATTCTGAAAAGTTCCATATGATAAAGGATGTTTATTAGCGTCAGAGAGAGTTAGTTGACATAGTAGAAAATTAAAACAACAAGCATATCCATTCACTAAGGGACTGGCTCGGCTAGTTTTGGAGAAAACCAATTGAAGGAGTTGGAATAAGATTCCATAATTAGCTTCGAGTACAAGTGTGAGATTGATAGAGTCAGGGGTATGTCATAAAGGGCTATTATATAATTTGTTATATATATCTAACTCAATAACCAATCTGTTCAAAATAAACGATGTTTTCTTCTATTATATACCTGTTGTATTATGCTATAATTAATTAAGTAATTAATTTAATTATATTAAATAGAGAATTCTTAAATGATATGTTATGTGTTATCAATTACAAGGTGATGTAATCAAGAGAAGTTTATCACATTAAAAATAATATATCATTTTAAATATTCCCGGTCAAGATGTTTTGAGATGGGGCATCGATTCATCCGTTAAGACAATAGTACGTATCCGTCTGCAAATGTTGGGTAGTGTATTACTCATGGATGCTAGGGAAACCAAGGCAATACGTATTAATAGTTATTGAATAACTAATGAATGACTCATCCGAGAGTTCTTTGTTGGTTATTATAACTAAGGACAAATAGAGAATCTCAAAAAAAAGATATTACACGGTTCTCTCGACTTGAGAATACCATCAAAATTCAATGTGGATACTCCACTTTTTGAATGTAGATAAATCATGGCGTGGCATCAATCGAACAACTATAGGTGGGTCTGAGTCCAAGCATTGGAAGTGAAACACTGTTCAATAGAGAATTCATCTCCTTGGCTTTATGAGGTTAACATCATGATCAACTATAGTCAACTCAAAGTCAAAGTCTTTGTCCAGAGCATTACAGATGCTAATAATTGTTATTATTGAACCAAGAACTTTGTATTTGGACTAACCGAGTTGAATGTGGATGATGTTGGAATTTTGACCAAAACCAAATTCCACCAGTCCTAATATGATATAGTATTGACGAAGAGAATTTGTGTAAATAATCGTTACTACCGAGTACCACTTATAACAATAAAATTGGATTTTATCAAAAAAAAGTTAAGAGATAAATTCATCCAAAATGTCACACCACTAGCTAAGGTGATGTGTGAACATTAATATTTGAATTGTTCGATATTAATCGCTGACTGAATTTACACCTTTGAGTTTCACAACCATAAAGATAAATACTCTGAAAACCACACAATTTAATTAATTATAGTCATTGTAAATTAATAAAAATAATTAATATTTATTAATTATTAATTATCATATTTTATATGATTTGTTTGAGTGCTACTAGTATTTAATAAAGTGCTTATATAAAAGTTATATATGTACATATTGATATAAGGTATCGAGAAATATTTAAATTTAATTTGAATCAATCAATTGCTAAGTAGTTTTGAAAAAATGGAGGGCCTACTTTTCCCCTCTTTGGCCATCCATACATGATGAAAGAGTGGAGGATTTGATGGGATTTAATGAGGAATTAAAGAGTGGAGGTTTTAAAGGAGGGAATTGGAAATGTTTCAATGTATCCTTCAAAACCAATTTTTTTCGTTCATTCATTATTCTTCTAACACTTCGTTTTTCTTCTGCACCCTTCCCCTTCATCCTATCATGGCCGAAATCATAATGGCTTCCACGAAAAAATTTCCCATAACAAAATCAAATCAAATAAATATAAAAGCAATGCTTTAGATTGTTGCAAATTCTGAAGATGATTCAATCAGATCCAGGAGTTTTTCATTATTTAAGGTGTGATTTTTTGGCTTCATAAAACGGTAACTTTCAATCTCTTTTAATCTATGTAACAACATGTTAGAATGATTTAGATCCCTTATCTTCACATCTCATTATGATTATATATTGCATCTTGTTAATTTAGTTTAGATCTGACATCTTATACGATGAATTTATACATGCTTGTGTTGTCGTTTTGTTTGCTATTGTTTCTAAAATGATAGTTAAAAAAATTAGATTTGGATTTAATTTAAATTATTTTAAATACTTTATAACATATTTTAAAAATAAATATAAGTGAAATACGCACACAAACTATTTAAAACTATTTTATGAAATTAAATGGAAGTTTCATATATGTATTTGTTATTTCAATTAACGAATATTTTGTTGTTACTTTCAATTTTTCTATTAAAAATTATAAAAGGACTCGAGTGTAAAATTACAAATCCAATGTTGAATCTTTTTTTCTAAGTCAAAACTAGATTTCATTGATTTTAAATCGTAAATTCATAAAATTTCAAGTTTTAAATATGTTTGTTACTTTGAATTTAAATATAGTCTATCATTATTTACATATTTTTATGTGTGTGTATACACACACACACACACTGTTTCAATTCAAAATTTATAGAAGGGGCTTTTATATAAAATTACATATGTAAAGTTGAACTCCTTTCAAGGTTAAAACTTATTTTCAAATTTTTAACTTTAGATTCAAAATATATTAGTAAACTTAGGAAGTGTTTGAATGTTCAAAATTGTTTTGAAATGGGATTTAAGGTGAGTAAATCAAAGGAGATAACTCCTCTACCTCTTCCTCTCCTTCTTAACTGCCTATCTAAACATAATTAATTGTCATTTTTGATATAAGTAAACTATCAATGATTATATAGAAGTACATTTATAGCATATTATACATATATGTAAATGCAAGTAAACTATATATATCGTTATTTTAGATAATTTAAAAATGTACGTTATTTTGATTTTAGTTTTTTTAGAAAAAAAAACTCATGGACAACAAAGACATATATAAAAGGACAAATGGGGTCACTGCGGTGTAAATCCCAACACCTATATATAGTCACATTAGCCATGTACACTACGTATATGTTGCACTTGCACTTTACACATATTGTGACATCCCGGAATTTCTGACAATATCAATTTAATAATCTGCATTTAAAATTAAATTGATTTGATAAATTCTTGTTGATAAATTTAGAATTGATATAATAATCTTCTTTTAAATGATATTTAACTGATAACTCATCTTTTAAAAAAAAAGCCAATAAATTGTTTTCTATTTATAATGTATATCTATTTGTGTATATATTACAGATAGAAATCTTTGGTTTGAGTCTAATTAATAAATAAAGCTTGTTTTCTAATTCTAATATATTTTTGGTAATTTGGAAATTAGGATTTAATTTAGAATATATATAGTTTTAAAATAGTTAAGGTAAATGTTTAATTGATTTAAATATATATCTTAGCTTAAGTTCAAGAATTAAATAAAAAGGTTTGTTTTAAAATATGGTTTAATAAATATGAGACATTTATTCATTTAAATAATAATAGGAAGTTATAATCTCTTTTATAATTATTTAATTTGACAAATTATTGTTTTAAATACATTTATTAATGTATTGTTATATATGTAAATATAAATAGATTTAAATTATAAGTGTTATTTTCAAATTAAATATCTTGTTATATATATATGTATAAGTTTTTATATATATACATAGTTTTGTTTCATTTTCTCTAAAATGTAATTCATAAATAATAAATAATAAATACATACATAGGGAAATATAATTAAGTATTTGGATTAGAAAATCGAAGAAGGAAATAAACTAAGTATAAAAGTAAACACATCACCTAATTCTAACTATATGTTAATAAACTATAAATATACTTATTTATATTTCAAAGATAAGAGCAAAGGCAAGTAAAAATATGTTTGTAGCCATAAGATAGTATGGAGGCAAATAAACAAAGTTAAGTAAAATAAAGATAAGTTTGAGGCTTGAGAAAGAAGACACTAAAATATATTTTAGTTTGAACAGAGATAAGGATAAATATTTGTAGACATAAAATATAGGATATGAAGCATACCCAGGCAAGTAATCATGTCTGTAAAATAGTAATGCAAGCAAATGAATAAACAAGGTAAAGGTATGAACTATCTTGTGTACAATATGGTTCAGAGAACATAAGTATTAAAAGAAAATATATACAAAGTCAAGTACATTCGAAATTTAAAATAAGGGAATGGGTAGACATAAAGGACGTGGGCATTAAATGTTGAAACATCTTTAGTACACCAGCATATTTCATTTCAGCCTCCAAGAGATAAAAATCTCTGACCCAAATTCAATAAAGCTTACCAGTGAAGTAATAACCTGTAAACATTTTCCTATATCAATCTATCTCCTCTCGTGTATAAGGAGACTTAACCTTTCCAGTAAACACATTAAAACTGAAGCAAGCATTATCATTTACAAACTGAAAACATTTTACAACTTCCTCAAGTAAAAACAACAAATTTAAAGAAGAGCAAGTCTGCATCTTTTCTAACAAGGACATTAGCAACTCAAAGTTTTGAAAGTTTTAAAAGCAAAGCATTTTCTTCCAATCTGGAAATTATCTAAAGCAAGCATGCATGTCGTTTTCAAGTTTTCAAGGGCAAGAAGCATTTCAGTTTCAAACATAAGCAAGCATCCCAGTTTCAAGTTTCAAAACAGATTTCAAAGTAAAGGTTCTGTTCTCATTTATTTCAGGTGAGTAACATTTTATTTAAGATAACTTAAGTAGAATCTGGTTGCATGAGATCTCTGAAATGATTATGTTTAAATGCATTAGTATATTAGTGCTTTTCTCTGTATATATATGAATGTGTGATATGTATGTATTGTTCATCTGGGTGCTCTCTGTTTTTACTTCCCAGTCTCCCAGTTTTGGATTTAAAAATTCAATCTTTGATCTTGTCACTACTTAAACTTAAATATGCAAGTCCAACTTGGTTGTTAAATTGTAAACTTTAGTTTAAATTTGTACTTAAGGCAATAATAAATTTAATTCTACTCTGGAAAACTCTAAAAACAGGAAAGTTAGAGTTTTGTGAAATTTCAAACATCTTAGTTTATAAATTCAGGGATATAAATCGAATACTCGAATGAAACCATGATTTTTACAACTAAAATTATAATTTTTAGAGATGGGATGAATGAGCAGTTCTGGGTTTCTCAAAAACATGAAATCTGGGTTTCTCTGATGATCTACTTGGATTTGAGGGTCGGAATTCCTCGTGAAGGTGGAGGAACGACCAGAGATTGGTGGAAAAATGGAGGATGGTGATGTAATTCACCATGGAGGTTGCGGTAGTGGGTTTCCTTCTGGAACCCTAGTTTTTTTCTGGGTTTGATTGTTCGATCGCCTCGGCTAGTTTAGTCGATCGAGTGCAACGTAGTTTCGGGAGATGGTGGCGTAGAGGTTCATCGAGGTGTGGACGAAGTTGCACGTCGTCTGATGATCGGAGTTGTTTGCTCGAGGGTAGTTTGGTCGGAGCCTGTTGACAATGGAGCTCGAGAATGCTCGATTTTGACTTGGGCCTCGTGGCATTAGGTTGCGGGTCAGAAACGTCTAGGTGGTTGATCGCCGACGCGTGTGAGGAGTCACCGGAGGTAGCGGCGGCGTGGACGATCTGTGCACGTGCACGATAACGAATTGGTGTCAGTTCATAAAGATGGGGAACGAGCAGTTCTTCTCGAAGTGATCTCGAAGAAATTGGTGATGGACTCGAGTGTTTATTGGGTTAGTATGCGAGTGTAGCTTGTTTCAGAAATTTAAACAAAGCAGGTTTTAAAAAGAAAAAGAAGGAAGAGAAGAAGCAGTGTTGTGCATCGAGTTTTACCTGAGTATTTTCGTGATTTACCCGAAGTAAATCTAGTATGGACTCGAAGCAAAGTGGGGAGGCTCAAGTCAATGCTTAGTTCAGGTTTCAAACTCTATTCTGTTTTTCTGAAGTTTAAATTTAAATTGTAAAACTAAGTTAAACTAAGTTTTAATTCAAAGGTACAAATATAAATTCAAGTTTAAAATCTGAAACTTAGTTTGAAATAAATAAAGTTGAAATTCAAATTGTATAACTAACTTAAGAGTGTTTAAGTATGTAAGTGTAATGAAAAAGAATTTGAATTTAAAATGTATTTTGAATTGTGAAGGAAGGATGTAATCAAATAATCAAATTTGAAACCTGGACTTAGATTTAAATTTGAATTCCAGAATTTTTGAAATAAAATAAAGTTTGTTTAATTTAAATGTTTAGAAGGGTTTTAATGTTGAGGTATACTTGAAATATGTGAATTTAAAGAAAATTTGATTTTACCTCTTTAAAATTTCCTTTAGCATGTGAAATTTAAAGTTTTTAGAAATTTGTTTTAAACTTTATTAAAGATAAATAGGAGTTCATTTTAAATCTTGAAAAGAAAATGAATTTAAAGGGTAAAATTGAAGATAAATGTTTTCAAACATATTTGTGAGTGATAATTAAATCATTAATAAGAAATGAATTTTGTTTTAAAGTTAAATGAAGATTTAATGATTTGTAATTCATTAATTTTAAGTAAACCATAAGGGATAATAAATGATTTGAATTAATTTAAATTAGTAACTCCAAGTTTAAATTAAATTAATTAAGGTCTGAGATTAATTAATTTAAGGAATAATTAATGATTTTTAATTAGAGATTAATTAATTGATAAATTAAAGATTAATCAATTTGAAATTACACAATGGAGGAAATTAAGAAATTAATTACTTAATGTAATTAAATGAATTTAATTTGATTAGTTTAAGTTAATTAATTAAGTTAAATTAATTTAAATTAATCATTGAAATGATTTAATAAGCTTCTTTGCTAGTAAGAGAGGAATAAGACAGGGTGATCCGTTATCAGCTTACATCTTCATTATGGTGATGGAACTTCTTACGAGAATGATAGACAAATTAGTTACCAATAATAAGTTCAAACTTCATCCAGCTTGCATTGATCCTCAAATCACTGCCTTAATGTTCGCTGATGATCTAGTCGTGTTTTGTACCCCAGACTATAACACAATCACGAATATAATGACTGCTCTTGACCAGTTTTATACTATGACTGGACTTAAGGTCAATCTTCGCAAATCTGATATTATTACATCAGGTGTGAGTGACAACCTGTCTGCTCAAATAACTCATATAACAGGTATGTCTACAAACCCGAACACTGTGTCATACTTGGGGTTGCCGCTCTCAACTTCCAAGATAACAATTAACCAATGTCTTCCTCTTTTTGAGAAGATCACAGCAAGATTGAACTGTTGGACCACTAGAACTCTGACCCAAGCGGGTAGATTAACTTTGATAAAGTCGGTTATTTTTTCAATGCAAGTATATTGGGCTAGAACATTCATTCTACCATATAAGCTGATTAATATGATCAAATCTGCTTTCATGAAATTCCTATGGGCAGGCAGGACTATAGGTAAATACATTGCTCCTATAAATTTTAGCAAACTTGAGAGGCCAATGTCTAAGGGGGGACTTGGTATATTCAATATGAAGCAATGGAATAGGGCTGCTTTTGCGAAGCATTTAGACACATTTTATAATGATACTGACAGTCTCTGGGCCAACTGGTCAAAAAAAAATGTAACAAAAGGAAAGAGTTTGTGGAAGATGTCTAAACCACAGAATATGAGCTGGACATGGCAAAGTTTGTTCAAAATTAAGGAGTTATTTCTTCCCCTTATACAAATGAATTCCTGCCCATCTTATCGTGTTAGTTTCTGGGACGAACCGTGGCTTGATAAAGGGTACATTCTCAGTCGTCATCTTACATACAATGAAATTCAACAGACTGGAATTCATAGTGCGGCTATAGTCAGGGACGTTCTCACCAATTATAGTACAATACAATACTCGTCTTCCAACCCTAGAATACAGAACATATGGAACATCATAAGAAGGTTTACTCCTCTGCCTTCTTCAGCTGCTGGAATAGTGTGGGGAAATAAAATGGGAAAGTTCAGTATTGGAAATGGTTATGAATACTTGATGAAAAATGGAGAGCAGCCTAAGTGGAAATGGTGGAAGAGAACTTGGTGTTTGGACAGTAGTTACAGAGAAAACCTGCTTCTGTGGAAGGTCCTTAATCGTGCAATACATACTAAAACCAAACTTGCTTGCATGGGAATGGTAGTTCATATATACTGTTCTTTCTGCAATGAGCAACCGGAGTCAGTCGAGCACCTGTTTTTTGAATGTAAGTACATAAACCAGCTCTGGTCTGTGGTTCTGAAAAAGCTAAATTCTTATTCGGCCACTACTGACAATCGTGGAGAATGGGAGAATGCATACGCAAGGTCAGGGATCAAGAGGAATGGCATGAGACTATTTACTGTGGTGTTGAAAAGTTTCATTAATATTGTTTGGAAAGAGAGAAATTCTAGAGTTTTTGATGTAAGCAAAGTTAAATCTGATGTTGAGCTCAAAAATTGGATGACTCACGAGTTGAAGCAATCCATGAGGATGCAATCCTTCAGCATTGATCCAGGGATTTTAGAATCTTTCTGTAGGTTTTAGTCTTTTTGTGCTTTTATTTTTATCCGTTCCTGTGCCTTTTTTTTTCCTCTTGTTCTTGCGGCGCTGTGTTTGCCTTCGTTTTTCTTGAGCTATGCTCTTTGTTGTACGTGTTCTGTTCCTATCAGTGCTGCAATAAAATGGTCGGGGACCATCCAACCCCGTCGGCCTTGCCAAAAAAAAAAAAAGATTTAATAAGCAATTACTTAAATGTAATTAATGAAGTGAAATTATTTAATGAAGTAATTAATGGTAATTACTTTATGTAATTAATTGAAGATGATTTAATATGGAAGTAATTTTGGTTAAATTACTTTATGTAATAAATCAAGGGATTAAATAGGATAATTAATTGAGAAGTAATTAATTTATTTAATGAAGTAATTAAGGGGGGTTAGTTACTGGTTTGTTATTAATCAAGAATGATTAATAAATGTGTTTTAATTTAAGATTAATTACTTAATGTAATTAATTTATAATGAAGTAAATTAGTTTAAATAAAAATTTGAGATCATTAATTTATATAATTAATGATGTGATTAAGGATTGATTAATTGAGATTTGTTAATAAAAAATAAGTGATTTTGAGTAATTAATTAATGCAATTAATTAATGCTTAATGTAATTAATTATAGTTAATTAATTAATGAAGTAATTAAAGTTAATTACTGTATTTGATCATAGAAAATTAATTTGTGAAATTAATTAAAGAATAATTACTTGAATGTAATTAAAGGTAATTAATCCAGGATGATTAATTAAGAAGGAAATTAGAGGATGATTAATTAATTGATTTGTAATTAATCAATGGTTAAGTAAGCAGGATTTATAGAATGAAGTAATTAATTTAATTCACTTTAAATTAATTAGAGATTAAGTAATTAATTTAATTCATTTTAAATTAATTATAAATTATGTGTTTATGAATCATTGCTTATGTATTGATGGATGATATTGATTTCCTTGAATGGTTTGAATTCTCTGATAGGAGATAATTAATGCTGTGTGATATGGATTGTCTATTTATGATGATATTGTAGATTATCTATCTGTGATATTGTAGATTATCTATCTGTGATATTGTGAACTATCTATCTGTGTGTATATAGATAATTAAAATGAATTGTTTTAACTTTAAAACAACTTGGCCTTAAAAGACACGGTTTGGATTTCGATGAGACCGGGATCGGGTTTCCGTATACCGGAATTCTAGGTCTGGAGACCCGAACACCACATCGATCCAAAATAACGATAGGTCGTGAATCTCAAGTGAAGATGAAGATTTAGAGTGCAAGGGTTATTGTCGTTAACTCTGAGGGTGATTCCAAAATGAGTGTAACGAGATAATGCCTTCGGTTTCGTTCGAACCCGGAACGAACTTGTATGGATTGAATGCTTTCAGCACATCGTCAGGCGGACGATGAGCATTCTAAGTGATGAGTTGTGACAAGGTAATCGTGACCTCAAGCCTCATCAACCGGGAATGGCTAAAACAGGGGAGGTGCAGCAAGGCTTCGTGGGTAGCACCCACTTGAGAGCGAGATATACCCCTGTCTAGATGTCCCTTTTTATTCGGCTGTGTGGGCAGTTGTAGAGCTCCGACTGCTGGGGTTGTTTCGTTCGGAACTGTTCAGTAAGGAATGGTTCCGGCCTTGTGTTGCAGGGGAGCGGGCGTACTCCTCGGTACGCTGATCTAGGCCAGGTACTGTGACGGGCGGTACCCCAGTAGCCCTGCCATTGTTGGAAACCCATTTTCCCTACGAGACCCTACGGTTTTGATTGTATTACCCACGTTGTGGCTAGTATGCTGGAATTTAATCATGTAACAATTTCAGCTATTTTATATTTACTTGAAAACCCTAGACCTATTATAATATAACTGGATTTCCTATCAAATGTTTTGGTTAGCATAAGGTAAAAACATTTCCATGTTTATGTGTGGGATGTCTTACGTGATACCTTTTGTTTTCAAAGGATTTTCAAAGTTAAGCAACTTTAACCTGTTACTCATACCAGACCCATGTCTGACCCGGAGTTTATTTCCTGTTTTTCTTAAACTCTCGGGTACCCAAATTTTTACGGGTAGCCAAGGGATTCAGGTTAGCTTTGATGAATTGTGGAGGAGAAATGGAGCAGGAGGCTTCAGCGTTGTAGATATATGTATAGTGTTCCGCTGTGTTGGTATCTTTGTGTTGTATTGTGTTGTATCGAGTTGTATTAACTAGACAGGTGTCTATAACTGTCTAGTATGTGTTGTATTATCTGTGTAACTCTGATGTATATGATATTATGTATTCTCTTATGTGATATATTATATTTCATTCATTCCGCTATTGAGATTCTGATATTGTTTCTTCTTCTTATCTATCTTTTCTACTTTCTCACCCCTTTCTTCTTATCGATGATGCGATTTTCCGGTAGTGGAAAGTCGGGTCGTCACACTTGGTATCAGAGCGTTAGGTTGAGCGAATACCTAGGCTCTGGAGTGGTGTCTATCTTGAGAGAGCGTACTTGTATTTTTGATATATATATTTATATATTTCTGCCTATCTGTTGGGTTACCTGTTCGGGTTTTCCAATATAAGTTATAAAGGTAGAATAAGGTAGTGGTGTGTATAACACGACTACCAATGATTGGAGTCTGATGAGGATGGAAGTGTTTCTGCCGAGACTGTAGATCTAATACCGTCTCGAGTGAATCTTTGTGTGGTGTAAGGATTTCACCAATTTCTGAAGGGAATCTGAAGGGTTCGGAGTCCAGCATTTAAGTGTAAGATGATCGCGCTCGTGTGAGCGGATTTTCGAGAGTTTGGATGAGTAGAATTTGGATTCTGTCAGTTGAGCAGAAGCTAGTGATGGTATCTTGATACCTTAGGAATTAGTAGCTGTGTGATGAGACACAGTGACTATGGATGTCTCCAAAGATGTTCTTTGGAGCAAGTTTAAGGAAGCGTGTCTGTTTCGGTGTTGAGGCTACATTCAGTTGAGTGTTTTTGTTTGGCTTTGAGGCCTGAGTTTCTCGAGGAGTTTGGACTAGGAAGTTTTTGGCATCAGTAGCAGCGTCGCAGTTCAGATTTGTTCTGTGTGCAGGCAAGGAGGTCATCTGTCAGCAGTTTCCAGAGGTGAAGTTCAGAAGCAGCAGAGTGGATCCATTTTCTTCGATGGATTGGCTAGATAAGTTTGAGCTATTCTGATTGATAGAGAGAGAGCAGTTTTCTTTGGATATTAGATTGGGTTGATCGCAAAAGTGACTTGCGATAGTTGAGTGTTCTCTTGGTTAGTCAGAGATCTTTCGGGATTTCTGAGTTTCTTCTTTATGGATCTGTGAACCATATTCTGAGATGTGTGGTCCAGTTTGTGCTCGTGGGCATCATCAGCATTTTCATCTTCTCCGGATCAGAGTTGTGCAGCGGAAGCAGTTTGGAGGTGCATCTGTTTTATCTTTTCGGATAGGAGAAGTAAGTCAGTCTTCTGATGTTTGAGGAGTAGAGTTGTGTTATTGGATTGATCGTGAGTGGATCATTTTGATGAGTTGTTTTGAAGCATCAACGAAGGATGAGCTGATCAGTAGGGATGGAGGTAGCCCAGGATCATCCGAAGAGTTTTGTGGATAAGAGACGGAGGGATTTGGATTTTTAAGTTGGAGATTTGATTTTGGATAAGCTTTCCCCGACCCAAGGAGCTTTAAGTTTGGTAAGACTGGGAAGTCAGCTCCGAGATATCTTGGATTTTCTCTGGTTCTGGTGAGGGTAAGTGTTTGATCTTCTGGAGTGAATTGTCAGTTTGGATAACTGGAATTCGATGTGTTTCGCGTATCTCTGAGGGAGTACGTGTAAGATCTATCTCTGGTTGTGGAGCCAGCAGTTCAGGGAGTTTTGGATGTTGAGTCAGACTTGTCTATAGTCTGATATCTTGTCTAGTCTGTAGATCTAGATGAGTGGTAGCTCTGTAGCTTAGTATTACTGATTGTTTGGATTCTATAGAGCGAGTATCCCGATGTTTATACTTGGGAAACTCTAGATAGTCCTATCCTGATTTTGTTCGGATAGTTAGATTTGTTTGATTGGATGTGTTGGTTGCTATGGTTGTTAGCATATAACTAATATATGCTTGTGTTTTAAAATTAAATCTTTTATAGATTATTAAATTACCTTTGTTTTAAATTTCGGGGACGAAATTCTTTTAAGAGGGGAGGAATGTGACATCCCGGAATTTCTGACAATATCAATTTAATAATCTGCATTTAAAATTAAATTGATTTGATAAATTCTTGTTGATAAATTTAGAATTGATATAATAATCTTCTTTTAAATGATATTTAACTGATAACTCATCTTTTAAAAAAAAAGCCAATAAATTGTTTTCTATTTATAATGTATATCTATTTGTGTATATATTACAGATAGAAATCTTTGGTTTGAGTCTAATTAATAAATAAAGCTTGTTTTCTAATTCTAATATATTTTTGGTAATTTGGAAATTAGGATTTAATTTAGAATATATATAGTTTTAAAATAGTTAAGGTAAATGTTTAATTGATTTAAATATATATCTTAGCTTAAGTTCAAGAATTAAATAAAAAGGTTTGTTTTAAAATATGGTTTAATAAATATGAGACATTTATTCATTTAAATAATAATAGGAAGTTATAATCTCTTTTATAATTATTTAATTTGACAAATTATTGTTTTAAATACATTTATTAATGTATTGTTATATATGTAAATATAAATAGATTTAAATTATAAGTGTTATTTTCAAATTAAATATCTTGTTATATATATATGTATAAGTTTTTATATATATACATAGTTTTGTTTCATTTTCTCTAAAATGTAATTCATAAATAATAAATAATAAATACATACATAGGGAAATATAATTAAGTATTTGGATTAGAAAATCGAAGAAGGAAATAAACTAAGTATAAAAGTAAACACATCACCTAATTCTAACTATATGTTAATAAACTATAAATATACTTATTTATATTTCAAAGATAAGAGCAAAGGCAAGTAAAAATATGTTTGTAGCCATAAGATAGTATGGAGGCAAATAAACAAAGTTAAGTAAAATAAAGATAAGTTTGAGGCTTGAGAAAGAAGACACTAAAATATATTTTAGTTTGAACAGAGATAAGGATAAATATTTGTAGACATAAAATATAGGATATGAAGCATACCCAGGCAAGTAATCATGTCTGTAAAATAGTAATGCAAGCAAATGAATAAACAAGGTAAAGGTATGAACTATCTTGTGTACAATATGGTTCAGAGAACATAAGTATTAAAAGAAAATATATACAAAGTCAAGTACATTCGAAATTTAAAATAAGGGAATGGGTAGACATAAAGGACGTGGGCATTAAATGTTGAAACATCTTTAGTACACCAGCATATTTCATTTCAGCCTCCAAGAGATAAAAATCTCTGACCCAAATTCAATAAAGCTTACCAGTGAAGTAATAACCTGTAAACATTTTCCTATATCAATCTATCTCCTCTCGTGTATAAGGAGACTTAACCTTTCCAGTAAACACATTAAAACTGAAGCAAGCATTATCATTTACAAACTGAAAACATTTTACAACTTCCTCAAGTAAAAACAACAAATTTAAAGAAGAGCAAGTCTGCATCTTTTCTAACAAGGACATTAGCAACTCAAAGTTTTGAAAGTTTTAAAAGCAAAGCATTTTCTTCCAATCTGGAAATTATCTAAAGCAAGCATGCATGTCGTTTTCAAGTTTTCAAGGGCAAGAAGCATTTCAGTTTCAAACATAAGCAAGCATCCCAGTTTCAAGTTTCAAAACAGATTTCAAAGTAAAGGTTCTGTTCTCATTTATTTCAGGTGAGTAACATTTTATTTAAGATAACTTAAGTAGAATCTGGTTGCATGAGATCTCTGAAATGATTATGTTTAAATGCATTAGTATATTAGTGCTTTTCTCTGTATATATATGAATGTGTGATATGTATGTATTGTTCATCTGGGTGCTCTCTGTTTTTACTTCCCAGTCTCCCAGTTTTGGATTTAAAAATTCAATCTTTGATCTTGTCACTACTTAAACTTAAATATGCAAGTCCAACTTGGTTGTTAAATTGTAAACTTTAGTTTAAATTTGTACTTAAGGCAATAATAAATTTAATTCTACTCTTGAAAACTCTAAAAACAGGAAAGTTAGAGTTTTGTGAAATTTCAAACATCTTAGTTTATAAATTCAGGGATATAAATCGAATACTCGAATGAAACCATGATTTTTACAACTAAAATTATAATTTTTAGAGATGGGATGAATGAGCAGTTCTGGGTTTCTCAAAAACATGAAATCTGGGTTTCTCTGATGATCTACTTGGATTTGAGGGTCGGAATTCCTCGTGAAGGTGGAGGAACGACCAGAGATTGGTGGAAAAATGGAGGATGGTGATGTAATTCACCATGGAGGTTGCGGTAGTGGGTTTCCTTCTGGAACCCTAGTTTTTTTCTAGGTTTGATTGTTCGATCGCCTCGGCTAGTTTAGTCGATCGAGTGCAACGTAGCTTCGGGAGATGGTGGCGTAGAGGTTCATCGAGGTGTGGACGAAGTTGCACGTCGTCTGATGATCGGAGTTGTTTGCTCGAGGGTAGTTTGGTCGGAGCATGTTGACAATGGAGCTCGAGAATGCTCGATTTTGACTTGGGCCTCGTGGCATTAGGTTGCGGGTCAGAAACGTCTAGGTGGTTGATCGCCGACGCGTGTGAGGAGTCACCGGAGGTAGCGGCGGCGTGGACGATCTGTGCACGTGCACGATAACGAATTGGTGTCAGTTCATAAAGATGGGGAACGAGCAGTTCTTCTCGAAGTGATCTCGAAGAAATTGGTGATGGACTCGAGTGTTTATTGGGTTAGTATGCGAGTGTAGCTTGTTTCAGAAATTTAAACAAAGCAGGTTTTAAAAAGAAAAAGAAGGAAGAGAAGAAGCAGTGTTGTGCATCGAGTTTTACCTGAGTATTTTCGTGATTTACCCGAAGTAAATCTAGTATGGACTCGAAGCAAAGTGGGGAGGCTCGAGTCAATGCTTAGTTCAGGTTTCAAACTCTATTCTGTTTTTCTGAAGTTTAAATTTAAATTGTAAAACTAAGTTAAACTAAGTTTTAATTCAAAGGTACAAATATAAATTCAAGTTTAAAATCTGAAACTTAGTTTGAAATAAATAAAGTTGAAATTCAAATTGTATAACTAACTTAAGAGTGTTTAAGTATGTAAGTGTAATGAAAAAGAATTTGAATTTAAAATGTATTTTGAATTGTGAAGGAAGGATGTAATCAAATAATCAAATTTGAAACCTGGACTTAGATTTAAATTTGAATTCCAGAATTTTTGAAATAAAATAAAGTTTGTTTAATTTAAATGTTTAGAAGGGTTTTAATGTTGAGGTATACTTGAAATATGTGAATTTAAAGAAAATTTGATTTTACTTCTTTAAAATTTCCTTTAGCATGTGAAATTTAAAGTTTTTAGAAATTTGTTTTAAACTTTATTAAAGATAAATAGGAGTTCATTTTAAATCTTGAAAAGAAAATGAATTTAAAGGGTAAAATTGAAGATAAATGTTTTCAAACATATTTGTGAGTGATAATTAAATCATTAATAAGAAATGAATTTTGTTTTAAAGTTAAATGAAGATTTAATGATTTGTAATTCATTAATTTTAAGTAAACCATAAGGGATAATAAATGATTTGAATTAATTTAAATTAGTAACTCCAAGTTTAAATTAAATTAATTAAGGTCTGAGATTAATTAATTTAAGGAATAATTAATGATTTTTAATTAGAGATTAATTAATTGATAAATTAAAGATTAATCAATTTGAAATTACACAATGGAGGAAATTAAGAAATTAATTACTTAATGTAATTAAATGAATTTAATTTGATTAGTTTAAGTTAATTAATTAAGTTAAATTAATTTAAATTAATCATTGAAATGATTTAATAAGCAATTACTTAAATGTAATTAATGAAGTGAAATTATTTAATGAAGTAATTAATGGTAATTACTTTATGTAATTAATTGAAGATGATTTAATATGGAAGTAATTTTGGTTAAATTACTTTATGTAATAAATCAAGGGATTAAATAGGATAATTAATTGAGAAGTAATTAATTTATTTAATGAAGTAATTAAGGGGGGGTTAGTTACTGGTTTGTTATTAATCAAGAATGATTAATAAATGTGTTTTAATTTAAGATTAATTACTTAATGTAATTAATTTATAATGAAGTAAATTAGTTTAAATAAAAATTTGAGATCATTAATTTATATAATTAATGATGTGATTAAGGATTGATTAATTGAGATTTGTTAATAAAAAATAAGTGATTTTGAGTAATTAATTAATGCAATTAATTAATGCTTAATGTAATTAATTATAGTTAATTAATTAATGAAGTAATTAAAGTTAATTACTGTATTTGATCATAGAAAATTAATTTGTGAAATTAATTAAAGAATAATTACTTGAATGTAATTAAAGGTAATTAATCCAGGATGATTAATTAAGAAGGAAATTAGAGGATGATTAATTAATTGATTTGTAATTAATCAATGGTTAAGTAAGCAGGATTTATAGAATGAAGTAATTAATTTAATTCACTTTAAATTAATTAGAGATTAAGTAATTAATTTAATTCATTTTAAATTAATTATAAATTATGTGTTTATGAATCATTGCTTATGTATTGATGGATGATATTGATTTCCTTGAATGGTTTGAATTCTCTGATAGGAGATAATTAATGCTGTGTGATATGGATTGTCTATTTATGATGATATTGTAGATTATCTATCTGTGATATTGTAGATTATCTATCTGTGATATTGTGAACTATCTATCTGTGTGTATATAGATAATTAAAATGAATTGTTTTAACTTTAAAACAACTTGGCCTTAAAAGACACGGTTTGGATTTCGATGAGACCGGGATCGGGTTTCCGTATACCGGAATTCTAGGTCTGGAGACCCGAACACCACATCGATCCAAAATAACGATAGGTCGTGAATCTCAAGTGAAGATGAAGATTTAGAGTGCAAGGGTTATTGTCGTTAACTCTGAGGGTGATTCCAAAATGAGTGTAACGAGATAATGCCTTCGGTTTCGTTCGAACCCGGAACGAACTTGTATGGATTGAATGCTTTCAGCACATCGTCAGGCGGACGATGAGCATTCTAAGTGATGAGTTCTGACAAGGTAATCGTGACCTCAAGCCTCATCAACCGGGAATGGCTAAAACAGGGGAGGTGCAGCAAGGCTTCGTGGGTAGCACCCACTTGAGAGCGAGATATACCCCTGTCTAGATGTCCCTTTTTATTCGGCTGTGTGGGCAGTTGTAGAGCTCCGACTGCTGGGGTTGTTTCGTTCGGAACTGTTCAGTAAGGAATGGTTCCGGCCTTGTGTTGCAGGGGAGCGGGCGTACTCCTCGGTACGCTGATCTAGGCCAGGTACTGTGACGGGCGGTACCCCAGTAGCCCTGCCATTGTTGGAAACCCATTTTCCCTACGAGACCCTACGGTTTTGATTGTATTACCCACGTTGTGGCTAGTATGCTGGAATTTAATCATGTAACAATTTCAGCTATTTTATATTTACTTGAAAACCCTAGACCTATTATAATATAACTGGATTTCCTATCAAATGTTTTGGTTAGCGTAAGGTAAAAACATTTCCATGTTTATGTGTGGGATGTCTTACGTGATACCTTTTGTTTTCAAAGGATTTTCAAAGTTAAGCAACTTTAACCTGTTACTCATACCAGACCCATGTCTGACCCGGAGTTTATTTCCTGTTTTTCTTAAACTCTCGGGTACCCAAATTTTTACGGGTAGCCAAGGGATTCAGGTTAGCTTTGACGAATTGTGGAGGAGCAATGGAGCAGGAGGCTTCAGCGTTGTAGATATATGTATAATGTTCTGCTGTGTTGGTATCTCTGTGTTGTATTGTGTTGTATCGAGTTGTATTAACTAGACAGGTGTCTATAACTGTCTAGTATGTGTTGTATTATCTGTGTAACTCTGATGTATATGATATTATGTATTCTCTTATGTGATATATTATATTTCATTCGTTCCGCTATTGAGATTCTGATATTGTTTCTTCTTCTTCTCTATCTTTTCTACTTTCTCACCCCTTTCTTCTTATCGATGATGCGATTTTCCGGTAGTGGAAAGTCGGGTCGTCACACATATGGGTATATTTGATACTCTCATTACAATATAGATTTAAATTTAAATTAAATTCAAACTCTTTTAAATAAATAAAATGAAATCAGTATTTTATTTATTATATTTCAGATTGACCTAAAATTTCTTTAAACTTCATAGGCCTAATATATCCAAAATAGGAATTTTTTTGAAATCTACATTTTTCACCCGCTTCTGACCGGGCCGGTTCCTTCAAATACTAAAGAGATGAAGTCAATAGTCAGAAAGAGATAAGGGTATATTTTATAGTTGATTGATTTTCTAGAGTTATTAGAGTAATTGACTGTTAAAACCACTCGTATGATCTCCAAAATTTATAAAACTTCATAAAAATCTTCGAAAACTTGATTTAGATTTTTAGAAATCTTTCCTGAATCTTTTGAAGAATAATCGACGAAAAAGTAAAGGAAAAAAAAAGCTGATCCTTCTAATTCTTCCATATCACTACAACCTTTCCTGCAGCTTTCAGAAACATTTCTACACATAATTACAACTCTCCAACTATATAAAGCATCTGAATCATAAACAAAGATCTCACCTTGCTTCCTGAACTATATGTTCTTCTATCTTTACTTATTGTGTATTCAATTCTCTACTCTCAACTGTAAACTTATACTCCTCAACAATGTTCATTCAAATCATTATCAAACTGAGTGGTTATAGGAGATATTGTGCTTGAATGGAAAAATTAGTGTATAAAAGACACATTGATTGCCAAAAACATCTTTGTACGCAAATCAGTCCAGACCCAAGAGGTGTTCGGGCAGTTAGAAGGGTAAACCTATTCCTTCTATGAAGTTAGGGTATTACTAGTGAAATACCTAAGAGGTGCTTAGGGACTAGATGTAGAAGAGGTTCTCTGAATCAGTATAAAATCTTTGGTGTGCTTACTTATTTATTTAATGCTTTTTATGTTACTTAGTTCATTAATATTTATATCATATTAGCCATATAAGATCCTTTAGTACTTTCATCCTTAACCACAAAAAAACAACTCGCCCAACATCAATACATGCACGAGCCATATCAAACCTATGATGTCATCAACAAACCATGAAAGATAATGGTCTGACACATTAATGACAATCCATGGGCGAGCTACCCATGCAGCAAGCCTCACGCATAATTCAATCAAACCATATGGTGTCATCTTCTCTTCGATAAGGTCCCATGCCAATCTTCCACCTCGATCGTTCGCACTTTCTGTAGTTCTCTTTTCTTCACATGGTCAACTGCGGCAACAGGCAACGGACTGCCCCTACATAAATAAGCTTTGCATGCATTGTATCTATAAAAAGACTAACACATACAACGCTGTATATCTGACACACAATCGGTACTATGATACCCACTCTTTATCCTTTGATGTTAACCTACCTCTGCTCATTCACTCCCTATCCCATGCCACCTGTCCCTTTCCTAGGCATATCTGTGTTCAAACCGCCAGTTGGAAAATATTAGAGCCGTTCAAGAATCCCAGCATGCTACCTCGCATACATCTCATACGAAAACTCCATCAATGGCTCAGAGTGAAATTCGAACTAAAACTGCACCACTACATCCATTCATCATGTATTCTAGCAAGTATAAATACATCAAGACAAGTGACAACCGTCCTACACCTCCGGCACCTAATATACATATATAGTGTATGGCGACAGTGCTCGGAAAATGCAGGATGGTTGCCAAGGGTGGTAAGGTAGATAAAACAATCATAGAACCTATCCTACATCTCACAGCATATTGAATAAAATATAATATCAATCACAGGTATAAAACAGGTAAGATAGTAATAACTAAATGATCCATAGAATCTATGACGACCCGCATTTCGGAGGGTTTAAATCGACAATAATCCACACATGTCCAAGTCAAACAATTCGAAACACGGATAATCAATGGGGTTAATTAAGAAAAATATGAAAAGAAGAAAACAAATACAGAATCTCGCAGCGGAATGACAAAATATAATAATCAAATAAGCAGTTCATGAAGCTGTTTATACTATAGCTTTGATTATAATTTTACAACATCTATCAGAGTTATATATAAAATAGAACTAAATAAAACAGTGCAGCAGAACAATATGATGAAAGGAATAAAAGTAGTAATAATAATATACCAAATCTTCGTCTTCGTCCTCCAAAAAATAGTCTTCAATATGCTGAAAACTCAGAGCTGACCCGAGCATAATTAAAAGACAAAACACTCGAGTCGGGACTAAAATATCCTTATGTGAGTCAAACCAATATCACATATAACAGGAGTGTAATAGCATCAAAGATGTTTACGGGGTTTTACATCTCATATCCAGTGTATAACTTGTGTGCAATAACTCAAGAGATGTTACCTATAAGGACCCGATTTTTCGACTTCTGAATATCGACATCAATACGTCAACTGTATCGACTGCCGAGCCATCGAATGCCGGAAAACCGAATTCTTAGGGTTTAAGAAAGAAGAGGTAGAAGAAAAGATAGAAGAAAAAGAAAGAAAAGCAACATGAAACACAGAAACAGAAACAATATCAGAATCTCACATTCGCAGCGGAACAACATATAATAGATGAATGAATAATCTTTAATCAAAAGAACTATATCAGTTTATTACATCACATCAGAGTGTACAACAACAATATACAATACAGCACGTCAATGGACAGTTATATAAACTTGTCCTCATACAGAATACACAGCGGAATAAATAATATCATATACAAGTGGTACGTCTCGCCATCCAGCTCGCCACTTTAGCTCCATAGCACTCCAACCTCCAGAATAACCTGATAACCTAACTCTAGACTGCCCGTGTGGAAATTGGTGGGCACCCAGAGTTTAGGAAGGAAACAATAAACTCCAGGTCAGTCATGGTGACTGGTGCGAGAACTTAAAACAGTTTATCTTTAAAACAAACAACAGGAGGATTTTAAAGTCAATTTCGCAATGCTTTTGGAAAATGAGACTACCATAAGACCTCCCGCCACACACACAATGCAAACGCATAATTGGAGGAGATTTCTTCTTATGATAGTCAAAGATGCTTACTACGCAAAATCAAATCCTTTTTGATATTATTATTAGTACATAGTGTAGAAAAATCATTTCGAAAGTATAATATAAATCTTAGCCAGCATAGGCATTCCGCACTTATGCCTACTATAGCTACCATGTTCAATAGCAGGTTACCGCCACATTCCATGGCAGGTAATACAACTAAAACAGTACAAGTCACGTATTGTTTCTTTGGATTTCCAACAAATGGTCAGGCCAAGGAACTTCCCATTGCCACATAGGTACGCCTCTGGAAAGACGACCCAAGAAATAACCTAACATTACGGTTAGATCTCTGCCAACACAAGGCCAGGTTACCCCTAACTGGGTAAATACTGACACGAATATGTCATCCCCCGATCGTAACCGATCTTCCCGAGGATCCTCGATTCCAACAACCACATAAGAATAATAATGCAGCAACAACATAGGTTAAATATCTGGGCTCCATACCATGATACCACCTCTATCCAGAAGGAATGACATACACTAAAGGGGCGCTACCCCCTAATAACCTTGCCGCATCTTTCCTGTTTTGACCATTTCCGGGGTGTGAGGTCCGACGAAGTCTCGTCCACAAAGCCACGCTTTATACAAAAGCTGTGCTTTGGGTCAACAAATGATCAAAGTAATGATCACAAAGATAAATGATCAAACAAATGATCCTATCACAAATGATCAAACAATGATCATTTCAAAGCAACACTCAGCATGCCACGTTACCAAATTGGGAATATATCGCTAGTAACCATTAACTACATAACCTCTGAGCTCGTACGTCTCAGAGAAAGGTGTTAAGCTAAGAGAATAAATTCTCCGCCACCAACAGAAATGTATTTGATAGAAACCAGCTTTATATCTTAATTTGTAATGTCAGACATACAATCCATACAAGTCTGTTCCGGGATCGAACAGAACCGAAGGCACTTCTTCCGAAGCCCTTGCAAATCCGGATAATTTCCTAATCACGTCCGGACTTCCCGTCACTAAGGGTGATAAAATCTCTATATCGGAGATCAGCCGATGCAGAGTAACTCGACGGTAATCCTTCCATTTTCAAAAATATCCGGTCTTCAACACCGGTCATCAAATGCAATCCATTACGACGTATCACATATTCGGAATGGGTTATACGACCCAAAGGTCCTTTCCCGGCTAACCCGAATAGTGAGCGCTTATTCAAAAATAAGTGTGGCATTCAAATTCAAACAAATCACAACAAATACCCATTCAAGGTAATTATTGATAGTCGGTTATTTAACTATCAATAGGTCTGCACAACATCATCAGATTCCAAATAATTTTCCAAATTATTTATCTTCCAAAAATATCTTTACAAGATATACATATAATTTTCCACACCTAACCATTTGAAACAAATTTCAAATATTCACTTTCAATTTATCTTTAAAAGATAAAATCTCAAAACAGTTCATTTCATATTGGAAAACATTTCCATACTTATTTAATAATAAGTATTTCACAAATCCATTTATTTTCAACACTTGGAAAATATTCAATATACTTAAATCATAATTAAGTATATATTTCATTCTTTAAGGAAAACGTTCTCTTAAACACATTTATTTGAGTCAAAACGAATGTTACGTAAAACATCGTTACGACAACTCAAAATCACTAGTATAGGGATTCGAAATTAAGATAGATATATAAATCCCAATACAATATAAAACATTTCCTTTCAAAAATCATTTACTATAACAACAGTGTTATAGTCCACCATTTCCTTATTTCTCGAAAACGTCTATTTCAACAATGAATGTTGAAATCTATGTATTCGATACTTAACACGTTTTAAAACATCTTTTAAAACAGTTACTTCATTTCGTAATATCACTTCTCCAAAACATATCCATTTATTTAATAATATATTCACTGTCCAAAATCGTGAATATAATTCGTAATCCAAATTCAACATTTCTACACATTTTATTTAAAGGATTATTCACTGTCCAAAATCGTGAATATAATTCCTTTAATAAGCTATAATAATTAACTTATCAAAATAAGTTGTTTCTTAGATTTACAAAACAATGTTTATAAATTCCATTTATATTTTATAACCACTTCAAGTTATAAAAATCACTTTATTAACAAATTCTGTCCATATCCCATTTACACGCCAAAATCTAATTTATAAGTAAATTACTTATAAATCTTTTATTTCACAACATCTATTCATTTTATAACTTCACATTTTAAATCTATTAATTTCATTCACTTATGAAATCCATTTATACTTCTTTTTTACACTTATAAAAACTCGTTTTATAATTCCAATATTTTAATTTTTAAATATCAACTTTATAAATCTTTTATATAAATCATTTATAACAATCCAAAAATCCCAATTTAAACCACTTTACAAATTAATCAACTTTTTATTTCAAAAACCACTTTTCGCTTATATTTCACAAATCTCATAATTTTCATAACACGAAAATTATAACATTTATTTATTTAAAATGAATCAATTCCAAAATTCAATAAAACGTATACTTTCAAAAATCACTTTAAAAATCCTTTATAAATCAAAATCGTTATTTTTAAACTTCAAAAATGGATCCGATGATGCAACAGCACCAATCATCAATCACGACAATCAAACATCACATATCATCATATGATAACAGAATATATCACAATATCGTAAATAAATCAATACGGTGAGGAATCCAGTCGGATCCCTCCAACCTGTTTCTCTACATCCACAGATGTTAGCACAATACCAATTCCGTTCCAATACGGAATATCGTGTATATGGGTTTAATAAATATTATCCGCTATTATGCGGCGCAATAGGGTCTCATCCGCTATACAATGCGGGAAATCAACTCCAAGTACAATAATAATACCAATTTCACTTATGGTGAAATGTTCGCGGTATATGTTTTTAATAAATAACCTCCGCTTAATAACGGCGTATAATGTCTATTTCAATCAACGAAAGATAACAATTTATCATCCAGGCATACAATCAACAATTTTAAATCTAACTATTTAAAATTAACATCGAACAATTTCGATTGAGTGAGAAGTTCTCACCTTGATTTCAATAACTATCGTAGCGGTTTATTTCGAATAAAATTAAACGGGCGTTTAATTTTACTCAAAATTTTCACTAGCTCAAATAAATTCCAATCCAGCTCCATGACATAGCGCTCAACCATACGATTCCAACGCAACTGGTTTCGTGCATTTTCGACCTCGTATCAAAGAGTTATAGCATTTTAAAGTTTATACAAATTATAATTATAAACAAATTTCATTTTCTTTTATAATTTAAAACCCACTGTACATCTCAGCCGTTCAAAACATGCTAGAAATCAAGGTCGTGCTTTTGTTTTCTTCCATCTCCAGGTGATGTTCGAACGCAAGAAACCCATCAAGGCCGTTTGAAACCCTAATACACGCGACCCAACCACTCGCCTAAGCGACGATCAGATGATGTCGTTTCGAAGCCCCACTCCACCTTGACTTCCGTGCCAAATGCCATGAATTCCGGTCGCCTATGGGCTTCGAAAAACGCGCGCGACTTCCGGTCGAACGCGAGAGAACTGCCATCGATTCGCTACGTTTTACCCCATCATAATCGTATGGATGGAGAGATCTTGCTACACTCTACAATGTTGTAGTTAACAACTTTTTGTAATTGTTAACAGATTGGAAGAGATTGAGGAAGAAAGGGGAATGATTTTTGGCCATAGAAAATATTGGAGGCGGCTGAACTAGAAACCCTAGGGTTTTGATGCAAATGTGAATAATGAGGTCTTTTTATAGAAAAATACGCGAAACACTATTCACCAAAAAATTTCCGAACTCCAAATCGAGCGTGCCGGCTAACGTTTCTAAGGTTTACCCCGCGTTCCGAACGAAATGGAACGTGTTTCGGGAGCTAATTCGATCATCTGTGCGAGTTACGGAACTAAACGATCAATTTTAAATTAAACCGATTTCGATGCGTTTCGAGCTGCCACGGTCAAACGACAACTCCGATTGCTATGAAAATTGAAATTCGATAATAACAAACTATTACGGATCCAATGGAACTAGTTTCGTCCAATTCTGAGACTGTTCGAAAAATGGCTAATTTCACTAGTCGATTAAATATTAAAATATTCAATTTTCACAGATTAACTAAAAATTCAATTTTAAAAGTTCTATAACATCTCTATAACTTCAATATGATTTAATATAACTTTATAAATCATTTTCATTCACATTTAATCCAGATTTCAATTATTTCTGGAATTTCAACTATTAAATTATCGATTTAATTATCCAATTAAATCCAGATATTCGAATTTTAAATTATTCGACTTATTATTTCTATTTATTAATATTCAATTAAATAACGAATTAATGACAGAAATTCTGGGTCTTTACAAACTTCCCCCCTTAAAAGAATTTTGTCCTCGAAATTACCAAGTAAGAAAAATTCACAAAATCCATTAACTTTCAAAAACAAACCGTTAAAATTAGATTTCCAAATCCCTTAAGTGTTTAACTTTTCCAAAATCCAATAGTTAAACTTCTTACAAAATGTTTACTAAGTTTCGAAAATTTTCCAATTTCCTCAAAAATATTATAACGCCTTAAATTTTCGAAAAAATTCGCCATAGCCTCCTTTGCGCGGCTCGATCCGAAAAAAAAATGACAGTGTATATATATCACAAATATACATCTCATCAAGTGATGAGGCATCCCGAAGGGAAAAAAGTGTAAAAGTACGATATTTAATCCGAGATATGTACGTTATATATAATTAGCGAGCGTATACGGCTAATATAGCACGAAAGCGAGCTCCAAATGCGAAGCAAACGCCATCCGCACCTACTAAACACTCAATCAAACAAATGAGAACATGTATATAGAAAATATGACGCTGCGGATTACACAAAACAAGGTAGATCGATGGAAATAGCAATCGGTGGATTGATGGATACTGGAATGCCCAAATTCGTTGATCCGAAGATACCGAATACTAGCTATCTCTGACACGTGGATCGCGCACGATACCGTGAGGAGAGATCTACAATTCTTCGAGCGTTGATCAAGCGCACTTGATTCCGCGAATTGGCTTCAACGATCGAAGGTTCGAGCGCACTCGAATGTCGAAGGTGGAGATAGGAGATTACACTCGACTACCAATTTGGATGAAAGCACAAAGCTAACAAAAACGAAATTTTATTCAAATCAACTCAACTATTACAAATGGCACCACCGGCCTATTTATAGAAATTACAACTCAACACTGAAAATTGTACAACTCTTAAGTTGTCTCCGACTTATCACACCACAACCTAAAATAGACGACTCAAAAGTAGACGACTTACCATAAGTCGTTCACGACTTATCAGACTACAACACAACCGCCTCAGTCGACTTAACAAATGCGACATAGTACAAAACACAGTACAACACATAGTATCACGACATACGACTTAAGCCCAAACGACTCAACGTATTTATACAACAAGGTTCGGCAAAGCTCCCACGACATACGACTTAAAACTAACGACTTATCAATGCTACGAGTTAACAGAGGTCGCGACTCAACAACAAACGACTTCATTGCTACGAGTTAACAATCAGCGACTCAAGAGAAAACTGCTGCATCATGTCACGCGACCTAACTAGGTCGTAGGTCGTATGCGACTTATCTTGGGTCGTGAGCTCCCTTCTTCAGCATACTCGTTAGGTCGTAGACGACTTAAGCCTTCATTTTCCTTAGGTCGTAGACGACTTAAGCCTTCACTTTCCTTAGGTCGTAGACTGCTTGAGTTAAATCGTAAACGACTTACGACTTTGCAACCACTTAACTTCTTCATAGAATTCGTAGCCTGGGTTGCATTGTTAGGTCGTAGCCCTTTATCTCTTGCCGTGTTAAGTCGTGGACGACTTATAGCCGCTTCGCTATGTCGTGGACGACTTATGCCTTTGACAATTATGGGTTGCGCTGCATCATCCTCCCCAGGTTGAGAAAAATTCATTCTCGAATTTGTAAGCTCTTCCCCATGATAAGGTACGAGATGCCTAACATTGAATACGTCAGACGTGCACACATCCTCTGGCAGTTTCAATAGAAGCATTTTCATTAATCCGTTTCACGACTTCTACAGGACCAATTTTTCGGGCTTTCAACTTGTTATAAGCGCCCACTGGAAAACGGTCCTTTGTTAACACAACATATACCAAATCTCCTTCATTAAACTCAACATTTCTTCGTTTCAAGTCTGCGGACCTTTTATACTTCTCATTCGCCTTCTCCAATCGTTCCTGGACGACTTTATGACATTCAGTCAACCCATCAACAAAATCAACAGCTCGTTTAACCGTCCCCTTTGGTTGTGGTACTACCGTCAAGTCCAACGGCCCTTTTGGCAAGTTTGAATACACGACCTGGAATGGACTGAAACCTGTGCTACGATTTACCGCATGATTATGAGCAAACTCTGTCTGACATAACTTCATGTCCCAACTCTTCAGATTATCTTTCACTAGACATCGCAATAAATTCCCCAGCGATCTGTTAACCACCTATGTTTGTCCATCAGTTTGTGGATGGTAAGCGCTACTAAAATTCAGCTTCGTTCCGATCATCTTCCACAAACTTAGCCAAAAATGACTCAGAAAACGAGTATCCCTATCCGACACAATAGATTCTGGCAATCCATGAAGTCGATAGATTTCTTTGAAAAATAATTGAGCAACATGAACAGCATCCGCCGTCTTCTTACAAGCAATAAAATGTGTCATTTTCGAAAATCGGTCAACCACCACATAAATGGAATCATTACCACGCTGCGTTCTCGGCAATCCCAACACAAAGTCCATACTCACATCAACCCAAGGCTTAGTTGGTACAGGTAACGGCATATATAATCCAGCATTGGTCGCAGTTCCTTTCGAAACCTGACAGATATGACATCGCTCCACAAACCTTTCCACTTCTTTCCTCATTGATGGCCAAAAATAAGATTGAGAAATCAGCTGTAGCGTACGGTCTCTACCCATGTGGCCTTCTTCATGTAGCTCCTTCACAATCTTCATTCTCAAACTACAATCAGGTATGCACAATCGATTTCCTTTGAACAGAAAACCATCTACCATCATAAACTCATCCGTCTCTCCCTCCTTGACTTTATCAACAAACTTTGCAAAGTAAGGATCATCGACAAATAATTCTGGCAACACATCAAACCCCATCACTTCAACCTTCATTGTGGTTAACAAATGATTCCTTCGGCTCAACGCATCTACCACACGGTTTGTAACTCCAGATTTATGCTTCACCACAAATGTAAATTGTTGCAGGTACGCAATCCACGATGCATGTCTTGCTGAAATCTTGTCTTGCCCTTGTAAATGCTTCAACGCCTCATGATCAGTGTAAAGAACAAACTCTTTCTGAAATAGATAGTGTCTCCAGTGTTTAATAGCTTGTACAACAGCATAAAATTCCACATCATATGTACTAT
This sequence comes from Allium fistulosum, assembly GCA_030737815.1. NCBI lineage: Eukaryota > Viridiplantae > Streptophyta > Magnoliopsida > Asparagales > Amaryllidaceae > Allium > Allium fistulosum. The sequence goes on from CM060903.1 coordinate 74,640,726, forward strand.
ATCTCATCTTTGCTCCTGATAACTTCTCACTGAAATATGCAATAGGACGTCCCCTCTGACTCAACACTCCTCCAATCCCAACCTTTGATGCATCAGTATGTAGTTCAAATACTAATTGAAAATCTGGTAATACTAGAATTGGTGCAGACGTCAGCAACTCCTTGATTTTCCCAAAAGCATCCCCTGCTTCTGTTGTCCATGCAAACTGTTTACCCTTCATACAATCTGTAACAGGTGCCATCACACTACTAAAGTGTGGAATAAACCTTCGATAAAATGAAGCCAACCCGTGAAAACTACGAACTTCCGTTATCGTCTTGGGTTGCGGCCAATCTCTGATAGCTTCAACTTTACTTTGGTCCACCTGTATTCCTTCTTTCGATACAACATACCCCAGAAATAAAACACTCCTCGCCATAAAAACACACTTCTTCGTAGCAGCGTAGAATTGTTCTTCACGAAGGATAATTAACACTTTCCTCAAATGCTGAACATGCTCCTCTGTACTAGCACTGTAGATCAGAATATCATCAAAGTAAACTACCACAAATTTCCCAATGTATGGCCTAGAAATTTGGTTCATCACTCTCATAAACGTACTTGGTGCATTCGATAGACCAAACGGCATCACCAGCCATTCATACAATCCTTCCCTCGTCTTGAATGTTGTCTTCCATTCGTCCCCTGGTCTAATTCGTATCTGATGATAACCACTTTTAAGATCAATCTTCGAAAAGATCACAGACCCACTGATTTGGTCTAACAGATCATCAAGCCTCGGCATCAGAAATCTGTATCTGACAGTTATCTTATTCAGTGCCCTGCTATCCATACATATTCTCCATGAACCATCCTTCTTCGGTACGAGTAATGCTGGTACAACACACGGACTCAAGCTGTCTTGTTTACGCCCCTGTTCAAGCAATTCCTCTACCTGCCTACGCAACTCTTCATGTTCTTTCGGACTCATTCTATAGTGTGGTTTATGTGGCAACACAGCACCTGGAACAAGATCTATCTGGTGTTGTATATCCCTCAACGGTGGTAATTCCGCTGGTAGCTCTTCAGGAAATACATCATCAAATTCTTCCAGTACTGGTTTTACTTCATCAGGTATCTCAACCATTTCACTGCTCTCACGCCCAATTAACAAAAACACTTCAGGCTCCTCTTCAGCCTCCTTAACAAACTCCTTTAAGGATAATAAAGTTTTCAGCTCTTCAATCTCCTCCAGTTTGTTTTCTTCCTGTTGTCGCTTCTTTGGAACTAGAGTAATCTTTGTGCCTTCAAACATAAAGCTATAACTGTTGGTACGACCATCATGTTGCACCGCCCTATCATACTGCCACGGTCTTCCCAACAACAAATGATAGACATCCATATCTACCACATCGCACCAAATTTCATCTTTGTATTTCTTCCCAATCGAAAATTTAATACAAGCTCTTCGTCCAACTTTCACCTCCCCGCCTTTCCTCAACCAAGCCAACTTGTACGGTTTTGGGTGTTTCTCAGTCTTCAATGCCAATTTCCTCACAGCCTCTGACGAAATTATATTATCACAGCTTCCAGCATCAATAACAAATTTGCAAACTTTTCCCAGAATAGTACATGTCGACTGAAATATATTGCTCCTCAACCAACTACAATCCTCCTCTAGCTTTGGTGTCAAACAAGACCTCCTCATCATCAGATTACAACCTTCGTCCCCTGACACTTCTTCTTCCCCCTCATCAGGTGGTGAATTTGAACATTCTTCGACATCCTCATCCTCCACTTCAACAATCATAGTTCTCTTCTTCGGTTTCGGACATTCGCTGCTCTTATGATCCACTTCCTGGCAATTATAGCATTTGAAACCATTATTGACTTTCGTCTTTTCAACCTCATTTACAACTGGTTTTGCAACAGCTTTTGAAACATTAGAACTTCCACTAACACCCTTCACTTGATTGTTGGAATTTGTAAACACACCACCTCCTCGTCTTCCCTGTTTCTCCCAAGCCAACGCTTTCTGGTGTGCTTCCGCTACAGATCTGGGATCAAACATATTTACCATGTCTTGAATCTGCATACGCAATCCTCCAACAAATCTAGCTGTTAATTGTTCCTCTGTCTCCATGATATCGTTCCTTGCAATCAGTTGATAGAATTCGTCAGCATAGTCATTAACAGACTTCGTTCCTTGCCTCAAGTTTTGCAGCCTCTGATACATAAGCGATTGATAATTGTAAGGTAAGAATGTGGCTTTCATCATTTTCCTCATCTTTTCCCACGATTCAACCTTTGACTTCCCCATCCGTTCACGTGTAAGTTTGGTTTGCTGCCACCATGCCAAAGCTCTACCCCTCAACCTTGTAGCAACCAACTTCACTCTATGATGTTCTGGAACTTCCTTGAAGTCAAAAATCTCCTCCACATTAGACAACCAGTCCAAAAACTCTTCAGCTTGCATACCTCCTTTGAATTCTGGAATTTCAGTCTTCATCCCAGATTCCCACTTGTGATCATACTCCGACTGATTTCTTCCTTGTCCACGTCCTCGTCCATGAACACTTCCACCATCATACTCTTCTTCAAAATCTGATGTATACCGATGTCGATCCTGACCACCAACATCTCTACTACCATCACGTCTTCCACCAACATCCCTTCTATCTACATTCCTCCGTTCACGATCATTCACATTCCTCCCACGTCTTTGATCATCATCAACACTTCTTTCTCGATTGGTGTTAGCACCAAAATTGGTCACTAACCTCGTTCAGAAAGATTGTGTAGAGATATAAGTGATGAAAGTAAATTATAAATTAAACAGAGAAGACAATGCTAATTTAAATGCAGAAAGTAAGAACACCAAATTTATAGTGGTTCAGCGTAATTGCCTACGTCCACTTTGTTCAACTTTATTGATTTCCTTTATAGTTGATTACAAATACAATTCGTGAATCAAATGCTTGAGTGAAGTTGTTAAGTAGAGAAGATGAGTCTTGAAAATGGCAGAGTCTCCCCGGTGTTTTCTCTCCCAAAAAAAAGGATCCATTTCACTGTGACCCTGCCCCTCTATTTATAGGCAAATATGGGCTGGACTTCCCAAGTGGGCTGGATAGCCGAACGCTCAAGCCCTAGTGCAGTGGTCGCTGTATGCCGAACCAGGTGTGCCAAACACCCTGATGCCGAACAATCCCTTCTATGCCGAACGATGTGGTTGATGTTTGGGAAGTGCAGGAAGTGCAGGAAGTTTGTCAGTCGAAGCCGAACGCTCTTCTAGATGCCGAGTACTCCTGTTGCCGAGTATTCCAGATGCTGCCGAGTTCTCCTTGATACCGAGCAGTCTTGATGCCGAGCACTCTCGTATGCCGAGCAATCTTGACGCCGAGCATTGGTTGACGCCGAGTACCATGGGATGTCGAGCGTTCTCGTATGCCGAGCAGTCTTGACGCCGAGCATTGGTGGATGCCGAGTCCCACTGGATGCCGTGCGCTTCGCCGAGTCCTCCTGGATGCCGACCAGTCCTTCATGCCGAGTTCCAGCTGATGCCGAGCGCTCTTATATGCCGAGTACTCCTGGATGCCGACCAGTCCTTCATGCCGAGTTCCAGCTGATGCCGAGCGCTCTTGTATGCCGAGTACTCCTGGATGCCGACCAGTCCTTCATGCCGAGTTCCAGCTGATGCCGAGTACTCCTGGATGCCGATCAGTCCTTCGTGCCGTGTAGTGGCCAATGCCGAGCACTCAGTTGCCTGGTCAAATCTCCAGGAAACACTTGCCCCCCAAAGTGTATCGCGTGACCGAACGTGGTACGCTTTGAATCATTCAACCTTTTCGTCTCGTCTTAAACCCTTGGCTAACCTCGAGCGGAGATGCCACCTTTGAGTATTCCAGCGATTCAGGTGTGTGCCGAGCGTTTTCCCACTGGTGAACGAGACATTCGTAACCGGACGATGCCTCCTAGCCGAGCAATACTTCAGTGCCGAACCATTATGGGCCGAAGCCGAACGACATGACCTTGACCGGTTCCACCGGGTATGGCCTTTTCGACTTCCCTTTCTGTCTATAAAAGTCGAGGCCTTCTTCCTCCTTCTCTTTTCACGCTCACTTCTCCTATCTTGTCTTCGAGAAATTCACGTGTTACCAGCCTACAAAGAATTAACAACTCTTCCTAACCCACTTGGCGCTGATCAAAATCGCGGTCCTCAACCCCAAACTTCTTCAAGTCGTGATCTATCACATAGGTAACAATCCCTCTACTAAATCCTTAAAGGGGTTTCGACACGAGACACAGGTGATATGTGGATTTTTTTAGAGCCATACGATGCGGCGGAAGGTTGGAGTTGGTTAGAACGCCGAACAGGATGGTTCGGTGTGGATGGCGGAAGGAAAGAAAAAAAGAAAAGGGAATGAAGTCACTGTGGAGGACGGTGTGTTTAAGCCAAATAGGATGTCGGGTATGGTCCCGGCCGAACGAGATTTTTGGCCGGGCGTTGCTTTTCCGAACAGTCACCCATGCCGAACAACATAAATGCCTAATTATAAATGCCGAACTACCACATATGTCGACCAATACAACTGCCGAATACCATATATGCCGAACGAGATAACCGCCTAGGTCGAACAATGTATGTGCCGAACAATATAACTGCCGAACACTATATTCGCCGAACACCAAAAATACCGACCAATATAAATGCCTAGGCCGAACAATATTTGTGCCGAACTATACTTAGGATGAACAATACAATTGCCGAACAATAACTTAGCCGAACAACATTCAAATGCCGAACAAACATATACATGCCGAACAATTTCAATGCTGAACACTTGACAATGACTTAACTGAACCAAGATACATGCCGAATTCTTCTCAGGACGAACAATGCAACTGCCGAACGACATAAATGTCAAATTAGACTTAAGCCGGATACTTCATAAATTACATGTTTTCTAAATCTGGAACTGTAATCACCTCAAGGCGAGCTTTTTGAGATGGTCAGCGATGACGGTCTTTGAAGGCGATGATTCGAAGCTAATTATTATATCTTTAAAACCTTTAGATTCTTATTGCCTGTACACAATTGCTTGCACTAGTTCACACACCACACGGGGGGGGGGGGGGGGAAATCGTGTTGCTAATTCTAGCGTTCAACGTTTTTTAAGTATAGCTTTCTCAAGCATTTAGCTAGGTTCATTATTTATTCGGGATGTCGAGAAAATCTAGCTCTGCCACCATATCTGATAGGCCTGGGCCGCCAGCAAGGCAAGGAGCCGCTGATACTTCTAACCCGTCAACTTCTCCCGCTCATAACTTGGCGCCTGATGCTCTGGAGGCAACCATCTTACTAGACAATCCGATCGATTCTCAAGCCTCGAAGATCAACGAAGCTGCTCTTCGACGGATATGCTCTATTCACGGGATTCCTTTTGCCGACGTGTTAGTTCCTTCAAGACACGATTGCCCTCATCTGCCCCCAGTCGGGTACACTACCTGCAACAAGTTCATGTGTTGGATGGGCAGCGTGCCTCCATTCAACTTATTTCTCCTGGATGTACTGCAGTACATAGATATTGCTCCGTCGCAGCTGCACCCGAACGGCCATGCATTTCTATATGGGACTTATTTACTTTTCATGGCTGTCTTCTCCAGACCTCCAACCGCCGGTGATATCAGATATATTTACATGTTCAAGAGACGGAAAGACAGTCCTTCTTTTATGTTCCTCGAGCCATACCACAAATGCCAGATCTTGACAGGGGCCTGTAGCAAATTCGCCCTGTACAAACAGGAATGGTTCTATGTGCGCTGCCCTTCTGGTTTCGCTAGGAGATGGGTTGAAGGCAGTAAGTCTCTCTGCTGAATCACTATTCGTATTTAATCGGAGTCATGCTTTTCCTAACTCTTCATTTCATCTTTTCAGGTATCAACCCGCGTCCGGAAGGCCGAGGATATTCTGAGGCTGTTGAAGCCATTAGAGCTCTTCCTGCTGAGGATCGAGACATCCGGACTATCATTTCAAATGAATCGCTGTCGGGGTTTGGCTTGCTAGCCCCTGGTCGTCGGATCAGCCTTCCAGAAGGTGTCACCATTCCCAAGCCTTCGTCCGGTAAAGGGAAAAAACAGGCCGGACCGTCGTCGCGCCGCACTCCCGATACGCACGGAGAGAGCAAGCGTAGAGAGGATGATGCTCCCGAGACTCAGGGCGAGAACGTGGGTCCCGCTTGGAATCCGGCAATCGAAGTTCAGGATATTGAGACATCATCCTCCCCTTCGAAGGGAAAGAAGAAGTTGAAATATACGGTTCAAAAGGAGAAAGTTGGTGGCACCTCAAAAGTTACGCCTATCCCTCCTGAGAAAGAGGCTTCTTCGCAGCATCTGGAAAGTTCTCTGAGGGGTCTGTCCAACCTATCCATCCCCGATGATTTACTTAATTACGGGTTCGATGATCCTGAAGCTCTCAAATTCTCTTCGCCCGCTAGAGGCAATGTAGGAGTTCAACTCCCGGCTCAAGGAGACAACACTCCGATTAGCAAAGATAAACGAACGGGTCCGTCGGGGGGAACACTAGGACACACACGCACATGCGCATTCCATAATATACTTCAAGTCTTTTTAGCTCGTGAATTCTCCTTAACTCGTTGTTATCTCCATTCTTTGCAGGTGATATGGGCCGCTCTCACAGACTTGATCGCCTTCAGGGGTCTTCTATATTCCATCACTCTGGACGGGATTCCGGTTCAGGCAGACGCAGGGACTGAGGTGATTATGAAGATAGGGACAATCGTCCTCGCGAGTCGTCTCACCGCAAGAAAGCACATTCTCAATCTTCCCAGTCCCGTGATCTTCCTCCTCCAACTGAGCCGGATAGAGAGAAATCCTTACAGAAGGGTTATCAGTCTGATGCTCCTCGAGAACAACATTCCAGTTCATCGAGTACAAGGCAAGTTCGAGAGCAACGTAAGAGAATGGAGTTTTCAAAGCCTCCTCCTCCTACTCCTGCGGTGGACCCAACTATTGCGGAAAAGATGGTCGATCTTAAGGACAAGTTTCCAAAAATTTGCTTCGATGGTCTGAAGTTCCTCCCGGCCATTCATCATATTCCCGGGCATGTGAAGCAGAGTGCCATTGCCTGCAATAACGACGTCTATGTTCAACATGACGCATTTGTGCACTTGGTGGAGAAGGTCTCGGAAGTATTTGTTGAGCGTCAACACGAGATTGACCGTCTGAATCTGGAGGCTGACAGCGATAAGAAAATCATCAAACTCCAAGACGAAGAGCTCGCTTCGTATAAGTCAAAGCTAGAAGCCGCTGAACAAAGTGCAAAAAATACTGCCGAGGCAGTTACTCGTTTAGAGGCGGCTCACAAAAAGGAGCTTGACGAAGCAGTCCAGCGCAGCGGTGCCCTCGCCCTAGAAAAAGACTCTGTCCAAAAGGAAAGGGACGCACTTGCTACTCAAGTCAAGGAGCTGAAGGAATTACTTTCCAAGGAGAAGGAAGACAAAGTAGCCGCTCAAGAAGAATCGCAGCGATACTGTGATGAGATTGTTGCTACCCGACTCCTGAAGACAAAGCTCGATGACGAACTCGCCGGGGTCGAGAAAATGAAGGACGAGGCCCGTGAGGAGGGCAAAAGAATGGCTGTGGAAGAGCTTGATTCTCGCCTCAAGGCGGCCGCAGAAGCCGGCAGGGAAGAGGTCAAAAGTATGTTTGACCCGTTGATCGCCAAGTATGGAGCCCGCGTCCTTATGCACCGCGACTTAACATTTCTGGGTGACGGCTACCTCGAATCCCTGGCTGAGGCGTGGGAAACTCTGATAAGGATCAGGAAGGTCGAGTCGGGCTCCAACGAGGTCGATGAGGATGTCTTGGTGAAGGAGTTCCTAAGGGGGAATGAGCCATCGGACTTATCCGCGGCATTGGCACTTTATGGCAAAGGCTCTTCCCCTCCAAAAGAGAAGAATGACGAAGCTGGCCCGTCCGGGGCCGATGCTACTACTCTTCACATTGCCGCTCCTTACGCTGCTCAATCGGCCGGTCGGCCAACACTTGATCCATTCGAGCAGCATGCTAGTTATGATCCCAAGGATCCCGGGCTTGGTGTTCATGTGCTGTCACCTATCCTGGAGGGTGAAACCCCTCGTGCCACCAATAGCCAACCGGACCCTAGTAGGAAATTCTTCTTTCTCTAGAAATTGAAGAGATCCCGTCATTTTTCAGCAGTGGCTACTCGTTCTAATGCTCATTCCTTATGTTTTCGTGCAGGTTGCTCCGACGCCGAGCCAACTCCGAGGAGCGATGACGCCAAGGAGGAAGCAGAGAAAACAAGCGACGTTGCTCACGCAGGAGTAACTCCCGGTCCAGACGCTCAAGTGATCGGGGCGCTAGATGATGACAAACTTGATACTTCGTCTCCTGCCGAAGGAAGCGATGAAATTGAAATCACTGGCGCCTCTGAGCGTACTTCAGAGATAAGCATGAAGGACCGTCTTGCCGACGAGGAGAAGAAAAAAGTCAAAGTCAAAGTTGAGTCTGAAATACTGGAACTCACTGACCCGCGGAACAGACCTTTGAAAATCATTCTCCCGGGCAGGTCCAAACCACTAGATGTTCCGTCTCCTACTCCCGACTCCGTTTCTCTAGTAAGCAAAAAGTCCAAGAAAAAGAGTGAGGGAGAGGAGTCATCGGAAACAACGAAGGAAGACAAAAAGAAGAAGTCGAAGAAATAATCGATACACTCGTTCAACGAGTTTTTTGCTTAAGTCTTGTAATTGCTTTTATCTTCCACAACTTGCAGTTTGTATAGAGAGGTCTGAATTTTGTAGGAGTGATCATGTATCCCCATTTTGGACTTATCGAATAAAATTTAGTTTCTTTTTGTTTGAATGATTCTCTTGTCTTTATTTGGTTTGCTGACACTGTGCTCCGGGGACTTGGAGACTTGAGACTGTTTATACTCTAGTCCGCGCTCCGGGGGCTTGGAGTACTCCGATCTGCGCTTTGGGGATTCGGAGATTTGAAATCGTTTATACTCTAGTCCGCGCTCTGGGGACTTAGAGTACTCCGCTCCGCACTTTGGGGATTCAGAGATTCGTATTCGTTTATACTCTAGTCCACTCTCTGGGGACTTAGAGTACTCCGCTCCGCACTCTGGGGATTCGGAGATTTGAAGTCGTTTATATTCTAGTCCGCGCTCTGGGGACTTAGTGTACTCCGCTCCGCACTCTGGGGATTCGGAGATTTGAAATCGTTATACTCTAGTCCGCGCTCTGGGGACTTAGAGTATTCCGCTCCGCACTCTGGGGATTCAGAGATTCATATTCGTTTATACTCTAGTCCGCTCTTTAGGGACTTAGAGTACTCCGCTCCGCACTCTGGGGATTCAGAGATTTGAAGTCGTTTATACTCTAGTCCGCGCTCTGGGGACTTAGAGTACTCCGCTCCGCACTCTGGGGATTCAGAGATTTGAAATCGTTATACTCTAGTCCGCGCTCTGGGGACTTAGAGTATTCCGCTCCGCACTCTGGGGATTCGGAGATTTGAAGTCGTTTATACTCTAGTCCGCGCTCTGGGGACTTAGAGTACTCCGCTCCGCACTCTGGGGATTCGGAGATTTGAAATCGTTATACTCTAGTCCGCGCTTTGGGGACTTAGAGTATTCCGCTCCGCACTCTGGGGATTCGGAGATTCGTATTCGTTTATACTCTAGTCCGCTCTCTGGGGACTTAGAGTACTCCGCTCCGCACTCTGGGAATTCGGAGATTTGAAGTCGTTTATACTCTAGTCCGCGCTCTGTGGACTTAGAGTACTCCGCTCCGCACTCTGGAGATTCGGAGATTTGAAGTCGTTTATACTCTAGTCCGCGCTCTGGGGACTTAGAGTACTCCGCTCCGCACTCTGGGGATTCGGAGATTTGAAATCGTTATACTGTAGTCCGCGCTCTGGGGACTTAGAGTATTCCGCTCCGCACTCTGGGGATTCGGAGATTCGTATTCGTTTATACTCTAGTCCGCTCTCTGAGGACTTAGAGTACTCCGCTCTGCACTCTGGGGATTCGGAGATTTGAAGTCGTTTATACTCTAGTCCGCGCTCTGGGGACTTAGAGTACTCCACTCCGCACTCTGGGGATTCGGAGATTTGAAATCGTTATACTCTAGTCCGCGCTCTGGGGACTTAGAGTATTCCGCTCCGCACTCTGGGGATTCGGAGATTCGTATTCGTTTATACTCTAGTCCGCTCTCTGGGGACTTAGAGTACTCCGCTCCGCACTCTGGGGATTCGGAGATTTGAAGTTGTTTATACTCTAGTCCGCGCTCTGTGGACTTAGAGTACTCCGCTCCGCACTCTGGGGATTCGGAGATTTAAAGTCGTTTATACTCTAGTCTGCGCTCTGGGGACTTAGAGTACTCCGCTCCGCACTCTGGGGATTCAGAGATTTGAAGTCGTTTATACTCTAGTCCGCGCTCTGGGGACTTAGAGTACTCCGCTCCGCACTCTGGGGATTCGGAGATTTGGAATCGTTTTATACTCTAGTCCGCACTCTGGGACTTAGAGTACTCCGATCCGCGCTCTGGGGCTTCGGAGATTTGGAATCATTCGTACGAGTCTGTATGTCGTGCAGGATAATGTAATTTATCATCCAATTAAGAGATGTAGAAACTTCATAGAAAATATGGCTTCAAGCCTTTATTAATGAAAATCAACTAAATTGCTTGATTACAACTTTTAAAAGGAAACTAAGTCATTATTGAATGGAAACATGCAGGAAATAACAGTGCCTACAACAAGAAAGGAAAACATGCTAGATGTAATAGTGCCGCAAATGTTCACTGTTCCATGCTCGGGGAAGTGTCGCGCCATCAACGGTCGCTAGCTTGAATGTTCCTTCTCCAAGCTTCCGTTCAATGGCGTATGGACCTTCCCAGCTGGGATTCATGCGTGATGGTACCGGGAAGACTCGTTTTAGAACGAGATCACCCACATCAAAGATTCTTGGGCGGACTCTGCCGTCGTAGTAACGCTTGACTCGATGTCTGTGTGCCGCCGCCCTTAATTCAGCTTCTTCACGCTTTTCGTCGATGCAGTCCAGTGATTCCAGCAAGAGGTTTTGGTTCGTCTTGGGATCATAGTATGTCACTCGGTGCGATGGAACTTCAAGTTCCACGGGTATAACGGCTTCAGAGCCGTATGCCAAGGCGAACGGAGTGTGGCCGGTCACGGACTTGTGGGTAGTTCTATACGCCCATAATGCTGTCGGGAGTTCATCTACCCACTTGCCTCCAACCTTCTCCAGACGCTTCTTCAGTATGGACTTGATTATTTTGTTAACGGCCTCGACTTGTCCGTTAGCTTTTGGGTGTGCAACGGCGGCGAACTTTTTCTCGATGCCATACTTTAAACAGAACTCTTTGAACTCTCTACTTTCGAATTGCGTTCCGTTGTCTATAATGATGGTGCGTGGAAGGCCAAAGAGGCATATAATGTTTCGTACAACGAAGTTAATGACCTTCTTAGAGGTGATAGTGGCCAAAGGTTCTGCCTCAGCCCATTTCGTGAAATAGTCGACTGCAACTATTGCGTATTTCGCACCACCTTTGGATAGAGGCAAAGAGCCGATTATGTCGATTCCCCAGATCGCAAATGGCCAGGGACTGATCATTTGTGTGAGTTCCGTTGATGGAGCCCTCGGGATTTTCGCATATCTTTGACACTTGTCGCATTTTCTTGCGTAGTCCGCGGCATCCCGGTTTACGGTGAGCCAGTAATATCCATAGCGGAGGATTTTCTTTGCTAGTGTTTGCCCCCCAGTATGGTCGCCACATTCCCCTTCGTGAACCTCTCTCAAGACTCGCTTTGTTTCATCATGAGCGATGCATCGTAATAACGGGACTGAGAATCCTTTTCGATACATTGATCCATCCTGCATTATGTATCGCGCGGCCTTTCGAAGGACCTGCCGTCTTTCGCTTCTTTTTCCTGGTAAAGCCCCGGTCGTCAGGTATAGTTTGAATGGGGTTATCCACGATTCCTTCTCGATTTCTGTTCCCAACACGCGATCGACTTTCATTTAATCTATGCTCGGGGCATGCAAGACTTCGACGGGATACAATCCCATTTGTTGCGCATCGTCGGTACTCGCGAACTTAGCCAATAAGTCGGCTTCTTTGTTCTGTTTGCGCGGGATATGTGAGATGTCATAACGCTCAAGATTTGATAGTAGTTCTTGGACCAGAATGAGGTACGGAGCAAGCTTTCGTCCCTTTGCTTGGTAGTCTCCCCGTACTTGGTAAACCACCAACTGCGAGTCACAAAAGATTTCGACTGATTCGATCCCGAGTTCCCTGATGAGCTTCAAGCCAGCGATCAGTGCTTCATATTCGGCTTCGTTATTTGTAGCCGGGAAATCGAGCTTCAGGGCATAACAGATCGATCGGTTTTTCGGAGTTACAAGAACTACGCCCGCGCCGGAGCAACGGTCGTTTGATGCACCGTCAGTGTATAATTTCCATCGAACGGGGGGAATGATGTCATGATCGTCCGGTTTGATGGTATGGTAAACTCAGCGATGAAGTCTGCTAATGCTTGCCCTCGGATGGCTCTCCGTGGTAAGTACGCGATATCGAATTGGCTCAACTCGATGTTCCATCTTAGCAATCTTCCAGAAGTTTCCGGCCGTTGGAGTACCTGCCTCAGGGGTTGATCGGAATAAACACCGATTGAATGTGCTTGAAAGTACGGGCGAAGCTTTCGTGATGCAATCACCAAGCAATAAGCCAATTTCTCTATTTTAGGGTAATTCCTCTCGGCCCCTGTTAAACGTTTGCTAACATAATACACCAGCTTTTGGACTCGATCCTCCTCTCGTACCAAAGCCGCACTTATCGCATGTGGGGATACAGCCAAGTATACGTACAACATCTCATGGTCAACTGGTTTTGATAGCATTGGTGGGCTCTCCAGATGCCTCACCAGATTCCGGAATGCTTCCTCACAGCTAGACGTCCATTCAAAATTTCTCTTTCCTTTCTTTATTATGTCAAAGAACGGGATGCACTTGTCAGTTGCCTTGGATATAAATCGACTCAGCGCAGCTACTTTTCCGTTCAAGCTCTGTACCTGCTTTATAGTCCTGGGCGCTTGTACATCTCGAATAGCTTGGATCTTTTCTGGGTTGGATTCGATTCCCCTAGCGTTGACGATGAATCCCAAAAACTTCCCTGATGCAACGCCGAAAGAACACTTCAACGGGTTGATCTTCATGCCATAAAACCTGAGTATGTCAAACATTTCAGCCAAGTCTTGAATGTGGTCGTTTGACCGTCGTGACTTCACGAGCATGTCATCCACATAGACTTCCATGGTTTTACCCAGCTGGTCCTTGAACATTCGATTCACCAGACGTTGGTAAGTTGCTCCAGCATTCTTCAATCCAAAGGGCATCACTACATAGCAATACAGTCCGACATTTGTAACGAAGCTGGTGTGTTCTTGGTCTGGAATATGAATTGGGATTTGGTTGTATCCTGAGTACGCATCCATGAATGACAGTAACTCGTGTCCTGCGGTGGAATCGACCAACTGATCGATCCTAGGCAACGGGAAACTGTCCTTACGGCATGCTTTGTTCAAGTCGGAATAATCTACGCAAGTCCTCCATTTCCCATTCGCCTTCTTTACTAGCACGGGGTTGGATACCCATTCAGGGTAGAGGGCGTCGCGGACGAACCCATTCGCTTTGAGTTTGTCCACCTCCTCTCCAAGAGCGGCGGATCTCTCCGGATCCATTCCTCTCCTTTTTTGCTTGACTGGGACGTATTTCGGGTCTATGTTCAACATATGACTCGTGATGGCGGGAGAAATCCCACACATATCAGAATGCGTCCAGGCGAAAACATCAAGGTTCGCCTGGAGGAAGTCGCTAAGGTCTTCAGTCATTGCGGGGCCTAGCTGTGATCCGATCTTCAGTATTCGCGAAGGGTCGTCACGGCTAACTGAAATGTCAATTGTTAATTCTGCCGGTTCCGCCTTCTCTTCCCTGGGTTTCTCATCGTCGTCTCTTGGATCTATATCTCCGTAGATCCGAGAACTATGCCCGAGCCAGGGCTCGGGCACTATTTGTCAATTATCCGCATTGAGGATGCGGATGGGATTGTCTGCAACCTTTCCCTTTTTCCTTCGGTGGACCTCTCGGAGCTCGGCCACATAACAGGAACGACCAGCTGCTTGGTCGCCGTGAACAATGCCTACTCCTTTGTCAGTCGGGAACTTCAAAGTTAAACACCAAGGGGCTAACGCTGCCCTAAACTCAGCCAGGGCCGGCCGGCCCAAGAAAACGTTATATGGAGAATCCACATCCAAAACTACGAAGGGTAGAATCCGCACCCTCCGACGCTCGCCTTGTCCCAGTTCAACTGGTAACTCAACGTACCCCACGGCGTCGGTTGCCGCGCCGTTAAAGCCGTGTATACGAGCCTTGGACGGTTTCAGGTCTTTTGTTTCCAGTTTCATTTGGTCGTAAGCCTTCTTGAAGATGATGTTGACTGAGCTCCCGCAATCAATCAGAATTCTTTTTACATATGCTGGTCCGATCGTTGCAGATATGACCATGGGATCGATGGTCGGAGCCTCTATCTGATCAGCGTCTCTACTTCTGAACACAATATCGTCTGTCATTACATGCTGCTGCTTAGCAGGGGCCCCGTCCTTCGTGTTCGAACAGTACTCAAAATCTGCATGCTTCAAGGAACTTGCATATCGCTCCATCTCCTGCCAATTCTTATCCGCGGGGTGAGGCCCGCCGATAATTGTATTTATGACCAGTCTACCAACGGTCCGGGCAGGCTCCTCGGGATGACGTGGAGCTGGTGCATGACCTGGGTTGGACGTTCCCTGTCCTCCTTCTTGTGGATCCTTCACAAATTCTTGCAATTTCTTCTGCCTGATCAACTTCTCGATAGTGTCGTGCAAGTGTCTACATTCTTCCGTATTGTGTCCATAAGTCTCATGGAAGCGACAATATTTCCCGGTCCGCTTCTGTTCTTCGGTTGATTCTTTTGGACGTGGTTTCCTGTACTGAAAAGTATTGCAGGTGGATAGGTAAATGTTTTCAAGTGGGGCGTTTAGCGGAGTGTACTCGCTGTAGCTTGGAATTCTCGACTTCCACTTTCCTGCTTCTTTTCTTTTCCCTTGACTCCTTCCTCCGGACTCCTTGGGTTGCCCAGGCTTGTTCTGGACATTGACTTGGACCTTTCCCGAGCTGTCTTCCGATTGCTTCACAGCGATGTTGCTCTTTATTGACTCTTGGACAGGCCCTGGCGCCTTATCTCGTCGTACCCACCTAGCTTCCTCTCTTCTTATGAACTGGTGTGCCTTAGAGTAGAAACGCTCTAGCGTAGCTGGAGGTTTTCCTGCCAGCCAGTCTCCAAACTCAGAGTCTGGATCCACACCTCTCATTACAGCCATCAGAATTGCATGGTCATTGGGATTACTGACTTCAGTTGCTGCTACGTGGAACCTTTGCAAATATTCCTTCAACGATTTCCCAGGATTTTGGATTACACTTGACAGAGACATCGCGTCCTTTGGGCGCGTAGTGTGTATCCTGAACTGCTCAATAAACTTCTTTGCCAACTCCTCGAAATTTGATACGGATCGCGGAGGAAGTCGGGTGAACCACATAGTAGCGATCCCAGATAGAGTAATCGGAAAGCACCTACACTTGGTGGCATCATTCGCTCTGGCTGAATCCATTATCAATTCGTACCTCATGACATGTTGTCTAGGGCCAGTCTTTCCTTCATATGCAGGAATAGTAGGCATACTAAACTTCCTGGGGTACGCCGCTTGCAACACAACATCCGTGAACGGAGTATGACTTCTTGACACTCCCCAGTCATCATTTGATAAGCCCTGATTCTCTTTCATCAGTTGCCTGATCATGGCTGTCAGATCGGGTGTCTGTATGGAAGGCGGAAGGTTGGAGTCTGTTCTACGCGCCTGTCCATGCTGATGCCTCCTCTCTTGGCGATCTGCCAATCGTGCATCTTGAGGTTCGACATCGTTAGCATTTTGATGATCTGGGCCTCTATCTTCCATCTGTATCCCGGTCCTGAAGCTTCCAGCTCTTGCTTGGTCGCGGTCTCCAGCTGTTCGAACAGCAGCATCTACTCGCGCAGCATCAGTCTTACGGCGTCTGCGCCTGGGAGGTTCATCAGAGGAAGTAGAGCTGTCCGATGAGGAGTAAGCAGCGGGATTGCCCCCCAGCATTCTGTTGCTGCTGTTGAGTAAGTTGTGCCATCAGGTTGGCATTGGCTTGCATCTGCTCTCCTAGTTGTCTCCTACTTTCCCTGAGCTCTCTCATCAAGTCGTTGAACTCTATTCTGGTGACAACTGGAGTTTGGTCCTGAGTGGCAACTCCTGTATTTGGAATTGCTGGTTGATTGCTAGGCCCTGCTTGTTGCACGCTAGCAGTCTCGTGGGCATCCGCATTGTGAGAAGCTGACCTGGTACGTGGTCTTGCCATTGTAGAGTTATTGGTATGAACTCTGAGTAGAATCAATGGATGTCCTATCAGTGAGTCGTATCTTCTTTGGGGGATTTGTTCAATCCAGTAGCTTCAAAGCAGATCCTTGAGGTCTGAGAATTCAACTCTCAATGAAAGCACCAAAGTGTTAGCACCAAAATTGGTCACTAACCTCGTTCAGAAAGATTGTGTAGAGATATAAGTGATGAAAGTAAATTAAACAGAGAAGACAATGCTAATTTAAATGCAGAAAGTAAGAACACCAAATTTATAGTGGTTCAGCGTAATTGCCTACGTCCACTTTGTTCAACTTTATTGATTTCCTTTATAGTTGATTACAAATACAATTCGTGAATCAAATGCTTGAGTGAAGTTGTTAAGTAGAGAAGATGAGTCTTGAAAATGGCAGAGTCTCCCCGGTGTTTTCTCTCCCAAAAAAAAGGATCCATTTCACTGTGACCCTGCCCCTCTATTTATAGGCAAATATGGGCTGGACTTCCCAAGTGGGCTGGATAGCCGAACGCTCAAGCCCTAGTGCAGTGGTCGCTGTATGCCGAACCAGGTGTGCCGAACACCCTGATGCCGAACAATCCCTTCTATGCCGAACGATGTGGTTGATGTTTGGGAAGTGCAGGAAGTTTGTCAGTCGAAGCCGAACGCTCTTCTAGATGCCGAGTACTCCTGTTGCCGAGTATTCCAGATGCTGCCGAGTTCTCCTTGATACCGAGCAGTCTTGATGCCGAGCACTCTCGTATGCCGAGCAGTCTTGACGCCGAGCATTGGTTGACGCCGAGTACCATGGGATGCCGACCGTTCTCGTATGCCAAGCAGTCTTGACGCCGAGCATTGGTGGATGCCGAGTCCCACTGGATGTCGTGCGCTTCGCCGAGTCCTCCTGGATGCTGACCAGTCCTTCATGCCGAGTTCCAGCTGATGCCGAGTGCTCTTGTATGCCGAGTACTCCTGGATGCCGACCAGTCCTTCATGCCGAGTTCCAGCTGATGCCGAGCGCTCTTGTATGTCGAGTACTCCTGGATGCCGACCAGTCCTTCATGCCGAGTTCCAGCTGATGCCGAGTACTACACCGAGTACTCCTAGATGCCGATCAGTCCTTCGTGCCGTGTAGTGGTCAATGCCGAGCACTCAGTTGCCTGGTCAAATCTCCAGGAAACAATTGGAATGTGGTGAGACTCTACTTCCCCCATGGTTAGATTTAGGTGAAACCCTTCTTCAATTCTGATTCATCTCCAACATTATCTTCTCTAATCGTCCAATTCCTTCATTAAGTTTCTCACTAAAGTTTTCATTAATTCTTTGCTCCATCTCATCAGCTTCTTCTCTTCGATACAATGCTTCAATGTTTTGATGTCGATTAGCTCTTCTTGGCGGCATACTTGAAAACTTCACAAACACTTCAATTCTCGGTTTGGACAAATCAAAGATACCAAATGATGTACACGACTTAACCCGGCCTCGCGACTCAACTTGGCTCGGCTCAATTCAAATTCTCTTGGAGCGCAAAACAACACCTCGCGCAAATCCAAGCACCTTTCAACTTTTGATCCAAAAAGAAATGGATCGAAAACTCCCACTTTGTTGCAATTTGCGATGAACACGATGAACAACAACTTCTCGGCCTTGAATGATATTGCTTGGCTCGACTTGATCTCTTCAAACTTCTTCACAAAGAATTGGCTCCAAGACTCGATTTAGCTATGATTGGCTAAAACAAGCTCTGATACCAAACTGACGCAGCGGATTACACAAAACAAGGTAGATCGATGGAAATAGCAATCGGTGGATTGATGGATACTGGAATGCCCAAATTCGTTGATCCGAAGATACCGAATTCTAGCTATCTCTGACACGTTGATCGCGCACGATACCGTGAGGAGAGATCTACAATTCTTCGAGTGTTGATCAAGCGCACTTGATTCCGCGAATTGGCTTCAACGATCGAAGATTCGAGCGCACTCGAATATCGAAGGTGGAGATAGGAGATTACACTCGACTACCAATTTGGATGAAAGCACAAAGCTAACAAAAACGAAATTTTATTCAAATCAACTCAACTATTACAAATGGCACCACCGGCCTATTTATAGAAATTACAACTCAACACTGAAAATTGTACAACTCTTAAGTCGTCTCCGACTTATCACACCACGACCTAAAATAGACGACTCAAAAGTAGACGACTTACCATAAGTCATTCACGACTTATCAGACTACAACACAACCGCCTCAGTCGAATTAATAAATGCGACATAGTACAAAACATAGTACAACACATAGTATCACGACATACGACTTAAGCCCAAACGACTCAACGTATTTATACAACAAGGTTCGGCAAAGCTCCCACGACATACGACTTAAAACTAACGACTTATCAATGCTACGAGTTAACAGAGGTCGAGACTCAACAACAAACGACTTATCATTGCTACGAGTTAACAATTAGCGACTCAAGAGAAAACTGCTGCATCATGTCACGCGACCTAACTAGGTCGTAGGTCGTACGCGACTTATCTTGGGTCGTGAGCTCCCTTCTTCAGCATACTCGTTAGGTCGTAGATGACTTAAGCCTTCATTTTCCTTAGGTCGTAGACGACTTAAGCCTTCACTTACCGCTTGAGTTAAATCGTAAACAACTTATGACTTTGCAACCACTTAACTTCTTCACGGAATTCGTAGCCTGGGTTGCATTGTTAGGTCGTAGCCCTTTATCTCTTGCCGTGTTAAGTCGTGGACGACTTATAGCCGCTTCGCTATGTCGTGGACGACTTATGCCTTTGACAATTATGGGTTGCGCTGCATCAAAATAATATCGATATACATCATATAGCAACATAATAACTACATGTGCTAACATAGCAATTGCAACTAAAGCAATAAATGCAACCATCAAACAACTATCATCCAATAACATCCAACAAATCCATACCGAATCAATATACATTCACTTTTCATTAATATTCAATGAATTGGTTTTCAATTTAAATACATTTGATTCATTAACGTTGGAATTTATCAACATTCTTTTTCAATTCAATTAGTTTACATTCACTTTAGTTCACTTACAAGTCAAATTCAATTCTATTCAAATTTATTTACTTTCAATTTGAATTCAATTACATAGCTTTCAATTTCGCTAATTTACTTTCATTAACTCTTAATGAATTTATACACAATCAACTAACAATCCAATAACAACCAATGTTTATTCAACATAACCAAATTATTTAATTTACATCCAATTTGGTTCAACACCTTTAATTTCCAATTGGTTTGATATTCTATTGACTGACATTCAATTATTCAATTAGCTTTTAATGAATTAACACTTACATTAATTATTCCATATCAATTCATTTACATTAGATTGATTTACATTCAATTACTCATTAATTCAATTACTAATTCATTTTACAAATAAAATTGAATTTCATTTATATAACTCAAGTTCACATTCATTTAATAAATTCACTTTATTAATTTACTTTGATATCAAAATCAACTTCGTTCAACATCACTTAAGTTATATTCCAATTTCAAACAGCATTTGTTCAAATTAACTTAAGTTTCCACTTATAAATTAAATTTAGATTCCCATTCTAAATAAATTCTATTCAACTTTTACCAAAGTTAATTTTATTTCATATTATAAGTTCAAAACTCATTTCACTTATATTCATCAATTACAACTTGGATTTTTAAAACAAATCTGTTTATCACAACAAAACTTCAATTTCCAATTTACTATGGTAGCAAATCAATCACACAGAAACTGGAAAATGATACTGATGATGCTGCAGTCATCACCGTACTATTTCCCAGCAACAACAGTGAATTTAGTGCTTAAATTCTTTCAAAAACATTTCTCTGGAATTTTATTTCAGATTATAAATCACATTTATAAATCTTTTACTTATAAAATTTCACTTCTTATATATAAGATTATTTTACCATTGTAAATCATTTTAATTATAATTCCATAAATTATAATTCATTTGCTTATACAATTTCTTTTACAATTGTTGTTTTATTTGACTTATTCAACAACCAAACAATCAATACATATATACTTTAATAATTCTGAAAAAAATTATTTCTTTATATACAAAATATAATCAAGGTAAAATTATTTACTTTACCCAATTTAAAATGATACTATGTCGACTTGCCTCGTTTAAGTGTTTAGAAACCCCTATCGATAATATGGCGTCCCACATACCGACCAAAATTCACAAACAGCTCAACGGATAAGCAAACACATTATAAAACATTTTTATATTCACCAACAAATACGCGCTCGTATCTATTATTACACTCAAACTCATTCTAGAGTACTACTGACTCTATCTCTAATGAGTAATACCCAACAGAGCCATGGTTGTCGCTTAACCATATGCTCTGATACCACGTTGTAAGGACTCGATTTTTCGACTTCTGGATATCGACATCAATATGTCCATTGTATCGACTCCCGAGCCATCGAATGTCGGAAAACCGAATTCTTAGGGTTTAAGAAAGAAGAGGTAGAAGAAAAGATAGAAGAAAAGCAACAGGAAACACAAAAACAAAAACAATATCAGAATCTCACATTCGCAGTGGAAAAACATATAATAGATGAATGAATAATCTTTAATCAAAAGAACTATATCAGTTTATTACATTACATCACATCAAAGTGTACAACAACAATATACAATACAGCACGTCAATGGACAGTTATATAAACTTGTCCTCATACAGAATACACAGCGGAATAAATAATATCATATACAAGTGGTACGTCTCGCCATCCAGCTCGCCACTTTAGCTCCATAGCACTCCAACCTCCAGAATAACCTGATAACCTAACTCTAGACTGCCTATGCGGAAATTGGTGGGCACCTAGAGTTTAGGAAGGAAACAATAAACTCCAGGTCATTCATGGTGACTGGTGTGAGAACTTAAAACAGTTTATCTTTAAAACAAACAACATGAAGATTTTAAAGTCAATTTCGCAATGCTTTTGGAAAATGAGACTACCATAAGACCTCCCGCCACACACACAATGCAAACGTAGAATTGGAGGAGATTTCTTCTTATGATAGTCAAAGATGCTTACTACGCAAAATCAAATCCTTTTTGATATTATTATTAGTACATAGTGTAGAAAAATCATTTCAAAAGTATAATATAAATCTTAGCCAGCATAGGCATTCCGCACTTATGCCTACTATAGCTACCATGTTCAATAGCAGGTTACCGCCACATTCCATGGCAGGTAATACAACTAAAACCGTAAAAGTCACGTATTGTTTCATTGGATTTCCAACAAATGGTCAGGCCAAGGAACTTTCCATTGCCACATAGGTACGCCTCTGGAAAGACGACCCGAGAAATAACCTAACATTACGGTTAGATCTCTGCCAACACAAAGCCGGGTTACCCCTAACTGGGTAACTACTGACACGAATATGTCATCCCCTGATCGTAACCGATCTTCCCGAGGATCCTCGATTCCAACAACCACATAAGAATAATAATGCAGCAACAACATAGGTTAAATATCTGGGCTCCATACCATGATACCACCTCTATCCAGAAGGAATGACATACACTAAAGGGGCGCTACCCCCTAATAACCTTGCCGCATCTTTCCTGTTTTGACCATTTTCGGGATGTGAGGTCCGACGAAGTCTCGTCCACAAAGCCACGCTTTATACAAAAGCTGTGCTTTGGGTCAACAAATGATCAAAGTAATGATCACAAAGATAAATGATCAAACAAATGATCCTATCACAAATGATCAAACAATGATCATTTCACAGCAACACTCAGCATGCCACGTTACCAAATTGGGAATATATCGCTAGTAACCATTAACTACATAACCTCTGAGCTCGTACGTCTCAGAGAAGGGTGTTAAGCTAAGAGAATAAATTCTCCGCCACCAACAGAAATGTATTTGATAGAAACCAGCTTTATATCTTAATTTGTAATGTCAGACATACAATCCATACAAGTCTGTTCCGGGATCGAACAGAACCGAAGGCACTTCTTACGAAGCCTTTGCAAATCCGGATAGTTTCCTAATCACGTCCGGACTTCCCGTCACTAAGGGTGATAAAATCTCTATATCGGAGATCAGCCGATGCAGAGTAACTCGACGGTAATCCTTCCATTTTCAAAAATATCCGGTCTTCAACACCGGTCATCAAATGCGATCCATTACGACGTATCACATATTCGGAATGGGTTATACGACCCAAAGGTCCTTTCCCGGCTAACCCGAATAGTGAGCGCTTATTCAAAAATAAGTGTGGCATTCAAATTCAAACAAATCACAACAAATACCCATTCAAGGTAATTATTGATAGTCGGTTATTTAACTATCAATAGGTCTGCACAACATCATCAGATTCCAAATAATTTTCCAAATTATTTATCTTCCAAAAATATCTTTACAAGATATACATATAATTTTCCACACTTAACCATTTGAAACAAATTTCAAATATTCACTTTCAATTTATCTTTAAAAGATAAAATCTCAAAACAGTTCATTTCATATTGGAAAACATTTCCATACTTATTTAATAATAAGTATATCACAAATCCATTTATTTTCAACACTTGGAAAATATTCAATATACTTAAATCATAATTAAGTATATATTTCATTCTTTAAGGAAAACGTTCTCTTAAACACATTTATTTGAGTCAAAACGAATGTTACGTAAAACATCGTTACGACAACTCAAAATCACTAGTATAGGGATTCGAAATTAAGATAGATATATAAATCCCAATACAATATAAAACATTTCCTTTCAAAAATCATTTACTATAACAACAGTGTTATAGTCCACCATTTCCTTATTTCTCGAAAACGTCTATTTCAACAATGAATGTTGAAATCTATGTATTCGATACTTAACACGTTTTAAAACATCTTTTAAAACAGTTACTTCATTTCGTAATATCACTTCTCCAAAACATATCCATTTATTTAATAATATATTCAATGTCCAAAATCGTGAATATAATTCGTTATCCAAATTCAATATTTCTACACATTTTATTTAAAGGATTATTCACTGTCCAAAATCGTGAATATAATTCCTTTAATAAGCTATAATAATTAACTTATCAAAATAAGTCATTTCTTAGATTTACAAAACAATATTTATAAATTCCATTTATATTTTATAACCACTTCAAGTTATAAAAATCACTTTATTAACAAATTCTATCCATATCCCATTTACACGCCAAAATCTAATTTATAAGTAAATTACTTATAAATCTTTTATTTCACAACATCTATTCATTTTATAACTTCACATTTTAAATCTATTAATTTCATTCACTTATGAAATCCATTTATACTTCTTTTTTACACTTATAAAAACTCGTTTTATAATTCCAATATTTTAATTTTTAAATATCAACTTTATAAATCTTTTATATAAATCATTTATAACAATCCAAAAATCCCAATTTAAACCACTTTACAAATTAATCAACTTTTTATTTCAAAAACCACTTTTCGCTTATATTTCACAAATCTCATAATTTTCATAACACGAAAATTATAACATTTATTTATTTAAAATGAATCAATTCCAAAATTCAATAAAACGTATACTTTCAAAAATCACTATAAAAATCCTTTATAAATCAAAATTGTTATTTTTAAACTTCAAAAATGGATCCGATGATGCAACAGCACCAATCATCAATCACGACAATCAAACATCACATATCATCATATGATAATAGAATATATCACAATATCGTAAATAAATCAACACGGTGAGGAATCCAGTCGGATCCCTCCAACCTGTTTCCCTGCATCCACAGATGTTAGCACAATACCAATTCCGTTCCAATACGGAATATCGCGGTATATGGGTTTAATAAATATTATCCGCTATTATGCGGCGCAATAGGGTCTCATCCGCTATAAAATGCGGGAAATTAACTCCAAGTACAATAATAATACCAATTTCACTTACGGTGAAATGTTCGCGGTATATGTTTTTAATAAATAACCTCCGTTTAATAACGGCGTATAATGTCTATTTCAATCAACAACAGATAACAATTTATCATCCAGGCATACAATCAACAATTTTAAATCTAACTATTTAAAATTAACATCGAACAATTTCGATTGAGCGAGAAGTTCTCACCTTGATTTCAATAACAGTCGTAGCGGTTTATTTCGAATAAAATTAAACGGGCGTTTAATTTTACTCAAAATTTTCACTAGCTCAAATAAATTCCAATCCAGCTCCATGGCGTAGCGCTCAACCATACGATTCCAACGCAACTGGTTTCGTGCGTTTTCGACCTCGTATCAAAGAGTTATAGCAGTTTAAAGTTTATACAAATTATAATTATAAACAAATTTCATTTTCTTTTATAATTTAAAACCCACTGTACATCTCAGCCGTTCAAAACATGCTAGCAAATCAAGGCCGTGCTTTTGTTTTCTTCCATCTCCAGGTGATGTTCGAACGCAAGAAACCCATCAAGGCCGTTCGAAACCCTAATACACGCGACCCAACCACTCGCCTAAACGACGATCAGATGATGTCGTTTCGAAGCCCCACTCCACCTCGACTTCCGTGCCAAATGCCATGAATTCTGGTCGCCTATGGGCTTCGAAAAACGCGCGCGACTTCCGGTCGAACACGAGAGAACTGCCATCGATTCGCTACGTTTTACCCCATCATAACCGTATAGATGGAGAGATCTTGCTACACTCTACAATGTTGTAGTTAACAACTTTTTGTAATTGTTAACGGATTGGAAGAGATTGAGGAAGAAAGGAGAATGATTTCTGGCCACTGAAAATATTGGAGGCGGCTGAACTAGAAACCCTAGGGTTTTGATGCAAATGTGAATAATGAGGTCTTTTTATAGAAAAATACGCGAAACACTATTCACAAAAAAATTTCCGAACTCCAAATCGGGCGTGCCGGCTGACGCTCCTAAGGTTTACCTCGCATTCCGAACGAAATGGAACGTGTTCCGAGAGCTAATTCGATCATCTGTGCGAGTTACGGAATTAAACGATCAATTTTAAATTAAACCGATTTAAACCGATTTCGATGCGTTTCGAGCTGCCACGGTCAAACGACAACTCCGATTGCTATGAAAATTGAAATCTGATAATAACAAACTATTACGGATCCAATGGAACTAGTTTCGTCCAATTCTGAGACTGTTTGAAAAATGGCTAATTTCACTAGTCGATTAAATATTAAAATATTCAATTTTCACAGATTAACTAAAAATTCAATTTTAAAAGTTCTATAACATCTCTATAACTTCAATATGATTTAATATAAATTTATAAATCATTTTCATTCACATTTAATCCAGATTTCAATTATTTCTAGAATTTCAACTATTAAATTATCGATTTAATTATCCAATTAAATCCAGATATTCGAATTTTAAATTATTCAACTTATTATTTCTATTTATTAATATTTAAAATCAATTAAATATACGAATTTTAATTGACAGAAATTCTGGGTCGTTACATTACCGGATTTTCCATCTCTCAAGGATCCATCAAAATATCAATATATAGTAGAATACGATATATATATATAATGTCTAATCAGTAAAATAAATATTTTTCTTAGCGTTAAGGCTTTACATTAATCCCTCTTAACGTGTTTTTAAGTATTGTCGCACAATTTGCATATAACGCCCCAGTAGCACGTCGGGGGATAGGGATGCGTCGTGATACGACAAAACTAAACCAAAATCGTAGTGGTCTCGTATAAGGATAAAAGTATGAAAAGGCAAGTGAGGCAATGCCCAAGATAGGATACTACCAATTCGGGTCGCAGGGCTGGTCGTAACTCATCGTAGCCACGACCGCCCACCGCGTCCATCCATCCCATATCGAGTCAAAGGAAGGTCATTCCAAATTAAGGTGCACCAATCCAAACCAGCATCAAAAGTAATAGTATGGACCAAGTCCAAGAAGAAAGGGGAAGAACGGATGTCCGCTATAGGTAATTAGCCTCATTGGCCCTGTCAAGCCATCCTATTTTAGTAATTTCAAATTGGCACAAGTGCCGGGGTCTATCCATCATCGTTCTTTTTCTTCAAATCCGACAAAATACACCAAATCCAACCACTTCATTCTGGAGTCTTCTCCGCGTACACAGTTTTTAAAGTGGTTCCAATATTGATAGAGAGTATGCCAATAAGAGACGCCAGTCTCTTTAACAACCAAATGTCGTTTTACACACCGGTTGGTTCTTTTACATTTCGAAAACAATTCATACTTGATATCAAAATATCATATTCACTTCAGAATATCATTCATTTCAAAATCATTATATTTACTTCAAAATGTCACATTCAGTTCGATATGTCAATTCACTTCAAAATTCAATTCGAATAACAATTTAGGTTATAACTTCATTTTAACCCAATTCGCATACAACGATTTAAATATAAACATTCCAGCCTTGCACGGTTTGAATTTTTAGAAAATAGTTTAAATAGTTTTAAATAGCTTAAAAGGTTAAAATAGTTTGAATAGTTGAAGTATTAAAATAGGTTATATATTAAATGATTTGAAAATTTAAATACTTTGGAAATTTAAAAAGATGAATTTAACGGTTTATAGGAAAATGGTTTATAGTGAAAATAATTTCAAATTCAAAACTGTTTCTTCCAGTTTCCAATAAATCTAGATTCAGGTCCAAATTTAAATCAAACTGATTCAATTTCAAATCTTTCAACTCAAATTATATTTAATCTCAACTCAATTCAAATCGACTCAATTTCGATTTTAATTCGAATTACTTAAATTTTGAAACGTTCATTTTAACTTTAATTTCGATTCAACGATTCAATTCAATGGTTTAAATTTCAATTCAATTCTTATTTTAAACCATTTCAATTTATATCAGTTTCGAGTTCGATTACAAAATACCGATTTAAATTACTTAAATCAATTTAAACTTCAATGTTCACATTTTAGATTCAAATGTTTAAAATAATTCAATTCCGAGCCCAAATTTGAAATATCGATTTATATCACTTTTACTTAAATAACTTCAAAGTTCAAGTAAAAGTTCAAACCTTTTAAAACAATTCAATTTCTATAATTCAAGTCATATTTCAATCATAACTTAAAATTCCAAATAAATGTTTTAAAACAATTTCTTTTAACAATTTTAATTTCAACATTTCAAGCTCGAGTTTGAAAATAATATAATTCCCATATTTCGATTCAATTTTATTTTTATAAAACAAATTCATTTGAATAAATTCAAATCCAAGAATTTAAAATCATTTAATTTAACCAATCGGTGTTCGTATATAATTTTCTATCCTATGGCCAAGTGAATAGTTATTCTGATTTTAATTTCAGGGATGGATATATATATATATATCATTTCGATCCAAATCAAAGTGTTCATAGGTATATATCATTTCAACCTATTTATTAATTTATTCGAAATAATTCAAATAACAGTTTTATATACTGTCAATAATATACAGGGTGGTAACATGATATATATAAAATAAATAAACATCCAATCATCCAAAATAACAACCAATAGCCATCCGTCACAATCAACATCCAAATCAGTCAATAAATCATGACAGTTAACCAGTTATTAATAATCAGGTATTTTACTAGCAGTTTAATTCCTATTTCAGTTTAACTGTAAATTCAAACTCTAATAGTTTAATTCCTATGTCACAATTAAATGTTAGTTCATTTACCAAACATCAATCAATAAAATTAAATCACTTCATGATTTTGACTTAACTAACATAAAAAATTATTTTAATTATTCATGAGCTTATAAAACACTCACCTTTATTTGAAACTAAAAAAATTTCAGCTTCAAATAATTTCCAATTCGATTCCATGTCGTATACTTCGTCGACACGAATCCAATGCAACTCGTTTCGCTCGAATCCGACCTCGTATGGAAAAGTTATTAATAAATTGGCATAACGAATAATTAAAACTTAATTAACAACTTAACTAACAAAGTCAATTAACAAATAATTAAACTAATTAAACTAACCCTCTTTTCCTCGTTCATCGTTCCCGCTCTACCCTGGCAACGGTACATTCGTGAGTAACTTTTTTTTATATCTCGATCGGTCACCGCTTTGCTCCAGGCGAACCATCGTCGACCCTCTGCCATGACCGCACTTGCCTGCTACCCTACAAAACCCAAAACTACGCCGAATTCGTGCATCGATTTTGGCGATCTCGAGCCGATTTGCCTCGATCCAACTGTTGGATGTGTAGAGCTCGACAAGATCTTCAACTTTCCTTTTGGAGGAATTCAATTTCGATGAACTAATTTGGAGAAAATAAAGAGAGAAGATGGCAAATTTTCAGCCATCAAAATCATATGAACGGCGCTGAAGAATAACTAGGGTTTGGCGAAATAAAATATAACGTGGCTTATTATATAAGTTTCCGACTCGATTCACACATAAATTTTTTGAATTCCAAACGAAGCGTGCCGCCTGGCGTTCTATATGTTATACTCCTATTCCGAACACAATTGAATAGATATCGGGAGCCAATTCCATCATATTCAGAAGATAACTTTTCAAAATCAAATTATTTTAATTAAATTCCTTTAATTAATTTCTACGCGTTTTAAGCTCGCACGACCAAACAATAAGTCCGATCACTACGAAACTATCCTATAATAATTCACTATTACGGATTTGATGAAACTGGTTTCGTTGAAACCCGAGACGGTGCCCAAAAAGGTTATTTTTACGCGTTAATTAAAATATAAAATTTTCAATTTCTATTTATTCACTTTAAATTCAATTTTAAAAGTACACAAACTTCATTCTTATTTAAATAAAATTTAAATTAACTTTTGAAATCATTTTCATTCATATTAAATTCAGGATTTGATTATTTAAATAATTTCCAACATTACAATTTCAAATGAATTTTAGTTATCAAACAATTATTCTATTTTCATCTAAATATTTCAACATTTATTATTCAGTTCTTTCTATTGATTATAAACACTTCCAATACATAAAATTCCATTTCAATACTTGTTATTGCCTAAATCGTCGAAATTGGTTATTTCAAAATTGTACTCAAGTTCATATTCAATAAACTACATTAATAAATCATTAAATTTTATTTCTAACCATTTTTATTCAATAATAATTTCAAATTTAATAATTTAAAATAGTTAAAAATACGGGTTGTTACAATCTCCCCTACTCAAAACTTTTCGTCCCCGAAAAGGGATTAAGTAAGGAATTTTATATAAGATATATTTTACTTAAAATAATTAACATATAAAACATAAAATCTTATTAGAAAACCTTTACCATGATTCCACTACGCCACTCTGATATCGGCTTTACAAAAATTAGAACTTATTTACAAAAGCAAGTTATTATTATTATTTTTTAAATATCAAAATTTTTCTAACACCCGGATTTACAAAAAAATTTGGCAGTGTCTCCTTTGCGCGACTCGATCGTAAAAATTTACAATATACAAATATAACCAAATATATATCTCATCTCAATGATGAGGCATCCCGTAGGGAAAAAATATAAAATTACGGTATGTAATCCAAGATATGTACCTTATTATTATTAATACGAGCGAGTTCGCTCATATTAAGCAAGCAAAGCAAATCAAACCGTGTATACGTCCAAACGGTCTTCGTGTGTACCTATCTCAACTCAATTTAGAATATTAGTTGCATTTAAAGGATATAGAAAGCATGTATGGGTTTAATAGAACTGCATAACATGAATTCTAAATCCAAACTATAAACACATGCACTAATACACAACATAACAATCATATGCAATCAAAAGCAGTAATAACAATGGTTTGCAAAAAAGAAACCATTCAACCATTAATATCCATCCAATCAATTCATAACTATCACAATTTACATTTTCCAATGTCAATAGTTAATTTATACACTATCATTTCTTATTAACATCCAATTTTTACTAACGGTTAATTGGTTTGCTTCAAATTGATTTACATCTATTGTATTTACATTCAATTTATTCATATTTCAATTATTTATTCAAATTTCAATTATTTTACTTTTTTGCTTAACAACATTTCATACCAAATTCATTTATGGACCATTTTATAAAATCATTTCATTTAACCTTATTTAAGTTAATTTTATTTCATTGCCACTTAGTATATTCTCTTTAATACTAGTACATTTATAAACCATTTAAGTTTATTATAAACATTTTATAAAGCATAATTCATGTTTATTATTACTTTATAACTTAAGTCCTTATTAATTCATTGATTCACTTCATTAGTTCATTTCATTAATTCATATAATTAACTTATTTCATTAATTCATTCCATTCAACTTGACTTAAGTAAAATTTCATTTCATAATTCAAATTTCAACTTCTTATTTCATTAATCATTTCTTAAGTTTATAATCATTTTATACAGATCTATTTTCTTTTACACAATATTATTCAAATTATAATTATCTCAGAAAGCTACAATTAAATCTTAAAACATCCTTTGCAATTTATTTTTTATTTTACAACCAATTTACAAAGATATGACATAATTTATTATTTGTTTACGTTCTCTTAAGTTCATATCTAAATAGTATTTTCTTTTTTACTACTCAAATTATTCATTTAATATTTCTTAGAACATTAACTAAGTGTATAACATTTCTTATAACAACTTAATTTAATTTTTATAAATATTTCTTTAAACACAATTTCAATTTGAAACATTTTTATTACTTATGTCCAAAATTGTATAATACATATTCATATTTAACATTTCAACTTTTTAAACATTTCCGATAAGTTTTATATATGTTTTTAGAATGTAAATGAGTGTTATACAAATTTATCTTATTCATTTTAGTTAACAAGAATGTTCAATAGTTTACACATATTAAATTTCCATTATCTTGAAATTTAAGAGTTATAATTTAATTTCTCATATTTCATTTAAACACTTAGCTTCAATTTCTTATTTCTCATTTTAGAAGTTTTCAACTATTCAAAAAAAATTCACTTTATTCCTACAACTGAAAATCATTAATTAACAGGAACTTAAGAATTCAAATACCGGATTCAAATCATTTGAAATAATATATATACTCATATCTTTTATATATATCAAATCATATTTAGAAATTTTAAATCAAATTCTATTTATCAAACCAAATGCATAGCAAAGCACTAAGTGGCCTCCCCCACTTTGAAACTTGAAAATGAATGTCGATGATGTGGCCGTCATCACCGAAATTATTTTTCAACGACATAAGAGGAGAGTACTGGACTTATTTCCTTTTAATTCCTTTTGAAACACTTTTATTCGTAAATATTTTTAAATACTACTAATATTATTTTCAAAATCTTAGATTTTTTTTCAAAGGCACCCGAATACAAGTTCCCAAATTCTCAGTATTTTTATCCTTTCTATTTATAAGCTATATTATAAATATACTTATACAATTCCATTACCGTATTATGAAAACATTTCGTTAATTTACATCCTTGTAATTGTAAACAATTTTTATTGTAATTAGATTTCAGTTCAATCTAATTATCGAACGCTTCGTGAAATAGAGTTCACAAAGTATTCGTTTTTAGTTTAATTCAACCAATAAACGATGATAACTAAATATATCATCTCCTAACAAACAACATTCATTAATAATCATACAGGTTTATGAAAATTATCATTTTATATATAAGATATAATTTAGGTAAAATTATTTCATTTACCCTCTTTTAAAAAAATATTATGTCGACTTGCCTCGTTTAAGTGTTTAGAAACCCCTATCGATAACATGACATCCCACGCACCGACCAGAATTCATAAACAACTCAATGGATAAGTAAACACAATAAAAAACATTTTATGACACTAACAAGTACACGCTCTCATATATATACACTCTAACCAACTCATTCTAGGGTATTACCACCTTATCTCTAATGAGTCAAACCCCACAAATCTAAGGTTATCGTTAAACCAAAGCTTTGATACCAACTGTGATGACCCGCATTTCGGAGGGTTTAAATCGACAATAATCCACACATGTCCAACTCAAACAATCTGAAACATAGATAATCAATGGGGTTAATTAAGAAAAATTAGAAAAGAAGAAAACAAATACAGAATCTCGCAGCGGAATGATAAAATATAATAATTAAATAAGCAGTTAATGAAGCTGTTTATACTATACATTTGATTATAATTTTACAACATCTATCAGAGTTATATATACAACAGAACTAAATAAAACAATGCAGCAGAACAACATGATGCAGGGAATAATACTAGTAATAACAATATACCAAATCTTCGTCTTCGTCCTCCAAAAAATAGTCTTAAATATGCTGAAAACTCATGGCTGACCCGAGCGTAATGAAAAGACAAAACACTCGGATCAGGACTAAAATATCCTCATGTGAGTCAAATCAATATCACATATAACAGAAGTGTAATAACGTTAGAGATGTTTATGGGGTTTTACATCTCCTATCCAGTGTATAACGTGCGTGCAATAACTTAAGAGATGTTACGGGATTTTCCATCTCTTAAGGATTCGTCAAAATATCTATATATAGTAGAATACGCTATATAATTTCTAATCAGTAAAATAAATATTTTTCTTAGCGTTAAAGCTTTACATTAATCCCCCTTAACGCATTTTTAAGCATTATCGTACAGTTTGCATATAACGCCCCAGTAGCACGTCGGGGGATAGGGATGCGCCATAATACGACAACACTAAACCAAAATCGTAGTGGTCTCGTATAAGGATAAAAGTATGACAATGCACATGAGGCAATGCCCAAGGTAGGATACTACCAGTTCGGGTCGCAGGGCTGGTGGTAACGCATCGTAGCCACGACCGTCCACCGCATCCATCCATCCCATATCGAGTCAAAGGAAGGCCATCCTAAATCAAGGTGCACCAATCGAAACCAACATCAAAAGTAATATTGTGGACCAAGTCCAAGAAGAAAGTCAAAGAACGGATGTCCGCTAGGCGTAATTAGCTTCATTGGCCCTGTCAAGCCGTCCCGTTTTAGTCATTTCAAATTGGCACAAATGCTGGGGTCTATCCATCATCGTTCTCATTCTTCAAATCCGGCAAACATACACCAAATCCAACCACTTCATTCTGGAGTCTCATCCACGTACACAGTTGTTAAAGTGGTTCCAATATTGACAGAGAGTATGCCAAAAAGAGGCCCCGGTCTCTTTAACAACCATACGTCGTTTTACACACTGGGCTGTTCTTTTACATTTCGAAAATAATTCATACTTGATATCCAATTATCATATTCGCTTCAAAATATCATTCATTTCAAAATCATCGTATTTACTTCAAAATGTCATATTCAGTTCGATATGTCAATTTCACTTCGAAATTCAACTCAAATTACAATTTAGGTTATAACTTCATTTTAACCCAATTCGCATTTAAATCAACGATTTAAATATAACTATTCTAGCCTTGCATGGTTTGAATTTTTAGAAAATAGTTTAAATAGTTTTAAATAGTTTAAAAAGTTAAAATAGTTAAAGTATTAAGATAGGTTATATATTAAATGACTTGAATATTTAAATAATTTGGAAATTTAAAAAGATGAATTTTAAAATGGTTTATAGGAAAATAGTTTATAGTGAAAATAATTTCAAATTCAAAACTGTTTCTTCCCATTTCCAATAAATCTAGATTCAGGTCCAATTTTAAATCAAACTGATTCAATTTCAAATCTTTCAATTCAAATTATCTTCAATCACAACTCAATTCAAATCGACTCGATTTCAATTCGAATTACTTAAATTTCGAAATGTTTATTTTAACTTCAATTTCGATTCAACGAAATTTCAATTTAATTCTTATTTTAAAAAATTTCAATTTATATCAATTTCAAGCTCTATTTCAAAATACCGATTTAAATCACTTAAATCAATTTAAACTTTAATGTTCAAATTTTAGATTCGAATCTTTAAAATAATTCAATTCCTAGCCCAAATTTAAATATAGATTTATATCACTTTTACTTAAATAACTTCAAAGCTCAAGTAAAAGTTCAAACCTTTTAAACAATTCAATTTCTACAATTCATGTCATATTTCAATCATAACTTCAAATTCCAAATTAAATTCTTTAAAGCAATTTCTTTTAACAATTTTAATTTCAACATTTCAAGCTCGAGTTCGAAAATAATCCAATTCCCATATTTCGATTCGATATTATTTTTATAAAATAAAATCATTTGAATAAATTCAAATCCAAGAATTTAAAATCATTTAATATAACAAATCCGGTGTCAGTATATAATTTTCTCTCCATGGCCAAGCGAATAGTTATTTCGATTATAATTTCAGGGATAAATATATATCATTTCAATCCAAATCAAAGTGTTCTTAGGTATATATCATTTCAACATATTTCTTAATTTATTCGACATAATTCAAATAATAGGTTTATATACTGTCAATAATATACAGGGTGATAACATGATATATATAAAATAAATAAACATCCAATCATCCAAAATATCAACCAATAGCCATCCATCACAATAAACATCCAAATCAGTCAATAAATCATGACAGTTAACCAGTTATCAATAATCGGGAATTTAACTAGTAGTTTAATTCCAATATCAATTTAACTGTAATTCAAACTCTAACAGTTTAATTCCTATGTCACAATTAAATGTCAGTTCATTTATCAAACACCAATCAATAAAATTAATCACTTCATGATTTCGATTTAACTAACATAAAAAAAATTAGTAATTCGTGAGCATTATAAAACACTCACCTTTATTTGAAACTGAAAAATTTTCAGCTTCAAATAAATTCCAATTCGATTCTATGTCATAGATTTCGTCGATACGAATCCAATGCAACTCGTTTCGCTCGTATCCGGCCTCGTATGGAAAAATAATTAATAAATTAGCATAACGAATAACTAAAACTTAGTTACCAACTTAGCTAACAAAATTAATTAACAAATAATTAAACTAATTAAACTAACCCTCTTTCCCTTTTTCATCGTTCCCGCTCTACCCTTGCAACAATGCACGCGCGAGTAACTTTTTTTTTCTTCTTATATCTCGATCGATCACCGCTCTACTCCAGGCGAACCGCCTCCGACCCCTACCGCGACCGCACTTGCTTGCTCCCCTCACGAGCGCGTTGCGCTAGCCTCAAGCACGGTCATCGTCAATAACAAAACCCAAAACTGCACTGACTACGTGCATCGATTTTGGCGATCTCGAGCTGATTCGCCTCGATCCAACCGTTGGATGTGTAAAGCACGACGAGATCTTCAACTTTTCTTTTGAAGGCATTCAATTTCGATGAATGGATTTGGAGAAAATGAGGATAGAATATGGAAAATTTTCAGCCATTAAAATCGTATGAATAGCGTTGAAGAATAACTAGGGTTTGGCAAAATGAAATATAACGTGGCTTATTATATAAGTTTTCGACCCAATTCACACATAAATTTTCCGAACTCCAAACGAACCGTGCCAAATGGCATTCTATATGTTATACCCTATTCCGAACACAATGGAGTAGGTATCGGGAGCCAATTCCATCATATTCAGAAGATAGTTTTTCAAAATCAAATTATTTTAATTAAAATCCTTTAATTAATTTCTATGCGTTTCAAGCTCGCACGGCCAAACTATAAGTTCGATCGCTACGAAACATGAAATCCTATAATAATTCACTATTACGCATTCGATGAAACTAGTTTCATAAAAATCCAAGACAGTGCCCAAAAACGCTATTTTACACGTTAATTAAAATATAAAATTTCCAATTTCTATCTATTCACTTTTAAATTCAATTTTAAAAGTAAACATTCTTCATTCTTGTTTAAACAAAATTTAAATCAACTTTTTAAATCATTTTTATTCATATTAAATTCAGGATTCGATTATTTAAATAATTTTCAATATTAGAATTTCAAATGAATTTTAGTTATCAAACAATTTGTTTATGCCAAAAATGGGCATCAACATCCAATAGAATCTAGTAGAGATTAAACGAAGAATGAAATTAAAACAGTGCAAATATCATAATGAACACATAGATTTTTATAGTGGTTCGGCAATCTTGGCCTATGTCCACTTTATATTTTTATTGATCTTCCACTTCATTATCATTGCAAGAATGTTTAGATCAGCTGGAATCCATTAGTACAAAAGTGAAGAATAAAAATGACAGAGAAAGAAGGATTTCTTTTCTGATGCCATGCCTGTTTTATTTATAGGGGAAGACGTGCACGGATCGGACTGAAATTCTGGCAGAAGGTTCGGGAGACCAAGGCATGGCTACCAAAAAATTTGCAAGCCCATCGGGGCCCACAATAGGGATCGGTACCGATCCCTATAAGTGCATCCAAATGGGCAGCGATCCCTATGAGGGATGCCCCATGATGTTAGCTACTTGCTGCCCAAATTTTGTGCATTTCTGATGTACGATTTGTGAGATATCGCATTTTCCATGAAGTAGTGTTGCTTGAATTCCGATCTCTCTAGAGGGATACGTACCGATCCCTCCAACTTGCTCCAAATGCCATGCGATACCTATGGGGTGTTCCACACATCCAAATTAGCTTATACTCCAAGTTTCATGTTGATAGCATCCGTAGATTTTGAGTTATTGACCGATCATTTTTGCAATAT
The DNA here is from genome assembly GCA_030737815.1 of Allium fistulosum. Lineage (NCBI taxonomy): Eukaryota > Viridiplantae > Streptophyta > Magnoliopsida > Asparagales > Amaryllidaceae > Allium > Allium fistulosum. The sequence continues at coordinate 74,677,981 of CM060903.1, forward strand.
GTAGTGGAAGCTGAATATGGACGATCTCTTTTATACTGATACCTTTTATACCGATCCCTTTTGATAGGTGAAGTAATTTTCCTATAACTTGAGTGTACGAACTCCAAATGACTTGAAACTTAAAATATAGCCCCATGGGGCCTTCCGTGTCACTCTATATCGGCCTTACCAAGTTTGGGATAAAAATTGATGATATGTACCGATCCTCTAGGAAAGAGATAGGCATTGATCCCTGCCCTGGGGGAGGCATTACTCCATACTTAGAATATTCTGGAGAGTCTATCTCTTGGCCTCGATTTATCGTCGCTTCATATCATTGCCTATGGTTGATCTCTGAGCCTAATAATCATCTCTCTAGGCTGTCTTCCTCGGTGGTCGTCTAGTCTAACTTGTCTAGTCGGGCCAAAAGGCCAGATAACACTTGCCCCCCAAAGTACGTCTTGTTGCGTACATGATGTGCTTTGAATTGAAGCAAGTTAGAGTCGCCGGAAACAAATCCATTCAGTTTCTTGAATTGTCACTATCCTTCCGTTGAATTATCTTCCTAAAGTGTTGTATCCCACTTTGATCGTCATGACGCTTGGTCGATTTCCAATAGTATAAATTCAGGATTGTATTCCATTAGTTGCTATCTGTGTCCGGTTCTACAGGTCTAGTAAGCTTTGGCTATCTGATCCAGCCTTTTCATTAATAACTCTAGGTGAAAATTCAATTTCTATCGATTTCGAGAAATCGCATCTTTTGAATAAACATGTGCAGGTTCAGGTACATGTTCTTGTCATTGGCTCCCGAATGCATTTGTACGCTCACGAGTCGTCCCCAATTCCTTCTAGTTTAATTGCAATTGGATTGCAATTCCTTGTTTATATATTATTTTCTTAAATAGGGGTTGTAATCAGCCACTCGATAAGAGGGGACTTCAAGTTCTACACGGATGATGGCCTCGGATCCATAAGCAAGGATGAATGGAGTATGGCCAGTTGTGGACTCGTGGATGGTTCTGTTAGCCCATAATGTTGTTGGGAATTCATCCACTCATTTACCTCTAGCGTTTTCCAAACGTTTCTTCAAAATAGACTTTATGATTTTGTTCACAGCTTCAGCCTGTCCATTTGCTTGAGGGCAAGCAACTGCCAAAAATCTCTTTTTAATATGATGCCGACGACAGAAGTCTTTAAATTTAGCGCCGTTAAATTAGTTTCCATTATCTGTTATAATGGTTCGTGGAAGGCCAAAATGACAGATGATGTTCCGGACAATGAAGTTGATTATTTTCTTCATCGTGATCATGGTTAAAAGTTCTGCTTTAGCCCATTTAGTGAAATAATCAACTACTGCGATGGCGTATTTCGCACCACGTTTAGAATCGGCAAGAAGCTGATGATGTCAATACCCCAAGTGGCAAACGGCTATGGAGTGACCATTTGAGTAATTTTCGTCGGTAGGGATCTTGGAATTTTTTCAAACATCTAGCACTCATCGCATTGTCTAGCGTGATCGGCTACATTTCGATTGACATTTGGCCAGTAATACCTATAGCAGAGTATTTTCTTTGTCAGGGTTTGCCCTCGGGTGTGATCGCCGCATTCTTCTTCATGGACTTCTCTCAAGAGTCGTTTGATTTCATCATGGGCCATACACCGAAGCAGGGGAACGAAGAAACCCTTTCTATACATGATTCCTTCTTGAATGATGTAGCGTGAAGCTTTTAGGAGGATATGTCGTTTTTCATTCCTCCATTCAGGAAGAATTCCCCATTTGATAGGAGTCATCCATGACTCCTTTTCTAGCTCCGTCTCCAAGATCTAGTCGATCTCCATCTATCAATGCTTGGAATGTTAAGTACTTCAACCGGGACAAAGTCTATTTGTTGCGCATCCTTAGAATTGGCCAGCCTGGCCAGTGACTCAGCCTTTTCATTTTGTTCTCTAAGGATGTATGTAATGGTGTAATACTTGAAGTCGACCAGTAGCTTTTGGACCCAACTGGGATAAGGAGCAAGACGCTGCCCCTAGTAAGATAATCTTCCCTAACTTGGCATACTACTAACCAGAAATCACAAAAGATATGTAAAGTTTCCACTCTCGGTTCTCTAGCAAGTTTGAGCGTGGCGATCAAGGCTTCATAATTAGCTTCATTATTTGTTGTAGGGAAGTTGAGTTTAAGGGCTTGGCAGATCGATTATTCCTCGGGAGTCATTAACTCAAATCTGACGCTAAAACACCGATCATTGGAAGTTCCATCTGTGTACATTTTCCATCGGTTGGTTGGTTATCCACTGCTCTTCGGATAGTCGAATGATGTAGTGAATTCAGATATGAAGTATGCTAATGTTTGACCATGGATAGCTCTCCGAGGGAGGTAAGTGATATTGAATTGGCTTAGCTCGATATTCCACTTGAGTAACCTTCTAGATGTCTAAGGTTGCTATTGGACCTGTCGTAACAGCTGGTCGGTATAGTCATTAATGGGGTGAGCCTATCAATCGCTTCCTTACATCATATACTAGTCTTTGTATACGTTTCTCTTTGCATAGCATTACGGTGCTTATGGCGTGTACCGACATAACTAAATAGATGTATAAATCTTTGTGATCCGCTGGCTTGGATAGGATGAGAGGTCTCTTTAAGTGATCTACTAGAACTTAAAATGCGTCAATGAAGCCTTGCATCCATTGAAAGTTTCTTTTCCATCTCCTGATTTGGTCAAAGAAGATAATACACTTGTTGATGGCCTTGGAGATGAATCGGCTTAAGGCGATGACCTCCCATTTAGACTCTATACCTACTTGATTGTCTTCGGTACCTAGATGTCTTTGATTACCTGAATCTTCTTAGGGTTGGTTTCAATTCTATGAGAGTTGAGCATTAAACCCAGGAACTTCCCTTACGCAACGCCGAAATAGCATTTCAAGGGACTGAGTTTCATTCCATCTCTTCGGATAGAACTGAACATCTCCGCTAAGTCATCGATGTGGTCGTTTGATCGTCGTGACTTCACAAGTGTATCATCCACATATACTTCCGTTGATCGCCCGATCCGGTCTTTGAACATCTTGTTGACCAGTTTCTGGTAAGCAGCTTCAGCATTATTTAGTTTAAACGACATCACAATATAACAATATAGCCCTAGATCGGTAATGAAGCTGATGTGCTTCTGGTCAAGCACGTGCATCAAGATTTGGTTGTACCAGGAGTATATATCCATAAATGAAAGCAGTTCATATCCAGCGGTTGAGTCTGCCAGCTGGTCAATCCTTGAAAGTGGAAAGTTGTCTTTTGGGCATGCCTTGTTTAGGTAAGAGTAGTCGATGTATGTCTGCCACTTTCCACCATCTTTTCTCACAGGAACTGGATTGGATACCCATTTCGAGCAGAAGGTGTCGCGAGTAAACCTGTTGTTTTTGAGTATATCCACTTCCACTTCAAGTGTAGCAGATCTCTCCAAAACCATAATGCCTTACTTTTGTCTCAACGGGACATGCCTCAGGTCGATATTCAATGCACAGCTCGCGACAGTCAGTGAGATCACATGCATGTCAAAATGGGTCCAAGCGAACACATCAAGATTCATTCAGAGAAAGCCAGCTAATTCCTTCATTATCATTGCTCTGAGCTGTGATCCGATCTTCAGTACCCGTGATGAGTCGCCATGGCTGACTAAAATGTCGACTATCAACTCAGCGGGTGCAGTCTTGGATTCTTTGAGTTCAAATATAACTATTTCACGTAACAATCAATGTGGAATCTGGTTGGGACGGTCAATGATGACGGTTACTTCAGTCGAATCCCTGAGTCTTATCATGAGTAATTAAGTCTGATAGTGAAGGGCTCTAAATGCTTTGAGCGATTATCTGCAAATGGCCAAAGATCAAACTTTGAAGCACGCTGAAGCAAATGTCGAGTAGGGGTTAGCCTTGAGTTGCGTGCAGCTGCATAGTTGACTCTTGCTTTGAGTTTGAATCTGCTTGTGTATTCGAGTAACATGCTTTCCATTCAATGTACTGGCGATCTGTTGCTCATCATTTAGGTTGGAATGATAGTCAGTTGCCCATGAGCTTGGGCATCAATTCGATGATTCTATCTCTAGGCATCCTTTCGGTTGTAGCCTCGAGTCATTGTAGACACTATATATAAGTTACAATATTGAGCTATAGCAGCCAGTTTTTGGATGATCACACTTCTGCTCCCAGTCTCGGGTTGATAAATGTACTTCATGGATGGTTGAGTATCGTCCTAGCTATGTTTATACTCCCACCTAAGCTCCAAAGACATAGAGTTGAGATGAATAGTCAGTTCACATTCATCTTGTTTCTTGCTCGTGCCCCCAAGTCTGGGGCATACATCGATAAGTAGGAAGGCAAGCCATGTCCACTTTAGATTTACACTCTTTCCCATTGAATTGCAGGATCAGGTTAGTTGATGTAAGGCCGAGTCTCGCCTATCCTAGATTATATTTTGATTTTTCTTTCCAAGGGGAATACTTCGATGCTCCGTCAGATTTCGGGCATGAGTTGGGTACTGGACGTTCAACCATGTCCACTTTGATTCATATTCTCTAATCAGATCTAGGGGTAGAGTTGGCTCAGGTGCAGTCGGGTCATGCTCATCCATTTTCATACTCCTCCCGACGGATCGAAGGAGGGTGCTGGAGAATTAATGATCAAGTCTTCGTGGTTTATTCTTCTATCCACGCTCTGGTGATCATAGTTTTTCAAAGGACATCGGGTCACATCTGTTTCTGTTTGGTGTGGATCGATATTGACCGTCGACCCAGCGGCACAATATTGTCAATTGCCTATAAAATCGGACGTTGTTTTGATTAGTTTTGTATTAAGGCCTCCTTGCAGTCGTTGCCTTAAGTCGTAAAGAACACTAAGCCGGAGCTATAGTGAGCCGTCGTATTTAGCTTTTAGTGATTTGTACTCCTGCCCCCAGCATTGATTTGGCGAGGCCAAAAGTCAGACAGTCGAATTCCATCCTTAGCGAGTTTATACTCCTTCGATCGATATCAGGCCGGAGTTTGTGGAATAGATAATGGTCGAAATCCACTCATCTATTCATTCATGTTTATACTCCAGTCCATTCTCCGGTGACTTAGAGTTGTTTTGCGGGCAGTCGGTATCTTCCCGATTTATGTTTATACTCTAGTCCGCACTCTGGGGACTTAGAGTTGTTTCATGGGCAGTCGGTATCCGCCCAATTTATGTTTATACTCTAGTCCGCACACTAGGGACTAAGAGTTGTTTTGCGGGAAGTCTGTATCTGCCCGATTTATGTTTATACTCCAGTCCGCACTCTGGGGACTTAGAGTTGTTTCGTGGGCAGTCGGCATCTGCCCGGTTTATGTTTATACTCCAGTCCACACTCTGGGGAATCAGAGTTGTTTTGCGAGCAGTCGGTATCCGCCCGATTTATGTTTATACTCCAATCCGCACTCTGGGGACTCAGAGTTGTTTTGCGGGCAGTCGATATCCGCCCGATTTATGTTTATACTCCAGTCCGCACTCTGGGGACTTAGAGTTGTTTCGTAGGTAGTCGGTATCCACCTGATTTATGTTTATACTCCAGTCCACACTCTGGGGACTCAGAGTTGTTTTGCGGGCAGTCAGTATCCGCTCGATTTATGTTTAAACTCCAGTTCACACTTTGGGGACTTAGAGTTGTTTTATGATCAGTTGGTATCCACCCGATTTATGTTTATACTCCAGTTCGCACTCTGGGGACTCGAAGTTGTTTTCCGGGCAATCGGTATCTGATCGATTTATGTTTATACTCCAGTCTACACTCTAGGGACTTAGAGTTGTTTCATGGGCAGTTAGTATCCACCCGATTTATGTTTATACTCCAGTCCGCACTCTAGGGACTCAGAGTTGTTTTACGGACAGTCGGTATTCTCCCGATTTATGTTTATACTACAGTCCGCACTTTGGGGACTTAGAGTTATTTCGTAGGCAGCCAGTATCCGCTCGATTTATCATTATATTCCAATCCGCACTTTGGGGACTTAGAGTTGTTTGATGGGTTGTCAATCACACCCGTTTTTGATTTATACTCCATTGTCCAAGTCGAGGTAAGAGTTATCGAATAAACGATTGAATCACGTTTATTCATGGAATGGAATTCTGCTCCCAGCATCAAGGACAGAACTTGGGAAATGAGACGATCGATTCTTGTCCACTTGGTGGTTGTAGCTCCTCTTGTCAAGTCAAGGAAGGGAGTAGGTGATGGATTGTCGGATCACATCCATGCTTGGGTTGGACGGACATGTCACATCCACCTCAAGCTGCAGTCGTGTCCATGTGTTAAGGACGGTGGTTGATAAGTAGGTAGTCAGTCATGCCTACTTTAAGTCGAGCTTCCGAACTGCCCTCTATGTCCAGGGTAGGAGTCGATGTGTAGGTGATCAAATCATGTCCACTTTAGTTGGATCCCTGCATTGTAGAGCTTTGGGAGAGGCATAGTATTTTGACAAACTTCAATTATGAGCCGAGGAGTGGATGGTTGGGTTGCATCCACTCCAAGTCTTTCTTTGGTCTCCAAGTCAGGCGTGGAAGTTTATGAGTATACGATCAGTCGTGTCCACTTTTTGCTGGATCCTAACCTTGTCGGGTTTTTCCATTTCGAGTCCTTGGCCTTAAGTCAGGGGCATGTGGTAGCTGATGAGCGGTTGAATCACGCTTGTCTTGATGAAACTCCAAAGGTCCGATCATGGTCCACGGAGATTGGTTGGCGCCCAACTCTAAGTACTTGGTCACAAGTGAAGCAATGTCGTTTGCTCGCTATTCCACTTTGCTCTAGCTCCTTTCAGTGGGATGTCGATCGTCAGTGGCCCGATTGATAATCAGAGTTCTTTATTGATAGGCATCGGATGTTCCCTGCCCGCCATTCTGCAGGGCTTGCACATATTGTTGAAGCTTTCCTTTTCGAACCAGCTTTCCAATCACATCTCAGAGGTATTTGCAATCGCCAGTGTTAGGACCGTGTGCATCTTGGAATATACAACATTCCTCGAATTTTATCTTGGCTTCGAGGGACTCTCTTGAGGCTAGTTTTCAATACTGCTCCAAGTCATGAGTCCCCAAGTAGATGTTATCGATTGAATCGTTCAAAGGAGTATATGAGTCAAATTTTGAGATTCTGGGTCATCTCGTGGAATCCGAGTCCTTAGCCAACGGGCCGTATTATTTTCTCCTAGTCTGCTCCACCTCTTCCTTGCTTAGGTCTAATTTACTTTGTAACAGAAACAATCCAAGGTCGTAGGAGGCTCTCTAGCTAACAAGCTGCCAAAATATGTCTAAGGGTCGATCCCCTCATCAACGCCATCAGTATGATATCCTCGCTGGGATTGCTCACTTTAGTGATGATGGCGACGACATTGAATCTCTACAGGAAGTTTTTAAGTGGCTCACCTAGCATCTGGACTAAATTGGATAATGACATCACATCCTTAGTGTGAGTCACATGCATTCTAAACCGCTTGACATACTTCTGATCCGGTTGATTGAATGAAGAGATGAATTTGGGCGATAATCGCATAAACCGCATGATCGATACACCTTCAAGGAATATAGGAAAGCGTCTGCATTCGATGGCATATATCGCTCTGACAGAATTCGTATGCTACTCGAATTTCATAATATCCAGTCCAGGGTCGGTTTACCCTGAGTACACAGATATGATTGGCACATTGAATCTCCTCGGATATTCTACACACTGAACGACTTCAATGAATAGGCCCCGGCTAGGGGAGATGCTTTAGTCATCGTCAATCTGGTTCGTTTTTTAGTTGCAGCTACTTGTTATGCTTGTGAATGATGTATGCATGCCCGAGATATGAGCAAAGCAAGAGGTACCGATATTGACAGAACAGTGGTAAGTTACTTGGAGTCGGACCCGTGAAAATATGCTATTTGCTTCGAGTCAGCAATTGATTTGGTTGGAGTCACAGAATTCGAAGTGCTGGGTCAGTGAAGTATGGTGCTTGGAGTCATCTTGGCGTTTGCTTGGAGAAAATCTTGATTTTACCCGAGTTTGGGTTTGGGCAAAAGTTCCTTGGGTTTTCTTAGAGTCACATCACCTATGTTCTTCAACCTTTGGGAGTATCGTTTGAGTAACGGTTGCTTGTCCATTCTTTGGTTGCAATTTAGAAGCTGCCGCTTGATCCTATATACCCCGGTTAGTCACAGGACATAAGGGAAGTGGATAGAATGCACCGTCTTTAAGTTGAGTTCTGAATCCAGAATGTGGGGGTCACTTCGCTGAGGCACGGGTTTGGCATGTCTTTAAGTGGATAGAATGCACCATCTTTTAGACCTATTTTAAAAAAAATGGATCATACCTGATTCATAACTTTTAAAAAAAAATGGATCGTACTTGATCCATATTTTTTCGGTATAGGGATCGGTCATATGGGATTTTGAGAGAGGGATCAGTAGTATAGGGATCGGTTGAATTGCCTTGGGGAGTGATCGGTAGTTTGCCATATGAGGGGGATCGACTATGGGGACGTGAACGAGGGATCGACCGAAGGGATCAGTTATGAACCGATTTTTAGAGGGATCGGTATTGAGCATGGCTATCAGCTTGAGGGATCGGTATATATACATTGAAGTGTGATCGGTATATACATACCTTGGAGATGGATCGGTATATATACCTTGTAGAGGGGTCGGTATATATACTAAAGGGATCGGTATACATATATGTTGAAGGGATCGGTATATACACCTTATAGAGGGATCAGTATATATGCTTTTGTGGAGCGATCATTATATATGCTTTTTGGAAGGATCGATATATATGCTTTCTGAAGGGATCGGTATATATGCTTTTTGAAGGGATCGGTTTATATGCATTCTGGAGGGATCGGTATATATGCTTTTTGGAGGGATCGGTATTCTTCCATATGAGAGGGATCTGTATATATACATTAAAGATCGATATATACACCTAGCAGAGGGATCGGCATATATACCTTGTGGAAGGATCAGTATGTATACTTAGCAGATTGGTCGGTATACATACCTTGGAGAGGGATCGGTATGTATACTTAGAACCAAGATAGGTATACATACCTTGGAGAGGGATCGGAATGTATACTTAGCAGAGGGATCAGTATGCATACCTTGGAGAGGGATCAGTATGTATACTTAGAAGATGGATTGGTATCCATACCTTGGAGAGGGATTGGTATGTATACTTAGCAGATGGATCGGTATACATACCTTGGAGAGGGATCGGTATGTATACTTAGCAGAGGGATCAGTGTACATACCTTGGAGAGGGATCGGTATGTATACTTAGCAGATGGATCGATATACATACCTTGGAGAGGGATCGGTATGTATACTTAGCAGATGGATCGGTATATATACCTTGGAGAGGGATCGGTATGTATAATTTGTAGAGGGATTGGTATATCTCCTAGAAGGATCGATATACGAAGTACATAGAGGGACCGGTATATATGCTTTTTGGAGGGATCGATATATATGCTTTTTGGAGGGATCGGTATTAACGTCTTTCAAAGGGATCGGTATTGACGAGATTGGAGAGGGATCGGCCATCTAGGCCTTTAGAGAGGGATCGGCCATCACTTAACTTGAGTGCAAACTTCAACATCTGATCCCAAGATCTTGCATACATGAGTGAGTCTGATCCCTTCCAAATGGACATGAACACATGAACAACTCCAAACAAGAACATTAGCATAATCAAATTGTCTAAAAACATGGGGAGTAGACTTAACTCCTCTAACCATGGCTATCAGCTTCCTTTAGATTTCCTTCAAATCTGGGTAGAATAGGAAGTTTATTGTTTGAAAGCTGGATCTATCTCGCGAATATGAGAATCCACAAGTAGATGACGAGATCCAATCAAGCTAATAATTCATTTCTCAATGAAAGCACCAAAATGTTGATGCAAAAAATGGGCATTAGCACCCAACAGAATCTGTAGAGATTAAATGAACAATGAAATTAAAACATAGCAAATATCATAAATGAACACATAGATTTATAGTGGTTCGGCAATCTTGGCTTACGTCCACTTTATATTTTTATTGATCTTCCACTTCATTATCATTACAAGAATGTTTGGATCGGTTGGGATCCATTAGTACAAAAGTGAAGAATAAAAATGGCAGAGAAAGCAGGATCTCTTTTCTGATGTCATGCTTGTTTTACTTATAGTGGGAGACATGCACGGATCGGACTGAAATTTTGGCAGAAGGTTCGGGAGACCAAGACGTGGCTACCCAAAAATTTGCAAGCCCATCGGGGCCCACATAGGGATCAGTACCGACCTATAAATGCATATAAATGGGCAGCGATCCTTATAAGGGATGACCCATGATGTTAGCTACTTGCTGCCTAAATTTCGTGCAATTTCGACGTACGATTTGTGAGATATCGCATTTTCCATGAAGTAGTGTTGCTTGAATTCTGATTTTTGGCGATCCCTCTAGAGGGATAGGTACTGATCCATCCAACTTGCTCCAAATGCCATGCGATTCCTATGGGCTATTTCACACATCCTAATTAGCTTATACTCCAAGTTTCATGTTGATAACATCTGTAGATATTGAGTTATTGACCGATCATTGTTGCAATATGTAGTGAAAGCTGAATATGGATGATCCCTTTTATATTGATTCCTTTTATACCGATCCCTTTTGATAGGTGAAGTAATTTGCCCATAACTTGAGCATACGAACTTCTAATGACTTGAAACTTGAAATGTAGCGTCATAGGGCCTTCCGTGTCACTCTATATCGATCTTACCAAGTTTGGGATAAAAATTGATGATATGCACCGATCCCCTAGGGAAAGGGAAAGGGATATGCATTGATTCCATGCCTATGGGAGGCATTATTCCATACTTAGAATATTCTGGAGGGTCTATCTCTTGTCCTCGATTGATCATTGCTTCATATCATTGCCTGTGCTTGATCTTTGAGCCTAATAATCATCTCTCCAGGCTGTCTTCGTCAATGATCATCTAGTCTAACTTGTCTAGTCGGTCTGAATATAACCGGGCCAAAAGGCCGGATAACACTTTTGCCGAACCACTATAAAAATCTGTGTGTTCATTTATGACTGTTCTGTTTTAATTTCATTCTTCATTTAATCTCTACTAGATTCTACTGGGTGTTGATGCCCATTTTTGGTGTCAACACAATTATTTTATTTTTATCTAAATAATTCAACATTTATTATTCAGTTCTTGCTATTGATTATAAACACTTCCAATACATAAAATTCCTTTCAATAATTGTTATTGCCTAAATCGTCGAAATTGGTTATTTCAAAATTTTACTCCAGTTCATATTCAATAAACTATATTAATAAATCATTAAATTATTTCTAATCATTTTTATTCAATAATCATATTAAATTTAATAATTTAAAATAGTTAAAAATACGGGTCGTTACAGAATCGAAGTTCATGGGTTCAAGTAGTTATACAAAATGGTAGTAGAGTTTATACAACTGATAAATAAACTTGGGTGATACCGTGACCAAGTAAAATAAATTATCACTGTCAAGGCTCCATGGTGTCGCACAGTGGAATAAAAAATAATAAAACCAAATAGAACTACAAGAAAGCATCGCCTCCCTGTAATCCATTTATATAGCTCCATGCGTCACCTACACCTTCTATTTACCTACTCATTTAAGAGTACCCGAGATAATAGAACAAAGTATAAAACCTTATCGGACAACAGTCTGGTGTGAGCAATAAACAATCTCAAAATACTATGAAAATCGATATAGTAAGGAACAATGGTACGAAGAATCATACATGGCCTGTCCCTGCAACCAAAGAGTTAGCACATAGTAATAATGCTAATCTACTAACATCATAAAGTGTACAAACATCCTGGTACAACATCGGGTGTCAAGGTATTTGTTTCCATAATACCTACATCCTCTGACATCCCTAAAGCTACAAACATACATTGCAACATAGCATCCATTGAACAATCCTCCCTATCACTCAATGTGCTTTGGATACATGATAATGTGTACGATCATTCCTCTACCAGGGATAAATGGAGAAATCCCAGTTTTTAAGTACTTGAACACCAGCCATACATATACATGACACTAGACCCCTTCCTCGATCAAAGGTAACTGACTAAGTACCCACTGGGTATCCTCACATACCCTTGCTTTACGAGTACACTAGAAATACTTCGAGTATCAGTGATTCCTTCACAGCGTATCCAAGCCCTACCTCACTCCTTTTGTTTCCATTCATCACAGTGGAACTCTTCCTCGTTCCACTTTCCATAGAAGAACCCTTCCTCGTTCTATTAACGAGTTCCATTCCTCGAACCCATCCTCATGGATCATTATCATGACTCATTCAATCGATTCATCGTCATCGGAACACTTTTAGACATCCACATCGGTCAAAAATTCAAAGTTCTAAAGCCATCATGTCGAAGCGTTACACCTTCGCCTCATTATTTATCATCATTATTCATTGCGCCACCATTGTCGAAAATGAACACTGAACGAACACTCGCTACATAACCGCCTTGGCATTTCTTGAATCCTTTAATGTTTATGCCTTCATTTTTCGACCTTTGACATGGTCAATACTGACTATGTATGGTCATCATCAACCATGTTGGTTGGTCCAAACTTGGCCAAAGTGGCCAAGTGCTAAAGTCTCTACACCGTCCCATCAAAGCGACACTTGGGCATTTTGCAACATGTTCCTCATCATGGTATTAAACATTTCCTGCAAGTCGGGGTTAGCAGCCCCCAAGCCCGCTCCTTCCTCCTCGACTCTAAGAAAAAGTTCCTAACAGCATTTGTTGTATGCCAGTTCATTCTTGATTTGTAATAAGAATGATTAGTCTCTTATGAAGAAAACTACATCGGTGGTAGTCGTGTGTGCAATGCGTCTTATTATGTATATATATACTACTATTTAGATTTGAAAATCAAAATATATAATAGGTATGCTCTCTCATATATACTCGGCTCATCCTAGAGTGATAAATCATACTCTATATCTGATGGATCGCAGTATCAACTTAGGTTGACTGTGCAACCTAAGATCCGATACCAAATATGATGACTGTCCTACGCCTCTAGTACCCAATATACCTGCATAGGCGCTTCAACGATGCCCAGTCGATGCATGATGGTTGACAAGGTCGGTAAGGTAGATCACATAACCTATCATATATCTCATAGCACATCGAATAAAATATAATATCAATCATAGATATGAAACGGAAAAGATGGTGATAACTAAATGAACCGTGGAATCAAAGTGCACATGTTTAAACAGTTATACAAAATGGTAGTAGGATTTATACAACTGATAAACAAACTAAAGTGATAATGTCTCTAAATAAAATAAACGATCACTATCAAGGCTCTATAGTGTCACATAGTGGAGTAAATAATAATAAGCCCAAACATAGTACAATAAAGCGTCGCCTCCTACTAATCCATCTGTACAGCTCTACATGTCACCTACAACTGCTATCTAGTATACTCATTTAAGAGTACCCGAGATAATAATAAGCTAAGCATAAAACCTTGAGTCACATAATAGTATGGTGTGAACGATAAGCAATTTAAAAATAATATGAAAAATCTATATAATAAGGAGTTGTACAAAGAATCGTACCTGACCTGTCCCTGCAACCAAAGAGTTAGCATATAATAATATATGCTAATCTACTAACATCATAAAGTGTACAAACATCTTGGTACAACATCAGGTGTCTAATTATCTGCCTCCATAATATCTACGTCCTGTGATATCCCTAGAGCTACAAACAAACATGGAAACAATATCATCCATCAAACAATCCTCACTGTCAATCAATGTGCCTTGGATATATGATAATTTGTATGACCATTTCTCTGTCAGGGATTAATGGAAAAATCCTAGTTTCTAGGTACTCGAACACTAGTCACACAGATGTTGGACACTAGATTCCTTCCTTGATCCAGGGTATATGGATCTCATCATAATTTGAGGGAACCGACTAAGTACCCAGTGAGCGTCCTCACATACTCCTAGTTTACAAGTACACTAGAAATACTCTGAGTATCAACAATTCCTTCGCAGACATATCTGAGCCATTCCTCGTTCATTTGTTTCCATTCATCGTAGCAGAACTCTTCATCGTTTCACTTTCCATAGTAGAACCCTTCCTCGTTCTACTCACGAATTCCCTTCCTCGAACCCATCCTTATGGATCATCATCACGACTTGTTCGATTGAGTTGTCTTCATCGGAACAATTCTGAAAATTCATTGGTCGTAGAATCAACACGTCAAAGTTCCAAAGCCATCACATCAAAGCATCACACCTTCACCTTGCTGTTTATCATCTTTCTTTATCGCGCCACCATCGTCAAAAATGAACGTCGAACGAACACTCGTGACATGACTACCTAGGCATTTCTCGTATCCCTAAAGTATGTGCCTTCATTCCTACACCTTTGACATGGTCGGTACCAACCATGTGTGGTAGTCACTAATCATGTTGGTTGTTCAAATTAGCCAAAGTGGCCAAGTGCTAAAGGCTCCACGCCATCCCATATTGCCCCAAAGGTACCCAAAGCAATTCTCTCAAAGTCTCTAAGCACGACACATAAAGACTTGAAGTGGTACATGGTCGGTACCGACCATGTGTCCATACCCCTAAAGTTTGGCTAAGTTCAAACTTTATTCCACCACCCCACTTCCCGGCTTGACCTGAAGCAATGCATTTCAAAACCCAATGTTAGCCCTTCCTTGATACCAAGTACTTTTCCATTCCGACCATGCCCAGTGCCGACCATACCCAATGTCGGCCATGATTATTCTAAGTCCATAGAACTTCACACCCTAGCTCTATCCAAAGTTTTAGCCTCTAAAACCCAAAATAAACCATGCCATGACTTGAAGCACTTCTATCGCCAACCATAATTTGGTCACCACCAACCACACTTCAGCACCATTGACCATAAATGACGACCATAATTTGAGCTACCAAATCAACTTCAAATGACTTGTGACTTGTTTTGGGTCTCTTGAGATGTCAAACAATATCATACTCTGGTTGCATCATGTTTCAAACACTTTGTTGCTACTTTGCACCAAATGATGTACCATATTTCTAGCTATACAAAAAACTAGTAAAACATATCAAAACAATTCATACAACCATAAAATATCATCACATAACATCCAAGCAATTAATATAATTCATTCATACACAATTTACAAGCATATATCATCTTAGATCTGATTTTCTATAAAATGACAATTTTGGTCTATAAATGGTGTAAAATGAGTTAAAATATAAATATATCTTTTAAACATGATTTTAAGGTATTATTAATATCAAATCTAAGTTTTTAAAAATGTTTTAACTTTGAAAATCATTTCAAAAGCCATAATTTAACCATATCTATAGAAATATGTTAGTGAGAGAAGCAATATCATCCACCTAGTACTAATTTTACTTAAATCCCAATGCAAATCCTAGATTAAACAATGGTGACATGAATTCCAAAATGGTCTAAACAATAATCCCTTGATTCCCCTTGCTAATCACCCCCTAATGATGCATTTAAGCTAACTAAATTAAGGAAAAGTGGAGCCTTTGGTTGAAAATGAATTAGTGGAGGTTTAGATAAGTGTTGGGAAGTGGGAAAGTGATTAGGAACTATCCTCTCATCCCCAATTAGGCACAATTCCCAAAATGGGTTAATGGGCCTAATCCAAGTATAATTTGAGCCTAATTAATTACCCACAAATATGGCCAGAAACTATCCAAACTTCAAATGACCATATCTCCTAAATTTTAAGTCCAAAAGGCTATTATGACCACTCTACAAAAAGAGAAATCGTCTTCGTTTTCAATTGAAAGTGTTTTCAGACTATAATTTGGCTTTTATCAAAAGGTATAGGCCTTACAATATTTTCAAGATAAAAAATGCTGATAAAATTTTTAAGGAAAGAAAATATCACTAGTAGACATTTCTCAAAGTTATATAGTCATACGACCTCAAATGAACTTAAAAATAGTAATTTACAATCCTTGAATATGTAAAATATGGTTCATTAAACTTCCCTCCCCCCAGGAATTTCACCCTGAAATTCCCAAATAAATCAAGAAAAAGTCAACCGTAGTTACTTTGCATGCCTAACAACCACAACAACCATCAAACATGCAATCATGCTCTTAGCATGCTGGATACTAAACTTACCTACATGATATCAAAAGTGAAAGTAAAATTCGATAAGAAAGCCTTACCAAGTAAAGAGCTTTGGATAAGTTGTCGTCATGCACTCCTTGATTTTCCACGTGTAATCGTCTTAGCTTTCACTCCATCGAACCTTCACTAACTCATCGTCTTCCTCCTAAGCTGCTTCATATGACTTCCGACAATACGAATGGGCCTACGAGGTCTCGAAGCTTCTGATTCAATTTCGATATCACCCAGTGTGATCGTCACGCCTGAGCCAAGCAAAACTTCCATAAATGAGAGACGTGGAATACATTATGAATGCCCTCCATCTTCTAAGGTAAATTGACTCTATAGGGTAGGTTCTCAATCCTCTTTAGTATTGGAAAAGGGCCTAAGAATCTCGGTGACAACCTCACCTTATTATTGAATCAAACAACATTCTTTAGCAGAGAGATCTTCATAAACACCATATCGCTGACAAAGAGCTCTAAATCTATGTGTCTATCACCATAGCTCTTTTGTTTATCCTGAGCATCCTTTATTCGTTGCCAAATGATTTCGATCTTCTCCAAAGTTTCTCTGTTCAAATCTGGCCCAAATATCAGTTTCTCGCCCGCTTCCCACCAACATGAAGGAGTGTTACACGGTTGGCCATACAATGCCTTGAATGGTGTCATACTGATGCTAAATTGATAACTGTTCTTGTATGCAAACTCTACTAAATTCAAGTGAACGAGCCTCCAAAGTTGAGAATGCAAGCCTATAAGAGATCCTCCAAAATATGATTCACCCTCTCGATTTGCCCATCCGTTTGTGGGTGATAAGCCAGAGTAAGATGTAGCTATGTCCCCAACACCTCTTGCAAGCTCCTTCAAAACCCATTAGTGAATAAAGAGTCTCAGTCACTCACAATGCTCTCCGGCACACCATGGAATCATACTACCCATTTCACGTACAACTCGACCAATTTGGATATCATTATATTAGGCTTAACGAGTATGAATTGAGCACTCTTTGTCAATCTATCAACTATGACCCAAATGCTATCGTACCCTTCTTTAGTCTTCGGCAATCCCTCGATAAAGTACATTGAAACTTGCTCCCACTTCCACTTGGGAACCTCAAGTGGTTGCATCAACCCACTTGGCATCTTCTGCTTTGCCTTTACAACCTAACTATTCATGCACTTCGAGATGAATACTCCGACATCCTTCTCCATTCCTTCCCAACAATACATCTGCTTCATATTATGATACGTCTTATTACCGCCGAGATGCATAGTCAGTCTCAAATGATGGCACTTTTGTAGTACCTCATCCCATAATTCGTCGATATTAGAAACAAACAATCTCACATCCTTAAGGAGCCAACCATCCCAGTTGAGTCCATACTGCCTCATCTCATCGAATTCTACTTCCTCCTCTGCCTTTGCTATGATCTCTGCTAGCCTAGCGTCTTGTCTCTAATTAGTGCAAATCCTCCGAATCAAAGTAGGCCTGATAGTAAAACTCGCCAACATCTCTAGCTCTAGCTCACAATGAGGTATGTCCACTCTAGGAAAATTGCCCTAAAATTGGCATGACTTCTACATAAAGCATTAGTAACCACATTCCCTTTAATAGGCATATAAGAAATGCTAAAGTCGGAGGAGGCCAAAAATTCCAATCATCGCTGCTGACGAAGGTTGAGGTCTTTTTGGGAGAAAAGGTATTTCGACGATTCGTGGTCTACGAATAACTCGAACATTTCCCAAAGCAAATAATGCCTCCAAAACTTCAAAGCAAACACTATCACTGCCAATTCAAAATCATGGGTTGGGTACTTCTTCTCATGCGGCTTTAGTTTTCGACTAGTGCATGTGCCAACCTTACTTCCTTGCATCAGCACTACACTCAATCGGGTACGACAAACATCCATGTATATCGTCATATCCTTATTCCTAATCAGAATGATCGATAGTGGTGCACTCATCGACCTCTCATTCATACCTATGAATGCATTCTCCCACTTTGTGTCCCATACAAATGTCTGATGCTTTTTCGTTAAATTGGTTAGCTTTGCCGCTTCGAGAGTTCTTGATAAAACATCAATAGTATCCCGTTAATCCAAGAAAACTTCTCATATCTGTAGCGTTCTTGGGTTAGTTCCAATCTTGAATTGTTGCCAGCTTCGTAGGATGAAAACATACCTTGTCCTGAAACGACATGACCCAAGAATCTCACTTCCTTCCTCCAAAAGTGACACTTTAAAAACTTTGCTTTCAATCTATGCTTTCTCAATACATCAAGCACAATTCTCAAATGTATCTGGTGTTCCTCTTTAATTCGAGAATAGACTAGAATATCATCCACGAACATAAGCATAAATTTATTTTGCTGATCTTTGAAGACGTGGTTCATAAGATCAACAAAGTATGTCGGTGCATTGGTCAACCGAAATGGCATAACTAACCACTCATAAAATCTAGATGGCATACAAAATGATGTAATCGACACACATTCCTATGCTATCCTCAGCCGGTGAAATCCTTTCACAAAATCCAACTAAAAGAACACCTTCACACCATGGAGCTGACCGGAAAAGTCATTTATACGTGGGAGAGGATACTTGTTCTTCCTTGTCAGCTTGTTCAGCTTATATTAATCAACACACAACCTCAGAGAGCCATATGCCTTAGTCACGAACACTACAAGTGCACCCTACTCAAATATACTCCTGTGTATAAATCATTACTTCAACAAGTCATTCACCTACATTAGTAAAACCTTCTGCTCTCTGGGTGCCATACGCCTCAAAGACATAATTACTGGTCTGGTATCCATTACCAAATCTATGTGGAACTTAATCTCTCGGTGTGGTGGTAATTCAGTCACCTCCTAAAATATGTTCGGATACTCCCTAATGATAGACATAGATGACAACTCATCCTATGGGACCTCTAGAGAATATAGAAATCTAGTCACAACCTCGTCCTCCAACAGGCAGCCAATCTCTACCTTTTGCCCATCCTTGGCCCTAATTATTGCCAACAGCTTCTTACAATCTATCACTACTGCATATTTCCTTAACCGGTCCATCCCTAACATATTACCAAACCTAACAGAACTTAAAACAAATAAATCAGAAATAAAAGGGCATCCATATCTCGATAAGACCAAACTATGACAAACCATACACAGGCTAGTGGAGCCTCCAACAGGATTTTTGACTACTAAAGACTGATCAATAATTTGGGTCTCAATCCCAGTCATCTACCAGGTCACCAGATTTAAAGGAATGCAAATTTCCGATATCGAACAAAATATGTATGAGAACATCATAAATAGAAATCATACCCTAAATAGTGACACCTTTCCCCTTCTCCTTCGTCGAGGGAGTACTCATCGAAGTCGGAATAACATCTTGAGCATATGCCATCACTATTAACCTCTACATTACTGGTTTAGGACAATTCCTCTGCATATTCCCCTCCTTGTTGCAGTTATAACATATATTACATTCATCTTTGCAATTATTAATAAAATACTTCTTATCACCATAGTTATAACAAACAGTGTTCCACTAACCTTTTTCTGACCATCCTTTTTCTGGAGCTTCTTCCATTTTCCATTCCATTTCTTCTTGCCTCCTTCACTTCTTTCCTTCCCTGCTTGATTATGACTTTAACTCTTCTTTATCAACAATAAAAAACTTAGATTTTAGGGTAAAAACTCTCAGATCAAAGAGCCTTCTCAACATGTTTCTTAAAGGACTCGTCAATATGACCCAACGGCTTCTCCCCCAAGTAATCATCCAAGCACAGAATAAACTTCTCGTTCTTCTTTAATGGAGCATCGATAACTTCGATAAATCATCAAACCTAGCTACATACATGGAGATAGAAAGGTCTCCTTGCTTAAGATTCACAAATTTAAGGAATAGAACCAACTTCTGAGCTGCCCGTATAAACTTCTCCTCGACTTTGGTTTCGAACTGGTCCCAAGTGGACTAGTCCTCAACGGTAGCAACTTCTACAACATTCCACCAGTTCATAGCTCTTCCTTGGAGCAGTCAAGAGGCCAATCTCCTTCTTACAGTACCATCTAATTCAAAATCATAAAAAATTCTCTCATAGGTTTCCAACCAATCCTGCACTTCCATAATTGATTTCGTTCCTTGGAATGGTTTACCACCGAAACTGGAAAAGTCCTTATTCAACTTCTCAAAATTGGCTTTAGGCACCACACTTGAGCACCACCAACATCTACATTCAGAGCGGCTGCTTGGGCATTTTGCAACATGTTCCTCATCATGGTATTGAACATTTCCTACAAGTCGGGGTTAGCGGCCCCCGAACCCGCTCCTTCCTCCTCGACTCTAAGGTAGAGTTCCTAGGATCATTTGTTGTATGCGAGCTCATTCTTGATTTGTAATAAGAATGATTAGTCTCTTAAAAAGAAACTGCATCAGTGTTAGTCCTGTGTGCAATGCGACTTATTCTGTATATGTATACCATATAGTTTTGAAAAAATAATATAACGGTACGCTCTCTCGTATACTCTCGACTCATCCTAGAGTGATATTCAAACATCCATATCTCATTTCTAGAAAATCCAAATCGCTATTATAACTACTCTATGGAAAGGGAAACCATTATATCTTTCCAATGGAAGTGGCTTCGGACGCTAAATCAGCTTCTATCAAAAGTTATAGCCGTTGCAATTTTCCAAGGGTAAAATCATCCTGAAAAATTCCAAGGATAGGAAATGTCACTGGTAAGCATTTTCCAAAATTATATAGAGTCATACGACCTCTTATAATTTAAAAATAATATTTTACGATCCTCTAATAACTAAAATACGGGTCGTTACATTATAGGAAAATATTTGCATATTATAGTGTACAACCTTCCGGTTCTATGAACCTTTCGAGTCCTACTATTATCCAAGAACCACCTTGGTTATCAGCCAACTATAAGAAGTGTACTTAAAGGTCAAGCGATAAAGGATATAGTGAATATAGTCATTGTAAAGTTATACTATGATGCATCAATTCCTTTCAATGTCTTGAATTATGTATTATATCAACCAATAATTAATGACATTGCTGGTTATGAGAAGAGATCTGAAAATCACAATCTTAATGCACTGCATGGAAAATTATTAACACTTATGTTAAATCATAAGGTAAAAACAACATCGTGATTTATTAAAGGAATTTGGTTGTACAGTAATGGAAGACGGATGTTTGTATCAAAATATTACGATTTTGATTAACTACTTAGTTTATTCTTCTAAAAGTTATTTGATCGTATTATTGTCTAGTATCGTATATTGCATTATTATTTTAATTTATCGATGCATCCGCTATGACTAAAACATAGTAATGCTTTTCAATGTATTTAAAGAAGTTATTTTGTTTAAAGGAGTAGAAAACATAATGCATGTAGTAAGAGTGAAAGTGTAAGTGATATTCCCAGGGGAAATTATATAATTTGTTAATATATCTAACTTTGTAGTCAATCTTGTTCGTACTAACTATGTTTGCTTTCTTTTATATACTTTGATATGTTGTGATATAAATGATTAAGTAACTAATTCAAAGTATGTAATAACAAAATCCTTAATGTATGTGATTGTAGTTGAAAGTAGTTGTAATCGTGAGTATCAATCACAAATAAAATGACATTTTGTTGTAAATATTCATGGTGGAGATATTTCAAGAAATGATATCGATACACCCGTCAAGACCAGAGTGCGTAATACTCTCCAAATATTAGGCAGTGCATTACCCATGGGTGCTGGAGGTACTAAAGGGATACATACTTGTAGTTATAGGATAACCATGGAGTAACTCATCCAGGAGTTTCCTGTTGATCGATGACTACCAGGCCAAACAGAAAATTTCAGTGTGACGAAATTACATAGTTTCCTCGACTGGAGAATACCATGGAACTTCAATATGAATAGTCCACTTTAATTATAGTTAAATCATGACATTACAATCCATCGAGCAACTATAGTTGGGTTAGAGTTGAAGCATTGGAAGTGAAGCACTATTTAATAGATAATTTGCCTCATTAGTTCTATGAGGTTAACATCACGGTTAATGGTAGTCAACTCAAAGTCAAAATCTCCGGAAAAAGTTGAACATCTAATAATAAATGTTATTATTAAACCAAAGACTTTGTTTATTGACTAGTCAAGATGAATATGGATAATATTGGAGTTTTAACCAATACCAAATTTGTAATGACCCGAAATTTCGAACACTTCGTATTTAAATATATGAATTATTTAAATATTTGAATCTTAAATTTAATGTGATTAAATTGATTTAATAATCTTGTTAACCCCCTTTTAGTTAATAAATAATGATGGTAAACTTGTTTCTGAAATTTGTTTACAAAAATAAATACTTCGAAGAAATATCGATAATGTGGTCGAAAATCGATTTATCGATAAATAACTTTTTCTTCGATATAAGTTATTTAAACTCTTTTGTACTAATCTAATTAACATATGAAGACATTAGCAACTAATTAATACAGTTTGTTTAATAAAGAAATCAATTGCGTAGAAGCTTCTAGAAGATAAGGAGATATTTGTGTGGGGGCAGTAAGGTAATTTAATAAGGAAAGGAGGTGGAAAGGAGATGTGATGTGCATGTAGAGGGGTGAGACATCTATGGTCGGACATAAAGGTGAGGGTGAGAGGTGAGGCTACCATCTTGGAGCCTATATAAGTGGGTGCTTGACTCTTGAATCCATTTAACATTTTTTTAGTGCAAAAACAATACTCTTCATAAAATTTCCTAAGGAAAATAAATTCAAAACATCTCCAAATCTCTTCAAACATGGCCAAAGACCTTAGAAAAACATCACAACACCTTCCATCAAGTCAAAGCTCGAAGGTTTGGAGCACACAAGCCCCACATCACCAAGTCCGTGAGCAAAAGTGGGGAGTTTTGGGCAAAGGCAAGCGTAAAGCAAGGTTGTGGTAGGAAGTTGGCGTTTGCGAGGTTGAGGTAGGAAGTTGGTAGCTTGGTCGAGGCTTGTGCTTGTTTTTTACTTGTTGATGGGTGAGCTAACTCAACATTTAATAAGTATATGAAGTTAATAGTGCTTGTTTATATATTAGTAATATGCTTGACTACATTATTATTTTTATCTTGTGTGATGGTTACTTTTGAAAGCAAATGGCATATGTAATTTGATTGTTTGGACTTGTATGACTTTCTATGACTCGTTGCATAGCCTTGAAAGAAAGCACATAGGGTTTCATTCAACAATGATTCGATTTGGACTATATTTGGTTATGGTTTTATAGCGATAGTCATTATAAACGCACTTCAAAAATGCCTTGTGTTCGGTATTTTCTATAAATTTTTGTAGAGAGATCCTTAGGGGTTTATCACTCTAGTTGTGATATATTATGTGCATATGTATTACTGTAAAAAGATCGGATGAGAAAAAGATTGTTTGCATATCGAAAATCGATCAAACTTTTAACCATACAAAGGTGCCTAGTCAATGTCATTGACAACAGTAATCCGCAGTACTTCTAAAACGCTATCTTTTCCTCAGTACCACTTTTTACAGCATTATGGAAATGTTGTATTTTCTGTTTAAGAGTTTAAATTACTTTGAGATGACTTTAAACTTAACTATTTCTTTTCAATATTTTTAGTAGTCTTTTCAAGTATATATTAGAGTATTTTAAAAGTGTTTTGGAATTTTTATATATTTTTAATAATTTATAATGAATTATTAAAGTAAAAAGTTTATTTTTATATAAAGGAAAACACGTTGTTTTCAAGTTTTGAATAAATTATAAAATAAGTATTTTTAGGTAATATTATAAACAAATGTTTTAAACCATATTATAAGTATTTTAAAGTATATGTAGTTTTTAGAAAATTCGTTAATTAATATATTAGTATTAAAAGCTTATGTTACATAATATCTTTATATTTGGTTTTATTATTAAATATTTTTTATCTTATTAATAAATTAGTGTGTATATATATCATTCTTAAATTGTTTTTAAACTATAAAAAAATGTTTTATGAAGTGGTTTAAGAGTTCTTAGTGGCTTAAGCATGTTTGTTTGTTTAACTTGTTTAAGAAAAGTAATTAATACTATACTTAACACTAAAAGCCAACGAAGTAGACTTGTTTATCTGTGAGAGTTAAGAAGAATATTTGAGTAGGGTTTAAAATAAATAGTGATCTAACCTACTGGCTTTACTCTTGACCGAGGAATAGTAAGTTAAGATGGTCGAAAACATGTTAAGTATACAAAACTTGATTTCCAAAAGCGGTCGTTTTTAGAACTATTTAGTCGATTAGTTGACTATCGAACTTGACCAAAAAATATATGTATCATTTTTTAAAGGTTTTAGTAAATATACAAGTTTGGAAAAGTAAGTTAAGTCTTTTATAAAAGAATAAAAGAAGTTTTAGATTATAACACTTATGTTATAATAAATGGTTTTGTAAAGTTAATTAAACGTATATTACCTTATTTAAGAAGTGTAGATGTACTTAGACCTTTGGATGGAAGTTTTTAAAGGTAATAATAAGTATAAAATAGTTTTGGGTTTATAGTAAACGATGTTTAGGAGACAATTGTTTTTAACCCTTTTTTATTATACTTAGTAATATAATAAGATCTTTAAAAGAATGTTTTAAGGATAATTATAAGTGAAATGGTTTTGGGTTTGTAGTAACGATGTTTTAATAGCATTTGTTTTTAACCCACTAAAGTATACTTGTGAAAATGTGAAATCTTGTTTAAGATTTGTGAATATTCTTATACCATTTGGAATAAGAATTTGGATACATTTTTAAGTATAGAAAAGAGTATAAATAAATAGTGAAAGAGTATAAATAAATAGTAGAAAAGAGGTGTACATGTATATAAATTTTGTAATGGTATTATATATATATAAGTATTTACAAAGAGGTTTTAATTAATAGAACGATTAATTAAATAAAAAGGGATTATAAGCCATTTATGCGACTTGATCGTGCTTTGTGTGACTTGATTGTGCTTTGTATGTTTGCTTGTTTATGGAAAGTATTTAATCATATACTTAACACTAAAAGCCAACAAAGTAGATTTATTCTATCTATCAGAGTTACGACTGATGTTCGAGTAGAGTTTGGAAGCAACAGTGCTCAAACCTACTGGCTCCACTACTGACCGAGGGATAGTGTAAATTATCGAAAATAAGATAAGTATATGAGATTTGGTTTCCATATACGATCGTCTATTTTGTATATAATAGTCAATTAGTCGACTATCGGAATTGACCAAATTAACTTTGAAAGTATACGTAAGCATCACCTATTGATATGGTTTAAGATCCTCTGGGGAGGACTCATTCGTATGATTCGTCTCTTATTTTAAGAATGTATGCATACAAGATCCCCCAGGAAGGACTCCTTTATATCGTTTGTTTGCTTCTTATAGAACTTGGATTGAGTTAACCAGAAATTTATCAATTTAGTTTTGAAGAGATCAGGATTGGTAAGTGTTTTACTTACCGCAAACCACTTCAAAACTAAAATATGGGTTTTATGTTTCGGAAGCGATTGTGAAATGGAATGTTAAAGAGTTAAACTGTTTATCCTAAGGTTAAGTCCAAGTGAGAGATCAGCGTCAACATTTCAGACTAATGCTACAGAGTTGAATTGTCTATCCTAATGTTAAGTCCAAGGGAGAGGTCAACATTAGCATTTGTCAAACGACTTATGCTAGGATCCTTATAGAGATTCGTGGACTGTTCGAGATGCTAGAATTCAAAGAGAGATTCGAGATTTGTTCGCGTGATGAAGACTTGTGTGATAGATGATGAACCGTAACCTCACCATCGAGAAATTACAAGATACATAATAGGATGCATAGTCTGGGGTTTAGCTAATCCACGACGGGGTATATCAACTCCATGTCTAAAAGTATGCTTATTGATGTTGTGCACAGGAGTTGATGATATTTGGTTCCACGTGGTTCATACCAATGTTCGAGTGTGGGCCAACTATGTTTACCTTATTGTATATTTTATCTAGAGATATATGATGCTCGAAAGGTAGTTTCTGATCCTTGTCATAAAGATCCGCTTCAGTTAAATATAGGCATCTCCATGGAAAATCCATTATGCGAACGTGACTTAGCGGTTTTGATTGTCTACCCATCCAATATTGTTGTTTCATAAGATGCAAGCAGTACATCTATTTTTTAATTTATATTCTTCACCCTAGACATTATCTATTATATCCCTTATGTATTTATTATATGGTTTGGCTCTTTTGAAGGGAAAATGTTACGGCGACTTGAATTATCTCAAAAGGTGCTGTTACATTATGCAAAATATTTCTTGATTTTCTCACACCAGACTTATGTTTAACTCATTGTTTTATATTTTCCTTATTTTCTCTTTTGAGTAGTCTGGGAAAGACAGGTTTTGTTGATGTTCTTTGGAGCTTCTTAAGATGAGCTGGATGCTTCCATTCACCTACCATGATATTTTTATTTTTGCTGCATTATTTTTATATTGTATATATCAGCATTTGTGAGGACATGTTGTTATAACTTGCAACACCCCATATTTTAAGTAACATTATTTAGGATATTTAATTAGTTAATATTATAATAAAATAATGTAAGATGATTAATGGGTTAAGATTTGATTTAACCAAGGGTAGTCGTGTCTATATGTATAATGAACTAAGGAAATAAGATAGGGATAAGTGTTAGGAAATAAGTAAGGGGTTAAATATGAAAATGGACATTTTAATACCCAAAAACATAGCTGTGAATCATCACTTTCACTCATTTACAAAAAATAAAATTAAGAGAGGCCGGCCACCATTTTCAATCTCAAGAGAAGATAAAGCTAGGATTTTCAAGAGGAAGAAGTAAATCAACATAACCAAGATCAAATCTCACATCTTTAATCACAAAGCTAAGGTGAATAATGATTACATCTCATTTTTCTATATGATTTCGGTTTTAAGGTGAAACCCGAATTTATCTTGCATGATTTAGCCATGTTTTAGAAGAGGAAAATGTTTATATATACTTGTTGATGATTTATGCATGTTTATAATGATTTTTATGATATGTTTAACATGAAAACCCTATTAAATGACATCTAAATACCTTGCGAATTTAAATATAGATCAGAAATGATATTTTAGAGAAGTGTTTTAATTTTCAGAATTTTCTGAATTAATGTGGATTTTATATTAATTTTCTAGTGAAGAAAATGATTTATTGGGTTAAAAATTATTTATGGCTAATAAATAATTATACGAATCTGAAATTTATATATGTTAGAAAACATATTGAAAAGGATTTTTTGGAATTTTTATAGAATTTTCCTAAGTGTTTTGATGAATATATATAATTATTTAAGGTATAAGACTTAAATGTTTTATATATTTAATTAAGGAGAAGGGGTATTTTGTAAATTAAAATTATAGTTTATTTCTGAAAATATTGGCAGCCCTTTTGAAAAAGGTATTTAGCAACCAATGAAATGTTGACAAACAATAGCAGGTTAGTTAAAAAGTTTCTCTTTTAAGTTAAAAACAAAGATAACATGTTTTTTGTGTGTTCCGCCACTTTCGACACAGGGGGTTCCAACCTAGACCTTTCGCCACCATTGGTTTCGAAACCAATGCGCATGGTATCAAGCTATTTGGTACGTAGAGCATTGGATAAAGGCGAGGGGTACTTAGTCGAAACGCTAGATTTCAAAGGGGTTGGAGTATGCCTTGTTTTAAAGTAAAAGGTAGCGCCTGCTTTGCTTTCAAAAGGTTAGGTTTCGATTCAGTTGGATTTCGACTGGGTCAAATATTTTAAAGGAAAGGTTTCGATTGGGTTGCACTCTCATGTTTTAAATAATGCTTTCGAAGGGGTCGAAGCCCCTAGCTGCCGCCTTTTTACCTTTTGAAGTCAATGGTTTCGGAAGGTATACTTTGTTTTAAAAAATTAATCACTTCTCCAATATTTTCGAAGGGATGGTTTCGACACCATCACTTCTTCACTTAAGAATAGGTTTCGAAAGGAAGGCTTTCGACTTAGATGTTTTAAATGACCCTTTTTATTCTAATTGAAGTATAACCCAAAGGTTTTGAAAGAGTTTGTTTAAATGGTTTCGGAAGGTGTTTTTCCACATGTTCTAAATTAAACCCAAGTGCTTTCGAAAGGTTTGAGTTTCTAAAGGGTTGATGCTTTTGATAGGTATTTAAAATTGTTTTGAAGAGGTGGTTACCCAAAGGGTTTCAAAGGAGTTGAAAGGTAGTGTTTCTGATGGTTTCGAAATGGTTGAAATGGAAGGTTTCCAAGGTTTTAAAGGCAAAGCTTTGTAGTGTTTTAAGATATGATATCTAAGGTTTTAATGCTTTCGAAAGGAATTTTTTTAAAGGTTTCGAAAGGATTTAAGTATGGTTTTGAAAGATAAGCTTTGGCCTTTCGGTCTAGATGAATAAAGGGTTTTACTTAGTTTCGAAAGAGGTGCTTTCAATGGTTTTGAAAGGGGTACTTTCAATAAAATCGAAAGGGGACTTTCAAGTGTTAAAATGTTCTCATCAACTAAGGTTTGAGTAAAGTATGTATATAAAATGGCAAGGTGGTTTTGAGTAAAGCATATAGTATATGTATTTTCCTTGTGTGAGTTTGATTTAAAAGTCTTAAATCATTTTGAAAAAGGTTTTCAAGGAAATTATGGGAAGGGATCCCTAAGTAAAATGACTCGAATATTAGAATACCAGATGGGACTGGTATAGGGTCGCGCCCTATACATTAGCTATTGGCCCTAACAAATTTAGTCCAAAATTCCAGTGTGTAGGGCTTTGTCACAGGTAAGACTAAAATTATGATTACACACGGAAGGGAAAATATGTTTGTATACAGATAGGTTATTGGTGAGCCCGCAAAACCACTAGGATCGGGTGACCCTGGGAGATGTTAATTTAGGGGTGGACCGTCCAGAAGAGAAGTATTCAACAGATAGTTAAGGACAGAACGTCCAGAAGAGGTGTGCCTAACAGATGTTAGATTATTTTGTTATTTTGTCTGGTAGGCCAAAGTCATCCAAAGGTTAATAGTTAGCCAAACAAAACTAAAGTGTTTGAATAGGTAGTTCCTTTTATTACCTGATATGTATGTTTACATAATGATGCTTTACATTATTTAACTAGTTTTGGTTGCAGGAAAAGATTTGCAAAAGATATGTTTTAAAAGAATGTTAATGAGGTGAAACCCATTCCGCTAAGTGGCGTGGTCTCACTTAACATTAATAACCGGGATGTATAATATTACTCACACCAGGCTTTCTGTCTAACTTGAAGTTTATGTTTTCCCTTTAAACTCTCGGGTGCTCAAAATTGATTTGAGTAGGCTAAGGGTTGAGGTTCTTTTAGGTTTTTAATAGGATGACGAATAAAGCTACCGGAGGCGAGTCGGAGGCTAACAGATTGCTATTTAAGAGTTGCATTTCTTTGTTTTGTGTTTATTTCCGCTATGTATGTATTAAGTCAATTATGACTATATGACTCTGGTCATTCAAGGGGGCATCTTCATATGTCGCTCTTGGCGTATTTTGTAATAACTATATTTTATCATTGCCTAGGAAACGTTTTGGGATTATGTCTTATAAATATGGAACATGTGTTTTGACATGTAATGGAAAATTCTGTTTTGATATCTGTGATTTGTTTCTTATTCAAATGCTTCTAATATTATAGATACTATTAACATAGCCGTATTTAGTCGTCAGAAGTTAATATTATAGATGACTGCAGCATCTGTAGCGCTTAGCTTTGGGCCTCTAGATACGGGATGTTACAACTTGGTATCAGTGCATAAGTTTATGAAATAATTTAACTAAAAAAGATTTTTGAAAACATAATCCTTAGAAATTAGAGTTAAGATTGGGGTATGGGATGACGCTATTGTAACGTACTTGTATTTGCTATATATAAGTATCCGCTTTATCTCTAGACTCCTATCTTTATTAGGCTATTCTTCTGTATCTCATAAGGCTTGAATACAAATATGGATGGAAGAAGAGGCGGAGTTAATCTAGGAGGAGACAACACCACCACAAATGGAAACGCCCGACCAAATGCTAGAAGAGGTCAAGGTCAGACTCAGGTTGAGAATGTTGGTGTTGGGGTTCCCCAAGTGGACATAGGAGCCATGTATCAGTTATTCGTAAACATGATGCAAGCTGGGATCGCAGTTGGAGTTGTTGGAGAGAATGCTGCTGGTGGAGGAGTTCAGGAAGCTCCGATGGTCAATCAGTATGCTAACTTGAGCAGAGATTATGCTAGGCTTGGGGGAAAGCCGTTTATTGGAACTGAGGATGCTATCGAGATGGAAAACTGGCTGCTACACTGTGAAAGAATTTTTGCTGACTTAGGGCTCAATGACGATGAGAAAAGGAGACTTGCTTCAAGACAACTTCAGGAAGATGCTTTGTTTTGGTGGAATACTATAACTGCCAGTGTGGATGAAGAGACTATGACATGGGCAGAGTTTAGTAGGAGGTTTCAAGAAAGGTTAATGTCAGTAATGGCGTAGTCTGTGTTGGTTAGGAAGTTTGCTGAGTTGGAAGAAGGGGAGATGTCAGTTTTGGAGTATGCTGGTAGATTCGAGGAGTTAGCCTGATATGGGCATGCCACTGTTGACACGGTGATGAAAAGGAATGAAAATTTTATTAGTGGTTTGAAGCTGGAGTTGGCTAGGGCTACTTTGTCGCACATCAGAGATCCATGTGATATAGTTGTGGAAATGGCATTGAGGCATGAGGAGATGTTAGCTTATTTGGAGAAGAAGAAGGAGAAGGAGGTCCAGGTTGGACAGGGCCAAAAGAGAAAGTTTTTCCCCAAGAAGAATGCTCAGAAGGGAGGAGCAACGAAGAAGGGAAAATCCGAAGTGGTCTGCTATAAGTGCGATAAGAAAGAACATTATGCTCATAAGTGTCGTACTAGAAAAGGAAAAGGAAAGGAGGCGATTGGAAAGAAGAACATCAGGTGTTTTAATTGTGATCAGATCGGCCACTACAAGAATCAATGCAAGGAGCCCGCAAAGGATGGAAAGGGCCAAGTGTACGCATTGGAGCCTGCTGCTTCAAGGCCAATGGTGTAGGAGAAGGGAAAGGCTATGTTAGGAGGTACGCTTCAGATTCACGGTATGTCTGTTAGCGTTTTGTTTGATAATGGTGCATCTCATTCTTTTATATCTCGATGCTTGGTAGATAAACTTAACCTAGAACCCACATATTTAGTTACTTCCTTAAGAGTTGCAAATCTGATAAGAGGGTATGCGACGCTTGGGATGAAGTGTGACCACTTAGATTTTGACTTGCTAGGTTACACCTTTGTTTGTAGTTTGCATGTATTTAACTTTGTAGGGTTCAAAAATATATTGGGCATGGATTGGTTAAGTAAATATGATGCTAGGATATTTTGCCAGGATAAGAAAATATCACTTAGACACTCGGATTGTAGTGATCAGATAGTTTATACCGTAGAAAACTCTAGCTGTGAGGTGAATGATTTGTTGGGTGTTACAGAGTTAGAAGATGAGTTGAATCGTGTTTTCGTAGTTAGAGAATTCATGGATGTGTTAGAACCTGTAGCTAGATTACCACCGAAACAAGCCATTGAGTTTCAGATAAATTTAGTGCCTGGGGCAGAACTGGTAAGTAGGCCGCCAAACAGGATGACACCAACAGAAATGAAGGAGTTAAAGACTCAGTTGGTAGATTTGGAAGGCAAAAGTTTTATTAGACCGAGTAGTTCGCCTTGGGGAGCAACAGCAGTATTTGCTAAGAAGTCAGACGGATCGTTAAGGCTATGTATCGATTATCGTAAGTTGAATGAGAAGACGTTAAAGATCGATATCCATTGCCAAGAATAGACGATTTGTTCGATCAGTTGAGTGGATCCAAGGTATTCCCTCAGTTAGATTTGGTGACAGGATTTCATCAGCTTAGAGTAGCAATGGATAGTATACCTTTGACGACGTTTAGAACAAGGTATGGGTCGTACGAATGGTTAGTTATGCCATTCAGACTCACAAATGCACCGGCATTCTTTGTGGATTTGATGAACTGGATCTTCCATGAGCACTTGGATAGGTTCATGTTGGTTTTTATAGATGATATTCTGATATACTCTAAGGATGAGAAGGAGCATGAAGTTCATCTTAGAGTTGTGCTTGAGACGCCGAGGCAAAATTAGCTAAAGGCAAAGTTTCAAAGTGCCATTTTTGGAAGAAGGAAGTGAAGTTCCTTGGTTATGTAGTCTCAGAAAAAGCGTTGTCTGTAGATCCGACAAAGATTGAGGCGGTGAATAATTGGAAGAGACCCGAGATAGTGACCGAGATAAAGAGTTTTCTGGGATTGGCCGGATATTATCGAAGGTTTATAAAGGATTTTTCATGGATAGCTGCACCGATGACTAAGCTAACACAAAAAGATGTGAAGTTTGTGTGGACCGATAAGTGTGAGGAAGCATTCTAGAGCTTGAAACACTTATTGACCCATGCACCGATGTTGGTGGTTCCAGAGGGGAATTAGGATTTAGTTATTTATACTGATGCGTGTGGAATAGGATTGGGAGCCGTGTTAATACAGAGGGGTAAACTGATTGCCTATGCATCTCGACAGCTCAGACCGCATGAGGTTAGGTGTCCCATGCATGATTTGGAGTTAGCTGTAGTAAAATTTGCCTTGAAGGTGTGGAGGCATTACCTTTTGGGAGAGAGGTTCGAGCTATATATAGATCATAAGTCGTTGAAGTATTTATTCTCTTAGAAGGAGCTGAACATGAGATAGCAAAGATGGTTGGAGTTTATGGTTGCTTATGATTTTGGAATTGAGTATACACTCGGAAAAGGAAATAAGGTGGCAGATGCACTTAGCAGGAAACATCAGATGCAGTTTTAGCGATGATTGCTGAGTGGAAGGATTTAGCAACATTGTCAGCTTGTAAAGTGCAATATAGATCCGATGCTAGGTCTAGTTGAGAAGGTACTATATTGTCTTATTTAGCAGTCCGACCAGTAATGATTGAGAAGATTTCTTCTAAACAAGAGGAGGATCCAGTGTTAGCTGAACGGATCAAGAAGTTAAGGGAAGAAATGGAGAGCGATGACTTGAAGGATTTTGGTCTTTACTAGAGCGAGTGGTTGAGAAAGAAGGGTAGATTATGCGTTCCCAATGTGGGAAACATAAGGAGAGAAGTTTTGGATGAATGCCATCGTCCGAAGTTCACTATTCATCCAGGAGGAATGAAGATGTATCAGGATATAAAGAGAAGTTTCTTCTGGGAAGGCATGAAGAGGGATGTTGGCTTATGGGTGAAATAGTGTTTGAACTATCAGCAAGTGAAACCAAGCATCAGAAACCGAGTGGATTGCTTCAGCCATTGGATATCCTGGTGTGGAAGTGGGATTATATTTCTATGGATTTTATTGATGAGTTGCCAAGATCTAGTAGAGGAAATGAAAGTATATGGGTCATAGTGGATAGATTAACCAAAAGCGCCCATTTCATTCCAGTCAAGTCAAATAGGACGGCACCTGTGTTGGCTAAGTTATTTATGAAGAACGTGGTTAGACTGCATGGAATTCCTAGTAGTATTGTTAGTGATAGAGATTCCTTATTCACTAGTGAGTTCTGGAAGAGTCTATATGAAAGTTTAGGAACCAAGCTCAAGATGAGTACCGCTTACCATCTGCAGACCGATGGGCAAACAGAAAGAGTCACAAGATCTTGGAGGACTTGTTAAGAGCTTATATATTGGATTTTGGAGGATCATGGGAAGACCATCTACATCTAGTCGAGTTTTCGTATAACAACAATTACCAGACTAGTATTGAGATGGCACCGTTTGAGGCTTTGTATCGAAGACCATGCAAATCCTATGGATGTTGGTTAGAGACCGGAGATAGACTGGTCCTTGGTCCTGATTTGGTAAAAGAAGCAGCAGAAAAGATTGAGCTGTTAAGGGCAAGAATGAAGGAAGCTCGGTCTAGGCAAAAAAGCTATGCAGATAGAAGATGAAAAGGTTTAGAGTTCTCAGTTGGAGATCATGTTTTTGTCAAAGTATCGCCGATGAAAGGTGTTAACAGGGTCGGGAAGACGAGGAAGTTAGCATCGAGGTTCGTAGGACCATTTCTTATTTTAGAGAGGATCGGGAAAATCGCATATAGAGTTGAGTTACCGAGTAGTTTGGCAGGAGTCCACGATGTTTTTCATGTATCTCATCTGAGGAAGTATGTTAGGGATCCAGACACTACTATAGCACCGATTGTGTTAGAGGATTTGGTAGTGGAACCAGACATGACTATAGTTAGGAAGCCTATTCAGATAGTCGATAGAGATGAGAAGAAGTTGAGGAAGAAGACAGTCAGACTAGTGAAAGTTCAGTAGAGTGACGATTCTAGGGACTGTACTTAGGAGACTTAGAGCAGGATTAGAGACGCTTATCCTGATTTGTTTGATGGTATGTTTTACCTTCGATTGTTTTGATGTATATCTTATCGTAATTTCGAGGACGAAATTCTTTAAATAGGAGAGATTGTAATACCCCATATTTTTAGTAACATTATTTAGGATATTTAATTAGTTAAAATAAAATAAAATAATGTAAGATGATTAATGGGTTGAGATTTGATTTAACCAAGGGTAACCGTGCCTATATGCATAATGAACTATGGAAATAAGATGGGGATAAGTGTTAGGAAACAAGTAAGGGGTAAAATAGGAAAATAGGCATTTTAATACCCTAAACCATAGTCGTGAATCCTCACTCTCACTCATTTACAAAAGTTAAAATTAAGGGAGGCCGGCCACCATTTTCAATCTCAAGAGAAGATAAAGCAAGGATTTTCAAGAGGGAAAAGTAAATCAACATAATCAATATCGAATCTCACATCTTTAATCACAAAGCTAAGGTGAATAATGATTACATCTCATTTTTCTATATGTTTTTGGTTTTAAGGTGAAATCCGAATTTATCTTGCATGATTTAGCCATATTTTTGAAGAGCAAAATGTTTATATATACTTGTTGATGATTTATGCATGTTTATATTGATTATTATGATATGTTTGACATGAAAACCCTATTAAATGACATCCAAATGCCTTGTGAATTTAAATATAGATTAGAAATGATATTTTAGAGACAGGTTTCAATTTTCATAATTTTCTGAATTAATGTGGATTTTATATTAATTTTCTAGTGAAGAAAATGATTTATTGGGTTATAAATTATTTATGGCTAAATAAATAATTATTTGGGTCTGAAATTTATATATGTTAGAAAACATATTGAAAAGATTTTTTGGAATTTTTATAGAATTTTCCTAAGTGTTTTGATGAATATATAAAATTATTAAGGTATGAGACTTAAATGTTTTATATATTTAATTAAGGAGAAGGGGTATTTTGTAAAATAAAATTATAGTTTATTTCTGAAAATATAGGCACACTTTTGGAAAAGGTATTTAGCAACCAATGAAATTTTGACAAACAAAAGCAGGTTAGTTAAAAAGTTTCTCTTTTAAGTTAAAAACAAAGATAACATGTTTTTAGTGTGTTCCGCCACTTTTGGCACACGGGGTTCCGACCCAGACCTTTCCCCACCATTTGTTTCAAAACCAATGCGCATGGTATCAAGCTACTTGTTACGTAGTGCATTGTATAAAGGTGAGGGGTACTTAGTCGAAACGCTAGGTTCCGAAGGGGTTGGAGCATGCCTTGTTTTAAAATAAAAGGTAGCGCCTGCTTTGCTTTCGAAAGGTTAGGTTTCGACTCAGTTGGCTTTCGACTAGGTCGAATATTTTAAAGGAAAGGTTATGAATGGGTTGCACTCTCATGTTTTAAATAATGCTTTTGAAGGGGTCGAAATCCCTAGCTGCCACCTTTTTACCTTTCAAAGTCAATGGTTTTGGAAGGTATACTTTGTTTTAAAAATTAACCACTTCTCCAATGCTTTCGAAGGGATGGTTTCGACACCATCACTTCTTCACTTAGGAATAGGTTTAAAAAGGAAGGCTTTCGACTTAGATGTTTTAAATGACCCTTTTTATTCCGATTGAAGTGTAACCCAAAGGTTTCGAAAGAGTTGGTTTAAATGGTTTCGAAAGGTGTTTTTCCACATGTTTTAAATTGAACCCAAGTGCTTTCGAAAGGTTTGAGTTTCTAAAGGGTTGATGCTTTCGAAAGGTATTTAAAATGGTTTCGAAGGGGTGGTTCCCCAAAGGGTTTCGAAGGATTCGAAAGGTAGTGTTTCTGATGGTTTCGAAAGGGTTGAAATGGAAGGTTTTTCCAAGGTTTTCAAAGGCAATGTTTTGAAGAGTTTTAAGATATGATGTCTAAGGTTTTAATGCTTTCAAAAGGAAGGTTTTTAAAGGTTTCGAAAGGATTTAAGTATGGTTTCGTAAGGGAAGCTTTGGCTTTTCAGCCTAGATGAATAAAGGGTTTCCCTAAGTTTCGAAAGAGGTACTTTCAATGGTTTTGAAAGGGGTACTTTCAATGGAATCGAAAGGGGGACTTTCAAGTGTTAAAATGCTTTCATCAACTAAGGTTTGAGTAAAGTATATATATAACATGGCAAGGTGATTTTGAGTAAAGCATATGGTATATTTATTTTCCTTGTGTGAGTTTGATTTAAAGGTCTTAAATCATTTTGAAAAAGGTTTTCAAGGAAAATTATGGAAAGGGATCCCTAAGTAAAATGACTCAGATATTAGAATACCAGATGTGACTGGTATAGGGTCGCGCCCTATACATTAGCTATTGGCCCCAGCTAATTTAGACCAAAATTCCAGTGTGTAGGGCTTTGTCGCAAGTAAGACTGAAATTATGATTACACACAAAAGGGAAAATATGTTTGTATACAGATAGGTTATTTGTGAGCTCGCAAAACCATTAGGATAAGGTGACCTTGGGAGATGTTAAGTTAGGGGCAGACCGTCTAGAAGAGAAGTATTTAACAAATGGTTAAGGAAAGACCGTCCAGAAGAGTTGTGTCTAATAGATGTTAGATTATTTTGTTATTTTGTCTGGTAGGCCCGAGTCATCCAAAGGTTAATAGTTAGCCAAACAAAACTAAAGTGTTTGAACAGATAGTTCCTTTTATTACCTGATATGTATGTTTACATAATGGTGCTTTACAGTATTTAACTAGTTTTGGTTGCAGGAAAAGATTTGCAAAAGATATGTTTTAAAAGAATGTTAGTGAGGGGAAACCCGTTCCGCTAAGCGGTAGGGTCTCACTTAACATTAATAACCGGGATGTATAATATTATTTGCACCAGGCTTTATGTCTAACTCGAAGTTTATGTTTCCCCTTAAACTCTCAGGTGCTTAGAAAATATTTGAGTAGGCTGAGGGTTGAGGTTCTTTCAGGTTTTTAGTTGGATGACGAATAAAGCTATCGGAGGCGAGCTGGAGGCTAACGGATAGCTATTTAGGAGTTGCAGTTCTTTGTTTTGTGTTTATTTCCGCTGTGTATGTATTAAGTCAATTATGACTATATGACTCTGATCATTCAAGGGGGCATCTTCATATGTCGCTCTTGGCGTATTTTGTAATAACTATATTTTATCATTGCCTGGGAAACGTTTTGGGATTATGTATTATGAATATGGAACGTGTGTTTTGAAATATAATGGAAAATTCTGTTTTGAAATCTATGATTTTTTTCATATTCAAGTGCTTCTGTTATTATAGATACCATTGACATAGCCGTATTTAGTCACCGGAAGTTAATACTTTAGATGACTGCTGTTTGCGCCAAAAATGGTCACAAACCCCAAGTATTGTGAAAGCACCAGTATATGAATACAAATCAGTAATATTCAGACACAAATCTCAGATCTAAGCTAGAAATAAACAGCAATCCAGAAGTAAATCACAAGAACACGAGATTTATAGTGGTTCGGCTATCTCCGGCCTACGTCCACTTCTTTGATTTTTATCTTTCATTGATGTTCTTTGCTGATTACAGATGATTACAGCAGATACAATGAATGAATTCGAGTATAACAGCAATGGAAAGAAGTAGAATTGAATCCGGCAGAGTCTGGACGTTGGGCAGCCAAAAAGATCCCTTTTCTGCAGGCTTCAAGGGGCTATTTATAGGCGTAGGAGGCTGAGATCGCGCCTAAACTTCGGGAGACTTCTTCTGGCACGTGAGGGGGCCCACGCGACCGACCCCACCAAGTTTCGACTCGATCTGTGATCGATACGAAACCATTTCGTATCCATCAAAAAATGATCCAATCGAGCTGAAACTTGGCAGGGACATTCTTTACCTTGCACGCAAGCTACTGTGAAAATTTCATTGCATTTGGATCAATGGTTCGTGAGATATGGTCGATACGAGATTGTATTTTCGTATGCGCTGTCTTGTTTGAATCCATGCTTCGCATCCATTCCTTCGTATCGATCAGAAGCACGTGCGCATGAGATAACGTGGCGCGAGTTTCCTGGGTCGACCCAGTCTTTGTGGCGATTTGATCGAGTCATTTTGAGACTTTCGCCTTGCTTATATCAACACGTGCTCATTCTTTATTCATATCGATTTCGCACCAATAGCGTTCATACCGTTTGTTCATAAGGTCTCGTTCGCATCGATCGATTGTGGCTGGGGATCGATACGAACCGAGTAGTTTTCAGATGGACACGAACGTTATCGATGCGTTGACATGGATTCGAACATATGGAGTGCAAATGAGATTTCTGTGGAACGACACGAACTGAATGGATATGAGCTTCGTGACCACGGAGCGATTCGTGTCTAATTGATTCAAAGACGATCGATTCGAAGATGATCGATTCGAAACCGCTAAGTCACAATGGATTCGAACTTGACGATGACTCTCTGATGGATACGAATCTGATCGATTCGAATAGGTTGTCTTTGATGGATACGAACAGCACATTTTATCTAACTTGTATCGATCATATCTCGTTCATACGAACTCTGATTTACTTGAAACTTGGAGCACTGGCTTTCATGGCTTTGCTTGTCATATCTTGTCCATTGCAGCCCGATCCGGACTCGGACAAAATTCATCAGTATCCATGGTTATCCTGCAACGCATAGTTGACATTCATGGCTAGTTATTATTGATTTTCAGTCAGTTTTGGGTATCTCAGCTTTGCTAAAAGTTGGGATAACACTTTGCCCCCCAAAACATGCCTTTTGGTAAAAGGTGTGTTTTGGTCAGTCTCAAATTGAATGCAGTGAGTTCATGTTTTATTCAGAGCTTATAGCATTCTCAATCAAGTCCATGGCTGTTCGAAGCCGAATTGTTATCAATTTCTTCCAGTGGAAGTTAAGAATGAAATTATACAGTCTCTCCATACTATCGGTGGTCACTCCGGACCCTTGCCAAGCCCATTCCAGACTTAGCGATCGAATAGAAAGATCCTATTGCACTTCGGCGTTGCTTTTTATTCCTTGCACTCTGGCCTCAGTTAGGGCGTAAAGCGATGTCTTGGTCGTTCTGGACCGATCATAGCCTCTCCGGGCTCATGCTAGATCCCATCCTGTCACTCTCCGGTGAAGGGGAAACAACGTTAAGTGGGTCGATCCTGTCGCTCTCCGGCGAAGCGACCCACTTCTTGCACTCCGGTTCAGTGTATCTGAACATTAAGCGATGTCATGACCTGAATCGTCGGCCGATCACAGCCTCTTCGGGCTCTTATCGAATCCCGATCCGATCACTCTCCGGTGAATAGGAAACGATGCTTAAGTGAGTCGATCCTGTCGCTCTCTGGCGAAGCAACTCACTTCTTGCACTCCGGACCCCGCCTCTCCGGGTAGGATCATAAAGCGATCATCTTTATATTGATATTTAATGTTTATCCTTTAACTCTCCGGTCAAAGGTTTGTTTCAATAAATGTTTCTCTATTAAATTCAAATCCTAGATGTTCAATCTCAAACACCAGGAAAAACAAGACAATGCCTCTCCGGGCGGAGCGGTCTATTTCCATCATAGAGCATGCCTAGGGATCTCTCCGGTTCCCGTACATGAGTAAGTGGGATAGCCATTTTATTTTGGAAATCTAATCTAAGAAAACTAATCGACCAAAGTCCAAATCTTGAACTTGGCCCTTGCCATCACAATCAGTTGATGATGAGTCGTGATCCCGATCTAGGATCATTCCTGTTAGGTGGAGGCGGTGGTTGTTCAGGTCTTACTGTCGCTGCCCGTTCTCTGGTATATTGTGGCAATCTACCACTCCTAGCATGTTCTTCCACCTCATCCCTTAGGTGGCGGCATTCATCGGTAGTGTGCCCATCCAGCTCATGGAATAGGCAGTATTTTCCAGTCCTGCGTTCCCGCTCCGTGGGATCTCTCCTGGGTGGTTTTCGATAGGGGAGTTGCCCCCGAGTATCAGTGTAAATCCTTTCTAGGCTTGCCGTCAAATCTGTGTATTGCCTGAATCTAGGCTCTCGGAATTTCTTCTGTTTATCAGGACCATCATGTGCATCATCCTGCTTTCTCTTTCCTTTGTCTGCCCTGGACTGTTCCCTGGGGGTTCCTTCGCCTTGTGCAGCATTTACTTCCTATCTCTTGGCTCGTGATTCTTCTAATAGAATGAATTTCTCAGCTTCATGGTAAAACTCTCCAAGATCTTGCGGTGGATCTCTTGTCAATGAATCTTTGAATTCGGTGCCTTCTCCAACCCCTGCCACCGTCGCCATCAAAATCATCGATGGATCCGGGCGATCTACCGAAGCCACCGTTGCATTGAATCGCAGCAGGAAACCTTTTATGGACTCTCCGGTCCTTTGATTTATCGAAGCTAAAGTTATCACACTCTTGGGTCTTGTCACATGGACCCTAAATTGTTCCATGAAGCAATCTACAAGCTCGCCCCATGTCCTGATCGATCCAGTTTTTAATTGCCTGAACCAAAGTGCAGCCAAGTCTGACAGAAATAAAGGGAAACATCGTGCCATCACTTCCTCGGATGCTCCCAGTACTTCCATGTGTCTAATGTATCTGGTAATATGCATGGTTGGATCCGACTTCCCGTCATACGGATCCAACGTTGGTAGTTTGAACTTTGGAGGGTTCCTTGCATTCCTGATATTCGGAGTGAACGAACTCCGACTGACTTCTTCCAACCCTCCGCTAGACAATCCTCCTCTCATGAGTCATCGCACTAATCCAGCCATCTTTTCATCTCCATCCTGGGGTTGCCCTCTTGGTCTTGAAGGGTATTCTGGTACGTACTCTTCGTGTGGCCCGTTAGCATCAGTGTTGGCTCCAGCTTGTTGAGCTCCATCTGTAGGCCTTCCAGCATCGGATCCTGAGGGTCTGCCCCCAAGTCCTTGTTGATTGTCTTCTGGATCTGCATTCTGACCTTCATTGGGTTCCGCAATCCTAGCTCCTTGTTCCACATTCATAGCCGTTGTAGCTGGTCCTAGGTTCTGCATCCCTGTAGCTCTCATCTGTTCAAAGAAATTCTGCAGCATCTCTTGTTGGCTCTTCATTATTCTTTCGTGCATCAGAGTGGTCATGGTCTCCATTTCGTCTCTGGTGATGTAGATCGAAGCTGGTTCTTCTCCAGCACCAGAGGATGCCTCTTGACTTCCTCCTTGTTGGCTTCTCTCAGCTCTTTGTCTCGTTTGTCGAGTCATTGTCTCCCAAATCTGATCCCTTCAAGCTTTTAAATCTGAACTCTGAATCTGATGCAGCGGGTCCTGAGTTCAGCTCTCGGTGAAAGCACCAAAGTGTTTGCGCCAAAAATGGTCACAAACCCCAAGTATTGTGAAAGCACCAGTATATGAATACAAATCAGTAATATTCAGACACAAATCTCAGATCTAAGCTAGCAATAAACAACAATCCAGAAGTAAATCATAAGAACACGAGATTTATAGTGGTTCGGCTATCTCCGGCCTACGTCCACTTCAATGATTTTTATCTTTTATTGATGTTCTTTGCTGATTATAGATGATTACAGCAGATACAATGAATGAATTCGAGTATAACAGCAATGGAAAGAAGTAGAATTGAATCCGACAGAGTCTGGACGTTGGGCAGCCAAAAAGATCCCTTTTCTGCAGGCTTCAGGGGGCTATTTATAGGCATAGGAGGCTGAGATCACGCCTAAACTTCGGGAGACTTCTTCTGGCACGTGAGGGGGCCCACGCGACCGACCCCACCAAGTTTAGACTCGATCTGTGATCGATACGAAACCATTTCGTATCCATTAAAAAATGATCCAATTGAGCTGAAACTTGGCAGGAACATTCTTTACCTTGCACGCAAGCTTCTGTGAAAATTTCATTGCATTTGGATCAATGGTTCGTGAGATATGGTCGATACGAGATTGTATTTTCGTATGCGCTGTCTTGTTCGAATCCATGCTTCGCATCCATTCCTTCGTATCGATCAGAAGCACGTGCGCATGAGATAACGTGGCGCGAGTTTCCTGGGTCGACCCAGTCTTTGTGGCGATTTGATCGAGTCATTTCGAGACTTTCGCCTTGCTTATATCAACACGTGCTCATTCTTTATTCATATCGATTTCGCACCAATAGCGTTCGTACCGTTTGTTCATAAGGTCTCGTTCGCATCGATCGATTGTGGCTGGGGATCGATACGAACCGAGTTGTTTTCAGATGGACACGAATGTTATCGATGCGTTGACATGGATTTGAACATATGGAGTGCAAATGAGATTTCTGTGGAACGACACGAATTGAATGGATACGAGCTTCGTGACCACGGAGCGATTCGTGTCTAATTGATTCAAAGACGATCGATTCGAAGATGATCGATTCGAAGCCGCTAAGTCCCAATGGATTCGAACTTGACGATGACTCTCTGATGGATACGAATCTGATCGATTCGAATAGGTTGTCTCTGATGGATACGAACAACACATTTTATCTAACTTGTATCGATCATATCTCGTTCATACGAACTCCGATTTACTTGAAACTTGGAGCACTGGCTTTCATGGCTTTGCTTGTCATATCTTGTCAATTGCAGCCCGATCCGGACTCGGACAAAATTCATCGGTCTCCATGGTTATCCTGCAACGCATAGTTGACATTCATGGCTAGTTATTATTGATTTTCAGTTAGTTTTGGGTATCTCAGCTTTGCTAAAAGTTGGGATAACAACTGCAGCATCTGTAGCGCTTAGCTTTGGGCCTCTAGATAGGGGATGTTACATAACTGTCCAGGCTGATGATAGTACTTAGGATTGTAACTATGAAATTTTATGTATCTTAGAGTGACAGTTTGTATTGTCTATTGATATTATATGTTATCGTTCCGTTGGTAAGTGTCTGATATTGTGTTTTATTCTTTCTTGTTCTATTTCTTCTTCCTTTTATTTTACCATAACAATTTATCTTTCCCGTACTTGAGTGCTCGACGTACGAATACCGTGGATGTATTAGTTTCGACATTTGGGGGTCAAAAAGGAGAATAGTTACACTTGGTATCGGAGCTGAAGGTCAAGCGAGAACTTTATCTTTGGTGGGGTTTAACTCTTTAGAGATAGGGTAAGCGACACCTTAGAATGGGTTGAATATATTATATATATGATAGCATATGTGTATTTGTTATATATTAGTTATATATATAATTAAGTTGATAATGTAGCCTAATTTATGTAGGTATTAATGATGTTTATCTATAATCCCTCGTTGATTAGCTTAGTCATGCTCAACTAGTTTATGAGCATTGACTATTGTTTGATGATCATTGATTTGTGCTCGACCATTTTATGAGTAATTTTACCTTTTACTACATGGGTTGGGTAGACAGTATTTGTGAGTGCATTGAAATGAACACCTTGTGAATTTAGTTTCATAGTTTGACTATAAGGTGTTTGGTGACAATGTTGGATTAAAAGTTAGATTTAATAAAAGATGTTTATTATAACCTAAAGGGAGGATAATGTATTTTGGAAATAAACAGTTGTGTAAAGATTTTATATAAGAAAGTAATTTTGTTAAAATAGTGTTTATAAACGAAGAGGATTTAAAATGATAATTTGAGAGCTTAAATCTCAGTGTCTTTAAAAATGGTAGATTTTAGAGAAAATAATAGTAATATTATTAGGAAGTAATTGTGAATACTAATATTTTGAAGAAATTTTTTTAGATTTTCTCGAGTTTGAGATTGCTCTCAGAATCGGCGATCGATCTAGGAACACAATATTTTTATGTTATCTAGTTCGAATGGCTCGAAAGTGACTAAAAATGGGTAAGAGATGTATTTAGTTGGTAAGCTCTTCTCGTGGACATTACCCTTCTTAGCAAGGGAATATACAGTACGATTTG
Source organism: Allium fistulosum (assembly GCA_030737815.1). Taxonomy (NCBI): domain Eukaryota; kingdom Viridiplantae; phylum Streptophyta; class Magnoliopsida; order Asparagales; family Amaryllidaceae; genus Allium; species Allium fistulosum. The sequence continues at coordinate 74,722,528 of CM060903.1, forward strand.
GTAGGACTCGTTTCCATGGCATCATTTTTGTGTTACTCGGTCTATATGTATATTTTTTATGGAATTTAAAGTAAATATTTGGAAAAATTGGTTTATGATCATGATACTTAGTAATATTTACAAAGTATTTGATTCCACTTTGAAAATGATTTTGGTTTAATCCCAAAAGTATGATTTGGCATACAAAAGGTATATTTATATATATTTATTTCAAAATCATTTGAAATAAAACCCAGTGTTTAGTTTTAAAGTTTTCTTTAAATGATTTTTTTGTATGTTTTGTAGGGTGCCCAAGTGGTAGTGGCATAACCCAGCATAAATGATAAAACAATTTATAGTTTTCTCTTTGCAGTAAGGGTTACCTAATAAATAAGTGAAACTTCGATAAGTTATTTATTGACACATGTATCCTATGCAGTAGGATAGCATGGTATGCTTATCATGTTATGATATGATTTTTAGATAGTTTTCATTTGTTAGAATGAAAAGATTTTTCAACGATTTTGGATAGCCTGAATCTTCCGAATCGTTTTGGAATTTGAAGCTAAGTGTTTTTGAGAATATGAAGGTAAGTAAGTTAAAACATGTTTTAAATTTGTTGAACATTCATGATAAGTAAAATGAATTGGATGTTTTGTATATATTCTTAGGAGGTAGTAGAGTATTATATGAGTAAAAAAGTGAAGTAAGTTTTTATGAAATGTTTTATAAATAAATGTATGTCTTTATAAATTGTTTATAAACTTGAAGTTTTTTTTATGAAATGATTGATTAATGATTTAGTATCAAATGAGATATGCTGGTGATATTTTTCATCTCACAACACCAACTGAGTCTTGTGAAGCAATTATAATGCTAAATGCTTTTGTAATTGAGAATTGACAAGTTTTGGTGGTACTAAATTTTCTTTTGGACAAGTAATTGTGTTACACTTTCTTGCACAATTTTATGGATGCATTTTAACTGTTTGTCAAAATGCAAAAGTCTGATTTCACATTGATTTTTGATATGGCTCAAATGAAATGAACACACGAAAAACGAGATAGAATGTACAAATAAAACAAAATGACACAGAGATTCACGTGGTTCAGATTCCAATGAATCCTATGTCCACAGGCCAACTTCTTCTCCCTTTTTATTCTTTGTTTATGTTTACATGGTTTAAATCATTCAGAGTATATATTCTCCTTTATAATTTTTTAGAATGAAAAAAAGGATCCTCGACACTGCTGCAGTGCCTCTTTATTTATAGTTGAGCATTTTGGTGAATTGATGGAGTTATCCTCCTTGCTTCTCTTTTCCTATTAGATCTTTACATGTGTCATCCATCTGCTACTTGCTTTAAGTATGTGTAGAATGGTGATGTGGCTTTGGGCGGGAAGTTTGCCATTGACGGGAAGATTTGTTTTTGAAGCGGAAATGCACGAAATTGAGGAAAGAAACGCCCAAATTTGAATGAATTGTGTCTTCTTTGATTTGGCAAAGCAGCATGTGTAGATAGAACTGCATTGGGAAACTGCCTTTTTTTTGGAGACGGATTGTATCAACTGTCCCTTTACTAGTAAAGCGTAGTGCTGGAAGGTTGCGTGGTTTAGTAGAAGAAACTGCATTGTTATTTTGAAGGGTAGTCGCCTTATATGAATATATTCCGAGCCCTTCTTATACATAGAGGACTGTGCTTCCTCCCTTGTCTTTGAGGAATGAGGCTTGGTTTTTGGCCGTGAAGCAGTTTCAGTCCACTGTTCCATCCCTCAGACCTTTACGTGTGTGGTAAGTACCTTTTAGGATTGTGTCGCCGCCTTATTACATCAAGATTGTGGTGTGTCTTTATCACTTTAGTATTGACATTGGATTATAGTGTTGTCTTGTCCCTTTAATATCACATCAGGATGGCAGGGCTTCCTTGTAGCTTTGTTATATGATATAAGGATGCGTCATAGACCTGTTAATTTAGATGTTTGTTTTAGTTTGTATTGTATCCCTACTTGGGTATAGTCGCTTGAGTAGATGTGCTGCGGTTCTACTTTGAGACGAATATTAAGGCTAGGGGTCGGTTCTTATCATCTGGATTTTGTTTCAATATGGGATGGCGGCTCAGTCCAAGGTTGTAAAGGTAGCGCAGTTCGAAGTTGCTTTGTAACATGGTTCAGGATTGGTTTGGATGTTGTGACTTGACTTCTTATTGGTGTAGTGTTAGGTTTATGCTTCCAAAGTATGCCGGCATAGTTCAGTTGCCTTGAACCTGATTTTAATGGTGATGTGATTGGCTAGCTTTGCATGTGAAGTGGCCTTTCCTATCGGAATTGGAGAAATTTACAAGTGCAGCAGTTCCTCTTGTTTAGCTTGCCTCGGTCCACTTCGGCTTGTACTAGTGCTGCATAGGCTGTCATACTAAGATTGCTTGTTTCTTCACTAAGAATCCTATGATCAAGTAGGTTATGAAACATGCATATGGAAATTTGGCCTAGCTTGGTTTTATTTGGTTTAGTTACTTAGTTCTGCACATAACAGTGTACTACTATACTTAGTACTTAGGTGATCAAGTGGATTGTAAATGTGATAATATAGTGCAGTTCGTCTCTATTTGGCCGTGCTAGCTTACTACTGTGCATATTTGACCTTGTACAATCTTGACTTATGTTTATAGCGATTTTGTTGGTATAATTAGGTTGTTCAACTCATTTGGAGTGGTGCGATACCTCTATATATATTTATAGTGTATTTTACTTGCATGGTCAGAGTGATTTTATAGTTGATACCACAGTAGCTTTGTGATTGGTGTGCATTTTATTTTATTGGGCCGCAGCTTGAGTTTTGTCCAATCGAGTAGATTTTCTAATTAGATGTGCCAGTTTTGTTGACCTCATTATGTTGACGTTTATTGTGGTATACTAGCGCAGTTGCATCTTAAGGATACTTAATTTGCTCTTCGTCCTAGAGTTGTAGTGTGTGTTCATTATGCTATGTGTTTTGATCCTGCACAGCTTATTTCGTGGTTCAGCTGGCTCGTCTTTTTTAAGCAAGCCGTCGCGCTTTGGCTTGGTCCTCCTAACTCTACTTTGCAGTTTACCAATTAACAGGTCTTCGTATCATGCTACACGACTCAAAAGGTGGGTGTAACACTTGCCCCCTATGTCTGCACTAATACCTATTAAGGCAGACTTCTCAAACCATATCCAATTTTCGAGTTGTCAAATTAGTCACTTCACATTTAATGCTCTGTGCACGTGTTCCATTATAGGTGGTTGCTTTTTCTGACCATTGTTATGCGAATCACTTCGTATCCCAAGAAGTATACTTGATTTCATGAGAAATATAGTTATCATTATAATACCCAACAGTCATGGCTTTTTGTATTCATTATAATATTAAGGTTAGGATTTCATTGGCTGACTTATAAATATTATTCCTTCTTCCTCATCTCCTCTTTTACCACTTCGAGAGAAGAAACTAATATAAGAAATTAGTTTCTTCTTCAAATTAAGCTTAAATGCACTTGTAAGTCAAATTTTTCGTCTTGTTTTTTTAGGCATCTTCTTTCTTGTTAAGTTGATTCTTGGGTTAACTTGCTTTGCGTTTCAAGTTCGAGTGGTTATAATCTTGTTTTTAAGTCAATTTATGAAATCTTTGGTTGGGATTCTTTTATTAGTTTATTTATAATGTAATGAAAACCTTATTTCTTGTTATCTTAAGGCTGATTTATGTTATCTTGCGTGTAATTTATCTCTTCTATTTAGAGTAGTTATTAATGGCTTTCGACGATTGTCCATGCTCCTCCGATTATGTTCCTTCCTTTTTTGAGTTGCCTTTGGCTCTTTGCAAAAGAAGTCGGGTGGAGTTGATTTTGACTAGTTTTGGGATTAGTGGTTATGAATTTAGGGCTCCCTCGCCCTCCAACCGCATTCATATGCCCTTAGAGGGGATATGTTTTAGTATCATTTGAGCATATCAGATGTGGCCTTTACTTGCCTCTCCACCCTCTTCTCAAGGAATGGCTTGCGGCATTTGGCTTATCTCCCATTTAGTTAGCCCTAGTTTCCTATTACATGCTGACTTGCACATATATTTTATATGCCGAAAACCTATCTTCTCCCTTTTCAAGAGAATTGGATTTTTTATTCAAATCGGGAGAACCGCTCTTTAAGATGCATAGGATTTTGCTTCGTTTAGACCACAAAATCCCTTTTCTTCCTCTTCTCCTTGTAAAACTTATCGATGGGCAGATCGGTTCATTTTTGTTTCTAACTTAGATGGTTTTGTCTCTTCCTTCCAAGAGCCTTGTACTGCACCCACTCTTCTTCATGTTTTCTTTTCTGTTAACTTATTTTCCTGCACTTCTTTCCACCTTCTTCTCTTTTAGCGGATCGTCCTGGCTTTACTAAGGGGAAAAGAGGTTGTTTTCACAGTGTAAGGTAGATGCATTAAGGCTAACTGATGACGCCTGCAAGGGGTCACATCTTCTTGCTAAATATTTAATGCACAAACATAATTTTCTATGCATGCACCATCATTTTTGTAGATCCATTTTTACATATGACATTGATGGTTCTACTCCACGCGGTGTGTGTGTGTGTGTGTTTCAGTTATATGTTATCCATTTAGATTCGTTAAAATTTAAGGTCTATATGTATTAAATTTGCCTATTTCGCTACGCAGATTCAAGGTCTTCACTTACCACTACTTTTACTTCGAAGAAGAAGAAAACTGAAATGAATATACAAGGAGGAGATCTTTCTACACATGAGGGTGCATACAAGCAACTAAGGGTGGACAATCCTTCACCTCCTCCCCAGACTTCTTTAACGGGTATTGTGGCTCATGTGCTGCCAATTAGCATGCTTCCGCCCTCCTCGCGTTTCTTGGTCATTCCAGGAGAGGGTGCAGTGTCTGACCTTATAGAGAGGATGGTTCATTTACTCATTGATGAGTATAACACACCGACCCCTTCTCCGTTACCTGCTTCAAGTTCGTCTTATGGGGAAGTCTTCTAGGACTTGCGCTATTATGGCTTCCAGGTTAACATATTATAACATGGCTTTTATCTAGTTATGGTTTTAGGTGCATTATTATTTATTATAAACTTCATGATTTTAGGTCATTGCCCTTGGGATGGAACTGCATAATAGGCTCGGTAATTTGGAGTTGGCTCTTACTATCGTTTAGGAGGAAATTTCGAAGTTGAAGCAAGATCACTCGCAATTGAGACGGGATTTGGACGTTGCCTCCCTGGACATTGAAGCATAATATAAAAGGGAGGAGGATTACAAAAAAAAACTAAAGGCGTATTCCAAGAAGGTCGAGGAATTTTATATAAGTTTCTTGAAAAAGCCAAATCCGATCAAAGATGCCTAGGAATAACGCAGACGTGAATGGGTTTAGGAGCATGATGATCTTCTTGGTTCCTTCTCTGAAGGAACGCAGGCTGAATATATCTGATGATTGCGGTGGAGACAAGGGCCCTACTACTTCGAAGGTGCATGTATCATACCCCACTTGGAGGACCAAAACTAAAGGCTACGGATGCTGCAGTCATCCGTAGTTATTAATCATCGGCAACCAAATACGGTAATGTTAGATAAATTGATATACCAGAAACACGTGGATATGGAAAAACTTTAAAATTTCAAAACAACTTTCACATTCCATTCCAAACTCATTTCAACATTCATTACATAATCCCACAACATTAACCACGTTCAGAAAAACATAATTATTACAATATACTCCAAGACCGACATATGAAGATGCCTCCTTGGTTATCAAAGTGTATAATAGGCAATAAACAACTTCGCCTTAACAAAAAAACACAGTGGAATCACATGAGAAAGAACTTAATTAATAACTACATGCCTTCTGCACAACTCCGGAAACTTTTACGGCTTAAGAGGTACCTGTAAACCTCAAATCTCAAACTACTCAAAATCAATTGAGTACCCAAGAGTTAAAGGAAAAAACAAAAAATTTGAGTCAGACATAAAGCCTGGTATGAATAATAATATACCATCTCAAATCATTTAGATATCTAGTGAGACCATGCCGCTGAGCAGAACGGGTTTCCCCTCTCTAGTATCTTAAAACCTTTATAAAACATTTTCTGTGCCCCTACATCCACAATGGTTAATTCAATTCAAAACATAATTATGTGATGATATGCAAAACAATTGAATCAATTCTAGATTACCCATCCCTAATTCATTTTGACTATCTGTCATAATTATAGTTTCTAGGATTACTATTAACCTAATATTTTTCATGGGCTAACTAATAACCGGTTAAACTTTTAAGGACTCCCTATCCAATTATATAGTTTTCATGGGATTACTATGAACCTATTGGTAACTCCAATATCATTTCTTTTATCCTAGTTTTCATGGGTTGACTAGGAACCTATTGACTAATAATCAATATCTTTCTTTTACCCTAATTTTCAAGGGCTAACTAGGAACCTATTGACTATCTGTCAATATTTCATTTTCTTATCTGGATATAGTTTTCAAAGGCTTACTATAAACCTGTCTAAATGACATCTTTAATTTTTACATAGTTTTCATGGGATAACTATGAACCTATTGGCCCTTGCTAATATCATTTTCCTTACACAATTTTCATGGGCTTACTGTTAACCTATTGGCCCCTGCCAATATCTTTTATTTATTCACTACTAGGTCAACCTAACTAGTTATTCTATCTTTTTCCAAAGTATAGTTTTTGGATTCATTATAAAGTGAATATATACATATATGAAGAAGCAAACAATATAACTTGGTTAATTATTTTAACCCATTAAAACTTCTTCATAAATTCCATTTCAAAATACTTTGCTTATTAATATGCCATGGTTTTGCTTTTAAATGAGATTGGGTTATGAAAACTATACTTTCGAAACCTTCGAAACCTTGCTTTCGATCTCACTGGATAGACTCCTTCGAAAGCATATATCCCTTTTTCAAAACATTAGACGTCTACCTTTAAAAACACTTTAAAATCATTCTTTTGAAACCTTTCGAATGTAATAAAAAAGTTACTTATTAATTATTAGAAGCGGAGCTTCGAAACCATTGGAAGTATCTCTTCCAAAATACATTTAAAGTCCCCCTTTCGACATCATTGGGTTTACTTTGTTAAAATATCATTTGGGTCCAAGAAATTATATAAACATAAGTATCTCTTTCGAAACCATTCTTTATCATATAAATATATTGGGGAACCTTTCGACAGAGTCAAAAGCTTACCTTTTAAAATATTGAAGGATAGCTTCGAAACCCCTTTCAAAACCATTGCCTTCGAAACCCAAAACCCTTTCGAAAGCATTTAGAAAGTGGCTTAATATGGCTTTAAAACAAACAATACCTTTCAATAGTATTGATGACTTCAATACATTCAAAAGGCAAAATAATCGGTGGCAGGGCTTCGACTAGGTCGGAACACCTTCTTTCGAAAGCAATTATTTACAATTAAAGGAACTCCTTCTAAACCCCTTTTTATTTAAAAACAAACATGATAACCCCTTCAAAATCCATTATGAAAATCCTTTCGAAAACATACGTATCGATTAAGTCGAAAGCTTAGTAAAACAAAGGCAGGCGCTTATTTTTTAAAACAAACTAAGGTAACAACCCCATCAGAGGCTATGCTTTCGACACCATACCTTTCGCCTTTCTCCAATCCACTATGTATTACCTAGATGATACCCTGTGTATTGAATTCAGCTTAATGGGGTGTCAACATAGTCGAAGGCGAAAGGAAAGGAGTGCAAGTTACTCTGATTAGAGGCGAAACCTGTTTTTCTGGGTTAAATACTAAATTAAGTAACTTATATAAACTAACCTACCTACGTGTTCATTTCTTATTGGTTGCCTTAACTTTTCCCATGCTTTTCAAAACTAACTGCCTTATTATTTTGGATAAGTATCAAACTTAAACTTTTGCAAATAAAACCTTCCTCTTTATTTACACGTAAATCATTTTGATCCTTTTCTTAAAATAATTTATTTTGTATATCAAATCACTTAAGAAAAATCCCCAAAATTCATAGAAATTTAATTTGATCATGTTCTTAACATATCAAAATTTCAAATTCAAATTCTCAATATATTTTCTGAAATAAATTATTAAACCCAACGTGCTATATTTTCATTCAAAAATTCATAATAATCTTTCCAAAGCTTGGAAAATTATAACTTAAAACCCAACTCTAAAATCATGTTTTGCATAACATATAATTTTTTCCATGGCATTTAAACATCAATATCACACGATTTTGATCTAAAACCGTATGAACCCTTATTTAAACAATCTTGTTTAAATTTTAATAAACCATAATTCAAGCATATCATCATCAAACATCGTATATACGAATTTAAACATAAATCTGAAACATATATTTAACAAATAGAGATGGAAATTATCATTAACATTAATCATTGATAAGGAAATGGATTGGGATGAGTTTGATTCCCCTTTTTTATTTTTCTCTTCTTTTTCTTTGAATTTCCTTTTCTTCTTTTCTTTTTAATGGTCGGCCTTAACTTCTCTTCTTACCTTTTTATTTTTGTGAGAAAATGAACATGAGTGTGAATGGCTTACGAGTAATCATATATATATATATATATATATATATAAAGGTGAGGTTAAGTGTAGTTAAATCCCATTATACCCTTACATAATTTAATTCGTCTATAAACCATTCTTTAGCCCAATTAAAGTAATAAGCATGGCCACTTAAATTTATTCAAATCTCAATCCCCTTATCACTTAACATTTACATTATTTTATTTTATTTACCTAATTAAATATCCTGAATAATGTTATTCAAAATTAGGGGTATTACAGGCTCCCCTCTTAAAAAAATTCATCCTCGAAATTCAGTAAGGACCAAATACTAATCATAACAATCATTTGTAACCACTCCTAACTACTATACTAGTTTATCTGACTAGCGATCATCTACATAAGTCTAATATAGACATACCATTTAAAACAGATCAGGATAAGTAACTCAAATCATGTCTTATGTCTCCCAAGTACAGTCCTTCTCGTCGTCGCTCCATTGAACTTTCACCAACTTGACTGCCTTGGACCTTAATCTTTTCTCATCTCTCGCTACAACCCGAAATGGTTGTCCAACAATTGTCAAGTTAGACTCTACTACCAACTCATCCAATTCTATTGGAGGAATAGTAGTCTCTGGATCACGCACATACTTACGAAGATGAGACACATGAAATACATTATGGACACCTGCCATATTGCTCGGCAATTCTACTCTGTATGCGAGCATTCCAATTCTTTCTATAATCTGGAATAGACCAACATATTTCGGTGCCAGCTTCCCTAACTTTCCGAATCATATCACTCCCTTCATCGGTGACACCTTAATAAAAAATCTATCTCTAATTGATGTGCACGTAAATGTGCATATATTTACATCCATATTTTATCTATTTTTAAATAAATGTCATATTTGGGCATTTTGACATGTTTAAAATCAAAATTCAATTATTTTCAAATCATCATATATTCATCTTCATTCAAGGGTAAAATGGTCATTTTTGTGCATGTGTCAATTTGAGAATTTTTACTTGGATATTTTTTTATGATTTTATAGGAATTTGGATGTATATGGAAGAAGCTTTCATGAAGATATATGCATGCACAAGGGAATACAAAGGAATGAAGAGGAAATAATTCAAGCTCATGATCATGGAAGACCCCACCCACTTACCTAAATCTACAATTAGAAGCTAATGTACAACTAAGTGGAGGTTAAAGCTTCATGCACATTTAATGATGGATTAATTAGTGGCTAATGGTTACTTGGAGGCCACACTTCCTAAAGGGTATTTTGGAAAGCACCCTAAAATGCATGTATAAATAGCCCTCTTATGTACATGAAAATATCTTCTACCTTTCATTTTACTTAGAAAATTAAGCAAGCAAATTGTAAGCTCAAATGTTACATGAAATAAAAATGGCTTCCTAGCCTCATTCTCTTTTCCTTTATACATGCTTCTTTTTACTTTTATGTTCATTTTTACTTCTATGCTCTCTTCTTTTCTTTGTTAGTAGATTAGATTTACATTCATGCAAGTAGTGTAGCTTTATTTTTTTTTATGCAAGTAGTTTAGTAGTTAATCTCGTTTTCTTCCTTTGCTTATTTTCTATTTCTTTTGCTTTTTAATGTTGAAATTTACAAGTGTTGATTTGATAACACAAATGAGTAGCTAAACCCCTTCAATATAGGGGTAATGAAGCTCTCTAACTTTATGTAATTTCAACATCTCTATGATTTATGATCTCTTTTATTTGTGCTTCACGAAAGTGAATTTTGATGTAAGTTTATACAAGTGGGTTTGATAGCTTATTTTGCTTTTGCAAATGAGCTATTCTTATTCAACATAAACACAATTTACATCATCATTTGCTAATTGATTTTTGATTTTGAAATGAAAGTAAAAGAAAAATTTGATGATCTATATTACTAATTACAATAGTAAATAGATCATACTTAAAATAGCTTTTGCTTTGGCTTCATTATCATGAGAATTGATAAGTGGTTTATTTGTTGTATTATAGTTTGATGGTTTAAGTTATGTTAATAAATAACATAAATAAACCATACTTATGGTAAATGCAACAATTATTTCACTTAATATCAAAACTAGAGATCATAAATTATTTGTTTGTTGATTTACAAAAATATGAGACTGGATTTACCTCTAAATTGTTCTCTAATCTCATAGTTTTTAATCTCATTTTAATTCTAGTTTTAGCTTCATTTTGCTTGTAGTTAACAATATCCTCTCCATTTGGTATAATTTGATTGAATTGATTTTTAAAATCTACAATTCCCTGTGGATCGACCCGTACTCGCCACGTACTAATTTTTGTACGCCGTGCGCTTGCGGTTAATTTAATTTGAAATTTATCGGCAATTTTCTAACTCGATAGAAAAATCATCGTTAAACAAGTTTTTGGCGTCGTTGTCGGGGACTTGTTTTGATTATAATTTTCTATTCTTCGAATTATTTTCGTTTGATTTTTGTGTGTGTTTGCATAAAAAAAATTTGTTGTGTGTGTGTGAGATTGTTGCTTGCATTTGTTTATGTGTTCGTTTCTAGTGTCATTTGCATTTCATATTTAAAAAGAAAAAAAAAACATACAACATTTCATAACAAAAACAAAAATATTTTATTTCCTTTGCAATTTGCATTACTATTTTTTACAAGTTTACAAAAAACATTGCATATACAACTCCAATTGCCTTCTCTGTTATGTTTACAGTTTCTGTTGTGTTTTATATTTCATCCCAAACCCCATACAACTTCAATTGCTTTCTCTGTCCACTTACTGACTGTTCGTCGACGGAAATTCTATCGGTTTAGAAAACCATCGAACGAATTTAGAATTAAAATAACCGCAAGCGCACGGCGTACACTTGTAGTACATGGCGAATACGGGTCGATCCGCAGGGAATTGATGATTTTAAAAATCTATTCAATCAAATTAACCAAAGTTGAAAGTTTGATTAGCTAAAAATGTAAGAAACTAACAAAAACTAGCAAAAGAAAAATAGATAAAAATATGAGAGTTAAATGACAATTTAGAGATAAATCCACTCTCTAGATCATATAATTCAACAATTAAAGAAATTATGATCTCTTTTTTTTGTCATAAGTGAGTTTAAATGATGTGTTTATCATAAGTATGGCTCATTTGTGCTATTAATTAGCTCAACATAAGCCATCAAACTATAACACAACCTTTAAACCACTTACTAACTCTCATGAAAATGACAACTAAGTTGAAAATGAAATCTATTTTAAGTATGGCCTATTAACTATTAATTAGAAATATAGACCATCAAATTTGAATTCAAATCACTTTCTTATGCCATAATCATATTTTGATGAAGAGGCATTTGTGTTAGTGATTGTTTAAGCATAGCCTATTTGGTGTCAACAATATAGGCTATCAAATTCAAAGCAAGAACAACAAATTAAACCACTTCAAGCATTGTCATTAAGCACAAAAAGAGAGCTATAATTATCAAAATGTTGAAGCTACATGATTAGAGGCTTCATTACCCCTAAATTGAAGGGATTAGCCTCTCATATTTGTTATCAAAACAACAAATATAGCTAGCAACATGAAAGCAAAAGAAAAGTAAAATGAAAGCTAATGGAAAAGAGAACTACTATTCTACTTACATGAAAAATAAAAGAAATCTACACTACAACATGAAAGGAAATAAACAAGAAAACAAGAAAAGAGCATGTATTTAAAGTTGCATAAAAAGAAATTACATGAAATAAAAATGGCTAAGTAGCCATGAAAAGAAAAGAGAAGCTTTCTTTTATTTTGAGCCTAAACTAATCTAAAGAGAGACTAAGGGAGAGGAGAGGGTTACATGAAACATAAGGGGATTTTATACATGTGTTAAACCCTAATTCATATTTTTGGGGAATGCCCAAAATACCCTCTTAGGAAGTGTGGAGGCCAAGTAATCATTAGCTTCAAATAATCCTCATTTAAGTGTACATGAAGCCATTAAGTCCATAAGCATGTGCATTAGCCTCTAATTTGTACATTAAGGTAGGTGGGTAGGTAGGGTCCTCCATTATCTTCACTTTGAATTATTTCCATCTTCATTTGTTCTCTTCACTCTTATGCATGCATATATCATCATGTAACCACTTGTAAAATTCACCAAATTTCCTACAAAACAACATAGAAAATTCCAAGTAAATTTTCACAATTTAATAAATGCATAAAAATGACCATTTTGCCCCTATATGAAGATGAATATGTGAAAATTTCAAATAATTTGAATTTTGGTTTAAACAAGTTAAATTACCCGATATGATCATTTATTTAATTTAAATAGATTAAATATGGTGGTAAAAATATGCACATTTACGTGCACATCACTGACCAACCACAACATTTCATCACTTACAAACCCCACTGCCATTTCAAACCATTCATTCCATTTCATACATAACTACAACATCACTTCATATATCACCACACATACAACCATTTACATACTTTCTACTTCCTCTGCAACATCCTCCCTTCATTCAAATACGAGTGAAGTTCATTCACCCTATCATCTTAACTGTCCACCGCATTTTAACCTCAACTGCACTCAACAGTTCATCCCATACTGGAAGTTAGTGCCATTCACGAAAATTTTGAAAACGAGACACTTGACCTTACAATGAACACGAAGATGAATACAAAAAATTGTTTCACGAAATCCCCAATGAGATTGAATATACTCTTCCCTTTGAATCGCTTCAAGTTGAGTCCGAATCTCAGCCCAATTCTTTGATCGGGCAACTCCCAAAGTTGGACCTCAAACCACTTCCCAATCACCTTAAGTACGCATACTTAGGTGATAACGAAACATTTCCCGTCATAATTTCTACAACTCTCCTCTCTCAATCAAGAAACTTCTTTACTTTCAATCCTGTCCAAAAACAAGGAAGCGATAGGATGGTCGATCTCCGATATAAAGGGAATTAGTACCGCTCTTGTTCAACATCGCATCCATTTTATCGACGATGCCAAGCCCGTTCGTGACGCGCAATGACGGCTTAATCCAAAAATGAAAGATGCGATGCGTGATGAAATTCTTAAACTTCTCGACAACGGAATCATTTACCCAATCTCTGATAGTTCATTGGTTAGCCCAATTCACGTTGTACCGAAAAAGTCTGAGCTAACCGTTGTCAAGAACGATTCAAACGAACTTATTCCAACTCGTACTCAAACGGGTTGGCGTGTTTGCATCGACCATCGAAAACTTAATGCTGCAACGTGAAAAGATCACTTCCCTCTTCCTTTCATTGACCAAATGCTTGAACGTTTAGCCGGCCACGAATTCTACTGCTTCCTTGATGGTTATTCCGGCTATAACCAAATTCCAATCGCTCCCAAAGATCAAGAGAAAACGACTTTCACGTATCCATTCGGTACATTTGCTTATCGACATATGCCATTTGGACTTTGTAACGCTCCTGCTACTTTCCACAGATGCATGGTTGGCATTTTTTCTGACATGATTGAACGCTTTCTAGAAGTTTTTACGGACGATTTCTCTATCTTTGATGATTCTTTTTCCCAATGTTTACATCATTTCGAGTTGGTTTTAAATAGATGCAAAGAAAAACATTTGATTTTGAATTGGGGAAAATGCCACTTTATGGTCAAACAAGTCATAGTCCTTGGACATATCATCTCAAATAAAGGCATTGAGGTAGATAAAGCGAAAGTTGATGTAATTGCAAACCTACCCATTCCCAAATTTGTTAAGGACATTCGGTCATTTCTAGGACACGTTGGCTTTTATCGACGCTTTGTGAAAGACTTTAGCAAAATCGCTCGTCCTCTGACGACTCTCCTCGAAAAAGATGTTCCGTTCGATTTCAACTCTGAGTGTATCTCTTCTTTTGAACGTCTTAAAAAAGAACTCATTTCAGCTCCAATCATTTGCGCACCCAATTGGAATCTCCCATTTGAAATAATGTGTGATGCTTCGAACTTTGCAGTTGGTACTGTCTTAGGACAACGCATCAACATGATCCTTCACGTTATCTACTACGCTAGCATGACTTTGAACGACACTCAACTTAACTACACAACCACTGAAAAAGAGCTTTTAGCGGTAGTTTTTGCTCTTGAAAAATTCCAACAATATTTGATCGGGTCACACATTACTATGTATACGGACCATTCTGCGCTTCGATATCTCTTCGCTAAAATGGATGCTAAATCTCGATTAATTCGTTGGATCCTTTTACTTCAAGAATTTGACCTTACAATCAAAGACAAAAAAGGATCCGATAATGTCATAGCCGATCACCTGTCTCGTCTTCCGAACGCACCATCTTCTTTGCCAATCAATGAAAACTTTCTCGATGAACATCTTCTTTCAGTTTCTATCGATCCATGGTACGCTGATATAGTGAACTACTTAGTCACTAAAGAAACTCCCTCATCACTACAACAAAAAAGACTTTTCACAGCGTTTGAAAAACGCTGTTAAAAGTTTTCACAGCGTTTTTAAAAACGTTGTATAACGACATGCTGTCGTTGACCCTAAATTTTTAACTGCAAAATATAAACGCTGTCAAAAACCCACTTTCTACAGCGTTTTTTAAACGCTGTTAATAATTTTTCTACTACAAGGTATAAACGCTATTAATAGTTTTCTACTGCAAGGTATAAACGCTGTCGTAGGGATATGCATTTTTTTCCCAATGAATTGACAGCAATGTATAAACGCTGTCGTAGGGATATGCATTTTTTTCCAATGAATTGACAGCAATGTATAAACGCTATCGTAGGGATATGCATTTTTTTTTCAAAGAATTGACAGCAATGTTGTGCCATTGCAATATTCACACATATCATTAATATAAACTACATTTAATTATATTTTAATCAGTTAATGTACATAACATAAACAAATCAAACTAAAAATTGTAAAATAAAAGAATAACTATTAATCACTTCCATAAAATAAGTTGAACACAATATCCATGAACAAAGTTTACATAAACCCGTAAAGAGAGATAAAATTTATAAACCAACTGCATACAAAATTAGACAAATGCACAATATCTAGAAAGCAGGTTTGCATCTAATATTATCGACAAAACGTGCATAAAAGTAGTTCAAATACAGGCTGAAAATGAAAAGTGGCAGTACGAAGATAGTTAGACATTGGTTTACTGAATTGTTGCCAACAGGGCAGTCTGAACTCGGCAAGATTCCTCCTTCCGTCTTTTTTTCTTGACTTTTTGTTGTTGAGCTATCACTAACCATGGCTTTGTCAACATCCTGTGAGTAATAATTACAGTAAGCTTTAGACGTTAACCCTTCATCAACTTAACCCTTCATCTGAGTAAGGTTTACAGTAATTTTTATAAATTGGCTACACTTATATTTAATTTTATAAACTTAATCAACTTAGCTAAGTTTTTATAAACTTAATCAACTTAACCCTTCATCTGCTACATTATCATCCACGAAGTTCTGATCTGAAACCTCTGAGTAAGTTAAAAATGATTTTGTATCAAATGAAGTGACTAAATATGTTCGTTTACGTATAGATATCATGTCGAAAAGCAAAGTAGAGCTGATATAGAAATCCATATAAACTTCATGTATATATCAGAGGATGTTAAAGCACCTGTAACACTACCTATAGAATCTCTGTGAAGTCTATGAAAGCAGAATTGCTTTTTCGCCTTCTTGAAATTAACTGCATTTTCTCCATTCCTTTCACGATCACTTCCATTTTTATTGAGTTTATCATCTTTCTCAAATCCAAAGTTCTCCCAAAAACCTCTGCGTCGAACCTTAAACTGCAAATTTTGATGTTATTTCAAGGATGAGGATAAAAGGCCTGACATCATACATTAGCACATAAGGATGAACTAATTTGATTTTTCAAGAAACTTATTTGTGAAATAAATACTTTCTAACCTGGTCCCTAAAATATCTTACAATTTCATCATCAACTCAACTATGCAACATATCACAGTGCAATAGTTTCATCAACCAGATTTCAAGAGTTTCATAACCAACGGCAAGCAGCAAGTACTCAGTAATACAGAGCCAACTATCACTCTTGTACTGAAAAAAGTAGCAAGTTTAAGATCAAGGAAATGACAAGATCAGAGCACTTACAATAGGCAGAGCACCAAACATATTTCTGTATCTGCAAATGGCATCATCGCGGCATCATAGATTTTGGCAGCATTCCATCAGATTTCACTGCACCATCAACAAGCCTCAAGCAATTTTTTCGACTCAGATCCAAACTTCAAAGCAGCCATAGTTCGTGAATCAAAGTTTAGCATATTTCAGCTTCCAATTTGAAAGAGCAGTGCGAGCTAATCTAGGAGACAGTCTTCAGGCAAAGAGCAGTCCTTCGGCAGTGGCTCAGAATTTAAAGTGTGGTAACAAGCATCAGATCGAATAATGATGGTGAAAGCAAAGACGACATCGGAGCTCCAGGTCTTAGTATCCATATCGTAACCACCTAACACAACAATGGTAGCAGCTCCAACATCGCCGGAAAATGTTTACATCTTCGGGATTTTAAGCAGTGATATATTAAGGTTGTGACAACTTCTGAGGCTGAAAAAGAAATCATTTTTACAAACATGATCAATAAGTTTGATACTGATTAATTACCCCCTCGACTACTACGCATGTATTAGAAATATGATAGCTTCCTCTGCTAAAAGCACCACAACTACCACTTGGATTTCCATAGGTAGCAAAATTAACTGATGAAGTTATAGTAAACTTATTTAATTTTCATTAAATATGGTTAATTTTATAAACTAAGTTAATTTGTGTGTTAATTCTTACAGAAAAGTCTTGATTAATTATAGTTTATTTATTTACAGACATAATTTATATTAGTTTATATACATATGCATATAGTTTTAGCACCTCCAATGTGATATAGTTCCTTCTCTAGGGCATTTGATCATTTTACTATCGATTTTGTACCTCATCAGGAAGCTTCCCGTATATTAAAAATAAAAGACAATCCTTGCTTCAAGAAAAATAAGGATTTCACTTAATTAGTGAGAATGATATTTGCAGTAAAAACAGAAAGGAAAAAGTTGGAAAAAATAAATTATGTAGCTTCAGCTGGTGTTGAAGGTTTTATGATATTATTAACTATACATTAGAATCCTATTATAATGGACTTTATACTCCTTACCCATTTATCACCCCATATTTAATAAGCTTGGTTTAATCGTCTATAGAGAAAACAACATATATAACAGAATCTATGGCTACGAATGTTCTACTTGAAATTGTTTATTTATGAGTCTAACGATTCTTTGCTTTATATTTATATTTACAGGGAGCCAAGCATGGAGTAATATTGTTAAGCTAAAAAATTTCTTGCATATTGAAGGCTTATAGTAATTTTTATATGTAAATGAAGATCACTTTTATGATGTTCAATACCGTCTTCTGAAATTCTTTCAAATTCGCGTGCGTGCGTGCGTGTAAGTTTTCTTTTTTGCATATCTTCCAAAACATTGCACATAATTAACAGCTAATATAGCATTGGGGGTATCCTAAAGATAAGCTGATAAATAAAGGTAGTCATCAAAGGTCCATGTTGTTAATGTGAAAACATTAATTAAAGCTAACATAGCATTGAGTCGAACGGTGTGCTTCCTCTAAAGGAGTACAAGAGATCATTGCACGTAATGGATTGTAACTGACGGGTAAATTAAATTAATTAAGTGAGATGCATCAATTGTATCTAATGTATTGTATGCCTGATGTTGTTTAATTACTTGTTAGGAAAATTTATGCATACCGATGTTAGAAGAATTACAGTCGTTTCATAGTATTTTCAAGTGCAAGTGCCAAACTGCAGATTTTTAACGAATATTTGGCATGTAATTTCTAATACATGAATGTAAAATATCTATATGCTTCAGTAAATGTCACCTGATTGGCTAGTACAATTAGGAGACCTTCACTTTCTTTTCACATTAAAAGATGTGAAGAACCAAACACAAGAGATGCACGTGCAAGCAAAAACTTTCATATTGGTTTTCATATCAATCTACGACTAGCTTTGTCACCGTAGATCAAAGATTTCATAACTTAGTTTTCAGTAGGAACAAGTTTGAATTTTTTTTGTCAATTGCAAATTCTCATTTACCTATTTCTTTCTATTTGGAACTAACTGATATAAAACCTTCAACACACCCCACAATATCCTTTTGAAAGCGCTATACACAATGAACTGAAATCCAGCTATTTTCAAACATTCATCTAAATAATGATCTTATCGAATAGAAGATAATAAAATACCCATCTTTCGATAAACTGAAATAATGCTTTACCATTATGATTCAGCGTGCCTGTAGACCCTAGGTATTATTGCTCTATTCAACATGCTCCTGTGTGCCAGCAGAGTGTTGCCTGATATCTCGTGCCAGCATGTCCTTCCAAGTGTTGCTCTTTTCTACATAGTTATATTGTCGTCTCTTGCAGCTTAAATTCCTTATCAGCCTGGATTAATGAATCTTATTAAGATTTTGGGCTGCAAATAAAGAAACCAATGTGCAAAAATGCTCTTAGAAAAACTGGTTAACTGGTTTTTAAGTGTTATAATGTCATTGATGTACAATAGAAAGAAGCTTTTTGTATTTTGTTTTTCATTTTCAAACACAGTGTTGGAACATTATTTATGATTCTTATTTTAGGATACACTTTTCTTTTTCTAGCAAGAATATATCAGTACTCAACAATGTTTTTTTTTTGCATCAAAAATATGCATTTTATCATCAAAAAGAAAAAATCAGATGATTCATTAAGCACTGTTTAGTAAAACCAAATACAACCTAGTAATAGATGAAATAGAAGTGTTTTGTTTCTTCTACTGAAGCACCTGAGGCTGCCTAAAGCAATCGAACCGTATCAGCATTTCACTCCACCAAGTTTCCAAAATGCCGTTCTAACAGTTGATGATCGAAGAAAGTTCGACCTAGGGCAATCCATAGAGTGGAGTATTTGAAATATGAAAACCAAAATCAAAAAATGAAATAAAACTGAAAATTAATTATTCAAATAAACCTAAAAACAAGGAATTAGGGCTACTTGAGGTATGGACATGAAATTAGGGGAGTGATGATCAACTCCACTAAAGAAAATCGACGAATGAGCCCAATTTAAGGGAAACTGAAAATGAAGGAGAATGAAATGAGGGAGCGGTAGAAAGAGGGAAAATAAATTTTTGTTGGTAAAAATGTAATGAAACGGCGGCAAACAAAACCCTTAAGAATATTCTCAGCGTTTAGCGCAAATTATTCTATCAACGAAGTACGCTTTACTGCAGTTTCAACCTAAACGCTGAGAACAAGGGCTGTTAAAAGCAAGTTTTGTTGTAGTGATGCAGGTGGTTTAGAGAACAAAAATGCTAAAACGATTTGAGTTGCTAAAATTTCTAAGAGCTAAGTAAATTGGTGCAATAGTAAGTTCAACTAGCACAATAATAGATATAAGATTTACATCATTTATGCCTAGAAAACACATATCAGTATTAAATACAATTTATGACTTAAGTAAATCATGATTGAAAAGTTTACCTCAAAGTAGGAATATTACAAGGGTTAACAAAAAAAAAGGATTATTGTTGATCATTTTTTGAATAAAAATAATCAAGTGATCACTACAAATGACTATGAATTCTCAAAATGGTAAAAACTACCAAGTCCAAACAATTACTGCTTCACACACATCTTCCTAGAACTTAGAGAAATGTACTACATCTAAAAATGGGAAAAGTTCCCGATCCTACCTATATACCCCTAAATAATTTGGACACCGTGTTAAAATAAATTTAGATCCTCATGGTTCAGTACATAAAAACTGATAGTCGCTTATCCAAGAAACATGACATTGTATACGGTTTGGCAAGAAGGCATAGGTTGTCTTATTACAGATTATAAGTTTCAAGATGGTTAACATCCACAAGATTTCAGGCCACAAACCAAAAGGAATTCTGTAAGCCAAAGTAGTTATAAGTTTTACTAAGATAGAACCTAGACTTCCAACTGACATAATTTGAGTTTTACATAGCCTTAGCACTTAATGGTTTTTTTTTAATTTGATATTATATTTCATTTGGACAATTTTTATATGTAGACCTAAACAAACACTTTTCCAATATAAAATACCAATTTTTACTTATGCAAGTATAAAATACTAATATAAAAGATACAAGATAAAGAGGCATATTTTTGTAATAAATTTTGAACAGACCATAAAATTGAACTGTATTTTTATATGACGCCAATAAATAAAATTTGTCCATATTATTTTTGTTTTATGTAAAAGGTAAACAACTCATTTTGAAACTTTGATCTACCAAAAGCTTGTAATTGTTAGAAGCACAAGAAGTGCAACAATAAATAACAGTTTTCTTGTGGTAATTTTATTGATATTTTCATTTGCAATGTGAAACTGGTATATATATGCTAAAGTTAATACTTTCAAAAACTAAAACAGATATTCATATTTGGCAACCTGTATTCTTTCAAAAAGCAGATATGCTTGAAACTGCACATACATATGCTTGAAAATAATATGCTAAAAAGGTTATATCTTAGTCGATATCAGAAAACCAACCTTAGTGTCAAACAACCCGTTATTATCCAACCACAGGTGATGGGCACTCTGATGACTTGTAAAACGGTCCACTACAAGAACAAAAATTGCTTTCAGTAACCTATGATTTGCAGAATTAATCTATCTGCCTGTATTTGCAAATATAGAATCTTAAATGAGCTTCAGTTTATTTCGAGTAGATGTTGTTATCAATAACGCCTCAGCAATGCTAACCACCAAAACAAGTTAAGCAAATCATGGCGCTAAACATTAAACAAAAAATAATAATCAGCAAATGACAAACGCAGAGGACAGTAAAATTACAAGATAGCAGTACATATATTTCATATTGGAACAAATGAAACTGAAATCTAGCGCTGAATACAGCCACTTTAGAAGCAACAGAGCAAAGAGGTTATCAATATAAATATACAGCTTCTATGGATTGTCAATTTATCAGTAAGTATTATTCCAGGATATAAAAAAACAATTAAGAGCTCAAATTGATTACTGAAACTATAAATATAAGAAAAACTGTCTAAGACATCCAAGGAAGGAATGAACAACATAAGCTCTCAAGCCTGACAGGGCAAAAGCTCTTAGGCAGCCACTGCAAATGTATTGAAAAACAAGTCGACTGCCTTTTTTTTCTTCCAGAATTTCGATTAAAAAAGATTTTCCAGAAATGAAATAAAACAATGAATGAAAAGGGATCAAAAACTTTGGCTTGATTTCTGCAAAGAGAGATAAAATTGCACAGAGTATAATCGGCGTCGACCATACGGGATAAGGATTCATTTTCTTATTTATTCCAAGGATGGATTCAAGGTGTTAGGGCTAGAGCAAACTAGATGTTGCAGGCAAAACTAGAGTACGAACGAAATTTCATGGGAGATTTCACATATATTTGGGGTTTTAATTAGGTTTAAAATAATTTTGGGGAAGATTGGTAGTCGGTTGTTTTCTTGCTTTATGCGGGAGAGAAGAAATTATGGCGGCCAGGTAACCGCATAATGAAACGAATCTAAAAATAAAGCGGGTCACTTTAAACAGCGTTTCAGATTCCAAAATTTACTTTAGTAAATACTTTTATCAGCATTCACAATGAAAACGCTGTCGGTTATTGCAGTGAAAAGCGCATTTTCTTGTAGTGCATCTTGGTCCAAACAAGACAAATATAAATTCATGTCCCAAGTGAAATATTTCTATTGAGACGATCCATACTTGTTCAAATATTGTCCCGACCAAATCATCCGACGTTGCATTCCGGATAATGAGATCAGGAGTAT
This sequence comes from Allium fistulosum, assembly GCA_030737815.1. Classification (NCBI taxonomy): domain Eukaryota; kingdom Viridiplantae; phylum Streptophyta; class Magnoliopsida; order Asparagales; family Amaryllidaceae; genus Allium; species Allium fistulosum. Next base: position 74,744,985 of record CM060903.1, read on the forward strand.
TCTTTCGTTTTGCCACGATCAAGCGTGCGGTGGACATTTCGGTCCTCGAAAAACGGCGGAAAAGGTGATTTAGTGTGGTTTCTATTGGCCTTCTCTTTTCAAAGACTCGTTTGAATTTTGTAAAACTTGCGATCGATGTCAAATGCTTGGACGAATTTCTCGATGAGATATGATGCCTCTAAACCCCATTCTTACGATTGAAATCTTTGATGTTTGGGGTATCGACTTTATGGGACCTTTTCCCTATTCTTTTGGAAACTTGTATATCCTTCTCGGTGTCATTTAGATCTCAAAATGGGTCGAAGCTGTTCCTTGCTAAACCAACGACCATAGAATTGTTGTGAAATTTCTCAAAGAAAACATCTTTTCGAGGTTCGGCACACCTCGCACAATAATCAGTGATAACGGGACCCAATTTTGCAATCGTTCTTTTGAAACTTTAATAAGAAAAATACTCGATAACCCACAAGTTATCCACTTCGTATCATCCTCAAACTTGTGGGCAAGTTGAAGTTTCAAATTGATAAATAAAACAAATCTTAGAGAAAACTGTTAACAAAAATCGAAAAGATTGGTCTCAGAAATAGGCCGACGCGCTTTGGGCTTACCGTACTGGTTTTAAAACTAACCTTGGGATGTACCCATTGTAAATAAATCTTGCATTTTGTAAATATTTTCACTTTGCATTTGGATTTTGTGGGTAGTATCTGCTGAAAACCCTCACGAGACAACACTCGTCTTACTGGGGACACCCAGAGCTTTAACGGCTTGTTACATACGATCAATGCAATCTTGCTCACTAAGAAAACAGATTTATCTTAGTTTTCCTTTATTCGAGGACAAATAAAAAGATAGGTGTGGGGGTATTTGATGTGCACGTAAATGTGCATTTATTTACATCCATATTTTATCTATTTTTATTTAAATAAATGTCATATTTGGGCATTTTGACATGTTTAAAACCAAAATTCAATTATTTTCAAATCATCATAAATTTATCTTCATTCAAGGGAAAATGGTCATTTTTGTGCATGTGTCAATTTGAGAATTTTTACTTGGACATTTTTTTATGATTTTTATAGGAATTTGGATGCATATGGAAGAGGCTTTCATGAATATATATATGCATGCACAAGGGAATACAAAGGAATGAAGAGGAAATATTTCAAGCTCATGATCATGGAAGACCCCACCCACTACCCAAAATCTACAATTAGAAGCTAATGGACAACTAAGTGGAGGTTAAAGCTTCATGCACATTTAATGATGGATTAATTAGTGGCTAATGGTTACTTGAAGGCCACACTTCCTAAAGGGCATTTTGGGAAGCACCCTAAAAATTGAATTAGGCTTTTATGCATCTATAAATAGCCCACTTATGTACATGAAAATATCTTCAACCTTTCATTTTACTTAGAAAATTAAGCAAGCAAATTGTAAGCTCAAATGTTACATGAAATAAAAATGGCTTCCTAGCCTCTTTCTCTTTTCTTTTCTACATGCTTCTTTTTACTTTTATATTCATTTTTACTTCTATGCTCTCTTCTTTTCTTTTTTAGTAGATTAGATTTACATTCATGCAAGTAGTGTAGCTTTATTTTTTTTATGCAAGTAGTTTAGTAGTTAATCTCGTTTTCTTCCTTTGCTTATTTTCTATTTCTTTTGCTTTTTAATGTTGAAATTTACAAGTGTTGATTTGATAACACAAATGAGTAGCCAAACCCCTTCAATTTAGGGGTAATGAAGCTCTCTAACTTTATGTAATTTCAACATCTCTATGATTTATGATCTCTTTTATTTGTACTTCACGAAAGTGAATTTTGATGTAAGTTTATACAAGTGGATTTGATAGCTTATGTTGCTTTTGCAAATGAGCTATTCTTATTCAACATAAACACAATTTACATCATCATTTGCTAATTGATTTTTGATTTTGAAATGAAAGTAAAAACAAAATTTGATGATCTATATTACTAACTACAATAGTAAATAGATCATACTTAAAATAGCTTTTGCTTTGGCTTCATTTTCATGAGAATTGATAAGTGGTTTATTTGTTGTATTATAGTTTGATGGTTTAAGTTATGTTAATTAATAACATAAATAAACCATACTTATGGTAAATGCAACAATTATTTCACTTAATATCAAAACTAGAGATCATAAATTATTTGTTTGTTGTTTTACAAAAATATGAGAGTGGATTTGCCTCTAAATTGTTCTCTAATCTCATAGTTTTTAATCTTATTTTAATTCTAGTTTTAGCTTCATTTTGCTTGTAGTTAATAATTTCCTCTCCATTTGGTATAATTTGATTGAATTGATTTTTAAAATCTACAATTCCCTGCAGATCGACCCGTACTCGCCACGTACTAACTTTTTTACGCCATGCACTTGCGGTTAAATTTAATTTGAAATTTATCGGCAATTTTCTAACTCGATAGAAAAATCGTCGTTAAACACCAATTGAGAACTCTAGGTCTTTACGCCTTTTATCTGCGTAACTCTTCTGTCTGGATTGTGCTTCCTTCATCCGATCTCGGATCAACTCAATCTTCTCTGACGCCTCTCTAACTATATCTGGACCTAAGACTAATCTGTCTCCAGTCTCTAACAAGCATGCGGGTGATTTGCCTAGCCTTCCATACAAAGCTTCAAAAGGCGCCATTCCTATACTAGTCTGAAAACTATTATTATAGGAAAACGCAATCAAATACAAGTGATCTTCCCAAGATCCATCAAAGTCTAGTACACAAGCCCTCAATAGATCTTCGAGTATCTTATTGACTCTCTTAGTCTGCCCATCCGTCTGTGGGTGATATGCTGTACTCATCTTGAGCTTGGTACCTAATACTCTCTGTAGACTTCTCCAAAACTCGCTAGTGAATAGTGCATCTCTATCGTTGACTATGCCACTAGGAATTCCATGAATTCTAACTATGTTCTTCACGAACAACTTCGCCAAAACAAGTGCCGTCCTGGTTGACTTGACTGGAATAAAATGCCGCTCTTAGTCAATCTGTCCACTATGACCCATATGCTTTCATTTCCCTTGTTCGACCTTGGCAACCCGTCTATAAAATCCATGGATATAGAATCCCACTTCCAAACTGGACTCTCTAAAAGTTGAAGCAACCCGCTCGACTTCTAATGTTTGGCTATCACTTGTTGACAGTTAGCACATTGTCTAACCCACAAGCCAAATCTCTCTTCATGCCTTCCCAATAGAAGCTTCTCTTCATATCTTGATACATCTTGGTTCCCCATGATGAATCGTAAACTTGGATCGATGACACTCATCTATAACTTCTCTTCTCATGTTCTCTACATTGGGAACACATAATCATCCTTCTTCCTCAATCCACCTTTCTGGTCAATGCCAAAATCTTTAAGATCATCGATCTTGGATCCCACCTTGAGTCTTCTAGTTTTCTCGACTATCTCCGATCCTCTTTTTGTTTAGAAGCTATCTTGTCGATCAGTACTGGTCGAACCTCTAAACAGGCCAACATAGCAGTACTCTGACTAGAATCAGTAGTCGATCTCAACTTTATACTACAGTAGCTAAAACTTCTAAATCCTTCCATTCTGCCAACATAGCTAACACCACATTCTGATGTTTCCTGCTAAGGGCATCCGCTACCTTATTTCCTTTTCTAGGAGTATATTATATACCAAAATCATAAGCAGCCAAAAACTCCAGCCACCTCAGCTATCGCATATTCAACTCTTTCTGAGAGAATAAATATCTTTAGGACTTATGATCAGTGTATAGCTCAAAACTCTCCCCTAAGAGATAATGTCTCCAAATCTTCAATGCGAAGATCACCGCAGCCAACTCCAAATCATGAGTAGGATATCTTACTTCATGCGGTCTAAGTTGTCGAGAAGCGTAGGCAACGACTTTACCATTCTCCATCAATACAGCTCCCAATCCTGTTCCACATGCATCAGTGTACACCACCAACCCTTAGTTTCCATCTGGAACAACTAACACTGGCGCATTGGTCAACAAATGTTTTAACTTAAGGAACCCTTCCTCACATTTGTCGGACCAAATGAACTTCACATCCTTCCTGGTCAACTTAGTCAAAGGTGCTGCTATCCGCGAAAAATCTTTGATAAATCTCTGGTAATAGCCAGAAAGTCCAAGAAAACTTCTGATCTTGGTTACCGTCTCTGGTCTCCTCCAATTATTGACAGCTTCGATCTTAACTGGATCTACTACCAAACCTTCCTTCGAAACTACATGAACAAGAAACTTGACCTCCTTCTTCCTAAAATGACATTTAGAAAACTTCGCCTTTAGCTGATGCTGCCTTAGCGTCTCAAGCACTACTCTCATATGATTCTCATGCTCTCTCTCATCTTTCGAGTACACCAAAATGTCATCAATGAATGCTAACACGAAGCTTTCCAAGTGTTCTCGGAAAACCCGGTTCATCAAGTCCACGAAGAAAGCAGGTGGATTCATCAACCTGAATGGCATCACTAACCATTCATACGAACCATACCTAGTTTGAAATCTTGTCAAAGGAATACTGTCCTCTGCCACCCTCAACTGATGGAAACCAATCGCCAAATCTAATTGGGAAAACACTCTGGCTCCACTCAACTGATCAAACAGATCGTCAATTTGCAGCAAAGGATATATATTCTTGATCGTCCTTTCATTCAGCTTACGGTAGTCGATGCACATCCGCAATGACCCATCTTACTTCTTCACAAAAATCGCGGCCGCTCCCCAAGGCGAACTGCTTGGTCAAATAAAATTCCTTCCTTCTAGATCCACTAGTTGTACCTTCAATTCTTTTATCTCATTCGGTGTCATTCTGCTAGGTGGTCTACTGACAGGTTCAGCTCTTGGTACAAGATCTATCCAAAACTCAAAAGCTCGTTTCGGTGGTAGTCCTATAATCGGCTCAAATACATCTGCAAATCTCTTGAAATTCGAACCTGACTTAGCTCCTCCGCTGCTTCCAAAGCACTTAACACAACACAAACACTTCGGTCAGAACTCTCCACTGAGAAGATGATTCGGTTCTGACTATTTGGATGCCTTAATGATATTTCCCCATCCTGGCAAAATATCCTAGCCTCGTATTTACCCAATTAATCCATACCCAAAATGATTCTGAAATCTACAAAATCATAAACATACAAACTACATGCAAATATATGACCTAACAAATCCAATTCTAACTGGTCATATCTCATCCCTAGAGTTGCAAACCCTCCTATTGGATTCGTAACCCTTAAGGAAGAAACAGGGTAAGTGGGTTCTATGCATAACTTATTAACCAAATTCTGGGATATAAATGAATGTGATGCACCAGTATCAAATAGTATCCTAATTGGAATACTTTGAATCAAAAATGTACCTTCCGTCACAGTCTTTCCCTTATCAATTGCAGTTGATTTGGAAGAAGAGGGTGGTCCAATAGCAAAAACTTTTCCTTTTTCTGCCCTAACTGGCTCTGGACACTGATTCCTGTAATGCCCAACTTGATCGCAGTTGTAACACTTAATATGGTTCTTATCTGCAGCCTTCTTCTGCCCCTTGCCTGACCGGCACTCATTTGCAAAATGACCCTTCTTGTCACATTTGTAGCAGACTAAATCAGCTTTTGACTTCTTGGCTGAATCTCCCTTCTGGGTTCCTTTCTTTTTGAAGAACTTTCTCTTCTTTCCTTGAGAACTCTAGGATTCAATTGGCTTCTCTCTAACACTAATAGCAAGCATCTCTTCATGGCGAATGGCCATCTCCACCACCACATTACAGGGATCACGGATATGAGTCAGGGTCGCCCTAGCAAGCTCGAGCCTCAATCCTCAAATGAACCTTTCATTCCTTCTGATGTCGGTGTCTATAATAGCGTATCCATATCGAGATAGCATATCAAATCTATTTACATACTCGGTAACTGACATGTCTCCCTGAACTAAATCCATAAATTTTCTCATCAATGCTGACTTGGCAACTTCAGAAATAAACCTCTGTTCGAATCTCCTTCGAAAATTAGCCCAAGTTAACTCTTCATCTGGAACTACGGCAGTCACACCATTCCACCAATGAAGTGCTGACCCTTGCAACTGTCTAGAGGCCAACCTTCTCTTCTGCCATCTTCTAAACCCAAATCAAAGAAAATCCTTTCACAGTGTAACAACCAATTCTCCACTTCTATAGCATTTTCTGATCCCATAAATGGCTTTCCACCCAAACTGGTGTAGTCTCAGTTTAGCTTAGCATAATTATTCCCAATGGGAATCACGGGATTTGCTCCTTCAATATTTCCAGCAACTCTAGCAGTTCTTGCTTGCATCAAATTAGCAAGGAACTAATACATCATCCTCGCATCTACTGGCGGATTCCCAGCACTCACATTGGCTTCGGCATTTTGATTAGCCTTAGCTTGTCAACCTTGGTTCCTCCGGGTGTTAGGTCGAGCATTTCCATCAGTTGTGGTGCTTCCTCCACCTAGATTTCCTCTTCCGTTTCCTGCTTCCATATCTTCTTTCTCATAAATCTGTATACAAGCCTTAGTAAGATACAGAAGAACGGTCTAAGAGAAAAGGGGAATTACATACTTTATATATACCTATATATATCAAATACAAGTACGTTACAATCGCGTTAACCCGAACCCCCATCAAATTTTTGACTCATTCAATTATGTTTTGAAATCTTTTAAGTTTGAATTGCTTAAGTTATCATAAACCTATGCTTTGCTACCATCATGTAACATCCCCCAGTTGGAAGCCCAAAACTAACGGCTACGGATGTTGCAGTCATCCATAGTTACTTATGCTCGGCGACCAAATATGGTAATGTTAGATAAATTGATATACCAGAAACACATGGATATGGAAAAGGTTTAAAATTTCAAAACAACTTTCACATTCCATTCCAAACTCATTTCAACATCTGTCACATAATCCCACAACGTTAACCACATTCACAACAATATAATTATTACAATATACTCCAAGAGCGACATATGTAGATGCACCCTTGGTGATAAGAGTGTATAATAGGCAATAAACAACTTTGCCTTAACAAAACAACATAGCGGAATCACATGAGAAAGAACTTAAATAACTACATGCCTTCTGCACAACTCCGGAAACTTTTACGGCTTAAGAGGTACCTGAAAACCTCAAATCTCAAACTACTCAAAACCAATTGAGTACCCAAGAGTTTAAGGGAAAAACATAAATTTCAAGTCAGACATAAAGGCTGGTATGAATAATAATATACCATCTCAAATCATTTAGATATCTAGTGAGACCACGCCGCTTAGCAGAATGGGTTTCCCCTCACTAGTATCTTAAAACATTTATAAACCATTTTATGTGCCCTTGCATGCACATTGGTTAATTCAATCAAAACATTATTATGTGATGATATGCAAAACAATTAACTCAATTCTAGATTACCCTTTCCCAATTCATTACGACTATCTGTCATAATTATAGTTTCTAGGATTACTATTAACCTAATAGTTTTCATGGCCAAACTAATAACCGGTTAAACTTTTAAGGACTCCCAGTCCAATTATATAGTTTTCATGGATTACTATGAACCTATTGGTAACTCCAATATCATTTCTTTTATCCTAGTTTTCATGGGCTGACTAGGAACCTGTTGACTAACAGTCAATATCTTTCTTTTACCTTAGTTTTCATGGGCTAACTAGGAACCTATTGACTATCTGTCAATATTTCATTTTCTTATCCAGATATAGTTTTTCATGGGCTTACTATAAACCTGTCTAACTGACGTCTTCAATTTTTACATAGTTTTCATGGGCTAACTATGAACCTATTGGCCCTTGCCAATATCATTTTCCTTACACAATTTTCATGGGCTTATTATTAACCTATTGGCCCCTGCCAATATCTTTTATTTATTTACTACTAGGTCAACCTAACTGGTTATTCTACCTTTTTCCAAAGTGCAGTTTTTGGATTCATAATAAAGTGAATATATACATATATGAAGAAGCAAACAATATAACTTGGTTAATTCTTTTAACCCATTAAAACTTCTTCATAAATTCCATTTCAAAATACTTTGCTTATTAATATGCTATGGTTTTGCTTTTTAATGAGATTGGGTTATTTATTTTGAAAACTATACTTTCGAAACCTTCGAAACCTTGCTTTCGACCTCACTAGATAGCCTTCTTCGAAAGCATATATCCCTTTTTCAAAACATTAGACTTCTTCCTTTAAAAACACTTTAAAATCTTTCTTTCGAAACATTTGGAATATAATAAATAAGTTACTTATTAATTATTAGAAGCGTGGCTTCGAAACCTTTAGAAGAATCTCTTCCTAAAGCATTGAAAGTCCCCCTTTCGACATCATTGGGTTAATTTATTATAATATCATTTGGGTCCAAGAAATTATATAAACGTAAGTATCTCTTTCAAAACCATTCTTTATCATATAAAAATATCATGGAATTTTTGATGGCGTCGAAACCATCCCTTTCGACAGAGTCGAAAGCTTACCTTTTAAAATATTGAAGGATAGCTACGAAACCCTTTCGAAACCATTGCCATCGAAACCCATAACCCTTTGAAAGCATTTAGAAAGTGGATTAGTATGGCTTTAAAACAAACATTACCTTTCGACAATATCGATGATTTCAATACACTCGAAAGGCAAAAGAATCGGCAGCAGGGCTTCGACTTGGTTGGAACTCCTTCTTTCTAAAGCATTTATTTATAATTTAAGAAACTCCTTCAAAACCCCTTTTTCTTTTAAAACAAACATGACAACCCCTTCAAAATCCATTATGAAACTCCTTTCGAAAACATACATATGGACTAAGTCGAAAGTTTAGTAAAACAAAGGCAGGCGCTTATTTTTTTTAAACAAACTGAGGTAACGACCCCATCGGAAGCTATGCTCGATACATACCTTTCGCCTTTCTCCAATCCACTATGTATCACCAAGATGATGCCATGCGTATTGAATTTAGCTTAATGGAGTTTCGACATAGTCGAAGGCGAAAGGAAAGAAGCGAAAGGTACTCTGATTAGAGGCAAAACCTATTTTTCTGGGTTGAATACTAAATTAAGTAACTTATATAAACTAACCTGCCTTCATGTTCATTTCTTATTGGTTACCTTAACTTTTCCCATGCTTTTCAAAACTAAACGCCTTTTTATTTTGGATAAGTATCAAACTTAAACTTTTGCAAATAAAACCTTCCTCTTTATTTACACGTAAATCATTTTGATCCTCTTCTCAAAATAATTTATTTTGTATATCAAAGCACTTAAAAAAATCCCCAAAATTCACAGAAGTTTACGTTGATCATGTTAACTAACAAGTCAAAATTTCAAATCCAAATTCTCAATGTATTTTCTGAAATAAATTATTAAACCTAACGTGCTATATTTTCATTCAAAAATCATGATGATCTTTCCAAAGCTTATAAAATTATCAAACTTAAAACCCAACTCTAAAATCATGTTTTGCATAACATATAATTTTTTCCATAGCATTTAAACATCAATATCACCCGGTTTTGATCTAAAACCGTATGAACCCTTATTTAAACAATCTTGTTTAAATTTAAATAAACCATAATTCAAGCATATCATCATCAAACATCATATATACGAATTTAAATTTAAATCTGAAACATATATTTAACAAATAGAGATGGAAATTATCATTCACCTTAATCTTTGATAAGTAAATGGATTGAGATGAGTTTGATTCCCCTTTTTTATATTTTTGTTCTTTTTCTTTGAATTCCTCTTCTTCTTTTCTTTTTAATGGTCGTTCTTAACTTCTCTTCTTACGTTTTTATTTTTGTGAGAAAATGAACATGAGTGTGAATGGCTTAAGGGTAATCATATATATATAGAGGTGAGGTTAGGTGTAGTTAAATCCCATTATACCCTTACATAATTTAATTCGTCTATAAACTATTCTTTAGCCCAATTAAAGTAATAAGCACGGCCACTTAAATTTATTCAAATCTCAATCCCCTTATCACTTAACATTTACGTTATTCTTTTTAATTTATATAATTAAATATCCTGAATAATGTTATTCAAAATTAGCGGTGTTACAGTGCAGTCCAAGGTTGTTCCACCAGGATCTATAGATATTGTAGAAGTAAATATCTAAACCTTCCGGCTCTTTGGTTATTAAGTTTCTCTTTTCCCCGCTTCTTCTTTCTTTGGGAAAAATATCTTTGTAGTGATAGTACTGTGCATTCTCTAATTTGTCATTCTGTAAACAATGATGTTTATTAATGAATCATCATTTTGTATATTTATTACTCGATGCTTTTATTTTTGCCTCGTTCTTTTAGGTAAAAACTTTAAGTGGTGGTAAACCCCTTTTATTGAAGTCATGCGAAGGAACTAGTTTAGTTCAACAATTTAAGGTTTTAGAATGGTAGGCTATGGAGAGACAATCGACGAGGATGACCTGGCATGCAGGAGGGAAAATGAATTGAAGTAGATCATTACTCGTTTAAGAAAAGATACTCAAGGGTGTTATTCAAAATTACACAAGTTATTCACGAAAGGGATGCGCTATATGATTTAGTACTGCGCACGTAGGGCTCCACCTTAGATAGAAAATCTCTTTCCTTAGGACATCCCCACTTACCGTGGAATAAAGATAGACTTAGGCGCAGACAAAAAAAGGGTTCTTTCTTTTTATGTATATTATTATTTACTGCTCAAATGAAACATTTTTGCATATCATACGCGTGCTCCCATGTAGCCATTTTCATTATTATTATTTTTCACATGTATGCTTATTGATCCTTGTTTGGTCATTTCTTGTTCGAAGACTACACCCATTGGCTGCTCATTTTACTATTTGTTTGCCAGATTCTGCTTCTTCCACCATCGTTGGGGATTATGAAATTCGAATCAAAGAGCTTGAGGCTGTAAATGCAGGTCTTATTGAGCAAAAAGAATTGGTTGATGATGAAATTCATAAGGTGTTGCACGTCCGGTTTGATGAACAGGAACGGTAGTTGAAAGAGTCTAAGCAAGCTAATGTAAGGAAATATAATTGTATTACTAAACAGTGTTCAAAAATAGAAGAGTCGGAGAAACAACTCAAGTCCTCCCAGGATCGTATTGCTGAATTGGAAGGTTTGTTAAAAAAATGTTGAAAATGCATATAGGATCGTATATGCAGATGAGATCTAGGCTCTAGAATGGAAAGTTGAGGAGTTTCCTTTGTAGATCGCAAAGCAAATTAGTGTTGAGGACGACCCTACTGTGAACTTGACTCCAAGTGTAGTATCGAGGCCTGGTGCTACTCCTAGCCTCCACTGGGGTAGACCCTGATGTTGTTCTTAAGTGGAAGAATGATTTGAAAAACTATTATGATGCCAACTTCACTGAGTTAAAAAAACATTATACAAAAGGAATCGAAGTCCGCTAGGAGAAGAAGCTCACCACTATTGCCCAGGAATATTTGATAATTATTCTCGTACTTTAAAGAAGACGAAAGAGCAGCTTTTGGATGAGACTAAATGGACCAGGAGGGTGGCTATGGATGGACCACGTGAATGCTCTTGAAAAAACATTCTTCCTTAGAGTCTCAATCCAATATACAGACCCTTGGCTAAGTTCTTGTTACTGCGCTATGGAACCTTCACTACTTCTCTGGGTAGTTTGGATATGCCTTCCTTGGTGGAGCTACTTTATAAAGAGAGAGTCAGGAGGGTCATGGTAGATATTGCCGTAAAGTGAGCAACCGATGTTTTCACTCACCTCTGGTCCAATCTCGACTTAACCTTTTTCTATAATTGTGCGAACTATATTTTCAATCCAGAAGACTATGGTGATTTTTGGTCTGGCGCTACCTATGATCCTCGAGTTATTTACGTTGGTGTTACTCCTAGCCATTCATCGGTTGTTATTAATAAGCTAGATGATTCGTCCTCTATTTCCCACCCTGGGGGTAGTTCTACTCAGCGCTCGACGTTAGATGCCCAAAGGCCTAATAATCGCAAGAGAATCATAGTTGGTACCTTTTTTGAGTCCGAGTCAGACTCTTGATGTAGTTTTGTAAACTCGACTTTTGATGTATCCCGTGTTGTGATTGTCTTTATTTATTTTTACTTGTGAAGTATGTACTGATGTGGGGAACTTATAATCATGTAGAAATTTAATGAGTATATGTAGAATTGAGTATGAGTAGATCTAGTTTAATGCTTCCTAGCAAGCTTTAAGTAGTTTCTGGAATCGTATTTGATTTGTAAGTTGCTTTGCATTCCATGTTTTGTCTCTCCTTGCCATTTTTGCTTAGCCCCTTGCGTAATTCATGGATCATGAACTAAGCTTCTGACATGCATGTTTTGCTGCATGCTTATTATGACATGCCCCACTGTTTTGGGAGTAGTTTCATATTCATGCGCTTAGCACGGTCCACCCCGCTATTTGGGGGTGGACTGCATTTTGACTGTGAAGTCAGGTCATGTGTTTACGACCTTTTTAATTCATGTGCATAGTTTTCAGGCCGTCTTATATCCTTACGTCCAGTGTAAGTGTTAACTATGTTTGAGAAATTAACGCAAGATTTTTATACTAGTTCGGCCTGTCCAGTATCCCTACATCAAGTTCATTGTAATTTGGCTGAGAAGCTGGACCACGTATATGTAGCCCAATTTCGATAGTTGGTTCGAGCCATCTAATATCCCTACATCTAGCACAACAATTTGGCGGAAGAGCTGGATTGCGTATATGCAATTCTAAGTGTTTATATTCAGTTTCACCATTCTCAGTGTTGAGATTGCCGTCCTTGTCAACTAACTGCGTGCTTGGCTTAGGTAGCGACCATTGGCAGTGAACTATGAAGGGTCAGGAGAAGGCTCTCCTTGATGAAATTTGGAATGCACATTTATTTTGGGCCATGCCATTTTTCTGGTATATATGATCTTCGGTTTGAAATCCTTTCCCTCATGCATCTCATTTCAGTATCACCGTTCTTAACATTGAGAGTGTCGTTTTTGCTCCCCAACAGCGTAACTAGCTAGGTTGGAGGGCGTTGGCGATGACTTGTGGAGTGAGGGGGGTAGGTTTGCATTGATGGACATTGGCTTTTTGTGTTACTTAGACGGCTAAAGGAATAGTGCATCATATAGTTAATCCTGACAAAAATAAAGCACATTATCATATGCAAAGGGCAGTTAGCTTTGCTTGATAAATATTTATTCCTACACTTCGTTAGAAAGGTTCTAATCCATATTGCATGAAACATTCCTTTTCAATCCGATTTCAAGATGGATTATAACCAATAAGTAAAATGGAGAATTGATCTATGATAATTTATTTTTGGAAGCAGGGTTAAGATGCATAGATAGCAGTAAATGCAGGTAAAATGGTAAATACTATAAAACTTTAGTTCATGATATAGTATTTTTGCGCATTAAGAATCACAAGGTAAGATCATGAATGATAATGATTAAAGATAAAGTGGTGTTCTACCATGCATCCCTTTGTGCATTATCAAGCTTAGCTAAATACCCTTGATCTGAGCACCTTTGTTGAATTTTTGTGTGGATGAAGGCTCCTTCCATATTCACGTTGATTGTGGTTGTTAATGCAACGGTCAAAAGGAAACTGAATGGAGGTTCGGGCCCTCCTTCTAGCGGCAAAATGTAGGTGAGATTTTTTGTCTCACAACTCCAATTGAGTCCTGTGAAGCAATTACAATGCTGAATGATTTCGTAGTCGAGAATTGACAAGTTTTGGTGGTACTAAATTTTCTTTTGGAGAAGTAATTGTGTTACAATTGCTTGCATTATTTTTGTGGATTCATTTTAACTATTTGTTAAAATGTCAAGTCTGATTTGACATTGATTATTGATATGGCTCAAACGAAGTGAAAATGCAATATACGAGATAAAATGTATGGATAAAATAAAATGACATAAAGATTTAGTGGCTCAAATTCAAATGAGTCCTTCGTCCATAGGTCAACTTCTTCTCCCTTTTTCTTCTTTGTTTATGTTTACATGGTTCAAATCATTCAGCATGTATATTCTTCTTTACAATTTTTTAGAATGAAAAAACAAAAATCCTCGACACCGCTACAATACCTCTTTATTTATAGTTGAGCTTTTTGGTGAATTGATGGAGTTATCCACTCATGCTTCTCTTTCTCTATTAGATCTTTACGCATGTCATCCATTTGTCACTTGCTGCACATGTGAACTGGTGATGTGGATTTGGGTGGGAAGTTTGCCCAGAATTGAGGCGAAAATGACCAAATTTGAATGAATTATGCCTTCTTCGATCTAGCAAAGCAACATGTGTAAATAGAACTGTGTTGGGAAACTGTCTTTTATTTGGAGATGAATTGTATCAACTGTCCCTTTACTAGGATAGCGTGATGTTGGAAGGTTGCATGGTTCAGTAGAAGACATTGCGCTGCTATTCTGAAGGGTAGTTGCCCTATATGAATATATTCTGAGTTGTTCTTATACATAGAGTACTGCGCAGCCTCCTTTGACTTTAAGGAATGACGCTCGGTTTTCGAACTGCTCCATCCATTGGACATTTATGTATGTGGTATATAGCTTTTAGGATTGCACCGCCGCCTTATTACCTCAAGATTGTAGTGCATCATTATCACTTTAGTATTGACATAGAATTGTACTACTGTCTTTCCCTTCAATGTCACATCAGGTTGGCGGGGCATCCTTGTAGCTTTGTTATGTGATATAAGGTTGCAACCCAGTCCTTCCCATTTAGATGTTAGTTTCAGTTTGTATTGCAACCCTACTTGGGTATAGTCGCTCAAGTAGATGTGCGCAGTTCCAATTTGAGATGAATATTAAGGCTGCATATTGGTTCTTATCATCTGGATTTTGTTTTAACGTTAGATAGTGGCTCAGTCTAAGGTTGTAAAGGTAGCGTAGTTCGAAGTTTCTATGTAACGCGATTCAGGATAGGTTTGGACATTGTGACTTAACTTCCCATTGGTGCAGCAAGAGGTTTATGCTTCCAAAGTGTGTCACCGTAGTTCGATTGCTGTGAACTTGATTTTGATAGTAATGAAATTGGCGAGCTTTGCATGGTGAAGTGGCCTTTCCTTTTGGAATTAGAGAAAATTACAAGTGCGATGTAGTTCTTCTTGTCTAGCTTGCCTCGGTCCACTTTGGCTGGCATTGGTGCTGCATAGGCTGTCATACCAAGATTGCTTGCTTCTGCACTAAGAATCTTGTGATCAAGTGGGTCATGAAACATGCATATGGCAATTTGGCGTAGCTTTGCTTTATTCTATTTAGTTACTTAGTTTTGCGCATAAAGGTCTCCTACTACACTTAGTACTTAGGTCATCAAGTGGATTGTAAATGTGATAATATAGTGCAGCTCATCTCTATTTGGTCGAGCTATCTTACTATTGTGCATATTTGACCTTGTACGATCTTGATTAATGTTTATAGCGATTTTGTTGGTATAATTAGGTTCTTCAACTCGTTTGGAGTGACGCGATACCTCTATATATTCATAGTGTGTTTTACTTGCATGGTTAGAGTGATTTTATAGCCTATAGCACGGTAGCTTTATGATTGGTGCACAGTTTATTTTATTAGGCCACAACTTGAGTTTTGTCCAATTGGATAGATTTTCTAATAAGACAGGTCAGTTTTGTAGAACTTATTATCTTGGTGCTTTATTGTGGTATACTGGCGCAGTTGCTTCTTAAGGATACTGATCTGCTCTTCGTCTTAGAGTTGTAGTGTGTGCTCATTATGCTATGTGTTTTGATCTAACATAGCGTATTTCATGGTTCAGCTGGCATGTCTTTTTTAAGTGGGCCGCCGCACTTTGGTTTGGCCCTCCTAACTCTACTTTGCAGTTTACCGTTTAACCGGTCTTCGTATCGTACTACATGACTCGAAATGTGGGTGTAACAAGATATGTTATTAGTGAAAATAACTGTTATTTAAAAAGTAATTGGTATAAATAAAGTAACCATTAGAAATAAAATATATAAGTTGTACATAGATCGTTTTATTAACATGATTGTTCTTGATCCAATATTCGAATATACGATTTCGTGGTGGTTTACACCGGTCCAAACAAGGACTTTTCACTCGATCCTTGACGACAAACACTTGATACAGATTCTTGATATGATCTCAAGGTTTTCTATCGTAGTCTATGGCTATGTAAGGAGAAAAAAAGTTTCTAATCAAGGAACCTGATCGAAGTCCACACCAGAGAGGTAAAGTGATCTGTAATAGTTTGGAAGTGAATTTTATGTGATCGAGCAAGTGATCAAATTGATATTGTGTATGGATGATCCATTTACATCGTACGGGCTTGAGTAAATGCATATTATATTCTGTTGGCTTATTGCGAGTTCAGGTAATGACTCTTCGATTTGTTATGAGGTAGTATGAATAATCGTCTAAGTAATAACCTGAATTTGTTGAGCATAAGATTGTTTATCACCATTTTGCAATGTAGGTTTTGAACCTGGGCAAGCCGTGAGCTTTGTTTGCTAGTAAATTTTGAATATTGTTAAGTATGTTTTGGGCTTGTTTCTTTTGTGTGTGAGTTGTACTGGAATTTCAAGAACGAAATGTTTTAAGTGGAGGGGAATGTAACAACCCGACATTTCGAACACTACGTATTTATATATCTGAATTATTTAAATATTTGAATCTTGAATTTAATGAGATTAAATTGATTTAATAACCTTGTTAACCTCCTTTTAATTAATAACTAATGATGGTAAACTTTTTTTTTGAAATTTGTTTACAAAATTAAATACTTCGAAGAAATATCGATAATGTGACCAAAAAACGGTTTATCGATAAACAATGTTGTATTCGATATAAGTTGTTTGAACTCTTTTTTAATAATATAATGAACATAAGAAGACATTGGTAACTAATTAACACACTTTGTTTCATAAAGAAATTAATTTCTTAGAAGCTTCTATGAGATAAGGAGATATTTGTGTGTGGGGGTAGTAAGATAATTTGCTAAGGAAAGGAGGTGGAAAGGAGATGTGATGGCATGTGGGGGTGAGCCTTCCATGGCCGGCCATAAAGGTGAGAGAGAGGGATGAGGCTACATCTTGGGGCCTATATTATTGGTGCTTGGCTCTTGAATCCATTTCACATTTTTAGTGCAAAAACAATACTCATATCCATCTCTTCATAAAATTTCCTAAGGAAAATAAATTCAAAACACCTCCAAATCTCTTCAAACTTGGCCAAAGACCTAAGAACAACATCACAACACCTTCCATCGAGTCAAAGCTCAAAGATTTAGAGCACACAAGCCCCACACCACCAAGGTCATGAGCAAAAGGGGGAGCTTTGGGCAAAGGCAAGTGCAAAACAAGCTTGTGGTAGAAAGCTGGTGTGTGCAAGGTTGAGGTAGGAAGATGGAAGCTTGGTCGAGGCTTGTGCTTATTGTTTACCTGTTGATGGGTGAGCTATCTCACCATTTAAAAAGTGTTAAAGTTATTAATGCTTGTTTATATATTAGTAATATGCTTGACTACGTTATTGTTTTTATCTTGTGTGATGGTTGCTTTTGAAAGAAAATGACATATGTAATTTGTTTGTTTGGACTTGTATAACTTTCTATGATTTGATGCATAGCCTAAAACAAAGAACATAGGGTTTCATCGAACAACGATTTGATTCGGACTTGATTTGATTATGGTTTTATAGCGATAGTTGCTATAAACATACTTTGGAAATGTCTTGTGTTCAGTATTTTCTATGAATTTTTGTATAGAGATCCTTAGGGGTTTACCTCCCTAGTCGTGATGTATATGCATATACTTGATCGCTCGAACATTTAACTATACAAAACTGCCCAGGCCACTGTCATTGACAACTGTACCACGTTTTATATCTGCAGCAGTTTTAAAATGTTGTCTTTGCCTTAGTACCACTTTTTACAACATTCTGGAAATGTTGTCTTTTTTGTTTGAGAGTTTAAATTGCTTTGAAATAACTTTAAAGTTAAGTATTTCAATACAATCTTTTTAGTTGTCTTTTCTAACATATAATAGATTATTTTACAGGTGATTTGGAATTTTTAATATATTTCTAATAATTTATTATGAGTTATTAAAGTAAGAGGTTTATTTTTATATAAAGGAAAACATGTTGTTTTCAAGTTTTGAATGAATTATAAAATAAGTATTTTTAATTAATATTTTACATAATTGTTTTAAACCATATTATAAGTACTTTAAAATATATTTAAAGTATATATAGTTTTCATAAAATTTGTTAATGATTTTATTAGTATTAAAAGCTTATGTTACATAATATCGTTTTAAATTGTTTTTATTATTAAATATTGTATCTTATGAATAAATTAGTATACATATATGTATACATACATACATACATATATATATATCTATATGTACGTATGTCATTCTTAAATGGTATTTTTAAACTATAAAAGAGTGCTTATTGGCTTAAGCATGTCTGTTTTGTTTAACTTGTTTGGGAAAAGTCATTAATACTATACTTAATACAAAAAGCCGACAAAGTAGACTTTTCTATATGTGAGAGTTAAGAAGGATGTTCAAGTAGGCTTTAGAAGCAATAGTGCTCTAATCTACCCGCTTGACTCTTGATCCAAGGATTATAAGTTGCGACGGACGGAAACATGTTAAGTATATGACACTTAATTTCCATAAGCAATTGCTTTTAGATCTAGTTAGTCGATTAGTCGACTATCGAACTTGACCGAAAAATATATGTGTCATTTTCAAAGGTTTTAGTAAATATATAAGTTTGGAAAAGTAATTTAAGTCTTTTGTAAAAGAATAAAATAATTTTTTGGATTATAGTTATAATAAATGATTTTGTTAAGTTAATTAAACGTATATTACCTTGTTTAAGAAGTGTAGATATACTTAGATCTTTGAATGGAAGTTTTTAAAGGTAATGATAAGTATAAAATGGTTTTGGGTTTATAGTAAAGATGTTTAAGCAACAATTGTTTCTAAACCTTTTTTATTTAACATAGGAATATAATTAGATCTTTAAAAGTTAAAGATAATTGTAAGTGAAATGGTTTTGGGTTTGTAGTAACGATGTTTTAATGACATTTTTTTTAATCTATTAAAGTATACCTGTGCAAATGTGAAATCATGTTTAAGATTTATGAATATTCTTATAACATTTGGAATAAGAATATGGATACATTTCTACGTATTGAAAATAGTACAAATGAATAGTAGAAAAGAGGTATATATGTATATATCTTTTGTAAAGGTACTTTAAATATATATATATATATAAGTATTTATAAAGAGGTTTTAATCAATAAAAGGATTAATTAAATAAAAAAGGAATCATAAGTTGTTTGTGTGACTTAATCATGCTTTGTGTGACTTAATCGTGCTTTGTGTGACTTGATCATGCTTTGTGATTTTTCTTGTTTATGGAAAGTATTTAATCCTATACTTAATACAAAAATCTGAAAAAGTAAATTTATTCTATTTGTGAGAGTTAAGACTGATGTTTGACTAGGGTTCAAAAGCAATAGCGCTCTAACCTACCAGCTTCGCTCTTGACCGAGGGATAGTGTAAATTGAGAAATTTGAAAACGTGATAAGTATATGAGACTTGGTTTCTATATATGATTGTCTATTCTGTACTTGATAGTCAATTCGTCAACTATCGGAATTGACCAAATTAACATTGGAAGTTTATGTAAGCATTACATATTGACACAGTTTGAGATCCCCCAGGGAGGGCTCATTCGTACGAATCGTCTCTTGCTTTAAGAAAGTAAACGAATTCAAGTTTATATGTAAAATCAATAGGTTAGTATGGAATGATTTAAAATCAATAAGTTTATATATATATATATATAAATTTCTTTAAAGAAAATAAAATCAATTATACTTATAAATAAAAGTTCATACATATATTTTAAAATCCAAAACTATTAAAATGTATATTTGAAATTTAATAAATAAATAAAGTCTTGTTTTAAATTTCTAATATACATTTTAATAGTTTTGGATTTTAAAATATATGTATGAACTTTTATTTATAAGTATAATTGATTTTATTTTCTTTAAAGAAATTTATCGGGTTAGACCGAGTATTACAGATTTCCAGGTAAGGACGTTCTGAAGCTCAGGAGGTGAACTGGATGGCAGGAACGTATGGAGTGTGATATATTGTTATTTATTTGGACGAGTTATTTTAACTATCCAGTGATTGTGAAATGTTGTAACTCTGATGTATTAAAATGTAATTGACCGATACAGTTTTCTTTGTATAACTGATATTATTATTTGATATTGTATTTTAATCCGCTGCGAATGTGAGAATCTGTGTCTTGTTCTGTTTCTTTCTTCTATCTCTTTTCTTTTTCTTCTAACTATCTAGAATTTTCGGGTTCGAAATTTCCGGGTCGTTACAAATCGTCTCTTGCTTTAAGAATGTACATATACAAGATCCCCTAAGGAGGACACCTTTACTTATTAAGGAGTCAGAATTGAGTTAGCCGAAATCCTGTTTAGTTTTGAAGAGACCGGTATCGGTAAGTGTTTTACTTACCGAAAACCACTTCAAAGCTAATACATGTGTTTTATGTTCTGGAAGCGGATGTGAAGTGGAATGTTATAGAGTTGAACTGTCTATTATAAGGTTAATTCTAAGGAAGAGGTCAGCATTAACATTTCATACTAATGTTATAAATTTGAACTATCCATTCTAAGGTTAAGTCCAAGGGAGAGGTCCGCATTATCATTCGTTGGATGACTTATGCTAGGATCCTTATAGAGATCCGTGGATTGTTCAAGATGCCAGAATTCATAGGGAGATTTGAAATCTGTTCGAGTGATGAACACTCATGTAAGAGATGTCGAACGTAACCTCGACATTGGGAAATAACTAAAAATTAAAGTAGGATGCATAGTTCGGGGTTTAGCAAACTCAGGACAAGGTATATCAACTCCATGTCTAGTAGTATGCTTATCAATGTTGCATGTGGGAGTTAATGATATTTGGTTCCATATGGTTCATACCAATGTTTAGGCATAAGCCAACTATGTTTACCTTATGGTATATTTTATCTAGACATATATGACGCTCGAAAAGGTAGTTTTTGATCCTTGCCTTGGAGATTCGCTTTAGTTTATTGGAGGTATCTCTATGGAAAATCCATTTTGCGAAATTGCCTTAGTGGTTTTGACTGTATACTTGTCCAGTATTGTTGTGTCGTGAGATGCAAGCGGCACAACTATTTTCTAATTAATTCTTCACCCTAGACATTATCTTTTATAACCATTTATGTACTTATTAGATGGTTTGACACTTTTGAGAAGAAAACTGTTACAGTGACTCGAATGGTCTTAAAAAGTGCTGTTACATTATGTAGATGTTTCTTGAGTTTCTCATACCAGGCTTATGTCTGACTTGTGGTTTTATATTGTCCTTATTTTCAGGATGCACTTTCGAGTAGTCTGGAAAAGGCCGGCTTTTGTTGATGTTCTTTGGATCTTCTAGAGATGAGTTGGATGCTTCCATTCTTCTACCTAAAATTCTTATTTCCACTGTATTACTAAATACTATATATATCAACATTTATGAGGATGGGCTGTTGTAATTGACTAAGCTGATGATAGTACTTAGGATTGTAACTCTAAAATACTAAGTTTCTTAAAGTGAAAGTTTGTACTGTCGTTTGATATTTTATGTTATCGTTCCGCTAATGAGATTCTGATACTGTGTTCTCTTCTTTCTTGTTCAATTACTTCTTCTTTATATTTCACCCTAACAATTTGTCTTTCCAACACTTGAGTGCTCGGGATACGAATACCACAAATGTATTAGTGTTGACATTTAGGGGTCAAAAAGGGGAACCGTTACAAAATTACATACATTCTAAAGTGATACAGTGTTAGTTAAGATAACATGTGTAATTATTATCACTATTGGTACCGCATAAGATAAAATAAAATATGTTTTTTTACCAAAAAGGTCTATAAGCGATGAATTTAACAAAACTATCACACCATTAGCTAAGGTGATTGTTCAGTATTAATTGATGACTAAATTTACACCTCTAAGTTAAGTAATTAATATCGGATAATATCACTAATATATCATCGATATATCTCAAATCATTCCTTATCCGATATTTTTTCCAAAATATCGCTTAAAGTATCGTTACCGATATATCGCCTGATATTTACCAATATATCGCTCCGATATTTAGTGTATAATATATGATATTTTTAATGAATATCTTTCATTATTATAAGTGTTGGTGAAAATAAATTGATAAATAAATAATTTCACATTAATCATGTTTGTTTTTAGTACTTGGTGAATGATAATATGTTGGTTATATTTGAAATCCAAATGCAATAATTTTCCAATTTTATCTATATTTTTTAGTCCTCATCATTAGTGTTTTAGTAAAGAAAACTCTACATATCCAATTATTTCTTATGTTTTATTTTGTGTGCACACATATCACTAAAAACAAATTGTGTAAAACCTACTTATTTTAGTCATTTTCTTTGTTTATTAGTTCTTATTAGTAAGTTAGTTTATGAAATTTTTTTTTGTTTATGTTATTATCATGCACCCAGAACTAAAAGTTGAAGAGCGGTAAAGTCATTTATTTGCATAGATAAAGAAGGGATTATAAATAGTAATTAGAATCGAATCAACATTACTTGTGCAATAATATTAGTGAAAACAGAAATGAAGGAACTATGAATATGGAATTTGGAAAATAATGGAGATGACGAGATAATCGAAGGAACGAAAAAATAATGGATATATCATCGATATTATCCATTATTATCATGATATCTTGAAATATCTCATATCGGTACTTGATCAATACATATCCAATATTGATATTAACTACTTAGCCTTTGAGTCACACAACCACGTTGTGAACGCCTCGGAAAACCACATTATTTAATTAGTTTATAAAGTGCTATAGTTTAATTAAATAATATTTAAGAAATATTAATTATTAATTTATTTGTTATTTTTGGTGCTGTTTGTAATTATTTAGATGTATATACAAAGTTATATATGTTAATATCGATATATGATATCAGTATACATTTAAATAAGCTTTAAATAAAAAGAACTACATAAATAGCCAAGTTTTCTCCATATAAGGAAATGTATGGCCAACCATGCTAAAGAGAGGAAAGGCTTTATATAAGATCTAATTGAGAATTAATTAAGGTAAATGAGGAAAGTTTAATAGAAATAAGATGAAAGGTTTATATTTCTTTAAAACAAATCCTCTCTTTCATTTTTTAATTTTTAATTCTCTTTTTTCTTCTTGCACTTCCAAACTATGGCCGCCAACCTCTACCGTCATTCATGGTTGAAATTTTGTGTTCTTATTACCTAAAATAAAATCAAAATAAGCGGTTTATCCGATCCTTGTAAAATTGGTGTTGATTTTAGAAATCTGAGAAGGAATTTTCAGATCTAGATGTTGCAAAGGGATGGATCTACTTAGGTAATTCTTCATATCAACATATGCCACCGTCCCCTCAATGAATATTTATATTGCCAAATACATTTCAAATGATTTTATTTAGTATTTAAATTTAATTGCGAGTTTCTAGTTTGTTTTCAAGGTGTAAATCATTGTAATTACAAAAGTACAATATACACACAAATCTGTATTGATGTTTAAGTTAGATCACAATGCTTTATATATGTTTGGATTTAAAGTTGGTTTGAATTATGGTTAGTTTTAGCAAAATAAACGTATTTATACACATATACATATTTAACAAATATACATTCACATATGTTTAATATTTCATGTGATGGTTTATTTTGTTGCAGTTAAACAATAATGTTGTTGTATGTATGTGTATATACATTATTATATATTTGATGTTTGGATTTAATTGTAAATTTATCTATTGTTTGGAACATATGTGACAAAACATTGAATTTGAATATGATCATAAATATGAAATTTGCAGTTATTAGAACAATCATTTATTAGGATATTGTTTTAAAGTGATTTTAGTTTATATATTTATGTGATGTTTCAAATATTATATTCAGTGGCAAAACATTTTGATTATAAATAATTATGGAATCTTTTTTAATTTAATTTTGAGATAAGATTTGGTAAAAGGGGAAGGTTGAAACTCCTTTCTATTTCCTCTTTAATTACCAAACCTTATCTAATTCAGTTACATAGATTTACTTTATAAACTATATATACATATTATACATATATAAATAAATAAAATGGAAATATA
This sequence comes from Allium fistulosum, assembly GCA_030737815.1. Classification (NCBI taxonomy): domain Eukaryota; kingdom Viridiplantae; phylum Streptophyta; class Magnoliopsida; order Asparagales; family Amaryllidaceae; genus Allium; species Allium fistulosum. The sequence continues at coordinate 74,769,252 of CM060903.1, forward strand.
TAACATATTTACATATAAATGTCTAAAATATACATATATGTATGCATGCATGCATGGATGTATGCATACATACATACATACATATATATGTGTGTGTGTGTGTATGTATATATATATATGGTACTATTAATATGTGTATACAAACCATATACATATATTATGGTGCATTTAAACATATGTATATACCTAGGCATTTATATTCATGATATGTATGGGAAATTATCATATACATATGTAAGTGTAATATATATGTATATATAATAAATTTGAATCTTAATATCTATACGTATATATATTTGGTTATGCACAGTTGATTCCTATTGATATCAAGTTATGTTGTGAATATATATTAGATATATTTAAATTAAACACCAGACAATCATATTCACTATATATATACATGTATATTGTATACTTTTCACACCTTATACATAATACATTAGTTATTCATACTAAATCAAATGTCATAACTAATTAACATAGATTTAGTTAATTAAGAATGAAACAATCTCACTAAAATATGATTTTATTATACCAATAGTTTGGATATAGTATTAAACAATAGATTTCATAGGCTTACTAAGATCCAATTAGGGATTTTTTTTAAATCTGCCCATTTCACTAGCTTCAAAATAGACCAGGTTCCTTCTATGATATTAGAGCCCAAATAGTCTAGCAGTCTAATTAGTCAACATATAGGGCCAACTAATTAAACTTATCTATTTGATGGGTGTTTAAGTAAGTAATATCTAGTCTTAAGGTTGAATAATACCCTTCTTGGCTACCGGCCTGGCCTAATGGGTGGAGTAAGTCTAAAAAGTCAGCCCGGATGTAAGGTCCGAAGTTATTTGGGCCTTAGGCTAATTTTCAAATTAAGATTTGAAAATTTAAAATGTATTTTAAAACTAAAAGTTATGTTTAAAATATGAAATAAAATTTTATAAAAGTTATAAAATATTTTTCAAAATGGTTTTGAAAATAAATTTCATAATTAAAAAGTTATTTAATATTAAATTAATTAAATAATTAAATAAATAATTAATTAAATGTTAATTAATTGAAACAAACATATATAATGATATATGTATATATTTACCTTAAAGTTTTAAGGTAAATTATAAATAAAATTTTTGAATTTATTAAAAATATTAAGATAAAATGTTTTAATGAAATGAATAATTTGTTTGATAAATAAATATAAGAGAATTAATGTAAACATATACATATACAGCGATAAATAAATTAATTAAATGTTATAATGTAAGCATATACATATACAATGACATATGTATGTAACCATAATTTTTATATGTAACACCTGTAGAAAAGGATGAGAAATTAATTAATTAATAATAAGGCTAAAAATGAAAATTTTGTAAACATAAGAATTTGGCTATGAAACTTACACCATTATGTTCATGGTAATTTTCTGAGCAATTTTCATACATTAAGTTTTATGATCGGAGCTCAAACGAAGAAGTTATCGACATTTGAAAGTTTCGAATCGGAAATAATTCAAAATGAATTAATGAAATAAGTCAAAATGAAATAAGTCAAAATGAATTAAGGAAATAATTCAAAATAATATACGATAATGATAGCTTGGGGTCAAAGGAATCATTAACCGTAATTAAAATGGTAGTAATTTGGAATACATGAAAGTAAATAATTCTCGACCGCAAACAAAAGCCTGTAGACCGTATATATTGGGCCGGTCAACCGGTTGACGTTGGCGGCCAAGGTTTCCCTAGGCCAAAGATGGCCCGGATTAAATTTAATAAAAATATACTTGATCTGACGGCTCTAAAATGCTCCACCCACTATAAATAACAAGCCAGACCCTCACTATTATTTACAAGAAAAAAAGGAACTCTAGCAAAACTCCATCAGTTCTTTTCCTCCTTAATAAACATTATAGATTCAAGGTTGGAGCTTTAGGGAAAATTCAATCAAATTAAAGGAAAAAGGTAATAAGTTTTAGATATATGTATATTTTTTGTCTATATTCATCCTTAATCTCTAAATTTTGAATCTAATCTATATACAATTGAATAGTCGTATATTGTAAAATTAAAAGAAGATAACTAGAGGAGGAAATAGGCCAAGGCATGGAATTGAATCTAAAGGAAATCAGGGAAACCTATCTGTGAGTGGAAATCTTAGTTTTTTTATAGTAGCTTGTGTAGTAAAAGTTTGAATCTGTTTTATGCCTTGGAATATTTTGTATACAAAAACCTTAAATCTAAAACCCCAAAATTCCCTCATAAAATGTGAATTCTTGGATTATTTGGAATCTTAAATTATCTTATGCAGTTAAAGCGCTTAGCTATTGTATAGCGGTGGAGGTCCAAAAAGTTATAGCGGGGATAAAGCGAGGATATAGCGGAAAATATCAGAGGTGCAAAAAGCTTCATTAGATATAAAACCAAATATTTAAAGTTAACTTATTCTCATTCTCACATCATTTGTGTAGAAAAAAGAAATATTACTTAATATTAAATAACAAAATCGAAGAATATCATGATTTATTCAGTTTAGATTTGGTGTCTACAATAGGTTTCTTACTTATATTGAGTACTTATGCCTCAAAATTAGGTTTTTGACCTAACTTTGTTGATTTGGTTTAAAAGAGAACTAGTCAAATCAATCTTTTTATATTAATTATGCTAAAGCGGGTGCAGTCTTGATTTATCGGGTGTAGTGAAAATAGCGGGGCTTAAAGCCGATCTACTTTTTGATATGGCTAAATTGAAATAGCGTAGCGGTGGAAGAGCGCTATGAGTTATAGCAAGGATTTTGTGGGGCTTTAACAAGGCTTTAAATACACGGGTAAATATAGTAGAATTTAATTTATTATTTGCAATATGAATGATTTATGTTCTATTCAACTTTCACTCTCCAATTTTTGTTTGTTATGAAGAAGGATTCTAAAAAAAGGAACTAGGAAATGGTGTGCAATGTATGGAGTTTCCTATTTGTAGTTTGCACCGCTGATTTCAGTAATTTAAGTAAATATGAATACTTTTTCACTTCAATCTTGTATATGTAAAAGTTAAATAGGATATAAAGGATTAAAATTGTAAAGTTTTGTTCCCTTGAATTAGAGGCGTTAATTCTATTGTGCTAATGTAAAATAAGTTAGATATTTTGATTCCATTTTTTTGAATATATATGCAAGTTTGTTTTGTTTAGCTAATCTAAATTGGGATATTAGCTATTTTATACACTATTGTATTGGACTGAGACTTGCATGGATATGAAAGTTTTAACATTTAGATTTTCTTAATAGCTCGTATAGGAAGAAAACCTTAATATAGAAATAATTTTGCGCACGCTTTGGAATATTTAACAAAAACTAGTTATTTTAATATTTACGTTAAGTGTAAATATATTAGTAACATATAAGTTGTAATGTATAAAATAAATAGGTAATAAATAACGTTAATTCCTACAAAAAGGAAGTTAAGGATAAATATGGTAATTAATCCATAATTAAAGGAGAAATAAGAAGTTTCCCTTATATGGACTTAACGCATAAATGCGGGTGAGGAATAATATACACACACACATTCAGAGAGTGGAAATATGACTAAGTTATAGGGATGCGAGGTCAGTCAAAAGTACACAGAAGTCTGCCCAACTAATTTGGCCACCAACAATGTGACTTTGGGACTGATGTGAGACATCGCCTATAATAAGTACCCATGGTGGACGTGATACTAGTCCTAATTCTGTAGGGTAAGCCTGTACAGCTAATCTAGCTATCGGCACCTACGAATAGTCGGACTAATGTGAGACGTCATTGTGAGGAATGCAGATTACGGATCTTAAGGCTAGGAATAACACTAGAGGGGGGTGAATAGTGTTTATAAGAAATTACTAAATCTTTTTGAGTTATTGTTGATTTGTACACAAATGTATGCAATATTCAGACACAGATATAATCACAGAATCAAACACAGATGTAGAAATAAAGTAAATGCAGTAAAGGAAAGAACACACCGGATTTTATACTGGTTCGGAGTTACCCTACATCTAGTCCCGCACAACTAAGTACGAATTTCCTTTCAAAAGCAATTCAACAATTACAACCCTCAGTTTCAAGGCTACGAGGTACACCCTCCAGAATCACAATCCTCTGGGTAGAGATACTTGATTTCCGGGGCAACAAGTTCACCCAATTGATTTCCAAGGCTACAATCACACCTTTTCTCGCTTGATTGATTTCCAAGGCTACAATCACACCTTTTCTCGCTAGATAGATTACAAAGAAGCCTATAACTCTGAATAGCACTTGGATCTTGTTGAGATAGTGATAGAGAATCAAACCAGAGATAATCTAGTTAGATTCAATGTTGATTTCGCAGAGTGATGATAGGATTTTGAATAAGATAATGTGGAAGAAGAAGAGAAGTGAAAAACTAGAAAATCTGATATTAAATTCGTTGAAACTAACCCCTATTTATAGAAGAACAACAACCATGTCCATTCGTGAAATGTTATGGCGAATAGACACTTCTTTTGAAATTCAAATTTTTGAATCTAACTGTCACTATGTCGACATGGGGTACTAGGGCATGTCGACATCCCAAAGGAAATTTTGATATTTTGTTTTTCTTTGAAAATAACCTTTATCTTATATTAAAACTATTTTAAACTTTATTAATATACTTGACTATGGATAAAATACATAGATAAATATAGAGAATAATATATATAAAATTTTACTATAATTTTATATTTAAATCTAAGTATAAATATATTATAATTAAAAGATAGTTTAAAACAAACGAAGTTTAAAAACAAGAGTTTATTAAAAACAAAAACAAAGAATATTTTAAGGCTAAAACATCTTTTTGAAAATCATTTGAAAAGATAATTTTTAAGGCTAAAACATTTTGAAAAGCAATTTTGAAAATCATTCTGAAGTAGTTTTGAAAATAATTTGAAGTAGTTTTGCAAGCTTCTTCCTGTAGAATATCTCATCATATTAGGACTCGAGAACTTGTACAGAACCAGGATGTTCGTGGGTTTGTAAGCCACTTGTCGTAGGTTTGTAAGCTACTTGTCGTGGGTTTGTAAGCCACTAAAAAGGTAGAAATGGGTTCCATCCCAAAAGAAAAATGGAGTGAAGATTTCAGTGCTATTATGAAGTTTTAACATAATTCTAGACTCAATACTTATCTTGAAATCTTAAACTCTTGATAATCTTGATATTCTTGATACTCATGGGTCTTCAATCTTGATATCTTGAATCTCTATACTGTACAGTCTTCATTCTTGTTACCTGCATGGTTAAATCCTGCATATACATATATATCTAAACTATAATGTTAGTATTTATATTTTATAATCTTATTCTAAGGTTTTTGTCATCAAAACCATCATCTCAAGGACTAATAATCTCCCCCTTTTTGATGATGACAACCTTTGCTTATAAAATATTACTTCTATCCTAATAACTCCCCCTAAATCTAATAACTCCCCCTTAATCTATGCCTAACTCTCCTATTTTATATTTCTCCCCCTTTGTCATCAACAAAAACAAACAAACTCTTAACTATATAACTCCCCCTCATTCTTGTACTCAAGTACCTGCATTAATAAACTATATAATAGAGTATATTAAGAAATAACTATACTTATAGACATGATATTCAATCAACGATTATAAATATATCAATGTATATTTATACAATCATCAAACCACACCAAGTGTTAATCAAATCAATCAAAACAACCAATTTCAATCAAAGCAATCAATTCAAACAAAGTAATTAAATAAAGCAATCAAATTAAACGTTACGAGGAACTTCCACCCATCCTTCTTCTCCAAAAATAGGGTCTGCTTTGATGGCATCCCAATTTTCATTGTCATTTGTGAGAGAGACAGGAGGATGTGCTTAGTTATCATCCTTGTGCAGGGAAGAAATCATCCATCGAATTTCCTCGAAATGCCTTTCTTGCTCCTTGATCATCTGCATTTGACTCAATTCTAAGTGTCGCTGGTTACGAAGAATGAACGAGAGAATATTCTTGAATGAATTAAGAGTTTCTTCAAGATTCTCGGATAAGTTATGAATTGGATTAGCCATTTTTGAAATTGTGAGAAGAATGAGAGATAGAATAGATAAGAAATATTATTCAGTAATGAATTCTGGAAGAAATAGGTATATATAGGTGTAGAAATTCGTTTGAAATGAATAGACATATGGTAGTTATTCGAATTCAAAATGAAGTCTCATTTCTGACCAGTACATGTCGACATGGTCAAAGGGGGGATGTCGACATGGTCCAGTGAATTTTGATGACCTTTTTGATTTTGTGAATAATTGTGTATATATATATATTTATATTTATATAATATACTAACATTTATTCACGAGATAAGGTAAGCTAGATAATAGAAAAGGAAATCAATTTCATTGCATAATAGGATAATACAATGATTAACCATAAAGAACTACATAAACACTCAAATTAAAACAAACTTAAACTAGTTCGACATGATATGAAAATATAGAACTAGTTAGAGGATATTGAAGATAATCCAAGTTTCTTGCTGACTTTGGAGAAAAGCTTGTTCATCTTGGATGATATTTTGTCCAACTTCTTACTAACGGATCTTTTAAGAACCCGTTGATTCTCAACAATAATCTTTTGGTTTTTTAGAAGGGTTTTGTTGGTAGGATTGGAGGGATATTCAATACTTTCTAGGGATGTTTCTCCTTCTTCTTCTTCTTCTATTTCCATTTCATCCCTTTCTTCTTCTTCTTCTTCTTCCTCTTCCTCCTCTTCCATTTCTTCATGAGCCAAACGCTCTTCCTTTTTGGCAAGAGTCTCATAAGGTTGAAAAACATATGGGATTTTCATGAGAGAAATGTTTGAGATATTAAAAACTTTTCTTGAAATAAATTCTTCTTCTTTGAAATACTCCAAAATAGTTGAAAATCCGAGTAAGGTAAATTCCATGGCATAAAGTGTTTTCTCCCATTTCAAAATTTTTAGGACGAAGTTCATCCAAAATAACTTGCGCCCAATTGATATCATAATTTCCGAAAATAGCAAAAAGTACTTTGCACACTTTTGAAGTAGGATTGTTAAAATTTCCCGATCTTGGGGTCAAAGTATGTTGTAAAAGAAGATTGACAATTCTTGCTTTAGGACGAAAGTTTCGGTTTTTAAATTCAAAGTTTTCTTCTCCTTCAAAAATATGATGAAATGTCTCACGATCATGTTCATCGATTTGAAAACTAGAAAGATCCATTCCCGTGCTTTTGCAATTGAGAATGGTACCCAAAAGATCACAATTCAAAATAATTTTAGTGCCTTTGACACTACACCAAATTTCATTATCATTTCCTTCATAAAATTCTCGATTGAGATTTGCATAGAAAATTTTAACAAGATTTGGGTAACAAACAAAATCATTTTGAGGAGAATCAACAAGACTAAGAATTTGATTGTCTTCAAAAAGAGTATCAATTTCATAAGAAGCAAAATCTTGAAAAATAGTAAAATTTCCGGGATGGACTTTTCCATAGTTAGCATAATTGATGTATGCTTTTATTGCCTTCAGATTATTGAGTAGTTGCTCTTTCAAGTTTCTGGAAAGTCTCATGGTGGAGGGGTTACTTGAAGAAGCCATTAAAGTAGAGAGTAGAGAGCTTGAAGTTTTGAGGAGAGAGTTTGAATTTGAAAATGAAAGTGAAAAGTTGTGATAAAAGATAGTGAATAAATAGATTTTTAAAAGACATGTTCTCTGGTCAAAAGATGCCTTTTCAGAGTATTGAATGAAATGAAAAGGTGGAGGGAAATTCAACCATTTGAATTCAAATTTTGAATTTCAAATTCTGGTACCTATGTCGACATCAGGGTAGGGACCATGTCGACATATGCCTATGAATTTCTATGATTTATTTTTCCTAAGTATTCTAATATATATATATATATACTTATTATTTTAATGTCTATATATATATATCTGGAGTATTATTATAGTATATTCCAGAAAATATTATTATATTATTAAAAATAATAATAAAAAATAATAAAATAATAATAAATTTAAAATTCAATCAACACACCAATTCAAAATCAATCAATCAAGCAATCAATCATCTAATTCTAAGCATGCAATTTCAATCAATTGTATTGTAAATCTGTACCTTTTTCTGAGTTCGTTTCCTTGAATTTGTTGAAGTCGTGAACTGCCGTGAAACACAAATTTGAGTTATCTGTCTTCTGATCATCATCGCTTGAGGACGAGTCTGAGTCATCTAGAGTAGCAGTAAATGCACGCTTTCGTTTCTTTACTGAATCATTGTTTATAGGAGGATTCTGCCTTTCTGGATACAAACAGTCTCTTTTGATATGACCTGGTTCATCACAGTTGAAACATTTGACATTGTTTGGCACTACATTCTGATTTCCAGAATTCTTATAGTTGTTTCTCTTGAGATTATTCATCTTTCTGTATTTCAGGAATTTCCAAAAATTTCTGGTCATAAATGCTATCTCTTCATCATTATCATTGTTTGAGTCTGATCCGTCGGTTAATGCATTGAATGCCATTGATTTCTTTTTAGATGCTTTGCTTTTTCTTCTCCTGATCATTTGGACTTCAAACGACATTAGATTTTCAATCAATTCTTCTATCTTTAAGGTACTGATGTCATTTGCCTCTTCAATTGCAAGTGTCTTTTGATCCCATTCTGGAGTGAGAGAATTTAAATTTTTTTTGACTTGATCTTCTTCCGAAAATTCCTTTCCCAAGGATATTAAAGAATGCACAATATCTAGAAATCGACTATACATATCTGAAATAGACTCATTAGTATTCATTTTAAATAACTGAAACTGATTTGTGAGCATGGAGATTTTGGTCTGTTTAACTTTGCTTGTTCCTTCGTGAGTCACTTGCAAAGTTTTCCAGATTTCATATGCAGACTTACAAACTGACACTCTATTAAATTCATTCCTATCAAGTGAACAAAACAGAATATTTATTGCTTTAGAATTATTTTGTGCAACAGTCTTTTGCTCAGTAGTCCACTGTGCAAAATTAGTTGTGGGTTCAGAATATTCAGTTTGTGCGATATTCCAAGTATCTAATCCTACAGATTGTAAATATATTTTCATCCTACATGCCCAATATGCATAGTTACTGCCATTAAAAAGTGGTGGTCCGGCAGTAGACTGACCTTCTACAAAAGAACTAGTGACAGGGATACTAGTGTTAATAACAGTACCAGTGTTGGTAGCCATTTTGAAAACTTTTCAAAATTCAGATTATGAAACTTTTGAAAACCTTGCTCTGATACCAAATGTGAGGAATGGGGATTACGCATCTTAAGGCTAGGAATAACACTAGAGGGGGGTGAATAGTGTTTATAAGAAATTACTAAATCTTTTTGAGTTATTGTTGATTTGTACACAAATGTATGCTTTATTCAGACACAGATATAATCACAGAATCAAACACAGATGCAGAAATAAAGTAAATGCAGTAAAGGAAAGAACACACCGGATTTTATACTGGTTCGGAGTTACCCTACATCCAGTCCCGCACAACTAAGTACAGATTTCCTTTCAAAAGCAATTCAACAATTACAACCCTCGGTTTCAAGGCTACGAGGTACACCCTCCAAAATCACAATCCTCTGGGTAGAGATACTTGATTTCCGGGGCAACAAGTTCACCCAATTGATTTCCAGGCTACAATCACACCTTTTCTCGCTTGATTGATTTCCAAGGCTACAATCACACCTTTTCTCGCTAGATAGATTACAAAGAAGCCTATAACTCTGAATAGCACTGGGATCTTGTTGAGATAGTGATAGAGAATCAAACCAGAGATGATCTAGTTAGATTCAATGTTGATTTCGACAGAGTGATGATAGGATTTTGAATAAGAAAATGTTGAAGAATAACAGAAGTGAAAAACCAGAAAATCTGATATTAAATTCGTTGAAACCAACCTCTATTTATAGAAGAACAACAGCCATGTCCATTCGTGAAAGGTTATGGCGAATAGACACTTCTTTTGAAATTCAAATTTTTGAATCTAACTGTTACTATGTCGACATGAGGTACTAGGGCATGTCGACATCCTAAAGCATTTTTTGAAGATTTTGATTTTCTTTGAAAATAACATTTATCTTATATTAAAAACTATTTAAACTTTATAAATATACTTGACTATAGATAAAATACATAAATAAATATAGAGAATAATATATATAAAATTTTACTATAATTTTATATTTAAATCTAAGTATAAATATATTATAATTAAAAGATATTTTAAAACAAACGAAGTTTAAAACAAGAGTTTATTAAAAACAAAAAACAAAGAATATTTTAAGGCTAAAACATCTTTTTGAAAATCATTTGAAAAGATAACTTTTAAGGCTAAAACATTTTGAAAAGCAGTTTTGAAAATCATTCTGAAGTAGTTTTGAAAATCATTTTGAAGTAGTTTTGCAAGCTTCTTCCTGTAGAATATCTCATCATATCAGGACTCGAGAACTTGTACAAAACCAGGATGTTCGTGGGTTTGTAAGCCACTTGTCGTAGGTTTGTAAGCTACTTGTCGTGGGTTTGTAAGCCACTAAAAGGTAGAAATGGGTTCCATCCCAAATGAAAAATGGAGTGAAGATTTCAGTGCTATTATGAAGTTTTAACATAATTCTAGACTCAATACTTATCTTGAAATCTTGAACTCTTGATAATCTTGATAATCTTGATATTCTTGATACTCATGAGTCTTCAATCTTGATATCTTGAATCTCTATACTGTACAGTCTTCATTCTTGGTACCTGCATGGTTAAATCCTGCATATACATATATATCTAAACTATAATGTTAGTATTTATATTTTATAATCTTATTCTAAGGTTGTTGTCATCAAAACCATCATCTCAAGGACTAACAGTCATGAGTTAGGTTACAGGTCATAGAACCAATATCCCGATACGGGCCTGTTTCGAGGTTGGAGGTATTAAATGGCTATTGTAGGGTCTTTCCCATTATAGAAGTATTAAATGGTCATGATTATCTTTTAAGTGCGGTAGTGAGATATCTCTGGAGGGGGTCTGCTTAGGGTTTGAGGTATTAAATGACTATTGGAGGGTCTGCCTCTCCTCCATTAAAGAAGAATTAAGTGGCCTTATGGGATTTCTTCCAATGTTAGCTAGGAAGTACCGGAGAGGGGTCCTCCTTGGAGTCTAGGTATTAAATGATGGGACCCTGTCTAGGGTATATGTATTATATGATCAGAGTCGGCTTATTTCCCATTAAAGAGGTATTAAGTGACTCATGTACTTTCTCTCGCATCGTTGGGACATGGTTGACAGAGATGGAATGTTGGACTCAATATATTCCATAGTTGCATTTGCACCCGCGTTATAGTTACGAAGTTAGACTAGAGAGGGCCTTTGGCCTATAGTTGAAGATACTTTTATGTAGCTGGACTGGGAGAGCCTTTGGCTTACAGTTGAAGGTATACTCGGTAGGATATAGTACGGAATGCGTAAGACATAATTCATATCTAAATGATACTTCCTAAATATTATTATGGTAAGACTTGAAACTTTCATACACCAGACATTGTTGTTTTTACTCCCTCCTCATTACAACCCAAAGGTTAGGGGGAACGATGCAGATGAAGATGATGAAGGAGGTGGTAAAGAATGGTGGCAGTTTAGTCATTTATCTTTGTTTTTGACGTATTCTGATGTACCTGGATTTTTTGACATGTTAGCAATCTATTTTGAGACATTGTATTATGGATATTGAGGATGTTTTATTTAGGAGATTTGGAATATGTGAAATGGGTACTATTTTGTTATTATATTTTATCCCTTCCACTGTGAGGTTCTAAAAGCATATATGAATTGTTCTGTATATTGTTATTTTATCAATTTTACCAACCAACAGGCATCTTTGAAATAGACCTAAGGTTCAATAGGCTTTTATTGGGTTGAAAATTAGGCCTATTCCGAAGAGAGTTGTCACATTTTATATTAGAGGATAGGTTGCTCGATCAACAGGAACATGTATATGCGAGAGTACGTATTTGTTATTTTTAAAAATATTTTTGTAAACCCTACTACTACTACTACACACACATGTATGAACATACACGAATACCCTAGGTAAACTTTTGATTCGGCAAGTATTACTATCGTAGGAAATTAGTATTAATCCAAAATTTTGAACCTACAGATAGTTGAAATGACTGAGAATAACACCTCTGAAGTCGAAAACCACCCTGCCTAAGAGATACCCACCATTCTGGGTATGGCATCATAGTTCCGATAATAACAAAGGCTAGTGGGCCAAGTCCTTGTTCCTTAACATGCTAAACCAGCAGCACTAGTTGCTCTACCGTTGAACCTACACCCCACCCACTAGACTTTCCAAAAATGTGTAAAGACTTTCAAAGTATAGGAGGACGAGCATTTTTGGGGGTGGAATATTTATATTAAAGAAGTGGTACGATTGCATGGAGTTTCGGTCAACCTTTTAGTGATAGAGACCCTTTATTCACTAGTGAATTTTGGAGGAGTTTGCAATTTTCCTTAGGAACGACATTGAATCTTGACACCGCTTACCATTCATAGATCGACGGGAAGAAAGGGTAAATATAATTTTAAAGGATTTATAGAGGCTTGCATTATGGATTTTGGAGGACATTGAAAACAACATTTACCCTTAGTAGAATTCATGGACAATAATAGTTATTAGACGACGATTGATATGGCACCCTTTGAAGCCTTATATGTAAGGTCGTGCAAGTCACCTAATTGTTGGTGGAAAACTACCAACAAAATTCTAGTTTGACTAGATTTAATCCACAAAACCTCAGAAAAGATTGAGATCATTAGGCAGCGAATGAAGGCTGCTTAGGACCAATAGAAGTCCTATACTGACATGTGAAGGAAAGAGTTGGAGTTTTCTGTAAGAGACATGGTATTTGTCAAGGTTTTCCCTCTTAGGAAGGTTATGAGGTTTGGGACTTCAGGGAAGTTGGCACCGAGATTTGTTGGGCCTTTCCCGATTTTGGAAAGGGTGGGAAAACTTGCATATCGAGTAGAGCCTGATCAGTAAGTAGATATAAAGACGGAGCTGATAGCACCATATGCCACTGCACGTATAGTGGAGCATGGAGTTAGGAAGCTTTTTAACGAAGAAATTAGGCTGGTCCGAGTGCAATAAGGAGATAATCCGAAGGAATGCAGATGGGAGACAGAAGAGAAGATGAAGGCTTCTCATCCTGAGTTTTTCTCTGGTAATTTTTCTCTCTCCAAATTTAGTATTGTATTGATTTTGGTTGCGTCGTGGTTGCTAGATTGGATGGTAGGAGATGGTTGTCACACTTTTTCCCTGGTATTTTTGCACTCATATAGAATCTTATGCATATTTAGGATGTTTGCATACATGCATATATGTCATGATTTTGCATTCACGCCAGGGTTAAGGTCACCTATAGTATGTTGCTTACGTAATCACATTGCATTTTTGATTGAGTAGATGGTTATATAGATAACATGGTTGTAGAGTGCGCATTACACTATCTGCACCTTAGGAATTTTAGGGACAATTCTTTTAAGGGGGGAATGTAACATCCCATAAAAATTGATAAGAAATTAATTAATTAATAAGGCTAAAAATGAGAATTTTGTAAACATAAAATTTGGCCATGAAACTTACACGATTGTATTCGTGGCAATTTTTTGAGCAATTTTTATATATAAAGTTTTACAATCGGAGTTCAAACGAAGAATTTTGAAAGTTTCGAATTTGAAATAATTCATAATGAATTAAGGAAATAATTCAAAATAATAAACGTTAACGATAGCTTAGGGTCAAAGGAACCATTAATGGTAATTGAAAAGGTAATAAACTGGAATAAATAGAAGTAAATAATCCTCGACCGCGACGAAGGCCAGTCGACCGGTTGGATGTTGGTGGCCTGGGTTTGCCTAGGCCAAAGATGACCTAGATTTAATTTAATTAAAATATTCTTGATCCGACAGCTCTAGTGCGTTCCAACTACTATAAATAAGAGGCTAACCCCCTCACTTTTATTTACAGAAAAATAAGAAGGCTAGGAAAACTCCGTCGGTTCTTTTCTTCCTCAATAAACTTTCTAAATTCAAGATTTGATCTTTAGGAAAAAATCAATCAGATTGAAGGAAAAAGGTAATAAGTTTTAGATATATGTATATTTTTTTTATATTCTTCCCTAATCTCTAAATTCTGAATCTAATCTATATACACTTGAACTGTTGTATATTGTAAAATTAAAAGAAGATAACTGGAGGAGGAAATAGGCGAAGGCTTGGAATCAAATCCAAAGGAATTCAGGGAAAGCTATCAGTGAGTGGAAATCTTAGTTTTTCTCTTTATAATAATTTGTGTAGTGAAAGTTTGGATTTGTTTTATGCATTAGGAAATTTTGTATACGAAAAAATTAAATCTAAAACCCCAAAATCCCCCGTAAAATGTGGCTTCTTAGATTGGTTGGAATTTTAAATTGTTTTATGTATATATAGTAAACTTTTTATTTGCAATATGAATAATTTATGTTTTATTCATCTTCCACTTTCCAATTTATGTAAGTTGTGACGAAGGGTTCTAAAAGAAAGAAACTAGGAAATGGTGTGCAAAGTATGGAGGATTTTCCTATTTGTAGTTTGCACTGCCTATTTCCGTAATTTAAGTAAATATAAATCCTTTTTCACAAACTTGTACATGTAGAAGTTGAATATGATATAAAGGATTTAAATTGTAAAGTTTTATTCCCTTGAATTAGAGGCGTTTATTCTACTATGTTAATATAAAATAAGTTAGATATTTTGTTTCTATTTGTGTGTGTATGTGTATGCAAGTCAGTTTTGTTTAGCTAATCTAAATTGGGATAATCGCTATTTTGTAAATTGTTGTATTCGACTGAGAATTGTATGGATGTGGAAGTTTTGACATTTAGATTTTCTTAACAACTCGTATAGGGAGCAAAAACCTTAGATAGAAATAATTTTACGCACACTAAGGAATATTTAATAAGACTAGTTAGTTTAATATTTACGTTAAATATAAATATATTAGTAACGTATAAGTCGTAATGTATAAAATAAATGGGTAACAAATAATGATGATCCCTATAGAAAGGAAGTTAAAGATAATTATGGTAATTAACCATAATTAATGGTGAAATATCGAGCTTCCCTTATTTAGCCTTAACGCGTAAATGCGAGGTATAATATATATATTTGTGTGTTTGTGTGTGTGTATACACATATATAGTGTGTGTGTGTGTGTGTGTGTACTTTGTAATGTCGGAGAGCGGAAATTTGTCTAAGTTATATTGATGTGAGGTCAGTTAAAAGTACAAAGAATTATGCCCAGCTAATCTAGCTACTAGTATTGTAACTGTGGAACAAACATGAGACATTGTGTATAATAAGTACCCACGGTGGACATGAGGTTGGTTCAAATTCTATAGGGTAAGGCCGCCCAGCTAATCTGGCTACTAGCACCAGCGAAAAGTCAGACTAATGTCAGAAATCATAAATAGGGTTTATCACAATAGGGGCCCGCTTCGGAGTTGGAGGTATTAAATGGCTATTGTAGGATCTGCCTCTGCAACTCCCTGGAAATTTAAGCAAAATAAAATTAATAAAAGAATTTAATTTAATATAACAAAGGTAAAAATAGAATCTTTACAAATGCTCGGATTTGGTTATGAAACTTGCACTGTTGCGTTCATAGTGATTTCCTAGACAATTTTTATATATAACACTTTAAAATCAAAGCTAATATGAAGAAGTTAGGAGTGTTTGAAAGTTCATAATTTAAAACAATTAAATAGCCAAATTTGGAGAGAAATTAATTAACAAAAATAAAAAAATAGCGGTCGACACCCTGGGGATCGCTCGTCGACAGGGAGCAGTTGACCAGTTGACATTCTAGATCGAGAATTTTGAACGGCCAATGGCCCGGATTTAACCTGAAATTTTTACTTGGAGATGAAGTAACGGATGGACATGCAAGATGTAAGCAAATATTCTCTTAATGTAAACAAACGGTTCGAACTAATCTAAATCTTCTATAAATATACACCTAACCTAAACCCTAAATTCACTTGAAGATCCGTTAGTAACCCCAAACCCTGTCAAATTTTTTTCTCCTCTCCAAAAGCTACATTTTTCCAAAATAAAAGTAAAAGAAAAGAACTCAAGAAGATCGAATCTAGGAAGGGGAAAGCAAACGAGGGGTTCCGAGCAGAGGTTAGGAGCAAAGCTTAGATCCAAGCTAAGTGGGAATATTTTAATAAGATGATTACTTGTAGTTAATTTTAATTTACACTATTTAATCTAGGATGTTAGAAACTAAATTGGATAAATATATTGTTTAAATCAAAATTGAATTATAAATTAAATTGGTATAAACTTGTTAAAAGACATTTGTTAGTCTAGATTAAACCCCTTCTAGTCAAATAGAAATTCCCATAATTTGCTAACATAACCTGATAATATTATTGTTAACCTTGATTAGACTGATTTTGGAAATGGACAAATATTACTTTGGATTTAAACCTAAAAACTGGAAGTTTACTATTTACTATTGAAACTATAGAATGAACGAAAATTAATAATAAATCAAAATCAAACTAAACTATCAAATTAACCCTAAATTTTTCACTATGACCGGTCGAATGAACATCTGGAGCGGTCGACAGTAAGCGTTCGACCGCCCCAGTATATAGCGGTCAACCATTAAACGTCCCAGAAGCAGAATCTAAACCTCGGCCTAAGGCCCAGGTTGAAAATAAAAAAATATTATTAGTGTGTATGTATATTATATATGGATGTTAGAGATAGTAGGGAAGCTACTTCTTTATGAGGTGACACTAGGAAATTGTGGGGTTGTGTAAATGCTCTTTACCTAACAGGAGCTGATTATTCGACTGGGGGCGATTTTATCGGAAATGGCACTCATATGAGGTTCTACAGGAGTCCTTGATATGCAGTGGACACGCAACACTGACTGATGTCAGATGAAGTATATGGGCCTAGCACAACGAGAGTCCTTGGTATGCATGGATACTTATGCGACGAGATACTGTGTGGTTGATGGATATCGGCACATGCAATAAGAGGCATAAACTACTATTGAGAGGTGAACACGGATGTACACGATGATACACTCCGACGAGTCGGCATTGCTGGCTCCCCCTCAATGTGTAGTTGGGGTATGCATAGTCGTAGTTGTGGGAAATTTATTCCCATGTGGAAACTGTAGGGAAACCTATGTGAGAGTTACACATAGTCGCAATGTGTGAGATGTTGTCCCTATAGGGGTTTGAAATTATTCATTTTTGGGGTCGAGTTCAACTACGATGCTTTTGTCTTAGGACTTTCTAGGTTTGGGTTGATATTAGGCATGGATTGGATGATGATGTATGGGATATCCTAGATTGTAATAGGAAGGTTGTTAGGTTGAGTACATGTAGTGGACGTAGCTTTGTGGCTTATTGCGATCCCCGAGGATCAATTATATTGAGCTACATATATTCATTAGACCTATCTCATGACGAGCTAGATTCAGTACATGTAGTTAGAGATCACTCATATATCTTTTCTGAGGTTGCCAGTCTCCTACCCCAGCAATAGATCGAGTTCTAAATTTATCTTATAGAGAATGTCATATCGTTGCCTTGCCTTTAAGGCATATGGATCCAAAGGAGAGACAAGTTGAACAAGTAGGTAAATGAGATGTTAGAGAAGGGCTTTATGAGGAGGAGCATTTCAGAGTGGGGAGCACCAGTTATCTTTGCCACCTGCTTCTCTGAGGATTTGTGTCAATTATAGGGAGCTAAATAAACTAAAAAAGAAGAATCGTTATCCATTACCCTGTATAGCTGATCTCTTTGATCAGTTGGTAGGAGCGAAGGTGTTCTCACAGCTTGATTTTTGGCTACTAGATTCCACCAGTTGCGTGTAGCTGAGTATAATATTCAAAAGATAGCTTTTCGAACACCTGACAAGCTTTATGAGTGGTTAGTCATGTCTTTAGGACTGACCAATGCACCTGCCAACTTTATCAATTTGATGAGTCGAGTTTTCAGAAGGTTGCTTAATAAGTTCGTTGTAGTACTTGTAGATGACATTTTGGTCTATTAGAGGAGTGAGGAAGAGCACATATTGCATTTGGAAGAAGTGATCAGTACACTCCATAAGCATAAGATGAAGGCAAAATTTTCTAAATGTCACTTTTGGCGTGAGGAGGTACGCTTTTTGGGACTCGTTGTCTTGGAAAGTGGGCTAACGGTCGATCCTACTAAAGTTGTTGCAGTTCAGGATTAGCACATGCCAAAGAACGCCATAGAAGTGACAGTTTCCTTGGTTTGGCATGCTACTATAGGAGGTTCATTAAGGACTTCGTAAAAGCCTCTGCCCCTCTAACCCTAACAAGAAGAATTTAGTTTTCTCGTGGAACGCGAAGTGTTAGGACGCTTTTATTAAATTGAAGGAAGAATTCAATAGTGCCACCATTTCTGGTATTACTTGATGATATGAAAGCCTTTACAATTTATACTGATGCTTGTGGTACGGGGTTAGGCATGGTCTTGATGCAGGAAGGAAGGGTGGTAAGCTACGCTAGTCGACAGTTAGAGGTCTACGAGAGAAAGTATACTATCCATATTCTCGAGTTGGCAACCATTGTCTTTGCACTCAAGTCATGGAGGCATTATCTATTAGTAGAGCGGTTTCAGCTGTATAAGGATCAAAAATCTCTAAAAATATTTGTTCTTCTAAAAGGACTTGAACTTAAGGCAGCAACGGTGGATGGAGTTTTTAGCCTCATACGATTTCAATATCTCATATACTCCAAGCAAAAGCAATGTGGTGGCCAACGCCTGAGCATACCACATGCAGTATCAAGTCTTTTGTTCTTGAAGTGGAAGCATTTGGAGTTCATTTCTACATTCTTTTTTTGACCATCGTGAGATGTTAATTTGGGATTGTTAGCAGCTTTAGATGTGTAGCCGATATTTATGGAACGTATTGGGTCAAGTCAAAAGCAAGACAAGGATTTAGTGGATATTTTGAGAAGCTTGGTAGGGGAGAGTAGTCGAGTCATTTGAGGCGTTACGCCATTGACTCGAAGGGATGGTTATAGAGGGATGGTAGATTATGTGTTCCTTTCATTATGGAATTGATCGACATGGTACTAACCGAGTCTCATCATTCTAGGATGACCATTTATCTTGGTAGAGAAAAAATATACCATGACATGAAAAGAGTCTTCCATTGTCCAGGAATGAAGAAACATGTAGCGTAGTATGTAGCTCGACGTATGACATGCCAAAGGGTAAATGCAGAGCAGAAGAAGCTGTGAGGATTTTTGCAGCCTTTGGATATTCCTCAGTGAAAGTGGGAGAGTTTTCTATGGACTTCGTCGATAGTTTACTAAGGGGTATGAGAGGGAATGAGAGTGTTTGAGTCATAGTCAATCGACTGACCAAATGCACTCATTTTATTCTGGTTAAGAGTGCGAGGACTGCAGCATCTTTGGAAACTTTATACGCGAGAGAGGATGTTAGGTTACATGGAGTTCCTACTAGCATCATTAGGGACTGAGATCCACTTTTCATTGGCGAATTTTGGAGGAGTCTACAGGAGGCTTTGGGCATCAAGTTGAGCTTAAGTACCGTGTATCACCTGCAAATGGACGGATAGATGAAGAGAGTGAAGCGGGTATTGGAGACCTTACTTCAGATGTGTAGCTTGGATTTCGGAGGCTCCTAGGAGGATCATTTGCCACTAGTAGAGTTTACCTATAATAATATTTATCATGCGAGTATTGGGATGGCACCATTCGAAGCGTTATACGGAAGACCCTATAGGTCACCGTCATGTTGGGGGGACACTACAGATAGGATTATCCTTGGGTCGAACATGGTGAGGGAGACATCGAAGAAGGTAGACTTGATCCGTAGAAGGATGAAAACCGTGCAGGATAGGCAAAGAATTTTTTTGCTGATAGGAGATGTACGGAGTTAGAGTTCGTAGTGGGCGACATGGTGTTTGTGAAGGTCTCGCCGCTTAGGCATGTTATGAGATTTGGTAGTTCAAGGAAGCTAGCACTGAGGTTTGTAGAACCTTTCTTGATTACTGGTAGGATATAGAAATTAGCCTATAGAGTAGAGCTTCCTAAGAAGTTGGCAGGAGTACATGATTTTTTTCATGTGTCGCACTTGCAAAAGTGCTTGCATGATTCAGCTACCGTAGTCAAGCCGAGTCAGGTTGTAATACCCCAAATTTTGATTAACATTATTTGGGAAATTTAATAATATAAATTAAATGAAATAATGTATTGAGATAAGGAGAATGAGATTTATAATTAGATGCCTAAATTAAATGGTTAATGAGATTAATTAAACCATAGAATGAAAAGAGGAATAATGGGAGGGGTAAAATAGGAATAGATCTTCATTTCCTAACATAAACCCTTATTCTCTTATTATCCTCATTCCACTATCATTTCATACAAACGAATTAAACAAGTTGAGGCTGGCCATTGTTAAGAAAACAAAAAAGAGAAAAGCTTAGGAAATCAAAGGCAAACCTAATGGGGAATTTAATCAACTCAAATCTCAACTCTCTTTATCAAATCAAGCTGAATAACAGTTATCCATCTTACTATTTGCATGTTCATTTCAGTTTTGTGATCAAACCCGAATCTTATGTTGTTGTTATGCCATGTTTTGAATGATTGGTTGATTATATGCTTAAATGTTGAATTATTGGATTTATTATGAAATTATTTAATATGTTTTAAGAGTAACCTAGTTTTTGACATCCATTCAACTTGAAATTTTGATATGATGTTAAAAACATTATTTTAGAAGTGGATTTTTAATTTCATAATTTTCCAATTAAGTATGAATATTTTATGAATTTCTTAAGTGAAGAAAATGGTTTATTTCGGGTTTTAATTATTGAAAATAAATAAATAATGTTTTTGGTCTCAAAATTTTTATAT
Organism: Allium fistulosum; assembly: GCA_030737815.1. Taxonomy (NCBI): domain Eukaryota; kingdom Viridiplantae; phylum Streptophyta; class Magnoliopsida; order Asparagales; family Amaryllidaceae; genus Allium; species Allium fistulosum. The sequence goes on from CM060903.1 coordinate 74,790,310, forward strand.
TTTAAAGAATACGATAAATCCGATTTATTATGATTTTTGAGGATTTTCCCAATTGTTTACGAGTTATTATGAATTTATTAGGATAGAAAAGCTTAATAATTATATTAAAATATTAACATAAAATTATGGTTTGAAAAAATGTTTGAGAGTGTAATTTTTGATCTATAGCAGTTTTTCTAAAAAGAATTGGTAAAGAAAGTTATTATCCAATAACAATTTGACAAAGAGTGAGAGTTGGTAAAATGAAATTACTTTATATAGAAAATTTGCAGTTTTTATAATAATTACGGGATTGTCATTGTCATTTTCACTGATGCCGAAGATCACCCAAAGCCACAGCTAAATGGTGCGACGTCAACCTTAGTGAATACATATGATATCACTCACAGTGGTATGGAATGAATCCACTTAGGTTGAAGTCGGCATCGACATTCACACCTTCTGCCAATGATGCCGCATGTCTCTATGTCGCATATCAACGCCACATATCACCACTTATCTATGTCATTTATGATGCCACTAGTTTTCAATATCAACTCCTTATGATTTCCATGTTGCATGTCATCTATGCTGCTAGTTTATCTTTTCAGCATTGACTATACTATGGCTGTAGTGCCGCTATTATTACTTTCGACATTGTTTTATACGGCAATGTTGCCGTTGTTTTCTTATGCCGTCGTGTTTTTCCCATGACGCCTCTATAGACTATTTTCGACATTGATTTTATGCGGAAATGATGCCGCCTAACCTAAATTTCAACATTCCCATATTTCCAAGCTTTAAAGTTTTATACTATGCAAACCCATAACTATGTCGCTTATAGTTGGCAACCTATATTCATTTATGATATGCGGCATAAATGGTTTTAGTCTTATGGCCTTATGTTTTATAAATTAGATGTTTTAACATGATTTCAATATAGAGGGATGCGACATTCCCATAGCAGCTATATCAATGCCGCACTTTATTAATATAAATGGTTTTATTGTATATGGCTTCATAGCCTAAGGTTTTGAGGTATGACAACCTTTAAGTGATTTCGAAATTTATCAATGCTATTTTACAAAAGCATATACATTGGTATAATATATTTTGAAAGGTAAAGGGATATATTTTTCCATGTTTTAAGCATGATTTCAAGTGTTAAATCAATTATAAAGGTTTATGTTTTCAAGGAAATAAAAAGGGTATTTAGCCTAGAATTTTACTAGAAAAATTATTCTTATCACCTTTAAATAAATTGTGATAGGATGAATTGACTCAGAGATTAGAAAACCATATGGGACTGGTATAGGATCGCGCCATATACTTCTGCTGTTAGCCCTTAGCTGATATTAGTCAAAAATTCTAGTGCGTAGGGCTTCGTCAAGGGTAAGACTAAAAGTTGGTTTACGAACATAAAGGAATACACGAAGAAGAGGTAGGTTATTGGTTGGCCTGCAAAACCATTAGGATCAGAGTAACCCTAGGAATAGTAAGTTTTGGACAAACCATCCAGTTTCCTTCTAACAGTAAGTTGGAGAATTTGATATATTTGGTAGGCCTGAGTCGGCCATCTAGGTTTGTAGTTACTTTGAGAAAACTATGATGTGGGACAAATAATCCAATTATATAGACAGATTGGTCATGATTACCTAGGTTGCATGCATGCATATTATTGTTTATATTATCTAGTTTAAACATTGTGGTTGTAGGTGCTTGACTTATAGAAGAGGTATTTTGAGGATACTAGTGAGGGGAAAACCCGTTTTGCTCGACGGTGTGGTCTCGCTAGCTATCTATTAACCGAGATGGCATATTATTTTTCACACCAGACTTTTTGTCTGACCCGAAGTTTTTGTTTTTCCCCTTAAACTCTCGGGTACTCATTTGAGTAGTTCAAGAGTAAGTTTCCAGATTAATTAGGTTGGACGAATAAAGCTTCCGGAGACGTGAAGTAAGCTGAGCTAGCTATGTAGGAGTCTATCTATTTACTTATCCGCTATGTTGTTATGACTTTTGTCTGTATGTATGTAATGGCAGAAATTGTATTTGTCTAGTAGTTAACTCTGATCGACCAAGGGGGCATCTTCATATGTAACTCTTGGAGTATTTGTAATAATTATATTTTTTCTAAACCTGGGCATCGTTTGGGATTATGTAATGAATATGAAAATTTATCAATGAAATGAGAAGGTCTCTTTAAATTGTGTTTGAAAATTTTCATATTCTTGTGCTTATGATATTAATGATACTATTAACTGATCCCATTTTGTCACCAAGGAATAATACTATTGATGATTGCAGTATTAGTAGCACTTATTTTCGGGTCTCGGAATAGGGGATATTACATAGGTAGAGGAGGTGGAAGTAGAGAGATTCACTTGTTCACTGTGCGCCCACTTGTATTCTTGAGCATGGTACAAAGTGACTCTGCAATAAAGAAATTAAACTTGTTAAGGTTTAGTGGGGATACAATCCAGCGAAGAGTACATAGGAGCCCGAGGAGAAGATCCGAGCTACCCACCCATAACTCTTTTCTGGTACGTTTCCAATTTAATTAAATAAGTATAGACTACTTATGTGTTAGGATTTTGCTTAGTATACCCCTTTAGGTAGAGACCATTGGATGGTTGGAATGGTTTTGAACGTGTTATTAGGACAAGTTATGGATGGTGAATGCTAGTGGATGTATTGATTGGATTGGTTTTTGCACACTTAAGTAAGTATATCCTCTAAATAGTGCACACTGTCACACCACCACTTGCTTTATTTGTTTTATCTTATTAAGTTATATGTATATGGATGCTGCATATGGATTGAATGGTTGCGCATACATGTTGAATTGTAAGTATATATACTTAGGATGTTGCATACATCTTAGATACATGACATAAGCACTAGCATGACTGGAGGTCGACTAGATCAGGAGACCGCCTAATCTCTGCATTAGTATAGGTCCATGTGCATTCCCCGCTTGCATATACATATTTGCATTAGAAATTTTACTAAGGACAATGATTACTCGTGGATGAAGGATGAGTTGATAGTTGTAGTTATTGATTGTTGTATGTACAAGTTATTTTTTTTCTTCCTTTGGGATTTCGAGGATGAAATCCTTTTAAGGGGGAAAATGTAACACCTCGGAAATTTAAGCGGAAAAATAATAATAAAAGAATTTAATTCAATATAACAAAGGTAAAAATATAATTTTACAAACATCAAAATTTGGCTACGAAACTTGCACCGTTGTGTTCGTAGCGATTTTCTGGACAATTTTCAGATATAACAATTTGAAATCGGAGTAATATGAAGTAGTTAGGAGAGTTTGAAAGTTCATAATTTAAAATAATTAAATAGATGAATTTGGAGAGAAATTAACTAAAAAAATACACAAACAATGGTTGACACCCTAGGGATTGTTGGTCGACAAGCAGCCGTCGACAGGTGGGGACCTAGTAGTCGATCGGTTGACGCTCTAGATCGAGAATTTTGAGCGGCCAATGACCTAGATTTAATCTGATATTTTTACTACGGGACGAAGTAACGGATGGACGCGCTAGATGTAAGCAAATATTATCCTAGGGTAAATCAACCGTTTGAACTAATCTAAATCCTCTATAAATATACACTAACCTAAATCCTAAATTCACTTGAAAATCAGTCAGAACCCCTAAATTCTGTCAAATTTCTTTACCCTCTCCAAAACTAAATTTTTCCAAAATAAAATAAAAGTAAAATAAAAGAAGTCAAGAAGATCGGATTAAGGAAGGGCAAGCAAATGAGGCTAGATTTCCGAGTGAAAGGAGTAAAGCTTGGATCTGAGGTGAGTGAGAACATTTTAATAAGATGGTTATTTGTAATTAATTTTAATTTACACTATCTAATCTAGGATGTTAGAAACTAAATTAAATAATATATTGTTTAAATATAAATTAAATTGGTATAAACTTGTTAAAAGACATATATTAATCAAGATTAAACCCCTTTTAGTCAAATAGAAATTCCCACGATCTGTTAATATAACCTGATTATATTAATGTTAACCTAATTAGACTGATTTTGGAAATGGACAAATATCACTTTAGATTCACAAAAATTGTTAAAACTAAAAAATGGAAGTTTACTGTTGAAATTATAAAACGAACGGAAATTAATAATAAATCAGAATCGAACTAAACTATGAAATTAACCCTAAATTTTTCACTGCGATCGGTCGATTGCGCATGTGGGCGGTTGACAGCAAGCGGTTGACCACCCCAGTATATAGCAGTCGATCGGTAAACATCCTAGAAACAGAATTTGAACCTCTATCGAAGGCCCCAGTCGAAAATAAGAAATATTGTTAGTGTGTATGTATATATTATATATATATGTGGATGTTAGAGATAGTAGGGAAGCTAGTTCCTTATAAGGGGACACTAGGATGTTGTGGGGTTGGGTAAATTGCTCTTTACCTAGCAGGGTCGATTATTCGACTGGGGGCGATTCTATGGCAAATGGCACTCACAAGAGGTTCTACGGTAGACGTTTAACACTGGTTGATGCCTGATGAAGTTTGAGGGTCCGACACAGTGGGAGTACTTAGTATGATGGATACTGACACAATGTGATATTGTGTGGTTTATGGATCCCGTCGCATGCAATAAGAGGAATAAACTACTATTGAGAGGTGAACACGGATGCAGACAATGAGACACTCCGACGAGTCAGCATTATGGACTCCCCCTCAATGTGTAGTTGGGGTACATGTAGTCATAGTTGTGGGAATTTTATTCCCATATGGAAATTATAGGGAAAACCTATGTGAGATAGTTACGCATAGTCATAATATGTGAGATGTAGTCCCATACGAGGAAGTTGTAGGATGACCCTATTTTGGAGAAGCTCTAGGAGCTATTAGCCAATTGTTAGTTATTGAGGTTAAATCCGTAGTTCGATTCTTGTAGGAGCATGTACAAATTGCTAGTATAGGTGTGTATCATGTAAAAACCCTTAAGTAAAGAACTCTAGTAATACACTAACACTTGTAGAATAACCTAGGCCACTGTTACACTCGTTCTCACCAAGAACTGTTTCAAAAAAATACGGAAAGGCTGATGCCAAAGACCGAGAACAAATACTATAGATTATGGGGAACACACTCCAAGACTATGAGGAGCACACTCCAAGATGAGCCGACCACTTCCCCAAAGCTCACATTCTAATATCTAACGGAACCGGTCTGTACAAGCGCATGCCTGAATGGCTCCATACAGAGCCGAAAGCACTCCAAAGCGGCTGTGTGTCAGGTCACTCGAGGTGTACCTCAACTCAAACTCAACCCCCATAAACCAAACGAAAATGTACATGACTAAGCAGCCTTCAGACTAGAATGGGAAGAGCTACTCCATTCTGATCCGACATGGTAACAAGTTAAATAAAGAAGGAAGAGGCAATAATGAGGCAATGACGAGGTGATACGATTTGAATACCGAACAACTCTTCATACTCCTTACCCCACAACTGCATGTATTGGTTAACATAGATGTAGTAAATTCGACAAATTGTAACCAACATTTCTTTAAGGACCTATGAATAAGACCAAATTCAAATTTGTATTCTACCGCCATAATTTTGAGTTTTTCCCGTTTCAGTTTTGGGAATTCCTGCCCCAATTCAAATGTCTCTCCAAAAACACATCAGTGATCCGGTCACAACAAACAAAGGACATGGATGATTGACATCTGGCACGATCCTAGGGTGGAAGCGTAACAACAAAAAAGGAATTCCAGTAATCCACGTACGAATCACTAATATAAATAGAAAAAGCACCATAGCGTAAAATGAGGCTTCCCTTCGAACATTCTCTCTCTTTTAGAAAGTTTTTAAGATTCTATTATACTAGCTGCCATAGGTTTCTGTACCAAATCGGCAAAAAATAGAGGAAAATAAAACTTCCCCTGTGGATGTAGAATTCCTTAAAATTCGAACCACGTAAATCTTGTGTCCTTTACTGCTTATGTTGTTTTCCTTATTAAGTATAGTACGATATCTACATTTAACCATATTTGAATAAAATAGTGGTTAAGATCTGACACTCTAATAAACATTTAAAGTGCAGCTATAGGGTTGTGTAAGCATTCAGTAACATAATCCCAACTTAACAGCAAAATTAGGACTACATAATTTTTCTAATTCCAAATCAGCGGAGTAATTAGCGAATAAATCACTTTGCACAAGTTCGAGGAGTTGAAGGGTGAAGAATTCCTTCAACATTTTTTGGCGCTAGAAAGATGGCTCGAACCTCCGTACCCTTGTCTTTTTTCTTACATCCAATAAAACGGTACATTCCTGATTATGAATCCAACTGATTCTCATGTTCCCTTAATTCAGGAACCATTGCATGAGGCGACAAAGGCTATCCTTAAGCCACTGATACTCTCAAAAATCCAAGATGAGGCGGGAGCTTCAACTGAAGCTCCTGCAGATTCCATCCTGGCAGCATTCCAATGCTTCTCAGACCAGACAAATCGACGCATGGAAGAGTTGGAGAGGATTATTGCCTAGCATGGGCCACTCTCACAACCCCACTCCACAACTCACCGTCATCGTTCCACGGTTGCGCTGAATATTCAGTAGGGGAACAACAACGGCACTCCCGTAAATGGGAACAGAGATGCTGGAATAAAAGTTGACACCAGATTGAAAAGAAAAATCCAGGCTAACCCCGGAATTAAAACCAACCCGCCAACATAAACCCTCTACTACTAGAAAAGTCGACCCGATCCGCCAGGAGTGATGAGGACACCATGTCAGATGACAATTCATCCCTACTCGACCCAAAGAAATACGTTATTCAACAACTCAGATCGCAGGTGGAACAATTGGCAAAGATCTGTCGGCAGAAGACTGGGGAATGAACAAAGGGAGGGATTTGCATCCCTTTCTCTGAATTGATCATCGAAGCTGATTTTCCTGACAATTTCAAAGCCCTGGCGATTGACAAGTTCGATAGGACTTCCAATCCTGAGGACCACCTGAGCACTTTTGAATATTTCATGGATATCCCGAAGGATGAAAAGATGGCCTGGTGTAAATTTCTCCCTGTCTACTTATCTAGAGCGGCAACATGGTGGTTCCAACGATGCAGATCAGGAGAGGTTGGGTCTTGGGGCAATTTTCCGCTGATTTCCTAAGACATTTCAACTCGGGAAGGGAAGCCTCACCATCTGTGCATACTATGTCTCATGTGAAACAAGGGGAGAATGCGACTTTGCTCGGTTTCACCAAGCGCTTTAAGATAGAGGCTCTTCAAATAAAGGTAACCAGCAAGGAGGCATTACTAATGGTGGCTCATGCCAGAATATGGTGAAGAACTACTATGTGGGAGAAAAATAGCAGGAAGTCTTGTCAAAGCATTAAGGTCTTTTACGAGAGAGTAGCTGGCTACGTCAGAATAGAGTAATTTGGATATGCATCGCAACCACAGGGAATATCTGCTCCCAGTTATGACCAAAAACGGAGGGCAAATGGATATCGCCTGCCGGCAAAGCGGTAAAAAGAGCTGAACCTCACAATAGAAATCCCCTTCACTCATTCCCTTGGACATATATTCGAAATGACCAAGGACGAACTAGTGTATGACATACCAAATAAAGGGAAGAAGCCAGAGCGCAACAAGGGAGGAGTGTACTGCAGGTTTCATAGAGCAAATGGTAATCAGACCGATAATTGTCAACATCTAAAGAAGAAGTTAGCAAGGTTGATTGAAAAGGGTTATATGGGCAGTTTCCAAAAGGGAATAGGAAGAGAACAGAACCAACAATCTAACCCCAGATCCAACGAACATCAGATGGGTAATCCATCCAATTTGATAGCTTTAATTCACGGTGGATCGCACCTTGCTGGAATGAGTAAGAAAGCACATGAAAGATACGTGCAAGAAGCCAAAACAAATAGAATGGTTTTCCACATCAAGCAGCAACCCACACCTGAGATAACCTTTACAGTAGCTGATGCAGCAGGGATTATGTCCCTACATCAAGATCCACTCATCATTATGGTGCAAATATCAAATTGTATCAAGAAGAAAGTCTTTGTTGATACGAGAAGTTCGGTGAATGTCATTTTCAAGACTGCCTATGATTAGATAAAATTACCGTCCGAAATTTAGAAGCCCAGCCTTGAACCAATCATTTGTTTCAATAACACTACGACTATTCCAGTGGGGTCAGCATGCCTATTGGTCACAGCAGGAAGGGACCCACTGAGCAAATCCTTCTATGCAAATTTCTTAATCATCAATCAGCCATCACCCTATAATGCTTTCTTGGGAATGAGAGTGCTCTAATACAAAATGAAAGTGACTGTGCTATAGAATCATGTAATATGGATAAACTACTTGTGCGGAATAAGTAAGTAAATAGTAAAAGTAGTAAAGTAAATGACAACGGAGATTTTTATACTGGTTCGAACTCCCGTTCAACGTCCAGTCCCAGACTCCTTCTGGAATTAAACTAGTAACCCTCACTTAACCCGGAGGAATAGGTTTACACCGCCTGAGCAACCGAATAGGACTTCTACCGCCTAAGCAACCGAATAGGACTTCTACCGCTTGAGAAACCGAACAGGACTTCTTTACAAATAAGCAAAAGTATATGACCGTAGTATGCTCTTTAAATAGCACCGAGAAGTCAATTAAGTACAATCTGAAAGTCTACAGGGTGGATCGTGTAGTGTATATGCAAGTATATGTGATAAAATATACGATGCAACTAAAACAATAATAATCTAGGTAATTGTAGAATAAGCACACCAGGATTTTATACTAGTCCGGACCTCCCATCCTACGTCCAGTCCTGAAGCTCCCCTTCGGAATTCGACTATCAAACACCCTCACTTCGCCCGGAGGAATAGGCTTGGTTACAATAGCTTGTTCTTGTCAGATATGTGTTCTATAACACGGATATTGACTAATAAGTACAAATGCTTCCACTATATATCTAGTGAATATTGTCTGTGAAGAACTGAATATATGGAAGAGTGAAATACAAGTATAGATTGCTAGAGATCAAGAATATAATAGAGTATATAATTTGAGAGCATAAGTGAGTAAGGTAAGTGTTCTCTTTTTTCTTGATGATATATATAGTTGTAGAGAGGTTCCTTAAGTAGTTGCATCCATTAACAAGTGCTCTATAGTTGCTTCTGTTGATCATGAAGAGTTGCAGCGAAGAGAAGCAAAGACGTCTATTCAAATCTGACAGTTGAAGTTCAAATTTAAATCTCGAGTTTGAAATCAGATGTCTAGTATTTGTATCAGACGTCTGATACTATATATTTTTTGTACATAGTAGATTTTCAGACGTCTGAGTGCATCTACCAAACGTCTGGTCTTGACTGTTTTGTTGTTCCAGAAGACGTTTTCAAACGTCTGGCTTGTGCACTCAGATGTCTAAAAACTGTGCATGTCTGTTTTGTGCATGTTTCTTGTTGCTTCTTTGATCTTGTCGACTTGTAATCTCTTGTATTGTTATTTGCACCTTGTTCTTGTCTTTCTAGTGATGTTGCTCTAGCAAGTACCTGTATTTAGAAATATATACGCATATTCGATTTCCATTGTATAGTTGTTGTCATCGAAACCGTAGATTTGATTTCCTAACAATCTCCCACATTTTGATGATGACAACTATACAATGTACTTATAAATAATTTTTTATAAATCTCCCCCTGAATATGTGCTTTCCATTATCTCTCCCCCTTTGTCATTATCAAAAAAGAATGAGGGAATCATATTTGCAAATTCCAAAATCTTTCCTTTTGTTTCTCCGAGTACCTGCAATAAATAAAAATCATTTTTTGGTACCCACTTACTATGTTAGGGTCCGGGGGGTTAGGTCTTTGGGAACCATACCCATTTGGGTGTGGTTGAACCTTTATAAATATAATTTTCATTATTAACTACCATATCAAAATAATCATCAATGTTTTTTTCTCTATTTTTCCAATTAACAGTAACCCAAATACATAGATAATTTTTATTCATATTTCCGTTCAATGATTTTGTACTTCTAGAGAAATTATAAACATTATTGGCCATAGCAGTATTTGAATTTCTATAAGAATTTGATTTAGACTTTACTCGAAATTTAGTACTAGCACTAACATTTTTTTATACATGAAAGTGTATCTAGTGCTATTTCTACGATCAGTTTTATTATATCCTAAACCACTTTTGTCATGTAAAGGTCTAGAATTAGATAAAATCATGTTTAAATCGTTTTGACCCTTTTTAAATTTTGTGACTTCAGTGTTAAGTTTATCTAGTTTAGCTTTGAATCAAAATTATTATTTTCAAAAGAAATATTACTATTTTTCAAAATATCAATTTGCTTATTTAATTCAGAATTCTCCCTTTTTATCGTACAGTTCTCATTTTCGAGAAGAAAAATTCGAGATTCTAAATTATCTAAAGATGATTGTAATAAATCATTTTGTCTTTTCAAATCCGTAATTTCTTTTGAAAAAATTTCTTTTTCTTTTTCAAACATATTATTTTTATTTTGCAAAACATTGATTTCTTCCAAAAGATCGTTGTTTTTATCTTCTAACTGCTCATTTTCTTTTTGTATGAATTCTTCTCGTGAAACAAGTTCTTCTATGGTATTTTCAAAACATTTAGTTTGTTTTATCAAAAATTTATTTTCCTCTTTTAAACTGGAAATTTCTTGCTCACAATCTTTTAACTTATCTAAAGCAATTCTATTAACTTTATTCAAGGTTTTACAATCTTTTAATAATTCATCATGTGCTAACAGAAGATCTTTATATAAAGAATCTAAGCATACCGATTGTGATCTGAGTTTAGCCATGAAGCAATTGTTTGTTTTCTCCTTTGATTCTTTTTTATTGCTCTTCCTCTTCCTATTTCCTTGAGTAGATCTCTTCATAGCCATTAATTCTAGGATGTTGTTACGATCTCTAGAATTCCAGGCTCTGATACTAATTGAAAGTCTACAGGGTGGATCGTGTAGTGTATATGCAAGTATATGTGACAAAATATATGATGCAACTAAAACAATAATAATCTAGGTAACTATAGAATAAGCACACCAGGATTTTATACTGGTTTGGACCTCCCGTCCTACGTCCAGTCCCAAAGCTCCCCTTCGGAATTCGACTATCAAACACCCTCACTTTGCCTGAAGGAATAGGATTGGTTACAATAGCTTGTTCTTGTCAGATATGTGTTCTATAACACGGATATTGACTAATAAATACAAATGCTTCCACTATATATCTAGTGAATATTGTCTGTGAAGAACTGAATATACGGAAGTGTGAAATACAAGTATAGATTGCTAGAGATCAAGAATATAATAGAGTATATAATTAGAGAGCATAAGTGAGTAAGGTAAATGTTCTCTAGATTCTTGATGATATATATAGTTGTAGAGAGGTTCCTTGAGTAGTTGTATCCATTAACAAGTGCTCTATAGTTGCTTCTGTTGATGATGAAGAGTTGCAGTGAAGAGAAGCAAAGACGTCTATTCAAATCTGACGGTTGAAGTTCAAATTTAAATCCCGAGTTTGAAATCAGACGTCTGGTATTTGTATCAAACGTCTGATACTATATATTTTTTGTACATAGTAGATTTTCAGACGTCTGAGTGCATCTACCAGATGTCTGGTCTTGTCTGTTTTGTTGTTCCAGATGACTTTTTCAGACATCTGGCTTGTGCACTCAGACGTCTGAAAACTGTGCATGTCTGTTTTGTGCATGTTTCTTGTTGCTTCTTTGATCTTGTCGACTTGTAATCTCTTGTATTGTTCTTTGCACCTTGTTCTTTTCTTTTTAGTGATGTTGCTCTAGCAAGTACATGTATATAGAAATATATACGCATATTCGATTTCCATTGTATAGTTGTTGTCATCAAAACCGTAGATTTGATTTCCTAACACAATCTTCTCCTTTTTGATATATAGTGTAATGTGCTTGAGAAATGTGGAAGATGGAGTGATCAACGATCAAAGTTTGTATGCAGTTAGAGTGCAAATTGAAAATAGATTGAGAGATAAGAATTCAAGAATATTAAAATCAGTTAAGTTGTTTGTTTGTTGAATTCTGAAATCTATTTATAGATATTAAAATTTTGCAACCGTTGATGAAAGGCAACGTTGAAAAGAAACAGGTGCAACTGTTGGTTTGAAGATGTTTCTCTTCGATGAAGAGAAGTGTCTTTTCATAAAATAGCTGTTAAAAATATTCAGCCGGCTGAAATTATTTATTCAGCCTTCTGAATTTGATAAAATAGTAAACAACAAGGAAACAGGCAAATTTTGGCCTAATTCAGCCGGCTGAATGAAACCATTCACCCGGCTGAAACTGCATAAAAATTTATGCTTTGTTTCAGCATTCAACCGGCTGAAATCTGTTGATAAGCAAAAGTTACCATAGCTTATTTGGTTAGAGAACTTGCCTTCTACACTAGTGACCAAGGTTCGAGCCCCGCTCCATGCAATTTTTGAAAAATTGATTTTTTTAATTTAAAATATGATTGTATATGTGGGTATACCATTTTGAGAAGATTTTAACATTTGTAAAATCTAAACACGACACTCTATGACTAACAATACTTTGCTTGTCACCTTCGTCTTGTTTCTATCGTGTATATCTCTTCTTGTATCTCCATATACATACTTTCATCCTTTTTTGTACTGTGTATCTTCATTTTGAACGTATTTGTTTGTCTCTTTTTGATGCTCATGTACCTGCAAATTAGCTTAGAGATTCTTTGGCATAATTGTATAGTTGTTGTCATTAAAATCCAACAATAGAGGTTCTAACATTTTCCCCCTTTTTGATGATGACAACTATACAATTTTAAAAAAAAATTCATTATATATATAAAATAATATTAATATGTTTAAAGCTCCCCATAAGTATAACATCACCCTATAATATCTCCCTCTATTAATATGCATATGAATTTCTCCCCCTTTGTCATTATAAAAAAGAAGGAGAGAATATAATAAATTTTATAAAATATCTTGTAAATAGTGGGATAAACTCAATAATAATTATGGAGGAAAAAATAAAATAGATTTTACCATATTTGCTGAAGTCCATATTTCATTGTAAGCACGTAATTCTATTAAACGTATGAAACATTCTTTAAAATTCCAAAATCTATCATTTTCCTTTTGTTTCTCCGAGTACCTGCAATAAATAATAATCATTTTCCGTACCCACTTACTATGTTAGGGTCCGGGGGGTTAGGTCTTAAGAAACCATACCCATTTGGGTGTGGTTGAACCTTTATAAATATAATTTTTATTATTAACTACCATATCAAAATAATCATTAATGTATTTTTCTCTATTTTTCCAATTAACAGGAACCCAAATACTTAGATAATTTTTATTCATATTTTCCGTCAATGATTTTGTACTTCTAGAGACATTATAAACATTATTGGTCATAGCAGTATTTGAATTTCTATAAAAATTGAATTTAGACTTTATTCGAAATCTAGTACTAGCACTAACATTTTTACTATACATGAAAGCATATCCAATGCTATTTCTACGATCAGTTTATTATATCCTAAACCAGTTTTATCATGTAAAGGTCTAGAACTAGATAAAATCATGTTTAAATCGTTTTGACCTTTATTAAATTTTGTGACTTCAGAGTTAAGTTTATCAAATTTAGCTTTAAAGTCACAATTATTATTTTTAAAATAAATATTATTGTTTTTCAAAATATCAATTTGCTTGTTTAATTTAGAATTTTCGTATTTTAACGTACAGTTCTCATTTTTGAGAAGAAAATTTTGAGATTTTGAATTATCTAAAGAGGATTGTAATAAATCATTTTGTCTTTTCAAATCACTCAAGCCTCATCAACCGGGAATGGCTAAAACAGTTTATTTCGGCTTAGTGGTGCGGTTGCTGATCACAACCGTGGGGTGATTTTATTCGGAATTATCCAGTAAGGGATGGTTCCGGCTTTGTGTTGCAGGGGAGCGGGCGTACTCCTCGGTACGCTGATCTAGGCCAGGTACTGTGACGGGCGGTACCCCAGTAGCCCTGCCATTGTATGAAATCCAATTTCCAATAAGTGATCTCGGACTTGATTGTATAACCCACTTTGTGGCTAGTATGCTGGAATTTAATAATGTAACAATTTCAGCTATATGAGTATTTATTTGAAAACCCTAGACCCTATTATAATATAATCAGATTTTCTATCAAATGTTTTGGTTAGCGTAAGGTAAAAACTTTTCCATGTTTATGTGTGGGAAGTCTTACGTGATACCTTTGTTTTCAAAAGGTTTTGAAGTTAAGCAACTTTAACCCGTTTACTCACACCAGACCCATGTCTGACCCAAGTGTTTATTTTTTGTTTTATTAAACTCTTGGGTACTCAAATTTTTACGAGTAGCCAAGGGATTCAGGTTAGCTTTGATGAATCTATGGAGGAGATATGGAGCAGGAGGCTTCAGCGTTCGTAGATATATAGTGTTCCGCTGTGTTGATCTTTGTGATAGTGTCTTGTATGTATTTGAGTTGTATAATAGACAGAAATTTATAACTGTCTATTTTGTGTTGTATAAGCTGTGTAACTCTGATTATTTAAAGACTATGTAATAGTTATGTGATATATTATATTTTGTTCCGTTTCCGCTGTCAAAAATTTCTTTTGAAAAATTTTCTCTCTCTTTTTCAAATATGGTGTTTTGTTCATCTAGAAAATCTTTAATAGTTATAAAATTATTCTTTACAACACCAAGTTGATTTTCTAAATTTAACTTCTCATTTTTCAATTTCTCATTTTCAAGTTCAACGGATTTCATCATTTCTAAAATAATAAAATTAAGCTTTGAAATCTTATCGCTTATACTAACTAATTCATTATTATCTTTTACTGAAATTTGTAAATCAGAAAGTACCTTTTTGTAGTCCTCATTGGTGGTTTTGATAGGGATTTTGCTTGTTGTATTTTGATTGGATCTTTTTCTGGCCATTATTCTATGATGTTGTGACGATGGATAGAATTCCAGGCTCTTATATCAAATGAAAGAGTGCTCTGATACAAAATGAAAGTGACTGTGCTATAGGATCGTGTAATATGGATAAACTACTTGTGCGGAATAAGTATGTAAATAGTAAAAGCAGTAAAGTAAATGACACCAGAGATTTTTATACTGGTTCGAACTCCCGTCCTACGTCCAGTCCCAGACTCCTTCTGGAATTAAACTAGCAACCGTCACTTAACCCGGAGGTATAGGTTTACACCGCCTGAGCAACCGAACAGACTTCTACCGCCTAAGCAACCGAATAGGACTTCTACCGCTTGAGCAACCAAACAGGACTTCTTTACAAATAAGCAAAAGTATCTGACTGTAGTATGCTCTTTAAATAGCACTGATAAGTCAATTAAGTACAATCTTCTTATAATCTTCTCCTTTTCATATATAGTGTAATGTGCTTGAGAAATGTGGAAGATGGAGTGATCAACGATCAAAGTTTGTATTTAGTTAGGGTGCAAATTGAAAATAGATTGAGAGATAAGAATTCAAGAATATTAAAATCAGTTAAGTTGTTTATTTGTTGAATCTTGAAATCTATTTATAGAGATTAAAAAGTTGCAACCGTTGATTAAAGGCAACGTTGAAAAGAAACAGGTGCAACTGTTGGTTTGAAGATGTTTCTCTTCGATGAAGAGAAGTGTCTTTTCATAAAATAGCTGTTAAAAATATTCAGCCGGCTGAAATTATTTATTCAGCCTTCTGAATTTGATAAAATAGTAAACAGCAAGGAAACATGCAAAATTTGGCCTAATTCAGCCGGCTGAATGAAACCATTCAACCGGCTGAAACCGCATAAAAATTTATGCTTTGTTTCAGCATTCAGCCAGCTGAATTCTGTTAATAAGCAAAAGTTACCATAGCTTATTTGGTTAGAGAACTTGCCTTCTACACTAGTGACCAGGGTTCGAGCCCCGCTCCATGCAATTTTTGAAAAATTGATTCTTTATTTAAAATATGAATGTATATGTGGGTATACCATTTTGAGAAGATTTTAACATTTGTAAAATCTAAACACGACACTCTATGACTAACAATACTTTGCTTGTCACCTTCGTCTTGTCTCTATCGTGTATATCTCTTCTTGTATCTCCATATACATACTTTCGTCCTTTTTTGTACTATGTATCATCATTTTGAACATATTTGTTTGTCTCTTTTTGATGCTCATGTACCTGCAAATTAGCTTAGAGATTCTTTGGTATAATTGTATAGTTGTTGTCATTAAAATCCAACAATAGAGGTTCTAACAAGGAAGACCTGCTTTGGTCGATTTGGGAGTGGTCATTCCTCAAAAGGATTTACTTATGAAATTTAGTACCCGGCATGGATAGGGTCTGTCAGAGGGGAACAGTTATTAGCTAGGGAACTATATCATGTAACTCTTAACTTTAGTAATAAAAATGTTCCATACTATTCAGCTATTCCTTCTGATATTAGAATTCATAAAACTAAGCTTAAATCTGAACATGAAAATGTAGCGGTATTAGGGAGACAAACTGATGTCACGACAAATAACTCTGTACCCCTAAAATCCAAAAGAAAAGAGAAGAGGACATATATGCACATAATTGGCACCGACGAATATAATTAAGTTTATGTGCAGTATTTCTCCGAAGAGGCACAAAGACAAGCGTCCTCAGTAAACTCAACCCTAGAAGCAGAACTAGAAAGTGAAATAAATCCAAGGTTAGAGGCAACGGAGAAGGAGTTGAAGCCAGTAGATTACACTAAAAATGTACAGACAGATCCAGAGGATCCCACAAAGGTGCTAAAAATAGGGAAGAACCTTAGTACAGAAGCCCGTAACGAGCCAATAGACTTCCTAAAACTATAAGTAGATGTGTTTTCTTGGACCCATTCAGACGTGGTAGGAATAAACTCGGCCATCATTTGTTATGTGCTAAATATTGACCCAAATGCATACCCAGTTAGACAGAAATGCAGAACTCTAGACCAAGAAAGATACAATGCACTACATGAAGAGGTTAAAAAACTAAAGGAGAACGGGTTTACAAGGGAAGTATACTACCCAAAGTAGATCGCCAACCCAGTATTATTGAGAAAGCCTAATGGGAAATGGAGAACCTGCGTAGATTCCACCGATCTAAATAAGGCCTACCCAAAGAATAGTTTTCCCTTGCTAAGAATCGACTAGTTGGTAGACCCGACTAGTGGAAACGAGCTACTCTCATTCATGGATGCCTACTCGGGGTATAACTAGATAGCTATATTTGAACTATATCAGGAACACACTAGTTTTGTAATGCTATAAAGTCATGTTGTTCGGACTTAAGAATCCAGGGGCCACTTATTAGAGGTTAGTCGACACTATGTTTGTCGAATAGATCAGAAAGAATGGGGAAGTATACATAAATGATATGTTAGTCAAGTCAAACGTAACCCCAAATCATGTTAAAGACTTGGAACGGACCTTCGTGGTTTTAAGGCAGTATCGCATGAAGCTAAATCCTCTGAAATGCACTTCCACTATCCAGTCGGGCAAGTTTTTTGGATATATAGTGAGCGCACGAGGAATCAAAGCAAACCCAGAGAATATCGATGCCGTAAGAAAGATGAAAATCTTGAAGAAACCAAAAGATCTGATGAGCCTAAATGGTAGAGTAGCAGCCCTTACCAGATTCATATCCAAAGCTACAGACAAATGCATTCCGTTCTTCGACCAATTAAAGAAGGGATGCAACTTTATGTGGACTGAGGACTGTGAAGTAGCATTCCAGAACTTAAAAGACCATCTAGTCAACACCCTTATATTATCGAAACTAGTAACAAGTGAGTATTTATACATCTATTTATCTATAACTGATCAGGCTATAAGTGCTGCAGTGGTACAAGATGATGAAGGGATGCAGAGGCCCATTTATTTTACAAGCAAGCGGTTATCCAGAGCGGAGCTGAATTACTCAATTGTTGAAAAGCTCGCATGCAATCTACTTCTTATAGCAAGAAAGCTACGAACCTACTTCCAGGCACATCCCATCAAAGTGCTTACAGATAAGCCTCTTAGACAAATACTGCGAAAACCTGAAACATCAGGTCATCTGCTGAAGTGGGCAATGGAACTCAGCCAGTATGACAATACTTACTGCCCTAAGAAAGCAATCAAAGGTGAAGCACTTGCTAATTTCATTGCAGAATGTACATTACCAACCGAATCTCAGGTAGAAGAAGAGACAAATACCCCATAGTTCTGGCACCTGTTCGTGGATGGAGCATCAAATGAACAAGGAGCAGGAATTGGATACTTATTGATCACACCAGACAGACAAAAGCTATACGGGGCAGTTCAGTTCGGTTTTAGTGCGACTAACAATGTAATAAGAAGATCTCGTTGTAGGCCTACGAATGGCTCAGGTAATGAAGGTAACGCATGTCAAAATTCATAGTGACTCTCAGTTAATTGTTAAACAAGTGCAGGGCAATTATCAAGCAAAATAACCTACCTTAGCCAAATATGCATGATTATCCAAAAAATTACTATAGCGATTCGAGCATTTTGAGATAGAACCGATCCCTCATGACAACAATTCATCTGCCGACTCTTTAGCGAAACTGACTAGCACCAAAATGGCCAATGAAATGAAACTAGTCCCGATCGGATATCAGGTAGGACCATGCATAATAGAATCAAATCAAATACTGGTTCTGACCCGAGCTCAACAGGCCGCCATTCAACGTACCCTGAATCCAGAGACAGTGGAAAGCCAAGAGCAACCTGCTATAGGATTTGTACTTCAACAAACTAAAGAGGACAACTGGATGACTCATATCAACAATATCTCTTGAATGATATCTTAACCCCAAACATGAATGAAGCCCGAAAAATAAGATACCAAGCCCTGTATTACGTCTTCTTTGACGACACGTTATACAAGAGAAGGTATTCCCTCCTTATCTTAGGTGCGTTTCCAAGGAAGAGGGTATATGGGTCATGAGGGAAGTACATGAAGGACAATGCAATGATCACTCAGGGGGAAACAAATTGGCAAAGAAAGTGCTAAGACACAGCTGCTATTGGCCCACAGCACTTCAAGATGCTAAGGAATTTGTGTGAAGGTGCGATAGATGTCAGCGATTTGCAAGTATTCCTAGATTACCACCTCATAAGCTCATCCCACTCATGAGTCTATGGCCGTTTGACGTATGGGCGATAGATCTGATAAGACTGCTTCCAATGTCGAAAGGTGGAGGCAGGTATGCCATAGTAGCCATAGATTACTTCATCAAATGGGTAGAGGTAGAACCCCTAGTCACCGTTACCGCAAAAAATATAGTCACTTTTGTAGTAAAGAATAAAATCACTATATACGAATATCTTACAAGATCACTTCCGACAATAGTACCTAGTTTGAAAGTAAGGAGTTCGCGGAACTCTGTGAGACAAACAGAATAGTCAAAAGATTCTCCTCGGTCGCTCACCTAAAAGCAAACAGACAGGTTGAGGCTGCGAATAAAACCATCAAAAAGCTGCTTATGAAAAGGCTACATAGGCTAAAGGAAAGTGGACAGAAGAACTACCTTTGGTGTTATGGGCCTATTGAACGTCGACCAAATCTCCTACGAGTAACACCCTTTTTTCACTAACCTACGGATATAAGGCCATGCTACCCATTGAAGTAGATATCTCGTCGCATATAAGAGTGTCTTATACTATAGAAAAGAATAAGAAATTGAGAGAAGCCGCTCTAGACCTCATCCAGGAAAAAAAAGGACGAAGCAGCGGTGTAGCAGCTACATGCAGGCAAAAAATACCGAAGATTTATAATGGAAGACTCAAAGAAAGAAATTTCTGTAAAGAGGATTTGGTGCTGCGGCGAGTAATGGCCAACACAAAGGATCCAGAAGATGGAGCATTAGGACCAAACTGGGAAAACCTACTGGTTGTAGCAAAAGTTTTGGCAAACGGAGCATACCGTTTATCCAGGCCTATGGAACCTAGTCCCAAGAACATGGAACACAGAGCATCTTAGGCCTAATTTTGTGTAATATGGATTATACCTAATGTACATTATAATATTATAAAAAAGTAACAATAAACTGGATGTAGGGACATTATATGGCCCGAACCAGTATAAAAATCCTTGTAATGCTCTTAACAAAACAAAACATACAATCACAAGCCACCACCAGTAGTCATTGATTCGGCAAAATGCTAGGATAGTAGGCGAAAATGTCGATTTCAACACTTAGAACGGTGATACTAGCCCACACATTTGGACTTGCATCAATTCGAGTTCGGCTTCTCAGCCAAAGCATTTTGCTGGACAGAATGAAAAATTCCCCTGATCCGGTATGAATTTTTCTATGATAAAAATCATAAAGACTGGTCATAGAGATATTAGACTGCCTGAACCAATATAAAAAACACTTATGTCAGTTAATTCGACATACCACACTGGACGTATGGATATTAGACAGCCAGAACCAGTAAAGAAAACCATGCACAAGTGTTTACCGACAAATTTTCTATTGAGTTGGAAAATTACCGATAAATTTTGAATTAAATTTTATACCGCAAGCGCACGACGTACTATCGTAGTATGTAGTGAGTACGGGTCGATCTGCAGGGAATTGTTGATTTTAAAAATCTATTCAATCAAATTAACCAAAGATTTAGAGAGTGTTAAGCTAAAAATGTAAGAAACTAACAAAAAGAAAGTGATAAAAATATGAGAGTAAAATGACAATTTAAAGATAATTCCTCCCTCTAGATCACATAGTTCACCAAAATATGAAATTATGATCTCTTTTTTTGTCATTAGTTAGTATAAATGATGTGCTTATCATAAGTATGGCCTATTTGTGCTATTAATTAGCTTTACATAAGCCATCAAACTATAACACACCCCTTAAACCACTTACTAACTCTCATGAAAATGACAACAAAGTTGACAATAAAATCTATTTTAAGTATGGCCTACTAACTATGAATTAGAAATATAGACCATCAAATTTTGATTTCAACATTCACTTCATTACCATCATCATATGTAGATGAAGAGGTGATTATTGTTTGTGATTGTTTAAGCATAGCCTATTTGGTGTCAACAATATAGGCTATAAAATTCAAAGCAAAAACAACAAGTTAAACCACTTCAAGCATTGTCATTAAGCACAAAAAGAGAGCATAGATTACCAAATTATGTTGAATCTATATAATTAGAGAGCTTCATTACCCCTAAATTGAAAGGGTTTAGCCTCTCATATTTGTTATCATATCAACAAATATAGATTGCAACATAGAACAAAAACAAGAAGAAAAAAGAAAGCTAAATGAAATAAAAGCTAATTAAAAGAAATAAAACTATTCTACTTGCATGAATAAATGAAACTACAGTACTATCATGAACGGAAATAAACAAGAAAAGACTTGAATTAAAATTGCATAAAATAAATTACATAAAATAAATGGCTAAGTGGCTATGAAAAGAAAGAGAGCTCTCATTTTATTTTTGATCTAAACTAAACTAAGAGAAGAGATCCTAAAAGAGGAGGGAGGTTATATGAAGCATAAGGGGTATTTATACATGTTTGGAAACCATAATTCATTTTCTGCGAACTACCCAAACTACCCCTCTAGTAAGTGTGGTGGCCAAGTAACTATTAGCATCCAATAATCATCCATTAAGTGTGCATGAAGATTTAATGGCCATTTAACATGTAGATTAGCTCAAATTTGTACATTAAGGTGGGTAGGTGGGGTCCTCCATGATCCATGAAATGAATTATTTCCATCTCCATTCCTTTGTATTCACTCTTGTGCATGCATATAACTTCATGAAACCATTTGTATATGAAGCCAAATTTCTACAAAACAACATAGAAAATTCCAAGTAAATTTTCATAAATTAATTTATTCACAAAAATGACCATTTTGCTCTTATATGGAGATGAATATATGACAATTTGAAAATAAATTGAATTTTGGTTTAAACAAGTTAAAATACCGAATATGATCGTTTATTTATTTTAATTAGATTAAATATTATGGTAAAAATATTCACATTTATGTGCACATCAAATACCCCACACTTATCTTTTTATTCGTCCTCGAATAAAGAAAAACTAAGATAAATCCAATTTCGTAGGGAGCACGATTGCATTGAGCGTATGCAACAAGCCGTTAGACCTCTGGGTGTCCCCAGTTGGATGAGTGTTGTCTCGTGAGGGTTTTCAGTGAATACTACCCAAAAAATCCAAATGCAGGATGAAAATATTTACAAAATGCAAGATTTATTTACAAAGAGATGAATGCGAGTTTTTGAAAATATTTACAATGAAGGATTCACTTTTAAATTGACACAAATAAGTTAAATATAGATTTCGTTCATTATCTAGAAAATTTAAGCCATTTACTCATCAAAATTTCCAATAAAAACGAAGTTATCAAAGCAAATATACTATAGTTTAACTCGTTGTTTCGGTTGATAACACAGTGTAACTATGAAATAGATCCTTAGACAATTATCAAAGTTTATCAAAGTGGTATTTTCGTTTCTTTTCAATAACAAACAAATCAAATAAGTTTAAATGGTGCTTGGATTTCATTTGCTTAATCTCTCTATTTTTTTTGAAAATTTATTTGATATTTACAATATTTACATATGCCTAACTCAGATAAACTGAGGCCAGATACATCGCCCATGCACTGCCTTTCGGGCTTACGTGAGAAAGGTACAGAGCATGGGAAGTGTACACACTAGTGTGTACACCTGTCGACCGTAGGTGTTAATAGAAAATATTTACATATATACAAATGTTTTGTTTTCTTAAAAAAAATTTGGAAAAAGAGAGTTTTGCAAAATCATCTTAGCACCACTTAACTTAGAAGACAAAAAAAATGTTATATCCTTTACTTTAAGTCAACCACTTTTTAAAACAAAGATTTTCAATTAGGATATATTTCATAATTATCACGTATGGACCTTCCTATATACTAGTTAAACTATCATTATTTGTAATCAAACTTCATTTTTATTGTTGTTAAGACAAATAAATTTTCAAAATTTTTAATTTAATTAACCAAAACCATATATTTATCCTATAGTGTTTCTTTAAAACTAAATTAAAATGCTTAATCTTTTTTGAGATTTTTTTTATTTTGGAAAGAAAATGTAAAAATAAATAAGAAAAATTAAAAATGAAGATGAGACTCTCCCCCACACTTGATATTGACCGTGTCCCCATAGTCAACCCAAGTGGAAGGAGAAAAATAAAATAAAAATAAAAATATGGCCTATATTGACAAGAAAACGAAAAGATTATTTACACGGTATCAGAAAGTAAATCATCAAAGAGTAAATGAAATAGTCTTCCAAAAACCGATTCATTTGTCTCGCCAAGTATGCGAGACACAGCTTAAGCGTAGAAAACCAAATCGTAAAAGATTTTGGAATCGAATGTTGATTTGGAAAAACGAATGTCGTTTTGTTGAAAACCGTATGAGTCGTTTTATTTTCGATGATTTTCAGGGTTGATAAAACAATTGATTGAAGTTCAAGTTTATTTTCATCAATTTGAAATTCAAGCCTATCATCGAAAACTTCTTCTGAATCACTGATTTCAAAATCAAAATGGTGATTTAAATCTTCCCCATCAAAATTCGACAACTCATTTTCGAAAATTCCAAAAAATTCGTGTTCACTAAATTCATCTTCCTTTATTGAATTATCAACAACTTCGCTGCATGTGTCATGTTCAAAATCCAAAGTTGTTGTGTTCAAATTTTCGTGATCGGAAAAAAGAAGATCGAGTTTTAAATCGAGTTTCACACCCTCAAAAGAATTGAAATCCAACTCAATTACCGTGTTTTCAACAACTTCATTAATATTGTTATTTGAAAATCGTCGATTTGGGTAAAAGATGGATTATTGTTTGACACGTCACATGTTGGGATTTGGTTTTGTTGTTCATGTAATTTTTTGTATGTTTCAATCAACAAATCCGTGTGATCATCGTAAATTTCGTTCATTTGTTCAACAAAATTCAATTTATAATTATTAACTTGAGAATTTTCGATTTGGACGTGTTGAGAAGAAAAAATTTCACTCGCATTGTAACATCCTGAAATTTTCAACCATTAGCATCCATACATGTCAGATTTGAATTGCTCAAAGTATTAGATTATTAATTTTTATATTTGGAAAAACTCATCATATACAGTAAATAACATAATCACAGAATCACAGACACAGAGTAATATAAAAATAAGCTGCGGAAATAAAAGAATAGTAGTTCATGAAGCTACCATATATATATAACAGAGTTAAACAAGATACAACAAAAGTCTCGAATACATAGATGTCTCAATACAATAGTCAATTACAAGATCAGAATACATCACTGGAATCAACTGAATAACTGAAAGCTGGATAGATAAATGGATCTCCAAGTGAAGCTCCAACTCCAAAGGTGAGTCTCGAACACTGAACCACTCGGTCTGACCCGAGCGTAAAGCAAAACACAAAACACACGAGTCAGGATTAACATTCTTATATTAATAAATCCAACTCAAGTGAAATATCAACTGAAATACAAGTAACTCAAAGGATTTTTGGGATAACCATCCTCTAAGGATCCGTTAAACTATCTACTATGTAGTAATATACGCTATTATAATATGTCTATAGTAAAGTAAACTATCAAAATAGCGTTAACGCGTTACCCATATCCCCCTTAACACATTTTATATATTCCCATAGTTTATACAGTACCGTAATCTCCCCCGTAATGGGCGTCGTCAGAGGGCACTCCATAGGTATGGTACAAAACAAACTCGTAGTAAAGCACGCTAGGGTAGGTGACACGGCACAACTAGGCAATGCCAGGGTAGATATACAAATTACACTTCCGGGCCTGTGGTAACACAGGGCCGCAGCAATCACCCACCTCGAGCCACACTCCCGAATCAAGGGTGCGCACCAAATCAATCACAAATTAATAGAATGGCATACGATGGAGTGTGTCCGATCAGAGGAGCTACCTCATTAGCCCGTCGATTGCTCCTGTTTTAGCCACCTTATGCCAACTCACGGGAGTCGGGTCCATGTATATACCTCATATAGGATCGTCGCCACCATCCTACTTCATTTTGGAATCTCTACCGCATACACAGTTGTTAAAGTGGTTTTCGGTATCGACAGAGAGTATGCCCATATCCAATCCCGGTCTCTTTAACAACCAATCGTTATAACACCGCAGTCATTTCAAAATAGTTTATACTTCAAAACCAAAATATCATTTCCATTTCAAAAACCAAATCAATACGATATCATTTCCATTTCAAAAATATTCACTTCCAAAATCATAGTACTTTCAAAGATATAATACTTTCGAAACCAAACCAATTTGAAATAATAATACTATGGAAATCATAATACTTTGAAATTCATAACTTTGGAAATCATAACACTTTGAAATCATAACACTTTCCTTCAAACAGTTTAGATATTAATAATAGTATATAAAATAAAATAGTTTATAAAATAAAATAATTTATATAAAATAGTTATAAGTTAAAACAATTTATATTAAAATAATTAGTATATTTAAAATAGTTTATAAAATAAAAATAGTTTATATAAAATAGTAATAAGTTAAAATAGTTTATAATAAAATAATTTATATTGAAAATGATTTATATTTAAATAGTTTATATTAAATAATTTATAAAGTAAAATATAAATAGTTTTAGATATAGTTTAAGATACTTTATATAAAAATATCTTCCTCAAATTTCACAAATTGATTCAAATCAACTCGAATTCCAAAATTAAAATTTAATCAAATCTCAAATCATCAATGTCAACTCGATTCAGCTTCTCAATAAACCATTTCAAATTATCGATTTTCAAATACATATTTGAACCTTAAAATAATCCATTCAAATTTCAATATATCTCAAAGTCAATATATTCAACATTTCAAAACTAAATTCGATAATTATATATATATATCAAATCCACTTTACTATTATTAGTTTTGAAATATTTACTTAATCATTTCAATAATATCTGAATACAGCTTCAATTTACAAATTTAAATAAACAAAATATCCCATTTAAATTTATATAAATTTGAAATATTCATTTAAGTCACTTTTAATCAAATTCAAGTTATAAAACATATCTTTAAAATTTCAAATTTTAATAAATTTCAAATCAAACTTATTTAAGTAAAATTCTTAAATAAATATAATTTCAAATCAATTTCAAATTTATCTTTCCAACCCGAATCATTTTAAACTCTATATTTAAAAAAATATATATATAATAAATACTGAAACATATTATATATATCAACTTTATTAAATCAACTTTAATAAATCTTTAAAATAAATATTTGTTAAAACCATATATTTCTTTTCTAAACCATAGAAATCATATTCAAAATATTTATATATATAGACCAACGGTGTTTGTATATAATTTTCTATCCTATGGTCAAGTGATACAGATATTTATCATTTCAATCCACAATTTAAATATATACGGGTATATATCATTTCAACCCGCAATCCCAAATTCAATTCAATGAAAATCGCTTGGGTTTATCATTTCAACCCATAACGATTTTCTCTTATTCTACAGATCGTTCGGGTATGTATCATTTCAACCCATAGTGAATTCTATACTAAC
The DNA here is from genome assembly GCA_030737815.1 of Allium fistulosum. Taxonomy (NCBI): domain Eukaryota; kingdom Viridiplantae; phylum Streptophyta; class Magnoliopsida; order Asparagales; family Amaryllidaceae; genus Allium; species Allium fistulosum. Next base: position 74,817,020 of record CM060903.1, read on the forward strand.
AGGGAACTTGTAGAGTGATAACAGATATGATAATAATATAACAGGCATATATCATCAATATAAATAACAGATAATGGTGTCAGATGTCACAGCTGAACAGATAAAGATAATAGCATATATAAAGCAATGTAACTAACTAACAACAGCATATTTCAATTGTCGTTTCAATTGAAATCAAATTTAATAAATATAAGAACGTTAATCGTGAGTGATTGCTCACCTTTCGATGCTAGAGAGGATAGGCAAAGAAATGAGCTACGAATTCCAAAGCAACGCTAGATGGACACGATTCAATGATCAAAGCTGAAAAATAGGAATTGACGAAATCAATTCAGAACTGAATCGATGGAGATTAGTTATATAAGTAAGTTGATATAGATATAACATACAAAAATATATATATATATATATATACAAAATCATATTCCAATTTCAAACACATATTAAATTTAATATATATATATATATATATATGGGGTTCAAAAATCATAGTTTTAAATTAAAACACACATATAAAATCAAACATATATACATTATATATTTTGAAATAAATACATATATATATATATATATTTATTAAAAATAAAAAATACTTACATGTATAGTGTATGCTCATTACAACATCTCAAATACCGTTTATATAAACTTTATATTTTCAACTTAATAGGTCATATAACTAACATAACCAACAAATTTTAAATATATAAGCTTGACTGTAAAACAAACTATAATACTTAAACAATATACAAACCAACATCTAAATATTGATATATAAATAAGAAATAAAAGCTACAGCAACATAACTATGCATATAGTACTATATTGTAAACTCATTTTATAAATATATATAAACATACCTTTATTAATATAACAGACATATATATAATATGTACTGAAATAACAAAATCAATGATCCTAAAATATACACATATATCACTGTGTATGAGTATATCATTGTAAATATATATAGTACTTCCTTACTTTCTTATGCAATATATACAAACCACATATACTGTAACCAAAGCAATGTATTCGAAGCAATACTTAAAAACAACAAATTTTATAAACATATATATACTGATTGTCACAATATAATATATAATACCTACAATTTAAAACTAATATCATTATAACATATATACTTTAAAAATCAATATTTACTTTAAACCTATATCTTTATAAACTACATAAAAATTCAAATATAAACTATATATATACTAGAAAACCCCATTCGCATGCTTATCTATATGAATTAACATATAGACAAACGCAGTAAGCCGAGACTCAAATATAATATGTATACTGTAACACAGATTGTATTATAAAAGTGTATATATATATATATGCGAAATATGTATACTAGATTATATATGTAAACTATATTTACAAACAAATAAACGATACAATATATAACATATACTAACTGAACTTATATAACTATCATCATATGAGACTATAACAACATATACAACTTTATAATATACAAAGAACTCAACAGAAACAGAAAAAAAGAAGTATACCCGACTGATCAGTCATATATAAATATAAATATATATATATATATATATATATTTAAATCTCAACACTTAGTAAAATATTTACTATAACATCTAAATATATGTAATCAAACTTATAAAAGAATAGGACCAATTTGCCCAAACTTGTTTTTTATATAAAATATGCATATATATAATATATTTCATAAATTGAAGAGACTACAGCCTAAGAACATACCGGCACACGAAAACAATATACATACATGCGGCAGACTGGAAGGGCAAACGGCGGCGCGAAGGGCCCGAGCAAGGCAGGGGGCGAAGGTGGAAGAAGTGGGGAGGTTTCGGGAGACGTGAAGAGGTTAGGGTGGTGCAAGGTTCGGCTACAACTGATGAGCACGGAGGGAAGAGAGAGGAAGTAAATGTGGAAGAGTGTTCGCATGGAAAGCATGGAAGGGGAGCAGGAGTAGAAGATAGTGGTGTCTTCGGCAACCATGCCGCAGGGTTTCATATTTTTTTTCGAATGTGAACTGATAGGAAGAAGTAAAGGAAAAAATATAAGCTCGAAGAGACAACAAATAAATATGCTAGTTGGAATAATAAAAGCCATGCATGTTGAATCCAAAGAATAAATATGACCAGTGGCTATTGGTTTTTAACACTGTGTATAACGGATGGACAAGGAATTCAAAAGACACAAATACAGTTACCGATACAGTAAACTGTTTGTCATTTTCCCCCGCGTACTGAACACCGAATTACAGAAATAAATATTCTGCAGAGATTAGTATGACAGGACGATCAAAACGATATACAGATGTCAGTGGTATGATCATTGTATCAGAGGTCGATATCGGTACCAAAATGCTGCTATTTCACCGAAAATAAGATCGACGGAGCAATAACAGTCCAAATTTAAAGAAACGAAATATGACGTCTCACTCAGAAGATGATTCACAAATTTTATATAGAAAAATATTCAGGTTTGGAAAATATTTCATTTCCATCAAATAATAACTGACTTAATTTGAAATAAAATTACACAAGAAAACTAACTTCTATATTATCTTATGATAATTTACCATCTGCTATGTTTAAACAGACGTATTCCAAATATCAAATTTTTATCGTTTAAAATTTCACAAAATTTCAATTAATTAAATAAATGAAACCATTAAAATTTACGGGTCATTACATGCATCGTAGTCGAGACTATTCCCATTGCCAAAATTATTTGAAAAGTGATTCACATTTCCATTTTGAAATTCGTTTTGGAGTTCAAAGCTGTATTGGCATGAGTTACACTCGAAAACGTTTGAATTTAGAAGTGAATTCAAGTTTTGATCACTTTGAAAACTTGGCTTTGAATTATTGCACAAATATGAATTACACAAATCATTTATCTCTTGATTTTGTTGTGTAGAGAGTTCGAGTAAAGATGAAATCATTTCAGTGCTATTTTCGAGAGTCAAAGGTTAGTCATTGTTTTGAAAACTTTGTTGTTCAAAATTCGAATTATTTATACAATGGTTGTCATTAAAATATCCATATGAATTTGGAGTGAAATCATATGGATTATATTGATTTTCACAACTATTGTAAAATTCACGTAAGTGGGGAAACTCAGACATTTTCAAGGATGTTTTTTTATAAAGGAAAAATATTTACAGATAGAATTTATTTTTCAAAATGGAAAATTGGTTTTTGTTTTGTTTTGATTTTTCAATTTTTTTTTGTTTTTGAAAAGATTTTATATTTTTTTTTGGATTTTTTATTTTCTAAAAAACTAAGTAAAATTTTTTTTGGGGCTTTTTGGATTTTTAATTTTGAAAATTTTCAAAGGAAAGGAAACAGAATATTTACAATTTTTTTTGTTTTTTTATATGCATGAACTAATGTAACTAAATGAATGCAAGAGTTTAATTACAAATTTTCTAACCTAACTAGCTCCTAACCCAAAATTGTATAATCACTTTGTCTTAAATCAACAAGATAGTTCTCAGCTAGGTAACGGGCAGGATTTATCGGTGCACCAAGAATCACCGTAGCAATGCGGCCGAAGGTTTAAGTACCTTCAGAGAAACAACCACTATAATATTTACGAATCATCGTAATATTTATAATTGGTTATTGCTCAACCGTAGCCTAGACACCAAGAAATTAAATTGTCGAAAGAGGACAAATTGTGAATATACAATTAAGGGTTATCGATGTCTAACCATTACTATTAATCAAAATTCTAGAATGAAATGTAAAGCATAAATTAAACGTGTATTAACAATGCAACTACGATGAAATTTGTTTTTGAATTTTTTTTAAATGCAAGCAACCAACAATGCAAAACAAATAAAAACAATAGATATGGGTTAAAAGTAATAAAATTATTTTATAAGCAAGCAAGTAGTTATTTTTTTGGCAAGCTAAGCGAAGCAACCAGCTTCTCCTATCTGCTTTGGCAACCTGAAAATAAAAACAAGATATATATATAGTTTTTTTTAATATATAAGGATGGAACTTAAAAACAAATTAAAACAAAACAAAACAAATTTACAACTTTGTTTAGAGAGAAGAGAAAAAGAGAATAAAAATGATTGCTTAAAAAAATTGAGTAAATAAAAGGAAGAAGAAGGGAAAAAAAATATCATCTCAAACCAGCCCGGCCCAAACTCAAATCGTTTTATTTATATTTTTTTCTTAAACACGAGACAAAAACTTCAGCGATTCACGAGACAAAAACTTCAGCGATTCGATGTCGATTGCTATTGATTTGGTTTTCGATTTGGATTTGGGGATGAGGCATTCTATTAAAGTCGAGTTCAATTGGGGTTTAGGTTCGTTTGCATTAGAGGAATTTGTTGTGGTTCGAAGAGGCAACCGTAGTGACCTAATTTGGAGGTTTGAAGGGATTGAGGAAATGAATGGGTATGAAATTGGATTGAATTCGTGGTCGCGGTGTGGTACAAGCAGGCGGGGGCAGTGACAAGTATGTATGTTGATGATGTATTGCGAATGATGAGTTGATGTACGTATGGATCTGGTCGTGGGATGGTGGGCAGTAATGATTGAAGGCGGGGTTGTTCGACTACTTCAGGTGATGAATTGTATCATCTTCACTTTTTTTTCTTTTGCTTTTTGTGTGTTTGGGAGATGACAGGCAGTCAGTGGATTGTAGGCACTGCAGTGTTGAAGTCGATGGTTGTTTATGGCAAGTAGAAGTGGGTAATGGCAGGCAGTGGATGGAAGATGGCAATGGGATGTTGGCAGATATATGATGTTGGTCTGTCAGGTGAAGCCTGTTTTGTATATGATGGTTGAGAGATGAAGTAGGCTGAAGTTATGAAGATGGGGAGAGTATGTCAGTGGTATGTGCACTGTGATGTTCAGTTGTAAGTGTGGAGATTGATTTGTGATTTCTGGGAATGGATATGAACTTGCAGTGACAATGTATGTGAAGTATGAGTTTGTATGCAAGTGAAGGCTTTGAGGCAGCAGTCTTGTTCGAGTCTGTCGGTTGGAGGCTAGTGTGTCCAGGAAGGTGGGGGCAGTCACTTTGTTGATGACAATGGTCGAAGTAGAGTTGGAGATTCTCAGGCAGAAATGTATGGTAGATGTTGATGTTTTGATATGGAGTATGTAAGTGGTCAGAACAAAAAATGTGCAATGGGGTGTTGAGAGACAGTGGTGCAGCAGTTTGTTGTTTAGCTTGAATTTGATGTGCAGTGAAGGGGGTGAGGTAGTTGAACTGTTTGTCTTGGTTGTAGTAGTGAGGTATTGTGATGCTTGGAGTTTTGTTTGATGTGTAGAGGGGATTGTGATGATGGTGGTTCAGGCAACTGCGGTGTATGATTGATCAGAGATGTGATGGTATTGGAGTTTGTTGCTGTGTGGAGGATATGGTGGCAGTGGGTATTGTGGTGATATGTAGAGAGTAGTTGTGGGTATTTTTTGATGTTTTGCAAGGAGGAGATTGTTCAGTTGGATGAAGTGATAAGGATGTGGTGTGTATTGGTGGCAGAAATGAGGGAGTGAAGTGATGTATGTTTGTGAAAAAGGATAGCAGTTTGATGGTTATGAGGAGATATCAGTTGGTGATGAAGTAGGGGCTGTCTGTAATGCATAGAGGGTTTGTATGACAGATGCATAGAGAAGTGAATATGGCAGAGGGGTTATTGGTAGTGTGTCTGTTTGCTGACTGTGCACAGGAGAAGTGAAGTTGGATGGAGTATGGTTAGAAGTGAATGTGGGTTGATAGTCTGTGTTTATGATGGAAAGACAGAGGCAGGGAGGAGGGTGTGAGATGATCAGGTTATGTATTGACAGGGAGATGTGCACTGTAGTGGAAGTTAACAGAGAGTTTGAGACAGTGAAAGTTGCAGCAGTGATTGTAAATTGCAGAATATGTAAATTGTAAATTCAATGAAAATTGTAAACTTGAAAAAGGAAATAAAATATTTTTTTTTTTGAAATAGAGTATGTTTTTTTTAAATGCAAATGCAATGCAAAATGAAAAGAAAACAAGAAATGCACACAATCACACACAACACACAACAATAATTTTTTTTTAAAATGCAAGACAAACACACAAAAATTAAACGAAAATCATTCGAAGAATAGAAAATTAAAATCAAATCAATTCCCCTGCAATGGCGCCAAAAACTTGTTTAACGACAAATTTTCTATCGAGCTAGAAAATTACCGATAAATTTTGAATTGAATTTTATACCGCAAGCGCACGGCGTACTATCGTAGTACGTAGTGAGTACGGGTCGATCCGCAGAGAATTGTTGATTTTAAAAATCTATTCAATCAAATTAACCAAAGATTTATAGAGTGTTAAGCTAAAAATGTAAGAAACTAACAAAAAGAAAGTGATAAAAATATGAGAGTAAAATGACAATTTAGAGATAATTCCACCCTCTAGATCACATTGTTCAACAAAATATGAAATTTCGATCTCTTTTTTTCGGTCATTAGTTAGTTTAAATGATGTGCTTATCATAAGTATGACATATTTGTGCTATTAATTAGCTCAACATAAGCCATCAAACTATAACACACCCCTTAAATTACTTACTAACTCTAATGAAAATGACAACAAAGTTGACAATAAAATCTATTTTAAGTATGGCCTACTAACTATGAATTAGAAATATAGACCATCAAATTTTGATTTCAACATTCACTTCATTACCATCATCATATGTAGATGAAAAGGTGATTATTGTTTGTGATTGTTTAAGCATAGCCTATTTGGTGTCAACAATATAGGCTATCAAATTCAAAGCAAGAACAACAAGTTAAACCACTTCAAGCATTGTCATTAAGCACAAAAAGAGAGCATAAATTACCAAATTATGTTGAATCTATATAATTAGAGAACTTCATTACCCCTAAATTGAAAGGGTTTAGCCTCTTATATTTGTTATCATATCAACAAATAAAGATTGCAACATAGAGAAAAAAACAAGAAGAAAAAAGAAAGCTAAATGAAATAAAAGCTAATTAAAAAGAAACAAAACTATTCTACTTGCATGAATAAATGAAACTACACTACTAGCATGAAAGGAAATAAACAAGAAAAGTCTTGAATTAAAATTGTATAAAAAAATTACATAAGAAAAATGGCTAAGTAGCCATGAAAATAAAGAGAGCTCTCATTTTATTTTTGATCTAAACTAAACTAAGAGAAGAGAGCCTAAAAGAGGAGGGAGGTTACATGAAGCATAAGGGGTATTTATACATGTTTGGAAACCCTAATTCATTTTCTAGGAACTACCCAAACTACCCCTCTAGTAAGTGTGGTGGCCAAGTAACCATTAGCATCCAATAATCATCCATTAAGTGTGCATGAAGATTTAATGGCCTTTTAACAAGTAGATTAGCTCTGATTTGTACATTAAGGTGGGTAGGTGGGGTCCTCCATGATCCATGAAATGAATTATTTCCATCTCCATTCCCTTGTATTCACTCTTGTACATGCATATATCTTCATGAAACCACTTGTATATGAAGCCAAATTCCTACAAAACAACATAGAAAATTCCAAGTAAATTTTCACAAATTAATTTATGCACAAAAATGACCATTTTGCTCTTATATGGAGATGAATATATGACGATTTGAAAATAAATTGAATTTTGGTTTAAACAAGTTAAAATACCCAATATGATCATTTATTTATTTTAATTAGATTAAATATGGTGGTAAAAATATGCACATTTACGTGCACATCAGCATGCGATAATTGGTTGTACATACACGACCTGACTTCTTAGTCAAATCCATTAAGAATACACCTCAGCATACGTATGACATTTTGCCCTCAAGGGGGAGATCGTACCAAGCTTACAGCTAAGGACATTACATCCTCGAATAGAAGGCATGTCAAATTCGGCCAAACATTTAGCTAAGGATGTTACGTCCCCATACAGGGGGCGGGTCAAATTCAGCCAAGCACTTGGCTAAGGACGTAACGCCTCGGAACAAGGGGCAGATCAAATTCGGCCAAGATTTGGCTAAGAATGTTACGCCCCCGAACAAGGGGTAGGTCAAATTCGGCCAAGCATACAGCGAAAGATAGCTCTTTTCAAGAATCGGGGGCAGGTCAAGACACAAAAGGGCCTGCAGAAAAAAAACCAAATGTGCAGATCGGGTGTCTTAGATTGCAAGTCTACCAAGACCTTTGAATCGTAGCAGACTTAGGGGGCAATTGTTACACCCGTTCTCACCAAGAACTATTTCGAGAAACTACGGAAAGGACTACGCCAAAGACAAACATCAAATACTACAGACTACGGGGAACACACTCCAAGACTACGGGGAGCACACTCCAAGCTGAGTCGACCACCTTCCCAAAGCTCACATTCTAATATATACCAGAATAGGTCAGTACAAGCGCATGCCTGAACAGCTCCATACAGAGCCGAAAGCACTCCAAACGGATTATGTGCTAGGCCACTCGAGGTGATCTCAACTCAGACTCAACCCCCATAAACAAATGACAAATGTACATGACCAACCAGCCTTCAGAATAGAATGGGAAGAGCTACTCCACTCTGATCTGACATGGTAACAAGTTAAACAAAGAAGGAAAAGGCAATAACGAGGTGATATGGTTTGAATACCGAGCAACTCTTCATACACCACACCCCACAACAGCATGTATTGGTCAACATATATGCAGTAAAATCGACAAGTTGCAACCAACATTTCTTTAAGGACCCATGAATAAGACCAAATTCAAATTTAGATTCTACCGCCATAATTTTGGGTTTTCCCCGTTTCAGTTTTGGGAATTCCCGCTCTAATTCGAATGTCCCGCCAAAAACACATCAACGATCTAGTCACGACAAATAAAGGACATGGATGATTGACACCTGGAAGGATCCAAGGGTGGAAGCGTAACGATAGAAAAGGAATTCCAGTAATCCGCATATGAATCACAACTATAAATAGGAAAAGCACTGTAGCATAAAAGGGGCTTCTCTTCGGACATTTTTTCTCTTTTAGAAAGCTTTTAAGATTCTATTATACTAGCTGCCATGGATTTCTGTACCAAATCAATAAAAAAGAGAGGAAAAGAGAACTTCCCCCATGGATGTTGGATTCCTTAAAATCCAAACTACGTAAACCCTGTATCTTTTACTGCTTGTGTTGTTTTACTTATTTCGTATAGTATGATATCTACATTTAACCATATTTGAATAAAATAGTGGTTAAGATCTGACACTCGAACAAACAGTTAAGGTGCAGCTACATGGTTGTGTAATCATTCGGTGACATAATCCTAACTTCACGGTAAAATTAGGGCTACTTAATTTTTCTAATTCCAAATCAGCAGAATAATTAGCGAATAAATCACTTTGCACAAGTTTGAGGAGTTGAAGGACAAAATATTCCCTCAACAGTCACATAGAGTAGAATTAAAGTCAACCTCACATGATTACTATATATTAAATGTGTACTCATTCACCAGACTTTTGTTTAACCCATCATTTTTCCTTTCATTTTCCCCACCATAGGAGGACATGATAGTAGGTGATAGGCCCGATTTCGGTATATGGAGAGACAAGCTCATTACTGGAGTTTATTATAATTTTATTTACTCTCCATGTAACTATCTATCTTATCTAGTACTTAATATTTTATCAGACTATGAGTTGTATGCCTATGTACTTCGTATTTGACTACATACTATTTTCTGAGACAATGTTATGAGATATTTCTAAGATGGTTATTTTCTATATTTATATTTTGTTTCCTCCGTCGTGAGTACTGAAAGTGTAGTATATCTTAGATCATATATGTACATCTTTAGTCTCTGAATTGTTTAAAAAATCCCGAGAGCTTGTATTTCTTGGCACTGATGCGAGTCCAAAAGTTACCCTAGGCTTTGGATTGGTGTGTCGAGAAGTGCGGGTTTTCATGGCCTCCTTCCCATTGAAGATGTATTAAATAGTCGGGATTTTCTTTTAGTTGTGGTTGTTAGAAATCTCTGGAGTAGGTTCGCTTCGAGATTGAGGTATTAAATTGCTATTGGAAGGTCTTCCCCTCCCCCATTAAAGAAGTGTTAAGTGGCCTTATTGGATTTAATACAATGTTAGCTAGGAAGTACAGAGAGGGGTCCGCCTTAAGGTCCAAGTATTAAATTATGGGGATTTTCCTAGGTACAGGCATTAAACGGTCAGAGTCTTCCTATTTCCTATTAAAGATTAAGTGGATCATGTACTTTCTCTCACGTCATTAGGACATGGTTGACAAAGATGGGTCAGTGACCTAATATATTACATAGTTGTGTTGCACCTGCATTATAGTTACGAAGTTAGAGTGGAAAGGGCATTTGGCCTACAGTTGAAGATACGTTATGGAGCTGGACTAGAAGAGCCTTTGGCCTATAGTTGGAGGTATAATCGGTAGGATAGAGTGTGGAATGCATAAGCATAATGCTTATCAAAATGATATCGCCCAAATACTATTATGGTAAGACTTGACATTTTCATTCATCGGACATTGTTGTTCTGACTCCCTCCTCATTATTACCCACAGGTTAGGGGGATGATGACGATGAAGATGATGAAGGAGGCAGTGAAGACTTGTGGCAGTTTAGTTATTTATCTATGTTTTTGACGTATTCTGATGTACCCGGATTTTTAGACATACTGGTGATATGTTTTGAGACATTGTACTACGGATATTTGGGATGTTGTATTTATGAGATTTGGCATATGTGAAATGGGTATTTATTTATGTTATTATATTTTATTTCTTCCATTGTGAGGTTCTAAAAGCAAAGATAGATAACTCTATATATTGTTATTTTATCAATTTTACCAACCAACAACTAGCTTTGGAATGGACCTATGGCTCGATGGGCTTTATTGGGTTGAAAATTAGGCCCATTCTGTAAAGGGTTGTTACATAATAGCCACATATTATCTTAAATTTATTTAAGATGAATAATGTTAAATTTTGATTTAATTTAAAATTTTAATTAAATAAAATAATTTATCATGTAAATTAATTAACTAAAAGTTAATTTTTTGATAAATGTGCATATATTGATATGTATATATAAAAAACTATAAATTTTATAGTACATTATTTATCTTGAATATTATAAGATGAATAATATAAATTTTTTAAAATTTTAATAAAATCTTAAAAATTGGTTAATTAAATAAAATTTAAAATTTAATTAAATATGATTTAATTATTAAGAACTAAAATTAATTATATATGATTTAATTATTAAGAATTAAAATTAATTAAATACGATTTAATTAAAAATGATACATGTATTATATACAGGAAAATGGGCATAGGGAAGAAGTTGCAAAAAAAATTAGTCTCAGGGACAACAAGTTTGCTTTTTAGTCTGAAGGACACTTTTTAGGGTAAATAGAAAATGATAGTTACAACTATCATTTTATGATTTACACTAAAAATTGTCCTTCGGCCTAAAAAGCAAACTTCTTGTCCTTAAAACTAAATTTTTCTTCAACTTTTTCCTTGAGCCTAAAAACCCCTATTATATATATATATATATTGTATAAATTAATTAAATTATAATAATTATAAACAAATTAAACTTATATAACAATATTTGTATAAACATAAAGAAAGTGGAATTGAAATAAACCCAAAAACGATTTTGTGAGTAAATACAAATGTATGCTACATATACCGTGATTTCATATGTGTCCGACAATTGAATCATGAGGGTATTTCATAAGTTATACATTATTCCTTAAGTCGATATCTCTCAAAATATATTAAAGATTATGAATCTCTAATGTAGTGTTATCCTCTACTATTTATATATTAATAGATTACTTGCATGCTCTTTAGTTGTTAAGAAAACTCAAGCCAGAGGTGTTATATGTAGTACTATCAATATATTGCTAGATGAGGTAAGATACATGCATGTATTTGTTGAGAAAACTCTACGAATAATCTCTTTCGATTTGTTGAGCAGACCTAAGGTTGGAATCCTAAGTAAAGAGAGTCCTAACACCCACTAGAGGAATCAAAAGGTTTCTACATTTCTCTTACTTAGGGTTTTGAGAAATATAAAAATCTTGTGGGGACCTTATTAGAAAAATGAAATGTCAAAATTTAACCTTTTGTATATTGTAAAAATGCATGTTATACAAATTAAAACTATCTATAACGAGAAATTTATGCAACTAAATTGATAAAACTGTTTATCAATAAGAATATATTAATGTATTAAATTTAGAATAACAAAAAAATATAGAATATACTTACTAAAATTTTTTAGCAAGTTGTCATTTTGGACTCATGTAAGTGCCAAAAATTATACAACTACTGGTACATTCACTACTTGACCATTCAACTATTTATTTGCCAGAAACTATGTATATTCTATGAGTTTTGAACTCTAAAGCGATACAGCGAACGTTTATGTTTGTAATGTACGAAATCTCGATGAAATTGGTTCACTCGAGATGAGCAATAAACAATGGTGCGAAATCATGTGTTCAATATGATTGAATACAATGAGAACTTTGTTGCGTTAAAAAAATTAAAGACTGAAGAGTAAAGATCGGCATAGAAATTCGATCGTTGAAATGTCACTTTCGATCAATTTTCTTAAGAGCAACATGTTCGGTATGCTTAAAATGTTATAAATATCTTAAAGAAATTTTGCAAAAAAAATGCCTTGTAGTATAGTGACCTTTCTAATGATTTGATCATTTAAAAAATGTGAATGTTCGAGAGTGGATGTAAAACAGGCACGGTTGGGATGAAGAGAGTGAACAGTCGCATTTTCTTCGTAAAGGACATCAGAAATGAGAATTGTATAAATTTAGTAAGATGCTTAATATGGAATGAGAAATGTGATTCCTATTACAAATGTAATATGTTATTAAAAATTGTAATCTATAAAAATAATTTATACGCATTTAAGATATTTAATCGATAACCCCTAATTGTAAACTAGTTATGGTAAAAATAGATAAATAACCAATAATAAATAGTTGAGTGGAGCTTCATATTTCATGCGCTATTATAGTAATGGCAGAAATAGTAGGAGCATACAATATAAAACTTATAAATGGATGCATCAAGATACAAAAAACTGCTTTCATATATATATATATGTATGTATGTATGTATGTATGCATGTATGCATGTATGCACATACCAAATAATTTTAACAATTGTTTTTTGGATTACAGACTAACCTGTATCTTGGAGGAATAATTCTTTAAATCGTATGATTGAGAATCACATGATGTTGGTGAATTGTACCCTAAGGAATAAGTACTAAGCACGCATTTATTGGGAGTGACAAAAGACTTACAAACTCTTCAAATTAATGCATATATATTTATGAATTTGATGGTCAAATAATATCAAAATGAATCCACTTACTTTATTGAAATTCACCAATGAACCATCATAGACATAAACATGCGTATTTGATACACAAGTAGCATATCTTCGATAAGTTCATAGAATATAAAACGAAAGTAGAAAAATAATATGCTATGGAAATAAAACAATTTGATCTAATCGAGTAGGTAAGCGTATTGGAAAGAGCTCCAAAAGTACCTAAAAACAAATAATATTCAACCTTAAATTCATTTCTCCCTATGATACATAATGATGTATCGATAAGGAGTAACAGACTTTATTGGACAAAATACGATTAACGATGAATTATTTTGAGTTAACTTCTTTCTATAAGGATATGTACTTAAGAGTAAGTACGTAGTTAAATTTAATTTCATCTAAACATAGTTTAAGAGCTTTTATAAGATACAACATAACCCCCACATGTCCAAGTTATAGCAGTTGAAAGGTTGTGTGAGTCGAGAAGCTGCACGTAAAATTTTCTCATGAGGGATATTTTGTGAACCACCCCAAATGAGTTTGGGACATACTAACAATGGTTGACCAATTTATGTTATGAATATAAGTTTCGTGAACTCAAAATTGAATTAGTTTTATGTAAATTATAGATACAATCCAAAGACTCTAACATGGAAACTAATTATATAGCGTAAAAAGAAATTGATCGAGCCTAAAACAGACACAACTCGCGTAACAAAATGCACCTTAGTGGGCCTAAATTTTCGTTAAATCGAAAACCCAAGTCCACTATAGTATGAATCATTAGTGTTTGGTATTCTGTAATAAACAAAAGTACATAAGAGACTATCGATCAGAACTTACAGTAGAATAAATAAATATTATAAAACATATAATTACCAACCAAGACTGATACCTCTGGTATCTAGTGCCCTTGTTAGTATCGAGCATGCATAAGGAAATCAGTCCTTCCATTGCTCCCAACTTGTATCAGTTCATGTCCCTCTAAATCTATTCTATGAGTTCTAATGAGGATGGGGTTAGAATAACATTCTGGTGACTGGTAAATTACAAACTTTATCCATAAAAATAGTTTATGTGGATTGTTTTTCATTATATGTTATGTCTATTATTTAATACTTAGTCATTTTGACTTCATGTACGAGTATGGTAGTAATTCAATAGAAATATACAATAACTACATACATACATATATATATAAGTATCATAGTCCTCCCATGGACCAGGATACATTCCCCGCTTGTATCTGTAACTCTGCACCACTCTAGGTATCCACCATCTGTGTCTAGACTGAATTGCTAGCATACACTGAGGAACCTCCCATTAGTGCCTAATAATGTATTGCAACTAATTATCTGTAATCTAATTCGTCTCGAAGACTTATCTAACTGCTTCATATCAAGGACTCGGCTCCTTGGACTATCGTATATTGAGGACTCAGCTCCTCGAACTACCGCATCTTAAAGACTAATATAGGGGTTATCTAGCCTTGCCTCCTAGCTACAAACAAACCAACAAACAACTTTGAGGTGGTGCATGTCCCCTACGGAACCTAAAATAGTAGGAGGTGTAGTCCATCTAGGCATAACCCGAATCTTTCTAATGACCACTCCAGGACCGATGACGACCTCGACCTATATGTATAGCCCTGCTCCTCGCATATAAAGAACCAACCTTACTGAATAGTGCCGAGCCTACGCTCATTGTCCCATTTTAGATTGCCTAATACAATCAACAAAATGCCCACTTGTTACTTAATACCCCTCGTAAGAATTGAAGTAGACCCTACTTGGCCCTTTAACACTTCAAACTGAGGTGAACCCACTTTGTTATATTCCCTTCACCTATACAGGAATGTATAATTCAATGTGTCTTACAGTTGGAGATGTTTCACATCAGTACAATGTATACACAACAACTGGTAGTCCCTTTCAGAGGGTGGATTTCTATTGTGCAACATTACTGACCTCACATCCCAACCCTTACTAATGACTACATCATTCTTAATTTAATTTAAGTAATTGGCTAGATCCAATAATTCACTCTCATCATAAACGTATACTTGAGGCTATATAATTTCTATTGAATTACTACATCGTTTATATTCAACTATTAGTATTCAATTATTTTTACATAGCTTACTTCTTATTTCATTAAAGTCATTTAATATCATTTACCGGTTATTTCTAATTTAATAGATGAAATATCTTTTACTGCTTGACTTCCACTTAATATTATTAGATATATTTTACCGCTCCTTTTCAACTATTACTATCTTTCTTTGATTACTCATTTCATTGCTTTACTTATACTTCATTGCTTATTGTTTTTTTTCTAACTTGTCTTATCGCATATGTCAGATTTACACTTAAATTTTTGTTATTATCTCTACTTACTATACTTTGGTTTATACTTAGGGATTTCTGTATTTTAATGCGTTGGAATTACATTTTCCCAAAAGGAAACATTAACACTATTATTTTCCATAAATTATCTAAAAGATACTTGTGTTATGTTTGGATTTACAAGGTGTTATGGTCGAATTTTTCGTAGTCTTCGAACATACTTAAATGATCGAATCAGATGAACAAATGATGAAAAATGACCCAAGGACTTGGGAAACATCATAAAAAGGCAAGAAAAAGGAAATATAACAAATGAGAAAAAAATTTGAACATTTGGAAATTCAAATTGACTCAGAGCAAAACTTACAAAATCCTCAGATCGGACTCGAAGCAAAAGAGAAAATTTTGAAGCACAATAGCCTTGGGAAAACTCAAAGCAAGACCCAAAGCAACCTATTCAAAATGCACAAGTGTGACCGATCGATACCGAACCATGGCCCTGGATTGATACCGATCGATGAAACTCAAGTCGGATACAAAAAAGTCTCGAGTCAGACTCGAAGCAAGCCAAGGAAAACTCGAGGATAAAAATCTTAGAAAATCTTCAGGTCGAGCCTCAAACAGAACTCAAATTCCTTGGGTCCGACTCTAAGTCAGCTCGGTACTAATCCATTAGCCATGGATCGATTGACCTCAAGATTTTTGTGGAAAAATGTGCACGACATGGTGGACATGTAGAGCAATTTTTGGAGATTATCTCGATGATTTTCGCCTATAAATAGAGGTGGAGTGCACTTAAAAATGACTTTTTTATCTCCTTCTTTTCAGAGTTTCTAGACTTTGCCACAGAACCTTATTGGATGTCCACCAATCTATATAATACTAATCCATAAGATCACAGCTTATAAAACTTATATAAATCGAATAACAAAGTTTAAGTGGATGTAGGTCGGAGTATTTGCCGAACCACTATAAAATTATGTGTTCTTCTTTTCTATTTCTTTCTTTTTCTTGATAATTTTCATATTTCTTACTTCATTGGGTGTTTATGCCATTTTTGATACTAATATTTTGGTGCTTTCACTAATAAGACACGAATTTAACTACTTAAACGTGAATTTAGAGAAGATACAAAGGTTTAACATCAGATCTATGATCGAAGGAAGTCAACAAGAACACAAGGGCGGCTAGGAGGTATCCTGAGGATCAAATCCTCTGTAACCAGAGATTAGATGAAGAGAACAATGATGGAAATGTAGAAAAGATAGTTAGCCTGACAAGAAGAAATAATGAAGGGATTCTTCAGAAGGATGGGACAACCGAGAATAGTCAGAGTTGCTGCAGACCAGAACCAGAAGCCAGAAGGTAGAACAAAATCACTTAGGAACAGAACGGAACTAATTGGAATAACCCCCAAGGAGGCGCAACAACTCGGTACCGATTCTTGAGCATAAGTCAGTACCGATCCAAGAAATCTCGGAGGCATGGTTGATCTGGACTTGGAATCCAAGTGAGATGGAGTACATCCTAGGAATAATGTTAAGCCGTGGAGCGTGGATCAAAGTGCAAATACATAACAACATGAATTAAAGTTGGAAAGCCCCGTGAGAATGGGGGCATGATGGAGAACTAAATCAAAAAGCAGGATCGAATTAACCACTCACAATGCTTTGTCAGAAATCAAATTACCACAGCACAACCTATAGTAGTGCTGCAGGGGTGACCACCATCCATGATGATAATATCTGGATCCAGCCATGGATGTTGGTCGAGAATGATCACCTCATGATTGGGATAGACAGGATTCAGGTTCAGTTCCCTCACTTTACTTTTATTCTGAACGAATGATGCAATATTGCTATCAGACTGCTTACACGTGTATGGGATCTCGATCGGTCCCTAGGCATGCTTTGAGTTGGAAATCTAAAAGTGATCCTCAATAGTATTAGATGATTTGGATGTTTGATTGATACATTTTATTTAAACCTCATGATTGCTTGATTTTTAAAATCAATCGAATGTGATACCTAATGTTGATTACGATAAATCAACAGTGGTTGGTTACTCCCTGATACAGATTTATGAACTAATTGGATATGGTTCACCCGACCAAAGAGATGGGGCAATGAACCGTAAGGTGCAAGTTCCCTTGCCGGAGAGTGAGTGGATTGGACTTGTACAGGATTGTGACTCCCCTCACTAGAGAGTGAGCGATTGAACTCACTCGGTCATTGGGCCCCCTCATCGAAGAGCGAGCAGATTGGACTCAACATGAACTAACGATCCAAAGAGATCGAGGATTAAACTAATGATCCAGAGAGATCGAGGATTGAATTACCGATCCGAAGAGATCATGAATTGAATCAGCCATTAATTACACGATCCAGAGAGATTGAAAGCTAACTTGGATATTGATAATATGATCCGAAGAAATAGAAAAACTAGACTTTGAAGTTCAATGCAATTTGAGTTTGAAATGATTTGATAGCAATTATCAGATTACGTCATTGCCTTGATTCAATCTGCCTCGTTTATGATGTGATGCCGAGCAATTTCAAACGATTCATAGATGATGCTTCGATCACTAGCAATGCACTACCCTGATTGATGAACTTACGATAACCGAATGATTAATGAAAATCATTGTTTCGATTCGGTCGAGCATTCTTAAAATGGTATACTAGGTGATATTAGACGATGTATAAATAACGTTCCAACTAGTGGCAATGAACTTACATAGTTATTGGCCTTTAATTATCTGATACATGCTCAATTCATAATAATAAAATCTTGAGTGAATATGGGATAATATTGATTTTGATATATGATTGCAAACTCCCGGACGAACATGAGACGCTTTTGGTTTACTATATACGATACAATAATTCTGGGAGAACATAGAATGATGACGGTTGTGACTAACACTCAAGCAAGGACTCGAGTCCTTAGTTATAGCGATCTAGAATGACCTTTCATTTACAAGTGAATCCGAAGGAACTTGACGATTCGTTGTGGTTTGATCAGTTAATAGCCCAAAAATTCAACTCTAGTGATCCATCGACTTCGATTTTTGTTCTTGAGCAAAGCACACCTTCCATTCATAAGGCGTGCTTTGGAGGGCAAGTGTTACGGTCGAATTTGCCACAGTCTACAAATGGACTTAAATGATCGAATCAGACAAACGAATAATGAAAAACTGACCTAAGGACTTGGAAAACATCATAAAAAGGAAAGAAAAGTAAATATCAAAAAATGAGCAAAAAAGTTAAAAATTTGGAAATTCAAGTTGACTCGGAGAAAAACCCACAAAATCCTCGGGTCAGACTCGAAGCAGAAGTGAAAAAACTTAAAACACAATAGCTTTGGAAAAACTCCAAGCAAGACCTGAAGCAACCTAAGCAAAATCCCCAAGCATGATCGATCAGTATCGAAGCATGGCCGTGGATTGGTACTAATCGATGAAACTCATGTCGGACGCACTAAAGTCTTGGGTCAAACTCGAAGCAAGCCAAAGTAAACTCAAGCACAATAATCTTAGAAAATCTTCAGGTCGAGCCCCAACCAGTCACTCAAATTCCTCGGGTACGACTCCAAGTCACCTCGGTACCGATCCATGAGCCATGGTTTGATACCGATCCATGAGCCTTGGATCGATTGACCTTGAGATTTTGGTGGAAGAACGTGCAGACGTAGTGGACGTGTGGAGTAATTTTTGAAGATTATCTCGGTGATTTTCGCCTATAAATAGAGGTGGAGTGCACTTGAAAAATGACTTTTTCTCTCTTCTTCTTTTCTGAATTCTAGACTTTGCCATGGAACCATATTGGATCTCCACCGATCCATAGAATATCGACCCATAAGATAACAATTTTTAAAAGTTACAGAGATCGAATAACAAAGTTTAAGTGGATGTAGGTCGGAGTATTTACCGAACCACAATAAATTTATGTGTTATTCTTTTCTATTCTTACTTTTTCTTGATAATTTTCATATTTCTTTCTTCATTGAGTGATTGTGCCATTTTTGACGCAAACACAAGAATTTATTTTTTCTGTTATTATTGAAATGAACGGTAAAAAATACGGCAAAATCCATATTTTTTTACATCTCCTTCTTTTGGGCATATTCCTTGTTATTTAAAAAGATACACTTTTATTCATAATTATAAAACTGGATAATTTATAGAAATTTACATTGCAACACATTTCATTCCAATGAATTAAAATAATACTCAAATCCCAATCCAATTTATAACAACTTCCAATTCATGTTTACAAACATGTATCATTCAACCAACAAACCTGGAATTATTATAAAATTTCATTAACGAATTATCTCATAAATTTGGAGACTACTTTCACCCTTACTTTCCAAATTCAACATATTTAATCAAAGTTAACAATTCACAGAATGTGTTAGCATGATTCTCAAATTCATTACATGTGTATATTTAAGACTACAAGTCCAAATTTTACATTCAAGCATAAAAGCAACAGATTTACAATGATATAAATCCAATATTATATAAAAATATATAATTTTCCACTCATCTCAAAGCTTCCAAATCTCTAGATCTAAATCATGTTATTCTTGTTTGACTCTCTTTCTTCTTACCAAAATATGTATCAAAAGGATATACATATTAATTAGAATTTTTGATCCGAGAAAAGATTTGAATTTAATTTATATTTGGATATAGATTTATAATTTACCTTGGCTTTAGCAATTCGATTCGACCCTAATCTTCTTCTCTACTATACTCTACTATTCTCACCTTATATATATACATAGATTATAGTTTATATAGATTTTAGAAAACATTGAGAAAAGAAAATGGCAGAGCTTCGTCGTTGCTTCAGAAAATATGTGGAGAAAAGTGATGGGCTAGGCGTGTATTTATAGGGGTTTGAATCAATGCCAGCCGTTATATTATATTATATTAAATCCAGGCCATTAGGCCTAGATTTAATACATAACCACCAGCCTATCACCGATCGACCGCTAGCGATAAGGGGTCGACCGATTGATTTGTTTTGTTAATGTTTATTTGTTTTATGTTAAACATTATTCTATACGATTTTGGCCTGATCTGACTAACGCTAATTTTCTTAGACATTAAGCATTAACATTAATTAAATATATTTATTTCCTTAATTTAATATATATATTTTTTTGATTCGAAATCTTTAAACATTGATAACCTTTTCGTTTGAGCTCCGAACGTCAAACTTTATATATGAAAATTGATTAGAAAATTGCCACGAACACAATAGTACAAGTTTCATAGCCAAATTCTGATGTTTGTAACAATTCCATTTTCGTCTTACTAATTTTTAATTAATTCTTTCTAATTAATTATTTACGGGGTGTTACAACTCATGAGATTTGTATCCATGTCAAGGAAAAGGATTGTTAGTGACAAAATATCTCTTCAATTGTCAACAAGCCATGAAGAGTATAGACTCTACCATATGACACGATGCTTAAATCTGGAATAGATTCAAAGTACATTAGCAAATATGATTTTGGTAGATGTACTCGAAGGGATACGATCTATCAGCCATATATGTGTCTTGAAAAGGAAGACCAATCCAATAGGAATATAGTAAGTAACATTGATGAAAATAACCTCGTAAATTTCAATTGTTGAAATTAGCATAGCAAATTTGTTATTCATTGTGCTTGAGTTAATTCATTTCTACTCACAAATTTATTGCCCAATATGACTGTATTTTAGTATATCTTTATTGAAACATAAATTTTGAATAATGATTTTGAATAGAATGTTTTCACATGATAACTAAAATGTCATGATGACGGTGAAGCGATGTTGAGTTTGTAAGTGTTGGATAAAGTCAAAGAACTGACACGACATTATCATTCGACAAGCATCAAAATTGAGTATTTATTTTGATAGAGAAATAAAATAGATTGATTATCAATCAAAATGCAGAGGAATCATGTGTTTGTAAGAAAGAATATCAAGGGTGCTAAAATATTTCTAAAACTATAAGTAAGGACGTAGTGATTGTCCCAAATGATATACACAGACACCATATTAAAACGTTTAATTTAGGGCATGTGAGATGGATTTGTTAAGCATTGGCAATAGGAATTATCGTATATTTTATAATTCTACAATACCCTATTTAGCTTATGTATTTGATGCATTGAGTGAATATCAAATCCGATTTCATATCATTCAATTACTGTTAAGAGTAAAATGTCTATGAAATACTAGAGAATTGTTTATGGAAATAACAAACCCCTTATAAAGGAGTATTCAGACTCGAACTTCATAAGTGATATCAAATATAGCATGTCGATCCTTAATTCATGTTCAACCTCGGTTAAGGAGCTTTAAATTGGAAATGTTCGAAATAAGAGGTAGTTGCTAATTCAATCTAAAGGTTAAGTACATAGCCTTGAATAGCGCTGCAATAAAGGCATTATAAATTTAAAATGCAAAATTTACAACCAAGATAGGGGTGATTCCAAGTGTTGAGAATCCCATGACATTATTTTGTGAAAATAATGTCGTGATATAGATCGTAAAAAAATTAAGGCTCACAAAATGCGTAGACACATAATATAAAAGTTCCATGTAGTAAAGGTAGTTTATCAATGACGGAGAGATCTTGGCTAACAGAGTAGACGGTAATACAATATAGCATATCCTTTCACTACGAGACTACTTCGGTCAGTTCTAAACTAACTAAAGGAATGAGATTATGATTCCAAAATTGACCTCAAGTGTAAGTGGAAGACTGAAAGAGTTAGTGGTATGCACTAAGGGAAATTATGTAATTTATTATGTATATCTAACTCTGTAATCAATCTTGTTCATACTAACGGTGTTTGTTTTCTTTTATATACTTCGTTATATTGTGATATAATTAATTAAATGATCAATTTAAAGTATATAATAAAAAATCCTTAAATAAAATGTTAATGTAGTTGCAAATAGTTACAATCGTGAGTAATTAAAAACAAAATAATATGACATTTTGATTTGAATATTCTTGGTCAGGATGTTTCGAGAAAGGATATCGATGCATCCGTGTAGACCAAAGTGCATAATGCTCTCTAAATGTTGGGCAATCTTACTCATGGCTATTAGAGCGCCAAGGGGTTATGTACTTGTAGTCATAGGATGAACATGGAATAACTCATCCGAGAGTTTCTTGTAGGTTGATAACAACTAGGTCAAACAAGAGATCTCAGTGTGATGAAGTTACATAGTTCCCTCAACTTGAGAATATTGTGGAACTTAAATGTGAATACTCCACTTTGATTACAATTAACTCATGGCAAAACGATCCAAGTGACTATAGTTAGGTCTGAGTTGAAGCATTGAAAGTGAAGCACTACTCCATAGAGAATTCGCAAACTTGGTTGTATGAGGTTAGTAGGTCAACTATAGTCAACTCAAAGTCAAAATCTCTAGCCAGAGTAGAATGGTTAATAATAATTGTTATTATTGAACCAAGGACTTTGTTTCTGTACTAATTGATAGAGTTAGGGGTACGCCCTAGGGCAAATTATGTAATTTGTTACATAAATCTAACTTGATAACCAATCTTTTTCGAAATAAAGGTGTTTCCTTTCTGTTATATGCTTGTTATAATGTTATGAATAATTAATTAGTTAATTTAAGTATATATGTTAGAAATTCCATAAACGATGTGTTTGTGATAGCCACAAATAGTTGTAACCATGAGTATTATATTACAATATGATAAGCATATCATTTTAAATATTCCTAGATAAGATATATCGAGACTAGACATCGATACATGCGTTGAGACTAGAGCACGTAACGCTCTCCAAATGTTAAGCGGTGTATTCTCATGGTTGTTGGGAGCACCAAGGAGTTACATGCTGATAGTTAATGGATAACCATGGAATGACTCACTCAATAGCTTTATGTTGGTTAATATAACTAAGGTCAAACAAAATATATCAAAATGACTAATTTAAATAGTTCTCTTAACTTGAGAATCCTATTGATCTTCAATATGAAAGCTCCACTTTGATTATAGTTAAATCATGGCATGGTGTCCATCGAACGACTATAGTTGGTTCGAGTGGAAGTATTGGAAGTGAAACACTACTCAAGAGAGGATTCGTCGGCTTAGTTATATGAGGTTAGTATCACAGTCAATTGAAATCAACTCAAAGTCAAAATCTCTAGCCAAAGAAGTTAGGTCAATAATAGTTGTTATTGTTGAACCATGGACTTTGTGTTTGGACTATAGAGTTCAATATGGATGATATTGAATTTTGACCATTACCAAAATCCACAAGTCCAAAGTGATATATTTTTGACAAAGAGAATTGGTGTAAATAATTGTCACTAATTGGTAACGATTATAATAAGTAAAGTTTGATTTTATCAAAGGACGAGTAAGCGATAATTCAGCAAAAATGTTACACCAATAGCTAAGGTGACCTGTGAAAGTTAATTTTGAATGTATGTGACAATAATCCCTCTAATTCTCCATCTCTCTATCTCTCACTTCTGTTAATATGTGTGAATTTGGATTATGACTTGAATATATCAATTCCTCTTTTTGAATCAACAAGATACTCTTATCATTTTGATTTAATTATAAATCGATGTTATGCTCTTTATTACTTGTTCGTTATGAACAATAATAATTTTATTTATCTATGTTCTGTATGTTTATTTAGCTTGTATGTTTAACCTAGATCTAGACCTTATCACGAATTTGTATATGTCTATGTCGTCTGATTTTATTATTGTTCAATTAAAACAAAAATTGGAACAATCTTATTAATAAGTCAGTTTTCATATTACAAGATTTAGATTTGAATGTTTAAATATAAATTGCCATGTGAATAAAACTTTGAAATAATTTCATTAATTAATTATAGTTGACAACATAATATGATGACTTAATTATCTTATGTCTAAATTTTTCTAAAACAAATTTTGTTAATTAACGCAAAAAGGGAAAACATTAATTTAGAGATTTTTTTACAGTTGTATCTAGACTAGTAATATATCTTTGATTAAAAAGTCAAACATTCTAATTCAAAAACTATTTGGATGTAACTTTATTTTGTTCTATTTAAAATTTTATTTTGGTTTGTGTATGTGTCTACATACACTTATGTAATAATAATTTTGTGTGCGTATGTATATTTAACTCAAAGTTTTAAAAGGGGTTCTATATAAAATATAGCAGTAAACTTTTGAACTACTTTAATTAGATATTGCGTTCATTATTTTATTACATATAATATAAATAAAGTATACATCAATATATACCATTATACTATCTATACACACATACATATAAACATATATATATATATATTTTAAAAAGGTTTATTTTTTTGGAAGAAAAAGGCATATATAAATGGGAAATATGTCCGTTGTAGTGCAAATTCCAACACCTAAACAACATTCACATTAACTATGTACACCTCTCATATGTTGCCCTTGCACTTTTACATATGGGTGTATTTGATGTATCCATCATAATATACAAACAATTTAAAATTAAATTAAACTAATTTTAGACAATTGTAATAAAATGAAGATTTTATTCAATAGAAAATTTAGAAAAGTTATAAACGCATTTATACCACATAGTCCCAAAACAATCCAAAACAGATTTTTTTAAAAATTTACCCATTTCTTCTTTTGTTGGCTGGCCCAATTCCAACATTAATCAAGTTGAATGTTGCTAATATTGGAATTTTGACCAATACCAAATTGCATACATCCTAAAGTGATATAGTATTGGCGAAAAGAACGTTTGTAAATTACTGTCATTGTTGTTACGGCTTAAGATAAAATAAAATATATTTTTTTATCCTGTAAGCGATGAATTTGGCCAAACTATCACACCACTAGCTAAGGTAATGTGTGAAACCTATTATTTGAATTTTTGAATATTAATCACTGACTAAATCTACACCTCCGAGTCACACAACTGCAATTGTGAATTCTACGAAAAACCATACGATTTAATTAGTTTATAAAGTGTTATAAAAAAAATTAAATTGACTAATATTTAAGAATTATTAATTATTAATTTATTTGATGTTTTTGGTGTGTTAGTAATCATTTGATGTATATCTAAATGTTATATATGTGAAAATCGATAAATGATATCTGTATACATTTAAACATGCTTTAAATAAAAACAATTACTTAAATGAGGTTTTGGGAAGTTTTCTCCACATAGGGAAATATATGGTCGGCCATGCTAAAGAGAAGAAAGGATTTACACGAGATCTAATTGAGAATTAATTAAGGAATTGGATGATGAAAGTTTAATATAAAGAAGAGGAGTGGTTCTTATTCTTTCTCTAAAACAAACCCTCTTTTTTATTTTTTATTTATTAATTATCTTATTTCTTCCTTCTCTTCCAAACAATGGCTGCCAACCCCTAGCCCAATTCATGGTCGAAATTTTGTGTTCCCATTACCCAAAATTAAATCAAATCAAATAAAACAAGTGGTTCATCTGATCCTTGCAAAATTGGGTGTTGATTTTAGGAATCTGAGGAGGAATTTTCAAATCAAGGTGTTGCAAAAGGCTCGGTCTACTTACGTAACTCTTCATATCTTATTTTACATATGTCACCATCCCTTGTATGAATATTTTTATTTCCAAATACATTTTCAAATGATTTTATCTAGTAACTAAAATTTAATTGTGAGCTTTCAATTTGTTTTCAAACTATAGATCGGTACAATTAAAAAAGTACAAAATATACACATATATGTATTGATGTTTGAATTAGATCACAATGCTTTATGTAAGTTTGGATTTAAAATTGGTTTTAATTATGGTTAGTTTCATCAAAATAAATTTATTTATTCACATATATGCTAACATAAATTTAATTAATCAAGAATGAAACAATCTCAGTAAAATATGGTTTTATTAAACCACTAGATTGGATCTACTATTAAACATTATATTTCAAAGGCCATTAAGATCTAAATAATGAATTTTTTTTTGAAATATACCCATTTCATCCATTGCGAAATGGACCGGGTTCCTTCAAAGAGATAATGTAGCAAATTATGTAGCTATTGGAAGATTTATTGAGGCAAAATATCATATCATTTCATGGTCGCCTTGTGGCGCACATTATCTAAATTTGATGTTTTTTGGTATTGGAAACCTTGTGCGGGTATCTAATGTCATTGATCAAACATCAAAGATAACAATGTTTATTTATAATCATTGTTTTATGTTGTAAAAATGAGGTAATTTACTTCATCTAGCTCCAACAAAATTTACGACGAACTCCATTGCTTTACAAGGTATTTTAAGGCACAAAGATGAACTTGTGGCCATAATAAGGAGTCAAGATTAGAATACATCGTCGTTTGCAGAAGGTATAACAGGAAAATAGTTTGTAACTTATGTCTTTAATACAGACATTACAAAGGAAATAAAGTATCATTGGAATGCTTGTGCAGATATGATAAATTGATTTACAGAAGTAAAAAACACAAATCCCTTTCATTGATATCGTTGTTAGCCACTGGGGAAAATAGTTGCATAAAATCTACTCTCCCATTTTTTGGGTTTAGTCTGAAGTATTATTATAATGTTCAGATGATGTAGAAGCATTATTCTTGCCATTCATATATTTTAGAAGCAACTGAAAAATATTTGAATGAGGATTTCGATTTGATAATAGATTTTACAAAGTATATTTTTACAAGAATGCGATGGTGATTTTAGTAGACATTCAACTATAAATGCAACGATCTGCCTTTTTGACCCACAAATGTCGACAATAATACATACATGGTATTCGTGTGTCGAGCATCAAGTGCTAGAAAGACAAATTGTTAGGGTAAAATAAAAAGAAAAAGAAAACAAAACAAGAAAGAAGATAACATAATATTAGAATCTCACAGTGGAACGATAACATATAATACCAAAGGACAGCACAAACTATCACTCTAGGATGCATAGCATTTCAGAGTTACAATTCTAAATACTATCATTAGCCTGGACAGTTATAACAACATGTCTTCATAAATGCTAATATGTACAATATAGTAATGCAGGTGAAATAAGAATACTACGGTACGTGAAACATCCAGCTCATCTTCGTGAACTCCAAAACATCCAACTAAAACCTACATTTCTCAGACTACTCGAATGAGCACCTATGGAAATAAGGAAAATATAAAACCATGAGTTAGATATAAGTCTGGTATGAGAAAATCAAGAAATATGTAGCTATGTATAATAGTACTTTCGAGACCACATGGAATGCCGTAACGGTTATCCCCTCTAAAGAACCACCATCTAATAAGTACATAAGGTGATATAATACATAATGTCTATGGTGTAAAATATAAATCAAAAAATAGCTGTGATGCTTACATTGATCACACCATAACAGTATTGGGGGTACAATTAAAACTGCTAAGGTACGTTCGCATAATGGATTTTCCATGGAGATCTCTTCGGTCAAGCCGAATCCAATCTCTTGCACAAAGGTCGAAAATTACCTCCAAACTTCGTATATCTCTAGGTAGGATATACCATAAGGTAAACATAGCTGGTCCACGGTCAAAAACGTGATCCCAAATATCATCAACTTCCACGTGCAACATCGATAAGCATACTTTAGATATGAAGTTGATGTATCGTGTCGTGGGTTAGCTAAACCCTAGACTATGAGGCCTACTCTTTTTTATATCATTTCTGATGTCGAGGCTACATTAGAAATCTCTAACACAAGTCTTCATCAATAGAATAGAACATGAATCCCCAATTGGATTCTAGCATCTCGAACAGATCTCAAATCTCTATATAGAATTGTACATGTATAAGTCGTCTGATGAATGCTAATGTTGACCTCTTCTTTGGACTTAACATTTGGATAGACAATTCAACTCTATAGCATTCCACTTCACAACCACTTCCAAAACATAACACTCGTATATCGGTTTTGAAGTAGTATTCAACAAGTAAAACACTTACCGATCCCGGACACTTCAAAACTAAATCGACGCATTTCTGGTAAACTCAATTCTGATTTTTTAGACGTAAGCGAACAATATATAAAGTGGAGTCCTCTCTAGGGATCTCATATACGAAACAGCGAAGCTTTTAGATACTTCCCAAGTTAATTTGGTCAAGTTCGATAGTCGACTGATCGACTATCAAGTTCAAAATGGACGACCGCATATGCAAACCAGGTCCGGTATACTTATCACATTTTCGAACTTTTCAACTTATACTATCCTTCAGTCAAGAGTGAAGCCAGGTAAGTTAGAGCACTGGTTGCATCAAAGCCTTACCTAGACACTTCATTCTTAACTCCCACAGATAGAAAAGGCTACTTCATCAACTTTTAGTGCTAAGTACATGACTAAATGCTTTCCATAAATGAGTAAACACACAAAACACGATTAAGTCACATAAGCGACTTCTAATCCTCTTTTCATTTAATTAATACTTTTATTAATTAAAAACTCTTTTATTATTAAAAGTTCTTTTATCTAATAAAACATCGTTTATTAGTTCTACTATTCATTTGTACTCTTTCAATACTTCAAAAGGTATTCGTATACTTATCTCAAATGGTGCAAGTATATTCATAAATCATTAACAAGATTTCTTACTTTAAACCTTTACTTTTTCTATCTTTTTAAAAGATTCCATACTTGTTATTAACTTTGAAATATCCATTTAAAAGATCTAATTACATTCACAAATCTAATTCAAAAGGTTTAAGACAAATGTTACATAAACATTGTCGTCATGAATCCAAAACCATTTCACTTATGCTTTTATCTTTAAAACATTCTTTTCAAAGATCTATTTACACTCATAAGTATAATAAAAAAGGGTTAAAGACGAATGTTGTTAACACATTGTCTCAACAAATCCAAAATCATTCCATACTTGTTATTATCTTTAAAACATTCTTTTTAAAGATCTAAGTATACTTATTAACAAGATAATAAGCTTTTGCATAGCTTCACAAAATCGTTCATTATAACATAAGTGTTATAATTCAAAACTTCATTTGTTCTTTTATAAAACACTTAACTCACTTTTTTCCAAACTTATATATATAAATACTTTAAAATTATTTATAAACAGGTTTTAAATACCCATGTAAAATATTACTTAAAAATAAAACATTTAAAAATTTGATAATACAACAAAAACATGTTCTACATTTTACAACACTTTGCTTTAAAAATTCATAAGTAATTATTAATACTATATTTAAACTTCTAATCTTTTTTTTCATACTCAAATGCGTTTTATTAAACCTTCCATAAAACAATTCCATATAGAAAATAAGTTAAAAACCATTTAAATCGCAAAAAACTAGCTAAAACATCGCATTTAAAACAAAACAATGCAACAGCCTAGGAATGCTAGAATAGGTCGAGGATAGCATTTATAAATGCTAAAGTCCTAGGCAGAAAATCAACATGAAAATGCCCGTTCTTTGTGGCCAGTATTCACCACTCAAACAAATGATTTTAGACTTTAACTTATTCCGGTAAATACTACACTTAATGTACTTAAAAACCATAGAAAGAAACCTATAAGTATATTTTTCAATTTAATTAGAAAAGTTCCTAAAAACATGGTATTTACTATAGTGTTCGTTTAGCGACCTTTCTACTTCAACTTAGCCATTTTTTGACCAGTTATATGATCTTTTAAACTTTTAATTTTTTTCCAGTAATAAGTACACATATAATACTGGAAAGAATCCCTAAGGATGTCTCAAATAAATTATAAAAATTCCTAAAATAAGGTATTTCAAAGTGCTTATATAGCGACCTTCTTCTCGCTATAACTTTTTGCAAATATGTTTAACAAGTTAATGTATGATTTAAACTTCAATATTTTTCTAGTAATAAGTACTTTTATAGTACTCATTAAAAATGCAAAGAAGTCTCTCAAAGTTGACATTGAAAATCGCTGAACACAAGCCATTTTCAAAGTGCATCCAAAGCGACCTTTTCGCTTCTAACTTTCACAACTTTGTTTCACGATTTCTATAACTTTCCAAATCATTTATTTATTGTCCCATACACCAAAATATTTGTAGAGAACAACTAAACAAGTTATCCAAGGTTAAGTTCATAAATCTTCAATATACATGAGTTAAAGTCAAGGGATATCGAAGTGCACTTATAGCAACTATTCTCGCTTCAAACACTTTCAAGCATACTTCAATTCAACACACAATCCAAACAAGCATTTAAACATCAAGTCAAGGCCATTACACATGTTATAGTAGGTAATATGAGTTATGTTATACAATATAAAGTTGTCATTTGCTTTCAAAAGCAAGAGGATCCAAAGTTTATAACTTTAATTAGTTAATGTCACTTTAACTTTATATTTGCACACACATATATACACACACAACATATACATACAAGATAGTGAGATAAGTCACCCAAATCCAAACCTACATAAATCTCAAACACACAAGAATAAAGAACCATTTCCTACCACCATCCAAAAGCGTAAAGACACCACCTTTAGCACTTACAAATCAAAACCAAGCTCCCTCACCGTCGTCATGCTCACGGCCTAAGATGGAAACCCCTCTCCTCTTTTCTTCTTTCACTTTTGACTTTAGATCTATGCTTCTTAAGATGTTCCAAGGTGTTGGTAAAAGTTTGGAAGAGTATGGAGAGGATTTGAACTAATTAGAGAAAGTTTAGTGAAGAACAAAGTGGAGTAGTGCTAATCCACTTCCACCATTTTTATTCTTTTTGATATTTTCAAGCATTAGAATTTTATAAAAAGTATAACAAGTCCAAACCCTCTCATTTACCCTCCCATTTGTGGCCAAAAGAGTCCCCCCATGTGTCATGCATGCTTTCAACTTTACATATCATTTTCCTAAGCAAATTACCCTTTTACCCTTACATACAAAATATCTTTTATAACCTCATGCATGACATCACCATATTTTATTTTTCACAAATGAAAAAAATATTATATCAAAAAAATTATTTCCTAGGTGTTTTAGTGTATGTAAAAAAAGTTTGAATAACTTCTGATGGGTAAAAAGCTGTTTATCAATAAAACAATTTTCAATCACAATATTGATATTTCTTTAAAGTATTTATTTTTTAAAACATTTTTATAAATTAAGTTTATCATAATTAGTTATTACTTAAAAGGGAGTTAACAAGATTATTAAATCAATTTAATCGCATTTAATAATTCAAATATTTAAATAATTCAAATATTTAAATACGAAGTGTCCGAAATTCTGGATCGCTAGTTTCAACCCCACTTAAAACATTTTATCCTTGAGATTCCAACACTACCAACAAAAGGAAACAATCACATAGCAATATTTAACAATATTCAAAATTACTAGCAAACATAGCTCACAGTTTGCCCAAGTTGAAAAATCCTCTTACCGCACAAGGAGGATAAACAATCTACTAAGCCCACCTTACGCTCAACAGCCTCTAATCAATACTTAGATGATTATTCATGCTACATCATAACAAATCTAAGAGTCATTACTTAAACTCTCCATAAGCTAACAAAACATAGTATGCATGCATACTAAATCCCGTATGATGTACATGGATCATCCGTACACAATATCAAACCCGATCACTTGCTCGATCGTATAATTTCACTTTCAAACTAGTATGGATCACTAGACCTCTCTAGTACGGACTCTGATCAAGTCCCTTGATTAGAAACCTCTGTTCTCCTTACATAGGCATATACTATGATAGAAAACTTTAGGATTGTATGAATTGTTCACCATCAAGAATCGAGTGAAAAATCTTTGTTTGGACCGGTGTATATCACATTGAAATCATGTACTCAAATACTGGATCAAGAATAGTCATGCGAATTAAATGATCTACATAAAATTTATGCATTTTATTCCACTGGTTTATTAATTATGCCAATTTCATTTTATAACATTCCTTTATACAAATAGTATGTAATTCAATAATAAACCATTTAGGAATCATTTCATAAAAACATAACTTTGAATTTATAAACATTTTATAATTTAAGTTCATACTCATATAATACTCCACTACATCCTAAGAGTATATACAAAACATTAGATTTATTTTACTTAACAAGAATGTTC
The DNA here is from genome assembly GCA_030737815.1 of Allium fistulosum. Lineage (NCBI taxonomy): Eukaryota > Viridiplantae > Streptophyta > Magnoliopsida > Asparagales > Amaryllidaceae > Allium > Allium fistulosum. Next base: position 74,849,850 of record CM060903.1, read on the forward strand.
AATACATTTAAACTTGTTTTAACTTACTAGCTTCTCAATCCAAGAGTTACGAAAACTCAACTTTTATTTCCACAAAAAACAATTAGCTTCAAGTTCTATAATAATTTGGAAGTTTCCGGCTGTCCAAAATCGCCGAAAATCCCGTTTCATTTTAACAAATGAAATCTACCAAACAACATATCATACATGATGCACAAACCATATGGTCCTAATGTACATGCTACATGTGTCCATGAAATAATAAAGTTTCAATTATTTATTAAACACACTTTTGCTACAAATAGAAAACAAAAAAGGTTTTCACAATTATTTGGGTTATGCCACTGCCACTCGGGCACCCTTCATGACATACAAACAAATCTTTTCCATATAGAAAGCATATTTCAAAATCTTTATCAAACTATTCTATATTTTATGTCAAATTCCTAAAGGAAAACTTTAGAACAAAACACCGAGTTTTATTTCAAATCAACCGAAATATTCCTAAAGTGAGTTCAGTACATCCAAATCATGCATTTCGGACAAAAATCATTTCCAAAGTGGTATCAAATACTTCGTAAATATTATTAGGTACCATGATCTCAATTTCATAAATCAGTTTCCCAATATATTATTTCAAATATAATATTATTATTTTTTCAAAACCTTAGAAAGCGTTTTCAAAGACACCGGGATTTACATTCTCAAAACATCATTTTAAATCCTCATCGTTTATAAACCATACTTATATAAAATCCTTTCTTATATAAAATCTTTTCACAAATGTTTATTTACAAAACATCTTATCTTTTCTTTAGATTATAGTAAACGTCTTTTACCAAACTTAAGTTCTAACCCAATCTTGTCACCGAACGCCTTATAGTCAAACCGTGAAACTCAATTCACAAAGTGTTCGTTCCAATGCACCTACAAATACTGTTTACCCAACTCATGAAGTAGAAAGGTAAAAATTCTTATAAACTGGTTGAGCATAAATAAACAAACAATAGTCAATGCTCACAAATAGGCCGAGCACAACCAATCAATCAACAATGGATAAAAATGCTCGTAAACTGGCTGAACAATATTAAGCTAATAATTCTACTAATGATAATAATGCTCATAAACTGGTCGAACATGTCAAATCATTCTAGAAAGGATAGCAATACTCATAAACGGGTCGAGCATGGCTAAACAAATTAATGAGGGGTAGTGAATGAACATCATTAATCCCTACATTACTTGAACAACACTTTAATAATCCACATACAGGAAAATAGGCACAAGGACAAACTTAGAAACTTTTTTGGGCTGAAGGACAACAAGTTTATTTTTTTGGCTGAAGGACAATGCTAGTTATAACTAGCATTTTGTATAGTGTAAAACAATTAATGCTAGTTATAACTAGCATTTTGTATAGTGTAAAAGTTATAATGCTAAATATAACTAGCATTTGTCCTTCAGCCTAAAAATAAAACTTCATGTCCTTCAGCCTAAAGTTTTTTCAAAGTTTGTCCTTTTCCCTAATTCCCTCATCTACACATATATATATACATTAGCTTATATAATATCCTTTAATTTTCGTCGTTGGAATTACCTTTAAGGCATACACTATAACGTATACAAATACGCTCTCATATGAATAGTACACTCAACTCATGCTAGGACATTGTTACCTTATCTCTTAATGAGTCATACCCCAACAAAGCCAAGGTTCTCGCTTAACCTTCAGCTCTAATAACAGATGTAACAATCCATCTTTTCGAGCCCTAAATGTCGACACTAATACATCCACGATATTCGTGTGTCGAGCATCCAAGTGTTAAATATTTAATTAATTTTAAATATTAAATTATTGGTATTAAAAAGGTTTAATAACTTAAATTAAAATATAGGGGTTATTTTAAAGTTAATATCTGGAATTCAAATATAAGGATTGATTAAAATATTCTAATTGTGAATTTATATTGAATAGTGTTTCAAATAATGGGATTTATAATTGAATGTTAATTTAATTTATTTAATGGTCTTATTTACCTCATTTTAGTTAGTAAATAAAAACAATGAATTCATTTTATAAATTTTATTTACAGTAATAAATGGTTCGAATAAATAATCAGAAAATTTATTTTATTTTTTCGACTCAACTTCTATTAACGTATTTTTAATTTAATTTATTTTATTTTTCCATAATTTTTAATTCGGAAATTATTTAAATTTTCGTTTGACGATATTTCGCCAAACATCAATGTTTTTGTGATTTTTTAGAATCTAATAACCAGTGTATATTATTATTGTTTTGAGGTCGTGTCGTTGTTTCGAGCGCGATAATATTTTTGTTTTATCGTTCGTAGCCCATACGCGAACGAAAATCTATGCGACGAAATGCTAGAAATTTTAAATTTTATATAATCCAACACTTAACATCTTTTTCTCCTATCTTCGTACTTCTCTGTTCATTTCATCTAAACCAAAATGAAAAGCAAGCTCGTTTATCTTTAAAAATTCATAACAAATCAAAGAAAATCAAAGAAAATCTAAAACTTGAATCTTTGGAATCGTATGGCCAAGAACTACAATTTGGTATGAATATAATGGTGTTCGGTGAAGAGGTGATGGGTGCAATGGCTTGAGCAGTAAAGGGTATAGGCATTTATGAATTAGGGTTTGGGTTTGCTTGCGGTATAGGCGATGATAGGCTAATTTGAGTTTGGATTTGAGTTTGTGGAGGAGTTTGGCATCTCTGGCAGAGTTTCTGGAAGGTGCGGTCGAGCCTTCGATGACTGACATTTGCATATGGCGGTGGAAGGGCAGTATGACGTGATTCATTAGGGAGGTGCAGTCACATCGTCATGGTGTGAGTTGGATGGAGGATTCGAAGAGAAGGAGAATGGCGGTGGTCGCGTGGTGGTTCATGGAGAGGAGGAGGAGGTCTCGGCAGCCAAAGCTGCCGCCATGGTAGCAGGAAGAGGCAGGAATAATTATGGAAGAAGGAGTTATGTGAATTATTGAATATCTACCTTATCCATACATTTAATAAATGCATTTACTTATCCATACAAGGTCCAAATCGAGCGTGGTCAGTCGTGCTAGACTCGTATCGACGATATCTACCTTATGGAATTGGTTTGGTTGAGATTGGAACTTATGGAATTTTGAGCTAAAGTCAAACGTCATTTGAATTTAGACCAAATCAGAACGCTTCGGCGATAACTGGAATTTCGATGAGTTAACTTGCCTTTTTGGTTAATCAGTTTTGTTTTATGGTAGATAAAAATTATTGGTTATATGCTTGGATGTTATATTGGTTGATTGTTTGGTTTTGATGAATTGTCGCTTTTGAAAGCGGTCAATATATGAAATCATTTACAGAGAATTTATATGACGAATAGGAAATTTTTAGAGGGATCCAACGAGATTCCTCGCCATTATTGATTTATTTTCAATAATACTCCAATTATGTGAATTATTGAACATCAAACCTGATTGTTTGGCCCTATTGGATTATGATATTGTTATATGTTGAAACCTTAACCCTTGTAGTGATCAAAATCAATAACAACATTGGTCAAGTGCTTTGGTGGCTATTGGCCTTAATTTAGTATTTTGAAATACTATTAATTGTCATTTTGGCTTTAAGTAGGTTTTTGATTCGGAGAATAATTTCAAATCTAATATTTGGGTTTTCTAGAATTTTTTTTATTTAAGCAGATTTTGAACTTCTCTATTTACCCCAACCTTTTTATTTGTCTTTTCTAAATAATTTAGAAATGTTTGAAAGTTGTTTAACTATTGTTTAATAATGTTTAAAAGTTGTTATATCTATTTAATATTGTTTTTAAGGTTAATTATCAATATTTTAATATTGTAAAAAGTTATTTATTTAAATAATTAATTGTGACGCCCCACCTCTATACCCACGCTAGTCAAGGACACTACGAGGTAATGCTGTCAACTAGCACGGAGAATAAGGCTGTTGAGGAGCGACCATCCATGTAATTTCTTTGGGCGAGCATCGATATGTCAGATAGTATAGCGTGCATTTCATTTAAGGAGGAAATCCGACATACCGACACAAAACTCAAAGCTATCACACAGTGGCTATATAATCTTCGGAAACAAACATAGAAATAAACATAACACAAATCAGTCACAGACATCCATATCACAAAGGCGGAAAAAGATATGAATAAATATATATCACATGAAAGTGTACATCAGAGTAGTGGTCTAAAAGATCCACGATAATACAAAAGAATAGCTACCAGTTACACAAAAGAATAAGTATACACCATAGAGTCTATATCTCAAATGTATACATCCAAAAACTACTAAACTAAGTAGTTAGCCAAAAGTCAGAGTAATGGATCCCTGGTGCGAAGTCAAGCAGAAGCACCTGAAACATCTCGGTCTAACCCGAGTATTATTTATAAGAAAATAATAAACGGATCAGTCTAGCTATAAATATCAGATGATATGGTATAAAGTAAAAGACATGGCATAAACATGTAATAACTATAATGGCATACTACTATAAGTATGTAAATGAAAATCAACAAGAGATTAATCAATATCACAAGAATCTTCTCAAAGATAAAATAGGGTATCATACCCTAAACTTGTATTCATAACAAGTCAATGACACACGAATTCACCAATGCACAAAAATTGATAAAACTTATCAATAGAAATTACAGAAATTGGTGAAGCACAAAATTCCAGAAATCATCACAAGAAATCCAAAAATCACAATAAGGGGGAGGCCTATCACAAGAACGGGAGCATGAAAACTCACCAACACGTGTAACACAAGAATGAGAAGCTATCTCATGGAAGCTATCCATTAAATTTTGACACACGAACGGCCCGAAGACCATGGGTCGCTACCCCATTTCTATATGATGGTGAAACATCACACAAGCGGGGTTTAGTCTCCCTCGCAGACAAAGAGACATCGCACAGTTGCTAGTCTAAATCACAAAAATGATCGTCATGATCATCAAGAAGTGTCAATTACACTAAGCTAGTAAATATAAGAGTTTAGCTTCATGTCCCATAACCACTAGCTTAACTTAAATATTTACGAACAAACTGTAGATCTTCACTAGGAAATTGTCACAAAATGTTCAGTCGAATAAGTCCAAGAATTAACCGACGAAGTAAACGCAAGCGTTTCATTCCACCTGTTTTGCTAAGCCGTTTAATTAGATTTCTCATCCGAGTGAAGTAAAGGCTTGTATATACTAATAGATTGGAAAACGGTTTAGGAAAAAGAGCTTTGTAATAAAATAGAGTTGAAATCGTTTTGATGAAAGAGTTTTGATATTTACTACTAGTATTGAAACCTTTATATTTTTGAAGTGACAAATAAAAACGATTGTAGAAACAATCAATCATCAAAATTCACATACAAAGACGTGAATCAAATCCAAAGAAATCGATACTAAATCCATCAAAAATGGATATTCACATAAAATCCATAGAAAGAAGTCATCAAAGTCGGTAAAAGTGATAACGTCTAATCGGATCGACAAAACTCGATTAACATTGGAAGTTTTACTCAGAATTAGGCAGATAGGCAAAACTGGGAATTTCCAGACGTCTGAGGGGTTGGTCCAGACGTCTGGATTTTGTCTCTGGAAATATTCCAGAAAACGATCCAGACGTTTGAAACCTAGAATCAGACGTCTGAAGGCATTCAGACGTCTGGGGAAAAGTCCAGACGTCTGGATTTGGTTTCTGGGAATATCCCAGAAAACCAACTAGACGTCTGAAAACATAAATCAGACGTCTGACATCTTTTCAGACGTCTGGAACAATAGTTCAGACGTTTGAAATTAGTCACTGCCCTTTTTATTTTTCTGCCGTATGTTATTTTCCACCAAGAGGCAAAACCAGACGTTTGGCATTGACCTCCAGACGTCTGAACACCCAATCTGGGCAGAAATTTACCTAGGCCAAAATGGCCAAAACGTTATCGGAAGCGATCGAGCAAGCAATGACAACTAAGGATTTATGTCTAGCGACAACCCGTCCTTAAAGGCTGCTCGATACACTCCGAATATCAATGTCCAAATGTCCATAGAAGGATTTTCATAAAATTGGACCCAAACACCAAAATTGAAGGATTCACAAAACCAATTCAAATCTCAACAAGTGAACACGAAATAGATGATAGGAATTCATACCTAACAACAAAGATAATTATAGGCATAGATGTGAGATAAAAATCTCACCTTTAACCCCAAAACAATGAAGAAGAAGCTATAGAGCAAATGGCGAGAGCAATCGCACTTCAATTCCAACTCAACAACCTTGAATCAATGCTAAAAAGAGAAACATTTCCTAAGTTAGGTTTAGGAATTTCTGAAATTGATAAGAGAATGAGTTGGAGAAGAAGAAGAGGAGGCTTACCAAAGCTTTTACTGTTAGTTTGGAGCTAGAACTTGATTTGCAAAAGAAAACTAGGGTTTGGAGTTTTAATTTCCCATTCCTCTCTCCATTGTTGTAAAAGCTTGAGTATTAGGAAATAGAAATGAAGTAATGAAGAGAAGATGGGCTCAGACTTGGGTTAAATGAGCTGAAACACAAACCAAAGCCCTAAGTGGAAAAGTAGCAAAATTTTACTATCTCCAAACATATCAAAGTTTATACTTAAAAAGATCGCAAACGTCATTTTGAACTCAATGGAAGTGGTCTCGAGTCCTAATTTGACCGTATGCAAAAAGTAGCTTTTCGGACTAAAATCCGATTAACGATACAATATTTAAATAAAATATTTAAATATAAAAATCGATAAATATGCGGGTTGTTACAGACTCACCTCCTTAAAGAAATTGCGTCCTCGCAATATATAAGATGGAAATAAAAAGTAACAATCATAAAAGCATATTAACACAAAAGAAATTTGAAATAAGAAGTTCACCTTAAAGAGCATGGGAAAGTAAGTCCGGATGTGTACGCTCGATGAATTCTTTAGATTCCCAAGAGAAATCCTTAGGATTTGAGGACCATTGAACCTTCACAAGCGGGACATCTTTATTTCGAAGTCGTTTAACCTCTAAAGCAATAATTCTAATAGGATGCTGCTCATAAGTTAAATTCGGCGAAACTTCAATCTCTTCCACAACACCGGGCTCAAGAATAGATTCGGAATCCCGAAGACATTTCCGTAATTGAGAAACGTGGAACACGTCATGCATGGCAGAAAACTGAGCCGGTAATGAAAGGCGATAAGCCATGGAACCAATACGTTCGGTGATAGGAAATGGCCCAACATATCGAGGCGCTAACTTTCCCGATCGACTGAAACGTACAACTCCCTTCATAGGGGAAACACGAATAAATACAAGATCTCCAACAGAAAAATTCTAATTTCCTTCTTCGATTATCGGCATAGGATTTTTGTCTACTCTGGGCTTCTTTCATCCTATGACGAATAAGTTCAATCTTTTCTGTGGAATCACGAATGAAATCTGGACCTAAAACCAGCTTCTCACCGGTCTCAAGCCAACAAGAAGGAGATCGGCATGGCCTTCCATAGAGTGCCTCGAAAGGAGCCATACCAATACTAGATTGGAAGCTGTTATTATAGGAAAATTCAACAAGTGAAATATGATCTTCCCAACTTCCACCAAAGTCAAGCACACAAGAACGAAGAAGATCTTCAAGAGTTTGATTCACACGCTCAGTTTGTCCATCGGACTGGGGGTGATAAGCGGTGCTAAAATTAAGCTTCATCCCAAAGCTTTTTGAAGACTCTTCCAGAACCCACTAGTAAACAATGGATCACGATCACTAACAATGGAAGTAGGAACTCCATGTAATTTAACAATTTCTTTGATAAAGAGTTTGGCCAGAAAAGGAACGGTTTGGTTCGACCGAACGGGAATAAAATGGGCGGATTTAGTAAGTCTATCAACAATCACCCATAAGCTATCATGGCTCGAACGAGAACGGGGAAGGCCATCAATAAAATCCATGGAAATTTGATCCCATTTCCAAACTGGAATTTCCAATGGTTGCAATAACCCACCAGGCCTTTGATGTTCGGCCTTGAAAAGTTGGCAAGTCATGCAACACTTAACAAAGTTAGCAATATCAAATTTCATTCCCTCCCAATAATAAAGTCGCTTCATATCCGCATACATTTTACTACTACCGGGATGAATGGAATATTTGGAACGATGAGAATCTTCTAGAATATCTTTACGAAGATCACTAATATTTGGTACGATAAGTCTACCAAATTTTCGAATGCCGCCACGAGAATCAATATCGAAGTCTTTCAAGCCTTCAATATCGGTTTTATCCCTAATATTCTGGCTAAGCAAAGCCAATTCAGGATCTAGCTTTTGAGCTTCAAGAATGCGGTCTAAGAGAGAAGGACGAGCCTTAAGGTTACATAAAACAAGAGATGAACATAAATCGGAAACACGATCTCGAATTTCACAAGTGGATAAAACCTTGAGATCATTCCATTCAGATATCATCATGGAAACAACCGCTTGTTGCTTGCGACTAAGTGCATCGGCAACTCGATTTCCCTTTCCGGGAGTATAAAGGATATCAAGATCATAAGAGGCAAGGAATTCGAGCCAACGTTGTTGATGCAAATTAAGTTCCTTTTGAGAAAATAAATATTTCAAAGACTTATGATCAGTATAAAGTATAAACTTTTCTCCCAAAAGATAATGTCGCCAAATTCGAAGGGCGAAAACGATAGTCGCGAGTTCTAAATCATGTGTGGCATATCTAGTCTCAGCCGGCTTCAATTGCCTAGAAGCATAAGCAATAACACGTTCTTTTTGCATCAGAACGGCACCCAAACCAACGCGACTAGCATCGGTATAAACAACAAAATCTTGATTCTCTTCGGGAATCAAAAGAACAGGAGCATCAGAAAGGAGTTCTTTTAATTTTTGAAAAGAAGTTTCACATTTGTCCGACTAAATGTATTTAACACCTTTCTTTGTTAAGCCAGTAAGAGGCACGGCAATCTTAGAAAAGTCTTTTATGAAACGGCGGTAATAACCTGCCAATCCGAGAAAGCTACGGATTTCAGTCATGCTTTCCGGTCTCTTCCAATTTTGAATCGCTTCAATCTTTGAAGGATCCACTGATATTCCGGATTCGGAAATAATATGATCGAGAAACTTCACACTAGACTGCCAAAAGTGGCATTTAGAAAATTTTGCCTTTAATTGATTGCTCCTAAGAGTTTCCAATACAATCCGAAGATGCTTTTCATGTTCCTCCTCGGTTTTGGAATACACAAGAATATCATCAATAAAGATGAGAACAAACCGATCAAGAAAATCTTTGAAAACTCTATTCATGAGGTCAACGAAATAAGCCGGAGCATTCATTAAACCGAATGGCATAACAAGCCATTCATAAGATCCATATCGAGTACGAAACGAAGTCAAAGGAATACTATCCTCTGCAATACGAAGCTGATGGAAACCGGTGGCCAAGTCCAATTGTGAAAAGACTCTAGCACCACTAAGTTGATCAAACAGATCATCAATCCGAGGTAAAGGATATTTATTCTTAATAGTAAGATCATTAAGCTTGCGGTAGTCAATGCAAAGCCTAAGTGTACCATCGGACTTACTTACGAAAATAGCTGAAGCTCCCCAAGGCGAGGAACTAGAGCGAATAAGTTGCTTCATCTCCAATTCGGATAATTGTTTGCGCATTTCGTCATTCTCCTTATTGGACATGCGATAAGGAGGACGGGTAATAGGTTGAGCTCCAGGTATAAGATTAATTTTGAACTCGATTGCTCGCTTAGGTGGTAATCCTAAGACGGGCTCGAATATGTCAGAAAATTCACGAACGACGCGAATAAGAGAAATGACATCCTCCTCATCATCATTGTCATCATCACGAGGATTTAAAGAATATAAAGATGCAACCAAAGTGGAATCCGAATCTTTAAGAATAATAGAAATCTGATTAACAGATTGCGGATGTCTGAGATAAATAGTCCGTTCAGGACATAGGATATGAGCTTCATAACGATTAAGCCAATCCATACCCAAAATCATTCCAAAGCCTAAGTAACGCATGACATGCAAATCGGCTAGGAAAGAAAAGTCACATAAAATAATCTCCACATCTCTGCATAGCAAACTAAGAGTTGCGGATCCTCCAACGGGATTCGCAATTCTTAAAGAAGTCATTAAGGCAACAATACCTAAAGAAAAAGTATCGACAAGTTCCTTTGATATAAAAGAATGGGATGCACCCGTATCAAAGAGAACTCTAATAGGTTGATCATGAAACATAATGATGCCATCCAGAATAGAATGAGACATACTTTGACCGCGAGATGTGTTGCCAGGGGCTTGAGAAATGTTTAACTTTCCCTTCTTGCCTTGAAGCTTAGGGCATAGGTGCATAAAATGATCTGGGCTTTTACAATAGCGACAAGAGCGAGGCTTTGAACACTTGTTCGAAAAATGGCCCTTAGCACCACAGTTGAAGCATTTCCCATCACTAGGGGAAAGTGTCTTTGTAGCAGGAGTTGCTTGTTTACCCTTTTTATTGGGATAAGGACCTTTGAACTTGTTAGGCCTTTTCTTGTTGTTGAAGTTTGGTTTGGCCGCCACCACTTCCACATCACTGTCCCTATCCGCCTCTTCAAGACGAAGAGCGATATCAATGAGTTGATCGAAAGAAACTTCTAATTTTAGAAGTAATGGCTTCTTGAGATTCTTGTTTAAGCCATAGACGAACCTTTGGTTCTTCTTCAATGGGGTGTTGATGTATTCAACCCCATATTTGGACAGTGACTCGAAGGATGCGACATAGTCTGTCACAGAAGATTCACCTTGAACAAGATCTATGAAACGACGAGCCAATGTCACTTTCTCTGCTTCTGGTATGAATTTTAATTCGAAGCGTTCCCGGAATTGCTCCCAGGTGAGATCCGCTTCATTAATTTCAGAAATAAGAAGTTCTTACCAGTCCAATGCTCTTTCTTGGAGCATACTGGAGGCCACCTGAACACGGTGAAGATCGATAAGATTCATGCGAGAAAAGATTCGATCGCATGATACCAAGCCTGGACTTCAATAATAGTTTCGGAACCTTTGAATGGTTTCCCACCCAAGTTGGTATAATCGTTGCATAAGCGTGCAAATCCAGACTTAGGATGAGTAGGTTCCTGATTAGGACCAGCTGCTTGAGCATTCTTTACTAAATCAAGAAGCTGTTGAGCGGTCATAAAAACTCCATCCTGGGGAGTAACAGTAGATGGTCCAGCTCTGGGACGACCTGGTCTGGACATTCTCTTCTTTGAGGAAGAGAAAAGAAGAAAAGTTATTCTCCAAATAAATATCAAGCAAATCTTGATAGGTAAGACAAGGATTCATAAATAGAAATAGGATAAGTCGGTACGAAGACTCGAAGTAAAACCTAAGGCACGACTCCTAATTTGGACTTAGGACGATGATCCTTGTTAAGTTATTCTACATTGTTCCGAAGTTTGGCTCTGATACCAAGCCTGTGACGCCCCACCTCTATACCCATGCTAGTCAAGGACACTACGAGGTAATGCTGTCAACTAGCACGGAGAATAAGGCTGTTGAGGAGCGACCATCCATGTAATTTCTTTGGGCGAGCATCGATATGTCAGATAGTATAGCGTGCATTTCATTTAAGGAGGAAATCCGACATACCGACACAAAACTCAAAGCTATCACACAGTGGCTATATAATCTTTGGAAACAAACATAGAAATAAACATAACACAAATCAGTCACAGACATCCATATCACAAAGGCGGAAAAAGATATGAATAAATATATATCACATGAAAGTGTACATCAGAGTATTGGTCTAAAAGATCCACGATAATACAAAAGAATAGCTACCAGTTACACAAAAGAATAAGTATACACCATAGAGTCTATATCTCAAATGATACATCCAAAAACTACTAAACTAAGTAGTTAGCCAAAAGTCAGAGTAATAGATCCCTGGTGCGAAGTCAAGCAGAAGCACCTGAAACATCTCGGTCTGACCCGAGTATTATTTATAAGAAAATAATAAACGGATCAGTCTAGCTATAAATATCAGATGATATGGTATAAAGTAAAAGACATGGCATAAACATGTAATAACTATAATGGCATACTACTATAAGTATGTAAATGAAAATCAACAAGAGATTAATCAATATCACAAGAATCTTCTCAAAGATAAAATAGGGTATCATACCCTAAACTTGTATTCATAACAAGTCAATGACACACGAATTCACCAATGCACAAAAATTGATAAAACTTATCAATAGAAATTACAGAAATTGGTGAAGCACAAAATTCCAGAAATCATCACAAGAAATCCAGAAATCACAATAAGGGGGAGGCCTATTACAAGAACGGGAGCATGAAAACTCACCAACACGTGTAACACAAGAACGAGAAGCTATCTAATGGAAGCTATCCATTAAATTTTGACACACGAACGGCCCGAAGACCATGGGTCGCTACCCCATTTCTATGCGATGGTGAAACATCACACAAGCGGGGTTTAGTCTCCCTTGCAGACAAAGAAACATCGCACAGTTGCTAGTCTAAATCACAAAAATGATCGTCATGATCATCAAGAAGTGTCAATTACACTAAGCTAGTAAATATAAGAGTTTAGCTTCATGTCCCATAACCACTAGCTTAACTTAAATATTTACGAACAAACTGTAGATCTTCACTAGGAAATTGTCACAAAATGTTCAGTCAAATAAGTCCAAGAATTAACCGACGAAGTAAACGCAAGCGTTTCATACCACCTGTTTTGCTAAGCCATTTAATTAGATTTCTCATCCGAGTGAAGTAAAGGCTTGTATATACTAATAGATTGGAAAACGGTTTAGGAAAAAGAGCTTTGTAATAAAATAGAGTTGAAATCGTTTTGATGAAAGAGTTTTGATATTTACTACTAGTATTGAAACCTTTATATTTTTGAAGTGACAAATAAAAACGATTGTAGAAACAATCAATCATCAAAATTCACATACAAAGACGTGAATCAAATCCAAAGAAATCGATACTAAATCCATCAAAAATGGATATTCATATAAAATCCATAGAAAGAAGTCATCAAAGTCGGTAAAAGTGATAACGTTTAATCGGATCGACAAAACTCGATTAACATTGGAAGTTTTACTCAGAATTAGGCAGATAGGCAAAACTGGGAATTTCCAGACGTCTGAGGGGTTGGTCCAGACGTCTGGATTTTGTCTCTAGAAATATTCCAGAAAACGATCCAGACGTCTGAAACCTAGAATCAAATGTCTGAAGGCATTCAGACGTCTGGGGAAAAGTCCAGACGTCTGGATTTGGTTTCTGGGAATATCCCAGAAAACCAACCAGACGTCTGAAAACATAAATCAGACGTCTGACATCTTTTCAGACGTCTGGAACAATAGTTCAGACGTCTGAAATTAGTCACTACCCTTTTTATTTTTCTGCCGTATGTTATTTTCCACCAGGAGGCAAAACCAGACGTCTGGCATTGACCTCCAGACGTCTGAACACCCAATCTGGGCAGAAATTTACCTAGGCCAAGATGGCCAAAACGTTATCGGAAGCGATCGAGCAAGCAATGACAACTAAGGATTTATGTCTAGCGACAACCCGGCCTTAAAGGCTGCTCGATACACTCCGAATATCAATGTCCAAATGTCCATAGAAGGATTTTCATAAAATTGGACCCAAACACCAAAATTGAAGGATTCACAAAACCAATTCAAATCTCAACAAGTGAACATGAAATAGATGATAGGAATTCATACCTAACAATAAAGATAATTATAGGCATAGATGTGAGATAAAAATCTCACCTTTAACCCCAAAACAATGAAGAAGAAGCTATAGAGCAAATGGCGAGAGCAATCGCACTTCAATTCCAACTCAACAACCTTGAATCAAGGCTAAAAAGAGAAACATTTTCTAAGTTAGGTTTAGGAATTTCTGAAATTGATAAGAGAATGAGTTGGAGAAGAAGAGGAGGAGGCTTACCAAAGCTTCTACTATTAGTTTGGAGCTAGAACTTGATTTGCAAAAGAAAACTAGGGTTTGGAGTTTTAATTTCCCATTCCTCTCTCCATTGTTGTAAAAGCTTGAGTATTAGGAAATATAAATGAAGTAATGAAGAGAAGATGGGGTTAGACTTGGGTTAAATGAGCTAAAACACAAACCAAAACCCTAAGTGGAAAAGTAGCAAAATTTTACTATCTCCAAACATATCAAAGTTTATACTTAAAAAGATCGCAAACGTCATTTTGAACTCAATGGAAGTGGTCTCGAGTCCTAATTTGACCGTATGCAAAAAGTAGCTTTTCGGACTAAAATCCGATTAACGATACAATATTTAAATATAAAAATCGATAAATATGCGGGTTGTTACATTAATATTGTTTAAACATAATTAATAATTGATTATTTATTAATAATGTTTTGGAATTAATAATAATTATTTATTAATAATATTATGGAATTTATTATTTATTACAATAAAGTTTTGAAGATTAATTATTAATTATTATATTAGTAACATTCAAAATTATTAATTATTATATTAATAATAGTTTGAAGTTATTTATTATTATAATAATAATGTTTTGAAGTAAATTAATTATTCTATTAATGATTAATGATGTTCTAAAACAAATCGATTGTGTTATAAATGTTGTTGAAAAGTTAATTTATTATTTATTTATGATGTTTAAAGTTAATTAATTTATTTGATTTATTGTATTAATAAATAATAAATTGATTTATAAAGGAATTCCATTTAATAAAGAATTTATAAATGAAAATGGAGTTTTGGATTTATAAAAGATTTTTATAAAGGCTTTGTAAAGAATGTTTATAAAGGATTTTTGTAAAGTAATTTTAGAAGGAATTTTTGCAAAGGATCTTTATAAAGGCGTTTAATAAATGATTTTAGAGTTGAATAAAATAGAACTTACAAAAGAAAATGAGATTTGATTTCCATAAATGATCTTTTAATAACTATGGTGGTATGAAAAACATCTTTCCATACTTAACACCAAATAGGAAATCTTTCTCGATATTTGTGAATATACTTATACCGTTGAGAAAAGTATATGGATATTTTTCCAAGTATTGAAAGGAGTAAAGGGTTTGTGAATATAATCTTTGTAAAAGTATTTTGATCCAAGAATTTACAAAGTGATTTTAATTAATTAAAGAGTTAATTAAAGAGGTTAGTGGTTTCTTATGTGCTTAAACAATGTTGGCTTCCCTATGGAAATAAATTCCTAACTGGATTGTTGTTTTATTTGATAGTAAATAACCGACTATCAAACTTGGCCGTTTTACACTATCGTTGTCGGTTCGGAGAGACAGGAATCAGATATATTATTCGAAAACCACTTCAAACTGGCATAAGCGTTCGAATGTAAGACATCATGAAGGTGATTAAAGATGGAGTTCTTGAAGTGTAAGGGCTACTTGCTACTAATGCTGAGGGTGACTTCAAAATAGATGTGGCAAAGGTAGTGCCTTTGGTTTTATTCAAACCCAAAACGAACTTGTATGGATAAATGTTGGCATTGCATTTCTGCCAAGAGGGCAGTGTTAGCATTCCAAGTGGAATTGCTGTATAAAAGGTAATCGTAGCTTCAAGGCTCACAACCCAAGAATGCCTAAAATAGGGAATGATTTAGGGCTATGTGGGTCGCACCCATTGGGGTATTGTTATCACCCTTTTTAGATATATACATTAATGGATTTGGTTGTGCATGAGAGCTCTTGGAAAAGGTGGCAAAAGCAACCGGGGTGACGAAATATTCGAAACTATCCAGTAAGGGGTAGGGTCGGTCTTGATTCGCACGGGGCCCATGTGAGGCCCTCGGTACATTATCTATAGATGTACTCTATGAAAGGTAGTCTCTACCTTGTCATTGTTGGAATCCATTCTCCAATACGAGCCTTCGGAGTTGGTTGTATACCTATTATGTTGGAATTTAATTAATGTAACAATTTCGACTATGATTCAATATTTATTTTAAACCATAAACATTATTATAATATCAGAAGATTTCTTGTAGAAACGTTTTGGTTATCATAAGGTAAAAACCTATTTGTGCTTATGTGCGGCGTGGTCTTACGAGATACCTTTTCTTTTGAAAGGGTTTTAAAAATATAGAAATCAATATGATTACATTGATTTTTCTCACGCTGGTTTACCAGATCGATCCGGACATTATTTTCTTATAATGCTCGGGTCAGCTAGGGTATGTTTCAGATTTATTTCTGGATGCTTTGGAGTTTCAGGAGAAGAGACGGATGCCACCAAGACGTATTCACATATCTTTTTTAATTTTTGCTGCATTTTCTTGTTTTGTATTTATCAGCAATTGTAAGGACGGACTGTTATAACTATCCAGGCTGATAATAGGTTAGTCTACTTTGGTCGATGTATGTATATTACATTTGTCTTTTGTCAAGATTATTGTGTAAATTATAGATTACTCGTTACGATGTGAGATTCTGTTCTTTCTTTTATTTTCATTCACCTCAAATGACTTGTCTTTCGGACACTTAAATGATCGGCACACGAATACCAAGGATGTATTAAGTGTCGTCTCTAGGTGTATAAAAGGCAGACCGTTACACGAAAAGACGAATTGTTATGGTAAAATATAAAGAAAAAGAAAACAGAACAAAAGAGAAGAGAACACAATATCATAATAACACAAAGCGAAATGATATGTACAATACAGTAATGTAGCAGAAATAAGAATATTACGGTAGGTGAAACATCCAGGTTGCCTTTTTGAGCTCTAGAACATCCAACTAAAACTTGTCTTTCTCAGACGACTTGAAAGAGCAACCATGGAAATAAATAAATATAAAACTACGAGTTAGACATAAGTTAGGTATGAGAAACTCAAGAAATACGTGGCCACATATAATTATTCCTTTGAGACCATACAGAATGCTGTAACGATTATCCCCTCAAAGGAACCACCATCCAATAAGTACATAAGGTGAATAATAGATAATGCATGTGATGCTTACACTGATCACACCACAACAATATTGAGGGTACAATCAAAACCGTTATGGTACGTTTACATAATGGATTTTCCATGGAGATCCCTCTGGTCAAGTCGAATCCAATCTCGTGCACAAGGGTCAGAAAATACCTTCGAGCATCGTATATCTCTCGATAGAATATACCATAAGGCAAACATAGCTGGTCCATAACCAAAAATGTGGTCCCAAATATCATCAACTCCCGTGCGCAACATCGATAAACATACTTCAGATATGGAGTTGATGTATCCTATCATGGGTTAGAAAAACCCCATACTATGAGGCACTACTCTATTTCCTATCATTTTCAATGTCGAGGCTACATTCGGTATCTCTCACACGAGTCTTTATCACTCGAACATAACAAATCTCTACATGGATTCGAGCATCTCGAACAGATCTCGAGTCTTCACATAAATCCCTATATAAGTCGTCTGACGAATGCCAATGTTGTCCTCTCCCTTGGACTTAACCTTAGGATAGATAGTTCAACTCTATAACATTCCACCTCACAACCAATTCTAAAACATAAAACACGTATATCGGTTTTGAAATGGTATAGAATAGTTAAAACACTTACTGATTCAGACTCTTTAAAACTAAATCGATGCATTTCTGGTAAATTCATTCCAGTTCTTTTAGAAGTTAGTGAATAATATATAAAGAGGATTCCTCTCTAGGGGATCTCGTATATATAAGTTCTTAAAGCTAGAAACGTTTCATACCAATGCTCCTCCCTGGGGGTTCTCAAATCGTATGAAACTGTGAAGCTTTTAGGTACTTTCCAAGTTAATTTGGTCAACTTTGATAGTCGAGTAATCGACTATACGTTCAAAATAGACGATCGTATATGGAAACCAAGTCTCGTATACTTATAACGTTTTCGAAGTTTTCAACTTACATTATCCCTCGATCAAGGGTGAAGCCAAGTAAGTTAGATCACATGATGACGAGTTGGTACTAATGATATTTTTGAAAATGAAGTGGGTTTACAAGATGTAAAAAATGATGCAGAAACTTTTAATTTGATCAACTAATATCTTATATCGCAATGTTACCATAAACCAATGAAGGTAGAGCTAATAATAGACAACCATCGTTACAGATGACAAATATACGAAGGTGAAATGGATTATTATGTTATGCATGCAAGTTTAAGTAGGTAGTGTGCTTGTGTTGCAGGTTAAAAAAAGGAAGTTTATATGTGTGAGTGTGTTGTGAAAATGCGAAGTCTAGGTGTGTTATACTTGACCGCTAGTGCAAGCATATTGTGTGTGCCCATGCGCTCACTAAGACTGTGCTATTAGTGTGTGAATGTATTGTGATGTTAGTAAGTGAGTGTTGACCCAAAAAATGGATCAGTATCCAGAAATCAGATGAAAGCACTAGTTCAGATTAAATAAATAGAAAAGCAGTAGAAAAAAAGAGAAATATTTTTATAGTGATTCAGCGTAATCTCCGACCTTTGTCCACTTTAATATTTTTATTAGTTGTTCTCTCTCTGTATTACAACTAGTTATATCAGATTTGACCACTATCTAGTGGATCTTAGATTTACAATAGAGTTTCTAGGTTGTTTGTGAGTTACTAGTGCTAAGAATTTGCTGATCTAAGTCCTAGAACAATAAATATTTGTATCCTAGGTGATTTTAATGGAGGAGTGGTTAGAGGTGAAGAAATAGCAGAGTCTCCACGGTCAGAGAATCAAGATCCTCTTTTGTTTACTCTATGGTTTGTATTTATAGGGGTAGCAGTCGTATTAGTCAAAATCCCGCTTCTAGGGAGGTCCAGATATCTACCCGAGATAGTGTAAAAAATTTGGAGGGCTCTCGAGTTAATGTTATAACTCAATACTGAGTTATCCTTATAACTTGGTGCCGAGTTATCCCTATAACTCGGTGCTGAGTTATCCCTATAACTCGGTGCCGAGTTATCCCTTTAGTAGGAAACTCTCTTATTTCTTTTGCATCATGTTACTTTCTTCATTTTGGGGCACCCCATGTGTTTTTGTAGATCGATGACTTGTTTTGATGATCGTTCCTTCATAACTTGGCTTGTTCTGTAGTTCACAACAGCTAACTCTTCAATTCTTGAGATAAGTCATTTGGAATTCTATGAAATCACTTCAGCATGCATATAAGAGCTAGAGGATAGCTTGTGTGAAGTTTGAGATTGTGGAGGTAAAACATTATAACTCGGTACCGAGTTATATGGATAACTCGATGCCGAGTTATGTACTTAGCATATTTTGGCTCCAATCTTTCTCGAGCTATTTCCTTAGTTCAATTAAGTGTGCCTTCTAGATTTCAAATTGTTTCACCCTCGTTTGCATCTTCTGAGTCCAATTGAAATTTGGTTTGCTAAAAAGCAGGCTAACACTTCCCCCTAAAGTACGCCTTTCGAATG
Organism: Allium fistulosum; assembly: GCA_030737815.1. Taxonomy (NCBI): domain Eukaryota; kingdom Viridiplantae; phylum Streptophyta; class Magnoliopsida; order Asparagales; family Amaryllidaceae; genus Allium; species Allium fistulosum. The sequence goes on from CM060903.1 coordinate 74,869,313, forward strand.
TAAGGTGTGCTTTTTGCTCAAGAACAAGTTCCAAAAATCAGTCTTCGGTAGTTGAGCTCTCCAGCTGCTTCATTCTTGGTGAATCATCCAGTTCCTTTGGATTTTCTTGTAAATCAAAGGTTGATCCAAACCTGTTACAACTGAGAACTCCAGCCTTTGTTCATACATCATTATAATTTCAATTTCATTCGAAATTGTTACATCAAATATCAAAGTTGTCACATGTTCATCTTGGATTTACCTATTTTATTCTAATTACAAGGCATTCAAATCCTTTTTATTAAATCTGCATCCGTTCTAGGGTTGGATCTCTCTTGATCATCTTATATTCAGTTTAATGCGCGATCTCTCCGGACCATTTAATGTTTAAGTTAAAGGGACGATCTCTCCAGATCGTTTATCATTTAAGTTGAGGGGACGATCTCTCCGGATCGTTTATCGTTTAAGTTGAGGGGACGATCTCTCTGGATCATTTATCGCCCAATCTAGGGTTTTGATCTCTCCAAATCCTTGTTGAGTCTGCTTGCTCTTCGACAAAGACACCCAACAACCAAGAAAACCCATTCGTTCACTCTTCGGTAAGGGGACATACTTTTTGTACAAGTTCATCCACTCGCTCTCCAGCAAGGGAGCTTATACCCTGCACTCCGGTCCTGTCTCTCTGAGCAGAACTTAAAGCGATCAATATCCTACAAGTCCATCTGCTCGCTCTTTGTAAAAGGGACTTACACCTTGCACCCTGATTTCGTCTCTTCAAACGAGACTTAATGCAATCAATTTTAATCATCACATTCAATGTGGATTTTTCAAAAGTCAAATACTCCAATCAAAGCAAACAAATAGAAATCCTAATCGTTTATCCCACACATCCAACTCAGAGCATGCCAAGGGACCAATCTAGGTCCCGTACACGTGTAAGTGGTCCGTGGTTATTATCTTCCTAAATAGTCATCCCAAATATCCGACTTAGAGCATGCCTAGGGACCGTTTGGGATCCCGTACATGTGTAAGAGACCTTGGGTTATTATTGTCTTTATTGCTTAATACAAAAAGTAAAGTGCAAGAAAAGAATTGAAAGGCATAGCGTAGGAATCAGGTTTGACTCTCATTCATCTCGATAATGGGATTTTGAGTATCAAACCAAATCCCTGGTTATTCCATGATGCATTCGCTATAGATGGTGGTTGCTCCGACCTGACCATTGCAGTTTGGTTCCTTATATACTGTTGCAGCCGGTTGCTCTAAACCAGTTCTAATAGCAGACCACGAAGGTGTCGGCACTCATTCGTTTCATATCCGTCCAGCTCATGAAAAATGTAGAAATTTCCAGTTTTTTCCTCCCGATCGGTAGGCTCTCTCCTACCTGGCCTTCGATAGAGGGTCTGCCCTTTAGTATCCAGATATATCCTCACCGAGGTTTCAGTCAAGTTAGTGTAGGAAGAGAATTTTGGCTCCTTCCATTGTCGTTTCGGTTCCCTGTTTTTCCTTTTTCTTTTCCGTTTCTCGCTCCGGACAATCCTCTGTCATCCATAATGTTAATTTTAGCATCCTCATCCTCCGCTTTGGCGTCTTCATAATGCAAATATCTTTCAGCTTCATGGTAAAATTTCACAAGGTCCATCAGTGGATCCCTTTTTGGTGCCACTTTGAAGTCGGTCTTGCTTGCGACTCTAGACACTGTCGCCATTAAGATTATTGATAGATTCAGCTTATCGAGTGCAGCTGCTGCTACATTGAATCTTGTCAAATAGCTTCTCATGGTCACTCAGGGCCTTTTTTCACGCTTGACAGCATCATCACATTCTTTGGTTGTGAGATGTGAACTCTGAACTATCTCAAGGACTTAGTCACCAAATCGGTCCACGTGCTAATAAACCCATTCTCCAGTTGCCTGAACCACATCGCCACCAAGTCCGTTAAGTATAATAGGAAGCACCACCCCATTACCTCCTCAGAAGCACCCAACACCTCCATATGTCGGATGTATCTCATAAGATGAATCGTCGGATCTGTCTTTTCATCGTACATTTCTAGTGTTAGAAGCTTGAAATCGGAAGGATTTCTCGAATCCCGAATATTAGAAATGAATGGATTCCTATTCACATACTTCAAACCCTGATCTATGAGTCCACCTCTAATTATTCTTCTTACTAACTCAACAATTCGGCTTTCACTGTCCAATGAAGGTGTTTGTCCAAAAGCGATACTCTACCCCCTGCTCCTGTAGGGGAATTCCGGCACATACTCTAACACGTACTCCATTGGCTTCACATTGACATTCTGTCTGACTCCTCTGGTTTCATTATGTCCTACATTCCTACAGGGTTACTGTAGGATCGATTTCACCCTAGAGGGGGTTGAATATGGTGGTACTAATAACAATAAAAATTTAATGCGGAAATATATAAAATAATTGCAGCATTGATAATAGCAGAATAATAGCAGCAAAGATAATAGCAGAATATTAAAAGCAAAAATAGAACAACATAGATTTACCCAACTTCGGCAAAATCCTACCTACGTGCTGCCCCCAAGGTTTCTACTAGAAATTAAGTAGTCGGACGCTTACACACGTAAACTCGCGACACCCGCTATCGACTAACCTAACTCTACGCTCAAAACCCTGCCACAACTCAGCCACTGAGTTGCGAATTCTTGAACTAAACCACCGTAGTTCGTCCCCTAGTCACACGACTAGACTTTACAAAAGTTTCAAAGAGAAAATTACAAAATAAATTACACAATACAAAAGCAAAGCCCTTTTTAATATATTCAGCCCAATATAATTTATAAGGTGACCGACTCAAAATTAAGGCTTAAGAAAATAAACTCATCTCCCTTTTCTTTTGTTTGGCCCGTATGCTTTTGTTTCTTCGTTCGTTCCTTTTTTAGATTTAGGGCCTTGCGAATTGAAGCCGCCACTTGTTCTTTTGCTTCGATTGAAATATAGAGTTGCTTTGGATTGATTGCTGCTTTGTTCGACTTCGGCTGCTTTAATTTGTCGAGATCGAATGATGCTTTGAATTGGTATGTTTGTCCCCTTTTTTTATTTATATCATACTCGACTTGATTCTAGTTCTGGATTGATGCTTGCTCTCTGATTTTTTGCTTGAACTCGAATGGGTAGTAGCCGATGATGAGATTGGGTTAAATAGGATTCGAAATCCTATAATCTCGTTCGTATATATTTTATTTGATTTCTTCAACTGTTTGCTCGACCATTGGATTATTGCTTAAATGATGGTGATAATTCCGACTTGTTCTTAGTTGACGTGCTTGAATATAGTTTAGTCGGTTCCGTTTATTTCACCTATAACTTCGGTCATTTGGAAATTGTGATAACCTTAGACTTGTTCGATTCTCTTGACTTGTTCCAATTTTTGGTGGCTTTGACTTGTTCATTGTTTCCTTGGTCACCACGGCTTTGATTCTTTGGCATTTAAACTTTATTTAGTTTGAAAAACCGCTACCATGATTTGAAACTGCTACGTGATTTTTATTCTGCTACCTTGATTTGAAACTACCACCAGATTTCTGTAAAACAGTAAACTGCTCTGACTTGTTTTTCAAACTGCAATGTTTATTCATGTATGCATATCCTAGTTTGCACTTCATGTTAGTGTTGACTTATTTGGTTGTGTAGACTATTTCATAGTTGTTGTGACTCTGCCTCTATTCAGTCGAATCTGCACTGGATATTGAGAGCCTGGAATGTTTGGTTGCATTTAGTTGTCGAGCCATGTTTGTGCATTTTCATTTGTCTACCTAGCTTGGACATTCATGTTATGGTAATCATGTTACTTTGAAACTGTCCATCTCATTGGACTTGTATTCTTGAATCTAGTATGGTTGCAGTTTGGCTTGATATTGACTCTGGTTGTTGCTTTGTACTTGAAGTATGTAGCTTGCCGTTTCCACCATGCTTGATTATGTACATTTGAGCTGGTCTTTGTTGCTCCTAATATATGTGTATGCTCCAGTTTTGTTGTACATGATTGCATGTCTGGTTTGCATTCATTATGGACTGGTCAGATGCACTGTATGGTTTGTGTGCTTAAGCACTTGATTGCCTCTGGTCTGATTTGTTGTATTGCATCATGTGCTTTGTTTGCATTGAGTTGTTGAGCTTCTTGTCATGTGAGTATGTTGGATTCATGAAACTACATGTTGCTTTGTACTTTGCCTTCTAGAAGTGTTGAATTCACCTGTTTTCATGTGCACTGACCTAGTGTGGTGCACTTGTGTCATCACTGTTGCACTATGGTTGATGGTGTGTCCAGTTACTTTAAGTCTGAATGCATTTGTTTCCTTGTTCTTGCATCTGACCATATGTGTTTGCACTGAGTTGTTGCTTCGAGCTAGTTTGCATTTGCTTCCATGTTGCCAGGTCTGCACTTTACATTTCATTGTTCACTTTATTCACTAGATTTGATTTTGTTATTGAGTTGTATTCATGTGAGCTTCAAGTGCTCTTTTGTATAGTTCCTATTGACTGGTCACCACTTTGTTGTTGCTTCTGAACTGATGAACTCTAGTAGCTGTAGTATCATGTAATCTTGTTCCTTGAGTTCATATTGTAACTGTTATGTGTCATATTGTTTCGAGGCAGATCATCTTGTTCAGTGTATCTGGACTTGTGCCTGGTCAGGTTGAGTTGTTTTCATGTGTACTCATTGAATTTTTGGTCGAGGCTTGTTTTATATTGGCTCGGGTTTGACCTTGTGCTCACCTGTCCCTACAGTTTTATCAAGTGTACATCGGTGTGCATGGCCTTGTGGCATGTACAGTGATACACTGTGCATGTCACAAGTTGTTCGTGTATGATGAATTCAAAATAATGATGACGAACAACCCAAATAACTGAGGCAAATAATATTTTCAAAATACACATTTTATTTTACACTGCAAAAAATATTTATTTTTCAATTTTACTACGTCAGTGTTTACTTTGCAGATAATTCAGATGCTGGATTCAAGCTGGAATAGAGTTAAAATTAAATATGAGTGAATGAGTGATATGTAGTGAGGTGCAAATGTATGTAACAATTGTATAGTGAAAAAATTGTGATGTAATCGAAATTGTATTTTAATTGAAAATTGTATATATATAGTGAGAGCTCAAATTTGTACTATTCAAAATTGTAATAAAATATTTGTTTAAATAAAATATATGTTTGAATTTAAATTCTGTGTTATTTATTTTATTCAGCAAATATTTATTTAATTATGTGAAAAATAAAATAGTACATTAACCAATACAAATACATTTAAATGAACATATATATGTTTATTATCATCAAACAAAAATCATATACTTGCATATTCAACAGTAACTCTGGCGCATATTCCTCTGGTTGTTGTGTATTTGCATTCTGATTCACGTTTCTAACTCGAGCATCATTTGTTCTTGGCATTTCAGCACGTCCCAAGCTCACACCAGCTTTGCCCCCGATCGTGGTTCTCTGGGTATCGAGTTGGTTTGGGTTGGTACCAAGCTATTCAGTTGGTGGGGCCATCATTCCAATTTATTCTGCTTCAACCCCAGATGCTCCTGCATTAGCTCCTTGTACTTAGTTCTGAATTCCAGCAACTCTAGCTATTCCTTGTTGTCCCATCCTTTGGAAGAATCCTTCAAGCATTTCATGTTGTCTAGTTATCACTCCATCCAACATCCCCTTCATCATTTTCTCCATCTCTTTTCTGGTCATGTAGATGGATTAATGAGAATTTGAGGACTCCTTCTGGCTACTCTAGGTTCTGGTTTACTTGCTCCAGTGTTAGATCTAGTGTTAGGCCTTTTCATCTTTTCCAAATCTCAGATTAAAACTTCAAGTTTTCATATCTAACTTTTTTCTCGGCAAAAGCACCAAAATGTCAAGCCAAAAAATGGATCAACACCTAGAAATCAGATGAAGGCACTAGTTCAGATTGAATAAACAGATAAGCAGTAAAAAAAAGAGACACAATATTTATAGTGGTTTGGCGTAGTCTCCGGCGTACATCCACTTAAATCTTTTTATTAGTTGTTCTCTCTTTAGATTACAACTAGTTTTATCAAATCTGACCACTATCTAGTGGGTCTTAGATTTACAATAGAGTTTCCAGGTTGTTTGTGTGTCACTAGTACTAAGAATTTGCTGATCTAAGTCCTAGAATAGCAAATAGTTGTTTCTTGGATGACTTTAATAGAGGAAAGGTGAAAGGTGAAGAAATAGCAGAGTCTCCATGGTCGGAGAATCCAGATCCTTTTTTGTTTGCTCTAAGGTTTGTATTTATAGGTGTAGCAGTCGTATTGGATCAGAAGCCTACTTCAGGAGGTCCAGATATCAACCCGAGATAGTGTACAAAATTTGGAGGGCTCTCGAGTTATGGTTATACTCGGTACCAAGTTATCCCTATAAAACGGTGCCGAGTTATCCCCCTAGTCGAAAACTCTCCCATTTCTTTTGCATCGTGTTACTTGCTTCATTTTAGGATGCCCCATGTGTTTTTGTAGATCAATGGCTTGTTTTGATGATCGTTCCTTCATCACTTGGCTTGTTCTGCAATTCACAATAGTTAACTCTTTAATTCTTGAGATAAGTCATCTGGAATTCTACAAAATCACTTGGGCATGCATAGAAGAGCTAAAGGACAACTTGCATGAAGTTTGGGATTATGGAGGTGAAGCATTATAACTTGGTACCGAGTTATATGGATAACTCAATGTCGAGTTATGTACTTAGCATATTTTGGCTCCAATCTTTCCCGAGCTATTTCCTTAGTTCATTTGAGTGTGCCTTCTATATTTCAAATCGTTTCGCCTTCGTTTAATTTCTTCCAAGTCCAATTGAAATCTGCTTTGCAAAAAAGCGGGTTAACGGTGAGTGTACTATGATGTTACTGAGTGTTTTTAGCGCTTTTTTACATAAGTGTGTTGTACAAGTGATACATAATGTGTTATGCTATGCGACTTTGGAAGCTCTCATGTTTATGACAACAACATATGCTTGTTATGCTATGTTATTGAGATGGATCTTCAATTATTACATGTTAAACTATTATTTCTTATGTTATGCAAGTGATATTATATGAAATAGTTATTATTAATGTGTATACGCTTGTCCGATGCTCACTCGGGTCTGAAGTCAAAATGTATTCTTTCGAATCCCTACCACTTTGGTCAGGACAAGAAATAGGAGAAGAAAAATGTATGAGATCATGTTCGTTCGAGTTGTTATATGATTTTTCTACTGTCTAACTGTTGTCTGACTCGTTCAAAAGGTGTTCGAGCTGAAACCCCGTCTGGTCCACGTCCATCCTAATTTCTTATAAAATAGTACCCAAACACTCCTCCGTCTTATCTGACCGACTAGTTTACACCCTTAGTTATTTTGTGCATGATTTCCAACTATTATATGAATCAATGTTGAATTTTTAAAGTTTAAAATTATGTATGTGGTAAGATCAAGTAGGTGGAATCAGATTCCTAGGAAACATACAAATAGAAACGCTTCCAAGAAAATGGCATCCCACTTTATTTCTGATCCTCTTCCTCAAGAATATTCAATACTTAATTTCTCTTCCTTAACCACGTATGTAACACCCCATATTTTAGAGTGCCATACATGAGAAATTAAATTAATAGTAAAAAATCATAAAAAGGATATTAAGATAATTTAATTATAAGAATTACCTAAGGATATTTCATTAATTAAGTGTGGAAAACTTTAAAAAATTCATTAAATGGACCAACACCCTTTTAGAGTAATTAAAGTCGGTCAAAGGATAACTAATAAATTAAATTTGAATTTTGTGTAAGGGTAACAAATTAATTTTAATGTTGAATGAAGAGAATCTTGTATTAAAGGGAAATGGATTAATGTGATGAGACAGAAGGGATTTTAGTCAAAATTAAAACAATTAATATATAAACCTCTCACCATGTCACTTTCTTCTTTTACATCCACTTTCATTTCAAAACAAAAACACTCATCTAGGTTTGCTATCATTTTAGAGAGAGATAGAGGAAATCAAAACTAAAGACTCAAGCTTTTAGGTCTAAGGGAAAAGAAGAAGATTTCAATTAAGCTTTTCTAATCTAGGTTAGAACTTTCTTCAAAATCCTTCCAAACCCATTTGAGTTTAGAATTGATGTTGTTTGGATGTTTTAAATGATGTTAAACATGTTTTAGTGATTTAAAATGAGTTTGTATTTATTTAAGAATTTAAATGAATAGAGTTTGATCATGTTTTCCACACTTAAGTAAAGCAAGATTTGATCTTCTTCAAATGCCACGAAATTTTAAAATGATGTTTTTAATGTTAAAGTGGGGATGGGTTTTAATTTTTCTAATTTTTGGATAAAGTTATAATTAAATATGGATATCTAAGTGAAAAATGGCTAATTCGGGCATAAATTGATATTTGAAAATATTAAAATTAATCATTCCATTTCGAAAGGTAAAAGAAGATGTTTAGAATTTTGGTGGAATTTTGGGAATTTTTCCATTAATTTTCTAATAATGGGAATTTTTCCATTAATTTTCTAATTGATATGAATTAAGGCAAAGGGAAAATATACCTTAATTAATAATGTAATCAAGGAAATGGTATCTTAACGAGGCTTAATTTGTGGAAATGGTTAGAGAAATTCAAGATAAAAGTAACCACTAAACAAATGACATGTGTATAGGTTTGGATAAAATTTATTACTTTACTAAAGAAAAATATCATTTTCCATTTAATTACGGATTTGCATATTCTCATGTGATAGCCCTAAACCTTTGGCATGCGATTGCTTATAAGGGTTCAACATGCGATAGCATATAAATGTTTGACCTTCAATAGCATATAATTTTGGAACTTAGACAGCATATAAGTTTTGACGCTCGATAGCTTTAAAGTCTTGACCCTTGGTAACATAAAAGTTAAGTACTTGATAGCTTAAATCCTAGACATTCGTTAGCTCTTAAATTATGCATTTGATATATTAGGCATTTGACAGCTTAAAACCCAAACATTTAATAGCTTTAATGTTAGGCATTCGATGGTTTAAAACCTAAACATTCGATAGCCTTCATGTTAGGCACTCAATAGCTTAAAGGTCTTGAAACTCGATAGCGCTAAGTTAGACACGTGATAGTTTTGCAAATGATAGGTTGGCATGTGATAGCTTGACCTTTATTAGCGCTAAGATAGACATGTGATAGCTTATGATGTGATACCTTTTGGCACGATAGGTTGATATGTGATAGCCTTGACGTGTGATGGCTAAATAAAAGTTGATATCAGTTAGCTAATTTTGTTATGTGATGACTAGTGAAGATGAATTTGTTAAGTAAAATAAAAGAATTTTCGGTGGCATTTTCAAAGCCATTTTCCAAGAAGTTGGCTTTGAAATTTCATAGGGATGAGATTATGAAAGATTTTTTTTAAGTTAATTTGTGTTAACTTTTCTAAATTTTGAAATGAACTAAGCTTAGAGAAGCTATGAAATGTTAGTTGCATCATTTAAATTAAAGATATGTTTCATCCAAAGAATGTGTAGGGTACAAAAAAATGAAAGAAATGGATTAAACCCAAGATCGTAAAATATACCAACTTATGGAGTCGTTGAATGGTAGGGTGCGAAGACTAAGGAAGTCTATAGGGTTTAGTTCAAAATAATTAAACTCTAGTGTGCATTTATGGTAGGGGGCGAAAACATTAAACTGGATGTAATAAATGGATCGGCAACATGAAAAAAGTGTTTCGGGACTAAAAGGGGCTATTGATGTTTAGTAAAGACACTTGCTAGAATGATTCGATGTGCTTACATTCAACCTCTTAGGAGAGTTAGAGTGACTCTAGTTAGGATGGATCCCTTGGTGGAATAAGTGGCTATTCCATCGCTGATGTTGTTCGATAAAAAGATAAATTAGTGATAAATAGGCCTTCGGAGGTATATGTTAATGATAACTTTGAAATCGACACCTAAATAAGAGTCTAGGTAATGCCTGTGAAAGTGTTTGATGATAGTATGACATGGTTCCTACAACTTGATGATAAGTATAAGATATACTTCAATTGTAATGGATGGATGTAAATATGACATGGTTCATAAATGAATGTTAAGTATATGGTATATTATATTTTAAGATGATGATATATGTATGCTCATGACGTGATGATTTTTTACATGATATGATGTGATTTCTATTGATGAATCAGTAAGGGGAATACCCGTTCAGTACCCTAGCGGTGTGGTCTCGCTATATGTTTACTTCAGGGTAAAGTATTACTCATACCAAGCTTTATGTCTAACCTATGTTTTTATTATTTCATATAAAATCATGGGTACTCATTCAAGTAGGCTTAGTTTATGGACATAGACATGCTACTTTTGAAAAGACGAATAAAGAAGCCAAAGAAGAAGCATGAGACTTGTAGCTAACAAAAGTTGTTTTTATATTTCCCTATTGTAAAACTAGAGTTTATTACTTGTTAAGTGTTCATGTCGACATCTTCATATGTCTAGCATGACAATACTATTTTTGTTTCATTACATTTTACCACTGCGTGGGCATGATTAGGGTTATGAAAAATGTAATTGACAATTTATGGAATGGAAAATATTTAGCTACTTTGTTTACTTAACATTGCAAAAAAATACCGATCGCATTTATCATTTAAAAATAATCATGGCAACGACTGTAGCATCATCGATGTTTATTTTTCGGCCTCGAGATAGGGGATTTTACACTGTACTTACATACAAGTTCTTAACGAATCTTCTGGTTCTTATTCTTAATTCGTAGATCTAAAGCATGCCATAAGGAATTGGATTGAGCATAAAAGGAAGGCTTTTCTATAATATATGCATAAGAAATTCTCATACGCAAGAGAATGTCATGAGCCAGTAGTACGATGCTTTAGATGTGGTGTTTTCAGCCATAAAAAAGTCATGGTTCAATAATCTTTAGAGAAATGCAAATGATGACCAAGAAATTACCATTCGTGGAAAAGTTAAGCATTTCTGATCATGAATTTATTTTATTTTAAAGTGTATGAAGTTAAAAAGATTGGTAATAGATCATTTAATGTTGAAAAGAAACAAAGGAATTGAATTACTGGAAGATATATTTAAGCATTTTGATGTCATTAATTCAGGCAATACTGGGGCAAATTCAGAATAAATTTATTGATTTAGCCGAAGATTTAGAGGTGGGTACTTTTAGTGATAATGTATGTATAAATCTTGATATGAAAAAAGGAAAAGGAAAAAGAACAATAGTGGGTGTGAGACCGAGAATGATATATTGGCCGAAGTAAGGACGAAAAGTTCTCTTGATGTTTGGCTCATAGATCCGATGTTTAGTGATCCTATAGTGATGATATATAACTCAAAGAAACAAGTGCAAGATCCTGATTTTGTTTATAATAAGGAAGGAGGCAACAAGGTGGAATTCATCATTGTTAACAAGTATAACAAAACGAAATAAATGTATAAACTTTGTGGTTCTTATTTCAAATAGTTTTGAGGGATTAAATTATATTGATGAGATTATAAATGTTAATAATAAAGGGGCTGAAGATACTAATGAAGGGGTCGTTGTTATTGTTAATATGGAGGAAAATGTGGAAATTCAGAAGTGGGTTTGAGAGAATCAAAGCATGAGAAGAAAGAAATTATCAAGGACATGCACGCTGACATGAAAAACTTGCACATGGTATCAAATTGGAAATTTTCGAGTTGTTTTGGTAGATATAATGACTATTATTCAGTTAACTTTGAAAGTGATGTAACAAGTCGTGCTATGATACTGTTTAATGGTGGTGAAGGGAAGGTAGAGAAGGAGATAGAAAGTCCATATCAGGATACACATAGGGTTCTGATGTTAAGGAGGATATACGCATGGAGTTATGTGTTACAGAAATTAGTGGAAGAGAGGAAGATGGTTTGTTGTAGGAAGGAATAGGTGATGTGAGTGATTTACAAAATGCGGGTTTGAGGATGTATATGGCTTGAAGTATGTGGGGAAGTTAATGCAGGATGGCTCGAACCTAGTTTTCGCAAATATAGAAACAAATGAAATGGTTGTTACTAATAAAATGAACACTGTCATTCTTGTAGAAATGAATGGTGGATAAGAGTATATACATGATGTTACACAAAGATATATACAGGAGAGGGATTTTTTGAATGGTATGAATTGTTTTTGTACCAAAAGGATAAATCAAATAAGTGGTTTGGGGACGGTTGAGTATGTTGAATCGCATGGTTTGGATTTGTTGGGAAAGTGGTGGTAAACATGATAATGGATAATAGTGTATGTGGAGATGAGATGATAAACAAGAGCGAACAAGTTGTTGTGTCTTATCCCATGTTACATAGGGATACTCGAGATGTGGTACTGCCTAGAAGGGGATCGTTAATGGATTCAGATGGGACTCTTACTTGAGTCGTTTTTGATAGGCGAGGAGAAGTGCTTGCCTTCGTAAAGTGATCACTAGAGTGCCTAATGGCTTTAGCTTATGTATGGAAATTATCTCGATGTAACGACCCACCCCTAATAGTACTTGGAAACCTAAAACCACAATGGCATCTGATTTCAACAAACACCATTAAGGGAGAACCGGGTAAGGCTAATAAAAGGAAACAAAATTCACAAAACATTATGCATGTAGTGTGCATCTCTCACACGACATTAAAAAAATATGAAACTTCAAATACTTTACTTGTAGTGGAAATTAATATGAGTTTTAATGAAAAAGGGAAATAAGGTAACACATGTGCCATAAAGTACATTAAAGTTGCAACAAAGATCAAATGCGGAAAATATAGATAAATATATACTGCCATGAAATTTCCTCTAGAGTTTTCACAGCGACTCCCTCAAGAATATCCAACCTGGTCTTTTTATCCTATAGGGTAGGGGAAGAGAAGAGGAGTTAGACCAAGCCGAGTGATAAGAGTCAATTTAATAAGGGGCATTTCACTAGAAGGACAAACTTTGCAGTCCAATTAGTTTCTAGGACACACATCCACAAAAATTAATTTCAAGGCCAAAGTCAGCAGAATAATTACTTTTAAGGACAAATTCAGCGGTCCAATTACTTTCAAGGACATAATTTCATAGGTTTTTAGGTCTTACAAACTAATTGTTTTGCATTTTGTCCTTAAAAGTAATTATTTCAGTTGTGTGTCCTAGAAACTAATTGCACTTGCTAAAGAGGCCCTTGTGGCTAATTTCCACATTTAATAATGTATGACAAAATACATAAATGCATTATAATTGCATTAAATAAGTAAATACATACCTCCATGTTCATCAATTGTATGAAACAAGTTAAATGATACTGAGAAGGTACATAAGCATGATTAAATTTGATAAAGACTGATATTAACCCCCTTAAAAGTTAATCGACAAACGGGAGACAAATATGCTTATGCTTTACGCCTCGATATCACAAAGGATAAGTGTATTCGCCAATGTAAATAAATTGAGACAGTTGTTACATTGACAAAAGTACATGTCAACAGGTCATGTGAAATCATAAATAGACAAGACCAAATGTCAGCATTTAATGCTACGAAGTCCATATATATGTCTATATTGGCATTTAATGCCATAAGGGACACCAATTCTTATCTTTTAGTTAAATGCATATATTCTAAACTAATAGCAAGTGATATAGAATAATAAACCGTACATATAATGGTGGTTAAAGTAAGGTAATTAAATGACAAAGGATGTGGAGCCAATAAAGTTGGAGGTCATAAACACTCGCCCCTTAATGTCACATAAGAAAGAAAATATGAGAAGGACTTACACATGCGACGCGGTCTCTTAACTAAAAATTTTATAACAAAAATAAACATTATCATTCGTTAGGATCACCATTTGTAATATTTTGTGTTTGTTGTGGTAAAATGGATTTTTATTGCCAAAGGCCAAAAGGTTTGTTAAACAATCAAGATCGTATAAAATATTCATCGGTCGGAAATAGATATCATGACAATCCAAAAAGGAAATGCATATAATAATTATACCAAACCATTAAATTGGTTGGTTTGCACATCTAAAGGATTTAAGGTTTACCTCTACACTTATAAAGCAAATACTAATCTACAAAGGTGAAGTTATTTGAAAAGTGGTCAAACGACCAATTAATTAAGAAGTGCATCTTAATTGATTACCTTTGGTCTCTCAACTCGGTATATTATGGGAAGGTTTTTAATAAAAGGCATCTTACTAAGCAAACTTGTCTTATTTTAACACCTTTTTAATATAGGCGTTTGGATAAATATCCACTACATGTTTATGTTAATTCCAATATTTAATTATCACATTTATCAATAAGGGTTCATGTTGTACTTATTTAATTTATTTAGTTAAATTTGAAGATGAAATGTTACTTTGTTATGAAGAGGGCTAACATAAATATGGTACTAATTCTAGCTAATAATCATGGCAAACATTGCATACATACATTCATACGTAAACAATAATTGAACAGACAATAGTAAACAATAAGTTATTACATTGGTATACATTATGATATATGAATATAGTTAGAGTAAGTAATAATTTACATACATTCTAACATAAGAAACAATAGACAAATAACTAAGCATGCATAACAATAACATCACAAGAAACATAATATAATGGAGCACTTTTTTTCATGGGCTGGGGATAACTCCAGTTGTAGTTGGGATTCAGTCTGTAAACTGAAAGACGTGGAAGGGTTAGGGATAATTAATCTTCATAACCTCAATTTTCCTTTATTAGAGAAATTCTTATGGAAGTTTAATACTAATAACAACAACTTAATTTAGAACTAATTTCTAATCAATTTTATGAAGGCTCTCATAGCTTATATTAATTAACGTCTAGCAACTACAATAATCTATCACACCTTTGGAAATCAATTTTAAAAAGCTTGGATATTTTTAAACTATGTATTCGTAACATTGTCCATTCGTAAAATAGACATCCTTCTAGCATGATTGCTGCATCTACTATTTCTCTTAAGGTAGAATTTACAAAACTCTACGATATTTGTAATTTTTAAAAATGTATTAATTTCGGATAATTTTAAACTATGTATTATTATGATTCCGTTATACTTTACGATTGATTAATCATGAAACCCTAGATCTGAATATGTGATCCATATTGATTTGATTGAGAAGAAATTAAAGGAAGATAAATGAATTAGCGAAAGCCATACCTAAATCCATAATTATTGATTGATAGAGAAGAAGAATTGGTTTGATCTTTCAAATTGACACAAACCCTAGATCTGAATTATTTCCATTAAAGAGATTAGGATAATAACTAAAACTTATGTGATTTGGGGACCATAACCCTTTACTTATAATGTTGGCATTTTCTAATTTGACCCTTCAACAAATTAGAATTCCCCCGGTATCTACACATTAATACTATGACAATTAAACCTCTAAGCCTTTTAACTTTAATTCATAATTTGGTCACTTTAATTAGGCTTTATACCAAAATAGCATAGCACATTTTATTTTACACATGTGGCCCACATGTTGGAATTTTCGAACAATCTCCCCTTGGGCCATATATGTAATAACCTTATAAATGTGCATGATTTTATAAGCACCAAAATTGGCTATTTATAACATAAGGTGTTTCTGAAACAATTTCGTCCATTAACTGCCTGAATGTTGGTAGGAAGAGGATAGAGTTTGGTTTGGTAAATTGAGTTAATTTCACTTTGAATCACTTGATAATCACTTATTAATATTTCTTATAAATAACTTAAATATTGCTTGCTATTATTGATAATAATAGACATTAACTTCTTAAAGTTATACCCTTGATCATATGCTAAAATGATTGCTTATATGGTTGTTTAATATGTTTAGATGATGATTGATTGATTATATACTTGCTTGATGTGGAAATAATTCACGTTAAATATACGTCGAATTTACACAAATGAAATCACTTTCCTATATGAATTATAAAAGTGTTACAGAATGGTTAAACCTCATTAAAATGATTTATAAATATTTTATAAACATTAAAATTCAATTCGGAGAAGTTTTGACAAGATATGAAATTGGAGTCAAAAATAGGCGCATCGCGTAACGGTAGTTCGCGATTTCGCATCATAAAATAATTCAATGTGTAAATTGGAATATAGCTCGGAATGATTCAAAATAAGAATTTTCAGAACTCTTATAACTATAGTTTTCAAATGAAGAAGAAAAATCAAGATTTCATTGAATAAAATTTGACTTATGTCCAAATCAAGTTTTTAAAAACATGGCGGTTAGGCAGTTTTGGGAACCAAAGTGGTAAATGCTTTAAAATTGATATTTTTAAATCTTTAAAAACATGAAATAAATTTTACAAATATGTTAAAATGTATTATAAGAGATTTGAGTTGTAAAACTGGACATATATGAAATGGAATTAGTGTTTTGAACAAAGAAGCTTTAAAAACACTATTCGCAGCAGTTTTTGCTACGGTTTCGGTAACTTTTGCAAATTATGGTTTTAACCTAATTATACTTTTCCAATCTTTTTAGTAATATTTTCAAATGAATAATTAAGTATTTTGAAGTTTTATAATTATTTTAAAGGAGTTTTAAATAAATGGTTAAAGGAAAATTATTTTAAACAATATTTGGAATTGTGTTAAGTAAATGAAAATCATCTCTAAAATGTCATATTTGATCAAATAACTTGACCGGCTTATGGGTGACAGAGAGATAGTCTCTAGACCCGAGCTTGGACAACCAGTGTCTGAGTTTCGCTCTAGCTATCCAGACTGGCCCAATGGAGGGGACAGTAAATTTGATTTACTTGGACCATATTATCCTAAGATAAAAAGAGATTTGGAGATTTCCAAAAGTTAAATAAGATTATGGTGATATATGAAATGTATTGGTTAAACTCTATATTAAATTCCAAGGAGGGAAGTCATACTATCCGTGTGAATTTAAAAGGTGATTTTACCATTATTCGACGAATAATAGGTGGTTGAATACAGAAATTAGTATTGAAGTATAATTAGTATAATTTCTATGGATCCTTTTTACTCAATACAAATTGGTTTGGGTTTATAGTAAACGATGTCTTAAATAACATTGTCTTTTAACCCATTTAAAGTTATGATTTGAAAATAAGAAATCTTTGTTAAGATTTAAATGAATGATTTGGAAATATTTTCCTAAGTAAAGGGCAAAATGATTTGGAAGTATTCCAAGATTTAAAAAGGGTTTAATTAACCAGAGAATTTTATAAATGAGGTCTAATTATCCCATATTTACTGAAACAAAATATGATTTAAAGATGTATATCTCTAAAGAGGTATTTTACTTGGATAAAAGATATTGATTAATTAAACAATAATCACCCACATACTTGACATCTTTTATCGATCATTGGTTCGGAGAAACCGAGGTCCGATTTGGGTGATTCTTATCTGAAAATCACTTCGAACCAATATATGTTCAAAAGTGAAAACATGTTGAAGACAATGATTTTAAAGATGGAGATCTTCATAATGAAGGGCTGCTTGCCACTAACCTCTAGGGTAATTCCTTTATCATATATATGGTGGAAGTGGTTCCTTCAATTTGAAATCTTCGATGCAAGGACTACTCGCTACTAATCCTAAGGGTGATTCCTAAACATGATGTAGTAGGAGAAGTGCCTTCGGTTTGTATAGACAAGTGTCTAACATTGCATTTCTATGAACACGTACATTGATCTCTACAAACATACATCTAATTGGTTGTGTAGGAGGTAACCCTTCCTATACTTAACACCCTTCTTTGAGATGTACGAGCTCAAAAGTTGTATTTTTATGGAAATCAATAATGTGTTATTAGAAATGGAAATGTGGCATTTAAAGTAGGATTTGTCATGTGAAAGGTAAACGTTACCTCAAGCCTCACATACCAGTAATGGCAAAAACAAGGTAGATGCGGCAGGGCTAAGTGGGTTGCACCCATAAGGATACGTTCATCGCCTTTCTTGATTACCCTCTATATATCGAGTTTGTTATGTATGCTATGAGACGTCTCGGATAGGTCGGGAATGACCGGGGTGATGTCATATTTGGTACTATCTCTAGTAAAGGTAGGGCGGTTCTATGTTGGTAGAGGTTGGAGCCTCAAGTGCATCCCTCTAGAGATGTACTGTCAGAAGGTAGTCCCTTACCTTGTCATTATATGAAATCCATTCCCCAATACGAGCCTTTTCTTTTCTTCACTCTGGAGCTTCTGGATCGCCACCTTGACTCCATGTAGGTTTGACCATGCTTCTTTAAGTGGTGGAGCTCGGTCTTGGTGCTTGGAAGAGGGGTGGCCATGGGTTGTGGAGAGGTGGGAGGTAATTTTGCATTATTTTTGGAGGTGGAATAACGTGGTATATATGTATGTATATATTTATTACTTTTGGCTATATCTTTTTATATATTTTTTCAAGAGAAGGGGTTTATTAGGAAGTATTAGAAAGGAGCTAAAGAAGAATAAGATGCTTGAGTTTTGAATGATAGAAATGTGAAGGGGTGGGTGTCTAATATCCAATTTGTCAAATTCTTTTAATATCACTTTTCAAACAAATTTTACATAGTTTGTCTGATTATTTTATAGAAAACCACAAACTAACTTATTTCTCCTTTTTAAAATATCATACACCTATTGCTTCACATTTCCCAGAAAACATTTTCACTGTTTTACTACTTAAATTGGATTAGACAATAGGAACCTAATTACTTAAGCCCACTTTTACCTAATAATGTCTTAAATGCATAAAATTTTCCGTTCTTCTTTCCAAAGGTCGTAAAATTAAGGTTTATTTCCAAATACAATGCTCAACTTGAATATGGAAATGCTTCAGCTATTCCTTTAAGTAAATGTGAGTCCTTACAACTACTACTAATAGGGTTTCTGCTTTGACTGGGGAGATTTGCCTTAAGGTCATAAAGTCCTCTTTCATATTATTATGCTTTATCTTCATCCCATTATATGGGTCCATTGTTGCTAATCTTCTTCATTCACCCATAAAATCCATAGTTTATTTACCACTTCTAGTTGGTATAAGAAACCTCTACTAGCATTTCTTACAAAAATAAATATGAAAGGTCCATCTATCCCCAAAAAATTATTCTCATTCTCACTATCTGTGTCTAGGAATTATTTTTCAACTTTCCCCACAGATAGTATAGGTACAAATAGAAGAAATTTTGATATATATAGATAAAATCTTCTTGAAAACATTTATCTATATATATATATTTATTTATTTATTTATTTATTTCCAAAACCCATTTTTGAAAACTTTTTGGAAAACCTTTTGAAAACCCATTTTTTTTCAAAAACCTTTCATGTACGTATTCTTAATACGTGCGTAATCCCTAGGGAATTCTAAACCTAAGCACTGATACCAAATGTAACAACCCACACTATCCGACACGAATCATGACAAGAAAATACAAGTTGTTGAGTTTTAAAAACACTATAGAGCATAATTACAGAGATAGAATTCTAAGGCATTCTACACTTTCAGATCTCATAGTGGAATGAATTAAAAATATAAATATAGAAAAATAGACATTTCATAAATCTCCAAAATACTTGATTTACAAAATATAATGTTTCCAAATTATAATGCAAGTTTACAGACTTCTAATACAATAAGTAACTGTAAGAGAACAATATAGAATATTAAAACTCCATCGTTGAGCTCCTTTCTTCCCCGTGCTATAACAAATTGCTGCTAACCTGTCATCCTGTGGTGGGGGTAAAAGAAAGAAAGGGGTGGGTTAGACAAAAGTCTGGTGAATGAGAACAAGACTGATAAAATGACTGAATGTAATTAATTCTGAGTCTACTCTAAGTGTCATAGCATGTAAATAGTGTGTTAGTGCATTCCTAAGGTCATATATCTAAGGATAGTAATCTAACTCACTGGGTTAGCTCTACAGGTAAAAACCTCCCACTATCGATCGACCAAACCAAGATCTACTGTCCCTTATCTACTCCACTACGCCTGGAGAGGCAGAACACGAAATTCACTCTCGCAAACTGACTCATCGAATGCACCCGCTCTCATCTCTCGATTGTAGTGGAAAACTGCCTCTTATTGCCTACTCTAGTGTTCACTGCATGCAAATCACTACAAGGACGAGCTCCCACCCAGTATCATCGTATTTCCTATGGCCGCTTATTATCCAACTCTAGCATCCACCGTTACCCATTGCATAAGAAAACGTGTCATACCTGAACCTCCTGTTAGGACCGGGCCCCCCTTAGGAAGTATTTCCGTCAGTGCTGCACCCACCCGTACGTAACACTCCCTGTAATTAAAGCAAATAAATCGCCCTCATCTTACTAAATCTAGTTTCTACTTCCACCTAACGTACCGTCCAATTACCAACGTCTACGGATCTTCTAGATCTTATCCACTTAGCGAAGTAAATTCGCCCTACAACTCAGCATTCATCAATTTCATTCATTAACTGGGCGTAAAGCCTAAAATCCCAATATATCCAATTATAAGTTGGACGGTCGACTTGGAAGCACCATAGGTCAACTGCCCACGGTCGACCTATCGTACTTAAGGCCGACCGTTCCAGTTGTTTTTCTTAGGTTTAGGGTTTTTCCATTTTTTATTACTGTGCAGTTAATTAATTTGTTAAACTAATTCAATTTAATTAATCTGGATGTCATTAACAATCTAAGAAATCCAAATTTCGGGTTCTACCATAATTTACATTTTAATATTTCAATTATAAATCAATTTGGGGTTTATATCAAAGTTTTACAGTTTTAATAGTAATTTCTAATTAGATTAATTAGATCCACAGATTGCCTGATATCAATTTAAATTAATAGTTTAATATAGGTGTTTAACAATCTAACCAACTTAGAAATAAATTTAAAACTAATTGATTTAAGCACATAATTAGATCTATGCCCACTCTCCTCGGTCCTAAGCTTCAGATCTAGTCTCCAAATAGTGTATTTGCCTTAGATCTACTTAGCCTTCCTTCCAATTTCTTGATCTCTCTTTTGATTTTTTATTTATATTAGGTTTTTAGGTTTGATTTGGGTATTAGGGTTTGAGAAGATAGAAAAATTGGCAGCACTTTGTTACTGTGTTTGAAAACTAGAATTTGGGTTTAGGTTTAGTATTAATTTATAGGGGTAATAAACTAATCATAGCCATTAGATCAACATCAAAAACATCATAACCATACCCCGTTTACTTGATCCCCACGCATGCAATATGGACCATCTAAATGAAGTAATACAGAACTAAAACCGCTCGATAATTAAGTGTTTCGGTCGACTGCCCCTAGGGTTGGGTCGACTGCCCATGGTCGACCTAGCCCTATTGAGGGATGACCTGAACCAACTTTTTTTCTTAGTTTTATTTTAATTTTCTATTAACTTCTCGACACTCGTAACTCTCTCATACTAACTCGGATTATGACATGAAAATCTTCCAGAAAATTGCTACGAACACAATGGTGCAAGTTTCGTAGCCAAATTCAAACTTTTGTGAAAATTTTGCTTTTAAATTCATTCTTAACTTTTATTCATATTTTCTTATTTATTCTGGAAATTTTCCGGGATGTTACATTCTCCCCTCTAAAGGATTTCGTCTTTGAAATCTTTAAGGACGAAAAATGCAACTAACAACTAGCAACCAAAGTCTACATCCATCTACTCATCCATCATCCACAGCAATAATAGTCCTTGATAATTCTAACACAATAATGCATTTATGCAAGTGTAATGCATATGAACCTTAACTAATGCAAAAGAGTACTCGGTCTATTGATTTAGTCGACCTCCAGTTTATGCAAGTATGCTTATGCTATGCATCTAAATGTATGCAAGATCCTAATGATAGACTGGTAATTCTACATGCATGCTCAACCATACAACCATATGCGACATCCATATGCGGAATATTCATATGTAGCAACAAATCAAGAACAATATGCATATGATATGAGTGTATGTACCTATATGACTGATCATTCTAACGTATGCCTAAAGGACTCAATATCCTAGCGCATAGAAATGCAACTATTTGCATCCATATACATCCATTAGCAACCATCACACATAACATGTCCTATAGACATGTTTAAAGCCATTCCTATCATCCAAAGGTCTCTACTAAAGGGTATGCCACCTAAATCCTAATTCAAAGGTAATCTAAGCCTCTCTAGCTAAAATTGCTTCACTAAGGTAAAACTTACCAAATATTATTTATGAAATAATAACTATATTTCAGTGTTGACTGAAAAACCGACATGGTTTTATTTCAATGTGAATGTTATGTATATCCATGATATAATAAACTAGATTATGATATTTGTAATGTATTGGAAAATACAAAAATATCTAAATTTTGTTAGCAGTTAATTTGGAATTATGGACTAAGCCCTAGTTTTAAGAAACAATTTTTTGATTATACGATTACGAATCTATGGTACTAGTAAATTATATCTCAGATGGTTAAGCATAAAGCACCCATTCAGTGGGAGCATCATAAGAGTTAATGAATTCTACGGACTGATACATATAGATATATGCAAGGTTTTAAATCTCCTTTATCTCATCCAAGATATCAACTCAAGATTTTCTCCAAAATCCGAGATTTGATAGCTTAGTTAGTTATTAGAGTTTAAATTTCCTTCATTTCAGCTGAGATATCTACCCGAGATTTTTTCCAAAATCCAAGATTTGAAACCTTGGATGTATGCAATCGAAAGTCTATTAATTCCAAAACGGTTCGACGTATTTCATTGTATTCACTGATGAGTTATCACAAATATGAACATGTGTATTTGATACACATGTAGTATGTATATGATAAGCTCATAGAAATATAAGATGTAAGTAAATTAAATAACATGCAAAAGAAAATAAAATGATTCGATGTGATCGAATACGTGAGTATATTGGAAAAAGTTCCGAACATACCTAAAAATGAATAAAGATTCAATCTCAAAAGTCACTCCGCCCGATGGTACATAATGATGAATCGATAAGGAGTAATCGAACTTTGTTTGATAAAGTATGATTAATGATGAGTGAAGTTGAGTTAACTTCTTTCTATAAGGTCATGTACTTAAGAGTAGTACACAAGGTCAAAATTAATTTCATCTAAATAATAGTTTACAAAATCATACAAGTTAAGAGTTTATAAGAAACCCCAACATGTCCTAGACCAAGGAGTTGGCAGGTTGTGCGAGTCGAAAGACAACATGTAATAATTGTACGTAAGGGATCTTGTATGAATCTCCCCAAAAGAATTTTGGGAACGATTGTCATTGGATGACCTATTTATGTTTTGTACATAAGTTTTGTAAACTAAAACCAAATCATTTTTATATATAAGGAAATTCATAAAGTGTTTATCAATACTAGTTCCATTACACAGAGAAACAACTGTTGTTTTAAGAAATACCAACTTCGTAGCAAATGAATTTCTTTTAAAAATTATTGGTGGTAAAATGGATTTGGATATGATCCAAAGAAGAAACTGATTACATGGGATGAAATGAAATTAACCTAACATAAATTGTAACGACCCTAGATTTTAATTTATTCAAATTGATAATTAAATGAATTTTTGAATAAAAATTTGTAAAATTAATTATAAAGTGATGCGAGTTTCCCCGAGTTCGAATGAATTCTGTATAAATCATTTGAATTTAAAATATTGTATATATATATGTATATATGTGGATATATATGTATTTGAGCATAGATGGGTAAATTTGAAATAATATATATACATATTTGATAAGAATTTAAATCGTAAATAAATGGTTTAATAATAATTTGAGTTTACAAAATAAAATAAATATTTAAGCTAGAAATAAATTAGTTAAAATTCAAACAAAGTAAATAAAATGCATAGTCAACAAAACAAAATACAAGACATCAAAAGACATTCAAGTGTGAAACCCTGTACAAAATACCCTGTAACTTCATTTTCTTATATCAAGCTCTTCATCCCATTTTCGTTCATTTCAAGCTGAGAAAATAAGTATCACCATTTTATAAACATAAAAAAAATCAAACTTAAACAACAATACAATCAACTCTACAAACCAGAGATCAAGGAAGTTTTTAGCTTTCAATTTCAAAGCCTGTTCCAACATGAAGTGCTCTGTTTCATTTCTCTGGAAAATTGGTGAGTAACTTTTGTTTTAAAACTTAAAAGTAAAAATCTGCTGAATACTTATCTGTGAGTAAAATCCTACCTCAAAAGTTAATCTATTTGTTTATTGATGTTGTGAGTAAACATACAATTTTTAACGTTTAAGTTTTGATAATTAGTTCATGAAATCGTATGGTTGCTATATATATTGAAAACAAGTTGTTCTGTGATGATTGGTTGTTTACTGGAAGCTCTGTTATCTGCTGTTCTTCAACATTTCAAGTTTCTGAACAAAGTAAAGCAGAGAAAGTTTTAAATACTCCTTCATATAAATAATTTAAACCTAAGAATTTAAGCTAATTAAGTTGTTTAACTTAATTTATAAGCCTGGAAGTTTATTTTGAAGCATGACAGTAGAAAATATATACTTTTTATTTAAGTACCAGCATAAAGAAATCAAAAATTAAAATTTGAATGTTTTAATTTGAAGATTTGATCCCATATCTTGATTTAGTATACAAAGTTAGGATTTTTAAAATAGAAATGATGATTTGTAAGAGAGTATTCAAGGTGCAGTTTGAAAAATAAAGCCAATATGCATTTTTACCAATTTCAATTGATTCAACAAATTTTAATTGCTGGAATTGGATGAGAGGCTAGTTGGATGATGTATAAACACAGGAAAAATGCTAAAACAATTATTCAATGCGATGATGTTTGTAACGAATCAAAAGTAGGTTTTTGTTCAAATATTTTTCGTCGCTCTGTAAAATGGGTTTTCATCGCCGTGATTTGATCGAGTGGATTGTGGTTTTGAGTGAAGGCCGAGGAAGGTATGGCCATGGCGTGGACGAAGTGGCTTGGCCTCCGGTGATGGGTGATGGCAGGATATGGCGATTTTCAGTGGGTTGTTCGAGTCGATGGTTTGAGCTTCAGGCGATTTTTCGATTTCGACATTTATTCGAAATTCTGGGTTGCGATTATGAGTTGGAGGGCGAATCATGATTTGCTGGAGGTAGCGTGAGCCACCGGAGGTGCGGCGAACCACCGTGCACGTGCACGGTAGCATATGGTGTCAGTAGTGGAGTGTTGGCCATCGCGGGTTTTTGCACGAGAAAATGGGATGTTTGCTTCAAGTTCAACCCTGGCGCGCGCGCGTGGTCGCAATGCGGCAGTTAAATTTTTATAACTTAAGCTAAAAAGAAGAAGAGAGAGCAGGTAGGAGTAGAAGAAAAAGAGAAAAGTGAGACGCGGGAAAAAGAAAAAGGGGGACTCGGAACTTACTCGAGTGAATGAGGTGGTTTCTCGGGTCTGATAATATTGCCTTAATACTTTAAGTATTTGATTAACAAAGATAATATTAATTAAATAAGTAATATTTGTTAGTGTCAAGTTAAATTTGATTAAGAATTTATTTAAAGAAGGTTTGTAAAAGAAGATGATTAATGTAAAGTATAAGGTAATTAAAAATGTAAAGTTTACTTATACTTGTAATTAAATTAATAACTTTAATTAAATTTGTAATTAGAAATTGACCTAGTGTTTAAATCAATTTTTATTTAAACTTAAGAACCTTAATTAATTTGAGGATAAACAATTGAAGGTTAATTAATTAATGAAATCGATTAAGGATGATCACTTATTATAATTAATTAAAGATAAATAATTAAAGGTTAATTATTTAATAATTAAAGATTGATTAATTAATAATTAATGGTTAGTAAATTTATTATAAATGATTAATTAATGATTAAATAATAATTAATCAAAATGATTTGTAAATTATTGATGTTAATTAACCAGGATTAGTAATTTATTCATAATAAATTTATCTGATCTGAATTAACCAGACAATTAACAAATCTTACTTATGAATGTTTGGATTCTATGGAATGTTGAATTATTTGATATCCCTGATATATGATGCTTAGTGATACATCCTGATTTATGTTGTGATCTGTAATTTACTTATCTGTGATCTGTGAATGAACGATAAGCGTGATAGTTAATACCGCTTATCAACTATATTTATGTATTTTAAATCTGTGATGATTGAATGATGTTGCACTACTGTGTAAACCCCTGGACCACACTTATACACACACCAATATGGATTTCACGTGGAAATCGGTTAAGTCACAATAATTTAAATTTGATGTTTTTGAAATTGAAATTTTAATTTCAATTGATTTTGAAATTGGAAATTTGGGTTTAAAATGAAAATCTTTTGAAATGAGTTTCAAGGATAAAAGTTATTTTGAATAACTTAATTAAGTTTTGAAAATTTAAATAATTGGATTTAAATTTGAATTCAAGTTTGAAATTGAATCCTATAATTTGAAACTAGGGATTAAAGATGCTGTACAAGTTATATATGGGTTAAACCATTTTAAAGGTTTTTGATTTGGGAATTTGAATTAAATTCATGGGTTTTAACTCATGTAAATATAACTGGATTTTTCCAAAACGAAAACTACTTGTTTTCAAATAATAATAGCTTTCATTTTAAGAAAGGATTTATAAATTGTGTTGAAAGGTTTCAAGTTTGAAATAAAAATTGAAATGTTTTGAAAACTATGAAATGAGTCTTTGATTCAAAGACCGAATGAGTTAATCCAACTTGAAATAAAATTGTTTTGAAAGGCTATGAATGAATCTTTGGAAACGAGTTTTGAAAGCTATAAGTTAAATCTTGACTTAAAGATTTAACGAGTTAATTCAATTGAAATAGAAATTGTTTTGAAATCCATAAATGGATCTTTGTGAATGTGGTTAACTTTGTGAATTGAATCTTTTTGTTTAAAAGATTGGAAATGGTAATTTGTTTAAACTATTTGAAAGAAAGTTTTAAATTATTAAGTTGTGACTTAATTGAAATCCCATATCCATATGTTTTAAATATTTCGCTCACTATTCGGGTTAGCCGGGAAAGGACCTTTGGGTCGTATAACCCATTCCGAATATGTGATACGTCGTAATGGATTGCATTTGATGACCGGTGTTGAAGACCGGATATTTTTGAAAACGGAAGGATTACCGTCGAGTTACTCTACATCGGCTGATCCCCAGTATAGAGGTTTTATCACCCTTAGTGACGGGAAGTCCGGACGTGATTAGAAAATTATCCGGATTTGCAAGGGCTTCGTAAGAAGTACCTTCGGTTCTGTTCAAACCCAGAACAGACTTGTATGGATTGTGTGTCTGACATTACAATTTGAGGTATAAAGCCGATTTCTTTCAAATACATTTCTGTTTGGTGGCGGAGAATTTATTCTCTTAGCTTAACACCCTTCTCTGAGACGTACGAGCTCAGAGGTTATGTAGTTGAAGGTTATCAGCAATATACTCCTAATTTGGTAATGTGACATGCTGAGTGTTGCTGTGTGATGATCATTTTTTGATCATTTGTGATATGATCATGTGTTTGATCATTTATCTTTGTGATCATTACTTTGATCATCTGTTGACCCAAAGCATGGCTTTGTGCCAAAGCGTAGCTTTGTGGACGAGACTTCGTCGAACCTCACACCCTGGAATGGTCAAAACAGGAAAGATGCGGCAAGGTTATTGGGGGTAGCGCCCCTTAGGGTATGTACATTTCCTTCTGGATAGAAGTGGTATCATGGTATGGAGCCCAGATACTTAACTTATGTGGATATCGCAAACATATTTATATCTTACTTTGTGATTTGTTGCTGGGGCCCTGGTTAAAGGTTGGTTACAACCGGGAGATGGCATGCTCGTGTCAGTAGTTACCCAGTTAGGGGTAACCCGGCCTTGTGTTGGCAGAGATCCGGTTAGGTTCTCGGGGCGTCTTTCCAGAGGCGTACCTATGTGGCAATGGGAAGTTCCTTGGCCTGACCATTTGTTGGAAATCCAAACTCCAATACGAACTTTGTACGGTATTAGTTGTAGAACCTGCCATTTACGTACGGTGGTCACCACTGTTTAGATGGTAGCTATAGTAGGCATAGTTCGGAATGTCTATGCTGGCTAAGATTTATATTATACTTTCGAAAAGTTTTCTGCACTTTGCACTTATAAAAATAATATTGAAAAGAATCTGTGTATCAAGCATGTTTGACTATCATAAGAAGAAATCTCCTCCAATTCTGCGTTTGCATTGTGTGTGTGGCGGGAGGTCTTATGGTAGTTTCATTTTCCAAAGCATTGCGAATTGACTTTAAATTCTTTTGGTGTTCGTTTTATAGATAAACTGTTTTTGTTGCTCACACCAGTCCCATGACTGATCCAGAGTTTATTGTTTCTTTCCTAAACTCTGGGTGCTCAAAATTTTCTACACGGGCAGTCTAGAGTTGGGTTTTTCAGATAGTCAGAATTAGTAGATTTTCTGGAGCTAGTTCAGTCTTTGGATATGGACTGCACTTGCTTATCTTTGTGCATCGTTATTGAGAGTTCAAGCTATTTCTGGATTGGCGTTTTGAAGATGGAGATTATCCGATGCTGGTGTTATCTATTTTCCTTCCGCTGCTATTTGTTGTATCGTATCTCTGATGTATATTGATATTCATTGTATAACTATGTTGTATCAGATATTGTATCAGATATTGTATATCAATGTATTATTCTTTTTCTTCCGCTGTGTTGTTATTTACTTAACTGTGTTATAAGCTCCGGCGACTCGGATTTGAACGGTCGAATCTATGGCATTCGAGTACGATGTAAAGTATGGATGTCGATTTTAGAGCGGGCAAAATCCGCACTCGTTACATTATAAATGAACACAACATATATGAGAGTCCAATGAGTATTCCCGCATATTAAAAAGAGACTAGGCATTTCTTATCAATATCGAGAGTAGATATTCCTCAGTTGTCAATTGAACCATTAAGAGTATTGACTCTTCCATATGGTATGATGCGCAAATCCAAAAGGATTCCAAGTACAGTATCAAAATACGATTTTGATAGTTGTACCTAAATGGATATGATCCATCAGCCGTGAATGAGTCTTCAAAAGCAAGACTAATGCAGATGAAATACGATGAACAACGTTGATAAGAATTACATCGTAAATTTCAATCGTTGAAATTAGTGTAATATATTCGTTATTCAACATGCTCAAGTTAACTTAGATTTACTCACAAAATTATCAATTAGTATGGCTTTGTGTTTTGGTACATATGTGTTGAAATGGAAAATTCTACACAATAATTTAGAATATACTATTTGCAGATAACAACCAAAGTGTCTCGAAGTAAGTGGGAGCGATATTGAGTTTATGGTTTTTCGGATATGATCTAATAAATGATATGAAAGTATCATTCTATAAGCATCAAAATTTGAATAAGTATTTTGATACAAATATCGAACGGTTTGATTTTTAGTCAAAATGCAGAGGAAGCGTGTGTCCATGAGAAAAAACATTAAAAGGTACAAAGATATTTTTGAATTATAAGAAAACAAACTATTGTTGATTACTAACGATGTACTTATGTTAAAATTATTAATAGTTTGGTTGTTTAATACATGATATTGGATTTGTAAATTATATCTTTTCCAATAAGTATAAAGGATGTTGGGAATGTCTCAAACGATATGCAAAGACACCTTATTAAAATGTTTTGTGTGGAACATGTAAGATGGATTCCTTGGGTATTGGCAATAGAAATTATCATACATATTGTATTGTTTACAATATCGTAGTTTGCTTATATATTTGATGATTGAAGCAAATATCAAATCCAAATTATGATCACTAAATGGTAATTTAGAGTATTCTTGAGTATTTACAAAATACTAGAGAATTGTTTACATAAACAACGAACTCCTTATGAAGGAGTGTTCAGACTCGAACTAGAGGCACCATGGGATTACGTACTGATAGTTATTGGATAACTATGGAATCATTCACTCGATATTTTTGTGTTAGTTAATATAACTAAGGTCAAAATGAAAATATTGATATGATAAAATTACACAGTTCTCTTAACTTGATAATATTATTGATCTTCAATGTGGAAGCTCCGCTTAGATTATAGTTAAATTGTGAAACGACATCCATCGGACAACTGTAGTTGGGTTGAGTGGAAGCATTGGAAGTGAAGCACTATTCAAGAGAGGGTTTGTCTCCTCAATTATATAAGCTTAGTACTACGATCAATTGAAGTGAACTCAAAGTCAAAGTCTCTGGTCAGAGCAGTTTGGTTAGTAATAATTGTTATTATTGAACCAAGGACTTTGTGTTTGGACTATAAAGTTGAATATGGACTATATTGGAATTGTAACGGCCCGGAAATTTTAACGATTTTTAATAACGTAATTAACTAAAATTTTCTTGAAATTAAATAATAAGATTTTATCAATGAAAAATTGATATTTGGTATGCGTCTATTTAAGCATAGCAAGTGGCAAATTTTTATTAGAAAATATTTAAGTTTGTTTAGTTGTGAAATTTTCAATTTAAAATTTTAAAATCAGTTAAATTTGATGAAAATAAAATATTTTTGAAACCTGAATATTTTTATATGATAAAAATGTAAATCATGTTCTGAGTGAGACGCCGTATTTCGTTTTGCCAAATTTGGACTGCACTAGCTCCGTTTATATTATTTTCGACGTTTTAGCAGCAGTTTTGGCAATGAATATCGAGTTTTGATAGGATAGTCATATCTCTCATATCTGTGTACCATCCCGTTCATCTCATCGTGCTAATCTCTGTAGTATATTCATTTGTGCATTTCGGTGTCCAATACAGGGCGAAATCTGCGAAACGATTAGCCGTATCGGTTTGCATTTTGGTCCTTTGGGTTTCCCTATGTCCTTTCATTATCCACCGTGAAACAAATAGCCACTTGTTTTAATATTTCCATCAATTCAACCGGTGGCTTTTGTTATTCCTATCTGGTTTGAATATATTTATGGTTCGTTCATTTAGCTCATTCTCTTCCTCTCTCTTTCTCGTGTTCTCTGTTATCTCTAAAAGAAAAATATAAAATAATATATAAGTTGCTTATATAATTCAGTTTGCTTTTGAGAACCTGCTGCTTTATCTCCAGTTTGCAAACCTAGTCGGCCTCATCACCTTCTTTCGCTCGACCAACCTTTCGGCCACTGCATGACCAAACCCTTCACCATCCTCGCACCTCCATGAAATAGCTCCACCCAGCCATTCCCTTTCATGTGCAGCTCGTCCTCACATGCAACCATCACCTGACAGTCCCTGCCGAAGCCACCCTTCCCCTTTACTCACACAGCTGAACCACCAGAGCAACCCACCTCTGCCAGTGAAGTCGTGCCCTCTGCCCATCAACCACACCCAAAGCAACGCCTGAATCTGAACACCACACCCAGTCCCCTCCAGAATCTGATCCGCCAGTACCCCTTCCATCTCCACCACGTAGATGACCTCGCCTCCCTCCCTTCGACTCCAACACCGCAGCCGAGCAAACTCCATGCCACCGCAAAATCACCCCTAGTTCTCACAGCCATCTCCCTCGTTGCCACGTTTTCTCGTCACCCATAGTGGCAGTTTTTCCCACATCGCAGCACCACAGACCCGCCCTCCATCACCAGACGCCGAACAACGCCACACCAATAGCAGCCTCCGGCCATACTCCATCCACTCCAGTCAACCGAGCCCACCTTCCTCCCTGTGGCGAACCTGAGCACAGCAGCTTCTATTTTATTATGGGTTTTAAATTAAAAATTGATTTTAATAAAATAATATATATAGACTTATTTTAGTATGTGTGTATACGTAGATTTCTAAATTATATGTTTGGAAATTTAAATTATAAGTTAAGTTGAAATGTAAATGATAAAATGTTACTTATAACTTTATTATTTTTAAAAATGTGAATAAATTTTAGATTTTTTTTTCTTCGATCTCGAGCCCACTTTGCTTTGCTTTATTCGTCGAATTCATGTTCATCGTGTTGTGCTTTGGAATTTGTGCTTGGATTCGTAACTTGTTGTGTGTCTAATTTCTCTAGCCTCGAAAGGTGAGTGATCACTTACGATTAACATTCTTATGTTTAGTAAATTTATTCACAGGAAATGACGATTTAAATATGTTGTTAAATTTAGTTTTTAGTGATTAAATTGTTGAATATGATATGTTATTGTTTAAATTGTTCACCTATGATTGATATATGACACCATAACATGTTGTATATATATTATATTTAAATTCATTAATTATGATATATGCTCATCATTGATATGTTATGTTATTTTATTATTATTTTATTGTTCTCACTCTGCAAGTTCCCTGATAGGTAGAAATCCCTAGGGTTGAAATGATACATATCCAAACGATATTATAGATTAGGGAAAATCGTTATGGGTTGAAATGATAAACCCAAGCGATTTTATTAATTTTGAAATTTTGGGATTGCGGGTTGAAATGATATATACCCGTAAATATTATATTATTGCGGATTGAAATGATAAATATCCGTATCACTTGACTATAGGATAGAAAATTATATACGGACATCGTTGGTCTATTTTGAAAATGATTTCCAAAGCTTTGAAAGAAAATACGTGGGTTTTAATAAATATTGATTTTTAAATATAATATAAAGATTTTAATTTTAAATATATGGGTAAAATTTAGATTTTTAAAATTATACGTTTTGGAAATTTTAAAATTATAAGTTAAGTCTTAAAATGTAAATTATAAAATTTTACTTATAGCTTTATTATTTTTAAAATATATAAAATAAGATTTAAAATAGATTTAATAATAATAAGATTTAAATTAATAATTAATTAATAAAATAAAATTTAATAAAAATTTAATTTAACCAATATATATATATATAATATGTTTTAAATACTTATTTACAGTTTATGTTAATATTTTTAATAGATTTTTGTAATAACTTTAATAAATAGAGGTTGGAAAGATAGATTAAAGTTGACTTGAAATTTTAAATTGGTTAAAATTTGAATTTAAATAAAGGATTGATTTGGAACTTATTGATTTTGAGATTTAAAGATATGATTTTATAACTTGATAACTTGACTTTGATTAAAGGCGATTAAATGAATAATTTAAAATTTAAATAAAATTGAAACTGAATATTTAATTTTGATTTAAATTTGTAATTTGAGAATTTACTTAAATGTTTAAAAAGGCGATTAAGTGAATATTTTCAGAAGTAAGTATAATTGAAGTTAGATATTTAATTTTTGATATTTGATTAAAATTTTGTAATTTGAAATTTATCTGAAGGTTATTAAAATGATTAAGTGAATATTTCAAATTTAAAGAAACTAAAGTTGAATTTTGAAAAATAAATGAAATTTATCAATTTGGGTTATTGTAAATTGTTTGAATATTTAAAGTTTGAAACTTATTGAATTGGAAGTGGTTTAAAATTTGTAGTTCAAACTTGGATTTGAAATCGATATAAATTAGAAATGGTTTTAATAAGAATTTGAATTGAACTTTAACCTTTTTAATTGGAATCGTTGAACTAAGATTGATTTAAATTGGATTTTGAATATAAAGTTGAT
This sequence comes from Allium fistulosum, assembly GCA_030737815.1. Lineage (NCBI taxonomy): Eukaryota > Viridiplantae > Streptophyta > Magnoliopsida > Asparagales > Amaryllidaceae > Allium > Allium fistulosum. Next base: position 74,902,941 of record CM060903.1, read on the forward strand.
TTGAATTGATTTGTGAAATTGGAAGAAACGATTCTAATTTGAAACTAATTCGATATAAACTCTTTTAATATATAAACTATTTTTTAATATATATACTATTTTAATCTATAACCTATTTTTAAATATAAACTATTTTAATGTATAACTATTTCAATATATAAACTACTTTCAATATTCAAACTGGTTAAGTTGGAACTGTTATGATTTAGATTTAATGGATTTAAATGCGAATACTGTTATATGATAGTTAACCTATTTTATGGTTATGATTATGGAAATGAATATGATTCAAAGTGATATGATTTCGAAAGTGGTATGATTTTGAAAGTAAATATGATTTCAAAAGTGATATGATTTCGAAATGAATATGATATTTTGATATGAAGTATAAACTGTTTGAAATGATAATGACCATGGTGTGAAATAAGCGTTTGGTTGTTAAAGAGACTGGAATCGGATATTGTCATACTCTCTGCCAATACCGAAAACCACTTTAACAACTGTGCACGTGGTGGAGATTCTAGAACGAAGTATGATGGTTTGGCGAACGTCTATATGAGGTATGAACACAACCCTGACTCCCTCGAGTCAGGTTGATGTGTCTAAAACAGGAGCTATACCGGGCCAAGTGGGGTCGCTCCCCTTATCGGCCACATTTCTTCGATACCATTCTATTACTTTGTGATTTGTTTGGGTGCACCTTTGATTTGGAAGTGTGTCTCGAGGTAGGCGGTAGTAACTGCTATGCATTACCACCAGTCCGGGAGTGCAAACGGTAGAATCCTACCCTGACATTGCCTCGCATGACTTGTCACATGCCTTATCGCACCTTCTACGAGTTTGTTTTGTGTCATACCTATGGAGTGCTCCTTGATAGCCCACCGGTTTGGTGGAGTTTACAGTACTGTATAGACTACGACATTTGTATAAAAATGTTTAAGGGGGATATGGGTAACGCCTTAACGCTAGTTTAATATTTTACTTTACTATAGACATTATATATGTAGCATATTGTACAATGTATGTAGATAGTTCCACGAATCCTTAGAGGATGGGAATCTCAAACATCCTTTAAGTTATATTGCATTTCTCTTGGACATTTCACTTGAGTTGCATAAGAATGTTAATCCTGACTCGAGTGTTTTGTGTTTTGCTTTATGCTCGGGTCGGACTGAGTGTCACAGTATTTGAGACTCACCTTTGTAGCTTGGAGCTTTGTTTTAAGATCTGTCTTTTATCTACTCTACTTTCAGTTATTTCAGATTGTTTATGATTCAGTCTTGTCATTGGCTTTTGTATTTGAGACTTCTTTGTACTTGAGATTTATATTGTATTTTGTTTTAGACTCTGATGTGTAGTAGCTTCATGAATTACTATTATCTATTCCGCTGCTTATTGTTGTATTACTCTGTGTCTGTGATTCTATGATTAATTTATTTACTGTATAGTCTGTATATGCTAAGTTTTGCCAATTATAAATTAACAGTCTATTGTTTTGAGCAATTCAAGTTTGGCATGTGTGGATGATTGTCGATTTGAATGGTTCGAAATAGCGGGTCGTTACAAGTGGTATCAAAGTTCTGGTTTAGGCAAAACTTAGCATATGGAGTAAAACTCATTAGAGATAGGGTAGTAATACCTTAGAATGAGTAGAATTAATCATAGAATCATCTTCGTTCGAGCTTGAAATCCTTAGTTAGAATTCTCCTTGATTTGGATTTTCCTTTGTTTTTTGGAACTTTACCTTTGTTCTAAATTCATTCTCGTCTTTTCGGTTCGTCTTCTTCTTGATAATGGAGATCCCATAGCTCTATTTTTGTTGATTTCTGTAATGAATTTGAGCATATCTTGCAACTTTGATTGGCAACTTTATCCTTGTGTGACTAATCCCATCGACGGTCCCGTCAACCTTAGCATTATTTGTAAAGGAGTGAAACTCCTTTACAACAGGCGTCGATTCACCGGAGATTTCTATGTCCTCAGTTTTGATGTTGTTATCTCTTGCAAAGCCCAAACCATTTCTCTTGTAGAAGACCATGGTTGTTCTCTTGTGATCGAATGTCGAATGCCTCAGGATTATGCAGGCAGTTTATCTTTTCGCTAGATGCTCAGCCTAGTGATCTCGACTTCACCCATGTTGTCCAACTCTTTTCGGATGTTTCGGTGAAGTCGCCTCCCTTTCCCCTAAGCGGGGAATTTAATTCTGCATCGATCTTATTCCGGAGCTCGACCCGTTGTCCTTCCTCCCAGGTGAATGGTTTCTATGAATGGTTAGTCATGCCCTTTGGATTAACCAATGCTCCTGCCTTCTTCATCGATCTCATGAATCGCATTTTCCACGATGTTTTCAACTAGTTTGTCCTGGGTTTTCGTTGATGATATTCTCGTCTTTTCTAAGTCAGAGAAGGAGCATGGTTCTCATTTGAGCCATCTTCTCCAACTCTTAGTCTCGGTTGACCCGGTTAAGGTCACCGCGATTAATATTAGTCTATCCATCTTTCCTCTTTTGTAATTTAATTATCTTATCTTCCTTTCGAGCCTATCTTCTTAGTTAGAATTTTCTTCGATTAGGGTCCCTCTAAATTTGAACCCCCATCCCAATTCTAAAATCCATTCTTGAACCATCCTATGAGGAAGTGTATTTGTAATTGATATAAATGTTTTATATTATGTTATTAGAGTTGTTAAGTTTGAATTTTGGGTTTCGATCAATTCGTTTGGCCAACGCTATTGATAGGAATTCCAAAACACTTGAACAGAGCAAACTGACAAAATATTGTTTTTGAAATTGGTAAATGAAATAATTTTATGCATGAATATATATATAAGTATAATTTTCTGAAATTAGATAGTTAACTGAATTTGTTGTTAGAAATGATAGTACTAGATTATCATTTATTGTTTTGTCAACATTCCTAAACCATTAACTATTGTTGTATGTTATAAGGAGTTGAAATTTTATATCCATGGTTTATAAATCTGATTTGCAAATGAAATGAATTTAAGGATTTGAGAATTTAATTTTCGGTGCATTTCACATTTGGTTTTCAAAGTTCTGAAAAAAATATTATTTGAAAGTATTTTCGAATGGTAATGTTTCCAAAGAATTTTAAAAGAAGTAAGTTAGTACTCTCCTCTTTTGTCGCTGGAAAATAATTTTGATGATGACTGTAGCATCATCGACATTCATTTTCGAGTCTCAAAGTGGGGAGACCAGCTAGTAGCTTTGCTATACTTTTGTTTTGGAAAAATGGATTTGATTTGAATTTCTTGAATATGATTTGATGTATAAAATATATATATATGTATATATTTATTTCAAAATGGTTTGAAGTGAAACCGAAAATTTAACTCTAAGTTTTATGTTAAGTGATAGTTTTCAATTATTGAAATGAAGCAATTTTTTTGAATAATTGGAAATGTCTAAAATGAGAAATGAAATTGAAGCAACTTGAAACAATTGAACTAGGATAAAATTTATTTTTATTATACTCAATTGCATTCTAAACATATATAACTTACCTAAAATATTCAAAAGTTAAAATATAATGTGAATATGTAATTGAAAGTTATACAAGAGAAATTTAAGTCATAAAATTGTTCAAAATAAATTTGCTTAATAGAAATGTTGTAAATAAAAAGGTAAATTTGTATATTGCTCAATTATACTCAGAAACATTAATAAAACACACCTGGAAAAAGTTTGAATATAATGAAAACATGTAATATAATAATATATGATATAAAATGTAAGTAATAAGATGTCCAAAAATGTAATTTTGTTAAGGGAATTTATAAAAAAAATTAATTGAATTGGTATAATAAAAGTTATACACTTAATCTATGTTATAAGATATGTTAAGTGGAATAAATTGAATAATAAAAATAAAATGCTATTTAAGTAAATGAATATGAATTTAAAAAAATAAACAGGTAATAAATAAATTTATATTTTGAAAACTGTTTGTGATACAAAAGTGAATTACAAAGAATTGTTGAAATTGAATTTATAAGTGGAATTAACTTAAGTGAGGTCGAATAGATTAAATAAATGAGTTAAACAAAATAAATTTTGTTTTGAAAGAAATTTTTTGTAACAAATATTAATAAATTGAAACAAATCAATTGAATGAAAATACATTGAATTGAAATCAAACAAAGTGTATACAATGAATATTTATTGATTGAATAAAATGGATTTAAACCAAATTAGTTGAATATAAATCAATTTAAAAACTAATGAAATTTATATGGTTTTCAAATTAATTTTTGTATTTGGTACTGTATTTTGAATCTATCTTTCCTTGCCATTGCATCTATTCTTCTATTTCATTCCTTTTCGGGGAAGAAAAGTTTTGAGTGGGGGAGAGTGTAACGACTCGGAAATTTTAACGATTTTTAATAACGTAATTAACTAAATTTTTCTTGAAATTAAATAATAAGATATTATCAATGAAAATTTGATATTTGGTATGCGTCTATTTAAGGATAGCAAGTGGCAAATTTTTATTGGAAAATATTTAAGTTTGTTTAGTTGTGAAATTTTCAATTTAAAATTTTCAAATTAGTTAAATTTGATGAAAACAAAATATTTTTGAAACCTGGATATTTATATATGATAAAAATGTAAATCATGTTCTGAATGAGACGTCGTATTTCGTTTCGCCAAATTTGGACTGCTCTAGCTCTGTTTATATTATTTTCGGCGTTTTAGCAGCAGTTTTGGCAGCGAATATCGAGTTTTGATAGGATAGTCGTATCTCTCATATCTGTGTACCATCCTGTTCGTCTCGTCATACTGATCTCCGCAGTATATTCATTTGTGCATTTCAGTGTCCTGTACGCGGCGAAATCTGTGAAACAATTAGCAGTATCGGTACGCATTTTGGTCCTTTGGGTTTCCCTGTGTCCTTTCATTATCCACCGTGAAACAAATAGCCACTTGTTTTAATATTTCCATCAATTCAATCTGTGGCTTTTGTTATTCCTATTTGGTTTGAATATATTTATGGTTCGTTCATTTAGCTCATTCTCTTCCTCTCTCTTTCTCGTGTTCTCTGTTATCTCTAAAAGAAAATTATAAAATAATATATAAGTTGATTTTTTAATTCAATTCGCTTTTGAGAACCTACTGCTTTATCTCCAGTTTGCAAACCTAGTCGGCCTCGTCACCTTCTTTCGCTCGACCAACCTTTCCGCCACTGCATGACCAAACCCTTCACTGGCGTCGCACCTCCACGAAATAGCTCCACCCAGCCATTCCCCTTCGTGTGCATCTCGTCCTCACATGCAACCATCACCTGACAGTCCCTGCCGAAGCCACCCTTCCCCTTTACTTACACAGCTGAACCGCCAGAGCAACCCGTCTCCGCCTATGAAGCCGTGCCCTTCGCCCATCAACCACACCCAAAGCAACGCCTGAATCCAAACACCACACCCAGTCCCCTCCAGAACCCGATCCGCCAATACCCCTTCCATCTCCACCACGTAGATGACCTCGCCTCCCTCCCTTCAACTCCAACACCGCAGCCGAGCAAACTCCATGCCACCGCCAGATCACCCCTAGTTCTCACAGCCATCTCCCTCTTTGCCACATTTTCTCGTCACCCATAGTAGCAGTTTTTCCCACATCGCAACAACACAGACCCGCCCTCCATCACCTGACGCCGAACAACGCCACACCAATAGCAGCCTCCGGCCATACTCCATACACTCCAGTCAACCGAGTCCACCTTCCTCCCTGTGGCAAACCCGAGCACAACAGCTTCTGTTTTATTATGGGTTTTAAATTAAAAATTGATTTTTATAAAATAATATATATAGATTTATTTTAGTATGTGTGTATATGTAGATTTCTAAATTATATGTTTGGAAATTTAAATTATAAGTTAAGTTGAAATGTAAATTATAAAATGTTACTTATAACTTTATTATTTTTAAATATGTGAATAAATTTTAGATTTAAAAAAAATTATATATTTTGTTTTCTTCGATCTCGAGTCCAATTTGCTTTGCTTTGTTCGTCGAATTCGTGTTCATTGTGCTGTGCTTTGGAATTTGTGCTTGGATTCGTAGCTTGTTGTGTGTCTAATTTCTCTAGGCTCGAAAGGTGAGCGATCACTCACGATTAACATTCGTATGTTTAGTAAATTTATCCATAGGAAATGACGATTTAAATATGTTGTTAAATTTAATTTGTTAGTGATTAAATTGTTGAATATGATATGTTATTATTTAAATTGTTCACCTATGGTTGATATATGACACCATAACAAGTTGTATATATATTATATTTAAGTTTGTTAATTATGATATATGCTCATCATTGATAAGTTATGTTATTTTATTATTATTTTATTGTTCTCACTCTGTAAGTTCCCTGATAGTTAGAAATCCCTATGGGTTGAAATGATACATACCCGAACGATATTATAGATTAGGGAAAATCATTATGGGTTGAAATGATAAACCCAAGCGATTTTATGATTTTGAAATTTTGAGATTGCGGGTTGAAATGATATATAACCGTAAATATTAAATTATTGTGGATTGAAATGATAAATATCTATATCACTTGACCATAGGATAGAAAATTATATGCGGACACCGTTGGTCTATTTTGAAAATGAGTTCCAAAGCTTTGAAAGAAAATATGTGGATTTTAATAAATATTGATTTTTAAATATAATATAAAGATTTTAATTTTAAATATATGTGTAAAATTTAGATTTTTAAAATTATATGTTTTGGAAATTTTAAAATTATAAGTTAAGTTTTAAAATGTAAATTATAAAATTTTACTTATAGCTTTATTATTTTTAAAATATATAAAATAAGATCTAAATTAATAATTAATTAATATAATAAAATTTAATAAAAAATTAATTTAACCAATATATATAATATGTTTTAAATATTTATTTACAGTTTATATTAATATTTTTAATGGATTTTTATAACAACTTTAATAAATAGAGGTTGGAAAGGTAAATTAAAGTTGACTTGAAATTTTAAATTGGTTAAAATTTGAATTTAAATAAAAGTTTAATTTGGAAGTTAATTATTTTAAGATTTAAAGATATAATTTTATAACTTGATAACTTGACTTTGATTAAAGGCGATTAAATGAATAATTTAACATTTAAATAAAATTGAAACTAAATATTTAATTTTGATTTAAATTTGTAATTTTAGAATTTACTTAAATGTTTAAAAAGGTGATTAAGTGAATATTTTCAGAAGTAAGTATAATTAAAGTTAGATATTTAATTTTTTTGTTTTTGATTAAAATTTTGTAATTTGAGATTTATTTTGTAACAACCCTGTTTTCGAAGCCGTAATATTCTACAAATTTAATTAAAGTAGTAGTATTCGAATTCAATTTTGGATAATTAGTGTTTTCAAAATAAGATTTTATTTAATTAAAGTCTATTTAAAAATAGATTTTGTTTTAACAAATTGAATTATTTATTAAAATAATTTTTAGAAGATATATTAATCTAGATTAAAGTGTTATTATTGAATTTGAAATATTTAAAGTATAAATAGTTTTGTATAATTGAAACAGATGAAAAAATATATATGTATATTCGATATTCACTAAAATCGATAAATTGACGAAGATCGATAAATTTATTTATATCAGTTCAATGAATAATTAAATAAAGTGAAACGATATTGGATTAAATGAAAGTGTGTTGTTGTTAAGATGCATGTATTCAAAAAAAATATTAATTAAGTGTACGTCAATTTAAAACTAAATTGGAATAAAGTTTAAATAAAGTAAAACGAGTTGTTTAAAAATAAAAGGAAAAAGAAAATATATAATATTCCTTAATAATTAAGCCCATTCCTTATTATCAAACCAACCTGCATCCCTTATTCTCATCCGATTTGCCACATTGTCTGTTATTTTCAAAAACCCTAAAAATCAAAATCGAGATTCCAAAAAAAACAATATAAAACAACAACAGCGAACGAATCGCGCTGGTGACCGATCGAAAGCGTGGAGATTGGAGGCGCGTTCGTGGAGGCTGGCATGGGCTTATGGCTCGTTGCGCAATTGTAGGAAGGGCGGAAGTGGCTGGAACGTCGCGAGTTGGATGGATATCGATTTGGCGATGTTTGAACTTGGTGAAGTACTTCGACGATGGCGGGTGTTCTGGTGCTTGGTGAGATTGACGTGCGCAAGTGAGCCAGCATGCTAGAAGAGGCTACGTACGATCTGGGCAGTGGAAGTTGTGACCTAGATGGTCAAGGCAGGGTTTGGTAGCAAGCTTCGAGGCCGCAATTCGTGAGGAGATGACGTGGTGGATGCAACTAGGGCTAAGGTTGATCGAAGCTGATAGTGCAATCTCGACAATGGTTTGTCAAGCGTATTAATGCGTGCAAGCAATGATTAGGTGAGATAACATTCTCACTCATCTATATCTATAATTACTGATTCTTTGAATTGAATTACTGCCTTGGAATAATCGCTGAATGAATTGAATTAACCAAATTGAAGTAGGAACTTAACTTTAGAAAACCGTGTATTGTTTATTGGATATTAGCACAAAAACACACAGTAAGCACATATGTGAGTTATTTTAATTAACTCACTGTAACGACCCGTAATTTTCGATAATTAAAAATAGCTGATTTAACAAGGTTTTGTGATTTAATGTTGGAAGAAATAAAATTTGTGGTTAAATAATAAGAATGTAATTGGATTAAAATGTAATAGTTTTAATTTAAGGTAATTTAAAATTGATTTGAATGTAATTCCAATTAATTGAAATGATTAAAAAGTTGTAATTGGATATAGATTGTAAATTAATTGTAATAATGGGTGTATTAATTGATAATTGGATTAAAAGAGTAATTGATAATTTAAATGTTGATCAATTAATGAAATAGTCTGTAATATATTGAATTGGATAAAATTTGTGTAATGTGAGTTGCTATAACATTTGTTTGTAAATAATAAACTTACAAATGTTATTAAATGTAGAAAATGTGACAATTGTTATTTGTTTTCAATTTATTTAATCAATTATAATTAAATGTAACTAAATGTTATTTTAAAATGAGTTAAGAGGATAACTGCAAAAGGTGAATGCAATAAAATGTATAGAAATGTTAATTATATTCACAAGACAATAATTGATGTAATAAAAAGAGTGAAATAAGGATAAATTTATTTATTGGGATTTAAATCGTAATAAAATGGACAAAGATTCAATGTAATTGAAATATTGCAACTAATATGGTAAGGATGATAATTGGAGAATATTAGTGTAATAAAATGTAAAACAATGTTAATTATGCCCATAGAGTAATGATTGATTAAATAAAAAGATCAAAACCAAATTTAATCAATTTATTGGAATTAAATTTTAATTAATTGGATTAATTGCAGTTGAAACTGAACACGGTATTTATGAAAATAATTAACATTGAATTGACATGTAAATTTGTTTTTAAATTATTGTAAATGTATAAGTGATCAAAATGATGAAATTTGTTAAGTATCAAATTCGAATGGGAAAAGTGATTTAATTAATTTAATATTAATTTACTTAATTAACGTGAAAATAACCATTTTGGCCACTGTCTCGGGTTTCGATGAAACCTGTTTCATCGGTTCCGTAACGGTGAATTATTGTAAGGCTTCAAGTTTCGTAGCGATCGGACTTGTCGTTTGATCGTACGGACTCGAAACGTGTAGAAATCAAATTTATTAAATTCAATTGAAATCAATTTGAAATAAGCTGATTTTAAAGCTAACTTCTTCATACGATGGAACTAGGACTTGAAACCTGTTCCATTGAGTTTAAAATTATCAAAAAAATCTATTTTGATGTATATGATGCCACTTTCGTTTCGGAAGCGAAACGGGCTTTTCGGGTCGTATTTGTCATTTCAAATCAATTCGGCTATTATTCATTTCTTATCGGGCTTCGTTATATATTGTTTTATTCTAAACCTAGCATTTGGACTTTTGACGATCAATTCATTAAAATCTAATTAATATAATTTACATCTATTTAATCTATTTTAAACCTATTTAAATCATTTTAAATCTAATTAAATAAAATTTAAATCTATCTAAACTATTTTTACTATTTAAACTATTTTAGTCTAATTTAAACTATTTTTTTTAAACTATTTATGACTATCTAAACTATTTTCTAAAATTTCAGACTGTGTAAAGTTGAAGTATTTATATTTAAATCCTTGATGATGATATAACCTAAGTTGGAATTTAGAATTGATACCTTTTTGTGAAACGGCATATTTGAGTAAATATGATGATTTTGAAACTAGGATTTAATTAACCTATCTTATCGATAAATTCAAAAGTGAATATGGTTTTGAAGGTAATTATGATTTCGAAAGTGATATGGTTTGAATCGAATATAATATTTTGATGTTGGCTATGAAATGGTTTTGGAAATGTCAAAGAACCATCCGGTGTGAAATAAGCGTTTGGTTGTTAAAGAGACCGGGATCAGATATTGTCATACTCTCTACCAATACCGAAAACCACTTTAATGACTGTGTATGTTGTGGAGATACCAGAAGTTAAGTACGATGGTTTGGTGAATGATTCTGTATGAGGTATTTACGTGACTCTGACTCCCGTGAGTCGGCTTAGATGTGACTAAAACAGGAGTTATACCTGGGCCAAGTGAGGTCATTCCTCCGATCAAACATGCTTCTTCGATACCATATTATGACTTTGTGATTGATTTGGTGGCCACCCCTCAATTTTGATTATGGGAGTGTGTTCCGAGGTGGGCGGTAGTAGCTGCTATGCATTACCACCGGCCCGGTTCTGCAATTGGTAAATCTACCCTGGCATTGCCTCGAGTGTCGTGTTCACATGCCCTATCGCGCCTTCTACGAGTTTGGTTTGTACCATACCTATGGAGTGCACTCTGATAGCCCTCCAGTTTATGGAGGAATTACGGTACTGTATAGACTATGGGAATATATAAAAATGTGTTAAGGGGGATATGGGTAACGCCTTAATGCTATTTTAATACTTTACTTTACTGTAGACACTATTATAATAGCGTATTGTACTACATAGTAGATAGTTTAACGGATCCTTAGGAGATGGAAATCCCGAACATCTCTTAAGTTACTGCACTCACGTTGATACTAGATAGGAGATGTCAAACCCCATAAACATCTCTGACGCCGTTACACTCATATTTATTTACTGTTGATTTAACTTACATAAGATCTTTTAGTTCTGACTCGAGTGTTTTGTCTTTTCAATTCGCTCGGGTCAGCCTGAGCTTTTCAGTTTATCGAAGACTGACGAAGATTTTGTACTATCATTACTTATTATATTTATTCCACTGCATCATGTTGTTCCGCTGCATTTATTTATTATTTATTCTTGTTTTATGTAACTCTGATCTGTATTATAAAGGTTTAATCAATGTTATTTGTAAACAGCTTAATAAAATGTTTATTTGATTATTATATTTTGTCATTCCGCTGCGAGATTCTGTATTTGTTTTCTTTCTTTCTCTGTTTTTTTTTTCTATTTACCCCATAACAATATGCCCTTTTGAATGGTTTGAGTCTAACGTGTGTGGTTTATCGTCGATTTAAACCGTCCGAAAAGACAGGCCGTTACACTCACACACCTATATCTAGATTAGTATATCCCCATTCCATATGCCTTGCAATAGTATGAATTGCGTATCTTTTGGGCAGTAATTAGATGAAATTTTTTTAATTTGCATGCTATGGATTCAACTGGTTTGATGCTTGATTTGGTTGAATTGTATGTTATAAATATTGGATTTTATCGCATTATCGATTATGAAATTGCATAATATTAAAAACCATCAAAAGATGTTCTATCTTTTGTAGTTAAATTATATGATTGTTGTGTAGGGTTTATATGATTGGAGTTGTCGAAAAACAACTCGGGTTGCTAAACAGTTTCGTGTTATGGAATTGTATTTTATAGAGCGTTGTTGGCTCTAGATAATGCATTTTAATTTCTGATTCTTTGTTGCATTTGATTCTTTAATTTTGAGGTATATACAATTTATATTCTATGAAACTCGAAATTTTTTAATAATAATATATTATATATATATAATATATTATATATATATAATATATTATATATATATAATATATTGTAAACTTTAACTTTTTCGAATGGCGGCTGCTGCATCTTCGTCCTCTAATCAAAACCCTAATTCGTCAAATCTAACCTTGTCTGCAGATCAGGAAGGAGAAGACGATGATAATTGGCAAGAAGTCAGGAGAAAAGGAAAGTAGAAGGTGGCGGCAAACCCTAGCGTTAATCAAATACGATCGACTTATGCTGATGCGCTCAAATCTCAAGTTTTTTCAAAAGAAAGGAATAAAAGCTGGACTCAAGCTACAGGCTGCAAAGATAGTATAGATAGCAACATTCGATTCTATGAGAAAACGGAAGATGAAAAAGGAGTGTTTGCAGAAATTGATGAAGAGGATTTTGTCGAAGCTTCAAGCATGTGGAAGAATTCGATTTACATTTACATGGCAGGAAAGAGACCTTATTATATTCACTTTAACGCTTACATTAAAAGAGAGTGGAAACCACAAGGAGGATGGAGCATCTTTGCGAGAGAAAATGGTTATTATCTGGTCAAATTTGATATGGAATCTGATTGTAAAAATGTTATAGACAATGGTCCATGGTTTATGGATAGCAAATTATTATTTATCAAAAGGTGGGAGGCAAATCTACAATTGGAGAGGGATATGCTAGATTCACACCCTATCTGGATTAGATTAATTAATCTTAATTTGGCTCTATGGAGTAGCGGGGGATTAGTAAACTGGCTAGTCTCATAGGAAAGCCAATTAAGATGGACGAAGATACAAAACATCTTAGAAAGCTAAGATTTGCAAGGGTTCTGGTAGAGATATCTGCAGAGTCAAAATTACCAAACAAAATACGAGCTAAAGACAGTTCTGGAAAGGAGTATGTTCAAGATGTGGAATATGAATTTATTCCTCCAAAATGTTCACAGTGCTTATGTTTTGGTCATACACAAATGCAATGCACAAGAAGTAGTACTCAAGAGTGGAGGATCAAGGAAAAAACAGTAGAACAGCAAAAAACTAATGATCAGGAGAGCAGCTCAGAGGAAAGGATTAATAATATACAACATAGTCAAAATGAGGAGTTGGTTAGAACATTACAAGTACTACAAAAAACATCAGATGGGACTATTAACAATGCATCACCAGTCATCCAAAATATACAAAGCTGTATCAGTACTGTTACTGATTCAATACATCAAAATACTGTTGATAACCAAACGCCTCCTGGCTGCCTAAGTTCTGCAGAGGAAAACCCGAAGCAATCGGAGCATTTGAATAACTTGGCACAGGAGAAGGAGCAGGAATAGGAGTTTGAAGATTTATACCAGAATGAAGTGGAACCTGAAATAGTAGAAGACATTAATAAAATGAACTTAAATCTGGGTTCTAGTGATGAGGAGTTAAATGATGATACAAAAACAAGAACTTACACTAAACCAAATCAGTAATACATAGAACAGTTCAATAAGAATGCAAGTAAGCATGGCCCAAAGAACATTGCTCCTAGGAACTTGAGGAGTAATAAAGCACCATCCTCCCAATGACAATAATTTGCTGGAATGTTAGAGGTCTTAATAGTGATGAGAGACAATTAGACCTCTTTAATTTAAGAAATAAATATAAACCATCATTACTTGGTTTACTAGAAAATAAAATGAATAATGATAGTATAAATAATTTCCATTCTATTTTGGGGGCAAATTAGAGTATTTATCATAATAATTCTAATAATTGTAAAGGAAGGATATTAGTTGCTTGGTGTATTGAATTCTGGTCATGTAATATGACAAGTAAGGATGATCAGCAAATTACAATAAAAGCTGCAAACAAGGGAGGATTAAAAATTAATATCACTTTTATGTATGCCAATAATCTTGCTACAAAACGCGCTGGTCTCTGGGATCAAATTAAAAAATTGTCAAATCAAGTAGATGGTCCATGGGTAACAATGGGAGACTATAATGCAATGTTGAGAGCAGAAGATAAAGTTGGAGGTCTCACACTAAAAGCTTCCCAGCTGGAGGAATTCAATGATTGTGTTGTAGCTGCAGGATTGACGGAAGTAGCCCACACTGGACTAAAATACACATGGAGAAGTGGAGAAGTTAGAAAGATAGCCTGCAAACTGGATAGAGTTTTAGCAAATTCAGATGCTATTAACTTGTTCCCATCAATGAAAGTCAATATTCTACCTTGCTCTACAAGTGACCACTCCCCTCTCTTAGTCGAACTTATTCAACTTAACATTGAGAAAGGTAAACCATTTAGATATGCTAACTATTGGCCTTTATGCAAAGACTACTATAAAGCAGCAGACTTTTCCAAACTTGATATATTTGAGGGTAATAATTCTTTTGTTCTAATAATGATTCTTAAACATATTAAGTTGAGAATTAAAGAATGGAACAAATGTAGAATAAAGTAAGGTAATATGGTTGCTCAACTTCAGGAAACACTAGGTAACATCCAATCCAGATTGGATACAGACCCTTACAATGATGAATTAAAAAGTGATTTTTTTGAAGTACAACAAGAACTCAAAAATGCTTTGCAAATTCAAGCTAGGGAGCTAAAACAAAAAGCTAAAGAAAAATGGCTGACAGAGGGTGATGAAAGCTCAAAATTCTTTTACACAAAAATGTCCATCAGACAGAATTATAATAATTTACAAAATTTTGTTGATGATAAGGGTGAACTGGTTACTAATTTGAGGTGTCTTGAAAAAGATGCAATATATTATTTCACTGATCTATTTAATGGTAATTACCCTCAAAAATTACCTGACATTAAAACCAGATGCCTGGTTACTGAAAGTGGGAGGCACATGCTGTCTAGGGATATTGAAACCAGGGAAATTAAGGAAGCTATGAAATCCATTCATCATGACTCCAGCCCAGGGCCAGATGGGTTGGGTTCTCATTTCTATGTAACCCACTGGGAGGATCTGAAAGTAAAACTGAGGTTAGCTTACCAGGAAGCACTAGACTCTGGGAAAATCATAAAAGAAATGAACCACACTTTCATATGTCTAATTCCAAAAAAAGAAAAACCAACTCAGATTCAGGATTATAGACCTATTTCGTGCTGCAATGTGTCTTACAAAATCTTGAGTAAAATCATTTGTAATAGAATTAAACCAATTCTAAATGAATGCATTAGTGAATGTCAAAGTGCATTTATTAAAGAAAGGAGCATATCTGAAAATTCTCTGCTAGCTCATGAGTTGGTTAGGAATTTTAAAAAGAAGGGAGCTGGAAAATTTTGTCTAAAGGTGGATTCAAAAATCTTATGACAAAATAAATAGAAGCTTCATCATTCACATGCTAAAAAGTATGGGTTTCCCGGGAAATTTTTTGAATCTTATTGAAGAATGCATATGCTCTCCAACCTATTCTGTCTAAATAAATGGAGTTCCAAAAGGCTTTATCAAAAGTAATAGGGGGCTGAGACAAGGCGACCCTTTATCCCTATATTTATTTGCAGTGGCCATGGAATATTTTTCCCTACAAATGGAAATATACACTCATAAAAATATTATCCAGCCAGTTTATAAAATCCAACCACTAATAACACATCTCCTATATGCTGATGATCTTATTATTTGCTACAAAGCTTCAAATGCTATAATTAGGGGGATGAAAGAAATATTTCAAAAACTGGAAAACCTAGCAGGTTTGAAAGTTAATGAACAAAAGACAAAATGCTATTTTAATGAGAACTGCATAAACAAAGAACAATTTTGTTCCCTCCTGAATTATGAAGAGAGTCATCTGCCAGTCAAATATCTTGGTGTGCCATTATCAACAAATGTGATTACAGATAGAGAGTGTGGAGTCCTGGTAATAAAAATTAGAAATAAATTACAAAGCTGGAGTTCAAAATTACTTTCCTTTGCTGGTAGGATAGAACTGGTTCACTCTGTCATAACATCTATGGTCAGATTTTGGATACAGACATTTCAAATTCCAAGTGCTTCTATTGAAAAAATTGAAAGTGTTTGTGCAAACTTCATCTGGAGAGGGGGGATTCATAAAATATCATATCAAACATTATGCAAACCCAAAAAGGAAGGAGGTGTGGGTCTCAAAAATCTCAGAGACTTAAAAAAAGCATATGCAACAAAAATTGCTTGGAAAATATTAAAAGGAAAAGGTCTTTGGGCTACTTGGATGAGAAATAGATATTTAAAAGATAATTTCTGGATACAAAGAGAGGACCCAAATACATCAGGTACATGGAAAACAATCTTAAGAGCTAGAAGTGATCTTAAAATTTTAGTAAACAGGAAAATTGCAAATGGTAAATGCACGAGCTTCTGGTTTGACCCCTGGTTGAATAATGAGAGTATTATAAACAAGCTAGGTTGGGATAGTTTCAATGCATATGGAGGGAGAGATTTTATGTTAGATAAAATTATCCAAGGTAAAACATGGTGCCTTCCTCCTGACTCTCCAGCTAACCAAATCAAACAGGAAATTATGAATATTACTTTATGTGAGAACCCATCAGATACTTGGATATGGCAACCAAATAATAAAGACTTTAGCTTGAAAACTGCATGGGAACATCTGAGGGAAAGAAGCAATGAAATTAAGTGGGCGCAAATTGTATGGAATAGAGCTAGCACACCAAAAATGTCGCACACAATTTATAAAGCTCTACTAAATAGACTACCTACAAAGGACAGGCTCAAAAAGTGGGGGATTTTGAAAGAATCGGATTGTGTTTTTTGTAAACAAGAGGAAGAAAATCATAAACATGTCTTTTTTCAATGTTCATTTACTAGACAAGTCTGGGACAACCAAAAATCAGTTCTAAACTGTAATTTTCAAGATTACTGCCTAAGTGACATTGCGACTTACCTGACACGAAGTTGGAAATCCAAAAGCTTGGTAGGGAAAATGGCTTCCATTTTGTTGACTACTACTGTTTGGCATGTATGGAGAGAAAGAAATAGACGCATTTTCCAAAACAATTTCAAAAACAGACAGCAAATTAATGAAATGATTAAAAGAGATGTTCGAATTATCATGAAAAGAGCAGGGAAACTTACAGACCTATCAACTGTTGAACTAAATGCATTGAAGATGCTGGGACTAGAAGCACATAATACTGAGATTCAGATGGTGCGGCCATGGATTCCTCCGTGAAAAGCAAGTAGGAAGATGAAGCAGTTTTTTCTTTTTATTATTTAATGCTGGAATGAACTGTAAAACACATTGAACTAATATTATCTATATGGGTCGGGCCGACCTTGGATTTGTGTTTTGGGCTGAGAAATAAAGTTTACCCATTTTCAAAATATATATATATATATATTAACTCAAAGCATTTTGGAAGAATAGTTTAGAGAATCATTTTTATAAGATATATAGTTTGAAATTGCTTTGTAAAGTGTATAATTTATACTTACGATGATAATATTTAAAAAATTAAAGTATTATTGTTAGAAAATATTTTTAGAAAAAATATATTTGGAAAGCAAAGGTTTAATATACATATATATATGTATGTATGTATGTATGTATGTATGTATGTATGTATATCACGAATTTGTTTGAAAAGAGATGATTTTTCTTTATACTAGCAAATTATGAATTTTTATCTATTTATAAATAGTAAAAAGGGATTTGTAATAAATTCAAAGGTTTTGGTAAAATTATCAATAATGCATATAATTATATATTTCGAAAGAGATTTTCTTATTATTTTTAAATTTTAAATCGAAGTAAATTTTATAAAATCCTTCTTTAAATTAAAATTTGGATTAATAATTTTAATTGGATTTTAAATTGGAAAATTGAACGATTTCCATTTCTATTGGATTTCGTGCTTTTCTATGAAACAAAGAATTTCAATAAACCATTGAATCATCGGATTGGTATAGGAATTTTCGTACAATTCTTGAGTTTATTACTATAATTTGTTGAACAGAGTTTGAGTGAAAATTACCAGCATTTAGTAAATACTTGAATTTACCTTCTGGTATGGGACAGTTAGCTAAATTCTTGTAATTACTGGAGTGACAATAATTAACACTTAGAGTTGTATTATCTTAGGGTGTTCGGATTTCGGACCGATGGATCCCCGAGAGAAGATAACTCATTTTTCATCGATCTGAGAATCGATACATTTTTAGATTTGGGTAGGAAGATCTCTTTCGGAAGATCTGTTATGGTGTAAATACGGTTGTCTCTTTCGGAAGGCAGATTTTTACATGCATCGTAGTCTATAGATACTACAACCTATTAGTTTATTTTGTTATATACAGTTAGACTATGTTTACCTCTTTCGGAAGGTAAATTTGCATAGGATAGATTAGGTACACGGCTGCTCTTTTTTTTGAGCGGTGTCCCTAATCTGCAGTCTCTTTCAGAAGGCTTTCTTTCTATGCAGCGGGTCTCTTTAGGTAGATTTCGTGTCACTATATTAAACTTATAGATGACTACCATTATTAATTCATTATTGATGATTATTTCTTCAGAGATTTTTAGTACGGATATTTTGTATCCTTTATGCTCTGAGGAATTTTAAATTGGTTATCACCATATTTTGAAATGATAGTCTATTGAGACTTGATATGTATTTATGAAATGGTGATTTTTTAAATATGCTTTATTTGAATATTGATTTTGGGCATATTTTATTTATGACTTAGTTGGTTATTATTAAGTCAGAATTTTGAGATCTATATTTATTGGTTGATATGCCTTTTCGAATATTGGGTTTTAGGCATATTTTGAGATGACTTATTTTAGACTTAAGTCATTTATGGATTTATATAGTGAATTTAATTAATATTCCTTATTATAATTGTTTGTTCGACATATTTTATATGGCTTATCATTTTAAGTCATAAAGTTATAATATTAGTATCTCACCTATTACTTAGATATAGTCTGACCCGTTTATTATTTTAATACTCGGGTCAGGTCAAGACTTTACCGTTACAGGGACCCGTTGACCTTTGGATTTTGGGCTAGCATTGAAGTAGACTATTTTGATCGTTTTAGTTTACTTCATACATGTATATATTGACGGTTAGGAGTTTATATCATCTATATTATATAGTAGTGACTTTGTATCTGATACAAGATTTTGGATATGATGTATATATTTATGTGGGTCTAGTACTGATATTTTGTAGACTCGCATTCTATAATGTATATGATGATATATATTATTCCGTTGTGATCTATGACTCTGATTCTGATTTATCTATATTATATACCATTCTGAATAATTTTAATCGGTGTGTTTATTACTTTGTATTAATACTGTATACATCTAAATTTCAATTCAGATCCTCAAAAAGGTAAATAAGGCGTGTCAGTGTTAGCATAAATATATATTCACATTCGATCGCCCCTAACCAGCCGTATTCTCCGGATTAGTAGACGACATTACTTATAATGTTCTTTGCTAAATGAGTATAGAGGTAGGGTCGTCACAGCTTGGTATCAGAGCTATGTTCAGAACATTATAGAATATAATTGACACAGAGTCGAGATCTAAACCTTGATGACCTAGAGTCATGTCCCTTGGGTGTGTAGTAGTTAGTAATTTAATTAATTATTTAGGAATAGAAATATAAATGATTATTAGGGATAATCATCGGGACGTATTTGAAAAATCTTTTGATAATACTATATAACTTATTGTTATGAAAATATTGGAATTGGTCAAAGTAAATTTTAATAAAAATAAGCATCTAATTGAATGAAAATCTTTTTGATAAAAGATATACATATTGATGACATTTTGATTTTTGTTTTTTTATAAGCCAATAAATATTTGAATAGGCAAAAGAATATATGTATATCTTATAGAAAATAATTTTGTGTTAAATTGCCCGTTGAGTGCTTTAAGGATTCTGGTCGATGCGCTTGATCAACGATATTGATAGAGATTCCTAAACACTAGGACGAGCCAGTTGGACACAATAATCTAGATTGTAATTTAATCAAAGTTTAAATAAAATCATAAGTTATTTATTTGTTAGATAAATTGTTGAAATTCAGATAAGTTGTTTTTGTGATTAAGAAATGGTTTTTTCTTTTCATAAATATGGTTTAATATGTTTTATTTAAGAAGTTAGGTATTTCAAAAAATTTTAGGTTGAAAGTGGACATTTAAATTGGAAATAGCGAAGGTTATATTATTATTGATTATTTTTTCAATTATTTCACCTTCTTGTTTCTAAATCAAAATATCAAAGAAATTAAACATATTGAATACCTAAGAATTTGGTGTTTTAAATTGTAAAAAAAAGTTTTATAAAGACTGTAAAGTGACTGTAGAAGTAGATTTTAGAAATTTTAACGGTGAGAAAATAATTAAGCAGAAGCTATTTTGTATTTTAAAGATTTGGATAATGAGGTTAATTTTTAATGATGAATAAACAAGATTGGGTATAATGAAATACCTTAAAGAAACGTTTACATTAATGATTAAATGTAAGATTAGAAACTCATGGTTGAAAAAGATATTAGATTAGAAACTCATGGTTGAAAAAGAAATTTAATTAGAGTAATATATTTAAAACCTTAAAAGGTAGCTTTGAAATTTTGTAGGAAAGCATAAGTTATGATAAATATACCATGAGAATGTTGAACTGTATAGGTTTAACTTTTGATAGAAAAGTCAGTCATAGGAGTAAATAAATTTTTACTCAATATATATGAAGATTCTAAAATAAGAAGTTTATAGAAGAAAATAATAGTATTATTATTGTTTTGAACTATGTTCAAAATTTGAAATTTACTTGTTTGTTGGGATGATAATTAATTTAAAGGCATTTAATATAAATTGCCGCTTTGAAGTGTTAAGTTATTTTCTTTTCTAGTAGAAAGGTTTATAATGCAATTATAAGCAAGTCAAGTCCTAAATTCATATTTGAAATATAAGTAAGAATTTGGGTTGGAATAAAGCTGAAAAAAATAAGGAATATTTTTAAAATATATATAACTTAAATTTTTACTCAAGTTCAATTGTTATTGAAATTTATTTCTGAAAAATGAAGGAATTTTTATCTTTAAATTCTCTTAAAAGAATTTGGACTATTTGGAAACTTATAAAATTTGAATCTAACTAATTTCAATTGGAAAATAATAGGATTCAAATGAACATGAATCTAAAATCCAATGTGGTGAATTTTTTATTTTTTTTGCAGAGCAAGCTGGGTTAAACTGGCCCCCTACCAGGTTTATTGAAAAAGAAAAACAAAGTACAGACGAAGAAGAAAGGAAAAAAAGAAAAAACAACAAAACATAAGGGAAAACAAGAGAAGCTAAGGAATCCATGGCTCAATCTGATGATCCATAAATTCATGCCTGCTATCTCTCATGCCATTAAAGATATCATGCTTTAGAACTGCCCAGAGCGTAATTCCAGTCCTGGTTTGACCTTCAAAAATCCTACCATTTCTTTCCCGCCACACCAATTTCATGAGCTTCTTTAAACTGAAGAAAAAAGGAATTCTTGAAACATCATCCCACTTAGTTGCATCCTCAATCAGAACCCATTGAGCAGCAGAAGATTGAGGAATAACAGACATCCCCAAGTTTCTCAACAACTCAGACCATAGTTTGAGAGTTAAAGGACATTCAAAGTATATATGCAGGGGAGTTTCATCATTACTATTGCAAAGAATACAGGTTGCAGGCACAACCATCCCATATGAAAGCAATTTGTCCCTGGTTAGTAGAGCATTGTTAACAACTTTCCAGAACATCAGATTGTCAGAACTAGGTGAAATATTATTGCTCGAGACCCTGAGCCATTTACAACCAGGCAAGGAGGCAAAACCAAGGAGAGAATCAAAGACACCTGATATAGAGTGAGGTTTACCATTCCACAGCACAGAATGTAGATCATGTATGACAAACTTTTTTGAAGCAAGAAGGCTCCAGAGTGACCTGACAGTTTGATTGCTGGAATATGGCAGCAACAGTTCTCCATTCACAATGTAGTCAACAGCCCTGGCATTAGCACCAACACCAGATTGGTATTTCTGCTGAGAAGAGAAGATTGGATCAATAATCAAGCCTTGGCTTATCCAAGGATCATGCCAGAAGCTAGTAGATTCAGTAAGCTTAATTTGGATTAATGGCCTAAAGGTGGTCCTTAAATTCAAAATGCACCTCCAAATCCAACTGCAATTTTGAGGAGCATCCATCTGCCAAAGATTCTTGGAATCAACACAGTGATGAAGAGTCCAATTAACCCAAAGAGAGTCTTTTCTGAGCAATAGTGCATTCAAGTGAACACTGTAGGCTGCTCTATTCCAAACAGAAATGTTGATCAAGCCTAATCCACCCTTGCATAATGGTTTTTCAAAAACAGATAATGAACAAGGGAAGACCTTCTTAGCATGAACAGAGCCAAACCAGAAAAATCTAAACAAAGCAGATCTGACCATTTTTAGAAGCTTTGAAGGAAGAATAAAGGCCCTAGCCTAGTAGACCATCATAGAAAAACACACAGATTTGATGAGAACGAGTCTGCCAGATTGGGACAAAAATCTTGTAGGCCACCTTTCCATAGTAGCAGTAATTTTTTGATATAGAGGAAGACAGCTAGTGAGAGTCACTCTAGAAGTACAAAGTGGCATTCCAAGGTAAGTCATGTCTTGATTCATGATTTGCATCCCTACAGAAGAAGAAAGAACTTGCCTCTGTAAGGGTGGGATACCAGCAAACAAGATACTGGATTTCTGTAAATTAAGTTCAAGCCCAGACATCAAGTAGAAGCTATGCAGAGCTTTTTTAATGGTTTCAAATGACTGGAGGTTGGGCTTGGTAAATAGCATGATATCGTCAGCAAAAAGCAGAGAAGTTAGCTGAATGTTTTTACACTTTGGATGATAGTGGATTTGCTTGGACAGAAATAAAGGCTTCAGGGAACAAGTGAATACTTCCATCAGAAGTATGAAAACATAGGCTGATAGCGGGTCCCCCTGCCTAATCCCTTGCTTGGAAGGAAAGTATCCAGAGTTAGCTCCATTAATAATCAGAGAGAATGTAGGGGTGGAGATGCATTGATAAATCCATGCAACAAAGACCTTTGGGAACCCCATAAGGGACATAGTTCTGACAATAGAAGACCACTGGATACTATCAAAAGCTTTCTTGAGATCAAGTTTTAGCATTGCACCATGGGTGTCATTAGCACTGTTGTACCCCTTTAATAGCTCATGAGCTAGCATCACATTATCAAGGATGTTTCTTTTGGCAGGAAAGCAACTTGGTTCTTGGAGATGATTCTCCCAAGCACAGCAACAAGTCTCGTGGCAATGATTTTAGAAATGCACTTGTAAACAACGTTACAGCAGGAGATAGGTCTAAAGGAGGTGACAGATGTAGGGTGCAAGCATTTGGGAATGAGAACCAAATTAGTAGCATTAACCGATTTAAGAAGGAGAAACTTGTCAAAGAAGTTATGCACGGCTCTGCAGAAAAGCACACCAACAGTATCCCAAGAAGAAATGAAAAACTGAACATTGAACCCGTCAGGACCACCACTCGAGTTCTTGTTCATCGAGAAGAGAGTATTCTTTATTTCGGCATCAGTAACTTTCTCAACAAGCCTAGCAGCCTCATCACCACTAATTTTTGGAAGAGAAACAGATGAGATGTCGTCCAATTGGGGAATAAAATTTTTGTCATTACCAAGAAGACCAGAAAAGTGTTGCTGAAAAGCAATGTTAACAGTTTCAGGGAAGGAATGCAAGTTCCCAGCTTCATCATGAATAGAAAAAATATTATTGTTGGATTGCTTAGCCTTTAGAGAGGCATGAAAAAATTGAGTGTTCCTGTCCCCATCAGAAGCCCACTTAATTCTTAGTTGTTGCTTTTTCATTTCACTTTCAACATCTAAAGCAAGACTAAGCTCATGGAATAGAGCAGCTTCCTTGGATGCTAGATCAGCGTCATCAGGATGAGTCATCATCAACTCTTGAGCCACCCTATGATTTTCCTTGAGAACAGTTGATCTGAGATTGCCATTACCAAACTTGTTTTTAGCCCAGCTCCTTAAGGCACCTTTAATTGCCTTGAGTTTACTGCAAAAAATAAACATAGGGTTTCCAAAAAAAAATTTAGCCCAAGCAGATTTTAATATAGTATTATATTCAGGATCAAGGATCCAGGAATTATAAAATTTGAACCCTCTTTTGACAACATGGAGCTTCCTCCCAGTGGTAGTGATGAGAGGAGAGTGGTCAGACAAAACCAAAGGAGGAAGGTAGGTGGAGAGCTCAGGCCAAGAAGAAAGGGCTTTGAAATTGGAAAAGGAGTGATCAATGTTAGAGAAGGTCCTGACTCCACTTCTTGAACGATTGTTCCAAGAAAAGAGTGCACCCTCCCTATGAATTGGAATGAGAGCAGAATCAAAGATGGCAGTGCTTAAGGGAAAAATGTCCTTAGGCAGTAATGACCTTCCCCCATGCTTGCTAGACAACGAAAAACAGCTGTTGAAATCACCAACTATTATCCATGGATGAGATTCCTGACGTAAGGCAGGAATGAAGTTGAAGAGAGATTGTCTTGAGGCTTGAGAATTAGACGCATACACAAAGGTTATGTAAAAGGAGGAGGGAGGATAGAAATACTTGGCGTGAAAGTGCATAAGCTGGGGAGTAGTAGGTTGGAGAACAAAGGAAAGGACAGAAGGATTGTGAAGAACCATAATGCGACCATATCTTGCTTCAAATAGATTATGAGACAGAGACCAGGAAGGGTTGACATAATTGGCAGCAGAAATGGTAAGAGGAAGATTTAATTTAGTTTCAAGGATGGCAAAAATAGACAGCTGATGAGTTGAGATTAATTGCTTAACATGGTCAAGTTTGTTGAAATTATGAGATCCTCTAATGTTCCAAGCACCGAAGTTGTGCGACATTAATTAAACTAATGATTGGTGGGTAGGACCTTTCATGCTCCTAGTAACAGGAGACTCGGTTCTAGATGAGACGTGGTTTTGTTTCAAAGATTTTCTTTTTTTTATGAAATTGGCTCCTGAGCAGGGGGCACCGTTGTCTTGATTATCATCAGTTGGAGATGAGGGTGGAGATTTCCATCCAGGAATGTTGCCAGTGAAAACATAAGGTTGACTTGGAGAAGTTTGATCAGAGGGAGAAAATGCAGATGAGGTGGGGATTGAAGAAGGAAGAGAGGGAGAATTCATTGATATAACTAAGTTTGTGATTTTCCTTTGCAAAATATTACAAAATAGAATATCAGGATCAGAAAAAGGGATGGTAGGGGAATTGAGTTTGGTTGAGGACTTGGAGTTATTCAATGATACAACTGTTTCTTGATTATTGATGTTTTGATCAGATTGATGTGCTACCAACTGAGATGCCATACCAGAAGGCAAAGAGTGAATACCATGCACATAGGATGAACTGCTCTTGCTTTGTGCATCACAAAAAACAGAGCCAGCAGGCAAAACACTTGTAGCATCAACATTCTCCTCACCTTTGTTTGAAATGGTTACCTGCCGATCAATGCTAAATTCCTCAAGAAGAGTATTATCCTCCTCGACATTATTATCATTACATATTACTTGATTGCATACAAGAGCATCATCATTTAACTCATTTCACACTGCAAATTTATTGTGGTTCAGACGAGCATTTTGCTCCTTGTCATTAATACAACTTTGAATATTACTACCAGATAGTATAACAACACCAGCAACTGTTTCTTTATTATTGATGTTTTGATCAGATTGCTGTGCTACCAACTGAGAAGCCATTCCAGAAGGCAATGGGTGAATACCATGCACAAAGGAAATATTGCTCTTGCTTTGTGCATCACTAAAAACAGTGTCAGCGGGCAAAACACTTGTAGCATCAACATTCTCGTCACCTTTGTTTAAAATGGTTACCTGCTGATCAATGCTAAATTCCTCAAGAAGAGTAATATCCTCATCGACATTATTATCATTACATATTACTTGATTGCATACAAGATTATCATCATTTAACTCATTTAACGCTGCAAATTTATTGTGGTTCAGACGAGCATTATGCTCCTTGTCAGTAATACAACTTTGAATATTACTATCAGATAGTATAACAACACCAGCATTTTCTATTTCTTCATTTAACTGCTTATCAATAGAATTTCCATTATAAGTATCAATCAACTTGCTACCATTCAGCCCTATCAGTTTGCGAGAAGGGACATTTCTGGGATTAGTTTTCCTATTAGCAACTTTCTGCCAGACTTGTTTGCCTTTACTTTGTGCTTTGCTTACACCAATATCTGATTTTGTTCCTTCATGATCATACTGCTTCATGATAGTACCATCTTTGCTATTGACACTAACACCACTAACTTTCAGACATGAGTTGATTGAATGACCAATCACCTTACATTCAGTACATATGTCAGGCTTCCATAAGTAACTGACTTGAACAAACTGGATAGAACCATCAAGCAATTTGATAGGAAACTCATCAAATAATTGACAGTCAGGAGAAACATCAACCAAGCATTTAGCAAATCTGATCCTCTCAAGTTTCTCTGTAGAAGAATCCATACATATGAGCCTTCCAATTCTGGAAGCTAACCAATTTATGCCTAAATGTGACCATGCAAAGATTGGTATATTGGAGAGTTTTAGCCAAACAGGAACGGATTTAATGGTACTGCAACTGTTACCAATAGAAGGATCCCACGCTTTCAAGATGAAAATTTTGTTCCTTAAGAATATGGGATCAGATTCTAAAATTCTCCTTCTGTCCTCAGGGCAAGACAGATTAAAAAGGAACAAGGTTCCATCAGATTTGACTACAATTTCACCTTTCAACTTCCATAATTTCTTGAGATGACTTATAACGGTGAGGTAGGATAGAGGTTTGTCAAGAAAGAACCCAACAATCCATTCACTCCAGATGTCACTGCCGGCCTTGATGACAACATCCGGAGGAACCAGAGCATTTCCATCAAAAACAAGGGAAAAATCAATAGGAGAGTACTGACCTGTGTTGCAGGGTTTGGCTTTGAAGAGAGACGACCAAGAGGAAGAAGAAACAGGCGGTTGAGAAGAACCAAGGGGTGGAGGAACAGGCGGAGGTAAGGCTGAAGCAGAGTTTGGAAGGGGACAAGGACGGGATGATGGAGAGCGAATAGGAGAAGGCATGGGTGGAGCAGGAAGAAGGACAGTACGAAAAGCTAGGGGAAAAGGTGGGGAGTGGGCGGGAGCGGCCATGAAAACAAAAGGTGGGGGAAAAGAATTTTTGAATATTGATGATAAGTATATATGACATAAATATTTTGTTTTGACACTTTGAAGCTAGAAAAGCTTTTATGGAATAAAATAATTTATTTTAGAAATTCTAGTTTAAATTAACTCCGGTTAAATTTTTAATTTTCTGTTATGGAATTTTATAGGGTTTGATTCCCTATATTTTCGGTTTGAGATTTTCAAATATTCTGATTACTGCTTTACTTTGGCAGCGCTATCTTATTTTATAAATATCACTTGATTGTTTTGCTTTGTGCATATCAATTAACAATGTGGGATAAAATTGGCTTCATTTAGGAAGCTTCAGATGTGAATAGTCTTATTATTATTATTTTTTCTTCTTCTACATTTCAATGGAGATATCTTCTTGACTAATATTAAAATATCTGAACTGTCCTACACCTAACCTGTTATTTAAGGTAAGTTTGTTATTTTGTGCCAATAATTATCAAATAAAATGGGAATGTTATCTCATGCTTTAGATAGGCATGAAATAGAAATTGATTACTCGAAACAAATATATTTAGTTGCTGTCTTTATTTTGTAATCATGTAGTCTGTACACTTGATTTAGTTGATAAGATTAACATTTTGTTGAAAGTTTAGTTGCTAAGATATAATATATTTACCGTGTATTTTTGTAGTTTGCTAGGTAAAATTAACAACAACATTGATGTTCTTATTTCTGAAATTGATTGCTTGCTGTAGAGTTATTTTCCTTGTTATAAAGTGATTTAATAATCTGATTACTCACTTTGCAACTGATTTTGTGAAGTAAGGAAATATATTTGGCAATTGGGCTAAAATTGCTGAATTATTATAATACGGTAGGTTAGTATTTGCTTCGGAAATGGAAGCTTTAATGACACCAGTAGCATGTGATTGTTTATTTTATGTATTTGACTGTGTATATTCTTTTTCATACTTTAATTATGTATAAAGATTGGAAAAGGTATATAAACATTATAGAAATGTTGGGCTAGCTGAAACAAGTATTAGTATGTATTCCTTTATATAAAAGCCTCAAACATAAACTTGTAGTGTTAATGACCCTGAAATAAGGAATTGATCACAAAGTTTATTCGTAATTTTGATAACCCTGTAGCACAGGATTGACATCAAATTAAAACTGATTACTCTTGTTTACTGAGAAATGCAACTGAGTATTTTAGTCACATTAGATATTCATTTGAAAATCTAAGGAGTCTAGTAGAATGGAGCAAATAAGTAATACTTTCTTTGGAAGTAAACACCCAGTGATAATCACCTGAAATTCGATGTATTTACTGTAGTAGCATGTTGTTCTAGTTTGCCTATATGTTTGCATCTACTTGCTGGTGTGATATGGTTTCTGAGTGTGTCTGGCTATTGTAGCAGTGTGTGTACGAGTATATGACTGTGTTTATATAATGTTTGGAACCTGTGAGTGTGTGCTTACCCATGCCTATATGCGTTATATATATATATATATATATATATATATATAACTGAAAACTAAAAACTATTTTGGTACCCCCCAGTTTTTGGTAACATAGCTTAAAAGATTACTTGGCCCTTGGAAAATGAATTATAAAAAATTCAACTACTTAAATCTAGAAGTTAATAATCCAAATAAAAGGATGATTACTTTAGACAAACAAAAACACATATGTTATATAAAGGAATCCATATATAACCACAATGTACACTCAGAATCAGAACATATGAATACTATAACAGACTTAATTATAGAATTAAGTGAAAACTTAAATTTCTACAATGATAAACATTATAACCTAATGCAATTAGTTCTTGAAGGAATAATTGAGAAAAACAAGTTATTAAAACAAATTGCAAACAACCAAGAGTATTTAAAAACAAATTTACATAAGATAGATAATATGGAGATAACTTTAAAAAAGCTAACAGACAAATTTAAAGTCATAAAATTAAAAGAATTCCCAAACAAAAATGATATTATAAAATTAAAAAACTTGATCGACGAAAATAAGCCAAAAGATATAGAAATAAAATCTAAAAAATTAATATTAGAAATAAAGGAACAAACAGAAAAGAATAACAAGCAATTTGGGTTACAAATCCAACAAATTGAAGAAATGTTACTAGAAATAAAACACATAGTACTAAACTAATGAGCTACGAAAATAAAGACTACCAAGAAGCAGTAAAATATATAGAAACCAACTATAGATTTACTGATCCAAATATAAAACCTGGATATAATACAGATGAATTTCATAGTAAAAGTGACAAAACAATTTGTTTACAATGTAATACAATTATTGCAATGTTAACCCAAATCCAAAATAAAATAGATAACATCCAAAAATAAATGTTTGATATAAACAAAAATGGGAAAGAACAAGAATTTGAAATCAATAAACTTACAGAAAGCTTAGAGAAGATGAATTTAGGACCAAACGATCCAACAACACATATTACAAGTAAAAAGACTAAAATAAACTTTCTTATGTATAAAAAACAAGACCAAATATGAACAATAGAAGGTTATCTTTTACAGGTCCATCTAGGACTATAACAGATAGAACAACAGAATCAAATAATTTATCATCTACAGGCTGGATTGATAATATATTAAGAAGAACTAACAACACACAAACCCAATTAGAAGAAATAATTGACCTAGATAGAGACATAGAAATATTCTCTAATAACCAACTAAATTCTCTGAACCCCAGAGAAATATACGGAACATGATTATTTACAGCAGTAACAGGATTATATAGACACCATAGGGAAGAAATACTCTCCATACCAGATGGGAGCCAACAAATAATAAATTTAATGTCTCAAGAGGCAATAAAAAAATTAAAAATCCAAAAATCCAAATTAATCCACTTAGGACTGATAGTTATAGGTATAAGAGGATTAGTCAAACAAAAAATTGAAACTAAACTATTACTGGTATTAATAGATGACAGACACCAAGATATGGATAAAGCCATATTTGGAATGATGGAAGTAGATATGAACAATAACATAGGTATTTTTTATATAGCTCCGAATTTTTCAATGACATTAAATGATTTTTATAAACACATAAAAATTATAATAAAAACCAAAGGTTTTGAAAACTTCATGGGAAAAAACATATTACTAGATATTATATTCTTAGGAAAATGTATGTCTAAATATACACCTAAAATAAAAATAAAATTAGACAAAGTAATTGAAACATTAAATGCCACGGGAATAAGTTTCATAAAACCAATGGAAATAGATTCTGCTATTCTTGCTCGCTACGAATGGAAGATAGAAAATCCAAATAACACAACAACAACAATAAGACCAAATAATGTTGTGACATATAACAGTCTAGATAAATCTATATCCATCAGATTTAGAGATTATGGACCTTCAAACCAACAAGAAATAGACACTGACGAAGAAACTGAAGAATTAAATAAAAGATTAAATGGATAAAATTATATATCCAAAGGAACTAGGAATGGTTCTTGAACCATTCGAATTATACGAATTATAAAAACAAATGAGATCAACAAACCAAATCAATGAAAATACATTTGTATACATTGATGATGAGAACAATGTAAGAACAAGGGAAATATATAACTTAGATGAGTTCTTAGAAGATTCCCAAGAAACCAACAATGAAATACAACAACAAAGTATATTAAATGACATAATATCAGAATTTACTAAACACATAGATTTAGCTGACCAAGAAGAAAGTGAAAGTTCAGGGATAACATATCCTAATAAAAATCAAGAAACAATGCCCTATACATTAGGACAACCACCTAGACAATCAGTGGATCCTTATACAAATGAGAACAAAAACTTAAGAACAATAGGAAAGAGGTTACCTAATGAAACAACATTCTTTAAGGACAATTCAGTAATACTAAATATTACAGAATGTCACCCACAATTACTAGATACATACCTAGAACAATGGACTGCTGCTATAGCAAGGGATTATGCAGCTAGACATACAAACATAAATTCTGGTGAAGAAATGATCAGAATAGCTGAAAATTACTTAGGCGATATAGCCAAGGCTATA
Source organism: Allium fistulosum (assembly GCA_030737815.1). Taxonomy (NCBI): domain Eukaryota; kingdom Viridiplantae; phylum Streptophyta; class Magnoliopsida; order Asparagales; family Amaryllidaceae; genus Allium; species Allium fistulosum. The sequence continues at coordinate 74,934,351 of CM060903.1, forward strand.
TGGGAAGCCTATAAACAAAACTTTCCTGAAGAAATAAACAATTTAGTTATACAAGGGAGTAATATATACAACTTTGCTTATACAATGCACAGAATAATAACATGAAGAGATGTAAATACAGGAGTAAAAATTAGGCAACAAGAAGCCATGAGAGATTTAGAACAAATCCAACTATTAGATTGAAAATACATAATAAAATTTCTAAAAGAATTTTTACATTATGCAACTATTTCAGGTAACTATTACAGTACTAAAATAGGAAATAGGCTTTTTTCTAAATTACCCGGTGATTTAGGAAAAGAAATACACAAATCTTGGATAGATAATTACCAAAATAATGCGCACAATATCCCTAAGGGATATGATAACATTGGTATAAGAATAACACATTTAATTTCTAAACTAAAAAAGAAATGCACATATATACAAATTCAAAGAGAATTAAAACAGAAAAATTATGGATTCTGTGGACAAATCTATACTCCACAACAATATGGATCAAGAAAATATAACATAGATAAAAAACCAAAATTTAAGAAAAGATATGCAAAAAAACATTATTTGAGAAAATCAAATGCTAAAAAACCATATCTTAACAAAGAAAAACATGTTAGGAAATACAATCCTAGAAAAACATATACAAGTACAATTACGTGTTTTGCTTGTAATGAAAAAGGACATTTGTCTTCCTCATGTCCAAAAAAACATAATCTATTTACACGTGAATCAAATTTGGTTGATTCAGTGAAAGAAGACTTACTAGAAATTGCTTCTGATGTTTTAGAATCATCTACCATATATTCAATAATATCCATAGAAGGATTAGAAGAACAAGAACAAATACAAACATCAAATTATACTTTAATAAATGAATTAACAGACTTCCAAGAAAACATACCTCATGAATATTTATTAAATATCGTAAATAAAGACTTATGTGAACATAACTTCAAACATAAAATGGAACAGATACCACAAAAAGTGAATTTTGTCCTTGGTATCCTGCCTTTGATAAGAGGTTTAAATGCACAGAGTGCGTAATGGAAATATGCCATATATGTGCAAAAACCAAATTCGATATAGAATTACCCAAACAAAATAGACTCGTATACACAGATAAAAATAAAATAAATGAGGACAGAATAAGAATCCTTGAAGAAAGAATGAATAATTTTGAACTAGAGATAGAAGAAATAAGGATAAAAATACAAACAATAGATAAAGGGAAAACTATAATAACCAATGAAGAAGAAGTGATCACATATGAAAACAATCAACACAGTTTAAACAATATTGATAAACCAATTAATATTCCCTTAATATGTAATACAAAGAGTCTGAAAGAACTAAGAATTTTGACAAAAATTAACATAAAAGGAAAAGAAATACAAGTTTTAGCTTTCATAGATACTGGAGCAACTAGTTCAACCATTTGTTTTAGAAGGAATTAAACTAATCTTAGGATTAGATTTCCTATTAAATGAAAATGGAAGTTTTTCATTCAACAAAGATTATTTACATATTTCTAAAAAAACTATATTAACCCCAATACTATCAGAGTATGCGCTTGAGAAGCATGGTGGGAATAAAGACAAATATGAACATTGCGACTGCCCAATACCTGGACAATGTAGAATAAAAAATCAGGAAACTGATCTAAAAATTACAAATGATAATAGAGAGAATGTAGAAGAAAAGTTTACAAAATATGAATATAAGAGGAAAGGATTCACAAAAGACTTACAACTGATAAATCAAAAGGAGATAAGTAGATTATTATTATCTACAGATGATATAGAACACATTATTTCTAAACTTGAAAAATTAGAAATAATAGGAGAAAAGCCATTAAAACATTGGGAAAGAAACCCCAGTACAATGTAAACTAGATATAATAAACCCAGACTTAACAATAAAAACTGGATCCCCTAAATATGATAATTGGATCATGGAAGAATTTAAAATGCATATAAAAATATTAACAGATTTAAATGTTATAAGAAAAATAGATTCTAGACACGGGACTGCTGCATTCATAGTCCAAAAAGAATCAGAAAGAAAAGGAGGCCAATCTAGAATGGTCATGACCTATACTAGATTAAATGACAATACCCATGAAGATGGATATTGTATACCAAACAAAGATGTACTAATAAACAAAATACAAGGGAAAAACTGGTTTTCTAAATTTGATCTAAAATCAGGATTTTGACAAGTAAAAATGCATCCTGAATCTATACCTTGGACTGCATTTACGTGTAGTGAAGGACATTACGAATGGTTAGTAATGCCATTTGGTTTAAAAAACGCATCACAAATATTCCAGAGGAAAATGGATAACATTTTTCAAAATTGTAACAATTAAACATGTGTATACATAGATGACATACTTGGTTTTTCTAAAACAAAACAAGAACATATCTCACATTTGTACAGTGTATTAAAATTAATAGAAGCTCATGGATTAATAATATCCAAAAAGAAAATAGAACTTTTCAAAAATACTATAGAATTTCTAGGAACAAAAATAGGAAAAGGACAGATAGAATTACAACCACATATAACAAAAAATATATTAGAATTTCCGAATAAAATGGAAAGCTTAACACAATTACAAGCCTTCTTAGGTCTTGTAAATTATGCTAGACCTTATATAAAAGACATATCAAAATATACTGGACCTTTATATAACAAAGCTAGTCCTAAAGGAAAAAGGGAATTCAATCTTGAAGACACAAAACAGATAGAACAAATTAAAAAACTTGCTAAAGAACTAAAACCTCTAGCTTTACCCTTAAGTACAGATTATTTAATCATAGAAACAGATGGATAATCCCTTGGATGGGGAGAAATTTTGATAAATAAACTAAACAAATATGAGGCAAAAACAACATAAAGAATTTGTAGATATACCTCAGGGACATACAAAGAAAAAGGATATTTGACATCCTTGGATTATGAAATACTTGCAATAATTTATGTCCTAGAGGCATTCAAATTATTCATTATTTCCCACAAAGAAATAACCATTAGAACAGACTGTGAAGCTATAGTAAAGTATTCAGAAAACAAAAAAGAAAGAGGAATACTAAATAACAGATGGTTAAAATTTAAAAATGCAATATTTAATTACGGAACAAAAATAAACTGGGAACATATAAAAGGAAAAAACAAATTTTTTGCCTGACAAATTATCTAGACTATTCCTAGAACAGGAATTAACAGAGTATAATTGTATGTATAGAGAAGAAGATACAGATATGACATCTTCTAGTCAAGATAGTAAAAAATTTCTCAGAATGTACAGAACAAACAAGTTCAAAACAAATGCTTCTATCACAGAAGATCAACAGACTCTGTTGGATAATATTTGGAACCTAGCCACAGATCCAAAAGACAACAAACAAAAGCTGAGTATTCTGTATACCTTAGTAAATGAGTTCCAAAACAAAACAAACACAAAACAAAATTACACTCATTATTGTCTGTTTAATAGGCTGAGTGTCGGAATATATTCAACATGGGAAGAACTTATCCCAAAGATTCAAGAAATAGAAAAGGATCCAAGATATGGGATCCCAAAATACAAAGGCTACACAAATTGGGAAACAACTAAATCAGCCATGGAAAGACAATTTGGAAATAATTATGTGATTTCTGAAAGTGTAAAACAAATTCTAGACATATCCACAGGAAAGTTTATAAAAGATGAACCTTCTGATGAAATAAACCTCAGACCAATGGTTTCATACAAACAAAAGGCCATGACAGAAAACAAAGGAAAAATGATTCCTTTTGGCCATGTTCCACAAACAAAGGATGTCCATTCCACAATCACAAACCAAAACATCATAAGTTTTGTCGATTCTTATGAGAAAGAGATAAAACATTTGCTCCAAAAGACTACAAATGCAATATAATACAAAAGGATATATGATTTCCTTGTAAAAAGCTCTGATATAAATATCATAGGAATGAAAACAGATTGAAAGACTATAAGGAATAAAATAATTCCTTGTACAAAAAAATATGAAGATTGCAAAGATTATGTGATAGATTGCAGGTGTAATATCATAACCTCAACACCCCTATTACATATTAATCTTGCCTAGTACAAATATATAGTTCATGAGAATATAATCCTAGACCCAATTACTCTCCTTAGTTATGGGTTTATGAAAAAACTGTACATTGGAGAATGGACAATGGCAGAATTGCCAGAACCTCTTTCCTTTGTTACAGATTACTTCACAGAAATATTGTGAACATAATTATGTCTAGAAATAGATTCTACACCGCCTTATATAGGAACAAACCTCATTGACCCAGCAAGACATATTATAAAAATCAAAGCACAGAAGTTCGACAGAGAATATCAAGAATGGACTGAAGGAAAAGGGGACAACAAACCATCAAAACAAGAGATCAACCAAATCACATATGAAAATGATAGGGCTTATGTCATAGGCCACAATATGTTCTGGACACAAACAAATGAAGACAAATTCAAATTATACGCAAAATCACCAGTCATGAAGATAAACATCTCAACAGAGTTCGAAGAATTTGGTTATAAATTAAGGCCATTTGATATTTACCACCCAAAAATAAATATGGTTAACAACTTCAAAAAACAGATGCTGATAAAAGTAGAAGAAGAAAGAGACAAGCTTCGAGAAGACAAAGATGAAGACCAGCTGTCCCAATAACAAAAGGGACCCTACCAATATTCTCCACTAACAAAAGAAGACAGACGAGAATCCACTGTTACTTTCTGCTCCACTAACTTTTATTTCAAACAAAGATGTGACAGATGTAGGCCTTGGACAGATTCCTTCTCTTTTAATTTTTGTTTATGTGAGTGGGAAGTGCTATATACTTCCAGTTGCCGGTATGTAAGGACAGGTGTATGTCCAAAGGTGTGTAATGCTCTGCCTATATATGCAGTGGCTTAGTGTGATGTAAATGATATCAATCCCATTGTAAGAAAACCAAAATTAATAAATATAAGCTTGAGTTCTCTTTAATGGCCGCCTCCTTCCTTCTTCTTTACATCTCCAATAAAAGTATGCAGAACTAAAAAATCTTCAGACATAAGCACAGAGAAAGGTGAAGCGACTTAGGTATGTAATTTCTTCCTATTATTCTTTATCTTCTTAGTATGATGATAGCTTGATGATGTTGTGTCCATGTTCTGAATTCACTGTAATAAATTAAGTTTGAGTTAATCCAAAAGACGTAAGCTCGTTAATGATTGAACAAGTCCCGCCAAGGCATGAGGCTGTAAGGGAAAAAGTAGATCCAGTGTAACAAGGTGAGGAAAAACTTATAACGAGATTTAATATATAATTTCAGAACCAAACACGGCAAGAGTGAGAGATGAGGAAGATGTTAAAAAATAAAAAGGAAATTTAACCTATAATATTTCACTAAGTATCTTTAGCTTATGCCTGAATGCTTCGCTTAAAAACTTTTAACCAAGGATAAAAAGAAATAGAATTATGGAAAAAATGTAAAAACATTTAGAAGGCAAATTTATGATGAACATAATAAACATTATGAAAAATAATAATAACATTACATAAAACCAAAAATATGAAATCATAAAAAATTTCAAACAAAAATATACCACAGAACTAATCAATGTTTTTGATTATGAAACAAACTTTTTAAAAATATTCAACAATTTTAGCATATTTACAGAACCTGGAAATATTATTATAACACCCAGATTTGCAAAAGAATTTTACAGAGAATGGAAAAAGTAAATAAATATAAAAAATAAAAAAGAATATAAAATAAAAGAAGCTAATGATTGGGAAAACTAAAAATGAACAGATTTCCAAAAATTGAAAACATAGAATCATTACAGAATTATTTAGAACAAAAATTCATGATAAAACTTTTACTTATACTAAAACAAACAAAACTAAACGAAAATCAACAGTATAACATAGCAAAGATTTTTAAAGGAAATTATTCAAAGAAATTTTTAGAACTAACAGATGATCCAGAATTAGATAAAAAAATTTATAAAAAATCTAGAAAATACCTTTTATCTAGTAGAGAGTAAAACAGAAATACAACTCACATACATGATGATAAACTTAGTATGTGATGAATACTACAAAATACTAAGAAACCAAATACAAGAAGAAAATGATAATTACTTAATAAACAGATTTGAAACATACGATGATGAAATAAATTTACATAATGAATATTATTAAAAGGGGAGACTACAAGATATTGAACATAAAATTAGAAGACTCTGAACAGACACAAAGGAAAAGGTTCCTAATTCCTAGTTCAATAATCAACTTTTTGCACCCTAGGATAAAAATCTATAAGTTGCCAGTAAGGTAGTCAAAATGAACAAACATTTTTATCAATAAAAAGAAATTCTGGTTAAAATATTAGATTACACTATAAAATTTATAGCTGGATATGTTTTTGGAAAAAATTTCATAAATAACATAATAGACATATTCACATAGAAAATTCAACTACTTAAATCTAGTAGTTAATAATCCAAATAAAAGGATTATTACTTTAGACAAACAAAAACACATATGTTATATAAAGGAATCCATATATAACCACAAAGTACACTCAGAATCAGAACATATGAATACTATAACATACTTAATTATAGAATTAAGTGAAAACTTAAATTTCTACAATGATAAACATTATAACCTAATGCAATTAGTTCCTGAAGGAATAATTGAGAAAAACAACTTATTAAAACAAATTTCAAACAACCAAGAGTATTTAAAAACAAATTTACATAACATAGATAATATGGAGATAACTTTAAAAAAGCTAACAGACAAATTTAAAGTCATAAAATTAAAAGAATTCCCAAACAAAAATGATATTATAAAATAAAAAAACCTAATTGACGAGAATAAGCCAAAAGATATATAAATAAAATCTAAAAATTTAATATTAGAAATAAAGGAACAAACAGAAAAGGATAAGAAGCAATTTGGGTTACAAATCCAACAAATTGAAGAAATGTTACTAGAAATAAAACACATAGTATTAAACTAATGAGCTACGGAAATAAATCCTACCAAGAAGCAGTAAAATATATAGAAATCAACTATAGATTTACTGATCCAAATATAAAACGTGGATATAATACAAATGAATTTCCTAGTAAAAGTGACAAAACAATTTGTTTACAATGTAATACGATTATTGCAATGTTAACCCAAATCCAAAATAAAATAGATAACATCCAAAAACAAATGTTTGATATAGACAAAAATGGGAAAGAACAAGAATTTGAAATCAATAAACTTACAGAAAGCTTACAGAAGATGAATTTAAAACCAAATGATCCTACAACACATATTACAAGTAAAAAGACTAAAATAAACTTTCTTATGTATACAAAACTAGACCAAATATGAACAATAGAAGGTTATCTTTTATAGGTCCATCTTGGACTATAACAGATAGACCAACAGAATCAAACAATTTATCATCTATAGGCTGGATTGATAATATATTAAGAAGAACTAACAACACACAAACCAATTAGAAGAAATAATTGACCTAGATAGAGACATAGAAATATTCTCTAATAACCAACTAAATTCTCTGAACCCCCGAGAAATATACAAAATAGGATTACTTACAGCAGTAACAGGATTATATAGACACCATAGGGAAGAAATACCCTCCATACCAGATGGGAGCCAACAAATAATAAATTTAATGTCTCAAGGGGCAATAAAATAATTAAAATCCAAAAATACAAATTAATCGACTTAGGACTGATAGTTATAGATATAAGAGGATTAGTCGGATAAAATAATTGGAACTAAACTATTACTGGTATTAATAGATGACAGTCACCAAGATATGGATAAAGCCATATTTGGAACGATGGAAGTAGATATGAACAATAACATAGGTATTGTTTATATAGCTCCGAATTTTTCAATGACATTAAATGATTTTTATAAACACATAAAAATTATAATACAAACCAAAGGTTTTGAAAACTTCATGGGAAAAAACATATTACTAGATATTACATTCTTAGGAAAATGTATGTCTAAATATACACCTAAAATTAAAATAAAATTAGACAAAGTAATTGAAACATTAAATTCCAAGGGAATAAGTTTCTTAAAACCAATGGAAATAGATTCTGCTATTCTTGCTGGTTACGAATGGAAGATAGAAAATCCAAATAACACAACAACAACATTAAGACCAAATAATGTTGTGAGATATAACAATCTAGATAAATCTATATCCATCAGATTTAGAGATTACGGACCTTCAAACCAACAAGAAATAGACACTGACGAAGAAACTGAAGAATTAAATAAAAGATTAAATGGATAAAATTATATATCCAAAGGAACTAGGAATGGTTCTTGAACCATTCGAATTATATGAATTAGAAAAACAAATGAGATCAACAAACCAAATCAATGAAAATACATTTGTATACATTGATGATGAGAACAATGTAAGAACAAGGGAAATATATAACTTAGATGAGTTCTTAGAAGATTCCCAAGAAACCAACAATGAAATACAACAACAAAGTATATTAAATGACATAATATCAGAATTTACTGAACACATAGATTTAGCTGACCAAGAAGAAAGTGAAAGTTCAGGGATAACATATCCTAATAAAAATCAAGAAACAATGCCATATACATTAGGACAACCACCTAGACAATCAGTTGATCCTTATACAAATAAGAACAAAAACTTAAGAACAATAGGAAAGAGGTTACCTAATGAAACAACATTCTTTAAGGACAATTCAGTAATACTAAATGTTACATAATGTCACCCACAATTACTAGATACATACCTAAAACAATGGACTGCTGCTATAGCAAGGGATTATGCAGCTAGACATACAAACATAAATTCTGGTGAAGAAATGATCAGAATAGCTGAAAATTACTTAGGCGATATAGCCAAGGCTATATGGGAAGCCTATAAACAAAACTTTCCTGAAGAAATAAACAATTTAGTTATACAAGGGAGAAATATATACAACTTTGCTTATACAATGCATAGAATAATAACAGGAAGAGATGTAAATACAGGAGTAACAATTAGGCAACAAGAAGCCATGAGAGATTTAGAACAAACCCAACTATTAGATTGGAAATACATAATAAAATTTCTAAAAGAATTTTTACATTATGCAACTATTTCAGGTAACTATTACAGTACTGAAATAGGAAATAGGCTTTTTTCTAAATTACCCGGTGATTTAGGAAAAGAAATACACAAATCTTGAATAGATAATTACCAAAATAATGCGCACAATATCCCTAAGGGATATGATAACATTGGTATAAGAATAACACATATAATTTCTGAACTAAAAAAGAAATGCACATATATACAAATTCAAAGAGAATTAAAACATAAAAATTAAGGATTCTGTGGACAAATCTATACTCCACAACAATATGGACCAAGAAAATATAACATAGATAAAAAACCAAAATTTAAGAAAAAATATGCGAAAAAATATTATTTGAGAAAATCAAATGCTAAAAAACCATATCTTAACAAATAAAAACATGTTAGAAAATACAATCCTAGAAAAACATATACAAGTACAATTACGTGTTTTGCTTGTAATGAAAAAGGACATTTGTCTTCCTCATGTCCAAAAAAACATAATATATTTACACGTGAATCAAATTTGGTTGATTCAGTGAAAGAAGACTTACTAGAAATTGCTTCTGATGTTTCAGAATCATCTACCATATATTCAATAATATCCTTAGAAGGATTAGAAGAACAAGAACAAATACAAACATCAAATTATACTTTAATAAATTGTACCGACCCACTATTTTGGACCATTCAAATCGACAATAATCCACACATGTCCGACTTGAATAATTCAAAATAACAGATTGTAATAAAATTTGGAGCAAATAAAATCAAATACAGAATCATAGACACAGAATATCAGAATAACTCGCAGCGGAAATAAAATACCATAGTAGTTCATGAAGCTACTATATACAAACTCTCAAAAACATATACAAAATTTCATAGTCAAAATAGATACAATAGAAGTTAGGATACATAAATCAATAATACAGAGACGATACCGAATAGTAAATAACTAGATTAGAAGATAAGAAATAACAGATGGACAGATAAGCAACAGCAAATCTCTAACTCCAGAAGATAAATTCCAAAGTTGTGATTCTCAGGCTGACCCGAGCGTAAAGTAAAACACAAAACACTTGAGTCAGGACATATATACTTATACAATGTAAACCAACTCAAGTGAACTGTAATAGCAATGCATAATAACTTAAAGGATGCTTGGTGTAAGGACCCGATTCTTCGACTTCCGAATACCGACATCGATACGTCCACTGTATCGACTGCCGAGCCATCGAATGTCGGAAAACCGAATACTTAGGGTTTAAAAGAAGAGGTAGAAGAAAAGATAGAAGAAAAAGAAAGAAGAACAATAGAACAACATCAGAAATAGAAACAATATCAGAATCTCACATATCGCAGCGGAATAATATATAATAGATAATCACTAGTCTTTTAAAACAAAGAACTATATCAGATTTTTACATACATCAATCAGAGTCAATATACAACTCAATACAACACAACACATCAATGGACAGTTATATATACTTGTCCTCATACATAATACACAGCGGAATAATACAAAGTATAGGTGATACGTTACGCCATCCAGCTTGCTTCCAAAGCTCCAGAATATCCAGAATATCCTGATAACATAACTCTAGGCTGCCCGTGTGGAAAATAATGGGCACCCAGAGTTTAGAAGGGAAACAATAAACTCCGAGTCAGTCATGGTGACTGGTGTGAGATCGTAAAACAGTTTATCTTTAAAACAACAAAGGAATATTTTAAAATAGATTCGCAATGCTTTTTGGGAAATGAGACTACCATAAGGCCTCCCGCACACACACACAATGCAAACGCAGAATCGGAGGAGATTTCTCCTTATGATAGTCAAAGATGCTTGATACGCAAAATCAAATCATTTTTGATATTATTTTTAGTGCATAGTGTAGAAAACATTTCGAAAGTATAATATAAATCTTAGCCAGCATAGGCATTTCGCACTTATGCCTACTATAGCTACCATCCAAACAGTGGGGCGCCACCATAAGTGAATGATAGGTTCTACAACTAAAACCGTACAAGTCACGTATTGTTTCTTTGGATTTCCAACAAATGGTCAGGCCAAGGAACTTCCCATTGCCACACAGGTATGCCTCTGGAAAGACGACCCGAGAACCTAACCGGATCTCTGCCAACACAAGGTCGGGTTACCCCGAACTGGGTAACTACTGACACGAATATGTCATCCCCCGATCGTAACCGATCTTTCCAAGGATCCTCGATTTCCAACAACCACAAAGTAATAAATTTGCAGCAACCACATAGGTTAAGTATCTGGGCTCCATACCATGATACCACCTCTATCCAGAAGGAATGGCATACACTAAAGGGCGCTACTCCCTAGAACCTTGCCGCATCCTTCCTGTTTTGACCATTTCCGGGGTGTGAGGTCCGACGAAGTCTCGTCCACAAAGCTACGCTTTGTCACAAAGCCATGCTTAGGGTCAAACAAATGATCAAAGTAATGATCACAAAAATAAATGATCAAACAAATGATCATATCACAAATGATCAAACAACGATCATTTCACAGCAACACTCAGCATGCCACGTTACCAAATTGGGAATATATCGCTGATAAATTTCAACTACATAACCTCTGAGCTCGTATGTCTCATATAAGGGTGTTAAGCTAAGAGAATAAATTCTCCGCCACCAACAGAAATGTATTTGAAAGAAATCAGCTTTATATCTCAATTTGTAACGTCAGACACACAACCATACAAGTCTGTTCCGGGATCGAACAGAATCGAAGGCACTTCTCACGAAGCCCTTGCACATCCGGATAATTTTCTAATCACGTCCGGACTTCCCGTCACTAAGGGTGATAAAACCTCTATATCGGAGATCAGCCGATGTAGAGTAACTCGACGGTAATCCTTCCGTTTTCAAAAATATCCGGTCTTCAACACCGGTCATCAAATGCAATTCATTACGACGTATCACATATTCGGAATGGGTTATACGACCCCAAGGTCCTTTCCCGGCTAACCCGAATAGTGAGCGCTTATTCAAAAATAAGTGTGGCATTCAAATTCATCCAATTCACAACAAATACCCATTCAAGGTAATTATTGATAGTCGGTTATTTAACTATCAATAAAGATGCGCAACATCATCGGATTCCAAATAATTTTCCAAATTATTTATTTTCCAAAATATCTTTACTAGATATGTAATTTCCACACTTCAAAAATAAATCGACATTTATTTTTAAATAGATTCCCCTTTGCTTTATAAATTCCATAGTGAATTTATATTTCAAATATCTACTGATATACGATTTTTAATCGACTTCAATATTCACTTTTGATTTATCTTTAAGAAGATAAAATCTCAAAACGTTTCATTTCATATTGGAAAAGCATTTCCATACTTATTTAATAATAAGTAATTCACAAATCTATTTATTTTCAACATTTGAAAATATTCGATATACTTAAATCAAAATTAAGTATATTTTTCATTCTTTAAGGAAATCATTCTCTTTCACAAATTTTATTTGAGTCAAAACGAATGTTACGTAAAACATCGTTACGACAACTCAAAATCACTAGTATAGGGATTCGAAATTTGGATAGATATATAAATCCCAATACTATATAAAACATTTCCTTTCGGAAACCATTTACTATAACAACACCTATTTGAGTCAAAATGAATGTTACGTAAAACATCGTTACGACGACCCAAAATCACTAGTATAGGGATTCGGAATTAAGATAGATATGTAAAACCCAATACTATATAAAACATTTCCTTTCGAAAATCATTTACTATAACAACAGTGTTATAGTCCACCATTTCCTTCTTCCTCGAAAATGTCTATTTCAACAATGAATGTTGAAATCTATGATTTCGATATTTAATATATTTTAAAACATCGTTAAACAATTAACTTCATTTTTAATGTCACTTCTCCAAATTATATCCATTTTACTTAATAATATATTCACTGTCCAAAATCGTGAATATACTTCACTAACCAAATTTCACTATTTTCTACACATTTATTTCAAGAATTATCCACTGTCCAAAATCTTGAATAAAATTCCCAACCAACTCTTATTATTTACAACATTTAACTTAAAGGATAATTCGCTGTCCAAAATCACGAATATATCTCCTTTAATAACTTCTACGTTTAATTTATCAAATTCAATTGATTTCGAATTTATAAACAATGTTTATAAATTCCATTCCTATTTATAAAAACTTCAACTTATAAATCTCCTTATTAACAAATTCCATTCATATCTCATTTAAATGCCAAAATCTGATTTATAAGATTATTACTTATAAATCTTTTGTTTTACAAAATCTATTCATTTTGTAACTTCACAATTTATAAATGTAAAATTTCATTCACTTATGAAATCCATTTATACTTCATTTTAACATTTATAAAACTCGTTTTATAATCCCAATATTTTAAATTTATAAATATCAATTTTGTACATCTTTTATATACATCGTTTTTAATAATTCAAAAATCCCAATTCAAACCATTTTATAAATTACTTAACTGTTTATTTCAAAAATCACCTTTCGGTTATATTTCACAAAAATCATAATTTTTTATAACTTTAAAATTTTAACGTTTATAAATCAATTCAAAAATTTAAATAAACGTATACTTTCAAAAGTCACTTTTAAAATCTCTTTTAAAATCAACATCGTTATTTTTAAACTTCAAAAATGGATCCGATGATGCAACACATCAATTAATCAATCATGGCATCCAAACATCATATATCAATATGATAATCAACAAATATCACAATATCTGTAATCAAATAAATACTGGTGAGGAATCCAGTTGGATCCCTCCAACCTATTTCCCTGCATCCACAGACGTTAGCACAATACCAATTCCACTTCGAGGTGGAATATCGCGGTATATGGGGTTTATAATAATATCAATCCGCTATTATGCGGCGCAATAGGGTCTCATCCGCTATATAGTGCGGGAAATCAATCAATTCCAATATATACATATGCCAATATGTATATATTGCTATATATAATACTATTTATACTATATCACATCCAAATAGCAATCAATCAGTCAATAACTGTAATATTAAATTTTCCTTCGAGTGAGAAAATCTCACCTTAGCTTTTATTTCCGTTTGCCATTCACTTTAATCCTGATTTGGTTTTCCCGGTTTGACCTTGTATAAATAATTTATACAATTATTAATGTTCGAATAAATTGAACCATTAAATTCTTATTTCAACAAATTCAATCCAACATTTATTTTATACAGTATTTTTATCGATTTATTTAATAAGTTCATTTACAGATTAATCCCAATATTTTTTTCAAAATTAAAACTTCAACAATTATCAAATCGATTTGCATGTATATTTATTTCCATTTATTTAAACTGTAAACATTTATTTTCTGAAATAAATCTTTCTGTTTATATATATATAAATATATTTTCTTTATTAAACTTTAAATAAGAAATGGAACCTGCTTATCTCATTGCAATCTCTTCTGTTTTAAAAATATAGATTACTGTATATATTTATATATGTTTTTAAATTAACTAAAAAAAACAAAGAACTGCAGTATACCTTACTGTAAGCACGAATTCGACCATCACGCTCTCCTCGAATCCCACGCCTCGCGTGCTCGAGCGCGAGCTCCTCCATCGATGTCGCGCGCCTCGCTGGCGAACCTCGAAACCACCCATCATCACGCGTACGCGTGTGCGTATGCTAATTCCAGCCTCTTCTCTCTGACATTTCCCCTAACTTCGAACTGCCATCTTCAGTTGCCACTGCCTCGAGAACGAGGCCTCCATCGCCTATCCCTGACAATGCCGTCGCCGAGCTCGACCCAGATCGCGAACATCGCCAGGCTTCGCAACTACGATGCCCAGCTGCTCGCCACTCGAGCTCACGAACGCCGCCGCGTTCGCCCGTGTACGCCCATCCAACTCGAGCCTTCGTCCCCTTTTTGAACGCGATTGATGTAATCGAATGAGGCTTCGATTTATTTTTTTTTGATTTTTGTGAATAAAAGAGGAAGCCGTGATTTTGATTGAAGAGGGGAATAAAATTTCGAACGAGAGATGTCTTCGGCCATTGTTTGTTTTGATTTTGTTTTGATTTTTTTATCTTGAACGAGAGAATAATGTACGCGGCCATTGTTTTTCTTTGAGTGAAAACGAACAGATTTTGTTTTGAACGAAATGATTTCGTATAAGATTCGTAAAGAAATGGGGAGACAAGGGAACATGATTAAGTAGAGAGTAGGTCGGCATTGAAGTGAAATAAAGCCAGGAATCTCTGCTGTGTTGACTAATTTAAAGTTTAAATTTAAATTTTAAATTGAATTCAATTTAAATCTCAACGCGTTTACTTACAGTTCGCTCACACAACAACTCCGATCAATACGAAATTTGAAATCCGATAATAATTCGATATTACGGACCCAATGGAACTAGTTTCGTCGAATTCCGAGACTGTGTGAAAAATGACTATTTTTAAATATTGATTCAAACGATAAATTTCAAAATTGAACAAAACAGTTTGAAATTCAATTCTGAAGTTTCTATTATCTTCAGTATCATCGATATAAATTTTAAAAGCTTCTGAAATATTTTTCTTCAGCTTAAAATTGAAGATTCAAATTTTTATTCAACATTCAATAGATTAAATTCTAAAATTTAATCGCCAATTTATTCTGATAATTTGAAATTCAAGTCAAACCATCATTTAAATATTTAAAATAAATTAAATATTTTCAATTTAAATTGTTCAAAATTCTGGGTCGTTACACTTGGGATCGCCCATCCTTTAAGGATCCATAAAACCATCAATTTAATTACATCTCGTGGTTAAAATTCCAAATGGTAATTTATACTTCGAAATCAAATATCATTTCAAATCCATTTCAAAATATCAAAATATTTCAAATCAAATTATTCCATTTAAATCATTTAAAAATGAAGTTATTATATTTAATAGTCAATATTCAATTCTCAAAATTTTACAATTTCAGAATTCATTTATTCACTTAAATTTATTAAAACAGTGAAATTTCAACTTTTGCAGCATTTAGAAAATGCTACGGAAAGTTATGTTTAAAAAAAATTCAATTAGCAAAAGACAGCATTTAGATGCTGTAATAGGTTTAGATTTCAAATAAAACTTTAGTTAAATTCAGCAACTATAGCACTTAGTTCATTTTAGCCATTTAGTTCATTTATATCAATTACAGCATTTACAAAATGCTGTAATATCTTTAACTTTAGAAATGATAGCATTTCAAGAATGCTGTCAATTTAAATTCCAAACTTTCACTACAATTTCATAAACAATTAAAATTTATTTAAATCCATTTTAACTTATAAAAATCATATTTTCTTACTTTAAAAACAATCATTTAAATAACCCTTAATTTATGATTTTACAAAGTGAAAGTTTCACAAACAATTATCAAATCTTTAATAATTCACTTATAAAATAAATGTAAAATTTATAATATTTCATTTACTTAACATTTTAATTAAGTTTACCATTTCATAATTTTATTTAAATTCCATTTTATTTTCTTAACTTAACTTTTATTTTGAAACACTTTCACATTTTCCAAGTTAAGTTATACTTCAAATTTCAACTTTTAAACATTTATTTATTTAACTATTTTTAATTTATAGAAAAATCAATAACACTTTATAAAATCATTTTAAATTAAAATAAAAATCAAATTATCATAATATTTACATTTTTAACATATTTTATAATTTCAAGAAAATATATATATTAACCACGGGTCTGTATATAAATTTTTCTAACCTAAGTCAAATGATACAGATAATATATCATTTCAATCCGTAATTTACAAAGGAAAAATCCGGGTTTTATCATTTCAAACCCTTAATCCCAAGTTAAATGAAATAAATAAAAATCGTTCAGGCCTATCATTTCAGCCCATAACGATTTTTCTCTATTCTAAAGTCCGTTCGGGTATGTATCATTTCAACCCATAGTGATTCTATTCTACAGGGAACTTGCAGTGTGATAAACTGATATAAATAAACAGAATAGCGTTATATAACTGTAACAGATGATATGACATGTAATTTACAGGTTTAACATCATACATAAATAATCACGGGCGGTTATAGTATAACATAATAGTACTACACATTCAATTGTTGTCAATTCACATTTGCATAAGTATAAAATGACAAGTGAGATTTACTCACCTCTATGGCTGGAGATTGCAATACAAATGACACAACGGAATCAAAAGCACGATGACAAGACTAGAATTTGAGTGGAGAGCGAGATCCAAGCTATAGATCTTGTGTTATAACCCAAAACAAAACCAAACAAATTATAAATTTCAATGCAACCTTGAAATGATATAACTTTGGAATAAAAAAAATATGAATGCAACGACTTTTGCCTTGCTTTCTACATTTGCTTGTACAGCCTAGGGGATGTTTTGGCTCAGGTTTGGCATGGCTTTGACTCAGGTTTGAACATAGGAATGTATGGCATAAAGGCTAGAACAAGTGGAGGAAGTTACGACATAGGAAGGTGAAGAGGTTTTAGGCAACAAAGAGGAGTTTTGGTTCAACAAAGAGGCTCCGCCATGGGATGTTTGGGGTGGGCCAGTGGAGTGTGGGTCAGGTCAGAGGCTAGAGGGGTGTGTGGTGGTCTGGTCAGAGGTGGTGGTGGCGGCCAAAGGTGGTGGTGGTGGAAAATGAAGTGGTGATGCAAATAGTGGTCACAACATTGTTTTTAAGGCCTAGGTTGCATTTTTGAGGGGTTTGGTCACCATGGTGGGTTCGGCCATGGTCATGACCTGGAGTATAGTTGGTGATGATGGCAGGGAAGAGGTGTAGGAGGTGGTGGCCGTGGATATGAGGAGGAGGAAGTGCAAAAGAATCCAAGAAACAAGGCAAAAACCATGAAAATGAGAAGAAGAAGAAGGAAAAAGTAGTCATTACCAAATTTTTTTGCAAGCCATGAATAGAATGAGGAACAAATGTTTTTTTGCAGGAATGAGCACTGGAATACATGGCCAAAAAAGTAATACACAGCCAAAAGAAGTAAATGAGGAGTTGTGGCAATTGAAAGGACATAGGAGATGAAAAGACTTCAGTTTCTAAAGCATTTTAAACTCTTTCATATTTCCTTTTTCTTTAATTCAAATAAAAAAATCAGTAATTTGACTTTAGAACCGAAACAAAGTAATATAAAATAAAAATAATTAATTAATTTTAAAGAAAATGGAAAAAGAATATAAGAAATTGCTTAAAAATTGGAAACAGGGTTCAAAAACTACAAATAAATTATCACTAGCCTTAGAAAAATTCCTACTTCACTCTAAAACAAATAAAAGTCACATAAATAAGATAAATGAGGAACAAAACAAAGTGAGAATGAGAAAAAAATAAGATCTTAAGGAAATAGAAAAATAAATAAAGAATTTCTTTAATTAATTGAACTAGGAATTAAAATTTGAAAACAAAATTACAACTGACACTGGAAAATGTCAATTACTCTTTTAAAAATGTTTTTAAAACCAAAATATATACATAATATGTTATTTTACCCATATAAATATAAATTAGAACATTACATGACCAAATAATATATTATTTATATAATTTAAAATAAACAATTTTGTTAAATACAGCAAATTACACTCAATAGTTAAAAAGGCATAACTTTCACAATATAAATTGGATTTCAACGAAACGAAAAGCAGTATTCTTAAAATTTTATTTACTTTCATAATAAAAGATAAAATTCAAATTTTCAAACTTTCAAATTTCTAAATTAAAAGTCAAAGTTTGACCAAAATTCACTTTTTCGGAAAATATTCTATTTAGTCATGTTTGGAATTCTAATTCACATCAAAATCAAAATTTATATTTAAAATAACAAAAATTATCCATTTAAATAAATAAAATAAAGTTTTCAAATCAGGAAATTCAATTTAAAATAATAAAAATATACAATTAAAATAATCACAAAATATAGGGTTGTTACACTCTCCCCCACTCAAATCTTTTCGTCCTCGAAAAGGAATGAGGTACGGAAAACATGGAAAAGATAGAATGGAATAGGATTAAGACAAGATGACAAGAAGATTAAAATTATACCTGATAATTGTTGTTATAGGTAAGTTTAACAAGGTGAAGAATAGGAATAGCTAGAAGGGAAAATAGGACGAAAGACAAGGATGAGCCATTAATTTAAAACCATATAAATTTCAATTGGAATTCTTTAATACTTAATAATTTGGTTAAATCCATTTTATTATATCCATAAAAGTCATTTAAATTCAACTTGTTAGTTAAGAAGTAAACAATATTTAAAACACTTTAAAATCTTTTAGAAAGGAAGTAACTGATCAAAATATCCTTTATATAATATTTTATCAAAATACTTTTATAACTCGATGTCTTAACAAGTTTATCCTCGTTCCTGCAGACTCTGGTAGTGCGTTGATCAGGCGCAGAGCTAGAATTCTCCAGGTACTTAGTAGACTTGTTTCAACACCCAGTGAAAATATTGGAAAACTTTTAAAAACAGATATGGAAAGTACAATCCAAAAAAAACAAAACATGTCGATCATGGATCGCGGATACACAATGGTTATGCATGGATTCCCCAGGAAACATCCGTACTCGTAGTCCGCCCCCCAACCTTGCTATTACGCCATGAAGACTGGTAGTACTGCAGATACACAATGGTTACGCCTAGATCCTCCAGGAAACATCCGTACCCTAGGCTCTCGCAGCCCCTGCTGATTACGCTACCAAGCAACCCAATAGATCGCAGATACACAATGGTTACGCCTGGATCTCCCATGAAACATCCGTACCCGTAGGCCGCCCCCCAACCCTACAATTACGCTATGAAGTCGCGCTCGTAAGACCATGGAGATTGCCATGGAATTCGATGGAAACTCGAGTATCATATCCGGAAAACCAAAAATCAAAGAAATATCGATAGAATGAATCCACAATGTGGCCACAAAGCAGATATCAAGCAGAAGGCACTTTCCATATCTTTACTTTGAAAATATGTATCATATAGTACCTTTTCAAATCACTTTCAAGTATCATACTTATATAAAGTCCATTATATATAAGATTTCATTTTCAAATCAAATACTTTCCAAAATCAATAGTATATCAAATCACACATATATAGACTTCAATTATATAATATTTCACTTTTCAAATTGAGTACCTTTTCAAATCCATAGTTTTCGAATCAACATCATACTTATACAAACCAAATTTTATATAAGTTCGATAACTTCCAAATCAAGTATTTAGTAACACAAGGTTCTCAATTTCAATTTGTTTCAATATCAATACAGTTTCCAAAATCATAAGTTTAGAAAATAATCCAAATTTCTAAATCAACAAAATTTAAGTCAACCAATTCATTTCCAAAATCAATGGTTTTCAAAATCATCTTATATTTACATAAGGTCCATCTTATATCAGAAATCAAAAATTTTAAAAATAAATTTCGCTGCATGAAGAGCCATATGGGATTGAACATCTTTGCTTACTAAAAGTTTTTTTTTAGAATAGTTTTGTATATAAAATAGTTTGTATGTAAAATAGAATAAAACAGTTTGTTTAAGAAGAATAAAAGAAAAATAGTTTTGAAAAATGGTTTTAAATTAATAGTAGTTTTTCATAAAAGAAAGAATTCCAATTTAATTACAAAGATATCCAACCCAACAACTTCTAATTACAGCGGCAAGTAAATCAATGATATTAGAATATAAGATGTACATATGTCATCATTTCGCAAAGTCACATTCGATCGCTCGCTCGATCACACAAGTTCGCTTTCGAACTAGTATTGTCCATTCGACTTCCCTAATGCGGATTTCGATATGGTTTCTCGAATAGAAACCGTCAGTCTCCTTGCATAGCCATATACTATGATAGAGAATTCTAGAATCAAGCCCAAAATCCATATCAAATATTCGCCATCAAGAATCAAATGAAAAATCCTAACACGAAATGGTGTAATTCACCTCGAACTTGTGTACTCAAACTTGGATCAATTTAATTATGCGAATAAAACAACATACGTACAACTTATGTATTTATTCCAACTTTTTAAATATATAGTTTCATAAAGATGTTACTAAGTTAAACATTTAAACTGAATTTTATTCAAAATATTTTGAAGACCAAATTCTTTTCAAAACATTTCAAATCTAAATTTCATATTAGAAAAATTCAAAATAGCCTTATCCATTTACTTAACAAAACAGTTTCAACTTATTTAAATCGGATTACTACATACTTTAAACATACATACCAAACTTATATACTTTATACTTCAAAATTTCTTAGCTTTTGAAAAGTTAACCTTGATTTGGAAGTGCTCGAACCTTCAAAATAGTCGAAGAGATCATATTTCAATCCAAGAGTTGGAAATCACCAACAAATCAGTAAATCAATTCCAAAAGACAGGGTTATATCAAATCAGATCCAAAACTCAAGGACTAAACACCGGCTCATTTCAAATTGTTCAAATATATATACATATATCTTTCGAATATCACATCACACTTCGGAATTTGAAACCAAAATTGGTTTCACAAATCAATCGCATAGCAAAGTTACCGAAGTGGCCTCTCCCCCACTCAGAAACTCGAAAATCAATGTCGATGATGCATGCATTCATCACCGAAATTATTTTCTAGCGACATTAGTGGGTTCTAGACTTCTATTTTCTCAAATTTCTTTTGAAATTTCTTCGAAATCATTTGAAACTTATTAAAATCATTTGAAACATTTCATATTTGGAAAATACTTTCAAATCATATTATTAATTATTTCAAAATCTTAAAACCAGTTCCAAACTGCCGGAGTTCAATCACTCAAATTCACATTCAAAACCTTCAGTTACAAATCATCTTATATGAAACCATTTTTTTATATAAATTTCAAACTTTCAAATCCTTTCGAAACTTCAAAATTTCATTTTTTTAAAAGGTATATAATCCTTATCGAAAACATTTCACTTCTATATATAATATGGTCATCCTTATCAAAACAACAACTTTGATGAATACACAATTTTCAAAAGACAATCAACCACAAACTTTCCAAGGGACGATTCAAGGATGGATTTCAAAGCAAAACAGAGATTCAAATTTTTAAAGGAACTCTAATCAATAGAATTCTGATTCAAAGATAAGCTCGAACAAAGATGAGATAATTAAATCACCAATAGAAGATGGATAAGCTCATATAAATCGCGGGCGACCTTAACCGGTCAACCGTGGCTTCAGGAATAATCGATGCGAAAATCTAAGGCAAATCGACCTTCGATCGCCAGAGATAGAATCTAGGTATAGCAGAAGATAGAAAACATCGTAAACCGAGGATACGGAAATCTTCGGTGAATCAATGCCAATTGTAAAGGAGTTTCACCCATTTACAAATCATTCAAAGTTTGGCGGAATCGCCGGTCTTTATAGAGGTCATTCAAAGTGGAGTTATGGAATGCTCCAAAAATCAAAAGAATACAATTAGGGGAGACAGGAATGGATTTCAGAACAAGTGGGGGCATTCCAAAGTTCAAAGGAATCCTAATCGACGAAATTACTAACAAGGTGGATACGAAAGGAATGAAGTTTAGAAAATTTTACTTTCAAAGCAAGAAAATTTTATATCAAAATAATCTTTGAAAATTCTTTAAAAATCATTTGAAAATCATTTTATACTTCGAAAATACGTCCTCTCACAAAGAAATGATTCTGAGATTGATTTCTCTCATTCTAGGGTATTTCTACACTATCTCTAATGAGTTTATACTTATATAATGTAAACCAACTCAAGTGAACTGTAATAGCAATGCATAATAACTTAAAGGATGCTTGGGATCGCCCATCCTTTAAGGATCCATAAAACCATCAATTTAATTACATCTCGTGGTTAAAATTCCAAATGGTAATTTATACTTCAAAATCAAATATCATTTCAAATCCATTTCAAAATATCAAAATATTTCAAATCAAATTATTCCATTTAAATCATTTAAAAATGAAGTTATTATATTTAATAGTCAATATTCAATTCTCAAAATTTTACCATTTCAAAATTCATTTATTCACTTAAATTTATTAAAACAGTGAAATTTCAACTTTTGCAGCATTTAGAAAATGCTACGGAAAGTTATGTTTAAAAACAATTCAATTAGCAACAGACAGCATTTAGATGCTGTAATAGGTTTAGATTTCAAATAAAACTTTAGTTAAATTCAACAACTATAGCACTTAGTTCATTTTAGTCATTTAGTTCATTTATATCAATTACAGCATTTACAAAATGTTGTAATATCTTTAACTTTAGAAATGATAGCATTTCAGGAATGCTGTCAATTTAAATTCCAAACTTTCACTACAATTTCATAAACAATTAAAATTTATTTAAATCCATTTTAACTTATAAAAATCATATTTTCTTACTTAAAAAACAATCATTTAAATAACCCTTAATTTATGATTTTACAAAGTGAAAGTTTCACAAACAATTATCAAATCTTTAATAATTCACTTATAAAATAAATGTAAAATTTATAATATTTCATTTACTTAACATTTTAATTAAGTTTACCATTTCATAATTTTATTTAAATTCCATTTTATTTTCTTAACTTAACTTTTATTTTAAAACACTTTCACATTTTCCAAGTTAAGTTATACTTCAAATTTCAACTTTTAAACATTTATTTATTTAACTATTTTTAATTTATAGAAAAATCAATAACACTTTATAAAATCATTTTAAATTAAAATAAAAATCAAATTAACATAATATTTACATTTTTAACATATTTTATAATTTCAAGAAAATATATATATTAACCACGGGTCTGTATATAAATTTTTCTAACCTAAGTCAAATGATACAGATAATATATCATTTCAATCCGTAATTTACAAAGGAAAAATCCGGGTTTTATCATTTCAAACTCGCAATCCCAAGTTAAATGAAATAAATAAAAATCGTTCAGGCCTATCATTTCAGCCCATAACGATTTTTCCCTATTCTAAAGTCCGTTCGGGTATGTATCATTTCAACCCATAGTGATTCTATTCTACAGGGAACTTGCAGTGTGATAAACTGATATAAATAAACAGAATAGCATTATATAACAGTAACAAATGACATGACATGTAATTTACAGGTTTAACATCATACATAAATAATCACGGGCGGTTATAGCATAACATAATAGTACTACACATTCAATTGTTGTCAATTCACATTTGCATAAGTATAAAATGTCAGGTGAGATTTACTCACCTCTATGGCTGGAGATTGCAATACAAATGGCACAACGGAATCAAAAGCACGATGACAAGACTAGAATTTGAGTGGAGAGCGAGATCCAAGCTATAGATCTTGTGTTACAACCCAAAACAAAACCAAACAAATTATAAATTTCAATGCAACCTTGAAATGATATAACTTTGGAATAAAAACAAATATGAATGCAACGACTTTTGTCTTGCTTTCTACATTTGATTACACAGCCTAGGGGATGTTTTGGCTTAGGTTTGGCATGACTTTGGCTCAGGTTTGAACATAGGAATGTATGGCATAAAGGCTAGAACAAGTGGAGGAAGTTACAACATATGAAGGTGAAGAGGTTGTAGGCAACAAAGAGGAGATTTGGTTCAACAAAGAGGCTCCACCATGGGGTGTTTGGGGTCGGCCAGTGGAGTGTGGGTCAGGTCAGAGGCTAGAGGGGTGCGTGGTGGTCTGGTCAGAGGTAGTGGTGGCGGCCAAAGGTGGTGGTGGTGGTGGAAAATGAAGTGGTGATGCAAATAGTGGTCACAACATTGTTTTTAAGGCCTAGGTTGCATTTTTGAGGGGTTTGGTCACCATGGTGGGTTCGGCCATGGTCATGACCTGGAGTATAGTTGGTGATGATGGCAGGGAAGAGGTGCATGAGGTGGTGGCCATGGATATGAGGAGGAGGAAGTGCAAAAGAATCCAAGAAACAAGGCAAAAACCATGAAAATGAGAAGAAGAAGAAGGAAAAAGTAGCCATTACCAAATTTTTTTACAAGCCATGAATAGAATGAGGAACAAATGTTTTTTTGCAGGAATGAGCACTGGAATACACGGCCAAACAAAGTAATACACAGCCAAAAGAAGTAAATGAGGAGTTGTGGCAATTGAAAGGACATAGGAGATGAAAAGACTTTAGTTTCTAAAGCATTTTAAACTCTTTCATATTTCCTTTTTCTTTAATTCAAATAAAAAAAATCAGTAATTTGACTTTAGAACCGAAACAAAGTAATATAAAATAAAAATAAATAATTAATTTTAAAGAAAATGGAAAAAGAATATAAGAAATTGCTTAAAAATTGGAAACAGGGTTCAAAAACTACAAATAAATTATCACTAGCCTTAGAAAAATTTCTACTTCACTCTAAAACAAATAAAAGTCACATAAATAAGATAAATGAGGAACAAAACAAAGTGAGAATGAGAAAAAAATAAGATCTTAAGGAAATAGATAAATAAATAAAGAATTTCTTTAATTAATTGAACTAGGAATTAAAATTTGAAAACAAAATTACAACTGACACTGGAAAATGTCAATTACTCTTTTAAAAATGTTTTTAAAACCAAAATATATACATAATATGTTATTTTACCCATATAAATATAAATTAGAACATTACATGACCAAATAATATATTATTTATATAATTTAAAATAAACAATTTTGTTAAATACAGCAAATTACACTCAATAGTTAAAAAGGCATAACTTTCACAATATAAATCGGATTTCAACGAAACGAAAAGCAGTATTCTTAAAATTTTATTTACTTTCATAATAAAAGATAAAATTCAAATTTTCAAACTTTCAAATTTCTAAATTAAAAGTCAAAGTTTGACCATATTGATCAAAATTCACTTTTTCGGAAAATATTCTATTTAGTCATGTTTGGAATTCTAATTCACATCAAAATCAAAATTTATATTTAAAATAACAAAAATTATCCATTTAAATAAATAAAATAAAATTTTCAAATTAGGAAATTCAATTTAAAATAATAAAAATATACAATTAAAATAATCACAAAATATAGGGTTGTTACATAAATGAATTAACAAACTTCCAAGAAAACATACCCCATAAATATTTATTAAATATCGTAAATAAAGACTTATGTGAACATAACTTCAAATGTAAAATGGGAACAGATACCACAGAATATGAATTTTGTCCTTGGTATCCTGCCTTTGATAAGAGGTTTAAATGCACAGAGTGCGTAATGGAAATATGCCATATATGTGCAAAAACCAAATTCGATATAGAATTACCCAAAGAAATAGACTCGTATACACAGATAAAAATAAAATAAATGAGGACAAAATAAGAATCCTTGAAGAAAGAATGAATAATTTTGAATTAGAGATAGAAGAAATAAGGCTAAAAATACAAACAATAGATAAAGGGAAAACTATAATAACTAATGAAGAAGAAGTGATCACATATGAAAACAACCAACACAGTTTAAACAATATTGATAAACCAATTAATATTCTATGTAATACAAAGAGTCTGAAAGAACTAAGAATTTTGACAAAAATTAACATAAAAGGAAAAGAAATACAAGTTTTAGCTTTCATAGATACTGGAGCAACTAGTTTAACCATTTGTTCTAGTTTAATACCACCAAATTATATTACAAAAGCTGAAAAACCAAAACAAAGTGTTCAATTTGATGGAACCACAAATATAATTACAAATATCATTAGAAATGTACACATAAGATTTAATACAACTTGTAAGTGGTCACCACAATACAACCTAAAACAAATATGAGTTCTAAAATTAAATCTAGAAGGAATTAAACTAATCTTAGGATTAGATTTCCTATTAAATGAAAATGGAAGTTTTTCATTCAACAAAGATTATTTACAAATTTCTAAAAAAAACTATATTAACCCCAATACTATCAGAGTATGCGCTTGAGAAGCATGGTGGGAAGAAAGACAAATACGAACATTGCGACTGCCCAATACCTGGACAATGTAGAATAAAAAATCAGGAAACTGATCTAACAATTACAAATGATAATAGAGAGAATGTAGAAGAAAAGTTTACAAAATATGAATATAATAGGAAAGGATTCACAAAAGACTTACAACTGATAAATCCAAAGAAGATAAGTAGATTATTATTATCTACAGATGATATAGAACACATTATTTCTAAACTTGAAAAAATAGAAATAATAGGAGAAAAGCCATTAAAACATTGGGAGAGAAACCCCATTACAATGTAAACTAGATATAATAAACTCAGACTTAACAATAAAAACAGGATCCCCTAAATATGATAATTGGATCATGGAAGAATTTAAAATGCATATAAAAATATTAACAGATTTAAATGTTATAAGAAAAAAAGATTCTAGACATAGGACTGTTGCATTCATAGTCCAAAAGGAATCAGAAAGAAAAGGAGGCCAATCTAGAATGGTCATGAACTATACTAGATTAAATGACAATACCCATGAAGATGGATATTGTATACCAAACAAAGATGTACTAATAAACAAAATACAAGGGAAAAACTGGTTTTCTAAATTTGATCTAAAATCAGGATTTTGGCAAGTAAAAATGCATCCTGAATCTATACCTTGGACTGCATTTACGTGTAGTGAAGGACATTACGAATGGTTAGTAATGCCATTTGGTTTATAAAACGCACCACAAATATTCCAGAGGAAAATGGATAACATTTTCCAAAATTGTAACAATTACACATGTGTATACATAGATGACATACTTGTTTTTTATAAAACAAAACAAGAACATATCTCACATTTATACAGTGTATTAAAATTATTAGAAGCTCATGGATTAATAATATCCAAAAAGAAAATAGAACTTTTCAAAAATACTATAGAATTTCTGGGAACAAAAATAGGAAAAGGACAAATAGAATTACAACCACATATAACAAGAAAAATATTAGAATTTTCGAATAAAATGGAAAGCTTAACACAATTACAAGCCTTTTTAGGTCTTGAAAATTATGCTAGACCTTATATAAAATGTAACGCCCCACCTCTATGCTCATAATAACAAAGAGTATTAAAAGAAATACTGTCTATTATTACGAAGAATAAGGCTGGATAGGAGCGACCATCCGTAGTTGACCTTACACTAATATTGGTTATCTCGATAGGAGTGGTATATACTTTTTATTTCTCATCTATCATTTATTTACTCCCATCGACACACTCAATTATCAGTATAAAACAAACTACGATAGTTCATAATAGTTTAGGACATTAGATATAACAATAACACAGATAATATAAATGCGGAACACAGATAAAAACAAAAGTCTCAGATATATATAACTGATGTCAGTTAATACATAGTTGACACTATACATATGATACAACTACACTGTCGACTCTAGAAGTTATATATACAAGTACATTATCGACTAATATACATGAATACATATCATTCTATACAATGACACGACTACTATAAAATGACTGACAACTTCGGAAGATGTGAAAAGTCTTCAATCCCGAACAGCAACTCAAAGAAAGAAATCTACAACCTGAAATACTCGGGTCTGACCCGAGTATTACATTCAAAAGAAAATAATACCCAGGTCAGTCTAATTCAAACCAGTTTATTAGTGCATATAGGCAGTAATAATTTAAATAGACGACAATCACAATAATTCTCGTCTATCCGATTCTTTAAACAAGGAAATCGGATAACGGTCAATATAACACTTAACAGTGTTTAACAAAAATCAGCAGATTTAAATCATCAACAGAGATAAATAAACAATTTATCAAATCGACTAAATCGATTTAAAGCCGTCAAATCTGATAGGGCTGCAGTACACGCACGCGTGTACTGCCTCGCCACTATCGTAGGAGATACACAAAAGCTCAGTGAAATTCATAAAGGGTCACAAGGTCAAACCCTGAAATCGGGTTCGACTCAGGTGATAACTAACAGCAATCAAAACTGTGATATCGAACAAGTCATGACCGCAGTCAATACCCAAAGTTCTCAAATTCAACATGACAATCAAAAGTCCAAAGCTAAGGTAATACGACTGTAGCATAACAACAAAAAGAAAACTGCATATACAACTAGGCAGTGTACAGTATTGAAACTGTAATTTCCAAAGTGAAACAAGAAAATTCAATGTGCAGAGGAACTGAAATTTCCAAAATGAAACAAGAACTAATGTTCATGAACATGAAGGCAACATATACAATTCACCAGTAACACTGTATGAAGGCAATGCACATGCTAACATAATAAGTGGATGCATACATATGCTATAGTGAGCACTAAATGAAGCTGGATAGTGCCACCAAAATGCATGAACAATGTATGCTATGGGTCTGACAACATGGATGAACAATCACATATATGCGACAGTGGACAGAGTCACATATGCAAGGGTCAAGCGAATGATACAGGTTGAAGACAACAACACTACGACAACAATAGGTGACAGTAGTGTGAAACTAAACCCCAAAGAATTCAATGCAATTACAACATGCAGTGATACACCGCAATACTAGAGATCGGAGATATATAGTGCAGACTATATCATGTCTACAATGACCAATATGCTATCAAGACTTCAAGTCCAGAGCAACAGAGAATTCAAAGAAACAGGAATAAGCAAGCACAGAGGCTCGCATGACCCAGTACACCAAAGACCAAATTATATTATGGAAAAATGTAACCGATCAGAGGTGACAACATTAGACATCAGACCGAGCAGTGCACTCAAAAATGCAACATGTATATAACTATAAAACCGGGCAATACAAGTATCGAAATCAAGAACAAAGCACAGTAAATACAAACTGCAACTACAACATGTTACAATTATACTTGAAAACAAATGCACATCATACATAAAAATGAATAGCATCTAGGCACCCAGGCCACAGGTTGACAACAATTGAATTTTGCATGCAACCTGTACACTGCAGTTGGGATAACAAGGACACACAAGTGCAGCAAGCAACAAAGACCAAAGACACATAAACTAAATGACAATATAGAAGTATGGTGGAGCAACAAAACAAGAAATGAACCAACTCATATGTCAGTGGAACCAGGTAATATCAACTCAAATTAACAACACAGTGGGTGCTGCAACTACACGCAGAAGCCTTAAGTTAAGGCCGAAGTCAAATACCATCACAAAAACCAAAGTGACCGGGGTCAACAGAAATACAAAGAGATCATTAAAGATCAATTTCGAACCAGATTATATGACAGGGTCTAACTAAAAATCTCAAAAATCAAGTTTGAACTCGTGAGCAACTGACCA
Organism: Allium fistulosum; assembly: GCA_030737815.1. NCBI lineage: Eukaryota > Viridiplantae > Streptophyta > Magnoliopsida > Asparagales > Amaryllidaceae > Allium > Allium fistulosum. The sequence continues at coordinate 74,964,929 of CM060903.1, forward strand.
GAGTCAACTGAAACAAAGTCGAAAAATCAACACTATCAAACAATCTCAATATCAACTAGAACAAAGACGAACTGTTCAAAGGCAAAATCGCAAAGATCCCTAGTAAACCCACACGTTCGAATAAGATGTGAGTGGAAAGAGCCACTCACCTTTTTCGATGCGACTTGGAGGAATCTCGAACGAGCACGAGTCTGGGGATCGAACAGCTCCGAGTTGAAGCCGTGGCACACCTAAGTCGAACGAAGCCAAGCACGCAATCTCCCTCGACGAAAAGAAGCAGTTGAACTTCACGATAAATCGTCAGAGAGGAGACGAACGAAGCAACTATGAGCATGCCCTAATTTCGTGAAAAAGGGACAAGGACGAGCCACCATTTTTTTTCGTTCTCGCGATTTAGGGTTACGAATTGAATTGGATGATGAGGAGAAAGAATGGGTATCCACTGATATCACGGTCACGAACAAATGTGGATCGATATTTTCAAATTCGTAAGGTCCAGTACCCATTTACAATTTATAAAAGAGTTTTGACTTTATAAAATCCAATTGCAATCTTGAAAGAAAATTTATCAAAGGATTCCACCCGATCCAAATTCAATATCAATTTCCATCACTTTAATCGTCTAATGATGATAACTGACTTTTAAAATCTCGGGTTGTTACAGACTCCCCTCCTTATAAAAATTGCGTCCACGCAATCATAGGGAATAAATGGATAAAAGGTAACAACCAAAAGATCATGGCAATGTCGAATGTAAAAGCAAAGTAAGTGTCAGCGGGGAAGTATTAGGTAAGAAATCAAAAGGTTCGACTGATTCAAATCAAAAGAATCAACTTCGTGAGGATCAAGGAATCAAAATCAGACGACTGTCTAAAGCAAGAATCAATCGAGTTCCGGCAACTAAAAGAGAAGAAAAACAGAGTAGAAATCCCATACAGAGCACGAATTGAATGTGAGTAAATCAAATTACTCACCTGAATCGCCAGAGAAAAGACGAAGCTCAAATCTCAAAAGTCGCAAATATTCAATCATCAAAACGATAATTGAATTTTCAAATCGTAAATATTTACTTATCTCAAACGATAATCAGAAGACAAATCAAATATCTGATTATCTCATACGATAGTCAGAAAATAAATATTCAATTATCAAAAAGCGATAATCAAATTTCTCAAATCAACATATATTTAATTATCTAAAGCGATAATTAAATCTCAAATCAACAAATATTTAATTATCAAAAGCGATAATTAAATTTCAAATCAACAAATATTTAATTATCTAAAGCGATAATTAAATCTCAAATTCAGCAAATATTTAATTATCAAAAGCGATAATTAAATTTCAAATCAACAAATATTTAATTATCAAAAGCGATAATTAAATTTTCAATCAACAAATATTTAATTATCAAAAGCGATAATTAAATCTCAAATCAACAAATATTTAATTATCTAAAGCGATAATTAAATCTCAAATCAACAAATATTTAATTATCAAAAGCGATAATTAAATCTCAAATTCAGCAAATATTTAATTATCAAAAGCGATAATTAAATTTCAAATCAACAAATATTTAATTATCAAAAGCGATAATTAAATTTCAAATCAACAAATATTTAATTATCAAAAGCGATAATTAAATCTCAAATTCAGCAAATATTTAATTATCAAAAGCGATAATTAAATTTCAAATCAACAAATATTTAATTATCAAAAGCGATAATTAAATCTCAAATTCAGCAAATATTTAATTATCAAAAGCGATAATTAAATTTCAATCAACAAATATTTAATTATCAAAAGCGATAATTAAATCTCAAATCAACAAATATTTAATTATCTCAAGCGATAATTAAATGCAACAAATATCCGATCATCAAAAACGATAATCAGAACTCATATCAACAAATATCTAATTATCACAAGCGATAATTAGAAACAACAATTATCCGATTATCAAAAACGATAATCAGAACTCATATCAACAAATATCTAATTATCACAAGCGATAATTAGAAACAACAATTATCCGATTATCAAAAACGATAATCAGAACTCATATCAACAAATATCTAATTATCACAAGCGATAATTAGAAACAACAATTATCCGATTATCAAAAACGATAATCAGAACTCATATCAACAAATATCTAATTATCACAAGCGATAATTAGAAACAACAATTATCCGATTATCAAAAACGATAATCAGAACTCATATCAACAAATATCCAATTATCACAAGCGATAATTAGAAACAACAATTATCCGATTATCAAAAACGATAATCAGAACTCATATCAACAAATATCTAATTATCACAAGCGATAATTAGAAACAACAATTATCCGATTATCAAAAACGATAATCAGAACTCATATCAACAAATATCCAATTACTTGCAGATAATTGGAAGCAACAAATATCTAGAAATCAATTAAGAAGACTAGAAAATCAACATAAAAGTTTGGATCGATCCCATCAGATGGCGAGTTTTTAATTCGCCGCACGTGCAACAACAAATGGCCGAAGCCTACCAAGTACTCAACATAATTTTGGCGCCCATCAGATTGACCCGAAGGTCCGCAGAGTGACCCGAAGGTCTAGTACTGGTATTTGACCCGAAGGTCCATCATATGACCCGAAGGTCCATCATATGACCCGAAGGTCCATCATAGTGGCTCGAAAGCACACGAAAGCATCAAATATTTCAATTAACGAGTCCGGAATTAACCGAAATAGCAAACGCACATGTCCCATACCACGTGTTTTACTAAATCGTTTGATTCTCTTCATCGTTTCCTTGAAAGTGTGAAATTCATCAAAATCATCAAAACAGCAGGTATTCAATTAACGAGCCCGGAATTAACCGAAAAAGTAAAAGTGTGGTTCCATACTCCGCACTTTTGCTAAATCGTTTAAATCTCTTCTTCGTTTCCTTGAAAGTGCAAAATTGTGTATTTCGTAAAAATACACTTTACATTCTCAAACGGACAAGTCCGGAATTAAGCGAATCAGTAAAAGAAAGGGGTCATAGTCCTCGATTTTGCTGAAACGTTTAAATCGCTTCCTCATTCTTTTGAAATCGCAAACTGTAAAATTTTTGAAAACAATTTTATTTATTTTGCAAAAATAACAATTCGCATTCTCAACTGGACAAGTCCGGAGTTAAGCGAAACAGTAAAAGAAAGGGGTCATAATCCTCGATTTTGCTGAATCGTTTAAGTCGCTTTCTCATTCTTTTGAAAACGCAAACTATTAAAATTTTATAAAACAATTTTCATTTTAAAACGATTTTTTCCAATCACATGGTTAAAGCAGCAAATCAGTAACAATTTCGATAAGGAAATTGTGCTTCTAAAAATACCGTAAAACGGTTACACATCAGTATTGCGGAATAACCGCTTGAAAATCCACTTTTAAAAATTTGGTTGTTACTGAAGTCAAAGCGACAGTAATTTTAAAACATCAAATATCTCATCAAAAGAATTCACATCAAAATGTGACATCAGTGAATTTTCATTCATTAAAATTGTCAACAAAACACTGTGCCTCAAAATTCGGCATTGGTGTAAAAATCCCGTTATAAGAATAACGGCAACAAAATACGTATCATAACCAAGCATCGGTTCAACGTAAAATAAATGCAATAACGTGCAATTCAAATTTTTGCACGTATTACAAAATGAACAAAGAAATCATTCAAATGTATCTTCAACGAAGATAATTCAAAACAGCGAAAGTCTAATCACTAGATGATTAGTACAAAAGAAAGCCAGCGGAAATTTCAACAAAATCACATATCTGCAATTTCTTCGAATCCTCAATTCGGATTCGAAATTCTCAAAGAAACAAATAATTACAGCTATGTAAACAACAATTGGAATTCATATCAATTTCGTATTTTGATTCTTAAATCAAAAGATTATCAGTTTTACTCAGCGAAGACAGTTTCACTGTTTCCGCTGCGCACTCTGATAAACAGAACCCAAATCAATCAAATCATCAGAACACAATTTCACTATTATTTTTAAATAAAGTTATTTAAAAATTTCATCCAAATTTCAAAACTTTAGTTTTGACTCAAAGTACAACTAAAACATCGACCAATAGTTGTAACATATGTTCCATCCAAGTTATGTTTTATATTTTGTCCATAAACCCCAAGCTCTGATACCAACTGTAACGCCCCACCTCTATGCTCATAATAACAAAGAGTATTAAAAGAAATACTGTCTATTATTACGAAGAATAAGGCTGGATAGGAGCGACCATCCGTAGTTGACCTTACACTAATATTGGTTATCTCGATAGGAGTGGTATATACTTTTTATTTCTCATCTATCATTTATTTACTCCCATCGACACACTCAATTATCAGTATAAAACAAACTACGATAGTTCATAATAGTTTAGGACATTAGATATAACAATAACACAGATAATATAAATGCGGAACACAGATAAAAACAAAAGTCTCAGATATATATAACTGATGTCAGTTAATACATAGTTGACACTATACATATGATACAACTACACTGTCGACTCTAGAAGTTATATATACAAGTACATTATCGACTAATATACATGAATACATATCATTCTATACAATGACACGACTACTATAAAATGACTGACAACTTCGGAAGATGTGAAAAGTCTTCAATCCCGAACAGCAACTCAAAGAAAGAAATCTACAACCTGAAATACTCGGGTCTGACCCGAGTATTACATTCAAAAGAAAATAATACCCAGGTCAGTCTAATTCAAACCAGTTTATTAGTGCATATAGGCAGTAATAATTTAAATAGACGACAATCACAATAATTCTCGTCTATCCGATTCTTTAAACAAGGAAATCGGATAACGGTCAATATAACACTTAACAGTGTTTAACAAAAATCAGCAGATTTAAATCATCAACAGAGATAAATAAACAATTTATCAAATCGACTAAATCGATTTAAAGCCGTCAAATCTGATAGGGCTGCAGTACACGCACGCGTGTACTGCCTCGCCACTATCGTAGGAGATACACAAAAGCTCAGTGAAATTCATAAAGGGTCACAAGGTCAAACCCTGAAATCGGGTTCGACTCAGGTGATAACTAACAGCAATCAAAACTGTGATATCGAACAAGTCATGACCGCAGTCAATACCCAAAGTTCTCAAATTCAACATGACAATCAAAAGTCCAAAGCTAAGGTAATACGACTGTAGCATAACAACAAAAAGAAAACTGCATATACAACTAGGCAGTGTACAGTATTGAAACTGTAATTTCCAAAGTGAAACAAGAAAATTCAATGTGCAGAGGAACTGAAATTTCCAAAATGAAACAAGAACTAATGTTCATGAACATGAAGGCAACATATACAATTCACCAGTAACACTGTATGAAGGCAATGCACATGCTAACATAATAAGTGGATGCATACATATGCTATAGTGAGCACTAAATGAAGCTGGATAGTGCCACCAAAATGCATGAACAATGTATGCTATGGGTCTGACAACATGGATGAACAATCACATATATGCGACAGTGGACAGAGTCACATATGCAAGGGTCAAGCGAATGATACAGGTTGAAGACAACAACACTACGACAACAATAGGTGACAGTAGTGTGAAACTAAACCCCAAAGAATTCAATGCAATTACAACATGCAGTGATACACCGCAATACTAGAGATCGGAGATATATAGTGCAGACTATATCATGTCTACAATGACCAATATGCTATCAAGACTTCAAGTCCAGAGCAACAGAGAATTCAAAGAAACAGGAATAAGCAAGCACAGAGGCTCGCATGACCCAGTACACCAAAGACCAAATTATATTATGGAAAAATGTAACCGATCAGAGGTGACAACATTAGACATCAGACCGAGCAGTGCACTCAAAAATGCAACATGTATATAACTATAAAACCGGGCAATACAAGTATCGAAATCAAGAACAAAGCACAGTAAATACAAACTGCAACTACAACATGTTACAATTATACTTGAAAACAAATGCACATCATACATAAAAATGAATAGCATCTAGGCACCCAGGCCACAGGTTGACAACAATTGAATTTTGCATGCAACCTGTACACTGCAGTTGGGATAACAAGGACACACAAGTGCAGCAAGCAACAAAGACCAAAGACACATAAACTAAATGACAATATAGAAGTATGGTGGAGCAACAAAACAAGAAATGAACCAACTCATATGTCAGTGGAACCAGGTAATATCAACTCAAATTAACAACACAGTGGGTGCTGCAACTACACGCAGAAGCCTTAAGTTAAGGCCGAAGTCAAATACCATCACAAAAACCAAAGTGACCGGGGTCAACAGAAATACAAAGAGATCATTAAAGATCAATTTCGAACCAGATTATATGACAGGGTCTAACTAAAAATCTCAAAAATCAAGTTTGAACTCGTGAGCAACTGACCAGAGTCAACTGAAACAAAGTCGAAAAATCAACACTATCAAACAATCTCAATATCAACTAGAACAAAGACGAACTGTTCAAAGGCAAAATCGCAAAGATCCCTAGTAAACCCACACGTTCGAATAAGATGTGAGTGGAAAGAGCCACTCACCTTTTTCGATGCGACTTGGAGGAATCTCGAACGAGCACGAGTCTGGGGATCGAACAGCTCCGAGTTGAAGCCGTGGCACACCTAAGTCGAACGAAGCCAAGCACGCAATCTCCCTCGACGAAAAGAAGCAGTTGAACTTCACGATAAATCGTCAGAGAGGAGACGAACGAAGCAACTATGAGCATGCCCTAATTTCGTGAAAAAGGGACAAGGACGAGCCACCATTTTTTTTCGTTCTCGCGATTTAGGGTTACGAATTGAATTGGATGATGAGGAGAAAGAATGGGTATCCACTGATATCACGGTCACGAACAAATGTGGATCGATATTTTCAAATTCGTAAGGTCCAGTACCCATTTACAATTTATAAAAGAGTTTTGACTTTATAAAATCCAATTGCAATCTTGAAAGAAAATTTATCAAAGGATTCCACCCGATCCAAATTCAATATCAATTTCCATCACTTTAATCATCTAATGATGATAACTGACTTTTAAAATCTCGGGTTGTTACATAAAAGATCTATCAAAATATACTGGACCTTTATATAACAAAACAAGTCCTAAAGGAAAAGGGAATTCAATCTTGAAGACACAAAACAGATAGAACAAATTAAAAAAACTTGCTAAAGAACTAAAACCTCTAGCTTTACCCAATTATTTAATTATAGAAATAGATGGATCATCCCTTGGATGGGGAGGAATATTGATAAATAAACCAAACAAATATGAGGCAAAAACAACAGAAAGAATTTGTAGATATACCTCAGGGACATACAAAGAAAAAGGATATTTGACATCCTTGGATTATGAAATACTTGCAATAATTTATGTCCTAGAGGCATTCAAATTATTCATTATTTCCCACAAAGAAATAACCATTAGAACAGACTGTGAAGCTATAGTAAAGTATTCAAAAAACAAAAAATTAAAGAGGAATACTAAATAACAGCTGGTTAAAATTTAAAAATGCAATATTTAATTGCGGAACAAAAATAAACTGGGAACATATAAAAGGAAAAACAAATTTTTTGCCTGACAAATTATCTAGACTATTCCTAGAACAGGAATTAACAGAGTATAATTGTATGTATAGAGAAGAAGATATAGATATGACATCTTCTAGTCAAGATAGTAAAAAATTTCTCAGAATGTACAGAATAAACAAGTTCAAAACAAATTCTTCTATCATAGAAGATCAACAGACTCTGTTGGATAATATTTGGAACCTAGCCACGGATCCAAAAGACAACAAACAAAAGCTGAGTATTCTGTATACCTTAGTAAATGAGTTCTAAAACAAAACAAACACAAAACAAAAATACACTCATTATTGTCTGTTCAATGGGCTAAGTGCGGGAATATATTCAACATGAGAAGAACTTATCCCAAAGATTCAAGAAATAGAAAAGGATCCAAGATATGGGATCCCAAAATAAATAGGCTACACAAATTGGGAAACAGCTAAATCGGCCATGGAAAGACAATTTGGAAATAATTATGTGATTTCTGAAAGTGTAAAACAAATTTTAGACATATCCATAGGAAAGTTTATAAAAGATGAACCTTCTGATGAAATAAACCTCAGACCAATGGTTTCATACAAACAAAAGGCCATGACAGAAAACAAAGGAAAAATGATTCCTTTAGGCCATGTTCCACAAACAAAGGATGTCCAATCCACAACCACAAACCAAAACATCATAAGTTTTGTTGATTCTTACGACAAAGAGATAAAACATTTGCTCCAAAAGACTACAAATGCAACAGAATACAAAAAGATATATGATTTCCTTGTAAAAAGCCCTGATATAAATATCATAGGAATGAAAACAGATTGAAAGACTATTAGGAATAATATAATTACCTGTACAAAAAAATATGAAGATTGCAAAGATTATGTGATAGATTGTAGGTGTAATATCATAACCTCAACACCCCTATTACATATTAATCTTGCCTAGTACAAATATATAGTTCATGAGAATATAATCCTAGACCCAATTACTCTCCTTAGTTATGGGTTTATTAAAAAACTGTACATTGGAGAATGGACAGTGGCAGAATTGCCAGAACCTCTTTCCTCTGTTACATATTACTTCACAGAAATATTGGGAACATAATTATGTCTAAAAATAGATTCTTCACCGCCTCATCTAGGAAAAAACCTCATTGACCCAGCAAGACATATTATAAAAATCAAAGAACAGAAGTTCGACAGAAAATATCAAGAATGTACTAAAGGAAAAAGGGACAACAAACCATCAAAACAAGAGATCAACCAAATCACATATGAAAATTATAGGGCTTATGTCATAGGCCACAATATGTTCTGGACACAAACAAATGAAGAAAAATTCAAATTATACGCAGAATCACCGGTCAAGAAGATATACATCTTAACAGAGTACGAAGAATTCGGTTATAAATTAAGGCCATTTGATATTTACCACCCAAAAATAAATATGGTCAAGAACTTCAAGAAACAAATGCTGATAAAAGTAGAAGAAGAAAGAGACAAGCTTCGAGAAGACAAAGATGAAGACCAGCTGTCCCAATAACAAAAGGGACCCTACCAATATTCTACACTAACAAAAGAAGACAAACGAGAATCCACTGTTAAAACCCATTATCAAGACAAGATGTGACTACTTTCTGCTCCACCAACTTTTATTTCAAACAAAGGTGTGACAGATGTAAGCCTTGGACATATTCCTTTTCTTTTAATTTTTGTTTTTGTAAATTATTCTTGAGTGGGAAGTGCTATATACTTCCAGTTGCCGGTATGTAAGGACAGGTGTATGTCCAAAGGTGTGTAATGCTCTGCCTATATATGTAGTGGCTTAGTGTGATGTAAATGATACCAATCCCATTGTAAGAAAACCAAAATTAATAAATATAAGCTTGAGTTCTCTTTAATGGCTGCCTCCTTCCTTCTTCTTTACTTCTCCAATAAAAGTATGCAGAACTAAAAAATCTTCAGACATAAGCAAAGAGAAAGGTGAAGCGACTTAGGTATGTAATTTCTTCATATTATTCTTTATCTTCTTAGTATGATGATAGCTTGATGATATTGTGTCCATGTTTTGAATTCACTGTAATAAATTAAGTTTGAGTTAATCAAAAAGACGTAAGCTCGTTAAAGATTGAACAAGTACCGCCAAGGCATGAGGCCGTTAGGGAAAAAGTAGATCTAGTGTAACAAGGTGAGGAAAAACTTATACCGAGATTTAATATATAATTTCAGAACCAAACACGGCAAGAGTGAGAGATGAGGAAGAAGATAAAAAATAATAAGAAAATTTCTACCTATAATATTTCACTAAGTATCTTTAGCTTATGCCTGAATGCTTCACATAAAAACTTTTAACCAAGAATAAAAAGAAATAGAATTATGGAAAAAATGCAAAAACATTTAGAAGACAAATTTATGATAAACATAATAAACATTATGAAAAATAATAATAACATTACAGAAAACCAAAAATATGAAATCATAAAAATTTTCAAACAAAAATATACCACAGAACTAATCAATGTTTTCGATTATGAAACAAACTTTTTAAAAATATTCAACAATTTTACCATATTTACAAAACTTGGAAATGTTATTATAACACCCAGATTTGCAAAAGAATTTTACAGAGAATGGAAAAAGTATATAAATACAAAAAATAAAAAAGAAAATAAAATAACAGAAGATAATGATTGGGAAAACTAAAAATGAACAGATTTCCAAAAATTGAAAACATAGAATTATTACAGAATTATTTAGAACAAAAATTCATGATAAAACTTTTACTTATACTAAAACAAACAAAACTAAACGAAAATCAACAGTATAACATAGCAAAGATTTTTAGAGAAAATTATTCAAAGAAATTTTTAGAACTAACAGATGATCCAGAATTAGATAAAAACAAAATTATAAAAAATCTAGAGAATACCTTTTATCTAGTAGAGAGTAAAACAGAAATACAACTCACATACAGGATGATAAACTTAGTATGTGATGAATACTACAAAATACCAAGAAACCAAATACAAGAAGAAAATGATAATTACTTAATAAACAGATTTGAAACATACGATGATGAAATAAATTTACATAATGAATATTATTAAAAGGGGAGACTACAAGATATTGAACATAAAATTAGAAGACTCTGAACAGACACAAAGGAAAAGGTTCCTAATTTCTAGTTCAATAATCAACTTTCTGCACCCGGGGATAAAAATCTACAAGTTGCCAGTAAGTAGTCAAAATGAACAAACATTTTTATCAACAAATAGAAATTCTGGTTAAAATATTAGATTACACTATAAAATTTATAGCTAGATATGTTTTTGGAACAAATTTCATAAATAACATAATAGACATATTCACATATATAGAAAGGAAAAATAAGTGAAAACTAAAAACTATTTTGGTACCCCTCAGTTTTTTGTATCAAAGCTTAAAAGATTACTTGGCCCTTGGAAAATGAATTATAAAAAATTCAACTACTTAAATTTAGAAGTTAATAATCCAAATAAAAGGACTATTACTTTAGACAAACAAATATATATATATATATATATATATGGTGTAAATCAAGTTATAACTAAATTACAAGCAAATTGTATAACAGATTTATATAACGTGAGTAAATCATTCATTACTTTAATTTTTATCTTTACTACAAGTGAAAATTTACTGTAATTTGATAACGTGTAGAGCCCAAATATTAGTAAATATTACTATAGCTAAACCTGTTTTATAAGCAGCTATTTTTGTAATTCAGCAACATGAGTTTACAACTTTGAATTAGATATTGGCATATATATTGGATTGTTGATGGTACTTATCACTGTATAGAATAAAATGAATATTTAAAAGCAAAGCTAATCTGATTATTAATATAACTGATAATAAGATGCGGATGATTGGTGAAATATTCTAAGAAACAAATAGTATACATGTTATTTAAATTATATACGTAAACAGTGGAACCTTTGTTTTAAGTACTCAATGGTCTGTGTAATGAGGTGTGTACGTGTGCAATAGTGTAAGTTCGTGTGTGAGAGTTTAAGTATTAGAGATTACATGTGTACGTGATATACGGAATATAACCGCTGAGTTGTGGGGTATGAATTTCAGCCTGCGTGTGCAGGTGTTTAGTTTTATGCACGTAGGAGAATAGTGAGAGGGTGAGGTGGCACATGGAAGTAAATATGCTTGCATATTTATATACAAGGTCTCACCTAGTTTTTTTGAATTGAGAATAGGTGGTAGAAGATTACATGGATTGGAATGTTGCGCCTGCTCGCTTTTGCTTGCATAAGATTTAGTAAACTGCTTTATAATGCTAAAATAAAGGCACACTTTCAGATTAAATACGGAAATGATAAAAATATTATTATATATTATGTTTCCGACCGTGTGGTCAATGTATATTGTTTATATTATAATTGTGAAATTGCAAACGGCTCTCCGTACAGAGGAAAATCTGTCGAAATTTTCCAAAAAAATTTCAATAAATTTCATATGCGAAAAAAAAGGTTCATAAATAAATCTATTCAAATTTATAACATACGATAAGTTTGATTCTAATGTTAACTGCTTAAGTTTTGATCGAGTTTCAACTTAATAGTAAAATTCGAAGATAGTTAATATTTGCATATGTTTTTGACGTCTTTCTATAAGAAATTGCGAGGACGCAATTTTCATAGGGGGGAGGTCTATAACAACCCTATTTTCGAAGCCGTAATATTCTACAAATTTAATTAAAGTAATAGTACTCAAATTCAATTTTGGATAATTAGTATTTTCGAAATAAGATTTTACTTAATTAGAGTCTATTTAATAATAGATTTTTGTTTTAAAAAATTGAATTATTTAACAAAATAATATTTAGAAGATATATTAAACTAGATTAAAGCATTATTATTGAATATGAAATATTTTAAAGTATAAATAGTTTTGTATAATTGAAACAGATGAAAAAATATATATGTATATTCGATATTCACAAAAATCGATAAATTGACGAAGATCGATAAATTTATTTATATCGATTCAATGAATAATTAAATAAAGTGAAACGATATTGGATTAAATGAAAGTGTGTTGCTGTTAAGATGCATATATTCAAAAAAATTACGTGTAGGTCAATTTAAAACTAAATTGGAATATAGTTTAAATAAATTAAAACGCGTTGTTTAAAAATAAAAGGAAAAAGAAAATATATAATATTCCTTAATAATTAAGCCCAGCCCATTCCTTATTATCAAACCAACCCGCATCCCTTATTCTCATCTGATTTGCCTCATTGTCTGTTATTTTCAAAAGCCCTAAAAATTGAAATCGAGATTCGAAAAAGAAAAAAAAACAACAGCAAACGAATCGCGCTGGTGACCGATCGAAAGCGTGGAGATTGGAGGCGCTTTCGTGGAGGCTAACATGGGCTTAAGGCTCGTTGTGCAATTGTAGGAAGGGCGGAAGTGGCTAGAGCATCGCGAGTTAGATGGATATCGATTTGGTGGTGTTTGAACTTGGCAATGAAGTACTTCGGTGATGGCGGGTGTTCGGGTGCTTGGTGAGATTGACGAGCGCACGTGAGCCAGCGCGCTAGAAGAGGCTGCGTATGATCTGGGCAGTGGAGGCTATGACCTAGGTGGTCGAGGCAGGGTTTGGCAGCAAGCTTCGAAGCCGCAATTCGTGAGGAGATGACGTGGTGGATGCAACTAGGGCTAAGGTCGATTGAAGCTGATAGTGCAATCTCGACAGTGGTTCGTCAAGCGTATTAATGCGTGCAAGCAATGATTAGGTGAGATAACGTTCTCACTCATCTATATCTACAATTACTGATTCTTTGAATTGAATTACTGTCTTGGAATAATTGCTGAATGAATTGAATTGCCTAATTGAAGTAGGAACTTAACTTTAGAAAACCGTGTATTGTTTATTGGATTTGAGCACAAAAACACACAGTAAGCACATATGTGAGTTATTTTAATTAACTCACACACCTATAACTAGATTAGTATATCCCCATTCCATATGTCTTGCAATAGTATGAATTGCATATGTTTTGGGTAGTAATTGGATGAAGTTATTTAAATTCGCATGCTATGAATTCAACTGGTTTGATGCTTGATTTGGTTGAATTGTATGTTATAAATATTGGATTTTATCGCATTATCGATTATGAAATTGCATAATATTAAAAACCATCAAAAGATGTTCTATCTTTTGTAATTAAACTATATGATTGTTGTGTAGGGTTTATATGACTGGAGTTGTTGAAAAATAACTCGGGTTGCTAAACAATTCTGTATTATGGAATTGTATTTTATGGAGCGATGTTGGCTCTAGATAATGCATTTTAAGTTCTGATTTTTTGTTGCATTTGATTCTTAAATTTTGAGGTATATACAATTTATATTCTATGAAATTCGGAAAATTTTATAATAGTATATTATATATATAGATATATATTAACTCAAAGCATTTTGGAAGAATAGTTTAGAAAATCATTTTTACAAGATATATAGTTTGGAATTGCTTTGTAACATATATAAATTATACTTATGATGATAACATTTTAAAAATTGAAGTATTATTATTAGAAAATATTTTTAGAAAAAAATATATTTGAAAAGCAAAGGTTTAACATACATACATACATACATACATATATATATATATATATCACGAATTTGTTTGAAAAGAAATGATTTTTCTTTATACTAGCAAATTATGAATTTTTATCTATTTATAAATAGTTAAAAGGGATTTATAATAAATTCAAAGGTTTTGGTAAAATTATTAATAATACATAAAATTATATATTTCGATCTTATTTTTTTGAAATTTTAAATCAAAGTAAATTTTATAAAATCCTTCTTTAAATTAAAATTTTGATTAATAATTTTAATTGGATTTTAAATTGGAAAATTGAATGATTTCCATTTCTATTGGATTTCGTGAAACCAAGAATTTTAATAAACCATTGAATTGTCGGATTGGTATGAGACTTTTCGTACAATTCTTTAGTTTATTACTAAAATTTGTTGAATAGAGTTCGAGTGAAAATTACTAGCTTTTAGTAAATACTTGAATTTACCTTCTAGTATGGGACAATTAGCTAAATTCTTGTAATTACTGGGGTGATAATAATTAACACTTAGAGTTGTATTATCTTAGGGTGTTCGGATTTCAGACCGATGGATCCCCGAGAGAAGATAACTCATTTTTCATCGATCCGAGAATCGATACATTTTTAGATTTGGGTAGGCAGATCTCTTTCGAAAGATTTGTTATGGTGTAAATGCGGCTGTCTCTTTCGGAAGGCAAATTTTTATATGCATCGTAGTCTATAGATACTACAACCTATCAGTTTATTTTGTTATATACAGTTAGACTATGTTGACCTCTTTCGGAAGGTAAATTTTCATAGGACGGAATAGGTACACGGCTGCTCTTTTCTTTGAGCGGTGTCCCTAATCTGCAGTCTCTTTCGGAAGGCTTCCTTTCTATGCAGCGGGTCTCTTTCGGTAGATTTCGTGTCACTGTATTAAACTGATAGATGACTATCATTATTAATTCATTATTGATGATTATTTCTTCAAGGATTTTTAGTACGGATATTCTTATCCTTTATGGCTCTGAGGAATTTTGAATTGGTTATCACCATATTTTAAGATGATAGTCTATTGAGACTTGATATGTATTTATGAAATGGTGATTTATTAAATATGCCTTATTTGAATATTTGTTTTGGGCATATTTTATTTATGACTTAGTTGATTATTGTTAAGTCAGAATTTTGAGATCTATATTTATTGGTTGATATGCCTTTTTGAATTTTTGGGTTTTAGGCATATTCTGAGATGACTTATTTTAGACTTAAGTCATTTATGGATTTATATAGTGAATTTAATTAATATTTCTTATTATAATTGTTTGTTCGACATATTTTATATGGCTTATTATTTTAATTCATAAAGTTATAATATTAGTATCTCATATATTATTTAGATATAGTCTGACCCATTTATTATTTTAATACTTGGGTCAGGCCGAGACTTTACAGGTACATGGACCCATTGACCTTTGGATTTTGGGCTAGCATTGAAGTAGACTATTATGATCGTTTAGTTTACTTCATACTTGTATATATTGACAGTTAGGAGTTTATGTCATCTATATAATATAGTAGTGACTTTGTACCTGATACAAGATTTTGGATATGATGTATATATTTATATGGGTCTAATACTGATATTTTGTAGACTCGCATTCTATAATGTATATGATGATATATATTATTTCGCTGTGATCTGTGACTCTGATTCTGATTTATCTATATTATATACTGTTCTGAATAATTTTAATCGTTGTGTTTATTACTTTGTATTAATACTGTATATGCCTAAATTTCAGTTCAGATCCTAAAAAGGTAAATAATACGTGTCAGTGTTAGTATCACTACACCATATAAGAAATTTTGCAACACCATAGTGCTGCAAATTCGCAACGGGATTAGGCCGTTGCAATATTACAACGGCTTTGGTCCGTTGCGAACTCTTTAGCAAGTGCTTTGAGCCGTTGCTATATTAGAACGGATCAGGGCCATTGCAAACCATGGTCTTCTATGTACAATAGTCGAAACAATACACCCCGTACCCTCCAATTTTTTTAGCTCCCGCTCCTTCCTAATTTCTTCCGGCAATAGGGCGATTACCCCAAATCCCAAAAAACCCTAGCTCCACGTTCTTTCCACTTCTCTTCATCGCTACCTTCCTCCTCCCTATACCAAACCCTAGTGCTGGAATCAAAGTCGCGCCTGTAGCCTTGTGAATTTAGCACAAACTTTAGCCTACAACAAAGCGTAATAAGGATATTTAGAAGGTATTTTTCTCATTTAGTCCCTTGTAGTTACTAAAATTTGTGTTTATTTAATTTTGATTTATAATTAAATTTACTGCAACCATTGATTAATAACGGGGTATTTTTTTTATTTTGATTTTAAGGTTGAAGCATTGCAAAGTAAGTAGAGTAGAACAATTGCAAAGTATGCATGGCCTATAATAACTAGATCGCATCTCATTGCTGATGTTATTACTACCCTTGGTTTCTCTCTCGAGGTTGAATTTCTCGCTGGAATTTTTTAATCATAGTTTTAACTGTTTAGGATTATTATCTTATGAACAAATTAGGATTTGGGTTCTTATATTAAATTTTTAGTCAATACTATATGCCGTGGATCTGATTATTCCCGTAATTGCTTCAGTGGAAGAATTTTATATCTGAACAAGTATTTCCAACAAGAACATTAATCTATGGATAATTTAAATAATTTTATTTTTCAATTCTCGCTTAGTTGGAAATGAACTATCTTTCTATTCGGTATTTATGAGTCGAAATTATTGTAATTGATTACAAAAAGGGTATAGATAGTAACTTAATACCATGGCAAAAGGTTTCCTTTCGATAATGATGTTTTATGTGCAAGGGAAAGTTTCGTTTCTTCATGGTTGTATAGAATGTAATGACAATTGAAGCAAAGCTCCCTTGTTTGGTACTAACTGTTTTAGGATATAGAGCAATTACTGAGAAGTAAGGCATTTTTTGCAGATTATATTTCCCTATCATTTGTATCTTAATCCAAAGCTTGTAGTTTAGCAATGAGAGATTAGCCATCTCATCACCCATGGTATCTTAATACTCACTCATCTTAATTTTATTTGTGTGTTGTGAATAGTCGTAGCCCCAAAACACCCTCTAATAGGGAATATGGATCGTATAAGTGGGGTGAAACAAACAAAATGCGATCTCCAACAAACCTAGTTCACAATTTTGTCACAACTCCAATAGTTAGCTAGAAATACAAAATGTTATTGAAAATAAACGATTTAAGGGAGTTGCAGACATATATTACAGTTTACATACATTTGGGAGAGTGAAGGTTTTATTACATCCAGAAAGTTTAGAGGCTGGTTACAAATTTTGGCATTGGTTAGCTATGATTTTTTGATATCTCAACAGTTAATATTTATAACCTTGGTACAAAAGAAAATCTATAACTAAATAGATTATTCTAATTAAGTTCCAGTCATCAGATTAAGTCACTCACCAATCACAGCCATGGAAGTAAATCAGTCTACAGAGTCCAAACTTTGAAAGTAGCCCAAACTGTCATCTATCATCATCTAGGAAGTAATATATTATGAGTACTACAAATGTTCATAAAATTTGTTCTTCAGTCTTTGATTTGGGGACCATTTTCAGAGTTGCAAAGCTCAAATCTATATAATTTGTACTATCTTATGATATTCTAAATGTAGAGATATGCAAGAACAATTATGTATCACGATATAATTTATTCATTTTAGTCGACACAAATGTTTGAAATTTGGTTTGATAAATACAAATATAATTTACGTATTCTGTATTCCGATTGATCCAGTTTTCAGATTTAGGTCCAACCCGTGATTAAATTTTAGTGGAGCTTGTAGTTCAACAATGGAAGACTGGAATCTCACCCCAATTATATTTCCCTGTCATTTTTGGGTCTTTTCACGTTTACTGCTGCATATCTACCAGGGGTGAATATTTTGGACATTCAATCTATGTTCATAGATATCCAATTGACCATTTTGTTTGTTGACATGCTTTATGATACATTACTTATTAGCGTCGAGTTCAAACAATTCATAGGAAAAAATTCAAAAAATAAAATAAAAATCTGCATAATTGTGACTGCAGTAACAGGCTTCAAATATGTCTCTGCTAGAAAGAGTTTATATTTCATAATGAGTTGTTTAGCACAAGGTCTAAATTAAATAAATATGCCTTGATTAATATAAAATTCATGGATTCTATTCTTTTTCTAAAATTCTTTCTTAAACTTTGTTTGAAAGGATCCTAAACTCATTTTATTTTTCATTTTCTTCAAGTGTTAAAGGCACCATTTCCTATTTGCTTCCAGCCTCAAATTTACATTAACCAACAATGATAAATAAAATTTTGATTGTCTTACAGTCTTGAAGCCTGATCTGTTTAAGAACAATCAAAAAGATTTTGAGCATTAATACTTCTGACCACAAACATTTCTGTGATTTGAAGCTGTAAAAGAAACCATGTTAGAGTGGTTTTGAACTTTCCTCTGCAGTCTTCAACTGCATGTTATTTTCATTGTATTCTTAGCTCCATGTTGGAGATTTTGTGTTCAGCATAGCAGGCTAGCAGCTGGAGCTATATTTCTTTTTAAGCCAGACTGCTTTCTTTGATTCTGTTGAAGCGTTCAGGAATGTATATTCTTATCTCATGAATCTAGGTTTGATACATCACAATATCAAAAGTATAGTAGAAATATTTCTATGTGGTGAAGTCTTTTAGACTTCATATGTTTGATACATCATAATATCAAAAGCATAGTAGAAATACTTCTATGTGGTGAAGCCTTTTAGACTTCTAGATTAACCATGCCATTCAAAATTCAGATTTTTATTTTATATTTCAAATGTGGAGTAGTTTTATCATTTGTATTACAGGATGTGATTATGGTGTAATTATAGATAATAGCTTGGATAGTTTTGTCATTTGACTAACATGTTTAAATCAAATTGAAAATTAGTTTTATTTTTGATATATATATTAGTTGTTGTTTTAATATGCACCTGCATAGTAGAAATACTTCTATGTCGTGAATAAACTCAGTGCAATTTAGGATTGCCGTTCAGTTCTGCGTATCAAGTATAACTGAGTTAATAAACTTAATTCATTTGTGATGAGTTAATAAACTCAATGCAATTGACTCAATGCAAATGCATCGAGTTCGCTGGGTTTATAAACTCGGTGCATTTGCACAAAGTTTAGTAACTCATTGCAGTACACTAAGTTCACAAAGTTTACAACTCATTGTCACCTATAAAGTTACTTACCGACCTTACCAACCTTATAAAGTCGAAGTGTTTTTCATTGTGAACTTTCCATGTAATTTAAGATCGTTTCTAATTCAAGTGTTTTTACTTGTGCATGAACATGTTTAGCTAATGTAACTATGAGAGTTACAGGAGCAGAATACAACAATGCATAATTTAGCAATGTCTCCACCAAAATTTTTATGAGAAAACTGGCATGATATGCAAGTGAATGTATTAACTATGCTTCACCCAACATATATGCATGTGTACTAAAAACCACGGTCCAACATATTAAATATGCTATCACTCATAGATAAACGACGTATGTAACATTTGGTATGTATGTAGAGAGAACATTTTGTACGTCGTTTGTTGTTATATGATTGGCTTTTGACAATTTTGATACTATATTATAATATATAGTCCCATATGAACAAATGACCATGGGATCTGGTTTTAAATGAAAAAGATAATTTAATGGACTGTCCACTAGTGATTTGTATACTATAAATTGTTCTTATATGAATCGTCGTAAATAAGTTTAGCAGTGCATTCAAGTTGGACACTTACACTTAGAACATGATAGAGAATCATTATTGAATTTTCTATCTTTTACCCATGTTTAATAGATTATTGGGATGAGATATTGATATGCCTATGCCAGTGATATTGAATTTTCCGAATAAACTTCTTTTTTGATCAGTATACGTATTGATAAATCTGATTTAAGAAGATTCTACGATATTTTAATCTAAATATCAATATGTGAAAATGTTTTAGTCAATATGAATGCATTTTGCCTTCATATTAAAATGGAAGAAAATAAGATGCTAACCGATTTGTGAATTAGACAAAACTGAAGTTCTAAATTTTATGGTCTGAAAATTACAGAATTAGTTATGTTTCTTGTGCTTGTTCGTATACTTTTTATCCAACTCACGTCATCTTATTTTGTTTATGCTTGCTACTTTTTACAGGTAACAATTTGCTTCTTTATATGTATCATAGTTGAAGAGTCTCGGTTCCTAATTTTCAAAGATATATGTGGAAGGTTTTCCAGGTTTGATTACTGCAGTAAGCTCTACTGTCCTGAAAGATACCTCTGTTTGTATTGAGTAATGTATACTGTAATATTGAGTATGATAATGTAGTATTGTTGGCAATGATGTAGTATTGTTGTTCTAATCATTTTGTTGTTGTTGCCCAAGTATGTACTGTATACTGTAATATTGTTGTTGCTGCTGCTAAACTATGTAGTGTAGTGTATTGTTGTTGAACATTGTAATTAAAAGATTTGTTATGTTTGGTCTTTGTGCTGAATCTATGAAAAATATTTGGTTTATTGATCTTTCTTTTGTGATATTATGTTAAATTTACAAATGTTTGTATTGAGTATGATAATGAATTAACTCTTACTGTAAGAGGGCAGAAAAAAGCAATATATATATATTTTTTAAAATATTAAAATTAGCAACGGTTTTGAGCCGTTGCAAAACCAAATTAACAACCCATGTACCACAAGGTTTTGCAACGTCTTTTAGCCGTTGCGAAATTAAATTTAGCAACGGCTCTTAGCCATTGTAAAATTAACTTTTGCAACGGCTTTGAGCCGTTGCTAAATTTTTACCACTACCAATTTTGCAACGGCTGTAAGCCGTTGCGAAACTCGTTTGCAACGGCTCAGAACCGTTGCAAAATGGCATTTCTGGTGTAGTGTATAAAGATATATCGCATTCGATCGTCCTTAACTAGTCGTATTCTCTGGATTAGCAGATGACATTACTTATAATGTTCTTTGCTAAACTAAGCATAGCGGTGGGGTCGTCACATATTTAAAGGTTATTAAAATGATTAAATGAATATTTCAAATTTAAAGAAACTAAAGTTGAATTTTGAAATATAAATGAAATTTGTCAAATTGGGTTATTGTAAATTGTTTGAATATTTAAAGTTTGAAACTTATTGAATTGGAAGTGGTTTAGAATTTGTAGTTCAAACCTGAATTTGAAATCGATATAAATTAGAAATGGTTTTAATAAGAATTTGAATTGAACTTTAACATTTTAAATTGGAATCGTTGAACTGAGATTGATTTAAGTTGGATTTTGAATATAAAGTTGATTTGAATTGATTTGTGAAATTGGAAGAAATAATTCTAATCTGAAACTATTTTCGATATAAACTCATTTAGTATATAAACTATTTTTAATATATATACTTCTTTAATCTATAACCTATTTTTAAATATAAACTATTTTAAGTATAACTATTTCAATATATAAACTACTTTCAATATTCAAACTGGTTATGTTGGAACTGTTATGATTTAGATTTAATGGATTTAAATGCAAATACTGTGATATGATAGTTAACCTATTTTGTGATTATGATTTTGGAAATGAATATGATTCAAAGTGATATGATTTTAAAAGTGATATGATTTCGAAAGTAAATATGATTTCAAAAGTGATACGATTTCGAAATGAATATGATATTTTGATATGAAGTATAAACTGTTTGAAATGATAATGACCACGGTGTGAAATAAGCGTTTGGTTGTTAAAGAGACCGAGATCGGATATTGTCATATTCTCTACCAATACCGAAAACCACTTTAACAATTGTGCACGTGGTGGAGATTGCAGAACGAAGTAGGATGGTTTGGCGAACGTCTATATGAGGTATGAATGCAACCCTGACTTGCTCGAGTCAGCTTAATGTGGCTAAAACAGGAGCTATACCGGGTCAAGTGGGGTCCCTCCCCCTATCGGGCACATTTTTTCGATACCATTCTATTACTTTGTGATTTGATTGGATGCACCTTTGATTTGAGAGTGTGTGTCAAGGTGCGCGATAGTAGCTGTTATGCATTACTACCAGTCCGGGAGTGCAAACGGTAGAATCCTACCCTGGCATTGCCTCGTGTGCCTTGTCACATGCCTTATCGCGCCTTCTACGAGTTTTTTTGTACCGTACCTATGAAGTGCTCCTTTATAGCCCACCGGTTTGGTGGAGTTTACAGTACTCTATAGACAATGACATTTATATAAAAATGTATTAAGGGGGATATGGGTAACGCTTTAACGCTTGTTTAATATTTTACTTTACTATAGACATTATATATGTAGCGTATTGTACTATGTATGTAGATAGTTCCACCGATCTTTAGAGGATGGGAATCCCAAACATCCTTTATATTATATTCCATTTCACTTGAGTTGATTTACTTGCATAATAATGTTAATCTTGACTCGAGTGTTTTG
Source organism: Allium fistulosum (assembly GCA_030737815.1). NCBI lineage: Eukaryota > Viridiplantae > Streptophyta > Magnoliopsida > Asparagales > Amaryllidaceae > Allium > Allium fistulosum. The sequence goes on from CM060903.1 coordinate 74,987,715, forward strand.
TGTTTTGCTTTATGCTCGGGTCGAACTGAGTGTCACAACATTTGAGACTCACCTTTGGAGCTTGGAGCTTTATTTGAAGATCTGTCTTTTATCTACTCTACTTTCAGTTATTTCCAGTTGTTTATGATTCAGTCTTGTCATTGACTTTTGTATTTGAGACTTCTTTGTATTTAATATTTTCTGTTGTATTTTGCTTTAAACTCTTATGTGTAGTAGCTTCATGAATTACTATTATCTATTCCACTGCTTATTGTTGTATTACTCTGTGTCTGTGATTCCGTGATCGATTTATTTACTATACATGCTTAGTTTTGCCAATTATAAATTAACAATCTGTTGTTTTGAGCAATTCAAGTTTGACATGTATGGATGATTGTCGATTTGAATGGTTCGAAATAGTGGGTCATTATAGGAATTTTGACCATTACAAATTTCCATAAGTCCAAAGTTATATAGTTTTGACGAAAATAATTAGTGTAAATAATTATCACTACCGGGTATTGCTAACAAAGTAAAACTGGATTTTACCAATGCCGAGTAAGCAATAAATTTGACCATAATGTTACACACCTACTAAGTGACGTGTGAACGTTAATATTCGAATTGTTTGATATTAATTACTGACCAAATTTACACCTAAGAGTCACACCCAAAACATTGAATTCTCCTAAATACCACCCGATAAAATTGATTTATAATTGCTATAAATTAATTAAATGGATTAATGTTTATGAAATATTCACTATAAATTTTTATTTGATGTATATTGAACAATGTTAAATAGTGTGCATATAATAGTTATTTCAAATATGATCTATTTACTATTGTATTTAGTAACATAGATTGTAACGACCCCGAATTTTATATAAATTTAAATTAATAATTAATTGTATTTTTGAATAAAATTTGTGAAATAATTCGATAAGGTGATGCGAGTTTCCCCGATATCTAAGTATATTTGTATAAATTGTTTAAAAATTTAAATTATTGTATATATGAGAATATATATATCTGTATTTGAACAGATCTGACTAAATTTGAAATAATATAATATATATTTGATTTGTGTTTAAATTGTAAATAAATGGTTAATAATAATTTGAATTTATAAATTAAAAATATAAGGCGATAAATAAAATAAAATGAATACATAGATGAATCCAAATAACACGTTAATAAACTTTGTAAAAATATAAAGTGAATACATTAGAAAAATTTAACAACAAATAGAAATGTAATTATATTATAAAGTAGTATGAACAAAGGCAAAGCAAATATATTCAAGTATTCAACAAGTAAAATAAAATAGATAAGTATGCAAGCATGAAGACATAAAGGACAGTAACATCTAAGTACACCATACAAACATTATCATCTCAGCCGAGACAAGCAAATAAAAAGAAAGAAACAAAGTATATAAAATGAATAGCTTGTAAAAGAAGCCATCAGACCTGCATTGTACAAATGAAGAAAGAATATATATTTTTTTGTACAAGACAATTGGTACCAAAATCCCTTTAGCCACCAAATTGTGTTCAGCCGAAGTCAACAAATATGTTTAAGTACAAAGACAAGTATATAGGCTGCAAAAGGAAAGAGATAAGCATGAAATGAAAATAAGTACAAGATAATTTATGCAAGCCTACAAACAAGAAATATCACTGGCTATAGTACACGAAAATATAATCACTTGTACAACCATCTCAGCATAAACAAGGTCAACTCGAAAATGTATCAGCCTCCATTTCTCTGATCTATGTTGTACAAACATTATTTTATCCCTTGTACAAAATATATTACCCTGTAAACTCATTTTTGTATATCAGCCTTCTCATATTTTTTTTCAATTCATTTTCGTTCCATTCCAAGATATGAAAACTGAAGTAAAAAGGTTATTAAAACTTAAACAAAATTCTTCAATCAAAACAACAATACGAATTCAAGATAAACCAGAGATCAAGGGAAGAGTTTCAACTTGCCAGTTTTCAAAGCTTGGTTCAAAAGAATGCTCTGTTCATTCTTTAAGCACTGTCTCTCTCTGTTTCTTCTTTACCAGGTGAGCAACTTCAAACTTTTCTAAAACCAGTTTTTCTTTTTTTTCATTGCCTGTGAATCTGTGAGCAAACATCTAAACCTAAAAGCTTGAATCTGTTTACATTTTGATGAGGTTTGAAATGAAGTTGTATGATATGTTTGCATGAGTTTTTTTTTTTTGGGAATATGATTGAATAGCTCTGTGTAGTAGTGTATATGCTGTCTCTGTTATGATTACAGTTCAAAAACAACAAACAAAATTTATATCTCTCAATCAAAACTATATCAAGCTTTGATTTCTGAAGAGCAAACAATTGAAACAAGAAGATATCATTTATGAAGATGATTTCACGTAAAATGGTTGGGTATTTATCTCAACATTTATAAATTACAGTGAAAATAAGAAGATGAGTTAAAATAGATCAAGCTAATTCTAATCTTTGATTACATATTTTGAAACGATGAGCAGAAGGATGAATTTTGATGTAAAGATTCTGATTTTTAGATGTGTAATGGTTGAGATAATCGGGTTTGTTCAAATTTGGGTTTATTGTCAATTTCCATTGATCGACAACGAGGGGTGAGTCGCGGTCGTTCCTGGAGGGAGTAGGCATGAGGAAGATCATCAGAAAAATAGAAATGGAATTTATTAAAGGCTGTGGTGATCTGACATCGGTGAACTAGGGTTTAGAACCAGGACTTTGTCGATATTGAAATTCGGCCTGTTGCGTCATCATCATTGCACCGGAGTAGACCGGACGTGGAGAGAAGATGTGTGGGAAGGTGTAACAGCTGTGGGGGGTGATCGCAAGTTCTCTGGTGGCCGGAGGTGGCCACGCGGAGCGAAATTTGGTGAACAGGATGATTCCTGGAGGCTGCTGGATGGTTCAATTTTCGAATTCGTCGTCGACTTATGAAACTGGGTGGTCGAAGTGGTAGTGGAGGTCACTGGTGACTGGGTGCTGCAATCGGCGATGATCGGAAGTCAATTGCCTGGCCGTACACGTGCACGCGCGTATCAATGTCAATGGGTTGCGTCTTTGGGGAAGAAGCTTCTGGCTCGAATTTGACTCGGTGAAGTGTTCGTGCATTTTGATATGCGACTCGAAGTGGGGGGGATTGGCAGTGGATTCGAAGGTGGCTCGAGTTTTTGGTGTGATCGACTCGGGTTTGGCCCGAGATGATTTTCTGGGTTAAATTTCTAGCAAAGGTTTTGTGAAGAAATAAGTTTTATAATTTTTAAAACAAATCAAGTTTTAAAATCTGGATTTTAAGAATAAAATGATTTGGAATTTAACTTGACAAAATATTTAAGAAGTAAATTAAATATTAAAGTTTTACTTAAAAATAAATTCCTTTATAATAATTAAATAAGGATTTGAACCATTTAAATCTGAAACTACTTTATAATTAAAAGTTGATAACTTTAAGGATGATCAAATAAATAAAAAAATAATTAAGGTTTAAATAATTAAAATCAAGGGTTAATGAATTAAGATGATTAAGAATAATTAATCATTGATTTAAATTTTTGGTGGTTAAAAATACTTAAATCATCCCACCCTAATTTAAGATGATTAACTATCATCAAGTGTCGTGTATTGGATTGATATATTAGTTATGTGGTGCGATGCTATGTTATGTGCTAAGCTGTTATATCTGTGATGTATATATTGTTATATGAATATGAAACCCCTTGACCCGTAAACGACACTTGAATTTCGATGCGACAGGGAGTCGGATTCCAGTTGGATATCCGAAACCCACATCGAATTGTAATGATGAATCTTTGTGACCGATAAATTTATTTTATCTATGAATCTGTGAATGAAGATAAGCGTTAGCGATTATACCGCTTATCGATATATCTGTGATGATTGATGTTGCACTATTGTGTGTGAAACCCCTGGACTACACTTTTACACACACAAATATGGATTTCACGTGGAAATCGGTTGAGTCACAGATAATTTAAATTCAATGTTTTTAAAATTGAAATTTTAATTTCAATTGATTTTGAAATTGGAAATTTGGGTTTGAAGTGAAAAGCTTTTGAAATGGTCAAAGATAAAAGTTATTTCGAATAACTTAATCGAGTTTTGAAAATTTAAATAATCTGATTTAAATTTAGATTCAAGTTTGAAATTGAATTCTATGATTTGAAACTAGGGATTAAAGATGCTATACAGGTTATATATGGGTTAAACCATTTTAAAGATATTGATTTGGAAATTTGAATTTTTATTCAAGGGTTTTTAACTCGTGTAAATATAACTGGATTTTTCCGAAAACGAAAACTATTCGTTTTCAAATAGTAAAAGCTTTCACAAAAGTAATGGATTTCCAAATTGTGTTGAACGGTTTCAAGTTTGAAATAGAATTGAAATGTTTTGGAAACTATGAAATGAGTCTTTGATTTCAAAGACCGGATGAGTTAATCTAACTTGAAATGGAATTGTTTTGAAAGGCTATGAATGAATCTTTTTGTTTAAAAGATTGGAAATGGTAATTTGTTTTACCATTCGAATGAAAAGTTTTGGGCTTTAAGCTGTGATTTAACTGAGACTCCAGTATCCATATGATTTTTTAATTGCGCTCGTTATTCGGTTTAGCCGGGAGAGGACCTTTGTGTCGTATAACCCATTCCGAATAATGATACGACGTATATGGATAGCATTTGAAGACCGGTGGTGAAGACCGGATATTTTTGAAAACGGAAGGATTACCGTCGAGTTACTCTGCATCGGCTGATCCCCGATATAGAGGTTTTATCACCCTTAGTGACGGGAAGTCCGGACGTGATTGGAAATTATCCGGATTTGCAAGGGCTTCGTGAGAAGTGCCTTCGGTTCTGTTCGAACCCGGAACAGACTTGTATGGATGTGTGTCTGACGTTACACTTTGAGATGTAAAGCTGGTTTCTATCAAATACATTTCTGTTGGTGGCGGAGAATTTATTCTCTTAGCTTAACACCCTTCTCTGAGACGTACGAGCTCAGAGGTTATGTAGTTGATGGTTACTAGTGATACATTCCCAATTTGGTAATGTGGCATACGAAGTGCTACTGATCATTTGTTGATCAAAGCGTGGCTTTGTGAAAAAGCGTGGCTTTGTGAAAAAGCGTTGCTTTGTGAACGAGACTTCATCGAGCCTCACAACCCGGTAATGGTCGAAACAGGAATGTTGCGGCAAAGGTTTGTAGGGGTAGCGCCCCTAGGGTATGTCATTTCCTTCTGGATAAAAGGTGATATCATGGTATGGAGCCCAGATATTTTACCTATGTGGATGCTGCACAGTTATTATACTTTGTGGTTGTTGCTTTATGATCGGGGGCCCTCGGATAAAGGTCGGTAACGACCGGGGGATGACATGACTCGTGTGTTAGTTACCTAGTTACAGCTCGGTTAGAGCGTGAGGTAGCATCGGCCTTTTGTTTGCGGAGATCCAGTTAGGTTCTCGGGGCGTCTTTCCAGAGGCGTTTCTATTTCGGTAAGGAAGTTCCTTAGCCTGATCATTTGTTGGAAATCCAAAGAAACAATACGAACCCTGTACGGTTTTAGTTGTATTACCTGCTATGGAATATGGCGGTAACCTGCTATTGAACGTAGTAGCTATAGTAGGCATACAATAATGGTTGTATGCTGGCTAAGATTTATATTGTACTTTCGAAATGTTTTTTTCTACACTATGCACTAATGATAATATCCAATGATTTGCGTAGTAAGCATGTTTGACTATCATAAGGAGAAATCTCCTCCAATTCTGCGATTGCATTGTGTGTGTGGCGGGAGGCCTTATGGTAGTTTCATTTTTCGAAAAGCATTGCGGGTTTCAATGTTAAAAGCCTTTTGTGTTTGTTTTAAAGATAAACTGTTTTTGTTGCTCACACCAGTCCCATGACTGATCCGGAGTTTATTGTTCCCTTCCTAAACTCTGGGTGCCCACTATTTTCCACACGGGCAGTCTAGAGTTGGGTTTTTCAGATATTCAGGTTGAGTGGATTAGCTGGAGCTAGCTATGGATTAGAGCATTCTATTGGAGATTTTCTATCCGCTGCTGATGTTATCTTTTCTTTCCGCTGCTATTTCTTGTATCATATCTCTGATGTATATTGATATCTGTTGTATCACTCTGTTGTATCAGATTTTGTATCTGTCATTTTATCAATGTTATGTAATTGATATATTCTTTTTCCGCTGTGTTGTTTACTTAATGGTGTTATAAGCTCCGGCGACTCGGATTTGAACGGTCGAATCTACGGCATTCATTTTGTATCCACATGAGTGGGATGGGTTGGTTGTGACAGTCGAGAGGCTGGCCGTAAAAGCAAATGCGAGGTGCCAGTGTAAGCCACGGTGGGGCCGGGATGGTTGCAAAGCCTACCGGTTGTGACCGCTGTCTGTGGATACGTTACATTTGGTATCAGAGCTAAGGTTGAACTTTAGCTCAGGAGTATAACACGTTAAGTAGCTCATTAGAGATAGGGTGAAGTATACCCTAGAATGAGTATTCCTCAGATATCTGTTCGAATGTCTCAGTAAATTCTCTTACTATCCACTGATAGTGAGTATGAGTGCAAGAAGAGGATGAGATAGGGGACAGGGGAATACGACTATAAATGGTCGATACTCTGTAACAACAAGGAAATAATCCTTTCTCTATCGATCTCTTTGTTCGTCATCTTTTCTCAATTCTTCGATAGTTTCTGGTAAATCCAGAAAAGAAGATTCGATATATTAAAATGGGACATAAACTCCAGATAGGCCAGACTTGTTTGTTTGGATGTATTGGTTGCCTTGGTCGCTTTGATTGCTATGGTTGATAGGTATACTTTAGTTTCTAAACTGAAAATTTTGAAATTGTATCCATGTATCTGCCTATTCTTTGGGTCCCAGTATATTCTACGAATGGTTAGTTATCACTTCAAACTGACCTATGCCACTCCATACTTCGTAGATCTGGATAACCCGAGTATTTTGTTGATTGTTAAACAGATTCGTTCTTGTATCTGTTATTGATATTCTGATTTGGTAAGCCAAATGCAGAACAGATGTTCAGTTTGAGTCGATGAAATATTCTTCATCTATCTTTTTGTCTCTTTGGTAATTTCGAGGACGAAATTCTTTTAAGGGGGGAAGTCTGTAACGACCCCGAATTTTATATAAATTTAAATTAATAATTAATTGTATTTTTGAATAAAATTTGTGAAATAATTCGATAAGGTGATGCGAGTTTCCCCGATATCTAAGTATATTTGTATAAATTGTTTAAAAATTTAAATTATTGTATATATGAGAATATATATATCTGTATTTGAACAGATCTGACTAAATTTGAAATAATATAATATATATTTGATTTGTGTTTAAATTGTAAATAAATGGTTAATAATAATTTGAATTTATAAATTAAAAATATAAGGCGATAAATAAAATAAAATGAATACATAGATGAATCCAAATAACACGTTAATAAACTTTGTAAAAATATAAAGTGAATACATTAGAAAAATTTAACAACAAATAGAAATGTAATTATATTATAAAGTAGTATGAACAAAGGCAAAGCAAATATATTCAAGTATTCAACAAGTAAAATAAAATAGATAAGTATGCAAGCATGAAGACATAAAGGACAGTAGCATCTAAGTACACCATACAAACATTATCATCTCAGCCGAGACAAGCAAATAAAAAGAAAGAAACAAAGTATATAAAATGAATAGCTTGTAAAAGAAGCCATCAGACCTGCATTGTACAAATGAAGAAAGAATATATATTTTTTGTACAAGACAATTGGTACCAAAATCCCTTTAGCCACCAAATTGTGTTCAGCCGAAGTCAACAAATATGTTTAAGTACAAAGACAAGTATATAGGCTGCAAAAGGAAAGAGATAAGCATGAAATGAAAATAAGTACAAGATAATTTATGCAAGCCTACAAACAAGAAATATCACTGGCTATAGTACACGAAAATATAATCACTTGTACAACCATCTCAGCATAAACAAGGTCAACTCGAAAATGTATCAGCCTCCATTTCTCTGATCTATGTTGTACAAACATTATTTTATCCCTTGTACAAAATATATTACCCTGTAAACTCATTTTTGTATATCAGCCTTCTCATATTTTTTTTCAATTCATTTTCGTTCCATTCCAAGATATGAAAACTGAAGTAAAAAGGTTATTAAAACTTAAACAAAATTCTTCAATCAAAACAACAATACGAATTCAAGATAAACCAGAGATCAAGGGAAGCGTTTCAACTTGCCAGTTTTCAAAGCTTGGTTCAAAAGAATGCTCTGTTCATTCTTTAAGCACTGTCTCTCTCTGTTTCTTCTTTACCAGGTGAGCAACTTCAAACTTTTCTAAAACCAGTTTTTCTTTTTTTTCATTGCTTGTGAATCTATGAGCAAACATCTAAACCTAAAAGCTTGAATCTGTTTACATTTTGATGAGGTTTGAAATGAAGTTGTATGATATGTTTGCATGAGTTTTTTTTTTTGGGAATATGATTGAATAGCTCTGTGTAGTAGTGTATATGCTGTCTCTGTTATGATTACAGTTCAAAAACAACAAACAAAATTTATATCTCTCAATCAAAACTATATCAAGCTTTGATTTCTGAAGAGCAAACAATTGAAACAAGAAGATATCATTTATGAAGATGATTTCACGTAAAATGGTTGGGTATTTATCTCAACATTTATAAATTACAATGAAAATAAGAAGATGAGTTAAAATAGATCAAGCTAATTCTAATCTTTGATTACATATTTTGAAACGATGAGCAGAAGGATGAATTTTGATGTAAAGATTCTGATTTTTAGATGTGTAATGGTTGAGATAATCGGGTTTGTTCAAATTTGGGTTTATTGTCAATTTCCATTGATCGACAACGAGGGGTGAGTCGCGGTCGTTCCTGGAGGGAGTAGGCATGAGGAAGATCATCAGAAAAATAGAAATGGAATTTATTAAAGGCTGTGGTGATCTGACATCGGTGAACTAGGGTTTAGAACCAGGACTTTGTCGATGTTGAAATTTGGCCTGTTGCGTCATCATCATTGCACCGGAGTAGACCGGACGTGGAGAGAAGATGTGTGGGAAGGTGTAACAGCTGTGGGGGGTGATCGCAAGTTCTCTGGTGGCCGGAGGTGGCCACGCGGAGCGAAATTTGGTGAACAGGATGATTCCTGGAGGCTGCTGGATGGTTCAATTTTCGAATTCGTCGTCGACTTATGAAACTGGGTGGTCGAAGTGGTAGTGGAGGTCACTGGTGACTGGGTGCTGCAATCGGCGATGATCGGAAGTCAATTGCCTGGCCGTACACGTGCACGCGCGTATCAATGTCAATGGGTTGCGTCTTTGGGGAAGAAGCTTCTGGCTCGAATTTGACTCGGTGAAGTGTTCGTGCATTTTGATATGCGACTCGAAGTGGGGGGGATTGGCAGTGGATTCGAAGGTGGCTCGAGTTTTTGGTGTGATCGACTCGGGTTTGGCCCGAGATGATTTTCTAGGTTAAATTTCTAGCAAAGGTTTTGTGAAGAAATAAGTTTTATAATTTTTAAAACAAATCAAGTTTTAAAATCTGGATTTTAAGAATAAAATGATTTGGAATTTAACTTGACAAAATATTTAAGAAGTAAATTAAATATTAAAGTTTTACTTAAAAATAAATTCCTTTATAATAATTAAATAAGGATTTGAACCATTTAAATCTGAAACTACTTTATAATTAAAAGTTGATAACTTTAAGGATGATCAAATAAATAAAAAAATAATTAAGCACTACAAGACAACTTACTTTTAACTGCGTATATTGTCAGCGTTTGGCCCTCAAACGTAGTAAAACTTATTTCATAAAGAGTCTAATTCGCATACCAACGCTGAGAATATTTTTAGGTCTCTGGGTTTAATATTGCCGCTTCACTCCTTCCATTTTGCAGAAAAAATTCATTTTCCCTCTTCTATCCATACTGTTGCTCCCTTAATCAGTTCTCCTTTATTTTCAGTTTCCTTCTAATTTCGCTCGTTCTTTGATTTTCCTTTGGTGGATTTGATCGACGCTGCCCTAATTCCTTATTCATGCTTTAGGTATTGCTAATTCCTTGTTTTAGGTCTATTTGATTCATCGATTTTTAGGTTTATGTCATTGGTTAATTTTGATTTCATATTTCAAGCATGTCGCTTTGTGGACCGCCCTTAGTCGAACTTTGTTCGATCATTAATTGTCGAGATAACTTTCTGGAAATTCGATGGAGTCGAACTGCTGACAAAGTTCAACTGCTTCAGGTAGCTTCAGTAAATGAAACAAAATACTTTTATTTGATTTATTACTAGGTTGTGTTTTGTTATGATTATCTTAAGTTCTTTAAACTGAATGATGATTTCTTCCATGTATCACTATTAACATCTAGGAAATTACAATAAATTTTGAATTTGAAAATCACCTTTTGATATTTTAGGTTTAAGAAAATTCAAGACTCTATAATTAAAACTTTTGACAATTGTAATGTTTATTTCTGTATTTTTTAATTCAAGCATTTTAAAGTTGATTTTATAAACCAAGAATATTTATATTTTTCAAACTGAAAGTTTCAGAATATGAGTATTCTAGAGATAAATTTTGTTTAGAAAATCATTATTTTTAGAAATTATAATTTTGAAGATAGGAAGCTTTATTGGTTCAGCCATGCCTTATATAATACAACCAGCATCATTTTATTTTGCATCTGTATCCTTTTTGTGTGATATCAACACTAAACAAAAGAAGCTTCAACTTTATTGGTTCAGTCATCCTTTTAGAGTCCAAAGTTTAGTTCTTTTATATCGTTCATACTTTTATAATAGATTGGACTATCAATCCACCACTTTCTCCTTGAGCTGAGTTGGAATGAATTCGTGCACTTAGGTGTAATAGGAGATAGACTACAGCATTAAAATGAAGCAAATCAATGCAAAATTGTGTTCATAGGCGAATGGCGATGTATTGAGCTGAGCCGAAACATGAAGTTAAGAATTGAGCTGAGCAAAAAGGTTGATGTTTATGTGCTGAGTTTGGTAACTTTTCAACTAGTGTATTTGTTTAATTTCGCCAATTCATCTGGAATTTATGTTAGTTTTTACAAAAAAAAGTGCACTTCTGTTTGATTTTTAACAAAATCAGATGTTAATCTATTAATTACTTCTCAGATGATCAACATCAATACTTTGTATAACCACCAACTGTTGTTTTCTACCAATTAATCCATCTGAACCTTGATCGTTGGCACGACTTACCTATTAGACAGTATCAACGAGCCTAAGCTGTGTTGTTCAAAGCCTAAGCAAAGCTATAGATAATATAGTTATTGTAGTGTAAATGGATACAGCTTGACCATGATACTCATTTTAGCGAACTCAAATGTAACTAGTTCTGTTATGTATACGGAACTACATCTATTCTGACAATACACACAAAGAATTACCTGAAACAAATGTTATTAGCAGGCAAACTTAGAAGTCATGGTTTCACAATATAAATCAACTTCTATTACACAAACAATATGTATAGATAAACATGTAAGTGATTTTTTCACAATGTAAATCCCTTCATAGTTCATGCTTCCTATAAAGCAGAAACATTTTATCGGGTTCGGTTGGATCACAAAATTCCTAACTTCTAGGTTATTAATAACAGTTGATTTTGTATTTGCAGAATTTACAAATTCATTACTCAGACGTTTTCTTTCTCTGAAATAGTGATGATTCTTAAAGTTTGCATAAGAATGAATAAACAAGGCATGCTTACAAAGTTATACTTTTCGCTTTTCTTGTTAACTTGTACTTTTCATAGCATGCGACTGATTGTATTAACAATCTCATTTAATCCTAACAGCCGTATTTTAGGTGGCTAATGTTCATTTAATGACCGCAAAATTATAGGTTGTTGATGTAAGAACAAGAATACGCATACATGATGTGGAAGGAAGGTAACTTCAATAATGTGCTTCTTAACTTTTCCTATGCTACTATTAACACTAGCCATAAACACTGATCAAAGCATACTATTTTATAAAGTTTATTTTTGTCACTCAATCTTGTGTACCTTCTTGATATCTCAAAACAATGCACCTCAACCATAAACTCAAATGAGCTCTCTTTCTATTTCGTTTTTGTCACTATAAGGTTAGTACCGTAAAAATATGCATTACCCTTCTTTGATGGATATAAAACTAATTCACATGCAAAAATGAAAAAACAATTTTCCCAACATCTTCATTTGTTGATTTTCACATACAACATTTCCTTGTATGAAATGTACCATTCATTTTCCTGAAATGTTTTTGTAGATTTATGAATACTCCTGGAAGTGATCTCAGTCTGTTCAACAAATGAAAATTAATATCTTCATACTTAATTTCTAAAATTTATTATTATTTTATTTGTTTCTATTGCAAATTTTAAATTACAAAGATATCATTGTCGTATTTTTCTGCACAAAACATATCACTCTATAGCTTGAAATTCTGAAAATTGGTTTCGTTACATTCAGAGCCTATAGTTGTTTTTCATCAGAAAATTAGTTACAAAGTTTAAGTTAGCCTATAAAGGCATTAGATACAGAAAGAAACTATACATAACACCAAAATAACTCTATACAAAAATAGCTATATCAACAAAAATAAAAAGGATTCAAAACCCAATTCAAATTGTAATAATAGAAAATAAAGTTCTAGGACTGACAATGTAGAAACCCAGGCATCAAATCGGTTAAAAAAATTATTTTTGCCTTTATAGCATCAAAAAGCTGAAAGTAAGAATAACTGTTATTAATTGCATGGGGTTACAGCGTTGCATTATAACATGCTGTTGTTATTCTTATAAATCATAGGACGATACGAGAAAAATAAAGTATAACGCTGTGAAAAAATTAATAGTACAAAATTTACAGGCGGGCTTCCAAATTATTTCGCGGCCGCTAATTTTCCAATTCTTTCCTCCTCTTCGCTCCTTCCCTACTCTCCAAATCCTTCCATTGTCAATCATGAAAACTCTAAAACACCTCTCCTTCGTTCATCTCACATCACATGTAATCAATTCACCTCTCTTCTCCCGCCTCCGTCCACCTCACCGGCTACTTCTTCAGGAATCATCTTTGCAACCTCTCAAAAAAGCTCTTGCCCTTTGTCGATGCAGGGTTGGCTCACTTAAGTTGTTAATATATTCTCCGGTTGCATCCATGGTTAGCAAATCATCTTTCCTCTTTTATTTGTTACGCATACTATTTTTTTATTTTCTGAATCATATTTCTTTACCTGTGTTAAAGATTAAGAGGAGCTGGTTAAATTTAATCCGGAAACCAGTTTTATTTTTTGACTATAATCATCGTTTTTATCTTTGTTCAACTTTATTTTGTTTTCAATCTGGCAAAAAAAAACTCTTTTAGAACAGTTTGTATGTTTCTATTAAATGGACAGTATAGAGAATAGAGAATCTTAGGCGACTTATTCTTCATTTGGAGATGGGTTTTGGGATTTTGAGAGTATAGGGAATATCAAATTGGTGCAATGTTTGATACGGTAGCAAATTAATAAGTTGCATATATAGGCAGTAAAAGCAACTCGAGCTCTACTTAAAACAGTACAGTTTTTTAAGGTCATATTTTTATTGAAAATATGCAGAATTGCATTATGTCCTATCAACGGCACAATTGCTTAGTTCATTGGGTGGTCAATTTTTGTATTAGCAACCTAGGTTCAATTTGCTTTTTTTTTGCCAAGGTTCATGTTGAACATGGGTTGGTCCAACTTCATATACCATTTAACAAGTCTGTCACATAATGAGATACACTAATATATACAAGGATGCATTGCTATTTGGCAGTGAAGTTGATTCTTAACCTTTTGATAAATCACATTATGATTATTTGCATGACATGCTATTTCTTTTCAAACAAAAGACCAAATTATTTTTCCTTTTGGGAAGATATTGAGGAAATTCAAGTAATTCCTCCATCACTAGCATCAATGGGTTACCCTTATATCTCTGTTAAGGTAAAGGTATTGATGCTCACCATGGTGCACTACCTGTAGATAATGATGGATGGCTAACCTTTCTATCTCGGTCATTTGTTCCATTCAATGCAACTAAGGTAACATGTAGCCTTTTCCTAGCAACACCATAGCTTTTTTTGGTTCTCATATTCACCGTGGACTAAAAATATATTTAATAACTAGTGAGAAAGAGGAAAATCACTGATAAGATTATTGAGTTTCATTTGTGTCTCTATATATTAAGATTGTCAATAAAAATACTCTTAATCAAGTAAACAATGGGTATCCTAGAAATATTAGTCATATTATGGCACAGTAAGTTTCTTGGAAAAAATAGCATGGGATGAATAGTTGTTAAAAAGTAACCAACTACCTAAAATACTTTGCTTGTTAGTTTTCTATTGAATTTGAACCATTGAATCTTCATTGTATATTGTCCATATTGGCACTATTCAATGTCAATGATTCCCATGTATGTTATTTGTGAGTGTTAAACACCAGCGACTCAATTGCATACATTCGTGGTACAAACAACATGAAATCTTGTAAAATGTCTACACAAAGACTTCAGATTTCATTATTTTCTAGACAATTTAATTTTTGGCATTTAAAATATCATTTGTTAAGTCATTGAAATAAAAATATCATTTGTATTCTACCATCAATAATAATGGATGCTTCATTTTCGTAAATAATGATATGTGACCATGTGCTCTTTTGATGGATTTCTATTATATGCGTTTGTCAATCTTTTACACTTTTGAAATTTTGCTACATATTAGATAAAGAATTTGTTTTTAGTATTTAAATGAACCCTTCTTGCAGTATAATGCTAGTTGTTCACTCTTAACATTTTGTCACAACTTATGTTGGACATATTTTTTGGTAACAGTGCACAATCAAGGGCAGACATATTAACTCTTGGCCTGGCTGTAACAAATATTCTTTCTGGTCTCGTCTGGCTTTCAATCAGGCCCAAGTATATTTCTCCGGTGAATATTTCGATTTCCATACAATTCTACAAGGCATGATAGATATTTATCTGCAGCCACAATTTCTCCTTTAACTTGATGTTAGGTTGCTCCCCAAGGCATGGAATGCAAGTACGTAAATTCTGCTGTTCCCAAAGATGTAGCATCTGAATTGATATGGTATTTTTATTTGGTATTCTTATCTGTTTTGAAATTCGTTCTTTTTGTTAAGCATGTTGCAGAATAGAGTTTGTCCAATACAATACAATACAATACTGTTTGGATCAGTTGTGTTCGAATGTAGGAATGTTTAAGCTTATCAGCTTGATTTTAGATGGAAAAAGAACTCACTCACTGTGGAGTACCCTATATTATTTACTGGGTATTTCAAGAAAGACACTGATATACATGCAATTAGAAGGATTCATGCTGAAAACTCTACATAACTTGCAGGGCTTGGGAATCCCTTTCGAATGCATCGTGCTGCCGATCATTAGTTATTGTTTATGAAGGCAGCTTGCTTCTTCAAATTGGGGTTGCAGCTGAAACTTCAATCAACAATGATGTAGCTATTGATGTTCCAAAGTTAATGCAGGGCTCCTTATACAAAAATGCAATAAAATCTGGCAAGCGTATGTGTTCTTATAACACAATTACAGAAACATTTTTAGAAGTAGAAATATACGAACACATCCCTCTTATTTGTCCGTATAGCTGAAATCATCTTGTAAACAAAGACACTGGTCCCTAATTCCCAAGTGTAGATAATCTCATCTACACATCCTGCTTTACCTATAATACCGGTACTCATTTTTAAATGGACATGCATGTTGACTAACTGAAAAAGTAGACATAACTAGTAAAACACCTAGTCTGAAGTATGCAGTGTTCCATGCAAGTTAATTAGAAAACATTAATTTCTTAACTACTGAGTTCATCTGTCACTTTACATGTTTATAATCTAATCTCTCACAGAAAGCTACTTGGCGAATCTAATCAGGGAAGGACCAAGAGTAGTATTGGCATCTGTGTTATGTATTTAATATATTGGTAATTTTAATGGTATGAAATCCTAACAACGTTCATCCGTCTCATTTTGATATTCTTCTGGTTGCGTACGATGCACCAATGGAAATGTTGCAGACCTCAATGTGGAGGAAATTTTCTTCTCAATTACTAGAGACATAAAGGAAAGGCTTTCTCGGAGCAATAACACATCTGAGGTAAGCATTTTAGCTTAGGCTTCTTTTCACCCAGATTTTAAACAGAAAGTTTTCGAATAAAGTATGATCAACATTATTATTAAAATATACACACGTCAGTGTGTTTTGGTTTACTCATCAATTGTGAACTTAATAAATGCTATTAGTCTTATTTCTTTGAATACTGTATACGAATTAAAATGAGGATAAATTTGCTACCCAAATTTACCGTTTTCTCCAGTGACTATTTTGATATCAAACCCCAATTGGATTGCATCTTTTTTCCCCTTCCTGTTTCTATATCAAACCCAAATTTATTATTTCAAATAGGGAAACCATGTTGAAGCCTTATCATGCTACAATAATGTTCTCAGAATAGATCCTTTAGCAGCAGATGAGCTTATTAATAGAGGAAATACTTTGAAGGAGACTGGAAGAGTTAATGAGGCTATCTAAGACTATATTTGAGCTGTTTCTACAAGGCCAATAAAGCATGAAGCTCATGCAAATTTAGCCTTAGCTTACAAAGACAAGTAATTGTTTATTTTCACTGATTTTATATCCATATTGGTGGTGATAATTTATGCCTCTATCTGCTTGAATGTGCTAAATTTCAATGAATGCACTTGCAGTAGACATGTGGATCAGGCTATAGTAGGTTATCAGCAGGCATTGCTTCTTCGTCTTGATTTTCCAGAAGCTACATGTAATCTCTTACACACATTGTAGGTAATCAGGACCATCATTGATATTTCAAAGTAACTCAATAACTTAATTGTTCTGACCACTCTTATGTGCAATTCTCTCCAAATTCACACCATTTATTTGATACTGTTGCATTATGTTTATGTTCATTCAGTTTGTTTGTGACTGGAATAATCGTGAGAAAATGTTTGCTGAAGTCGAGGGAATAATTAAGAGGCAGATAAAGGTATGTGTTGTTATATTTATTTTCGTTTAAAGGTTTTATGAACTAATTGACAATTCAATATCAGATGTCAGTTCTTCCGACCGTGCAACCGTTTCATGCGATAGCTTATCCTCTTGATCCTATTCCTGCATTAGAAATCAGGTATGCCTTAGACAAATCGCAACTTTATGTTTTTCCTATTGAATATGAGATTGTTCATACTTTTATTAGTCGATTCTCTCGTTCTTTCAGTTGTAGCTATAATACTGACATATCCGTCCATAATGTTTTTAGCCGTAAGTTGCTAAATACTGCTCTTTGATAGCCTCTCGTTACACACTTCCAGCTTTCAGTCACCCCTTCCAGTTCCTGGTAAAATGGACAGTGGTAGTAGGAGGCTAAAAGTTGGGTCAATTTGTTCCTCCATCTAATATATTTTATTGCTAATGCCTCCTACTTGCTATTATTAACAATAATATAATTTGTGTTGTCGTGGTTATGTAAGTAGCGACTTTGGTAATCATCCTCTATCTCATCTAATGGGCTCTGTATTTGGATTGCACAATCGAGAATCCATTGAGGTTTATAATGTTACTTGATTACTGTTATCTGTTGTTAATTGATTGTCTGCACTAATATAATTTAAATTTTTCAACAGGTTTTTTGCTATGCATTGAGTCATAATGATGGTACAGAGATGGTACAGAGATGGATCAATCTCTATTTGTTGCTTTTTGCATTCGCTTTTCATTCTTTTACGATAACATCGTTATATTTGAATGTTTCAACCTTTTATAAAGTAGATAGTTCGTTCAAGCAATATTTAGTTTATTTGGTAAATTAACATCGAAAAGGATTGTTTGTCCATACCGATCTGTTTGATGGCAAGGTTTAGTTAATAATAAAGAAACTATTTTACTTAAACAATCAAACAAACCTTTCTCTCTTCACGCTGGTAACATTTTTTCTTTTCGTTGCCTTCAAATAACATACTTCTCGTCTTATTTTTCTCTTGTGACAGTTAATTCTATTGGAACTTCAACCTTTTACTAATCACCACTGAAATATACTTTTGTTGTGTTTTAGTTGAGATTAATGAAAAAATGTACATTTTACTCGCAGGATTGTCTAAGATCAAAGCGTAAGTGTAAGGTTGCCTTTCATAGACTGATTAAAGCAAAAGTTGATTCTTCCTCCTCCTTTTTTTGCACACGTATAAAAAGGGAAAATAAAAAAACGAAGGAGGCAAAGGTACCACCTTATGAAGTTTTTATGATAGTGTGCTTTCTTGATTGTTTAATCGCTTATCTCAATCTTATGAAGTTTGCACTGCATTTTTGCACTCGTTGCCTGCATGTAACCACATAAATCCATTTCCACTCCTACTAATGCAGGTCTGAAAAGGAACGGCTAACTATAATATCAAAAGATAGTAAGCTGAATAACAAATGCATGAATAGAGGTAGAAGATAAATGCAGGTCGCAGCAGAAATGGCCAAAGCTGGCAAGTTGCAGCATCGTAAATGGCACAAGTGAATGGCCGAGCAAGCACTGGAGTTGAAGCCAAGGTAAGCAATAGTTGATCAAAATCATAATTAGGTTTGTCTCAGCAACTTTGCATTTGATTATGCTTACCCAATACGATAATGCAGCATCGGAAGACATATCAGAAAACATACAAGAAGACACAGCTCCTGCATGTAACTACTTTTATGCACGTTTTGTCGATAATATTAGATGCAAACTTGCTTTCTAGATATTGTGCATTTGTCTAATTTTGTATGCAGTTGGTTTATAAATTTTATCTCTCTTTACGGGTTTATGTAAACTTTGTTCATGGATATTGTGTTCAACTTATTTTATGGAAGTGATTAATAGTTATGCTTTTATTTTACAATTTTTAGTTTGATTTGTTTATGTTATGTACATTAACTGATTAAAATATAATTAAATGTAGTTTATATTAATGATATGTGTGAATATTGCAATGGCACAACATTGCTGTCAATTCTTTGGGAAAAAATGCATATCCCTACGACAGCGTTTATACATTGCTGTCAATTCATTGGAAAAAAATGCATATCCCTACGACAGCGTTTATACATTGCTGTCAATTCATTGGGGAAAAAAATGCATATCCCTACGACAGCGTTTATACCTTGCAGTAGAAAACTATTAACAGCGTTTATACATTGCTGTCAATTCATTGGGAAAAAAATGTATATCCCTACGACAGCGTTTATACCTTGCAGTAGAAAACTATTAACAGCGTTTATACCTTGCAGTAGAAAAATTATTAACAGCGTTTAAAAAACGCTGTAGAAAGTGGGTTTTTGACAGCGTTTATATTTTGCAGTTAAAAATTTAGGCTCAACGACCGCATGTCGTTATACAGCGTTTTTAAAAACGCTGTGAAAACTTTTAACAGCGTTTTTCAAACGCTGTGAAAAGTCTTTTTTGTTGTAGTGAAGGTTTAAATAATTAAAATCAAGGGTTAATGAATTAAGATGATTAAGAATAATTAATCATTGATTTAAATTTTTGGTGGTTAAAAATACTTAAATCATCCCACCTTAATTTAAGATGATTAACTATCATCAAGTGTCGTGTATTGGATTGATATATTAGTTATGTGGTGCGATGCTATGTTATGTGCTAAGCTGTTATATCTGTGATGTATATATTGTTATATGAATATGAAACCCCTTGACCCGTAAACGACACTTGAATTTCGATGCGACAGGGAGTCGGATTCCAGTTGGATATCCGAAACCCACATCGAATTGTAATGATGAATCTTTGTGACCGATAAATTTATTTTATCTATGAATCTGTGAATGAAGATAAGCGTTAGCGATTATACCGCTTATCGATATATCTGTGATGATTGATGTTGCACTATTGTGTGTGAAACCCCTGGACTACACTTTTACACACACAAATATGGATTTCACGTGGAAATCGGTTAAGTCACAGATAATTTAAATTCAATGTTTTTGAAATTGAAATTTTAATTTCAATTGATTTTGAAATTGGAAATTTGGGTTTGAAGTGAAAAGCTTTTGAAATGGTCAAAGATAAAAGTTATTTCGAATAACTTAATCGAGTTTTGAAAATTTAAATAATCTGATTTAAATTTAGATTCAAGTTTGAAATTGAATTCTATGATTTGAAACTAGGGATTAAAGATGCTATACAGGTTATATATGGGTTAAACCATTTTAAAGATATTGATTTGGAAATTTGAATTTTTATTCAAGGGTTTTTAACTCGTGTAAATATAACTGGATTTTTCCGAAAACGAAAACTATTCGTTTTCAAATAGTAAAAGCTTTCACAAAAGTAATGGATTTCCAAATTGTGTTGAACGGTTTCAAGTTTGAAATAGAATTGAAATGTTTTGGAAACTATGAAATGAGTCTTTGATTTCAAAGACCGGATGAGTTAATCTAACTTGAAATGGAATTGTTTTGAAAGGCTATGAATGAATCTTTTTGTTTAAAAGATTGGAAATGGTAATTTGTTTTACCATTCGAATGAAAAGTTTTGGGCTTTAAGCTGTGATTTAACTGAGACTCCAGTATCCATATGATTTTTTAATTGCGCTCGTTATTCATTTTAGCCGGGAGAGGACCTTTGTGTCGTATAACCCATTCCGAATAATGATACGACGTATATGGATAGCATTTGAAGACCGGTGGTGAAGACCGGATATTTTTGAAAACGGAAGGATTACCGTCGAGTTACTCTGCATCGGCTGATCCCCGATATAGAGGTTTTATCACCCTTAGTGACGGGAAGTCCGGACGTGATTGGAAATTATTCGGATTTGCAAGGGCTTCGTGAGAAGTGCCTTCGGTTCTGTTCGAACCCGGAACAGACTTGTATGGATGTGTGTCTGACGTTACACTTTGAGATGTAAAGCTGGTTTCTATCAAATACATTTCTGTTGGTGGTGGAGAATTTATTCTCTTAGCTTAACACCCTTCTCTGAGACGTACGAGCTCAGAGGTTATGTAGTTGATGGTTACTAGTGATACATTCCCAATTTGGTAATGTGGCATACGAAGTGCTGCTGATCATTTGTTGATCAAAGCGTGGCTTTGTGAAAAAGCGTGGCTTTGTGAAAAAGCGTTGCTTTGTGAACGAGACTTCATCGAGCCTCACAACCCGGTAATGGTCGAAACAGGAATGTTGCGGCAAAGGTTTGTAGGGGTAGCGCCCCTAGGGTATGTCATTTCCTTCTGGATAAAAGGTGATATCATGGTATGGAGCCCAGATATTTTACCTATGTGGATGCTGCACAGTTATTATACTTTGTGGTTGTTGCTTTATGATCGGGGGCCCTCGGATAAAGGTCGGTAACGACCGGGGGATGACATGACTCGTGTGTTAGTTACCTAGTTACAGCTCGGTTAGAGCGTGAGGTAGCGTCGGCCTTTTGTTTGCGGAGATCCGGTTAGGTTCTCGGGGCGTCTTTCCAGAGGCGTTTCTATTTCGGTAAGGAAGTTCCTTAGCCTGATCATTTGTTGGAAATCCAAAGAAACAATACGAACCCTGTACGGTTTTAGTTGTATTACCTGCTATGGAATATGGCGGTAACCTGCTATTGAACGTAGTAGCTATAGTAGGCATACAATAATGGTTGTATGCTGGCTAAGATTTATATTGTACTTTCGAAATGTTTTTTTCTACACTATGCACTAATGATAATATCCAATGATTTGCGTAGTAAGCATGTTTGACTATCATAAGGAGAAATCTCCTCCAATTCTGCGATTGCATTGTGTGTGTGGCGGGAGGCCTTATGGTAGTTTCATTTTTCGAAAAGCATTGCGGGTTTCAATGTTAAAAGCCTTTTGTGTTTGTTTTAAAGATAAACTGTTTTTGTTGCTCACACCAGTCCCATGACTGATCCGGAGTTTATTGTTCCCTTCCTAAACTCTGGGTGCCCACTATTTTCCACACGGGCAGTCTAGAGTTGGGTTTTTCAGATATTCAGGTTGAGTGGATTAGCTGGAGCTAGCTATGGATTAGAGCATTCTATTGGAGATTTTCTATCCGCTGCTGATGTTATCTTTTCTTTCCGCTGCTATTTCTTGTATCATATCTCTGATGTATATTGATATCTGTTGTATCACTCTGTTGTATCAGATTTTGTATCTGTCATTTTATCAATGTTATGTAATTGATATATTCTTTTTCCGCTGTGTTGTTTACTTAATGGTGTTATAAGCTCCGGCGACTCGGATTTGAACGGTCGAATCTACGGCATTCGAGTACGATGTAAAGTATGGATGTCGATTTTCGAACGCGAAAAATCCGGGACGTTACATAGATCATCAAATTTTGTTTCTACCTTAATTTCACAATCAAAAAGTAATTAGTAAAATGATGATGTAAATTGTGTTTATATTTAAATAAGAATAATCTATTTGTGAATACAACATAGACTATCAAATTCACTGTATAAACTTACATCAAAATCAAACTCTTCATGAAGCATAAAAGAGATTATAAATCACACATGTTGAATTTACATAATTTTAAAGAGCTTCATTACCCCTAAATTGAAGGAGTTTAGCTACTCATTTGTGTTATCATTTCAACACTTGTACATTTCAACATAGAAAAATAAGCAAAGTAAGAGCTAATTAAAATAAAAAAGAATTAATCTATTTGCATAAAATAAATCTACACTACTAACATTAAAGAAAAGAGAGCATATAAATGAAAAGAGAGCATATAAATGAAAATAAGCATAAAAGAACATGTAAGAATGAAATAAAAGCAAGTAGAAAAAGAAGAGGCTTAGAAAGCCATTTTATTTCTCATTTCATTTGAGGCTACAACTTGCATTCTAATATGATAAGAGATTAAAGATTCATTACGTGAGCATAAAAGAACTATTTATACATGCATAAAAGCATAATCCATATTTTAGGGGGTTTTCCAAAATACCTTTAGGAAGTGTGGCCACCAAATTATCATTACCATGAATTAATTCTCCAATAAGTGTGCATGTAACTTTAACCTGCACTAACTTGTTCGTTAGCTTCTAATTGTAAATTAAGGTAAGTGGATAGGTGTGGTCCTCCATGATGCATGAGTTGATTTATTTTCATCTTCATTTGCTTTCTTCTCTTGTGCATACATGAATACATGAAAGTCTCTTCGTATTTTCATCCAAATTTCTACAAATAAATAAAATGTGCAAGTGAATATTCTCAAAATTAATACATGCACAAAATTACCATTTTATCCCCAAATTGATGTATGAATGATGACTTGAAAGCATTTTTGAAATTTGGTTTTAAACATGTAAAAACACCCAATTATGATATTTATTTAAAATAAAAGTAGATTAAATATAAAAGTAAAAATATGCACATTTACTTGCACATCACTATCAAATACACACTCAAATCCTAATTCATCATTTTGCATGACCATCAACCATCGTCCATCGTCCCAAACATTTTTGCATGGTAACGAACCACCGAACTTCGGTAGTTCAGTGGAGCCGTGCAAAAATGTGCTGGACGGCAGTTGATGTCAGTGTAAAAGATTTTAATGTCTTTGTCTTTCTTCTTCTGTGGTATTAAGAAGTACATGCGTTTAGAACCACAGTAAATATGAATGTTCAGCAACAGTCAGCAGATATAAACTATTCTTCTCATCTGGGTAATGAAGCAGTAATAAATACGGCCCTATATCCTATGCGTCCATTCATAATTTTCGTCTTTACCTATAAGTGCTGCTTATTCAAAACCATGCCAACAAAATTGCTTTCCACCTTCCCAGATTCCCCCTTCCACTACCCATTTGTAAAGTGTGGTGGGGCTCAGAACAGTAGCTTCTGTATAAACAAACATTAACTTCAAACCCTCCTAAATTCTCATCATATTCTCTCGAAGTAGGGGGGAAAATAGCAAATTGTAATCAGAGCAAGCACTGCAGTGTTTCCAAAATGGAAGAAAACAAGTCGGATCTCAACTGTCAAGCCTCATCGACACCAAACAAGCATCGGAGGCTCAGCAGCCCAGATGATCCTACAGATCCTCATAGCATAGCTCGCGGGTATTTATTTTTTTTCCACAAATTTTCTCCTTCAAAATAATGTTTAAAAAGCTATGTAAGGTGAAATGTTTAACTTATTTATTTTCAGCTATCAACTGGAAGCTTTGGAAATGGCAATCAACCAGAACACTATCGTCTTTCTGGAGACAGGATCTGGAAAAACTCTGATTGCAGTCATGTTGTTGAAGACGTTTGCACATTCTGTTAGGAAACCGGGAGATTCAATTGCTGTGTTTTTGGTGCCAACTGTTGTCTTGGTTAAGCAAGTATGTTCCTATTTTATTTTTAAGATGAATTCCAGGAAATTATGCTTTTCAGGAGTTATAATCTGTGTGTGATTTTGCAGCAAGCTGAAGTTATTGAGATGCACACTGATTTGAAAGTAGGTAAATTTTATGGAGAAATGATGGTGGATTCTTGGGATCGTGACATTTGGATAAAGCAATTGGAACAATATGAGGTTTTTTTTGTACTTATTCTTTTCATTGCTTTATATAACAAAATGTTTTTATTTATATACTTTATGACTTTGTACAAATTGCTTAGTTTATATTTTGTTGTCCAACCACATATAATAAAATTTTAAGCTGCTAGCAAGTCTAATTGTAATAATATCATAGGAGAAGTGTAATAACTCTTAACACAGGTTGTTTTACTTGAAAGCAGCAAATGATATATTTTATACTTACTGAGTTACTGTAATGAACCTTTAGATATAATGCGTGAATATCTGTTTTTATGCTTATATAGGAAATAGTAAATACTCAAATTAAGTTTACTTGAGTTGCACTATGTGATTCACTAAGTAATTGATGCATTAACTATCAGTCTGGTTGCAACCATTTAATTGTCTATATGAATGCAAAAAAATGACTTTTTAAGAAGATTCATCGTAGATACATTTTTCAAAGGTTCATGATGTTAATTTGTATAGGAATGTATCATAAAACTTACTGATAATTTGTTATTGTCCAAAGTATGACTCATATATCAATGAACATTTGAAAGGCAGTCGAATTTATGGAGAAATTTGAGATACTTTTATAGTAAAATTGTTACTTTGCCAAATAATTTGCTTGATATTGCAGGGTTCATAATCCAAACATGGCAATCATTGAATTTCAGATATAGCAATAAAATCCAAATATAGGATCTTCCAATTTGGCCTTAGTCTGAAGGAAGCTTTCCATTTAACCTCCAATTCTAATTGTTAACCCTGGGTTTAAATATAATTGTTTAGTCTAAATTCAACCATAATCATAATGTTATACTTATAAATAGCCTAAGTTATCCTCAATGCTCGAAAAAAGGTTAAACTTTCAAAAAATTTGTTTGCATCTACCTATGAACAAGAGTAAAAATTAACACATGGTAACATAATAAGTGTGGATCTCTCATATCATTCCTTTTTTAATGTAAATGTTGCATTACCCCTTGCAGATACCCATATTTATTAGATGCATTAGAAGGTTGAAATGAATTGTACAGATGATGTAGTAGGATTTTGTTAACATGTGCCTTATGGACATGTCAAAGCATTGAAAAAACAAACACATCCTAAAAGCTAAAACATGACATGTAATCAGCTATGAATCCAAAAGGGTATTTTGTAATCAAACCATGACTAATTAATTTCTTCTCTGTTGATCTGTGGTCTTCACATTCTTTATGTAATGGATTCTTATTTGAGCCCTTTACCCAATGTATGCTACCTTTTCACTTTTACATAGTTATATTCACAGCGAATTAGTCACCTTATTATAATTAATGAATTAAGTAAAAAAAATACCATTGTCTCAAAATTGTTTCATTCGGTCACAATGGAGTTTATCAATCTTTTATATCTGGAGAACTAGAGAAGTATGAGACAAACATCTGTCACATGAATGTTGCATGTAATATTTTGTACATGTAATTATGTGTGTGCAAAATACTTGTGCTATCGACTAATACTACCAAATCATGAATTAACAATATACAACCAACTGAATTGTGAAGTGTGGACAATGATATTTTGTATATTAAGTGCATGTACTGTATCCAAGGTTATAATGCTGGTGACTAAATGCATGGAACTCCTGGAATGCTTTGGGGTTGATTATGATTCTATATTTTTAGTGGAGAAATTGTGGCTTTGTTATGAATCTATATGGTATATTGTTTGTCTGATTTCAAATGATTGCATGCGTGTGTTTCTTATGGTTTTTTTGGTTTTGTTGTTGTTTTCCATTGTAAATTACATGGGTATGGTTATGATGTATGAATAGGTGCATGTTATAACGTGGGATTATACTAACTCGAGGTATCCTCATCTCTCAACCATTGTTATTTTGATAAGCAATCATATTAAAATGTCTGACATCTCATGTAGGTGTTTGTAATGACTCCACAAATTCTAGTTGACATCATGAGACATAGTTTCTTTCATCTGGAGAAGATAAAGCTTTTGGTATTCGATGAATGCCATCACGCCAAAAAAAAACACCCTTATGCTTGTATTATGACAGTGAGTATAATCTTTTGCCATAACACTAATATTCTTTTGTGGGATTATATATTTCTAACTTCTATGTTTCCATATGCTTTTATACACAAATTATTTTATACTTTGTTTCTGTACCAAGTTTTGGATTCGGAGGAAATCGATCTTGTGGATATGAGCATCTGCATCCTTAAATAAAATAGTATTACATAAATGGTACTATGTTCTTATTCCCAAAAAAGTTAACCTCCTTTCCGTTTAATGTGGTGAGCAGCATCTAGTAATTTGTTTCTCAGCGAGAACCTGAATAATCTAGGGTTTCAGATATTTGTAACTGCACACATAAGTATTGTCCCAGAGCTGGGCTTGATAATTTTGATGCCTTGATTCTCAATGATGTCTGCTTGTAAATATGCATTCAATGCACATGTTCTTAGGGTATGAATGCACCATTACGTTATGATATTTGTGCATTTAGTAGAGCAATCAAATTTATTTGATTATAAAAGATACTTATTAACCTCTTACCAAAGGAAGAAGCTACTTTTTTCAACTACCACTAAAAGCTAGAAATCATTTTTTACCAACGTCTTCATCACCATTTTTTTCTTAACCTTGTGTTCACTGAAGCATACAAATATGAAAGACATAAGAAGTTACGAAATTAGGTCTTAAGAGCCCTCCCAATAGGGTGTGTGTTAGTCACCGATCCATCACAAATGTAAGGGAAGTTGAGGGTCATGAACCCACAAAAGCAACTTGATTAGTTGCTTGGGCGAACTTCAACATAGGTGTTTTACATGGCATCTCTTTACCAACTTAAAAATCCTACAAGGAAGAAAAAAGAGGGTCAGAGCACTCTTTATTATTTGGCTTCACGCCTTTCTAGTAGCATACTGGATCGGTTGTCCCTCTCAAAAATATACCGGACTTGGTATATGCTAAGCCTTTCTAATATGTAATAAATGTTAAGAGGGGGATAACACAAGATGCAGTCCTCTTATAAAAATATAATAATGATATTGACCTCCAATAATTTTCCCCAAACCCTAATTACTTTGTGTTCAAAAATTCAATGAACACTGTTGCCCTTTTGACTGTTTGAATCTGAGGTAGGCTGTTCTTCTCAGAAATATACTGGACTTATTATACTAAGTCATTTAAAATGTAATAAATTTTAAGTGGATGATAACACAAGATGCAGTCCTCTTATAAAAATAAAATATAATGATGATTTTGACCTCCAATAATTTTCCCTGAACCATAGTCACTTTGGGTTCAAAAATCCAATGAACACCGCCACCTTTTTGACTGTAACTTTTCGGTGGGAGATTGTGTGTTTCTATTATTTTTAGACATTAGTTTGCCCAATCTGCATTAGAACCCATCAAACTTCATGTTACTAACGTTTCTCATCCTCCTCATTGAATCCCAGAACTTGCAAAAATATATATTCAATGGACTTCATTACTTCGATAATTGGTTTCGTTCTTCCTCATCATAATCTGTGTTGTCAGGAAGGGTTTTGAGATATGCCTATTATAATGACGAGGGCAAAATAGAAAATTTAATGTTTCCAAAATTGACCTTCTATAACAATTTCATTTTGGCTTGAATGCCTTTTAAACCCCCTCCTCTCCTCTCAATCAAAAAATGGAGTCCTTTTAACAATCCCTTTATTTACATTAAACTGAATGCTACATTTAAGAGAATTGTGGACTGTGCTGTATTGTACTTTTGTATTACCAATAATGAATGAATCTAGCATTGTTACCATTTTTTTCTGAGCAATATTTCATGCATCTTTTCTGTTACGTTCTATCTTGTTTGATGAATTATGTGGTATAATAGCATTATGTTGTCACAGGAGTTCTACCATCCTCAGCTGAAATCAAATCCTACCAAGCTTCCTAGGATTTTTGGTATGACAGCTTCTCTTGTTAATACAAAAGGTACCTATTCTAGTCTGAATGATTTCCCCTTGAACCTTCTAGTTTAAGTTAGAGCGCTGCCATGAGAAATGTATCCTTCTTGATACCACTTTTATATTTTCCCACTCGGTAGACTACCATCGGTTGATGCATTTAAGGTTTTGTATTATTAAGAACATACAATGCTGGCCTGTGCTTCTTTATTTATTTCTGTTTTGTTTGGTTCTTTTTTTTGTGGACTTGTACTTGTACACTGCCTTGCTTCATGTCACACCTGATTCTTTCTGTTACAGGCTCAAGCGAAAGAAGTGCCTATGTTGAAGAGATAGCCGAGATCGAGAGCCTTATGCATTCTAAGGTTGACCGGTATATCTTTGCATCCTATATGTAGTATTAGCTTATTATTGACATTTCTACTTCTATGGTTTAGGTGTACACTGTTGCTAGTGAATCTGTTTTGGCTAAGTATGTTCCTTTCTCAACTGCAAGTATTTTGGAATATAACCATGATGAAATGCCACATGACTTGCTCACTTTTTTATCTAGTCTTTTGGAGGAATTAAAGTTGAAGGTTTGTATTTTATTGTTGAGTTTAACCAAAACTTTGTGGAACTAGCACTCCAAGCATTTTGATTGATGACATCTCTTTTGTTCCAAGTGAAATATTTTAAACATGATCGTTGTTTGCAGCATCTACAATCACTGCAAAATCAAATGCTTGGTACTGAGGAAGAGTCCAGAACGAGAAAAAAAATTAAAAAGCTTCACGGCACCCTTTTATTTTGCATAAAAGAGCTTGGTCTTTTGGCAGCAGTTAAGGTATGGATGCTGCAACCTTATCATATTTGATTTGATTTGAAAATTTTTTTTAGACTTAAGACATCATAAATTTACTTCTCATGCAATATTAATGGTTGCATACAGGCATCTGACTCCTTGTCACGCAAAGAAAACACCATAGTTTTTTGGGGTGAAAATACAGATGGTAAATGTGATAACATTGTTAGAGAATTCAGCCACGATGTTCTTAAGGCCATATCAAGATATTTACTTGGCAGTATGTATTTCCCACTATTTTTCTTCATTTTTTAAAATACTTTTAAGCATGTTTGTTATCTTCACTTTTATTTGTACCCTTTGTTTTTAAGCAGTGACTTAATATAGTATGAAATTTATTTATTTCTATGATTCAGGAAAATAAAGCATGATGTTTATTTCTGAAGTTATTCCTATAAAGCCAGGTCCTGATACAATATCAATATATCAGGGTCTAATCCTACTGAATTTTACCTGGCCTTCTTAGTAAAGGCAAAGCCTCGTTTTCTCTGCTGTAAAAAGTCTAGCTGGTTCTGAAAAAAAAAATTTCATGAACAACTGTCATTTGCTTTAGAACATTGAATTTATTGCGATAAGAGAATTGGTAAAGTATAAACTCTCATTTGAACAATTCTGGTTTCAAGATAAGAGAATTGGTGGATATCTTTCATTGTTCTCTTTATAGTGTTGAACTTTGCAGGGATCATATTATTCAATAGTGAAAGACTTTAATTTGCCATTAATTCAGCTACATTTTCTTTTATTGTTTAGCTTTTTTATTGCATGATAAATAGTTGCTAGCTTCTTAAACAGATCAAGTGGAGAATTGTGGTTTGCATCTTATAGCTTCTTAAGCTGAACCAGACTTTGTATTTCATTTTGTATCAATGTTCACATACGCTCCTGAATATGAAAACTAAACCCATTAAATAAGTGTCAGGTCTACTTCTGTCTAACTGTGACACCTACCTTAAATTGTTGAACGTTTAACATATGGCTTACAATGAGATTTCTCTTCATTCAGGAGAATGCATCAGTCAACATTGGAATAAAAATGGAGATTCCACTTATTTAGTATCATCAAAAGTTCGCTTTCTAGTTAACTTGATTTTGAAATACAGGTACTCAATGCTTCCTTTAATATTTTATGAAGTCCTTTCAATTCAATGTTTAACGTATACATGGAAGAAACTTGATCATATTATCTCAAGTATTACCGAGTGCAGTTTTTATTTTGGTTATTTTGTTTTCATTTTTTCGTTATTGGTTAATTGCGAATTTTTGCTTTCAGGACTAAACATAATCTGAGATGTATTATATTTGTTGAAAGAGTTATTACTGCAATGGTGCTTAAATTACTCTTGCATGAGATTGAAGACCTCCAAAGTTTAGGCATAGAATACATGGCTGGTAGCAACTCCGGTTTGCAATCACAAACAAGGAAGGAGCAATTTTCAATTGTGAACGCATTTCAGGGTGGCAAGGTTATATATTTACTTAAGATTCAACCCTCTGAAATTATATAGCTAAATAATATATGTTCAGGTAAAAATCATTATTGCCACCCAAATCCTGGAAGAAGGGTTAGATGTACAGAGCTGCAACCTTGTAGTAAGGTTTGATCAACCTTTAAACGTTTGCAGTTTCATACAGTCTCGAGGTCGTGCTAGAATGAAAGATTCAGAATATTTGTTGATAATAAAAGGGTAAGCAAAATGTTATTTTATATTTCTGTTAGTTTATTTTATACCTGTTAATTGCAATGTGGGAAGATTCATGATATTGAGTAGATATTCAGTACAAAACATTCTCATGAAGAATAGACTATTTTGCTGTAACTCTATTCTTCATATAATATACTCTCCAAATTGTTTTTATCAACATATCAGAATTTGACTATTGTTTTTACTCTTCTCAGAGGTGACACAGCTGCGCGCACGAATGTAACAAATTACCTTAATAGTGGATATATTATGAGGGAGGAGTCATTGCGACAAGCATCTCTTCCATGCAAACCTTTGAAATGTGAAATGTACGATGAAAAATTTTATCGCGTTGAATCAACTGGAGCGAAAGCTACATTGAGTTCTAGTGTTTCTCTGATACATTTCTACTGCTCCCGACTTCCCTCAGATGGGTATATGTTGATGTTTTTTTCTTTTTCTTTTTTTCTATTAAGCCCCCTTAACAAATGTTTTAACATTTGATCTCCCATATAATGATACTTCTAGTGTGAACGGCTTAATTGTTACTTTTTTCTTCTAATGTGTATAAGACAACAATAAAAAAAATGCTTTAGAGTAGTGAAGAAATTCGGCAACAATTTGATACTTAATGTAATTTCAAAACACTGACTAAGCTATGCCAATCATTCCAAAAGCAGTTACAGATATATTTGTCGATTAACTCGATCATGTCTTCTGTGCAGGTATTTTAAGCCACATCCCCGTTTTGTGATTGACAAGGATTCAAATATTTGTTCACTGTATATGCCTAAAAGTTGTCCAGTACAAAACATAAGTGTTGAGGGTGAATCTAATAAATTGAAAGAAATTGCCAGTCTCGAAATAATAAAAAAGCTTCACCAGATTGGTGCACTGTCTGATTATCTTTTACCAGTATCAGATGATAAAGCAGAGCTTGATTCCGAAGAAAGTGGTATTACCTTTGACATGCTTAATTCACAACACATCATCTTTGTTTAAAATATGCATGTAGTATACTATTATTTAACCTGCATGCTTAGGGATTTAAAATTATTAGATATATTCAGACGTATCTTCTACGAAACCTAATTTGTTTTACACCATTATCTCTTGAAATATGTACTAAATATCTTCATTATTATTTAACCTGCAGGCTTTGAGTATAATAGTGAACAAGTTAGCTATTATCCAGGAGAGTTGGTTGATTCTTGGTCCTCGTATATCTGTTACGGTTTATATCATTGCTACAAGATCACGTTAAATAAGCAATTCCAATCTGAGTATTCCTTCAGTGATATTATTCTTGTAGTAAAATCAGATCTTGGACTTGATCTAATTTCTAACTCCTTTGACTTAGAAGAAGACAGGGGCTTCGTCTTTGTTAATGTGAAATATGCTGGCCGCGTTCATTTAAATCGCGAGCAGGTAAGTTATTCTTAGATTTCTTTTTGTTACACGTGCTTCTTAATGTGGCCAAAATTTAGTATTTTCCTAGTTCTTTAGAAGCGCTCTATACGTACTTTAAGATCTTTTTTGTACTGGTTATCGAACAATTCTCTGAAATAAAGGAATATTCTATGCAGTTAAGCTAACACTGTTCCACATTGAACAACCCAATATGTTTTCTATTTTGAAGACCTTGTAGACTTGTAGTGATATTTAGATTAAATGTTTTGTCAAAAAAGATATTTGGATTAAATGGTATGTATGGTCACTGTTGTCGAA
This sequence comes from Allium fistulosum, assembly GCA_030737815.1. Classification (NCBI taxonomy): domain Eukaryota; kingdom Viridiplantae; phylum Streptophyta; class Magnoliopsida; order Asparagales; family Amaryllidaceae; genus Allium; species Allium fistulosum. The sequence goes on from CM060903.1 coordinate 75,020,611, forward strand.
AATCGTACGATTTAAATCGCGATCCAAATCGAATCGCGCCTTTACCGATTCAAAACTGAAAAAAAATTGCAGTTAATAAAAATCGTACGATCTAAACCTAAATAAAAAATATCGTTTGCAAATTCGAATCGACAATTCCTCGCGATTAGTGAAAAACCCTAACTTTTCACATCTGATCATTCACATCCAAAACTGAAGCAACATTTGTTCAATTCAAAAATCAAAAGACACAAACTGAATAATTGAATCTACACATGAATTTGCTATTTAAGTTGTAAAAACCAAATCAATAAGCTGTAAAATCAAAACAGCAAAATCAGTGAAAGGGAAAGGAAAAAAGAAGAAGCAAAATCAGAGAAAGAAAAGAAGAACAGAAAATTTAACTTACTGCTGTTCGCGGATTGAAATGTAAGAAAAGATGCTGAATAGCTTTCTTTTGCTTTCACTGCTTCCTTCTATTTCATTTGCTTCATTATTCTTTTTTTGTTACTTCTGACAGGAGTCTGCAAGTGTGAACAAATTAGATGTATAAATTATATTTTAATATGCTGAATAGCTTTCTATTAAATGACACATCTCCCCTTGTCCAATAAAACAATTTGAAGTTAAAATAAGTATGGTTGTCATTCACAAGACATAGCTGCTTTTTCTTTTGCATTATTTTAATTATGTTTGTTTGTTAGTAGGTGGCTAGCCGGTGTACATTATTTCACTGAAATGTAACAACATGTATACACTTAATATTCACATTTAAAAATATTAAAATCTACGATTTACGATTTAAATCCCGATTAATGTGAACATTACGATTTAAATCCCAAATTGACAACCTTGTGTATGGTTACTTTGTGATTTGGTGATCTTTCCATGCAGGTTTTGATGGCTAGGAAGTACCAAACATGTGTCCTCAATTTACTGCTGCATCAAAATATTGAGCAACTCACTGATGCCATCAACAATTTAGAGAAAAAGCAGACATGCACAGATGCTACTTATTTAATTTTGCCTTCGGTTAGAGGCAAGATTGATTTGAGATGTGTGCAAACAAATATTTTTTCTACAACAGTTGGAGCTAAAAGCCGTAATCGCAATAGTTGTACATGTAGAAGTGGGCATGCACCCCTGATTCGAACTATAGATGGGTCAATTTGTCATTGCATCCTTGAAAATTCTGTAGTGTACACTCCACACAATGGATATTTCTATTGTGTCAAAGGTTTTCTAAACACTCTGAATTCAAATTCTACTTTAGAGTTGAAGTGCGGGGAAACTCTAACCTACAAGGCATATTTTAAGGCTAAGTATGTAGTTCTTTTAGATTTATTGTCCGCAGTCTATACCAATGCAGCATATTAAAATTTCATTTTTATTGTAATATTTTTAACAGATATGGGATTAACTTGAAATGGAGCAATCAATCCTTACTTAATGGAAGGCATATATTTACTGTTCAAAATTTTCTCTCCAGACGACGTCCGAAGCATAAGAAAGGTCTTACTTGACTACAATGAACTTATATATTTTGTGTTTCAGATGCTATTTACATGTAAGAGGCATACCAAAAATAGAAATTAAGGTCTTTTTGGCTTGAAAACGAGTTTTGTGTTCCGTGTTTTCAATATATATTTCAAATGGCATGGGAGAGAAAGAGAAGTTGAAAAATCGTAGCCATTACATCAAAGGGGGAAGGGGAAGATAGAAAATAATTTTTGTTATTTCTCAAAAGGGTGGAAAACAAGAAAAAGTCATTTTCAATTCTATATGTCAGTACCATTTCCCAAATTGAGCGTTATACACCGCCTTCTCCTCTTCCGTGCAGTTCAAAATACATGTTGAAAATGCAAACACAACTGATGAAATTGCATCTCTAACCCTAAGATTGCAAAATTTCTAGAATTTGGCAGTTAAGAGTTTATTTCCTTTCAGGTGCAGATGATCGTGTCTTAGATTAGTGTATGGGATGAACATTATAGTTAGAATCATGTAAATCCTTGATTAGTTATTTATCACTAAACATTTTCTTTCTGATAATAGAACGATAAGTGATGTTGTTGACGTAAGAAAAAAAACACAATCAATGCTCTGGGCTTGCATATTAGTTATTTATCATCAAGTATTGATGTTTTAACTGTAGATATCTTATAAATCTTCTGCGAATGATATAATACAATGCCTTAACATATTAAACATCCTCAGTGCTGTGTTATGTGCCTAGTGTAACTTCTGTTTGTTTGTTTTTTCAAGTAATCGACACACAAACACACACACCAAAAAAAAAAATCTGTCTGTTAAAATACACAAATATTGTAACATTGTGCGCCCCTAAACAACAAAGAGGTTACATCGATATCGTACTTAATATAGTTACCTTCACTTAATCAACCAAGCAAAAGTGTAGACTATTTTTCCTCAAAAAGCCTTGTTGCTGTTCTAAGTGAATGATTGATACACACATACACATACCAATTCTAATTTATCTGGCCAACATGGGACTATCTTAGCAATAAAGCCAAGGACTGGAAGATTATAAGGTATTTTGCTAGTCATAGAGATAAAAAAATATTACGACCCTTTCTTTTTTTCCCTCTAGTCTGACTTCCATGACCTCTCTTTTGGGTCTCATAGCACAACTCTTTTCCTAAACTGCTTTTTGTGGTAGAGGTCTAGCTGTTTTCTACTTTCTGAAATATTATAGGGTAAAATTGAGTGGACTCTTAGTCAAACAAGTTACGGGGAAAATGCTTTATGGGATTGTTTATAATAAAACCTATTCGGGTTAATAGATGTAACTTAAGCAATAATATTCGAGTATTAGCTTCGGTTAAATATTCATTGATTCATTTCTTTTTGTTATAAATTTAATTTCTTTCCTTCTACCCATGTTGTTTTACTGGCTTAAAAGAGGTTACTCTCATTTCAGAAAATAGTTCCGCGGGAGTTGAATTGCCTCCGGAAGTTTGCAAAATCATTATGTCTCCAATATCGACTGATATTCTATACTCATTCTCATTTGTTCCATCGATTATGCATCGCGTAGAGTCTATGCTCCTTGCTTCAAAATTAAAGTTGATTCATTCGGATCACTGCATGCAAAATGCCAATGTTTCTACTACCAGGGTAAATGCACATTATTGCTCTTAATTTAAGTGTGAATGTAACAGTAACAAAGGTGTGCACTGCTGTTATAGTACTTTAAATGCTACAAAATAAAACATTATACAATGTTATAGGTATTGGAAGCAATAACTACCAAGAAATGCCAAGAGGCATTTTCTTTGGAATCATTAGAAACTCTTGGGGACTCGTTTCTCAAATACGCCACAAGTCAACATTTGTTCAAGATAAACGAGCACCATCATCAAGGCACACTAACAAGCAAACGCGAGAGACTTATATCCAATGCCAACTTATGCCGGATAGGATGCACACACCATCTTTCTGTTAGTTTCCGTTATTTACATTTGCATTTTGATATGGATAATATGGTTTATATATGGTGCCTAATTTTAAAGTAATGTTGGGATTGACAGGGATTTATTCTTAATGAACAATTCAACGCCAAAAAATGGATTATTCCTGGCAGCTGTCATACATTTGATGTGGACAATAAAAATCAGTTCATGAGCCAGAATAATTTATGTAACGCAGGGGTACGGAATATTAAAAGTAAGGTGGTTGCTGATTCCGTAGAAGCTTTAGTTGGAGCATATCTTAGCTCTTCTGGAGAAAATGCGGCATTTAGCTTATTAGAAATGTTGGGAATTAAAGTTATTCACAGCCACGAAGAAATGAATATTGGAAGGCCAATACACCAAAAGATTGAAAAATTTGTCAACGTCAAGGAACTGGAATGTATGCTGAATTATAGGTTTAATGATCCTTCGTTGCTGCTAGAAGCCTTGACACACGGATCATATCAAGTTCCAAGTATTCCGAAATGCTATCAGGTATTATAGTTACATTATTACATTTTTTGAAGACACAAACTAATGCCAACTATATAGCTAATAATATGGTAATCCGTTGACATACATTTCTTCGCATGTTCAAAATTGGAAGTCTAACAGTTGAAGAGTTAATTGATTGGCTGTGCATTAACGAAGAACCTTTTTAATGTTTGTAAGCAAACTTTTTGCAAACAGTAGTATTGGAGGGAATACTGCTTCCTTAAATTTCAATAACGATTACTTGTTTACATGATGCAAGTTATGATTCCTTCAAATGTTTTGTTCCATTTTCCTGCTGAACTGTATTCTGTTATGTAGTTGATTCTTCTTTAACTCAATTTCTTTTCTTTTTATGTGCAGCGACTAGAGTTTCTCGGAGATGCAGTATTAGATCATCTAATAACTTTATATTTATATAACAAGTATCCTGGAGCATCTCCTGGATTGATAACAGATCTTCGGTCTGCTTCTGTAAATAATGATTGTTATGCTCATGCGGCAGCTAAAGTAGGATTGAATAAACATATTCTTCATGCCTCTTCTGATTTGCATAAGCAGATGACATATTATCTTGAAAATTTTACTACTCTATTTTCTGGATCATCACATGGTTGGGAAGCAGGCATCGCTCTCCCCAAGGTAGAGTACTTGTATTTTTCAGGTTGAAGACACACACACATATGGGAAAAGGTTCCGCTACAGCTCATCTACACCTTTCTTATTTTTCGACCTACACAGTTCGAAATCAAACGAAAATTTGTAAATATGTTCTCACTCAAGATCATCTTTTACAAAATTTGGCGTAATTTGAGTAATCCTAAGATGTTCAAAATCTTGTTTCAAATCAACGGTTAAAATAAGTGTTTCGAAATTTGAGTAATCCTAAAGAGTTTTGAAATGATCTCATTTTGGACATGATGTTCATAGTTTAGATTGAACGTTCGTGGAGTTTCATTTGATTTGGAATAGTGTAGCACCGAAAACCGTAGAGGTGTCGAATGTGGTGTAGCGAAAGAGAGGTGTAGTGGTATACACACACACACACACATCCCACATAAATTTTTTCTGCTGTGATATCTAATTTATTTTTTGCAATCGCCATATGTATATATATCGCCGTATTTAGGTAACCAACTTAACAATGTTTTGCCAATCCCTGTATTTTTGTCGATCTCCATTATGATGCTATTTTGTCATTTTACATTAAACCTTCCCTGAATGTAAAACCACTTAACCATGTGCATTGCTAACCGTTTCATATAACTCATCTAATACAATTCCTATGGAGAACAGGTGTTGGCCGATGTAATTGAATCTATAGCTGGAGCAATATACATCGATTCTGACTCAAGCAAGGAAATTGTGTGGCAAAGCATACAACCTCTTTTAGAGCCCATGGTCACACCCGAAACTATGGTCCACAATCCCTTACGAGAACTAAATGAGTTATGCTCACAAAAATCTTATACTTTAAAATTCTCAAAATCAAGCAAAAACAGTGTGGCTTCTATCACAGTTGAAGTTGAAGCAGATGAAGTAGTTTATAGTGCAACATCAACTGCATCTGATAAAAAATCGGCTAAAAAGAAAGCTGCGAAGGAAATGTTACAGATTTTGAAGAGTGCTGGACGCTGAATATTACAGATGCTTTGTTTTTTTATTTCCGTCTCTGTGCGCGTTCAAGTAGACCTGAAGACATAATCTGTTACTTTTTGACTAGTTCATGCTTATATTGGTAGTTGATTGAAATTAGGAAAGCATGAAATTTTGATGAGTGAAAAGTAGTTACTCATGTTGACATAGTGATATGGTGCACACAGTAAATGTTGGCAATAAAAATCTTGATTTTGTGGACTATGGTTTTATATTTCAATATCTGCTTTGCAGTTTACAGTAATTTTATCCTTAATTTGATGCAATGGATCTAATTGTTTTTTTGAGTATCGTTGAGATGAAGGAAAAATGAGTACGATGCGGCAGTTGCGTAAAATGGAAGAACTTAGGCCTCATATGCCATTGCATATTAGGTTGGGTCAACAGGTTTTACCATGTTTCAGGTAAAATTCGATCTTAATTTTGAATCAAATCAGTACAAAGAACTGTTGTCTTTTACTTCTTTGCAGTTTACACTTCTTTAATTTAGGAACAGAAGGAATATTTTGTATAATTCATAATACTTCAAATTTTTTTTTGATAACACTTAATACTTCAAACTTAAACCTGAGCATCTGGGTTTCAATAATAATTGTGGGTAAGTATAACTATAGTTATTTGAAAACTTGACTTTTTAAATATTCTATCAAGTACTTTAGAAAGAAAAAAAATTGCACTAACATTTAACACGAGCAGTGTGAAGTATCTGTAATTTTTGGCTCTGTCACTTACTGTTTTCAGAACAATTCTTTGGAAGCTCGACTATAATTGTAGTTCATAATTAACCGTCTGTTTATATTTGCGCAGTCTTGTTTTCTGATTTATTTGTTATTACCATCCAGGACATAGGTACAGATTACAGTTTATGCTGCTGTGTGGTGAGAACGAAAAATGGAGTTCATTGATTCTTTGGAGATCAGTATTACCTTCTTTTACTTTAGAATTAATTCTTAGGTTTTTAATATAGGTTCCAAATGACAGAAGCAATCACATTAAATGGTAGCCTTCTAGAACAGATGCCTATTCTGGTATTTCCCATTACGTCTTTGTTTTATATGATAATACACGTTGTTTTGGTATATATACACTGAATCTGAGTGACAGCAGAAATCGTTTTAGCGAGTGTATTGACATATTGTTTCGATCAAGGGAAGAATGCCTTGGATGATTGGTCTACCTGCTGCTTGCTCATGACATCATAAATTCAGCGTTTCAATTTATAGTTATATAGAATAAGCTACCGATAAGTGGGCCAAACAATGTGGCATTCTTCAAAAGGTCTTTTTCAAGCTTCTACACCTTCAAATTTTATTCCATAGGAGTGTTTACTGGTTTTGTATCTTTCATTCCAAAACGATTAAATAAACTTGTAGAATAGCCTTGCTGAGAAACTAAACACCCATTAACTTTCTCAACTTCTAACCTAAGAAAGGAATGCATCTCTCCAAGATTTTTCATTTCAAATCGAATGGACAAGTCATCGCAAAGACGAATAATTTCATCGTTGTCATCTTCGGTGATGATCATGTCATCTACGTATGAAAGAAGAAGCATGTAGGTTGATGATTTCTTCTTAACAAACAAGCTAGGGTTGCCGTGTGAGGGAATAAAGCCGCAATTTTTAGTAAGATACTGAGAAATTTTACCATATCAAGCTTGTGGAGCTTGCTTGAGACTATATAATAATACCTTTCTGAGCTGGCAAACATGATTTGGAAGCTTGAGTGAAACAAATCCTTGAGGTTGTTTCATAAATATTTCACGATCCAACTCGCCATGAAGGAAAGCATTTTTTACATCGAGTTGCCAAATGCTCAAGATTTTGTACAACCAATGAAATTATAGCACACACAGTGACCATTTTAGCTACCAGACTAGAAGTATCCTCATAGTCTAGACCAAATTGTTGAGAATCCACATGCGACTAGGCATGCTTTATACCTTGTTATTGCACCATCAGTTTTCTTAATCTTATAAATCCACTTCTGTTTGAAGCTTTACTCTCCTCACCCATCACATCTACCCATTCAATAATATTCTTAGCTTCTTCGTAGGACTTTGGTTCATTTTCAAAGCATCTCCCATTTGAAAACTGGCTGTAACAGTGCATTGATTCATCAGAATATGATAATCAAACAAATGCGAGGGTTGCCTTTGCCTAGTTGATCTTCGTAACGTATCATCATGTTTGTCTTCTGCATGTGGGATGGGAATTATTTTTGCATCAATTGATCCATCTTCGTTTGAGAACAATTCAAGAGTGGTTGGATTTGAAATTATGAATCCTGTGTCCTGTCTTTTATTGTAAACGGAGTAATAAGTTGATGGCTCATTGAAGACGTCTCTTGAAACTATAAACCTCATCATTGTAGGATACATGCACTTCCAACCTTTTCTTTTTGAACCATAGCAAATAAATACACATTTTCTAGCTTTTGGATCAAGTTTTATTCTACTACTTTTAAGAATATGAGCACAGCACAATAAACCAAATATACGAAAATAACTCACATTGGACTTAGAATTATATGAAATTTCAAAAGGTGATTTTGGGCTACCTGACTTAGGAAGAAATCGGTTGATGACATGACAAGAACATTGTATAGCTTCTGCCCATAACTCTTTTGGGAGATTTTTATCATACAACCATGACAAGCTCATACATGAAATTTGAAAATGCATCACTTTTGTGTTCAAGAAAATACGCCCATGAATAGCTAGAAAAATCGTCTACAAATAACATCACATAGCGAAATCCACTCTAGCTTGGAGTTTTTGTTCGCTCTATTATATCCGAATGGGCTACTTGAAACTTTTGTGAAACACTATTCAATGAATTTTGAAACGGTAGTCATTGCGACTTGCCATATTGACATCCAGAGGACACAATATCTTAGTATACCTATTCAAAAGAAGGAACACCATCAATAAACTTCTTCGCTGAAAATTGGTGCAATAACTGAAAGGGTGGCTCGATCATTTTGGCTTGTTTTATCAACATAGGCTTCACTAGCAGATAATACTTAAAAGACTTCTTCTCTTTCCATGGAAAAGAAGATTACCATCATAATTTTTCAATTTATCAATAATGAAAATATTATTTGGACCAAGTAAAACATTCCTCCCGAGCTAGTAATTTGAGACACCGACAAAAGATTTTTCATTAGCCCTGGAACGTGAATAACATTGCTTAATGTAATGTCACTGCAATTCACACCGTCCACTTCTACTTTCAAATTGTCTTCCATAGTGATTGGATGAGTAGTATTATTTGCTGTGACAATAGCTCGTTTGATGTTATGTGGATGAAATTCAGAGAGTATAAAGGCACATGATGCGAACAACCAGTCTACAATCCACTCTTGATAATAATTTATATGGACATTTGAGCTTCGGTTCGTTTTAGATTGCAAAGCAGATCCTGTGCTATTTTCCTCTTTAACGACTTCAATTGAGTGCCAATGTTCTTCACATGATCAATCTCATTTGTATGCTCTATTCGACATCTTTGTTTATTGTGATATGGTTTACGAAACCTGCTACATAAAAGCTTGATATGACGTTTTTTTTCTAGTATACCTTGATTTTCCGCATCTATGACAAAAAACGAAGCAGTCTTTCTTGCCTTCGATTCCTAGCTTACTTTTTTCACTTGAAAAAGGTTTTGACTGAGTTACATCGCTCCGCTTATCTTTGATGAGAAGCACATCGCTTGATTTAAGCAACGGACATGTTCATCATCTGTTTGATTCGAAAGCAAATTCTCCAATTTCATAATCGTTGGTTGTGCCACCTACAAATTTTTTTTATTCCTAAAAATAATCCAAATTAAAGAGTTACCTTGGGTAATGGAGGCGAGCTTATTTTCCAAGAATTGCAAATGGTATCCCGTACTAATTTTGGAGAGTTTAGCTTGCAAACATGATCAATGTAGTCCTCACCAATCGATGTTCGTAAAGCCAACGACTCCTTGCCACCAACGCATCAGCATTTTGTGGATTGTCGTACAGAATTTCAGTTTCTTCACCGGGAACAAACTCCCAAAGATCTTATCCTTGTTAGAACGTTTCCATGCAGAGCTTCCAGTAGTTATAGTTGTTACCATTCAATTTTTCTACTGCAACTTGGGATGCACTAATGTTTCCATTCATTTTGACAAATGAATCACAAAGATACTTCAGTGGTGAACATTCAGTCTAGTAGATGAGCACACAATTTGGTATTCAACTGGACTGCTCTGATATCATGTAAACAAATACAAAGAATAACAATTTATTACCCAGTTAAGACTGGAAAGATACAAATGCAGACACATACTAGAGTAAGGTATTTTGAGTGAATTACTAACAAGACATACTTTGCTAATTTATAGCAGTATGCTATGGATTTATTCACATATAATTTGATCCTAACAAAGCAAAGTCTCATCAGTTTATTGTTTGACGTAGGAAATAAAAATGTATGTCTTGAATTTATATTGAATTTCATTTATTTTTTTCTAATGATCGCTTCAATGATTTCATTGAAGAATGCATTTTTTGATAAGTAAATATTGCACTAAATGCAATTATTTGTCCTGTAGGACTGAATTTGAAGTGAGTATATGCTCCTATACATGTGTGAAATATGATAAAGATGGGCGAGCTGTTTTATAACTTTTATGCAAGTCCATAGTTTTTGATATGTTGCAGATGGAGTTGTTTTTAGCGAAACATCAACTGCATCCTATTAAAAAAACTGGCTAAAATAAGACTTGGAGGTATGGTTCAGATTTTGAAGAATGCTGAACGCTGAATATTCAGATGCTTTGTTTTTGTGACCGTCTCTGTATACATTCTAGTAGTGCTGAAGATATGATTTGTCACTTTTTGACTAGTTTATGTCTATATAGATGACTGAAAATTAGGAGTGGGGAAATTTTGAAAAAATACCCACCCATGTTGACGCAGCGAGTAGTGTGTGCATTGTTATGTTGGCAACGAAAGTCTATAATTACTTCAATCTTTCTTTTGTTAACGGAGGTTTTATTTTAGTAAATGCTTTGCAGTTTATAAAATAGTTTATTGTCCTTGAGTTAATGCATTGAATCTAACTGTTTTTTTTAATATTGTCGTGGTTAAGGGTAAAATGGTTTAGATGTAGGTAGTGGAGTATTGAACGCCTAGGCTTCGTATGCTGCATGGCAGGTTGAGTCAACAGGCTTCACCATGCACTGGGTAAACTTTGATCTTAATATTGAATCAAATTCAGTTTATGTTGTTTTTATGAAACCTTGGTGTTTTTCAAAGTCAGTTTTGTATACTTCAAATATAACAAACCTTAGATATTTAATTTTCAAAAGTAATTGTGGGGTGGGTGTATGTATAGACTAAACTATCCGAGCTATGTGATCCCTGTATAATCATGTGGGAACTTTACTTTTGAAAATATTTTTTGGAGTATTTATAAATTATAAGCATGGGTAGTATGACAGTGGTAATTTGGACTCTTCCCTTGACCTTGCTGTATGTGAGTTTAAACGTGTCAGCTTCATAACAATTCTTTAGAAGGTTGAAAGACTCGTTTTCTTACCTGATTCGTCTGTTGTTGTTATACAGGTCATAGTTGCAGAATTCTATTTTATGCTAATCAGAGATTCTTTGGGGATAAACGACTACCTTCTCTTTGGGGATAAATACAGGTCATAATGATGTATGTGAATTGATTCTGATCAAAGCTAATTACACCGACCAGGCAACCACGCTTCAACTTTAGTGGCTTCAATCAATATTGCGTTCTATAGTCTCTATTTTCTTTTCTGATGATTGCAGCCAAATTAAGTCGCATTTTGCAATAGATATATGTACTGCTATGTGTGCCCTTTGAGAGAATTAATCTAAAGGACAAAAATTTATATATTTTTAGCCTCAAAAACACGACCTTAATATTTTAACAACAAAAACAAAAATTCTTTTAAAAATTAATCAAAAAGACAAACATTCTTTGTTATTATTGTTGCATTGGATTAAACTAAAAATTGAGTATCAATTCTGCTATATTTGTTGTGTAGCTATTGTTACGAATAATATTATATTCAAAACCGTTATTTTACCTGAACCTTGTATTTGTCAAAACATGTAACAAAAACAATTAAATCTTTCCGCAGTTTGAACTAATTCTTAAATTTTTATAGTTCGTTCAAACCAGCAAATCATCAAATCTTTCCTTTTATACTTATGAAACTATCTTTTATACTTGTGAAACCATCGTTCAATTGTTATTTTAAAATTATTTTTCTTTAATCGCTATAAAATCCAATATTTACAAATATATTTTGAATGTGAGCATTGAATTGAATGTAACTAAAAACCATGAAGAAAAAAATATTGTATTTTGTTCATGTTGCATGTAATTATGTCGTTAACGGCTTAATTCTCCAACGATACAATAAAGGTAGTGTATAACGTATACGTTACAAAATATTCAAGTGTTCGTCAGCTAAATAGCTAATATATTTTCATAAAAATTCTAAACTTCAATTATTTGTGGTGCAAAGTTGTAGTCAATTATCCGTGTCATCCCCAATTAGGTTTTTTATTATTTTTTTCTTTTTATTAAAATCGTCTCAGTTTCGTTAATTGGATTTCGATGTTGCTTTAGTCTCAACCATCGCCTTGACTTTCACTAGAGGACTCTATATCAAAATCTACACCTACTAGTACAAATCCCGCCTCTTTTAGATTCTCCTGCCAGGAACTTTACCTTAGTATCATTGATCAAAATTTTGATGTCGATCCCAAAGAGGAGTTTTCATTCAGGTTCCAATAACAATAAACCTCTCTTATTGGGTCCCATCCATCGACTTCAAATTGACATCTTCCACCATCATTTTAATGAACAACTATGCTACAATGACCGAAAGGAATTTTGTTATTTTCTGCGGGCCAACATGGCACCACACGTTCTTCCTTTCTCTCCCTACATTATTTATTTCAAAATTTCCACTTCCATTTATCTTTCAGCTACCAGTTTATCGAAATGCCCAACAGTTTTCATTCAAATATCCAACCTTGCTCCCCACTCGTACTCCCCAATGCTAAATTCCCTTGAAGTCTTCATGCGAATACCCAACAGTTTTATACTCAAGTCAAGCTGATTCGGTACTATAAGAAACTTCATATTCAAACTTAGCAGCGTGAGTGAATTATGATATGATGTTCCATAAAACTTCATCATCCGCTTGAAGTCTTCAGTCATATCTAGGCTTACCAGTTTAATGAAGTACCCAATAGTCTAATGTGTTCCTTTCTATTTGTATTGAACTTCTGATGCATATACATCATATTTCAGTAAACTTATTTCCAGAGGATAAAAAAATAAAAACCAAATTCAAAGAAAACAAAACATCAATGTTAAAGTAAACGAATGACCAAAAAGAGCATATATTTTTATCAATGTAACTTGAGAATCATGGACCGTTATCATATTATCTCAATGTCCAACCATGGAATATAAATGGCATAAGTTACACAGCTTTACAGCTAAGTAGTTATAATGCACAAAATAAGCATAAGGTACAGTCTACTACAATAACACAGTGCTCACATTAGGTTGACAGCTCTACATCATGCACAAAATGACAAAAGTTTGTATTGGCAAAAGTTTATATATGCAGGTATCTTCTGTCAATTCAACAGATGAATACTTGCACTTTTCCATGCAAAACTTATATTTTACACCATAATATATTTCAACTAAGTATCACAAAATTCTAATCAAAAGAGCATCACATAACAAGTGAAAACCAAATAATTAGCACAACAAATGACGACTTTCAAAACCAAAGTAAGAATCAGTTGCATAGTACCATACTTTTATAAGAGTACAAGTAGAAAAATAGTTGTTCAAAAGCAAGTGCTTATGTACAGTAAGTTTTAAAACCCTGTATCAACTCCAAATGTATATATGAATGAAATATGAGAGTGATACAAAAGGAAGGTGCTTGCTTCAACAGTTTCTTCTTATCCATGTCCATTTGGTTCATAGTATCCCTGTATGAGCAGTTAAGTTTTGTCAATCAAATTGCAAAATAAATTGAATAGTCAATTAAAATGTCTATAATAAAATAACTTACAATAGTATGTCCTGAACCGGGCTGTAAATATTGAACCAAGTTAGCAGACGATTGTTGCATTTCATAAGACAGATGAGGTGAAATAGTAGATGAGTCAATCGACCATGAAGAACTACCAAAAGAAGGATAAGGTTCCTGAAAGAAAATTCAAACTACATAAGGAAACAACCATCAAGTGAAGTTGCAACGTATCGGTTATCACATTTCTTATACCATGACATGATGTTGACCGTATAGTGAATTCAAGTGCTGTCCATATCCCCACGCTGAATTCATGTTTGTCTATGTTACACAAAAAATTGTTTTAACAATCAAAGTACTGGTAAAAAAGTATCGAGTACAAAAGCATTGAGTTACTACAGAAGAGTATACCGTTTGATATATAGGTGGAAGATATAAGTTTTGTTCCATTGAACCTGCACTTTCAGCTATAGCCTCTGATTTTGAAGGTACCTCAAGTTGTTGAAAAAAATTTCTACTATCATGTTCCGCATTATCAACAGTTGAAGTATTAATATCATGCATTTTTTTCCTTTTTGGTTTTGGCACAACAAGCAGTCTATCATTCACATCAGGCTGCAAAATGGTAATATTTTTAGTTCAGTCATATGAATTTACAAAGCATGACAACAGCATAAAAGTAGTACTGACATTATGGTGTGTATTTCATAGCCAATACAGTTACCAAATAACCATATTCAGAATAAAGGTAGCATTTTTCTTTATACATATAAGATAAACTATGAAAAAGACATACTACTAGAATCTGAGGTTAGAAAGAATGACTTGCCTGTGTATCCTTACTTTTCAAAGTCATTCGGCTACTTCTCTTCATTTTTTTCTCCAAGGATGACTTGAATCTATTTGTTCGAGTTCGTCCTTTGGTTTTATTTCTTATTGGATCTTGCACCTTTGGACAATCCCTTATCCCACCACATTCATCTCTGTTTAAACCAATTTTGCATGTAAGAGATGCATTGCGTTTCTGTAGAAAAAATTCAGACTTCTTACTGCCTATCCATTCCATCACATGACTAAAAGAAACTTCATCATCCGCTACCAAATCAGCCACTTTAGAAAATTCATTACACATCTCTTTATATCGCAATTGTGCAGATGTTGCTGGTGCACCATCATAATTAAGTCGGATCCTCGTATGAGATCTAAGTACATCTTTTCTCCATCTGTCTAAAATATATCTATCCGGGATCGTTGTCACATTATTCTTAGTCAATACAAGAAGTGCATGTCTGCAAAGTATACCTTTAAACTCAAACTTTCGACAACTACAACTAATTTCGCAATTTTCTTTCTTAAATAAAACTGTAAATGATAGCAATTTTCTATAATTTTCAATAGCCACATCTTCATATACATCAAACTCTGTACCCATGGAACCCTCTCTAGTTTCAGTTATATCACAATATAACTTAGCGGTTAACTCTATTTGAAATTCCTTGAACTTCTTAAGTGTATAAACACTTTGAAATTGCTTCTCTATATCGTACGTTGTTGCACATCGAATACTTTGTGAAAATGACTTGAAATCAGCTTGACTCTCCTTCTCTATTTTGGCCTTCAATGCGTGATTGTATTGCTCTACAAATTGCTTCAAAGAGGTTTTAGCATTCACATATCCATCAAAGAAAGCATTAATACTTTCACTTCTTTGAGTGGTGGACATCCCTGCCCAAAAATTTGATGTCACAAAGCATGGTACCCAGTGGTGTCTTTCCTTATATAATTCACTCAACCAATTATTACCATGCAAGTCAAACTTATCTACCATTATTTTCCAACTTTTCTCAAACTCCTTCGAGTCTTGTGAATCATATACCACATTTTGCAAATTACTTTTAATTGATTCATAAAAACCGTGGCTTCCAAATTTTTCAGGCAACTTCTTCATCACATGCCATAGACACAGTCGATGTCTAGTATTAGGAAATGCGATCTCTATTGCCTTTTTCATAGCTCGGTCTTGGTCTGTAATTATTCCTTTAGGAGCAACATCAGACATGCATGCAAGCCACGTTCTGAAAAGCCATAAAAAAGTGTCCGTTGTTTCACTTGAAAGCAACCCACATCCTAGTAATATCGATTGTCCATGATGGTTGACTCCAACAAAAGGTGCAAAAGGCATATCATACTTGTTTGTCAAATACGTTGTATCAAAAGTGACAACATCACCAAATTCTTTATATGCCTCCCTACTTCGTTCATCTGCCCAAAAAACATTTTTTAGTCGGCTATCATTGTCTAAGTCCATGCTAAAGAAAAAATTTGAATTTTGTGCCTGCATATTTAGAAAATAGTTTTGAATCGCAACAGCATCTCCTTCTCCAAGGCGTAATTGTCTTGCCTTATCAAGATAGTTTCTACAATCTTTTTCTATGAATGACAAGTTCTCATGCCCACCGGCCTCGACTACTAATGCGTTAAAACTTTTCTTAGGTCCAATTCCTGCAATATCGCAAACTTCAAGTTGTCTTTTTACATGTTCATCAATTTTTCGATAACATCGAAAGAATCGAGATTTCGTAGGACTTAAGTCATGGTTGTGATGAAGAAACAACTTGTTGATACGCCACTTTCCGTCTTCTCCTAAACTTGAAGTGAGTTTCACTTTACAACCAATTTTGTTAGTTGGCTGGGGCATTAATGGA
Source organism: Allium fistulosum (assembly GCA_030737815.1). Lineage (NCBI taxonomy): Eukaryota > Viridiplantae > Streptophyta > Magnoliopsida > Asparagales > Amaryllidaceae > Allium > Allium fistulosum. Next base: position 75,036,990 of record CM060903.1, read on the forward strand.
TTTCCGCTTATACAATCTAGTTTCCCACATCGACCACATGCAAATGTTATATATCTTAAGTGTCCATCCTCATCCCTTTTACTTGACCTTTTTCTTGCTGGAAATCCCATATGCTTTGCATAGTTTTTAAAACATTGAAATACTTCTTCAACGGTATTAAATTTCATACCAACTTCGGGTATTGTAACTTCTGTCGCAAATACAACCGATTTATCATTTACTGTCCCAACATCAAAACAATTTTCCGATTCCTCGTTATTTAAACTAAGGGAGGCAACAATATCAGTCTTGTTGTTTGATACCTCTTTACCAATATCTAAGGAGTCATTGACCAATTCTGCAAATGATCATACAAGTAGTGACAAAATGATAAAAATATCATAACGGCAACTCCAAAAATATACATGAGAAAAAAAAATTAGACATGAAAATTTTTGATAGTAATTCAATGTGTCTTGAGTAGGTATTATTTTGCATTTGATTTTGTATCCATTTTAATTTTCATTATCTACTCATATACATAGTATCTCAGTTGACTCATTTTTGTTAAAGTAATGTAAGCAACAATATTTGAATACATGAAGCGAAACCCATTGATAAGTGTAAAAGCAAATTATTGTGTTTGTGCCAAAGTACAAATTGAATATTGTACACAGTAAAGTAATAAGTGGGTCAGAGCATCTACTGTCCAAAATAAGTTTACTGTTTTTGATTAACCAAACTTTTTAACTGTTGTTTGCTATCAGTTCATATGTGTTAAGATCCTTCATCATTCCAAATGGGTGCTTGAGATTGGTAATGCAGAAAGTAAATAAATGCAATGAATCCAACCATGACTTTGAATGATAATGAAAATATTAAAACAGAAATTGATGAAAAATGATTACCATTGCTGTCAGGAGGAATTGCAAGCGAGTTTAATTGATCATCAAAGTTCATATTTTGTGAAAAATGATTTGTGGAAATAGTGATGGAAGAAGGATTTCTGAGAGAGGGAGAAGAAAATAATTTGGGGAGAAGAAGGAGAACGTGGCAGCGTAATAATTTATGGAAGAATGTGACACGTCAGGCCGCATAAACTGACTAAATTAGTTTCGGGCATAATAGCATTATTGTTTAATGAATATGTGAAATGGGTAGGACTAATGAAACAATTAGCCTTTTTTTTTGAAATAGGAACGTGTTGCTAGTTTCGACTTACCATTACACACGTATGTATCTGTGCACATATGTATCGGTACATGCATGTAATTCAAATCAATCTTCCCAAATCTATGTTAAATTGTACATGTAAACTCAAAATAATACTAACAAAATACATTTAAATGATTTCAGTAATAATTCCATTTACGTGTTTTTTTATCAGATATAATTTGTTCTTGAAATCATTGACGTATTCAGATGAATGATTAGAAGGAATTTAGTGAATGAAAATACTTGTTTAACATAGCATTAGAAAAAGATTGTAATGAATAAAAATTAGTCATAAAATTAAAGGATAATGAATTATTTGCAAATTACTCGTTGAAATCTTGAAATTTTGGCTTCTTCTTATAAAAAGGAAATTGTCTTAGGACCAACATTAAGAAAAAAGTTTGGTCAAAATGAAAATAATTTTGAACTTAGTTCCGTGGACAAACTATTTGCCAAATTTAATTGAAAAGCCCATATTTGAACCTTAACTTTTGATTTTGATGAGATGGTCGTGGTTATTGTTCGCGACGGTCTCCAGTAATGGCGAATATGCGACGGTGTCCGGTGATGGTGTGATGGTTGTTTTGGTGATGCGGTAATTGTTGATGATGATTGTAGTTTTTTCAATTGGCTGAAATGATAATAGTGATGGGGTTAACCGTGTACTTTAGGGGTAGTTATGTAATTGTTACGTAACTTAACTCTTGTAAGAATCTTGTTCGAAATAAAATATACTTTTGATTTTATTTCTTTTATATGTGTTGTTATATAGAGATATAAACAATGAAATACATACATTAAACATATATATGTAATAAATCTTTCGAAAAAGTATTTTATCGATTGCATTTATGAATGTGTTCGTAAACATGAGTATTGAATCGACATCTAAATATTTCTTAAATATTCATAGTCAAGATGTATCAAGAAAATGATATCGATACACCCATTGAGACTATTGTACGTAACACTTTTCATAAGATGGACGGTGAATTACCAATGATCATTGGGGACGCCAAGGGGTTACGTACTTATGGTTGTTTGAAACAATCGCAAAACGACTCATAGGTGAATACAACTAAGTAAAAATAGAAAATCTTATGGTAACAACGAGTAATAGTTTTCAAACTTGAGGGTGTTGTCAATCTTAAGTAGTTAGGTCGTACTTTAATTATGGTCAAGCACATGACATAGCGATCGTGTTACGTTCATAATGGGCTATGATAGAGTTAGAGGTATGCCTTAGGGGTAGTTCTATAAATTATTGTAAATTATTAACTCTATAATATAATCTCGTTCATAATAAAAGGTGGGTTCTTTCTGTTATATATTTGTTGTAATGTGTTATAATTAATTAGTTATTTAATTTAAGTATATTTAACAGAAAATCCATAAATGGTATGAGTTGTGATGGTAATTACAATTGTTATAATCATATGAGTATTTTATCACAATTTAATAACACATCATTTTAAATATTCCTAGTCAAGATGTATCGAGATCGGATATCGATGCGTTCATTGAGACTAGAGTATGTAACACTCTCCAAATACTAGACAGTGTATTACTCGTGACTGCTGGAGGCACCTAGAGGTTACATACTGATAATTATGGAATAACTTTTCCGATAGTTTTCTGTTGGTTAATATAACTAAGGTCAAACAAAAAATATCAATGTGACAATATTACACAGTTCTCTTGACTTGAGAATACTGTTGATCTTCGGTATAAAAGCTTTGCTTTGGTTATCGTCAAATCGTGGTAAGACGTCCATCAAGCAGAAGCATTGAAAGTGAAATAATTTTTTAAGAGAGGATTCGTCTTTTCAGTTATATGAGGTTAGTACCACTGTCAATTGAAGTCGACTCAAAGTCAAAATCTCTATTAAAAATAATTTGGCCAATAATAATTATTATTGAACCAAAGACTTTATGTTTCGACTATAAAGTTGAAAATGGATGATACCGGAATTTTGACCATTACCAAATTTCACAAGTCCTAATGTGATATAGTTTTGACGAAGAGAATTGGTGTAAATAATTGTCACCATTTGGTAACACTTAAACAAAGTAAATTGGATTTTACCGAAGCCATGCAAGCGATAAATTTGACCATAATGTCACACCACCTAATATGTGACGTGTGAATGTTAATATTCGAATTGTTCGATATTAATTGCTGATCAAATTTACATCCAAGAGTCACACAACCGAATGTTGAATACTCCTGTTATCATCTAATTTAATTAATTAAAATTGTAATAAATTAATTAATATTTATGAAATATTAATTATAAAATTTTATTTGATTAGTATTGATCAATATTAAATAGTGCATATATAATGGTTATAAATACAGTTATCGATATACTATATCGATACCCATTTAAATTGGATTTAAATGTGCTAATTATTGATCGGGCTTAAAGCTTCCCAGAGGCCCATAGGAGGGGCAGTTATACCCAACTATATGGGGAGTAGTGAGCCTGACCATGTTATGGTATATGGAGGTGGGATTTTGAATTAAAAAGGGGAGAATCGGTTAGAGAGAAATGTGGATCTAGATCTTACTTTTACTCCTTAAACTCTCTTTTATTTAATCACCTCCAACCCTAACCCTCACAATTTGATTTCCTCTTTTTGGCCGTCTCTAATCAGCAAAGGTCGGCCACTTCCCCTCCTCTATTCTCAAATTTTCATGCTGCAAACACTTAATCAAATACAATCTAAGGATATGTGCTAGCTGCATTGAGGACGGTAACACCTTTTGGATTCTAAAATCGTTTCAAGGAGTTCCGATTCTACGTTTCAAGGTGTACTATTTGGGCATTAGATTAAAGGTAAAGTTCTCTTTTCACAATGATATATTAACAAATATATATATATATATATATATATAATGTTTATTATATAATATACGTGTTTAGATAACAGTTTAATGTCTCACAAATCTATATAACATTGTGTTGTCTTCATTGAATAGATGTATATGTGTGTGTGTGTAAATATTTTACACATGTACAATCATACATATTGCTCATGGTGAATAAAATAAAATAAATATTTTTTCTTTGAAAATAATAATATTAAATGATTTAAAGTAAAACAAATTTAAAATAAACCATGTTAAGTAAAATATGTTTTACATTAATATATATACATTTATATATTTCTAGTTTCGATGTATGTATGTATGTATGTATAATTTTATATTCGACTACAATATAGTATCTTATTTAAATAAAATGTTATGTCTAAACACACATACACTCTCATTCAATTTATAAGTTATATAAGATATGGTATATAAATATTCAATATAATACTTACAGATATTGTTTTCGGAGTAAAAATTTATTTTTTCATAGAATTCCGTACGGAGATCGATTTTTTTGTCATTTTTGATAAAACAAAGTAAAGCCAAAAAAGGATTTTTTTTATAGCAAAAAATATGTATATTTATACATATATACACATATATATGTATGTATGTATATTATTAATTTACACAAAATATATTTATAAGTATACATTATATACATATGTAGTATTTCTAAATATTATTTAATTAATGTATATATATAGTACACATATAAAAAAAAATTGAATTATATATGTGTGTGCATATATATATTTACAAAAAATTAATTTACTAGTTTGAATTTGAAAATACTAAATATTTCATTTTGCAGATCTCGATCTAGATCTAAAATTTAAAATTTAGATCTAATATTTGAATTTGAAACTTATAAATTCTTTATATTAAATTTATAATTACTTTATAAACTATATATGTATATATTGACAGCACACATGTATACAGAGGGTTAACATGTCTGTTGCTATGTTAATTCCAACATCTATATATGGGCATGTCAAACCATGTACAACTTATTATGTTGCATGTGCACGTACACACATATGTCTATATGATATACATGTCATATAATATAATACAAATATAATAATAAATAAAACATTGTTTATAAATTAAACAAAATGTTGATTTTATTTAAAACAAATTTAGATAAAATCAAAATAAACATTGACTTCGTAGGCCCAATAAGATCCAAGTGGGAGATTTTTTTTTGAAATTTACCCATTTACTTCACTGTGGGCTGGCCCAATTACAATAGATTACACGTTGAACTACTTGAAGTGAAACACTACTCATGAGAGGATTCGTATCCTTCATCGTAAAATGTTATATCACCGTAATTGGTAGTTGTAGTACCCTACCTCTGTACCCATATCACCCAAGAGTATTACTAAGTAATGTCATCGAGTAACATTGAGAATGAGGCGATGTGAGTGATATAGTAGTCAATTTAAAGTCAAAATCTCCGACTTAAGAAAATCGGTTAATTAATTAATATTATCGGATTGAACCAAAGCCTTTAATGTAGTCTACGCAGTCAACTATGGATGTTAATAGAGATTTTGAACTTAGACCAAACTCCAGATATCTTAGTGATTGATGATGAAAAAAAAATGTGCATAAAATGTCATTCCTAGGTGCAACTTAATAATGATTAGAAATTGGATTTCACCTAAATAATATAGAAGCGATTGAACTTGTGACTGATATACTTTAGCAAAGTCCATATAGGATTCAATTTTAAATTGTTTAAATATTAACTAAGGACAGAGGTCACATCTGAGAGTCAATACAACAGTGCTGTTAGTTAGTTTCCGATTCCGACGAATGTAAGATTGATTTATAAATGTTATAAATAAATAACCAAATTAATACAAATTTTGTATTAAATTTTTATGGCATTTTAATTATTTATTTGAAACCTAAAGATTAACCAAAACGATGTATAGAAGTTATATGTAGATTTAATTAAACGACAGGCTTGAACAAATTAATTAAATAATTGATTCAATTGTTAAATTAATTTAGTTCGAAGTTTGAAGTCTAGAGGTAGGGTGCTAGAGATAAATGGAATATACATTTACGATCTAGTTGGCTATAAATAGCCACTGCATTCATTATCTTTTGACACTAAACAAATCCTAACCTTAGCCTCCATTACTGCACAATGGTGATGCCATATAGACGGAGTTAAATCCCATGGTCATGGAAAAAGACTAATGAGTTCAGAGCTATGCAGTTAAAGCCTTGCTAAAGCTTCACAAATACCCCGCTAAAATTCTTAGTGCACTTCGACCACTACACTTCAATTTAGCTGAAAGAGTTAGTGGTATGCCTTAGGAGCAATATGCAATTTCTTACATATATCCGACTTTGCAGCCAATTTTGTTCGTAGTAACCGTGTTCCTTTTCTTTTATATAGTTTATTATATTATTATTTAATTAATTAATTAAGTAATTAATTTAAAATATATAATAAGAAAATCCTTATATAAAATAATACGTGATCGTAATTGTAAATAGTTGCAATCACAGGTAATTAACCATAAAATAAAATGATATTTTGTTTTAAATATTCCTAGTCACATGTTTTGAGAAGATAATACCAATTCATCCATTGAAACCAAAGTGTGTAACGCTCTCCAAATGTTAGGCAATATATTACTCATGACTGCTGGATGCGCCAAGGGGTTACATACTTGTAGTTATTAGATAAGTATGGAATGACTCATTTGAGAATTTCCTGTTGGTTGACAACAACCAGGTCAAACATGAAATCTTAGTGTTGTGATGTTATACAGTTCCCTTGGCTTGAGAATACCATTGAACTTCAATGTAAATACCCCACTTTAATTATAGTTAAACCATGACATGATGATCTATCGAGTGACTATAGTCCGGTCCGAGTTGAAGCATTGAAAATGAAGCATTATTCAATAGAGAATTCATCTTCTTAGTTATATTAGGGTAGCATCATGATCAAATGTAGTCAACTCAAAGCAAAAATCTATGGCCAAAGTAGAACTGCTAATAATAAATGTTATTATTGTACAGACTGATCGAGTTGAATGCAAATAATATTGGAGTTTGACCAATACCCAATTCCATACATCCTATTATGACATACTGTTGGTGAAGAGAACGTAAATTATTGTCACTGTTGATATCACTTAAGATAATATAAAATATGGATTTCTTTTAGTGAAAAGGTCTCCAAGCAATGAATTTGGCCAGATTATCAAAAAACTAGATAAGGTGATGTATGAAAGTTAATATTTGAATTGTTCAATATTAGTCGCTTATTGAACTAACACATCCGATTCACACAAGCGCGTTTATGAATTCTCCAAAAAACCACACAATTTAGTTAGTTACAATGTGTTATAAATTAATTAATATTTAAGAAATATTAATTATTTATTTATTTAATATTTAGGTGTTTTTAGTAATTATTTGAATGTGTATATAGAAGTTATATATACACATATCGATATACAGTATCGGTATACATTTAAACGGGGTTTAAACATAGATAATTACTCAAATAGACTTTTGGAAACTTTGCTCCAATTAAGGGAAAGAATGACCGACCATGCTTGATAAAGGATGAGTTGGTATGGTTAACAATTGAATGAGAATTGAAAATGATAAGTTTTAATAAGGAGAATTAAAGAGGCTTCATTCCCCAATTAAAATAAATCCTCGATTTCATTTGTTTCTCTTCCATTTTTCTCCTTCTTCCTTCCATCATGGTCGCTTACCCCTTCTCTCTTATGGCCGAAATTCTTTCTTTTCTTCTTCCAAAACCAATAAAATAAGGTGATTCATCAGATTATAGCAAGTTTGGATGTTGATTCAAGGAATCTCAGGAGGATTTTCAAATCAAAGTGTTATAAATGGCAAGACTCTTTCAGGTTCAAGTTCAAGTTCTAGGTGCTCAATATAAATTAGAACTCTATTTTATTCGCCAAGTCTAAACTTCATGGATCATGATATTCAATTTTGTTGTATAGGAGTGAACAATATTTCCTTTTTTACACAAGTAATGTGGAAATGAGAATAAATCAACTTTGGAGATTTGATTTCATCTCCAATAGAGATTTTTACATCTTCGTCATTTTTCGAGATATCTCTGCTTTATTCCCACTATAACTTTTTGTATCTTCATCGCTATAAAACCGTTGAGTGTTTTAACTTCATAGTTCAAAGAAGGAAACAACTAGCAACCAATGTGTTGGACGATCGATAGGATTAGAAAAGCTAACGGTTCCTTTTTAAATCATTTCATAAATGTATACATCATGAACATATGCTTGATATTCCCTTTTCACTTTCGGCCATTAAAAAAACTTTCAAAAATTAAAATTTTAACAATTAAATAATATAAAACATTTTATTATACATATATATAGTTCGATTTGGGTTTTATATAATAATATTCTTATATATATATATATATATATATGTGTGTGTGTGTGTGTGTGTGTGTGTGTGTGTGTGTGTGTGTGTGTATAATAAATGTTCTCAATTAGTTTCCTTTAAATTTACTTTTGGTTTTAAATTTTTAAAAAATATCATATTTTTCATATTTGTACTCTTGGTTTCAGAATTAAAAATATTAATTTTTTATTTTTGATTTTAAAATATATGTAAATATATGCATATAAATTTTTAATTTACGAAGAAATATTTTGTCACGACATTCTAAATAGAAAAACATTTTTTTCGATTTTGAAAACGAAAAAATAATTAAATTTAATCTAAGAAATATATTTAAATTTGAATTATATATATGGGTAAAGGTTTATAACTTATAATAAAATAATACTAAATATTTTCTTTTTCTTCTCATGGCGTTAAAAAAACATCCAAGGTTCTGAAAAATGCAAACTAATTTAAAACTTGAACTTTAAGTATATATTTAAAATTTAAAAATATACATATAATATTATATAAATGGAATATTTTAAAATTAAATGATATATTTAAATATATATACACATCAAGAATTGTTATATATATCTATATACATATTTGAATTTAAATAACATAATTTTATACATATAATATCGATAAATATAATTAATGGTCGAGTGAAATAATAATAATTGATTACTTCTTTATAGTAACATATGTGCATATATGTATATGAATGCGGCATCGTTATTTCTACATATTTATTCATTAACCATAAATCACAATGATTAATTATATGTATATCTTCATCATGTTTACCCTGGTTAAATCATATTATTTAATGTACTTATAATGCTTATATTGTGAATATGAACATATTATAAAATTAAAATTAAAATTAAACTGAAATAAAATATTATAATTAAATTATTATAAACAATATAAAAGATTTAATATTAAATCAACTAAACACAAAAACTTTTTTATTGATTAATACTAAATATGATTTAGTATATAAATTTATTACTTACGTGAACACAAAATACGATCTTGTGGAAATCAATTAATTGTTTAAAATTAATTTTTAACCCCGCTGCCAATGCACCTATTCCGATAATGGTATAAGAGCCCATATTGTGTCCGAATGAATAATTGACCTACATATAGGGTAGTCACCAGGAAAAACCAATTAGATGAGTGTTTGAGAAAAATGTGCTTTAACGAAGGAGAAAGTTACTTTAATTAAGGAACATTATTATGAACAGAATACCTCCCGATCTTCTAGACTTTACTTAGTTCATCATAGTGGTTAGTTTTAAGGGTATGTCCTAGTGGAAGACTTAGAGGTGTTTTAAGTCTTCGATTGATTCAAATAAGCGTATTTGAATATAATAAAATTTTACAAGCCGTTATAAAATATGAATTTAAAATTTGGTTAAATTTACAAAGGTTATAAATTAAATTAAGCCGTTTTAAATTAAAATTAAAATTTATAAGAGTTATGAATATAATTTAAAATTATTTTAAACTTATGTTCGTGAAGGTTATAAATAAGTAAATTTAAAATTGTTTTAAAGTTACATAAATATAAATGTTATATTTAAATTATTTAAAACTTTTAATTAGTAAATGGATACACACACATATACATACATATACATGTTATGTATAAAGAAAATGAGAGGTTAAATGACTTAAAATCCATATAGACTTAAGACAATATGTATTAGATATAGAGACTTGTGATGTAATACTCATCTCTCTTATAATGTCGATAATACTCAATTGATATTATTTTTAATTATGAATTTAGAATAATTGCCCTCCATCATTTCAATGTAAGTAGAGTATTGTACATACACATAGTTGCTGAGTACCCTCAAGCTATAGAATATCAACGGTAATGTTTGTATTGTCCCTAGATATGTTAGAATATTATGTAACTTTGTTGTGCACCTCAAGGGTTACATGATTATCCTTAAGCTATCATGAAATGATGGGTCTAGAGTATCTAATGTATTTATGATTTGTTGAGCACCCTCAAGATTTGGGAGTAAGTAAAATTATAGTTAGGAGTTATATACGAGATATAATTAACGTTTATGGGGACTACAATTTGTTAAGAATCATTAATGTTATAGTAACATGATAAATAAGTCATAATACTCATTGAAGTAATTTACAAAATTATCATCTCTTTAGGGTTCTTGAGAGATGTACAATTCAGTGGGAGCTTTATTAGATAAATATAAGAAATCAATCTAATAAGTATAAGAACATATATGGTATTATAATAATCTACTAAAGTAAATTTGCATAGTTAATGAATTGATAAGATTGTTTATCGATTAAAATATACTAAATGAACTGAATTGAATAATAACAAAGAAATGTAAATTATACTTAGCAATAAATCTTTTGACATGTTGTCGCTTCGAGACTCATGCAAAAATCAGATTATAAAACCACTAAAAACATTTTTGTCTTGGTTCCTAAGTAATAATTTTCCTGAGATTGTGTATTGTCTTCTATGATTTTTAAACTCTAAAGAAATACAAGAGTATGGATACTTGACCATATTCGATCACATACAAAAGTTGTATGGTGAATAGTCATGTTCGTATTATATGAAATCTCAATGAAAATGCTTCGCATGAAATGAGAAAGTAAACAATACTGCGAAGTCACATGTTCAATATGACTGAATACAATAAGGATTTTGTTGTGTTAGAGACAACACTAAACCAAAAACTACTAACAAACCTAGGATTTCGATCGCTATAATGTTAATTTTGGTATCTTTATTTAAGTGCAACTTATTAGATGTCCTTAAGATGTTAAAGATTACCAAATGAATTTGTAATTTTTTTAAACACTTAGATATTTAATAATTAATTTTAATATTAATTCATTTGATTCCAACGTATAAAACGCTAACTTTTGAAGAGGAACGAATTAGGACTCGAGACCTCTTCCATTAAGTCTGGAATATTCGACCAGAAGAGTTTTGAGTATAAACATCGATAGATTCAAGGTTACTTCATTTCCTAAATTTATAGTTGTATGTATTATATGGATATACATGTACATTTGGGTATGCTACAACCTTGGCTTACAATTCATGTTTCTGGAAAGAGTAAAATCATACGACTTACATTGTCGAAGAATTTCTTGAATCAGACGATCTGATGGAGTAATACTTCCAAACGTGCAAAAATAACATCCTGGGGCTCTATCACGAATGGTATCATATTATATGCCTTCACGAAGAGAAAAATGAAAAGAAGCATAATTCATAGGATCATCGCGATACGATGCTCCTACAAGTCGCACGAGCACGAAACTTTTATATATTAAATAAAAATAATATATATTCCTAGACCTAATATTCTTTTCCCGTATTACACCTTCGTTCCAACAACTACTAGGGGAAAAAGAAAACTCCTACTTCACATGAGCTTCAACAATCGGATGGACAAATCGAGAGTGGAATGGTGTTCCACTTGGCGAGACACATGACATAGTACCCATCTTGCCAGTGCAGTGATTGTTTGGGATGACTGAAGTTTAAAGGGTCTAGATTCGGCTGTTGGGTGGAGCTAAAGGCAGAGTTAAGCGATGGAGAGGGATGTTTTGGATTTTCGAGGCAAAGGAAAGGAGGTTGGCGGTGGTAGTGTCGAACTCGGTGGTCAGAGCTGGGGTGCGACGTTGTTTAGGGCATCAGGTTGCAACTTGGTTGGAGATGCTAAAGGTGGTAATGAGGGTATGGTTGGATTTAGGTCATGAAGTAGGAGCTAGTGGTGGTGGTCGAAAGTGCAGTGGTGGCGGCGTTGACGAGGTTCCGTGAGTGAAGGAATGTGTTGAGCGGTGTTTCTAGCAAATTTTCCACAGTTTTAGAACATACTCAAACAGATAAACTGGACTATGAAAGGATGAAGGAATAGATTCAAAGACATCGAAACCATCAAGAATGTCAAAGTGAAGGAGTGTAGCAAAATTGACGATGATTCGGCCAAGCAAAACAACTCGATACCGAGTTTTTTTGATCGGTTACCGATCCATTTTTATTGCATTGATTTGTGTGCATTGGGACTTACGTGCTTCAACCACAATAGTATATTCCATTGCCCCTCGTTCCTGGAAATTAGTCACTACCTGAGCCACAGAAGATGCTTTTTGACCAATAGCTACATAAACACAGATTACATTTTCCCCTTTTTGATTGAGAATCGTATCTGTGGATTGGATCATAAAAAGAAGTCAGTACCAACTTGAATAGGTCGGTACCGATCATTTTCTTTTTACTTGTATTGCATGCAAAGTGAGATGGAGGACCACCATAAAGCAAAGATCGAAGTTTTGGTTCACAAAAATAGATCGGTACCGACTATGGTACCGACCTATTATAGTCGGTACCGATCTATTATAGTCAGTACCAAGTTGTTTTACCTTTTTGGAAAAGAGCATGATGACCTATTCTTCGAGTTAAAATTTCAGATTTGGAGGAAATGACTCATTCAAACCTGGAATGATGAGATCCATGCTAGAGGCTACCTATAGATAACAAGGAACCTTAAACTAGGAAGGGACTTTTTGATTTTTGCTGGTTCTCTCTTTCTCTTAAATCCTTCTAGAAATATCCAAAATCTACTAGCTTGTAGCCATAAATTGATAGTAAATTGACACCTCGGCTCTAATGATTGAAGTATCAAATGGAGTTTACCAGCCGATAGCTCAAATTAAAGGACACAGAAGGAGCGATCTCTCATACAAGCTACTTTGGGTCAACACAGATTCGTTACAATGCATGAGCACATATGAAATAATACATGTCTCGTCTTGACATAAAGCAACATATATTAGTTGCCAGACTTAATAACACAATATTAGACACACATTGGAAAAATAACGCCAAAAATACTGAATCGGTGGTGAATAAAATAGACAAATGATATATAATCGTAACTAAAGATCCAAACAATATCTCATCCATACATATATCTTATATAAATACATATACCAATATAAGACCTCATGCCATCACATCTATTGAGATAGACAATCAAGTAAATAATATCCGCCATCGTCATTAGTTTTATCTCCATGTCGTATCCCACAAAGCACATAACCATACCTGTAATACAATCTCATTCTGATCCGAGGTTGTCAAATATATAACAAACCTCGAGTCTGGCTAGAAACTAGCCATGATTATAATAATGTAACAAAAATATATAATCATGTAGTGTCGGGTTATATATGTGATATTCAAAGAAATAGTTATGTCACACACTCCGTAATCTAAACCCTCCTACATCCCATCAAATCTGTTTATATCTGTTTAAACACATAGGTCATGATACTATTTAAAGTGACTCATAGCTGCAACTATAATCAACCGAGATATCGCATTATATTCACATTTATAAGTTGCAATTGTTATTAAGTGAACTTTTCACTGCTCTAGTTATTCATATACGAGATTTGCAATCACTAATGAATCCTATTCATTATTCACCCATACTAGTGTAATGAGCGTCCTACACCTCCGCCACCCGATACACCTAAAGAGAGCGCTGCTACGATGCCCGTCGATGCAGGATGATAATTAAGGATGGAAAGAAGAAAAACAACCATAGAATATGTCGTATATCTCCCAGCGCATCGAATAAAATATAATAATAAACATCCCAGATATAAAATAGGTGAGATAGTAATAACTAAACGAACCACAATATTAGAGTACATAGGTTTACAAAGTTATAAAGGATAACGTTAGAGTTTGTACAACTGATAATGAACTCAAACTGTCTCTATATATGATAAATGCACACTGCCTAGGCTCTACAGCATCGCACAGCTGAATAAGTATAAGTAAGTCTATATATAATACGAGAAAGCATAAGTAAGTAAGTCTACTCATTTAAGAGTACTCAAAATAATAACAAGCAAAGTGTAGAACCTCAAGTCAGACAATAGTCTGGTGTGAGCGACAAGCAATCCCAAAATGTTATACAAGTCGATATAGTAAGGTACAATGGTATACAAACCATACTCGATTTGTCCCTACAACCAAAGAGTTAGCCCATAACATTGGTAATATCCTACTCTACAAACATCATAAAGGTGTACTACATCCTAAGTACAACATCGGGGTGCCTAGGTATTCACATCCACAATATCTACATCATGTGACATCCCTAGAGTGATAGACAACAAGTACGAACAACATAGCAAATGTAGCATCCATCAAACAATGCTCGCTACCACTCAATGTGCCTTGGATATATGATAATTCATATGACCATTCCTCTGCCAGGGATTAATGGTAAAATCCCAATTTTCAGTGTACTCGCCTATCAGCCCATAAATGACACTAGATCCATTCCACCAATCCAGAGTATACAGATCCATTCCACTGATCTGGGGTAGCCATTCAAGTATCCAATGAGCATCCTCACAATACCTGCTTACAAGTACATTAGAAAACACTTCGAGTATTAACGATCCCTTGGCTCATGTATCCGAGCCCTTTCCTTACTCCATCTAGTTTCCATTCATCCTTAAGTAACCATTTCACATTCCTTTCTTTCCATGATAGAAACATTCAACATTCTATCCATAGTTCATCCTTCCTAGAACCCAACCTTGTGGATAACCATCCTCACAAATCCATTCAACATCGAGCCATCATCATCGAAACATAAATCCATCACTGTCAAGTTACCATCATCGAATTCCCAAAGTCATCATCCTGCATCGTGCTGCCACATTACAACCGAATGTCAAACGATAAACGAATGCCTTTATCACGACCTATAGGAACCCCTAAGCGTCCCTTAGAATTTAGGCCAAGATTGGCGTTCTTAATTCATGTCAGCACCGACATGTATTGCTTCATGTTGGTGCCGACATGAATTACTTATCTAAATTATGGCTAACTACTTCATGCCGATCTCTTACCTCTTTTTGCTTACCTAGAGGTTCCCTTCCTCATGCCTCAGTTTCCCATGTACCTAGGCCTTTTCCACTTCCTTGAAAAATGATTGGTATCGATCAAAAGAGGTCTGTACCAAGTTGTGTACTTAGCTAATTTTCTAAAGTCAAGCCTTTGTACCCCTTCTTAGCTTCAACCGTAGTCTCCCTTGAAGTTTCCATCCCCAAGTCCTAAAGCAATCTTCCATCATCGAACTAAACTGCAACTTCCAATGACCAGATTTCTATTCGGCATCGACCTGAGGTTGAGCATCCAATCCAACTTTAAAAAACTTGAAACTTGAAGTGTAGGCTTCCCTCCTCCTCTAAAACCCCTCCTCCAAGTTATGCACGATTTCGAGCACTTTCGACCTCCTTTTTCCCAAATCGACGACTACTTCCTAACTAATCCAAAAACACTTAACATATCAAAAAAAAAATGAAATAGCAACATCATTCACAAGCATTCATTCATCACATATAATCCATCCAAACTTGTTTAACATGCAAAATTTAACCTAGATCTAGTTCTATACAAAGCTGACAATATGATCCAAAAGAGGTGTAAAACCATTTAAAATCCATTTCTAACTTCTTTAATTCGTTCTATACTTATATCAGGGCTAAATTAAATCCAACTGTATACAAAATTTAACATCTCCAGTTTTGGTAGTCGTCCCTTGGCATTCGATGACCAACTTTGACCTGTCTTCTTGTGACCTCATGTACCTAACTTTTGCAATCCGTTTGAGTACAAATCATCTAGTATTTACATTTAAATTTGAATGTATGTCTCTGGTTTTATCCCGAGATGAATATATTCAAGTATTCAAACATCCAATAAACTATTTCTATGATCGAACTCAAGCATCTAGTGATATTAATCAAATCATCATAGGCTACCAAGCCATGAACATCCAATTTATAATTAGCATTAAAGCAAAATGAATTTGAAATAGGATGTTTAGCTCTTTATAAATAAATATATATTTACTATAAAATAATAAAGAAATTACACTCACATCCTATTTGATTTAATAAAGAAATGAAAACCTAACTTGATGAAGATCACGTTGAATTGCTTTGATTTAGTGTGAAGGAGAAAGCAATGGAAGGTTAAGGTATTTATAGTTTTAGATTATGGATATTTTAGGGTTAAGGATTTAATAAAAGTTAAAATGAAATGATCAATAAGATAAGTTTAAAACTTTGATCCAATAAAACATTTTCTATTTTATTTTTATTTCTTTAATTAAATTCGTATGCTTAACCTCCTGAAAAATCAAACCACCTTTAAATCAAAATTTTATACCCATTTAAAAATCCACTTAAGGCATTTTATCCAAATTTCATTTCATTTTTATAACAATAATTTTCTTTTATTAAACTATTACTTTCCAATTTCAATAATTTTAAATTGGTTTTTTTAGTTCCAAAACAATTCCAAAATTTCACAGATATTATTTATTTTTCCAAAATAAATTTCAAACAACCTTTGAACTTTAAAATTTCAAATTTGAATTTTTAAATTACTATTTTTCTTTTATTGTCAAATAAATTCCAAAAATCGCTTTTACTGAATTAATATCCAATAACAATTTCCTAACATCTTTACCTAAAATTCAAGATGTTATATAAATTTTCGTATCAGAAAAATAGGCACAAGGACAAACTTAGAAAAAAATTTAGGCCGAAGGACAACAAGTTTGTTTTTTAGGCTGAAGGACAATGCTAGTTATAACTAGCATTTTGTATAGTGTAAAACTGAATATAATGCTAGATATAACTAGCATTTTGTGTAGTGTAAAAGTTGAATATAATGCTAATTATAACTAGCATTTGTCCTTCAGCCTAAAAATTAGACTTGGTGTCCTTCAGCCTAATTTTTTTCAAAGTTTGTCATTTTCCCTAATTCCCTCTTGTGGTATTCCAGTGAGAATTCATCAATTAAAAAGTTAAGTGAACATAGGCTGGAGATTTTTTCGAATCACTATAAAAACCTTATATTTTGTTCTCTTTCTATTCGATATGTTAGTTTTTGTATTTATTTGATTTAGAATCTATTGATATTGGGGTATTGTGTCATTTTTTGATGCAATATTTCTGGTTCTTTCACCGAGAAAGATTTAGATCATAGATTGAAAAATATGAAGAGGCCTACTACAAGATTCGTTGCTCGACCATGTCAACTGGAGCATGGGGCTGCCAAGAGGAGTCCCCAAGTGTAAACCAGCCTTTCTATCTATGTGACTAGAGAAGAGATGGAAAGGATGATGAAAAGCATGCAAGAAAGATTGAAGGCTCACTAAGAAAAGATGATGAATGGATTCTTCTAGAGGAAGTAGCAGCACAGAACAGCCAGAGAAGCTGTAAATCAGAACTCGAGACAAGTAGGCAATGGAAAAGCACAAAGAAATAGAGTAGAGCAAGTTAGACCAACCCTACCTAATTCCACAACAATTAGTTACCGACCGGTCAGGATAGGTTGATACCAATCGATTTGGGCTAGGAGGCATGTCAATGTAGATGGTGAGTAAGCGAGTATGCCTAGGACGAGTGATGTTGAAGTTAGGAATAAATATCAAAAAATGCAAATTTGTAACCGCAGGGGTTAGAACCAGAAATTCCCCATAAGAACGGGTGTGGGCATGATGAAGATTTGGATTAAGGGCGCACGGAGCCTTAGAAATTTTACTGAATGACAATGATAGAATTGATGATATGGTAAGACATGTGCTAAGAGTTGGACCCCCGTTTGGTGTTTAGAGGATGTAAACAGAAACTCATTTATCTTGAGTATTTGATATGTTAGGAATATGCCTAGTTTCAAGCTACCAACATTGTTTTTTACTGATTTGGTTGCCATGTGGTTTTGCCAATTAGAGAATGGGCCCATAAGCACATGGATTGAGTTAATAGAAAAGTTGATGAACTAGTTCAGAGTTCATATCGCTAGACCAAGGAATGTTATGATGCTTTTGACCATGATGTAGAAAGAAAATGAGATATTACAGAGTTACTTAGCCAAATTCAACGCAATAGCCGCTATGGTTCAGAGGCTAGCCTTGTCTTTTATTCTTATAGAAGTGGTTTTCGGAGTTGTAAATTAAATAAAATTTAAGAGGGCATTGGATAAGGATCCAATAATAGATATCACAGACTTTTACCATCAAGGCTCAAGATGAGAGATACTTGCACCAGAAGGACGCAGAAGTTGAGAGCAGTGAAGTTAATACTGTAGAGGATGGAGGACCATCCAAGGTAGGATTCGGAAAGGACAAAAGGAAAAGGAAAAGGAAAGCTGATGATGGCTTTGGTGGATCGAAGCGAATGAAGAGGGAACCAAAGTTTTCCTCATACACTGATTTGAGCATGATCCCAGATAGGCTTTATCATGATACCGGGGAGGGGGGGGGGCGGATTCCCTATGGGAAACCCTTTAAGAGAGTGCCCACATAATAGGAAGGAAAATCCGATTTTTTTGCATATTCTATGAGTTGGACGGGAACGACATGAACGACTGCAACCATTTGCAAGCTTTGATAAAAGAGCAAGTTCAAAGTAGCCGGCTTT
Source organism: Allium fistulosum (assembly GCA_030737815.1). Lineage (NCBI taxonomy): Eukaryota > Viridiplantae > Streptophyta > Magnoliopsida > Asparagales > Amaryllidaceae > Allium > Allium fistulosum. Next base: position 75,056,025 of record CM060903.1, read on the forward strand.
AACAATATTTCAGGTATCAGATAACTATAGTGCTAACCACAGCGGTATAGTAGAAGAAATCATCATTTGTGGTAGGTTTACCTAGTCGCGGTCGAGGATCTGCATCAGGTATGGTGATCCCATGATCCAGATGGATTGGATTTAGGTTTTATTTTTTCACTTTACTTTTTATGCTTTACTTATGCTTTGAATAAACTATGAGGGATTACTGCCGGGCTATATACACATGTATGGGATCCCGAACGGCCCTTATGCATGCTCTATATTAAAGCTCGAGAGTAATCCCTAACCAAATTAGATGTTTAGATTTTTTTCTTGACGTATTTGGATTTAAACACTATAAATAATTTGATGGATACTTGGATGTGAAAATCATTTGAACATGATGATTTATATTAGTATTGTTATGGAATGCCAAAAAACTTGGTTATTCCTTAAACATGATATATAAATCGATAGGACATGGTTTTCCCCTATTGAAGAGACTGCGTGATGAACCATGAAGTGCAAGTCCCATTGTCAAAGAGTGAGTGGATAGACTTGTATAGAATAGCAAATCCTCCCACCAAAGAGTGAGAGATGGACACACTTTGGATATTGATCCCCTTTGCTGGAGAGCGAGCGGATGGGCTCAATCTAAATTTATGATTACGTGATCCAAAGAGAGAAAAAACTAAACTTTAGGATTTGAGTGCCTTTTGATTTAAAATATTTGATAATGATTACTGAATGATTAATGAATACCATTACCTCAATTTGGTTGGACTTACTTATGATGGAATGTTGGTGATACTTGACGATTTATAAGTATGTTTCAATTGGTAGCAATGCACCACTAGGATTATTGATGCATGATAGCATGATATATGATTTTCCTACGATAATTCAATTCCAAGAGTATGCGGGATGATAATGATTTATGATTAACATGTAGGAAAGAACTTTAGTTCTTAGCCATGGCGGGTCTCGAACGACCTATGATTTGCAAGTGAATCTAAAGGAACCAGATGATTCATCATAATTGGTTCAGTAGATAGCCAAAAAGTGGAATTACTGATAATTTGCTAGCCTTGATATGTATTCTTGAGTAAATCACATCTTGTATTCACAAAAGCATGCTTTGAAGGGTAGGTCTTTTCGAAAAAATTTCCATGGTCTCAAAACAGGCTTAAATAGATAAACCGAACTGCAGAATGATAAAGAAAAGGATTTAGAGACTTAGAAACCATCAAGAACAATAAAATGAAGGAGTGAAGCAAAATTGACCACGACCAGACCATGCAAAACAAATCGATACCTGTTGTTTTGATCGATACCGATCATTTTCTATTTCCTCGGTTTATATGTAGGGTGCGGTGGGGGTCCACTATGAAGCAAAGATTGAAGTTTTGATTCACAAAAATAGGTCGGTACCGAGTTGTTTTACTTTTTTGGAAAACGAGCGCAATGACCTGTTCTTCGAGTTGGAACTTTAGATTTGGAAGAAATGACTCACTCAAATCTAGAATGACAAGATTCATGCTAGAGGCAACCTATAAAGAGCAAGGAACCTTCAATTAGGAAGGGACCTTTTGATTTTGGGCCCTTCTTCTCTTTCTCTTAAAACCTTCTAGGAAGATCCGAGATCTATTGGCTTGCAATCAAAAATTGATTATAAATTATGGTATTATAGGGAGAATTCATCAACAAAAAAGATATATGGACGTAGGCCAGAGATTTTGCCAAATCACTATAAAACCCTTGTTTTTTGTTCTATTTCTTCTTGATTTCTTAGTTTTTACATTTATTTAATTCAGATTCTATTGATATTGGAGTGTCATGTCATTATTTGGCACAACACATGAAGTTTTAAATTGTGGAAGATGGATTATGCAAGGTGAGTAGGTTAGTTAATTAAACTAATTAGTTAATTAATTAATATATATAATTCGTATTTTTATAAAACTTGTATCTTATGTATACGAGGTCCAATCGAGGTGGGTGTTTTCGCCATTACAACCATATCGAGATTTTCTACGACATGGCTTAGCTTTTGTTGGGGTTAGTGTTGTAATTGGGCCACCCAGTAGTGAAAGTTATGAGCGAATTTCAATTTTTTTTACAATATTGGATTTAATTGGGCCTTTGGAGGCTAATTTATTTAGAACATTTCTATAAAAAAAATTGAATAAATTTTTTATTTTATTTAAATTAATAATATAGTATAGTATTACTAAATTTATATTATATTATATACATATATGTATCATACACACACCTATATATGTGTGTGCATGACTAACATATCAATCCGTGCAAGGTATACATAGCCCTGTATAGATGTTGAGATTTACATCGCAACGAACACGTTAGCTCATCCAATATATAAATATATATTATCAAAATGCGTTTTCATATGCTTTTACTTATATATAAAAAATATTACAAACATATATATATATGCATGTATATTATGATTTCATTTAAATAATTATATATATAAATATGTGTGTGTGTGTGTATAAACATATGCATAAAATATAAACATTATATATATATTATAACATAAATTTAAATCATTTTAAATTTTTATTTTATAAATCTAAAAACAATATATGTAAATATTTTAATTTTTTTAATTAATATATATATGTATGTGTGTGTGTGTGTATTAAATATTTATATATAAATATATGTATAATAATATAACAATATATATTTATATATAAATTAATTTTTATAAAATGCAAAAAAATATTTTGATACTAGGATTTGTGCATGGCTCTAGAATTTTTTTTTTAAATTTAAAATATATATATTATTTAAGTATCCGTTAGAAAATTTAAAATATTAATATAAAATGATTTTCGAAATTTTATTTTGAATTTTAAATTTCCAGTAACATTTTATTTTTTGAATATTTATTAAATAATTTTAGGATCTAAAAATAATTTTAAATTTATTTTTTTATTCTTGGATTTTATTTAAAAATATATTCAAAAATAAAATAATTGTTTTTTGATTTTTGTTGAGAGTATATTTTAAGCTAATATTATTTTATAAAATATAAAACATAATTTTTATATTATATTTATATTATTATAATTAATTTATGCATTAATTAACTTAAATAATATACGTACATACATATATACATAAACATACACATACACATATACATATATATATTATTGCCGAAACTTTTATGTCCTTAATACTTTACATATTGAAATATATGACCATATTTTACTAAAATATAATTTTATAATTAAATTATAGAGCCATACTAATATGATACATATATAATAATTTTTTTAATATCCAAGTATATACAAAAACACGACCAATTTAATTATGACAATAAATTTGTATATCAGAATCGTCCCCTAACTAACAAAATATAATATATATATATATAAACATTATATGTAAACATAAATGATTGTAAATAAGTTATATCTATACCTTATAAACAAAGCCCTAAAGCACACCTTAAAATGATGATATAAACTCCTTGAAACAATTTCCAATCCAAAAGAGTGCTAGTCCTTGAACTGTTGACCACCGACTATTGAATAACACTTGAGTTGATTTGATTTGATTTGAGTTTAGGAAATTAGAGATATGGAGGGGGAATTTCAGCCAGACCTAAAGGGATGTGGAGGCTAAGAAAAAGATCACTAAATAGTGTGGTAAGAGATGCTTGTATAGAGGAGAAGTTGGATATATTTTAGGATCAATATCCTACATCATCTCTTACCAATTCTTTTCCATCTTAGCCCTCCATCTCAAAGTCTTTGTTGCACCATCTTATGGCCACACCTACCTCTCATTATGGCTGAATATGATCAACCCCTCTATATAGGCTTTAAACTCTTTTAAAGTCCGAACAAATAATTTGCAATTAAATCCAATTTAATGCTTATCGATGTCGTATATTGATTAATATATTTATAACTATTGTAAGTATATTTAATAATATTTGTTTATCAAATCAAAATCAATTTTTTTTATAATTAATATTTCATAAATATTAGTTAGTTTAATTAATTTATAACAATTACAAATTAATAAAATCGTTTTGGTCAAAGGAGTTTTCATCATTTCGGTTGTGTGACTCGTTAGGTGTGAATTTGATCAGCGGTCAATATCAAACTATTCAAATATTAAAATTCACATGTTACTTAGCAGGTGGTGTGATATTTTGGCTAATTATCGCTATTTGGTTTCAGTAAAATCTAACTTTACTCTATTAAGGTTACCCGGTTGTGACTTTTATTTACGTCAATTCTCTTCGTCAAAACTATATCACTTTGGTCTTGTGGAATTTCGCAATGGTCAAGAATTCCAATATCATCCACATTTAACTTTAAAGTCCAAATACAAAGTGCTTGGTTAAGTAATAACAATTATTATTAACTGAAGTGCTCTAGCCAGAGACTTTGACTTTGACTTGACTTTAGTTGACTGTGATACTAACCTCCTATAACCGAGGAGACGAATTCTCTCTTGAATAGTGTTTCACTTCTAATGCTTCCACTAAGCCCAACTATAGTCGTTCAATGGACACTGTACCCCAATTTAACAATAATCAAAGTGGAGTTTCCATAGTGATGATCAATAATATTCTAAAGTCAAGAGAAAGTGTAATTTTATCACATCGATATTTTCTATTTGACCTTAGTTATATTAACCAATAGAAAACTATAAAATGAGTCATTCCATAGTTATGCAATAACTATCAGTATGTAACCCCTTGGTGCCCATAGCATCCATGAGTAATACACCGCCCCATATTTGGAGAGCGTACGTACTCTAGTCTCAACGAATGTATCGATATCCAGTCTCGGCACATTTTGACTAGGAATATTTAAAATGGTATATCTATTTTCGTCGTGATAAATTACTTGCGGTTACAACACTTTATAACTACTATAAAAAAATATACCATTTATGGATTTTCTAATTAAATATACATTATATTAAATTAATTAATTAATATAACACATTTTATCAAGTATATAATAGAAACAAATTGATATAACGCATTATATCAAGTATATAATAGAAAGAAAACTCCTTTTGTTTCAAACAAGATTGGTTATCGAGGTAGATATGTGTATCAAATTAAATAATTGCCTCTAGGGCACCTCCTAACTCTATTAATTAGGACTATGGAGGAATACTTATAAGGTGAGCGGGAACAATCCTTTATATTTGACATATGTGTATAAATCCTCGTATTCACCTATATAGTATTATTAGATCTTGATGGTATAAACTAATGTGTATAGTACATATATAGATGTTTGGGTTTGGTATGGATCAATTTAACATAGGCTAGTTGTTTAGGATTGTAGGAAGATGTCAAATATATGATTTGGACATATGTGCTTAATCCCCTATTGATGATTGGTTGAATTATTTCTATGGTTGTATATGTGAACTGTTGTTGATATTGAGATGAAGGATTTGTTATTTTGGTTGTTGGTTACCTACGTGTATGTATATGTGTACTATATGTGTATATTGGTTCCACTTAGCTGAATTGATTATTATATATATATAATTTCTACAATATTATACATTTATTTATATAGGGTTTAAGCATTTATACATAGTTTTGGTATCCTCGATATGAAGCTACTAGAAGATGCACAAAATATTATATATATATATATATAGTGTACGTGGTTCAAGCATTTATACATAGTTTCAGTATGCCCAACTTGGGGCTAACGGTTAGTGCACAAGGTATATTAGGCAGACTTATTGATATGCGATTTAAGTGTATATATAGTTCGATATGCTCAACTTGGGGCTATCGAATATTGGAGGAAATATATTATGTAGATGTTTAGATACAAAGTTTAAGTGATTTATTTTTACAGCTATATGCGTGGTTCAGGCGATATATATATATATATATATATATATATATATATATATATATATATATATTTCTGGTATGCTTGACTTGAGGCAACCAGGTAGTGCAAGACACTTAAAGAACGAATCACGATCCACTCGAGGGCGACAATACTTTAGTGTTGTGTATATATGTGGGATAGTTGTACGTGATGTCTAGTGTTTACATACGATTCTGGTATGTCTGTATAGACAATTAGAAGGATAGGATGCTAGTGAGGGAATCCATTGTACAAATAGGGCATGACCTGCAAATAAGATCCCGAAGCAGGGCTAAAGAGAGATTGGGACACTTTTCTAGAGTGGGTCATATGCTGTGCATAACATTGGGTGTAGATACGGGACCTACACGAGCCAGTGGTAAGTCTCATATCATTACTTGTACATGGTGGCTAGTGGCAATTCATTACGTGAATATCTGTTTTAAATATTCAATAACGTTGACCTTGAATATTACTTGTATATGAATCTTACGGGGTTTTGGGTATGGAGATGCTTGGTTTTATAACATTGTTATATAGTTGTATTTTCTTTATACTTCGGCTAGACCGAGATTGGGAGATCTTTGACACAATTGATCACGGAGTGTTGTATTACTCCTACACTCATTTGTCATGTTATCAGTAGTATAGCTTATTATAGTATGTACTACTTTAATAATAGAACCACTATTATGTATTATCCTGACTTGATGATGTATGGATAGGACGGGGCGAGGTATGATTGGTATTATCCATAGATCCTTACTCATATTTATTAGATTTGTATAGGTAAATCGAGCAATCCACTCAACTAAAAATCAAAAAACCAACTCCATTGAGCTCGTATCGAAGTGAGCTTCATACCTACATCAATTTCGTAAGGTGTGACAGTGATCGGGCCGAGCTTGACCTTTTTCATGGCCGATTAGGGTTTGAATTTGCCGAAGATAAAGGAAGTAATAGGCAAAACGAAGAGCATCATTGTTTTTCTCTTGTTGACGTCCACCTTTCCCCAGAGTTTCGCAGCCTCCGATCGACTAGAGAAAAACACTCCAAGGAGGTGTTGTGCATGCCTGCTCTAGGTTGCGCATGTCTGGGAGGATCCGAGCCTCACATTTTTGGGTCTATTGCGGAGCTTGTGCGTAGAGAGACTCGTTGGCAAAGCATGTCGTTTCGTGAACCGGAGCTTGAGTTAAAGAGGATAGAAGGTGTCGTGTAAGTGGGTTTGTGCATATCAGGATATAACCTACAAATTGAATTTAGAGAAGAAGTGGAATTAATAAAGGCGATGAGCTAATTAAGTAATTAAATTTAATTAATTATTATCTTAATCTCGTTTCTTATACTATGAGTATTTTTTGCATACGAGGTCCATTTTAAACGTGGTTTCTTACGTTGCATTCATGATGGAGAGCTCTATAACTGGGCAATAGTTTGGTAAGCTTTTGTGCAAATGAGTGATATTGTCTCTCACCATACTATGATTGTTAGTATAGTATTAAATAAACATTTTAAAACGATTTCTAACTTTAAAACATGATTTTTAATATATTTAAACATACATCTTATTTTGTAAAAGCATTTAAAAGTGTTTTAAAATGGTTTTAAATTAAAGATCACATTTTCCCATTGACATGTTATTTTGACGATATTTCTAGATTTAAGCTATTTTGATATTAATCCTGCATTGGTTGCTTGGATGTATTGGATGTGTGTTATTATAGATGTTTGTATGCTTGTTGGTTGCATATATGCAAGTTTGCTTAGTTTGGTTGAAAACGTCGTTTGAAGGTGATATAGTATTAGAAAATATCCCATAGGATAGGATTTCGTACACAGAGTTTCGTGCATGTCGATTGATTAGAGACAAAAGATGGATTTGAAGATGTGCTTTGAATTTTGGGATGGATGCCGGACATTTTCATTTGCTTTGTACTTAGCCTTTTTGGCTAAGTACAAGACCAAAGTGGTCGTTATCGACTGCTCTGGAGTTGTCGATATCTACCGCTATTGATGATGACCGATTTGGACAATTTTGACATGGACGATGGAGAGGCTATGAAGAGCATGATGTGATGGTTTGTTCGATATTTGATTTCGACGATATGGCTCTTCGACGAGCGGTTTGGCGTTGAAGCAAGGATGCAATGCAATGATTCAAAGATGAGGATTCCTTGATGGAAAGTGATGGCTTCGATGATGGAAGGAACTGTTGGAGTAAGGTTATGGGATGCACGATGACATTCTATGGCCAAAATAGCCATCTAGAATAGTTCCCAACCATGACGACATCAGACAATAATTGTAAGAACAGCTCCAAGATGAGCTTTACTATGGATGGCGTATGCAAAGGGATCGTTGAATTTGTAGGTTTCGATGTGTACACGAAAAGCAAGGGTATTAGTGATGATATCCATTGGGGAGTGCGATGCACCCCTGGATACCTCACTTGGGGAGTGCGATGTGCCCCAGGATCACACGATGTTCGATCTGTTTACCTTAGACTGAGTGCGATGGCTGTCTAGTTCCTAGCCTACCGAGTGGCATGGATTCGAGTATTGAGAAGCAGTGACGTTGAATAGTCCTTGACTCTACAGAGGTGGTCATACGAGTATCATATATCCAATGCATTGAGTGAGTGATTGTGAGGATGGATGCTATGTTTGCTTGATTGTCTATCCCCTTAGGGATGCCATATGATGTGGATATTATCGATGCAGATATCTTGACACTCTTAGTACTTTGATGTATAGAACACGCATGATGACTATGATATAGAGTAGCATATATTCGATATCATGTGCTGACTCTTTGGATGCATGAACATTTTAGGTATGATTCTCCATACCATCTATTTCATATACTATACCGAATTTATAGTGTTTTGGGATTATTTATTGCTCACACCGAACTATCGTCTGACTCATGGTTTTATGTTTTGCTTCTTATTACTTTGGGTACTCTTAAATGAGTAGACTAGATAACATGTATAAATGGCACATGAAGTTCTGCAGATGGACTAGCAGGAGGTGATACTTTCTCATACTTATATTTGGGCTTATTATTGTTTATTCTGCGAGACACTATGGAGCCTTGACAATGTTTGGCTTACTATTATTAGAGACAGTTTATCAATTGAGGTTATTTATCATTTGTATAAACTCTATTAATGTTTTGTATAATAGTATGAGCTTATGTACTCTGATTATGTGGTTCATGTAGTTATTACTGTCCCGCCTATTTTATATCTATGATGGCTGTTATATTTTATCCTATGTGCCGCGAGATGTACGAATGTTATGTGATTGTGTGATGTTTTCTTTCTCTTCTCTTTTATTCCTCTTCCTTACTTCTATTACTTTCCCTTGATAATCATTCTACATCGGCCTGATACTCCAATAGTGCACTATTCGATTATATGGCATCGAAGGTGTAAGGCGGTCATCACATTTGGTATCAGAGCTTTGATTAGGTGATTAACCTAAGTTGATACCATGATCCGATAGATAAGGGATATGAGTTATCGCCTTAGACAGGATCGAGAGTATACCTATATTCGAGAGAGAGTGTATTTGTTATATATTTTGATTTTTAAAACAATATAATGGTATATATTGTATATAAGTTGTATTGCACACACGAGCACTACTGATGTTGTTTTCTCTATGAGAGACGTATCATCCTCATCGTAGATTAGGAATGATTTGGCATATGAGAAATGCTGCAATTGACTCCATCTCTAGGGTTGAGGAGTGGGCAGGTTCAAGGGCCACTAACCTTGATGTACATAATATGTTCGCTGAGATGGTGCGAAACATTATTCTGGAATGCCCAAGTTGCTCCAAATGATTATGGTGCTTAAGTGCGAACGCCTAAAGTCGACTTTACCGAGCTGTATAAGGACAACTTGAGTATAGGAGGTAGACCATTCGTTCTAATAGAGTCAGCTATTAAGATGCATGACGGGATGGATATTTGCTAAAGGATCTTTGATGACTTAGAGTTAGATGATGCAATGAGGTAGAAGTTGACCTCTAGATGACTCCAGAGATGAATAATGAACTGATGGAGTGCCCTTATAGCTTCAATTCCCAATGATCATTTTACTTAGGATCAGTTCTTAGTTCACACCGGAGAGAAATTTATCTCGACTTCTTAAAAGTCAGTGTTGTTTAGGAAGTTCACTGGTTTGAAGTAAAAGCGATATGTTTGTGTTGGAGTATGTGGCCGAATTCGATGTGCTATCGAAGTACGGTCTATCTTTCATTGATACTCCACTCAGAAACAATGAAAGTTCACCATTGGGTTAAGTGGTCAGCTTGAGAAGCGATTGATTAGTCATATTGATGAGAGCTTCGAGAAGTTGAACGAGAAGGCTTTATGATGTGAGAGCCTGTACCTAGTGTGGAAGGATTGTCCCGAACAAGCTGAGTAGGGGCAGATAATGGAAGCATATGCGTTGAATGCCGTTCCGATCTCATCGAGTGCTCCATCGATGAAAGAGAAGGGAAAGGGCATCACTACCTAGGGTATGCTTTCCATTTATGGTGGTTCCATACGTGTTTTATTTGACGTCGAGGTTTCATATTCCTTCATATCCTATTATTTGATAGATAGATTGGAACTGAGACCCGAAATAGTTAACCGACCTTTAAATTTTAACTAACCTTATTAGGGGCTCAGCTAGCCTGTACATGGTTTGCCTAGACTTAGCCGTTTCGAGTCATGGATGTTTGTTTGTTATTGATTGTTTTGGGTTTAATTGGGTCCAGTATTATAGTCTGAGAATTGACTAGCTAAAGGGGTACATAATAGTAGTGGATAGTTAGAGGCTGCTGGTGAGTTTATGGACAGATGATGAGCAGAAAGTAGTGTTCGACTACGCACTTGACGATGAGGTGATAGTTAGCTTTCAATATTCGCTTGATATCCCACATGACGAGTTGTCATCTATGCCTATAGCTAGAGAGTGTTCAGACACATTTGATGAGGTGATCGGATTACTACCATATATCGATTGAGTTTTGTATCGACCTGGTTAGAGATGTTAGACCAGTAACTATGCCTTTAAGGCATATGATGCCCAAAGTGCAGAGGAAGTTAAAGGTGCAAGCATATGACCTATTGAGGCAAGGGTTTAATCATAGGAGCATATTTGAGTGAGATTAGTGTTTGCCACTAAGACATATAACTTTTTGAGGTTATATATTGATTACCGTGAGATGAATGAGGTGACAAACAAGTATCCACTTCTGCTTATTGATGGCTTGTTCGATTAGCCCTACAGCATGAAGGTGTTCTCTTAGTTGGATCTTGCGATGAGGTTTCATCCACTAAGAATATTTAAAGAGAGTGTGCCGATCACACAGTTTCATATGCTACCTTGATTTTTGATTGGTTGGTTATGCCGTTGGGGCTAACCAACGCGTCGGCATGCTTTGTTGATTTCTTAAACCTTGTTTCGGGGAATCGCTTTAGTAAGTCCATGCTTGTGCTCGTTGATGATACTTTCGTCTACTCGTGGACAAAAGAAGAGCACAAGGCACGATTGATGGTTATATTGTAAGTGTTGAGAAAACACCGATTGATGATGGGATTTTTGAAGTATCACTTCTATAGGAGGGAAGTGAGATGCTTGGGTCATGTTGTTTCGGGGTGGGACATTGTTGTAAATCTTTCGAAGGTTAAGGTAGTCCAGGATTTGAATAGAACCAAGAGCGGTAGATGAGAAGTTTCCTGGGATCTGCAAGATGCTATATACATTTTACCAAGGACATCTCAAGGATAGCAACACCGTTAACTTATTCAATGAGAAAAATCAGAGTTTTATTTGGGACGTGAGGTGCAGATATGCGTTAGTGAGTCTGATAGAGAGGTTAACAAGTGCATCGATGTTAGTCACTCCGAGTAGGAATGAGGTGTCGATAATACACACATGCCCGTGGTACTTGACAAGGTTCGGTGTTGATATAGAAAGGTAAGGTTGTCGCATATGCTATTCGATAACTGAAACCACACGAGAGGAAGTGTCTGACTCATGATTTGGAGTTGGCTGCTATAGTATTTGCTCTGATTTGGAGGCTTTGTCTATTAGGAGATGGGTTCAAGCTGTTCATTGATCCCACATTACTGAAGTATCTCTTCATCGAGAAGGATCTTAACCTTCGTCAATAGTATTGGTTAGAGTTTTTGGCCTCCTACGACTTTGACATTTCATGTACGCCTGTAAGGGAAATGCATTTGTTGATGCTTTGGGTGGAAGACATACCAATTTGGGAGCGATATTCCTTGAGTGGACATTGCTCGACTTTATCATTGGTTATAACTTTAGAACTCGATGTGAGCTATGGCCAAAGATGATGGCCAATTTGACTATTATATCTTATTTGATTTAGCAGATTGGTACTAGTTGGAGGCATGAATATAGACTAGTGGAGATCATGAATAAATTAAAGGAACGAGTAGTGTCTGTATAGGTGATGCAGTACGGACTAGACCGAGACGGTTGGCTCTATAAGGATGAGATTTTTCTTCTGATGTCGTTGGGTTAAGGGATGAGGTACTATGAGAGTGCTCTCATTCAAGATTGACTATATATATCCGTATGGCAAAAAATGCACCGTGATACAAGGTAGACATTTTATTGGAAAGAGACGAAGAAGGACGTCGGGCATTCATTTCGAGATGAATGGATTGTTAGCTAGTAAATGCTAAACAAAAGAAGCCAAGTGGTTACTATAACCACTTAAGATTCTCGAGTGGGAATGAAAATAGATATTAATGGATTTCATTGATGAAATGCCAAGGACTAGAAGAGAATATGATAGCATTTGACTCACAGTCGATAGATTGACGAAGAATGCTAGATTTATATTCGTTACGTCCAGTAGAGAGGCATCCAAATTAGTCGAGTTATATGTGGAATGGATAGTGTGATTCCATAGTGTGCCAAGAGCATTGTAAGTAGCCGAAGCCCATTGTTCACTAGTGGGTTTTGGGAGAACTTACAAGAGGCGTTAGGAAATTTGGCACCAAATCGATTAGATGATATCAAGATTGAAGTAGAAACTTCGAGACCTCATAGGCCTATTCGTACGATTAGACATGATAAGAAACATGTTAAGAGGAAGGCGGTGGAGTACCGAAGGTTCAGTGGAGTGAAAGTGAAGGCGATTACACATGAGAAACTGAGAAGAGCATAAGGACCATTTATCTAAAGCTCTTCACTTGGTGAGATTTCATTTTTCATCAGCTATCATATTGATATCAAACACTAGATAGTTTAGTATCCTACATGCTAGGATTGGCATGGGTGTTACTTTTTGATGGTTGATATTGTATGTGCTTATTTGATGTTTGATTGTTGGCATTTGATATGATAGCTTATGATTATATGGTTGTTAGGCATGCATGATAGTTATGGTTTGATATTGCATATTTATTTAAGATGATTGTCATATATATGATTTAGTATGCTTAAATACATGATGTTACATTTGTGTTTAATCCTCTTTGTTGAGTATACATTTAGGTATGTGGAAGCAAGTGTTGGCTATTTGGATGCTTACTTGCTTTTATTCGCATTAAATGGTACGCTCTTGCTATAAAAGAGGTATGTAACATCTGTATTATAGATTTGGGTATGTATGCTTAGTTCTCCTCGAAAACAAGATGCCTCAGATATGAGATACTTCAGATATGAGATGTACATATCTATGTTGTATTAGGATTTTCCTGGACCTAGCCGTGAAAAGAAGATGCTGCCAATTTTTTTCAAAATGTGAGGGGCCTTGTAATCCTAAGGGTTAGGAGACGTTCTCCTTGCTTTGGGAATTTCGAGAATGAAATCCTTTAAGGTAGGGAGAATGTAACGAACTGTACTTTTAATGATAGGGTTTTTAAATAATTGATTTAAATATTGAATCCTTAATTTATTTAAAGGCCCAAAAATGTGATTTTTTGCATACGATTGAATTAGGACTCGAGACCACTTCTGTTAAGTTCGGATCAACGTTGCGAATTAGAATAAGTATAAGCATTGCTGTATTTGGAGAATCAGGCGATCTGACGGCCAAAATGGTCATAAAATGCATGAAATTATCATCACGGAGCGCTGTCTTAGATAGCGATGAAATTTATACCATTAGGACAAAAAAAATGAGGCAATGTATGTAGATGAGTTTCGTTGCGATCGGATGCATCGTGTGATCATACGAGCTAGAAATATACGACGATTGATTTGAGAATTCAAATAAATTAAATTTTATATTAATAAATAAACCTACTCGATCTATTTCCCTCTCTCACTCATTTTCTTTTATTGTTCCATTGCTGAAACATGACCGACTCCTTAAAACCCTTTCCAAAATTAAATCGAGCAATCCACTTAACTAAAAATCACGAAACCAGCTCTATTGAGCTCGTATCGTAGAGAGCTCCACACGATGTCAATTTTGTATGGTGCAACATTGATGGCCAAGCTCGACGTTTTTCATAGCCGACTAGGGTTTCACTTTGTCGAAGATAGAGGAAGCAGTAGGCAAAACGAAGAGCATCATTGTTTTTCTCTTGCCGACGTCTACCTTTCCCCGAAATTTCAGAGCCTCCGATCGACTAGAGAAAAACGCATCCAAGGGGGTGTTATGCATACTTGCTCCAGGTCGCACGTGTCGAGAGGGAGCCGAGCTTCACGTTTTGGGTTCGTTGTAGAGCCTATGCGTAGAGAGACTTGTTGGCGAAGACGGTGCGTCGTTTCGAGGACCGGAGCTCAAGTTAAAGAGGAGAGAAGGTGTAGTGTAAGTGGGTTTGTGCATATCAGGATACGACCAGCAAATTAAATTTGAGGAAGAAGAGGAATTAACAAAGGTGATGAGTTAATTAAGTAATTAAAGTTGATTAATTATTATTTTAAACTCATTTCTTATACTATGCGCATGTTTTGCATACGAGGTCTATTTTGGATGCAATTTCTTGCGTTGTGCTCATGATGGAGAGCTCTATGACTTGGCATTAGTTTGTTAACTGTTGTTGAGATGAGTGATATTGTCTCACCATACTATCATTATTAGTATAGTATTAAATAAACGTTTTGAAATGATTTCTAACTTTAAAACGTGATTTTAAATATATTTAAACCGACATCTTATTTTATAAAAGAATTTAAAAGTGTTTTAAAATGATTTTAAATTAAATATCATAATTTTCCCATTGGCGCACTATTCTGATGATATTTCTACATTTAAGCTATTTTGATATTAATTCTACACTGGTTGCTTAGATGTATTGGATGTGTGTTATTATAGATGTATGTAAGCTATTATAGACGTTTGTATGCTTGTTTTCTTAGTTTGGTTGAAAACGTCGTTAAAGTGATATAGTATTAGAAAATATCCCACACTGGTTTTCTTATGCTTGTTAATTTTATGTATGCTTTTTTTCTTAGTTTGGTTGAAAACGTCGTTAAATATCATAATTTTCCCATTGCCTCACTATTCTGATGATATTTCTAGATTTAGGCTACTTTGATATTAATCCCACACCGGTTGCTTGGATGTATTGGATGTGTGTTATTATAGATGTATGTAAGCTATTATAGATGTTTGTATGCTTGTTAATTTTATGTATGCTTGTTTTCTTAGTTTGGTTGAAAACGTCGTTAAAGTGATATAGTATTAGAAAATATCCCATAGAATAGGATTTCATGCACAGAGTTGTAATACCCCAAGATTTTGAGGAAAATTCTTTTCAATAAATGATTAAAATTCTGGGGGAAAATCAGAATTATTATATAGGTGGGATTTTCAGTGGTGCAAGGTTGTGTGCATGTGTGCACGTGCACACTAGTTATGGCACTAAGAGAAAATCCAGAATTCCTGAATAATAAAACAAGGAAGGAAAACATTTAGATAAAATGTTTTAAATAAAGAAAATATAGACCTAGACATGAGTATTAAAAATTCCTGAGGATGTGTGTATATATATATATATATATCTATATATATGCCTATGTATGACTTGTCTGAAAATTAAGGCAGAAGAGAACATTGATTTATAATGAATAAGTGAAATTTTTATTTGAATAATAGGTGTAGAAATGCACATAAGTATGCACATGTTTTCTGCAAATAAAAGGTTAAAGTTAAATTAACACCCATAGTTGTATAAATGTATATATATATATATCCAGATATTATTTGAGCAGAAAATAAATAAAGGAAGCACTAAAACAGTAAGAACCAAAGTGCAAGAAAGCAAATGTACATAGGCAGAAAATAGAAAGTCACACCATTATCATGTTTGAGGTAAATATAATAAAAATACTTAAAGTAATCACTTTCTGAAAAGAAAAGAAAATAAGCACAATATAGCCTTGTTTTAAAATATTGGCCGGGACATTAAGGGATTAGGAGGGAGGGAATATGCAATGCCAAATGCATGATTCTGGTCTGGGCTAAAATAGGGATTTTGCATCACCCAAAACCCTAGACAGAACCCTTATTTAAACCAAGAGCCCAATCAGAAAACTGCTCTCTCACTAATTAATTAACCTAAGGAAGAAGAGGAAGATAAGGCTAAAGATTTGAGGGGTTTTCTGGTTTAAGCTTGTGTAAGCATTTAGGTGAGTATCCTCACTCATATACATGGCATTAAGACCTGGGATTAGGCAGCCAAGCTTTTATATGCTATATTTTGTATGTTTTGATTTACAAACTATGTTGGCTACTGATGGTTACATGAATGCTTGATGAGACATGATCTGCTATGATGGATGTGTAACTTTGTTGTTCTATTTTCATCTCTGTATGTTATACCAAAACCTTAAAGAACATATAATAGAGTATTTGTAACTAGTCTGAATCATGGCTTAAGACAAAGAATGAAAAAGAAAACTATGAGCTGCATATACATTGGTATGGTGCTGAGGCTTGAAATAATTGGTTAAGGGTGCAATGGAGTCTTTCTCTATAAGTGCTGAGCCCTAAACTAAACAGAAATTTACAAGCCTAAAAACTATGTTTAAACAAGATTAAAAATCTGGCTAAATATAGTTGCTTGCAAAATCAAAATAAACTCAATAGAGCCATGCATTTATTCTCAGTTGCAAACATTCTGGTATATGCTTGAATAGGGTGTTTATATGCTAAATAATGTGAGATGGAATGACTGGGGTGTTATACCTCTAGAAAGTAACCTTTAACTTGCTTGCAATATTATGTCTGCAAGGTAACTAGTATGCTTCATGAGTACAGGTGGTATGTACACCTAGCTATCATTGATAGAATGAACATAAATACACTTAGTGATATAACTAAGGATTTTGTGCCAAGAAGGCTGCTGGAATGCTTGTCCTATTTGAAGTAGACAAGTTGGCACATGGCTTGTTTAAGTCCTGAGATCTTTGTGCCATAATGTTAATTAGTTCATGGCAATGTGTCCCTTTGATTCCTTATAGCAGATGAGGCCAGGAATTTATAAGAAAAAGAAAAGGCAACCTAGTAGTTCCAGATAAAAGTTGTTTTATTGCATATGTTTGCTCTTATGTATTGTACATGATAATACCTGTCAAGTATGCAAAGTATATTTATGCTGTATCCTTAGCTTAATATCATGGATATGTTAGAAATGCTCACACCAGATCATAGATCTGACCCTTATTGCTCATGGCACATGGGGGTGTCTCATTTATAATGGGGCAGCCACTAATGCTTTTGCAGGTTGTGATGGAGCTAAGTAAGCAAGATTAAAAAGATATGGAATAGAGGATGCTAAGATAATTAGAAATAAAAGCTAAAATGTGTTAATTCATGCATGTATTCCCTGATTAATATGGCTATCTAAATGTATTAAGTAGGAAGAACTTGTAAGAGACATGTGCTATGTTGTTTCTGGTTATTTCTGATTTGGTATGTACTAAGGATATTGATGTTAAACTGATTTGAAAACCTATTTGCTAAAGTTGTTTTGATTTAGAGGAAAAACCTGGATTTTATAAGCATAATCATTTTATGATGATTTCAGTTAATCCTGAGTTCTTTCAAAAAAGAATATAGATATACAGAAAATAATATTGGGAAAACCCAGAAAAGAATTAAACTGCTATATCTTCAATTTATGATATTGACATAAGTCCAAATGCAAGAAAAAGTGTTTATACCCTGAAGATGTATTTTTAAAAGAGAAGTATGGTTAGGAAGAATGATATATATCTGATCACAAGGTGTCTGATTCATACAAATATATACACATGCTTTTGAAAAGGAAAGGTATCAATGTTTTGTGTATAATCTGGGTTGTAAAAATGCAAACAAAAGAATGGCCAGAGTAACCACATGGTTAGGCCATAGGTCAGGCCTAATGTTTCACTTCAGATCAATGAAGCAAGGGAACATTTGAGCTCAGTTTTCTGGAAAATGAACAAAGACACTGACATGTACATGTATATCTGTGTACATGTTGATATTGGGCAAAAATATAGATGTAAATTCTTAAAACAGTTGAAAGAATGGGTTTTAAAAATAGTTATGCAAGAAGAATTGTTTTGTATGTTAGGTTATAGGCAAAAATTAAATATATATGTACAATTATAGGTAGGTATCAGATTTCAGCCATACAGGAGAAAATAAAAAGAAAAACAAAAATTGTGTTTGAACCGACCAGCATAGTACTCGAACTAGTGACCTTGCATGAATAAGTTAGGCGCGTTTCCATTACGCCTAGATGTTGCTTGTGTTCACTTAGGATCCACTTTCTTTTAACCCGAGTTTGATAATATTCAGACTTTAAGACAATCATCTATATTATAAGCTTGCTTTCCACTGATTATTGCTTGACCATTTCTTAATTATAATAACAGCCTAAGGTACATATTTCCAGTGAACACTATAGTCAAAAATCAGGATACAATAAGTTTTCTTTTAAAAGGGAAATTATCACATTTTTGCAAATTTAAAAAGGATTTCTACTTATTGTCATACTCTGATTCAAGTAGAATATAACATAGATATCTTCATATATGTATGTTAAAAATGATTTAGAATTAAAACAATATTTTTATATTGTGAAAGATCCTGGATATATTTTTGTTTATTAGAGAAAGGAAAATGACCCTGGAAAATATATTGGTAAAAAAAAAAATCACTAATAAAATAAGTGTGTAAATAGGAGGGTCATTTCAAGAGTTTCGTGCATTTCTGACTGATCTTAAGATAGAAGATGGACGTGGAGATGTGCTTTCTATTTCGAGATGGACACCGGACGTTTCCATTTGGTTTGTACTTAGCCATTTTTTGTTAAGTACATGATTAAAGTGGTCGTTATCGATTGCTCTGGAGTGGTCAATATCTACCACTATTGACGATGATCGATTTAGCCATGTTTGATGCAGATGATGGAGAGGCTTTGAGGAGCATGATGTGATCGTTTATTCGATATTTGAGTTCGATGCTATGGCTCTTTGATGAGCGGTTTTGCACTGAAGCAAGGATGCAATGCTTCGATGTGATGACTTCATGATTCAACAATGAGGATTCTATGATGGCTTCGACGATGGATAGCTACACTTTGGGATGTAGAGTAGCCAGATGGAAGGAATTGTTGAAGGAAGGTTATGGGATGCATGGTGACATTATATGACTAACAATGGCTGTGTAGAATGGTTCCCAACCACGATGACTTTTGATGAGAGTTGTAAGGATAGTTCCGAGATGAGCTTTGCTATGGATGACGTATGCAAAGGGATCGTAGATATTCATATGTTTCGATGCGTACTCATAAAGCAAGGGTATTTGTGATGATATCTATTTGGGAGTGTGATGTGTCCTTGGATATTTCACTTAGGGAGTGCGATGTGCTCCGGGATCACACGATGTTCGATCTGTTTTACCCTGGACTGAGTGTGATGGTAGTCTAGTTTCTGACCTACTGAATGGTATGGATTTGATTACTAAGAAACTGAGACATTAAGTAGTCCTTGACTCTACGGGGGTGGTCATACGAGTATCATATATCCAATGCACTAAGTGAGTGACTTTGAGGGAGTTATATTTCCTTGATTGTCTATCACCTTAGGGATGTCATACGATGTGGATATTATCAATGCAGATATCCAGACACCCTTACTACTTTGATGTATAGTACACCCATGATGACTACGATATAGAGTAGCATATATTTGATGTCATGTGCTAACTCTTTGGGTGCAGGGACATGTCAGGTATGATTCTCCACACCCTTTGTTTCATATACTATACCGACTTTTTAGTGTTTTTAGATTAGATAATAGGTATAAATGGCACATGGAGTTCTGCAGATGGACTAGAAAGAGGCGACGCTTTCTCATACTTATATTTGGGATTATTATTGTTTATTCCACTGTATGACACTGTGGAGCCTTGACGGTGTTTGACTTACTATTATTAGAGACAGTTTATCAGTTGAGTTTATTTATCATTTGTATAAAATCTATTACTATTTTGTATAACTGTATGAGCCTGTGTACTCTGATTATGCGGTTCGTGTTGTTACTACTATCTTGCATGTTTTATATCTGTGATGACTATTATATTTTATCTGATGCGCTATAAGATATACGATAGGTTATGTGATTGTGTGATGCTCTTTCTTTCTCTTCTCTTCTCTTCTCTTCTATTCGTTATCTTTACTTCTATTTCTTTCTCTTGATAATCGTCCTACATCGGCCGGACGCTACAACAACGCACTATTCGGTTATACGAGCATCAGAGGTGTAGGAAGGTCTTCATAGTATATATATTTTTCTGTTGTGAGATTATATCGATATATTCGGTGAGATTGTTTTGTTTAAATTTATGTCGATGGTCTATCACTTATGTATTTAGAATCACATGCGATTGTTTAACATTGATTCAGGATACTGTAACTGGGTTCGTTATACTTGATATTAGAGCTTAGATTACCCGATTAGGTAATCAGTGGACCAATCAGAGTATGGTATGTTCTATGAGTGCTTCAGTGAATCGATAGAGCCACATATAGACATGGTTTCTCAGGTAGTGCCACAGGGACACCTGAGGAAGTAAATACACATAAAGGTTGTGGTCTCTTAAGAAATAAATACTCTACGAGGATGGAAAATTGAGAGAATGTATTTCTATATTGTTATACTTTAATTATATAGTATATGCACGCATCTACTACACTATCCTGGGTTACTCTTAGTCGTTGATAATAGTCTTCCATGACATGTACCAATATAGAGTCAAGGAATACGAGCCAAAATGCTGCAACAATAAATATTATAATTAGTGGATCAAGTGTCGTACTTCCTATACCAAGAGATGGCCTTGGAAAGCTAAGTAAGAATGTAACACCTTGGAAATTTTAATAATAAATTAAAATATTAACAAGGGTAAAAATATAATTTCACATAAAAAGGACAAAATAATAAATTTCAAATAAACGAATTTGAGAAATCAAACTTTTCATTTTGTCAAGTAGATTTTTCTGGCCCAAATTCATATGTAAGTTGTTAGAAACGGATACCGTATGAAGAAGATACATAATGTTTATAATAGCGTGCATTTCGTGTTTTGCGTCTATTTTGAAATTAATTTTGAAAATTAATGCAAGAATAAAGAAAAACGTATTTGTCAAGAAATAAGTTGAATATGTATGAATTACTCTAAGAAAAGACAAGAGAGAGGGTATAATGATAAGTGAGCATTTAAAAGAAAAGAAGGGAAAAGTATTTATGCACACATATGTGAAAATGCTTCAAAGAGGAAAGCATTAATGATTGTTGTACTTAATAGTTTGAATATGCTGAAGAAAGAATACATGAATATATTTAAAAAAGAAGAGAAAAAGTATAATTTTGTCAATGAATGTTAATAAATAAAAGGAAGATATTTAACGCAAAGAGAGAGGACGTTAGTTATCCTTTTATGGATTTATTGCTGTAATTAATATGCGTTACACATGTTAAAAAGAGAATATAACAAAATACTTTAACAAGAGAAGAATACATCTACTTTTACATGTTTGAAAAGTAAGAATAACAATGTATGCACAAATGTAAAGGGTTATTTTAAAAAGAAAGAAGACAACGTAACAAAATATGTATAAAGAGAAGGCATTTAAAAAAAGTAACATATTTTAAAAAGAGGTGGGTATGTCTAAATTTGTATGTTTTAAATATATATATATATATATGAAACTAAAAGATTATCTTTAGGGAAATGTATAGATAAAGACATTAATTAATAAAGAGATTTATTACTAAACATAGGTAACTTTGGTTAGAAACAAGGTGCAACGATATGTTTAAGAAGGATTAGAATGCATGCAGTGTTATAGAAATAAAGGTAATAAAATATGGAAATGATTCGTTATTTAAAAAGAAAGAAAGAATATACTATTTCTTTATTTGTAAAAGGATAAACCCTTTAATTAATACACATATTTACATGTTTGAATAGAAATCCGTTCCCTACAAAGGTTAATAATGTGTGTGTGTGTGTGTATAATATCAATTAAAGATATTAATTGGGATTATAATTTTTAGTTAACTGACCTAAATTATGATTAGTAGCACTAATCAAGGCAAT
Source organism: Allium fistulosum (assembly GCA_030737815.1). Classification (NCBI taxonomy): domain Eukaryota; kingdom Viridiplantae; phylum Streptophyta; class Magnoliopsida; order Asparagales; family Amaryllidaceae; genus Allium; species Allium fistulosum. Next base: position 75,078,496 of record CM060903.1, read on the forward strand.
GCAACCGTTACGTTAATAAGGGAAAAGGAAAAGAGTTTATATATAGGCAAGAGAACATGAATGAAGGAATGATTTTTATAGAAATAAACTACACATAAATTCCATCTATAAAAAGGCAAACAAATATTCAATAATGATAAAAGTAAAAAATAGGAATCAATAGTATTGACTAATTTGAATGAATGGCTATTATTGACATTAAAGGGAGAGAGTAAAGATATTACTCTCTTTAAATAAAAAAGAAAAGGAAATAAATTTTTCTTAAGTAAAGGTAAATAATCTAAAGATTTGAGTATATCTTTTGATGGACGCTTGGATGTGTGTCATATCTTTTTGAACATAGCTGATAGGTCCATATCCTTTCGTTAACGGTTAGGATTTAAAACGTAGCCTATAAATAAACCCTTAACCAAACCCTAAATTCTCCACAAAGCTTACAACACCAAAAATCTGTCACTTTCTGCTCTCCTCTAATATAATTTCCCCAATATAAATTAAAATAAAAGTAGAGAGATAGTTCGAAATTAGAAGAAGGGATTTGGTCAATGCAACAAACACGCATAAACAAATGTGATTCCAAGAAATTAATAAGGAGTGGTAGCTTTTAAAAAGGTGAGTGGGAACAATTTTAATTAGGTGATTATTTATAGTTAAATTGATCTATTCTCTATGATCTAGGATGATGTTAGAAACCCTAAATTAAAACCTGTGACCTAGATAGAAATTGAAATTGCTGTAAATTGTTAAACCAGATTTAATGCAAGCACACCCCTTTCTGTTAATTAATTGTGAAACCCTAGGTTGTAATATGTAATATTAGGTTTGAAATTACAGCAAATTATTAAACCAGATATTTGTCAAAATTGAAAACCCTAAATCAACAAACCCTAAATTTAATTGCAAATTGATGCTTAGACGGTAACTATGGTCAATCAAATATTGTTAACGGTCTAAATTAAGCGGATAAATAATCGACAATTGAAACTATAAAACCCCCAAACTTTTGTTCGTGAACAGTCGACCCTGGACCCCCAACGGTCAGTCGGTAGAGATACGTAGAGGAACATGGGCCGACCGTTCATAATGAAAATTGCAGAATTAAACCTCGGCATAAGGCCTAAATTTATAAATAAAAGTATACAAAACATGAATTGTTATGGGCCTATTTAGGGACATTTGGTTGTATGTTTTGAATAGTAGGAAAGCTAGTTCCCTAAGAGAGGACACTAGATCATTGTGGTGTTGGTTAATGTTCTTTACCAAATTTAGGATCTATTAATTGATTCGAGGTGATGTATCGCAAATGACACTCATAGGAGGTTCCAACGGTGGGCATGCAGCTGGTGTGGATGCTTGATGGAGTGGGTCTGGCACAACATGAGGTCCATATATGCACGATTTTTGATGCACATGATACAGTTCAAATGGAGGACCTAAGCATGTAATAAGAGGCCAACACTACGATCGAAAGGTGGAAGTGAATGCAGAGATCAGATATTTCGATGAGTCGACATCTCGGGTTCTTCCTTTTCAGGCATAGTGAAAGGGGAAGCGTTACCCAATAGCCTAGTAGAGGTGATAGTAGTGGGAATTTAGTCCCACGGTAGCTTAGTGATGGTGTTTTCATGGTTAGTAGCCAAGGGGACGGTGTTTCCACGTTTACTAGCAATGTGGCAGTGTTTACAAGTTTAGTAGTCTGGCGACATTGTTTACATTGAGTATCTCTAGGAGTGGCGGCCGATCTTCAGACATGACATTCGATCCTTAGTTCAATCCATTGTGTTAGCTTACACAAATTGTAGCGTAGGAATGTATTTGACAAGAACCTTTAGGTAACAGACCTTAGAAATTCACGGGCACTTGTATCACACCCTATATGATCTAGAGTAGTATTGAAGTAACCGTATATGATCATCACATATTAACCTTGTACTCATTCACCAGACTTTTGTTTGACCCACCCCCTTCTCTTTATTTTCCCCACCACAGAATTCAGGTTAGCAATTAATTGAGCATAGTACATGGAGTAAGGAGCTTCACATTGGAGTTCTCATGTTCTTTATTGTCCATCATGTAGTTTCTTACTGTATTAAAAGTCTACAAAATATATATTGTATTTTGAGAATGGTGTATACAGAAATTAAGTATCTTGGATACTGTTTTTCTGAAATGTCTAGTTTCAGTACTTATATTTTAATTTCTTCGACTGTGAGATCTGAAAGTGTAGAATGTCTTAGAATTTAACCTTTAATTATGCTCTATAATGTTTTAAAAACCCAACAGCTCGTATTTCTTGGAATAACGCGAGTCCCAAAGTCATACTAGGTCTTTGGATCGGTGTGTCAGGAAGTGCGGATTGTTACAAAGAAGCTTCTTAAGTCAAGGTAGCTGTCCTATTGTGAGATAGGGTCTTTTAGTTATACTCAGATTTGCTTAAGAATCTATAACCATAACCAAGGCTCGAATTGGTAGGACTTTATAGAAGAGGGACCCATAGTAGTGTCGAATCCCACAAGGAATTGACTAATCTTAGTAGGATTTACACTAAGGTGAAGTTAAATAATATCAACTTTGGTTCCATGAGAGTTGCAATTGTTCTTGACTTCTATTAATTGTACCGTCATGTGGAACCAGGGCCGACCCAAGCAATTTGGTTGCCTTGGCCCATATTTCAAGTAATTGAATAAAATAAATTGCAGTTTGATGGGATTTGAACTTGGGTTGTCTCATTGAACTAACAATATAGTAATCATAACACCACATGCTCAATTGAGAATACTATTATATAAAATATTTTTATCTTAATAAAATGCTAAACCATCTCCACGGATACCAATTGTTGCCCCTGTCGGAGCGGGTTGCCTTAGAAGGTTGTCTTGCTCGCCTTGTCGTAGGGCTAGCCTGCATGGAACATAAGTAGCGAGGTATACAATGACATTAATAATGGTGTTAGAGGGGTTGAATAAACAACAGCGGAGAGTTAGCGACATGTTGATTCGTGTGATTATAGACTTGGAGTCATACAAGCACAAGTGGGAAAGAGTTGTCGCTCATGAGAGTAACCAAAACCACATGGATGAAGAAGTCCAATTCGGGATATTGAATTGATTGCTACCATGTCCATTTAGGAGGCATTTCCTTTCCAGGGAAGGTGCTACACATCACTTATGGGATAGGGGTATCACTTCTCGTAGAAGGATTTCTATCGACAATAGCGAAGGTGATTCAAATTCCTTGCTTCCCATTGTGAGTCAGCGGAATAAGGATCTTAAGGCTAAATTAACACTAGAGGGAGGATGAATAATGTTTAATGTATTATAGGAATATTTTTTAAATTCTTTAAACTTTTACTTAGAATGATGTAATTAACAATCGCAGAAACAATCACAGAATTAAAATGCAGATAAAAGTATACAGTAAAAGTAAAAAGGAAAGAACATACCAGAATCTTATACTGGTATGGAGTTACCCTACATCCAGTCTCACATAATTCCTTGTTAGGATTTCCTTTCAACTAGTAAATGCAAATACAATCTTGATTTCAAGGCTATGAGATACACTCTCTAGAATTCGAGCATCTGGGTAGAGTCACTTGATTTTCAGGCTACAAGCATACCCACTAGATTTATGGGCTACTAAGCACACTCAATTGCTTTTATAGGCCATAATCACACCTACTTGGATTTGATGGATACTAAGCACACCATAGAGTATGATTTGATAGAGTTTACAGACTCAGATCTTTGATCTTAATTATAATTGATCCATAACTCTTGAATAGCACTTTGATTTTGAGAGAGATGAGAGAAATCAGAGAGTAGATAAAGGAGAATCAAATTAGTAATAATCGAATTTGATTCTGGTTGAATTTCAGCAGAGTTTTGGTAAAAGTTGATTTAGAAATCAAGAGAGTGAAAAGTGGAGAGAAGAATAAGAAAGTAGTTGATGAAAATTTGTTTGGAAGTCTGGTATATATAGGGAAATAATGCTCATGTTCATTCACGAAGAGATACAACGAAAAGACACTTTCATTCAAATTTGAATTTGAATTTTGCGGCCACTATGTCGACATACATGGATAGGATATGTCGACATATACCTTTGTGTTTTAAAAAACACTTTAAAAACATTATTTTGAAAATCCGTTGCTTTGTAAAATAATTTGATACTTTGTAGAATCATTTAAATATAGTTTATACATATTTTAATCAAAATATAACTTAATAGAGCTTATAAAATAATTTTGAAAGATTTAATAAGAGTATTCAATAATATATATAAAAATCAATATACTTATAACTTCTTAAAGTATAAACAATAATTCAAAATATATATAAGCTTAAAAACACTAAAATAATATCTTAAGTATAGGAGATTGAAAATCATATTGTGAAATATTTGAAAAAATTATTTTGAAAACAAAATATTTGAAAAACAATTTAAAACAAAATTAGAGAAGGTGAGAGAGATCAGGAAAGTGCTATCAAGGTCTTAACATAAATTCTATGACTCTGTAACTTATCTGGAAATCTGGAAATCTTGAACTCTTCAATACTCATGAGTCTTCATTCTTGAACTCTTAAAAATTTATATCAACATCTTAGTACCATACAGTCTTCTTAATCAATACCTGTCTAATATCCTGCACTATATAATATATATATCTTGATAAAATATTAGTATCTATATTTTATATAATGTTCTATGGTTGTTATCATCAAAACCAATACCTAAGGTACTAACACACATGACTTTGGCATTTTTCCGCTTTGCTTAGGAAAATCAAAATACCAAAAAAATTTAGCTTAGGCAAGCTACAAGGTTCTTGGTTTGTCTGGCGATTAAAGTTGAAAAATAGATGCTAGGATTCGCCACCTCGAGAGGAACTTGAGCCAAACATGCTAGCATATAGGAAAGGGAGATGATGAAAATTTTAGCTGGGAAGCTAAAATAAGGTGACCTTGCAATAAGCGAATCTATGTGGTAGCCTTCAGTGAGGTGTTAGGTTGTGTAGCTTGTGCTGTGGAGTTACGATAATTATTTTTGACACAGACCCATAAAAGGATGTAAAACTTGGGCAGTTATCCATCTGGTGACCATTTTGATTTCTTGGCTTTAGGGTGAGTTGACCTTAGAGTACTACCACTCGTAATTATTGCACAAGTGCTAGTATTAAGTGGTGTCAATCAAAGAAAGTAACTTGAAATTAAGTTCGAAGTAACATTCGTAATTGCTCAATAACTAGCAACAAGCAAACAAGTGACACCTAGACTGATAGGCGGGATCACTTTTATATCATGAGGTTGGCTTTGAGTTGTCGGACCATAGGTTTCGAGACCATTTAAGTTTTGCCTATATAACATCGTACTGTACCAATTATGACCATGACTTGTGCTACATGGTTCCTAGGAAATGATGCACAAGAGTTAGTGGTCTACCCTCACGATGCTACCCGTGCGACAAGTGCAACCAAAGGTGGTTCTCGCTAAATAGGATTCGTTGGCAATTGGAATTAGTTGAGCTTGGGGATAATTCGAAAGAGGACTTCCTAAATTGTTTTGTTTTGACTTAGATAATCATCTATGTGGCGATCTAATGCTTGATCAGACAATCGTTGTGGTACACTTAGTAAATTCTCTTTGTTATTTTGTGCAGTCATGGTGATTTCTAACTTGATCAAGCCTTAGGCGTCTGCTGTAAGTAACTTAACAAGTTAGCGATTCATTAAACTTTCTTCTTGGGAGAATGGGTTGATTCAGAAGGATGAGAGAGTTGACACAAAGATTGTTGGATTTTTCCAACAGTCGTAAGAATTGGTAATCTAAAAAATTGAGTAACCTTTTCTTTTCGATAATAGGCATGCTTTGTCTTGCATGTATGTCACCTAGGAGGAGATGCATCACTTAGGCGTAGTTGTGAGGTCAAATGGACTCATTAGTGTTGAAAGCAAAGTGTTTTATTGTTATGGCCTGATTGAGTTGTTTTATAGTTGTGGCTAGTTGTAGAATGTTGTTTTGTTGTTATGACATGGTTGTTGATTGTATTAATGATTTTTTTCATTCCTTGTTGCTTAATAGTCATTTGGTTGTTATTCGGTTGTTTGCTTAGATGTGGCTTACATTTGTTGTCGTTTGTTCATTGATTGTGGTTGCTTGTTGATTGTTTGATTTTTATTTGAGATGTATATTAATAAATAAATTGATATAAGAAAACACATATATACACATAAGTGACTTGTTTGATTGAAACTAAAACATATTTTTGAAAAAGTTAGTAAGCATTAAATTGATTAGTAACTTGAAATGGTGTATGATAAATCATGTAGATGGCATGGTAAAGAGATTAAGACCACTTAGTATTTTTTAAAATAAAATAATAATAATTGAAAGTCATTAGGAAAGTTAGTGAATAAAGAAACTATTTTCTAGTGAACTAGTCTCTTGAAAGGATTTATGATGAAAATGGATTTAAATATGCATATACTAAGTGAGATACTTTTGAGATGCTGTAAAAAACGATTTAATTGAGAAAAAAAATATCTGATTTTTAAAGAACCATTCAAAGTGACTCTATTTCTATTAGTAATGTGCACGTGATGGTATATTAATAATAAGAGCTAATTAAATGTATAAGAAATGGATCATGTTATTTGTTTTTTAAAGTATGGATAAAGAAAAGTGCGCACACACACCGAACTATTTTATAAATACAAATGAATTTTTTTACATTATTTGAAACCATTATATATATATATATCATATAATTTATTTAAACACATAACTTATGTTTTACAATATTTGCATATTTATAAAATAAATATAAAATATTAAAAAAAGAAAAAAATTTGGCAAATTTTTTACGTCATTAATGTTGCTTCAGATTTTTTTAATGTATGTTTAAATGATTTCCCTGAGGAAGTCATAATTTTTTTAAAAAATTTTACAATGTTAAAACCTAAGAGGAAGCTGAAGAAAAAAATTACTTGCTTACCAAATGTATATCAATTATTATTTATATTTTTAATTATTTATTTATATCAAAATATATTTACATACGTATATACATATATACACTACAACAAAACAGGCTTTTTACAACGGGCAATGCCCGTTGTAATATGTGTTCCACAACGGGCAGCGGACCGTTGTAATAGGCGATGTTGTAATAGGTCACCCATATTTTACAACGGGCAGTTAATGTTGTAAAGACCGTTGTAGTAAACTTTTTTACAACGGTCGCCGACCGTTGTAATAGACTGTAATACAAGCTTCTTTGCCCGTTGCAAAATACTATCATACAAGATGGATAGCATATTTTACAACATTCCCTGACCGTTGTAAAAAACATTTTGACAACGGTTTTCGACCGTTGTAAAAAACATTTTGACAACGGTTATTGACCGTTGTAATAGAGTATAAATGCAAATTTAAAAAAAATTAAAGCAGCATACATCCATACCAATAATGAATAATTACACATTTTCATTTGAAAAAAATGAGTTTCTATTCCATTTCAGTGTCAATTACAATTGCATACCACATCCTCAAACAATTCAAACTACATCACCATAACAACTAGAGCCATCTACAACCATATACGCAGTCAACGTCTCCAAACTCCTCCACAAAACAGCCCCTCCATACCACAAAAGAACCTCTTCAATACATATCAATATATCAAACTATACCAACAACCACCTTGCCATCATCACCATTTCCATTCATTTCATCACTTCTAACTACTGAATCACCTGTCATTACAACCTATTTCCTACAAACATCCCTCATCCTCCATACAAGCTTCATACATTATTACATTTCAAATCTTCCAACTTACCATAATACAAACTTTATCAACCACATTTCAACATCACTACATCCTCTCTGCCTGACCGAAACACCATTGCCAGAGAACACAACTGCACCATGCACTACGATAGTAGCCACTACATCTTCAACAAAACATATCTGCCTACCTACTTCTTGAACTGTTACAACTTCTTTTTACCTGCTGTTTAAGACTTGCAATGATTTTACAGGTGATGAGTAATATGTCACAAATGCTGTATATTGCATAATTAAGAATTAAGACACATTTTGTGTCTGTACCAAAAAATGAATCTTATTAAACTACAATCATGATATTGCCCATTGTATTGAATATTTTAAAATTTGTCTTTTATTAAGCTTTTTATTGTAAACTATTACATCGATTATATTTTCTCTTGGTAACCTCTATTTTAGACACTATTTATAGCTCCTTGATGTATATTTTGTTTCCTATGGAACAGATTGTTTCATACTTGTACAAAGTTTCCGTAACTGCACATCTCTATACTGACCATGGAAGTACACAACAGAAAGATGGAATAGGGAAAGTTGTATAAGATTCAAAATTTTGTCAGGTAACTAAACGCATGGACTACGATGTTTAATTTGTTACTTTTATATTTGATGTGCCATCAAGCCATTTCTTTACTTAAAAGTAGAAGGCTACTGCAAAAAAACTTGCATATACACCTAAATTTGTATTACAAAAAATGTTTAAACTCATAATACAAATAATTCAATAGCACAGAAAAATTAAGCTCCAACCACCGAAACTACCACTTAGAGATAGTCTCATCTTTATAGGTAAACAATATCCAGTTAAAAGTTTTTTCCTCTATTTTTTGTTCATAATTACAAAAAACTTGATTTTAATTTTATAAGCTCATAATTAGTTTGAGATGAAAATCTTTGAAGTCATTTTAAACTATATATTCGTGGCAGTTTATCATTTCACAAAAATACAAGGTGAATTCCATAATAATGACAAAAGGAGGCAAACGCCGTGGATGGTAGTGTTGCATTTTAGTTCAAAATAAATATTGAAAAGCAAATACTTGCACTAGTTGGGTTGTAACAAACCTGAGCCACGACAATTGCAAGATTTAGTACTCCAATAGCTAACCCTGTAAGCACATAAAAACATTATTAGAGAACAGCAGTTTCTAAAACAATAAACTAAAAATTGCATAGTTACAGACCTTGTCCACCTCCTGTACCAGGAGTCAACTCAGCAGTAACCGAAAAAGGAACACTATATGTAACCTGCATCATGTAAAGCAATGTTGAATCAGTAAATTAATTGACTTCAAAGAAAAAATATTAAGACAATTAGATGCATACTGCTAGTGGAAATCCAAGAAGCGAGAAAAGGATCAGAGATACAGTCTTAATATCTTTGTTGGCACCAATTACGTTCTGAATTCCTTTAGAATAATCACTCAGGGACACAAAACTTATGATTGTTATCGCTAACATGCAAATAAATACTATGAAGTTGCTGAGTGCCCATACTAATTTTGAACCCATTCTTCTGACCATCGGAGCAATGAGAAGGGAGCTGATACCAAGAACAACTTGAAATAAGTACAGACTCTCGTTTAGGTTACATATAAATAGGTGTTTATTTATTAGTAAAATCTAAGTCAAAGCTTAAAGCACGTTTGACTGTCTTCATTTTCTTACTGAATTCAATAGCAAACCAAATGCACCTTCTCTAACACCACTTTCATAAGCTGCAATCTGAGAAAGATTCCCCTTTGGATCGCCATGATAGACTTCACGCCCCATCCAATCAGTGTCAAATAAGAAGAATGGAAACCATGATGTCTAAAAGAACAATTCAAATTAATATTATAAACAACTAAATGAGAAACAAAGCCATAGAAAATCATGAGTATCACAGGAAGAAGACTGAACAATTCATACCCAAGTAAGAGCCATTACGAGAAGCACAGAATGCATGCCAGGTGGCAAATGCCTCAAGCTGGTTAAGAGATTTACAAGGACAGCTGATGGCCCATTATTGAAATCATCAATGGTTACACAATTTAAAGGACCATTAGAATTCGCTTTGCCAGACATTTCAGTCTGTTGACTAAACTCTAGCTTCTCTGGTGTTGTGTTATGTTGCTGTTTGCCTTTCAATAAAGGAGCATTTGACAAACTAATATGCATTTGATTTATTCAAAAATAGTAAATTAAGCATTTGACAAACAAAAAATTGAGTTTATCAGAGTTATAATTTATTGGAGTATAATCAAATACTGTGCAGAGAAGAAACAAGCATTTTTTATTTTTATTTTCCTTTCCTCTTTATTTTCGAGTTTACAATCAGTCAAGGCAGAAAGTGTAGGAAAGTTGAATGGATCACTGTGCTTATCATATACTGGTGGAACGTAATTCTATAGGATTCAGACAGATCGAAACTACATCTAATATTCGTTTGGAACTAATAAGCACCGATATCAGACAATTACTACAATAATCAAACATTTCAAAAGAAGATACAAGGGAATGGAACTTATCTTTCGTGATAAACTCTTGACTACCAAACAACACACTACCGTTTCTAGTCATACAGCTAACTTGACCAACAATGGATGAACGTACACCGAATCGATGCTTGGCCAGAGATGAACAACAAAGGAAGGAACTGTAAGATTGGAGCTAAGAACAACAGACGCTGATGGAGAGTCGAAATGGGAGAGGAGTAATCCAGCTGCGCCGTCGAGATGCGGTCGCTCATTAAAGTTGCGGAGATGAAGCTGAAGTGTGGAGGGGGCTGTGATGGCTTTTGATGGAGCAAGAGGTGATTTAGGGTTTAGTTCTAGGGATTTCTTATCGTCTTTTGATTTGGCTGCTTGTATGAATGAGGGAGGCAGCGATAGGTTTTTTAATTTGAAGCTTCTAAAAGCGGGTCGGGTTTCCTCTTGCAACGGGCATGTTTTGACCGTTGTAAAATTAGTATCTATTACAACGGGCATGAAATGACCGGTGTAATAGCATTCTATTACAACGGGCAGTCATTGCCCATTGTAAAAAGGACATTGTATATGGCATCTATTACAACGGGCCTGAATGGACCGTTGTAATAGCCTTCTATTACAACGGGCAACCAATGCCCATTGTAAAAAGAGCATTGTAAAATGGCTGTTTTGTTGTAGTGATACTTATATATATAGAATTCTTAAAATTAATTTAATGTGTATACATATATATATGATTAAAAAATTGTTATTTTTAGATTCAGTATATATATATATATAATATAAATTAATCAAAATTGATATATTAATTTAAGTTTGAATTTATTAGATTTTTATCACATCATATTAGAAGATAACTATGCATGTATGTATATGTATATGTCTATATACACACACTTGTATATGTTTTAAAAGTTTCATTTTATAATATATTTATATATAAATATTTACACACATATATACTTAAATATTAGACGGCATGTATGTATAAGGAAGAGCTAATATGTCTACTGCAATGTAAATCCCAACATCTACACATGGGCATGTTAAACCATATACACCATTTATTTGAAAATCTTGTGGATCCTATATTATCTAACTTGTGTATAATATGCAAGTGCATGAGCTAATGCTATTGTAGACAATAAATAGTAAAGCAACTAAGCAGCAAAAGCACACAGGGAAATTCTGCTGCTTCCACGAAACACATGGCCACAATACAAACAAATGCCACCATCTAAAGATTCTCATTGAGGAGCTGATCCAGAATAAAAAACTCCAGAAGTACGTAAGACATCCACAAAACCTCGATCAATCTGCGACTCGTCAGCATCCTAGAGACCGAAGGAAGCAAGCGGGAACTAGTGAAGAAGGGTCGAAACAAAATGACCAAAGGCTTATTATTGGAACAATATCTGGGGACCACACCCCGCACAAAGAAGTTAAGGGAAATGGAGCGATATGCAAGTTCGTTGAAGCAGGCTCCGAAGGAATCATGTGTAGCTGTAGAAGACAAAACTCTAGCCAAGCTGCAAAGGGTCTTGAATGATGATATAGTGTTCCGAAATCAGGACACTGAGTGGATCAAAGCTCCAACTCTCGATCTGATGGTGGTTACAGTGGGAATCGGACCTGCCGTAGTTCAGGGGTGTTGGTTGATAGCAGCTTCTCCGTTAACATAATCTTCAAATGCACTTTCGATTAAATGAAGATTGGCATGAAAAGCGTATCCGCGTGCCAAACAAAGATTCAGGGGTTTACCCGTTAACCCAAACAACCGGTGGGAACAGTTGACCTACCTGTGGAACTTGGAGAGGGTGAGTGAAGGGTCACCCTCATTCAGACATTTGTGATCGTGGATGAAATGTCTACATACAACGCCTTCTTGGGATGGCCCGCATTAGCCAACTTTAGGATAAAATTGGCCCAATGGTGCCTTACAATGAAGTTCCCTACAATACACAGAGTCGGAATTGTGAAAGGAGACCAAAGCGCCGCCCAGGAATGCTACATCGCAGAATTGCGTGAGTCAAGAAGAAAGGAAAAAGGAAAGGATGTGGGGAAAACTCTCCACATTCGTGAGCCCACCGAATAGCAATTACAAAGCCGCCCCTGGCTCGGGGACCATAGCTGATTCGACAAGGCTTTGGACCCTAGAAAGAAGAGTTAAGAGGAGGATCGGGCAGCGCCGACAGAATTGATGGTGTTTGCCCCAGTCTGTATGGACGACCGAACGCAGGTCTTAAAAATTGGATCGCACCTTAGACACAGGATGCGTTCAGAACTAGCTAAATTCCTCCACGCCAATTTGGACGTATTTGCTTGGATGCACTCCGATATGTGTGGGGTATCACCCGAAATTTCCTGTCACGCGCTCAATATTGACCCCAAATTCACACCAGTAATGAAAAAAAGGCGCAGCTTGAGCACTGAATGGTCCAAGGCACTGAGAGAGGAGGTAGATAAACTGATGGCTAACGGCTTCATCTGAGATGTAACTTACCCTGAATGGGTATCAACTCAAGCCTTAGTCAAGAAATCTAATAGAAAATAGCGAACTTGTATTGACTTCTCGGATCTAAATAAAGCTTGCCCGAAAGATAGCTTCCCACTCCCCTGAATCGATCAGCTTGTGGATGGAACGACGGGGCATGAATTGCTGTCATTTATGGATGCATACTCGGGCTACAACCAGATCCTGATGCATGAGCCAGATCAAGAAAACACCAGCTTCATCACTGATTTGGGACTGTACTGCTACAGAGTAATGCCATTTGGTTTAAAAAACGCCGAGACAACATACCAAAGGCTAATGAATACTATGTTCAAATGTCAAATCGGAAAGGCTATGGAAGTTTATGTGGATGACATGTTGGTCAAATCTCGAGTAGCTACTAACCATCTAGAAAATCTCACTGAAATGTTCGAAATACTCCGGAAGTATGGAATGAAGCTCAACCCACTCAAATGTTACTTCGGAGTGGCCTCTGGGAAATTCCTAGGATTCATCGTAAGTGCCAGGGGCATCGAAGCAAATCCTCACCAAATCATAGCACTACGAGAAGTCCAATCCTCGAGAAATAAGAAGGAACTGCAAAGTTTAAATGGAAAAGTTGTAGCGCTAAACCGATTTGTCTCGAAAGCTACCAACAAGTGCATACCATTCTTCGATGCACTAAAGAAAGGAAAGAAAAACTTCGAATGGAGTGAAGCTTGTCAAACCGCTTTTGAAGAACTACTACGACACATGGAAACTTCGCCAATCTTGTCTAAACTGGTGGATGGAGAAGACCTATTCATTTACTTGGCAGTCTCACCGCATGCACTGAGCGTCGCTCTCGTGCGGGATGAAGCGACAATCCAACGACCTGTGTATTACATAACAAAAAATTCACCCGAGCTGAGAAGAATTACCCAAAACTGGAAAAACTAGCGTATTGCCTTTTGATTGCATCCCGGAAGTTACGACCATACTTTTAGGCATATCCAATCAAAGTGTTAACCGACCAGCCCTTGAAACAAGTATTGTACCAACTTGAAACCTCCGGACGACTCCTCAAATGGAACATAGAGCTAACTCAATATGATATTGCACACCATCCTAGAAAAGCTATCAATGGACAAGCATTAGCAGACTTCATCGTCGAGTTTACCATACGGGATGACGAGGAAGAAGCACCATTGGAAGTGGAGACTCAATGGAAACTCTTTGTAGATGGTGCATCTAACAATCTCTGTTCAAGGGCATGGGTAGTAATCGAAACCCCCGAAGGGAGAGCCATTTGCTATGCCTTGCGCTTGGAATTCCCTACGACTAATAACGAAGTGGACACTACAACAAAATGCACCTATAACAGCGTTTTAAAAACGCTATAAAAAGCTTTAACAACGTTTTTAACTACGCTATATATTAACATGCCATTATAGATCAGACATCTACCATAGCAATACAAAAAACGCTGTAGAATTAATATAATTACAGCGTTTATTGGATGTCATCAATACATTTTACAGCGTTTTGTTGATAAGCAAAATTTCTTTCCATAGCATTTCATCTTAGCTAAGAAATATATTCCATAGCGGCTATATTAAGCTGTATTAACTTTTGATAGCATTGACTTTCGTTGCTGTGATTTCTTATTACAACGTTCCCAGTTGTTGCCATGATGAGCGTTTTTTGGACGCTGTTAAAGGTTTCAACAACGTTTATAAAACGCCGTTGAACTGATTCAACAACGTTTAATAAACGCTGTAGAAACCTTTAATAGCATTTTGTAAAATGCTTTTGTATTTTGCACAGTTCCCCATCAATATGCAGATTACAGTTCAGTATGCAGGCACAATTTATATGTAACACAGTTTATATAAACACACATATTTCAAAATGAACATATATATCATAGTAATCACACACTTTATAATCAACATATTATATTAAATCTTTTAATCAAAATGTAAAACCACATAATAAAACATAAATTATCAAATTCATATAAGTCCATAACGTAGAACAAGCCGCGGAGTGACTAAAAGTAGTAATACATAACAACATACAAATCAAAATGTAGTTAACATCAAAAGTAACTTCGAACCCATGACTTTTTGCGGTAGGTTGCTACTTTTTTCCATCAAAATATATCTATCCACCTGCAAAGTAAAAGTTCCTTAGTTATGTGTACTTGATTAGGTGTAAAAAGACTGAAACATTTAAGTAGCTAGTTCTCAATCTATTGAATATTGTTGATACTACCTCTGGTATAAAAATAAAACTAACCCTGTCACAGTTAAGGCCAAGTCTATATATATATGTGTTCTGTTGTTTATCATGCTTATTTTTAAGCTAAACATCAAGATCCAATTTGCATTGCCAAAACAAGAGCGCTGGGCACTCAAAATGTTTTGACAAAAATCAACATACAGTGACTCCAATTATGCCAAAAGACCATCAAAACATAAGGAATGGAATTCAATGCTAACAGAATTTTATTCACATAATTGACATCAACATTATATGACGGTACATCACTGATAACTGAAATATAGAAGCTATAAGAGTGTCTTAACCAACACAAACATCAACATATATAAATTTCCAATTTTTACATATCAAATGCGTACAACTATAGCCAAATCACTCCATGTTATCTTCATACTAGCAACAATGGTCACCCTCTGCAACGCTGCAGATCACATAGTGGGGAATTCCATATGGTACATTCCTCCTAACAATGAATTCTACACCAACTGGGCTACTAACAAATCTTTTACAGTTGGTGATAATCTAGGTCTGTATCAAATGCTCTTCTGCACTTGAATCTCTTCTTATATTTCTAAACTAAAACCATCAATTTACTTGTGTTTCAGTGTTTAAGTTCAACACAGGGCTATCAGACATGACTCAGGTGTCTAGAGTGAGTACCACAGTTGCACTGCACTTAACAGTTTCCAAACTATATCACTAGGGCCTGCTACGGTTCCTCTTATCGAACAAGGAATGGCTTATTTCATTTGTTCCTTCGAAAATTACTGCTTTCGATCCTTTTTTTTACTTGCAAAATACAAATTTGTCCCATCAGTGTTAAATTTTTTGTCCATGGTTGATTCATATAACTACGACTTAGTCATGGTTCAAAGTGCAGTTACAAATCCCTACTGTTAGATGGCCTACAAACTTTATTATCAAGCTAACAGAAACTAACTTGGAGACGCTTTGCCAATGTAAACATGATACTGCAAATTTCAATTTATTATGATGTATAAAAATCAATTTATTTACTATGGCCAATATCAAAAATTAAATTTATAACGTTGGTATAAGATAAAGAAAATAATCCAGTTTTTAATACGTAAGTAATCAAAATGATGGATTTTTTTCCTTTTTACTTTTTATTTTTTAATCAGTCTTTTGCAATATGCAATTAATCCAACGTTTAATTTGATTAATTTTTTACCTTTTGTTATTCTCTACTAACATGCATAGTTGGTTTCTGCTATGAAATTTTCTACACCAAAATTGCCACAACAATTAGCTTTATGGAAAAATAAGAACAAACAAAGTAAATTTTTACCAATTTCTTTTGCTTGTTTCCCCATCTCTCTTACAATTAGAATCATTTCATCTGTCTCTCTTAGTTCAGTTCTCTCACTTTGTCAATACTCAATTCTCCTTGATCTGAGTTAATAATTAATACTCGTTCTATAATGGGAGAATGCCAAATAGTAAATCATATCTGACATATATTGTATTTGAATGATCATAAAATTTTAGCTTCCAGTTGTAAACTTTGTTTGATACCTTACGTCACACTTACCTTAAAACAAAGGAGGAGAATTCAAAATTTTAGCCACCTTCTACTTCCTTAAAATTGGATTAAAAATTATATTAATTATTATTAATCCTCTAATTCAAATAGGTGATACATGGCATCAAAATATTCTTGTCCAGGAAGAGGAATGAAATTTGATTTACTGGTATTGTTCTTTTAAGCAATAGTAACTTCTCCTCTTAGAAAATTATATTCACTCAATCCACAAAGAAGTAAATGGTGTCGTCTATGGCGATAGATTCGTTGAGTGATATTGAATTTTTTGGTGTAGATCCACAAAGAAGCAAGGTAGCTACCTTCTTTAGATACATTAGAGAGTGTATGTTTGTAAACATCCAATGATAACTTATTTTAAAATATATTTTAATGAATAGTAAAAACTGCTATTTTCCCTCGTAGTTTGAAACTTCATTTTCCTTGAATTATGTATGTATAAAGTCAACTAAGATGAAACTACAACTTCAATAAAAAAGTATACGTGCTATTGATTTTATATTCAACTTCAGGCGATTTTTGTTGATTAGGAAGTATTTCATAATACATCCACTTTTGTTGCCCTAAAAAATCCAAACATATCACTATTTTATTAATTTTATATTCCGATGTTGAGTGTCTTCCAGAATAATTTGCCAACGGTTATTTTTTCTAGAAATTAAAAGTTTAGTAAGTATCGACTATATGGTATATTAATATGTTTGACTTGGGATTAATCTATTTTTCTGCTGTGAAACCCATTAACATGTTCAGTTTTACAACAAGTAATGATTTTGTTGATAAACTAATTAGTTGCAACACAACATATCTAATGTCTGTTATGAGATGTGTGTAAATGGTGGCGACCAAAATTAGTTAAGATTTAAGACTAAACTTGATAAGTAATATAGAAATCAAAATAAAATTTGAGGATAAAATTGGTTCGCATAAGCAACACCTTAGAAAAGCCACATGGGCTATGCCTTCTCTTCCTAATTGTTGAATACATTGGCTGTTTTTTCCCTTAACATGTGTTTATAATGATTTCATTTTATATGAGGATCCTAAAGATTAAACAGTTGTGAAACCATCATAAATTATGTGCTCAAAGTTTCATGTTCATTGATCTAACGTATAATTTATTCATCTAAGTTTTTTATGACTGTTAACATAACCAGGAAAAACAGCTGAAAATTTCAGATGCATGCAAGCACTGCTCAGGGTACAAGCACAAGCCCGTGCTTGTCATGCAATTCAATCATAGATAGTTCATCATAAATTGAGCTCACAAGCTGAAACAATAATTGCACATTTTCTTCGACGGCTTATTATGGTTGTTTTATATCTTGAGTTATGTTAAAAATGATGTTGTTTGGTATATTTAGGATACAAACACACTAAAAAAGGGTGAACTAGTTAGAGAAAATACTTACATGCTCTTAAGGTAAGTCTGACTCAATCTGTAATGTTTCAGTGTTTGTATAGTTTTTCCTACAGATACATAGGAATCTTCTGGTCTATGGAGTTTATCATTTCGAAAATTTAGTCTTCAGTGATAATTTTCTGGGTTTCATCAGATATTAATAATCATAGAGTAATTTGTGTTAGAGATGTTTAGATGACCCAAAGTATTTTATTTAACTAATTGACTAAAAACAGACCGTTTTACATTTTTTTAAATAACCCTTAAAACCATGGAAAAAAGAAAATGTCCGAACATACCTGATTTTTCTTTAGCATGTAAACCATCGTCCATAATTCTGCAATTTATTTTTGCATTTGTACTGTTTGTTTGTCCCTAACATGTGACCAAATTTCCTTGGTGAAGGTCATACCCCTTCCCATTCCTCTCAATCGTCCAGATCTATCTGGTCCTAACATTTGTGACAGTGCATCTTCTTTGTAATTGATTGTTGAGCCAGAATGTGGTCCACTGTCAACCTTTTTTAGCTTTTCCTATAGAAGTTAATATTAATATTGTACAGTAATATCACGTTGGCACATGACCAAACAATTCCAGTATATCAAAAATTTATAAGTACTTACAATAGTATCTGCAGCAGCTATGTTCACAGATTTGCTATCTTTTCTAATGCGAGATTTGATCCAAACATCAACTCTATGGACATGAGAGGGATCGTCACTGTTCTCTTTCTACATTCAAAAGATCATTAAAACAACAAATCATATTAAGTAACTAATTAATAAACATTATGATAAATAAATAAAATTTTCTTACTAAATCTTCAGCCAATCGAGCCATTCCTCTAGGCTGCATGTGTGTGGTATCTGATTGTCACTAATAGCTTTGAATTTATCACTTACCATATGAAAAGTTAAAAAACACATAAAATATTCTTTAGAAAATTAACTTTGTAATCTAAAAAAGTTAATAAAATCAAACAGAGATAAGTGTTATTTTGTATTTGAATGTGTTTATAGAAATATAAAGAGAGATAAATGTATTATTACTGATTTACCTTAAACTCCGAAGCTATTCAGCTTAATGAACTTCTTCCACTCTGCCATAGTTTTGATGTTATCAGGTTTCAGCTGTAGTCTCTCCTCTTCATTCTTTGCATTTAATATTTTGCGAACTAGGATGCTTTTTGAAGATCTAAAAATACATCCCATTTGCTGAAATATGGACACTTTTTGCCAGTCCTCATCCAATTTAAATCTAGCATGTAATATTTATTTATTAAAACAATTGAAATTTTGGTTATATAATATGTTAATATAGATACTCATTAAATTATTTATTTATTTAAATGTGCATTTATATGTAAAGGAGGGGTCATATTTTTGTATATAGGAATGGAACATGGTAAACCTGAGTAGTATACAGATTGGATGAGAACCAGGATGGATAGAATTATTCTTCTAAATATTACTGTACATTTGGATAGATAATGTTGCACTTGTTATAACTTAATAATTACTTCCCATAAATATGCATTCTAATGTTAACTAAGAACTTTATTAAATCATCTAAACATATAGCTTATTCTGCACTATGACTAATTTTACTACATAATAAGCATACTGATATTTCATTTGAGCATAAAACTTCTAATCATATATAAATCATCTTCATGATCCGCAGCTTAACACATCTTCTAGAACCCTTTTGTAAAATAATGATTGATAAACCAAAAATGAAAATAAAAATGTGACAGACATAGTTTTTATATTTACTATCTAACACTCTGGACAATACTAGGAAGTTAATTAACAAAATTAGACTGCCTAATTAATGTCCACATGGCACGTATGCCAACACATGCATGCATTTGTGTTATGCACATACCATTGTAATCTGCATGTATTAAGAATTAATATGAATTGTAATTGAAAGAGATAAATTGTATTGATATTAATCAGAATTGTACAAAGGAAATACAGTAATGCAATATGTATTTATACAGAACAGAGAATAATTTAGGCCCGGCCCATATATTTGGTGATCCATGTCTTTATACTTCAGTAGATTGCAACCCTTCGATCTTGCTAAATCTTACGGTGAGAATAAAACGAGAGCTAGGGTATAAGCTTGTTTGCCCGTTGTGCTTTCTCTTCAGATAGCCGTCTTCAATTCTATCTAGGGTTTTCTCGTTCTCCCCTTTCTCATCCTTATCTTGCAAAACATTTAGCTCTTCCTTTAATCTGAGGAAGTTTCTGGCTGAAAGAGCTTTGGTTAAGATGTCGGCCCGTTGATAATATGTGGGAACATGCCTTACGTCTAATTTCCCAGCTTCTGTCCTTTCGCGTACAAAATGCAAATCTATTTCGATGTGTTTTGTACGCGAGTGTTGTATGGGATTGGCGGAGAGAGAGATGATGCTCAGATTGTCACACCACACTACTGGCTTTCTTCGATTGTTGAACCCTAATTCAGACATTAGGGTCTCAATCCAAGTTATCTCTGCAGTGACGCTTGCGAGTGACCTGTATTCGGCCTCTGTGCTAGAGCGAGAAGTGGTGGCTTGCTTTTTCGTGCACCACGAAATTGGATTTGGCCCGAGAAACACACAGTGTCCAGAGGTGGATCTGCGGTCATCCACATCACTTGCCCAATCTGCATCACTGTAAGCATTTATGTTTATATCGTTGCAAGCTTTTAGTGATAATCCATGATTTTGAGTCCCTTATAAGTATCTGAGAATACGTTTAACCGCCTTCCAGTGTTCGTCAAGGGGATTTTGCATATGTTGACATACTTTATTCACACTATAGCAGATGTCAGGTCTAGTTATAGTTGCATATTGTAGGGCACCAACGATACTTTTGTATTGTTTGGTGTTCTCAATAGCTTCACCTCTGTGTTTTGATAAATGAAAGTTAGTAATCATAGGAGTAGGTAAAGACTTGGCTTCATTCATGTTGGCTCTTTTGAGAATTTCACCAATGTATTTCTTTTGGGATAGAAATATTTCTGATTTGGTTTTCCTTGTCACTTGTATGCCCAGAAAATAATTTATGTCCCCTAGATCCTTGATGGCAAAAGTCTTGTCAAGTAGCTGTATTGTATTTGTGATTTCACTGTCATTATTGCCAGTAATAATGATGTCATCTACGTAAACAAGTAGATAAATGATGTTCCCATTGTTCTTCATGTATAGTGAACTATCAGATTTGGTGGGAGTGAATCCAAATTTTATAAGAGTTGCTTTCAGTTTCTCATGCCATGATCTTGATGCTTGTTTTAAGCCGTAAATTGCTTTATGTAGTCTGCATACTTTATTATCATCTATGATGTACCCTTCTGGCTGCTGCATAAATACTTCTTCATGGAGGTCTCCATTTAGAAAAGCATTGCACACATCTAGTTGTCTTATTTGCCAGTTTTTGCACAAAGCTAAGGTTAGCATAAGTCGAATGGTAGTGGGTTTTACAACGGGAGAGAAAGTTTCGTTGAAGTCAAAACCAAACTGTTGTGAGTAACCTTTTGCAACAAGTCTGGCTTTATGTTTAGCTATGCTGCCATCAGCATTTTTCTTAATTTTGTAGGTCCACTTGCATCCCACAATGTTTTTGTCTTTTGGCTGATCAACTAAGCTCCATGTTTGGTTCTTTATGAGTGCATGATATTCCTCATCCATGGCCTTTTTCCATTCATCATGTTTGATGGCTTGTTCATAATTTTGTGGTTCTATGTCACTGATAGAAGCAGAATATATTTTTGGTTTAAAAATCCCACTTTTTGACCTTGTTGTCATATGATGACCAGTAGCTATGATATTTTGTTGTTGTTCATGATCACTTTCATTTGATGTGTTCTCTGATGTTTCAGTCTCATTGGATGTGTTGTTCCCATTGTCTTCAGTTTGTGGTGTATCTTCATATGGTTGTGGTGGCAGGTCAGAACTGCATTCTGATCTTGTATCTGAGGCACACTTCTCTGTTGAGGCTTGATTTTTGTCATTTTTGTTTGTGGTGAGATCCTTAGGTAAGACAGGAATGGGTTGAACTATAATGTTTGATGCATCTGATTTTCCTTTTGCAGTAACACCTTTTTATGCAAAAGGGAATATGTGTTCATTAAACACAACATTTCTTGAAATGTAAACTCTCCCCTTGTTGTCTAAACACTTGTACCCTTTTTGATTGTTAGTGTAACCTAAGAAAGTACAAGGACTTGACCTTAAACTTAACTTATGCCTGTTGTAAGGCCTAAGATATGGGAAACAAAGACACCCAAAAGTTTTCAAAAAGTGATAATTGGGTTTTATGTCATAAAGTTTCTCATAGGGGCACATGTCTTTTAAAACTTTAGTGGGCATTCTATTTATAAGATAAACTGATGTGTAGAATGCATCACTCCAGTATTTCATGGGTATAGAAGCTTGAGACATTAATGTTAGACCAGTGTCTACTATATGTTTGTGCTTTCTTTCAACTAACCCATTTTGTTCTGATGTATGAGGACATGTGACTCTATGAAAAATGCCTTTTTTCTTGGAAAAAAGCTTTAAGAGGTAAAAATTCTTTTCCTCCATCACTTTGGAAAGTTTTTACACTGAATTTGCCTTTCAACAAGAGTAATAAAATGTTTTATTATGCTAGATGTCTCAGATTTTGATTTAAGGAAGAATATCCATGTATACCTGGAATAAGCATCGACTAAAGAAAGATAATACCTGTAACCAAGAGATGAGACATGTGGTGCTGGACCCCATAGATCTGCTGCAATCAGACTCAATGGCTGACTGTGCACTGTTTCAGACCTAGCAAATGGTAATTTGTGTATTTTTCCAATCTGGCAGTGTGTGCAAATCTCAGAAATAGGTACATTATCAAATTCTATTTTATTATCTTTTAGAATCCTTTTTACAATATCATTACCGGGATGTCCCAGTTTCTTGTGCCAACATTCAACAACATTTCCTTTACTTAACATGCTAGTATTGATATGATTACACCAGTTCCCCCTACATGATCTTTATTTGACTTGATGGAAGTGAATTTGTATAAGCTTTTGTCCAAACTACCCTGTAATAATATGTTTTTGTTCAGTAAGTCCCTAACTAAGCAAAAATTAGGGTGAAACTCAAAGTATACATTATTGTCGTTGGCAAATTGAGAAACACTTATCAAGTTTTTCTTGATTTTGGGTACTCTTAATAGGTTGTTTAAAAATAATTCCCTCTTACCTATAATACTGCCAATTCCAACATGTGATATACTTATAGCTTCACCGTTGCCCATAGTTATAGTTTTCATACCTGAGTAGCCTTTGTTTCCAAGATTTAAATTCTGAAGGTTGTTGGTGACATGATTTGTTGCTCCTGAGTCTGGATACCAGTCTTCAATGTTTAGATCCTCTGATTTGTCTGAGTCATCACCATTGCTGCCTTGTGTTTTGAAAGCATCACCACCGGTTTTTGTTTGCTGATTTATTTGAGCCATATTAATATTAGGCCCCTTTTGACTTGACTGACCTATGTTAAATTCAGAGTTGAATCTGAAATAGCATTTGTTGGCTACATGACCAAAATTTTCACATATTTGACACTTCACTCTGTTATTATAGTTGTTTCTGCCTCTGCCTCTTCCTCTTTGAGGTTGGTTACTTCTTGGTTGTTGACTGTCAGTTTTTGGGTTTTGGCCTTGTGTGGGTCTTTGCTGATTCTTGTTTCTTGGATTGAAACCAGATGCATAGTTAACTGACATTTCAGATTGTATAGCCTTTCTTTGCTCTATTCTTCCTTCGTGAGCAATAAGAGCAGACTGTATGTATTGTAGGTCTGGAAGTGTCTTTTGAGATGCGATAAAGGTAACCACTGACTCGTATTCATCGTCTAGACCATTAGTTATAGTGAGGATTTGTTCACTGTCTGAAATCTTGTGACCCACTGCACTTAGTTTATCACATAAGTTTTTGATTCTAGCAAGATAATCTCTCATGCTCATATCTTCTTTTCTTGCACTTTGTAATTGTCTCTTGTAATGCATTATCCTTGCCGCCGATTGTGAATTAAAAATCTGTTCAATACATGACCATATTTCGTGAGAGGAATTGCATCCAACAACTTGTGACAGCAGGCTAGCACTTATAGAAGATAGTAGCCATGAAGATAATAGGCTATCTTGTTTTTGATAATTTGCATGATCTGGGTTGTTAACAGTATTTCCCTCTTTGTCTTTCTTCATAACAGGTGGGATGGATATTGTGCCCTTGATATAATCTTGAAGGCCATGCCCTTTCAAGGCTGTATCAATTTGGTACTTCCACAAGATGTAGTTATCTTCAACGAGAGGGATGATTATAACATTGCTCTTGAGTTTGACAAGGGATGGTGCAGTTTCCCTTTCCTCATTTCTTGATGTTGCCGATGTTATGCCATCATCATCACAATCCATTGCAGAAATATTGATAAGAACTGATTATTGCCTTGCTTCTTGAACATGATAAATCAGGGGAATCTCGATGCGATCAGAAAGTTGACTGGAGCTTTCTTGATGTGGCACCGATGAATCTTGAAAAGAAAGATACTTAACTGTGCAGCCAGAAGTGGAGGTGAAGACTATGTTCTGATCCCTTCTTGGCGTGGCACAGTTAGGGTACAGATACAATGCTTGATCAGAGAGGTTGATCCCCAGTGATGAGAATAAATTCTGAGGGGAACGAAGTGATACTTCGTCTTCAGTGATGATCAGCAAAGAAAAATAAATGCCTTTAGGCGATTTAGCTCTGATACCATATTAAGAATTAATATGAATTGTAATTGAAAGAGATAAATTGTATTGATATTAATCAGAATTGTACAGAGGAAATACAGTAATGCAATATGTATTTATACAGAACATAGAATAATTTAGGCCCGGCTCATATATTTGGTGATCCATGTCTTTATACTTCAGTAGATTGCAACCCTTCGATCTTGCTAAATCTTACGGTGAGAATAAAATGAGAGCTAGGGTATAAGCTTGTTTGCCTTGTTGTGCTTTCTCTTCAGATATCATGCAAAGAATCATTTTCTATAACATAAGTGGAAGAAAAAGAAGGATAAATATCATGGAGTCCGGGACAGGATAATAATATTCCGAACAATCCAAATTATAGTGAAGGGCCCGCCCACCATCTATATAAACTTCAAACCTGTCATGCTCGTTATTAGCCAAAGTAGAATTCATCTACATCTATACACTCTTCTAAAATAATTAATCATTATGTCAACAGCTAACCAAGTTCGTGGACATGAGAAGAAACCAAGTACGAGAAATCCAGTGCCTAAACGAGGCCAAATCAAGACCAAAATATTAACTGATGTGTTCTCTGCTAATACAAGAGGTAATAGGAAACACTTTACTGGTATAGTAAGATTTAAAACTCTAGATTGTTGATGTAGAGAGTGGTATGGGCATAACTAACCAATGTATAAAAAAAGGATAACTAACCTCTTTTGGTTACTTGTGATCTGGTAAAAAAGGAATTTATTTCAGTATAGGTTAACAAAAGAAAATTAAAGAAGAATATGAAAAACAAAAATGCAAAATTTTATTCCTAAAACTATCTACGTAGAAATACCGATGTTGCAATTATAACTGCAAGAGTAGAATTCGAATGAGCTTATAGAAGTATTTGACATTTGGAATTTAGATGATTTCTTTACATATGCTATATCCATTAGCAAAACATCTATGTAGAATATTGAATATTGCTCCTTGTGTACATACAGTATAGTATAGTTTAAATTGTTTCTTACCTAAATGGAGGTCCAAAGAACAACCTTTAATTATTTGCTTAGCTTCTTCCAACCATTCAATGTAACCGGAACATATTCTCGTACAAGCGGACCTAAATAAGAAGATAACTTGACTGACCCATCTCCTATTGGTTCAGCTTTTCCATTAAACTCAACTTCAATTTGATTTGAAATATTTGAAGGAAGCCTTCTCACTTTAGTTTGCCCTTTATATTATTTTTTTTCAATTGGAACTACATCGACATTGCCAAGTCTCTTGTTTTCTACATCAACTTCAACATTTACTTCTTGTTGCACTGTATTATCGTTGACTGGTTGTGGATTGTCTTGAATTTGAACATCATTATTGTCATCATTCTTACTATTGTTCTTAACCACGGCCCTCTTTCTTTTTGGATTTTAACTCATTTTATGTAAATTAAAATGAAACCATTATAAACCAATCAAGAAAATGCCAATAGTATTGTATAAATTAGGTGATGTTGAACCCTGCTCAGTCACACAGCATATGCAATAATAACTTCAGTCTTAGTAGTTGGGAAATAAAGCAAAACACATCATTAGGTGCTAATACCACTTTAACTCTTACATATTACAGAGCATATGCAACCATAACTCTGTATGATATTATTGCGTAACGAGTTGCAAAAAGATGGTTGGAGCAGAACATACATCTTTTGTACATGTATCTATGCAACACAAGAAGGGTACATATGTTGGAAATAGAATGCTTCAGTAATGTGTCTACATATAAGAAGGAGGGTTAACTTTTCTCCTATTCAATCACAGCCACTCATACTCAAGATCAATGGTCATAATTCAGCCAGCATTCTATAAAGCTTTAAAGAGAACTGGGCTGTGCATCTACTTGGCCCATTTATCATATAACTCTGTATATATTACAGACATTTGTACACTGCTGATTATCATCATTTTTCATTGTATCAAATATCAAATACAAGTCTGTAACATTCAAGCAATAAAATCCAGTTTCATTCTTTTCAGAATCTCTGTATGAATCATTTCTTTGCAAAATCAAATATGGTATCAGAGCTACAATATGCATAACGGCATCAAGAAGATTCAATCAGAAAATCAAAGACAAGAAATCATCAGTAGAGTATATCTTTTCTTCTCATTAGATTAGATTGTTGGAATTTCTAATATAAGTGTAAATGAAATACACTTGTCCCATATCGTCAAAACTAAAAAACAAAGCTAAGTATATAAATAGCTTTCTCATGAGGAGGTTGGGGCCTTGGGGCTCCCAAATGTGTGCTTTGTTGTGAGGAGGGAAGTCATGCTTCACCATACGCGCGCGCCGCCGTCCGTCCGACCGGGATGGGTTTGGGTCTAAAATGATCCTATTTTTATTTAAAACTGGGCCGGGTTTTAACAAAAAACAATATCAGGCTGTGCAAACGGGTGCAGACCTATTGTGAGGATGCGGACATGGTTTTTGACTTAGGAGGTGCGACTTTCGAAAGTGGGCATGGGTTTTTTGGCGAACAGATGCATCACATAGCAGATGGAAGCGGGTACAACCCGTTAGACGCGAGCGGGTGCAGATGGAAGCAGGTACTTCCGAAAGCTTACGTCTGTTGTATCTTGGGAGACTTTGAATAAAGTCTTAAGGAAATTGTTACGACAAGCCTTAGACAAAATTTCCTTCTTCAACTGGTTATATTTCAATTTGATTTATATATTTATATATATATATTTATATATCATTTTCGTTTCTACGTTGTACTATTTATTTAAACAGTATAACGTTTGATTTATCACTATAGTTATTATTACTATAGTTGTTAGTTTGTTGTTGTAATTAATTACAACATACTTATTATTAAAAATAGCTAATACAGAATTCCAAAGTAGTGGAAATCTGATTTGTAAACTTGTGAGACGAGTTTATTATTGATAAGTCTCTGTTTTGGTATACTAGACGTATAATATCTTAAGACTTTCCTGTTTTCACTAAAACAGAGATGACAAAGTTAAACTATCAACAAAGGCTACTACTCACAACAGGTCTGATCCGTTCAAAGGAGATGGTGATGACTTCATAACATGGCAAAATCAAATGTTGTTTTATCTCACCACGCTAGGGCTGCAGAAGTGCATCGAGGAGGATGAACCAAGGCCTAAAGACAGACAAACTAGAGAAAAAGATGCGGCTGTTTTTCTCGGAATTGACTCATGGAAGCATTCAGACTTCCTGTGCCGAAACTACATGCTAAATTGTCTGGATAAAGTACTATATAAAGTATATCAGCCACACCAGACAGCAAAATCCTTGTGGACTGCACTTGCACATAAATACAAAATGCAGAATGTCAGTTTGAAGAAGTTCATAGTAGATAAGTTTATGGAATACAAAATGGTTGACTCCAAATCCGTAACTAGTCAAGTGCAAGAACTCCAACTCATAATTCATGAACTTGAAGCAGAAGGACATAAAGTTGGAGAATCCTTCCTTGTTGAAGCAATAACAGGGAAATTACCACCATCCTGGAAAGACTGCCGCAATTATCTGAAACATAAGAAAAAGGAGATTTCCATAGAAGATCTTATTGTCAGACTAAAAATTGAGGCTGATAACCATGGAGGGACAAAACAAAGCGAAGAGGCATTTGTGGCAGAAGAGTCAAAGAACAAAGGGCATTTCAAGGAAAACAAGAAGAAATTCCCGTAGAAGAGAAAAGCGCCTGAAAACAAACCCAAAGACAACAAACGAACCAAGAAGTTTAATGGCGAGTGTTGGGTTTGTGGAAAAGCAGGACACGCCGCTAGAGATTGCAGACACAAGAAGGAACGCAACTCAGAGGCAAATATGGTGGATAACATGGAAGTAGACGAGTCTAACTTTTCAGCAGTTATATCTGAATGCAATTTGGTTCAGAACCCTAACCAATGGTGGGTGGACACAGGCGCTACTCGTCATGTTTGCTCGGAAAAATCCATGTTTTCTACATACCAGAAATTCGATCAGGAAGAAAAACTCTACATGGGTAATTCTGCAGTTTCCATGATCGAAGGCAGTGGCACAGTAATCCTCAAGTTTACTTCTGGAAAAACTGTCAAGTTGAATGACGTGCTCCACGTTCCAGACATACGCAAGAATCTCTTCTCTGGTCCAGTGCTATCAAAGAAAGGATTCAACATGGTCTTCGAGTCAGACAAGATGGTACTGTCCAAAGCTGGAATGTATATAGGAAGGGGATATTTATGTGATGGCCTATTTAAGGCAAATGTAGCCGTTGTTGGCAATAAAACTATGTATTCTGATTATGCTATTAATAAAATTGAAGTTTCTTATTTGCTTAAGCATGAAATTTTACTATGGCATGATAGATTAGGACACATAAATTTTCGAAAAATGAAAAAACTATCAAACTTGGGATTAATTCCGAAATTCCAAGTAGATAAAAACTACAAATGTGAGACATGCGTAGAAGCAAAAATGGTCAAAAACCATTTCATACAGTTCATAGAAGCACCGAACCACTAGGTTTGGTTCATACTGATTTATGTGATTTCAAATCATTACCTACAAGAGGTGGGAAAATGTACTTTATTACCTTTATTGACGATTATACACGATATTGCTATGTATATCTTTTAAATAGCAAGGATGAAGCAATTACATCGTTTATGAAGTACAAAGCTGAGGCAGAAAATCAGTTAAATAAAAAGATCAAGATATTGATGCGGTGCGGAAGTAGTTTGGACTCCAAACCGTTTGATGCGGTGCGGAAGTAGTTTGGACTCCAAACCGTTTGATGCGGTGCGGAAGTAGTTTGGACTCCAAACCGCACCAAACCGACCCGCGCCCACCCCTAGTTGTGAGGATGCGGACACGGTTTTTGACTGAGGAGGTGCGACTTCCAAAAGCAGGCGCGGGTTTTTTGGCGAACAGATGCATCCATTAGCAAACGGAAGCATGTACAACCCATTAGACGCGAGCGGGTGCGACTTATGGTAGCAACGGGTGCGGCCCGTTAACGAACATCAACAATGAAAGGCAACAGGTGCAACCCGTCAGGCGGACGCGACTGTTCGAAGGGGTGCAGATGAAAATATAAATAGGGGAATACTGATCACATTCTCAATCGAATTGAATTCGGGTTTTTTCTTCTGCTTCTCTCTCCTACTATTATCTTTAATTATCAATCACAGAGTGACATACCCACCACAATCTCGAGCAGCTTACGTCTGATGTATCTTGGGAGACTTTGAATAAAGTCTTAAGGAAATTGTTACGACAAGCCTCAGACGAAATTTCCTTCTTCAACCGGTTATATTTCAGGTTGATTTATATATTTATATATATATATATATCATTTTCGTTTCTACGTTGTACTATTTCTTTAAACAGTATACCGTTTGATTTATCGCTATAGTTATTATTACTATAGTTGTTAGTTTGTTGTTGTAATTAATTACAACATACTTATTATTAAAAATAGCTAATACAGAATTCCAAAGTATGGAAATCTGATTTGTAAACTTGTGAGACGAGTTTATTATTGATAAGTCTCTGTTTTGGTATACTAGATGTATAACATAGATATCATCATTTGAGAAGAAGATTCAGCCAACAAATATCATTGCCTCTCCAGTTCTGATCATTTGGCTGCAACAATATTCCTTAGTGAATCTGAGTTTGAAACAACATAAAAAAATCAAAGAAATCAAAGTCAAGAATTCAGAAAACATCAACACAAATCAAAGAAAGTGCCATTCCAAAAAGAACTCATCAGAAAAGATATCATCATCTGAGATCTTTGGGTGCAACAAACCTGTTTGTGCTCTATCTCTGGTTCTTGATCATGTTCCTTATCAAGAAGCTACTGTTTCTGTTTCCTTTCTTTTCCTTTGTCTCTGGTGAATATTTGTGATCATCATGTCCGAAGAAGCCCACTCAGAAACCCCAATTAGTGGAAGTGAATCTCAGCACACCACTTCAAATGCAGAGAAACTGGTTAAAACTGTAATCAGTCTTCAAAGTCAACTAATTACAGTTCACTTAAATGAAGACAATTATCTTTTGTGGAAGCTGCAGGTGGAGACAACCATTCAAGGATATGGACTCGAAGGATTCATTCTTGGAACCCTTCCTATCCCCCCAAAGTGCATCACTGATCAAGAAAACAAGATTGTTAGCAATGAGGGATATGTTCAACATCATAGGCAAGACAGACTTATATGCTCATGGTTGTTATCATCTATAAATGCAAACTTACTAACACATGTTATAGGCTGTAAAATTGCAAGTGATATATGGTCAACTATTGAAAAGGTTTTTAACTCACAATCAGCAGCAAAATATTATTTCATAAAAGACAGCTTCACAATATCAAGAAAGATAGTCACGGTATGAGAGAGTATCTGTTCAAGATTAAGTCTATATGTGATACATTAGAAGCAGCTAATCAGAAGGTCTCTAATTTAGAACAGATCATGACTATACTGAATGGGCTAGGTGATGAATATGAAGCTGTGGTGGCTATTATAACGTCTCAAAGAAATTTACCATCAATAGATGATGTGCATTCTATTTTGCTGTCACATGAGGCAAGAATTGATATAAAGAAACCACAAGAATATGATTTGTCTGCCAATTTTGCTGCAAACTATAAGGGCAAAGGCCAGAATAACAGCAGAGGCGATCAGTCCACTCAAAGAGGAGCATATTCAAATAGATCAAGAGGAAGGGGTAGATGGAATAACAATAACAGACCCAAATGCCAAATCTGTGAAAAATTTGATCACACAGCAGCAAAATGCTATTTCAGATTGAATCTTAATTATGTTCCAGGTCAGGGGTCCAACAATCAAAGAAACTCAAACTACCGTGCCAATATGGCACACATTCAACAAGATACAAGTAATCAGTCAGACATGAAAACCTCTTAAACTGAAATAGCAAGAGTAGAACATATTCAGGATGAAGATTGGTATCCTGATTCAGGAGCAACCAATCATATCACCAACAATTTGACTAATCTCAATCTTGGAAAGAAGGAGTATAAATGTATGAATACAATACATATGGGTAATGGCAAATTTGTTGCAATTACACACACTAGTAGGTCTTATATCATGGGTAAAAGAC
Organism: Allium fistulosum; assembly: GCA_030737815.1. NCBI lineage: Eukaryota > Viridiplantae > Streptophyta > Magnoliopsida > Asparagales > Amaryllidaceae > Allium > Allium fistulosum. The sequence continues at coordinate 75,110,437 of CM060903.1, forward strand.
AACCGTATCCTAATAATATGTTGAGGGTACCACTTATCAGAAAAAACTTACTGAGTGTGTCTCAATTTGCAAGAGATAATAATGTCTATTTTGAATTTTATCCACATCACTGCTTAGTTAAGGATATTCTAACTAAGGAAATACTTTTGTAGGGTAATCAGTGTAGGGGGCTGTACAAGTTCAGTGTGGATAATTCAAGAAAATCAGACTTTAAAAGAAATTGGTGTAATAATTCTGAAGTCAAACAGTATGAAACTAGTGAGACATTTGATAAGTGGCATTGTAAACTTGGATAGCCAAATGTCACAATTGTTAAGCGTGTATTGAATAAGAGTAACATTTCTGTTGATAATATTTCTTTACCATACATATGCACATATTATCAGATGGGTAAGAGTCATAAGCTACCATTCATAGATTCAAAAACTCAATACAACAAACCACTTGAATTGGTAGCTACTGACCTATGGGGTCCTGCCCCTATACACATAGATTATGGATATAAATATTATATCTCTTTTGTTGATACTTATTCTAGATATGTGTGGATATATTTTTTAAATTCAAAATCTGAAACTCATAGTGCAGTTTTACAATTCATAGCACATGTAGAAAATCAAACAAACTGCAAGGTCAAAAAATTTCAATCTGATGGTGGAACAGAGTATCTACCATTAAAGGAGTTCTTTCAAAAAAAGGGAATTAATCATAGAACAACATGCCCCTATACATCTGAGCACAATGGTCTTATTGAAAGGAGAAACAGAAAAATTGTTGAAACTGGTCTTACTTTATTGGCTCAAGCTCTATGCCATTAAAATTTTGGCCTGATGCTTTTGCTACCGCAGTCTACTTGATTAATAGACTGCCATCAAAAGTTTTGAATCTAAAATGTCCTATTGAAGTGTTGTTTAATATTAATCCAGATTATCCCAGTCTTAAGGTGTTTGGGTGTTTATGTTTTCCATACATTAGATCCTATAATGCTCATAAATTGAATTTTAGGTCATCCCCGTGTACATTCTTAGGATACGCTGTCAATAAAAAGGGATACAAATACTTAGATAGAAATGGTAAACTTTTTATTTCTAGACATGTGGTTTTCAATGAAAGGATTTTTCCTTTTAGAGAAGAAAATATCAAAACCACAAGTAAAGTGTATAGTACAAAAGAGTCTTTACCACCAATACCTAGTCCACCATTTGAAGTGATACAGCCTCAGGGAGAAGTTGTTCATCAGAGTAACAGACAGGAAGCAAGCTATCCTGACTCTCAAAGTCATGAGTTCAGACATGAATCACCAGATACTCAAACAAACTCAGTCTATGTACCTGATCAATCATCTCAACAAGGAGCAAATGCACAACTAACATCTCATCAAACCCAAGTCAATTCACAAATCAGTGATACAGATACTCAATCAGAAATAGAGAGAACTAGTCATCATCAAAGTACAGATGGTACCCGGCATCACATGATTACAAGATCAAGGAGTGGCATTGTAACGACCTGGAATTTTGGATATTTGAAATTGGAATATTTAATTGATTTTAAATATTCAGGTGTTGATTTTTAACTTGAATTTCAAATATAACCATTTATCAGATAATTAAATTATTGAATTTAATTATTGGAAATTGGATAAAATATTGAATCTTGTTTTTAGCTTGTTAAAAATATTTTAAAGGCTTGTAAAATTTATATTGATAGCAATAAAGAAATTAAAAGTTTCTAACTTGAATTTTAAAGTGATTTTCTCAGTTTTAAAATATATCGTTTAAAGTAACGTGTAAAAATAGCCTTTCGAGATACAGTCTCGGATTTTGACGAAACTAGTTCCATTGGATCCGTAATAGTGTTTTATTAACGGATTTCAAATTTTGTAGCTTTCGGAGTTGTCGTGTGGTCGTACGGTATGTAAACGTGCTGAATTTATATCGAAAATTCAATATAATAATCGATCCAAAAAGCTATCTTCTCCATACAATCGAGTTAGGACTCGAAACCTTTTCCATTGCGTTCAGAATAGGGGTATAACATTATAAACGCCTAGCGGCACGCCTCGATAGGAGGTCAAGATTTTTTAGTTGCATTTTCGAGACGATTTAAAAATTAAAATTTATTTATATATATATATATATATATATATATTATGGACATTTATAATCAAATCAGAACTTTATCCCTTTACCTCAAAATTACTGTAGCAAGCATATTCAAACACGTAAGGACATTTTCACAAGCCAACATCAATTATTGTCCCCCTCCATTCTTTTTAAAAATCCTAGCCGAGCTTTCATAATCTCAGAGAAAAAAAAGGGGCAGATAAATCAATCGCAACCCGCTCATTCTTTCTTCCCTTTTGTCCTTCAATACAGACCAACGATAAATCAATCTCTTTCGATAAACCAATCTCCAGTTTTATCCTTCAATTCAAACGAGATAAATCAATTGAATGAATAGAGGAAGTCTGCTCATGATCGAAGTCGCTGTCAAAGGGAATCGACTTTGCCAGTTCGATTCAAGGGAAAAGGGCGAATCGAGTTTAATTTGAATCATCTCGAAGGATGTAGGGAGGCTCGAGCGCGTTAATGGCGTTGAGGCAAGGGCAGTTAGGGTTTTCGTCCTGTAAGCGGCTCGGCATGGGTCGCGGGATTGGGATGGTGCGACAGCGCGATGGGGTGGTCGATGGCAGTGTCGATCGAGTTGGCGATGGGCTCAGGGGAAGTCCGAGTGTGCTGCGATGATTTTGAGTTTTGGTGATATCGTGTGTTACAGCAGAGGTCGGTGGTTGTGGGGAAGTCTGTTAGGTATATTTTATAGCTTCGTTTGAAATTAAATGTTAAATTAGATTTTTAAATTCAGAAATTTAAAAATATATTTCAACTATAAACTGTTTTAAGGGAAATTTATAACAGTAAGGTACAGAACAATTTATTTTGTTCAGTTTAAAGATTTTTTATATATTATATATATACGTATATATATAGAGAAAGGAAAAAGGAAGGATTTTGAAATCAGATTTTTATTTTTATAAATATATATATTAAAGAAGAAAAGTTTTACAATAAAGAAATCTACAGTTTTGTTATTTATAGAAAAAAATATGAATAAAAATACATCTATATAAAAAGATATACGTACCCGTTTTATTTTAAATGCACATGGATAAACAGTAAACATATATATAGAAAAGATTTTGAAAATAGAAATTTTAAATATTGAAAGGATTCATAAAAATTAGATTTTTAAAATGTAAATAGGTTTTTTTATAAGTATATGTATGTATTTTCAAATTGAAAAATAAAGTAAACATACATATACACATTTTTTTAACTTACTAGTTTAATTTTAAAATAGAAATAAAAATAACGGATTTGGTGATTAATGTGTTTAATTAACTTATTTAATTTATTTTAGTTACTAAAAGATTTTTAAAAGGGAAATAATTAGTTTAAAATAAATAATTAGTTAATTAAATTATAAAATAGCAATTGATGGTTCGATTATTTCGAATATTGATAAACCGTATAAATGTTTATACAAGGTCAAAAATCGTGAATCAAATTAGGATTGAAGTGGATGGCAAACGAAAATAAAGGTGAAATTTTCTCACTCATTTGGATAACCTTATTTAAATTTAAATGTTAAATTTAAATTATTGGATGCCTGAGTTGATTGATAAGTTTATAATTTAGCTATTGGATGATATTATATATATAGTAGTATATATTAGTATTGGAGTGATTGATATTCCCGCATTATATAGCGGATGAGACCCTATGCGCCCCGCATAATAGCGGATGATTCTATATACCGCGATATCCCCCTCAAAGTGGGATTGGTATTTTATTTCTTGACTAACATCTGTGGCTGCAGGAAAACAGGTTGGAGGGATCCTACAGGATTCCTCAAAATATTTATTGTTTATATATATATATATATTGATATATGTTATGATGGATGAATTGATATGGTTTGGGTGTGAATTGAATTATTTAGTGTTAAATAGCATGGAAACTAAAATGGACATTTTAAATACCAGAAATAATTAAATTGAGGGAATTTAAAAGGGAATTTGAATAGTAAGTAATTATATTGTAAATTGGATTTATTCTAAAGGGATTTGAGTAGAATAAAAATATATTAACTAATTTGAGTTATACTTAGCTATTTGAAAATTGGTTTAAGTGGAGATTTGAAATTAATTATATATAAAGGGCTTGACGAGATATGGATAAATAGAATTCGGAATAAAATGGAATTTATTAAAGGGTAAAATTTTAAAATGGAATTATAAATAAAATTGGTTTTTATAAATAAGTGGAAAACTCAGGGGAGTTTATAAATTTATAAACGGGGTTTATAAATAAGATAGATTGATATCAGTGGATATGTTAAAATATAAGTTATGGCGTGAATTTATACCGAGATATGAAATTTGTTTTGGAAAGAAATAGTGGAATTTTTTCGAATGTGAGAAATGGTGATATGGTCGGGGTGATACGAATCAAGAGGAATCTATGAATTGAATTGGTAAAAATTGGATTTTCTAAAAATAGACTTTTGTTGAATAAACTGAAATTATTTTAAACGGGATTTTAAATTACTATACTATATAACTTTAAACTGAAGTTAGTTATTTTAATACATATTTTTTTTAAAAGTAAACCATTATTATTATTTCATATATATATATATATAGAATTTTAAATGTTTTAAAATTCAATTATGAATCCTCTCGAGATGGGAAGCGAAGTTAATTAAAAAACGAATATGATTTTAGGGAAAAGATCTTATAATGGTATTATGGAATTTAAATAAATCTCTAAAGCATAAGATAAGCGAACTTCGAAAGGTGAAATAAAGTTCACAAGGGGAGTAGAAGTGAAACTAGAATTTTAAATAAGCAGGAATGGCTTTGGAAATATTAAAAGAAATTAACTAAGGAGTTCTGGAATTCATAGAATTCATGGGGAACGAGTGGGGAATTTGCAAATAAAATTGTAAATGATTTTCTTTTGAAAAGAAATAGAAAACAAGTGAATATTTTCCAAGTGTTGAATAACTAATGAAGTGGGAAAAATATTCTAAGTATTGGGCAAGGGTTGAAATTTTTTCCGTGGGAATAAAAGGAGTTTGAAAACTATTTCCAAAGTATGGAAATAATATCTTGAGTAGATATTTTGAAATAAATAATTTGGGAAATTATTTAAGGCCTAATGGTTGCTTGTGGATGTTATATGATAGTTAAATAACGGACTATCAATATTGGTCATTACGCCGATCGTTTCGAAGGGACCGGGATTGGATTTAATTATCCAAAAACCACTTCGATCCGGTTGAATGTTTGCGAATGAATACCATGAAGATGATGAAGACGGTGATTCGGTTTGTCCAGACCCAGGACAACTTGTATGGACGAATGCTATCAGACCATCGTCATTGGAGGACGGTGAGCATTCTAAGTGAAGGTGCTCTTTAAAAAGGTAACGCTTAACCTCAAGCCTCATCAACCGGGAATGGCTAAAACAGGGGAGGTGCAGCAAGGATAAGTGGGTAGCACCCAAGTAGGGTAAGGTCATCCCTGTCTAGAGTCCCTTTATTTTTCGACTGTGTGGCAATTGTTAGCTCCAACCGCGGGGTGATCTTATTCGGACTATCCAGTAAGGGGTAGCTCCGGTCTTGTGTTGCAGGGGATCGGGAGTGGTCCTTGGTACGCTGATCTAGGCCAGGTACTGTGATGGGCGGTACTCCAGCAGCCTTGCCATTGTATGGAATCCAATCTCCAATAAGTGCCCGTACGGTTTTGATTGTGCCCAACTATGCTGGAACGTGAGATGTAAGCATTTCAACTAGAATCTATTTTACTTTCTGTAGACACTATTATAATATCTGACGAATTTGATAAAAATGTTTTGGTTATCGTAAGGTAAAAACCCGACATATTTATTTGTAGCGTGGTCTTATGAGATACCTTTGTTTCAAAGGATTTTCAAAGAAATATAATAATCCAATTGAGTGTGATTTTCTCACGCTGGTTTTCCAAAGAAATATAATAATCCAACTGACTCGGGTGTTGTTTTATTATGATGCTCGGGTCAGACCGAGTTGTATAGATTCAGGATAAAATGCTATGGAGCTTAAGAGGCGAGTTGGATGACAGAGACGTATCTCCGTACTTGAATTATTATTTCCGCTGTGTAAGGACAGATAATAAGCTGTCCAAAGTGATGGGTGATTGTTGTACTCTGATAATGGAATGTATATAACAGTACAGATTTCTTTGTATTTAAAAGCTATAATTATATGTTGTATTTTGTTCCGCTGCGATTGTGAGACTCTGATTTTGTTTTATTTTTCTTCTTCTTCTACCACTTCTTCTTTAACCCTGAAGACTCGTATTTCCATCCACTATGAGTTGAATTGAGGTGGAATATTGTCGACTCAAAGGGGTACAGATTTGCGGGCCTTTACACTTGGTATCAGAGCTGAAGGTTAAGCGAGAACCTTGGCTCTGGTGGGGATTACTCATTAGAGATAGAGTCAGTAGTACTCTAGAATGAGTTTGAGCGTATTAATAGATATGTGCGTGCATTTGTTAGTGAATATAAATGGTTTTATATTGTGTTGATTGATTTATTAAGTGGCTTAAGAACCTTGGTCGGACTGTCTGCACAACTATATCGAAGGGGTTTCTAAAGACTTGAATAGAACAATTCGACATAGTATTGTTTTCGAAAGGGGTGCATGAAATAATTTTACCCAAAGTAATATATTTTGATATAAAAGAAAATAATTTTCTGAAATTATTACATATGATTGAAATGTTTGGATGATAACATTATAGTCAAACAAGATTTTAAAATCTGAAATAGATTATATAACTAATAGGAGAATTTGTATAAGTATAAATTGTACAAATGGATTATAATTGGGATTGAACTTAAACGGGAAGCTGGAAGTTTAAGTTCCGGGGTGTTTGAAGGAAAATGAAATTTAACTTGGATTAAGTTGAAAATAAAATTTTAATTTTTGAAATTAAATTAATGGTGATTTGAAAGAAATAAATTAGTAAAGTGGATTAGTTAAATGGATTAAATTTTAGTTAAATGGATTAAATTTTGGATGTGATTGAATTAGAAAATAAAAATTTAGTGGATTGAGAAATAAAATTTAATCAAATTGAATTTAACTAAACTAAAGGAAGTTGAGTTGAAATAAAATTAAATTGAAATAAAATTCAGTTGGGTTATAAATGATATTGAATAAAATAAAATTCTTACTTAAGTAAATAAAAGTAAGTTGAATAAGATTTGGATTGGAATAAATGAATTGGAATAGCTCATAAAAGATGGATTGAATAAAGATATGCTTGGGCTATAAATAAATGTATAGTCTTGAGTTAATAACGAAATGAGAATGTGCTTGATTTTAAATGGATAGAAGTATGAAAAATATAAGTGTGTGACTTATAAAAAAAATGGAGAAGTATAATAGTAAGCCAAAATAAAATTTGTTTGTATTTTGGAAAATGAAATAGAAATCCTAACTTGAATTATGAAATAGAATTGAACTCAAGTAAAATAATGAAGTGATTTTTGAAGATAAAAATCAAATATCGAATTGAAAGTTGGGAGTGGAATAATTAGTTAATTAAATGAGATTTAAATTGGTTAAATAGAAGTTGAATTGTGAGTTAATAAAATTGGATTGTGAATTAAAAGTGAATGGTAGAAATAGAACTTGAGTTATAAATAATATTCAACGTATATTGTTAGTGAATTAAATATAATTAAAGTTGTTGTCGAATGAAATGGAATTGGATTAAAATAGAAATGATTTGAGTTGCAAATAAAACCCAATTCGAGTGTAAATGAGTTAAATATGACCTTGGATATTATTAAAATGGATAAAGAGAATGAGGTAATTGAATTAACTGGAATTTGATTAGATGAGAATCAAATTAAATGGAAGTGAACTTAAGTATGAAGTTGGAATAAATTGAAGTAAATTAACTTAAGTTTAAAGTTAATAGAAGCTTGGCTTCGAGTAAAAAAGTGAAAGCCATTAAATAAAAGTTTGGGTTAAATTGATTTGGGGAAATGGTTATTAATATAAGCATGGAATGTTGTCAAGCTTAATGAAACGGTTTTAAATGAAACCAACACGAGAATGGAATGAAATGCCAGTGAATGGATTGGGAATAAATTAGAAATGGAATGAAATTAATATAAATTGTATTGGAATCAATTTAAAATGGTTATAAGCTTAAGTGATTGTTTATTTGCATAAATATCGACGAAATTGCATAGAAATAATTGTCGTTTGACGTAAACGAGATTAAATAAAATTCTAGAAAATGATAGAAGTAAATAAAATTGATTTTTGGAATCAATTGAAATAAATGTGAGTTCGTTTGGGTTAAAAAGGAATTGAATGTAAGCAATTGAGTTGAAACCCATTTAAATTAAATGAAAATGATATATGAATTTGTTGGAAGCAATTAAAATTAAAATTGGAATCTTATAGGTTGCTTATAAATATTGTTTAATCTGCATTGCTTATAGAAACTCATATGTTTTGCTAGTTAAACATGTAAAATGTTATTAAGTTACATGATTTTGGTACTTACGTGTTTAAATTGAGTAAGTACAGGTATCTAGAGGCCGTTTGGCTGGATTTTGGTCGCGCTAATTGCTAAATAAATAAGCCACTTCCTTAAAAATGCTAAATAAAGGTACGCCTACGCAATAAAAGATAGGAAATATGAAATATTGTTTTGTTTTTATTTTTCCGACCGGGTGGGTTGATGTATATATATTTATCTCTCTTGTAAAATTGCAAAAGCTCCTCCGTACAAGGGAGACTGCCAAAATTCTTTGGAAATTTTGGGAGTTAGAAATTTTTTGAAAACTTTTGAAATTTTTTTTGTTAATGACGAACGATTTCAAATTGAAATTGAAATAAAGAGATTTTGGAGTTGGAAATTGAAACTAATTGTTTAGTTTGAACTAAAGAATTAGAAAAGTGAATATCGAGTCTTCACTAAGTGAGTTTTAGTAAGTTAATGGGTTTGAGGAGTTCTTTCTACCTTAGCAATTTCGAGGATGAAATTCTTTTAAGGGGGGAGGAATGTAACGACCCAGAATTTTGGATATTTGAAATTGGAATATTTAATTGATTTTAAATATTCAGGTGTTGATTTTTAACTTGAATTTCAAATATAACTATTTATCAGATAATTAAATTATTGAATTTAATTATTGGAAATTGGATAAAATATTGAATCTTGTTTTTAGCTTGTTAAAAATATTTTAAAGGCTTGTAAAATTTATATTGATAGTAATAAAGAAATTAAAAGTTTCTAACTTGAATTTTAAAGTGATTTGCTCAGTTTTAAAATATATCGTTTAAATTAACGTTTAAAAATAGCCTTTCGAGATACAGTCTCGGATTTCGACGAAACTAGTTCCATTGGATTCGTAATAGTGTTTTATTATTGGATTTCAAATTTTGTAGCTTTCGAAGTTGTCGTGTGGTCGTACAGTATGTAAACGCGCTGAAATTTATATCGAAAATTCAATATAATAATCGATCCAAAAAGCTATCTTCTCCATACGATCGAGTTAGGACTCGAAACCTTTTCCATTGCATTTGGAATAGGGGTATAACATTATAAACATCTAGCGGCATGTCTCGATAGGAGGTTAAGATTTTTTAGTTGCATTTTTGAGACGATTTAAAAATTAAAATTTTTATATTTAAATTTTTGATGGACATTTATAATCAAATCAGAACTTTATCCTTTCACCTCAAAATTACTGTAGCAAGCATATTCAAACACGTAAGGACATTTTCACAAGCCAACATCAATTCTTGTACCCCTCCATTCTTTTTAAAAATCCTAGCCGAGCTTTCATAATCTCAGAGAAAAAAAAGGGCAGATAAATCAATCTTAACCCGCTCATTTTTTCTTCCCTTTTATCCTTCAATACAGACCAACGATAAATCAATCTCTTTCGATAAACCAATCTCCAGTTTTATCCTTCAATTCAAACGAGATAAATCAATTGAACGAATAGAGGAAGTCTGCTCGCGATCAAAATCGCTGTCAGAGGGAATCGACTTCGCTAGTTAGATTCAAGGGAAAAGGGCGAATCGAGTTCAATTCGAATCATCTCGAGGGATGTAGGGAGGCTCAAGTGCGTTAATGGTGTTGAGGCAAGGGTAGTTAGTGTTTTCGTGCTGTAAGCGGCTCGGCATGGGTCGTGGGATTGGGATGGTGCGGCTATGTGATAACCCTGATTTTATGAACAAGTTTTATAATTTAATTTAATATACTTGTTTGAATTATTTTTGGTTGCCTAGGAAAATATATATGATAAGTTGACCATAAATGCATTGGGTAAATATTGATATGTATACAAGATGATATAATACATATGTACATACTTCTCTGAAAAAAAGAGGCAGAAAATTATTTGTAAGCTAAAGAAAACTATAGATACATGAACATAACATGATTATTACAGATATGAATGTGTCATTGAAACAAAGTCTAGAATAAGGAAAATAAAGGTTTAGGCAAGGATAGAAATATAGATATTGTACAGGCATTTTAAACAAAGGCTGGCTAAAGAAAAATTATTAGAAATTGCATGAAAATAGTATGAGTTGTTGAATAAATACTTTATCCACTTTTAGCAATTTTCTTAGCTTTTATAGAGATCATGCAAATGTGGTGACTGGGGTAATAAAGTGTAATTTCTGTTAATAGAACCAGGGACCATTTACCCATCTGCTCTTAAAATAGAAAGAGAGGCTGATCATAAGTGGTAGGGTAAAATTGACATTGGGTAAATTTTAAAACCCTAGAGGCAGCCAAGGTCTTGTATAAAAGAGGGTTAAGGATGAAAGGATCTGTCACCATTTTCTTTAAAATAAATATACAGAAATATAGATAGTTAGCAAAAGAGAAAAATTGAGAAGCACTGGCCATTAGAGACAAGTAGGAGATAGCAGATCAAAGGAAAAGGATTAAGGTGAGTAACCTCACTGAAAATTGGCATTAAGTCCTGAATATTGAGGCAGCCTAAATGGTTTTATATTTTAATTAATCTGTGCTTATTTTATGATATTGGTGTTGATGATCTGTTTAAATATTTTGTGTTAATATACCCAGAAAATATATTGATGGCTTTCATGTTTGAATGATTATTGTGTCATGAATTATCTTTGAGATGAGATGCTCTCTTTATGTGACTGCTGCATATAGGTTAATTCATGGAAACTCCAGGGATATATGATATAAATCTATGGTCTAAAAATGGAAAAAAATAGATGGGGCTGTAGCATAAAGTGGTTGCCGCTTATGTCTCAAGAATAAACATGGTAACATAGAAGTGCAATGTTATACTTGTGCTGAACTTCTATGATTACAAATAAATCCAGATAAGAATATAAGCTTGTGGTTTAGTCAGATCTTATGAATCTGTGAGTATCTGATTAAGCCAGAGGTAAATGGATGCATCAAGGCAAATTATATATGACCATATCTTTATAGGCATGATTCCCCAAAACCCATGATTTAAATAATATGTACATTGAGAAATCAAACTAGCTTGTATGAATAAATCTATGATTATGAAAAGATGATCAGTTATTCTTTGAACATATGCATGATGGTTGAGTTATTTATTTCCTCTGATTAATTTATGAGATGCAGAAGGGATTAGCATAAATGGGGGAAAAAGGGAAGGTAAGCACTTAGTAACTTAACTAAGGATTTGGATCTTAGGGCTACAAAGTATGGCTTGGCAAGGGAAATATTGCAAGCTCACACATGGTATGATTATACCCAGGGGCCTGAGTGTGCTGGGTTAACAGTGAATATGCCCCAGACAGTGTGTGTTTTAATAGAAGGAAAGTAGCTAAAGTCCATCATAAAATACCTGAGATTGAATTTGGAGAATAAGTTCACAGGTAGGTTTGGGTAAAATCCCTGATAGCCAGAAAGTTATAAATAGGGAAAGTGATTAAATGATAATCATATTGGTTGGTTTAGAGTATTCTATTGAGAATTACATGTTTGTGCTCTCTGAAATAATCCATTGAATTATGTATTATTATGTTATGCATTAATGAACATGCACAGGTGATAAAGGAATGTATACAAGAGAAACATTGCTTTACCTTATCTGTTTTATAAAGTTATTTAAATTTTCAGTAAGATTATTCATACCAGACAATTTAGTCTGACCCTTTGTGTGTTTGTATACCATTGGGTGTCTCATCTTTTTATGAGGCAGCTCGTGGTGATTGTGCATGTAAATAGGCATTTTCTTGATCAAGAATTGGATGAATTAGCTGCTAAGGAATTGGATATAATAGTTACAGACTCAAGGAAATTAAAATAGATGTTAAATTGAACTTATGTTATGAAATGTTAGTTAAGTTGTTTGGGAGGAAACTGATGTAATGTTATTTTCTGTTTGCAAGTATTGAACTACTCATGAGATTGCTGTTAAAAGTTGTGAGATGCTTTTAAGAATGTTTGATTTAGTGATACAAGTTCTAGTATTAACTTCTGGAATGCTTAACAAAAATGTGCAATGCTAAGGATAATCTGGAATGATCTGTAGACTGGAAAATTAAAAGATTAGCTTGATATCCTTTGTAAGAACTTATGGAAAAATAAAGGTAGGATGTAAAGAACAGAGGGGCACCCAGAAACCCAGATTAACTTGTATGATTTTTGTGCAAAGTAGCAAAAGAACTCAGGTTAACTTGACCAACTTTGCCAAGTCTGAGTTCAACCAGTCCGATATCCTAAGCTTACTGGTTAGGAAAGGTAACAAATGAAGCAAACTAGTAAACCAGGATTGTTGTATTGAAGAAAATAATTACCTGAAATCACACAGATACACACATGCACACAGAACACAGATACACACATGCACACAGAATACACATGCACACTTGCACAAGGGATAACTAAGTGTTCAGTAAATCTAAATTCATGGAACTGTAAACAAACCCCAAAAGAAAATTAGAGAAATAATATCTAGAATTTTCCCAAAATTATGTAAGACAGAAAAGCTTCTTTGGAAATTACTTTGCCATGAGAAAATTATATAGTGAATTTGAAAATAAATTCTCTGTATCCAAAACTCCTCTACTCTGATTAAAAAGAAAGAGGAAAACTCAAAGTAACATCTATATATGGTTTCATATAGGTGAGTTAGGTGATTTGATTACAACAATATTTTTATATTGGTTGAAAGATCCTGGATAGTAGAGAAAGGATGTTCTCTTGAGTAGATGATCACTGAATAAAACTAGTTTTTTTTTTAAAAAAAAACTTTGTGAAAAGTGGGTCATCTCAAATTTGGTATCAGAGCTATATTGATAAGTAACATAGTAAAAATCTTGAATGAACTTGGTTGTTTTGAATGTATGAAAGTATTGACTGTCTTGGATGCCTTGTCTTTATCTACTTATATTAATAAAATCTGTTATAATTAATAATAATAAGATGGAATAGGTTAACTTGTAAAAGATTAGATAAAATGGACTAACTCAAGTGTTGTATCCATAGAACTATGGTAAGACCCAGACAACAAGGGGTAGGACCAAGTGAACCACCCATGGTGAATATGCAAGATTTCATGAGAGCTATAAGGGATGGGGTAGGCAATAAGCTAGAAAATCCACATGAGGAGCTTTCTAAACTACTCAAGACTTTTACCAATCTTGGAGGCAAGACTTTTGATGGAACAGAAGGAATAATGGGAATTCAAAATTGGCTCAGAATTTTGGATAGAATCTTTGCTGATATGCAAGTTGAAGACCAAAAGAAGAGGCTAATAGCATCTAGACAATTGAGAGGAGCAGCTTTGGATTGGTGGGAAGTCATTATAGCTGGAAGACCTGAAGGAGAAGTGACATGGAACCAGTTTAAAGAAATGTTAGAAGGAAGATTTGTACCTGCATCAGCTAAAGAGTCTTTGCTGGAAGAATTCATTAAATTAAGACAGGGAACTATGAGTGTTACTGAGTATACCCAGAAGTTTGAATCTCTAGCAAAGTATGGTGCAGTGCTCATCACAACCAAGGAAGCTAAAAATGGCAGATACATCCAAGGATTGAATGCCAGTCTCAGTAGAGCCATGCTGCCATATAAGGATAGGACATTTGATCAAGTTTTAGATCTGACTTTGAGCCTTGAACAACATGATAAAGCCAGAGAAAATTTCAGAGCATTTAAAAATAACCAAAACAAGAAAGGAAAGCGTAGTTTCACCCTTATGATAAAAAGAAAATGGATGTAGCTTCCACCAAGCAATCAGAAGAAGTCAAAACTGCTGAGGTTAAAAAGAAGATCACTTGCTATAATTGTGGGCAAGAGGGACACATGAAGAATAGGTGTACAAATCCCAAACCAGCATTTTTCAAGTGTCATCTGTGTGGGAAGGAAGGGCACATAAGAAGGAACTGTCTAGAGCTGAGGCAAGGAAAGATGGGAATGTTGGAAGGAAAAAGCAAAATAACTGGAAGTCCAAATGTTGAAAATCATGGCCAAGTTGAAGGTACTTTGCTTATTCACTCAATACATTTTGCAGTAGTGTATGATACTGGGGCTACACACTCATTAATTTCCCATGACATTGTACAACAGCTAAAATTAAATTGTATGCTCGTAGATAAGCCCTTGCTTATTAAAAGTCCTTTAGGTAGTTCCTGTATATTGGGTATAATATGTAAACAATTAGGACTGAACATAGGGAGACATATGTTTGGTGCAGATCTATATGTGTTGCAATATCCAGGCATGGGAGTTATTTTAGGAGTTGATTGGTTAAAAAGATATAAGACAGTTATAAATATGGAGACCTCCACCTTATCATTAAAAACTTCTGATGGAAAAAGGGTAATTGTTCTTTATGAAGCAGATAAGAACAGAAGCATAGCCACCCTTGATAACTTGACTGGTGAGAAGCACATGCCTGCATTAGAAGAAATCCCTATAGTAAATCAGTATGCTGATGTATTTGGTGAGGTTAAGGGAATTGTTAACCATAAACCAGTAGAGTTTTCTATCAAACTAGTTCCATGAGCTAACCCAGTGGTTAAGAGGCCAACTAGAATGGGGCCTAAAGAACTAACAGAACTGAAAAAGCAGTTGGTTGAACTAGAAGAAAAAGGATTCATCAGACCTAGTAGCTCATCATGGGGAGCACCAGTGGTTTTTGTTAAGAAACAAGATGGATCTCTCAGATTATGTATTGATTATAGAGAGTTAAATAAAATCACAATTAAAAATAAATACCCCTTGCCAAGAATTGATGATCTTTTTGATCAATTAAGTGGTGCAAAAATATTTTCTAGACTTGACTTAGCTTCAGGATTTCATCAAATGAAAGTAGAAGAGGAGAGCATCAAGTATACTGCTTTTAATACTGGGTATGGACTTTATGAATTTTTGGTGATGCCCTTTGGCTTGACTAATGCCCCCTCTTACTTTGTTGATTTGATGAATAGAATTTTTAGAAAATATTTACATAAATTTGTATTGATATTTATTGATGATATACTAATTTATTCTAGAGCATGAGAATCATTTGCATATAGTACTACAGAAATTAAGGCAAGAAAATTTGAAGGCAAAATTTTCAAAGTGTACTTTTTGGCAAAATGAGGTAAAATTTTTAGGTCATGTAGTATCAGAAAAAGGCCTATCTGTAGATCCCAATAAGGTGATGGCAATTCAAACATGGAAAAGGCCTACCAGTGTCACAGAGGTTAGGTCATTTATGGGAATGGCTGGTTATTATAGAAGGTTTATAAAGGATTTTGCAAAAAATTAAATTCCATTAACTAAATTGACTAGAAAGAATCAGGCTTTTGTTTGGACTGAGGAGTGTGAGAAAGCCTTTGAGAGATTAAAAGAAGCATTAATACAAGCTCCAATACTAAAGGTGCCTGAAGGGAATGAGAATTTGGTGATATATACTGATGCAAGTGGACAGGGACTTGGGGCAGTGTTGATGCAACAGCATCAAGTGATAGCTTAAGCCTCTAGACAGTTGAAGCCCAGTGAGGTAAAGTATGCTACACATGATCTTGAATTGTCTGCTATAGTGTATGCTCTTAAGTTATGGAGACATTATTTGTTAGGGGCTAAATTTGAAGTTTATACAGATCATAAGTCACTCAAATATTTGTTTTCACAAAAAGAATTGAACATGAGGCAGCAAAGATGGATTGAACTCTTAGCCTCATATGATTTTGAAATACTATATACACCTGGCAAAGCTAATAAAGTGGCAGATGCTCTAAGTAGACAGCATGCCAAGATAGCTAGATTGATGATAGAGGAGTTTAATACTTTATCATTACTGATTGACTCAGAAGTGAAAAGGGACAGTGAAGAAAATATGAGCATATGCAGTGAGAAGGAAGAAATAGGGAAGTTGAGTTTTGTTACTTTGGGATCAGAATTGAAAAATAAAATTGTAAAGTTACAAGACCAAGATCCATTTTTACTTGAAAAGAAAGTTCAAATATTAAATGGTGAGGTAGTGGAAAGATTTCAATTGAATAAACAAGGTCATTTGGAGAAGGGAAAGAGAATATGTGTTCCTACCATTGAAGAATTGAAGCAAGAAATTTTGGATGCTTATCACAGAAGCAAGTATACCATACACCCAGGAAGCACCAGAATGTATCATAACCTAAAAAGAGATTATTGGTGGAGTGGGATGAAGAGTGCAGTGGCATTATATGTGTCTAAGTGCATGGTTTGTCAACAAGTAAAGGCTGAATATCAAAGACCCTCAGGAATGCTTCAACCTTTACAAATACCACAATGGAAATGGGAAGACATATCAATGGACTTCATTGATGGTTTTCCTAAGACTAGGAGGGGAAATGATAGTATTTGGGTTGTAGTTGATAGGTTAACCAAAACAGCTCATTTTATACCTGTAAAATCAGATAGGAATGCATGCACCTTAGCTCAGTTATTTATTAAAGAAGTAGTTAGATTGCATGGAATACCAAAGACTATAGTAAGTGATAGAGATACCATCTTCACTTCGAAATTCTGGCAAAGTTTCCACAAGGCAATGGGGACTGATTTATGCTTGAGCACAGCATATCACCCTCAATCTGATGGCCAAACAGAAATTGTGAATAAATTACTTGAAGACATGTTGAGGGCATGTATATTGGATTGGGGAGGAAGTTGGGAAGATCACATATTTCTGGCAGAATTTGCATATAACAACAGCCATCACAGTAGCATAGGCATGGCACCCTTTGAAGCACTTTATGGTAGACCCTGTTTATCACCTTCAAGTTGGATTGAGTCTGGGGAGAAAGTGGTCTTAGGACCAGAAAATGTAAAAGAGACCTCTGAAAAGATAGCCTTGATTAGGAAAAGGATTGCTTCTGCCCAAGATAGGCAAAAGAAATATGCTAATCAAAAGAGGAAAGAAGTGCAGTATGATGTGGGAAATTATGTATTTATTAAAATATCACCCAGGAAAAAGATTTTGAGATTTGGAAAACAAGGAAAATTGATTCCAAGATATATAGGACCATATAAAATTCTAGAAAGAATTGGAAATGTAGCCTATAAGTTAGAATTACCAGAGGAGATGAGAGCAATGCATGATGTTTTTCATGTATCCCAGTTAAGGAGATGGGTTCATGATGAAGAAACAATTTTAAAATCCCCTGAGAAAGTGCAGATTGACCCCAGAATGGTGTATGAAAAGAAGCCTGTAGGCATAATTGCAAAGGAAATTAAGAAACTGAGAAACAAAGAAATAAAATTAGTAAAAGTGCAATGGAGTCTTGACCCAAATGATTGCACATGGGAGGTGGAAGATAAAATCAGAAGTGATTATCCACAGCTAATTGATTGAACCAGAAGGTAAAAATATATATATATACATAAGTATACTAATGAATGATTTGATTGAATACTTTGTTATGCATAGGAGTTTAATTAATGATTGATCTGAGAATGATTGATTGCTGAATTGAAAATGTCTGAATTAAGTATGAAAGAATTGTGAGACACAATTCCTAAAAGGAAGGGTATATGTGATAACCCTGATTTTATGAACAAGTTTTATAATTTAATTTAATATACTTGTTTGAATTATTTTTGGTTGCCTAGGAAAATATATATGATAAGTTGACCATAAATGCATTGGGTAAATATTGATATGTATACAAGATGATATAATACATATGTACATACTTCTCTGAAAAAAAAGAGGCAGAAAATTATTTGTAAGCTAAAGAAAACTATAGATACATGAACATAACATGATTATTACAGATATGAATGTGTCATTGAAACAAAGTCTAGAATAAGTAAAATAAAGGTTTAGGCAAGGATAGAAATATAGATATTGTACAGGCATTTTAAACAAAGGCTGGCTAAAGAAAAATTATTAGAAATTGCATGAAAATAGTATGAGTTGTTGAATAAATACTTTATCCACTTTTAGCAATTTTCTTAGCTTTTATAGAGATCATGCAAATGTGGTGACTGGGGTAATAAAGTGTAATTTTTGTTAATAGAACCAGGGACCATTTACCCATCTGCTCTTAAAATAGAAAGAGAGGCTGATCATAAGTGGTAGGGTAAAATTGACATTGGGTAAATTTTAAAACCCTAGAGGCAGCCAAGGTCTTGTATAAAAGAGGGTTAAGGGTGAAAGGATCTGTCACCATTTTCTTTAAAATAAATATACAGAAATATAGATAGTTAGCAAAAGAGAAAAATTGAGAAGCACTGGCCATTAGAGACAAGTAGGAGATAGCAGATCAAAGGAAAAGGATTAAGGTGAGTAACCTCACTGAAAATTGGCATTAAGTCCTGAATATTGAGGCAGCCTAAATGGTTTTATATTTTAATTAATCTGTGCTTATTTTATGATATTGGTGTTGATGATCTGTTTAAATATTTTGTGTTAATATACCCAGAAAATATATTGATGGCTTTCATGTTTGAATGATTATTGTGTCATGAATTATCTTTGAGATGAGATGCTCTCTTTATGTGACTGCTGCATATAGGTTAATTCATGGAAACTCCAGGGATATATGATATAAATCTATGGTCTAAAAATGGAAAAAAATAGATGGGGCTGTAGCATAAAGTGGTTGCCGCTTATGTCTCTAGAATAAACATGGTAACATGGAAGTGCAATGTTATACTTGTGCTGAACTTCTATGATTACAAATAAATCCAGATAAGAATATAAGCTTGTGGTTTAGTCAGATCTTATGAATCTGTGAGTATCTGATTAAGCCAGAGGTAAATGGATGCATCAAGGCAAATTATATATGACCATATATATATAGGCATGATTCCCCAAAACCCATGATTTAAATAATATGTACACTGAGAAATCAAACTAGCTTGTATGAATAAATCTATGATTATGAAAAGATGATCTGTTATTCTTTGAACATATGCATGATGGTTGAGTTATTTATTTCCTCTGATTAATTTATGAGATGCAGAAGGGATTAGCATAAATGGGGGAAAAAGGGAAGGTAAGCACTTAGTAACTTAACTAAGGATTTGGATCTTAGGGCTACAAAGTATGGCTTGGCAAGGGAAATATTGCAAGCTCACACATGGTATGATTATACCCAGGGGCCTGAGTGTGCTGGGTTAATAGTGAATATGCCCCAGACAGTGTGTGTTTTAATAGAAGGAAAGTAGCTAAAGTCCATCATAAAATACCTGAGATTTAATTTGGAGAATAAGTTCACAGGTAGGTTTGGGTAAAATCCCTGATAGCCAGAAAGTTATAAATAGGGAAAGTGATTAAATGATAATCATATTGGTTGGTTTAGAGTATTCTATTGAGAATTACATGTTTGTGCTCTCTGAAATAATCCATTGAATTATGTATTATTATGTTATGCATTAATGAACATGCACAGGTGATAAAGGAATGTATACAAGAGAAACATTGCTTTACCTTATCTGTTTTATATAGTTATTTAAATTTTCAGTAAGATTATTCATACCAGACAATTTAGTCTGACCCTTTGTGTGTTTGTATACCATTGGGTGTCTCATCTTTTTATGAGGCAGCTCGTGGTGATTGTGCAGGTAAATAGGCATTTTCTTGATCAAGAATTGGATGAATTAGCTGCTAAGGAATTGGATATAATAGTTACAGACTCAAGGAAATTAAAATAGATGTTAAATTGAACTTATGTTATGAAATGTTAGTTAAGTTGTTTGGGAGGAAACTGATGTAATGTTATTTTCTGTTTGCAAGTATTGAACTACTCATGAGATTGCTGTTAAAAGTTGTGAGATGCTTTTAAGAATGTTTGATTTAGTGATACAAGTTCTAGTATTAACTTCTGGAATGCTTAACAAAAATGTGCAATGCTAAGGATAATCTGGAATGATCTGTAGACTGGAAAATTAAAAGATTAGCTTGATATCCTTTGTAAGAACTTATGGAAAAATAAAGGTAGGATGTAAAGAACAGAGGGGCACCCAGAAACCCAGATTAACTTGTATGATTTTTGTGCAAAGTAGCAAAAGAACTCAAGTTAACTTGACCAACTTTGCCAAGTCTGAGTTCAACCAGTCTGATATCCTAAGCTTACTGGTTAGGAAAGGTAACAAATGAAGCAAACTAGTAAACCAGGATTGTTGTATTGAAGAAAATAATTACCTGAAATCACACAGATACACACATGCACACAGAACACAGATACACACATGCACACAGAATACACATGCACACTTGCACAAGGGATAACTAAGTGTTCAGTAAATCTAAATTCATGGAACTGTAAACAAACCCCAAAAGAAAATTAGAGAAATAATATCTAGAATTTTCCCAAAATTATGTAAGACAGAAAAGCTTCTTTGGAAATTACTTTGCCATGAGAAAATTATATAGTGAATTTGAAAATAAATTCTCTGTATCCAAAACTCCTCTACTCTGATTAAAAAGAAAGAGGAAAACTCAAAGTAACATCTATATATGGTTTCATATAGGTGAGTTAGGTGATTTGATTACAACAATATTTTTATATTGGTTGAAAGATCCTGGATAGTAGAGAAAGGATGTTCTCTTGAGTAGATGATCAATGAATAAAACTAGTTTTTTTTTTAAAAAAAAACTTTGTGAAAAGTGGGTCATCTCAGGTAGCGTGATGGGGTGGTCGATGGCAGTGTCGATCGAGTTTGCGATGGGCTCAGGGGAAGTCCGAGTGTGCTGTGATGATTTTGGGTTTTGGTGATATCGCGTGTTACAGCAGAGGTCGGCGGTTGTGGGGAAGTCTGTTAGGTATATTTTATAGCTTCGTTTGAAATTAAATGTTAAATAAGATTTTTAAATTCAGAAATTTAAAAATATATTTCAACTATAAACTGTTTAAAGGGAAATCATAACAGTAAGGTACAGAACAATTTATTTTGTTCAGTTTAAAGATTTTTATATATATTATATATATACGTATATACAGAGAAAGGAAAAAGGAAGGATTTTGAAATCAGATTTTTATTTTTATAAATATATATATATTAAAGAAGAAAAGTTTTATAGTAAAGAAATCTACTGTTTTGTTATTTACAGAAAAATATATAAATAGAAATATATCTATATAAAAAGATATACGTACCTATTTTAATTTAAATGCACATGGATAAACAGTAAACATATATATAGAAAAGATTTTGAAAATAGAAATTTTAAATATTGAAAGGATTCATAAAAATTAGATTTTTAAAATGTATATAGGTTGTTTTTATAAGTATATATATGTATTTTCAAATTGAAAAATAAAGTAAACATACATATACACATTTTTTTAACTTACTAGTTTAATTTTAAAATAAAAATAAAAATAACGGATTTGGTGATTAATGTGTTCAATTAACTTATTTAATTTATTTTAGTAACTAAAAGATTTTTAAAAGGGAAGTAATTAGTTTAAAATAAATTATTAGTTAATTAAATTATAAAATAGCAATTGATGGTTCGATTATTTCGAATATTGATAAACCGTATAAATGTTTATACAAGGTCAAAAATCGTGAATCAAATCAGGATTGAAGTGGATGGAAAACGAAAATAAAGGTGAGATTTTCTCACTCATTTGGATAACCTTATTTAATTTAAATGTTAAATTTAAATTATTGGATGCCTGACTTGATTGATAAGTTTATAATTTATCTATTGGATGATATTATATATATATAGTAGTATATATTAGTATTGGAGTGATTGATATTTCTGCATTATATAGCGGATGAGACCCTATGCGCCCCACATTATAGCGAAAGACCTTATATACCGTGACATCCCCTTAAAAGTGGGATTGGTATTTTATTTGTTGACTAACATCTGTGGATGCAGGAAAACAGGTTGGAGGGATCCAACAGGATTCCTCAAAATATTTATTGTTTATATATATATATATTGATATATGTTATGATGGATGAATTGATATGGTTTGGGTGTGAATTGAATTATTTAGTGTTAAATAGCATGGAAATTAAAATGGGCATTTTAAATACCAGAAATAATTACATTTAGGGAATTTAAAAGGGGATTTGAATAGTAAGTAATTATATTGTAAATTGGATTTATTCTAAAGGGATTTGAGTAGAATAAAAATATATTAACTAATTTGAGTTATACTTAGCTATTTGGAAATTGGTTTAAGTGGAGATTTGGAATTTAATTATATATAAAGGGCTTGACGAGATATGGATAAATAGAATTCGGAATAAAATGGAATTTATTAAAGGGTAAATTTTTTAAATGGAATTATAAATAAAATTGGTTTTTATAAATAAGTGGAAAACTCAGGGGAGTTTATAATTTATAAACGGGGTTTATAAATAAGATAGATTGATATCAGTGGATATGTTAAAATATAAGTTATGGCATGAACTTATATCGAGATATGAAATTTGTTTTGGAAAGAAATAGTGGAATTTTTTCGAATGTGAGAAATGGTGATATGGTCAGGGTGATACGAATCAAGAGGAATCTATGAATTGAATTGGTAAAAATTAGATTTTCTAAAAATAGACTTTTGTTGAATAAACTGAAATGATTTTAAACGGGATTTTAAATTACTGTACTATATAACTTTTAACTGAAGTTAGTTATTTTAATACATATTTTTTTAAAAAGTAAACCATTATTCTTATTTCATATATATATATATATATAATTTTAAATGTTTTAAAATTCAATTATGAATCCTCTTGAGATGGGAAGCGAAGTTAATTAAAAAATGAATAAGATTTTAGGGAAAAGATCTTATAATGGTATTATGGAATTTAAATAAATCTCTAAAGCATAAGATAAGCGAACTTCGAAAGGTGAAATAAAGTTCACAAGGGGAGTAGAAGTGAAACTGGAATTTTAAATAAGCAGGAATGGCTTTGGAAATATTAAAAGAAATTAACTGAGGAGTTCTGGAATTTATAGAATTCGTGGGGAACGAGTGGGGAATTTGCAAATAAAATTGTAAATGATTTCCTTTTGAAAAGAAATAGAAAACAAATGAATATTTTCCAAGTGTTGAATAACTAATGAAGTGGGAAAAATATTCTAAGTATTGGGCAAGGGTTGAAATTTGTTCCGTGGGAATAAAAGGAGTTTGAAAATTATTTTCAAAGTATGGAAATAATATCTTGAGTAGATATTTGGAAATAAATAATTTGGGAAAATATTTAAGGCCTAATGGTTGCTTGTGGATGTTATATGATAGTTAAATAACCGACTATCAATATTGGCCATTACGCTGGTCGTTTCGAAAGGACCGAGATCAGATTTAATTATCTGAAATCCACTTCAATCTGGTTTGAACTTTTGCGAATGAATACCGTGAAGATGATGAAGACGGTGATTCGGTTTGTCCAGACCCAGGACAACTTGTATGGACGAATGCTATCAGACCTTCGTCATTAGAGGACGGTGAGCATTCTAAGTGAAGGTGCTCTTTAAAAAGGTAACGCTTAACTCAAGCCTCATCAACCGAGAATGGCTAAAACATGGGAGGTTCAGCAAGGCTAAATGGGTAGCACCCAAGTAGGGTAAGGTCATCCCTGTCTAGATTCCCTTTATTTTTCGGCTGTGTGGTGGTTGTTAGCTCTAACCGTGGAGTGATCTTATTTGGACTATTCAGTAAGGGGTAGCTCCGGTCTTGTGTTGCAGGGGATCGGGAGTGGTCCTTGGTATGCTAATCTAGGCCAGGTACTGTGACAGGCAGTACCCCAGTAGCCCTGCCATTGTATGGAATCCAATCTTCAATAAGTGCCCGTACGGTTTTGATTGTGCCCAACTATGCTAGAACGTGAGATGTAAGCATTTCAGCTAGATTCTATTTTACTTTCTGTAGACACTATTATAATATCAGACGAATTTGATAAAAATGTTTTGGTTATCGTAAGGTAAAAACCCGACATATTTATTTGTAGCGTGGTCTTACGAGATACCTTTGTTTCAAAGGATTTTCAAAGAAATATAATAATCCGATTGAGTGTGATTTTCTTACGTTGGTTTTCCAGACTGGCTCGGGTGTTGTTTTATTATGATGCTCGGGTCAGACCGAGTTGTACAGATTTAGGATAAAATGCCATGGAGCTCAAGAGACGAGTTGGATGACAGAGACGTATCTCCGTACTTGAATTATTATTTCCGCTGTGTAAGGACAGATAATAAGCTGTCCAAAGTGATGGGTGATTGTTGTACTCTGATAATGGAATATATATAACAGTACAGATTTATTTGTATTTAAAAGCTGTAATTATATGTTGTATTTTTTTCCGCTGCGATTGTGAGACTCTGATGTTGTTTTCTTTTTCTTCTTCTTCTACCACTTTCTTCTTTAACCCTGAAGACTCGTATTTCCATCCACTTTGAGTTGAATTGAGGTGGAATATTGTCGACTCAAAGGGGTACGGATTTGCGGGCCTTTACAGGCATATTCAAACCAAAGATTTTCAATGTAGTTCAGATACAGTTGAACCAAACACACATGATCAAGCCATGCAAAACAAAAATTGAAAAGCAGCTATGCTTGATGAATATGAGGCACTAATGAAGAACAAGACTTGGAATCTTGTTCCCAAGCCAAAGAATAAAAATATTATAGGCTGCAAGTGGACTTATAAGTTAAAAGAAATGCAGATGGTTCAATTTCTAAGTATAAGGCAAGACTAGTAGCTAAAGGTTATTCACAACAACATGGTTTTGATTTTAATGAGACTTTCTCTCTTGTTGTGGAACCTACTACTATCAGAATTGTTATTACAATTGCCTTATACAGAAATTGGAGCATTAAGCAATTAGATGTTAACAATGCTTTTCTGAATGGTATTTTGCAGGAAGAGGTCTATATGGAACAACCACATGGCTTCAGACAGAATGAAAAAGAAGCTCATGTGTACAAATTACATAAGGCCATATATGATTTTAAGCAAGCACCAAGAGTGTGGTTCGAAAAGCTAAAGGATACAATGATCAAATTGGGATATCATCCAACAAAATCTGACAACTTATTATTTACAAAATTCTGTAGCAACTTAATAATGTATGTGCTAATATATGTTAATGACTTTATTATTACAGGTAACAGTGAGCAGGAAATCAATAATTTAATAAAGCATCTAAACCAAGAATACACAATCAAGGATCTTGGCAATCTGAACTATTTTTTGGGCATAGAAGTAAAAAGGGTATCACACAACTATTCAGTTGAGTCAGAAAAAGTATATCACAGAAATACCGCACAAAGCCAAAATGAATCAAGCCAACCCAATCTCTACACCAATGATAAGCAATGTCCATTTATCTAAGTACAAAAGGAAAACTATTCAAAATGACAGTCAGTACAGAAGCATAGTTGGTGCTCTTCAATATGCAACTATCATTAGACCAGATATCAGTTACAGTATCAATAAGGCAAGCCAATACATGCAAAGTCCAACAGATATTTATTGGAAGGCAGTAATTTTTTTTAAGATATCTAAATGGCACTCTAAACTTTGGCCTAACCTTAGAAGCAATCAAAGTTATAAACATTATAGGCTATGCTGATGCTGACTGGGCCACGAACCCAGATGATAGGAGGTCAAATACAGGTTATTGTATTTACCTAGGTCAGAATCCTGTATCGTGGTGTTCAAAAAAGCAACCAACTGTGTCGAGGTCGAGCATAGAGGCAGAGTTCAGAAGCGTAGCTAAGCTACAGCTGAGATTATGTGGATATAATCTCTTCTGAACGAACTACAAATCAAAACAGAGAACAAAACAACCATCTGGTGTGACAACTTAAGTACAACACACTTAACTGCCAATCATATTCTTCATGCAAGAACAAAGCACATTGAACTAGATCTATATTTCGTTCAAGAACAGGTAAGCGAGGGAAAATTGGCAGTAAATCACATACCTTGTACTTACCAAACCGCCGATATTCTGACCAAACCTCTGTCAAAGACAAACTTCACTTGGTTCAGAAAGAGACTCAAAGTCGAAAGCTTTGACAACAGTTCACAAACTCTCAAGCAGAAGAGTGACAAAGATGAAGACTTTCGGAAAGACTCTCAAGCCATCAAGCATAATAACTAAGGAGAAAGCTACAATTGTAACTTTTCCAATTAGAGAATCACATGCCAAGATTTCCTTAGTATTAATCCTTTCGTATTTCTCTGCCAAAGCAGCATCTCCTCAGATCTCCAATCAGAATAACTAAGGACAAATTTTCACAGAAGTTTTTACATAAATTGATCGATTGAGACTTTGAGGGGTAAATCGCCACAAACCCTAGTCGAAGTAGGGTTTGAGGGGGAGAAATAGAATGCTTCAGTAATGTGTCTACGTATATAAAGGAGGGTTATCTTTTCTCCTATTCAATCACAGCCACTCATACTCAAGATCAATGGTCATAATTCAGCCAGCATTCTATAAAGCATTAAAGAGAACTGGATTGTGCATCTACTTGGCCCATTTGTCATATAACTCTGTATATATTACAGACATTTGTACACTGCTGATTATCATCATTTTTCATTGTATCAAATATCAAATACTAGTCTGTAACATTCAAGCAATAAAATCCAGTTTCATTCTTTTCAGAATCTCTGTATGAATCATTTCTTTGAAAAATCAAATAGTTGGTAAAGCAAGTATCTGTTTATTCTGATGTTGGATCTGATTTTTGAACATTGAACTTGTATTGATGTATTTCTGCAAAATTCTGTTGATATAAGCTGTTTCTTTATAAACTTGTATTATGCGAATGAAATTCACTTGAGGTTTTTGTTAGATGAAATAAAGTTTAGACAGTTTTTTTCATAGCTGAAAAGACGATGCTATTTTGGTTGGAATTATCACACAGATGGAATGTATGATTATCTGTTTTATTGTTTTAGTTATAACAATATTTGTATTAAACAATAAGCCTACTTGACCTGAAAATTCATTCATGGTTTCAAGTAGAAACAATGAAAACTTCAAATATATGGAATCCCCTGATTTCCATCTCACGTTTTTTTTTCAGACCCATTGCTTTCGTAATTCAAATTTCGAGCTCTCTTACCATGCCTTTTTTTATCTTTATAGATAAAGTTCTAAAAGTTGATAACAAAATTACAATATTATCATTAACAAATATTAGCTTTGACTTCTTTTGACATTTTTACATATGGGTCAAAACTAAAATAAATGGTAAATGAGCACTTGGACTAAATCCCACTGTGGATTTCTTCCTTAGAAGTCGTCCGTTGCTTCCTTTTTCCCTTACAGTTAGTTATAGGGAAGATTTTAAGTAGGGAAGTTTACAATGAAGTTCATTGTTGAAATATGTTAAGGCTAGAAATATATTACAATCAAAATTTTAAGGCTAGAAATATGTTACTCCCTAATTTTGAAAATTTGATTCGCAACAGTGGTCAAGATGTGTTAAATATATACAAAAAGAAGTATCTCCAGTTCATCAAATTATGCAACAAAATCCAAGCGATGAAATGTACGGAAAAAAGGTAAAAAATAGGAAATCTCACGGTTGTTTGTTGCAAGATGATTAACTTAAAACCAACAATTTTAAACTCTTGGTTACTTGGGGCTGTCTTGATCCTCAAATTCTTAAGAGCACGCTTTTCCTGTTCATTGACCGGAATTAGTGATTTTTTTAAATCTAACAATAATCAATTCCAAGTTTATATAGCTCTGCCATTTTTCTGCAATACAGAATGCCTTCAAGAAAATGTTTCAGAAACGATAGAACTAAACTAAGCTAAGCATTAGAACTGAACTAAGTTACGCAATAATTTACACATGCTTCACTAACCATTAGAACCGAACTAAGGTAGGTTAGGCTGCACATTATATAGACTTATAACTTATGGGTGACAACATAAAAGCAAATAAACTAAATTTAATGGAAGCCTTCAAGAGTTTGCTCTTTTTTTGAATGGAATTTACCTCCTGATCAGTTGTACATTACTGAATTGAAAATAACAATTTTGAAATAATATAGGTACCAGATTTTATGGAGAGTTTCCATTATTAGTAGAGAGGGGTATAAAAAAATCGAAAATCTAAATATGTATGAAAAATAATAATAGAACAAAGTTCATGGTGAATTTTTTAATACTAATAAATTTTGAATATTCATACAAACATATAAACTTGGACCCTCTAAAATTATTTGCAAACCAACATGCTTATAAAACTAAAATTGCTTAATGTATGGATTATCATTTTCTTAAGAAATTATATTTTTTTTGGATTAAGTTACAATTATTATTGAAAGTATAGTATATATTCAGGTTGAGAACTTACTGTGTTGTTAGCTCAACTACCACACCACATCAATATGTTGCATTAATTTTTTACTGGAATGCTACTTCAGTTTTTTGGTTTGATTTTATATAAATAATATAAACCGTGGATCACAATGTAATTCCTATCTGTACAGTTATGTTGCAAGTACGAACTGCATGGAGCATGTGGACTCTGCTTTTAATATGGGTACCATTAGAGTGTGTGCCATCCAAACACATATTAATAGTAGTTGTTACGAAGAAAACAAACCATTAGAAGTTAAATTCATATTTAACTCATGAATTAATATGGCAATGTGAAACTCAATGGAATATTTGTGTGGAAACCCATGGAAATACGAATAAACCTAGTGTGATTGTTTTGGAATCTCCATTATCGTTATGGGGCAGCTATTTCTATGCACATGAATTCAATTATATCAAGTAAGATAAATACTAACCGTAGTTAATGCATTTGCACACGATGGCTCATTGCACTAAACTAAACTTAATAATGTTCTATGCAATGATAATACTTAGCGCCATATTATATGACGTCGCCCAAGATGCATCGTGCAATAGCCAAATAACAGAACTTGCAATCAATTGCTATCAATATGTTCAACATAGGTCTAATCCAAAAAACGTTTCTACTGAGTGTTGCACTGTAGTTAGGAAAGCAGATATGAAATGTGTGTGCCGTCATGTAACTAAAGAAGTCGAAAAGATTATTGATATGGAAAAAGCATTGGTGGTGATTGCTGTTATACGTCTAGTATACCAAAACAGAGACTAATCAATAATAAACTCGTCTCACAAGTTTACAAATCAGATTTCCACTACTTTGGAATTATGTATTAGCTATTTATAACAATAACTATGTTGTAATTAATTACAACAACAACCTAACAACTATAGTAATAATAACTATAGCGATAAATCAAACGTTATACCCCACTTGTTATGTTCATTTTGGTCCTGAACAATTTTTTGTTCTGCGATTGTTTATAGAGAATAAAAAGCCTTTAATATTCTCATAGAGCCGACCCAGCTCACACTAACATAGGGGATCACAACCATCAAGAGTATCCTACATAAACCCCACTTGTTATTTTCAAGATATGGTCATCATTAAAAAACATAGTTTTATCCTTTTAATACTTCTATAGGCATGCATTTATATTGTGCACCATAGGAATGGAGTAGGACTAAGTCCAAACAAATGCATTACATCTTGAGTTATTCAGAAATGGTTTTCCTATTGATCCTAGTCCGTGGGATCTCCAGTCGCTAGGATAGGTTTTCGTATAAGATAACTCTTGTTGGTTTAGGCTTTTAAACCCATTCCCCTCGATGCGTAGTTAATTTTCTCTTTTGATAAACCTTTAGTAAATGGATCCGCTAGGTTATCATTTGTTCGCACATAATCTATGGAAATAGTTCCATTTGAGAGTAACTGCCTAACTGTGTTATGGCATCGACGAATGTGTCGTGACTTTCCATTATACACAAAGTTTTGCGCTCTGCTTAATGATGCTTGGTTATCATAGTGTATGCATATGGCCGGTATAGGTTTAGGCCAAAACGGAATATCTTCAAAAAAGTGACGAAGCCATTCTGCTTCTTCGCCTGCTTTATCTAAAGCGATGAACTCTGATTCCATAGTGGATCGAGCTATGCATGTTTGTTTAGTAGATTTCCAAGACACTGCTGCCCCTGCTAAGGTAAAGACATAACCACTCGTTGATTTTGATTCCTCTGAATCAGCAATCCAGTTTGCATCACTATATCCTTCTAAGACGGCAGGATATTTTCCATAATGTAAGGAATAGTTTGTGGTATTTTTTAAATATCCAAGCACTCTCATTAGTGCTTTCCAGTGTTCCTTCCCTGGTTTGCTTGTATACCTGCTTAATCGACTTACTGCATAAGCTATATCTGGTCTTGTGCAATTCATGAGATATATGAGACGTCCTTTTACACGAGAGTATTCCAGTTGCATTACACTCTCATTAGTGTTTTTATGCAGTACTTCCGATGGATTATACGGCGTTCGTACACCTTTAATTCCAAAATTTTGAAATTTTTCAATCACTTTTTCTACATAATGTGACTGAGATAATTCAATTCCATTAGGTATTCTTATTATTTTGATTTCCAAAATAACATCTGCAACTCCTAAGTCTTTCATATCAATTTTTTTGATTAACATCTGCTTAGTGGTCTCTTTTACCTTAGTATTTGGACCGAAGATTAGCATATCGTCTACGTATAGACAAATCATCATGTATGATTGTCCAATTTGTTTGTAATAAACACATTTAACACATTCATTTATACGAAAACCATTTTTCATCATGACACTATCAAATTTTGTGTGCCATTGTTTGGAGCTTGTTTTAGTCCGTATAATGATTTGACTAATCTACATACTTTGTTTTCATTCCCTTTGGATATAAAACCCTCAGGTTGCTCCAAGTAAATCTCCTCATCGAGATTTCCATTTAAGAATGTCGTCTTTACATCCATTTGATAAATATGTAGATTATAGATGGATGCAATTGCTATTAACATTCTTATATAGGTTATTGTGTTACTGGTGAATAAGTATCGAAGAAGTCTACACCTTCTTTTTGACGATATCCTTTGGCTACCAATCTTGCTTTGTATTTGTCGATGGAGCCATCTGGTTTCATCTTCTTTTTGAAGATCCATTTACAACCAATTGGTTTATTCCAGGTGGAAGATCAACTATTTCCCAAGTTTTATTACTCGGAATTGAATCAATTTCACTTTGGATTGCTTCTTTCCAATATGAGGATTCAGAAGATGACATTGCTTCCTTGTACGTTTGAGGTTCGTGTTCTAACATATATGTTAAAAATTCCGAACCAAATGTCTTGGAAGTTCTTGCCCTTACGCTTCTTCTTGGTTCAACTTCCTCAGTTTCACGATGAGTTTCATCTTCATGTGATTTACTCAATTCTTCTCTTTTCCTTTTGGGGACATTATT
Organism: Allium fistulosum; assembly: GCA_030737815.1. NCBI lineage: Eukaryota > Viridiplantae > Streptophyta > Magnoliopsida > Asparagales > Amaryllidaceae > Allium > Allium fistulosum. Next base: position 75,142,299 of record CM060903.1, read on the forward strand.
TCCTTCATTTCTTTTGTGCAGAAACACATCTTCAAAGAATGAGGCGTCTCTTGATTCCATGATTGTATTTACATGAATATCAGTTATATCAGACTTGAATACCAAAAATCTGTAGGCACTACTATTTTGGGCTGGCCCTAAATAGTAACAATCTACTGTTTTTGGTCCAAGTTTGACTTTCTTGGCAGGCGGAACTAGAACTTTTGCCAAACATCCCCACACTTTGAGGTATTTAAAACTTGGTATGTGTCCTTTCCATAACTCATATGGAATTGTTCCTGTTTTATTGCGAGGAACCTTGTTTAATATGTGATTAGACATATTTAAGGCTTCCCCCCACAAGTTCGTCGGTAGGCCAGAAGTTAAGAGCATCGCATTAATCATATCTTTTAATGTTCTATTCTTTCTCTCGGCTATACCATTTTGTTGTGGTGAATATGGTGCTGTTGTTTGATGAATTATACCATTTTCGGCACAGAATTGTTCAAATGGTGATTCATATTCTCCACCTCGATCGGATCTCAATATCTTGATCTTTTTATTTAACTGATTTTCTACCTCGGCTTTGTACTTCATAAATGATGTAATTGCTTCATCCTTGCTATTTAAAAGATATACATAGCAATATCGTGTATAATCGTCAATAAAGGTAATAAAGTACATTTTCCCACCACTTGTAGGTAATGATTTGAAATCACATAAATCAGTATGAACCAAACCTAGTGGTTCGGTGCTTCTATCAACTGTATGAAATGGTTTTTTGACCATTTTTGCTTCTACGCATGTCTCACATTTGTAGTTTTTATCCACTTGGAATTTCGGAATTAATCCCAAGTTTGATAGTTTTTTCATTTTTTGGAAATTTTTGTGTCCTAATCTATCATGCCATGGTAAAATTTCATGCTCAAGCAAATAAGAAACTTTAATTTTATTAATAGCATAATCAGAATTCATAGTTTTATTGCCGACAACGGCTACATTTGCCTTAAATAGGCCATCACATAAATATCCCCTTCCTATATACATTCCAGCTTTGGACAGAACCATCTTGTCTGACTCGAAGACCATTTTGAATCCTTTCTTTGATAGCATTGGACCAGAGATGAGATTCTTGCGTATGTCTGGAACGTGGAGCACGTCATTCAACTTGACAGTTTTTCCAGAAGTAAATTTGAGGATTACTATGCCACTGCCTTCGATCATGGAAACTGCAGAATTACCCATGTAGAGTTTTTCTTCCTGATCGAATTTCTGGTATGTAGAAAACATGGATTTGTCAGAGAAAATGTAACGACCCGTAAATTTCAACCATTTTAATCACGTAGTTAGTTGAAATTTTGTGAAATTTTAAACGATAAAATTTTGAAATAAAAATTTGATATTTGGAATACGTCTAGTTAAACATAGCAACCGGTAAATTTTCGTCCGAAAATATGAAAGTTTATTTCGCGCGTAAGTTCACTTCAATTTAATCAGTTAAAAAAAGCGTTGAAAATAAAATGTTTCAAAACCAAAATATTTTTACATAGAAAATTTCTAAACCATCTTCTGAGCAAAATGTCAGTTTGTCGTTTTTCAAAATTCGGACATCCTTGGCTCCGTCGATCTTATTTTTCAGTGTTTTTCTTGCATTTTCCATAGTAGAAAAATTCGAATTTTTATAATTCAATCGTACCACTGATATCTGTATACTGTTTTGACCGTCCCATCGTGCTGATCATCACAGTATATTCATCTCTGTATTCCGGTATCCGTTACGCGATGAAAATTGCAAAACAGATAGCCGTGTCGGTTACTACATTTCAACGTTTTGATTCCTATGCCCATTCACATTTTTCCTTTTGGTTTCTGACCTTTCGTTGCCCACCGTATAATACCAAAAGTCTTTGACATCTATTTCCAACGTTATATTTGCATGACTTTTGCAATTCCATCGGATCAAAATATTGGTAGTCCCTATTCATTCTTCCTCTATTATAGTTCATTCTGTAAAGAAAGCAAACATAAATGGCTACAGCACGTTCTACATCCATTCTTTTGAAACCCATCCTCCTCTCACATTTGGAAAAAAAAAAGAGTATGTTGTTTTGTTCAAAGCCTTGTATGCCGTTTCGTCCAAAAGCCTGTAGCGTGCTCCTTCTTCCCGCATCTCATTCGCGTCACCAACTCTCGGCCTCACGCCTCCTCAACCCGAGATCCCATCCCTCGCCACAACCCCACCGAGTCCACTTTGTACCACCGTATGAGAAGCCCCTCACCCATTGCCCAGCCGAACCACCCATCACCCTCCACGTGAACCATCTCTTCTCTCGCTTGCGAAAGCTTTAACCCACCACTCATCGACTGGAAGCGGCGGCAACCCCAAGCCTTCATCACCCGCTCTCTGCGTGCCTTCTCTCCTTCATTTCCCGGTTGAAATGCCTCAACCACTGAGTTCGGCAACTTCTTGTTAAATCTGGTATATTTACGGTTTCCAGTGTTTTATACATTTCAATAGTTAGCCGTATATATATAGATCTGGAGGTAAGTTCTAATAGTATTTTGTTTATCTTCGGGTCATATAAAGGTTAGTTTATATTATCTATAACTTGTTTGTGCTTTGTATAAATTTACATTTGTATGTATAAGAGATTTCACTGTTTATATAAGTACAATTAAGTTACATAAGATTCTGAATATTTTTCTGGAATTTCTAATAGTATACGTATAACAGTTGTTTAGTATTTACATTTAATTATACGATGCACTTCATTCTTTTCTCTATCTAGCTTGTATGAAGCGACGTATAAATTTTAATTAACTTGTACAGGAAATCCATTTCAACTTGCATAAAAAAAAATATACAAAAGCATGTTTTACAAATTGAAAGGTACGTACAGGCATGTTACATAAGTTGAAAGTACCTGGTACAACCCATTAAACGTATCCTTAAAGATTTTGAATTTCATGACACTTGATTTCCAGATTTCATTTATATTACATATGTTAGTAGTATATAATATGTATAATATATATATATATATGTATAGGTTAGCTTTATATCAGTTTAAACATATATTGGTATAATGCTGTATATATGTTAGTTTACATATACCTATGATATATCTGGGTTTTTATATATAAATTTACAACTGTTTGTACATAAATAACCCCACTGTCTCTATATGTACAAGTCTATAAAGGTTTTGTGATTTGTTGTTTTAATATATAAGTTTATACTAGTTGGTGTATTACATGTTGAGCCATTGGCCTTCTCTTTGTTTAAATTCGTATCTATGTTTAATTAGTATGCATACTATATAAAGTTTAGTCTGCATATAGGATGTACTATGTATAGTTGCAACAGCACTTTATATATATAAATAATAAGTATATATTTTAGAAAATATACAGTTATTTTACATAAGTAGTGTAAGGGTAGTTATTTATGTGTTAGTGTATATGCATGAATGTATAGTTTTATAATATCATCAGTACATATCTGTTTGGATAATGCATTATAGTAGTAAGCTGTATAAGAATTTTGGTATAGCTAAAGTTATGAATATGTATATATATATATATATTTCGTTAATATATATTACGTTTAAAAATATATATATGTAAAATATGGAAAGTCTATATAAAAAAAAGTGTATTTCTAAATTTAAATTTTGGTTTTATATAATATATTTCGTTTTGGTTATATATAAATAAAAAAAAACTGATTCTAATTAGTTCTCATCGCTTCCTATTTTACCAGCTTTTGGTCCATCGTGCATGTTTACTTCATCGAACTCGTGCCCATCTCACTTCGCTCTGGATTCGTAGCTCATTTCTGTATCAAAAATTTCTCTAGCCTCGAAAGGTGAGCACTCACTCACGATTAACATTCTTTTATTTATTAAATTTGATTTCAATTGAAACGACAATTGAAATATGCTGCTGTTAGATATTTACACTGCTATTACCTGTATCAGTTCACCTGTGACATTTGACACCATTATCTGTTATATATATGAAATGATAATCCAGTTTGGTTGTTAATTGATTGATTGTTGATGTTTATATTGGATGTTAAATTGTTAATGTTAAAAAGATAAATAGTGTGAAATTGAAGTTGATATAGGATAATTAATTGTTAAATTTGATTAACTGACATTTGTATAATATGATCCCTTTAACTGTTGAACTTATTGACACGTAGGATTTGTTTAATTATATTTTGAACCACTGAATGTATGTTGTTAAATTGATGATGTATGAAATTGTAAATAGATGACAAGTGAGGAACCGTAAAATAATAATCTTTAATCTACATGAAATGATAGTGTAGATTCTAGAAGTAATTATATTAATTCGTACAAATAACAATGCGAATTAATACGGTTATTTCGGGATTATTTGAATTGATTATTGGATTGATATTGATTGTTGTTATTGCTTGTTTATTTACTTTGACACCATCCCAGTTATCACACTGCAAGTTCCCTTTGCTATGTTTTGATTTTGAATTGAATTGGAATCGGGTTGAAATGATAAATACCCAAATTGAACTTTGACCTAGGATAGAGAATTAAATAAAACCCGATTGGTCAATAATTTGATTTAAAAATAAAACGAAGATTTTATTTGAAATAAAAATATGGTTTGAAATGAAGTTGAAACTTGAATTTTATTGAAAGGAAAATGTTAATATTTAATAATTTGAAACAAAATATTAACAATGTAATTGATGAAAGAATGTTGTTTAATTTGAGAAATGATTGAATTAAGTTTGAAATGACTTAATAATTAAGTTTGAAAGTATGATTAAGTTCGAAATTATTAAACTTTGAAATTATTTAAATTATTAAACTTTGAAATTATTTAAATTATTAAACTTTGAAATTATTTAAATTATTAAACTTTGAAATTATTTAAATTATTAAACTTTGAAATTATTTAATAATTAAGTTTTGAATTATTTAATAATTAAATAAGATTGAATTATTTAATGATTAAATTGAATTGAAGTTCTTTAATAAGAAAAATTAAACTTTTGAATAAGTGAATTTTACTTCGTAAATAATTGAAATTGAGTTTCTTTATTAATTAAGTTTTGGAAAATTATTTAAGTAATTAAATAAGTGAAATTGAATTTCTTTAACCAGAAATGAAAATGTGATATTTTGGAATTAATGTAAGACTTGTAATTGAAAGAATTGATTTGATGAATTGAATTTAATTCAAAATTGTAAGTTTTGATTTAACGAAGTTGAACTTAAGAAATTGATTTAATGATTTGGAAATTTAATAGAAATTGTTTTGAATGATAAAGTAACTTAACGAATATTGAATGAAATCGATAAATGAATTTAAATTGATTTGAATGTTAAATTAAATTGATTTAAATGATTTCGGAATGAAACGTATATATGAACTTGAATCAATATTTGAATGGTTTAAAATAGAAATTGAAAGTGAATTATAAGATTTTGAAAATATGAATTTGAAAGTTTTGAAACGTAAATTTTGGAAATTTGTTTGGAAAGACAAATGAACTGTTGGTTTATAAATTGAAATTGAAATTGAAATTGATTTGGTTTTGAAATAAATAAACGACCAATCGGTGAAATAATTACGGAAGTTATTAAAGAGACCGGAATTCGGTTATGGATATACTCTCTATCTAAACCGAAAACCACTTTAATAACTATACGCGGAGTGATGATCCAGAATGAAGTGGTTGGAATGATGTACGTGATGACTGAAGAAAGAGAACGATGATGGATAGCCTTGACACTTGTGTCAAATTGGAAATGACTAAAACAGGAGCTGTGCCGGGCCAATGGAGGATTTGCTACCTCAAGTGGACACACTTCTTCGAACTACTTATACTTGTTGTCGATTGGTGCACCCTTGATTTTGGGAGTGTTGTTTCACGGTGTTGCGGGCGCTGCGGCATTGCGTTCTCACCAGTCCGGATCAGGCGAACGGTAGTATCACTACCTTGGGTATAGCCTCATGTGCCTTGTCATACTGTATTCCATTTATGCGCGACCACTACGATTTTGATTTGTACCTTTAGTATATGGATTGCCCTCTGGTGACTTCCGGTTTTGGGGAAACTACGGTCTTGTATATGCTTTTGGGAATAAAAATGTGTTAAGGGTGGAATGGGCCATGACTTAACGCTATTTTGATATCTTCTTATATTACTGATAGACATTATCTACTTAGCGTATATTACTACCTAGTAGATAGTTTAACGGATCCTTAAAGGATGGTTATTCCAAACATCCTTTGAGTTACTTGTATTTCAATTGCTATTTCACTTGAGTTGGATTTATTAATATAAGAATGTTAATCCTGACTCGAGTGTCTTGTGTTTTTGCTTTACGCTCGGGTCAGACTGAGTGTACCAGTATTCGAGACTCACCTTTGAAGTTGGAGCTTTGCTTGAAGATCCAGCCATCTATTCTGTTTCAGTATTCGATGATTCCAGTGATGTATTCTGATTTGTATCTAATGTATCATATTACTCTTCTGTTGTAAACTCTGATGTATCTTATATATTCATATAGTAGCTTCATGAACTACTATCTCTTTTATTTCCGCTGCACTTATTACTCTGTGTCTGTGATCTGTGATTATTTATTTACTGTATATGTTCAGTTTTGCCAAATTTAAATTAACAACGCGGTATTTTGAGCAATTCAACTCCGGCATGAGTGTCTACCTATACACTTATAATGGACGCGAATGGTCCAAAATGGCGGGTCGTTACAGAAAACATGACGAGTAGCGCTTGTGTCCACCCACCATTGGTTAGGGTTCTGAACCAAATTGCATTCAGATATAACTGCTGAAAAATTAGACTCTTCTACTTCCATGTTATCCATCGTATTTGCTTCTGAGTTGCGTTCCATCTTGTGTCTGCAATCTCTAGCGGCGTGTCCTGCTTTTCCACAAACCCAACACTTGCCATTAAACTTCTTGGTTTGTTTGTTGTCTTTGGGTTTGTTTTCAGGCGCTTTTCTCTTCTGCGGGAATTTTTTCTTCTTGTTTTTCTTGAAATGCCTTTTGTTCTTTGACTCTTCTGCCACAAATGCCTCTTCGCTTTGTTTTGTCACTCCACGGTTATCAGCCTCAATTTTTAGTCCGACAATAAGATCTTCTAAGGAAATCTATTTTTTCTTATGTTTCAGATAATTGCGGTAGTCTTTCCAGGATGGTGGTAATTTCCCTGTTATTGCTTCAACAAGGAAGGATTCTCCAACTTTATGTCCTTCTGCTTCAAGTTCATGAATTATGAGTTGGAGTTCTTGCACTTGACTAGTTACGGATTTGGAGTCAACCATTTTGTATTCCATAAACTTATCTACGATGAACTTCTTCAAACTGACATTCTTTGTTTTGAATTTATGTGCAAGTGCAGTCCATAAGGATTTTGCTGTCTGGTGTGGCTGATATACTTTATATAGTACTTTATCCAGATAATTCAGAATGTAGACTCGGCACAGGAAGTCTGAATGCTTCCATGAGTCAATTCCGAGAAAAACTGCTGCATCTTTTTCTCTAGTTTGTCCGTCTTTAGGCTTTGGTTCATCCTCCTCGATGCACTTCTACAGCCCTAGCATGGTGAGATAAAACAACATTTGATTTTGCCATGTTATGAAGTCATCACCATCTCCTTTGAACGGATCGGGCATGTTGTGAGTAATAGCCTTTGTTGATAGTTCAACTGTTGCCATCTCTGTTTTAGTGAAAACAGGAAAGTCTTAAGATATTATACGTCTAGTATACCAAAACATGGACTAATCAATAATAAACTCGTCTCACAAGTTTACAAATCAGATTTCCACTACTTTGGAATTCTGTATTAGCTATTTATAACAATAAGTATGTTGTAATTAATTACAACAACAACCTAACAACTATAGTAATAATAACTATAGTGATAAATCAAACGTTATACTATTTAAAGAAATAGTACAACGTAGAAACGAAAATGATATATATATATATATATAAATATATAAATCAACTAGAAATCTAACCGGTTGAAGAAGGAAATTTCGTCTGAGGCTTGTCGTAACAATTTCCTTAAGACTTTATTCAAAGTCTCCCAAGATACAACAGACGTAAGCTGCTCGAGATCGTGATGTGTATGGTCTTCTGTGTGATAGGACTGATTATGATTTTAAGAAATGAAGATAAAGAAGAGGATAATTCAGTTTTAAAATTAAGTAAGGAAAGTGATCAGGTTTCCTCCTTATTTACAGCCGAATTCCCAATGGCTACACCCGTTGTGAAAAGTAGCATCCCTTCATTTGCAATGCCAAAAAGTGTTACTGTTCGCAGCAGGCACTTCCTCTCATTTGCAACGCCCAAACTGTTGTTGTTTGCAACAGCCGCGTCCATTCGTTTGCAACGGTTCAGAACTATTGTTGTTCGTTGTAACGGTCATCTGAAAATATCGCGTCTCTTCATTTGCTTGCAACGGTCACAACCGTTGGAAAATCCGTATCTATTTAAACACACTTCTGTTTTAAAATCAGTCCATTTTTTAGGTAGCAAAAATATATGACACAACCCACTCTTATTGGACCCGCACCCGAACCCGCACCCGACCCGGCCTGGTTCGGTCGGACGGGCAGGCGGCGGCGCGCGCGCGTGTGTTAGTCCATGGCCATATAGGTCCTCCCCCTCGCACAAAATTACCTGACCCTAAGGGCCAATATAGGGATTGAGAGTACACTATATAAACAAGAAAATGTACTTATTTTTGGCAATGTGAGATATATCTCATTCATTATTTTTGAGAATTCTAACAATTGCTACATTTGGTCGTCCCATTCCTCATGGAACACAATGTGGAAGTAAGTTCTTGGTTCTAATCAATGCCGTTTAAGTCGGCATCCTAGTTGTTTTCTTGCAATATTAACAGTATATGATTTTACATGTTAACTGTCTATTGTTTTTTTTTGTTTATTTCAAGCTACCATGTTCCATAACTATGATAAGCGATAAGAGTAAGATGGGAGTATGACACCTATCTAAGTGTCCAATCGTATTACCATATGGAGAAAATAAGAATATACAACCGCACATCAATCATCATGGACATAAGTTGATGTAATATCTATAAATTCCAATAAAGAGATTATTAATGTTCATTTGGAAGATATAATCTGGTTTGGTAACCTCTATTTGTTTAAGGAAACAATTCTTTCTTTTCTGTGTATCCTACGATAAAAAATGATTGATTGGAGAGATCTCCCACTCATCATAATATAAATCAAGGTAATCTTTTATAAACAAAACAAAATATATTTTAAAGTAGATTTAAAAAAAATCAGGTAATTTCAATTCTTATTTTATATGAGCTAAAAATTCATACTTTTTCTTAAAGAAAAAATTGAAAATAAAACCATGATTTGATTGGATTTCACTCTGACTCCTTTGCATCATGTACAAATTCACTTGCACTACCTTCATAATTGGTTTGCGTTATGGTAAATTGATTTATATAAAAATGGTTTGTTGACATGTGCCCATTGAAACATGTTAACAATGATCCAGAGAGGGAAAAAACAAAAAGAAAAGTAGAATTCAGGCGATATAAGAGGTATTTTACCACATTTTCTCTTTCGTCGTTTGCTCTTTCAACCGTTGTTAACATATGTCCAACGACACATTAAAATTTCCCGTATAAAAAATTAACTAATACTTTATTTAGAACTGACTTGCATTGCATTGTATACAAAATTGACTTACTAAATTAACTTATTTGTAGTCAAAATTGAGTTGCAATGTACCAAATTTGTTTCGCATTGCATCAAATTATGGTTGAATCATAGTTAAAGCGATTTGCTAAGCATAATCGCTTTCAACCAGAGTCTGAATGATACTTTTAATTATTGCTATTGGCTGCATTTTAGACTGTTTAACTGCAGCGGGTTCCTCTGTTCATTTTCTTGAATAAAAATAAACTATGTCAATCAATGGATCACTGAATACTACCAAAGTGATCATGCTTAGCAAAGCCATGTTGTTAAATTAATCTGTATTTCATTCAAAATTTGATTTGCACTTTACTCAAAATTTTGCTTGTGTTGAAATACTTTGAGTCGCATTAATTAAAATTAGTTTCCATTTTATCCTGAACTGGTGTATAATTTAAAACAAATGTTCAAATTGCTTTAACTAAACAAAACGACAATTATATATTATAGTTTATAGTTGCGAAAAAGATTAAGAATTTATAAGATTAAATAAAAACACGCACAAATCATGATTGGTCAATATAAAAGTGTAAATAAATATCAAATCATATCTAATACTTAGGTTTGTTGTCTCGAAAATAAGTTTTTTGTTTTGTGTTTTTTTTAAGTTTCAATTTAAGTGAGAAAAAAAGGAGTAGATGCAAAATCATTATTATTATATCAAAAGAGAAAAAAGATGAAAGATTTTTAAATTTCTCTTGTAACGGAAAAAAGAAACAAATCATTTTCAATTTTATATATTGAAATCATTTTTCAAATTACTATTTTCCAATTCTCTCTTCTCTACCTTGCATTTCAAAATACTTCAAAATACATGTTGAAAACGCTAAATAAAAAGCTCATTTTCAAACCAAAACAAGCCTTAGAATTTTCAGGAACAAGTTTGAAATCTTAGAAAGTTCTTCGTTATCCCTCTTTGATCCTACTAACTTCTAGTTCATAGCAGGCAGTTAGGAAATATTATTTTATTCCTTGAGCTAAATCAGTTTTCTCTAGGTAAATAGCTTGAAAAATAATTGGTATTATGCTAAAGTTAAATGACAACTTGGCCTCGTTTTCACCACAACGAAGTTAAATATTCCTAGAAATTTGTGATGGTCGAAAAGTTTTCACTTCAGTTGGATGTTGCAAAAGTGGTAAGAATTCATCTCACCGAGAACTATACCCAGAGAAATATAAAGGAACTAAACTGTCAACAAAATTATGAACTACATAAACCAAAGTAAATATCTTTAAAAAAAAGTAATCAGCGAAAACGGTGTACTGTTTTAACAAAAGGCAAAGAATACAGGAAAACTGGACAAACCCTGATGACAAGGCAAGTAACATCACCCTGAATACAAATGTTTATGTAATTTAACCTTCCATAACCAATTTAGGATAAACAAATTATCTTATCACACAATTTTTGTAATATACACCCAGTTATAACACATAACAACAAACAAATTATCTTGTCAAAGTCATCACCACCTTAACAGCAGACCCATAAACAAATATTTATACACACACTAACTCAAATCCATATATGCTTAGATAAGCATACTAACGCAACCCTGAAATGCTTAGATAGGCATACTAACTCAAATATCTGAAACTTAATCTAAAAATAGAAATAAAGGAAAAATCCAATCAGCTATAACTTACTCTGAAACTTCAAGGACAAATGGCGCTAATTGGCTACCAATTCGCATCCACTAATTACAGCTCGAACTAGGGTTAACGAAAGCTCGACTTCAACGGGGACGAGAACGAGGGCAAACGGGAGAGCTGGACCACTTCAACGCGGACAAGGATAGGGGAACGAGGTTGCAACGCCGATGACTACAACATGGACGATGAAATTATTTTTCGGAGGAAGCGAATTGATTTGGACGAGGAATTGAAATTGGGGGAAGTCTTTGTTAAAAGGAGTTCGTAGAAAAGGAGGGAAGGAAAATAAATTTACCGCCTTTATTTTACACAGCATGCACACTAATAAATTTTAGCGTAAGTTCACCCTTTCATGTCAACCGTTTCAAAAACGATGTACACTGGTGCTAAGGAAACAAACTTTTCTTGTAGTGGGAATATGAGGCGCTTATTGCAGGACTAAATATGGTGAAAGAACTTAAGATAAAATCCATTCACATCTACAGCGACTCCCAGTTGGTCGTATGTCAAGTAAAGGGGGAATACCAGGCTCCAGGAGAAAATCTTGCCCTGTATCTATCTAGAGTGCAAGAACTGTTAAGTGACATCGAACATTATACCATAGCCCACATTCCACGAGAAAAAACACCAAGGTGGACTATTTGGCTAAACTAGCAAGCTCCGGGGAAGCTCAATCATTGGGGCTCATCCTAGTCGAAACTTTGACTACCCCGAGCATAGATGAGATGAACGTCGACTGGATCCTCGAGACAACTGTCGAGCCGGAGACATGAATGACATCGATAAAGGACTACTTACTTGCGGGAAGCCTTCCAACTGACCAAAACCAACGGAAAAAGCTTCTCCGAATAGCACCACGGTTCATGATGCTGTATGGAATTCTCCATCGAAAGGGATTCTCGACCACCTTCTTAGGTGTGTGTTCGATAATGAAGCACGACGAATCCTAAAGGAGGTACACGAAGGCGAATGCTGGGACCACACTGGGAGGCAGACCCTAGCGTAGAAAGTCCTTCGGTGTGGATATTTCTGGCCAACAGTAAACCACGACGCTGCAGACTTCGCCAGAAGATGCGATCGCCGTTAAAGATTCAGCAAAATTAAGAGGACTCCTTCAACGGAGCTAACGCAGATGGTCAGCCCATGGCCATTTGCAATACGGGGAATCGACTTAATTGGCGCCCTACCAATAGCAAAAGGAGGGGCCAAATATGCTATAGTTGCCATAGATTATTTCACAAAATGGGTCGAAGCTGAACCGCTGGCCACCATAACCACAAAGAAAGTCATGAATTTCGTTACTAAAAACATTACTTGCAGGTTTGGTGTGCCACAATAAGTCATCACGGACAATGGAACTCAGTTTGAAAGTGTCGAATTCAAAGACTTCTGCAAGCGCTTCCAAATTGAAAAGAGCTTTTCCGCGATGGCTCATCCGCAAGCAAACGGGCAGGTGGAAGCGATAAACAAGATCATCAAGTCAACTATCAAAAAACGACTAAAAAAAGCAAAAGGAAACTGGGTTGATGAACTCCCACTCGCACTATAGGCTTACAGAACTACTCACAAAGCGGCAACCGGCCACACTACGTTCGCCTTGGCATATGGTTCAGAAGCAATGATTCATGTTGAACTGGAAGTCCCATCGCACTGAAGGCAGAACTTCAATAAAAAGCAAAACGAGCAGCTCCTACTCGAATCACTGGATATGATTGATGAAAAAAGAGAAGAAGTAGAATTGAGTACCGCCGCCAACCAAAAAAAGGTCGCACGGTACTTCAACTCCAAAGTTCACAATCAAACCTTCGAAGTGGGAGATCTTGTGCTCAAGCGAGTTTACCCCATTCCGAGGACCTTCGAACCAAACTGGGAAGGACCATATGTCAATCAAAAGCTAAGAGACGGTACTTTCAAGCTAACAATCATTGACGGAACTCAAGTTCCTAGGGCATGGAATAGCGAATCACTCCGCCGTTACTTTGTCTGGAAGCTACCTGATGTACTTTTTACTTTCCAGCAAATAAGCCATCTCGGAATACCGGGGGCATTGTACATAGGCAATAACTGCCCTTCTTTCCTTAATAAAGTTTGCTTCTTGAACCAACAAAACCGTGTTCATAATAACTACCCGCCGGGTCGACGGAAATAAATCAACTCAAACCATTAGATCGGCGGAACCCGATCTTGTCCTTCTAAAAACCGGTGTTGCTTCGGCAACATCGGGAAGGCTAAAACATCTGCTCCTAACATTGCCCGAAGATAGGCAACACCGAGAAGCGCGAAAAGACGCGCATTTCATAAGCCGCACACCAACTTCTGAAACTTAAGCTCCTCACGTTGCTCGAAGATAGGCAACACCGAGGAGCACGAAAAGCCGCGCATTTCGTAAGCCGTGCACTAACTTCTAAAACTTACGCTCCTCACGTTGCCCGAAGATAGGCAACATTGAGGAGCACGAAAAGCCACGCATTTCGTAAGCCGCACACTAACTTCTAAAACCTACTCTCCTCACGTTGCTTGATGATAGGCAACACTGAGGAGGTCTAAAAGTCGCGCACTGAATTCCAAAACACTAACTCCTCACGTTGCCCGAAGATAGGCAACTCCGAGGAGCATGAAAAATTGCGCACTGATTCTTAAAACTTAAACTCCTCACTCTGCCCGAAGATAGGAAGCGTCGGGGAACACTAAAACACACGCTCCTCACGTGGCCCGAAGATAGGCAACGCCGTGGAGCACCAAAAGCCGTGCATCTCATAACTAGTGCCAACTGCTTCTATAATCAGGAATAACAAGCACAACTCCAATGAAATTGGAATGCTACAAACTAACATAAAAGTCTTAACTATGGACACTTAATGATTAAAACTAACCTCAATTAACCCATGCAATGTGCACCTCTCAAATACGCATATATTGCATACTTGCTGGAATATCACAAGAAACTTGGATTACGTGCTAAAGTTGCAAAACTTCCGAAAAAAAGAAAATCGAGCTGTGACTTAGCCAAATTTCAAGTTCAATATGAAAATTATCTAAACCCTAACTTACCGGTCATTTGAAATTTGTTTGAAGCAAACAACCATGTGAACTAGGGGCATACACCGGTACTTGAACAAAAACGTGTGGAAACAAAAAGTTCACAAGTTCCGTCACTCTACCTGAACAAAAATGCATGAAAACAATAAGTTCACAAGTTCTGTCACTCCAAACAAAGGATTTTTAAACAAAGAATTTTTAAATTCTGTTAATTTTTAAATAAAGAATTTTTAAATTTTGTTAATTTTCAAGTAAAGAATTATTAAGTTATGTTAATTTTTAAGTTCTGTTACTTCAAACGAAGGATTTTGGCAGTAATCAAAGGACTAGATAATTATAAAATAAAACAAGCACGAGTGCACAAAACATATATGAGCAGACAGATGAGAATACAGTCAAAATATCAATATATTGCTTATAATTTTCTTACACAAGGTCAAAATGTGGGGGCCGTACCCACACAACACCGGCAACAAAAAGAAAATATAGACTCCACAGCAAAAACACTAAGTGCAGACTCTGCACTTGAACAAAATGACTCTAAAGGAACCAAAAATCAAATCAGTCTTCACACAAGCTCCTCAACGCTTCCTTCCACCACTCCCTTTTCCACCCTTTGTTGGTAGCTTCTACTTCATCTCCGGAGTAGTGTCGCTTCCGGTAATGTCAACGAACACTTCAGTGGAAATGTCCTCCTCTTCCTCTACAACCTTCTCAGAAGAGTCTCCCTTCCCTTTGCGTTTCCGTGATTTACAGGAGCTCTTTGAGGCCTTGATCACTTCAACCTTTTCCTTCTTGATAGCGACTAGCTCGTGCTGAGTCTTGCGAGTCTACTCTGTCTGGACTTCCTGCTCCTTAATTTCTGCCGTTGTTACGTCTCCTTCTAAAGACACAGAAGGGTCATCCAGGCCGTAAAGTGCGGCTATCTTTTCCGACTCCGGCTCCGGCTGCGAGCCAGACACGGACGTAGAAACAGGAACAGGAACAGAGACAACCACAGAGGCTGTAGAAATAGCAGCGGGTCTAGGAGCCGAGGAAGCTGACACATCAACAGGAAAGGTGGACAGACCTATAAGATAAAAAACGAAAGCGTTAATTTCTTCCTGCTCTTGCGGCGTAAGTTGGAAGCTTCCGAACTCGGAGGAAGCGAGAACATTACCTGCACCAGAGGAATGGTCGAGAATGTCGACTTCATATTCACCACCTGAGGAAGAGTCTCGTGCTCTGAACTTGCTGGTAGGTCGTGGGGCTGCTTCGATGATTCACCCGTGCCAGAAATAAAAGGCTTGGTGAGCGCTTCGGCGGCAGTCGTTAAAGCAGCGTCGGTGGCCTCTTTCTCTCTTTCGACTCGAAGAATCTCCCGGCCCTTGAGCAACACCTTCTTTGACTCTTCATTAAGATAGACGTCCTGCAACTCACGCTCGGTATAAACATCACCGCTATCAGAAAAGCGGGATAAGATTTCTTCCCAAACTAAAGCGAGAGTGCACTGGAACTTCGGACCCAAGTAGTTGAGACTCCCTTGGTGCAACAGGGAGTTAACATAAAAATTCAGAATGGTCACGTCTAGCTTTTCCATATTTTTTTCAAAAATATTTTGGAGCTCCAAGTAATCCGCTCTAACGGCGGCTTTCTCAACTTCAACGGCAGACTTATCGGCACTGAGTTGCGCGACCTGAGCCTGTATCCTAGCAATTGTCTCGGCTTGGTTGGAAATAGTCTTGTTGTGCCCTTCGACGATGAGGTCGTGATCAGCAATGGTTTTCCTTTGAGCCTCAATCGTTGCATTGCAAGTGGCCACTTCTTTTAATTTCGCCTCTTCGGCGTGAACTTTCTTTATCTCGTCTCTATAGACGATTTCAATCCCGGCATGAGCCTCTTTTACTTCCTTAAGCAAGTCGGCGCTCCTCTTGCCCTCTTACAGTGCCGCTGTCTGTTCTTCCTCCAGAAATTTAATTTTGGTGTCACGTTCTGACAACGCCCTTTCAAAATCATCTTTCTTCGATTTGAAAGAGAGGATCTCTTGGTAGTTGTTGCGATTGGTGTCCACTAGCTTTTTACATAGTTTCTCCCATCCTTCGGCCTGATCCAAGTCGCTCTGAATAGCTTGAAGGTGGGGCATGTACGAATCCTTGCGAATCAGGTGCAAGTCACGGTCAAATTTAATCCCCTTCAAGAACCATCCAGGAAGCGCTGCCTCAAGCTTAGGGAGGCCCGAAGGAAGAATATAGGCAGGTCTCCGATGAGGACGTGAAGAACTGGGGGTAGTAACAATAGAAGATGGCGAGATGTGAGTTGAAGGCGGAACAGGGGAAGAAGTGACGGGAATTTCTGGGCCCGCTGAAGAGTGTGTTGTGGAAAGCCCCGAAGAATGGGGACAATGCTCAAATTTTGACCTTTTCGATGGCTCCTCCCTTTTCTCAAAAGTTCTCCTCATCTCATACTCGCCTTTGTACGATCGGCCTCGATCTCTTTCTTCTTGACGGTGGACTTTGGCCTCTAGTTCTTTCCTCCTCTTATAGTCCTCCTCTGTTACTTGGGATTGATGACGGCCGGAGGCGTGCTTGGAGTACCGCTACGAGTTAGTGAATTCTTCAAAGTCATCGTAAAGGCCGTGTCCTCTCGTCATACCTGGCATGAAGCATAAATAAAAGGTTTCAGAAGCATAAAATAGACACAACAAAAATGAAGGAATGAATGGGAGCAAGTGTAATCTTAGTGAGATGTGTAGTGTGTTTCAACGATAAGCCTAAAATGTCATCACAAACCAGATCGGACGGCCGTCGTGGGTGGAATCGGACTAACTTCGTCTATCGTAGGCGGAACCGGACTAACTGCTGGCGTGGTTCCGCTCGAGCTGGGGGGCACCTCATCAAATTTAAAATCTTCTCTCATAAGTGTGTCAAAGTCAACAAAAACGTCGCTCAAATCCCCGAACTCTACGCCAACATCTTTATTCAGGGCATCATGATGCTCTCTGTTCTTTGGGGCATTATCTTTGCTGCTCGCATCTGGAGGAGGAGAGCTTGGAAGGACGGGACTCATGCCTGGGGTATCACCGCATGATTTCGACTCCTCGTCATCGGATTCTACGTAAAGGTCATCACTTGTAGTAGACTCATCGCTACTACTCTCAAACTCCCCCTCTTCCTTTTCTGAGTCCAACGCGGCCTTGCCTTCCCTCTACTTGAACTCTTCTTCTCCTTCCTCCGGGATCATAGGCATTATAACCGGGGCGCTAAATCCAGTCGCATTAGCATCTCCTCCTTCCGGTTGATCCTCCGGAGAAACTCTCTCTCTCTCTCTTGAGAGGCGCTTTCTTTGGAACTGCGAAAAGAAGAAGTAGATCTTATGCGAACTCTGGATCGGGCAAGGGAGGGGACTTCAACTTGAACAGCGGATCTACTTGGATATAGTAATTCATATCGATGCAAGTTTTCATCAGTAAGCAACACTTTAACACATCTCTCCTCGGCATCAATAGCCTTTAGAGTCTGAAAAACTTCATTGAGAGCCACATTTCTATTTGGCCTTGGAATAACGGCAAGAGATATACGCCTGGTTAGAAACTCCATTGCAACGCATCGAAGCTCGATAGATGGAAAAAGGAGCTTACCCCCTGTCGTCCACCGACGATTGAACCCCTTGGGGCATCTAACGAAGAAATATTGTGCCTTGAATTGTGACAAGTTGCTCTGCAAGCGTAAGACGATTTTCCGATTTCTTTGGGCTTCAATTACGATCAAGGAGGGGCAGTCATCTCTCCTTTTGAACGGCAGAAAGTACCATAACTCATCAAAGTTTGGATCACGGTTGAACGTCTGCATGAAAAGAACATGTAGGCTAGTCAAGATGCACTACGCCATAGATTGCATACTGCAACACCAAAGAAGTGATGCAGGAAGTGCCAAAAAATGTTGCTACAGGCTAAAAAAGGGCAAAGGCAACACTTTCTCGGTGTTGCATTTTGCCGCGTTGCCGCAGACCTCAAAGGCAACATTTTGACTATCTAAGGCAACATAAGAAATATTGTTGCAATAGATCCCTATTTGGGTCTACGGCAACATCCATAGGTGTCTGTACCAACATTTCAAAATGTTGCTATAGATATTAACTTTCTGAATTTGTGGGGCCCACAATGTAGAGCATATTTGATTTTTTAATAGAAATAAATATTTATTTAATAAAATGCTATTGCATAGAATTTGATATTCAAACAGTAATTTATTTAAATAAATATTTTATTTCAACATTTAAAATAGTACAAATTCCTGACTCCACTATTTTACAATTCAATGATATATAACACTGATATTCACATATACAGATATTCCTCACTACATCACTCAATTCACTCATTACATATGTAGTTTCAATTTATACAGACACCGACACTGACAGATATATGACGAGCCGAGCCGAAGGTGAGCCGAGTGCCGAGCCGAAGGCGAGCCGAGAAGCGGGTCCGGGCGCAGCGCCGGCGGGGGTCCGGGGCACCGCAGTCCCGGTGGGCACCGCCCGATTCATCCGATTTTGGAAGATCGAGCCTTCTTTGAAATGACGTAAAATGATGCACAAATGAAGACTGAGCTTAATTCCTATCCTCCATCTCCTCGCCTAAATCTGCTTGAATCCCCTACGGCCAAACACCAAAACTCTACTGCAAACTGTTTTCAATTTCCAATCACCACATTAGCTTCTCTCCGTAACCAATACACAGCAGCAATCTACCATTGTCAAACTCCAAACTCCGTCTACATCTCTCTGCCAACATTCAGGCATCACACTGCCAACTGAAACTCCTCTGCATCACCAACTTCCACCATCACTTCCATAACTTACCAAACCAACCAACCAACCTTCAACCAATACAACTACATCCAGATTCAATGGTGAACCAACCAACCAACCTTCTCTCACTCCCTGCAAATACTGCACTTCAGACCTACATTTCAAACGCACTCTATCACTTCCTTGTATGTTTCTTCCATATCGATAGCTTTGCACATTTCTTCTGACATATGCATCACTGAATATCTTCGCACTTCCTTGTACGTTTCCAGACCTATGCATTTATGACCTACACCACCGAATAGTTCCTGCCTGTTCATTCAGAGCTTGCATCCATTACCGTTTCCTTTTGGTCGCTGGACTCAAAGCTTGCATCAATAAAACTTGGTCCTTCCAGTCTTGCCAACACACAAGCTCGACTGTCTATGAATCTGCCTGTGCAGCTCACACAATCCTTTCACTCAACAATTGTTCAACTAGCAGTGAATAAATCGATTCGTGTCTTTGCAAATAATTCCTCAGCTCACATAGCCGCAAGTTGCAACAACAGCCAGATTCTGAAACATTAACAAGTTCCAAAGGAGCATTAGCACAAACATATGGGGGGCGTACTATCTTATTGAAATTACCAGTACCAAGTGAAGCAACCGCAATCATAGGGGAAAGTACGAAGAGATCAGCCTGGGATCTGCTCTGAACTTGCGATGGAAAGTACGAAGTGAACCAAAATCTCGAGGGCAGCAGTTCGGGTTTTGGGAGAAATTAAGGCACTAGAAGGGTTTTCAGGTGAAGTAGTCTAAAGGAGAAAGGTAGAGGGGTTGGTGGCGAGCAAGTCTTCTGTTGGAGGTGAGAGCTGATGGCGACGACAGTGGTGGCAAAAGGGGTTTGAACAGAAAACTTTGTTTGGCTTCGGGTTTGGGAGGAGGCGAATTGGAGGAGGCGAATTGGAATGAAAACCAAAAGGGGATCTACTCTGAACTAGGCGGGAAAACGAAAATTTGGGGAAAATTGCAGTGGTGATCCATTTTAACAACCAGATTAAATGTAGACCGTTGGATCGTATTCACGCGGATTGCTAATTTTATTAATTTTTTAATTTGAATACATCTATAGCTACTGCAACATCTTGTTGATACCTATGCTAACACCTTGAAGCGAGTGTTGTAATAGACAAAAATCAGCATACCTATCGTTACATTATAGCTAGCAACACCTTGTAATTTCGTTGCAGTAGGCCATCTATGGCGTAGTGATGGCATAGCTGTTAGGATGAATCTGGAATAGGGCAATACCCAAGTTCGAAAGAGCCTTATGCAGAAAGTCGTTAAAGGGAGGCACGGCTCCATTCAAACACATATACTGGTGGCAAGCGGTGTACCCTGGAGGAGGCATATGAGCGAACTCGTCCTTCTCTGGCAGACGCACATCCTCCTCTGGAATACCGTGTTGTGCAGAGATGTTATGAAGAACTTTATCAGAAACCACCGAAGAAGCCCTCTCAGGCGGATTGAGTAGAACTCTAAAGTTGGGAGGCGTTTGATCCACGATTGGCCCGACCGGGACCAACTGACTGCATTCCGCTTGTGAAGTGGTAGGAGAAAGAGTGACGGATGACGACTCGGCTGCGGAAAGTGCTGAGCTTCCTCCACTCGATTTATGGCACGAAAATGGTGCTCCATTCTAAAACAACGGAATTCGTATTCAAAACGGTCAGGTGATTTTATTCCAAATTAATAATTTTCCCCTTAAACACTTGAATTCCGGAAAGATATCAATCCGTGCCTACACAACGAACTTCAAGTGTGAACCGAGGCAAGTGTAGCGTGCTGTCTATAAGGAGTGAGCTCGGTATCCGAAACACTACAAATGCTCTATCCCGTGTAGATAGTCTGTCCGCAGTGGAAATGGAAAAGAATTTCCCACATCGCTCCCATTCGTTTTCACTTCCTATACACTTACCCATTATCGATCAATGGTCGATAACGGATCTGTTGTCCGAAGTGACACAGAAAACTCTTCCCACTACAGGGATGCCGAGCATGCAACAAGCAAGCTAGATAAGTCCAAATTCTCTGGAAGAATCAGGATCGATTAGTGATGTGTCGTGCAGTAACTGCTACGAAACTGCACAAGTCAATTCTGATTTAATGGACGAAGATAGCGAAACGCGTTAAGCATTGGGCCAAAGCCCGAATGTCATTCCAGGAGAAAACTCAAGACTCGATATACTATCTTCCTCCATTAAACCTCAATCATCTCAAACTTCTCACGAAACATTGCAAATGCGAACTCGCCATCAAGTCATTATGCGAACACTGTAATTAGCAAACCCACCTTTGATTGAATTCTAGAACATAGAAACGATCAAAGACGCAAAATTAACAAGCTGAAGATGGATCGATGGCGAGCCAAAGGATTGATTGGCAGCGACCTAGGGCAGTGGCAAGCTAGGGTTTCGGTGAGAAACGATCTAAGATCCACTAGGAAGAATCACGGCCAATCACTAGCGGGAATCACGGCGTGGAGCTTGGACAAGATGGATCTAAGGAGGCAATGGATCAGGTCGAACAAGCTGTTGAATCGCCTGGAATTGGGTCGCATGAAGACTAGATCACGTGAAGGAATAAGAATGGCTCGGGTTGAATGAATTGGTAGCTAAGCTCAAACATATATATAGGCAGATAGAAATGACAAAGCAAAATTTTGCTAAGTCATCGGGTCGCCCGCGATCCATCATGGATCGCTAGCGACCCAACGTTTCGAAGCCAAAATTTATCCAAGTGGTCAGGTCGCTAGCGACCTAACCCATATGGATCACTAGCGACCCATGAAATTGAAGGCGAATTTTTCTCGAACTCAAACTCCGACATCTATCCATCATTTCGAAGCATATCGGGAAGCTATGGAAAGAAATTTGATCCGTTACGACAAGCAATATTAGTCAAGACCAAAGCTAGGTGATCAACAACATGACTTACCATGTATCCGTAAAACTCTAATGCGATCACTTGGAATTCGACGAACAAATGTTGAAAGCGATAACTTCCAGAGCACGCCTTGTTTACAATGAAGACGTACTCTGGGGGGAAAATGTTGTCCGAGTTTTTAACCCAGCAGGACCCACTAGAAAACAGAACAATTTCGTAACATCAGAATGGCTTAGAACTTAACCAAAAAAGGCTAAAACGAGGAGTTAATGAGAGCCAAGCCATATTACTGAAGCGACAACTCAATTTGACTAAACCAAGAAACCATCGTCTATCCAGTCCAATCAATAGCTAAGCATAACCAGCTAGAAGATAGTCATCAGAATGGAAAAACGTGGAACGAGACTACACGAACAACGATGATACAAGTCCAAGAAAGCACTCTGCATGTCAAACTCCAAAAACCAACCAAGTGCATGGATCGGTAGCGATCCATACCCTATGGATCACCAGCGATCCATGCATCATGATGATCCATCCGAGAGAAACAAGAGGAAAAGGCCTAGAAGACAGAGCACAAAAATACTAAGTGTATGGATCGTTAGCGATCCATACACGATGGATCGCCAGCGATCCATACAAAATGATGTTATTGGCGACCTAGCGTGATGAAGTGATGGAGGGTGAGCAGCCAAGTAATTAGCTCGCGAACGATCCAAATCTATGGATCGCTAGCGATTCATAGGCCATGGATCGCTAGCGATCCATAGTTTTGGCTTGGATCGCGAGCTAAGCTCCTCTAGGTCGTTATGCATCCATCTGCCAGCAGTCCGTGAATAGGCCTGGCCCAGAAGCTCCTCGATCTCTATAAATACCATCCTGCCTGTAACATAAACTGGATCTTCTCCAGACTGGTTGCTAAAGCTCTGCTGGAAACATTCTTCACTCTCTACCTCCCTCACAACAATCTCCAAAGGAATTCACTGTGATTCTCCAGTGGATTCCAACTTTGGGGATTCAATCTACTTAAGGATAATCAAAGCCTTGTAATCAAACAATACTTGTAACATCAATCAGTCTATAATAAAACTATAAAGTGGACGTAGGCTTCGTTAATAGCCGAACCACTATAAAAATTCCTTGTCTTCTTTCTTTTACTGTCTTTTTCTATACCTGTTTTCTATGATAGGTTGGTGCTTTCAAATTCAAACCAGAGTGATGATCCATTTTTTGGGTTAACAATGCAAGTGTATGAGCTAATGCTATAGTAGACAATAAATAGTAAAGTATAAAAAGCATGCGAACCAGAGTTTTTATACTGGTTCGGACCTCCCATCCTACATCCAGTCCCAAAGCTCCCCTTCGGTATTTCCTTTAACCAACTGACCCTCGCTTCACCCAAAGGAATAGGCTAATACAAAATTATATCACTTACAATCTTGTGTTTCAAATAACACAGTTATTGACTGATAGTACAAATCTTCGTATGTGAATATGAATGCTTTGAGTTGTAGGAAGTGATTTAACCATAATTATATTTTGGTTATAATAGATTGAGAGTATGTGAGCAATGTCATGCAAGAAAGTGTTAAGAAATCAAGAGAGAAAATATTCAATTAATTCAAGTTTATTTTAATTTCTACATCTCAATCAAAGTAGCATTTATATACTCCAAATGGGCGCAGATGAAGAGTTGTTACTATCTAAGAAGATCTATTTATTTTAATGGCTACAACATTTCGATGAAGGGTGATTTCTTTTTGTCTCAGACAGAATCATCTCTTCAAAATTGACAGTTTTTACATATGACAGACGTCTATGGTAAAACCTCAAACGTCTGTGACTTCCGAAAATATTTACCCGAGAATTGTCACAGATGTCTGTGGTTTTATCTTTGACATTTGTGAGTAGTAATATCAGTTTTCCAACTTAATTTTAATGCATATGAAAAAGTGTGTAATCGTGTATGCATATATATTCAAGGAGACAATTAAAATATTTTATCTAGGAATCTTTTATAGTAGAATAACCTTACTAGCTGTAGATATTCATTTCACTTTGTTTCTCTTTGAGTCTCGATATCTTCGAGTATGGTGTCTTCTTTAGCATATACCTGTAATCTTGATAAAGTACACATACATATATATATATATATATATATATATATGATTGTGTAGTTGTTATTATTGAAACATAAACTGGAGGTTCTAACAATCTCCCTCCTTTTGATGACGACAACTATACAATCAAAAAGTGGAAGTATTATTATGTTTGTCTCCCCTTATGTATATGTATAAATTCCTCCACCTCTGTCATTATCAAAATGGAAGGAAATGATATAAGATATAGAAATATTAAATAGATATAACATGTTATACATTAAGATCTTGAAAAATCAAATAAGGAAGTGCAAATAAAATGCAGCAGAAGTCTTAAACAGCGAAACAAACAAGCATAAGAACAAATAATTGCAAAGTAGTAAAAAGAAAAAATAAAATGCTGATTGAACTGATTATGTGAGTAAGATAAGCCCCCACAGTTCTCATAGTATTCCCAATAAGAAGATGGATCCTTCTCGTATGTGTCTGGCCATTGTGTTTGGTATTTGTACTCCTCATCTTCTTGAATTGAGAGACCTTGAAATGCCATGTACGATTATTGTTGGAAATGCGAAGTATCAAACACATACATGTCATCACTATCTTCTTCTTCCTCCTAAGGTTGTGCTTGAATAGGAGTCTTTCCTCTGTCACCTTTGTCGTGAGACATACCTTCGGGCGAAGCTTGAGAGCGATAAATTGGTGTTGAGCCCGATGTGGAGGTATTGGTGAAGGCGAGGATGATGAGCGAGAAGACGATCGACCATGTACTTTGCACATAACTTTCCCTAAAATGAAGACCACTTTGTCCAAAGTCTTCTCCTTTTTGTCATCCTTATGGAGAAAGAACATTCCAATCCATTCATCTTTTTGTTTAAGCCTCACTAGTTAGTCATGATTATCTTTTGGTTTTTAAGTGCCAAATCGTGAAGAGATTCATTTTGCGTTGGTTCAACGCGAGCTTCTTGTATTTCAGAATCCGAATAATATTCGGTAGCATTACTAGATGAAGTTGGTAGTTGTGAAGGATGAGGTGAGTTAGTATGCTGAGGAGCACTAGAGGGAGGAGGACCGTGATGCTCTTGTTGATGCTGTTGTATAGTCCATTGGTCGAAGGGGATGATAGAAGGTGGGTTTTTGGGAAGTTGCATCAAAGATAGATATCTTGGACCACTATATTTTGTTGGAATTTCTTCATATTGTGATAAGTACGAAGGAACTTCAAGATCTTGCAATATACGCATTATGTACAGAGCATATACAATTAATCGACGATGCTGAGTCGAAAAACCTTTAATTTGGTCATGAATAAATTTTGCCCAATTTTTCGGAAGATGACCATATATTGCATATAAAGCTCGACGGTCATTGGGATAAATTTTCTCGTAGCAACCTAGATGTGGGCATAGGTAAATGGATTTCCATTGAGGCATCCTATCTTCACATATTTGATGTGTAACTTCATCTCTGGGTAAAAGAATATGATCCGGTATATCCGTTAAGTCAATTCCTTCATAAGAACATCCTAGTATATGGCCAACCGTATATACATCAATTTTAATTTCTTTTCCATAAACACTTGACCACAACCATCCATCCTCATTTTCTGGATTCTAAATTCCCACACTACATAAATTGGAATAGAAAAGGTAGATAGCTTGAGGATCGATAATTACCTTGTTTTCATCATAGTTAATTAGGTTGAGGCAATTGGCATCCATAGTTAACCCTAGAATATCGTATTCTATGACATTTCCAAGGCAATAGAACTAGAATGGATTTTCTTCTTGGAAAGCACCTCAAATCGATTGATGGCAGTGGGATTGTTGTGGAGCCATTGGTTTATGTGAGCATGTGTAACCGGGACTTGAGAGGAAGAGGAAGGTTGGCCTTGTTTTTGCTTTTTAGAAATGGTCATCATCTTGGGAGCCATTGATTGATGAATTTGAAGGTTACGGAGGCTAGGGTTTCAGAAATGGGGAATTGAAATGGAGGTAAAAGTGAATAATTTGGTAAATTTATTTATATAAAGCTGTTGAAAATGTATGGTCGAAATAGCAACAAACGTCTGTAGGGGAGTCATAGACGTCCGTGTTTGTAGTAAAAATAAATAGAAAGATTTGAGAGACGTCTGTAAGGTTTCCACAAACGCCTGTGATTGCAGGAAAAATAAACAGAGAGTTTTGCCAGATATCCGTGAACTCCCACATACGTCTGTGGCTACAGAAAAACTTTTCTCATAACTTTTGATAGAAGTCTATGGTATGTATTTTCTGAAATATTGAAAAATTTTAAATAGCAATGAAAGTTCATTAAAATTTTAATACAATAAAAGAATATACATACCAAAAATTAACAAATAAACATAATTTATATGATGCGTAGCATAAGTTTAGTTTTTGTCAGAGAATTTAGAATTATTGATTTGTCGTTATATCCCATGAATTTGGTTCAACTTTTGTATCGTCAATTAATGGCTTCAATGGAGACCAACTCGGATGGCCTAGAGTGTCAATTCAAGCTTGGTTTGATGGTCTTGGTTTGCACAGATTTCTCGGAGTAATGTTATACGCTTTTGTAGGAGTTTCTTATATTCAAGGGGATTTTTGATGTATGCAATTTTTTGTTAGTGAATGATCACAAATCGCTAGAATACATTTTTCAAGAAAATTTAGATGAGATCCTTGAGGTCGTTGTTCATAATACATCTTACGTTGAACTCCCATCATTTCTTGTTAATAATGATATATTTCATCGACCTTGTCGGCGAGAGATGTTAATTGTAGATCAATTGAACGTTTGGCTTTCTTTTCTTTAGGAGAAAAACCAGTGTGGTATGTAGGTGATGCAATAATGTTTAGAGAGGCTGAATGAATCGATGTAGGAGTGGATTTATTTGGTGAAACATAATTGCTATCTGATTGGGGAGATTTCGATAGTTGAATAGATGGAGTCGTGATCAGAAGACATTTTTGAGTATTATTTGTTTTAATAATTAGAATGATCACAACAAAGTTTTGAGGAGGAATATAAGCTGATTTATAATATAACTTTTTACTATTTTTAGAGTGTTGGTTGAGGGAAAGGAGTTTAACCATATATATTTTCAGGGAGAGGTTAGGTTTACCCAATCCTGCATATCTTCGACTTAACGCATCTGCCACTGCGTTACCCTTTCCCGGAGTATAGGCTATACCAAAATCATATGATGCCAAAAACTCTAGCCATCGTTGCTGCCTAAGATTCAAATCCTTTTGGGAGAAAAGATACTTCAACGACTTATGATCTGTAAACAACTCGAATCGAACTCCCAATAGGTAATGTCTCCACATCTTCAGAGCAAATACAATCGCTGCCAACTCCAAATCATGAGTCGGATAATTCCTTTCATGTGGCTTCAGTTGTCGACTTGCATACGCAACAACTTTACCTTTCTGCATCAGCACTGCTCCAAGTCCAGTACCACATGCATCAGTATAAACCATCATCTCATCATTTTCACTTGGAATAGTCAAAACAGGAGCACTTGTCAGTAGCCCTTTCAGGATTCCAAAATCTTGCTCACACTTAGCATCCCATCTGAATACTTGGTTCTTTTTCGTCAATCCTGTTAATGGTGCAGCTACCTTGGAAAAGTCTTTGATAAATCGACGATAGTATCCTGCTAATCCAAGAAAACTTCTCACATCAGATGCATTCTTAGGTCTACCCCAGTCCTGGATTGCTGCTATCTTGGCGGGATCAACCGCTATTTCACTTCCAGAGATAATATGGCCTAAGAACCTCACTTCGCTCTTCCAGAAGTGACACTTCAAAAACTTAGCCTTCAGCTGATGTTTCTGTAAGATTTCCAAAACAATATGCAAGTGCGTCTTGTGCTCTTCTTCAGTTCTGGAATAAATCAAAATATCATCCACGAACACTAGTATGAACTTGTTCAATTGATCTCTGAACACTCTATTAATAAGATCCACAAAATATGCTGGTGCATTGGTCAATCCAAACGGCATTACCAGCCACTCAAAGAAACGGGATGGTGACCTGAAAGCAGTCTTCGGCACACTATCCTTAGCCACTCTTAACTGGTGAAATCCCGTAGCTAAATCCATCTGAGAAAACACCTTGGCTTCGTGAAGCTGATCAAACAAGTCGTCTATTCTTGGCAATGGATACTTGTTCTTCTTAGTCACTTTATTCAGCTCACGATAATCCACACACAACCTCAACGATCCATCCGCTTTGGTTACAAACACAACTGGTGCACCCCATTCGAACACACTACGCCGAATGAATCCTTTATGTAAAAGATCATCAACTTGCACCCTCAACTCTTGCTGTTCCCTAGGCGCCATCCGCCTAAGAGGCATCACAACAGGTCTGGCTCCTTCAACTAAATCGATACGAAACTCGATCTCCCTATGCGGCGATAACCCTTTGACCTCATCAAAGACATCCTCAAATCCATTAGCAATTGGCACCGATGACAGTCCATCCCGTGGAACAACCAGCGAATACATGAAGCTCATGAAGACGCCTTCCTCATGCTTACATCGTATCACAACCTTTCGCCCTTTCACATTCTCGACTGTCACCTCCAACCTTTCACAATCAACCTTTGCCGCATACTTCCTAAGCCAGTCCATACCCAAAATAATTCTGAACCCCGCAAAGTTCAGAACAAAACAATCACAAACAAAAGAGCAATCATGACTTGATACAACCAAACCACGGCATAGCATACACAGACAGGACGAACCCCTAACTGGATTAGTCACAACCAATGGTCTATCAACAATATCGGGTTCTAAACCCAACCGGCCTACAAGTTCATTACAAACAAAAGAATGCGACGCCCCAGTATCGAATAACACTCTAACTGGGACACCATATATGGAAAGAGTACCTTGAACCACCACACTCTTTCCTTTATCTTCAGTGGTAGGAGCTTTTGAAGATGATGGAACAGCCCCCAAAGCATAAGCTTGCATAATCTGCTTGTCCTTTCGCGGTTCTGGACAATTCTTCTTAATATGCCCTGACTTGTCACAGTTGTGGCACTTCACCGGCACCTTTGGATTCTTGCAGTTTCTGGAGAAATGACCCTTCTGCTGACAATTGTAGCAGATCACTTCGCCCTTCGGCTTCTTCTGGCCATCCTTACCCTTTTGCTGCTGCTGCTTCCTCTTCTTGTTTCCACCCTGCTGTGGTTTAGACTCTTCCTTGGCCATAGCAACAACAGATCCTTCTTTAGGAAATAGATTTTCGTGCCTGGGAGCTTTCTCCATAAGCTTCTCAAATGGATCGTCCAGATGATCCACCAACTGCCTCCCAAGATAAATGTCCAAGCCTGTCACAAACTTCTCGTTCTTCTGATAAGGAGATTCAATATACGACCGGGCATACTTGGACAAAGCTTCAAACTCAGAAACATACTCAAGAACTGGTCTTCCATCTTTCTTGAGCTCTACAAACTTCTTAAACAGAACAGATTTCTGAGCGGTAGAAATGAACTTAGCTTCAAATCTGGCTTGGAATTGCTCCCAAGTAATTTCTTCCTCCGGAGTATCAATGGTGATAGAGTTCCACCAGTCAGAAGCTCTCCCTTGAAGCTGTCTTGATGCTAGCTTCCTTTTGGTTGCATCCTCGATTCCCAAATCACCAAAGATTCTTCTACAAGCATCTATCCATCTCTGGACTTCAATGGTTGACTCTGTTCCCAAGAAAACCTTTCCTCCAAGTGCAGTATAATCTTTACACAGCTTAGCAAAATCCACCGGTTTTGGAGCTTGAACTTGAACTCCAACATCAACTGCTGGCCCCGGAGCTGGCATCCTTCTCATGATCGAAGTCATCATAGCCTTGAACATAGCAGCATAATCAGTAGCCCCCTCAGCAGCACGGCCTTCCCTAGCAGCTGGTCTCCCTCTTCGACTCATTCTTAATATCTATAAAAAGGAATGATTAATACACCTTGAGAACAACTGCATAAAGGACTCAAATCCTTCTAAGCTACTATATTATATATAGTAATCATCCATCAAAATACAATTACGTCTCTCATACGTAGTTACGTCATCGAGCGTTGTGTAAAATCAATTAACCAAGGCTCTGATACCAAATATGACGACCGCCCATGACCCCTGCACTAAACATAGAAATAGTGCGCTGAAAAGTGTGCCAAACAGCCATGGACGATCACCAAGGTAAGTTAAAACAGCAGAATCTATCGTATTACTCACAGCGCATGGATAAAATACAATAGAGAATATATATAGTGAAGCTTCACAAAATAGAATCTCATCAATTAAGCTTCATAATAGTTGGATACAAACATCTGAATAGTCAATATATCAAGCCTCACTACATATCACTCAGAGAATTATACAAGCAGCGGAACATCCAGTACATATAGTAAGAATATAATATGCAAGCCTCCAGCTCGTCTTCGTCATCAGCATCGTCGGTAACTAAGAACAGCACCTGTCACCTGCTACCTAGTCTGCCCATCCCAAAATGGATGAACAACCCAAGGTAATAAGAGTTGAACATAAAACCTTGAGTCAGACAACAGTCTTAGTGAGCGGTAAATTAACTAACAACATACCAAAAGAGCATAAAGGTAAAAGGAATAGGAACCCAACCCTCCCACTCCACCTCTTTCTAGAGTGATAGCCTCCCAGACACACTAAGCAGAAGTAAACATAGTAAGGCAAACATTTAAAGTAAAGCAATTATCACTCGAGTCAAGGTCGATGTTTTCCAAGCACAAACCCCCAAGGCCTAAACCAAGATCAGATAAGCACCCAGAAAATATCGCTCTTGAGACCGAATGACGAAACAACCAAACATCCATGACTTTGGATATCACTGTTATCATTGCTTCGATACCACCGTTAATTGAATGACCGGCACATTCTTTCAGCCGTCCGTCAAGGGTCAATGGTAACCCCGGTTCTAGACAGAACTCCGCACGTCGTCGCAGCCCGTGCCTAGGACTATCGAATCTGCCCAGAGTACTCAACCACCAACTGTAGTCTTTTGGGACTATCGAATCTGCCCAGCGTACTCTTGCTTTGAGCCTGCTAGAACCTTCAACAACGATGAAATCTCAGCCTTCTAGTCATCCTCCTCGACGACTATTCTCATACTAGCTCAAGCACCTCTCAAGCCAACCATTATCCTCAAACTCGAACCATTTCACCGAGTCATCAACATGCTTGGAATGATCCCGTCTGGATTTAACCAAGGCTATCTCACATCATGCCTCGCTTCATCTCATCATAGCAAAGCCTCATCTCAACATCATCATCAAATCTATCCATATGAGCTTTATCATCCGCGTCATATGCCACGAGCAGTTTTTCTTATTCAAGAGCCTTTCCCTTAGCTTTTGAATCATTTCCGACCAACTTGTCCAAATCAAATCAATCAATCAACTAATTTATAACAATCAATCAAGTCAATCATTAATCCAAGTAATCAAGCATTCAAACATAATCTAATAAACAATTATAACAATAATGGCAATCTTGTAAATAAAGAGTCCAAATCTAACAAGTATGAATCATGAGCAATATCTCTACAACTTGATGAATGAACTTGCATAGATTAACATGTAATAAAATGGATGTCAAATCATCATGAACAATGGATCTATACTTAAGTTTACGAAGATGCATGAAATCACTATTTTAAACACATAATCAAGCCACCAATCCGATATACTCCTTTGGATCCGTGTGAGAGATAACCACCACTCACCGAATCACCTAAACACTTCAAAAGCAACACACTTCAGATCTGGACAGCGAAGAATTTAGCTTGATCCGCCAAAATTCCGCTTCAAACGATGAAATCTCTCTTCGATGGTTGAAGATCTTCAATCTAAGCTCTTGGATCTTCGATTTGATCTTCGATTTGGATGGAAGGAATCACAAGATTAGAGTGGAGAAAAGAAGTGCAGAAGTGCAGCACTCGAGCTCTCAAAATGGATGGACTTCGTCGCTTCAAAATCCGGATCCCAAAAAGTGAAGAAACCCCGCGTATTTATAGGCAGATCCTTAGGTCGTCCGCCCCCTTAAGTCGTCCACGACTTAACTCTTCCAACCTACCACCTAACAAATTCCCCGACCTAACACTTGCGCGACTTAACACATACGCGCGACCTAAGACTCAACGGGATACGACTTAGCGACTTATCACACTGCCGCATTTCTACCTAAGTCATTTGGATGACTTAATGACTTACGACTCAACGACTTAACAGAAGTCACGACCTAACACACACGCGACCTAACAACAATGCCGACCTAACACTCACGATCCAATGACTCAAGTCCTTACTCGACCTAACGGCTTAACTGGGATACGACTTAACACCTTTAGGTCGTCTAACGACCTAACTACACGCAGCATACTAACATAGGTCGTCTACAACCTAACTAACATGGCATAGCGACTCAACGACTTAACTTAACTCGTCCACGACCTAACTTTCTTAGGTAGTTAACTCACACAGTCTACTAGGTCGCTACTCCTATGCCGCTAACCCCTAGGACGGTAACCTTCTTAGGTCGGTCCATTTCTTAAGTCGCTAACTTCCTATAGGTCGCTTCAATCTCTTAAGTCGTCCCAAACTACTGTACGACCTAAGCTACTAGACGACCTAACTTCTACACGACTTAACCCTGGACGATCTAACTCTGAACGATCTAACAACACTATCAACCTAATGACAACTGCTTTACAATCTTTCGATCCGTAAAAATACGGGTCGTTACATTCTCTCCCCCTTAGGAATTTCGCCCCCGAAATTCCAAACAAACAAGAGCAATCAAAAACTATTCCGCATGCCTACCATCCATAGCAATCAACAAACCATGCGTCCAATTCTAGCCTAGCATGCAGAATTCTAAAACTAGAACAAGTTACAATGTCGTGAGATGACACGACACCTTATGGCCATACCTTGAAGAGTTCAGGATGAGCTGCCTTCATCCTCTCTTCCACCTCCCATGTTAGTTATATGATGTATCTACTTTATAACTCGACAACTGTGGGATTGATGCATATGATAGCTACATGGAAGCTATGAAATATATCTGCTTATATAAAAGTTTGACACCTTCTTTGTTTTAGAGGTTCGATACCTCAAGATTGTAGAAGCTCGACAACCTTTTGGTTTTGAGACTCAACACCATTCTTTTTAAAGTTTGACATCTTCATGTTTTCAGTGGCTCGACACCCTTGAGTGTAGAGGCTCGGCATCCCAACTCGAAACCTCATTGTGATGACCCACATTTCGGAAGGTTTAAATCGATAATAAATCCACACATGTCAAACTTAAACAATCCGGAACATAGATGATCAATGGGGATAATTAAGAATAATAAGACAAGAAGAAGAAAGCAAATATAGAATCTCACAGCGGAATGATAAAATATAATAATCAAATAACAGTTCATAAAGCTGTTTACTATACACTTGATTATAATCTATACAACATTGATCAAGGTTATCTATATACATCAAGGATAAATAAAATTCAGCAGAATAGCATGATGCAGAGAATAATAATAGTAATAATATACCAAATCTTCGTCTTCGTCCTTCAGAGAATAATCTTCAATGCACTAAAACTCAGGGCTAACCCAAGCATAACGAAAAGACAAAACACTCGAGTCGGGACTAAAATACTCTTATGTAAGTCAAATCAATATCAATAAATATGAGTGTAACAGCGTCAGAGATGTTTACGGGATTTTACATCTCCTATCCGGTGTATAACG
Source organism: Allium fistulosum (assembly GCA_030737815.1). NCBI lineage: Eukaryota > Viridiplantae > Streptophyta > Magnoliopsida > Asparagales > Amaryllidaceae > Allium > Allium fistulosum. The sequence continues at coordinate 75,176,345 of CM060903.1, forward strand.
TGTGTGCAATAACTTAAGAGATGTTACAAGATTTTCCATCTCCTAAGGATCCGTTAAACTCTTATATATAATAGTATACGCTATAGTACACTATAAGAAATCCGACCTTTACCCACCAATATTTTACCTACCAATATTTATGGGTAGGTAAAGATAACCTTTATCTACCAATATTTAATGGTAAGAATTATTAGTAGGTAGATATTGCCAATATTATAACATTTTGGAAGGATGATTTCTACCAATAAATATGAGTAAGTAAAAAATGTTACATACGCATATACTAGAGGGAAAGTTTTTTGCAATTGGCGCCTATATTTGTTTGTACCAAAATTGGGCACAACACTCTTCGGGCGTGTTTGAAGAGATTAAATTGAAGAATATAAATGAAAAATGAGGCTAACCTAACAAACACACCAAAAACAAACAAAAAGAAGTATAGAAACACAAGGATTTAGAGTGGTTCGGCGTTATAGCCTACGTCCACTATGGAAAGTTGTTGTTTATTGATATTACTCGCTAGTTATAGATATTTACAACAGTAAAATCGATATACAATAATGATTTCGGCAGAGTATTGGCATTCCAATGTCCAAAAGTCCCTTTTCTGAAGGCCTTGGACTGTCATTTATAGGTGTAGGCTGCAAATATCTCGCCCCAATCTCGGAAGACTCCTTCTCTCATGTGGGTGGGACCACGTGATCGATCCTCGGACATTTTGACTCGATCCATGATTGATACGTATCAAATTCATATCGATCCAAATTGTCTTTTTTAGCCGAGATCGATCAGGTGCATTCTTGAGGTAGTACGCAAACTGCTGTGAAAATTTGGTGGCATTTGGACTTGTAGATTTTGATATATGATCGATGCAAGTTTAGATTTTCAATGTATTGCCGCCTTTTTGATACATTTCATATAGTTCCTCTTCGTATCGATAATATGCACGTGTTTGATAAATGACGTGGTGCTATCTTCTAGGATCGATCCGCTTTTCATGCCGAGTGACCGAGTCTTTCTCTTGAACGTGCCTTGTTCGTATCCACCAGTTTAACCTCGTTCGTATCCATCCATTACACCCCATTTCATATCGATCCATGAACTCATATAGCATTGATCCAAATGCTTACCTCGTATCGATATGATCCCAGATCTTTCGTATCAATGAATGAGATCCTATTTCGTATCGATTGATGGTCAATCGATATGAAATATGCATATGGTGATCGACACGTGCTCCTGATACGTTGGAGCGATACAGAATGACTTTAACTGATGGATATGAATTGTGGCTGATCATGATGGATACGATGCGATGTATATGTGATGGATACGAAATGGAGAAGCGAGGTGGATACGAATGGGTTCTTCTTCCATGGATACGAGAATGGTGTTTCACTTGGACTTTGATGGATTTATATTTTGAGCATACGAACTCCGATTGACTTGAAATTTGGAACGTTGGCTCACATAGCTTTGCTTGTCATATCATATCGATTGTAGCTCGATTCGGACTCGGGAAAAATTTACCAGTATCCATAATAGACCTGTGTATAGCCAATCTTCGAGACAGACTGTCTTTGGCTTTTAATCAAGTTCTTGGTGTCACGGCCTTGCCAAAAGGCGGGATAATATTTGCCTCCTAAAGTACGTCCTGTGTGAACATGACGTGATTTGAAAAGCTGCAACCTTCCTTCTGAAGAGTTCTACCTGATTTGATGTGCAGCCGTTGTCTTTTCACCAAAAGATGTAACCTTTGATTGTTTCTTGGTAATATAAATACTGAATTGTTGACTGGCAATGATTGTACTGTGCATTGTTGTAACTGAATGTTGAGTGCCAGAAATCTGTTGTTCATCGTTACAATTGTCACCAAGTGAGTATTCAATTCCTGTGAATTTTGAAAATTGAATGTTAATTCATCACACACATAAAATGTATGTTAACCTGACTCTCATTAATGTTCGTTCGTTCACGAGTCGCTATCAGTTGTTGGTTTTCTTTGTATCGAATTTCGTATCGATCCTCTCTTGAATTGACATGAAATTCAAGTTGTAACAACGCTTGATGGTTGTTTTAGTGTATCTCTTCGTATTGATCCTCTCCTGGATCGATGTGAAAAGTTGAAAGATTATTTTCGTATCGATGGCAATCGACACGAATTAGTTGGTTCTTCAAAATAGTTCGTATTGATGGATACAAATCCTTGTGGTCTTCAAAATGGTGGATACGAAATAGCCCAACTGGTTCCCAAAGTATCATTCATATCGATTAGCTGATGGACACGAACAACAGCCACTCTGAGTTGATGTGGAATTGATACAAAAGGACCCTTCTTCGTATCAATTGGGGAGATAACTTGTTGTGACCGGTCAAACAACAGGGAGGCGAATCATCACTCTCCTAGTATATAAGGCTTTTGTACTTAACATATCTTCTGTTTGATTATTATTTTCTTCTGCCTTCGTATCGCTCCGACCAAAGAGAAAACAAGCTTGCCTTCGCTTTCAAACTAACTTAAGCCTTCAGTTCCTCGAACTAATTGGGGAAACTAAGTAAATGGGCCATGAACTTATGTTAAAAATGATGAGACTTGGAATCTCTGGCCATTCCCGCTGATTCCATGACCGATTCTGGTGGAGTGGTGGTCGTGGATGGTTGGAATAAGGTCGAGGATGGTGGAGGTGATGCTTGAGTGGGTTTGGAGAAGGAGTGTAGGGATACAAAGTGTTGATGGAAGATTTGTTCGGCTTTAAATTCGTATCGATGGGAGAAAGGGGAAAGTAGAACATTCGTGTCGATCTGGGGAGAGGGATTCGGGTCGATCGGCAACTGATGGTTACGAGGAGGGAATTCATATCGCTTCTAGAGTTATGGTGTTCCGTATCGACCCATAGCTGTCGTTACGAAGCGATGCAGAAATGATCGATATGAAAATGACTTAGATGATAGAAACGAACCCTGGAAGGCGATCGATACGACCTTGAGTTTCTGACCGATACGAAGTAATGCATAGGTGATCAATACGAATTGCTCCCTCTTCTCATCGATACGAATTGTCTACGTGGAGATCGATCTAAGTTTGAACTCGATGGAGACGAAATCCTTTGCACACTCGAACAGTTGACTCTGATGAGCTTCTGCCTTGCATAATTGGACTTAATCATTTCACCGCATATTTGACTGCCCTTCGAAGCTCGTCGATGGGACTGTAACTTCACGAAATATGACGAACTTTAACTTGGATTGGTCTCCAAAGCCTGGGTGGCACGGTTGTGACGGTCAGCAATGACGGTCACTCCGGTTGAATTCTGAAGTCTCGTCGTTCAAACATTCTTTTAATCTTGTAGAATCTCATAGATAATATACAGCACTGAACTGCGCAACATATTCATGCACTTCACACTGGGGGAAACTTGGGTTTATGGTCATCTAACGATGATTTTGCTGAGTTGATTAGCTATGGAGCTCGGAAGTTCACAACAATAGGAGGCTCAAAGTTCGCCTCTTCCCATAATAGAGATGCCGGCTATCACAGCCGAAGTTATAAGTCCAACTCCGGATGAGCTACCAGGAGCAGCCTTCATCGGGAATCCACAAGACTCTGTTCCATCCAATATCTCTGAGGAAATGCTAGGTAGGATTTGCACAAGGCATGGATTGTTGAGGGATGACGTCCTACTACCAGGGGCAGAAGACAGACCCCACTCTCCTCCTGAAGGGTATACCGTTTTTAATAGATTCTCGTGCACATCCGGGACACTCCCTCCATTCAATCAATACATCCGGGAAGTGTTATCCTACTTAAGGATTGCTCCATCACAGATGCACCCGAATGGATATGCTTCGCTGAATAGCTTATTTATCATCTTCATGGAGCATCTTTTTCGACCCCCGACTCCAGAGGAAGTCCGGTACCTATTAAATATAAAGAGCCGAGGGGATAATCCATCTTTCACCTTCTTAGAGGTATTTAGGAACTGTCAGGTCGTGATCGGAGCATGGACCAAGCTAAGTTATTTCAAGACTGAATGGTTCTACGTCTGATGCCCACCGGGTATTGCCAAACGGTGGCTAGTCAGGTGTAAGTACTTCTACTTTTATGCCGATTGACTGGATAATCTTATTTGATGTCGAATCTAATACTTTCTTTCTTTCACAACTTCGATTCCGTTACCCGAAGGTGACCAGTTCAAAGAGATTGTAAGGGTTCTTCAAAGAGTGCCCATTGTGGATAGAGAAATTGATGAAGTTCTAGCGAACGAGAGTTTGAGGGTCATCGTGTTGATTGGTGGAAATCAAAGCATCGGGCTCGAAGGGTCTCTTAGGGCGGTTCCGGTAAGGCAAGTTAGGAGGAGAGTTCCTGGGATAGTGATCACCGAGCAAGGTGACGATGAGGACACGCCCGCTGGAGATGAACCCGCACTCGGGCCTTCACAAGGTCCCCGACACTCGAAGAGGATAAGAAAGGGCAAAGCCACTGCCCACAAGGCCCCAAGACGCAAGTCTGTTGTCATGTCTTTACTAGCTGTGGGTGTGGTAATATCAAAGGCTCCCTCCTTGCACACAGAGAGCCCTTTCGAAGGACTTGTAGATCTCCCAATTCTGGACGATGTGTCTCTTCAACAAGACATTGGGTTGGAAAGGCTTCAAAGTGCCTTAGATTTAGGAGAGCCGACTCCTTCGGGCACGGCTACAATAACCGGTTGGTTGGGGGTTAACACATGCATGAATACACTCCATGGCATTACACAACTAAAATCTATGAGCTGTTCAATTTTCGGCGATAACTAACTTTGTTTCTCTTTTCACTCTACAAATTCAATGTCGAAGCAAACATCTATGCTTGGTAGCCTCCGCGCTGCACGTCAATCGTCTAGTTCATACAGGGAGTCCCGCAGGCATGATTTTGACCATGACCGCCGTCATTCCAGCCAGGATAGGGATTAATATGATAGAGAAAGAGCTAGGGAAAGGGAGAGAGAAAGAGAAAGAGAGAGGGAAAGGGAGAGGCGAGATAGGTGCCACTCACGCTCTCCTCCACCCAGGGTTTCATTGCCACCCCCTGCTCTGGAACACAAACTATTGGGTCCTCGCACCAGCCAGTGCCTCCACAAGTTCCAAGGCCTAGCGAACATCGCTACACAACTGGGGCAGACACTTCTATCGCTACTGCTTCAACGGCTGCGGAGATCACAGAGGAGGGAGCCGCTCGAATTGCCCAATTGAAAAGAGAGTTTCCTAACATCTGTTTCGACGGCTTCCACTTCCCTCCAAATTTGAGGGTGCTTTCTGATACGGCAGAGAAAATTGTGCATGACCATGTTTATCATGCCTTTGGCCAATATCGCGAGTAGAAGAAAACCGCAGAGAAGGCCTCGGCTGTGGCATTTGAGCGGGCAAAGACAATTGAAGAGCTATAAGGAACTATCGCCAAGAAAGATCGAATAGTCATAGTGCTTACTGGTGAAAATGACACTTTGAGGAATTCTAAAACAGAGGCTCTGTAGAAAGTTGACAAGGCCAACAAGGAAATGTAGCGGATGAGGCAGGAGCATTTAAAGATGGTAGACGATATGGGCCATAGGAACGCCACCGTTACAGCCGAGAGGGATACTATGCTCAAAGAGCTTAAGGCGAAATACGACAAAGTTGTTAAAGAAAAGGATGAGGCAAACAAGGCCGCTCAAGAGGCATGTGACCAAACTGTTGAGCTCAAAGGTGAATGGGATGCGGCGGTGCTAAAGGTTCAAGAGGCTTTGAAAGCCAAATTTTTGAAAGCACCGGAAATATAATTCTCAAATCCTTAATTTTAAATTCATTTCATTTGTAAATCAAATTTGTAAACCATGTTTCAAAATTCATCTCCTTATAATATACAATAATAATAGTTAATGGTTTAGAAATGTTAATAAAATAACAAATGATAATCTAGTATTATCATTTCTAACAAACAATTCATTAACTATCAAATTTTAGAAAATTATACCTTATATATAAAATATAATCATAAAATTATTTTATCTACCAATTTTGGAAGCAATATTGTGTCAGTTTGCTCTGTTCAAGTGTTTTGGAATTCCTATCGATAGCGTTGGCCAGGCGAATCGATTGAAACCCCAAATCGAACTTAACAATTCAAACAACAAAATATAAGACAATTTTATATCAATTACAAATACACTCCATCACACGATGGTTCAAGAATGGATTCTAAAACAAGGATAGAGATTCAAATCTAGAGGAACCCTAATCAAAGAGAATTCTAACAAAGAAGATAGGCTTGAAAGGAAGATAGAATAATTAAATTACAAACGAGTAAAATGGATAGGCTCATATTAATCGTGGGTGACCTTAACCGGGTCAACCGAGACTTAGAAAGGCGAGAATATCATCAAAAGAAATGGGAACAACTTGATTAGAAAATCATGGAAAATGCGATTCATGAGATCGATGAAGAAAGCAGGAGCATTAGTTAATCCAAAGGGCATGACTAACCATTCATCCGGAAGGAAGGACAACTGGTCGAGCTCCAGGAATCAGATTGATGCGGAATTCAATTTCCGCTTAAATGGGAGAGGTGTGACTTCACCAAAACATCAAGATATTCCCTGATTATCAGGGTGTAGTCAAGATCACTAGGCTGCGTATCAAACGAAAGATAGAACTGCCTGCATAACTGAAGGCATTCGACATTCGATCACAAAATATTTTCCCCGGGTCGTCTACTAGAGAACGGTTCGGGCTTTGTAAGGAATAACAGCATCGTACACCGAGGACAAAGAAATCTCCAGTGAATCGACGCCGGTTGTAAAGGAGTTCACCCCTTTACACATCATACAAAGGTTGGCGGGACCTCCAATGGGATTAGTCACACAGAGATCAACAGAAATAGAGCTACGTGATGCTCCAGTATTAGGGAGAAAACGAACAAGAAAAGACAAGAATGGATTTCATAAAAGAGGGGAAAGTTCCGAAAATTCAAAAGAAATCCTAATTAGAGAGGATCCTAACGATGGAATTTCAAGCTCGAACGAAGATGATTCTGTAATTAATTTTACTCCATATGCTAAGTTTTGCCTAAACCAGAGCTCTTATACCAACTATAACGACCTGGTATTTCGAACCGTTCAAATCAGCAATCATCCACTCATGTCAGACTAAAATTGCTCAAAACAACATATTGTTAATTTATATTTGGCAAAACTCGGCATATACAGTAAATAAAATTAATCATAGAATCACAAACACAGAGTAATATAACAATAAGCAGCGGAATAGATAAATAGTAGTCCATGAAGCTACTATATAAACATCAGATTCTGAAATAAATACAATAGAAATCTCAAATACAGAGTAATCTCAAATACAAAAGTAACTGACAAGATTAAACAGAAATAACTGGAAATAATTGAAAGCTTAATAGGCAAAGATAGATCTTCAAGCAAAGCTCCAAACTCCAAAGGTGAGTCTCAAATGCTGTGACACTCAGTCTGACCCGAGCATAAAGCAAAACACAAAACACTCGAGTCAGGATTAACATTCTTATATCAGTAAATTCAACTCAAGTGAAATGTCAACTGAAATACAAAATAACTTAAAGGATGTTTGGGATTCCCATCCTCTAAGGATCCGTTAAACTATCTACATACATAGTACAATACGCTACATATATAATGTCTATAGTAAAGTAAACTATTAAAATAACGTTAAGGCGTCACCCATATCCCCCTTAACACATTTTATATAATGTCGTAGTCTATACAGTACTGTAAACTCCACCTGCAGATGGGCTATCAGGGAGCACTCCATAGGTACAACACAAACCAAACTCGTAGAAGGCGCGATAAGGCATGTGACAAGCCACACGAGGCAATGCCAGGGTAGGATTCCACGTTTGCACTCCCGGACTGGTGGTAATGCATAGCAGCTACTACCGCCCACCTCGAGACACACTCCCAAATAAAAGGTGCACCCAATCAAATCACAAAGTAATAGAATGGTATCGAATAAATGTGCCCGATCAGAGGTGCGACCTCACTGGCCCGGTATAGCTCATGTTTTAGCCACATCAAGCTGACTCGCTGGAGTTAGGGCTGCGCTAATACCTCATATAGAATCATCGCCAAACCATCCTACTTCGTTCTGGAATCTCCACCACGTACACAGTTGTTAAAGTGTTTTTCGGTATTGGTAGAGAGTATGACAATATCCGATCCCGGTCTCTTTAACAACCAAACGCTTATTTCACACCGTTGTCATTTATAAAATCACAGTTCATACTTCATATCAAAAATCATATCACTTCGAAATCATATCGCTTTAAAAATCATTCTTCACCTTAAATCATTTTAAAGTATTCGCATTTAAATCCATTTAATCAAAATCATAACAGTTCCAACATAAACAATTTAAAAAGGTTTATATATATTAAAATAGTTATAATTCAAAATAGTTTATATTTAAAAATAGGTCATAGATTTAAAATAGTTTATATATTAAAATAATTTATATCAAAAACAGTTTTAAATTAGAATTGTCTCATCCAATTCCACAAATCGATTCAAATCAACTTTGGTTTAAAAATTCAATTTATATCAATCTCAGTTCATCAATTACTATTCAATTCAAATTCTCAATAACCATTTTATTTATATCGATTTCCAATCCAAATTTTAACTACAAATTTTAACCATTTCAATTTCAATAAGTTTGAGAATTTAAGTATTCAACATTTACACTAACTCAATTTTGATGACTTTCATTTATATTTCAAAATCCAACATTTAACTTTAATTTTATTCAAATTGGAAAATATTCAATTAATCATTTTAATACATTTAAATAAAATCTCCAATTGCACATTTATTTTTTTTTTTTTTTTTTTTTTTTTTTTTTGCAAGGCAAGCGGGGTTATCTGGTCCCCTACCAGTTTATTTAAAAAAATACAAACAAAAAGCATATCTATGAACAAGCTCATAGATACCAAAAAAGAAAAACAAAGCAGGACAGAAAACAAAGACAAGACAAACAAGGCAGTAAAAGAAAAGGCAAAAACATCAAACAAAAACATCAGCCAAAGAAGGACAGAAAGCAAAATTGCTATCCTTCATACCATTGATGATAGATGACCTGAGCACTTCCCATAATTGCTGATTACTTCTACACTTGCTTTCAAAAATTCTCAAGTTTCTTTCCTCCCAGACAATGCTAAGATACTTCTTAATAACGAAAAAGAAAATAGTTCTTCTATCCTTCTTCCACCTAGTTGATTTGCAAATCAGATCCCATTCAACTTCAGAATTACCAAACCTATGATCATCTGAAATTTTTGCAACTAAATTCCCCCATATACCAAGCAAAACACTGCACTCAAAGTACAGATGAGCAACAGTCTCATTCTTCAACTTGCAGAAAATACAAAGGGGATCAATGCTCATCCCATAACTCAACATTTTTTCCTTTGTTAACAGAGCATTCATGATCACCTTCCACAACATCAGATTGTCCCTGGCAGGAGAAGCCGTAGACCATATAACTTTGTACCAAACTGAATTATTACTGCTATTCACATTAGATAAGAGATCATAAGCAACAGATATCGAGTGTTTTTTCCCTTTCCACAATACAACATCATTTTCAGCAGAACCATATTGTTTATTTTGATATAACTTCCAGAAAGCTCTAATTCCCTGATTACTAGTATAAGGTAGCACCAACTTTCCCTCATTAACATAGTCAGCAGCATTATCAAGTCTACCAATGCCAGCCTGAGCTATCTGGTCAGAAGAGAAAACATTGACAAGAACCAAGCCATCATCCATCCATGGTTCATTCCAAAACTTGATGCTACTGTTACAAGAGATATCATACTTAATGTGTTGAGAGAATTCAGATCTCAAGCCCAATAAACACCTCCAAGTCCAACTGCAACCCTGAGGAACTGGCATTGTCCAGAAATTCCTACTTCCCAAGTTATACTTTTTGGTCCAATCCACCCATAAATTGTCAGCACCAGTAAGAAGAGAATTTATATGAGCACTGATAGCAGCTTTATTCCATTTAGCCAAGCAAATTATCCCAAGACCTCCTTTCCTTTTAGGCAATTCCATTTTAGCAAAAGAACAAGGAATGAGTTTTTTTGATAAAACAGAGCCTGTCCAAAAGAACCTAAGCATAGCAGTACGAACCATGTTCACCAGCTTTTTAGGGAGAATAAATACTCTAGACCAATACACCATCATAGAGGTGATGACAGACTTTATTAGAACAAGCCTACCAGCTTGTGAGAGATACCTATTAGCCCATATGTTCATTAAATTACATATTTTAGTATACAAGGGAAGGCAATGTCTAGTGGTGATTCTAGAAGTGCACAGAGGAATGCCTAAGTAGCACATATTATTTTCCATATGTTGAAGCCCAGAGATTCCAATAATTGTATTAGCTTCCTCAGTGGAAACTCCAGAGGTGATAATTTGAGATTTATTCGCATTAAGTTTCAACCCAGTCATGAGGTAAAAATTATCAAAAGAAGCTTTAATGTTTTCAATAGATTTCTGATCTGGCTTTGTGAAGATCATAATATCATCTGCAAATAACAGAGCAGAAATATGTAGAGGTTTACATTTGGAGTGGAACTGAATATCTCCGATTAAATATTTGGAAGACAACAAACTAGTAAAGACTTCCATAACTAAAATGAAAATATAAGATGAGATAGGATCCCCCTGCCTGATCCCCTGATTGCTGCTAAAAAAACCAGAAGTGAAACCATTATATTTAATAGAGAAAGTTGGAGTGGAGATACAGCTGTAAATCCAAGCCACAAATACTTTAGGAAACCTCATCAGGGCCATGATTCTAACAATTGAAGTCCAGTGAACACTATCATAGGCTTTCATCAAGTCCACCTTAAGCATGGCATTTTTGGGAGCTTGAGTTCGACCATAGCCTTTTAATAATTCATGAGATAGCAGAATATTATCAAGGATATTTCTGTTGGGAAGAAAGGCAGACTGGTTATTAGAGATGATTCTGCTTAGAACTTTAACAAGTCTGGAGGCCAAGATTTTGGATATACACTTGTACATGACATTACAGCAGGAAATAGGTCTAAAGGATGAAACAGATGAGGGATGATGGACTTTGGGAATTAGCACTAGATCAGTTGCATTCACTTGTTTTAGAAGTTTGGAAGTATTGAAAAAGTTATGTACAGCCTTTAAAAAATCCTTCTTGATAATATCCCAACTATGGATAAAAAAGTTGACATTGAATCCATCAGGGCCACCACTGGAATGCTTGTTCATTGCAAATAAAGTATCTTTAATTTCATTATCAGTCACCTTGACAACAAGATTATCAGCTTCATCTGGTAACACTTCAGGAAGTTGAATAAGGGATAGATCAGCAATATTAGGGATGAAGCCATTATTGTTACCTAGCAATTTCTTGAAATAGGAAAGGAGTGCTTTATCAACAGAGGCAGGAGAAGAGTGCAATTCCCCTTCTTCATCATAAATGTTATTTATATGCTCCTTAGTTTGCTTTACCTTGATAGCAGCATGAAAATATGCCGAGTTTATATCCCCCTCAGAAGCCCACTTTTGTCTCAATTGTTGTCTCTTCATATTGGCTTCAGACTTCAAAGCAGCAGAAAGAAGATCAAAAAGAGTTCTCTCAGCAGCAGCAGCTTCAGGATCGTCAGGAGAATTCATCATCTCATCCTGAGCAAGAATGAGTTTGCTCCTAATCAAAGCAGAATTTAGGTTGCCATCACCAAATTTTCCTTTGGCCCATTCTCTTAATGCTAATTTAGTAGCTCCTAATTTCCTGCAAAATATAAACATTGGGTTACCAACAAACTTTTCATTCCAAGCTTTGCTAATAATATTATTATACTCAGGTTCATGGACCCAAGCATTATAAAATTTAAAGCTTCTTTTAATTTTCAACATCCTCTGTCCAGAAGAGAAAATGATTGGGGAATGATCTGAAAGCACAGGGTGAGGGATAAAAGTGGACAGAGTAGGCCAAGTGGTTATAGCATTGAGATTGGCAAAAGAATGATCAATTCTTGAGTAAGTCCTGACACCAGACCTACTCCTATTATTCCAAGTGAACTCAGCCCCAGAAGATTGGATTGAAAGCAAGTTTGAGTCCTCAATGGCCTTATTTAGAGGATAAATATCATTAGGGAGCAGCGGAAGCCCACCATGTTTATCATTCAAAGTTAAGCAGCAATTAAAATCCCCAAAGACAATCCAAGGATGGGAGGTTTGTCTGAAAGCAGGAAGAAGATTAAGACAATTTTGCCTTGAAGAAGGGGAGTTATGAGCATAGACAATAGTTATATAAAAAGAGATGGGAGAATCAACTAATTTGGCTTGAAAGTGGATGAGCTGATCAGAGGAAAGAACAGGAGTAAGGGATAAGACAGAGGGATCATGGATGACCATAATTCTACCATAGGGGGCTTGATCCAAATTATGATTAAGAGACCAGCTAGGATTAATATGCTTTGCTGCTTTTAAAGTTAAATTCTCATTTAGTTTAGTTTCCAGAATAGCACAAAGGGAGATTTTGTGCTGATTGATTATATATTTCACTTGATCAAGCTTTGCGATTGAATGAGCTCCTCTGACATTCCATATTGCATAGTTGTGCATCATTTGGTATACTTCAGGGATTGATGTACTACCTTTTTCTTGCTCCTTGTTGCAGGAGAATCTCTTTGTACATTGTTTAAATCAGCAATTGGTTCAGAGCCATCATTGAGACACTTACCCTTATTTTTTCCCCTCCTAGGAGAGGCGTTTGGCAATGATATCCATCCAGGCAGATGACCAGAGAAAGTGTATCCACCAGATAAGGGGGGGGAAGCATTTGAATGTTCAGCTTTGATTAGTTCCATTATTTCATTTTCAAGTTCCTCCTTAAACTGTGCTTCAGCTTGCTGAGTATTAACTTTTATACTTACTTTATTTGGTTTAAAGACTTGCACACCACTAGTTTGCTTGGATAACCCTTCACTTGCATTGGCCATAGCATTGTCAGCTGAGGAAGTGGATTTATGACTCTGATCATCGGGATTTGAAATGTCATGCAAAGGAACCATCCCTGATATGTTGTTTTCCCGTTCTTCTTGTACATTTTGCTTTTGTGATAGGGATCCACTAAGCACTCCACACAATTGAATTATCTTGCTTGCAGTTATTTCTCCTTCCTCAATTTCCTCTTCATTGTCACTAATTTCATTGCTTAGTTCATTATCACTTTTGTCATTACATGATTCAGTCTCATTTCCTTCCAACAAGACATTATATTTATTTGTGTCGATTCTTATATCTTCATATGACTCCACCAACTCATTTTTTCTTGTTACACTAGCATTAACATCCAGTTCATCACCAATATTTAGTTCAGCATCTAAATTATCCTTCTCAATTCTCTGAGTTTCAACAATGGTTTCTTTTTCCTTAGCTTTATTTATCTTTGTTCCTTTATTTACCACCCTTTTCCACTCCTGCTTTTTCTTAGTGTCAACTTTATTCTTTTCATTTTGATTTTGACTTACCATTCTTTCCTTAGAAGACAATGGCACTGTTCTAACAGTTGGTTCTTGGTTTGCTTTCTTTTTCTTGCACATTTCAGGCATATGGCCAAATTCTTTGCACCCACTGCATACCTCAGGTTTCCATAGATAATCAACTTTTACAATCTGCTCCGAACCATCCAGCAGTCTGACAGAAAATTCATCCAATAACTCAACTGCTGGTGTGATTTCTACCATGCATTTTGCATAACCTATTCTTTCCAACTTCTCTGTTTGTTCATCCATACACATAAAGGTTCCAATTCGACTGGCTAGCCAATTAATTCCTATGTGAGACCAAGCATATAACGGTATATTCGATAACCTAATCCACACCGGAACAGATTTTATAGTACTACAACTATTTCCAACATTTGGATCCCATTGTTTAACAATGAATAACTTGTTCCTCATGATAATTGGATCAGCTGCAATTATTTTCCTTCTATCCTCATCGCAAGATAGATTGAATAGGAACAAGTAACCATCAGACTTCACTTTTATTGAACCTTTTAGTTTCCAAACCTTTTTCAAATGGGCTATAACAGTAAGATAAGAAAGAGGTTTATCAAGGAAGAAACCTACCAGATAATCACCCCAAACTTCATTTCCAGCACTTATTACGTTTTCAGGAGGGACTAAAACATGGCCATCAAAAACAAGTGGGACCTGGATCGGAATATGCTTCCCAGCATTACGCGGTTTTGCCTTGAAAAGAGAATTCCATGGGAGAGAGGGGACAGATGAAGAAGATGGGTTGGGCAATATAGGCAGTGGTGGGTCAATACAGGAAGAAACAACAAGAGGTTGAGAAGAAGGAGGGAGCAAGGCCGGAGGATCAGGCGGATGAGGGACCGGAGGATAGAGGGGAGGCTGTAGATGAACAGGAGAGGAGTACGAGGAAGGCAAGGTAGGGTTGATGGATTGGACCTGGTGACAGTTTGAAAGGACGATGGAAGGAGGGAAAGAAGGAGCAAAGGACATTGAAAAAAGAAAAAGAAGCTATTCGTGTTTGCTGAGATTCCAATTGCACATTTAAATCAAACTAAATATTCAATTTCATTTTATTTAAATTTGAAGATATCCATTTAATCGCCTTTTATCAAAATCAGGTTATAAATTTCATATCTTTAAATTCTCAAAATCAATAAGTTCAAATCAATATTTATTTAAATTCAATTCTTAACAATTTAAATCATAAATCAATTAAATCTATCATTCCAACCTTATTTATTACAGTTATTACAAAATCTATTTTTAAAATATAATTTTAAATAAATACTTAAACATAATATATACATTAATTAAATTAAATTTTATTAAATTAAATCTTATTTTATATATTTTGAAAATAATAAAGTTAGAAGAAAATCTAAAAAATTATATTTCAAAACTAACTTATAAATTTAAAAATTTTCAAAACATATAAATTTAAAAATCTAAATTTACACATATATAAAAATACCATTTATATATTATATTTTAAAAATCGATATTTATTAAACCTATATATTTCCTTTCAAAACTTTAGAAATCATTTTCAAAATATTGACCAACGGTGTCCGTATAAAATCTTCTATCCTATGGTCAAGTGATAAGGACATTTATCATTTCAATCCGCAATAATTTATTATTTAAGGGTATATATCATTTCAACCCGCAATCCTAAAATTTCAAAATTAATGAAAATCGTTTGGATTTATCATTTCAACCCATAACGATTTTCCCTTAATCTACATGATCATTCGAGTATGTATCATTTCAACCCATAGGGAATTATAAACTAACAGGGAACTTGCAGAGTGAGAAAAAAATATGATAATAATAATACATATCAACAACATGCACATATCATCAGTAACAAGTTTAAATATAATGTATACAACAGGTTATGGTGTCATATGTCATAGGCAAACAATGATAGATAATGGCATATCATATTTAACAATTCAAATTTAACAGCATATTTCAATCGTAATTTCATGTGAATTAAATTTTACTATATATAAGAATGTTAATCGTGAGTGATTGCTCACCTTTCGAGGCTAGAGAAAACAACGAGAATGGGAAGCACAGACACGAATACGCACGCGGATTGACAGGCGACACAGCGATAAAACTAGAACTGCTGCTACGACCAATTCTGGACAGCGGCGAGACAAACAAAGCACGATGAACTGGATTCGAAGAAAATCAATTACATAAGCGAACTTATATATATAAGCTAAATATATATATATATATATATATTTATAATTTTTTCCGATATCTATTGAAACCCATATATTACTTCAAAAAATTTCAAATGAATATTTAACATACTATATATATATATATTGAAGATAGTACTTCAAATCTATTTAAAAGATATGAACATAAATTTAAGTATATATTTTAAACATAATATATATATCCCTTTAAACATATTATTCAATACTCAAACAGTTGATATATGCAACTCTAAACAGACCAAGTAGATATATATAACCTGCTTCTAGAATTAAATAAATATAAAGACTCGCTTCTCAGGAAATATAGAGAAAAAAATGATAATGTCGCAGGCGAAATCTAAGCAACAATATACGAACTCATATAGACATATATATATTTATAACTAATATATAAACAAATATATAACATTACATATATATTATACTTTAAAAATCACTATTTAATAATCCATACCTTTTTTATATATATAAAGCCACAGGATGTACGAACCGAGCTCGGGTTTATTGATGGCAACATATAGGACAGAAAGAAGGTGATGGAAAACATGGTGGACGTGTTTGCTAGGGTCGAAGATGGCGGCTGCTTGAATAGTTCGAGAGGGGTGCTGGGTGAGGCGGCTACTGGCGGAGAAAGGTTTGCTTGCGTGAGGAGAATGCTCGGTCAGCTATGATGGCAAACAGAGGGCTTTGGGTGGTCAAGAAAAACAAGGTTAGGCTGTGGGGTCGGCTTGGAGGTGGAAGGTCGGATCTGGAAGGGTAAGACACCGACCGGAAGCTCGGTCGTAGGTCTGGAAAGCATGCACACGTCACTGAAATAGGAGAGACGAGCAGACTATAAGCAAAGCTTCAAAAAATATATATGAACTAATTTTTTTTATACAAGGCATGTCAGAACGACGTGGATGAGAAGAGAGTGGTGGAGGGGAACGACTGCATGTGCTATTTTGGTCGGTCGAGCAAAAGCTAAAGGGGATGATGTGGTTATTGTCAGTGGGCTACTCTACAAGGGAGCTTGGTTCTGGTGAGAAGGTGGACTGATGGCGGGTCTATGGTGAAGCGGAGCGGACGAAGTAGTGGAAGGCCAAGCTAAGGTGTAGTGGTCTTCGGTGATGACTGGCCGCAAGTGGCGGGTGCGGAGAGGCCGAGCAAGGCTGAGGAGGGCTGGAGGCTTTCATGGTGGAAGCGGGTGGAGGCGTTCGGGTTTGTGTTTTGTGGTTCTGAGGTGAGAGGCTGTCAATGGTGGATCGGTGATGGAGGGTTGTACTTAGGCGAGGGTGGAAGTTGATGGCGGAATGTCAGGTGGTTGCTTGTTTCAGCGACGACAAGGACAGCTGGATGGGGATGGTCTGGTTTCAAAACGAAGAGATAAAAAAACACGTTTCAGAAATGCAAACAAGAATATATTGTTTTTTTTTTCATTTTCGAAGCACAGATATGATTAGATGGGAGAAAGAGAATAAGGTTCACAAACCAGCATGTAATGAAGTTCAAGGTAAAAGCAGAAGACAAATACGAATTGTTGGGAATATTAATAGCTACCAGCTATTAACGTTACCTGATTGACCAATGAAAGGACATGGGAAGTCCAAAAGGCCCAAATGCGGAACCGATACGACAAATCGTTTTGTCGATTTCACCGCGTACCAAACGCCGAAATATACAAATGAATATACTGCGGAGATCAGCAATTCAAGACGAATCGAATGATACCCAGATATCAGTGATATGACCAAGCTATCAAAAATCGATTTTTCGCTGCCGAAAATGCTATTAAAATGCTGAAAATAAGATAAACGGGGCTAGAGCAGTCCAAATTTGGCGAAACGAAAAATGACGTCTCACTTAGAAAATGATTTCCATTTTTATTATATAAAAATATTCAGATTTTGAAAACATTTTATTTCATCCAATTTCAACTGATTTTAAATTGAAAATTACACAATAGAATTAACTTTCATATTTACCAATGAAAATCTGATACTTGCTATGTTAAAGTAGCCGCATTCCAAACATCAAATTTTCATTGTTAAATTTAATTGTTTTATTTTCAAGAAGAATTCAGTTAATTATGTTATAAAAATCATTAAAAATTATGGGTCGTTATAGGCCTTAATGATTTATTGAATGTAAGGTATTTAAGTTAGTTCGGATAGTATTAATCACTTGAATATTTTTCACTTTATATATAAATGTACCAATTAGCCTTTTCTCTATTGTGGTGTGTAAGTTGAAAAAAGCATCTTAGGACTAACTATTGATATATATGTGGCAAGAGTATTAAGGAACTCCATTGTGCTAAGCTCTAATTTGATATGGTGGATTTATTGAAGCGAAAATAGGAGATGATGAACAAAAAAGAGAGCTGCAAGTATATAGATACCTTAAAGAGGCTTTAGTGATTAATTAGATGTGAAATTTTGGTCTGTTATTCTTACCATCTGCTTCAAGTAGGTCTAAGAAATCACATAATTATCATGTGTTTACTTACGTGTTTCAATCAATTTTTAGTTTTTAGATTAGTATTTCTTTGTATGATTATGATTACACATTTGAAAGTCCATGACTTGCATATATTAGCACAAAAGTAGATGTTGAGGTTAAATTCAACATTAACAGGTTGAATAATGGGACCGACGATTTAATATTTGAATAGAAAAGTATTTACATGTTTTTTTTTGTTTTTTTCATCCAAGTTTTATTATCAATTTGAAAATACTTTCAAATTTTATATTTAACTTACTAAATGTTCGAGAGCTTTACCATTTGAAATATAATTATTTGTCCGTCTTTTTTTCATAAAAAATGATTGTTAGTAATTAAAGTAATCAACGTACTGACTTTATGTGTAGCATTATTTGTTTTTCTAAATGATTTAAACTTTAAAAAAAAATTCCAATTTATATAATGGGAAATTCTATTGGAACACAAGTTTGTGACATTGTTGATGACAAAACAAATATGAAACATTGAATTCCCTACCGAATTCAACCCTTTGTGTAAACACATCGAGATCTAATGGTTAAGGTATGTAATGTCACATTTTGTGTTAGATTTTACGTCTGAATAGCCGCTATAGGATTAGATACACTTAATTACTAGATAGTTAGGTCTTACTTTAGAATAGACCAACTTATCACAACTTTATGTAAGTGTCAAATACTCATTGAATAAAATTGCAATGCAGTTTTAATACATATATAATCAAATACAAAAAATGCAACTTGAAACAACCGCGCTTCAGTAATGCTTATATATATACACTTAGCATTCATGGTATATATCAAATGGATCATAAGATGAAGAACACGGTGTATTACATTGACCATTTTAAATTATGACAACTCTGTAAAAGTCATCATATCACCTTAACTCTAATTATATATGTTAAAATATTTTAAAATAATATTATATGAATAAGGAAATCAAACTAATAGAAACAACAATAATATTAACACAACACTATGTAGACACATGACAAGCACCATTGTCCCAGTGGTTAAGTGATTCGACTTTGGTGCAAGAGGTCACAAGTTCGAAACTTGCGTAGCGTGATTCGAACGTATATTGACATGTGATTTGTGTTGTGTTGTCCCAGTGACATGTTGTATCTAAGTACCATTTCAAAAAAAAATGTAGACATGTAATACATTCAATTTTAAGACCTAACATTCTTACAATCGTTGTACAATAATTGACCATTGATCGATGTCCTTACTAGCCTTTTGAGCGAAAGACTCGTTAGAGAGAAGGTAGGACCTGCAGTACAAAGTCAGGTAAGCTATAGTCAAATCATTATATTATAAACTGATATTTCATAAAACTGAAATTGATATTTAGATCATATATATGCTCTGTGTAGACGAACGCAGTAGACTCCCCAGTAATCAAATTCCTCGACATATTCGATACAGAAGGCACAAAAGGCATGTCATAAGATACAATTGATAAAATTGGAACAATTAAGATATCAATAGAGAATAGTTCTTATGCATCAGGGTCAGTATGCTGCTCAATTTGCCTTTAGGTATGACTTATATTGCAAAATATTTTCTTGATATGTTAAGCCTAATTATTAATTGATGATTAACGAAGTATTCAATTTTTTTGCATGATTTTGAAATCGGAGAAAGCACAAGGAGTCTACCAATATAAATATGTTTTTCACGTGTAGTGTATCGATAGTTGGCTCATCGGGCATGCTTCATGTCAATTGTGTAGGAGAAACATCTAATTTTTTCAATTTATTTTCTGTAAATTATATATACATGGGCATCAGTTGTTTGTACATATATAAGTGCGAATTTTATGTCCACTACATATACATTTGATTGAATATCACAATGACTACAACTGCTTTGATTTGGTCATTTAGGTTGTCGATATATTAGTTTTGTAGATAATAATAATGTATGTTTTTTTCTAGTTTATTTCTAATATAGAACATTTATAAACAACTGTTATTATCTTTTACCTACACATAACCATTAATTTGACCAAAATATGAATTATGTAATAGACCAATAAAATGATGCCATGTGGGAAAATAAAATAACGCCACGTGGTCCAATAAAATGACGCCACGTGGCAAATTAGATAATGCCATGTGGACTAATAAATTGATGCCACGTGGCCTAAGAAAAATGATGCCAATGTACTAATCAAATGATGACATGTGGAGAAATTGTTGTTTGACACATGGACCAACCACAAGATGCCAAGTGGCGACATTGATGTATGTTGTGTATGCTACCGTGGCAATCATGTTAGTGGCCACGTAGGATGACACATCATCAAACGCATCAGCCGATGACTCATCATTTGATTCACAACTTAGCAGGGTCCATAGATTCTTTTACCTACCAGTATTAATAAGTGTAGGTAAAGACTCTTTCCCCACTAACATTTACCTACCAGTGTCTACCAATTCAATATTGATAGCTAAAACATATTACCCACCATAAGGCTAGTTTTACCAACACTTACAATTGGTAGGTAAAGACCTCATTTTCTTGTAGTGGTAGGTAATGTCTACTAGTAAAATAAATATCAAAATAGAGTTAAGGCTTTACATTGATCCACCTTAACACATTTTTGTAGTACTAAACCAAAGTCGTAATGGGCTCGCATAAGGATAAATACGATAAGACACGTGAGGCAATACCCAAGGTAGGATTCTACCAGTTTACCCTTTCTGGCTGGTTGTAACCCATCCGTGGCTGACCGCGACAATCAATCCGAACAAAAGGGTGCACCCATCAAGTACAAAATCACGATAGTAATACGAGTGATCAACGTCACTAGAGGTAGCTAACCTCATTGGCCAAACATATGCTCCTATTTTAGTCATTTTAATTATGACACAAGTGTCAAAGCTATCCATCATCGTTCTCTTACTTCATTCCATTAAACATTCGCCTATTCAAACACTACATTATGGATATCATTCACTGCGTACATGGTTGTTAAAGTGGTTCCAACATTGACAGAGAGTATGCCAATAAGAGGTCCCGGTCTCTTTAACAACCAAACGTCGTGTTACACACCGGTTGGTTCTTTTACATTTCAAAAACTATTTATATTTGATATCAAAATATCATATTCACTTCAAAAATCAAACCCATTTCGAAATCAACATATTCATTTCAAAATCAAATCCATTTCGAAATCATCATATTCGCTTCAAAAAATCATATTTTATTTCAAAATATCAATTCGGTTTGATATATCGATTTCACTTCAAAATTTTATTCGAATTACAATTTTGGTTATAACTTCACTTTAACCCAATTCGCATTTAAATTAAAGATTTAAATATAAACATTTCACCCTTTAGACCAGTATGAATTTTAGAAAATAGTTTAAATAGTTTTAAAATAATTAAATAGTTAAAATAGTTTAATAGCGAATAGTTTGAGTATTTAAAATGGTTTATATAGTAAAATAGTTTGGAAAATCAAAATAATTTGAATATTTAAAGAATATAAATTTTAAACCGTTTATACTAAAATAATTCGTTTGAAAATAGTTTCAAAGTCAAACTGATTCAATTCCAAATTCCCAATTCAAATCAATTCCAATTTCCATTTCGATTTAATCGATTCAATTCCGATTTCAAGTCGAATTCAATTTCAATTCCAAATTAATTTCACTTCCAATTCCAAATTAATTTAAATTCCAATTCCAAATTAATTCCAATTCCAAATTAATTCCAACTCCAATTCTGAATTAATTTAAACTCAATTTTAAATTAATTTCAACTCCAATTCCAAATTTATTTCAACTCAGTTCTCAAATTTAAACCATTTCGATTTATATCAATTCCGAGTTCGATTTCCAAAATATCGATTCAAAACACTTAGATCAAATTTCCTTCAATATCCAATTAAAAATCCAAATCTTCAAATATAATTAAATTCCAAGCTCAATTTCGAAATATCATTTTATATCACTTTTACTTAGCAATATTCAAAGTTCGAATAAAAGTCCAATCTTTTGAAATGAATCAATTTCTGAAATTCAAATCATATTTCAATTATAACTTCAGAATCTCAACTTCAATGATTTAAACAATTCCTGTTATCAAATTTAAATTTCAACATTTCGAGCTCAAATTCGAAAATAGTTCGATAATCGATTTTTAGTTCTTAAAATCAAATCATTTAAATAATTTCAAAACAAAAATGTTAAAATCATTTAATTTAACTAATCCGGTGTCCATATATAACTTTCTATCCTATGGCCATGTGAATCAATTATTCCAATTTAATTCAGGGATGAATATATATCATTTCAGTCCAAAATAAATGTCATAGGTATATATCATTTCAACCTATTTCTTAATTTATTCGAAATAATTCAATTTACAGTTTTATATGCTGTAAATCAATCTACAGGGTGATGCAAGATATATATTAAATAAATAAACATCTAATCATTTAAATATCAACCAAATTTCATCCATCACAACCAACATCCAAACAGTCAATAATTCACAACAATTAACCAATTATCAAAAATCGGGAGTTTTTACTAGCAGTTAAATTCTAATTCAATTTAACTATCAATTAAAATTCTATTAGTTAATCCAGTTGTCAATTAAATGTCAATTAAAATTTATCAAACAACTATCAATAAATTCAATTCACTTCACGATATAAATTTAACTACATAAAAAAATATAATTTAGTACTCATGAGCGTATAAACACTCACCATTCTATTTGAAACGGAAAATAATTTCAGCTTCAGATAAATTCCAGCTCTACTCCAAGTCGAAGACGACTTCGATACGATCCCTGTCCAATTTTTCTCGCTCGAATCGGACCTTGTACGAGCACAACACGAATTTATTAATTTATGATTATAATTTAACTTAATCAACAACTAAAATAAAATAATAAACGTTACCCATCTCTCTCTCTCGTACATTTCCTTCCCAAAAAAATTTCGCACGCAAGAACCCATCATCCCTCACGAACAACCACTCATGCGGATGCCCAGACCCCGATCAGATGTTGCCAAAACGTGCACGCCCTCGTCCTCCATCTCCGCCGCGCCTACATTACCACAGCCATCGCAATCAGACCATCCGTGCGCGCAAGCGAGCAAGTCCGAAACCCTAAAACCCAAGATCGATCGACAATGCCCTGATGAAAACGAGCCGTGCCTCGCGCCTTCCCCCTATATGAGCTGCCATGCCTCTGATCACTCCCGTTCACCTAGAATTTGAAATCACGGATCCCTTATTTTCGGCCTGTTGCTTTTTTCGTTTGAATGATACGATTCGAAATAAGGTGAGAGGAAGGTAAAGTAGGGGAAAGGCAAGTGGGCGTGGTGTCAAGATACACTTTTTCCATACAGTTTGAACTGACATTTTACCACACTGGTCTAGTCCAAATTGAACAGAAAAGCGGATAGTAAGAAAAGAAAGTAGAAAGAAAAATCAAACAACATAGAATCTCACAGCGGAAACGAATAATTAATAATATAGAACAAGCCTTTACATAAAACAAAAACTGTAACTTAGCTTATACAGAAATAAATTAGAGTATACGACCTATTCAGCACGGACAGTTATAACAACCTGTCCTTACAATTTGTTGATATACACAACTGAATGCAACGGAATATAATCATCTATGTGAATACGACTTTGGACCTCCAGCTCCTCTTCTGAAGCTCCCATCCTTCCAGCTAAACTTGGAAATATGCTCGGTCTGACCCGAGCATATAGAAAAAACGACGCCCGGGTCAGTCTGTTAAAACCAGTGTGAGGATTTAAATCACAAGGAATTTTATTCGTTACAACTTTCAAAATCCTTTTTAATATCAAAGGAATCCAGTAAGACCACGCCACACATAAACACGACGGGTTTTTCCCTTACGGTAACCAAAACACTTTTATAGAAAATCCAATGATATTATAATAGTGTCTAAGTACAAATACTTATTCAAATAGCTGAAATTGTTACATTAATTAAATTCCAGCATGCTAGGCTCTACAACCAAAACCGCAAAGGTACGTATTGGAGAATGATTCCATACGAATGACTAGGCACTGGGGTACCACCTGTCACGGTACACGTCTAAAAACAGCGTACCGAGGACCACGCCGGGATCCCCTGCAACACAAGACCGGACTATCCCTAACCTGGATATACCAAATATGCTATCACCCCGGGTGTTCCCACCCTCTCTGAGCTCCTTCCATGTATCATAGTGGTAAAATGATATTCGAGGTTATCTAGAAAGGTGATAAACATACCCTACTTGGGTGCGACCCACTTAGCCTTGCTGCATCTCCCCTAATTTTCAGTCATTCCCGATTAATGAGGTTTTGAGGCTACGATTACATTTTTAAGGAATTTTCACTTAGAGTGCTCATTGTCTTCCGATGACAATGTACTGATAGCATTCGTCCATACAAGTCCGTTCTGGGTCCGAACGGAACCGAAGGCACTATTCCTACTACATCCGTTTCAGAATCACCCTCAGGATTAGTAGCGATTAGCCCTTGCACTTCAATGCTCCATCTTCGACTCCATGCTCTTGCTTTCATTCGAAAACATACTCGTCGGATCGAAGTGGTTTCGGATACTTATCTGATCCCGGTCTCTTCGAAACAACGTTCGATATATCCGGTAAACTCAACCCCGGTTCTTTAGGAAATACACCGACGAAAATAAGATCGGAGATCACCTCCTAACCGTTTAGTGGACGGATTTCCTTATCATCGTCCTAGAAGAACGAAACGAGTTTATACGTACAGTATAGCACCTCGAACGGCAACTATACCACATAATTCCTGTGTTGCTTCTAGATATTCCCAAAGTTATGTTTTTGGGTCCAGATTTGATGGTCGGTTATTTAACTATCAATATGCAATCATCTAAACAAAAGTTTCATTTCCCATTGAAAACATTAAGCCTTATTTAATTTAAATTTTCAATAAATTAAAATTACTTAATCAAAAACAGTATATGCTTACCTCACTGGATAAGTATATACACAAACTATTCAATTCAAAATATTTGAAACCCTTTAAAATAAATCTGGGAAGCACCACTGCGGTATCAACCATGGATTCACAGCTCAATGGTTGCGTCTCTATCCTAGAGAAATCCAAAACTTAACTGCAGGTACTCACTGCCTCCGATTACGCCATAAAAGCATACCATTACTTTCCGAAAATCTATTTAAAAATTCTTAAGATAATGCTTATAAAGTTTCAATATAAATTCTCCAAGTTCTAATTAAGTAAAATACTCTTTTATAAAGGTTTACCATAAAATATACTATTTCTAAAACATTATTAATATTTAATAAATTTATCTTTGAAATAAATATACTTTAATACTAATTAACCCTTTAAGTAATAATTAACTTTAAACAATCACTATAAAATAACTTTAATTAATAATTAATATACCTTAAGCAATTTAGATAATTAATAACTTTAAAACAATAATTAATACTTCCTATATAATTTTTTTAAGAATAATAAAATAATTACTTTATATCATTATCAAAATATTTACCAATTAACTTTAAAATATCATTAAAAAAACTAGTTATCTTTAAACAATTTTGGTTCAAAAGTCAACCCCGAATCGGAAAAGAAGGCTTAATAATTTCAATGGTATTTAATCAAGCTACCATTCAATTTCAAAATAGCCCAGAATAACAGATACAGATATTCACTTCAACCAATTCAACATCATATTGCCAATATAATTTATCAGGAAAATAGATAGGTGTCTGTACAAATAGCAGAACAGGGTTTTATTTCGACTAATCAATGTTCTCAAACATATATATTCAGTAATAATTGCAGAACGGTGATGTATTCTGTCAACATGGGTCCAATTAAAACAATTTGTGGAATGATGTTTTATTCTGCTAAACAGATGTCAAAACATCGCAATTAACATGAATTAACTCGTCGTTATCTTTAACTGGGAAAAACTCATCAATATACGGGTCATATAAATTCAAAAGACGATATTAGTTTTAAATGGATTACCTAAATTTCTATCCATTTCAAATTGCTATAAAATTTCACTTATTCAAACTTGACCATAGTTCATAAGACGACGTAATATTCGTCGATACGAACCCATTGCAAAAAGTTTCGCTTTAAACGGACTTATAGTTTATGAGAAATTAATTTTTAAAGTTTCCAAAGAAAAATCTTTTTTTTATACCTGGGCCGAAGCCCATTATTTCCCTACCCAAAAACACACGGACCGCATCCCCCTTCTCTCCTTCTTCATTCTCCCTTTTCTTCTCATTCCAGTTCTAATGACCAAAATTTCTCTTTTCTTTATTTTCTTTTTTCCTTTTATTTTGATCAATCGAATAAGACGTTGCACTTAACCCAACCGGCTGAGCACTTAACCCAACCCACGCCTACAGTGTTTCCCCCTCTTTTCCCCCTCATATCGATTCCAGGTGATGGAAATGTGCACAACGTGCACGTGCACATCAACGGAATGCCATTAACCACCTCGCCGACCCTTCCTACCAAATCCACCCACCTCGCCTACCTCATCCATCCTCGCAACGCTACGCCCCGCATCTCCGAAGCCACATCAACCTCCAGCCGAAGAAAATAACAGAAGAGGTTTGTTCCCACTCATCTTGCCACAGCCTCGGTCATCTCCAGACACTACTGCCTAGGCCTTTTTCTTTATCGAAGCGTACGCTACCTTTGAGCCAAGCGCGGCCACTCTCGACCACTTCCTCTTCCCCTTGCAGCTCACGTTCGAGCACCACCAGGAAACAACCTAAAACCCCTAAATCTCTTTGCCACCTCGAATCGGAGCCGAAACCAAAAATTGGCCACGGTGAATTCCTTGCCCTCGTCGCCCTGCTCCTCGAAGACCAAGCCGCACCCTTCCTCGTCGCTGATATCGCCGGAATTTATTTTTTTAATGAAAATCGGTCAAACCAAAATTTCTCTAAATCTAACAACTTAAAAATCTTGATTTCTCCACTAAAATTCATGGTTTCACCTAACGGTCATGACTATATATAAGAATCAAAGATTTAAGAAGGTTGAAATTTGTCAAAATATTGTTTTCTTACTGTATATTCAACATTGTACACAATATACAGCACGAATCGACCCAAAACTATTTTTAGTGTATCCTACTCTCAAAAACAAGCAAGTTACTAGTTTACATCATCTTCAAATTCGAATTGGAGAGTGAGTAATTGATTTTTGAAAACCAGAGTATACTTGAAACACTGACAGTATATATAAAAAAAATAAAAACATCTCAGACCTTCCAGATTTTAAAAACTCACCTTAAACATTTTGAAAACCTTTTGAATCTTCTGTTTGAACTTGAGTTTTGATATGAAACTTGAATCCTTGCTTTGGACTTGAATGTGAAAGAGAATGCTTTGAAATCTTGTTTTTCTTTTGAATTTGAAGAACAGGGTGATAATTTTTTCTTTTTCTCAGTGTTTTGTTTACAGGCTTTTGCTTACAGGCTTAAACATTTGAACTATCACACATATATGCCTACATATATATACATGTTTGGTCAAGATGAATGATGTATATGAACGATTTTTGGGGCTTAAGATTTCAGATCTGCTGTACAAGGTTTGTGATGTTGTGATGGATTGAAAAGATATATATATATATATATATATATATATATATATATATATATATATATATTGGCTGAAGTGATTTGAACTTTGGTTGAGTTGAAGTGAAGTTTGAAATGAGATGAATTTTCAGCCTACATTCTTTGGCCATGCAATGTTTATGTTTGTATTTTCTGTCCTTCTTTGACCAGGCAACTTATTTTTGACTTGTAAAATTTGTTTTACTTTTTCTACTTTCATTTTTACTTGTTTACTCTTGGTTATTTTCTCTTCTATTTACTTAGTTAAGTTTCTTTTGATTTTAAAACATTCCTTCATATATATTTTGAGAATAACAGGTAAAGTGGTTTTAACTAAACAATTTTGTCTTCCTATTTTATTTGTATATATTTCTATTAATATATATATATATATATCACTCAAGGCATTAAATGTCTTATCATTCTATTTTTTTTATAAAAATGAAATATTTGTTAAGCATGATTTGTGGAAGATTTTCTTTTCCAATAATTAAATGGCTATTAAATTTTTCCCATATATATTCCCATATGTATATTTTCTTGTATATTTACATCTTCATTATTCAATATATATAAATATACATTATTTTTAATAAACTATATTTATTTGGTTCATATATATATATATTTCCTACCATTCATATATTGTTTTTAACCCACTAGCTTATTTAGTTTATAAATATTACACTCTTCTCAACTGATAGGTATATATTCATATATATAAGAAAAAAAAATCAAATTTTAAACTCTTTCTATTTATAATACACTGTATTTTCCATAAGTCATATCATTTCTATTTATAATGTATTCTTCATATTTCATCTGTATTTATCTGAATTGAATTTGTTTTCAATTTATATATATAAATATATTCTATTGTTCTAAATATATATATATATATATATATATAAAAGAAATTCCAATTAAATCAATTTCCTATTTTATACATAAAAATTCTGGAAATTCAAATATTATCTTGGTTTGAAAACTGTATATTATTATCAACTGTTATTTAATGGGGTTTTTATTTGATTTAAAATACCGTATTATTGAATATTAAAATTAATATTCAAAAATCGAGATGTCAAAAATCCTGGGTCGTTACATTCCTTCCCCTTAAAAGAATTTCGTCCCTGAAATTTCCATAACTAGGCTAGTAAACAAACTAACCAAATTTTAATTTATTAACGAATTAATAAACACCCATATCACACAAGTCAGTTACACCTAGTATTAACTAGAATACTTCTACAGTTACTGTCATCATATATACATAAACATATATATAGTCATACCAAACATCTACTAAGATACCTTACTGGACTACAATCCAACCAACATGACGTCTATAGGTTACTAATACATACTAGTAGGGTATACACTACAAAGAGACCACTAAACCCAAACCAACACTCACTGCGGACTCTCCCCATCCGAGTCCTCCACTTTGGGTCCTTTCAACTCCATAGACTCAACATCGTTATCCAGAACCCACGCAAACACTAGACTTGGTTCCCTCTGACGGTAATCTCCATCCGCAACTGGCTCATTTTCAACTTTGCCCATTTCCCAAATGGCAGCGTCGTCATTCTCTGATTCAAGTTCTTCCTCTGCTTCAAATTCCTCTTCATCCTTAAATTCCTCCTCATCCTCGAATTCTTCTTCATCCTCGAATTCTTCCTCAGGCTCCTCTTCTGCTTCTTCCTTGGGCTCCTCTTCTTGATGCGATGGCTGCCCAGCAGGCTCTATTTCTTCCTCTAACTCTTCCTCATATATCAATGGCTCGTTAAGATCCTTCAGAATCCTTCTAGCTAAGTCATGATCACCATCTCTCCTAGCCTTTGAGAGTGCTCCTCTTCGGACGATACTGCGGGTTCTCTACAATCAATTAACAAAACCAAGAATGAGATCCTAAGGTTCAAGGAATTCATATATGCTAAAGAGTACATCTATAGGTTCACACTTCAAACAACTTTTCCTTTTTAAATTGCTATCATTCAAAACTCTACTAAAGCAATACCAAAATCATTTTCCTCAAAGATTTGTTTTAAACAAATTTTCCAAAATCACCGGAGTTTTTAATTCTCAAATATCTCTTTTATAAATCAATTATTTTAAATTATCTTTTATCCATGAAAAATATTCCTAAAATATTTATTTTTAAAATATTCCAAATTCCTTTAGTAAACAAAATTTACTAAAAATCCAAATTTTCTAAAGTTACTATCTTACAGGACTCAGATTCTATGGAATTACTCAAGTTAGTAGGTTAGGCAATAGAGGGTACTCAAACTAGATGGCTATGACCACTCAATCCTAGATGATAAAATATTATCATCACTTATCAAAAAACACCTCAAAATACTATATATTTTTGAAAATCATTACCTTTAACATATAAAATATATCCTGGGTAAAATTATTTCATTTACCCACTTAAAACAATATTATGTCCGCTGGCCTTGTTCAAGTGTTTAGAGATCCCTATCAATAACGTTAGCTACTCGTATTGACCAGATTCCATATACCACTCAACAGATTAATTAACACAATATAAAAAACATTTTTTTTATATCACTGACAAATACGCGCTCTCGTATATACACTCAAAATCATTCTAGGGTACTACTAACCTATCTCTAATGAGTAACCCCACCAAAGCCTAGGTATTCGCTCAACCTAAGCTCTGATACTACAATGTCAAGACCCACTTTTTTCGTACAGTTTGAACTAACATTTTACCACACTGGTCCAGTCCAAATTGAACAAAAAAGCAGATAGTAAGAAAAGAAAGTTAAAAGAAGATAGAATGAAAAATCGAACAACACAGAATCTCACAGCGGAAACGAATAATCAATAATATAGAACAAGCCTTTACATAAAACAAAAACTGTAACTTAGCTTATACAGACATAAATCAGAGTATACGACCTATTCAGCATGGACAGTTATAACAACCTGTCCTTAAAATTTGCTGATATACACAACTGAATGCAACGGAATATAATCATCTATGTGAATACAACTCTAGACCTCCGGCTCCTCTTCTGAAGCTCCCATCCTTCCAGCTAAACCTGGAAATATGCTCGGTCTGACCCGAGCATATAGAAAAAACGATGCCCGGGTGAGTCTAGTAAAACCAGCGTGAGGATTTAAATCACAAGGAATTTTATTCGTTATAACTTTCAAAATCCTTTTTAATATCAAAGGAATCCCGTAAGACCACGCCACACATAAACACGACGGTTTTTCCCTTACGGTAACCAAAACACTTTTATAGAAAATCTAATGATATTATAATAGTGTCTAAGTACAAATACTTATTCAAATAGCCGAAATTGTTACATTAATTAAATTCCAGCATGCTAGGCTCTACAACCAAAACCGCAAAGGCTAGTATTGGAGAATGGATTCCATACGAATGACTAGGCACTGGGGTACCACCTTTCATGGTACACGTCTAAAAATAGCGTACGGAGGACCACGTCGGGATCCCCTGCAACACAAGACCGGACTATCCCTAACCTGGATAGGCCAAATATGCTATCACCCCGGGTGTTCCCACCATCTCTGAGCTCCTTCCATGTATCGTAGTGGTAAAATGATATCCGAGGTTATCTAGAAAGGTGATAAACATACCCTACTTGGGTGCGACCCACTTAGCCTTGTTGCATCTCCCATAATTTTCAGTCATTCCCGATTGATGAGGCTTTGAGGCTACGATTACCTTTTTAAGGAATTTTCACTTAGAGTGCTCATTGTCTTCCGATGACAATGTACTGATATCATTCATCCATACAAGTCCGTTCTGGGTCCGAACGGAACCGAAGGCACTATTCCTACTACATCCGTTTCGAAATCACCCTCAGGATTAGTAGCGATTAGCCCTTGCACTTCAATGCTCCATCTTCGACTCCATGCTCTTGTCTTCATTCGAAAACATACTCGTCGAATCGAAGTGGTTTCGGATACTTATCCGATCCCAGTCTCTTCGAAACAACGTTCGATATTTTCGATAAACCCAACCCCGGTTCTTTAGGAAATACACCGACGAAAATAAGATCGGAGATCACCTCCTAACCATTTAGTGGACGGATTTCCTTATCATCGTCCTAAAAGAACGAAACGAGTTTATACGTACAGTATAGCACCTCGACCGGCAACTGTACCACATAATTCCCGTGTTTCTTCTAGATATTCCCAAAGTTATGTTTTTGGGTCCAGATTTGATAGTCGGTTATTTAACTATCACTATGCAATCATCTAAACAAAGGTTTCATTTCCCATTAAAAACATTAAGCCTTATTTAATTTAAATTTTCAATAAATTAAAATTACTTAATCAAAAACAGTATATGCTTACCTCACTGGATAAGCATATACACAAACTATTCATTTCAAAATATTTGAAACCCTTTAAAATAAATCTAGGAAGCACCACTGCGGTATCAACCATGGATTCACAGCTCAATGGTTGCGTCTCTATCCTAGAGAAATCCAAAACTTAACTATAGGCACTCACTACCTCCGATTACGCCATAAAATACAACGTGCACGTGCACATCACCAGAACTCCACTAACCACCTCGTCGACCCTTCCTAGCAACTCCACCCGCCTCGCCTACCTCATCCATCCTCGCAACGCTACGCCCCGCATCTCCGAAGCAACATCAATCTCCAGCCGAAGAAAATAACAGAACAGGTTCATTCCCACTCCTCTTGCCACAGCCTCGGTCATCTCCAGACTCTACCGCCTATGCCATTTTCTCCGCCGAAGCCTACGCTTCCTTTGAGCCAAGCTCGGCCACTCTCGACCAGTTCCTCTTCCCCTTATAGCTCACGTTCGAGCACCACCAGGAAACAGCCCAAAAACCCTAAATCTCTTCGCCACCTCGAATCAGAGCCGAAACCAAAAATTGGCCACGGTGAATTCCTTGCCTTCGTCGCCCTGCTCCTCGAAGGCCAAGCCACACCCTTCCTCGTTGCCGATATCGAAATCGGTCAAACCAAAATTTCTCTAAATCTAACAACTTAAAAATCTTTATTTCTCCACTAAAATTCATGGTTTCACCTAACGATCATGACTATATATAAGAATCAAAGGTTTAAGAAGGTTGAAATTTGTCCAAATATTGTTTTCTTACTGTATATTCAACATCGTACACAATATACAGCACGAATCGACCCAAACTATTTTTAGTGTATCCTACTCTCAAAAACAAGCAAGTTACTAGTTTACATCATCTTCAAATTCGAATTGGAGAGTGAGTAATTGATTTTTGAAAACCAGAGTATACTTGAAACACTGACAGTATATATATAAAAAAACATCTCAGTTCTTTCAGATTTTAAAAACTCACCTTAAACATTTTGAAAACCTTTTGAATCTTCTGTTTGGACTTGAGTTTTGATCTGAAACTCGAATCCTTGCTTTGGACTTGAATGTGAAAGAGAATGCTTTTGAATTTTGAAGAACAGGGTGATATTTTTTTCTTTTTCTCAGTGTTTTGTTTACAGGCTTTTGCTTACAGGCTTAAACATTTGAACTATCACACATATATGCCTACTTATATATACATGTTTGGTCAAGATGAATGATGTATATGAACGATTTTTGGGGCTTAAGATTTCAGATCTGCTGTACAAGGTTTGTGATGTTGTGATGGATTGAAAAGATATTTTATTTTTGGCTGAAGTGATTTGAACTTTGGTTGAGTTGAAATGAAGTTTGAAATGAGATGAATTTTTAGCCTGCATTAATTCTTTGGCTAGGCAATGTTTATGTTTGTATTTTCTTTCCTTCTTTGACCAGGCAACTTATTTTTGTCTTGTAAAATTTGTTTTACCTTTTCTATTTCCATTTTTACTTGTTTACTCTTGGTTATTTTCTCTTCTATTTACTTAGTTAAGTTTCTTTTGGTTTTAAAACATTCCTTCATATATATTTTGAGAATAACATGTAAAGTGGTTTTAACTAAACAATTTTGTCTTCCTATTTTATATGTATATATTTCTATTAATATATATATATATATCACACAAGGCATTAAATGTCTTATCATTCTATTTTTTTATAAAAATAACATATTTGTTAAGCATGATTTGTGGAAGAATTTCTTTTACAATAATTTAAATGGTTTTACTAAATTTTTCCCATATATATTCCCATATGTATATTTTCTTATATATTTACTTCTTCATTTCAATATATATAAATATACGTTATTTTTAATAAACTATATTTATTTGTTTGATATATATATATATTCCTACCATTCATATTTTTTTAACCCACTAGCTTATTTAGTTTATAAATATTACACTCTTCTCAACTTATAGGTATATATTCATATATATTAGAAAAAAAATCAAACTTTAAACTCTTTCTATTTATAATACACTGTATTTTCCATAAGTCATATCATTTCTATTTGTAATGTATTCTTCATATTTCATCTGTATTTATCTGAATTGAATTTGTTCTCAATTTATATAAATATATATATATATAAATTCTATTGTTCTATATATATATATATAATTCCAATTAAATCAATTTCCTATTTTATACATAAAAATTCTGGAAATTCAAATATTATCTTGGTTTGAAAACTGTATATTATTATCGACTGTTATTTGACGGGGGTTTTTATTTGATTTAAAATACCGTATTATTGAATATTAAAATTAATATTCAAAAATCGAGACGTTAAAAATCCCGGGTCGTTACACATGGTGTACGAGATATGGCTTTGTTGATTTTTATTTTATTTTAAATTATTTAGCAAAATGTACTCGAAAATGTCGAACTCCAAACGAGACGTGCTGCTTGGCGTTCATAATATTTTACCCCTATTTCGAACACAATGGAACCAGCCTCGAGGTCTAATTCGATCGTATGCAGAAGATAGCTTTTCAAAATCAATTAATTTCAATTAAATTCTGAAAATAAATTCTATGCGTTTCAAGCTCGCACGGCCAAACGACAAGTCCGATCGCTACGAAACTTGAAATCCTACAATAATTCACTATTATGGATCCGATGAAACTGGTTTCGTCGAAATCCGAGACAGTTGCCAAAATGGCTATTTTTACTCATTAAATATAATATAAAATTCCCAATTTTTAATTATTCACTTTTAATCCAATTTTAAATGTTAACAATCTTCATTCACGTTTAAATAAAAATTGACTCAATTTCCTATACCATTTTTAATCATATTAAATTCATAATTCAATTATTTAAATAATCCCAGTATTGAATTTTATTTAATTTAATTATCCCATATTAAAACCCAATGAATTCTAGTTATCAACAATTAATTTATTTTCAACGAAATAAGTCAAAAATTATTATATAATCCAACTATTGATTATAAATACATTCAATACAAAAAAATTCCATTTCAATACTGTTATTGCCAAAATCATTGGAATTGATTATTTCAAACTTTTATCCAAACTCAAATCAACCCATTAATTACGATAATAAGTCATTAAATTTTATCTCTAACCGTTTTTATTCAATAATTTTATCAAATCCTATAATTTAAAGTGGTTAAAAATACGCGTCGTTACATACTCCCCCACGTAAAACTTTCATCCTCGAAAAGGCTTTAAGCACAGAATTTAACATACAATATATTTTTTAAAAATAATTAACTTATGAACACAAACATCTTATTTGCAAAACTATTAATACGCTTCTACTACGCCACTCCTATATTGGTTTTATGAAAAAATAACTTATATATATATAACAAGTTATAAAAATTTTAAACTTCAAAATTTTTCTAACTTCCGAATTTACGGGAAATTTCGGCAGAGTCTCCTTTGCGCGGCTCGATCGGAAATTTTTTACAATATAATATATAACACAAATATACCCAATATATATCAAATATACATCTCATCTCAATGATGAGGCATCCCGAAGGGAAAAATATAAAATCGCGGTATGTAATCTGAGATACATACCTTTTTATTAATAATACGAGTGAGTTCGCTCGTATTAAGCAATAAAAAGCAACATAATGCGTAATCGAGCTCCAAAAGCTAGCATACGCCCTTCCATACCTACTAAACACTCAATAATAGATGAGAATATGTATATGGAAAGAGTAAAATCGATATATAACATGGATTATGCAATAACCATAAACGAATATAGCAAATGCAACAAAACAAACATCCAACAACAATATCCATCTAGTCTTATTCACAACAATACCAATTTACACTTCCTAATGTCGATATTCAGTTTATTATACTTTCATTTCCTATCAATATTAAATTGATTTACTTTTAATTCATTGACATTTATTTCATTTACATACAATTTGTTTGCTTCCAATTTATTCACATGGATTTCTTTCGAATTTACTTGGTTCACCTTAAGTTTATTCACATTCAATTGATTAATATTCATTTCATTAATCATTCAATGGATTTATATTCAATTCATTCGTTTTTAATTTTACATTCAACTAATTTGGTTTCAATCCATTTTTATTTAATCAATCAATATTCATTGCATTGACATTTGATTGATTACAATTTAATGTATTTACATTCAACCGATTTAATTTCAACTGATTAATATTTATTTTAATGACATTCATTTTATTTATCATCTAATGAATTTTCATTCCATTTAACATTGTTAAGTTAAATTTATTTCATTATCAATTAGTATTTTAATACTAATATTTTTTATAAACTATTTAAGTTTATTATAAACATTTTACAAAATTGCAACTCATTTTTATTATTATTCCATAACTTAAGTTCATATTAATCCATTGATTCACTTAATTAGTTTATTTCATAAATTTAAATTCGTTTTAATAAATTTACTTCAGTAAATTTTATTTTTATAATTGATTCACTTCATTAGTTTATTCATTGATTTAAACTCATATAATAAATTTACTTAAGTAAATTTTATTTTATAACTCTAATTCATATTAATAAAAAAATTATCACCATCAATTTTATTCAACTCCTCTTAAGTTAAACTTCAATTTATATTTTATTCCCTTAAATTATTTCATATTCAATTAGATACCATTCAATTTTATTGAAACTCATTCTATTTTCATTTAATTTATTTACATCCAATTTAAATTAAATTCAATTGTTCATATTAATTTTACTTACACGCATTTATTTAATTTAATTTCTTTCACACTTAAATTACATTTCATTTTAAAATTCAAGTTCGTATTCATTTATTAATTCAATTTATAGCTCAAGTTAAAATAATTCACGTTACTAATTCCTCTAGTTCAATTCAAATCCAACTCAACTCATTTAATCTTTATTAAGTGAAATTCTATTTCATTTAATCCATTTCTCATTTTATTTCATTCTAATTTTAAAAAAATTCTCCTCTTATCATTCACATTTAACAAATTTAAAATTTGTTTTTAGCTTAATATTTATCAAATCTATAAGTTATACAACTTGATTCGCTTAAATTTTCATTTCATTTTTTTATTTAATTCATTTTAAATACAATTCATTTCTATTTAAGCTTTCTTGAGTTAAATTTCATTTTATTTACTTATTTTCACTAACTCCATTTAATTAACATTTCTTAGGTTAAATTTTTTCTCTTTCATATCTTAAATTTGAATCTTCTTTTGTTTGCTTAACAAAATATTCAACAGTTTTAAATTTTCAATTTTACTTTCCTGTTCAAAATTATAAGTTATAAACGTATTTTAATCTATACTATTTTCAATTATAAGTTCAGAACTATTTCCATATATTTATCAAACCATACTTAGAATAATTTTTCACAATCAAAACTTGTTTTAATCGAAAATAAATTTCTTTTGGTAGCAATTCTCATTCAGAAACTCAAAAATGAATACTGGCAAAGCTGCAGTCATCTCCAGAATTTATTTCCCATCTGCTAAATGAGTACAATGCTTTTATTTCTTTAAAAAATCCCTTCAAAATATTTTTCTAGTCAAAACTCTTTCAAATAATATTAATATTAATTTTTGAAGGTTTGAAAACAATTTTTGAAAACAAAGGGATTTAAATTCTACAATTTTCAAATTTTTTTAAAATCACTTCTATTTATATGCTATATTTAAATATACTCATACAAATTTCCTTACCTTATTACCGAAATATTCCATTAAATTTCAACTTGGTCAATTTAACCCATTTTTTATTTTAATTGATTTCAATTCAATTTAATTATCGAACACTTCGTAAAATAAAATTCACAAAGTATTCTTTTTACTTTAATTCAACCAATAATCGATGATAATTGAATATTGTCATCTCCTAACAACAATTTTATTAAAAATAATTTTATATACATATATAATATTATTTATGTAAAATTATTTCATTTACCCGATTTTAAAACAATATTATGTCGACTTGCCTCATTTAAGTGTTTAGAAATCCCTATCAATAACACGGCGTCCCACGCACCGATCAGAATTCATAAGCAACTCAACGGATAAGTAAACACAATATAAAACATTTTATAACACTAACAAGTATGCTCTCTCATATATATACACTCAAACAGACTCATTCTAGGGTATTACTTCCCTATTTCTAATGAGTCAAACCCCACAAAGTCATGGTTATCGTTAAACCAAAACTCTGATACCAACTACGACGACTCACATTTCGGAAGGTTTAAATCGATAATAAATCCACACATGTCAAACTTAAATAATCTGGAACATAGATAATCAATGGGGATAATTAAGAAAAATAAGAAAAGAAGAAAAAGCAAACACAGAATCTCATAGCGGAATGATAAAATATAATAATCAAATAACAGTTCTTGAAGCTGTTTACTATACACTTGATTATAATCTATACAACATTTATTAGGGTTATCTATATACATCAAGGATAAATAATATGCAGCAGAATAGCATGATGCAGACAATAATAATAGCAATAATATACCAAATCTTCGTTTTCATCCTCCAGAGAATAATCTTCAATGCATTAAAACTTAGGGCTGACCTGAGCATAATGAAAAGACAAAACACTCGTGTCAGGAGTAAAATACTCTTATGCAAGTCAAATCAATATCAATAAATATGAGTGTAACAGCGTCAGAGATGTTTACGGGATTTTACATCTCTTATCCATTGTATAACATGCGTGCAATAACTTAAGAGATGCTACGGGATATTCCATCTCCTAAGGATCCGTTAAAATATTATATATAATAGTATACGCTATAGTAGGTAAAGTCTATCAGTAAAATAAATATTAAAATAGCGTTTAGGCTTTACATTGATCCACCTCAACACATTTTTATAGTACTAAACCAAAGTCATAATGGGCTCGCATAAGGATAAACATAACAAGGCACGTGAGGCAATGCCCAAGGTAGGATTCTACCAGTTTACCCTTTCTGCCTGGTCGTAACCCATCCGTGCCGACCGCGACAATCAATCCGAACAAAGGGTGCACCCATCGAGTACAAAATCACAATAGTAATACGAGTGATCTACGTCGCTAGAGGTAGCTAACCTCATTTGCTAGAAATAGGCTCCTGTTTTAGTCATTTTAATTATGACACAAGTGTCAAAGCTATCCATCATCGTTCTCTTACTTCATTCCAGTAAACGTTCGCCAATTCAACCACTACATTATGGATATCATCCACCGCGCACACGGTTGTTAAAGTGGTTCCAACATTAAAAGAGAGTATGCCAATAAGAGGCTCCGTTCTCTTTAACAACCAATCGTCATTTTACACACCGGTTGGTTCTCTTACATTTTGAAAACTATTCATATTTGATATCAAAATATCATATTCGCTTCAAAAATTAAATCCATTTCGAAATCATCATATTCGCTTCAAAATCAAATCCATTTCAAAATCATCATAATCGCTTCAAAAAATCATATTTTATTTCAAAATATAAATTCAGTTCGATATATCGATTTCACTTCAAAATTTTATTCGAATTACAATTTTGGTTATAACTTCACTTTAACCCAATTCGCATTTAAATCCAAGATTTAAATATAAACATTTCACCCTTTTGACCAGTATTAATTTTAGAAAATAGTTTAAATAGTTTTAAAATAGTTTAATAGCAAATAGTTTGAATATTTAAAATGGTTTATATAGTAAAATAGTTTGGAAAATCAAAATAATTTGAATATTTAAAGAATATAAATTTTAAACCGTTTATACTAATTCACTTGGAAATAGTTTCAAAGTCAAACCGATTCAATTCCAAATTCCCAATTCAAATCAATTCCAATTTCCATTTCGATTTAATCGATTCAATTCTGATTTCAAGTCGAATTCAATTTCAATTCCAATTTACTTTCAATTCCAATTCCAAATTAATTTCAATTCCAATTCCAAATTAATTTCACTTCCAATTTCAAATTAATTTAAATTCCAATTCCAAATTAATTCCAATTTCAATTCCAAATTAATTTAAATTCCCATTCCAAATTAATTCCAACTCCAATTCCGAATTAATTTAAACTCAATTTTAAATTAATTTCGACTCCAATTCCAAATTTATTTCAACTCAATTCTCAAATTTAAACCATTTCGATTTATATCAATTCCAAGTTCGATTTCCAAAATATCGATTCAAAACACTTAAATCAAATTTCCTTCAATATCCAATTAAAAATCCAAATCTTCAAATATAATTAAATTCCGAGCTCAATTTCGAAATATCATTTTATATCACTTTTACTTAGCAATATTCAAACTTCGAATCAAATTCTGAAATTCTGAAATTATATTTCAGTTATAACTTCAAAATCTCAACTTCAATTATTTAAACAATTCCTGTTATCAAATTTAAATTTCAATATTTCGAGCTAAAGTTCGAATTAGTTCGAGTTCTATAAATTCGATTTTTATTTCTTAAAATCAAATCATTTAAATAATTTCAAAACAAAAATGTTAAAATCATTTAATTTAACCAATCCAGTGTCCGTATATAATTTTCTATCCTATAGCCATGTGAATCAATTATTCCAATTTAATTCAGGGGTAGATATATATCATTTCAATCCAATAAATGTCATATGTATATATCATTTCAACCTATTTCTTAATTTATTCGAAATAATTCAATTTACAGTTTTATATGGTGTAAATCAATCTATAGGGTGATACAGGATATATATAAAATAAATAAACATCCAATCATTCAAATATCAACCAAATTCATCCATCATAACCAACATCCAAACAGTCAATAATTCACAACAATTAACCAATTATCAAAAATCGGGAGTTTTTACTAGCTGTTAAATTCTAATTCAATTTAACTATCAATTCAAATTCTATTAATTAATTCAGATGTCAATTAAATGTCAATTAAAATTTATCAAACAACCATCAATAAATTTAATTCAATTCACGATATAAATTTAACTACATAAAAAAAATTAGTACTTGTGAGCGTATAAACAATCACCGTTCTATTTGAAACGAAAAATAATTTCAGTTTCAAATAAATTCCAGTTCCACTCCAAGTCGAAGACGACTTCGATACGATCCCTGCGCAATTTATAAACAACTGTTATTATCTTTTACCTACACATAACCATTAATTTGACCAAAATATGAATTATGTAATAGACCAATAAAATGATGCCATGTGGGCAAATAAAATAACGCCACGTGGTCCAATAAAATTGTGCAACGTAGACCAATAAAATTATGCCACGTGGAAAATTAGATAATGCCATGTGGACTAATGAAATGATGCCACGTGGCCTAAGAAAAATGATGCTAATGTACTAATCAAATGATGACATATGGACAAATTATAGTTTGACACATGGACCAACCACAAGATGCCAAGTGGCGACATTGATGTATGTTGTGTATGCTACCGTGGCAATCATGTTAGCGGCTACGTAGGATGACACATCATCAAACGCATCAGCCGATGACTCATCATTTGATTCACAACTTAGCAGGTTCCATAGATTCTTTTTGTGACGACCGCCCACGACCCCTGCACTGAACCTAGACATAGTGCGCTATAAAGTGTGCCAGGAAGCCATGGTCGATCATCAGGGTTAAGTTAAAACAACAGAATCTATCGTGTAACTCACAGCGCATGGACAAAATACAATAGAATATATATATAGTGAAGCTTTACAGAATAGAATGTCATCATATAATACTTCATAATAGTTGAATACAAACATCTGAATAGTCAATACATCAAGCCTCACTACATATCACTCAGAGAATTATACAAAGCAGTGGAACATCCAGTATATATAGTAAGAAAATAATATGCAAGCCTCCAGCTCGTCTTCGTCATCAGCATTGTTGGAAGCAAGAACAGCACCTGTCACCTGCTACCTAGTCTGCCCGTCCCAAAATGGACGAATAGCCCAAGGCAATAAGAGTTAAAACATAAAGCCTTGAGTCAGACAACTGTCTTAGTGAGCAGTAAATTAACTAACAACATACCAAAAGAGCATAAAGGAAAAGGAATAGGAATCCAACCCTCCCACTCCACCTCTTTCTACAGTGATAGCCCCCAGACACACACTAAGCAGAAGCAAACATAGCAAAGCAAACAATTAAGGTAAAGTAATTATCACTCGAGTCAAGGGCGATGTTTTCCAAGTACAAACCCCCAAGGCCTAAACCAAGATCAGATAAGCACACAGAAAACACTGCTCTTGAGACCGAATGACAATACAACCAAACATCCATGACTCTGGCTATCACTGTTATCATTGCTTCGATATCATCGTTAATTGAATGACCGGCTCATTCTTTCATCCGTCCGTCAAGGGCTAATGGAAACCCCGGTTCTAGACATAACTCCGCACGTCATCGTGACCCGTGCCTAGGACTATCGAATCTACCCAGAGTACTCGACTACCAATCAGTAGCCTTCAGGGACTATCGAATCTGCCCAACGTACTCTTGCTTTGAGCATGCTAGAACCTTCAACAACGATGAGATCTCAGCCTTCTAGTCATCCTCCTCGACAACTATTTCCATACTAGCTCAAGCGCCTCTCGAGCAAACCATTATCCTCAAACTCGAACCATTTCACCGAGTTGTCAACATGCTTGGAATGATCCCGTCTGGATTAGACCAAGGCTATCTCATACTATGCTTCGCCTCATCATCATCATAGCAAAGCCTCATCTCAACATCATCATCGAATCTATCCATATGAGCTTCATCATCCGCTACATATGCCACGAGCAGCTTTTCCAATTCAAGAGCCTTTCCCTTAGCTTTTGAATCATCTTCGACCATCTTGTCTAAATCAAATCATCAATCATCGAATTCATAGCAATCAATCAAGTCAAACATTAATCCAAGTAATCAAGCATTCAAATATGATCTAAATAGACAGTTATAACAGTAATGGCAATTTCGTAAATAAAGAGTCTAAAGTCTAACAAGCATGAAAACATGAGAAATATCTCTATAATCTTGATGAATGAACTTGCATAGGTTATCATGTAGTAAAATGGTTGTCAAATCATCATGAACAATGGATCTATTTGGATCTATACTTAGGTTTACAAAAATGCATGGAAATCACTACTTTAACACAAAATCAAGCCAACGATCCGATATACTCCTTTGGATCCGTGTGAGAGATAATCACCACTCACCAAATCACCTAAACAACCCAAAAGCAACACACTTCAGATCTGGACAGCGAAGGATCTAACTCGATCTATCACAAATCCGCTTCAAACGATGAAATCTCTCTTCGAAGAATGTAGATCTTCAACTTTAGCTCTTGGATCTTCGATCTTGGATGGAAGGAAGTACTAAATCAAAGTGGAGAAAAGAAGTGAAGAAGTGTAGAACTCGAGCTCTCAAAATGGCAGCACTTCGTTGCTTCAAAATCCGGATCCCAAAAATGAAGTAGAACCCTCCTATTTATAGGCAGAAATTCCCCTTAGGTCGTTCGCTCTTAGGTCGTCCACGACCTAAAAACCCACGACCTAACAGATGCGCCTCTACGACCTACGACCTAACCCAGATCTGCGCATCCACGCGACCTACGACCTAACACATGCGCGCTTATACGACCTAACATATGCGCGCTTCTACGACCTAACACACACGCGCTTCCTCGCGACCTACGACCTAACATACACAGAAGCTCACGACCTAACTAACTTAGGTCGTCTACGACCTAAATCAACACAGAGGCTCATGGCTTAACTCCTTAGGTCGTCTAACGACCTAACTACGCTAATTCGCTAACCCTTAGGTCGCTAACCACTAGGTCGCTAACTCGCTAACTAATAGGTCGCTGCCTTTCCTTACGTCGCTCAAACCTTAGGTCGCTATCTTCTTAAGTCGTTGTTTCCTGTAGGTTGCTAACTCTTAGGTCGTCCACTACCTTAGGTCGCCAACTTCCTATAGGTCGCTCCAACCGACCTAACCTACCCCACAACCTAAGCCACCATACGACTTATCTCCTATACGACCTATCCCCAAAATCCTTAGGTCGCCAACTACCTTAGGTCGCTCCACT
Source organism: Allium fistulosum (assembly GCA_030737815.1). Taxonomy (NCBI): domain Eukaryota; kingdom Viridiplantae; phylum Streptophyta; class Magnoliopsida; order Asparagales; family Amaryllidaceae; genus Allium; species Allium fistulosum. The sequence goes on from CM060903.1 coordinate 75,220,825, forward strand.
TTCTTAGGTCGTCTACTCCGACCTAACTACTCTACGACCTAGGACTTAGACTATGGATGACTTATCAACAATGCGACCTAATGACAACAGTTTTACGATGTTTCGATCCGTAAAAATACGGGTCGTTACATTCTCTCCCCTTTTGGAATTTCTCCCCCAAAATTCCGAATAAACAGAGCAATCAAAGACTATTCTGCATGCCTACCATCCATAGCAATCAACAAACCATGCATCCAATTCTAGCTTAGCATGCAGAATTCTAAAACTAGAACAAGTTACAATGTTGTTAGATGACATGACACCTTAGGGCCATACCTTGAAGAGTTCAGGATGAGCTGCCTTCATCCTCTCTTCTACCTCCCATGTACAGTCGTTATCATCATCACTCCATTGTATCTTGAGTAACCTAACTACCTTTCTCCTAAGCTGTTTCGTGTCGGTTTCCACAACACGAAGCGGCTTACGAGGTCTCTTATCGACTGGATCAACTTCGAAATCTTCACAGCTATCAGCAGAAACCACTGTATTTGAGTCGTGCACATACTTCCGTAGATACGATATGTGAAAAACATTGTGCACACCCGACATCTTCTCTGGTAACTCCAATCTGTAGGCGAGCTTTCCAATTCGCTCGATGATCGGGAATGGTCCAACAAATCTCAGAGTCAATTTTCCTTTCTTCCCGAATCGAATAACATTCTTCAACGGAGAAATCTTCACAAAAACCATATCACCTACGTCGAACTCCAAATCCTTACGACGCTTATCGGCATAACTTTTCTGACGGTCTTGGGCTGCCTTCATTCATTGCCGAATGATCTCTATGCAATCCGAAGTCTGTCGAATCATCTCTGGCCCAAGCATCAGTTTTTCTCCGGTCTCTAACCAACATGTCGGAGAGTTACACGGTCTCCCATACAATGCCTCATACGGTGCCCTACCAATGCTTGACTGGTAACTGTTGTTATATGAAAATTCCACCAAATGAAGGTGATCTTCCCATGATCCTCCGAAATCCAAAACACAAGCTCTGAGGAGATCTTCCAAAACTCGGTTGACTCTCTCGGTCTGACTATCTGTTTGAGGGTGATAAGCTGTACTCAAACATAACTCGGTTCCCAAAACTTCCTGAAAGCTCTTCCAAAATCCACTAGTGAACAATGGATCTCGATCGCTCACTATACTCTTCGGAATACCATGGAATCGAACTATCCACTTAACATACAACTCTGCCAACTTTGATGCAGTCCTAGTCGATCGAACAGGAATGAATCTTGTACTCTTAGTCAGACGATCTACGATGACCCAAATCCCTTCATTTCCCGTTCTTGTTCTAGGTAGCCCATCAATAAAATCCATCGATATTTGCTCCCACTTCCATGTAGGAACTTCTAATGGATGAAGCAATCCACTTGGCTTCTTCTGCTCGGCTTTTACCAACTGGCAGTTCATGCATTTGGAAATAAAATTTCCAACATCCTTCTTCATACCTTCCCAGTAATAGGTTCTCTTCATATCCCGATACATCTTATTTCCACCTGGATGAATTGTCAACTTCGAGTGATGACTTTCCTTCAGAACTTCATCTCTCAATTCATCTATATCGGGAACAACTAGTCGTCCTTGCTTTCGAAGCCAACCCTCTCGATCGACCTCGAATCCTTTATCCTTTTCTGGGTCCAATCCAGATTCCAAATCACGGATAATCTCAACAAGCTTATCGTCTCGTTTTTGGCTCTCGCCAATCCTTTCCACAAGAGTAGGTCTTATCGATAAGTTTGCCAACATCTCAGGTTCCAATTCACATCTGGGCCTGAAGTCAAATCCAGCTAAAAACTCGAGATTCTTCCATTTTGAAAACATGGCTCCCAATCCTGCATGTCTTCGACTTAACGCATCTGCCACTGCGTTACCCTTTCCCGGAGTATAGGCTATACCAAAATCATATGATGCCAAAAACTCTAGCCATCGTTGCTGTCGAAGATTCAAATCCTTTTGGGAGAAAAGATACTTCAGCGACTTATGATCTGTAAACAACTCGAATCGAACTCCCAATAGATAATGTCTCCACATCTTCAGAGCAAAAACAATCGCCGCTAACTCCAAATCATGAGTCGGGTAATTCCTTTCATGCGGCTTCAGTTGTCGACTTGCATACGCAACAACTTTATCCCTCTGCATCAGCACTGCTCCAAGTCCAGTACCACATGCGTCGGTGTAAACCACCATCTCATCATTCCCACTTGGAATAGTCAAAACAGGAGCACTTGTCAATCGCTCTTTCAGGATTCTGAAAGCTTGCTCACACTTATCATCCCATCTGAACACTTGGTTCTTTTTCGTCAATCCTGTTAACGGTGCAGCTACCTTGGAAAAGTCTTTGATAAATCGACGATAATATCCTGCTAATCCAAGAAAACTTCTCACATCAGATGCATTCTTAGGTCTAACCCAATCCTGGATTGCTGCCACCTTAGCGGGATCAACCGCTATTCCACTTCCAGAGATAATATGGCCTAAGAACCTCACTTCGCTCTTCCAGAAGTGACACTTCGAAAACTAAGCCTTCAGCTGATGTTTCCGCAAGATTTCCAAAACAATACGCAAGTGCATCTTGTGCTCTTCTTCAGTTCTGGAATAAATCAGAATATCATCCACGAACACTAGCACGAACTTGTTCAACTAATCTCTGAACACTCTATTCATAAGATCCACAAAATATGCTGGCGCATTAGTCAATCCAAACGGCATTACCAGCCACTCAAAGAAACCGGATGGTGTCCGAAAAGCAGTCTTCGGCACACTATCCTTAGCCACTCTCAACTGGTGAAATCCCGTTGCCAAATCCATCTGAGAAAACACCTTAGCTTCGTGAAGCTGATCAAACAAGTCATCTATTCTCGGCAATGGATACTTGTTCTTCTTAGTCACTTTATTCAGCTCACGATAATCCACACACAATCTCAATGACCCATCTGCCTTGGTTGCAAACACAACTGGTGCACCCCATTCGGACACACTACGCCGAATGAATCCATTCTGTAAAAGGTCATCAACCTGCACCTTCAACTCTTGCTGTTCCCTAGGCGCCATCCGCCTAAGAGGCATCACAACAGGTCTGGCTCCTTCAACTAGATCTATACGAAACTCGATCTCTCTATGCGGCGGTAACCCTTTGACCTCGTCAAAGACATCCTCAAATCCATTCGCGATTGGCAACGATGACAGTCCATCCCGTGGAACAACCAGCGAATACATGAAGCTCATGAAGACGCCTTCTTCATGCTTACATCGTATCACAATCTTTCGCCCCTCCACATTCTCGACTGTCACCTCCAACCTTTCACAATCAACCTTTGCCGCATACTTCCTAAGCCAGTCCATACCCAAAATAATTCCGAACCCCGCAAAGTTCAGAACAAAACAATCACAAACAAAAGAGCAACCATGACTCGATACAATCAGACCACAGCATATCATACACAAACAAGACGAACCCCCAACTGGATTAGTCATGACTAATGGCCTATCAACGATATCCGGTTTCAAACCCAACCGGCCTACAAGTTCATTGCAAACAAAAGAATGCGACGCCCCAGTATCAAATAACACTCTAACTGGAACACCACAAAGGAAAAGAGTACCTTGAACCACTACACTCTTTCCTTTCTCTTCAGCGGTAGGAGCTTTCGAATACGATGGAACAGCTCCTAAAGCATAAGCTTGCACAATCTGCTTGTCTTTCCGCGGTTCTGGACAATTCTTCCTAACATGCCCTAGCTTGTCACAATTGTGACACTTCACTGGCACCTTCGGATTCTTGCAATCCCTAGAGAAATGGCCCTTCTGCTGACAATTGTAGCAGGTCACTTCGCCCTTTGGCTTCTTCTGGCCATCCCTACCCTTTTGTTGCTGCTGCTTCCTCTTCTTGTTTCCACCCTGCTGTGGTTTAGACTCTCCCCTGGTCACAGCAACAACAGATCCCTCTTTAGGAAACAGATTCTCATGCCTGAAAGCTTTCTCCACAAGCTTCTCAAATGAATCGTCCAAATGATCCACCAACTGCCTCCCAAGATAACTGTCCAAGCCTGACACAAACTTCTCATTCTTCTGATACGAAGATTCAATATACGACCGGGCATACTTGGACAAAGCTTCAAACTCAGAAACATACTCAAGAACTGGTCTTCCATTTTGCTTGAGCTCCACAAACTTTTTGAACAGAACAGACTTCTGAGCTGTAGAAATGAACTTAGCTTCGAATCTGACTTGGAATTGCTCCCAAGTAATTTCTTCCTCCTGAGTTTCAATGGTGATAGAATTCCACCAATCAGAAGCTCTCCCTTGAAGCTGTCTTGATGCCAACTTCCTCTTATTTGCATCCTCAATTCCCAAGTCACCAAAGATCCTTCTACAAGCATCTATCCACCTCTGGACTTCAATGGTTGATTCTATCCCCAAGAAAACCTTCCCTCCAAGAGCTGTATAATCCTTACACAACTTAGCAAAATCCACCGGTCTTGGAGTTTGAACTTGAACTCCAACATCTACTGATGGCCCTGGAGCTGGTATCCTTCTCATGATCGAAGTCATCATAGCTTCGAACATAGCTGCATAATCAGCAGCCCCCTCAGTAGCACGGCCTTCCCTAGCAGCTGGTCTCCCTCTTCGACTCATCCTTAATATCTATAAAAAGGAATGATTAGCACACCTAGAGAAACAACTGCATAAAGGACTCAAACTCTACTAAGCTACTATATTATATATAGTAATCATCCATCAAAATACAATTACGTCTCTCATACGTAGTTACGTCAGCGAGCGTTGGGTAAAATCGGTTAACCAATGCTCTGATACCACATGTGACGACCGCCCATGACCCCTGCACTGAACCTAGACATAGTGCGCTGTAAATTGTGCCAGGCAGCCATGGTCGATCATCAGGGTTAAGTTAAAACAGCAGAATCTATCGTATAACTCACAGCGCATGGACAAAATACAATAGAATATATATATAGTGAAGCTTTACAGAATAGAATGTCATCATATAATACTTCATAATAGTTGAATACAAACATCTGAATAGTCAATACATCAAGCCTCACTACATATCACTCATAGAATTATACAAAGCAGCGGAACATCCAGTATATATAGTAAGAAAATAATATGCAAGCCTCCAGCTCATCTTCGTCATCAGCATTGTTGGAAGCAAGAACAGCACCTGTCACCTGCTACCTAGTCTGCCCGTCCCAAAATGGACGAACAGCCCAAGGCAATAAGAGTTAAAACATAAAGCCTTAAGTCAGACAACAGTCTTAGTGAGCGGTAAATTAACTAACAACATACCAAAAGAGCATAAAGGAAAAGGAATAGGAATCCAACCCTCCCACTCCACCTCTTTCTACAGTGATAGCCCCCAGACACACACTAAGCAGAAGCAAACATAGCAAAGCAAACAATTAAGGTAAAGTAATTATCACTCGAGTCAAGGGCGATGTTTTCCAAGTACAAACCCCCAAGGCCTAAACCAAGATCAGATAAGCACCCAGAAAACACTGCTCTTGAGACCGAATGACGATACAACCAAACATCCATGACTCTGGCTATCACTGTTATCATTGCTTCGATATCATCGTTAATTGAATGACCGGCTCATTCTTTCATCCGTCCGTCAAGGGCTAATGGAAACCCCGGTTCTAGACATAACTCCGCACGTCATCGTGACCCATGCCTAGGACTATCGAATCTGCCCAGAGTACTCGACTACCAATCAGTAGCCTTCAGGGACTATCGAATCTGCCCAACGTACTCTTGCTTTGAGCATGCTAGAACCTTCAACAACGATGAGATCTCAGCCTTCTAGTCATCCTCCTTGACGACTATTTCCATACTAGCTCAAGCGCCTCTCGAGCAAACCATTATCCTCAAACTCGAACCATTTCACCGAGTTGTCAACATGCTTGGAATGATCCCGTCTGGATTAGACCAAGGCTATCTCATACTATGCTTCGCCTCATCATCATCATAGCAAAGCCTCATCTCAACATCATCATCGAATCTATCCATATGAGCTTCATCATCCGCTACATATGCCACGAGCAGCTTTTTCAATTCAAGAGCCTTTCCCTTAGCTTTTGAATCATCTTCGACCATCTTGTCTAAATCAAATCATCAATCATCTAATTCATAGCAATCAATCAAGTCAAACATTAATCCAAGTAATCAAGCATTCAAATATGATCTAAATAGACAGTTATAACAGTAATGGCAATTTCGTAAATAAAGAGTCTAAAGTCTAACAAGCATGAAAACATGAGAAATATCTCTATAATCTTGATGAATGAACTTGCATAGGTTATCATGTAGTAAAATGGTTGTCAAATCATCATGAACAATGGATCTATTTGGATCTATACTTAGGTTTACAAAAATGCATGGAAATCACTACTTTAACACAAAATCAAGCCAACGATCCGATATACTCCTTTGGATCCGTGTGAGAGATAATCACCACTCACCAAATCACCTAAACAACCCAAAAGCAACACACTTCAGATCTGGACAGCGAAGGATCTAACTCGATCTATCACAAATCTGCTTCAAACGATGAAATCTCTCTTCGAAGAATGTAGATCTTCAACTTTAGCTCTTGGATCTTCGATCTTGGATGGAAGGAAGTACTAAATCAAAGTGGATAAAAGGAGTGAAGAAGTGTAGAACTCGAGCTCTCAAAATGGCAGCACTTCGTCGCTTCAAAATCCGGATCCCAAAAATGAAGTAGAACCCTCCTATTTATAGGCAGAAATTACCCTTAGGTCGTTCGCTCTTAGGTCGTCCATGACCTAAAAACCCACGACCTAACAGATGCGCCTCTACGACCTACGACCTAACCCAGATCTGCGCATCCACGCGACCTACGACCTAACACATGCGCGCTTATACGACCTAACATATGCGCGCTTCTACGACCTAACACACACGCGCTTCCTCGCGACCTACGACCTAACATACACAGAAGCTCACGACCTAACTAACTTAGGTCGTCTACGACCTAAATCAACACAGAGGCTCACGGCTTAACTCCTTAGGTCATCTAACGACCTAACTACGCTAATTCGCTAACCCTTAGGTCGCTAACCACTAGGTCGCTAACTCGCTAACTAATAGGTCGCTGCCTTTCCTTAAGTCGCTCAAACCTTAGGTCGCTATCTTCTTAAGTTGCTGTTTCCTGTAGGTTGCTAACTCTTAGGTCGTCCACTACCTTAGGTCGCCAACTTCCTATAGGTCGCTCCAACCGACCCAACCTACCCCACGACCTAAGCCACCATACGACTTATCTCCTATACGACCTATCCCCAAAATCCTTAGGTCGCCAACTACCTTAGGTCGCTCCACTTTCTTAGGTCGTCTACTCCGACCTAACTACTCTACGACCTAGGACTTAGACTATGGATGACTTATCAACAATGCGACCTAATGACAACAGTTTTACGATGTTTCGATCCGTAAAAATACGGGTCGTTACACTTTTACCTACCAGTATAAATAAGTGTAGGTGAAGACTATTTCCCCACTAACCTTTACCTACCACTGTCTACCAATTCAATATTGATAGCTAAAACATATTACCCACCATTAGGCTAGTTTTACCAACACTTACAATTGGTAGGTAAAGACCTCATTTTCTTGTAGTGGTAGGTAATGTCTACTAGTAAAATAAATATCAAAATAGCGTTAAGCCTTTACATTGATCCACCTTAACACATTTTTGTAGTACGAAACCAAAGTCGTAATGGGCTCGCATAAGGATAAATACGATAAGGCACATGAGGCAATACCCAAGGTATGATTCTACCAGTTTACCCTTTCTGGCTGGTCGTAACCCATCCGTGGCCGACCGCGACAATCAATCCGAACAAAAGGGTGCACCCATCGAGTACAAAATCACGATAGAAATACGAGTGATCAACGTCGCTAGAGGTAGCTAACCTCATTGGCCAGAGATAGGCTCCTATTTTAGTCATTTTAATTATGACACAAGTGTCAAAGCTATCCATCATCGTTCTCTTACTTCATTCCATTAAACATTCGCCAATTCAACCACTACATTCTGGATATCATTCACCGCGTACATGGTTGTTAAAGTGGTTCCAACATTGACAAAGAGTATGCCAATAAGTGGTCCGGGTCTCTTTAACAACCAAACATCATTTTACACACCGGTTGGTTCTTTTACATTTCAAAAACTATTCATATTTGATATCAAAATATCATATTCACTTCAAAATCAAACCCATTTCGAAATCAACATATTCGCTTCAAAATCAAATCCATTTCGAAATCATCATATTCACTTCAAAAAATCATATTTTATTTCAAAATATCAATTCGGTTTGATATATCGATTTCACTTCAAAATTTTATTCGAATTACAATTTTGGTTATAACTTCACTTTAACCCAATTCGCATTTAAATTCAAGATTTAAATATAAACATTTCACCCTTTTGACCAATATGAATTTTAGAAAATAGTTTAAATAGTTTTAAAATAATTAAATAGTTAAAATAGTTTAATAGCGAATAGTTTGAGTATTTAAAATGGTTTAGATAGTAAAATAGTTTGGAAAATCAAAATAATTTGAATATTTAAAGAATATAAATTTAAACCGTTTATACTAAAATAATTCGTTTGAAAATAGTTTCAAAGTCAAACCGATTCAATTCCAAATTCCAAATTTAAATCAATTCCAATTTCCATTTCAATTTAATCGATTCAATTCCGATTTCAAGTCGAATTCAATTTCAATTCCAAATTAATTTCACTTCCAATTCCAAATTAATTTAAATTCCAATTCCAAATTAATTCAAATTCCAAATTAATTCCTACTCCTATTCCAAATTAATTTAAACTCAATTTTAAATTAATTTCGACTCCAATTCCAAATTTATTTCAACTCAATTCTCAAATTTAAACCATTTCGATTTATATCAATTCCGAGTTCGATTTCCAAAATATCGATTCAAAACACTTGGATCAAATTTACTTCAGTATCCAATTAAAATTCCAAATCTTCAAATATAATTAAAGTCCGAGCTCAATTTTGAAATATCATTTTATATCACTTTTACTTAGCAATATTCAAAGTTCGAATAAAAGTCCAATCTTTTGAAACGAACCAATTTCTAAAATTCAAATCATATTTCAATTATAACTTCAGAATCTCAACTTCAATGATTTAAACAATACCTGTTATCAAATTTAAATTTCAACATTTCGAGCTCAAGTTCGAAAATAGTTCGATTTCCATAAATTCGATTTTTATTTCTTAAAATAAAATCATTTAAATAATTTCAAAACAAAAATGTTAAAATCATTTAATTTAACTAATCCGGTGTCCATATATAACTTTCTATCCTATGGCCATGTGAATCAATTATTCCAATTTAATTCAGGGATGGATATATCATTTCAGTCCAAAATAAATGTCATAGGTATATATCATTTCAACCTATTTCTTAATTTATTCGAAATAATTCATTTACAGTTTTATATGCTGTAAATCAATCTACAGGGTAATGCAAGATATATATAAAATAAATAAACATCCAATCATTTAAATTTCATCCATCACAACCAACATCCAAACAGTCAATAATTCACAACAATTAACCAATTATCAAAAATCGGGAGTTTTTACTAGCACCTAAATTCTAATTCAATTTAACTATCAATTCAAATTCTATTAGTTAATTCAGATGTCAATTAAATGTCTATTAAAATTTATCAAACAACCATCAATAAATTCAATTCACTTCACGATATAAATTTAAGTACATAAAAAAATTTAGTACTCATGAGCGTATAAACACTCACCATTCTATTTGAAACGGAAAATAATTTCAGCTTCAGATAAATTCCAGCTCTACTCCAAGTCGATGACGACTTCGATACGATCCCTGTACAATTTTTCTCGCCCGAATCGGACCTTGTACGAGCACAACATGAATTTATTAATTTACGATTATAATTTAACTTAATCAACAACTAAAATAAAATAATAAACGTTACCCATCTATCTCTCTCGTACGTTTCCTTCCCAAACAAATTTCGCACGCAAGAACCCATCATCCCTCACGAACAACCACTCACACGGATGCCCAGACCCCGATCAGATGTTGCCCAAACGTGCACGCCCTCGTCCTCCATCTCCGCCGCGCCTACATCACCACAGCCATCGCAACCAGACCGAGCAACTCTGAAAACCTAAAAACCTAGATCGATTGACAATGCCCTGATGAAAATGAGCTGCGCCTCATGCCTTCCCCCTAGATGAGTTGTCGCGCCTCTGACCACTTGCGTTCGCCCAGAATTTAAAATCGCGGATCCTTTTTTTATCGGCCTGTTGCTTTTTTTCGTTTGAATGATATGATTCGAAATAAGGGGAGAGGGAGGTAAAGTAGGGGAAAGGCAAGTGGGTGTGGTATACGAGATCTAGCTTTGTTGTTTTTTTTATTTTAAATTATTTAGCAAAATATACTTGAAAATGTCGAACTCCAAAAGAGGCGTGTCGCCTGACGTTCATAATATTTTACCCTTATTCCGAACACAATGAAACTAGCCTCGAGGCCTAATTCGATCGTATGCAGAAGATAGCTTTTCAAAATCAATTAATTTCAATTAAATTCTGAAAATAAATTCTGCACGTTTCAAGCTCGCATGGCCAAATGACAAGTCCAATCGCTATGAAACTTGAAATCCTACAATAATTCACTATTACGGATCCGATGAAACTGGTTTCGTCGAAATCCACGACAGTTGCCAAAATGGCTATTTTTACTCATTAAATATAATATAAAATTCCCAATTTTTAATTATTCACTTTTAATCCAATTTTAAATGTTAATAATCTTCATTCGCATTTAAATAAAATTTGAATCAATTTCCTATACCATTTTTAATCATATTAAATTCATAATTCAATTATCTAAGTAATCTCAGTATTGAATTTAATTTAATTTAATTATCCCATATTAAAACCCAATGAATTCTAGTTATCAACAATTAATTTATTTTCAACTAAATAAGTCAAAAATTATTATATAGTCCAACTATTGATTATAAATACATTCAATACGAAAAATTCCATTTCAATACTGTTATTGCCAAAATAATCGAAATTGGTTATTTCAAACTTTTATCCAAACTCAAATTAACCAATTAATTATGATAATAAGTCATTAAATTTTATCTCTAACCATTTTTATTCAATAATTTTATCAAATCCTATAATTTAAAGTAGTTAAAAATACGGGTCGTTACACTCATGTCTTTTATTGACTCAATACCTTTGTTTTATAGCGGCACGATGGCCGTTTGTTTTATAAACTCGATAGCCATTTTTTATTGGTTCAATAACTATGTTTTAGCGGCATTAAAGCCGTATGTTTTCCAAACTCAATAACTACGGTTTAGAGGCTCAACACAGAGACTCAATAACCCTATTTTAGCGGCATAGTAGTTGTATGTTTTATAACCAAATAGCTTTGTTTTAGAGGCTCGATAGCCATGTATTCTAGAGGCTGGATAGCCTTGTTTTGATAATGAATTTTTAAATGCTATGCAAAGATGATAGAGCTTTGGTTCAATATTTTTTCTAAGTGTTAAGCTGTGTTTACCTTGTTGTAAAGAATGGTTTGAAGTGGTTAATCATTTCTAAAGATAAATGCTTTCACGAAAATGAAATGGTGTTTTAGCCAAAATTTTATATGTATTTTATCAAAGGAAATTATTGCTTAAACCATAGTAATTTTGTTATGGATTGAACATATTTTGTTAGATAATGTTATTTGTTCTTGTTATCATATAATCGGTTAAATTTACATATTTTTATCATTGTCATACTCACATCTGCATTATCCATAATTACATCCTGTAATTTAGAGACAAAATTACCAGTTAGGTTGTTCCAGTAGTGAATATGGTCAGACTAAACTCCTGAATGAGTAGAATTGCATCTAGGAGATCAGATAGATCAGTTGTGTTAGGATGCCTTAAATTGATCAAAAAGATATGACTCATGGATTTAAAACCACATAAGATTGAAGTGGGACTGGTGTAGGGCCGTGTCCTATGCTTCAGTTGTTAGCACTCGATTGGTAAATGTCCGGGATTCCAGTGCATAGGGCTTTGTCAGTAGTGAGACTAAAAGATGTTTACACATAGAAAGGAACTCATAGCTCTATATGCTTACATAATCGTTTTTTTTCTTCTAACCGTATTTAGAGACCTCCTACAGTATTTGGAGATGTTGGGATATCTGATTATGTTTTGGCCTGAGTCGGCCTGATAAGTTATTAGTTGGTTTGTGAAAACTAATAGGTTCATAGTGACTCTAGGAAAACTACGATTTGAGATAGACAGTCAACTTTATAGGAAGGGTAAACTTTGGAAATGCATAACCCTATAATAACATATTAGTCACGTTTACCCATATTGCATGCATATGATCATATCATGTTTATTTTAACCATTGTGGTTGCAGATGCATGATTTATGTTCAGATTGACATATTTGGTAAGATACTAATGAAAGGAAAACCCATTTTGTTCTACGGCGAGGTCTCACTAGATATATATATTTTTGGCTTGAGATGGTATATTATTATTCATACCAGGCCTTTTGTCCGACCCGAAGTTTTTGTTTTTCCCTATAAACTCTCGGGTACTCATCGAGTAGTTCGAGAGTAGGGTTTTTAGGTTAGAAAAATAAGCTTCCAGGGAAGTGCAAAAGGCAAGTTAATATTAGAAGTTTATTTCCCCTGTGTTGTTTGAAGATTATACTTTGTTTGAACGGATGTAATGATAGAAATTATAACTGCCAATTAGCTAGACTTTGATCATCCAAGAGGGGATCTTCATATGTGACTCTTGGAATATATTTTCTATTATTGTATTTTCTCCGAATGAGAAATCGATGTGATTATGTAATAGGATTATGTAATGAATGTGAAAATTATTAGTGAAATGTGTTTTTCATATTCATGTGCTCTTGATGTTATATATACGATTAATTGATCTCATTTTGTCACATAGAATTAACACTATGGATGACTGCAGCATCCATAGCGCTTAGTTTCGAATCTCAAAATAGGGGATGTTACAACTTGGTACCAAAGCATAGGTTTATGTAAAACTTAAAAGATTTTGATGAAATAAAAATTAAAAGATTTTGAAAACAAAATCCCAGTAAATCCGAGAATAAGATTGAGGTATGGGATAACGCTATAGTAAAGTACTTGTTATTTGATATATATAAGTATGTATTCTATCTCTATTCTCCCCTCTCTCTTAGACCATTCTTTTGTATCTTACGAATACTCATATGCAGATGACGAGAAAGCAAGATATGGAAGCAGGAAATGGAAGAGTGAATTTATATGGAGGAAGCAGCATAACTATGAAAATGTTCAACCCAATACTAGAAGGAATCTTGGTCGACAACCAAATGCTAACCCAATGCAAATGCCAATGTGAGTGCTGGAGCCCCACTAGTAGATATGGGGACTTATGTATCAATTCTTCGTGAATACGATGCAAGCTGGAGCTGCTGCTTTAGTGGGAGGAAACGCTGATAATGCAGGAGGTGCCAATCCTGAGGTACCCGCTCACAACAAATTTTCCAAGTTGATTCGTAATATATCAGTCTTGGAGGCAAGCCTTTTCATGGAACAGAAAGTGCTATTGAGGTTGAGAATTGGATTTTGCACTATGAAAGGATCTTTGCTGACTTAAGCTTAAATGATGAGCAGAATAGGAGGTTGGCATCTAGATAGTTGCAAGGATCTGCTTTGTATTGGTGGAACGGTGTAACAGTAGGAATACCAGAGGAGAATTTATGTGCTGAATTTAGAAGGAGGTTTGAGGAAAGGTTTTTGTTTGAGATAGTTAAGTCAACATTGCTCAGGAACTTCATGGAATTGGAGCAGGGAGAGATGTATGTATTGAAGTATGCAACTAAGTTTGATGAGCTACTATTGGTACTATGATAAAAGGAACAAGAAGTTCATTCCTGGATTGAAACCAAAACTTGTCAAGGCAAATATGTCGCATCTCAGAGATCCACGTGATGTGGTGGTGGAGATGGCATTAAGGAATGAGGAAATGTTTTCGACATTTGGATGTGACAATCCCGTGGAGACTAAAGGTTTTCAAGGCAAGAAGAATAAGTTCTTTAATAAGAAGGAAGCTCAAAAGGGTGGAGCTGCCAAGAAAGGTAAAAGTAATTTTGTTTGCTTTAAGAGTGATAAGAAAGGGCACTTCGCTAATGAGTTTCGATCTAGTAATGGAAGGAAGATTATGGGAAAGGTGTGAAGTATTACAACTACAACCAGATGGGGTATTACAAGAATGAATGTCTAGAGCTGGCCAAGGATGATAAAGGGAAAGTTGTCGCTCTAGAACCATTAGCTTCTGGACCGAATGCAGAAGAGAAAGGAAAGTCTATGATGGAAGGTACGCTTTTGATTCTTGGCATACATGTTAAAATATTATTTGATACCGGCGCATTACATTTTTATCTCGCAATGTTTGGTAGGTAAGTTAAATCTAGAATCATCATACCTTATTACTTCCATAAGGGCTGTGAATCCGATATGAGGTTATGCAAATTTTTGGATGAGATGTAACCATTTAGAATTTAAGCTGTTAAGTCATTTACCAACTATTTGCATGTGTTTGATTTTGTGGGTTTTGGGATTATTTTAGGTATGAATTGGTTAAGCAGATATAATGCTAGGATATTTTGCCAAGATAGGAAGATACCATTAAAATACCCAAATACCCGTGATCGAATTATATCCTCAGTAGAAAATTTGAAGTTGGATGTATGTGCTTTATTGGGTGCAATGGAAGTGGAAGATGAGATGAATCAGGTTTTTATAATAAGGGAGTATAAGATGTTTTTAAGCCTATTATAGGACTACCACCAAAATGAGCTATTGAGTTCTAATAGATCTTGTACTTTGAGCTGAACCAGTGAGTAGACCGCCTAGCAGAATGACACCTACTGGGATGAAATAGTTAAAGGTCCAGTTGGTGGAATTAAAAAGGAAGAATTTTATTACACATAGCATATCGCCTTGGGGAGCGGCCGCGGTGTTCGTGAAGAAACCAGGCGAGTCGTTGAGGATGTGTATTGATTATCATAAGTTAAATGAGATGATGATAAAGAATAGATATCCTTTGCCGAGAATAGATGATTTGTTTGATTAGTTGAGTGGAGCCGAGGTATTTTCTCAATTGAATTTAGTAACATGATTCCATCAATTGAGAGTGGGAGAGGACATCATTCTATTAACGGTGTTTCAAAAAAGGTATGCTTCGTATGAATGGTTAGTCATGGCCTTTGGACTGACAAATGCATCTACTTATTTTGTGGATTTGATGAACTGAATCTCCCGAGAACATTTAGACAGATTCATGTTAGTATTTATGGATGACTTCTGATATAATCTAAGAATGAACGAGATCATGATATTCATCTTAGAATAGTGCTAGAAACGTTGAGGTAGCATCAACTAAAACTGAAGTTTTTAAAATATCATTTTTGGAAGAAAGAAATGAAGTTCCTTGATCATGTAATTTCAAAAAAATGGGTTATTAGTAGATCCAACTGAGATTGAATTTGTTAATAATTTGAAAAGACTTGAGACTGTGACCGAGATAAGGAGTTTTCTGGGGTTTGTTGGCTAGTATCGAATATTCATCAAGGAATACTCTCGTATAGTGACACCTATGAATAAACTAACAAGGAAGGACGTAAAGTATGTTTGGACTGATAAATGTGAAGAAGCATTCTTAAAAATGAAACATTTATTGACCAATGCGTCCGTGTTTGTTGTTCCAGATGGAAATCAAGATTGTGGTGAATAATAATGCATGTAGGATAGGGTTAGGAGCTGTGTTAATGCAAAAAGGTAAAGTAGTTACCTTCGCTTCTCGACAGCTTCGATCGCATGAAGTTAGATATCCGACCCATGATTTAGAGTTGACAGCGGTGGTATTTTATTTGAAAGTGTGAAAGAATTATCTTTTGGGAGGATAATTCGAGTAATTTATGGATCACAAGTCTTTAAAGTATATATTCTCTCAAAAGGAGTTGAATATGAGACAGCAAAGATGACTAGAGTTATTGACGGCTTATGATTTTAATATTGAGTATACGCCAAGGAAAGGAAACAAAGTTGCAGATGCACTTAGCAGGAAATATCAGAGTGTGGTGTTAGCTAAAGATTTAGAGGCATTGACTACATAAGGGGTGCAGTTAAGGCCGACGACTAGTTCTAGTCAGAATACTGCAATGTTAGGAAGTTAGACTAGTAATGATCTAAAGAAATGCTTATAAACAGAGAGATGATCCATTACTAGCTGAACAGATTAGAAGACTTGAAGAGGGAACTAAGATTGATGTTTTAAAAGGTTTTAGTCTTGACCAGAATGGATGATTGAGGAAGAAAGGATGGTTGTGCATTTCAGATGTATGTAACCTAAGGAAGGAAGTTCTTAGAGAGTGTCATCAATCGAAGTTTACTATTTATCCTGGAGGAACTAAAATGTCTCAGGATATGAAGAGGAGTTTCTTCTAGGAAGAAATGAAAAGAGATGCAGGCTTATAGGTGAAATAATATTTGAATTTCCAGCAAATAAAAGCAGAGCATCAGAAACCAAGTAGATTGATTTAACCTTTTGAAGTGCCACTTTGGAAATGGGTTTTTTATCCATGGATTTTATCAATAGGTTACTAAGGTTAAATAGGGGAAATGAAAGTATTTGGGTCGTGATAGATAGACTGAGCAAGAGTGCACTCTTTATCCCCATTAAGTCGACAAGGATGGCACCTACTTTGGCAAAGTTGTTTATGAAGAATATTGTAAGACTACATGATATTCCTAGTAGTACAGTCAGTGATAGAGATACTTTATTCACTAGTGGATTCTAGAAGAGTTTACAAGAAGTGTCAGCTACCAAGCTGAATATGATTACCATCTACCATCCGCAAACAGATAGGCAAACTGAAAGAGTTAACAAAGTTCTTAAGGATTTGTTAAGGGCATGTGTACTAAACTTTGGAGGGTCATAGGAGGACCGTTTGTACTTAGTCGAGTTTTCCTATAATAATAGTTATCAGATTAGTATAGGAATGACGCATTTTGAAGCTCTTTATGGAAGGCCGTGCGAATCACCAGCATGTTGGTTAAAGACCGGAGACAGATTGATTCTTGGTCCAGATATGGTGAAAGAAGCTACAGGAGATTGAGTTAATCCGAGCAAGGATGAAGGAAGCTCAGTCTAGACAAAATAGTTACGTAGGTAAGAGGCATAAGGAATTAGAGTTCTCATTTGGAGACCATGTTTTTGTTAAAGTATCACCGATGAAGGGTGTAGTACGGTTTGGAAAGCCAGGGAAATTGACGTCGAGATATATTGGGTCGTTTCCTATCATAGAAAAGATCGAGAAACTCGCTTATCAGATACAGTTATCGAATAGTTTGGCAGGAGTCCATAATGCTTTTTATATTTCTCATCTTAGAAAGTGTGTGCATGATCCAGAGACTACTATTGCACCGATTGAAGATTTCGTAGTGGAACCAAATATTACTTTTGTTAGACAACCAGTTCATGATGTAGCAAGAGATGATAAAAAATTAAGAAACAAGACAGTCAAGTTAGTGAAATTCCAGTGGAGTGATAATGAGAAAGACTGTACTTGGGAGACAAAAGATAGGATTAGAGATAATTATCCAGAGTTGTTTTGATGGTATGTTCTATATATGTTATATAGACTTTTAGCTAGCAGGATATGCTATTATTGTTGTTATGTGTTTGTCACATATGTTTACATGATTGATATGCTATTTGATTTCATCATCGTAAATCGAGGACGAAATTCTTTAAGGGGGAGCCGGTAACACCACTAACTTTTTGTTAACAGTATTCAGGGAATTTAATTAGATAAATTAAATAGAATAATCAGAGATGATAAGGAGAACGAGATTTGTTAACTAATTTGGGTAGTTCCTTAATTAATCAATTAATAAAATAGTTTTAAACATAGAATAGAAAGGGGTTAGTGAGAGGGGCATAATGGGAATAACTCCTTATTTCATTTCCTAAACCGTTCCTCTCTCATTCATTCTTCTTTTCATTTTCTAAATCAAAACATAAGAAGGGCCCGACCATTACTTAAGGAAAAAGGAAGAAGAAAACTAAGGAATTTAAAGGGGAAAGTATAGGGGAATTAATCTACATCAAAACTCAATCTCTCTTATCCAATATAAGATGAATAATGGTTCTCATCTCATTTGCTTATGTTTATTCTCGAATTTATGATTGATTTCCGAATATATTATGACAGTTTGGATTGATAATACCATTATTGGATTTAATGATGATTTGTTGGAATTTTATAGAATTATTCTAATGGGTTTTAAAGGCAAAGCATAAGTTTTTGATCTCTTATTGATTTGAAATTTGAATATGTTGAGTAAAACATTATTTTGGAGACGAGCTTTTAATTTCATAATTTTCTAAGTTCAGATGAATATTTTATGAATTTCCTAAGAGGAAAATGTGTGTATTTTCAGGTTTTAATTATTAAAAATAATTAAACTAATATTTTAATTCCGAAATTTTTATATACAGAAGAAAATGAAAATTAGAATTTTTGGGGAATTTTCCCAATGGTTATGATTTTCTATGAATTTATTATTTTAAAAAAGTGTTTAATTAATATAAGTTAAATATATTAATTATAAGGGTTTGTAAAGTTAATTGTGAACGTAGAATGTGATCTACGAGAAATTTCTAAAAAGATTATGAAAAATATTTTGTTATCTAATGGAATTTTGACAAGAGGTAAGAGATTATGGGAAGTATTTTCTTTAAGAAGAAATAAAATAGTTTTAACTTATTACAAATGTGTCATGGTAGATATTCGATTCCCTTACCTCATTGTTACTCAGCAACTATAAAGGCTGATACTTGGAATATCTACATGTTAGTTATATGATGTGTCTACTTTAGAGACTCGGCAATAGTTGATGCATACGATGACTTCCATGTAGCTATGAGATGTATCTACTTATATAGAAGTTTGACACCTTCTTTGTTTTAGGGGTTCGGTATCTCAAGGTTGTAGAGGCTCATCAACCATATAGTTTCGAGACTTAACACCGTTCTTTTTAAACTTCGACACCTTTATGTTTTCAGAGGCTCGATGCCCTTGAGTGTAGAGGTTTAGCATCCCTAAGTGATTTAAACTCGAAACCTCATTCCTTTTATTGACTCAATACCTATTGTTAACGAATAAATTCGTCAACACCCAAAAGTGAATGGAAAGTAGAGTTAGTCAAAAAGAGGTTCTGTTGAAGCTGGTCGAAGTCGTTGGGATGAAACATGCATCCATAATAATTTGGATATGGTCATCAAAGTCATGTTAAACATCATATTTATCCAAATCAATATGCAAGTTAGTTCATGAGTCACCATGCACGTCAATAGAAAGTGAAGCCAATCGAAGAGGGACTTCGTCAAAGTTAGTCAAAGTCAATAGGGAGAAGCATGCATGATGTCAAGTTTATATTAGTTCTGAACATAATCATTGAGGTCACGTCGAAAGTCATATATAATCAAAATCGATATACAAGGCAATGTGCAAGTCACAATTCAAGAGTTGTGTAGTCAAATATGCTATGCAATTATTTGATATTCGATTTCTTATATGTACAACGTTTGAGTGTTACGATCGGCAAAAATCCTCAAATCAACTTAAGGTTTACAAAGTCGAAAAAGTAAGAGGTGGGAGGAGAATGAGATTCGTCCCCTTTTCCATGACCCCTAGGTCCATATTTATAGAGGTGGGCGTGCGACATGATACTTGGCTTAGGTGTGCTTCAACAACAGCTTGGCATCGATGATCCCTTGCATTAAGGATCTCTCTATTGGTTGTTGGTAGCATCATTGATGGAGAGCAGCTTCACCCTGTATGGCGTTGTCATTGATGATTCATGACACCATTGAATAATTGACGAAATATGGTACCAACACATATGGGCATGAAGAATAGTGGCCTGGAAAAGTGATGCCATTAGCGACAGCGTAGTTGATTTCGAGCAGCATCATTGGTGAAAATGGGGTATGACACCATCATACAGCAGCGATGTAAATGATGTGCGACGGTATGGTTGGATTCGATAGTTTCTATGGATCATTTAAAATCTTAAATTCCATATATCCAGATGAACATATAATTTTGATATTAACGTATTTTTGCTTTATAGCGTAACTCATATGGCATTTGGTATTACTTTTTTTATTCGGCATGATTTTATTGGTGGAACATTATATCTATAATTCTTTTATGTTAATTATCATTTAAGTTTCTTGCACATAAGTTTAGCATTTGTGTTTTTCTAGTCAACCCAAAAGATTAAGCTATTCTTATAAACCTGGCATTGATTATTAAATGGTCATTGACTTATTGTAAAGGTTATTTTGGGCTTTAAACTTTTTATTGTTTAATATCATGTAAATCACCTACATGCCCTTAAAAATGAGTATTCATATTTGGAATTATATCACCTGGTAGGCAAACGGAGAGCTAGGCAAGAAGCTCTCTAAGAAGACTAGTATGGGCTCCGATGCTTTTCCTTCTGAGCTAATTCTTCTTTGGTTATCGGAGATTGACTTTCGGTATTGAGTTGCTTGCAAACTTTTAGATTAGATTCCTTTGTCATTCAACTTCTCATTCCTTTTTTATTGTAATTTTATCTTCAACCTGAAACATGCTTTAATGATGTGTTAGTGATTTAAGATATTAACAATTCATTTCATGAAAATTTAGAAGAAATATCTGGTACAAATTTTGAAGAAAAGATTGGAAACCATTTGATAACAAGGAAGCTAGAAATTTAGTATATCATCCGATGATAAGAAATCCAAAATACCATCTTCTGGTAGTAAGAAATTTTGAATACTATCTTGTAATAAGAATAACCAAAAACCATCTGGTAATAAGAAATTCAAAATATCTTCTGATAATAAGGAGATGAGAAATCCATCTGATAGTAAAAAATCCAGAATTCCATCTGATAACAAGAGTAGACCAGAAAACCGTATGGTAATAAGAAATCCAGAATTCCTTTTGATAATAAGAGAAGACCAGAAAACCATCTCTGGAAATAATAAAAGATCAGAAATCCAATCTGATAATAGTAGAAGACCAGAAATTCCTATCTAACATTAATAGAAAAACCAAATTTCCAGTCTGATAATAATAGAAGACCAGAAATCCCTATCTGGCAATAATAGAAAACCAGAAATCCAATCTGATAATAATAGAAAACTAGAAATCCCTATCTGGCATTAATAGACAACCAGAAATTCAATAGGAAGACCAAAAACCATCAAGAAAACCAGGAATTCATGTGTCAAGAAAATCAGAAATTTAATCAAAAGCTTGTCAGAATTTCATTTGGTAATAAGAAACTCAGAAACCCATCTGATAGCCATAGAAAATCAGAAAATTGTCTAGTAATAGTAATTTGAGTAGACTTAAAGAAAAAGATTCGTAATTCTATCTGACATTAATTTTGTAGCCCCACCTAAAATGCTATAACAGAAGCTTTCATCGTGGACTAATACTTCGAATAGCAATGGAGATTCCTGTTGTCAGAGGAATGCCTCTTGTTAGGAGATATGTAGTTGTTAATATGTTTATTATTTATTATTACTACTATTATTATATTGTAGTCAAGTAGTTCCGTTCAACCATTCAGCCGTTCAGCAAAATAGTTCCATTCAACCATTCAGCCGTTCAGCAAAGTAGTTCCGTTCAGCTATTAAACCGTTCAGCAAAATAGTTTTGTTCAATCATTCAACCATTCATCAAGGTAGTTCCGTTCCACCATTCAACTTTTCAATCATTCAGCAGAGTAGTTCCATTCGGTTGTCTGGCTGTTCAACAGGGTAGTATCATTCAGGTGTTTAGCGGTTTAGCAGGGTAGTTCGTTCGGCTGTTTGGTTGTTCAGCAGGATAGTTCCATTTAACTTTTTGGCCGTTCAATGGGCACAGTAATTTTATTGGTACTTATTTCATAGATCTTCCTTTGGAGTTTCCCTATTTCTAGGAACCGGATTTATTAGAAGTCTGTTTTGACCTATTCCTTGAATAAAACTATTCTTGCTTTTCTAAGAACGATTTGTTCTTCGCTTAGTTCCTTTTGCCTCTCCATTGGGTTTCAAATTCCTTCATATATTCTATCTTTGCCTCTTTCAGGTTTTGGACACCTTAGTCCCTTTTCTCCTTGCCCCTTCTTAGGCTTTGTCTCTGCTTTGGGCTATGGATATCTCCGTCCTTTTACTTGTTTGTGCCATTTCTTGGGCTTTGTCTCTGCTTCGGGTAGCGAACATCCTCGTCCTTCTACTTGTTTGTGCTCCTTATTGAGCTTTGTCACTGCTTCGTGTTGTGGACATCTTTGCTCATTTATTTGCTTGTGCACCTTCTTGGGCTTGCCCATTTATTTGCTTGTGCTCCTTCTTGGGCATTGTCTCTGCTTCGTGTTGTGGGCATTTTCGTCCATTTATTTGCTTGTGCCCTTTCTTGGGTTTTGTCTCTGCTTCGGGTTGCGGACATCTTTGTCCTTTTTGTTTTGAAAGCACTTCGGAAGTTCGTCGGAGGCTTTGGTGGGTACTGGACCCTCCTATGGGATCGCGGGTTTATTCATTAGTTCCTATTTGTGGTGCACAATATCGTGGAATGTAGGAAGATATTTAGATGGTATGTTAACGATTTAATAACTATCTTTGTAGCTCCAGAATGTTTCAGTTTATGTTCCTACCTATTATCTAGATATACCAAGAGAGATGTACGGTCTAATGAGGCTACTACGAAATATTTACTCATGGGCGGGGCAAGCGTGTATCTTGCATCTATAATAATTTTTCCCTGGTGGATCTCTCTCTCATTTCAAAAAAGTCTGGAACCTTGGATTCTTAAGAGGCACCCTAAAAGTGCATCAGAGGCTTTTTGGTGGGTACTAGATCCTCTTCCCTTTAAAAGGTGCTCCGAAAATGCGTCGGAGGCTTTTGTCCCTCCCTCTAGGAGGTGCTTCGCAAGTGCGTCGGAGTTTTTTGGCGGGTACTAGATCCTCCTCCCCATAGGAGGCACTCAAGAAGTGCGTCGGAGGCTTCTTGGTGGGTAGTGGACCCTCCTCCCTCTAGAAGGCACTCTGGAAGTGTGTCGGAAGCTTTAAAGAAGTTTTCCTTTTTGAAAAATTTGTTTGTGAAAATAATTTTTGACCAATTAAAACATTTGTGAAAACCCTTTCGAACATCAACTTTTCTGTCATGAAATTTACTTTTGAATGGAAGAATTTTCCGTAAAAGGACCTCTTTGATAAATCGAGGAATTATTTCCTAAAATTGGTCTTTTTTAAAAGGTTTCGAATATCTGAACTTTTTGATAAAGAAGTCCATTCCCAGCGTTGCCACCAAGAAGGGTTTTTAGGTCACTCTCATAGCAGAAATGCAAATCTCAAATAAGAGACTGAGTGGTCATGATTCATGAACCAATAGTCCTTTAATCAAGAGTAGGCTCTTCTATTTAGAGTTTTTGCGATGCTAATGAGTCTTGATAGTTCTAAAAACTTTTATTTGAAAAATATGTATAGGTCTTTCTTTCCCAATAATTTCGGAAAGCTTTGAAACTGCTTTTGTCAGGACATGCTCAATCAAAATCCTTTATGTGCACTTACTAATGCTAAGCAATATTTTTCAAAGATTTTATAAATATTTCTTGAAATAAATAAATATTTATTTTCCCTGATCCGCAGGGTAACTGGAAATAATCTTTCTTGACCTTTGAAAAGTAATTTTTCTCAAATACGTGTTCAGTAAATCTTTTGGTAATAAAATGGCTTGTTAAAAATAAAATTGGTGTATGTTGCTTCCAACTTTATATGATATCTATAATTGCACCTCTTTAGGTTTTGCTTAGCAAAAATGAATGTCTTATTTGTAAGTCTGAAACGTCATGATTTACGAACTAAAAGACCTTTACAGATAAGAGCATGCTATTTTAAGAATCCCTTCTTTTGCGAAGATTTTGGATATTTACATTTTTCCAGAAATCGGTTTATGGTAGAAGATTGATGGTAATTCAAAATTCCCTAAAAGAAACTCTTTATACTGCATTGATTCAAGCCTTGAGATGGAGAGTCATTTCATCCTGGATATTTGAATTATCCTTTCTTCAAATAAGAGGAGAAATTATTATACTTTGGCAGGGAAATCCAGATCCTCCTGGATGTAAAAGATTAGTTTTGTTTTAACCTGTAAAGAAACTCGAATTTTATGTCAATACGTGATGAATTTTTAAGTACAAATCATATTAGAAATTTTTATGACTAAATATAATCCACGGTTGGCAACTGCCATAAAACTTCATAGTTTGACTGAAGTTTGGATCTTAAGTAGCAAAGCTACTCTTCTTTTTGTAGAAAAAGTTGGGTTTTAGGTGTTTGGGCTATTCTCTTCAGAACAGGAGGCCTTTTAAGCTTCCTTGATGAATTCTTTTAGAGATCCCAACTTGATCATATTCTAAATTATTCCTGACAAGACATGGCATTTATCAGTCTTATACCCATTTACTTTGTGGTAGGCACAATAATCTCTTCCCTTCTTAGGTTTAGGAGGTTTTATTATTTTATAGGTAGTGGAGAAAGCTCCATTGCTTTTTGCTACGGTGAAGATATATGAGATGGGTTTGTTTAAGTCTACATGATTAGATTCAGATGTCCCCGTCCGACTTTCTCCTCTACTTTCATCCCCTTTCGACTTTTTGTTAGGACGATTAGAGTCGGACTTTTCTTCTTTTCTGTTTTGTTGAGATTTCTTCACGGCATCTCGTCCATTCGAATGAATTTTTTAGTTTGGAAATAGAAGTGTTGTAGATCCTTAAATCCACAAATATAAAGCTCTTTCCAAAAAAAATTCACTCAATTAGCCCTGATCAAACTGCCATCAGCTTTTCTCTATCAGTCAAATTTTCTGCTTTCAATGCTACTTTATTAAATCTCTTTAGGTATTCGCCAAGCAATTTCTCTAGCCTTTGCTTGATATTAGCCAACATACTGGAATCTATAGTTGGGTCTCTGTATATGCAAAATTGCACCACAAATTTTTAAGAAAATTGTTCCCAAGAAAAGATGGTCCTTTTCTGATAATTCTTATATCATTTAGCAACCGTTCCAAGAAAAGTACGGGGAATAGATTACAATGAACTGCCCAAGAGGCGTTATACAAATCCATTCAGTTTTCAAAAGGTAGAAGGTGATCATCAAGATCAGTGGTTCCATCATACTTTAGTGAAAGAGTTTTGATGTGAGATGGAATTCTAACAACAGATATTTCTTCTGAAAAATAAGTTTTTCGAAAGCTATTATTTTTCCTCAATCAAGGTTTTCTTTCTCCTTATGCACATCCTTTGTTATTTGGTTGGTTTCGTCGTTATAGCAGTCTCTATTATATTCTTTGATTGAGCTATCCAACCTTTCGAGGAGCTTCCTTGCTTGACTTTCTTAATTTTCGTTTTGTTGACTTATCATAGTCGTTTTTCTTTCTTTTATTCGCAATCTCAGAGAGTATGTTTCTAGTTCATCATCTTGGATTTTACATGGAGATTGCGCTTCATCTCCTTCTTCCATAATCATTTTAAAATATCCTTGGGATGGAGCCTCTCCAAAAAGCTCTCGCATAACTATCATTTGTTGTGTTAAATCCTCAATTTTGGCTGTATTGCTTGCGAGTCTTATTAGAGTTGAAGGTTTTCCAACTTCAATATTCCTTAAACTGAAGCTCGAGACAATATTATCCTCCAAAGTTGTTTGTGATGTGGCTTCTTCATTTGGGATGTTATCATTATTTCTTTTGGTTTTCACCATTTTCTCTAAAACAAAGAACTTTATGCAATTAGTTTATGGAGAAAATTATAAGGGATTGGAGGTTCGAGCCCTCCTTTTAATGTCAAAATGTTAACGAATAAATTTTCCAACACCCAAAAGTGAATGGAAAGTAGATTTAGTCAAAAAGAGGTTCTGTTGAAGCTAGTCGAAGTCGTTCGGATGAAGCTGCATCCATAACAATTTGGGTATGATCATCGAAGTCATGTTAAACATCATATATGGCCCAAATCAATAAACAAGTTAGTTCATGAGTCACTATGCACGTCAATAGGAAGTGATGCCAGTCGAAGAAGGTCTTCGTCGAAGTTAGTCAAAGTCAATAGGGAGAATCTTGCATGATGTCAAGTTTATATTAGCTCTGAACATAGTCATAGAGGTCACGTCGAAAGTCATATATGATCAAAATCGATATGCAAGACAATGTGCAAGTCACAATGCAAGAGTTATATAGTCAAATATGTTATGCAATTGTTTGATATTCGATTCCTTATGTGTACAATGTTTGAGTGTTAAGTTCGGAAAAAATTCCCAAATCAAATTAGGATTTACAAAGTTGAAAAAGTAAGAAGTGGAATAAGAATGAGATTCATCCTCTTTTCCATGACCCCTAGGTCCATATTTAAAGAGGTAGGCGCACGACATGATGCTTGGCTTCGGCGTGCTTCAGCAACAACTTCGCCGTCGATGATCTCTTGCATTAAAGATCTCTCCATTGGTTGTTAGCAGCATCATTGATGGAGAGTGGCTTCACCTTGTATGGCATCGTCATTGATGATTCACGACACCATTGAATAATTGACGAAGTGCAGTATTAACACATATGGGCATAAAATAATAGCGGCATGGAAAAGTGATGACATTTGGGACAACGTAATTGACTTCAAGCAGCATCATTAGTGAAGATGGGGTACGGCACCATCATACATCGGCGATGTAAATAATGTGTGGCGACATGGTTGGCTTCAACAGTTTCTATGGACATTGACGATATTCACCATCAACTTCACATGCGTAGCTTCCATTGACATTGATGACATTAATACTGAAGAACGTCGGCATTGATCATTGGCGGCATCAATGAAGGGTGATGCTGATGAAGCGCGACAAGATACATAACATTACTTGTTAGCTGTTATGGAGGAGTTACATTGTCGATGAGCTTGTCATGGTAACCATTGGTGAATAATGGCGTCAACAAAGTTCAGCATCAATGAAATGAACTATAGGTCTCATCGACACTCATTGATGGCTTATGATATTGATTGAGCCGATACCTGTGCTCCTTTGGTTACACGCGACGTTGTATACATGTCTTTGACGCTAATCCATCTTCATGTTCTTGATGTTGATCATTAGCGTCATAAGTGTGTTGCTGGTTGCATGTCTTCGAGAGTAATGATGGAAGGACGTAGTCAAAGAATGGTTCTCCATCATGAAAGTCGACATCATTCCTATATCTTATGTTCTACGTCTTGAAGTCAACACTTGCCATCATAAAGGCTTAGACACTTCTTCTTGCGATAAGGTTTGACATCATCTTCTTAGAGCTTCAAATCAGAAACCATATTCTCCTAAGAAATTATGTAGATAACACCTATGCTTTCTAGCGGCACGATGGTCGTTTGTTTTATGAACTCAATAGCCATGTTTTTTTGGTTTGGTAACTATGTTTTCGCGGCATTAAAGATGTATGTTTTACAAACTCAATAACTATGTTTTAGAGGCTTAACATAGAGACTCAACAACCCTATCTTAGCAGCGTAGCAACCATATGTTTTATAACCAAATAGCTCTGTTTTAAAGGCCTGACAGCTATGTTTTCTAGAGGCTCGACGGCCTTGGTTTGATAATGAATGTTTAAAAGCTATGTAAAGATGATAGTGCTTTAGTTCAAGATTTTGGCTAAGTATTTTGGCTGTATTTGCCTTGTGATAAAGAATGGTTTTAAGTGGTTAATCATTTCAAAAGGTAAATGTCTCCAAGGAAATGAAATGGTGTTTTGGCCCAAATTTTATATGGATTTTACCAAAGGAAATTATTACTTAAACCAAAGTAATTTTGTTATGGATCGAACATATTTTGATGGACGATGTTATATGTTCTTGTTATCATTTGATAAGCTAAATTTACATATTTTTATCATTGACATACTCACATCTGCATTACCCATAATTGCATCATGGGATTTAGGGGCAAAACTACCAGTTAGGTTGTTTCAGTAGTGAGCATGGTCAGACTTGATAGAGTTAGTGGTATGCCCTAGGGGCAATTATGTAATTTGTTACATATATCTAACTCGTTGACCAATCTTGTTCGAAATAAAAGGTATTTTCTTCCTATTATATACTTGATATAATGTGATTATATTAATTAATTAACTTAATTAAAAGTACATTTAATAGAAAAATCCATAAATGGTATATTTTGTGATAGTAGTTACAAAATGTTATAACCGTGAGTAATTTGTCACAACGAAACAAATATACCATTTTAAATGTTCCTAGTCAAGATGCATCGAGACTAGATATCGATGTTCCGTTGTGACTAGAGTACGTAACGCTCTCCAAATGTTGGGCAGTATGTTACTCATGACTGCTGGGGGCACCTAGGGGTTACGTACGAATAGTTATTGGATAACTATGGAATGACTCACTCGACAGTTTTCTGTTGGTTAATATAACTAAGGTCAAATAGAAAATATCGATGTGACTGATTTACACAGTTCTTTCGACTTGAGAATACTGTGGATCTTCAATATGAAAGCTCCACTTTGATTATATCCAAATCATGGCATGGCGTCCATCGAGTGACTTTAGTTGGGTGGAGTGGAAGTATTGGAAGTGAAGCACTATTTAAGAGAGGATTTGTCTCCTCAGATATATGCGATTAGTATCACAGTCAACTCAAAGTCAAAGTCTCTGGCCAGAGCATTTCGGTTAATAATAATTGTTATTATTGAACCAAGGACTTTGTATTTGGACTATAAAGTTGAATGTGGATGAGGTTGGAATTTTGACCATTACCCAATTCCATAAGTCCAAAGTGATATAGTTTTGACGAAAAGAATTGGTGTAAACAAATGTCACAACCGGGTAAAGCTTATTAAACTAAAATTGGATTTTACCAAAAATGAGTAAGCGATAAATTTGGCCATGATATCACACCACCTGTTAAGTGACGTGTGAACGTTAACATTAGAATAGTTCGATGTTAATCGCTGATCAAATTTACACCCAAGAGTTACACAGCCGAAATGATGAATTCTCTTAACACCGAATGATTTAATTAGTTTATAATTATTATAAATTAATTAAAGTAATTAATATTTATGAAATATTAATTATAAAATTTGAATATGATTTGAGAAATAAATAATGTTATATATATTTATAACAGTTATTGATGTGCACGTAAATGTGCATATTTTTACCACCATATTTAACCTAATTAAATAAAATAAATGATCATATCAGGTATTTTAACATGTTTAAACCAAAATTCATATTATTCTGAAATCGTCATATATTCATCTACATATAGCGGCAAAATGGTCATTTTTGTGCATGTATTAATTTATGAAAATTTACTTGGAAATTTCTATATTATTTTGTAAGAAATTGGCTTCAAATGAAAAAGAGTTTCATGGAAAATATGCATGCACGAATGAATACAAAGGAATGAAGATGGAAATAATTCAAACTCATGATAATGGAGGACCCCACCTACCTACCTATCTTAATGTACAAATTAGAGGTTAATGCACATGCTAATAGAGTTTAAAGCTTCATGCACACTTAAATGATGATTAATTGATGCTAATGATTACTTGGCCTCCACACTTCCTAAGAAGGTATTTTGGGCATTCTCCAAAAAAGTGGATTAGGGTTTCATACATGTATAAATACCCCTTATGCTTCATGTAACCTCTCTTCTCTTAGCCTCTTAGTTTAGGAAAATAAATCAAAGCTCTTCTTTCCTTTTCCATGGCTACTTAGCCATTTCTTTTATGTAATTTTTTTAATGCAATTTTCAATACATGCTCTTTTCTTCTTTTATTTATTTCCTTTCATGTTAGTAGTGTAGATTTGTTTATTTATGCAAGTAGTGTATATTTTATTTTATGCAATTAGATTACTTCTCTTTTTCATTAGCTTTCATTTTCCTTTCTTTTCAGTTTCACGTTGCATGCTACAAGGGTTGATATGATAACACAAATGAGAGGCTAAATCCCTTCAATTTAGGGATAATGAAGCTCTCTAATTATCTAGCTTCAACATTTTGATAATTATTGCTCTCTTTTTGTGCTTATGCAAATAGTTGAAGTGGTTTAAATTGTTGTTTTTGCTTTGAATTTGATAGCCTATATTGTTGATACCAAATAGGCTATGCTTAAACAATCACTAAATACAAATTGTCTCTTCATCTAAATATGATTATGACAAAGAAGTGAATGTTGAAATTAAAATTTGATAGCCTATATTTCTAATTAATAGTTAATAGGTCGTGCTTAAAATAGATTTTATTTTCAACTTGTTGTCATTTTTTATGAGAATTAGTAAGTGGTTTAAGGGGTGTGTTAAAGTTTGATGGCTTATGTTGGGCTAATTAATAGCACAAATATGTCATACTTATGATAAACACATCAATTAAACTTACTAATAAACAAAAAAAAGAGATCATAATTTCATGTTTTGTTGAACAATGTGATCTAGAGAGTGGATTTATCTCTAAATTATCTTTCTACTCTCATATTTTGTCACTTTTTTTTGTAATTTTTCTTACATGTTTAGGTTAATCAACTCTCAAATCTTTGGTTAATTTGATTGAATAGGAAATTTAAAATCAATGATTCCTTCCGGATCGATCCGTACTCGCCACGTACTAGAATTATACGTCGTGCGCTTGCGGTTAATTTAAATTTAAATTCGCTCGGCGGATTTCTAAACCGATAGAATTCCCATCGACGTACAGTTATAAATATATCAATCGATATACAATATCGATAAGTGATTAAATTAGATTTAATTGCATAATATTTTGGTTTGGGCTTAGATGGGTTTAAGGCCCATCATTATGGCTGCAAAATTTTGGTTTTGGGAAGGTATAGGGATGGCTAAAACAAAGGGAATTGGCTTGGAGATAATGGGTTGAGATCAAGTGAGAATAGGTAAAAAGGTTTCCTTCGTTTCTCTCTAATACAACCCTATATATTTGTATGTACATATGTATGTATGTATGTATCTCTAAAATAACGACTAACCTTTTTGGCCGCCATTACCTTCTACATTGCTAGTTAAAATATAGCTCTCAATCCACTCTAAAATTCTCAAATATATTTCAAATTAAAATAATACAATTCGATAGTTAGAGGTCGGTGATTCCGGACTTGCAATCTGATGAATCAAGAACAGTAAAACGAAGGGAAGTCATTGCTTCAACGTGGATTCAAAGGCATCATTAAATTGGCAATTTTAATTCATATTACAGTAATTAAATTATATTCTATGATCCTATAATGATAAATTTCATATCTGTTTAAATATATTGCTACTATATGTTTAGTTAGGTGAGATTTTTGTAACTAGATGTAGTTGTCACAAATCAGTTTGATTATGTGCATAATTTGTTCATTATACTATTTGATTTATGTATAGACAAATATTTTTTACTGTACAAAATCAATTTTTTTCATTAATAATTGTTTTATATATATTTATTAATAAATTCATATATATATATATATATATATTAGTGTATATTTCTCTCTCATAATAGCATATATGCATATATAAGTATATATATGATTTAAAAATTTTAGTACACTTATTTATATATAATATGAATTTACAAATTCGAAAATTAATTATCATACATATTCTCATATTTTTAAATTAACATTTATTGAATTTTTAAATTGTTTATTATATATAAAATAATTATTAAATTAAAATTAAAATTTTATATTTTTCGAAAATATTATATCATTTCAGAAACATAGAGAAATTTTTTTGGAATATTTCAATAAAGTTTATTATTTTTAATAATTAATATTATTTTGGAAAAACTGTTTATGATTTATTAAAAATAATAATTTAATTGAAAAAAATTTCAAAATTTTCCGTAACCTTTCTTTCATGATCCTAGAATTTTCAAAATTTTAAAATTTGAATTTTTAATAATATATTATTTTATATTAAATAATTATTGCCGAAATAAATGTATTTATTTTAAAAAAAATATTTCAATTTTGAAAAATCTTCATATTTTTTTAAGCTCTATTTTATGATCCTAGATTTTTGAAAATTGTAAAATTTGTATTTTCATAAATAGATTATTTTATTCATGGATGAAAATATTATTTTATTCATAATATATACAAATTAAAATACTAAACTTATCATGTTTTCAAAACTAAGTTAATTTTGAATTATAAATAAATTTTAATAATTGTTCTCTCTTTTTCTATATATATATTTATCTATATATAAATGTTTTATGTTCATATATTATATATAATATATTTATACATACATATGTGTGTGTGTATATTTATATATATATTTTGTAACACATATACATGCACATATTTGAACAACATACATGACATACAAAATGAGCTAATATGTATGTTGCGATGTAAATCCCAACATCGACATATGGGCATATTATACCTTTCATGGATTATTATGTTACACATGCACTCACACATATATGTATATGATACATTTATGTATAAAATAAATCAAATAAAATTAATTTCATATCTTAATATAATTGAATTTAAATGAAATAAATGATTTTATTTAAATGAAATTTAGAAATGTTCTAATTCAGTTAGACTTTATAGACCCAATAAAAGATCCAATAGGGTAAAATTTCTAAAATACACCCACCACTGCCGCTGCGGGCTGGCCCAGTTCCAACAATGGTATTGAAGCCGAATAGCCTATGCGGTCTAAATTAGTCATGTTATGGTTAACTTATTAAGCTTGCCACTTAGTACGATGTCTAAAAAGGTAATGTCTAGGATTGAAATTGGGTAATCAAGTACCCTGTCCTACCTGGTTACCGCCTTGGCCCGAAAGGTGAAGTGAGCCCAAAGGTTGCTCCTAATAGAAAAGGCCCAACTTAATTTAGGCCTTGGGCTAATTTTCAAAATCGTTTTGAAAATTAATGTTATAGATTTTAAATTTAATAACATGTTTATTATAAAAAATTATAATACTACATAAGTTTTCAAAATGTTTGAAAGGATAATGATATTTTCAAAATGTTTGTAAATATTTTTATAATAATTTCAAATTTTAAATTTATTAATAAGATTAATAAAATAAATTAATTAAATATGTTAATTAATTAATGCATATATGCATGTATTATATATGTTGATATATGTTGTGTTATTTTAAAATGTTTAAGGTAACATAAGTATACATATATGCATATAAGATAAATTTTGAAATTAATAAATTTTAATAAAAATTGTTTAATTGAATAAATTAATTAAAGGTTAATTAATTAAATAAAATACACATATATATGATATATGTGTGTTACACTATAAAGGTTATAGTATACACTATAAATGTTATAGTAGATATGTCCAATATAAAAGTTATATTGGAATACTAATTTAAAATTAATTAAAGAATTAATTGATTAAAATTAATTGATTAAAATTAATTAAATAAGATTTAATTAATGATATATTATACGTAAGACTATCATATAAGTGATATGAAATATAAAAGTTATATAACAATAAAACTTATATGGTATGTGACTAAATGTGGAACATTAAATAAACTCAAATAGACTAGAGAAATAAATACATATGTAAATGTACATATACTGTGATTTCTGATGTGTCTAACACTTGAATCGCTGGGGTATTTCATAAGAAATATATTATTCTATAAGTCGATATCACTCAATATATATATTGAAGATTATGAATCTTCAATATAATGTTGTTCTCTACCATATATATTAATAAATTACTTACATACTCCTTAGTTGTTGAGCAAACTCAAGCTAGGGATGTTATGCGTAGTATTATTAATATATTGAATAGACGAGGTAAGATAACTATATGTATTTGTTGACCAAACTCAAGGTGCATATACTATACTTAGGCCATCACGATATGGTAGGTATGAGTGAATAATCTCTTTCGATTTGTTGAGCAAACTCAAGGTTGAAATGAGATTAGAACAAGGAAAAATAGAATATGAGTTGTATGTGATACAACCGATAAGGAGTTATCCATCGTTTGTGGGGCTATGATTTGTTGAGCAAACTCAAGGTCAGAATACCAAAACAAACGAGTCCTGATACCCACTAAGACTTCTATGTTTCATCATAGGGTTTGGAAAAACATAAAAGACTAGTGGGAGCCTTATTAGAAAAATGAAATAGTAACATTTAACCTTTCTAATATTGTAAGAACATATGCTATATAATGTTATAATTATCTACAATGATAAATTTGTGCATTTAATATGATTGATAAAACGTTTGTCAAATAACATATATAAACAAACTGAATTGAAAGTTGACAAACAGAAATATAATATATACTTACTAATAATTCTAATTGCATGTTATATAATGTTTCTATACCCATGCAAGTGCCTAATTTCAACTACTTAGTACATTCGTAAGTTGGTCACTTATTTGTTTATTTAGTTTAGACAGTGCATTGCATTTTATGAGTTTTTAAACTCTAAATGCAATTCAAAACTATGGATATTTGATCCATGTACTTTCACATATAAATTATATGGTGAACAATCATAGTTTGTGGGGTACAATATTTCGATGAAGTTAGTTCATTCGAAGTAAGCCAATAAACAGTATTTTAAGATCATGTATTCAACTTGAATGATTTCAAAAGGATCATATTGTATTAATGTAACACAAGACCATAAACTACGAGATACATCTAAGAACTCGATCTTTGAAATGTCATCTTGATCGGTTTACATAAAGTGCAACATATTTGATGTCTTAAATGTTAAGAATAATCGAATGCGCTTTTGTAAAAGTTTTATTATGATATTGTAGTAAGGTTTTCTTTTGAATAGTTTGACCATTTGAAAGAAAAACGAATGTATAAGAATAGATGTAATTTAAGGTAAAGTTGGAATGAAGAGAATGAATAGTCACTTCTGCTTCATAGAGAAACATTGGAAACAAGAATTGTAATAATAATTGATATTTAATATTGGAATATGAAATATGATTTTTATTCTGAAATGTATTTTCGTATAGAAAATTGTTTTCTATAACATTTATTTCTTTGAGCTCAAGATATTTGATCAAAGAACTCTCCGCTGTAAACTAGTTGCAGCATATGAAATAAGTAAACTATATTAACAATATTAAGTGAATGGTGGACCTCTAAATTTAGTACGCTATTATAGTAATGGCGGAAATAGTGGGAGCATGTCATATAGCACCTAATGATTGCATCAAATTACGAAAATTGTTTTCGTAAAATGTACCAAACATTATTTGTGAAATAATGTTTATTTTTTGGGATTGACTGAAAAATAAAAAATAGATATAACCATATTTCAATATGAGTATTATGAATATTCATTATGAAATAGAACTATATTATGGAATTTGTTTACATAGTAACAAAAATACATATGTATCTAATATTATTTACAGTTATTTTGGAATTATAGACTAAGTCGTAGTTTTGAGAAATAATTTTACTATATGATTATGAATCATATAATACAAGATAATTATATCTCAAACAATTAATGACTATGCACCCATTCAGTGGGAGCATCATAAGAGTTGATGAACTCTTTGAATTAATACATATTGATGTATGCAATCACAAGTCAATTAATACCAAAAGGGTTCCACATACTTTGTTATATTCATCGATGATTTATTACCAACATGAACATGTGTATTAAATACACATGTAGTAAGTTTATGATAAAATCATAGAATATAAAAAGAAAAGTAATTAAAATAACATGCAATGGAATAAAATGATTTGTTTTGGTCGAATAAGCGAGTATATTGGAAAGAGTTCCAAATGTACCTAAAATAAATATAGATTCAATCTCAAAAGTCACTCTTCCATGTGATACATAATGATGCATCGATAAGGAGTAATCAGACATTGTTGGACAATTTACGATTAATTGTGAGTGAAGTTGAGTTAGTTTCTTTCTATAAGGTCAAATACTTAAGATTAGTACATAAGGTTGATATTATTTCATCTAAACAACAGTTTACAAAATCATACAAGATAAGGGTTTGTAAGAAATCCCAACATATCCAAAGCGTTTATGAATCCCTATTCTATTTGCATTAGGAAACAATTGTTGTTTCAAGATATATCAACTTCATTGTGAAGGAATTTCTTTGAGAAATTTTTGGTAGTTAAATGGAATTGAATCCGATCCATAAATAGAACTGATTATATGAGATGAAGTGAAATTAACTAACCTAAATGAACACATAGCATTAGAGTGTCTAATAAGTATTCTCGTACATCGAAGAGAAACTATGAGTTTCTTATTAGTGTCAAAAATATACATTACCCTCGGTTGTTCAATTAAACCATTAAGATTGTTGACCCTATATGGTATGATGTGCGGATCTGAAAGAATTCCAAGTACGCTATCAAAATATGATTTTGGTTGTCGTAACCAAAGAGATGTGATCCATCGGCCGAGATTGTGTCTTTAATAGAAAGACTAATGTGGTTGGAATTAAATGAGCAATGTTGATAAGAATAATATCGCAAATTTCAATTGTTGAAATTAACATAACAGATTCGGTATTTAACATGCTCAAGTTAATTCAGATTTACTCACAAAATTATCGCTCAATAAGACTTAATGTTTGGTACTTATGTATTGAAGCAGAAAATTTTAAATAATGATTTAGAGTAAGCCGTTTACACATATTAACTAAAAATGCCTCAAAGTCAGTGGGAGCGATATTGGGTTTGTGAGTCTTTGGATATGATTCAAGAAATGATACGAATGTATCATTTTATAAACATCAAGATTGAATAAGTATTTTGATAGAAATATCAAATAGTTCGATTTTCAATCAAAGTGCAGAGGAAGCGTGTGTTTATAAGAAAGAACGTTAAAAGGTACATTGATATTTCTAAACTATAAGTAAACAACACGTTGTTGATTTTAACAATATGCTTGTATTAAAATCAACTTTAGTTGTTTTAATACTCAATTTTGAATTGTAAATGATGTCTTTTATGGTGAGTATAAAAGATATAGGGATTAGCCCAAAATGATATACAGGAGCACCCTATTAAAAAGAGAACATGTAAGTTGGATTCCCTATACATTAGCAGTAGGAATTATCATACAGGTTATGTTGTGTATGATATTGTGTTTTGTTTATGTATTTGATACATGGAGCAAATATAAAATCCAAATTGATATCACTAAATGGTTGGTTGAGGTTTTCTCGCGTATTTTTGAAATACTAGAGAATTGTTTATAGAAACAACGAACTCGTTATGATGGAACGTTTGGACACAAACTTTTATAAGTGATATTGAGTATAACATGTCAATGATAAAATTCAAGTTAAAATCTTTAATTTGAAAATTTTTCAAAATAAAAATGATTGTGGTCGATTCAATGAAATGTTGAGAACATTAACTTGAATAGCGCTACAATAAACCAATGTATATAGATATAAATGTACAAATTTATAATTGAGCCAAAGGTGATTCTAAATGTTGAGAATCCCATAATATTGTTATAAGATAACAATGTCATGAAATTGGTCATGATAGAACTTAAAGCTCACTAGAAGTCGAAAGACATACTTCGAATCATTCCACATGATAAAGGCAGATTATCAGTGTCAGAGAGAGTTAATCGAGAAAATAGATAATTAAAACATAATAGCATACCCATTCACTAAGGGACTGACCTAATTGGTTTTGAGAAAACTGATTGGAAAATTTAGAATTAGATTCCATAATTTACCTCAAGTGCAAGTGGCAGATTGATAGAGTTAGGGGTAAGCCGTGGGGGCAATTATGTATTTGTTACATATATCTAACTCATTGACCAATCTTGTTCGAAATAGAAGATATTTTCTTCCTATTATATACTTGATATAATGTGATTATATTAATTAATTAACTTAATTAAAAGTACATTTAATAGAAAAATCCATAAATGGTATATTTGTAACCGTGAGTAATTTATCACAACGAAACAAATATACCATTTTAAAATGTTCCTAGTCAAGATGCATCGAGACTGGACATTGATGTATCCGTTGAGACAGGAGTACGTAACGTTCTCCAAATGTTGGGCAGTGTATTACTCATGACTGCTGGGGGCACCTAGGGGTTACGTACTAATAGTTATTGGATAACTATGGAACGACTATCTCGATAGTTTTCCGTTGGTTAATATAACTAAGGTCAAACAGAAAATATCGATGTGACTGATTTACACAGTTCTCTCGACTTGAGAATACTGTGGATCTTCAATATGAAAGCTCTGCTTTGATTATAGCTAAATCATGGCATGGCGTTCATCGAGTGACTATAGTTGGGTAGAGTGGAAGTATTGAAAGTGAAGCACTATTCAAGAGAGGATTTGTCTCCTCAGTTATATGTGGTTAATATCACAGTCAACTCAAAGTCAAAGTCTCTGACTAGAGCATTTCGGTTAATAATAATTGTTATTATTGAACCAAGGACTTTGTATTTGGACTATAAAGTTGAATGTGGATGAGGTTGGAATTTTGACCATTACCAAATTCCATAAGTCCAAAGTGATATAGTTTTGACGAAAAGAATTGGTGTAAACAAATGTCACAACCGGGTAACACTTATTAAACTACAATTGGATTTTACCGAAAATGAGTAAGCGATAGATTTGGCCATAATGTCACACCACCTACTAAGTGACGTGTGAACGTTAACATTAGAATAGTTCGATGTTAATCGCTGACCAAATTTACACCCAAGAGTTACACAGCCGAAATAATGAATTCCCTTAAGACCGAACGATTTAATTAGTTTATAATTGTTATAAATTAATTAAATTAATTAATATTTATGAAATATTAATTATAAAATTTGAATATGATTTGAGAAATAAATAATGTTATATATATATATTTATAACAGTTATAAATATATCAATCGATGTACAATATCGACAAGCGATTAAATTAGATTTAATTGCATAGTATTTTGGCTTGGGCTTAGATGGGTTTAAGGCCCATCATTAGGGCTGCAAAATTTCGGTTTTGGGAAGGTCTAAGGATGGCTAAAACATAGGGAATTGGCTTCGAGATAATGGGTTGAGATCAAGTGAGAATAGGTAAAAATGTTTTCCTCGTTTCTCTCTAATACAACCCTATATATATATCTAAAATAATGACTAACCTTTTTTGCCGTCATTACCTTCTACATTGCTGGTTAAAACATAGCTCTCAATCCACTCTAAAATTCTCAAATATATTTCAAATTAAAATATTACTGTTCGATAGTTAGAGGTCGGTGATTCCGGACTTGCAATTTGACGAATCAAGAACAATAAAAGGAAGGGAAGTCATGGCTTCAATGTGGATTCAAAGGCATCATTAAATTGGTCATTTTAATTCATGTTACAGTAATTAAATTATATTCTATGATCATATAATGAGAAATTTCATATCTGTTTAAATATATTGCTACTATATGTTTATTCAGGTGAGATTTTTATAAGTAGACGTAGTTGTCACAAATCAGTTTGATTATGTGCATAATTTGTTTATTACACTATTTGATTTATGTATAGACAAATGTTGTTTACTGTACAAAATCAATTTTTGTCATTAATA
Source organism: Allium fistulosum (assembly GCA_030737815.1). Taxonomy (NCBI): domain Eukaryota; kingdom Viridiplantae; phylum Streptophyta; class Magnoliopsida; order Asparagales; family Amaryllidaceae; genus Allium; species Allium fistulosum. The sequence continues at coordinate 75,260,707 of CM060903.1, forward strand.
ATTGTTTTATATATATTTATTAATAAATTAATTTTTTTTTGAAAATGGGTTAATTGATTATGGTGGGCTTTGCGGCCCAAATCAGCAATTATTAATAAATTCATATATATATATATATATATTATTGTATATTTCTCTCTCATAATAGCATATATAAGATATATATGTGATTTAAATAATTTAGTACACTTATTTATATATAATATGAATTTACAAATTCGAAAATTAATTATCATACATACATTCATATTTTTAAATTAACATTTATTGAATTTTTGAATTGTTTATTATATATAAAATAATTATTACATTAAAAATTCAATTTTATATTTTTTTAAATATTATATCATTTCAGAAACGTATAGAAAATATTTAGGAATTTTTAAATAAATTTTATTATTTTTAATAATTAATATTATTTTGGAAAAACTGTTTTTGATTTATTAAAAATAATAATTTAATTGAAAAATCCTTCAAAATTTTTCATAACCTTTCATTCATGATCCTAGAATTTTCTAAAATTTTAAAATTTGAATTTTTAATAATATATTATTTTATATTAAATAATTATTGTCGAAATCAATGTATTTATTTAAAAAAAAAATCAACTTTGAAAAATCTCCAAATGTTTTCTAAGCTCTATTTTATGATCCTAGATTTTTCGAAAATTGTAAAATTTGAATTTTCATCAGTTGATTATTTTATGTTAATTATGTATGGATGAAAATATTATTTTATTCATAATATATACAAATTAAAATACTAAAATTATCATGTTTGCAAAACTAAGTTAATTTTGAATTATAAGTAATTTTTAATAATTGTTCTCTCTTTTTCTATATATAAATGTTTTATGTTCATATATTATATATAATATATTTATACATACATGTGTGTGTGTGTGTTGTAACACATATACATGCACATATTTGAACAACATACGTGACATACAAAATGAGCTAATATGTATGTTGCGATGTAAATCCCAACATCTACATATGAGTATATTATACCTTTCACGGATTATTGTGTTACACATGCACTCACACATATATGTATACGATACTTTTATGTATAAACTAAATCAAATAAAATTAATTTCATATCTTAATATACTTGAATTTAAATAAAATAAATGATTTTATTTAAATGAAATTTAGAAATGTTCTAATTCAGTTAGACTTCATAGGCCCAATAAAAGATCCAATAAGATAAAATTTCTGAAATACACCCACCACTACCACTGCGGACTGGCCCAGTTCCAACAAGACTAAACTTCTGAATGAGTACAATTGCATCCAAGAATAAGATAGATCAATTATGTTAGAATGCCTTGAACTGATCAAAAAGACATGACTTATGGAGTTAAAATCAGATAAGATTAAAGTGGGACTGGTGTAGGATCACGCCCTATGCTTCAGCCGTTAGCTCCCGGTTGGTAAAGATCCGGGAGTCCCGTGCGTAGGGCTTTATCAATAGTGAGATTAAAAGATGCATATGCACAGAAAGGAACTCGTTACTCTATATGCTCACAAAATTGTTTGTTTTCTCCTAACCGTATTTGGAGACCTTCTAACCGTATTTGGAGGTTTTGGAACATCTGGTTATGTTTTGGCCAGAGTCAGATTGATAGGTTATTAGTTGGCCTGTGAAAACTAATAGGTTCATAGTGACCCTAGGTTATGATTTGAGATAGACAGTCAACTTTATAGAGAGCGTAAACTTTGGAAATGCATAACCGTATAATGACATATTAGTCACATTTACCCATATTGCCTGTATATGATCATATCATGTTTATTTTAACCATTGTGGTTGCAAGTTCTACGGTGTGGTCTCACTAGATATGTAACGATACTATCTTTCGACGCTCGAAAGTCGACATTAAATACGTCCACTGTATCAAATGCCGCACAATCGAATGTCGGAAAACCGAATCATTAGGGTTAAAAAGAAGAGATAGAAGAAAGAAAGAAAGAAGAACAGAAATAACAACAGAATCTCACATTCGTAGCAGAACAATATATAATAGATGAATGAATAATCTTTAAACACAGAACTATATCAGTTTATACAATACATCATCAGAGTTTACAACAACAACACACAACACTGGACAGTTATATAAACTTGTCCACATAACATAATACACAGCAGAATAATACTAGTATAAGTGATACGTCTCGCCATCCAGCTCGCCTCCAGATCTCCACAGCAACTTCTGAATTCCAGAATGACCTGATAACCTGACTCTAGGCTGTCCGTGTGGAAAATTATGGGCACCCAGAGTTTAGAAAGGGAACAATAAACTCCAGGTCAGTCGTGGGACTGGTGTGAGATCTCAAAAACAGTTATTTTCACAAAGAAAATAAAAGAAATTCGCAATGCTTTTGGAAAATGAAACTACCATAAGACCTCCCACCACACACAAAATGCAATCGCAGACTTGGAGGAGATTTCTTCTTATGATAGTCAAATATGCTTAATACGAGAAAACTCTTTTGATATTATTACTAGTGCATAGTGTGAAAATCCTTTCAAAAGTATAATATTAATCTTAGCCAGCATAGGTACCATTATATTATGCCTGCTATAGCTGCCATGTTAAATGGTAGGTTCTACAACTAAAACGGTACTGGGTTCGTATTGTTTCTTTGGATATCCAACAAATGGTCAGGCTAAGGAACTTCCTATGCCACATGGGAACGCCTCTGGAGGGACGTCCCGAGAACTAACTAGCTCTCTGCCAACACAAGGCCGGGTTACCTCTTACTAGGTAACTACTACACGAGCATGCCACCCCCCGGTCGTTTGCGACCTTTATCTGAGGGCCCTCGATCACAAAGCAACAATCACACAGTAAATAAGATTGATGCAACCACACAGGTAAAGCATCTGGGCTCCATACCATGATACCACCTTTTTCCAGAAGGAAATGACATACCCTAAAGGGTGCGACCCTCATAACCTTGCCGCATTTTCCTGTTTCGACCATTTCCGGGGTGTGAGGTCCGATGAGGTATCGTCCACAAAGCTACGCTTTACACGAAAGCCATGCTTTGATCACAAATGATCAGCAACACACAGCAACACTTAGCATGTCACACTACCAAATTGGGAGTATATCACCGATAACCTTCAACTACATAACCTCTGAGCTCGTACATCTCAGAGAAGGGTGTTAAGCTAAGAGAATAAATTCTCCGCCACCAACAGATATGTATTTGAAAGAAATCTGCTTTATATCTCAAAGTGTAGCGTCAGACATACATCCATACAAGTCTGTTCCGGGTTCGAACAGAACCGAAGGCATTTCCAAAGAAGCCCTTAAAATTCCGGTTTTCAATTGCAATCCATAACGTCGTATCATTATTCAGAATGGGTTATATGACACAAAGTCCTCTCCCGACTAAACCGAATAATGAGCGCTTGTTTTAAAAACAAATTCAAGTGCATTTCAAAGACCAACATTGATAGTCGGTTATTTAACTATCAAACAGCATTCACAAAAAACAACAAGCCTTAATAATTTCCCTAAATTGTTTATACTGATAGTTGGATATTTTACTATCAAACAATATTTACAATAATCATCCAATCTAAATAATTTTTTCCAAATTATTAAATTTCACAATATCTTTGCAAGATATATATTTTCCACACTTCATCACTTTGAAAACCAATTTCAAATCACTTTTTTACTCGCGGAATAAAATTCCCAATATTATTTATTTCCATTGTGAATTTAAATTTCCAAATATTCACTTTCAAACACCAAATCAAATTCCAAATTGATTTCTAATTTCTTTTCAAGCACCAAATCAATTACAAATTGATTTCTAAGTTTAATCCCAAATACCAAATCATTTGCAAATCCATTTCTAAATTTATTTCCAATTACCAAATCATTTTCACTCAAAACACCAATAAATTTTCATATTGATTTTCCAAAGATTTATTTTCAAATGCCAAATCAATTATCAAATTGATTTCAACAAATTTATCACCTTTTAAATAAATCCCTTTATCCTTTCCAAATTATTTAAAATTCCATTTCCAATAAATTCTTCAACTTTTAAACAATATTATTCAAAACCCATTTATTAATATCTTTTCCCATATTTTGGAAATAATTCGATAAGGTTTCGAAAATTAACTTTATGCTTTTAAATTCCTTCTTTTAAATTCACCCAATTCTTTCAAAAGGAATTTACTTAAAATTTCCTACTCTAATTTCAAAAATCCAATTTTATTTATTTCTGGTATCTAACGATACCAAAAATACATTCGGCTAAATTATAGCCTTCAACAAATTCAATCATCAATATAATCATTCACAGATTATCAATAAATCATCACACAACATATGAAACAAATTCATACAACATATGAAACAAATTCATACAATTTGAGGAATCCAGTTGGATCCCTCCAACCTGTTTCCCTGCATCCACAGATGTTAGCACAACAATTAAATACCCATTCCACTTCGAGGTGGAATATCGTGGTATATGGGATTTATAAAATATCATCCGCTATTATGCGGCACATAGGGTCTCATCCGCTATATAATACGGGAAATCAACAACTCCAAATATATATATATATCCTACTATATCTAATATCATCAATAGATAAATTATCCAATTCATCCAAACACATCTAGAATTTAAATTCAACTATTTAAATTCATCAACAATCAAGTGAGTGAGAAGATCTCACCTTTGCTTTTATTTTGCAATCCATTTTCCATTCCAATTTGTTTTCTCAATTTATAGACCTTGTAACAGACATTATAAGGTTTTATTAATATTCAGATAGATCGAACAAATTAATTTTCATTTGATAATTATCAATTCACCAGTGATTTTATTTTAAACTAATAGTTTTAATTTTTAACTAACTTTCTTTTTAACAAATTCTAAAATTGTTAAATATATTGATTAAGTAAATTAAACACCTCAATATATTATTTAAATTTTTACAGTTAGTTAAATATTGATATATATATTTTTTCTGTAAAACCATAGTTCTCTTTACTGTAAATATATCTTTTTCTTCTTTCAGATTCAATATTCATGTACAAACATATTTATTTTAATTTGAAAAATGAATTATACCTCACTATCGATCAACTATCACAAAGCTTCCATTGCCTCGGCCACTGCTGTGCTCGCGACCCCAGGACATCGTCGGCAAATCTCGTGAAGCCCTAGCTTTCGTCGCCGAAACTCGCACCTCCTCACGCACGCGAGCCACCACGTCGCCTTTGATTGACTGCGAACTCGAGCCTACGCACTCGCCAGAATCACCAAATCGTCGAAATCGACCCCGCGCTCACCAACGAGCAGTTGCTCGTCTCCAAATCTGATGCTCGACCTGCGAATGGCTCGCGAGGCAAAGCTCGCAATTGAAATCGCCTTCCCCCTTTTATTTTTAACGAGTGATTCAATTCCCTTTTGATTTCGATTGCTCTCTGCTCTACCATTTCCTTAAATGATTTAATTTCTGAAGAAGTTTTAAAGAGGATGGAATTTCGAACATTTCGCTCGGCCATTGTTTGTTTTTTTTTTTTTTTTCGAAAGGTTTTAACTGGGGAAAAGGATAAGGTCGCGTGCAAGGATAAGGATGAACAAGATGTGAAAGCTCGCGTGTTGGAAAAAAATCTAGCTACAGTGATTTAAACTAATGGGAAAAAGTTATGAAGTGAAATAATTTCAGCTGAGGTGACTAGGATATAAATGTATATATTTAAATCGAATTCGAATCGTCTCAATAAACGCACTCAAAATCCTGACTTCCTATCGAGTCGTGCCGCTAGGCGTTTATATTGTTATACGCCTATTCTGAACGCAATGGAAAAGGTTTCGAGTCCTAACTCGATCGTATGAAGAAGATAGCTTTTTGGACTCAGTTATTATATTAAACTATCGATATAAATTTCAGCGCGTTTATCTATCGTACGCTCACACAACAACTCCAATCGCTATGAAAATTGAAATCCGATAATAATACAATACTACGGATCCAATGGAACTGGTTTCGTCGAATTCCGAGACTGCGCATCGGAAGGCTATTTTTTAAATATCGATTTAAACGATAAAATTTCAAACTGAACAAAACACTTTCAAATTCAATTCTGAAGCTTTTATTATCTTCAGTATAATCAATATGAATTTTCTAAGCCTTGAAAATATTTTTAACAAGCTCAAAACTGAAGATACAATATTTTACCCAAATTTAAATATATTAAATTCAATAATTTAATTGCCAAATTCATTCTGATATTTGAATTTTCAAATTAAACTATTTTTCAGATATTTAAAATCAATTAAATAATCTGATTTCCAATGTCGAAAATTCAGGGTCGTCACAAGATATCTGTTTTTGATTCGAGATGGTATATTGTTATTCACATCAGACTTTTTGTCTGAACTGAAGTTTTTGTTTTTTCCCTTAAACTCTCGGGTACTCATTTGAGTAGTTCGGGAGTAAGGTTTTCAGGTTAGACGAATAAGCTTCCAGGGACGTGCAAAAGGCAAACTAATATTAAAAGTTTATTCCCCCTATGTTGTTTGAAGATTATACTTTGTTTGAATGGATATAATGATAGAATTATAACCGTCAAGTAGTTAGAATCTGTCATCCAAGAGGACATCTTCATATGTCGTTCTTGGAATATATTTGTAATTATTATATTTTCTCTGAACGAGGAATCGATGGGATTATGTAATGAGATTATGTAATGAATGTGAAAATTATTAATGAAACGTGTTTTAAAATTTTCATATTCATGTGCTCTAGATGTTATAGATACGATTAACTGTCTCATTTTGTCGCGGGGAATTAATACTATGGATGATTACAACATTCGTAGCGTTTAGTTTCGAGCCTCAAAATGGGGGATGTTCCAGTTATGATGTATATTGGATATATGTTGTTGGATATGATATATATGTTCGGTTATGCCATATGTTACAAATTGGGGAGTGCGGGAAAACACATCGTATAAAGGAGATGTGCCGAATTTTTCTGTGACTAAAGGTTGATTTGTTACGAGTTAAGCGTTTATAGCTCAACATATAGTACATGACTTGCCTTATATATGTATTAGTGATTGATGACATAGTTGTTTACCGATATGTGTGGTATAGTAGCATAGGACTTGTGTGTCGCTATGTTAGTGACTTGATGCTAATATTGATGGATGTTGTTAATGGTTTAGTTTTGTGGGTGCTAGGCCAGTCGAGTTATGTTGCTACATTCTATAGGATTTCAGGGATGAAATTCTTAAGTGTGAGAGAATGTAACAATCCATATTTTTAAATGTCTAAAGATTTAATAAGTAATTTAAATATTATTAATTTGATTCGAACATCCACAAAGTTAACCTTTGAAGAGAAACGAATTAGGACTCGAGATTCTTTCGTTGAGTTCGGAATATTCATGTAGAAGAGTTTTGAGTATAAACATCGATAGATTTGTATATGTATGTGCATAGTTGGGCATGGTACAATTCATGTTTCCAGAAAGAGTAAAATTATATGAGTTACACTATCGAAGAATTTCTGGAATCGAACGATCTGGTGGCCAGTACGACTTTGAAACGCATGAAAATAGCATCTCGTTGCTCTATCAGAAATGGTGTCGTATTATACATCATCGCGAAGAGAAAAATGAGACGAAACGCGACGTCAAAGAATCGTCCCGATACGATACTCCTACAAGTCGTACGAGCTCGAAACTTGTATATACATATACATACATACATACATACATATATATATATATATTCCTAAACCTAATATGCTTTCCCATTTTATTACACTGTCCTAACAACCACCAAAAGAGAAAGAAAACCCCTCCTTCAATTAATTCATGAGCTTTGACGATCGGTTGGACGAATCGAGAGTGGCATGGTTTCCACTAGGCAAGACACATGACATAATATCCTTCTTGGCCGGTGTGGTGATTGTTTGGGAAGGCTGAAGTTTTAGAGGTTTCGAGATTATCGATCCGATACGGAAGAGCAACTGAAGTGTAAGTCCTACTGGACCATCTTCAACATATATTAATCTTGCTACTCGTCAGAAGCAAATTAATGAAATTACCATTGTTTAAACATTAACAATTTTATGACGAAAACGAAGAAAATAGTTCACTGTCCAAAGCAACAATACAACCAAAAGTTGGTTGAACTTTGAGATAGTACATATGCAACATGACATTAAATGATGAAGTTGTCCTCCTATATAAATTAGTTTCTTCAATTCAAATGTACTAGATTGTTTTTTTACCATACCACTTTAAATTCTTGCAATTTTCGCATTAATTTCTGGGTTAATAATAACAATAATTTAATACATAATATTAGCTTAGAAGTACTTAAATTTTTTTGAAAGTAGAGTGATGCTTTATATATCCAATAATATTGATGTTTCAAAAGTTTAAACCTAAGAACTTTGAAACCTCGGTCTAGAATGTCTTATCACTTATCACTTATCACAAAGTAGCCGTCCTTAATGTAATTAATATAAATCTAAAAATATATAATAATATTTATTAATAACAAAACAAATAAATATAAACAGTAGTTCTTCTTTTAGTACTCATTTCACAACAAAAAACATGCGCTTTTCGTCGAACTTTTTTCCTTCTCAACACCTTCAAAGTCTCCCTTTGTCCAAATCCTTTAACTTCATCGTGAACACACCCTAGGATAAGAGACCCACAACTTACTTTTAATTAATTTTGTTGCTTTTATGTTGTAATAATAACCACATTTGTGTGTTAATGTACAATATATGGTAAAAACTGGTATCCACCCATGCTTCCATCTCGTGGTAGGTAAAAATGATTTAACTTTTTAATATGGTTACATTATGCCAATGGGATTCAATCTCACCACTTCTAAAGTGGCACTCAAAAGATCATAAGTAAAAATTTGGAAGAAACATCACAAGTAAAAATGATTTAATTGGAAGAAGGAAAAAGAAAAACAAAAAGGTAAGTTAAGTCAGCATTAAAATTCATATTAAATTTGGTCCATTTCAAGACACCATTTCATTTTGTCAATTTATCACATTTTTGCTTTTGAGAGCATCTCCAACAGAGCGAGAATTCTCAAATCCGCACCCAAAATCGTCCCCAACAGAGTGCGAGAATGTGTGATAGTGCGAGAATGGGGGGCTTCGGGCTGAGAATGCCCAATCCATTGAGGCGCTTGTTGAACAGGCGCCTGTTGCCAGGCGCCTGTTGAACAGGCGCCTGATGTTCAGGCGCCTGTTCAACAGGCGCCTGGCAACAGGCGCCTGTTACTAGCAGGCGCCTGTTAAACAGGCGCCTGCTATCTTCTAACGGTCGTTTTCCAACGGTCGTTTTTCCTCTTTAAATACCACTCCCTCTTCTTCGTTCATTTCAAACCAATTTTCATTTTTGCAATTTTTTTCTGCCACCGATATCAACTGAAAATGTACTCCGATTTCGACGTTGTAGCTGCAAGGGCCAGTTTTGACGAATACGACTTGCAAGACGCTACGATTCCTGTTGGGGGGGAAGTAACTAATGCAAGTTGGAGCGCTGCGGAAGACTACGATCTTTGCTACATTTACTGTGCACTATCAGTCGATCCTATTCGAGGGACCGATCAAAGTGGTGAATCTTTTTGGGGCAAAATTACTAATTGCTACAATCGGAAGAACATTAATCGAAAAAGAACGCTATCTTCGGTCAAAGGTCATTATGGAAAAATAAATCGTCAAACGCAAACGTTCGATTCTCAAATGTTCAAATTGAAGCAAACGAATCCTAGTGGCTTTGGGAATGAAACACATTTAGTAAGCGTCAATGTAATTTCATTGTATTTTTTTCATTTTAGTTCCTTAAGTTTACCAGTTTTTTTTTGAACAGAGAATGGCCGCAAACAAGTTGTTCAAACAAATCTATAAACCTGATAGTAAACAAGCACCACATTTTTATCAGTTCATGCACGTATATGACATGTTGGTCGAGCATGTTAAATGGAAATCATCGCTTCAGAAGACCGTTCAACAAGTTCAATCAAACAGCTGTAGGGGTAAAACGCCTAGAGTTGGAGAAACCTCCAGTCCTATGGAATCCCAAGGAAGCTTCGGTTTAGGATCAGAAGAAGGCCCATCCCCAAATGAAGATCATTTTGTTAGGCCACAGGGTGCAAAAGCGGCCAAAAAGAAGCAGACTGCGGCAGCGGATCAAGACGAAATTAAAAAACTCATGCTTGAATCTGAGGAAAGATTTAACCGGGCAATGGACACTCGAGCACTGCAACACCAAGAAAAGTTATCAAGAATGGATCAACTTATTGCTGGAAACCGCCAAAGAGATGAAGATGCAATCATGTTTATGGATACGTCACATATGTCTGCAGAACAGCTGCAGTATACGGAGCAAAGAAGGAGAGAAATTATGAGGCGTAGACTTGAAGAGGATCAGTAAATGAATTACCGTTTCTACAACCATTGTATCTTTAAGTACCGTTATTTGTATTGTGTTCTTAATGCAAGCAATTAGTAATATAAGTTTTTCATTCAAATTGCATTACACTAAAAAGTGATTTCCAGAAAATTGCTTAATTATACGGAAACAGATTACAATAACCTTAATACGAAACAACATAAACAGTAGTAGAAAACGTACGAATACAAATACAGTTTCACTGATTTCCAGAAAACCCCCAAAGATGATCTATGAGATCATTTTGTAGCCTTCGATGAAGGTGAGCACTACGGTATGACATTTGACTTTGTACATGAAACTCGAGTTCAAGTGCGCTTCCAATCATATCGTTGCGCCAAACAGGCGGTGGTGTAGGAGCACCCTCGTACACGTAATCTTCTTCCATGTCTTTTTCATCCTCTATAATCATATTATGTAAAATAACACAAGTGTATATTATTTTTGTCATTTTAACTGGTGACCAAAGTCTGCATGGATTACTGACTATGGCAAATCTAGACTGAAGAACCCCAAATGCTCTTTCAACATCCTTCCTCTGGCCTTCTTGCATCGCTGCAAACTTTGCTTGTTTATTGTTTTGTGGGTTAGAAATTGTCTTGACAATGGTACTCCATTTCGGATATATACCATCACCTAGATAATATCCATGATCGTACGTGTTACCTCCCAAAGTAAATGTACAAGGAGTAGATCTTCCGTTTGCTAAATCATTGAACAACGTAGATCGTTCGACTACGTTAAGATCATTGTTCGAACCCGGCATTCCAAAAAATGCATGCCATATCCATAAGTCATAAGACGCTACAGCTTCAAGAATAATAGAGGACCTATGAGATTTACCCTGATAAGCTCCAGCATACGCCTTTGGACAATTCTTCCACTCCCAATGCATGCAGTCTATACTGCCTAACATTCCGGGCCAACCTCTACTACCATGCATATTTAATAAGTTAATTATATCGGCCTCGTTCGGTCGGCGTAAGTATTGATCACCGTAAATGTCCACGATAGCTTGACAGAAGTGTTCCAAACACTCTAATACCGTGCTTTCCGCCACTTTCAAATTTTCGTCAAGTGCGTCCGCCGGTCCTGCATATGCAAGCATTCTGAGTGCAGCTGTCATTTTTTGAATTCCTGTCAAACCCATTGTACGAGATGCATTGGGTTTGAAGATAAAGTATTTGTCATGCTGCTTGATACATTCGAGGATTCTAAGAAATAGAGGACGCCGCATGCGGAATCTTCTTCTAAAATCGGCATCTGTGTAAGTAGGATTCGGAACAAAGTAGTCTTCCATCAGTCTGTCGTTGTGCCATGAATGTCTACGATTCTTATACCGACGACCAACAACTGATCCACCGTGTTGCCTGCTAGATTGACCAACCTGTAGCGCAGCCATACTTAGTAGTTCCTTTTCGCGGCGAAAATGATCTTCCATCATTTCATCAAATTCGTCGTCGCTATCGTCAAAAAATATATAATCTTCGGCCGACATTTGTTATATTTGAAATTGTATGAATTAAGAGTGATCAATAATACTTCTCAACATCTACCAAGCCTTTTATAGCTTAATTCCCGGTACTGTTCCCATCCCATCATACAACTGTAGCCAACCCAGCATACAACTGTGGCCATCCCATCAAACAACTGTAGCCATCCCATGTTTAAGCAAGTACTGTATGTAGGAGCAGTGTTGAATGGTTCTTATCGTACTACTGTAGCAATATTACTTTATCTTATCATACAACTGTAGCCATCCCATCATTCACCTGTATCATCACATCAGTCAACTGTAGCCATTTTCTTAACGCAATAATACAGAAATGAACAAGCCATTGTTAGTGAAACAGCCAACAGTAATACAACCAACCAAAAAAAACCACTACAACCAACAAGAAACAAACTCAACGAGAGTACACTCAACTTAAGGATATCCAAATCGTTCTAGCCAATTTTGACGTACGATATAAGCCTCATGGCCAGTGAACGTGCTGTGATATTTGAGAAAGTAACGACCTTCAAAGGTGGAACGAGTTGGTTCGAATACATTTTCAAATATAACTTCATTGATAACTGTACTGTACCGCGTACAGGCGTTGCAGAAGTTCCCATACGTAGTCCTCAACTCTACCTTCGTACGTCTGGTTCTACACTCAACATTGTTATTGTATAGTTCAGCAATGGTGTCCCAAAACTGAGTTGCCATTATCTCTTCATCGTCGCACATCTGATCAGTTTGTATAAAAACATTTACTAAATGTTTCAATTCAGTAGCCGAAAATATTATGTTACTCATTGATTGAATTTACCGAACTTTTAAATGCTGTGTAATATGAGTACAAAACTTTCTCTTAAATAAACAAGTCGTGATCCGCGTACAATAAAATGAAGCATGAGATTAAAGACCACGTGTCTAACATCCATAAACTGATTGCCAAACAAACACAAATGTGTTTGTTACATCAACATCTTCACAATTCTAGTACATATAAGCTTAATAATAACCAAGCATAAATTAACATCATCACCACCATATATACAGTCACATAATAACAGTCACATAATAACAGTCACATAATAACAGTCACATAATATCAGTCTATGTGATCAGAACCGCTATCAACCTCCTCATCGTCGTCACTATCGTCGTTGACGTCATCAAAGTCTTGCGGCTGAGGTCCCGCATGGAGCTGCTCCTGAAGCTGCTGAATCTGGGTCTGTAATCCCTGTATCTGAGCATCATATTGAGTCTGCTGTTGTTGGACCGCGGTCTGGTAACTCTGATACATCATCCCTGTATAATCGAGCGTCATACGCTCAAATGCAGCAATCATCCGTCTATCATAATCCATGTACTGAGAAAACTGATATGCACACACGAAAAATTATACACAAGTGGATAATATAATGACAAGTAATATATTGACAAGTAAATTAAGGAAAATTAAAAACTAATACAGACCTGATGAGGCTGGTACAATCCGGCGGATGGTATACCCGTAATAGCGTCGTCTGTAGGATACTGCAAGGGATACTCCACAACCTGACCGTGTACATCATACGCTCTAAACGAATGGGGTGGTGGGTCGAAAGTAGGAGGCTGTGTGTACTGAGATGATGTAGGCTCAAAGGTGGAAGGCGGTAGTGGAACTCTACCAGAAGAGGTACGCGGCCCAATATGATCGGAGTTCAAACCCCGAATATAATCAGGTAAAGCGTAAGCACGTGGGGCTACTCGAGCCCAATATGAATCAAAGTCTCCCAAAACTGTAAATGGCTCACCATCCACCCAACCCGCACCCCTCATCGCATGAATATAAGCTGGTCCAACCCGAATATCACCGTACATATCATCCCATGGTAGCGGATCTGATGGAATGCGAACTATACCATACAACTGTAGCCAACACCGATCCCCTAAATACCATATGAAAGGACATGTAGCAACCTGAAAGCATATCCTACGTCGCGACATGGATACATGAAAAGTGAGCGGATGGTCAGGACCGGGCTCTAGGAACTGTAAGTACTGATCCCATGGACGAATGATAATGTTACCACGCCGCCTCATATCCATCTGCTGTCTAGCCTCCATCAACTCGTTGTGCACCCCTTGTGCAACACGGGACAAATGCATAGGAGGACCCCAACGACGCAATCTGGGAAAGTAAATATAAGGTGTGGCATTCGCCTCTACAATAAGTCGAGGGTGCATATTGGCGGTATACTCGTAGTACCAAAATGGAAGAATGTACCAAAAGCCATACATCTGTCTGGACTGCTGTAGCGCATATGTATCTAATGCTACGTACAAATAACCAATAATAGCAGTACCATAATCATATATATGGAGTCCATCCACATCCACTAACCCAGCCAGAAAACCAAGTCTAATAGTACCCTTATTGTTACTAAAAAATGTAGACCCAAAAAGGTATAGTATGAATGCACGGATAACGGGAGTGTGCATATCCTCAACGGCCATGTACTCTACTATATAACGCTGCAAACAAGGTAGAGTAACAGCTCCTCCTCTAACCTCCTCATCGGCCATAGTCGGTAAATAAGCTGAATATGACTCGAACTCCTCGAATGAACTATCAAATGGAACAGGGAGACGGTCAGGTCGACCAACCTCTATGCCAGTGAGCATATAAAAATCTAGGGGAGTCAGTCCTAACTCAAAATCAGGAAAATGAAATGTGTGAGTGGTCGGCCACCATCTCTCGGTAAGGGCCTCTACTAGACAACGATCTACATGTGCAAATCTAGGTAAAGCAAGAAATTCACCAAAAGGTGATGCATGTAGCCTATCCAAAATCGGCTCCGGTAACTGATCAAAATATTCAGACATACACCTATACCAACTACCTCTCATCGCTACGTGACGAACCTAAATATATGATTATTTAAGGTAAATAAGGAATTATTATACATGGCAGTTTACATGTTGGTTTATTAAGCAATAAATAAATAACGTATACCTGTGGCGTCGCTATAGCTGCAGTAAGTCGATGCGAAACAGTAGGAGGCAAGTCGTGCAAAGATCGAAGATCGGCTGGAGTCACGGTAGCATCGGGAGGGATATGAGCAGGTCCGATATTGGCATCAGTCGTATATCGAACGGTGCGTCTACCGGTTTTGACCGGACGGGGCGGCATTTGGACGCGAAACTGGTTTGAAAATGGAGGTTGAGAAGAGGGAGGAATGGGAGAAAATGGGGAAAATGCGCCTGGTATAGGCGCATTAACCAGGCGCCTGTTGAACAGGCGCCTGGACTTCAGGCGCCTGTTGAACAGGCGCCTGAAGTCCAGGCGCCTGTTCAACAGGCGCCCGCCCTCATTTCTGTTGTAGAAATGAGGGCTCCAACATTTTGGAGTGCGGAAATTCTCAAATCCGCACTCCAAACTGTTGGAGATGCTCTGAAGCTCAAAAAATAATCATTATTTCTCCAACTATCAATTACTTGTGCAAATGAATCTTGTGAATGCTGAAATAAGTTTATATGTTCCTTCATTGTCCGTTGTCACAGTAGTGGCATTCTCCAATTTTGATAGTGAAAAAAAGTTATTTTTCAATTTTCGTATAATGGGGTGTATCAAATGGAGTTCTAACGTATTGAGCTTTATATGAAAGGTAAAACAGTAAACCATTTTATTTGATTTTATTTATTACGTCCTTCCATAACAATATTTTTTTGATAGAGTCTTACCTGTCCAAAATTTAAATTTAATGCCTTCAGTAATGCCATAAATTAACCACAGTTATTTCATAGAAACACGGAAATAAATACAAAGTTTTCCTTCGATTCATTTTCTAAGCCTACAAGTAAAGCATTTATTCCATGAAAATAATCCGAATATACCTCATGTCATATACTACGTATGGTTTAAGTAAAGCTAAACTTTCTTATTTACTAGTATATAAGCATAGGCTTA
The DNA here is from genome assembly GCA_030737815.1 of Allium fistulosum. Taxonomy (NCBI): domain Eukaryota; kingdom Viridiplantae; phylum Streptophyta; class Magnoliopsida; order Asparagales; family Amaryllidaceae; genus Allium; species Allium fistulosum. The sequence goes on from CM060903.1 coordinate 75,276,639, forward strand.
TGAAAGTTGAGATCCTATTATGTTTAGCTGCAGCAATTGCATCATTTAGTATTTAAAACAACGATATTCCATCCAATGAATTGTTGAAATTTGTAGATCGGTCTCCACATCCATTCATACGTCGTCCACCATGTCAACTTTGTTCATGTGCCACATCGAGACATTGTTCATGTGTCATTATACAATAGCCTATCCAGGCGTTACCAAAATAATCCTTATAACCAAACTCATATATATACTACTTCACCTTCATTATTTTTTAAGATGTGGGATTATTGTTTTTCAATTTGCAATGTAAACTGGGAGACACACAACGTGAATTACCACACATTTTTATTCTGACTGAAACTGCATACATGAGCTGGGGTACTGTTTTATTTTTTCTATAAAAATAACATAAATTGCACAGAAAGTAGTGAGGCCAACAAGCTAAAATTTTGATTATGTTAGTAAATTATGCATTAAGTGCATATACCATGCTTTCTGGCTGAGAAGTAAAAATAATCAGTCAACCAATCTTTTCAAAAGGTCTCCACCATGTCTCATTGTTTGGAATTTTATAACTATCCGATAGCAAGCACTTGAATTTCCAAAACTCACCGAGCACTTACAGGAATTTCTATAACTGGCAAGTGAACAAATTTATAACCTATTGCATTATCCAAGAAACATTGATCTACATTTTCTCTTTTGGATGATCGAAGCACATCAGTCCAAGAAATGCCATCTTTTGTGATTGGTGGATAAATGGATCCACCTTACATTATTTTAGTTGTTGCAACTTAAATCATGGGGTGCGCACAACGCATATTACTTGGCCGAGTTTCCCAAGTTTCTAAAACGCATAGACATACTATATGTATGTATGTATCTATATGTATGTTTTTTTTAATGTTATGTATCATGCTTAAAATTGTGTCTGGTAAACCTCAAGCAAACAAAGTGTTGGTTCTATGCTTATATAACTATATAAGCATCGGTAAATAAAAAATGTAAATAAAAAATAAAAATGGGCTAAAAAAAAATTATTGCATTCAACAATAATAATACCGTAATATCTGTAGAAAATAATTAAGATATTTGAGAAACTAAAATTAGCGAACAAATTATCTCATGTATAAACAATGATAAAAGTATATGTTATGCTAATTAACTTTCTAGTTTGAATTTTCGATAAATACACCGTATGAATATAATTGTAATGCGTTCGGCTTACTTTGTCATATATACTCAGCGTACTTTGTTAGTACCTCTACCTAGTGACCTTAGTCACTTGCATTAATGTCCATCTTGCAATTGTATTAATATTTTTATTTGTTTTGGATAATTTTTGTTTATTTTTTAGTTTTGAAGAAGAAAATAACATGAATATGTAATAATATTAATCTTTGATTCCTATAAATTTTTTGAAAGAAGAAAATAACATGAATATGTAGTAATATTAATTTTTGATTCCTATAAACTTTGTAACATTACAGTTTACAAATTATTTTCTTCTCACTTGGTCACATTACACCTGTAAACTTTGAAAAAGCTGTCTTTCTTATTCATTCGAAATGAACTAATTCAACAATTAAATAAAAATCTATTCAATAAAACAAATATCAATATATATACACACACACATCAAATATTTTTTATTATTTCTCATCTAACCTAAGTATTAAGCAGCAACAAATATATAAGTAGGTATGTATTTTTATTTTCTGTTTCTCATCTCCTCCTCCTCTTTATTTTCCTTTTTTGTAAAAATAATAATAAAAAATAATAAGGATAGAAAGAATCTGAATTCCATCCAATTCTGGAGTCGACATCGGTTCCAAAATGGACTTAATTTCTTAAATCGATTCCATTTCGGGGATCGATACTGGAACCGATCTTCAAATTGATTAAGGATATTGATTCCACTTCTGGATTGATCTAATTTAAGGCAAAATTAAGAAAATTCTTAACTTCGCTGCTATTTTTTTTTCAGTTCTACATCTAAATCCAAGTAACTTAGCATTTGTAAAAAAACGCTAGGCAACAAGTTTTTAGCTCAGAGGCACATGCCTCAATTCCGTAACTCGTGAAGCATACAAGGCGCACAAAAACGTGTGCCTCGCACACCTCATGAAGTTGAGGCATGCGCTTCAGAGGCTAAATGCTTTCTGAAGGACACCTCGAGGCTTTTTGACTTGCATCTCGTCTTCGGCACGCCTCAAACACGTATTTAAATACATACGTGTGTGTAATGTAGTGTGTAATGTAATAAGCGTAGATTACCTGGGGAATATGCCCGCACTAGGATGCAAGTATGTACACATCACGTCATCACATCTCACCCAAGTTACTCTCGAAAGCAGCATAATCACTTCTTTTAATGAAAAATAAGTTTGTTGGCATATAAATGCTGTCAATGTCCCACAAAATCTGTAATCTCAAATACAGTTTAACAGAGCCACACGTTAAAATTTTGAGTGATGATCAATATCAGTGACATTGGCAATGTCGCATAAGCCTGCTCACACATGACATTCTCTAAATGCAATTCAATTGAAGTTTTTTACACTAAGTCTCACCTGTTTCATAGTGAATCAGTCAAGTGCAAACATGTGGTCGTTTTCCAACTCAATCTATGTTCCACTTGTGCAGCAACTACTATTAAAACATGAATATCGATAGCTACCACCAAATATTTCAATAAATTTACCCATGCGCTAACACATGATTCACAACCATATAGTTATACTATAATCTTCTACCACATACAGTATATTCTACAAGTGAATCAGTTCCATTGCTAGTTTCTACTCTTATTAACAATTAACAATACAACATACTGAATCTGTCAGGGTTTAGCCCCTTGCTCACTTGAATGTACGCTAGGACACATGCACTCTCGTTAAAGATATGTTCCTGGTCTCAACCAATTTTTTAGCATTGCTATTTGCACTTCAATGTTTACTACATTTTACTATCCAAACACTGTCCTGCGTTTTATCCAGTTTGTTCGCCCATAAGTCACCATTTGTTCTTGCTATCATACAATACAGACCAACGCTAAAAACCAAAATTTGACTACTGAGCGGACTAGGTGAAATGCAATATATTTTTCAAGAGAAAAATGCACTAAACATTGCAATGCAATAACAATGCTCTTTTTTTTCTACTAAATTACGTAACTAGAGTAAACGTACCAATTACATGCACAAAACTTAAACTTTTGCGGTAACCGGCTTCTGCAGCAACGCCGTCAAATAAACCTCCCCAAACTTCACCCCATTCCCATCCGTCTTATTCCCAACTGCCCACTTAATCCTCTTATACCCTAACCTCCCCAAAACCCTCGCAATCCCCTTTTCCAAATCTGACCCTCTGCAAAAGTAATGATCCACCCAAAACATGCCACCTGCCCTCAAAACCCGATCCACATCCATCACCATAAACTCCAGCACCGTCTCTGGAATCCATCTATTCACTGCATGCCCCGTCCTCACCAGATCCATGCTTCCGTCCGGTACCAGAAACCTCTGCTGCAATGGGACGTGCATTGGAACAACTCCCCTCAATGCAGCTGCTTCATTGAAAGGCGAGCCCAGATTCATTGTGGTTGTTAGGATAGTTGCACCTGTTAGGGCTTTTAGCTTCTCTGCTAGAAATCCTGCTCCTCCGCCTATGTCTAAACCTAATTTTAGGGTTCCTGCTCCGGGGGCTGCACGGAAGATTGTGAGAAGTTGGGGGATGGTTAGATCGAGGGCGGATTTGGAGGAGAGAAGATTTTGGTTGGTACGTGATTTAGAGACTAGGTCTTTGACGGAGGGGAGGGGAGTGGTGTGGGAGGCGGAGAAGCAGCGGCGGCGAGGGAGGGGGTGGCATCCGCGGAGTATTAGGGCTTCGGTGATGGCGGAGTTGGAGATCGGGCAGCGTGAGAAGGGGGTGTAGTTCATGTAGGAATGGAGGAGGTGGGGATGGTCGGAGCAGGCAGAGGCGATGGGGGAGAGCTTCGCGTAGAGGAGGAGTTCAGGTGGAGCGGTGGAGGACGACTTAGAGGAGGAGGAGGAGGAGGAGGATTGGAGGGCGGCGATGGAGGCGCGGATAGAGTGGAGCTGTCGGAGGAGGGGGTCCACTGTGATCGGATCCTGGTGGAGGGGTGGGTTGTAGGAGAGACGGGAGGAGGAGGAGAGGTGGTAGAAGGAGAGGATGTTCGCTGCCGCCATGGCCAGGAGGAGGACTAGGTTTAGGATCATGCCGATGCTCACTCTTTCTTTTCTCATCTTTCGAGATCTGGAGTAGCAACTAGCTAGATCTGAGGAGAAGAAGAAGGAAGAGGATGATTGACTAGCTAGTAATTATAGTGAAGTGGAGTTAGGAGTGTTATTAGTCGTGGTCTTTAGTTAGTTAAGAATTATCATTAACGGTGAAAGTGAGTTGGCCTAACTGGGCTGTTAATGGGCTAGGTAATTCGAATTAGTGTCAGGCCCAAATTCCCCGAAATTTTATGTATATTCTTCAGTTTTTTGTTCGCCTGAGCTTCAAATCGATCGATAATGGCGTTGCGAAGGGTACCGAATCTTCTCAAATCCCTAAATTCGTGGAATACACCTTCAAATACGAGAGGTTTTAATTCTCTAGTCAGCGCTCATACCGCAAAATGGATGCAGGTATTTATATGATTTTCTTGCTATGATCTCGTAGATTGCTTTTCAGTTTGCTCGATTTATATCTTTGATGAGTGATTTATTGTAGGAAAAAAGGATTGATTTCATTTTCTGAACCAAATTTTGTGAATTTAGGTTTTGTTACTAAGTCTTCCTATTTTTATATAGTAAATAATATACGAGTTCCTATGTAAACTTAGATTCATGCCATGTAATTAGTAATATCGGATTTTTAACTTAATATACACTTGGACTTCGATTGGCTGATTACACAAACAATTAGCTACCGAAATCATTTGGCTAATTGCAGTATTTCATGCTTGATTTTCTTAAAACCATATTTGTTGGGCTCTACTCCTAGTCTTACCCATATACCATCGAAGCATTGAACTTAATCTAGAAAGGATTTTAGATTTGCATAACTTTATGCTATTCTAAAGAAGATTACAGCTTTTGTTCTGGATTTTAGTCTAGCATGGCTGAATCTCCCAGAATGAGCAGCATACTGCATTATACCTTAATACATCATGACCAAACAGATGCTACAGCCAAATATCACTCTATACATCAAACAGTGTGTAACTACTGTATATGTAGTCTTTTTTGATATTTCAATGTAAGATAACCATCATCAGACTAAACATTTATCATCCAACCCCTTTGAATCAAAGTAGTCAATAGCGGAAAATGGCACAAGGCTTAGCGCGCGCTATTTTTTTCGCTTTTTTAAATTTGGCATATTTTTACAATTAATCAAATATATTATGCCTATTCGAAATTTAATGTTTTTTTTTGTAGATTTTATGCCATATCCAAACCATTCAAGACTCCAAATACAAACACTACCATACTTCATGCATGTATTAAAAAAAAATTATGTGAAATGCAATTATTAGAAAAAAGTTGATTTCATAATGTACATTCAAAATAACTGATAGATATAACATATTTGTGTCTTGAAGGATTTGAAATTTATTCTTATATTTGTGATTTGTGAATCTATGATGAGATACAATTTTGTAAAAAAACGCATGGGAATACAATTTTGCATAAAATGCATAAGATATTCTATTGATAATAACTTAGAAAAATATAAATAAGAAAAGTCATAAATTGAAAATATGAAGATCAAGCAATAATAACATACCATAAAGTCTACAATAATGACAAGATTCAAATAAACTAGGTCAAACATGATTCAAGTCTACGATAACAAAACTTAGAAATTATATCATACTTGTCTTCCTTCAAAGTTAGCCTCTTCCCCATCATCAATATACATAGGCCTTGAACTAAAAGCTAAAAAACTTTTCCTTTTCATTTCGACTTAGTTTGGTGTTGTCTAACCTTGTGTACTCTTTCTTCAGCTCTCGACATCCGTGATACATTATTCCAAGTCAGTGTACCATTCTCAAAAACCAACTCATCTTCTATGTCTGAATTATTCCTTTTCATGAAACCGGTCATCCACTCATTTGAATCGTCTATATCTTCTAAAGAAATAGGATCTATCACATCCGTTGGCTTGAAATGATTTTTCAAAGTGTGATTTACTTGATAAAGACGAGGCTTTGTAGTTTTTTGTGTACAAGGTTATTCCTTCTCTTGCTATGGATCTAGTTCAAAAACATATTTTGAGTCAGTTTTAGGTTTTATTCACTATATATACCTAAAAAAAGTGGAACCCAGTGCACGAGGCTTCCGCACGATATCGGGCTCTGAGGAGGTCGATAATGTACGCAGTCTTTCCCTCGCATTACAAAGATGCTGTTTTCGAACTCGAACCTGAGTGTCCAGATCATCATGCGGGTGACCTAACCGTTGTGCTAAGGCTCCATCTTTCACTATGCATACCTAAAAGGAAGAAAAAAATTAGCGCACTATTTTGGGCTATGCGCTATTTTGCGCTTTGACAAAATAGGGCGCTATTTTACACTATAGATGACGCGTGCGCTATTATAAGTCAAATAGCGCACACCCTGCACTATGCGCTATTTTACGCTATAGCGCTCGCATTGATAACTCTGCTTTGAATTGCATGTTATCGAACTGTTACTTGAAGAGTAACCATTATCATTGTTGGAACTATAGTAGCAGCCAAAGGGTCCCATGTAGAAAATCGTTTTGAGCTTTATTCCCTAATTACATTAGCTGCTTCCATCAATCTAGCCCTTAGTTCTATAAGCTATCCTCTTCAAAAGCATAGTTGCTCTTCTCTTTGCTTCCCTACTCCTTTTGTTTGCGAGCAAAAAATTTATAATTATGTAATATCTTAAAGTGAACTTATACCATTTCTCTCCATATTGTTAAATAAACTGAGATTCCTTTCACCCATATGACGTAAAAAATCAAAATATGTCAGATGAATAGTTTATCTAAATCAACTTCAGTCTGTTTAAGACAGTCTCAATATTATTTAAAATTCTAATAGTGATTGTTTAAGTTGTGATCAAGATATTCATGACAACGCATATTTCTCCGGCTACTTTGCGCTCATGAGTGTGTGTGTACACTTTTCTGCTTTTGCAGAAAAAGCATTTTGATATTTAATCATATTATTATTTTCTTCAAAAGTTTTTCACTGTATTTGATCTGTTTGAAGTAACCCACCACATTAACGGTGAAAGTGAGTGGACTAACTGGGCTGTTAATGGGCTGGCTAATTCAAATGAGTGCAACGCCCGAATTCACTGAAATTTTATATACATTCGTTAGTTTGTTGTTTGGTTAAGCTTCAAATCAATCGATAATGGCGTTGCAATGAGTACCGAATCTTCTCAAATCCCTAAATTCGTTAAATTCTCCTTCAACTACTAGAGTTAATTCTGTAGTTAGTGCTCATACTGCAAAGTGGATGGAGGTATATATACGATTTTCTTGCTCTGATCTCGTAAATTTATTTTCGATTTGTTCGATTTATGTCTTTGATGCGTGATTAATTGTAGGAATGGTGGATTGATTTTATTTCTGGTTTGGATTTACGTATTTGACTCGATTTTTGGGAATTTAGGTTTTAGTAATAAGGTTTTTTAGTATAAATTAAGAGTTCCTTTGTATAACTTTGATTCATATTAAGTTCTTAGCAATATCAGAATTTAACTTCATATGTTTACTGGGCTTACTCAGACAATTAGGCGCTGCAATCATTTGGCTGATTATCATACTTCATGCCATGTTTAGTAAAAGCTTTTTTAAAACCGTGTTTATTGAGGTCTACCCTTAGCCAGGTATGAACATAATCTGGAATGCGTTAAAAAGAAAATTGCATAACTTTATATATTAGATAAATCCCCTTTAATGTGGTATAGTCTTAAAAACATGCTTATGGAGGTACTTTGTTAGATGAGGTCAAAGTTTTAAATTGTGGATTTCGATAACAACTATAAATTTCAAAGTGAAAATCAAAATTGTAACATATTTGATTTGCATATAAAAAAGAATCGAAATCAATGCTTTGGAGAAGAGTGGTAGCTTGGTTAGCTTAATTTATTTAGTAATGATTGAACACCATCCTATCTTATTTGGGCATAAAAAAGAAACGAAGTTTTTTATTGTGACTCGTCATGGTAAAAAGTAAAAAATATGTTTAAGGAGTTAGTAAATGGTAAATGGATCGAGTAGTTTCTTTCGAATCTATATGAAAATGAAAAAATATTATGTAAAAAATAAAAAGATATAATTTCAGATGAGATCTCGGGTTGAGATTTTGATCCATATTTCGGGTGAGATTTGAATCATTCGGACGAGATGAGCATCGTGGGAGATATAAAGGAGATTTGATGTTTCGTTCCATCTAAGTGTGAAAAGAAGATCTCAGGCGAGATATAGAAGATTTAAAACCATGGATGAGGTAAAACAATATCTCTAATATGAGTCTACCTGACAATGGGTAGATAATTCAAACTTGTGATTGATATTTCTTTTCCTTTGGGTAGATAATTCAGACTTGTGATTGATATTTCTTTTCCTTTCTTTGAAAAGAATCGAAGAGAGAAAGCTGAATGGTTAAATGTAGTTACAGGTCCAAAAGAGCACAGTTCCGGTTCTAGATTTCAGTCTATTGGCTGAATTACCCAAAATTAGCAGCATATACTGCATCAACACCAATACATAACCAAAACCGATGCTACTGCTAATTACCACTTTATACCAAAAATAACATATACCTCTTATGTGGATACTGGATAGCTTGATTTTAGATTTTAATATAAGATAACCATCAACGGGCCTGACATTTATCATTCGAGCCCATTGGCTTACTAGTCATTGAATCGATACTTGAAGAAGAACCGTTATCATTGTCAGTCCTAGTAGCAGCAAAAGAGTTCCCTGTAGAAAATCTTTTTGAACTTTCATCCCCTATCTACATCAGCTGCTTCCATTATTCTAGCCTTCTATATGCTGTCTTCTTCAAAATTATAGTTCTTCTCTTTGCTTCCCTTCTTCATATTTGCACGCCTAAAATTTATAATTTTGGTAAGATCATGAAGTAAACCAATGCTGTTTCTACAAATTTTAGTTTTCTTTCATTTCATGTTTACCTAAACGAAACCAAATTGTCTAAGAGGAGCAGTTTATTTAAATCATCTTCAGTCCCTTTAGAACTCTCCCAATATATAGCAGTGAGTGTTTAAGCTGCAATCAAATATTCAAGACATCTTTTTCATATTTCTCCCGCTGCTTTGCATACTTTGCACTCATGAAACAAGTGATATATATCTTCTTTCCCACTTTTTTGCAGAAAACACATTTTGAATCAATAATCATACGTTTTCTTCTTAAGTTTTTCATTGTATTTAATTTGTTTGAAATTAATCAACCACATTAGAAATTTGACTCTAGATGGAATTTCAGCTTTCCACAAATCATTGAAATAGTTGTGTTTAATTTCTGAGAAATTCATACATAGAATTTACTAGATATTTTTTTTGTATCCAAACTTCATTCAGATATGATTCCCATTCGTATTCTCAAGCTCTATATTTTCTAATTCTGACAATAATGTACCCAACTATAGTTCATATGCTTCCAAATCTTTGTTGAAAGAGTAATTCCAATGCAAATTGTTAATTTCTGGTTCGTGGGCATTTTGTATAATTAAGTTCTTTGAAGTGGGTACTTCAAAAGGTTTGGAAAATTCAGTCTTCAAAGAAAATTCATTTAACCACTGATCAATCTAGTAATGACTCTGGTTCCATTTTTGACTATATATCAATTTTAAAACTATCCTAGTAGCTATTATACATTTTGAAAATTGTGATACTTTTGATGAGTTTGTCTCTTATAGTTAAATATCCTCAATATATATTATTTTTCTATCCACGGTCCGAATAAAGTATTTTTATTTGTGCAATTAAATATCAGATCCATGTAATTAATAAAATGAGTACCTGAATCATGTGGCGTCATAGGAGTCACGAACGACCTGGACACCAAAGCAGGGAAGAATGAACAGAAAGCACTGTACACAACAAAATTTCATTCTGATTTAGAATAAGTCATGAAGTTAGAATCCATTCCATTTCTGTTTCACTCCCTCTATTGAATTCTTGTAAACTTGTTACTTCTGGTTCTTGCCTCTTACACTTGCAAACATTATCCTATGTCACAGATGGTTCATTGCACCTCATTTTCTTCTCCTTTTCCATGAAAAAATTCTCTACGTTTCATCTATTGTATTCATAACCGACCTATAAAATGACATCCAATAGGCCTGTACTGTACCATTGACAATACTGCATTTACTTAAGTTAATCTTCCTGCTTTTGATAAGAAAATTTATTCCTATGAAAAATAGTCAAGGCACAAGATCTGTGCATTGTACCTTTCGGTGCGGCTTGCACATCAAAACGATACTTGTAAAAATGTATTTTGAACTTTAACAACTGCATGCATCTTTAGGAATAAGAGTCTATAACAAAAAAAACATAGAAATTTCAGCATAGTTCAAACTTTTAATCACTAAGATATCATCCACATCCAAACTATGATCATCATCCTCGTTGCTTCCCGTGCTTTTCAAATCAAGAGCCTTTTGCACTTTGATTGTGCCTTAAGCATTACATGTTCCTCGTACCACAGAAAAGTGTAACCTGTACGCCTTGCCTTTTCTGATGCCTAGGTGGGCCTTTCGGCGTGTGTTCAACACCGTTTCCATCTTGTTCATATGTGTACAGCATCTATAGAAATTTTCATTCTATAATGAGATAATAATCGTCTAGTTAATGGGAATTTGTTGCAGCAGTCAGTTTGTCACTACGATAACTATGTGTTTACATGAACTTATGTGGATTAATTTTGACTTTCATATGATATCATATTTTAATATATTAATCCAGTCAAGCTTTACACCCATATTTATATATGCCATTTTTGACCATACTTCGAAATTTTTTGAGGTTCCGTTCAAAACTAGACACAAGCCTAAACAAACCACGCACATCGATTAATTTATTTCTTTCAAATTTTCAAACTCAAGTGGTTAAGAAACTTCTTCGCCTCCTACTATGGCATCATCCTATTTGATGTATTTGGTAAATATTATGTTTAATTTGCAAGCATCAAACTAGGAAGTAGGAACAATGAAAGAGAAATAAAGCAAGAAAAGGGAGTGAAAGAACTGAAGAGATGAAATGTAGGCAAGAATTAGAATAATTGATGCGCTGATGGTTTATAGATTATAAGTGAGAAGATATGCTTAGGGTCGAGTTATTTAAAAGTTTAGACATTGGTTGCAAATATTGTCTAACCCTGAATTGGAATGTTGTTTAGTCTTTATTTTATGTTGATTGATCGATTGATGTTGGTCTATGTTCTTGCATTTGCAAACATCAAGGACCCGACCTCTTGTGAATTTGTAAATGTGAATATAAAACCCAGAAATATGCGTGTGAGACTACTTGCCTTAATCCTTATATAACATGATTTTAGGTGATATGTGTTTGGTTATCTATCTTCCCTTTCTACATTTACAAAAGTCATTTGTCTCCCTATAACATTCAGGAATATTTAGTGAATGGTATAATATGCTAGTAGTTTACACACCGTTAAACAAATATTGATATGCAAAACTGCGAGGGTAAAAACTACTGGTGTTGACACAGGATACAAGCAAGAAATCTCCAATGGAGCTGATCAACGAAGTTCCACCTATCAAGGTTGATGATCGCATTGTTGCTTGTGAAGGAGGTCACCACACACTTTTTTTTAATTATTATTTAAAAAGACTTTATTTCTTTTCTATCTAGGCCACCTTAATTATTTATTGTCGAATTTTGTAATGATTTTACATATTCTTTTTGCAGACAGCGATCCAGCACTTGGACACCCAATTGAATTCATATGCCTTGACCTGAAAGAACCAGCGGTATGCAAGTACTGTGGTCTTCGTTATGTTCAGGATCATCACCATTAATAAAGAAGATATGTTCATCATTTTATGAGTTATTTGAATTGAAATTCCTGGCAGTCAGGATGAACCATGTAACATTTGTTTTGTGTGTGTAAAATGTTACCATTCGGAGCATTGAAGGAACCTAATTTTTACATTCGCGATAACGGGACATCATACCATTCTGCTTACAATTCGTGCTTTGGGTTTGTGAAAAAAATCTTATGTGCTTCAGAAATTTGTGGCCGTTTGGTTTCCTTGTAAGTTTTTTGTTTTGCATTTTCAGCATGCATTACAAAATATGAGAAGAGAGGAGGATAAATTTTGAAAATCTAAGTCATTACGACGATGAAAGGGATGAATGTTTTTCGTGCTTTTGTTATTTTTAGAAACGCAGAAAAATAAAATTAATTTGTTTTCTATTTTGTATGTGATTTTATTTTTTAAAAGGTTGTCTTATAAAAATATATATGTCATGCGTATTTTTGTTTGGATGGTTTGTGTTTTTTTTGTAAATAATCTTATGGACATCTGTGTGTAAAATGTTATCATTTGGAGCATTGAAGGGGCTTAATTTTTGACATTAGCAGTAACAGTATATCATACTCTTTTGCTTCCCGTTCATGCTTCCGGTCTATACAAAAAATTATTAAGTAATTCAGTGTTGGCCAATTTTGGTTTAACACTCCCAGATCGAAGAATTCAAAAGAGAGAGCTATCATGAAATCGTATCTACTAATATCAAATCAGTAATAAATAAATAATAGAATGAATGTACCGGTGAAAGAGAATAAAGACATGGTTCGGCATCTCTGATCTACGTTCATTTCACTAATGCTTTATTGCTTTGATTATCTTTAGTTCTGCCAAATTTACAATAAAATCTGGAAGTTTAATCCCGAGCAGCAAAATTTTAAGAGTTTCCCCTAGCTTTTGAAAAGCGAAATCCAAATGCGTCAAAACGTCTTCTTGTTGTTGGAGATAGCCTCCTATTTATACTTGTATTGGGTTGCTTGGAGGCTTTAGATTCACTAGAACGCTGCAGATTTTGCCAATCAATTAGATCTAGCGTAATAGAAAAGAGATTAGGTCAAAAGTGGATCACTTGAGGCTTGATGGATAGGTATTGATCCATCCATGGATCGGTACCGACATATGACCTTGATTCAAAACTTACCTTAGCCTTCATTACCCTTAAGTTTTGGGGATTGATTGGTTATTTGGATGGATTGGTGCTGCTCCATCAACTTAGCAAATGTTGCCTCACTACATCCTTTACTCTTTGTGGTTATTTGGATGGATAGAGAACGCAGAGTTAGAATCGCAGCGACTAATATATAATAGAGTATATACATAGGTACGATATACATCACAATATCATGTATACAATGAGAATATATATATAATAAAATAATATACTACACCACAGAATAACTAATCTCCACTATACTCTGAAAACACAAGCTGGTCTCATTGTCCCTGGGCCTGAAATGTCTCGGACTGACCCGAGTATTATATTAATAACACACGGGTCAGAATATGTCTATAATGCAGGTGTTAAATAACATATTATGATAATACGTATGTAATAAGTGTGTGACAACCAAATCAATATCAAGATATCCCAATATTGCATTTATCGCAAAACCATGCAGAAAGGTGTCATCACCCATATAAATCAAATCAATAAGAATAAATCAAATCAATAAGAAATAATGAAAACCATATCCAATGGGTGAATCATCCGTACATAAAATCAACATCAAAATATGGGAAATCTCTAACTAAAATAGGATTAATACAATAATGCGAAAAATGGATAGAAATAGATATCCCCGGGTCTGTCGACATAATGGCATCACCCACCTATAAAATATAAATGGCGTAATCCACCGAATAGAATGTAAGTGGCATATCCCGATATATATATATATATATATATATATATATATATATATATATATATATATATATATCAAATTCAGTGGTGATGGGAATTGGCTGTACGATAGACACAAGGTTCCAAGTACTGTCATCTTATAACAAATAAGTTACTCCACTCATATCTATACTTTGTGAGGTTCATAAATATATGTACTCATCTACCACTCCACGTAAAACTAGACGGGAGACTGACAGTTAACCGCCTGCTCCAGGAGCCCAGGGCTACCCGCCGGATATGCTTCTACAGTCTTCAATTACCTCCTTGGTATCGTGACTATATCCACTTAATGTGCTCACCGACACAAGGACTCTCAGTCATTATCCGGATCAGACACCTATGGTAACAGACTGTTGGCCTAGGTAACAAAAAGGGGTTAGGGCTACTTGCCCTAAGGGCTAACCTCCCTTCTCTAAAATCCCATGATGCACATGTGAAGTATAATAAAAGTGTCACGGATCTGGAGCGCGACCCCACGATCAGGTTGCAAGGGTGGATACTGGCCTAATCTGGTTCCCGCTAACTCCTAATCATATCCCGGAGCAATTCAGGATAAATAAGCATATAATATCTATGAATACACACCCCCCCATAACTCAATCATCCATAAGCTTGCTCTACCCAAGCATCACCTCACGTGAGTATAAATTATATCTCTATTCTCATTTATTGAGTGACATCTACTTACAATGAAAAACCAAATAAATATCATAATGACGTCCCATACCACCACGTGATACTCAAACATTTATTCAGTGCTCATAAACTGCACTCAATCTCTTATTCTATATAACGAGTCCAAAGAATAACCGGAGAAATATTACCAAATGCCTCATCCCAAACGGTATTATAACTCGGTTTATTCAGATTCCTCATCACACAGAATGAAAATAATCAACATATTTAAATATAAATTAGGGCAGAGATTAGATTTATAAAAATGGAATTAAAACATTTTAAACTAATTGTATATTCTGAAACAAATAAAAATCTTTTGATATATAGATATATTATACCGAATAAAACATTCACTTTATTTATATAATCCCAAAATAAAGATTTAAATATGAAAATTCATTTCCAAATCTTTACTTATATATTTTAAAACATTCAAGACCGCTTTACAAATCAAATATCCGTTACAGAAATCCTTCCATAAATTTCCTTTAATTAAATATTAATTTTAAAGAAAAATACAAACTTCAAAATAAATTTCTTGTTATTTCAAAAATATAAATTACCATTTAAAACTTCATTTTATACTCAAATCATTTACAACTTATATTTAAATCACTTAATAATAATTAAAAGTCATTTCATAATTTTCCATAATTATAATATATTTTCAAATAAATTTATAATCTACAATATAGATTTTATTTATTCCAAACTATAGAATATTATCTAAAATCTCCTTTATACCCAAAATTATTGATAATACTCTTTAAAATCAATTAAATGTATTTTAGAAATCATTTCATATTTTTCCAACTAATATATGAAATTTCTGAATAATAATTGAAAACCATTCTCAGATTTAAATATAATAATTAAAATAGTGATTGTTAAAGGGTCTTGTGATTGAAATAAAACTATATCTATAATTAAATTAGATTTCTAAAATATGAAAAACAAGTTAAACTAAGTAAACTTTAGTAAATTATTTATAACACACATTTAAAATGATTTTAAACCCTTAAAATAACTTTCCAAGACTTTTCAAGAAAATCATTTAAACGTGTAAAATGAATAAAACATCCTTAGAAAGCACACATATTAATGTTCAATTATATAATGTTCAATTTGCAACCAGACATAGTTTCATTTACAAATTGACATTTACAACCAATATAGACACCAATCATTTCACATCAACCAATTCCAAGCGAATATACCAAACAACCATTAAAATAAACAATTCAAGCTATATATAGGATACACACTCATTAATCAACATGAAATAGACATAGATCGGAGTTTAGAAACTCACCGAAACGATATTTGTTTAACCAAATTAGCGACTACTATCTACTCATCACTAAACCTGCCTCGAGTTGCTAACCACTACCCACGCACCAACCAAAGTTCATGCCATCACCCATCAGCCACCACCGCATAAACACACCAGGTTGTTGCATCGACCTCCCATGCCCAAATCGAATGCCTAAAGTTGCTCCGGCCACATCACACTCGCCTCCACTTCCCAGTTTTGAGCCTCCTTACATCGCCATCGTCAAGTTTTCATCGTTGCCTTGAATCGTGACACAGCCACACAGCCCCTACATCATTGCGGATCCCTTCTTCTTCAATTGATCGCCTATGCCAAGTTTCCTCGAGATCAAGCTTCATTCGTTCATTCATTTTCTTTTAATTTTACATGATTTGATTTGGGGGTAAAGAGAAGAATGGGTTACAGGCTTGAATTGGTAAAGCAGGAAACGATTTCTAGAAAATGAGTTTAAATGGTCTGGGCTTGATTAATCTTGGGCTAGTTTTATGTACTTTCTTTTCTTCTTTTTTTCCTTTAAATAACTCTTAATTTATTTGCAAATAGATTTGAATTCAATATAAATTGATTAATACCTTATTCTACAAATTATATTTCTATAATTACCTAATTTCATTCATTTCAATACTTGTTTATTTTTCTTTATTTTAATCACATAATAATTATTTACATTTTAAAAAAATTATATTTAATTAAAAGATCTTGTTCGATTTTAATATATTATTAAAAAGGAATTTAATGAATTAATTCATTTTATTGAAACAAAATCTTTTATTAATTAGACTTCAAATAAATAAGAATTTATTTTCAAAACAATAATTATCAAAAATTAAACTCGAACAATTTTGTTTTAATTAAATTTATTTATTTATACAGCATAGAAAGTAGGGTTGTTACAAACTGTTTATATATTGCAGTTAGTGGGTTTCGAAGTCACTGGGTGTAGCGATAAGGCATGTAGATACTTAGGATTAATTTATGGTATTAAGCAAGCATCAAGAAGTTGGAACAAGTATTTTGACAAGGTAATCAAATAGTTTGGTTTCAATCTATACATAGAGGAAGTGTGCGCATATAAGAAAGAGCAAATTGGTGATGTAACATTCTTAGTATTGTACGTCGATGATTTGCTACTGACTGGCAATGTGTACCAAATGTTACCATCAGTGAAACCTTGGTTTTTTAATAATTCCTCTATGAAGGATTTGCATGAGGCGTCCTATATACTAGGTATAAAGATCTATAGAAATAGATCTAAAAGGATGTTGGGACTGTCCCAATCTATGTACATAGGTAGCGTACTAAAGTGATCTAGTATGGAAAATTTCAAGTATGGAGATGTTCCAATGCGAAATAGAATTTTCCTTTTTAAGAAGGACACCCCATATACGGGTGAGGGAAGGCAATGCATGAGTCAGGTTCCTTATGCTTCGACAACACGATCGATGATGTACGCCATTCTATGTACCAATTAGATGTCATTTTTTCACTAGATGTAGTAAGTCGATATTAATTTAATCCGAGGGGAAACTATTGAACTGCAATTAAGGTCATCTTTAAGTATTTAAGAAACAAAGGATTTGTTTATGATTTATGTAAACAACAAACTCCTTATGAAAGGGTAATCAGACTCGAGTTTTAGAGCGATATTGATGACAGTAAGTTGGTCTTTGGATTTGTCTTTACTCTTAATGGAGGGGTTGTTAGTTCAAAAAATTATAAATAAGAAGTTGTGGCTTATTCTACTATAGAAGCTGAATGCATCACCTTGAATGGTGCCACGAAAGAAGTAGTGTGGATGCACAAATTCACTAAGGAGCTAGGAGTGATCCCAAGTATTGAAGGTCTGATGCCATTGTATTGTGACAAAAATGCAGCAACGTGGATGCCAAGGAATTGCAAGCTCACAAGAAGTTGAGATACATACTCGGCAAATTCCACATGATAAGACAGCTTATGACCGAAGAAGAGACCGTGATTGAAAGAGTAGATACTAAAGAAAACATTACAGATCTTTTCACTAAGGCACTCTCCCAGTCTATTTTGGGACAACTAATCAAAGGAATATGGATGAAGCTCCATAATTAGCCCCAAGTGCAGGTAGGGGATTGATAGAGTTAAGGGTGCGCCCAAAGGAAATTGTATAATTTGTTATGTAATCTTAAATTCATGTACAATCTTGTTCAAAATAAAATATTTTTTTGGTCTATTTTTTATTACATGTATTGTTTTATTGTAATATAAACAATGAATTAATAACATTATATATATATAAGTAGAAAATCATTTGAAGTAGTGTTCTATCAATTGTAGTTATGAATGAGTTCATAGCCATGAGTTTTGAATTAATGTAAATAAAAATACTAATTCCTTAAATGTTCCTAGTTAGGATACATCAAGAAAAAGATATTTATACATCTGTTGAGACTACTGTATGTAACACTCTCTATACCGTGGATCGTGATTTACTCATGACAGTTTAAGGCAACAAGGGGTTATGTACTTGTGATTGCTTGGAATAATCATAGAGAGTTTCGATAAGTGTCTTCTATAGGTTAACATAACTATATCAAAATAGAAGATCTTAGGGTAACAATGTACTTAGTCTTCTAACTTGAGAATACTGTCAAACTTCGGTATATAGATTGTACTTTGATTATAGTCAACTACAGGGCATGACGACCATGTTACGACCAAGTTGGTATAAATTGAAACATTTGAAGTGAAACACTACTCAAAAGAGAATTCGTCTCCTCCATTATATATGGTCGGTATCATCATAGCTAGTAAGTCAAATTAAAGACAAAATGTCTGGTCATAGTAAATCAAATAATTGATAAATGTTAGCAGATTGAACCAAGGACTTTAAAGTGACCTACGCAATTAATTTGGATATTAATAGAGTTTTTGGCCATAGAGCAAACGCTGGATATCTAAGTGATACAGTTACGATGAAAAGAATATATGTACAAAATGTAGTTACTAGGTAAACTTATTTTAAATTAGAAATACGATTTTGCCTAAATGCTCTACAGGCATTGAACTTGACCGTATACCATGCTTTAGCAAAGTTCGCACAAACCTTGATGTTTAAATTGTTTAAATATCGATTGTGGATCGAATTAACACCAGAGAGTACATACAATGGAAAACACCAATACAAATGTTATTTCGAACATGATTCTTTTACAAAAGTTAAGTTATATACTAAATTACATAATTACCCCTGGAGTATATAGAGTTGCATAGGTAAAACATGATTTACACAGCCAAACGACCTCAACTTGAGTTAAATTTAGGAAATAGTGTATTTCGACATTTTTGGACTTTAGGCTAAAATGTATACATTTTCGGACTGAAACCTTGTAGAAGCCATAACTTTTTATAGGAACCTAACTAGGGATTCATTCTTGTTTCAAATAAAAAATTAATAATTTCCTTTTCCATAGAGTGGTCATAATTGTGGTTTGATCCAGCCACTTGAGATTTATGAGTGTTTTAAGTTTTCAACCTGACTAGAAAATTCTAAAAACATACCTTAACCTCCATTAACATTTCTTCATAAAAATTGTATAAAACGTTACTATTTTGAGAGATGTTGATAAATTAAGAGAGCAGAGCCTGAAGACATCGTTAAAGATCATCTAATCAACATTTTGGGAAGGGAAAACCATTTCGTTTGTTGTATACTTCATATTTACTTCATTTTAAACTTATTTGATGATTTAATCATCTTTTGGTGAGTGGTTTAAAACCTCTTACTCATATACATTGTAAAACATGTTTTAAAAATGTTTTGATTCAATTTTTAATCTAAAAGTCTTATTTTGATTTCAGATCTGATTTGAAAATGAGTTTTAAATAAGTTTTTATTGGTGTTAAATGAATTTAAACATAAGCCTATATTATTCAATGATTGAAATACTTATGTATATAGTCTAAGAGTATGTTAAAAAGCTTAAATGACATGTTACGCTTGAATTGATGTGATTGTTGTATGTTTGATTACGCGTATGTTTGAATGGATGAATACACATGATTTAAGCAATTTAGGATGATGGTTTTGTAGATAGAGAACTCTTATATGTATGGAATGGGTTATATAAAGAGGCCCTTTGATGATTACAAAAAGGGGTAAATTACAGATCATAGAGCATTTAGATGGATTAACTTGAGAGTTAGAAGCTAGTTGTTGTAGTTTTGGAGTATGCATACAAATAAAAGTAGTGAGGTGAAAGTGGATCCGATTACTAGAAATGGAGCAAGAAGATTTAGTAAATTTTTACTATGCTATGGATTGGTACCGATACATCGATCAATACAAAACCATATAGATTAGTATTGGAAAGCTTGCACATGGATCTTGAATGAAGGGGTCAATTATTGGCTAAAAAAGAGGAAAATTGGCTAAGTGTATGGATCAGTACTAATCTATGTTTGATTGCAATATTGATATTCTAGATCTGATGATTTTACAAAGTTGTTAAAGGGAGAAATCGACTAATTCATGGACTGGTACCAATCCATCATGGATTGGTAACGATTGATGATGACTTTAGGGAAAGTGATAGTTGGAGCATTTACAGTCGTCCTAGTAGGTAAGTTCTATATGGAGATGACTTGTAAAGTGGCACAATAGGGTTCTACTATCAGTACATTTAAAAACGGAGCATTGATGTCCGAAAACTTGATGTATAGCTGTAAAGAACGGGTAGGTGTGGATGCCCAGCGAGGATCATCTAAGTGAATCCATATCTTTAGATCATCTGAGTGGACCTACTTTCCTAACCATTTAAGTGGGATGGTATTCGAGTATAGATGAAGTCGGGACATTTGTTGTCGTTGAATTAGTCTGATTGATGGTTGTTATGGCTGTCTTTGTTGATGTTAAGTATTATCAATTCTAATACCTAACCCCCTAGTATGTAATGGGATAGATTAGTATACCCATTCAATGATAGTTTTGCATGACGTTTCATATGTGCTAACTTATTGGATGCGAGAGTAGTGATGTATGACCTTCCATATTGTATTGCTCTTACTTGACTATATATCAAGTTTATGTATATTATTTTAGGCTTATGAATCACTCGTTCCATACTATTGTTTGACTTGATGTTATTTATGTTTGTATTTCTTATAACTCTCATGTAGTTTTTAGAGGTAGACTGGGAGTCAGCTATGGTAATGGCACAGGAGCTATATAGAGGATAGGTAGAAGGCTTACGCCTTTCTTATATTAATATTATATTAGATACTACTTATTCCAATATGCAGTGCTGTGCAGTTCTTAGCACCTATGTACATTCAGAGACAGATTACTTTATGCAGTCTACGATGTACTTATGCTATATTGACTCGTATATGTAATGTGATGTATAATTTCATGAACCATGCTACACTCTGATGATTTTAGAATTGGGCTAATTTGATTATTCTACTGCCTCACAAGTTTTATAACTATGTTGGCATTATATTTTATTTATGTATTATGAGATATGTGACAATTTTATTGACTGATTTTCTTCATTCCACCCGCTTGATGATTCCTCCATTGGTCGTGTACCATTACATCACAGCTTATTTTAAGGTATCGAAGGTGAAGAGAGTCAGAGGCACACCCTTGACTCTATCACCCTCTGGGATAAGGTCTAAGTAATAATTGAACATTAGCCCTAAGAGGTTAACTTTAGGAGAAGTTTGTGACCTGGAGACAAGAGCAGGAGCTAAGAAAAGAGTGGAAGTACTAGAAGAAGTAACAACTCCACAACTTGGAGACCTGTGATGTAGAGTAGTCATAGATCAGGAAAGAGGGACCATCGATGTTATGATCTAATGCAAGGGTGGAGGTGGAATCAAGAGATCTTTGCCCCGAAGATTAAAAGCATCGGTGGAAGTGTAAAGCAAAGGTTGAGCCCGCTGAAGAATAATGCACATAGCGCTCTTAGGAGCCACAAGCTATGGAAGGCTAGAGAGCTTCAACAGGAGAGTATCTCTTCCCAGAGCATGTGAAGCAATGGTAAGGCGATGAAGAATGAGATTTAGGGTGATGGGAGCCAAAAAACTTCAAAGAGTGGTTATAATAGGTAGTGTGGGGATAAGAATCTCGACTTCTATCGCTTTGGTCGTCTCATCGTTGGTCATCATAATCATGATTGGTAGGAGGACCCCATTATGGACATGGAATCTGCAAGCCTTGTTCACTATAGTGCAGAGATTATGACCATAATCAAATCACCCCATTTCACTTGCTCACTTACAAAACGATATTAGAACGGATGTATAGATTGAGAAAAGATGATGAATGCATGGATTAAGTGCTTTGATTTATATAGACTTCTATATGCGCTACGGAACATATGATGCAACATTTTATAATGGGATGACATCACCCTCCACGTGTGAATGAGGTTTAGAGAGATTGATTCTCGCGAGGAGGTTGTCGCAAGCATCGAGGACGGAGAAGTTGTTTTCTAAGCCGTTGGGAAAACGATGGTTGGAAGGACCCATGGCTTCTTCATCTTTGAGTGCTGCAAGTCAGTCTCTTTAGGTGCGATTGGAGGTAAACTAAGCAACTGTTGGAACTGAACCAGCATGCAGTGGGTTAAATGGCTGAATTTCAATTTTGTTACCATTTTATATCAAAATAGGCTTATGAAGTCTAAACTGATTTAGATCCAACCTAAATAAGTTTAATGTTTGCAACCAAATTGGCCACAAACACCCGAGTATAGGTTTAAGGAGTGAAATAAATGAAGAAATTAAATTTAAATAGAGGAATAACACTGAATATCAACAAAAATGCAGCAGAAAGCAAAAACAACAAGATTTATAGTGGTTCAGCGCTGATTGCCTACGTCCACTTTGAATACTCTCTTTATTGCTTCACAATTCACTTGATTACAGTTACAATCAGTAAGAAATTAAAAGGGATCAGAAAAGAATAAAGGAAGTTGGTTACAATAATGACAGAGCTTCACTTGCAACCCCAAAAGTCCCTCAAAATGGCCCCCCGTGCCTCTAATTATAGATGAAGGCAGCCTTCAATCTGACTGAAACTTCGGCATCTGGATCTCCTTGACCATATGGGCCCACCATAGGGAGGGCTAGGACCAACTATCAGTGGATAGGGGTCGGTACCGACCCCTCCATGAATCAAGTTTAGGCTAGCGATCCCTATGGTAGCTTCCTCTTGGTCTATAATGACGGCGTTTCAATTATCAAGGTGATTGGATGCATGGAGCTCTAGTTCTCGTAATACTTTAGTTGGAATCTTAACTTGGTCTGGATTGTGCCGAACCCTCCTAGTCCCCTGATGTATGCCGACCCATATCTAAGCCTTGCTAGGAACACTATGCCGATCCACATTTCATGAACCATAACCTGTCGATCCATATCCTACAAATGAAACATGTCGATCTCTTTTGCTTAACTATACCATGTCGATCCGTATTGCTCTAGCCTTATCCTACTAACCCTTATTTCCAGACTTTCAACATGCCGACCCCTCTAGCTTTATCATGCCGACCCATTAGCTTACGAACATATCATGCCAATCCCTTCCACTAACCATCAATATGCCGATCCCACTGGTTTTACAACCTATGCGACCCCCCATCATCTTAATCATATGGTGAACCATATCCTCTACACATATTATGCCGAACCATGGCCATATCACATCTATACTGATCCATCCATATTTCATCCAATTTGTCAAACATTCATGCCGACCCCTATTCCAACCAAATTAAACCCCATAATCCGACATCCCGCATCATCCGTCTATTAACTCCATTTATCCTGGGTCTGATACAGCTACTTGGACATTATATTTTGGTCATATGGCTGTTGTCTCGTGATCATCTTTTCCATCAGCAGTCGAGTCTGGTCCTTATAATTCGATCTATGTAGCCGAGTCAAAACACCAGGTAACAATTGCCCCCCCCAAAGTACGTCTTGTGAATAACATGACGTTCTTTGAATTGAAAAAAATCCAGTTTTTCGGGAACAAGCCTATCCAATTTCCTAGTTGATAATTGGTCCTCTATTAACCTTCGATGATACAAATCCGACATTGTACTACATTAGTATGCACATATTTGGTCATAGGAAGTCTTCAGGTTCTCTCCTGATTTGACATCAAGCTTGATCGCCTCAAGCTAAACCGCCACTTCAGTGACTTTCAAAATGTTGAATTCATAAATCTCTTTCATGCATGCTCATACACATGCTTTTGTCATTGACTTCCGGACAGGTTCGGCCGTTCGTTGGTCTTTGCCAAGTTGTTTTATTCTACATGCTTCTATTTACAGTCTAATCCTCACGATATCGGTTGCCATTCGGTTTTTCAAACATCCGCTATTTCCTTCTGCTTTCCATTTTTTATTGCATTATTACATATACATTTTTATTTTTATTATATATATATATATTAAAAAAATAGGAGGGGTCGGCATTTGGTATGTCGATCCCTCGGTGCGTCTGCATGGATAGGGTTTGGCTAGCCTCGGGGTTGATCCCTCTTTAATCTTTTGACCGAGTCACTTGGTAAGATCGGTTCTCCTCCCCCCTCTTCATCATCCATATAAAAACTCGCACCTCTCTCCTTTCTCTCTTTACTTTCACTTCTCCAATACTTAGCCCCTTTTCTGTTTGCACTTCACCCAACCGATCGGTTTAGAAAGAAGACAAGCTTCTCTTATAAACTTAAATCCAAGTGTGAGACCACACTTTCGATCTTCACCACTATCAGTTCGTCCCAAATCCAAGTTTTGACCTCGCAATCTACATCAAATAGGTATAACCTCCTCTCACAATTACATCAGCTGAGTCGTGGATTTAGGGTGTCACGTACGTTTGATCTTAGGCGAGCGAGTCAATGGGCTTAGTTAGATCAGACGAGTTTAAGGGAGGAGGAGAAGGCACTGAAGAAGGAAGAGAAAGGAATAGGGAATGAGGAAGAAAGAGCGATGAGGGAAAGAGGGAGGTAGATGGAGGGATCAGTATTAGGCTGTACTTGGCTATTTGATGATGCGATGGGAAGAGCTGGCGTAGGGGATCGGTATTGATAAGGATCTTGCGAGGGGTCGGTGTAAAGGCTTATCCACAGGGATTAGTTTAGGAATTAAAAAGTAGGGTTCGTCTTAAAGTAGGTTAAGTATAGGGATTGGCAACTAGGCTAGAAGGAATCATAGGGTTCGGTAGTGAGAGTCAAAACATAGGGATCGGTATGTAGGCCAACAGGAAGGGGTTGGTATTGCCAGATGAGTTTAAGTATAGGGATCGGCTGTGAAGCTAGGGTATAGGGATCGGCATCTAAGGTAGGGATCGATGTTGATTATAAAGAGCATCTTAACTCAATTCATCCAAAAATTTAACTGCATACTGTCTTGCCCGAACATAAAATGACTCATAACAACGTGACTTGCATATTTGGACCAAAGGACTTAAGTTTGAACGAACAAATTCTCGGTCTACCTAACATGAACTAAGCATAAAATCAGCTAAACAAACTTGAACAATGGACTTCATAAAACATAACATCAACATACGATCCTAAAGCTTTGGTTGCCGATCAACTTTCACGTCGTTCGAGATGGTCAGCGATAACGGTCTCTCTGGACGAAACCTCTAAGCTTTGACATTTTACTTTCTCTTCTCTGTTTTCAAATTGCCTATGTTGATTTCATATTGCACTGCACTAGTTCACACACGACACGGGGGGACAGGTTATTATTTCTAATATTGATTGTCTACTGAGTATAGCTGACATAGATCCCAAGTCACACGAAGCGCTCAACCATAATGTCTTCTAGATCGGCTGTGAGATCAAGCTCTGCCACCCAATCAGACAAACCTGCTCCGAGTCACCAAGCAGAACAAGTAGAGACATTTGACCCACAAGAAAATCTGTTTCCTAACATTCTAGTTTTTCCTACAGAAGTTATTGACTCGACTCCCGATGCCGTTGAGAGCGCCATTATCCTGAACAATCCGGCTGACTCACAAGTGTCTAGAATCAGCGAAGCCGCTCTTCGTCGATTATGTTCCATCCATGGGATTCCTTTCGAAGACGTTCTAGTTCCATCGAGGCAAGATAAACCTCACTTGCCCCCAGCTGGATATACTGCTTGTAACAAGTTCATGTGCTGGGCCGGATGCGTGCCTCCCTTCAATTCTTTCATCTGGGAAATATTAAGATATTTGGGATTGCTCCTACTTAACTGCACCCCAACAGTTATGCTTTTATCATGACACTTTTCTTCTCTTTATGAACTTCTATTCAGTCCGCCAACTCCCAAAGACATTCGATACATCTACAATTTCAAAAGATGGACTGATAGTCCTTCATACGTCTTTCTCGAACCCTTTCCCAAATGACAGGTCTTAACGAGCGCATGGAATAAGCTCTCCCTATTCAAACACGAATGGTTCTATATACGGTTTCCTCCCAGCTTCGCAAGAAGATGGTTGGAAGTACGTAAGTTCTATTTATGCCTTCGTCTTTAATTCAAAGATTCAAGTCGCAGCCTCTTTCTTAATCGTACTAATATATTTAATTCTTTCAGGTGTCTGCCCTCGACCTAAAGGCGTCGAGTATTCCAGGGCTATCGCGGCCGTTCATACCACTCCCGTTGAGGATTGGGACATCAAACTCCTTGTCACTAATGAGCTGCTCTCATTGTTCGAGCTCTTGGAAGACGGCCGCAAAATGGGCTTCCCGGTAGCAAAGTGGTCCTAAGAATTGCTGTTGAAAGAAGGGTAGTAGCAAGTAACCCCGTGGTGCCCCCAGTTGAGGGGACCCGGGAAGACATTGAAGAAGGAGAAATAAGAGAATTTCAAAATGCAGGTGTGAGAGACGAAGTTGTAGGCCCCGAAAAAGCACCGGTAGTTGAAGCGCCACAGACCAGCCAAACGCAAACTCCCCCGAAGAGGAGAAAAAGGTTGGTGTACAAGTTGCTGAAAAGCAAGGCCGAGGCAAACCCGGAATTTGTCATAACCCCAATCGAAAAGGAATCGTCTTCCCAGCAAATGGAAAGTTCGTTGAAGGGACTCTCTGACATTCCGATTTCGGATGATTTATTAAATTACAACTTCACTAACCTTGAAGTCGAAGGGCTTAACTCTCCTACAAGAAGCAGTGAAGGCGTGCAACCTTCCACCAAGGGGAGGAAACTCTAATGAGTAAAGCTAATGTTACTGGTCCGTCGGGGGGAAACACTAGGACACGCACAAACACTCGCACTCCACCATCCACTTTTGATTTACTCTTCACGTTACAACTTCTAATATACTTCTATTCGGCTCTTTTTATAGGTGCAATGTCACACACACACGCTTTTGATCACCTTCGAGGCTCTTCCACTTACTATTGCTCGGGGCGAGATTCCGAATCTGGGAGATGTAGAGGCAAAGACGAAGGGTGAGACAAAGATTATTATTCTCGAGAATCCTCTTCCTTGTCCAGACGGAAATCTCAAACACACACTCCCCGCCATATCGATCCATCAAAGCCTCCTGTTCACAGCGGAAACAAATCCTCTCATCGAGGTTCCCAAGCTACTGTCCCCACAATCAGCACTTCGGGTCATCAAGTACAAGGAAATCGCGCAAGCGCCATAAGCTCCCGCTAGTTTCTTCTGAACAACTCGTGCCGGTTCCTGTCCATGATCCTACCATAGCAGAGAGATTAGCTGAACTCAAAGCTACCTTCCCAAAAATATGCTTTGACGGGCTCAAGTTCCTCCCTTCCATACACGTCATTCCTGGAAGTGCCAAAGAGAGCTCATTAGCATGCATGAATGATGTGTATGTCCAGCATGAAGCGTTTATCCACTTAGCTGAGAAAGTCTCCGAAATTTCCACTAAGAGCCAGCATGAAATTGATTGCCTCAAGTTGGAGACTATCCATGACAAAGACATCATCAAACATCAATATGCTGAGCTGATTGAATATAAAGCTTAACTTGTCGTAGCAAAGAAGAACGCGAAGGAAACAGCTGAGGTAGTAAGTCATTTGGAAACTTCGCATAAAAAGGAACTAGATGTGGCACTCCATCATAGTGGCACCTTGACTTTAGAGAAGGACTCCTTACAAAAGGAGAAAGACGCCTTAGCTCGCCGTGTTGAGGAGCTAGAAAAATTATTGTTTAAAGAAAGGGAGGAAAAAATTGAGGCACAGGAAGATTCGTAAAAATATTGTGAGGAGATTGTTAAAACAAGGAATTTAAAAACTAAGCTTGTTGAGCAACTCGCCCAGATCGAAATCTTGAAAGAAGCAGCCCGTGAAGAGGGCAGAAAAGAGGTGCTTACAAAATCCAACTCCCAAGTTGAGTCTGCCACCGAGTCCGGTAGGGAAGAGATCAAGAACTTGTTCAATCCGCTCATTGTCGAATATAATGCAAAATTTCTCCTTCACCGCGACTTGACCTTCCTAGGCGAAGGCTATGTCGAATCGCTTGCCGAAGCTTGGGAGATCATCACAAAAATCAAGAAAGAAGAGTTGGGAGTGGCTGAGCTTGATGAAGAGGCACTAGCGCGAGAAGTGCTCTGAGGAAATGAGCCGTCTGACTTGGCTGCCATGAAACTTCAATTCTGCAAAGCTTCTACACCAACTAAAGAAAGAGAAGATATCGTAGGGTCTTCTGGAAATGAACCCAAGGGTCCTTCTCCTACTCAATTGGCTGGGACGTCATCTTCTCTACCCACGGAGCAACACGTCGATTATGATCCAGACATGCCTGGACTTGGCCCATACACGTTGTCTCCCATACTTGAAGGGAGCACTCCGATGACAACAGAGAGCCAACCGGATGCTGGTATCGTACTAGATGTTCTTGAATTCAAAAGTTCTTATTTTTGCCACATAACAGTCGTCGACTAACGCCTATGATTTAACTAACTTTTGCAGGCCACCCCGGTCCAGAGCAAACTCCTAAGATCTATTTCTCCACAGAGCAGCAAGAGAAAGTGGCCAAGGCTCCAGCTGTTGCAGATATTCCATAGCCCGATGCTCGAGTCATCGATGCGCTTTAGTAGGATAAGCCTGAAGATCCGTCCCTTGGCGAGGAGTGGGACGATGTAGTAATCACGGGTGCCATGGAGCATACTGCCAAGAGCAGTATGAAGGAGCAGATCGAAGAAGAAGAGAGACTGAAGCGCGAAGTTAAAATTGAACCCGTTGAGGCCGCGGCTGAAGATCCTATTCCTGCGCCTTTGTAGGTAATTCCACCTAGCGGGACAATTCCTGTCGAAATTCCTCCTTCTTCAATCGTCTCGGCCAAGGGTAGCAAAGGATCCCAGAAAAAACGCTCGACTGATTCAACTCCTGAAAAGCCTAAGAAGAAGAAGAAATCAAAGAAATATTTAATGTTTTGTTTATTGTACATAGTTTGGATATGTTAGGCGTATGTTTCCTTTCTTGGTAGTAGGCAGATGAGCACGGATCCCGAACTTTTGAATAATTTGTAAGGAATCTCTGAGATTGTGAATAAAAGTTTTTGTTTTTTGATTAACCATCGTGTGAATCATTACTTCAACAGTAGAGTAATTTCTTCCCATTTCGTGTACTTGTGATAATTTTCACAAGTCTTGTTAACAATTCACTATCTCGATCTCGAAGCCTCTTCATAGGCGCCATCTTAAGACGTAAGCAATGTCGAGCCGGAACTGTAACTAATAGTTGTATCTTGCCACTAACACTTCGAGTCTCTTCTGTCGATTTGAGATCGGAACTCATGGGATAGAGAACAATCGAAAACTCGTCCGTACACCCGTTGGGTTTTCGAGTTAGCTTGTGGTCTTTAGAATTTTTTGGTCCGCAGTCGAGGACTTAGAATTTTTAGTCCACGGTCAGGGACTTAGAATACTCTAGCCTGCAGTCAAGGACTTAGAGATTTTCGTCAAATCGTTTATACTCTAGTCCACGTCAGGAACTTAGAGTACTCTAGTCCGCAGTCAGGGACTTAGTGATTTTCGTCAAATCATTTATACTCTAGTCCGCAATCAGGGACTTAGAGTACTCTAGCCCGCGGTTGGGGACTTAGAGATTTTTGTCAAATCGCTTATACTCTAGTCCACAGTCAGGGACTTAGAGTACTCTAGTATGCAATCAGGGACTTAGGGATTTTCGTTAAATCATTTATACTCTAGTTCGCAGTCAGGGACTTTGAGTACTCTAGTCTACAGTCAGGGACTTAGAGATTTTCGTCAAATCGTTTATACTCTAGTCCGCAATCAGGGACTTACACAACACCAAAAAGGTGTATTTGAAACGAATATAGTCGTTACAAATGAAATTTATAACAGGTATAGTCGTGAGAGGTACATGCGTGAGGTATGTCGTCACAAATATTTATAACGGCCTCTACCCGTTATTAGATATATCACTTACCAACGGACTTTGTCGTTAGAAATCTAAATTTTTGTAACGAAATAGTTTGTTATTAGTTGCATCGGTTTGTAATGGGTATTTTCCATTACTTAGTTTCCCCTTTCATGGTGGAAGAAGGGGTTGTCATTCTAAATTATCACGACCTTGTCTATTACAAATTTCATCATTAGTAACGCACTTATTCGTTACAAATTTCATCAATAGTAACGACTATGCTCGTTATAAATTTCATCTTTAGTAACGAACATGTTCGTTACAGCTACCAAACCATGTAGAGCTGCATTTTTGCTAGCATTTACACTACAGAATTGTCTATTATAATATAGTAGGTACATACATATCAAAAATTAAAGGAAGATTCGAAATTAAAGGAAGATTCAAAATTTCACAAGTTCATCATACATAACTAAAGAGTATGAAATCAAAATATTACAAGTTCTAACATTACTTCAAAATAAATTCTAGATCCTACAAACAACGAACACGACACTCAGGCCAAATAACAAAACCTCCATCAATTATATCAAATAGCTTGTAATTACCATTTTGTCGTGCTTCATAAATAGGTGCTTCTGGATCAAACACTTTCTCCACCCATACAACTCTTTCCCCATTCATCACCTCTCTATGGTGGCATATTTTCTTTGTCCCAAGATGGCCCTTAGCAACCTCTTTCAACTCTTCTGACAATAAGACTACAGATTGCCTATCTCTTGTGGAAGATCCAATAGCACCATTGGATTGAACACCCAAGCTAGCTCTAGGACTATCATGCTGACTGTTGGAAGCAACTTCATTTCTTGGTGTCGCATTCCCTCCAAACTGATTCATAAATTGTAACAAACTTTGTTGCATACTCATCATAGTCGAATGCATCGATCTAAATTCTTCGGTTAGTCTATTTTGATTGTTCTCCATCTTTGCTTTCCATTTTCTATCTTCATCTTCCTTGAAATTAGCTATTGCTTTTGATGCTTGTGTAAGCTTCACTTGCTTCATAGTCGATGTAGAGCTAATTGCACGACAATAGTTTTTACTTTTCTCCTTTCCAAACACTTCAGCAATGGGATCATTCTCAAAATCTTCAAAACTTCTACTTCCATTGCTACTATTGACACTAGAGTTTTCCTTTTGTCTTTCCTCCGCTGCTTCAACTAATTCCTGCATAATACCTAAATAAATTATAAACAAAAGTTGAACTTGAAAATATTTTGCATATTAAATGAAGTAAAAGCATAAACTAAAGAATATACTATTAATATCTTGCATATTGGTTGATAGAAAATGATGAACATGTGAATACTATAAAATATCCAGAGTGGGGCATTAAGAACTGAGTACAATAGTTAAATAGCATTCAGGACCAAGTTAGTCAGTGCTAAGTAAAGGAGTTTAGTTAAAAAATGCAAGAAGGTAGGAAGGATTTTTGACATTTGCATACGCAACAAAACTTCTGGCGAGACCATCCATTGGCTTAGATGGCATCACAGTTTGTTACACACATACATGTGCAACTCATGTAGACCTACCTAGATTCAAGTACCAACACACCTACTGCGACAACCTAATGAGCACATCAAGTTTGTTGCAATTCATCCACATGCAAACCTACTCAAACAGTCGAGCTCTACATTCTGCTACTCTTTCGGATCCTTAAGACATCAATTTGATAGTAGGAGAGAACACAACTCAAGCGCAAATGCATTACAAAACAGCTACTTTAGAAATGCAACCCAACTTCTTCTGTAGTTTGTCCATCTTGATAGATAGTGTATACACGGTTCCTAGACAGTACATCTGTCATTTAAAACTAGCAGATAGTGAAGATATTACCAAGTCCAGTGGTAAATAATGTAACCACTTGATGAAATAAAGTGGAAAATAGCATTAATAGAACAAATAAGGGGACGACTGGAGAGACATCAGGTCTCCAGAAGCAATAAGAAGATGTAGCTAATAGTTTGAAGAACTTAGGTATAAGTGATCACTAATTAGCCTATTCATAATTTATTTGTATACTGTAATTTATGAAAAAAATCATTATATAAAATAGTTTAATCAAATTATGTCTTATAACTTAATAGTTTTAATTATTTGGCAGCTTAAAGATGTCTCTAAACAGTTTAGGGAGCCTGAAACTGAGAGCAAGGGTGATTCGGTTGTAACAGAACAAACTTCTTCAAAGATGTCTCTAAGAACAAAATCTCTGAAGTAGGTTAATAACCATTAATTCCTACAATACATGTGAGCAATTCAGTACAACGTGGCACTCTCACATTGTTATATCCAGGAATAATTTGTTCATTTTCATTATGCTTGCATTTAAATTATAACTTGTTAATAACTAGATCAATTCTGCCTTTTGTAAGAAATAGTCTGGTGATAAACATTTGTTGCATTTCTTTTATATAATTCTACCCAACTTAGGCATAATTCTGTCTTGCTTTACTATTCAAACATATTAGCATGAAAAGGTAGAAACACACTCCACTAAATAGGAGAGAATCGCGGAGACTTAAAGAAGACGGACGCCCTTGAACTGACAACCATCTTTGGTCTGGTTGAACATCTTCATTCACTCAAAAAGGACAAGGTTATCTATCTTTCAGAAATAGCAAGTAAAACATGATGGTTGTTATTAACATTTCCTACAGCAACATTGAATACTGTGCTTATAGTTTTTTTTCTTTCTAAGAATATTCATTAGTGAATACTTGAGTGACATAAACCTACTAAGACTGAGTACTCAACTTTGGGACATGAGGGTATATGCAGTTCATTTTTCCATCGGCTAAATATTCATTTTTCCATCTGTTTTAAAACTGAGTACTCAACTTTGTACTCGGTTTTTAAAACCGAGTATAGTTTGTACTCAGATTTAAAATTAAGTATCGTACTTGGATTTTAAGAAGAACCTCCAATTGTCCGTGAAAGTGTGGAGGTGCAAACTGCAAACTGTTTTCATCAAGTGCATTTTTATTTTTTAATTGTTCAACTTAATTAATTAGCATTTGTAGATTTCAAACCTGATAGTTATTTTTCAACATCAAAATGAAGCATAAACAAGCCTTAAACTGTAAACTTCATGATACAAAGAACAAGTCTTGAATAGATGTTGAAGTACTTACAAATTTTTCGGCAGCACATAGAATCATCTTTCCCGTTTTTCTACTTGTATGAGCCACTTTCCATGCCACTGTACGTGTGATCTTCTGTCCTGGATTCTCAGCTGCCTGCATTCGAATAATTTCATAAAGTATATTTTTGTCACTGAAATATTAACCTAAAAAATGTTTTTACATACCAATTCTTCATATAGTCTAAGATAAGGTTTCCTTCCCAATGTATGAGTTAGAGTACTTTTGGCCTTGTTTCCGGAATTTGTCTTGCATTGTTTCATTTTCTTGTCACTATATTCGATGTCAACAAACCTCTGCCACCATACTTTATCAACGTCATCAGGACGACTATTAAGTGCAACATGTTTGGGCATGAGTTGTCCATCTTTTTTGAGGAATCTCTGACGTACCGTTGATTTGAATGTTCGATGACGTTGTGAAAATTTCTTCTCCAATATTGGTCTAGCTACCATGGGGTCGATATTCAAGTCAAACTCTTTCTGTTGAAACAAAAAAAATCAAATAACAATGTCAATTTTTTGTAGTCTCATTTAAATACATAAAAAATCAACAAGTTATTGTGCAAGTATGTTATTGTGCAACCAACAAAATCTCCTTTGCTATTTTTGCTTTCGAAATTTCTTTATCGATTCAATGAAATAAAAATAATAGGAATAAATGAAGTGGGGACAATGATAGGCATACATCGACAAGTAACCAAACGGTGACTAGTTGTAGATGAACCAGACAAAACAGATTCAAGCATAATGAAGTATAAACAGTTACGAATAAATAGTTAAATATATTATGAATAAACAGTTACGTACCATTAGTGCTTTCCACAGGCTATCTTTGAAAACAACATCTACATCATTCCATCCTTCATAACCAATCGGAATGAGAGAACGAAGCAAAACACCACAACGAGAGGCCCATTTTGCATCACTGCTTTTTTCACCTTCTAAGTCCACAATTATTGAGTACTTTTTATTTGGAGGGGGAGGAGGAACATCAACTTCCTCTGCGTCATTTGTATGTAGTGACGTGGCATTACAATTGCCTGACATTCTACAATGCAAATAATTTAAAGACGATGAATGCATATTAAGGCATAAAAGAAAATTTGTAGGATAATGGCTCATCCAAGATGGAGAACATAGAAAAAGCTTAATCCATGTTTATTTATAGTTCATACCAATTCATATTTGTAAAAGGTATCAATTATACACAAAAAGATTAAATCATAGCATTAATATGATGCGTTCAAGACAAGTGTAATAACTTCAAAAATATTCAACAATAGAGAAACATACCCAAGTGTATAGTAATCAATACAACATTGTAACAAGTAAACAAAATAATTATTGTTCAATCAAGTGTGTCTATTTTGATTCGATACATTTCAACAATGCAGTTAAATTAGGCTGCTCCTTCAAAATAGATTGAAAGCTCATTGGCATCTCATAATCATCTATGCTATCAGTCATGCGCTTAGGCGAGTGTTGTATGATGGACCAATTAGGATCATTCATGTCGCTTATGTAAAAGACTTGACTTGCTTCGGACGATAGAATGACGGGCTCGTCATATTCTCCACTACTGCTTTTCAATTTCCTTAGATTCACCATTAACAAATTGGAGTCACTACAAATCTTACAGCTATTTGATTTATCTGCTACATTGATCCAATCACAGTAGAATACTACATGTTGAGATTCATAATAATCAACTTCAATAATCTCTTTGATAACACCATACCACGTAGTATCATCATCCATAGGATTTAAATCTTTCGCACTTGCAACAAATGTTGTAATCGCATTCATGCAAACACCACTATTTTGGGTTGATAATGTGTTATCATAATGTTGTGGAGAGAATATATAACCATTGATTCTATACTTAAGATGAGTTCTAGCTTCCCATTGTGGTCCACTAACATAACGCCACAACATTGAATCCATGCTTTTTTCTTCAATTAGCTGTTAAATCCACTGAAATATATTAAACACTATTATTTTTATTATTAAACTATGAACTAGGAAGCAAGTTCAACAAACCTTATTGTGCAACCAATCAATAAATTCAGATTGTACTACCACTTCCGCCTTTGTCTATAGTTTTTTTTACCACGCTGAGCATCTTCTAAGGACAACCGATACTCGCTACAAATTATAAGTAATATTCTCAATAAATATAATGTTATACCTTACGAAATGCACAAAAAATACAAACCTATAATAATCATCTAGATCTGGTATGTCAATTCTGAAAAGTATCCATCTTCGAATCTGCGTACGTTGCACACTAGATAACTTGATATTTTTGCCTTCCCTAATTGAACATTCGTATATATCATTGTCGTTCTCATCCAAAAATGACGCTTGTGTAGAACTATGATTACCCATACGTGGATTTGGCATATATTCCATTGCATATCTAATAGATTCTGAAACAAGATACGCTTCGGAAATTGAGCCTTCCACATATCGCTTGTTACTTGGTATGTTCTTACACTCCTTCATAGCTCTAGTCAAGAAACAAAAAATATATTATCTTATATTTATATTTTTAAATATAAAACAAGTAATTTTATAAAGATGTATCGTACCTCTCAAACGGATACATCCATATATAATTAACAGGTCCACAAAGTAATGCTTGATCAGCTAAATGCAACATTAGATGTATGCTTATATCAAAGAAGTGAGCAGGAAAGTAGTGAACCAACACACATAACGCCTCTGAAATCATATCTTTAGCAGCTTGGACATGCTCTCGAACTAAAACCTTCGAACAAATAATTTTGAAGTATAAACATACTTGCAAAATTGCACGTCTTAAGTCGTGACATTTTGGATGGGCATGTTGAACCATGATTGGAAGAAAATATTGAAGAATGATATGATAATCATATGATTTTATAATGCTCAAGCTAGGTGGTTGAACGTTGACTAAATTTCCTATCTTTGTTGAAAAGCATGATGGAAGATTTGCACCTTTTAAGACTTGGCAGCATTGAATTTTGTAAGTCTTATCAAATGCAAACTTGGAAGATTGTTTCCTATCAAAAAACAAGTTAATAAGATGCTCCGCTACATTCTTTTCAGTATGCATCACATCAATCGTATGTCGCACTTTATGACTACTCCAATACTCTAAGGTAAAAAGAATCAACTTCTTATACCACGTTGGTCTTTCTTCATTGTCATTCTCATTTACAAAATGATCTTCATCACCATCATCAAATTCTTTACGTTTTAATTTTTTTTTTACCCGGTACATATTTG
Organism: Allium fistulosum; assembly: GCA_030737815.1. Lineage (NCBI taxonomy): Eukaryota > Viridiplantae > Streptophyta > Magnoliopsida > Asparagales > Amaryllidaceae > Allium > Allium fistulosum. The sequence continues at coordinate 75,313,423 of CM060903.1, forward strand.
ATATGAGCAAGCTTTTCCAAAAGTGCCGATCCTACCAATCGTGTGGGAGGTTCCTTATGCTCTACATCTTTGTACCATCCATGTTTCAATGCTCTATATGGATGACCATTATTCAAAAATCTTCTATACTTTGTATAAACAATCTTATTACCAATATGTTCTGACTCGGTCTCAGTAGCACAAACCAGACATGCTTTGTAACCATGTGTCACACAACCGGATAAATTTCCAAATGCTGGTAAGTCATGAATCCCCACAAAAGCATCGCTCTCAGTGTAAATTGCTCTTTCTTATCCATGTCAAATGCAGGCACTCCTATCCAAAGTTGCTTTAACTCATCCATAAGAGGTTCTAAGTATACATAAATGTCTTGGCTTGGTGCTCTAGGTCCAGGAATCAACAAACATAACATTTGAAACTCGGGTTTCATACATAATGAAGGGGGCAAATTATATGGGATCATGTACACGGGCCAACAACTATAACTTTTAGATTGAGCTCCACTAGGATTAAATCCATCAGTAGCAATGCCAAGCCAAACATTTCTTCCGTTAGTAGCAAAATCCGGCCATCTATTTTTAAGCGATCTCCATTCAGCCGAATCAATAGGATGGCGCATGGAGTCCCAAGAAGGCTTTGCTTCACTATGCCATAACATTTTTTGGGCTATCCAAGGTACAGTGTACAACCTAGTTAATCTAGGAATAATGGGAAAATATTTCAAAACTTTTCTTGGTTGTTTTGTGACTTCGACTATTTTCCCATGTTCTTTAACTTTAAATCTCGAAGTATTACAGTGCGGACATTCCAATGCATCTTCATACCCCTTCCAAAATAATATACAATCATTTTCACAAGCATGTATTCCTTTTACATTCATTCCTAGATCTTTTAATATTTTTTTCTGTAGGGTACTTATCGGGTAGTGTATTTTTCTTTGGAAGCCATAGTTTCAACCTCTTCAACAACTCGGTCATACTGTTTCCTAACCAGTTGAATTCTTTTTTCAAGCCATGAAGCTCTATGAGGACACTTAATGTTGTAAGACCATCTTCACAAGAAGGATATAATTTTTCACTTGCTTTTCTTTTGTATTCATTATACTTTTTTTCATGGTTTCCACCAAAAGTTGCTTGTGTGCCATGAGATAATCCATATACATCATCAACAAGATTTCCAAGACCACCTTCTATTGGGTTTTCCTCTTGAAATTGATGAGACACGAAATCATCATTGACAACATGGGGTGTAGGATTGACCATTACTTCAATGCCATTACTTTCTCCATGAAAAAACCATTCATCGTATGCTGGATCCATACCATAAAGAATTAAGTGCTTCTCAACTATTTCAAAAGGCAATTTTTTAGAATTTCTACACTTTATACAAGGACAACAGCATATTTCAAAATCAGGTGATGAATGACGCTTCACGAAATTCATAAAATATCGAACACCTTGTATATATTTGTTTGTGTTCCTATGTCGAATTCTGATCCAATCTCTCGAGGTAGCATCTGACATTAGCAAAAACTCGTGGATCACCTAATTCATTATGAAAATAAAGATTATTGATTCAATGTCGTTTCTTATATGAATGGAGCAAAAGCACATATAATAAAAGCACATATATTATTGATTATTGTATAATGTTATTGTATTTGCTACTAAACTATTAGGAAGTTGTTGGAGCACTGCATGTATGAAATTGACTACCCACTTGTGTAAATCTTGGTCTATCGATGGGATAACAATCCTGGATATGGCCCATCAGGGATCATTTTCAATCCGGCACTCCTATTGAACTTTATATTTTCTATTTTGTCACAGTAAAAAGAAACCATGCCAACCCCACTAAGGCCAATCTAGAGGGGAGTCCACTAAGCCTAGAATGTTGGACAATCCATTAAGGACAAGGCAATATAAAATTTAATTCTGTTGTATTACATATGGATAGTAAATAAATGTAGAATGTTAAAAGAAGACATGTTGTCAAATGGTTGGTGTTATGTCCATCAGAGTAGAAATCAAAAGGTTCAATCCTTCTAACATAGTATGTTTTCCCAAGTTTTGAAAATTAAGCATCTAAAAGTTATTATAAAAAGCTTTTCACATGCGGAGGGGAGAACAGTGTATTAGAAAATTTGTTAAACTATTAAAGTTGCTTTCATAAACAACATTAACTAAATCTGAAGCATACGATGTCACAAATCCAATGAATCTACTATTAATTACAATTATAATGCAATGAATGAATAAAAAATTAAGTAGTAAAAGTAAGAGAAAACAAACAATATAAGTAACTCAGCAGATTTATATTGGTTTCGATGTTTCGCAAATACTGTATGCCCAGTCCTATAGCAATTCTCTAGGGTACTTCACTATACCCCTTGCCTTGACAGCAAGAAGAGAACATTTTTCTTGCATAGAAAGAGAAGTTCTACTATCTCATACTGAGACACCGATACTATTTAACAAGTGTTTCTTAAATTTTGGTGCTAACAAGTTATTCATTTCTTGTAGAGGATGGGTACTATAGCTTTCATAAATCCGATATTGAAAATATCAATTTTCTCAAACAATATGAGCAATTTCCTGTGGTGCTAGACTGGGTTTTAGGAAACGAGACTTGCAAAGAAGCAAAATTGAACAGGTCAGGGAACTATGCATGCGTTAGTTTAGAAAGCACTTGTATGGACTCTCAGAATGGGCCAGGTTATACGTGCGGTTGTAAGCACGGTTATGAAGGCAATCCTTATATCCATAATGGATGCACAGGTATAATCAGATGATGTCTTTCTGTCTCATTTATTAGTTAGAAATCTATACATATTTGTCTATTTTCCCACTGGATAGATTTTAGTGAATGCAAAAAATAAGATGCTAGATAAATTTATCTATCTAGATGTTGATGCTATAAATATATCTAATGGGATATTTGTACTTATGATTATGGATAGATGTTGATGAGTGCAATACTCAAATGATGCCCAGTCCATGCTACGGTGACTGCTACAATATACCAGCTGGAAGCTATCAATGTTTGTGTCCAAAAGGAACATATGGGAATGCATCCATAGAAGGAAATTGTACACCACCACCATCACCACATAAGCTTACAACTATTCAAATCGTCATTATAATTACTGGTATTTTTTCTTTTCTGTTTCTTTCTGAAAGTTAAATAATTTATTAATTCATAGTCTACTATTGTCAAGGACGCAATCGGAAATAATTTAAATTTCCGCTAAAGGCCAAGGTGAAAATAGTAAGACGTTTTGTTAGGTTTCTGGATAGTTATACCTATAAACTTTATGCTACTCGACAATAAACTACTAATGCCCATATGCAGCAAGTCTCTCTACTCTGCTTTGGCTGCTATCATGTATTTAATACATGGAAAAACAAAGCTAGACAGGGCAAAAGAGAAATATGTAGTGAAATATGGAGAAAAACTCTTAAAGGTGCAATGCAACCATGTCACACACGCTTTGTGTATGTGTTATAGCTAGAATTGAAGCCACATATGTATACGCGGACAAATACAATATTAATGGCATAGTCACCCATTTCCCAGTGCCTTGCTCTTACTACTCAAAACAGAAGACATTTTTTTTTCTAAAAAAGGAAAGAAAGCGAGCACTATAAAAAATGTCTTAAACTTACATGTTATAGAAGCCGGAGGATGATTATTGTACGCACCTTTGATTTGATGGTCATGGTGATGGTTTCACGACAACTCTTCAGGCCAAATATTAAGATATCATTCTTGTAACCCTTCCAAAATCTGGTACAGTGTTGTTCCTTATCCTAAGGAAAACAAAAGAATCTATGAATTTTTTAAAGAAAAGGTTGTTCCAGTACTGCAAGGTAAGAGTATTTAGTTGCTTAACATAACAAAGGGAAATAAACAGACTAGTGAAGATTTGTAAATGTATTGAATTTTAAAATAAGAATACATAGGTGACTGCAAACAAACACCAAAAGAAAAGGATCAGCATAAAGTTGAACAGTATCATCAGTTGTTCAGGCAAATTAAGCATCATTTGAATTAAATCTCATAAATAGCGTCGTACAAAAAAAATTCATTTATAGGTACAACATGGCTTAAAGCACTTTAGTTTGGGATATCATTATTTATAGTTTTCAGTGACAAAAGTTAACCTGTTGCTTAAAATATATTGTAAATGGAACAAAGTTTTTCTATAAGAAGACTATCATACCATTAACGCCATTTATACCATTAGTGGTTAAAATAAGTTACAATAATGTTAATTTAGAGTCAAACTTTTCTTAGGATCTAAAAGTTATGTAATTTTTAATGTTATCGCTATCAGATAAAAATCCGCATTTTTAAAAATACATGTAAGCAATGAAATAAGTGTTAAAAAAACAGAAATTTTCGTATCCCCATTTTTGTATGGGTTTATGTCTTGCCATGACATACAAAAAAGAATTGGATCTAAAAAAATTCATTGCTATTTAAATTTTGTTATCTTTTAGTAAAGCAACATTACTGAATTACAGTAGAGTTTGCACTTGAATTTTTTCAAATAGCTCCCAGCTAGGACGAAAGCATTGTAAAATTAGCATGTAGAAATGGTACTAATTAATTTTTAGTAATTATGACTAAACATAGATGCTAGCTAGCATAACAAATGCTTTATGATGTTTCTTTCATATAATAAATTCAGTCTAATTTCAAATGCTAACTTTCAAATTCTAAAACAGTATACTAATTTTGCTAATCTTCTTCATGTAGCAGTTATAACCTTAATGTATACTTAAACATCAATGATTATCACAATAAATTAACAACAATGTCATAACTTTAGTTTATAAAAGTTGTTCATTCATAGCATCAAACTTCAATTTTAATTCTACAAAATACTAATAATAAAAAATCAACATTGATTCATTTCCTATTTACACACATGCGCACATGTGTGAAAAGCAAATAGGTGTACTGTGTTTCAACAGGATTAACATAAATTTTGACTAACATTGGTTAAGCTATACTCATTGCCAAAATCTCAAATCAATATATACCTTAAGTTAAATTAGTCCACTCTAATACTTGGTGACACCTTTCATTCTTACCCTCTTACCATAAACAAAAGAGATAATAAGCTACTTCTCTCTCTCTCTCCGCATATTATATTCCACTCCATTTTCCAATAAAAAGTTACGATAAAAAAGATAGAGGAAAAAAGCAAGATTAGTAGAAAAGAGTATAGTACCACTCCTGAAATAGTAACTTTGCATAATCAACCTTTTAGCCACTATCAACGATGAAAGCATATATGATTTGAACGAAAACACTAATTGCCACATTTTTCACAACTAAAGAACAGATTTTTGATACCTGCAATTTATCTTCCACTCAACTTGCAATCGACGAATGGACTAGGAAAATCGACGAATGGACTAGGAAAATCGACGAATGGAAAGCTGAATCGTATTCGGCCGAGCTTTGACTCAATTTGCAATCAAACCTGCAATTTATTCGACTAAATTGAAAACCTAAAAAATCGAACTAGAGCATCTTTGAATGTTAACAAGTATTCCCCTTTTGTTTGGCAGAAAGTGAAAATAATTTGGAGATTTGGTGGCCAAAAAAAGTGGGAAGCGTAATGAGCTTAAGCGTTGTGAGTCCAGATGTTATTTTCCATCTTTTACCCTTTTGTTTTCAATTTATTTTCATTTTTACCAAATTTTATAACGGTGTAAAGCAGTGATAAACTATTTATAGCTCCTTTTACAACGGCTTTGAAAGTTTTATAACGGGATTCACTACACCATAAACGATGTTTTGATACGGCTAAAAGCCGTATCTAATCGAATTAGATACGGCTTTTAGCCGTATCAAAATATGACGAGCTTATTATTTTGATACGGCTATTAGCCGTATCTAATGGGACAATTAGATATATCTAATTGTCCAATTAGATAAGGCTAATAGTCGTATCTAATGTATCAATTAGATACGCCATTTTAGCTGTATCTAATTGACACATTAGATATGGCCAGAAGCTATATCTAAGTACTCAATTACACATACATATATAAAATTCCGCACTCAAATGATATTAGAAAACAAATAATATTATAGGCAGTGCACATTCAAATGATTCAATAATCCGCATTGCAGTGCATAATAACTTAACAATATCATTACATAACACGAAAAATAGTACATACTAGCATTTAGTACAAATATGAAGTTAAGCTCAAAACAAGAGCTACACAAGTCACAATATCAATACAAGACCTTAAGATGTTCAATAGAACCCAGAGTATAACATTTATAACAGTGTCTCTGGCTAAACCTTTTGCAAATGAATTACTCCAAGTCTCTTGCTACACTTCTTGCTAAACCAAATAAAATTAGCTAGCACCAAAGATTGCATAAAGATCATTCATGATTCAACCTGCAAACATAAAAATGGGTATAAATTATAGTAGTACAAAAGACAGTTTGAGAAGTTTGTGTCGTACCAAAAAAATAAACGCTAATGACAGTTTGAGAAGTATATTTGCTGATACCATGAGTATATTTGCTGACAGTTTGAGAAGTTTGTGTTATACTCTTCATGTCTGATACCATGAGTGAACACATTTGCATATCATATTGGAAAAAGAAGAAATACGATTCAATTGTCAAAAATATTCAAAATATTAAAATGTATTAAAAAAGAAAGACAATTTCATTTCTTTTCAATTTGAAACCAGGCTTCTTCATTTTTCAACTAAGTCTTCTTTTGTTTTCTTTCTTCATCAAATCTGAAAAAACAGAACTACAGATCAACAAACCAGATGAAAAGAGAACAAAACTCAAAACTGAGAATTAAAATATAAAGGAGAATCAAAAGTTCAAAACAAAATCACCTCAAAATTTTCAAACTGGAAACCAACCTGAAAACAAATCAAGCTTCCTTTCAAATCTGTTTCAAGCAAGTTTAAAATCAAAACCTGGAAAGTAAACTAAAGGCCACAAACATGATTCTAAGATGCAATTCAAATTCAAAACAACAGTTTGAGTTCCAGTCTGGAAATCAAGGCATGCAGTAAATTCAAGAAGCAAATTCAAGTTCAAAGGCAACTCAACATCAAGATCAACTCAGTTACAAACCAAAATCAAAGTAAATCAGAAAACCAAGTTTTCCTAATTTTTCAAAAATCATTTATAGGCAAAACTTCAATGTTCTTCTCTGTTTCATGATTTCAGGTGAGCAAACTACCTTTATAAACCCTTAAACTTGTTATATCTGAGTAGCATGTGATCATCTATGATGTTGTGGTGTGAAATGTGTTGTATGATTGAGAATGTGCCTGCATGTTTATGAGAATATATGAGTATGCCTCGGGTTAGTTTATTGGCTTCATTAAGATAATGTAGATGGTGTTAGCTGTGGCTACATTTTCCTACGAACTACCATACTTAGAACCATTAATTAAGATAATATAAGGTCAATTAATCCTAAACGATGTTTTGATACGGCTGACAATGTTACATGTCATAACTACCTACACCAAACTTTCAAACTACCTAATCTGCTTCCTCGAACTATTTCATATTTATAAGTTGTTAGCTCCAGGATTACACGATTCATGTTACTCGTATCATTTGAAACTGAATATTATTATTTTTCATCCTATATTAGTTGCAATGGATGTGCAAAATAATGGTGTTGTTGTTGGAGTACCAATTACAAATGTTTCATATGCCACTGAAGTACTAACAACAGGAACCTGAATCTTTCTATGATTTATGTCATGACTGCAAACAATATATTAATTGGTTCATTAATTCATTTTATGGAAATATCTTTGTTTTCATTTGGGTATATTTAATCTGCAGGGCAATTAAATTGGTAAATATTAATCAAAACAGATGAGTTTTTCTTTCAAGTAAAAGCAGTCAGTAATTATTTGATGTTTAAATTAGTAGCTGATATATTTTTAGTTCAGTACAATAAATTGCAAGAATTCTTATCAACTTTTGTATGGAATTTGTAGATAGGACACATTTGGTAAGTAATTGGCTTTCCATGTTTAGACTCAAAGCAAACAACCATCTCCGAGACATCATGAATTATGGTATTTAATTTTCAAACTTAACTTATAAAATTATTACAGTCCTAATATAAATTATCTAATGCTGATTTTTATATGTTAACAGCGAATCTGAGAAAGAAAATATCTCAAGCTAGTCTGGAAATCCGTTTGGGAGGGGAGAAGAAGATATGCTGATTTTTACAAGGTGCACATGAGTTGCAGCAACATTAACAAGGCCGCGACCATCGTAAGAGTATGCTTACTTCAAAAAAGAAGCTAGTCTGGAAATCCGTTTGGGAGGGGAGAAGAAGATGGCGACTCGGGAATGGTATCGAGCAGAATCGATTTTGGCTCGTGTATTTTTCAGGGGCGTTGTTGTGGGTTAAACTGTTGAAAAGTTGACAAAGTAAAAAGAAAGAAAAGAGGGGAAAGATGACTCGAGTATTGCACGAGGATTCCCAGATTTTAGCTCGGGTTTCACTCGAGTTTTTCTAGGGTATTTGTTCTATTAGTTTTAAAAATATAAGTCAAGTTTTCCTTTAAGTTATAAACTATTTTCTCTATATAATAAATGTTGTTTAACTTAAAGTTATCAAGTTGATTTTTAAGATTTTTTAAAAGCCAAATTTAGATGATGATAAAATTTTTAAAATAATTTGTTAATAACAAATTATTAAACAAGTTCCTAAAAATATATGTATGGAACAAGCTTTCAAGTAATTTCAAAGGTTGAAATTTTAAAAGGTATAATGTTTTCAAAATTTGTTTGATTTAAAATAATTTTTATATTAATTATTTAGATCTCTGAGTGGTTCGAAATATAATGACGTAATTAAAAATAATAATTAAGATAAATGGTTTATCTTAAGTTAATTGAGATCTTAATTTAATTAAGAGGTTAGGATTAATTTATTAAGGATTAATTAATTAATATAATTAATTTAGAATAATTACCCAATGTAATTTAAAAAGAATTAATTATAAAATTACTTAAAACTTAATTTATATTTTGTTCTTAAAAAAGTCAATATGAGATTTTGTTTTTTTAAGATACTCTTTAAAATCTAAATTGTAATTTAATTTATAACTAGTGTTTGAAAACTAATTAAAATTAATTAAAGAAATTGCATATATAAAATTATTCAATCCTAAAATAATATTATTAAAATCTCGTTGGTTCCTTTCAAGCTAAATATACCAATATGTAATTATATAAATAGTATCTAGTAAATATCTATTGAGACCCTTATAGTAAAATCAAATATTATTCCACTATAGCTCACAATTATTATGTGTAAAATTTATATTAAAATCAACTAAATTATTCTTATTTTCTCTAATTTACTCCTGCCATATGATTCATGAACCATTTTTTATTTCTCAAAATTACTCCTGCCAAATATACCTGCTCCATCATCTAGAGATATCGAATAAGACACTTCGGATGGCACACATATCCACCCACTCCAACATCAGCAAAGGTCTCTGCAAATTGATGATTCATTTTGCTGGTTCTCTCATCTGGTAGCAGTATACTGTCCAACACCACTTTTTCGTGTGTGGATGGTACAGATTTCCCATGGATGTTGGACAATGTAGAATCTCGGCATATAGTACCTGTTGCAATAAAAGGGAATATTTATTATTATTTAAGTTTTCTACTTATTATGTCATAAATGTTTAAATGTTAAAAATACATGTTCCTATTAATTCTAAATCACAGTTGAGGATTTCACATTTTTGATTGTTCGTAACATTGGTCGAATCCTGGAACTGTGAAGCAATGAATTGTGTGGCGCGTCCTCCATCAGAAGAATTGACTGGTGCACGAATTCCCTATTCAATATTTCCCACCATGTTGATCAAAACCTCCATTTGCCCAGACAAATTTCCCACCGTACTCTCCAAACTTCCCACCCTCATTTTCAACTCATCCTGCTCGCCATAAACATGTCGGAGTCGTTTCTGTGCAATGGCACAAGCCTTAACTTTAGTCTTTGGTATAACGGTCCCAACACCGTGGCTCCTACCCCTTGCATCCTTACCAAGCACTTGTGATAAGATGTCTTCATCCACTGTCAATTTTTCTTCATCACTATCAGTGATCTTTTCCTTCGCTTTCGCAATTTGATCCTGTAATATGATAATACTTACATGAATAAGGAATTTTAAAGAATATGCAAGTTAATATTTGTTTAACTTACAAAGTATGAAGAAGTGGCATCTGATATGCTACCATCTTTTTTCCTGTGTGTCTTCTCCCATACTTGACGACGACTGATATTTGTTGATGGACTAGCAATGATCTGCAATACAAGTTGATGCAACGACATGAATATCCAATCACAATGTGTAAATCATTTGAATGAAAATGAATATAATTTACCATTTCTTGTTCTATTTTAGCGTGACTTTTACGTCCTGCATGATGAGCATAACTGAGCAATTCTCTGTTCTTTTTGCCTACCTCCCTTCTTCCGCTCGCTTCATGCGTTGCTTCATTTTTTACGAACTCTGTCCAATCTTCTTGAGCAACTGTAGGTGGGCAATTTTTCAACCGTTCTTCGTCATTATTGAAAGGGTCATAATAAACTACTCTCAAGTTTTTCTTGTATCTCCTAAAAGCCTCGGCCATTCTCTTTAAAAACATTTCCTTTGAAAGCGGATCGAGCTCATAAATTTTCTGCAAAAAATATATTAAATTAAATGTTGTGCAAAGAGTTGAAACCATAAGGCTATTGAATGAAATAGTTGTTGTCAAACAGATAAGGATACTTACCACCAATTCGTTCCAAACGTTGTCCTTGTATATTGCAGGTACTTTATTCCAACTTATATATGATATCGGCACATGAGCTCTTACTAGTTTACCGAGCATAGTAGCGATTTTTCCAGCGTTATCTGAGACCGGAATACCAAGTAAGTTTTGATCAACTTTCTTCGCCTCTGAACATGACGAATGTGAAGATGGTGGATTTTCTGACATAGTTTTCTGCAAAATATAATATTACTAATTATTTTAATAAGTCACGATAATAATTATAGATGTATCAATGTATCAATGTCAACACTCCATAATATAACACACTTGCACATACAAAATTATTAAGTGACAACACCTGAAATTGCATTGGAATGTATAAAATATTCAAAACATACATACACACAATCGTGCAATTAAAAATATACAGACACACAATCATGTGATGTACGAATACTAATAAGTTAACATATGGATTTGGTAAGGTCTTCTAATTTTTCATTGTCTTCAAAAGTTGATTGATAGACGGTAGGGAACTCAATGTCATCCACATTTGTAGTCAACCGTTTTGGTGTATGCAAGACCACAGACCATCCGTTATTTTTTAAATCTTTTGAGTAGAAAACTTGACTCGCTTCTGATGCAAGAATAAATGGCTCGTCATTCACGTTATTTTTGTTCTTCAATTTCTCTAAATTTACCATGATGAGGTTTGAAATAGGATCTATTTTGCAACCATTGACCTTATCCTCGACTTTTACCCAATCACAATAAAAAACTGTTTGTTTGAAGTCAGTGTAATCCAACTCAAGTATCTGTTGAATGACTCCGTAATACGTTGTTTCTGCTTCCTTATAATTTTTATCCTTGCCACTCGCTCTAAATTTTGTAATTGCTCTCATACATACACCGCTATTTTGTGTTACCATACGGTCTTCGTACTTTTTCATGGAAAATGAAAATCCATTCACTTGGTACTTCATATAACTACGCGTTATGAACTTCGGCCCGTGCACTAACCGCCACAGAGTTGGATTAACATCGATGGTCTTTAACAGCTCATTACGTAACCATAGATTAAAACTTTGAACTACTTCCACGGTGGTAGCTCTACCTCTAGGTTGAAATCTAGTACTTTTCACATAGGAGTTATACCTCCTACGAAAAACACATATCAAAATGTATATATAAATTGAATTAAAAAAATTAAAATTCCAAACAAGTTCGTGAACTTACTTCTTCCATTCATCCAATCCATCGTACTTATTAAGGACCCATCTACGCACCTGTTCAAACTACACTTGGGTTAACGTTATGTCTTTACCATTATCTAGAGGTATCTCACCAGCAAACTCATCGTCCTCGTCTAAAAACGCTTCGTGGGTATGTTTATGATTGCCATCACCTCCGTTTGGCATATATTCCATGCAGTAAAGACTAGCTTCTTGTACGATATATCCTTCTGCAATACACCCTTCAATGTATCTTTTGTTGCGCACATATCCTTTATATGTTTTCATCAACCTATAAATGTGATCAATTATATACTGTAGACGGTAGCTATTTATATGAAATAATGATGTGCATAACTGAAATTAGAAATTTACCGTTCAAATGGATACATCCATCTATATCTGACAGGGCCACAAATCAACGCTTCATCGGCTAAATGAACCATAAGGTGGACACTGATATCAAAAAATGCAGGTGGAAAATGTTTTTCGAATACACACATTGCTTCTACTAAGCTAGCCTTTGCTTTTAAAAGATGTTCCCTATTGATCACCTTTGAACACAAAATGTTAAAGAATAAACTAATACGATGAACAGCATTTCGTAGATCCTTATGTTGTGGATAAGAATGTTGAAGCAATACCGGAAGCAAATGCTACATTATGACATGGTAATCATGTGACTTCATATTTCTTAGTTCAGGAGGATTGATGCTCACATTGTTGTGAAAGTTGGAAGAAAATTTGTTAGGCACTTTCAGATTTTTCAAAACGGTGCAAAACCGTGTCTTTTCTTCTTTGCTCAAAGCGAAAGTTGTCTTTGGTATGATTGCTTTATTTGTTTCAGGATCTTCCATCACCCACAACTTTTGTTTTACACCCATGATTTTCAAATCCTTGCGGGCATTGATGCCATCTTTTGACTTATCTTTATGGTCCATAATGGTGCTGATGAGATGCTCCGTGACATTCTTCTCCGTATGCATAACATTAATATTATGTCGGACCAAATTTGCTTTCCAATATGGTAAATCAAAAAAGATAGACCTCCTATACCATCCATAAATATTGTCAACATCTTCATTGGTTGACTTTTTCCGTTTTCGACCAATTTCTTCTTTTTGTTTACCAACTTTCATTTTGATATTTGCTACTTTCTTTTCAACTTGAAAACCAGTCAATGGCCATTTAGGGCGACGAAGTTCTTGTTCATTGTTGAAATTTGTCTTATCGTATCGAAACTTGTGTTCGTTAGGAAGAAACATTCGATGTCCCATGTAACACATCTTCTTACTTTTAGGAAGATAATAAGAACAAGTGTTTTCCCCACAAATAGGACATGCAAAGTAACCGTGAGTTGTTCATCCCGATAAAGTCCCAAAAGCAGGGTGATCATGGATTGCCCACAGCACCCTAGCTCTCATTGTGAACTCAGATTTATTTAGCGAGTCAAATGTAACTACTCCTTCCCATAACTGCTTTAACTCATCTATCAACGGCTGTAAATAAACATCAATATCCTTTCCTGGTTGTTTTGGCCCAGAAATCAACAATGTTAACATTGAGAACTCCCTTTTCATGCACATAGACGGAGGAAGATTATATGGTACTACAATTACTGGCCAACAACTGTAAGGGTTAGAGAGAGAAGCATGTGGACAGAAACCATCTGTTGCTGTTCCAAGTGTGACATTTCGTGGCTCGGCAGCAAAAGTTTGATCAAATGAATCTGCGCCTTTCCATTGAGAAGTGTCACATGGATGACGCATTACGGTTGGATCAGACTTGGCACGACCATGCCAGGTCATCGCATCTGCCATCCATGGTACAGTATACAGTCTCTTCAATCTAGAAATTAAAGGAAAATGTCTTAATGTCTTTCGAGGTACTTTGGTGCATTTTCTCTCTTCGTTTAATGATGTCCTATATCTTGGTTCATTGCAATTTGTACAAGAAACTTTGTCCGCATCATCTTTCCAGTACAATATGCAATCATTGATGCATGCATCATAAGTTTTGTAATTCATCCCAACTTGCTTAATGATCTTCTTCACGTCCGAGTACGTTGTCGGCAGCGTGTTACCTTCGGGGAGTAACTCCTTTATTAGTTCGAGAAGTGCAGTCATACCATTATCTGAAAAGCTATATTGGGTCTTCAAGCTATTCAGTTTCACAATGGCATACAACTTCGTAATCCCTTTTGAACATGAAGGATACATTGGCTCTTTTACGCTACCAAAAAGCGATTTATACTTCTTACTTTCATTGGCCTGCCAATCTGGATAATCAGTAGACTGCTCTCCAACATTAGCATGATCAGGCAACGAATTTGTAGGTTGAAAATGATGAAATCTATCTGCATCATTGACCAGATCTTCCATCCTAATATGTTCAGACTCAGCAGTAGTTCTGCCATGAGTAACTGGTTGTTGTTTTTCCATCTCCGCCCTTTTTTCCCCATGAAAATACCACGTTGTATACGATTGGATAATACCCCATCTAAGCAAATGAAAATGAATGTCATCTAATTTGGTCGTCTTCATATTTTTGCACCGGGTGCAAGGGCATAAATACAGTCCTTTCTTACCACCGTTTTCTTCAACAAAACTAATGAACTTCTGCACCCCGTCTATATAATATGTAGATCTTAGATCTGATTCATTTATCCATTGTTTGTCTATGCTGAAAGACATACTGTCCTCCTATATCATATTTAACAGAACATGAGACTTGCCCTTCAATGGGTCCTATATCATAACCTCTATTCTCAAGATGTCCCAAGCATAATGTCTTTAAAGTGAACATCAATATCAACAACCATTTCATTTCTACAGTTTGAGATTTTAGGGTGAAACCTAAGATATTATTCAGGTTCATTCATTATACTTATTAGAGTTTATGTGAATGAAACAATAAGTGAACCGTGAACGCAAATAATTGATGAAAATTAATTATATTGACCGATTACCATTGGTTGGGTTGTAGCGGAGTGTAACTTGTTTGGGTAGTTGGATGATCATTTTTCGGTTGGTTATTTATAAATATATGGATATATCAATTCTTTTTTAGTCAATAACAGTTTGATATTATTTTTTATCTTAGTATATTATTATTTTATATATTATATAATGCTAAACATATTACATATGCGATAGTCTCAAGTAATTCCAGAATAGCTAATCTTTACTTCTAACATTCTTTTAGCTTTATTAGATATTACTCTCCACATCCTAAAGCAGGTAAACATAGTGCATATCTTTAAAGAACAAATTCTTTTCCTTCTGTTTCTTTCAAAATCTTTTGGTTGCTTTGGATTTGTAAAAATGATTTTTGAAGGCCTCATTGTTATAAACAATTATGCTTGTTTTTATAAAATGAGCTTACAAGTTAATCGAGAGCACAAATCTAAAAACGATCAATTGAAATCATGCTTGTTTTTTGTTGGATGTTTTGATTTCTTGATGCCAGAACTATAATTTATCTTGAACTTTTACCATTCTTTTCAACTATGATACTCTAATGTAAGACAAACAAGTAGACAATAACCCTAGAATTAATTTTGTGGTATGATTTTAAATATTTAATTAATTTTAAATAGTTAAAATATATGGACTATTTAAATTTCAATAAATGGAACTCAAAATATAGGGTTTATTTTAAACACTAGCACCAAACTGTTTTCAAAAAATTTGCCATTACAACGGCGCTATTTTGTAGCACCGGAGTAATGTCTATGCATTACCCCTCTCCTGATACTTGGCTTGCTCCATTAACAACAATTTTATCCACTTATACAACAATGTCAGAACAATATACAACATTAGCACCAAACTGTTTCCAAAAAATTTGCCATTACAACGGCGCTATTTTGTAGCACTGGAGTAATGTCTATGCATTACCCCTCTCCTGATACTTGGCTTGCGCCATTAACAATAATTTTATCCACTTATACAACAATGTCAAAACCATATACAATGTCAGAACCATATACAACATTAGCACCAAGCTGTAAATTATGCAAGGAGATCAAAATAATACAAAATAGCATAAGATTGACTATTGTATTAGACATGGTATACTTGCAACATTAATTAGTCGATGCAACATATGACCAAAATCATATCACAATTTATCCACAACGCATCATAATTACATAATGATGGTTGCTTATTTTGGACTACTTGAATTCGACTTTTATCATTTTAATTTGGATTCTTGCTGTATTGGCGTCGCTTTATAATTGCAGACCTGCTCCTGTTCAAAATTAGCCTCTTATTTGAATTATTTTTGGACAGCTCACTTCAGCTATGAATAGGGAGTAATTATGATGTTCTGTCTGTGCATTATTGAAACTCTTGTAGCAAAAGTGTCTAAGACACAACAAATATATCCAGCACTCACATTGTAATATTTAGTATTTTCATAAACTCTATTGAAATTTGTAGAAATTTCAAAACATTAACAATTTAGACCCACAATATGGTGTAGTTTATTAAGAATGATTATACACTGATAAAATCGAGCTATAATTTTTTTCCCACTGCATAGAACCAATGCTCAAATCACCAAAAAAAAATTAAGTATTAATAAGTGCAGCTCTAACATCTTTCAATGGGCATTTGCAAGTGTAGAATGTGATTCTTTAACCAGACTATATAGGCTTTTGAAGTATAAAATGTGATTCTTGAACCGGATTATTTATTACACATGTATTAACTATGAATTATAGAAAAACTACACACACACATATACATACATATTATTTATTATATCATAAGAAAACAATAAGACAGAATAGGCCACATGAGCTTGGTCTGTTATCCAGTCATGCATGAGGTTTGGTTAACAGTCATCAAAATTTTGGATGAATAATCCAAATGAAACTTTTGAGCATATAATTTATTATGTCTTCGTAACTGTTTAATCTTCAGGATACTCATATAAAATGAAATCGGTATAAACATGTTAAGGTAACTAAACAGCCAATTTATCTAACAATTAGGAAGCAAAGACACAACCCAAGTGGCTTTTCTAAGGTGTTGCTGTTGCTTATGCGAACTAATTTTATCCTCAAATTTTGTTTCGACTTCCAAATGACTTATCAAGTTTAGTCCTGAATCTTAACTAATTTTTGTCGCCTTTGTTTACCCACATCCAAATAACAGACAATAGATATGTTATGTTACGCTGCAACTATTATTTCATCAACAAAACCATTGCTTGTTGTAAAGCTGAACATGTTAGATGTGGTTTTCACAACAAAAAATAGAATAGTCCCAAGTCAGAATTCAAATGACGTATTAATATACCATAAAATTCATACTTACTAAACTTTAAATTTCTAAAAAAAAATACCTTATTCAGAATAAAAGCCTGCAATAATCTTTATTCCCTGCTAATTAATTTTCCTTTGTTTACTGAAAGTGCAAATGTTCAACAATTTATTTAAATTTGTTTGAAAAACATCGAGTCTTTCCACTTGTATTTTACAATGCTTAAAGCAAACTTGGTAAGCTTAAACTAGGGGTGAATGTTTGTTTTTCGGATGTTACTCTGAAAGATAATACCTTACTTCCAAATTACTCTTTCCACTGAAAGTGCAAATGTTCAACAATTTATTTAAAAATGTTTGAAAAGCATCGAGTCTTTCCACTTGTATTTTACAATGCTTAAAGCAAACTTGGTAAGCTTAAACTAGGGGTAAATGTTTGTTTTTCGGATGTTACTCTGAAAGATAATACCTTACTCTGAAAGCTTAAACTAGGTGTAAAAAAATAACCACTCCCAAATTACTCTGAAAGATAATACCTTACTTCAGCAGCTAGATTGATTTCCGACACCAGATAACTGAAAATAATAACTTATTTCAGCAGCTCAGCTACAGGCGCCTGTAGGAAAGGAAGAAATCAGGGAGAAACTGACAAGTATTAAGCAACGTTCGATCGATCGAGGTTTCTGGCGATTAGTAGGCTCTTTGGCGATTTAACACGGGAAAAAAATGAAAGCTGTAAATAAAAAAAAGGAGGGAGGGTGTGCGTTTTGGGGAAAATTTTCCCACGAAAATAGGCACAGATTTTGATACGGCTATAAGCCGTATCAAATGTTAATACGGCTTACAGCCGTATTAAACAATATAAATACGGCTATAAGCCGTATTAAAATTTGATACGGCTTATAGCCGTATCAAATGTGCCGCCTAAGGTTGTGCCAAAATCCTATCTATGGTGTAGTGATTGAAGTGTTATTATTTTATAACGGCATTTGATTGTTAGTAATTCAGAAATATTTTTGTCGGGAATTTCATGTTTTGGTGTAGTGAGAGTACTCTAGTTTGTAGTCAGGGACTTAGAGATTTCACCAAATCATTTATACTCTAGTCCGCAGTCAAGGACTTAGAGTACTATGGTCCGCAGTCAGGGACTTAGAGATTTTCGTCAAATCATTTATACTCTAGTCCGTGGTCAGGGACTTAGAGTAATCTAGTCTGCAGTCAGGGACTTATAGATTTTCGTTGAATCGTTTATACTCTAGTCCGCAGTCAGGAACTTAGAGTACTCTAGTCCGCAGTCAGGGACTTAGAGATTTTCATCAAATCATTTATACTCCAGTCCAAATCGTTTATACTCTAGTCTGCAGTCATGAACTTAGAGTACTCTAGTCCGCAGTCAGGGACATAGATATTTTCGTCAAATCATTTATACTCTAGTCCGCAATCAGGGACTTAGAGTACTCTAGTCCACAGTCAGGGACTTAGAGATTTTCATCAAATCGTTTATACTCTAGTCCGCAGTCAGGGACTTAGAGATTTTCGTTAAATCATTTGTTAGAATGCGGATTAAGGATCTTAAGGCCAGAATTAACACTAGAGGGGGGGTGAATAGTGTTTTAAGAAATTTGTTAATCTTTTTGAATTTATCTTAATTTGTTAACAATGTATACACTAATCGGACACAGAAATGAACACAGAATCAAACACAGATGCAAATATAAAGTAAAAGCAGTAAAGGAAAGAACACACCGGATTTTATACTGGTTCGGAGTTACCCTACATCCAGTCCCGCAACACAAGTACGGATTTCCTTTCAAAAACAATTCTTACAAATACAACCCTCGATTTCAAGGCTACGAGGTACACCGCTCCAGATTCACAATCCTCTGGGTAGAGATACTTCATTTCCGGGGCAACAAGTTCACCCAATTGATTTCCAAGGCTACAATCACACCTTTTCTTGCTTGATTGATTACAAAAAGTCTATAACTCATATTAGCACTTGGATCTTGTAGAGATAGTGGAGAGAATCAAAACCAGAAATTATCTAGTTAGATTCGATATTGATTTCAGCAGAGTAATGGTATAATTTGTAAATAAGAAAGTGGAGAAGAAGAAGAGAAGTTAAATCAGAGAAAAAAATGATTAAAATTCGTTGAAAACACCCTTTATTTATAGTAGATCAATAGCCATGTCCATTGGTGAAGGGATGTGGCGAATAGACACTTCTTTTAAAAAACAATTTAACTGTCACCATGTCGACAGGGGTACATGTGACCATGTCGACATGCCCTTGTATTTTTTGGTGATTTGTTTTTCTTTGAAAATAATTTCTATATTATATTATATTTATATTTAAACTTTAAAATATACTTATATATAGTTATAATACATAAATTGTCAATATTAATTCAGTTCATTTGTAAAATTTAATTGATAAACATATTATTAATTATATTAATTGCATAACTTTATCGATAAAGATTAGTTTAATTTTTACATGACAGTGTTCTTATAATATTAGAGAGGTTAAATGTTACCATTTCATTTCGATAATAAGGCCCGACTATACTTTTATGTTTCTTCAAATCCTAAGACAAAACATGGAAGTCTTTTGACTTTTCTAGTGGATGTTAGGACTCGCTCGCCCAAGGATTCCGAACTTAAGGAATATCAACAAATCATACGTCGCAACCGATGGACAAAACTTTATCAGTTGTGTCATATACAACTCATAACCCATGGTTCCTTGTCCTAATCTCATTTTGACCTTGAGGAATATCAACAAATCAAAAGAGATTATAACTTCGTATCCACCATTTTGCGACGGCCTAAGCATAAATGTACATACCTTGAGGAATATCAACAAATATATACATATATTTTACCTTGTCTATTCAACATATTAATAGTACTATACATAACATCCTTAGCTTGAGGAATATCAATAATTAAGGAGTATGCAAGTAATCTATTAATATATAAATGCAAAGAACAACTTTATATTAAAGATTCATAATCTTTAATATATTTAATTGAGTGATATCGACTTATAGAATAATGTATTTTTTTTTTGAAATACCCTCGTGATTGAAGTGTTAGACACATTAGAAATCACGGTATACATATTATACGTATACGTTTATCTCTTAGGTCTATTTAGGGTTTCTTCTTGTTCCACCTTTAATTTATACATTCATATTATATAAGTTTTAATAATTATATAACTTTTATAATTTAATTAACTTGTATGATATTCTTACGTATACCATTATATTAATTACATCTTATTTAATAATTAACATTCTAAGTAATTTTATATTATTCAGTTAAAACATTTTATATTGAATATGCACACTATAACATTTATATTTATACACATATATCGTATATATATGTATGTATTATATTATTTATTAATTAATATTTAATTAAAACAATTTTAATTAATTATGATTAGTTTTGAATATATATGTATTACCTTAACATTTTAAGATAATGTTACATATATATATATGTTATTTAATTTAATTAATTAATTATTTAATTAATTAATATAGTTAAAAATTAATAATTTTCAAAAATAATTATTTTATTTTTCAAAATAATTTTGAAAACCATTTTATAACATTCATAAAAATATTACTTATTTTAAATATAACCTTTTAAAATTAAAATATTATTTTATTTATTTTAAATTTAACCTTTTAATTTTAAACTTTATTTTAATTCCAAACTGGATTTTGAAAATTAACCAAAGGCCCAAATCAATTTGGGCCTTTATATAGGGGATAATCTTTGGGCTTGCCTCATCCTTTAGGGTCGGGCTAAATAATTAATTAACTAAATTAAATAACATATAATTATGATTAGTTTTGAATATATATGTTTTACCTTAACATTTTAAGATAATGTTACATATATAAATATATGTTATTTAATTTAATTATTTATTTATTTAATTAATTAATATAGTTAAAAATTAATAATTTTCAAAAATAATTATTTTATTTTTCAAAATAATTTTGAAAACCATTTTATA
This sequence comes from Allium fistulosum, assembly GCA_030737815.1. NCBI lineage: Eukaryota > Viridiplantae > Streptophyta > Magnoliopsida > Asparagales > Amaryllidaceae > Allium > Allium fistulosum. The sequence goes on from CM060903.1 coordinate 75,334,784, forward strand.
ACATTCATAAAAATATTACTTATTTTAAATATAACCTTTTAAAATTAAAATATTATTTTATTTATTTTAAATTTAACCTTTTAATTTTAAACTTTATTTTAATTCCAAACTGGATTTTGAAAATTAACCAAAGGCCCAAATCAATTTGGGCCTTTATATAGGGGATAATCTTTGGGCTTGCCTCATCCTTTAGGGCCGGGTCAATAGCCAAGTAGGGCAGAGTACTTAATTATCCAAAGTAAACGACGTTAAACACTACTTTTCTAGACACCTTACTACATGCGTAGGCTTAAATAAGTTAACCCTAATACTGCATATTCAAGGTTCTGATACTATGTTGGAACTGGGCCAATACGTAGTAGGGTTGGGTAAATTTTCAAAAAAATTATTCCATTTGGATTTTATTGGGCCTATGAACTCTAAATTTATTTCGATCTTATCTAAATTTATTTTAAATAAAACCAATATTTTATTTAATTTATAAATAAAGTTTATTATATAATATAACATGTGTGTGTACATGCACGTGTAACATAAACAATGTGCATAGTTTAACTTGCCCTTATATAAGTTCTAGGATTTACATCACAACGGATATATTTGCCCATCTATATACATATGTGTTGTCTAATATGTGTGTGCATGCGTGTGTAATGTGTATGTAGTTTAAAATAATATAAAATAAAACTTGTAACATGCAAATGATTATATATACACATCTGTGTGTGCGTGTGTGTGTGTGTATTTATGTGTGTGTGTATTTGTGTATGTATATATATATAAATGATATTATAATATAATAATAAAGTAATTATTAATATATAAATGACTTTGACTTTAAATTCAAATTTAAAATTTTCAAATCTTGATCTGTTGAATATAATATCTAGAGGTTATAAAGTCAAAATATTAAATTAATTTTTAACAAATATGTGTATATATATATATATGTATATTTCAAAAATAATAATTTTTAAAAAATCAAATATACATTTATTATTATATAAATTATTTCAAATATATATATATATATATATAATTGCATATAAATATGTTATAATGTGAATAAATGATTAATATATATATATTCTACCTTAAACAAAATAAATTAATCTTTTAAAAGCTTACGGTTTTAAAAATTAGTTTTTATATTAGTGATTTCCATAAGGAAATCTTAATATATAAAAAATTTACGAAAATTATTCTAAAACATATGTATATTTTTATTAAATGTTTATAAGTATATTTTATAATATATATACACACTTTATATAAAATTATATAATATTAAAATAGATTTACACATGCATACATATATATATTATACACATATTTAAATATATATATATATATACATAAAAAATCATTTTTTATTTTAGAAACTAATAATGTATATATAAAATGATAAAATTTATATTTACATATTTTATATAATTATATTTGTATTTTAAAATCAATATTTGTTTTAAAATCATTTTAAATATTATTAGATTTAAAATAAAAATTATTTTTTTGGGTCGGTGATCTATATGTTTATATATATATATATATATATAAATTTAAAATACATACACATATATTATCATCTAATGTAGATATTACAAACATATGTGGATTCTTGGTAATTCATATACTATCTAAACATATGAATATAATGTGATGAATAATTATATAAATATAAATGAAAGATTTACCTTGACTAAAGCCTGGCTGCAACATGTTGAAGCGTTGAATCGATGAACTCCTTGAATTAGTATTAAAAATCGAAAAAGAGCTACCAATCTAAATGCAACAGCCATCGATTTTCTAATTATATTTAATTTGTGCTTTAACGGCTTGAAAATTTTAGATAAGGATGGAAAGATAGGGACAACCATGACTAGTTTAGGAGGGGCAAAAAAGAAAGAGTGCTAAAGTGGGGGTTGAGATAAATAAAAAGCATAAGTCCTAAGGAGCAAAAAGGGGATCTGGATCCTTCTTTTTCTCTTTCTTTTTCATCTTATTTTGAATCAACACTCAACCCCTCTTTAGCCCCTATAACCGGCTATAACATGCCCATTTCTAGGCCTCTAAACTACTTCAAACCCGATTAAATAAATGTGCAATTTAATTTGATTAAAATACACATGATATTGTATATCGTTACATGTGTCTATAATTATTTTATACACGCTATTTAATCTTGATCAACACAAATTAAATAAAATTTTATAATTAATTTTCATAAATATTAATTTAATTAATTTATAACAATTATAATTAATTAAATCTGGTGGTAATGGAAGTATTCAATGTCTCGCTTGTGTGACTCTTAGGGGTAAACTCAGTCAGCGACTAATATTGAACAATTCAAATATTAAGGTTCACGTGTCACTTAGTAAGTGGTATGATATTATGACCAAATTTATCACTTACATACCTTTAGTAAAATCCAATTTTAATTTATTTAAGCATCACCTGGCAGTGACAATTATTTATATTAATTCTCTCCGTCAAAACCATATCACATTAGGACTTATAGAATTTGGTAATGGTCAAAATTCCAGTATCGTCAATATTCAAATTTATAGTTCAAATACAAAGTCTTTGGTTCAATAATAACAATTATTATTAACTAAAATGCTCTAGCCAGAGATTTTGACTTAACTTCAGTCGATCGAGATACTAACCCTATATAACTAAGGAGACGAATTCTCTCTTGAATAGTATCTCACTTCTAATACTTCCAGTCGACCCAACTATAGGCATTCGATAGACTCCATACAATGATTTAACTATAATCAAAACGGAGTTTCCACATTGAAGCTCGACAGTATTCTCAAGTCAAGGGAACTGTGTAATATTGTCACATCGATTTTTTTTATTGACCTTAATTATATTAACCAACAGAAAACTATCGAGTGGATCATTCCACAGTTTTCTAGTAACTATAAGTACATAACCCCTTGGTTCCCCCAGCATCCATGAGTAATAAACTGTCCAACATTTTGAGAGCATAACATACTCTAGTCGCAGCGGATATTTCGATATCCAATCTCGGTATATCTTGATAGAAATATTTATCACGGTATGTTTATTTTATTATGATAAATCACTCATGAGTACAACATATTGTAATTACTACCACAAAACATACCATTAATGGATTTTCTATTAAATATATTTTAATAAATTTAATTAATTAATATAACACACTATATCAAGTATATAATAGAAAGGAAACACCTTTTATTTTGAACAAGATTGGTTATCAAGTTAGATATGTGTAGCAATTACATAATTGCCCTTATGACATACCCTTAAATTTATCGGTTTTCTCTTCTACACTTGACATAGTAAAGGAAAAATATATCAGTTATTTTGGAAGCTCAACTGGACCCGTAAATGAAGCATATGTGTAAGCACAACACCGAGTAAGTATTTGGGTGTAGTTGTGATAAAATGATGCCCAGAGCATGAAGGGTGTGGTGGATGTATGAATGTAATGGCACAACAATGCCTACAAGGCATATGAATCGACTGCAAGCAGTGTAACCACATGGTGGATTATGAGTTCGCTCTTAAGGTTCCAAAAGCCTAGCATTGCTTTTAGAATGTCATGACTTTGGCAGACACGTAGGAGGCCAGCAAGAGAAATCTTGGATGGGGAGAGTTCGGAGGATTATCCAACACAAATATTTACAGGAGTTGCAACTCCTACGTAGGAGGAATGACTATGATGAGGGGAGAAATGGTGTACAGTTAAACGTTCAATGGTTATATAACGGTGGATGTGCAAGCTATAGTTGGGATAAAACGGGAATATATCAGAAAATAGAGAAGGTGTAAAAACCTTTATTGGAGATAAATCAAATTTTCAAAGTTGCTTTATTCTCATTCACACATCAATTGTGCATAAAAAAGAAACACTGATTATTCTTATATAACAAAACCGAAGATTATCATGATCCAAGCAGTTCAGACTCGGTGAATAGAATATAGTTCTATATTGAGGACTTAGGACTTGAACTTAGGACTTTACTCTAAATTTGTTGATTTGGTTTATAATAGAACTAGCCAAATTAAACGTTTTATGTTAAAGTTATTAAAGATGGTGCTAAAACTCTTGATTTAACAAGCGTAGCGAAAATAGCAGGGCTTAGGGTGATCTACTATCTAATAACGCTAGATTAGAAATGTATAGCGGTCAAATTGCACTAAGTGGGGCATTGGCAAGGCTTTAGCTGGGCTTTAACTATATATGAGCAATGGCATCAAATGTGCTGGGGCAATAGACGGACCAACGAAAATGTAAAAGCTGGAATGGAGCTAGTAGCGTTTCAAGGGATGTCGAAGATGATGAAGTGGCCATGGTGACGACTTTGTTGGATCATCGTATGTTCATCTTTGATGCCTAAAGTGGGATAGAAACCCAAAAAGATGAATGTTATATAAGGTACGATTTCTATTATATATAATTCGTATATATGCATATGATTGTTGGGAATAGTTTGGCTAGGTGTGGTCGAAGTATGATGCTTAACAAATGTTGGCGTGTGTTGCCCTACTAAGCCATGTACATCAAGTGGAGGCAGGTAATGTCCTAAGTGTATATGTATGTCATGTGTCTTGTATGACGTGCGGTAGTGTAACGAATGATATGAATGCTGACTTGAAAATGAGTGGGAGTGGGAGTGTGGATGATCACACATTCCCGACAAGGGATGGACTTGCATATATAATTATGATTATTAACGAGAGAACTATGCTAATAGTCTTGGGCTAACTTGTGTAGGTAGGAACTCACGTTCTTAATTGATCAATGCTTGAGGGTTTGAAATTTTCAAAATACGAGATTCTGAAATCGCTAGTAACGAGTGCCGATGGAACATATATTCCTAAAATATCCAGTAACCAAAATCGATGACCCTCGAATTCAGCAAACTCAACCTATATCGATCGACGCCCATTGATTTATGGTTTGAGTGATCAATCAATACGTGTAAAAATCGACAAGGAGATCAATGCCATATGCTTATGTATGGATGCTCAATACCAAATCAACAAGAGATAGCTCTCAAATTGGAAAACCCAAGTGAATGCTATCGATTGACAATGACAAAGAGATGCCCAATTTAATGTAAACTTGATGGATTCTTGACGAAGATGTATACGGATTTAGGTGCAGATCGACTACCTGTGTAAATTTGAACAACCAGAGAGCAATTTAAAGCGATTTGTAATCGAATTTGGTTGATTGTCGCATCCTAGAAGAAATCGATACGAAAGGGAGTGAACATATAAGAGAAAAACGACTAAGTATTGTTTTATAGGTAGAGCGATCGATATGTATCGATTGATGCCCTATCCATTGGTACTGATCGATTAAGAAACAGAATGTTTCACGATTTTCTTCAAGCACCTTCATCTCGTGAAGTTTACAATTAGATTTTAGTGGATTATGGATCTGTGCAGTTAAAGCGCTCGGCAGATTCAAAGCGGTGGAGGTGCAAAAAGTCATAGCGGGGATACAGCGAGGATATAGCGGGATATAGCGGATGGCTCTAAAATAGCATATAAAACTAGTAATTAATGTTTTTACAAATATATAAATGGTAATTAAATGAAAAATTATCATTCAATTAAATTATAATTAATACATAAATAATTTTAAACAAAAAACATGTGCGAATATATTTTAAATAAACATAAAACCGTTATATAACATAATTGAATTTAGTAGAATATTAGATTATTTTCATTTCTGAAAATATATTAGAAATTAAATCAAATAAATTAGTTTCATAATTTTTATATGAATAAATGCAATTTTTTAATTCATTTTATTAAAGAAGATATAGCGGAAATAGCGGAATATAGCGGGAATAACGGGATATAGCGGAAATAGCGGGGCTTAAAGCGGAAAGGCTATATTTTGGGGCTATATAGAAAAATCGTAGCGGTAGAAATCCGCTATAAGATATAGCGGGGTTATAGCGGGGTAATAGCGGGGCATTAACTACACAGTTATGGATTGTAGTACTTTTGGATGAATGAAATTCTGACTTGAAAAGACGAATTCTTCTAATAATACAAATTTGGAATTCATACCGACTAGATAGAAGTGACACAACGACTATGTGGAGTTAGCGTGTTTATTGAAAGGCATACGTTTCCTTGAAAACAGTCTAAGTAATAGATGCGTCTTGTTAACTCAGAGTTCGATTATTTGTCTCTTAACAAAGCACGTTTTGTATTCATGGAAGTGCACCTAGGGGTATGGATGGAGGGGGGAGGGGGAGAGGAGTAGATAAGTATTATCCATGATTTTTCACACATGAAAATTAGATGATGCGGGACTTCATAAAGATGAAGAAATATGTGAAGCTCATAGGCGATCGAGTGCAAGATGGTACAAAAAATCAAGAAAATGGCCATGTACAGTCAATCGGTATCAATTAATGGTATGGATCGGTACCGTGGATAACATGGATCTATATAGACCAACAATTTAATCAATTCTCAGTGAATAATTGATGGATCCGGTATTCAATCATGGTTTGAAGCTAAGGCATGAAGCAATGATGAATTGATAGATAAAACACTACAATTTAGGGTAACATAAAAAATACACATGTCTATCGGTATCAATCAATAGTTATCGATTGGTATCGATCGATATAATATCGGCTTTGGTTTTGAGTCAATTTGACCTTATTCTCAAGCCTAAATTCATGGATCTGATAGAGAGATTTTATGGGTTAACTTTCTAGATGAAGAAGATCAAATACAAAGCCCTAACATGTTCCTCTACGCCAATAAACACAGATAAACATCATCATAGATGGGGATCAAACTTTTATATTCAAGAGAGGCTCTGTTGAATTCTAGACTTAGATCTGAGGTAGGTTTGAGTTTATTATTGTAAATCTCTTCAGAATTAGTAAAACATCATCACTAATAACTGGTTAAAGTAGACATAGACATTATGTGACATTTATTTGCACTACAACAAAAATACTCTTCCACAACTGACAAAAACAGTTGTAATAGGTCTATTACAACTAGCACCTACCAGTCTTTATATCAGCAGTTTTGATAGAGCGGGATTATTTTACAAGGGGTACGTACAGTTGCAAAAGCAGTTGTAAAAAGTCTTTTTACAACTGCAAATAGCAGTTGTTGCAAAAGCAGTTGTAAAAAGTCCTTTTACAACTGCAAATAGCAGTTGTAAAAGAGTATTTGAGGCACTTGTCTATTTTCTATGGTTCCATCAAATAAGTTTTTCCGGTGGCAATATTCATGATTAGGTGCAAGAAATCATCTATGGTCCAAGTGTGTGCATTTTTTACTAAATGGTAGCCATATCGAACATGTATTAATGCCACAAACAGGACATGCTCTCTTACCTTTTACAGTGCTACCTGCTAAATTTCCATAAGCTGGAAAATCATTTATTGTCCACATCAGAATTGCATTTAATCTAAATTCGCTACGATTGAATGCATCATACATCTTTACCCTTTTATTCCACAATTTGTTCAAATCTTCAATATGTGGTTGCAGATACACGTCGATATCATTTCCTAGTTGTCGCGGTCCGAGAATTAATAAAGATAACATCATATTATCTTTATGCATACAAAGCCACGGAGGGAAGTTATAAGCAACAAGAAACACTGACTAACAACTATATGTTGAATTCCAATCACCAAAAGGGTTAAAGTCATCACTTGCAAGGCCAAGCCTTAAATTTCGTGGATCGGATGCAAAGAAAGGATACATTCTATCAATTGTAGACCACTGAGAGCAATCTACAGGATGTTGTAGTTTGCAATCTTCTCTTTTATTACTGCTATGCCATCTTAATTGTTCTGATGTCTCTGGCGACATGAACATTCTTTTCAACCTTGGTATGAGTGGAAAGTATCTCAAAACCTTCATAGGTATTTTGGATTGCTTTCCATCTTCTCTTGTCTTGTTCTTTTTCCAACGAGATTGCCGCATTTAGGACAAAAATCACAATGTGCAAGCTCTTTTCTAAATAGACAACAATCATTTACGCATGTATGTATATTCCTATAACCTAAACCAAATGATTTAATCAACTTCTTTGTTGCGTATGTTGAATTAGGAAGCTTGTTTTCCTTAGGTAGCATATCCCTGATGAGCTTAAGAAGTTCCATAAATGCCATGTCGGTTATACCATTTCGAGCCTTATGTTTATAAATAAGTATCATAGCAGACAACTTTATGTGGCTTGTACAACCAGGATATAAAGGTATTTCAGCTATCTCCAACAATTTCTTAGTCCATTCCCTATGTTTATCGTTAACACGATACTCATTCTCCTCGTCTCCAATTTTTGCATCAAAGTACATTATGTATGTATCTGCCACTTCGTCGGCTTCATTTTGTGAATGACGTGCTTCTCCATGAAAGATTCATACATCATATGTTGGATCAATACCAAAACACACCAAATCTGTCACAACATCTCTTGGAGAATGCCAAATAAGGTTCCTACATCGACGACATGGACAAATTAATTTTTCTGGATTACCCTCACTTTCAGCATGCTTATGTACGAAATTTCAAGCGACTTGCCTATATTCCTATGTCATTCTACAAAAAAATAAACACGTCCTTAGTCAAACCTATATAATAAGTACAAAATTATTAATTAAAAATTACGAAACCTTGGTAAATTGATCCATGTTTTGTCCATATCTTGTGTGGATCCGATTGGGCGCACATGCAAAAGAAACTAGTAACTACAACAATAAAAGAAACTAGTAAGTTTTAAATAGTCCCTCCATTTAAGATACTTTCGGACCATATGAGCTTCTTAACTTTTCATGTGCTTCATATGCCTTTGTTAAGTGATATAGTTTCACTGAAATGAAGGGTACAGTTTAGTTTCATGTTTCTTGTTAATGTCTATAGTATATATTAAGTTTGTTTTCACTTATAATTAAAAAAAGAAACTTGAACAATTCATAGCATTCTACAAAATTTATTACAACTATTTTTTACTTTAACTTGGGGTGAATGATATTCATAAATCATTTATAACTTTTAATTTCATTTTATCTACTACTTTTTAGGCCTCTTGGAAACTATTTTTATTATAACACACATAAATAAATAGGTATGCATTGGTTATTTTTTTTTAAATTTGTAGAGTATAATCATATCGAATACTAATCCTTTTACATTGGCATAAAGTTCAATAATTTTCTGCTCTAAGTCTAAAGAAGTTTGCCCCTCATACTGATTAATCAAAAGTGTTTGTTTTCAAACTCATTATTATATGATAAATATTATATTATATTTATATGTATATAATATGGTATGCTCTTTTGTTTCTATATATTCATTCGATGGCATAAGCTTTTAACTAAATAATAAATTAAATTTCATTGGATTAGCAAAAGTATATGCTGGCTTATGAACTAGCAGTTGACATAATAAGGCAATTGATCTGTATTCAAACAGTTTGTCGTTGCTCAAATTGGGCATCGAGTTATATCATGATGAATATTGTTAAGCTAAAAATAATATAATAACATTCTTAATTTTTTTTATGCATGCAGAGTGTCATTTAAAAATATCAAAATGATATTATTAACTCTAATGATATCAAAACAGAGTGTTTATCAAAATGATATTGTTAAGAATATTCTTATCTGTTCTGATAAACATCAAAATGATATTTCTCAAAGCATTAGCTACAGTATAGGTTTTCATGCATGCAGTAAGGCTAGCCATGTTTGTATTTCTTTCTACTTGCAGGCGTTGCCTATGACAGGATACATAGTAATGCATATAACATATCAATGCTTGCAGTTTAGGTTTCTCATGCTTACAGTCAGATAAGCTACAGTTTAGGTTCTCATGCTTATAGGTCAGATAAGCTATTCAAAATGACTTAATGTCATATCAATGCATATTACATGCTAGTTGCAGGTGATGCCTATGACAGGATACATAGAAGCAATACTTGTTCCTTATAGTAATAAAAAAGCAATTTTTAATTTTTCCACCAATAGGGGTTTTTCCATAAATACCATAAATCATAGGAAAATAAAATTAAAAGGATTCGACAATAAAACAACAATTTAGGAAGAGTTTAGCAATTGCCTGATTTTGGCCTTAGCAGATGATGATCACATAACACTTTGAATTGAACTGTTTGCAGTAACATTTCTTAAATTTCATTTCTGATATTATTATGACAATGAGTGGTGCATGGATGATTGATTAAGTATTTAATATTCATAAATTTAACATTGGTTCACTAAACTTATCAATCAGTATTCATAACAATTGATAAACTGGGGAAACAAGATTCACATGCATTGCTTTGATTTTGCTAATCTAGAATGATTTTGCTAATCTAGAATATAAAGATTCTAATATGAGGATAATATAACAGAGAAATTAGTAGAGTATATAAAGATTCTAATATAATGAATAAATAAGAAGGGGTTATGCCCCCTCTTTCCCTGCATCTCTACGTGACCAATTATAAAATATCAATAAGGTGAAGTATTGATTATAGGTGTTATGTGCTTAGCAATAAAGCTGGCAAATGATTAATAGTTTTGTTCAGTGCAGCATCAAAGAAAGAGGTTGAGTTTATGTCCTACTCGTGTTTTACAATGATTTTCAAAATACAGCCGGTTCCTTAAGACTGATAAGCATTGAAAGAAAAATAAAATACTGCTATTAAAGCTCGGTATATATAGGAAAATCAATTTTCATATTCTTATAAATTCAAAGGCCAAGACATTAGATGGTAATTATCAGTGTAAATGCCTGCTATGCAGACATATGCTAAATTGGCAAGAGATCGCTTGTGCAACCAGGGTAATTGTACACTGAATAGTGTGGAGCATTAGTTCATTAAATCTATTGGACTTAGAAATCTGATTCATTTTAACTTCCCGTTGTTCTTTTTTCTGGAGATTGGCCCTTTATTTATTATAATCCAGAGTAGATGCGGATCAATGACATGGCAAAGTTGTATGGGTTTGACTATAGGTTTTTTCTAAAAAGAAAAAAAAGAAAGAAAAAACTTATTTCAAATTTCTTGACAGAAGAATATAAAATTAGTTCAAATAAAACAGTGGCCATCTAAGCATCACACCATGATACATGTTATGATTACAAGTACACTGTCATTGACAACAGATCATATTCAGAGTGATGGAAAAAGGGAAAATGTATTATGATTACAAATCAGTAACACAAAAAAAGAACGCAAAAATAAGGTAAAAGAATGATCATCTACATAATTCAATAAAAGACATACCCATATACTACACATTTATTTTCTTCAAAAATGCAACTATTTTAACTAGATCTTGACACATCATATCTAAATATCTGAAGTAACATCGAGTTTATCATACATTTGGCACTTTATATATTGTACTGGTACCTTTCATACATTTTTACCTTGAAATGGTTATCATATATCAGTCACCTTGTATCAATCAAGGATCAGTTAAATAAATTTTGTAAGAGTTTTTGCCTTTTTATATGATTTTTAATTTTTTAGTTTTATTTTCACATTTTCTTCTTTTTCAACAATTAAACTTTTTCTAACCAAGCAAGCATTGTAATGTATCTGTGAAAAAGAGATGATCAGCTTGCTAGTTTCTATGGGTATCCATTACTTTACCGTGTATTTTTTGTTGATCAGTTTGAATAATCTGAGACGATTTGGTTTTGAGGCGCGTAATCGTTGTCCTTAAAGCAATATTTGCCCCACTCATTTAGAGTTTGCTAATGGGTTGGATGGCAAATTGCTTCTCAGAATATAACAAAACATGAATCCAAAGACATAGCAATGTCTGTGGATTCAATGAGATTTTATTAGTGCGGAAGAAGATAAAACATATATTTTTAAATAGCGACTAGGGAGATGCTTATATAGTATATGAACAGTTGCTCTAGCAAGGGACGCGACCGTTGGAAAAGATGTGTAATTGTTGTCCGAACGGCAGTTTATTTTCCATGAGGCAAAATTTGAAAAAATACGACTGTTGGCAGGCAACAACCTACCCTTTCCAAACCCATCTCGCACATGCGCACGTGCTAAGTGCTTTCCGCGCGCGTGAGTTATGGCAGTGCCCCCTTTCCCTTCTCCTTTAGTCATTTCAATTAATTGAACATGTGATGCTTCACATATATACTCAAATATTGAAACAACTCTCCCCGATGTGGGACTAATATACTTGCTCCCTCTTCATAAAACAATCTCCCTCAACAAGCCACCACTAGATTGTTTTATTGATGATGTTCAGTTTTATCTTAGTTAGAAGTTACACATCATATACGGTATCTATTCGATTAAACCACCCACTAGTGTAAATATCTCAGGACTTTAAAGAAGAGCTGGGTGGTCTTAACTTAAACCGAGTCTTCTTTGATTTATAAAGTCGGAAATATTACACATGCAACTTCAATTTACCAATAAAATTTCCCTTCCTGTGAGCACCGTTAAGGCCACGTGCTCCATCCCGGCTTAATGGACTTTTGCAAGAGCAAACCCTGTAAACTCTTATTTAGAAGCGGCACAACTTCCAAGTTCATAAAGGTAAAGTTCTTTTCCTTTTCAATGTCTTTGTTACCAGACTATCTAGAACTTTATTAAGAGTCGCTCAACTCAACCTCTTCATACCTGTAACAGTTCACACTAATTTGACTTAGTGCTTTTCAATCATATAATAGTTTGTTATTACCCATTAAACCTTAAAATTAAGCTAATTAATATTAAGGTTGGGTTTTCGCTATCATTGATTAATTGTCAATACAGGGTTTAAGTCCCATTCCGACTGTCGTGGTCCTTACCATTTCTCTAGTCAATGCTTTTGTGAATGGATCTGCCAAATTATCACTGGATCTTATATAGACAATAGTAATTATTCCATCATTTATCATTTGTCTAACATATTCATGTCTAAGGCTTATATGTCTTGGTTTTCAATTGTATACATTACTGTATGCTCGAGACATAGTTTCCTGACTATCGCAACGTAGAGATATAGCTGGCATTGGTTTCGGCCATATCTTGATATCCAACAGCATATTTCTTAGCCACTCTGCCTCTTTTCCTGCTGCAAAAAGTGCTATAAATTATGATTCCATCGTGGAGTGCAAAATGCAAGTTTTTTTCTTAGATGCCCAAGAAACAGCACCTCCACCTAATGTGAAAATCCAACCCGAAGTAGATTTATTATCGCTAGCGCTAGTTATCCAACTTGCATCAGTGTATCCTTCTAATACACTTGGAAACCCATTATAAACAAGTCCTAGATTTTTGGTCTTTTTGAGATAACCAAGTAATCTTCCAATTGCTTTCCAATAATCTATGCCAGGATTGCCGGTATATCGTGCAAGTTTACATATTGCATATGCTATGTCAGGTCTTGTACAATGCATGACATGCATTATACTTCCAATAGCGCTTGCGTATTCGAGTTGAGCAATGCCCCTACCATCATTTTTATTGAGATTGATACTTGAGTCTATTGGGGTACCGGCATCTTTAATTTTTAGATGCTCAAACTTCTGAAGTACATTTTGAATATAATGTGATTGGCTTAGTACATAGCCCCCACTATCTTTACTAACTTTTATACCCATAATTGTATCAACTTCATTCAAAACTTTCATTTTGAATTTTGAAGTTAGATATCTCTTGGTGTCTTGTATCCCTTTCATGTTAGTGCCGAATATTAATAAATCATCTACATATAATAAAATAATTACTCCATATTCCTTAGTAAATTTGGAGTAGATACATTTGTCTGCACTATTATATGTAAAACCATTTTGAAGTATTATTGAGTCAAATTTTTCGTGCCACTGTTTGGGTGCTTGTTTTAATCCATATAATGATTTTGTTAGTTTGCTAACTTTTCTTTCATTTCCAGGAAGAACAAAACCCTCAGGTTGTTCCATGTAAACTTCGTCATTAAGTTCACCATTCAGGAAGGCTGTTTTAACATCTATTTGGTGGATATGCAAGTGATAAATTTATGCTAAGGCTATTAATACTCGAATTGATGTAATTCTTACAACCGAAGCATATGTATCAAAGAAATCAATTCATTCCTTTTATTTGAATCCCTTGGCTACTAATCTAGCCTTGAAAGTTTGCACAGTACCATCGTTGCTACGTTTTCTTCGAAATACCCATTTGCAACCAATAGGTTTTGACCCTTGAAGTAAGTCTGCCAATACCCAGGTATTATTTGATAAAATTGAATCCATTTCATCATTAATTGCTTCCTTCAAAAAAGCGGAATCTCTGGACGTCATAACTTCTTTGTATGTTTTTGGGTTGTCTTCTATTTTCAGCACTATAGGAATTTTGTTAGTAACTTCATTTCTAGTTCCTTCTACAAGAAATGCTATAGCTTGAGAAGATATAAAATCTGGATCAAAAGATTTCTCTTTCCGAATTCTTTGTGTCCTTCTTATTTCTGTTTGTTCTTCTGTCACCTTTCTTTTACTGCTAGCAGAAGGTGTAGCATCATCTATTGGTGTTTGAATGACACTAGGGCTCAATGATTAATTTGTAGTCGAATCGCCCTTGAATTTATTTTCCATAAACTCAGCATCCCTTGATTCAACAATCGTGATTGAGGATAAATCCAGTAGTCTGTATAATTTGAGTTTCACCATATCCTCCAAATACACTTTTCAGGGCCATTGGACCAAGTTTAGTTCGTTTCGGATCAGTCACCCTATAGAAGGCAATACGTCCCTACACCTTTAGATATCTTAGATTAGGTTTTCGACCATTCCATAGTTCGTAAGGAGAAACTTTAGCTTTTCTGGAGGTGAATCTATTGTGCAAATGACATGCAAACAGTAATGCTTCACCCCACAAGTTAAGTGGTAATTTAGCATTTAACAACATAGAATTTACCATATCAACCAAAGTTCTGTTTTTCATTTCTGCCAACCCATTTTGTTGTGGCGTGTAAGGGGCTGTGTGTTGATGAATAATATCATGTTCTTCACAGAAGTTAGAAAATTCAGTGGAGAAATATTCTCCTCCTCTATCACTACGTAGAACCTTTATTTTCCTACATTTCCGATTTTCAACTTCTATTTTATAGCGTTTAAACATGCCAAAGGCTTCATCCTTATTTCTAAGCAAATACACACATGTGCATTTAGAAAAATCGTCAATAAAGGTAATAAAATATTTTATGCACCTCTGGTTAAAACTCAATTTAATTCACATATATCAGAGTGAACTAAATCAAAAAGTTCCAAATTTCGTTCTGCACTTGGGAATGGTTTCATTGTAATCTTGGCTTGTATACATATTTCGCATTTATCATGCATATTATTTGAAACGGAAATAAAACCGTGTTTTGCCATTTACTTTAAATATTTATAATTTAAATGTCCTAAACGTGCATGCCATAATGATAAAGAATCAACGGTATAAGCATAATATTCTTTCATGTTAGTGCCGAATATTAATAAATCATCTACATATAAACAAATAATTAGTCTATATTCCTTAGTAAATTTGGAGTAGATACATTTGTCTGCACTATTATATGTAAAACCATTTTGAAGTATTATTGAGTCAAATTTTTCGTACCACTGTTTGGGTGCTTGTTTTAATCCGTATAATGATTTTGTTAGTTTGCAAACTTTTCTTTCATTTCCAGGAAGAACAAAACCTTCGGGTTGTTCCATGTAAACTTTGTCATTAAGTTCACCATTCAGGAAGGCTGTTTTAACATCCATTCGGTGGATAAGCAAGTGATAAATTGATGCTAAGGCCATTAATACTCGAATTGATGTAATTCTTGCAACCTAAGCATATGTATCAAAGAAATCAATTCCTTCTTTTTGTCTGAATCCCTTGGCTACTAATCTAGCCTTGAAAGTTTGCCCGGTACATCGTTGTTACGTTTTCTTCGAAATACCCATTTGCAACCAATAGGTTTTGACCCTTGAAGTAAGTCTACCAATACCCAGGTATTATTTGATAAAATTGAAACCATTTCATCATTAATTGCTTCCTTTCAAAAAGCGAAATCTCTGGAAGTCATAGCTTCTTTGTATGTTTTTGGGTCGTCTTCTATATTCAGCACTATAGGAATTTTGTTAGTAACTTCATTTCTAGGTCCTTCTATAAGAAATGTTATAGCTTGAAAAGATATAAAATCTGGACCAAAAGATTTCTCTTTCCGAATTCTTTGTGTCCTTCTTATTTCTGTTTGTTCTTCTGTCACCTTTCTTTTATTGCTAGCAGAAGGTGTAGAAGCATCTATTGGTGTTTGAATGACGATGGGGCTCAATGACTGATTTGTAGTCGAATCGTCCTTGAATTTATAATCCATAAACTCAACATCTCTTGATTCAACAATCGTGTTTGAGGATAAATCCAGCAGTCTGTATGCTTTAGAGTTTTCAGCATATCCTATAAATACACTTTTCAAGGCCCTTGGACCAAGTTTAGTTCGTTTCGGAACAGTCACCCTATAGAAGGCAATACATCCCCACACCTTTAGATATCTTAGATTAGGTTTTCGACCATTCCATAGTTCGTAAGGAGAAACTTTAGCTTTCTTGAGGTGATTCTATTGTGCAAATGACATGCAAACAGTAATGCTTCACCCCATAAGTTAAGTGGTAATTTAGCATTTAATAACATAGAATTTACCATATCAACCAAAGTTCTGTTTTTCCTTTCTGCCAACCCATTTTATTGTGGCGTGTAAGGGGCTGTGTGTTGATGAATAATCTCATGCTCATGGAAGTTAGAAAATTCAGTGGAGAAATATTCTCCTCCTCTATCACTACGTAGAACCTTTATTTTCCTACATTTATGAATTTCAACTTCTGTTTTATAGCGTTTGAACAGGTCAAAGGCTTCATCCTTATTCCTAAGCAAATACACACATATGCATTTAGAAAAATCATCAATAAAGGTAATATAATACCTTTTTCTACCTCTGGTTAAAACTCCATTTAATTCACATATATTAGAGTGAACTAATCCAAAAGTTCCGAATTTCTTTCAGCACTTGGGAATGGTTTCCTCGTAATCTTGGCTTGTATACATATTTCGCATTTATCATGCATATTATTTGAAACGGAAATAAAACCATGTTTTGCCATACACTTTAAAGATTTATAATTTAAATGTCCTAAATGTGCATGCTATAAAGGTAAAGAATCAACGGTATAAGCAGAATATTCTTTTATTTCATTAATACTGAGTTTGAACATCCCATTACATGCATAACCCTTACCCACAAACACACCATTTTTGGACAGAATTAAACTATCAGCCTCCAAGACTGTTTTGACACCACTTTTGCATAAGATTGATGTAGAAACTAGATTCTTTTTAATATCAGGAACGTGGAGTATGTTAGTGAGAGTTATCTTCTTATTTGAAGTGAAGTGAATCTCTACATTTCCTTTTCCCAAAACCTTTGCACCATTTCCGTTTCCCACGAGCACCTCTTGTTGATCTACAACCTCCGTATAGGTTTTGAATAGGCCTTTATTGTTGCAAACATGAACCATTGCACCGGAATCGAACCACCAATCCGAAGATTTTGTTTCAGCAATAGCCATGTGCAAGTCGATTATCATGCCGATTTGTAAATCTGAAACCATAGCAACGATTTCTTTTATTTCCTCGGCATCAACCTTATTTTCGGAGTTCTCATTTTTCTATTTCGAAGGAGCCCTGCAGTCACGCTTGTAGTGCCCAAGTTTTCCACAGTTGAAGCATCCCTTATTCTTTTTGTCTTTTGGATTAGAGTCGCTTCCCTGATTGCTCCTTTTGTTTGGTTTGAAGTTCTGGTTTTGGTTTTCCTTTCTTTTATTTCCAGAAGTCACGTTATTAACAATGGAAGAAGGGAAAACACCATCACGAATTCTGTTTTCTTCCTCAATTCGTATGTGCTTTCCGATCTTTTCCAACGTGAGTTCTTCAGTCATATGCAAGAGCTTTTTACGACAGTTGTTCCAACTTGGTGGAAGTTTTGCGATTATAGCCCCAACTTGGAATGATTCTGGAATCTGCACCTTTAAGTCACCAATTTTGCTAACCAGAACTTGCAAGTCATGCATCAGATCCATGACTAAAACATTGCCTTTCATTTGAAATTCAAAATATTGAAGAGTGAGAAACTTATCTGTTCCAATTTTCTCGGTCTTGTACTTTGTTTCCGGTGCATCCCAGATTTCTTTAGGCAACTTCATTGGAGTGTAAAGATCATATAAGCGGTCTGGTAAGGTGTTGAGAATGTGGCCTCGACATAACAGTTCATCTTCCTCGCGCTTTAGTCTTTGCTGCCTTAATTCGTCTGTGTCTTTTTCTGTTGGAGGAGGCGGCGCGGGAAGGTTTTCATCGAGCACGTAGGAGACCTTTAGAGTTGTAAAAAGGAACTTCATTTTGTCCTGCCAGCACGTGAAGTTAGTTCCATCCAGTCTGTCAAGCCTTACGAAGTCCTGGGTCATCAGTTTGAAGGCAGATTCTGATCCCTTTTCCATAGTGGATATTGCTTTAAGTTTGTTGATCAGTTTGCAGAATCTGAGAGGATTTGGTTTTGGGGCGCGTAATCGCTGTCCTTAAAGCAATATTTGCCCCCTCTCGTTTAGAGTTTGCTAATGGGTTGGATGGAAAATTGCTTCATAGGATACAACAAAACCTGAATCCAAAGATATAGCAATGTTCGTGGATTCAATGGGATTTTATTAGTGTGGAAGAAGATAAAACATATATTTTTAAAACAGCGACAGGGGAGATGCTTATATAGTATACGAACAGTTGCTCTGGCAAGGGACGTGACCATTGGAAAAGAGGCGTAACTATTGTTCGAACAGCAGTTTATCTTCCAAGAGGCAAAAGTTGAAAATTGAAAAAATATGACTGTTGGCAGGCAGCAGCCATATCCTTTCTGAACCCCCCGCGCGTGCGTGTTATGGCAGTGCCCCCTTTCCTTCTCCTTTAGTCATTTCAATTAACTGAACGTGTGATGCTTCACATATATACTCAAATATTGAAACAACTCTTTCCAATGTGGGACTAATATACTTGCTCCCTCTTTATAAAACAATCTCTCTCAACATTTTTTTCCATATGCAGGTTTATGCAATCCACAAACAAAATAATATAATAGAAAAATTACCTCTTCTTGATGTTGCTAGTTCTTACCCAAGGATGCAACAAGTTCAAGCATCTTTAACTAAGTGATCAACCTTGAAAAAAGTCATAATATGTAAAGAATTAGAACATCATGCTAATTATAGGACTATTTTGATATGTAATGACTATGTATAATATCAAATAAATAGGTAAACAACCATGTACGATACGATATAAAATTGCTTTGATACGTTTCTATCAAAAACTTGAGTAAATCAGAAATTATTGATAAGGCCATTTTAATTATCACATTCTTCTTTTATTACGTTTGTTTTTGGTATCCACTGTCTCCATCAGTAGGCACAATTTTGGTCGCATTCCAAAACCACCAAATCAAGTTATGATTTCTAAAAGTATATTGTTACATAATGTGTTAGCATTTCGAAACAACTTTCGGATTGTAATATCAAGTAAAACTCAAGTTATGTGTGTTTTTCTAGAGATTATCAAACTTGAGATGAGTTTACAATAGCAGGTAAACTTTGAAAAACTGCATTTTACGCCTAGAAAATGACAAAATCTTCCTTAAGACTTAAAACCAAAGTTATTACTTAGGTTCTAATCTTTCCGGAATGGGTAAAATTGTCTAAATCGGATAAACCGTTCAAAAGTTATGATCGACTGAATTCAGCACTGTGTCATGAAATTTCTAATTTCAAAATAACGATATTCATTGTTTGTAATTTAAGTTTTAGCCATTATTATCATCAAAATTTCGCATCCCATTTTAAATGAAAATTGCTTTTTAATAGCACAACTTCAAAACAAATTTAAAGTCTTTGAAAACAGATCGATGGTTTGAGAATTATAATTAAACTAATTCATTGCTTAAACATAGATTTCTTTTAACCAATCAGATTGTGTATTTCAAACAGGATTACTTAAAATATTGCATCAATGAAGGAACGTGTATGCTGCCAGCAAAATAAAACTGTTGTGTTACAAGATGCTAGTTCAAAGTAAACCATCTGCTCACTTAAATGAGAAGTTCACTTAAACCTCAAACGATGCATCTATCATCCACATTTAGTTCTAATAAGAATCAAACTAAAGAAAACTGCAATACCATGTCAGAAAAGCAACAAAGTGATACTTACTTGTATATAATGTTTTCAATTACAAATTACCTCATAAATTGCATTTTAGAACTTTTTTTTGACATGAAATTGCTAATACCTCATCAATGCTAATACCTCATAAATATCATTTGATTTATAAAATTGGCATACTAATAAATAGATATAAAAAATGATAATAAAAAATACGAAGTAAGATACCATACCTATATCAGCAGCAACGACGAGCAAATTAGATGGCAGAGAGTTGTTGGTTAGCCTTTGCAAGAAGGTTAGGGTTAGGGTTAAAGTTTTGCAAAGCAGAGCGCGGTTTGGCGGAGAGTGGCTGGTTAGGGTTTGCGGGTTTCGTCGATGGCAACGACAGCGAGCGGTTAAGCTTTGTCGATGGCAACAGCGGCGAACAGGTTTAGCTTCGTGGATGGCAAGGCAGCTAACACAACGCGGTGGGGTTAGGGTTTAGGAACTTTTGACGGTGAATTTTAGTTTACTTATTTAATAAATTGAGCGGCCAACGAAATGTAGGGAGGGAACTTGAAATTTTTATTAAGCTGAAAAGTGATTTTTTACCTATTGAAAAGACAACTGGCACAAACAGTTGTTATAATTAAACATTTATAATGGGCACAAAAAAACAGTTGTTATAGACGTATATTACAACTGCTGCACAAATAAAGTTGTTAAAAGTACCTTTGTTACAACTGCTGAAAATAAACAGTTGTTAAAAATAACCTATAACAACTGTCGGTTTTGTTATAATATATGTAAATTATAAAGAGTGAATACGCTATACAATGTTTGTTATATTTTGGTTAGTTCCACATCATGGGATAAGTTCAATCCCAAGCTCCAAAACATTTATATAAAGGAGCCTATGTAATGAAAATAGATTACTAATTTCAGGAATGAATAAAATATCTCCTTCCTCTTTTTCTAATGGCTTTTTATTTTTATATTGTTTACAACACGTTATTAGCACGATCTCTTTCTCAAATGTATTAGATATTCTAATCTAGAGGATTAGATCCATTTTTCCTTTTATGTAGATACATCTCTTTCTCCTAATTAGTTACTGAAATCAGATCTATCTCTTCCTCTTATTCAACCAATAAAATCAAGTTTGAAATTTTCTAAATATGCTTTTCTAGATTTGTTTTGCGATTAATTTAGATCTAGATTTAAGTATTTTTGTTTCACAATTCTATATATATATTTCCTAATTTTTCAGATTTGGATTTAAGTTTTAATAGATCTTATCTTTTCATGATCTTATTTTATCATAAATCTAAATTTATAGATCTTATTACACTGTACATGTATTTTTATCGTTATATTTCAGATCTCATTCTACTATAGAGCTGATTTTTTTGTTCTTATTTTTTTGATTTCATTATATTGTAGATCTCAAAATCACACTCAAATAATATATCTTTGAGATTTTTACATGGTTTAAAAATAAAATGTTGTGATTTTTTTGAATTTGGATTTGAATTGATTTCAAACTTGCTTATTATTGCATGTTTTTTATTTCATTATTTTGGAAAGCAAGTTTTGAATTTGACAATTTCTGTTGTTGATTCAAATAAATTTATTGAACTTGATTGAGTTTTGGTTTGGGATATAGATCTAAGTAATCTGTACATGTTGGTAAATGAAGTTTTCATTTTGAAAACTTTTGACTTGGATTTTGACTTTGGAAATGATTTTGATATATATATATAGTTTATATTTCTAGAAGAAATATTTTATTGTTTCTTAGAGAAACATATACAAGAATAATGCGTATTTAGAAGATCATATTAAGTTTAGATCCAATGTTAATTTGATTTAGTACACTTAAAGTGAATGGAAACATTAATGAAAGCATACAAGGTAAACTTAATTTTTAGCATTGGAAATAAAAGTTGAGAGCCTGTAGTTCCTATAATGTTAAAAGCTTGAGTTTCCATAAATTATTAAATTTTCTTATAATAAAGAACCAGAAGTTACAAAAAAAGAGCAGAAACTTGAATTATTAAAAGGGGGGGTGTGTGTGTAAGAGTTATTTTAGAAATTTTGACTATTAAGAAATAAGTTTGAACAACAACCTGAAGTTGTGCAAACAATTTTTTTCTTTCAACCAGAAGTTGTATAACTCGGTCAGAGACCTGAAGTCTTATTTGTTGATGAAGTCTATGACTTGAAATCTTATAGTTATTTTTTTATTAGTCGAAATGTATAGGCTTCTAAACAAGAAGTTTACATAAAATTTGAGAACCTGAAATTCATAACAAATTAATGAGCTTGAAGTTCGTGAATTAGAAACTCGAAGCTTTCTTGAAACTATGTGAAATGTTAAGATTACACTTCTTGAAGAAGTTAAAAGAGATAAATACATCTTAACATAAGATGTTATGACAGTGCATTCAAGAGATTTCAAAAATCACCAAATGAGTTATATCTTACTTACATCTTTGCATTTACATATTATATTGACCAAGTATCCTGAAGATATTGTGCTGTATGACATTTCAAATATGCCTTGAATTGAAATTAATTATTAATTTAGCTATGAAAAGGGATGTTCATTATTTATAAAATATGAATTCAAATGACATTGTAGTCCATATTCCTCATTTTTCATTTCATTTTATATGTTGTAGTTAGTTTAAAATGTTTTCCCTCATTATTTATACTTTCAATTATGTAAAAGTACACATGGTCTATTTATATGTTCTGTGCAATGCGAAATATAATTTTATTTCAATATGTGCAGCTTTAATTTAATTGTTCTCTCTGTTGCTTTTTCATTGATATATCTAAATATAGATCCGATCTTTACTAATAGCACTATGTTATAAAACCTAAAGTTTTGAAAAATTATTTTTGGGTGCATTAGTCAAACTATTTAATTGACGAAATACATTTTAGTATTATCCAGAGGAGATAACTCATATAACATACTATTTAAGTTTATGGATGTGTGTGTATATATTAATCTTTTAAAGAGATGTTTTCTTTAAAATTTATATTGCAAAATCCAAAATCCAAGAAGAGATGTTATAGAAATTTTATTTTTGTTAGATTGCAATCCCTTAAAAAGAAACACTATATTCCCTGAAGGAATATTATATAAAACTTTAGAAGTAATAACAATAATTTATCTCTAAAAAAAGGTATTGTATACCAATATCACACTCCAAAAGTAGTGATTTTATCTCTTGCATCTTACTTTTATTTGGTGCACCTAATTTTGTTACCGTATTTAAAGTTTGATATGACATTTCAAAAGCAGTTACAACAAAAAAATCTCCAGCAGGGATATTTTATGCTATTGTAAAAGTAGTAATTATGTAATTTATGTAAAAGAAATATTGTATATTGATATGACATTCTAGTAGTTGCATATATATCTCTGAAAGAGATAAGTTTACTCCAGAAGTGGTGATAGTAAAATATCTCTAGAAGAGACTTATACATTTGGAAATGATAAAATACTCTAGAAGAGATTTGTTTATATATTTGGTAATTTTATTAAACCAAATAAATGTATAGAAATTTGATTACAAGGAATTCCAATTCAGTTTAGATCTGATTCTAACTTAAAATTTAAGAGCTATGTATGTGTATCATATATTTCATTATGATTATATCAAACCTCCCAAATAGGTAAGATATCAAACTATCTCTAGAATACACTATTTTATGTTCACGTGTTTAATTATATCCTAAAAGTCATGGTCATAGTTATTATTTCATAAGAAATATTATATGTATAACCATTTCTTGAAGAAACATATTTAAATATTCTCTTGAAGAGATAGTCTATATGTCATGAAAGCAATAAATACCGTCTTGAAGAGATATGTATGTGCAACTAATATAATTGCGTATTTTTGTAAAATTTCAAGTGTCCAGAAGCTACTCTTATTTTTTCTGTAAGTATATCTCTTTTGTTGAACTCTCCAGAAGAGATGTGTAGAAATGTCTATATGCAATTATAACTATGTATTATTCTCTGATAAGTAATCATAATTAATGTTTAAAAGTGGTATTTGAGATATAATTGAGCAATAAAACTTAACAACTCGAAGTTGTGTATATAATTTATTTGAACCAGAAGTTCAATATGGTTCCAAACCAGATGTTTTGAACATTATCATCCAGTCTTGAAGGATTCCCATTGATATAGATCTATAAACAGAAACTAATAGTTGTATTAGTTTGTTTTAAAAATCATTAACTCAAATGAGAAAGAATATACAAATTTATAATATATATATATATATATATATGTATTAAGTGGATGCACGTATATATCCATATATGTAGATATTCAAATAACAACTTGAAGTTTGTTATGAGATGATCTTACAGATTATGCATAAATATAATTCAGTGATTTAAAATTCAATCAACATAAATGTTGAATAACCTGAAGTCATGTATGTATTCAAATAATTTACACAATAAGTAAATTCCTCCAATTGGCTAGATCAATGAATGAGAACAAACTCTAATAAGCAATATCAATTGAATACATCTGATCAACTGATAAAAGAATTATCCTTCTATAATTAATATGTATGATGTATTTGCTACTAGCAATATCATAATGGATCAAACTGAGAATCCAAAGAAGATTATTATCAAATGTGACAATGTTCGTCAACATTGAAGGGGAGGATAAAAGAGATACAAGTTCATTTTGATTATCAAGATTAAATATTGCTTGCAAAATATTAAGTAACTTGAATAAATTATCGATAATATCTCTAGTATACTTGCTCCAATATAAGTTAAAATCCCAAAAGGACCAAAAGGGTATAAATCACATCTGAAGTGTGGTAGAGAAGTCAGTTTGAAATATTGAGAAAAAAATAAAAATGTCAAATAAAGAAGGTGAGTGTTTTTTAAGAAACACTTAAAGGTGCTCTGCAAGAGACTCATGACATGATTGTCAAATAAACCTAGAAATGGTTTAGGTACCTAAAATAGAATAAATATTGAGATATCAATAAATCATTTCTAGAACTGACAAGAAATAATCATCGATGATAAATTTGTAAATAATAAAAATCGCTTATGTTTATAAATATATTAAAGATCTTGAATTAGAGGAAACATGATTGACTATCATGAATCCTTTACTAATATAGAAATGTAGACTTGTAATCCGCAAAGTAGCTAAAGTGTTTGAAACACTTAATATATCCCGAAGTTATAAATATTGCTTAAACCATATTAAACGATGAAAGTATACAAATTCCTGAAGAATATAAATAACTTTGGTGGTTATAAAGAATGCAAAGAATAAGGAACATAGATTACAACCATCTTTTAAGTATAGTTGTAACGAAAATCTTGATATAATTCATGATGAGTAGATTACTTCATATTTTTAAGCATTGTTGTAGTGAAACTTTTAATATTCATCAAAGATGTAGTTGCAATATGCAAAACTGTTTTGAAGCACAAAAATGATAGCATACGAAGTGTTTTTCATAAAGGTAGCATATAAAATGCATAAAACGCAAATCATATTTGGAAGACACAATCTTGAAAAATTCGATTGTATCGAAGGAAACTATTTGTAAATGATGAATATCTAATGAAAGGAAAGTAGAATTATTGTCTTCGGACTTTTTTAACGCTTGTCTAAGTTATGTTACAAAAGTATTTATAACTGATTGAATTATAATGACATATATTCAAAGTTAAAAGGAAAACTATAAAATCAGGGGAGCATACATAAGTATATTATAATGTACTCTTTTTTCTTTACTAAGATTTTTCCCACTAGATTTTTCTTAGTAGGGTTTTAATGAGGCATTACAATTGATCCAAAAGTATCAAACTCCATTTGATGTAAATTATTGAAATATGTCATTGTACTCTTTTTCTTTCACTAAGATTTTTCCACTGGGTTTTTCTTAGTAAGGTTTTAATGAGACATTATTTTGATCCCGAAGTATCAAACTCTTTAGAAGGAATATCATTATATGATATTTATGATTTCACAAGTTGCACTCTTTTCCTCGTTCATGACTTTTCTCATTGGGTTTTCCTAACAAAGATTTTTAGTGGGGCAACAGACAATATCTATAGCAACTAAATGGATATATGAAAGCATGATAATAATGAGAGGGAGCAGTCATCATACACGTTTTAAAATGGATAATTTTAAGTTACCATATGAGCATACAAGATTTTGAAGACGTGTATTCAAGAGGGAGTGTTATAACATATGTAAATTATAAAGAGTGAATATGCTATACAATGTTTGTTATATTTTGTTTAGTCCCACATCATGAGATAAGTTCAATCCCAAGCTTCAAAACATTTATATAAAGGGGTCTATGTAATGGAAATAGATTATTAATTTCAGAAATAAATAAAATGTCTCTTTCCTCTTTTTCTAATGGCTTTTTATTTTTATATTGTTTACAACAGGTTTGTGCTAGTTGTAAAGTAAAAGTTGTAATATGGTTGTTTTGTTGTAGTGTTGTTTTCCTCTTTCAATTTTTCTATAATTTGCATGATCTAGATACAAGTTGAACTCATAGTTAACGATAATTAGAAGTTAAATCCTCATATTAATAACAATTAAGGATTGCATTTTGAGTTATTTGTTCTTCGTAGCTTCTACCGAGTGTTGGATTAATTTTTTGACTAACAATACTCAAATTAATTAATAATATAAAAAAACCTTTTAAGGTTGGATGGTTAAAGATATTTTTGTCATCTAAAGGAAATATTGAGAATGAAACATACCTAACACAAATGATATGAGCACAGAGAAGGCGCATATATGTTTATCTCTTCCATTCATTCTTATCTTCAGAATCACATTCTTATCTATTATGTCATTTAAGAATATTTAAGAATTTAGAAACGCTTTTGGCAATGATATGAAACTGGAAACCACTTTATTATTATGTTTTGCTTTACAATTCATATCCCAGTGTCTGTTATTATATATATAAAAATTTGATGCAGATTTTGCACAATTTTGTTTCCTTGCTCTAGTTTGTTAATTAATGTGCTGCCTTGCATGGTCTCAGCAGCATAGTTCAATTAAGATTCTTGATGATCAGGGTCACATTGTCGAAATTAAAAAAAAAATGGCATGGTAATAATATACATGTTCTTAACATCAAAATAAATAAACCACAGTTCTAGTGATTAGCATCTTATTATCAGAATATGTAACATGCAAGGATGCTTCTAAATCTCAGTTGCTAACTATTTTATATATGCTGTGTTGTCTTGTGATGTTTATGTATTTATTTGTTTTTATGGCTTACGCATGTGTTGGGTATCATTATATGACATGAAAACCGCTGATTCGATACAATTATATTGTGGGGATCATATAGAACTCTAGTACATGACAAAATGGGTACAGCTGCTATTTTTATATAATATATTATAAATTCACCAAATTTATGAGGTGGTATGAGATGAAGATGGCATTCAATATATCATCTAAGCAAACAAAAACGTTTAGTTACATATATAAAGATACACAGTACATCTAATATATAGCAGACGGATCATAGTATTATCAATTATGGATTAAGTAATAAGAAAACGACAAAGGAAAAAAATGAAGAAGCTGATCAAATAAACAGGAAACAAAGAAAAGTTTTACATCAATAATTTACTTTCCAAAGAAACAAGCTATCCCTTAAATCGATCTTTTCCTTGGATACTTGTTAACTTGTTTATAATTCTAAATCAAGAAAATAATTTATCCATAAGGTACATGAAAACAGAAAAGTTTGGCTAGCTTAGATATATACATGTGTAGTATCTGATTACATAATATAATAATCCAACTGATCTCATTGTAAATTAAAGAAATTAAAGCAACTTAGGGAATCTATAAACGCTCTTCCTAAACAAGCTTAGTCACGCTATATTATGTCTATAAACTATGTATTTATAGCAATAGATTGCATCACCAATGAGGTTTAAATAATTTGTGTTTCTATCCTTCTATCTATAAATCACTATAATATAATAAATTGATAACATCATTGAGACAATACATCATGGTGTAATAAATAAAGTGAAATGTTAACTATCAATTTATATCACATGATTAATTCAACAAAAATAGTACCTAGTCGGAGAAAATTCATGTGGTTCTTCACAAATCGAGAAGTGAAATGTGCTGGAACTAAAACATCTTGAAAACCTTTGTAAACTTAAATTTTTGGGTATGTTAAAACTTAAAAGAGAGACATACATGTCTTAGATTTACAAGTAAAACTTAGTTTATTGGTCTTTTGAAAAGAAAAGAAATACTAATGTAGGGAAATATGTTTTTAAAGAAAGTAGCCAACAGTTGTATAGATTTGAACTCCTCTCTGCCTTCCTTTTCTAATAAAAAAGTCAGCGAGTGTACGTGCTATATTGCATATAAAAAAGACACACATTCTTTGTATATTTGCTTCACTCTCCAAGAGTTTTAACTTTCAAGCATTTCTCTCCTACACCGAAAACTGCACTTTTTCCATATTATGTCCCCAACTCTCAAATTCTTAATCCAACAATAAGTCATCATGTACGTTTCTGATCATCAAAAAGGCGATCTATCTGACATCATTCGCAGTGCTAACCTTACTATCCAATCAGAAACTGACCATGACAGATGGAAGTTTCCAGAAGATTCTCGGGCTTCTTTTCAGCAACTTCCAACAAATGATTTTGATACTAGTTGTAGCATAAAAGACTCACTGTTACATGGTGGTGACCAGATGCTAGTTGACCAGAACATGTTGAGTGTTGGTGATGAGAGTATGAGGACACCGAATGATAATATTATTTCTCGGGTTTTTCATCTTTCCTCACCTGTAAAACAATCAGAGTTGGTGTTAGGACAAGGGGATAGTATATCTTCACCTTATATTCCCGGTGTCAAGAGAAGGTATGTATACTATAAATTATATAATGTCAATTTTCTTATGTTAAGCCCTCCAAGAAGTGGTTGTATAACATAACTGAGCACCAAACTAACAGCAAATTGCTGAGTTCAAAATCAAATTATGATTGTGTTGTATAAACCTTTGATTTATTCACATGTATGTTATATACTTTTGATTTATTAGACTAGCAAATGAAACCTATCAGGGCAGTAGAAGACAGTGTTTTTTTTCTTAAATAAAAAAAATGTCAATTTTAAGCAGGAGCTATTATCATTTTTATGATATAAAATATTGCTTTAGCTTAGTAACAAATTTGTATATTGCTGAAACAATGGATGAAATTAATATTGCATTTTTTTGGCACAACTATAATATATATATATATATATATATATATATATATATATATATATATATATATATATATAAATCCATATTTTTGGCATATTAAGGTAATAAAGAATCAGAAGCAGATGGTCATATTTCTACAAATGAGAAAAAGAAACACAATTTTAACACCTAACAGTTCGTTACTTCATTGTAATTGTAAACGTAGCTTTATTTCTGGTAAACATTGAGTTTGATGCGATGTTAGATTCTTATTTGCCCAATGACTTTAAATTTACAAGTTTGAGTAAGTTCTGAGATAGAAAGCTCTCCTTATTTATCCAAAGAACATTAATTTATGTACTTCATTCTGATTGAAATAATTGGTGAATCAATCCTTATTTTTTTTTCATTTTGTAATTAATTACAGGAAAAGTCTGCCAAGAAAAGTAGTATGTATTCCTGCACCAGGAAACACAAATTCTAGTAGTGGTAGGGCTACCAGTGGAGAAGTTGTTCCTTGTGATCTCTGGGCATGGAGGAAATATGGTCAAAAACCTATCAAAGGTTCTCCTTATCCCAGGTAATACTTTATACATTTGTATAACAGAATATTAAGTCAACATATTGGTAAGGTGAATCAATATATTTTGCTTATTTAAGTTTTAACTTAAACTGTACTGTTGGATGTGAAATTATATCATTTACTCCAGTGTAAAGTCGAGTAGAGTTTTAATGTTATGTACCACTGGAAAAAAAAAATGTGTGGTTCAAAAAAAAATGAAGCATTTTAGCAATGTTCAGTATTATGTATAACAGAATATTAAGTCAACATATTGGTAAGGCGAATCAATATATTTTGCGTATTTAAGTTTTAACTTAAACTGTACTGTTGGATGTGAAATAATATCATCTACTCCAGTGTAAAGTCAAGTAGAGTTTTAAAGTTATGTACCGCTGGAAAAAAATCGTATGGTTCAAAAAAAGTGAAGCATTTTAGCAATGTTAAAGTGCACCATCATTCTTAGACGTTCAATGATCCAGAACACTTGCTGAATTTCTGCTTTAGTTTTGCACCTACAGATTTTCAACAATAAGAAATCTCCTGTCCTAAAATTTTGTGCGCGCCGTTGTCTTCCAATAATTTCGCTACCCTTATGTTACATGAATTATTTAATACAGTTATAAAAAATGGACAATTATGACACAGTGAAACATGGGAACACAATGATTCAATGAAAAATGATTTCACTTGATTTCTAAACCAAAAAATATTGGATACGACCACTATTGTTGTTTATCAGTGTTTATTTGCATCACTAAAAGATACATTATGCATGAAAAAATGCAGGGGATATTACAGATGTAGCAGTTCAAAAGGATGTGCAGCACGAAAACAAGTAGAAAGAAGCAGAACTGATCCAAATATGCTAGTCGTCACTTACACTTCTGAACACAATCATCCTTGGCCTACTCAAAGAAATGCACTTGCAGGCTCTACTCGGTCCTCCTATCCTTCTAAACACCCAAAACCATCTCCCTCCACAAATTCGAATCCAAAAGATACAAACAAAACATCAACAACAGCATCAAACTCGGGTTCAACTTCTATCATAGAAGAAGTGTCAGAAACAATGGATAGAGCAAATGAAGCATTATATGATACGTGTATGGAAAATGATGATTTGTTTGCGAATTTAGCTGAGTTGGAGAGTGACCCAATGAGCTTATTGTTTGAAAAATCGGATGTGAAGAATAATGGAAAGAATTGCAAGGAGGTTGATGATGCATTTGATGATATCTTTGATTGGGGACAGAGTTCATTTGTAGATCATTCAAGTCAGTAGTCATAGACAATTCGATATCAAGATTTAGCAGTTCAGATCTTTGAATGAATCTTTGCTTTGATTTTTCGACCAAAGCAGATGATGTCGTAAATTATTGTTGCCTTCCTATTAATTCTATCTAAAATTGGAGTAAGGTGTATTTTTCTAAGACCCTATATGATACAATATTGAATTATTGGATGTATGTATATGTGGAACAATCTTGTAATGCTAAACCTAAGTACATATACGTCAACGTGTTATCCAGTTAGTAATAAAGTGTATTGATCCATATATACCTGATTCATTTAGTTGCAAACTCTCAGATCAAAGTTGCAAAAGTCAAGTTGGGATATAGTTGAAGAATCAAATATAAGTGTAGAGCTTTTGCATGTAATGTCAAGAATGTGATGTCACTGAAAAAACTTCATATCTTAAGAAGGATAATATATGAAATTTTATTATAAAGTTAGTGTATAGCATCATATAGGGGGCTGGCTAGCATGACATGTGTTAGTGCTTCTGGCTTGAATGGGAAGATATTGATCATAAACAACAGTTGCTTCCTGTATATAAAGTTAATTAATTGAAGTGTGTGGTATACTTTTCACACATGCAATTGTTAAGCTTGTTGCAAAAGCAAATTATGATTTATTGATTATGATGGTTTAGCTCTCAGATTCATGTAACATACTGGCTATTTATATTAGCTTACAAATGTACATCTTAGCTTACTGAATTTTAAGCACAAGTCATATTCAAAAATCAAAAGTCTCACGAGATAAATTATAGAATTTTGTACATGTAAACATCAAACTCAAATCTTAAGAATCACGAAATTGTGTTTCATCCTTTCCAACTCAAAGATTGTTAAGCAAGATAAAATTAATAAAGACTGTGATTACGATATTTGAAGCATGTTATATAGCTTAAGTTCCACAAATCAAGAAGATAAAGAATAAAGAGCATAAGAGGAAAGCGATTTAATTCTTTTTTTTTATATCATTTTTTATGTCATTATATTTTTCAAATTCAAGTGTTAATCCTATTCAAGATACATCGCGAGTGGACAAAAAGAAGATATCATATATAGACCGAATCATATCATGAATAGTTAATATAAAGGTTTCCTAACTTCCCATTACACCATGCTAATATATACTCAACATAGTCATATCTTTTTCTCTGTTCCTTCCACTCTTTTTATAATTGTAATTACTATTAAGTATTAACTATCCATTTTAAGCATTTAAAAGCATAAATGTTTGATTATTTTTGGGATCAGTTGAACATGGAGTAGTTAGTTTAGCTATCAATCATTCAAGAAAAAGGTATTAATGTTAAGTCATTTCCAATCAAAGTAGTTTGTCTAAAGCTCTTTTTTTAAAAACAGTTGATTTTCTGTTTTGATAGATGAGACACATCAAGTACTTTATATATAGTTGCAAAGAAGGGACTGTGGCCATTAGTACACAATATGGACTTTGATGTATCATATCTATATTGACATATTGTGATGTTTCTAAAAAGTTAAACTAATCATCTAAAACTTGCCTTTTGATTAATCTTAATAGAAATGTCAATTTTGTAACATATATTTATAAGCTAGTTTTGATCCAACAAATGGGGCACTGTCAGCTGCTTTAAGCTTTTACTTATACGAATCTATTTAAACATGCTTACTTAGATAGTCGGTATAAAAAGAAATCTATGATCAATTTTAAGGAAATGCATATGAGAACAGTGAAACAGAAAAGAAAAAATGTTTCTTATAAATTAATAAATTAAATGCATTAAATTTTCACTGAGCACCAGTGGTCTAGTGGTAGAATAGTACCCTGCCACGGTACAGACCCGGGTTCGATTCCCGGCTGGTGCATTTTTTCCCTTCTTCCCTGTGTTATTTTTGCCTCTTCGTTCCACATACGCACGAATTCTGCCGAGGAAATCAAAAACCCATCTCCCCAAATTTTGCTGCTACCGGTCGAACTCTTTTTTCAATATAGCGAACCGTGATTTATTTTGATTGATGGGTCAGGCTTTTCGAAAGCTATTCGATAGCTTCTTTGGCAACAAGGAGATGCGGGTATTCTTTTTCCGATCTAGTCATATTCTAGCTATTTCTATGATTTTGGCAATTTTCTGTTTTGGTTTATTAGTTCGGTACTTTCAAGTTTAAGCCTCGGTTGGCTTTCCTTTCCGTTTTGAAGAATTCGTAGATTCTAGAGTTATATATTGGGTTTTTAATTTAGGTTATTTGAAAATTTTATCATTTATAATTTTACTCCCTAACTGGGGGAGATTCTAAGGACTAATTACGATGAATATTTTATTCATCAATGTGATGCAGAATAAAACATAAAAATGCTATTGGAGCAAAGATAATATAGACTTGTGCGGAAGCTTAATTGAAACTAGTATATTGATTTTGCTAATGCTTTTTTTTTGAAGCCCTTGTAAAATAATGGGAGAAAAATCTTTCTGTTGTATTGTTTAGTCTGTTATAGCTTGGTCAACTCACTAAGATTACCTGTTAAAGGATCATATTCATAAATAATGGAAATCAGAAACATCGATATGAATCTATAATTTTTGAAAATAATGGACCTCCCATTTATCAATGGCAATATAGTGCAATCAACAATATCTCAACTATTGAACATTTTCACAACTAAACTACATGAGATTTGTTGCATCTACATTTAGGCAAGCATTTCTGATACTTCGACAGATGTGTTTTTAATGGACTAATGCACATATTCCATTGCCCGGACGGATGTTAAAACAAGATTTTATGTATATTTGAGATAGCATAGATGAGAAAATTCTTGTTGCTTTATAAATACCATTTTGCTCATTGGTTTGAGTAATTCAAACTATTTAACCAGATGGGAATCGTTTTATTTTTATGAAGTCTGTAAGAAACTTGTTAGTATGTTACACCTGTGTGTCAGACTGCCTTTATTAGCTACATTATAACTATTTTTAACCGAACGTGCTTTATTGAACCTTTTGATTATTATTTTTGTAACTTGATTCTTGAAGATGGTATATATGTATAAAAAAAATTATATGGATGATACTATATAGGCAGAGGGTGTTTTTTTTTAATGTCAGACTGCATGAAACAAGTAATCATTCTATAGAATCTGGTTTGTAGCAGTTTTTATTATTTTATTTTATTTTTATTTTTATTTTTTCAAGTAATGAGTGGTTCTCAACAGGAGGAGTGCACTCATGGAATATATTTATAAAATAAACAAAATGCTACAAACATGCCTAACAGGTGACGCAGTACATAGATGTGAAGGTGACCAATAATACTTATTCAAAGTTACAAAATAATAACAGTAGCAATAGTCATTATAATTGATGATATGCAAGTCTAGACTGAACAAGATATATTTGACCTGAAACATAGTCTAGGCTGATCAGTAATAAAAGCATGCAGTTCTCAACAAACATGCTGATCAGTGGTGCAAGGCATGTAAACAGAGGACATTCTGAACTGAAGTGCTGCAACCGAAACCTGACCGAATCATGCTGCAACTGATACTGAAGTGCTGAAACAGGGAATATGCTGAATGTTTTTACCTCAACATTCTGCAACCGAAACAGGGGTGTGGAAACAAGCAGCGCAAGCTGAACATGCTGCAACCAAAGTGTGGAGACTTGCTGCGAGCTGACACATGCTGCAACCGAAGTGTGGAGACTTGCTGCGAGCTGACACATGCTGCTACTGAATTGTTGAAGCATGGCAAGCTGGACTGGAGTGGCAAGGATCTGAACTGAAGTGTTTGAAGGGGCTGGACTCTGGAATAGGCTGCGAGGAGCTAGAACTGAGCTGTAGCATAGAAATGGAGAAGCAAGTAGCATTACAATTGAACTGAAATGTTGAACTGAACTCAAGTAGCAATGGGCATGTGCCATGCATGTCTGAAAATAAAAGGCTACATATGGGGTGATGAGACTATTGGCAACAAGTATGACACAGGAGAAATGGCTCAAACAACGAGCAAGTGGATCTCCGACTCAGTTTCCAAAGTGGGAAGAATAGAATCTGTGAGTAACTGTAGATTGCTCCTACTCCAAT
This sequence comes from Allium fistulosum, assembly GCA_030737815.1. NCBI lineage: Eukaryota > Viridiplantae > Streptophyta > Magnoliopsida > Asparagales > Amaryllidaceae > Allium > Allium fistulosum. The sequence goes on from CM060903.1 coordinate 75,370,204, forward strand.
CATAACAAGACTTCCATTCGGGATTTCTTCTATTAGATCCTGTCCAAATAGTAATGTGTCAAACAATAATATATAAAATAGAAGAAAAATTGCTGCATTTGTTATTAAAAATACGCTGATTTCTTTCAGACCATAAACACTAACTAGTAATTATGTATATATATAATATCAAAAAGAATCTTATGAGATGGTCTATAGTTAAACCTATGATTAGAGGAATGACATGTGTCAATTGTAGCCCAAAAAGGATTATTAGCCTAGTAATGAGATATTGTGTGCAATGGCACTCGAAATACAAATGCTTGGTTGCTTCGGGCTTACAAAAGCAATGCATATTATTGTTATTAACATTTGGAACTTTTGATTTTAGTAATTCAACCATATTTAGTTTGTCACATAACATAATCCATATGTGCATTTTGGTTTTAGTGATGCTTGAGTCTTCCATAGATGTTTGAAGTAATTCGATATAATTCCAGAAATTTTTTAAAAATCTATACATTGAATTTGATGTGTACCCATTCTTTTTATTCCAATTCCATTCCAATATATCATGTTGCCCATCTAAACTTATGGTTTCAATTTTTTTGATAAATATTTGAAATTGTCGTAATGTAGCTCCCACAAGATCATGGTTAAATGTTAGATTCTATTTGAATTCATCAAATGGTCTAAAGAGATCATTAATAAGATCATTTTTATTACAAGAGATAAAGAAAAATTAGGAAATTCGTGTTTCAAGGCAATAAGTGATAGTCATGGATCATGCCATAAAAAAAATTTATCCCCATAGTAAATTACATAGTTAAGATCAAGCTTGAAAATGTTAAATAAACTAATAACGTTTTTCCAAAAGAAATGAAATATGATGACCATGGAGTTTGTATATGTTGTAAGTAACGTTATAATAAAAGTTTGCAATGATTTCTTTCCATGCGACAATCTTTACCATCTAAAATTTTCAATTCCATTTGCACGAGCAATGTTCAAATTTTTTTAGGTTAATAATACCTAAATCATCTTGATTTTTGGGCTTACTTGCTTGGTCCCAACTAATCAAATAGTTCAAATTAGATCATCCCCTAGCATCCTTCCATATGAAGCTCCGTTTAATCCTATCGAGCGATATAAATCATCCATGTATGGAACTGATGGTAGGAAAATCAATAAATGAGGATGAATGGTAAGTCTGAGTTAATTAAAATGGTTCTACCTTTCTAATGTGTTCAGCTTTTGTTGATCTTATCAATAATACGTACCACTTCTTCTTTTTTTGGTTTGGAAGGACTTAGAGGTATTTCTAAATAGTTTATATGGAATTGCATCGCGTTGCAATTCAAGGTATTTGCCACATCATTTGCAAGGTTTTCATAATCCTAAATTTATATTTACTTTTGATTAACCCTTATCTTATGTTTAACTTGCATCGTTTTCAAATGAGGATTATTTTACCTTCGAGTAATGTTTTTATACTATTATCGTTATAAATTGGAATGGGCTTGTTTATAGATTTTGGTCTCATCTTAGCCATCATTGCTACATGAGCCAAACTAATTTGAGACATTTTTGTTTTTCAATAAAAACTTTATGTTGTGAAGAAGGAAATGCTTCTATATATACAACATTGTATCGAAAATCTTAGAATCCTGCAATTTAAATATCGTTTTAGATCGGATCTTTCCCTTTGCGTTTTGATTTACATTTCAATTCAAACTTAGTTAAAACAACAGAAAAAACTATCCATTTCATACTAATATATCTAATATACTTATTTGGATTCACAATTCTAATTCTATTATTTTCAAAACAAAATAAAAATGAAACAAGAGAATAAATTGAGAATTAGGTTTAAATGTAAAAGCTTTTTTGATAAGAAGAGTGAGAGTGATATTGTATTCAAGTATAGCACTCATTATGATATCTCGGGAATTTGAATCCATGACATCGAGAATCTTTGTCTAAAGTGTTACACATCTAACCACTTAAACTAGATGTCCTTAATTAAATATAAAAGTTCAAACATCAAAATCAATTTCAAAATGTGTACAACCCTTAATATGGATATTTTAAGTCTATGATTTTTGATTTAACTATCGTTTTAATCTAAAATTTGAATTTTATAACTTAAATCTTGTTTTGAAAACCTTAATATATGCCATAACGTTTCACGATTTCACAATGTTGAGCTAAGAGCATCACAATGTTGATTACAAGTTGTAGTCTTATACTACAAATTTGTAAGTGTAACTAGATGTTTGTTCAATATGCACCATATAAGTGCATGTTAAACAGACGTTTACACATTGGTGCATGAAATGTTGGAGTAACAAACTCCTAGGTACTATGCATTTGTTTAAAAGATGTCATTTAGCAGGTACTTAGACGTTTAAAGCCTATAAACGGGTGTCTAAATGCTATGATTCTATCAAGCAAGCACTTAATTTAGTTTTTGTTGGGGAAATCTTCTGATTACGGGTTAATATTACAGATTTGTAATATGCAATCCAGACTTTGTTGGCGATTCTCTAAATCTAATTCATTCATCCTTCAAAAATTGTGCAAGTATCCCTTCAAAAGTTGTACTAAGCTAAGCAGTTAATATTGTATTGTATCGCTCATAAATCTTATACTGGTATTTTGTTATATTTTTTTCTAAAAGTATCACTTCAAATATCAACAATGATATATCGCTCTAATATTAAGTGTGAAATATCTAATATTTCTAATGAATATTGGCCACTATTTTGAATGATGAAAATAACTTTATAATAAAGGAAAAATTACCACTTCTATCATTTCATGTGCTACATTTTGTGTTATTAGAAGCAAATATCATATAAGAATCATGTAGCTTTGTGCACTGGATAGAGAATGACAAACGATGAATGATGAATCACATTAAATAAAGTAATAAACCTTCTTATGGTGTTAGTATTGCGAATCATATAAATTGAATATGGATAGTAGTATGTGGGCATAAATAACTGATTACGTGCTTTAACATTGTCGGAGTCATTGTTAATAATGGCGCACGGCGCAACAAGTCGCAAAGCCTTCCCGAAACCATGGCGTACGGCATGACAAATGACGTGCACCTTTTTAATTTACTGTGCATATTTATAAATTTTTTTATGAATTTAATATACATAACAATTAATTTAAAAATGTTCAATATAATTCATTGATTGTTATTACCCCATCATGGCATGCGCCGTAATGCGCGTTTCATAACTATGGTAAGAGTTCTTCAAATATTATTTGATTGTATAAACGATTTTGTGCAAATGTATTTGTTTCTACACATTGCTTTTGGTAATGTAGTGTAATTAATATGTAGAAGGACATTGTTAAAGGGACTTTAGTTTTAGATAAGAAAAATGTATAAAATTAGAGGAACTTCGTCCTAAAATAAAATTGTTATGGGAGAGACATGATAAATGGAACCAAATCAAACGATATAGTGATATACTGTTTTACTTCTCATTCAAAGTAAATTCGATAGCACCATGTCGAAAAATATAACGATGTTGGTCAACCAAAAACTAAATTTGGAAGGGTTCGATCGAAAAGAAAATCATAAAAGGATGGGGGTCTAACGAAAAAACTGTATAACGGGGGTAATAACAGAATTATATTTGATTTATTATGAGGGAGCTAAATTTTTTGGTACTCATCATAGCAATTTTAAGAATATCGAAAAAGTAGCCTCCCTTTTAAAATTGAAGTCCATTTAACAATATCCTTTTAGAAATGAGTTTTGTTTCAAGCATTTCTCGATGTCATGTACCCTGTGTGGCAACTAGTAAGCATGTCTTGTACAACTAAAATGGGTATTTAATTTGTGATAAAGATTCATTATATCTAGTCTAGCCCAAACCTTAAAATTTGAAGTGGAGAAACAAATAATAAGATTGGAACAGACTTCAATAAATTAATTATTTTTTAAAATTGTCATGATATTTCAAAAATGTTTTGATGTATACTAAAATCAATAGTATTAAACTTTGATAACGATGTTTCATTCAAACTTATTATCTTCAAAATCTTATATCATCGTTGCTTGGTAATAATTGAAGAAGTTTCTAAAACGTAAATCTTTTAAAAGCAAATTTTATTTTTCAGTTGCACTCTTACTTTGGTACAGATGTTCAAAATTCATCAACTTTGGTTTCCAAAAAAAATAGAAATAAAAAATAAAAAGAATCTCCTTGTGACATTTTGTTACCATTGTTGCTTAAAATAGTCCCATCATAAGAGACCACTAACGAATCCAGGTAATGCTGAAGGGAAGCTGATCCCCCCTCATATTTTACTAAGTTGTTACAAAAAATGTGTAGAAATAATTAGACCCCTCTTAATTGATTTTTCGAGGTGTTACAAACAATTCTCCAACAAGTTTTGGGCAACTATTCTTCAGCTAATGATGAGCCAGTACTAGTATAGTTATGGCATTTAGTTTAATATAATACTTCTAATCTTGATTTATACTTCTGATTCTTTACGCTAGTGTGGTTTTTTTTAACCAGAGTTGTACTTTATTCATTTACGCTAGTATATGTTTTGACTTTTGAGCCCATTTTGTATATTTCTATTTGTGATGCTTTAATTATCTGTTGGACTGTTGGCAACAAAAAAGCATTAGCAATTTTTTTTATATAAAAAAAATGTATTCCTTGTGAGAAATTTTGAATGAAAAAAACATACTCAGCATAAAAAAGAAAAAGAAAAAATATGCAGACCTGTATTCTTTGTAAGTAAACTGTAATGTTAATACTACAGAAGTTTGGCTATTAATGTATTAGACCAATTAGGTAGGTTTATCCTTAAGCTCGTATGATTAAAGTTTCTTTGTCAAAATGAGCTTAATAATGGAGCAAACTAATATGAAGAACGATTATGCAATACAGAGGACATATTTCATACATGCAATACAAAATGATCAACACAAATGGCAGGAATTCCATATATGAAATGCAAAATGAATAGTACAGATGACACGCAACGTAATAATTATAAAAAGGCATATGAAAAGCGAGTGAAAGGCAAAATTTTACAATTTGAAAGTTGAAATCTTAAATATCAATTGCTGACACCGTAACATCAGCTTAATATATTAAAACATGTGTAGAAGTTTATTACAATTGCATAATATGATGGTTTGGTACGTATTATGAATTGTTATAGAAATTGTTTCCTCTCATTTTTTCGATTTATCAATAACAAATTGATTATATATGGCAAAGGTGAAAATGCTATCAAAGAATATTTCGACATAACACAATGTTAAGAAAATGATTAAAGTTAACAAATTATTGTTCATTTTATTAGATTAGCTTCATAGTTTGTCGTTATTTATTAGGCGTTGACGAAAAAACTAATTTAATTGGAAATTGATTACGAATGATATTGAAATTTATGTTAATAATTTTTGTTGGGTTGTGAGTACTTTGACACGTGTGATCCACGTGTGTGTAAAAAAGTATCTTTGAACAGAATATACTTTTAATCAAAACAATTGAACTTTTAGATTGGTTAAATTCCTATTTGATATAAAAAAAATTAGGAAAATATATAGTTAGAAATATTATCAAACCATTCAATTTTAGATTAAAAAATATAAAACTACAAATATATAATCTTATTTTTAATTGTACTGTTTATTTTAAATATAGTTTTTAGGTATAAGAAAAGAATTTGAATTTCATACAAAATTCTATTGGAAAATAATTTATTTATTTATTATTAGATGAATATAAATTTCTTATTTAAACAGAAAATTCACAAAGTAAGCTAAAAACAAATTAAAATAAAGAGCGCATTCGATATAAATTTTAAATAAACGAAGAATTGATAATGATTTATTGATGTTGAAAATAGAAAAAACATCATAAAAATGAACAAATATAATAAATTCAAGTGTAAAAAAATTTCATGGTCGATATTCGAACTTCTAACCTCAATATTATTCCAAATTTTCCACAAAAATTAGAGAATAAATTTTACCAGGAATGAGATTTGAACTTGTGACATCATGTGCATACGACAAGAGTATTTTGAGAACTTCACGGTCGGACCCAAAAATAGTTACTCTACTCATTTTTAATAAAGATTTTTATCTCCATGAAAATTTTGTGATTAAAACATAACAATTAATGCAATTCTTAAAAAAAATTGCCTTATGAACATAACTTTTCATCGATAGTTGCTATTTTGCATATGGTTTTCCGTCCCTCCTCAAATTTATTCCAACGTTCACCCCTGCAAGAGACATGTTTTCATCCACTTTGGAATGTGTTTCGTCTACTTTAATAGGTTTTGTCAACAAATTTCCAAGCACGAACTGCTAAGGCGTAGCTCTAACTAAGAACTGTCAGTCTCGTGGAGTATTTAGCTTCTATCGAATCCTATGGGTTTTTCATTTAGTTATTTATCAAGTAAAACTATTGAAACTGATATTTCTATTACCAATACAGTAGTCTTGGTTCTTTTTCCTTTTCATCCTTCTAAATGATCTGTTTTCTCCCATTTTAATCTATTTTACTTGCACTCTCATGAAAAACTGTTTGTTTTCTCATTTGCTTCCTTGTATGTTTTACCTTAATGTTTCATCATTTAATTTTCAACAAAATTCAAAAGCAAGGACCTCAGGTATGATGTTTAAATAAAAGTGTCTAATTCTCATCTCTAAATTTGAAGTACTTTGAAAATGAGGGAATGGAATATGAGCAAAGCATAACTTGTTTGTACTACACACACACGCATGTGTGTGTGTGTGTGATAACAGGTTGTTATTTTCGGAGTTTGAACTTGTGACCTTTGGTCGCGCAGTTTAAACCATTAACCAATTGAGTCAATCATATGCTTATATGCATGTGTGTGCGCATGCGTATGCGTGCATGCGTGCGTTGCATTACATCAAATGTTGTGTTACTGTGTTTGCATGTGCATGCATTGCATTACATCAAATGTTGTGTTACTGTATTTGCATGTTACTTATTTCGTTTCCATCATTTAATCTAGAATCTCACTCACAATTATTACCTTACTATAATATGTTATATATTAGGTTGTGATGCTTGGACTTGATGCAGCAGGTAAAACTACAATACTGTACAAGCTGCACATTGGAGAAGTTTTATCCACTGTCCCGACAATTGGTATTTGCTCGTATCCTGTATTTTATGATCTGTGAAATTCTTAGCTGTGTAAATAATACATTGTTTTTTCCATCAACTATGAAACAGCATCAGTTGCTGGCTTGAATTGTTTGTCATATCATTTTGGCAGAATTGGTTATTAATGCATGCTTTTTGGTAGCTTTAATAGCTTAGAGTTCATTTTTTTAAGGTAGGGTTATTATCGAGGTACTAAATTATGATAAATTCACAATTTAGCGTGGTAACTGATGAACAACAACACTTTGATGTTTGAACTTCTCATCTAAACCTAAAACTCAGTTTTCACTCTTGTTTCATTTTTATTTTGCTTATAAAATGTTAGAATTGTAATTGTTGATCCAAATAAGTCGGTTGATTATATGAGTATGAATTTGATGATTCTTCTCTGGTGTTTTTTTAATTGAGTTTGAATTGGAATTCAAGTTGAACCGTAAATGGATTCAATTTGAAATGAGATTTAAATCTTAATTTTCTAATAACAATGTCCGAACTGATCATTGTTCCAAAGTGCTTTCTATCTGATTCGGTTTCATTATCATATTTGAATGGGTGCAGATCTGGGAATTCTGTAAAAGGTAAGAAATTCAAAACTAATTCTTATCTTTACATTTACATTTCCATTTTCAATATGTATGGATTCGATTAACCCTTTTTAAACTTGGGGATAAATTCACAACCATTTTTGTTAAATCCACACCTATTTGTATCAGAAAAGAAAAGGAAAAAGAAAAAAAAGCAAAGCATGGAATTAGGAGAAGTTATGGAATTTGTCCCACCCTTTTTGTGTTATACTCTGATTTTCATGCATTAACAAAATACCATTGCAAAGATAATATAAAATAAAAAAGTTAGCAATCGGAAGACTCTACTTTGAGCTGATGCTTTTAGATTATGACACGGATATTATTTGCATACCAAGAGAGTGAGTCAGCAAAACCTTTAGACAGATAACCTATATTGAGTAATGACAATGAAATATTAGTCTGCATAAACCTAGCAATTGATAATAAATCATGGGGAGGATAATTTGTAGAGAAATGAGCAACCATAAAATGGTCGTTGCTCGGCAGGAAATATTCAGTACGTTTTACTACATGTACATGTATGAATAGCTATGCAACTACATTTATGACCAGCAATATCCATAAATATATAGTAGTCTGTTGTTTGGACTCATGTCAAATTATCTGATTCCACTCATATGGTCACATCTACTTAAGATATCTAACTATACATCGAGTTTCCATGAGTGTTTTTAACAGTCTCAGAAATATATCAAATTCAGGTTTTGGATATCAATTTACACGTGAAATTTTGCTGTTAACCTTTTTTTTTCCTTACGCATACTGATAGTATCCACTCAACTATAATCGTATAGTCTAATAGTATCGGATATTTTAGTGTTTTTTATAAATATATTTGTTACTATGTAGGCTTCAATGTGGAGAAAGTTCAATACAAAAATGTAGTATTTACAGTATGGGATGTTGGTGGTCAAGAAAAATTAAGGCCTCTCTGGCGACATTATTTTAATAATACCGATGGCCTGGTATGAATTCTTGCGCCATCTTTTATCTGAAATATAATAGAACATATTTTATCTCAATTTACCAATGTTTAGAATTTTGTTGCAGATCTACGTTGTGGATTCCTTAGACAGGGAAAGAATTGGTAAAGCCAGACAAGAATTTCAGGTTTGTTCTTTTTCTTTATCGCAGTTCTTTCCGACTTAAATTAGTTAATTGTGTATTGCAGTTAGTATGAATATGTTTGAATGGCAGGCAATTATCAAGGACCCCTTCATGCTTAACAGTATCATATTGGTCTTCGCCAACAAACAAGATATGGTAAATTCTTATGTCGATCAGATATATGTTTAACTTTATATGGTAGATAAATATAATTTGTCACAGCTTGACATATAGGCAAACTGAGTTTGCTCTGATTTTCTATGTTTTCATAATTCAAAGAAGAACAAGGTTTAAAATTGTGCATGTTTCAGAAAGGGGCAATGACACCTATGGAGGTATGCGAAGGGTTGGGACTGTATGATTTGAGGAACCGCATGTGGCATATACAAGGAACCTGTGCCCTAAAAGGTGAAGGACTCTATGAAGGCTTGGACTGGCTAGCCAGCACTCTCACCGAACTAAGAGCTTCTGGAGGGTTTGCCACTGCTGGCACTTCAACAATTTAACTGCTAAAGGTTTTTACTTACCACCAAGTATTGTTATATATGTTGCAAAATTTACTGCAATTTGCCCACTTCTTTCTTTATAATGCCGTATCATAGCGATCGATTTCCAATTTCCTTTTTCTAGGAAAATGGAAATAAAAATAAATAAATAAACAATAGCATTTAGCATTCAAATGCTAGCCATCAATGCTATTAATAATAACTCTTCTATTGTACTGACTGAGATATACATTTTTGCTCAGTAATGCTTTGATGTTCATCGCAGCGTTCAATTTCCACTTTCCTTTTTTTCAAAAATAATGAAAAATCATTTAGCACACAAATGCTAACTATTGATGCTATTAATAGTTAGTTTTTCCTGTATTGTGCTGGGTGAAATATACATTTCTGCTCAGTAACACTTTCCTGTTGAAAAATGAGTAAAATGAAGTAGGGGCAAGATGCAGTAATATTTTAGGTGTATATTGAAATGCTCTTATTGGACATGTTTCAATATTGTAACACTAATTTATTATTATTATTTTACTCAGTTTGCTCTTTCTATGAAATTATGTTGCAGGAAGATGAAGTCTGCAGGGGAAATGAGGACAATTTATGGTTGTGATCTTCATTATGGCATTTTGAAGCATAGATTGCTCCCTTTGTTATTTTTCGCATTCATCTCAAACAGGTTTCTTGCTTATGGGGAGCTAGCTATATATTATTGTAGATATAAACAATTGTTGTGAAAATGCTAGAGTTTGAAATAGTGGTAACCGAAGCATTTTCTACCTTTTCTTGTTTTGATTAGTTTGCATTTTCTATTTTCTTGACAAATTTTGTTACAGTGATATCAATTCGGTGTATTCACCGTGTTTAAAGACAATAGTTTTTCAAAAATGATAAATTTAATGCAACTTTGATGGTCGGTACCTTAGAAGATCCACTCAATTCCTATGTTCCCAACTTATCTGTCCCGTGTGTCCAATCTAATCTGAACCGTTCATCATATGATTTGTTTAGTTGTTGAAACCCGTTATGCTAGTAAAGTAATGTGATGATAGACAAATTAATGATTTAGAGATGAACTTGACACATGGAGATGAACTTGACACATGGGGACAGTGGAAATGAAGACATGAATTGAGCTCCTTAAACATTATGCAATATATGTGTTTGTCTTTCTTTACTATAATTGCTAACCTTATAATTTTTGGTATGTATTGGATGTCTCAAATTCTTTTTTTTTCCCTTTATTGTTGGTTTTTCACGCATATAGTTATTAGTGTTGGTTAATTAGTTTTAAGGAAAACTCGACTGTTAATAATGAAATTTCCATTAACAGAATTCTATTTTCATTGGATTTTTTGAAATTTCGAAAATACTTGTTGACTCGATTTTTCGTCACTAGTACGAAAAATCCGGCCGAACCTCGGAAGGCGATCGCGTCGGCAATGATATCGCCGCGCCGACGCTAGGCTTACTTTTTGGACGAGTCGACCCCGGAGGAAAGGCTCGCAATTGGTGAAGGGCGCGAATCCGTTTGAGCCACAAGGTTGGTTGCGGGCCGACCATCCCCAAGCAGAGGGCGGCCAGATAGGCCCTTTGCTTAGAGGGAATATGGATTGAGATGGGCAAGAGCGGACGGAGGCGCTTGCCCATGGTAGGGAGTATGGAGGGCTGGAGCGGACAGAGAGACTTGCCTATGGCGGGAGACGGCAGAGAATGATCCTAGAGAGAACTTAGTACGGAAAGTAAATACACAACAATATATAGTGGTTCGACCCAGTGCGGCCTATGTTCACTGTGATGTTCCTTTACTATATTGATCTCTTACAATTTACAGACTGTTACAAGAGAATAATAAAGGAGACTAGACTAAATATTACAAGAGTATAATATCCTAGTCTAAGGGTCTCACGGGGAGGAGATGTGAGGGAAGACCCACTGGGTGGACCGCCCCTTGAGGAGGAGTCTCGAAGACGGAAGAGCTCTTGAAGGAGGGGTTGCTGGCAGTGGTCGGAAGGTAGGCGCTAGAAGGAGGTGCCGCTAGCTGGAGTGATAAACTTGTTGTTGGAGGCGATGATGGTGGTAGAGCTTGGTGGGCAGAGCACGGTGGGTTGAGTAGTAGAGCTTGATAGAGGCTCTCTCTAATGGAAGTCGGGTGAAGCCGCGATTAGAGAGGCTTTGGAGGAGGAGAGAGTTAGCGAGGAAGATGGGTTGGAGAAATTGTTCTGTCCGTCCCTTTTCCATATGGTACGACATCATAGAGGATGTGGGGTGTGAATGGATGGTCGAGATTGTATAACAACATTGCAGAAGAGGCTCCGGCCCGTGGATTAGAGGGAACGTAGGATGGGAGCCAGTTGGAAAGAAAATTCGAGCCCACGGCTCGGATCTTTTACCAGCTGGAAAGAATGGTTTATGGCAGACCTAGAAAAGGCGGCAGACTTTAATAGGTAGGGCATAAACATTCTGATTGGCTATTGGAAAGGTGAGGTGGGGGGGGAGGAAAGGGCTGGGCGTGGAGTACCGTTGGCAGAGGAAAAGTACTTTTCTCTGATGGCGTGTACTTCGGAGCAGATGGACTAGGAATGGTTAGGGTACTTCGCGGTAAGTTGTTTCGGGTTAAGCGGGCGGTCCTAGCTGGTAGGTTTAGGGTTGCTAAGGACATAAGGCGGTCGGTCCACCGCAGTCGGGCGAATCTCTGTGTAGGAGTAGTTGGCCACACGAGATAGCCAGTCTGGTGTCGGCTCTGCACGACTCGGGCGTCCGGCGGAGGGTGGACATGCAGGGCCCGGTTGCAGCCGTGTGGAGAGCGAAGTCGACGGATGGTCACGTAAGAGCGGAGCTACTTCTGATACTAGGATCATGCATAAGGCAGACCCGGGCCTTAGAGGGGGAGGAAGGCCGCTAAGGAACGACATTGCATGGAAGGTGTGGTACTTGGCGCATGGATTGAGTTGAAGGACCGAATCAGGCGGGTGTCGAAGAGGCTAGGGGCGGCTCGGGCTGCTAAGGGAAAGGATGCCAAGGAATACCTGGGGCACAACCTTGGGCTTATGCCTTGAGGAGTGATCGAGGCTGGCCAGATCGAAGGGACGCCAAGGAGTACCGAGACAGTAGGCCCTTGGGCTTATGCTTCTGGGAGAGATGGACTGACCGGCTTCAAAGGATCGTCAGAATGTTGGGAGAGCTCGATGCTTTGTTGAAGAACGCGGGTCACTTGAGGACTTCGTCCGACCGTTCCGTGTGGAAGAGGAGGAGACGTCTAAGGAGGCGGCCATCCTGGTATGCGGGAATGACATCGGAGGAGCTGCGCGTGGGATCTTCTATAGAGGATGCGGCAGGAGGCCATGCTGAATCGAGCAGACGTGCTTCGGGGTCCACCGTTCTTTCTGGATCCTGAAGGAAGTGGTGATGGCTAAGGGATGAGCTTCCATCCATGGTGTCTTCGGATGCGGAGTAGGCGCTGTTGGTTGTTGAAGATGACAGACTGGTCGCCCGTTGACGGAGGTAACCAGCTGGATGAGCGAGGATCCGGGGGACGGACCGACTTTGAGAGCTTCTCCAGGAAGTTTTTGTTGATCCAAAATTTTGGGTAACATTTTACCCCTGAAGTCTGTCCTTACTTGCAAGGGCGGACTTGAATGCTTCGGGCTGATCCGGATCCATGGGAAAACCCACCGGGAGGACCGTCCCTAAAAGAGGCTTTGAAGAGAGCCCGTGCAAAAGGCAGCGCTATCCGACCGCAATTGAAGATGGTCGCTGGAGGCGACGCTGGCTGCTTCTTGCTAGATCCTGGGATAATGAGGAAGAATGACCATGGCTTGCCAATGAACTCAGTGGCTGAGAACTAGAGGGTGGACTCGGGGGGCTTTCTTTGATGTTTTCTGGATTTTGTAGATGGGATGCCCCTGAGCCATGGGCGTGCTGATTGAGAGGCTAGCTGGTGTGTTTGCCTTCTTGTTATTGCAGTTTAGAGGCGAACACCAGGAGGACATCCCTTGCCTAGCCCGAAGCGGTTGGGGCATTGCTCGATTCAGCGAGAGCGAACATTGCAATCCATTAAGGTCTCTGGTTGCTCCAGGTGGGTTCGGGTGTCCTGGTGCTGCAGCATTTGGAGAGATGACAGAGGACAACCGTAGATGGAGATAGCTGCAGGAGCGCTGGAAAAGGACATGTTTGGGGGAATCCATGTCATGCTGGCTCCAAGCGAACATCGGGTAGCGGTCGGAATGCACGTTGCGGGCGCCTTACTGGTTTGGAGCTTCCTAGCGTGAGTTGAAGCGCATGGCCGCCTTCGGGGTCTGCGATGGGGACGCACCGCCGATTGAATGGAGATGTGATCCTGAGCCCGAGCCGAACCCATGCCGAACGGAGCGCTGTGGCCCGCCTACTGTTTCGGGTAAATAGGATGAGTGTGATTGGATGCATTCTATAATCTCGGGCGGTCCTTGTGAGACCCTGGATGTGCTATGGCTTGCTTTCATCGGACTCTCCTAGGTAGTGGTGGATGCCCCAGGTCCGGAGGAGGACATTGACGGGGGGTGCAAGAATGTCGGTGCTACCAGATTTGCTTGGATGAAATGGCGGAAGAGGTGAATCTGCTTCAGGACTCTAGCTCTGACAGAAGTAGGATGTGTGGATGCGGATGCCAAAACATTGCGGGTTGCGTAGGGCGTGCATGCTAGCTTTGGAGAGAGGCCGTGGCGGTCCGTCAAAGGGGGCAAAGAAGCTGTTGCTCGCCATGCCCCTCTTGGGAAGTGCCGCCTGAGATCGAGGAGGAGATGCTTGCAAATCTGGGGGATTTTCCGGGGTTTCCTTCGATGCTCGAATCCGCCACCAATGGTATCGGAAGGAGGCCAAGGATTGGAATTTGAGGTTGCTGCTGGTGGTGCAGGGAAGATGCCCCTCAGCTTCGGACTCCATCCGTCCTTTAGGTCGAGAGATACCGCCTTCGGGTCGCCTGCCGGTACTACAAGGGAGAAGGAAGGAGAGTAGGGGGCACTCTACCGACTAGCGCAGTACACGGAGGTCTGTGGAGCGCACAGTGAGGATGCAGGAGGGCTAAAGGACACAGACGGGACCACATCTTAGGGAAACACGGGACTGTAGAACAGTAATCTGAATTCCTCTCTCTTCTGGTCGGTCTTCTTTTTTCTTGGTTGGAGGGAGGAAGAGGACCAGGAGACTTTTGAGACTGAAGCCGGGATGTCGGCTGATGCGGGACGAGGTCGCTGCTGGGATGTCGTGCTGAGTCGAGCAGACGTGCTTCGGGGCCTGCCGTTCTTTTGGGATCTTGAAGGAAGTGGTGATGGCTAGGGCTGAGCTTCCATCTCTGGTGTCTCCGAATGCGGAGTAGGTGCAGTTGGCCGTTGAAGAGAACGGAGTGGTCGCCCGCTAATGGGGGTAACCGGCTGGCTGAGCGAGGATCCGGCGGACGGACCGCAGCTTCTCCAGGAAGTTTTTGTTTACTCAAAATTTTGGGTAACAATACCCTAAATAGCATCCACCACCCATAAACAGAATTTCATTATTCGTTACTGCCCTCCACGATCACCTTCTTCCCGACCACTCATCAACAGAATTTCACTATCGATTTGCATTGGACATCACCAACAAGACTAGTTAAAATAAAGATGATGTGACCACCAAAGCTTTCACACTTATAGCACACATCTTCCATTAAATTTTATTAAATATAAATAAATACATTTAGCTATTATATGCACATAAGTGCGATTTATACCTGTATAAACAACATATTCTTTTTACTTAACCAAACTCGCTTTCAATTTAATTAATTCAGAAAAATGACTGAAAATAAAACAAATAATAAAAAAGTGATTCCAAGAACGTTTTAATTGAAAATATAGAAATAAGCAATCCAAAAAGCTAAATGAACAAAGCTTTATCACCTACTAAATGCACAAGTAGAATAGCTTAATGAGTTAGAAATGAAAATTTTGTAAAAAGTAAATGCAAATAGCTTTATTAGAAAAAGGTACTATATATCTACGAAGCAAAAAATATAATTTTAGTTAAAATTTGTTTAGAGGACAATTTATACTTTTATTTTATATCAGACAACAATTTTTTAAGTTTAATATATGTTGATTCCAACATTTTGTCTCTGCCTATGCATCAATCGATATTTTCATAAATTTTGTGAACATAATCCCTTTTTTTTCTGTTTCTCGCTCTTAACTTGAATTTTTATTATATTCTTCAATATAAAATAGGTTTCCTTTTTTCCTTTTTGTGTCAAATTGTATGAGTGTTGGAATCTCCCTTGAGATGTTATAAAAATGTTAGGTTTAAAAATGCTATATGAAGAATGACACAATATTTCTTTTATACGTGCTGAATAATCACTTTTACGTATTCACTTAGTTTAACAACAACAACAATAATTCACTAACCAGAAAAGGTCTTTCGTAGCGTTGAAAAAACGCTAACAAAACTTTTAGTAGCGTTTCAGTGTACGCTGCAATACAACGTGCAACTAAAGGTCTGAAAATTTCTGTTGCGTTGTAAAAAACACTACCAAAACTTGGCATTTTGTAGCCTTTTAGAAACCCTACAAAAAGTTTCAAACTTTCCGTATCATGTCATATAGCAAGGTTTAAATAAACGCTAATAAAAATTTTGGTTAGGTTTTTTCAATGTTGCGAAAATCGTATCACAGCTGTTTTTATTTAATTCTGTGGCGGTTTTAAAACGCTACTAAAAGTTATTAATTGCTTTGTGCATACTTTATACGCTACCGTTTCCTATTAATGGCTTGTACCATTTTCAACCACCACTCACATAATTGTCTTATTAAAACTAGCAATCAATCATATAATCGTCGTATTTTAACCAACATTCAATCACATAATCATCGTATTCAAACAATTGAAAAAACATGTTAATCACATAATCAAATATGATATCTATAACAATTTCGATAATAGTTTTTCGACAAAATATGAAAATTCACATAAAATCAATAACCATTCATAAAGAAGTTTACATAACAAGTACTAAAAAAATATATAATATATATAACAATTAAAGCATGTTCATTGCTTGACTACCCACAATTCTTTGATGTAGTTGGTCTTTACTCCTAAAAAGCTAATTACATGTACACAAATTTAACAATCAACAAATGATTATGAAACTGTTTTGCATATTTAAAGCATGTCTAACATCCTTAGTTAAACTTTTATTAAATCTAAATAATTTTTATAAAACTTAGTTAATTCAGGTAAATTTTTATAAAACTTGGTTAATTTTAATAATAAACTAATTTAAATAGTTAAATTCCAATAAAACTTAAGTAATTTATATAAATTTATTTAATTTTTATAAAACTTAGTTAAATTATATAAACTTTGTTAATTTTTAAAAATTAGGTTAATTTTTATAAAAATTAGTTTAATTTTTATAAAAATTAGCTAGCTTATTACCAAACTTAATTAATTTTATCAAACTTGGTTTATTATTATTATAAACTTGTTAATTTTTATAACACTTAGTTATTTATTATAAAAATATTTATTTTTTTATAAAAACTTTGTTAATTTATTCAAACTATTATTTTTTATTATTTATTATTATTATTATTAAACTTATAAATTATCCCAATTGCTAAAACTTAAAATGCCTTAACTTATATTTTAATTAACTTAAACTTATAAATTATCTCAAACTTAAACTTTATCAACTTAGTGAATTTATATAAATTATTTCAAACTTATAAATTTTTCATAAACTCAATTAATTTATTATTGTTGTAAACTTAGTTAATTTATTAAATATAAATTTAGCTAATTTTTATAAACTTATTTAATTTTTGTAAAACTTAGTTAACTTAATTAATTTTTATAAACTTAGTTTTTGTTAATTTTGTTGTTATTAGTATTATTAATTATAAAACATAGTTGAATTAGTTAAATTTTTTTTATTATTATAAACTTAGTTAATTTTTACCAAATTATAGTTTATTATTACCATTATTGCAATTTTTACAAACTTAGTTAATTTTTTATCAAATTTAATTTTTTTATTATAATAAACTTGTTAATTTTTATAAACGTATTTATTTTTTATAAAACTTAGTTAATTTACTCAAACTATTGATTATTATTATTATTACCTTATAAACTATCTCAATTGCTAAAACTTAAAATATCATAACTTGTATTTAATTAACTTAAACTTATAAATTATCTCAAACTTAAACTTTATTAACTTAGTTAAATTTTATAAATTATCTCAAACTTATATATTTTTCATAAACTTAGTTAATTTATTATTATTGTTGTAAACTTAGTTAATTTATTATTATTAATATAAATTTAGTTAATTTTCATAAACTTATTTAATTTTCATAAACTTATACAGATTAACAGTATAGTCTTCCCATATTTTGATCAAACCAGTTCCATCTTTCTATTCTTAAAGGTTAATGGTAGATAAAATCTAGAAGAAGAAAAAAGGAATAGGGGGAATATTTTATATATTACTTTGGTGAATTTACCGGTTAATATAATGACAAAGACAAAAGAAAAGGTATTATAACATACCTTATTAGTTAATTGCCAAAAAGCCTCACTTTCATTGGCTACGTCCAATTCCTTGAAGGGACTAATTTTGAGTAGGGAATAATAAAAACAATTCGGAGACAAAAAATGTCACTATCAGTTACCACTTACACTTTCTAGGTTCTGGGAAATATCAATTTTCTTTATAAAACTCTGTAGAGCATCATCCTTCAGTAAACCTCTGATCTCTTCTGAGTCAGCTGTTTGTGATATAATATTATTAGTGAAATCATCATCATAAGTAAATGGAGCATTATATATTATTAAAGAGATATGACAAATAATGTTACCAAAAAGCCTTTTCAAGACTATCTGGAATTTGCACTTGATGATATAAAGATGAACAAAATAGTTTCCAACATAATTGACACAGTGACAGACATGCATAAATGTACCTATTGACTGTAGTTGTTCATTGCTGAGCATGCAACTATCATCGTCTACTTCAAGTGGTCGTTCAGGAGATTCCAAGCACTTATTTATCTAGTCATTCTTTATAAGGAAAATGTAGTTCATTACCGTTTTGGACATTGACTTAACGAATAAATTCCAAAACTCTTTATAGATAGGTAAGCATATCAAGAATGCATAAGTAGGTTTGTATCCACCCAGCAAATCAGTAGCGTCACTTTATTGACTTAAGTTCTGTAAAAGTGACACAATTTAAAAAAAATTCGAATAAACAAGTTATATGTGATCTCAAAGCCGAGCACAAACTCAAAGCTTCCAAAAGAATTTGCTAATAATAATATATATTCCATGTCACTAATACTGTTGATATAAAAAACTGTGTGTATTTAAATAACATATCAAGTTACTAAAATCAGATGAAGTTTTTTAAGTATCTTCCAAATCTTTTTAAGTATGGAAATATTGTATCAAATCTAACAATCTCCACCTTGATACTATATTTCCCCGCAAGCCTACCAACTCCACTTACATTCTTTTACTCCAAGCAGCTCTCAGACAAGGCATCACAGATACTTTCCCAATGAGCTTCGGCATGGCCATCACCCATTCCACTTTGTCAACGAACTCCGACAAGGCCATCGCCAGCCAACAAAGTGTTGAAAGTACCCCCTTCATGTAGGACCCATCAATCTCTAAAACAAACATCTCTGTATACTAACTCACTCTCCCTCTGTACTGCCAAGTGGCACCTAACACTTTAGCAAGCGAATTAAGTTCGAGCAATGCTCGAACTTTGCAACAAGTCTAGTCTTGTATCTTCCGTCATCCTTCACCTTATATACCAACTTGCATCCTATGGCTCGACTTTCTTGAGGGGGTGATACCAATTCCCAATTCTAATTCTTCTTCAATGAATCCATCTCTTCTTCCATAACATGCATCCATTTCGAGCTGGCACTCGAATTCATAGCTTCTTCGAGGTCGAAAGGCTCATCTTGCACTATATGTAGTGCATAATCAAAATGATCATCAAGGCTAAGGTTTGCATAACTCCAGTTTTCATACCTATTTGGTGACCTTCTAATTCTAGAGCTAGCCCGAATAGGTGTAACTTCGCCTAAACTCCTATCAACTCCACCTTGAGCTGAATCATCTCTAGCTTCACGATCATCACTATCATTACTAGAGGAATTCTGTGGACCTTCATGTGATGTATCAACAACTGCAATTACTCTATCTTCTTTTACATCTCTGACTCTACTACTAGGCTGATATGTGGGAATAGTTTCCATCTCCTTAGGCTTTTCAGCTTTTGAATCTACTGAACAAGGTGGATTCTCCTTGGGCTTGAACCTAGAGGCCTCATCAAATGTGACATGTCTCGAGTACACTACATTCCTATCAACAGGGTTCCAAATGCGATACCCTTTGGTACCTTCTGTATAGCCCAAAAATATGCCTTGATAGGCTCTAGCCTCCAATTTATCATTTCCTGTATGGTGAACATACACAAGGCTACCAAATATACGAAAATAACTGATATGTATAGATGTACCTTTCCACCTTTCCTCAGGAATCCTCCCATCAATGGCTGAGCACGGAATCCGATGGATAATATATGCTGAAGTTGATAAAGCTTCAGCCCAAAAGCCTCTAGACAAGCCCGCCGTCAATCTCAAGCAACAGGACTTCTCTAGTAGAGTTCTGTTCATCCTTTCAGCAACTCCGTTTGATTGCGGATCACCGGGTGTAGTAAAATGTCTCCTAATTCCATGCTATCTACATAAATTTATGAACTCCTTAGAAACAAACTCACCGCCATTGTCGGATCTTAGCACCTTCAACTTCCTTCCTACTTCATGCTCTACCAATGCTTTCCAACTTTTAAACTTTTCAAAAGACTCCGACTTAGCTTTCATCATATACACCCAAACCTTCCGAGAATAGTCATTGATAAAAGAGATAAAATACTTAGCTCCTTCAATAGAAGCTATAGCTACTAGTCCCCAAACATTCGTATGGGCATACTCTAGTACTCCTTTGGACTCATGTCTACCAACACTGTAACGACCCAGAATTTTGAACGAATTAAATTGAGGATATTTAATTTATTTTAAATATTTGAACGATGATTTAATTTGAATTCCCGATCTAAGTTTAAAATTTGACGATTAAATTTTAAAATTTAATCTATGAATGCTGAATAAAAATTTGTATCTTCGATTTTAAGTCGAAGAAAAATATTTCGAAAGTTTTTAAAATTCGTATTGATAACCCTGAAGATAATAGAAGCTTCAGAATTGAAGTTTACAGTTATTTGTTCAATTTAGAAAATTTTATCGTTCAGCCGATATTTAAAAATAGCCGTCCGAGGCGCAGTCTCGGAATTCGACGAAACCAGTTCCATTGGGTCCGTAATATTGAATTATTGTCGGATTTCAATTTTCGTATTTTTTTGAGTTGTTACGAAATCGTACGACGTTTAAACGCGTTGAAAATTAAGGTAAATTCGATTGAAATTTAAAATTTTAAACTGGTCAAAATCTTTACACTGTAGCTCCTTATATCACGCCGAAGACCACGAAGTTTATCGTGCAAACCCATCTTCTCGTTCAAATCAAAGCATGGCCGCTCCTGTAAATTTCTTCATTCCCTCCCCAACATTAAATCGAAACAAACGAAAATATTTTCGTTCAGAAGGAAATGTCGTGGCCGAGCAATCAATTTAAATACCTCGTTAGCCTTCTCCTCTTTCCAAAATAAACGAATTCAAAATACCTCCTTCAATCGAAAAATCAAAACAAGCCGAGCCCCTCAGATTGAAATCAAGAAATCGAAATCGCCTTCGTATTCGCGACTCAGGCGCGCGCTTGGGGGTTTCGCGATTCGAAGATAGATGGCGTGGCGTTGGGAGAAGGAGGTTCCACGTACGCGTGGGCACGGAAGTCTGGGTCGCGATTCAAGGGGAGGCTTGCTGGCGGCAAATCGCGTGAAGGCAGGCGAAGTGAAATGGGGTCTCGAGTGTCAGGTGGATTCGCGAGTTCGTTCGCGTGGAAGCAGGTCGAACGGCGACCTGGAGGTGAAGTCGAGGTTGTTCTCGAGCATACTGGGCGTGGCAGTTTGGTCGAGCTCGCGAGAGGCAACTGGATGGAAGCCGGTGTGGTGATTCGAGTTCGCGATGATTGGGGCTCGACTCAGGCGTCTCGGGGCGGTGGTGGATTTCGCGACTCAGGCATAGGCGACGGCGATGTCGCGAGGTAGTGGGTAGCGCCGCGACATTGATGTGCTGGGATGGGATCGACGATCTATGGTCGTCTCATTTTCGATTAAAGGTAATTTAATTATGTTTTTATCTAATCTGTAAATAAGATTTAAGTAGGCAGCAATTTTAAAAAAATAAATAAATACTTTGGATTGTCAAGTATATAAAAGAAATTAAGTTTTGGAATTTTAAACAGTGAACGAAATCTTATTTTATTTTTACAGAAAGGAATTTTGTTATTAAGCAGTTTTGAAAGTTCAAGTAAATCTGAATTTAATTCAAATACGTATATAAAAAGATTGTTTTATTAGATAGCCCCTTCAGATAGTTGCAACTGGAGATATAAATACAGAAATAAGATTTTGGGAATATAAAGGATTTTATATAAAAGTTAGATTTTTAAGCCTATATGAATTATTTTAGGTATGCAGTAATATATGCCCTTAAATTTGATTTTTATAATATGTTAATATGTTAAATCTAGAAAAAAATAGGTATACAATAAAGGAAGGAATTTGTTAGTTAAAAATTTAAATTGTTTAATTTAGTAAATTTTTAAAAAGAATGTATGCAGAAGATGAAAATTTAAATAAGTAAAATTATTTTTTTTAAGTTATATACACTTATATATAAATAGTTAAGGGAATGGAAAAATATGTTTAAAGGAGAAAATACTGGTTTAAATAAAACTACCAGTTAATTTAACTATTAAAATGAAATCACCGATGACTCAAATGATCAAATGAAAATTTATTATTCGATCCGTTCGAATATTAATAGAATTGTATAATTATTTATACAAGGTATAAATCGAGAAAACAAGTCTGGGATGGAAATGAATTGCAAAATAAAAAGCTAAGGTGAGATTTTCTCACTCGAAGGAAATTTGATTTTACAGTTATTATTGACTGTTTGATTGCTATTGATTGTTATATTAGATATAGTAGGATATATCTATATATATAGCAATATATACATATTGGCATATGTATATATTGGATTGATGATTTCCCGCCTCGTATAGCGGATGAGACCCTATTGCGCCGTTAGTAAGCGGATTTATAAAAACCCATATACCGCGATAATTCCGTACTGGAGCGGAATTGGTATTGTGCTAACGTCTTTGGATGCAGGGAAACAGGTTGGAGGGATCCAACTGGATTCCTCAACAGTATTTATTTATTTATAAATATTGTGATGTATATTCTGTTATCATATGTTGATATATGATGTTTTGAATGTGTGATGGACTAATTGATGCTGTTGCATCATCGGATTCAGTTTTGAAGTTTAAAATAACATCTTTTATTTTAAAAAGGGGTTTTTTAAAGTGATCTTGTTAAAATAAACATTTTTTATTTGATCTTTGAGTTGATTTATTTCAAATAAATAAACGCCTAAAATTTATAATTATAAAATGTGAAGATATGAATTTATAAGTATGAAATGTGAAGATATGAATTTATAAGTATGAAATGTGAAGATATGAATTTATAAGTATGAAATGTGAAGATATGAATTTATAATTATGAAATGTGAAGATACGAAATTTATGGATTGATAAATTTTGAAGTTATAAAATGTGAATAAGATTGTGGAATAAAAGATTTATAAGAAAATTTACTTATAAACTTGACTTTTTGCCCTTAGATGGAATATAAATAGAACTTGCTAATAAAATGATTTTTGAAGCTGAAATTGTTATGAAGTGTAAAAGAAATTTATAACAGTTGTTTTATAAATCTAAAATCACTCAATTTTGATAAATGGATTATAGAAGGTTATTTAAGAAGATTTATAAATCAAAGTTGTTATAAGAGAGAAATAGAATTTATAAACGTTGTTTTATAAATTCGAAATCAATTGAATTTGAGAAATTAAATATAGAAGATTTTTAAAGAAGGTATATTCGTGATTTTGGATAGCGAATTTTTATTGAGATGAAAATGTGTAGGAATGATGGAAATTGGGTTAAGTGAATTATATTCACGATTTTGGACAGTGAATATATTATTAAATAAAATGGATTTATTTTTGGAAGAAGTGATATTAAAAATGAAGTTAAACATTTTTAAAGATGTTTTAAAATGTATTATGAATCGAAAGCATAGATTTCCGCAGTTCTTGTTGAAATAGACGTTTTCGAGAAATTTAAGGAAATGGTGGACTATAACACTGTTGTTATAGTAAATGATTTCCGAAAGGAAATGTTTTGATGTAGTATTGGAATTTATATACCTATTTTAAAATCCGAATCCCTATACTAGTGATTTTTGAGTCGTCGTAACGATGTTTTACGTAACATTCGTTTTGACTCAAATAAAGGTGTTAAAAGAATATTTTCCTTAAAGAATGAAATTATACTAAATTTGATTTAAGTATATCGAATATTTTCCAAGTGTTGAAAATAAATGGATTGTGAATTGCTGACTTATTTTTAAATAAGTATGGAAATGTTTTCCAAAATGAAATGAAATGTTTTGAGAATTTATCTTCTTAAAGATAAATTGAAAATTGAATATTGAAAACGATTTGAAAATCGAATATCAGTAGATATTCGAAAGTATAAATTCAATACGGAATTTATAAAAGAAAGCGAAGTGGTTTAAAAATAAATATTGAATTATTTTCGAAGTGTGGAAAATTGATTTGGAATTGTTTTCAAATGGTTAAGTGTGGGAAATTTATATCTAGTAAAAGATATTTTTGAAGATAAATAATTTGGAAAATTATTTGGAATCTGATGATGTTGCGCATCTTTATTGATAGTTAAATAACCGACTATCAGTAATTACCTTTAGATAGGTATTTGTTGTGAATTGGATGAATTTGAATTCCACACTTGTTTTTAAATAATCGCTCACTATTCGGGTTAGCCGGGAAAGGACCATGGGGTCGTATAACCCATTCCGAATATGTAATACGTCGTTATGGATCGCATTTGCTATATTACAGCATGATAGGGGGTTCTCGCTTCGCAGTTTGGTGGCGAACGGGAGACTCTTACCCCTACATGTCCCTGAGAGGGATGGGTTGGTTAGGCAGATGCCGTGACAGTCGAGAGGCTGGCCGTAAAAGTAAATGTGAGGTGCCAATGTAAGCCACGGTGGGACTGGGATGGTTGCAAAGCCTACACTGTCGAGTTACTCTACATCGGCTGATCTCCGGTTTAGAGGTTTTATCACCCTTAGTGACGGGAAATCCTGACGTGATTGAAAATTATCCGGAATTGCAAGGGCTTCGTGAGAAGTGCCTTCGGTTCTGTTCGATCCCGGAACAGACTTATATGGATTGTGTGTCTGACGTTACAATTTGAGATATAAAGCTGATTTCTTTCAAATACATTTCTGTTGGTGGCGGAGAATTTATTCTCTTAGCTTAACACCCTTCTCTGAGACGTACGAGCTCAGAGGTTATGTAGTTGAAATTTATCAGCGATATATCCCAACTTGGTAACGTGGCATACTGAGTGTTGCTGTGAAATGATCAGTGTTTGATCATTTGTGATATGATCATTTGTTTGATCTTATATCTTTGTGATCATAGGTTGATCATTTTGTTTGACCCGAAGCAGGGCTTTTTGTAGAAAGCGTAGCTTTGTGGACGAGACTTCATCGAGCCTCACACCCCGGAAATGGTCGAAACAGGAAGAATGCAGCAAGGTTCTAGGGAGTAGCGCCCCTTAGTGTATGTCATTCCTTCTGGATAAAGGTGGTATCATGGTATGGAGCCCAGATACTTAACCTCTGTGGTTGCTGCACAGTTATTATTACTTTGTGGTTTGTTGGAAATCGGGGATCCTCGGGAAGATCGGTGACGATCGGGGGATGGCATACGCGTGTCAGTAGTTACCTATTTTTGCAGAGGTAACCCGGCCTTGTGTTGGCAGAGATCCGGTTAGGTTCTCGGGTCGTCTATTCCAGGGACGTACCCATCGTGGATAGGAAGTTCCTTAGCCTGACCATTTGTTGGAAATCCAAACTCCAATACGAACTTTGTACGGTATTAGTTGTAGAACCTGCCATTTACGTACGGTGGTCACCACTGTTTAGATGGTAGCTATAGTAGGCATACGATACTGGTCGTATGTTGGCTAAGATTAATATTATACTTTCGAAATGTTTTCTACACTATGCACTAATAATAATATCCAAAATGATTTGATTTTGCGTAGTAAGCATCTTTGACTATCATAAGAAGAAATCTCCTCCAATTCTGCGTTTGCATTGTGTGTGTGGTGGGAGGTCTTATGGTAGTTTCATTTTTCAAAAGCATTTCGAATTGACTTTAAAATTATCCTGTTGTTATTTTAAAGAATAACTGTTTTACGATCTCACACCAGTCACCATGACTGACTCGGAGTTTATTGTTTCCCTTCTAAACTCTGGGTGCCCACCAATTTCCACACGGGCAGTCTAGAGTTAGATTATCAGGATATTCTGGATATTCTGGAGCTTTGGAGATAAGCTGGATGACGAGACGTAGTATTTGTATCCGATATTATTTTATTCCGCTGTGTATTCTGTATGAGGACGAGTTTATATAACTGTCCATTGTTGTATATTGACTCTGATGATTGATGTATGTATAAACTGATATAGTTCTTTGTTTTAAAAGACTAGTGTTTATCTATTATATATTGTTCCGCTGCGATGTGTAAGATTCTGATATTGTTTTCTGTCTGATGTTGTTCAGTTGTTCTTTCTTTCTCTTCTTCTTCTCTTTTTCTTCTATTTCTTCTTTCTAAAACCCTCACTATTGGAGTTTCCGGCACTCGATTGCTCGACAGTCGATAAAGTGATTATCGATGTTGAATTTTCGAAAGTCAAAAATTTCAGGATGTGACAAAGTGGTATCAGAGCATATGGTTAAGCGACAACCCTGCTCTGTTGGGTGTTACTCATTAGAGATAGAGTCAGTAGTGCTCTAGAATGAGTTGAGTGTAATAATAGATACGAGTGCGTATTTGTTAGTGAATATAAAATTGTTTTATATTGTGATGATTGGTTTGTTGAGTGGTATATGGATTCTGGTCGGTATTGTCCGTACAACTCTATCGATAGGGATCTCTAAACACTTGAATAGAACAATTCGGCACAGTATTGTTTTGAATAGGGTAAATGAGATAATTTTGCCCAAAACTACTTTTGTATAGAAAAGAAATGATTTTCTATGAATTACTATAGTATATGGTTGCATGGTTGCTAGAAGTAATATTATTAAATTATCATCACTAAAACTGAATAAGAAATTGAAATCGTAACTCCAAAGTTAAGAAATTAATTCACATACAACTGAAATTTGAGAATGTAAATTATAAATGTGAATTGTAATTTAAAACGGAATTCCAGAGAAGTTTTTGGAAATGTTTGAAAAGAATTTGAAAATTTTGGAGATTTGGAAGTTTAAATCTTTTTGATTTGAAAATGAATTTCAAAGGTTTCGAAAAGTATTTTGGAGAGTTGAAAGCCCTAAACTCTTTTCGGTCGCTGGAAAATAATCCTGATGATGGTGGCCACATCATTAGAATTCATTTTCGGGTTTCCAAAAGAGAAATTGCTGCCAAATTGTTTTAAATAGAAGTTGTTTGAAAATTTGGGTTTTTGTTTTGGAAATTCAAATGGTTTTGAAAAAAAATTGAAACGACTCTGGAATCCTATTTAAAATACTTATGAAATATTAATAAGTAGATAACTTATAAAATATTTGAAATTTGTTTAGAATGAAATTCAAATTGAAAAACGAATGAATTAGTGAATGAATGAATAAATTGCGATTGCAAGTGCCAGAAAATGAAATTGAATGTTAAAATTCATTTTGAATTTGTAAGTAAATAAAACTGCAATTGAATTTGATTTGTGGAAAACGAAGTAAACTAAATCCAAATTAGATTGGAATTGTGAAATTGAATTCAAATAAAATCTGAAATGTAAAATTGAAGATAATGGATATAACTTCAATAGCGAATTAGAAATGATATAAGCAGTTATATTGAAAATTTTGTAATTGAATGTACGAAATGGTTTGAATATATGTAACTAGATATTATGGCTAGTAGGATATTCAGGTATAAAGGAATTGAATTTGATTTCACAGATAATTTGAATTGCTCGACAAAAGGTACGTATTTGAGTTTTAATATGAGTTTTTGATGATTTCTCTCTAGCCGCTTGGCTTTTTCTTTTTCTTTTTGAAATCTGAGAGTCCGTAGGGACGTTTTGTAGTCGTACCGTATTAGCCGCGCAAAGGAGACGCTGGCGAAATTTTTCGAAAATTTCGAGTGTTAGAAAATTTTTGAGAAAATTTGAAAGTTTAAATTTGAATTTAAACTCGAATTTGAATTGAGAAGTAAACAATGTTGTTTGAAACCTGTAATTGAAGTTGAAAAAACTAGTTGAAGTAATAACGAATCTTTAGTAGAAGATTTGTTGTGATAGATTGATAAAAACTATTGGATTGTGAAAAAATAGTAGACGAGTTAAGGACCTTTTTTCCTAGCTTGTAATTTCGAGGACGAAATTCTTTTAAGGGGGGAAGTTTGTAACGACCCAGAATTTTGAACGAATTAAATTGAGGATATTTAATTTATTTTAAATATTTGAACGATGATTTAATTTGAATTCCCGATCTAAGTTTAAAATTTGACGATTAAATTTTAAAATTTAATCTATGAATGCTGAATAAAAATTTGTATCTTCGATTTTAAGTCGAAGAAAAATATTTCGAAAGTTTTTAAAATTCGTATTGATAACCCTGAAGATAATAGAAGCTTCAGAATTGAAGTTTACAGTTATTTGTTCAGTTTAGAAAATTTTATCGTTCAGCCGATATTTAAAAATAGCCGTCCGAGGCGCAGTCTCGGAATTCGACGAAACCAGTTCCATTGGGTCCGTAATATTGAATTATTGTCGGATTTCAATTTTCGTATTTTTTTGAGTTGTTACGAAATCGTACGACGTTTAAACGCGTTGAAAATTAAGGTAAATTCGATTGAAATTTAAAATTTTAAACTGGTCAAAATCTTTACACTGTAGCTCCTTATATCACGCCGAAGACCACGAAGTTTATCGTGCAAACCCATCTTCTCGTTCAAATCAAAGCATGGCCGCTCCTGTAAATTTCTTCATTCCCTCCCCAGCATTAAATCGAAACAAACGAAAATATTTTCGTTCAGAAGGAAATGTCGTGGCCGAGCAATCAATTTAAATACCTCGTTAGCCTTCTCCTCTTTCCAAAATAAACGAATTCAAAATACCTCCTTCAATCGAAAAATCAAAACAAGCCGAGCCCCTCAGATTGAAATCAAGAAATCGAAATCGCCTTCGTATTCGCGACTCAGGCGCGCGCTTGGGGGTTTCGCGATTCGAAGATAGATGGCGTGGCGTTGGGAGAAGGAGGTTCCACGTACGCGTGGGCACGGAAGTCTGGGTCGCGATTCAAGGGGAGGCTCGCTGGCGGCAAATCGCGTGAAGGCAGGCGAAGTGAAATGGGGTCTCGAGTGTCAGGTGGATTCGCGAGTTCGTTCGCGTGGAAGCAGGTCGAACGGCGACCTGGAGGTGAAGTCGAGGTTGTTCTCGAGCATACTGGGCGTGGCAGTTTGGTCGAGCTCGCGAGAGGCAACTGGATGGAAGCCGGTGTGGTGATTCGAGTTCGCGATGATTGGGGCTCGACTCAGGCGATGGCGTCTCGGGGCGGTGGTGGATTTCGCGACTCAGGCATAGGCGACGGCGATGTCGCGAGGTAGTGGGTAGCGCCGCGACATTGATGTGCTGGGATGGGATCGACGATCTATGGTCGTCTCATTTTCGATTAAAGGTAATTTAATTATGTTTTTATCTAATCTGTAAATAAGATTTAAGTAGGCAGCAATTTTAAAAAAATAAATAAATACTTTGGATTGTCAAGTATATAAAAGAAATTAAGTTTTGGAATTTTAAACAGTGAACGAAATCTTATTTTATTTTTACAGAAAGGAATTTTGTTATTAAGCAGTTTTGAAAGTTCAAGTAAATCTGAATTTAATTCAAATACGTATATAAAAAGATTGTTTTATTAGATAGCCCCTTCAGATAGTTGCAACTGGAGATATAAATACAGAAATAAGATTTTGGGAATATAAAGGATTTTATATAAAAGTTAGATTTTTAAGCCTATATGAATTATTTTGGGTATGCAGTAATATATGCCCTTAAATTTGATTTTTATAATATGTTAAATCTAGAAAAAAATAGGTATACAATAAAGGAAGGAATTTGTTAGTTAAAAATTTAAATTGTTTAATTTAGTAAATTTTTAAAAAGAATGTATGCAGAAGATGAAAATTTAAATAAGTAAAATTATTTTTTTTAAGTTATATACACTTATATATAAATAGTTAAGGGAATGGAAAAATATGTTTAAAGGAGAAAATACTGGTTTAAATAAAACTACCAGTTAATTTAACTATTAAAATGAAATCACCGATGACTCAAATGATCAAATGAAAATTTATTATTCGATCCGTTCGAATATTAATAGAATTGTATAATTATTTATACAAGGTATAAATCGAGAAAACAAGTCTGGGATGGAAATGAATTGCAAAATAAAAGGCTAAGGTGAGATTTTCTCACTCGAAGGAAATTTGATTTTACAGTTATTATTGACTGTTTGATTGCTATTGATTGTTATATTAGATATAGTAGGATATATCTATATATATAGCAATATATACATATTGGCATATGTATATATTGGATTGATGATTTCCCGCCTCGTATAGCGGATGAGACCCTATTGCGCCGTTAGTAAGCGAATTTATAAAAACCCATATACTGCGATAATTCCGTACTGGAGCGGAATTGGTATTGTGCTAACGTCTTTGGATGCAGGGAAACAGGTTGGAGGGATCCAACTGGATTCCTCAACAGTATTTATTTATTTATAAATATTGTGATGTATATTCTGTTATCATATGTTGATATATGATGTTTTGAATGTGTGATGGACTAATTGATGCTGTTGCATCATCGGATTCAGTTTTGAAGTTTAAAATAACATCTTTTATTTTAAAAAGGGGTTTTTTAAAGTGATCTTGTTAAAATAAACATTTTTTATTTGATCTTTGAGTTGATTTATTTCAAATAAATAAACGCCTAAAATTTATAATTATAAAATGTGAAGATATGAATTTATAAGTATGAAATGTGAAGATATGAATTTATAAGTATGAAATGTGAAGATATGAATTTATAAGTATGAAATGTGAAGATATGAATTTATAATTATGAAATGTGAAGATACGGAATTTATGGATTGATAAATTTTGAAGTTATAAAATGTGAATAAGATTGTGGAATAAAAGATTTATAAGAAAATTTACTTATAAACTTGACTTTTTGCCCTTAGATGGAATATAAATAGAACTTGCTAATAAAATGATTTTTGAAGCTGAAATTGTTATGAAGTGTAAAAGAAATTTATAACAGTTGTTTTATAAATCTAAAATCACTCAATTTTGATAAATGGATTATAGAAGGTTATTTAAGAAGATTTATAAATCAAAGTTGTTATAAGAGAGAAATAGAATTTATAAACGTTGTTTAATAAATTCGAAATCAATTGAATTTGAGAAATTAAATATAGAAGATTTTTAAAGAAGGTATATTCGTGATTTTGGATAGCGAATTTTTATTGAGATGAAAATGTGTAGGAATGATGGAAATTGGGTTAAGTGAATTATATTCACGATTTTGGACAGTGAATATATTATTAAATAAAATGGATTTATTTTTGGAAGAAGTGATATTAAAAATGAAGTTAAACATTTTTAAAGATGTTTTAAAATGTATTATGAATCGAAAGCATAGATTTCCGCAGTTCTTGTTGAAATAGACGTTTTCGAGAAATTTAAGGAAATGGTGGACTATAACACTGTTGTTATAGTAAATGATTTCCGAAAGGAAATGTTTTGATGTAGTATTGGAATTTATATACCTATTTTAAAATCCGAATCCCTATACTAGTGATTTTTGAGTCGTCGTAACGATGTTTTACGTAACATTCGTTTTGACTCAAATAAAGGTGTTAAAAGAATATTTTCCTTAAAGAATGAAATTATACTAAATTTGATTTAAGTATATCGAATATTTTCCAAGTGTTGAAAATAAATGGATTGTGAATTGCTGACTTATTTTTAAATAAGTATGGAAATGTTTTCCAAAATGAAATGAAATGTTTTGAGAATTTATCTTCTTAAAGATAAATTGAAAATTGAATATTGAAAACGATTTGAAAATCGAATATCAGTAGATATTCGAAAGTATAAATTCAATACGGAATTTATAAAAGAAAGCGAAGTGGTTTAAAAATAAATATTGAATTATTTTCGAAGTGTGGAAAATTGATTTGGAATTGTTTTCAAATGGTTAAGTGTGGGAAATTTATATCTAGTAAAAGATATTTTTGAAGATAAAT
The DNA here is from genome assembly GCA_030737815.1 of Allium fistulosum. Taxonomy (NCBI): domain Eukaryota; kingdom Viridiplantae; phylum Streptophyta; class Magnoliopsida; order Asparagales; family Amaryllidaceae; genus Allium; species Allium fistulosum. The sequence continues at coordinate 75,402,280 of CM060903.1, forward strand.
AATTTGGAAAATTATTTGGAATCTGATGATGTTGCGCATCTTTATTGATAGTTAAATAACCGACTATCAGTAATTACCTTTAGATAGGTATTTGTTGTGAATTGGATGAATTTGAATTCCACACTTGTTTTTAAATAATCGCTCACTATTCGGGTTAGCCGGGAAAGGACCATGGGGTCGTATAACCCATTCCGAATATGTAATACGTCGTTATGAATCGCATTTGAAGACCGGTGTTGAAGACCGGATATTTTTGAAAACGGAAGGATTACCGTCGAGTTACTCTACATCGGCTGATCTCCGGTTTAGAGGTTTTATCACCCTTAGTGACGGGAAATCCTGACGTGATTGAAAATTATCCGGAATTGCAAGGGCTTCGTGAGAAGTGCCTTCGGTTCTGTTCGATCCCGGAACAGACTTATATGGATTGTGTGTCTGACGTTACAATTTGAGATATAAAGCTGATTTCTTTCAAATACATTTCTGTTGGTGGCGGAGAATTTATTCTCTTAGCTTAACACCCTTCTCTGAGACGTACGAGCTCAGAGGTTATGTAGTTGAAATTTATCAGCGATATATCCCAACTTGGTAACGTGGCATACTGAGTGTTGCTGTGAAATGATCTGTGTTTGATCATTTGTGATATGATCATTTGTTTGATCTTATATCTTTGTGATCATAGGTTGATCATTTTGTTTGACCCGAAGCAGGGCTTTTTGTAGAAAGCGTAGCTTTGTGGACGAGACTTCATCGAGCCTCACACCCCGGAAATGGTCGAAACAGGAAGAATGCAGCAAGGTTCTAGGGAGTAGCGCCCCTTAGTGTATGTCATTCCTTCTGGATAAAGGTGGTATCATGGTATGGAGCCCAGATACTTAACCTCTGTGGTTGCTGCACAGTTATTATTACTTTGTGGTTTGTTGGAAATCGGGGATCCTCGGGAAGATCGGTGACGATCGGGGGATGGCATACGCGTGTCAGTAGTTACCTATTTTTGCAGAGGTAACCCGGCCTTGTGTTGGCAGAGATCCGGTTAGGTTCTCGGGTCGTCTATTCCAGGGACGTACCCATCGTGGATAGGAAGTTCCTTAGCCTGACCATTTGTTGGAAATCCAAACTCCAATACGAACTTTGTACGGTATTAGTTGTAGAACCTGCCATTTACGTACGGTGGTCACCACTGTTTAGATGGTAGCTATAGTAGGCATACGATACTGGTCGTATGTTGGCTAAGATTAATATTATACTTTCGAAATGTTTTCTACACTATGCACTAATAATAATATCCAAAATGATTTGATTTTGCGTAGTAAGCATCTTTGACTATCATAAGAAGAAATCTCCTCCAATTCTGCGTTTGCATTGTGTGTGTGGTGGGAGGTCTTATGGTAGTTTCATTTTTCAAAAGCATTTCGAATTGACTTTAACATTATCCTGTTGTTATTTTAAAGAATAACTGTTTTACGATCTCACACCAGTCACCATGACTGACTCGGAGTTTATTGTTTCCCTTCTAAACTCTGGGTGCCCACCAATTTCCACACGGGCAGTCTAGAGTTAGATTATCAGGATATTCTGGATATTCTGGAGCTTTGGAGATAAGCTGGATGACGAGACGTAGTATTTGTATCCGATATTATTTTATTCCGCTGTGTATTCTGTATGAGGACGAGTTTATATAACTGTCCATTGTTGTATATTGACTCTGATGATTGATGTATGTATAAACTGATATAGTTCTTTGTTTTAAAAGACTAGTGTTTATCTATTATATATTGTTCCGCTGCGATGTGTAAGATTCTGATATTGTTTTCTGTCTGATGTTGTTCAGTTTTTCTTTCTTTCTCTTCTTCTTCTCTTTTTCTTCTATTTCTTCTTTCTAAAACCCTCACTATTGGAGTTTCCGGCACTCGATTGCTCGACAGTCGATAAAGTGAGTATCGATGTTGAATTTTCGAAAGTCGAAAATTTCGGGATGTGACAAACACCGAAAGAAACTTTTGTCTGCTTCCCTAACATACACTCCTGGCAGAATTCCAAATGGTTGAAGCTTTCATTCTTGATCATCTTCCTTCTTCGAAGAAGCTCCAAACTCTTCTTTGAAACATGACCTAATCTGAGATGTCAAAGTCTAGTGGCATCCAAAGCTCGTGAACTATCAACTCCAACACACGTCTCTCCAAGAACTGCAGATCCTTTCAGCAGATAAAGATTTCAGACCATCATTCCTTTCATCAATACAAGAGCACCACGTGTCACCTTCAAGCCATCCGACTCTATCGTAATCTTGCACCCCAAAGATGCTAGCTGACCCAAGGACAGAAGAGATTTTCTTAAACCTGGAACATAGCAGACTCCAGTGATAGTGTGCACCACACCATCGTGCATGCGAATACGCATTGTTCCTTCTCCCAAAAAAATGACTTGCAAGTAGCATCATTCCCCATTAATATGGCACTTCCCTCCTTGTCTTCATAAGAACAGAAATCCTCCTTCCTAGGTATCATATGGAAAGATGCCCCTGAATCTAGCACCCAATGGTCTGATACATCGAAAACTGATGCAGTCAACACATCATCAGAAACAACCTTCTCTACGCAATAGATGAAGAACCATCCGCTTCATTTCTCTTCCTCAAATCTGGACAATCTTTCTTCCAGTGGCCATGTTTCTTACAATGATGACACCTGTTGTCTCTAGACTTACCTCTCCAACAACTTCCAGGCTTCCTTGACTTGGAACGCCCTCTAAAATTATTCTCCTTCTTCTCATTTCTTCCTCTCTCCACAAATAGCCCCTGACTACTACTAGCTTCTCCACTTTTGCTCATATTCTTCATCTGATCCCTCATTTCTTCACTTAGAAGTCTCGTCTTGACATCTTCTAATGATAGCATGCTTCTACCATAAATCAAGCTGTTAGCGAAAACCTTGTATCGCTCAGGAAGAGAACACAATACCACCATAGCCTTTTGCTCCTCGTCCACATTCAAATCAACAGCTTTCATCTTCATCATCAAATCATCGAAGAAGTTCAAATATGCTTTCAATGACGTACCTTCCCGCATCTTATATGTGAAAAAAGTCTTCAATAGAATCAGTTATTCGTGAGCGACTTCTTCATGTAGAGATCCTTCAATTTCTTCCATAAGCCTCTAGCAGTAGTTTCACTACTAATCTCTGGAATGACATTCTCACCTATGGCCAATTGGAGGGTAGTAAAGGCCCATTCTTCCATCTCCTTTCTTTCCAATTCTGAGATATCTGCTGGTAATGATTCTATGTCAAATACAAGCTGATGAACACGATTCCTTCTCAACGCCGCCTTCATCTTCCACTGCCACTTCTCAAAATCATTATCTCAGTTCCACTTCATTATAGCAAACTGCAAACCTAATGTTGCATATGAACCTCTAATGTAGGGTGCATATTCCTGGGTAGGTGTAACCTCCTCATTTCCAGGTCCTGCCATTTTATCGAACACCTTCTAGCCCTAGGCTTCAACAACAACCTTCAAAGCTCCGATACCAAACTGTAGGGGTGAATTTACACAAATGATTGCAAATCAACCCTAATACATGCGGAAGCAATAAGACCGTGTTGTGGTGCGACAAAACAAACAGAACTTGAAAATAAAACGGCAAATCAGCAAATCACACAAGAAAGTAAATAAAGAGTTCACACACGGATTTATAGTGGTTCCACTATTGCAAGATAGTATACATCCACTTAGGGGGAGGAGATTTTATTACTTTCAGAGAGAAGAATTACAAGATTGATAATGGAGACTAAGAAGAATAAGAAGAAATACAAAAGAGAAGATAATTCGTTTCTGATGCTTCTATTCATCCTAATCCCTACCTTTATATAGGGATTATCACTTGAGGTTGAAGTAATTGATTTATGGTCATAAATCAATACCTAATCAATTCTCCAAATCATACAGGAAACGTTTACCATTTTATTTTTCCAGTTTCCCACAATTTGTATGCGTTTGATAAGATTCCTTCTTTAATCATCTAATTAGATAATTAATTACTTCACTCTTTTTTAAATATTTTTTCCTCTTATATAGCTAATCCATTGCCTTCTTTAATGCATATAAAAGAGGCAATATATTTGAACAATTATCTCAAATATCTTCCAAACCTTTTTAAGTATGGAAATATTATATCAAATCTAACGGTTGTAACTATTGAGATATTATTTATCACATCTAAATCTCAACTAATGTAAAAAATTACCAACCTGAATTATAGGCCTGTTAAGATGGTACATATTTTCTAGTATGGAAATCCTACCCCAAATTCTATCATTTTCTTTCATCGCGGATAAACAGTTATCCAAAGTTGCTAAATAGCCCGTGAAGATATCTACAGCCTGAAGAAATAATTTAAGAATATAAGCATGGTATAATACCATTAGAAAATATTATTAAACCTCGATAGAATTCAGCTTCATAAACATTGTATTCAAACCTCTGTATAAATTTTCTGCCAAGCAATGGAAGATATACCAGTGCCAGAAATGAGGTCTACACCTGCAATTCTTTTGCACCATTTAAGAAGATCCCTAATAATGCAAACAAAGAATGTTACTGACACTGCATAATATAGATAGCGTGGCAGGAAAATAAGTGTAATGTTTATACCTTATAGAGATTCTATTAAAATTACTAGATAATAACATTCCCCTCTCATGGTTGGCATCATATCGGATAGTAGCAACAAAGTAAAACATTTGAAATGTCACTGGTAAAAAAATTGGGATTGGAAGCAGAAAAAAAAAACTATAAATTATAATAAATTATATAAAGAAAGAAGTCGGCATAGCATACCTAGAAGTCTTGCTGAAATAGGTGCAAGACTTGGATACCATATATTCATGATTTTTTGCATATCAGCAATGCTTAAAGTTCCAACCGTCACTTTTCACCACAAAGGACTAAAGAAGTGTCTTCCTAGTGATTGAAAAAAAAAGAATGACCAGATTTTGTCATAACAAACAATGCAAATTATAATACTAAAAATTAGGTAGCACCCAACTAGAAATAAGAGCTCAACCTTCTAGTGGATCCCTATGGTAGGATCCTAGTAATCACAGATAAGATATTCTTCAAGGTTCACAAACTATCACAATCACAACAATCCATACACTTCACATCCCACCAGTTTTCCACCTCTTTCAATTTCCTTATCACCGTTGTTTATGCTTTCAACTCCTTGCTGCTTAGACAACCTCTTCTAGACCAAAAATGCCCACTTTTCAACAAAACACCGCTTGGCTATGCATGGGGGATTTCAACTGTATGCACTCTACAACACAAAAAGTGGGTGGTTCCCCTCCAAATCTTAATCAAACTGCTCCTCTTTCATAATATTACCGCTTCAAACCTAATCCATATCAATTTCTTTGGCCCCTCTTACATTTGGAACAATAAGAAATACAGCAAGTCTAGAACATTTTATAAACTTGATCCCTCCTTTTTCAACTATGAAGCACTGTCCAAATGGCCAAACATAACAGTTATAATTTCCCCTCCCACCCTATCAGATCATAAATCAGGGCCATTTTAAAAAAATTTAAAATTCGAAATTTAATTTTTTTTTTTAACAATTCTAAAATTAATTTTTTTATATAATTGATGTACATATGTATATAATATATACAAATATTTTAGGATCTGAATCCAGATTTTGTAACTACTTATAATCCAATAATCAAGAACACTTACTGTAATCACTTTTCTAATATGCAACCCTACAATTCATTACCATATACAATAAATCTGTATACCTTCACCTTAAATACTCAATAATGTATATATATATATTTTTCCTTACCCACTGCATAATATGGAGAGCACTCCAAGTTTATGTCACATATAAAAATCTTCATCAATTGTCACTTGCATTATTGCTGTGTTACATCCGAAATAACCAAAAAAAAACTTAAGTCAAAAAAATTAGTCCGCTTAATACTATTATAAATTAGAAATAAGCATTACTGTTCACACCATTAAAAACACATAAAATTACCTAATTTTGACTAACAGTTGAAAAAATTAATCATATTTAGTGTTTTTATGGTGTGAACGGTATTGCTCTATAAAATACTGAGGTGCTCTGTACATACCTTTTGCGTTTGCTTTTAAGAACAGTAGAGGTTGAAGGATTACTATGCCGGTTTCTTTTTCTTTGATTAATAAACCAGTTGTTGATTTGCTTCAGTTGTAATCCTGTTTCTTGCACTAACCTTGCTTTATCGTCTTCCTGAATAATGTCATATTTAATTAACATTAAACGGGTATGTCTCATGCTTCATTAATATAATCATGGTATTAAATAAGTGACTTACGGTAGGGTAAGGCCATTTTGAGTGAGCCTGCCACCAAGCTTTTAGAAGAGAAGTAGTGTCCCAAAGTAATTCCATTATAAACATAGATGATCCTCTTATAGTAAGGAATAAAGCACAATTTATTGTTTTCTTTCTCAAACTGCGATTCTTAATCCACTTACATGAATGATCCACTTACATTTTTAACATAAATTGAGACGGAATAGACACAGTATAAACACATGAACTTCTCACGTTAATAGACACAATAATTTCTCACAGCTTAATCCACTTATATGTCTAATGAATTGGTTTCCTTATATTCGCAAAGGGAAGTGGATATGTCTTTTTGCTATATCAGCAATTTCCCACTTTATCTTTGATTAAATGATTCATGGTTTGGCATCGCATATGTACTAGAGACAAATTCACACTAGACTATAATCCAGGTTAATATACTAACCACTATTACTATAAAGTTCAAAGGGCATTCATATATTGGAAGACTTTCAAAAAAAGATAAAGAAGATGTAATCTAATGTACATATTTTGTATTTCACAAGTACGAGAAAAGAACTATACACAGCGAAATAAAAGAACAAAGAAATGAATAAAAATTAGAATATCAAAGAAATGAAATTATTTTGTGGATCAACTGAAAGAAAATGTGGATGAAAATAAAACTTAACTAAGAAAAAATACATTAGGATTTAATATATTCAGCGAGGAAAAAAACGAATTCATCAAATTAATACACAAAAAGAGTCTTCTTACTAACAACCAAGCCAAAGGTTCAAAACAATTCCATTATTGGTTTATATCAGCACCATGTCTATCTACATCCTTAACTATTAGTATATTAGAATCTCAATTAGTCAACATAAAGCATGTACCTAATTATCCACGTCGAGAAAGATCTTTATTAATACTGATATCTGACTATTAGGCAATTCTACGTGATCAACTGACGAAAAATGTAATTCAACAATCCAGTTTGATATGAAACCTAAATGTGAAAACAGTCACTAACTTGTGCAAACAACTTCTTGACCATAAATTGCACAATAATTACAGAGCCTACGAGTTTAAGCAAAGTTGCAGCCTACAATATCAATTCTTTATTCATTTATACTAAGATGAATTGCATTATATAGGCAAACTGTACCTTAGTAGAAGCAGCAAATCCTAAACCAACAGTAGTTGCTAGTCCCAAAACAGGAAAAGTGACATCCAAATCCCATTGCAATCAAATCTAAATTTAACATTATTTATATGCAATGAAACTATTACAAAGCAATCTATCCACACACTTCACATTTTTCATATGCAACGATTTTTTCAAAAAGATTCAATGTAAATAAAATGATAGGTTTAATGCTATATGATGCACAAAATAGGTTGTTGAATGTAGAGAAATACAAATTTGTTGTCTTTTGCATATACAAAATTATGTGATGCACAAAATAGCAGGAAGACTAAAATAACTAGTTCTGAGTGGTGGACCCTAGAAAAGCAAACATGAATCATATAATAAAGATTTGCATCTTCTGGTCTACTTTGAGCTAACATAACTGTATAATTTTTAACATTTTTCTGTTGACATATTTACTTTCATTCTCTTGGAATTCATAAATGTGAGGACTGGAGCACCATTTTTATTCCTTGTTATGCTTAGTTTCTCGGTCACTATCCTTCATTTACATTTCCAATGTTGTTAAACCAGTGATAGTAGATTTTATCCTATGCATCGACAGGACATTCTTAAATAATATACATGCTGGCATTATATGTACCGACCTACACATAATGAACATAACAATACTGTGATACCTAAATTCTTAAAAAAATGGTTAATTAATGCCATTGGGATTAGAACCCAATATATCTTGATAGAGGCGTACCATTATCCATTAAAAATCTGGAAAAAGAAAAAGAAATGTTTGAAATATATATACATTGGATTAGTAAAGACAGTAGAAGTAGTATAAGCCACATGGGTTTATAGAACACCCTATAATGGAATTATAACTTTGGGATGAAGAAATATGAACAAGATTGAGAAAGAAAGCAGCAGAGTAATATTCAGTCAAATGACAAATACAGATAGTACCCCTATTTATAGTCATGTGCACATATGCACAAATACACGCAAAACAACAGTAAAGAAAAAGTAATATTGTAAACTCTTCAGTACAACATATAGAACTATATAATACTCTAATATTCTCCCTCAAATTAAGCTCTTCTTTCTTCCTCAGTTATCTCTGTCTTCTCCTTTACTTTTCTGTCCATCTCTTCATTTTCTTTTCCAGTCACATTCAGCAAATCTCTTAATCTGACAAAATGAGCCACAGATAAAGCTTTTGTTAAAATGTCAGCACGTTGATATGATGCAGGTATATGATTAACACATATATCTCCTCTTGAAACTTGTTCTCTAACAAAATATAAATCTAGTTCAATGTGTTTAGTTCTAGAGTGCAAAATAGGATTAGCTGCTAATGACACAGCACTAGCATTATCACACCACACTGTTGCTGCATTATACTTCTCACCAGTAACTTCCAGTAACAATGATTTCAGCCACATAACCTCTGATACTGCTGCAGCTACACTCCTGTATTCCGCTTCCGTACTCGATCTTGAAACCGTTGATTGTTTCTTCGAACACCAAGACACAATATTCTTGCCAAGATAAACACAATAACCACTTACTGATTTTCTATCACTTCTGTCTGCTGCCCAATCTGCATCAGCAAAGGCACTAATATTCAGCTTTTCAGTGGCATATAATCTCAACCCATGATTCAGAGTACCAGCTAAATATCGAAGTATCCGCTTGACAGCCTTCCAGTGATTAGTTGATGGACTTTGCATAAATTGACAGACTTTATTCACACTAAAAGCTATTTCTGGCCTTATTATTGTAAGATACTGAAGAGCTCCCACTATGCTTCGGTAATGATAAGCATCTTCCATTGGGTCACTATCTTCCTTTGCTAGCTGCAGTTTAGTTGTCATAGGTGTAGGCAATCCCTTTGCTTTATCCATCCCAGCTTTCTTTAGTACAGATATAATATAGTTTCTTTGACTCAGCAACATTTCACCTTTATCATTTTTGGTTACCTCAATTCCCAAAAATAAATTTAGATCTCCCAAGTCTTTTAATTTAAATTCATCATTCAAATATCCAGTTAGTTTATCAATCTCTATGCTGTTACTTCCTGTAACCATGAAGTCATCTACATACACCAAAACATATATAACTCCACTGTCACTCCTCTGAATGAATAATGAATTATCAGATTTTGTGGGCTGAAAATTGAGTTTTATTAAGGTTCTCTTTAGTTTTTCAAACCAAACCCTTGGAGCTTGTTTCAAGCCATAAATAGCTTTGTTTAATTGACACACTAACATTTGATTTCCTTTGCTATATTCAAAGCCTCTAGGTTGCTCCATATAAACCTCTTCTTCCAATTCGCCATTCAAAAATGCATTGTGTACATCCAGCTGCTTGATGGACCATTTGTTGTGTAAAGCTATAGTCAATATAACTCTAATTGTGGCTGGTTTAATCACAGGTGAGAACGTCTCTTTGAAGTCAAAGCTCGGCTGTTGTGTATATCCTTTTGCAACCAAACGTGCTTTATATTTGTCAACAGTACCATCAGCTTTATACTTCAATTTATATGTCCATCTACAGCCTATAATAGTTCTGTTTTTAGGCAAAGTAACCAATTTCCAGGTGTTATTGTTTATCAAAGCTTTGTATTCTTCTTCCATGGCTTTCCTCCATTCATTATGCTGGATAGCTTGTTCATATGTGACTGGTTCCTGCACTAAGCTTTGAGTGGCATAAATTTTTGGTTTGAAAATGCCCATTTTCGATCTAGTGATCATATGATGACCTGGTTGAGATTGTTCTATGTTTCTTGTAGATATTTCCTTTGATGTCTGATGATCTTCATGAGTAGATGACTGAAGCTGTGATGATTCTTCATACTCTCTGCTTTCATTTTCATCATTCAGTTCTCCATGAGATGGTGATGATGGTGTAGTGCCTGAATTGCTAGCTTCTGTCTCTTGCATGACAGGGAGTTTATATTTTACTTTCTCTGTCTCGCAAACGGGTATGGGCGGCATGAATTGTCTAGCATTGACAACTTTACTGGTACATCTGACTTCACTACTAGCAAATGGAAAAACTCTTTCATTAAACATCACATGTCTGGACATGATAATTCTTCCATCTGGTGTTAAGCATTTATAACCTTTCTGGCTGGACCCATATCCCAAGAATGTACATTGTGTAGATCTGAATTCCAACTTGTGCTTATTATATGGTCTGAGCAAAGGAAAGCACAAGCATCCAAATACTCTCAATCTCTTATAATCAGGCTTTACATCAAGAAGGACTTTAGAGGGACTGACTGAATTTAAGGTCTTTGTAGGTAGCATATTAATCAAGTACACAGCTGTAGAAAATGCTTCAGGCCAGAACTTCAGTGGTAAAGCTCCTTGAGCTAACAAGGTTAAACCCGATTCAACAACGTGTCTATGTTTCCTCTCCACAATACCATTTTGTTGAGAGGTATGTGGACAAGTATATCTGTGAACAATTCCCTTTCCATTAAAAAATTCTTTCAAAGCTTAAATTCTGATCCACCATCAGTTTGAAATACCTTCAGTTGTCTATCAAGCTGTCTTTCTACTTGAGTGACAAATTGTTTTACTGCTTCAGTTGTTTCTGACTTTTGCCTCAGAAAATATATCCAAGTGAACCTGCTATAGGCATCTACAAAAGCTATATAATATCTGTAACCATAGCTGGAGTTAATTGGAGCTGGTCCCCATAGGTCACATTCAACTAATTCTAAAGGATAATGATATGTAGTGGTTGATAAATTGAAGGGTAGTTTGTGGCTTTTCCCTATTTGACATTGACTACATACATAAGTGGGTCCTGGATTAGTACATCCTATCTTCTCTTTACTCAGAACCAATTTCATCACATTCATATTTGGGTGACCGAGCTTTTTATGCCAGGTATCAAATTCATCATTAACTTTGTTGTTAACCAAATTACATTGTATTGTTTCATCACCACTTTGTCTGCTAGATTTGAGATTGAATTTGTATAAACCATTGTGTACATCACCTTGTAATAATACTTCTCCACTAACTTTGTCTTTGATCATACACATTTCAGGATGAAACTCAAAAAATACAGCATTGTCTTTAGCAAATTTTGAGACACTTATCAAGTTTTTCTTTATTTGAGGAACTCTAAGTAAATTGTTCAACAACAACTGTTTATCACGTTTATTTGATTCAACACATGCATTTCCTATGTGTGTAATATTTATAGGTGCACCATTTCCCATATAAACAGAACTGTTACCTTTATAAGCTGCTCCACCTAGATTCAGATTTTGCATATTATTTGTAACATGATGTGTTGCTCCTGAATCTGGAAACCAAGCCTCATCCTGTACATCCGTATCTTTTGCTGTGACATCTTGACTTTTAGCTCGAGTGCTAGCTTGAGTTTGGCTCAGATTTACATTGTAGTGATAGGGTCTTTGTTCTCCTTGATTAGGTGAGCTTTGTTGACTGCTGATAAAATTATTATCAAATCTGAAATAACATCTTATAGCTGTGTGACCCATTCTCTCACAAATTTGGCACTTAGGTCTATTATTGATATTTCTTCCTCTACCTCTTGCTCTGTTAAATCTTCCTCCTCTACCAAATCTTTGTTCGCTATGAGCTGGTGAAGATTGATTTGAATTTGATGTTTCGACCTTTGAGTTATATTGTTGATGTTTATTCTTCATACTCGCAGCATAATTGATTGAAAAGTCTTGAGTAACATTCTGCTTTTGCTCAATTCTTCCTTCATGCGCCAGTAAAACTGAAGTGACATATTGAACTGATGGTGTTGTCTCTTTAGAAGTAATTACAGCTATCACTGCTTCAAAATTATCATCCAGCCCATTAAGTATACTTAGGACCTGCTCTGTTTCACTTATCTTGTGACCAGACGATTCAAGTGTGTCACATAATGTTTTCACTTTGTTTAGATACTCTCTAATGCTCATATTCTCCTTTTTAATATTTTGCAGTTGTCTTTTGTAGCTCAAAATTCTCGCTGCTGCCTGTGAATTGAAGTTCAGATGTATAGCATCCCATACCTCTAGAGATGTTTTGCAACCGACAATCTGAGTAAGTAAGCTGGTATTAATTGATGAAAGTAGCCAAGCACATAGCAAGCTATCTTGCCTATGATATGTTATATATTCTGGATTTGCAACAAGTTGCCCTTCCTGTCCTGTGATTAGTTGTGGAGGAATAGCTGTACTAGACTTGATGAATTTCTCCAAGCCATAACCACGAATGGCTGTTTCAATCTGAAATTTCCATAACAAAAAATTGTTCTCATCTAGTGTTATCGTGATTAGCTGCGTTTGTGGATTTATAATGGACTTTAATGATTCCTCAAGTGTTTTTGATGATGATGTAGAGCTCGTTGTATCAGTATTTGATGAATCGGCATTGGATCTGGTGTTGTCATCATTCGCCATGATGGATCTGAATATAGGAATGAAGAATTAGCAGGATAAAAACAGGATCTGAAAAAATAGTTTGAGATAAAAGCAGATCTGAGATAGATCTGAATAGAAGAGATGATTAGGGTTTCATGATTTGAATTTTGCCGTTAGGCGATTTGCTCTGATACCATGAAGAAATATGAACAAGATTGAGAAAGAAAGCAGCAGAGTAATATTCAGTCAAATGACAAATACAGATAGTACCCCTATTTATAGTCATGTGCACATATGCACAAATACACGCAAAACAACAGTAAAGAAAAAGTAATATTGTAAACTCTTCAGTACAACATATAGAACTATATAATACTCTAATATGGGAAACAAGATTGGCATCGATATCATGATGTTGTCGAAAGTGGAAGAAAAGATTTGTGCTAACTTTTCTAGAAATGAAGTTGTAGATGATGTATGTCTTCTTCTATACTGACACTTCCTACACAAACAAAATAAACATATAAGCACATACTAAACATTTCAATGACAGTTTATCTAACCGATCATATAAGCTATTGTGCTTGTATATTACCAAACAATTTTAGATCTGGAAAATGGCCACCGATCGCAACCCACTCCCAATGCTCACACCTATTTTCTATTACCATTGAACAATTTCACATTAATATCCTTTGTATTCGGGACATTTCAACAAGCTCTATTTAACAACATCAAACAAATATATAAATTATTTTATTCCAATAAGAAAATTACCGACATGCTTTTTTATTGAAAAGTTGACTTCAATGAACTTAAGCACTGTAACAGTTACTTTGCTCTAAAGTTTATGCAATGAACCCAATGACATATCCTATCTAACAACAGCAAAAAAAATTGAATGAAATACAACATACCTATTATGAATATATACCAAGCACCCATGATTCAAGAGTTGCCTTCAACTTTTTTTACTATTTCAATTCCGCAATACGTTTTTTAGAAACAATAGTATATCCTGAAAATGATAAAAATAGTGTGGTATGGACATGTTAACTTTTAGAAACCCTTATTTGACCAACTTGTCATTCAACATGAAATAGAAGATCAACAAGGAAAAGCATAGCCTTGATTTGAATCTTTTAAAACAGAAATGACAATTCACGGGAATTAACATAAAGTTTAAAAAAGAAATTCTTTCGAAAAGAAGCCTAACAAAAAATAACGAGATTGTTGAGGAGAAAAACATTACCTAGAAACATACTTCAAAAATTCATACACTTGCACTTAGCAGATGAGAATTACCTCGATTTTTCGATTTAGTGTTTTTGAACAAATCTCAAGGAAGCAAATGGGTGCTGATTTGGTTAAAAGTGGATCAACGAAGTGGAGGGGAGCAGATTGATGGAGATAGGTGGCGCGAGATGGAGATAAGTGGCGCGAGACAAAGAAGCGAGAGGAATTTTGTTGAATGAGGGTAGAAACGTGACAATGAGGGAGGAGATGAAAAAACGAAATGAGATTTTAGTTTGGCGGGCATGGGCGACAAAATTTGGCAGCGTTGGAATAAAACAAAATTAAGTAAAAAGAAATGGTAAAAATAATATTCGTTGCATTCACACTACAAACGCTACCAATAATTGCAACTAATGGTAGGTTTTTTTGTAGCGATTCCTTTAATTTGAGAATGTCAATAATGACATATAATAAGTGAAAAATGAGACCTTTTGCTTTATTTTAACTTTATTAAAATTTGGTTATTTTGATAAACTATCTATACTTAACCTTAAGTACCCTAGTACGAAGGGACGAAGTGTCAATGTTCCTGTTGCTTATGTGTATAAGGCATATGTTATAAAGCATATAACTTCAATCATAGAGATCAATTTCTAATTGCATACCTTCATAATAATTCTAAATGGCTTTCACACAATTTCCATTTGGATTGAACTGGATTTTTTATTTCCTTTTATGAAATAGAAGGGGAAAATGGAATTCCATTGCTGGGCAGCATGCATGTTTTTGGTAAAGATATCTGTTTGGTGTAATGCGGTATGATATGTAGTTTTTCGTACACAAATGAAAAACCCGGTTGTACATGTAAATGAGATGTTCCATTTCTTATACCTCTGAATCCAGAAGTACCAAGGGGGGTACAAAAAAATTATCGGTCCATAGAGATAAAATATAGGACTAGTGTTCATAATTCATCACGATAAAAAGGCCCCCACCAAGCCGGGATCAATTAAGAACTTCATTATACCCCTTCCTTGTAAAATCCTTGAATTTTGTATGGTATCTTATGTTGGAACTGGGTCAGCCCGCGGTGGAAGTTATTGGTGGTTTTAAAAAAATTCCCTTATTGGATTTATATTAGGCCTATGAAGTCTAATTTATTTTGAAGATTTCTAAAATTTATATAAATAAAATCTTTTATTTTATTTAAATTATATACAATTTTATTTAATTTATATTCTAGGTACGAGTACATATGCACGCCCAGGTGGGCCTTCATTTAACCACAATGTGCATGCATTTTTATTTGTACCTGTGGAAGTAGATTTGATAGTAGCATCCCCACATTTGAACGTCGTCTAGGCAGGAACCGCTATTTTTTTGCTCTGACTGTAATAACTTCTTCTTACTAACTCAGAATCAGGCAAAACTTCGACCGATGAATTCCTACCTAAATTACAGACAATATGGTACACTCGGATACTTCATCTTGTGAACGCACACTGTAGTTCTTCATGGGTACTGACAGTTTACTTAGAAAATAACATGCTACCACATCCCCATATTTGAACTCCGCCTAGTGTAGAAGCCGCTATTTTTTTTGTTCAGTCTGCAATAACTTCTTCATACTAATTCGGAACCCGGCGAGACTTCGACCGATTAACTCCCACCTAAATTACGGACAATATGGAACACTCGTATACTTCATCTTGTGAACGCACACTGTAGTTCTCCATGGGGACTGACAGTTGTATTTAGAAAATAAGAGGCTACCACATCCCCATATTTGAACTCTGCCTAGTGCAGAAGCCGCTATTTTTTTTGTTCAGACTGCAATAACTTTTTCATACTAATTTGGAATCCGGCGAGACTTCGACTGATTAACTCCCACCTAAATTACGGACAATATGGAACACTCGGATACTTCATCCTGTGAACGCATATTGTAGTTCTCCATGGGGACTGACAGTTGTACTTAGAAAATAACAGGCTACCACATCCCCGTATTTGAACTCCGCCTAGTGCAGAAGCCGCTATTTTTTTTATTCAGACTGCTATATTTTCTTCATACTAACTCGGAATCCGGCGACACTTCGACAAGTTAACTCCCACCTAAATTACGGACAATATGGAATACTCGGATACTTCATCTTCTGAACGCACACTGTAGCTCTCCATGGGAACTGACGGTTGTACTTAGAAAATAACAGTCTACCACATCCCCAGATTTGAACTCCGCCTAGTGCAGAAGCCGCTATTTTTTTGTTCAAACTGCAATAACTTCTTCATACTAATTCAGAATCCGGCGAGACTTCGACCAATTAACTCCCACCTAAATTACGGACAATATGGAACACTCGGATACTTCATCTTTTGAACGCACACTGTAGTTCTCCATGGGCACTGACAGTTGTACTTAGAAAATAACAGGATACCACATCCCCATATTTGAACTCCGCCGAGTGCAGAAGCCGCTATTTTTTTTGTTCAGAATGCAATATTTTCTTCATACTAACTCGAAATCCGGCGAGACTTCGACCGATTAACTCCCACCTAAATTACGGACAATATGAAATACTCAGATACTTCATCTTGTGAACGTACACTGTAGTTCTCCATGGGGAAAATAACATGCTATATTCCTATATTTTAATACTATTTCTCTATAAGATGTAAAAGGGTATATTTGGAATTTCAAAAAGACACTGAGTAAATCTATTCAATGAATTCTCTTTATTAGTAGTAAAGATAAAGATAGAGTGAATAATTTCCATAATTATAATTATGGGTATTTCTGGTATTTCAAAAAGACACGGTTGAATTCCTATTCAAGGAATTATCATTATTAGTAGTAAAGATAAAGATAAAGATGTGATGTTGACATAACAATCCATGGGGACTAACGGTTGTACTTAGAAAATAACAGGCTACCACATCCCCATATTTGAACTCCGCCTAGTGCAGAAGTCGCTATTTTTTTGTTCAAACTGCAATAACTTCTTCATACTAATTCAGAATCCGGTGAGACTTCGACCAATTAACTCCCACCTAAATTACGGACAATATGGAACACTCGGATACTTCATCTTGTGAACGCACACTGTAGTTCTCCATGGGCACTGACAGTTGTACTTAGAAAATAACAGGATACCACATCCCCATATTTGAACTCCGCCTAGTGTAGAACTCGCTATTTTTTTTTGTTTAGACTGCAATATTTTCTTCATACTAACTCGGAATCTGGCGAGACTTCGACCGATTAACTCCCACCTAAATTACGGACAATATGAAACACTCGGATACTTCATCTTGTGAACGCACACTGTAGTTCTCCATGGGCACTGACAGTTGTACTTAGAAAATAACATGATACCACATCCCCAAATTTGAACTCCGCCTAGTGTAGAAGCCGCTTTTTTTTGTTCAGACTGCAATATTTTCTTCATACTAACTCGGAATCCGGCGAGACTTCGACCGATTAACTCCCACCTAAATTATGGACAATATGAAACATTCGGATACTTCATCTTGTGAACGCACCCTGTAGTTCTCCATGGACACTGACAGATGTACTTAGAAAATAACAGGATACCACATCCCCATAATTGAACTCCGCCTAGTGCAGAAGCCGCTATTTTTTTTGTTCAGACTGCAATATTTTCTTCATACTAACTCGGAATTCGGCGACACTTCGACAAATTAACTCCCACCTAAATTACGAACAATATGGAACACTCGGATACTTCATCTTCTGAACGCACACAGTAGTTCTCCATGGGAACTGACAGTTGTACATAGAAAATAACAGTCTACCACATCCCCAGATTTGAACTCCGCCTAGTGCAGAAGCCGCTATTTTTTTGTTCAAACTACAATAACTTCTTCATACTAATTCAGAATCTGGTGAGACTTCGACCAATTAACTCCCACCTAAATTACGGACAATATGGAACACTCAGATACTTCATCTTGTGAACGCACACCGTAGTTCTCCATGGGCACTGACAGTTGTACTTAGAAAATAACAGGATACCATATCCCCATATTTGAACTCCGCCGAGTGCAGAAGCCGCTATTTTTTTTGTTCAGACTGCAATATTTTCTTCATACTAACTCGAAATCCGGCGAGACTTCGACCGATTAACTCCCACCTAAATTACGGACAATATGAAAACTCGGATACTTCATCTTTTGAACGTACACTGTAGTTCTCCATGGGGACTGACAGTAGTATTTAGAAAATAACAGTCTACCACATCCCCATATTTGAACTCCGCCTAGTGCAGAAGTCGCTATTTTTTTGTTCAAGCTGCAATAACTTCTTCATACTAATTCAGAATCCGGTGAGACTTCGAACAATTAACTCCCACCTAAATTACGGACAATATGGAACACTCGGATACTTCATCTTGTGACTGCACACTGTAGTTCTCCATGGGCACTGACAGTTGTACTTAGAAAATAACAGTATGCCACATCCCCATATTTGAACTCCGCCGAGTGCAGAAGCCGCTATTTTTTTATTGAGACTGCAATATTTTCTTCATACTAACTCGGAATCCGGCAAGACTTCGACCGATTAACTCCCACCTAAATTACGGACAATATGAAACACTCGGATACTTCATCTTGTGAACGTACACTGTAGTTCTCCATGGGGAAAATAACAGGCTATATTCCCATATTTGAATACTATTTCTCTATAAGATGTAAAAGGGTATATTTGGAATTTCAGAAAGACACTGAGTAAATCTATTCAAAGAATTCTCTTTATTAGTAGTAAAGATAAAGATAGAGTGAATAATTTCCATAATTATAATGAGGGGTATTTTTGGTATTTCAAAAAGACACGGTTGAATTCCTATTCAAGGAATTCTCATTATTAGTAGTAAAGATATATAAGTACATGTATGAATGTGTGTGCATGTTTAACATGATAATTCGTGCAAGGTATAACATGCCCGTATATAGATGTTAGGATTTACATCGTAACAAACATGTTAGGTCATCTGATATGTATTATATGTTGTCCAATTATATATACGTAAATTTGTTATTAATATAAATATTATAAATCTACATATATATATGTATGTATGTATGTATGTATGTATATGTGTATATGTATATGTATATGTATATGTATATGTATATGTATATGTATATGTATATGTATATGTATATGTATATGTATATAACTTGTATATAAGTAAAATATTAATTATTTATATATATGTGTGCATGTATTATTGTAATAAATATTAAATAATTTATATTTCTACACGTTATGAAAAGGTCCATTTTTTAATTATGAACTAATATATATATATATATATATATGTATTACAAAGAAAAATAAATATATATATATAAGCATATTTATAATATCTAAATATATACATATATATATTAATAAAATTAAATAAAAAATTTATTTTTAATTTTTATGCACTTCCAGATCATATACGCAGAACAAATTTTTTTATTATATTAATATATATCTATATATATTGATTAATTAGTCAAAAACAATAAAATATTAATAAACAATAATTTTGAGACATATTATTCGAATTTTGAAATTTTGAAAAATCTAGCATGGTATTTTTAGGTTTGAGAAAATTTCCATAATTTTTCTTGGTTAATTTTTTTTCTTAATTAATTATTTTAGGCCGTATAATATAATAATTTTAAAAAATAAAAAAAAATATTTATAAATTCTCATTTTCTGGCCGAGAGTTTATTTCATAATAAAATAAATTTATAAAATTTAAAAGTTAATTTTTGAAACATATTTTAGTTTATATAATTATTTAGATAGTGTATTAATTTAAATAATAGTAAATGATTATTAAAAAAATAATTTACAGCTATCAAAAATTATATTTAATGTAAATATACATGTACAAAATATATGTCCAATTATTTGCTTGAAATGATGATAAAATTAAATACAAACCATCTAATTATAATTAAATGACATATTAATATGTATATATTAATTAATAAAATAATTATTATTATAAATAAAATATTTGGCTGTGCATATCTGATCAATATGTTTAAATGAATACATACATGTAACCAATCTAGTATGTGACAACATCAAGACATTAAAAATCGTCGCCTAACTAACAATATAATAATAATATATATGAATATTAAAATATTATTCAGAAATTATAAACCATATAATACAGTAAAAACATACATAAAATTAATGCCTTGAAGCACACCTAGTAATGATGAACTCTTTCTCCTTTGAAAGCTTTTCGATTTGGCTGACTGTTAATCCTTAAACCATAGACCTTTAGCTACCTAATAGTGATTGTCTTTTGAATTGATTTGAGTTGGATTTGCTTGTGCTTCTATGGGATAAAATCGGCCAGCAATGGAAAGGGATAGTGGCAGCAAAACGACCTATTTTTAATGTTTAAATAGTGGATGGAGGAGAGAAAATAATGGACCGTATCTCATACCAATTCTCACTAAATATAAGCCATCCAATTCTAACACCTCTAACCTATTTTAGCTGCCATCTGTATTCCTTATTACAGTCGAAATTACCAACCTATCATCATGGGCCAATATACCATTTAAGCCTAAATAAATATTATTAATTAAATCTAAATAAATTGCTTATCGATATCACATATCGATCGATATATTTATAATTATTATAAATATATTTAATAATATTTATTCCACAAATCATATTCAAAATTTTATAATTAATATTTCGTAGATATTAATTAGTGGAAATTTGTTACACATCTTTTTAATTATTTTATAAAATATATCCCTCCCAATTTCCACTTATGTTTTACATCCCTCATTTTATTTATCACATTCATCTTTACGTTTTTACTCTTATATATACCTAATTTTAACTTCCTACTCGACAACTTCCAATTTTTTCTGAAAATTTCGACTTTTAATTTCTATTGGAATTTAGGTGCTGACTTTTGTTATATCTCGTTTGATTCGATCTTCAGCTGCATCTCGTGTAGATCTTGAGTTGTATCTCATTCGATTAGAACAATATTTATTATATCTCGTTCACTTTTTGCTACACCTTGATTTGTTTTGGTTTTTCATCTTCTTCAGCTTTGCGTAAAAATACGAGTTTAAGGCTAGTTTATTTTTTTCATAGTTATTTTTGTTTGTTTATTTTTTTGTTCTAGGCTTGTGTTGAATTAAATTTTATTCATTTTGTTGTAGCTGCAATTTATTATTAATATTGTTATTTTTTTAGTTTAAGTTAGTTGTTGTTATTTATGATATGGCGGCAACTATTGATATGACACACATTTGTATATCGTGTTTGTTATTGTTATCATTGTAATTGGTTGTAATGTTTTTGTTGTTATTGTTATAGTTCATTATGATGTTGTTGAATTATACGATATTAATAAGATGTGACGGTGAAGTTTTATGTAGGACATTGTCGTTATGGAAAAAATATGTTAAAATAACAACAACATAACAAATAGTAAAAACAACCATAACAATTATTACTAACCAAATATTGTTATGGCAAATATTTGCCTGTAACGACCCGAGATTTTTAACGTCTGAAGTTATGAATATTAATTTTTAATATTCAATAATACGATCTGAAATCAAAATAAAAATCCCCGATAAATAATAATTAGTAAAAATATATAGTTTTAAAACAAGATAACAATTGAAATTTTCCAGATTTTATTTATAAAATAGGAAATTGATTTAAACTGGAATTTCTTATAACAACAGAATTTATATGTAAATTAAAAACAAATCCATAGCAAATGAAAATGAATGAGAAGAGTGTGTGTGTGTGTGTCTAAGTTCAAAAGAAATATGTAATAGTTATAAACTAAATAAATGTAGTCTATTAAAAACAATATATAAGGGTAAGTGTAAAAGAAGAAAATATATATAAGAAAAGTATATGGTGATGGAAATGATAAAATTTAATAAAATCGTTTAAATCATTTTAAAAGGAAATCTTTTACAAAATAGTGTTTTAAACGAAAATGTTATTCTCGTATATTAGCAAAAGTTTTATACATGTCTAAAAATATAAAATAATGAAGGCATGCTTTTAAAATCAAATGAAATGAGGGGTTAACTTCAAAATGTACAAGTAGATAAAAATTTCTAGTCAAATATGCATGCCTGGTCAAACAAAAAAACAAAAGAATGTGGAAAAAAAGAAAAAAAGCTGAAATTAGATTTCATCTCAAAACTTCATTTTAGCCGCCATATATCAACTCAGCCACCAACATTTCAGTATCAAGCAGCCAAGTCCTTGTATATCCAATCCATCAAAAACCTTGTCCTGATCAAAATCTTCTTGAGCCCCAACTTCTACAAAAATGTATCATTATGTTTTGGATTAATAGGTATATATAGGGGTGTGTGTGTGTGCGCGCGCGCACGTGCGCACGTTTCAGTTGTTAAAACCTGTAACAAACTCTGTAAACAAACAAAGTAAAAAAAGAAAAAGAGAAAAAGAAAACAACCTGCTCTGTCGAATTCAAAAACAAAGCAAGATTTTCAAGGTTGCAGATCATAAATTAAGATTTAAGTGGAATTTTTTGGAAGGCTCTCAACAATAATCAAGGTGAGGATTTAAGTTGTTGCCTGGAAGTGTTTTTACTTCATCCTGCTAATGTTAACAGAGTTAAAAATTAAGTATACTCTGTTTTTAAAAATCATTATCTCCCTGCTCGATTCGAGTTTGCGAATGAAGTAAACTAGCGAAGTTTTTACTTCTGAGTATAGAACATGCTAAAAATAGTTTGAAGCCCGTTTAATTTATATAGTGTGTGAAAATGGTAAGATACAGTAAGAAAACAAAGTTTCGACAAAATCTAACATGTTTAAGACATCGAATCAGGATCATAATCGTAATCATCGTATGGAGATAGGATTTTTAGTGAAGGAATTGTAATTTTTAATAGCTTAGATGTTGAGAAATGGTGAGATGATCGGAATTGGCTAAAAAAAAATTAAGCGATGTCGTCGATGGGGGGTGTGGCTTGGTCGAGAAGAAGCAGGGTGGCACGGGGGAGAGGTTCACCGTGGCCGATTGTCGAAATTGGTTTTGATTGGAGTTGGTGTGGTGGTTTAGGGTTTAAAGCCGGTGTTTAGATTGGGTTTGGGAATTTAGGTTGTGGAGGCGCAGTGGGTCACCAGAGTTGGTTACGGTTGGTGTGGAGGTGCTCGAGGGGTTGGTGATTCAAGTGGCGTAGGTGGCATTGGTTCCAGATGGTCGTGGTGGCCGTGGGAGGAGCTTTACTGGATGCATGCTTGTTCGTAAATGATCGAACTTCGATCAGAAGTCGTGTGGGTGGGCCAAAGCGTTAGCAAAGAGGTGGAGAGGGATGGCAAGTTGGTGGTGGTTGGGTTGGTGGCTATGGATGATCGAGCCATGGCGAGGTGGGTTTGTACACGTGCATGTGTACACACGTGTATAGGGGAAGTCCAGGTTCGAGGAGGGTGATCGAATATGGAGGATGATGGTTGTTGTAGCTTGAGGCTTGGGTCTCAAGTCGCGCGCGTGGATGATGGTGAAGGTAACATAGGTCGATCGAAGAATTTGGGGTTTGGTTTTTGGGTTCTTGGTTTTAACTGGAAACTGGAAGCAGAAGAGAGGGGAAGAAGGAAATGCAGGTTGGGCTATTCGGTGGTTTCGGCTGTTCGGTGGCTTTGGCCCAAAGAAAAATGGAAGGGGAAAACAATTTTATTTAAGTGTCAAATATATTTATATTTTGTAAAGTTTAAATTGCCATAACTAATGCATACGAAATCCAATTAACGCAAGACTGATTGCGATGGGTTCGTATCAACGAACACAACATCGTCATGCGATCTATTGTCGAGTTTAAACAAGTGAAATTTTTTAGCAATTTAAAACGGACATAAATTTTAAGTAACAAATTTAAACTAATAGCGTCGTTTAAATCTATATGACTTATCTATTGACGTTATTTGACGATGAGTTAATTCAAGATAATTACGATAATTTGACATCTGTTTAGCGGAATAAAACACCGTTCCGCTAATTGTATTTAAATTGGACCCTTGTTGGCAGAATAAATCACCGTTCTGCCGTTATGACTGAATAAGTATGTTTGGACATTGACTAGCAGAAATAAAACCCTGTTCTGGTATCATATTTATATGGACATCTATTTATTATCCTGATAATTATATTGGGCAAATGTGATGTTGAATTGATTGTTAAAAATGGATGGATGTGAATATCTGAATCTTCTGTTCTGGATTGTTATGGAATAAATGGTGACTTGATTAAGTACCACTGGAATTAATAAGCCTCTCTCCAAATTTGGAAGTTGATTTTGAATCAAGGTTGTTTTAAGGTTAATTATTTTATGATTTTTAAAAAGCTATTTGAAAGTATTGATTTCAAAGTTATTTAATTATTTAATATGTTTAAAGTATATTTTAATTATTAATTAAAGTTGTCTTATAACGATTTGATTTAAAGTTAATTATTATTTAAGGAATTAATCAATATTAAAATATTATTATTTCAAGGATAATTTGATCAAATATTAATATTGTTTTAAAAATAATATATTATATAGTAAAATGTTATAAAAGAGTATTTTCCAAATTTAAACTTGGAAATTACTATAGAGACTTTATAAGTATTATTTGAGATAATTATTGAAATAAAAGATTTTGGGAAGTAATGGTATAATTTCATAGCGTAATTCGAGGGCAGAGATTGCCTACAGTTTGGGATGTTTTCGCTGGGATAGCGACGTTACCATTGTGCAAACTGCGATCTATGATTTATTGCATGGCGGAAATTGGGAGGCAGAGATTGCCTAAGTTAAGTTTGGTTTCTCTGGGATAGAGACGTAACCAGTGAGCTGCGATCCATGGTCGATACCGAATGGTGCTTCCTATATTTATTTTAAAAAGTTTCAAATATTTTTGAAAGGAATGGTTTGTGAATATACTTATTCCGGTGAGATAAGTATATGACTGTTTTGATAAAGAGATTTAATTTATTGAAATTAAATCAAATGAGGCTTAGTGATTTCAGTGAGAAATGAAATCTTTGGTTGAATATTTGTATATTTGATAGTTAAATAACCGACTACCAAATCTTGACCTAAATATGTAATCCTAGGGCTGTTATGGTAATGGTTACCGTTACCATTTTGTAAACACCGTTACCGTACCGTTTTTACTGGTAAACTAAATTGTTTACCGTTACCGATCGACTGGTATACCTGGTATACCGATGGACTGGTATACCGATAAACTGGTAACCGTTACACTGGTAATGGTAAATTACCGTTTGTCTAGAAAAATAATAAGTTGATATATTTCTACACTGAATGATGGTTCATTATATATCTCATTGGGTCACTTAATAAAGGACATAGAAAAGAAGTGTATTTATCATCATTTGAGTTGAATTACTGAAATAAATTGAACAGTTTTTTTGCTTCTAAATACCCATAATACAACATCTTACATGAATATCAATGTATTATGAATGGACTGGTAAATTACCGTTACCACTGGTTTTGCAAAAATATTACCGATGTTTTACCGTAAAAAATGGTAAATTTACCGTTACCATACCGATTATGCTGGTATACCGACTTTACTTTAAAATGATAACCGATTGACTGGTAATGGTATGGTAATAGTAAATTTACCGTTACCATAATAGCTCTATGTAATCCTTCTTAATTTTGGTGGTACAGAATTATTCCCTGCTTAACACTGAAGGATTTTAACTTTGGAAATATCTAGGAGAAATGCGAGAATTATATGGTATGGTTACCATCGGGTTGCTATACTATACGTATAAAATTATGGATCTTCTAGGATAAATGATAAGTAGATCCGTCCACTTAAACGGTTAGAGGGTGATCCCCGATCTTATGTATTGTCCGATTAATTCCTAAAGAACCGGTCTTGAGCATTCCGGAAATCAACGAATGGTTTTTGGAGCACCCAGGAAATGGAGAGTGTACTCGTAAGAGATAACTCGGAACCCATGACCTACTCCGAAACCTTATATGGTTAAATGGAGGAGATGCGTTATATTTTGGGATGTTGAAATCCATATGTGGTTCCATGACTCGTTGGAGTGTAGGAATCTGTGTGAGATTCCAAGATCTGTTGAGATGTGGGATTATGTATGTGATTCTAGAGCTGTTATGGTAATGGTTATCGTTACCATTTGTAAATACCGTTACCATACTGTTTTTACTGGTAAACTAAAATTGTTTACCGTTACCGTTACAGATTGACTGGTATACCGATGACTGGTATACCGATAAATCGGTAACCGTTACACTGGTAATGGTAAATTACCGTTTTTCTAGAAAAATAGTAAGTTCATATATTTTTACACCGAACGGTGCTTCATTATATATCTCATTGGGTCACTTAATAAAGGACATGGAAAAGAAGTGTATCTATCATCATTTGAGTTTAATTACTGAAATAAATTGAACTATTTTCTTGCTTCTAAATGCCCCTAATACAACATCTTACATGAATATCAATGTATTATGAATAGACTGGTAAATTACCGTTACTGCTGGTTTTGAAAAAATATTACCGATGTTTTACCGTAAAAAATGGTAAATTTATCATTACCATACCAATTATACTGGTATAACGATTTTACTTTAAAATGGTAACCGATTGACTGGTAATTGTAAATTTATAGTTACCATAACAGCCTTATGTGATTCCGAGGCCATTGTGGTGTGGGAATCCATATGGGATTCCGTGAACTATTTTTGGAGCGGTGCATAAGCTGGAACACCGAACGTAGCCTCATTAGTGGAAATAATTAAAATCAGAGATAGGAGGCATGGTCGGTAGGGTTGGCAAACCCATAGGGTGTATTCGGCTCCTTTTCTAGCAATACGGATACCTTCGGTTATTTTTGGCATGCCGGAGCGATGCACTCGGTCTTAGCGAGACCAGTTATGTTTTTCCTATAATACCGCGGCTAGACGGGTATAATGCTTCGAAAGGATAACTTCGATCCTTGTACAGGAGGACCGTTCTCGAAGTACTGAGGGCACCTCTATGGAAATCCTACACGATTAGCGAACGAGCCTTATCGGATTCTGATTTTACGACTTGTATCGTTGTGATGTACACAGCACATGCATCACAGCTACTTGTTATTATTACTTTGGTGATTAGACACTATTATAATATCAGGTGATTTTCTATAAAAGAGTTTTGGTTATCGTAAGGTAAAAACCCGTCCATGTTTATTTGCAGTAAGGTCTTATGAGATACCTTTGTTTTTGAAAAGGTTACCAAACTTTAAGAATCAAGTTGATTGTGATTTAAATTCTCACGCTAGTTTTACCAAACTGACTCGGGCGTGGTTTTTCCTAAATGCTCGGGTCAGACCGAGCATATTTTCCAGGTTTAGATGGATATTTGGAGTTTCAGGAGAGGAGCTAGAGGCCCAGAGGCGTATTCACGTAGATGATTACATTCCGTTGCATATATGGTTTTTTATCAGTAATTGTGAGGACAGATTGTTATAACTGTCCATGCTGAATAGGTTAGTATACTCTGATTGGTGTCTGTATATATATATTAATTACAGTTTTGTTTTTGTGTAAAGATTGTTATATATTATAGATTATTCGTTCCACTGTGAGATTCTGTGTTGTTTGGTTTTCTTCTTGTCTTCTTTCTATTTTCTTTACCTAGTTATCCGCCTTTCCGTTCAATTTGGACTGGACATGTATGGTTTATTGTCAGTTTGAATAATAAGAAAAAGTGGGTCGTGATATTTTCAGTGCAAATATTTGCACGGGAAAATATTTGCCATAACAATATTTGTTTAGTAATAATTGTTATGGTAGTTTTTACTATTTGTTATGTTGTTGTACTTTTATTTTAATATTTATTTGTTTTTTCAGGTCTGATCCTATTAATCTTCTTGTTGCTTTTCTATTGAGTAATGATACTTATAGTAAGCGTCTTGGTTTGAGTGATTGTGTGTTGAGATTGAGAAATGATATTTGTGAACATTGGTCTGAGTTAAATCTTGGTTCTATTGAATTGGTTTATGAAAGAGATGAAAAGAAAAGAGTTATTAAAACTAATTCTGATTTGCATAGTATATTGTTGCTTGTTTCTCATAGTCGTGATGATTTTTTCCTTGTTTCAGTTATATCTAAGCAGTGTAAAAGTATTTCGGCTTATAGTGGTTCTTATAGTTCTTCATTTGTTGGTTCTTTTGGTGAGTATGGGTCATCCACTTCTTCGATGGTTTGCTCTTCGGTTGATTATAGTTCTACTTTGAAATGGTTGTTAGAAAATGATTCTAGCAATCCAGTATTTACTGGTGCTGGTCAAAGATTTGCTGGTGGCGTTAAGGAGTTCTGATTGTATCTATATACTATATTAAGAATGGTCTTAAATTTAATGTTGTAAAAATGATAGGGAGCGAGTTACAGCTGTTTGTTCAGGGGAAGGTTGTTCTTTTCGTATTCATGCTTCTCACAAATTTAACCTACCAGGTTTTTTTGTTATCAGAACTATGCAACCTAATCATTCATGTGGAGCTGATATTGTAGATGTTAACCATCCACCTATTTCTAGTGGATTAGTTAAGAAGTTGGTTGTTGATTTTATTCATTTAAATCTTCTTATCAAAACAAAAGATATTGTTCGTTTATTTCAGACCGAGCATAATATTGTGTTAAATTGCTATTTCGCTCATATGGGAAAAAGATTGGCTTTGGAAGAAATACATGGCAATGATTTTCTTTCAAATCATCATTTGAAATCTTTTTGTGAAGCCGTGGTTGAGTGTAATCCTGGTAGTACTGTTGAACTTCAAGGTGATTCTGTTAGTCATGAATTTAAGACGGTTTTTTTAGGTTTGAAGCAAGCAAATATGAATTTGGTTATTGTCGTCCTTTGATTTTTTCGGCGTGCTTTTATGAGAGGTGGAGAACAAGAATATATTATGTCTACTACGGCTAAGAATGGTAATCGAGATATGATTTAGTTCTGAAGATTATAATATAATTAATTTTATTTCATTTAGTGAAATATTTGCATGTCAAATGTTTGTCATATTTTTATGGAAAATATTTGCCTGTCAAGTATTTTCATTCCAAATATTTGACATACCTGTGTTGTTTTATTTTATTCGCTATGTTTGTTTTCTTGTTATTTTATTTGTTATATTAGTATTATATATGCTATTTTGTTTACTTTTAAAACTTTTTTGAATGTTTCAACTTTTTTGTTATATTGGATGATTTAGGTTGTTAAATATTGCAATGTTAATATTTGCCATATTCTTATGTCAAATATTTGACATACCTATGATGTTGTAGTTTGTATATTTGTGCATTTATTTCTATTTTGATTATGTGACAAAAGTGTTTTTATTTATTTTAGGTTTTTTTTCCACTAGCTTTTGGGATCGTATCTGGTGAAGATGAACTTAATTGGTATTGATTTTTGATGAAGTTCGGGAAATGTTATGTCATGATGATTGTTATTTCACCTTTATATCTAATCGGCATCTGGTCCTTTGCTTGTTGTTCCTTAATTTTTTTCAAATTCAGCTCGTGGTTCTTGTTATTATCATTTGAAGGATAATTTGAAGAGTTTTAAACAAAAAAGTGTCCTCAAAGTAAAAGGAAATGGATTATTGCTTTATTTTATCAAGTTGCTAACGCTGCTACAATAGATGTATTTAATCAAACTTAGTCTGAGTTTAAAAATGCTTGTGGGTTTAAGTAGAAAATTTCTTGCATGATTTTCCTTTTGAAAAATTTGCTAATCTTTTTTTATTGGTAGTGATATGGGGAAATAAGTTCTAATTATCTGGAAGTTTTAATTGATGGATTTTAGAGGAAAGATATTTACCTATCATTGCATATGTAGATAGAATTCGTTTGAAGCTCATGAAACTTATGTCTAATAGACATGAGTTAAGCAAAACTTGGAATAGTAAATTGTGCCATATTATGGAGAAGCGTTTAAGAGATTTATACCTTGAGGGTATTCAATGGAAAGTTACTAGATCTATTATTGATGTTTATAAAGTTCAATCAACTCAATCTCATCGTATAAATTTGAGTGTTCGGTGATGTACTTGTAACTTATGAAAGATTAATGGGTTTCCATATGCTCATGCAATTAGATGCATTCTTGCTTTTGATTTGGATGTTTATTCCTATATTGAGGACTTTTTCAAAGTGTTCTTTTTCCAAGCATCTTATGAAGGAACTGGGCCAGCCCACAACAGAAGAAATCGGTGAATTTCAATTTTTTTACCATTTTGGATTTTTAATGGGCCTATGAAGTCTAAATTTAATTTAAAACTTTTCTAAATTTGGTTTTAAATAAATTTAATTTCAAATGTATAGTGTATCAAATACACCTAGCATTTATTTATAAGTGTTAATGTATAGAGAATGAAAGCATTCATTTTTTTCCCTAAAACAAGAATTAATTGAGAGCATTAATTGTATTAAATGGAGAGAGAAACCTTTCATTTTCTCTCTTTAATTTGAACTGATTGATTCATTAAATTTCATTATCAACAATTTATGCATGGCAATATTTATTACTATGTCCATATGTATTCTAACTGTATAATTTGTAGTTTGGGATTTATTTAATTTAATTTAATTTATTTATACAATTATGTGTGTGTGTGTGTCATATACATATATATAAACATATATATGTGTATGCATATATAATATCATAAACCGTGAAGGGTATAATGTACCCGTATATAGATGTTGGGATTTACATTGCAATAGACACATTAGCTCATTTTGTGTGTACTGTAATTTGTCCAAATATGTGCTTGTATAATATGTCAAAACAAAATACTAATATATGTATGTGTGTGTGTAACTTATTGAATCAAATTGTTTTTACCATAACAAATTAATGTAAAATAATTAAATGATAATAATACAAGTTTTTAAAATTTTAGAAAATCTCAAAGTACATGTTGGGCTTAAAATTAATTTATGAAATTTTTTACAATTATATTAAATAATTGATAATAACCCGTAATCAAATTAATTATTAAAAATAGGAAATCAAGTAGAAAATTTCTAAAACAAAAATCAGAAGGTATCTAAGACATATTTTGGGCATAGGAAAATTTTCCAGAATTTTCTCAACTGAAATTATATTTTAAATTAAATAATTAATTTCATTTCGAAAATAAATTAATTTAAAAAATTAATAAATCAAGTTATAAAAATTTTAAACTTTATATAATGGTTCCAAATACATATTTAAGCCTTAAAAAATTTAGAGAATTTTCATAATTGAAATTATATTTTTAATTAAATAATTGATTGAAATCCAAAGTAAATTAATTTTTAAAAATAATAAATTAAGTATAAAAAATTTGAATATTTTACTTTAATTTTACTACATGCTGTAGCAAATATAAAAAATATAAAATTGAAATTTCGAAGCATTAATTATTTTATTCATATAAACAATTCACAAAATCATTAAATAATAATAAAATATGTATATACATATTTAATAAAATATTTTTATATTTTATGATTCATGATAGGTACAAATCATCATAAGAAAATTTTAAGATTAAATATATATGATATATAAACACATATACAATTATACATATTCATAATTTTCAGATCTATACACATTTAATCTATATATATACATAATATGTATATATATTAATATAAATCAAAACTAAAACCCTTTTTTTATAAAATTAATTCAATAATAAATTAATATACAAAATATTATAACAAGCACATAACCAATCTAATTGTAACAAACACATGTACCCACACACAATCTAAATAATAAACGGATCTAAATAATAATAAATTAATAAACAAACAGAAGATTTGGATGTAAATAAACTTTTATATGATAAACTTAGAATCAAACAATAATAATAAATAAAAGTGCACCTCCTAATGAAGTCTTTGAGTCCACGTTGAACAATTATTTCTCTTCTAAGAAAATTCACAATCCGTTAGGTCGCTAATCCGAGATTGGAGACCTTCTACTATAAATTAGTATTTTTAATTTTTAATTGAATTTGAGAATTTTAGGGATGATTTTAGAGGAAAGTTGTTGCCATTAAAATGAGGAAGAGGAAGCAGAAAGCAGCGGCTCAAAAAATGAATTAGCTTGTAATTAGGGTTTTGAGATTGGCTTTTATATGGATTGGAGAAGAGAGCAAACAATGATCTCAACCACACATCTCAAAACCTAATCACACATGTTGTAGCCACATCCTATCTTTCTCCAAACCAACACCTATCCTCTCCAAATCTCATAGGTTGTGAGCTTATTTAACCCAAACTAAATATGCACAATCATATTTAACATGTTTTGTTATTGATATCTCATATCGATCAATATATTCATAAATTTTATAAATATATGCAATAATTTTATTTCTCAAATAACATTCAAAATTCATAATTAATATTTCATAAATATTAATTTATTTAATTGATTTATAATAATTATAAACTAATTAAATTGTTTGGTATGAATTCATTGTTTCGGTTGTGTGACTCTTGGGTGTAAATTCGTTCAACGATTATCGTTGAACTATTCGAACATTAACGTTCACACTTTACTTACCAGGTGGTGTGATATTATGGCCAAATTTATCGCTTACTCATTTTCGGAATGATTTCATTTTAATTTAATAAGGGTTACCCAGTTGTGACAATTATTTAGGCAATTCTCTTCGTCAAAACTATATCACTTTGGACTTGCTGAATTTGGTAATGGTCAAAATTCCAACATCATCCACATTCAACTCTATAATCCAAACACAAAGTCCTTAGTTCAATAATAACAATTATTATCAATCGTACTACTCTAGCCAGAGATTTTGACTTTGGGTTGACTTGAGTTGACCGTGATACTAACCTCATATAACTGAGGAGACGAATCCTCTTTTGAATAATGCTTCACTTCCAATACTTCCAATCGACCCAATTATAGTCACACGATGGAAGATATGACATGATTTGACTATTATTAAAGTGGAGCTTTCATATTGAAGGTTCACGGTATTCTCAATTCGAAAGAACTGTGTAAATTAGTCACATCGATATTTTCTATTTGACCTTAGTTATATTAACCAACAGAAAACTACCGAGTGAGTCATTCCATAGTTATCCACTAATAATTAGTACATAACCCCTAAATGCTTCCAGCAGTCATGAGTAATACAATGCCCAACATTTGGAGAGTGTTGCATACTCTAGTCTTAACGGATACATCGACATCCAGTCTCGATGCATCTTGACTAGGAACATTTAAAATGATATATTTGTTTTATTGTGATAAATACTCACGGTTGCAACACTTTGTAACTACTATCATAAAACATACCATTTAAGAATTTTCTATTAAATATACTTTTAATTAAATTAATCAATATAACCACATTATATCGAGTATATAATAGAAAGAAAACACCTTTATTTTGAACAAGATTGGTCAACGAGTTAGATGTATGTAACAAATTACATAATTGTCCTCTAGGGCATACCTCTGACTCTATCAATCTTCCACTTGCACTTGGGGTCAATTATGGAATCTTATTCCAATATCTCTAATCGGTTTTCTCAAAACCAATTGGGTCAATCACTTCGTGAATGGGTATGCTATTTTATTTCAATTATCTACTCTGTCAATAAACTCTCTCCGATGTTGATAAACTATTTTATCATGTGGAACAATTCAGAGTATGTTTATCGACTTCTAGTAAGCTCTAAGTTCTGTTACGAACTATATCGTGACATTGTTATCATATAACAATGTTATGAGATTCTCAACATTTGAAATCGACTTAGTTATAAATTTGTGCACTTATATATTTATATACATTGTTTTTATTGCGGTGCTATTCAAGACGATATACTTAGCCTTTTTCACTGAACAAGCCACGATCTTTCATTCGAAACATTTCCAACTTAAAGATTCTTAACTTGAATTTATTATTGACATATTATACTCAATATCACTTAAGATATTTGAGTTCGAACACTCATTCATAATGAGTTTTTGTTTCTGTAAATAATTCCCTAGTATTTCATAAATACACGAGAACACTTCAAACAACCATTTAGTGATATCAATTTGGATTTGATATTTGCTTCATGTATCAAATACATAAACAAATCATGATATCATAACCAACATAACATGTATGATAATTCTTATTGCTAATGCATAAGTAACTCACATGTTCCATATTAAACAATTTAATAAGGTGTATTTACATATCGATTTGGGACATTCCCAATATCTTTTATACTCACTATAAAAGACAACATTTACAATAAAAATTTGAGTATTAAAACAACTCAGGTTGATTTCAACACAAGTACATCGTTAAAATCAACAATGTGTTGTTTACTTATAGTTTAGAAATATCAATGTACCTTTTAACATTCTTTCTTATGAACACACGCTTCCTCTGCACTTTGATTGAAAATCAAACTCTATGATTTCTATCAAAATATTTATTCAATCTTGACGCTTATAAATGATACTTTGTATCATTTCTTAGATCATATCCAAAGACTCACAAACTTGATACCACTCCCACTGGCTTCGAGAAAATTTTAGTTAATATGTATAAATAGCTTGAAGGAACTGGGCCAGCCCATAGCGGAAGAAATTGGTGAATTTCAAAAAAAATATCCTATTAAATCTTAGTTGGCCCTATGAAGCCTAATTTATTTACAACATTTCTAAATTTGTTTTAAATAAAATAATTTATTTTATTTAAATTAGTTAAAGGGAAGTTTTTAATTTCAAATGTATAGTGTATCAAATACAGATAAAATTTAGTTATTGTATAGGGAATGAAACTTTTCATTTCTTTTCCTAAAACAAGAATTAATTGAGAGTATTAATTGCATTAAATGGAGAGATAAACCTTTCATTTTCTCTCTCTAATTTGAATTGATTGATACATTAAATGTCATTAATTAATAATTTATTCATGGCAAGATTTATTACTATGTCCATATGTATTCTAACTGTACAAATTGTAGTTTGAGATTTATCTAATTTTGTTTTATTTATTTATATAAGTATAAATATATACATATATGAACTATATATATACATATATATGTGTGCATGCATGTGTAACATCATAATCTGTGATGGGTATAATGTGCCCGTATATAGATGTTGGGATTTACATTACAAAAGACACATTAGCTCATTTTGTGTGTATAATATGTCAAAACAAGATATTAATATATGTGTGTGTGTGTGTGTATTATTGAATAAAACAGTTTCTATCATAATAAATTAATGTAAAATAATCACATGATAAAAATATAAGTTTTATAGTTTTAGAAAATCGGGAAACATATTTTGGGCTTAAGATTAATTAATAGAATTTATTTTTAATTAAAATAATAGTTATTATTAAATAGTTGATAATAGCCATTAATCAAATAAATTCTTGAAAATATGAAGTCAAGTTTGAAGGTAGATGAGATATATTTTGGGCCTAGGAAAATTTTCAAGAATTTTTTCAACTGAAATTATATTTTTAATTAAATAATTAACTGTAGTTCGAAAATAAATTAATTATAAAAAATATTAAATTAATTTTTAAAAATATGAAAGTTTTTTCGAAGGTACCTGTGAAACATCTAGTGTTTATGAAAATTTGCAAAATTTTATCAAATGAATTTATATTTTTAATTAAATAATTGATTGCAGGCCAAAAGTAAATTAATTTTAAAAAATAATAAATTAAGTTCAAAATATCTTAAAATTTTACTGTAAGCATCTTACATTATGCAGAAAATATAAAAAATATATAATTTAAATTTTGAACCATTAATTATTTTATACATAATAAAAAATTTACAAAATCAATAAATAATAATAAAATATGCATATACATATTTAATAAAATAATTTTATATTTTATGATTCACAATAGGTATAAAACATCATAAGAATTTTTTTAGATTAAATGTATACAAGATATAAACATATATACAATTATACATATAGACAATTTGCAAATCTGTAAAGATTTAATCTAGATCTATTTATATATATTAATATAAATAAAAATTAATTTTTTTAGAAAAAATTCAACAATAAATTAATAAACAAAATACTACAATAAGCACATAACCAATCCAATTGTAACAAACACATGTACCCACAAAAATCTCACCAGATCTAAACAATAAATTGATCTGAATACAAACAAGTGATTTGGATGTAAATCAAATTCATATGATAAACTTAAAATCAAAACAATAATAATAAATAAAAGTTTACCTCATAATGAAGCCTTTGAGTCTACGTTGAACAATGGATTCTCTTCTAAGGACAATTCCTAATCCATCAGGTTACTAATCTGCGATTAGAGACCTTCTACTACAAATTAGTATTTTTTTTTTAATTTAAATTGGATTTGAGAATTTTTGGGATGATTTTAAATGAGTTTATACCATTAAAATAAGGAAGATGAAGAAGAAAGTGGTGGCTCAAAAATGAATTAGCATTTGACTAGGGTTTTGAGATTAGCTTTTATTTGGGTAGGATAAGAGAGCAAATAATGATCTCACCCACACACCTCAAAACCCTAATCTCATGCATAGTAGCTGCCCCCTTCCTCTATCAAAACCAACTACTTTCACCTCTTAAATTCATAGACTATGAGCCCATTTAACTCAATTTAAATATACGTAATTATATTCAACTAAATTTGTTGTCGACATCTCATATCGATCAACATGTTTATAACTTTTTATAAATACATGCAACAAATTTATTTCTCAAATCATATTCAAATTTTATAATTAATATTTCATAAATATTAATTAATTTAATCGATTTATAACAATTATAAACTATTCAAATCATTCGGTCTTAAGAGAATTCATCGATTCGGTTGTGTGACTCTTGTGTGTAAATTCGGTTAGCGATTAACGTCGAACTATTTGAACGTTAACGTTCGCACTTCACTTAGTTGGTGGTGTGACATTATAGCCAAATTTATCGCTTACTCATTTTCAGAAAAATCTTATTTTAATTTAATAAGTGTTACCCACTTGTGATAATTGTTTACACCAATTCTCTTCGTCAAAACTATATCACTTTGGACTTATTGAATTTGGTCATGGTCAAAAATTCCAACATCGTCCACATTCAAATCTATAGTTCAATAATAACAATTATTATTAACTGAACTACTCTGGCCAGATATTTTAACTTTGGGTTGACTTGAGTTGACCGTGATACTAACCTCATATAACTAAGGAGACGAATCCTCTCCTTAATAGTTCTTCACTTCCAATAGTTCCACTCGACCCAACTATAGTCACTCGATGGATGTCGTGCCATGATTTGACTATAATCAAAGCGGAGCTTTCATATTGAAGATTCACAATATTCTCAAGTCGAAAGAACTATATAAATTAGTCACATCGATATTTTCTGTTGGACCTTAATTATATTAACCAACAGAAAACTACCGAGTGAGTCGTTCCATAGTTATCCAATAACTATTAGTACGTAACCCCTAGGTGCCCCCAGCAGTCATGAGTAATACACTGCCCAACATTTGGAGAGTGTTATGTACTCTAGTCTCAACGGATACATCGATATCCAGTCTCGATGCATCTTGACTAGGAACATTTAAAATGATATATTTGTTTCATTGTGATAAATTACTCATGGTTGCAACACTCTGTAACTACTATCACAAAACATACCATTTATGGATTTTGTATTAAACTTTTAATTAATATAACCACATTATATCAAGTATATAGAAAGAAAACACCTTTATTTCGAACAAGATTGGCCAATTAGTTAGATATATGTAATAAATTACATAATTACCTCCAAGGGCATACCCCTAACTCTATCATAGCTTACTCTAAATTGTTATTTAGAATTTTCCTTTTCAATACATATGTACCAAAACACTAAGTCTTATCAAGCGATAATTTTGTGAGTAAATCTGAATCAACTTGAGCATGTTGAATACCGAATCTATTATGCTAATTTCAGTAACTGAAATTTGTGATATTATTCTTATCAACATTGCTCATTTAATTCCAACTGCATTCGTCTTTCTAATAAAGACACAATCTCGGCCGATGGATCATATACTTTCGGTTAGACCACCAAAATCATATTTTGATAGCATACTTGGAATTCTTTCAGATTTGCTATACAGTATATGGTTTAAACAAACAACCGAGGATTATATAATTTCGACATTAATAAGAAACTCATAGTTTCTCTTCGATGTACGAGAATACTTATTAGACATTCTAATGTTATGTGTTCATTTAGGTTGGTTAATTTCATTTCATCTCATGTAATCAGTTCTATCTATGGATCGTATCCAATTCCATTTAACAACCAATAATTCTTCAAAGAAATTCCTTCACAATGAAGTTGGTATATCTTGAAACAACAATTGTTTCTCAATCTAATAGAATAGGGATTCATAAACGCTTTATGAATTTCTTTATTTATAAAACTGATTTGGTTTTAGTTTACAAAAATTATGTTCAAAACATAAATATGTCTTTCAATGACAGTCCTTTCCAAAATCCTTTTGAGGAGATTCATAAAAGATCCCTTATAAAAAATTATTATGTGCAATCTTTCGACTCGCATAACCTACCAACCCTTTGGCCTAGGATATGTTGGAGTTTCTAATAAACCCTTATCTTGTAAGATTTTGTAAACTGTTATTCAGATGAAATAATATTAACCTTGTGTACTACTCTTAAGTACATTACCTTATAGAAAGAAACTAACTCAACTTCACTCACAATTAATCGTACATTGTCCAACAAAGTTCGATTACTCTATATCGATGCATCATTATGTATCACATAAAGGAGTTATTTTGAGACTGAATCTTTATTCATTTTAGGTACGTTTGGAACCTTTTCCAATATACTCACTCATTCAATCAAATCGAATCATTTCTATCGCATGTTATTTTTACTTCTATTTTATATTAAATAAGTTTACCACAGATATACTACATGTGTATCAAATACGCATATCCATGTCTATGATGACTCATCGGTGAATATGGCGTAGTACGTGGAACCGTTTTGGCATTTAAAGAATTACAATTGCATACATTTATATGTATCAATCCGAAGAGTTCATCAACTCATATGATGCTCCCACTAAATGGGTGCATAGCCTTTTATTGTTTGAGATATAATTAACAAGTATCATATGATTCAAAATCATATAATAATCCAAACTACGACTTAGTTTATAATTCCAGAATAACTGTAAATAATATTATATACTTCTGTATTTTCCAATACATCACTTTTGTTATGAAAACAAATACCATATTATAGTTTTATTTCATAACAAATATTCATAATATTCGTTGAAATATAGCTATGTCTATTTTTTTAGTCGATAACCAAATATAGTCATTATTTCATAAATAATGTTCGGTACGTTTTACAAAAACAATTTTCGTAATTTGATGCAATCAGTAAGTATTATATGATATGCTTCCACTATTTCTGCCATTACTATAATAGAGTACTAAATTCGAAGGTCGATCATTCACTTAATATATATTTGTTTATTTCATATACTGTAACTAGTTCGCCGTGGAGAGTTCTTTGATCAAACATCTTGAACTCAAAGAAACAAATATCGTAGAAAACAATTTTCTATATAAAAATACATTCGGAATAGAAATCATATTTCTCATTCCAATGTTAAATATCAATCACTATTATTACAGTTCTCATTTCCATTGTTTCTTTTTGAAGAAGAAATGACTACTCACTCTCTCCATCCCAACTATAGCTTAAATCACATTTACTCTTATACATTCATTTTCCTTACTAAATGGTCAAACTATTCAAAGTAAAACCCTTACTACAATATCATAACAAAATCTTTACGAAAGCACATTTGATTATCCTTAACATTTAAGGACGTCAAATATGTTGCTCTTTGCATATACTAATTAAACTGACATTTCAGCGATCGGGTTCTTAGATCTATCTTGTAGTTTTGGTCTTGTGCTACAATTAACACAATATGATCTTTTATGTAATCAATCAAATTGAATACTCGATCTTATAGTACATTTTATTGGCTTATTTCGAATGAACTATATTCATTGAAGTATCATACATTACGAACTGTGACCGTTCACCATATAACATTTATATGTGATAGTATATGGATCAAATGTCCATCCATAGTCTTGTACTGCTTTTAGAGTTCGAAACTCATAAAATGAAATACACAATCTAAACCAAATAAACATGTAAGTGATCATTTTACGAATGTATTAAGTAGTTGTAAAAGTTGGGCACTTGCATGGGTATAGAAAACATTAACATGCAATAGGCATTTAATAGTGGGTATTATATTTCCATTTGTCAACTTTCTATTTAGTTCATTTGTATATGTTAATTGATAAACGTTTTATCAATCATATCAAATGCACAAATTTATCATTGCAGATAATTATAAAATTATTTAGCATATGTTCTTACAATATTAGAAAGGTTAAATGCTACCATTTCATTTTTCTAATAAGGCTCCCAGTAGTATTTTATCTTTCTCCAAACCCTAAGCGAAACATAGAAATCTTTCAACTTCACTAGTGGGTGTTAGGACTTGTATGTCTTGGGATTCTGACCTTGAGGAAAGCTCAACAAATCATAGGTCCGCATACGATGGATAACTCTTTATCGATTGTATCACATACAACTCCTAACATTTGGTACCTTGTCCTAATCATGCCTTTACCTTGAGGAAAGCTCAACAAGTAAAGTGGGACTATTCACTCGAACCTATCATTTCACGATAGCCTAAGAATAATGCATGTACCTTGAGGAAAGCTCAACAAATACATGTGGTTATCTTACCTCGTCTATTCAATATATTAATAGTACTACACATAACATCCCTAGCTTGAGGAAAGCTCAATAACTAAGGAGTATGCAAGTAATCTATTAATATATAAATGATAGAGGACAACTTTGTATTAAAGATTGATAATCTTCCATATATTATATCGAGTGATATCGACTTATGGAGTAATGTATTTCTTATTAAATACTTTCATGATTCAGACACATAAGAAATCATGGTATACGTACATTTACATATGTATTTATTCCTTAAGTCTATTTAGAGTTTCTTTTTTTGGCAAAGCCAGCCGGCTTTAGAGTGGGCTGTGCCACCATGAATATAAATAAAGAACAGGTGTTCTGTACATGCACAGAATAGCTATGATCTAGTTTTATAGTGGCAAGACCAATAAGTACAAGAATGAAATGTAAAAAATAGGAGGTAGACTTATAGACTAGACTACTCGGAAGGGACATAACCCCTCCCCCTCCCCCGGTCATGACTGATATCAACATCAGTATTAGGGCATATGACATGCTGAACCGCAGAAAAGTACGTAGCCAGATACGGATCAAAAGACCTCGAGAGGGGTGAGTAGAGATAAATCCGGTCCCAAGTCGGATCTAAGAATTGCTACCAATTCCTAGCACCGACAATTCCAGTGATCGTCGGAGAAAAACCATCACCCACGGCATGATACACTAACCTCCTAGTCTCATCAGGACCACCTAAGAACATATGATAACTATGCATCTGCGGATCATACCTCATTTCTGATGCCTCGTGAATCCAAGAACATTCTTTCGGTTCCCATACAACAAAATCATCATCGGAATCGCTAACTGCATCAATTTTTGTCTCCACAATGAGAGAAACAAAAACAACAGGATCAGAAGGAGGCGGGGTTCTAACCTTGGGAACCTATTTCATTTCCATCCTAGGGAGGGGGATCTTTTTAGTAGGAGATAGAGAGGCATTCCTAAAACAATTCTCCGCTATATGACCAAATGAATGGCATGTAGAACATATGTCAGGCTTCCAGTTGTAATTAACTTTTATTTCCACCTCATGACCTTCCAAGATTCTTACTTTCAATATCGACGATAAAGGATTCTCTGGGGTAATTTCAATCAACGCCCTAGCATGTAGAAGATTCTTGCGTGCTACGGTATTAGCATCAAAACATTTGAAATCCCCAACAAGGCTCGCTAGCCAATTCAGACCAATGAGAGGCTGAAGGACAGATGGTATATCAGTGAACGTGGCCCAAACCGGAATAGAAAGAATCTGCTCTTTAACACTGTCTATACCAACACTCCAAGGAGTCACAATAAATGGTTTTCCTTCGATAATTAGAGGACTAGTGTCAAGCGCTATAAGACGGTCTTCCTTAGAGCTAAATTTAAAAAAGAAAATGGAGTTTAGGAATTGTACATATAGTGTTCGTTTTAGTTTCCATGCTCGCCTACAGTGCTCGCGAACCATGGAGTAAGAAGAAGAAGCGTCAAGGAAAAAACCAACAAGATGGTCAGACCAATGGCTCTCCGCCTCCTGAATAACCGATGTAGGTACCACGTTTATTCCATCAATAATCTGTGTGTTGAATTTTTGCGGTAAAAAAGCACCAGCATTCCTAGGCAATGTTTTGAACAGAGACGACCAGACCGGCTTTGCTATAGTGGTATCACAACAGCCCATGGTGGATGCATTACCAACTGGAACATCATAGAGTGGCTTGTCAATAATATTCGCAGTATCATCACATAGACCAGCAGAAGAAACATAGTTAACGGGTACATCATGAGTAATTGGAATATGCAAAGAAGAAGAATCAACAAATAGCTTAGGAGCAGTGTCACTGACATTGGCAATAACATTGCAAAGATTAGAAGGACCATCACAACCAAAGGATTCGGGCAAATTACAACTCACAGCACTATTCAAGTTTCCATCATAAACAGGGTCAGACGAAGCATACACATCCCCAACACGCTTCGAAGTAGAAGGATCGACGTGTGAAATTAAATTGCAGTCAACACTTACCCAATTACCATCAGAGCTTATAAAATTAGTAATAGGCAAAGATGGATCGACGATAGCAATACCTGAAAGTGGAGCATCCTCCAGAGACGTGGCTAGGTTATTGGCGAGAGATGAAAACGGGTTTTGAGCACCCTCGACCAAAGGCGACTAGAGCGAAAAAGAGTACGGTGCCGTAGGAGTTACCGACATCGGATTCGACTGCACGTGAGAGACATCTGGACGCGACAGCAGAGAGGCCGATGAAGTACGGTGCAAATCCGAAGCAGAGAAGGTACAACCAGATCTGGTTTGAGAAGTATGATCAAACGAAGCAGCTAACCGTGGTTTATCCTTCTGATTCTTGGCCATCAGAGCAGAAGAGAACGCGATTAAGAGGAAGCAGATGCAGGAGAGGAGGGAGAAGCTGAAGGGGAAAGAGGGAGGCCAAAAAATCACCGTGAGAAAGGGGACTCCATTTTTTAAAGGATTAATAGCATTATAAATTTTTCATAAACTTAAGAGAAAACCCTAATCCGAAGATTAGAGCCCAACCCAACTGGTCCACAACAGCCAGGTTGATTTTTAATGTTATCCCCAAAGGGGGGGCTGTAGGTCCTGGGGAAGGGACTCGAACTCCCGACCTCTTCGAAGTTAGAGTTTCTTTAAAGTTCGACCTTTTGTTATACATTCATATTACATAAGCAAAATTATTATATAACTTTTATAACTTAATTAACTTATATAATAGTCTTATGTATAAGATTATATTAATTAAATCTTATTTAATTAATTTTAACTAAATAACTCCTTAATTAATTTTAATTAATTAACTCTTTAATTAATTTTAATTAATTAACTCTTTAATTAATTTTAATTAATTAACTCTTTAATTAATTTTATATTATAATTCCAATACAACATTTATATTGGACATATCTACTATAACCTTTATAGTGCACACTATAACCTTTATAGTATAACACACATATATATCTTATATATGTGTATTTTATTTAATTAATTAACCTTTAATTAATTTATTCAATTAAATAATTTTGACTAAATTTTATTAATTTCAAAATTTTACCTTACATTCATATATGTAAGCTTATGTTATCCTAAACATTTTAAAATAACATAAAATACATCAACATATATAATGTATGCATATATGTATTAATTACTTAACATATTTATTAATCTGATTAATAAATTTTAAATTTT
This sequence comes from Allium fistulosum, assembly GCA_030737815.1. Taxonomy (NCBI): domain Eukaryota; kingdom Viridiplantae; phylum Streptophyta; class Magnoliopsida; order Asparagales; family Amaryllidaceae; genus Allium; species Allium fistulosum. Next base: position 75,446,588 of record CM060903.1, read on the forward strand.
GAAATTAGTTTATAAATATTTTCAAACATTTTGAAAACCTATGTTGTATTATGACTTTTATAATAAACATGTTTTTATTTTAATTTTCAAAACAATTTTGAAAACTAGCCCAAGTCCCAATTTAGATTGGGCCTTTTCTATTAGAGGCATCCTTTGGACTTACTCATCTTTAAGGCCAAGCTGGTATCCAGGTAGGACATGGTACTTGATTACCCAATTCCAAGCCTAGACATTACCTTTCTAGACACCGTACTTAGTAGGAAAGTTTAATTAGTTAGCCCTAACATGACTAATTTAGACCGCATAGGCTATTGGGCTCTGATACCATTGAAGGAAATGAGCTAGCCCGCAGCGGAAGAAAATGATGAATTTCAAAAAAATTACCATTTTGGATCTTTAATGGACCTACGAAGTTTAAATTTCATTTAGAACTTTTCTAAATTTGGTTTAAATAAAATCTTGTATTCTATTTAAAATAGTTAAAGGGAAGTTTAAATAAATTTAATTTCAAATATATAGTGTATCAAATATACCTAACATTTATGTATATGTGTTGATGTATAGGGAATGAGACCATTCATTTCTTTCCCTAAAATAAGAATTAATTGAGAGCATTTAATTGTATTAAATAGAGAGAGAAACCTTTTATTTTCTCTCTTTAATTTGAATTGATTGATTCATTAAATGTCATTGTTAATAATTTATTCATCGTAATATTTATTACTATGTCCATGTGTATTCTAACTGTATAATTTGTAGTTTGAGATTTATTTAATTTTATTTAATTTATTTATACAAGTATACATACATATGTATGTATGTATCATATACATACATATATATATACACACACACATATGTGTGTGCATGTGTAAGATCATAATCCGTGAAGGGTATAATGTGCCCGTATATAGATGTTGGATTTACGTTGCAATGGACACTTTAGCTCATTTTGTGTATACTGTAATTTGTTCAAATATGTGTTTTATAATATGTCAAAATAAAATACTAATATATGTGTGTATATATATGGGGGTGTGTGTATAATTTATTGAATAAAACGGTTTCTACCATAACAAGTTAATGTAAAATAATTATATGATAATAATACAAGTTTTAAAAATTTTAGCAAATCTGGAAACACATTTTGGGGTTAAGGTTAATTTATGGAATTTTTTTACAATTAAAATAATATTTATTATTAAATAATTGATAATAGCTCGTAATCAAATTAATTCTTAAAAATAGGAAACCAAGTTGAAAAATTCTAAAAAATTTCTGAAGTAATCTGAGACATATTTTTGGCTTTGAAATTTTTTTTGGAATTTTATCAACTGAAATTATATTTTTAATTAAATAATTAATTTAATTTTGAAAATAAATTAATTCATGAAATTAATAAATTAAGTTATAAAAATTTGAAACTTTTTATAAAGGTTCCGGATACATATTTAGGCCTAAAAATTTTTTTTTAGAATTTTGTCAATTGAAATTATATTTTTAGTTAAATAATTGATTGGAGGCCAATAGTAAATTAATTTTTTAAAATAAAAAATAAATCTAAAAAATATGAAAATTTTACAATAATATTATTACATGGTAAAATAAATATAAAAATATAAAATTGAAATTTTAAACCATTAATTATTTTATTCATAATAAACAATTCACAAAATCATTAAATAATAATAAAATATGTATATACATATTTAATAAAACATTTTTATATTTTATGATTCATAATAGTTAAAAATCATCGTAAGAAAATTTTAAGATTAAGTATATATGATATATAAACACATATACGATTATACATATTCATAATTTGCAGATCTGTACACAGTTAATATATATATATATATTAATATAAATCAAAATTAAAACATTTTTTTTAGAAAATTAATTCAATAATAAATTAATAAACAAAATATTATAACAAGCACATAACTAATCAAATTGTAACAAACACATGTACCCACAAAAATCTTACCTTATCTAAATAATAAAAAGATCTGAATACAAACAGAGGATTTTGATGTAAATCAACTTTTATATGATAAACTTAAAATCAAAACAATGATAATAAATAAAAGTGCAACCTTCTAACCAAGCCTTTGAGTCCACGTTGAACAATGATTTCTCTTCTAAAAACAATTCACAATCCGTTAGGTTGCTAATCCGGGATTGTAGACCTTCTACTTCAAATTAGTATTTTTAATTTTTAATTGGATTTGAGAATTTTAGGGATGATTTTAGAGTAAAGTTGCTGCCATTAAAATGAGGAAGAGGAAGAAGAAAGCGGTGGCTCAAAAAATGAATTAGCTTGTAATTAGGGTTTTGAGATTGGCTTTTATATGGATATGATAATAGAGCAAATAATGATCTCAACCACACATCTCAAAACCTAATCACACATGTTGTAGCCACCTCCATCTTTCTCCAAACCAATGCCTATCCTCTCCAAATCTCATGGGTTGTGAGCCCATTCAACCCAAATTAAATATGTACAATCATATTTAACATGTTTTGTTATCGATATCTCATATCGATCAATATATTCATAACTTTTATAAATATATGCATCCATTTTATTTCTCAAACCACATTCAAAATTCATAATTTATGTTTCATAAATATTAATTTATTTAATTAATTTCTAACAACTATAAACTAACTAAATTGTTTGGTCTGAATTCATCATTTCGGTTATGTGACTCTTGGGTGTAAATTCGGTCAGCGGTTAACGTCGAACTATTCAAACGTTAACGTTCACACTTCACTTAGCAGGTAGTGTGATATTATGACCAAATTTATCACTTACTCATTTTTGAAAAAATATCATTTTAATTTAATAAGCTTTACCCAATTGTGACAATTATTTACACCAATTCTCTTCGTAAAAACTATTTCACTTTGGACTTGCTGAATTTGGTAATGGTCAAAATTCCAACATCATCCACATTCAACTCTATAATCCAAACATAAAGTCCTTGGTTCAATTATAACAATTATTATCAATCGAACTACTCTGGCCAGAGATTTTGACTTCAGATTGACTTGAGTTGACCATGATACCAACCTCATATAACCGAGGAGACGAATCCTCTCTTGAATAGTGCTTCACTTCCAATACTTCCAGTCGACCCAACTATAGTCACTCGATGGACGCTATGCCATGATTTGACTATAATCAAAGAGAGCTTTCATATTGAAGATTCAGAGTATTCTCAAGTCGAAAGAACTATATAAATTAGTCACATTAATATTTTCTGTCTGACCTTAGTTATATTAACCAAGAGAAAACTACTGAGTGAGTCGCTCCATAGTTATCCAATAACTATTAGTACGTAACCCCTACGTGCCCCCAGCATTCATGAGTAATACACTACCCAACATTTGAAGAGCGTTACGTACTCTAGTTTCAATGGATACATCGTTATCTAGTTTTGATGCATCTTGACTGGAAACATTTAAAATGATATATTTGTTTCATTGTGATAAATTAGTCACGGTTACAACACTTTGTAACTACTGTCACAAAACATACCATTTATGGATTTTCTATTAAATATACTTTTAATTAAATTAATTAATTAATATAACCACATTATATCAAGTATATAATAGAAAGAAAACACCTTTATTTCAAACAAGATTGGTCAATGAGTTAGATATATGTAACAAATTACATAATTTCCCCCTAGGGCATACCCCTAACTCTATCATCTTATTCTCATCCGATTCATCCACTCGTTAACTTTCAAATGGAAGATGTTTTACCTGAAGATGTTGATGTTCATTCTTCTAAGAGAAGACGTGGTGTAGGAAGGCCTTCTTCTTTTGAATGGATTAAGTCTGCTAGTGAGGTGAATAAGTACAAGCGTTGTAGTTTGTGTAAGAAATTGGGTCATAACAAAAGATCTTGTTTGTTAAGAAATAAAGTACAATTTTAATACATTATTTGGTTTTTTATTATGAAGACTTTAATACAATTTCATGCTTTGTTTTGTTGAATTAAACGATTTATTTTGTTATTTTACTTATTTGTTTGGTTAGCAATGTAATTTTCTTTTATTATTTAGTAACAGTTCGGCAATTAACAGTCTGACAAATATTTGTCTAGCAAATATTTTCCTGGGTAATATTTATGAAGCTAATATTTGGTAGTGATTTATTTTGTAGTTTATGTTTGCTAATTATATATATGTGATGAATATATATATATATATATATATATATATATCTGTGTGTGTGTGTGTGTTCTTTTTTCATTATAATATATTTTTAGTTGTTTTTAAAGATAAATTTGGTTAGTCATTATTATCATTATGTTAAATATAGTTATATTTTTGTACTTGATCGTGATGTGTATTTGGTTATCTTTTGCATCCATAAGTATATGGTTATGTTTTATATCTTTTTAGATTTTGCAGTCACATGATTCTTATTACGTTCTGCACCAGCCAAATGTCTGTTGATAAATATTTGTCTGGCAAATATTTGCCAGGCAAATATTTTCCAGGAAAATGTTTGCCTGACAAATATATGTTTTTTCTTTCATGATCATATTACTTAATTGTTGTTACTTTGTATAGATGATTAGGTTTGGCGTTAACTAATATTCTATTGGTTTTTTCATTTATGTATATGCGATTATGTTTGGCACTCAACTAGCTTTTTCATTCATACATACCTGATTAAGTTTGGCATTCAGTTGGCATTTGCATTCGGTGGTATGCTTGGTTAAATAATATATCTCGGTTATATATTAGTTTCTATATGTACCTGATTAGGTTTGTAGTTCGGTTTGATTTTGCATCTATATGTACCCGATTAGTTCTGGCATCTGGTTAGCTTTTGCATCCATATGTACTCGATTAGGTTTGGAATTCAGTTAGCTTTTGCATCCATACGTACACGATTAAGTTGGCATTTAGCTAGCTTTTTCATCCATATGTACCTAATTAGGTTTGGCATTCGGTTGGCTTTTACATCCATATGTACCGGATTATGTTTAGTATTCGGTTGGCTTTTGCATCCATACATACCGATTAAATTTGGCATTCGCTTGGTTTTTACATGCATATGTACCCATTTAGGTTTGGCATTCGGCTAGCTTTTGCATCCATATGCACCCGATTAGGTTTGGCATTCAGCTAGTTTTTGCATTCCATTGTATGCTCGGTTAAACAATGTATCTTGGGTATAGATTGGTTTTTATATGTACCAGATTAAGTTTGGGATTCAATTCGTTTTTGCATTCATATGTACCTAGTTAGGTTTGACATTCGACTAGCATTTTCTTTCATACGTACCCGATTAGGTTTGGCATTCGGTTGGTTTTTGCATTCTATGGTTTGCTCGGTTAAATAATGTATCTTGGGTATATATCGATTTTCATATATACCGGATTAAGTTTGACATTCAGTTGGCTTTTGTATCCATACGTATCCATTAAGTTTGGCATTTGATTAGCTTTGCATCCTTATACACCTAATTAGGTATGGTATTCGATTAGCTTTTATGTCCATATGTACCCGATTAGGTTTGGCATTTGGCACCATTCCATTGTATGCTCGATTAACAATGTATCTCGGCTATAGATTGTTTTTCATATGTTCCCGATTAAGTTTGGCATTCTATAGATTGTTTTTCATATATACCCGATTAGGTTTGGCATTCGGTTGGTTTCTGCATCCATATTTACCTGATTAGGTTTGGTATTGGGCTAGTTTTTGCTTGCATATGTACTCGATTAGGTTTGGCATTCGATTGGCTTTTGCTTCCTTACATACCCAATTAGGTTTTTAGTTGGCTTTTGCTTCCATACATACCCAATTAAGTTTGGCATTTGGTTAACATTCGGTTAGCTTTTGTATCGATACGTACTCGATCAAGTTGTTCATCTGTTTAGCTTTAACATTTGGTATTTTTTTTGGTTAAACAATATATCTTAATTATATAATTTTTCTTAGAAATTCGATTAGAATATGTAGTTGATTATGTTATGGTGTTGCCTATAACCATGGTTAATAAATATTACAGTATTTAATGTCATTACTTCCATTGCTTGTGTAATTGTTGTCCGGCAAATATTTGATTTTAGTGTAGAAATTAAACAGTATTATACTGTATGAGAATAACAAAATTTCATTCGAATATTGTACATTACATTTCAAATATAAAATACTGTACATTATATCATGTTAAAAGTATGTGACATTCAACATCCAACATGGTTAAGTTAAACATCAAATTTATATATTACACCAACCACTTTTTCTACATAGGACATTACAGTTCAGACATTAAGTACTTTATATTACATTGCGATAAAAGTTTCTAACAATCATCCAAAAGTGTTTTTTAAACAGTCAATATGTACAAGTAAGATAACATATCTAGCATCCAGCATTTATCATCCATGTTTTGATACATTCAGCCAAGTTATATAAAATGTTATCATTTAACCGAAATTTCCCATGTCTATATGATCTTTAATACATTTGACAGTGTTGGGTTCTGATTTCCAGCCATTGTCTTTGTCTGTGATGATCTCATATAGGATGTGAAGTATTAGTTTCTGTATTTCTTCATCTTCATATAAATCTACTTTTCCTTCTATTATGTCATTAGATGGTCTTCCATATATCACATAACAAATATTACACAATCAATTCTGCATCAGTTTAAAAAAAGTTTTTTTAAATGTTATTAAATATGCTTTTATAAAATAAAATTTTATACTTATGAATAGTATTTTAGCTGTGGACAATTCACAAAGTTAACTAGTTTGTCTTGAAGTTCTGATGATTTTTTCCCCTTTTGCATAAGTTGACTTCAGAACATCCATTATTCTATTTCAATACAAAAAATAACTATGTCAATTAAGTGAATAAATATTTTCCATCGGGCATATATTTGTCAGGAAAATATTTATCACCAGTAGTTATTAAAACATTTAAAATTTACCACTATTTTTGCTTGCTATTTGTGTGGGTAGTCGAAGTTTTTTCTTCTTTTCTTTGGGAATCATAATGTGTGTAGGTTTTGTCAACTGCGTTGAACTCCAACAGTGTATAATAACTTTTATGATGCAGTGGTATTAATATTTTTTTGCAATTCATAGCTTCTTCTTCCAACACTTTGACTACTAATGATTCATATGTTGGTTTGTAGTCTTGAATTATTGATACATGTGATTACATATTAATTAGCTTTCAAACTTTCAAGTGATATTTTTTTGCAATTCTAAGTATTTCATATCGCTGCATAGGATTTTAAGTATATAATGTCTTTGTGATTTGTCTTCTGTTTTATCAATGAGTATCGGTCTATAACCTGCATAGAAATTAAATTTTATGTATTAGTTTTGTTATTTTCAGTTGATAAAAGTATATTGATTTATATGCCACCGACTCAATGAATCTATTGAATAGCATGTCAGAAATATTGACTCCTCTTATTTTAATGTCTTTGTCCGGTTATAGTACGCAGCTTTCCTGTTTTCATAATAGGTGAAGTATATTAGTATGTATTATAGTAAGAATGTTGGAATATAATATATGAACTTTAATTATGGTTTATGTCTTAAATTAACACTTTGGTATGTGATTATTATTCAAACATTTGTTTGGTATATATTTTCCTAGTAAACAATTGCATTTTTCGGGCACAAATTTGCTATGCATTCATACATTTCTATGCGTTTGTATATTTTCATCTTACGTTTTAATAAAATAAATTACATATTTCCGTCTGCTTCATAAAAAGCATTAAGCTCATGAATTTGTTCATTTGTGAGCCATCTTCTTCCAAGCTTGCTTTTCTGCACCAATATTTTTGTTTCTTCTTTTATTTCAGATCTATCATGATCAGATTATGTATTTTGGTCTGATACATATTCAGGTGGAGGAGCTTCTTCACCTTTTTTGTCAACTGTGCTTTTATCCGATTTCTCTCAGTATTCCCTTTTTTCTGAGTTGGATATTGGAAATCTGGATCTTTTTTTGCTCTTTTTGGTTTTTGTTTTACTCGTTTTGAGAGTGAAGAAGGAGAAACTTTTGTTTGTTTTCTTTTCAACTTTTTCTCCGCTTTTTCAAGCTTAATATTGAAATCTACAGCCATTTTTTGTTGAATGTTTTAAAATTCTTGGCTTAATTTTTGGCTGCTTTGTTAACTCTCGCTAGAAGGCGTGGGTATATAGAATGTTAGGTAGTCTATACCAGGTCTGTCTCACTTTGAATCATATGTTGCAATTGTATATTTAGTATGTGTCAAATATTTGAGATATATTATTTTATATGAAAAAATGAATTTTTTTTAAAATATATACCTTTTGTTTTTTTTACGGTTTTTTTCTAATATCCTTCTACGATCAAATCTTCTGATTTATCACCTGGTTTGTCAAAATATTTCAATTGTTAAATTTTTGTTTGCCAGCCTATAAATGGCAAATATTTTCCAGACAAATATTTGTCTGGTTGAATTTTTAACAATAAGTTGTAAATATTTACCTTTTTGTGCTTTCTTTTTTCTCTTCAGTAGCCTTTTTTTGTTCATCACTTTTTACTGCGCTTGGTATGACAGCTAATTCAAATTGGCTTACTGTTTGGTCATCAGTGTTGTCATCGTCACCTTTGGTAGTAGTAACATCTTTATTATGGTCATCACCATCATCATTATTCCTTTGATCATCATTACCTTTTCTTTCCTGTGCACCGTCATCATCATCTTCTCTTCTCGCCACTATCAACTTTAGCATCTTTGTCATCACCATCACCACCACCAATACCATCATCACCACCATCAACTCCACCATCAACATTACCATCACCTCCACCATTACCATCTTTGTCTTCTTCACCTTCAGCTTTAGTTTCATCTAGACCATCGCTATCACCATCTTCGTCATCTTCACCTTTAGCTTTAGTTTCATCTGGACTGTCACTATCACCATCCTTAGGCTCATTTTCCTCATCACCATATTGTTTGTCTTTCTCAGCACTATCACCTTCACCAACTTTGTCTTCATTAAGACCATCAACATTCACATCTATACCTACATCATCACCATTGCCATCTTCAACTTTATCAGCACCATCATCCTCTTTGTCAATACAAACATATTTATCTTTGTCAACACCATCTCCATCTTCATCTTGTTCATAATTATCATCATCATTTATTGTTTCATCATCATTAATTTGATCATTATCAACTTCGTCATCATTATCATCTTCATCATCTTCCTCTTTTTCTTTTCATTTTTTTTATCTTCATTTTCTTTTTCCAGGAGCTTTTTCTATTTTTTTAGAGCTGCATCTCCATTTTAGCTTCTTCATTTCCAATTTTATATCTTTCAATTGTTAGTTGATATTTTCATGATTTTTCTCGACCACTGAAGCTTTTTGTTCAGGAGATTTAGCTTTGGTAGATTTTAGCTCCTTTCCCTTTTTTCTTCTTATTTTCTCTGAAATTAAAAAAAATTAACTTTTGTATTTGCTTGGCAAGTTTTAGGCAGGTAACTATTTGCCAGGCAAATATTTACCATTCATTTTTTATAACTACGTTTCTGTGTATTGTTAGAAGATTTACCTTTTTGTCAAGGAAGCACTTCATTTTTCTTGGAATAACTTCTAGTGGTGTCCATTTAGAAATTTTAGTTCATTCTGTTGATAACTTCATTTACCTTTTTGTCAAGGAAGCACTTCATTTCTCTAATGAGTCAGACCCCATAAAGCTAAGGTTATCGCTAAACCAAAGTCTGATACCAAATATAACGGCCCACCTTTTTGGACGGTTTAAATTGACAATAAACCACACATGTCAAACTTAAACCATTCAAAAGGAAGGATTGTTATGGGGTAAATAAGAAAAAGAAGAGAAAGAAATAAAACAAACACAAAATCTCACATCGAAATGACAAAATATAATAATCAAATAACAGTTCATGAAGCTGTTTACAAATAACATTTAATTACACTTTTATAATACAGATCAGCGTTACATGCAGCAGGAATAAATAATGCAGTGGAACAACATGATGCAATGGAATAAATATAATAAATAGTATACAAATCTTTGTCTTCGTCCTCCAGAAATAGAGTCTTCAATACATTGAAAAGCTCAGACTGACCCGAGCGTAATGAAAAGATAAAACATTCGAGTCGGAACTAAAAGATCTTATGTAAGGTAAATCAATAGTAAATAAATATGAGTGTAACAGCTTCAGAGATGTTTACGGGATTTTACATCTCATATCCAGTGTCAAACGTGCATGCAATAACTTAAGAGATGTTTGGGATTCCATCTCTTAAGGATCCGTTAAACTATCTACTATGTAGTAATATACGCTATTATAATATGTCTATCAATAAAGTAAAGTATTAAAATAGCGTTAAGGCGTTACCCATATCCCCCTTAACACATTTTTATATAAATGTCGTAATCTATACAGATACTGTAAACTCCACCGTAATCTGGTGGGCTATTAGGGAGCACTCCATAGGTACAATACAAACCAAACTCGTAATGGGTGCAATAAGGCATGTGACAAGGCACGCGAGGCAATACCAGGGTAGGATTCTACCATTTACAGAACCGGGCTGGTGGTAACACATAGCATCAACTACCGCCCACCTTGGAACACACTCCCAAAATCAAATCGAGGGGTGGCCACCAAATCAATCATAAAGCAACAGATATGATATCGAAGAAGCATGTCCGATCGAAGGTGCAACCTCACTTGGTCCAGGTATAGCTCATGTTTTAGTCACATCAAGCTGACTCGAGGGAGTCAGGGCTACGTTAATACCTCATATAGAATCGTTCGCCAAACCATCCTACTTCATTTTGGAATTTACGTGCAAAGTTGTTAAAGTGGTTTTCGGTATTGGCAGAGATATAAACAATTCAGCCTTGCACAGTTTGAGATTTAGAAAATAGTTTAGATAGTCATAAATAGTTTTAAAATAGTTCAAATAGTTTAAAATACTTTAAAATAGTTTAGATGGTTTAAATAGTTTAAAATTGGTGAAAATAGTTTAAAATAGATTAAAATAGTTTAAAATAGTTTAAAATAGAATAAACTAGTTTAAATAGTTTAAAATATATTAAAATGGTTTAAAATATTTTTAAAATAGATATAATTTAGTTTTAATAGTTTAATATAAAATGGTTTGATTATTGAAATGGTTTATATAGTAAATATTTTAAAAATCTAAATAAATCTGAATTTAAAATAATACATCGTTAAACAGTTTATATTAGAATAATAAATTTGAAATTAATATCAAATTTAACTATTTCTTTCATCTCAACAAATCTGGACCATATCCAGCTTTCAATCAACAAAGCTCAATATTTACCATTCAATTCAGATTCTCAATAAAACTTCTAAATAAAACCATTTAAATCTATATCAATTTCAAATCCATGTTTGAACTATAAATTTAAGCTACTCCAAATTCAATAAATTTCAAAGTTAATTATTCAAATGTTTTCAATAACTCAATTTCGATAAATTTCATTTTTACTTCAAATCCAACTTTAAAATTTGAAATTAAATTCTTTAAACAATTCATTTAAACAAATTCCAATTTCAACATTTAAAGCTTGGATTTTCGAAAATAATTCAGTTTATATAAATCAAATTTATTTCAAAATATCATTTAACTGAATTCAAAATTTAAGGATTTAAAATCATTTAATTTAACCTATCCGGTGTCCGTATATAATTTCTACCCTATGGTCAAGTGATACGAATATCTATCATTTCAACCCGCAATAATTTAAAATTTACGGGTATACATCATTTCAACCCGCAATCCCGAGTTAAAATTTAAAATCCATAAAATCTCTCGGGTTTATCATTTCAACCCATGACGATTTTTCCCTAATCTATAGATGTTCGGGTATGTATCATTTCAACCCATAGTGATTTACTAACAATAAACTAAGGGAACTAGCAGTGTGATAATAACATATAAAATAAACATCCATTCAATCACCCAAGTATCAACAATTAAACATCCATCACAATCATCATTCAAACCAACCAATAAATAACAATAATTAGCTGGCTATCATTAACAGGTATTTAACTGGAAAGTTCAAATTCAATATTAAATTAAATATTAAATTCAATGTAATTAAATTCAATATAAATTCAAATTAAACTTGAACGACAATTTAAATATACCAAACAGCAATCAGTCAATTTCTAATCACATCGTAAATTTAATTTAACTAACATAAGATAGTTTAGTAATCGTGAGTGGGTTAAAACACTCACATTTGATTTGTCGTCGATTTAAAATCCGATTAAAGCCCAAAATTCTAACAGTCTCAGAATCCATTGAAATTAGTTCCATAATGTCCGAAATTTTGATACGATCCCAACGGAACAAACCGCGCGTGAATCAAAGCTCGTATGCAGAAGATGTGATCGTTAGAAGTTATACGATTTAAGTTAAAATAAATAAATAAATAAAACACGTTACCTTCCACGTTACGCACGTGAGCTAACCCTTGCGTACGCAGCAGCCTAGTCACGATCGAGCAACTAACATACTCCAGCCGCCGCCTCTGCGAGCCAAACGCCGCCGCTACAAGCCGTGTCACCTGGATCTGAGCATGCCGCCACCACCCTCTCTCCTAACCGCCTCCTCCCAAATCATTCACGCCCATCGCGACCTCAAGATGAACGGCCGCCGCCGCGATCAACAAAACGCCAAATTCTGGCGATCTGACATGACCTGGAGACGAACTAACACAGATCCGAGGCTTGCTCGGCCTCATCTTCCCAACGCCGCCTCCCGATCGTTGATTGGATGAAGATCCACCGTTGGATCGTGAAAACCAAATTTCAATGGCTAAGGTTCATCCTCGATTTCTGATCAAACGATACACCTAACTAAAAAATGAATTGCTGTAGAGGATTACGCTCGTCGAGAGCTTTCCACGATATATAATTCGGTAAAGTTTTGAGGAGTTTGATTTTCGATTTGAATTTGAAATTGAATTAGGGTTTTTGGGAATTGAAAATAGGTTTCTGCCATTGGAGAGAGGAGATAGGAATAGACAGATATATTAGTACGTACAGGAATAAGAAATAAAAAGGGTGCTAGGGTTAGGAAAACTATTTATATAGACAAGACTCGATAAGAATGTATAACATATCGAATTGGTTTGAAACAATAATAACGAACCGAAAAGCCTGTTCCGTTTCCAAAACAAAAGTAGGTCATCCCGTATATCAAAATAGATGTTTTCGATATTTTTAAACTCAATGGAACAGGTTTTAAACCCAAATTCCATTATATACAAAAGTTATCTTTTAAAATCAGCTTATTTTAATTGAATTCATTAAATTGATTTCTACGCGTTTCGAGCCTGCACGATCAAACGACAAGTCCGATCGCTACGAAACTTGAAATCCTACAATGATTTGCTGTTACGGATCCAATGAAACTAGTTTCGTCGAAATCTGAGACAGTGGCCAAAATGGCTATTTTCACGTTAATTAAATAAATTATTATTATTATTAAATGGATTTAATAAGTTTTAAATTCAAATTTAAAAGTTAACAATTTTTCATCATTTCTGATTACATATAAATTTATAATCTTTGAAAATAAATTTCCATGTCAAATTCAATATTTCAATGTTGTACTAATTACAGCGTTCAGTTTCAATTGCAGTAAATTCATTAATTATAATCTAAATTCCAATAAATTCATTTATTTTGATTTACATCTTATTATTCAACCAATTATCATCTTATGGATACAATTAACATTGGTTTACCATTTATTACATCAATATTCTACGGTCATCATTTTAATTCATATTAACTGCAATATTTAAGTAGATTAATTGCAATTGATTTCCAGTTTAATTTCAGCGGATTAAATAGTGAAATGATAATTAAACCATTGTTACAACTTACAATTTCAAACACATTTCTATGTTTATTGTTTACAAACCAAGCTACTAAATTCACATACTGATTAATCATTCTATATTAACTAATTTCAATTAATTACGTACAATTTTACCATTAAATACAACATTTGGTTCAATTCCTTATTTATGATTATTACCAAATTAACTTCACAATCATTCCAATTGATTAAGATTCATTCAACTAGTCATCGATTACCTTAAATTAACATTATTAAATTTCATTCTGGTTAGTTTCTCATTAATCCATCATAAATTTTTAATTTCTTTCAATATTAAATTACAAAATCTTATTAAATTCAATATTTTAATTATCGGAAAAATATGGATCATTACACTCTCCCCCACTCTAAACTTTTCGTCCTTGAAAAGGAAAAGAAGGAATTAAGAAATTAATATATTTTATTCAAAGTACTCAATTTATAAACAATTAATTTACATAATTAAGTATTTTAAATAAAATATATCAATTAATAAACAATTAAATCTTCATATACAAGTTTAGTAAAAGTTTGAAAATATTTCACTTTCACAAAATTTCTCTGTCCCAAATTCACGAAAAATTTCGATAGAGTCTCCTTCGTACGGAGAGGTCCGGAAAAATAATAATATCATATATATATATCATATTTCAAAAAATAAAATATCCCAAACCATGGAAAAAACAATAAAATATCGCTATAAAACCATAATCTGAAAACGTACCTATTTGTCGGACAAACAATGCTTTATTTATGAAACCAAAAGCAGTAGTTAATGCTTCCATAAACCTGTATTTCACTTATATAATCTAAAGAAGTTAATAATGATGTAAAAGAGTAATATTTAAGTTGTTTCAATTTAATAACAATTGCAAATCACACAACATAAGCAAACAAACAGTACAACCATTACATGCAACAAAAGAATCAATATACATCCATAGTAACCAATACTAATAGTTTGTTCCGGTTTAGAAACTTTTAATTATACAAGGGTGATAAACAAACTATTAAGTGTACCCTACACACAACAGCCTTAGATAATAACTTAACAGATTATTTATACATCCTTATACAATTAGAAGTATCCTTTCCCCGACATCCAT
Organism: Allium fistulosum; assembly: GCA_030737815.1. Classification (NCBI taxonomy): domain Eukaryota; kingdom Viridiplantae; phylum Streptophyta; class Magnoliopsida; order Asparagales; family Amaryllidaceae; genus Allium; species Allium fistulosum. The sequence continues at coordinate 75,461,640 of CM060903.1, forward strand.
AAGCCAAAACAACCAAGAATTTCAAGTATCGTTTAAGTTTATTCTTATTAATTTCCATTCACATCATTGTTTACTTTTTATTTATTTTATTTATTCATATAATGATTAATTTATTAATTAATCTATCTTTATTACTTACTAGATTTAATTCTCATTCTATACTTGAGATCACCATTGAATATGTGTTAAAGTATTACATACATTTCATTTTAGTTTATTTCACATTTATTATTTACTTATAATCCTTGATATCCATTTTAATATTAATATTCATCGGTGAATCATTTTAGTCATTTTCTTGAGTTTACATCATTCACTTAAATAGTATCTACCTTTTTACTATTTAATTTAATTACAAGCATTTCGCAGTATTAATTTATGTCTATAACCTTTCATTGTACATCTAAGTTCTTATTTATAGAAACAATTCCATTGAACACTTTCATTATTTAAGTTTTACTTGTATAATATCCTATTACATATTCCTATCTACCATTACAACTTTTAAACACTTCTGGTAAGTTATTTATATGTTTTAAGAATGTAATTGAATGTTACATAAGTTTATCTTATTCATTTAGTTAACAAAATGTTCAATAGTTGCATCTTCTAATTTCATTACTCTTTTAATTTACAATTTACAAATTTGCAATTTATTATCTATTTCATTAATCACTTACAATCTAATTTCTTATTTTCATTTTAGAAGCTTTCAATTATTAAAATTTCACTTTATTTCTAAACTAAAAATCATTAATTTAATAGAAACTTAAGAACTAAATGTCGGGTTCTTTTCAAACCATTTGAAATATATATATATATATATATATATTCATATCTTATATATATATATATATATATATATATATATATCCAATCATATTTAGAAATAACAATTAAGATTTGTTTATCAAAACAAATATGCAGTAAAACTACTACAGCGGTCTTTCCATTTGAAACTCGAAAATGAATGTCGATGATGCGTGCACTCATTATCGAAATTATTTTCTAGCGACAGAGAGTGGAGTCCAGAACTTATTTCCTTTAAAAATTCCTTTAAAACCACTTCTTTCAAATCACTTTGAAAATATTTATATTTGAAATACTTACAAATAATGCTAATATTATATTCCAAAATCTTTTGAAAACAAATTAAAAAACCCTGGAACTTAAGTTCTCAAATTTCCAATTCTTATTTACTTCACTTGTAAATTTTATTTTACAACCAATATTTATAAAATTTCACTTCCTAACGAACAAATATATCACATTCAATTATATCATTTATAAAATTTATCCTTTAATATACATAATATAATACTAGGTAAAATTATTTCATTTACCTATATTTCAAAAACAATATTGTGTCGGTCTGCCCTATTGAGTGTTTAGAAATTCCTATCGATGTCGTAGCGTCCTATGTACTGACCAGAATTTATAAATACTAAACATAACAAATTAACACAATAGAAAAACATTTTATAACACTAACAAGTACGCTCTCTCATATATATATGTACATTTAGATAGACTCATTTTAGGGTATTACTACCCTATCTCTAATGAGTCAGACCCCACAAAGCTATGGTTATCGCTAAACCAAAGCTCTGATACCAAATGTAACGGCCCACCTTTTTGGACGGTTTAAATTGATAATAAACCACACATGTCAAACTCAAACCATTCAAAAGGGAGGATTGTTATGGGGTAAATAAGAAAAAGAAGAGAAAGAAATAAGACAAACACAGAATCTCACATCGGAATGACAAAATATAATAATCAAATAGCAGTTCATGAAGTTGTTTACAAATAACATTTGATTACACTTTCACAATATAGATCAAAGTTACATATAGCATGAATAAATAAATAATGCAGCGGAACAACATGATGAAGTGGAATAAATATAATAAACAGTATACAAATCTCCATCTTCGTCCTCCGAAATAGAGTCTACAATACATTGAAAAGCTCAGACTACCCAAGCGTAATGAAAAGACAAAACACTCGAGTCGGAACTAAAAGATCTTATGTAAGTTAAATCAACAGTAATAAATATGAGTGTAACGGCTTCAAAGATGTTTACGAGATTTTACATCTCCTATCCAGTATCAAACGTGCATGCAATAACTTAAGAGATGTTTGGGATTCCATCTCCTAAGGATCCGTTAAACCATCTACTATGTAGTAATATATGCTATTATAATATGTCTATCAGTAAAGTGAAGTATTAAAATAGCGTTAAGGCGTTACCCATATCCCCCTTAACACATGTTTATATAAATGTCATAGTCTATACAGATATTGTAAACTCCACCGTAAACTGGTGGACTATTAGGGAGCACTCCATAGTTATGACACAAACTAAACTCGTAATGGGCGCCATAAGGCATGTGACAAGGCACGCGAGGCAATGCCAGGGTAGGATTCTACCATTTGCAGAACCGGGTTGGTGTAACGCATAACAGCTACTACCGCCCACCTCGGAACACACTCCCAAAATCAAATCGAGGGGTGGCCACCAAATGAATCACAAAGCAACATATATGGTATCGAAGAAGCATGTCCGATCGGAGGTGCGACCTCACTTGGCCCAGGTATAGCTCCTATTTTAGTCATATCAAGCTGACTTGAGGGAGTCAGGGCTACCTTAATACCTCATATAGAATTGTTCGCCAAACCATCCTACTTCATTCTGGAATCTCCATCACGTGCACAGTTGTTAAATAGGTTTTTGGTATTGGCAGGGAGTATAAAAATATCTGATCCCGGTCTCTTTAACAACCAAACGCTTATTTCACACCGGATGGTTCTTTTACATTTCCAAAATCAATTCATAATTGATATCAAAATATCATATTCACTTAAAATCATATTACTTTCGAAATCATATTCACTTTCAAAATCATATTCACTTTCAAAATCATATCCACAAAATATGTTAAACCCTCATTTCAAAATTATCATATTTACTCAAATATGTCATTTCACTAAAAAAATATCATTTCAAATTCCAACTTAGGTTATAACATCATTTAACCATACTTGCTTTTAAATCCAGGATTTAGATATAAACAATTTAGCCTTGCACAGTTTGAGATTTAGAAAATAGTTTAGATAGTCATAAATAGTTTAAATAGTTTTAATATAGTTTTAAAATAGTTTAAAAAGTTTAAAATACTTTAAAATAGTTTAGATGGTTTAAATAGTTTTAAATAGGTTAAAATAGTTTAAAATAGATTAAAATAGTTTAAATAGATTAAAATAGTTTAAAATAGATTAAATGGATTAAAATAGTTTAAAATATATTAAAACAGTCCGCAAGTAGTGGCGCAGTGGTTGAGACACTTGCCTCCTGTTAACGAGGTCGCGAGTTCGATACCCGTCTGCCCTACTCCCCTCAAGGCGCGGAGGTGGATTCCCTAAAAACCGAAAACATGGTTGGGAACATCAAACCTCTGTGTTGGGGCTGGCTTAAATCCCTCCTAGGGTTGGCGGACTCACTAGGTAGGGGCTCTTCCCTTCGGGGTTGAGTTTTAAAAAAAAATATTAAAACGGTTTAAAATAGTTTAACAATAGATTTAATATAGTTTTAATAGTTTAATATAAAATGGTTTGATTATTGAAATGGTTTATATAGTAAATATTTTGAAAATCTAAATAAATTTGAATTTAAAATAATACATCTTTAAACAGTTTATATTAGAATAATAAATTTGAAATTAATATCAAATTTAACTATTTCTTTCATTTTAACAAATCTGGACCATATCCAGCTTTCAAATCAACAAAACTCAATTTTTACCATTCAATTTAGATTCTCAATAAAACTTCTAAATAAAACCATTTGAATCTATATCAATTTCAAATCCATTTTTGAACTATAAATTTAAGCTACTCCAAATTCAATAGATTTCAAAGTTAATTATTCAAACGTTTTTCAATAACTCAGTTTCGATAAATTTCATTTTTACTTCAAATCCAACTTTAAAATTTGAAATTAAATTCTTTAAACAATTCATTTAAACAAATTCCAATTTCAACATTTAAAGCTTGGATTTTCGAAAATAATTCAGTTTATATAAATCAAATTTTATTTCAAAATATCATTTAACTGAATTCAAAATTTAAGGATTTAAAATTATTTAATTTAACTGATCCGGTGTCCGTATATAATTTTCTACCTTATGGTCAAGTGACACGGATATCTATCATTTCAACCCGCAATAATTTAAAATTTACGGGTATATATCATTTCAACCCGCAATCCCGAGTTAAAATTTAAAATCCATAAAATCGCTTGGGTTTATCATTTCAACCAAATACGATTTTTCCCTAATCTATAGATCGTTCGGGTATGTATCATTTCAACCCATAGTGATTTACTAACAATAAACTAAGGGAACTTGCAGTGTGATAACAACATATAAAATAAACATCCATTCAATCACCCAAGTATCAACAATTAAACATCCATCACAATCATCATTCAAACCAACCAATAAATAACAACAATTAGCTGGCTATCATTAACAGGTATTTAACTGGAAAGTTTAAATTCAATATTAAATTAAATGCAATTAAATTCAATATAAATTCAAATTAAACTTGAACGACAATTTAAATATACCAAATAGCAATCAATCAATTTCTAATCACATCATAAATTTAATTTAACTAACATAAGATAGTTTAGTAGTCGTGAGTGGGTTAAAACACTAACATTTGATTTGTCGTCGATTTAAAATCCGATTAAAGCCCAAAATTCTAACAATCTTAGAATCCAGCGAAACAAGTTCCATAATGTCCGGAATTTCAATACAATCCCAGTGGAACAAACCACGCGTGAATCCGAGCTCGTATGCAGAAGATATGATCGTTAGAAGTTATACGATTTAAATTAAAATAAAGAAAGAAAGAAAAAACACGTTACCTTCCACGTTACGCACGTGAGCTAACCCTAGCGTATGCAGCAGCCTAGTCGCGATCGAGCGACTAACATACTCCAGCAGCCGCCTCTGTGAGCCAAACGCCGCCACCACAAGCCGTGTCACCTAGATCTTAGCATGCCACCACCACCCTCTCTCCGAGCCGCCTCCTCCCAAATCATCCACGCCCATCGTGACCTCAAGATGAACGGTCGTCGCCGCTCGACTTAACGCCAAATTTTGGCGATCTGACATGACCTAGAGACGAACTAACAACAAATCCGAAGCCTGCTCGACCTCATCTTCCTAGCGCCACCTCCTGATCGTTGATTGGATGAAGATCCACCGTTGGATCATGAAAACCTAATTTCAACGATCGAGGTTCATCCTCGATTTCTGATCAAACGATGCACCCAACTGAAGAATGAATTGCTGTAAAGGATTACGCTCGTCGAGAGCTTTCCAACGATATATAATTCGATATAGTTTTGAGGAGTTTGATTTTCGATTTGATTTGAAATTAAATTTGGGTTTTTGGGAATTGAAAATAGGTTTCTGCCATTAGAGAGAGGAGATAGGAATAGACAGACAGATTAGTAGTACATGAATAAGAAATAAAAAGGCTACTAGGGTTAGGAAAACTATTTATATAGACAAGGCCCGATAAGAATGAATAACATATCGAATTGGTTCGAAACGATAATAACGACCCGAAAAGCCCGTTCCGTTTTCAAAACGAAAGTAGGTCATCCCATATATCAAAATAGATGTTTTCGATATTTTTAAACTCAATGGAACAGATTTCAAATCCAAACTCCATTATATACAGAAGTTAGTTTTTAAAATCAGCTTATTTTAATTGAATTCATTAAATTGATTTCTATACATTTCGAGCCTACACGATCAAACGACAAGTCTGATCGCTATGAAACTTGAAATCCTACGATGATTCGATGTTATGGATCCAATGAAATTGGTTTCATCGAAATCCGAGACAGTGGCCAAAATGGCTATTTTCTCGTTAATTAAATAAATTATTATTATTAAATGGATTTAATCACTTCTAAATTCAAATTTAAAAGTTAACAATTTTTCATTATTTCTGATTGCATATAAATTTATAATCTTTTAAAATAAATTTCCATGTCAAATTCAATATTTCAATGTTGTACTAATTACAGTGTTCAGTTTCAATTGCAGTAAATTCATTAATTATAATCTAAATTCCAATAAATTCATTTATTTCGATTTACATCTTATTATTCAACCAATTATCATCTTATGGACATAATTAATATTGGTTTACCATTTATTACATCAATATTCTACGTTCATCATTTTAATTCATATTAACTGCAATATTTAAGTAGATTAATTGCATTTGATTCCAGTTTAATTTCAACGGATTAAATAGTGAAATGATAATTAAACCATTGTTACAACCTATAATTTCAAACACATTTCTATGTTTATTGTTTACAAACCAGGCTAATAAATTCACATACTGATTAATCATTCTATATTAACTAATTTCAATTAATTACATACAATTTTACCATTAAATACAACATTTGGTTCAATTCCTTATTTACGATTATCCCCAAATTAACTTTACAATCATTCCAATTGATTGAGATTCATTCAACTAGTCATCGATTACCTTAAATTAACATTATTAAATTTCATTTTGGTTAGTTTTCTCATTAAACCATCATAAATTTTTAATTTCTTTCAATATTAAATTACAAAATCTTATTAAATTCAATATTTTAATTATCGAAAATATACGGGTCATTACATTTATTTATACCAATTCCCTTCGTCAAAACTATATCACTTTGGACTTATGGAATTTGGTAATGGTCAAAATTCTAATATCGTCTGTATTCAACTTTGTAGTCTAAACACAAAGTCCTTAATTCAATAATAATAATTACCATTAACTGAAATGCTTTGGCTAAATGCTTTAAGTTTGAGTTGACTTGAGTTGGTCATGATACTAACCCCATATAACTAAGGAGACGAATCCTCTCTTGTATAGTGCTTCACTTCCAATACTTCCACTCAATCCAACTATAGTCACTCGATGGATGTCGTGCCAAGATTTAACTATAATCAAAGTGGAGCTTTCATATCGAAGATCTATGTATTCTCAAGTTGAGATAACTATGTAAATCAGTCATATCGATATTTTCTGTTTGACTTTAGTTATATTAACTGACAGAAAACTATCAATTTAGTCGTTCCATAGTTATCTAATAACTATCAGTACACCTAGGTGCCCCCAACAATCATGAGTAATACATTGCCCAACATTTGGAGAGCGTTACATACTCTAGTCCCAACGGATACATCGATATCCAGTCTCAATGTATCTTGAATAGGAACATTTAAAATGGTATATTTGTTTTCATTATGATAAATTACTCATGGTTACAACACTTTGTAACTACTACCAAAAAACATACCATTTATGGATTTTCTATTAAATATACTTCTAATTAAATTAATTATATATCAAGTATATAATAGAAAGAAAATCCTTTATTTCAAACAAGATTGGTCAATGAATTAGATATATGTAACGAGTTACATAATTGACCATAGGACATATCCCTAACTCTATCATCTTATAGGCGTAAATGATACGTATATCATGCATAATAAAAGTAGAAGTAGAACTAAGAAAAGATACCTTCATGTATTTCATTAAGTGATGGTTTCCCTGCTCTTGAGAATAAATCTATTATCGAGAAATGGGCAGAGGGCACTTAGGAAGTTTACTCGTAGTAAATGGTGGCTCTTCAACAGGTCGATAAGTGACGGCTTCCCTGCTCTTAAGGATAACATGAGAGCGACATTTTGGTTTGAATCTATGAAGACACCCTCTCTAAGAGCTCGCTTCTCCCCTTCCTTGGTGGTTAGCTGTGTTCGGATTTGACTGACACGCCTTCGTGAGTTCACTGAGTCTGCAAAAGGAAAGGACAAATGTTAGAACAACTTTAAGTCATAGAGATGTCTACATTGCAGCATGCAGTGTGTGTGTGTAATGTGTGTATAAACTAGGTAACATACTGCTAGATCCCTCTACACCACTCTCAACAGATTATATATTGTAACAACCCTCATTTTAAGGACTCGTATTTAAGTAGTTAATTTAAATATTAAGTGGTTAACTAACAGAACACCCATTGTACTTGACTTTTAGAGATGAGTGAATTAGGACTCGAGACACATGCCGTTGAGACCAAAATTCCATCATAAGAAGATTGATTATAAACTTTGATTTGTTTGGAGTCGGAAAGTTTTTAGAATAAACGTTTTTGTTTAGATGAAATTGATTTGGGCTAAGCCTACTAGTTTGCCCCTAAGTTAGCTTATATGTAACTAACTCTTCGTTCCATCTTCATTCAACATTACATTTTCTTCCTCTTCTATAATCACTTTCCTAATCTCCTCTTAATCTCCTAACCCTAAATCTCTTAATTCAAGCCCAAATAAATTTCTATAAATCCCGATAAAATCACCATAGTTCCTTTCATACAATTCCTCCCACAATCCATCAAGGAATAAACTTTAATTGAAGTTTGGAGCTTCATCCAAGATTTCAAGAGAGCTTAGAAGTGGGTTCTGGTGAAAGGGAAGATGAGTTGGATGATTCTTCAACTATATTTACTTGTTAAGCTTCATTATTTTGTTTATTGATGATTATGGAATTATATGAAGTGATTTGGAAAATGTTAGGGTTGATTTAGGCTTATGTTCACATTATAAACATGATTATAGTAATTTATTATATGTTTAAGGCCTTGATTACTATTTTTGAAATAGTTAGTAAGCTAAGAAAAGGGTTTTGGGTTAATTGGATGATTATGTATGATGTTGTAATATATTAGAGACTAATTTGATGAGATGACTATGTACATTTCATTAGTTAGTAATAATAAAACTATTTGAAATGGTTTTAGAAGCTAATAAGCTAATTAAGTGAGTTTTGAACTCTACACTTATTATTAAAATAATTAAAGGGTTGATGAAGCTTAATTGGTACTTATGAATAATATTTAAAGTAAAGAAACAATCTTATAAGTGAATGGTTTGTTTATAAATATTATTTACGTAAAGGAATAATTTTATAAGTAAAAGATGTATTTTTATAAAATGACATGACATTTTATAAAATAGTATAAATGAAGTATTTTATAAAGGAGTATGAAATTTTATAAAATAATATGAAGAAGATATTTTATAAAAGGTTATATTGTTTTATAAAATAGTTATGAGAAGAATGCTTAATTTCCAGTAAAAAAATTAGTATTATAAAGGCTTAAAATAATTAATAAGCTAGTAATACATTTTATAGTAGTAAGATTTTATAAAATGGTATGGAAACATATTGGACTTTTATTGAAAAGATTTAGTAAATAAAAGTAAGATTTGATTAAGTAATAAATGAATTACTTGTTTAAATATACGTGTATGTATATGTATATGGATAAGTATACATATACATGCATTTGAATATATATAACAATCAAAACAATTTGCATACTGTAATTTGAATTATAGTGTATGTTTGTTTAAATATGTGTGTATTTGTATGATATATATATATATATGCATACACATATGTATGTATGTATGTGTGCAAATACATTTGTGTGTAAGTGCGTTGCGAGCATCTCACGTAGCCATGGCAACTATCGTGTGTGCTAAGTTACGTGAGAGTATATCGGACCGTGTAATCGCTCCAGTGATGTTCAAAACATGATTTGTATAGTGAAGTGTGTGTGTACGTGTGTGTAAATGTGCACGAGTGTGTGTATTGGCACGCGTAGGTATCATACGAGGCAAGATGGGTGGTTGATTATGTTTTGGCATGGTTAGAGGGAGCCTAGTCACTAAAGTCGCCTGTTGAACTCTACACGGAAAAGAGTGGATTTAATATCAAAATCGATTTTCGAACACATAAGGAACCACTTCCAAAACATCAACCAATGAACTACGGAGAAAGTTCGACGTGGTGAAGGCAGGTTTGGGAATCTAGGCGGTGCATTAGGTGAAGCAACGGAGGAAATGACGCATGATACGACGACCGTTATGGACGGATGGCACTTGCCCCAGGATTTTTGCATAGGACAAACTACCACCAATGTACCAATGGTATACGGGCCTAGAAAGTAAGCTCAAGTGCTAATTAATGGGGGTTTTTCCTTCGAATCTGGATGCAAGTTAACGTGAGATTTCGAGGAAGCATCGGGCTACTCGGGAAAGTGGAATTCTAGCCGAGGCTTGGATTCGGATGCAAAAATAAGAGATGCATAAGTGGTCGGCAATGATCCCGAAGGAGTTCAAGCATGAGGTCAAGGAAGCGATTGAGGCAAGGGATGCAAGGCATGGATTATTCCTATATATAAATAGTAGGAGATTGAGATGGCAATCGAGAGCCAAACGTATATTAGATCGGGACAGTGACCGGGTTCATGGTCACATACAATGAGCATGTACGATTAGAGGGAGTACATAACGACAAGGAGTCGGTTTTAGACTCAAGAAGATGTGCGAGCATGTGACGATGGCGATCAGAATGAGATTGGGTGGACGTTTAGATAGATGGTTAGCATAGATTCTATGGTTCGAAGAGCTGTTGTGCTTAAGTGATCTGTTGGGGTCAAAGCAAGTGCATGGCAAGAGAGTCATAAAATAGGTGATTAGATTGGGGTCGTAGTGCGGTTCCAGTGCTACGCATTCGTTTATACGTTGTTTTATAGTTTCTAAGTAAGCCTTCAGGAGGATCCAAACAGCGATTAAGGGGTACCTGTACCTAATAGCGGTAGTATAGATATTGACGCTAGGGAGAACTACAGTGATAGTGTATTCATTATTTCTAGGAGAGCGGTCTAGGTCTGTACAGAGGTATCTATGCAACAAAGAGGTCGTATAAGGATGCTCGGTTCCATTCGTGGACTCCTGAAGGGTAAGAATGTATATATAAATCCAAAGATGCATAAGGTATAGTTGCTCCATTTATATTTCATTCAGTATGGGATGCCAATAGATATTCTCTATTTGACACATCGTTATGTTGTGCTTGTGTTATACTGGTTTATTGACATTGTTATTGTATGTAGCACGATAGTCTTATATTATGACACTTAAATTACCCTTTCACTTGTATATTGGGTACCTTCATCATAGTATATTATTACATTGCAATCACATTATATTAGCTGTGCTGACTCAGTGATGACGAGAGAAGAGCAGATTATGGTATGATTTCCTATCATTTTGAGATAAATTTGCTTTACTTATTTATAGACAGTCTAGATTACAAGTGAGCCACATTCTTGAAAAGGACCTACTATACCTTAGCAGTTTCCTGATTTATTTGTATATAGTTTTATATAAAATATTTTAAGATAGTTCCCATCACACCAAACTTTATGTCTGATCCACATTTTATCTTTGTCTGTTTATGTCATGACAACTCTCGGGTACTCGCTTAAGTGGTTTGAGAGTCATGTGCTTTTGCGGATATGCTACCAAGATGCGCAGCAGGAGCATTTTGGAGGCGTGGCATCGATATTATGGATATGTATACTTAATATTTTAGTAGTACATAACAGACATGTTAATATGTTAATGAGACCTGTTGTATCCGATATTATTCAGCACTCTACGTTGTTGGGAGTTATTATATTTTGACTTTCTGTATTGATATTTATTTAGTAGTAGTTTCTGCTAGTGAGGTCTCTTATATATATTGTTTAACATGTTATGTTCATGTATATTCAGTATATTATATGTTACCATTCCATTGTGAGAGCTTATCGATGTCTTGGTATGGTGTTTATTTTAATTTTACCTCGAAAGTCTGTCTTTTATGGTATTCGAAAGTCGGTCGTTGATGTGAGGCGCTGATTTTTGGGTATTACGAAGGACGGGTTGTTACATATATGTCTTTTGGGTTCATTTGAGACAAGAAAGGAAGATATGTCGATTGTATGGAAGTAATGTGTTTGTGTGTGCGGTGGTTTGAGGGGGGTTCTAAGCAGTTATATCTTTGAGCACCCAGTGTTTTTCATTTGGGTTGAGGAGCGAAACTATGCATAGCCACTACACACGTACGTGCCAGTCATTTGTCTGTCCAATCGGTCGACCAAGGCTAGACCATTGTTTAAACGGTAATTTTTTGACACCTTTTTAATGTTTTGTTGACGTGGTAAAAAAGATCCCAGTTAAAATCTGCATGATCCCATTTTTATTGTGTTGATCCAATATTTCTTCCACTCACTTACGATGCTCTCTTTTCTCGTTGGAAAGAAAACCAAGTCTATTTAATTGATAAACAGATAGAAAACCGAGAAAGCAACAAAACTACTTTATGGTTGATAGTTTACATATAAAAAATTCCAGATGTTTTCTAGAGCAAGCTAAAGTGTGTCTGTGAAAGATTTTCCTCGGTTCAAAGGAAATCATATCATTAGAAACATATTATTTTATCATATAAATGTCATAGTTGATAGCCTACATTACACATTCCAATAGAGCCGTGAAACGTCTTAAAGAATGCGACATTGTTAAAACTCAATATCATAGTTAAATATGTTTAGGTGTAATTTTCTTAAAATCATAGTTAAAACTCAATGGAGAAAAGAGAAACGGATAATGTGTACTATGTAGTTATATATTTACACATTTTATAATATTTTTTTGAATCATATCAATAAAATAAATTAGCATTCGAGACCATCTTTTATAAGACAATAACATATAATAATGTGGTGTATACATTACAATGCATTTTCAAATGAGTGAGAGATAGGCCTGTAACGGATAGTTTGAAATGTGAAGAATGTAATATCTGCATCCGTATCCAAAATCATTTTTTGATACCAGATATCAATTTTCGTGGATGAAGAACAAATATTATATATTGTCATATCACTACAACAAAATTCACTACTTATTACGCCAATAGATAGCTCGATATGGTAAAGCGCTATTAATGTGGTTAACTCTCATTCAACTCTCTACTGACTTAATCAATTTCCTAATCCAAACCAAAGTAACGCTTTGCAAAAGAGAGCCCCCCCCCCAAATATACATTTCCCTCCATCACGCTTCATTTCCCTTCATCACGCAGACGTTGTTTTAATCAATTTCATTCCAAATTTCCAACCCTAAATTTGACAACTTCCGATCTTTCATCTCCGCTGTTTTAATCAATTTCCACGTCTCTGCTGTTCGATCTCTCCTCTCACGGCCAGAGGCGACCGCGTTCCACTGTATTCAACTAGCCGCGTTTCACTGTATTCAAGAAGCGTCGCGATGAGGTGAGCGCTCGATTTTATTTTTTGAATTTTCTAATTGGTTATTAGTCTGTTTTATGATTTTAGGGTTTTTGTCGTTTATTAACTTTGGTCGAACAGTTTTGTGTTGTATTTCACTTCTCTTGCCTTTTTTCCTTTTCTTTTCGCTTCTTTTGTAGATTGTTTTAGCAGACATTGAACATGTTGCTAAATGCAGTCATGTGTGCCGTATGTACATTATTATCCATATGAATGAATCTGATGATATATGGGTGACAGCTAAATAGAGTTGTAAATATAGGAGCAAATTATGAAATTTTAAGTTTGGGAAGCTACTCTTATTATATGCTCGGTTTGCTGATGGATTTGGTAATCACAGTTCTTATGGTTGTCATTCTAGCAAGTCCTCATTGATTAAAGTGATTAAAGTTTGTACATATGCAGTTCATGAATCTTAACATGATCAATTTGTATAATAGAAAATGGGCAGGACTATGAAAAAGAGAAAGCGCACTGACATGCAAAAAAAAGTCAAAGACCCCAAATCTACACCAAACAAACTTATTGCAAGAGATAATGAGATTCATAACGAAGACAACCCACAAGAATTGGAAAACGATCAGTTGCAAAATGAACAAAACAACAATGCTCAACTACATGACAGCCCACAAATAGTCGAAGACAATGCAATTCAGCCGGAAGAAAATATTGAAGGTGCAGTGAATGATGAGAGACATATGCAAGGTCGCGATGCATGCCTAAATGGGGAAAAAAGAGTAGAGGACTAACTAAAGTTAGAAGGCTTCCATTTAGCTCTCAGGAGGTAATCGAAGTTGAATTTAATGGTGCAGGTGAAGCAATAGGAGATGCGTCAATCAAGTTGTCTTCCTTTCTAGGACCGCTTGTACGAGAAGTGGTTCCGGTTACATTAACTGATTGGAGGCAGCTTGGTGATGATTTGAAAGATGTTCTATGGGAAAACATTCAGGTGACATATATATTTTTATCTACAGCTTATTTAACTAATAAATGTTTTACCTGAAAATATGTTTTAATATCAGTTTGAGTCAAGCTGTCCCATACAGAAATTTATGATGTTCATTTTCAACGGTTTTAATGCTTCAACTGCTACCTGCTTTTTTCTTCTGTAGTTAAAAGCTCAATTATTATTATTAAAAATCAACTACTTATGTCTGTACAACCATTTTCTCTCACTAAGTCCTAATCAAAATTTTTATTTAATAAAATAGTCTATTTATGTATGTACAACATCTTATGTCTGTATAAGACAAACTTATTGATTTTTAAACTTAGTCTGTACAACATCTGGAAATCGTCATGTCACTATTCGTCATGTCTGTACAGTTATTCGTCATGTCACTTTGTCGTCGTTGCAACCACAATTTTTTTACCACCCAGTTATCCCTAATTCTGTAGTTTGCCACTTTCCTTCTCCGACCATATGCTCTGAGTCTTATGTTTCCTTCGCACTTATTCTGACATGCCACTTTTTTGTCAAATTGCTATATGAAGTAAGCCTCCTGAAATTATGCTCCTCTCTGTCTATCACTTCCCTTACCTATTTTAGTTGTATCATAAAGTTAGTAAAATTTTATCCCTTGCTGTTACACAGTTTACAAAATGTTTTTTACTATAACTTATCTGCATAACCTGTTAGATTGTACTTTGTTTGGTGTATAAATTATTCGAAGTTATAAACCACATGACCGTATAGGATAGGGCAGCTGTAATGTAGCAGCCACTGTCGTTCAAGTCAGATTATTCTTTAAACATATGCATCATTTTTCATTTACGCATCAACTGCAATGCTTTTTGTTCGTCTTTACCACAAAATTATTATGTCTGGCTGTCAGTTACATATTCGTTTATTTCGCGTATCGCTGCATTATCACACCTTGCCTGCGGTTACAAAGTTTCAACTAACTATCACACTGCGTTAGTATGTAAACTACAGTTAACAAAATGTAAGCCGCTTATTGTACAGTATAAAACAGACGACTGTATAGGACATGGAAAATGTTATGTCGCATCGACTGTACTTCAATTCAGATTAAGCTTGAAACAAATGCGCCATTTTTTCATTTATGCATCAACTATTTTGTTAATAAGTTTCAAAAATAGTCTGCTTTGCAAAATTGATTTTAAACTTAGTCCTAATCAAAAAAAATTCATTCAACAATTAATAACTAATTTTTGATATTGTTATAAATTTTTCTCTATGAATTGGTCCCAATATTGGATTTGGGTGACCATTAAATCAGTCCCTTAATTTATATAACAAATGCTAAGCATGGCTAAAAGCAAGTGTTGCTTCGTTATCAACTGTAGATGAACTGGTGCCACATGAAAATTAAAAACTATATTTAAAAAGAAATTAGCAGGCACACTTGTTTTAAGGAGGGAATCCTTATGATTCTTTTAGTTCGATTTAAATGGTTTTATTTTTATTTTTTTAAAGTCAAAATGAATAGATTTTGAGTTTCAAAAAGCAAAAAAAACTTATATAAATTGATCAGGCATTGGCAAATTGAATTGATGTGCCCCTAATTTGATATTTATTTCTTAATTAATTATTTGCTGATTTCATGAATTTTATCGAAACCGTACACACACTCTTTAATTAATAAATGCTTAACAAACTAGTTATGGCACAGCGCATGCATCTTTAATAATTTGTAAACTTTATTTTAGAATGGCATCGTTATACATATAGTCATACCAGCTTCAAAATACAATTGTAAAATAAAATAAAATAAACTATATTTGAATATCAGTTTCCAAGCACAATAAAACTTCTGCCAAAATATATATAGTTTGATGCAATACTTACTTTATTCATCACTTCCATACTAAAGTCTAAGTTCGTTCATACTTCATGTACTGATCGTGGTTACACAATACCAGGTTCCAGATATCATGGGTAGATTTTTTTCCCCCTTCTTTATCCCCTTTAAAAAAAAGTTTTCAGATAGAGAACCGTACAACAGTCTTAATCAGATTGTTTAAAAAGCCTAAGGCATTAATTATGTTCCGAGGAATATGTAACGGTTCCTAACTGACACTTCCCATCCATATATATCTTGACTAGTAACTAACATTTTTGAATATTTAACCTTCTGAAATGTTACTTAACTGAAACCAGTCTGGAGGCATAGCTGAGTATATGATGCAATATGCATGTTAGCTTTATTCTTCCAATAGTGCAATCTTTTAGAATACATAACAAGTATCAGATATATACCATTTATAATAGACGTACAAACAAATATTTTATATTGTTGCTGAGTGTTATGTAGGTAAGAGCACCCATTATTACTTTTTGACACTTGTTATGAAAAATGTTGCAAGCGAGGTTTAAACTGGATGCAGATTGGCAAAAAACATTGATATTTAAGCAACTGGGAGGTATTTGGAGGGCGTCAAAATGTAGACTAGTTCGCCAAATAGTAAAAGCAAAGTCCATGGAGGAAAAACTTCAGTTGAAACCAAGTAACATCAAAAGTATGACTGAATGGAAGAAATTTGTAAAGTCAAAAACAAGTGTGGAATTTCAGGTATTTTTTATTACTGTTATCTATTTTTTTTGTAAAAGTTTAAGAACATAAACGATATTAATAATGTATTCAAATCTCTTATTTCAGGCATTAAGCATGAAGAACAGAGCTATTAGAGACAAACAGTTGCCACATACATGCAGTCGTAAAGGAATGGCTCGACTTGCTGAAGATATGGTAAAAAAAGAGTAATTTTATTTACTGTAATATTTGCGAACTTCTTAGTTAATACGTTTGTTATTTGATGTTCTTTTGAATGCAAAAAAAGTAGAGTGGCGATTGCTCTTTCGTCACGAGAAGTCAAGTTTGGATCAAATCTCGCATACGGAAAAACGGTGAACCAGTGAATATGACTGTGCAGATACTATAGTAAGTTGATAAAAACTTGTGTTTATAGCATATATTTAAATGTATATAAGGTCTCATATGCATATGCACTTTCATATATACATGGTTTTAAAAGCATTCAGTTTCAAATATCTTTATTTTAAAAGTGTGGAGTCTCCTATATGACTAGTTTGCATGTATAAATCTGAAGTATAGTTTTACATAAAGCAATTTCCATACAAGTCTATAATTTGCTATATGCAGTCTATAATATTGTATCGAGTTCATCATCCTCACTTTGTCCATAGCGTACATGCTCTTAATCGAGTTTAGTGCTTCTTTTCCTCCACATGCTACTATGTACTGCTGCGCTATGTATTTCGCCATGGACGCTTCCTAAACATAAGTTTCAATTCTGAATAAAGTCTTAGTAAATAAATGTACAAATGAAAGTAGTTAAAGAAAGAGATAGTACAAATGATATTGTGATTTTCCATACACAATTAAATGATATTTTCTTTATGTTAAATGATATTTTCTTTATGTTACTTAAATGTAGGACATACTTATGGGATTTTCCATACACAATATTTATAACTATGTGCATTAACTTTTGTAGAAAAAGATTAAACAAGTTGAAATTGTTCCACAATCGAGCTCGGTAATCAATTACAAAGAAGATGCACTTTCTCGAGTATTGGGACAAGATAGACCGGGTCGATTAAGAGCAATGGGAAGAAATATGAACATCAGTAGGGCTACTTTAGCACAGGTTAAGGATAAGCATACAATGCAACTCGAAAGAATTTTTTTGGAGTTAGAGCAGAAATTTCTCGTGATGGTGAAAAATCAGGTTTGTTCTCACTTGTACACCTTCTGCTTTCACATTGAGTTCTTTTACGTTCACAATGAACCCTAAACCTAGTTAAGCAATATATATATGAAAATAACAACTTCAATTGTAAATTATTGTTCAAGTTCAAAAATTTATACGTTTAATTTGTGAAGACCATGGCATGTGGTGAAAAATTGAGGATTGATAACAATTCAACACCACGGTGCGCTGCGGAAGCGATTTCAATTCAAGACCTAGTATTGCCTATTTAGATACCAATGACAGTTAAAAGGAATTATGAAATCTCACAAAAAAAAATAACAGAAATAAGAGACAGAAGATTTAACGTGGTTCGGATATGAATATCCTACGTCCACGGAGACCCAACAAATTTTTATCTCACTAAAGAAAAGAGTACAAGAGAGGAAAGAATAATGGTGGATACTACACTTTGCTTGTTTCTTATGAAGATGTAATTCCTTCATTTATATAGACTCATGAAGGAGTTACTTAGGGATTAAGAGAATAATTTACAGATTATGTTTTTGAAACCTTTACAAATATCCATGATTTAATTTCTACGTAAATGGATAATGGTGATTGGTTTCCATAATTTTCCTTGATTGAATCTCCATCAGCAATTTCTTTCTTCATATAACAAATTGACTAATTAATTGATTTCCTTCAAAATATCCTTCCATTAATTGATTTGATTGAATCAATTAATCAATTTCTTTCCTCTTTAACAGATATTTGAATCATTCAATTTCAACACTCCACCTTGATTCAAATATAACAATCTCTCTTCATCATCTTATCATCAGGCAATCGACATATAAGTTGTTGGGTCTAGCGCCCCATGGCGCTCAAGTAACGGGTATCAAACTGATCAAGTTTGAGCAATGCTCAAACTTGTCCTTAGGAAGTGACTTTGTCATCATATCTGAGGGGTTGTCTGAAGTATTCACTTTCAACAACTTGATCTTACTCCGTTCTTCCTCCAGCATAAGAAAGAAACCTCTAACATCGATGTGCTTCGTTCGTGAACTATAAGCCTGATTATGAACAAGATGAATTGCACTTTGACTGTCTGAAAATAGCTCCACGGTCTTCTGCACCATAAAAAGATCATCCAACAACTGAAGTAAATACAAACCCTCCTTAGTTGCTTCAACAATCGATATCAATTCTGCTTCGGTAGTTGACAAAGCTACAATAGATTGCAACTTTGATCTCCATGAAATCGAGCCTATGCCAAGTGTAAAAACATAGCCCGACACTGACTTCCGTGCATCTCTATCCCCAGCATAATCTGAATCACAGTATCCTCTAAGTGAGATGTCGCCATCCACTCCACCATATAACAAGCCAACAGATGAAGTGCCTCTAAGATACCTAAGTATCCACTTTACTACTTGCCAATGTTCCTTTCCTGGGTTAGACATATATCGACTTACAACACCCACTGCGTGGGCCAAATCTGGTCTAGTGCATACCATGGCATACATAAGACTACCAATAGCACTGGAATAAGGTATATCAGCCATATACCTTTTATCTTCTTCCGATGTGGGAGATTGGTCTTTTGACAATTTAAAATGAGAGCCTAATGGAGTACCAACCGGTTTGGCTTTCTCCATTCCAAATCGAGTGAGGACCTTCTCGATGTATTGCGCCTGAGTGAGTCTCAACTCTCTCCGCTTTCTATCTCTACAAATCTCCATACCCAATATTCTTTGTGCTTTTCCCAAATCCTTCATATCAAACTCCTTGCTAAGTTCAGTTTTCAGCTCCATAATTCTTACCATACTCCGAGATGCAATTAACATATCATCTACATATAACAACAGATATATTAAATCATTATCACATCTCTTGAAATAAACACACTGGTCTTTGAAGCTTCTAGAATATCCTTGTGAAAGCATAAACTTATCAAATCTCTTATACCATAGTCTTGGTGACTGTTTTAGTCCATATAGAGATTTGTTAAGTTTACAAACATAGTCAGGCCTGCTACTATCAATGAACCCCTCCGGCTGCCGTAAATAAATTTCTTCATCCAGATCACCATGCAAGAATGCAGTTTTGACATCTAGTTGCTCCAACTCCATATCATAATGAGCCACTAATGCCAATAGAATGCGAATGGAGGTATGCCTAACAACTGGAGCAAAAATGTCATGATACTCAACTCCCTTTTTCTGAACATACCCCTTTGCTACTAACCTTGCTTTATATCTGAAATTTCCATCGCCGCCGTCTTTTACTCTATAGATCCACTTACAACCAATAGCTCTCTTGTTGGCGGGAAGAGGCACCAAATCCCAAGTATGATTTTTCTGCAAAGATTCAATCTCCTCTTCCATAGCAACTAACCAACTGGAACTGTCAACTAAAGCAATAGCGTCTCTATAATCTCTGGGTTCATCATGGACAACATTCAAAGCATATGTTGCCATGTCATCGAAGTCAATGTCTTCGATGCTCAATCCAACAAAATCATTAAGCCAATTAGGCTTCTTCTTCTGTCTAACAGGTCTGATCTCTGAACTAGCTCCACCTTGAGTCTGATCCTCTGTACTAATCTCTGTACTTTCCTCATCAACCACGGTGTCATCGGAAACACCTTCAGAATTTCTATGAAAAGGAACAGTAGATGACTTACTTTGTGTTTGGTATTCTTCATTTGTCCTCTCATTGTCATCTGATGAGGAAGGCTCCACCTTCAACATAGCCTTCTCATTAAAAGTCACATGCCTGCTGGTAACAATCTTCCTGCTAATAGGACACCACAATCTATATCCCTTCACTCCTCTTCTATAACCTAGAAAGATACACTTGCGAGCTCTAGGTTCCAGCTTTCCTCTGCTCTCATGTACGTAAGCTGGACAACCAAACACTTTGAGGAATGAATAGCTAACAGGCTCTCCTTTCCATACTTCTTCTGGGATCTTCATGTCTATGGCGGTAGAAGGTGTGCGGTTGATGAGGAAAGCCGCCATAGATAAAGCTTCTGCCCAAAATCCCTTTTTCAACTTTGCAGTCAATCTGAGGCAACGAATTCTCTCCAATAATGTCCGATTCATTCTTTCAGCAACTCCATTAGACTGAGGGTCGCCAGGTGTGGTGTAATGCCTCTTAATACCTTCAGACTCACAATAATCGATGAATTCCTGTGATACAAATTCACCGCCGTTATCTGAACGGAGAACTTTCAATTTCTTTCCTGACTGCTTCTCAACTGTAGATTTCCACTTTCGAAACCTGTCAAAAGTTTCACTCTTTGACTGTAGAAAATATACCCAAACTTTACGAGAGAAATCATCTATAAATGAAACGAAATACCTGGCTCCACCTAAGGAGGGGCAAGGGGAAGGTCCCCAAACATCTGTGTGAACATACTCTAAGACAGCCTTTGCCTTATGCTCTCCAGTACCAAAAGAAATCTTCGTCTGCTTCCCAAGAACACACTCTTCACAAAAGCCAAGCTTTGAATGATGAACACCATCAATCAAACCTCGCTTTCTCAACTCATCCATGCTGCGCTCACCAATGTGACCCATCCGTAAATGCCATAATCTGGAAGAGTCCGAATCAACAGAAGTGACAGAAGCTGATTCGCCAACTACAGTAGTGCCCTTCAAAAGATAAAGATTTCCTGCCCTTACTCCTTTCATAACTATCATAGAACCTTTTGATATTTTCATCTTCTCTCCTTCAACTACAATCTTCAAACCAAGCCTACTCAGAGCCCCAATAGATATCAAACTTCTTCTCAAATCAGGTACATGTCTAACATCTGTAATAGTACGAATAACACCGTCAAACATTCTAACCTTCACACTACCAACACCAATCATACGGCAAGAAGCATCATTGCCCATCAGAACTTCTCCTCCATCAATCTCACGGTAAGTGGAGAAACAGTTCCTATCAGGTGTCATATGATAGGATGCGCCAGAATCGATCAGCCATAGGTTGCTCTTCCCAGAAGAGCCAGAAGCTGTAAACACATCGGTATCACTCTCTGTATCTGACTTCTCAGCGGTAGATGCTGAAGCTTGCTTTGGGTCTCTTCTTCTACCTTCAAGCTTGGGACAAGTTGCTACAAAGTGCCCTGGCCTTTTACAATAATTGCAAGTCAATTTATTAGGCCCCCTAGACTGAGACCTTGATTTATTTCGACCTCCACCATATTTTGACTTGCTTTGGCTTCTTCCTCTCTGAACAGATAAGCCCTCCGTATCACTGTCTAAACTAGTGCTTGCTAATCTATCCCTCAACACTTCATTATGAAGTCCAGCTTTAACATCAGATAGGCTAATTTTACTACGACCATAAATCATAGAATTAACAAAAGCAGTGTACTCCTTAGGCAAGGAACATAAAAGGATTACCGCTTGAGCCTCATCTGTAATTTCAACTTCCGCTGCCTTCAAATTCATTACTAAGGTGGTTAGGGCATCCACATGCCCCATGAGATCAGCTCCAGGCTTCATTTTGTACGAATAGAGTTGTTGTTGCAGAATTATTCTGTTAGTGAGAGACTTGTCCTGATATGCATCAGATAATGCATCCCATAATTCCTTTGCTGTTTTCTTTTGAGAAAATTCTCTAAGAACCTCATCTGAAAGACTTAGCTGGATGGTAGTTAGGGCTTCATCTTCCATCTCTTCTAAAGTTTCACTATCTAACTCTTTCAGCTTCTCAGGCGCAAAAATTATCTTAAAAGTCTTCTCCTTCTTCAATACAGCCTCCATCTTCATCTTCCAAGTTCCAAAGTCTCCTTTTCCATCAAAACGAGTAAGTCCATAATTGACCCCAGATCTACCAATAGATTTACTTGAAGTAGCCATTAATATCCAAACGGAACAATAACACCAGCTCTGATACCAAACTGTGGTGAAAAATTGAGGATTGATAACAATTCAACACCACGGTGCGCTGCGGAAGCGATTTCAATTCAAGACCTAGTATTGCCTATTTAGATACCAATGACAGTTAAAAGGAATTATGAAATCTCACAAAAAAAAAATAACAGAAATAAGAGACAGAAGATTTAACGTGGTTCGGATATGAATATCCTACGTCCACGGAGACCCAACAACTTTTTATTTCACTAAAGAAAAGAGTACAAGAGAGGAAAGAATAATGGTGGATACTACACTTTGCTTGTTTCTTATGAAGATGTAATTCCTTCATTTATATAGACTCATGAAGGAGTTACTTAGGGATTAAGAGAATAATTTACAGATTATGTTTTTGAAACCTTTACAAATATCCATGATTTAATTTCTACGTAAATGGATAATGGTGATTGGTTTCCATAATTTTCCTTGATTGAATCTCCATCAGCAATTTCTTTCTTCATATAACAAATTGACTAATTAATTGATTTCCTTCAAAATATCCTTCCATTAATTGATTTGATTGAATCAATTAATCAATTTCTTTCCTCTTTAACAGATATTTGAATCATTCAATTTCAACATGGCATGCCTTCCATTTTTACAGCAGAAATCACACCAATT
Source organism: Allium fistulosum (assembly GCA_030737815.1). Taxonomy (NCBI): domain Eukaryota; kingdom Viridiplantae; phylum Streptophyta; class Magnoliopsida; order Asparagales; family Amaryllidaceae; genus Allium; species Allium fistulosum. The sequence continues at coordinate 75,485,151 of CM060903.1, forward strand.
CAAGTAATTTTTACTTAGACTGGAAGGAAGGATTGATGGAAAACTGAGTTGAAAAGAGAGGTTGAAGAAAGGATTTGGAATGGACAGGCTATTTAATTTGAAAGGTTTTTCCTACATGCACAATTTGAAATTGCGCAAGTAGGATTTTCTTTTCTTTCTCTTTTTTTTAATGAAAAAAGTATAACTTAATAGCACTAAGTAGATATTATATTTTTCTTAAAAAAGCAAGTAGGAAGTAACTAAGTAAGTTATCGAGGATATATTAATAATTTAATATTATATTAAATTTTCTATCTAATTATGCGAGCTTTGTAGAATTAATTTTGCTGCGGCTACTAAGTAGATAAGTCTTTTGTTATTAATAACATAATAACTGGCAGCCAGTTCTAAGTGTTCACCGCAAATAACGATTTAATAACTTTGAATATCGTTGAACGTGGAACTGATATATATATATATATATATAAAGGAGACCTGACTCACTAAAAACATAAACATACACGGTTATTGGATTATAATTGGAGAACGATCCTGCTTCTTTCTTTTTAATGTTCTAAGGATGGTAAATTTAATTAATGAGTGATTCTGCGAAAATTGAATATTTACATTGTTAATCCCAACCATTTGAATAAAAACAAAGAAAACAATAGTGATGATTCCTTTTAATGAAGCACATTTTTTTTCGTATTGGAAATAGAAATTTGTAATTTTTTGTAGCAGCCTTTAAAAACTTAAAAATAAAAATTAACAATTGTACGTTTTGCGGTGAATATGCATTTGATAATATGGGATTAGCAGTACATTGATAAAATGCAATGATCACCCTCAATATTTGAATATGCAATAGATCCACCTACACTTTTGCATTATTATGTATAGGATATAAACCTAAATAGCACAATCTGGAACTATTACTTAATTCAACTTATAAGAAGAATACAGTGTATAACAGAACGCATGACGTTTCATGCAACTTATATACACTCAGCAATAACAAACGCTTCATATGCACATATAATTGGGTCGTAGAAGAAAATTGTATATTTCTTATCGTTTGGATCACAACATCAAAATGATCACATATCTACTATGAACGAATTTATTGAGTCTAATACATGAACAAATTTAAAATAGCCATATGCTCGAATTTCCAAAATATAGCAAGACTGTTCCCATAGTACTTTTTCCATTTTACTGCATCTCTCAATTATCAAATACTCACATCATGTTGTCGATAAACATTATCAATTTCTCAATTTAGTATCCAATAAGCATGATGATGTTTAAATCATTTTTAAAATCCATAAAATAAAAAAATATAGCAAGACTATGGGAACAATACTATGGGAACCACATATCATCATCAACAGTCTTGCTATATTTTTTCTTAAATGTACTATGGGAACTTCCAAAATCATATGCTCGAATTCTCGTTTTGCTATATCGTATGCTAAAAGTTCAGTTAATTTCTTAATTCATTTTCCATTTTTCATGTAGCCATGTGAAAATGTTTAACAGCCCCAATGATATAAATAAGGTATTTAACTACCTGCTTTGATTTTATCGTGAGTGTGAACTCATGTTGAACTGCATTTATTTATAAATAAGGTATTTAACTACCTGCTTTGATTTTTTTTATACACTTTGTATCATGTACATGAAGTAGTGAGATCAAATACTTTCATTTTTCATCAACTTCTATTAATTAATTCTTCGATTCAATATCTCGGTTTTGCAGGGTAGAGACAGCTGGACAGAAGTAAACACACCTCATGTACGTTGTATTATTGATCTCACATCATTTTTATTTATTTTTTTCAGTAATTAATATCTTATTCTTTTTGATTAATTACAGTGCAAGTATGATAAAAAAACTCCAGAAATGTGATTTATTGGATTGGCGAGGGAATGAAGATATTGTTGCCGAAGGAAGAGTCGTGTCGAAGGATCCAAACAACCTTGTTAATAACATTCCTTTAGGACCGGATGCTATGGTAATTCTAATAGACTTACCAAAAAAGGCAGATGTTTTTTATGGAGACCTACATCTAGGTTCACACTTATTGGGGAAGCAAAGGATGATTTAGTGGCATGGCCAGCGAATAGAGTTGTTTTACATCCAAGTGATCACCTTGAAGAAGAAGAGGACGTGGTAAACAATTTTCTTTAGGAATTGATATATTATTTTAAAATATACAACTTTTACTGAGTAAATCATTTTTCTCTAATAGAGTAAAAGTGGCAACTTAGAATGCAAATGCAAAATTTATGATTGGGGAGGGAGCAAAGAATTAGTGGCTAAAGGGCGATTACACTCGAGTGACTCAAATGAAATTATTAATGATCTTCCTCTTGGACCATGCGCCATGATTGTTTGGATAGATAATCCAATAAAAAAAGATGCTTTTTTGTGGAGGCCAGCCCCTGCAATGATACATGTTGAAGAAGCTGTTGGTAGGAAGGTAGCATGGCCTGAGTCCCAAGTAGTTGTTGAGATGGTTAATGTTTCAGCATCTCCTACGCCTCAGACCATAGTGCAAACATTTATGGTACTTGATTTTTATGCACTGTCATGTCTTTTAAATTATGTTTTTATAATGATTAATCGATATATTTTATCAACATAAACCAACTACAACATATCCTTTTTGTTAATTTACAGACGGCAAATTCAAGAACGAACAATAAATGCAAGCTGATGGATTTATCAAAAAAGGAAAAAATAGTTGCTGTAGGACGTGTAGAGTAACCTGATCCAAAAGCACTGGTCCATTTTAAACCACTGGGACCAAATGCAGTCAAAGTTTGGATAGAGGTTGTCAAAGAGCCAACTGCTGTGCTATGGAGACAAACATCTGAATTACAATACATGGAAGACGCCATTGGTTCTATAATAGCTTGGCCTGCTGCACACGTTGTAATGACATGAATTTTCAGTAAGTATAATCTACTTTGTTTATAAACATATATATATATATATATGTATGTATGTATGTATGTATGTATAAGGTCTAGCTTTATTTGCCAAGTAAATTTAGAGGGCTAGCTTTATTTGCCAAGTAAACATCCATGAATTTGGTTACTCCATAAATTTAGAGGGCTAGTTTTATATGCCAAGTCAAATTGTATGGAAATCATGTGGCAGTGGCAGTTATATAGATGATAGCTAGGCAGGATATAAAAAGGAATACTGGTGATTGAAGTGATTAAGCAGTCTAGTTGGTGATAGGCAGTGGGTGATTGAAGTGATTGCGTGATTGCGTTGTGGATTGTAGGGGGTGAGGAGGTGAGCAGCAGTATAGTTGAAACTGGGTTGTAAGTTGATGGACAAGGGCTGGTGTTGATTTTGGGTCTGGCGTGGGAGATAAGGTTGTTGTTTTGATTGGATGGAGGCATGGTGATGGTAGGTAAATATTTTAGGTTAGGGAGTTCTTTGAGGAATTTCTGGAAACATGGAAAATAAAGTAGTGATGAATGTTGCCTATATTTGGCAGTGGAGTTGTTTGACGTGTTTGGTCTTTGTTGCGGGGTGATTGAAGAGGGATGGTTGGAATGGTTTGGCTTGTTCAGTTGCAGTGATATGTAGGGTGTGATTGAAATTGGTGATTTTGGTTAAGAGAGGTTATTTGACTGAAATGGGCAGGCCATGAGTGAGGAATGTTGTAGAGATTTAGACGAGGGTGAAGTGGAAGTTAGTGAAGTAGTGGAAATTTTTGAAGTAGTGACAGATTGAATAGTTGGTAGTTTTAATGAGTGGTTGGAAGGTTTCTGTTATGATGATGTGAGGCAGTTTGTATGATGAAGTGCAGGCAGCTACGGATATGGGAGATGTTGAGGTGTGTATTATTAAATATGGTCCTAGTGAATTTTATAAAATTTTGCCTTCGGACCAGCCGGACTTGGAGAAGAATCATCTATAATGCTCATGATTGCATTTCTTATTTCATAACTATTTATTCTGTCATTTAAATAAAATTTCCCATACTCTGAAATGATATTCCTACAAACAAATTTTTGGCATCACTTTACATTTGCTCTTATTGAAAAGGTTCTCATAATACACAACTGCTTTCTCACCAAATTCATCTGGATTGAACTTTACCATAAACTGTTATACGGTTATTCCAGTTTTTTAGCATTTTTTTACTGGATATCTTCGCATAGGAAAATGCATCCACTTTAGATTTATGTTTAGTATCAACAAATTCCTTATAGATAGCCTTCTCCAAATTTAATCTTTCCTCCTTTAATTTATTCTGCACAACAATTGAATTATCTCACTCCAAAAGTTTTAGCAATTCCGCATATTCATTATGTAAGTCTTCCACCTCCTTTTTAGTACTCTTGTGTCCTTTAGCCTAAAGCTTCAATCTATGCTTGACTGCCTTTAGTTTTTTCAAAAATACATACATGGGGCTCCCTACCACTACCACCCTCCAACTTTACACAAACTGATCCATGTAGTCTTCACGTAGTGGCTTGCTGTTGGAGTGGGTTGAAGTTGGCGATGTTTCTTGATTTTGGGGAATGGGTGGAATGGTGGGGAATGGGTGAAGTTGGCAGGGCAGTTGGATACAACACTATAATAAACAAAATTTATACACATTGTTTATAAGTACGTACTTAATATTTTGAATTTTTTTAGTGGTTCTTGAGTTTTGAATGATTAATTACATTCCTTGATTGAAGGGCGCAGTGAATGGTAGACACATAAAACAAGTAGAAGCCATAATTTTCGAATATACATGATACTGTCCAAAAGTAAATTAGCTATCTGACTTAATAAAAGTCAGTTGGCTACCAACTTATGCCAGAATTTTTGATGTAGATTCAAATGGATGTAACATGTACGAATATAAAATGAGACATGCAATAATATGCAATAATTTAGTTTTTTGTTACATGTAAAAACATCTATCATTAATTATGTATCGTTCTTAATGTAATTATTTATCTTATTTGCAGGTGTGTGAAAGAAGAAGATACTAAAGTTGTGATCTTCATTTTAATGCAAACAATCAAATATGTACTTGTTTTTTTTGTTAAACTATGCTACTATTTTTTGGGGTGTGTTTAAAATATTTGCTACTACGTTTTGATGTGTATGAATATTTGGTATGTTTAATGTAATGTGTTACATCTCTATATTTATTATCTTTTATGATTATTATTGTGCTTTTTGATATTGGTATTTAATACTGCAGTTTATTAGTAGAATGCAGAAAATTTTTGAATTGTGAAATTAAATTATAGCACTTCAAAACCGCTATAATATTTAATAGCGCCTAATGTCCGCTATCAAATCTGTTAGTATTAAAGATGCAGACCATAAAAAGCGCTATGGTATTACAAAAAGCGCTATAAATAATGATGAATGATAGGTCAGTAAGCGCTATAAAATAAGATATTATAGCAGAGTACAAGCGCTATTGTAGCTGACTTTTTATAGCGGCATTTTGGAGTTGTGACAAGTCACCGTCTACAATAACCTGTTCAAATACAGCGCTAATAATCCGCTATTAACACTTTCTATAGCGCAATATTAGTGTTATCTTAGAAAAACAAAAAGTATTTTGTGGCTAATAACGAATTTCATAGCGGGCTAATAGCGCTGTGATATTAATCAATAATGCCTATTTTGCCGCTATAAAAATAAATAACATAGCGCAATATTTGCGCTATGAAATTAACAATTTTTATAGCACTTTTTTGTGCTATCTAATGTTGGTTGTTTTTAATCACATGTCGTTATACAACGTTTATCGAACCGCTATAATATCCTTTAATAGCGTTTTTCAAGCGCTATCATAGGGTCTTTTTGTTGTAGTGTATCCTCTAACAATTAACAATCTAAAGATATGAATTAAGAGTATGAAATATAAATGAAAAACAATGACAAAAATAATTTGAGTGGTGAACATACATTTATATATATATATATATATATATAATATGAATATTATCATTTGAAGCTTTGAAATTACAAAAAAGTCTATGCTAAATGTTAGTACTCTAAACTACAGTTTCAGAGGTCCTAGGTTCGAACCCAAAGACACCAAAATTATGTTGCTACCAATTTCACTATTTTATTTACCAAAAGCATTCCTTGGAACAAAAAGATGATATAGATTTTTATTATGTACAATTGCATGCACGAGTACTGGTACTTATAAGGACAATCTGCTCAAGTGACAAGTGGTAAGATGTTCTAGATGAAGGTTCTAGATATCTTAGGTTCAAACGCTCCAGTTGATTAGAGATTTAGACAACCTTGGAATTAGCCTAATGCATTGTGAAAGCAAAATCTACTTGCTAATCACTATGCTTAAAAATGTAAAATGAGGAAGAAAGCGAGCAAAGAAAATAACGCCAAATATAGAGTGGTTCAGCAAGCTTGTCTATGTCCACTATGAAGATCTTTTACTATATTTCTCTTTTGCAATTACAAGGGATTACAAGAGAATAATAAGAAATAAAGAACTTAAGACTAAAAAGGTAGCTAATCTTAAGTACTTTGGGATTTAACTTGATGTGGGGAGAGATCTAAAAAGGGATAAGATTTCTAAATTTTCCAAACCTACTGAAGTGGCGATGAATGGGTTATTTATAGTGATTAAAATGGATGATGAATGGTTGATATTGCACAATAGGTGGGAAACATACCCGGCCGTTGATCTGGTTGCATTGGTAGATGGGATATAATAGTAAAGATGGAAAGGAACGAGTGGCTAAGAAGCTTGCCGATGGCAAGCTACAGGAGTAGGCACACTTCTAGCCACTTTGCTACAGTATCTTGTACAGTTGGTTGTACGACTTGTCATTACTGGGTGGATAGGCTTATTTGGGGCTAGCTTGATTTTGAGTTGACATGAGTGGATTGGTCTAGGATTAGTCGGGGCGGCTTGGATTGGGTCGGGCTAGGTTTAATTGGCTTGATAATTACTTGCGAGAAGATTGAGTAACATTTTACCCCCCAAGCTGGTATCTTTGAGCAAGGATGGGCTTGTCATTTCATAAAGGTACTGTTATCCAGCCCCTTTGTTATGTATTTAGTGTGTGTCTCATGTGGCACTGTGCTATTGGCCGCAACGGTGTGCTTTTTCAAACGTGAAAAAAGGCTCATATTTCCAACATGAAAGAAAAGACCGTTGTTTTCTTTACATCTAGACGGTCGAGATTTGAAGGTGATTTGAATCCAATGGCTAAGATCGATGTGGTAGGTTTATAAAAGCCACCTCTCTCCTTCTCCCTTCTCTCTTTACCGAAAGTGAAATCTGCAAGTAAAAAGCTTTAGTAATTCAAATAGCTTCCAACTTTCTCAACTCCCTTCAACAAAAAGTGAGTGCCTTCATCTCCGTCATCGTAGGCATCGTCGCCACGGCAAACCCTCGAGCTTTTCGCCATTATTCAATGTTTTCTGATATTGTTGTTATTTTTGTAATGATTTGACTTCATTCATTTGAGTTTGCTTGTGGTTGGAATTTTTTTAAATATTTGATGGTTGTATCTACCCTAGTCTGTCTGTGCACAATTAGTAGGGTAGCATACTTTGAGTAGTTGGAAGTCCCTTGATTTGATCAACTTGTTGTGGTTGATAAACTGGGTTGGTTCATGGACTTGGATGCAAGCATTGACCATGTAACCTTAGACGTCAAAGCCGGCGTATGATATTCGGCTTACTCCAACACATGACAGCCGGGTTTACTTGTGTTGGTTTTCTATTAGGCGATCTCCACATGAACCTAAGCATTAAGTAGCTTGAAGATTATACTCTGGTGACACACTGAAAAAACAAGTGGCAGGCAGTCTCGACATGAACCTAAGTATTGAGTAGCTTGAAGGTTACTATTGGTTGACATGGTGCAAGAAGATTGGGTTGTTCGAAGGTTCTCCAAGGTGACACATTGCTAGTTGAGAGTGGCATACGTACTCGGCATGAACCTGAACATTGGGTGGTAGTCCCCTACAATGAAGTGCGAAACATCCCCACCTCTATACCCATACCATCCTAGAGTATTACTGAGTAATACTGTCAAATAATACAGAGAATGAGGCAATATGAGGTACACACGTGAATAACCCCTTAGGCTAACACTGGTATGTATTTAAACATCAAATGAATAAATCACCTATATGCAAACAATATCGGCATAAATCAATAAGCACACGTGCCTCCAGGATAGAATAATACACAATATATAATGAATATCCGAGAATACGGAGTCAGAATCGCAATGATAATATATAATACTGAATATGCAAGGTATGTCCAAATACAACGTAAGAATATGCATACATGAAACCATGTAATTCTCAAAATAAATACAACAATATAATATTCTAGTCCCCTCTTTGTCCAGAAAACGCATGAGTTGGTCTCATCGTCTCTGTACCTGAAATGTCTCGAATTAACTCAAGTATTATATAAATAACACACGGGTTATGTAGCGACCCTGAAATTCGAATACTTCGTCTTCTAATACCCGAAACATTTTGAAACATAAATAAGTGTTATAAATATGATTTTATAACCTTATTAGACATCATTTAATCAATGAATAATGATAAAAAACTTGTTTTTGAAATTTGTTTACAAAAATGTATTCTTCGAAGAAAAATCGATAATGTGACTGAAAAACAGTTTATCGGTAAACAGTTTTTCGATCGTTATAAGTTGTTTGGACTCTTTTGCACTTGTCTAATGATCAAATGAACACATTAATAACTAATTAGCACTTCTCTTTATAAAGAAATGGAAATTTCTAGAAGCTTCCAAGTGAATAAGAGATATTATCATGTAAAGGGTATAAATGTAAATTTGCTAAAGAAAGTGATGTAAAGGAGAAGTGATGGGTTGTGAGCCTTCCATGGCATGGTGGAGGAGTGAGTGCAAGCTTAAATAGCACTATTTGAAGCCTAGATAAGGAGGGGCATACTCCTTTGAATTCATATCAAAATTTCTACTCAAAATTATCACTCTTTTCATCTCTTTCTCCACTTAAAATTCCTTAAAAAAATATTGAAAATTATCACTCTTTTCATCTCATTATTTTTACAAGTGTTTATTAACTATTCGTAGAGTATTTTAAAGGCGGTTTGAGATTTTTATGAATTTAAAGAGTTAGTTGTGAATTTTTAAAGAAGTGGTTTTTATAAGGAAAACTTGTTTTTCCAAGTTTTAAAGATTTTACAAATTTGTCATTTTAAAGTAATATTTTGGATAAATGTTTTTAAACCCATTATAAGTATTTTTAAGTATTTTAAAAGTATAAACAAATATTTTAAAAAAGGGTTAAGATTTGCTTAGTGGCTAAAAGGTTTGATTGTACAATTACTTCTTGAAAAGTAATTAACTATGCTTAACAATAAAAGCCGAGTGAGGTAGATTTCTCTATTTATGAGAGTTAAGATTGATGTTCGAGTAGGGATGAAGCAATAATGCTTTAACTTATCAAATTCTCACTTGACTAAGGAACATATAAGTTAGAATGTCGAAAATAGTTAATCTTGTTGATTAATTTCTTACTTGTTTATGGAAATCATTCATACTATACTTGACACTAAAAGCTGACAAATAGACTTGTCTATTTGTTAGAGTCAAAAATGAAGTGCCTAGGTAAGGCTTTGATATTCAACCAGTGTTCTAACTTACCTAGCTTCACTCTTGACCGAGTGATAGTATAAGTTGAAATGTCAGAAATGTGTTATGTATACGAATATTGATTTATATAAGCGAACATTTTAATTGGATAGTCTACTATCGATCTTGACCAAATATAACTTAAGAAGTAATCAAAAGGCTTCGTGATTTCATACCAACGAGAACCCCCATGGAGGAATATTGGTACGAAACGTCTCTAGCTTTCACTTATTTCTAAAAGAACTAAAATTGAGTTAACCGAAAATTTATCGATTGGTTTTGAATAGTCCGGGATTGGTAAGTGTTTTACTTACCAAATACCACTTCAAAATTAGTATATGGGTTCTATGTATTGGAAGTGATTGTAAAGGATAATCTATGTGGAGATTCGAGATCTGTTCAAGATGCTCAAATCCATGTATTGATTCGTAATCTGTTCGAGACACTGGAATCCATTTGGGGATTCGTGTTCTATCCGAGTGATGAGAACGTAACCTCGATATCTAAAATGACTAAAAACAGAGCAGGCCTCATAGCTTGGGGTTTGGCTAACCTACGATAGGTGTTAGAACCTTGAATTCTGATGTTTTGATTGTGACAAGTGTATAAGTAAATATTACATGAACTAACCATATTTGCAGAAGAAGATAATGTTTTACTCGAGAAATAATCTAACAGATTGCAGACCAGATTCCAGATAGAAGCTTCAGTAAGAAATATAGTCTACGGTCTGAGTCTAGTAGTTAATACTTGTTAAAATATCTTCGAAGTGGTATATGCACGCACACACAATCTAAAGTATTTTCAAAAAAGAGTTCATATGCTAAAGATTGCATAACATAGTTCATATACAAAAAGTTTTCTGAAAAAATCTTTGATATGGAAAAATAGGCAAATCAGCCGGCTGAAACATATAGTTCAGTCGATTGAATGCCTGTGCACGTGCACAACTACAATTGAATATTTAGACGGCCGAGATTGATGTTTCAACCAGCTGAATTGCATGTCTTTTGCACTAGTTTCTCTCTGATTCGATTTCAATCGATTCAGCTGGCTGAATTATTCCAATCAGACGGCTGAATCTTCATAACAGCTATATTTTGAAAAGACACTTCATTTCAACGAAAAGAAACAACTCTTGATTCAAGAATTTCTTCAATATTCTTTTATGGCTACTTTTCACGAATGATTGCAACTCTTAATCACTATATATAGCCATGAAATCAATTGTTTTACTTACTTAATTCTGATTCTATATCTCATTCTTATTGTCTAACCAATCTTTCCATTTGCATTCAATATTTTTTGTTCTAATCACTTGTTCTTTCAAGCAAGCTTCATTAGTGATTAAATAAACTTTATATCTTCATGAATTACACTATATACCAAAAAGGAGAAGATTGTAGGAAGGGTGTACGTTATCGACTTATCAGTGCTACTCAAGAGCATACTCGGTAAGAAGCAATTTGACTGTTTGTATTGAAAGTCATGTTCGGTTGCTCAGGTGGTTAAAGTCCTATTCTGTTGCTTAGGCGGTAGAAGTCATGTTCGGTTGTTCTGGCGGTGTAATACATGTTCCTCCGGGTCAAGTGAGGGTTTATAGTTAAATTCCAGAAGGAGTCTGGGACTGGATGTAAAATGGGAAGTTCGAACCAGTATAAAAATCTCTGGTGTCATTTACTTTATTATTTACCATTATATTTATATTCCGCACTAGTAGATAACTTAGTTAATATTCCATATTATACGATCCTTAGTCACTTTCATTTGGTATCAGAGCAAGATCATCATATAACCATAGCACAGTTGTTTGATATTCAGTTAATATGGAAAATAACACTAGCACAAGTTTTATTGAAGGTCAATCCACTACACGACCATCACTATTTAACGGTTTGAATTACAATTATTTGTCAACTCGCATGAGAATTTATATGCAAGAAAATAGATATGCTACTTGGAATATCACTCAGAATGAATACACTATACCCATTACACCATATGCACAATGGTCAAACACACAAAAGATAGATGCTACCTCAAATGCAAAAGCCATGAATTTGTTATTTTGTGCTTTAGATAAGAATGAGTTTAATAGAGTTAGCATGTGTACAACGGCTTATGAAATTTGGCGAACTCTTAAAGTTACACATGAAGGAACAAAAAAAGTTAAACAAAGAAAAATATCTATGTTTAAAAATCAGTTCCAAAATTTCAGAATGAAAACAGATGAGACTATAAATGAAATGTATTCTAGATTCCAAGACATATATCATTCACTATTAGCATTAGGAGAAAAATATACCGATTTTGATATTGTTTCAAAAATCCTAAACTCTTTAACAGATGAATGGGAACGAAAAGTCTTAGCTATTGAAGAAGCTAACGATATATCTACCATCAAACCTGTAGAGTTATAAGAAATCTCATGTCGTATGAAGTAAATTTGCAGGCAAAACGAGATCAAGCCCAAGATAGAAAGAATACTTTCCAAGCTGAACAAGAAGATTCAAATTCAGATGAAGATGACATGACATTTATAGAAAAAAATTCAAAAGTTTTTGAAATTTTGAAAGAACAAGAAATTTGAAAACAACAGAAGAGACAACACCAACAAATCATCAGCTTCAAATCTCGAGTGTTATGATTGTCATAAGAAAGGTCACATAAAGAAGGTATGTCCTGATCGAAAGAAAGACAAGTACAAGAATAAGAAGACAAGTATAAGAAGAAGTAAGCATTCTCTGTTACATGGGATGATTCAGAATCGTCTTCATCATCAGATAGTGACACTGACAGTGATTCTGAACAAGCCAATATCTACTTTATGGCTTCAACTAACGATGTAAGTGATCTAACTTTTGACGATTTAATAGATATAAACACCAAATTATTGGATAAACTAAAAGTAGTTAAAAGAAAGTATAAAGATGCTTTAGAAAATTAAACAGAAGTGAAATAGAAGTTGATATGCTCAGAGATGAAAGAAAATCTTAGAAGAAGAACTTGTTAAAACATAAGAATCTTTGTCTAATATATCTTCTCAACTCACTATACTATCAAATGAAATTGAAGTTCAAAAAGAAAAGAATATGACATTAGCTTCAGAAAATCATGATTTAAAATCAAATGTTAAAATTCTTGAATTAAACAATACCATTCTCAAAACTAAGTTAGAGAATATTACTAAAAACGTATCTAACTTTAATAAAGGTAGAGAAGATCTTTCTAAGATCATTAATAATTCTCAAAATACTTTTAATAAGAAAGGGTTAGGATATACAAACTCCTTAAAATCTAGTTCAAAGAGAAATATTTCACCATATAAAAATTTCAATATACATAAAAAATTTGTAAAAGCAAAACCAAAACCAAAGGTTTTCACTCAAAAGAAGGATATTTGCAACACAAATATTATAAAGATTTGGGTACCAAAAACTAATAATAATTCAATTAGAAATAAGTACATTAAGTCTTTTATAAATTTTGTTCATAAAAATGAAAATTTTACTTATAAAAGGGAATTCTTAACCCTTTTGGGTTTATTTCCTAAGATCTAACTCTTAGAATCCTAATAAAAGATGGGTACCAACATCATCTCTATATTTTTTGCAGGTACCAACTAAGAAAGAGGAAAGTGGATAGTGGTTGCTCAAAATATATGACAGGAAACAAAGATATGTTGACTATCATTATTTACTCAGATGGAGGATCCACTACATGAAAGTATGCATTTGACTGCAATTCTGTACATCGTTCAATCGCTACGTGCTGTTAAATGAATGAAACGATGAAAAACTGGATGTAGTTATCTAAAGGCGAGATAATTTTACGCTATGGCGGTAATTATTTTTACTCGGGAAAAAAGCAGGTTCCCTCTCACCACTTCAACAAAACTTTCAGAAGAAATCCATCCCCAAAATTCAATCCCTGCTCTCGCTCTCGTTAATTTCATCCCCAATCCCTATTCTAAAACCTAACATATCCATCATCATCGTGAAATACAAGCTCAAAACTGCCATCATCATCGTAAAGAAAATACAAGCCCTCGAATCCGACAGCGCACGAAACAAATTGTCTTCATTATCGCGAAGAAGAAGAAAATCAGCCATCGTGAGAATCTCAAAATCGGCGAGCTTTATTTTTTTTAGTTCTTGTTTTTGTGGTATTTTAAAATGGTTTATTTCATATTAAAATGTATTATATCTTATTGAACTAGTTTATTATAGTCCTTGTAACGTGAGCTAGAATCAAAACTGTTAAAATGTATACATACTAAAATTGATAGAAATTGGAACTCCCTTTGCATTGTTATTTATTTTCAATTAAATGATAAATAAATTGTGAGTTTTCTGAAGTTATTACATGTAAGCAGGCAAAAAATGAACAAAAAGTTATTTTATTACTACCAGAATTAAGTCTCGTTATCATGGAATTTTACTATTTAAGGTTGTGATGTTGGATACAGAAGATTCATTAAAACAAACATGTAATATTCATCTCTCAACATGAAATTTTGATTCAATTTAGGTTAACTATGTTGTATATTTGTTACCGCTATTCTGTATTTATTGCTATCAAACAGTATAATGAATATTTTCAAAGTTCCATTTTCAGAGTTATTCAATTTAGTTAAAGAAATGAATTAGTACTGATATAAACCTTTCTTGAATGTGTTTTGTAACAAACTTGAGAATCCTTAAATGACTACAAAGTGCTGGCATACTACAAAAGAATGCAGCAGATATTTATGGTGCTTAGTGGGAGTGACGAGCCAGACCCCACCTACAATAGTTTAATACATATTTTGTATATGTAGTAAAACCTTTCTGGTGCATAGTGGGAGTGACGAGCAAGACCTTTATGGTGCATAGCAGATATTAATTATTCATATTTTTTAAATTAAAAAGCTTTATTATTTCAATAGTTTAATATATAGCATTAATCTTTTGTCAAGTTGCTAAGATGTTATTTGTTTTTCAATATAATTACATGAGTCACTCAAATTTTATAAAGTTAAATGTTAAAACAAAAAATTGCGCCTTTCTTATCTATTTTGGTTCAATTGGGAAGTAGAAAAGCATTATATTGAACTATATCATATTCTTTGCATGAATTTGATTTTATCGAATTTGCAACCGAAAGATAATCTGTTGTCTCAATTAATAATCATTATCTAGTTTACAATCTCAACTTTTGATACAAACAACAAATTATAATATTGATATAAATCCACTATATAGTTTAATTTGTATAGTTTAATTTGGTATTGAAAATGAAACATCATATATAGATTACAGTAAAAATAAACATTTCTAAAACTATATAACAATATTTGAAAAAATAAGACTTACATATAATCAACAATTTTCTTACGGAAGGCTGATAAGTATATAAATTTGATAAAATTTCTCAGAAACAATAATCGTTATCCGATCAAATCCAATCTAACAAAATCTAGATTGGATCGGATCATATTTGTGCTTTAGAAGGATTGGATGTGGATCTAAAATTTGTGATTAGATTGGATCAGATCGACTCTTGTATAAATTACGTCCAACGGCCTAATCATGAGATCCTAAAATAATCATATAGAACGTTAGCGTTGAATGTTCAGCCATGAAATTAAAATTATGATGTAACATGCACGATATTCATGCTTGTATGTTTGTGTATGGTGAACTTCAAGTGGAAATGAAGTTTTATTTCTACAATTTATCTACTTTAACCAAATTCTTATTATTGTAGTAAAAATAATTAGTTCTAGAGTAGGTATAATTTATTGCAAATTCATTCAGCAATGTAACATATATCATGGATAATTGCTAATTATAGAATGGTTTATGTCATAACTATTACCTTTCAGTGCCAATATCATAGCATTTATTCGGCCTAATACATAGTGGTTTATCAAGAAACAGCGATAAAGATTATTGTTTTGCCGAATCTTAATTTTATGATCAAATATTAAATTAATGATCTTTACAAATGCATGTAAGGTTTATAATTTGATTTTATAGAAGAGGAAAAGTTATAGTATAGTAATCCTGTTGGGTTGGGATAAATGGGAGAAAATCGTTTGAAACGGTTGTTAGCACTGGATCTCAACTGGAACGATCAATATAACCTTTTCTTCTCCTGAAATTACTGAAAATCAATAATTATTATTTTCCACTGGACACTGTAGTGTAAACATTGCAATTAATCAATGTATAATTAGCAACTTATTTTTTTTAAATGAAGAACGGATTCTGTGAGTAATTTCAATTAAACACGCAATTACTAACTGTCCTTTGACTATTTGTATAATAATAGTTTTCCAAAAACACGCTTATTGTTAATTAATAACCTTGTCAGCCTAACCCCACTCAAATGTTCATGAGAGTTTATTATAAATTTATACATTGCATGAAAGCTCAATCAGTTTGTACTAAATGGCATATACTATGACATATATAGTAGTAGTATGATGTACATCACATCTTATTGATAGAGCCATAGAGGCATGATGTGGGCATTTCACTTATATCATTATAATGGTTTGTAATAGTGTATTTGCGTTCAGCTAATTAGTTGGTTGGATTTGCAGTACTATTTACTTTCATACAATCCAATAACCGGATCTTCAATAACGTCTACAAATTTTTGTTGATGTCCAAGTTAATAAAAGAAATGATTACTAAATTTTTTTTATACAACACTCTTAATTTACTTCACTTTCTACAAATAAAATTACGAAGAAAAAGAGAGTATATTTTATAGAAATAACCTCTAAAAATATAGGGTTATGGTAGATAATGAGGGGCTATTTAGTAGTTTGGTAAACAAGTGTGGCCTAGAGTTGTCAAAAATAAAAAGCATGTGAAATGGATCGCGGCATCGCAGGCGATGGGGACTCGATTCCGACAACATGCTATCACCGTCAGATACAATTATATCTTTGTTTTATGTATTAATTTATCCCAATATTCTAAAGTACTACTTCATTTATTTGAAGATAATGACAATGGTATACACAGAATATTTGTTCAGGAATAAATTATTAATTTACCATCAAGTAATTCCAGGGTACAAAACCAGATCTTATGCAATAATAACTACTTGAGTACTAATCAACATATGATATCTGATGATTACAAAGAAGTCACAGGCTTCTACAGAAGGAAGAGACATGGATACCTTGGGCCATATATGTTTTAGCCACATAACAAAAAGGCAAAATCCTATACAATTTTCTATTTATATGATGTGATGAACTCACTTTAAATAAATAGGAAACGCTAAGTATATTTTAAAAAAACGGTATCAAAATTTTAACCAGGTCATTGGTGAAACATGGTTTGCTCTACGGTGACGTCAAGTCCACTCTTGAATGTCATATCCTACAAGCTTTTTAAGTGGAGGACAAGATATGAATGTATTTTGTATGTCATCCACCACTAAATAGTTCATGTATATCCTTAAGCTTTGTCAATGGACAATGGCTATGCTATGCTTAATTTACATCAAGAGAGCTCAGATAACATATTCTTTCTTCAAGCCAAAACAAACTTTGCAACATGTATTGAGAAAACTTTCCTTGTTGAAGCATCAGCAATAATTTAAATCTACACTATATGTATGTATAAAAAGGCATTCAAGTTCTGTTATAGAACTGTAGTAATTTTGATCAAGAAGCAACTGAAGCTAGCTATCCATTAGTTTCTAAACATATTTTTCCTACACTTAATAACTAACCACTCACATGCATGCCAGATCACATGCATGCCAGATCACATGCAAATTCTCTTAACAATTTATGAACATGTTTTATCACTGATCAAAATGGATAAATATAGTAGAAGAATTGATCTAGTAAATTGTAGTGGATATTATGGTGTGAATGCAAAGCCGGTCCAAGTTAAACATCTCACACACGTCTATGTGAATAGCATGGCTTATTTGCCGTCATAGTTCTCAAATAAAGCTAATAGCAATTTCCAATAAATAACAAATAAAAGAAGCTTATTCTATCATGATCATACTTTACTGCCATGGCAGCATGATGAAGGCAATTGAGAGATATAAAATATGCAGCTACAACACATCAGTCGCTCTTGCTTCATCAAAGAAGACAAAGTTTTTTTCATGTTTAATTGAAACATAAACATGTTTCTATATCTCCTAACCAAGAAGACACAGGTATTTCATCAAAGAAGACACAGGCACTTCAGATAGCTACTACATCTTTGAAGAAAGAACTTATATTGGAAGGGCATGTAGCTAAAAATGTCCCAACTGAGGTTAGTTTCCTCACTCAAATTTAGTTTAGCTGTGAGCAGTCTGCATTTGTCATGTTTACTTCATTTTATTCCTGTTTCAGTTTGTTTGCTTATTTTATTCCTTAATCATTATGGCATCATGTACAATTTGATCCAATGTACTTTAAGCGATATTTGTATACTTTTTATATGTATTTTTTGTATTGAAAAGCAAAACAGTTTGTGTTAAGCACCGTTTGACATTTGTTTGTAATTGTATTACTCACATTATCTTGTAGGTAGTTGGAGATGTACTCATGATTCGGCAAATTCTAACCAACTTAATCAGGTAATTTATATATCTTATATGTAGTTGGAGAAAACTCTTATTCGATGATCAAATTAGTGCCGATTTTAGCTTTATAAGTGTGTCGATAACATTCTTCTAATTCCAACGCATCTGAAAGGTAAAAAAATTCAAACTGTGGTGGTAAAAATCAGTCTTTTTTCTGCATATATGAGAATTAGATAAGTAGTTCAAGTGCTTTGTCATCATTACCCAGACATGTACCTACATGCATGACTGAAATGTATGAACTGTCGACATATGATAATCCTGTAAACTAAGCTAAACTAATTTGCAAGGTATCAGATCTTATTTATAGTCCTAACTAATTAATTAAATAAAACAAATAATTATATATGTAATATATCTGTTTACAAATGTAATTAAACAGACTGGAAGTTCCGAGTGAGCCAACACTTATACCTGGTGATGCACCTGATAACAAAAATGAGTTTTCTGAATTAGAATCTGACAAAAGCGTAGATAAATCTGCAGAAGAGGTAAATTTATTTATCTATTTATTGAAGTACTAATGTTGTAGCTAAGTTTATGTCAATGCAAGTAAATAATTATTTTGCTGTAAACAATATTCAGTCTTATGAGATGAAACAACGCTAGTTATTATCATAGGATTATGTATATGAATCTATAATTGTATGCATATCTTTATATACATGTAGTCAAAAACGTGTTCAAAATTAAACATCAGCCTAACTCTGTTATATCCTAAGCATCTTATATTGCGATTTAAAGTAGCATCTGGTTTTGGATATCTGGCACTTCTTTCCATGTGAAAAAGATACTATTGTTATATAGATACTATTAGCATCAACCTTGGTAACTTACATTTTACGTTACATGGTATAGATAGTTTTCGAGTTAAGACTGAAAATGCATATATGTGAAAAGAGAATAATGGTACATGGTTCTATACTTCTGTTGAGTGTCTATATATGCTTGTATTGTGATGTGATTGCCTTTCCGATTGTTGCTTCAATCTAATTGACACCAAGAGTTAACATATCTAAAAGGCCTACCCTTAACTTGTCATTGAAGATCAGTCAGTTGCAGTAGCAGTGGAGTATGATCACTCTTCATACTTTTATGTCAAGATGTAAATTCTTAGTTTTGAGGAGAACTGAGCTAATGCTCAGTTTGTTTCAAAACCGATCTCTCACTTGTTTCAATTCAAAAGTGAGCGTTAACAACTTGTAATAGTGATAAAAAGTGTGTTTTTATTGCATTCAAAACTAAGTTAATGCTACAATGTATATTCGTGTTGCAATTTTTTAGTAGTTGCAAATTAAATATGTTATTTTAAATGTGTATTTGATCACTAACTTTTAAATTTCATTGTTACAGGTAGGTGAAGTTTTTAGATACAAAAAATGCACAAGATACTCTTTAGGTTTTTAGAGGTTCGGCCTAGTTAGCACATGAAAAGTTTTTGGTTGCATGTTTTGTCATTAATATTTGATGCAAACTTTATAGATATTGGGCCTTTGTCTAATGTTGTATGAAGATGGTTTATAAATTTCATTGTTGTTTGAGTAAACTTTGTTCAATGATATCGTGTTCGACTTATTTTATGGAAATGATTAATTGTTATGCTTTTATTTTATAGTTTTTAGTTTGATTTGTATATGTTTTGTATATTATCCGATTGAAATATAATTAAATGCAATTAGATTAATGATATTTGAATATTGCAATGTATAACATGTCATAAACGATAGTGTTTAAAACGTGTGGTCGGTTTTTTGAAAAAATAATTCATATTAAGACGACAGCATTAATACCTTGCTGTGAGTTCTTTGAAAAGATAGTATATTGATACTACAGCGTTTAGGAACTGCCGATGAAATAAGTAATAACAGCGTTTATAGAGTGCTGTATAAAATTATTTTTGACAGCATTTTCTTTTAGCTGTTAGGAATTGTATATCAACGACCGCATGTCGTTAGACATCGTTTCTAACAGCGTTGTTATATTCTTTAACAGCGGTTTTCAAATGCTATTAAAAGGCTATTTTGTTGTAGTGATCTGTCACATTTGGAGATAATTCCAAAGGTTATATCATCGGCAAAGGCGATGTGAGCAATGACGGTACATCTAACTTACCTCCTATTACAAATGTTTTACTAGTTAAAAATTTAAAACATAATTTGCTTAGTATAAGTCAACTATGCGATCTTAGAATATTAACCTTAAAACAATGACCTTAAATAGATAATCAACTCGGTATATATGCATGATCAAAATTTTCTTAAACTCCTGTACAAATTTTAAAAAATAAAAATAAATAAACATTCTCTTTACAATGTCATCTCAAGAAAGCTCCAACCTCTCATCGATCGTCTTCAGCTCCCCTTCTACGGATTTTTAAACAAATCTACTCCGGTATATATTCCAGTAAAGATTACTCCCTCTCCGAATCATCATACTGGATATACACCGACCGGGAAGCGAGCTAAGAAAAACTTAGACTTCGATTCACCATCTACCAAAGAAAAAATTGACGAAATCCATTAGGATTACAACGTGAAATGTTTGATGAACAAAAATACCATGGAAGACGATTAAATTTGCTTGAACAATTCGCTCTCAAATTCTGTGGATCTTCTTCAAAACAAAGTGTGCACAATCCGTCTCCCCAACGTCCTAACATGTCTCCGAATTCTTGGGAGCAAGGTGCTCAACATAATGTTTGGTCTCCTATACATTCATTACATGAAATCACCAAAGTTGAACCAAGCCCAGACGACTCTAAGACTTCGCGAAATCAACATCTATATTTTTTATATTTATAAATTTAATATTGTAACATGGATAAGTAATGTGTTTATTGAAATAATAATTGTATTTAACATGAGAATAAAGCTCGAAAAACGCATATACATATAGCTTATTAACTAATTAAAGAATAAACTAAAAGGAAGCCCGACCTCAGCAAAAACAACAGTTTCAGCCGACTGATCGTAGAAACTCAACCGACTGAACATTCATAGAAATCTAAAAGTTTTCCAGAACTCGGCCGACTGATCTCCATCCACCAACCGACTGAATTATATCAAATTTGCACTGTATTTCTACGGGTTGAACTTCTCTGCATATCAGCCGGCTGACTCCATATAACAACCGATTGAATATTCAAAATTGCATCATCCAAACCAACAATCAACCGACTGACCATCATCTCTTAACTGACTGAATTATGGCATTTTTCACTATAAACTTGCGGGATCAAATTCTCTGCATACCAGCAGATTGCTTTCACCATTTCAGCCGGCTGACCCGTCAGTTTTCAATTTTTAAAAATGGATCTGCACAGTCTCCAACACACCTATTCACTCAAACCCTACATAACTCCCATCTACTCCTTCATTCTTACCTTACCTAAACACTCTTTATTTCAAAAGAAACCCAAATGCAAACCCTAGCCTCCTCAAAAAACATCAATTTTTCTTCAAAATTTCATCAACCAAATGGCACCAAGATCAACAGGAGCTCATGAATCAACAACCGGACCATCCGAGAGCCAAATTCGCTCTTGATTACACAACGAAATGGCGGTCAATAGATTCAACACCATGAGAAATTCAAAGTTATTTGAAGGAGCTTTCATGAAGTTTCCCGATTTCAACAGCTACGCAATTAGAGAAATAGCCAAAGCTCATGGCTTCGATTCGCTCATTGGGTATGATTCCAACAATGTCAAAACCTACCCTCTCTTAATTAAGCTTTTCATTGCAAATATGAATCTCGACCACCAAGATCCCCAAAACAAAGAGGATTGCATATGGACCTTGGTGTGTGGAGTAAAGATTTATTTACCTCTTCAACGATTAGGCCACATACTAAGATGTCCATCCGAAGGGTTGGATATTGACGATGTTGAGGTGGATATGTATAATCGTGATGAAGTATCACATCTCTTTTTATCGGACGATTTAACCATTTTGAAATATAGTGCCTTACGTCCAAAGGCACGAATCATCCACCGTGCCCTTATTCGATCGTTACAACCCCAAACCGGAAGCTACAAAAAGGTCTACAAATGGGATTTTCAAGCCCTATATGTTTACTCATCCTAACGAGTAAATTGGGGAAATATTATATTGGATGAATTTCTCACTGTTAATCACAAGAGAAGCTACAAGTCAATTCACTATGGAGCTTATATTAAGAGGATTCTACAAAATTTTGGAGTTCCATTACCCGATTTGGATTTCATGACCATCGGAGAGCTTAACTCGAAGACTCTTAGTCTAATGGGTCTTCCTAAGCATCTTAGACACCTTCAAATCATTAGCTTTCAACAATAGGCCGCTAATCGTGACCAAGGAATCCCTCAACCGAGAGACACGAATATCGCTTCTTGCTCCTCCTAAGTTCCTCAGCACGAAGAAGAAGAAGAGGACGGCGAAATTCAAGAACTTCATGTTGGCGTGCCTCCGAAGCAAGCTCTTGTGACATTATCACGAATTCAAAGCAAACTTGGTCGATGTTTAGCTAACGTAGAAAAGAACGTGTCAAAAACGAACAAAAAGCTAAACTTGATCAAAGGCTTTTTAAATACAATTTGGGAAAAAGTTTCCTGTTCCGGGTCTACTTCTACAGGTGTTGCTGAAAATCTAGCCCCATTCTCCTGGTCAACTTCGAAAGAAGAAGAAGTACAAGGTAGTGAGGAATTCTAGATTTTTTTTCACTCATGAACAACTTGTCATATTATTTTGTTTTAAGACATATTCTTATGTGTTTATTGTACTTTAAAGTTCCTAGGTAAGATTTTCATATCTACATGCTCATATATGCTTGCTATCTATGATGTTTATATTTATTTGCTTCTCCTAACTATATGCTTATATGTCTATATTTCTCGTATTAATTATTTGTTCCTTTTTTGTCGATGACAAAGGGCGAGAATATGATTGATATGGGGAGTATTCAGTCAAGGGGAGTAAATTGCTTTTATATATTACAAGCTTACATAGTTGTCATCATCAAAAAGGGATAGAATGTTAGAACCTTGAATTTTGATGTTTTGATTGTGACAAATATATAAGTAAATATTATATGAACTAACCATATTTGCAGGAGAAGATATTGTTTTACTCGAGAAATAATATAACAAATTGCAGACTAGATTCCAGATAGAAGCTTCAGTAAGAAATATAGTCTACGGCCTGAGTCCAGTAGTCAATACATGTTAAAATCTCTCCAAAGTGGTATATGCACGCACACACAATCTAAAGTATTTTCAAAAAATAGTTCATATGCTAAAGATTGCATAACATAGTTCATATACAAAATAAATTCTAAAAAAATCTTTGATATGGCAAAAAACAGGCAAATCAGCCGGCTGAAACATATAGTTCAGTCGACTGAATGCCTGCGCACGTGCACAACTACAATTGAATATTCAGACAGCCAAGGCTGATGTTTCAGCAGGCTGAATTGCATGTCTTTTGCACTAGTTTCTCTCTGATTTGATTTTCAATCGATTTAGCTGGCTGAATTATTCCAATCAGACGGCTGAATCTTCATAATGGTTATATTTTGAAAAGACACTTCATTCAACAAAAAGAAACAACTCTTGATTCAAGAGTTGCTTCCATATTCTTTCATGGCTACTTTTCACGAATGATTGCAACTCTTAGTCGCTATATATAGCCATGAAATCAATTGTTTTACTTACTTAATTCTGATTCTATTTCTCATTCTTATTGTCTTAACAATCTTGCCATTTACATTCAATATTTTCATTCTAATCACTTGTTCTTTCAAGCAAACTTAATTAGTAATTAAATAAACTTCCTATCTTCATGAATTACACTATATACCACAAAAGAGAAGATTATAGGAAGGGTGTATGTTATTGACTTATCAACGCTACTCAAGAGCATACTCAGTTAGAAGAAATTTTACTGTTTGTATTGGAAGTCCTGTTCGGTTGCTTAGGCGGTTGAAGTCCTATTCTGTTGCTTAGGCGGTAGGAGTCCTGTTCGGTTGCTCAAGCAGTGTAATACCTGTTCTTCTGGGTCAAGTGAGGGTTTATAGTTAAATTCCAGAAGGAATCTGAGACTGGACGTAGAACGGGAAGTTCGAACCAGTATAAAAATCTTTGATGTCATTTACTTTATTATTTACCTTTATATTTATATTCTGCACTAGTAGATAACTTAGTTAATATTCCATATTATACGATCCTTAGTCACTTTCATTAGGATATATCAACTCCATATCTAGATTATGCTTATCAATGTTGCTAGCGGGAGTTGATGATTTCTGAGATCACGTGTTCGAGTGTCAACCAACTATGTTTACTCGAAGGTATATTTTATCTAGAGATATACGTCACTCAAGGTAGTTTCTGACCCTTGTGCAGGAGATTGGATCCAGCATCGACCGAAGAGATCTCCATGGAAAAATCGATTATGCGAACGTAGCTTAGAGGTTTTGAATGTAACCTAAATATGTTATGGTGTGAACAATGTAAGCATCACAGCTATATTGATATGATTTATATTCTACACTCTAGACATTATCTATTATATCAATATATTAAACTTAACGAATGGTTGGTTTCTTTTGAGAGAAAAACTGTTACGGGAATCCGTACGATCTCAATAGTTACCTTTACATATTGCATGTATCTTGAGTTCTCTTATACCAGACTTACATCTTACGCTTGGTTTTTATTTCCCCTAAATTATGCGCATACTCTTTCGAGTAGGTTGAGTGGAGCAAGTTTTACCTTGGACGCTTCAAAGTTCAGAAGACGAGCTGGCGGCTTTCATTATCTATCTATTTATATTTCTGGTGTTCTATATTTGCAATGTATATATCAGCATTGTGAGGATAGGCAGTTATAACTATCTAGGCTTTTAATATTATTTAGGTTTTGTAACTCTGAAATTTCTGTACTTAGAGTAACCTTTTGTACTGTTCTTTGGATATTATATATTATCATTCCGCTTTGAGATTCTGATGTTCTGTTCTTTCTTTCTTGTTCTATTATTTTTTTATTTTACCCTAAGTTTCTGTGTTTCCGGCACTTGGGCGTTCGGCACACGAATACCATGGACGTATTTAGTGTCGACGTTTGAGTAGGGGTGAGCGTTTGATCAGTTAGGTTGGTTCTAAGGTAAAAAAATGTCAAACCAACCTGAAACCGAAAAAAAATCAAAACCGAAATGAATCAAATTAATTTCAGTCAATTCGGTCAGTAACCAATTTAACTGAATTAAAAAGCCAAGTAAGATAAATTACTATAGGTTATTATTCAAATGATCGATTTACTTAAAGAAATCATAAATTTATGTTTAGAGAAACTATTTTGAGTACTTTTTTAAGTTTATAAGAAAAATTAACATATTTTCAATGGATAAAATTTGGTTTTTATTACTAAAAAAATTATTAAGAGTATTACAATGCCATGAATTTGAATAGTATAATAAAAGTTCGATTAATTCAGTTAAACCGATAGCCAAAATAAAATCATTTTACAAACCGAATTCAAACTGATACAATTTCGTAACCGAACCAAACCGATCGATATAAACCAGTTTGGTTGGTTAATTCAGTTCCAACCGAATATTGCTCACTCTTACGTCCGAGGGTCGAAAAGTCAGGTTGTTACATTTGGTATCAGAGCCCAAGGTTGAGCGAACACCTTGGCTTTTGTTGGGTATGGCTCATTAATATAGGGTAAGCGACACCCTAGAATGAGTCGAGTGTATTATATATAGCATATTTGTATTTTCTGTAAACTATATACCCTTTTCGACTTTTCCTTAGGAATAATCTCTTTCTTTGAAATAACTCTAGCCTTTCATATCCTAAATATATTATGCTATGTTTAGGTAGTAAAAATCATGAGTAATAGAGCTGCCAATGCTCGAGGACGTAGAGGTAGTCGAGATAGTATCGTCATTAATGGTGGAAATTATGCACCAAGGAATGTTGCTCCGATCGAGGAACCAAAGGTGGATATTATAGAAGAGGTCGTGTAGGTCAGGCCTCAGGTGAATTTTGCTTCGCTCTGCCATGATTATGAGAGGTTGGGGGTAAGAGGAGATACGGAAACGATCATAGAAACCCAGAATTTGGATCAAATTGTATGATCATATATTTAGGGGCATGGGTTAGATGACACGATGAAGCTTCAGTTAGTGTCATGACATCTGACGGACATAGCCATGGATTGGTGGAGTTCTATCACTGCTGATGTCCAAGAGAACAACTTCTCTTGGGCCCAATTTAAGGAGGGATTCAAGATGAAGTTTGTTCCAAAAGCCGAGAAGACTTTATTGTTTAGGAGCTTCCTAGATCTGAAGCAGGGAGCCATGTCGGTGGTGGAGTATGGTAACTGTTTCACTGCCTTATCTTAGTTCGGGCCTGGTTTGGTAGATGCACCATTGAAGAGAAATGAGATGTTCATCAAAGGGATGCGTCTGGATTTCAAGGGTAATATGACTAATCACATCATGAGGTCTTATGTGGATCTGGTGAATATGGGTCTAAGGTTTGAGAGCTTGGCACCAAAGCCGACTGTTGGTGCATTAGCTGGGGACAACAAGCGGAAGTTTCAACTGCCCAAAGATATATCTGGTTTAGCTTGTCACAAGTGTGGGAAGAAGGGACATTTTGCTAGGAGCTGTACATTGGTTGGGGAAAAACAAGTGGCGAAAGCATCGTTAGTGATGGCACCGATTGCTAAGGTACCTAAGATAGAGCTGTAGGCGAACAAGGCATAGTTTGCACCAAGGGCCTGCTATAACTGCCATCAACCGGGCAATTTTGTTAGGTAGTGGCCGATGCTCCAGAAGGGGCAACAGCCTCGGGCTTTTGCACTCACTTTAGCACTTTCCACTTCTACAGAGGCAAAGGGAAAGCAGGTTCTGTAAGGTATTCTATCTATTTTTTGCATTCCCATTTGTATTTTATTTGATACCGGTGCTTCTCTTAGTTTCATTTCTCATATTCTTATTGATAGACTGAAATTTGAACCGGTTATGGCTATAGATTATATTTGTGTGTCGAACCATGTTGGGGGTTCGGCTAACCTTAACATGGTTTGTTTAGGAGTTCCTATTTCTTTCTTTAACCAACTCTTCTCTATCGGTATGTATGCTCTGGGCTTTATGGGTTTTGATGTTTTGCTCGGGTTGGATTGGTTGTTGTAGAATAATGTTGTCCCGAATTGTGTTGAGCGAACCGTGTCATTAATGAGGAAGGGAAGGAAGTGATAGTAAGTCTTGCGAAGGTCCTAGCTCACTTATGACTAGTTTTCTTTATTCTTTGGATGTGGCGGAAGAGGAGTTCGGTTTGATCATGGTTTTTCAGGAGTTTGAGGTTGTCTTTGAAGAAGTGTCGGGTTTACCACCTTACCGTGAGATAGAATTTTGCATTTATTTGGTTAAAGATGCAAAACCTATCATGTTTCTTGTTCGTAGACTTGCCTCAAAGGAGAGGTTGGAGCTATCAAATCAGGTTGGTGATTTGTTGTAGAAGGGCTTGATCCATCCAAGTCGTTCGAGTCGGGGAGTGCTCATTGTCTTTGCTATGAAGGCGGACGATTCCTTAAGACTGTGTGCAGATTATTACGAGCTCAATAAGTGAACTGCTAGGAACAAATATCATTTTCCTAAGACAGGCGACTTGTTCAATCAGCTTCATGGAGCTCGAGTGTTTTCTCAGCTTGATCGTGCTATAGGTGTAACACCCCATATTTTTATATAACGTTATTTAGGATATTTAATTAGCTAAAATTAAATAAAATAATGTGGAGATTAATAAGTTGATAATTGATTAGCTAAGGGTAGTCGTGCCATGTTAGTGTACAAACTAAAATGAAATAACCTAAGTTAATGTGTTAGGATATGAGAAGGGCAATATGGGAAATAGGTGGAGCTTATACCCTAAACCCTTGGGAAATAGAACTCACGTTCATTCTCATTTTTATCAAACCAAAAAATACTAAGGTCGGCCACCATTTTCATTCTCAAGAGGAAGATTAAAGCTAGGATTCAAGAGAAGGAAAGTAATCAACTAAATCAACATCAAATCTCACATCTTATATCTTAAAGCTAAGGTGAATAATAAATACATCCCATTTTCTTTTAGTTTTTGGTTTTCAGACTAGATCCGAAATGTTTTTGCAAGTATATGCCATGTTTGATGATTAAAGTTATATATATGTTTGTTGGTGAATTATGTATGTCCATACTTGTTTTTATGATATGTTTGATATGAAAACCCTCTTAGATGATTTCCAAATGCCTTGAAAATTTGAATATAGTTCAGAAATGATATTTTAGAGGTGGGCTTTAATTTTCATAAGTTTCTGAATTATTGTGGATTTTATATTAATTTTCTAGTGAAGGAAATTATTTATTGGGTTATAAATTATTTACGACTAAAATAATTATTATTTGGGTTTGAAATTTTTATATGTTGGAAAACATATTAAAATAGATTTTCTAGGAATTTTCTAGATTTTTCCTAAGTGTTTTGATGAATATATAAAATTATTTAAGGTATGAGATTTAAATGTTTTATATATTTAATTAAGGAGAAGGGGCATTTTATAAAATAAAATCATTATTTAATTCTGAAAATAGTGGCAGCACATTTCTAAAAAGTATTTATTAACCAATGATAATTTGATAAACAAAGGCAGGTTAGTTGAAAAGTTATCTTTTTAAGTTAAAACGAAGAAATCACACTTTTTACATGTTTTAGCCTTATGGCAATAAACCTTCTGACCCAGACCTTCCGACAAGGTTGAGAGGTTCAAAGCTTTCGAAAAGGTCAAACCAATGCATATGGTATCAAACTACTTGGTATGTAATGAATTGGACAGAGTCGAAGGGTTCTAAGTCGAAGGGTTGATGGCCAAAGAGGTTGGGGTATGTTTTTTTTATAAACCAAAAGCTTTCACCTGCTTTATTGTCAAATAAGAGCTTTTGATTTGGTTTCTTTCGACTAGGTCAAATGTTTAGAGTAAGGGTTTTAAACCTTTTGACACAATCGAAAGGTTACTACTGTTTTAACACTATTCTGTTTTGAAACCTTTCGACACAGTCGAAGGGTTACTGCCGCTTTATAAATGTTTTGTTTTGAACCTTTCAACAAAGACGAAAGGTTTACTTGTTTTAAAAACTAGCTGCTTCTCCATGCTTTTGAAAGGAAGCTTTCGACTTAAGTGATTCACCCTTGTTTTTTAAATTAAAGTATAACCCAAAGCTTTCGAAAGAGTTGTATTAAAGGATATGTTTAAAGCTTTCGACAAAGTCGAAAGGTTGCTTCCAATGATTTCGAAAGGTTTTAAAAGAAGGTTTCCACTTGTTTTAAATTGAACCCAGTAAGTTTTCGAAAGGTTTAGTTCAATGGTTTTGAAAGGTTTATTGAATGGTTTCAAAAGGTTTTAGTTGAATGATTTCGAAAGGTTGAATTCATTGGTTTCGAAAGGTTTATTGAATGGGTTTGAAAGGTTTTAGTTGAATAATTTTGAAAGGTTTAGTTCAAAGGTTCCAAAAGGTTTATTGAATGATTTCAAAAGGTTTATGAAGGAAGGTTTTTCTAAGGCAATGTGTTAAAGTGGTTTTAAAGAAGGATGTCCAAAGTTTTATAGCTTTCGAAAGGTTTGCTTTTCAGTGGGTTCGAAAGGTTTAGAGAATGGTTTCAAAAGTTTTGATGTATGATTTTGAAAGGTTTAAGGAATGATTTTGAAAGGTTTGATATTGGTTTTGAAAGAGATGATTTCAAAGATTTAGAAAGAGGTTCTTTCAAGTGTTTAAATATTTTCATCAACTAAGGATTAAGTAAAGAATATATATATATATATATAGCATGGTGATATGGTTTTGAGTAAAGCATGAATATTATATACTTCTTGTTTAAGTTTGATTTAAAGGTTTTAAATCATTTTGAAAATGTTTTCAAGGAAAATTATGGAAGGGGATCCTTAAGTGAAAATGACTCAGATATTAGAAAACCAGATGAGACTAGTATGGGGTCGTGCCCTATACATTAGCTAATAGCCCTAACTAATTGTTGTCCAAAATTCCAGAGTGTAGGGCTTTGTCACAGGTAGACTAAAATTATGGTTACACACCGAAAGGAATATATGTTTGTTACAAATAGGTTATTAGTGAGACCGAAAAACCATTAGGATCGGAAAGACATGGGAGATGATTAAGTTAGCGACAGACCTTCCAGAAGTGAAGTATTTAACAGATAGTTAAAGACAGACCGTCCAGATGGGAAATGTTTAACAGACAGTTAAGGATAGATAATCCAAAAGAAGAATATCTAGCAGGTGTTAGGTTAATTTTTATTATATTGTTTGGTAGGCCCGAGTCGGCCAAAGGTTAAAAGTTATCCAAACAAAACTTGTGTGTTTGAACAGATAGTTCATTATTACCTGATATTTATGTATGTTTACATAACGATTGCTTTACAGTATTTAACATTACAGATGCAGAAGCACAGTATATGGTTTTATGAAAGGTTTTGCAAAGATATGTTTAAAAGGATGTTAGTGAGGGGAAACATGTTCCGCTAAGCGACGTGGTCTCACTTAACATAATTATTCCGGGATGTATAGTATTATTCATACCAGGTTTTATGTCTGACTCGAAGTTTATGTTTTCTCCTTAAACTCTCAGGTGATCAAAACTGATTTGAGTAGGCTAAGAGGTTAAAGTTCTTTTTCAGGTATTAGAATGTTGACGAATAAGCTATCGAAGGCATGCAGGAGGCAACTGATAGCTACTTAGGATTTGCAGTTCTTATTATGTTTTGATGGATTTTCCGCTGTGTTTTTGTATTAGGTCTATTATGACCATATGACTTTGATCAACCAAGGGGGTATCTTCGTATACCGTTCTTGGCGTAATTTGTAATAATTATATTTGATATGTGCCTGGGAACAATTTGGGGATTATGTGTTGTGAATGTGAAACATTTGACTTTGAAATGTAATGAAATGTGGTTTTTAAAATCTGTGTTTTGTTTCATATTCAAGTGCTTCTGATATTAGTGATACCATTAACAAAGCCGTATTTAGTCGTCAGAAGCTAATACTATAGATGACTGCAGCATCTGTAGCGCTTAGTTTTGGGCCTCTAAATATGGGATGTTACAACAGGGTTCCATCAGTTAAGGGTAGCAGAGGAGAGTGTACCCTTGACCTCGTTTAGATCCAACCAGTTTTATGAGTGGCTAGTTATGCCGTTCGACTTAACTAATACTCCAGCATATTTTGTGGATCTAATGAATCAGGTTTTACGAGATGTGTTGACTACGTTTTCATTTTATTTATCGATGATATTGTGGTCTATTCCAAGACCAAGGAGAAACATTCGCGCCATCTAAGGATTATATTAGAAACAATAGGAGAGCATATGTTGAAGGCTAAGTTCTCGAAGTGTCACTTTGGCATTCAGAAGTTAGGTTCTTAGGTCATGTTGTTTCGGCAGAGGGTATTTCTGTCGATCCCGCTAAGGTTGTGGTCATTCAGGACTGGAAGAGGCTAGAAAGCACAACTGATATTATGATTATTCTGGGTCTAGCAGTTTATTATTGGAGATTCATGTAGGATTTCTCGAAGATTGCCTCTTGCTTAACGAATTTGATGAAGAAAGATGACAAAATTATATGGATTGATAAATGCAAGCAAGCATTCGTAAAGTAAAAGTTGACTAGTGCTCCTGTTCTTATTGTGCCAAATGGAGGTGAGGGTTTGAATGTTTACACTACTGCGTATGGAATAGGTTTAGGTGTTGTGTTGGTGCAGCATGGATGGGTTATCGCTTATGCGTGTCAGCAGCTTAAACCACATGAAGCAAGTTATGTAACTCATGACTTGGAGTTATTAGCGGTGATATTTGCATTAAAGATGTGGAAGCATCATTTGCTAGGTGAAAGGTTCGAGTTATACATAGACCATAAATATTTAAAGTATCTTTTTACTTAGAAGGACCTAAACATGAGGTACCAAAGGCAGTTGGAGTTTCTTGCGGCTTATGATCTAGATATTTGGTATACATCGGGGAAAGAGAATGTCATAGCTGATGCACTCAGTAGGAGGTATGCAGTTATGGAAAACGTTGAGGTATGTTCGAATTTGATCAGCTTTATCGAAAGGAATCGGCTTAGAGATCTCCATTTTGCTAAGATATCTAAGAATGTAAACAAGAATGAGGCACCAGAGAGATGGTCGGGATTCGACTGTGGATAGCCATGTCATTTTGAGGATGAATGGTAGGTTATCTATCCTGAATGTTAACGATATTAGGCAGGAAGTTCCGACTAAGAGTCGTCATTCACGGTTAACGATACATCCTGGAGTTACCAAGATGTATCAAGACATAAAGTGGATGTTCTGGTGGGAGGGCATGAAGAGAGATGTTTCTATCTTTATGAGCAGGTGTGCTAACTTCCAGCAGGTAAAGTGTAGTCAGTAGAAGATGGCTGGACTACTTTAGCCACTCGAGATTCTAAGTGGAAATGGAAGAAGATTTCTATGGACTTCATCAACGGATTGCCTAGGTCAAGGAGAGGTAACGAGGATGTGTGGGTTATTGTGGATCGACTGACCAAGAGCATGCACTTCTTACCTATTAAGACTACGCGGATGACTTCTAGTTTAGCAAAGTTATATGTTAAGGATATCGTCAGTTTGCACGGTGTTCTTGTGATATCATGAGTGATAGAGATCTGTTATTCACACACTAGTTCTGGAAGGGTTTGCATGAAGCATTAGGGACCGAGCTTAATTTGAGTACCGCTTACCATCCACGGACTGATGGGCAAATAGAAAGGATGAACCAAGTGTTAGAGGACTTACTTCAAGCATGCATGTTAGATTCTGGAGGTTCGTGGGAAGAGAACTTACCACTTGTTGAGTTTTCATACAATAATAGTTCTAGGGCCAGTATCGTAATGACACCATATGAAGCATTGCATGGGAGACCTTGCAAATCTCCATTTTGTTGGGTAGAACTAAAGATCGACTTATGCTTGGGTCGAATATGATTTAAAAGGTGCCGGATAAGGTCATAGAGATTCGAAAGCGAATCAGGGAAGCGCAGAATCGACAAAAGATATGTGCAGATGAGAGGTGTAGAGACTTGGAGTTCTCAGTGGAGAATGTGTTTGTAAAGGTTTCTCCGATGAGTAGTGTAGTTATGTTTGGAAGGGATGGGAAGTTGGCTCCTCGTTATATAAGACAATTCCCGATTCTGGATAGGATCGGTACACTCACGTATAGAGTCGAGTTACCAATTAGGCTATTGGGTATGCACAATGTATTTCATGTATCGCATTTGAGTAAGTTTGTGCATGATCCTTCGATGATAGTGGAAGCATCGCAACATGAGGACTTGGAAGTTGAGCCAAATTTCACTGTATTGATACAGTCTGTTTGTATCATTGATAGAGATATGAAGCGATTAAGTACTAAGGTTGTAAAGTTAGTCAAGGTACAATGGAGCGAGGATGCTCGGGATTGTACATGGAAAATAGAGGATGGTTTGAAAGAGTCCTATCCAGATTTGTTCTTAGACTAGAGATTTCTTATCTTAGTATCGTATATCTTTTGTAGTGTACTCACCGCTTAAGGTGGAGTCACTTGGTATGAATTCAGTTTGCATTTTAGTTTGGATATAGTTTCAGCAGTACTCTATATATATCTGATTCTTCTATCTCCTTTGATTATCGTTCTTTTTGAATTTCGAGGACGAAATGTTCTAAGTGGGGGCGAATGTAGCAACTCTGAAATTCGAACACTTCGTCTTCGAATATCAAAATGTTTTGAAATATAGTTTAGTGTTATAAATATGATTTTATAACCATATTATACATTATTTAAATAATGAATAATGATCAGAAACTTGTTTTCGAAATTTGTTTACAAAAATATATTCTTCGAAGGAAAATCGATAATGTGACGGAAAATCGGTTTATCGATAAACAGTTTTTCGGCCGATATAAGTTGTTTGAACTCTTTTGCACTTATCTAATGATCAAATGAACACATTAACAACTAATTAACACATCTATTCGTAAAGCAATGGAAGGTTCTAGAAGCTTCCAAGTGGATAAGAGATATTATCATGTTAAGGGTATATGTGTAAATTTGCTAAAGCAAGTGATGTAAAGGAGAAGTTATGGGTGGTGAGCCATCTATGGCATGGTTGGGGGGGTGAGTGCAAGCTTAAATAGCACCATTTGAAGTCTATATAAGGAGGGGCATGCTCCTTTGAATTCATATCAAAATTTCTACTCAAAATTATCGCTCTGGTCTTCTCTTTCTCCACTTAAAATTCCTAAAGAAAATTATTGCAAATCCTGTCCAAATCAACTCAAATTTGGACTAGAGATTTACTACAAAATTACAACATCTTCTACCAAGTTAAATTGTGAGATAGTGAAGCACATCTCCACCCACATCCATGGGCCGTGAGTAATTTATGAGAGGAGAAGGCAAATGCAAAGTGAAGCAAGGAAAGGAAGGGAAGTGAAGGTGGTTGCAGCGTAGAGGTTGGACTTGGTTAGTTTAGGCTTAGTTGTTTGTTAGGTTAAAGGTGAGCTAACTTTCCACTTTGATTGAAAATATAACCCATATTTGTTTGTGTTTGATTTTGTTTAAGTGGTTTGAACCGATGTTAACATTTATTGAAACTTTGGTTTTGATTTTTGCTTTGAAAGCAAGTGAAATATTTACGGACTTGAATGAACTTGAATTGACTTGTATAACATGTAGCATAACCTTAAAACAAATCAAATAGGTTGTAGTTGGACTTTGGTTTAGGTTAGACTTGAATTTGAAAGTGCACTTATAGTGATAGTCGTTATGGATGTACTTTGGAATTGCCTTGTTTTTGACAATTTCTATGGAAATTTGTAGGGAGATCCTAAGGGATTTCTCACCATATTTATAATGTTTTATATTTATATTTGTTGCCATAAAAGGTTTGGATAATAAAAAGTTAAGTAACATCTCAAACAGCGACCAAAAAATTTCCTGTGCAAAACTGCCCCGTTTGGACTTGATTTTTGAACTTTAAAGGTTTGAAAAAGATATATAAATTTAAGTATTTTGTTTCATTCCTTTTACAAGTGTTTAATAACTATCATTGGAGTATTTTAACAGTGGTTTGAGATATTTATGAATTTTAAAGGGTTAGTTGTGAATTTTTAAAGAAGTGGTTTTTATAAGGAAAACTCGTTTTTCCAAGTTTTAAAGATTTTACAAAATTTTCATTTTTAAGTAATATTCTGGATAAATGTTTTAAAACCTATTATAAATATTTCCATGTATTATAAAAGTATAAACAAATATTTTCAAGAAGGGGTTACGAATTTCTTAGTGGCTAAATGGTTTGATTGTATGATTTCTTATGGAAAAGTAATTGACTATGCTTAACACTAAAAACCAAGGGAGGTAGACTTCTCTATTTATGAAAGTTAAGATTGATGTTAGAGTAGGGACAAAGAAATAGTGCTTTAACCTACCAACTTCCCTCTTGACTGAGGAATAGTTAAGTTGGAATGTCGAAAACATGTTAATCTTGTTGATTTCTTACTTGTTTATGGAAATCACTAATGCTATACTTAACACTAAAAGCTGACGAATAGACTTATTTATCTATGAGAGTCCAGAATGAAGTGCCTAGGCAAGACTTTGATATGCAACCAGTGCTCTAACTTACCTGGCTTCACTCTTGATAGAGGGATAATATAAGTAGAAATGTTGGATATGTATTATGTATACGAACATTGATTTGTATCGAACGTTTTAACTAGATAGTCGATTAGTTGACTATCAATCTTAACCAAATATAACTTAAGAAGTAATCGAAAGGCTTTGTGATTTCATGCCAATGAGAACCCTCGGAGAGAAGTATTGGTACAAAACGTCTCTAGCTTTCACTTACTTCTAAAAGAACTAGAATTGAGTTAACCGAAAATTCATCGATTGGTTTTGAAGAGTCCGGGAATGGTAAGTGTTTTACTCACTGAATACCACTTCAAAACTTGTATACGGGGTCTATTTTTTGGAAGCGGTTATAAAGGAGAATCTATGTGGAGGTTCGAGATCTGTTCGAGACGCTCGAATCCACATAATGATTCGTGATCTATTCGAGATACTGGAATCTATTTGGAGATTTCTGTTCTGTTTGAGTGATGAGAACATAACCTCGACATTGGAAATGACTAAAAATGGAGTAATCCTTATAGCCTGAGGTTTGGCTAACCCACGACAGGATATATCAACCCTATATCTAGAGTATGCTTATCAATGTTGCTAGCCGGAGTTGATGATATTTGGGATCACGTGTTCGGGCGTGGACCAGCTATGTTTACCTAAAGGCATATTTTATCTAGAGATATACGTCACTTAGAGGTAGTTTCTGACCCTTGTGCAGGAGATTGGATTCAGCGTCGACCGAAGAGATCTCCATAGAAAAATCCATTATACGAACGTACCTTTGCGGTTTTGAATGTAACCTAAATATGTTGTGGTATGACCAATGTAAGCATCACAGTGATTTTGATATGATTTATATTCTACACTCTAGACATTATCTATTATATCACTTTATTAAACTTAACGAATGGTTGGTTTCTTTTGTGGGAAAAACCGTTATGGGTATCCGTATGGTCTTAATAGTTATTGTTACATATTGCATGTATCTCGAGTTCCCTCACCAGACTTACATCTGACACTTGGTTTTTGTTTTCCCTAAATTCCTCGCGTACTCTTTCAAGTACGCTGGGTATAGCAAGTTTTACTTTGGACACTTCAAAGTTTAGAAGACGAACTGGAGGCTTCCATTATTTATCTATTTCTATTTCTATTTCTATTGTTCTGTATTAGCTATGTATAATCAGCATTGTGAGGATAGACGGTTATAACTATCCAGCTTGATAATAGTATTCGATTTTGTTACTTTGAAATTCCTGTATTTAAAGTAACCCATTGTACTGTTCTTTGGATATTATATATTATCATTCTGTTATGAGATTATGATATTGTGTTCCTTCCTTCTTGCTTTATTCTTTTTTTATTTTACCCTAACTTTCTATCTTTTTGGTACTTGGGTATCGGCACATGAATACAGTGGATGTATTTAATGTCGACATTTTAGGGTCGAAAAGTCGAATTATTACGAGTCAGACTATATCTAAATCAATGGGTTAGACACACACACACATACACACATATATATAATATGCATAGTATAACAGCGAGGACAAACAAACAATATTATAACATAATAGCAACAACCACGAAACCAATCATAAAGATGTCGTCACCTATATAAAATCACATCAAATATTATTTAATCGGAATAATATCAAATGGGTGAATCATCCATATCCAAAATCATCATCGAAGTCTATAAATCATGAAATATAAGATGTCATCAAGTATAATTAGGCTGGCAAATAGTAATGCCTAAGTATATCTCTCAATCTCGAGTGATAGAATACCAACATCAAAATAGAATATAGACCACCTATCAAAGAAATCCTATACAATAAAAGATATGAGAATCCATTATACTCTGGACATCTATCCACATATAATCTCATCCCCTCGTATATGAGTAAATTAGAATAAATCATGATGGATGAATGAATGTACGACATACACGAAGTCCCAAGTAGAGTCGTATATCAATATGTGGGTCACCTAATCTTGGGTCGCCTAACCCATATCTATACTTAAATGAGGTGTATCAATAATATATGCCAATCTACCATTGCGTTAGAACCAAAAGGGAGACTAATGGTCATATGCCCGCTCCAGGAGCCCAGGCTCATCTAACCTGATCCACTTCTATAGAATTTAGTTACCTCGACGGACACCTTGACTCATATCCACCAATAGCTTATCAACGCGTAGCCTCAGTCATGACCCTACTTTTCCCCTATAGGTAATAGACCGCTGGCCTATGCAACATAAATGGCCATATGGAACCTACCCTATGGGTCACCTCACCCAAATCCTATGATGCACATCAAATATAATATCTAATAAAGGTGCCATGGATTTAGGGTGTGACCCCACAATCAGGCCACTAGGGTGGATTCTAGCCATACGGTCCTCTCCCGCCAATAATCTAGGAGTATATCATAATAGTAGCACACAATATCAATAAATATAACGGCACCTACCCAGCTCACACCTATGTGCATCACCTCACATAAGTATATCTCATAATACTTATCGTCACGTGAATGTCATCTACTTACAATGAATAACCGAATAAGTATAACATCGACGTCCCATACCACTGTGTGACGCTTTATCGTTTATTCAATGCTCATAAATTACACTCAATCTTCATAATATTCTATATAATTAGTCCAAAGAATAACCGAAGACATATTATCAAATGCCTTATCCCAAATGGTATTATAACTCCGTTTATTTAGATTTCTCATCACATAGAATTAAATATCTTGAAATCATAAAGAAGGGTGTCATCACCGTATCATATCAAAATCACAGAATCAAATCAATATCAACGATGAATCATTCATGATATCGAAATCAATATAGGAAAATGAGAAATCAGAAAATATAGAAATCATACATAAAATCCCAATTTAATTCAGAAATGAAATAATAATAAAGTTCAACAAAAATCTATCTTTAAACAATTAAATCAAATTTTCAAATATGTGTGTGTGTGTGTGTGTGTTTGTGTGTGTCTATAGCACTTTAATAATTCATAAGTAACCATATTATTAGTGAAATACGCTTTAAAATACCTAAAATATTAATCAAAAAATATTTCATAATATTCATAATTTTATGACCTTTTAAATAATTAATTAAAACCAAATATAAAATTTTCTTTTCAATAAATTACTAATTTTAAGTAAAACTTTTCTTTAATCAATTTATATTCTAAAAGTAGTAAAAATTTTATTTATATTAAATAATTTCACCTCATTTTATATAATACATAAATAAGATTTTAAATAATATAATTTAATTTCAAATCCTTATTTACACACACACACATATATATAAACATTCAAAATCGCTTTATAAATCAAATATCCTTTATAGAAATCTTTCCACAATTTTCTATGATTAGTTACTATTTTTAAGTAAATATATAAATACTTAAAAATAAATTATATTTATTTCAAACCATAGAATATAATTTAATATTTTCACTTTATACTAAACTAATTTGAAATAAAACATTTTCTCTTAAATTATACCATATTTGAAATCCTCATATGGTAGAAAGAGATTTTTCTTTATTGAAAACAGTTCCAAAATCATTTAATTATTTTATAAAAAGATTTATATATTTTTCTAAGGTTTGAAAACTTTTTTGAAATATTCAAATACCCTTTATAATAAAAATATCTTTAAAATAAAATTTTATTGTCATAGTATATTTTATAAAATAGCTATATATTATATTTTGCCTTCAAACCAATTCCAAACTTATAATATATTATAATATTGATTTTAAAAAGGGATTTATAACAGAAAAAATTATATTTATATATTTACAATTAAAATTGTATTTGTAAATATAAAAATACTAAATTGAATAAAATTTAGTAAATTATTTATAAAATACTTTTAATAAAATTTCGAACCCTTAAATAAAATTTTCAAGACTTTTTAAACATCTTTTTAAAACAAGAAAATAAATAA
Organism: Allium fistulosum; assembly: GCA_030737815.1. Classification (NCBI taxonomy): domain Eukaryota; kingdom Viridiplantae; phylum Streptophyta; class Magnoliopsida; order Asparagales; family Amaryllidaceae; genus Allium; species Allium fistulosum. The sequence goes on from CM060903.1 coordinate 75,525,083, forward strand.
ATATGTAAATATATAAATTATGGAGTAAAATTACTTCAAAAATATTTATCAACTAATCAACATTATGAATTTATTGTGTGACTCGAGTCGAGTTCTATCGAACTCTAGTCATCTATAAAGTACACATATAGCGACATACAAATATTATATATATTGTTCAATTCGCAACCGGACAGAGTTCCATTTGCAAATTGACACTTCCAACTAACACAATCAACCATCGTCCAAACAACAATCAATCCCAAACAAACAACCAAACCAATCAATTCAACCAAATAACTCATATAATAAACGGGTATATTCATAACTTGCATAGATACGAGAATATAGTTGCAAGTGTAAACGCATCAAATTGCAGAATGAAAAACCCATGCTCAATCTGCCCAAAATCTCCAACAATTTATGCACCATCCTAGCTTTGCATCATTTGTATCACTACCACAACCTAACGTACACATTCGTGCTTCACCTTCTCAAGCCACCATCGTGACATCGATTGACGTTACTCCACTACACTTTGCTTGAACCGACCATGCCTCCAGCCTACGCCCGAAGTTCATCGTTGTTCTCATCATGTCAGTGTTATTGCACCAGATCGCCATCAAACCACTATGATATCCAAGGCGCGACCACCAATTGTTAGCATAGCACATCTCCCCAAAGTGCCATGCTTCGTCAGCCATCACATACTTGCAGTAGCATCGTCGACGTTGTCGAGCTTCGAGTGCCTTTGTGCGTGATGTAATTATATAGTTTTTCTTTCATGAAGCTAATCAATTTGGGCTTCTAGGGAAATTTTGAAGATCAGGGGATTGGGTTCGAAATGAAGAAGTAGTAGGCTTGCAAATGAAGAAGTAGAGAGAGTTCTAGAACAAGGAGGAAAGGAAATGGTCCAATATTTATATTTTCTTCTTTTCCTTTCTTTTTAATAACCCTTCATATTAATTTGTAAATAGATTTCAATTTAATTTAAATTGATTTATACTTCATTTTATGCAATATATTTCGATAACCACCCAATTCCCTTCAATCCAATACTTGTTTATTTATATTTAATTATTCATTTAACATAAAATAAATTTAATTTTCAACTCTTCTAGTTAAATAAAAACTATAAACACTTCAGAAATATTTATAATGAATTAAAACATTTTATTTGCTTCCAATATATTATCCGAAAAGGATTTATTAATCTAATTCAATTTATTAAAACAAAATCTCTTCAATGAAATTTATTTGAGTAAAATTTTATTTTCATTAATAATAGTTATTAAAATCAAATTCAAACTTTTATTTTAAATAAATTTATTTACTATTACGACGTAGAAAGTGAGGTTGTTACAAAGTGAATACACGGTAATTCATCCTTATGGATAGCCAACCGGCAAGGAGAGGGGCATGGCTCGAAAGTCCTTGGTAACTGAGGTCGGCAGTCCCCAATAAGGTAAATGGACACATAAAAACTCATCCTTCGTTGGATAGTTTAGGCTGTTTGAAGTTCTCCAAGGAGAAACATTGTCAGTTGAGAGTTGAAGACGGGACCGACATGAACCTGAACGCTGGATGGCAGTCCCCCACAAGAAAGTGAATGCACGGTAATTCATCCTCATGGATAGCCTGGGCTATTCAAAGGTTCTCTAGGGAGAAATGTTGCCAGTTGAGAGTGGTAGATGGGTCTGCACGAACCTGCACACTGAGTGGTAGTCCATGAAAAGGAAGTGAATGCATGGTAATCCATCCTTATGGATGGCCTACTGACAAGGAGAGGAGCAATGCTTGCAAGTCGCAAGTCCTTGGTAGAAGATGTCGTCGGTCCCTGGTAAGGTAAATGAATACATAATAACTCATCCTTCGTTGGATAACCTGGGATATTCGAAGGTTCTTTAGGGAGACACGTTGCCAGTTGAGAGTGGCAAACGTATCCGGCAAGAACCTGAACGGTAGATGGTAGTCCCCTTTAAGGAAATGAATGCACGGTAATTCATCCTTCTGGATTGCCAGTCGGTAAGGAGAGAGAATGCCTCGCAAGTACTTAGCAGTAGAGGTTGGCAGTCCCCAATAAGGTAAATGAGCACATAATAACTCATCCTTCGTTTTATAGCCTTGGTGGATGTGTTGAACAATGTTTGCTCTGGAGTCTTCGATGTATTCTTCATAAAAGATGTATTACATAGAAGATGTATTACATAGCCTTTTGATTGTGGCAGACTCTTATATGTGATAAGCCCAGAGGTGCATTAGGTTCCAAGTGTGGGAAACGTGGGTTCCATCTAGGTGAAAGAGGGGGGGTAAGCTCATTCGTTAAGATGGCGCTTATGACATGCAATCCCTCCCAGTTCGAGCCAAGTACTCCTTCGGTCAGGTTCTTTGTGTTGGTGAACACTCGGCATAGGACTAGGTCATCGATAATGAGTTATTGGAGCTTTACTCTTGACTTATAGTGCTTGGTGATCTTTCTCTTGTAGGCTTCAGTGCAAAGTTTGGCTTCATCTCTTCGTTCTACAGCTTCGAGTCCAAGCTTGACTATCTCGTTGTTCTGCTCGAACTTGAAGGTCAAACGCCAAGGTGATGGGAAGTCTACTTCTATGGGCAACATGGATTCGTACCCATAGGACACTGAAAAAGGAGTATGGCTGGTTGAAGTGTGGATGGAAGTGAGATAGGACCAAAGAATGAGGGGAGCTTCTTTAGCCCAATTCCTTAGTGTCCATTGGCTTAAGGATGGGCAATGAAAGAGAAGCACTACACTATTTCTTTCCATGAGTAAAAGTCTTGAAATAGGTTGTTCTCAAATTTAGTGTCATTGTCAGTGATGATCTTCTTTGGTAGGCCGAAACAGAAGGTGATGTGTTCTTGATGACAAAGTTCATAATTTTGCGACAGTGGGTTCGACCTCATCCCCTTTAGTGAAGAAGTTGATGGTGACTATAGCATGATTGTACCTTCCATTGGCATTAGACAGCTTTCTGATTAAGTTCATCCCTCATGTGTTGAACGGCCATGGAGAAGTCATAAAGTAAGGAAGGGAGGAGAGGCTCTGGGGTTCTTGGTGAACTGCTGATGTCGATCGCATTTCATTACATAGTTCATAGAATCTTTTATTATTGTAGGACAATAATAGCCTTACTGGGTAGTTTTTTTTGCTAAGTTTTGCCTCCCAACGTAACCTACATAAAATCTTTCATGAAACTCTTCAAAGATATGGCCGACTTCGTCCTCATACATGCACTGCTAAAGCGGTGTGGAATATCCCCGTTTGTAGAGCTTCCCATCCACGATTGTGTAATGGGGTGCATGGTAGAGGACCTTCCTGGCTTCCTTTCGGTTGGCATGAAGTTCCTTGCTTGTTAAATATTTGATAAGGGACACCATCTAGTTGTCTATGGATGGTATGTCTATCTCCATGGTTGTTTCCCCCAACTCGAAGTAGGGGGTGCCTCGAATCTCTAAGGAGACCTAGGGAGCGACTTCTCCTGGGTTGTTTGCTATCTAACCAGTTGATTGGCCTTAACATTCTTCTCTCTAGGTACCTGTTCCAACTTGAACTCATCAAAGGTAATGATTATCTTCTTGGCCTCAGTAACACATAAGGCTAATATTATTTCCTTCACCAAAAAGCGCTCACCAATCTGATTGATGAGCAGTGATGAGTCACTGAATATATAAATGGACTCCACGTGTAATTCTCTTACCATCCTGAGGCCGACGAGGACAACTTCATAATCTACTTTATTATTGGTCGCCTTATAAGTAAGGTGGATTGTAAAACATAATTCTCTTCTTTTGGACAATATAAGAACCATGTTGGCCCTGCCCCTCATTTCATTCGATGCTCTGTCCACATAAAGGTGCCAAGCTTGTTGGCTAGTGATGGTCTCCTCTTCACCGTTGTCCAGACTTGAGCACTTGGCAACGAAATCGGCCACGGTTTGACCCTTGATAGAAGTGTGAGGTTGGAAAGAGATGTAATGTTGTCAGGCTTGATAGACCACTTCAACGGCTGATCGGTTGTATCTGGCCGGCTAAGAAATTGCTTCGGAGGTTGGTTGAGCTGGACTTTGATGGGATGAGCCTGAAAGTACGGCCTGAGTTTCTGGCTGCCATGAGCAGGAAGAAGGAAAGCTTCTCCACCTTTGTATATCTCATTTCTATGCCAGTCTAATAGAGTTAGGGGTATGCCCTAGGGGCAAGTCTATAATTTATTGTAAATTATTAACTCTGTGATCAATTCTCGTTCGTAATAAAAGATGTTTTTCTTTCTGTTATATATTTGTTATAATGTGTTGTAAATAATTAAATGTTTAATTAAATATATTTAACAAAAAATCCATAAATAGTGTGTTTGTGATAGTAATTACAAATATTTATAACCATGAGTATTGTATCAAAATATAATAAACACATCATTTTAGATATTTCTAGTCAAGATACATCGAGACTGGATATTGATGCATCCGTTGAGACTAGAGTACATAACACTATCCAAATGTTGGGTAGTGTATTACTTATGACTGCTAGGGGCACCAAGGAATTACGTGTTGATAATTATTGGACAACTATGGAATGACTCACTTGATAGTTATTTATAGGTTAATATAACTAAGGTCAAACAGAATATATCGAAGTGACTAATTTACATGGTTCTCTTGACTTGAGAATACTATTGATCTTCAATATGAAAGCTCCGCTTTGATTATAGTCAAATCATGGTACGACATCCACCGAATGACTACGGTTGGGTCGAGTGGAAGTATTGGAAGTGAAACATTATTTAAGAAAGGATTTATCTCCTCGACTATATAAGGTTAGTATCACGGTCAACTTAAGTCAACTTAAAGTCAAAGTCTCTGGCCAAAGCAGTTCAGTTAATAATAATTGTTATTATTGAACCAAGGAATTTGTGTTTGGACTATAGAGTTGAATACAGATGATATTAGAATTTTGACCATTACCAAATCCATAAGTCCAAAGTGATATAGTTTTGGCGAAGTGAATTGGTGTAAATGATTGCCACAATCGGCTAACGCTTAATAAAGTAAAATTGGATTTTTACTAAAATCAAATAAGTGACAAATTTGGTCATAATATCACACCACCTGCTAAGTGACATGTGAACATTAAAATTTGAATTGTTCAATATGAATAACCGACCAAATTTACACCTAAGAGTCACACAATCGAAACGTTGAATACTCCTTTTTACCACCCAATTTAATTAGTTTGTAATTGTTATAAATTAAGTAATATTTATGAAATATTGGTTATAAAATTTTATTTGATGTACATTGAACAATATTAAATAGTGTGTTTATAATATTTATAAATATACTAATCGATATACGATATCGTTATGCATTTAAATAACATTTAAAATTGCATTAAATATTCTTCGGGCTTGGACCAGATTTGAGGCCCTTAAGGGCATGTTATTTTCGACTGTAGGAGGATGTTTAGGCTGGCCATATGATGGCAAAAAGAGAGGAGTTTGAATGATTAAAAGAGTGGAAATAGTAAGAGGGAGATATTATGATGAGATCAACTTTTCACTCTCTTGACTTTCTATTCATATATCACCTCTTTACATCATTTCTTTTAAACTATTGTGCTCTTTCCTCTCTATCTTTTTTCGACCAGCAACCATCGTCCATAAACCCCAAAAATTCAAGTACAAAATTACATCAAAACTCTTTGATTCGATTATCGGCGGTAAGGCGGTTCAGGAGCTAGCAACCTCTGATTTGTGAACGAATTCAATGGGATCAATTCAATGTTTCAACGTCTACGCATGAGCTTCGGTGAAAGGTAATTATTTGTTTTATTTTGTTATATCATATATATACACATATTATTTTTACCATGGGATGTTCATATTACGAATCTTGTATATCGAAATACTAACACAAATTAGTTGGTTGTGTATATTGTTGTATCCATATAAAACAAAACCAAAAGTATTTTTTCTGTGCTTTCTTATTAGATGTTCATGTCCTACAAATAATGTTTTTTATATAAATAATATTATTAAATGATTTAATTAATCAAAATCCATATTTAAAAGATTAATGTTATATGTCATATATTTTAAATTTAAAAAAAGTTATTTATATATAATATGTACATGACGGTATTTTTTTTATTTAAATAAATATATTTATTCATTTAACCTAAAATTGTTTATGTAATTTAAAATACTTGTGTGTGTGTGTGTGTCTATTACAAATAATAAAATATTGCATAAAAATATTACATAACATATATTATACAGAAAACTTCCAAAAATAATATTTTTATATTTATTTTTTACAGGGATTTTCTTTAAATTTTATAATGTATTAAAATTCAAAACCGAAAAGAAATAAATAGAAAATAAACTATATATGTTTGGTTGAGAGCAAAAATTTGAAGAAACATAATTTAAAAGAAAAAAAATTAATTATATTATTTATATTAATACATACATACGTACATACACACACATATATATACATCTAATTATATACAGAGGAAATTAGTTTAAAGGAAAAACTTTATGCTAATTTTTAAATCTAGGACAGAACTTTTAAAATTTAGGCCCAAGGACAGTAGCGCATTCTATTCAACCAACTTCAACCATTTCCTCCATCGTCCGAAGCCATCGTCTGAAGCCTGTCATACCCGCCACTACCCTAGCCCTAACTTGCCGTAGCCGTCGCCGCCCAAGCCACCACCATCGTCGAAGCTCCTTCCGTCCATTCCAAAATTGAAAAAAACCTAATTTGACACTCTAATCCAAACGTAAATTAGAAATTTCATGAAAATTGAAGTCGAGTGCCACTAAATCTAGAGGTAAGAAACAAATGGAAAAGCAGAACACAAAAGGAGAAGAAAGTCAAAAAGTTTTAATCACAAGTTGAATGATATTTACATATAGCATTTCTATATTTGAAACACAATAGACTGTGTTTAATATGCTAAATTATAGACTAATATAGCATTTATACTTTTAAAATATAGTACCATTATCTGACTATGCAAAATCATATTTGGATATAGCATAAGTAAATTTCAATTGAACAAGGATGAAAAAATATGCAAAATGAACTTGAATTTAGCATAAGTATATTTAAAGTGAAGTAATATGAATAGAATATACAAAATGAAATAAGTATTCCTAAAGAGAACTACCAAATGCAAAATGATAATTGCATATAGCATATGTATTTTTAATGTAACATTTTAATCACAAAGTTCACTACTATGTTTATGATATGCAAAATGATAGTTTAATGTAGCATTTGAGTTATGAAGTCCACTATCATGTTTAAAATATGAAAAATGATAGTTTGATATAGCATTTTAGTTGTGAAGTCCAATACCAAAGTTACAATATGCAAAATGAGATTTAATGTATCATTTTAATTACAAAGTCCACTGGCATGTTTAAGTTATACAAAATGATAGTTTAACATACTATTTCAGTTAACGAAGTCCAATATCATGTTTACAATATACAAAATGATAGTTTAATGTAGCTTTTCAATTACAAAGTCCACAAGCATGTTTAGGATATGCAAAATGATAGTTTAATGTAGCATTATAGTTATAAAGTTCACTATCATGTGTACGTATGAATGCAAAAGATAACCGGATACCAGACCTAATCGGGTACTTATGGATGTAAAAGCTAACTGATTGCCAAGCCTAATCGAGTGTATATGGAATCGATCTATACCCAGGATATATTGTTTAACTAAGCGTTCCATCGAATGCAAAAGCAAACCGAATGCCAAGCCTAATCGGGTACGTATGGATGCAAAAGCTAACCGGATGCTAAGCCTAATCGGGTACGTACGGATGCAAGAGCTAATCGGATGCCAAGCCTAATCATATATGTATTGATTCAAAGGCTAACCGGATGCCAAGCCTAATCGGGTACATATTGATTCAAAGGCTAACCGGATGCCAAGCCTAATCGGATACATATGAAACCAATTTATACCCAAGATATATTGTTTAACTGAGCATACATATGGATGCAAAAGCTAACCGGATGCCAAGCCTAATAGAGTATATATGGAACCAATATATACCCGAGATATATTGTTTAACTGAGCGTACCATCGAATGTAAAAGCTAACCGGATGCCAAGCCTAATCGGGTACGTTTGGATGTAAAAGCTAACCGGATGCCAACCCTAATCGATTGCGTATGGATGTAAAAGCTAACTGAATGCCAAGCCTAATCGGGCATGTATGAAACCAATCTATACTCGAGATATATTGTTTAACTAAGTGTACCATCGAGTGCAAAAGTTAATCAAATGCCTAGCCTAATCGAGTACATATGGAAGCAAAAGCTAACAGGATGTCAATCCTAATCGGGTATGTATGGATGCAAAAGTTAATCGGGTGCCAAACCTAATCGAGTACTATGGATGCAAAAGCTAACCGGATGCCAATCCTAATCGGATACATATGAAACCAATCTATCATTTGTATTTTAAATTAGTGCATTATAATGTATCAAATTGAATGGAATGTGCCGAATGATATTTAAAAATATCATTTGTATTTTTAAAGTGCATTACAGTATATCGAATGTGCCGAATGATAAGTAAAAATATCATTTCTATTTTTAGAGTGCATTAGAATGTATTGAATGTGGCGAATGATAGTTAAAATAGTTTAATGTGGCATTTTAGTTATGAAGTTCACTATCATGTTTAAAATATTCAAAATGATATTTTAATATAGCATTTTAATTACCAAGTCCATTATCATGCTTATAATATGCAAATTTATAGTTTAATGTAACATTTTAGTTATGAAGTTCACTATCATATTTACGATATTAAAAAATAGTTTAGCGTAGCAATTTAATTACAAAGTCCACTAGTATGTTTAGAATATTTAAAATGATAGTTTAATATAGCATTTTAGTTATGAAGTACACTAGCATTTTATTTATGATATCTGTAACATTCAAAATAAAGCAACTCAATAAACAAGTAAACAAACAACTGATGCATTATGTTTTATGCATATTTTATCATCTTGTGAAACATATAAGTAATTTTATCTAATCAAAATCACTTCTTTTGCATATTTTTAAAACAAAACTTACTTCAGCTCCTTGAAAATTAGGAACATTCAATCATGCTATTACAAATACATAAACTATAACAACAACAATACAGAATATAACATTCAGTTATGCATTATACATATAGAATTAGAATGATAAGTTCATATAGCATTTTTTTCTTAGTTCATTTCAACACATTTAATCGCCATCGTTACCTTTGGCACCACCAGCAACTTTAACCTCCACTCTACCACTGCTCATCTGAAATCGGCCATAAAAGTCATGGCTCAAGTCACCGCAGACCTTCAAAGTAGTCGCCACCACCTACAGTCCATCGCCTTTGCCTGACGAACAAGCTCCGCCTTTGCATGAACGAGCTCTGCCTTCGCATGAACGAGCTCCGCCTTCGCCTGCGGTTGCGCCGCTGTCGCCTGTTCTTATGATGCAGCGCTGCCTATTCTTGTGATGCCGCCGTCTGTACTAGTGATTTGAGAACAGTCTAATCTTTTTGTGAAGAATTTCCTTCAGGCGAAAGAATAAAACTTGCATTCATAAAACGTAAAAATAATTGCCACGTCCTTCATTCCAAAAAGAATGCTAAGTTTTTCCTTCAGTCGATTTTCCTGTTATATATATATATATTATACAAATTAATTAAAAATAAAACAAAACATTATCTTAATAAATTATTTACGGCTTTCATATTATATATATATGTATGTACATGTTAAAATTATTTTATAAATTAATATTTAATTAATTTAATGATTTGATTATTTTATGTATATATTTACATATATGTGTATGTGTGTATTTATATAAATGTTTATATATAAATTACATATAACTAACATTTAATATATTCTTTTTTCAAAATGGGTTCCTTTTATTGCTTTTAACATAAACAAAGATTACAAAGTACAACACAAGTAGTAGGCCAAACAATAAAAAGGCTACATAATCTACTTAACACCAAATATATACATCTGATTGAAATAAAATAATCCCCTACTAATATCAACTATAATCTTCATTGGAATGTTATCACAGCAAGCCCAATTCTCAAAGCTTCTGCTTATTAAAGAATATAATTCTATTTTGTATGCCATCTAATCTTCCCCATACATAAACATCAAACAAAAAATCAATTGAGTATGTGTGAAAACTGCCTTGCTCACGTGATTCTTTAAACGTGTGAAAATACAATTATTATAACCACAATGTCCCACTTCAATTCCTCACATGATGACCTTCTTCTCCGTTGCTTATCACATGAACATGTCGAACCTTCTCTTGCGATTGACAAACCCCTATAGTGTTCGACTAGATTCAGATAATGAATCGAATAGAAGAGGGGAAAATATGTCCGCTGTGGTGTAAATCCCAACATTCATATACGGGCATGTTAAACCATTTGCACATTATTCCGTTGCATGTGCACATACACATGTATGTGTATATGATACACACACACACACATATATATATATATATATATATATATATATATATATTAATACAAGTTATATATTAAATAAAACTTGGTTTATAAACTCAAATAAAATATTGATTTTATTTCACATAAAATTTAGAAAATTTCTAAATAAATTAGACTATATAGGCCCATTAAACATCCAAATAGATTAAAAAAAGTTGAAATTTGCCTAATTACTCTGTTGTGGGTTGGCTTAGTTCAACAATGGTATCAGAGCCCAATAGTCGATGCGATCTAAATTAGTCATGTTAGGGTTAACTAGTTAAGCTCATAACCCAGGTAGTAGGGTGTCTAGAAAGGTAGCGTCAAAGGATTGAGTTTGGGTAATCAAATATTCTGTCCTACCCGGCTACCGGCCTAACCCAAATAGATATGTAAGCCCAAAGGTTACCCTTGATAGAAAAGGTCCAATTTGAATTGGGCCTTAGGCTAATTTTCAAAATTGTTTTAAAATTAGAAATTTAGATTTTAAATTTAAAATAAGATATATGTATATTATAAAAGTTATAATATAATGAAAATTTTCAAAATGTTTGAAAATAAATATAAGATTAATTTCAAAAATAAATTTTATTAATAAGATTAATAAAAGAAATAAATTAATCAAATAAAACATATATACATGTATAATATATATTAATATATGTTATGTTGTCTTGAAATGTTTAAGATAATATAAGTATACATGTATGTATATATAAAATTATTTTTAGAAATTAATAAAATTTAATTAAAACAGTTTAATTAAATAAACTAATTAAAAGCTAATTAATAAATCATATATATATATATGATATATGTATATTACTACAAAGGTTATAGTAAATTAATATCAATATAATATGTTAAAATTGAATAATAAACAATTAATTAAAAAGTAAATCAATTAAAATTAGTTAAATATAATTTAATAAATATAACGTTATACATAAGATTATATAAGCAAATTAAAATACAAAAGTTATATAATAATGAAACTTATATAATATGAATGAATAATATAAAGATGGAACATTATATAAACCCTAAATAAACTTAATGAATAAATACATACGTAAATGAACATATATCGTGATTCCTGATGTGTCCGACACTTGAATTATGAAGGTATTTCATAAGAAATACATTATTCCATAAGTCGATATCACTCGATATAATATATTGAAGATTATGAATCTTTAATATAAAGTTATCATCTACCATTTATATATTAATAAATACTTCATACTTTCTAGTTGTTGAGCTTTTCTTAAGCTAGAGATGTTACGTGTAGTGTTATTAATGTATAAACTAGATGAGGCAAGAATTTATACATATTTGTTGAGCTTTCCTCAAGGTATGTATAGTATACTTAGGTCATCACGAAATGGTGGGTACGAGTGAACAATCTCTTTTTACTTGTTGAGCTTTCCTCAAGGTAAAAATGAGATTAGGACAAGGAACCCCAGGTTAAGGGTTGTAATGATACAACCAATAAGGAGTTATCCATCGTATATGCGAGTATGATTTTTTGAGCTTTCCTAAACATTAGAATCCCAAGATATACAAGTACTAACACCTACTAGTAAAGTCAAAAGATTTCTATGTTTCGACTTAGATTTGGTGAAAATAAAAGTCTAGTGGAAGCTTATTAGTAAAATAAAACATAAAGATTAACCTTACTAATATTATAAGAACATCTACTATGATATTGTCCTAATAATCTACCAATTAAAATTTGCAGAAAATGTCAACTCCAAAACTGTTTTCTGAAAACGACAAGCTTACCGAACCAAAGAATATCGATTGGCTAAAAGCAATCAAGATAGCATTGACTTACAAGCGTCTTTAGTCGTATATTACATGTGATCCAAAAGAACAACCCGCTGATGATATGGACCTCGAACTTAGACTTGCTTATGAGAAATGGGTTTTTGACATAGAGATTGCCTAGTTTTCATGTTGTCTATGTTAGACAAGCTGTTGCAGAGGCAGCACAAAAACATGTTTGTCCATGAGATATTTGATAGTCCCAAGGCCCAGTTTGGTGAACAGTCGCATTCCACATAATACGAGCTTACGAAGAAGCTGTTCAATACCAAAATGACTAAAGGACATAAAGTGGACGATTACGTGCTGATGATGAAGGGCTATATTGATAAACTTTCATAATTGGACATACAGATAAGCAATGAGTTACAAGTTGATTTGAGCCTTGGTTTTCTTACTACTCTGTACAAACCGTTCATACTGAATTACAATATGAACCAGTAGAATGTGAATCTCGTGGAGCTCCTAAATATGTTGAGATCAGCTGAGTCTGCATCCAAGGACAAGGGATTGTGCTTGCTGTTAAGGATGTGCATTATCTTCAAAGGTTCGAAGAAGCGAAAAAGAGAAGGTAAGAAGAATAAGAAAAGTAAGAAGATTGATGACAAGGGTGAATGTCACCACTGCCACAATAAAGGTCACTGGAAAAGGAACTGTCCCTAATACATAAAGATTGTTAAAGAAAGAAAGCATAACGGTTCTGTAGCTCCAGCGGGTACATTTATGATTCAAAATTGTTTTGTAATTAATAAAATCTCTTGGGTTTTAGAAACTGGATCTAGAACTCGTATATGTAATTCGTTACAAGGGCTTAAAAACTGGGGCCATGTGGCAAAAGGAGATATAAGGCTTCAAGTTGCTAATGGATCTATCGTAGATGCAATGGATTTAGGAGATTATCATTTATGTTTGCCTAGTGGATTAGTATTGATATTAAATTATTTGCTATTTTGCAAAAGACTTTATTTATGAATTATGTCTATTTCTAGATTGTCTAAGGCTGGATATATATTACATTGTGTGAATAATGTTATGAACATTAGTTTGAATAGAAATAAAGTCTGGATGGTATTCTTGAAAATGACATTTATGTGATCAATACTGATTATGTATGTTTTGTGAGTATTTCTTCTAACAATATAAATGATAATTATCTTTGGCATTGTAGGCTAGGTCATATTAGTGAAAAACGACTACACAAACTGAAAACCAAAGGTTTTCTCCTGTCACTTGATTCTAAATCATTTGGCACGTGTGAGTCGTGTCTTAAAGGGATAATGACCAGGCACCCCTTTAGTGGGAGCAATAAAAGAGTTAATGAACTCTTAGGGTTAGTACATAGTGATGTATGAAGCCCGATGCCTGTAATCACCAAGGATAACAACTCTTACTTTGTTACCTTCACTGGTGATTTCTCAAGACTGGGATACATGTATCTTATGAGGAGCAAATCTAATGTCTATGAGAAATTTATTGAATATAAGAATGAGGTTGAAAATCAGACAAAACAAAAGATAAAAATTCTTCGATCTGATCGAGGAGGCGAGTACATTAGATAGGAACTCCAACATTACTTAAAGGATAATCAGATTATCTCTTGAGTTACTCCACCGTATACTCCATAACACAACGGTGTTTCAGAACGTAAGAACAGAAACCTATTAGATATGGTTCATTCCATCGTTCCATGACGAGTAGGGTTGGGTTACCTCTATCCTATTGGGGATATGCACCAGAAATCACAACGCACATGTTGAATTTGTTACCCACTAAATCTACGCCTAAGATGCCATATGAGATATGGCATGGGAAGAAACCCCACTTCAATTATTTGAAGGTATGGGGTTGCTCGGCCTAAGTTAGGAACGTTGGCCCTAACAAACTTGAGGTGACACCAGCCTTGTGTTAATTTATAGGATATCCTACAAATTCTAAGGGATATATATTCTACAATATAAAGGAACAAAAATTGATTGTTTCCACACACCCCATCTTTTTAGAAAAGGAATTTCTGTCAAAAGAAATTAACAGCAAAGTTGTAGACTTGGATGAGATCTGAGAAACTAACACTGAGGCTGAACCAGTAGGAGAACCGGGTTCGTCCGTATACGAAAACATGCAACCTATTAGAGGGTATAGTAGAGAATCTCGTGCACTAGAGAGGTACTACAGTTTTCTCGTGGATGGCAAGAAGGAGGACCATGCCTTAAATAACGACGCTCCTCTATCTTTCCAACAAGCACTGCAGAGTAAAGACTCTACACACTGGGTTGGAGCTATGAAATTCGAAATGGATTCCATATACAAAAACAAAGTGTGGACTTTGTTAGACACCCAAAGGGACCCATCGGCTGCAAATGGATTTTTAAGAAAAAGCTAAATACATATGGACAAGTAGAGACTTATAAAGTTAGGCTAGTTATGAAATGATTTCATCGGATTCAAGGTGTTGACTATGATGAGACCTTTTCGTCTGTAGCCATGCTTAAGTCCATTCAGATTATGCTGGTCATTCCTACAATCTATGACTACGAAATATGACAAATGGATGTAAATATGATATTTCTAAGTTGTGATAGAAGATACCGTTTATATGTCATAGCTCGAGGGTTTTGTGGTCAGTGGGAGTGAGGGAAAGGCTTGTAGGTTGTTGAAGTCTATTCATGAACTTAAACAAGCCTCAAGAAATTGGAACGGGTGTTTTGATAAAGTAATTAAACAGTTTGGTTTTCATCAGAATATAAAGGAAGCATGTGTATATAGAAAGAAACAGGGTAATGCTATCGTATTCTTAGTACTATATGTTGATGATCTTCTGTTGATTGGCAATGACATTTCGTTATGTAATCAGCAAAAGCTTGGCTTTCCAAGAACTTGTTTATGAAGGATTTGGAAGAAGCAACTTATATAATAGATATAAAGATCTATAGAGATATATATAAGAGGCTGTTGGGATTGTTCCAATCCATGTACATAGATACAATATGAAGAGGTTTGGTAGGGAGAATTCCAAGCGTGGAAATGTTCCAATGCAGTCTGGAATCATCCTTTCTAAGAAGGACACTCCTCATATCGATGAAGAGAAAGAGCATATGATGAGGATCCCATATGCTTCAGCCATAGGGTCCAAAATGTACGCTATGTTATGTACTAGACCAGATGTAGCTTATGCATTAGGATGCATGAGCCGATACCAGTCTAATCCTGAAGGAAAGCATAGACGGTTGTAAAATGTATACTAAAGTATTTAAGAAATACCGGGTGCTTATTCCTCATTTACGGGAATGGAGACCTCCTTATGAAGGGGTATACAAACTCTAGCTTTCAAAGTGATATTGATGATCGTAAATAAGTGTCTGGTTATGTCTTTACGCTAAACGGTGGAGCCGTCGATTGGAAAACTTCCTAAAAAATAGTGGCTGATTCGACGATGGATGGTGAGTACATCGCCCTCAATGAAGCAGCTAAAGAGGCAGTCTGGAAATGTAAGTTTTTGAGTAAGCTCGGAGTGATTTTCGATACTGAGAATCTAATGGCATTATACTATGATAACAATATGGCGATACAGATCGTAAACGAGCCAAGAGCATACAAGAAGTCACAACATATTCATTAAAAGGTCCACCTCATTATTGAATTCGTTGAGAAGAAAGAGGTCATGATAAAAAGGGTAGATACCAAGGATAACATAGACGATCCATTCAATAGGGGTCTAGCTCAGTCGACTCTCAAAAACCTGATTGAAGGGATGTTATTGAGATTCCATAATTGGCTCCAAGTGCAAATAGGAGATTGACAGAGTTAGGGGTATACCCTAAAGGCAATTCTATAATTTATTGTAAATTATTAACTATGTAATCAATTCTCGTTCGTAATAAAAGGTGTTTTTCTTTCTATTGTATATTTTTATAATATTTATAAATAATTAAATGTTTAAATAAAATATATTTAACAGAATATCCATAAATGGTATGTTTGTGATGGTAATTACAAATAGATGTAATCACGAGTATTGTACCACAATATAATAAACACATTATTTTGAATATTCCTAGTCAAGATGCATCAAGACTGGATATCGATACATCTATTGAGATTAGAGTATGTAACACTCTCTAAATGTTAGGCAGTGTATAACTCATGACCACTGGGGACACCAAGGGGTTATGTACTGATAGTTATAGATAACCATGGAATGACTTACTTGATAGTTATTGGATAACCATGGAATGACTTACTTGATAGTTTTTTATTGGTTAATACAACTAAGGTCAAACGAAAATTATCGAAGTGACTAATTTATGCAGTTCTCTTGACTTGAGAATACCGTCGATCTTCAATATGAAAGCTCTGTTTGATTATAGTCAAATTATGGTAAGACATCCATCGAATGATTATAGTTCGGTCGAGTGGAAGAATTGGAAATGAAACACCATTCAAGAGAGGATTCATCTTCTTAGTTATATGTAGGGCTGCACACAACCCATATCCAACCCGACCCAACCCACATAAACCCAACCCAACCTATCCTAGTTCGGGTCGGATATGGGTTACAATTTGTAACTCATACTATATATGGGTCGGGTGTGTTATTTTGTTCAACCCAACCCTACTTTAACCCAACCCAACCCTATATTAAAAACCTAATTTAATATCAATACACTTAAAATTGGAATAGTCTAATCCAAGAATAATGTTTATGCATTCTACAGTAAATATACGAAAAAGAATATTTTATGTCAAATCCAAACAAGATCGAATTTGGCAAAGATATTCCAAAGAGCATTTTAATGTATTTTAAAATGAAACACTTGTTCTACTATGTAGTGAACTAATTTCATATGATGTGTTTTACAATGAAATTTTAATAAAATATATGTTATAATGAATTAGTTAGTTTAAGTGCGTTATGCTAGCTAAAATCTAATATATTATGTTGAACATTTTAATGTTATTTTTTGAAAATATTCCCTTATATTCTCATTTTTTATTAGATTCATGCAACCCAACCCAACCCTACTAAACCCGACCCAACCCATACTTCGACCCAACCTATATCCAACCTCATATAGGGTCGGATACGGGTTGAGCTACCTTAAACCCATACCTATGCGGGTCGGATGAAATATTTGGTCTGACCCGACCCAACCCATACTTCGTGCAGCCCTAGTTATATGTGGTTAGTATCACGGTCAACTAAAGTCAACTCAAAGTAAAAATCTTTGGCCAGATTAGTTCATTAATAATAATTGTTATTATTGAACCAATGATTTCATGTTTGGACTATAGAGTTTAATATGGACGATATTCTAATATTTACTATTACCAAATTTTATAAGTCCAAAGTGATACAGTTTTGCCGAAGATAATCGGTGTAAATAAATTGTCATTTCCGGGTGAGGTTTTGTAACAACTTGGAGGCCCAAAACTAATGGCTACAGATGCTGCAGTTATCCATAGTTATTAATCCTCGGCGACCAAATACGGTAATGTTAGATACATTGATATAACAGAAACACATGGATATGGAAAATTTTAAAAATCAACTAACGACTTTCTCATTCCATTTCGAAACATTTCAAATTCATTGCATAATCCCAATACGAGAACCACGTTCAGAGAAAATATATTTATTACAACATACGCCAAGAGCGACATATGAAGATGCCTCATTGGATGATCAGAGTATATATATATGCAATTAAACAACTTTGCCTTTACAACATCAACACAACAGAATCAAAATAAAAGAGAACTTTAAATAGCTATCATGCCTCCTTCACATCTCCGGAAGCTTATTCGTATAAGAGGTGCCTAAGAACCTCAACTCTCAAACTATGCAAAATCAATTGAGTACCCGAGAGTTTAAGGGGAAAACATAAACTTCGAGTCAGACATAAAGCCTGGTATGAATAATAATCTATCATCTCAAACCATTTAGATATCTAGTGAGACCACGCCGCTTGGCGGAACGGGTTTTCCCCTTACTAGTATTCTAAAACCTTTATAAAACCATATACTGTGCTCCTGCATCCACAATGGTTAAAACATCTCAAAATATTACGATGATATGCAAAACAAGTAAATCGATTCTAGATTATCCATCCCCATTCATTTTGACTATCTGTCTCAATTATAGTTTCTAGGGTTACTATTAAACTAATAGTTTTTATGGGCTAACTAATAAACTGTTCAATGTAATGGACTCCCTGTCCAGTTTCATAGTTTTCATGGGCTTACTATTAACCTATTTAAATTTATGTGCTCCCTGTCCTATTTCATAATTTTCATGGGATCACTAAGAACTTATTGACCCCTGCCAATAACATCATTGTTTCATGGGTTCTCCTTGAACCTATTAGTAACTCCAATAACTTCCCACTTATCCTAGTTTTCATGGGTTGGCCTGGAACCTACTGACATCTGTCAATAACTTAATCCGGATATAGTTTTCATGGGTTCAATACAAACCTATTGGTCCCTACCAATAATGATAAAGTTAGGGGTATGCCCTAGGGGCAGTTATGTAATTTGTTACATATATCTAACTCGTTGACCAATCTTGTTTGAAATATAAGGTATTTTCTTCTGATTATATACTTGATATAATGTGATTATATTAATTAATTAACTTAATTAAAAGTATATTTAATAGAAAAATACATAAATGGTATATTTTGTGATAGTAGTTACAAAGTGTTGTAACCGTGAGTAATTTATCACAACGAAACAACTATACCATTTTAAATGTTCCTAGTCAAGATGCATCGAGACTGGATATCGATGTATCTGTTGAGACTAGAGTACGTAACGCTCTCCAAATGTCGGGCAGTGTATTACTTATGACTGCTAAGGGCACCTAGGGGTAGGTACTAATAGTTATAGGATAACTATGGAACGACTCACTCGATAGTTTTCTGTTGGTTAATATAGCTAAGGTCAAACAAAAAATATCAATGTGACTGATTTACACAGTTCTATCGACTTGAGAATACTGTGGATCTTCAATATGAAAGCTCCGCTTTGATTATAGCCAAATTATGGCATGGCATCCATCGAGTGGCTATATTTGGGTCGAGTGGAAGTATTCGAAGTGAAGCACTATTCAAGAGAGGATTCGTCTCGTCGGTTATATGCGGTTAGTATCACAGTTAACTCAAATCAACTCAAAGTCAAAGTCTCTGGCCAGAGCGTTTCGGTTAATAATAATTGTTATTATTGAACCAAGGAATTTGTATTTGGACTATAAATTTGAATGTGGATGAGTTTGGAATTTTGACCATTATCAAATTCCATAAGTCTAAAGTGATATAGTTTTGACGAAAAGAATTGGTGTAAACAAATGTCACAACTGGGTAACGCTTATTAAACTAAAATTGGATTTTTACCGAAAATGAGTAAGTGATAAATTTGGCCATAATGTCACACCACCTAATAAGTGACGTGTGAACGTTAACATTAGAATAGTTCGATGTTAATCGCTGATCAAATTTACACCCAAGAGTTACACAGCCGAAATGATGAATTCCCTTAAGACCGAACAATTTAATTAGTTTATAATTGTTATAAATTAATTAAATTAATTAATATTTATGAAATATTAATTATAAAATTTGAATATGTTTTGAGAAATAAATAATGTTATATATATATTTATAACAGTTATAAATATATCGATCGATATACAATATCGACACGCGATTAAATTAGATTTAATTACATAGTATTTTGGCTTGGGGTTAGGTGGGTTTAAGGCCCATCATTAGGGCTACAAAATTTCGGTTTTGGGAAGGTTTAGGAGTGGCTAAAACATAGGGAATTGGCTTGGAGATAATGGGTTGAGATCAAGTGAGAATGGGTAAAAAGGTTTTTCTCGTTTCTCTTTAATACAACCCTGCGTGTGTGTGTGTGTTTGTTTCTAAAATAATGACTAACCTTTTTGGCCCCCATTACCTTCTACATTACTGGTTAAAACATAACTCTCAGTCCACTCCAAAAGTCTCAAATATATTTCAAATTAAAATAATTCTATTTGATAGTTAGAGGTCGGTGATTCCGGGCTTGCAATCTGACGAATCAAGAACAGTAAAAGGAAGGGAAGTCATTGCTTCAACGTGGATTCAAAGGCATCATTAAATTAGTAATTTTAATTCATGTTACAGTAATTAAATTATATTCTATAATCCTATAATGAGCAATTTCATATCTGTATAAATATATTGGTACTATATGTTTAGTTAGGTGAGATTTGGTAAGTAGATGTAGTTGTCACAAATCAGTTTGGTTAAGTGCATAATTTGTTTATTATACTATTTGATTTATGTATAAATAAATTGTTGTTTACTGTACAAAATCAGTTTTTTCATTAATTGTAACGGCCCAGTATTTTCAACCATTCGCATCCATTATAAGTGTATAGGTAAACACTCATGCCGGAGTTGAATTGCTCAAAATACTACGTTGTAAATAAAATTTGGCAAAAACTCATCATATACAGTAAATAAAATAATTACAGATCACAGACACAGAGTAATATAACAATAATGCAGCGGAAACCAAAGGATAGTAGTTCATGAAGCTACTATATATATAACAGAGTTAAACAAGATACAACAGAGGTCTCGAATACAATAGATGTCTCAATACAATAATCAAATACCAGATCTGAATTCATCACTGGAATCAACAGAATAACTGAAAGCAGGATCGATAGATAGCTGGATCTCCAAGCGAAGCTCCAACTCCAAAGGTGAGTCCCAAATGCTGTATCACTCAGTCTGACCCGAGCGTAAAGCAAAACACAAAACACTCGAGTCAGGATTAACATTCTTATATTAATAAATCCAACTCAAGTGAAATATCAACTGAAATACAAGTAACTTAAAGGATGTTTGGGATAACCATCCCCTAAGGATCCGTTAAACTATTTACTATGTAGTAATATACGCTATATACAGTAGTGTCTAAATAAGTAAAGTATAATCATATCGGAAAATAGCGTTAAGGGGATGGAGAACCTTAACGCGGTCGGATCTTAAAATCATAATCGTAGTAAAGCTCGATATGGTAGGTGACACGGCACAACTAGGCAATGCCAGGGTAGATATACCAATTACGCACACGGACTGATGGATACGCATAGCAGCCACTACCGTTCCACCTCGAACAACACTCCCAATCGGAGGATGGCCATCTAGTCAAATCACAAGTAAGAGAATAAATCGAAGAAATGCGTCCGAGAAGAGGTGCTACCTCACTGGTCCGAGATCGCTCCTGTTTTAGCCACCTTATTGCCAACTCACGGGAGTTGGGTCCACGTAACATACCTTAAGAACGTCGCCACCATCCTACTTCATTCTGGAATCTCCACCGCGTACACGGTTGTCAAAGTGGTTTTCGGTATCGACAGAGAGTATGTCCATATCCGATCCCGGTCTCTTTGCCAACCAATCGTTATTATAACACCGTGGTCATTTCACAATAGTTTATACTTCAAAACCAAAATATATCATTTCAAAACCCAAATTTAATACGATATCATTTCACTACACATATATCCATTTAAAAAAAATCATATTACTTTCCAAAGTTATAATGCTTTCAAAATCATAGTCTGGAAATCATAGTATTTTGGAAAATCATAACATTTCCTTTTAACAGTTTAGATATTAGAATTTCGTTATAAAATAAATTAGTTACCTCAAATTTCACAAATCAATTCAAATTAACTTGAATTCCAAAAATTTAATTTAATCAAATTTCAAATCATCCGTTTCAACACGATTTAGCTTTTAAATAAGCCATTTCAATTTATCGATTTCAAATACATATCTGAACCATAAGATAAGTCATTTCAATTTTAATATATTTCAAAGCTTTAAATATTCATCATTTCAAAACTAAATTCGATAAATTTATATACATATCAGATTTCCTTTACAATTATTTAGTTTTGAAACATTAACTTAATCATTTCCATAACATTTAAATTCAATTTCAATTTACAAATTTAAATAAACAAAAGATCTCATTTAAATATTTATACGTTTGAAATATCCATTTACGTCACCCTTTCAAATTTCAAGTTGTAAATCACTTCTTTAAATTTCAAATCCAATACATTTCAAATCAAACTTATTTAAGTATAATTCTTAACTAAATACAATTTCAATCAATTTCAAATCATTACAAATTCTATATTTGAAAATATAGATATTAAATATATACTTAAACATATTATTTATCAACTTTATTAAATCAACTTCAATAAATCTTTAAAATCAATATTAATCAAAACCATATATTTCTTTTCAAAACCATAGAAATCATTTCAAAACGTTTATATATATAGACCAACGGTGCCTGTATATAATTTTCCTATCCTATGGTCAAGTGATACGGATATTTATCATTTCAATCCGCAATTTAAATTATATATACGGGTATATATCTTTTCAACCCGCAATCCCAAATTCAATTCAATGAAAATCGCTTGGGTTTATCATTTCAACCCATAACGATTCTCTCCTATTCTACAGATCGTTCGGGTATGTATCATTTCAACCCATAGTGATTCTATACTAACAGGGAACTTGCAGAGTGATAACAGATATGAAAATAAAATAACAACAATAACAGGCATATATCATCAGTATAAATAACAGATAATGGTGTCAGATGTCACAGGTTAACAGATACAGATAATGACATATATATAACAATGTAAATAACTAACATCAGCATATTTCAATTGACATTTCAATTGAAATCAAATTTAATAAATATAAGAACATTAATCGTGAGTGATTGCTCACCTTCCGTGGTTAGAGACGAACAGGATGAGATGAGTTACGAATCCAAACACAAACCCCAAATCAAAGCTAGATTGGCACGAAGTTGGACGGACAAAGCTGAAAAGGAGTCGATGAAAACAAATCAAATCAGTTTTTGATATAAACTGAAATATATATATATATATATATAATAGAATATATAAACTTTTATGTATACAATATATCATTTAAGCTTGTAAATATCAATTACATATATATATCAAAATCTATATATGTATACCGCTAAAGTCAAATTTATTAAACACGCATATATAATACTTTACACTATATAAAAAGTAGCAAATTTTGCCATTATAGTTACTTAAGTATGCTTGTACACAAATTCACATTTTTAACTCAATAATATGAAAAGCAAAAATGTTAAAGATATTATTATAAAATTTAGTTGAATAGAATTGGAAAGCAGCCGCTTACAGCATATAAACTATGCATACACTTTACTAATATTATAAAACTAATACCATATATTTTACTAATTTATATAGTATATACAGTAACCTTATTAAAACTCATTATGTAAATGCTGTAATATATAAAACTATTATAAACAAATACGTTAAAACCCAACAGAAAAATATATAGATATATATATATACTAATGTATATACAACATTGTACATTATAACACTTTGAACCTATTATAATATACTCTCCATATATATATAACAAAATTCTTATCACTGTATGTGAATATGTAAAGTTATTTTAAACTCTATTTTAAGGTATTAACATACATTCAAATAGTTACTTTACCATGTAATATACTTACCCAGACATATTATAAAAAAAAAACTTGGCTGATAAGTTTTTAGATAAATATATATAAGCTTATACATAAACTCAAAACCAATCATATACTATGACCAAATCTGATTATATAAACAGGTTATATACTGCAACATCACCTATATACTATATATGTAAACAGAACTCATTTATACATATACTTTCATAAACCTATATGTACATTAACAGATAAAATAAATATTATATATATGTATACCAAACTATATACACGAAACTTACATAACCATAATATTTTCTGACATTATATATATAGCTACGTATATATCACAAAATAAACAACAGGCTTATTTATTTATAAGTTGAGCATTAGTATATACGTATATCACAAAATATCACAAATATATACGTATATATACACACACACGTATATATAAACAAACATGAATATATATATATACCTTCGTATATAAGAGATGAGGCTCGGATCCGGGAGGAACAAAGCGAAGGCTAATGGGCAGAGCGAGGAGACGAGGGTTGTGACGAGGCTCAGCTTGGGTGCTGCTAGTGACAAGGTTCTCTCGGCTAGGGTGGAGAGGTTGGCCGATGGGGAGAAGAGGAGGTAGTTTGCAGGGGAAAAGAGAGGAGGTGGGTAGGAGCTGGGTGCGTGAGATACAGAGGGCGGAGATGGTGGCCAGATGTGGGATGGGGTGATGGCGTTGCGGCCATTGTTTGGTCGGAGGGGCTTGCCTCGGGTCATGGGGTGTGGGCTTCGGGTTATAGGGGTGAGTGCTTTGGGTGGGCTTCGGGTTAGGTAGGGCGAGAGGCAGAGAGTTGGTGGTGGTTTGGAGTCGTATTGGAGGCGAATGGATTCGGTGGGGTGGTGGGTGCTGGTGGGTTCGGTGTTGACGTGGAGGCTGGAAAGGCGGAGGAGTTCGACGAGGTGGCAGTTGGTGACTGACTTCGGTTGGGAAACATGGGGTCGTGGGGTTTTCTGGGTGAAGAGGAAGCATCTGGAAGGGTTGAGGAAAAATATAAAGGAACGAGGCAGAGAAGATTACAAATGAGAGAGGGGTACAGGAAGAGTCACGAGATGGAGAAAAATATGAGAGTAAAAGGAGGTGAATCGGTCTAAACTGAAATGGTGGAATTTGAAATATCAATGGTCTAAAGCTTTGATTCCGGAGAAAGTTTATTAAAGCAATTGATATTTGGTTTGGGTAGCACGTTTTATTTTTTTTTTGAAACCGAAGGAACGTTAAAAGTCATAGCTAATGGTACCGCTACAGCGAACCGTTTTATTATTTCCGCCGCGTACCGGACCACAAAACAAAGAAATAAATATACCGCTAGGATCAGCACGACGATACGATCAAAACGGTACACAGATATCAGTGGTACGGTTATCCGATCAAAAGTCGATAACCGGTACCAGAAATGCTGCTATTCTAACCGAATTAAGATAAACGGAGCAACAGAAGTCCAAATTTGACTAAACGAAAGATAACATCTCACTCAGAAGATGATTTACAAATTTTCTATGTAAAAATATTTAGGTTTGGAAACTATTTTATTATCACCTATTTTTAACTGATTAAATTGAAGTAAATTTACGCGCGAAATAAATTTTCATATTTTCGGATGAAAATTTACCAGTTGCTATGTTTAATTAGACGCATTCCAAATATCAAATTTATATTTCAAAATTGTATTGTTTAAAATTTCACAAAATTTAACTAATTACGTTATTTAACCGTAAAAAATTACAGGTCGTTACACTCTCCCCCACTCAAAACTTTTCGTCCCCGAAAAGGAAGGAGGTAGGAGAGTAGAAACAACTAGAAAGAAAAATAGATTAAAAGACTAGATAAGACAATTAATTTATACCATAAAATTTCAAATTAAACTAATTAATATTTAACAGTTTTGGTTTAATCCACTTCGTTTCACTTAAGTTAAATCAATCTATCTATTCTAAATTCATTGTCTTATTATTTAGTCATTCTCAACTAACAATTTCTAAACTATCAATTTGTATAATCATTCATTATACTCATATTTTATTCAACAAATTTAATTCTTTTATTCCAAATCATTATTTAAGTTCATTCCACTTAATATATCCCACATGTATTTAAACCATATAAATTAATTTAAACCATACCGATTTCAATTTAAATTAACTTATATTCAGTAATTGATTTTTAATTCAAGGTATTTCCATACTTTAATCAAGTTTCAATTTATTAATTCCTTTAAAACAAATTTATTTGTCTCATCTTATTATCCACTTAACTTATATTTCTATCTATCTCTATTAACACCTTTATAATAAAATTAGGTGTATAACATTTACTATAACACTCAAATCTTTCCTTATAAAGTCATTTTCTATTTTATATTATCCAATTACATTTTTAACTTTTGAAAATTTTAGGTAAGTTATGCTAAGATATAATTGAGTATTATACAAATAAGATTTTACAATTCAGTTATCCTCAGTTAACTATTTATCCAAGAATTTTGACTTTAGTTTTTAATTGAAATCATCTTTAATCTAAAATTTAAGAATTTAAATCTCCGATTTACTTCAAACAATTTAGAGATATATATAATATATTTATATAAAATTAAATTTTAAAATAAGGTACATATATATATATATATAAATCAAATTATACTGAAGAAATTCAAATCAAAAAATTTTTTCAAAACAAAACCGTAGCAAAGCTACAGAATAGTTTCCCCTCTTCGAAACTCGAAAATGAATGTCGATGATGCGGCCGTCATTACCGAAATTATTTTCCAGCGACAAAGAGAAGAGCACTGATTTAAACATTTAAAATTCTTCGAAAACCATTTTATTCGAAAATACTTTAAATAACATACATTTCAAGGCTTTAAACAAAGTTTGAAATCACCAGAAATTTAATTCTTAAGTTTCTCAATTTAAATTCATTCCAATTTCAAATAAATTTAAAAACATCAGTCACTTTGCAATAATCAATGACTTACAAAATAATAAAATGATAATCAAATATTATCATTTTCAACAACCAAATTATTTAACTTTTAATTACAAAAAAAAAAATCTTATATATTTATAATATAATCAAACAAATTTATTTTATTTATCAAATTTGAAAATTATATTGTGTCAGTTTGCTCTGTTCAAGTGTTTTGGAAATCCTATCGATAGCGTTGATCAGACGAATCGATCGAAAATCCAAATCAACATCAACAACTCAAACAACACACTATAAACATAAACTATTTTATATTAATTACAAATACACTCCCTCACACGATGATTCCAGAATTGGATTCCAACACAAGGATAGAGATCCAAATATAGAGGGACCCAAATCAAAGAGAATTCTAATCTAAAATAGATAGGCTCGAAACGAAGGTTAGATGATTGTATTTCAAACAGGAAGATGGATAAAGTTGTATAAATCGCGGGCAACCTTAACCGGGTCAACCGTGACTTCATAGATAAGATCGATGTAGAATTCTGAAGCAAATCGACATTCGATTACCAGAGGTAGAATTCGGGTATAGCTTAAGATAGCAGCATCGTAAACCGAGGATACAGAAATCTCCGGTGAATCAATACCGATTATAAAGGAGTTTCACCCCAGTACAATTTATTCGAAGATTGGCGAGACCGCCGATTTATTATAGAGATCATTCGAAGTGGAGTTATGGGATACTCCAAAATCAAAAGACACGAATAGGGGAGACACGAATGGACTTTGGAACCGAAGTGAACGTTCCAAAATTCAAATGAACCGAGTCAAAGAAGAAGGAATTTAAGCTCGAACGAAAGTGATTTTGTAATTGAATTTACTCTATATGCTGAGTTTTGCCTAAAACCAGAGCTCTGATACCACATGTAACGGCCCAGTATTTTCAACCATTCGCATCCATTATAAGTGTATAGGTAAACACTCATGCCGGAGTTGAATTGCTCAAAATACTGCGTTGTAAATAAAATTTGGCAAAAACTCATCATATACAGTAAATAAAATAATTACAGATCACAGACACAGAGTAATATAACAATAATGCAGCGGAAACCAAAGGATAGTAGTTCATGAAGCTACTATATATATAACAGAGTTAAACAAGATACAACAGAGGTCTCGAATACAATATATGTCTCAATACAATAATCAAATACCAGATCTGAATTCATCACTGGAATCAACAGAATAACTGAAAGCAGGATCGATAGATAGCTGGATCTCCAAGCGAAGCTCCAACTCCAAAGGTGAGTCCCAAATGCTGTATCACTCAGTCTGACCCGAGCGTAAAGCAAAACACAAAACACTCGAGTCAGGATTAACATTCTTATATTAATAAATCCAACTCAAGTGAAATATCAACTGAAATACAAGTAACTTAAAGGATGTTTGGGATAACCATCCCCTAAGGATCCGTTAAACTATTTACTATGTAGTAATATACGCTATATACAGTAGTGTCTAAATAAGTAAAGTATAATCATATCGGAAAATAGCGTTAAGGGGATGGAGAACCTTAACGCGGTCGGATCTTAAAATCATAATCGTAGTAAAGCTCGATATGGTAGGTGACACGGCACAACTAGGCAATGCCAGGGTAGATATACCAATTACGCACACGGACTGATGGATACGCATAGCAGCCACTACCGTTCCACCTCGAACAACACTCCCAATCGGAGGATGGCCATCTAGTCAAATCACAAGTAAGAGAATAAATCGAAGAAATGCGTCCGAGAAGAGGTGCTACCTCACTGGTCCGAGATCGCTCCTGTTTTAGCCACCTTATTGCCAACTCACGGGAGTTGGGTCCACGTAACATACCTTAAGAACGTCGCCACCATCCTACTTCATTCTGGAATCTCCACCGCGTACACGGTTGTCAAAGTGGTTTTCGGTATCGACAGAGAGTATGTCCATATCCGATCCCGGTCTCTTTGCCAACCAATCGTTATTATAACACCGTGGTCATTTCACAATAGTTTATACTTCAAAACCAAAATATATCATTTCAAAACCCAAATTTAATACGATATCATTTCACTACACATATATCCATTTAAAAAAAATCATATTACTTTCCAAAGTTATAATGCTTTCAAAATCATAGTCTGGAAATCATAGTATTTTGGAAAATCATAACATTTCCTTTTAACAGTTTAGATATTAGAATTTCGTTATAAAATAAATTAGTTACCTCAAATTTCACAAATCAATTCAAATTAACTTGAATTCCAAAAATTTAATTTAATCAAATTTCAAATCATCCGTTTCAACACGATTTAGCTTTTAAATAAGCCATTTCAATTTATCGATTTCAAATACATATCTGAACCATAAGATAAGTCATTTCAATTTTAATATATTTCAAAGCTTTAAATATTCATCATTTCAAAACTAAATTCGATAAATTTATATACATATCAGATTTCCTTTACAATTATTTAGTTTTGAAACATTAACTTAATCATTTCCATAACATTTAAATTCAATTTCAATTTACAAATTTAAATAAACAAAAGATCTCATTTAAATATTTATACGTTTGAAATATCCATTTACGTCACCCTTTCAAATTTCAAGTTGTAAATCACTTCTTTAAATTTCAAATCCAATACATTTCAAATCAAACTTATTTAAGTATAATTCTTAACTAAATACAATTTCAATCAATTTCAAATCATTACAAATTCTATATTTGAAAATATAGATATTAAATATATACTTAAACATATTATTTATCAACTTTATTAAATCAACTTCAATAAATCTTTAAAATCAATATTAATCAAAACCATATATTTCTTTTCAAAACCATAGAAATCATTTCAAAACGTTTATATATATAGACCAACGGTGCCTGTATATAATTTTCCTATCCTATGGTCAAGTAGTACGGATATTTATCATTTCAATCCGCAATTTAAATTATATATACGGGTATATATCTTTTCAACCCGCAATCCCAAATTCAATTCAATGAAAATCGCTTGGGTTTATCATTTCAACCCATAACGATTCTCTCCTATTCTACAGATCGTTCGGGTATGTATCATTTCAACCCATAGTGATTCTATACTAACAGGGAACTTGCAGAGTGATAACAGATATGAAAATAAAATAACAACAATAACAGGCATATATCATCAGTATAAATAACAGATAATGGTGTCAGATGTCACAGGTTAACAGATACAGATAATGACATATATATAACAATGTAAATAACTAACATCAGCATATTTCAATTGACATTTCAATTGAAATCAAATTTAATAAATATAAGAACATTAATCGTGAGTGATTGCTCACCTTCCGTGGTTAGAGACGAACAGGATGAGATGAGTTACGAATCCAAACACAAACCCCAAATCAAAGCTAGATTGGCACGAAGTTGGACGGACAAAGCTGAAAAGGAGTCGATGAAAACAAATCAAATCAGTTTTTGATATAAACTGAAATATATATATATATATAATAGAATATATAAACTTTTATGTATACAATATATCATTTAAGCTTGTAAATATCAATTACATATATATATCAAAATCTATATATGTATACCGCTAAAGTCAAATTTATTAAACACGCATATATAATACTTTACACTATATAAAAAGTAGCAAATTTTGCCATTATAGTTACTTAAGTATGCTTGTACACAAATTCACATTTTTAACTCAATAATATGAAAAGCAAAAATGTTAAAGATATTATTATAAAATTTAGTTGAATAGAATTGGAAAGCAGCCGCTTACAGCATATAAACTATGCATACACTTTACTAATATTATAAAACTAATACCATATATTTTACTAATTTATATAGTATATACAGTAACCTTATTAAAACTCATTATGTAAATGCTGTAATATATAAAACTATTATAAACAAATACGTTAAAACCCAACAGAAAAATATATAGATATATATATATATATACTAATGTATATACAACATTGTACATTATAACACTTTGAACCTATTATAATATACTCTCCATATATATATAACAAAATTCTTATCACTGTATGTGAATATGTAAAGTTATTTTAAACTCTATTTTAAGGTATTAACATACATTCAAATAGTTACTTTACCATGTAATATACTTACCCAGACATATTATAAAAAAAAAAACTTGGCTGATAAGTTTTTAGATAAATATATATAAGCTTATACATAAACTCAAAACCGATCATATACTATGACCAAATCTGATTATATAAACAGGTTATATACTGCAACATCACCTATATACTATATATGTAAACAGAACTCATTTATACATATACTTTCATAAACCTATATGTACATTAACAGATAAAATAAATATTATATATATGTATACCAAACTATATACACGAAACTTACATAACCATAATATTTTCTGACATTATATATATAGCTACGTATATATCACAAAATAAACAACAGGCTTATTTATTTATAAGTTGAGCATTAGTATATACGTATATCACAAAATATCACAAATATATACGTATATATACACACACACGTATATATAAACAAACATGAATATATATATATACCTTCGTATATAAGAGATGAGGCTCGGATCCGGGAGGAACAAAGCGAAGGCTAATGGGCAGAGCGAGGAGACGAGGGTTGTGACGAGGCTCAGCTTGGGTGCTGCTAGTGACAAGGTTCTCTCGGCTAGGGTGGAGAGGTTGGCCGATGGGGAGAAGAGGAGGTAGTTTGCAGGGGAAAAGAGAGGAGGTGGGTAGGAGCTGGGTGCGTGAGATACAGAGGGCGGAGATGGTGGCCAGATGTGGGACGGGGTGATGGCGTTGTGGCCATTGTTTGGTCGGAGGGGCTTGCCTCGGGTCATGGGGTGTGGGCTTCGGGTTATAGGGGTGAGTGCTTTGGGTGGGCTTCGGGTTAGGTAGGGCGAGAGGCAGAGAGTTGGTGGTGGTTTGGAGTCGTATTGGAGGCGAATGGATTCGGTGGGGTGGTGGGTGCTGGTGGGTTCGGTGTTGACGTGGAGGCTGGAAAGGCGGAGGAGTTCGACGAGGTGGCAGTTGGTGACTGACTTCGGTTGGGAAACATGGGGTCGTGGGGTTTTCTGGGTGAAGAGGAAGCATCTGGAAGGGTTGAGGAAAAATATAAAGGAACGAGGCAGAGAAGATTACAAATGAGAGAGGGGTACAGGAAGAGTCACGAGATGGAGAAAAATATGAGAGTAAAAGGAGGTGAATCGGTCTAAACTGAAATGGTGGAATTTGAAATATCAATGGTCTAAAGCTTTGATTCCGGAGAAAGTTTATTAAAGCAATTGATATTTGGTTTGGGTAGCACGTTTTATTTTTTTTTTGAAACCGAAGGAACGTTAAAAGTCATAGCTAATGGTACCGCTACAGCGAACCGTTTTATTATTTCCGCCGCGTACCGGACCACAAAACAAAGAAATAAATATACCGCTAGGATCAGCACGACGATACGATCAAAACGGTACACAGATATCAGTGGTACGGTTATCCGATCAAAAGTCGATAACCGGTACCAGAAATGCTGCTATTCTAACCGAATTAAGATAAACGGAGCAACAGAAGTCCAAATTTGACTAAACGAAAGATAACATCTCACTCAGAAGATGATTTACAAATTTTCTATGTAAAAATATTTAGGTTTGGAAACTATTTTATTATCACCTATTTTTAACTGATTAAATTGAAGTAAATTTACGCGCGAAATAAATTTTCATATTTTCGGATGAAAATTTACCAGTTGCTATGTTTAATTAGACGCATTCCAAATATCAAATTTATATTTCAAAATTGTATTGTTTAAAATTTCACAAAATTTAACTAATTACGTTATTTAACCGTAAAAAATTACAGGTCGTTACACTAATAATTGTTTTATATATATTTATTAATAAATTCATATATATATTATTGTATATTTCTCTCTCATAATAGCATATATGCATATATAAGATATATATATGATTTAAAAAATTTAGTACACTTATTTATATATAGTATGAATTTACAAATTCAAAAATTAATTATCATACATATATTCATATTTTTAGATTAACATTTATTGAATTTTGAATTGTTTATTATATATAAAATAATTATTACATTAAAAATTCAATTTTATATTTAAAAAAATATAATATATCATTCCTGATATGTATAGAAAAAATTTAGGATTTTTTAAATAAAGTTTATTATTTTTAATAATTAATATTATTTCGGAAAAACTGTTTATGATTTATTAAAAATAATAATTTAACTAAAAATTCTTTAAATTTTTTTAACCTTTCATTCATGATCCTAGAATTTTTGAAATTTTAAAATTTGACTTTTTAATAATATATTAGTTTATATTAAATAATTATTTCCGAAATCAATGTATTTATTTTTAAAAATAATATTTCAACTTTGAAAATTCTCCAGATATTTTCTAAGTTTTATTTTATGATTCTAGATTTTTGAAAATTTTAAATTTTGAATTTTCATCAATAGATTATTTTGTGTTAATTATTTATTGATGAAAACATTATTTTATTCATAATATATACAAATTAAAATACTAAAATTATTATGTTTGCAAAACTAAGTTAATTTTGAATTATAAATAATTTTAATAATTGTTCTCTCTCTTTCTATATATATATATATATATTTATTTATCTATATAAATGTTTTATATTCATATATTATATATAATATATTTATACATACATGTGTGTGTGTGTATTTTGTAACACATATATATGCACATATTTGGACAACATACATGACATACAAAATGAGCTAATATGTCTGTAGCGATGTAAATTCCAACATCTGCATATGGGCATATTATACCTTTCACGGATTATTATGTTACACATGCACTCACACATACATGTATATATACATTTATGTATAAACTAAATCAAATAAATTAATTTCATATCTTAATATATTTGAAGTTAAATAAAATAAATGATTTTATTTAAATGAAATTTAGAAATGTTCTAATTCAGTTAGACTTCATATGCCCAATAAAGATCCAATAAGGTAAAAATTTTGAAATTCACACATAACTTCCGCTGCAGACTGGTCCAGTTCCAACAATGGTATCAAAGCCCAATAGACTATGCGGTCTAAATTAGTCATATTAGGGCTAACTTATTAAGCTTGCCCACTTAGTACGGTGTCTAGAAAGGTAATGTCTAGGATTGGAATTAGGTAATCAAGTACTCTATCCTACTTGGTTACCAGCCTGGCCCGAAAGGTGAAGTGAGCCCAAAGGTTGCTCTTAATAGAAAAGGCCTAACTTAATTTGGGCCTTGGGTTAATTTTCAAAATCGTTTTGAAAATTAATGTTAAAGATTTTTAATTTAATAGTTAAATTTAAAATAAAACATGTTTATTATAAAAATTATAATAATACATAAGTTTTCAAAATGTTAAGGATAATGATATTTTCAAAATGTTTGAAAATATTTATATAAAAATTTCAAATTTTAAATTTATTAATAATATTAATAAAATAAATTAATTAAATATGTTAATTAATTAATGCATATATGCATGTATTACATATGTTGATATATATTATGTTATTTTAAAATGTTTAAGATAACATAAGTATATGTGTATGTATACAAGATAAATTTTGAAATTAATAAATTTTAATAAAAATTGTTTAATTGAATAAATTAAATAAAGGTTAATTAATTAAATAAAATACACATATATATGATATATGTGTGTTACACTATAAAGGTTATAGTGTACACTATAAATGTTATAGTAGATATGTTTAATATAAAAGTTATATTGGAATACTAATTTAAAATTAATTAAAGAGTTAATTGATTAAAATTAATTAGATAAGATTTAATTAATGATATACTATACGTTAGACTATCATATAAGTAATATGAAATATAAAAGTTATATAACAATAAAACTTATATGATATGTGTATAAACTAAATGTGGAACATTAAAGAAACCCAAATAGACTTGAGAAATAAATGCATATGTAAATGTACATATACCGTGATTTCTGATGTGTCTGACACTTGAATCGCTGGGGTATTTCATAAGAAATATATTATTCTATAAGTCGATATCACTCAATATATATATATTGAAGATTATGAATCTTCAATATAATGTTGTCCTCTACCATATGTATATTAATAAATTACTTACATACTCCTTAGTTGTTGAGCAAACTCAAGCTAGGGATGTTATGCATAGTATTATTAATATATTTAACAAATGAGGTAAGATAACTATATGTATTTGTTGAGAAAACTCAAGGTACATATATTATACTTAGGCCATTACGATATGGTAGGTATGAGTGAATAATCTCTTTCTATTTGTTTAGCAAACTCAAGGTCGAAATGAGATTAGAACGAGAAAAATGGGTTAGGAGTTATATATGATACAACCGATAAGGAGTTATCGATCGTTTTTGGGGCAATGATTTGTTAAGCAAACTGTAACGACCCGGTATTTTCAACCATTCGCATCCACACATGTAGGACTTGAATTGCTCAAAATATAATATTGTTAATTTATATTTGGAAAAACTCAGCATATACAGTAAATAAAATAATCACAGAATCACAAACACAGAGTATTATAACAGAATGCAGCGGAAACAAGAGAATAGTAGTTCATGAAGCTACCATTTATATAATAGAGTAAAACAAAATACAACAGAAGTCTCGAATACACGGGAGTCTCGATACAATAATCAAATCTGAATACATCACTGGAATCAACTAAATATCTGAAAGCTGAATCGATAGTTGGATCTCCAAAAGAGGCTCCAACTCCAAAGGTGAGTCTCAAATGCTATGACACTCAGTCTGATCCGAGCGTAAAGCAAAATAGAAAACACTCGAGTCAGGATTAACATTCTTATATCAATAAATCCAACTCAAATGAAATATCAACTGAAATACAAGTAACTTAAAGGATGTTTGGGATAACCATCCTCTAAGGATCCGTGGAACTATCTACTATGTAGAAATATACGTTATTAACAACCAACGTCATTATAACACCGTGGTCATTCCAGGATAATTTATACTTCAAAACCAAAATATCAATTCCATTCCAAATATATATATATATATATATATATATATATTTCCAAATTATAGCACTTTCAAAACTAAATTGATAATTTCATATATATATCTTATTTTAACTTCATTATTATTTAGTTTGAAATATTCACTTAATAAATCCATTATCATTTAAATAACCTTAAATTACATTAAACTAAATATTTCCTTCGATTTATTTAAAACTTGAAATGTCCATTTAATCACTTTAAATCAAAACCAAGTTATAAGATCATATCTTAAAACCCTATAATTCAATAAGTTTCAAATCAATTTAATTAAACAATAATTCTTAATTAAATACAATTTCGAATATATTCAAATTTATCTTCCCAGCCTTAACTTATAAAATCATTATAAAGATCTAATTTTAAAATATTATTTTAAATAAATACTTATACATATTATATATTAATTAAATCATACTTTACTAAATTAAAACTTATTATTAAATATACTATATATTAAAACTTATTTATATATAAAATATTTCCAAATTTAAATAAAGCCATATATATTTCCTTTCAAAACCATAGAAATCATTTTTAAAATATTTATATATAGACCAACGGTTTCTGCATATAATTTCTATCCTATGGTCAAGTGATACGGATATCTATCATTTCAATCCGCAATTTAAAATATATATACGGGTATATATCATTTCAACCCACAATCCCAAATTCAATTCAATGAAAATCGCTTGGGTTTATCATTTCAACCCATAACGATTTTCCCCTATTCTACAGATCGTTCGGGTATGTATCATTTCAACCCATAGGGAATTCTATACTAATAGGGTACTTGCAGAGTGATAACAGGTATGATAATAATAATAACCGACATATATTATCAATAACAATAGAATATAAACAATAGGATATGGTGTCATATCCCACAGGTGAACAGATATAGATAAAAGCATATATATATATATAGCAATTCAAATAACTAACAGCAGCATATTTCAATTGTCGTTTCAATTGAAATCAAATTTAATAAATATAAAACGTTAATCATGAGTGATTGCTCACCTTTCGAGGCTAGATAGAATAGACAATGAAATTGAGTTACGAAATCTAGGCACGAATCCAAAACAAACAAGGTTGGCACGAATTGACGAGCAAAGTTGATAGATAAGGAATCGAAGAAATAATTAGAATTAGTTTGATAGAAATAGAAAATATATATTTTATTTCCTTGAAATCAAAAATTAAAACACATATATTAAAATCAAATGTATATATATATACAATTAAAAAACATTGTTTTAAAATTAAAACATATATATTAAAATCAACCATATAATTAAAATAATACATATATATATGTATATATTTATAATTTCCAGATCAATGTTATTATAAACTTATATACATATATATTGACCAACATATGCATATATATAAATATACCCAAACCAACTCAAATATATGTAAACTAATATATTATACTTTAAGATCCATCCTTATTATAAAACCAATATTAAATTTAAAACACAAATCTTTTAATTAAATTTAAAACACAACATATTAAAATCACAATCTATATATGTATATACATATATATATTTCAAAACCAAATTCGCTTTATTTTATATGCTTTAAAATGTATGTTGTTAAAACACATCTCATTATAGTGTAAACCACAGGCTGTGTACAACTTATATGAATTCATACTTACATATGCTGACCCTATATGTATACGCAACTAGATATACAAGTGTAGACTAACATATATGCAAGCTACTCACCATCTATATGCAGACACAACAACTATATGCGAAATACTGGAACATATGATATTATGTACCAAATTATAAAACAATATATAACATATATATATATACAAACTCTACAGAACAAATATATATATATAATAACATATATTAACATATGTATTTTACAGACATTACCTTATACAAAAAATGTAAACACTTTACATATAGAACAGACTAATATATATAAAATCTTATACTCTAACATGTACAACTAACCTATAACTTATACACAATATGGAAAGAGAGAAGAAAAAAATAAATATATATATATATAATATCTCAGGCCAGGAAAGCATATGCCTATATAATATATAAAGTTATATATACAAACTTATCAGTGGAAGTTGAAAACACCACGTATATGTTCTATTTAGACCAATATATATATTAATAGATATATGCTCACCTACAAAATCAACAGAGATGCTGCCGCGAGCATTGGAATGGAGGAGGGCTGAAGGTCGGGAAAGGCGAGGCTGGGTTGGAGTTTGGCCGATGTGGAGTTCGACGAGCAAGGTCGGCAAGTCAAGAGGAAAATAGGGGTGGATCTGTGGAGGAGGGGGAGGCTAGGCGTATGGTGGTGGAAGTGGGTGCAGAGGGTGGCGATGATGTGGCACGTTGGACGGTAGGTGGATGGCGTTGGTAGTTACGGCAGTGGGGATAGGTCGGAGGAGAAGAAAGTATGGAGGCGGAGGAGAGGAGCAGATTTCTCGAAGAAGATTGCGTACATAAATAAATTTCCCAAAGCAAAGAAAAGCTATAGGTAAGGAAACATATATATATATATATATATATATATAACTTTGTATTGAATATGATACGCTTCCTGAAGTCAACGGAACCGAAAATGAAATGAAAGGACAGTAAAAGTAGGAATGAATATATATTAAAAAAGTAGCAATTTTAGTAGCAACGGTCACCCACTGATTTAGCTGAGAATTTATAGCAATTAATGGCTTGATTGGACAGCACATTTCAAATTTTGAAACCAAAGGAAGTAGTAAAGTCACGGTTTATGGTATCGTTACAACGAACAGTTTATTGTTTTCGTCACGTACCGGACCTCAAAATACAGAATTGAATATACCGCAGAGATCCACACGACGAGACGATCAAAACGGTATATTGATATCAGTGGTACGATCATCCGATCAAAAGTCGACAATCGGCACCGAAAATGCTGCTATTTTGTCGGAAATAAGGTAGACGGAGCAATAGCAGTCCAAATTTGAAAAAATGAAATATGAGGTCTCACTCAGAAGATGATTTACAAATTTTCTATATAAAAATATTCAGGTTTGGAAAATATTTTGTTACCATCAATTTTTAGCTGATTGAAATTGAAATAGAATTACACAATAAAATTTACTTGCATATTTTCTGATGAAAATTTACCATTTGTTATATTAAAATAGACGTATTCCAAATATCAAATGTTCATTTAATTACGGTAGAGAACTATTAAAATTTCCGGGTTGTTACACTGACATTGATGTATGTTGCTATACTGTACGGAAAAATCCAAACGGAGCTAGAAACGTCCGAATTTCGCGTAACGGATTACGCAGTCTTATTTAGAGTGTTCTAAATAAATTTTCTCATGTTGACATATTTAGATTTCGAAACATTTTTTGAATTCAACTGTTATTAACTGATTTAAACTGAATTTCTAGCGACTGATAGAACATCTATATTATTCGACGAAAATTTGTCATTTTGCTATGTCTAGATGGACGCATAGCAAATATCAAATTTCCATCATAAAATTCTATTGTTTGTTTTACATGGTAGATTTCAGTTTATTATACTCAATAAAATTCACCTTTATTTATTTCAAAATAAACTATATTTCAAATTAATATAATTGAATATTCATTGGTTTATAATTTCTAGTTCCTTAATTAAAATGCTAATATTAACTAATGCAGTATTAAATTCTCAATTCTCTCAATTCTGAATCATTTAACTAATTAAGTCTTATTAAATTAAAATTTATATTTCTTCCTTTTATGTAAAATCCAATTATACTAAATTTTATTAACGAATTAATTTCAATAGGTTGATATGTAAGATGAGCAAAACCAAGACTAAAATTTTAAATAAGTTTGAATACATAATTATACATTTATTGTTTACAAATAGATTAGAAGTTAATTTACAATTAAAATGCAATTCTAGTTAATCATAAATTTATTTCATGCTTTACACAATATTAAATATATCCAATTAAACTTTTATTAAACCATACGTTTGAAATCACATAAAATAGTTGTCACTTTATTAAATCAAAATCAGATGTTATAATTCAAAGTAAATTTTATTTAAAATCATAAAGTTTCAATTTCTTAACGTATTAAATTCAAAATTTTGAATTTTCTTCTTTCAAAAAATACGGGTCGTTACACTCTCCCCCACTCAAAACTTTTCGTCCCCGAAAAGGAACGAATACAAGAGAAAAAGGGTAAAGCGGAATAGATAAAGGTTAGACGATAAGGTAGATTCAAAAGAATAGTATCAGGCATGCATAATAAATTTTAAAACCACAAAATTTCAATTTCAAATGTTAATACAAAATTTCTTTGTTGAAAGTACTTTTATATCAAAACAAAATTTCCTTTCGAAAATACTTTTATACCTCGATGTCTCAACAAGTTTATCCTCGTTCTTGCAGACTCTGGCCATGCATTGTTCAGGCGCAAAGCTAGAATTCTCCAAGTACCTAGTAGACCTGTTTTAACACCCAGTGAAAAATACTCGAAAAACCTTCAAAACTAATATGGAAAGTACAATCCAAACAAATCAACCGAATCGAATCATGAATCGCAGATACACAATGGTTACGCCTGGATCCCCCATGAAACATCCATACCTTTTAAGCAATCACTGCCTTGCGAATTTCGCCATGATAACCAAAAAATGTAGACCGCGGATACACAATGGTTACGCCTGGATCCCCCAAGAAACATCCGTACCCTTTAAGAAATCTCTGCCTTGCGGATTACGCTACTAAAACGACCATAGATCGCAGATACACAATGGTTACACTGGATCCCCTAGGAAACATCTGTACTCGTAAGTCGTCACGGCCCTACGAATTACGCTATGCAGTCGAGTTCGTAAGACCATGGGTAACGCCATGGAATTCGAAGGACACTCGAGTATCATATCCGGAAAACCCAAATCAGAGAGAATAATATCGATAGAATGAATCCAAAATATGGCCACAAAAAGGATATCAAGCAGAAGGCACTTTCCATATCTTTACTTCGAAAATATGTATCATATAGTACCCTTTCAAATCAATTTCAATATCATACTTATATAAATTCCATTATATATAAGATTTCATTTTCAAATCGAATACTTTTCAAAAATCAAAAGTATATCAAATCACACTTATATAGACTTCGATTATATAAGATTTCGCTTTTCAAATTGAGTACCTTTCCAAATCAATAGTTTTCGAATCAACTTCATACTTATACAAATCAGTTTTATATAAGTTCGATAACTCCCAAATCAAGTATTTAGTAAAATAAGGTTCTCAATTTCAATTTATTCCAATATCAGTTTAGTTTCAAAATCATATACGATTTCACTAAATTATTTCTTCCAAATTAAATATCTTCAGTTTCAAAGTTTCCAAAATAATAGGTTTAGAAAATAATCCTAGTTTCCAAATCAACATAATTTAGGTCAAACAAATTCATTTCCGAAATCATCATATAAATATTGGATTTTAAATTCCAATCTATTTTCGAATCCAGATATTTTTCTCAAAATCAATCATACCCAAAATGATTTCCAAGTTTATAACCATCCCTTTAAAACCTTTAAACTATTTATTTCTATTTGAAAGATCCAATTTACCTTTTGAAAATTATTATTCTATATATATAGTTTTATAAAAGATGGTACTAAGTTAAAAACATTTAAAACTAAATTTTATTCAAAACATTTCAAAACTAAATTTCATATTAGTATAATTAAAAATAGTCTTATTCATTTACTTAACAAAACAGTTTCAAACTTATTTAAATCATATTACTTCATACTTAAACATACAAAATTAAACTTATATACTTTATCAAATAATTTATACTTTTCGAAATTTCTTAGCTTTGAAAATTAAACCTCGATTTGGAAGTGTTCGAACATTCAAAATAGTCGGAGAAATCAAATTTCCAATCCAAGAGTCAGCAACAAATCAGTAAATCAATTCCAATAGATAGGGTTATACCAAAACAAATCTGAAACTCGAGGACCGAACACCGGCTCACTTCAAATCGTTTCAAATATATATACATATATCCTTCGAATATCAAATCATACTTCGGAATTTGGAATCGAAATTGGTTTCACAAAATCAATCGCATAGCAAAGCTACAAAAGTGGCCTCTCCCCCACTCTAAAACTCGAAAATCAATGTCGATGATGCGTGCACTCATCACCGAAATTGTTCTCCAGCGACATAAGTGAGTTCTGGACTTCTATTTTCTTAAAAACTTCTTTGAAATTCTTCAAAATCATTGGAACTCATTTGAAGTCATTTGAAACATTTCTTACTCGAAAAATACTTTCAAATCGTATTATTATATATTTTCAAAATCTTAAAACTAATTTTCAAAATACCGAAGTTCAGTTTCTCAAATTTCAAATTCAAACCCTTTAGTTATAAATCATTTTTATATAAATCAATTTCTTATATAATTTTCAAAATTTCAAATCCTTTCGAAACTTTCAAAATCTCGTTTTTAAAAGGTGTATAATCCTTATCCAAAACTTTTATATATAGAATATAATCATACTTATCAAAATAATTATTTCGATATATAAACAATTTCTGAAATACAAACAAACACAATTTTCAAAGGATGATTCAAGAGTGGATTTCAAAACAAAGATAGAGATTTAAATTAGAGGAACTCAAATCAAATAGAATTCTGATTCGAAGATAAGCTCGAACGAAGATGAGATAATTAAATAACAAAATAGAAGATGGATATACTTATATAAATCGCGGGCGACCTTAACTGGGTCAACCGTGACTTCAGGAATATGATCGATGCATAATTCTAAGGCAAATCGACATTCGATCACCAGAGATAGAATTCGGCATAGCAAAACATAGCAGCATCTAAACCGAGGGTATAGAAATCTCCGGTGAATCAATGCCAATTGTAAAGGAGTTTCACCCCGTTACAAATCACTCGAAGATTGGCGAGGATCGTCGATTTTTATAGAGATCATTCGAAGTGGAGTTATGGGATGCTCCAGAATCAAAAGAATACAAATAGGGGAAGACAAGAATGGAATTCAGAACAAGTAGGAGTGTTCCAAAATTCAAAGGAAACTGAAGAGGAAGAGATTCAAGCACGAACGAAAGTAATTCTGTAATTAAATCTACTACATATGCTCAGTTTTGCCGAAAACCAGAGCTCTAATACCAACTGCAACGACCCGCTATTTTCAACCATTCGCATCCACACATGTTGGACTTGAATTGCTCAAAATATCAGATTGTTAATTTATATTTGACAAAACTCAGCATATACAGTAAATAAAATAATCACAGAATCACGGACACAGAGTATTATAACAGAATGCAGCGGAAACAAGAGAATAGTAGTTCATGAAGCTACCATTTATATAATAGAGTAAAACAAAATACAACAGAAGTCTCGAATACATGGGAGTCTCGATACAATAATCAAATCTGAATACATCACTGGAATCAACTGAATATCTGAAAGCTGAATCGATAGTTGGATCTCCAAAAGAGGCTCCAACTCCAAAGGCGAGTCTCAAATGCTGTGACACTTAGTCTGACCCGAGCGTAAAGCAAAACAGAAAACACTCGAGTCATGATTAACATTCTTATATCAATAAATCCAACTCAAATGAAATATCAACTGAAATACAAGTAACTTAAAGGATGTTTGGGATAACCATCCTCTAAGGATCCGTGGAACTATCTACTATGTAGAAATATACGTTATTAACAACCAACGTCATTATAACATCGTGGTCATTCCAGGATAATTTATACTTCAAAACCAAAATATCAATTCCATTCCAAATATATATATATATATATATATATTTCCAAATTATAGCACTTTCAAAACTAAATTGATAATTTCATATATATATCTTATTTTAACTTCATTATTATTTAGTTTGAAATATTCACTTAATAAATCCATTATCATTTAAATAACCTTAAATTACATTAAACTAAATATTTCCTTCGATTTATTTAAAAC
Organism: Allium fistulosum; assembly: GCA_030737815.1. NCBI lineage: Eukaryota > Viridiplantae > Streptophyta > Magnoliopsida > Asparagales > Amaryllidaceae > Allium > Allium fistulosum. The sequence goes on from CM060903.1 coordinate 75,569,234, forward strand.
TTGAAATATCCATTTAATCACTTTAAATCAAAACCAAGTTATAAAATCATATCTTAAAACCCTAAAATTCAATAAGTTTCAAATCAATTTAATTAAACAATAATTCTTAATTAAATACAATTTCGAATATATTCAAATTTATCTTCCCAGCCTTAACTTATAAAATCATTATAAAGATCTAATTTTAAAATATTATTTTAAATTAATACTTATACATATTATATATTAATTAAATCATACTTTACTAAATTAAAACTTATTATTAAATATACTATATATTAAAACTTATTTTTATATAAAATATTTCCAAATTTAAATAAAGCCATATATATTTCCTTTCAAAACCATAGAAATCATTTTTAAAATATTTATATATAGACCAACGGTGTCTGCATATAATTTCTATCCTATGGTCAAGTGATACGGATATCTATCATTTCAATCCGCAATTTAAAATATATATACGGGTATATATCATTTCAACCCGCAATCCCAAATTCAATTCAATGAAAATCGCTTGGGTTTATCATTTCAACCCATAACGATTTTCTCCTATTCTACAGATCGTTCGGGTATGTATCATTTCAACCCATAGGGAATTCTATACTAACAGGGTACTTGCAGAGTGATAACAGGTATGATAATAATAATAACCGACATATATTATCAATAACAATAGAATATAAACAATAGGATATGGTGTCATATCCCACAGGTGAACGGATATAGATAAAAGCATATTGTAACGCCCCAACTCAATACCCACGCTAGCCAAGGACACTATGATGTAGTGCTGTCAACTAGCACGGAGAATAAGGCTGTTGAGGAGCGACCATCCATATAATTGCTTATCACACGGTGGCTATAAAATAATCTTCGGAAACAAACATAGAAATAAACATAGCACAAATCAGTCACAGACATCCATATCACAAAGGCGGAAGAAGATATGAATATATAACTAACACATGAAAGTGTACATCAGAGTAGTGGTCAAAAAGATCCACAATAATACAAAAGAATAGCAACACGTGCTATACCAAAAGAATACAACTATGAGTCTATATCTCAAGTGTATACAACAAAAACTGCTAAGCTAAATAGTTAGCCAAAAGTCAGAGTAGCAAATCCCGGGAGGAAGTCAAGCAGAAGCACCTGTAACATCTCGGTCTGATCCGAGTATTATTTAAGAAAATAATAAACGGATCAGTCTAACTATAAATATCAGATGACATGATATAAAATATTAGATATGGCATAAACATAAAATATCCATACTGACATACTACTATAAGTATGAAAATGATGATCAACAGGAGATCAACCGATGAGAAATGATCAATATCACAAGAATCTTCTCAAAGATCCAAAGAGGGCATCATACCCTAAACTTGTACTCATAACAAGTCAATGACATAAAAATCCAGAAATCAAAACAAGAAATCCAGAAATCATAAAAAGAGAAAGAGGCCTATCACATGATGGTCCGAAGACCATGGGGAGCTACCCCATATGTGTGAGTCGGAATCACACAGATTGAGGTCTAGGCTAACCAAAAAGCAAAAAGGTATGTGTGAGTGGAATCACACAAGTGGTGTCTAGCCTAACCTCGCAAACAAAAAGGTATGTGTGAATGGAATCACACAAATGGTGTCTAGACTAACCTTGCGGACAAAGAGATATGTGTGAGTCGGAATCACACCAATGCGGTCTAGTCTAACCTTGCAAACAAAGAGACATCACACAATTGCTAGTCTAAATCATAAAATGATCGTCATGATCAACGAGAAGTGTCAATCACACCAAGCTAGTAAATATATGAGTTTAGCTTCATGTCCCATAACCACTTGCTTAACTTAAATATTTACGAACAAGCTGTAAATCTTCACTAGGAAATTGTCACAAAAAGGGTTCAATCGAACAAGTCCAAGAGCTAACCGGCGAAGTGAACGCAAGCGTTTCATACCACTCGTTTTACTAAGTCGTTTAAGTCGATTTCTCATTCGAGTGAAGTAAAGGCTTGTATATACTAGTAGATTGGAAATCGGTTTGAGAAAACGAACTTTTGATATTTAAAATAGTGTTGAAATCAATTTGATGAAAGAGTTTTGATATTTACTACTAGTATTAAAACCTTCATATCTTTAAAGTGACAAGTCATAAAACGATTGTTGAAACAATCTATCACAAAAATTCACATTCGAAGACGTGAACAAAATCCAAGGAAATCAGCTCAAAATGCATCAAAGTTGAAGTTCTATTGAACGCTTTTCAGATAAGATTGCCTACGCAGAGGTGTACGGGGTTCGACCTAATGAAGGCAAGCTGGTCCAGCGACCTAAGGAAAAATAGGTCATACGACGTAAGGAAATCGCGACCTAGCGAATGACAGGTCATTCGACCTAAGGGTAAGGTCGGAGGCGACCTACGACTTAGTGGTGGAAGATGGAGCGACCTAAGTGGAATGGCCATGCGACCCAACGACCTAACGAAGGAAGCGACTTAACGAAGGAACAGGGTGCGCGACCTATAGAGTTCACGACCTAAGAGGGTTCGCGACCTAACGGGTCAAAGGTCCAACGACCTAACAGATGCAGGCCAAGCGACATAAAGGGGTAATGGATCGAACGACCTAAAGAGAATGCACGACCTAATTGGGTTCGCGACCTAAGATAGGCGAACGACCTAACTGGGTTCGCGACCTAACAAGGTGCGACCTAAGGTCGTGCGACCTAAGGTCTTGCGACCTAAGGGAAAAAAAGTCTTACGACCTAACAGTTAAAAGGTCCTACGACCTAACAGTTTAAAGGTCCTACGACCTAGAGGGGAACAAGGCCATGCGACCTAAAGTGCCACGCGACTTACGACTTAAGGCCTGGAACGACCTAGTGGAGTTAGGTCGGGGACGACCTAAAACATTAACTTGTGGACGACCTATGGCTTAACTCGTGAACGACTTAGCGCAGGCGAACAGAAATACGAAGCCGGTGACTTTTCAATGCGCGCGACCTAAATCCCTAACTCGCGTACGACCTAGCGATGGCCAGAACGACCTAACGCCAGAAAATCACCAAAACACCAAAATTTGTAGTTTTTCGCCAATCCAATCCAAACGAAATGCAAACAAACATGCTAAAGTGATGAGGAATCATTCCCAACAGTCCAATGACGATTATAGGCAAGATGTGAGATCAAAAATCTCACCTTTTCACTAAAATGGATGAAGGTGGAGGTTGAAAGCAAGGAGAAACAATCCAAAGCTTGAATCCACTATCTTCTACTTGAATTTGGAGTTGAATCTCGGATTTGAAATAGAATTTGAGTTTGGAGTTTTAATTTCTCTTTCCCACCACCATTTTTGACAAAGCTTGAAGTGTTTTGATAGAGTGAGGAAGAGGGTTGGGCTGAACTAAAGGGGTGCAGTCCAAACCAAAGTCAAAGGCGGGAAAAAGTGTCGAAAATTTCACTATCTCCAAACATATCGAAGTTTACACTCAAAAAGATCGCAAATGTCATTTTGAACTCAATGGGAGTGGTCTCGAGTCCTAATTTGACCGTATGCAAAAAGTAGCTTTTCGGACTAACATCCGACTAACGATAAAATATTTAAATATAAAATCGACAAATATGCGGGTTGTTACACATATATATATATAGCAATTCAAATAACTAACAGTAGCATATTTCAATTGTCATTTCAATTGAAATCAAATTTAATAAATATAAAACGTTAATCGTGAGTGATTGCTCACCTTTCGAGGCTAGATAGAATAGACAATGAAATTGAGTTACGAAATCTAGGCACGAATCCAAAACAAACAAGGTTGGCACGAATTGACGAGCAAAGCTGATAGATAAGGAATCGAAGAAATAATTAGAATCAGTTTGATAGAAATAGCAAATATATATTTTATTTCCTTGAAATCAAAAATTAAAACACATATATTAAAATCAAATGTGTATATATATATATACAATTAAAAATCATTGTTTTAAAATTAAAACATATATATTAAAATCAACCATATAATTAAAATAACACACATATATATATTTATAATTTGTAGATCAATGTTATTATAAACTTATATACATATATATTGACCAATATATGCATATATATAAATATACCCAAACCAACTCAAATATATGTAAACTAATATATTATACTTTAAGATCCATCCTTATTATAAAACCAATATTAAATTTAAAACACAAACCTTTTAATTAAATTTAAAACACAACATATTAAAATCACAATCTATATAAGTATATACATATATATATATATATATATATATATATTTCAAAACCAAATTCACTTTATTTTATATGCTTTAAAATGTATGTTGTTAAAACACATCTCATTATAGTGTAAACAACAGGTTGTGTACAACTTATATGAATTCATACTTACATATGCTGACCCTATATGTATACGCAAATAGATATACAAGTATAGACTAACATATATGCAAGCTACTCACCACCCATATGCAGACACAACAACTATATGCGAAATACTGGAACATATGATATTATGTACCATTTTATAAAATAATATATAACATATATATATACAAACTCTACAGAACAAATATATATAATAACATATATTAACATATGTATTTTACAGACATTACCTTATACAAAAAAATGTAAACACTTTACATATAGAACAGACTAATATATATAAAATCTTATACTCTAACATATATAACTAACCTATAACTTATATACAATATGAAAAGAGAGAATAAAAAATATATCTCAGGCCAAGAAAGCATATGCCTATATAATATATAAAGTTATATAAACAAACTTATCAGTGGAAGTTGAAAACACCATGTATATGTTCTATTTAGACCAATATATATATTAATAGATATATGCTCACCTACAAATTCAACAGAGATGCTGCCGCGAGCTTTGGAATGGAGGAAGGCTGAAGGTCGGGAAGGGCGGGGCTGGGTTGGAGTTTGGCCGATGTGGAGTTCGGCGAGCAAGGTCGGCAAGTCAGGGGAAAAGAGGGGTGGCCGAACCTAGGTGGATCTGCGGAGGAGGGGAGGCTAGGCGTATGGTGGTGGAAGTGCGTGCAGAGTGTGGCGATGATGTGGCACATTGGACGGTAGGTGGATGGTGTGGGTAGTTACGGCAGTGGGGATAGGCCGGAGGAGAAGAAAGTATGGAGGCGGAGGAGAGGAGCAAATTTCTCGAAGCAGATTGCGTACATAAATAAATTTCCCAAAGCAAAGAAAAGCTACAAGTAAGGAAATATATATATAACTTTGTATTGAATATGATACGTTTCTTATAGTCAACAATATCGAAAATGAAATGAAAGGATAGTAAAAGTAGGAATGAATATATATTAGAAAATTAGCAATTTTAGTAGCAATGGTCACCCACTGATTTAGTTTAGAATTTAAAGTAATTAATGGATTGATTGGACAGCACGTTTCAAATTTTCAAACTAAAGGAAGTAGTAAAGTCACGGTTTATGGTACAGTTACAATGAATAGTTTATTGTTTTCGTCGCGTATCGGACCTCAAAATACAAAATTGAATATACCGTAGAGATCCACACGACGAGACGATCAAAATAGTATATTTATATCAATGGTACGATCATCCGATCAAAAGTCGACAATCGGTACCGGAAATGCTGCTATTTTGTCGAAAATAAGGTAGACGGAGCAATAGCAGTCCAAATTTGGAAAAGGAAATATGATGTCTCACTCAGAAGTTGATTTACAAATTTTCTATGTAAAAATATTCAGGTTTGGAAAATATTTTGTTACCATCAATTTTTAGCTGATTGAAATTGAAATAGAATTACACAATAAAATTTACTTGCATATTTTCTGATGAAAATTTACCATTTGTTATATTAAAATAGACGTATTCCAAATATCAAATTTTCATTTAATTACGGTATAGAACTATTAAAATTTCCGGGTTGTTACACTGACACTGATGTACGTTGCTATCCCGTACGAAAAAATCCAAACGGAGCTAGAAATGTCCGAATTTCGCGAAACGGATTACGCAGTCTTATTCAGAGTGTTCTAAATAATTTTTCTCATGTTGACATATTTAGATTTCGAAACATTTTTTGAACTCAACTATTATTAACTGATTTAAACTGATTTTCTAGCGACTGATAGAACATCTATATTATTCGACGAAAATTTGCCATTTTGCTATGTCTAGATGGACGCATAGCAAATATCAAATTTCCATCATAAAATTCTATTGTTTTTTTTACATGGTAGATTTCAGTTTATTATACTCAATAAAATTCACCTTTATTTATTTCAAAATAAACTATATTTCAAATTAATATAATTGAATATTCATAGGTTTATAATTTCTAGCTCCTTAATTAAAATGCTAATATTAACTAATGCAGTATTAAATTCTCAATTCTCTTAATTCTGAATCGTTTAACTAATTAAGTCTTATTAAATTAAAATTTATATTTCTTCCTTTTATGTAAAATCCAATTATACTAAATTTTATTAACGAATTAATTTCAATAGGTTGATATGTAAGATGAGCAAAACAAAGACTAAAATTTAAAGAAGTTTGAATACATAATTATACATTTATTGTTTACAAATAGATTAGAAGTTAATTTACAATTAAAACCCAATTCCAGTTAATCATAAATTTATTTCATGCTTTACACAATATTAAATCTACCCAATTAAACTTGTATTAAACCATACATTTGAAATCACATAAAATAGTTGTCACTTTATTAAATCAAAATCAGATGTTATAATTCAAAGTAAATTTTATTTAAAATCGTAAAGTTTCAATTTCTTACCGTATTAAATTCAAAATTTTGAATTTTCTTCTTTTCGAAAAATACGGGTCGTTACACAAACTTAAGGTCAGAATACCAAAACAAAGGAGTCCTAACACCACTAGTGAAGTTCTAAGACTTCTATGTTTCATCTTAGGGTTTGGAGAAACATAAATGACTAGTGAGAACCTTATTAGAAAAATGAAATGGTAACATTTAGCCTTTCTAATATTGTAAGAACATATGCTATATAATGTTATAATTATCTACAATGATAAATTTGTGTGTTTAATATGATTGATAAAACGTTTGTCAATTAAACTATATAAACAAACTGAATTGAAAGTTGACAAATAAAAATATAATATATACTTACTAATAATTCTAATTGCAAGTTATATAATGTTTCTATACCCATGCAAGTGCCCAATTTCAACTACTTAATACATTCGTAAGTTGGTCACTTATATGTTTATTTGATTTAGACCGTGTATTGCATTTTATGAGTTTTTGAACTCTAAATGCAATTCAAGGCTATGGATATTTGATCCATGTACTTTCACATATAAATGTTATATGGTGAACAGTCATAGTTTGTGGGGTACAATATTTCGACGAAGTTAGTTCATTCGAAGTAAGCCAATAAACAGTATTTTAAGATCATGTATTAAACTTGAATGATTTTAAAAGGATCATATTGTGTTAATGTAACACAAGACCATAAACTACGAGACACATCTATGAACTCGATCGTTGAAATGTCATCTTGATTGGTTTACATAAAGTGCAACATATTTGATGTCTTAAATGTTAGGAATAATCGAATGTGCTTTTGTAAAAGGTTTGTTATGATATTGTAGTAAGGTTTTCTTTTGAATAGTTTGACCATTTGAAAGAAAAACGAATGTGTAAGAATAGATGTAATTTAAGGTAAAGTTGGAACGAAGAGAATGAATAGTCACTTCTGCTTCATAGAGAAACATTGGAAACAAGAATTATAATAATAATTGATACTTAATATTGGAATAAGAAATATGATTTTTATTCTGAAATGTATTTTCATACAGAAAATTGTTTTCTATATCATTTATTTCTTTGAGTTCAAGATATTTGATCAAAGAACTCTCCATTGTAAACTAGTTGCAGCATATGAAATAAGTAAACAATATTAAGTGAATGGTGGACCTCTAAATTTAGTACGCTATTACAGTAATGGCGGAAATAGTGGGAGCATTCCATATAGCACCTAATGATTGCATCAGATTACGAAAATTGTTTTCATAAAATGTACCGAACATTATTTGTGAAATAATGTTTATTTTTTGGTATTGACTGAAAAATAGATATAACTATATTTCAATATGAGTATTATGAATATTCATTATGAAATAGAACTATATTATGGAATTTGTTTTCATAGTAAAAGTGATGCAACAAAAATACATATGTATCTAATATTATTTACAGTTGTTTTGGAATTATAGACTAAGCCGTAATTTTGAGAAATAATTTTACTATATGATTATGAATCATATGATACAGGTTAATTATATCTCAAATAATTAATGGCTATGCACCCATTCAGTGGGAGCATCATAAGAGTTGATGAACTCTTTGAATTAATACATATTGATGTATGCAATCACAAGTCTATTAATACCCAAAGGGTTCCACATACTTTGTTATATTCATCGATGATTTATTACCAACATGAACATGTGTATTAGATACACATGTAGTAAGTTTATGATAAAATCATAGAATATAAAAGAAAAGTAAATAAAATAACATGCAATAGAATAAAATGATTTGATTTGGTCGAATAAGTGAGTATATTGGAAAGAGTTCCAAATGTACCTAAAAATGAATATAGATTCAATCTCATAAGTTGCCCCTCCATGTGATACATAATGATGCATCAATAAGGAGTAATCCGACATTGTTGGACAATTTACGATTAATTGTGAGTGAAGTTGAGTTAGTTTCTTTCTATAAGGTCATGTACTTAAGAGTAGTACACAAGGTTGATATTATTTCATCTAAACAACAGTTTACAAAATCATACAAGATAAGGGTTTGTAAGAAATCCCAACATATCCTAGGCTAAGGAGTTGGCAGGTTGTGCAAGTCGAAATATTGCACGTAATAATTATTCATGAGGGATCTTGTATGAATCTCCAAAAAATTTTTGGAAAGGTCTGCCATCAAATGACATATTAATGTTTTAAAGGTAATTTTTGTAAACTAAAATCAGTTTTATAAATAAAAGGGTTCATAAAGCGTTTATGAATCCCTATTCTATTTGCACTAAGAAACAATTATTGTTTCAAGATCTGTGTAGTTAATGCCCCGCTATCATCCCGCTATAAGCCTGCTATATCTCATAGCGGATTTCTACCGCTATGATTTTTCCACATAGCCCCAAATATAGCCTTTCCGCTTTAAGCCCCGCTATTTCCGCTATATCCCGTTATTCCCGCTATATTCCGCTATTTCCGCTATATCTACTTTAAAAGAAATGAATTGAAAAATAACATTTATACATTATAATAATTACTAAATTAATTTATTTAATTGAATTTTTAATATATTTTTAGAAATGAAAATAATCTAATATTCTACTAAATTCAAGTATGTTATATTATGGTTTTACGTTTATTTACAGCATATTCGCACATGTTTTTATTTAAAAATATTTATGTATTAATTATAATTCAATTGAATGTTAATTTTTCATTTAATTACCATCTATATATTTGTAAAAACATTAAGTGTGAGTTTTATATGCTATTTTAGAGTCATCCGCTATATCCTCGTTGTATCCTTGCTATGACTTTTTGCACCTCCACCGCATTGAATCTGCCGAGCGCTTTGACTGCATAGTTCAAGATATATCAACTTCATTGTGAAGGAATTTCTTTGAGAAATTTTTGGTAGTTAAATGGAATTGGATCCGATCCAAAGATAGAACTGATTATATGAGATGAAGTGAAATTAACTAACCTAAATGAATACATAGCATTAGAATGTCTAATAAGTATTCTCTACATCGAAGAGAAACGATGAGTCACTTATTAATGTCGAAAATATACATTACCCTCGGTTGTTCAATTAAACCATTAAGACTGTTGACTTTATATGGTATGATGCGCAAATCTGAAAGAATTCCAAGTATGCTATCAAAATATGATTTTGGTGGTCGTAACCAAAGAGATGTGATCCATCGGCCAAAACTGTGTCTTTATTGGAAAGACTAATGTGATTAGAATTAAATGAGCAATGTTGATAAGAATAATATCGCAAATTTTAATTGTTGAAATTAGCATAATAGATTCGGCATTCAACATGCTCAAGTTAATTCAGATTTACTCACAAAATTATCGCTTGATAAGACTTAGTGTTTGGTACTTATGTATTGAAACAGAAAATTCTAAATATTGATTTAGAGTAAACCGTTTACACCTATTAACCAAAAATGCCTCGAAGTCGGTGGGAGCGATATTGGGTTTATGAGTCTTTAGATATGATTCAAGAAATGATAAGAATGTATCATTTTATAAGCATCAAGATTAAATAAGTATTTTGATAGAAATATCAAATAGTTTAATTTTCAATCAAAGTGTAGAGGAAGCGTTTGTTCATAAGAAAGAAAGTTAAAAGGTACATTGATATTTCTAAACAATAAGTAAACAACACGTTGTTGATTTTAACAATATTCTTATATTAAAATCAACTTTAGTTGTTTTAATACTCAATTTTGGATTGGAAATGATGTCTTTTATGGTGAGTATAAAAGATAATAGGGATTGCCCCAAAACGATATACAAGAGCACCGTATTAAAAAGAGAACATGTAAGTTGGATTCCTTATGCATTAGCAATAGGAATTATCATACAGATAATGTTGTGTATGATATTGTGTTTTGTTTATGTATTTGATACATGGAGCAAATATAAAATCCAAATTGATATCAATAAATGGTTGTTTGAGGTGTTCTCGCGTATTTATGAAATACTAGAGAATTATTTATAGAAACAACGAATCCGTTATGATGGAACGTTTGGACACAAACTTTTATAAGTGATATTGAGTATAACATGTCAATGATAAAATTCAAGTTAAAATCTTTAATATGAAAATGTTTCAAAATAAAAGTGATTGTGGTCGATTCAAAGAAATGTTGAGAACATTAACTTGAATAGCACTACAATAAACCAATGTATATATATATAAATGAACAAATTTATAATTGAGCCAAAGGTGATTCCAAATGTTGAGAATCCCATAATATTGTTATAAGAGAACAATGTCATGAAATTGGTTATGATAGAACTTAAAGCTCACTAGAAGTTGAAAGACGTACTTCGAATTGTTCCACATGATAAAGGCAGTTTATCAATGTCAGAGAGAGTTAATCGACAAAGTAGATAATTAAAACATAATAGCATACCGATTCACTAAGGGACTGACTAAATTGGTTTTATGAAAACTGATTGGAGAAGTTGAAATTAGAATCCATAATTGACCCCAAGTGCAAGTGGGAGATTGATAGAGTTAAGGGTATGCCCTAAGGGCAATTATGTAATTTGTTACATATATCTAACTCGCTGACCAATCTTGTTCGAAATAAAAGTTATTTTCTTCCTATTATACACTTGATATAATGTGATTATATTAATTAATTAACTTAATTAAAAGTATATTTAATAGAAAAATCCATAAATGGTATATTTTGTGATAGTAGTTACACAGTGTTGTAACCGTGAGTAATTTATCACAACGAAACAAATATACCATTTTAAATGTTCCTAGTCAAGATGCATCGAGACTGGATATCGATGTATCCGTTGAGACTAGAGTACGTAACGCTCTCCAAATGTTGGGCAGTGTATTACTCATGACTGCTGGAGGCACCTAGGGGTTACGTACGAATAGTTATTGGATAACTATGGAATGACTCACTCGAAAGTTTTCTGTTGGTTAATATAACTAAGGTTAAACAGAAAATATCGATGTGACTGATTTACACAGTTCTCTCGACTTGAGAATACTGTGGATCTTCAATATGAAAGCTCCGCTTTGATTATAGCCAAATCATGGCATGACGTCCATCGAGCGGCTATAGTTGGGTCGAGTGGAAGTATAGGAAGTGAAGCACTATTCCAGAGAGGATTCGTCTCCTCAGTTATATGCGGTTAGTATCCCAGTCAACTCAAATCAACTCAAAGTCAGAGTCTCTGACCAGAGCATTTCGGTTAATAATAATTGTATTATTGAACCAAGGACTTTGTATTTGGACTATAAAGTTGAATGTGGATGAGGTTGGAATTTTAACCATTACCAAATTGCATAAGTCCAAAGTGATATAGTTTTGACGAAGAGAATTGGTGTAAACAAATGTCACAACAGGGTAACGCTTATTAAACTAAAATTGGATTTTTACCGAAAATGAGTGAGCGATAAATTTGGCCATAATGTCACACCACCTGCTAATTGACATGTGAGCATTAACATTAGAATAGTTCGATGTTAATCGCTGACCAAATTTACACCCAAGAGTTACACAGCCGAAATGATAAATTCCCTTAAGACCGAACGATTTAATTAGTTTATAATTATTGTAAATTAATTAAATTAATTAATATTTATGAAATATTAATTATAAAATTTAAATAAGTTTTGAGAAATAAATAATGTTATATATATTTATAACATTTATAAATATATCGATCGATATACAATATCGACAAGCGATTAAATTAGAATTAATTGCATAGTATTTTGACTTGGGCTTAGATGGGTTTAAGGCCCATTATTAGGGAAATTTCGGTTTTGGGAAGGTATAGGGGTGGTTAAAACATTGGGAATTGGCTTGGAGATAATGGGTTGAGATCAAGTGAGAATGGGTAAAAAGGTTTTCCTCGTTTCTCTCAAATACAACCCTATACACACACACACATATACATATATATACATATATACATATATATATATATACATATATATATATACATATACATATATATATATATATCTCTAAAATAACGACTAACCTTTTGGACCGCCATTACCTTCTACATTGCTGGTTAAAACATAACTCTCAATCCACTCCAAATGTCTCAAATATATTTCAAATTAAAATAATACTATTCGATAGTTAGAGGTGGGTAATTCCAGACTTGCAATCTAACGAATCAAGAACCGTAAAATGAAGGGAAGTCATTGCTTCAACATGGATTCAAAGGCATCATTAAATTGGTAATTTTAATTCATGTTACAGTAATTAAATTATATTCTATGATCCTATAATGAGAAATTTCATATCTGTTTAAATATATTGCTACTATATGTTTAGTTAGGTGAGATTTGGTAAGTAGATGTAGTTGTCACAAATCAGTTTGGTTAGGTGCATAATTTGTTTATTATACTATTTGATTTATGTATAGATAAATGTTGTTTACTGTACAAAATCAATTTTTGTCATTAATAATTGTTTTATATATATTTATTAATAAATTCATATATATTAATGTATATTTCTCTCTCATAATAGTATATATGCATATATAAGATATATATATGATTTAAAAAATTTAGTACACTTATTAATGTATAATATGAATTTAAAAATTCGAAACGTAATTATCATACATATATTCATATTTTTAAACTAACATTTATTGAATTTTGAATTGTTTATTATATATAAAATAATTATTACATTAAAAATTCAATTTCATATTTAAAAAAAAATATTATAGATTTGTGACCCATGGAGGGGGTGATGATTTCCATAGCATTCTTACAAAAAAAAATTCAAGTATTTTCACTGGGTGTTGAAAACGGGTCTACTAAGTACTTATAGATTTTCAGTCCTACGCTAGATCAACGTATGATTAAATTTCTGTGAGAACAAGGATGGACTTGTTTGGACATCGAGTTATAAAAAGTGTTTTTATATAAAGCTAGTTGGTAATATTATGTAGTTTTAAAAGTGTTTTAAAGGTTTAAATAAAAGAGTATAGGAGTTAAAATATATAAAAGAATGATTTAATAATAATCATCAAAGATTTAAAATTCTCGCTTCGTTCCTTTTTGAGAATGAAAAGTTCTAAAGGGGGAAGAATGTAACGACCCGAGTTTTTGACGACAGTTAATTGGGTAATTAACTGATTTAAATCACTGGAATATAAATTTTTATAAGTCGAATAAATAAGTTTTCTGAGAATTAAAATATCTGTATCTATAAATTGATTTAAAACTATATTAAATATTGAATTATAAATATCTGGATGTGATAAATTTTATAGAAAATATATACAAACTCCACCGTTTAAATTAAGATAAAATATCCATAAATATATAGATAAATATATATATAAGCATTATGATGTTTGAAAACACATATATATAAGTAGATAAATATACAAGTATATGAATGTATGCTTAGATGAAATAATATATATGAAAATTTGTATAAATGTGAATGTATATGACAAAATGTATATAAGCGATGTATATGAAATATATATGTATATGATGGCCAAACATATTTACAACATGAGAACATATGTATATGATTACAAATACAAACAAAAGTATTTATATATATTAAATAGTGAAATGCAAGCATATATTTATATTAACAACAACATTATGGATAAAATACATAACTATATATATATACAAAAGATATATATACATATATAAATTCATATGAAAATATTTGTAAACAAAAAGGGAGACAACATCAAATCCAAGCATACAAAACATATAATCAATGTCAAAATAAAATCAAGTCATCTTTTAAATCAAATCACTTTATAAAATCAAAACTTTTCTATATGAAATCAAATCAAAATAAAATTTGTGTGAAATGAAAGCCTGTACAAGGCCTCAGCCTCTATGGCTTATCCTGCAATCTTTATCTTCTCTTATATATATGTTCCTAGCTTAGACTTGCCTCATTTGTTTCATTCATTCGAACTTGCTAAAGAAAAGTAAAAAGGGATGCTGCCATTACAAACTAAAGAAAATCAAAACAACTCAAGCAACAAAGAAGTTCATCAACAAGCTAGCAGCAGGTTTTCAAAAAAAACCATTGCTCTGTCCAAATAGTCTGTGAGTAAACTTCATTTTAAAACCAAATCCTTTTTATAATATGAGTAAGTTAAAGATGGAATAAAATAACAGTATATTGTTATAATGCTTGCATAAAAATGAATATATTTATGCCTGTATATGGATGTATGAAAATGCCTGTACATATTCTTGCCTCTGTTCTTTGTTTTCTGGCATGTTCAAACTCATCAAAAATCTATATTTCATCCTCTACAGAGTTTTAGGCCATGATGTTTGAAGGATTCATGTTTGTATTAAAGTATACTTCATTTTAAAAATGATTTTATAAAACATTATCAAGTAATAACACTGGGAAAGCCAAATAACAGGAAGTAGCCAGATAATTCAAGAAAATTCGATCATGCTAATTTACGTTTTCACTGATATGGATGGAATCGGTATTAAAAATAATGAATTTTAGTAATGTTTCCTCGATTTTTAGTTGCGTAATTAACGAGGTAGATAGGGTTGATCGAATTTTGGTCGTGGGTCGATTTCTGGCGATCTCGGGGTTGATAGGCATCGGGGCTTGGCCTGGAGGTGGCTGAAGCAAAGAGGAATGAGGGAAAAATGGTAGAGAAGGGGTCTGGTCGGCGTGGCGTTTTGTCAGAGGGATAGTAGGGTTTAAGGCTATCGTTTTGAGCGTTTCGGTCTCGAGTTTGTGGTGGCATGATGGTGAGGATAGGGCCGTGCAGTGTCGGAGGAAAGGAAGAGGGTAATGTGGCGGTCGGTTTAGCATGTTTTCATGGTGATCGGTGGCGGGTGGTGTTAAGTCGAGGTAGATTAGATGGTGGCGTTTTCCTTTGCAGCTGTGGTCGAAGGGTCATTTTGCCAAGCAGGACTTGTTCACGAGTCATGTATGCATGGTGGCGATTAGGGGGATGTGCGTGGTGTGGGGTGATGATCGGCGGAAGTTTTTCGGTGGTTGGCTGCTCGTGCAGGTGCACGCATGTGTGTACGTTTGTTCAGGCATTTGGAAGTAAAGGTGAATAAAGGGAAAGGAGTGGAATCCGGAAGAGAAGCAAAAGAGAAGAGAAAAGAAGGGGGAATCTGGACCGGGTTTGGGACAGTGGGCCGATGTTTTAAAATTATATATATATATATATATATATATATTTATATTTATATGAATATTTTTAAGTGATTTTCAAAATATCAAATTACCTTTAAACTATTTACTTTTTAAACTTTAATTTCCTGATCTTTATAAAATATAGAAACCGAGTGTTGTCTTATCTCCTTAACGATTATTAATACCCTTGTTAAATAATAAATTTAAAAATTTGACTTATTAATGGTTAATGTAAATAAGATGATTTAAAACTTTAAATTAATAAAACCCTAGGTTAATTTATATATGTTAATTATTGATAAATTTCTGAATTTTATTTAAAGAAAAATAAATAGGGTAATAAATTTTAATTATAAATAGAACAGGATTGGGAAATAATTAATTGTTTTAAATTAAATGGATGATAGGTGTTATTGATTAATATGGACTATAAATTAGGCATGTCAACGGATACTTTCGGATGCGGATAGTGTCATATCCGCATCCGCATCCTAAATCATTTTTGGATATCGGATATCCGCTTCCGCGGATACAGACGGATATCGGATAATTATCCTATCTGCTAATGACTGATAAATTAAGAAATATAAATAGAAAATTTTAGTTTAATATAATTTTTTTTCAATCTCATTGTTTATAAATGTGTTGAAAATAAACAAATTTGATGATAGTAAATAGTTTTTAACAATTAATATGCATTAAATGCATGTAATATAAACCACTAATTTAATAAAACAATAAATAAATATCTTTCACTATACGAAAATACATATAATTTAAACTATAATCTTGGCAAAAACCGGACGGATAATTTTCGGATGTGGATGTCTTTGTATCCGCATCCGCATCCCTTTTTCCGGATATCAGATATTTATCCGCTTTTCGGGTACGGATGCGGACGGATTTCAGATTTTTCAGGTATCCATTGACAGCCATACTATAAATGGTATAAATGGTTTAGTACATTTGATTGCCCCGATTTCTCTAGTGTGTTCTTTCCAGTTATTCTGTGATATGAAGTACCCTGAATTTGACAGTTAAATATAAAACGAGAGATGTTTTATTTGAATAGGATATTGTGTGAAATTTCTATGTGAAGGTGTCATTCTGAAATTGAATTGTTTTTCTAAAACAACTTGGCCTTAAAAGATGGCGCTTGGATCCGAAGAGACCAGGGTCGGATATTAGTGATATCCGGAACCACTTCGCTTTAATAAGCACTGCAAATCTTTACGGGTTTGATTATAGAGTCTAATGGGCTGGTATTGAATAAATTAGGTAAAATTTGACTGTTTTAAATAAGTGAATCTGTATTTAGGCATTGTTATAATATCAATGGATTTCGGAAAAAGTATTTTTTTTATAAATGAGATCAAACTCGTCGGGTCGTACGAGTTACCTTTGGTTTTCAAAGAAGTTTTATAACTTAAGTATTTCATATTAGATGGGTTTATTCATGCTGGTTTCCAGCCTAACTCTGGTGTTACTTCATTGTAATGCTCGGGGCAGACCGAGTATTACAGATTTTCAAATTAGGACGCATTGGAGCTCAGGAGACGAGCTGGATGGCAGAGACGTATTGAGTATATTCCGTTGTGTATTATAGACCGTATGGTCAGTGTTTAGAGACAAGTAATTATAACTGTCCAGATTGGTTGTACTTTGTTATCTTGTATATATATTGACAGTTACAGCTTTTCTTTGTATAAAATGCTGCTATTGTATATTATATTTTGTTCCGCTGCGATTGTGAGATTCTGTGCTGTAGTTTTCTATTTCTTATTCTATCTCTTTTCTTCTTAACCCTAACAGTCTGGGATTTTAGGTACTCGATTGTTCGGCGCTCTATACAGTGGATGTATTAGTTCGATTTTCGAGGTCGAAAATCGTCGGGCCGTTACACTTGGTATCAGAGCTGAAGTTTAAGCGAGGACCTTGGCTCTGGTGGGGATTACTCATTAGAGATAGGGTTGGTAGTACCCTAGAATTAGTTGAGTGTAGTGTATATGAGGGTATACTTGTTATTTTCTTATATAATGATTTTTATAAGGTATATTTTGAAATAAAGAAATAATCTTTTTATAATTATTATAGGGGATTAAGGGAATTGGGTGTTGTTATTAAAATTAAATAAGATCAGAAAAATTAAGTGGTAATATATAAAGCCAGATAGAAATTTGGGTAAGAATGAACTATACAAGTAAGTGTTTTGAAATGAAATAAATTTACCATGATTGCATTTTTCAGGAAGTTATTATGGAATATATGGTGTGTTTGGCCCCTGAATATGATAATATTGATTTTTATCGTAAAATTGGTTATTGTAAAGGATGTTTATCACAGAATAAACAATGATAAAACATTATGAAATGTTTTAAGGAAGTAAAATTATATAGACCTGACTTATAAATTAAGAGGGATTTAAATTGTGAAGTTTTAAATCTAAGCCAGAAGAAATTTGAAATTATTTCAAAGTGTTTAAGGAGATAATAAATAATATTATTTGGAACATTTATGAATATAGAAATCTTGTTTTAAAAACAAGAGTTGTGGGAAGATGAATTTGTTTTGGATTTAAAAACCCGAGATGGTTTAAAATTTAAAAGTGTGACTTGAGATGTAAATGGGATAAATATGTATATGATTTCAAGGTTGATTTGAAATAAATACTAAGTGTTGAATTGTGGAATTCCCCTGAGAATATGAAGTATAACCCTAAGAAAAAAAATAAGTTTTTGAACTTATAAGTGGGAAGGGATATTGATAAAAATTTAAATTTGGAGTGAAAAAATTAAATTGAGTAAAGTTAAATGGATTGAACGAATTGGAAAATTTAACTCAGGGCAAGTTAAATAAATTTTGAGCTCATAATCTGAAATGGGAAATTTCAAGGTGAAAGTGGAATTTAACATAGGGAAGTTAAATGGATTAATTGGAAAAGGAAAGTACAGATTTGATAAAAGGCTATGTATGGATAATTTCAATTAGATTTTGAAATAAAACGGGTTTCGAATTCTGAAAATTTGTGGTGAATGCTATTGATTGGTGTTTTAGATAATTTGGTTGTTTATTTACTTTGACATATCCTGCTATCATCCTGTTTGTTATTAACAGTATATATAAAACTGTGAAGTGGATTTTCTCGAATAAATTAAAAAGTGGATTGAAATGATATACATCCATTGCTAAAAATTAAATGGAAATAAAACTCTATTTAGAAACCATTTAAATAATTTTGATTTTTAGAAAGAAAAAAAGGAATTTATGGAAATGGAATCATTTTGAACTCAAGTTTGAAATGTTAAAACAAAACTTATCAACCGAAATTATTTAAGAATTAGGTTTCAAAGTTGAAGTTAAAATTAGGTAATATTGGATTCCGAAGATTAAATTGTTTAAAAAGATTTGAACTCTCACTCGAACCTTGAAATAAGTTTAATAAAGGAAATTTTAAATGAATACGGAAATTGGGCTCATAATTGAATTATTTTAAAGGCTTGGGTTGTTAAATTAAATATTAAAGGTTAATTTGATTAAAGTGATTAAATCAGTATTTTGAAAACCGAACCCGAATTTATATAAATCAAGATGGTTTAAAATTTGAGATTGGAATTGAAATCAATTCAAATTGGAATTGAATTGAATTAATTGGAATTGTAATCGAAGGTGAATAAGTTTAAAATTAAAAATGGAAATTGATTTAAATGGAAATGGAAATTTAAAACTGATTTGAATTGGAGATTGGGAATTGAATCAGTTGACTCTGAAACTATTTTCAAATAAATTTTTGTAATATAAACTGTCTTAAATCTATTTTTCCAAGCTATTTACTAAACAAACCATTCTTTTTAAAACTCAGACTATCTTATATTAACTATTTTAAAACTATTCAGACTATTTTCTAAATTCAAACTGCTAAGAATGGAAATTGTTTATATTTAAATCATGGATTCAAATATTAATTGGGATAAATTGAAGTTATTACCCGAATGGAAATTGAAGCAGTTTTGTAGTGAAAGAAAAATCAGATATTGAAGCAAAATGATTTGAAGGGAAAGAGTATATTTTGAGAAATATATGTTGATAAAAATAAAGACTAAATAGTCACTATAACTAGGAACTTACTTTGCAAGAAATAATAAAGTGACAAATGACTTTGAAAATGAAATAGAACTTGAAAATTTTGATTTGGAAGTAACGAGATCATATATATTAGTTATATATTTAAGCTTCCCTTATTGAATGTATAACCGGAAGGAAATAATCTTTAAAGGATATTTGAAATATAAAGTGGAATTTATATAAGTATGAAATGATCCGAAAATTATTCAAGTGAAAGAATAATCTTATATATATATATAAGAATGATTTTATGAGAATGGAACTGGAAAGGTGTGACGCCCCACCTCTATACCCACGCTAGCCAAGAACACTACGATGTAATGCTGTCGACTAGCACGGAGAATAAGGCTGTTGAAGAGCGACCATCCGTGTAACTTCTTTGTACGAGCACCGATATGTCAGATAGAATAGAATGCATATCATTTAAGGAGGAAATCCGACATACCGATACAAACTCAAAGCTATCACATAGTGGCTATATATAATCTTCGGAAACAAACATAGAAGTAATCATAACATAAATCAGTCACAGACATCCATATCACAAAGGCGGAAAAAGATATGAATATATATATAACACATGAAAGTGTACATCAGAGTAGTGGTCAGAAAGATCCACTATAATACAAAAGAATAGCAACATGTGCTATACAAAAGAATACATCAATGAGTCGATATCTCAAATGTGTACAACAAAAAACTACTAATCTAAGTAGTTAGCCAAAAGTCAGAATAATCCTGAAGAGAAGTCAAGCAGAAGCACCTGTAACATCTCGGTCTGACCCGAGTATTATTTATAAGAAAATAATAAACGGATCGGTCTAGCTATAAATATCAGATGATATGGTATAAAGTAAAAGACATGGCATGAACATGTAATAACCATCGTGGCATACTACTATAAGTATGTAATTGAAAATCAACAAGAGATTAATCAATATATCAAGAATCTTCTCAAAGATAAAATAGGGTATCATACCCTAAACTTGTATTCATAACAAGTCAATGACACATGAATTCACCAATGCACAAAAATGATAAACATATCAATGAAAATCATGAAAATTGGTGAAGCACAAATTCCAGAAATCAACACACGAAATCCAGAAATCACATAAAAAGGGGGGAGGCCTATCACATGAACGGGAGCATGAAAACTCACCAACGCGTATAACACATGAACGAGAAGCTATCCATTAAATTTTAACACATGAACGGCCCGAAGACCATGGGGTGCTACCCCATATATGTGAGTAGAAACATCACATAAGCGGGGTCTAGTCTCCCTCGCAGACAAAGAGACATCACACAGTTGCTAGTCTAAATCACAAAAATGATCGTCATGATCATATAGAAGTGTCAATCACACCAAGCTAGTAAATATATGAGTTTAGCTTCATGTCCCATAACCACTTGCTTAACTTAAATATTTACGAACAAGCTGTGAATCTTCACTAGAAAATTGTCACAAAAAGGGTTCAATCGAACAAGTCCAAGAGCTAACCGACGAAGTGAACGCGAGCGTTTCATACCACTCGTTTTACTAAGTCGTTTAATTCGATTTCTCATCCGAGTGAAGTAAAGGCTTGTATATACTAGTTGATTGGAAAACGGTTTGAGAAAAAGAGCTTTGTAGTCAAATAGTGTTGAAATCGAGTTGGTAAATCAGTTTGTCCATCGGACTAGGGGTGATAAGCGGTGCTAAAATTAAGCTTCGTTCCCAAAGCTTTTTGAAGACTCTTCCAAAATCCACTAGTAAACAATGGATCACGATCACTAACAATGGATGTAGGGACTCCATGTAATTTAACAATTTCTTTGATAAAGAGTTTGGCCAGAAGAGGAACGGTTTGGTTCGACCGAACGGGAATAAAATGGGCGGATTTAGTAAGTCTATCAACGATCACCCATAAACTATCATGACCCGAACGAGAACGGGAAAGGCCATCAATAAAATCCATGGAAATTTGATCCCACTTCCAAACTGGAATTTCCAATGGTTGCAATAACCCACCAGGCCTTTGATGTTCACCCTTAACAAGTTGGCAAGTCATGCAACACTTAACAAAGTTAGCGATATCAGATTTCATTCCCTCCCAATAATAAAGTCGCTTCATATCAGCGTACATTTTACTACTACCGGGATGAATGGAATACTTGGAATGATGAGAATCTTCTAGTATATCTTTAAGAAGATCACTAATATTTGGTACAATAAGTCTACCAAATTTTCGAATGCCGCCACGAGAATTAATATCAAAGTCTTTCAGACCTTCGATATCAATTTTATCCTTAATATTTTGGCCAAGAAGAGCCAATTCGGGATCTAGCCTTTGAGCTTCAAGAATGCGGTCTAAAAGAGAAGGATGAGCCTCAAGACTACATAAAACAAGAGATGAACATAAATCGGAAACACGATCTCGAATTTCACAAGTGGATAAAAGTTCGAGATCGTTCCATTCAGATATCATCATGGAAACAACCGCTTGTTGCTTGCGACTAAGTGCATCGGCAACTCGATTTCCCTTTCCGGGAGTATAAAGAATATCTAGATCATAAGAAGCAAGGAATTCGAGCCAACGCTGTTGACGCAAATTAAGTTCTTTTTGAGAGAATAAATATTTCAAAGACTTATGATCAGTATAAAGTATAAATTTCTCTCCCAAAAGATAGTGTCGCCAAATTCGAAGGGCGAAGACGATAGTCGCGAGTTCTAAATCATGTGTAGCATATCTAGTCTCAGCCGGCTTCAATTGCCTAGAAGCATAAGCAATAACACGTTCTTTTTGCATAAGAACGGCACCCAAACCTACGCGACTAGCATCGGTATAAACAACAAAATCTTGATTCCCTTCGGGAATAACAAGAATAGGAGCATCAGAAAGGAGTTCTTTTAATTTCTGAAAGGAAGATTCACATTTGTCCGACCAAATGTATTTAACACCTTTCTTGGTTAAGCCAGTAAGAGGCACGACAATCTTAGAAAAGTCTTTTATGAAACGGCGGTAATAACCTGCCAATCCGAGAAATCTACGGATTTCAGTCACGCTCTCCGGTCTCTTCCAATTCTGAATCGCTTCAATTTTTGAAGGATCCACGGATATTCCGGATTCGGAAATAATATGACCGAGAAACTTCACACTAGATTGCCAAAAGTGGCACTTAGAAAATTTTGCTTTTAACTGATTACTCCTAAGAGTTTCCAATACAATCCGAAGATGCTTTTCGTGTTCCTCCTCGGTTTTATAATACACAAGAATATCATCAATAAAGACGAGAACAAACCGATCGAGGAAATCTTTGAAAACTCGATTCATAAGGTCAACGAAATAAGCCGGAGCATTCATTAAACCAAATGGCATAACTAGCCATTCATAAGATCCATAACGTGTACGGAACGAAGTCAAAGGAATACTATCCACTGCAATACGAAGCTGATGGAAACCGGTAGCCAAGTCCAACTGTGAAAAGACTCTAGCACCACTGAGTTGATCAAACAGATCATCAATCTGAGGTAAAGGATATTTATTCTTAATAGTAAGATCATTAAGCTTGCGGTAGTCGACGCAAAGCCTAAGTGTACCGTCGGACTTATTTACGAAAATAGCTGAAGCTCCCCAAGGCGAGGAACTAGATTAAATAAGTTGCTTCGTCTCTAACTCGGATAATTGTTTGCGCATCTCTTCATTCTCCTTATTAGACATGCGATAAGGAGGATGAGTAATAGGTTGAGCTCCAGGTATAAGATTAATTTTGAACTCAATTGCTCGCTTAGGTGGTAGTCCTAAAACGGGCTCAAAGATGTCGGAAAATTCATGAACGACGTGAATAAGAGAAATGACATCTTCCTCATCATCATTATCATTATCACGAGGATTTAAAGAATATAAAGATGCAACCAAAGCGGAATCCGAATCTTTAAGAACAATAGAAATCTGATTAACAGATTGCGGATGACGGAGATAAATAGTCCGCTCAGGACATAGGATATGAGCTTCATAACGATTAAGCCAATCCATACCCAAAATCATTCCAAAAGCCTAAGTAACGCATGACATGCAAATCGGCTAGGAAAGAAAAATCACACAAAATAATCTCGACATCTTTACAAAGCAGACTAAGAGTTGCGGATCCACCAACTGGATTCGCAATTCTTAAAGAAGTCATTAAAGCAACAACACTTAAAGAAAAAGTATCGACAAGTTCCTTTGATATAAAAGAATGGGATGCACCCGTATCAAAGAGAACTCTAATAGGTTGATCATGAAATATAATAATGCCATCGAGGACAGAATGAGACATACCTTGACCGCGAGATGTGTTGCCAGGGGCTTGAGCAACGTTTAACGTTCCCTCCTTGCCTTGAAGCCTAGGGCATAAATGCATAAAATGATCTGGACTTTTACAATAGCGACAAGAGCGGGGCTTTGAACATTTGTTCGCAAAATGGCCCTTAGCACCACAGTTGAAGCATTTCCTATCACTGGGGGAAAATGTCTTTGCAGCAGGAGTTGCTTGCTTACCCTTTTTGTTGGGATAAGGACCTTTGAAATTATTAGGCCTTTTCTTGTTGTTGAAGTTTGGTTTAGCAGCCACCACTTCAACATCACTGTCCTTATCAGCCTCTTCAAGACGAAGAGCGATATCAATAAGTTGATCGAAAGAAACTTCTAATTTTAGAAGTAATGGCTTCTTCAGATTCTTGTTTAAGCCATAGACGAATCTTTGGTTCTTCTTCAATGGGGTGTTGATGTATTCAACCCCATATTTAGACAGTGACTCGAAGGATGCGACATAATCTGTCACGGAAGGTTCACCTTGAACAAGGTCTATGAAACGTCGAGCCAATGTCACTTTCTCTGCTTCTGGTACGAATTTCAATTCGAAGCGTTCCCGGAATTGCTCCCAGGTGAGATCTGCTTCATCAATCTCAGAAATAAGAAGTTCGTACCAATCCAATGCTCTCTCTTGGAGCATACTGGAGGCCACCTGAACACGGTGAAGATCGACAAGATTCATGCGAGAAAAGATTCTGTCGCATGTTCTTAACCAAGCCTGGACTTCAATAATAGTTTCGGAACCTTTGAACGGTTTCCCACCTAAGTTGGTATAATCGTTGCACAAACATGCAAATCCAGACTTAGGATGAATAGGTTCCTGATTAGGACCAGCTGCTTGAGCATTCTTTACTAAATCAAGAAGCTGTTGAGCGGTCATAAAAACTCCATCCTAGGGAGTAACAGTAGATGGTTCAGCTCTGGGACGACCTGGTCTAGACATTCTCTTCTTTAAGGAAGAGAAAAGAAGAAAAGTTATTCTCCAAGTAAACATCAAGCAAATCTTGATAGATAAAACAAGGATACATAAAAGAGAATAGGATGAGTTGGTTCGAAGACTCGACTTAAATCCTAAGGCACGACTCCTAAGTTGGACTTAGGACGATGATCCTTGTTAAGTTATTCTACATTGTTCCGAAGTTTGGCTCTGATACCAAGCTGTGACGCCCCACCTCTATACCCACGCTAGCCAAGAACACTATGGTGTAATGTTGTCGACTAGCATGGAGAATAAGGCTGTTGAAGAGCGACCATCCGTGTAACTTCTTTGTGCGAGCACCGATATGTCAGATAGAATAGAATGCATATCATTTAAGGAGGAAATCCGACATACCGATACAAACTCAAAGCTATCACACAGTGGCTATATATAATCTTCGGAAATAAACATAGAAGTAATCATAACATAAATCAGTCACAGACATCCATATCACAAAGGCAGAAAAAGATATGAATATATATATAACACATGAAAGTGTACATCAGAGTAGTGGTCAGAAAGATCCACTATAATACAAAAGAATAGCAACATGTGCTATACAAAAGAATACATCAATGAGTCGATATCTCAAATGTGTACAACAAAAAAACTACTAATCTAAGTAGTTAGCCAAAAGTCAGAATAATCCTGAAGAGAAGTCAAGCAGAAGCACCTGTAACATCTCGGTCTGACCCGAGTATTATTTATAAGAAAATAATAAACGAATCAGTCTAGCTATAAATATCAGATGATATGGTATAAAGTAAAAGACATGGCATGAACATGTAATAACCATTGTGGCATACTACTATAAGTATGTAATTGAAAATCAACAAGAGATAATCAATATCACAAGAATCTTCTCAAAGATAAAATAGGGTATCATACCCTAAACTTGTATTCATAACAAGTCAATGACACATGAATTCACCAATGCACAAAAATGATAAACATATCAATGAAAATCATGAAAATTGGTGAAGCACAAATTCCAGAAATCAACACACGAAATCCTGAAATCACATAAAAAGGGGGGAGGCCTATCACATGAACGGGAGCATGAAAACTCACCAACGCATATAACACATGAACGAGAAGCTATCTCATGGAAGTTATCCATTAAATTTTAACACATCGCACAGTTGCTAGTCTAAATCACAAAAATGATCGTCATGATCATATAGAAGTGTCAATCACACCAAGCTAGTAAATATATGAGTTTAGCTTCATGTCCCATAACCACTTGCTTAACTTAAATATTTACGAACAAGCTATGAATCTTCACTAGAAAATTGTCACAAAAAGGGTTCAATCGAACAAGTCCAAGAGCTAACCGACGAAGTGAACGCGAGCGTTTCATACCACTCGTTTTACTAAGTCGTTTAATTCGATTTCTCATCCGAGTGAAGTAAAGGCTTGTATATACTAGTAGATTGGAAAACGGTTTGAGAAAAAGAGCTTTGTAGTCAAATAGTGTTGAAATCGAGTTGGTAAAAGAGTTTTGATATTTACTACTAGTATTGAAACCTTCATATTTTTAAAGTGACAAACCACAAAACGATTGTAGAAAAATCTTTCACAAAACTCACATTCGAAGACGTGAATGAAATCCAAGGAAATCAGCTCAAAATGCATCAAAGTGAAAGTTGATGGTGCGGCAAAGCATGCCGAACGACCTAACTAAAATACAGGTCAAACGACCTAACAATTAACAGCTAGGCAGAAAATAGGTCGAGCGACCTAAAGTGAACAACGCGACCTAATGGCGCGACCTAGCAGGGTGAGCGATCTAACACGCTCGAGCTAAGAGAATGATGCAACTAAGTCTGGCGAACGACCTAGTGGTTTACGAGTTAAAGTAGGATAGATCGAACGACCTAAGTATGTCATGCTGAGCGACTTAGGGACGCGACCTAACACGTGGCGCGACCTAAAATGTCCGAACGACCTAACTAGGCGAGCGACCTAAAAGGCAGACAGGTCGAGCGACCTAACGGAAAACATAAGGCCGAGGTGGTGCGACCTAGTGGGTACGCGACCTAAGGGGTACGCGACCTAATGGAGGTGTGACCAGGTGCCAGCGACCTAACGTGGTCAACGATCTAATGCCGAACGACCTATAACATGCGAACGGTTTAAGGTCCTACGACCTACTGCAGTCGAGCGACCTAAGTGTGGAATGTCCTTAACGAGTGGCCTAGGTACTCGCGACCTAAATACTCGCGACCTAAGATGGTACGCGACCTACGACCTAGGGACGGACGACCTAAGTCCAGATCGAGCTAAATGCAGGCAGAGTCATTTCCACGCCAGAGCGACCTACGACCTTCGACCCAGCGACCTAACTCCGATGCGACTCTCCCTCCAGAACGACCTAAGATGCAGAAAACTGCTAACACTCGAAAATTCTAGGTTTTCCACCAATTCAATCCACACCAAATACAAATGCGCCCAAAATAATGATAGGGAATCGTTCCCAACAATCCAATGACAGTTATAGGCAAGATGTGAGATTAAAAATCTCACCTTTTTACTAAAATGGATGAAGATGAAGCTTGAAAGCAAGGAGAAGCAATCCAAAGCTTGAATCCAATATCTTCTACTTGAATTTGGAGTTGAATGTTGGATTTGCAATTGAATTTGAGTTTGGAGTTTTAATTTCCCATTCCCTCCACCATTTTTGAAGAAGCTTTAATGTATATGCAATTATGAAGAGAATGAAGGGATTGGGCTGAGTTAGTAAGTGCAGTCCATACCAAAGCCCTAAGTGGAAAAAGTGGCGAAAATTCCACTTTCTCCAAACATATCGAAGTTTACACTCAAAAAGATCGCAAATGTCGTTTTGAACTCAATGGGGGCGGTCTCGAGTCCTAATTTGACCGTATGCAAAAAGTAGCTTTTCGGACCAAAATTCGATTAACGATAAAATATTTAAATAAAATATTTAAATATAAAGTCGATAAATATGCGGGTTGTTACAAAAGGATTTTGGAAACCTATTGATTTTGAAAGGGTTCTGGTTTTGGCAAAAAGCAAATTTTGGGAATTTGGAAAGCCAGGTTTGAGAACTATCGATTTTTGAGATATCGATTTTGAAGTTTATATGTAATACATATAAAGAGTATAATTTGAAAGGTACTATATGTGTATAGTATGAAATGTTTTGAGAATGCTATGGGGAAAAAGGTGCTCCCATTTAAAGTTGAAACTTATAGTAGGAGATCCACTGGGTGGTTCTACCTTGAGCCCTAAGAGGGGTTCTAAATTTGGATCCCAAAGGACGTTTGGACAAAACTTTAGTTCCTGAGGATTGTGTTTGGGGTAACATAATTCGTGTGGAGCTGATGCCTACAGTTACATTGGGTTTTGCCGTGATGGCAACATAACCTTTGTTGTAACTACGATCTATCGTCGTTCCATAGCGTAAGTCGAGTGGCAGTGATTGCCAACAATCTACGTTTTATTTCGTTGAGATAGCGACGTAACATCGGTAGATTACGATCTATATGGTTTGGTTCCATAGCGAAATTCGTGTGGCAGTGAGTGCCTACAGTCTACACTGGTTCCACTGGAACAGTGACATCACTTTGTGTAGTCTGCGATCTATGTGGTAAAGTTTCGTTTGGCAGCGTAATTCGTGGGGCGCTGATGCCCACAGTTACATGGGTTTTGCTGTGATAGCAACGCAACCCTGGGTGTAACTGCGATCTGTGAAGTTTCCATGGCGAAAGTCGAGAGGTGTGGATGCGTACAGTTTTCTTATGGATTTCGCCGGGATGGCGACGCAATCATTATGCTAACTGCGACCTATGGAGGGGGTGATGATTTCCATAGCATTCTTACAAAAAGTTTTTCAAGTATTTTCGCTGGATGTTGAAAACAGGTCTACTAAGTACTTATAGATTTTCAGTCCTACGCCTGATCAACGTATGACTAAATTTCTGTGAGAACAAGGATGGACTTGTTTGGACATTGAGTTATAAAAAGTGTTTTTATATAAAGCTAGTTGGTAATATTATGTAGTTTTAAAAGTGTTTTAAAGTTTTAAATAAAAGAGTAAAGGAGTTAAAATATATAAAAGAATGATTTAATAATAATCATCAAAGATTTAAAATTCTCGCTTCGTTCCTTTTCAAGGATGAAAAGTTCAAAAGGGGGGAAGAATGTAACGACCCGGGTTTTTGACGACGGTTAATTGGGTAAATAACTGATTTAAATCACTGGAATATAAATTTTTATAAGTCGAATAAATAAGTTTTCTGAGAATTAAAATATATGTATCTATAAATTGATTTAAAACTATATTAAATATTGAATTATAAATATCTGGATGTGAAAATTTTATAGAAAAAATATATAAACTCCACCATTTAAATTAAGATAAAATATCCATAAATATATAGATAAATATATATATATATAAGCATTATGAAGTTTGAAAAACACACATATATATATATAAGTAGATAAATATACAAGTATATGAATGTATGCTTAGATGAAATAATATATATGAAAATTTGTATAAATGTGAATGTATATGACAAAATGTATATAAGCAATGTATATGAAATATATATGTATATGATGGCCAAACATATTTACAACATGAGAACATATGTATATGATTACAAGTACAAACAAAAGTATATATATATATATATATTAAATAGTGAAATGCAAGCATATATTTATATTAAAAACAACATTATGGATAAAATACATAACTATATATATACATACAAAGGATATATATACATATATAAATTCATATGAAAGTATTTGTAAACAAAAAGGGAGACAACATCAAATCCAAGCATACAAAACATAAAATCAATGTCAAAATAAAATCAAGTCATCTTTTAAATCAAATCACTTTATAAAATCAAAACTTTTCCATATGAAATCAAATCAAAATAAAATTTGTGTGAAATGAAAGCCTGTACAAGGCCTCAGCCTCTATGGCTTATCCTGCAATCTTTATCTTCTCTTATATATACGTTTCTAGCTTAGACTTGCCTCATTTTTTTTTCATTCATTCGAACTTGCTAAAGAAAAAAAAGGGACACTGCCATTACAAACTAAAGAAAATCAAAACAACTCAAGCAATAGAGAAGTTCATCAACAAGCTAGCAGCAGTTTTTCAAAAAAAAAACCATTGCTCTGTCCAAATAGTCTGTGAGTAAACTTCATGTTTAAACCAAATCCTTTTTATAATACAAGTAAGTTAAAGATGGAATAAAATAATAGTATATTGTTATAATGCTTGCATAAAAATGAATCTATTTATGCCTGTATATGGATGTATGAAAATGCCTGTACATATTTTTGCCTCTGTTCTTTGTTTTCTGGCATGTTCAAACTCATCAAAAATCTATATTTCATCCTCTACAGAGTTTTAGGCCATGATGTTTGAAGGATTCATGATTGTATTAGAGTATACTTCATTTTGAAAATGATTTCATAAAACATTATCAAGTAATAACACTGGGAAAGGCAGATAACAAGAAGTAGCCAGATAATTCAAGAAAATTCGATAGTGCTAATTTACGATTTCATTGATATGGATGGAATCGGTATTAAAAATAATGAATTTTAGTAATGTTTCCTCGATTTTTAGTTGCGTAATTAACGACGTAGAGAGGGTTGATCGAATTTTGGTCGTGGGTTGATTTCCGGCGATCTCGGGGTTGATAGGCGTCAGGGCTTGGCCTGGAGGTGGCTGAAGCAGAGAGGAATGAGAGAAAAATGGTGGAGATGGGGTCTGGTCGGCGTGGCGTTTTGTCAGAGGATAGTAGGGTTTAAGGTTGTCCTTTTGAGTATTTTGGTCTCGAATTTGTGGTGGCATGACGGTGAGGATAGGGCCGTGTAGTGTAGGGGGAAAGGAAGAGGGGAATGTGGCAGTTGGTTTGGCATGTTTTGATGGTAATCAGTGGCGGGTGGTGTCGAGTCGAGGTAGATTAGATGGTGGTGTTTTCCTTGGCAGCTGTGGTCGGAGGGTCGTTTTGCCAAGCATGACTTGTTCGCGAGTCCCTTGTGCGTGGTGGCGATTAGGGGGATGTGCGTGGTGTGGGGTGATGATCGGCGGCAGTTTTTCGGTGGTTGGCTGTTAGTGCAGGTGCACGTGTGTGTACACGTTTGTTCAGGCATTTGGAAGTAATGGTGAATAAAGGGAAAGGAGTGGAATCTGGAAGAGAAGCAAAAGAGAAGAGAAAAGAAGGGGGAGTCTGGACCGGGTTTGGGACAATGGGCCGATGTTTTAAAATAATATATATATATATATATATATATATATATATATATATATATATGAATATTCTTAAGTGATTTTCAAAAGATCAAATTACCTTTAAACTATTTACTTTTTAAACTTTAATTTCTTGATCTTTATAAAATATAGAAACCGAGTTTTGTCTTATCTCCTTAACGATTGTTAATACCCTTGTTAAATAATAAATTTAAAAATTTGAGTTGTTAATGGTTAATGTAAATAAGGTGATTTAAAACTTTAAATTAATAAAACCCTAGGTTAATTTATATATGTTAATTATTGATAAATTTTTGAATTTTATTTAAAGAAAAATAAATAGTGTAATAAATTTTAATTATAAATAGAACAGGATTGGGAAATAATTAATTGTTTTAAATTAAATGGATGATGGGTGTGATTGATTAATATGGACTATAAATGGTTTAAATGGTTTAATACATTTGATTTCCCCGATTTCTCTAGTGTGTTCTTTCCAGTTATTCTATGATATGAAGTACCCTGAATTTGACGGTTAAATATAAAACGGGAGACGTTTTATTTGAATAGGATATTGTGGAAATTTCTTTGTGAAGGTGACATTCTGAAATTGAATTGTTTTGCTAAAACAACTTGGCCTTAAAAGATGGCGCTTGGATCCGAAGAGACCGAGGTCGGATATTAGTGATATCTGGAACCACTTCGATTTAATAAGAACTGCAAATATTTACGGGTTTGAATATAGAGTCTATTGGGGTGGTATTGAATAAATTAGGTAAAATTTGACTGTTTTAAATAAGTGAATCTGTATTTACGCATTGTTATAATATCAATGGATTTCGAAAAAAGTGTTTGTTTTATAAATAAGATAAAACTCGTCGGGTCGTACGAATTACCTTTGGTTTTCAAAGAAGTTTTATAACTTAAGTATTTCATATTAGATGGGTTTACTCATGTTGGTTTCCAGCCTAACTCAGGTGTTACTTCATTGTAATGCTCGGGGCAGACCGAGTATTACAGATTTTCAGGTTAGGACGCTTTGGAGCTCAGGAGACGAGCTGGATGGCAGAGACGTATTGAGTATATTCCGCTGTGTATTATAGACCATATGGTCAGTGTTTAGGGACAAGTTATTATAACTGTCCAGATTAGTTGTACTTTGATATCTTGTATATATATTGACAGTTACAGCTTTTCTTTGTATAAAATGCTGCTATTGTATATTATATTTTGTTCCACTGCGATTGTGAGATTCTGTGCTGTTGTTTTATGTTTCTTATTCTATCTCCTTTTCTTCTTAACCCTAATAGTCTGGGATTTTCGGTACTCGATTGTTCGGCGCTTTATACAGTGGATGTATTAGTGTCGATTTTCGGGATAGAAAATCGTCCGGCCGTTACACTTGGTATCAGAGCTGAAGGTTAAGTGAGGACCTTGGCCCTGGTGGGGATTACTCATTAGAGATAGGGTCAGTAGTACCCTAGAATGAGTTGAGTGTAGTGTATATGAGGGCGTACTTGTTATTTTCTTATATAATGATTTTTATAAGGTTATATTTTGTTATAAAGAAATAATCTTTTTATAATTATTATAGGGGATTAAGGGAATTGGGTGTTATTATTAAAATTTAATAGGATTATAAAAATTAAGTGGTAATATATATAGCCAAATCTGATTCCGAAGATTAAATTGTTTAAAAAGATTTGAACTCTCACTCGAACCTTGAAATAAGTTTAAATAAAGGAAATTTTTAATGAATACAAAAATTGGGCTCATAATTGAATTATTTTAAATGCTTGGTTTGTTAAATTAAATATTAAAGGTTAATTTGATTAAAGTGATTAAATCAGTATTTTGAAAACCGAACCCAAATTTATATAAATCGAGATGGTTTAAAATTTGAGATTGGAATTGAAATCAATTCAAATCAGAATTGAATTAATTGGAATTGTAATCGAAGGTGAATAAGTTTAAAATTCAAAATGGTAATTGGTTTAAATGGAAATTGAAATTGAAAACTGATTTGAATTGGAGATTTGGAATTGAATCAGTTGACTCTGAAACTATTTTCAAATAAATTGTTTTAATATAAACTGTCTTAAATCTATTTTTCCAAGTTATTTACTACACAAACCATTCTTTTTAAAACTCAGACTATCTTATATTAACTATTTAACTATTTTAAACCTATTCAGACTATTTTCTAAATTCAGACTGGTAAGAATGGAAATTGTTTATATTTAAATCATGGATTTAAATATTAATTGGGATAAATTGAAGTTATTACCCGAATGGAAATTGAAGCAATTTTGTAGTGAAAGAAAAATCGGATATTGAAGCAAAATGATTTGAAGTGAAAGAGTAAATTTTGAGAAATATATGATGATAAAAATAAAGAGTAAATAGTCATTATAACTAGGAACTTACTTTGCAAGAAATAAGTAAAGTGACAAATGACTTTGAAAAGGAAAAAGAACTTGAAAATTTTGATTTGGCATTAATGAGATTATATATATTAGTTATATATTTAAGCTTCCCTTATTGAAAGTATAACCGAAAGGAAATGATCTTTAAAGGATATTTGAAATATAAAAAGGAATTTATATAAGTATGAAATGATCCGGAAATTATTCAAGTGAAAGAATAATCTTATATATATATATATAAGAATGATTTTATGAGAATGGAACTGGAAAGGTTTTTGGAAACCCATTGATTTTGAAAGGCTTCTGGTTTTGGCAAAAAGCAAATTTTGGGAATTTGGAAAGCCAGGTTTGAGAACTATCGATTTTTGAGATATTGATTTTGAAGTTTATATGTAATACATATAAAGAGTATGATTATAAAGGTACTATATGTGTATAGTATGAAATGTGTTGAGAAAGCTCTGGGTAAAAGGTGCTCCCATTTAGAGTTGAAACTTATAGTAGGAGATCCACTGGGTGGTTCTACCTTGAGCCCTAAGAGGAGTTCTAAATTTGGATCCTAAAGGACGTTCGGACAAAACTTTAGTTCTTGAGGATTGTGTTTGGGGTAGCGTAATTCGTGTGGCGCTAATGCCTACAGTTACATTGGGTTTTGCCGTGATGGCAACATAACCTTTGTTGTAACTGCGATCTATCGCCGTTCCATAGCGTAAGTCGAGTGGCAGTGATTGCCTACAATCTACGTTTGATTTCGCTGGGATAGCGACGTAACATCGGTAGATTACGATCTATGTGGTTTGGTTCCATAGCGAAATTCGTGTGGCAGTGAGTGCCTATAGTCTACACTGGTTCCACTGGAACAGTGACATCACTTTGTGTAGTCTACGATCTATGTGGTAAAGTTTCGTTTGGCAGCATAATTTGAGGGGCGCTGATGCCCACAGTTACATGGGTTTTGCTGTGATAGCAACGCAACCCTGGGTATAACTGCAATCTGTGCAGTTTCCATGGCGAAAGTCGAGAGGTGCGGATGCCTACAGTTTTCTTATGGATTTCGCCGGGATGGCGACGCAATCATCGTGCTAACTACGACCCATGGAGGGGGTGATGATTTCCATAGCATTCTTACAAAAAAAATTTCAAGTATTTTCGCTGGGTGTTGAAAACGGGTCTACTAAGTACTTATAGATTTTCAGTCCTACGCTAGATCAACGTATGATTAAATTTCTGTGAGAACAAGGATGGACTTGTTTGGACATCGAGTTATAAAAAGTGTTTTTATATAAAGCTAGTTGGTAATATTATGTAGTTTTAAAAGTGTTTTAAAGTTTTAAATAAAAGAGTAAAGGAGTTAAAATATATAAAAGAATGATTTAATAATAATCATCAAAGATTTAAAATTCTCGCTTCGTTCCTTTTCGAGGATGAAAAGTTCTAAAGGGGGAAGAATGTAACGACCCGAGTTTTTGACGACGGTTAATTGGGTAATTAACTGATTTAAATCACTGGAATATAAATTTTTATAAGTCGAATAAATAAGTTTTCTAAGAATTAAAATATCTGTATCTATAAATTGATTTAAAACTATATTAAATATTGAATTATAAATATCTGGATGTGATAAATTTTATAGAAAATATATACAAACTCCACCATTTAAATTAAGATAAAATATCCATAAATATATAGATAAATATATATATAAGCATTATGATGTTTGAAAACACATATATATAAGTAGATAAATATACAAGTATATGAATGTATGCTTAGATGAAATAATATATATGAAAATTTGTATAAATGTGAATGTATATGACAAAATGTATATAAGCGATGTATATGAAATATATATGTATATGATGGCCAAACATATTTACAACATGAGAACATATGTATATGATTACAAATACAAACAAAAGTGTATATATATTAAATAGTGAAATGCAAGCATATATTTATATTAACAACAACATTATGGATAAAATACATAACTATATATATACATACAAAAGATATATATACATATATAAATTCATATGAAAATATTTGTGAACAAAAAAGGAGACAACATCAAATCCAAGCATACAAAACATATAATCCATGTCAAAATAAAATCAAGTCATCTTTTAAATCAAATCACTTTATAAAATCAAAACTTTTCCATATGAAATCAAATCAAAATAAAATTTGTGTGAAATGAAAGCCTGTACAAGGCCTCAGCCTCTATGGCTTATCCTGCAATCTTTATCTTCTCTTATATATATGTTCCTAGCTTAGACTTGCCTCATTTTTTTCATTCATTCGAACTTGCTAAAGAAAAAAAAAGGGATACTGCCATTACAAACTAAAGAAAATCAAAACAACTCAAGCAACAAAGAAGTTCATCAACAAGCTAGCAGCAGTTTTTCAAAAAAAAAACATTGCTCTGTCCAAATAGTCTATGAGTAAACTTCATTTTTAAACCAAATCCTTTTTATAATATGAGTAAGTTAAAGATGGATAAAAATAACAGTATATTGTTATAATGCTTGCATAAAAATGAATCTATTTATGCTTGTATATGGATGTATGAAAATGCTTGTACATATTCTTGCCTCTGTTCTTTGTTTTCTAGCATGTTCAAACTCATCAAAAATCTATATTTCATCCTCTACAGAGTTTTAGGCCATGATGTTTGAAGGATTCATGTTTGTATTAGAGTATACTTCATTTCAAAAATGATTTCATAAAACATTATCAAGTAATAACACTGGGAAAGGCAGATAACAGGAAGTAGCCAGATAATTCAAGAAAATTCGATCATGCTGATTTACGTTTTCACTGATATGGATGGAATCAGTATTAAAAATAATGAATTTTAGTAATGTTTCCTCGATTTTTAGTTGCGTAATTAACGAGGTAGATAGGGTTGATCGAATTTTGGTCATGGGTCGATTTCCGACGATCTCGGGGTTGATAGGCATCGGGGCTTGGCCTGGAGGTGGCTGAAGCAAAGAGGAATGATGGAAAAATGGTAGAGAAGGGGTCTGGTCGGCATGGCATTTTGTCAGAGGGATAGTAGGGTTTAAGGCTGTCGTTTTGAGCGTTTCGGTCTCGAGTTTGTGGTGGCGTGACGGTGAGGATAGGGCCGTGCGGTGTAGGGGGAAAGGAAGAGGGGAATGTGGCGGTCGGTTTGGCATGTTTTGATGGTGATCGGTGGCGGGTGGTGTCGAGTCGAGGTAGATTAGATGGTGGTGTTTTCCTTTGCA
Source organism: Allium fistulosum (assembly GCA_030737815.1). Taxonomy (NCBI): domain Eukaryota; kingdom Viridiplantae; phylum Streptophyta; class Magnoliopsida; order Asparagales; family Amaryllidaceae; genus Allium; species Allium fistulosum. Next base: position 75,606,600 of record CM060903.1, read on the forward strand.
CATGTGGCCGGAGGGTCGTTTTACCAAGTAGGACTTATTCGTGAGTCCTGTGTGCGTGGTGGCGATTAGGGGGATGTGCGTGGTGTGGGGCGATGATCGGCGGTAGTTTTTCGGTGGTTGGTTGCTCGTGCAGGTGCACGCTTGTGTGCACGTTTGTTCAGGCATTTAGAAGTTAGGGTGAAGAAAGGGAAAGGAGTGGAATCTGGAAGAGAAGCAAAAGAGAAGAGAAAAGAAGGGGGAGTCTGGACCGGGTTTGGGCCAGCGGGCCGATGTTTTAAAAAAAATGAATATTCTTAAGTGATTTTCAAAAGATCAAATTACCTTTAAACTATTTACTTTTTAAACTTTAATTTCCTTATCTTTATAAAATATGGAAACCGAGTTTTGTCTTATCTCCTTAACGATTGTTAATACCCTTGTTAAATAATAAATTTGAAATTTTGAGTTGTTAATGGTTAATGTAAATAAGGTGATTTAAAACTTTAAATTAATAAAACCCAAGGTTAATTTATATATGTTAATTATTGATAAATTTCTGAATTTTATTTAAAGAAAAATATATAGTGTAATAAATTTTAATTATAAATAAAACAGGACTGGGAAATAATTAATTGTTTTAAATTAAATGGATGATGGTTGTGATTGATTAATATGGACTATAAATGGTTTAAATGGTTTAGTACATTTGATTGCCCCGATTTCTCTAGTGTGTTCTTTCCAGTTATTCTATGATATGAAGTACCCTAAATTTGACTATTAAATATAAAACGGGAGACGTTTTACTTGAATAGGATATTGTGTGAAATTTCTATATGAAGGTGACATTCTGAAATTGAATTGTTTTGCTAAAACAACTTGGCCTTAAAAGATGGCGCTTGGATCCGAAGAGACCGGGGTCGGATATTAGTGATATCCGGAACCACTTCGATTTAATAAGCACTGCAAATCTTTACGGGTTTGATTATAGAGTCTAATGGGATGGTATTGAATAAATTAGGTAAAATGTGATTATTTTAAATAAGTGAATCTGTATTTAGGCATTGTTATAATATCAGTGGATTTCGAAAATAGTGTTTGTTTTATAAATGAGATAAAACTCGTTGGGTCGTACGAGTTTCCTTCGGTTTTCAAAGAAGTTTTATAACTTAAGTATTTCATATTAGATGGGTTTACTCATGCTGGTTTCCAGCCTAACTCAGGTGTTACTTCATTGTAATGCTCAGGGCAGACTGAGTATTACAGATTTTCAGGTTAGGACGCTTATAGCTCAGGAGACGAGCTGGATGGCAGAGATGTATTGAGTATATTCCGCTGTGTATTATAAACCACATGGTCAGTGTTTAGGGATAAGTTATTATAACTGTCCAGATTGATTGTACTCTGATATGTTGTACATATATTGACAGTTACAACTTTTCTTTGTATAAAATGCTGTTATTGTATATTATATTTTGTTCCGCTGCGATTGTGAGATTTTGTGTTGTTGCTTTCTGTTTCTTATTCTATCTCCTTTTCTTCTTAACCCTAACAGTCTGAGATTTCCGGCACTCGATTGTTCGGCACTCTATACAGTGGATGTATTAGTGTCGATTTTCGGGGTCGAAAATCGTCGGGCCATTACACTTTATATATATATATATATCTATATATAAATGTTTTATGTTCATATATTATATATAATATGTTTATACATACATATGTGTGTGTGTGTGTGTGTGTCGTAACACATATACATGCACATATTTGGACAACATACATGACATATAAAATGAGATAATATGTCTGTTGCGATGTAAATCCCAACATCTGCATATGAGCATATTATACCTTTCACGGATTATTATGTTACACATGCACTCACACATATATGTATATGATATATTTATGTATAAACTAATCAAACAAAATTAATTTCATATCTTAATATATTTGAATTTAAATAAAATAAATGATTTTATTTAAATGAAATTTAGAAATGTTCTAATTCGGTTAGATTTCATAGGCCCAATAAAGATCCAGTAGGGTAAATATTTTAAAATTCACCCATAACTTCCACTGCGGGCTGGTCCAGTTCCAACAAATAACTCTTTCTATTCATAGTTTTCATGGGTTTACTATGAACCTGTCTCCCTAACAACTTCTTTTATACATAGTTTTCATGGGTTTACTATGAACTTGTCTCGCTGACAACTTCCTTAATCAATATTTTAGCATCCTATATTTCTGGTCTTCCTGACCTCCTGGATGCAATTCTACTTATTCAGGAGTTAACTTAATTTATATTCACTACTGGGTCAACCTAGCTGGTTATTCTACCCTCCAAAATACAGTTATGGGTCCATTATAATGTGAATATTTTCATATATGAAGAAGCAAACATAATAATTGGTTAATCCCTTTAACCTATTTATCAAGGAAAACTTCTTCAAAAACTCCATACTTAAAATCATTTCAAAACTCTTTATTTATGCTATGGTTTTCCTTTAAAATGAGATTGGGTTATTTGTTTTGAAAAACTAAGGCTTTCGAAACCTTAAAACATTACTTTCGAAACCCCTGGATAACCTCCTTCGAAATCATAGAAAACTTCTTTTCAAAACATTATATATAAACCTTTCGAAGCTCTTTAAATCATCTCTTTTGAAACTAAAATATACCTTTCGAAAGTATCAAGACATTACTTAATAATCCTTAGAAACATAGCTTCAAAACCAATGAAAGTACCCCTTTCGAAACCATTGGGTTTACTCAAAAACATCTTTTGGGTCAAAGTGAACACATACGAAAGTATCTCTTTCGAAAACTTTAATCTTCATATAAAATTGTTTGGGGAAATTTTAATGGCGTCGGCACCATCCTTTCGAAAGCTTCAAAACGTTTAAGTAAAACATTGAAGGTTAGCATCAAAACCCTCTTCATAAACCATTGCCTTCGAAACCCTTGAACCCTTTCAAAAGCATTTAGGAGGTGACTTAGTATATCTTTAAAACAAAAACTACCCTTCGAAAGTATTGATGATTTCCATACACTCGAAAGGCAAAAGAATGGCAGTAGGGCTTCGACTAGGTCGGAACAACCACTTTCGAAAGCATTGTTTTATAAACGAGGGACTCATTCGAAAGCTTATACTTAAAAATGAAAGATGACAACCTTCTTCGAAAGCTATTTAGAAAACCTCTTTCGATAGAATATATTTCGACTCCTTTGAAAGCTTTAGTAAAACAAAGGCAGACACTAACATTTAAAAGCAAAGCAAAGGTTTCGTTCCCATCCGAAGCTAGGTTTCGACACCATGCCTTCCGCCTTCCTCCAATCCACTACGTACCCATGTTGATACCTCGTGTATTGGTTTCGGCTTTGTGGGGTTTCTACTTGATTGAAGGCGGAAGCTATGAGTCGAAAGGTGCTTCTAATAGAGGCGGAACCCACTTTTCTGTGTAAATCTAATTTAATGCCAATTAAAGCAGACACTTTCCAACTAACATGCCTACTTGTAAGCATATGATTGGTTGCCTCAACTTTTTAAATCCTTTACAAAAAATAACTACCGCATAATTTCAGATCTAAATCAAGATTAATTTAACAAATAAGCCCTTCCATTAAGCAAAACAATTAAATCATTTAGGTCCTCCTTTCAAAATAGTTTAACTCTCATAGTAAATCACTTAAGAAAAATCCCTAAAAATCACATAAATTCACTTTTAATATGTTATCTAACATATCTAATTTCAGACCCAAATTCTCAATATAATTTCTGAAATAAATTTATAAACCCAATTAACCATCTTTTTCTTTAAAAATTCATAAAAAATTCTCCATAACTTGGAAAATTATGAAAATTAAAACCTAACTCCAAAATCATGTTTTACATAACATAAAATTTTCACATGGCATTCAAAATCATTTACAATCCGTTTTACCCTAAAAACCGAATAAATCCATATATGAACAATTTGATTTGAATCAAACATGTTATAAATCCAAGCATATCATCATCCAAATCATCATTAAAACGAATTTAATCTTAAACCCGAAAACAAATGATTATAAACAAAATAGAGATGGTATAAATTATTATTCACCTTGATTAGGATAAGGAGATTGGATTGAGATTAAGATTTATTCCCCTTGCCTTAATCCTTGGCTTGATTTGAATTTCTCTTCTTTTTCTTCCTTAACAATGGTCGGTTCCTCTTTCATGTTTGCATTTTATGTTTTGGTGAAAAATGAAAATGAACGTGAATGGATGGTAGAGCCATGGATATATATATATATATATATATATAAGGGTTACGGTAGTGCGGCTATTTCCCAATATACCCTTGTGTAAATGAATTTGTTTATAAACCATTCTTAAGCCCATTTTTTTAATTAAGCTCGGCCCTTAGTTTTATTTTCAAATCTCAATCCTCTTATCACTCTAATTAGTTACATTATTCTATTTAATTTATCTAATTAAATCTCTTGAATAATGTTATTAAAAATTAGGGGTGTTACAGGCTCCCCTCCTTAAAGAATTTTGTCCTCAAAATTCGGAAAGGGCTAAACACTAAACATAACAATCATCTGTAACGACTCCTAACAACCATACTAGTCTACCTGACTAGAACCTATCTAGCTAATATAGACATACCCTCAAAGCAAATCAGGATAAGTATCTCTAATCATGTCTTCTGTCCCCCAAGTACAGTCTTTCTGGTTGTCGCTCCACTGAACTTTCACCAACTTGACTGTCTTGTTCCTCAATATTTTCTCATCTCTCGCTACCACCTGAACTGGTTGCCTAACAAAAGTCAAATTAGGCTCTACTATCAAATCTTCCAACCTTGTCGGAGGAATAGTAGTCTTTGGATCATGCACACAACTACGAAGACGAGACACATGAAATACACTATGGACACCTGTCATACTGCTCGGCAACTCTACTCTGTATGTGAGCTCTCTAATCCTCTCTATAATCTGAAATGGACCAACATATCTCGGTGCCAGTTTCCTTGACCTCCCGAACCGTACCACACCCTTCATCGGTGATACTTTAATGAAAACCTTATCCCCAATCGAGAATTCTTGGTCTTTACGTCTCTTATCTGCATAACTTTTCTATCTGGACCGAGTTTCCTTCATCCTTTCTCGGATTAACTCAATTTTCTCTGTCGCCTCTCAAACCAGATCTGGACCTAAGACTAATCTGTCCCCAGTCTCCAACCAACATGATGGTGATTTGCATGGCCTTCCATACAAGGCTTCAAAAGGTGTCATTCCTATACTAGTCTGATAACTACTATTATAGGAAAACTCAACCAAATGTAGATGATCTTCTCAAGATCCACCAAAGTCCAATACACAAGCTCTCAACAAATCCTCGAGTACCTTGTTGACCCTCTCTGCCTGCCCATCCGTCTAAGGGTGATATGCAGTACTCATCTTGAGCTTAGTGCCTAACACATCCTGTAGACTCTTCCAAAATTCACTAGTGAATAAAGCATCTCTGTCACTGACTATGCTACTAGGAACTCCATGAAGTCTAACTACATTCTTCATGAACAACTTAGCTAAAACAGGTGTCGTCCTGGTTGACTTAATTGGAATGAAATGGGCATTCTTGGTCAACATGTCCACTATGACCCATATACTTTCATTTCCTCTATTTGACCTTGGAAATCTGTCTATAAAATCCATGGACATCGAATCCCATTTCCAAACTGGAATCTCTAAAGGTTGAAATAATTTACTCGGCTTCTGATGTTCGGCCTTCACTTGTTGATAGTTTGCACACTGCCTAACCCACAAGCCAACATCCCTCTTCATACCTTCCTGGTAGAAGCTCTTCTTCATACCTTGATACATCTTGGTCCCTCCAGGATGAATCGTAAACTTGGATCGATGACATTCTCCAAGAACTACTTTCCTCAAGTCCTCAACATTCGGAACACACAATCGTCCTTTCTTTATCAACCATCCTCTCCGGTCAAGACTAAAATCTTTTAGATCATCGATCTCTGATCCAACCTCAAGCCCTCTAATCCTCTCGGCTAATACTGGATCCTCTTTCTGCTTAGAAGCTATCCTTTCGATCAATACTGGTCGAACTTTTAAACATGACAACATGGCAGTATTTTGACTAGAACTAGCAGTCGACCTTAACTGCACACTACAAGTAGTCAAAGCTTCTAAATCCTTCCACTTTGCCAACATAGCTAACACCATATTCTGATGCCTTCTACTAAGAGCATCCATTACTTTATTTCCTTTCCCAGGAGTATACTCTATACCAAAATCATAAGCAGCCAAAAACTCCAGCCACCTTTACTGTCTCATATTCAACTCCTTCTGAGAGAATAAATATCTTAAAGACTTAAGATCTGTGTATAGCTCAAATCTCTCCCTTCAGAGATAATGCCTCCAAATCTTTAATGCGAAGATCACCGCAGCCAACTCTAAATCATGAGTATGATATCTCACTTCATACGGTCTAAGCTGTTGTGAAGCGTAGGCAATCACTTTACCCTTCTACATCAACACGGCTCCTAATCCAGTCCCACATGCATCGGTATACACCACCAACCCTTGGTTTTCGTCTGGAACTACTAACACAGGTGCATTGGTCAACAAATGCTTTAACTTAAGGAATGCTTCCTCACATTTGTCGGACCAAACAAACTTTACATCCTTCCTAGTTAGCATCGTCAAAGGTGCTGCTATCCGCGAGAAATCCTTGATGAATCTTAAGTAATAGTTAGCAAGTCCAAGAAAACTTCTAATCTCAGCCGCCATCTCTGGTCTCTTCCAATTATTAACAGCTTCGATCTTATCTGGATCGACTGACAACCCTTTCTCTGAAACCACATGACCAAGAAACTTAATCTGTTTCTTCCAAAAATGACACTTGGAAAATTTTGCTTTTAGCTGATGCTGCCTCAGCATCTCAAGCACAACTCTAAGATGATCTTCGTGCTCTCTTTCATTCTTAGAGTACACTAAAATGTCATCTATAAACACCAATACAAACCTATCCAAGCACTCTCAGAAAACTCGGTTCATTAAATCCACGAAAAAGCAGGTGCATTCGTTAACCTAAATGGCATTATTAACCACTCATACGAACCATACCTAGTATGAAATGTTGTCAAAGGAATGATGTCCTCTGCCACTCTTAACTGATGGAAACCCGTTGCTAAATCCAACTGAGAAAACACTCTGGCTCCACTCAACTGATCAAATAGATCATCAATTCTCGGCAAAGGATACTTATTCTTAATCGTCTTCTCGTTCAACTTACGATAGTCGATACACATCCTCAATGACCCATCTGGTTTCTTCATGAACACTGCAGCCGCTCCCCTAGGCAAACTGCTTGGTCTAATAAAATTCCTTCCTTTAAGATCCACTAGTTGCAACTTCAATTCCTTCATCTCAGTCGGTATCATTCTGCTAGGTGGTCTACTTATAGGTCCAGCTTTTGGCACAAGATCTATCTGAAACTCAATAACTCGTTTCGGTGGTAGTCCCGTAACCGTCTCAAAGACATCTGCAAAATCCCTTGCTACTCGAACCTAACTTAACTCTTCTTCTACTCCTATAGCACTTAACAAAGCACGACTACTCCGGTCAGAATTGTCCACTGAGAATATGATTCGGTTATGACTATCAGGGTGTCTTAGTGATATCTCTCCATCCTGGCAAATTATCCTAGCCTCATACTTACTCAACCAATCCATACCTAAAATGATTCCGAAATCTACGAAATCGAAAACTTACAGACTGCATGCAAACTTATGACCTAACAAATCAAGTTCTAACTGGTCACATCTCATCCCCAGAGTTGCATACCCTCCTACTGGATTTGCAACCCTTAAGGAAGTAACAAGGTATGTGGGTTATAAGTATAACCTATCAACCAAATTCTAAGATATAAATGAATGTGATGCACCGGTGTCAAATAGTATCCTAACTGGTATACCCTGAATCAAAAACGTACCTTCCATCACAGTCTTCCCTTTATCAGCTGTAGTTGGCTTAGCAAATGATGGTTCAACAGCAAAAACCTTTCCCTTGTCCGCTTAACTGGTTCCGGACACTAATTCTTATAATGCCCAACTTGATCGCAGTTGAAGCACTTCACATTCTTCTTATCTGCAGCCTTCTTCCCCTTGCCAGACCGACATTCCTTAGCATAATGACCCTTCTTATCACACTTGAAGCAAACTAAATCAGCCTTTGCCTTCTTGGCTGCCTCCCTATTCTGGGCTCTCTTCTTCTTAAAGAACTTTCTCTTCTTTCCCTCAGAACCCTGGGTTTCAACTGGCTTCTCTCTAACACTAATAGCAAGCATCTCCTCATGGTGAATTGTCATCTCCACCACTACATTACAAGGATCATCGATATGTGTCAGGGTTGCCCTAACAAGCTCAGGTCTCAATCCCCGAATGAACCTCTCATTCCTCTTGATGACGGTGTCTATAGTATTATATCCATAACAGGACAACTCATCAAACCTACTAGCATACTCAACAACCGACATCTCTCTTTGCTCCAGATCCAAAAGCTTCCTCAACAGCGCTGATTTAGCAACCTCAGACATAAACCTCTGTTCAAATCTCCTTCGAAAATCAGGCCAAGTCAATTCCTCCTCCAGAATTCCAGCAGTAACACTATTTCACCAATGAAGTGCTGACCCTTGCAACTGCCTAGAGGCCAACCTTCTCTTATGCTCATCATATAAGCCCAAATTAGCAAATATTCTCTCACAATGCAACAGTCAATTCTCAACTTCTATGGCATTCTCCATCCCTATAAATGGTTTCCCACCAAGACTGGTGTAATATTTGCTCAGCTTAGCAAAATTATTCCCAACTGGAGCAACAGGATTAGCTCCTCCAACATTTCCAGCAACTCCAGCAGTAACTCCTGCTTGCATCATATTGATGAAGAACTAATACATCACACCCATATCCGCTGGTGGATTTCCAACACCTACATTGGTATCAGCATTTTGGTTAGCATTAGCCTGTCGACCTTGGTTCCTCCTGGTATTAGGTCGAACATTTTCGTTAGTTGTGGTGCTTCCTCCACCGAGATTTCCACTTCCGTTTCCTGCTTCTGTATCTTCTTTCTCAAAAATCAGCATACGAGCCTTAGTAAGATACAGAAAAACAGTCTAAGAGAGAGGGAATACGTACTTATATATATCTATATATCAAGTACAAGTACATTAGTATAGCATTAACCCAAACCCCAATCTTATTTTCAGATTCATTGGATTATGTTTGAAAACCTTTTAGGTTTAAATTTCTTAAGTTTCATAAACCTATGCTCCGATACCAACTTGTAATATCCCCCACTTGGAGGCCCAAAACTAACGGATACGGATGCTGCAGGCATCCATAGTTATTAATCCTCAGCGACCAACTACGGTAATGATAGATACATTGATATAACAAAAACACATGGATATGGAAAAATTTAAAAATCAACAAACGACTTTCTCATTCCATTTCGAAACATTTCAAATTCATTGCATAATCCCAATACGAGAACCACGTTCAGAGAAAATATATTTATTACAACATACGCCAAGAGCGACATATGAAGATGCCCCCTTGGATGATCAGAGTATATATATATACGCAATTAAACAACTTTGCCTTTACAACATCAACACGGCGGAATCAAAATAAAAGAGAACTCTAAATAGCTATCATGGCTCCAGCACGTCTCCGGAAGCTTATTCGTCTAAAGAGGTATCTGAAAACCTCAACTCTCAAACTACTCAAAATCAATTGAATACCCGAGAGTTTAAGGGGAAAACATAAACTTTGAGTCGGACATAAAGCCTGGTATGAATAATAATCTACCATCTCAAACCATTTAGATATCTAGTGAGACCACGCTGCTTAGCGAAACGGGTTTTCCCCTCACTAGTATCCTAAAACCTTTATAAAACCATATATTGTGCTACTGCATCCACAATGGTTAAAACATTTTAAAATATTATAATGATATGCAAAACAAGTAAATCAATTCTGGATTACCCATCCCCGTTTATATTGACTATCTGTCTCAGTTATAGTTTCTAGGGTAACTATTAACCTAATAGTTTTCATGGGCTAACTAATAACCTGTTCAACATTAATGGACTCCCTATCTAGTTTCATAGTTTTCATGAGCTTACTATTAACTTGTTTAAATTTATGGACCCTGCCCTATTTTATAGTTTTCATGGGATCACTAAAAACCTATTGGTCCCTGCCAATAACATCATTGTTTCATGGGTTCTACTTGAACCTATTGGTAACTCCAATAACTTCCCTCTTATCCTAGTTTTCATGGGTTGACAATGAACCTATTGACATCTGTCAATAACTTAATCCGGATATAGTTTTCATGGGTTCACTACAAACCTATTGGCCCTACCAATAACTCTTTCTAATCATAGTTTTCATAGGTTTACTATGAACCGTCTCCCTGACAACTTCTTTTATATATGGTTTTCATGGGTTTACTATGAACCTGTCTCCCTGACAACTTCTTTAATCAATATTTTAGCATCCTATATTCTGGTCTTCCTAACCTCCTGGATGCAATTCTACTCATTCAGGAGTTAACTTAATTTATATTCACTACTGGGTCAACCTAGCTGGTTATTTTGCCTTTCCCCAAAATACAGTTATGGGTCCATTACAATGTGAATATATTAATATATGAAGAAGCAAACATAATAACTTGGTTAATCCCTTTAACCTATTAACAGGGCCGGTCCTAGGGGTTTCGGTACCTAAAGCGAATTGCGAAACCTAGACCCTAATACAGAACTAATACTATTGTTATTAATTAAATCATCAAAATAATTTATATTGTTTATAAATAATGAGAAGAGGAAAAAAAATAACTTCATTCGTAATTGTATAATAATCTGTAATTCATCAGCATTACAAATTTTTTTAATCGTATGAATTGAATCTTGCTTAAACATAAGACGAATAAAGAAAATCATTTCATCTGATTGATTCAGGCTTCAACATAATTAACAAAACTGGTTCAACTTAATTAAGAAAAGCATAGGATCATTCTTGATTTGGTTAAATAGATTTAGTATCAAACTTCATTGTATCTTGAAGCAAACTAAGTTCATTACCATTTCCATTGTAGATTGTTAAATCCATCACTCAAATAATTTCATGTTTCACACCGAACATATACAAAATTCTACATATTTATAGTACAGTAGAAAAATGATGAAGTAGGTTATTCCACTTAGAAGGAAAAGAACAATTCAAATATCTTACATAAAACTAAAGGCTATATAATCTTTCAGATTAATTTTAGTTCAAACTTATTTTATTGAATCAAGATTAAAAAAACAAGTTTTGTTCCCAATTTCTATTGTAGTCCAGGCTTCAGCCTTCACTTTCAGATCAGCCGAACACACAGAATTCATATTTCAAAAGCGGTACCTTGATTTGGAGGAGATGATGCCATCGCCGAGGAGAGGCGTCGTTCGCTGGTGCTACGTGGCTCCGCCTCCGCGCTGGTGGTCCGCGGTTTTAGTGATTCGCTAGTGTCACTGCTGCTCCACGCCTTCGCCTCCGCACTGTACAATTATTGCAGTTCGCGACTTGAAGACTGGTGCCCTAATTTTTTTTAGCCCTAAGCTGCTGCTTTAGCCGCTTTACCAAAGGGTCGGGCCTGCCTATTAATCAAGGAAAACTTCTTCAGAAACTCCATTAAGTAAAATAATTAAATCATTTAGGTCCTTCTTTCAAAATAATTTAATTCTCATAGTAAATCACTTAAGAAAAATCCCCAAAAATCATAGAAATTCAATTTTAATATGTTATCTAACATATCTAAATTTCAGACCCAAATTCTTAATATAATTTCTGAAATAAATTTATAAACCAAATTAACCATCTTTTCCTTAAAAAATTCGTAATAAATTCTCCATAACTTGGAAAATTATGAAAATTAAAACCCAACTCCAAAATCATATTTTACATAACATAAAATTTTCTCATGGCATTCAAAATCATTTACAATCCGTTTTACCCTAAAAACTGAATAAATCCATATGTGAACAATTTGATTTAAATCAAACATGTTATAAATCCAAGTATATCATCATCCAAATCATCATTAAAATGAATTTAATCTTAAACCCGAAAACAAATGATTATAAACAAAATAGAGATGATATAAATTATTATTCACCTTGATTAAGATAAGGAGATTGGATTGAGATTAAGATTTATTCCCTTTGCTTTAATCCTTGGCTTGGTTTGAATTTCTCTTCTTTTTCTTCCTTAACAATGACTGGCTCCTCTTTTATGTTTGCGTTTTATGTTTTGGTGAAGAATGAAAATGAACGTGAATGGATGGTAGAGCCGTGGATATATATATAAGGGTTATAGTAGTGCGGCTATTTCCCAATATACCCTTGTGTAAATTAATTTGCTTATAAACCATTCTCAAGCCTATTTATTTAATTAAGCTCAGCCCTTAGTTTTATTTTCAAATCTCAATCCCCTTATCGCTCTAATTAGTTACATTATTCTATTTAATTTATCTAATTAAATCTCCTGAATAATGTTATCAAAAATTAAGGGTGTTATAGGTTTAATAAAGTAAAATTGGATTTTATCAAACCAAAGTAAGCGATAAATTTGGCCATAATGTCACACCATCCGCTAAGTGATGTGTGAACGTTAATATTTGAAATGTTCAATATTAATCGCTGAACAAATTTGCACCTAAGAGTCGCACAACCGAAACGTTGAATATTCATTTTTACCACATGATCTAATTAATTTATAAATTGTGTAAATTAATTAATATTTATGAAATATTAATTATAAAATTTTATTTGATGTATACTGAACAATATTAGACAGTGTGTTTATACTAGTTATAAATAAACCGATCGATATGTAATATTAGTATGCATTTAAATAAGATTTAAAATTGCATTGAATATTGTTCGAACTTGGACCGGATTTTGGGCCCATATAGGCATGTTATTTTTGGCTATAGGATGGTGTTTAGGTTGGCCAAATGACGGAAAAATGAGAGGAGTTTGAATGATTAAATGAGTAGAAATAGTAAGAGAGAGATATTAGGATGAGATCCACATTTCACTATCTTGACTTCCTATTTATATGTCACCTCTTTACATCATTTCTTTTATACCTTTTTCCTCCTTCCTCTCTGTTATTTTTTGACCAACAACCATCCGCCATAAACCCTAAAAAATCCAAGTATAAAATTACAATAAAACTCTTTGATTCAATTATCAATGGTAAGGCGATTAAGAGCTAGCAACTTCTGATTTGGGAAAGGATTCAAGGGGATCAATTCAACGTTTCAACGTGTATGCAGGGGCTATGGTGAAAGGTAATTCTCTATTTATTTTGTTATATTGTATTTTTATAAATTATTTATACAATAGGATGTTAGATTATATTACAAATCTTGTATACCGAATTGCCGTCACAAATTGGTTGGTTGTATACATTGTTATATCCATATAAAACAAAAGGAAATTGTTTTTTGTATGCTTGTTTATTAGATGCTCATGGCCTGCAAATTAAAAAAAATTATATAAATAATATTGTTAAGTGATTTAATTATTCAAAATTCATATTTAAAAAATTAATGTTATATATCATATTTTTTAAATTTTAAAAAAATCATTCATGTATAATATGTATTAATTTTTTTATTTTAAATAAATATATTTGATTATTTATTTTACCTAAAACTGTTTATGTAATTTAAAATACTTGTATGTATATGTTTCTTACAAATAATAAAATTTTTCATTAAAATATTACATAAACATATATTATAGAGAAAATTTTCAAAAACAATATTTTTATTTTGTTTTTTAAATGTTTTTTTGAATTTTAGAATGCATTAAAATTCAAAACTAAAAAGAAATAAATTTAAAAAATATATATATGTTTGGCCGAGAGAAATTTTTTGCAAAAACATAATTATTTTTAAAATTAATTATATTTCTTTTGCTGAAAATCAATTATATTATTTATATATGATATATATATATATATATATCTAATTATATGTATTTATATGTACTATACAAATTAATTTAAAATAAAATAAAATATAATTTTAAAAATTATTTATGACTTTCATATTATATATACATATGTATGTTAAAATTATTTTATAAATTAGTATTTAATTAAAATTTAATGATTTAATTATTATATATATTTATTTATATATATGTACATACACATATATACGTATATATAATTATATAAATGTTTTATGTATAAATTGTATATAACTAACATTTAACATATGTATTTATATTTAGATTATATTTATTTATATATATATTATTATGATGTAGACATATATACATTTAGACAGCGAATCGAATAGTAGAGGGTCTAACATGTCCGTTGTGGTGTAAATCCCAACATCTATATACTGGCATGTCAAACCATATACACATTGTTCTATTGCACATGCATATACACACATATATGTTATGATACACAGATATATATATATATATATATATGTGTGTGTGTGTGTGTGTAATAATACAAGTTATATATTAAATAAATCTTTGTTTATAAATTCAAATAAAACATTGATTTTATTTAATAGAAAATTTAAAAAGCTATAAATAAATTAGACTAAACAGGCCTATTAAAGATCCAAATAGGTAAAATAATTTGAAATTTGTCCAACTACTCCGCTAAGGGCTACCCAATTCCAACACGATCAACCTCTTGCTGACATAATAAATCGACCGTTGAATACCTTCATATTATTTGATCAAGGCAGCGCTAATCGCATGGTCAGATACTGCCAGGTATAGGTATAGATCCTTTTTGTCGACGGGCTTAGATAATACTAAAGGAGTGGTTAAATGTTGCTTTAGCTCCTAAAATGCCTTGGTGCATTCATCGGTCTAGATGAATGAATTTCCCTTCTTGATGAGGTCAAAGAAAGGGAAACACTGGTTGGTTGACTTTGATATAAACTGGCTTAACACTACAACCATCCCATTCAAACTTTTCACTTGCCTCATAGTTTTGGGGACTTGCATGTCTTTCATGGCTTGGATTTTGTCGAGATTGGACTCAATGCCCTTAACACTCATGACACATTCCACGAATTTTCTAACTGGAGGACAAATGAGCACTTCTTTGGATTTAGCTTCATGTTGTGTTGGCGTAGTATGCTGAAAGTCTCGTCCATGTTCACCAGCATGTCATCCACATAAATTTCCATGGACCAGCCGATCTATTTAGAGACTATACGGTTGATGATATGTTGAGGTGGTGCTCCCATTTATCAAACCAAAAGACATAGCGTGGTAGCAGTACAAGCTGGCACTTGTGATGAAGGAGGTGTGCTCTTGGTCTGGGTCTTGCATGACAATCTGATTGTACCAAGAATAAGCGTTCATGAAGGTAAGGAGCTCATGTCCACTAGTTGCATCCACAAGCTGATCGATGAGAAGCAAAGGAAAACTACCTTTGGGGCCGGCTTTGTTGAGGTCAGTGAAAGTAATGCAAGTTCTCCAAGTACCATTTGGCTTTCTAACCAGTACTGGGTTAGCTACCTAGATCGAATATTCTACCTCCTGAATGAAGCCATTGGCTAACAGCTTCTCTAATTCTTCTTTGAGAGCTCAATACCTTTCTAGGTTAAGTGATTGGCCTTTTTGATGGATCGGGGTTGCCTTAGGATTATGTTGAGTTCGTGGAAAATGATCTTGAGATCAATATCAGTCATGTCAACGTACCCCATGCGAAGACATCTTTGCTCTACCACAAGAACTTGATCAGATCCTCCCATACTTCCGGGCTTGGATTTATGCCGATTTGAACTACTTTGCTGGGGTCGGCACAGTTTATAGAGAGTGATTCCAAGTTTAACAACCATGCTTTCTACCCCGTAAGTTAAATAAATTTAAATAAATAAATAAATGTTCGAATTCATTTTTTTGATTATTATTATTTTGAAAATAAATTCTTATTTATTTGAAGTTTATTTATAAAAGATTTGGTTTTAATAAATTGAATTAAATTAATCAATTCTTTTCAAATAATATATTAAAATTAAATATATTATTTTAATTGAATACAAAATATTTTAAAAAAGTATTAATAATTGTTATGAGATTAAAGTAGTGGAATATTAATAAGCGAGCATCAAATTAAGGAAATTATGCAGTTATTGAGATATATCTTGTATAATGAAGTGTAAATTAATTTGAAATGGATTGAAGTATATTTATAAATAAATATCAAGAATTTAAAATTTAAATGGAGATGAAGTAAAACCTAGATCGAATTAGAATTTAAACTGAATTGAAATCGGGCCCACATCAATTAAGGCCGAAGCCCATTTAAACTTAATATTTTTTATCCTATGCTAGAATACTCTTTTGCCTCTTCGAACTTAACCCAAAACCCGAACCCTACTTTGTGATTTCTACCCTAAAACTTTCTCTAATCAAGTCGCGACGAAGATTAAAAAAAATTTAACACGATGCAATGCTCGTGACTGTGAGCAAGGGCTAGCATGGGCTTCGATGATGCCGCAACAAAAGCGGTTGCTAAGCGATGTGCGGTCGATGATGGAAGACCGCGATGGAGGAACGTTATTCGCATTCAATAGGCAAGAAGTCTCGACCTAGGGCAAGGTCTATACAAATTGGAGGACAATTATGACTGGGTGATGAAGGAGGCATTGCGATTAGGTAGGCAATGCTGGGAGAAGGATGTGAGGTCGAGGAGGCATCGTTGGGGGTTTGCACACAAACTTCAACGATGCAGATAGCAGAACCGTAGAGGCATGACTTTGGAGATCTGGGCAACAATCATCTGAAAGAGAATCCAGACTGGCTTTGGTTTAGACATGGTGTCGAGGGGTTGGTTGCACTCTTCAGCAATGATGACGATTAGCGAACGGATGGTAGTGGTTATGACGTCATTTGTTGCTGTTTTGGGACTTGTGCATTGTTTAGGTGAGTAAATTCTTTTTATTCACAACTATCATCTAGTTTTATGTGAATTGTTGTTGATTGATATTGCTTGAATTGAGTTATGATATTGGATGGTCTATTGGGCTTAGTTGCTTTGTTTATGTGAGTTATTTTGAATAGCTCACCACTGTAATTTAGATTATATTGTCTATGAATTCGTTGAGTTATTTGTTGGTATGGATTGAATAAGGTGAAATTGAATTGCATATTTTTGATCGATGATTGTTGTCATGAGATTACATTAATAACTGATCGGAAGGGGATGAATAAATTAAAATTGAAGGTTTTAAAAGAAATGAAATGTTTTTTGAAATAAAAAGTGGATTTTGGAATAATTTTGTTTAAAATTGGAAGTATTATTTATGGCTGAAAATATTTAAGTGAATTGTTTTAAGCATTCAATGAATAGAAATTATTTGAAAAACAATGAATTTTAGGATTTTATTAAATAAGTTAAATTTTAGAATATTTTTATCTGTATTTCTTTATATTGACTATAAAACTATTTAAATGGCGGTTATGAAATGATATCTAAAATTGATATTCTAAAAAGTGATAATTTTATTTTATTTCGGATTTAATAGAATGGAAGTTTATAAAAATAATATTTTAAGATTATAGTAAGTGGAATGCAATTTATTTATTGAATGGAAATTTTCATTTACGAAATTTTATTTTATTGCTTTAGGAGATTATTTTTAATTAAAAATCCTTATTGAAAAAGTAGAATTAATTAAATTTTTTTTAAAGGAAATCTTGAATTATAAAACTCCTTTATTAATATTATTATTTCAAATATTAAAGGAGAACTTTAAAACCTATAAATTATTTTAGAAGGAGTTTTATGGGATTTGGGATTGAATTGTAATTTATGAATTTCCTTGTAACTAAATGAGAGGTTTGTAAATATTTATTTTTGAAATGGAAAATGGATTTTGAGGAAAGAATGGAAATTTTTATAAATTGATTCTCTTTTTATCGAGAATTTATATTTGAAATTATTTTGAAGATTTTGGAAAAAATTATAATAAAACCCCTTCCGAATCAATAAATAATAAGATTGTGCATTTTGATTAATTTATATTTCTATGTAATGAGGAATTAGAATAAACGAAGTTATAATACAATCTGGTATGAGACTTTCGGTAATATTTCTCTGATTATTTTAATGGACTTGTTATATAGAATAATGTGGAAATTAGCCACAAGGGCCTCTTTAGCAAGTGGAATTAGTTTCTAGGACACACAACTGAAATAATTACTTTCAAGGACAAAACGTAAAATAATTAGTTTCTAGGGCCTAAAAACCTATGAAATTATGTCCTTAAAAGTAATTGGATTGCTGACTTTGTCCTTGAAAGTAATTATTCTGCTGACTTTGGCCTTGAAAGTAATTTCTTTGAATGTGTGTCATAGAAACTAATTGGACTGTAAAGTTTGTCCTTATGGTGAAATGCCCCTAGAATAATTGTGTAATGATGAGTGTGATTTATTAGCATTGAGTAAACAAATGAGTAACACCAGGTGTTATGGGACGCCTGAGTTGATGTTTGTTCGATTACTTTCTGTAAGTAAATGTCACTCCAACATGGTCGGATATATGGGATATTATATGTAAGGTAATGCTCGTTGAGAGTGAGCAGGCTGAGTGCTATAGGAGTGCCTATTTATTATGCGTACTCCTATTATACATCAGGGAGTAAACCCGATCGGCTAGTATCCATCCTAGCGGCCTAATTGTGGGGTCACTCCCCGAATCCATAACACATCAGTTGATGCATATGGCTGACAGCCACTACCCCTATGTCACCTAGGCCAGCAGTCGGTTACCATTGGGGCACTTACCAGGTCGTGACCACAGCATAGCATAGTCATGCATTTGATGGATATTGGGTCACAATGGTCATCGAGGTAACCGCTGACTGTAGGAGAAGTGCTAAGAGCATTTGAGGAAGGCTCCTGGAGCAGGCTGAGAGCTGTCAGTCTTTCATTTGGTTATTGCTGATATAGACACTACTTATTCACCTATATGTGATCACTGCGTTTATGATTGAGAGTCAATCCAATCATTTGTCGATACCAATACCAAAATAGATATTTATGATGCCGAGAGCATATAGGACTGAGAGTCCCAGTGATTATCCATGATATCGAGAGTCGAGTGGATTGGTAGAGGTCTGAGAGACCGTATGATTATTTCATTGGTTGAGAGCCAAGTCGATTACTATGAGGTAGAAGGTCTAGATGATTATTATGTGGTTATCGATCTCATGGATTATTTATGAGATTGAGAGTCTATGCAATTGTATAACCGCATACACATCGATTATACAGCTATCGATGATAGCTATAGATGCTGAGAACATGGAGTTGGACCTTGTACCCATTTTTACACGGTTATTTAAGAGACAACCTTGGGTACCGAGGGTATGACATATTTATATTTCATGTATGTTTGATACGGGTGATTGATTTGTGTTATACACACACACACACATCTATTAAGTGAGACAGATCCCATGTATGTCTACATTATGATTATCTAAGAGATAATCTAGGGCATTGCTGAGAGCATGTCATGTATTGTTGATGAGTTTTTACTTGAGGATAGTTAGATTATGGTTGTTTCACCTACTTGATTAAATGCCCGTTTGGTGTGTTGATGGACTTTACTCAAAAATAGCTTGTCTTTAACGTGCATGGTTTTGAGATATGTTGACACTTGGGATATTCATGTGCTACTAGTGTTGCACTTGTTTATACCATGCTCATTGTTATTTCATATTGGCATCTATATTCTAGATGTAGTTTGACCCATGTGTTATTCATATAATACTTGGGTCAGTTCGAGACATTAAAGTTCAGGGACAGATGACTAGCATGTGGATGTTGAGCATAGATGGAGGATATGATATTAATGTATATCACTGTTTATTATATTATCTCATGATTGTATGACATTGTGTTGTATTGTATACGAATTGTATAGTTTTGAGATGGTGGGAGATTAACCCATTTTATATCCCGCTCGAATTTGTATATATTTGTATTATATATGTTATTGCTGCATTATTGACTTTGTGTTCTCTATGATTTATTTAATATTATATATTGTTCAATCCTAGAGGCACACGTTTTTATTGCTTTGTGCAGATACTGTGTACGTATAGTGAGTTGTTTATGATTTTTGAGATATGTACCGGTGTTAGCCCAAGGGAATATTCACATGTATACCCCATATAGCCTCATTCTCCATATTATCTGACAGTATTATCCAATAAAACTCTTGGATAGTATGGGTATGGAGGTGTGGTGTTACACCAAGGGAGTGGCAGCCCCACCTTCTATGCTTGAGTCGCCAATGCGAGAGTCCAGCGAGTCATCATTAGGATCTGAAATTATTTCCAAGTCGCATTTATCTAGCGTGTAAATCTTGTGCTCTGTGATATCCTCGGTTGGGATAGATGACCATGCTCTCGATTCTGGGTGATGGTGTTACCCCTCGGATCTCACAAATGAGTATGTCGACGTTGAAAGGGTGGGACTAGCAATGTTGGATGTCCCTAATTGCCAACTGGGAGCAATGTGCTCATTCCATGCTGTGATGAGCTCTCTAGTTCTTTGGGGAGTGGCCAAGGATATAAGATTTTTATCATCCCAGCTTTCATTGTGGCTGACAGTCCCCACTTAACCCTAGTGCTGCTAGGCTCGAGGGCACTCATGGGTGACTAAGAGCCAGTTGATGCAACTTTAAGGTCAAAGGTGGTCCCAACCACACCCCGAGCATTGCTAGGCTCGAGGGTTCTCTTGGGTGACACGATGCTAATTGCCACAGCTTGCTCAGGTTGATTTTTTGCTGGTAGAAGGAGTTGATGTTGATATTTCAGAATTGAGAGCAGTCTTGGCGTGAAACAGAACGCTAACCGACTCGATGGTTCTCTCGAGTGATCCGCCGTTGAGTGTTGCTAGCTCTTGCTGAAGTATGAGAACACCCTTCTTTGCTTGTTTGAGGAAGGTTCCATGACATTCCCTGACCTTTTGCTAATTGCCTCGGATCTCATCGATCCCTCCCTCTACAGGGAATTTCATGAATAGTTAGTTGTAAGAGACAATGTCGTCCAGTTCAGCAAGTATCGGTCGTCCTATCAAAATATTTTAGTCACTGATCCAAAGGGAAATCAACCACTATCAAGTTTACTTAGATCTTTGCAAAGAGGAGTTGTTGGTCGAAGATTGTCACAAGCGAGGTGGTGCCTATCGGAACAATGCCCACACCCCCAAACTGTAAATTGGCAAGGCGTAGGGAGTGAGGCTTGAAGCAGGAAGCTTGAGAGCTTTGAAAACATGTATGAACATAACATTGACTGAGCTGCCCATATCTATAAAGGCTCGATGCACATTTGAGTTGGCCGTTGCAAGAGTAATGACCATGGGATTGTGATAGGGGTATATGACCGTCTCATGGTCCTCGACAGTGAAAGTGATGAGCTGATTTTATTTCAACCTGGGTGCATTGGATGCTTTGTGATCTAAGGAATATACCCTATTGGCTAAGCCCACTTCCCTCCGATAACGAGATTATGCTCCCCGGCTTTTGCTAACCACATGCGGGCCCCTACATATCGTCAAGATGTTGGTGATTGCTACGATGTAGTTGTTGGGTTGCTGGGAGGATGCCAACCGGTTGTCACGGTTGTTCCTCTGCTCAACTTAATCGCAAACAAACTCTAGAAGGATCCCTTTTCGGATAAGCCTTTCAATTTCATCTTTGAGTACGTGACACTTATATGTGGCATGGCCATTGATTTGGTGGAACTGACACTATTTGATGTTGCCGTGAGGCTCTTCTCTTTTTCCATCTCTGGTGGTGTTTGGTCTTTGAAATTTCACCCAGTCTCATATCGTGAGATATATTGTTTCATATCCATGGTTTAGAGGTATATTGGGCCCAAGAACCGATGTTGTCCTATTGCAAAAGTAAGAATCAATGAGAGACTGTTCCTGTAAGGGTGAATGGAAAGAGTAGACATTTTGTTGGGCTGGAAAGCTTATCGACACGAGTGATGGAGTTAAATGCAATGATGCGATTAGATGGTAAGAACTCCAATTATAGGTGTCAATGGGTGGCAAAACATACCGCTTGTGAATGTAAGCATTCAATATTTCCTCAGAAAATGGCTCGCCGTTCTGATCATCTGAAAACGCTTCGCCCTAAGCATTTTGGGCTTGCATTTTTTGAGCTGCCTTTGAAGGATGTTCATTTCCTCATTGAGTCCAGCATCTGCTTGCTGTGGGATGGATTGGCCAACTATCGACTGTAGGCTTAACCAACACCTTGGTGGAGTAGGGGGTTGATGGCGGGAAGGGGAATGACGATGATGATGAGAAGCTAGAACGGTAGACCTCCTCTCTCTATGCACAGAGGGCGACCGTGAGTGACCGACCCACCCTTTCCTTGATATATTCCTGGCCACACC
The DNA here is from genome assembly GCA_030737815.1 of Allium fistulosum. Classification (NCBI taxonomy): domain Eukaryota; kingdom Viridiplantae; phylum Streptophyta; class Magnoliopsida; order Asparagales; family Amaryllidaceae; genus Allium; species Allium fistulosum. The sequence continues at coordinate 75,629,106 of CM060903.1, forward strand.
CCTATGAGATCTGGAGTGTGTCATGGGAGCTCCATGCTCCCTGTCGATGGCCAAAGCACCGCCGTTGAGACATTCAAAAGTAGACGTCTACATACGCTCAAATGCAGATGGTCGTTTCGCAGAAGGGGAATGACGATGTCCTGGCTCTTTGGGCATGGCTACATCTGGAGCAATGTCAATATAGCTTGGCATGCATGCAACATACCTCCTTGGATGAGCATGAACATCCATGGGTAGGGTTTCAAGCACCACTCTATCATGTGTGTCAACAATGTCCATAAGGTCGTAAGCCCGGGGAAGGGTAGGTTGGTGAACAGGTGGGTTGACAAGGTCGACCATCGGAGGAGCGGATGGAACATAGTTTACAGTAGCTTTGGATGTTCAGCCGTGTCCTTAGACTTTACACTTTGTGAGCAAAAGTGCTCACATTTGTTAACTATTGCAACACGGTACACTACATATCATTGTTGAGCCCAGGAATGAGGTAGCCAGCACTAGCAATGGTATTCCCATTAGTTAAATGCTCATAGGAGTTGCTTCCTTCAACTTTAGGAATTAGGTCCATGGTAACAAGTCAAATCAGATTTTTATACAGAAAAAAGTGATGAAAGGGGAGAGCTTTTAGGGGAGGTCCTCTGATGCAGCCCAGAATATTGAAGTCTTAGGTCGCGACCGACCTAACGTTCTGTTAAGTCGCGTGCGACCTAACGAGGAAGCAAACGAGCTAAAACTTTGGGATAAGTCATGGAAAGTTGAAGTCTTAGGTCGCGTGCGACCTAACAGGTTCCAGGATGACAAGATAAAAGAAGAAGCGAGTTATGCAAGAAAAGGAAAGCCAACGACCTATGATAAGTCACAAGGCCTTAGGTCGCTCTCTTTAGGTCGCTCCGATCTTTCGACTACCAGCTTTAACAAGTTACGACCTAAGTTAGGTCGCGAGAAGGAGTTACGACCTATGTTAGGTTGCGGAAGCGAGATACGACCTATGTTTGGTCGCTAATGTGGAAGCCATTTTATTTTAGGTCGCTCGACCTTGTGCACAGAGAAGATAGGTCGCTGCCTTCTATTTTAGGTCGCTCACTGCTACATTTTTAAGTCGCTCAAGAATAGGTCGCAAGACTTAAGTCGCTGGAAGAGCTTAGGTCGCTGCTGCCGTGTGTGTGTTGTATTTTAGGTCGCTCAAGGCTTTGTGATGTATGTTGTAATGTGTTGTAAAGTGTTTTCTTATGTCGTTTTGTATATAAGTCGTAGGTCGCGATCCATGTTAGGTCGTGTACTTTGTTAGGTCGCTGGTCTATGTTAGGTCGTGAACGACCTATGTGTTGTACAAATTTGTGTTGTGTAAGGTGTAAGCCTATAAATAGGCGGGAGGTACCACTTGTAAGAGTTAGTTGATTTTGAATAAAACTTTTGTTTGTTAGCTTTGTGCTTTCATTAAATTGGTAGTTGAGTGTGATCTCCTATCTCCTCTTTCGGCATTCGAGTGCGCTCGAATCAACGATCGTAGAAGCCAATTCACGGTATCAAGTGCGCTTGATCAACGTCTGAAGAATTGCAGATCTTCTTTCACGGTATCGTGCGCGATCAACGTGACGAAGATAGCTAGAATCCGGCATCTTTGGATCAACGGATTTGGGCCTTTAGTATTCTTCAATCCACCGATTTCTACTTTCGGTGAAGAGCTACCAACGGAGTTACCGCCGTTGAGAGACATTCAACATCAAATTGATCTTGTTCCAGGAGTTGTGTTACCTCATAGACCACATTACAGAATGAGTCCAAAGGAACACGAGGAGTTGAGAAGGCAAGTGGAAGAGTTGCTTGAGCAGGGGCGTGTGCAGGAAAGTTTAAGTCCTTGTGCGGTGCCAGCTTTGTTAGTACCGAAGAAGGATGGAACGTAGAGGATGTGCACTGATAGTCGGACACTGAACAAGATTACAGTGAGATATAGATTCCCTATGCCTAGATTGGATGATTTGTTGGATCAACTTAGTGGAGCTACTATCTTTTTGAAAATTGATTTGAAAAGTGGTTATCATCAAATTCGAATTAGACCAGGGGACGAATGGAAGACAACATTCAAGACGAGAGAAGGATTGTACGAATGGCTGGTTATGCCGTTTGGTCTTTCGAATGCACCTAGTACATTTATGCGGGTAATGAATCAGATTTTTAGACCATTCATTGGGAAATTCGTGGTGGTGTATTTTGATGATATATTAATATATAGTAGAAGCTCAGAAGAACACTTGCAACATCTAAGGGAAGTGTTGATGATATTGCGACAGGAACAATTTTATGCTGCAACGAAGAAATGCGTGTTCATGACGCATAATGTTTTATTTTTGGGATAAGTTATTTCGGATGGAGGTATACAGGTGGATCAGAATAAAGTTGAAGCAATCAGAAATTGGCCACAACCCAGGACGATTACAGAAGTTAGAAGCTTTCATGGTTTGGCGTCATTCTACCGAAGGTTTATTCCACACTTTAGTAGCGTGATGGCACCAGTTACTGATTGTATGAAAGGGAAGCAATTTTCATGGACGGAGGAAGCAGGATTAGCCTTTGAGAGAATCAAGGAACTATTGACGACAGCACCAATTCTAGTATTGCCGAATTTTCAGTTGTTGTTTGAATTGCATACTGATGCATCGAAGGTTGGAATTGGAGGGGTGTTAAGTCAGAAGGGACGTCCTATTGCATATTTCAGTGAGAAGTTATCAGGAGAAAAGATGAGATATAATACTTACGATGTGGAATTTTATGCTATTGTGCAAGCTGTGAAACATTGGAGGCATTATTTGTTTCATAAAGAATTTGTTTTATATACTGATCATGAGGCGTTGAAGCATATGCAGGGACATGACAAGATTGCGGCAAGGCATGCTTCGTGGATTGCGTACTTACAACAATTTACATTTGTGGTGAAGCATAAATCGGGAATTACGAATAGAGTGGCAGATGCATTGAGTCGAACGAATCATTTGCTGACTACAATGAAGGTTGAAGTGGCGGGGTTTGATGTATTGCCAGAATTATTTGTTGATGATCCTTACTTTGCGAAGTATGTAGATGAAGTAAAGGAGGGGAAGACGAACAAGTTTGTAATGGTGGATGGTTTTCTTTTTAAAGGGAATCGATTGTGCATACCAGAGTGCAGCTTACGTATGAAGATTGTAAAGGAGTTGCATGAGGAAGGTCATGTGGGCCGAGATCATACTTTGCAATTGATTTCTCAATCTTATTATTGGCCTTCGTTGAAACGGGAAGTTGGAAGGTTTGTGGAGAGATGTCATATTTGCCAAATTTCCAAAGGGACAGCGACGAATGCGGGATTGTATATGTCGTTAACCGTGCCGATTAGACCATGGGTTGATATCAGTATGGATTTTGTTTTGGGATTACCGAGAACTCAGAGGGGGAATGATTCGATATATGTTGTAGTGGACAGGTTTTCGAAGATGGCACATTTCATTGCTTGTAAGAAGACAGCTGATGCTGTCCGTGTTACCGAGTTATTCTTTAAAGAAGTGTATCGCTTACATAGTTTACCAGAATCCATTGTTTCTGATCGGGATACTAGATTTCTAAGTCATTTTTGGCTGAGTTTGTGGAAGATGGTGGGAACAAAGCTAAATTTCAGTAGTGCTTACCATCCGCAGTCCGATGGTCAGACTGAAGTTGTTAACAGATCTTTGGGAAATTTGTTGCGGTGCCTGGTGAAGGATAATCTAAAGAGTTGGGATATGAAGTTATGTCAAGCGGAGTTTGCTCATAATCATGCCATAAACCGTAGTACGGGTTTCAGTCCATTTCAGATTGTATATTCAAGTTTACCAAAGGGGCCATTGGATTTGACGATAGTACCACAACCAAAGGGAACGGTTAAACGGACTGTTGATTTTGTTGATGGATTGGCAGAATGCCATAAAATCGTTCAGAAACGATTGGAGAAAGCATATGAAAGGTATAAAAGATCTGCGGATTTGAAACAAAGGAGTGTTGACTTTAATAAAGGTGATTTAGTATATGCTGTACTAACGAAGGATCGTTTTCCAGTGGGAACATACAATAAACTTAAAGCTCGAAAGATTGGTCCTGTAACGATTGTGAAACGGATCAATGAAAACGCGTATAAGTTGAAGCTACCGGAGGATGTGTACACTTCTGACGTGTTTAATGTTAAACATCTGATACCATATCATGGGGATGAGATTGTTGAGGAAGAGGAGGGCGCAAATTCGAGGACGAATTTTTCCCAACTAGGGGAGGATGATGCAGCCCAGAATATTGAAGTCTTAGGTCACGACCGACCTAACGTTCTGTTAAGTCGCGTGTGACTTAACGAGGAAGCAAATGAGCTAAAACTTTGGGATAAGTCGTGGAAAGTTGAAGTCTTAGGTCGCGTGCGACCTAACAGGTTCCAGGATGACAAGATAAGAGAAGAAGCGAGTTATGCAAGAAAAGGAAAGCCAACGACCTATGATAAGTCGCAAGGCCTTAGGTCGCTCTCTTTAGGTCGCTCCGATCTTTCGACTACCAGCTTTGACAAGTTACGACCTAAGTTAGGTCGCGAGAAGGAGTTACGACCTATGTTAGGTCGCGGAAGCGAGATACGACCTATGTTAGGTCGCTAATGTGGAAGCCGTTTTATTTTAGGTCGCTCGACCTTATGCACAGAGAAGATAGGTTGCTGCCTTCTATTTTAGGTCGCTCACTGCTACATTTTTAAGTCGCTCAAGAATAGGTCGCAAGACTTAAGTCGCTGGAAGAGCTTAGGTCGCTGCTGCCGTGTGTGTGTGTTGTATTTTAGGTCGCTCAAGGCTTTGTGATGTATGTTGTAATGTGTTGTAAAGTGTTTTCTTATGTCGTTTTGTATATAAGTCGTAGGTCGCGATCCATGTTAGGTCGTGTACTTTGTTAGGTCGCTGGTCTATGTTAGGTCGTGAACGACCTATGTGTTGTACATATTTGTGTTGTGTAAGGTGTAAGCCTATAAATAGGCGGGAGGTACCACTTGTAAGAGTTAGTTGATTTTGAATAAAACTTTTGTTTGTTAGCTTTGTGCTTTCATTAAATTGGTAGTTGAGTGTGATCTCCTATCTCCTCTTTCGGCATTCGAGTGCGCTCGAATCAACGATCGTAGAAGCCAATTCACGGTATCAAGTGTGCTTGATCAACGTCTGAAGAATTGCAGATCTTCTTTCACGGTATCGTGCGCGATCAACGTGACGAAGATAGCTAGAATCCGGCATCTTTGGATCAACGGATTTGGGCCTTCAGTATTCTTCAATCCACCGATTTCTACTTTCACCGTTTTATTAATTTTTGTTATCCGCTGCTGCATCATCCTCCTTCTAGCTTCAAAATGTTAACTAAAGATTTAATCAACCTTGGAATTAGCCTAATGCGCTGTGAAAGTAATGGTAACTTTCTTATCACTAGGCTTAAAAAAGTAAAATGAAGAACAAAGCAAACAAAATGACGTAAATGACACCAAATATGGAGTGGTACAACAAGCTTGATTACGTTCACTATGAAAGTCTTTTACCATATTTCTCTCTTACAATTATAAGAAATTACAAGAGAATAATAAGAAATAAAGCACTTAAGGCTAAGAGGTAGCTAATCTTAAGTACGTTAGGCTTTAATTTATTGCGAGGAGAGCCGTGGAAAGAGATAATAAACGAAATTTTAATAATTTTCAGCTCTTTTGAAGTGGCAATGCATGGGGTATTTATAGTGGCTGAAAATGGATGATGCATGGTTGAGATTGCAAAGTGAAACAGACAGGAAGCATGCTTGGCCATTGATCTAGTCGCATGGGTTGATGGTAAACAATTGTAAAGGCGGAAATGAATGAGTGACGGAAGCATGCCAATTGTCCTTCTGTATAAGGCGACTTTGCATTTAATGTGCATTAAATGCCGGCGGCAAGCTACGGGAGTAGGCACGCTTTTGACCGCTTAGGTACATCGCCTTGTATAGTTCGTTATATGCCTTGTAGTTTACTTTTGCACGCCCATGCAGCAAGGCAGATGAGTGACTCTGACCGGGCTGAAAATGATACTGGAAGCTAAATGCTGCCAAGGATCAAGGTGCAAAAAACGTATCGGACCGACTGTGATATGACGGGATGGATTGGGGTAATGTCGGGCCAAAGATGGGCCATGCTTGATACAGTCTTGAAAGATGAATCAACTATTGAATCCGTCTTGAGTCGTGCCAATCGGGTATGGAGCTGGTCTTGATGGATTGGCTAGGAGCCGAACTGGATGCAGACCGCCATGAGTGGACCGATTGCTTAATGCCTATGCTTGTTGAGTAGAGTTGACTGGTGCCAAGAACCAAGTTACAAGAGAGGTATCAGGTCGGTTATGAGATGCAAGATATGCAGATTGGGACCGATCAAAGTCGGTTGCAATAAAGTCGGGCCAAACAGACAGGTCACGCTTGAGCTAGTCTTGTCCAATGAGTTGATTGACAATTGACTTAGAGTGACACTGAGTAGGCGGGGTGACCTGAAGCCATACTGAATATGGGCCAACATGAGAGGGCCGACCGAAGATGAACCTGGCCGGTGCGCACCGGGCTGGACGGTGCTTAATTGTCCTGTCCTTGTCAGACGAGTTGGCCGTTATAAGCCGCTAGAGGAGAGCCGATTGGCCATTGATCCGAAGTGTTACTAAGTGGATATGCTGGTTTGGGGCTAGCTTGATTTTGGGCCAATACGGGTAGATCAGTCGAATATTAGCTCGACCGACTTTGATTGGACCGAGCTAGGCTTTAACCGCTTGCTAATTACTTGAGAAATAACTAAGTAACAGCTCCAAACAACGGAAGGAGTAATCTATTTGAATCAGAACCACTTTATTCCATAAATCATTATATGGACAAAACAATAGACATGTTATTCGTTATACAAAATAGTAAAACACACAGAAAATAAATCAGGGATATTTTACTTGAACACAAACAAATCGATGACACAAAATTTAGTACAATTTTTTTTGACCATTAGATCGTTTGATTTTCGCCTTTCACATAAAGACAAAAAAAAAAATCAAATGATCAATACTTATGTGTCAAATTTTGCGTTTTAGTTTTTGTCTCAATAGCCGTTTCATATATAAATTATTATTTTTGACAAATGCCCAAGAAATGTTCATGCCTCCATATTCACTTTTCCAAATATCTTATATTTACCTTTTTTTTCAATATACATTTTTGTAGATATGCATACGGAGAAAATTCGGATTTTTATTTTGTTTATTTAACTATGGATTGAGCTGAAGAGAGGTTCGTCTAGAACTCTAATGTTTTTTTTCCTCCCTCAGAAACAACAGTTTTACAAAATCATTATTTATGGGCTAAAAGAGGCCCATACGCGTAGCATTCAATATATAAACGGGCGAGTGACTGGAACTACTGCCTCTCTTATTTTTTAGGGCTAGGGTTCTGGTAAGCCGCCTCTTTCATTTCTAATCTTAAAAAAGTTATTGTTCAATTCAGTTTATAATCTGGTTTTTCTGCATATTTTTCTCAAATTTCAGTTAATAGGTAGAAATGGCAGTCCCTTTGTTGACGAAGAAGATCATCAAGAAGAGAGTGAAGAAGTTCAAGAGGCATCACAGTGATCGATACAAATGCCTTAAGGTATCCTTTTGTTTATTGAATGATCGTTTTATCGGTTGACCGAAGAACTACTTTCCTCAGTCTTGTTAAACTGTACATTTGTTTGATTCGAGGAGCATAGGTATAAGAATTCTTATTGTTTTGCTGGTCGCTTCATGCTTTATACTTCGATTGAACTCACAGTAGTCAAATATTGGTTTCGATTTCTTTGTCTGATGGTATGTTAGTGCTTAATATAAGATCGATCACATCATTACTATTTAATTTCTAGTAGTGTCAAATGTTGTTTTTGATCGTATGTTGAAGCTAAACACAGTTTAAGAATTTCTTTTTCTCCCAGACATACATATGGGTTAAGTTGAACATGTTCAGCGTTTTGTTGGATCAATCTTTTCAAGTTTTGTAACATGGGACTTTAGAGTCCCTTTGAGATACTGAAAAGTGAAAACAACTTTGTGCAACCACTTTGCCTGCTTTTTGATAAATTAGGCTGTAAAATTTGAAATAAGTCGTAAACAAATATTTTTACCTTATTACTTATCAGCCATGAACTTCTAAGTAGCTAATATCTTCTCTTTAGTTGGAAAACATTGAAAAACAATTAAGTTATAAGCTGCATTAACTATTTATAAGCGTTTGCTTTAACTATTTATTGGCGTTGAAATGATATTTTATTTCTCCTTGGCAATCTAGTGGAATGTGTCCCATTTGCTCTTGCTGCACGTCTTTATTTTCTCCATGTTAAGTAAATGACTTGTAGAGGATTTCTGCATTCATTACTTCTATTTTACCTTGATAATCATAACAGTATGTTCAGACAAAGGTAGTTCTAACGTTGGAACCAGAGTTTGTGTTTCCTTTAATGTTTGTAACCCATGTACTTATGTTCATTTTACATGGCTTTTTGCATTAATGAACATCCAACAGAACATAATGGAGCCATGAGGGAACTACTAACATGTTTCATCTGTAGTTGCTTGTACTGCATGATTGCAGTGATAGTTAACTATCACGTTTTCGAGCAATGTGTTGTATAATCTCATGATGTTTCTATTTGGCTTCATAACGTTTCCAAAAACTACCAACAAGCTTTAGCCTTCAGTTTTGTTAGAACGACTCACTGCCATAGTTCAATTTTCACTCTATTTAGGCTGTTGTATCTTTGTTTTATTCTGAGTTTATCCTAAGTTTTTCCTGGTTAACTAATAAATTTGTTCATTAATTCTGATAGCCAAGCTGGCGTAGGCCGAAGGGTATTGACTCCCGTGTTAGGAGAAAGTTCAAGGGAGTTACGTTGATGCCCAACATCGGTTATGGGTCTGACAAGAAAACCCGCCATTACCTACCCAATGGTTTCAAGAAGTTCGTGGTTCACAATGTGGCCGAGCTCGAATTGCTAATGATGCACAACAGGTAATTAACATTTTCTACCACTAAAAAAGTGAATCCGATCACCTTGAGATCCAAGTCCATTATATCAGAAACCTAATGGGTGAAATTTCTATATTTTTTATTTGGATTTTTGATGTATTGGACTCAATTTCAAAGTGCACCCCTGCTAAATTTTTTTATTTTTTATAACCTGTTATTATTTCTATTTCTTAGGACTTATTGTGCGGAAATTGCACATAATGTGTCCACAAGGAAGAGGAAGGACATCGTCGAGCGTGCAGCTCAGCTTGACATTGCCATGACAAACAAGACTGCTAGGCTTCGCAGCCAGGAGCATGAGTAGAGAGTTTGTTGCCTTTCAGGTGTTTTTATTTTTGTGCTATTTGTTTTGTAAAAGAATTCTGATGTTGTCTTCTTGGATATTTTGCTGTGTTTCTAGCATGAGTTAATTTAATTTTGTGACTGTTATTCTCAATTTTACTTGATGGTATTTAATTATGCAAAACTACATTATATTTCTCCTTGGACAATTATATTCATGTCAACCATATAAAATCATGTTACTTGTTTGATCAAATGTACCATTAAATTCCTACTTAATGAAATCATGAGCTGGAATCAGTGTTAAATTCACTGATAAATTTGATACTTATGTATATACGCATAAAAATGTTGCTCAAATGATGTGCCGTAAATTTTAAAAGTTAAAATAAACAATTTATTTCAATTGCCGTTCTGACACTTTTATGGTGCTCACGATGTTGAAATTTACCCATCTCCGTTTAATGTTATCAATGCATTTGCCTCTGTATTAAAGTGTTGTGTGCTCGTAATAAATAACAACCGTTTCTGTGTAAAATGGTTCTTCATGTATTATTTGCAATTCCACGAGTTTATAAAGCTTTTCTTTAAAATTTCTGTAGAAATTGGTTGACGTATATGTTAGAGTGCAATATCCCACAACTATTTCTGTAAAATCGGTTGGTCGTGTATTTTTTGCAAATAATACATTTTCTATTTAGCCGAAAGTTAAACCCTATTGATGGAATTTAGTTGGAATACGTTTTGTTGGTTTTGTTTGACGAATCAGTATTAACCATCATAAAAATTGGTGGAAAATGAATCGAAGTTTTGGAAAATTGGGCGTTCAATATTACCGAAAATAAGTGTGACATATAACGTGGCTCATGTTTGTACAAGCAATCATCTTAGTTCTGCTTGCTAATAAAAAAAATCATAGCTAACTTGCCATTTTGGGAATTTTTCAGAAGTTTTATATAATTCCATTGGGCAGATACCCTATGAATCTGTATTGGATCCAATCCGGTAAATCTCGGTTCTAGGTTGGTCGGGCTGATGTTTTGATTATTTCAGCTCCGGTATGGATAATAACATTAAGAAAAAATAAATATTTCAATTGAGCTCCATAATTCAATAACAAAGTACAGTTACAAGATGAAAACTTACTTAAATGACAAGTATACATGTTTGGAAAAGAAAATCTGAATTTCGATCTTTTTTTTCTTAAATGACAATAATTTCCTGTTTACCAAAATAAAAATCTTATTTACATTTCTGTATAGATTTAATGATGGTAAAATATGAAGTTACTGGACATAAATAACTACTATATATATATATATATATATATATATATATATATATATATATATATATATATATATGACAAAAACAAAAACTTAAATGTCTATTCATACCCACAAATAACTTTTCCCACCCGGCATCTCATTAAAAAAGTTTTCACCGGTTAATTTCATTTTTCATCCAACTTATTGCTCTTATATCATTTTGATATTGTACATCTTTCTTCCACTGATTTCTTTTGTTATTCTTCTTCCAAGTAACTTTATTATAAAGTATAAACATCTGATAAGATTTATTTTAACTGATTCCTGTATAAAAATATAAGTACTAGATCAACTAATTTGTACTTAATTTTAGTTGAATTTTGATTTGGAATTGGGATTTTACCTTAAAAAAATACATGTGAAGGGAAGAGGATGTGCGATTAACGAAGAAAAGGGAATAAGGTGTGAGAAAATCAAATTCCAGAACAATACATGTTCTGCAAAAAACGAAATATCAGTTGTTTCCTAGTATGCACCGCAGTAGGATTTCCATCAATACCAAGTTTGGTCAATATTAGGTTTCTATACTTTTCATGCTTAGCTTAAGCCGGATGCCTATTATTTTTAAGCTTTGTTACAAACTAGAGTAATATTATTTTCAAGGGACTAACTTTTTGTTACCATGCAAGAGAACGAACAAAAATGAGCACTCTTTTGTTTTTAGAAGACAAACGGTCAATAAAATTTTATTATTTTTAGTGGGGTGTGTAAGGAAAATGATGGGGTCTTGATAGAATTGGACATGAACTTTTTAATATTTGATTTTCTTACTGTGAAATGCTCCAATTGTGCTTTAATATTTGATTTATCCCAACACCAAAAATAAAAAATGGAACTTAATACTCAACGTTACCAACTTCTATATTAAAAACTAAGGTGGCAATCGATAAAAACATTTTTTTTGTTACGTTTTGTATTTTGTGTTTTCAACGTGTACATTAAAATGCTTGTTTTGCGTTTTGTGCTTGAAAACCGATGTTGAGTTTTGCATTTTCGATTGTTGCTTCAAACTTCATAGGCACGGATTCAAAATAGAAAAGGGTGGAAATCTTAATTATCATCCCATTGGAAAGTGAGGGAAGAATAATTTCTATCATCCAAAAATGGAAAAATTAAAATGTGCTTGGACGCTCACGCGCATGGTGTATGCATGCTTGGTCTTGTTAGTAGTAGTCATGATAATTAAGATTTAGGGATACGAGCGTCATGGCACGCGCTCCGTGCATGAATTATTTTTATACAAATCATATGCGTTTAACACATTCAGGTGTAGCTGGTTTGAATTTTTGTTCAATGCTTCAACGTCTAATTTTTAGTTAGTTTGAATTTTATTTTTATTACTAGTGTGTAATCCGTGCGTTGCACACGGTAATGTTGTTAAAAAATAATTTTTAAATTTTAATTATTGTTAAAAATTGAATATTTTTATGCAGTATATGATAAATTTATTGAAATAAAGGAATTTATAATTTAAAATGACATGCAACACTCAAATGTAAGGTAGAGGGTCGCCAATCACATATTCTTATCAGAATTATTGTCCTAACTCAGTAATAGCAATATCTGTGCGCGCGCGTGTTTCTATTACTATATATGTAAATAGTTAATGCTATGTGATACATGTATTTTTTATATAAATAAATGAAAAAAATTGAATTTTCCATTTCTATTAATATAAATATTGTATATATATATTTTTAAGGATTTATAATGAAATAACGGATATTACGTAATTGAATGTATTTAAATATTTTAAATTAATGATCAACTTAACTAATGAAATATACGTAGCCGAATGTTAGAAAGTAGGGTAAAAAATGAGAAGAGCTTTGCATGTAGTTATAGTTGAAAAAAACATCTTACGATCAACTTATTTGCGCATGAACTTTTATTAATTATTTGAAATTTCAATTAGTAAACCTTTTTTAACTTAGCAGTTAATCATAAATTTCACGTTGTTGTATGAGTGTCATGTTTACAACTTCAATATTTGCAAAAACCCGCCGTTCGTAGCTCGGTTGGTTCGGGAGCTGGGAGATGGGAACCAAAGGACTGTGTCCGGGCAGGTTCGAATCTCAGCGCCAAACCATCAGTGGGAGTTTCAACGTTATGCATCCGTGTGCGACGACTAAATAAAAGCGGAGTAGACACACGACGTGGGGTTTACTTAAGTATCAATGAATACCATGATCTCAAAAAAATATTTGCAAAAAAAAGTCTGTAGCGTTAGTTTGAGTTATGAGTTGGGTAAGTTTTAATATCACGTTGAAAATGAGAATACCTACATAATTTAATTTGTACTAGAGCAATCCGTGCTTTCACATTCCAATGTTGTAAAATATAAATTTATCCTTTAAAAGTTGTAATAATATCATGTTGAAAATGAGAATGTTACATAACTTAATTTGTATTAGAGTAATCCATACTTTCACATCCCAATGTTGTAAAATATAAATTTATCCTTTAAAAGTTGTAAAAAACAAAATTATGTACCACAATGTATGAATTTTTTTAGGATAAATAAATTATGAATTAAAAATATATTATAAATGCGATTCATATATCTTTATATATGAATAAAAATAACAATTTTATCATCTTCGTTTATATATGAGTGTTGTATACATACTTAAATCGGTATATTTTAAGATTTATTAGATGAATTAATAAATATTAGTTAATTGAATTTATTTGAATGATTTAAAATAAAGATTACATAATTGGTTAATACATAGATATGAGTAAAAAATATTAGGGGAGAATTGAGAAGGGTTTGTATGTTACTATAGAAATTTAAAATATAGGTGTTTAAAGCTAAAAATATAATTTTTCAGTGCAATGCATGATAACTTCATTGAGATAAATGAATTAGGAAATAAATTTGTTATTACTGTTAATGAATATAATTTGTGCTATGCGATTTACATATCTTTGTATGCAAATGAAATTTCTTTTTTCCCAGTTTGTTGATGCTACTTTGGTATTCTAGGATTTATACGACGTATCTAATATTAGTTAACTGAATTTATCAAATGATTTAAATTTTGAATTATGCAATTAATTTAAATGCATGGACTTAAATGTAAAATATTAGAAGAGAACTAAGAAGACATTTGTGAATAATCATAGAAAATTGTAAAAGTATGTATTTGCTTATAAATTGGCATTAGAGGTTTAGTAGAATAATTATAAATTGATAAATTATAAAAATTTAAAACTAAAATATTTAGAGAGAGAATTAAGTAGAGTAGAGAAAGCTCATACAATTAATAAAAGAGCTTGAATTTCTTCTGCTTTACTATTACTTAATAGATTAATAATAAAAACCGAATTTGTAAAAAAAGTTTATTTGTTAGATCTATTTTTTATGTGATATTAAGATTTGGTAATACTTGTTGACGTGGGTTTTGAATTGGTAAAAAAAAGTTTATTTATTAGATTCTATTTTTAAGTAATAGTGAGTTTTGGTAATATTTATAAAAGAGCATTTTGAATTAGTAAATGAAGTTTATTTATTAGATTCTATTTTTAGGTGATATTAAGATTTGATAATATAGGTAGAGGGCATTTTTGATAATTCACGCTTACATAAAAAAGTGTGACATCAAAGATATTACAACTATTATTAAAGATTTTAGTAATCATTTCATGTTTTAAGAATTTTCTTTTTCGGAAATCAAAATTGAAAATGTCGGATTTAGGATCAGTGTTTTGAAAGCAAGAAAGGAGGAGAAAATTGGCGGGGAAAATGAGAAGGATAAATTCGTAAACGTACAATAATATTTGTACGCTAAAAGTTATTCCTTAACGAAAACTGTAATGGGTGACAGGGCAAATTGTTCAGTTCAGCTTTGCAAAAACAAACTATTTATAATCAAAGATTGGTAACATGCATGTCGCTGCAATCTTAGTAAAGATTTATTTTGGAGCTAAATAGGCATGATATTAGTATATCATCGTTGCTCCAATCGTGCTTCATCTCCTCCTCCTGATGCCTCTAGTGCTTCCTCCACCTAGTGGTGTGCTTAGGACCATGGCCATATTGTTTTAGCTTCCTTGCTCGCTTTCCTCGCTGGATGCATGACGTGCTCCATACCTCTTCCTTAACGGGCATTGATTAAGGTAAAGGCAGACGACCGTTTGCATTTCTCCGATTGCACCCGTTTGATCATGTCTACATTAAAAGCAAGGATCACCATCTCAAGTGGTAAACGGTAAGCCACTCCAAAATGATATAAAACTCCCCCCTATAACCATACCGACAAAGGGTACTACTAGCTAATAGTGTCCGATAATATCAAAAATGAGACGACAATGGACTGTTATATTTAAATATTCTCCTAGGATAACACTGATATATACGGCTATGTAGTTAATAGGATAATATCGTTGATATATCATCGATATATCCGATCTAGTTTCTTAGTAAAAATTTTCAAATATCGCACTAGGGCAGAGGCGGATGTATGTGGGGGCAAGGAGGGTCAATTGACCCCTCTAAACTTGCCAAAAACTTCAAATATACCTCAATTCTCAATTAAAACTAAAATTCAAACTGCTGCTCCGTATTCTTCAAATCTCATTTTCAATTAAAAATAGGAACTTGCTACTATTATGACCCCCCAGTTTGAATATTCTAGATCCGCCACTGCGCTAGGGTATTGTTAGAAGGACTCCAATTTCGAATAAGGTGGGCTCAATTTTTTATTTTTCGAAAAATTGTTAAGAGGTGTACCAAACAACTTTGCTTCCCTTAATAGAAAAAAAAGCCGTACCTACCCTCCGTATTTCAGTAATTAGTATTTGAATTTTCACTTTCATTTCAATTGTATTTCGTTGGAAATGATTTTTGGTGAACTATTATTATTTTTACTATCTATATTGACGAGGTGCTGTCAATTTTTTTTTTGCACGAGAGGTAAATTAGTAAATTATTTTATTTGATGGAGTCTCCGTAGCAATTTTTTTCTAGGTGCAGTGCTCCTAAAATTTGACATTTAACTATAAATGAAGATCCTTTAACAACCCTTCCATAAAATATCGTTACCGATATCGTCATACCACTTTTCTTTCTTTTTCCTATATTAAAGTTGTTATATAAGTACAATTTGTCACATTTGGTAAACACATCTCCCTTTATACCCATAATTGATCTTTTTATCTAATTTAACCACTTTTCCATATCCTAGTACTTTTGATTATTTATAAACAAATGACTATTCAATAAAATGTTAAATGATTCTCACTAATGGAAAATTTTATGATAATCAACTCGAGATTAGTGACTTTGGATTTAAAAGGGTCATGTTGTTCAAATTTCTCATCAGTAACTAGCAGGTCGATTAAGGCAGCATGGTCCAATCAAAGTCGGCCTGCCTATTCTACGTTCGGCCCTCACATGCTGGTCCAAACTCAAGTTGGTCCCAAACTAAACCTTTTCCTTCGCAAAGCATCAAGGTGAAGCCTAGCCATTCCTGGTCTATTCTGGTCTGGCTCGATGACGATTGACTCCATGTCGATCCGCTCACATCCGGACCCCAAGTCAGTCCGTCTAGTTTAGCATCTCTTCAATAACCGACCGACACTACTCCAGGCCACTCTCAGGCAATCAACATACTCGACAATGCCGTTCAAGCATGACCCGTCCCTGATCCGGCTTTCGTACAACTGCCCATGACCAATCTCATGCCGCCTCCTCTGTCACCTTACTTCCGGCCTGGCACTATCTTAGTTGGATTTTCAGCTACCCTCGGTCTCCTTCGCTCCTTCAGCGATCGACCAACCACTTCAGCAAGTATTGCCACGTATGCACACGAGTAAAGGACAAGCTGTCCATCCATCTGTACAAAGCACCGTGGCCAAAAAACTAAACTATTACACTGAACCGTCAACATTAAATGTGCATTAAATGCACATTAAATCCTAAGTCTATGCTTAGTATAGAGGGCCAATGAGTATATTTTCTCAGCCATGCATCCACTTGCACCTTTTCAGCTGTTTTCCATCTGTCCGTGCCATTAGATCAATGCTAGGAATTCTTCCCATCTATTTTACAACATAATCTCAACCGCTTATCATCCATTTCAACTACTATAAGTATCCAATGCATTCACTTCAAAAGGGTTGGAAAATATAATAATTCTGAATACTACGCACAATCCAGAACTCTTCACACAGCGAATCAAGCCCTAAGAACTTGAGATTAGATAGCTACTTAGTCCTAAGCATTTTTTCATTCTCTTGTAATTTCCAGTAATTGTAAGAGGGATATATAGTAAGAGATTTTCATAGTGGATGCAGGTAAAATCCCCTAACCAATATGCATTTGGTGTCATTTACTTTAATTGCTTGCATTCTTCTTTATTTTCATTCTCTCAACCTAGTGTTAGTTGTGCATTAGTCTAATTTTGAGGTTGGCAAAATCTCTAGTCAACCTTTTGGCGCTAAAAGGAGGGCCTCCTCCTAAAAGCTCTCACCTTTTCACACTTGTATTCTACAAAAATCCAAACTGACCTGTTACCATGGACAATCTTCCACCAATCGAAGATAATAACTCCAACGAGCACGGAACTAATGGTCAGTGCTGTCCAGGCCAATCTTGGCGTTAATGAAGAAATATGGTATGCTGTAATGCTACAACCATCAAACGTAGGCTAGTTGGACCGCGAAGTGAATGGTCTGAGGACACGGCTAAACGCCCAAGCTACTATAAGCGTTGTCCCGCCCGCTCCTCTGACGGCTGACCTAGTCGACCTGCCTTCTCCTAGACTAGTGCTTCCTGGCGCTATGAGCTCATTAATACCGCCGAGGCTTAGGAAAGAATGATGCATACAAGAAGGTATATTTTTATTCTATCCGGGCTGAGAAATTCTAGTGGTATAAAATAATGGGGGGGGGGTGTAACGACCCCGAATTTTATATAAATTTGAAATTTATGGGTTATGTTAAAAATAAAAATAAATTAATAATAAATATTTAAGTTAGAAATAAAATATAAATATGTAAGATAAACTATAAAAATACAAAGTAAACACTAGCTAAAAAAAATTAATAACAAATTAAATTTAGAAATTCATCTATATTACAATATATATATATATATATATATAGTTTTATACAATGTAAAGTAAAATATAAATTTTAATATCATATTAATAAATCAATACAAAATAATACGAGTAAAGTAGACAACAAAAATAATAAAAGTAAAATAAAATATAGAATGTCATTTATATTACAAAGCAAAAGAAAAATAGAATATATTCAGGTATGAACAAACAAAACACATATATGAAGATAATTGTAAAAGAGGACAAAGAAAATTAATGCAAGCACACCATATAATCTTCTCAGCAGCACAAAGATATGAAGCAAGAAAGGAAATGTACACAAATGTACTTACCAAATAAAGATAAATATATGTGTAAACAAGAAAAAAAATAAACAAAAGTACTTACTAACATCTTCTCAGCCGAAGTCAACAAGCAAAGATATATTCAAGTAGAAATAAATAGGATACGTATGAACACTTGAACAAAAAGGACATAAGCATTTAATACAAGCATCTTCAACCATGTCCTTAGTACAAACAAGATTTTCAGCCACCATAAAGAAAGAAAGAAAATCTCTACCCTGTTGTACAAACCAAACATAAATTATATCACTTGTACAAATAATAACATCAACCTGTAGACTCCATTTTATACACATTAACTTCTCATTCCAATTCGTTCCTTCAAGCTGAGCAAACAACATCTTAAGAACCATAAACAAATTTATCTTCAACAACAATATAACTCAACTCAAATCAGAGAATCAAGAAGAAAGTTTCCAGCTTTCAATTTCAAAGCCTGTTCCAACATAAAGTGCTCTGTTTCATTTCTCTGGAAAATTAGTGAGTAAACTTCATTTCTTAAACTAAATCCTCTTTTGTGCATGTGACAAATCATGACTGTGAAAATGTTTTGAATGGATATATGAATCTGTTATGGCTAGTGAGTGAGCTAACATTAGATAGGGCCAATTAAGAACTTTTGGTAATATGTCAACTGCTTCAACAAAGAATTCACTAGGGTTAGCATGCTAACATGAACAACATGATCGTTGCCCTCTGCTCGAAGGTTCGGTATAAGTGCAGAATGTGGAGAGTGCAGAAACAGCCAGCAGTGTCCCTGACTGACTTTTATCAGTGGGCAAACAACATAATAAGAATGGAAGATGTCAATCTTTTTAATAGCGCTGACGTACTACCCAACCCGGTCCTCGGAACAACACTGACCGTCAACCAAGTGGTTGACGATATGACACCAAAATGAGCCGAAGTCGGCTCCTAGTACAGATCCCAATATGCATATTATGCCGATTCAAATAGGGATATGAAAATATATATGTTAAGACCTGGGACCGAGTGCAATTTTAAAGACCAAACACCGCCATAGACGAAAGAAGGGAGGAGCCTTGCAGTAACAACAAAATACTACCGGTTCCACCAAATCAACGGCCTTGCCACCAATGAGTGTTGGATGCTCAAATATGAAATTGACAGACTTATCCGAGAAGGGATCCTTCTAGAGTTTGCTCATGATCAAGTAGGACAGAGGAATAACGATGGCAACTGGCCAGCCATGCCTTACTAACCCAACAACAGTGTCATAATAATGACTGACATCTTGACCATATATGGGAGCCCGCATGTGGCCGATAATAGCTGGAAAGCACAATCCCGGTATCAGAGTAAAGTTGGCTAAGTCAGCCAGGTATATTCGTTAGAGTATCGAGCATCCAAAGCACCCAGCTTGGAATAAGAGCAGCCCATCGCATTCACTACCGATGACCGAAGGGCAGTCCCATACCCTCATCATGATCCTTAGTCTTCACTCTTCCAATGACCAACTCAAATGTGCATTGATCAATCGTGGATTGGGGGAAGCTCGATCAACATCATGTTCAAACATGTTTTTAAAGCTCTCAAGCTTTCTGCTTCCATCCTCACTCCCTATGCCTTGCCAATTTATGATTTTAAGGGAGTGGGCATTGTTCTAATGGGCACCACGTTTCTTATGAAATCCTTCAGCTAGGAACCCCTTCTAGCAAAGTTCAATGTAAATTTCCTAATGGTTGATTGCCCTTCTACTTACAACTTTTTGATAGGATGACCAACATTGGCTGAACTAGATGACATCGTCTCCTACAACTGGCCCGTCATGAAGTTCTCTATATAGAGGGGATGGGCGAGATCTAGGGTAATTAGCATAAAGCTAGGGAGTGTTATGGAACTTCCCCCAAACAAGCAATGAAGATTGTCCTTACACTTTAACAAGGGCTTGGAACACTTAGGGATGAGTCATTCGAGAGAATCATCGAGTCGGTCAACGCTCTAATTAATGTCTAGATTGGCCTTGATTATGAAGTACCATCAACTCCTTCCACAAAAAACAATCCAATAAAACATCATTTCCATTGAAGCAAAAACTGCGGACGGTATGTTGCCGGAGAGTATCCTCGAGGCCAACAACGTTCAAGGTTGTGCAGGGACCACCCTTGGCCTTAAAGCTGTATCAACTGGTTGTGTATTGCATATGAGTACCCTCGAGCCTAATAGGGCCCAGGGCCGTGTCAGGATCGTTAGCTATAATAAAGATTGGGATGGTAGGAATCATACATCCTTAGCTACTCCTCGAAGAACTAGAGAGCTCATCACTTCATGGAATGAGCAAGCTGCTCCCCGTTGGCAAGCAGGGGCATCCAACACACTATTTATAACTAACATTTCAGAAGTATTAATTTAATTAATTTATAATAATTATAATTTAATTAAATCAGGTAGTAGCCGAGGTATTCAACATTTTGGTTTGTGTAACTCATATGTGTAAATTCGGTTAGCGATTATATCAAATAATTTGAATATTAACGTTTACATGTCACCTTAGCAAATACCGTGATGTTATGGCCAAATTTGTCACTTACATGGTTTTGCTAAAATACAATTTTACTTATTTTAAGTGGTCCCCAATAATGAAAATTATTTACACCAATTTTCTTTGTCAAAACTATATCACATCAAGACTTATGGAATACCGTCCATATTCAACTTGTATTATTTAAACACAAAGTCCTTAATTCAATAATGACAATTATTATTAACCGAACAACTCTGGCCAATGACTTTGAGTTGACTTCAGTTGACCGTGATACTAACCTCATATAACCGAGGAGACAAATTCTCTATTGAATAGTGCAGCTTGACCTAACTATAGTCGTTTGCTGGATTCGTGCCATGATTTAACTATAGTCATTCGATGGACCCAACTATAATGTAATATTGTCGCATCGATATTTTCTCTTTGGCCTTAGTTATATTAACCAATAGAAAAATAGCGAGTGTGTCATTCCACAGTTATCCAATAACCATCAATACATGACCCATTTTTCCTCCAGCAGCCATGAGTAATGCATTATTAACCATTTGGAGAGCGTTACATACTCTAGTCTCAACGGATGTATCGATATTCAGTCTCGATACATCTTAACTAGGAATATTTAAAATGATATGTTTATTTTTATTATGACAAATTTCTCATGATTACAACACATTGAATTACTATCACAAAACGTATCATTTATGGATTTTCTATTAAAAATATCAAATTAATTAATTAATACAACATATTATATTAAGTATATAATAGAATGAAAAACACCTTTTAGTTTGAATGAGATTTTATTATAGAGTTAATAATTTACAGCAAATTATAGAATTGCCCCTAGGGCATATCCCTAATTCTATCAATCTCCCACTTGCAGTTGGGGCCAATTATGGAATTCAATCCTAATTCGTCAATTTGATGAGAACTACCGAACCAGTCCTTTCGTGAATAGGTTTGCTATGTTGTTTTAATTATCTACTCTGTCAATCAATTTTCTCCAATGCTGATAAACTCTCTTTGTCATGTGGAACCATTCAGAGTATGTTACTTGACTTTGAGTGAGCTCTTATCATTAGATGGTATCATATAACAATGATGTAGTATTCTCAATACTTGGGATCACCCTTAACTAAGTTATAAATTTATGCATTATATTTAAACATTGTTTTATTGTGGTGCTATCAAGGCAATGTACTTAGCCTTTTCATCTAATCAGCCACAACCTTTTGTTTAGAACATTTCCAACTTAAAGTTCCTTGATTAAGGTTTAAACATGATACCAATATTGATGTATTATACTTAATATCATGTATGAAGTTTGAGTCTGAATACTCCTTAATAAGGAGTTTGTTGTTTCTATGAACAGTTCTATAGTATTTCATAAATATTCGAGAGCACTCTAAACTACCATTTAATAATTTGAATCTGGATTTGATATTTTCTTAAAGTATCAAATACATTAGCTAAATACAATATTGTGCGCAATATATCATGTATGATAATTTCTATTGCTAATTCATAGGAATCCATGTTATATGATTCATATTAAACATTTTAATATGATGTTTGTGTGTGTTATTTGAGACATTCACAACGTCCTTTACACTTATTATGAAGATATAATTTACAAATCCAATACCGAGTATTAAACAACCTAACTTTGGTAGTTATGTGTAAACAATCTATTCTAAATCATTACTAAGAATTTCCTACTACAACACAAATGTACCAAAATGAAAAGTTGTATCAAGCGATAATTTTGTGAATAAAATACGAATTAACCTGAACACGTTGAATGACAAATCTGTTATGTAATTTCAACTGTTGATATTTACAATTTTATTCCTGTCAAAGTTGCTCACTATATTTCAATTGCATTAGTCTCTCCCTTGAAGACACAATTGTGGTGATAAATCATATACCTTCAGTTACAACTATCAAAATCAAATTTTGATAACGTATTTGGAATCCTTGTGGATTTGTGCATGATGCCTTGTGGCAAAGCCAATACTCTTTATGGGTCAATTGACAACCGAGGACTATTTATTCTCAATATTGATAAGAAACTCATAGTTTCTCTTCAATGTGTAATATTACTTATTGCACACTCTGATCAATTATGTTCATTCAGTTTTGCTTAATTTTATTTCATCCTACATAATCAGTTTCATCTTTGGATCATATCTAAATCCATTTTACTACTAATAATTTCTAAAATAAATTCTTTCGCTACGAAGTTGGTATTTCTTGAAATAACATTGTTTCTTGGTGCAACGAAATAAGTATTCATAAGCACCTTATGAATTGCCTCATATATAAAACTGATTTTGTTTTAGCTTACGATACTTACGTTCAAAACATAAATTGGTCATCCAACAACGATCGTTCCCAAACTCCTTTTAGAGCAATTCATGCAAGATCTATCATGAACAATCATTATTGCAGTCTTTCGACTCACACAACTTATCAACTCCTTGGCCTAGGATATGTTGGGATTTCTTATAAACCCTTATCTTGTATGATTTTGTAAACTATGCATTAGATAAAATTAATTTTAACCTCATGTACTACTCTTAAGTATACGACCTTACAAAAAGAAGTTAACTCAACTTCCCTCATTTTAAATCGTACTTTCTTTTAAAAAAGTCCAATTACTCTTTATCAATACATCATTATGTATCAAAGGGAGTAGTGACTTTTGAGATTGAACTTTTATTCATTTTAAGATACGTTTGGAACCATTTTCCATATACTTACCTATTCGATCAAATCAAGTTGTTATTTTTTTTGCATGTCATGTCATTTAATTTCGTTTTATATTCTACAAGCTTACCATAGACGCAATCCATGTGTATCAAATACCTATTAGAGGTCTGTGATTATTCATAGGTGAATTTAATAAAGTACGAGGAACAATTTTGATATCATTAGACTTACAATTGCATAAATTTACATGCACCAATACAAAGAGTTCACCAACTCTTATCTTGCTCCACTCAATGGGTGCTTTGTCCTTTATTGTTTGAGATGTAATTCACTAGAACCATATAATTCATAATCATATAATTAAAATTATTTCTTTAAACTTTGACTTGTCCATAATTTCAAAATTATTGTAAATAAATTTAGATACTTTTGTATTTTCTAATGCATCATAAATAACACTATTATAGTTTTGTTTTAAGACGAGTATCCATAATGTTCATATTGATATAAAACAACATCTATTTTTCAGTCAACACCAAAAAATAATTATTATTTCATAAATAATGTTTAGTAAACAATTTTCATAACTCGATATGAATAATAAGTGTTATATGGCATGCTCCCACTATTTACGCCATTACTATAATAGTATATGAAATATGAAGCTTCATTCAACCATTTAATATAGGCTATTTATTTCTTTATTGTAACTGGTTTGCAATTGAGAATTTTCAGTCAAATATCTTAAGTTCAAAGAAATAAGTCTCATAGAAAATAATTTCCTATGTGAAAATACATTTGGAATATATATCACATTTCCTATTCCTTGTTAACAATCTATTATGATATTACAATTCTCGTTTCCAATGTTTCTTTATGAAGTATAAGTTACCATTCACTCTCTTCATCTCAATTGTACCTTAGGTTATATTCACAATCGTACATTCTATTTTCTTTTTAATGATCAAACCATTCAAAGAAAACGTTTACTACAAGATCGTAACAAACTCTTTACAAAAATGCATTTGGCCATCCTTAACTTTTAAGGATATTAAATAAGTTTCATTTTACGTAAATTGATTAAACTAACATTTCAGTGATCAAGTTTTAAGATCTATATTGTAGCTTTTGGTCCGGTGTTACATTTAACACAACAAGATCATGGTTGTAATCAATTATATTGAATACACGATCTCACACTATGATTTACTTGCTTATTTTGAATGAACTAATTTATCAAGGTTTGTTGCATTACAAGTTGTTTATGTTTACCATATAACATTTATATGCGATTGCAAATGGATCAAATGTTTATATCCTTTTATTGCTTTTAGATTTCGAAACTCTTTGAAGACAACAATCTCAAGCAAGTAAACACGTAAGTAGCCAAGTTACAAACGTATTTGTAATTGTATAATTATGTGCTTGCATGGGTCAACATGCAAAAATTTATTGGTAAGCATATTTTATATTTCTATTTGTCAATATAAATTCAGTTCATTTGTATATTTTAATTGATAAACGTTTTATCAGTTATATTTAATGCACAAATTTAACAATGCAGATTAGTTTAATTTATACATAGTAGATGTTCTTACAATATTAGAAAGGTTAAATGCTACCATATTATTTTTCTAATAAGGTTACCATTAAAATTTTATGTTTCTTAAAACCCTAAAGAAATATAGAAATCTTTTAATTTCTCTAGTGGATGTTAGGACTCACCTTAGGATTCCGACCTTGAGTTTGCTCAATAAATCATAACTCCGCAAGCGATGGATAACTCTTTATTGTCTGCATTATATACAACTCCTAACCCATGGTCTTTAACATAATCTCATTTCGACCTTAAGTTTTCTCAACAAATCGAAAGAAATTACTCACTCGTACCTACCGTTTTGTGATGACCTAAGTATAGTATATATATATTGTTTAGTCTATATATTAATAATAGTACACATAATATCCATAACTCGACTTTTCTTAACAACCAGAGAGTATGCACGTAATTTATTAATATATAAATGGTAGAGGACATCACTTATATTAAAGATTTATAACCTTTAATATATTTAATCGAGTGATATTGACTTTTGGAATAATGTATTTCTTATGAAATAGCTTCATGATTCAAGTATCAGATGCATCTGAAATCATGGTATATATATTATATGTATCTATTTACTACAACAAATATACCCTATTGCAACATCAAAAAAACTTTGTAATATTGGTTTCGCAATAGTATTATACCAAGTTGTAACAGGGTCGATGCTACAACTATTTTTAGATGTTGCAAAATATGTTTTACAACTTTTTAAATGTTGCAGTATATGTTATACAACTCTTTTAGAAGTTTCAAAATATATACAACTTTGAAAAAAAAAATTATGGACATTTCAACTATTTTC
Organism: Allium fistulosum; assembly: GCA_030737815.1. Taxonomy (NCBI): domain Eukaryota; kingdom Viridiplantae; phylum Streptophyta; class Magnoliopsida; order Asparagales; family Amaryllidaceae; genus Allium; species Allium fistulosum. Next base: position 75,654,828 of record CM060903.1, read on the forward strand.
AACCTAGAGATTTATCCTAAATACTATTATAGAATTAAAATTTTAAAAATTAAAATACATAAAATTCATCGATTAAAATACATAGAATTCATCGATTCAAACAATAACACTTTTCATACAATAAAACATCCACTTTACATCTCACGCTATATCACGTCCACCACTAACAAAACAACCTTACATAGAATCATACACACAACCTCATCTAACAAAACACTGCTTTGACATACATTACAGTTAAAACACTAATTCTATTACTACGACCACTCATCTTAAATCTAACCCAACGAAACACTGCTCTGAAATACAGTGCTTTAACCCAACAAAACACTGCTCTGAAAAACTAATTCTATTACTGCGACCTCCTTCGCCACTGCCAGCATCGGAGTTGGCTTCACCAAAGCCTCATAAAAACAAATAACAATGTAGAATATGATGTAGAAAATGATTGAAACAATGAAGTAATTAACAGAAAAGATGAGAAAATCAGCGCCAATTATGAATTTTTATCCCATGATAAAGAGGTCAGATTGGATGAAGGTGGTATTTCAAGCATCCAAAACAAATATGTGAAAACAATCAAGAAGGTCGATCACTAAGACTTCTAAGTAACATTGAAAGATTCAGCAGTGCTCTCAACAAACTTCTTTGCACCTTTAAACCACCTCTTGTCTCTTGCCCGAGCCTTGCAAATATATAGCTCCCCATTAGACATAATCACAGTTATACTCAAATGCTTTCCACTTTCATCTCCATTAGATGTTCTTGCCAGTACCTGAATGTTATGGTTGTCTTTTGCTCCAATGTTTGGCGTAGCTGTCTCTAAAATGTTCATTGTTGCTACTACATCAGGCTCAAACCCTTCTTGCACACGTACCAAAAGTTTATCATTTAGTTCACATTAGTCAGACTCAACTCTCCTGCTCTAAACACACTGTTGACTTTGATTAAATCATATCACTCTAAATGGCTATAATTTGTTTAAGTAACATGAAGGCATCTGATTTAGCAGTGTACCTTATTTTGAAAAATTCAAGGGAGCAACACCACATTAATCATATAAAAGAAAATTTTAATTATTTGCAAATTTCACCTCAGAGTCGGTTTTGCCAAAATATGACTGTTCCCCTAAGACGAAGTCCACCCATGTATAAAGTAAACTTTCATTAGTTGAGTTATATGTATTTACATAGAAAATAAGTTTTTCATATTGAAAATTATATTTTGGTCATGGTTTTAAATCTCCTATATATTGCCCGAGATCTCCTTTTCACACTTAAACGAGACGAGACATCAAATCTCCTCCATATCTCCCTCGACACTCATCTCGTCTGAGATATTCAAATCTCACCCGATATATGGATCAAAATCTCAATTCGAGATCTCACCCGAAATTATACATTTTTCTTATTTTCCATAATATTTTTATTTCATATTGATTCCAAAGAAACTACTCAATCCAATTATAATTTACCAACTTCCTGAACATATTCTTTACTTTTTATCTTAATGAGTCATGGCGAAAGGTTTCACTTTTTTAGTATGTTCAAATAAAAGAATATTATTCAATCATTACCAAATCAATTAAGCTAATCAAGTTACTACTCTTCTAAAAATATTCTTTTTTCCATGTAAATCAAGTATGTTACCATTTTTATTTTTACTAAAAAGGTTGTAAACGTTAAATAAATTTTTGACACATCAATTTTAGACACATAAGTACATCCGAGATATTCCTGAGATGCATTATAAGGCCCGAGATGTCAATTCGAGATGTACACCCGATATGTACTCATCTCGTCCGAGGTCTCTTCCGATACGATATAACTTGTGTAAAAATTCCGAGACGAAACGTGACCGAAATCCGATATTTAAACCTTGATTTTGGTAAGGAATTCTTCAGGCAGGCCGAAGTCTTTGATAGATTTTTTGTCAGTGGGATTAATAATAATAGAAAAATTACAGGTAGCATTAAAGTTATCCTCGAACCTCATAACAATGCCAGGATACTTGATCTCGTTGCTCAGGTTCCACTTTGATGGAACCTGTATCTTAAACCCATCTTTGGTTACAGTCTAGAAATTTGTCTTTGTCGTTGGCTTTCCACGCACATTAGCTGCATTAATAAAATAGTGATTATTGCTTGATAAATATGCTAATTAACATGATAATATTGAAGAACCAACTTGGCCATAAGCAGCTTTAGCAAGTGAAACATTGACTGCAAGAGCGGCACTGCCAATAAATACTGTAAGGGGTAACCTACCCAAAACAGCTTCATCGTTTGGGCTTTGTAGATGAAGATGGTATTCTGTCGAACACTTGCATACAATTGTTCTAAACCATCTCAATTTTCAATACTAAACAAAATGGAATAAACTCGATTTTCTACAAACTAACATCAAACCCAAAAAATATATCACCTAGCATTAACGTTGTTGATATCCTCTCGGTATCCGTAATGTGAAATCTTAAAGGTAGTACATATATGACATGCATATATGCCATGTAACTCATCATAAAAAACTAAAAAGCATTCCAATTGTTGGACCTTTTACTAAGACAATGGTTATTAAAAGTGGATTTAGTCAAATCTGGAAAGAGATTTAGGTTGTTTATTGAACAATCCACCGTCACACATGCTAAATGAGTCGAATCAACTAAGTATCAAATGAGCAGTTATCGAACTAGTGTTCAAAACTTTGAGATAAATAGGAATTAAAAAGCGGTGAGTTTGGATTAGAATCTCCAAAGAATGATGCCTTTTTATCCTTTCCAAATTCACTATTAGCATTTCATGTGAGAAAATCTTCTTACGGAACCAGAATTGAACATTTGAATCAAGGAGAACATTTTTAGAAGGAAAGAGGAATCGATATTTATGAAGTAGGAGACATAAAAGAAAATTTGATTTGGGAAAGGTCAAAGAAAGAACTCAAAAGGAGATGGGGAAATTAGGGTCCGTCTATTTGCACCCCGATAATTGCTGTTCACCCCATTAAAAAAATTAAATTAATATTTCCAATTTTGACCTTTAAAGAATTAAACCTTGAAATCAGTGAGTTGGAGGTCACGTTGGAAAAATAGTAACAACGTTAAAAACATGCATTGTAAAGAGTTAAACCACGCCTACCTTAGGCGTGAAACTCTAAACCAACGCTCGGAGTCGACGTTGATATCCATAAGTCTCGTTCCGCCAATGCTTGGATCTGTGCAGTTAAAGCGCTCGGTGGATTCAATGCGGTAAAGGTGCAAAAAGTCATAGCGGGGATGTAGCGAAGATATAGCGAGATATATCGGATTACTCTAAAATAGCATATAAATCCCATACTTGTTGTTTTTACAAATATATAGATAGTAATTATGTGAAAAATTAACATTCAATTGAATTATAATTAATACAAAAATAGTTTTAAATAAAAATATGTGCAAATGTATTGTAAATGAACGTAAAACTGTTATATAACTTAATTTAATTTAGTAGAATAGTAGAGTATTATCATTTCTAAACATATATAAAAAATTCAATGAAATTAATTAATTTCATAATTTTTATAGCGTATAAATATCATTTTTCAATCCAATTTTTTATAGAAGATATAGCGGAAATAGTGGTATATAGCGGAAATAACGGGATATAGCGGAAATAGCGGGGATTAAAGCGGAAAGGCTATATATTGGGGATATATGGAAAAATCGTAGCGGTAGGAATCCGCTATAAGATATATCGGAGTTATAGCGGGGATATAGCGGGGCATTAACTGCACAGGCTTGGATGTGCTATAGGCATGCGCAATATAGGCGCTGTATTTGTTTTATCCACGTCCATTTCAGGTTTGTTGACGCAAAAGCATCACAATACACGTGCATTAGCAGTGTATTTTAATTGCTTGATAGAATACTGGAAATCATTTTGAAATAGCTAACTTGTTTAACTATTATTGCTAAAAAGGCTACTGATTATCAGTGATCAGCAATAATTTCATCAAATTTCATTGGCAGGTTTTTCTGGCTAGATTTGATAAAATTTGTAACATGTCATCCAACTTTTGATTTGGCATGTATTCTGCAAGTTTTGATGTAAAATTTTTAGATTAAACATACTGCCTTTTGTTTGATGCTTTCTACATGGAGAAATTATCACTCGCTTGGCAAAACGTTTTGTCTCCTGATTGCTTGCCTTTTTCCATCAAGGATTATAGGTTGTTAAGTTGTTAGAGGTGTAGTTGAAAAAAAAACAGTAGAAGAAAGTAAGAAGGAGGAAAAGAACCATAGGTAATAAAGGGACAAGGGTAATCTATGAATAAACGGGATGTGAAAAGTAAAATCTGGGGTGGAAATTATTTTTTGAAATTGATGGGGTGGGAAAAGCAAATACCGGGGTGGCAATAGATGGACCCGGGGAAATTGTTTGAAAGGAAGAAAAACTTAAAAAAGGAATTTTGGTTCGGAGCCAGAAATTTCACAGTTGGAGCCAAAATTCCAGTTTGAAGCCAAAAAAAACTTGGTGTGTTCTTTTTTTTAAACGAAAGGGAAAATCAAATGGGCAAACGAAAGGGGTAAGTTCGCGAAAGGGGAATGCGTTCTTTTTACGAAAGGGGCAACACGAAAGGGGAAAAATTATTATTTATATTATTATTTTATTTGTGTTAATTATTTTTAAATAAAATAGATATACATCGAATACAGAATACATAATACCGAATACATAGTTCATAATTCAAAATGCAGAATACAAAATACAAAATACGAAATACAAAGCAGAATCTACAAATACAAACTACAGAATGAAGAATGCGTAATAAAAAATACAGACAATTCTTAACGTAACCCAACAACAACTAGTTCATTTCGTATGGTATCTCGAACTAATGTCATAGCAGTTGTTGGTGCAGTTCTTTGAACTTGTTCACGATCATTATTTCCATGATTCCGAATGCTATAATACTCTTCCAAATATTCTTTGGGCACCAGATCCGGATTATTGTCATATGCCATAAAATCAGGATCTTCGGTGTTGTACCTTCGTATAAAATTGTGAATAGCCATTGTAGTAGTGACAATTTGTACCTGAACATTATATGGGTATGTTGGCATGTTACGTAAGATTGCAAAATTTTTTCTTCCAAATTCCAAAAGTTCTTTCGAATGCCATACGCAAACTCGAATGGTAGTAGTTGAAAACTTCATTTTCTAATTTTGGTTCATTCTGTGTATCATTGAAATCTAGAATATGGTACCTTAAACAGCGATAAGGAGGTAAATATCCTTCCATTAGTGGATACCCTGAATCCACTAAATAATATTGTCCTCTTGGCGGATGCGGAAAATTCAAACTTGGAGTATTTACAACTTCATGAAAGATTCTAGCATCATGGGCAGTTCCTTCCCACCCTGCCCTTACGAACGTAAATATTAAGTCAAAGGCGCATGCAGCCATTATATTCTGTGTAGGAACACCTTTATGTCCTACAAATCGTTGCATATCCGCTTGAGGAACATGAGCCGTTACATGTGTACCATCAATAGCTCCAATACAATTTCTAAAGAATGGGTAATATCGTGATGATGAACTGATTTGTTCTGGAATTCTATTAAATTGAGGATCTATCAGCCTAATAATATCCACAGACATTAACAAAACAAAATCTAGAACTGTATGAAAATAACGGCTAACCGTGTTAAGTGACCGTTGAAATCTTTCTGCAACCTACCGTATAGGAATAACCAAAGCGATTGTATATAGAAAGACGACTACCATTTCTCTAGCTGTAACGTGCGCCGCCGGTTGCAAACCATAACTTTACAACCGCTCACACAGCGACATAAAACAAAGCCTCTTCATTCGGAAATTTCATTGACACCGCTCTGCATGGCTTGTAAGCATATCATTAACCCAATAAATACCGGTAACTTCAGAATCGTGTATCCGGCTCATTTGAGGTCCATGTGTGACATAATGTAGTCTAAGGAACTGGATATCTTGCAAATCTTCAAAACCAGAATCAACACTTTCTTCATTTGGATCTGCCATTAGAGATGAAGAAAGTAGGAGAGAAGAGAGTAGAATGATATGATGAAGAAGAGGAAGAAAGTAGGGAATGTATAGGAGAGGTAGTTCGGGTGAACCGTTGTGGGGTCCGACGCGTCGGACGCAAACGGCTCCCCAACAACGGTTCACCCGAACGGGGCAAACTGGTGGGTCCCGCGTTTGCTGCGTCCGACGCATCTGACACAGACGCCAACTTTACCTGGCCATTTCAGCAAAAGAACGGTACCTTATACATGTCAAAAAGGTAGTGCTTATTAATCATTGAAGGAAAATTATCCGAGTCATAAAATTTCAGATTGGAGGTAAATTTTTGTTATTTAGGACGCGTTCTCAGATAATTTCTGCTCGGTTTACATTCACATCAATCTAGACGCGTCTGATGCGTCAAGGTTGGGCCCTACATCATTGCTTCATTGACTGGAACTGGAGAATTTGAACTGTTTACATCCGAAGAATCAGATGCTAGCAACACCTAATCACAATTACCACTCGGTTTATATATTGAATATTTTTTAGACGTAGCTGCACTTAACAAAATTCACAACAAAATTCTAGAAAGTTGACCGCCGTTAGCGGAGGCGCTGCCCCCGCACTCCTACCTAGTGGGTTGCCACTCCTTGGACCTCCCTTCGTAGTAGAAATCAATTTAAATAAATTTAAGAAAAAACTTCCAACAGATATTAATTTTAAAATTATAAAAATGTTACATAAAACCATACAAACCAAAGCTTTTTTATATAGAAATAATTTCTATTTTGTCCACGATTCGATCTTCAAACTATGTTTATTAATGCGTTGGCCATCTTTTCAAGGCAAATAATTAATACTTTCAAACATCTTTACTACTAATAATGATACTTCCATGAACTAATTTCAACCTTGTCTTTTTGAATTACCAAAAATACCCTTGGGCGAAAATCACTCATCGTTACTTCTCATCAAACCCTATATCATTTTCAGATCCAAACTTCTTCGTCATCCTCTACCCTCTTTCCATCCCGCATTCTTTCTAAATCTCTAAATCCAATCCACAGCCCCTCTACCGCCGAGCTCGAACGAAAATCTCATCGCCCATCACCTTCCTTCCCGATTGCAGCATACGATTCACCAGCGGTTACTGCCTAATCACTCCGCACCACAACCCCCTTCCGTTAACTCAGTGCTCCCTTCCTCCACTGTTTACTGCTACTACACAGGTACTACTTCATATTAATTCATTCATTTTCCCAACTCTGTTCGAAAATTATGTAACAAAATAAGTTGCTACAATTTCTAGGATCGTTCTGAGTTTGAATCCATACTATGGCTATTAAAGGAATTATCGATTTGGATTTCTACCTACAAAAATATATGCTTTAGATTTCTACACCAAATTGATTTGTATTTCTGTACCAGTTGATAAAATGATAATATATTAATCTAGTGTTTGTTGTTACTACATATTTAGGGAAGCAAAAATATACATGTATATATTTTTTTCCTGAAGCAAATATACATATTTCAAACTGACATGCAATGCTTTTGTAGTTTTATCACTGCATTCACCTACATTCTGGCATGAAATTAGGCTGCTGGTCCCACTTCATCATAAACAATGGTTGTGCATCCATGTCCTGGACTAATGTGTACTATAGTTGGCATGTTTAGATTGTATATACTAGCTTAGCATGGATGTACTTGCAGATAATAATAAATTATTCATAGATTACATGCTCACATACATCTTAAAGACTTAAACTGAAACTATATATAGAAACCATAAGCCCTGCAATAATGCGCATCCATATTTCAATTTGGAATATCAAAAATCCATCCATTACATTAAGAACTCTGTTCACATTATGTATTATATAAAAGCGAATGTTTTGTGCCTGTATAAAGATAATAAAATAGATAAATAACCTTTATCTGATTTATTACGTAGATTTGCGCTCTTACAAGATGTTATCCTAAATCTTGAATACTTATTGAGCAACAAATAAATTTCTTATGTTCCTGCTCTTGCAATGGAAGTGGTAGAATATGTTGTATACATTAAAACTATACTTTTATGTTTAACAACAAATCAATCTCTTACTCTGCAATGTTGAAAATACTTCAAATTTATCACAGGTGTTTGAAAGTTAATCATCATTTCCTCGAGTGTTAACAGAGCGCACGCAATGTTTCAAAATTTCTGGAACCAACTTCTATGCGCCATCTCTCAAATTTTACAGGTACTAAGAGTAATTATTGGTTCAAATTTTGTTTAGATTGAATATTTCAAGTGTTGTTTGTATATATTGATGTTGTAAATTTTTGTTTTACAGGCAACTCGACTATTCCGTCACATCTGTTATCACATGAATTTGTCAAGTAAGCACATGAAATGAAAAAATGAAAAAAAAGCGAAGATCTTAATGGTGGTCGATCGGAAACTTATGATGTGATTCTTAACAAGATATTTGCTTGGGAAAAGAGGTTATATGAAGAAGTTAAAGGTAATTTTTTTACTATATTTCCCTGTTATATCTGTAAATGTATCTTACATGGCAAGATTTATGTAGGTCAGCAAGCCAATGGAAATCGAGTACCAGAGATTCAGAAGAAAGTTGCATTGCTAAGCACAAAAGGGGGACACTGGTACAGATGAAAAAAAAGTTGAAAAAACTAAAATGTTGGGACTGATTGCACCCATAATCTTCATGCTTATTGTAAATCCACAACTTGATCGAGTATTGCTGGTGGTGATAGTAAATGATTTTGTTTTGTATTAAGATCTTTTCTTTTGTGCAAGTATAAAAGACATGTTAAATGATAAGATTAAATTATAAATAAGCAAAATGTGCATTTTTTAGATTGATGGGAGAAATTTGATTTACCTATAGTATCCTTTGTACATTAAGAAAATTATTGTACAACCCATGCTTTCTGTTTAGCTATAGTTGAGTAGAATTCACTGCTCTGGTTGAGGCTTCTCAAAGAACCGCTTCTTCAACCAATCAAAAGGCTAAGCAGATATAAACAAAATGCATAATCATAAAATTTCATTGGAATATATATATATACACACACACACACACATACATACATACACACACACACACAAAATAGCTTGCATTTCTTAATGTTCATAATATAGACAGCAGAGGCACGTAAACTCATGAGCATCAATTAGTGAAGGAACAAGCAAGAACAAACCCAAGTGTTTGAAAGTCTATATTGTTTAGAAGTTGCCATCGGAATCTCCACAAATAATCTCACTAGGTATTTTTAATAAACTCTTAAATTTTTAATAAATTATTGATGTTGTATATCGAAGTGGAATGATTTTAATGTTGTACTTTATGTATTATTATATCAGTGTTGTATCACTATTGATAATTTTAGTTGGCAAATTGAATTCAATTGTTTGTATTAGAACGCAAGTTTACATTGTATTAGAGTTTCCTTTTAGTAATAATGGTAATTTCATAAAGTTTATTATAGTTAATTTTACATTGTGATGGATTGTGTTCTTATGCCAAGTTATGATGGAACCTAAATTTATGATAATTTGGAACTCAAGGAAATTTTGAATATTCGAAGGATCAATGTAAAGAAATGATGGGTCATGGAGTTACCAATAGAAAGTAATATAGTAGTATATATATGAGTTTTACGTAATTTCAAATTATTTTATTTTCTCTGCAGGCTTCTTACTCCATCTGAAATCATGTTATATTAACATACTTGGATTCCTTTAGCAGTAATTCAATATGACTCAAGCTAAACTGAACAGTGCAAAACTAAAATGTTTTTATATGTATTTTTAATATTCTTCTAAGGTAATTGAGGCTTTGGTCTTAGAATAATATGAAAAGTATATAGATAGATTTCTTAAGTACACTAATGAAATCAATACCTAAGAAAACAACTAATTCATAAATATACTAACTATCTAAGTACATCTCATCTCTTGAGTTCTTAGATGAAGAGTCAATGAAAGAGATTCGTATATTACTTCGCCCTATAAAAAGTAGAATGAGTAAAAGACTAAACAAAGAACTAATAATTTGATATCCGAGTTAATATGAATAAATATAGTAATCATCAAATAAATTGTAATGAAGGAAACAAATAACGTGCTTATTGAAGTTAGTAGTATAGATATAGTGATATATAAAGTTTCACCTAGATGCAAGCCCAAAGGGCGTGCATATATACTCGTAATTAATAATAATTAACTCTTAGATAATTAAATTGCCCCTTTCGTACATAATAAGGAATTACCTTTTCACAAACTGTTCTCCTTTCATGCCCCTTTCCTGTAACGTTATCATATGCCCCTTTCGTGTCAGAAATAAATGCACCCTTAGTGCCAAAAAACTTATAGTTGCATATGAAAGTAATAAATTGCAACGTAATGTTTATATTTCCGGATTTTGATTTTTTTTTACATATAGGAATTTTATATATTTTACAAAATTTAAATTTTATTTAAAATCTTTATTTTTTCATTTTTGAATATTATGAAATTTTCAAAATTTTACTTAGGAATTTAATGAATATTTTAAATTTATTTTACGAATATTAATATTTTAAATTTATTTTACGAATATTCAAAATTTTAAATTTTTTGAAACATTAAATATAGTTATTAATTATAATCATCAGTATTAATAAATATTACTTCTTAATTATTAAATATTACCTATTAATCATTAGATATTAAATATTAGATATTAAATATTAAATAGTAAATAAATTATTAAGTAGTAAAAATTATTAAATAGTAAATTAATTATTATTATTATTAAATATTAAATATTAAACTATAATGAATTATTAAAACATAAAATTAATTATGTATTAAAAATTAATTATTAAAAGTTAATTATTAATTAGTCAATAGTAATTATATGATATTAATTATCAACTACTTAATATTAATTATAATTATATTTATTAGTTATTGAATATGACTAATAAATATTAACTGTAATTTACTTATTATTAATAATATACAATAACAAATTATTAAATATAAATATTAACTATTGATTATAGATAATAATTTATATGTATAAATTATTCATTAGTAATTATTAATTATAATAATTTAGAAATAATAATCTATATAAGTAGTCATTTATAATTACCATTTATAAATTATTAAGTAATTATGAATCATTTATTATTAATTATAAATTAATAATTTAACAATTAGTAATTATAAATTATTAATTATCATAATATTTAAAGCAATAGAAAATATATTTGAAAAAATAATGTTAATTTGGCATTTTCTATATTGAACATTTTCTCAAAGATTTTTACAACCTTGAGTAAAACAACTTTTATCATAGTAAATTAATATTTACAATGTTTAAGGATAGTTGTAAAAAATATTTTTTTACAACATTTTTGTTATAAAAGTTGTTAAATAGGTATTATTATAACGTTTACAAAAATATATTGTAAAAAAAACCGTCATAACGGTTTTTGTTGTAGTGATTTATTCCTTAAATCTAATTGGGTTTCTTGCTATTTCATTATTTATTACACGTTTATATTATATAAGTTTAATTCTTATGTAATATTTATAATTTAATTAACTTATATAATAATTTTATGTATAATCTTATATTAATTTATTAATTAAACTTAAGTAATTAATTAATTGAAAATTTTATTTATTTTATTTTATTCATTTTAAACATTTTAAATAGAATATGTGCACTATAACACTTATAGTTATATATATATATATCTTATATATATGTATTATGTTATTTATTAATTGAAATTTAATTTATTTATTTAATTAAAACAATTTAATTTATTATAACTAATTCTTTTTTTATTTTTTAGCAAAGGTAGTCGGCTTTATAGTGGGCCATGCTTGCATATGCACAGAACAACTAAATGGTTTTATAGTGGCCTTACCGCTAAAAAAATATAAAATACAACAAATGAGCCTAGCAACATGCTAGTACTACTATAAAGATATAAGGCTATCCTGCCTCCAAAGAAGGGAATCTGCTACTATCATTAGTCGCCACAGGACTAATAACATGAATAACACCAAAGAACCGACGAGCCAAGTCAGGAGCAAAACGAGCAGAGGTTTCATAGTAGAAGAACGTTCTATTCCCGTGGCATCCAATAACAAATTCATATTCTCCTCTCCAAGATTTCCAGACGTCATAAGACCGTCACTCTCAACGTGGTAGAAAAGGCGCATGCTCTCACCAATATCATTACTCACGTACATATGGTAAGAACATCTAACAAGGGTGAATCGCATATCAGAAGCATGATGAATCCACACTTGCTCCGGCTCATCCCAAGCAATAACGATAGAAGGAAGCTCATAGTATGACTAGGAACAATAATAGAAATAGGCAGCTCCACACTCGAAGTAGTAGCTGGATCAACAATAATAATAGGCGGCTCCTCAACCGAAGTAACTACTAGATCAACAATATCACTAACAATGAAGGGAGGAACTAGCTGTAGGAGGTTTCGAAACCCACTTAAGAATGGGACGAGGAAGAGGAACCCTATCATCTAAAGGCATAGAAGAAAAAGATAATAGGGTACAAGTCTCCACCATTTAGCCAAAAGACCGACATGAACTACAAATATCATGTTTCCAACTATAATGCACAACGATTTCGACTTCTACACCCTCTGCAATTCGAACTTTGATCGAAGAAGGCAATGGTTTCGAAGGACTGATTCCAATCATGGCTTTAGCATACACCAAATGCTTCCTAGTCATAGTGTTAGAATCAAAACATATCACTTTACCAACTGCACCAGCTAGCCAATTTAAACTAAGCATGGGTTGAAGAATAGAAGGGATGCGAGAGAAATGCGCCCATATCGGAATTTATAAAACCTGAGCGTTTGCTTGATCCACAGATGGACTCCAAAACATAATAATGAAAGGCTTCCCCTCAATAATAATAGCCCCTCAATAATAATAGGATCAGGTTTGGGAATACGTAGCCTTTCATCACCTCTAGCAAACTTAAAATAGTACATAGAATTATCGAAGTGCACACGAAGCCCGCCACGAGGCTTCCAAACCAAATTACAACGCGATTTAACTATATGGTATGGAAGATTAGAATCCAAAAAAACCTACTAGGTAATTAGACCAGTAATCCACTCCGACTTGCAACACTTCCACAGGTGGAACTAACAGTCCGTCAATCTCAACGTTGTTACTCAAGGAGTATAATCCCCCGCATTCTTTGGCCGTTTAGAGAACAACTTTAGAGCTATAATAGGATCTATGTTACGGGAATTAGTAGAGACGGAGGGAAGTTAAACAAACTGTTTATCAGGAACTACATATTAATTGGGAAATTATCACAAACACTTCTCGGGCATGGTTCAGTTTCCGGGACAACAATCTCAAGGAAAGAAACATGACCAACCTCCACAACCAATTCATCACTAACATTCAAACCCATTTCATTATCAGTCCAACAAGAAAGGTTGGAAGCAGAACCAAGGAGTTTAGAAAGGGGATGCTCACCTAAGATTGGGCAATTCAAGATAGGGACCCGAGCACCCTTTTCCATTTCAGAAATCAAAGCTGACAGCGAGTTATCGAGGCGAACTGGCTAAGTATGAGCATATGGTTGACAAAGAGGATTCACAAACGAATCAGTGAAAGGCACAGGCTCAACAAGATCAGATGTCAAAGAAAAAGCAGCGACAGAAAGGCATACTGACAGATATTCCTTGATGAAGACGAGGGCCCACGCGGAATAGGGGAAGCGGCAGAGAAAGGTCGACCAGAACGGGTGATCGAAGCATCATCAACAGCTAGAGCTTGGGAGGCCAGATTAAGAGGCTTGTACTTTTTCTTATTAAGCATGGGTCGAACGGAGAGTGCGATAAGTCTTATTCAAAACCGAAAGTATGAATTAGTTATAATAGTTATTATTATAACTAATTCAAAAATTATATATACATACATATACATACATATACACACGCGCACTTTCCTTCTTTCTCAAATTATTCGAATCCTGTCACCCATTCTATTTTCAATCCTTTCTCAAATATCTCCGATCCAAATCCTTGCAAAACTCATTATCGATCATACGCTCAAGTTGTGAAAGAACAGATGGGTTATCCTCGGATCCCTAATCGAAAATCTTTGCAAAGAATTGGATTAATGCTAAAGGGGAAATGTATCTGTTTTATATGTGGGGGTTACGATCATATTGCTAACGATTGTTGAGATCCAATTCGATGCTTCAGTTGTGGTTTATTCGGGCATAAAAGAGATAAATGTTTAAGTAAATTAGGTTCAGGTTTAGGCATAAAGAAAAGTATGTCGATTACAGACCATGGCTTTCTCTTGGTTTTAAAATGCATGAAATTGAAAAGAATCTTGCTGAATCACAAATGAATCTTACTGGATCTCTTGGAGGATATGTTCAAACACTTCGACGTGATTAATGTTGTAAACTAGGTCAAAATTTTAAGGATAAATTTTGTGACATCGACAGGGTTTCAAATAGTAAGGTCTAGTGGACATTAGCTCTAATTTGAATGGTGTTGTTTCGAGTGATACATCAGTTGAAGATGATGCTTTGATGAATCTTGGTGTTTTTTCAAGTAATACCGCAGTTGAAGATGATGCTTTGATGAATCTTGTTGATGACAATACTATGTTGTTGAAGGAGAATTTGATTTCTGATCCACTTTTATTTTATCCAGTTATTATACAATACCGATCATTCTCCCAACCATAGGAATCTGTTAAGTCGGATGTAGAATGTGCAAAGTAGTCGCAAGATTAAGGTTTTATTCACATTAAAAATAGAAATTCTGATGCAAAATTTTGCACAATGGGGGAGTTTAAGATTGATACTTCAAATTGTTTTGATTGCTTAAGGGTTCTGGATGGTGATGTTGGATACAATGAGATTTCAGATCTGTTTCAGGAAGTGGAGGTTGATGGTGAGGTAGTATACAGTTTTTTAAATGATAGTAGGGTGGTTGAGAAGGATTGTAGTGATCCTGATGAGAATGGAGGAGTTATACCTTGTGATACTGGCATTGTGCAAAGCATGTGTGATTCAGATGTGTAGTATGATATTACAAAAAATGTTGGGTCTGTTAGTGTAATTAAGGGTAGTTGCTCGGATAAGGAATTGGTAGTTAGAAGGGGATAGTAGGATTGTAGGGTATTGTAATGGAGTTGATAGTGTTGTTTCGACTAGTTGTTCGGATGAGGTAAATGAGTGATTAGGCAGGTAATAGGTTGTCGGCTTTTGTGACGGTTGTGAGGGAATAGATGGTGACTCTTACTATGTTTCTGCTTATATGCACAAATTATCTCAAACTAGGGAATATGCACCTTCTGTTACACCTGGTTTGGAAATGTCTGATGTGGGAAGGATGAGAAACTGGGTTTTGGTAAATGTGCATTTTCAGGGTACTGTTGATGAGGACGTTGCTGATAGGAAAAGACAAAAAGGTATCTTAAATAACAAGCAAATTGTTATCTACTCTATCTTGAAAGAATTGTTGCGATGTATATGTCTAAGTGCAGGGGGTTTTGATGTTTCTATTAGGAATTACTTTTTTTGTAAGAATGGATTGAAATCAGATAGCAGTGTGGCAGATTCAGATATGTGCTTTAACTCTAGGCACGCTTTTCATAGCATCAATGCAGGCAGTGTTGGGAGGAGAAAGAAAAAGGGTAAAATAGTTAGTTCTGGGAGTAGTGTAGATTTTAGTACTAGTTCGATTGAGCATAGATCAGTGAGGAGAAGTGTAAGTCTTCATAGAGTTGATATTAGAGCCAACGATAGCTCTAGCTCAGGTATGGACCCTCTTTTGGGTAGTACTTATAGTTCATGTGCTAAAATAATTTGTCTACTAATGATATGCATTTCTTAGCGAAAAATTCAAGACGTATTTTGATGATATTCAGTAGAAGCTGATTATATTAAAAGTATTGAATTAGAACGGGTAAAAACACTTAGATTATGAGATTCATTAGTTGGAATATAAGAGAGGTATACATAATATAGATAAGTGTAGTAAAATTAAATCCTTACTTAAAGATAATAATATTGATATAGTTTTATTACAAGAAACTAAAATAGAGCATCCCGATTATCATTTTTATAGATGCACAGGGGGTTTTTATATTTGTCATTGGTCCTATCTTCCAGCTAGGGGTAGTGCAGGAGGACTAATGTTAGGTTGGAAAGATCATTGTCTTAGACTTTTACAATCAATTATTAAAGATCATTCGATGCATTTAATTTTTTCTGACGTTAGCGATGATTCTATTTTAAATAAAAAAAATGTGTATGGGCCAAACTCAAAGTTAGATCGTAGGATTTTATGGAATAAATGTTTAGAATTTAGACCACTCTCTCCAGGACCTTGGATTATTGAGGGAGATTTTAATGTTACTAGATTTTTTGGTGAAAAATCCCCTAGGGAGGGTAATTTTGGTGCTATGGAAAAATTTGACCAGTTCATAATTAACTATAACTTAATTGAGATAAAACTAAGTAATAGACAATTTATTTGGCCTAATAGTAGAGAAAATCCATCGATGACACTATTAGACAGATTTTTTATAAGTGATAAAATTGAAGACAGATTTCCTTCTTGTAAGGTTGTGGGACTTCCGAATGTTTATTCGGATCATTGCCCAAGTATCCTATCATGTTCTAACTTTAATATTGGAAATAATTTTTTTAGATATGTAAAGATGCAGTTGTTAAAAAATAATTTTAAAATTTTAGTTGAAAAAAATGACTTACTATGAATAATTACAATTGTAGATTTCCAGGAAATAGAACCAAAGTATTGGTTAGTAAATATAGAGATTTAAGGTTATTTCTTAAAAAATAGAGTAAATATGTTCTTGGTAATATTAGAATTAAAATGGAAAAACTAATGAATGAAATCCTAAATTTAAATAAAATTGAGGAATTTAGAAATTTAATTATTTCAGAAAAAATGTGCTCTCAAGTTTAAAAGAAGAATTAAATAAAATTATTATGCAAGAAGAAGTGGTGTGGAAACAAAAAACTAGAATTCAATGGACATATGAAGGCGATATGGATATTAATTTTTTTCATAAAGTAGCTAATGTTAGAAAATGTAGCAATACCATTTAATTCAATTATAATTAATGATATTGAGATTTTTTATCAAGTAGAACTTAACAATGAGTTTACTAATTATTATAGAGATATTTTTGGAACCATAAATAAACATAGAATTAAAGCTAATTGGGATATGCCTTACACTAAAGATACTAAGGTTGATTTAGTAAGGTTAGATGATCCATTCACCGAAGAAAAAATTATGAAGGCTACAAAGAATATGCCTAATGATAAAGCTCCGTGCCTGAATGGATTTTCTATTTTATTTTATGAAACCTTTTGGAATGTGTTGAAAGAAGATATAATAAAAATGTTCAATGAATTTCACGATGGTCATTACATTTAGGTAGATTTAATTTTGCAAATGTAATCTTATTACACAAGAAACTAGGTGCTGACCAATTAAAAGATTTTAGACCTATTTCGTTACTAAATTGTTCTTTCAAAATCATTTCTAAGGTTTTAACTAATAGATTAAATACTAAAATGAATGCGTTAATAGATAACACTCAAACAACTTTCATCAAGAGTAGGAATATCATGGATAATATAGCAGTAGTTCAAGAATATATTAACTACTGTTGCAAAAATAATATCACTTATGTGCTTTTAAAACTTGATTTTGTTAAAGATTTTGATTCAATTGATTGGGTTTTTCTCAAAGATGTACAGGTTTTAATGTTAGGTGGGTAGGATGGATTATGTCATTGCTTAAAACTAGTAATTCTAGTATTATGGTTAATGACATACTAGAAAATAAAATTTAATCAAAATGTGAACTTAGACAAGGTGATCCATTGTCATCTTTATTATTTAATTTAGCTACTGTTGTTTTTTCTAGAATTATCAAATTAACTATTAGTAATATGATACTAGATAGCATAGGTAATGAGATCACTAGTAATGGCCTTTCTGTTTTACAATATGCAAATGATACTATGATTTTTACATCCCATTTTCCTAAACATATCATTACACCATTTTATATGGTTATGAACTTCTTTATGGCTTAAAGATTAATTTTGACAAAAGCTCAGTTTTAATATTAAA
Organism: Allium fistulosum; assembly: GCA_030737815.1. Taxonomy (NCBI): domain Eukaryota; kingdom Viridiplantae; phylum Streptophyta; class Magnoliopsida; order Asparagales; family Amaryllidaceae; genus Allium; species Allium fistulosum. Next base: position 75,673,053 of record CM060903.1, read on the forward strand.
TGATATAGACAATATTGAAAACTAAATTGCATACATATTGTATTGTAAAACAATGTAATTTACTATAAAATATTTAGGTTTTTTAATTAGGCCAGAAACTTAAACATGATGATTAGAATACTATTATAGATAAAATTAATAAAAGATTGCCCAAATGGAATGGTAAATTTTTATCGAGTGCATGTAAGATTTTTCTTATTAATTCAGTTTTATATGCATTACCCATTCATTGAATGTTATATTATCTTTTTTCGAAATGGGTAACAAATAAAATTGATAAAATTAGGAGAGAACTTTTATGGAGTGGAGACAGTCCAAATAACGGCTTTAAATGTCTTGTAAATTGAGAAATGTTTTGTAAGTCTAAAAATGAGGAATGTTTAGTAATTATAAATCTGCATAACTTAATATATCTCAATTAGGAAAATGGATACAAAAATTTAATGATACTAATAAAATCTGTTATGGAAAGAATCAATATGGAACTAATGGTATGAATGTACATTTAATTTATGTCATTCTTTTACAAATAATACAAACAACACATCTCACTTCTGGAAATCAATAATTTTAAATTTTGATATATATAATTTAGGAATTAATAATGTTGTCATATTTACATGTGTGCTCTTCTCTATTTTAGAGGATCACTCATTTTTCTCAAATAATAATAATAATAATGTTGTACATTTTGGTAATAACACATCGTTTTGGCATGAATGCTGGTTATCAGTTATTCCACTTAAAGTGAAATTTAAAGAATTATATGAAATTTGCAATTTTAAAAATGTACTAATTTTTAATATTTATAGGCCTAATGAAAGTTTCCTTGAGAATTTAGTTTTAATTGTACGTTAACGGAAATTACTTTAGCTCAATTTGCTTTATTATGTGCTAAATTAGAATTATATACTATTGGTAATGAAAAATATATTTAAAACATGGTGTTGGGACATTAGTAAAAAATACACATCTCATTCATTTTATAAGTTCATAATTTTTTCAAGAATTAAATTGAAAATATTTAAATATATTTGAAAAATAAGTGCTCCACCTAAAGCTAAGGTGCACATGTGGTTAATTTTACACGAGAAGTTGGATACAATAGAATTTTTAAAAATGAAAAATATATTTAACTATAAAAAATGTTATTTTTGTAATAATAAAATGGAAGATATTATGCATGTATATTTTAAATGTGGTATCACTAGATTTATCCTTGTAAAATCTCTAAATTTATTTGATTTTAATATGAATTATACACATATTAATTGTAAGTTATATTGGAATAATATTAGATTTTATTATAAGGGTCACAATGGATTTTTAGTAGACACTATTTACACAATTATATGTTGGTATAATTCGTTTGAAAGCAATCAACGAGTTTTTAATAATATTATTTAGGTTTGGATAACTTAATATATGTAATTTCTTTATTTAGTCTTAATTGGATTTCAAACTCCAGTTACAGATTAAATAAAAAAAAATTAAAGAGTTTCTTAAAAAAACAAAATCTCGGATTAACCTTTTTTTTAAAATCATTCCAAATAATAGAAACAATAGTATAAAACTAAATTTAGCTTCCTTGGATAATCAAACTAGGAATACATTTAGTGCTTCATCCTTATTAGGATATTAGTTTTGTAGTAAAATGCTTCGTTAATTTGCTTATACCATGTTACATGCATACTTTACAGTGGGATATTTGCCTTTACTAAACTATTATATTTTATGTTGATTTATAATCTTTATGGTACCGTGCATAGAGTTAATTATAATTGTTGCTAGTTCTAGGTCTTTTATTTCTAGATTAGTAAATTTTTAATTTTATTTGCACCATTGCCTATTTTGTAATTTTCCCCTTTGGTTGATTTTATTATTCGTAAAATTTAAATTCGTTGATTTCAAACCTATTCCATTTTCATTTATGTAAGGATCAAAAACTTATATATTTATGTAGTTATATTTAGATATGTTGATGAGATTGATTATCAAGCAAAATATATATGGAGATCTTTGACTATGGAGATTTTTGACGCAGGACTATTTATTTTAACTGGTAGTATATTCAGTTATCTATAGCAAGGTTTGAGAACTCGGTTTTGCTCTTTTGAAATTTTCATAGTTTCGATCAATTTCGAAAATTTCGGACGTTTCGATTTTTGTTTCGGTTTCGGTACAAATTAACTTAGATTTTCCAATTGAACTTAAAATAGTGTAATTTTTAGCCCAACTTAACTTGAACCATCAGAAAAACTTAGAATCATATATTTTATCCCAAAACAGCCTAACGTGAATTCAAATTAAAACCAATATATTACTCATTAGTTTTCAAGCCCAGCCCAGCATATAATCTAAACTAAAATATCCCAAACCAGTCCAAAACACCCAAATCCCTAATTTTTCTCAAACCCGACCCAACACCTCCTTTTCTTTCTTACTCCCGCCTCCCTCACTTAAAAGGCATAATTAAAAGGCACAATATATATATATATATATTTTGATCTTACATTTTTTTATAGATTCTCTACGGATACAGGTATAATTAGGAGATTGGATGGATACTACCGATCTTGAGGATTTGACCATTTATCACATTCTGTTTTGTTGTATAATTTTTTTTGGACCTTAGTTGCATAGATTTTTTAAATAGGCTTTTTATTTATTTTTATTTGTATGGGGGTTTTTGCTACCTGTCAGGCTTGTTGGTAGCTCATTCTTAAGTGTAAAATAAAATTATATGAGTGCTCTCCTCCTTGTGAGGACCACTTATTTTACTCAATACACACACATGCATACATACATACATACATACATATAACCTTAACATTTTATGATAATGTTACATAAACCCATTTGGGCCTTTATATTGGGGATAACATCTGGGCTTACCTCATCCTTTTGAACCAGACCAGTAGCTAGGTAGGACAGAGCACTACCCAAACCCAACCTTAGACACTACTTTACTAAACATCCTACCATATGGGTAAGTTTTAATAAGTTAGACCTAATACTGCTTATTTAGACCGCATAGGCTATTAAGCTCTGATATCACAGTTGGATCTAGGTCAGCACGGAACGAGTTAAATGGATGAATTTCAAAAAAATAAAATACCATTTGGATATTATTGGACCTATGAAGTCTAAATTGATTTAGATATGATTTATATAAATTTTAAATAAAATCAATATTTTATTTGTTAGAAATGATTTGATTTAATATTATATATACTGTACATAATGTGCGCGTGCATATCATATACACATGTATGTATGCATGCACGTATAACATATACAGTGTGCATAGTTTAACATGCCCGTATCTAAGTGCTGGGATTCACACTACAACATACATGTTAGCCGCCTCATATACATATGTGTTGTCTAATATATATTATATAAGATAATGTGATATAAAATTATATTTGTATTAGTGCAAATATTTATATATATGTATACGATATTGTAAAATTAATATTATTTATACATGTACATATATTAATACATAAAATAATATATATAAAATTAATATAGATGATTTAAGTTTAAATTCAAATTTTAAATCTATATCTAGATGTAAGAATCTTTAGTTTCAAATTTAAAGAATTAATTTTGTAATAAATTATAATTTATTAATATATATGTACAGAATTAAAAAATAAAATTTGCATAATTATATATATACAAATATCAATATCTTAAAAATATTAAAATATAAAATGATAATGTATAAAATATATAAATAAGTATATTATTTTGACCACATGTATATATTTTGAAAAATTCAAATTATATATATATATATATAAATCCATAAGGATTTGAATTTTGAATTTTTTTTAATAATTTTAGTATGAAAATCAGTAAGGAACATTTATTTATTTTTGGTTCTTTTCGAAGATTTATAGTTACCGTGTAAATATAAATTTTGTGTATACTAAATATACATATATATAATATATTAAAATTGATTTATTGTATTATACTTAAAATAATGTATATAATATATACATATTCGAATTTTAAATAAATAATATATACATAAAAAAGTTTGAAATATTACCCGTATTTCAATAACCTTTTTATATTATTTTACATTCAATTTTTTTGCTAGCGGAAAGCATATGCATATATACATATATACATATACATATATATATACATACTTATTTATAACTATATATATATTTGTATATATACATATCCTAGGGTGACAACACACACACACATACATACATATATATATAAAGATTTGCAATATCATTATCTAACCTAACCATATATGAATGACGATAAATGTCAAATAAATATATATAAATGCAAATTGATATATTACCTTAACTATGGTCCAACAATTACACCTTGAATGTTGAACCTATCGAACTCCTTTCGATCAGAATCCAAACTCTTTCAGAAAGCGCTACCCGACTGAAAGATTCACGCACCTATGCACTGTTTTTATTTAAATTTGTGTTTTGAAGCTTGAAATGATGGAGATAGGCTAGGGGAATCTTGTAACCAGAAATGACTAGAGGGAGAGGCAAAAGGAGAGAGAAAAATTAAGGGTTAAAGGAGTTTAAATAGGAGAGAAAGATAGGAGCTAAGTATGAACTTGGATCCACAATTTTCTCCACCGATTCAAACCTCACTAGAATCAAATTCAACCCCTCCTCCTTAAATGTATAGCTAGCCATACCATTCCCCTACAAAGGGCTCCATTCAACTTCAAGCCCGATCAACTAATTTAGTTTTATATTAGTTAGATTTAAACATACATCTATATCGTATATCGATATGTGTATACAACTTTTATATACAAACTATTTTCAATGCTGATCAAAACAAATCAAATAAAATTGTATAATTAATATTTCACAAATATTAATTAATTTATAAAATTATAATTTAATTAAATAAAGTTGTAGTTGGAGTATTCAACATTTGGGTTGTGTGACTCTTAGGTGTAAATTCAGTCAGCAATCAATATCGAACAATTCGAATGTTAGCATTCACATGTCACCTTAGCAAACGATATAACATTATGGATAAATTTATTGCTTACATAGTTTAGGTAAAATCCTACTTTACTTATTTTAAGTGGCCCCTATAGTGACAATTATTTACATCAATTCTCTTCGATAAAATTATATCACATTAGGACTTATGGAATTCAGTAACGATCAATGTTCCAATATCGTCCATGTTCAACTTGTATAGTCCAAACACAAAGTTTTTAGTTGAATAATAACAATTATTATTAACCAAACTGCTCTAGTAGGAGACTTTGACATTGAGTTGACCATGATACTAACCTCATATAATTGAGAAGATGAATTCTTTATTGAATAGCGTTTCACTTCAATGCTTAAGTTGACCCAACTACAATCGTTCGATGGACGTCGTGCTATGATTTAACTACAATCAAAGCGGAGTTTCCACATAAAAGTACAATAGTACTCTCAAGTCGAGAAAGTCAAGAGAATTGTTTAATATTGTCATATTGATATTTTTTGTTTGACCTTAGTTATATTAACCAACAGAAAACTATCAAGTGAGTCATTCCATAGATATCCAATAACCATCAACACGTAACCTCTTGGTACCTCCATCAGCCATGAATAATGCACTATCAACCATTTGGAGTGCATTATGTATTATAGTCTCAATAGATGTATCGATATCCAGTCTCGATACATCTTAACTAGGAATATTTAAAACGATATGTTTAATTTTATTGTGATAAATTTCTCATGATTACAACATATTGTAATTACTATCATAAAATATAACATTTATGGATTTTCTATTAAATATATTTAAATTAAATTGATTAATATAACACGTTATATCAAGTATACAATAGAAAGAAAAACATCTTTTAGCTTGAACAAAATTTTATTATAAAAGTAAATAATTTACAGAAAATTATTGAATTGCCCCTAGGACATACCCCTAATTTTATGATCAACATCAATTCTGAGGCCACCCCCTTCTATCAAAAATGCTGACTGATCAACCCAGGAAGGCACCAAGCTCTCAAAGAAGAGGAGAGAAGTTGTTAGCCAACGGCTTCATTAGGGGGGATAGAATACTTAGTTTGGGTAGCTAACCCGGTACTGGTTAGAAGACCAATGAGACTTCAAGAACTTGCATTGACTTCTTTGACCTCAACATAGCCTGCACCAAAGATAGTTTTCCTTTGCCTCGCAATGATTATCTTGTGTATGCGACTAAAGGACATGAGCTCCTTGCATTCATGGGCACCTATTTTGAGTACAATCAGATTGCCATGCATGGTTCGAACGAAGAGCACACCTCCTTCATCACAAATGTCGGCCTATGCTGCTATTGCGCCATGCCTTTTGGTTTGTGAAATGTAGCCGCCGCCTGTCAAGGTCTTTTCAATCGTATATTCTCTAAGCAAATCGGCTGCTCCATGGAAGTTTATGTGGATGACATGTTGATGAAGTCTAAATATGCCAGGGGACATGTACAAACCTAGCCGAGACTTTCAACATACCGCACCAATAGAACATGAAACTAAATCCAAAGAAGTGTTCCTTTGCCGTCCACTCTGGTTGTAATGACCGACATTTTTAACGATTGGATATTTAAATAGTTTTTCAAAATATTTAATCGTTTATTAAATGAAGGTCCAAAAAAGTGATTTTTTGCATACGCCCGAATTAGGACTCGAGATCACTTATGTTGAGTTTGGATTGATGTTGCGAATTAAAACGAGTATAAGGATCACTATATTTTAAGATCAGACGATCCGATGGCCAAAACGGTCTCGAAATACGTGAAATTTGAATTCTGAGGCGCAGTCTCAGATGGCAACGAGATTAGTACCGTTGAATCCGAAGAAATGAGATGATGTACGCAAATGGGTTTCATGGCTATCGGTCGCGTCGTGTGATCGTACGGACTCGAAACGCGTGACCATTTATTTGATAATTAAATAAATGGAATATAAAATATTATAAATACCCTTTGAAATCTTCTTCCCTGCAAAAGAATCATTTTCCCATCCACTATTCACATCTAAGAAAAAGAAATTCATGACCAAACCCTTATCTTGGCATTCAAAAATCAAATTATCCTCAACCGCTCCACTAAAAATCATGAAACCAATTCCAGCATGTTCGTATCGACGATAGCTAGGGCTTTTATGGTAGTGGTTATCGTTACCATTTGACAAATATCATTATCGTACCATTTTTACTGATAATCTAAAATTGCATACCGTTACCGTTACCGATCGGCAGGTATACCGAAGACTAGTATACCGATAATCTGGTAACCGTTACACTGGTAATGGTAAATTACCATTTGTCCAAAAAAATCCATAACTTGACATGTGTTTACACTATAGCGCATCTTCGGTATACTATTTATAGTGTTACTTGATAAAAGGTATAAATGAGAAAGAAAAGAAGGGTATTTGGCATTATATGACCTGATTGCTGAACTAAATTTAGTCATTTATTTGGTGCTAAATGTCTATATGAAAGCATATACATGAATATACATGTATTTTAAATCAGCTGGTAAATTTACCGTTACCATTGGTTTTGAAGAAATGTTATCGATAATTTATCGTAGAAAATGGTAAATTTATCATTATCATACCAATTAAACTGGTATACCGATATCAATCAATAATGGTAACCAATTGACTGGTAATGGTATGACAATGGTAAATTTACCATTACCATAACAGCCCTAACGATAGCTTCAATCCTTACCCTTGATTTGATGTTCAATCACTAGGCCAAAGTAGACCATATGGCCGTGAATTAGGTTCGAGTTCGATGGAGAATGAAGCGACAATGTAAAAATTGGAGATTACCATCATGTTTATTATGCCGAGACGCACCTCCGCCAGAGATTTGGGCTCCTCCGATGCTTCGATGCGAATCATGATATTGGCCTAGGACTATGGCTACCTCACGGTTGCTTCATCCATGGTGGATCGTGGATAGGTGGATATCGAGGAGAACACGAAGAGAAACATATTGCAATCATCGGTTGTTGATTTCATTGATTATTGAGTGAGATATCGAGGAAAGAGGAAGAATGAGATGCATGACCTGACATTTTTGTGTGCACGTACATGCATAAGAGGAAGAAGGATTAACGTTAAATAAGTAATTAACATTTTAATTTTATTATTCAAGTAATTCGCTAACGACGATTCTTATTATCTTCATATCTTTTGCATACGAGGTCCGTTTTGAATGCGGTTTCTTGCATTGGGATCGTATTGGAAAGATTTACAGTTTGACACTAGTTTGGACAGATTTGGCTGAGGTAAGTGATATTGTCTCTCACTTTACTATGGTTGCTTATTTAATGATATATAGACGTTCGAAAATAATTTTTATTTTTAAATGTGATATTACTATTATTATACAGCAGCTATATTTTTATAAAAGAAAATATAATTATTTTAAAATGATTTATAAAGAATGTCACACTTTTTCCATCGTTGTGCCATAGTTAGTGAAAAATTAGATTAGATCTAATATTGATGTTATTTTCCCACATTAATTGATATGGATGGATCGTTTATTTTGTATGTATGATGTTTAAGATAGATGTATGGTTGTTTGGCTTGTTTGTTATTTGGCAGTTTTGGTTGAAAATGCCGATTGGCGGTGATTTGATTTTATACGTGTCGATGGATCTGGGTTTCAAAGTGGATGCTGGACATTTTCTTTTGGTCTGTATTTAACCGTTCGGTTAAGTACAAGACCAAGGTGGATGGTATTGACCAAGATAGAGTTATCAATGTCCATCACTGTTGTTAATTGGCGATTTGGCCGATATATGGCTTGGATGTTGGTGAGATATCATGGTGCGCGATGTGATGGTTTGGTGTGACCAATTTAGAGATCAGATGTTATTACCCTATGACGAGTGATACTGATGGTGAGGCAACGATGTGGTGCTTCGACCTGGTGGTTTTGATGGCGAGGCAATGATATAGTGTGCCCAAGTAGTCTAATACCACAGATAGTAACTCGATGATGTATGGAGTAGGCTTCGGGTTGATAGTATCGGGACTGTATGGATCATGCTGGACTTCGGGCTTCGGATGGCATGATTGTAGGGATCTTCGATCGAGTGCTTAGACAGAGAGCAGTATCGAGGATGGCAGCTGGATTGGAGTGAGGCTGCAAATAGTGGATTGGGTTGAGTGTTAGTGCTCGTGCCCAGAAATTATATTGAGCCAATAGAGTTCGAATCTGTATCGAGTGAGTAGGGCTCGATGGACGTGTTTGTATCTAGGGATCGTTGATGACTCAGAGTGTTTTTTGTCGTGTTTGGAGCAGGGGTACTATATGCAGGTGATACCCGAGGGCTGGTAGCGATGGTCGTGTATCCTGGTCCGCCCCGAGGAGGTCTAGTGTCAAGCAGGTACAGGAGTGTACTGGGCCGTGGTAGTGTACTGGGGTTGAAGCAGACCCGTCTGTACGTGAGTACGACAGAGAACTAGGATTTCCTAGTCCTTGACAGTTGCAAAGGGTCATATAAGTCATCATATATCTGGCACATTGGGTGACAGTTAGTAAGTTTGATGGATGCTATGTTTGTTATGGTTACTCACTAGTCACCTGTCACCCTAGGGATGTCACACTAGGTAGGTATTGTGGTAGTGATACCTAGATACCCTGACTTGACTTAGTGTAGAGGAGGTATGGTTGGAGATACCTAGATACTTGAAGTTTACTTAGTATGGAGTAGGTACCGTAGGTGGAGATACCTAGGCACCCTGATAAATACTGAGTATGGTATACCTTTTTTATGATGTTACAGTGTAGCATGTTACTTATGTTTATGTGTTGACTCTGTGGTTGTAGGGACAGGTCAGGTATGGTTTATATACCCTCTGTTTTGTATATTATCGAGTTTTATAGTATTTTGAGATTTGATATCACTCACACCAGACTATTATCTGACCCGAGGTTTTATGCTTTGCTTCTTATTATCTCGGGTACTCTTAAATGAGTAGATTGAGAGCAGATGGATGATTATGGAGTTCTACAGGTGGACCCACAGGAGGTGATAGTTATCTATACTTATATATGCATTTGTTATTATATTTCCACCATGCGACACTATGGAGTCTTGATAGTGTTGGTTACTATTATGAGATAGTGTACCAGTTGAGTTTACTTTTCCGTCGTATAAACTCTAGTGTTGTATAACTTTGTGGATCTTTATTCAGATAATTATTTCACATTTTTATTACTGTCTCTATTGTTTTATACCTGTATTAATTATTATATTTACTTTGATGCGATGTGAGATATGTGACAGATAATTTGGTTATTTAATGCTTCCTTTTTCTTTTTTTCCATTCTTTGCTCTTCTATTTCTTTATCTTATTTCTTTTTCTTTCCTTTGACTACCGTTCTGCACCATAGATGTAGGGTGGTCATTACATTTGGTATCAGAGCAAAGGTTACCTGATTAACCTTAGTTGATACCGTGATCCGGTAGAGACAGGTTAGGAGTTATTGCTTTAGACTGGATCTAGAGTGTGTATATGTACGAAAGAGGTCGTATTTGTTATATGTTTTGGTTTTCAAAACTATATAGTAGTATATATAGTATTTGAGTTGGGTGCACACATGAGCACTATTGACACAGTTTTCTTTGTGAGAAACAAATCATCCTTATTGTAGAATAGGAATGATCTAGCATGTGACAAAGACTGCTATTGACTATATTTTCAAAGTTGAAGATTGGGCAGGATCGGGGCCGCTATCCCTGATTGATAGGATATGTTCGTAGAGTTGGTGCGAATAATTTCCTAGATGCCCAGTTTATTCTGGATGGTTATGGTGCTCAACTGAAATTGGTAGAGTCAACTTTACTGAGCTGTATATAGACCATGAGAGTCTAGGAGGTAGGTCGTTCCTTGGAACGGAGTAGGCTATTGGGAGGCAAGTTTGGTTGGTTGCTTGCAGAAGGATCTTCGATGACTTGGAGTTAGATGATGCATGAGGTAGAAGTTAGCCTCTATATGACTCCAAGGATGGACAATGAACTAGTGAAGTGTTTCTGTAGCTCTGATCCTCGAGGACCGATTTCCTTGGGACTAGTTCATAGTTCGCTTCGAAGAAGATTTGTCTTGATTTTTCTGAAGTCGGGGGCGGTTAGAGAGTTCGCCGATTTAAAGTACAGCGGTATGTCTGTGTTGGAGTATATGGGCAGATTAGATATGATATCAAGGTACCATCTATTCCCGTTTATACTCCACACAGAAGGGATTAAAGTTTATCATTGGAGGAGAGATAATCTTGGGGGTCGATTGATTCGTCACATTAACCAGGGCTTTGAGAGGATGATCGAGAAGTACCCAGTATTGAAGAGTTATCCCGTATCGGTTGTGTAGGGATAGATTGGGAAGCATACATACTAATCGCTATTCTGGTTTTGTCGATTGCTCCATCGACGAAAGAGAAGGGAAATGGCATCGCCGTTTGAGATATGCTTTCCACATATGGTGGTTCCATAGGTGTTTTATTTGATGTCGAGGTTTTGTATCCTTTCATATCTAGATCCGATGGTTAGATATTGGGATGGAGACTTGAGATAATTACCGATCTTTGATCGTGACAGACCTAGTTATGGGCTTAGCAAGTCTATACGTGGTTTGTTGAGACCTTGCCCGTTTTGAGTCATGGTTGATTATTTGTTAGGCATTGATTGTTCGGGGTTTAGTTGGTTGGTATTATAGTTTAAGAATGGACCGACTGAAGGGGATATGGAATAGTGATGGACTAAGAGAGGCCATTGATGACGATTGGGGTTGTGGTGGAGCGAATGGTAGTGATTGGCTGCCAGTAGAGGAGCCTTATATATTCGCTTGATATTCCACATGATAGGATGTCATATGTGCCTGTAGCTGGAGAGTGTCCAGACATACTCAAGGAGGTGACCGGATTACCACCATATAGAGATAGAGTTCAGTGTCGATATGGTAGAGGAATTAGACCAATAGATATGCCTTTAAGGCATAGGGTGTCCAAAGAGCTTAGGAGAATAGAGGTGTGAGCGGATGATCTGTTTAGGTGATGGTTCATCCATGGGTGTATATTTTGGGTAGGATGCACCTATTGTGTTCGTCAGTAAGACAAATGGTTCTTTGGAGTTGTTTGTTGGTTGTTGTGAGCTGGATGAGATGACGAACATGTTCGTACTCCCATTTGTTGATGACTTGTTCGATCAACTCTATAGCACGAGGATGTTATCTTAGTTCGACCATGTGGTGAGGTTGCAACAACTGAGAGTAATTTGGGTGAGTGTGTTGATTATAGTGTTTCACACACTACCTTGATTTTAGGTTGTTATGTCATTCGGGCTAACCAATGTGTTGGCATATGTTGTGGATCTTTTGGACCGTGATTAGAGTGGTCACTTGAGTAAGTTATGCTTGTATTTGTTGATGATACTTTCGTCTACCCATGGATGGAAGAGGAGCATAAGACACGATTAGTGATGAGATTTTGATGGTATCAATCCTGAAGGAGTGGAGTGAGATGCTTGGGTTATGTTGTTTAAGAGTAGAACGTCGCTGTAGGTCCTTTAGTGATGACAGTCTAGAATCTGGATAGATCCAAGATAGCGGTATTGTTGACCTATTGTACGGGAGATGATCAGACTTTTGTTTGAAACATGAGGTGTAGACATGCGTTAGTGAGTCTGACTGAGAGGTTGATGAGTTCATTGATGGTATTCATTCTGAGCGGGAATGAAGAGACGATAGTACGCACTTGCCTATGGTACTTAACTAGATATGGTAATGACGTCGAGAGGTAATATCTAACTCTTGGTTCGAAGTTAGAGGCGATAGAGTTCGCTTTGGGGATATGAAGGCACTGTTTGTTAGGAGAGGAGTTCAAGCTGTTCAGTGGTTCCACATCATTGTAATATCTCTTCTCTGAGAGGATCTCGACCTTCGCTTGTAGCAATGGTTGGAGTTCTTAGCCTCCTATGATTTTGACATTTCCTAGATGTTTAAAGGGAAATGTGTGGTTGGTATTCGAGTGGGAGACATACCAGTTTGGGAGCGATATTCCTAGAATAGGTATTTCCCTAGCTTATCACTGGTTATGACTCCAGGACTTGATGAGTTATGGCCGGGTGTGATTGCTAGTTTGACCGTCAGACCTACTTTGATTTAGCCGATTGGGACTAGTCAGAGGCGTTAAAATAGACTAGTGGAGATCGTAGCTAAATTAGAAGAATGAGTAATGTTTAGAGAGGTGATGCAGTGCGGACCCGACTGAGATTGTTGGTTCCGTAGTGGTGAGTGATTATTTATTCTCGAGTAGTGGAAACAAATGTTTTGGGACTGCATCAAAGGATTGCCAATGACTAAGGATAGAGAGATAGAATTTGAATCACGGTCGATTGGTTGACGGATGATGCTAGATTTGTATTCATTAAGTCCAGTAGTATGGCATCCATTTTTATTGTGTTGTTTGAGGGATGGTTGGTGTGATTCCGTTGTATGCCAAGAGCATTGTAAGTGGCCAAGACCCGTTGTTCGATAATGGGTTTTGGGAGAACTTATAAGAGGCGTTTGGATATTTGGCACTTAATGGATTAGTTGATATGGAGACTAAACCATAGACTTGGAGACCTCATAAGCCTATTCGTGCCGATAGATGTGATACGAATCAGGTTAGGAGGAAGTCGAAGAAGTAGTAGGGTTCAGTGGAACGAAAGTGAAGACGATATGTATAGTAGACTGTGGGGAGCGAGAGGACCGTTAGTCCGCAGCTCTTTAGACGATGAGATTTTGTTTTTATCATTAGATTTCATCATGGATATCATATTCGATGTTTATAGTAGATGGTTTAGTATTCCGCATGCTAGGATAGGCATGGATGTTATTTTTGGATGTTAGATCTTATGTATGCATGTTTGATTTGATTGTTAGCATTTGAGATGATAGTTTATGTTGTATGATTGTTAGGCATGGGGGATAGTTATTGTTTGGTATAACATTCTTGTTTGATGATTGCTATAGATGATCTAGTATAGTTAAAGGTATGAATTGTATACATATCTTTGTTGTAGTAGAGTATATCCAGACTTAGTCTTCCAAATGAGGTTCTACCAAATTTTTCTGGAATCTGACAGATTTTTGAGGATCGATGGGTTAGGATACGTTTTCTTTGCTTAATGATTTAGGGGACAAAATCTTTTAAGGAAGGGGGAATGTAACAACCCGTATTTTTAACGATCGGATATTTAAATAGTTTATTTAAATATCTAATCATTAATTAAATGACTATCCGAAAATGTGATTTTTCGCATACGTTCGAACTAGGACTCAAGACCACTTCCGTTAAGCTCGGATTGATGTTGCGAATTAAAATGAGTATAAGGATCACTATATTTCAAGATCGGACGATTTGATGGCCAAAACGGTCTCGAAATACGCGAAATTAACATTTTGGAGCGCAGTCTCAGATGGCGACGAGATTAGTACCGTTGGATCCAAAAAAATGAGGTGATGTATGCAAACGAGTTTCGTGGCGATCGAACGCGTCGTGTGATCGTATAGACTCGAAACACATGACCATTTATTTGAGAATTAAATAAATATAATATAAATTATTATAAATACCCTTTTAAATCTTCATCTCTCAAAAACAATCATTTTCCCATTAACTGTTCACTTTTGAGAAAAAGAAATTCATGGCCGAACCCTTATCTTGGCATTCAAAAATCAAATTCTCCTCATCCGCTCCACTAAAAGTCATGAAACTAATTCTGTTATGTTCGTATTGACGATAGCTTCAATCATATACCCTTGATTTGATGTTCGATCGCTTTAGGTCAAAGTCGAACATATGGCCATGAATTAGGGTTCGAGTTCGATGGAGATTGGAGTGACGGTGTAAAATCATAGATTACCATCATGTTTATTATGCTGAGACGAACCTCCACCAGAGATTTGGGCTCCTCCGATGCTTGGATGCGAATCACGATCGCTTCATCACATGATGGATCAAATCTTGAGTGGATAGGTGGATATCGAGGAGAACATAAAGAGAAACATATTTCAATTGTTGGTTGTTGATTTCATTGATTATCGGGCGAGATATCGAGGAAAGAGGAGTGAGATGCACGGCCTGACATTTTTATGTGCACGTACAAGCATAAGAGGAAGAAGGATTAACGTTAAATAGGTGATTAACATTTTAATTTTATTATTTAAGTAATTCGCTAATGATGATTTTTATTATCTTCTTATATTTTGCATACGAGGTTCATTTTGGATTCGGTTTCTTGCGTTGAGACCGTATTGGCAAGATCTACATTTTGGCATTGGTTTGGATAGATTTGGCCAAGGTGAGTGATATTGTCTCTCACTTTACTATGGTTGATTATTTAATTTTATATTGACGTTCAGGAATGGTTTCTGATTTTTAAATGTGATATTACTATTATTATACAACAGCTATATTTTTATAAAAGAAAATATAATTATTTTAAAATGATTTATAAAGAATATCACATATTTTCCATCATCGTGCCATAGTTAGTAAATCATTATATTAGATCTATTATTGACGTTATTTTCCCACATTAATTGATATGAATAGATTGGTTGTCTTGCATGTATGTTGTTTTGGTTGGATGTATGTTTGTTTGGATGTATGTTTGATTGTTTGGCTTGTTTGTTATTTGGCTGTTTTGGTTGAAAATGCCGATTGGCGCTGATTTGATTTTAGGTAGCATCTTGTACGTTGGAGTTCTGCACACATGGAATCTAATGAACGAGATGAGCTATAGAAGAAGGTTTGGGATACATGCCGACGGATCTAGGTTTTTGAGTGGATGCCATATGTTTCCGTTTGGTTTGTACTTAACCGTTCGGTTAAGTACAAGACCAAGGTGGATGGTATTGACCATAGTAGAGTGGTCAATGTCCATCACTATTGTCAATTGGCGATAAGGCCGCTATGTGGCTTGGACGTTGATGAGATATCATGGTACACGATGTGATGGTTTGTTCGTGTGACCAGTTTAGAGATTGGATATTATTACCCTATGATGAGTGATATTGATGGTGTTGCAGTAATGTGGTGCTTCAACCTGGTGATTTTGATGGTGAGGCAGTGATGTGGTGCTTCGACTTGGTGATCTAATACTGCGGATAGTGACTCGATAATGTATGGAGTATGCTCAAGGTTGATAGCATCAGGACTGTATGGATCATGCTGAACTTCCAGCTTCGGATGGCATGATAGTAGGGTTCTTCGATTGAGAGCTCAGGCGAAAAGCAGGATCAAGGATGGCAGCTCGGATTGGAGTGAGGCTACAGATAGTGGATTGGGTTGAGTGTTAGGGCTCGTGCCCAGAAAGTGCAGTGAGGTAGTAGGGTTCGAATCTGTATCAAGTGAGTAGGGTGATGGATGTGTTTGTGCCTAGGGATCATTGATGACTCAGAGTGTTTTCTGTCATGTTCGGAGCATAAGTACTATATGCGGGTGATAACCGAGGGTTGGTAGCGATGGTCATGTACCCTAGACCGCCCCGGGGGGTCTAGTGTCAAGCAGGTACGGGAGTGACTAGGCTGCATCAGCGTACTGCGGTTGAAACAGTCCTGTCTATACGTGAGTACGACAGAGAATAAGGATTTCCACTAATCCTTTACAGCCGCAGAGGGTCATATGAGTCATCATATATCTGGGGCATTAGGTGACAGTTAGTATTATTCGATGGATGCTATGTTTGTTATGGTTGCTCATTAGTCACTTGTCGCCCAAGGGATGTCACTAGGTAGGTATTGTGGTAGGGCTACCTAGATACCCTAACTTGACCTAGTGTGGAGTAAGTATGGATGGAAATACCTAGACACCTGAAGCTTACTTAGTATGGGTAGGTCCCGTAGGTGGAGATACCTAGGCACCTTGATAGATACTGAGTATGGTATACCATTTATACGATGTTATAGAGTAGCTTATTACTTATGTTTATGTGCTGACTCTGTGGTTGCAGGGACAGGTCAGGTATGGTTTATATACTCTCTGTTCCATATATTATCGAGTTTTATAGTATTTTTAAATTTGATTCCGCTCACACCAGACTATTGTCTAACCCGAGGTTTTATGCTTTGCTTCTTATTATCTCGGCTACTCTTAAATGAGTAGATTAAGAGCGGGTGGATGATTATGGAGTTCTACAGGTGGACCGACAGGAGGTGACGGTTATTTATACTTATATGTGCATTTGTTATTACATTTCTACTGTGTGACACTATGGAGCCTTGACAGTTTTGATTTACTATTATGAGACAGTATACCAGTTGAGTTTACTTTCCCATTGTATAAACTCTATAATGGTGTTGTATAACTTTGTGGATCTTTATTCAGATAATTATTTCACATTGTTATTACCGTCTCTATTGTTTTATACCTGTATTGATTATTATATTTACTCTGACTCAATGTGAGATATGCGACAGGTAATTTGGTTATTTGATGCTTCCTTTTTCTTCTTTTATGTTCTTTTCTCTTCTATTTCCTTTTCTTTTCTTTGACTACCGTTCTGCACCGTAGGTGTAGGGCGGTCGTTACACTAGTAAATTCTTAGGATATGTTGTAAGTGCAATGGGCATTAAGGCTAATCCGAAAAAGATCCAAGCTATCCAGAACGTGTAGGTCCCCAGAACTGTTAACCAAGTGCAAAGCTTGAATACGATGGTTGCAGCATTAATCGGGTTTATGTCAAAGTCAACCAACCGGTGTCTCCCTTTCTTCGACCTCATTTATAAGGGAAAGGCGTTCACCTAGAACGATGAATGCACTAAGGCATTCAAGAAGCTGAAGTAGCATTTAGCCATTCTTCCAGCACTATCCAATCCCATCAATGATGAGGATATGTACCTGTATTTGGCAGTGTCTTACCATGTGATTAGCGCTGCCTTGATCAAAGAAGATGAAGAGGTTCGACAGCTGGTTTATTATGTCAACAAGAGGTTGACCGACCTAGAAACAATATGTACAAAACTTGAAAAAATTGCTTTCTGCCTGCTCATGGTAGCCCAGAAACTCCAACCATAATTTCAGGTTATCCCTTCAAAGTTCTAACTAACCAACCTTTAAATAAGTCTTAGCCTGCCAAGTATAGACGATCAGCTATTGAAGTGGTCTGTTTGACTTAGGAAATATCACATCTCCTTTTAGCCTCGTAATTCTATCAATGGCATAGTCGTGACAGATTTCACTGTCGAGTGTTCAAGCCCTGACACAGGCAAAGAGGAGATTGTCACTAGCCAACAAGCTTGCAAGCTATATGTGGATAAGACATCGAATGAAAATGGGGCAGGGGCCAATACGGTCCATAACACGTCCGAAGGAAGAGAGTTTTTTTTGTGGTCCACCTTAACTTTATGCGACCAATAATGAAGCAGCATTTGAAGCAGTCCTGGCCGCCCTCGGCATGGTAAGAGAATTGCATATGGAGTCCATCCATGTATTTAGCGACTCATCGCTAGTCGTCAATCAAATCAATGAACGCTTTACCAAGAGAGAAGAACGCCAAGGTCAATCAATTATCTAAGGCAATAAGCAAACCGAAGAAGTCACTTCTTATGTTCCTTTAGCGAATCGAGGCACCCTTGCTATGAGCTAGGAGCAACAACCATAGAGATAGATGTGTCGTCCATGGACAACTAGATGGTGCCCCCTATAAGATACTTAGCAAGCAAGGAACCTCCTACCGTTCGATAGGAAGCTAGGAAAATCCTATACCGATCTCTCTATTACATGATTATGGATGGGAAGCTCTACAAATAAGGGTACTCCACACCACTTTAGCAGTGTGTGTTTGGAGACGAATCCATCTAGATCCTGGAAGAGCTACAAGAAGGATTTTGTGGGGATCACGCCGGGCGGCCTAGCAAAAAAGGCCATTCGGCAAGGCTACTTTTGGCCTGCTATGACAAATGATTCTATGGACGATATGAAGTAATGCAACCAATGCCAGTGGTTTGCCAAGGTCCCTGGCACCTCTCCACCCCTCCTTGCTCCTATGACTTCCCTATGGGTTCGACGCATAGGGGATTGAATTAATTGGAAAGCTGCATAATCCCAAGAAAGAGTATAACTACACCATAGTGGCCATCGACTACTTCACCAAATAAGTCATGGCCGAGCCCCTCATTGGGGTAACCGCCTCCAAGATTCTCAATTTCGACGAACATCGTCGACAACTTTGGCTTGCCAAAGAAGATCCTCATCGACAACGACACTAAATTTAAGAGCAACTTATTTTAAGACTTCCGCTCAAGGAACAAAATCGAGAAGTGCTTCTCTTTCGTTGCTCATCCTCAAACAAATTGACAAGTTAGGGCCATCGACAAAGTAATCAACTCTACACTCAAGAAACGCCTCGCAAAAGCTAAGGGTAATTAGGTTGAAGAACTGCTGCTCGTTCTTTGGTCCTATTGCACATCTAGCCGAACATCAACCGACCATACTCCTTTTTCACTGTTTTAAGAGTATGAAGTCATGCTTCCCATAGAAGTAGAGGTCCCATCACCTCGACGTCTGACCTTCGAGCCCAAGCAAAACAACGTGCTACGTAAGCTCGGACTCGACACTATAGAAGAACGAAGAACCGATGTCGAACTCCTTACTGAAGCCTATAAGAGAAAGATTGCCAAGCATTGCAACTCAAGAGTAAAGCTCTGGCAATTTATTATCGGTAGTCTAGTCCTGCACAAGGTGCTCACCAACACAATGAACTTAGCCGCATGAGTGATTGGTCGAAACTGGAAGGTGCCATATATCATAAGCGTCATCTTTACAAATGATGTTTACCGCCTCTCACCTGGATTGAACCCACTTTTCCTGTACTTAGAACCCAATGCACCTCTGAGCCTATCATATATGAGAGTCGGCTACATTTATAAGGCTATATAATACATATTTTGTAAAAAATACATCGAAGACTCTAGCCCTAGCATTGTACATTCACCATGCTATCCAATGAAGGATCGGTTATGATGTGCATTTACCTTGTTAGGGACTTCTCACCTCTACGACCAAGGACTTGTGAGCAATGCTCCTCTTCTTGTCGGCTGACTATCCACGAGGATGAATTATGACACATTCACTTCCTTGTCGGGATGCCACCCATCATTTAGGTTTGTGCTGGGATACTCTGCCAGAATCAACTAGCAACGTGTCTCCATGGAGAACCTTTGAACAACCCAGATTATCCAATGAAGGATGAGTTATTATACGCCCATTCAATGTGTAGGTTCTTGCCAAGCCTATCTACCACACTCAACTGGCAACGTCTTCCTGGAGAACCTTCAAACAACACAAGCTATCCAATGAAGGATGAGTTATTATGTGCTCATTTACCTTATTAGAGACATTAGACCTTTGGTGCCAAGGACTTATGAGCCATGCTCCTCTCCTCGTCGATCGGCTATCCATGAGGATGAATTATCATGCAATTACTTCTTTGTAGGGGACTGCCACCCAACATTTAGGTTTGTACCAGTTTTGTCTGCCGCTGTCAATTAGTAATGTGTCACCCTAGAAAACCTTTGAACAGCCCACTCATTCTTTCAGTGTGTCACACAAGAATAACCTTTAAGTCACTTAATTCTTAGGTTTGTGCCGAGACTGCTTGACAACAAACCATCACAAGTAAGCCCAGCTATCATATGCCAGCTTCGACGCCTAATAGACAACTAGGCTAAACGATCAATACTCACATCCGAGTCTATTAACCGGCCCGATCTATAACCACAACAAGTTGATCAAACTAAGGGACTATTAGCACTCAAAGTATGCCACCATACAACCAATTTTTATCCATTTCCAAAAATGCATGGGTACATAACCTTCCCTACTAAAGGTACATAACTTGCCCCACTAGGCTCACAAAAAAGGGAAGAAAATTATCTACAAAGGTGGCTCCTTAGAAGGCCGACTCAAGGAGTCTATCTGCTTGCCGGTCAAAATAGCCAGCACGGCCTCGCCAGCTGCCTCTATCTCAGCAGCAACTTCGACTGTAACACCCCCACCTATACACCCATACCATCTAAGAGTATTACAGAGTAATACCATTGGAAAATATAGGGAATAAGGTAATATGGGGTATACACATGAATATTCCCTTTGGCTAACACTGGTACATATTTAAAACATCAAATAATTAACTCACATATTTGTACACAATATCGGCATAAAGAAATAAACGTGTGCCTTCAAGATAGAACAATACAAAATATACAGATATATCAGAGAACATAGAGTCAATCATAGCGATAATATATAATATACAGTATATAATATCTATTCAAATACTTCTCAAGAATATACATCAATGAAATACGTCATGTATAATATCTTGCATTTAAACAATATAACTAGTTTCCACTGTACCCAGTAAACAAGCTGGTCTCATCGTTCCTAACCCTGTAATGTTTTGGACTGACCCAAGTATTGTAAATAACACACGAGTCAAACTATGTCTACCATGATAGGTGTAATATAGTATATGGTGATAACATATATAAAAGTATAATAATAATAGCATAACAGTCTCAAAAGATCTCCAACATAGCATCCATAAGAAACTCATATAGAAAAGCGTCATCACCCATATAAATTAAACTAGTAGAGAACTAGAAAATTGTATCCAATGGGTGAATCATCCATATCTAGAAATCTTCCAAATCACAATCAATAAATAGAGGATATCTCTAAAATACTATATCAAAAAAGCATGGATATACGGGAACTAACCACACTTTAGACTCACCCAGTTTCTGATATAGGCAACTCATCATAGGAAGGAGACATATATGCCAATCCACTACACACATACCCTAAACTAGATGGGAGACTGATGGCCGCCTACCACAAGCTTGCTCCAAGAACCCAGGTCTACTCGCCAACTACAGAGTAACCGTCTATTCCTATAGTCTTTATTTACCTCGACAGATATTATGACCCTATCCACCAGTGACTCGTCTACGCGTAGTCTTGGTCATGACCATGCTTTGTGTAATAACCCTAATTTTAGTTAACATTATTTAGAACATTTAATTGAGTAAATTAAATAAGATAATGTAAAAAGTTAAGGGAGATTTGTAAACTAAGAAGAAGCCATGCCTTAATGAATGTGTTAATAAAAGGGAAACTAAACATAATTAAGGAGGAATACGATGAGGGTAAAATGGGAACAACCTTTATTCCTACCGTTCTCTCCACTTCCTCATTCATTCTACATTCACAAACTAAACTAAAACAATACTAAGCTTTGGCCGGCCACCATAAAGAAGGTTTAAAGGGAAGATAAGCTAGGATTCAAGTAGAAAGCTTGAAGAAATCAATCTAAGGGCAAATCTCAACCTTCTTAACACAAAGCCAAGGTGAATAATTAGTTTACATCTCATGTTTTGATAATGATTTCGGTTTAAAGGAATATAGTTAGATTGCATGGAATTCCTAGTAGTATAGCAAGCGACAGAGATTCCTTATTCACTAGTGAGTTTGGAAGAGTCTACAGGATACTTTAGGTACCAAGCTCAATATGAGTACCTCTTACCATCCGAAAAAAGATGGGCAAACAGAGAGTTAACAAAATCTTAGAGGATTTGTTAAGAGCTTGTGTACTAGGTTTCAGAGGATCATGGGAAGACTATCTACACTTAGTCGAGTTTTCATATAACAACAGTTATCAGACTAATATAGGGATGTCACCGTTTGAAGCTTTGTACGAAAGGCCATGCAAATCTCTACTTTGTTGGTTAGAGACCGAGGATAGATTAGTTCTTAGTCCGGATTTGGTTAGGGAAGCTGTAGAAAAGACTGAGTTAATTCAGGCTAGAATAAAGGAAGCTCGGTCTAGGCAGAAGAGTTATGCTGATAAGACACAGAAAGACTTAGAGTTATCAATTGGGGATCATGTTTACGTAAAAGTGTTACCGATGAAAGGTGTGATCAGATTTGGAAAGTCAGGAAAATTGACACCAAGATTTGTTGGACCATTTATTATTATAGAAAGATTGAGAAACTCGTGTATATGGTAGAGTTACCAAATAGTTTGGTAGGAGTCCACAATGTTTTCCATATTTCTCATCCAAAGAAGTGTATTCGAGATCCAGAGACTACTATTACACCGACTGTGTTATAAGATCTGGTAGTGGAACCATATATGACTATAGTGAGAAAACTAGTTCCTATAGTTGCAAGAGATGAGAAGAGACTAAGGAACAAGAAAGTCAAATTAGTCAAAGTCCAGTGGAGTGACGATGAGAGAGACTATGATTGGAAAACCGAGAGCAGGATTAGGGACACTTAGCCTGACTTGTTTGATGGTATGTTTTACCTTTATTTTTATTATTGTGGGTAACTTATCGTAATTTCGAGGACGAAATTCTTTAAGGAGGAGAGTTTGTAATGACCCTAATTTTAGTTAACATTATTTAGAACATTTAATTGGGTAAATTAAATAAAATAATATAGAAAGTTAAGGAACTGAGATTTGTAAATTAAGAAGGAGCCGTGCCTTAATGAATGCATTAATAAAAGGGAAACTAAACATAATTAAGAAGGAGGAACATAATGAGGGTAAATGGGAATAGCCTTTATTCCTATACCCTAAACCCGTCCATTCTCCCCACTTCCTCATTCATTCTACATTCACAAACTAAAAAAAACAATACTAAGCTTAGGCCGACCACCATTAAAAGGTTTAAGGGAAGATATGCTAGGATTCAAGTAGAAAGCTTGAAGAAATCAATCTAAGGGCAAATCTCAACCTTCTCAACACAAAGCCAAGGTGAATAATTAGTTTACATCTCATGTTTTGATAATGATTTTGGTTTAAAGGATAAATCCGTTTATTTGCAAGTTATATGCCATGTTATAGTGATTAAATGATTATATGATTTAAGTTGATGATTTATAGAGTTTTAGTAAGAATTTTATGATATGTTTAGATTAGAAAACCTTTCATATGACATCCAAATAAATTGCATTTTTGATATATGGTCAAAAATATTATTTTAGAAGTGGGTTTTAGGTTTCATAATTTTCTAATTATGTATGGATTTATTATTAATTTTCTATGAGAGAAAATAGTTAATTTCGGGTTTAAATTATTTAAGGCAATTAAATAATGTTTTCGGTTTTGAAATTTATATATGTTAGAAAACATATTTAATGCGAATTATTGTGACTTTTGAGGATTTTTCCTAAGTGTTTTACTATGGTTAATAAATTTTTAAGCTTAAATGTTAAATTGTTTCAAATAATCCAAATTTAAAATGTTTTACTATGCTTGGATTATAAAGTGGATAGTAATATTATATCTAAATGCTTGGATGGAGAGGTGGATTTATATAGAACATGTTCAATTCAGATGGTAAATCTAAGCTTGGTTTGTGTAAGCAGTTGAACACTGGAGTGATTCATAGGGTTGATAATGTTGTTATGGACGGTATGGCTGGAAATGCGATGAAGTCAATAGGTTTAGATGGTGATATGGTTTACTGTGTTGTTGATATGCACAAGGATGTGGTTGTGAGTAGTTTGGCCAACTGTGATGTTTCACTAGTTGAGGAGGATATGCTCACGGATTCAGGCGTGGAGGAGGTTCTATCTTAGGCAGAGGGGTTTTAGAATGTTGATGATAATCATTTCTGTGATTTCAGACAGTTTTTAGGCAGTCAATGACATAGGTGTTAATGTTGATATGGATGAGTTCTTAGAAAGAAGAGTCTAAAATGCAATTCCAGTCTATGATATTGATATGCACAGAGTTATGTCTGAAAACAGGTTGCCCATTTTTGTTATGTTGATGAATGGGGAGGACATGCACAAAGTATCTGGTGTGTCAGAGTTTCAACCTGATATGGATGAGTTCTCAGAAAGAAGAGTTTTAGATGCTAAGCCTGTCACTGATATTGGTATGCAATGGGATATGTCTGAAAGAAGGTTGTCTAATTATGATGTGTTGATGAATGGGGAGGACATTCAAGCAGATTCTGGTGTAATTGATCTTCAACCTGAGACAATGGAGATTCAAAGTGATGATGTTATTCATGCTGTGGATTCGGTCAGATTTCAAACAGAGGATGGCTTAAATGTTACTGCTGATGATGATTTACAACACACATCAAGAAATTCATCAGTTGTTGTTAATGATCGTAGAATTGATGACAAAGTTTCATTTTTATCTTCTTCGACTATGAGAGGTAGGCGTAGGAAATTTGTTGCTATCGGTGGTGTTGTTTGTCGTAGTGCCAGAGTCCGTAATGGTCATTCTTCGTCTATGGGTAAGTATCTTGATTTGAGTGCTATGAGTGGCACTACGAATTCAGGCTCAGGTATGGTTTTTGTTTTAGGCAGTACTTATTCTTTATATGCTCTAGGTAGTTCATCCACTAGTGAGTTTTGTCAGTTAGCTAGGGATACTGCTTTTGTTTTTACTGGTGATGATATGGATGTTGCTTACATTAGGAGTAGAGAATTGGAGAGGGTTAGATCATTTGGATTATGAGGATTATTGGCTGGAATATTAGAGGCTACATGATTTAAATAAATGTGATAAAATTAGAGCATTTTTTAAAGATTATTTTATTGATATTGCCCTTTTACATAAAAAAATATATTGTCCTGATATTCGTTTTTATAGAAGATTCGGTGGCTATCATTTTAGACATTGTGCTTGTTTACCTTCAATTGGAGCTTCTGGAGGTTTACTAATAGGGTGGCATGATAAATCTTTTAAACTTCTTCAAACTATTACTAAGCAACACTCTTTACATATTATTCTCATTAACCTTAGAGATAACTCTTTATTAAATATATCTAATGTTTATGGTCCAAAATCGAAAATTGGTCGTCGAGTTCTATGGAATGAATGTCTAAAATTTTGATCATTCGCTCCTGGATCTTGGATTATGGGTGGGGACTTCAATGTTATGCGTTTTTTAGGGAAGCGTTCACCCAAGGAAGGGAATTTCTCTTTTATGGAAGAATTTGACCAATTTATTATTGATACCAATTTGATTGAATTGCCACTAACTAATAGAGATTTCACTTGGAGTAATACTAGGGAGTCCCCTTCTATGGCTCTTCTAGATAGATTTTTCGTTAGTGATGAAATTGAAGATAAATTTCCTATTTGTAGAGTCTCTGGTTTACTATATACTTATTTTGATCATTGTTCTATCATCCTTACGTGTGATCATCATAAAATTGTTAATAAAACTTTTAAATTTGAAAAAATGTGTTTATTAGAATCTAATTTCCCTAATCTAATTATAAATAAATGGATTTCAATGAATTTTTATAATATCATAAATTCATGCAAAAAAATTTGTTTTAAACCTTAGGAGTCTTAGGAATTTTCTTAAAAATTGGAGTAAGAATGTATTTGGCAGTATTAAAATCAAAAAAGATAATTTACTTTTTGAAATGCTTAAAATTAATAAGATAGAAGATACTAGACAACTAAACCTTGGAGAGCATAATGTTCTCGCTAATTTAAAAGAAGAGTTTAATTCAATTTTAGAAAAAGAGGAGGTTACGTGGAAGCAGAGATCTAGAATTCAATGGATTAATGAAGGTGATGATAATACAATTCTTTTTCATAATTTGGCTAATGGTAGAAAACGTAGCAACACTATAAATTTATTTTTTTGAATAATATTGAATTGGTTGATTAAAGGGATCTTAATAAGGCATTTACTGATTATTATAGGGATATTTTTAGTAATAAGAATAAACATAGAATAAATGTTAGATGGAATGAACTTTATCCTATTGAATCTAGAATTAACCTTTCTGACTTTGATAATCCTTTTTCTGAAGAGGAGATTTGGAAGGCTATTAATGACATGCCAAGTGATAAAGCCCCGGGTCCCGATGGTTTTCTATTTTATTTTACAAATTATTTTGGGATGTTATAAAATTTGATTTAATTAACATGTTTATTGAATTTTATAATGGGAAATTACAATTAGGAAGATTTAATTTTGCAAACGTCATTCTATTACATAAAAAAATCGATGGTAATAATTTAAAAGATTTTAGACCAATTTCTTTGATTAAATATTCCGTTAAAATTATTTCTAAAGTTTTAGCTAATAGACTTAGCACAAGAATGAATGATCTAGTTGATTGTTCACAAACCGCTTTCATTAAGGGTAGAAATGTCACAGATGGAGTGGCTGCTGTTCAAGAATACATTAATCACTGTTGTAAGAATAACATTACTTGTGTACTTCTAAAACTGGACTTTGCGAAAGCTTTCGACTTGGTAGATTGTGATTTTCTTATTGATATGTTACTGGCTAGAGGTTTTAGTTGTAAGTGGATTGGTTGGATTATGACTTTGTTAAAACTGGTAATTCTAATATAATGGTTAATGGTATTTTAGGAAATAAAATACAATTTAAACATGGCTTAAGACAAGGTGATCCTTTATCGCTTCTCTTGTTTAACTTAGTTACAGATGTTTTCGTTATGATAATTAAAAAAGCTATTGGTAATGGTTCTTTAGGGTGTGTTAGTACTGAAATCTCGCTTAATGGTCTCTTTGTTCTTCAAGTTACAAATGATACCTTATTATCTACTTCTTATTTTCCTAATCATGTCATTACCCATAAATTTATTTTATACAGCTTTGAACTTCTTTCAGGTCTTAAAATCAATTTCGATAAAAGTTCAATTTTAGTTTTAAATGATGTTGATAAGGTTGAAGGTTTAGTAGCTAATATGCTTAATTGTAAAACCATGAATTTCCCTATTGATTATCTTAGATTTTTGATTAGACTAACTAAACTTAAGCATGATGACTAGCTAGATAAAATCAAGAATAGAATTTCTAATTGGAATGAGAGGTTTTTATTGAGAGCGGGTAGATTAGTTCTCATCAATTCTGTTTTATCTACGCTTCGATTTATTAGATGTCTATGCATCTTTTCCCTGATTAGGTGATCAATAAAATTGATAAAATTAGAAGGGATTTCTTATGGAGCGGAGATAATACTAGCAGTAGTCTAAAATGTTTAGTTAACTGAGAAACAGTTTGTAAATCGAAAAAGGAGGGAGGATTAGGTGTTATAAATTTACGTAATATGAATTTGTCCTTATTAGGGAAGTGGTTATGGAAATTTAAGGATTTAAATGATAATTCTATTTGGAAAGAGATTATATCTAAACATTATTATAATGGTAGTAATAATTTATATCAAATTACACCTTCAATTAACAATAAATTGTTTAACTTTTGGAAATCAATTTTAAAATGTCATGAGATTTATAACCTTGGTACTAGTACGATTGTTCATTTAGAAAATAATAGTACTTTTGGCACGATTGTTGGTTATTTTTCATTCCTCTTAAGGTCGAATTTAAAGAGTTTTTTGAAATTTGTAACTTCAAAAATACTTTAATTAAAGATGTTTTTCTCCAGCCCTCTTGGAACTTTATCTTTAATAGAATCTTAGAAGGTGCATCTCTTAGAAAATTTTCTCTATTATGTGCAAGATTAAATTTATATAATATTGATAACGAAAATGATATTATTAGTTGGGAATGGGACAAAAGTAATAAATTCACTTCAAAGTCTTTGTATAAATTTCTTAATTTCTCGGGCATTACTAATAACTCTTTTAATCTTATTTGGAAGACAAATGCACCTCCAAAGGCTAAGATTCATATGTCGTTAATCATGCATTGGAAGCTAAATACTATTGAACTTTTAAAAAGAAAGAATTTACAAATTGATAATAAATGTACTCTTTGTAAATTGTATTTTGAAGATATTTATCATTTATATTACAATTGTACGGATACTTGCTACATTCTTAATAATAATCTTAAAATCTTTAACTTTATTCTTACAATTAAAGTTACTAATTGTGATTTTTACTGGAATAACTTAAAATTTAAATTTAAAAAGGGAAATAGATTTTTATTAGATACTTTATTCATTATAATTTGTTGGTATATTTGGTTTGAGAGAAACCAAAGGCTATTTAATAATAACAATGGTTATATTAATAGATTGATTTTTATGATACATCATTTTGTTTCAATTGGATCTCAAATCCAAAATATAGTTTGGCTAAAAATAATCTTTTTAAAGATTATCTTAATAAGGTTAGAAAAAACATTATGCTTTTTAAACGAAACAATAATATTTTTAACATTGATAATTACAACATTAAAATTTATTCGAATTCGAATGATGATTTTACTAATTTTCATAATGTTCTTTTGATCAAAGGAGCATAATGTTTCTTTAAAATTAGTTTATTTGTTGCTTAATGAGTTTTTCATCCTTTATTGTCTTTCTATTATTTTAGTTTCTTTACTATCTTATGTTTTTATCTTTAGTTTTTGTACTTTTATTTCATTAATACATATGTGTATTATTTTTATATTTTAGTATAGTTCCATCTGCTGATTCATGTTTAGGCCAAAATTGGTGCTAGATTACTATTTGCAGGTTTTCGGGATTGCTGTCGCCAGGATTTCAGTGAGGCGTTCATTCTGGATCATCCGAGTTTGCAGTGAGGCGTTCATTCTGGATTGTCCAAGTTTGCCGTGAGGTGTTCATTCCAAATCATCACGTTAGCTATGAGGCGTTTATTCTAGATCATCCACGTTTGCAGTGAGGCATTCATTCTGGATCATCCGTGTTGCAGTGAGGCGTTCATTCTGGATCATCCATGTTTGCCATGAGGTGTTCTTTCTGAAGCATCCACGTTTGCAATGAGGCGTTGTTTTTCTAGTGGAGCTGCTGATTGATCTCATTTGTGCACTTGGTTGCACCTTGGACTTTTTTAGGTACTTCTAACACTTCATTATCGGGCGGTGGCCTTGCCGGAGTTTGATATTGAGGTGTAATGGGTGGTGGCCTTGCCGAAGCTCATTGAAGAAGTTACTTGAGTTTGTTTTTCTTAGTTTTTTCTGTATTATGTTTTGTCACCTGCCAGGCATGTTGGCAGCTCCTTTGTTTTTGGTGATATACATATATATGTACATGTGTGCTCTCCTTTACTTTACAGGATCACACATTTCTCTCAAAAGAAATCCTAATTGAATTCGGCAGCAAATTCTATAAAAGGGAATAGTTAAAATTTTATAAACCAATAAGATTTCGACAAATGTTAGTGGTATGTAAAAATGAATTTCTTTAAAAGGTTAAAATGCAGTTTTTATTAAAATTACATCTTTGCCACTACCCTTGATAGCTTCCGACATCCTACACCCACATAAAACCCCTACCGTGCCCATTTGAAACCAACATACACGGTATCAATTCATTGGTTTGTAGTGTGTTGGAGATATGCAAAAGGGAGGATGGTGTAGAAGGCATGCATTTGAACAGGGTGAAGTTGTCTTTCAAAGCTTTCTAAACTATAGACATGCCTTTGTTTAGAAGTGTGTTTCGAAAGAGTTGCCACTTTGAACCCTTTTGATACCCTAGCTGCCACACCAAGATTTTCGCCCTAGCTAGAGATCGCTTTTATAACCCTTAGATCGATGAGTGCAGAAGGTAGGTTTCGAACCAATACCCCGCCATAGCCATTGAACCGCTTTCCTTTTAATCTATACATGCGAAAGGGAAGGTGCCACACCTATACCTTTCGACATGGTTAAGACCGATTTGCTTTAAGGCATAAGTATACAAGCTAAAGCATGTTGCCGTCATCCTAGGTCTTTCGAAAGGATAGCTTTCGAATGTTTACCCTTTTTATACTTTGCAGTTTGTTTTGTTTTCAAACAATGGTTTCGAAAGAAATACTTTTAATTGGTTACGAAGCTAAGTTTCCATAACTTTTATTTGAAACCAATGCATTCAAAAGGAATGTTCTTAAGTGTTTTGAAAGATATGTTTTTAAGTGTTTCGAAAGGAATGTTTCCAAGTGTTTCAAGAGATATGTTTAATGGTTTTGAAAGAGGATGTTTAAGATTTTAATTAATGATTTTGAAAGGTCTATGTCTATGTATTCAAAAGGAAGGTTTTGGCCTTTCAGCCTAACGTTTTCAAGGTTAAAGTAATTAACTTGTTTCAAATGGATAGATAACTCTATTGATTTTAGGTTTTCATCAACATTGTTTTATAAAGAATATATCATGGCATAAGTATTTTGAGTAAAGCAAAGAGTATGATTTCCTTGTTTTACAAAGATATGATTTGAAGGGTAAATCATTTATAAAGAATGTTTACAAGGAAATGAAATTTGAATAGGGTGGTCAACCCAGATATTTGTTAAAAGAATGACTTAGATTTTAGAATACTAGATGAGACTGGTGTGGGGTCGCATCCTATACTTTAGCTAGTAGCCCCTAGCTAATATAAGTCCAAAATTCCAGTGTGAATGGCTTTGTCACGGGTAAGATTAAAATGATGTTACACACAAAAAGGAATACACAGAGTAGAGATAGGTTATTGGTGAGCCGCAAAACCATTAGGATCAGTTGACCCTAGGAGAAGTAAGTTAAGGATAGACCATCCAGTATGGTGTCTAACAGAAGTTAGAATATTTATTATGTCTGGTAGGCCCGAGTCTGCCAGTGATTTATATTCAGCCTGATAAAACTATAATTTTCGGACGGATAGTCCATCGGTTACTTGATTTATATGCATATATGTTATTGCTATTATTGTTATAATCAATTTGATTGCAGGATTTTGATTTACAAAAGATATGGTTTTAAAATAATATTAGTGAGGGGAAACCCATTCCGCTAAGCGGGTGGTCTCACTTAATATCAGTAAACCTAAATGTAATAGAATTATTCACACCAAGCTTTATGTCTGACTCGGAGTTTATGATTTTTCTTAAACTTTCGAGTGCTCAAAATTTAATTTGAGTGGATTGAGATTTAAGGTACTTCAGGTTTCAGTAGGTGATGAATAAAGCTTCCAAAGATGTGCAGGAAGCAAAGCTAGTTATGTAGGAGTTATTTGGTATTATTTCCACTGTAATGTATTTATGACTGATATGTCTATCTATCTAGTACTCTGATCGTCCAAGTGGGCATCTTCATTTGTTGCTCTTGGTGTAATTTGTAATAATTATATTTGTTCAAAACCTGGGAACCGTACTTTGGGATTATGTAATTGAATATGAAATATTGATTTGAAATGTAATCAGAAAAGAAGTTTTGAAATCTGTGTTGATTTTATTTCATATTCTTGTGCTTCTGATATTATGGATACCATTAACATTACCGTATTTTATCCCCGAAAGTTAATACTACAGATGACTACAGCATCTGTAGCAGTTAGCTTCGGGCCTCAAAATAGGGGATGTTACACTTTGCCCTTAATGGTAAAGACCGCTGCCTATGCGACACAAGGGGGTACTAACTACCAATCCTGAGATGTGCATCAAATATCATAACAATGGTGTCGTAGATCTGGGATGTAACGACCCAGAATTTATGTCATTTGAAATTCGTATATTTAATTGATTTTAAATATTAACAAGTAAGTTTTATAAGCTGAATAAATTATATTTCGAATATAGAGGTTTAATTGGATAATTAAATCGATAATTTAATATTTGAAATTCCAGAAATAATTGAAATCCGAATTAAATGTGTATAAAAATGATTTATAAAGTTGTAGTAAATCATATTGAAGTTAGAACGATGTTATAGAACTTTTAAAATTGAATTAAAAGTTAAATTGTGAAAATTGAATATTTTAATATTTAATTGACTAGTGAAATAGTCATTTTTCAAATAGTCTCGGATTTCAACGAAACTAGTTTCATCGGATCCGTAATGTTATATTATTGTAAGATTTCAAATTTCATGTCAATCGGATTTACGGTTTATCCGGGGCAAGCTGAAACGCATAGGAATCGTTTTAA
This sequence comes from Allium fistulosum, assembly GCA_030737815.1. NCBI lineage: Eukaryota > Viridiplantae > Streptophyta > Magnoliopsida > Asparagales > Amaryllidaceae > Allium > Allium fistulosum. The sequence continues at coordinate 75,705,964 of CM060903.1, forward strand.
TCAATTTAATTTAAAATTGATCGTTTATTTTTGTAACACGCACATACGACCAAATTAGCTCCCGAAACACATTCCATTGTGTCCGGAACGCGGGTAAAACCCTAGAAACGTCAGCCGGCACGCTTCGTTTGGAGTTCGAAAAATCTCGAGTAAATAGTGTTTTGGCAATTTTCTATAAAAGGCCCCCATTATTCTCATTTTTCACTAAAACCCTAAGCAACTAGGGTTAGCCGCCACTAGTGAAACCGATGGCCAGAAAAGCACGATCCTTCTTCCCTTATTTTATTCCAATCCGTAAATCTACTCGAGAAACTTCCAACACGAGATTTGTAGAGCGTATCAAGATCTTGAAATCCTTACAGAGATGATCGAACTTGGAGCAGGGAATCAATGGCAAATCGAGCTCGAACGGCTGCTATTCGTACACGTTTTACAAGGCTAGGGGATGACCGGACCTGCCGTGGTTCATGCCGATGGTGGCACTCGCGAGGGGCTTCGATGTGAAGCTCGTCGATCGACTTCAAATGCGACGTATAGGGCACGACCATCAGAAATCGTTCGTGAGCTATGGGTTCTTCACGCGATCGAAACCTGGGAAGAAGATGAACGTGCGGCCCAGATCTGGGGCAAAGAAATTGGACGGCTGAGATTAAGCAAGGGTTTGAAAATAAAATAAAATTGTAAATTATTATCTTTTAAAATCGTATAAACTTCTAAATACCATAACTTTGTCATACGAGGTCCGTTTCTGACGAAACAAATTGCATTGGGTTCATTTTGTCGAGCACTATGCAATGGAGCTGGTTTGGAGTCGATTGGAGCCAGTGATAATTTCGGGTAAAATTAAACGCGTGTTTAATTTTATTCGAAACGAAACACTGCAACTGTTATCGGAAACTCAAGGTGAGAACTCCTCACTCAATCGAATTTGTTTCGATTTAAATTTTAAATAGTTAAATTTAAAATTGGTTGATTGTGTATTTGGATTGATGGTTGTCATTTGTTGCATTGAAATAGACCTTATACGCCGCATATTAAGCGGAAGTTATTATATTAAAAACATATACCGCGATATTCCACCTTGAAGTGGAATTGGTATTATATATGTATTTGGAGTTGATTTCCCGCATTATATAGCGGATGAGACCCTATTGCGCCGCATAATAGCAGATAGTATTTTATAAATCCCATATACCACGATATTCCACCTCGAAGTGGAATTGGTATTGTGCTAACATCTGTGGATGCAGGGAAACATGTTGGAGGGATCCAACTGGATTCCTCAAACATTTGAATTTGTTTCATATGTTGTGTGTTGATTATTTATAATCACCGTGTGATTGAAATTGTTGAAGGCTACGGTTTAGCCGGATATATTTTTGGTATCGTTGGATACCAAAAATAAATAAAATTGGATTTTCGAAATTCAAGTTGAAAATTTATCGAAAAATTTATTTTTGAGAATTGGATAAATTTAAAAGGAGTTTTAAAAAAGATAAAAGTCTTATTTTTGAACTATATTGAATTAAATTTCAAATTTTGGGAAAAAGGGCTTAGTAAAGGGATTTTTTTTAATATTATTTATAAGTTGAAGAATTTATTTAAAAATTTGGATTTTTAAATAGATTTGAAGAGATAAAGAAATTTATTTTAAAGAGGAAATAATTTGGAAATTCGTTGAAAATTTGATTTGGTTTTCTGAAATAAATTTGAAAATCAATTTGGAATTAATTGATTTTTAATTTACCATAACTAGTAAAATTGATTTATAGAAATTTATCTGACTTTAAATTAATCAGATAATTAAATTAATCCTACTTATGGATGTTTGGATTATATTGGATGTTGAATTGTTTGATATCTCCGATATGTGATGTTTTGTGATATATCCTATTCTGTGTTGTGATTTGTGATCAATTTATCTATGATATGAATATCTGTGATCTGTGGATTAAAGATAAGCGTTATAGTTTATACCGCTTATCAACTATATTTCTGTGTTCTGATCTGTGATGGTTGGATGTTGTTGCACTATTGTGTTAAACACCTGGACTACACCATACACACACCAATGTGGATTTCACGTGGAAATCAGTTAAGTCACAGATTTTTAACAATTCTAAAGATTAAATATTTGAGTCAAAAAAAATATAGTTTTGGAATTGGAATTGAAAGTTTTTGAAAACGAGATTCAAAAAAATAAGAGTTATTTTAAATAACTTAATAAAAATTGGAATTTAAATCATTTGATTTAAATTTTGAATTCAATATTTTGAAATTGAATTCAATGATTTGGGAACTATGGTCTAAAAGATTATGCAAGTATAAAAGGTGTTTATATGGGTTTTTTTACCATTTAAAATATGGTTTTGGAAATTTAAATTTAAATCCAAGTTTTATACTTGGATGGCTTTAACCTGTGTAATTGTAACCAGTTTATCCCAAAACGAAAACTATCTGTTTTCAAGTAATAATAGCTTTCATAAAGTGAAAAGATTTCCAATTTGTATCGAAACATTTCAAGTTGAAATGAAATTGTAAACAGTTTGGAAAAACTATGAATTAACCTTTGTAAAGATGATTAAGCTTTATCTTGAAATCAAAGAAGATTTTAAAAGGTGTATCTTTTATATTATAAAAGACTTGAATTGTGAATAGTTTTGAAAGCTATAAGTTAAATCTTGATTTAAAGATTTAATGGGTTAATCCAATTGAAATGGGAAATGATTTGGGAATCTGTGAAAGAATCTTTGTGAAATTGGGTGAACTTTGTGAAGTGAATCTTTTTTGTTTAAAGATTTGGAATGGTAATTTGTTTAAACCATTTGGAAGAAAAGTTTTGGGTAATAAGTTGTGACTTAATTGAAATCCTAATATTCATCTGTTTTAAAATATTGTGCTCACTATTCGGATTAGCCGGGAGAGGACCTTTGTGTCATATAACCCATTTCGAATTAGTGATACGACGATATGGATCGCATTGAAGACCGGTGGTGAAGACCAGGTATTTGTGAAAATGATACGATGACCTATCGATTATCTCTGCACCATTAACTACGGTATAGAGATTTCCTTTGTGATGGGAAGTTCGATCAGGATTGTGAATACCCAGATTGCAAGGGCTTCTTTGGAAGTGCCTTCGGTTCTGTTCGAATCCGGAACAGACTTGTATGGTTACATGTCTGACATTACATTTTGAGATATAAAGCCGATTTCTTTAAAATACATTTCTATTGGCGGCGAAGAATTTATTCTCTTAGCTTAACACCCTTCTCTGAGACGTATGAGCTCAGAGGTTATGTAGTTGAAGGTTATCAGCGATATATTCCCAATTTGGTAATGTGGCATGCTGAGTGTTGCTGTGTGATGATTATTTATTGATCATTTGTTGATCAAAGCGTGGATTTGTGAAAAAGCGTAGCTTTGTGGACGAGACCTCTTCGGACCTTACAACCCGAAAATGGTCGAAAAAGGAATGATGCGGCAAGGTTATGACTGTCGCTCCCTTTAGGGTATGTCATTTCCTTCTGGAAAAGGGTGGTATCAGGTATGGAGCCCTGGTATTTAATCTATGTGGTTGCTCCAATCTCATTTACTGTGTGATTGTTGCTGTGTGATCGAGGCGCCTCGGATAAAGGTCCCAAAGGACCGGGGGTGGCATATTCGTGTAGTAGTTACCTAGTGTAAGGGGTAACCCGACCTTGTGTTGGCAGAGAGCTAGTTAGTTCTCGGGACGTCCATCCAGAGGCGTACCCATGTGGCAGTAGGAAGTTCCTTAGCCTTACCATTTGTAGGAAATCCAATTCCCAATACGAACCTTGTACGGTTTTAGTTGTAGAACCTGCCATTTACTTATGGTGGTCACCACTGTTTAGATGGTAGCTATAGTAGGCATAGTTCGGAATGTCTATGCTAGCTAAGATTAATATTATACTTTCGAAATGTTTTTCTGCACTATGCACTAATAGTAATAATCCAATGATTTTGCGTAGTAAGCATGTTTGACCATCATAAGGAGAAATCTCCTCCAATTTTGCGTTTGCATTGTGTGTGTGGCGGGAGGCCTTATGGTAGTTTCATTTTCCAAAAAGTATTGCGGATGTCTTTTACTTCCTTTGTTGTTGTTTTAAAGATAATAACTGTTTTAGTTCTCACACCAGTCCCATGACAGACCTGGAGTTTATTGTTCCTTTCCTAAACTCTGGGTGCCCATAATTTTCCACACAGGCAGCCTAGAGTTAGGTTATCAGGTCATTTTGGATTTCAAGAGGCTTTGGAGCTCGAGTGGCGAGCTGGATGGCGAGACGTATCACTTGTATATGATATTATTTATTCCGCTGTGTATTCTGTATGAGGACAAGTTTGTATAACTATCCATTGATGTATTGTGTGTATATTGACTCTGATGATGTAATGTACAAACTGATATAGTTCTTGATTTAAATATTATTCATTGATCTATTATATGTTGTTCCGCTGCAAATGTGAGATTCTGATATTGTTTCCGTTGTTTCTTCTTTCTTTCTTTCTGTCTTCTTCTACCTCTTCTTTTTAACCATAACAATTCGGTTTTCCGGCATTCGATTGGTCGGCGGTTGATACAGAGGACGTATTAATGTCGATTTTCGGAGTTCGAAAATCCCAAAACGTTACATGGGACGCGACCCCACGATCAGGCAGCCAAGGTGGATACTGGCCAATCTGTTTCACTCTTGAATAATAAAGGAAGCTGGAAACAATGTGGATGGTAATATAGTACTCCTACCCTATAGCTTCACATATCTCTAAAAGCTGGCCAACACACCACTCACATTAGTCAACACCTGACTATACGATACTCCACACCGAATATCATATATATATGTGTGTATGTATGTATGTATGTATGTATGTAGTATGTATGTATGTATGTATAAGTGAGGCCGACATACAACTTACATAAGGTAATACTTGACTATGACTATACGATACTCCACACCAAGTATCACATACACACATGAGTATATTCCATATTTGAGTGGCATTTGCTTACAAAGAATAATTAAACAAATAACATGACGGCGTCCCATACCACCGCTTGTTTTTTAGATAATTATTCAATGTTCATAAACTATATTAGATATCTCTATATGACAAGTCTGATGAATAACCTGAAAGTGTTACCGAAAGTCTTATACCAGATGGTATCATTAATCCGTTTATTCAAATTTCTCGTTACATAGAAATGAAATCTCACAAATCAAATAGAAGGATATCTTCACTGTATCATATCAAATCACAAGTCAAACCTATATCAATAGTGAATCATTCACAATAGCGAAATCTATATGAGAAACCAAAAAATGTAAAAATCATGCATAAAATCCCAATTTTAATCAAACATTGAAATAATAGAAATCGACAAAGTATTTCTTTAGCAATTAAATCAAATATTCAAATACATATGTATAACATTCAAATAAATTAATTTTATTTCTAACTATAAAATATAATTCCAAAATAAAGATTTAAATACCAAGATTTCCAAATCTTTATTTATATAATTTAAAACGTTCAAAAATTCTCTATAAATAATACATCCTTTATCGAAATCTTTCCAATATAAGATTTAATTACTCAAATTTATTTATAACTCCTTTTATACATATTTTCCAAACTCACTTTACAAATAAAAGATAATTATATAAACTATTCTATATTTTTCCTTAACTAAATAATATTTTAAAATAAAATTATAAACTAAAAAATAATTCTTTTCATTTTAACTTATTACATTAAACAGAATTTAATTAACTAAAAATTTATTTTCAAATATATTAATTATCACATTTCGAATTCAACTCTTTTATTTTATTAAAATTTATTTATTTATACACCGTAGAAAGCAAGACTATTACAGACTTCCCCTTTAATACAAGTGCGTCCTCGAAATTTCTTATATAGAAGTCAACAAGCACAATTCATACCCTAACTTTCATCGTAATCAACGCTCTTCTATCACACTCAACTACTCGCTCCTCTATGTAGCTCACACACTCCAACTCCTCTTATCGTATTGTATAATTTTAAATAGATGTGATTAATGGCTTTCTATTATTCACCAAGGAGAAATTTTGTGAAAATATTCTTAGGTGTCGGATTTTTCAAATTTTTTGACAGAGTCTCCTTTATACGAAGAGCATTACGAAAATCAAAACATAATATGGTTACATGATATACATCTCCAAAAGACATCCCAACATGGGGCATCTCAAAACATGGGAAAACAATATAATATCACATCATATATTCATTATACCACAGAAACATACCTTTATTTAGCATTTTAAGTAATTTACTTAACTATTAAGCAAGCATAAGTGAGCAAAAGCATGTCATCATTGCTAAATAGTCCATGCATGCTTCGTTTGTACCTATACTCAACTCAATCTTGAATATTAGCTTAATATAAGGATATAAGATAGATATAAATTCATATAATTTCAAGGCAACCTAGTATTCAAGTTTTAGCCATATTTCGACAAAATTTAAACCATTAAAAACTCAAAATTGGGCTATGATATCAAAAAGTGAGTTATTTCATAAGATTTTTGCTTTCCAAAACAACTCTCGGATAGCAAAAATGTCAAGTGCATTAGGAGTTATAGTATTTTTTTCACAAGAGGTAAAATCTGGAATTATATGTAAATTGCGGGTACTCTTCATAAAACATCACCTTTAGCCTTGAAAACATCAAATTATGGTGAAACACTTGTAATAAAAGCTGTTGTTTATGTTTAAGCTTTTTGAAATATGAAAAATCATCTCAATCGGACAAATCATTCAAAAGTTATGACTAAATGAGTTCAGCTCGGTTTTGGTAAATTTGCATTTTAGGACAGCAATGATTATTCATTGAAATTTACGTTTGAACCCTCACAAACTTCAAAATTTTGGAAAGTGATTAACAATAAAGTTTTTTCTTATGCCATTGTCTTATTAATGGATGAAGAATCGGCAAAATCGAATCACAACATGAAAAGTTATGGATATATTAGTAAAGAACTATAACCACTTTTCTTTTATAATTTTTTTCTTTCCATCATCAACTATATAGCACACTATTTCAAAATTTTCCAAGACTACAAAATAACTTTCTTTCAAACATATTTCCAAAATGTTTTTAATATAATCCATTAATCAAAATCTCACTTTCAAAAACATCTTCTGCCTACAAATTTTTTTTTTCCAATTTCATGTCAAAAGAGATTTTCAAAACATCTATTTTACTTCATAGTATTTATTTTGTTTTATTATAAATTAACTTCAATATATTTTCATTAGCATAAAAATCTAAATTTTATTTTCCATTCATCATTTTTTCAATGCATCACATTTTAAACATCTTCACAACGCGCATCCAAATCACAAACATCATATAATATAGCAGCCATTCAATCATAATACATCACAACCATGCTAATTTAAAATTAAAATATGTTTATCAAGCTTGCGACAATGTCACGCCATGAATTTAGTGGTCGACTTCGCCAATTGGCTGTTGTTAGTACCAAAAAGCGGCACAAACATCCAAGAAATTAAATAGAGAATGAAAATAAAGAAATCTAAATGGAAAATGAGTAAAAATAAGACACCAAACATTTATAGTGGTTCGGCCACTTATTGCCTATGTCTACTTGAGAATTCTATTGATTACATTGTTGTTTTGCAGGTACAGTTCTTATGGATTGGTGCAACTCCACGGAAGATTACAAAAAAATGTAATAATTGCAAGGAAGCAAAAAGATCCTCCAAAATGAACCTTCAACATCCTATCAATAGATGTTGGTCATTGGGAAATGCTCATATACGATCTCCACCACGATCTCCACGTTCCTCTAGTAGTTGGCCTTGAAGAGACATGGCCTTATCAGCAAAGTTGATGGATCGGTACTGATCCATAGGCATGGATCAATATCGATCCATAAGATCTTCTTATGGACTAGTTCCCATACTTTGTGATGTGGTGACTTGTTGTTTGCTTCATGATTCCCATCTTGTTTGCACCATTATGAGCTTGTTTCGGGGTCAATAAGATGGATCGGTGGAGAAATGGAGTTGCTGATTTTAAATGCTCGAGGAGATCTATAGAGAACCACATGCGATCGATCCAATGGGACCTCGAATAGGTTTCTGGCATCAACGCTTGTGAATAAGAGGAAGTTGGAGCAATTTTGGTGCAGTTCTATGGATCGATACCGATCAATGCGGATGGATCGGTACCGATCATCACTTAGATGGATCTTACTTTAGCATTTTCGGAATGGTCTCGATTCTATCTCGCGGTCTCAGTCGTACTTGGTTTTCGTTTGTCGAACTCTTGTGTGAATTTACTTAAGCAGTTAAGCTATTAAATTTTCATGAATGCTATGGTGATGACACAATTGAGTGTAGGCATCTCCAAGATGTTATCGAGAAACTAATTCGGGAAAGGAAGCTACATCAATTTGTTAAAGCCTCGCAGGATGGTGGGCATGGGACATCTGACCCAATCGAGGATAAGCAGCGCATAAGGCTAAGGAGCCTGTGCGGACTAATGGAAGATTAGTGATCAATATAATAGTCGGAGGACCATATCCAGCTGATAAGAGCTGGCACGAGATGGAGTGCTATGCTAGCGCAATCAAGCATATGAATTTTGAGTGTTGTTCAAGTATAAAAGATGGGGCTCCAGCAAAATAGCAGCGTACAATGACAGATGACATTGTATTCAGAAATAGAAATATAGACAAGGTGGAGGCACCGAAGATCGACCCAATGGTCATTTCATCCATAATTGGCCCTGCCTTAGTGAGGAGGATCTTGGTTGAGCTGTGGAAGTTCCATAAATATAATTTTGAAAAAGGCTTATGATCAAATGAGGATGGAAGCCAAGGACTTGAAACTGTCTAAAGCCCGCATTCATGGCTTAACAGTGCATCGACCGAAGCTGTCGGTTATGTCAGATTACCTATGGAATTGGGAGAAGGTGACCATATGAGAGTGCAGATGTTGCCATTTGTTGTTTTGGATGTTGAATCTCCATATAATGCTTTTCTAGGCCGACTGGCCCTAGCTGAATTTTGGGCAGCTCTTGCTCTATGGTGTTTATCTTTGAAATTCCCAACTGACAATGGCATGGGAGTTGTGCATGGAGATCAAGTGACCGGACGTGCCTGCTATGTGGCTGAGTTGAGGGATGCTCCGTAGAAGAAGAAAGGTAATGGTGTGGACAAGTCTCTCTGCATCCAAGCCACTGAAGATTGACAACCAGCGCTTGGACCTTGGCTTAGGTGCTACAATCGGTTCTATAAGGACATAGATCCAAGGGATGATAAGGAGAAGCCCAAAGAGACCAAGGCTGCACTGGTGAGCTAACGATTAACATCACGGTCAGCCACGATGACCCGTCATGGGTCCTAAAAATCGGATCACAGCTCAGCCCCTGACGATGAAAGAACTTGCTGGTTTTCTTCGAGCGAATCTTGACGTGTTCGCTTGGACTCACTCTAACATGTATGGGATCTCGCCTGCCATTGCGAGCCACACATTAAATATCGACCCGATGCATGACCCGGTGAAACATAAAAGGCATGGCATGGATCCAGAGAGATATGCTGCATTTAAAGAGGAGGTGGATAGACTCAAAAGCAAAGGGTTTATTCGCGATGCCCTCTACCCTGAATGGGTATCCAATCCTGTACTTGCGAGAAAGGCAAATGGAAAATGGAGAACGTGCATTGACTATTCAGACTTAAACAAGGCATGTCCGAAAGACAGTTTTACCCTTCCAAAGATCGACCGGTCAGTGGACTCAACCGTAGGATATGAGTTGCTATCTTTCATGGATATAATCAAATCCCGATGCACATCTCCAACTAGGAGCATACCATCTTTATTACCGACGTGGGATTGTATTGCTATGTGGTAATGCCATTTAGATTGAAGAATGCTGGAGCAACTTATCAACACCTGGTCAAACAAATGTTTAAATATCAGATTGGGAAGACGATGGAGGTATATGTGGATGATATGCTCGTAAAGTCATGACGATTAAGCGACCATATTAGAGACTTAGCATAGATGTTTGATATCCTCCAATATTACAAAATGAAGATCAATCCTCTGAAATGTTCCATTGGCGTCGCATTAGAAAAATTCTTGGGTTTCATTTTCAATGCTCGTGGAATCGAAGCTAATCCCGAGAATTCGAGCAATTCGCAACATCCAGTTTCCAAAGACTATCAAACAAGTATAGATCCGAAATGGGAAGGTTGCCGCCCTAAGTCGATTTATTTCCGAAACTACTGATAAATGTGTTCCTTTCTTCGACTTGATTAGAAGAGGGAAATGGAATTTGAATTGACGTAAGATTGTGAAGACACATTCCTGGCATTGGTGAACCGCTTAGAGAGGCCTCCCATCTTGTCAAAGTCGGTGGATCATAAAGACTTGTATATATACTTGATTGTGTCGGTACACGCTATAAATGTCGCACTGTTTCGCAAGGAGAATCGAATCTAGAGACCAGTCTATTATATTAACAAGCAATTGACAGGAGCTAAAAGAAACTATCCAAAGATAGAGAAATTGGCGTACAGCTTGTTGATTGCTTCACGAAAGCTCTGCCCCCATTTTCAGGCTCATCCCATCAACGTTTACACCAATCAACCATTACGACAGGTCTTTCAGCGACATTGAGATGACTGGAAGATTACTGATATGGAACATCGAACCGAGCCAATTCAACATCACTTATCTCCCTCGGAGAGCCATCCAGAGACAGGCATTGGCGGACTTTATAGTAGAATTCACTACACAGGATGATCTCCCAAAGAGAAGTGGAGCCCTTACCATTCGATGGAGATGTATACGGATGAAGCATCCAATGATCGTTGTTCTGGAGCCGGAACCGTGCTAGTAACTCTAGAGGATCGATTAGTTTGCTACACTTTGAAGCTTGAATTCCCTGCAACAAACAATGAAGCTAAGTATGAAGCTCGGATTGCTGGATGTTTAACGACTAATTTTATATCGGTTTGGAAAATAGCCAAAAAAAATTAATTGAAAATAACCGCAAGTGCACGGCATTTAATTCTAGTACGTGGCAAATACGAGTCGATCCGCAGGGTATTGAAAATGATTTTAAAATTTCTATTCAAACAAATTAAACCAAGAATCGAAGTTGTGATTAGCTAAAAAATGAAAAAGAAAAGGCTAGAACAAAAGTGATTGAAAATATGAGATTACAAAACAATTTAGAGGCAAATTCACTATCATATTTTTACATAAATCAACACAAAAATAATTTATGATCTCTATTTTGATCTTAAGTGGAATTAGTGATGTATCTACCATAAGTATGGTTTATTTATGTTATTAATTAACATAACTTAAACCATCAAACTATAATACAACAACCAAAGCCACTTATGAATTCTTATGAAAATGAAGTCAAAGCAAAAGCTATTTTCAGTATGATCTATTTACTATTGCATATAGTAACATAGATCATCAAATTTTGATTCTACTTTAATTTCATAGTCAAAATTCAATTAGTAAAATGATGATGTAAATTGTGTTTATATTTGAGTAAGAATAGCCTATTTGCAAATACAATATAGGCTATCAAATTCATTTTTTATAAATTTACATCAACATTCACTTTACATGAAACATAAAAGAGACCATAAATCATAAAATATGTTAAATTTACATAATTTTAGAGAGCTCCGTTACTCCTAAATTGAAGGGGTTTAGCTACTCATTTGTATTATCATATCAACACATGTAAATTTCAACATTTAAACAAAAGCAAAGAAAGTAAGAGCTAATGAAAATAGAAAAAAGAACTAAGCTACTTGCATAAAAATAAAATTAAACTAAGTGCATAAAAGAGAAAGCTAATCTACTAACATGAGAATGAAGAAAGCATGTAAATAAAAAATGAACACAAAATGAAAGCGCATGTAGAAAAAGAAAGAAGCTTAGGAAGCCATTTTATTTCTCATTTGATTTGAAGCTACAACTTGCATTCTAATATGATAAGTAATTAAAAAAAAATCCATTACATGAACATAAGAGGGCTATTTATACATGCACAAAATCTTAATCCATATATTAGGTGGCTTCCCAAAATATCCTTTAGGAAGTGTGGCCAACAAGTTATCATTAGTCTCTAATTAATCCATCATCAAGTATGCATGTAACTTTAACCTCCACTAACTTGTGCATTAGCTCCTAACTATAGATTAAGGTAGTGGATAGGAGGGATCCTCCATGATGCATGAGTTGAATTATTTCCATTTTCATTCCTTTGTTTCCATCCTTGTGCATGCATATTTCCGTTAGAACATCTTCATATTTCCATCCAAAATTCCTATAATTAAAAAGAAAATGTGCAAATAAATATTCTCAAAATTAATTCATGCACAAAATTACTATTTTACCCCCACATTGATGTATGAATAATGACTTGAAAGCATATTTGAAATTTGGTTTTAAACATGTAAAAATAACCAATTATGACATTAATTTAAATAAAAATAGATTAAATATGGATGTAAAAATATGCACATTTACATGCACATCATTGGACTCAAACTTGCCATGGAACTGGGAATAAAATCTCTTGAAATCTTTTGCCACTTGGTAGTATACCAAGTCAGGGGAGATTACCAGAACAATGACTCACTTCGTACCTTATCCAATTTCAAGAACCATTGACTGACTTTGAGTACTATGACATCACGCACAATCCCCAAGATCAAAACAAAGAGGCCGACTCATTGGCAAAGTTTGCTAGCACCAGGGATGCACAATAAAAGGGTTTGGTTCCAATCAAAGTATTAGATGCTCCAAGCATAAACCAGATGGAAATCGATTGGATACTAGAGACAGAGCCTGAAAAGGAGTCATGGATGACTCCATTTAAATATTATTTGCTACGGGGAGTCCTTCCCTAACGAAGGAATGAACAATGACTCACTTCGTACCTTATCCTATTTCAAGAACCATTGACTGACTTTGAGTACTATGACATCACGCACAATCCCCGAGATCAAAACAAAGAGGCCGACTCATTGGCAAAGTTTGCTAGCACCAGGGATGCACAATAAAAGGGTTTGGTTCCAATCAAAGTATTAGATGCTCCAAGCATAAACCAGATGGAAATCGATTGGATACTAGAGACAGAGCCTGAAAAGGAGTCATGGATGACTCCATTTAAATATTATTTGCTACGGGGAGTCCTTCCCTAACGAAGGAATGAAAGATGATATATTCTTCGTAAAGCTTCGCGATATATCATTCAGGAAGGAGTCATGTATAGAAATGGTTTTTCCATTGCCTTTCTCCAGTGTATCACTCATGATGAAATAAAGCAAGTCCTAAGGGAAGTTCATGAAGGGGAATGTGGCGATCACACTGGAGGGCAAACCCTAGCAAAGAAAATACTCTGATATGGGTATTACTGGCCAACTATCAACCAAAATGCTATAATTACACTAAGTGATGCGACAAGTGCCAGATGTATGCGAAAGTTCTGAGAGCTCCACCGATGGAAATTACGCAAATGGTCAGTCCATGGACGTTTGCCACATGGGGAATAGATATTATCAGTTCCTTACCAATCTCTAAAGGTGGTGCAAAGTACGTCGTCATAGCAGTTAATTAATTCACCAAATGTGCCAAAGCGAAACCATTAGCCAGGATCACGATGAAGAAAGCAATCAACTTCATTGTCTAGAACATCATCTTTCATTTTGGCCTTCCACAAACCATAGTAACTGATAACAGAACTCAATTAGACAGCGTTGAATTAAAAGAATTCTACCGTCGGCATCATATTGAAAAGAGATTTGCGGCAGTTGCTCACCCTCAAGCAAATGGACAAGTAGAAGCTGTGAACAAAATTATAAAGTCCATTCTAAAGACACGTTTGGAAAAGGCTAGAGGCAAGTGGGTGGATAAACTCCCAACAACATTATAGGCTTATAGAACCACTCATAAGTCCACGACTAGTCATACTACATTTGCTCTTGCATACTGTTCCGAAGTCATCATTCCTATTGAACTCGAAGTCCCTTCTCATCGAGTGACCTACTACGACCCCAGAACGAATAGAGATCTCCTCTTAGAATCTCTAGACTTGGTAGATGAGAAATTCGAAGAAGCTGATTTGAGGGTAGTTGTATATCGGTATCGAGTCGCCCGATACCACAACAGTAAAGTCCGACCTAGGACCTTTGAAATCGGTGGTCTCATCATAAAGCAGGTTTTTCCTGTCCCATCACACATGAATCCTACCTGGAAAGGACCGTACATCATTGAACAAAGGCTTGTAGAAGGAAATTTCAAGCTAGCGACTATTGATGGCCTCACACTCCCTAGGGCGTGGAATAGCAAGCATTTACGATACTACCTCACTTAGTTTATTCTTTTTTCATTCGGTTGAATTTAATTTTCGAATTTGCTTTAGCATTGGATTTTCCATATATGTAATAAGAAAAGTTATGTCATTTTTTTTCCATTTCGCAAATTAAAGTTTGAAATTTCCTTCATATCTGTTATTGCTATAGCACTGCATGTTAGTTACGATACCCGACTAACTAATATTGGCATATCCGAGCAGGTTCTCAGAGTTTGGAGCCAGCTAGTTACACAAATTCATGACTTAACTAAACAAAATGATTGTGGTCCGATCGTTCATTTGATGATTCTTGCTCGCAACTCGATAGACGAAGTACCTAACGAGAAATGGATATGGCTTGACCATCTAATAATTAAATTAATCCCACCAAGTGATGGTACTAACATGAATCAAAAGCTATCGTGACATGACCGATCACTCGCTAAGTCAAATCCTAGACTTGAGAGCAAATTAATCAATTAAGGAAAGTACGGTCCGACTTTTTTTCAAAATAACTCTAATTCTCCAGAGCGTGGACTGGAGTGCAAACACAAGTTGGGTGCGATCCGATTACCCGCCAACTAAATCTTATCCCCAAAGTGCGGATATGAGTATAAACAAATAGATGAGTGCGGTTCGACCACTCATTATTCCATAAACTCCAACCTGAAACCGACAAGAGGAGTATAGACACGCTAAGGATGGAGTTCGACCATCCACTATCTAACTTCGTTAACCCAAGACTGTGGCAGCAGTATAAGCACTTAAACCGCTGAATCCGATGGCATAACACCAGTGCTCGAGCCGAGTGTTTCATAAAACTTGAGGCCACGACCACATAGAGGCCTTGAGTAAAAATTAATAGACGATTATCCGAATTAACAAGCATTGAATTACAAGTGCGGTGAATTGAAAATGGAATAGCTTAACTACTTAAGTAAATTCACATAAGAGTTCAACAAAAGTAAAAGAACTTTATTGACATAAGCTTGGAAATTCAAGTACAAGTATTCACAGCAAAGGAATCAAAAAACAGAGGCCGATCCCATACAAATTTGGCCAACAAAACCCAAAAACTAGAGAGCATGAGTGCACGCAATGAATCACCACATGATGTACGTACATTGGTTTTTACAAATGTACATCATGTGGTGGCGGAGAAGGCAACTTCTCTTAGCTTAACACCCTTCTTGAGATGTACGAGCTCAAGGGTTGTATTTTTGTGGAAGGCAATTAGTAGTCAACGGAAATGTCAATGTGGCATTCAAAGATGATGTGATATGTGATATGTGAAAGGTAATCGATACCTCTTTTGGCCTGACTCCTGAAAAATGACTGAAACAAGGATAAAAGCAGCAAGGCTCAGTGGGACGCTCCCATTAGGAGATGTCATCACTCTTCTAGATATATCTTCACACGCTATGACGTCGTGTATCTGATTATTGTTGATGTATGCTTGTAGCCATGGATTTTAGGTCGGTAATGACCCAAGTGATGACATATTCGGTACTATTCAGGAAGAGGTAGGCCGGTCTTGTGTTGGTTTAGGCGCCCAGTATCTGGACCCTAGATACATCCCTCTAGATGTGTACCGAGTTTTGGAAAGATAGTCCCTTCACC
The DNA here is from genome assembly GCA_030737815.1 of Allium fistulosum. Taxonomy (NCBI): domain Eukaryota; kingdom Viridiplantae; phylum Streptophyta; class Magnoliopsida; order Asparagales; family Amaryllidaceae; genus Allium; species Allium fistulosum. The sequence goes on from CM060903.1 coordinate 75,722,012, forward strand.
TAGTCATTTGTATGGAAATCCAAATCCAATACGTGCTTGCCATTTTCTATTGTAGAAAGCCTTGTATTACAAGGTGTATGTTGGAATTTAATAATGTAACAATTTCAATTATTTTAATATTATTTGTATAATGGACCCTATTATAATATAAGAGAATTTAATATGAAATGTTTTGGTTATCATAAGGTAAAAACCTTATCGGTATTTATTTGCGACGTGGTCTTACGAGACACCCTTTTGTTTTGATAAAGAAAAGTTTTAGTAATCTTAAAACTTTAAAATTCAGTTGAGATGTGTTTTTCTCACGCTGGTTTACCAGACTGATTCGGGCGTTCTTCTTTTCAATGCTCGGGTCAGACCGAGTATATTTATAGGTTCAGATTTGGTGCTTTTGGAGCTTCAGCAGGCGAGCTGGAGATCTTTATGTCGTATACACGTATCTGTTTATTTTTCCGCTGCATTGCATTGCATTGTTGTTGTTGTAAATTATCAACATTTGTGAGGATAGGTTATTATAACTGTCTAAGCTGATGATTACTTATTGTGTACTCTGATATTGATTTATGTATATTATAGTTTCTCTTTGAAAAGATATTGATCTATATTATATGTTATTCCGCTGCGATGTGAGATTCTGCATTGTTTTGGTTCTGCTTCTCTCTTCTTATTCTCTTCTCTTCTTCTTTCTTCTCACCCTCTCTTTTCTTTCTCATGATCATCTGCAATCGATGCACTCTGGGTCGGACATGCGTGGTTTGGTGTCAAATTCAGATGGTGCCGAGTGCGGGTTGTCACAGCTAGTATGTAACGACCCGTAAATTTCAACTGTTTTAATAACGTAATTAGTTGAAATTCTGTGAAATTTTAAACGATAAAATTTTGAAATAAAAATTTAATATCTGGAATACGTCTAGTTAAACATAGCAACTGGTAAATTTTCGTCCGAAAATACGAAAGTTTATTTCGCGCGTAAATTTACTTCAATTTAATCAGTTAAAAAGCGTTGTAAATAAAACGTTTTCAAAATCAAAATATTTTTACATAGAAAAATTCTAAACCATCTTCTGAGCAAGATGTCAGTTTGTCGTTTTTCCAAATTCGGACATCTTTGGCCCCGTCGGTCTTATTTTTCTGCGTTTTTCTTGCATTTTCCGTTGGTTAAAATTTCGAATTTTTATAATTTAATCGTACCACTGATATCTATATACCGTTTTGATCGTCTCATCGCGTTGATCACCACGGTATATTTATTTCTAAATTTTGAGGTTCGGTACGCCGTGAAATCAATAAACCAATTTTCGTATCGGTACCGGTTTTTAAACCTTTTGGTTTTCCTTACCTTTTATATTCCACCGTTCAAAATTCAAGCAGTCCTCGGTTTTTAAATCGTTGCCTTGAATTCAAAACATAGTTTTTCCCAAGAATTCGTAAATATATGATTCCATTTTGTCCAACCGTTCATTTTTGTTCTCTGAGAAAAAAAAAAGAAATGAACTGCTGCTCTTCCTCCTTGAATGCCTGAGCCACCATCCACCTACCAAACCAAAGTTCAACCTCACCTCCACGTCTTCCTCCTCCGCACGTTCTTGGCAACCGAGCCTTGCCTCCCCCTCCTTCAACTTCGGCCTCCTCTTTCCTCCCTTCTCTCTCTCATGCACGTCCCCTTCCACAGCCGACAACCTACAGTTCGTCCTCCTCAATCAAACCACACCACCCACCACACCTACCTTTCCCACGCCTCACTTGCAACCACCTACCATCGCCTGACCCGAGAAAACCCCATGCCTGACCCGTAGCGATCATTTCTTCGACTCGAAGCACAGCCCGCAGCAGTCCATCCACCTACAATCTTCGCCGAGCCCCACCCATAGCAGCGCCGGGCCTCACCTTCTCCGGCCTCGTTCAACTCCTTGCCGAGATCTTCCGGACCCGACCCAAGTTTGCCTGCCTCCGCCTTTTCTCTTGCATCACCGCCTTCGCCATCGATTCCCTGAAGGCCATCTACTTGCAGCGTTCTTTTCCTTGAAGCCATGTATCCATATTCGATCAAGAATGAAACAGTATGTATGTTTCTATATTTATTTGCTTAGTTATAAGAGGAATTATAACCTATTGTTTATATATTTGTTATAGGTGTTAGATTTATAGAATATAATATGTTATTACAAATATTTCACATGACTTAGTTTCAAATATATCATTTACAGTATGAGTTTGCATTTACAGTATGAGTTTGCATGTGTATATAATTAGCGTATGAGTTTCATATGACAATTTATGGTAGCCTGCATAAGTATACTAAAGTTTTGATATATATATTTAAAACGTGTATAAGTTCGAATTATTTGGAAACTTGATATCTGTGGGAACTCATTCGGTTGTTATAATTATGTAGGTTCATATATATATAAGCTTATTCGTTTGTTACAAGGTTGTATAAATTTTGATATGTATAGCACGTGCATTCGTTTATAATATATGGGTTACAAAATATTAGATCTAGAAATATTATAGGTGTACTATATGTAGGTTACAGTGCATTGTATAAAGGTAGTATTATAAGTACTATATTATAAGTAACTATTCTAGTCATGATTTAAGAGTATGAATACGAAAGTATATATATAAGATATGATTATAAATAAGTTTGTATTAGATTTGCACTATCGGTTTGAGTCATATTTTAATTGTATAAGCCTATATAAAATAACACGTTGAACGTACACCAATTTGTATCAGTATTTTATTTGACTTAGCAACCGGTATAAATGCATATATTATGTAAATTTTATATAAAGATTATACATTCTGTATATATTATTCCAGTTGCGTGCTTTATTTGAACGACAACATTTTTTTTTGCGACTTTGAAATTTACGTATATAAGTTTATTTACGTATTGAATATTGATTTCGAAATTTTGTAGCATTTTAGTAAAATTGTATTAAATATATAATATAATGATAATATACCTGTAGCCTTACTGTTCTGTCGAATTGGTTTTGATTTGTTCTCTTCGACTTCTGTTATCAGCTTTGATCTTGAATTCGTGCCAATCTTGTGTTGATTTGGAAATTCGTGCTTGGATCTGTTACTCAATCCACTGTATATCCTCTCTAGCCTCGGAAGGTGAGCACTCACTCACGATTAACGTTCTTTTATTTATTAAATTTGAGTTCGATTGAAACGACAATTGAAATGTGCTGCTGTAGTTAATTACACTGTTATATATGCTATTGCCTGTATCAGTTCACCTGTGACATCTGACACCATTATCTGTTAACTATTTATGTGATGATAATACAGTTTGGCTGATAATTGATTGATTGTTCGATATTTATATTGGACGTTAATTTGTTAGTGTTAAGTGATAAAAAGTATGCAAAATTGAAATGGATATAGGATAGTTAACAATTGTAAAACTGATTTATATGTTGAATTTGATTAGTTGAATATGACCCCTTTTAATTGTTAAATTAATTGACATGTAGAATAGTAATAGTTACACTTTGAACCATCAACGTATATTGGATTAATTGTTATAGTGTAAAATTTGAAATTGAATGACAAGTGAAAACCGTAATGTAATAATCTTTAATCTACATGAAATGATAGTGTAGATTCTAGAAATAATTATATTAATTCGTACAAATAACAATGCGAATTAATACGGTTATTTCGGGATTATTTGAATTGATTATTGGATTGTTATTGTTTGTTGTTATTGCTTGTTTATTTACTTTGACACCATCCCAGTTATCACACTGCAAGTTCCCTTTGTTATGCTTTGATTTTGAATTGAATTGGAATCGGGTTGAAATGATAAATATCCAAATTGAACTTTGACCTAGGATAGAAAATTAAATAAAACCTGATTGGTCAATAATTTAATTTAAAATTAAAATGAAGATTTTATTTAAATAAATAATATGGTTTTGAAATGAAGTTGAAATTTGAATTTTTAAATGAAAGGAAAATGTTAATATTTAATAATCTGAAACAAAATGTTAACAATGTAATTGATGGAAGAATGTTGTTTAATTTGAGAAATGATTGAATTGAGTTTGAAATGATTAAATAATTAAGTTTGAAATTATAATTAAGTTTGAAATTATTAAACTTTGAAATGATTTAATAATTAAGTTTGAAATTATAATTAAGTTTGAAATTATAATTAAGTTTGAAATTATTAAACTTTGAAATGATTTAATAATTAAGTTTGAAATTATAATTAAGTTTGAAATTATTAACTTTGAAATTATTTAATAATTAAGTTTTGAATTATTTAATAATTAAATAAGATTGGATTTTTAATGATTAAATTGAATTGAACTCTTTAATAAGTAAAATCGAACTTTTGAATAAGTGAATTTTACTTCGTAAATAATTGAAATTGAGTTTTCTTGATTAAGTAAGTTTTTGGAAAATTTATTTAAGTAAGTAAATAAGTGAAATTGAATTTCTTTAACAAAAGATGAAAATGTGATATTTTGGAATTAATGTAAGACTTGTAATTGAAAGAATTGATTTGACAAATTTGATTTAATTCAAAATTGTAAGTTTTGATTTAATGAAGTTGAACTTAAGAAATTGATTTAATGAATTGGAAATTTAATAGAAATTGTTTTGAATGGCAAATTAACTTAACGAATATTAAACGAAATTGATAAATGAGTTTAAATTGATTTGAATGTTAAATTTAATCATTTAAAGGATTTTCGAAATGGAATTTATATACGAACTTGAATCAATATTTGAATTGTTTTAAATAAAATTGAAATTGAATTATAAGCTTTTGAAATAGTAATTTGGAAGTTTTGAAACGTAAATATTGGAAATTGGTTTTGAAAGACAAATGAAATGTTGATTTACGAATTCTAATTGAATTGAAATTTGATTTGATTTGGTTTTTGAAATATATAAACGACCAATCGGTGTAATAATTACGAAAGTTATTAAAGAGACCAGGATCGGTAATGGATATACTCTCTATCTGAACCGAAACCACTTTAATAACTATGCGCGGAGTGATGATCCAGAATGAAGTGGTTGGAATGATGTACGTGATGACTGAAGAAAGAGAACGATGATGGATAGCCTTGACACTTGTGTCAAATTGGAAATGACTAAAACAGGAGCTGTGCCGGGCCAATGGAGGATTAGCTACCTCAAGTGGACACACTTCTTCGAACTACTTATACTTGTTGTCGATTGGTGTACCCTTGATTTTTGGGAGTGTTGTTTCACGGTGTTGCGGGCGCTGCGGCGTTGCGTTCTCACCAGTCCGGATCAGGCGAATGGTAGTATCACTACCTTGGGTATTGCCTCATGTGCCTTGTCATACTTGTATTCCATTTATTCGCGACCACTACGAATTTGTTTTGTACCTTTAGTATATGGATTGCCCTCTGGTGACTTCCGGTTTTGGGGAAACTACGGTCTTGTATATGCTTTTGGGAATAAAAATGTGTTAAGGGTGGAATGGGCCATGACTTAACACTATTTTGATATCTTTATATTACTGATAGACATTATCTACTTATCGTACACTACTACATAGTAGATAGTTTAACGGATCCTTAGAGGATGGTTATTCCAAACATCCTTTGAGTTACTTGTATTTCAATTGCTATTTCACTTGAGTTGGATTAATTAATATAAGAATGTTAATCCTGACTCGAGTGTCTTGTGTTTTTGCTTTACGCTCGGGTCAGACTGAGTGTACCAGTATTCGAGACTCACCTTTGGAGTTGGAGCTTTGCTTGAAGATCCAGCCATCTATCCTGCTTTCAGTATTCGATGATTCCAGTGATGTATTCTGATTTGTATCTGATGTATCATGTTACTCTTCCGTTGTATCTGGTTTAACTCTGATGTATCGTATTACCCTTCTGTTGTAAACTCTGATGTATCTTATATATTCATATAGTAGCTTCATGAACTACTATCTCTTTTATTTCCGCTGCAAATTATTACTCTGTGTCTGTGATCTGTGATTATTTATTTACTGTATATGTTCAGTTTTGCCAAATTTAAATTAACAACGCGGTATTTTGAGCAATTCAACTCCGGCATGAGTGTCTACCTATACACTTATAATGTATGCGAATGGTCCAAAATATCGGGTCGTTACATAGTATCAGAGCTTAGGTTTAGTATATTCCTAGGCTTTAATGTGTACTCAGTATAGATAGGGTCAGTAGCGCCCAAGATTGAGTTTGAGTGTGTGTGTGTGTGTGTGAGCATGTATTTGTTAGTTATATAAAAATGTTTTGTGTTGTGTTGATTGATCTGTTGAGTGTTTTATATATTCCGGTCGGTATGTGGGACACCACTGTATCGATAGGGATTTCTAAACTCTTAAACAAGGTAAACCGACATAATATTGTTTTGAAAGGGTAAAAGAAATAATAGTAACTGATAAAGGAACTCAATTAGACAGCGTTGAATTAAAAGACTTCTGCCGTCGGCATCATATTGAAAAGAGATTTGCGACAGTTGCTCACCCTCAAGCAAATGGACAAGTAGAAGCTGTGAACAAAATTATAAAGTCCATTCTAAAGATACGTTTGGAAAAGGCTAGAGGCAAGTGGGTGGATAAACTCCCAACAACATTATAGGCTTATAGAACCACTCATAAGTCCACGACTAGTCATACTGCATTTGCTCTTGCATACTGTTCTGAAGTCATCATTCCTATTGAACTCGAAGTCCCTTCTCATCGAGTGACCTACTACGACCCCAGAACGAATAGAGATCTCCTCTTAGAATCTCTAGACTTGGTAGATGAGAAATTCGAAGAAGCTGATTTGAGGGTAGTTGTATATCGGTATCGAGTCGCCCGATACCACAACACTAAAGTCCGACCTAGGACCTTTGAAATCGGTGGTCTCATCATAAAGCAGGTTTTTCCTGTCCCATCACACATGAATCCTACCTGGAAAGGACCGTACATCATTGAACAAAGGCTTGTAGAAGGAAATTTCAAGCTAGCGACTATTGATGGCCTCACACTCCCTAGGGCGTGGAATAGCAAGCATTTACGATACTACCTCACTTAGTTTATTCTTTTTTCATTCGGTTGAATTTAATTTCCGAATTTGCTTTAGCATTTGGATTTTCCATATATGTAATAAGAAAAGTTATGTCATTTTTTTTCCATTTCGCAAATTAAAGTTAGAAATTTCCTTCATATCTGTTATTGTTGTAGCACTGCGTGTTAGTTAAGATACCCGACTAACTAATATTGGCATATCCGAGCAGGTTCTCAGAGTTTGGAGCCAGCCGGTTACACAAATTCATGACTTAACTAAACAAAATGATTGTGGTCCGATCGTTCATTTGATGATTCTTGCTCGCAACTCGATAGACGAAGTACCTAACGAGAAATGGATATGGCTTGACCATCTAATAATTAAATTAATCCCACCAAGTGATGGTACTAACATGAATCAAAAGCTATCGTGACATGACCGATCACTCGCTAAGTCAAATCCTAGACTTGAGAGCAAATTAATCAATTAAGGAAAGTACGGTCCGACTTTTTTTCAAAATAACTCTAATTCTCCAGAGCGTGGACTGGAGTGCAAACACAAGTTGGGTGCGATCCGATTACCCGCCAACTAAATCTTATCCCCAAAGTGCGGATATGAGTATAAACAAATAGATGAGTGTGGTTCGACCACTCATTATTCCATAAACTCCAACCTGAAACCGACAGGAGGAGTATAGACTCGCTAAGGATGGAGTTCGACCATCCACTATCTAACTTCGTTAACCCAAGACTGGGGCAGCAGTATAATCACTTAAACCGTTGAATCCGATGGCATAACACCAGGGCTCGAGCCGAGTGTTTCATAAAAATTGAGGCCACGACCACATAGAGGCCTTGAGTAAAAATTAATAGATGATTATCCAAATTAACAAGCATTGAATTACAAGTGCAGTGAATTGAAAATGGAATAGCTTAACTACTTAAGTAAATTCACATAAGAGTTCAACAAAAGTAAAAGAACTTTATTGACATAAGCTTGGAAAGTCAAGTACAAGTATTCACAGCAAAGGAATCAAAAAACAGAGGCCGATCCCATACAAATTTGGCTAACAAAACCCAAAAACTAGAGAGCATGAGTGCACGCAATGAATCACCACATGATATACGTACATTGGTTTTTACAAATGTACATCATGTGGTGGCAGAGAAGGCAACTTCTCTTAGCTTAACACCCTTCTTGAGACGTACGAGCTCAAGGGTTGTATTTTTGTGGAAGGCAATTAGTAGTCAACGGAAATGTCAATGTGGCATTCAAAGATGATGTGATATGTGATATGTGAAAGGTAATCGATACCTCTTTTGGCCTGACTCTCGAAAAATGACTGAAACAAGGATAAAAGCAGCAAGGCTCAGTGGGACGCTCCCATTAGGAGATGTCATCACTCTTCTAGATATATCTTTACACGCTGTGACATCGTGTATCTGATTATTGTTGATGTATGCTTGTAGCCATGGATTTTAGGTCGGTAATGACCCAATTGATGACATATTCGGTACTATTCAGGAAGGGGTAGGCCGGTCTTGTGTTTGTTTAGGCGCCCAGTATCTGGACCCTAGATACATCCCTCTAGATGTGTACTGAGTTTCGGAAAGATAGTCCCTTCACCTAGTCATTTGTATGGAAATCCAAATCCAATACGTGCTTGCCATTTTCTATTGTAGAAAGCCTTGTATTACAAGGTGTATGTTGGAATTTAATAATGTAACAATTTCAACTATTTTAATATTATTTGTATAATGGACCCTATTATAATATAAGAGAATTTAATATGAAATGTTTTGGTTATCATAAGGTAAAAGCCTTATCGGTATTTATTTGCGACGTGGCCTTACGAGATACCCTTTTGTTTTGATAAAGAAAAGTTTTGGTAATCTTAAAACTTTAAAATTCAGTTGAGATGTGTTTTACTCACGCTGGTTTACCAGACTGATTCGGGCGTTCTTATTTTCAATGCTCGGGTCAGACCGAGTATATTTATAGGTTCAGATTTGGTGCTTTTGGAGCTTCAGCAGGCGAGCTGGAGATCTTTATGTCGTATACACGTATCTGTTTATTTTTCCGCTGCATTGCATTGTTGTTGTTGTAAATTATCAACATTTGTGAAGATAGGTTATTATAACTGTCTAAGCTGATGATTACTTATTGTGTACTCTGATATTGATTTATGTATATTATAGTTTCTCTTTGAAAAGATATTGATCTATATTATATGTTATTCCGCTGCGATGTGAGATTCTGCATTGTTTTGGTTCTGCTTCTCTCTTCTTATTCTCTTCTCTTCTTCTTTCTTCTCACCCTCTCTTTTCTTTCTCATGATCATCTGCAATCGATGCACTCTGGGTCGGACATGCGTGGTTTGGTGTCAAATTCAGATGGTGCCGAGTGCGGGTTGTCACAGCTAGTATCAGAGCTTAGGTTTAGTATATTCCTAGGCTTTAATGTGTACTCAGTATAGATAGGGTCAGTAGCGCCCAAGATTGAGTTTGAGTGTGTGTGTGTGTGTGAGCGTGTATTTGTTAGTTATATAAAAATGTTTTGTGTTGTGTTGATTGATCTGTTGAGTGTTTTATACATTCCGGTCGGTATGTGGGACACCACTGTATCGATAGGGATTTCTAAACTCTTAAACAAGGTAAACCGACATAATATTATTTTGAATGGGTAAAAGAAATAATTTTACCTCGATTATATTTTATATATAATTATATATATTGATTGTTGGTTGTTAATGAATGGTAATATTTAATTATTATCATTTTTTATTTGTTGTGTTTAATAAAAAGTTGTTATTACTAAAATCTAAACAACAAGATAAACAAATTTGGAATGAATCTTATATAAGTGAAGTAAAATAGTGAAATTATATAAGTATAAATTTATAAATGTGATTTATAAATAAAGGGATTTTATAAGAATTTAAAGCACCGAATTCACTACAGTCGCTGGGAAATAATAAGGATGAATTGAAATTATAGTAAGTAAGTAAACTTAAGTAAATATTCATGAATTTTAAGTAAATAAGTGTATAACTTATAAAATGAGAAAATGTAAAGTAAAACCGAATATTAAAATGGTTAAACAATTTTGTTAAGCAAAACAAAATCTGAATTTGAGTAGTGATATGAAATTTGACTTAAGTAAAAGTTAAATAAGTGTATAACTTATAAAATGAGAAAATGTAAAGTAAAATCGAATATTAAAATGGTTAAACAATTTTGTTAAGCAAAACAAAATCTGAATTCGAATAGTGATATGAAATTTGACTTAAGTAAAAGTTAAATAAATGACTTTAGAAATGAAATTTAAGTTAAGTCAAATAGAATGAAATGCTGTGAAGGAATTTAACTTAAGTAATGTTGTTAAAAGTTGATTTTGATATCAAAATGAATCAATAAAGTGAATAATGAAAGTAAATACATTGAATGATTAATGAATTTGATGTTAATAAGTTGTATGTTAATGAATTGATTTGGAATGATGGATGTAAGTGTTAATTCCTTAAAAGCTAATGAAATTGGAAATTGAATAATTGAATGAAAGTCAATTAGATATAAACCAATTAGAATTAAATGTGTTGAACCAAATTGAATGTAAACGAAGTAAATATGAATGTTTGGGTGTAAATTAAATAAATTTGGTTATGTTGGATATGCATTGGTTGTTAGTTGGATGTTAGTTGATTGTATAAAAATTCAATAAATATTAATGAAATTGAATTAATGAACTTGAAAACTAAATAATTGAATTCAAATTGGAAGTACAGTGAATCTAAATAGAATTAAATTTGATTTGAATTGAAAGTGAACTAACTTGGATGTAAGTTAGTAGAATGTAAACTAATTGGATATTAGTAAACAAATTGAAGTGATGAATGTAAGTGAATGCAAATCAATTAAAGGGTAATAAGAAATGGAAGTGAATTAAACTAAATTGACGAGAACCAAATGAAAGTAAAATGAGAATGAATGTAATAAAATGATTGTTAGTTAACTTGAATGTGAATTAGTTGGATGCTAGTTGGATGTTAGTCGTTTGAGGGTTGCTTATGATTGCATGTGTTTCCTTTGCATATGATTATTATATTAGCTATGTTGTACAATGATACTATTTGCTATATACTTGCTTCTTATTGTTTGTTGAATGTTTATGTAACAACCCTGGTTTGGAGATTACCTTTCAATATTGAATCATAATGATAATTATAATTTAATATTGTAAATTAAATTAAAATTGGAGAAATTAAATTGTTTATTTGGAATAAACAATGAATTTTGGAATTTCAAATGAGAATGAAATTCCAAGCTTTATTCTATTTTGTTTGGAGTGATAATATATGGAATATGGGCTTTAAATAATGAAAATGATTTCATTTTAGAGAAAATGCAATAATTATATTAATTACTGCCCATTTGATTTTTAATAATTTAAAAGAAGTATGTTATTTTTAATGGTGGTTTATTGAAATAAAAGATAGAAATTGGTTTAAAAATAAGTTTTGGCTATAAATAATGTTTTGAAATAGTTTGAAATATTTTTCTAGGTGAGAAAATAAATTTTGTGGAATTTTAGAAGTTAAAAACAATGTATTATTCATTTATTTGAGTAAATGGTGTGTTTTTGTTAAATTAAGGATTTTAATAATAAAAATGTTTTAAAAATATAAATTAATCTTTTTAAATGATATAAAATGTATTATTTTATATGTATACAAGTTTTCATATTTTTCTTGTGTAAAACTTGAGAGAAAATGAATTTTTATTTTGTGTATATGAGATATATGCACATATCTTAACTTGTGTTGTTAATAGCCTTAGCCAATTTATTTTCTTTTTATTTTTGGGTCCATTAGCCCAATATCACTTAGCCTGAATGAGAAAATGAGAAGAGAGGTTTAGTTGTACGTTCATTTTCAGTCTCTTTTTCCTCCTCCAACCTGAAAACAAGAGTCAGTAAACTATTATCTCAAATTACAAAATTCAAGCAATTTCTTCATTTTAATTCAAAAAAACAAAGACTTTTTACAATCTGTTGATAAATCTAAGCTAATCCCCACCAAACTACTTAAATTTCGTTACAAATTCTTGTTACGATAAGAAGTTTTCTAATTTTTACTGTATATTGTTTGCATGTCCTATATTTGCTTCCTACAGGTATTTAGAAACTCCAATCTTGCCAAAAGGCTTCAACTTTGCTACAAAATCCAAACTTTTGCAAAAAATCAGCAAGGTGAGTTGTATAAGCTCACAATCTAGCAAAAACAAAAGTCCCAAAGCTTGAAACTGTGAAAAAAATAGCCTATGTTCGTTATTTCCTATAGTTGAATTTTCCTTGTTTTTAATCAGTTTCTGTTGCATCTTTGACATTTTATAACTTGTGATTCCGGTAACGAAATGCTGCCGGATTTCTTGCATTTGGTAGCCTACATGTTGAACTCCATCTCTGTATATTTTGGTTGAATTTTATTGTCATTTGTATAAAATCTAATGAAAATAGAAAAAAGAACTAAGCTACTTGCATAAAAATAAAATTAAACTAAGTGCATAAAAGAGAAGGCTAATCTACTAACATGAGAATGAAGAAATCATGTAAATAGAAAAATGAACACAAAATGAAAGAGCATGCAGAAAAAGAAAGAGGCTTAGAAAGCTATTTTATTTCTCATTTGATTTGAAGCTACAAATTGCATTCTAATATGATAAGTAATTAAAAAAAGATCCATTACATGAACATAAGAGGGCTATTTGTACATGCACAAAACCCTAATCCATATTTTAGAGGGCTTCCCAAAATACCCCTTAGGAAGTGTGGCCACCAATTTATCATTAGTCTCTAATTAATCCATCATCAAATATGCATGTAACTTTAACCTCCACTAACTTGTGCATTAGCTCCTAATTGTAGATTAAGGTAAGTGGGTAGGTGGGGTCCTTCATGATGCATGAGTTGAATTATTTCCATCTTCATTCCTTTGTTTCCATCCTTGTGCATGCATATCTCCATGAGAACATCTTCATATTTCCATCTAGAATTCTTATAATTAAAAAGAAAATGTGCAAATAAATATTCTCAAAATTAATTCATGCACAAATTACTATTTTAACCCTACATTGATATATGAATGATGACTTGAAAACATATTTGAAATTTGGTCTTAAACATGTAAAAATACCGAATTATGACATTTATTTAAATAAAAATAGATTAAATATGGATGTAAAAATATGCACATTTACGTGCACATCAAATACCCCCACACTTATCTTTTTATTCGTCCTCGAATAAAGAAAAACTAAGATAAATCTGTTTTCGTGGGAAACACGCTTGCATTGAGCGTATGCAACAAGCCGTTAAACCTCTAGGTATCCCTAGTAGGAAGAGTGTTGTCTCGTGGGTTTTCAGCGGATACTACCCACAAAATCCAAATGCAATATGAGAAATTCCTAAATGCAAGATTTATTTACAAAGAGATGGATGCAGGTTTTTGAAAATATTTACAAATGAAGAATTTACTTTCAAATTGACACAAATAAGTTAAATATAAGTTCTTGCCATTATCAAGAAATTTATATCCTTTTACTCGTCAAACTTCAAACAAAATCTTAAGTAATCATCACAATTAGACTCTAGTTTGGTTAGCTGTTTCGGTTGATAACATAGTGCAACTATGAAACATATCCTTAGTTCAATATCAAAGTTTTCATTTCTTTTGAATAACAAGTCAAATCACTTAAGTGAAAATAGTGCTTGGATTTCAATTGCTTACTCTCTCTTTATTTGAAAATTTATTGATATTAACAATATTTACATATGCCTAACTCATAAAACTGAGGCCAGTTATATGACCCATGCACTGCCTTTTAGACTTACATGAGGGGAATACAGAGCATGGCGAGTGCACACACAAGTGTGTACACCTATCAACTGTAGGCATTATTAATGAAAGAATTTTATATACATACACCTAACTCAGATAAACTGAGGCCATATATACCGATCATGCACTGCTTTTTGGGCTTACGTGAGAAGGGTACAAAGCATGGCGAGTGTACACACTTGCGTGCGAATACATGACTCTAGGTGTTTATAAAATATATATACATATATACAAAAAAATTTCTTTCTTTGTTTTTATGAAGAGAGAGCTTTACAATATTACCTTTCCATTACTTAACTTAAAAGATTTAAAATGTTATCGCCTTTACTTCAAATCAACCACTTATTAAACAAAGATTTCAATTCGAATATACTTCATAATTATCACCCATGAACCTTCCTATATTCTAATTAAACCATCGTTACTTCTAATCAAACTTAATTTTTATTTTTGTTAAGACAAATAAATTTTCAAAAATTTCAAATTAATAACCAAAACTTATACTTATCCTATAGCATTTCTTCAAAAATAAATCAAAATGCTAAAATGAAAAAATCTAAACCATGAAAAATCAAAAATAAAGATGAGACCCTCCACACTTGATTTTGACTGTGTCTCCATAGTCAGTGCATGATATAATGAGTGTAACGGGGAAAAAAGTACATATTTACGAAAGAGGGTTAACATTTCTTACTACACGTAGCATGGCTCATGAAGAATCATGAACTCCTCCTCTTGATTACTTGGCAATTTCAAGAAAGTTTTCAAACGATGACCATTGAATTTGAAAATTGATCCATCCCTGGGGTTTTGTATTTCTATGGCACCGTGTGGAAAAACAGTTTGTACCACAAATGGTCCGGTCCATCTTGATTTTAGTTTCCCAAGGAATAAATGAAGTCTAGAGTCATATAAAAGAACTTTCTGGTTTGGTGAAAACGTTTTTTTTCTTAGGATTGACTTGTCATGAAAAACTTTTGTTCTTTCTTTTTAAATTTTCTTGTTTCCATACGCGTCGTTCCTAATCTCTTCTAGTTTGTTGATTTGCAATTTTCTGTTTTCACCGGCTTTCTGAAGATCAAAGTTTAAGTTCTTTATTTCCCACAATGCTTTGTGTTCAATTTCAATTGGTAAATGGCAAGCTTTCCTATAAACTAAACTAAATGGGGACATCCCAAGGTTAGTTTTAAAAGCAATACGGTAAGCCCAAAGCACGTCGGTCAATTTCTGAGACCAATATTTTCGATTTTTTATACTATTTTCTCCAAGATTTGTTTTATTTGACGATTTGAAATTTCAACTTGGTCACAAGTTTGTGGATGACACGGAGTGGATAACTTGTGGGTTATCACATATTTCTTCATTAAAGTTTCAAAAGAATGATTGCAAAAATAAGTGTCGTTATCACTTATTATTATGCGAGGTGCATTGAACCTCGAAAAGATGTTTTCTATAAGGAATTTCACAATAATTCTATGGTCGTTGGTTTTACACGGAACGATTTCGACCCATTTCGAGACGTAATCAACAACGAGAAAAATATACAAATTTCCAAAAGAATTGGGAAAAGGTCCCATAAAGTCGATACCCTAAAAATCAAAGATTTCGATCGTAAAAATGGGGTTTAGAGGCATCATATTTCGTCGAGAAATTCTTCTAAGCATTTGGCATCGATCGCAATTTTTGCAACTTCGAATGAGTTTTTGAAAAGAGTAAGCCAATATAAACCACATTGAAGTACTTTTTCAGCAGTTTTCTTCGGACGAAGTGTCTACCGCATGCTTGATCATGACAAAATGAGAGAACACTCTTGATTTCGCAATCCGAGATGCAACGTCTAATGATTAGGTCGGAACAGTATTTAAATAAGTACATATCATCCCAATAGAAGTGCTTGACTTGGGAAAGAAATTTACATTTATCTTGTTTGGACCAAAATGAGGGAGTTTCTTTAGTGACTAAATAGTTCACTATGTCGGCATACCACGAATCGACAGAGACATAAAGAAGTTGTTCCTCGGGAAACTTTTCATTGATTGGTAAAGGAGATGGTGCGTTGGGAAGAGGAGACAAGTGATCGGCTATGACATTGTCGGATCCTTTTTTGTCCTTGATTGTAAGATCAAATTCTTATAGTAAGAGGATCCAACAAATTAAGCGAGACTTAGCGTCCTTTTTAGCGAAAAGATATCGAAGAGCAGAATGGTCCGTGTAAACAGTAATGTGTGAGCCTATCAAATATTGTCGGAATTTCTCGAGAGCAAAAGCTACCATTAGAAGCTCTTTTTCAATGGTTGTGTAGTTAAGTTGAGCATCGTTCAGAGTCATACTAGCGTAGTTGATAATGTGAAGAATTTTGTTGATGCGTTGTCCTAAGACAGCACCAACTGCAAAGTTCGAAGCGTCACACATTATTTCAAATGGGAGATCCCAATTCGGTGAGAAAATTACAGGAGCAGAAACAAGTTTGTTTTTGAGACGTTCAAAAGAAGAGATACAATCAGAGTTAAAATCAAAAGGAACGTCTCAAGAAGATTCGTAAGAGGTCGAGCAATCTTACTGAAGTCTTCACAAAGCATCGATAAAAACCCGCGTGTACAAAGAAAGAGCGAATGTCTTTAACAGATTTGGGAATAGGTAGATTTGCAATGACATCGACTTTCGCTTTATCTACCTCAATGCCTTTATTTGAAATGACATGTCCAAGGACTATGCCTTGAGTGACCATAAAGTGGCATTTTTCCCAATTTAGTGTTATGTGTTTATCCTTGCATCGTTTAAGAACTAATTCAAGATGGTGCAAACACTCAAAAAAAGAGTTTCCAAAGATAGAAAAATCATCCATAAACACTTCAAGAAAATGTTAAATCATATCAGAAAAAATGCTGACCATGCATCTTTGAAACGTAGCATGAGTATTGCAAAGGCCAAAGGGCATACGTCGATATGCAAAAGTGCCAAAGGGAGACGTGAAAGTTGTCTTCTCTTGATCTTCGGGAGCGATTGGAATTTGGTTATAACCAGAATAACCATCATGAAAGCAATATAATTCATGATCGACTAAACGTTCAAGCATTTGGTCAATAAAAGGAAGAGGGAAATGATCCTTGCGTGTTGCGGCATTTAATTTTCGATAGTCAATGCAAACACGCCAACCCGTTTGAGTTCAAGTTGGAATAAGTTAATTTGAATCGTTCTTGACAACGGTAAGTCTAGACTTTTTCGGTACAACATGAATTGGGCTAACCCATGAACAATCAGAGATTGGGTATATTATATCATTGTCAAGAAGTTTAAGAATTTCTATGCGCACCGCATCTTTCATTTTGGGATTAGCCTATGTTGTGCATCACGAGTAGGTTTGACTTCATCGATTAAATGAATGCGGTGTTGAACAAGAGTGGAACTAATTCCCTTTATATCGGTGATCGACCATCCAATTGCTTCCTTGTTTTTCTAAAGGATTGAAAGTAAGGAAGTTTCTTGATCAAAATAAAGAGTTGCAGAAATTATGATGAGAAACGTTTCATTGTCACCTAAGTATGCGTACTTAAGGTGATCGGGAAGGGGTTTAAGGTCCAACCTTGAGGGTTGCTCGGTCAAAGAATTAGGTTGAGATTCAGACTCAACTGGAAGCGATTCAAAGGGGAGCGTGTATTCAATCTCATTGGGGATTTCACGAAACAATCTTTCGTACCCGGCCTCGCATTCATCGTTAAGGTCAATCATCTCGTTTTCAAAGTTTTCATGAATTGCACTAACTTCCAATGTTTGGTCACGAGGTTCATTCGATTGGTTTTCAGGATTGAAAATGTTAAGATCCAAAGTCATGTTTCCAAAAGAAATTTTCATTGAATCATTGCGACAATTGATTAAAGCATTTGAGGTGGCTAAGAATGGTCGGCCCAATATCAAAGGGATTTGACTCGCAGGGTTGGTCACAGGTTGTGTTTCGAGAATGATAAAATCAACGGGGAATATGAACCGTCGTACTCTAATGAGCACGTCCTCAATTTCTCCCACAGGCTTCTTAATGGAACGATCAGCGAATTGAAGCATGACCTTTATTGGTTTGAGCTCACCTAACCCTAATTGTTCGTACACAAAGTATAAAATCAAATTTACACTTGCGCCTAAATCTATCAAGCATTTGTTAATCGTCTTGTCTCCAATTGTACATAAGATCGTGGGGCATCAAGGATCTTTGTATTTAACGGGAATGGATTGGGACAAGACCTCACTCAAACTAGCTGCTAAGAAGACTTTTTTGGGCACTTGAGTCTGTCGCTTTTAGGTACACAAGTCCTTAAGAAATTTAGCGTAAGTTGGGACTTGCTGAATGATGTCAAGAAGCGGGATGTTAACTTTCACTTGTTTAAAAATTTCCAACATCTTTTGCATTTGGTCCGAGTGTTTCTTGGGTCGAAGACGATGTGGAAATGGAACACGATACTCAGTAGGTGGGTCTTCTTGAGTAGAAGAAGAACTTTGATTGGCATTTGATTCGATGTTTGGATCCACGTTCTGTTTAGATTTGTTCGTTGTTTTAGAAGTATTGAATGAGATTTCCGGTAAATCGTTTAGATTAACGACTTTATTATCGATTTGTTTTACCGGAACGTAGAGTTGTGATAGCATTCAGTTGGGTTGCGTTACTATCTTGAACAACATGGGCTTGATTCGAATTAGCGTTCTGATTTCTGGAATTTGGAACAGGCTGGCTTGGGAATGTGCCTTGTTCACGTTCACTCACAGACGTGGCTAATTGACTCATTTGCATTTCAAGTTTAGCAATTGATTGGCTTATGTTTTGCATATATGAGGTTAATAATTTTTTCAAATTGCTGTTTGATAGAAGGCTTTGAGTGGTTGCTCTAGCCAACGTTTCAAGACTTTTTTCAAGTGAACTTAATCATTTATCGTCTTGGGGAGAGGGAGCAAGATTTGGTTGAAAATTTGATTGTTGTGGTTGATTTTGAGATGGACCCACAAAGTTTGGTTGGAAATGATTGGGTTGAAAGGGAGGATTCAAAGCATTATTCGAAAATGCTTGAAAATTGGGACAAACCACATTCGTGTTGGGATTGTTTTGATTCGATGCAAAATTCGGATGATATCTCCAACCAGGATTGTATGTTGGAGAAAATGGGTCATTTTTAACCTTGTTGAAAGCGTTGAGTTGTTCAACATAATTAGGGCACTGATTGGCTGTATGATTAGGATCGTTGCATTTATAACACATGGGTTGGGAAGCTTGCTTCATTTTTTTTGATGAGAAAACATTGTCGAATTTGTTAATCATTGCGTCGATTTTGTCTTCTAAAGCCAAAGATGATCCTATCGAGTGTGCGCTCGATCGTAAGTAAATTGATTTTTCGTTTGAAAGTTCCTATTGGGACAACTTTTCGGTTAGGTTTTCAAGAAATTGCCAAGCATCTTCGTGATGTTGGGCGAGAAAGTTGCCTTGGCACATTGATTCGAACATTGTTCGTGAGCTGTTTTTAAGTCCATCATATAAGATTTAGCAAAGCGTCCATTTTTCGAAGTTATGGTGTGGATATTCTGTCAAGAGTTCTTTAAATCTGTCAAAATATTTTTCAAACGGTTCTCCCCTGAATTGATGAAAATTGACGATTTCGATTTGGATTTTACTCGTTTTTTCCAAGAGGTAGAACTTTTTTAAGAAAACTTTCATAAATTCTTCCCATGTTTTGATCGAATTAGATGGTAAGCTATACAACCATTTTTTAGCATAATCCGTAAGAGCGAATGGAACTAATCGGAGTTTGATTCCGTCATCGGAAAGTTGTTGGAGTTTCATGGTTGCACAAACTTGTTTGAATTTCGTCAAGAATGTGTATGGGTCATCGTGTTCAAAATTGCTAAATTTTAGAAGCATGGTAATATGGTTTAAGTGAATAGAAACTCTATTAGGAAAGATTCTATCCATAAGAGTTCGAGGGGCGTTCTCATTCGCCATTATAGGAGGATCGTCTGTTCGAGTTAAACGATTAGTTGTTGAATTATGAGTCCAAGTGTTCGTTGTTGTGTCACGAGTCCAAGTACTCATGCACAATTAAAAGTTAAGAAGAGAAAGAAGTTAGAACTGAATTTAGGAGAAAGAAGCACAATTTTAGAAAAAGAAGTGAGAAATTATTTATTTGTTTTTATTTTTTTTAAAAGGAGGAAAAATATTTACCAAGAGAAATTTATTTTTCAAAAGATAAGTTTGATTTTTGTTTTGTTTTTGGCTTTTCAAATTTTTTTATCTGTTTTTGTTTTCGTATATTTTTTTTTATTTTTAAAAAGATATATATATATATATATATATATATTTTAAAAAAACTAACTCAAATTTTTTTTTAGATTTTTGATTTTGATTGAAAAATTTCAAAGGATTTAAAAACTAAGTTAAGAAATATTTTCAAATTTTGTTTTCTTTGATTTGGATTTTGAACTTTTTTTCCTTTTTTTTAAATATGCATGAACTAATTCAACTAAATGAATGCAAAGGACTTAATTACAAATTTGCTGTCCTTAGTAGCTCCTAACCCAAAATTGTATAATCATAGTTTGTCTTACCAACATGATAGTTCTCAGCTAGGTAATAGACAGGAGTTATCGGTGCACCACAAATCACTGTAGCAATGCAACCGAAGGTTTAAGTACCTTCAGAGAAACAATTAGTATAATATTTACGAATCACCGTAATATTTAAAACTGATTATTGTTCTGTCGTAGCATAGACACCAAGAAATTAAATTGTCAAAAGATGACAACTTATCAAGATACAATTAAGCCCTAGGTAAGCACGTGAGACCCTTAAGTTCTATGTCTAACCGTTATTATTAGTAAATTCTAGGATGAAATGCAATCTTTTGGACCAAAAAAGGGGTGATGAAATCCCCCACCTCATGTGGATTTGGATGTTGCCCTTAAAAAGAAAATAAGATGGTATGAATTCAAAACAAGAATTAAACGTGAGTTAACAATGCAACTACGAATGGAATTTGTTTTTTTGTTTTTGTTTTTGATTTTTTTTTTCTAAAATGCAAGCAACCAACAATGCAAGGAAAATGAAAACAAAAGATAGGAGCATGATACCAGAGCGTACAGAATTATTAGCAATTTTATTTTAAGCGGCAATTTTTTTATAGCAAGCAAGCAAAGCAATATTAGCAAGCAATTCTTCCTTTTGAAATTCTGCTTTTGCAACCTGAAAATTTTATCAACACTTGAAAATTGAAAACAACCCAAGAGAATTTAAAACAAAACAAACCCTCTTTTAAAAAAAATAATAAGTGTGGAACTAAAAACAAATTGAAACAAAACTAATTCAACAAAACAAAACTAATAAACTACTCTTTTTAAAACAAATTTTTAACTAATTCAACAAAACAAAACAAAATAACCAATTTAAAACTAATTCAACTAAACAACACAAATTTTTCTTCAGGCCATCAAACCAAGCTCGGCCCGCTACAGGCCTAAACCAAATATGCAGATGATTCAACAAGCACAATCATGTCTCTCTCGTAACAAATGAAAGGAAAAAAAACTTAGAAAGAAAAAAAGAAAAATCGTTCGGTTTTAAAAAAAATTCTTAATTTCAATTCAGGCAATTCGATGTCCGGAGAGAGGAATTGTGGTCACGTGGTGAGGAAGACGAAGGCGATTGCTGGTTGTGGATCTGCTGGAGTTGTTTGAGGATATTTGTCTGCGGTTAATGGGAGGGGATGAGGCAGTGGGTTTTGGTTTGCGCTTGGATGATGTTGCTCGATGAGGAATTGTAGGAGGATGGCTGTGTGATGAGGAATTGTTCGATGAGGAATTGTAAGTGTATATGGGTGATTGAAGTTGCGGAAGGGTAATGAAGTGCTGTGCGGAATTATTGTGACATAGAGTATGGTCAGGTAGGAGATATGTAGTAGGGTGTATATGAAGCAATGGTGGGTAGGCAGGTTGAGTATGTTGAAGTGGTATTTGAATTGATGTAGGGTATTTGATGTGAGTGAATTTTGTATGAAAGAGGGAGGTGGTTTGGGTAGGAGTTTTGTTGTCAAGGGGTAAGTGTGTGGTAGAGGAGGATTGGGGTGGGTATGAAGATAGAGTGATGTGCAGGGAAAGAATTTTTATGGAGTGGTAGTTTGAAATTTCAGGGGTTGTATATCAGAACAGTGCAAGTTGATGGTGACAGCAGAGATACAGGGGAAGTTGAAAATGTAGTTGAGATGAAATCACAGTCGTATTTAGTATGTTTGCACAGAGAACAAAGGGTTTGCAGAGGTATGGCACTGTTATGATGGAGCAGTGGTTAAGTGTGGTTGAAATGGTATGTGTTCTGGGTGGTTGATTGTTCAGTTGAAAATTAATGGTAGTGTGATAGAAAATTAATGGGAAGAGCAGCAGTAGTTATTTAGTTGAACAGGGAGGGTTAGGTGATTTGGTGTTGATGTAGAGCACTGAAAATTGGCAGTGCCTGCACTGGTACTGGTGGTGTGGGTGACTAAAAATGTTGATGGTGATAAGAGACAGTGGTTGGTTGGATGGTGTAGCAATGGAACAGTGAAGGCAGGGGATGGAGATGTATGACCGATGTGTATGTATGGTGAAGTGAATAGGCAGTGGAAGCACGGTGGTGGCAGTGTATGGTATGTGAATGTTGGTAGTTCATGGTGTAGTGGTAGTTGGGAAGATGGCTACAGTTTTGATATGTGCAGTTTTGGTATGGTAGAGATGCACAAAGGTAATGTGCAATGTGCAAGGAGATGGACAGTGTGCAGGAAAACAAGTGTGGGTTTGTATGCAACAGAGAGGATGTTGCCTGGTTGTGCATGCAGGGTGTTTGTATATAGATTGATGGTTCAGGGTGGTTTTGTATCGACTGTATGCAACATAGTAGATGGTTATGTCAGTGGAAGTTTTAGTTGAGGGGGGGATGGAATGGTTGGGGAATGTAGATGCACAGAAGCAAGAAAAAGTGCACAATTTTGCACAGTAATTGGCAGAGGATGGAAATGCAGGGTTAAAGGAAAGGCAGGTAAAATATTTGAGGGGGAAATTCGTGGTGTTTCTCTGGCAGCAGTGGGTGGTTGGCAAGGAGAGGCAGTGTGTTGTTGCACTGAGATGGTAGAGGAGTATGAAAGCAGAAATGTGCATAGTATTTTGAAAATGAACCAAGGCAATGTAATAGTCTTTTAAAAAAAAATGTAAATGTATTATTAAAGAAAATGTTGTAAAATGCAAATGAAAGTAAATAAACAAAAAAAAAATTGATTCTTAAATGAAGTTGTGGATATATTTTTTAATAGAAATACAAAAGTAAATAGAACTAGAAAACAAGCACACAAACCAAATGAAAGCAAAAATCACACAAACACACAACACAAAATATTTTTTTTAAATGCAAATTAACACACAAAACAAATACACAAATAAAATCAAACAACAATAATTCGAAGAATAGAAAACAAAATCAAATAAATTCCTCGGCAACGGCGCCAAAAACTTGTTTAACGACTAATTTTACATCAACATTCACTTTACATGAAACATAAAAGAGACCATAAATCATAAAATATGTTGAATTTACATAATTTTAGAGAGCTCTGTTACCCCTAAATTGAAGGGGTTTAGCTACTCATTTGTGTTATCATATCAACACATGTAAATTTCAACATTTAAACAAAAGCAAAGAAAGTAAGAGCTAATGAAAATAGAAAAAAGAACTAAGCTACTTGCATAAAAATAAAATTAAACTAAGTGCATAAAAGAGAAAGCTAATCTACTAACATGAGAATGAAGAAAGCATGTAAATAAAAAATGAACACAAAATGAAAGCGCATGTAGAAAAAGAAAGAAGCTTAGGAAGCCATTTTATTTCTCATTTGATTTGAAGCTACAACTTGCATTCTAATATGATAAGTAATTAAAAAAAATCCATTACATGAACATAAGAGGGCTATTTATACATGCACAAAACCTTAATCCATATATTAGGTGGCTTCCCAAAATATCCTTTAGGAAGTGTGGCCAACAAGTTATCACTAGTCTCTAATTAATCCATCATCAAGTATGCATGTAACTTTAACCTCCACTAACTTGTGCATTAGCTCCTAACTATAGATTAAGGTAGTGGATAGGTGGGATCCTCCATGATGCATGAGTTGAATTATTTCCATTTTCATTCCTTTGTTTCCATCCTTGTGCATGCATATTTCCGTTAGAACATCTTCATATTTCCATCCAAAATTCCTATAATTAAAAAGAAAATGTGCAAATAAATATTCTCAAAATTAATTCATGCACAAAATTACTATTTTACCCCCACATTGATGTATGAATAATGACTTGAAAGCATATTTGAAATTTGGTTTTAAACATGTAAAAATAACCAATTATGACATTAATTTAAATAAAAATAGATTAAATATGGATGTAAAAATATGCACATTTACATGCACATCATTGGACTCAAACTTGCCATGGAACTGGGAATAAAATCTCTTGAAATCTTTTGCCACTTGGTAGTATACCAAGTCAGGGGAGATTACCAGAACAATGACTCACTTCGTACCTTATCCAATTTCAAGAACCATTGACTGACTTTGAGTACTATGACATCACGCACAATCCCCGAGATCAAAACAAAGAGGCCGACTCATTGGCAAAGTTTGCTAGCACCAGGGATGCACAATAAAAGGGTTTGGTTCCAATCAAAGTATTAGATGCTCCAAGCATAAACCAGATGGAAATCGATTGGATACTAGAGACAGAGCCTGAAAAGGAGTCATGGATGACTCCATTTAAAAATTATTTGCTACGGGGAGTCCTTCCCTAACGAAGGAATGAAAGATGATATATTCTTCGTAAAGCTTCGCGATATATCATTCAGGAAGGAGTCATGTATAGAAATGGTTTTTCCATTGCCTTGCTCCAGTGTATCACTCATGATGAAATAAAGCAAGTCCTAAGGGAAGTTCATGAAGGGGAATGTGGCGATCACACTGGAGGGCAAACCCTAGCAAAGAAAATACTCTGATATGGGTATTACTGGCCAACTATCAACCAAAATGCTATAATTACACTAAGTGATGCGACAAGTGCCAGATGTATGCGAAAGTTCTGAGAGCTCCACCGATGGAAATTACGTAAATGGTCAGTCCATGGACGTTTGCCATATGGGGAATAGATATTATCAGTTCCTTACCAATCTCTAAAGGTGGTGCAAAGTACGTCGTCATAGCAGGTTATTAATTTACCAAATGTGCCAAAGCGAAACCATTAGCCGGGATCACGATGAAGAAAGCAATCAACTTCATTGTCTAGAACATCATCTTTCGTTTTGGCCTTCCACAAACAATAGTAACTGATAAAGGAACTCAATTAGACAGCGTTGAATTAAAAGACTTCTACCGTCGGCATAATATTGAAAAGAGATTTGCGGCAGTTGCTCACCCTCAAGCAAATGGACAAGTAGAAGCTGTGAACAAAATTGTAAAGTCCATTCTAAAGATACGTTTGGAAAAGGCTAGAGGCAAGTGGGTGGATAAACTCCCAACAACATTATAGGCTTATAGAACCACTCATAAGTCCACGACTAGTCATACTGCATTTTCTCTTGCATACTGTTCTGAAGTCATCATTCCTATTGAACTCGAAGTCCCTTCTCATCGAGTGACCTACTACGACCCCAGAACGAATATAGATCTCCTCTTAGAATATCTAGACTTGGTAGATGAGAAATTCGAAGAAGCTGATTTGAGGGTAGTTGTATATCGGTATCGAGTCGCCCGATACCACAACACTAAAGTCCGACCTAGGACCTTTGAAATCGGTGGTCTCATCATAAAGCAGGTTTTTCCTGTCCCATCACACATGAATCCTACCTGGAAAGGACCGTACATCATTGAACAAAGGCTTGTAGAAGGAAATTTCAAGCTAGCGACTATTGATGGCCTCACACTCCCTAGGGCGTGGAATAGCAAGCATTTACGATACTACCTCACTTAGTTTATTCTTTTTTCATTCGGTTGAATTTAATTTCCGAATTTGCTTTAGCATTTGGATTTTCCATATATGTAATAAGAAAAGTTATGTCATTTTTTTTTCCATTTCGCAAATTAAAGTTTGAAATTTCCTTCATATCTGTTATTGCTGTAGCACTGCGTGTTAGTTACGATACCCGACTAACTAATATTGGCATATCCGAGCAGGTTCTCAGAGTTTGGAGCCAGCCGGTTACACAAATTCATGACTTAACTAAACAAAATGACTGTGGTCCGATCGTTCATTTGATGATTCTTGC
Source organism: Allium fistulosum (assembly GCA_030737815.1). Lineage (NCBI taxonomy): Eukaryota > Viridiplantae > Streptophyta > Magnoliopsida > Asparagales > Amaryllidaceae > Allium > Allium fistulosum. Next base: position 75,748,248 of record CM060903.1, read on the forward strand.
TCGCAACTCGATAGACGAAGTACCTAACGAGAAATGGATATGGCTTGACCATCTAATAATTAAATTAATCCCACCAAGTGATGGTACTAACATGAATCAAAAGCTATCGTGACATGACCGATCACTCGCTAAGTCAAATCCTAGACTTGAGAGCAAATTAATCAATTAAGGAAAGTACGGTCCGACTTTTTTTCAAAATAACTCTAATTCTCCAGAGCGTGGATTGGAGTGCAAACACAAGTTGGGTGCGATCCGATTACCCGCCAACTAAATCTTATCCCCAAAGTGCGGATATGAGTATAAACAAATAGATGAGTGCGGTTCGACCACTCATTATTCCATAAACTCCAACCTGAAACCGACAGGAGGAGTATAGACTCGCTAAGGATGGAGTTCGACCATCCACTATCTAACTTCGTTAACCCAAGACTGGGGCATCAGTATAATCACTTAAAATCCGATGGCATAACACCAGGGCTCGAGCCGAGTGTTTCATAAAACTTGAGGCCACGACCACATAGAGGCCTTGAGTAAAAATTAATAGATGATTATCCGAATTAACAAGCGTTGAATTACAAGTGCAGTGAATTGAAAATGGAATAGCTTAACTACTTAAGCAAATTCACATAAGAGTTCAACAAAAGTAAAAGAACTTTATTGACATAAGCTTGGAAAGTCAAGTACAAGTATTCACAGCAAAGGAATCAAAAAACAGAGGCCGATCCCATACAAATTTGGCTAACAAAACCCAAAAACTAGAGAGCATGAGTGCACGCAATGAATCACCACATGATATACGTACATTGGTTTTTACAAATGTACATCATGTGGTGGCGGAGAAGGCAACTTTTCTTAGCTTAACACCCTTCTTGAGACGTACGAGCTCAAGGGTTGTATTTTTGTGGAAGGCAATTAGTAGTCAACGGAAATGTCAATGTGGCATTCAAAGATGATGTGATATGTGATATGTGAAAGGTAATCGATACCTCTTTTGGCCTGACTCCCGAAAAATGACTGAAACAAGGATAAAAGCAGCAAGGCTCAGTGGGACGCTCCCATTAGGAGATGTCATCACTCTTCTAGATATATCTTTACACGCTGTGACGTCGTGTATCTGATTATTGTTGATGTATGCTTGTAGCCATGGATTTTAGGTCGGTAATGACCCAAGTGATGACATATTCGGTACTATTCAGGAAGGGGTAGGCCGGTCTTGTGTTTGTTTAGGCGCCCAGTATCTGGACCCTAGATACATCCCTCTAGATGTGTACCGAGTTTCGGAAAGATAGTCCCTTCACCTAGTCATTTGTATGGAAATCCAAATCCAATACGTGCTTGCCATTTTCTATTGTAGAAAGCCTTGTATTACAAGGTGTATGTTGGAATTTAATAATGTAACAATTTCAACTATTTTAATATTATTTGTATAATGGACCCTATTATAATATAAGAGAATTTAATATGAAATGTTTTGGTTATCATAAGGTAAAAACCTTATCGGTATTTATTTGCGACGTGGTCTTACGAGATACCCTTTTGTTTTGATAAAAAAAAGTTTTGGTAATCTAAAAACTTTAAAATTCAGTTGAGATGTGTTTTTCTCACGCTGGTTTACCAGACTGATTCGGGCGTTCTTCTTTTCAATGCTCGGGTCAGACCGAGTATATTTATAGGTTCAGATTTGGTGCTTTTGGAGCTTCAGCAGGCGAGCTGGAGATCTTTATGTCGTATACACGTATCTGTTTATTTTTCCGCTGCATTGCATTGTTGTTGTTGTAAATTATCAACATTTGTGAGGATAGGTTATTATAACTGTCTAAGCTGATGATTACTTATTGTGTACTCTGATATTGATTTATGTATATTATAGTTTCTCTTTGAAAAGTATTGATCTATATTATATGTTATTCCGCTGCGATGTGAGATTCTGCATTGTTTTGGTTCTGCTTCTCTCTTCTTATTCTCTTCTCTTCTTCTTTCTTCTCACCCTCTCTTTTCTTTCTCATGATCATCTGCAATCGATGCACTCTGGGTCGGACATGCATGGTTTGGTGTCAAATTCAGATGGTGCCGAGTGCGGGTTGTCACAGCTAGTATCAGAGCTTAGGTTTAGTATATTCCTAGGCTTTAATGTGTACTCAGTATAGATAGGGTCAGTAGCGCCCAAGATTGAGTTTGAGTGTGTGTGTGTGTGAGCGTGTATTTGTTAGTTATATAAAAATGTTTTGTGTTGTGTTGATTGATCTGTTGAGTGTTTTACACATTCCGGTCGGTATGTGGGACACCACTGTATCGATAGGGATTTCTAAACTCTTAAACAAGGTAAACCGACATAATATTATTTTGAATGGGTAAAAGAAATAATTTTACCTCGATTATATTTTATATATAATTATATATATTGATTGTTGGTTGTTAATGAATGGTAATATTTAATTATTATCATTTTTTATTTGTTGTGTTTAATAAAAAGTTGTTATTACTAAAATCTAAACAACAAGATAAACAAATTTGGAATGAATCTTATATAAGTGAAGTAAAATAGTGAAATTATATAAGTATAAATTTATAAATGTGATTTATAAATAAAGGGATTTTAAAAGAATTTAAAGCACCGAATTCACTACAGTCGCTGGGAAATAATAAGGATGAATTGAAATTATAGTAAGTAAGTAAACTTAAGTAAATATTCATGAATTTTAAGTAAATAAGTGTATAACTTATAAAATGAGAAAATGTAAAGTAAAACCGAATATTAAAATGGTTAAACAATTTTGTTAAGCAAAAAAAAATCTGAATTTGAGTAGTGATATGAAATTTGACTTAAGTAAAAGTTAAATAAGTGTATAACTTATAAAATGAGAAAATGTAAAGTAAAATCGAATATTAAAATGGTTAAACAATTTTGTTAAGCAAAACAAAATCTGAATTCGAATAGTGATATGAAATTTGACTTAAGTAAAAGTTAAATAAATGACTTTAGAAATGAAATTTAAGTTAAGTCAAATAGAATGAAATGCTGTGAAGGAATTTAACTTAAGTAATGTTGTTAAAAGTTGATTTTGATATCAAAATGAATCAATAAAGTGAATAATGAAAGTAAATACATTGAATGATTAATGAATTTGATGTTAATAAGTTGTATGTTAATGAATTGATTTGGAATGATGGATTTAAGTGTTAATTCCTTAAAAGCTAATGAAATTGGAAATTGAATAATTGAATGAAAGTCAATTAGATATAAACCAATTAGAATTAAATGTGTTGAACCAAATTGAATGTAAACGAAGTAAATATGAATGTTTGGGTGTAAATTAAATAAATTTGGTTATGTTGGATATGCATTGGTTGTTAGTTGGATGTTAGTTGATTGTATAAAAATTCAATAAATATTAATGAAATTGAATTAATGAACTTGAAAACTAAATAATTGAATTCAAATTGGAAGTACAGTGAATCTAAATAGAATTAAATTTGATTTGAATTGAAAGTGAACTAACTTGGATGTAAGTTAGTAGAATGTAAACTAATTGGATATTAGTAAACAAATTGAAGTGATGAATGTAAGTGAATGCAAATCAATTAAAGGGTAATAAGAAATGGAAGTGAATTAAACTAAATTGACGAGAACCAAATGAAAGTAAAATGAGAATGAATGTAATAAAATGATTGTTAGTTAACTTGAATGTGAATTAGTTGGATGCTAGTTGGATGTTAGTCGTTTGAGGGTTGCTTATGATTGCATGTGTTTCCTTTGCATATGATTATTATATTAGCTATGTTGTACAATGATACTATTTGCTATATACTTGCTTCTTATTGTTTGTTGAATGTTTATGTAACAACCCTGGTTTGGAGATTACCTTTCAATATTGAATCATAATGATAATTATAATTTAATATTGTAAATTAAATTAAAATTGGAGAAATTAAATTGTTTATTTGGAATAAACAATGAATTTTGGAATTTCAAATGAGAATGAAATTCCAAGCTTTATTCTATTTTGTTTGGAGTGATAATATATGGAATATGGGCTTTAAATAATGAAAATGATTTCATTTTAGAGAAAATGCAATAATTATATTAATTACTGCCCATTTGATTTTTAATAATTTAAAAGAAGTATGTTATTTTTAATGGTGGTTTATTGAAATAAAAGATAGAAATTGGTTTAAAAATAAGTTTTGGCTATAAATAATGTTTTGAAATAGTTTGAAATATTTTTCTAGGTGAGAAAATAAATTTTGTGGAATTTTAGAAGTTAAAAACAATGTATTATTCATTTATTTGAGTAAATGGTGTGTTTTTGTTAAATTAAGGATTTTAATAATAAAAATGTTTTAAAAATATAAATTAATCTTTTTAAATGATATAAAATGTATTATTTTATATGTATACAAGTTTTCATATTTTTCTTGTGTAAAACTTGAGAGAAAATGAATTTTTATTTTGTGTATATGAGATATATGCACATATCTTAACTTGTGTTGTTAATAGCCTTAGCCAATTTATTTTCTTTTTATTTTTGGGTCCATTAGCCCAATATCACTTAGCCTGAATGAGAAAATGAGAAGAGAGGTTTAGCTGTACGTTCATTTTCAGTCTCTTCTTCCTCCTCCAACCTGAAAACAAGAGTCAGTAAACTATTATCTCAAATTACAAAATTCAAGCAATTTCTTCATTTTAATTCAAAAAAACAAAGACTTTTTACAATCTAGTGATAAATCTAAGCTAATCCCCTCCAAACTACTTAAATTTCATTACAAATTCTTGTTACGATAAGAAGTTTTCTAATTTTTACTGTATATTGTTTGCATGTCCTATATTTGCTTCCTACAGGTATTTAGAAACTCCAATCTTGCCAAAAGGCTTCAACTTTGCTACGAAATCCAAACTTTTGCAACAAATCAGCAAGGTGAGTTGTATAAGCTCACAATCTAGCAAAAACAAAAGTCCCAAAGCTTGAAACTGTGAAAAAAATAGCTTATGTTCGTTATTTCTTATAGTTGAATTTTCCTTGTTTTTAATCAGTTTCTGTTGCATCTTTGACATTTTATAACTTGTGATTCCGGCAACGAAATGCTGCCGGATTTCTTGCATTTGGTAGCCAACATGTTGAACTCCATCTCTGTATATTTTGGTTGAATTTTATGGTCATTTGTATAAAATCTTGCTAGAAACTTAGTCGACGAGCAGGAAATCAAATGAAACAAAGTTCGTATGCTAGGTCGACCGCCACCCCTCCATGGGTCGACCTGACTATCGACGTAGAGGCTCCTAGGTCGACCATACGGTCGATCTGGCAAAGACAAAGTTTGGCCTTGTTCTGCTCTTTTGTTTCGATGTTTCCGACTTTCTTTTGCTCCATTTTCTTGTTATATTTCGTGATGATTTTGATCATTTCGAAAGGCCATGATGTTTATCAGTAGACTAGCCAAATTTTGAAGATTTTAAAATTTAATTTTTGAATTATTTTGAATTTAATATGAATTTAAATTCGAATATCGGTTTGAGTGATTTTCCTTGTTTTTATTCGTTTTCGAGCACAGTTTTCTCCGAATCGTTTTGAAATGATTTTTAAAATTAATGGGCATATCAAAATAATTATTATATAATATTTTCAAGTATTTTCAAGTGTAAAATCTATTTATTCTCTATAATAAGGGAACTTTCAAATATAGGTTTTCAAATTGATATCTGAAATTTGTTTTCAAAGCTTGTTTTCCAAAGTAAATTATTTTATATATAAATTACACGTTTTTGCACATTTCGAGCGAATAAGAAGGAGTATTAAACAATTTAGTAAAACATGTGGTATGAGACACATGCGTTTATCTTATCGGTTAATTCCCGATTTGTCTGTTTGATTGTTTTGACCTTCGGGTCGAGTTTACCGATAAGATGAGGTAAACTTTTTACTGATTTGAGTGTGAAATTTACTAGTGGTTAGTAAAACGTTTAGTGCGAATGTGTGGTATGGGACATACGTTAACACTGTTCAGGTTTCTATCCGAGAGTGTGTGACACATTTGTCTAAGAGACGTATTAGCCACAACTGGACCTTCGGTTCATTTGTCCTTCGGGACGTTTGTCTAAGAGACGTATTTGTCCATTGCGACGTATTTTTCCTTCGGGATGTTGTCCTTCGGGATGTTTGTCTAAGAGACGTATTTATTTGTCCTTTGGGATGTTTGTCTAAGAGACATGGTGCCTAATTTTGAGAGAACAGTACTTGGCGGGCTTCGGCCAAAAGCACGTGTTATATCTTTGAGATGATTTCATTGATGTTTGTGATTTCCCAAGTGTATCGCCTTTTTACTGTTGGCCATTTAAGCCATTTGGGATATATATATATATTATATATAATATATATATATATATACGGCGATTATCTTATGGGAATTTGAACTCTTGTGAGTTTTATCTTTGAGATTTGAGTTGCCTACACTGGCGTTTTATTAAGATTGCCGATATGGCATATATTTGAGATTTTAATCTCCTATTTGGAGATATATTTGCCTTGTGGCGCATTTGGAGATGGTGATTTCTTTGAGTTGCTTTTGAGATTGCCGTTATGGCAGGTTTGGGATTTCTCCTTTTTAGGAGCTATAATTTTCCCTAAACCATTGTTGATGATTTATGATATGCCGATGATATGAGGCTTGCTATATTTAGCATTTATGAATTGTTTTATCTCTTTTGAGATTGTATGTTTGTGTAGTGATACCATATTATCACTTGATGCTACCATACACTTTAATTGTCCATTCTCACTTGAGAATATTATAATATTATCACTTATCCTTGTAAACTGATTTATTTTGCTAGACTTACCCCTGTATATATACTCGAGTCAGACCGAGGTATTTCAGGTTAGGTACATTTGGCATAGCCTATTCTGCTTCCGCATGGACTATTCTGTTAGCTCTTTTTGATATAGCTTTTTATGAAGTCCTTTTTGTTTGCTACTCTGATATGTATATTCTTTTGACTCGCTTGTATATTGTGGTCGCTATACCACTTAACATGTATCATTTTGTATACTTTGTGATGTATCTGTATATGTATATATATATATATATGTGATGATCTATTGTTCTGTGATATGTTTGCCTTTGAGTTGTTGTATTTTGTTCTGATAGATCCTACAACCACCTATGGCTTTATATTAAGTATTTATTGGATATGTCGATATACTTGAGATAGAAAAAATATATATAGCATTTGTCATCGTATTCAATAGATATTTAAGACAAGGCTATAGATGGTCTCTCCTAACCAGCCATATTCTCCGCATTAGCAGACAATATTGCCTGGTAATACTCTTTGTTAATGTAGGTCTCGTGGTCGGACGTCACAGCTTGGTATCGGAGCTGAGTTCAGAACAAAATATGATATACACAGAATAGAAGCACATATTACGGTATATCTAAGTGTAATACAAGTGTTACAAATCCCTTAATTATCATGCATTTGACTTTTTCTTGTCCCCTGGGGTAGATAGAAGTTTGGGAATACGTCTAGGAATGTATTTTAATTCTATAGTATTCAATATTTGAATTAATGATATCTACCCTGTGAATAATATTTATCTTATCTTAACTTTTAGCTAATGGCTGGAGGAGGCAGAGGACGACGCTCGGATGCTAGGCAATCCAACGGCTCGCATCCAGATGACGTTTATATGTCTGCCGATCAGTTTATGGAATTATTTAGGAGCACTCAGCCTCCAGCTCCTACTCCATCATCTCCTCCACACAAGTCTGTCTTTGCGCGCATGTGCAGTGATTTCTCTCATCTCGGAGGAAAGCTGTTCAAAGGCTCCTAGTCCATTCTTGAGGTCCAAGCTTGGATTCGTACATACGAGCGCATCTTCTCTTGCATGGATCTTTCTGACCACGATAGAGTTCTTGTAGCATCTAGCCAGTTGCAAGAGCATTCCCTTGACTGGTACGAGCTTCTCATAGCCGAGCTCGATGAGTCTACTCTTTCTTGGACTCGGTTTTGGGAACGATTCGAGCTCAAGTTCGTTCCTAAATCTGAGAAAGCTTTATTGGTCCGTCGCTTCCTCGAGTTGAAGCAAGGAAAGTCCTCCATCTCTGATTATGTTTCATCGTTCGAGGCCTTATCTAAGTATGGTCTTGAATACATCATCAATCCATATAAGAAGAATCTGAAGTTTGTCTCTGGTCTTAAGAAGTATCTCAAGAAGTCTTTGATGCTCTAGCTCAAGCTTTCTTTCGAGAAGTTGATTGACTCGGTGCTTCATCTCGAAGCTGTCGAGAAGGAGTGCGATAGTGGTGATGAGGTTGAGGTTCGCAAGAACCCCAATAAGAAGAAGTTCCCATTTCATAAGCCAAAGAAGAAGTTTGTTGGTCCTAGCTCTCAGCCTAGTGGAGCACCTCCTACTCGGAAGGGGTGTTTCAACTGTGGCTCATATGACCATATAATCTGTGACTGCCCTAAGCCTATTATTTATTACTATTGCAAGAAGGAGGGTCATCGAGTTTCCACTTGTCCAATTGCTCCAAATTCCCAGTCTGGCAAACTGAATGTAGTGGATGCATATGGAGGGTCTTCTCAGCGTAGAGGTACATCTTCTTCTATCCTTGAAGGCTCTATTTTATTCCATAATTAATCTATTCGAGTTCACTTCGATACGGGTGTGTCGCATTCATTCGTATCGAAAGAGCTTGTTGATGCTATTTCTTTGGATGTTTCATACCTTGTTACTTCATTGAGGATTGCGAATCCCATCAGGGGATCCGCAACCCTTAGCATGCTTTGTGTGGATGTTGAGATTGTTTTATGTGGCTTTTCTTTTCGTGCGAACCTGCATGTTATTTCTTATTTGGGTTTTGATATGATTTTGGGTATGGACTGGCTAGTATGATATGATGCCAGGATTATTTGTTCTGAGAGAGTTTTATATCTTTGACATCCAGATTCGTCTGCTCAACTATCACTTGTTCTTCGAAACGTGGATAATTCCAAAGTGGCTTTATATTCTCTAGACTCACGACATGATGATGATAGATCTCGTATTCCTGTTGTTTCTAACTTCTCTGATGTGTTTGAGCCTGTTTCGGGTTTGCCACCCAAGTGGGCTATTGAGTTCCACATCGATCTCATTCCAAGCGCGCAACCAGTTAGTCGTCCTCCCATAAGGATGTCTACAAAGGAAAATGAGGAACTCAAGAAGCAGCTTTTAGAGCTTCAGTCCAAGCAGTTGATTCAGTCTAGTTTTTCATTATGGGGTGCCGCGGTCGTCTTCGTGAAAAAGTCCGATGGAACTCTTAGGCTTTTCATTGACTATTGCAAGCTTAACGAGTTGACCATCAAGAATAAGTATTCATTACCTAGGATCGACGATATGTTCGATCAATTGAGTGGCGCTAAGGTCATCTCTCAGCTTGACCTTGCCATTGGTTTTCATTAGCTCTGAGTTGTGGAAGATAGCATTCCTCTTACAGCTCTCCGCACTCGATATGGATCTTACGATTAGCCCATTATGTCGTTCGGTTTGATGAACGCTCCTTCTTTCTTTGTCGATCTTATGAATTGAGTATTCTGGGAATATCTCGATAAGTTTGTCCTTGTGTTCATCGACGACATTCTTATTTATTCGAAGTCTGAAGCCAAGCATGCTAATCACTTGAGAATTGTCTTGAGTACTCTTCGTCATCATCAGCTTAAAGCCAAATTCTCCAAGTGCCACTTCTGTGAGAATAAGGTTAAGTTCTTAGGCCACGTTATTTCTTCCGAGGGCATTTCAGTCGATCCTTTGAAGATCGAAGCCATCCAGAATTGGAAAAGGCCTGAGAATGTTCATGAGATTCACAGCTTCCTTGGATTGGTGGGTTACTACCTCCGATTCATTAAGGATTTTTCCCGCATTGTGCTTTCTCTCACCAGCCTTACTCGTAAAGGCGTTCGATTTATTTGGTCCGACAAGTGTGAAGCTTCTTTTCAGCAGTTGAAGGAGCTTCTCACTAATGCTCCTATTCTAGTGTTTCCCGAAGGGAATCAAGATCTTGTTGTCTACACCGATGCTAGTCATTGTGGCCTCAGTGATGTGCTTATGCAGAAGGATCGGGTAGTTGCTTATGCTTCTAGGCAACTGCGATCGAATGAAATTCGCTATGCCACTCATGACCTCGAGTTAGCCGCCATTGTCTTGGCCTTGAAGATTTGGCGACATTATCAATTAGGCAAGCACTTCATTCTCTATACCGATCACAAGTCCTTGAAATATCTATTCACTCAGAAGGAGCTCAATATGAGGCAACAACATTGGCTCGATTTCCTTGCCTCCTATGACTTTGATATCCAATATACCCCTGGGAAGGGTAATCTGATGCGCTTAGTCATAAACATTCGGTTGTTGTTTCTATGATGCTAGTCGAGTGGAATGTTCTTGAGACCTTATCCCTTTGTGATATTCGTGATCGAGCTCCATCTTCTGATTCTCCTATTTTAATATTCAGTTTGGAAGCTCGACCCAGTTTATTGGATCGTATTGTCGATGCTCAACGGCGTGATCCCGATCTTGTGCACCTTATCCAGATTTGTGAGTCTGAGTCCCGTGATTAGGAGTTACGGGGTTTCAGCATTGATTCTCATGGGTGTCTTCGTAAGAAAAACCATCTTGTTGTACCTTTTGATTCTGCACTTAGGCGTAACATTCTTGATGACTGTCACCGTTCTAAGTGTACCATTCATCCCGGCAGTAGCAAGATATATGCCGATATGCATCGCCTTTATTATTGGAAAGGCATGAAGCGTGATGTAGCAAGTTATGTGAGTAATTGGATGACTTTTCAACTCATCAAAAGCGAGCATCAGCCCCCTTCTAGTCTTCTTCAGCCTCTAGAGATTCCATTGTGGAAATGGGATCAGATTTCGATGGATTTCATTGACGGCCTACCTCGTTCGAGATCGGGCCATTCTAGCATTTGGGTTATTGTTGATCGCCTCACCACATCGGCTCATTTCATTCCTATTAAGTCTAATAGGAGTGCTTCTACTTGGGCCAAGTTATATATTAAGGAAATCATGAGACTTCACGATGTTCCTACTTTGATTGTTTGTGACCGTGATCCGTCGTTATTCACGAGTCATTTCTGGCAGAGTCTTCAGCAAGCTTTGGGAACAAAGCTTAACTTCAGCACAGCTTATCATCTGCGGTTTGATGGACAAACTGAACGGTGAATCATATTTTTGAGGATCTTCTTCGCGTTTGCATTCTAGATTTCGGTGGTAGTTGGGAGGACCATCTACCTCTTATGGAATTCTCCTACAACAATAGTTTCTAGTCTAGTATCGGTATGGCTCCTTTCGAAGCATTATATGGAAGGCCATGTCGATCACCTTCGTGTTGGTTGGAGTCTGGAGAGAAGCTTATTCTTAGTCTAGATTCTGTTCTTGATTCTTCTAAGAAGATTGTTCTTATTCGACAGAGAATGAAAGAGGCACAGAGCCGCCAGAAATCTTACACGGACAACCATAGGAAGCCTCTCGAATTCTCTATTGGTGATCTCATCTTCATTTGTGTTTCTCCTTTGAAAGGGGTTATGCGTTTCAGTACGACTAGGAAATTAGCTCCTCGCTTTATAAGACATTTCCTATTACTGAACGTATTGGCCCTGTAGCTTATAGAGTTTTCCTTCCAGCTCATTGTCTGGCATTCATGACGTGTTTCACGTCTCTTAGCTTCGGAAGTGTCTTCGAGGGTTGGATTCTGTTATCGATTCTTCTGATTTGCAACAGCTTGAGATCTCACCAGACCTATCTATTGTGCAGCAGCCTATTCGTGTGCTTGCTTCAAAGGTGAGACGCCTTCGAAACAAGGACGTGCCGCTTGTTAAAGTTCAATGGTCCGCTAATCCCAACGACTGCACTTGGGAAACTAGAGAGTTTATCGAGTGATTATATCTTGGTTTTCTTTCTTCGCGTAGCGATGGTGAGAATATCTCTTTATCTCAAGCTTATTTCTTTTTCCTTTGATTGATGGAATTAATATGTTAAATACAAATTCTCCTCTAAAAATTGCGAGGACGCAATTTTATTAAGGGGGGGAGTCTGTAACAATCCTGGTTTGGAGATTACCTTTCAATATTGAATTATAATGAAAATTATAATTTAATATTGTTAATTAAATTAAAATTGGAGAAATTAAATTATTTATTTGGAATAAACAATGAATTTTGGAATTTAAAATGAGAAAATGAAATTCCAAGCTTTATTCTATTTTGTTTGGAGTGATAATAAATGGAATATGGGCTTTAAATAATGAAAATGATTTCATTTTAGAGAAAATGCAATAATTATTAATTATTGCCCATTTGCTTCTTTTAATAATTTTAAAAGAAGTATGTAATTTTTATAGGTGGTTTATTGAAATAAAAGATAGAAATTGGTTTAAAAATAAGTTTTGGCTATAAATAATGTTTTGAAATAGTTTGAAATATTTTTCTAGGTGAGAAAATAAATTTTGTGGAATTTTAGAAGTTAAAAACAATGTTTTATTCATTTATTTGAGTAAATGGTGTATTTTTGTTAAATTAAGGATTCTAATAATAAAAATGTTTTAAAAATATAAATTAATCTTTTTAAATGATAAAAAATGTTTTATTTTATATGTATACAAGTTTTCACATTTTTCTTGTGTAAAACTTGAGAGAAAATGAATTTTTATTTTGTATATGAGATATATGCACATATCTTAACTTGTGTTGTTAATAGCCTTAGCTAATTTATTTTCTTTTTATTTTTGGGTCCATTAGCCCAATATAACTTAGCCCGGTTGAGAAAATGAGAAAAGAGGTTTAGCTATACGTTCATTTTCAGCCCTTTCTTCCTCCTCCAACCTGAAAACAAGAGTCAGTAAACTTTCATCTCAAATTGCAAAATTCAAGCAATTTCTTCATTTTAATTCAACAAAACAAAGACTTTTTAAAATCTAGTGATAAATCTAAGGTAATCTTCTCCAAACTACTTAAATTTCATCACAAATTCTTGTTATAGTAAGAAGTTTTCTAATTTTTACTGTATATTGTTTGCATGTCCTATATTTGCTTCCTATGGGTGTTTAGAAACTCCAACCTTGCCAAAAGGCTTAAACTTGCTACAAAATCTGAGCTTTTGCAACAAATCAGCAAGGTGAGTTGTATAAGCTCACAATCTAGCAAAAACAAAAGTGCCAAAGCTTGAAACTATGAAAAAAATTAGCTTCTGTTCGTTATTTCCTATAGTTGAATTTTCCTTGTTTTTAATCAGTTTCTGTTGCATCTTTGACATTTTATAACTTGTGATTCTGGCAGTGAAATGCTGTTGGATTTTTTGCATTTGGTAGCTTTCATGTTGAACTCCATCTCTGTAAATTTTAGTTGAATTTTATGGTCATTTGATATGTTAAAATCTTGCTGGAAAATCATTCAACGAGCAGGAAATCAACTGAAACAAAGTTCGTATGCTAGGTCGACTACCACCCCTCCCTAGGTCGACCTAACTGTCGACCCAGAGGCTCCTGGGACCAAGGAGGTCGACCTGGCAAAGGCAAAGTTTTGCCTTGTTCTCCTCTTTTGTTTCGATGTTTCCAACTTTCTTTTGCTCCATTTTCTTGTTATATTTCATGATGATTTTGATCATTTATGAAGACCATGATGTCTGTCAATAGACAAGCCAAATTTTGGAGATTTTAAAATTCAAATTTCGAATTATTTTGAATTTAATTTGAATTTAAATTCTAATATTGGTTTGAGTGATTTTCCTTGTTTTTATTCATTTTCGAGCACGGTTTTCTCCAAATCTTTTTGAAATGATTTTTAAAATTAATGGGCATATCAAAATAATTATTATATAATATTTTGAAGTATTTTCAATTGTAAAATCTATTTATTCTCTATAATAAGAGAATTTTCAAATATGGGTTTTCAAATTGATTTCGGAAATTTATTTTCAAAGCTTGTTTTCCAAAGTAAATTATTTTATATATAAATTACATGTTTTTGCACAATTCGAGTGAATGAGAAGGAGGATTAAACAGTTTGGTAAAACACGTGGTATGGGACATGTGCGTTTATCTTATCGGTTAATTCCCGACTTGTCCGTTTGATCGTTTTGACCTTCGGGTCAAGTTTACCGATGAGATGAGATAAACTTTTTACTGATTTGAGTGTGAAATTTACTAGCGGTTAGTAAACCGTTTAGTGCGAACATGTGGTATGGGACACACGTTAACACTGTCCAGGTTCCTATCCGAGGGTGTGTGACACATTTGTCTAAGAGACGTATTAGCCAGTACTGGACCTTCGGGTCATTTGTCCTTCGAGACGTTTGTCTAAGAGACGTATTTGTCCATTGCGTAGTATTTGTCCTTCGGGATGTTTGTCTAAGAGACGTATTTATTTGTCCCTCGAGACGTTTTTCTTAGAGACGTGGTGCCTTATTTTGAGAGAACAGTACTTGGCGGGCTTTGGCCATAAGCACGTGCTATATCTTTGAGATAATTTCATTGATGTTTGTGATTTCCAAGTGTATCTCCTTTTTATTGTTGACCATTTGAGCCATTTGGGATATTATATATATATATATATATATATTTATACGGCGATTACCTTATTGGAATTTGAACTCTTGTGAGTTTTATCTTTGAGATTTGAGTTGCCTATACTGGCGTTTTGTTGAGATTGTCGATATGGCGTATATTTGAGATTTTAATCTCTTATTTGGAGATATATTTGCCTTGTGGCGCATTTGGAGATGGTAATTTCTTTGAGTTGCTTTTGAGATAGCCGTTATGGTGGGTTTGGGATTTCTCCTTTTTAGGAGCTATAATTTTCCCTAAACCATTATTGATGATTTGTGATATGCCGATGATATGAGGCTTGCTATATTTAGCGTTTATGAATTGTTTTATCTCTTTTGAGATTGTATGTTTGTGTAGTGATATCATATTATCACTTGATGTTACCATACACTTTAATTATCCCTTCTCACTTGAGAATATTATCATATTATCGCTTATCCTTGTAAACTGATTTGTTTTGCTAGACTGACCCGTATATTTATACTCAGGTCAGATCGAGGTATTTCAGGTTAGGTACATTTGGACTTAGCCTATTCTACTAGCTCTTTTTGATATAGCTTTTTGTGTAGTCCTTTTTGTTTGCTACTCTGATATGTATATTCTTTTGACTCTCTTGTATATTGTGGTCACTATACCACTTGACATTCATCATTTTGTATACTCTATGATGTATCTGTGTATGTATATATATATGTGATGATCTACTGTTCTGTGATGTGTTTTGCATTTGAGTTGTTGTATTTTGTTCTGATAGATCCTATACCCACCTATAGCTTTGTATTAATCATTTATTGGATATATCGATCCACTTGAGATAGAAAAAAATATAGCATTTGTTGGCGTATTCAATAGATATTTAAGACAAGGCTATAGATGGTCGCTCCTAACCAACCCTATTCTCTGCATTAGTAGACAGTATTACCTGGTAATACTCTTTGTTAATGTGGGTCTCGGGGTGGGGCATCACAGTTTAGTAGGTGTGGAGGCGTTGCTTCGCATTTGGAGCTCGTTTTCGCGCTATATTGGCCGTATATGCTTGCTAAATATATATAAGGTACATATCTTGGATTACATATCGTATTTTTATATTTTTCCATGCGGGATACCTCATCCTTGAAGATGAGATATATATTTGTGATATTATATATATTGTGATTTTTTCCGATCGAACCGCGCAAAGGAGGCTCTGGCGAATTTTTTTGAAAATTTAAGGCGTTGAATTTTTTTTGAGAAATGTGGAAAAATTTTGATAACTAAAATTGAGTTTTAAGTTATAACTTGAAATGATATAAGTTAGTTTTGAAATAATATTAGTTGATCTTTGAAATGACATTAGTTAATAACTATGAATGAGTCTGGAAACCCTGGAAAAGTTTTTATAAAAATGGTTGTAACTAAATGATTTTGGGAAAGTTAAACAATAAAAGAATTTGGTAATCTATTTTAAATAAATTGCTTTAAAATTTAATGGAGATGTAGTGTCTTTCTTGCTTAGTAATTTTGAGGATGAAATTCTTTAAAGGGGGAAGAATGTAACGACCTATTTTTTCAGTCGTTTGAATTTAGAATATTTAATTGAATTTAAATATTGAAAAGTTAATTTTATAAGTTGAATAACGCATATTTCAAATATAATGATTTATTTGATAATTAAATGGTTTAATTTAATACTTGAAATTTCAAAAATAATTGGATTTTGAATTTAATGTGAATGAAAATGATTTATAAAGTTGAATTAAATTCTATTTGAATTAGAATGAAGTTAGTGAACTTTTGAAATTGAATTAAAAGCGATTTGGCAAAAATTGAAAATTTTAATACTTAATTAACGTATAAAAATAGTCATTTTTGACACCGTCTCGGATTTCGGCAAAACCAGTTTCAATGGATCCGTAACAGTATATTATTATAAGATTCCAAATTTCGTGTCCTACGGACTTACCTTTTGATCGTGCGAAGCTGAAACGCATAGAAATTTATATAAGTAAACTTAATTAAAATAATCTGATTTGAAAACCTATCTTCCAAATACAATGGAATTGGCTACCGATATATATTCTATTGTGTTCGGAATAGGGGTAAAACATTATAAACGTCTCGCGGCACGCTTCGTTTGGAGTTCGAAAATATTTCGAGGAATAGTGTTTTAAAACGTTGCCTATATAAGGACATTGTTTTGGCAAACCCTAGGGAAATTAGGGCTAGCCGCCACCCATGTTTTCTACGGCCAAAAATCATGCGACTTTCTCCTCAATTTTCTTCCAATCCACACACTATTTCCAAAAACTTCCAACTACAAACTTGTAGAGCTCGACGAGTACTATCAATCCAACGGTCGAGATCGAGATTGGTGGAGCGGATTGGTGGTGATTTGCATTTAAGGCACGACGTTAGTGCACTTTTTTCCAAACAGAGTTGGGGCCGAGCTCTTCATGGCCATAGGCGGAGGTGCGTGGGAGCAGGGGCTTCACCGTGGTGGCATTAGATCGTCGTCTCAAGTGACGTGGGAGTTTGAATTGGTTTGAGATAAATATAGAATTGTTTTTTTCAAACCGCACTATAAATTCAAACTTAAAGCCTCCACTTTTCCTTTACACTTTGCTTGTCATCTTCATCCATATTAACTGAAAATACCTTCATTCACACCGCCTCATCTATAATCTTAGAAATCCAATGTCAGACATCCATCCATACAAGCTGTCCAAGAGCAGGACAAACCGAAGGTACTCTCCTACCACATCCTATAGGATTAGTAGCGACATCCCTTGCAATGGATATTTCATAAAGAAGAGACTACTGCTACTATATGTATATCGGTATTTTAACCCCAAATGATCAACGATCAGTCCTTCAGTATGAAAATCCTAAATATCAATATCATCAACCAACCTGCACAATCGCCGCATATATGTTGGTCGTGGTTTTCTGAAAAATCTGATCCCGGTCTCTTCGCACCAACAACGCAAAAGCGATTCTCAACCTCAAACAGAAACCAAGTCTCGTAGACTTATCACGTTTTCAACTTTCAACTTGCTATCCTTCGGCCAAGAAAGAAGCTCGATAGATTGGAGTAATCACTCCGCACTACACGAATCAACATTCTCAACACAAATGATAATCAAGCCTACACAGTCAGTTACGTACTAAGTGTACGACTAATTAGTTTCTACATCATGTTGAGAAACTAAAATGGCCAAATTTGATAGTCGGTTATTTAACTATGAAAGCAACAAACAAAATCTAGCACATAAGCAGTCACTGGGCCTGATTTTATTAATCGTTTATAAATCAAATCCCTTTCCAATTATTCTCTTCAAAATATCTGTAAAAGATAATATTCAAAACCATTTCACTTATTGGATATTTGGAAAACATTTTCATATACTTATTTTAATAATAAGTAAATTCACAACTTATTATATTTTCAAACCATTTAAACACCATTTTAAAATATCACTTTCCAAAACATTAATTTTATTTAAAGGATTATTCACTGTCCAAAATCGTGAATATAATTCTCTTACCAAATTCGTTATTTCTACACATTTAGTTTAAAGGATTATTCACTATCCAAAATCGTGAATATAATTCCTTTTATAAAAATTCATATTTAGCTTATCAAATTAAATTGATTTCACATTTATAAAATAGTGTTTATAATTCACATTTCTATTTGATAAAAACTTCCATTTCTAAAATCCCTTTATTAACCAATTTCCCGTTTGTCTCATTTATATATCAAAATCCCATTATAAGCTTATTTACTTATAAATCTCTTTATTTACAAATTCATTCTATTGTAATCTCATTATTTATAAAGTCCATTATAAATTCATTTCTAAATTTTAATTAAAAATCCATATACAAAATTTGATTACAATTCCATTTCTAATATTTATAAAACACCGCTTATAAGATTTATTTTAATAGCATTCCTTACTTTATACATCTCATTTAAACACTTATAAAACTCGTTTACAATTCCATTACTTTTATTTATAAAATATCAATTTTATAAACCTTATATATAAACCATTTATAATAAATTCAAAATTCTCAATTTAACTTATTTTACAACCCCATCAAACTCCATTCAATTAAATATAGTTAAATTTGGTGTTTGCATGCCATTCGCTTGCAACATTAGGTAAATCCAAGAGATCCAAGAGACTGTTTAAGTCAACATGTGATTCTAAGGTAGCATAACTTTAGGTATATTCCTATTTACATATTTGTATGTTATTATTGTATACCTGCATGAATATCATGACTTGTATATGTGTGTCTTTGTCATATCGAATCATATGTTGTTAACCATTATATTAATAATCGCTTATATCATTGAATTGATTTTGGTAATTTGTTCAAAATATAAATACTTACATACAAACACGAATATTTGTTGCAAAATAAATTTATAACAATGACATTTATAACAAAAGTGATGCATTAGAAAAAATAGAAGTATCTCAAAATTTTACAGATAGTTTGGAATTTTGGACTAAGCCATATCTTTGAGGAATAATTCAATAATGATATGATTATGAATCATATGGTACTGATGAATTATATCTCAGAAGGTTAAGAGCAAAATACCCATTTAGTGGGAGTGACAAAAGAGTCAATGAACTATTCAGATTCATACATAAAAATAAATGTAGTTGAAAGTCTAATGTCATAAAAATGGATCGACTTACTTCATTTAGTTTACAGATTAATTATCGTAGAAATGGAAATGTGTATTTGATATGCAAGTAATGCATTTATGATAAGTTCATTGAATATGAAATGGATGTAGAAAACATAACATATAAAGGAAATAAAAGAATTCGATTTGATCAAATAAGTGAGTGTATTGGGAAGGGTTTCGAAAGTACCTACAAACAAATAAGACTCAATCGTAAAGGCCACTCCTTCCTATGATACGTAATGATGTATTAATAAGGAGTAATCAAACTTTGTTGGACAAAGTAAGATTGATGATGAGTGAAGTTGAGTTAAATTCTTTTTGTAAGCTCGTGTACTAAAGAGTAAGTTCATAGGGTTCAAATGAATTTCATATGTAGCATAGTTTACGAGATCATACAAGATAAGAGTTAATAATAAATAACTAAATATCATAGGTTAAGGAGTTAATAGGTTTTGTGAGTCAAAAAGCTGCGCATAATATTTTCTCATGAGGGATCTTGTGTGGACCACGCAAAAGGCTTTAGAGATTGATCAACATTGGTTAACTAATTTATGTTTTGAACATAAATTTCATAAACTCAAAACCGAACCAGATGTGTGTGTGTGTGTATGTATATGAAGGTGGTTCACAAAATGTTTATGGATACTTATTCCATTACACTGAAAAACAATTGTAGTTTTAAGAAGTGTCAACTTATTGACCAAGTAATTTCTTTCAAAAAATATTGATATTAAAGTGGATTTGGTTATGATCTAGAAACAAAATTGATAATGTGAGAAACATTTCATTACGTGATATGAAATGAAATTAACCAATCAAAAATAGACATAACTCATTAGATTATCTAATAAGAATGCTTGTACATTAAAGAGAAACTATGAGTTTCGTATTAATGTCAAGAAAAGAATTACTCAGTTGTCAATAAGCTATTAAGAGTATTGGCTCAGCCTTATGGCACGATGCATGAATCCAAAATGGATTCTAAGTACATTATCAAAATATGATTTTGATAGTAGTATTCAAAGGGATATGTTCCATCAGCTGTAAATGTGTCTTTGAGAAGAAAATTAATGCAATTGGAATATAGTAAGCAAGGTTGGTAAGAATAACATTGTTAATTTCAGTGACTGAAATTAATGTAATAGATTCATCATTTAACGTGCTAAAGTTAATTCAAATGTTACTTGTAAAATTACCATCCCATATGATATTTAAGTTTTGAACATTTATTTCAAAACAAAAATTCTAGCTGATGATTTAGACTATGGCACATAAAAACAAAAATGTCATGATGTCAATGGGTGTGATAACAGAGCTTGTGAGAATTGGGATAAGATCCAAGAATTGATACAATAGTATTGTTCAATAAGCATAATAATTGACCGAATATTTCGGCAGAGAAATCAAAAGGTTTGATTGTCAGTCAAAATGCAGAGAAAATGTGAATCTATAAGAAGAACTACAAGCGGTACTAAAAAAATTTTAAACTATAATTAAACAACACACTACTGCTAATTGTTAACGATGTACCTATGTTAAAATTAGTTTTAATTTGATTTTTTAATCCTCGACGTTGGATTTGAAAATTGACAATTTTGATAATTAGTATAAATAGATGTCGCGAGTGACCCAAATAACATAAGTTGACACTGCATTAAACTATTTAATATGGAGCATACAACATGGATGCTTAATGCATCTGTAATAGGAATTATCATATATGTTGTACTATCTATTTTGCACTTATTTACTTGATACATAGAGCAAATACCAAATCGGATTGTTAAATAGTATTCTTGAGTATTTATGAAATACTAGAGAATTGTTTATAAAAACAATGAGTTCATTATGAAGAAGTATTTAGAATCGAACTTCAGAAGTGAAATCGAGTACAACATGTTAATCATAAATTCATGATCATAGTTAAGAAGCTATAAATTGGAAATATTCCAAACAATAGGTTGTGGCTAATTTAACCAAAATTTATATACATCGTCTTAAATAAGCGCAACAATAAAAACAATGTGTGTGTGTCTATATATATGTATATGTGTGTGTAGACACACACATATGCGCGCACACAGATAAAAAATTTATAACTAATTTAAGGGTGATATTAAATATCGGAAATCCCATGACAGAGTTAAATGATAACAATGCTGCAATGCACTTCGTAGAAGAACCAAGATCTCACAGAAGTTGGGAAACATACTCCAAAAAGTTCCACATTATAAAGGCGATTTCTCAACATCAAAGAGAGTTGATTGACAGAGTAGGTAATTTAAATGATATAACTTACCCGGTTACTAAGAGAGTAACTCAAAAAGTTTGCGAAAACTGATCGAAATGATGGGATTAGAATTCCATAATTGACCATAAGTGCAAGTGCGAGATTGAAAGAGTTAGGGGTATGCCTTAGGGGCAATTATGTAATTTGTTACATATATCTAAATCTATAACCAATCTTGTTCGTGACAAATGTATTTGATTTCTATTATATACTTTATTATATAATGACGTAATTAATTAAGTAAATAATATAAAGTATATTAAATATAAAATTATTAAATGATATGTTATGTGATAATAATTACAAGGAGTTATAATTATGAGAAAATTGTCATAAAATGAAATAATATATTATTTAAAATATTCCTGATCAAGATGTTTCAAGATAGGATGCCAATACATTCGTTGAGACTAGAATACATAATGCTCACCAAATATTGGACAATGCACAACTCATGGCTGCTCAGGCACCAAAGGATTACATACTGATGGTTACTAGATAAATATAGAATGAATCATCTGAGAGTTTCCTGTTGATGAATAACAACTAGGTAAAACATGAAATCTCAAAGTGATGATATTATATAGTTTTCTTGACTTGAGAATACCGATGAACTTTAATATGGAAAGTCCACTTTTATTGTACTTAAATCACGGCACAGCGACCATCGAGCGACTATAGTTGGGCCTGAGTTGAAGCATTGGTTGTGAAACACTATTCAATAGAGAATTCGTCTCCTCGATTGTATGAGGATAGTATCACGGTCAAGTGCAGTCAAATCAAAGTCAAAGTCATACGGCTAGTAATAAAAGCAATTACAGGACCATTGAATTTGTTTATGGACTAACCAAGTTGAATGTGAATAATATTGGAATTTTGACCAAAAAGAAAATTCTGTAATACCTAAACTGATACGGTATTTATAAAGAAAATTAGTGTAAATAATCGGTGCTAAAAGATACTACTTAAATTTGTAAAATTAGATTTTACCGAAGAGATTTATAAGCGATGAATTAAGTCAAATTGTCACACCTCTAGTTAAGTTGATGTGTGAAAATTTGTAACGACCCGTTTTTCCGTACCCTTTGAATCGACAATAAACCACACGTGTCCAACTCAAATTGTACGAATAAGCAGATCATTAAGGGTATAAAGATAAATAAAGACAGAATAGAATCTCACATGAATGGAATAATATATAATATTGAACAAATATCTTTACAGCGGAAAACTTTTAAATACAATATCAGAGTCTAATCTAGATTCAGCCTGGACAGTTATAAACTTCTGTCCTTACAAATGCTGAAAACAACAAAACAAATGCAACAGATGTAGCGGATAACAGAATACGTCCATACGATGATGAAGATCTCTAGCTCTCCTCTGGAAACTCCAACCGTCTTCAACTCAACCTGAAACTACTCGGATCTGACCCGAGTATTAAAAATACCCGGATCAGGCTTGATAAACCAGCATGAGATAGTCGAAATTTAAAATGACTATGTTATCAAAACCTTTGAAAAGAAGGGTATCTCATAAGACCACGCCCACACATAAATACAGACGGGTTTTTACCTTATGATAACCAAAACACTTTTATACCAAAATAATTCGATATTATTTTTAATGACATTCCTTTGAAAACGCTTTTCAAATAAACTTATTCAAATAAGGTATTAATACCTGGACTAAGTATAAGGTAATATATCCGGACTGGGTCAACGGAATATACCGAATGGAATATATGATGCCAGAAGGGGTAGCTGAAATGTTTGCAAGTCATTACAGCTATTTTGGGACTACAATAAAAACCGTAAATCTCGTATTGGGATTGGGTTTCCAATATGATAGGGAACTAGTGGCCTTTTCTCTGATCCACGCATAACAAACATAGTTCCCACAGTGCCTTAATCGCTTTTCTCAAACTAGCCACTTGGAACTATACTTGCTATACTACCACTGATAACCGGTAGTTCTCTGCTTTTCTCAAGCTAACAACTTTATCCAAAATGGGGCAATAAATGCCTTGAGGGATGTATCCCCCAAAGGGCCCAACGTATTGGACACCACCATACATACTCACTTATTCCGAATTTTTGTCTGTTAGACCACATAGTATCCCATATCATCTTACGGGATGTGAGGCTAGTGAGGCTACGCTCAATTTCTTCAAAGCAACGCTTTTCATACAAAACCACACTTTGATCATAATAGGTTCCACTTTGAATGCTACACTGCCATTCCTTTGATCACTATTTGACTCCCACAAGTATACAACCTTTGAGCTCGTATGTCTCGGAGAAGGGTGTTAAGGTAAGAGAAGTTGCTTTCTCCGCCACCAAGCAGAAGTACATTTGTAAAAGTCAAACGTTGTGTCTCAGAAATGCAATATTAGACATTCGTCCATACAAGTTAGTTCTGGAACTGAACGAAACCGAAGGCACTTTCCTCGGCCATTACTAGGCGAGAAGTCCTTGCAATCCAAAAAATCTCCATAACGAGGAGACCACTGCTATAAATAACTCTATAATGGGAGTGACCCAGAGCATGTCAACAAGTAGTCCTCATGCTATGAAGATCCACGGTCTTCAATAATCATCATCTTCAACATGTCTTCACTTTCGAACGTATACATCGGTTCGAAGTGGTTTTCGGATAGGGATCACCCAAATCCAATCTTGGTTCCTTCAAAGCCAATCATCGATTTAAAAGATGTTAAGTTCATATGTGGATATCAATCATCAATCAATTACTTCATCTTTTATTAAAATATCTTTCTTAGATATATTCTTTTCAATTTATTCCATTTTCTTTTTGAGAGTATATGGAACCATTAAGCCTCATTTATCAAATCATTTGATTTATTTAAACCTTTCTTAAATCCTGGAATAATTCCAAGTCATTTTTCTCTTCTACTTAGGAAAACATTTCCAAATCATTCACTAAATCTTAATCAAAGATTTCTTATATTCAAGTTATAACTTTTAACTTAGGGAAAATATTCCCAAATCATTTATTAAATCTTAATCAAAGATTTCTTTCTTAACTTCAAATCATATTCTTGAAAATCGAAGATTTTCATAACAGAGCATTACTGCCACTTTAGATATGGTAAATTCCACCTCCAGGAACTAATGGCATGTAATCCTACATCATGAAGATCTTTGTCTTCAACGATCTCTGTCTTCAATATGTTTTATTTCGAAAATTAGTTTGAAGGGGTTTTCGGATAGGAATCACCCAAATCCGATCCCGGTTTTTCAGATAGGAATCACCCAAATCTGATCCCGGTTCCTTCGTACCAATCATCAATAAAAGATGTTAAGTGGTCAATTAACATTCAAAGAATTTATTTCTTTTTTATCTTGGAAAAACTTAAATATGATCTTTTAGAGCATCCGGGCTTTCCTTTCGATCTATTCCACCCCTCGCTTAAAAAGAGAAAACATAGGCCAGGTAAGTTCAGGACACTGGTTGCCCCATCCCTAAACTTAGTTAAACACCTTATTTTATATTCCTAGATCTCACAGGCGGGACAAATGTACTAGTCGTTTCTGTATACTCAATTATTAACTTTATTTTGGAATTGATTATAAGATTCCAAAATATTTTTTAAACTCTTAATTTTCCCTTTAAAAACATTCCTAATTGATTCTAGAAAAAATCGTTAGTTTAAACTCATATTCAAAAGGTTATAAAATTCGTAGCATAAAAGCGCTGCGGAAAGTGCTGTATAAGCTTATTTGATTTAAACAACTTTTTTATATTTGAAAATTCATATTTTTCACTCCAAATCGCTTTTAAACCATTTTAATAGATTTATCAAATTTATTCCATATTTTTAATCATTTAAAAATATCATTTATAAATAAATCCCTTTTTGGATTCCGAACTGCAAAACCGCGATGTTTTTAGAAAATTGTTTTGGACATATTTCAAAATCTACTTAACGAAATCTTGATTTTCTTTCTTTGTTGGAAAACTATGGATATAAAAGACCGGAAAATTCTTATCTCGAAGAATTCTGAGCTGTATTCCACTTTGTATACTCATTTAACTTTTATGGCGCGAAATCGCGAACTACCGTTACGCGACACGCCTAGTTTCGACTTGTTTTTCAATTTCTTTTTAAACTTCTTGAAAACACTTTTAAATGTTTATAAAACATTTCTAAATCATTTTAAACTCATTTTAAACTATATTTTTATGTTTCAAACTCATATTCCATTTCATTTCATTTTATAATATTATATTATTATAATATCATTTCTAACTTTTTTAATTATTTTGAAATCATTAAGAGGCTAAATAATTTTCATACACATATTATTATGGATTCAATTCTCATTTAATTAACTATGGTTAATTTCTAATCATTTCTCTTATCATTTATCAACCAAGTTATCAACCACATAAACAATCATATAATCAACTAATTTTGCAATCAAGTTATCAAACATTTAATCATTCAACATATAACAAACTTTTCATATAATTAAGTTGAAATATTTTATGGATTTATTAGTAAATAAGAGTAGCCATCTTTAACCAAATTGTTTAACTTCCTACCAACATTCATTTAATCCAACACTTCACTAAATCATCTTATCTTCACCAAATCATCACCTAAACAACTTCACCTCACTTCCTAGTGCTCGGCCATAACTTTACTTCCACTTGCTCTCGACCACAAGTCTTTCCTTTTTATTCCGGCAGCATTTCCTTCTCTTTTTCTCGCTCCTTGAACTTGCTCCTCCTCCTCCATAGGTTTGGCCATACCTTGATCCTCCCATTCCTCCATCATTTCTTCACTTCTTAGATGTTAAACCATGTTTTAATGGTATTCTAAGGTCTTTGGCAAAGTTTGGTGATGTTTGAAGTTGATTTGATATGATTTTAAGAAAAGTTAGTAAGGAAAAGAGAATAGAAGAAGCCATTAGAGAAGTGGAGAAAAGCTTTGAAAAAGGAAGAAGAAGAAGTGAGAAAAAGTGAGAAAGTGGATGCTTATTTATAGAAAAAGTTTTGGATTAAAATAATATTATGTAAAAGACCAAAATACCCTTACTTACTTATTAAGTAATCTTATTTTTTCAACACTTAACATCACATTTCAAATCATTACTTTATGTAATTTTCACTTAAGTATTAAGTAAGGAATATAATAATTATGTTCGATTTGATTTGATGTTTACTTTTTTCTTTGAAATAACATGTTTGTCTTTTTGTGCTTATTTTTTCTTAATTATATTCTAGAATTTTCTAAGTATGTTTAGTAAAAGTAAACTTGATTAGTGAATTAATTAATAGTTATAATATTTGAATATATGTTCCTATATAAGAAAATAAAGGTGCGACAATGTTGCGCAACTTTTTAATCGACAAAACGTTGATTTTCGACAAAACGTTTTATGGTCACATTTTGACATTTTAGTTAAACTATTTATTTATGTAAACCAAATTTAAAAATAAATTTGTATAATTTTATTTAAAAATATAAAGACTCATAAATAAATTAAAATAATTTATTTAACCATTGAAACTTACTTTTCTGAAATCAGCATTTTGTCATTTTTGTCGATATAGACAAATGTTACTATTTTTATGTATACTTCTCTTTCCAAATCCTATCTAATATTATTTGAATCATATAACCTTACTTGTTTTATATTTAAAATCACTTTAAATAGTATATTTTAAAGTGGTCAAATTCTGGGTCGTTACAAAATTAGTTTTTGAATTGTTTGAATATTTAACGTTAGCTAAATTCACACCCGTGAGTCACACAACTGAATTTATTCAGTCTTTAAACACCACTGATTTAATTGATTTATAATAGTGTAAGTTTATTAATATTTATGAAATATTAATTATTATTGTATTTACCGCATGGAACATGTTTAATGAAATGGAGTGGCATCTAGAAAACGGGCCATTAGTAATTTATTGGGTGCGTATATAAAAGTTATATATATACATGCCGATATATGATATCGATGTATATTTAAATTGGATTTAAATTGTATAAATTTCCAAGGGGTTAAAAGTTATTTTTGTCCATAAATGACTTGGTGTATGGCAGACCTAAGAAGAGGAAGGAGGGGGTTAAGTTTTAATTGGTTTGAATTAAATTTGGAGATATTTTTTTCAAACAACACTATAAATTCAAACTTAAAGCCTCCACACTTTCTTTACACTTTGCTTGTCCACTTCATCCATATTGGCCGAAAATACCTTCATCCATATCCCTCATCTCCTAACTCCATTCACCTAATTCAATCTAATATAGTTAGATCCATTGTTTGCACTCCATTCACTTACAAAATTGGCTGTAGATCTGAGATATCTAAGAGACTGTTTAGGTCAACGTGTGAATCTAAAAAAGCATATCTTTAGGTATATTCCTATTTACATATTCATATGTTGATATTGTGTATCTGCATGAATATCACCACTTGTACATGTGTGTCTATGCCATATCATATGTTGCTAATCATTATATTAATAATTGTTTATATCCATTGAATCAATTATTGCAATTTATTTAAAATATAAACACTTAGATAGATATATATGTGTGTGTGTGTGTGTGTCTGCGTGTGTGTGTCTATGTGTAAAAGTAACTATAAATATAATTTTTAATTCGAATTAAATAATATAAATGTAATTATAAATATAATTTTATTTTTGCAATTTGAAAAAACTAACTGTATTATATTTATCATTAATTTTTTAAAAATAAATTTATAAAACTTGTTTCATATTTAAATACAATTATATATTAAATATTACAATATATATTATATAATAAAATACTTTCACGTATAAATAAAAAAATTCATTCAAAATATTATTGTATATATGTATGTATATGTCCATATATATGTGTGCGCGTGTGCGTGCGTGTTTAAAATATTTAATTATATGAAATATTTTAAAATAATGTATATATGATTTCTTTATCTTTAAATTATTTTCGACACACATACACATATATATATTAGGGGTGTTACGGTTGCGGTCACCGTCATTATTACCACCAACCGTAACCGTTGTTGACGGTTATAAATTCTTATAACCATTACCGCAACCGTCTATGATGGTTAACCATCGTATTTTCAATTTTGAAGCATGTCATACATATATTTTCAATTAGATGCATTATTGATGATAAATTGATATAGCTCTAACTATTTTTTGCAAATTTATTTACTTGTTTATAAAACGACCAATATGCATGCACATGTTACTAGTTCATTAAGGCACATATTATTAATGTACAAGCTATTCCTTTAACTTAAATTACTAATTTTTATACTTTAATATTAAATATTACATAAAACTATCATGTATGATTGGTATGGTTATCCACGGTTTTCAAATTCTTCAACCATTACCGTAACTGTTACCGTTCATGCGGTAGCTACGATTGAGCGGTTGAGCGATTCAACCGTAACAACCCTAATACATACATACATACATACATATATATATGTATGTATGTGTGTGTGTGTGTTTGAAATTAATTTTAAGGTATTTAGTAAACTTAAATTTGGATCTCAGATCCAGAATTCAATTTTTGTTTACTTATTCAAATAAGATCGATTTGAAGTATTGATTTAGTCAAAACTTTGTATGTTTTAAAATAATACTTTACATATATATTATATAAATATTTTCAAACTATTTGTGTATATATATATATTAATTATAAATATTATAGATATAAAATATTTTAACTTTGGCACTTGACATATATATAGTGTTAATTATATACATAGTAGGTATAAAACTCAATATCTTCTTATGTAAAAACTTGACCATGTTGCACATGCATGCTATTATACATAGGAGTATATAATAATAAACTCATTAATCATATAAGATCATTTTTAATTAAATTCATTAATTAAATAAATCATAAAATTAAATAAAATTGGATTTTATCAAATTAATTAGATTGGATCCAATATAATATTTTAGACTTCATAGGCTCCAGTATGACCCAAAATAGAAAAAATAATTTGAATTCACCAATTTCACCCGTTGTAGATCAGATAAGTTCCATCAATATTATGGTTAATATAATCTTTTTATAGCATTTTGATTCCATATGTAGTATGAATGTTATCATTCACCATATAATAATATCAAACTTTAAGAACGTAAAGATATTTATTTGTAATTTGATTCCACCGGCACTAATAATAACAGTCAATATTCATTAAAAATATAAGGTACTATACATCGAATACCTTGGTGCTATATCGGTAAGTATCATACAATATATCAACAATGATATTTTAAGTGATATTTTTGGAAAGAGTATCGACTAAGGAGCGATATGAGATGTATCGGTTATATAACAATGATATTTATCCAATATTAACTACTTAGGACACAAGTTTTACATTCGGCCTCTCGAACCGGACCAACCACTCGTAGAGACATGTCAAGGTAAAAGTCATTGCTTAACCACGAATCATACTATGAGAGCCATCAACCATGCTTCAACCTACTATGATATCACTTGTAGTGATACCACTTGTAGGATTGTAAACATCCCCATGGAGGAGGGAGAATAGGGCATTTAATACATTTCACAGATAATCTGATAAAATAAAATGTGGATATGTAAAATGCAAAAGGTAAATAAGACAAAGATTTATCCAACTTTGTCGCTACCTCATAACTCCCACTTCCAATAAGATTACTACTAGAATTAAATAATTGATTGCTTATAGACTCAAAAATTGATGACCCTTTGCTAAAATGATTATTCATATCAAGCCTAGTTTCCTGCCTCAACTCAAATCCTAAGTCGAAGAATCCGTAAACTACAGCTCATAGCTCAATCCAAGAATGAATATAGAGTTAAAATTTAAAAGAAAATCACAAAACAAATAAAAATGTCCTCAAAAAAATAGTATAGAGGGACGTGACAACCCACACCTCCTAACACACCGATCCAAAGCCTATAGTGACTTTTAGACTTGCGTCGGTGCTAGGAAGTACGAGCTATCGGGTTTTTACAACATTACAGAGACTAAGAATATACATATATGATCTAAGACATACTACACTTTCAAATCTTATAGTGGAAGGCAACAAAATATAAATATAGAAAATAACTATCTTAATAAATATCTCAAAATACAGTCTCAAAAACAGTACATAGTCAAATCCAGAGCACACTGAAATGAAATACAAAGTCTGATAAATACTAAGTACTAAATACGATAATAGTACATGGAGAGTAATATAAAATGACAAGTAACTCCAATGCCAAGCTCGCTTCTCCACATATTAATCTCAGGTCTATCACATGTTGCCTTGTCCTCCTATGGTAGGGAAAAAAGAAATGAAAGGAGCAAGTTAAATAAAAGTTTGGTGAATGAGTACATTATTAATATATGATGATCACATGCAGTTGGCTTTAGTGATACCTAAGTAGTCAATATCGGTATCGGGTACGTATCGGTCAAGTACCAATACAAGATATTTTAAAATATCATGATAATATCGGATAATATCGATAAAATACTGAACATGTGTTGAACATGTTATAAATGATATTATACTATGTTATAATATTATATTGATGTTAAGTTTCCAAATATTTGGATAAATAATACCAATTACTATCAAAGGCTGATTACGTATAGCTTACAAATTACAATAGTTCACCGAGATATTTTATTAAATACAAATTATATAGGCTCATAAAAAACTAAGAAATTCGTGTACTGTACATCTCCTTCTTATTTAACGGCAAATTTTCTATTGATTAGAAAAATGCCGATAAATTTTGAAATAAAATAACCACAAGTGCACGGTGTACAATTTTAGTACGTGGCGAGTACAGGTCGATCCGTAGGGAATTTTTAAAATTTTCAATTCAATCAAATTAGAACAAAGTGAGAGGAAATTGTTAACTACAAAAAAAAGAAGCTAAAGCTAGAATTGAAATGTGATTTAAAACCTATTAGACTAGAGAACAATTTAGAGGCAAATCCACTCTCATATTTTTGTAAATCAACAAACAAATAATTTATGATCTCTAACTTTGATATAAAGTGAAATAATTATTGTATTTATCATAAGTATGGTTTGCTTATGTTATTAATTAACATAACTCAAACCATCAAACTATAATACAACAAATAAACCACTTATGAATTCTCATGAAAATGAAGCCAAAGCAAAAGCTATCTTAAGTATGTTATATTTACTATTATAACTAGTAATATAGATCATCAAATTTCATTTTTACTTTCATTTCAAAATCAAAAATTAATTAGCAAATGATGATGTAAATTGTGTTTATGTTGAATAAGAATAGCTCATTCGCATAAGCAATATAAGATATCAATGTTGAATATGCGAGTATATGATTTTTGTTTGATGATAATAAACATATATATTCATTTAAATGTATTTGTTAATGTACTATTTTATTTTTCACGTAATTAAATAAATATTTGCTGAATAAAATAAATAATACAGAATTTAAATTCAAACGGATATTTTATTCAACCAAATATTTGTTACAATTTTGAATAGTACAAATTTGAGCTCTCACTATATATACACAATTTGCAATTACAATACATTTCAATTTACATAACTGTCCTCACTACATATCGCTCGTTCACTCGTATTTATCTTCAACTCTAGTCCAGATTGAATCCAGCATATGAGTTATCTGCAAAAATATACACTGACGCGGTAAAATTGAAAATAAAATATTTTTGCAATGTAAAATAAAATGTAATTTTAAAAATGTTATTTGCCTCGGTTATTTGGGTTGTTCGTCATCATTTAATTCTGAATTCATCAAATACGAACAGCTTATGACATGCACAGTGTATCACTGTACATGCCACAAGGCCGTGCACACCGATATGCACTTGATAAATCTACAAGGATAGGTGAGCACAAGGTCAAACCCAATTAAAATCCGGTTTCGACTCAAGTGCAATACAAATAAAGTCAAGACACGCGCACAAGGTCAAACCCGAGCTATAAGCTGGATTCAATGTAGGCGAAATACAAAATTGTCAAAAGTGAAAATGCTCGATCAAAACGGTCAAACAACACCAAAACTGGAAACAATGAGTGACATGCACAGATGCAAGCAAAGACCAGTCAACAGCAAGCTAGTGATGTACATATGAACCCAGACAACGGACCATGCTAACAATTACCATCAGATGAAGCAGTTCAATATCAAACCGAACCCGCACAAGCAACTCAAGCTAGCATATCAGATTGCAACAATGCTCAAGCACAAAAACAAAGTACAGACTGTAACAAGATAATAGTGACCCATGGAAATGCAGACACAAAAATGTACATGAACACTTGCAACAGAAGAAGGCCTCATAAGCAACCAGACTGCACATTCAAGTACAAGCCCTAGTGCATGACCATGAAAACAAGTAAGCAGCAGCAGCCTTAATAAGTGATGGCCTCAACATTAAATAACAAACTGGTCAGTACAAGTTCAAGTGAAACTACATGAATAAATGTCAACAGGCAAAATGAAGACAACTACAATCTTACTTGAACCAGAGCATGCACAAGCTCATATGCATATCAAAGTGTGTCAGACCTCATATATACTATATACATGACTCAACAACATAAAGTATGAATGATCAGAATAACAATCATATCAAGCTGCATGTAAACAGTTCAACATGACTCGAAGTACAGTGGACAGATGTAACATCCTAAAATTTTCAACCATTCGCATCCATACATGTTGGATTTGAATTGTTCAAAATATCAGATTGTTAATTTAAATTTGGCAAACCTCAGCATATATAGTAAATAAAATAATCACAAAATTACAGACACAGAGTAATAACAATAATGCAGCGGAAACAAAAGAATAGTAGTTCATGAAGCTACTATATATAACAGATAGTAACAAAATACAACAGAAGTCATGAATACATAGATGTCTCAATACAATAGTCAAATACAAGATCAGAATACATCACTGGAATCGACTGAATAACTGAAAGCTGGATAGATAGCTGGATCTCCAAGCGAAGCTCCAACTCCAAAGGTGAGTCTCAAATGCTGTATCACTCAGTCTGACCTGAGCGTAAAGCAAAACACAAAACACTCGAGTCAAGATTAACATTCTTATATCAATAAATCCAACTCAAGTGAAATAACAACTGAAATACAAGTAACTCAAAGGATGTTTGGGATAACCATCCTCTAAGGATCCGTTAAACTATCTACTATGTAGTACAATACTCTATTATAATATGTCTAAAGTAAAGTAAACTATTTAAAAATAGCGTTAAGGCGTTACCCATATCCTCTTTAACACATTTTATAGTGCCAGTAGTCTATACAGTACCATAATACCCCGTAAACTGGAGCTACCAGAGGATACTCCATAGGTACGACACAAATCAAACTCGTAGTAAAGCACGCTAGGGTAGGTGACACGACACAACTAGGCAATGCCAGGGTAGATATACCAATTACATTTCCGGGTCGGTGGTAACGCAGAGCCGCAACAATCGCCCACCTCGATCCACACTCCCAAATCAAGGGTGCGCACCAAATCAATCACAAAGTAATAGAATGGCATACGATGGAGTGTGTCCGATCAAAGGTGCTACCTCATTAGCCCGTCGATGGCTCCTGTTTTAGCCACCTTATGCCAACTCACGGGAGTTGGGTCCACGTATATACCTCATATAGGATCGTCGCCACCATCCTACTTCATTCTGGAATCTCCACCGCGTACACAGTTGTTAAAGTGGTTTTCGGTATCGACAGAGAGTATGCCCATATCTGATCCCGGTCTCTTTAACAACCAAACGTTATTATAACACCGCGGTCATTTCAAAATAGTTTATACTTCAAAACCAAAATATCATTTCCATTTCAAAACCATATCAATACGATATCATTTTTCACTTCAAATATATCCATTTCCAAAATCATAGTCCTTTCAAAGTTATAACACTTTCGAAACCAAAACACTTGAAATTATAACACTTTGGAAATCACAACATTTTTGAAATCATAGCACTTTGGAAATTATAACACTTTCCTTTAAATAATTTAGATATTAAAATTAGTATATATAATAAAATAGTTTATAAAATAAAATAGTTTATATATAATAGTTATAAGTTAAAATAGTTTATTTATATTGAAAATGATTTATATTAAAATAGTTTATATTAAAATAATTTATAAAGTAAAATATAAAATAGTTTAAATAAAATTTAAATTACTTTATATAATAAAATAGCTTCCTCAAATTTCATAAATCGATTGTAAATCAAATCGAATTCCAAAATTCAAATTTTAATCAAATCTCAAATCATCAATTTCAATTCGATTCAGTTTCTAAATAAACCATTTCAAATTATCGATTTCAAATACATATTTGAACCATAAAATAAGCATTTCAATTTCAATATACTTCAAAGCTTTAAATATTCAACATTTCAAAACTTAATTCGATAATTATATATATATTTATATATCAAATTCACTTCACTATTATTTAGTTTTGAAATATTTACTTAATCATTTCAATAACTTCTGAATACAACTTCAATTTACAAATTTAAATAAACAAAATATCCCATTTAAATTTATATAAGTTTGAAATATTCATTTAAGTCACTTTTAATCAAATTCAAGTTATAAAACATATTTTTAAAAGTTCAAATTTTAATAAATTTCAAATCAAACTTATTTAAGTAAAATTCTTAAATAAATAAAATTTCAAATCAATTTCAAATTTATCTTTCCAACCTGAATCATTATAAACTCTATATTTGAAAATATATATATTAAATAAATACTTAAACATATTATATATCAACTTTATTAAATCAACTTTAATAAATCTTTAAAATCAATATTTATCAAAACCATATATTTCTTTTCAAAACCATAGAAATCATTTTCAATATATATATATATAGACCAACGGTGTCTGTATATAATTTTCTATCCTATGGTCAAGTGATACGGATATTTATCATTTCAATCCACAATTTAAATATATATACGGGTATATATCTTTTCAACCCGCAATCCCAAATACAATTCAATGAAAATCGCTTGGGTTTATCATTTCAACCCATAACGATTTTCTCCTATTCTACAGATCGTTCGGGTATGTATCATTTCAACCCATAGTGAATTCTATACTAACAGGGACTTGCAGAGTGATAACAGATATGATAATAATATAACAGGCATATAGCATCAATATAAATAACAGATAATGGTGTCAGATGTCACAGGTGAACAGATAGGATAATAGCATATATATAGCAATGTAATAACTAACAGCAGCATATTTCAATTGTCGTTTCAATTGAAATCAAATCTAATAAATAAAAGAACGTTAATCGTGAGTGATTGCTCACCTTTCGAGGCTAGAGAGATTCAACAAATGAAACGAGTTACAATCCAAGCACGAATTTTCAGAGCAAAGCAAGAGTGGCACGAATTCGATGGATAGAGCTGATAACAGAAATTGATGAGGTCAAATCAAAATCAGTTTTGATATAAACTGAAAATATATACATTATTATTAATATATATATATATATATATATTATTTGTCTTCTAAGATAAGTTCCAAAACATATACTACAAATCCATATTTAGTTCGAGCAAAATAAATTCCAATATATATATATATAGCCTAATTTGTAAAATATATATAAGCTTAAATACTTAACACATAATAAATATTTAGACAACTTCCATACTTATATGCAAAATATAACTTAGTTTGAAATATCTATACTCCTAAAACAGATCATATATAAAATAAACTAGCATATATAATATATTGTTATACTATATACATATCTTGCGCATGATATATGTATCACAAAGCATAAACATATAGTGTAAACTTTATATACACTAATATAGATAATACTCATATAACATATATACTGACCATATCATATAATAACAGGTTTGATTATATATATAACTGTGATATAATCATAATATCTTTTATAAACTAACATACTCGCATCACATGTGCAAATTTAAAATCCATAAAAATATGTTCAGACTTACATATATATGCAGACTTACTAAAATTGCAGTATATAAATAATCCAACAAGTCATAGGAAACTTATATATACTTTATATATCCTAATAATATAAAACTAACATGTAATCTGCATATCTATCTACTGTTATATACTACAAATATACATATACAATCTTCTCTACCTTTACAAAGAAACCTTACTATAGTTTATATATATATTTTTCTATAATAGATCATAAAACTATAAATCTTATTATACAACTCTGTATATGCAAACTGAATAAAACAGCAATACTTTCATAACTTATAATATATATAACCGACATAATATTATACTTAAACAGTATATATATAGACCATACGTTATGTACTACTTATATAACACTTATACTTATCATATCTTAAAACAATATATATATTTTCATATATACCGAAACAAGCACTGACAAGTATACAATTCACATATATATATATATACACCATAAGTAAACTATCTTTATCATATGTCAGATATATATTATAAATGAATATGTATATGCGAAAATAAATGAAACTTGGTATATATATTGTACTTGAAAGTACCTAACAGTTGAACGCAAAACTGGGGTTCGATGAACTGCATGGGCGTGGACCTAGAGGAGGGTGGTGGCTGCATTTTCTCGGTCCAGGCGGTAAGGCAGACGAACCCTGCTGGGTTCGAGTCACACGCGATGGACTTCGGCAACTGAGAGAGGATGCGGCCTTGGTGGGTAGGCGGCGAGCAGTGGTGATGTGGGGCGTGAGCACGAAGGGAGAAGGGGATGGTTGCATGGAGGCGGTGGATTGTTGGGCAATGATGAGCATTGGTGTCTGACTTGAGTCAGAAGAGGGGGGAACACGGTCACGACATGGGGAAAAGGAAGGAAAAACTCGGGTCAGGTAAGGAAAAATGTGGGTTTAGGCATGGTTTCTTCAAGCAACTAAAAGCATATTTATGTGGTAATATAAATTTTTTCCAAAGCAACATAAATATAACATGGGAAGAGAAAAGTAGAACTCGAAGCGAGAAAGGTAGAACTCGAAGCAAGCTATTCTGATGCAAACAGTTTTGTTCTTCCCTTTTTTTTGAAGAAGAAAAATGCAAATGAAAGGACAATCAATATTTATCAATTCAAGGAATGGAAAAATACTACGGTTGCTTCAAAAATTATTAAAGGGGAAATGACCTTTGATAGCATACGGCTGAGCACTTTAAAAGACAAGAAAAACAAGGAGGCATAAATACGGCACCGATACGACAACTATTTTTGTCGTTTCATCGCATACCGGGCATCGAATTTCACACAAATGAATATACCATGGAGATCAGCACGACGAGACGATCAAAACAGTATACAGATATCAGTGGTACGATCATCCTATCAAAAGTCGATAATCGGTACCGAAAATGCTGCTAATTTACCGAAAATAAGATAAACGGAGCAATAGCGGTCCAAATTTGACGAAACGAAATATGACGTCTCACTCAGAAGATGATTTAAAAATTTATTGTATAAAAATATCCAGGTTTGTAAAACATTTTATTATCATATAATATTAACTGAATTGAATTGAAATAAAATTACACAAAAAAAATAAACTTCAATATTATCATATGAAAATTTACCATTTTCTATGTTTAACTAGACGCATTCCAAATATCAAATCTTCAATTCAAAATTTTATTATTTAAAATTTCACAAAAATTCAGTTAATTACGTTATTAAAACCTGTAAAATTTATGGGTCGTTACAACAGAAGTCAATGCAAACATACATGTAGACATATATAGGCAGTGCACATGTGAACCAGACAAGGCACATACCACATTCAAAACTACATGAGTGAACATATACATATATGTATGAAATGCACAAGTATAGGCCGAGACAAAAGCAAGCAGGCATGTACAAAGTCATTGCAACAGTAGGAAACATGCATATGACTCAAGACCACACAGCAAACATCAAGTGAAGAAAGCTGCATGAACAAGAGTGAAAAGTGCAGTAATCGATTCAAACCAAAGTCAAATGATATACATCAGTCTTGAACAAAGACAGA
The DNA here is from genome assembly GCA_030737815.1 of Allium fistulosum. Lineage (NCBI taxonomy): Eukaryota > Viridiplantae > Streptophyta > Magnoliopsida > Asparagales > Amaryllidaceae > Allium > Allium fistulosum. The sequence goes on from CM060903.1 coordinate 75,786,967, forward strand.
GAAGCAACAGTTTCAAATCAATGCAACAGTCTAAAATCAAAAATGAACAATGCTCCAGACAAGTTCAACAGCCGAACAAAGACAGAATCAAATTTATTAAAAAATCAAATTCAAAAAATCACATGAAGCCGTAAGCAATGGACGAAGTCGCAAAGACCAAAATCATCAAGCCGTGGTTGTCAAGAAACCCAAGTCGTGAGAAACAAGCAAACAAAATATATGAATTGGAATAAGTCAGTAATAATCTTAAGCATCCAAACGAAGATCAATGGCCAGAACTAAATTATTGACAAATTCAAATGAATTTATACGAACGAAAATATAGGAATTCGAATCCTATAAAACCCAATCATCGTCGGCCATAAAAGGCATTCGAGTTCAAGCAACAAAGAATAATCATCCAACTCGAATCAAAGTCGAGCGTAATTGAAATCAAAAGGAACATCACGTACCAATTTTATACCAAGCATACGCGCTCGACAAATTAGAGTAGCTGCAAGTAATCATTAATAGTAGAAAGCATTCAGCAATCAATTCAACAAGGCGGTGACTTCATTCCAGAAGCCCTAATTTCAGAACGAGGAACGAACAAAATAAGAGACAGCCATTATCGCAAATAAAAGAGAAAGCCAACCGAAGGAATAAAAGAAAAGGGGGAAAATAACTTTATTATTTGGGCCGGCCTTTTTATTTGCTTTGGGTTTATAATTATATGAGGCTTAATATTTAAAAATTAGGTTTTTGAGTTTTTTAATTATTTTTAATTTGTATTTTCCTTTTAAACCTTTGTAATTTCTAGTCGTGTGACTAGTGAACGAACTACGGTGGTGTAGTTCGAGAATTCGCAACTTAGTGGCTGAGTTGTGGTAGGGTTTTGAACATAGAGTTAGGTTAGTCGATAGCGGGTGTCGCGAGTTTACATGTGTAAGCGTCTGACTACTTAATTTCTAGTAGAAAACTTGGGGGCAGCACGTAGGCAGGGTTTTGCCGAAGCTGGTTAAATCTGTGTGTTCTATTTTCTTCTTTTTATATTCTGCCATTATCTGTGCTGCTATTATTCTGCAGTGATCAGTGCTGCAATTATTTTATATAAACTTCCACAATAATTTTTTTATAATTAATAGTATCACCTTATTCACCCCCCCTGTAGGGTGAAATCGATCCTACAATCAAACCCACTTGTATAAACTTACATCAAAATTCGCTCTCATGAAGCACAAGCTAAAGAGATCATAAATCATAAACATGTTGAAATTACATAATATTTGAGAGCTTCATTACCCCTAAATTGAAGTGGTTTAGAAATGTTATCAAATCAACACATGTAAGTTTCAACATTGAAAATGAAAGAAAGTAGAGAATAAACAAAGAAAAAGAAGATTAACTACTAGAAGGAAATTAATTAGACTAGTGCATAAATGTAAATCTAAGCTATGAACATAAAAGGAAAGAGAGCATAGAAATAAACATTAACAATAAAACAAAGAAAAGCACGTAGTAAAGAGAGGAGAAAGAGGCTTGGAAGCCATTTTTATTTCACTTTGATTTCTGTTTACAACTTGCTAATTTCCTAAGAAAATATATGAGAGAGTAGAAGATATTTACATGTACATAAGAGAGCTATTTATACATGCATAAAACCCTAATTCAGTTTTTATGATGCTTCCTAAAATGCCCTTTAGGAAGTGTGGCCACCAAGTAACCATTAGCCACTAATTAATCCATCATTTAATGTGCATGAAGCTTTAACCTCCACTTAGTTGTCCATTAGCTTCTAATTGTAGATTTAGGTAAGTGGGTGGGGTCCTCCATGATTTTGAACTTGAATTATTTCCTCTTCATTCCTTTGTATTTCCTTGTGTATGCATATATCATCATGAACCCCTCTTCCATATGCATCAAAATACCCTATAAAAATCATAAAAATTGTCTAAGTAAAAATTCTCAAATTGACACATGCACAAAAATGACCATTTTACCCCTGGATGAAGATGAAAATATAATGATTTGAAAATAATTGAATTTTGGTTTTAAACATGTTAAAATGCCCAAATATGGTGTTCATTTAAATAAAAAGAGATAAAATATGGATGTAAATATATGCACATTTACGTGCATATCAATACCCCCACACTTATCTTTTTATTCGTCCTCGAATAAAGGAAAACTAAGTTAAATCCGTTTTTGTAGGGAGCACGATAGCATTGAGCGTATGCAACAAGCCGTTAAACCTTTGGGTGTCCCCAGTAGGACGAGTGTTATCTCGTGAGGGTTTTCAGCAGATACTACCCACAAAATCCAAATGCAAAGTGAAAATATTTATAAAGTGCAAGATTTATTTACAATGGGATGAATGCAAGTTTTTGAAAATATTTACAAATGAAGGATTCACTTTCAAATCGATACTCATAACTTAAATATAGGTTTTGGTCATAATATTGAAAATTTAAGTCATTTACTTGTCAAAATTTCCAACAAAAATTAAGTTATCATGGCAAATAGACAATAGTATAACTTGTTGTTTCGGTCGATAATATAGTGTAACTATGAAATATATCCTTAGTTGATTATCAAAGTTTATCAAAGTGGTATTTTCATTTCTTTCTAATAACAAGTCAAATCAAACAAGTTAAAATGATGCTTGGATTTCAATTGCTTACTCTCTCTTATTTGAAAATTTTATTGATATTAACAATATTTACATATGCCTAACTCAGGTAAACTAAGGCCAGATATATTACCTATGCACTGCCTTGTGGACTAATGTGAGGGGAATACAGAGCATGGCGAGTGAACACACAAGTGTGAACACTTTTCGACTGTAGGCGTTATTAGAAAGAATTTTTATATACATACACCTAACTCAGATAAACTGAGGCCAGATATATAAAAGGCTATATTCAATAAGTTCAGCAACCTATAAATTTCAATGTTGCGACAACATTTACTTTGGCATTATAGCCTTATGTTTTTATAAAAATCAGAATTATTTTAAAGGCTTTGATATGGGGGGATGCAACGTCCCATGACGGCTATAACAACGCCACTAGTTTTTAAAGATGAACATATTCTAATTTATGGCGTTAAGCCCTATAAAGAAGAGGTGCGACACCTTCCAAACGTATATATGGTAGTACTAAAATGGTTTATAAAGTGACATGAGAAATTGTGAAGTAAGGGGATATATTTTCCTTTTTTTTAAATATATGAATTAAAGGGATTAATCATATATAATGATAAATGATTTCAATGAATAAATTTTTTGTTTAACCTAAGTTTTATATGAAATTACCAAAGAGGGTTATTGCTAAGGTTAAGAAATTATCAGATGCCAATTGTTTGAGTATATTTGAATGATGGATGCTATATTTTATTATTCTTGTTTGATCAGTTACTTTGCATGATTATTTATTATCATACTCACATCATCATGACTCATGACTGCATTTTGGGGTAAATAAAGGCAGAATGACCATTTAGGTTAATTCACGAATCTACGACTACGACAACATCTGGGCTCAACGACACAAAGTATGGTTCGTATACTTATATATTTGACCAAGAGTCATCAAATGTGTATATAAAGTCTAGTTTAGTGCTTTGGTAAAATCCTTCCTCAAGAATCGCCATTCACATTCAAATAAACTCGCATGCATATTTTAATCAAAATCAAGTTTACAAAAATGCATGGAACGGGGCTCGAACCCGGGTCACCAATTTAGAAGACAAGTGCTCCAACCAAATGAGCTATGGTAATTTATGTTTATCAATAGAATTCAGTCGACTGAACAAGGTCATTCAATCGACTAAATATTTATAGGCAGCCTACTGAACTTATGCACATATGTATGCACGTTTATATTTTCAAATTTAGTCGACTGAAGTTCATAGACCAGTCGACTGACCTGGTTCCAACTGCTATTTTCTGAATAGACACTTCCTTTCATGAACGGTTTTCTTCTTCGCAGAAGGTTATGACCATTGCTGTTCGATAACATCTTTTCACCAGAAGTTGTAATTTTCTATCTACTATATATACATACATGAATTTCAAGAACAAATAACTTCACTTACTCGCTTTAACTTGAATCATATTTTCTGAATTAGCTGCTCTCTTGAATTCATATATTCATTGCGTATGATCACAATTCCATATTTTGCAAGCAATCTAAAACTTCCTATTCTTTATATACACACAATCATACACATCATTCTTGAGGAAAAGATTATAGGAAGGGTGTAGTACAAGTGACAAATTCGTGTTATTAGAACATACAAAGTCAAGACAATCTACTTTGTAATCAAGTCCTGTTCGGTTGCTCAGGCAGTTAAGTCCTGTTCGGTAGCTCTGGCGGTCAAGTCCTGATCGGTTGCTCAGGCGGTCAAAGTTATGTTCGGTTGCTCAGGCGATGTAAGCCTATTCCGCCGGGTTAAGTGAGGGCTGCTAGTTTAAATTCCAGAAGGAGTTTGGGACTGGACGTAGAACGGGAAGTCTGAACCAGTATAAAGATCTCTGGTGTCAATTTTACTTTACTATTATTTTATTTTACAGTTATTTTCCACACTAGATTATAAGTATATATATATTCCATATTGCACGATCCTATAGCACAGTCACTTTCATTTGATATCAGAGCTTGGAATTCTATCGATCATCACAACATCATAGAATAATGGCCAGAAAACGATCCAATCGAAATACAACAGGCAAAATCCCTTTCAAAGTCACCGGTAAGGACTACAAAAAGGTACTTTCTGATTTACAAATTTTAGTAAATGGTAATAATGAATTAGTTAGTATAAGCGATAAAATCTCAAAGCATAATTTTCTTATTTTAGAAAAGATGAAATCAATCAAAATTGAAAATGAGAAATTGAAAAATGAGAAATTAGATTTAGAAAATCAACATGGTATTTTGAAAAATAATTTTGAGACTCTTAAAGATTTTCTAGATGAACAAAATACTATGTTTGAAAAAGAAAACAAAATTTTTTTCAAAAGAAATTACGGATATGAAAAGACAAAATGATTTATTACAATCATCTTTAGATAATTCAGAATCTCGAATTTTTCTTCTTGAAAATGAGAACCATACACTAAAAAAGGAGAATTCTGAATTAAACAAGCAAATTGATATTTTGAAAACAGTAATATTTCTTTTGAAAATAATCATTGTTACTTTAAAGCTAAATTTGATAAACTTAACACTGAAGTCACAAAATTTAATAAAGGTCAAAACGATTTAAACATGATTTTATCTAGTTCTAGACCATTACATGATAAAAGTGGTTTAGGATATAATAAAACTAATCGTAGAAATAGCACTAGATACGCTTTCATGTATAGTAAAAATGTTAGTGATAGTACTAAATTTCGAGTAAAGTATAAATCCAATTTCAATAGAAATTCAAATACTGCTATGACCAATAATGTTTATAATTTCTTTAGAAGTACTAAATCATTGATGGGAAATATGAATAAAAATTATCTAAGTATTTGGGTTTCTGTTAATTGGAAAAATAGAGAAAAATATATTGATGATTATTTTGATATGATAGTTAATAATGAAAATTATATTTATAAAGGTTCAACCAAAACCAAATGGGTATGGTTTCCTAAAAATTAGGAAATTATAAGAACCTTGGGTATCGCATGCTTTAAATGTTATTTTTTTATACCTTACGTTATAAGTAGTAGTTATTTTGTTCTATATTGTTCTATGTTAACACTCATGTGGAATATAATTTATGTCATCATATACTCCTTTTATTCGATGACAAAAGGGGAGAAAGATATTGCACTAACACTATTTACAGGAATAAACGATGAAGCACAGATTAAGGGGGAGAAAAGATTAATTATTTACAGAAATATACAGCATAGATTCAGGGGAAGAAATCTATAGCACAATTATAGGAATATATTCAGGGGGAAAGATAAGTCAACAAAGCTTGTCGAAGATTCATCCGTAGCAAATGGAGTTGTTATCATCAAAAAGGGTGGGAATGTTGGATCATAGGTTTTGATTGCTGGCATAAAACAACAATTCACGAATTTACGACTATGACAACATCCGGACTCAACGAATCAAAGTATGGTTCGTATAGTTTTATATTTGAACAAGAGTCATCAAATGTGTATATAGAGTCTAGTTTAGTGCTTTGTTAAAATCTTTCCTCAAGAATCATCATTCACATTCAAATAAACTTGCATGCATATTTTAATCAAAATCAAGTTTTCAAAAAAGGCATAAAGCAGGGCTCAAACCCGGGTCACTAGTTTAGAAGACAAGTGCTCCAACCAAATGAGCTATGGTAATTTTGGTTTATCAATAGAATTCAGTCGACTGAACAAAGTCATTTAGTCGACTGAATATCTATAGGCAACCTACTGAACTTGTGCACATATGTATGCACATTTATATTTTCAAATTCAGTCGACTTAAGTTCATAGACCAGTCGACTGACCTGGTTCCAACTGCTATTTTCTGAATAGACACTTCCTTTCATGAACGATTTTCTTCTTCGCAGAAGGTTATAACCATTGCCGTCCGATAACAACTTTTCACTAGAAGTTGTAACTTTCTATCTACTATATATATGCATGAATTTCGAGAACAAATAACTTCACTTACTTTCTTTTACTTGAATCATATTTTCTGAATTAATTGCTCTCTTGAATTCATATATTCATTGCGTACGATCACAATTCCATATTTTACAAGCAATTTGAAACTTCCTATTCTTCATATACACATAATCATACACATCATTCTTGAGGAAAAGATTATAGGAAGGGTGTACTACAAGTGACAAATCTATGTTATTAGAACACACAAGGTCAAGAGAATCTACTTTGTAATCAAGTCCTGTTCGGTTGATCAGGCAGTCAAGTCCTATTCGGTAGCTCAGGCGGTCAAGTCCTATTCGGTTGCTCAAGCGGTCAGAGTCCTGTTCGGTTGCTCAAGCGGTCAAAGTCCTGTTTGGTTGCTCAGGCAGTGTAAACCTATTCCTCCGGGTTAAGTGAGGACTGCTAGTTTAAATTCCAGAAAGAGATTGGGACTGAATGTAGAACGGGAAGTTCGAACCAGTATAAAAATCTCTGGTGTCGATTTTACTTATTATTTTATTTTACAATTATTTTCCACACAAGATTATAAGTATATATATATTCCATATTACACGATCCTATAGCATAGTCACTTTCAGTTATAATCAGATTTAACTCCTAAGTAAGTAGGATTGCATCCAAGAGATCAGGTATATCAGAACTATTAGGATGCCCAAGACTGATCAAAAGATTTTGGTTGAGAGTATGGTATTGGAAGGGTCCTATAGGTTTATGGTGATTCCATGAAAACTATGGCTTGAGTAATGTTATTGGAAATATCCAATAGGTTCCTAGTGATCCTATGAAAACTATGATTTGAAAGTATGGTATTGGAAGAATACAATATGTTCATAGTGATCCCATGAAAACTATGATTAAAGAGATGGTGTTGGAGAGTTCCAATAGATTCATAGTGACCCCATGAAAACTATGATTGGAAATATCCAACAGGTTCTAAGTGATCCCATGAAAACTATGATTCGAGACATGTAGTCCTTAAGAGCTTTGGTGGGTTATTAGTCAGCCCATGAAAACTAATAGGTTCATAGTGACCCTAGAAAAACTATGAATTGAGATAGATAGTCAGCATTGTAAAAGGGTGAACTTCAGGTAGATATAATATTATGTTGACAGAGGAGCCAGACTTACCCACATTGCATAATTGCATATGATTATGTTATTACATTTTAACCATTATGGATGCAGCAGCATAGTATGTGGTTGATTTGTTTTGATTAAGATACTAGTGAGGGGAAAATCCATTCCGCTCAAAGGCGTGGTCTCACTATATATCTATTGGCTTGAGATGGTAGGTTATTATTCACATCGGACTTCTTCTTTGACTAGAAATTTTTGTTTTTCCCCTTAAACTCTCGGTTACTCATTTAATAGATCGGGAGTAAGGGTTTCCAGGTTTTCAGTAAGACGAACAAGCTTCTAGAGACGTGCAGGAGACAATCTAGATATTTAGGAGTTTCTATATAATCTGCCATGTTGTTTTATTTTGTCTGTATGGATGTAATACAAGTTATACTATTTCCAAGTGTTAGACTCTGGTCAACTAAGGGAGCATCTTCATATGTCGCTCTTAGAGTATTTTGTAATAATTATATTTACCCTGAATGTAGGATTGTGAATGGGATTATGTAATGAATATGAAATTTTATTTATGAAATGAAATATGAAAGTTTACTATTAAATTGTGTTTAAAAAATTTCATATTCATGTGCTTTTGATGATAAGATTAATACAGCCGCATTTTGTCACCGCAAATTAATAACTATGGATGACTACAACATCCATAGCGCTTAGTTTCGGACCTCAAAATGGGGGATGTTACACCATCCAGGTTTGAAAATGTCTCAACTCCAAGATTGGAATATCCAGCGGGTATAACAAGTCATACCGTACGAATATCAAGAAGAAATTCAGATCGGTACCGAACTGAATCAGATCGGTACCGAACTGAATCAGATCGGTACCGAACTGAATCAGATCGGTACCGAACTGAATCAGATCGGTACCTACATGAATTTATGCATGCAAAGCCAATTTTCTCTTTATGTTTAAGCTCCTTTCATCCATCTCTTACCATTCTAAGTCTTAAATTCATGTCGGTACCAACTAAATCATGTCGATGCCGACATGATTTGAGTTTGGATCACACTCTGGACCAATCCTTGGTTTGCTTTAGGACGCCCTTCAGGCCAAATTAAGGTTGAGTTTCCCTTGTGTTTTTACACCTACTTCGGTCCAATACTTGGTTCACTTCAGGTCACGCTTCAAGCCAACTCGGTATCAACCTGAGGACCTCAACCAAAAAATGCGATTTTACAATTTTTCAGTTAATTTCGACCATTTTTTTATTTTTCCCTTTTCTTGCATTTTTATGATGTTTGCCAAGTCCTTGGTTCATTTTTTTTCATCGTTTGTCCGTCCGGTTAGTTCATTTAAATCCATTCGAAGATTGTGTACACTTGCCTCCCAATGTATGCCTTATAAATGTAATATGTGGTTTGCTCAAGAACAAGTTTCAACAGTAGTCGACCTTTGGCGGTCAAGCTCTTTAGCTATCTATCGATTTCAATCTGGTGAATCATCCGGTACCTTCGGATTTATTTACAAACCAAAGGTTATTTTGGACCATCATAGCTAAGGACTCTAGTCCTTGCTTAAGTGTTAGTCATAAATCATAATCAACCCATGTTCACCCAGAGTTATCATATCATATATCACTGTCATGGTCATTTCGTGTTTGCTCGGGGTTAAGATATCATAAATTAATCTATATCGTAATAGGCCTGTCAATGGATGTTTTCGGATGCAGATAGTGTCATATCCGCATCCGCATCCAAAATCATTTTTGGATATCGGATATACGCATCCACGGATACAGATGGATATCGGAAAATATCCTATCTGCTAACGACCGATAATTCAAGAATTATAAAAAGAAAATTTTAGTTTAACATAAATATTTTTCAATCCTATTGATTGTAAAAGTGCTAAAAATTAACAAATATGATGATAATAAATAATTTTGAGCAGTTAATAAGCATTAAATGCATATAATATAAACCACTAACTTAATAAAATAATAAACGAATATCTTCCATTGCACTAAAAATACATATAATTTGAACTATAATCTTGACAAAAACCGGATGGATAATTTTCGGATGCGGATGTCTTCGCGTCCGCATCCGTTTTTTCGGATATCGGATATTTATCCACTTTTTGGATGCAGATGCGGATGGATTTCGGATTTTTCGGGTATCCATTGACAGCCCTATATCGTAAGGCATTCAAATCTTAAGGCCAAGTCTAGATCTCTCTAGATTGCACAATAAACATCCAATCTAGGGTCCGATCGCTCCAGATCATTCAACATCCAATGTAAGGTTCGATCTCTCCAAATCGCCTAATATACAATCTAGGGTTCGATCCCTTAGGATTTTTTAACATCCAATTTAGGTTTCCATCTCTCCAGATCATTCAACATCCAACTTAGGGTTCGATCTCTTTAGACTACCCAACATCCAATCTAGGGTTCGATCTCTCTGAATCGTTCAACATCCGATCTTGGTTTGACCTCTTTGGATCGTTCAACATCCAATTTAAGGTTTGATTTCTCTAGATCCATGCCGAGTCCAACCGCTCGCACTGCGACGAGGGGTCCAACATCCAAGCAATTCCATCCGCTCACTCTCCGGTGAGGGGACTTAATTTCCTAGCCAACCCATTTGCTCACTCTTCGACGAGGAGGTTGACTATTTTTAAGTCCAACCTACCCGCCTCCGATTAGAAGACTTGCACCTTATGGTCGTCGCCCCGTCTCTTTGGACAGGACTACCATGTTCAATCAATATTAGTCATCATGTTCTAGTCGTTTTTAAAATTAAATATTCATTTGCAAAATCCAAATCAAAGCAATAAACAAATATCTTAAGCATCCATCCCAGACATCCAACTCAGAGCGTGCTAGAGACCAATCTAGGTCTTATACATGTGTCAATGGCCAGAGGTTATTATTGTCTTATTTATTCAAAAAGAAAAGAAAAACTAAGGAATCGAATCTGATTCTCATCCATCCCAATCAAGGGATTACCATTCTCGAGTGGTCGTATCCAGACATATTCGTTAATGATGTTGGCTACTCCTACCACACCATTGTAATTTGGTTCCTCACGTACTACTGTAGCTGGTTGTTCTGAAACTGCTCTGATGTTAAATCACGAAGGCGTTTGCGCTTGTTCATTTCATTTTCGTTCATTTCATAGAAAATCAAAATCTTCCGAACCTTTTATCCCGATCTATTGGCACTCTCTTAGTTGGCTTCCGGTAAGGGATCTGCCCCTTATTATCTGAGTATATCCTCTTCATGTTTCTGTTAGGTCAGTGCAACACGAGAATTTTGGTTCCCTCCTCTACCGCTTCGATCTCCGAAGCTACCTTCAGCTTTCCTCTTTTCTTTGTTTTTACTTTACCCTTCTCCAGACGGTTCTTTGTCATCCATAGCATTAACATCAGCGTTCTCAGCTTCAGCGTCCTCTTGACACAAGTATCTCTCAGCCTCATAGTAAAAATCAGTAAGATCCATCAGTGGATCCCTTTCCAAAGCAATTAGGAGGTCAGTCTAATTTGCAACTCCAAACACTGCAAACATCGGAATAATCGATGGATCCGGCTTATGAACCACGAAGGCTACTATATTAAACCTAGTCAAGTAACTCCTTATGGTCTCTCCGGTCCTCTGCTTCATGCTCGAAAGTGTCATCACATTCTTTAGTCGAGAAATGTGAACTCTAAACTGCCTCAAGAAGCCGTCTACCAATCCGGCCTACATGCTTATGGTCCCATCACATTCTCAGAAGCAATGGGAAACAGCGTCCCATCACTTTCTCAGAGGCACCCAACACCTCCATATTTCGGATGTATCTCATTAGATTATTGGCCGGATCTATCCTTTCATTGTACAGTTTTAGCATCGGCAGTTTGAAATCGAGTGGATTCCTTACGTACCAGATGTTAGGGCTGAATTTATTCCTGTTAGCGTCCTCCAACCTCTTATCTGGAGGTCCACCTCTCACTATTCTTATGATCATTTCAGTAATTATCCTGTCATTATCATCTAACGGAGGTCCCTGATCTATAGATACATTCTACCACCCGTTCGTACAGGGAAATTGCATTTGCGTTATGCATCTCTAGCTCCAACGTCGTCCGCTCTCGGCATCCCAGCTTGTTCCAAATCCAAATTGACAGTGCCGCTGTAAATTCATGTCATGTCGACCTGATTCAAGTCGGTATTGATCTGATTTTTGGTGAGGGTGCTATTCCACTTTGCTTTAGTCCAGCTCCAGATGCTCCAGCATTGGTTTCTAGACTTTAGTTCTGAATTCCAACTGCTCCAAATTTTCTTTATTAATCCATCCTTCTGAAAAGTCCATCTAACATCTCCTGCTGTAGAGCTTTTATTCTGTCTTGCATCACTTTCATCATCATCTCCATCTCATCTCTGGTCACATAGACAGATGGATTTGAACTTTAGGACACCTCCCAGCTGTCCCCATGTTCTAGTTAACTTGGACCTATGACTGCTCTGATAGAAGGACTCTTAATCTCTTTCAAACATCAGATCTAAGCTTTAGGTTGTCAAATATAACTCTTTCTCAATGAAAGCACCAAAAATGTTGCGCCAAAAAATTACACAACACCCTAAAGTAGATAAACCCAAACCAAACAAGCAAATGTCAAAAGAAAATAAACACACACACACGCGCTATTATAGTGGTTCGAAAATCTGAGGCCTACGTCCACTTTAATCTTATAATCATTTTTATTCTCTCTGGAATACAAAAACATACAACTCAAATTCGATAACAATCTAGTAGATCTCAGATTTGATTGAGTTTTAAAGAGTAAAGGTTGAGGAAAATAAAACTTAGATCTCTAGAATGCCAATCCCTTTTCTAGTTGCAAGTAGCTTCGTATTTTATAAGCAAAATCCAGCATAGATCTCACCATCCAGATTTGAAAATGTCATAACTCTAGGATTCGAATATCCAGCAGGTAGAATAGGTCATGCCACATGAATATTAGAAAGAAATTCAGATCGGTACCGACCTGAATCAGATTGATATTAACATGAATTTACACATGCAAAGCCAATTTCCTTCATGTTTAAGCTCCTTTCATCCATCTCTTTCCATTTCAAGTCTTAAATTCATGTCGGTATGTAAGAATCTGAATCTTAATGGGACTAAATTTCGACTAAATCTAAACTCAAGTCCATTAGGGCATGGCCGTTGATTTTGGTAACCTGTAATAAACACAAGTATATTAGAGTTTGATAAATATAACTCAAAGTGGAATTGAAAAATATAAAAGAACATACACATTGACTAAGGCTGCTACCTTGGAATATTATTCCTTGAATATTTAATCGCCTCGTCCATGTTGAGCATGAAAGAGAAGACTTCAGCAACTGTTGTTCTAGTCTCGCTCCAATACCCTGTCCTTCTGAACCTAACCTCTAGGTTGTTATGATGAAGGGGTCATAACAACGTTCTGGTGATTGAAAAATTACATACTTTACCCATCCCATTAATTTATGCTAATTGATTTCCATTTAAGTGTTATGTCTATTATTTACGGCTAATTCGTTAAGTCTTATGTGCGCTTACGATACGCTTAACCTAACCTTCTCCAATGGATCATTATATTTATATATACCAAATATATCTAAACATATATATATATATATAAACCTATATACCCAAAGCCCCGACCACTTAATACTTCTTAAACAGGGAGGAGGCAGACCCATCAGCCATTTACTACCTCAGGTCACTGAAGTGGGCCCTTCGCAACGTCAACACTAGTCATTCGGTTCTAGCTACAGAGACCGATGACTCCTATACACGGCTTTATAATATAATATATAATTTAATTATCGTACCACTAACGCAACTCAAAGAATCAACTAAGGGTTAACTATCCAACCTCCACCAAACAAACAACAAACAAATAATTAAATAAAACATTGAGGTATTTGTATATCCCATACAGATTCTACACTAGTAGGAAGCGAAATCCGTCAAGGCATAATCCAAGTCTTTGCTAACGACCGCACGGGACTGCAATGGTCAAAGCCTATATGTCAGCCCTACTACTAAATCTTGGTCCAACACCAACAGTGACATAGCCCGCCGACCTCCCACAGCCGAAACTCCATTTTGGCTAACCTAAGTTAAGGAAAATGCCCATTTCGATTACTTACTTCCTCTTATTAGAATTGAAGCAGACCATATTTCTTTAAAAGTACTTGGGCCATTTAACATTCAAATTTGAGACGAAACCTCGGTATATTTCTCCTACCTATTCGCAACTCATATACCTTCCCTACAGGTCCTATGGTTGAAGATGTCTCACATCAGTAGTAAGTGTATACAACTGCTTCTAGCCTCTAGGTGAAGGGTATTCTGTTGTGTAACTCTACTAACCTCGTATTCCAACCTACTAAATCAAACCTATCACCCAAAGCCTAAGTGTTGGGCTAAGCCTACTAATTCAGTTTGTCCTAAATGTATGATTGGAGCTATATAATTTCCTACCATGAAAATTATATTACTTTCTACATATAATTAATAGTATTAATACTTATTCCCTGCATTATTATCCCTAATTTATACGCTTAGGCTTTAGTTTTCTTTTAATGTCCAATAATTTTCTATTACCCATATTATTAATGTCAAAATTAGACAATATCTAATCAATTTAATTCCTTTAACCTATTTACCAGTTTCAAAAATTATATATTATACCTATTCGGTTCCCTCATAAATGCCAAATTAATCTCTCTAATCAGTCTATTATTTAATTCTTTTTAATTCTCATTAATTATAAATTTATTGTCCGTTAAATTTTTAATTTATGTCCATAAATTCTAATTCCTTAATTATTACCACTACAACAAAACAGCCATTTTACAACGGGCAATGCCCGTTGTAATATGGATTTCGCAACGGGCGTGAGCCCGTTGTATTAGGCCTCGTTGTAATAGGTCGACCATATTTTACAACGGACAATGCCTGTTGTAATACACTTTTTTACAACGGGCAATGTCCGTTGTAATACAACTTTTTACAACGGGCAATGCCCGTTGTAATACATGATATTACAACGGTTTCTGACCGTTGCAAAATGAATGTGAATTTTAAAAAAAATTACAGCAACATACATCCATACCAATAATGAATAATTTAACGAGTAATAAATATTATCATAAAACTAACAAAATCACATACGAAAAGACTAAAAGCTAGAGCCATAAAATTCCAACACATTCCAAAAAGTTAGATAAATTTACATTGACATAGTTCTAATATACACATGACGACTAGTTTCATAACAACCGTTGAGAATTTCAGTTGTCAACCGACACTGAGCTTTGAAAATATCACGTGTTATATGATTTAAACATAATTCTTCTTAATTCTTACCATTTTTTGATTATAGACAACATATTCATTGTACTCAAGTGGGCTATCCTTGTACCCGGAATCCACGATGCTCCCACATAGCACTATCACGTCATTCTTCCATGAGAAATGCTCACCCTTGTTGTAGTGATGATCAAAAATAGTGCACTGTGATGATCGGAGATTGTGGAGGTTCTTTGATGGACAATTGCAATGTAGTTGTAGCCAGTGAGAAGTATTGCAGTGGATGGTCTGGAGGTTGTGACTGTTCTTTGATGTAGCAGTTTACAGTGGTTAAGATGGGATTGAATGTAGCAGTTTACAGTGGAGAAGATTGTGTTGGTTGTTGTCAAGTGGCTAGTGGTGTTTGTAGAGGAGATGTTGTAGTACTTTCGAAGATTGGTGGTTCGAGTGATGTGGTGATTTCAGAGGAGGAGTGACTGGAATGTTGTGACGGGAGGAGAATGCAGTTGAATGAAGTTGTGACATGGTGATATGTATGGAAGTGAAGTGTTGCAGCACTGGTTGGTGTAGGTATTGGAAATATTTGCAAGTTGTTGTGTGCAGTTTGATTGTCTAATGATGATGAAGTTTGGGTCAGTGGATGTGTGCAGTTGTTGGTGTAGCCACTACCATCTCTGTCAAAATATGAAAATGCTGCAAATAAATGATCTTCTCTTTCTACTTTGTTCAAATGCAGCCTGCATATACCTAAGAATGGTCATTGCACCACAAACTAGCAGCATTACACCACAAAGAATCATTGAAAATGTTGGGTAGTAAGTGAAAATAAAGAATGGTCATGGTTAGGTGCTCTAGCGGCTAATATGCAAGAGAGATAGAAACCAGAAAACTTGATTTCTCTACAAGTTATTGTTTATGATTGTAATGTCTTTCTTCCTAACTAGGATAGCTTATTAAAGCTTTTAAATATTGGTTTGAGAGTATATGGTACATTAGCCAAAAGATGAATGGCCATAAATATAATTTCTTGGTAAAAGTTTATAAAGTAATCAATGACCCTTGCTAGTGCTAAACAAAAGAGATAATTTCATTTTAGATTGTATCAGTACAACGTGTTGTACTATAGTAGGAAGAAGTTTTATTTCATGTACTGTATGTATAATATGTATGTATGTATATAATGTGTATGTATGTATATAATGTGTCTGACCACCAACTGATACCTAACAGTACACACTAACCCTCTTCAACATCATAACAGAGAACAGCACACTCCACCACCACAACTTGATCCATCACCATTTTCCGTCAATCCTACCATCTAAAAATTGTCTGCAGCATTCACTGAGCTACCACCATCATCCATCATCCATCATACCCAACATTCCCTCTGCCGCAGTCCCCAAAATATCTATTACAAGCTTGCAATCCAATCTCGAACGGACATCCACATCAACCACCATTGAACTGTCAGACCATACTTCCTCTGCCTTGCCTTTACTTCACCATACCTGTCACAGCTCCACATCCAAAATAAAACCTCCTTCATCACCATAATTATACATAGCTGCTCATCACCATATCAAAACTGCAAACACCACTTCTCATCTATTGACATATCCACTTATGTTCACATACCGGAACCCAAAGTTCACTGAAACCACTCACAACATACATCCATTGTCAGGCAACTTCACACTGCATATTAGTACCGCTTCGAACTCTCGCGAACTTCATCCATACCACAACAGCAATATTTGATCAAACCGAATTCGAAAAAAAAGCCGGTCGCTTACATACCTAACTTCCCCAAATAACCATCACTACCAACCCCCATAAACATACCACCTTGCCACTAACTCCCCTGACAGTCATTACTACCACTCCACAACAACACCAACTCGCAAAACATCACACTCACCTCTCTGCCTATCATCTCTCTGCTATGTCAACCTCAAACTGACAGCAGCACATTGCTCAAACCACCATATCAACACTGCCTACAACCACCGAGCTACCAGTGCAGTCATCATCAACAAACATACAATTGCCACTGTCAAACTCTGACAACCATTTCACTTGCCTCTTCAACCATCAAACTTCACTCCACTATCTCAATTGTCTCAACTAAACAACTTCCAGCCACTACATACACTCCTCTACACTCACCTGGAGTTTCTAATTGCATTCTTGGAAGGCCAACTATAGGTTCTGTAATAAATTTTAGTAAATAAATTGTTAAAGTGGATGTTAATGTCACATTTTACCAAATTTGTAGCACTATTGACCTATCTACTTTATGCCACATTGACCTATACGTCTGTATCATTTGTGTATTATTTTCTTCGTCAAAAAATGCATGTACCAACATACCATAGGTAATATTCAGTAATAATGGAAAAGATATTTAAAACATATATTTAGTTTACCAGTCTACGTATATAATAAATTCAAGCATGACCAATTTTAACGAAAAATAAGCGCAATTTTAATGTTTTGAACATACATTTTGGCTTTATAAATAAACTATCTATCTTGTAGTCTCCTTATTCACTAGCTAAAAGATTAAGATTTTAGTATTATAAGTAGCTAGCTTTGCCCAAATAATTGAATTTTGAAATTCACCCAAGACAGCCTAGACTTCTACTAGATAAAAAATTTATTGTTTATTTACATTCAAGATATTTATAAGCTACGCGTTTTTGATGTGATCAGTACATGAGAGCTAATGTTACATACATGTAGTCAGTCATCACGGCTCAAATAAACTATTCTAGTCAAATAATGAATGCTTTATTCTTTTCAAGTTCATGGTTAAAAATGTAAAAGACCTAACTAACGACCTAAAATAAACAACACGGAACTTGGAAACACTAGTTTTTTGTAACTGTTAACTAGAAGTGTAAACCAATCTATTGTTTCTTTAATCTTTCTGATCCACGTTTAACATGCTAACATTATCATTTAATTAAGAGTTTCGAATACAGATCCCTAGAGGTTTCTGTTTTTTGAAAGTATTATTTCAGAGCTAGTCTCTTGTGCTATTTCAGAATTCCTTGTTCGGCTAATACTGCGTTGAAAAAGATATACATAAAAGTTGGCATATTTGAAGAATTAATTGGACAGCTAGAAGTCCAACCCCAGAAGAAAATAAATCGGGGAAAAGATCAATCATGTTTAAATTACAGAAAGCTTTATCAATTTTAGTGGAAATACCTCTTTTCGTCCATGTGCATTTAGATCCGGCTGTAGGTGGCTCCAAAAGACCCGCTGCCATAACAAAGTTCTGAAACCTTATTATATGGGTAAGAGGAACAGCAGACATCCCTTTTTTATCAGCAGACCAAATCAGCCGAAGGATCGAAGTATACATCGAACACCATAGATCGATCAGTCCCAGATGTTCGAAATAGAATCGATGAAGACGACGGCGAAGGCTGGGAAGAAGGATTTTCACTATGGAAGCGGATGTGAGTTATGCGGAAGTAAGTGACGTGAATGGTAAGGTTCAACGTGACCTGATGGTGACTGAGCTTAGGTTAGAGGCATGCGCGATGAAATTGATGATTATTTTGCATGATCGGCACACCCATTAATGGCGGCGGTGAGAATTGCGATGGATCGGGTGAAATTTATAAGGTTAGTAGCTAGGTCTTAGCTCACATCTGGTATGGTCAAGAGTTACAACGGGCGTTTTATGTTGTAAAATGGGAACCTATTACAACGGGCATTTTCAGCCCATTGTAAAACTGACATCTATTACAACAGGCATGAATGGACCGTTGTAATAGCTTTCTATTACAACGGGCAGTCATTGCCCGTTGTGAAAAGGGTATTGTATAGGGAATCTATTACAACGGTCCTAAATGGACCGTTGTAATAGCCATCTATTACAACGGGCAACTAGTGCCCGTTGTAAAATAGACGTTGTAATATGATATTTTTGTTGTAGTGTACGCTTTTAATAACTAATATGTATATAGTCATAAATTACGTTATTTATATATATTTTTTGAACGTTAAGCGCTGTTATACATGTATATACATTTTTATTTCTAGTTACTAATTTCTAAATCAGAACATTCCTTTTCACATTTTAATTTATTAGAGTAACCTTTCTAAAGGGTTACTGTTGTAACTTTCCATAAATTAAACAAAGTGAGATCTTTGCTTCGTTTGAATTACAAGGAATTATTTTATTCCTTTTATTGAAATAGATAGTGTAAACTACAAAGAATAATATCCATACTTTACATATATCTTTCCCTCTTTGGTATATTTCTTGTTAATTCAAACGTCGCACTTTTATACATATTCTGGTATTGGATAATTTGTGGAAATTACACAAAAACCGCCCCAAATATATCAAAACATAGAAATTCACGTTCCTAGGGCAACCTAATTTACAACCCAACTTTACTAACATTCTACAAATAAAAGTTTGGGTCTGATTTCAAATTTTCGGATTATGTTGTACATACTATTTCTGTTTCAGTTACTTATTTTATTGAATGTGTAGGCGATAATCCTATACGTTTGTTTAATCCAACAATTCATCAGATTATATTTTAGGCATAATAATTAAAAAAGAATTCAAAGAGATAAATTTTAATGTTATAAATAAATTATATAATTTCCCACTCACCATTTAAGCTTTCCAAATCTCCAAATCTAAATACAATCTTTACTTGACTTCTTTTCCTCTCTAATCCAAAAAGAATATGTATAACAAGGTGTATACATACTATTAGAATTATAGATCTAGGAAGAGATTTGAGGTTTAGTGGAAAATAGATTTATAATAATAAAACTTACATTTTTTCACAGTATTTATTCGCTCCTTCTCTTCTTCTCTTTTATTTTCTACCCTTCTCCGATTATATATTTATATATAATATTTCATAGTTTTTCAGTAGTAGTAAAGAAGAGAAAATGACAAAGCTTCGCTGCTTGGATAAGAATATCTAAGAAGACAAATGAGAGGTTAGGCCTTTATTTATGGATGTACGAATTAATCATAACAATTAAATTAAGATAATCAAATCTGGGCCATTGGCCAAGGCTCAAACCCCAACCGTCACGTTTGAACCGGTCGACCGCTCCCCTATAGGCGATCAACCAGTCCATGGTGAGGGTCGACCGGTGGGGTTCCGAAATTAATGTTATTTATTACTATATTTTCTTTTTAATTATTTTCGCTCTCGAAACTTCAAACGCTAATAATTTTTTCGTTTGACCTTCGATCGTGAAACATTAAATATGAAAGTTGCTCAGAAAATCATTACGAATGCAATGGTACAAGTTTCATGACCAAATTCCAACATTTGCCTAATTCCATTTTTGGACCCTTATTAATTAATATATTAATTATCGTCAATTTTAGTGGGTGTTCTACGGTACCAACTAAATCATGTTGGTACAGACATGATTTGACTTCGAATCACACTCCGTACCAATCCTTGGTTTGCTTCGGTACGCCATTCATGCCAGTTTGACGTTGATTTTCCCTTGTTTTACCCACCCAATTCGGGCCAATCTTTGGTTCGCTTTAGGTCACGTTTTAGGCCAACTCGGTACCGACCTAAGGACCTGTGATGCCCCGGCTCCAATGACCAAACTATCAAAAGGAATTTACCGTTTGATAGCTCGGATCAATAGGCACAGAAGGAACGATTCCTCATATACACTACTCTATATCAACACGGATACGTTTCAATACCTGAATACGTCTGAAATAATATGTTTCTCGTTTCAACGCAAGGCAATGTACACGAGTTCATGAATAATACAATATTAGAGACACAAATAAAAATTTCCCAATTAACAGAATCGGAGTGAATAAAATACTAAATTTTAAATCATATCAAAATTTAAAACATCCACATCTCTTTACAACTCATCAAATCAACTCAACCAATATAATGACAATTCAATATAAGTGTAAATAGAGTAAATATCTTTCATCATCATCTGCTTCAACTCCATATCACATCCCACAAAGCATATACAGTCATATCAAACTTGCATAACAACCTCGGTCTGACTCGAGGTTGTCAAACAAATAACAAACCCGAGTCAGACTGGAAATCTAGCTGTATGTATAATACTGTTTAATAATAACATATAAGTGTAGTGCCAGGTATAAATACTTGACATATCAATCAAACACAATAATGTCACTCACACCAAACAATATCTCACCCAAATTTCTTAAAATGGTTTTAACATAATGTCATGGCTCTAAACATCGTGACTCACAGCTGTAACTCTAATCAACTGGGATATCACAATCTATTCATATTATATGAGTTGTTTTCAGTTTAAATTCAAGTACACTGTTTTCTAATCTTCAGAGTCCAATTTCATTGTATACCATAGTAGGGTCTTTTTCACCCGCATATCTAAAAAATTAACAGTTGTATATGTTCATTGTTTATCATAGTATGATCTTTTTCAACTACGTATCTAAACAATGTTCATATATTTTACGAGGTTGATAAATATAGTTTTACAATGGATTTTCTATCGGTTTGGAAAATCATCAAAAAAATTATAATAAAAATACCGCAAACGCACGACGTACAATTTTAGTATGTGGCGAGTACGGGTCGATCCGTAGGGAATTGTTAGTTTTTAATTTCTATTCAATCAAATTAACCAAGATTTGAGAGTGTGTTTAAGCTAAAAAATGAAAATTCTAGAAACTAACAAAAATAAAATGATAAAAATATGAGAGTAGAAAGACAATTTAGAGATAAATCCACTCTCTAGATTACGTAGTTCAACAAAACATGAAATTATGATCTCTTTAATTTTGTCATTAGTGAGTTTAATTGATGTGTTTATCATAAGTATGGCCTATTTGTGCTATTAAATAGCTCAACATAAGCCATCAAACTATAACACGCCATTTAAACCACTTACTGACTCTCATGAAAATTGACAACAAGTTGAAAATAAAATCTATTTTAGGCATGGCCTATTAACTATTGATTAGACATATAGACCATCAAATTTTGATTTAATTTCACTTCATTGCCATAATCATATTTAGATGAAAAGGCAATTTGTGATTCATATGACTAAACATAGCCTATTTGTTTTGAACAACATAGGCTATCAAACTTAATACTAAACACAAAATTACATAAACATCAACTTTCCATTAAGCACAAAAAGAGATCATACATAAACAAATTATGTTGCATCTACATGATTCAAGAGAGCTTCATAACCCCTAAATTGAAGGGGTTTAGCCTCTCTTATTTGTTATCATATCAACAAATGTAGAAAGCAGCATGAAATAAAAACAAGAGAAAAAGAGAGCTAAATGAAAGAAAAACTAAGCTACTTGCATAAATAAAAGAGGTCTACACTACTAACATGAAAGTAAATACACAAGAAAAGAAAAGAGCAATGTAGTAAAGTTGCATAAAAAAAAGAAATTACATGATATAAGAAATGGCTAGTAGCCATGAAAATAAAGAGAGCTTTCATTTTATTTTTGAGCCTAAACTAAACTAAAGAGGTTAAGAGCAAGAGAGATCATTACATGAAACATAAGGGGTATTTATACATGTATGAAACCCTATTCCATATTTTTGGGGAATGCACAAACTACCCCTCTAGGATGTGTGGCCACCAAGTTATCATTTGCTTCAAATAATCATCCATTAAGTGTGCATGTAACTTTAATGGCCTTTTAGCATGTGCATTAGCTCCTAATGGTAGATCAAGATTAGTGGGTAGGTAGGGTCCTCCATGTTCATGAGTGTTGAAATATTTTCAACTTCATTTGCTTGTGTTCTCTTGTCATGCATATTTCTTTATGCAACCTCTTCCATTTGATTTCAAATTCCTACAGAAAAATCATAAAAATGTCCAGGTAATTTTTTACAAATTAATATATGCACAAAAATGACCATTTTGCCCCTATATGAAGATGAATATATGACGATTTGAAAATAATTTGAATTTTGGTTTAAACATGTTAAAATACCTGATATGATCATTTATTTAATCTAATTAGATTAAATATGGTGGTAAAAATATGCACAAATACGTGCACATCAAATACCCCCAAACTTATCTTTTTATTCATCATCGAATAAAGAAAAACCAAGATAAATCCGTTTTCGTAGGGAGCATGATCGCATTAAGCATATGGAACAAGCCGTTAAACCTCTAGGTGTCCCTAGTAGGACAAGTGTTGTCTCGTGAGGGTTTTCATCGGATACTACCCACAAAATCCAAATGCGAAGTGAAAATATTTACAACATGAAAAATTCCTAAATGCAAGATTTATTTACAATGATATGGATGCAAGTTTTTGAAAATAATTACAAATGAAGGATTTACTTTCAAATTGACATGAGTAAGTTAAATAAAAGTTTTGGTCATTATCTTGAAAATTTAAGTCATTTACTCGTCAAAATTTCCAACAAAAATCAAGTTATCATAACAAATAGACTATAGTTTAACTCGTTGTTTCGGTTGATAACAAAGTGTAACTATGTAATAGATCCTTAATCAATTATCAAAGTTTATCAAAGTGGTATTTTCATTTCTTTTCAATAACAAGTCAAATCAAATAAGTTAAAATAGTGCTTGGATTTCAATTGCTCACTCTCTCTTATTTGAAAATTTTATTGATATTAACAATATTTACATATGCCTAACTTAGATAAACCGAGGCCGGATATATGACCCGTGCATTGCCTTTTGGACTTATGTGAGGGGAATACAAAGCGCGGCGAGTGAACACACAAGTGTGAAAACCTATCGACTATAGGCATTACTAATAAATAAAAAATTTATACAAATACACCTAACTCAGATAAACTGAGGCCAGATATACCGATCGTACACTGTCTTTCGGGATTACGTGAGAAGGGTACAGAGCATGGCGAGTGAACACACAAGTTTGAACACATGACTCTAGGTGTTAATAAAAAATATATACGTATATACAAATATTTTTTGTTTTTGTTTTTTTTTTGTTTTTTTGTTTTGTAATTTTTTTTGAAGAGAGAGTTTTGCAAAATCATCTTAGCACCATTTAACTTAGAAGATAAAAGATGTTATATCCTTTACTTTTAATTCACCACTCTTTTAAACAAAGATTTTCCATTAGGATATACTTCATAATTAACACGTATGAACCTTCTTATATACTAGTTAAACCATCGTTATTTGTAATCAAACTTTATTCTTATTTTTGTTAAGACAAATAAATTTTCAAAAATTTCAATTTAATTAACCAAAATCATATATTTATCATATAGTGTTTCTTTAGAAATAAATCAAAATGCTTAAAAAAATTAGAATTTTTTTTTGAGTTTTGGAAAGAAAAATGCAAAAAAATAAACCATGAAAAATCCAAAAGAGGATGAGACTCCCCCCATACTTGATTTTGACTATGTAACCACAGTCAATCCAAGTGAAAGGAGAAAAATAAAATCAAAATGACCTATATTTACATGAAAATGAAAAGATTGTTATTTACAAGATGTCAAAAAATTGCTGTTAAGGAATAAATGAAAAGGTCTTCCAAAGACCGATTCATTTGTCTCGTCAAGTATGCGAGACACGGCTTAAGCACAAAAAACCAAACCGTAAAAGATTTCGAAGTTGAACATTGATTTGGAAAAACGAATGTCGTTTTATTAAAATCATTCGAGTTGTTTTATTTTTGATGATTTTTGGGGTTGATAGAATAATTAGTTGAAGTTCAAGTTTATTTTCATCAAATTGAAATTCAAGTTTATCATTGAAAACTACTTCAGAATTATTGATTTCAAAGTCAAAATGGTGATTTAAATTTACCCCTTTAGAATTCAACAACTCGTTTTCGAAAAGTCCAAAGAAATCGTTATCATTAAATCCGTCTTCCTTTGTTGAATTATCAACAACTTCATTGCGTATATCATTTTCAAAATCCAAAGTTGTTGTATTCAAATTTTCGAAATCGGAAAAAGGAAGATCGAAATTTAAATCGAGTTTCTCACCCTCAAAAGAATTGAAATCCAATTCAATTACCATTTTTTTCAACAAATTCATTAAGATTTTCATTTTCAATTTTCAAAGTTGTTATTTGAAAATCATCAATTTTGGTAAAAAGTGGATTATTATTTGATTCTTCACACGTTGGGATTTGATTTTGTTTCTCATGAAATTGTTTGTATGTTTCAAGTAACAAATCCATGGGAACATTGTAAATCTCGTTCATTTGCTCAACAAAATCTAATTTATAATTATTAACTTGAGAATTTTCGATTTGGACTTGTTGAGAACAAAAATAATCACTCGCATCATAGTCGAGATTATTCCCACTGCAAAAATTATTTGAAAAGTGGATCACATTTTCGTTTTGATTTTGAAATTCATTTTGGAGTGCGAAATTGAATTGGCATGGGTTATACTCGAAATCGTTTGAATTTTGAATTGAATTCAAATTTTGATTATCTTGAAAACTTTGACTTGAATCCTTACACAAATATGAATTACACAATTCATTAATCCTTTAATTTTTTTTGTGTAGAGATTTCAAGTAAAGATGATATCATTTCAATGCTATTTTCGAGGTTTGAGGGTTGCTCATTATTTTGAAAACTTTGTTGTTCAAAATTCGAATTGTTTGTATAATAGTTGTCATTGAAATATCCATAAGAATTTTTTGTGAAATTATATGAATTATATTGATTTCACAACTATTGTAAAATTCTGGCGAGTAAGAAAACGGAAACTCAGACATTTTCAAGAATGTTTTTGTTGTTTTTTTTGAATTTTTTTTTATAATGGAAAACTATTTACTAAAAGAAATTTATTTTTCAAAAGGGAAATTTGATTTTTGTTTTTTTTGGATTTTCAAATTTTTTTTGTTTTTGAAAAGATTTTAAAAAAATTTGGATTTTTGTTTTTAAAAAAAAAACTAACTTTAAATTTTTTTTTGGATTGAAAAATTTCAAATGAAAAGGATTTAAAACTGAGTTAAGAAATATTTACAATTTTTTTGTTTTTGATTTTGAAAAAAAAAATCTCTTTTTTTAGATATGCATGAACTAATGCAACTAAATGAATGCAAGGCTTTAATTATGAATTATTTATCTTAAATGGTGTTGGAACCTGCCTTCTTCGATTTTAATGCGACAACTATATATTTCAACCTATATACTATAATGTCAAATATTCTTGCAGGAATCTACAAGAGAAGCTATTATCATATCTTCAACAAGATTAAGTTCTCAAAATTTTATTATTTCTAAGTTAGATATTTTTGTACAATCTCTGATATGATGATAAAACACACACACAAATATACTTTTGAAAATCGTGCTTTAAAATAATAAATATCTTTAATTATTTAAAAGATATAAAAAGGTATTTTCAAAATTATATAATATCTCAAGTTCAAAAGTGATAAAATAAAGGAAGGAACAAAACAGTACAGATTTAGACGTCTGTATATTAATTCAGACGTCTGACATCAATATCAGACGTCTAAAGATAATATAACAGACGTCTGAACTCTATGTATATAGTGCTTCTATTTCTATATGAAATAGACGTCTGTCAATTTAATAACAGACGTCTGTCATCCTAGACAGACGTCTGAAATGACTGTTTTTTTCTTTCTTTTATTTTTTGAATTTTAAAACTTTATTCAGACATCTGTCACTTTTCTCTCAGACATCTGAACTTGACGAACTGAAGCATCTCTTCATGAAATATCAAATTCTGAAGAGTTGTCTTCTTCACCAAGAGTTGCACTTCTTCTAATAGTTGCAACTATTAAATTAAGACTATTCAATACTATAAATAGAGATGAAAATCCACTATTTAAAACACCAATTCTTTCTATCTATACTTGCTTTGTATTATCATAATCACAAGCGATTTTCAATCTCCACTTCCTATCTTTTGCACATTCAAATCATCATATCAAGAAGATTATAGAAAGGGTGTACTACATTGACTATATTCGTGTTATACAAAGAACACACAAGTCAAGAAACAATTTACCAAATTGTATTTGAAGTCCTATTCGGTTGCTTAGGCGGAAAAGTCCTGTTCGATTGCTCAGGTAGTGTAATACCTATTCCTCCGGGTTAAGTGAGGGTTGTTAGAGAAATTCCAGAAGGAGACTGGGACTGGACGTAGAACGAGAAGTTCGAACCAGTATAAAAATCCCTGGTGTCATTTTTATTATTGCTATTTACTATTATTTATAATTCCGCACTTGCTAGTCGTAGTTTAACTATATTATCGATCCATATACACTTTCATTTGGTATCAGAGCAAGGTCATCACATAACTATAACACAGTTATCTGATTTTTTTTAATAATATGGACAATAACACTAGCAACAGTTTTACTAAGGGACAAGCCACTACACGACCACCATTGTTTAACGGATTAAATTATAGTTATTGGTCAACTAGAATGAGAATTTTTATGCAAGCTAGTGGATTTGAAACCTGGAATATCATTCAAACTGAATATACTATTCCTACTACAGGGTATGCTGCTTGATCTAATACACAAAAACTAGATGCTACTGCAAACGCAAAAGCAATGAACATGTTATTTTGCGCATTAGACAAAAATGAATTCAATCGAGTCAGTATTTGTAAAACTGGATATGAAATTTGGAATACTCTTAAGGTTACACACGAAGGAACAAATAAAGTAAAGCAAAGCAAGATTTCTATGCTTAAAAACCAATTTCAAAATTTTAGAATGAAACAAGGAGAAAGTATTAGTGAAATGTACTCTAGATTCCAGGATATTTATCACTCACTTTTAGCTTTAGAAGTTACTTTTACTTAATCTGATGTTGTATCAAAAATCCTTAACTCTTTAACTGATGAATGGGAACGAAAAGTCTTCGCTATCGAGGAAGCTAATGATATTTCAACCATAAAAACAGAAGAGTTAATAGGAAATCTAATGTCCTATGAAGTAAATTTACAGGCAAGACAAGCACAAGCACAGGACAAGAAAACTATCGCTTTTCAAGCAGAAAAAGAAGACTCTGAATCAGAAGATGATATGGCATTTATAGCAAAGAATTTCAAAAAGTTCTTAAAATTCAAAAAGGGTAATAAATTTGGAAATAACAAGGGTTTTAATAAGCCATCAAGCTCATCTCTTGAATGCTACGAATGTCACAAGAAGGGCCACATAAAGAAAGATTGTCCTGATTGGAAGAAAGAGAATAATCTCAAAAAGGACAAATATAAAAAGAAACAAGCCTTCTCAGTTACATGGGATGATACAGAATCTTCTTCATCAGACAGTGATAATGACAGTGATTCAGAACAAGCCAACGTTTGTTTTATGGCAACAAATGATGATGTAAGTGATCTAACTTTTGACGATTTAATAGAAATAAACTCTGAATTGTTAGATAAACTTAGAATCCTAAAGAGTAAATATAAAGATGCTTTAGGAAAATTAAATAGAACTGAAATAGAAACTGACATGTTAAAAGATGAAAATAAAATATTAGAGGAAGAGTTAGTAAAATCTCAAGAATCTTATGTTAATATAACAACTCAATTCACTGATTTAAGCAGTGAAATAGAAAGACAGAAATATGAGAATGTTAAATTAGCAAAAGAGAATTATGATTTAAACTCTAATATTAAAACACTTGATATAGAAGTATCAAATCTTAAAACAAAACTGGAAAATATTTCTAAAAACGTTTCTAAATTTAACAGTGGAAGAGAGAGTCTCTCTAAAATAATTGAGAACTCTCAAACCTATTCAAATAAAAAGGGGTTAGGATATAAAAAACCAATACAAAAGTATTCTAAAAATAATGATTCTTTATATACTAATTTCAAGAAAAAGGAATCTATATCTACTCAAAAAGCTTCTTCAAAAGTTATTCATCCAAAATCAATTATGATTTGGGCTCCAAAAACTAATAATAATTTGATTAGGAAAAACTACATTAAATCTTTCATTATGTCTGTACATAAGAATGAAAATTTTATTTTTAAAGGGAACTCTAAACCTAACTGGGTTTGGCTTCCTAAGATTTAACCCTTAGGACCCTAACAGAGGAATTGGGTACCAATAGAATTTCAATATTTTTTGCAGGTACCGATTAAGAAAAGAGGAAAATGGATTCTAGACAGTGGTTGCTCAAAACACATGACAGGCGACAAAAATATGTTAACTAACATTATCTACTCAGATGGAGGATCTGTCACTTTTGGAGATAATTCCAAAGGTTACATCATCGGCAAAGGCGATGTGAGCAATGACGGTACATCTAATTTACCTCTTATTACAAATGTCTTATTAGTTAAAAATTTAAAACATAACTTACTAAGTATTAGTCAATTATGTGATAAAGGTTTTAACATAGTATTTTATGAAAATAAATGTAATATTTTTTATCATAACAAAAATATTATTTTCGAAGGAGTAAGAGATCGTAATATTTATATTTTAAATATGAAAATAAATCATAATACAAATATGTGCTTATTAGTCAAAGAAAATGATCCTTGGCTATGGCATAAAAGATTTTGTCATATAAATTTCAAAGCTATTAATAAATTATCCAAAAACAATTTAGTAAAAGGATTACCTAAAATGAATTTTAAGGTAAATAGCATTTGTGATGCTTGTCAACTAGGAAAGCTAACTAAATCTTCTTTTAAATCTAAGAAGATCATCTCAACATTACAACCTCTTGAGTTGTTACATCTAGACTTATTTGGACCAACTCAGACTCAATCTATTAATCACAATAGATATGTTTTTGTAATAGTTGATGACTTTTCTAGATATACTTGGACTTTATTTATGAAAAACAAAAGTGATACATTTGAAAATTTCAAAATCTTTGCTAAACGTATTCAAAATATTAAAAATCTAAAAATTAAAAACATTAGAAGTGATCATGGAGGTGAATTTGAAAATGAAATGTTTGAGAAGTTTTGTAATAAGAAAGGAATATTTCATAACTTTTCATTTCCAAGAACGCCTCAACAAAATGGAGTTGTTGAACGTAAAAATAGAACACTTCAAGAATGTGCTAGGACTTTATTGAATGGAACCACTCTTCCAAAACAATTTTGGGCAGAAGCAGTTGCTACTGCTTGTTATGTCCTAAATCGTGTCTCTATTCGACCTTTAACTAAACATACTCCATATGAACTCTTCATCGGTAGAAAACCTAATATATCTTACTTTAAAGTTTTTGGTTCTAAATGTTTTGCTTTAAATACGAAAGATCAATTAGGAAAATTTGATCCAAAATCGGATGAATGTATATTCATCGGATATTCAGAACGAAGCAAAGCATATAGAATCTATAATATAAGAACTAAATCTATTGAAGAAACACTTCATGTATCATTTGATGAAAATTTCAAAATTAAAACAAATGATGATGAAGACACTGTAATAAATTCAAACTCTACTTTTGACAACAATAAACCTGACAATACTTCTTCTATAAATCAAATTGAAACTGAATTAAAAACTCCTCCAAGAATTTTAAAAGATCATCCTATTCAAAATATAATAGGAGAAATTGATGAAAGAGTTAAAACAAGGAATCAACTAAATCAAATGGGTATGGGTCATATAGCTTTTCTTTCTAATATAGAACCTAAAAATATTAAGGAAGCCTCAACTGATGATTATTGGATTATTGCGATGCAAGAAGAACTAAACCAATTCGAAAGAAATAACGTTTGGGATTTAGTTCCACGACCAAATGATCAATCAGTTATTGGCACTAAATGGGTTTTTAAAAATAAAGCTGATGAAAATGGTAATATCACTAGAAATAAAGCTAGATTAGTTGCACAAGGATATAATCAGGAAGAATGAATTGACTATGAAGAAACGTTTGCTCCTGTCGTAAGATTAGAAGCAATACGAATCCTATTAGCCTATGCTTGCTTTCATGATTTCAAATTATATCAAATGGATGTTAAAAGTGCATTTTTAAATGGATTTATTAAAGAAAATGTTTATGTTGAACAACCTCCCTTGTTTATACACGAACAATTTCCAGACCATGTTTATAAACTTAAAAAGGCTTTATACGGTTTAAAGCAAGCACCTCGTGCTTGGTATGATCGTTTAAAAAGTTATTTAATCGACTCTGGTTTTGAAATTGGAAAGGTTGATCAAACTCTTTTTATTAAGAAAAAGAAACGTGATATTTTAATTGTTCAAATATATGTAGATGATATTATTTTTGGATCAACTAATGATAAATTATGTCAAGAATTTTCTAAAATAATGACAAATGAATTTGAAATGTCTCACATGGGAGAATTAACATATTTTCTTGGACTTCAAATTAAACAAGTTAATAATGGCATTTTTATAAATCAAGAAAAATATTGTAATAATTTAATCAAACGTTTTGGTATGGAAAATACTTCTGCCAAACCAACTCCTATGAGTACAACTGTACATCTTGAAAAAGATGAAAATGGCAAGAGTGTAGACCAAAAATTATATCGAAGTATGATTGGATCATTATTATATTTAACCGCTAGTAGACCCGATATAATGATGAGCGTTTGTTTGTGTGCACGATTTCAAGCCGATCCTAAAGAATCACACATTAGAGTAGTGAAACGTATTTTATGTTATCTCAACAAAACCAAAGATTTTGGACTATTTTATCCGAAAGAATGTCCTTTTGAATTAGTGTCATATAGTGATGCTGATTTTGGAGGAAGTCGGACGAATAGAAAAAGTACAAGTGGGACTTGTCACTTCATTGGACGGTCTCTAGTATCTTGGTTCAGTAAGAAACAAAATTGCGTATCTCTTTCTACTTGTGAGGCAGAATATATATCTGCAGCTTTGGCATGTGCTCAAGTAATTTATATGCAACAAACTCTTCAAGATTTTGGTTTTAAATTATCTAAATCTACAATCTTCTGTGATAATTCTAGTGCTATTAATTTATCTAAAAATCCAGTAAACCATTCACGGACAAAACATATTGATATTCGTCATCATTTTCTTCGTGATAATATTGAGAAAGATATAATCAATCTAGAATTCGTATCTTCGGAAAATCAATTAGCAGATATTTTTACCAAACCTTTAAATGAAAACACATTTGTAAATTGAGACGAGAACTTGGAATGATCTCTTTCAAAAATTTATGAAGTTTACCTCAACTCAATTCTGTTTTTATTTGAAGGTTAATATAAAAAACTTGTTTTAATCCACACATATTTTTTTCTTGGTTAAAATTAAATTATTCTTCTTTTAATCTTAACCATTCATTATTTAGTTTCAGTTTTTTATAAATTCTTTCTTTCCGAAGAAAATTGTCATTCAGCTTATTCTTTACAAAGGTAAAAGCAAAAATTCAATTATGTTTTTTAACTTTGCATTATTCATATATACCATGGTTGGTTCATCTTCAGATGAGCCTTCCTATTCATCTGAATATTCGTCAATTAATTTTGAAACACCTAGTTCTGGGTCTTCCGAACTTCCAACACCAACTCCAGCTTATATTCCGATATGTCCACCACAAAGTCATCATACGGGGTATACGCCAGAAAATAAACGCACGTGAAGAAATTTATTTCCATCTCCAACTACTAAGGAAAAGATAGATGACTTACATCACTATCAGAGGGAAACACTTAATCTTCAGCGTGAAATGTATTTTGAGCAAAAGAGTCATGGTAGACGACTCAGTTTTCTTGAACGTTGTGCTGCAAAAATATGTGGTTCATCTCCGATCAACACAAATGCACATATTCATTCACCTCAACGTCCTCATGTTTCCCCAAATTCGTGGGATCGTCAGCCTCAATGGTCTCCCATTAAACAGTCTGATGAACAAAATCAACACGAATCATCCAAAGGGAAGTCTCCGAAGTCTCCAAAAACTCCAAAGACTCCTAAGTAGATAATATATTTATGACTGTATGTTGATTTGGTTATTCATGTTTGCTTTGTTCTTATCAAAATAAATAAATAATTGAATTTTTTTTCTCTTTTCTTTAAACTAAGCAAAAACATTCATCATCAGACATACAGACGTCTACACTTTTTCAACAGACGCCTGTAAAACAACTTCTTTTACTGTTTTCAGCCACACAGACGTCTGAAGCATTTATCACAGACGTCTAAATCAAGTATAAAAAGTTTCAAATTTTCTGTTTTACAATTAGCCGTCTGTTTAAAAATAACAGACGTCTGTTCTTCAATATAGACGTCTCACATAAAATTTCCAGACGTCTGATTTTAGTTCAAAATGTTTTTTACTCTCTGGTTCAATTTGAACCTACTGAGCCGTCTGTCACTATGTTTTAGACGTCTGTTATTCTTTTTAGCCGTCTGTTCTAAAAATTTAGACGTCTAAACTTCTCTTAATTGTTTCTTATCTACAGAACTTCAGACGTCTGTATATTTTTTAGACGTCTGAAACCCTGTTAAAAAGAAAACAATATAAATCATACCAACGGGTTCTTTTCTTCATCACGTATATTTTTTTTTCTCAAAATCAAAATTCAAAACCTAGCCTTCTCCAAATTAAACAATGGCGCCCAAATCAAAACACAAGAAACAAAAAGGGGATTCTTCTCAACATTCTTCTCATATTCTCCCTTCAGAAGATCAAATTGCAGCTTGGCTCTATCATGAACCCCGAAGTATGGCTCGTTACAAACATCTATCTTCTCTGCCATCATTTCATGGTATTTTTCATGACCTTGATCATTTTCCTACGTACAAACTTAGGCTCTATACTGATAGATCTCAGATCACTAGTCTTATTGATTTCAAAGACAATCAAGTCAACATTTGTAGACTTGGTGTCCTATTATTTCTTGCAAATGTCAACAATCCAAAAATTAGGCTGCATCGAGATAAAGGAACGCTTTGGACAAGCGTATTTGGAAACATTCTTCAAATAACTCCTGCTGACATTGGACGAATTTTAAAATGTAGCTCGGATGGGGTCGATTTAGATGATTTTAAGTTAGAAGGAGAGGATCTTAAACAAATAGAATATTATCTTTTTGAACCTGGAAAGTCCACAGATAGATCAAATCATCTTCGTCACCGACCTCGATTATTGCTTAGAATGTTAATAAAAACAATTTTTCCCCGGCAAGGAGGCCATGAGGTCATTTATGATGATGAAGATAAGGCGCTTCAATCAATATTATCGAATTCTCAAATCAATTGGGCACAATATCTTTATGATGCATTTCGTACTTATCACGACTCAAAGAAGCGTTCAATTGTCTATGCCCCCTATATTACTCGTATTCTAACTGATCTGTCTATTCCAAGTTCGTCAATTGAATTTGAAAAGATTAAGGTATCCAACATTCGCTTCTTTAGTTTGATGGGATTACCGGAATCTCCTCCGACATTTCCAACATATACTGATTTTAAAGCGGAACAACTAGCTTTACAAAAAGAAAAAGGAAAAACAAAAGTAGGCAGTTCCGGACATGATGGAGATGAAGGAGATACTGAACAAGAAGGGGATGATGAAGATGAAAGGGAAGATGAAGAAGGAGAAGATGAAGCTTTTGAACAAACTTTTATCCAAAGTTCAATCCCGGAAACTTACGAGATTGAACTAATTTCTAGTACTTCACGCACTTATACTAAAAATGAAAAACTCAAGTCTGACATCACCATCTCTAAAAATCAAAAGAAAATCTCTCAACAAATTGCACAAGGCTTTTCTTCCATCAATTCTAGATTCGATGATTTAGATGCCAAAGTCGAAGAAAATGCACGAGAATTGAAAATTTTCAAGACAATTCTTCGTCAATTGTGGAAGAAGTCTCATGGATCTTCTCCTCCTTCCTCTCCAACTTGGGGAGAATGGTAAAAGAAGATGTTTTTCTTTTGGTTTGCCTTTTGGTCCAAAAACTTCACTTTCATAAAAATTCTATTTTTTTTGTGATGTTTAAAACTTATTAGTTGTTCTTTGTATAATTTTCTATGTCTCTCTTAGTTCTTTGTGTTGGTTAAACAAATGCTCTGTCTTAATATATTGTTTTGTTATTATCATCTTGGTACATGCTTGGTCTGTCTACACTTCTTAATTATTTTGTTATTTACAGTTTTGTCATTTCTCTATATCTAACACCCCCCTACAACTCTTTTTGTTAATGACAAAGGGGGAGAAATAATAACATTTCTGCTATATAAATTGGTCATATTGACAGGGGGAGCAAAAGGTATGGTTATACTAACCGTTGAATTATATAGTTGTCATCATCAAAAAGGGGGAGAATGTTGGAACCCGCCTTCTTCGATTTTAATGCGACAACTATATATTTCAACCTATATACTATAATATCAAATATTCTTGCAGGAATCTACAAGAGAAGCTATTATCATATCTTCAACAAGATTAAGTTCTCAAAATTTTATTATTTCTAAGTTAGATATTTTTGTACAATCTCTGATATGATGATAAAACACACACACAAATATACTTTTGAAAATCATGCTTTAAAATAATAAATATCTTTAATTATTTAAAAGATATAAAAAGGTATTTTCAAAATTATATAATATCTCAAGTTCAAAAGTGCTAAAATAAAGGAAGGAACAAAACAGTATAGATTTAGACGTCTGTATATTAATTCAGACGTCTGACATCAATATCAGACGTCTAAAGATAATATAACAGACGTCTGAACTCTATGTATATAGTGCTTCTATTTCTATATGAAATAGATGTCTGTCAATTTAATAACAGACATCTGTCATCCTAGACAGACGTCTGAATTAAAAGACAGACGTTTGAAATGACTTTTTTTTTCTTTCTTTTTTTTTGAATTTTAAAACTTTATTCAGACATCTGTCACTTTTCTCTCAGACATCAGAACTTGACGAAATGAAGCATCTCTTCATGAAATATCAAATTCTGAAGAGTTGTCTTCTTCACCAAGAGTTGCACTTCTTCTAATAGTTGCAACTATTAAATTAAGACTATTCAATACTATAAATAGAGATGAAAATCCACTATTTAAAACATCAATTCTTTCTATCTATACTTGCTTTGTATTATCATAATCACAAGCGATTTTCAATCTCTACTTCATATCTTTTGCACATTCAAATCATCATATCAAGAAGATTATAGGAAGGGTGTACTACATTGACTATATTCGTGTTATACAAAGAACACACAAGTCAAGAAACAATTTACCAAATTGTATTTGAAGTCCTATTCGGTTGCTTAGGCGGAAAAGTCATGTTCGGTTGCTTAGGCGGAAAAGTCCTGAGGGTTGTTAGAGAAATTCCAGAAGGAGTCTGGGACTGGACGTAGAACGAGAAGTTCGAACCAGTATAAAAATCCCTGGTGTCATTTTTATTACTATTATTTATAATTCTGCACTTGCTAGTCGTAGTTTAACTATATTATCGATCCATATACACTTTCAAATGGCTCCTAACCCAAAATTGTATAATCACTCTTTGTTTTAATCCAACAAGATAGTTCTTAGTCAGGTAACGGACAGGATTTATCGGTGCACCACGAATCACCATAACAATGCAGCCGAAGGTTTAAGTACCCTTAGAGAAACAACCACTATAATTTTTACGAATCACCGTAATGTTTATAAATGGTTATTGCTCTGCCGTAGCCTAGACACCAAGAAATTAAATTGTCGAAAAAAGACAAATTGTCAATATACAATTAAGTGTTATCGATGTCTAACCGTTATTAATCAAAATTCTAGGATGAAATGCAAAATTGAAATTAAACGTGTATTGACAATGCAACTACAATGAAATTTGTTTTTGTTTTTTTTTTGAAATTTAAAAAAAAATGCAAGCAACCAACAATACAAAGCAACTAAAACGAAAGATGAGAGCACGACACGAGAGCATGCAGAATTTATTAGAAATTTTATTTTAAGCGACGATTTTTTGTTTTTTTAAGCAAGCAAGCGAAGTATTTTAGCAAGCAATTCTACCAACTACAACCTGAAAAATAAAAAAAAGATATATATACAATTATATATATATGTATATATATATATATGTATATATATATATATCAAAGAAAAAACTAAAACAAATGAAAAACTAGAAAAAACTGATTTTTTTGTTTTTTTTTAGTTTGAAGTAGTGTGCCTTTTCTTTTACTTCTTCCACAAATAAATCACACAAAACAAAAAAAAATTACACAACCCAGCCCAAAACAGTAGACTAACCCGTCCCCCTCTTTAAAAAAAATATCGATCATTTTTCTTTCTAAAAATAAAACGAACTGGGAAAAAAAGAAAAGGGAAAATAGGAAACAAAAAAAATTATAAAGGGGAATCACAAATTCAAATGGAAGAAATTGAAGCCAACTGGGAAAATTTAGGGAAGATGCATGTTGATTGGTGAGGTTGGAAAGATTCGGGTTTGGGGTTTCGGATGTGATGGAGTTCGGTTGGTTCTGGTGATGAGAGTTGCAATGACTGTCGATTAAGGCGGTAGGTGGTCTGAAGCTTGTGAGTGTTTGAGTTGCTTGGCGATGGGAGTTGCTGTTAATTGGAGCAATTGATTAGAGGAGAGGCGAGTGTCGCGATTTTGGGTAATGGTGTTTTATGGCAACGTATGCTTGTGAGTGGTCGCGTTGTTGTTGGGGGATTGGAGATTTGGTTTTTTTTCTCTTTTCTTTTCCTTCTTCGAGGCAGTTTGGTTGAAACTGGGGTAATGGCAGGGTGACTTTTCAAAGGGTGGTCACTCGATATGGCAGTAGACAGTGGAGAGAGGGAGAGGTGGTGATGATGGCTAAATGGTATGAAGTGCAACAATGACAGTAGTTGAGTGATTTTGTGGAGGAAGGAGCAAATGATGTTGGTGGAGTTTCGGCAGTAAGGTAGTTTGCTCGTATGGGGTGTTGTAAGGGCAGGGATGGTGAGCAGCAGAAGTTACAGTTGTTTAGGTGACCGAAGTGAAGTATATGGTTGGGTTTGATGTATGTTTGGTCACACAGGCTTGATGGTGAGCAGCAGAAGTAACAGGCTTGATGTATGTTTGGTCTGGAAGTTCAGTGATGGTTGGGTTTGGTTTGTGGAAAGGCAACTGTGATGTAGCTGTTGTGAGTAGAAGCTGCGACTGTAGGGGGATGGCAAGTGTATTGATGAAATGGAGCAGTTGAATGAAGTAGTGGTAATGGGATGTAACAGTGGTGAATTGGAAGTGCTTTTGGCAGAAAGTTGTGTTTAGTAGAGAGTGGATAGTGGCAGTTTTTGGTCTGAAGGGTAGATGGACAGAGGTAGTTGTTCGCTGCAGTCCTACGATTGGGTTCAGATTGGAGGTGGTCGTGAGAACTGGCACTGTTATGGCAAGTGGTGGAGGAGGATTGCGGTGGAGTTATTTGGTGGAGTGGTGGTTGTTGTAGCTGTGGAAGTTGAACTAAAGGTGGAAATGTGTGTAGAAATGTAGCTGCAGTTGCAAGCAATGTGTGTAGAGTGAATGGTCAGTGGGCACTATTCAAATTTTAAATGCAAGTCTGAGTAGATGTATGAGTAGATGTATGTGCATAGTGCACAATATATTTTTTTAAGAAGAAAAAATTGAAAGTAAAAAGTAATTTTAATGTAAAATGCAAATGCAATGAAATAAAATGTTTTTGTTTTTGAAATGAACTTGTGATGTTTTTTTAATAGAAATGCAAATGCTAATGAAAAGGAAACTAGCGAACTACAAACAATAAAATCAAAATGCACACAAAAATCACAAAAACACTCAACACAACAATATTTTTTTTAAATGCAAACACACACAAAATAAAAACAGACAAAAATCAAACTAAAATAATTCGAAGAATAGAAAATAAAATCAAAGCGATTCCCCAACAACGGCGTCAAAAACTTGTTTTACAACGGATTTTCTATCAGTTTAGAAAATCGCCGAAAAAATTATAATAAAAATACCACAAGCGCACGGCGTACAATTTTAGTACGTGACGAGTACAAGTCGATCCGCGGAGAATTGTTAGTTTTTAATTTCTATTCAATCAATTAACCAAGATTTGAGAGTGTGTTTAAGCTAAAAAAAGATAATTCTAGAAACTAACAAAAATTAAAAGTGATAAAAATATGAGAGTAGAAAGACAATTTAGAGATAAATCCACTCTCTAGATCACATAGTTCAACAAAACATGAAATTATGATCTCTTTAATTTTGTCATTAGTGGGTTTAATTAATGTGTTTATCATAAGTATGACATATTTGTGCTATTAATTAACTCAACATAAACCATCAAACTATAACACACCTTTTAAACCACTTACTAACTCTCATGAAAATTGACAACAAGTTGAAAATAAAATCTATTTTAAGCATGGCCTGTTAATTATTGATTAGAAATATAGACCATCAAATATTGATTTAATTTTACTTCATTGCCATAATCATATTTAGATGAAGAG
This sequence comes from Allium fistulosum, assembly GCA_030737815.1. Lineage (NCBI taxonomy): Eukaryota > Viridiplantae > Streptophyta > Magnoliopsida > Asparagales > Amaryllidaceae > Allium > Allium fistulosum. The sequence goes on from CM060903.1 coordinate 75,826,447, forward strand.
GCAATTTGTAATTCATATGACTAAGCATAGCCTATTTGTTTTGAACAACATAGGCTATCAAACTCAAAACTAAACACAAAATTACATAAACATCAACTTTTCATTAAGCACAAAAAGAGATCATACATGAACAAATTATGTTGCATCTACATGATTCAAGAGAGCTTCATTACTCCTAACTTGAAGGGGTTTAGCCTCTCATATTTGTTATCATATCAACAAATGTAGAAAGCAGCATAACATAAAACCAAGAGAAAAAGAGAGCAAAATGAAAGAAAAACTAAGCTACCTGCATAAAATAAAAGCGATCTACACTACTAACATGAAAGTAAATACACAAGAAAAGAAAATAGCAATGTAGTAGAGTTGCATAAAAAAATTACATGAAATAAGAAATGGCTAGTAGTCATGAAAAGAAAGAGAGCTTTCATTTTATTTTTGAGCCTAAACTAAACTAAAGAGGCTAAGAGCAAGAGAGATCATTACATGAAAATAAGGGGTATACATGTATGAAACTCTAATCCATATTTTTGGGGAATGCCCAAACTACCCCTCTAGGAAGTGTGACCACCAAGTTATCATTCGCTTCAAATAATCATCCATTAAGTGTGCATGTAACTTTAATGGCCTTTTAGCATGTGCATTAGCTCCTAATGGTAGATCAAGGTTAGTGGGTAGGTAGGGTCCTCCATGTTCATGAGTGTTGAATTATTTCCATCTTCATTTGCTTGTGTTATCTTATCATGCATATTTCTTCATGAAAGCTCTTCCATTTGATTCAAATTCCTACAAAAAAATCATAAAAATGTCTAAGTAATTTTTCACAAATTAATATATGCACAAAAATGATCATTTTGCCCCTATATAAAGATGAATATATGACGATTTGAAAATAATTTGAATTTTGGTTTAAATATGTTAAAATACCTGATATGATCATTTATTTAATTTAATTAGATTAAATATAGTGGTAAAAATATGCACATTTACGTGCACATCAAATATAAAGAAGAGTCATATCTTAACTCTCTCCCTTGAGTTACCAGCAGGAATATTCGTTGGTAGCTCCTTCTGAATTCACCCACTACATAGACTTACTACCTCAACAAGCCCGTGCGGTCTTTTTCACCCGCTACTTACTTCCAGTTGTGAGTGCACTTCACACGATCCCTTAGTAGCACTGCTCTTCTGGCTTCTGAAGACGTATACATTTTATATGTTGTAGTCACTTGCCCAATTCCATCTTAAGGGGCTAGCTCCTATGGCACTACATCTCCAATATCTTACTATCCATTATTTTGTCTGTGCAACATACTGTTGGACTGTGTGACAAGGGATAAAGTCGTCACGATTCAGGTTGCGATCCTCGAATCAGTCCGCTAGGATGGATTCTAGTAGTCTAGTAGTAAATACCTCGTATTGTTTTCATCAAATGTTAAATTTTATCTTTCAAAAACATTTGGCTTACCCAAAAAATCATTATTTCCTAAAATGATGTTATATCCCAAATAATTATCATGTGTAATTCAATTGAATCATCAAGCGATAATGTACTCAAACAAGACAATTCATCCATTCAAACCAATAATATTAGGATATGATAAACTTGCTTATATATCATAGGTGAAAATACATATCATAATCTTATAGTTGTATTTCTAAAATCGAACAAGTATTTCAAATTACCCAAATTCAGTCATCTCATCCAATTTATCAACTCAAGTCCAAATCAAATAAGTTTTCAATCACTGATCAAAACTAACATAGCATGGGTAAATCAAACTCAAACAAACTCTTTATTTACACAACTTAAACTCATACTTCGTATTTTATAAAATCTACTCATGCTTTCCAAAATATATTAAAATATTTAGGCCCCGTTTGGTTTGTTGTTTTGTGTTTTGTGTTTTTGACTAAACAAAAATGCGCATTTCTTATGCATTGTTGGAAAACACACAATTTTGAAAAATGAAATTAACATAGAAAATAGAAAACAAGTTTATTTGATTTTTGTGTTTGAGACATAACAAAAGGATGGAAAACAATTCATCTCCTTCATTTTCCGTCCATCATCGTAATGGCTAAGAATTGTAGAAAAGATTTACACATTTTCTTGTATTTTGCAGTGTATATTGAAAACACAAAATACAAAACTCAAAACAAAAACAAACGGGCCCTTAGTTTTTCTTTTCTTCAAAATCATGCCATAATCCTTTTAAATTTAACCAAGTATTACTTAATATTATTTAGTATTCAAATCAAAGTTATATACTTTCATTTGTATATAAAATGAAAATTAATTTCATTTATAAAATATTTCAATATCATTTCAAAAAATTATCCTAAATTTCTTTCTATAGAAAGCTTACGTAAATAAACCATTTATCTCCTATGGTTTAAATTCAAGTTCAAACTATTTCTAAATAAATCAACTTCGTTTTAATAAAATCTTTTCCAATTTTCAAATCCATAAAAATATTCATCTCATTCAAGGCAAAGTCATTTTGAATTATTTAAATAGGATTTCTCCCTTTAATCCAAACCATTCTTGTGCACTCAACCATGACTCCGGTCCAATTTGAATGGTTTATGAGGAATAAATGATGCACAAAATCATCACAAACAATCGAACGAATAAGACGAAAATAAAATAAAATAAAATACATGGTTTAATTTCTTTAATTTACACTAACATTGATTTATTCGAGATATCAAGTTCAAATTCAAGCGTATATTGATTTGAATCCAAACATCAGAGGCTACCAACCATTAACATCTAATTATAATTTTAAGGTATTCTAGAATAAAAAGAGAAGATATACTTAACTGTAAACCAATATATAGTTTACTAGATTTATTATACTCGCTGCATAGTTAAAAGATTATACTTGAATTTGAAGGGAATTGATATACTCGATGAAAATTAGGATTATACTCAATAAAAATTGAAGATAAGGATAACACTCATAGTCTCTTCCACTTAATTCATTTCAATCAACCAAACCATATTTGTAGTTACTCTACTTAGCCGTGGGCATATATTTCGGCATAACATCAAATTAAAACAACCCTCATCACATAGAAAATCAAAGCAAATAACATATAGTTATTTATAAAAATCAAAATAATAACCTAAACTCGCAGTCATTCACTGATGTCAAACCCTAACCATCGTTTAATGCCAGCCAAGTCGTCACCATCCTGCAGACATCGTGCTACCGTCTCCAACAACCGACATAAGCATCCCACATCGCGTCAGTCAAACTTCGTCATACGTGTGTGCTTTGCTCCTGTCGAGCCTAAGCATTATTGCTCCACCCTTCGTCGCACGCTCCAACTTAAACATAGGTGTCGCCAACGATGCCATGGTCGAGAGCTTTTTTTTCGTGTGCGGTACTTTTTTTTCTACCGACTTTGATTTTGAGTGGGATTAAGGATTGATAAGAAAATGTTTGGCTACATTAGGAAATAAGATAAGGTAAGGGATTTCTTCAAGGAGTGGGATGGGTTTCATAGGCTTATGTATCATTTAAGCACAACAATTAAAGGAAATAAATTTTTATTTTATTTTCAAAGCAACTGCTTATTTTTTATTTTGTTTATTTCACAATTATTATTTATTTTGCAAGAATAATTTTCATACAACTTTCGAAATTTTAAAACACAATTTAAATTTGAATTTGAATTTTGAATAAATATGTTTTTTTAATAAATTAAATTTAAAAATTAAATTTATTGAATTAAATTCCCAAAATCTAATTAAATATATTCGTTTTATTTTAACTTCAGAATGGGATGTTATAGGACCCCAGCCAAAAAAGGTGACTTTTCAGATTTTCAACTATTTGTCTATTTTTTATATTCCATTTTTCTTGTTTTTTTTATGATGTTTCCCAAATCCTTAGGTCATATGCTCTTCGTTTGTCCGTTCAATTCGATCGTTTAAGTCTGTTCGAAGATTGCGGAAAATTCGGTCCACCTTAAAAGAATTTCATCCTCGAAATTCCTTAAGAGCTGAATCATATAACTTGATGCGCAATCATTCTAAACTATCCAACCAATTAGTGTACAGCCAATTTTGTAGCCAATCGGGATACGTGCATGGTGTATCACAACACATATGATATGTATGTTGAACAATACTAAATCGGTGTCTCCTATATGCATGCATTTTTAAAAAAACAACTTTGAAAATATGATGCACACAATTTATATATACTGACAGTCCTATATGTATGCAAATTTTCAAACATCAAAATCCTTATTTTCACATAAATTTTCACTCCTCCGAATATGAGTATGGTTCGGGCAATCTTGCATCCAATTCATACTATCCAATACCTAACATGCCATTTCTAACAACCAAAATTTTAAAATTTCAATTTTCCTAAATCTATACTTTTATGTCTAAAAAAGAAGTTAGACGTAAAACTTTATCTTTCCATCCTACATTCAAGTACCAATTCCGTTGTACTGAAACTTTCTCTTATACCCCCAAAATTTTCCAACTTTTTCTAGTAGAATTTACATAAAGATGTTTATTTTTAATTTCTAAAACAGAATTATTATTTAAAGAAAGGTTTTTGTATGTTATCAACAAGGTATGGAAATTGAATTTCTAAAGTTAAAACAGCTTTTTCCCTTATTATTATCTATATGTTGTATACCGTCTCCCTTTCAGAACGGTAAAATTTCATATTCATTAACACTTCGGGCCTTCTTACGCTAAGCATGTAGCGTTTGAAAATCAGAAATTTTCTCATTTTCCATACAGTCTTTTTCCCTTTTTATTAAATTTATAAAATAGTTTGAAAATTATAAAATAGATTGAAAAAATATTATTATTATTATTATTATTATTATTAACAACACGATTTTTCAAAAGTATATGCATTTACATCTTTAAAATAAATCAAGTCACGTCTCAACGTAATCAGGACTCAGTAAATGAGTTAATGCATATGATTGACCCTAGCATTTTAAATTTTCAAAATCTTTTCTTTTATTTCATAACCATTAACACACACAAATATTTATAAATTTTAGTTTTAAAGGCATAAGGATAGTGACATATGGTTCCCGCAACAACCCTTTCTTTTCGTTCGCTTGCTAAATTTTATTTTTTTCAAAAATTCTAAAGTTTCCGGGATTCAAGTATTCTTTATTTTTGATTACTAACTTAATTAATCTCCTATATATTTTTTATAAACTCCAACATTATTTTACGTCTAGTGCTTGTTAATTATCTTTATGAGACTTTCTTTGTATTGTTTTCCATTACATATATATAAATAGTGGTTCAAGCTCATCTACAAAATCAACACAGTAATAAATAGGAACTTATCTCATAGTGTTTCATACGTGGTTTTTATACAATAAAGATATAACTAACGCTTACAATCCAATTAGCCTAAAAAGAAAATCAAATGCTGGAAGGAAATGACAACAACTATTCCCAGTAACTACTGACTATAACCTACATGCTGCCCTTCAACATCAACTGATATCAATGATGTTGCGGTCCTGTCACTTTTTACTTGAATAAAAATAACATTTTTAGTATGTCATTCTATTGTAACACACATGCCTTAACTTGCCGTCTTGACTTCTAATAAACATGGTCCTTCCATTACTCCAATTAGTACAACCAACGACGTCTCATTACCATCTTCTCCAATTATTATACCATCTTCTTTTAGTCACAATCTCTTGTTAGATCCTCAAATTTAGGTATTTATTTCTTTATCCTTGATCTTTCATGCGAGCATACTCTATAACTCGTAGGAATGTACTTTGATACCATTCTTCATTCGCTTGTGGTTACTCCTTATGGCTTTCATACATATCCAGTAAAACATTTCTATATTCATACCAATATTCCTTATATTCTACGAGGATTCCTTGTTGCTATTCTACGAGCATTCATAGCTATTTTATTCATAACTTTGACTTTTATCTCGTCTTACCTAGGTAGTCATCAATATCTACTCCATATCAAAGTTAGTTTGATTTTCATTACTTTATAAAATTATTAAACTTCACAGTCATGAAGTACTTGATCTAAAAAATTTATCTTTAAAAATATAAACTTAAAAACTTTTTATTAAATTCAATAATTGTTTAATTTCCAAACGAAACAATGAAAAAATCCTTATTTAAACCGTCTTTTAAATGTAGGTATCGTAACTTTTAAATCTATAATTTAGGATTTATGAAGTAATTTTGTTTATTAAGTTCAAAAGTCAATGTTAGCAATATAATTTAAAAGGATTCTTTCATTTAAACAATATATTATTTCCTTCTTCTCAAATAGTAAGGGTTGAGTTTTTGTTGCATGAATAGTCATCAAATCAAATTTTCCTTTAAGGTTTTTTTACAATAGGGGATTTACATCTTAAAATGTATGATTTTAACTCAAACTATTTATTATGTTTTGCATTCAAAAACTCAATTGTTATACCGAATCATGTATCAAAATTGCACTGTTACAGTGTTTCTAAAACATCTTGTATAACTTTAAATAATAAAATTTGGAGTAGATAGGACAACTTTCATTCTATTACTTCTTACTACTCATGTTATTTCCACTTTCAACCTTAACGAAGATTCTAACAGCCTACGAGGGAGACTTTTAAGAGATATGTGCAATTACTGCACACATTTAAGAAAACTATCCATTTTTTTTATTTTCTATATTGTTTCTAATTAGATTACTAACATTATCTTAATATAAATTCCAAACGTTGTTTCTATTTAAATTTCCTAATGTTACTACTATCTAAATTCCTTCTACCTAAATTGCTTTTATTCAAATTATTCCTTTTTATATAGCTCTTTTTCTTTTCAATTGATTGTTTTCTTCATTGGATCATTGTAGTGCATTCATCTACTGCTTTAGTCATTGGGCTTTTCTCCATTAACAAGAAACAATTTGTTTTTTGTGTGTAATTCTATTTCGGCTACTTTCTCTGTATTTCCCTTATACGAAAGTATTTTTCTAACTTCATTATCGGGCATTCTTACCATGCTACTCTTCTTACCCCAACTAAAACTAGTATCGTTTCTAATCGTCCAAGCCTTAAAAGAATTTCTTAAAACTTCGAAGTTCTAAAAATAGGAAAAAAATCATCGATTTAAACATACACTCTATTTTCCATTTGTTTCAAAAAGAACAAAAATCTTTTTATCAAAAACCCTTTAATTGAAATTATTTTTTAATCCAACAAGTCTTAAATTTCAACTTGGAATTCTCCAAATGATTCTTTTAATTAAAATTTCTAAATCTTCTTATATATGTATGTATTTATTATTTTCATAAATCTATTTTTAAAAGATATTTTATATAGAGAAAATTTCAGTATTTACTTGCTTTTCAAAAATAACCACTTTTCAGTAGTAGGGTTTTACTATTTTTAAATAAATTCTTTGAAAATCATTTCAAATATTTTAAGAAAATTTTAAAATCTTTAATTAAATTCTTTTACATTGAGTCGGACTCAGAAATGGTTTTTTGATTGTCCTCTCATTTGGACTTTTCTTCTTTTCCTATTATTCATAGCTTATCTTCATCATGAATATATAAAATCCGACTATCATCTTGCAAGAACTTGCTCAATACTTTTTATATCTTACTTTCGGATATTTGCAACATATAGGTTCTTACTTTCCATTTGTTCTGTATGAAATGTATGTTCTGTATGAAATGTATGTCATCAATCGGCAATCCCATGTAATTTACTATTATAGGCCAGTCTGGATCTCGCAAAAAGGAGTCAAGTATTATCCAGCTTCAGGGATTGTTCTATATATCATGCTAATGCTTTTCTTACGTTAATGCCTTGTGGTATGACCTACATTTTGTAGGGTAATCAGATTTGGTGCATAAATTTAACTCAATTTATTGTTCCAACTCATAGTTGCGATATCCATCATTTCGGAATATGGTTGCAACTATTTCCATAGTTGAAATTTATAGAGCTTGGCATGTAATGTGTGTGTGTACAAATACACTCACCCAGCGTATCCTAATTCCTATAATCGACTAACCTAAGATCTGATCCAAATGTAACAACCTGCACCTTAATGGGCTTGATTTTTCGAGTAAATCGAAAACCCAAGTCCATTAAGGTATACACCATTAATGTTGCTAACCTGTAATAAACATAAGTATATCAAAGAGCTATCTATACGAACTCGCAGTGGAATAGTAATATATAATAAAACATATATATGCGGCCTAAGGTTGCTACCTTGAAACCGATATCATTCCTTGGATATCTAGTTGCCTTTTCAATGCTGAGCATGAATGAGAGAACATGTTCATCTATCATTCTCATCTTATACCAGTATCATGTCCCTCTAAATCTACCATGTGAGTTGTAATGAGGAGGGGGTCAAAACAACATTCTAGTGATTGGTAAATTATATGTTTTATCTATAATACTAATTTAAGCCGATTGATCATTGATCTCCATTTAAGTGCTATGTTTATTATTAAGGATTCTAGATTTAGTTTCATATACGTGTACGATTTATATAACCTACTCCGAGGTATAAGTATGTATATACATTTATATAAGCATCCATATTCCCCACAAAAAGTAAACCCCTTAGTAATGTAATCGATAGTCAATCGGCCCAAACATCGATGACTCCTAGACACGGCTTCATAATTTAAGTTATCTCAAAAACTTATCTAAGGGTTAACTATCCAACTTCCAACAAACAAAAAACCAACTTCGAAATCAATGCATATCTCATACGGACTCTACACCAGTAGGAAGTGTAGTCCAAACAGGCATAAACAAAGTTTTTGCTAATGAATCGCTTGGGACCGACAGAGGCTTTGACCCATGCCCAACCCTACTCTATGAATACCGATACACAACGCTGACATAGCACCGACCTCTCTACACAGTTCCCGTTTAGATTTGCCTAATGCAAATCAAGCAAAAATGCCCATTATCGGTTACTTAATGCCTCTTGTTTGGAATTGAAGCAGACCCGATGTAATGCCCCAGAATTTCATGGAAATCTTATTTTGGTTAAATTCTGAAAATATATGAAATTATTGCATAGGAATGTATGGGATTAGCTAAGTGCAAAGGTGTGTGCATGTGTGCACGTGCACACTGATATGGCACAAGGAAGAACCCCAAAATTCCTGAAACCAAAACAAGAATTAAAAAGCATTACAAACATGATTTTGTAATGAAAATTATTAAACCAAATATGGATATTTGATTTCTGGATTATATGAATTATTTTAGAAGATAAGAAAAAGGCAAGTTTTGTTTGAACAAGTAAATAGATTTTACTTAATTTAAACCCAGGATAAATTGGATAAGAATTTGAAACACATATGCACATATATGTGTATGTCTTTCTGTGACTTAGGAGAAGTTAAGTGAACTTATATAAGATATGTATGCATATGTACATTTCTATAAGTACTGATAGTATTAAAAAGAAATAAGCAAGGAAAAAGCTTAACATTAAAATAGTAAAAGACATATTACAAGCAAAATCATTGTTTTAGGCAGAAAATAGAAAGGATGATTTTCAGAAAATATACAGGTGACAATGTCACACAATTATCATGACTTAGGAAGAATATAATATATTCTGGAAAAGTAAAAGGGGAGGTAAGAATCACATATGGCCGAGGTATTAAGGGTGAAAATAAGCAAATCTGAAATGCAAAATGCATGAGTATTGGCCAGGGTAGGAATGGGATTTTACAATGATGAAACCCTAGAAAAACCTCTCTTATAAATCCAAGTTTAAAACAGAAAAACCATTTTCTACCCGAGACATTTAAGAAAACAAAGAAGAAAAATATTGCAAGAAGAAAGGCAAAGTTTCAAAGAGTTTCTTTTCTGGATTAAGCAAAAGGAGCATTTTCTATGAGTAATCTCACTAAACCCATGGCATTAAGTCCTGTTATGAGGCAGCCAAGTTTATGTTATTTTTCTACATATTTCTGATTTTATTACTATGGTTTTAATGGATGCTTTAATGGGTGTTTATGAATGCTTTTGATTGCTTTGATGGTTGAGTATTTTGCTCTGTTTGGTTACACCCAGAAATGTTAAAGTATGAAATCATGAAAGTAAATAGAGAATACTTGTAACTGGTTTAGACATGGCATGGAAAATACAGAAATCAAAATATATATATGAGTTGCATTACACTTGTGTAAGCGCTGAGGCTCAAATGAAAGATTCATGGGTGCAATGGAAATACCCAAAAGTGTTGAACCCTTGATCAAACAGAAAACCCATGAGCCAGAAATCTTGTTTAAGCTAGATCTTGAATTTAGTTCAAACATGGTTGCTTATGAAACAATAATAACCCACGTGCCTAGTCTCTATTCACAGTTGTAAATATTCTTGTATTTTCTTTAAGCCAGAATATTTGAAAATATGATTTCCCCTGGATACGAATGTTAGCTTGTTTTTGAATTATGCTTGTAAGTTTTATGTAATGTTTCATGTACACTGTGATTCAATCACCTAGCTATCTCATGATAGGATCAAACATGAACACTTAGTAAATAAACTAAGGATTGTGAGCCAAGAAGACTGCTGGAATGCTTGTTATATTTAAAGTATGCAAGTTGACACATGGCTTGTTTAAGCCCTGAGATCTTTGTGCAATATTGTGAATTATTTTATTGCAATGTGTCCCCGTAATTCCTTTATGGCAGATGAGGCTAGAGACTAATTGGAAAATACAACCATAGAATGATGAAGTAGGAACTTGAATTATTCCTAGGATGGTTGGATTGGAGCTATGATAATTCATGAGTATCTCTGTTTGACATGTATGTTTGCATAATTGAAAGTGTGTACATAATTAGTTTTAATACTGATCATATATGCACAATATATCATAAACAAGCCAGGCAAATTGATTAGAGAAGTTATGCAAACTTGTACAAAATGCTTATGTCTCATTTAACTACTTAATATCATGGAATTTCTGATATTGCTCATACCAGATCTTGTATCTGACCCTTGTTTTTTGCTTATGGCATCTGGGGTGTCTCATTAAAATGGGGCAGCCTCTAATGCTCTTTCAGGGAATGCTGGTTCTAAATAGGAAGCTGCTATGGCTAGTGAGAATGTTTGGATAAGCATGCTAAATTAGAATTAAATAAGAGCTTAGAATGAACTGTTTGCATGTAATCTTGGAAGTTTTATAATTCTGATTTTGTTGTTATGTAATGATCTTGAATGTTTGGATTTTATTTAGTTGTTTCAATTGAATTCTGGTAATGTATTAAGGTTGGGAAAAAAACAAAGACTTAGTTGAATCTTATGCAAGAAAATATATTTGAGTATTATGGTAGAAATCTGTAGATGATATATGCCTATATTTGAGAAATGGATACATATATATATATTGTATTAGTCAATCTTGAGTCACTTAAAAGCTTTAAGTTTTGAGGTTAAAATCTGAGTTTGGTTAAGAATATTCTTTAAAGAGTTTTGTGTCTATATGCTGAAGTATTTTGATAAAAGAAATTATGTATTTTTGAACACTGGTTTATGATGTGTATATGTTTTAAGGGATTTTCAAGTATCTTGTATCTGGATTGACATTGTAATGGTCAGGCATTAAGGTTTGGGACAACCTAGCCATAAGGTTAACCTACCTCAAAAGGAATGAGGTCTGGTTTGATCAAGATGACCAGAGTTTTTGGTTTAAAGGAAGAAAATACACTTTGTAAAATCTGAAGCTTTCTTTGCAAATACATGTATAAAGACAAGATCAATTAATTAAGCAATTCACTTGTATTTTTGAGTAGCATTCTTAGTTCATAAAGCTCAACACATCTGATATGCACACATACCACATAGACATCACTCATGCTTTATGACCATAAATTCTGGATTTCCTAAACCCAAAAGACCAACCCTTAAATTAGTACAAAACTGAGGTAACTCAGGGATTAGGGAATGGATTTGATTCAGGGAAACACAACAATATAATTGTGAAAGAATCACTTAACTGTTTGGGTCTTAAATATAAAAGAAGTTGGGGTAAAGATCACTCATGTTGAAAATGATAAATGTGTATATCATTTTCTTTCTGGCTTTGATCAAATATCAAACAATTAAACTAAAATTATGATGGCTTGCTATATAATCTAAGATCACTTTGCTAAGTTAAACTAACAGGCAATCACCAAAAGAATGATCAAAATTACTAGGCATAAATCATATATGATTATGAGATTCACTCTCATGACCCAAATATCAAAACAAAGGAAAATGAGCTATGTACTGATTGACTAGAAATTCAAATTCAATCAGGATGCACTCTTGCTTACCAACACTCTGATCCAAGCAAGAGGGTCACATACATCTTCACATGTATGTGAATATATTTATTAATGAACTGATATAAATATATTAGTAGAGAAAAAAAATTAGGATCCTGGATAATTTAATAGAAAGGCTAAATGACTCTAGGAAATTTATTAATGTAAAAAAAATCCTAGTAAAAATTAGGTAAAATAAATAGGGTCATTTCATTTGGTATCAGAGTTATGTTAAAACTATACATAGCTAAGAATGATTGTATTGATTGATTGAAGTACTATAACCATATGTATGTACTGTTTGTTTGTTTGAGTAAAATAATAATTCAGATAGAAAGTTATAGCAAAAGAAAAATACTCATGATAAACTAACCCTATCTACCCATACCTTAGTTATCCAATCATGGTAGGAAGAGGATCTCATCACAATGCAGGATCAAGTGCACCACAAATGCTTGATATGCAAGACTTTATGAGGGCTTTAAGGGATGGAGTAGGGCAGAGACTTGAGAACCCACATGAGGAACTTTCAAAACTATTAAAGACTTATACCAATTTGGGAGGCAAGAGCTTTGAAGGGACTGAAAATGTGATGGAAATTCAAGCATGGTTGAGAACACTAGACAAAATTTTCAATGACATGCAATTGGATGATCAAAGGAAGAGGCAAGTGGCCTCAAGACAACTGAAAGGTGTGGCTTTAAGCTGGTGGGAGGTAGTCATAGCTAAGAGGATTGAGAATGAAATCACTTGGAATCAATTCAAGGAGATGTTGGAAGCTAGATTTGTTCCAACATCAGCCAAAACTCTATTGCTTGAAGAATTCATCAGACTTAGGCAGGGAACCTTTAATGTGACTGAGTATACTCAAAGGTTTGAGGGCTTGTCTAAGTATGGAGCTATGCTTGTGGCTGATGAGGCATCAAAGAATGATAGGTATATTAAGGGTTTAAACCCAGGGCTTAGTAGGGCTATGTTGCCATATGCAGATAAAACCTTTGATCAAGTCATTGATCTGGCCTTAAAGTTTGAGCAACATGACAAGGAGAGGGAGAAGTATAGGAATTTTAAGAACAACAACAACAATAAGGAAAGGTATCACCCCTATGACAAAAAGAAGGAGGAGACAGAAAGCAAGAAAACCAATGATACTAAGACCACTGATACAAAGAGGAAAATAGTGTGTCATCATTGTGGAAAAGAAGGACATATCAAACCAAGGTGTCCAGAATTGAAGGGAGGAGCTTTCAAGTGCTACCTATGTGGTAAGGATGGACATATCAAGAGAAATTGCCCTGAGTATAAACAGCAAGGGAAGCTAGCAAGTTTGAAGAGCAAAAGCAAATCCACAGTAGAAGCTATTGCAGAAAACCATGGTCAAGTGGAAGGTACCTTATTTATTTGTACCCTACCCATATCAGTAGTGTATGATACAGGGGCAACACATTCTCTGATTTCCCATGAATTAGTTGCATTGCTTAAATTAAATTGCATACTGGTTGAAACCCCTTTGTTAGTGCAAAGCCCATTGGGAAGTTCTAGTGTTTTAAACATGATTTGTGTGGATGTGGAATTAAACATAGGAGGAAATGTTTTTATTTCCAATTTATATGTTTTAAATTACCCAAATATAGGTGTTATATTGGGTGTAGGCTGGTTAAGGCAATACAAAGCCATAATTAATTTAGACTCATCCACCATATCATTACAAAATTCTAGAGGCCAAAGAATCACAATTTTGTGTGAAGTAGCCAAAGAAAGGAAATTATATCATTTGATTGACTTAGATAAGGATTCCAATGAGCCTTCTATTGAAGAAATCCCCATAATTAACAAATACTTGGATGTGTTTGGAGAAGTTAAGGGTGTTCCACACCACAGACCAGTGGAATTTCAGATTAGTCTCATACCAGGAGCAAGTCCAATTATTAAGAAACCCACTAGGATGGGGCCAAGTGAGTTGAAGGAGTTGAAGAAACAGTTAGAAGAATTGGAAAGCAAAGGATTTATAAGACCAAGTAATTCATGTTGGGGTGCTCCAGTAGTGTTTGTAAGAAAACATGATGGTACTTTAAGGATGTGTATAGATTACAGGGAGCTAAACAAAGTCACTATCAAAAACAAGTACCCCTTACCTAGAATTGATGATCTTTTTGATCAACTTAGTCGAGCAAAAATATTTTCTAGGTTAGACTTGGCATCTGGATTCCATCAGATGAAGGTTGAGGACTCAAGTGTTGAGTATACAGCCTTTAACACTAGGAATGGTTTATATGAGTTTCTTGTCATGCCATTTGGGTTGACAAATGCCCCATCATACTTTGTAGACTTGATGAAGAGGATATTCATGGATTATTTAGACAAGTTTGTATTGATTTTTATTGATGATATTTTGATTTATTCTAAAACAGTAGAGGAACATGAAAATCACTTACACCTTGTTTTGTCTAGATTAAGAGAAAAAGATTTAAAAGCAAAGATTTCTAAGTGTGCATTTTGGAAAGGAGTGCATTTCCTTGGGCATGTTATATCTGCCAAAGGCATTTCAGTGAACCCCAATAAAATTGTGGCTATCCAAGCATGGAAAAGACCAAGCACAGTAGGAGAAGTTAGGTCATTTATGGGGATGGCAGGGTATTATAGAAGATTTATAAAGGATTTTTCTAAGATGTCATCACCTCTTACCAACCTAACTAGAAAGAACCAACCCTTTATATGGACTGAGAAATGTGAGCAAGCCTTTAGTAAAATCAAGGAGGCCTTAGTCAATGCACCAGTGTTGAGAGTACCAGAGGAAAATGAGGATTTGATTGTTTATACTGATGCAAGTGGTTCTGGGCTAGGAGCTGTATTGATGCAGCAAGATCAAGTTATAGCATATGCATCAAGACAATTGAAGCCACATGAATCAAGGTATGCAACCCATGATCTTGAGTTGGCAGCAGTGGTACATGCACTAAAGCTCTGGAGACATTATCTTCTACGTGCTAAGTTTATTTTATACACTGACCATAAAGCATTGAAATATCTCTTTTCACAAAAAGATTTGAATATGAGGCAGCATAGATGGGTTGAGTTTCTAGCAGCATATGATTTAGACATACTTTATACTCCGGGAAAAGCTAATAAGGTTGCAGATGCTTTGAGCAGGCAGCATGCAAAAGTAGCCATGTTAATGATAGAAGAGTTTAGAAATTTATCTCTACTTACTGATTTGGAAATTGAGGAAAACAATGAGGTGAACATGGAGATGATTGAAGAAGGGAGTAAAGGAAAATTAAGTTTGATAACTTTGCAGTCAGATTTAATTTTGAAAGTGGGGAAAATGCAAGAGGAAGATCCAGATTTATTAGAAAAGAAAACTCTAATAGAAAAAGGAGAAGAAGTAGTAAACTACCACACTGATAAGAATAGTTACTTAAGGAATAAAGGTAGGATATGTGTTCCAGAAGATATAGGGTTGAAGGAAGAGATACTTAATGAATACCATAGGAGTAAATATTCCATACATCCAGGCAGCACCAAAATGTACCAAAACCTAAAAAGGGATTATTGGTGGAGAGGGATGAAATCAGATGTGGCCAAACATGTTGCAAAGTGTATGACTTGCCAACAAGTCAAGGCAGAAACCCAAAGACCCTCAGGCCTATTGCAACCTCTAAGCATACCACAGTGGAAGTGGGAAGATATATCTATGGATTTCATAGATGGTCTGCCTAGATCAAAGAGAGGAAATACAAGCATTTGGGTAGTAGTTGATTGATTGACTAAAGTGGCACACTTTATACTAGTGAAGGCAGAAAGAAATGCACCTAAACTAGCTCAAATATTCATGAAAGAAGTAGTAAGGTTGCATGGAATTCCTAAAACTATAGTGAGTGATAGGGACACAATCTTTACATCCAGATTTTGGAAGAGCTTTCAAGAAGCCATGGGGAGTGAGTTATGCTTGAGTACTGCATACCAACCCCAATCAGATGGTCAAACTGAAGTAATAAACAAAGTTTTGGAGGATTTGTTGAGGGCACGTGCATTGGACTTTGGAGGTAATTGGGAAGATCACCTCCACTTGGCTGAATTTACATATAACAATAGTTATCAAAGCACCATAGGCATGGCACCATTTGAAGCCTTGTATGGCAAACCATGTTTGTCACCAATATGTTGGGTTGAAGCAGGAGAAAGGGCTGTCTTAGGGCCAGACTATATTAAGGAAACCATTGAAAAAATTGAGCTTGTGAGGAGAAAGATGGCAGCAGCTCAAGATAGGCAAAAGAAGTTTGCAGATGTAAGGAGGAAGCAGGTGGAATATAAAGTTGGTGACTATGTTTTCATCAAAGTTTCACCTATGAAGAAGGTGTTAAGATTTGGCAAGCAGGGAAAACTTACCCCAAGATATGTTGGACCTTACAAGATTTTGGAAAGAATAGGTTCATTAGCATACAAGTTAGAGCTACCAGAAGAGATGAGTGCAATGCACAATGTATTTCATGTGTCACAACTTAGGAGATGGGTGCATGATAAAAAGGAAATTCTAGAGAAACCCACTCAAGTTCAAATAAATCCTGATTTGGTCTATGAAAAAGAACCAGTGGGGATTTTAGCTAAAGAGGAAAAGAAGTTGAGGAGCAAAACTCTGAAATTGATGAAGGTTCAATGGAGCCTAGACCCTAATGATTGTACATGGGAGTTAGAGGATAAGATAAAGATGGATTACCCTAAGCTTTTTGCAGTGGAAGGTAAATTCTAATTTCCTAAAAAGTTTAATGTATAAGGTTGTTTTGACTGAATTGTTTGCTTGAGGATTGTTTGATGGATTTTACAAAAAAATCTGGAAGTGTTTAAAGTAAAAATAAGAAAATTGTGAGGACACAATTCCTAAAAGGTGGGATAATTGTAATGCCCCAGAATTTCATGGAAATCTTATTTTGGTTAAATTCTGAAAATATATGAAATTATTGCATAGGAATGTATGGGATTAGCTAAGTGCAAAGGTGTGTGCATGTGTGCATGTGCACACTGATATGGCACAAGGGAGAACCCCAAATTTTCTGAAACCAAAACAAGAATTAAAAAGCATTACAAACATGATTTTGTAATGAAAATTATTAAACCAAATATGGATATTTGATTTCTGGATTATATGAATTATTTTAGAAGATAAGAAAAAGCAAGTTTTGTTTGAACAAGTAAATAGATTTTACTTAATTTAAACCCAGGATAAATTGGATAAGAATTTGAAACACATATGCACATATATGTGTATGTCTTTCTGTGACTTAGGAGAAGTTAAGTGAACTTATATAAGATATGTATGCATATGTACATTTCTATAAGTACTGATAGTATTAAAAAGAAATAAGCAAGGAAAAAGCTTAACATTAAAATAGTAATAGACATATTACAAGCAAAATCATTGTTTTAGGCAGAAAATAGAAAGGATGATTTTCAGAAAATATACAGGTGACAATGTCACACAATTATCATGACTTAGGAAGAATATAATATATTCTGGAAAAGTAAAAGGGGAGGTAAGTATCACATATGGCCGGGGTATTAAGGGTGAAAATAAGCAAATCTGAAATGCAAAATGCATGAGTATTGGCCAGGGTAGGAATGGGATTTTACAATGATGAAACCCTAGAAAAACCTCTCTTATAAATCCAAGTTTAAAACAGAAAAACCATTTTCTACCCGAGACATTTAAGAAAACAAAGAAGAAAAATGTTGCAAGAAGAAAGACAAAGTTTCAAAGAGTTTCTTTTCTGGATTAAGCAAAAGGAGCATTTTCTGTGAGTAATCTCACTAAACCCATGGCATTAAGTCCTGTTATGAGGCAGCCAAGTTTATGTTATTTTTCTACATATTTCTGATTTTATTACTATGGTTTTAATGGATGCTTTAATGGGTGTTTATGAATGCTTTTGATTGCTTTGATGGTTGAGTATTTTGCTCTGTTTGGTTACACCCAGAAATGTTAAAGTATGAAATCATGAAAGTAAATAGAGAATACTTGTAACTGGTTTAGACATGGCATGGAAAATACAGAAATCAAAATATATATATGAGTTGCATTACACTTGTGTAAGTGCTGAGGCTCAAATGAAAGATTCATGGGTGCAATGGAAATACCCAAAAGTGCTGAACCCTTGATCAAACAGAAAACCCATGAGCCAGAAATCTTGTTTAAGCTAGATCTTGAATTTAGTTCAAACATGGTTGCTTATGAAATAATAATAACCCACGTGCCTAGTCTCTATTCACAGTTGTAAATATTCTTGTATTTTCTTTAAGCCTGAATGTTTGAAAATATGATTTCCCCTGGGTACGAATGTTAGCTTGTTTTTGAATTATGCTTGTAAGTTTTATGTAATGTTTCATGTACACTGTGATTCAATCACCTAGCTATCTCATGATAGGATCAAACATGAACACTTAGTAAATAAACTAAGGATTGTGAGCCAAGAAGACTGCTGGAATGCTTGTTATATTTAAAGTATGCAAGTTGGCACATGGCTTGTTTAAGCCATGAGATCTTTGTGCAATATTGTGAATTATTTTATTGCAATGTGTCCCCGTGATTCCTTTATGGCAGATGAGGCTAGAGACTAATTGGAAAATACAACCATAGAATGATGAAGTAGGAACTTGAATTATTCCTAGGATGGTTGGATTGGAGCTATGATAATTCATGAGTATCTCTGTTTGACATGTATGTTTGCATAATTGAAAGTGTGTACATAATTAGTTTTAATACTGATCATATATGCACAATATATCATAAACAAGCCAGGCAAATTGATTAGAGAAGTTATGCAAACTTGTACAAAATGCTTATGTCTCATTTAACTACTTAATATCATGGAATTTCTGATATTGCTCATACCAGATCTTGTATCTGACCCTTGTTTGCTTATGGCATCTGGGGTGTCTCATTAAAATGGGGCAGCCTCTAATGCTCTTTCAGGGAATGCTGGTTCTAAATAGGAAGCTGCTATGGCTAGTGAGAATGTTTGGATAAGCATGCTAAATTAGAATTAAATAAGAGCTTAGAATGAACTATTTGCATGTAATCTTGGAAGTTTTATAATTCTGATTTTATTGTTATGTAATGATCTTGAATGTTTGGATTTTATTTAGTTGTTTCAATTGAATTCTGGTAATGTATTAAGGTTGGGAAAAAACCAAAGACTTAGTTGAATCTTATGCAAGAAAATATATTTGAGTATTATGGTAGAAATCTGTAGATGATATATGCCTATATTTGAGAAATGGATACATATATATATTTTGTATTAGTCAATCTTGAGTCACTTAAAAGCTTTAAGTTTTGAGGTTAAAATCTGAGTTTGGTTAAGAATATTCTTTAAAGAGTTTTGTGTCTATATGCTGAAGTATTTTGATAAAAGAAATTATGTATTTTTGAACACTGGTTTATGATGTGTATATGTTTTAAGGGATTTTCAAGTATCTTGTATCTGGATTGACATTGTAATGGTCAGGCATTAAGGTTTGGGACAACCTAGCCATAAGGTTAACCTACCTCAAAAGGAATGAGGTCTGGTTTGATCAAGATGACCAGAGTTTTTGGTTTAAAGGAAGAAAATACACTTTGTAAAATCTGAAGCTTTCTTTGCAAATACATGTATAAAGACAAGATCAAATAATTAAGCAATTCACTTGTATTTTTGAGTAGCATTCTTAGTTCATAAAGCTCAACACATCTGATATGCACACATACCACATAGACATCACTCATGCTTTATGACCATAAATTCTGGATTTCCTAAACCCAAAAGACCAACCCTTAAATTAGTACAAAACTGAGGTAACTCAGGGATTAGGGAATGGATTTGATTCAGGGAAACACAACAATATAATTGTGAAAGAATCACTTAACTGTTTGGGTCTTAAATATAAAAGAAGTTGGGGTAAAGATCACTCATGTTGAAAATGATAAATGTGTATATCATTTTCTTTCTGGCTTTGATCAAATATCAAACAATTAAACTAAAATTATGATGGCTTGCTATATAATCTAAGATCACTTTACTAAGTTAAACTAACAGGCAATCACCAAAAGAATGATCAAAATTACTAGGCATAAATCATATATGATTATGAGATTCACTCTCATGACCCAAATATCAAAACAAAGGAAAATGAGCTATGTACTGGTTGACTAGAAATTCAAATTCAATCAGGATGCACTCTTGCTTACCAACACTCTGATCCAAGCAAGATGGTCACATACATCTTCACATGTATGTGAATATATTTATTAATGAACTGATATAAATATATTAGTAGAGAAAAAAGATTAGGATCCTGGATAATTTAATAGAAAGGCTAAATGACTCTAGGAAATTTATTAATGTAAAAAAAAATCCTAGTAAAAATTAGGTAAATTAAATAGGGTCATTTCATTTGGTATCAGAGTTATGTTAAAACTATACATAGCTAAGAATGATTGTATTGATTGATTGAAGTACTATAACCATATGTATGTACTGTTTGTTTGTTTGAGTAAAATAATAATTCAGATAGAAAGTTATAGCAAAAGAAAAATACTCATGATAAACTAACCCTATCTACCCATACCCTAGTTATCCAATCATGGTAGGAAGAGGATCTCATCACAATGCAGGATCAAGTGCACCACAAATGCTTGATATGCAAGACTTTATGAGGGCTTTAAGGGATGGAGTAGGGCAGAGACTTGAGAACCCACATGAGGAACTTTCAAAACTATTAAAGACTTAAACCAATTTGGGAGGCAAGAGCTTTGAAGGGACTGAAAATGTGATGGAAATTCAAGCATGGTTGAGAACACTGGACAGAATTTTCAATGACATGCAATTGGATGATCAAAGGAAGAGGCAAGTGGCCTCAAGACAACTGAAAGGTGTGGCTTTAAGCTGGTGGGAGGTAGTCATAGCTGGGAGGATTGAGAATGAAATCACTTGGAATCAATTCAGTCCTGATATAAATATATTTATTAATGAACTGATATAAATATATTAGTAGAGAAAAAAAATTAGGATCCTGGATAATTTAATAGAAAGGCTAAATGACTCTAGGAAGTTTATTAATGTAAAAAAAAATCCTAGTAAAAATTAGGTAAAATAAATAGGGTCATTTCATCCGACGGTCATTTACTACTTCAAATCTGAGGTGAACCCTTGGTATATTTTCCCAACCCTATTCTCAAACGTATACCCCACAGGGTCCAATAGTTGGGGATATCTCACATCAATAGTACTTATACACAACTGCCGGTAACCCTTGCAGATGGCAAACTTCCATTGTATAACTCTACCGACCTTGCATCCCAACTCATACTAAACCAAGTCACATAATTAATATAAATATGGGCTAAGCCCACTAATTCACAACCATCGCAAACGTACTATTGATGCCATATAAGTTCAGCTATGGAAATTACTACGCCCTCTTAAGTTTGTTATTCATCGTACTCACTTATATACTTACCATTACTTCTTCTTTATTGAGTTTACTAGCTTTATTTCTCTTCTTCATTAATGGCATTTATTTATCATGCCTATCCAATTTATTTTACCATCTCCATATTTAGTCTTCGTAATTAAATTCATTAAATGGTTCATTGCACATACTGACTTGATCGCATTAACTTCCATTTTTTCCCTTAATGTATTGAGTTTGTATTTAGCGTTTAATTAATATGATAACGTATAATTAATTGCACGTTACCATATGTATTAATATTTGAAACGGGCGTTTATTTATTTATTTATTTAAATTTATACTTTACTTTGTATATTTAATTGGTAAATTGGATTATTTATATTGCTACTTATAACCTTTTAGTTTCTACATTTAGAGATTTTTGGAAATACACCTTTGTGTAAATTTTTCAAAAATATTTCTACATTTTAATGCATTGGAATTGTATTTTTCCTAAAAAGGAAATGCTACCGTTGCAACTTTCCAAACGTGGAATTCTGTTGCATTTGCTATTATAAGGAATTATCTCTTTTTATTTTATTGAAACAGACAGTGCAAACTACGGAAAAACATCTCTGTTTTGCACATCTCTTTCATTTGGATATATGTATTCCTTGTTATTTCGAACGACACATTTTACACATGTAACTGTGAAGTTTGACAGTTTATGAAATGACAATAGGCAAATTTTATTCATATACACCAAAAATCGTCTAACATACACTATTATTTTGCTAAGAAAATCTAGTACTAAGTTACCCTACTTCTTAATTGCAATTTTAGCTTTTTTCCTTATAACTATCAAATTAAAACATTAAATAAATGATTTTTGTTCAAATTTATACATTTTAACGAAGTTAATGAAACATAAAATATCAATTAAGATAACTTTCACAACATCTACTCTAATTTGTTTTTCTAAAATTACATTTGATTTTGATGAAACCAAGAATTTAAAAAAAAATCAAAGTTACAATATAATTAAAGTTCGTTTTGTTGAATTTTGTTTTAATTTAGTGGTAGGAATTTCTAATTTTGTGTAAATGTGTTTTCAATTTTAAAAGGGGAAGATGATGAAGACAAAAACAATGGTAGTTTTGTAAAATAAATGATGTTTGTAAAGTAATTTTTGGGATATACCAGTTTACTGTATTTTTTGATGTATGTCAAAAGTTTATTGATGTATAGATAGAATTAGCCTTATGAAATTTCACATGGTAATCAATACAACTAAATTGTACGTTCTACAATTCCAATGAATTAAAAAACAGAAAATTTAAATCCCAAATCAAAGCAAAATATTCCAAATGAACGATTAACAATTTATAACCCAAATAACCAAAAATCTTGAATAAGCCACACGATTATAACAATATCATATTCCATCAGTTCAATGGCTATTTTCCTTAAATTTCAGATCTATGATGCATATACCATTTCAAACAAGTTAACTTATTTGCTGAATATTAGGTAGGGATTTCCAATTAGATTCATTTATTAAACCTACAATTCAAATGTATTTACATAGTAGGCATAATAACAAAACATAATTTCAATGATATAAATATAGTATTATGTAAATTACATAATTTCTCACTCATCTTATAGCTTTCAAATCTCTAGATTCAAATTCATTCTTCTTACTTGACACCTTTTTCATTTTAGCTGAATCAACTCACTCCTCCATTTCTTCTCTTTTATTTCCACCCTTCTTCAATGTGTGTGCGTCTAATTTTTATGATTTCTAGAGGTAGTGGAGAAGGAGAAGAGCTTCGCTGCCGAGTTCAGAAAATATGAGAAGAAAAGCGAGGGACTAGGCCTTTATGTATAGCGCTAGAACCAATTCTATTTGTTAGACTATTATTTATTAAATTTGGACCATTCAGGCCGAGGTTCATTCCATCGGCCCTAACCTTGACCGGTCGACCGATGGAATGCAACGGTCGACCACTACGGGTCGAACGGTCATTCCCCTACTGTCGACCAGTGGGGTCCATGCGTTAATTATTATTCATTTCCTTAATTTTGAATTTCTTTTTAATGATCTTCGATCCTAAATCTTTAAATGCTTATAACTTTTTCGTTTGAACTTCAATCGCAAATCTTTATATATGGAAGTTGATCAAAAAAGCATCATGATGCAAGTTCCATCGTCAAATTTTGATGTTTGCTCAAATTCCTTTTTTGTGTTTTAATAATTATTTATTAAAAGAAATTAATTCATTATTGTTTATTTTACAGGTGTTACACAACAGGTCCAAAGGATTGATAAAAACAAGCATAATTTTGGCTTCTATTCAATAAATTAGTAATTTTCTTATAATTGAGTTTTAGAAGTGATGGTTCCTTTTAACAAATCTAGGATATAACGAAATCCCCACATAATCTATTCATCTTCCATAAATGGTGTTTCTTTAATAAAGCCTTACGAAATCAGATTAGTTTTTTTTCCTTTAATATTTGAGTGCACTCGTAGCAAAGAACAAGAGGATAATATAGTAATTTTGTTCACAACTTATATGTCAAAATAATCCTCTCTATCAACAAATAATTAAGCAATATATCGACAAAGATTGATCGATATATTAGGCGGCATTTCAAATAAGACTAATTAAAATAAATATATGATATATTAATGACATTATATGACTCTAACTATTTAGCATTTATATAAATTTTAGTGCGCAGATACTTAAGGGAAATGTGAAATTCCGATTCGAAAAAACATAATGCGACTATCGGCTAATTTCGTAATCAAAATAAACTGTCTACTTTCAACTGTTTTTAACATTTGTTGATGTCCTAAGTTATTTCCTATCTTAACTTTCACAAAAAAGAAGCGGATTTTAAACCAAAAAGGACACATCTATTAAATAAAGTAAAACAGAACAATTTCTTGCATTCTTAGTAATTCTATGATTTTTATCATCTTCTTAATTTCCTCAAGATATCTCATTTTCAAATCTCAGTATAATTTATTATTATAATTATTACAATGTTCTACTAATTCTTTCTCGTATCATTTTACATTTAAATACCAACATTTAATAATGTCTACAATTATTTACAAAATTCTTTCAAGTTTTCTCCTACTTTTTACATTCAAATCTATAAGTATTTAAATTAATTATATGATCTTACATTTGAACTTTTTAAATACAATTAACTAATATTTGTTATTTGGTCTAATAAGTTCAAAAAATGTGGTACTATTTATCACATTTATATTGACAAAAATGGTAAACTAATTTTTCATTCAAGTTCATACAGTTTCAAATTTTCACAATTATATATGAAAATTATCTTTTATTCTCTTACATTATTCTAAATTCAAATTCATCCAATTTATTTCTTTTTAAAATTAGTATTTTATTATAAAGAAATATATACATAATTTTTCTTTCTAAAGATGTTATTCCATTACAAACATATACACAATTTTTCGTTTTTAAGATTGGTATAATATTACAAACATATACAATGGTTTTTCTTTCTAAAATTGGTACGCCAAGTGGATTTTTTATCATTGATAAAATTTATGTTTGTGAAGAATGACGTTAGAATTAATAATAAGTGATGAATATTTTTTTATTTTGTAAATTTGAAAATTGATTATATTTTTAGTTAATATGTTTTGTGAAAATGTTAAATTTTAATCATTTATTTTCATAATTTACATTAATCAATAGATAAAAACATACAATATTTTCATAGAAAAAATATTTTTTCTGTATTTTATTGTCCTTTTGATATAGGTGTTGCCTTTTTGTAATTCTTTATTATAAAATAAAATTATCGAGACATGAAACATAGATTAAAAATCAAATTATTATTTTAACAGAGTTGAAATAAAAATATGATTTGTAGCATATCACGTCTTATTTTAAGTTAACATTTCTTCTAGTTGTTTATAAGATATTTTGTTTATCACTTTTATAATATCACATACTTTTTTTTTACCATAAGAACTTTAAATGCATAAAAATATATTAGTCGGTACTATCACACACACACACACACATATATATATATATATATATATATTTTGAATATACTCTATGAGAACCCAACGGACAGTGAACTCCTGAGGGAAATTGAATTATGTTTGTCCGCTTCAACTCATGACATGTATAATTCCCGGATACTATTTTTTCCAAAACTGTTTGCAAGGCAGGGCACGAACTTAGGTCTGTTACCTGACATAAGCACCCCTTTCCATTGCGCCATACCTGCGGACACTATCACATATTCATTTTTAAGTAGTTTTGTCATTCTCTCAAGTAAAATTTGAAATCAATTTGTATTTATCTTTTAATAAAATGTACTATATGCTAAATATCAAATTAAAAATCTATGTACATAAACATTTATCTGTGAAAATTTATAAACATATTAATTGTGAAATTAATTAAGGATAGTAACATCCATTTATTTGCTTAATAAGTATAAATTCTAAAAACTAATAAATTAGTATATAACTCATTCTTATCTACAAAAACGACAATTTAATTTTTATTCAAGTATAAAAATACATTAATCACATAACAAAAGTTGCATTTGTAATTAGTTTAATGCATAACTCATTTATCTCAATAAATTCACCGTATTATGCATAATAAATTTAAGTTTTAAAAATATTTATAATACTATTTTTTTACAATATACCGTGCACGCAGAGTTTAACTAATTTTTGGCTGAAACAAACTCTTTATTTTACTTCTTTCTGGTTATTCGGTAATTCTCACAAAAAATTGGAAAATCGACTCCAAAATCGTAAATTGTATAATTCAACTACTTTTTTGATAAATTGACTTTTTAAATGTTTTTCGATCATATTTGAAGCTTGTTGTCAATTTCACTGTACAAATACTCACAAAAAACTAGAAAAGTCAACTTATATACTTATAAAGCGAAAACTTTGACTTTGGATTACAGTTTCCGTCTCGCCTCACTTACTGTGTGTCAATACATGTATTTTGATGAAAGTGCTTTCCAAAAGGCTGTCGTTTATATTCATGATATTTAGCCGGAACGAATTTGACCATAAGTCAGATGGCGTGCATCTGAAAGATTTAAAAGTTAGAAAATGAATGATTTTAGCCCGGTAAAATGCAATATGGTAGATCCACATGTTGAGAAATTTATTCAAAAAAAAAACTGTTGAACTACACGAAGTTCTTCAGTCCATCAGTTTTGATGAAGATACAAAGATTTTAGCTTATTTTTAGTCAATTTTATGGAAATTTTTGCCTCAGAACTACAATTCAGTAATACACACATAGCGCGTGCGTTTGCACTTATAAGAAACAGTAGGATTCAACATTAGCTCATGTAGAACTTGCATATAACAGTGTGGTTCATAGATTGTTTATAGAAGAACTCTCACAGACAATAGATATGAGACAAATTCATCATCCTTGCAATCAGTTAGTTGAAATTAGATCATGTAGTGTTGATGAGGACCAATTAGAAGAAAAAGTGTTTGATCTATAGGAAAAATATGAGAACTAGAAGAAATCATTATACATACATGACCCATAGCACATAGATTATAATATCTTAATTTAGCTTTTAGTATTCAAAATAGTTTCACATAATCCTTCAGTCCTGCCCTTCACAAATCTTTATATTTTGGAGGATTTGGACCAAATTGCTTCATCTTTACATAAATTCAGAGCGCTAAGCGCATTCAACAACCACTTCATGATTAAACACTATAGAGAAGATCAAATCAGAAGTTACCTTCGAAGCTAAATTTCCATAGATCTAATCATCCCCATAAGCCAAAAAACGATATTTTTCCTCATACTCGCCGTTGAAAAACAAATCGGCCTCAAACCATTTGGGATATCGTACCAAATCGCCTTCCACGAACCTCATAAACCTCTCGCCGTCCTTCATGCCCTCAGGCACCACCCTCACCTCTCCCTTGACCACGTAAACCTGCTGGTCGACGTGCCAGTCCCACGGCAACCGGCACACGCCGGTCTTCCAGGTTGACCACCGGTCCACGTTCAGCGATTCTAGCCGGGTTTTCGGCACGTTGCGCTCGACTCGGACGTTGTAGGTTTCCTCCAGGGAAGGAGAGAACTTGCAGCGGATTTTGTTCGGTTGAGTTGAGGGTAATTTTGGAATTGCTGCTGTGAATGAAAACGATGCCATTGTTTTGGTGGAATTTACGAGGGTTTTGGTTTTTGGGGTTTTGGAAGTTGGATTAAGGGGTGAGCGTTATCTGCGAGCAGTTTGTACTTTGATAGAGGAATGAACATTGACCGTTATACCCTTTGGATGAAATCGGTTTGGATTAGGAGCTTAAGCCTACATTCAATTTTTGCAAGTAAATGCAAGTCCAAATTTGTACTTCATTTTAAATAAATAATATCCAGTTGCTCAATAATCAATATTCATTTGCAACTATAATCAGTAAACTCTGATTGGAATAACTCGAATTTCTAGTTAAACTGTTAAACATGGTGTGCTCCCTCTAAACTTTTAAGAAAATCATTTCCCTTAAATGCATCGCTGTTTCATCTCTCTAACTTTTTTCATTGTTGTCCATTCAAATCAATACAAATAACAAAAAAAAAGAAAATAGAAATTTGTTCTGCAGATAGCTGAATCAAAATGATGTTTGCGGTCAAAAGGGAAAAAGCACACAACTACATCATTTATTTGTTATGTCACACATCTCCATTCATTGTACGTGAGGCATGTACGTGGAGAAGACCACTGAACGAAACTACAATGTATCGACATCCCAATTGAACACTATAATCATCATGCATACGACCTTAACAATATTTTATTGTAATAAAAGAAATTTTGTTTTATTTTTGTGACGTGTCTCGATTCAATACACACTACACCCCATCATTGTGAGCCACAAACCTATTAGTCTTCACCTTACCCAACATTGAGCATTGCTCAAGAAACTTTGAAGTTATACATAGTCCTATCAAAAAGTGGATCAAACTTCTTACATTAAGTACCATTTGGAGTCATGCTTGCATATAGGGTCCCCTGAACCTGCAGCTCTAATAGCATGTTAAGTTTTGGCACTCTGCATAATTTTCACGGTGTGCGCATTGCATGTAGCGTAAGTGGAGCGAGAGACTAAACAAGACTCATCTGCCAAAGTCCTGACTGAACGTCCCAACATTGCTTTACATCAAGCATTCAAATGGTCTTGGCAGCAACTTGTTGTAAGAAAAGAAATTCTCTTTTTTACAATGTAGGATTATTCCTCATTCAATCCACACTTCACTCTATCCATGGGACTTACATATGATCTGGACACCACTATGTCCTAAAAAAAGAATTCTCCTCTTAGGAAGTGATCGTCCTCTAACAAATAAGCCAAAGGCTGTTCTTCTTGCTGTAAAGCCAGGCCAGTTTCTGGTGTTGAGGGTCCTATATCCCCGAATGCATTAATCCTCATAGGTATACACATACATAAACATTAGATTCAAAATTATCACGACATACATAAATAAATATCACAGCATACAGAAAAAATAACTAACATCAGCATAAAATCAAATCCTAATTTATTGCTGACTATATTTCATAATTCATACATATGAAAAAGAACTAAAAATATTGTAATATCACCTACATAGATTTGAAATTGAGAAACAAATTAACATAGCTCGCTAATGGTTATCCTGAAGAACACTTCTGAAATCATGACCATATAAATAGTAGAAATAAAAACTTCCTCCATTTCAGCTTATACAGCTAGCAAGTAAAATGCAACTGAATACCCCCTTTGTTTCAGTAACCTAAAAGTTCAAAACCTATAAAAAAAATTACATAGCTTGCAAACAGCTATGGCAAGGAATAATTCTCATAGCACTAATCAAAACCACATAAATAGTTTTAAAAAAAGTACCATATTTATCCTCCCGAATTCCAATTTATACAGCCAGCAAGTCAACAGCAACTTAAAACACAACCTACACCATCCAGCTCATCTTCAAACACAGTTTATTCACTTCATTATTCTAAAACCGAAGATAACTAGATTAACATAAAAGAAGATACAGAGTCATCATCATCTAACTACACTAGCATAAATCAAAACCAGTCCCTAATTCTGCCCCATTATACATTTAACCAGATCTAAAATTCTAAAATAATCATAAAACAAAGAAGAATGCTCGCCTTCGAGCCCGTCCCTATGATGCCTATTACTGCCTGCTAGATTATTGCACGGACTACCTCCAATAACAAGGTCAAACGCATTATACGTCTTTATAAAATGCTCCAACCGATCGCTGTTAAGCTGTTGCACATCCGAAATATGAATCAAAGTCCCCTTCTGTGTCTGATCCCACCAACTTCGGACCACGTTCCTATTGTTATCAGACAGCTCCACCGAAACCACAAGTTTAAGCCTTATCCCTAGTCTGTGCAGGGCCACCTCCGCCCCTCCAATCCCAGAAAACAAGGACAGAACCGTAATTCCATTAGGGAACATGTCCCTAAGCACAGACAGATGGTAGGCAACCGTATCAATTTGGAAGGAGTTTCCCAAGGACTTGTACCTTTCGGTCCTAGAAATGCCCCTAGTGTGGTTTCTTGGAAACCCTAGAAGCATTTCGATTTCATCAGGCTCAAGCGGTGCAACCTTGTTTTTCCCAATCCATACCAAGTTCCATTTTCGACACTCGAACATTATCCATTTTTGAATGTTTTCGGGAGGCGGGTCGGGCGATGAGGCCAAAGCAGATCGGATCCGCTCTGTTAGCTTGGCGCTTGCAATGCAGGTCTGAAGGCAGTTGAGGTGGGTACGGGTGTCCCAGGAAGGCCACCAGTTCTTCGTGGAAGGTAAGGCTTCGAAGATCGTTTTAGGAGGGATGGGCAGTATAGGGAAGCGGTCCTTTATAGGGAGGTTGTGGATATACCCTCTCTTTCGGGCGGCGGCGGAGAAGAATTTGGAGTCCACGAACTCAGGCTCGATGTCATAAAGGAACCGGGATATGGTGTCCCAGACGCCTTTCGGGGCTAGGGCGACGTTTTCGTAGTAGAAGTAGGGAGGACCCACGGAAGCTTCTGAAAGTCTGCGGAGGTTTAGCTTCGCGGGTTCGAAGGGAAGGCCGAAGCCGATCATGGGTTTCGGGATGGACATCGTGGCTATTTCGTCATCGTCGGTTGGTTTGTGTTTCTTTGTGCATAAGCTTTTCGAGGTTGAGGCCCGGATTCTTTTTTGCCTCTTTTCTAATGCACGGTCTACTTTCAGCCTTGTACGTAAGATGTGCGATGAACCCTGTAAATTATAATAAGAATTGATGATGATTAGGTTGAATAGTTACGACTTGAAAAACAGATGAACAAAGATGCTGCAAACCTTCTTGAATCATGGAAAAGTAGGAATTACAACTGGTCGGGACTTGGCATTAAAAAATGATGCATTGATTGAATTTTAACATGAATTTGTGGCAAATTACTAGATATGAGAAACAGAAATTAAAATCGTTTTAAAAGGAAGAACACTCTTCTTAAACCCCGTTTGACTTGATAGTTTTGAACAAGTATTTTGAATCTCTTTAAAAGCAAGTTTGAGTTAATTGCAAGTGGTTTTGAACAAGTATTTCGATATAATTTAACTTTCAAGTTAGAATAAGTTAGTTTTTCGTGTTTAGCTGCTGTGACTTATAAATAACTGGATACATACATGTAAATGATACATGCATTTATTTATGAAACCATAAACTTCTTTTAGCCGTTTTGGTTAGTCAAAATGTCTTAAGAAAATCCATTTTTAAGTTGCAAGCAAAAAATTGTTGCTTCTTAAATATATAATTCTAAATTACCTTTGCAAGCTCCTTTATAAAGAATTTCCAGATATTATAATTCCAATAAGTTACTTGTAAGTATTTTAACTACTTACAAGGAGTTTCAAACACATTCGTTGTTGTATTTCTTATTCTATAAAATAAGCCACCCAGAAAGCTGTACCTGTTCATCATAATCATCAGAAGATTCCACCCAAGCCCGATCACCAGAGTCTTCTTGCATTTGTGCAGCAATGATAGAGTCAGCCAGCTCTAAAATCGAGGTGTTTGGGCCTATTATATAAAACAGAAAAAATAATAAAACATGAACAAAAATGAAATGCACATTAAGCAAAAGTGGTCATTCTAATGCACATACATAATGAAGAATGAATTGGACATCAAAAAACAAGTGTTTGGCTTGAAAACAAGTTTTGTATTTTGTGTTTTCGAAATGTATGTCAAAAATGGCATGGGAGAGAAGGAGTTGGAACCATTTTCCAAATCAACCGTTTTTTGCCCCTTCTCCTCCTCTGCATATTTTATAGTACATATCGAAGACACAAAACACAAAACTCGTTTTCAAACCAACCTCTCATAAAATTTTCTAAAGAAGACAGACCCACTACCAGTTGGGTGTAAGAACTTTCAAAGGAGTCATTGATACTTCGATACATAAAAAAAAGCATTCAACTGAATCTAGTAAACTAGCATCTAGTAGAGGAGATAACATACCACATCTATCAATTGCTGAAGAAGCCTCCTCAGCCAAAAAACCCATTTCCACAAGAGTGGAGACAATTCTGTCCTTGTCAGCATTTTGATCTGTGATGTCCTGAAATAAACATTTAAACTCAACAAATAAGTTACAGCAAGTACCATTGAATTCATTTTGGACTGCTGATAATGCCGGTATCATAAATCTATTTCGGTGAGAGCGGTTAAGTTGCACTACTTTTTTATATTGCATAATGGTGCTTGGCAGAACCCTGGCGAGTTCTGTCCTCGGCCAAAAATTGCCTATCAGAGACACAGGTGAACATCACCACTCCCCAAAGATGAGATAAAAAATAAATGGAGAGAATACTTCAACAAGCTATTCAATGAAGACGGTGATGGCAGTACGATCGAGCTGGACGACTCTTTTGATGACACAAATAGACATTTTATTCGGAGAATTCAAGATCCAAGGTAAAGAAGGCGCTAAAACGGATGAAAGCAGATAATGCGTTGAGGCCTGATGACGTCCCCATTGAGGTGCGGAGATGCCTTAGAAATACAGGAATAGTCTGGCTAACTAAATTGTTCAATAATATTTTCAAATCAAACAAGATGTCAGACGAGTGTAGAAAAAGCGTATTAGTTCCAATCTTTAAGAATAAAGGAGATATTCAAAGTTGCATAAACTACAGAGTCATACAATGAAGCTTTGAGAGAGAGTCATTGAACAACGATGAAGAAGGATGGCAAGCATTTCAAAAAACCAATTTGGTTTCATGCTTGGGAGGTCGACCACAAAGACAATTTTCTTGATAAGACAACTTATGGAGAGATTTAGGGAGCAAAAAAGATCATATGATATTTATCAATTTGGAGAAAGCTTATGACAAAGTACCGAGAAAGATTATGTTGTGGACTCTAGAAAAAAAGAGTCCCAACAAAGTACGTTACGCTTATCAAGATATTGTGACTAGTGTCAGAGCATGCGATGGTGAATTCAGTGGTTTTCTCATTAACATAGGATTACATCAAGGATCAGCTTTGAGCTCTTACATTTTTGCCCTAGTGATGGATAAAGTTACGAGGCGTATACAATGTGAGATTCCTTGGTGTATGCTCTTTGTTGATGATGTTATGCTGATTGACGAAAGTAGAATAGGAGTTGATATATAATTGGAGTTGTGGAGGCAGACTATAGAATCAAAGGGTTTTAAGCTTAACAGAACTAAAACATGTATATAAAGTGTGAGTTCAGCGGTATCAGATCAGAGGATGGAAACGTCACTCTGGTCTGACAAGTAGTGCACAAAAAGAAATCATTTCGATATTTAGGATCAATGTTACAGAGTGATAGTGAGATTGATGAAGATGTTATTTTTAGAATTCGTATGGGATGGATGAAATGACGACTAGCGCTCGGCATTCTCTGTGACAGGAAAGTCCCACAAAAGCTTCAAAGAAGGTTCTACAGTACGACAATCAGGCATGCGATGTTGTATGGTGCAGAATGTTGGTCTACTAAAAAACAACACGTACAGAAGATAAGTGTAGCAGAGATGTGTATGCTGCGATGGAGCTGTGGTCATACAAGACGAGACCGAATTAGAAATGATGATATAAGTAACAAATTTGGAGTAGCACCGACTGAAGAGAATTTAGTCCAACACCGTTTAAGACGGTTTGGACATCTCCAATGGAGGCCTCCCGAGGCACCTGCGTGCATTGGAATTATAGACCGTATTGAATGCTCAAAGAGAGGTAGAGGTCGACCGATGTTGACATGGGAGGAAATAACAAACATGGATTTGAAGGATTGAAAATATATTCAAAGAGCTGGTATCGGACAAAAGCGCGTGAAAGTTAGCAATCTACGTACCAGAACCATGAGCTGGAAAGTTTTTTTTTCTTAGGGTTGATTTAGGAGTAGTGTTATAAATTTTAGATTTTAGAACTAATGAATAGTAGCCTAAAACGTAGTGTATGGTCTTCGGTCCCTATTATTCTTAGTACCATTATTACTGGTACTAGTATTATTATTATTATCATGGTTTTTTTTAATTTCTTTATATATTTTTATTTTATATTTTATATTTTATTTTACTTATTATTATTGTTATTATTTATTTAATTATTTTACTCTTTCTTATTATTATTATCATGATTTTTTTAAAAAAATTTTTAAAAAATTGACTTGGTCATTTAGTTTTGGGTTCCATCTCTTGCCGACCCCAACTTGTTTGGAAATAATGGTTTTGTTGTTGTTGTTGTGATATATATATATATATAAGGTATTTCATCCCCTTGAGCATCCTATATGTTATGTAGTACATTGGTGTGCAGATAATAGGTGCTGCTGCACATAGTGGGATGTATATGTGTGATGTGCGGTTCTGACCAAAAATAGGCCTACAGTAGGCCAAGTGGGGTAGGCTGTACCCAATAGATCCAACCAGTAATGAGTAGCTAAAAACCACGCTTTTTTCTACTCATGCAATTACATTTTTCTTAAATCTAATCATCATTTTCTGAGCATTTTTTTGTATCCTAAGATAGTTCAAAATGGAGACAAGTAGTCTTATTTCTATTACTAGCGAAACATGGTGGTATCCATAAATCATCAGAGAATGATTATGCATTTTCAAGATTACGTGTTTTCAAGCAACTCTGGATAATGTGTTTTAAGTTGTGATATTAAAATAAGTGTGCTTGTTCATTAAGGTTAATGGAAAAATGATTAGGAAGAAGGGTATAAGCTCATCAATATAAACAAAAAAGTCTGCAAATTCATTTCCGAAGTTGGCCAGGTCTCAGGTTTATCTCCGTTCTATTCTACCTGAGTTCATGTTGATCCAAAATGTGTATTTTCAGAACCTAGATCTGACCAAACCTAAGTAAGGTTAGGGCCGTTAGGGCCACTCGAGTCATATAATAACACTAGATGATGCGTATATTTTTCATATTTTGCTGTCGAGATCTTTGGAGCAGATTAGTTTTCCAGGTCGGATTGAATTTTATTGTGTTTGTGTTACATTAGATTATGGTATATAGAGTAAGGTTCCATGGCACCCCTCTTTTCTAGCGGCCCTTTCAAGCCACACAATTTCAGATGCAACGAGACAAAGGTGTTTAATATCCATGTCATGATTATCATCTCTACAAAAAAAACAAGAATATTTCAAAATTTCTAAGATCTTAAATATGTTGCCATCATATATTCAAAATTTGTTAGAGCAATGTAGCTTAAGATATGAATAAGGTGCTAAATATGTGCCTCCTTCACCCCCCCCCCCCCCTCATACATACATATATATAAAAGGCATTTCATACCCTTCAAATTCTAAATAGTCCCGTACAGATTGGTGTGCAAGCGCTCCGGCCTACTGGCTCTAACATAGTGGGATATATATGTGCGATATGCACGGTTCTTACAAAGAACGGGCATGCAGTAAGCCTAGCAGGTTTGGCTGCACCTATAGATCCTTAGCAATGAGTAGACAAAAAACCTTTTTTTCCCTCATCCATTTACAATTTCTAAATTCATTCGCCATTTCCTGAGCATTATTTAGTATATAAAAATATTTCAAAATGGAGACAATTAGTCTTATCTTATTAGTTGTGAAGCATGATACATAAATTGGAGAATGATTGTGCATCTTCATGATTATGTATTTTCAGGAAACACTGCTTAAGTTTGATATATAGAAGTTTGCAAGTTCATCACGAATGATGGAGGAGTGGTTCCAAGGAAGAAGTTCATATGCTTATTAATATAAATATGCACATTTTAAACGGCATAATATATTTGCAGTTAGAACTGCAAATATGTGCAATTTAAAATGCAAATATTTGTAAAATAAATATTTGCAGTGTGGACTGCAAATATTTAAAGCACAAAATGCATAGAATGCATATTCTTACGGTGTAAACTGCAAATATTTTACAAAAATGTGCAGTTAGAACTGTAAATATTTGCATTGTAGAATGCAAATATTTACAGTTCATTTGCAGTTCCGACTGCAAAAATGTGCGGTGTAGAATACAAATTTTCGTTGGAAACGTTGAAGAAGGTTGAACCATGTTTTTGATAGGGCGGAAGTGAATTTTGGAAGAGTGTTTGAGAAAACATCCCTATTTTTTATATCTTATATTGGATTGTCGAATCCTTTTAGCTGGTTTCGTCAACGGATATTTTCGCATGCGGATAGTAACATAGCTGCATCCGAAATTATTTTCGGATATCAAATATCTGCATCTATGGATATCCATATTCGCTCAAAATTAATATATTTTGAAGCATAAATAGGAAATTTTATTTCAACATAAGTATAATTATTAAGAGTTGGTTTTTAGCAGAGAATATTCACAATGCACGTAATATAAATTATTACATTGATAAAATAAGCGCATAATATTCAACCAACAAAAAGGTGGGAAAAAAGACATGTATGCAAAATATTAGATAAAGCCTGAGGTTTCACATGCATGTGAAAAACTGAATTCGTTAAATTGTAT
Source organism: Allium fistulosum (assembly GCA_030737815.1). Taxonomy (NCBI): domain Eukaryota; kingdom Viridiplantae; phylum Streptophyta; class Magnoliopsida; order Asparagales; family Amaryllidaceae; genus Allium; species Allium fistulosum. The sequence goes on from CM060903.1 coordinate 75,863,269, forward strand.
CAAAATCGGCAACAATATGAGATTTAATTTATATGCTTGTCCATAGGAGTAGCAAGGGTCTATTAACAAACTAAAGACAAAAAAAATTACCTCAAAATCGAAATCGTCCATATCAGATATATCATCATCTGATGCGTCATTATCACTTCCGGCAGGACACACTGTGGTTCCTCCATTTCTAGAAGGTGATGATCCATCAACAGCCTACAAATTAATAACATGACATGGTGAGGCATTACTCTAAGAAAAAAAATCGTAACTCAGAACGCAGGAAAATATCATCAAAACTTCACATGAATGTGAAAAAATATCCATCCTCAAAGGAAGAATACAATATGAAACATCTCAAGTTCAGATGCATGGTCATGTATGGTGGAAGCGGGTGAATGCTTATTAACAAAACACAAAACAGCCATCATTTTGCTAGTACACAATTGTTTATAGAACTCAACCAGTGAATATCACATCTAACTGCCTAACTTTGTGAAACAAATAGGCAATAACACATAAAGCTTTGAAGTTTAAACTTGTGTTAAGTACCAATTTTACGTAGTAACTAAAACAAGATTGGGACTATTTATTGTGTCAGTGAAGCATTCTCTAATATCTATATATAGTATTCTTGACACACTTTGCATCTATAAGGGATGCCCAGGTGATACAAAAGCTGACTTCAAAAAAAAAAAGAGATGTCCCGGTGAAATATCTAGTTTAGGCCATTAGTAAGCTTATGAAACTTGTTGATGACCATGATTGAACTCTCTTACAATTCAACTACATGCAATGTGAAATCCATCATATTGGTAACAAATAACGCATATATTCCAATCATGCGTGGATTGGAATACGCTGTAGTTGTGTGTGTGGATGAATGTAAAGGGCATGTACTACAGGTTACCTATGGTAACAAAAGTAGTCCGTGTTCATGTGGTGAAATCAATGAGGACTATATGCATTTTAAGGATGATAAGCGTAACACTCTTAAATTAATATAGCCTTATGCATTTTAAGGATGATAAGCGTAACACTCTTAAATTAATATAGTCTCAAACTGGTAAGCTCGCAACATTAGCATGATTTATGTGGCAAAGATGGTTATGTCCAGCACAGTATCTATGTTGCTGAATATGTAATTTGTTACACAATATAGCTCAAATTCAATACTTCTAAACTCTGCAATCAAAATTTTCGGTTTCGCGTATGTATGCACATATAAATTCCGAAGGAAGATCAAGCAACAAATTTGTAAATAATGTGATGTGAATTTACTATTACAATTGACAACAAAATTTGAAGCAATTCATGGATTGAATGCGTGTGTGTGTGTATAATTTGCCTATTCACGTATACAAATTGAGTTAGGACAATGAAGCAGACTTGAATTAATTTTGAGGTTTAAATATAAACTTGTGGCTGATATCAAAGGGCTACAGGTGGTGCTAAATAAAGAGGGTTATTGATCCTAGCTCTTCATATATACTAAAATGATGATAAAATAATAGACATACGCCATAAGTAAGCAGTGTCTCGAGGATCCCATCCGTGTCTCCTTCTCCTGCGTTCCAAACAATATAAGGTTTTAGTTACATGGCAGCAAAACATTTTACTGCATAATTAGCAAAGAAATAGAACGCTGACTATTTTGCTCAATTGCTTTTGCGACCAATTTTGCAGAGAATCCCATCGAGACAAAATGAGATAGGTGATTTGTATTAGAAGGGCCTGCTTCAGTAACCTTGAATATTAACAAAAAAATAAACAAACAGACAATTAGAAACTTCAAAAATATATTATACAATAATCTGACTGTGAATACCACAACCAGGGAAAAAAAAGACAATTCTTTATGAAGAGTTTATCTATTTCTATTCATGTTAGTATAGGTCCAACAATGATGTTGGACATTGCCACAATGTTTATCTACTTGAATGTTTCTCACAAAAAAAAAGGCGTCTATAAGCTGTTATTTTAGAATCGGGTGACTAAGGATACAATAAAAAAATCATTTTGCTGATATTTGTGAAATTTCAGCAAAACAATATTGGCCTGCATAAATATCAGACAACAGATGGCTATAGTTCGACTTAGGTAAATTTTTACTACATGAATTAGATGTTTTTAGCATGGAAAATTACTTTTATACCATCTTAATCGGCGTGCAAGGTGCAAAATGATAAGCTAATGAGGATGGAAAGGGTAATGTTCAAACAAGGTTAGTTATTTACAATCAACTTTGTTATGTTAGGTGTGGCTCGCATTTGAGAGTGCGTGGGTTGAACGTTAAGTCCCACATCGCAAGAAATATGGTGCATAACGTGGTATATATGTGGGATTGATGGCATGTATGTGCCCGTTCCGGGAGGCGATGGCGGGATGTTCAATTGGGATGCCGGCACATCGAAAGCTTCATTAAGATGACGCCGTTACGGATAAATGAAGCGCACGTTCATGGGGATGCGTTGGAGTGCCGAAACACAACATGTTATACTATTGTATTGCACTATCACATAGTCTAGGTGGGAAGATGTTAGTGTCGATGTCGCACTTTAAGCAGTTTATGTCTCAATTATGCATGTATCATCAGTATACATTGTTGCCCCCACAGTCCATGAGAATAAGAATTTAGTATCTTTTTGCTTCCATGATATATTATTAATCAAAAGCGTGTGTGTATCAAGAACTTAACTTCACTACAATTAGGGGTACTTCTGAGTAGGATTTTTTTGTGGAATTTCAGAAAACTGATTTGCTAACAGCGGTTTTATACCAACATAATCACATGCACACGCACACATAGAGGAGGGATGTAGACCCCTTTGTTACACCCCACCCCCCACCCCCTCCCCCCAAGGCCCAAAAACCCCGCTCTGTTTTTTTGTACAGAAGATCCCGAAATAAAAGTGAATTTTCAAAGATACGTTCATTATCGAAATCAACTGTGCAAAATTTGAAAGCTTTCCAAAGCTTTTGTTACTTCAAAATCATCAACAGTTAAATATATATTTTTTTCAATGGTTTGGCATGCAATTTTGAAAGAGTTAGAAGTTTCAAAACGATCCCAAGTTTTGTACATATGATCTTACTAATTAATATAGCATATCTACAAAAATTAACTTCGATCCTAAAGAAACTGCACAAAAAAACGAAGAGAAGATTAATAATACTAATACATTTCAAAATTTCACATAACACAGATTTATTATTATTATTCATGAATTTCCTCAGATATTCATAAATAATAATTTTATTAAAAGCTATGCTATAATTCTTCACTCAACAACCTATCACTATTCCATGGTAGTTTTATATTTTAATTAAATTAATAGAGGGGATCCATAAAAATGGAATCTAGATCCCTCCACAACGCACATTATGTATGTATTATATATATATGTGTATGTATATGTGTGTATCACTTACCCGAAAACTATATTTAAAAAGAAAACTGATTTTGCAAGATGCATTTTTATGACCAATGTATCCAACTTTAACCGTTCTAGTGCCATAAATCATTCAAATAAAAAATTAGATATATCAATGGATACCCAAAAAATCCTAAATCCGTCCGCATTCGTATCTGAAAAGCTGATAAATATCTCATATCCAAAAAAATGGATATGGATGCGAATACGAAGGCATAAAAATTATCCATTCAATTTTTGTCAATATTATAGTTTAAGTTATGTATGTTTTAGTATAATAAAATATATGTATTTATTGTTTTATTAAATCAATAAGTTATACTATATGCATTTAATGCATATTAACTGCTCAAAACTATTTATTATCATCATATTTGTTTATTTTTATATATTTATAATCAATTGAATTGAAAAAATTATTTTAACCAAAATTTTCTATTTACGTTTCTTGATTTATGGATCGTCGCTGGATGGGATAATTATTTGATATATCCGTTCATAGCAGCAGATTCGGATATTTGAAAATGATTTCAGATACATATATGGCATTATCTGCATACAAAAGTATCTGTTGACAGACCTATAAAAATTTCCCGCTTCCCTAACCTAGATCCTACTAGCCCCCCTCGTCATTCTCGAAAAATATGTTGAACCATAACAAACATAGGTTTAAATAAGTATAAAGTTGAGTCCACTAACTCAAGTGAGTTAAAATGTTTTGAACCCAAGAGCTTACAAACAGTAACATCGAGACATTAATTATACCAGACACGTCATATATTGCCATTTAATAGAGAGGTAGATGTGGCAAAATAGAAGTTTCCAGAGTTTAGTCGAAAGAAAAAATAATATAGCAATTACCTCTTTCAATGGAATAGAAGCCACGTCATGAAAAGGGTCCACTTCATCATCATCATCAGTATCCCAGTTAAACTGATCATTATCATCATCATTGTTGCGCAAGGCCTGAGAAGACAAGTGGGGTTTCAATTTTTAGAAAACAGAGCTATATTGAAGTTAAATGCTGACTGAATGAGGACGAAATATTCATATACGAACCCAAAAATTTATTCAGCTTTTATTTGCATAATTTATTTCAAGTCAAAGCGAAAGTTATACAGCTTAAATATGTCATCTATCCTTTATATCAAGTCAACTAGGTTGCAAATGAGAGTCTGGAGAATATCACCTTTATAATACAACATCTGTTGTAATCAATATTAAAATATTTGCTTCACCATTATCTTTAATCAACTTCTTGTGCTATACCTATTGCTTACATGGTCATATACCCAAGGTTGCCAGTTTTAGACTTGCTAACCAGGAGATTACACACTTAAAACATAAAAAGCTAACTGTGGTCATCCATCTTCCTATGTCCTTAATATACTTGTGTGCATTAATGTTTCACAGTTTCTCTACTTTTTGTAATGGATAGCAGGAACATGCACAGTCAGACATTTCCCATAAAAGGAAACTGTAGCACAAGCTGATCAGTCACATAGAACTGGTGTACATGCTCACCTCTGAATTATTAAAATATGTGCAAAGATACCCTTAGCAACATAATCAGGTACTCTGATGCAATATAATCAGGTAACATTGAACAAAACACACGTGATAAACTGATTTGATGGTGATGGGTATTTTGACATATTCAGAAAGTACATTCAAAGCTTACAAACAGTATTATTTACTGTTTACCATTTATTTCAAAACATTTGATATCTTAATAAAATATGCTACAAGTAGGAGAAGATTCCAACTATATGATGCTCAAACCCATACTTCTTTAATAGATTTTAACAACCAAATCCATTTGTGTGTTAACTTATAAAATGTCTGAATACAATTTTTCTTTTTTAGAACACACGTAATACAATTTTTCTTTTTTAGAACACACATATGCCATTGATCATAATGCAAAACAGTTACGTTGAAAAGTTGTTCATATTGCACCCGATAAATAGGAATGTGAAACGTATCAAAAACACAAATGAATAAAGGAAATTTTAAACCCAAGCGAATAAAGATATTAGACCTAAACATCTAATGTTAAAGATTTACCCTTATGCCCTAACATTTGCAATGATTTTTTTAACAAAAAATTGTTTGGTTTTGATATATTTTGCTATGAAATTTGAAACATAAGGGAGGGCAAGGATGATAAATTGCACCATAGGAAGTTAAAAGTCCAATATCATTATTAGCATGGAGGGTTATGTTAGAAAATCTCATAAATAAGTGATGTTTATATCATGAAGGCCAAGGTGGGTGTAAATTTTGATGGGCATGCGGTTGAAAGATTTATTTATTTTTACATATTTATTTTGGTAGAAGGTTTCTCTAATGTGATATATAAAACTTTTATTCACATTCACATTAGCTCCATTCACGCATCCCTAGATCGAATGTCTTTATTTGCCCAAATAGATCTTAGCCATTGGATTTTAATTATACATAAAAATTAATATTGAAATAAACCAATGTTTAATGACCGCGAACTACTGAGCACATGAAGACATATAAGTTGGGGACATGCAAGCTCCATATTACATTCTAGTTGGCATCACCCAAACTCAATGTTTCACTTATCAAATTGGAATTTTTATTTGGTATAAGGAGTGTACAATTCCATTTGTACCAAAATCCTCCAAAACATGTGTAACCTGGAATAGATATGTACATTTATTATTTGGTATAAAGCACGTAAAATCTTATTTGTATATTAATTAAACCTCCAAAACATATGTAATCTGGTAATAGGCATGTGCAAATATATGGACAATCCAAATCACCTCCTACACTTCAAACCGGTAAAGATTGATTATAAGATTTCAATTTACAATATCCTAGTTATGGCTCTAACCATTACTTTGCTGGTAAATAAGGCACCATGTTCATTTAATTTCAAATTTGAATTCTTCTTGACAGCAAAGTTATAGATTCAAAACCCACAGCAAGACGCAAGACTTGCGCCTTGAGCTTTTTTGAGCTTTGCGTCTGGACATGCATTTTTTTTCCTTTTTTCTTTTCTTTTCTTCTTTTCTGATTTTCTTTTTATATTTTGGCGAAACTGCAAATATTGTTTTGTTTACTTGTCAATTATATTATGGTCAACTGAATTTTTTTTAAGCTGAATTTGTGAAATTCTCTCTCTAAACAGTTCAAACCTTCAGAAATAAAATTATACTATGATAAATTAAAAACATTTCAAATCAGTAATTAATAACACGTTGAATCAATATAAAGCATAGAATTTTATTGTGATAGATTAATAACATTCTAAAAATTAGACTCATAAAAAACATTAAAAAAATAAACTAAATTAGACATAAAGTAGAACAAATAATTCCTTCAATCAGCTTCAGATTTAAGCTTCTGAACTAAACTTGAACAGTTCAATGTAAAACTGGGTGAATTTACCCTAGTTGTTATATTCATGAACAACAAGAAAAGGATTTTGAAGAAAACGGCAAAAAGAAAAGAAGAGAACAAAATTACCATAAGAAAATAAGACCAATAACAAAAAGAAAGGTTGAAACAGTCTTTAAAGTATTTAGTGATAAAATCATACAGTTTTTACATAACAAAAATAATATAAGAAAGGCTAATTCAACTTATACACCTAAATTTGTTTTAGGTACATTGGGCTTTTTTTTAAAAGAAACTAAAGACAAAATTATCGTTATTTACAACAACAGTAAATAATACGCTCTAATCATTTCACTTTTTACGGCCTAAAACCCTAATCAAACCAATAAAATATAGTAAATCAAATTCTTTTTATCTATAATGAAAATTGGGAAAGAAGATATTGATTTAGGGTTCAGAATAAAAAGAAAAATATGATTCTGGGGCAGAAATAGAGGAGGATTGTGATTTTGGAGCAGAATACGAAAAGAAGGTAAAAAGAATATTATTTTTCCTTTTTTTTCTACGGGAGGGAAGGAGGTGCTTGAATTCTCTATGAACACAAAATCGGTACTCGATACATAAAAGAACCACAAAAAGAGAGTCTACTAGAATTTTATTTTTTCCTCGTAGTCACCTCACTACGTGAATAGGTGACGTGATTTCTATTAGGGTTTGTACGTGAATTCTGAAAGAGGAGAAATGAAATTATAAAAGACAAAAAGTTACTAAATGGTAGAACTGAAAATTTCACGGTGTATGTAAAATCAAAAAAAGATGTACAGTGTTCTGTGCTAAATTTGGATGCGTACGTAAAGCAAAATAGGATGTATGAATAAAATCTACATATAAGAAAATGAGAACAAAAGAAAGGTTAAAACACTCTTTAAAGTATTTATTAATAAACATCATATAGTTTACCTTTATAGAAATGGAATCAATAACAATTAAAATTCTCAATTTACGTTAAGCAAAATATTATGAAAAGGTTAGTTTAAAAATAATAGTAGTATAATAAAAATAGTGAAAGGTTCTTTCTTAAAATTTGTAAATATTTATATAAAACTTGATTCTTTTCCAACACTACAAATCATGATTCCAACTTGGTAACGGTATGAAAAGGGATAAACTTCCATAAATATGAACCACTGTTGTCAAGGTGCTCGCCGAGGTGTCAAAAAGCCCTAGACACCAGCTTGGAGCTTTTTTCTTGTTGAGGCGCCGCTCATGTATGAGGCGCCATAAAGACGAGGAAAGTGCTTGCCTAAAGCGCTGAAAAAGACATGTTTTTTTAGCGATTTGAGGGATATAAAATATTTTGAGGTTTCAACCCAAAATTGAGCCCAGATTTGCTCTATTTAACCAAAACTGATGTGAACTTCTATCTCATACTTTCTATCTCAAACTCATTCAACTCTCTGAAATTCAATTTTAATAGCATTTTCATATGTTTAAAACAGAAAAGTCATGCTCAAGGCGTCCAAAAGACCGCTAGGCATTGGCCTTGCGCTTTTTGTGGCTATTTCGCCTTGACAACTTTGTTATGAACAAAGATATATATCATAGTTTAACAACTTTTATTCTTTCCCGATCTTCTATTGATAAATAATTAGTTAATAAATTTCAATAAACACATGCAGTTCCCAATGAAAAATACAAAATATAATTTATTATACAATTAAACACACAATAATTATCATGTGCACTTTACCATTATGTTACTTAATTAGACATAATCATTTGGATACCCAATTTTTCTTAATACTGATAAACAACGAAGTGATAAGTCATATTTACTTCAAAGCATATTCATCAAAAACTAATGACATATAAGAAAATTAGTTTATTTCTAGATAAATAGATAGGTAAAACTTTTATATGATTCTAATAGTGATGTAATAACGCAATAAACAAACAATCAAAGTGATCATAAAATAACAACTCAAAGTTATGATCAAACAAAGACCCTTAGTATTCCCTTAAAAGCTGTTTAAATTTTTAAAAGTGAGTTTAAAATGCTAAAAGAACAAGTTATCGAACGGTAATATTGAATAGTTTGACATCGTCTCCTTTGTGTTCGGCCGAAAGGCATCTAGATCTAGTGTTTAAGATTCCAAATTTCTTTCAAAACTTATATTTTATGATTTTGCGGGTTAAGGAAAATATTCAAGCTAAAAAAAGGAGAAATGATACAAATAGAAGAATGCCACTGTCTTGACTAATCTGATCTTAGATTGAGATACCATGCGTAAGAATACATTTTTGGAATTATTTCATTTATTCCATAACCGGATTCCAAAACAAGAGAATAATTCCATAAAAAGCATTTGGTAAGGATGAGCACTCTTATGTAGTGAAAAATAATGCAGCAATAAGTAGATGTGTTGTATTGTTTATATGGATGTGTTGAAACCCAAAATAAAAGGTTCCGAAATTAAGAAAGGAGCTTTTTTAACTTGGATAGGATAAGAAAAACTTACCTGCGGACGGGTTCATTTACCGCATTTAATTATAGGAAAAAAAAATATTTAATAAGTTTTGCATCAGGTCAAAAAGTACAATGATTGCATCCACAAATAACACAATAATATATATCACTTAAGACTCTCAAATTCATGAATCAATCCAATATATTTATATGTATAAAAAATAAATTCGCAACAAGGTTGGGTGTTGCTTGAAGAAAGGTTAATATTTATATATCAAATTATATTGTCATTTTACCAATGTGAGATTTTTCTTCTTCTTTTATTTTAGTTTTATTTATTTATTTTTGCATTTTTGCAGCTATTACCTACAAAAATCTCAACAGCAATGTTGGTTAAACTATGTTAACATGCATCATTCGGACATAAATTTTTTAACCTCATCATGTTGAGTCAAAGTATCCACACCTGCCCAAGCACCACCTACAATGTGTTAAAACGTACAATTGTGACAGCAGATGCTTTGATATCATTTTAATGACCCACAGTTGGAAACAGCTGAACTATCATACCAAAACCTACCGCCCTGCAACATAGCTCACCCAAGACGCAGTCTTGTTTCTCCCAAGACCTCAATGCTACTGTACGAGGAACATTTATATGTCTAATTCTAGTATAATTTTGACGATGTGATACTATTCTCTTTAGGTGTTAAGCTATGTTTATTGGGAGAGTCTTAATCTCTACTTGCCAAGCATTAAACTATACATTCCCCTTTTTCGTCATCCACCATTCATCTTGAAACTGTTCTAAACAATACATCAACTTACACACAATTTAGAAAAAGTCTAATGGTTTCGAGTAGACACATTCTGTTCACTTAACAGTTAACATCACAATCCCATGAAACTTGTTAAAAGTTGGCGTTTGTTATTACAATAGTATGAATGGGCCCAAAATTGTTTACAAAAAACAGAATGATTTTTTTTTTAACATAAGTGGTGTAAACCAACGCAACTTATTCAACTCTCTCCTTTTTACGTCCTTTTTGTTGGACATTCAAAATCAAACAATATTCAGCAAATAAGTAAAAAAAATGTGAACATTAAGTTCCTTAACTACGAAACTGATCATCTTATAAACAGAAATAGTTCGTAATAAACTAAAAACCCATTACATGTCTTGATGATCCTCCGTTTTCAGTAATAGGTTTCACCTCATCTGCGTCCACTCCGGAATCACTGTCACTACTCCAATCCTAAACCATAAACAGATTATCGTTTACTTAACAAAGCGCGGATCACAAAATAAAATATCGAATAAAATCTTAAATAACAAACTCAGTAAAAAAACTCACCATTAAAACTTTTTAAGAACTCGCGAACGCAACAAAAATGGCGATGGAAAGATGGGTTTCCCAGTCCCAATTTCCCCCAAACCCCTTTTTATGATTTTGATCCAAGTGAGGAAAGAGAAGGGGAGGGGGGATGGAAAACAAAATAGCTTCTCTTTTTCGGCAGAATTAACCAAGAATTCGTATTGAATTGTGTATCTTAGTACTTGCTGTAGTTGCCGCACACAAAACAGCGTTTTTATTGGTTTATATTGATCTGGTTAATTAGTTTCCTTTGTTTTCCTTGCACTTAGCACAACCCTAACCTTATTAGAAGGTTGGATTTGGTGCGTGGGGTGCATGTGCATTTACATGATTTAGCTTCATTTCCTGCAATGGACAAAATCACATGGGCATGGGTCCCACGTTGAATACTTTGCCTTTTTATTTTATTATTGTTTAATTCAAATGAATAAACAAATGAATGAATAGATGTCCATAAAATATTTTTTGTCATATTTTTTCATTTATATTAGAAAAAACGATTGAAATAATATATTGTGTTTTATATATTTTTTTAAGTAAAATGAATGATCATCTCGAGAAGAAGACCGTTCATATAATTTTATTTTACTTAAAAAAGTTGTTGCCAACAGACCTAACAAGTAGTGAAACATCCCATACAAATAGAGAAAAATAAAAAACTCTTCCCACAATCTAAAAACTACAATTGAAAAGAAATTGTATCAAGTGTTCTAAATATATATTATCATGTTTGTTAAATTGATTAACCTTTCTGCGTGAATTGAGCATGATTCATGTAAAATGTATGATAATATATTCAAAATAAACAGATTGTTTTATGGTCTTCACTTTATTTTATTACTTTTTAATCTATTTTCATTTGTTTATATATTTTTGTAGCTAAAAGTATCATTTTTTATAGTTATTATACACAATATCAATCTTCACATTTATGTAGGTTAGCCTCGATTGGGCAACCACTATCAAAAGTTTGGTAACAATCAATGAAAAATGATTAGTGCATATAAAATTTGAAAGTTGCAACATGAGTATAAATGAAATTTGCCTTGGTTGGCTGTGTCATATGAACTTTATGGATAGATTTATAGGTTAAGCTGTTGGAGGCAATTTAAATTTATTTTTTTCTCACTTGTTCCATTATCTATTTTTACTTTCTTACATTTTTACACTAGTTTTGCATCATTTTCCTTTTTCTAATATTTTTCAGCATTTTTTTTGTCATCTTTTTGTTTCTGCATCAGTTTTTTTATCCATTCCTTTACATTATACAATCTTTGATTATTATCATGGTATTAAGTAAAATTCAATAATTAAATCGAGGCCTTGTATTTGGGGATTAAATCTATGTTGGAAGGGGGGTGTTTTTACGAACCAATAACGAAAATCAAACGATAGGTCATGTATCACGAACTTACTTGCAATGGTAAAATTATTATTTATTATGTGTATATTTAATTTTATTGTTGATTATTACCTTATACGTTGTGAAGTTAAATATGATGTATAATTTTTTTTGGGCGGAGGGGGTGTGGGGGTAATCATGTTTAGAACAACTTGAATCTCATGCCCGACCCTACATTTACAACATAACATCAATATGACAGGCTTGATACCGCTAGGAGTATATCATTGGGGCAATTATGTAACTGTTACATATATTTAACTCGATAACTAATTTCGTTTGAAATAAAAGGTGTTTTCTTTCTATTATATACTTAACATAATATATTATATTAATTAATTAATTAAATTAAAAGTATATTTAATAGGAAATCCATAAATGATATGTTTTTTTATGATAATTACAATGTGTTGTGATCATGAGTAATTTATCATAACAAAATTAGACATGTCATTTTAAATATTCTCAGTCAAGATGTATCGAGATTGAATACCGATACATCCTTTGAGACTAGTGCACGTAATGCTCTCGAAATGTAGGATAGTGTATTACTCTTAACTGCCAAGGGCACCAATGGGTTATGTACTGATAGTTATGGAATAGTTATGGAATAACTCCGATAGTTTTTTGTTGGTTAATATAACTAATGTCAAATAAAAAATATCGATGTAACAATTTAAACAGTTCTCTTGACTTGAGAATACTGTTGATCTTCAATTTGGAAGCCCCGCTTTGATTATAATTAAATCGTGGCACGACGTCCATTGAAGGACCATAGTTGGATTGAGTGGAAGCATTGGAAATGAAACACCATTCAAAGGATGATTTTTCTCCTCGGTTATATGAGGTTGGTATCACGACGAACTGAAGTCAACTCAAAGTCAAAGTCTTTGAGCAGTTCGACTAATAATAATTGTTATTATTAAACCACGGACTTTGTATTTGGACTGTAAAATTGAATATGGATGATATTAGAATCATTATCAAATTCCATAAGTCTCAAATGATATATTTTTTACGAAGAGAATTAGTGTGAATAATTAATATTACCAGGTAACGCTTAACAAAGTAAATTTGGATTTTACCGAAACCAAGTAAACAATATGTTTGACCAAAATGTCACACTATCTGCTAAGTGACGTGTAAACATTAATATTCGAATTGCTTGATATTAATCGTTGACCAAATTTACACATAAGGGTCACACAACTAAAACGTTGAATACTCCTTTTACCATTCGATCTAATTAATTTATAATTGTTATAAATTTATTAAATCAATTAATATTTATGAAATATTAATTATAAAATTTTATTTGATGTGTTAAACAATATTAAACTGTCTATTTCTAATAGTTATAAATATACCGATCGATTTACGATATCGTATACATTTAAATTGGATTTAAATGCAGCAATTATTGTTTAGGCTTGGATTGGCCTTGAGGCCCATAAGAGGCTTGGTATAGGCGGTCGTAGGGTAGCACATTAGGGTTGGCCATATGATGGTAGAGAGGGAAGGACTTTTGAATTCAAAATAGAGAGAAATGGTAAGAGAAATAAGTGGATCTTGATCCTTATTTCACTCCCTAGTCTCTCTCTTATATAATCCCTTTAACCCTCATTTTGTAAAAGACCTTTTGCGCTCCATTCTTGTTCATCTATCAGGCCGGCCATCCCATTGGAAGCTCCATGTAACGACCCAGAAATTTTGAACATTTGAAATAGAATATTTAATTGAATTTAAATATTTGAATGTTGATTTAACTTGAATTTCAAATGTAAATATGAAATTGGAAATTTAATTTGTAAATTTAATTGTTGCAATTGGGTAAAAATTTGAATCTTCAGTTTTAAGCTAATTAAAAATATTTTCAAGACTTAGAAAATTTATATTAATAATTCTGAAGATATTGGAACTTTCAGAATTGAATTTGAAACTGTTTTGTTCAGTTTTGAAATTTTATCGTTTAAATTGAATTTAAAAATAGCGTTTCGGGGCACAGTCTCGGAATTCGACGAAACTAGTTCCATTGGGTCCGTAATATTGATTTATTATCGGATTTCAATTTTCGTAGTGATCAGAGTTACCGTGTGATCGTACGATAAGCAAACGCGCTGATATAATATAACGGGATATTTTTGAATATAAAAATATAAATTTTTAATCAACTTTTCAATGCCGACCTACTTTCTGCCAAATCTCGTTCTCTTTTCCTCTGGATAACCGCCCTCTTTTCAACTCAACATCTTCCCTTGAAAATATTTCAAAGCCAGTTCATTTTCTTTCAATCAAAACAAAAAAAATGGCCGAGACCTCTTTCACGTTCGAAAACAAATAACAGTTCGAACGAATCCCCTCTCTCGTTCAATTCGAGATGAAATCGAACTCGAGTTCGAGTTTGAGGAGCTTGGCTTCGTCGACGAGTCTCGCGCGACTTGAGGCTAGGGTCGGCGACTCGAGGGGGAAGCATGGAAGCAGGTTAAGTTGTGGGTCGCGAGCAGTTTCGCGAGCAAAAGGGGGATGCGATGATCTCAGTTTGGGCTTTAGGGATTTCGGCAATTGAAATCAAAGTTGGAGTCACGCATGCGTATGGTGTTCGACAGTTCAGGGATATCATCGCGAGTGTTGTTGCAGCATCGTGGAGGAGGAGTTCTCGGGTAGTCGAAATGCCGGGATGATGAAGATGGAAGTCGCGTGAACATGTGGCAGTTTGGCCGAGGGCTAGGGCGTGGCTACGATCTCGTCTCGTGGAAGCAGTGAGGTATATTTGAGATTATTTATCAATTTAAATCTTGATATCTAGAAAGAAAAATAAAATAAAAGTAGTAGTTAAAATTAAATCATTAATTTAAAAACTAAATTATTAGTTGATTAATTTATTAAAGAGGAAATTTAGTTTTAATTTAATTTTTAGTTAAATAGATTTATTAAAAGAAATTGGTTTGCAATAAAATCATTGGATGATTAAAACTATCAAAACAAAAATTGATTGTTCGATTCTTTCGAATATTGATAGATTGTATAAATTGATTATACAAGGTTAAAAATGGAAGAAAACAAACTGAAAATGGGATTGCAAAATAAAAGCAAAGGTGAGATCTTCTCACTCAAATTGGAAATTTGATTTTTTGCAATTATTGATTGATTGCTGTTTGGATGTGATATTAGATATAGTAGGATATATCTATATATATAGCAATATATATATATATATATATATATTGGCATATGTATATATTGCAGTTGTGATTTCCCGCATTATATAGCGGATAAGACCCTATTGCGCCGCATAATAGCGGAATGATATTTTATAAAATCCCATATACCGCGATATTCCACCTCGAAGTGGAATTGGTATTGTGCTAACATCTGTGGATGCAGGGAAACAGGTTGGAGGGATCCAACTGGATTCCTCAAATTGTATGAATTTGTTTCATATGCTGCATGATTGTTTATTTAAAATCTGTGAATGATTATATCTGTGATTGAATTTGTTGAAGGCTAAAAATTTAGCCGAATGTATTTTTGGTATCGTTGGATACCAGAAATAAAGGAAAATGGATTTTTGAAATTAAAGTTGAAAATTTTAAGTAAATTCTTTTGAAAGAATTTGGTGAATTTAAAAGAAGGAATCTACAATTTATAAAGTTGATTTTGGTAATTTTATCGAATTATTTCCAAAATATGGTGAAAAGATTTTATAAATGGATTTTGAATAGCATTATTCGAGAGTTGGAAATTTTATTTAAAATGGAATTTTAAATGGTTTGGAAGAGAATAAAGGAATTTATTTTAAAAGGTGATAAATTTGTTTGAAATCAATTTGATAATTAATGTGGTATTTAAAATAAATCCTGGGAAATCCATTTTTTATCGATTTGGTGTTTGGAATAAATGTTTGGAAAAAAATCAAATTGGGAATTTGAAATAAACTTAGAAATCGATTTGTAAAATGATTTTTGTGTTGAAATGAAATTAGAAATCAATTTGGAATTTGATTTGGGGTTTGAAATAAAATCGAGAAATTAATTTGAAAGTTGATTTAGTGTTGAAAGTGAATATTTGAGAATGTAAATTCAGAATAGAATTCATAAAGGAAAGGGAAATTTGTTTTAAAAATAAACAATGATTTATTTTTAAAGTGTGAAAAATGCGATTTGGAATTGGTTTTCAAATGTTGAAGTGTGGAAAATGTGATTTGAAACTTGTTTTCAAAATGATGAAGTGTGGAAATGAATTTACAGATTTGGGATGTAAATTGAAATAAATCGATAAGGATTTATTTAATTGGTTTAAATGAAAGTAATTTGAAATTTGTTTTCAAATGGTTGAAGTGTTAAACCGTATCTTGCGAAGAGATTTGAAATTTAATAATTTGGGAAAAATTATTTAAATTGGTTGATTGTTGTGAATTTTGTTGATAGTTAAATCACCGACTATCAATATTTGCCTTTGAGATGGCACTTGAATTTGTTTTTAAAACAAACGCTTATTATTCGGTTTAGCCGGGAAAAGACCTTTGTGTCAGATAACCCTTTCCGAATAATGATACGACGATATGGATCGTATTGAAGACTGATGATGAAGATCGGGTATTTGTGAAAACGATAGGATGACCTATCGATTGTCTCTGCACCGTTAGCTACGGTATAGAGATTTCCTTTGTGATGGGAAGTTTTATCGGGATTGTGAATACCCGGATTGCAAGGGCTTCTTTGGAAGTGCCTTCGGTTTTGTTCGAACCCGGAACAAACTTGTATGGTTACATGTCTGACATTACATTTTGAGATGTAAAGCTGATTTCTTTCAAATATATTTCTGTTGGTGGCGGAGAATTTATTCTCTTAGCTTAACACCCTTCTCTGAGACATACGAGCTCAGAGGTTATGTAGTTGAAATTTATCAGCGATATATTCCCAATTTGGTAATGTGGCATGCTGAGTGTTGCTGTGATGATGATCATTTATTGATCATTTGTGATCAAAGCGTGGCTTTGTGAAAAAGTGTAGCTTTGTGGACGAGACTTTGTCAGGGCCTCACAACCCGAAAATGGTCGAAACAGGAATGTTGCGGCAAGGTTCTGAGGGTCGCGCCCTTTAGGGTATGTCATTTCCTTCTGGAAAGGGGTGGTATCATGGTATGGAGCCCAAATACTTACTCATGTGGACACACCTTATTTATTATGTGTGATGTTGGTTACCGAGCGCTCGGATAAAGGTCCCAAAGGACCGGGGGATGGCATATTCATGAGTTACCTAGTTAAAGGGGTAACCCGACTTTGTTGGCAGAGAGTAGTTTGTCTCTCGGGACGTCCAGCCAGAGGCGGTCCCATTCGGCAGTAGGAAAGGAAGTTCCTTAGCCTGACCATTTGTTGGAAAATCCAAAGAAACAATACGAACCCTGTACGGTTTTAGTTGTATAACCTGTTATGGAATGTGGCGGTAACCTACTATTGAACATAGTAGCTATAGTAGGCATACAATAATGGTTGTGTGCTGGCTAAGATTAACATTATACGTTCGAAATGTTTTCTACACTAGACATTAAAAATAATATCCAATGATTTGCGTAGTAAGCATCTTTGACTATCATAAGAAGAAATCTCCTCCAATTCTGCGTTTGCATTGTGTGTGTGGCGGGAGGTCTTATGGTAGTTTCATTTTCCAAAAAGCATTGCGAATTAATTCTATTTTCTTTGTGAAAATAACTGTTTTACGATCTCACACCAGTCACCATTACTGACTCAGAGTTTATTGTTTCCTTCTAAACTCTGGGTGCCCATAATTTTCCACACGGGCAGCCTAGAGTTATGTTATCAGGATATTCTGGATATTCTGGAGCTTTGGAAACAAGCTGGATGGCGAGACGTACTTCCGTACTTGTTATTTATTTCCGCTGTGTATTCTGTATGAGGACAGGTTTATATAACTGTCCATTGTTGTATTGAGTTGTATATTGACTCTGATGATGTATTGTATAACTGATATAGTTCTTTGTTTAAAAGACTAGTGATTATCTATTATATATTGTTCCGCTGCGAATGTGAGATTCTGATATTGTTTCCGTTTCTGTATTTTTCTGTTCTTTCTTTTCTTCTGTCTTCTTCTACCTCTTCTTTTTAACCCTAATGGTTCGGTTTTCCAGCATTCGATTGCGCGACATTTGATACAGTGGACGTATTCATGTCGACTTTCGAGCGTCAAAAAGTCGTATCGTTACATGTGGTATCAGAGCTTCCGGTTAAGCGACAACCCTGTTCTGTTGGGTGTTACTCATTAGAGATAGAGTCAGCAATACTCTAGAATGAGTTGAGTGTAATAATAGATATGAGCGCGTATTTGTTAGTGAAAAAAAAATTGTTTTGTATTGTGTTGACTTATCGGTTGATTGTTTATAGATTCTGGTCGGTGCAGTCTAGCTAACTGTAATCGATAGGGGTTTCTAAACTCTTTAACAAGATAAACTGACACAGTATTGTTTTAAAATGGGGTAAATGGAATAATTTTGCCCAAAACTATTTTTGTATAGGAAAGAAATGATTTTATGAATTATCATAGTATATGGATGCTTGGTTGTTAGGAAGTGATAATATTGAATTATTATCATTATTTTGTTGTTTTGTTTCAGCAATGCAAATAAAGACTAGTCGAATTGCACTATATGAAAATCAAATAAGAAATAAAATGATATAACCAAAAATTTGAAGATAAATCCATTTAATAAATGGAAATCATAAATATGAATTAAGAATATAAGGAAATGAATCCATACACAAATGAGATTTGTAACTGTAATTATAAATGTGATCTACAAATTTGAAATAGAATTCCAGAGAGAATATTTGAAACTAAATTCATTAATGGAATAATAAATGAGTTGATAACTTATACAATTTGAATTTTGATAGAATAAATTTAACTTAAAGGATGGAGTTAAATTAAAGTAAGTATAAGTGAATCAATTAAATAAAGTGAAAGTTGATTGGAATGAGATTCAAATTGAAAAAAAAAAATGAAATTGTGAATGAACAAATGATGTTACATTTGTAAATGAATGAATTGGAATTGAAAAAATGAAATTGTAATTTCCTTGTTATTAATAAAATGAATTCACGATGAATTGAATATGGAAATATGAAATTTAAAATGAATAAGTGAATATACTAATTGAATTAAATTAGTGAATGGAATAAATTTGATAAATGAAAATCAAATCAAGAATTGAAATTGGAAATTGTTTACAAGGAAATAAACTTGAGTTTTGAAGTGAAATAGCTTAAGTAAATATTGAATAAATGTTCGACTTAAGAAATTTTTGTGAAATGGTTTCAAATGAAATGAATGAGAATATGGAATGTAAGTTAAATTGAATGGAATCAATTTAAATGATTGTTAGCTCAAGTAATCATTTAGTTGCATGAATATTAACAAATCTGAATAGAAAGAATTATCGTTTGACAAAAACGAGATTGTATAAATTCTATGAGTTAATAAAAGCAAATAGAAATTGATTTTTGTATCAATTGAAATAGATATGAGTTAGATTCACTTAGAAATGAATTGAATATAAGAAAGTGAGTTGTTAATCACTTGAATTGAATAGAAATTGAATGTGAATTAGATGGAAGCGATTTAAGTTGAATTGAAACCTTATGAATTGCTAATGGAATTTATTTTGGATGTATGGCTAATGAAATCTATATATTTGTTATTGAAATAAGTGAATTGTTAAATAGATTTCCTATATTTGTCACTTACCTGTTTAAATTGAGTAAGTGCAGGTTTTTTGAAAGCCGTTTGGCAGCATTTTGGTTGCGTAAATGCTAATAAAAATAAGCCGCTTTGCTTAAATTGCTAATAAGGTACGCCTACGCAATAAAATTAGGAAATATGAACTGTTTTTCTACTTTCCCGACCGAGTGGGTCGATGTATATATATTTATATCTTTTGTCAAATTGCAAAAGCTCCTCCGTACAAAGGAGACTCCGCCAAAAATTTCTGAAAATTTTGGGAGTTAGAAATTTTTTGAATTTTTTGGAATTTTATTCACTAATGACAAAAGATTTAAAATTGGAATTTGGAATAAAGGTAAATAAAACTCAATATTCAGAATTAAAAGATGAATCGAATTCAAGTAAAATTCGAAATAAAAATCTGAATGAAAATTTGAAAATAAAAGGAATTCAAATTGAATTGAAATTGTAAATTGAATTCAAATGGAATTGAAAACGCAAAGTTAAAAGGAAATGAATATATAACTTTGAAGTATGTAAACACTTATATTGAACTTAAGAAATGAATGGCAGATAAAATTCAATATTCAGAGTTGTAAATGAATTGAATTCATATCGTAACGGGAAAACTATTTGAATAGAAGTAGATATGAAAACTTCTGTAAGAAATGTGTGAAATGATTTTTGGAATCTGTATTTGGATAGAGTTAAATTGGATATACAGGTATTATAAGGCTAAGGAAAAATTGGATTTTGATTTCGAAGATGAATTTGAATTTGTTCGACAAGAGGTATGTATTTAAATTTCAGTATGAAATTTGATCTTTTCTTGTCTAGCCGTTTGGCTTTCCTTTCTCTTTTTGGAATTTGGGAGTCCGTAAGGATATTTTGTAGTAGTACCGAGCTAGCCACACAAAGGAGACGCTAGCGAAATTTTTCGAAAATTTCGAGAGTTAGAAAATTTTTGAGAAAATTTTGAATTTGAATTTAAATTTGAATTGTTAAGAAAACCATATTATTTGGAACTTATGATTGATTGTGGAAAGTTAGTTAAAGTGATAACGAATCTTTAATGAAAAGATTTGGGTTGAAAATTTAATAAAACCGTTTGGTTTTGGGAAAATAGTTAATGGGAATTGGAGCATTTTTCCTAACTTGTAATTTCGGGACGAAATTCTTTTAAGGGGGGAAGATTGTAACGACCCAGAAATTTTGAACATTTGAAATAGAATATTTAATTGAATTTAAATATTTGAATGTTGATTTAACTTGAATTTCAAATGTAAATATGAAATTGGCAATTTAATTTGTAAATTTAATTGTTGCAATTGGGTAAAAATTTGAATCTTCAGTTTTAAGCTGATTAAAAATATTTTCAAGACTTAGAAAATTTATATTAATAATTCTGAAGATATTGGAACTTTCAGAATTGAATTTGAAACTGTTTTGTTCAGTTTTGAAATTTTATCGTTTAAATTGAATTTAAAAATAGCGTTCCGGGGCATAGTCTCGGAATTCGACGAAACCAGTTCCATTGGGTCCGTAATATTGATTTATTATCGGATTTCAATTTTCGTAGTGATCAGAGTTATCATGTGATCGTACGATAAGCAAACGCGCTGATATAATATAACGGGATATTTTTTAATATAAAAATATAAATTTTTAATCAACTTTTCAATGCCGACCTACTTTCTGCCAAATCTCGTTCTCTTTTCCTCTGGATAACCGCCCTCTTTTCAACTCAACATCTTCCCTTGAAAATATTTCAAAGCCAGTTCATTTTCTTTCAATCAAAACAAAAAAAATGGCCGAGACCTCTTTCACGTTCGAAAAAAAATAACAGTTCGAACGAATCCCCTCTCTCTTTCAATTCGAGATGAAATCGAACTCGAGTTCGAGTTTGAGCAGCTTGGCTTCGTCGAAGAGTCTCACGCGACTTGAGGCTAGGGTCGACGAACTGTGACTCGAGGGGGAAGCATGGAAGCAGGTAAAGTTGTGGGTCGCGAGCAGTTTCGCGAGCAAACGGGGGATGCGATGACCTCAGTTTGGGCTTTAGGGATTTCGGCAATTGAAATCAAAGTTGGAGTCACGCATGCATATGGTGTTCGACAGTTCAGGGATATCATCGAGAGTGTTGTTGCAGCATCGTGGAGGAGTAGTACTCGGGTAGTCGAAATGCCGGGATGATGAAGATGGAAGTCGCGTGAACATGTGGCAGTTTGGCCGAGGGCTAGGGCGTGGCTACGATCTCGTCTCGTGGAAGCAGTGAGGTATATTTGAGATTATTTATCAATTTAAAATCTTGATATCTAAAAAGAAAAATAAAATAAAATGTAGTAGTTAAAATTAAATCATTAATTTAAAAACTAAATTATTAGTTGATTAATTTATTAAAGAGGAAATTTAGTTTTAATTTAATTTTTAGTTAAATAGATTTATTAAAAGAAATTGGTTTGCAATAAAATCATTGGATGATTAAAACTATCAAAACAAAAATTGATTGTTCGATTTCTTTCGAATATTGATAGATTGTATAAATTGTTTATACAAGGTTAAAAATGGAAGAAAACAAACTGAAAATGGGATTGCAAAATAAAAGCAAAGGTGAGATCTTCTCACTCAAATTGGAAATTTGATTTTTTGCAGTTATTGATTGATTGTTGTTTGGATGTGATATTAGATATAGTAGGATATATCTATATATATAGCAATATATATATATATATTGGCATATGTATATATTGTAGTTGTGATTTCCCGCATTATATAGCGGATGAGACCCTATTGCGCCGCATAATAGCGGAATGATATTTTATAAAATCCCATATACCGCGATATTCCACCTCGAAGTGGAATTGGTATTGTGCTAACATCTGTGGATGCAGGGAAACAGGTTGGAGGGATCCAACTGGATTCCTCAAATTGTATGAATTTGTTTCATATGCTGCGTGATTGTTTATTTAAAATCTGTGAATGATTATATCTGTGATTGAATTTGTTGAAGGCTAAAAATTTAGCCGAATGTATTTTTGGTATCGTTGGATACCATAAATAAAGGAAAATGGATTTTTGAAATTAAAGTTGAAAATTTTAAGTAAATTCTTTTGAAAGAATTTGGTGAATTTAAAAGAAGGAATCTAGAATTTATAAAGTTGATTTTGGTAATTTTATCGAATTATTTCCAAAATATGGTGAAAAAATTTTATAAATGGATTTTGAATAGCATTATTCGAGAGTTGGAAATTTTATTTAAAATGGAATTTTAAATGGTTTGGAAGAGAATAAAGGAATTTATTTTAAAAGGTGATAAATTTGTTTGAAATCAATTTGATAATTGATGTGGTATTTAAAATAAATCCTGGGAAATCCATTTTTTATCGATTTGGTGTTTGGAATAAATGTTTGGAAAAAAATCAATTTGGGAATTTGAAATAAACTTAGAAATCGATTTGTAAAATGATTTTTGTGTTGAAATGAAATTAGAAATCAATTTGGAATTTGATTTGGGGTTTGAAATAAAATCGAGAAATTAATTTGAAAGTTGATTTAGTGTTGAAAGTGAATATTTGAGAATGTAAATTCAGAATAGAATTCATAAAGGAAAGGGAAATTTGTTTTAAAAATAAACATTGATTTATTTTTAAAGTGTGGAAAATATGATTTGGAATTGGTTTTCAAATGTTGAAGTGTGGAAAATGTGATTTGAAACTTGTTTTCAAAATGATGAAGTGTGGAAATGAATTTATAGATTTGGGATGTAAATTGAAATAAATCGACAAGGATTTATTTAATTGGTTTAAATTAAAGTAATTTGAAATTTGTTTTCAAATGGTTGAAGTGTTAAACCGTATCTCGCGAAGAGATTTGAAATTTAATAATTTGGGAAAAATTATTTAAATTGGTTGATTGTTGTGAATGTTGTTGATAGTTAAATCACCGACTATCAATATTTGCCTTTGAGATGGCACTTGAATTTGTTTTTAAAACAAACGCTTATTATTCGGTTTAGCCGGGAAAAGACCTTTGTGTTAGATAACCCATTCCGAATAATGATACGACGATATGGATCGTATTGAAGACCGGTGATGAAGACCGGGTATTTGTGAAAACGATAGGATGACCTATCGATTGTCTCTGCACCATTAACTACGGTATAGAGATTTCCTTTGTGATGGGAAGTTTTATCGGGATTGTGAATACCCGGATTGCAAGGGCTTCTTTGGAAGTGCCTTCGGTTCTGTTCGAACCCGGAACAGACTTGTATGGTTACATGTCTGACATTACATTTTGAGATGTAAAGCTGATTTCTTTCAAATATATTTCTGTTGGTGGCGGAGAATTTATTCTCTTAGCTTAACACCCTTCTCTGAGACATATGAGCTCAGAGGTTATGTAGTTGAAATTTATCAGTGATATATTCCCAATTTGGTAATGTGGCATGCTGAGTGTTGCTGTGATGATGATCATTTATTGATCATTTGTGATCAAAGCGTGGCTTTGTGAAAAAGCGTAGCTTTGCGGACGAGACTTCGTCAGGGCCTCACAACCCGGAAATGGTCGAAACAGGAATGTTGCGGCAAGGTTATGAGGGTCGCGCCCTTTAGGGTATGTCATTTCCTTATGGAAAGGGGTGGTATCATGGTATGGAGCCCAAATACTTACTCATGTGGACACACCTTAATTATTATGTGTGATGTTGGTTACCGAGCGCTCGGATAAAGGTCCCAAAGGACCGGGGGATGGCATATTCGTGAGTTACCTAGTTACAGGGGTAACCCGGCTTTGTTGGCAGAGAGCAGTTTGTCTCTCGGGACGTCCAGCCAGATGCGATCCCATTCGGCAGTAGGAAAGGAAGTTCCTTAGCCTGACCATTTGTTGGAAAATTCAAAGAAACAATACGAACCCTGTACGGTTTTAGTTGTATAACCTGCTATGGAATGTGGCGGTAACCTACTATTGAACATAGTAGCTATAGTAGGCATACAATAATGGTTGTATGCTGGCTAAGATTAATATTATACTTTCGAAATGTTTTCTACACTAGACATTAAAAATAATATCCAATGATTTGCGTAGTAAGCATCTTTGACTATCATAAGAAGAAATCTCCTCCAATTCTGCGTTTGCATTGTGTGTGTGGCGGGAGGTCTTATGGTAGTTTCATTTTCCAAAAAGCATTGCGAATTAATTTTATTTTCTTTGTGAAAATAACTGTTTTACGATCTCACACCAGTCACCATTACTGACTCAGAGTTTATTGTTTCCTTCTAAACTCTGGGTGCCCATAATTTTCCACACGGGCAGCCTAGAGTTATGTTATCAGGATATTCTGGATATTCTGGAGCTTTGGAAACAAGCTGGATGGCGAGACGTACTTCCGTACTTGTTATTTATTTCCGCTGTGTATTCTGTATGAGGACAGGTTTATATAACTGTCCATTGTTGTATTGAGTTGTATATTGACTCTGATGATGTATTGTATAACTGATATAGTTCTTTGTTTAAAAGACTAGTGATTATCTATTATATATTGTTTCGCTGCGAATGTGAGATTCTGATATTGTTTCCGTTTCTGTGTTTTTCTGTTCTTTCTTTTCTTCTGTCTTCTTCTACCTCTTCTTTTTAACCCTAATGGTTCGGTTTTCCGGCATTCGATTGCGCAGCATTTGATACAGTGGACGTATTCATGTCGACTTTCGAGCGTCGAAAAGTCGTATCGTTACACTGCAAAACTCTTAAGCGCGAAATCACATCAAATTGCTTCGGTTCAATCGTCGATGGTTCGGAAGCTAGCGACTTTAGGATTAGAATTAGATGCAAGTGGTTCACTTCTTTGTTCCAACATATACGCATTAGGCATTGGTGAAAGGTATA
This sequence comes from Allium fistulosum, assembly GCA_030737815.1. NCBI lineage: Eukaryota > Viridiplantae > Streptophyta > Magnoliopsida > Asparagales > Amaryllidaceae > Allium > Allium fistulosum. The sequence goes on from CM060903.1 coordinate 75,888,924, forward strand.
TATCTGGTCCATATTGTCAAATTTATTTATTATATTAGTTGTTATTTTTTTTCGAAAAGTAAAAGGGGGTTTTTCGAAAAGTATTATATTAGTTATATATTAGTTAGCTTTTATATGACGAATTTGTATATCAATATGTTATCACATTTGGATGGTTGTATATATAAATGCATATATATATATAATAATAATTACTTTATTACATGTTTACTGCCTGGTAATAAAAAAAATTATTTTTCAAATTAAATAATATTATTAAATGAATTTTTAATTAACTAAAAGCCATATTTAAAAGATTAATATTATATAATAGGACTGGAATTTTTTTATCGTATTACCACTTACCAGCTATTACCTACCGTTGCCAATTAAAATGGTACCGAAAAATGATAACTAATTTGATTGGTACAGTTTGTCGAACCGCGAAAAAATATATGATACGGTAATGGTAATTAGCTGTTAAATGTGGTAATTACCATACCTACCATAAACCTTAACACACACATATATATATATATATATATATATATATATATATCATTATATTTCTATTATATAACATAACATTTAATGCGTAATGATTTAATAGAAAATCTAGAAAAATAATATCATGACATCGGATTAAATTTAAATCTTATCTTGTATTTAAAAAAAATTATACAACATTTTAGTTTTTTGCTCAACGTTTACTTGTATGTTTGACTACACAAAATAAAACTGATAAGTAATCATATAATAAAAAATAACATCTCTTGATATTTACTCTTTTAACATGAAATATTATAGACAAATAAATATCATACTTGTAAATGATAAAAGTTATTTACCGGCCTTTACCAGCCATTACCAACCAAAAGTTGAAATATTGGTTTTCCGATTACTTTGGTTGGTAATGGTATGATTTTTTTATTACCATTTAAATCGGTATGATAATGGTTCTGAATATGAATTTTCGGTATTGAACCGAATCCAACCCTATTATATAATATATATGTTTTAAATCTTAAAAAATTTATTTATGTAAAGAAAGCATTCAGTGAAAATTAAAATTTTTATTATGTGTGAGTGTGTGTGTGTTATATGTATATGTAAAATGCAATTATTTATTTAACCTAAAATTAATTATGTAATTTAAAATATGTATATAGATATTTACAAATAATAAAATTTTGTACAAAATTTTATGTAACATATAATACACTTTATGATTTTTGAAATAGTACCTTTTTATTTTAATTTAATTTTATGCATGGATTTTATATATAATAAATTTTTAATCATATATTTATAAAGCTGAAAAGGAAATTTTAAAAAAATTACCTAGTCGAGAGCAAAATGTAGAAATATATTTATTTTTAAATTTTGTTTTATTATTTATATTAATATATACGAGTATACATGAACGTCAAATGGACGTGCACATGGACAAATTTGACCAAAACTGGAAATGAACTTTAAATTGGGCACTTGTCACCTTATGTCACCAAGATAACCTTATTGGCATTCCATCGGCCTACTCATGTGCAGAAAAGTGATAGTGACCTAAAAAAGCTAAAAGCATATTGCCATGGTATGTGCATAGTGGCTTTCATAGGTCGGTTATTAGAAAAACCACTATAAGAATCAAATTGGAGAAATGTTATAGAACGGGATTGTATATTCATGGGTTGGATATGGATGCATTGTTATGTAAAATTTGAACTTTATACATAAAGAAATAACGACATGGCTGCTATAAATACAATGTTCTGACATGAGTATTCTACGGTTCATATGCACCATACAAACTATTGCCTACAAATATAAAAAACTTAACAGACTCTCCTTAATTCAAAAATGCATATCCATATAAATTGCTCTGAAACCTTTACTAAACACAATTACTTTTGGGAAAATATAATTTTATTAAACTTGCATGATTTCCAATAATATTTGATCTCTAAATTAATCACAATATTATCAGTAAAAATATAAATATTTTCTTTTGGCCATGAGTCTCATAACTTTAGCTTCTTTGTATAAATGTTAAAAAGGAACAAAAAGCTAAAGCATAAATCAACTAATAAACATTTTGGTCAAGTTTTTTCGAAAATACAGATATGAGTTGTACCTATTTCATAAAAATCTAAATTCTTGTTCACATTCTCGTACACCAAAGAAAATAAAGGACAAATATACAAAACAAAAATATTTAATCAAATCATGCTTACTCATCAATTCTACTACATCTAGCACCCATCATTAGTTTCTTTATGACAGTGACTGTCAACATTCTACCACTGCAAACAAAATACAATAATGTTTTGAGCAGAAACTTGATAAAAGTAGCTATAAAGGTAAAATCTAACTGAACAAATGTACGCATGGGGTTAGAAACTTTAGCACCATAATATATGGTTCAAGTGATAAATCAAGTCATTTTTACTTGCACTTAATATGTCTTTTTCTATGAGTAACCTCAATTCTAACTTTATCGTTTGTTGTGATACTTACGCTTGATTACTTTTTCAAAAAAAAGTAATGAGTTTGTGGGTTTTGTGAGTAAAAAATGGAAGAGAAGAGATACCGAAATGGTGAAATATATAGGCAGTGAGAAATTATTCCCTTCTTGTGTATGCATTCAATATTTTTACATTTACTCACAGTAATATAAGGTAACTAGTGTGAACCCATGCTTCGCACATGAATGTTGAAAAAATATTGTTGTTGCATATGTCATATCCAAATGTATAAGAAATTTAATACGGTGGTAATGAAAAAACATTGTTGAACGATAGTGTTACATCATGAATAACAATTTGGTAGGATAAAGAATACATAGATATATTTGGTTATGATAATCACAATTAAAATCGAACAAAACAATTACAGTGAATATGTTAAAGTTCACAGACTATTTAGAGGATAATGTGTTAAAAATTTATCCGTTAATGCATAGATATATTCACTGTGGCATTTAACGCCAATGTTGTTGCTTTTGCAATTACACAGCTGCTTCAATGTGCATAGATATAGTTGAAGTATTCACTGTGAACTGCAGACACAAAGACACAGTGCAGTTCAATTCAATTAAATAAGAGTAACAAAAGTTTTTTGCAATGGGGAGAAATATAGTAATAGGATGAAATTTGTAAACAGTCAGGAAAAGTATTTGTCAACAGCTGAAAAAAGGGAGCAAAAGAAAAAAGAAAAAAGCAACAGATGTAGTACAGGGGAAAAGTAGTAAAACAGAAGATTCAATTGAAATAGAAATGATGATGCAATAAGAAAATAACATGGGTTCCAATATAAATTACTATTGTTCACCGAATCTGATCTATGTCGATAAGGGTACAAAACACGGCATACAGCTGGTCGCAGTAACCAATATTTGAAAATATCCAAAACATACATAAGAGAACAATTGTGAGAAGTCCATTCATTTTTTAGCCTCAGAAATAACTGCTAGCAACGCGTGTATGATATTGGCTTGAGCGCAAATAGGTGATGTTTTCTTGGCCTTAATAGATGCATTACATCAGTCAATTATTTTAACCATTGAAGGTATTTGTACCTGCAGCCAAAAAAGGCAAAAGTGTCATTGATGCAGTACTATTACTAAATTCTCTCACTGCTCGTCTGACCTATTAACTATATCTAATAATCAAATATGACTACATAATCATCTATACAAAGATACATTCATCAATTGTTTTCTATAAGTTTTCCGACGGTGGTGGTGCAAGTGATTTTAGAATTTACTTCAAAAAATAAAAAATAAACTCTTTTAGGTGGTTATCAACATTATTCTCACTACAACACATGTTTTGACCCAGCACTTAAACTGTGCATCTACCTTAAGCCCGAATACAACAACTTATATGCTTATTGTATTATTGATCATCGTAATTGTAAACGAAATTGAGTAAACTTAGCCAAATTATGTCATCAAATCTGGAAGCAATGTATTAAACGCTGAGCTGCATGGTTGAATCAAACATTAATTATGTGAAGTCATTATTTAATCATCTCAAGCTATCAAAATTCATTTTTCAATTATATTTTCATAATGCGGTTAAATAACTATCGTTAACATCAAACAAAATTATTACTACAGCTAAATTAGTATTGCATCACACAAATGCAGTTAAAATATTCAAAAACAATAATTGCTTAATTCCAAAAATACTGCAAAATAATAACCGCTTTTGCTTAATGCATTTAAATTTTAACTACAATAAGCTCGAATAAATCATCGTGTACAACCAAAATTATTACTGCATCACATAAATATAGCTGAAATATTCAATTTCTACCATGCATAATTCAAAATTGTCATTAAATTATAACTGCATTTTATAATGTAGTTAAATTTTAATTGTATTAAGATTGAATAAATTCCTGAAATGTAGCCAAATTTATTACTTCATCACATAAATGTGGTTACAAATCTTCAAATATAGTTAATTTACCCAAAACTTGCTGGTAAATTATAATTGCATTTTCTTAATTTCATTAATTTATAACTGTTTTAAAATTGAATAAAATTATCAAATATAGTCAAAATCATCAATAGTAAATGCAATAAAAAATGCTAACGTAGTTAAATTAATTCAAAAAATTCCTGTAAATTATTACACCATTTTTTGATGGGGTTAAATTATAACTACACTAAGTTTGAATACTATCAAACACAATCAAGATTATTACTTTATTACATAATGTAGTTACAATATTCAAAGGCAACCATAATTGTATAATTCAAAAAAAATATTCCTTTCAAATATGTTAAAAGATAATAAATACATTATAATAATCTAGGTAAAACTACTATGTAATGTTTATGATCATCATAATAATGCTGTTACAGAAACGCGGTACACAGCGGTGACACAAAATAATTGTGCAATTAAAGCTGCTATATAAAATTATGATTTTAAAAAAATTATTTTTAGCTATCAACAATGGATATCATTGGAAAGGAAATTAAATTTGAGATTTAATAGTGAAAACGATTATTAAATCCAATCAATATAGAAAAAGTTATCACATTTTAAAGTTTGGAATATAAAGAAATTAAAAATGCGACTGTTCAGTTGCCAAATTTAAGGGGGCCTGTGTGAGCTTGAAATTCAACTCACTAATAATAATATAGTATAGATATATAATAATTAAAGACCATAGATTGTAAAACATACATTAAGTTCTATCATGGATTTGTCTCCTCATCTAAAGAGAAATATTCAATGTACATACCCTAAGTTTGGCAACCTATTATGTAAACTCCGACAAATAAAAAAGTGAAATCCACATTTAGAATCCAAACCATAATGACAATGTTTAAAATTGGTCATTAATATTTGGGTTGGTAATAATTAACCATGTTAAATAAAATATAATTTTAATTTCACACTCTTAGAAAGTAGAAAGTGTAAAAATGTACACTTAACGAAAATTTCGCACTTTTCAAATAATTTTTTGAAAATTGTGTAAAATTTCACCGTGCTGAAAAAAAAATCATTTGATAAAATACGTACTCAAACAATTATACATCCTTACTAATAGCTCAAATGGATTTGTTGATCTAACTCAATCTTCCGGAAATGCCCAAATTAGATTGCACTATCTATTTCAAAAAATTGTGATCTAATTTAGATATTCATGGTAACATCGCTTTCTTACAACCATTTAAAAACACGTGCTTGCACTTCTTTCACAAATGAATTGAAACTTCAAACGGTTTGGTTATATATCTTGAAATAAAGCACATACAACTGAATAATTCACAAACAATAAAATGATATTTCATTTTCAAAAGATACAATCTTGGATTTAAAAATCAGATTAGGTCAATATTTTGAACTAAAACATATACTAATCAGATCATACCTTTAAACATACATATTAATCTATATATCTACTATGACTGATTTATTTCAGCAATAAATTATTATTTCCAAATCTAGTTAATGTGCATATAGGAAATGATGAACAGATAAGTATTATTACTAATTAAGATAAGTGCAATCTGAAAGGAATGATTTAGTGAACCACTACGCATGTACATATCCGTCATATTATAATTTAATAAAGCATCGTAACAATTTTCATTTAGAAGTCCAACTCAAGTACAGTATAGCTTTTTATCAAAAAAGTACAGTATAGCTATAAGAGCCTAAAAGCAGTACTTCGCTAATATTAGCAGTAGAAGAAAAAACAATTTATGTCAAGTTTGGGGCACTAAGAGGTGAAAATTTGTTTCAAACACCGGCATCCCATTAAACTTTAATCAAAAAGCATAATACTGACATATTACTACTGTCGTTTCTCCTACCTAACAGGTCGTTCTTTTCGACTGAATTATGGTTATTATAATAGATAATATTAGAATGAATAGTTTGTGAATAAATAAAAAATTTATGAACAAACAGTACCTCCATTCTTCAACTACTCGGTTATAAGAACAAAAACCTCTCTAACTTCCCAAACTCGCTGTAGTCCAAGCCATTTGTTCTGAAAACTCATCATTGTCCGCTTCTTATTGATCAATTGGTTACTGCAGCTTAACCTTAATCTGAAAGGTGATGTCATGAAAGTTGCTATATGTATGTGTTATAACTTTGATTTTCCTGAAATAATTTCTGGATAAATCAATGTTAATTGATGAAATAGGGTGAAAGAATTACCTTCTAAAGCCAATCAAAAGAAGATACACAAAGGAATATGGAAGAAAATTAAAGTAAGTTATCTGTTCGTGGGGAAAGGAGAACGTGGGCCTATTTTCAGCGAATAAGTTAATGGGTTAGGGTAAAAAAACTAAAATGTTCAAAAAATATTCTATTAGTTGCAGCCTATAGAGGGTTATTTTTGAAAGTTTAAAAAAGGCTTCACTTGACCAAGTTTGATCAAGTATTTGCTTAATTTGATGATTAAACTTTCTTAATTTCGTCAATACTGAATCTTACAACATAGAGAAACATTGTGATAACATAATGTAGATAAAGGATGAAACCTTTCTTTATCTAATCTCGTAACTTTATCGCTTGTATAACAACATAATCTGGTAATTTATAACAAATAATAAAAACTGAAGGAAAAAATGCTAGGAAGCAATAACTAATTAATTACTATATCACACTTTACTTGTATGATAAATAATGTTTAAGGTAATTGAATCTGGTTCAAAAAAGAACATCACCCATCCAAATAAATATAAATGTAGGATTGTGAACTTGACAAACAAATCTAAAAATTCAACTTGGGTTCAAAAGCTAAGACTAATTTGCAAAAAAAAGTATTCATTGCTGGATAGAATCTTTCTAAAATCCTTATTCTACATTGGGTTGCATGCAAATGAATATAATCATTAATCAACCAATAATTTGTAGTCATTGGTCTCGTTGCTCTTTTGATTACATAAAATAAGCACTCAGACACATACAGTAGTGTTGCAAGAAAAATGAGGTCTTGTAGTTCAAGGTAGAGGCATTTAATGTATTGCATCGTGTTATGTTCTCAATACATGTAGAGTAAAATCAACTATGAGTTTGCACCCCTAGGTTAGAGGTAGTGGATGAACAATTTAGTCAAGCATGGTTGCATGGAAGATAACACGCCTTATTTTAATTTAGTTTGAGAACTGGAAAAAAAATTGTTATATGTGTTGACTTCTTCTTCCTGCCTATTTACTGTACGATGTTGTTTAAATGTACATGCACAATTAGTAAATTGAATCACGCACGAACACATGCGAGCGTGCATACAGACATGCGTGCGTGTGTAGTGTTTACAATTGAGGTTCAATTCATAGGAGATCTAATAGTTGAGATAAACTTGTATCATTAGTTGAAATATGTAATAGTTTTAACTATTGCTATTACATATCATAACATAAAAAACCAATCCTCGTACATAATTAGATTCAAAGTATATCACATCATTTTCATTAAAAAAAACTATAAATATTTGAAAATTGTTTTAGTTCAAGAATTTAACAATCCAAGTACTTTAATTTATATTTTGACCCCAACATAAATGAAGCCACATGTAGACTTGTTTCTTAAACGCAACTGAAAAGCTAAATATCAAATACCAATTCCAACAAATGCAGCAGTAATAATAGAAATAAAACTCATGTTTTCAGCCATATCTTCTAATGTGAGAAAGCCTTTTGTCCCATCAATAGAAATCATGTTTCATCTTCATTTTGATTGTTCATCTATTTTGTTCGCATGAAAAAATGAAATAGAGAAACCCTATAAAAATCAGTTAATATATTTAACACATGGGGCAATAGCAAAAAAAAAAAAACAGTTACCTTTCTAATGGTGGTGTCAAATGTGAGAAAGCCATTTCATTTCATCCATATAATCACGCTTCCTTATCATTTTGGTCGTCTACCTCATTCCTTCTTAACTATCTTTCTTATTCATCAAATCCTAGTTATGAAAAGTAAGTGTGAATTTAATTTCACATTAGAAAAACCTTTTAATTTGATTATGGATTAAGAAACAAAACAGAAACTGCGGTTAAAACATAAGGGGTATGTGTGAGTACCTAACCTGATGCTTCTTCCTGTGAACAAAATGGAGAGCATCAGCAACGCCATGAATGCTAGCTTGGTGTTTGAGTAGATCTGGAGCATCGTCTTCATCAGAAATCATGTTCCACTGTGTTTTTATCCCTTTTTAGTTAACTACCGCCTTGGATTTAGAAGGGTAGTGACATGGGTAAGTGGGTGAGAAGTATTTGAAATTGACAGTAACGGAAATTATCAACGTGCCGAGTAAGTGGGTGAGTGGAAAGACGAAAATGTAAAATTGGTTAGCATATAGCATAAGGTACAGCTTCTACAGGGGCATTACTGGAATTGCAAAAAAGGCTCGGGCATTGTTTTAAGCATGTTGTGCACATATATGTGACTAAAATTATGAACAACAATGAAATAATTAATTATATATCAAAGTTAGTTGAAAAAACTGGATCTAACAAAATACGGTAAAGCTTAGCGATGAATATATCATAGACTATTAATAAACCGAATAACAATGATTATTTATTTAACACAGATTATAATACAGCTTCAAACTGAACTAACAAAGTAGTAAATTGAAAATCTCATTAGCAGTTGAAAGATCAAGACATACCAAATTCAAAATGACACTTCTTCAATTTCAGATTTCGCGAGCTTATTATATATATATATATATATATATGTTTATAACTGATCATATTTTTACATGTTAAAAAATATTTTTTTACAGCTTTTCTAATATAATGTATATTTGTATTTTCAAAATTATTGTATAAATTAATATTTAAATAATTTTGTGATTTAATTATTTATGTATATTTATATACACATACATACATTTTATAAATGTTTTATATAAATTGTTTACAACTAGAATTTCAATACACACACTCTCTCTTGTTTTAAATTATATTTTCATTTATATTTATATAATGTTTTGATGAAGACATACACTTGGACAATGTATTTGTATATAAGGGGGACTAACATGTTCGTTGCAGTGTAAATGCCAATACATATACATGCGCATGTCAAACCATGTACATATTATTTTGTTGTAAGTACACGGACACACATATGCGTATATGATACACATATAAAATAAAATTTATTTATAAAATTAAGTAAAATATTGATTTTATTTAAATGAAATTTAGATAAGTTCTAAATAAAAAATTAGACTTCAAAGGCCCAATAAAGATCCAAAATGTATTTTTTTTTTGAAATTTACCTAATTACTCCACTACGTACTGGCTCGGTGCCAACAAGGCTCAGGTTAGTTTATTTTTGAATTCATATTGTGTATTACAATTGTTGTTTAATATATCATTTAATCAAGAAATGTACTCTTTCTATATTTAGTATCCGATTTATTTATTCTTGATGATTGTTATGTGATCTATGCCTATTTATAAAGATTTGAAATGGGCGTGGATCAATAACGCGACACACTAGGTTGGAGCTGACTATAAGATCAGTGAAATTTGACATTCATCCATCATATTTTCTGGCTGAAGATTGGTGATGTTAATTCCTTGTTGTTTATATCTCTTTTCGAAAGCTTTTTTATGTTGACATGTGGCATTGTTGAATGGTTGAGATTTCATAGTAGCATAGCATTATTATTACATGTCTGTAGAGTGTTCCATTTTAATTGACCTTCCTTTAATGTTTGGCTAAGTGCCTGCAAACACTTCCTTCACCCCCGTGTTTGAACCATGTACTTGATATAATATTACTAAAACAACTTCAAGTATATAAAAGTGCAGTAATTCTTCAATATTTATACCTTTCGGCAAATGGACAGTAGTGTTGTAATATAATCATGTAAGCTTATTTTCATACATCAGCATGTTCCTCCTACTACATATCAGTACTTAGAATAAAACATTTTTTTAGCTTGTTAAAAGGCAAGGAAATGCTTTGCTTTTATTAATTGCAATATTGAAAGATCAATATAGACCCTTGCAAAACAGGGTGTAACACATCCCCTCAAAAAATTACTTTGTCTAGGTGCAAAGTGAAATTTTGCTGAATAGATGGTTTTGAGTTTTGTTGAGGGATATATTGTAACAATCTACACTTTTATATATCTGTAGGTAGATAAAATATTATTTACACAACCAAATGAACTTAAAATGAGTTAAAATTTTGGGAAATGTAGTAATTGAACATTTTTGGACTATAGAAATAATTATGGACATTTTCACCATATAAAACTTTGATGTCCGTAACTTTTGATAGGAGCATAATTTTGATCTGAAACATGTTCCAAATGAAAGATTAGATTGTTTTCCATTTCATATAGTGGCTATAATAGTAATTTGGCTAATTTTTAAGGAGATATCGCAGTTTTAAGTTAGATATATTTCATGTAGATTTTTATAGTTAGGCATACTAAACTAATTTTGGGTTGAGGCGGCGGTTTCAGAAATGTGATAATCCTACGGTTAGTGCATCCTCCAAATAACTTTCCTAACTTCCAAAAATAGGTAAACCTCCATTAATTATCTCTCTTCCTAAAACCTCATTAAATCTTACTATTTTTGGCTAAAAACTAGAGACTAAATCAAAGCAAGCTTAGAGAATAATTAGATATTATCAAAATATCATTTTTTGGAGGAAATTTTGAGATCATTGCTGTCCAGATTCAAATTTTCTTTGATTGGACTTGTTTTATTTATTTAATATCGATGGGCGAGTGGTTTGTATCTCTCGCATATTATATATCAAAATATATGTTTAAAAGTTTTTTGGATTCATTTTTCAAGTCAAAATTGTATTTTTCAAATCTGACCTGATTTAAAAAATGAAAATAAAATGTAGGTTTAAGTGTTTTAAATCATTTTTTTACATGAGATGAATATGCTCATGTATAGTATGACATGTTAGATTTGTTATATGCTTGAATGACTTGATATGATGTTGTTTGTTGATGGTGTGCTTGCATGTAATAATTGAATGGTGAAACGCTTATAAATAGTGAATTAAGATGAATTATTCTATGGCATTACTTACTTGGAGAGAGGTTCGAGCTGTTCAATGACCATAAAACATTGAAGTACCTCTTCTTCTAGAAGGATCTTAACCTTTGCTATTAGCAATTATTAGGGTTCCTGATCTCCTACGACTTTGTCGTTTCCTATACACCTGGTATAGGAAATGCAATCGCTGATGCTTTGAGAAGAAGACATGCCGGTTTAGTAGCGATGTTCCTAGAGTGGAAGAAGCTTAAGTATATTTTTGGTCATGATTTCATACTTCGATGTAAGCTAGAGTCGGATGTGTTGGCTACTTTGACTATCAGACCTACTTTGGTTGAGCGGATCGGTACTAGTCAGAAGCGGGATGGTAGAGTAGCAGAGATCATGGTAAAGATAGAGAAAGGAGTAGAGTCTGAGGAGATGAAGTAGTATAGGCTTGAACGTGACGGTTGGCTCCACAAGGATGTGAGACTGTTTGTGTCTGATGTTGAGGGATGAGGTACTACGAGAGTGCCATTATTTAAGATTGACTATCCATCCTGAAGGTAATAAAATTTATTATGATATGAGGCAGACATTTTACTGGGAGGGGATGAAGAAAAATGTTGGGGCGTTCATCTCGAGATGTATGAACCATCAACTAGTGATGACTGAACAAAAGAAGCCAGGTTGTTTGCTACAACCGCTTGAGATTCCCGAATGGAAGCAAAAGCATATATCGATGGATTGCCGAGGGCCAAAACAAGGTATGATAGCATCGTGTTATAGTTGATAGATGATACAGTTAGGGGTATGTGTTAAGGGCAATTATGTAATTTGTTACATATATCTAACTCGTTGACCAATCTTGTTCGAAATAAAGGTGTTTTCTTTCTATTATATACCTAATATAATGTGGTTATATTAATTAATTAATTTAATTTAAATTATATTTAATAGAAAAATCCATAAATGGTACATTTTGTGATTGTAGTTACAAAGTGTTGTGACTGAGTAATTTGTCACGATGAAAACAAATATACCATTTTAAATATTCCTAGTCAAGATGCATCGAGACTGTATATCGATGTTCCGTTGAGACTAGAGTACATAACGCTCTCCAAATGTTGGGCAGTGTATTGCTTATGACTACTGGGGCACCTATAGGCTACGTGCTAATAGTTATTTGATAATTATGGAATGACTCGTTTGATAGTTTTCTATTAGTTAATATAACTAAGGTCAAACATAAATATCAATGTGAATAATTTACATAGTTCTTTCAACTTGAGAATACCGTTAATCTTCAATATAGCTCCGCTTTGATTATAGTCAAATCATTACAAAGCGTCCATCGAGTGACTATAGTTAGGTCGCGTGGAAGCATTGGAAGTGAAGCACTATTCAAGAGAGGATTCATCTCCTCAGTTATATGGGGTTAGTATCATAGTCAACTCAAGTAAACCCAAAGTCAAAATCTCTGGCTAGAGTAGTTCGATTAATAATAATTGTTATTATTGAATCAAGGACTCTGTATTTGGACTCTAGAGTTGAATGTGGATGATGTTGGAATTTTGACCATTACCAAATTCAATAAATCCAAAGTGATATAGTTTTGACGAAGAGAATTGGTGTAAATAATTGTCACTATTGGGTAACGCTCATTAAATTAAAATGAGATTTTTTTCGAAAACGAGTAAGCGATAAATTTGACCATGTTATCACACCACCTGCTAAGAGAAGTGTGAACGTTAATGTTCGAATACTTCGACATTAATCGTTGACCGAATTTACATCCAAGATGTATAAACGCTTTATTTTGGTTTTTGTATAGTCCGTGAACCTAATGCACTTTGATGTTCTTATTTATGGTTCATTTGATTATACTGTTGTCTTTCCTGTTTTACATTTATGTTGTTGTATTATATTTTATATGTGCAATGTGTGATGTTCTATGGGTTATGTATTTGGATTTTCTCTACTTTTTACCTTGCCTACCGTCAAGCATCGGTTGGGTACCTCCACAGCGCATCATACATATATACTAGGTATCGAAGGTGTAGGAGGTCATCACATTAGGTATCAGAGCCTAGGTTTTGTAGACAACCTAAGTTGATTCTGGATCCATTAGAGATAAGGAAGGAGCTATCGCTTTAGAATGGATTCAACGATGTATGAGAGAGTGTACTTGTTATATTTTGGTGTTCAAAACTATATAGTAACATATATAGTAACATACATATATATAGTGTATAACTCACATTGCATTCATCGACATCACTTATTCCTTTTAGAAAGACTGATCATTCTTATTACAGCTTATAAGAATGAGCCGATTAACAAGGAACGCTGCTAGGAACTCCATATTTGGAGTTGAGGAGGGGGTGGGATCAGGGGCTGCTAACCCCGACCTATAGAACATGTTCACTGAGATGGTGCAAAACATGGTTCCATATGCCAAGTTGCTCCTGCTATAGTTGTTGGTGGTGGTGCTGCAGTGCAAGCGCTGAGGGCTAACTTTGCCAAACTAAGAAAGGATTTCTCTACTCTGAGTGCTAAACCATTTCTTGGAACGGAATCAGCCATCGAAGTGCATGATTGGTTAGACACCTGTGAATGCATCTTTGAGGATATGGAGTTAGAGGATGCGCTGAAAAGGAAGCTGACCTCTAGACAGCTTCAGCAAAGGGCTATGAGATGGTGGAATGCCATCAAGATTACTACTCCCGAGGACCAAATTACTTAGGAGCAATTCAATGCGAGATTTGAAGAGAAGTATATACCGACCGCTTAGAAGTCGGTGCTCTCCGAAAGCTTGCTGACTTGAGACAAGGGGATATGTCCATGTCATGGTACGTGGCTGAATTCGACACAATGTCGAAGTATGGCCTATCTTTTATCGATACTCTATTTAAGAAGAATGAGAAGTTCATCATGGGCTTAGATGATAACCTTGGAGAGAAGCTTGTAAGGCATATTAATGAACCGTTTAAGAGGCTGGTGGAGAAGACTCTTTGACATGAGAGTCCGTACCCTAGGCCTAATTTTGTTGTTGCTCCTAAGGATGATCCAAAGCCGCAAGCTAGCGAGAAAGGCAAGAGGAAGTGGGACAAAAACAAGAATAAGAAGTAGTTTCAAAAGGATGGCCAGAAGAAGGTCAAGTGGGAGCCTACGTGCTATAAATGTGGATAGAGGAGCCAACTTAGCAAATATTATAGGAACGAGAAGAAAGAATGTTTCAATAGCAACAAGCCAGTACATATTAAGAAGGATTGCCCAAAATCATCGAGAAATAAGCAGGTTGTGTCTGCTTACACTTTGAACGTTGTCCAGCTTTGTCGAGTGCTTCATCGGTGAAGGTGAAGGGGAAGGGCGTCGTTATATAGGGTATGCTTTCTATTACAGATACACATGTACATGTTTTATTCGACACCAGGGCTTCACATTCCTTTATATCTAGTGATTTGGTAGATAGATTGGGATTGAAACCTAAAATTGTTGATCGACCCTTGATTGTAGCAAACCCGGTTGGAGGCTCTACTAGCCTTCGCATAGTTTGTCGAGGCTTAGGTTTATCATGTCATGGATGTTTTTTTGTTTGCTTGTGATTGTTTTTTTGGATTTTGTGGGGTTCGGTATTATATTGGGGATGGATTGGTTGAGAAAGTATGCGGTGGTGGTGGATTGCAAGAGGCTGTTGGTGACGATTGAGACTGTGGAGGGGAGGATGGTAGTGATTGGCTACCTACCAAAGGATGGAGTTATGGTTAGCTTTCTATATTCGCTTGAGACTCCACGTTATGAGTTGTCATCTATGCCTATAGCAAGAGAGTATCCAAATATATTCAAGGAGGTGTTCGGATTACTGCCACACCGAGAGATTGAGTTCCAGATAGACTTAGTGAAGGATGCTAAACCAATAGTTATGCCTTTGAGGCGTATGACACCTAGAGAGATGAAGGAGTTGGAGGTGCAATTGAATGACCTATTTAGGTAAGGGTTCATTCGTAGGAGTATATCTGAGTGGGGTGCACCTATGATGTGTAAGATTTTTGTGAGCTGAATAAGGTAACAAAGAAGAACAAGTATCCACTCCCATGTATTGATGACTTTTTCGATCATATTTATGGTGCTAGGGTGTTTTCTCAAATGGACCTTGCGGCAGTTTCATCAATCGAGAGAAGCGAAGGAGAGTGTGCTGATTACAATGTTTCGTATGCCATATGGATTCTACAAGTGGTTGGTTATGCCATTCGGGCTAACCAACGCCCCGACATACTTTATTGATCTTATGAACTACGTTTTCAAGGATCAGCTAAATAAGTTTGTACTTATGCTTGTGAATGATATCCTTGTTTACTCGAGGATGGAGGCAGAACACAAGGAGCTTTTGGGGATTGTGCTCGAGGTGTTGAGGAAGCACCGATTGAAGGTGAAGTTTTCGAAGTGTCACTTCTTGAGGAGGGAAGTGCGATTCTTGGGTCATGTTGTTTCTGAGTAGGGTATCGATGTAGATCCTGCGAAGGTGGCAACAGTACAGG
This sequence comes from Allium fistulosum, assembly GCA_030737815.1. NCBI lineage: Eukaryota > Viridiplantae > Streptophyta > Magnoliopsida > Asparagales > Amaryllidaceae > Allium > Allium fistulosum. The sequence continues at coordinate 75,904,940 of CM060903.1, forward strand.
ACTGGGATCGACCCAAGACCACTAAAGACGTGAGAAGTTTCCTTGGACCGGTGGGATACCATAGACATTTTATCAAGGACTTCACTAAGGTTGCAGCGCCGTTAGCCAACTTGATGAAGAAGGATCAAACTTTTATTTAGGATGCTAGGTGCGAGCACACATTTGTCAGTCTAAAAGAGAGGTTGACGAGTGCATCGGTGTTAGCCATTCCGAGCGGGAGTGGGGAGCTGATAATATACACATACGCCTGTGGTACTGGACTTGGTTTTGTGTTGATGTAGAGGGGAAAGGTTGTCAACTATGCTAGACGACGGCTGAAACCGCATGAGAAGAAGTATCCAACTCATGATTTGGTGTTAGTAGCGATAGTTTTTGCTTTGAAGATATGAAGGCATTATTTGCTTGGGGAGAGGTTCGAGTTATATACGGACCATAAGCCGTGTAAGTATATATTCTCCCAGAAGGACCTCAGCCTTCATCAATAAGACTGGTTAGAGTTCCTAGCCTCTTATGACTTTAATATTTCCTATACGCTCGGTAAGGGAAATGCGGTTGCTGATGCATTGAGTGGAAGACATGCTAGCTTGGGAACGATGTTCCTAAACTGAAAGCAGTTGGATTTTATCGCTGGCTATGATTTTGGACCTCGATGTGAGCTAGAGCCGAAGTGTTGGCTAGATTGATGGTCAGAGCTACCTTGATTGAGCGGATTGGTGCTAGTCAGAGGTGAGACACTGGACTAGTAGAGATCGTGGCAAAAAGAGAGGAAGGGGTAGAATCTGAGGAGATAAAGCAGTACGGGATCGACTATGATGGTTGGCTCTGTAAGGACGGGAGATCGTTTGTTCTTAATGTCGACAGGGTGAGGGATAAGGTGCTACATGAGTGCCATCATTCGAGATAGACTATGCATCTTGGTGGAAACAAAATTTACTATGATATGAGGTAGACATTTTATTGGGGAGGGATGAAGAAGGATGTTGGGACATTCATCTCGAAGTGCATGAATTATCAATTGCTAAAGGCACAACAGAAGAAGCCGAGTGGTTTGCTGCAACTGCTCGAGATTCCTGAGTGTAAATAAGAACAAGTTTCGATGGATTTCATCGTTGGAATGTCGAGGACCAGAGGAGGGTATGATAGCGTATGGGTCATAATCGATAGATTGTTGAAGAGTGCCTGATTCATACCCGTCAAGTCAAGTAGAACGACATCCAAATTGGTCGAGTTGTATGTGAAGTGGATTACACAATTCCATGTTGTGCCAAAAAGCATTGTGAGCGACCGAGCCCTTTCTTCACTAACGAGTTTTGGAAGAGCTTACAAGAGACATTGGGGGTAAAGTTGCATCTCAGTATGGCTTATCAACTACAAATGATGGGCAGACCGAGAGGGTGAATCGTATTCTGAAGAATCCCTTGCAAGCTTGCATTTTCGATTTTGGCAGCTCATGGGATGATCGTTTACATTTGGTAGAGTTTGCATACAACAGAAGTTATCAGTCCAGCATCGATATGGCACCATTTAAGGCGTTATACGGATGATCGTGCAATACTCCTTCATGTTGGTGGAAATCGGGCGAGAAAATGATACTTGGGCCATATATGATTAGAGAAACTTCGGAGAAGATCGAGATCATTCGACAATGAATGAAAGCTGCCCAGGATAGACAAAAGAGTTACGATGATAGGAGAAGATGTGATTTAGAGTTCTTCGTCGACGACATGGTGTTTATCAAGATCTCTCCACTAAAGAATGTTGTTCGATTCGGTACTAAAGGTAAGTCGGCACCGAGATTCATTGGTTCTTTTCTAATACTTAATAGGACTTTATGGTTGTGATGCTCATTGTTGGGACAAGATTACGTGTACCTATATATCTGGACGTTTGCGTGTGTCCAGCCCCTAGCCATCTGCATGGGCAATGAGTTAAGCATCTGAAAGAGTTATCATATATCTGAAGCACTTGAGTGAGAGATGCAATGTTGTGTGATAGATGCTATGTTTACCGTGTGCTTGGTATGCTATGTGATACCCCTATACCCTATACTTTCCACTTATGACAGCAGTGTAGCATATATTATGTTTATGTGCTAACTCTTTTGATGCAGGGACATGTCAGGTATGGTTGTTCATATTTTATGCCCTATTTACTATATACGATTTTTTTATAGTATCTGAGATGATGTATCGCTCACATTAGACTGTTTTATCACTCGATATTTTATGCTTTGCTTCTTATTACCTTTGGTACTATTAAATGTGTAGATCAGGGATAACATGTCTGGATAGTGCATTGAGTTTACGTAGTACGAGCAAGAAGCTATGCTTTCATATATCTATACTTAGAGCTTATTGTCACTTATATTCCATTGTGCAGTATCATGGAGCTATGTTGGTACTTGTATCATTAGAGACAGTTATAGAGTTTATTATAGAGACTTGGGATGTGCAAACTCTTTTTTTTTGGGTTTGTGTATAGTTTGTGAACCTAATGCACTATGGTGTTCTTATTTATGGTTTGTTTGATTATATCACCGTCTCACTTATTTTACATCTATGTTGTTATATTAGATTTTATCTGTGAGATGTTCTACATGTTCTATTTTTGAATTTTCTCTACTTTTCATCCTTGGCTACCATCCTGCATCAACCGGGTACTTCCATAGCTCATCATACAGGTATACTGGGTACCGGAGGTGTAAGGTGGTCATCACACTAGGGGACTATTCTAGAGATGCATCATAAGCATGAGGTATTAGCGAAATTCAGTAGTTGTTGGATGAGGTAAATCGAGTAGTGGGTCAAATGAGGCTATTTAAAAAAAATTCCTTATTATGCACTAAACCTTTTATAATTTTATCATGAAAAATATTGTTGACATTACATCATATTTAATATTATATTGGATATGTTGATATTTTGTGATTTAAAATTTATTTTGATTAATTATATATATATATATATAAACTTAGAACATTGTATTATCATTATTGATACTAATAACTTTTATTCGTACATGAGGTCTACAAAACATTTCATTATCAACTAGTATATAGTTTATTTAGAGTAAAGCATTGAAATAAATTTTTCATTAATTTGAATAACATTTATACCAGTATAGTATATAACAAAACAATTTTAATGTTAATTGAATGATATTTGTTCTAATATAAATAACAAATTATATATAATATGTATGTATGTATATACCTAAATTATAATTTGTTTTGGTTCAAATATAAAAACATTCAAATAAATAATAATATGCTCACCTATTAATCTTATAATAATAGTATTAATTTACTCTATTAATAAAATAATATCGTTACACCCATTTTTTCAATTAAGTAATTAGTACAGGTTCATGTATAGTGAGTCAGCAGACAAAGAAGGGAAGCAGGGAATAAAAATGGGTTAAAAGCAATATCACATAGGAAATGCGTGAGATATAGATACAACATCTAAGGCTTAACAAACTCCAAAATAAACTGCATAGACCAAAGGGCTTACCACTAACAATCAGTGTATCCCCCTATCTAAGGTGCGCCGTCAAAGGCTCAATGTCAAAATCTCTTAACATTCACAAAGTATCAGGTGTATTCACAACATTAGTCAGAACTGCCTAACTATTCAAGTAGCGTGGCACATTGTCATCAAATAAAAAACTTGAACTCCACAACAGACAGTAAAAGCCAAAGATAAGTGGCAAGCATCCAGTGGCATCTTGCCTATTTCATCTCTTCAAATTCAGATTATCTATCCTAAATCAAATCATCTCACCTAAATCCAAAATTATCCTTCTTAAACCACATTATCCCGCCTAAATTCAAGTCGGCAATCCACAACATATAAGACCAACAATATGGATAAAAAACACATTGCAAGATCTAATGGTAGTAATTAAGCATGAAGTATTACATCAGCAACCAGTTTGATCTCTTTTTTGCTATAAAAGGATAGGACTATAGTAGGAAAAGGAGGTCAAACTTTTGATATCTAGATAATTAATTACTGTAAAGTTTGTACAAAATCTCCATTGATTTTAGTGCTTATACAAGAAAAGAAATATAAAGATTGAATGGTTTGACCCATGGATGTAGGATTGCTTAACATTTGAACTAGGTAAATTCTTCGTGTCTTCACTTTTCTGTATTTCTTCTTTTGCACAAGTTTCTCTGCATTTGAACCTGTTTTAATTTGAATTAATCTAGTTAGGCATTTTAATAAATATTTAAATTGCAATCCTTATAATTGTGTGGTACACCGCAATATAATTACTGTTAGCGAGATTTTTTTTGTTCTCACAATACTAAATTAGTTATGAAGTAATTACGGTATTGATTGTTTTTGTAATTATGACTTAACAAATTTAATTGATATCAAAATAGCCTTAAAAGGAAGTAATTATATTGCTTATGCTTATACAATTAGGTAGGTGCACTTTAGCTGTTTGTTAAACTGTCAACTTACATTTAGCTATCAATTAAGTTAAACCAAATAGAATCTAGTATAGAAACAAGGTAATAAATGCTTAAAAGTAAAGGACACAAAGGTTTATGTGGTTTGAATACTAAGAAATCTTATGTCCATGAGTCAATTCTTTATCTCTTATATTCTTCTTTGTACAAACTTTTTTTTGAATTTTAATAGCAGAGAATAAATTTTTTATTGTATATATATTTCGGGAAAAAATTATGATTCCCTTATTCACTACAATGTCTTCCCTTTTATAGTAAAAAGTGAGGTCACATGGATTATTGACATCATAACCTCGTATTACTCCTTTGCCCTCAGATTTTGCCATGTGTCTGTCATTTGTGAGCTTGATAAATTGTGCACGGATTGCTAACATCGGTATAGGCTAGAAAACTCACTTTAGGTGGAAAATTTTGGCTTTAAGTGGGAACATTGAGTATGGCTTTAGGTGGAAACCTTGAATTTGATTTGTGGAGACCGAGGTTGGTTCTGTGAGATGTCTTGCCCTCACTTGTTGTTCGACGATGGAATTTCTATCGGTTTAGAAAACCGTCAAATGAATTTAGAAATAAAATTTAACCGCAAGTGCACGACATACACTTGTAGTACGTGGCGAATACGGGTCGATCCGCAGGGAATTGATGATTTTAAAAGTCTATTCAATCAAATTAAACCAAAGTCGAGAGATTATCAAGCTAAAAAAATAAGAAAATTAACAAACTAACAACTACAAATGTGAATGAAAACTATGAGAATGAATTGACAATTTAGAGATAATTCCACTCTCTAGATCACATAAATCAACAAAATGAAGTTATGATCTCTCTTTTCTTGTCATTAGTGTAATTAGTTGATGTGCTTATCATAAGTATGGTATATTTGTGCTATTAATTAGCACAATATAAACCATCAAACTATAACACAACCACTATTACACATTTAACACTCATGAAATATGACAACAAAGTTGAAAGCAAAATCTATTTTAAGCATGGTCTATTAACTATTGTTTAGAAATATAGGCCATCAAACACTTCATTACCATCATCATATGTAGATGAAGAGGTAATCATTGTTTGTGATTGTTTAAGCATAGCCTATTTGGTGTCAACAATATAGGCTATCAAATTCACATAAAAAACAACAAGTTAAACCACTTCATTTTAAGAACAAAAAGAGAGCATAAACATCAAAATGTTGAAGCTACATGATTAGAGGCTTCATTACCCCTAAATTGAAGGGATTAGCCTCTCATTTGTGTTATCATATCAATACTTGTAGCTTGCAACATGAAACTAAAAAAAGAAGGAAAATGAAAGCTAATGAAAAAGAGAGCTAATTAACAAGAATTAGAACTATTCTACTTGCATGAAAGTAAATCTACACTACAACATGAAAGGAAATAAAAAAGAAAGGGAAAAGATCATATATTAAATTGCATAAAAAAGAAAAATTTCATGAAGATAAAAATGGCTAAGTAGCCATGAAAAGAGAAAGAGAAGAGCTTGTTTATTTGTGAGCCTAAACTAAACTAAGAGAGACTCAGGGAAGGAGAGTTACATGAAACATAAGGGGATTTTATACATGTGCTAAACCCTAATTCATATTTTTGGGGAATGCCCAAAATACCCTCTTAGGAATTGTGGTGGCCAAGTTATCATTAGCTTCAATAATCCCTCACTTAAATGTACATGAAGCCATTAATTCCATAAGCATGTGCATTAGCCTCTAATTTGTACATTAAGGTAGGTGGGTAGGTGGGGTCCTCCATTATCTTCACTTTGAATTATTTCCATCTTCATTTGTTCTCTTCACTCTTGTGCATGCATATATCATCATGTAACCACTTGTAAAATTTACCAAATTTCCTACAAAACAACATAGAAAATTCCAAGTAAATTTTCACAATTTAATAAATGCATAAAACGACCATTTTGCCCCTATATGAAGATGAATATGTGACAATTTCAAATAATTTGAATTTTGGTTTAAATAAGTTAAAATACCCAATATGATCATTTATTAAATTTAAATAGATTAAATATGGTGGTAAAAATATGCACATTTACGTGCACATCACTTGTTAAGTTATTTCAGCGTAGATTGTATGCAGCAGCACAGTTAACGTAGGATGTGATGATACTTGACTTGATTATGGTGGCATACACTTTGTCCCTCCACGTATGGTGTTAATGCAATTTGTATGTAGTAGTACAGTTAGCATGGGATGTGACGATGCTTGACTTGACTACAGTGGAAAACACTTTGTCACTTATGTATACTGTTGACGCAGTTTGTATGCAGTAGCATAGTTAGCATGGATGTGATAACACTTAACTTGACTATGGTGGCAAATACTTTGTCCCCCACATGGTGTTAGATCAGTTTTATTAAAAACGTCGCAAGGTGGTTCATCTTTAAAGTGGCAGTGTAGTTAATTTTGAAATGGTGATGTAGCTCGTTAATAAAGGTAGCGTAGTTTGTCTTTGAAGTGGTAGCGCAGTTCGTCCTTGAACCGGCGGTGTATTTCATCTTTTAAATGGCAGCGCAGTCTTGTTCAAGTATGGTGACTCACTTCGCAAAGAGAAGTCTTCGCGGCCCTGCTTGTATGTTTTGGGTAAGGTTGACCTTTTGTTAACACAATACAGTTTGCTTGTTGGTCAGTGTCGTTCTTTGCTATATTTTCACTTTGTATCTTGGAAGTGCTGACAGTTATGTATAGATTTGCAAGTTGTATAGTTCCTTGCAAGAGTCTTTATTAGGCATTGGGTGTTGAATTGTTCTACGTATGCAATTTCATTCTAATGTAAAGGCAGCCTGTTTAATCCCTCTACTGCTTTGAGCCATCCGCCGATTTTGGTCATTTGGACCTACGCTCAACATATTATAAGAGCAAAAAATGGGCGTAACACTTGCTGTCCAAGTCTGAGCTGATGCATATCAACGTTGATTTTCCTCTCTTCATCCATTTATTTTTATTATTTATTTGTAAAATAGCCTCGTCAGTTGCTTTTCGCATTTTCCTACAGTTGGCACAATGGGGTTGGATACTTTTTCTTACCATTGTTAGACAAAAAAATTCATAATTAGAATGTTTGCTTTGTCTTTTGTGAATGCCTTTTGTGATCATTAATATCTAAAGGTTCCCCTTTTTGAGTCTTTTAAATTTTACGGTTATGATCCTTTTTTTGGAACCTACATATCCTTGACTCTTCCTTTCTTTCCTCTTTTACCAAGTTTTGAATTTATTTTTGCACTATATCTTCTTCCCCAAATTGGTTGTCGTTCTCTTGTGTTGTTAACTCGTCATTCCTTGGGAATTATACCATATATTGTAAATAATCTCATATTTATCACTCTCTCCCTCTTTTTTATGTGTATGTACGTAACAATCCGCCCCGAAACAGGCCTAAATCCCAATCTAGAAAAGACCCATCAAAAATTAGACTCATCCCAAAGCTGGCTGTTGGTTGTTAAAAAGAAGGATACAGAGTTATCTATCTAACTCACAACAGAAGGATAAAATATAATATGCATAAACAATATCCATTTTATTAAAAATTCCAAATGTCATAAAACCATTACATAATGTCAACAATAATCCTTATATAATCATGGTCAAAAATACATTGTCATCTTCAAATGGGTACATCAGAAGAAAAAAACATAAATAAATAAATAGACTACTATCACTAGCTTCTCTCTTCATCATCTCCATTTTGATCATCGTCTCCTTCCCTAACCTGTGTTGTAATGAGAAGAGAGTAAGAACAACAATGTCTTATGAATAGAATCTTGAGCCTTTCTATATCAAGTACTTGGGAAGTATAATTTAAATAAGGATACATCTTTTGTATTTAAACAATATTCAAAACTATTTAATACTTCATGTAAGGGAAAGAGGTGGGCCCTCAAACAATCACTTAACAACTTCAATCCCTAAGTAGGTTCTGCATATTAACCAGTCCCAAAACCATCGTTATTAATGTCTACCAATGCGAGAGATAATACCTAAGCCACTTATATAACAAACTCGGTCGAGATTACCTAGAATCTAATTTTAAAATAGGATTTAACTAATTTTATTTAACTAATTGAATGAATTCGGGGAATTTATAAATTATTATATTTCCAAAATTAAAATGGTTTTGGAGTTTAATAAATTGGGAATTTAATGAATTTTCTTTTTATGCGATTTAACTCTTATATTTAATTATATAAGAATAATTTTAGAGAAAATGAATAAATAAGTTGTATGAAAAAAAATTCATTGGTTGGGTTATGGTTTCTATATTAAAAGTTCATTTTGTTAAAAAATATGAAGAATGACTTTTTTATAAGTTGTAGTTAATTTTGATAAAATATTTCGATATTGATTAAAAAATGAGATTTTGACATGTTATTTATATTGGGGAAATTTTAGAAATATATGTTAGTTAAATTAGAACATTTTTTTAAAATTAAACTAGTACTTTTAAAGTGTTAAAATGAAACACAACAAATTAGCAACACTTTGGTTTTGAAAGAATTAGCAACACCTGGCTTATGGATCCACATTCTTTACCCGCTTAGCCCAAAAGAAAAGAAATAGAAATGAGAAAATGTTCGTATATCGTTTCTCACTTCTCATTTTTATATCCAAACTAGAAACTCAAATATACCCTAAGTACAAAAGCCCTAAATCCTCAAATTTGCAAGTCAAAGAGTGAAACCAAAGGGCTTTCAATCTATTTTAGTGTGTTTTGATAAAAGGTAATCTCCTCTATCTATCTATGCATCAATTTAATGATTTATTTTGGTTTTGATTTCTGAAATTGATTGATTCCTATCCAATCCTTGTTCATAGCCTAGGTTGATATTGTCATAGGAGGGAATATGAGATTATAAGCTCTAATCTTCCACTTCGGGTTTGTTTAGGTGAGATTATCTCATGATTTCTAGCCTTAGATAAATGGCTGTTGTAGCTATATGATTATGGTTGAATTTAAATTGTATATGATCTCAATATGTTGAAGGGTTCATTAGCCAATTATAAATTTCATCCAATTATACATGTCTATATGCATGCATGGCTGCCTATTCCGTACCTCAGATCGTTAGGGAGACAACACAGGAAGAATGAGCGAAAAAGGATCGATGGAAGGTCATCATAATCGTTTGGATGTTTGCCCAAGCGAGCCAATCGTTGGATAGGTCGGTCGAACCAGTGCATCGGTTGTAGCCTGAACCTGATATCCAAGCTATGTTCTGGTATTTCCCGATCGACCCGTTTGTCACTTGTTTGCCCATTTAATTTCTAGAAATTGATTGCTTAATTTTAATACTGCATTTCATATCAATTTCATTAGTATTTTCTGGATTCGTGATTTATGAATTGTTGAATTCATTTTGATGTTTTATACATAGAGATTATTCTATGGATCTTGGGAGAATTACACACTTTAATGCACGTTTTCAACCCGGATTTATAAATGATTGATTTCTAAATCCAATCGTTTTATACAAGACTATTTACGTACCGATCTAATATATATATATATACACACACACACACATGTATATGTATTCATACAATGAAGTTTAGTAATAACACACACACACACACACACTATCTATTATCATCTGCAATGGTTTTAGAAATGTTTTGGAACTATAGTTTGAAAAGCTTACTTATATATATACACACACTTCCATTATATACAAATATTTTAAAAGTGGTATTAAAAGAGAAATATTTTCATAAAATTGTATGTTATTGATTAAATGAGGAATTAATTTAAACGGTTAAATAAAACAAGTGGTTTGGAACACTCATGTTTTGTTTTACCAATTAAATCCTAAAACTGTTCGACCGAACCATTGTTACACATGAGTATAGTTTACTCTTGTATAGCAAATGTTTGGGTAAACCCGTTTGGTATGGGACACATGGTCGTTATCTATTCGATTGGTATATAAAAGTATTTAGCACTTTTCGACGAGTTTATGACTTGCCTTTGATGTTTATAGGGCATGTTCCTATTTGATGTTTATAGGTTTTATACCTATCTTGATATGTATAGGACTTATTCCTATTCGATGTTTATATATTTCGTACCTATCTTGGAGTTCACGGGTTTTATACCATTTCAATATTTATAGGTCTCGTACTTATCTTGATGTTTATAGACTTATACGTCTATCTTGGAGTTACATTCATGTAGGTGAATTTATTTCATCGGTCTTGGAGTTTAACGCTCCCCTTATTTATGAGATTTTTTGGATTTATATTTGTGAGATATATAGATTTAACGTTGTTGGATTATCACCAAATCATTTCAGAGTTTTTTGCTTTTAAGAAGCTATTATGAGTTTTGTATTTGGTGATTTGAAGTTATTGATGCATGTTTGATATTTGTAGATATATGACTATATTTGAGATATAGTTCACTTTATTTATCATTCATTTTTGCTAACTCATTTATCTTTATCTAGACTAACCTGTTTATTATTTTTATAATACTCAGGTCAGACCGAGATGTTTCAAGTCCTTCAGCTTGAGGATGTAGAGTGGATATCCTACCTATTAGCTAGTAGATTTCTTTTTTGTCATCCTATGTATATATGTTTGACATTATGTTGTTTCTTATGTCGGTCTAGACTCCTTTTGTGTACTTATTCATTTTGAGATGTAGCATTTTATATATGTGTAGTCTACATCATGTATCTATTATGTATCGGTTTAGACTTGTATATATTATATTCCGCTATGACTGATATGATATAATGTGATTTGTATATTATTATATGTCGTTCTGAATTTTTATTATAGCCACTATAATTTTGTTTTAAGCCTAAATTGTATACGTCAATTCCACTTAATTCAAGAAATGTGTAGCATATTAATTGACATGTCAATGCTCGCTTAAAATAAAATTCACGGAGGGTCGCTCCTAACCAGCCCTATTCTCTACACTAGCCGACAATATTACTTTGCAATATTCTCTGCTAGTGTGGGTCTCGGGGTGGGCATCACAGCCTAGTATCAGAGCTGAGTTCAGGATAAATTATGATATTATAGATACGAATCGTGGATTAGGCAAGTCTAAGGAATCATCCCTTCGATTTTCATGAAGTATTTTCGTTAGCATCTATCTTTGAAATTCCCAATTCGAATGGTATGAATCTTGAATAATCTATTATCTTATCTTATTCCTTTCGGAATCTTTGATGGCTGGCGGTAGACCACCTGATCATTATGTTGGTGGACAATCCAATGGCCCTCCTTTAGACGAAGTGTTTTTATCCAATGAGAAGATTATGGAACTCGTTAGGAAAGCTCAGCCTATTGGACCTCCTTCAGATTCTTCTTCTTGCAAGTCGATTTTGCACGTATGTGAAATGAATTTACACATCTTGGTTGCAAGTCCTTCAAAGGTTCTGAGAGTGTGATTGAGGTGTAAACATGGCTCAAGAGATATGAGCGGATCTTTTCTCTCATGGGCCTTGACGATCGACATAGGGTTCAGGTAGCTTCTAGTCAACTCCAAGAGCGAGCTCTTCATTGGTATGAGCTTTTTATAGCGGAGGTGAATGAGTCTACTCTTTCTTGGGAGTAGTTTAATGAACGATTTGAGTTCAAATTCATTCCTGAATCAGAGAACACCCCGTTAGATAAGAGGTGAGCTGAAGCAAGGGAAGTCTTCTGTAGCGGGGTATGTGTCAACCTTCGAAGTTTTTTCTAAATTCAGGGTCGAGCACATAAGTACTCCACTAAAGAAGAACAAAAAATTTGTGGATGGTCTGAAGAAGCATCTTAAGAAGGCATTAATGTTGCAATTAAAGGTTTCATTTAAGGAGTTAGTCGATTTGGTCCTTAAGCTTGAAGCGATCGAAAAGGAAAGTTGAGTGGAAGACGTAACAGAGAAGAAGAACTTTCATCCGATGAAGAAGCAACCGTTCAATAAGTCAAATCCCTTTCATCCTAATAAGAAGATTAAGAAGCAAGGTTCTTGTTCCACTCCATCACATCCAACTAAAGGAGAGTGATTCAATTGTGGTTCTAAGGAGCGTTTCATAAAGGATTGTCCTAAAGCTCCTATTTGCCGTTATTGCAAGAAGAAAGGTCATCTTGTAGCATCATGTCCCCGAGCAGCTTAAGGCCTCACTTCTGGGAAGCTTAGTGTTGTGCAGCCTTTTGGTGGATCTTCTCAGTGTCAAGGTATATCTCCTTCTATTCTTGAAGGTGTAATTATCTTTCAGAATCTTCCTATTCGGGTTCTCTTCAATACAGGTGCATCTCACTTATTCGTATCAAAGGAAATTGTTGATGCTTTACTTTGGATGTTGTGTGCTTAGTGACTTCATTGAGAATTGCAAACCCAATTGGTGGGCCTCGGTATGCTTTGTAGAGATGTTGAGATTATCTTATGCAGTCATTCTTTTCACACCGGTCTTTATGTTATGCATTATCTTTGGTTTGGAATGATCTTGGGAATGGATTGGCTTAACCGTTATGAAGCCCATATCCTATGTCCCAAAGAACTATATATCTTAGACACCTGGAATCTGTTAAGTGGATTTTTATCGTACTTCGTAATGTTGATTCTTATTCGGAAGCATCTTTATTTTCTCTTGAGGCTCGAGAAGATGATGACACTTCCCGAATTCCTGTTGTTTGTGATTATCTAGATATTTTTGAACACGTTTCGGGATTGCCTCCCAAGCAGGCAATTGTGTTCTGAATTGACCTTACTACTGGTGCTCGTCTAGTTAGTTGTCCTTCCTATCGAATGTCTGCTATGGAGAATGAGGAGTTGAGAAAACAATTATTGGAGTTGGAAGCAAAGTAGTTTATTTAGTCTAGTTCTTCTCCTTAGGGAGCTTCTGTTGTGTTTGTGAAGAAGGCTGATGGTACTCTTAGGCTTTGCGTTGATCACCGCAAGCTCAATGAGCTTACCATTAAGAACAAGTATCCCTTGCCTAGAATCGATGATCTTTTTGATCAGCTTTGCGGCGCTAAAGTCTTTTCCCAGTTAGGCTTTGCGACCGAATTTCATCAGCTTCGTCCGACTAAGAATATCATTCCTCTTACTTCATACCGTACCCGTTATGGAGCTCATGAGTGGCTCGTTATGCCCTTCGGATTAACAAATGCTCCAGCTTATTTTATCAATCTCTTGAATCGTGTTTTTCGAGAATTTTTCGATCGATTCGTTATTATATTCATTGATGATATTCTTGTTTATTCTAAATCCGAGGAAGAGTGTGTGGAACATCTTAGGATTGTTTTGGAGACACTTAGAAAGGATCAGTTTAAAGCCAAATTTTCTAAATACCACTTTTAGCAAAGGCTAGTGAAGTTCTCGAGGCATATAGTTTCCAAAGAAGGTATTTCTGTTGATCCTTCGAAGATTGAAGCTATTCAGAATTGGAAGAGGACTGAGAATGCATCAGAAATTCATAGTTTTCTTGGATTGGCGGGTTATTGCCATCGATTCATAAATGACTTTTTCAATATCGTCTTACCTCTCACTTCATTGACTAGAAAAGGAGTTAAGTATATTTGGCCGGATAAGTGTGAAGCTTTTTTTAGAAGTTGAAGGAACTCCTTTCCAACACTCCCATTCGTGTGGTTCCAAATAGGAATCAAGACCTTATAGTCTACACGGATGCTAGTAGGTTTGGTTTGGGTGCTATTCTTATGCAGCGAGATCGTGTTGAGATACACCACTCATGATTTGGAGCTCGTGACTATAGTCTTTGCTTTAAAGATTTGGCATCGTTACTTGTTGGGTGAGAGATTTGTGCTTTAAACAGATCATAAGTCATTGAAGTACTTATTCACTCAGAAGGAGCTTAATATGTGACAACAGAGATGGCTTGCATTCCTTGCTTCCTAGGATATTGATATTCAATACACTCCGAAGAAGGGGAATTGAGTAGCGGATGCTCTTAGTCGTAAGCAGCAGCCTGTTGTTTCTTTAATTTCCAAGTGGAAGGATCTTGAGATTCTATCTTCTTGTGAGATTAGGGATCATATTCTAGATTCTAGTTCTTTCATCTTGTTGTTTAGCTTGGAGGCTCGTCCTTATCTTTTAGATTGGATCGCAGAATCCTAAAAGCGTGATCTTAGTCTACCTCATCTTTTTCAGCCGTGTAGTGGTGTTTCCAAAAGTGAGATTTGAAGGATTTTGTTATTGATTCTCATGGTTGTATTCGCAGAAGTGGTCAGCTTTTAGTTCCCGATGATGTTGATCTTAGGATAGATATTCTTGAGGATGTCATGGCTCCAAGTATACTACTCGTCTCGATAGTAGTAAGATGTATGCTGATATGAAGCGCCTTTGTTATTGGAAAGGTATTAATTGAGATGTGGCGGAGTTTGTGAGGCATTGCTTAACTTGTCGGCTTGTTAAGGCCGAGCATTAGCGTCCCGGTGGTCTTTTGCAACCATTAGAGGTCCTGATGTGGAAATAGGACCAGGTATTATGCGCTTACTTTCATAAGTTCATAAGCTGAATCCTCTTTTGCGTCGATCTTATAATGATCGTAAGCTTATTCTTCCTTTTTCCTTTTTAGGTTTCTATGGATTTCATCGATGGTCTTCCTCGTTCAAGGGCCGGCTATGATAGCTTGTGGGTGATTGTTGATTGTTTGACCAAATCAGTCCACTTTATTCATGTAAAGTTCAATCAAACTACTTCTCAGCTTGCTAAGATCTATGTTAAGGAGATCGTAATATTTCATGGCGTCCTTAGTGCCATTATTTGTGACCGGGATCCCTTGTTTACAAGCGAATTCTGGAAGAGTCTCTAGAAAGCTTTGGGTTTAATGCTTAATTTCAACACTGCTTAGCATCCCCAGATAGATGGGCAGATGGAGCGGTTAATAAGATATTGGAAGACTTACTTCGTGCTTGTATTCTCGACTTCGGTGGGAGTCGGGAAGATCATATCTACCTTGTTGAGTTTGCTTACAACAACAGTTTTCAGTCTAGTATCGACATGGCTCCTTTCGAGGCCCTTTACGGAAGGCTGTGTTGATCACCTTCTTGCTGGCTTGAGTCTGGGGGGAAGCTTATTTTAGGCCTTGGCTCTATTTGTGAAGCTTCTGAGAAGATCGATCTCATCTATAGAGAATGAAAGAGGCACAAAGCAGGTAGAAATCCTATGCGTATAATAGGAGAAAGGCCTTGGAATTCTCTATAGGAGATCGAGTATTTATTCGTATATCTCCATTGAAGGGTATGTGTAGTTTAATAGTTCTGGAAAGTTAGCTCTGAGATGTACTGGACCATACACTATCACCGAGCGTATCGACCTTGTTGCTCATCGGGTATCTCTTCCTACCCAATTCTTCGGCATTCACGATGTATTCCATGTTTCTTAACTTCAAAAGTGTCTTCGTGATTCAGATTCTATTTTTGAGCCAAGAATTCTTGAGGAGCTTGAGATTTCACCCGACCTTACTTATGAGTAGTGACCTACTCATATTGATGCATAGAGGTTAAATGCCTTCGAAATAAAGAAGTTCCGCTCATTAAAGTCCAATGGTCTAGCAATCCAAAGAAATGTTCATGGGAGACTAGAGAATTCATCGAGCGAATGCATATGGAAATCCTTTCTCGTGCTCATTAATGGTGAGACTCTTGTTTTGAATTATTTCATGCTTATGATTTTATCCTCTTTAAATGCATCATTGAATTGTTATTGACTTTTCCTTAAGAAATCGCGGGAACGCAATTTTTATAAGGGGGAAGTCTGCAACAACCCCGATCGAGATTACCTAGAATCTAAATTTAAAATATGATTTAATTAATTTTAATTAATTAAATGAATGAATTTGGGAAATTTGTAAAATATGATATTTCAAATTTAAAATGGATTCGGAGTTTAATAAATTGGGAATTTAATGAATTTACTTATTATGTTATTTAACTCTTATATTTAATTATATAAAAATAATTTTGGAGAAAATGAATAAATAAATTATATGAAAACAATTTCATTGGTGGAATATGGTTTCTATATTAATAGTTCATTTTATTAATAAATATGAAGAATGACCTTTTTTATAAGTTGTAGTTAATTTTGATAAAATATTTCAATATTAATGAAAAGTGAGATTTGGACATTTATTTATATTGGGGAAATTTTAAAAATAAATGGTAGTTAAATTACAACATTGTTTTAATTAAATTAGTATTTTTAAAGTGTTAAAATGAAACACAGCAAATTAACAACACTTTGGTTTTGAAAGAATTAACAACACTTAGCTAATGGATCCACATTCTTTACCCACTTAGCCCAAAACAAAAGAAATAGAAATGAGAAAACGTACGTATATCTTTTCTCACTTCTCATTTTTATCACGAAACCAGAAAATCAAATATACCCAAAGTACAAAAACACTAAATCCCCAAATTTGCAAATCAAAGAGTGAAATCAAAGGGCTTTCAATCTATTTTAGTGTGGTTTGATAAAAGGTAATCTCCTCTATCTATCTACACATCAATTTAATGATTTATTTTGGTTTTGATTTTTGAAATTGATTGATTCCTATCCAATCTTTGTTCATAGCCTAGGTTGATATTATCATAGGAGGGAATATGAGATTCTAAGCTCCAATCTTCTACTGTGGGTTTGTTTAGGTGAGGTTATCTCATGATTTCTAGCCTTAGATAAATAGTTGCTACTATTATATGATTATGGTTGAATTTAAAGTGTATATGATCTCAATATGTTGATGGATTCATTGTCCGATTGAATTGAATTTGCTGTTTACTAAAAACCACTATATGAAATCATGAATTTCATCTAATTATACATGTCTGTATCATGCATGACCGCCTGTTCAGTACCACAGATCGTTAGAGAGGCAACACAGGAAGAATGACCGAAAAAGGATCGACGGAAGGTCACCAAAATCGTCTGGACGTCAGCCCAAGCGAGCCCACCGGTGGACCGGTTGGTCGAACCAGTGCACTGGTTGTAGCCTGAACCTAACATCCAGGTTACGTTCCGGTATTTCCCGATCGACCCATTTATCACTTGTTTGCCCTATTGATCTCTAGAAGTTAATTGCTTAATTTTTAATACTGCATTTCATTTCAATTTTATTGACATTATCCAGATTCGTGAATTATGAATTGTTGAATTCATTTTGATGTTTTACACCACATAGATTGTTCTATTGATCTTGGGAGAAATACGAACTTTGATGCACGTTTTCAACCCAGATTTATAAATGATTGATTTCTAAATCCAATCATTTTATACAAGAATATTTATGTACCAATCTAATATATATATATATATATATATGTATGTATGTATGTATGTATTCATACAAAGAAGTTTAGTAATATATATACTATCTATTGTCATCCGCAATAGTTTTAGGAATGTTTTGGAATGATAGTTTGAAAAGCTTACTTATATATATATATATTTCCATTATAAATAAATATTTTTAAAGTGGTATTACAAGGGAAATATTTTCATAAAATTGGACGTTATCGATCGAATGAGAAATCGATTTAAACGGTTAAATAAAACAAGTGGTCTAGAACACTCACCTTTGTTTTACCGATTAACTTCTGAACTTGTTCGACCGAACCATTGTTGCAGACAAGTGGAGTTTACTCTTGTTTAGTAAATATTTAGGTAAACCCATTTGGTATGGGATACATGGTCTTTATCTATTTAATTGGTATATAAAAGTGTTTAGCACTTTCCACCGAGTTTATGACTTGGCTTTGATGTTGATAGAACTTATTCCTATTTGATGTTTATAGGTTTTGTACCTATCTTGATGTTTATAGGACTTGTTTCTATTCCATGTTTATAGGTTTCGTACCTATCTTGGTGTTCACAGGTTTTATACCAATTTTGGTGTTTATAGGTCTCGTGCCTATCTTGATGTTTATAGGCTTATGTATCTATCTTGGAGTTACATGCTTATAGGTGAATTTATTTCACTAATCTTAGAGTTTGAGGCCCACCTTATTTGTGAGATTTCTGGATTTATATTTTTGAGATTTATAGATTTAATGTTGTTGGATTATCATCAAATCATTTTAGAGAATTTTGCTTTCAAGAAGCTATCATGAGTTTTGTATTTGGTGATTTGAAGTTATTGAGGCATGTTTGATATTTGTCAATATATGACTATATTTGAGATCTAGTTCACTTTATCTATCATTCATTTTTGCTAACTCATATATCTTAGTCTAGACTGACCCATTTATTATTTTTATAATACCTGGGTCAGACCGAGATGTTTCAGGTCCTTCAGCTTGAGGCTTTAGAGTCGATATCTTACCTGTTGGCGAGTGGATTTCTTTTTTATCATCCTAGGTATATATGTTTGACATTTTGTTGTATCTTATGTCGAGCTAGACTCGTTTTGTGTGCTTATTCATTTTGACATGCAGCACTTTATATATATGTAGTCTACATCAGGTATCTATTATTTGTCGGTTCAGACTTATACCTATTATATTCCGTTGTGGTTTATCTGATATTCTATGATATGTATATTATTATATGTTATTCTGAATTTTTATTACAACCACCGTAGTTTTGTTTTAAGCCTGAATTGTATACATCAATTCCACTTGATTCAACAAATGAATAACATATTAATCGATGCGTCAATGCTCGGTTAAAGTAAAATTCATGAAGGGTCGCTCATAACTAGCCCTATTCTCTATACTAGCCGATAATATTACTTCACAATATTCTTTGTTAGTGTGGGTCTCGGGTGTGAGTCAGCGGAATAGGGATCTTAAGGATAAATTAACACTAGAAGAGGGTGGGTGAATAATGTTTAATTGATTATATGAATGTTTTTCAAATTCTTTAAGATTCTACTTGAAATGAGTAATTAACAATCACAGAAACAATTACAAAATCAAAGTACCAATAAAAGTAAATGCAGTAAAAGTAAAAAGGAAAGAACACACCGGGAATTTGTACGAAGTTCTTTTCAACTTATAAATGCAAATACAATCTAGGTTTCAAGGCTTCAGGACACACCCTCCAGAATCTCGACCTCTTCGTAGAGTCACTTGATTTCCAGATTACAGGCTACTAAGCACACCTTATTGATTTTATAGGCTACAATCACACCTACTTGGATTTCAAGGATACCAAGCACACCACAGAGTATCAGAGTATGATTTGATAGAGTTTACAAACTCAGATCTTCGAACTTGATTGCAATTTATCCTATAACTGTTGAACAACACTTTGATCTTGGTTTGAGTGAGAGAGATGAGAGAAATCAGAGAGTAGATGAAGGAGAATCAAATTAGTAATGATTGAATTTAATCCTGGTTGAATTTCGGTTGAGTTTTGGTAAAAATTGATTTGGAAATCAAGTGAGTGAAAAGAGGAGAGAATAATAAAAAAGTAGTTAATTAAAATTCGTTCGGAAGCCTAGTATATAGAGGGAAACAACAGTCATGCCCATTCGCAAAGAGAAACGATGAAAAGACACTTTCATTCAAATTTGAATTTTACGGCCACTATATTGACATACATGGATAGGATATGCCGACATATCCTTTTGTATTTTGAAAAACACTTTAAAAATATTATTTTGAAAATCCATTGCTTTGTAAAATAATTTGATACTTTGTAGAATCATTTAAACATTGTTTATACATATTTTAACCAAAATATAACTTAATAGAACTTTATAAAATAATTTTGAAATATTTAATAAGAATATTTAATAATATATATAAATTAATATAATTATAACTTCTTAAAGTATAAACAAAAATTAAATATTTATATAAACTTAAAAACAAAAATAATATCTTTACCTTAAGAGATTGAAAATCATTTTGGGAAATATTTTGAAATGATTGCTTTAAAACCAGAATATTTGCAAAACAATTTAAAACAAAATTTAGAGAAGACGAGAGAGCTCAGGAAAGTGCTATCAAGGTTTTAACATAAGTTCTATGACTCTAAAACTTATCTGGAATATCTTGAACTCTTTAATACTCATAAGTCTTCATTCTTGAATTCTTGAAAATTTATATCAGCATCTTTAATCTACTCTTTGATACTAGCATCTTGGTATATTAGCATCTTGATATATTGTACAGTCTTCTTAATTAATACCTATCTAATATCCTGCATTATATACTATATATATCTTGATTAAAACATCAGTACCTATATTTTATATAATGTCCTATAGTTGTTTTCATCAAAACCAAAAACTAAGGTACTCACAATCTCCCTCTTTTTGATGATGACAACTCTGTATATAAAACATAATATAACTCCTCGTAATTACAAAACTCCCCTTTAATCTATGCTTAGATTTTACATATTTCTTCCCCTTTGCCATCAACAAAAAATAACTAACTAAAAATATAACTCTAACACTAACTCTTGCTCTAATTCTAACTCTAATCCCCCCTAAATAAATACTAATCAATATGTATAAGAATTGTATATAATGATGATGAGAGAAAAAAAAAACAATAAGTGAGATGTAAAATTAGATAATCATGAAGTAATCATAATAAATTCAAATTTTCATCCAAGCCAACAGAGTTAATGTCACATACTATTCAAACAAATCCACATAAATCAAATCCAAACCAAATCAAGTATTATTATTTATATACAATCAAACCTATTTAAACTAGACATTTCGAGGAACTTCAACCTATCCATCAGCACCAAAGATTAGATCCACTTTAATAGCATCCCAACCTTCATTATCTTTGTTGATGGTACACTTTAGATTGGTGGTTGGTTCTTCTTTGTTCAAGGCAGAAATTATCCACTGAATTGCATCGAAATGCCTTTCTTGTCCTTGATCATCTACATTTGACTCAATTATAAGTGCTTTTGGTTTCTTAGGATGAAAGAAAGAATGTTCTTAAATGATTCAAGAATTTGTTCGAGATTTTCGGTTAATTTATGAGCAGGAGAACCCATTGATTTTTATTAGAGTTTAGGAATGAAAAGGAGTGAAGATAGAAACTAAAAATAATGATTTTCTGGAGTGAATATGTATATGAAGGGTAAGAAGTCGTTTGAAATGAATTGATGTTTGGTAGTTATCAATTTTAAAATTTTAAATTTTTTTGTAAACTGCCCATTATATGTCGACATACATGCTTGGCATATGTCAACATATGCACTGTAATTTTAAAAACCACTTTATTTTACTTTTGCACTATATTTGGCTTATACTATTATATTTGTATGACTTTTCAGAGATTGTTAACACTGTATAACAGTAAGAAATAGAATATTCATTAATAATAAGGATGAGTACAAGAAATAAATGAAAGATACATGAGATTCGACATAAACTAAAACTAGAAAATCCAAATACAAAGATAGTTTAAACAAACAACTAGAAAGATACAGATGGAGATGAAGAAGATCCACCAAGCTTGCAGATGATCTTTCCAAAGAATTTATCCATTTTATTGGAAATTGAGGTAAATCACTTTGAAAATGATTTCTTAAGCTTTCTTTGGTTATGAAAGATTTTCTCTTGATTTTTGAGAAGATCTTTGTTGGATGAATTAGATGTCATGCTAATACTTTCCAAAGAAGTACGATCTTCCTCTTCTTGTTCTTCCTCCTCAACTTCCATGTTCTCTCCTTCCTCTTCCTCTTCCTCTTCCTCATCTTCTATTATTTCATGCTTTTCTTCCCAAGCCAACCTTTATTCCTTTTTCGCAAGCATTTCATAAAGGCTCGAAAAAGGGTAAAATACACATAAGTGAAATGTTGGCATTGTCAAATATTTTTTGAGGAATTGCTTCTTCTTCTTTAAGGTCAACACCAAAAGAATTGATAATACGAGTAAGATACACACCATGAAATCGTGTGTTTTCATGTTTAGAATTTTTTTTAAGGAAAAGTTCATCTAAAATGACTTAAGACCGATTTATGTCGTATTGACCATAAATGGCAAAAAGAGCTTTGAAAACTTCTTTTTGTCGGGTTATTCTAACCATCCGTTCTAGGAGTGATACTTTTTTGCAAAAGAAGGCTTAAAATTCTTACTTTTGGATGCAAGTTTTTATCTTTAAATTCAAAACCATCATCACTTTCTAAAATATCATGAATTACTTCACGATTTTGAAAATCTATTTGAAAAGATGAAAGGTCCATTCCACTAGATTTGCATCCAAGAATGTGACCCAAAAGTTCACAATTTAAGACTATTTGTGTCCATTTGATACTACTCCAAACTTCTCCTTCTCTACCATCATCAAACTTTCCTTTTAAATTTGTATAAAACATCTTTACTAATTGTGGATAACAAACAAAATCATTTTGAGAAGCATCAATTAAACCAAGAATTTTATTTTGTAGACAAAGATTGAAAAGGTCATAAGTAGGAAAATCTTCAAAGAAAGACTTTTCCGAAAGATAAATACTCAACATAGGCTTGAATGGCTTCTTGATCATTAAAAAGATATTCTTTTATTTTCTTAGAAAGCCTCATGGTTTCCTTAGTATTACTTGAGGATGCTATTGAAGAATAGTTTAAAGAGATAAGAGAGATTTTGATTATTGAATTTTAAAATAAAAGTGAGAAATGAATGGATGGAGGTGGATTTAAGTAAATAGAGAATTAAAGGACATGTTCTCTGGTCAAAAGGCAACTTTTCAGAACATAAGAGTTGATGAAAAGGTGGAGGGAAATTCAAATTTTGAATCTGAAATTCAAAATATGTTCATATATGTCGACATATGCACGTGGGGTATATCGACACACAGATCGAAATTTTCAAAATTGATTTTTGTTTGACTATATCCTGTTTTATTATTTATATCTATTTATTATATTTTCAGGAAAATAATGTTAAATACATTTCATATTATTATTTTATTATTAAGATATATAAAATATTTAAATTTAAAATATAATCACAAAATATTCAACCAGTATCATTATTAATCTATAGGATATTACTAACAAGCAATAAAGCGACCAAAAGAAAAGAAAAATTCATT
Organism: Allium fistulosum; assembly: GCA_030737815.1. Lineage (NCBI taxonomy): Eukaryota > Viridiplantae > Streptophyta > Magnoliopsida > Asparagales > Amaryllidaceae > Allium > Allium fistulosum. Next base: position 75,928,410 of record CM060903.1, read on the forward strand.
TAAGAAATTGAAACTTTTAAAATATTAAAAGCGAACCTTTTTCTGATCCATTTCACCATTTTATTCTGAATTATATATTGCTGTGAAGCACATGTAAGCAATATTTGTATCTGATTCATTGTCACTTGAGGATGTATCTGAATCATCTAACATTGTAGTATAGGTTCTTCTCCGTTTTCTGGATGAATCAATGTTTGGTGTAGTTTTTGTTTATGGGATTTGGACAGCCTGGTTTTAAATGGCCAGGGTCATGCAGTTATAACATTTAATGCCATTTCCATTTCCACTTCCACGTCCTGGATTTTTGTTGTCATTCCTTTTGAAATTGTTCACCTTCCTATATTTTAGAATTTTTTTGAAATCCCTTGTCATGAATGCAATTTCTTCATCGTCTTCACTGCTGAAACCAAATTATCCGTTATTGCATTAAAAGCTATAGATTTCTTCTCTATTGCTTTGCTTTCTCTCCTGCCCTGCATTTGTGCTTCAAAAGACATTAAATTGCCACTTAACTCTTCAATTTTTAGAGTGCTAATGTCATTAGCCTCTTAGATTGCAAGAGTCTTTTGATTCCATTCAGGAGTAAGTGAATTGAGGATTTTTGTAACTTGATCCTCCTCGGAAACTTTTTTACCCAGTGCAATAAGTGAATGTACTATATCTTGGAATCTACTATACATATCAGATATGGACTCATTTGGACTCATTTTGAATAATTGAAACTGGTTTGTTAACATGAAAATTTTGGTCTGTTTAACTTTACTTGTGCCTTCATGTGTAATTTGTAAAGTTCTCTAAATTTCAAATGCAAACTTGCATATAGATACTCTATTAAATTCATTTCTATCTAGTGAACAATATAATATATTCATAGCCTTAGAGTTACTTTGTGCAACTTCTTTTCGGTTAGCAGTCCACTGTGCAAAATTAGTCTGGAGTTCATTGTTCTCAGTTTGTGTGATACTCCAGGTGTCTAAACCAACTGACTACAAATAAATTTTCATTCTACATGACCAATATGTATAATAACTTCCATTAAAAAGTAGAGGTCTAGAGTAGATTGTCCTTCAACAAATGAGTTGCTAACAAGTGTATTAATAGTGTTACTATTAGTACTATTACCAGTATTGGTAGCCATTTAAAATTTTTCAAAAATCAGATAATGAATACTTTAAAAACTAATGCTCTAATACCAAATGTGAGTAAGGGGAATAGGGACCTTAAGGCTAATTTAACACTAGAGGGAGGGGGGTGAATAGTGTTTAATTGATTATATGAATATTTTTCAAATCCTTTAAGATTCTACTAGGAATGATATAATTAACAATCACAGAATAGGAGTATTGATAAAAGTAATATGCAGTAAAAGTAAAAAGGAAAGAACACACCAGAATTTTATACTGGTTCGGAGCTATCCTACATCCAATCCCGCTCAATTCCTTGTACAGATTTATTTTCAACTAGTAAATGCAAATATAATCTTGATTTCAAGGCTACGAGACACACCCTTCAGAATCCCGACCTTTGGGTAGAGTCACTTGATTTTCGGGCACCAAATCTACTAGATTTACGGGCTACTAAGCACACCCAATTGATTTTACAGGCTACAATCACACCTAATTGGATTTCAGGGATACCAAGCACACCACAAATTATAAGAGTATGATTTGATAGAGTTTACAGACTCAAATCTTTGATCTTGATTACAATTTATCCTATAACTCTTGAATAACACTTTGATCTTAGTTTGAGTAAGAGAAATCAGAGAGTGGATGAAGGAGAATCAAATTAGTAATGATTGAATTTGATTCTGGTTTAATTTCGGCAGAGTTTTGGTAAAAATTGATTTAGAAATAATGAGAGTGAAAAGAGGAGAGAAGAATAAGAAAGTAGTCAATTAAAATTTGTTTGGAAATTTGGTATATATAGGGAAATAACGGTCATGTTCATTCACGAAGAGATATGACGAAAAGACACTTCCATTCAGATTTGAATTTTGAATTTTACAGCCACTATGTCGACATACATAGATAGAATATGTCGACATATCCCTTTGTATTTGAAAAACACTTTAAAAATATTATTTTGAAAATCCATTGCTTTGTAAAATAATTCGATACTTTGTTGAATCATTTAAATATAGTTTAAACATATTTTACTCAATATATATCTTATTTAAACTTTATAAAATAATTTTGAAAGATTTAATAAGAGTATTCAATGATATACATAAAAATCATTATAATTATAAGTTCCTAAAGTATAAATCAAAATTTAATATTTATATAAACTTAAAGACACTAAAATAATATCTTAAGTATAAAAGATTGAAAATCATTTTGGAAAATATTTTGAAATGATTATTTTAAAACCAAAATATTTGAAAAACAATTTAAAACAAAATTTAGAGAAGACATGAGAGATCGGGAAAGTGGTATCGAGGTTTTAACATAAACTCTATAACTCTATAACTTATCTGGAATATCTTGAAATCCTGAACTCTTCAATACTCATGAGTCTTCATTCTTGATTCTTGAAACTTTATATCAGCATCTTGAATCTACTCTTGATATCGACATCTTGATACTATACAGTCGTCTTAACCAATACCTGTCTAATATTATGCATTATATACTATATATATCTTGATAAAATGTTAGTATCTATATTTTATATAATGCCCTATAGTTGTCATCATCAAAACCAAAACCTAAGGTACTAACATCGGGGTGGGGCATCACAACTTAATACCATTTAATGGAAAATAGCCATACTCTGACCATTTAAGACCTCAATTGAGGTAGGCCCCCATCATTTAATATCTATTCCTAAGGTGAACTCCATAAAGATATCTATCAAGCTGACATTGTACGAAAATCTCTTCAAACACTTAATGCTTCAATTGATGCGGACTTTTTCGAGATATCCTCAACCATGTCTAAGACTAATCTCGACCATTTAATACTCTGTATAATAGACAGAGGCAGGCTCTCAAACAATCACTTAATACCTCAAATCCTCGAAGTAAGTCTTTCGTATTATGACCCGTACCCCATGGAGACATCTCACATTAGTCCGACTATTCGCTAGAAGTGGTAGCCAGATTAGCTGGGCAGATTTACCCTACAGAATTAGTGTGAGGAATGCGAAATACAGATCTTAAGGCTAGAATGAACACTAGAGGGGGGGTGAATAGTGTTTATAAGAAATTACTAAATCTTTTTGAGTTATTGTTGATTTGTACACAAATGCATAAATATTCAAACACAGATATAATCACAGAATCAAACACAGATGCAGAAATAAAGTAAATACAGTAAAGGAAAGAACACATCGGATTTTATACTGGTTCGGAGTTACCCTACATCCAGTCCCGCATAACTAAGTACAGATTTCTTTTCAAAAGCAATTCAACAATTACAACCCTCGATTTCAAGGCCATGAGGTACACCCTCCAGAATCACAATCCTCTGGGTAGAGATACTTGATTTCCGAGCAACAAGTTCACCCAATTGATTTCTCAAGGCTACAATCACACCTTTTCTCACTTGATTGATTTTCCAAGGCTACAATCACACCTTTTACTCTATTGATTACAAAGAAAGCCTATAACTCTGAATAACACTGAGGATCTTGATGAGATAGTGACAGAGAATCAAACCAGAGATGATCTAGTTAGATTCAATGTTGATTTCGGCAGAGTGATGATAGGTTTTGAATAAGAAAATGTGGAAGAAGAAGAGAAGTGAAAAACCAAAAAATCTGATATAAAATTCGTTGAAACTAACCCCTATTTATAGAAGAACAACATCCATGTCTATTCATGAAAGGTTATGGCGAATAGACACTTCTTTTTGAAATTCAAATTTTTGGTCCTAACTAACACTATGTCGACATAGGGTACTAGAGCATGTCGACATCCCAAAGCATTTTTTGAAGATTTGATTTTCTTTGAAAATAACCTTTATCTTATATTAAGAACTATTTAAACTTTATAAATATACTTGACTATAGATAAAATACATAGATAAATATAGAGAATAATATATATAAAATTTTACTATAATTTTATATTTAAATCTAAGTATAAATATATTATAATTAAAAGATAGTTTAAAACAAACGAAGTTTAAAACAAACGAAGTTTAAAACAATAGTTTATTAAAAACAAAAACAAAGAATATTTTAAGGCTAAAACATCTTTTTGAAAATCATTTGAAAAGATAATTTTTAAGGCTAAAACATTTTGAAAAGCAGTTTTGAAAATCATTCTGAAGTAGTTTTGAAAATCATTTTGAAGTAGTTTTGCAAGTTTCTTCCTGCAGAATATCTCATCACATCAGGACTCGAGAACTTGTACAAAACTAGGATGTTCGTGGGTTTGTAAGCCACTTGTCATAGGTTTGTAAGCTACTTGTCGTGGGTTTGTAAGCCACTAAAAAGGTAGAAATGGGTTCCATCCCAAAAGAAAAATAGAGTGAAGATTTCAGTGCTATTATGAAGTTTTAACATAATTCTAGACTCAATACATATATTTAAATCTTGAACTCTTGATAATCTTGATATTCTTGGTACTCATGAGTCTTCAATCTTGATATCTTGAATCTCTATACTGTACAGTCTTCATTCTTGGTACCTGCATGGTTAAATCCTGCATATACATATATATCTAAACTATAATGTTAGTATTTATATTTTATAATCTTATTCTAAGGTTGTTGTCATCAAAACCATCAACTCATGGACTAACAATCTCCCCCTTTTTGACGATGACAACCTTTGTTTATAAAATATTACTTCTATCCTAATAACTCCCCCTAAAACTGATAACTCCCCCTTAATCTATGCTTGACTCTTCTATTTTATGTTTCTCCCCCTTTGTCATCAACAAAAACAAACTAACTCCAAACTATATAACTCTTAGTCTAATATCCTATATGATTATAATGATAGTGTTATCATACATAATCAATACTTACTTGTAAACCGAAAACTTAGTCCTAAACTACTAACATTCATAACCAAGTACCTATATAATACTTATATATAACATATATAGGAATCATATATAAGAACACATAATATTTATATTTATATATATATATATATGTTTATATTTACATTTCCGTACAACGTGACAAATATACACATAACGATGAAAAATGAAAAAAAAGAAACTACTGAGTATCTTTGACAATTGGAGATCTATGGATCGAACAATTTGGATAATGGAAACAGAAATTTCCACGTTGTTAAACCAAGTTTCCGTCCTTGTCAAAACATACTTCGCCAACGCAAATGACTTTGTCGTTGTCTTCCGCATGCTCTTCTTCCATTGGTTCTTCTTCTTCTTCTTCACTTTCCTCTTGTTCATGATCTCCTAAAGAGTCCTCGTCAATCAAGATTGGATTAGCATGATTGTCCATTAGAAATTTTTGCAAATTTCTAAGGATTTTCCCTTGCCTTTCCTGTTCTTTTGCCATTCGGAGTTGCACTATTTGAATTTCAGTCATTAACTGAATTGCATTCTTCAGAGAATCCTCCATTTTTGTCACTCGGGCGAGCGTAATACGTTGGAACGGACCAGAGGTAGGAGAAGGAAATGAAAAGGTTGATTTTATGTTTGATTTGGAAGAGGAGGCCATTGATAAATTGATTTCAGAAGATAGAACAGAAAGAGAACATAGAGAATGAAGAAAATTTCGAAAATTAGAAGAATATATAACCAATTATTTGAATTTTGGTTGGAAAAAATTTAAATTAAAAAAAAGTTATATATCGACATGGGTATAGGAGGGATGTCGACATGGTTCTCAATAATTTTACTATTTGATTTATTTTGATTTAATTTTTAATTATACTTTGTTATTATATTTTATATTTCAGTTAATGAACAAATACCTAATTCTCTTCTTAATTTAGTAAATGTAGATTCATTTAAGGGTTTTGTTAAGATATCAACAATTTGATTTTCAGAATTGATATAGTCGAGAGTAATTACTTCTCTACTTATATTATCTCTGAGAAAATGGTGTCTGATATCAATATGTTTAGTTCGAGCATGTTGAGTAGTTTTTTTGGATAAATTTATTGCACTAGTATTATCACAATAAATTGGTGATTTTGAGATATTTAAACCAAAATCTTTTAAAGTTTGTTGCATATATATTACTTGAGAACAAGCCAAAGCAGCAGAAATATACTCTGCTTTAGTTGTTGATAGAGAAACTGTGTTTTGCTTTTTACTAAACCAGGAAATCAGAGAATGCCCTAAAAAGTGACAAGTTCCACTTGTACTTTTTCGGTCTGATTTACAACCAGCATAATCAGCATCACAGTAAGATATTAAGTCAAACGAGTCATTTTTAGGATAAAATAAGCCATAATCAAAGGCGTGTTTAACATATCTTATAATACGTTTTACAGCTTTTAAGTGAGTTTCTTTAGGTTGGGACTTGGGATTGATACCTTGCACAGAGACAGACACTATGCATGATATCAGGTCTACTCGCAGTGATATAGAGTAGTGATCCAATCATTCCTCTATATAATTTTTGATCTACATCTTTCGAGAGATCTTCTTTACTAAGGTACTCATTGGTTGCCATGGGAGTGGGTTTTCCACTCGCAGTAGTCAAACCAAATTTACTAACTAGGTCTTTAGCATATTTTTCTTGACCAATAAAGATATCATTATCTAATTATTTTAATTGTAATCGTAAAAAGAAATTTAATTCATTATTAGTTTCAGTTGACTCTTGGTTTTGAGTGATTAAATCCTCTTCATCATTTATTTCTTCAAAAATTTTGAAATTTTCATCAAATGAAACATGCATTGTTTCTTCGATGGTATTAGTTCTTAAATTAAATACTCTGTATGCTTTACTTCTATTAGAGTATCCGATAAAGATACCTTTGTTGGATTTAGGATCAAATTTATCTAAGTTATCTTTTGTATTTAAAATAAAACATTTACTTCCAAAAATTCTAAAATAAGATACCTTAGGTTTCTTTGAGTAAATAAGTTCATAAGATGTCTTATCAGTTAAAGGTCTAATTAAAATTCTATTTAAAATATAACAGGCGGTAGCAACTGCTTCTGCCCAAAAGTACTTTGGTAAATTACTATCAACAAGCATAGTTCTCGCACACTCTTGAATCGTCCTATTTTTACGTTCTACTACTCCGTTTTGTTGTGGAGTTCTTGGAAATGAAAAATTGTGAATTATTCCCTTTTTATTGCAGAATTCTTCAAACTTTTCATTTTCAAATTCACCACCGTGATCACTACGGATGGTTATAATTTTTTGAGAAAGTTGATTTTGAACCCTTTTTGAAAAATTCTTAAAATATTCAAAAGTATCACTTTTATGTTTTAAAAATATTGTCCATGTAAATCTAGAATAATAATCTACAATTACAAAAACATATTTACTATTATTTATTGATAGAATTTAAGATGGACCAAATAGATCAATATGAAGTAATTCAAGAGGTTTCGTAGTAGAAATCATATCTTTTAATTTAAAAGAGCCTTTTCTAAGTTTTCCTAGTTGAGATGCATCACATAGACTATCTACTTTAAAATTCATTTTAGGGAGGCCTCTTACTAGATCATGTTTTGACAGTCTAGATAAGAGTTTGAAATTAAAATGCCCAAATCTCTTATGCCAAATCCAAGGGTCACTTGCATTTTCCAAAAGACACAAGTTATCATTTGAAATTTTCATACTAAGAATATAAATATTCTTTTTCCTAATTCCCTCAAATATAATGGTTAAATTATTATCTTCAATGTGACACTTATCTTTTTCAAATTTAATTTTATATCCTTATCTCATAGTTGACTTATACTTAGCAGATTGTGTTTCATATTATTAACTAGCAAAACATTAGTAATAATAGGAGTTTCAGAGTTACCGACTTTGCCGTTGCCGATCACATAACCTTTTGAATTGTCTCCAAAGTTAACCAGTCCTCCGTCTTTGTATATTATATCATTCAGCATATCTGGATTCCCAGTCATGTGTCTAGAACATCCACTATCAAGTATCCATTTGTTCTTTTTAATCTGCACAATTTGTTTGTTCTGGATTAATTCCTCAACTCCCATATGATTCATGAACATCAAACAATCTTAGTAGACAACTTGTATTTGAATATTGATTATATGCAGACTCAAGAGACAATGATGATCTGAATATTTCTAAACATGCATTAACAAATTTCTTAAATATAGCCATTTTTTAATAAAAAAAACTTTTTCAAAAATCAGATTATGAAACTTTTGAAAACCTTGCTCTGATACCAAATGTGAGGAATGCATAATACGGATCTTAAGGCTAGAATGAACACTAGAGGGGGGGGGGGTGAATAGTATTTATAAGAAATTACTAAATATTTTTGAGTTACTGTTGATTAGTACACAAATGTATAAATATTCAAACACAGATATAATCATAGAATCAAACACAGATGCATAAATAAAGTAAATGCAGTAAAGGAAAGAACACACCGGATTTTATACTGGTTCAGAGTTAACCTACATCCAGTCCCGCACAACTAAGTACAGATTTCCTTTCAAAAGCAATTCAACAATTACAACCCTCGATTTCAAAGTCACGAGGTACACCCTCCAGAATCACAATCCTCTTGGTAGAGATACTTGATTTTCGGGCAACAAGTTCACCCAATTGATTTCTCAAGGCTACAATTACACCTTTTCTCACTTGATTGATTTCCAAGGCTACAATCACACCTTTTACTCTATTGATTACAAAGAAAGCCTATAACTCTGAATAACACTGAGGATCTTGATGAGATAGTGACAGAGAATCAAACCAGAGATGATCTAGTTAGATTCAATGTTGATTTCGGCAGAGTGATGATAGGATTTTGAATAAGAAAATGTGGAAGAAGAAGAGAAGTGAAAAACCAAAAAATCTGATATAAAATTCATTGAAACTAACCCCTATTTATAGAAGAACAACAACCATGTATATTCATGAAAGGTTATGGCGAATAGACACTTCCTTTTGAAATTCAAATTTTTGGTCCTAACTGACACTATGTCGACATGGGGTACTAGGGCATGTCGACATCCCAAAGCATTTTTTGAAGATTTGATTTTCTTTGAAAATAACCTTTATCTTATATTAAGAACTATTTAAACTTTATAAATATACTTGACTATAGATAAAATACATAGATAAATATAGAGAATAATATATATAAAATTTTACTATAATTTTATATTTAAATCTAAGTATAAATATATTATAATTAAAAGATAGTTTAAAACAAACGAAGTTTTAAACAAGAGTTTGTTAAAAACAAAAACAAAGAATATTTTAAGGCTAAAACATCTTTTTGAAAATCATTTGAAAAGATAATTTTTAAGGCTAAAACATTTTGAAAAGCAGTTTTGAAAATCATTCTGAAGTAGTTTTGAAAATCATTTTGAAGTAGTTTTGCAAGCTTCTTTCTGCAGAATATCTCATCACATCAGGACTCGAGAACTTGTACAAAACTAGGATGTCCATGGGTTTGTAAGCCACTTGTCGTAGGTTTGTAAGCTACTTGTCGTGGGTTTGTAAGCCACTAAAAAGGTAGAAATGGGTTCCATCCCAAAAGAAAAATGGAGTGAAGATTTCACCGCTATTATGAAGTTTTAACATAATTCTAGACTCAATACTTATCTTGAAATCTTGATACTCATGAGTCTTCAATCTTTATATCTTGAATCTCTATACTGTACAGTCTTCATTCTTGGTACCTGCATGGTTAAATCCTGCATATACATATATATCTAAACTATAATGTTAGTATTTATATTTTATAATCTTATTCTAAGGTTGTTGTCATCAAAACCATCAACTCATGGACTTACAATTAGGACTAACCTCACGTCATCCGTAGTTACTTGTTATAGGCGATGACTCACATCAACCCCAAAGTCACACTGTTGGTGGCCAGATTAGCTAAGCAGACTTCTGTGTGCTTTTGAGTGACCTCGCATCCTTATAACTTAGCCATAAATCATTACATTCTCTAAGTATATTATCACACATCTCACGTATTAATTATTTATGCCTTATAAGAAATCCTTCTTATTTCACCTCTATAATTAATTACTTTCATAAGGGGGATTTAAATGATAATTATTAACCTAATTAACTACGCAATTAATACGTTATAATTATACGGTATTTACGCTAGTTTACATATATAACTATACATTTATTGATTTCCATGCGTGTAGAGATTACGCCCTAAGTTAACGTATTAAATGTCAAATCTTCCAAAATTATACAAGTCTCATTTCCACAATAACATATACCATAAATTAAATTAATATACTTGTACTTAGAATCCAAATTCAACTTGTCTTATATTTAAACAATGGAATAAATCAATAATAATGGAAACTTGCCATTTAATTAACTTTACCTCTATTCAACTTCTTTTATATAAAATTAGACAAGAGAATTTCTATTCCATTTGTAGAAATAGGCAGTGCAAATTACGAACAAAAATTTGTACCTTACACACCATTTCTTAGTCAAATCCCTTAATCAGATCCAAAGAAAGAAGTGGAATAGGAGATAAAACACATAAATTGCAAAATCCTCACAAACTCAGTTATTTTAATATAAAATAATTAAGATTCCAACCTAAAAATTGACATTTCGTTTGGGGGAATTTTGAGGATTTTTAATGTAATGTTTTCGTAATCTAAAACTCTCCAAGGCATATATCAAATCAAAATTACACTATTCAATCACTAAAATATAAAAAAAATAAGATTTCCACTCACAGTAGGTCCTTAGCTTCTCCTTCTTGGATTTGACATGCCTATAATAATGTTTTTCAGATCTCTTTATTTCTACATATACAACGAGGGATTTATATATGTATTAGATTAAGAAAATTAGAGGTTTGGAGGATAAGACGTTTAAAAAATAAACAATAAACAAGAATAGATACATAAAATTTCTTACCTTAAACCCTAATGGAGTTTTCTGAATCAATAAAGAGACGAATTACAGAGCTTCGCTAATGTTCTAAAATATTCTGTAAATAAAAGTGAGGGGACTATGATTTTATTTATAGTGATTGGAATGCACCAAAACCGTCGAATTTAAGTCGATTTAAAATAATAAAATTCCGGATGTTAAATATTGCACAAATCCTAGCCACCATTGAGCTTTATAGGTTGAAATCCTTCACCCACCGATCAACTGCTAGTGGTTGACCGGTCATAGATCAAGGGTCGACTGGTCCCCTTATATTTGAAATGTTTTAATTGTCATTGATTTATTCTTATTTTCTTCCTTAATTATAATTTAACGATAATGTTAATTTCAACATTTACTTAACCCCCAAGTATAATTACTATTAGCTTTTGAATTTCAAATTTAGGAATTTATTATTTGTTTGAATTTGAATTCTATTTAAATTAATTTAAACTTGAAACTTCAAACGTCCGTAACTTCCTCGTTTGAGTTTCGTTTTCAATATATTATATATGGAAATTGATCAGAAAATCACCACGAACACTATGACATAACTTTCATGGTTAAACTCTAACTTTTACAAAATTTCCATATTTACCCCTACCTTATTTATATTAATTTATCAATTTGTTTATTTATGGTTGATTTTACGGAGTGTTACATTCTCCCCCTTAAAAGGATTTTGTCCACGTAATCTTTTCAAGAGGCGAACAACATAACGTGCAATAAACATTCATGTTATACAATCAAGTTATCTACGCAACCATCTACTCGACCAAAAGTGCAATATGATTATGTACTGCATACATACTATAAGTTAGCTTAATCCTAGAGTGAGTATATGGTTGTGACATATAAGTATGTATGCAAACACCTTAAACATGCATAAAGATTTCTACATGAGTGCAAAGTGATGGTAAAAAGTGCAGCAACCTTTCCTACCATCCAATCCAGCAACCTCGATGCAACCAAAAACCTAATTTTGGAGAGAGAAGTTTACTAGCAAAAAAGCTCAGGATGATAGATCCTAATATTTTCTTTAGTTTCCCATGCGCTTTCTGTCGGTTTATTTCCCCATTATACTCGGACCGGCCTAATTTCTTTGTTGTGAAACTTCCTAGTTCCATGCTCCACAATGCATGCGACTGCACAAGATGCTATTGGCTCCATCCCGGTATCCCTTAACTAATCAGGCTCTCCATAACGGCTGTGTCATGAAGGCATTTCCTCAAATGCGAAACGTGAAAAATGTTGTGAACTCCTGCCAATCTATCTGGTATCTCCATACGATAAGCAAGTCTTCCTATCCTTTCTAACACTCGGAAAGGTCCAATAAATCTTAGTGCCAATTTCCCTGACTTACCAAACCTTATGGCTTTTCTAAGAGGGGAGACTTTGATAACTACCGAGTTCCCAAGCTCAAACTCCAACTCTTTTCTTCTCTTGTCGACATAGCATTTATAGCGGTCTTGCATTGCCTAATCAATTCTACTTTTTTCAAAGTATCGCGAATAAAATCTGGTCCGAGCAGAATTTTTTCGGTAGTTTCGTACTAACAATTTGGCGATTTACATGGCCTTTCATAAAGCGCCTCAAAGGGGGCCATACCAACCGTTGCTTGGTAACTATTATTATACACAAACTCAGCCAAATGTAGGTGCTACTCCCAGTATCCCTCGAAGTCCATGATGCCAACCTTCAAGAATTATTCCAAGATTCTATTCACCCTTTCTATTTAACCATCGATCTGTGGGCGGTAAATAATGATGAGATTCAACAAAGTTCCTGAACTCCTCCAAAGCTCGCTAGTGAACAAAGGGTCCCTATCACCAACAATGCTCATTGGAATTCCATGTAGTTGAACCACCTCCTTGATATAAATGTATGCTAGGTGCTGTGGTCCTATTCTCCTAACATGATTAAAATGTGAACTCTTAGTGAGTTTATCTACTATGAACCAAATAGCTTCATTGCCTCTCTGACTCCTAGGCAATGCTTCTACTAAGTCCACCAAAATACGCTCCCATTTCCAAGTCGGAATCTCCAATGGTAACAACAATCCTCCGGGTTTCTCTTTCTTAGCCTTTATTCTTTGACATAACAAACACCTAAGAACTAATTCAGCTACCCTCTTCTTCATTCCCACCCAAAAGAAATTTCTCTTCATATCCCTTTACATCTTATCTCCTCCGCGGTGAATGGTCATCTTTAAGTAGTGACACTCTACAAGCACTTCCTTTAACACACTATCAATCATTGGGACACAAAGGCATCCATCCCTTCTCATCAAGCACATATCTACTAACGTGGGGAAAATGTTCTCTCATTCTCAAGTTCCAAAATCTCCACTATCTTCTCATCTCTCTTTTGCTCAAGCCCAGTGCGATCCATCAAAGCCAGCCTAACCTTCATTACTACCAAAAAGCCATGGATGTGTTCTGTTGGTGGTTGGAAATTGAAACTTGAGAGGAACTCCAACCGCCTCCATTCATATATAGTACCTAAGGTAGCGTGCCTTCGACCGAGGACATCGACGACGACGTTCCCTTTTTTGAGGGTTTATTGTACACTAAAGTCAAATGATGTTGTATACTCCATCCACCTTTGCTGCCTCAGGTTTAAATCTTTTTGGAAAAATAAATGTTTGAGTGATTTATGGTCGTTGAACAACTTAAACATTTCTCCCAAAAGATAATGCCTTCACATTTTCAAGGAAAAGACAATGGCTGCCAATTCCAAGTCTACCTCTTCTCGTGGTACTTCAGTTGTCTACTAGCATAAGCTATTACACTTCCTTCTTCCATGAGAATTGCTTTTAATCCTGTGCTACATGCTTCTGTGAAAATTGTAAAATGTTTTGTCCTATCGAGAATGGTAAGCACATGTGCACTTGTCAATAGTTCCTTAAGTTTCTCGAATGCTTCGGTGCATTTATCATCCCAAGTAAAGACTAGATTCTTCTTAGTCAAGCGGGTTAAAGGGACTACTATTTTTGCAAAATTCTTTATGAACTTCCTATAATAGCCTGCTAACCAAAGAAAACTCCTAATTTTAGTTGCACTCCTTGGAACCTTCCACTCTTGAATAGCTTTCACTTTTGCAGGGTCCACCGCCAATCCATGCTTAGAAATGATATGTCCAAAAAACCTTACCTCCTTCTTCCAAAAGTGATATTTTGCAAATTTGGCTTTGATTTAATGCCTCCTCAAAGTTCATAGTATCTCCCTTAAGTTATTATCATGCTCTCCTTGTAAAGCCCCTGAATTTTAATTAACATTATTCGGGATTTTTAATTAGATAAATTAAATAAGATAATGTGAATAGTAGGGTGATGAGATTAATAAATCCAATGGCCGTGTCTAAAAGAATGAACTAAAATAAAACGACTTAAATAAATTAAGATGGAGGAATTTTTCCTAAGGGGTAAACTTGGAAATGGGGCTACATTTCTTAGTATATATCTCTTCCTCCACTTGAATAAATTTCCACTTTCTCATTCTTAACTCCTCATCACTTCGGCCGACCATTAAAAAGCTCCAGGAAGAGTTTAAATTGAAGAATAAGCTAAGGAATTAAAGTTGAGAAAGTATCTCATTCTCCAATTAACTAATCAAGGTGAATAATCATGTTTATCATCTTGTTTTTCTGTGTTTGGATCGGTTATGGGTTATACCCGATTCATGTTTGTGATTTTGGTTAGGATATAACCATTTAAACCTTTGTTTGGATAAGACATAGGTGTTTTAAATGTTAATGGGTTAATTAACACGTTTTGTTCGGTTTTGGTTAATTTCCCAATTGTTTTTATCTTTATATGCTTTGAAATTTTAATATGAAGAAGTATATGATATATCAGATTTTTGGTGATTTTTGGAAATTTTTCCTTAGTGATTTACTAAGGTAATAAAATTATTTAAGCCCAAGGGCTAAACAGAAAAATGGCTTCTGTGTTTATTTAAAACCGAATGGAAATTTGATTTTGGAAATATTTGGGGAAGAAGCACGGTGTTTTAAGAAAAAAGGTTGACTTTTGTATACGTTTTACTATTTAGAAGTATAGGAGAAGGTTCCTCAACCAATCAAAATTAGACAAAAAGATAAAAACATCATTTCAGTGGGCCCAGTTCTACCTTTGTCTCCAACAAGCCCGCTTTTGCCTTTTTGACGAAGTCGAAAGGTACCTTTCGTCTAAAACGAAAGGTAAACAGTTACCTTCCTCCAATGTCGAAAGGTAGGCACGGGACTGAAGGGAAGAAAAGGGCGAAGGGATGGAGAGGCTGCTTCTTTTGCTTTTGGTGAGAAATAAAAATTGTTTTCGAATAAGTTAAAGGGGGATCCTTCGACTCTATCATTTTATAAAAGACTAATTTTTTTATATATATTCAAGAAGGGGTTTCGAAGGAGATCTTCGAAAGCTTAAACCTTCAAGAGCAGCGTTTTAAAATGTTTTCCGAAAAGGAGTTTTAAAAACCTTTCGGCAAAGCCGAAGGGTAAACCTTCCGACATGGTTGGAAGTATGCTTTCGAAGGATTGGTTCCAACACCAACACGTCATTGTTTTTGAATGACTTCGAAAGGTTTATTTCAAAGGGTTTTGAAGGGGCTATCTTCAATGATTTCGAAAGGTTTTAATTTCGATAGGTTTTGATTTCGAAAGGTTTATTTTGAAAGGTTTGATTTCGAAAGGTTTCACTTCGAAAGGTTTATTTCGAAGGGTTTTGAAGGGGCTATCTTCAATGATTTTGAAAGGTTTGGTTTCGAAAGGTTCGACTTTGAAAGGTTTATTTCGAAGGGTTTTGAAGGGGCTATCTTCAATGATTTTGAAAGGTTTTAATTTCGAAAGGTTTTGATTTCGAAAGGTTTAATTTCGAAAGGTTTGACTTTGAAAGGTTTATTTCGAAGGGTTTTGAAGGGCCATCTTAAATGATTTCAAAAGGTTTTGATTCGAAAGGTTTATTTCGAAAGGTTTAATTTCGAAGGGTTTAGTGCCGAAAGGTTTTTAAAGGGGTTATCTTCCATGATTTCAAAAGGTTTTTAAAGGGGTTACCTTCCATGATTTCGAAAGGTTTATAATTGGTTTTATAAGGAGGGGGATACTCTAGGCTTTCGACAGGGTCGAAAAGTAGAACCTTTCGAATAGGTCGAATGGAAACATTCCGTCAAGGCCGAAGGGTTGGACCTTTCGGCAAGGTCGAAAGGTATGATTTTGTGATGCTTTCAAAAGAAAGATTTCCGAAGGGGATAACTTTAGATGTTTATATGCTTTCGAATGGGGATTTATTCGAAGGGTTTTAAAGGGCTATTTTAGCCACTTTTCCTTAAGTAAAATTTTGCTAATTTGAAGGGGCTACTTCGAAGGGTTATTTGCATAAAATACTTATTTTGTTTGAACATGTAAGGGGAGCCTTATATAAATTTGATGTTATTAAACCTTAGGGACACTGGGGTGGGATTACTGATTTCGATACATAGTTTGGGGTTACAAACAGAAATATGCTTTCGAAATTATACATTAGGGCTATCAATGTGCTTTTATTTAAGTTAACCTAATTGGGGCTACCAATGGGAATAGGTTAAACAGGTGGTATACCTGGGGAAAATAATTAATCATGGGGATCATGAAGTTTTATAAATAATCATGGAGATCATGATATTTCTGGCCAAGTGATGGGTTCTTGGTTAACCTAGGAAAACCATGGAATGTGAGGTAGATAGCCCATATCAAATTCTAACGTAAAGAATGTTTTGCCAAAGGTGGTTAGCCTCAGGATTTGGCACCCAAGGGTTCATAGTCATTCTAGGAAAACTATGGAGTGTGCGGTGGATAGCCCACACCATCTTTTATAAAACAATGTACGATGGATAATCTGCATTTATTTTGAATGGATTTTAGATGGATAGTCCTATTAAATTATGACGGATAGTCATTTTAAAATTTTAGAGGGGAACTCTAATAAATTGCTTTTAGATTGGATATCTAATAAATGAGTGGATGGGATATCCAATAAATATGATTTATTGCTTTATTTCATATTCTGTTAAGACTAATCATTTTGGGTGCATGGGCATAGTAAATGATTTGCATATTTCTTTTAGATACTAGTGAGGGGAAACCCGTTCCGCTAAGCGGCGTGGTCTCACTAGATATCAATTTATGATAAGAGATGATAGGGGATTATTCATACCAGACTTATTATCTGACTCGAAGTTTGTGTTTCTCTACAAACTCTCGGGTACTCAAAATTAATTGGAGTAGTCTGAGAGTGGGAGACTTTCAGTTTTGGACGCATAAGCTTCCGGAGACGTGCAGGAGGCAGTATTAGCTATATAGGAGCTATTTTGTGTATTCCGCCGTGATGTACTAAGAACTATAAAGTTCATATTTATTAGTTCTCTGATCATCATAAGGGAACATCTTCATATGTCGCTCTTATCGTATATTGTACATGTATATGTGATCTGAACGTGGTTAACGTTTGGAATTCTGTAAATAAATCTTAAATTGAAATTCATAAGAAATGAGAAATTCGGTTTTGTTGAAGTTTAAATTTTTTCATATTCTCGTGTTTCAGTGTTGCCAATAGTTTTAAGATACCGATTTTGGTCACTCAGAAATAACACCTATGGATGACTGCAGCATCCGTAGCAGTTAGTTTTGAGCCTCCGGAAGCGGGATGTTACAAGTTGGTATTAGAGCATGGTTTATGTTCTTAAAAAGGAATTTAAACCTTAAAATATTTTTAAAGCATAATCTAATGAATCTAAAATATGGTTGGGCTTGGGTAAGCGTTATAGTAACGTATGTGTACTTTTCTATAAATACCTAAGTATGCATTCCCCACTCTCTTAGACCATTCTTCTGTATCTTACTAAGATTGGATTTCTGGTAGTAGGGAAGTAAGATATGGAGGCAGGAAATGGAAGAGTGAATTAAGGGGGAAGATGCACCATAACACGTGGAAATGTTCGACCCAATACTAGGAGCAACCAGGGTCGACAGGCAAATGCAAACCCAGATGCAAATGCCAATGTTGGTGTTTAAATTCCGCTAGTTGATATGGGATGATGTATCAGTTCTTCGTGAACATGATGAAAGCTGGAGCAGCTGCGGGAGTGGCTGTAGCGAATGATGGAGGAGCTAATTCGGTTGCCCCAGTTGGCAATAATTATGCCAAGTTGAGCAGGGATTATGCTAGTCTTGGAGGAAAGCCTTTTCTGGGAACCAATGATGCAGTAGGAGTGGAGAACTGGCTATTGCATTGTGAGAGGATATTTGCAGATCTCGGCTTGATGGATATGTGAAGAGGAGACTTGCTTCCAGGCAATTGCAGGGAGCAACATTGTTTTGGTGGAACGGAGTTACCGTAGGAGAGCTAGAGGAAGACCTGACTTGGGCTAAATTTCGAAAGAGGTTCGAAGAAAAATTTCTATCAGAGGTTGCCAAGTCAGCATTACTCAGGAAATTTGCGGATTTAGTCCAGGGGGATAGATCGGTGATTGAGTATGCTACAGAGTTTGATGAGCTATCCCGTTATGGATATTCTACTGTGGATACTATCATTCGGAGGAATGATAAGTTTATCAGGGGGTTGAATCCTGAGATTGCCAGAGCAACCATGCCAAACCTCCGGGATCTGTGTCATATTGTTGTTGAGATGGCTATTCAGAATGAAGAGATGATTTCTACTTTTGGAAAGGGAAAACCAGCCGAGGTTCAAAATTTTCAGCGTAAGAAGCGGAAGTTCTTCAAGAAGAAAGGTGCTCAATCGGGGGTAGCATCTAAGAAGAGCAAGGATGATATTATTTGTTACAAGTGTGACAAGAAATGGCACTATGCTAATGAGTGTCGCTCGGGTGATGGAAGAGCAGTTGTAGTGAGACCTAATGTGAAGTGCTACAACTGTGGCCAGATGGGGCATTACAAGGACAAGTGTCCCAAGGCTGCTAAAGCTGGAAAGGGAAAGGTCTTTGCGTTGGAACCATCATCCTCTAGACCAACGGCCGCTGAGAAAGGAAAAGCTGTGATGGAAGGTATGCTTATGATTCATAGTACTTCGGTTAGGATACTATTTGATACCCATGCATCACACTCATTTATATCTCAGTATTTGGTAGATTTCTTATATCTGGAACCTTTATACCTTATTACTCCTTTAAGGGTTGTAAATCCTATAGGAGGGTATGCAACTCTGGGAATGATATATGACCAGCTACAACTTGGTTTGTTAGGTCATATATTTGCATGCAGTTTATATGATTTTAATTTTGTGGGTTTCAGGATCATATTGGGTAAGGATTGGTT
The DNA here is from genome assembly GCA_030737815.1 of Allium fistulosum. Classification (NCBI taxonomy): domain Eukaryota; kingdom Viridiplantae; phylum Streptophyta; class Magnoliopsida; order Asparagales; family Amaryllidaceae; genus Allium; species Allium fistulosum. Next base: position 75,947,726 of record CM060903.1, read on the forward strand.
AGATAGATATGATGCTAGGATATTTTTCCAGGAGGGGGAAATATCATTGAGACACCCTAATAGCCATAACCGAGTTATTTACTCAGTAAGGAGTTCGAACGGAAATGCTTATGCGTTATTGGGTGCTATGGGAACAGAAGCAGAGTTGAAGCAGGTTTATGTAGCAAGAGAGCTTGCAGATGTGTTTGAACCAGTTTCAGGCTTGCCGTCGAAAAGACCTATCGAGTTTCAGATAGATCTCGTTTCGGGAGCTGAACCCATAAGTAGACCACCTAGCAGGATGTCACCAACCGAGATGAAGGAATTGAAGGTGCAGCTAGTGGAATTGGAAGAAAATAATTTCATCCGGCCAAGCAGTTCACCTTGGGGAACGCCGCGGTATCTGTGAAGAAGCCAGATGGGTCGTTAAGGATGTGTATCGACTATCGTATGTTGAACGAGAGGACGATCAAGAATAGGTATCCTTTGCCGAGGATCGATTATTTATTCGATCAGTTGAGTGGAGCCAGAGTGTTTTCCCAGCTGGATTTGGCGACAGATTTCCATCAACTAAGGGTGGCAGAGGACAGTATTCCTTTGACGGCGTTTAGGACCAGATACGAATCTTACGAATGGTTGGTTATGCCATTCGGGCTTACTAATCCGCCAGCTTTCTTTGTGGATTTGATGAACCGAGTTTTCCGAGAGCACTTGGATAAGTTCGTGTTGGTTTTTATTGATGAGATTTTGGTATATTCTAAGAATGATAAGGATCATGCGGATCATCTTGGAATAGTGTTGGAGACGCTAAGGCAACATCAGCTGAAAGCGAAGTTCTCAAAGTGTCATTTTTGGAAGAAGGAAGTGAAGTTTCTTGGTCATGTAGTTTCCGAGGAAGGTTTAGTAGTTGATCTGAATAAGATCGAAGCTGTTAACAATTGGAAGAGACCAGAGACGGTAAGTGAGATTAGGATTTTCTTGGTCTTGCAGGTTACTACCGAAGGTTCATTAAGGATTTCTTGTGGATAGCGGCATCCTTGACTATGCTAACCAGGAAGGACGTGAAGTTTGTTTGGTCTGACAAATGTGAGGAGGCATTCCTTAAGTTGAAACATTTGTTAACCAATGCGCCCGTGTTAGTAGTTCCTGATGGGAATCAAGGGTTGGTAGTTTACACCGATGCATGTAGTACCGGGTTAGGTGCGGTACTAATGCAGAATGGAAAGGTTATTGCCTATGCTTCTAGACAGCTTAGACCGCATGAAATGAGATACCCTACTCATGATTTGGAGTTGGCAGCGGTAATCTTCGCATTGAAGGTGTGGAGACATTATCTTTTGGGAGAAAGGTTTGAGCTATTTATGGATCATAAGTCTCTACGATATTTATTCTCCCAGAAGGAGCTGAACATGAGACAGCAGAGATGGCTGGAGTTTGTTGCAGCTTATGATTTTAGCATCGAGTTTACACCGGGAAAGGGAAATAAGGTGGCGGATGCGCTTAGTAGGAAACATCAGAATGTGGTGTTAGCTATGTTGGTGGAATGGAAAGACTTGGAAGCACTGGCTGCTTGCAGTGTGCAGTTGAGGTCGACTGCTGGATCTAGTCGAAATATCGCCATGATATCTTGTTTGAAAGTTCGACCAGTTCTGATCGAACGGATTGCTTCTAGGCCGAAAGAGGATCCAGTGTTAGCCGAGAGGATTAGAAGGTTAGAAACTGGAACCGAGATTGATGACTTAAAGGACTTTATTCTTGACCGTAGGGGTTGTTAAGGAAGAAGGAACAGTTATGTGTTCCTAGCATTGGAAACCTTAGGAAGGAAGTTCTTAGGGAATGTCATCGACCGAAGTTTATGATTCATCCTAAGGAAACCAAGATGTATCAGGATATGAAGAGAAGTTTCTTCTGGGAAGGAATGAAGAGCGATGTTGGCTTATGGGTAAAACAATGTTTGAACTGTCAGCAAGTAAAAGCCGAACATCAGAAGCCGAGTGGTTTGCTTCAGCCTTTGGATATTCCAGTTTGGCAGTGGGACTCGATACCCATGGATTTTATTGACGGGTTGCCAAGGTCAAACTGGGGTAATGAAAGTATATGGGTCATAGTGGACAGATTGACCAAAAGTGCCTATTTCATTCCGGTAAGGTCAACCAGGATGACACTTGTTTTGGCTAAGTTGTTCATGAAGAACATTGTTAGACTGCATGGAGTTCCTAGTAGTAACGTCAGTGATAAAGATGCTTTGTTTACTAGCGAGTTCTAGAAGAGTCTGCAGAGTGTGTTAGGCACTAAGATCAAGATGAGTACCGCATATCATCCTCAGACGGATGGGCAGACAGAGAGAGTTAACAAGGTACTAGAAGATCTATTGAGGGCTTGTGTGCTGGATTTTAGTGGTTCGTGAGAAGCTCACTTGCACTTAGTGGAGTTTTCCTATAATAATATTTATCAGACTGCTATAGGAATGGCGCCTTTTGAAGCTTTTATGGAAGGCCATGCAAATCACCAGTATGTTGGTTAGAGACCAGAGATAGGTTGGTCCTTGGTCCAGATTTGGTGAGAGAGGCGATCGAAAAGATCGAGTTGATACGGGAAAGAATGAAGGAAGCCCAGTCTGGACAGAAGAGTTATGCGGACAAAAGGTGTAAGGACCTAGAGTTCTCAATTAGAGATAGAGTTTTCATCAAGGTATCACCAATGAAAGGTGTGGTTCGGTTCGGGAAGACCGGGAAGCAAGCACCGAGATATGTTGGACCATTTCCCATATCAGAGAGGATCGGGAGACTCGCATACCGAGTAGATTTACCGAGCAGTTTGGCCGGCGTCCATAATGTGTTTCATGTTTCTCATCTTAGGAAGCATGTTCATGATCTAGAAACTACTATCGCTCCGACGGCACTGGAGGACTTAGTGGTGGAACCAGATATGACTTTTGTGAGGCAACCAGTTCGTGTTGTGGCAAAAGATGAGAATAAGCTAAGGAACAAGACAGTCAATTTGGTGAAAGTTCAGTGGAGCGACAACATGAAGGACTGTACTTGGGAGATAGAAGACAGGATTAGGGATACTTTTCCTGGGCTATTTTAGATGGTATGTTCTATATAGGGTTTATATAGAATTTGGCTGGTAGGTTATACTAGCTTTGCCTTCAAGGGCTATATGCTTGTTGTTTTTTTTTGGCAAAGCCGACGGGGTTAAATGGTCCCCTACCATTTTATTGCTACACTCGAAAGTAGAAGGAAACACAAGTCAAACTTGCAAGAAATACGAGGGAAAACAAAGTGCAACAATCACTGGGGAAGACAAAGAAAACACAACAAAGATCTGAAATTTTAAAAGGAAACTAACAGAAAATGCCAGGGTCAAAAGCAAAAGATACATGGCAAAGGTCACGTCTAATTTCCCTCATCATATGCTTCTCGAACAAGACAGGGGTGAAGCTCGTTTCTGGTTGGAAAACACGACGGTTTCTTTCGTCCCATACCACTTTCATGAATCTTTTGACGACGAATAGGAAGAGTCTACTCGAATCACCTTTACCTCCAGTGTTATCGTAGATGTACTTCCACTGCACAACATTGTTATAACCTTTCCAGTTTTTACCTATTCTCCTGATCCAAGTCTTCCAAAGAGCATTCAGATAATCGCACTCAAAAAACAAATGCTCTACCGTCTCAAGAGAATGATGGCAGTAGACACAACCTACAGTAACAGGAACACCTTTGGTGAGAAGCTTAATCTTAGTATTGAGCGCCCTGTTCATCACTTTCCAATGAAGAAGATTGTCTATCTGAACATTATCAGTGCTCCATATGCGTCGCCTCCATTTACATTTCTCTCCAAAAGGCCCAGACAGGAAAGAGTAAGTTTCCTTGATACTGAACCTGTTAACGTTTTTACCCCACTGGACATAGCTGCTACTATCATTTGTAATATCACACTAAGCCGCCCTATTCCAAAGTTGTTGTATTCTAAAACTGGAAGTCCTCGGGAGACGAATGGTATTGCCTTGGATGAAGCTCTGAACTGTCGCTTCCTGTCTCACACCAGATTGCACTAACTCAGCGTATGAAAGAACACGCCTTCAGATAACCCCACGTCCTATCCAGGGATCGTCCCAAAAACTGATGGCAGCACTATGGTTAAGTGGGTATCGAACAAGAGGTAGGATAGCTTCCTTAAGCTTGAAAATAGATCTCCATGTCCAACTTCGTCTCCAACAAGCCCGCTTTTGCCTTTTTGACGAAGTCGAAAGGTACCTTTCGTCTAAAACGAAAGGTAGGCACGGGACCGAAGGGAAGAAAAGGGCGAAGGGATGGAGAGGCTGCTTCTTTTGCTTTCGGAGAGAAATAAAAATTGTTTTCGAATAAGTTGAAGGGGGATCCTTCGACTCTATCCTTTTATAAAAGACTAATTTTTTTATATATATTCAAGAAGGGGTTTCGAAGGGGATCTTCGAAAGCTTAAACCTTCAAGAGTAGCGTTTTAAAATGTTTTCCGAAAAGGAGTTTTAATACCCTTTCGGCAAAGCCGAAGGGTAAACCTTCCGACATGGTCGGAAGTATGCTTTCGAAGGATTGGTTCCAACACCAACACGTCATTGTTTTTGAATGACTTTGAAAGGTTTATTTCGAAGGGGTTTGAAGGGGCTATCTTCAATGATTTCGAAAGGTTTTAATTTCAAAAAGTTTTGACTTCGAAAGGCTTATTTCGATAGGTTTAATTTCGAAAGGTTTATTTCGAAGGGTTTTGAAGGGGCTATCTTCAATGATTTCGAAAGGTTTGGTTTCGAAAGGTTTGACTTCGAAAGGTTTATTTCGAAAGGTTTTGAAGGGGTTATCTTCAATGATTTCGAAAGGTTTATTTCGAAAGGTTTAATTTCGAATGGTTTGACTTCGAAAGGTTTATTTCGAAGGGTCTTGAAGGGGCCATCTTCAATGATTTCGAAAGGTTTTAATTTTGAAAGGTTTTGATTTCAAAAGGTTTAATTTCGATGGTTTTGGTTTCGAAAGGTTTTGATTTCGAAAGGTTTTTAAAGGGGTTATCTTACATGATTTCAAAAGGTTTATAATTGATTTTATAAGGAGGTGGATACCCCAGGCTTTTGACAGGGACAAAAGGTAGAACCTTTCGACTAGGTCGAAAGGAAACCTTCCGTCAAGGCCGAAGGGTTGAACTTTTCGGCCAGGTCGAAAGGTGTGATTTTGTGATGCTTTCAAAAGAAATATTTCAGAAGGGGCTAACTTTGGATGTTTATATGCTTTCTAATGGAGATTTATTCAAAGGGTTTTAAAGGGCTATTTTAGCCACTTTTCCTTAAGTAAAATTTTGCTAATTTGAAGGGGCTACTTCGAAGGGCTATAGCATAAAATACTTATTTTGTTTGAACATGTAAAGGGGAGTCTTATATAAATTTGATGTTATTAAACCTTGGGAGCATTGGAGTGGGATTACTGATTTCGATACATAGTTTTGGGTTACAAATAGAAATATGCTTTCGAAATCATACATTGGGGCTATCAATGTGCTTTTATTTAATTTAACCTAATTGGGACTATCAATGGGAATAGGTTAAACAGGTGGTATACCTGGGGAAAATAATTAATCATGGGGATCATGAAGTTTTATAAATAATCATGTGGATCATGATATTTCTGGCTAAGTGATGGGTTTTTGGTTAACCTAGGAAAACCATGGAATGTGCGGTGAATAGCCCACATCAAATTTCTAAAGTAAAGAATGTTTTGCTAGTGGTGGTTAGCCTTGGGATTTGGCACCCAAGGGTTCATAGTCTTCCTAGGAAAACTATGGAGTGTGCGGTGGATAGCCCACACCATCTTTTATAAAACAATGTATGATGGATAATCTGCATTTATTTTGAATGGATTTGGGATGGATAGTCCTATTAAATTATGATGGATAGTCATTTTAAAGATTTTAGAGGAGAACTCTAATAAATTGCTTTTAGATGGGATATCTAATGAATGGGTGGATAAGATATCCAATAAATATGATTTATGGCTTTGTTTCATATTATGTTAAGAATAATCATTTTGGGTGCAGGGGCATAGTAAATTATTTGCATACTTTTTTTGGATACTAGTGAGGGGAAAACCCGTTCCGCTAAGCGGCGTGGTCTCACTTGATATCTATGATAAGAGATGATAGGGGATTATTCATACCAGACTTATTGTCTGACTCGAAGTTTGTGTATCTCCACAAACTCTCGGGTACTCAAAATTAATTTGAGTAGTCTGAGAGTGGGAGACTTTTAGGTTTTGGACGCATAAGCTTTCAGAGACGTGCATGAGGCAGTATTAGCTATATAGGAGCTATTTTGTGTATTCCGTTGTGATGTACTAAGAACTGTAAGGTTCATATTTATTAGTTCTCTGATCTTCATAAGGGGACATCTTCATATGTCGCTCTTATCGTATTTTGTACATGTATATGTGATCTGAACGTGGTTAACGTATGGAATTATGTAAATAAATCTTAAATTGAAATTCATAAGAAATGAGAAATTCTGTTTTGTTGAAGTTTAATTTTTTTGATATTCTTGTGTTTCTGTGTTGCCAATAGTTTCAAGATTCCGATTTCGGTCACTCAGAAATAACACCTATGGTTGACTGCAGCATCTGTAGCAGTTAGTTTTGAGCCTCTGGAAGCGGGATGTTACACTCCTTTACTTTTGGAGAATACTAAGATATCATCAACAAACGCTACGATGAACTTGTTAAGTTATCCCCTAAATACTCTACTCATCAAGTCTACAAAGTATGTGGTGGCATTCGTCAATCCGAAAGGCATTACTTCACGCTTATAGAGTCCATTTGGCATGTAGAATGCGGTCTTCTACTTTCTGTCCTTTACGATCCTCAATGATGAAATCCAGTTGCCAATTCCAATTGGGAGAAGACTTTGGCTCTCACGAGTTGATCGAATAAGTCATCTATCCTATATAAGAGATACCTATTCTTCCTTGTCAACTTGTTAAGTTCCCTACAGTCTATGCATAGTCTCAATGAGCCATCTACCTTAATGGTTAATACAACACGGGCTCCCCGTTGCGAAGTATTCCATCGAATGAATCCTTTTTGCAACAGCTTTGAGATTTTCTTTTCCGACTCATGTCCTTCTTTAGGGTCCATATGCCTTAATGGTAAAGCAGCTGGTCTAGCGTCCTTCTCTAAATTAATTCTAAACTCGATCTCCCTTTAGGGTGGGAGACCTGAGACTTCCTCAAAGACATCTAGAAATTCTCGAACTATGGGTATGGATGAAAGCTCGTTATGAGATAGGCTCAATGAATACAAATAACTTGAGTCGACCGAGTCTTAGGATGTACAATGGACCTCTAAGTCTAATCCTCTATAACTCTTTAATTGTACAACCCTCCTATCGCAATCTAAAATTGCCCCATAGTATGATAACCAATCCATTCTCAAGATAAGTCCATGCCTCTTAAAATTTAGAACATACGCATTACATATGAAATCGACGCCACATATGTCTACCACTAGGTCTTTGCAAATTAAAGAGAGAAGAGTCGACCCTCCAATAGGATTAGAAAATACTATTGGCTAGTGATAAATTAGGTTTGAGGATTTAAGTGGTTGACTAAATTTCTAACTATAAAGGAATGCGATGCTCCGGAATCAAATAGGGTACGAATTGTAGCCCTAAAAATAAGTGTTATACCTTCCAATGTTGACTTCCCTTGGTCTCTACTGGGTGGTTTACTCAAAACAAGGATAACCTCAATGGCGTAGGCTTGTCCACTCGGCCCTTCCTTCGCCAACTTCGACCATTAGTTCTTGTGGTGCCATTCCTCGTGGCAATGATAAGACTTTCCCTTAAAAGCTTCCTTCGTCAGACCCACCCTACAATCTTTAGCTATATGACCATTATTTTGGCATCTCTTACACACCTTGCCCTCTTTCTTGGACTTTCCTTTCGACTTCTTATTCGCCTAATAGTTCCCCTTCTTAGTTTGATTTTGAGAAAGTCATACCTTCTCCTTCTCCACCACCTTTTCTTTCTCACTAGCCATATGCAGTAAAGCCATCTCAACCAACGTCTTGTATGTGGCGCCAACAAGCACTTGGGTTAACAACAATTTTCTAAGCGGGGAGTTTAGGCCCTTCATAAATTTTATGACCTTTTTTATAGGCGCATTGATCAAGATCATCCCGAACATGGCCAACTTTGTAAACTTACCAAGGTACTCCTTTAAAGTAGAGTCTCCATGCCTAAGCTGTATGAATTTCTCTAATTGTAAACTCGTTTCCATCCTTGACATAAACATTGACTCAAATCTATCCTTGAATTCATCCCAAGTGAAAATCCTACCAGCATTCTCCTCTGCCACTCTAAGGCTTCTTTCTTAAGGTGCCAAGCTAACATCCTCCTCTTCAGCTAATCCTCCCAACCAGCTCCTGAAATATCTTCTTGTAGTCATTTATCCATCCCTTGGACTCCATAAACCCTTTGTTCTAGAATATACTCTTCCTTCCATATTAAGAAAGTCCTTACACTTCTTGAGAAAGTCAATGGGACAAGGTGTTGCGTCGGCAGGCGGGGCAGTGGGTGCCACCCGTGCAACTTGAGGAACAGAGACTTGACCTACTTGCCCGAGGTATTGTTTTAACCATTCGAGCATCCCTCAAATGGTAGGTCTTCCTCAGGCTGTGCAGTTAAAGCGCTCGGTAGATTCAATGCGGTGGAGGTACAAAAAGTCAAAGCGGGGATACAACAAGGATATAGCGAGATATAGCGGATGACTTTAAAATAGCATATAAAACTCGTACTTAATGTTTTTACAAATATATAAATGGTAATTAAATAAAAAGTTAACATTCAATTGAATTGTTATTAATATATAAATAATTTTAAATGAAAACATGTGCGAATATACCGTAAATAAACGTAAAACTGTTATATAACATAATCAAATTTAGTAGAATATTAGATTATTTTTATTTTTGAAAATATATTAAAAATTCAATTAAATAAATTAATTTCATAATTTTTATAATGTATAAATGTCATTTTTGAATTCATTTCTTTTAAAGAAGATATAACAGAATATAGCGAGAATAACGAGATATAGCGAAAATAGCGGGGCTTAAAGCGGAAAGGCTATATTTGGGGTTGTATGGAAAAATTGTAGCGGTAGAAATTCGCTATAAGATATAGCAGGGCTATAGCGGGGTAATAGCTGGGCATTAACTACACAGTCTTCAAGCAGGGTTTCCAGCCTCATAAGAAGAATGATTATCAATCATATCAACTATCTATAGGTTGGGCTTTTAGTTATAATTTCCTAAGATAGTATTATATGCTGAAAGAAAGATTTGCCTAGTGTGTGTGCGTATGTTCAAAAATAGTGTATATATATATATACATAGCAAGGGTTATTGGAAAATATTTTCAAAAATAACAAATACACCACTCATATGTATACTTTTTCCCACTGATCGAGTAACCTAGGCTCTATACCAAATGTAAGAACCCATCCTAAAATAGGCCTAAATTCGGACCCAGAAAAGGCCCATCGAAACTTAGGCCTGTTCCAAATATAGATGTTGATTGGCAAAAAAATAATACAGAGCTATTTATCTATTCATTTAGAACTCACGACGGAAGGATAAAATATAATAGCATAAATAGCACCCATTTTATTAAAAATTCCAATGTCATAAAACCAAAATATAATGTTAACAATAACCATTGCATAATCTTGTTCAAAAATACATTGTCGTCTTCAAACGGGTACATCAGAAAATAACATAAATAGACAAATAGGCTACTGCTACAAGCTTCACTCATCGTTATCTTTATCTTGATCATCATCTCCTTTCCTGACTTATGTTATAATGAGGAGGGAGTCAGAACAATAATGTTTGGTGAATAGAAATCTCAAGCTTTCTATATCACTACTTAGGCCGTATAATTTAAATAGGGTACTTTTGGCACAGGTCCTTATTAAGTTTCAAAATTCACGAAAAGTCCTTTACTAAATTTCAGTGTAAATTAGGTCCCTGTTTTTTATTCACGATTATTGCAGGGCATGATGCAACATTTCATAAAAGTTGCTGACATTTCCGCAACATTTCTGTACATTGTGAACGTAGTGTATGAAAGTTGCTGAAATATCAACACTTATTTATAAAAGTTGCTGATATTTCGACAACATTTATGTACACTGTGAACACAGTTTATGAAAGTTGCTGAAATATCAGCACTTATTTATAAAAGTTGCTGACATTTCAGCAATAATTTTTCTTTGTTTTTACAATAAAACTTTGACACAGATAGTTGCTGAAATATCAGCACTTATTTATAAAAGTTGCTGACATTTCAGCAATAATTTTTCTTTGTTTTTACAATAAAACTTTGACACAGATAGTTGCTGAAATATCAGCACTTAATTATAAAAGTTGCTGACATTTCAGCAATAATTTTTCTTCGTTTCCAAAAAACAGGGACCCGCTTTACAATGAAACTTTGACAGGGACCCGCTTTACAATATGAAAGTATGATAGGGATGCCTTCCTAATTTCCACATTTAAATAAGGATATGTCTTTCGTATTTAAACAATATTCAAAACCATTTAATACTCATATAAGTGAAAGAGCGGGCTATCAAACAACCACTTAATGCCTTCAATCACCAAAACAGGTCCTTCGTAATTAACAATCCCATAACCATCGTTATTAATGTTTACCAATGCGAGATATAGTACCTAATCCACTTAATACCTTTTAATAGAAAATAGGCAGACTTTGACCATTTAAGTCCTCAATTGAGATAGGCTCCCATCATTTAACACCTATTCCCAAGATGAACTCGATACATGTATTTATCTAGCTGACATTGCAAGGAAATCTCTTCGGACACTTAATACTTTAATTGAAGTAGACCTTTTCGAGAGATCCTCAACTGTGTCAAAACCCAATCTCGACCATTTAATACTCCATATAATGGAAAAAGGCAGGTCCCTAAACAACCACTTAATTCCTCTAATCCTCAAAGCAGGTCCTTCGTATTATGAACCGTACCCTACGAAACGTCTAACATTGGTCCGACTATTGGTAGCCATATTAGTTGGGCGGATTTACACTACAGAATTGGGACTAACATCGCGTCATCTATAGTTACTTATAATAAACGATGTCTCACATCAGCCCTAAAATCACATTACTAGTAGCCAGATTAGATAGGTAGACTTCTGTGTGCTTTTGACTAACCTCGCATCCCTATAACTTAGTCATATTTCATAACACTCTCTAAGCATATTATCACACATCTCGCCGTATTAATTATTTAGGCCTTATAAGAAATCCTTCTTATTTCCCTCTAAAATTAATTACTTTCCTAATGGGGATTTAAATGATAATTATTAACCTAATTAACTATGCCATTAATACGTTATAATTGTATGTTATTTACGCTAGTTTACATATATAAACACGCATTTATTGATTTCTATGCGTGCAGAGATTACGCTCTAAACTAACGTCTTAAATGTCAAATCTTCCAAAATTATAGTCTTATTTCCAGAATAACATATACCATAAATCAAATCAACAGACTTGTACTTAGAATCCAAATCCAACTTATCTTATATTAAAACAATGAAATAAATTAATAATAATGGAAACTTGCAATTTAATTAACTTTACACTCTATTCAACTTCTTTTATATGAAATTAGGCAAGGGAATTTCTATTCAATTTGTAGAAATAAGTGGTGCAAACTACGAATAAGAATTCGTACCTTACATATCATTTTTTAGGCAAATCCCTTAATCAGATCTAAAGAAAAAGAATAAGAAGTTGACTAGGAGGTAAAACACATAGATTGCAAAATCCGCACAAACCCCATTATTTTAATTTAAAACAATTAAGATTCCAACCTAAGAATTGACATTTCTCTTTGGGGAAATTTTGGGAATTTTCAAACTAATGTTTTCGAAATCTAAAACTCTCCAAGGCATATATCAAATCCAAATCACACTATTCAATCATTAAAATAGAAAAACTACGATTTCGACTTCCAGTAGGTCCTTAGCTTTCCCTCCTTCTTGGATTTGACATGCATATACTAATCTCCTTCGGATCTCTTCTTTTTGATACATACAACAAGGGATTTGCATGTATGTTAGATTCAGAAATTAGAGGTTTGAAGGAGAAGAAGTTTAGAAAATAAATAATAAATAGGAATATACACATAGGATTTCTTATCTAAAACCCTAATTGAGTTTTTCGAATCTATAAAGGGACGAACTAATAGAGCATCGCTAATGTTCCCAAAAAAAATTTGTGAATAAAAGTGAAGGGTTAGGCTTTTATTTATAGTGGATGAAATGCACCAAAACCATCGGATTTAAGTCCTGGCTGCCATTGAGCTTCACTGGTCGATCCCCTTGATTTGGAAACGTTTTGATTGCCATTGATTTATTTTTATTTTCTTCCAAAATTATAATTTAACATTAACATTAATTTCAACGTTTACTTAACCTCTAAGTATAACTACTATTACTTTTGAATTTGAAATTTAGGAATTTATTATTTATTTGAATTTTAATTCTATTTAAATTAATTTAAACCCGAAACTTCAAATGTCCATAACTTTCTCATTTGAGCTCCATTTTCAACATATTTTATATGAAAATTGATCAGAAAATCACCACAAATGCAATGACATAAATTTTATAGTCAAAATTTGACTTTAATAAAATTTCCATTTTTAACCCTATCTTTTTTAAATTAATTTATCCAATTTGTTTATTTATGGTTGATTTATGGGGTGTTACAATGTACATGTCTCTAAGTTGTTCGACTAAATGTTTATGTTAACTTTTTTGGGTTTCCTATCTTACTGGTCTAATGAATTTTCCATGTATCAATTTTTTCTTTTTCCCTCGTGGTTCTTTATTTTAATTAATCATGGTATATACACTTTCTATTTAGTTGATTATGGACACCGATGGTCCTCCTTGTTCTTCCAGTCAAGAATCTTTTCTGTTCTATGATTTGGTATCTAGGGTCGACACTGAGCTCGGGCGACGGCCCAGGGTCCAATTTGAAGATGAGTCCTAAAATTTCTAATTCTTGTTTCAAAAATAGCTGCTAACTTATTTACTTTAGCAAATGAATGGAAAGTATTATGTAAGTCAATGGTAGAGCTTGTGTTTCAATGTTTGATTGGTGTAGGTTCAAGTCCTACGAATTCTAGTTTTACGGAATTATGTTGTAAGCAAATTGTAGCCATGTTTTTTCCAAAAGCCAAGCCCATGGCCCAAACTTATTACTCTAAGTTTTGTTCAATTGCCTAGGGCCCAAATTTACCTTGGGTCATGTGACAACCCGCACCTCCCGATACACCGATCCAAAGCCTAGGATGATTTTCGGACTTGCGTCGCGGCAAGAAGTACAAGTTATCGGGTTTTTAAATATTATAGAGACCGATAATATAAGGATAAAATTTAAGACATTCTACACTTTCAGATCTCACAACGAAAGACAGTAAAATATAAATACAGAAAATAACCATCTCAGAAAATATCTTAGAAAAACTTAATCCATATACAATGTTTCCTAAGTACAGTCGACGATGCTGATTCACCTCCGAATCCTGTCATTAACATCCTTATCACATCTCTTAAGACCATGCCTTGATTGATGACCCTCGTAATGTTGAGTCTACTGCCCAGGAGATTGAAACCAAACTTGCAGAACTTACTCCTTCAGTTTACAGTAGAGATGCCGGGACCTGGACGCATACGAATAACGGCCTCTGCTACCACTTTGCATGGAAGGTATTCTCAAAATGGATTTCTGATGATGAAAAGGATGAGAGGGAGATTTTCTAGTGTCTCTAAGATGAAGTGTTGGTCCTCTGCAATAATGGTGAGTTCGGTGATAATAATGAAGCAATCTTACCTGCCAAGGACTGGGATTGCAAATTTATATTTTCTTCCTGCACTCTTGAATATAGGCTTGATATTTTATCTTACGTCCGTCTTTGCACTGGAATCTAGCTTTATCTGTTATTTCTTCATGATATTCATTGTTGAGTTTGCATTCATACTTTTAGGACATTGTATGGTGTTTTGCTATTATGCTAGGCATGTTGGCTTTATTTTGTTTCTCACTATGCTATCGAGCCAGGCATGTTAGCTTTGTGTTTGTTTGTTTGGTGGCTCTCTGGGTCATGGACTTCTGTACCTTTTTATATATGTGTGTATATCTAGTACGACTATATGGTCCTTGGATCATACACCCTTTAAAACAAAAAATATAAAGCCTAATAGACATTTAATAAAATGAATAGCTACATTAGAAATATGGGTAATTCAACAAAAAATATGGGTAATTTAGCAATGAATTTTTATAATATTAGAAATATGGGTAATTCAGCAAAAAAGTTTGTGTTAAAACTTAGATGTCTTAGGAATTTTCTTAAAAATTAGAGTAAGAATGTATTTGGAAATATTAAAATTAAAAAGGAAAATTTACTTAATGAAATGCTTAAAATTAATAAGATTGAAGAAACTAGACAACTTTATTTAGCGGAGCGTAATATTCTTACTGATTTAAAAGAAGAACTTAATTTAATTTTATTAAAAGAAGAGGTAATATGGAAACGAAGGTCAAGAATTCAATGGATTAATGAAGGTGATAAGAATAATAATAAATTCATAACATGGCTAATGGAAGAAAGCACAGTAATACAATAAATTCTATTTTAGTGAATAATTTTCAATTAGTTGATCAAAGGGATTTAAATAAGGCTTTTACTAATTACTATAAAGATATATTTGGTAATAAAAACAAGAAAGAATAAACGCTAGATGGAATGAGCTATATCCTATTGAATCTAGAATTAATCTAAATGATATTGATAATCCTTTTACGGAAGCGGAAATTTGAAGGCCATTAATGATATGTCTAGTGATAAAGCTCTAGGACCGGATGATGGTTTTCTTGTTTTATTTTACAAGCATGTTTGGAATGTATTAAAATATGATTTAATTAACATGTTTAACGAATTTTATAATGGTCAGTTATAATTAGAAGATTTAATTTTGCAAACGTTATTCTATTGCATAAATAATAGGTGCTAATAATTTGAAAGATTTTAGACCAATTTCTCTAATTAATTGCTCAATTAAAATTATCTCTAAAGTTTTAGTGAATAGGCTTAATTTAATAATGAACGATTTAATTAATTGTTCACAAACCGCTTTTGTCAATGGTAGAAACATCACGGATGGTGTATCAATTGTTCAAGAGTTCATTAATTACTGTTGTAAGAATAACATTACATGTGCTCTTTTAAAACTCGACTCTGCGAAAGCTTTTGATTTAGTTGATTGAGATTTCCTTCAAGATAAGTTAATGGCTAGAGGGTTTAGTCGTAGATGGATAGGTTGGGTTATGACCTTGCTTAAAACAGGTAATTCTAGTATTATGGTTAATGGGGTACTATGTAATAAAATTCAATCTAAACGGGGTCTATGGTAGGGCGATCCTTTATCGTCTCTTCTGTTTAATCCCGTTGTTAATGTTTTCGCTAGAATAATTAAAAAAGCTTAGGGAATGGAACTTTAGGGAGTTTAGATAGTGAAATTACAAGTAATGGTCTTTTCGTTCTTTAATTTGCTGATGACACCATATAATTTACTTCACATTTACCTAAACATATTATTGCACTTAAATTCATTTTATACAGTTTTGAGCTTCTTTCAGGACTCAAAATCAACTTTGATAAAAGTTTAGTTTTAGTGTTAAATGATTTTGATAAGATTGAGGGGTTATTTGTTAATACCGTTACTAATAACACTTTTAATTTTATTTAGAAAGTTAATGTGCCGCCAAAAGCTAAGATTTATATATGGTTGATCGTTCATGGAATGTTAAATACCATTGAACTTTTAAAAAGAAAGAATTTTCCATTTGATAATAAATGTACATTTTGTAACTTGCACTTAGAAAATATTAATCATTTATATTACGATTGTAAGGATACTTATTACATACTTAATAATACTCTTAAAAGTTTCAACTTTATTTTTGCAGCTAAGGTACCTAATTGTCATTTTTACTGGAATAATTTAAGATTTAAAGTAAAAAGTGAATATAGATTATTACTTGACATGCTTTTTACTATAGTTTGTTTATTTATTTGGTTTGAAAGAAATCAGAGATTATTTAACATTATCCATATTAATAATTTGGTTATAACAACTGCTTTATTTTGCTTTAATTGGATCTCAAAACCAAAATATAAATTATTTAATAATAAACATTTTAAAGAATATATTAATAAGATTAAAATAAACATTGAATTATTTAAAAGAAAAATAAATATTTTTAATAATAATAACCCTATCATTAGCATTTATTCGAATCCCAAAGATGTTTTTGCAGAATATTCTAATGTACTTTTGATCACTGGAACATAGAGTTAGTATTATTTTTGTTGTTATATTAGATATAATAGTATTAAAATTCATATTTTATACAATTATAAGACTTTTGATATCATGACCTATGTTTCTTTACATAGAAGAAAATTGATGTTTTGTTTATTGAGATTGACTTTCATTTATCTTGCATATATATTCTTAGTTGCTCAATAGTACAAGTAATAGTTTTATTATTTGTCATCAATGCATATATATGTATATAAATTTTATATACATACATATATATACACTGTATTATTCTTACAATTTCGTTTAGTTTCTTTACAGGTATAGGTTCTGGTTGAGGTTGATATAGGACTAATATTTACAAGTTCATGGGTGTGCTGCTTACAGAGTTTCAGAGTCGCTTTTTGCAGGCTTCTTGGTATGAGAGATTTTGGATCTAGATTGTCAGAGCTAGTTGAAAAGTGTTCATTCACTAGTGAATCTGCTGGTCGATTTCACATATTCATTTGGATACATCATGGCTTATTTAGGGTACTTTTAACACTTCACTATCGGGCGGTGGCCTCGCCGGAGTTCGATACTAATGTGTAATGGGGGGGTAGCATTGCCGGATCCCATTTGAAAAGTTACCTTTGGTTATAGAGTTGTTATTTCCACTATATAGTTTTATGTTATGACACTGTTACCTGCAGGCATGTTGGCAACTCCTTTATTTTTGATGTAATATATATGTACATGTGTGCTCTCCTCTACTTTAGAGGATCATACATTTCTCTCAAAATAAAAAAATAGCTACATGAGGAATAATGTAGAATAATGGAACTCCTACGCTTAGCTCCTTTCTCCATGTATTATGCTTGGGCCAAATCAACCATTATGATGTCTTCCTATGGTAGGGGAAAATGAAAGGAGTTGGTCAGACAAAAGTTTGATGAATGAGTTACATCATTAATATGTGGCGATCCATGTAATTGTCTTCATTTATAATTTATGTGACCTAGGATGTCCTATTTGTATTTGTGAACTACTCACTAAGGTTGGTTTCATTAACCTAAGGAATATAGTTCTAAACGCACCTGCACTTTTATTAACTGGAAGATTTTCTCTAAGTTTGTGAAATATGAAAGTTTAGTGAATTGCATATAATATGGCTTGTGTATAAGACAAGTGTGTGTATAGTAATACAAACAAATGTGTATAGCAGAGTATAAAAGTAAAGAATAAAAATGAGCACAACAGAGTTTTTATATTGGTTTGGATCTCCCATCCTACATCTAGTCCGAAGCTCCCCTTCGGTGTTTTACTACTAACCAACAATTCTCACTTCACTCGGAGGAATAGGCTTATACAAAAGTGTTTCTTTGACAAGCTTGTTTTCTATACAACACGAATATTGACTGTTAGTACAATTCTTTTTATAATCTCCCTTGAGTGTTTGCGAGTGTAAGTTCTTGGATTTTTAGGAAGTAAGTTTACCAAAAATACAGGTTTTGGTTGTAATTGATTGAGAGTATGAAATCAATAATAGCATAAGAGAGTTTAAGTACTTATAGAAAATAGAGAGTGATAGTAGTTGTAAGTAAGTTCAATCTTAATCGTTTAATATATTCATAGGTAACAACGAATTATATTTCAAACAACAGGTCTTCTCGAAGAACTTTCTTTTGATCAAGAGTTGCAACTATGGGAGAAGATATGAATATTTAAAATGAAAAGAAGTGACTGTTTAAAATATGACAGTTAAAATAGTGTTAGACGTCTGGCATATATTATCAGATGTTTGGCATATATTGTTAGACATATGAGACATTTTAGGGTTTTAATCTAAAATTTCTATCAGACTTTAGCATTATGTCCCAAATGTTTGAGACAATACTGTTTGTAAAATCTGAGTTTGTTTTCAAAATTTCGCTGTGTTTTGATGATATGCTTTCGTGTGTACTTGTGATAACTCAAGGAGATTGCACAAGATATTCTAAGACCATGGTATAAATATATGACCTTACTTTCAATAGTATGATTTATTATTCTTCAGGATTGTCTTACGCCATGAT
The DNA here is from genome assembly GCA_030737815.1 of Allium fistulosum. Classification (NCBI taxonomy): domain Eukaryota; kingdom Viridiplantae; phylum Streptophyta; class Magnoliopsida; order Asparagales; family Amaryllidaceae; genus Allium; species Allium fistulosum. The sequence continues at coordinate 75,966,207 of CM060903.1, forward strand.
ATCAATGAGTGGAGTGATTTCTTATATCATATACCTATAGTAGATAAAGTATTTCTTGTATATATGATTGTAGACTTGTTTTCATTAAAATCTCAAAAGAGAAGTTCTAACATTCTCCCCATTTTTAATGATGACAACTGTACAATCTTTTTTAATGAGATTTATAAAAATAAACTCGCCATGAATATGTTATCTCCTCATATTTATGTGCACACAAATATTCTCTCCTCTTTGTCGTTATGAAAAAGGATAATGTAAATGTGTAATTCATAGAAAGAGAGCACATAATACTAATAGAAAATACCATAGGTTATCAACAAATCACAGAAGTAGTTATAAACAATATATAGTTCAACCGCATAACACTAGTTTAACGAACATCACAGTCATAAACAAATAAAACACAGTACTAGTCAACATAATCATAATGCAACATGACAAATAAAAATTACTGAGAATAGAAAGAAATTACCGATACCCGTGGTTATTGGAAGAGTGTAACGATCTGGTATTTCGAACCATTCGCATCCACACATGTTGGACTTGAATCGCTCGAAACAACAGATTGTTAATTTATAATTTATAATTGGCAAAATTCAGCATATACAGTAATTAAATCAATCACAGAATCACAGACACAGAGTAATATAACCATAAGCAGCGGAAATAGATAAATAGTTCTTCATGAAGTTACTATATAAACATCAGAGTCTGAAACAAATACAACAGAAAATCCAAAGTACATAGAAGTCACCAATACAATAGAAACTGACAAGTCTGAACATAAACAACTGGAAGTAATAGAAATAACTGAAGCTGAATAGATAAAGATGGATCTTCAAGCAAAGCTCCAAGCTCCAAAGGTGAGTCTCAAATACTGCGACACTCAGTCTGACCCGAGCATAAAGCAAAACACAAAACACTCGAGTCAGGATTAACATTCTTATACTAGTAAATTCAACTCAAGTGAAATACAAAGTAACTCAAAGGATGTTTGGGATTCCCATCCTTTAAGGATCCGTTAAACTATTTACATACATAATAAGATACGCTACATAGATAATGTCTACAGTAAAGTAAACTATTAAAATAGTGTTAAGGCGTTACCCATATCCCCCTTAACACATTTTTATATATTACCATAGTCTATACAATACCGTAATTCCTTCGTAAACTGAAGGGCTATCGGAGGGCACTCTATAGGTACGGTACAAACCAAACTCGTAGTGGGCACGATAAGGCATGTGACAAGGCATGCGAGGCAATGCCCAGGGTAGGATACTACCGTTTTTGTAACGACCCCAAATTTTATATAAATTTAAATTGATAATTTATTTAAATTTTGAAGATAATTTGTAAAATAAATTATAAATGGAAGCGAGTTTCCCCGAATCCAAATATATTTTGATATAAATCATTTAAATTTATAAGAATTGTAAAACATTGTATATATGTGTGAATATATATATATATATACGATATAAAAGTGATAAAATAAACGAATGAAAAATAAATGAAAATAAAATATATGCAAGTAAGTATAAAGACAAGTATGCAACCTAAGTTAAACTAATACAAATAACTAAAACAACATTATATACATTCAAGTATAAACAAATGAAGCTTGCAAAAGAAGCACATCAAGACATATCATCTCAGCCGAACTAAAGGAAAAAAATTATGAAAAGGGTACAACATAATAAATGCAAGACACAATGTAAAAGTATAATATGAAGCATAAAGTACACAATGGAATACTTATCAGCCATGCCCTTAGTACAACAAAAGATATCACCTTGTACAAAGTTAAATCATCATGTATAATGGTCAGCCGAAGACAAGGAAACATCTCAAGCCACCATATTAAGAAAATATCTTTGTATTGTACAAAATAATAATATACCCTGCTGTACAAAGATGATATCAACCTATACAACTCCTCTTTTATATACATCAACACCCTGTAAACCTCTTCTTTATATCAAGCCTTTTTATTTTATTGCGTCCATCTTAAACTTAAACAAATGCAAGAACAAGTTTCAGCTTCAACTGGAAAATCAAACAACTGAAAAACAAAGATAATCTCCAATCTTAAAACTTGGAATGGTCAACTCAGCAAACCTGGAATCAAGGCAGGCTCTATTTTCAAGCATTCCAGAAAGATCAACATCAAGTTTTCAAACTTCAGATCAAAAAACAAATGCAAGCTTCCACATTCAAATCATTTTCCAGGATTTAAAAATAATAATAATAGAAGTTTCAAAACCTGATCCTCTGTTCTTTGTTCTCTGCACTCACAGGTGAGCAAATCTCCTTCCTGAACCTGTTTGTTTTTGTTTGTGAGCAAACTTGAACTGTTCTATCTTTTGAATGTTTAGATTGTGTTTGAAATATATGCTTGTGAAATCGTATGGACATATCTGCATGTATGTGTATGAAGTGCTGTGGTCATGTTTGTGCTTACACATGAACAACTCTCTGTTGTTCTACAATCTCAAACCCAATAAAACAAATTTTAACTGCTCTTTATATATTCGATATTAAAATAGGATCATTGAAGGCAAAATGATGTTTTGAAGGTAAAATTATTTTTAAAAATAATTTCAAGCAAAAATATTGAATAAATTTTGTGAGAAAAGGGGATTCACAGTAGATCATAGTATATCAGACAAATTCAAACTCCTTAACTTCAAGATTTTATTGTAAAATCAAGTTTGTATCACGAATTTATGAATTTAGATACATGTCTCGGGATTTTTAAGCAACTTGATGTCGAGAATTTTTAGAATGAACAAATAATTTTATTTGGGCAATTAATGGCGGTCACGGTGATCAGGGGTCTCGAAATTGATGTGGTAGGTGGCTGATGGGCCGGTGGTTGTCAGAAAAATCGTGGGTAAAATTATTATTCGTCGTGGTGGGCGTGCGAGGTTAGCGTAGGGTTTTAAGTCAGGTTAGTAATAGGTTGAGTTCTCGTGATGGCTGCACGGTCGTGGATGGATCGAGTGCCACCGCACCAGTGCCAAACGAGGCGTGGAACATTGTGGGAGGTTCGTGGGTATTCGCGTGATCTACGATGGCCTGAGGTGATGGCGCCGGGCAATTTCCTGATGATGCTTCGCTGGGGTTATTTGGTCGTGACGACTCAAATTTGATTTCGCAATCATATCTCAGTCCTGGGCAATGGAGTTCATCGACGTGGTTAGGAGTGACTTGGGGGTGGTCAGAGTTCTGATCAGAGATGATCAGAAAGCATGTGCACGTGCACGGAGCATTTACCTGACGATCTGGAGATGCTGTTGTTTTGTTGGGAAAGAAAGTGTTTATTTGAGTTCTGTTTAATAATCTCGGGTTAAAGCACGAGAGAACAGGCGTCTCACTCGAAGTAGATGGAAGGTGGGATAAACCGAAGTCGATCTCTGGTGCGATTGCGTTTTGGCTCGGGTATTTAAGGGACTGGCTCGGGTAATTCTGCATTAGGCTCGAAGTATGGTTTGAGTTAAGTTGTGATGGGTTCAGGGTTTTAGAGATTAAATTCCAAGTTTTTTAAAATTTAAAGGGAAATTGATTTAAAATCCTTTCATAACAAAAGAATTGTTTTAATTTGTAATTTAAAGGTTTTATAAGTAGATTTTAAAAACAATTGATTTAAAGATCAATTAGTATTCATTTTAAACTTGAAATTTGAAGTGAAATTTTCAAAAGATATTTGGAATAAATGTTTTCAAACATATTAAAATGTGAAAATAAAAATGAGTTTACTTGAAGTAATGAAGATTAAGGATTTATATTCATTAACCATTAAGATAAATAGGATGGATAATTGATGATTTATATTAATTAAAATTAGTAATTATAAGTTTAAATGTATTATTTAAAGTTTAAATAATGAATTAAGTAATTAATGTGTAATTAAGAACCATAGACTAGATTTTTATTTAATTAATGGATTATTACTGGTTAATCAAGTCTTATAAATAACAATTAAAGTTAATTAATCAAGTGATTAAAATATAATTACATTTAATGTAATTAAATGTTGATTTATTTATAAAGGTGATTAATTACTTAAAGATAATTATCTAACGAAATTAATTAAGATAAAATGATTATGTAATTAACTTAAAATTTATCTAATTAATTTACTAATTAAGAATAATTGATTAAGATGAGTGATTGATTAATTTATATCAAATGATTTGTAATTAATAAATCAGAGATTGGATAACTAATTCATAAGTAATTAATTTAATTGGAAATAAATTGAATTAATTAAGATTAAACAATTAATTAATCCTGCTTATAAATGATTATTAAATGCTTGACCTTACTTATGGATGATCGTATTATATGTGATGCCTTGAATTGATTGCCATATCCGATTTGTGATATTTTGTACTGTGGATTGAGCTGTGTATGATTTATTCATTTATTTACATTTGCATATTATCTGTGAATCGGTGAATGAACGATAAGCGTTATAGTTTATATCGCTTATCAACTATATCCTGTATTTTGATCTGTGATGATTCATCGTGTTGCACTATTGTGTTAAACCCCTGGACCACACCATACACACACAATTATGGATTTCACGAGGAAATCAGTTAAGTCGCAGATTTTTGAAATAGTTTAAAAGTTGAATATTTAAAACCAAATGTTTTGGAAATGGATTGGGTTTAAAGTAAAAAGATTTTGAAACGGAATTTCAAAGATAAAATTATTTTGAATAAATTGATAAAGTATGAAGTTTAGGTAATTTGCTTTAAATTTGAATTCAATATTTGAAATTGAATTCTATGATTTGGAAACTAGGGTTTAAAAAGGCTGTTCAACTTATTAACGTGTTTATATGAAATTAAACCACTTTTAAAATATTGGTTTGAGAATTTGGATTTAACCCAAGAACCTTAACTCGTATAAATGAATCAGATCTCCAAAATGAAAACTGTTTGTTTTAAAAGAATAAAAGCTTTCAGATAAGAAATGAAATTCCAGTTTAATTAAAGGAATTTCAAGATTGAATTGAAAAATGATTTTCCGAGTTATGAATGAATTCTTTTTGAAAAGCTATAAATTGAATCTGTTTATTTTTTCAATAGATTTAAAATGATGATTTGTTTAGACCATTTGAAATGGAATTGTTTTGAAAGCTATAAGTTAAATCTTTGATTTAAAGATTTAACGAGTTGAATTGAAATGGAAATTGATTTGGAAAATCTATGAATGAATCTTTTGTTTAAAAGATTAAAGTGTGGAAAATTGTTAAACCGTTGAAGGTTGTTAAAATGAATCTTTTTGTTTAAAAGATTAAAATGGTAATTTGTTAAACCACTTAAAGAAAAGTTTTGGGTAATAAGTTGTGACTTAATTGAAATCCCAATATCCATATGTTTTTAAAGATTGCGCTCGTTATTCGGTTTAGCCGGGAGAGGAACTTGTGTCATATAACCCATTCCGAATAGTGATACGTCGTATATGGATAGCATTTGAAGACCGGTGTTGAAGACCGGATATTTTCGAAAATGAAAGGAAAACCTATCGAATGTCTCTGCACTGAGTCACGCCGGTATAGAGATTTAAATCACTCTTTTGTGATGGGAAGTCCGGACGTGATTAGAAAATTATCCGGAATTGCAAGGGCTTCTTCAGAAGTGCCTTCGGTTCTGTTCGAACTCGGAACAGACTTGTATGGTTACATGTCTGACATTACACTTTGAGATATAAAGCCGATTTCTTTCAAATACATTTCTGTTGGTGGCGGAGAATTTATTCTCTTAGCTTAACACCCTTCTCTGAGACGTACGAGCTCAGAGGTTATGTAGTTGAAGGTTATCAGCGATATATTCCCAATTTGGTAATGTGGCATGCTGAGTGTTGCTGTGTGATGATCATTGTTTGATCATTTGTGATATGATCATTTGTTTGATCATTTATCTTTGTGATCATTACTTTGATCATCTGTTGACCCAAAGCATGGCTTTGTGACAAAGCGTAGCTTTGTGGACGAGACTTCGTCAGACCTCACAACCCGAAAATGGTCGAAACAGGAATATGCAGCAAGGTTATGAGGATCGCGCCCTTTAGGGTATGCCATTTCCTTCTGGAAAAGCGTGGTATCATGGTATGAAGTCCAGATACTTACTCATGTGGACACACTTTATTATTATGTGTGATGTTGGTTAGCGAGGCCTCGGATAAAGGTCCCAAAGGACCGGGGGGTGACATATTCGTGAGTTAGCTTTTATAGGGGTAACCCGGCCTTGTGTTGGCAGAGAGCAGTTTGTCTCTCGGGACGTCCCGCCAGAGGCGATCCCATTCGGCAGGAGGAAAGGAAATTCCTTAGCCTGACCATTTGTTGGAAATCCATTTCCCAATACGGAACCTGTACGGTTTTAGTTGTAGAACCTGCCATTTACTTATGGTGGCGCCCCACTGTTTAGATGGTAGCTATAGTAGGCATACGATAATGGTCGTATGTTTGCTAAGATTAATATTATACTTTCGAAGTGTTTTCTGCACTATGCACTAATAATAATAATCCAATGATTTTGCGTAGTAAGCATCTTTGACTATCATAAGGAGAAATCTCCTCCGATTCTGCGTTTGCATTGTGTGTGTGTGCGGGAGGCCTTATGGTAGTTTCATTTTCCAAATGCATTGCGAAATTCAATTTTATTGTTGTTGTTTTAAAGATAACTGTTTTGTTGCTCACACCAGTCCCACGACTGACTCGGAGTTTATTGTTCCTTTCCTAAACTCTGGGTGCTCATAATTTTCTACACGAGCAGTCTAGAGTTGGGTTTTTCAGATATTCAGGTTCAGTTGACATTGGAGCTAGTCAGTCCTTGGACGACTGACCTTGCTTTCCGCTAGCTATGGATTGGAGCATTCGATTGGAGATATTCTATCCGCTGCCGATGTTATCTTTTCTTTCCGCTGCTATTTCTTGTATCTCTGATATTGTTGTATCATATTGTTATCGTTGTTGTATATCATACTGGATATTGTATTCATTGGATTGTATATGATATCATCTATTTTTATTCCGCTGTGTTGTTATACTTAATGGTGTTATAAGCTCCGGTGAACCAGATTCGGCGTTTGAATCTACGGCATTTTGAGTACAAGTGAAGTACGGATGCCGATTTTCGAAGACCGAGTTTTTGGGTCATTACAACGTGGTATCAGAGCTAAGGTTGAACTTTAGCTCAGGAGTATAACACATTAAGTAGCTCATTAGAGATAGAGTGAAGTAAACTCTAGAATGAGTGTATCCCTAAGATATCAGTCTGAATGTCTCAGTAAATTCTCTTGCTATCCACTGATAGTAAGTATGAGTGTAAGAAGAGGATGAGATAAGGGACAGAGGAATACGACTATAAATGGTTAATATTCTGTAACAACAAAGAAACAATCTTTTCTCTATCAATCTCTTTTGTTAAGCATTTTTCCCAATTCTTCGATAGTTTCTGGTAGATCCAGGAAGAGATTCGATATATTAATAAGGGACATAAACTCCAGATAAGCCAAAATTGTTTGTATGGATGAATTGATTGCTATGGTTGATAGGTATACTTTAGTTTTAAACTAAAATTCTGAAATCGTATCCATGTATCTATCTATTCTTTGTGTTCCGGTATATTCTACGAATGGTTAGTTATCCTTTCGAACTAACCGATGCCCCTGCATATTTTGTAGATCTGGATAATCCGAGTATTTTTGTGAAGAATTCAATAGATTCATTCTCGTATCTATTATTGATATTCTGATTTGGTAAGCCAAATGCAGAATAAACGTTCAGTTTGATTTGATGAAACATTCTTCATCTATCTTTGTGTCTCCCTGGCAATTTCGAGGATGAAATTCTTTTAAGGGGGGAAGTCTGTAACGACCCCAAATTTTATATAAATTTAAATTGATAATTTATTTAAAGTGGAAATTGGTACGAAGTGCCTAATTATATGGCCCATTTTTTTTCCAGGACACGGGTTTGAAATTATTATTTTCGAGGACAATTATGTGCGGCGTGCGTCTTCATCTTCTCAAACATCTAAATATCTTCTGAAATCGATCGTGGAAATTAGGCGCGTTCGTCTTCATCTTCTCAAACAACTACGTATATTCTGAAATATGCCGATCTTGGAAATTAGGCGCGTGCGTCTTCATCTTCTCAAACAAGTACGTATCTTCTGAAATCTACCGATCGTGAAAATTAGGCGCGTGCGTCTTCATCTTCTCAAAGAACTACGTACCTTCTGAAATCTACCGATCTTGCAAATTAGGCGGTCGTGAAAATTAGACGTATCTTGTTCAATTAAAGCGGTCGTTTCTTGTGCAATTGAAGCGGTCGTGAGGCATTAGTTTCTTCTCAAATCAAAATCGACTTTAATTGTGGGAAATCGTGAGGCGATTTTCTTCATTTGGTGAGTCTCTTTTTTATTTGCTGTTTTTCATTCTCAATTCTATTTTTTATGATGTTACTGTATGTTTCTTTTCACAGGAGGCTGTTTTCATCTATTGGAGGAAGGTTTTGTTTGATGTAGTTGGAATAATGGCTTCTGAATGGTATTGTTTTATTCTTATAACACAATCACTGTGTATTTAGCTTCGTTTGTTCATTAGTTTGCAATTAAACTCTGATTGTTTAGATGTTTAAGAATGGTGTATCAAAATTCCATTCTGGCTCTAGTAATAATTTGGCAGCCATTGAATGTGATTATGTGTTTTAAAGACCATATTGATCTTAGTGTGTGTTTGTTATGATAATTTTTTAGCTCTTCTTTTTCACCATTAAGTATATTTTTGCAGATCATCTTTTTCACCTATGATTTTTCAACAATGTAAACTTGAATAGGTACAATCACAATGAATGTTTTTCTTCCACGTGTTCCACTGTTGTAATCAGGTTATCCCAAAGAGTGATAGTGATCTGTAAAAGATAAATTGTTTTATCTTTTTTCAAAAAGTGGTATATAAAATGATTTAAATGGTTTTATGCTATTAGTTTTTATTTAAGATCAGTTTTACATAGTTATATTTTCCACTGTTGTAATCAGGTTATCCCAAAGAGTGATAGTGATCTCTAAAAGATAAATTGTTTTATCTTTTTCAAAAAGTGGTATAAAAAATGATTTAAATAGTCTTATGCTATTAGTTTTTATTTAAGATCAGTTTCACATAGTTATATTTTTTTTTACATTTTTTTTGCAGGTGTGATTCATCTGTTATAGTTGTGTTTGATTTCAATAACAATTGTTTTAGTGCTCGTTTTGGATTGGATGCTTCTATTTCTTATGTTAGGAATAGGATTTGGGAGTAGTGGAATAATTTTACTCCATTATGCTTTGATATTTTTTATATTCGAGAATCAAAGACTACCTTTATTGAAACGGATAGTGATCTTCAAGCTATATTGTGTTTGTCTTGGTTTAAAAAGGAAGAACTTTTGGTTTTTTTTCTACGGCTGAAGAATGATTCAATGGATAATTTTGTTGGTGAAAGTAGCAAGTCTGGTTCAGTTGTAGGTGTTGAGTCAAGTAATAATATGTTAGGTTATGATGATGATTTAGATTTTGGTTTTACTCAACAAAAGGATTTACATGAGTTGTTGAAGAAGAATTCAAATATGGAATTTTTTACTGGCGTTGGTCAACAGTTTGATTCTGCTATTGGATTCCGTAGAACAGTTAGTGCTTATTGTTTGAAGAATGGATTTAAAGTACAGTATATTAAGAATTGTAAAGAACGATTGACAGTTCGATGTGCTGTAGCTAGCTGTCCTTTTAGGATTCATGCTTCTTGCAAACTGAAGCAATTGGACCAACTATTTGTTAAAAACATTAACTTGATTCATACTTGTGGTGGTGGATTTCGTTCCCTTAGTAGTCCAACCATTAATATTGATCTTGTGAAAAGTTTAATCGTCAATCAAATTCGTGATGAGCCAAAAAGAAAAACCAAGGATATCATTAAAAGTTTTAGAAGAGATTATGATGTGGAGCTAAGCTATTACTTTGCTTATAAGGGTAAGAAATTGGCTATGAATGATATTTTTGGTGATGAAAAGAAATCTTACAATGAATTAGTTTGGTATTTGAAGGCATTGGAAAGAAATAACCCAAATAGTTATTCAAGTATGGATGTGGATTCTGAAACAAATCAATTTGAGAGAGTTTTTGTATGTTATGAGGCATGTATATTGGGATTTAACTATTGTCGTCCTATGGTGTTTTTGGATGCTACCTTTTTGAAAGGGCGAAGTGGTATTTTGATGGCTGCCACTGCGAAAAATGGGAATCAAGGTACTGAATTTTTTTTTGCTGTTGTATTTATGTTACATAGTACTGTTTCTTTAAGTTATTGTTCTACTGAATTTTATTGTGTACATACTGCATTTTGTTCAAGTGATTAGTCTACTGTTATATAGTACTGTTTCAAATATAGTGCATTTGGTTGTTTCAAAAATGAATTCAAACTGACAATTTAATTCAACTGAAAATTAATGATGATTAATGTTGGTTGTTTTTTTTATTTTTATTTTGATAGATACATAATCTAGATGTTTTATTTTTTTCAGTTTATCATGATACCTACTGCTTATGCTAGATTTACCAGAATCTGTCATATTTCAAACAATAAATGCATATATGTTTTTATCTCTAACATCTTCAATCTAGTTGCACTAGTTACAAAGTAGGTACAATTGTTCAATGGACAGTCATGCTCTTCTTATTGTAAATTTGATCCAAAACAAATACTGTAAAAGATATAATGTTCTTTAATTTGATATACAAAATGTTACTGTATACAGGAGTTAAAAAGGATAAATGCATTTATCTTTTAATATAAAGAATTAAATAACATATTAAGCCGTCATTATATATCATAGATACTACTACATGTTGAACATATTTATCATTTTTATCTTTATTTGAAGTTCTTACATAAGGTATACAAATGATTTAAACAGCATATAGAAAAGATAAAAGCATATATGTTTTAGATGTTTGAATATTATTCTTTGTATTGTATGCATGAATTATGTATCATATCTTTGCAATTTCTACCCTTTCTGCGTAGACTACACATGTGATTGTCTACTATTAGATAATACTGTTTCAAATATAATTTTTTTTACACAAAAAGTGAATTAATTTTTTGTTGTTTCAAATGTAATACATAAACAGTGAATTATTTTTTTTTGTTTTTTTTTCCAGGTTTTTTCCCATTAGCAATGGCTCTTGTTCCCAAAGAAAATGAAGAGTGTTGGAGTTGGTTTTTAAAACACCTAAAGAATGCTCTCAGTTGTGATAGAATATTAACTTTTTTAAGTGATAGACACTGGGGTTTATTGTTAAGTATTCCAAATTTTTTTCCAAATAGTCATCATTCTTATTGTTTGCATCATATGCAAAATAATATTGCTAGCATTGTGAAAAGTGTTTGGGTAGCTCATTTACTTGAGCGTTGTGCTATAGCTTCTAATCATCATGAGTTTGAAAAAGCCATGTCCAAGTACAAAGAAATTGGAGGTGCCAAAGCTATACAGTACTTGAATGATAAACCATATGATCATTGGGCTGATTTGTTTTTTCCGGGGAAGCGATATGGCGAAAATAAGTCCAATGTAGCTGAGAGTTTTAATTCTTGGATTTTGGATGAAAGAAGTTTGCCTGTTACTGCTTGTCTTGATGGAATTAGGGTAAAACTGATGATGCAAATGTCTAATCATAGAGAAGAGGCATCAAAGTGGACTAGTGTGCTATGTCCAAAAATGGAAGCTCGTTTGTTGAAATTGAAGGAAGAAGGATTTGGGTGGAGTGTTTCTAAATCATCTAGGTATTTATTTCTATATTTTTACATGATGTTCATAGTTTCTGAAAAAAATGATAAATGCATTTATTTATTTTCAACTTGCTATGTAGCCTGTGTTATGATTTCATTTTGTTGGTATTTATAAATTTTAAACCCCTCTGGATCTTTTGAATCTTGACAGTCGCGGCATTGTAATTAACACTGTATGTAATTCTTAGCTCTTTCATTATTTTCGTCTGGATGAGTCTGTACATTTTACTTATGGTATATTAGTTCTTGACTTGGACAATCCTGTTGATATTTTTGGAAAAGTCAAATCTGGTGCATCAAGGGAATGTTTTTAGTCAATTCCACTTAATCAGTGGATGCCTGACCCATTGAAATCACTGTCAAGGTTTACTGGTTTTAATTCTTACTATAACCTTTATGCTTTCTTTTTTCTAGATTGGTTATCATTTTTTTTAAAAAGAAAGTCAAAATCAAAATTTACATAAGATATACTTTCTCTAAAGAATATGAACAGTATGCCTGTTGTTATTTGTTTTGGTTTATGAGTCTTATTTTTCACTATTAGTTCTATGCACATGAATTGGGTCTTATTTATTAGATAGATTAGAGAGAATATATATAGTGCTAATAATCATTTTTTGGAAATGCAATCTGTGTACATATTTTAACTGTTTTTAATTTTACATTTTATAGGTATATTTTTGAAGTTCATTCTCCAACATCTCAAAAGGTTGATCTTAAAAATCGCATTTGCAGTTGCAATCGATGGAAAGTGACAGGTTTTCCTTGTGCGCATGCTTTGAAGTGTATTTCTTTAACCAGAAATTCTGTTTATGAATATATTGAGAATTACTTTACTGCTGAGTATTATCGAGCTTCATATTCACATTTGATCAATCCTATTCCAACTTTTGATAAGGAAGCAATTGAAGTTGAAGAATCATCTATTGTTCTTCCTCCTAAGCCTGTTCGTGGAGCTGGTAGGCCTAGGATGAATAGGATTGAAGGGGCTGACTTTCATGCTAAGCAAAACAGATGTGGAAAGTGTAAAAAACAAGGACATAATAGAAGAGGATGTTCTTTGAATATTTGAGTTGATTGTTTTAGTCCAATGTATTTGATTCGTTGTTCTATAAATACTCTGACTTGAATAATTGAGTTGATTGTATTAGTCCAGTGTATTTGATTGATTGGTTGTTCTATGAATACTTTGACTTGAATAATTGAGTTGATTGTATTAGTGCAGTGTATTTGATTGATTGGTTGTTCTATGAATACTTTGACTTGAATATTTGGATTATTGCATATGTTGAATTGGATATAATCTGATTTTGATTACTTTTGGTTGTATGCAATTGTTTATGAGTTTCTGCTTTTCTGGTAGGCACTGTGATGGTTGTCGGTAGGTAGTCAGTGTGGAATTGGTAAGATGATGGTTAGTGAAGAAGAATTGTGGGTTGTGGCTTCTCTGACAGTGTTGAGTGTGGAATGTTGCTGCAGTTTGTATTGAATGAAACAGTGGTGTAGTAGTATTTGCTTGTATGGTCAGAGAACTGTGAAGTTTATAGGTTGTGAATGGTTTGGGATGGAAGTATGGTTAGTAAGTGAAGTATGACAGAGTGGTATTTGGACTTTTGTAAAGGAGGAGGTGTTGTAGTTAAGAAGTGAGGCAGTGGAGGTTGGCAGTGAAGTAAGTAGTAGTCAGAGGCACTTGAAGTTGTGAATGATGAAGGTGGTAGTTACTCTTCTAACAGGAAATGGAAAGTATGGAAGAACTATTGTTTGCAATTGTTCTGTTTAAAAAGATAAATTGATATATCATTGGCCTCAAACAAGCTTAGGACCAAGTATATTTGCGGTCATTGATTTAAATTTTCTTTGTGCAGAAATATTTGTTCAATTTTGTTTGTGCAGAAATATTTGTTCAATTTTGTTTGTGCAGAAATATTTGTTGATTTTTCATAACGGTGGAATACCTATCCATCTCCAATAGTTATTTATCTTTTTGTAATAACTTCTTTTTTCAAGAGAGCAGTATTCAACCAGCATTCCTTCTTCCCATTCTCACGCATCATCACTTTCATCATTCATTTCCACTAACATCTACCCTTCTGCCTACAACTGACCAACCTTGCACTTGCCACAACCTAAAATAGCTCACAGGACTTCCATCACCTCTCAGTGCACTGCAACTCCAATCACTATCTTCAAACTTCTGTCATTTGACATAAAACATCCTCAACACCAACAGAAACGACCTTTATAACCTGAAATTCACAGCAACCATCAACACTAACTACATAACACTTCCATCCACACTATCTTCCTCATCCTAGCAAATTACTTAACATCACAGTAACCTTCACATTACACAACACACTCTGTATTATACAGCCCAATTTTTTTCTAGGACACAACATGAATGTATAGTCAGATTAAAAGGTGATAGTGCAAACAAGTGCACAACATACACATAAACAAACTCAAGTCTACAACATCTGTAAGTAGGTTTTACAATTCAAATAATATGGCCTAAGTCAACCATTACAAATTCATCAGTCAAATAAAATTTTAACAAATGTATGATAAAAGGACTGTTAGACATCAAAGAATTTGTTGCTATCATTGTCAGTTCACATCTTTTGTTGCTGAAGCTGAACTGCAGAATTTTTCAATTGTCCAGCAGTATGGTTCATCAGAGAGAATTTGTGCAGTTATCTGTGCTCTAAATGCGTTTACTTGTTCTAGACTGATTTTTGATGTTGTGTCCATTCCTTGTGCTAACTTTTGGATAAACATCATTACGAAAATTCCACAGTCGAACCTGCATTTTTTAAAATTTTAGTTATTGTGTAACATTCATCGTTGTATAAAAATCTCCAGTATCAGTGATTATGAAAATATAACTAAACATGTACTTATATCCATTACATCAAAAGATAAATGCTTCTATCTTTTTTAATAGTTGAATAAAGTAAGATCTGACACTTAATATTTTATGAAGAACTCTTTAATTAATTTCATTTAACAATAAACCAGCTCCAAAACAACCAACAACTTATATCATTTACATAAAAACATAAATGCTTTTATCTTTTCTATGTAATAACTAATATCATGAGAAAAACATCAAATACCTTGAATGCATTAGATAATGTACCATATGTATTAGTGATTATGAAAATATAACTGTAAATGTACTTAAATCCTAGGTAAACATTTTTAATCAGTGATTATGAAAATTACCCGTTGCTTTGTTGAGCACAGTTAATATTTTTAATCAATGAAGACTTTCCCAGAATTGTTTTCTCGCCTGCGTCCTGTAAGTCTTTATTGATTTTGTTTACCGCTGCTTTGTACCAAATATATATATATATATATATTTTTAATAATAATGATAAATCTATTTATCTTTTTTACTTTTAGTGTATTTTACTTACCACATTAATAGCAAACCTTGAATGTCCGCTTCTTAATGTCTTAGATCTTGTGGTCAAGTGTAGAGAATCATAATGGTTCCATGAACACGATTCCACTACTAGCTCTAGCAAGCTCCAATGTCCGTTGCCATGTATAGGAAATAATATATTGCAACATAATGGATTTAGAAGTGCTTGTTTAATAAAAGGATTAAACATATTTTTTTTGATCTTTTCCAGGTTTCCATCTGTTGCGCTTTTCTGTTAAAAAATAATTTCAAAAAATTTATCTTAGAAACAAATTAAATTTTACATTATAGTACACTTACTGTCATTGTTGTGTTCACATATATAATGCTAGAACTTTGTTCTAAAAATTTTGTTTTTCTGAACCAAAACCAATCAATAACCTACATTTCCAAAAAAAAATATGGATTAAGAATAGATTTTATAATGAAGCAAAGAAAAGAATTTATAATGACGCAAAGTATAGTTTTTTGTACTTACTTGACCAGAAATATATTCTCCATAGAGAAGTTCTTCTATCATACTTTTTGTGATGGTGATGAAGTTTTCATCGTCACAAGTAAATGCTTCATCACTAAAAAATTAAGATTAGTATGTTCTGTGTTGTATGGCACTTACAGTATAAAAGAAAATTAATTAAGATTGGTATACTGAAAAAGTAAGATTAGTATGTAATGAAATATTTTTTAACAAAAGAAAATAACAATAGTACATACTGTACAGGAATTTTATGAATTGTCATACTGTACAGGAATTTTATGAATTGTACATAAAACAGCTGACAGTACATTAAAAAGATATTTTGTTTTATCTTTTTTTAGTTGTCACTTGGATTATTAACTAAAATACAGTGCATTAAAAAAAGTAAGGTTGCAAATAAAAATACTTGGTGCTGACAATAATAGGTGCTTAAATAACTTTTTTTATCTTCATGAACATCAACCAGCAAACTATTCATCACCAAAAATTTCTTTTTTTTCTTCAGATTTTAATAAATTTCAACAGCCTTGGATTGTCGATGATACAACCCAACTACTTGATAGAATGACTCAATTTGGCAATTTTTAAGTTAAACTGAGTCAATCCATCAAGTCGCTGTGTAGTACACCAACAATACAAGGTTGTTTATTGAATGGCACAAGTGACAAATTGTTTATTAACTCTGATTAAACCATAACTTAAAAAGTTTACACATTATCGGATGTTTATTGAATGGCACTACCAAACATGACAATGTTAAAATGTTTGCATATTATGACATGGTTAAAATGGTTGACAAATTTGTGACTTGTACATTAAACATATGACAGTACATACAAAAGATAATCAGTTTTATCTTTTTTTAATTGTCACCTTCAATATTAACTAAAGGATGGTACAGATCTACCATAAGTTAACCAAATATTAATAACGGGTTTAAGAAAAATATATTGTCATACTCTACAGGAATTTTATGAATTGTACATAAAACAGCTGACAGTGCATTAAAAAGATATTTTGTTTTATCTTTTTTTAGTTGTCACTTGGATTATTAACTAAAGTACAGTGCATTAAAAAAAGTAAGGTTGCAAATAAAAATACTTGGTGCTTACAATAATAGGTGCTTAAATAACTTTTTTTATCTTCATGAACATCAACCAGCAAACTATTCATCACCAAAAATTTCTTTTTTTTCTTCAGATTTTAATAAATTTCAACAGCCTTGGATTGTCGATGATACAACCCAACTACTTGATAGAATGACTCAATTTGGAAATTTTTAAGTTAAACTGAGTCAATCCATCAAGTCGCTGTGTAGTACACCAACAATACAAGGTTGTTTATTGAATGGCACAAGTGACAAATTGTTTATTAACTCTGATTAAACCATAACTTAAAAAGTTTACACATTATCGGATGTTTATTGAATGGCACTACCAAACATGACAATGTTAAAATGTTTGCATATTATGACATGGTTAAAATGGTTGACAAATTTGTGACTTGTACATTAAACATATGACAGTACATACAAAAGATAATCAGTTTTATCTTTTTTTAATTGTCACCTTCAATATTAACTAAAGGATGGTACAGATCTACCATAAGTTAACCAAATATTAATAACAGGTTTAAGAAAAATATATTGTCATACTCTACAGGAATTTTATGAATTGTACATAAAACAGCTGACAGTGCATTAAAAAGAAAAGAGAAATGCTAATGGCCCAGTTTTGTCCTTAAAAATAATTAGTTTCAACTTGAGTCCCAGGTTCCCCAATTGATTGCCCCGCAATAATACCTACATCTTCCCCCAATTCAACCAGATCGCCGTGAGTGGAACTTCTACCATAACATAATTCAATTGAGTCAAAAGTAGTTTAGTTACTTACTTGTTTCGTCCAAGAATTTTGAATTTTTTTTTGACAATTTCTTTTTTTTCTTCGGTAAGATATTCGAGTAGTGGACATTTGTTAACATTCTTTGGCTTCTTCTTCTTTTTTGGTTCTTTTAGGACAATATCTTCAACAACAATTAGATTTTCAAAAACATTTTCTTGAGCAGGCTCTTTCAGATTGTCAGATTTTAAACTATCTTGTGTCTGCTTTTCTACTATGAAACCTTGAGTTTGCATAATATCAAAAGTTGGAAAATTAGCAGAACTGTTTATGTGAATCATACCAACAATTTTTTTTACCTTTTTGAGCTTCAGTTTTTTGTTGAAATTATCTTTTTCCTCCACTTCATGCTTTTTTAATTTTTCCAATTTCTGAAGCTTCATTTCAAGAATTTGGATTCTATTTTCAGCTGCTTCTCTTAAACATCTTTCCTCCTTTAATTGTTCTTCAACATTTTTCATCTCAGAGCACAAAAAATTGACTTTTGATTGTAGCTCCATTATGTTATCAGCAGATTCCTTTTCAGATTTTCTCAAACTTGTGTCTTCCTGGTACTCATCTAATTTCCTTTTGTTGTTTCGGTCTACTTCCACTTCAATAGCTTTTATTTTTTTGGAAAGAATTTTTTCTTCTTCTTTTGTTACATCTACAAATTTTTTTAAAATCTGCAATGAATAAATTTAAAGTTAAGCTTTCATATATATTGTCATTGAAGTACTAGACAAGTTAAGCTTGCACATTAAACATATGACTACTAACATTCTACAAAATTGCTTTCGAAAAAATAAAAAAAAATGTACAGTTAAAAAATAGCATACTTTGTCATTGTCAACCTCAGTGAGGTCCAAATCTTTCAATTTCGATAAATCCCATTTTCCCATTCTTGGGATTTTTGTTTGCAGATTTTCCTTGTCAGCAACTATTTGTGTTCGTTCACAAATCCAATACTGCAAGAAAAAGATAAAAGCATTTATATTTTTGTATTAAATATAAATTTGAATATATTTACATTTAGTTAAAATTATGAAAGCATACCAGTAACACCATAGTGCAGCCTGGTGTACTTCTAGGGTCAGCATGATACTTTTTAACATTTTTCAACACATTTTCACATATCGCTCGCGGCCAAGAAATTGAATTTAATTTTTTTAAGTTCAGCAACTTCGGCAAGAATCCCCATTGCATGTAGCTTTGGTTGTTTGGAAATAGGAAAGTTATAACTAGCAGCAACAACAACAATTTCACTATATCTTCATTTCCTTTTTCTTCTTCTAACAGTGTATTCAGTCTTTTAGTTACTGTTTTTTGGCTAATTATGTCTTCTTCTTCAAAATTGGCAGTTAAAAAATTAGAGAAACTTTCCATGGATAAGGCTTTGTTAGAAGCTGGTATAGGAAACAAGTCCTCTCCAGCTATTGGCATTCCAAAAATTAGACTGACTTCTTCAGGAGTAATTTTGAGTAATTTGTTTCCAATTGTGAAAGCATTTTCTTTTTCATTAAAAGAAGTAATGATATCATCTAAATTTGAAGCACTTTTCCTCAAATCTTGTCTTGTTATTGAATCACTAAGAAAAACGTTGAAGAAGTTTTTGAAAGGCGTTTTTTCTAAAAAAGCTTTTGCTTCCGGTGAAAGAATGTGTTTCTCCTTTATAATTGACATCACCTTATACACTGCATCCAAATTACATCTATAAGTACCTGTGTACTGCCTTTTTTGCTTCTTATCTATTTTCTTAATTTCATACTGATCTATATCATCCAAATCAGTACTGTCTTCTGCTAGTTGCTGTGAAAACGTTTTTTCATCATCAGATATGAAGTTTTCTTTTTCATTCACATCAGGTAATTCTTGTGTTGGTGCACTTTGATTCTATATTTAGGAAAATCAAAAAATAAATTAGAAGGTAAAAATAACAAGATTATCAAAAAAATATCTTACTACACAAAAATTTGAATAAAATGATAATATGTTTTATCATTTACATTATTTTGTATTTTTTTGAGGTTAAGATAATTTTTAGTACATAAAGTACCTCTATTTAAAAAAATAAAAGATAAAGCACTTTTTTAGTATATAAAGTTTTTTTTTTTAAAAAACAAAAGTATAAATTGAATCCAATAGGTTTTGTTGTAAAGAACAAATGTTTGAATTTTTTTTAGACCTATTTCAATCATCACAGTTTGAAAATTTCGCATTCTCTAATTTATAATTTAGACCAGTGAAAGATAAATGAACATTCACAACTGAAAACCAACAAGATCTATTTGATGAAATGAAAATTTACAATTAGAAAGTTTCAAAGTATATAAAGATAATGTGTTTTATCTTCATCACCACAATAGCCTTGAAGTAATTACATGTACAACATGTATGAATGCAACATGAAAGCTACAACATCAATGAATATTCAGATTCAAAAGTGACAGTGCAAACAAGTGCACAACATACACAAACAAATGCACCATAAAAACAACTCAACATCAATGAAAATGAAGTAACCAAACCTGACTGAAGTGTTCGAACATTACATATATACATGTATGAAACATCAAGTGAATTTGCAACATCATACACATTGAAACCAGAGTCCAATGCAGACATGTCGACAAGATGAGAATGCAAGTGTAGACAAGCTAGATGATAACTGATTGCAAATAAAGCAACAAGTCAAGTCAATGCACATCAACCCAATACAAAATATATGAAGTGAATGCAGAAACACACACACACACACCCGCATGTATACGTAAATGTAGTGACAGAATAGCAGACTAACCAAGGTAAACAATGTAAGCTCAAAAAATTTAGGTATTTTTATTTAAAATATGGAATCTAGATTCCAATTTATTACGTATATACAAAATGAAGATTAGAATTAAATATTATGGGAAACATAAGTATGAAAATAATTACCAATGGAGTTGTAAATGGTGATGGTCTTTGGTTGTGTTCATCACAAAATGGACTGGAAATAGGTCTTATATTTATGCATTGGGTTCCACCTTCGTTTATGAATATGCAAGTTGTTTTTCGAATGAATATCTTAGACTTAGAAGACCTTGTATGCATTTTTACGCTGCATAAAAAATGTCATATATAATGAAATGTTAGACAGAGTGAAGAACTATTAATTAATATCATTTAACAATAAACCAGCTCCAAAACAACAAACAACTTAAACCATTTACATAAAAACATAAATGCTTTTATCTTTTTTACCTAGGGTTTAACATATCTGTATATTATATGTAGTAACTAATATCATGAGAAAAACATCAAATACCTTGAATGCATTAGATAATGTACCATTTGTATCAGTGATTATGAAAATATAACTCAATAGTGTACGTAAATCCTTTACATCAGAAGATAAATGCTTCTATCTTTTTAAATAGTTGAATAAAGTAAGATCTGACGCTTACTATTTTACGAAGAACTCGTTAATTAATATCATTTAACAATAAACCAGCTCCAAAACAACAAACAACTTAAACCATTTACATAAAAACATAAATGCTTTTATCTTTTTTACCTAGGGTTTAACATATCTGTATATTATATGTAGTAACTAATATCATGAGAAAAACATCAAATACCTTGCATGCATTAGATAATGTACCATTTGTATCAATGATTATGAAAATATAACTCAAAAATGTACGTAAATCCTTTACATCAGAAGATAAATGCTTCTATCTTTTTAAATAGTTGAATAAAGTAAGATCTGACGCTTACTATTTTACGAAGAACTCGTTAATTAATATCATTTAACAATAAACCAGCTCCAAAACATGTACCTAAATCGTTTACATATCGATGAAGAAACATTGATGTTTAACTGAATAATGGCAGAAATCTTCGATCACAAATTGTCTAGTCGTTTAGAAAACTCTACTTTTCGATTTTAGATTTTGATTTCGTTTTACTGGGTTCTGAAAAAGGAAAAGGAACGAGAGAAAAAGTAACGGAATGGAGGGATAAAGTAACAGACGTAAGGTGTATTAACTTTGGTCCTAGAAATAATTATTTTAAACTTGTGTCCTAGAAACTTATTGTTTGATGGAAAGAGGCCCTTATGGTAAAATTTCCCATATTTAAATTTTGAAGACAATTTGTAAAATAAATTATAAATGGAAGCGAGTTTCCCCGAATCCAAATATATTATGATATAAATCATTTAAATTTATAAAAATTGTAAAACATTGTATATATGTGTGAATATATATATATATATATATATATATATATACGATATAAAAGTGATAAAATAAACGAATGAAAAATAAATGAAAATAAAATATATGCAAGTAAGTATAAAGACAAGTATGCAACCTAAGTTAAACTAATACAAATAACTAAAACAACATTATATACATTCAAGTATAAACAAATGAAGCTTGCAAAAGAAGCACATCAAGACATATCATCTCAGCCGAACTAAAGGAAAAATTATGAAAATGGTACAACATAATAAATGCAAGACACGATGTAAAAGTATAATATGAAGCATAAAGTACACAATGGAATACTTATTAGCCATAAGTTAAATCATCATGTATAATGGTCAGCCGAAGACAAGGAAACATCTCAAGCCACCATATTAAGAAAATATCTTTGTATTGTACAAAATAATAATATACCCTGCTGTACAAAGATGATATCAACCTATACAACTCCTCTTTTATATACATCAACACCCTGTAAACCTCTTCTTTATATCAAGACTTTTTATTTTATTGCGTCCATCTTAAACTTAAACAAATGCAAGAACAAGTTTCAGCTTCAACTGGAAAATCAAACAACTGAAAAACAAAGATAATCTCCAATCTTAAAACTTGGAATGATCAACTCAGCAAACCTGGAATCAAGGCAGGCTCTGTTTTCAAGCATTCCAGAAAGATCAACATCAAGTTTTCAAACTTCAGATCAAAAAACAAATGCAAGCTTCCACATTCAAATCATTTTCCAGGATTTAAAAATAATAATAATAGAAGTTTCAAAACCTGATCCTCTGTTCTTTGTTCTCTACACTCACAGGTGAGCAAATCTCCTTCCTGAACCTGTTTGTTTTTGTTTGTGAGCAAACTTGAACTGTTCTATCTTTTGAATGTTTAGATTGTGTTTGAAATATATGCTTGTGAAATCGTATGGACATATTTGCATGTATGTGTGTGAAGTGCTGTGGTCATGTTTGTGCTTACACATGAACAACTCTCTGTTGTTCTACAATCTCAAACCCAACAAAACATATTTTAACTGCTCTTTATATATTCGATATTAAAATAGGATCATTGAAGGCAAAATGATGTTTTGAAGGTAAAATTATTTTTAAAAATAATTTCAAGCAAAAATATTGAATAAATTTTGTGAGAAAAGGGGATTCACAGTAGATCATAGTATATCAGACAAATTTAAACTCCTTAACTTCAAGATTTTATTGTAAAATCAAGTTTGTATCATGAATTTATGAATTTAGATACATGTCTCGGGATTTTTAAGCAACTTGATGTCGAGAATTTTTAGAATGAACAAACAATTTTATTTGGGCAATTAATGGCGGTCACGGTGATCAGGGGTCTCGAAATTGATGTGGTAGGTGGCTGATGGGCTGGTGGTTGTTAGAAAAATCGTGGGTAAAATTATTATTCGTCGTGGTGGTCGTGCGAGGTTAGCGTAGGGTTTTAAGTCAGGTTAGTAATAGGTTGAGTTCTCGTGATGGCTGCGTGGTCGTGGATGGATCGAGTGCCACCGCACCAGTGCCAAATGAGGCGTGGAACATTGTGGGAGGTTCGTGGGTATTCGCGTGATCTACGATGGCCTAAGGTGATGGCGTCGGGCAATTTCCTGATGATGCTTCGCTGGGGTTATTTGGTCGTGACGACTCGAATTCGATTTCGCAATCATATCTCAGTCCTGGGCAATGGAGTTCATCGGCGTGGTTAGGAGTGACTTGGGGGTGGTCAGAGTTTTGATCAGAGATGATCAGAAAGCATGTGCACGTGCACAGAGCATTTACCTGACGATCTGGAGATGCTGTTGTTTTGTTGGGAAAGAAAGTGTTTATTTGAGTTCTGTTTAATAATCTTGGGTTAAAGCACGAGAGAACAGGCGTCTCACTCGAAGTAGATGGAAGGTGGGATAAACCGAAGTCGATCTCTGGTGCGATTGCGTTTGGGCTCGAGTATTTGAGGGACTGGCTCGGGTAATTCTGCATTAGGCTCAAAGTATGGTTTGAGTTAAGTTGTGATGGGTTCGGGGTTTTAGAGATTAAATTCCAGGTTTTTTAAAATTTAAAGGGAAATTGATTTAAAATCCTTTCATAACAAAAGAATTGTTTTAATTTGTAATTTAAAGGTTTTATAAGTAGATTTTAAAAACAATTGATTTAAAGATCAATTAGTATTCATTTTAAACTTGAAATTTGAAGTGAAATTTTCAAAAGATATTTGGAATAAATGTTTTCAAACATATTAAAATGTGAAAATAAAAATGAGTTTACTTTAAGTAATGAAGATTAAGGATTTATATTCATTAACCATTAAGATAAATAGGATGGATAATTGATGATTTATATTAATTAAAATTAGTAATTATAAGTTTAAATGTATTATTTAAAGTTTAAATAATGAATTAAGTAATTAATGTGTAATTAAGAACCATAGACTAGATTTTTATTTAATTAATGGATTATTAATGGTTAATCAATTCTTATAAATAAGAATTAAAGTTAATTAATCAAGTGATTAAAATATAATTACATTTAATGTAATTAAATGTTGATTTATTTATAAAGGTGATTAATTACTTAAAGATAATTATCTAACGAAATTAATTAAGATAAAATGATTATGTAATTAACTTAAAATTTATCTAATTAATTTACTAATTAAGAATAATTGATTAAGATGAGTGATTGATTAATTTATATCAAATGATTTGTCATTAATAAATCAGAGATTGGATAACTAATTCATAAGTAATTAATTTAATTGGAAATAAATTGAATTAATTAAGATTAAACAATTAATTAATCCTGCTTATAAATGATTATTAAATGCTTGACCTTACTTATGGATGATCGTATTATATGTGATGCCTTGAATTGATTGCCCTATCTGATTTGTGATATTTTGTACTGTGGATTGAGCTGTGTATGATTTATTCATTTATTTACATTTGCATACTATCTGTGAATCGGTGAATGAACGATAAGCGTTATAGTTTATATCGCTTATCAACTATATCCTGTATTTTGATATGTGATGATTCATCGTGTTGCACTATTGTGTTAAACCCCTGGACCACACCATACACACAATTATGGATTTCACGAGGAAATCAGTTAAGTCGCAGATTTTTGAAATAGTTTAAAAGTTGAATATTTAAAACCAAATGTTTTGGAAATGGATTGGGTTAAAGTAAAAAGATTTTGAAACGGAATTTCAAAGATAAAATTATTTTGAATAAATTGATAAAGTATGAAGTTTAGATAATTTGCTTTAAATTTGAATTCAATATTTGAAATTGAATTCTATGATTTGGAAACTAGGGTTTAAAAAGGCTGTTCAACTTATTAATGTGTTTATATGAAATTAAACCACTTTTAAAATATTGGTTTGAGAATTTGGATTTAACCCAAGAACCTTAACTCGTATAAATGAATCAGATCTCCAAAATGAAAACTTGTTTGTTTTAAAAGAATAAAAGCTTTCAGATAAGAAATGAAATTCCAGTTTAATTAAAGGAATTTGTGACGACCGCCCATGACCCCTGCACCGAATCTAAAGAAAGAGCGCTGTAAAGTGTGCCAGGCGACCATGGACGATTGTCAAGGTAAGATTAAAATGACAGAATCTATCGTATTACTCACAGCGCATGGACAAAATACAATAGAACATATGTATAGTGAAGCTTTACAGAATAAAATGACATCATATAAAACTCCACAATAGTTGAATACAAGCATCCACATAGTCAATACATCAAGCCTCACTACATATCTCTCAGAGAATGCAAAACAGCGGAATATCCAGTACATATAATAAGAAGATAATATGCAACCCTCCAGCTCGTCTTCGATATCAGCATCGTGAGAAGAGAACAGCACCTGTCACCTGCTACCTAGTCTGCCCGTCCCAAAATGGACGAACAGCCCAAGGCAATAAGAATTAAAACATAAAGCCTTGAGTCAGACAACGGTCTTAGTGAGCAGTAAATTAACTAACAACATACCAAAAGAGCATAAAGGAAAAGGAATAGGAATACAACCCTCCCACTCCAACCTCATTCTACAGTGATAGCCCCCAGACACACACTAAGCAGAAGCAAACATAGCAGAGCATACAATTTAAAGTAAAGTTACTATCACTCGAGTCAAGGGCGATGTTTTCCAAGTACCAAGGCCTAAATCAGATAAGCACCCAGAAAATACCGCTCTTGAGTCCGAATGACGATACAACCAAACATCCATGACTCTGGCTATCACTGTTATCATTGCTTCGATATCACCGTTAATTGAATGACCGGCACATTCTTTCAGCCGTCCGTCAAGGGCTAATGGAAACCCCGGTTCTAGACATAACTCCCGCACGTCGTCGCAGCCCGTGCCTAGGACTATCGAATCTGCCCAGAGTACTCGACCATCAACAGTTGGCCGTTGGGACTATCGAATCTGCCCAAACGTACTCTTGCTTAGAGCATGCTAGAACCTTCAACAACGATGCTATCCAAGCCTCCTAGTCATCCTCCTCGACGACTATTCTCATATCCATTCATTATCCTCAACTCGAATCATATCACCGAGTTATCAACATGCTTGGAATGATCCCGTCTGGATTAGACCAAGTCTTCATCACATGATTGCCTCGCTTCATTACATCCTCACAAAGCCTCATCTCAACATCACATCATCAAATCTATGCATAAGAGCTTCATCATCCCGCTACATATGCCACGAGCAGCTTTTCCAATTCAAGAGCCTTTCCCTTAGCTTTTGAATCACCTTCGATCTAAATCTAATCATCAATCATCTAGTTCATAACAATCAATCAAATATCAATCCAAGCAATCAAGCATTCTAAAATGATCTAAGAAGACAATTATAACAATAATGGCATTTTCGTAATTAAAGAGTTGAAAGTCCAATAAGCATGAAAACATGGATTATATCTCTACAAACTTGATGAATGAACTTGCATAGGTTAACATATGATAAAATGGATGTAACATCATCATGAACAATGGATCTACACTTAGGATGAAGAAAATGCATGGAAATCTCTATTCAACACCAAATCGGGCCAACAATCCGATATACTCCTTTGGATCCGTGTGAGAGATAATCACCACTCACCAAATCACCTAAACAACCTCAAATCAATACGCTTCAGATCTGGACAGCGAAGGATCAAGCTTGATCTATCACAAATCCGCTTCAAACGAAGAAATCTCTCTTGAAAAGATGAAGATCTTCAACTTTTAGCTCTTGGATCTTCAATCTTGATCTTCGATTTGGATGGATGGAAGCACTAGATTAGAGTGGAGAAAAGAAGTGAAGAAGTGTAGAAGTCGAGCTCTCAAAATGGCAGCACTTCGTCGCTTCAAAATCCCGATCCCAAAAATGAAGAGAAGCTCTCCTATTTATAGCAGAAAATACCCTAAGTCGTAACTCGGCTATCTTCTTAAGTCGCTGCCGACTTAACACTATGCCGACCTACGACCTAAAGCCTTGCCATCCTACGACTTAACCAGAAGCATCTGCGACCTAACAACTGCTATCTCCTAAGTCGCTTCCGACTTACGACCTAAGCCCCTACGACTTAACAAAACCCAGCGACCTAACAAAGCCCTACAACTTACGACCCAACGAGGCTTCGACTTATCACTTAGCGACCTAACCACAGGTGCGACCTATCACTTAAGTGCTTACGCGACCTAATCAACATAGCGCATCTGCGACCTACGACTTAGCAAACTTGCGACCTAACTATCTTAGGTCGCCTACGACCTAACTCAACACTAAACAGGGCCTCCGACTTAACACTTGCCGAGTTAGCTTCGACCTGCTAACTTAACCCAGATACGACTTATCTCCTTAGGTCGTCTACCGACCTAACTATACCCTAGGTCGCTAAACTACCCATTTCCTAACTCCTTAAGTCGTTGCCGACCTATCCCCCTTAGGTCGCTAACTCACCCAGAAGCCCACAACCTATCTTAGGTCGCCAATCCTATAAGTCGGTCACGACTTATCACTTAGGTCATTCACTATTAACCCCCAGCTTCCTTAAGTCGTCGCCGACCTACCCCTTAAGTCATCCACTACCTTAGGTCGCTCCAACACCCTACGACTTAAGCTGCTACAACTCAACTCCTAACTCGCCGAATTCCTTAACTCGGTCACGACTCATCACTAACTCGCCCAGAACTCCTATCTCCTAAGTCGTATACGACTCACGACTTATGCTAAGTCGTGAACGACTTAGGACTTAGGCAAAATTTGCCTAAAATCTGAAATGGCCCAAAACGCTAAAACTCCAGATTTGACGAACTTTTCGATCCGTGAAAATACGGGTCGTTACATTCTCTCCCCCTTAGGAATTTCGCCCCCGAAATCCCAAACAATCATAGCAATCAAAACTATTCTGTACGCCTACCATCCATAACAATCAGCAAACCATGCATCCAATTCTAGCTTAGCGTACAGAATTCTAAAATTTGAACAAGTTACAATATCGCGAGATGACACGACACCTTAGGGCCATACCTTGAAGAGTTCAGGATGAGCTGCTTTCATCCTCTCTTCCACCTCCCACGTACAGTCATTATCATCATCACTCCATTGTACCTTGAGCAACTTAACTACCTTCCTCCTAAGCTGTTTCGTGTCAGTTTCAACAACACGAAGCGGCTTACGAGGTCTTCTATCAACTGGATCAACTTCAAAATCTTCACAGCTATCAGCAGAAACCACCGTATTCGAGTCGTGCACATACTTCCGTAGATATGATACGTGAAAGACATTATGCACACCCGACATCTTCTCTGGTAACTCCAATCTGTAAGCGAGCTTTCCAATTCGCTCGATAATCGGGAATGGTCCAACAAATCTCGGAGTCAATTTTCCTTTCTTCCCGAATCGAATAACATTCTTCAGTGGAGAAATCTTCACAAAAACCATATCTCCAATGTCGAATTCTAAATCCTTACGACGCTTATCGGCATAACTCTTCTGACGGTCTTGGGCTGCCTTCATTCGTTGCCGAATGATCTCTATACAATCTGAGGTCTGCCGAATCATCTCTAGCCCAAGTATCAGCTTTTCTCCAGTTTCCAACCAACATGTCGGAGAGTTACACGGTCTTCCATACAATGCCTCATACGGTGCCATACCAATACTTGACTGGTAACTGTTGTTGTATGCAAACTCCACCAAATGAAGGTGATCTTCCCATGATCCTCCGAAATCCAAAACACAAGCTCTGAGGAGATCTTCCAAAACTCGGTTGACTCTCTCGGTCTGGCCATCTGTTTGAGGGTGATAAGCTGTACTCAAACACAACTCGGTTCCCAAAACTTCCTGGAAGCTCTTCCAAAATCCACTAGTGAACAATGGATCTCGATCGCTCACTATACTCTTCGGAATACCATGGAAACGAACTATCCACTTAACATACAACTCAGCCAACTTTGATGCAGTCCTAGTCGATCGAACAGGAATGAATCGTGCACTCTTAGTCAGACGATCCACAATGACCCAAATCCCTTCATTTCCCGTTCTGGTTCTAGGCAATCCATCAATAAAATCCATCGACACTTGTTCCCACTTCCATGTAGGAACTTCTAATGGCTGAAGCAATCCGCTTGGCTTCTTCTGTTCGGCTTTTACCAACTGGCAATTCATACATTTGGAAATAAAATTTCTAACATCCTTCTTCATACCTTCCCAGTAGTAGGTTCGCTTCATATCCCGATACATCTTATTTCCACCTGGATGAATTGTCAGTTTCGAGTGATGACTTTCCTTCAGGACTTCACTCCTCAATTCATCTATATCGGGAACAACTAGCCGTCCTTGCTTTCGAAGCCAACCCTCTCGATCGACCTCGAATCCTTTATCCTTTTCTGGATCCAATCCAGATTCCAATTCACGGATAATCTTGACAAGCTTATCATCTCGCTTTTGGCCCTCGCCAATCCTTTCCACAAGAGTGGGTCTTATCGATAAGTTTGCCAACATCTCAGGTTCCAATTCACATCTAGGCCTGAAGTCAAATCCTGCTAAATACTCGAGACTCTTCCATTCTGAAAACATGGCTCCCAATCCTGCATGTCTTCGACTTAACGCATCTGCCACTGCGTTACCTTTTCCCGGAGTATAAGCTATACCAAAATCATATGATGCCAAAAACTCTAGCCAACGTTGTTGCCGAAGATTCAAATCCTTTTGGGAGAAAAGATACTTCAACGACTTGTGATCCGTAAACAACTCGAATCGAACTCCCAACAAATAATGCCTCCACATCTTCAGAGCAAATACAATCGCCGCTAATTCCAAATCATGAGTTGGGTAATTCCTTTCATGCGGCTTCAGTTGTCGACTAGCATACGCAACAACTTTATCCTTCTGCATCAGCACTGCTCCAAGTCCCGTACCACATGCGTCGGTGTAAACCACCATCTCATCATTCCCACTAGGAATAGTTAAAACAGGAGCACTCGTCAATCGCTCTTTCAGGATTCCGAAAGCTTGCTCACACTTAGCATCCCAACTGAACACTTGGTTCTTTTTCGTCAATCCTGTTAATGGTGCAGCTACCTTGGAGAAGTCTTTGATAAACCGTCGATAATATCCTGCTAATCCAAGAAAACTTCTCACATCAGATGCATTCTTAGGTCTAACCCAATCCTGGATTGCTGCCACCTTAGCGGGATCAACCGCTATTCCATTTCCAGAAATCACATGGCCTAAGAACCTCACTTCACTCTTCCAGAAGTGACACTTCGAAAACTTAGCCTTCAGCTGATGTTTCCGTAAGATTTCCAAAACCATACACAAGTGCGTCTTGTGCTCTTCCTCCGTTCTGGAATAAATCAGAATATCATCCACGAACACAAGTACAAACTTGTTCAACTGATCCCTGAACACTCTATTCATAAGATCCACAAAATATGCTGGCGCGTTAGTCAATCCAAACGGCATTACCAGCCACTCGAAGAAACCAGATGGTGTCCGAAAAGCAGTCTTCGGCACACTATCCTTAGCTACTCTCAACTGGTGAAATCCCGTTGCCAAATCCATCTGAGAAAACACCTTTGCTTCGTGAAGCTGATCAAACAAGTCATCTATTCTCGGCAATGGATACTTGTTCTTCTTAGTCACCTTATTCAGCTCACGATAATCCACACACAATCTCAACGACCCATCTGCCTTGGTTGCAAACACAACTGGTGCACCCCACTCGGACACACTACGCCGAATGAATCCTTTCTGTAAAAGGTCATCAACTTGCACCCTCAACTCCTGCTGTTCCCTAGGCGCCATCCGCCTAAGAGGCATCACAACAGGTCTGGCTCCTTCAACTAGATCTATTCGAAACTCGATCTCTCTATGCGGCGGCAACCCTTTGACTTCGTCAAAGACATCCTCGAATCCATTTGCGATTGGCACTAAAGACAGTCCATCCCGTGGAACAACTAGCGAATACATGAAGCTCATGAAGACGCCTTCCTCATGCTTACATCGTATTACAACCTTTCGCCCCTCCACATTCTCGACTGTCACTTCCAACCTCTTGCAATCAACCTTAGCCGCATACTTCCTAAGCCAGTCCATACCCAAGATAATTCCGAACCCCGCGAAGTTCAGAACAAAGCAATCACAAACAAAAGAGCAACCATGACTCGATACAACTAGACCATGGCATAACATACACAAACAAGACGAACCCCCAACTGGATTAGTCACAACCAATGGCCTATCAACAATATCCAGTTCCAAACCTAACCGGCCTACGAGTTCATTACAAACAAACGAATGCGACGCTCCAGTATCAAACAGAACTCTAACTGAAACACCACATAGGAAAAGAGTACCTTGAACAACCACACTCTTTCCCTTCTCTTCAGCAGTAGGAGCTTTCGAAGACGACGGAACAGCTCCTAAAGCATAGGCTTGCACAATCTGCCTGTCCTTCCTCGAATCTGGACAATTCTTCCTGAAATGCCCCGGCTTGTCACAGTTGTGACACTTCATCGGTGCCTTCGGATTCTTACAATCCTTAGAGAAATGGCCCTTCTGCTGACAATTGTAGCAAGTCACCTCGCCTTTCGGCTTCTTCTGGCCATCCTTACCCTTCTGCTGCTGCTGCTTCCTCTTCTGGTTTCCACCCTGCTGTGGTTTAGATTCTCCCTTGGTAACAGCAACAACAGGTCCTTCCTTAGGAAACAGACTCTCATGCCTAAGAGCTTTCTCCATAAGCTTCTCAAATGAATCGTCCAAATGATCCACCAACTGCCTCCCAAGATAACTATCCAAGCCGGTCACAAACTTCTCGTTCTTCTGATAAGAAGATTCAATATATGACCGGGCATACTTTGACAAAGCTTCAAACTCAAAAACATACTCAAGAACAGATTTCCCACCCTGCTTGAGCTCCACGAACTTCTTGAACAGAACAGACTTCTGAGCTGTAGAAATGAACTTAGATTCAAATCTGACTTGGAATTGCTCCCAAGTAATCTCTTCTTCCGGAGTAGTGATGGTAATAGAGTTCCACCAATCAGAGGCTCTCCCTTGAAGCTGCCTTGATGCCAACTTCCTCTTAGTTGCATCATCAATTCCCAAATCACCAAAGATCCTTCTACAAGCATCTATCCATCTCTGGACTTCGATAGTTGATTCTGTTCCCAAGAAAACCTTCCCTCCGAGAGCAGTATAATCCTTGCACAACTTAGCAAAATCCACTGGTTTCGGAGTTTGGACTTGAACTCCAACATCAACTGCCGCCCCCGGAACTGGTATCCTTCTCATGATCGAAGTCATCATAGCTTCGAACATGGCTGCATAATCAGCAGTCTCTTCAGTAGCACGGCCTTCCCTAGCAGCTGGTCTCCCTCTTCGACTCATTCTCAATATCTATAAAAAGGAATGATTAGAACATCTAGAGAAACAACTGCATAAAGGACTAACTTACTGCTAAACTACTATATTATATATAGTAATCATCCATCAAAATACAATTACGTCTCTCATACGTAGTTACGACAGCGAGCGTTGGGTAAAATCGATTAACCTCGCTCTGATACCAAATGTGACGACCGCCCATGACCCCTACACCGAATCTAAAGAAAGAGCGCTGTAAAGTGTGCCAGGCGACCATGGACGATTGTCAAGGTAAGATTAAAATGACAGAATCTATCATATTACTCACAGCGCATGGACAAAATACAATAGAACATATGTATAGTGAAGCTTTACAGAATAAAATGACATCATATAAAACTCCACAATAGTTGAATACAAGCATCCACATAGTCAATACATCAAGCCTCACTACATATCTCTCAGAGAATGCAAAACAGCGGAATATCCAGTACATATAATAAGAAGATAATATGCAACCCTCCAGCTCGTCTTCGATATCAGCATCGTGAGAAGAGAACAGCACCTGTCACCTGCTACCTAGTCTGCCCGTCCCAAAATGGACGAACAGCCCAAGGCAATAAGAATTAAAACATAAAGCCTTGAGTCAGACAACGGTCTTAGTGAGCAGTAAATTAACTAACAACATACCAAAAGAGCATAAAGGAAAAGGAATAGGAATACAACCCTCCCACTCCAACCTCATTCTACAGTGATAGCCCCCAGACACACACTAAGCAGAAGCAAACATAGCAGAGCATACAATTTAAAGTAAAGTTACTATCACTCGAGTCAAGGGCGATGTTTTCCAAGTACCAAGGCCTAAATCAGATAAGCACCCAGAAAATACCGCTCTTGAGTCCGAATGACGATACAACCAAACATCCATGACTCTGGCTATCACTGTTATCATTGCTTCGATATCACCGTTAATTGAATGACCGGCACATTCTTTCAGCCGTCCGTCAAGGGCTAATGGAAACCCCGGTTCTAGACATAACTCCCGCACGTCGTCGCAGCCCGTGCCTAGGACTATCGAATCTGCCCAGAGTACTCGACCATCAACAGTTGGCCGTTGGGACTATCGAATCTGCCCAAACGTACTCTTGCTTAGAGCATGCTAGAACCTTCAACAACGATGCTATCCAAGCCTCCTAGTCATCCTCCTCGACGACTATTCTCATATCCATTCATTATCCTCAACTCGAATCATATCACCGAGTTATCAACATGCTTGGAATGATCCCGTCTGGATTAGACCAAGTCTTCATCACATGATTGCCTCGCTTCATTACATCCTCACAAAGCCTCATCTCAACATCACATCATCAAATCTATGCATAAGAGCTTCATCATCCCGCTACATATGCCACGAGCAGCTTTTCCAATTCAAGAGCCTTTCCCTTAGCTTTTGAATCACCTTCGATCTAAATCTAATCATCAATCATCTAGTTCATAACAATCAATCAAATATCAATCCAAGCAATCAAGCATTCTAAAATGATCTAAGAAGACAATTATAACAATAATGGCATTTTCGTAATTAAAGAGTTGAAAGTCCAATAAGCATGAAAACATGGATTATATCTCTACAAACTTGATGAATGAACTTGCATAGGTTAACATATGATAAAATGGATGTAACATCATCATGAACAATGGATCTACACTTAGGATGAAGAAAATGCATGGAAATCTCTATTCAACACCAAATCGGGCCAACAATCCGATATACTCCTTTGGATCCGTGTGAGAGATAATCACCACTCACCAAATCACCTAAACAACCTCAAATCAATACGCTTCAGATCTGGACAGCGAAGGATCAAGCTTGATCTATCACGAATCCGCTTCAAACGAAGAAATCTCTCTTGAAAAGATGAAGATCTTCAACTTTTAGCTCTTGGATCTTCAATCTTGATCTTCGATTTGGATGGATGGAAGCACTAGATTAGAGTGGAGAAAAGAAGTGAAGAAGTGTAGAAGTCGAGCTCTCAAAATGGCAGCACTTCGTCGCTTCAAAATCCCGATCCCAAAAATGAAGAGAAGCTCTCCTATTTATAGCAGAAAATACCCTAAGTCGTAACTCGGCTATCTTCTTAAGTCGCTGCCGACTTAACACTATGCCGACCTACGACCTAAAGCCTTGCCATCCTACGACTTAACCAGAAGCATCTGCGACCTAACAACTGCTATCTCCTAAGTCGCTTCCGACTTACGACCTAAGCCCCTACGACTTAACAAAACCCAGCGACCTAACAAAGCCCTACAACTTACGACCCAACGAGGCTTCGACTTATCACTTAGCGACCTAACCACAGGTGCGACCTATCACTTAAGTGCTTACGCGACCTAATCAACATAGCGCATCTGCGACCTACGACTTAGCAAACTTGCGACCTAACTATCTTAGGTCGCCTACGACCTAACTCAACACTAAACAGGGCCTCCGACTTAACACTTGCCGAGTTAGCTTCGACCTGCTAACTTAACCCAGATACGACTTATCTCCTTAGGTCGTCTACCGACCTAACTATACCCTAGGTCGCTAAACTACCCATTTCCTAACTCCTTAAGTCGTTGCCGACCTATCCCCCTTAGGTCGCTAACTCACCCAGAAGCCCACAACCTATCTTAGGTCGCCAATCCTATAAGTCGGTCACGACTTATCACTTAGGTCATTCACTATTAACCCCCAGCTTCCTTAAGTCGTCGCCGACCTACCCCTTAAGTCATCCACTACCTTAGGTCGCTCCAACACCCTACGACTTAAGCTGCTACGACTCAACTCCTAACTCGCCGAATTCCTTAACTCGGTCACGACTCATCACTAACTCGCCCAGAACTCCTATCTCCTAAGTCGTATACGACTCACGACTTATGCTAAGTCGTGAACGACTTAGGACTTAGGCAAAATTTGCCTAAAATCTGAAATGGCCCAAAACGCTAAAACTCCAGATTTGACGAACTTTTCGATCCGTGAAAATACGGGTCGTTACAGAATTTCAAGATTGAATTGAAATATGATTTTCCGAGTTATGAATGAATTCTTTTTGAAAAGCTATAAATTGAATCTGTTTATTTTTTCAACAGATTTAAAATGATGATTTGTTTAGACCATTTGAAATGGAATTGTTTTGAAAGCTATAAGTTAAATCTTTGATTTAAAGATTTAACGAGTTGAATTGAAATGGAAATTGATTTGGAAAATCTATGAATGAATCTTTTGTTTAAAAGATTAAAGTGTGGAAAATTGTTAAACCGTTGAAGGTTGTTAAAATGAATCTTTTTGTTTAAAAGATTAAAATGGTAATTTGTTAAACCACTTAAAGAAAAGTTTTGGGTAATAAGTTGTGACTTAATTGAAATCCCAATATCCATATGTTTTTAAAGATTGCGCTCGTTATTCGGTTTAGCCAGGAGAGGACCTTTGTGTCATATAACCCATTCCGAATAGTGATACGTCGTATATGGATAGCATTTGAAGACCGGTGTTGAAGACCGGATATTTTTGAAAATGAAAGGACAACTTGTCGAATGTCTCTGCACTGAGTCGCGCCGGTATAGAGATTTATATCACTCTTTTGTGATGGGAAGTCTGGACGTGATTAGAAAATTATCTGAAATTGCAAGGGCTTCTACGGAAGTGCCTTCGGTTCTGTTCGAACTCGGAACAGACTTGTATGGTTACATGTCTGACATTACACTTTGAGATATAAAGCTGATTTCTTTCAAATACATTTCTATTGGTGGCGGAGAATTTATTCTCTTAGCTTAACACCCTTCTCTGAGACGTACGAGCTCAGAGGTTATGTAGTTGAAGGTTATCAGCGATATATTCACAATTTGGTAATGTGGCATGCTGAGTGTTGCTGTGTGATGATCATTGTTTGATCATTTGTGATATGATCATTTGTTTGATCATTTATCTTTGTGATCATTACTTTGATCATCTGTTGACCCAAAGCATGGCTTTGTGGACGAGACTTCGTCAGACCTCACAACTCGGAAATGGTCGAAACAGGAATATGCAGCAAGGTTATGAGGGTCGCGCCTTTTAGGGTATGCCATTTCCTTCTGGAAAAGGGTGGTATCATGGTATGGAGTCCAGATACTTACTCATGTGGACACACTTTATTATTATGTGTGATGTTGGTTACCGAGGCCTCGGATAAAGGTCCCAACGGACTGGGGGGTGACATATTCGTGAGTTACCTGTTATAGGGGTAACCCGGCCTTGTGTTGGCAGAGAGCAGTTTGTCTCTCGGGACGTCCCGCCAGAGGCGATCCCATTCGGCAGGAGGAAAGGAAGTTCCTTAGCCTGACCATTTGTTGGAAATCCATTTCCCAATATGGAACCTGTATGGTTTTAGTTGTAGAACCTGCCATTTACTTATGGTGGCGCCCCACTGTTTAGATGGTAGCTATAGTAGGCATACGATACTGGTCGTATGTTGGCTAAGATTAATATTATACTTTCGAAGTGTTTTCTGCACTATGCACTAATAATAATAATCCAATGATTTTGCGTAGTAAGCATCTTTGACTATCATAAGGAGAAATCTCCTCCGATTCTGCGTTTGCATTGTGTGTGTGTGCGGGAGGCCTTATGGTAGTTTCATTTTCCAAAAGCATTGCGAAATTCAATTTTATTGTTGTTGTTTTAAAGATAACTGTTTTGTTGCTCACACCAGTCCCACGACTGACTCGGAGTTTATTGTTCCTTTCCTAAACTCTGGGTGCTCATAATTTTCTACACGAGCAGTATAGAGTTGGGTTTTTCAGATATTCAGGTTCAGTTGACATTGGAGCTAGTCAGTCCTTGGACGACTGACCTTGCTTTCCGCTAGCTATGGATTGGAGCATTCGATTGGAGATATTCTATCCGCTGCTGATGTTATCTTTTCTTTCCCCTACTATTTCTTGTATCTCTGATATTGTTGTATCATATTGTTATCGTTGTTGTATATCATACTGGATATTGTATTCATTGGATTGTATATGATATCATCTATTTTTATTCCGCTGTGTTGTTATACTTAATGGTGTTATAAGCTCTGGTGAACCAGATTCGGCGTTTGAATCTATGGCATTTTGAGTACAAGTGAAGTACGGATGCCGATTTTCGAAGACCGAGTTTTTGGGTCATTACAGTTTTGCACTCCCGGACTGGTGGTAACGCATAGTAGCTACTACCGCCCACCTCGAGACACACTCCCAAATCAAATGTGCACCCAATCAAATCACAAAGTAATAGAATGGTATCGATGAAATGTGCCCGATAGGGGGAGCGACCCCACTTGGCCCGGTATAGCTCCTGTTATAGCCACATCAAGCTGACTCGCGGGAGTCAGGGCTGCATTAATACCTCATATAGAATCATCGCCAAACCATCCTACTTCGTTCTGGAATCTCCACCACGTGCACAGTTGTTAAAGTGGTTTTCGGTATTGGCAGAGAGTATGACAATATTCGATCCCGGTCTCTTTAATAACCAAACGCTTATTGCACACTGCGGTCATTTTATAAAATCACTTTTATATCATTTTAAACAGTTCATATTTCATATCAAATTATCATATCATATCCATTTCAAAAATCATATCACTTTCGAAATCATATCCTCTTTGAAATCATATTCACTTTCGAAATCATTCTTCACTTTGAATTATAATTCATTTCCAGAATCATAACCACAAAATAAGTTAACCATCATATCAAAGTATTAACATTTAAATCCATTAAATCTAAATTATAACAGTTCCAACTTAAACCGTTTAAATATTGAAAATAATTTATGTATATTGAAATAGTTATACATTAAAATAGTTTATATTTAAAAATAGGTTATAAATTAAAATATTTTATATATTAAAAATAGTTTATATAATAACATGAGTTATTAAAAAATAGTTTCAAATTAGAATTTTTTTTCCAATTTCACAAATCAATTCACAAATCAACTTTAATTCCAAAATTCAATTTAAATCAATAATAGTTCAACAATTACAATTCAATTCAATTCAAATTCTTCAAAAAACCATTTCTAATTTATATCGATTTCAAATCCAAATTTGAATTACAAATTTATACCACTTCAAATTTAGAAGGTTTCACAGTTTAAATACTCAAACAATTTATAATAACTCAATTTGATAAATTTCATTTATATTTCAAAATTCAATTTTTTTTTAAATTTGAAAATATTCACTTAATCATTTTAACAACATTTAAATAAAATCTCAAATTACAAATTCAAAACAATATCAATAATAAATCTCGATATTATTTAATTTGAAATTGTTCCCTTAGTCACCTTTTCAAAGATATTAAATAAAACCTCAAATTACAAATTTAAATCAATATTAAATATTCAATTACAATTTTATTTAAATTTGAAATATTCATTAAATCACCTTTATAAGAATCAAGTTATTAAGTTATAAAAATCATATCTTTAAAATCCTAAAATCAATCAGTTTCAAATCAACTCTTATTTAAATTAAATTACCAATCAATTCTTATTTAAATTCAATTATTAACCAATTTCAATATACACATCTCTCTCATGGCAGACCCCCCTCCCCCCGTACCTACTTCTATTCCAGCCTTACCCTCTCCTATACCATCCCTTACCATCAAGCCTCCTATCGGTTCCCTCAACTACTCCGTCCCTACTGCCATGTCCCCTCTCCTCCTCATCCACCGACCCCCCCCCCCCCCCCCCGACGCAGCTCCTCTCCTTCCTTTTCCCTCAGCTGCTATTTCTTCTACCCCCTCTCTTCTTCCTCGTCAACCAGAATGGACTTCCTTGTTTAAGCATAAACCACGTAATGTTGAGAAGTACATCCCCATTGACATCAATCCCATCATCATTGATGGTGCCATGAAGCCACCAGAGGAGGTTATCCAAGCAGGCTCTAATGTTTGGGGTGACTTTTTAGTTGGTTTCTTCCTCGACAAACCACTATCTTTCTCTGTAGTGGTTCAACGCTTGAACATGGTATGGAAGTTAAAGGGCTCGATTAAGGTAAAATCAGATGGCGTTATATTTTTATTCCTACACTCTTGTCAAGAAGATAAAGAAAGAATTCTATATGGTGATCCTATTATCATGAAGAACAAGCTTTTTATAATCAAACCATATGACTCAAAAGTAAGTAATGTCTGTGGTACTGTCTCTTCTGTGTCTGTTTGGGTTCACTTTCATAATATTCCTTTATTTTTGTGGTCGCATATGGGAATAAACTGGCTGTCGAGTAGAATAGGAAAGTTGCTATGTATGGATCAAATGACAGAGAAGCTTGGAAGACTAGAATATGCTAAGAGTCTCATTGATGTTACCCCTATGACTGACCTTGTGGATGACTTTATGATTAACTTGGTTGATGGTGGTCAACAAAAAATCATAGTTAAGTATTTATGGAAGCCAGACATATGTAGTAGTATCTGTAAATGTTTTGGACATACCACTCATATCTGTGACCAGTCACCTGAAAG
This sequence comes from Allium fistulosum, assembly GCA_030737815.1. Taxonomy (NCBI): domain Eukaryota; kingdom Viridiplantae; phylum Streptophyta; class Magnoliopsida; order Asparagales; family Amaryllidaceae; genus Allium; species Allium fistulosum. The sequence continues at coordinate 76,006,502 of CM060903.1, forward strand.
TAAAGTGAGCAAGGAAGAAATGCAAGAGAATGCCAAAATTGTTGAAACCAAGCAAGTTAAAATTAATAAAGAAGCCAAGGAAGACAACAAGAAGATTACACAAAAATGGCAAAGGGTGGGCAAATTTAAGAGGACATATAAGATGAAGCCTAACTTTTATTCAAATAGGACTGAAATTTCTGCAGTTGATAACTTAAAGGATAGAGTTGAAAATGATATTCAAAAAATAAATGGAAATGCAGAAGGTGAAATTCAGATTGATCAGGAAAAGGAAAATTATAATGGAAATGCAAGTGTTTTGGAGAAGGAAATAGAAAGACAAGAGGTTGTTCATATAGTTGAGACAGTTTGCTATATGAACTGTCCCACTAATATCATGCACAAAGATAACAGTGATACTCAAAACAATGAAAAAAATGTGATAGCTGAGGAAGAACATGAAAATTCTGTTGCATTGGATACAAATCATGTTGAAAGTGAGGTTGTAATAACTGAAAAGGATACTCATGCTAATCCAACATTAACTAGTAACAGATTCGAGGTGCTTATGATAGAAGAAGTTAGTGCTATGAATAGTGAAAAAGAAAAGGAAAATGGCTCGATTCAATCTAGAGAAAAAGGCATAAATACACACAAGGAAACACCAGAGAAAAACTTCAGCCCCAACCACAACTCCAGCACCTTGACAACAAGCAACTGTCAACTGAACAATATAACATCTATCAATGAGCAAGTGGTGAACTGTCAAAATTTTAATCTGAAACATTTTGCTAAATGAAAAAGGATAAAAAAAGCAAAACTCAAATCAAAAGCAAGATAGGAAATACAAAGACCACAAAAATAACAATTGTTGCTCTGTGCACACGCATTCTGAAACTTGCACATGCTCAACCCCTCCCTCCCCTTCTCACTCTCCCTCCTTACCCTCTGCCTCCTCACCATCTCCCTCATCTTCTCACTCATTTCAACGCATCAAACCTCACCATGCTTTCATCCAACCAACTCTTCCTCTTTATACCAAAATACAGCAAACTCCCAGCTCTTTGTATGGTGCAGTAACCCCAAAAAAAGGATGCAGAAGTCACTCAGTTAATGAAGAAAAGAATAAAACTTTCTTCCAATTCTCTTATACCTTTCCTAACTGCATAAACTCCAATCGTGCAGTGACTAGGAAAATGAAACAAGAATTTCTCAATGCAACAGAGTATGATCTATGACACAACACATAGGAATATGGAATATTAGGGGGGCCCGCCTTGGTATTAAACTTGAACAATGCAAAGCACTGACCAAAAACAATCAACCGAGTATCCTTGCAATTTTGGAGACCAAACTAAGCTTGAAGCTAACACAGAAAGCTGCTAGATTCATAAACCCTAATTGGAATCTTATTCACAATCATGATGCCGCTATATATGGTAGGATTATGATTGTATATGACCCAAACTCACTCCAAGTAACCTCTGTCACAACAACTAATCAAATGATTCATTGCCACATTTTCCATACCCCTTCATCTACCTCTTATTATCTCTCTTTCGTTTATGTTGCAAATTCTATCAATGCAAGATCTCCTCTCATCAAAACTATCCCATTTCTAGGCAACACACTCATCCATGGATAATTTGTGGAGATTTCAACTCCTCCATAAAAACTTCTGACCGCATAGGAGCCAATCCCTTATCATTAAATGAAATCAAGCCCCTTCATGCTGCCATTCATGATGCTGACCTCATTGAAATCAAAACATCTGGAGCTGAATATTCTTGTAATAACAAAAAAAGAAATGGCATTAGAACCTTCTCTAAAATCGACTATGTCTTTTGTAATCAACCCACCCTTGCCAAATGGCCATCTATTCTCAACGACCTTCCTCCACCCTTGCTTTCTGACCACTCACCTCAAATCCTTCTCCTTGGGGGGCCTTTTATGAGAGGAAAAACAAGTTTCAAAATTTTTAATTCTTGGGTTGAGGAGCCTGACTTTCAAAGTATTGTTAATACTGTGTGGAATAAACCTAACCATGGCAATCCTCTTTTTGTTTTGCAGAAAAAGCTTCTTGCAACTAAAGATACACTTAAACAATGGGCCAAGGCCAGGTTTGGTAATGGAAGCAAGATAACTGAACAATTAAAGCACCAACTTAAAGACATACAAAGGAGTATGCTTATTAACATTGACAATCCTACTCTTGCCAACATGGAGACTGCTCTTTCTGCTCAGTACGTTGAGGCTCTTATCACAGAAAACAAAAAGATCAGGCAAAAGGCAAGACTTAAATGGAAGGAGGATGGTGACAGAAACAGTTCCTCCTTTCATGCTTCCCTTAAATCAAAGCAGACTAAAGAAAATATCACCACTATCACTGAAAATGAAGGCCTTCATCATAACCAAGCAAGTATTGGTCTAGCTTTCATTCAACACTTCTCTGACCTCTTTGGTAATGCCTCGAATTTTGTTCCATCCATTGATGATATAGACCGCTCCATTCTTCCTCAACTCAACGCAGCTGAACATAACTCCCTAAGCCTTGATATTATTGATGAGGAAATCAAACAAGCCATGTTTTCTCTTAACAAAAATTCCTATGCGGGTCCGGATGGCTTTAATGCTTATTTTTACTTTTCACGCTGGCCAATTGTTGGAGATATTATGTGCAAGGCTGTCAGATGCTTTTTCAAAAATGCTAAAATGATGAAAGCCTTTAACTCCACTAACATAACCCTGATACCAAAGGTTAAAAATCCTACTACTGTTAACGACTTCAGACCGATTTCATGTTGTAACACGATTTATAAATGTATATCTAAAATTCTTGCCACTAGAATGAAAAAAGTTCTGCCTTCAATTATTTCAACCAACCAAGCTGCCTTTCTTCCTGGCAGAGACATTCTAGACAATGTGTTACTATCTCATGAATTGCTCCGTGGATACAATAGCAATAAAATTTCACCTAGAGCTATGTTGAAACTTGACATTATGAAGGCTTTTGACACGATTCAATGGAATGCCATTGTTAGAATTATGGGATATATGAACTTTCCTTCTCACTTTATTTCTTGGGTTAGTGAGTGTATCTCCTCTATTCAGTACTCTATCATCATTAATGGGTCTAGTGAGGGCTTCTTTAGTAGTAAACAAGGGATTAGACAGGGTGATCCTTTGTTTGCTTATATTTTCATCATGGTTATGGAATACTTAACTCAAATGCTCAGGAAAACTGTTGCTCTTAAGACCTTCACAACTCACTCCAAATGAAAAAGTCCTAAGGTTACTTCTCTTCTCTTTGCTGATGATCTTGTAATTTTTTGCACTCCTGATGCCACCACCATTTCAATAATCATTAACACTCTCTCTAGCTTCCATAAGATGACTGGCCTCAGAATTAATATACAAAAATCTGATATCATGACAGCTGGTATCGGTGATGCTCAAGCTCATAACATTTATGCTGCTACTGGCTTACATCCTAATCATGGGACTGTTTCTTACCTTGGGCTGCCTCTAACACTGCCAAAATAACCACTCTTCAATGCTTACCTCTATATGAAAGAATCACAGCGAAGCTTGATTGTCGGGTCAATAAGAAACTAAGTCAAGCTGGAAGGGCAACCCTTATAAAATCAATTATATTTTCCATGAAAGTTTATTGGTCTAGAACTTTCATCCTCCCTCTGAAACTCCTTTGTATGATTAGATCGGCCTTCATGAAATACTTATGGTCTGGGTTAGTGCATGGTCGTTACCAAACTCCTATCTCCTTCAAACACACTGAAAAACCCTTAAAAAAGGTGGGCTTGGCATTATAGATATAATAAGATGGAACAAAGCTGCCTTTGCCAGACATATTGATAGTATTTTAAATAAGAAAGAAAGCTTATAGGTCAACTGGTCCCTTTCTCATGTGCTGCATAATGGTGACTTCTGGTCTATGCCCATACCTCAAAATTCTAGCTGGACTTGGAGGAGTATATTTAATCTTCATGAAACTGTACTTCCTCTAATCCAGTATGCTGTATCCAATAATAATGAAGTTCGCTTTTGGGATAATCCTTGGGTTGAATATGGTCTGATTCTTAAGCGACACCTTAATCACAATGAAATAACTCAGTCTGGAGTGCATATGTCTGCCTTTGTGAATTCTATGATTCAAGGTAGGAGATTTATTCTCCCATATTCTTCAAATCTTAGGATACGTGATGTTTGGAACAAAATTCTTATCATTCCTATCCATGACACTCATGATGATGTGATCTCTTGGTTTGACAAAGGTAAGAATTTTAAGATTGGAACGTTGTACAGGAAAATTTCTAACTTTTCTATATTACCTAATTGCAAATGGAGAAAGATAATTTGGAAGACTGATAGTAGTGCAAATGACAATTTCACTCTCTGGAAAATCATTAATAATGCCACGCTTACAAAGGTCAAGCTCTTCAGTCGTGGTATGAATGTGAGTATATTCTGCACTTTCTGTAACTCGCTGCCTGAAACTCTAGACCATATTTTCTTCTCTTGTCCACAAATTAATGCCTTGTGGACCAATATCTTAACTGGTATGAATGTTGCTACCATGAATAATGGTCTTGAACATCAATGGAGATAAATACATAAGCTATCACGTGGCCATAAAGGGAATGCAAGAGTCTTTAACTTTGTGATGAAGAGATTCATTGTGACCATATGGAAAGAAAGAAATTCAAGGATATTTACCCTGGAGAAAGGTAAGTCGATGCAGCAGCTTTATCAATTTATTGTCAGGGAACTGAAAGAAGGGCTCAAGTTGCTTAACTTCTGCTTTGACCCGGGAATTTTGGATTATTTGCGATGACTGCTTCGGGTCATTCCTGCAGTTTTCTTCGGTTTCTCGCCTCCTTCCCTTGTTTGTGTTTATGTGGCATTTTCTCTCTGTGTTTGATGCACCATGTTTCTATGTTTGCTTTATGCATGCCCAATTTTTGGCATGTGTTTCTTTTTGTAACTTCTCTCTGGTGCTTCAATAAAATGGTAGGGGTCCATTCAACCCCGTCGGCTATGCCAAAAAAAAAATTATTAACCAATTTAAATATCTGTTTTTACCAAAATTGGGCACAACACTCTTCGGAAGTGTTTGAAGAGATAAAATGAAGAAAATAAATGTAAAACGAGGATTATCTAACAAACACTCCAAAAAATAATCAGAAAAACAACAAAAGAACACAGAGATTTAGAGTGGTTCAGCGTGTTGCCTACGTCCACTATGAAATGGTTGACTTTTATTAACTTTTGCTTGCTAGTTACAGCGGATTAACAGTAAATTTTGAGTACAACGATGATTTTTGAGTGCAACAATGGTTTCGGCAGAGTCTGGATGTCAAAGAGCCAAAAGATCCCTTTTTTGTAGGTTCTGGGCTGCTATTAATAGGCGTAGGCTGCAAATATCTCGCTACGATCTCGGGAGACCTCTTCTAGCACGTGGGTGGGCCTACGCAATCGATCCCATGCGGTGTGCGCTCGATCTGTGATCGATACGAATGAATTTCGTATTGATTGTAATTTGGTCCAATCGAGTCGAAATCGATCATGAACATTCTTGAGGAAGTACGCAAGCTTCTATGAAAATTTCGTAGCATTTGGACTTGTAGATAGTGAGTTATGATCGATGCAAACTTGTGCTTTTTGAAAGCTGTTTCCTTCATATCGATGCCCTTCATATCGCTCTGTTCGCATCGTTCCAAGTACGTGCCTGCAAGTTGATGTGGCGCTAAATTCTTGGATCGATCCACTTTTCGTGCCGTGTTGACTGCTTCCTCCCTCGTATCCAATATCTAAGCCTTGTTCGTATCGATCATAATAGCCTTGTTCGTATCGATCACAACAGCCTTGTTCGTATCGACCATAATAGCTTTGTTCGTATCAACATAACAGCTCTGTTCGTATCGATCAATTGCATCATTTTGTTCGTATCAATTGATCGTGTTCCACTTTGTATGGATGGGAAGCATTGATTTCGTATCGATCTGTGGTTGATCGATACGAAGTCGTGTGCATCTGATGGGTTCGAACAAGATCGATGCGAAGGAGGCCGATTCTTTTGGTGGATACGAAGTAATACTTGCTGATGGATACGAACATGCTGAGGCTTGATGGATACGAGGCCGATCGATACGAAATGAGGGATACGACCTGATCGATGCAAAATGATGAATGTGAGTGAGTTGATTTCCTTGGCTTGCACCGATCATATCTTGAGCATACAAACTCGGATTGATTCGAAATTTGGAATGTTGGTTTTCACAACTTTGCTTGTCACGTCTTGTCAATTGTAGCTCGATCTGGACTCGGACAAAATTCGTCGATATCCATAATGAGCCTGCGTATAACCGATCTTCGGGACGGGCTATCCTCGGTTTCCAGTTAAGTTCTTGGTATCACGGCCTTGCCAAAAGGCGGGATAACAATGTCGAGTCAACTTTAATTCATCTTTCCAACCTCTATTTATTAAGGTTATTACAAAATCTATCTTAAAAGATTCATATAAAAATTAAATAAATATATATATTATTAGTTAAATTAAATTCTAAATAAATTTATTATATTAATTATTATTAAATTAAATCTTATTATTATTAAACCTATTTTAAATCTTATTTTATATATATTTAAAAACAATAAAATTATAAGTAAAATTTTATAATTTACATTTTAAAATGTAACTTATAATTTTAAAATTTCCAAAACATATAATTTTAAAAATCTAAATTTTACACATATATTAAAATTAAAATCTTTATATTATATTTAAAAACAATATTTAATAAAACCCATATATATCCTTTTTAAACTTTGGCAATCATTTTCAAAAATAGACTAATTGTGTCCGTATATAATTTTCTATCCTATGGTCAACTGATACGGATATTTATCATTTTAATCCGCAATTTAAATTTAATATTTACGGGTATATATCATTTCAACCCTCAATCCCAAAATTAAATTAAATAAAATCATTTGGGTTTATCATTTCAACCCACAACAATTTTCTTCTAATCTATAGTATCATTCGGGTATATATCATTTCAACCCATAGGGATTCCTAAACTAACAGGGAACCTGTAGAGTGAGAATAATAGAATAATATTATAAAATGACATACATATCAATAGCAGGCATATATCATCATTAACAATTTAAATATAAAATATACAACAGGTTGTGGTGTCATATGTCATAGGTAAAAAATTGCAGATAATGGCATATCATATTTAACAAATAAATAACTAACAATTCAAATTTTACAACATATTTCAATCGTCATTTCATGTGAATTAAATTTACAAAATATAAGAATGTTAATCATGAGTGATTGCTCACCTTTTGAGGCTAGAGAAACAACAAGAATAAGATGCGACGAATCCAAGCACATATTCCAAAACACAGCATCATGAACACGAATTCGACGAGGAAAGTTGATAGCTTGGGATTGATGAAAACAAATCAAACCAGCTTGATATAAACTGGAAAAAAAAAATTATATTATTATTTTTTCTTAAAATGAATATTCAATTTATAACACATATCAAAATAAAATCTATATATATAGATATATTAAAATCAACATTTAATTTAAACACATATTAAAATAAAATCCTTATATATTATTATTATTATTATTATTTTCAATCAATGTTTATAAAACCCATATGTTTCCTTCGAAAATTTTCAAATGAATGTTTAAACATAATATATATATTAAAGTTGTTACAAAATCTATTTTAAAGATATTAATATAAATTTAAGTAAATACTTTTAAACATATTTCATATACATACCTTTAAAACATATTATATAACCCTTTTATATATACTTTAAAAAAAGAATGCTTGCCTGAGAGGGTTGCCGCGGCTCACATGGAAGTGGAAAAGTGGCTATGTCGGCATACGTAGGGGAAGTAGCAGGCGGGAAAGGTGATGGTGGCGTCACATGGAAAGCTGGAGGTTGTGCGATGGGCTTCGAGTGGTTGCTTTCAGGTGGGTGAGGAGGCATTGCAAGGTAAGGGAAGATGGCATTTTGTGGAGCTCTGGGTGAACGGTAGTCTAAGGGAGCTGGAAGGTGGAAGGTTGTTCGGCCTCAATTCCGTATCGATGAAGAGTGAAAGATGAATTCGCATCGATCCAGATTGAAAACGCTTGTATCGATCTGGGTTGAGAACATTCGTATCGAGCTTGGTGTTGGTGCTTCGTAATAAGGAATTGGAGGATTATGAAAAATTAGGCATACGGTGGTTCGGTCTTCGTTTTGTATCGATGGATTGGGGAAGAAGGCATTTAATTTTGTATCGATTATAACATGCGGTTCCGTATCGATCACCATGCTTCGATTTCGTATCGATAGAGAGTTCTCTAACTTCGTAACGATCATTTCTAATTAATATGGGTGCAAAAATTTTTATCGCTACGAAATCGATGTCTCCCTGATCGATACGAAACTAAGTTGTTAGATGGGTACGAAATTAATGCCTTTCGATCGATACGATATGTATGCTAATCGACCGATACGAAATTGACGCCTTCTCATCGATGCGAAGTGACCGGCTTCGACCGATATGAAGTACTCAACCTTGATGGATACGAAATGACTGTATGTCATCGATACGAAGTTTCTGGACAGGGATCGATACGAAGGTACCGATTCCAGATCGATACGAAATTCAATGCTGACCGATCGATGCGAAGTTGATGATCTAGATCGATGCGAAATTCAATGCCTTTGTGGGACGATCCAAGTTTGAATTTTGATGGATTTGAAATCTTTGAACACTTGAACATTTAACTCTAACGAGCTCTTGCCTTGCATATCTAGACTTAACTGTTAAACTGCATACTTGACTGCCTTTCGAAGCTCGTCGATGGAACTGTAACTTGAAAAACTTAATAAACTTTTACTTGGATCGATCTCCAAAGTCTGGATGGCACAATTGTGACGGTCAATGATGACGGTCACTCTGGTTGAAATTTTAAGTCTTGTCGTTCGAACACTCTCAATCCCGTAGAGTTTCTCAAGTATTATGTAGCACTGCACAACACATTCACACACTTCACACTGGGGAACACACGAGCTTATTATCATATAATGATGGGTTTTGATAAGTTGATTAGTTATGGAGTCTACAAGCTCACAACAGCACGAGCTTAAGAGTTCATCTCCTTTAGTCATAGAGATACCGGTCATCGCGACCGAAGTTATAGATCCAGCTTCGGACGAGCTGCCTGGTGCCAGCTTTATCATGAGCCCATAAGATTCTGTGCCGTCCAACATCTCCGAAGATATGTTGGGGCGGATATGCCTAAGGCATGGTCTACCGTTGGACAACGTCTTATTACTGGGACCGCATGCTCCCTCGGAAGGGTTTAGTGCCTTCAACAGGCATTCATGTACAGCCGGGATGCTTCCTTCATTCAATCAATATATTCGGGAAGTGTTGTCTTTTTTTGGAATTACCCCATCACAGCTACATCCCAATGGATACGCGTTGCTGAACAATCTGTTCATTGTATTCATGGAGCATCTTTTCAGACCCCCGACTCCGATCAAAATCAGATACCTTTTTAATGTTAAGAGTCGGGGAGATAGCCTTTCTTTCGCATTTCTGGAGGCAGTCAGGAACTGTCAAGTTGTGACTGGTGCTTTGACCAGATTGAGCTACTTCAAAACTGAATGGTTCTATGTTCGATGCCCACCAGGGTTTGCTAGTCGATGGTTAGCCAGACGTAAGTGTTGCACTTGTTTCAGTAGTTAACGAGATAGCCGTAGTTGATGTTGAAACTAATATCATATTTCCTTTGCAGCTGCAGTTCCTGGACCTAATGGTGCACACTTTAAAGAAATAGTACGAGCCCTTCAAGAAGTTCTAGGCGAGATGAGAGAAATCGAGTCGGTGCTCACCGACAGGAACTTAAGAATTCTTGGGTTAATCGAACGAAAACAAAGCATAAGACTTGAAGGAGTGCTAAGGGCAGCCCCGACGAAGCGGGTAAAGCGCAAAGCGCCCGGGGTTATAATTGCCGAGGAAGGTGATGAAGAACACACGCCTATGAACAACGAACCCGTGGCCGGGCCTTCTGACAGTTTTCAGGGTTCAGATGGAAGGAGAAAAGGCAAGGCAGTTGCACACAAACATCATAAACCTTCGAGATGGAAATCTGTAGTTGTGTCCCTGCCAGCCTCCGGCGTTAGAATTTCAGAGGCTCCTCATTCGCCAGTAGAGAATCCTTTTGAAGGACTTGCTGATATTCTGATTCTGGACTATATGTCACTTCAAAACGACATCGGATTGGAGGGGCTTCAAAGTTCTCTAGATTTAAGTGAGACTCTACCCATCAGTGCGGCCGACATTACCGGTTGGTCGGGGGGTTTCACACATATATACACTTCACGGCACCACACGGTTTCCAGCCTTAAGTTGTCTGCTTCGAGAAATTATTAACTCCGTCTTTCTTTCACTTTTGCAGATACGATGAATAGGCGAGATTCTATTCTTGGAAGTCTCCATTCGGCGCGCCAATCATCGAGTTCGTACTATGAGTCCCATCGAAGGGAGGATGATAGAAACCGCGATTGCGATTATTCCAGCCAAGAGCGCTTCGAGAGGGATATAGATAGGGATAGGGAATACAGATACCGATCCAGATCGCGTTCTCCACCTCCTTGAGTCCCTACACAACCTTCTATTCACAGCTCACATCCCCCGAAGCCTCCGCGTCAAAAACCATCTTCTCATACTCCAAGGTCTGAGTCTCAGCGTCGTAAGACTGAGGTCGAACCTCCCACTGTTGCTGAACAAGCCATCACTGAGCCCACTGGGGAAGGGGCTATCAGAATTTCCCAGTTAAGAAAAGACTTCATGAATATATGTTTTGACGGCTTCATCTTCCCCCCTCACTTAAAATTCCATCGGAAGAAGAAAACATAATGCATGACTATATTCCTAATATTTATACCCAATATAAGGAGTGGATGAAAGCCGCAGACAAAGGATCGGCACTGGCCTTCGAGCGGCAAAGGAAATTGAGAAACTAGAAACTGAACTCGCTCAGAAGGACCGCATTATCCAAGTGCTCAATGATGAAGCCGAATCTTCCCAGAAATCTGAGATGGAGGCCACCCAAAAAGATGACGAGGCGACCAAATCTATGGAGAGAATGCGACAAACGCATTTCGCTTTGGTGGAGGAGATGGGCCACCGAAACACCACAGTTACCGTTGAAAGGGATGCTGCTCTGAAAGAACTCAATGAACTTAAAGCCAAATTTTTCGAAATCATCAGGGAGAAGGATGATGCAAATAAAGCAGCCCAGGAAGCGTGCGAGTAAGCGGTGGTGCTTCGGGATGAAAGGGATGCAGCAGTGCTCAAAATTTGGGAGGTGGAGGCCAAAGTTGAGGAGGAAGTCAAAATGGCGGAGTCCAGGCTAGAAACTGATATTGAAGATCTCCTCATCACTTACAATGCTAATGTCTTGAAGCATAGGAATCTAGCCTGGCTTGAAAATTATTCGACACATCTATACAACACCTAGAGCCGATTAGTAGGAGATGAAAAAGCTGCCCACCAAGTTGAATCAATTGACGAGTTCGAGCTTGAGAACCGGGTGTTGAGCAAAGACGAACGGAAAGTTCTCCATGATGCAATGATCTCATATGAAAAGGAGAAGCTTGGCGCTCAGCATTTGGAAGTTGGAGAAGGCTCTGGTGTCGAGCATCATGATACAAGTTCTGAAACTCCCGTGCCGACTCAGCCTGAATCTGCTCCTGCGGTTGATCCTCAGCCCGTTCCTGCTTATAACCCGGATCAGCCGCAGCTATCTCAAGCTAGCAAGCAAATCTCTGAGGCCATTCAGCCGTTCAGCCGCTCACGAGTCAAACTGAGGAAGGCACTCTGAACATTTTGTATGTTTGTCCAAAACCGGAAGCGCACATGAAGTGATTATTAACAGTTCTTCTTCTGCTTTTATCCAGTGATTGAAGCTACACCAGTCATGCATCCTGCAACTCAAGAACCACATCATATGCAGGAGGCCATTATAACTGAAGCGACCACCACAACGACCACGACACCGATTAATGGAGCACAGGGTAGCACACTTATTTTTGACAAGCAAATGATCGAGGAACTCCTCGGTCATCACAGTGACCCTTTTGCAGACTTTCCTTTCGTTATGGGTGGAAGCGTTCCAATGATAAGTTCCTCGGCCCTAACTACGGGAGTCTCCAACGATGTGCAAAAACTTCATGAGGAGAAAATTATAGCTGAAATCAATGCTGAAATAGATGCAGCCGCGCGGGGCAGTGATTTTGGCGGTGGAATGGCTGGACCTGGTCCAGCCCCTTTGCGGATGATATCTCCGGGAGGAATGGTCATTGAGACGAGCGCGCCTGCCCCACCTCCTTCTGTTGGTCCTGTTCCTCTGACTTCGCCTGCAGGAAGCGTTCTAATACATTTGAGTTCGAAGGAGGATGTTGATATAATGCCCCCGACTGGAGATCGATCGCCAAAAAGCAAGGGTTCAAAGAGAAAACCGAGTGAGAGCTCCAGCGGGTCCACACCGAAGAGGAAACCGAAGAAGAAAAAAGAGTAGATACGTCTCTTCAGCTCGTTTTTGAGTAGGTAGGAATTTCTTTAGCTTTTGTTGGTCGTGTATAGATGCAGGTTCGGCCCCTGTTAGTAGGATTTTTGTGATAAACTTGTACTTAGTTTTCTTCCACAAATAGTTGAAATGAAATTCCATTTTGTCTTTTAGTCAATTTTCGTTTATTTGCTTAAGTGTTTCAGCATTTGAACTCCGGTCCAGTACACTTGTTGAGTTTCGCCCTTTGGATTGGATCCAAGTTTGTTCGTTAAGTCCTGAAACCACGACTATGAGTTACGACCGAATGTTAAGCCAGACTCCGATGCTGCACTGTTTCAGTCAGCGATTGGCGCTTAAGTTCTACCCTCAGTTTCAGGGACGAATTGTAAAGATCAAGCGACAATTGTGCTCCGTCTTCAACTCATCAAGCTTAACGTTGTTGAATTGATGCTGAAACAAGGAAATTCGAGTGGTCGAATCACACTCGCCCATTTATCGACGATTGCACCCATATTCCAGGGAATGGAATTGGTACGTCGGCGGTCGGGCACGCCTGCTCGAGTTTCAAGGATACGTCCATGTGCCGGGGACAAGTCATTTTCACGGGTGGTCAGTCACACCCATTTAATATTTGTAACTATGTCCACACTTTGGGGACTTTAGATGGATTCGTGAGTGGTCAGTCACACCCGATCTGCATTTACACTCTCACCACGCTCCGGGGACTCAGAGTTGTTTTACGGACGGTCGATCCCAATCTGGTTTCTGTTTAAACTCCAATCCACTCTCCGGGAATTTTGAGTTAACGTGTATACTCCAATTCACACTCTGGGAATTTGGAGTTGGTGTTTATGTTGACACTCCGGTTCACCCTTTGGGAATCCGGAGTTAGTTGACGTTTGTACTCCAGTTCGCGCTCTAGGAACTTGGAGTCGATCGACAGATGGTCAGTCACATCTGTTCAGGCTTTAGAATTTTGTTCGCACTCCAGGAACGACGAATCTACCAGGATAGTGGATGGTCTGTTCACATCCACCCTGAGATAACAAGCGAGGTCGTTAGATGGACGGATCCATTTTCCTCAAACTTGGTCAAGATACGGGCGAAGTCGTTAGGTGGACGGATCCACCCTCTTCGAAACTGTATTTGTTGGTTTATACTCCAGTTCACACTCTGGGAATCTGGAGTCGGTTAGAGGATTGTCATGTATCAATCCTTTTTTGACTTCAGTGTGATGATTTGCCCACGAGCTCGGGTTTCACTTAGCGAGTGACCGGTCGTATCACAGTCACTCCCTATTTGAATAAATTCCACCATCGGGTGGAATTTAGCTCTCCGTGCATAGTGATAGTTGTATGACACATTCAATAACTCACAGCTCTGGCTTGAAGAGATTGCATTTTATTGCTGAAATAAGAAAATATGGCAAAATCAGTTGCCTTATTACAAATTCAAATTTCGAAATGCAAAAACAAATTGCAAATGAAAAATAGACTGAATAAATAAATAGAGCCTGTTATGCGTAGTAGCGACGAAGACTCTCGCTGTTCCAGGCTCATGGAAGAGTGATATCGTCAACGGTTGATAATTTGAATGTGCCATCTCCGAGCTTTCGTTCAATAACATACGGCCCTTCCCAGGTTGGTTTCATATGCGAAGGGACCGGGTAAATTCTCTTAAGGTCGAGATCGCCGAGTTAAATGGTTCGGGGTCGGACCTTGGCATTGTATAATCGGGTGACTCGACTTCTATATGCGGCTGCCCTCAAATCAGCCTCCTCACGCTTCTCATCCAATAAATCCAGAGATTCGGCAAGTAATATAGCATTTGTCTTCGGATCATAGTATGGCACACGATGAGAAGGCACTTCTAATTCGATTGGAATAACATCTTCTGAACCATAAGAAAGAGAGAATGGAGTGTGGTCGGTCGCAGACTTGTGGGTTGTTCGGTAGGCCCATAAGGCCATAGGGAGTTCATCGACCCTTTTGGCCTTTTCTAGTCGTTTCTTCAGAATAGACTTTATAACTTGGTTAACAGCTTCGACTTGTCCATTCGCTTGAGGGTGTGCAACTGCGGAGAATTTCTTCTAAATGTGGAATCGTTGACAGAAATCCTTAAATTCAATACCATCGAATTGGGTCCCGTTATCAGTGATGATAGTATGTGGGAGACCAAATCGGCAGATGATGTTACGCACTACAAAGTTGATCACCTTCTTTGTTGTGATTGTAGCAAGGGGTTCAGCTTTCGCCCACTTGGTAAAGTAATCAACTGCTATGATGGCGTACTTCGCACCACCTTTGGCTAGAGGTAAAGAGCCAATAATGTCAATGCCCCATACTGCAAATGGCCATGGACTGACCATCAGAGTTATTTCGATAGGTGGGGCTCTTGGAATCCGAGCGTGCTTCTGACATTTATCACATTTACTGGCGTAATCCAATGCATCACGATTTATGGTTGGCCAATCGTATCCATATTGGAGCACTTTCTTGGCAATGGCTTGCCCCCCGGTGTGATCGCCACATTCTCCTTTGTGCACGTCATTCAACACTCGTTTGATTTAATCGTGAGTGATACACCGGAGTAAAGGAACAGAGTATCCTCTCCTATACCTGACTCCATTCTGAATAGTGAACCGCGAAGCTTTTCGAAGAATCTGTCTCTTTTCACTCCTACGCTCTGGTAGGGTTCCGTGCTCAAGATAATTTCTGAGTGGAAGTCATCCATGACTTCTTCTCGGAAACGACATCAAATATCCAATCGGTTTCCATCTGATCGATGCTTGGCGAAGACAATGTCTCCACGGGAACCAGTCCCATTTGTTGTGCTTCACCTGTACTGGCTAACTTTGCTAACGAATCGGCTTTCTGATTGTGCTCTCGTGGTATGTAATAAATGGCATAATAATCAAATTGATTCAATGTCTCCTGAACCTGAACAAGGTAAGCAGCCAGTCTTCGATCTTTGGCTTGGTACCCCCCTCTGACTTGACACACGACCAATTGTGAATCACAATAAATTTCCATAGCAATGATTCTTAAATCTCTGGCAAGTTTCAATCCAGCCAATAGGGCTTCATATTCGGCTTCGTTATTGGTTGCACGGAAGTTGAACTTTAAAGCATAGCATATAGATCAGCCTTCAGGAGTTTCAAGTATAACACCTGCACCTGAGCAACAGTCATTTGATGCACCATTTGCATGCAGCTTCCAGATATACTTGGGAGATTCACTGGTTTCGGGCAAGTCCTCTGGGATGGTAAATTCAGCTATGAAATCTGCTAGGACTTGTCCTTGAATGGCTCGCCTTGGAGTGTAAGTAAGGTTAAACTGACTTAGCTCGATATTCCATTTGAGTAACCTACCGGACATCTCAGGATGCGTAAGCACCTGTCGTAACGGCTGGTCGGTATAGACGGTGATTGGGTGAGCCTGGAAATACGGACGGAGCTTCCTTGAGGCAATAACGAGACAATAAGCCAACTTCTCTAGCTTCGGATAATTTCTCTCAGCTCCGGTTAGTCGCTTGCTAATATAGTAGACCGGCTTTTCTATTCAGTCTTCCTCCCGAATTAGGGCAGCACTGATTGCGTTTTCTGATACCGCCAAGTAAATGTACAATTTCTTGTGATCGATAGGCTTTGACAAAATTGGTGGTGTGGAGAGATGTTGAATTAGTGCTCGGAATGCGTCCTCACACTCCGTAGTCCATTCAAAGTTTCGTTTCTCCTTTCGGATCAGATCAAAGAAGGGAATGCATTTGTCAGTAGATTTTGAAATAAACCTGCTCAGTGTTGCTACTTTCCCGTTGAGGCTCTGGAATTGCTTTATAGTTCTCGGAGTTTCAAGGTTTCTAATCACCCAGATCTTTTCGCGATTGGCTTCGATTCCTCGAGCGTTGACGATAAATCCAAGGAATTTTCCTGATGCGACCCCAAAGTGACATTTCAACGGATTGAGCTTCATTCTGTATTCTCGAAGGATATTAAACATTGACTCCAAGTCTCTGATATGATCAATAGAGAATCGTGATTTGACTAGCATGTCATCAACATATACCTCCATGGTTTTTCCTATCTGGTTAGCGAACATTCGATTAACTAACCGTTGATAAGTTGCCCCAGCATTCTTGAGTCCAAAAGTCATAACTTTATAGCAGTAGAGTCCCATATTGGTTATGAACCTGGTATGCTTCTGGTCGGGCAAGTGCATAGGTATTTGATTATAGCCAGAGTACACATCCATGAAGGATAAGAGTTCATGTCCAGCCGTTGAGTCTAAAAGTTGATCGATTCGAGGAAGTGGAAAACTGTCTTTGGGGCAAGCTTTATTCAAGTCTGAGTAGTCAACGCATGTTCTCCATTTCCCATTTAGCTTTCGGACAAGTACAGGATTGGATACCCATTCCGGGTATAATTCATCGCGAATAAATCCATTCAATTTAAGCTTATCTACCTCTTCTTTAAGGGCGGAAGATCTCTCTGGATCCATACCATGACTTTTTTGTTTGACCGGGGCATGTCGCGGGTCAATTTTCAATGTGTGGCTTGCGATGTCCGATGAGATCCCACACATGTCAGAGTGCGTCCAGGCAAACACATCAAGGTTTACCCGGAGAAATTCAACCAATTCCTCTTGTATTTGTTGGCTTAACTGAGATCCAATCTTTATTATTTTAGAATCGTCGCTATCATCGATCAGGACATCGATCGTCAGTTCGGCCGGGGAAGCTTGACTGTCTTTATTTTCATCTTCACTTTCAGTATCTCTCGGGTCAAGATCCCTTTGGAATTAGTTGGGGTGCCCGGGCTTAGGCCCAGGCGTCAATTGTCAATTCTCAACAAAGATGACATAGAGAGATTCCTCTATGCCCTTTCCTTTCTCTTTTCGCTGCGCCTCTCGCAGCTCAGTAACATAACAGGCTCGCCCAGCAGCCTGGTCTCCCTGTACAACTCCGACCCCATTGTCGGTAGGGAACTTCAAAGTCAGACACCACGGGGCAATAGCAGCCCTAAATTCAACCAGGGCCGGTCGGCCCAAGAAAGCATTGTATGGCGAGGCTATGTCCAATACAACAAACTGTAATATTCGGACTCTCCGGCGTTCTCCGATTCCCAATTGTACTGGCAATTCAACTACTCCAGTGGGTATGGTTGCGCTCCCATTGAAGTCATGAATACGGGACTAACACGGTTTCAAGTCTTTAGTCTCCATTTTCATCTGGTCAAAGGCTCGCTTGAACAATATATTCACATAACTTCCACTGTCTACCAAGATCCTCTTCATCCAAGCACGACCTACCTAAGCTGATATGACAAGTGGATCAATAATGGGGGCTTCGACCCTGTCGACATCCCGACTTCGAAATATGATGTCGTCTGCCATCGTTTTTTGCTGCTTGGCCGGAGCCCCATCTTCTAAATTACTACAACATTCAAAGTCCGCATGCCTGATAGAGCTGGCATACGACTCCATTTCCCTCCAGCTCCGATCTGCTAGATGTGGACCACCGCTAACGATATTTATCACCAACCTCCCGCCAGTACGAGTGGGTTCCTCCTGTCTTGCCTGATTTAGCATATGGTTCTGACTCGATGGGCCCGCACCTCCAGGCTGCGACGCCCGCACAAACTGCTCCAACTTTCTCTCTCTTATCAACTTTTCGATGAGATCCTGCAAGTGATGGCATTCATTTGTGTTATGGCCGTAGATTTCATAGAATCTACAAAACTTCCCTGTCTGAATCTGTTTCTCCGATGGCTGTTTCAGAGCAGGTTTCTTATACTGAATAGTATTGCAGGTATGTAAGTATACATTCTCCAGCGACGTATTCAAAGGAGTATAATTTTCAAACATAGGAGCCCTACGTCGCAGACCACGATTCTGATCCCGTTTTCTATTTTGGTTACCATTGCCTTTCTGCTGATTTTGTTTATTCTGAATGTTCAATTGTACTTTCCCGGAGCTCTCCCCGGTTTGTTTAACAACAACATTGATCTGAATTCCTTCCATACTAGGCCCTACATCATCCTTCTTCCTAGACTATTTCGCATCCTCCCTTATCAAGAATTGGACTGCCTTGGAATAGAAATGGTCCAATGATGCAGGGGGTTTTTCGGCCAACCAGTTGCCGAACTCGGAATCAGGATCAATCCCTTTAGTCAATGCCATTAGAATGGAGTTATCATTAGGGTTGCTGATCTCAGCACATGCGGCATGAAATCTTTCTAAATAATGCCCGAGTGTCTCTCCAGGAGCTTAATTGACACTAGATAAAGTATTAACATCCTTCGGTCTTGCGAGATGCATGCGAAATTGCTCAATAAAATTTGTTGCCAACTGATCAAAACATGAGATAGATCGAGGTGGCAGCCGGGTAAACCACATAGTCTCTATGCCCCCAGAGAGATCAGGAAGCTTCGGCACTTAACTACATCATCAGCTCGTGCAGCATTCATCAGCCACTCATACTTTAAGATGTGATGATTGGGATCAGAGCTCCCTTCATAAACTGGTAAAGTCGGCATCCTGAATCGCCGAGGTGGTTCAGCATAAAGTATCTCATCAGTAAAAGGAGTATGACTCCGGGAGATTCCCTAGTCGTCATTAGTGAGGCCTTGACTCTCTCGGATCATCGTCGGAATGTCAGGCATCAAGACATTTTGAGCACGTTGGGCCAAGGTGTGGTCGGGTTCCACAATGCGAGGAGGGGCCGGTCGCGGTCGACGGTCCACATCTCGCCTCCTTGGTTCGAAGTTCTCTGGAACATATGGTTCGGGAGTATGTTCATGCTGGTGATGGTTCGAATCTGTCCAATTTCGGACATCAACTCCCGGTTTAGTAGCAGTGGTGTTAGTGTGGTTGTCTGTAACATGATATGGAATAGTACCTCCTCGGGAGGACGTTCCAGTCTGATGGCTGGTTGACGGGCCAACTCTCAGTTGCCCAAGGTTCAGTGCATGCTGATGTATAGTAGCTTGAGTGTAACTCCCATCTAGCCTTGGGCGTGTAGATCTATGATGGTAATCCGAAGAGGCTGAACTCTCGGTGGAGGAGTGTGAAGCTTGATCCCTCCTGGATCTCCTTCGTCGTTGACGGTTCAGTTGGTTGGTCAGTTCCGCATTAGCACGGAGCTGTTGAGTGAGCTATTGACGGCTCTGAGCCAGTTCTTGCATTAACATTTGAAATTCTTCCCTGGTGACAGGGCCTTGCGGATCTGATGGTCCGGCAGCATTCTGATCAGTTGGAGGCAGCTGTACGGAATTCTGTCTGTTCCGTCCTTCTGGATCTGTAGCTGTAGAAGTAGTCCTTGTGTTAACCATGATGGACAACGAAGCTCTTTCCTAGACTTGATGCAAATCTGAATAGGATGTAAGAACTTTATTCTTTGAAATCTGGATCTTCTTCTTAGATTTGTGCAATCCGATATCGATAGTATATCCGACGAGCAGGAGAAAAACTGTGTTTTCTTAGTGAAAGCACCAAAGTGTTTATACCAAAATTGGGCACAACACTCTTCGGAAGTGTTTGAAGAGATAAAATGAAGAAAATAAATGTAAAAAGAGGATTATCTAACAAACACTCCAAACAATAATAAGAAAAACAGCAAAAGAACACAGAGATTTAGAGTGGTTCGGCGTGTTGCCTACGACCACTATGAAATGGTTGACTTTTATTAACTTTTTCTTGCTGGTTACAACGGATTACAACAGTAAATTTCGAGTACAACGGTGATTTTTGAGTGCAACAATGGTTTCGGCAGAGTCTGGATGTCAAAGAGCCAAAAGATCCCTTTTCTGTAGGTTCTGGGCTGCTATTTATAGGCATAGGCTGCAAATATCTCGCTCAGATCTCGGGAGACCTCTTCTAGCACGTGGGTGGGCCCACGCAATCGATCGCATGCGGTGTGCGCTCGATCTGTCATCGATACGAACGAATTTCGTATCGATCGTAATTTGGTCCAATCGAGTCGAAATCGATCATGAACATTCTTGAGAATGTACGCAAGCTTCTGTGAAAATTTCGTAGCATTTGGACTTGTAGATTGTGAGTTATGATCGATGCAAACTTGTGCTTTTCGAAAGTTGTTTCCTTCGTATCGATGCCCTTCATATTGCTCTTTTCGCATCGGTCCAAGCACGTGCCTGCAAGTTGACGTGGCGCTAAATTCTTGGATCGATCCAATTTTCGTGCCGTGTTGACTACTTCCTCCCTCGTATCTAATATCTAAGCCTTGTTCGTATCGATCATAATAGCCTTGTTCGTATCGATCACAACAGCCGTGTTCATATCGACCATAACAACTTTGTTTGTATCAATCATAACAGCTCTGTTCGTATCGATCAATTACATCGTTCTGTTCGTATCAATCGATCGCGTTCCACTTTGTATCGATGGGAAGCGTTGATTTCGTATCGATATGTGGTTGATCGATATGAAGTTGTGCGCATCTGATGGGTTCAAACAAGATCGATGCGAAGGAGGCCGATTCTCCCGGTGGATACGAAGTAATACTTGCTGATGGATATGAACATGCTGAGGCTTGATGGATACGAGGCCGATCGATACGAAATGAGGGATACGACCTGATCGATGCGAAATGATGAACGTGAGTGAGTTGATTTCCTTGGCTTGCATCAATCATATCTTGAGCATACGAACTCGGATTGATTCGAAATTTGGAACGTTGGTTTTCACAGCTTTGCTTGTCACGTCTTGTCAATTGTAGCTTGATCTGGACTTGGACAAAATTTGTCGATATCCATAATGAGCCCGCGTATAACCGATCTTCGGGATGGACTGTCCTCGGTTTCCAATTAAGTTCTTGGTATCACGGCCTTGCCAAAAGGCGGGATAACAATGTCGAGTCAACTTTAATTCATCTTTCCAACCTCTATTTATTAAGGTTATTACAAAATCTATCTTAAAAGATTTATATAAAAATTAAATAAATATATATATTATTAGTTAAATTAAATTCTAAATAAATTTATTATATTAATTATTATTAAATTAAAATTTATTATTATTAAACCTATTTTAAATCTTATTTTATATATATTTAAAAACAATAAAATTATAAGTAAAATTTTATAATTTACATTTTAAAACATAACTTATAATTTTAAAATTTCCAAAACATATAATTTTAAAAATCTAAATTTTACACATATATTAAAATTAAAATCAATATTTAATAAAACCCATATATCTTCTTTTCAAACTTTGGAAATCAGTTTCAAAAATAGACCAATGGTGTCCGTATATAATTTTCAATCCTATGGTCAACTGATACAGATATTTATCATTTTAATCCACAATTTAAATTTAATATTTACGGGTATATATCATTTCAACCCACAATCCCAAAATTAAATTAAATAAAATCATTTGGGTTTACCATTTCAACCCACAACGATTTTCTTCTAATCTATAGTATCATTCGGGTATGTATCATTTCAACCTATAAGGATTCCTAAACTAACACGGAACTTGCAGAGTGAGAACAATAGAATAATATTATAAAATGACATACATATCAATAGCAGGCATATATCATCATTAACAATTTAAATATAAAATATACAACAGGTTATGGTGTCATATGTCATAGGTAAAAAATTGCAGATAATGGCATATCATATTTAACAATTAAATAACTAACAATTCAAATTTAACAACATATTTCAATCTTCATTTCATGTGAATTAAATTTACTAAATATAAGAATGTTAATCATGAGTGATTGCTCACCTTTCGAGGCTAGAGAAACAACAAGAATAAGATGCGACGAATCCAAGCAAATATTCCAAAACACGACATGATGAACACGAATTCGACGAGGAAAGTTGATAGCTTGGGATCGATGAAAACAAATCAAAACTAGCTTGATATAAGCTGAAACAAAATATATATTATATTATTATTTTTTCTTAAAATCAATATTCAATTTATAACACATAACAAAATAATATTTATATATATATATATTAAAATCAACATTTAATTTAAACACATTTTAAAATAAAATCCTTATATATTATTATTATTATTATTTTCAATTAATGTTTATAAAACCCATATGTTTCCTTTGAAAATTTTCAAATGAATGTTTAAACATAATATATATATTAAAGTTGTTACAAAATCTAATTTAAAGATATTAATATAAATTTAAGTAAACACTTTTAAACATATTACATATATATACCTTTAAAACATATTATATAACCCTTTTATATATACTTTAAAAAAAAGAATGCTTGCCTGAGAGGGTTGCCGCGGCTCACATGGAAGTGGAAAAGTGGCTATGTCGGCATACGCAAGGGAAGTAGCAGGCGGGAAAGGTTGATGGTGGCGCCACATGGAAAGCTGGAGGCTGTGCGATGGGCTTCGAGTGGTTGCTCTCAGGTGGGTGAGGAGGCATTGCATGGGAAGGGAAGATGGCATTTTGTGGAGCTCTGGGTGAACGGTAGTCTAAGGGAGCTGGAAGGCGGACTCAGCGGCGGCGAGTGAAGGCCGTAGTGGATGGTGCGGTTGCTCAGGTGGAGGACCTCGGCTGTGTGTGATCGGCAAACGCGAGTTGGATGAAGGGAGCATGAACAGTTGCAAACCCATAAATATAAACTGATACGATGATTACCACTCTCTTCCATATATTAATTTTTTTTAAGTGCGCTGGGTTGAAATACGGCTGAGGGTTTGAGGTGGGAAAAATATGGGCGTACGGTGCTTTGAGGTGGGGCGCTGGTTGCAAGGAGGGGGGATGGCTGACGTGTAGGGTCAATAGGCTAGAGTAGGTTGTGCTCGGCTTCTGACAAGGGGAGGACATTCCCATGCGGCCTGTTGCAGAGATGGATGTGAAAGGTCAGAGGCTGTGATGGTGGATGGTGAGCGGAGGCTGGGTAGATGTGGTCGGTGGCGATGTATGACGTGTAGGGAGGAGAAGCTATGGTGGCTGCAATCAGTTGCAGGGAGGGGAATGGGCGCGGAAGGGAGGAATGAGATGAAAGGGGTGGTCGGGTTCACAAATGATGGGGAACAGAGATGGATCCAATTCTCTGGTTGGATATATGAATGGCCACAGGAAACCAAGGGACGAAAATGGGTATCGATACAGAAACGTTTCGTAGATTTTGCCACGTACCGGACTCCGAAATGCACACATGAATATACTGCGGAGATCAGCATGACGAGACGAACAGAATGGTACACAGATATAAGCGATACGACTAACCTATCAAAACTCGAATTTCGCTGCCAAACTGCTGCTAATTCGTCAAAAATAAGATAAACGGAGCTATAGCAGTCCAAATTTGGTGAAACGAAAGATGACGCCTCACTCAGAAAATGATTTAAATTTTTATTATATAAAAATATTCAGATTTCGAAAACATTTTATTTTCATCAAATTAACTGATTTTAAATTGAAATTGAAAACTACACAACAGAACTAACTTTTATATTTACCAATGAAAATCTACCATTTGCTATATTTAAATAGACACATACCAAACATCAAATTTTCATCGCTAAATTTTTTTGTTAAATTTCAAGAAAAAATTAGTTAATTACGTTATTAAAAATCGTTAAAATTCTCGGGTCGTTACAAAGAGAGCCCACCATAATTTTCATAGCACTCCCAGTAGGCTGATGGATCAGTTTGATAGTCCCTTGGTTATTGATGTGTTGTGGTGTTGTACTCAGCATCTTCCTGAATGGATAGACCTTAAAAAGAGGCATACTGCATGTGTGTAGGTGCTGGTGGATCATACCAAGATTCCTCCTCCTCCTCTTCTTCCAATGGTTGTTCTTGCAGAATATTTTTGTCTCTACCATAAACAAAAGCTCCAGCACTACGAGACGACCGATGAGGCTTAGGGACAGGAGTATGTGATGGAGGGGGTATAGGAGAAAGAGATGAAGATGACCTAGAAGAAGATCTACCATGGACTTTCCTTATAACGTTGACTAAAGTGGATACAATTTTTTCCACAGTTTTCTTAAGCTTGGTCATGCGTGTAGAGAAAGATCTCTACAAACAAATCATTTTCTTTTCCAATGATTTTTGATTCATTATGATCATCCCTTGATTTCGAAGCATTAAGTCTCGTGTGGACTCATTTTGAACGGTTTTAGTGTGGGCTTTGTAAATCTCTGATTCGGAGTGATATCCTGCATTATGGTGAGAAGGAGCAGATGATTATGGAGGATGAACTTGAGATTGTTGTGTAGGTGCTAGGTGTAGTTGTTGTTCGTGTTGTTGTTGTTGTTGTTGAGCAATCCATTAAGCAAGAGAAATGTGAGGAGGTGGTGTTGCAGGAAGATGCATTAACTTGAAAAAGCTTAATACACTTTCTTTAATGGGAATTTCTTCGATGTGAGATATGTAAGTTGGTACGTCTTATGCTTTTAGTATCCTCATAATGTAAGGAGCATATATGATAGTTTGGAGATAATGACTCCAATAGTGTTTTATTTCATCATGGATAAACTGTACCCAATTTACACGAATTCTACCAAAAATTGCATATAATGCCTTATGATTGTCTTCATATATTTGTTCGTGGCTGCCTAAACAAGGTAGCATGGTGTTGATTAGCAATTTATTTAACAAACCGGCTCAAGGTCGAAGATTAGCTGATTTCCATTCCTGCACTCTATCTTCCCATAGTTCATGTGTGACTTGGTTATGCGGTAAGTTTCGATAATCAGCTATTTCTTGTAATGCGGTACCATTAGAAGAACAATATATTATTTTCCCAATCATGTTTACATTATCTTTAAAATTTTACCATAAATACTCATCCATAACCATCCGTCTTCATTCTCAGGTTTCTAAATATTTTCACTACATAAATTTGCATAGAAGAGGGAAACAACAAGTTGATCAATAATTACCTAATTTTCATCAAAATTGATTGAGTTGAATGCCGCTAGGGTTAGTTCTTGAAGTCGGTATTCTTCAAATTTAGATAATTGGTAGAAAGGAACAACATGAATTTTTTTTTAATTTTCAGATCGTCAAATTTCTTTATAGTGCTTGGGTTATTTCAAAGCCATTGTTGGATATGAGAATCGGTGATAGTAGTTGGTTGAGAGGAGGAAGATTGGTCTTTCTTAGATCTCTTATCAATTGGGTTTTTAGTTTTGGGTGCCATGAGTGAAAAATTGAATGTTTGAGGAAGCTATGGTTTTTGATTTGGGTAAAAAAACTAAAATGAGTTGGGTAAAAAAAATTGAGGTAGAAAATATATACGGCTATGCATAGTGGCAGCCAAAAATTCTCTCAGACGTTTGAGGGTATATGCCGGACGTCTGGGAGTATTCAGTTTTTCACTGCTAGATGTCTGGCCTTTTTTCAAAGATGTATGGGAGCTGTTAAACCCCACATTTTGAATTTTAAGTATATATTTTGAATTTGTATTTCATATTTTATTTTACAAACATGATAAATGATATTTATTTTATCAAAGAAACACATATGCATGTTATATATTTAATTATATATATAGTCATATTCATGTAATTATTGAAAAGAGATTATTTCTCTTCCAATGATTCGAAATTCTTGTGCTCAGTTTGATTCTAAGAATTTATGTTTTTGTTAGTTTGCACAGCCGAGGGCTTAAATGGAGACCAATTTGGACGAACCAGTGTGTGATTACAGTCTTGATTTGATAGCCCTGCCTCCCATAAGTTTGTTTGAGTAACATTGTGAGTTTTTATACGAGTCTCTATTAAACATTTTTATGTAGGAAATCCTTCGTTGGTGAATTTTCATAGATTGCCTGAATACATCGTTCGAGAAAGTTAAGATGATTTCCTTATCTTTCTTGCTCGTAATACAAATTCTCTTTGAACTCCCATCATTTCTTGTTGGTAATGAAAGATTTCATCAACTTTAATATTAATAGATGATGATTCAAGAGTAATCGCTCATTTGACTTTCTTTCCTTTTGGAGAGTAGCCGGTGTGATATGCGGGTGATGTTATAATATTTAGTAAGGATGATTTATTCGAAGGTGGAGTGGTTTTTGTTAGTGATACGTATGTACTGTTGGAAGAGGGTGGGCTAAAATCAATTGTCGAGTAAGCGGAGTTGTGGCCGAAAGACGTTCCTAGATCTTTTATTATTATATTAAAAATATTTCTGTGTATTTTCTGAAAAAATGCCATGTAAATAGAGCATATTTTTTATTTGTACTAAATAGTTAGGACAAAATTTATCTAACCATAAACTTGGTCACATTTTTTAGTTATGGAAGTTTTAAAACTTCACTAAAAATAACCATGCTAAAAAATTTGTGATTGGAATAAAATTTGAGTTTAATATTCATGACAATTATCAATTAATGTTTATGAAATTAGTTCAGTAAGTGAATATATACCAAGATCTCGTCTTAGTTTTATAAAAGTTGATTCACATAGCGGTCTAGTGAAGATATCGGCAGTTTGATTTGTGTTAACAAATTCTAAAGTGATAATACTTTTTCAACACTATCTCTCAAAAAATGGTGACTAATATCAATATGTTTAGTTCGAGAATGGTTAATTGGATTTTTAGACAAATTTATAGCACTCGTATTTTCGCAATATATAGGAGATCTAGTTAATTTTTCCAAACCTTGAAGTGTTTGTTGCCTATAAATTACCTGAGCACACGCTAAGGCAGTAGAGATATACTCAGCTTCACAAGTCAAGAGGGAAACACAATTTTGCTTTTTACTAAACCACAAAACCAGATATTGACCAATAAAATACATGCACCACTTGTACTTTTTCTATCCGTTTTGCAACCACCGAGATCCGCATGATACGAGTTCAAAGGAGTTGCCTTTCAGGTAAAAAAGCCCATAATCTTTGGTATTGGTTAAATATCGCACTCTTAAATGCTCGATGATGTGATTCCTAAGGTTGTGCCTAAAATTGTACACATAAACATACACTCATCATTGTATCTGATATACTAGTCGTTAAGTATTGTAGAGATTTTATCATGCTTCGGTACGATTTTTGCTCAAAATCTTTTCCATTTTCATCTTTATCTAAATGCAAACTAGTGCTCATTGTCTAATTGTTTTATTTGTAAACCTAAGAAGAAATTTAATTCTCCCATATGAGACATCTCGAATTCGTTTTTCATTATGGTAGAAAAATCATTACATAGTTTTTCATTAGTTGATCCAAATATGATATCATCAACATATATTTGTACAACTAGTATATCATCATTTTCTCTTTTTATAAATATTGTCGTGTCATTTTACCAATTTGAAAATCAAAATTTATTAAATGTGTTTTTAGTCTCTTATACCAAGCACGGGGTACTTGTTTTAGTCCATAAAATGCCTTTTTAAGTTTGAAAACATGATCTAGATATTTTTCAGGAA
The DNA here is from genome assembly GCA_030737815.1 of Allium fistulosum. Lineage (NCBI taxonomy): Eukaryota > Viridiplantae > Streptophyta > Magnoliopsida > Asparagales > Amaryllidaceae > Allium > Allium fistulosum. The sequence goes on from CM060903.1 coordinate 76,034,504, forward strand.
CAAATAAGGGCGGTTGTTCAATGTAAACTTTTTCTTTTATAAAACCATTTAAATATGCAATTTTAACATCCATTTGAAATAATTTGAAATTATGATGAAATGCAAAAGCAAGTAACGTTCTTATAGCCTCAAGACGTGTTACAGGGGCGAACGTTTCTTCATAATCAATTTCTTCTTCTTGAATGTATCCTTGAGTAATTAATCTTGCTTTATTACGAACTACATTTCCATTTTTATCTGCTTTATTTTGAAAAACCCATTTTGTTCCTATTACAGATTGATCATTTGGTCTTGCTATGAGTTCCTATACATCATTTCGTTCAAATTGATTAAGTTCCTCTTGCATTGCTATAATCCAAAAATCATCTTTTGATGCTTCTTTATAGGTTTTAGGTTCTAAGTTAGATATGAAAGCTACATGATTAACTTGATTTAGTTGATTTCTAGTTGAAACTCTTATGTTTAAGTTACCAATTATATTATTAATCGGATGATTCTTTAAGATTCGAGGTACATATCTTAAAAGATATCATTATTTATGATATTATTATTTTCAGTTATAATAGTATTATTATTATTATTATCACTATTGTTATTGAAAACTTCTTCTTCATCATCATTTTTGTTATTTTTAAAATCTTTGTCAAAGGAAACATGAAGACTTTCTTCTATAATTTTAGTTCGTTTATTAAAAATTCTATAAGCTTTACTCCGATCTGTATAACCAACAAAAATTCTTTCACTAGCTTTTGGATCAAATTTTCTAAGATTATCTTTAGTGTTCAAGATAAAACATTTAGAACCAAAAACACATAAATATGACACTTTAGGTTTCTAACCGAAAAATATTTCATAGCATGTATTCTTAGTTATTGGTCTAAGTGTTACACGATTTAAACATAACATGCGGTAGCAACGGCTTCGGCCCAAAAATTCTTTGGTAAACCACTGCTACTTAGCAATGTTCACGCATATTCTTGTAATGTTTGATTTTTCCTTTCTACTACAACATTTTGTTGTGGTGTTTATAAAAATGAAAGATTATGACTAATCCCCTTTTTATTGCAAAAATATTCAAAATTTTCATTTTCAAATTATGCACCATGATCACTTCTTATATTTTTAATCTTATAATTCATTAAATTCTTTATTCTTTTAGCAAAATTTTTAAATATTTCAAATGTGTCACATTTATGTTTCAAAAATAGTGTCCAAGTAATCTTGAAAAATCATTGACAACCACAAAAACATATTTGTTATGATTTATTGATCGTACTTGAGTTAGGCCAAATAAATCTATAAGGAGTAGTTCGAGCGGTTGTTTTATAGAAATTTCCCTTTTAGATTTAAATGAACTTTTCTTTAATTTTCCATGTTGACATGCATCACATAAAATTTTAACTTTATAATTTATTTTGAGTAATCCTCTTACTAAATCATTTTTTACTAATTTATTTATATATTTAAAATTTATATGACAAAAGCATTTGTGCCATAGCCATGGGTCATTATGATTTGCGGTTAAACATAAATCACTATTGTTTTTTACATTCATATTCAAATTTTTATTTTGATCGAATATACTACATTTATCTTTCTCTTAATCGATTCTAAATCGTTTATCACATAATTAACTTATACATAATAAGTTATGTTTTAGATTTTCTACTAATAAAACATTACTGATATAAGGGGAGAAGTTGATATGCCAACGTTAATGACATCTCCAATGCCAATGACAAATCCTTTTGAATTATCTCCAAATGTCACAGTGCCACCATCGATATATGCATATTTGATAACATGTGTGTATTTCCTGTCATATGATTGGAGCATCTGTTATCGAATATCCCTTTATCCTTGCTTTTAACTTTGTTTTAGGTACCTGCAAAATAATAAGAATTTAATTGGTACCCACTTCCTCCGTTAGGGTCCTATGTGTTAGTGGGGGTAGGTAACCATATCTAAGAGGGTTTGGGACCTTTAAAAACGTAATTCTTATTATAAACAATATTTCTCAAGTATTCATCTATGTGTTTTTGCCTAATCAATTTGTTATTTGATTTATAAATCCATATTTTAACAATATTCGTGTTAGAAGTATTAATCTTAATTTTAGATATAGGCTTCTTGAACTTAGTATAAAGTGTACTATAATTTCTATGCTTTAGCTTAGCTTTAAATCCTAATCCATTTCGATTTCCCAATGGTCTTAATATCTTGATCAAATTTTCTAAGTTTTGTTTTCCTTTATTAAACTTTGATTAATTTCCTTTATCAAATCAAATTAATCCTTAATTAATAATTAAATAATAATTAACTTTAATTAATTAACAAATCATGATTAACTTAATTGATTAACACTTAAGTTTAAAAACTATTATCAACAAATGATTAAGTACTAATTACCTTAATTAATTAATTAAAAAATCATTAAACAAATAAATAATTAAATAATTATTTTCTAATTACCTAATTAAAGTTAGAAAACATTTTCAAAAATATTTCTAAGTGAAAGCAAGTTTAGATTAGAAAAATAGTTAGATTTTCCGAACTGCGCGTATATCGACTATTGCTATACAGACCCGTAATTTTCAAAAACTTGAAGATTTCTTTCTAACTTTTAAAAATTCCCTTTTAAACTCTTATCCTCTTTGAAACATGAATATAAACTTTTTAAAACCAAATCAAAGTTTTAAACTTGTAAACATTTCGCTTTGAAACAAAAATCAAACTTTCGATAAAAAGCGGATTTCTACGCCGCTTTTGGTTAGCGAATCGCTAGCTTCATGTCTTGAACCCCCATATAAAAAAATACAACATTCAATCACAATACCGCATCATTACATTATAGCATAATCATAAGCATATTACTTCACCAATACTAAATAACTTTTCCAATATTCAAGGTATAATCTTTATCGCTTACTCAAACTTCGGCATAAGCAATCAATACCAAATCAACATATATGAATGACTACATAATTAAACAACATTTTAACTCATAAATTTTATAACTTTAAAAAGTTAGTAACTTGAGTTTTAAAAACACGAACTTTACTCACGTAACTTATCTAAATCAAACTAAACTTCCAACGAACTTGGCTACAACACTAGAAAACTGCCTTAGCTTGAAAATATGACTTTGTGTGGCCTTGGAGGGATAAGTTTGGCTCTGCCTTTGCTAGGATTGGGCTCTGCCTACATAGGTTTGGAGGTTTATGGGATTTATTTTGGAGGGTAGTGGTAGTATAAGTGTAATGGAGTGCTTTAAGCTAGTTTTTAAAGTGTATACACAAGTTTTTAACGTAGGAATTTTTGTTTTGAAGCCATGAAAATAAGAGTATGCAAAAATAGTGTTAGGAAAATGGAATTGAAGAAATGAGAGTGTAAAGTGAATGACATGAGAAGGTTGAGGTATTTAGAAGCATAGAAAACTAGAAATTACTAAAATATCCTTTGTGTAGAATAATATATATATATATACATGCCATGCAAATGACAACCACCATACCTCCCTCCCATCACTTGTACATGTTACCCCCTTCCATACCTTGAATCATGCTAGAGCTTCCATGTGTGTGTACTAAAGATATGGAGATGATTTGTGTGTGTGTATAAATGTGTTTATATGTATATATATGCCTTTTATAACATAATTTATCACATCTACTTTTATGCTTAATTAAATATGTGTTAGCATATAAATGAGAGCGCTTTATTATCACAAATCCTATCATATATATGCGTGCATGATGCACCAAGTGTGCACAACGTTCCCAATGACTTTTGGGTGTCGAAAAGTCGAAATTTTAGAAAACGTTCTTTGGCAAATTTTCTATTTTTATTTGAATTGTCTGTATTGGTAAAAAATTTGAAAACTATTTCATAATCATTATTAAATAATTAAAATAGGTTTATTTCTAATAAAAATTCATTTATTGATTATATAAAATATATTTAAATAGCCTATTTCAAAGTGGTAAAATCCTGGGTCGTTACAAATCTATTTTACCATCATTTGCTATTATTTAAAAGAGTTATATTTTAATTATAAAACCTATTATTTGAATATTTAAAATTTATTAAATATTCGCAAATCAAGACGGTAATATTCTGGGTCATTAAAGTTTACTTAAGTAAAAGGAAGAGATGTGACATCTTTTAAAAAATTTAAATAAAAATAAAAAGAATGTAATATCACATTATCTCTTACATCATGGTACAAAGGAAGTGGATTATTTGGTGGATAAAAGAGGGGGTGTGGGTGATTGCCTATGGTATAAGGGAGAGGAGGAGATGTCGTGATGTGGCAAGTTTTGAGTAGAGGGTAGGTACTTAAGGATTAGTCTGGTAATTTGGTAATTTCAATTTATATAAAAACAATGCAAAAATTTTCTCTCTCGTTTTCCTTTTCATTTCCTACTTTTTTTCAAAATTCATCTTTTTCTTTCTTAAGTTCAAAAACCTTTTAATGGCTTCCTTAATTTCAAAATTGAAAAATCATGTCTCTTTCCACTTTTTAAACTCTTAAAAATCATTTAAAAGCCTTTTCTTCTCTTCCCACAACCTCTTCTTCTCAAAACAAGTCCAAGAACCCCTCAAACACATCAAGGCTGAGCCACACCTCCATTAGACCGAGCCCAATAATTACTTCCCTATCCAAAAAATCCAATTTTTACTGAGAAGGATCTAAGATCTAGGTCGATTCGGAGTATAGTAGAAATCTGGGTTGATTAGTGAGCTTTTGGTGAGTAAAAACGCACTTCTTTTAGGAAAGATTTCACCATTATATTTTTTAATTATTGTTGAAAATAATTGGTTGTTTGACCGATTTGAGAGTTGATTTGGTTTGGTATATATGTGCTTGTGTGTGATGATGAATTTAGATTTGAAAATGAAGTCTAATTTTGAGAATAGTTTGAAAGTTATGATTCTGCTTGTGGCTTGTTGTTGTGACATATGAATGAATGATTATGATCATGTATGTGATGTGTATGCTAAGGAAAGTTAGCATTTGGACTTGTATAAGTGACCTTGAGATCCTTTGAATTAAAAACAGTTTACTATTTTAATTTGCTAGTAAAAGTTACAAAGTTTTAAACTTTACTTTTAGTTTTGCAAACTTCATATTTTGTTTATAAAGTAAGGTTGTATAAGAGAAAAGGCTTGTAGGTATTAGCATATAAACTAGCTTAATAATTATGGTATCCATAGTGATAGTCGCTATGGATGAAGTTCGGTAAAAAGAACTTTTTGTAAACTAAAGTGTTTTCTTTTTAAGTAGTTTTGAAATTATTTTCAAAGCATATTTAAGGTAGTTATTACTATTAATTAAGTATTAGTTTTAATTGTTAAGTAATTAATTAATTAATTAAAGATAATTAGTATTTAATTAGTAATTAAGCAAAGATAATTAGTACTTAAGAATTATTAAGTAAGATCATTATAATTAATCAATTGGGGGAGGTTAATTAATTATTAGTTAAGTAAAGAGTTAATTAATTATTAATTTTTATTTAATTAATGATTAATTAATAGGGTTTAATCATTAATTAATTTATGTGGAGTTTAATTATTAATTAAGATTTAATTAGTAATTTAATTATTACTAAATAAAGGTTGAACTTATTTTAATTAATTAAACGTTTTATTCTTAATTACTTTATTTTTTAAGGATTAGTTTTATTTTTAAAGCAGCTTTCTTTTATAAGTGAATAATTTTTAAACAAGGGATTCTCTTTGTTTGTGTCCTTAAGTAGCCAAACTAATATGAATATGTTATACATAAGATATTGACATGTTTTATTGGAAGTAAGTCGTCTTGTATTTAACACTAAAAACTGATGAGTAGGCTTTCTCTATCTGTGAGATCTAGAACTTGATTTTCAAGGCAAGGGATAGAGAAGTTGAAATGTCGGAAACATGATAAATACAAGGGAGTTAATTTCGATGAGTGGGTAATGATAAATTAAGTATATGGAAGATATATTCCACATAAAAATTTATACACACCCTGGATAGTGGAGTTGTTCACTATTGATAACTTGACCCTTTTAAAATTATCGAATGTTGTTTTAAAGAGACCGGGACTAGATAGTGTGCTTTATCTGAAAAACCACTTTGAACCAACGTAAGCGTTCGAATTGGAAACAACTAGAATCGAAGATGAAGATCTTTAAAGTGCAAGGGCTACTTGCAACTAATCCTGAGGGTGATTCCAAAATAGATGTAATAGAGGTAGTGCCTTCTGTTCATCCATATCCTAAACGACTTGTATGGAGGAATGCTAACATTGCATTGTTGCCTGGAGGGCAGTGTTAGCATTCCAAGTGGGAATTGATAAAGAAAGGTAAAACATAATCTCAAGTCGCATAACCAAGAATGACTAAAACATGGGATATGCTTCAAGGATATATTGGTTGCACCCATTAGGGTATAGTCACTAAATGATCTAGATCGATATTCTTAAATTATGTATGCTTGTGACCGGATATGGTTGTTGATCACAACTGGGGTGGTGATATATTCAATACTATCTAGTAAGGGGTAGGTCGATCTTGATTTGTAAGGGGTCCATGTGCGGCCCTCGGTACATTTTATCTAGAGGTGTACTGTGGTAAGCGGTACCCTAGTAGCATTGTCAATGTATGAAAACCCATTTTTCAATAAATGCCTTACGAACTTAGATGTGCCCAAATATGTTGAAATGTGAGATGCAAGCATTTCAGCTATGTTTATATTTACTTTCAAAACCCTTAGACATTAATGTTTTGGTTATTGTAAGGTAAAAACCCATCCATGTTTATATGCGGTGTGGTCTTACGAGATACCTTTGATTTTAAAGGAGTTTTTAAAGTAATAAGTCAATTGTTTGGAGTTTACTCGCACCTAACCATGTCTGGTCCAGAGTTTTATTTTATTTCCCTAAAAACCTTGGGTGCCCAAATTTGTATGAGTAGCCAAGTAGTCCAGGTTTCTCACGGATGCATTTTGGAGGAGTTTGAAGCAGATGGCTTCATTGATATCTTTCTATTTACTGTATTTCCACTGTTATGTATGTATTCTGTATCAGTAATGTGAGGACATGTAGTTATACTTGTCTTTAGCTTAAATTTGTACTGTTATGACTCTGATGTTTTATTATTATAGAAGTAACTATGTATGATCTTATGTTGACTATTATATATTGTTCTGTTGCGTTGTGAGATTCTATGTTTTATTTTTCTTCTTGTCTTTTTTTCTTTCACCCTAACGGCTCATCTTTTGGAGTAAGAAAGATAGATCGTTACAAGGATAAAAGAGGAATCAAAAAGATCAAGATGAATCAAGCGGATTGACGATGATCAAAGGGGAATCAAGGAGATTCAAAGCCAAGGCCAGGGGAATAAAGGAGACTCAAGGAACAAAGGCTGGAAGAGTATAGGGAAAAAGTAAATCAATTTTATAGTATATCGAGTTATAGAATTATTTGTTAAAGATCTTGTAGCAATTCTTTGAAATCTCTCTTTTAAAACCCTTTATTTTATCCCCATAATCATTTTATAAAAGTTTTATTTTGGTTTTACAAGACAAAAGATTTAAGACATTTTTTTATAGGAATTATAATTTTGAACAAGGATATGTCAACAAATCCTTGTAAATATGTCGATATACTAGTTTTTGGATGCAACTTTTCGTTTTAAATGAATGGATACTTCCTTTTACCTTTCATGAAAAATTACTTCTCTTCATCTACTATATAAAAGCTTTGAAAAACGAATTTTTAATAGAATTCTCTATCATTTCTCTCACACTATTTTCTTTCACATTTTGTATAAAAGTCCTAATGTACTTATACTTTGCAAATCCACTCTCTTGTTCTCAATTTTTCATGGGTTTGCAATCTACTAAAAGTCAGAGAGTCTACAGTCAATTCTCTATCATTTACTCTCTGATCTTATCCTATTCCTCAAAGAAATAAAAAGTATATTGCTACCGGAGGTCTATAGGGAGTTGTGTTGAAGACTACTTGAAATTGTGATAGAAAAATTTGATATCTTGTTGATATTAATCTACTACTTGTTTGTAGAGGTGCATCCTACCACTCGTAAAAAGTCAAGATTGTATAGATGTGTCTTGCCACCTGTGGAAAGTCGGGATAAGTGTTCTTACCGCATGGTTCAAAGTCATGAAGGTCTAGGTGTATCCTATTACATGTGGAAAGTCAGGATAAGTGTTACTTGCCAGCTGATTCAAAGTCAAGTTGTAAAGGCTTGCTTGCCACCCGTGAAAGTGCAAGTTAGTTATAGTAAAATCTGTATAGGGTATAGGAATGGATGTAGGATTGGAAATTCAAACCAGTAATCTTGGTGTCTTCTCTTTAGTTTACTGCTTTTACTTTCTGCATTTATTATATTACCACTTGTGATACTTATTATGTATTGTTAAATTTGATAACCACAAAGCAAATTGATAATAAGTTTGAAACACTATTCACCCCCTTACTAGTGTTATATTAGTCTTAAGATCCATTTTGCACATTATCAGGGTAACCCATCACGTGCCCCAAAGTACGTTCTCTTCTTCTTCCTTCTCTTTCTCACAAATATACTTCTCAGACCAGTTTAAACAATCATATCTTTTGAAATACAATTCTAATTTCAAAAAGTATAATATCATATGGATGAGCATAAGGAGAAAATATACTAATACTAATCATGATTGGAATAGCGGAGTTTGGAGTATGCTTAATTTTGGATAATAGAGAATATGAGGCCTTTCGTCATCTTTTGGAGCTTGAAACGATCGTTGGTGAGTTGAACCCTCTGTTTTTCTATATACTTGATTCTACTGGTATGATATTTTGATTTGGTTATGGTTTAGGTTAAATTATGAAAATTATAGGATAATTACTAGAATAAAATATTGTAGTATGATTATAAAATGATTAGATAATGAAATTATGGATTTATAGAGTTATATTTTAATTGTTTACATGATATAAACATTGAATTGTTAAGGAAATGAATCTACTTCATTAGGTTGTCAAAAGGTATGTGAATTCATGATTTTAATTTATAAAAGTAAATTATATGGGTAACACATCTATTATCAGAAATTAAAAGTGAATTTATGTATATTATCTAGTATATATAAGTGATATAAAGAAAGGAAAGAAGATTGATATGCTACTATAAATAAGCAATGTATACTATATATACATATATAATAATATGACTTTAAAAAATGAAAAATATATTTATAAATGGTGTATGTGGAATTCAAAAAAGGGTGATGATTCATTTCGAATTTAATAGTATTTTTAATGATATATATTGATTTACGAAGTAAGGGAAGATAAATAATGTTGAAACACACAAAAGAATACATTCAAATCATGGTATTAAACTTTGGTAGTAATGAACTATAGAAAATCAAAGAAGAAACAAAGAAGAAGAAAAATACATATAAGTACAGTAGTGCTTGGCCTAAGCACCACCGATCGACCGATGATTGCACAATCGGTCGACCGGTGGGGCCAATTGAGCCCAATTTGAACCTAAGCCCAATATGGGATGCTATGTCAAACAGGTTTCCTATATGATGTCTTGGACATCATTTTGAAACAAATATGTCGTATAACCTTGATGTAATAAGGTATGTGTATAGTTGATTACATGTATGGAGATGGTTGTTGTATGTAATGTTCTATGGTTGATATATACCGTGTTTGAATGTATTGGTTAGTTACCGCTATTAGTTATCATAATGGCATGATCGCTCATTTAAGATAAGGTGCGTGTGGATGTATGAAAATGGGTTCATAGACAGTATATGGAATTCGAGTCTATACCTACGACTAAGCCGTGCACTAATGTAATTGGAGTGGGAGTGGCATTTGTATGCAGGTGTGACCATGTCAATATCCATGCAATGTTTGTTGATTTGGTGTAAACATATTCTATAGCACATAAGGAACATCTAGGAAGTGTTCACATATGTGTTACATTAGGATGTGGCGGTGCATGCATGTTAGATTCTGTCACTGTCCATATGATGTTCATGTTCAGTCACGTCCTTTATATAATTGTCAACCAAATATAGTGTTATTTAACTAACTTTACGTTTGCAGGTGATACAAGCTAAGTTATGACTATTAGATATATCATAGACACTTATGATATTATACGAGTATAGTTATAGCAGCTACATAATAGATCTGTTTCAATTACTCAAACTGTTGTATGTTTGATCCCTCTCCGTATTTTTTTCGTATATCACTATTAGGTTGATGAAAGTATGGACATACCCATACGTGATGTACGAGTGGTCATATGATGAAGGCATTGCTTAGGTGTTTTTTACATATGTATTGTGTATATAAATAATCATCTAACACTACAGTGTGGGACTGGTTTGGTTTGTATAGTCGCAACATAACTATGTATATTAGATTGATATGAATATAAAGAAAATTCTATATCACATGTTGTTTCCTTCCTAAAAAGATTACTTATACACTATTTTGTTTTGGTTATAATAACCTAACGGTCCATTATTTTCAGTTTCACGATTTATGCATCTTCATTGCGTTAAATCAGAGGGTAAAACTGGTTGTTACAATGAGTTATATTGCGGGATCACTCTTGAGGACTAACATTAGCAAAGAAGGTGTAGAAAAGGCTATTTCCAACCTATAACACATAACGATGTGCAATAATTTGTATGAAAATGTGATCCATGCCAAAATTTGCTAATATCCCAAGATTACCATCATATGAATTCATCCCAATGACCAACCCCTAACCATTTGACATAAGGGGAATAGGCTTGATAAGACTGCTTCCAATGTCCAAATGTGGAGCCAAATATGTAGTAGCCAAAGACTGTTTCACAAAGTAGGTAGAAAAAGAATCGCTTGCGACCATTACATCAAAAAAATAGTGAACTTTGTAGTTAGGAACATCATAATCAGATTTGGAATTCCATGTTAAATAATCTCTAATAGTGACATGAAATTTGAAAGCAAGGAATTCACTGAGCTTTGTGAAAGGAATGGTACAGTCAAAAGCTTCTCCTCAGTGGTGCATCCTTAGGAAAATAAACAAGTTAAAGCAGCCAATAAGGTCATCCAAAAGCTGCTCAAGAAATGGTTAACAAAAGCAAAAGATAAGTGAGTGGAAAGATTGCCCCTACTCCTATGGGATTATATGTCTTCAACTAGATCACCCATGGCATATGCCATTTTCTATAACATATGGTTATGAAGCAATACTTCCAATCGAGATAGAAGTACCATCCCACAGACGCTTATCTAATGTCACAGAGAAAACCAAAAACTATAAGAAACTACGTTGGACTTTATAAACGAGAGAAGGGATGCGGCAACCGCTAGAGCAATAGTTGTTATACCAAAATTTTTATTTAGCAATACTCTACCTTTGGCTAAATCTGCCTAGATCTGATAGGAAGATCCTTAGGCATTCTTCGTACATGAATGCCGAAAGTGTAGCACTTCGATCGAAGCCTAAAAACCCTACTCTATACTTTACCTTCTGTAAGTATTAAATGTTAATGAATACCTTGTATATACCTCACATAGCTCCCTTCGGTACATTAGTCTAAAGGCTAAGTCTTCATGTCAAAGCATAAACAAAGTTTGAGGGCTAGATGCCCCTTATAAATGGCCAAAGTGCTGAAGGCTAGATGCCGAGCCCAAAACGACCAACCTAATGGTTCATGATACAATGACATAAAGAATAGGTCTAAAATATAAGAAAACCGAGGACCATAGGTGTTACTTGTCTTAAAATGTGGTTATTATGACTTAGATTAGACCACTTTGAAGCATAATACACATCAACTGAAAGCAAATGCCAGCATGTTTTCTTTAAGTTAAAAGAAAATGTATACAAGCATGGTGCTTCTAATCAAATACCGAAGTTACATGATTCCTCCAAATTATATACTGAGACCCCACGAGTGTTTCTGCTTAAAGCAATGGATCTAGGGAGCAATAACCGAAAGTGAAGGCCCATAAAGCCTCATGAAAAACGTGAGACCAAAGTTATCTCTGCCTTAGGCCAAGAGTGCCTCTATGTGCAACCAAATCAATGGCTCAAATAGCCTAAAGGTAAATTAATGGCTCAGACAGCATAAAGCTAATACAAAAAATAAAGGTCAAGGCGCCTAATTCTATATATAAAAGCAGCATGTCACAAATCCAAGTCATTCTGCAAGCAACAAGATGATGAAATGTATCCAATCATAGCTCAATAGGTGGGCCATGTCGGTAATCCAAATCTAATGCTCTCCTTTAATGGTTGAGCTACAAGATGCTATGAATAGAAGGCCCATGCATAAAAATGGGACATAATTGAGAATTAATCTAAAACAACGGAAAGAGAAACAATTAGCATACTTGAAATTAATTGTAATCTCATTTTCATGTTAGGACTCAAGCTTTTACTAGATCTCATTAATGGCAGACATAGCCACATCAATATTGTAAAGCCTTGTGGCTGCTGATCAAAGAAATAAAGAAACTTCCCAATAGTGATGTAGAGACCAGGCTCCCGAACTACTATAAATTCTCATGTCTTTACTATTTCGACACTTTTCTTTTTTCTACCTTCGGCCTTGGCACTTTGCTTTAATCGAACCATTTTATTTCACTTGAACTTGGAGTTTTCCTTCGAATATTGGGGTGTTGAGAGTGACTAAAAAGCATACCAATAGTTTTTGCACTAGAAGGATTCCAAGGCTTGAACCTCCATACCTTTATCATTCGTTTCCAATCAAGATTTTAATTTAAGAAGAAGAAGTCAAAATCTACCTTAAGGAAGATTCGATAGTCACCTGTGGATGACGACGAAGTCATAGAGATACCTACTAATATTATGCATAAATAACCGAAGGAATTGGTCCTTTGGTTACATCTGATGAGCTATTCCGATGAATGATGATGGCCTTTATGGAAAACACTATTAAAGCCTAGATGGAAATCAAGCTGTAATTATAAAGATTATCGAAAGCATGGAGAAGATACCACTATTATTATTGATAAAGAAAATCAATTGCCAATGACTTATGGAAATCCTAGTAAGAGACACATGACTGGGGAAGAAGAGGAATATGAACTTGTGGAAGCTGCTGCTGATAGAGTTCGAGGAGAAGCATCCCGAATTACCAAAGAAAGTCAACTCTAAAAGGCCCTAACTCTGAGTTAAGTTTAGTCTTGAATGAAGAAGTTGGTATATTGGACACACAAATTATTTGAGTCTCGAAGGAGGCATAAATACTAAAAGATAATTGATGAAGCTAGCCGAACAAGTTGAAAAGATGCAAGAGGAAAGATTCGGTTCGGACATGGAGCCGAGAGTTAGAAAATTTTAGCCATTCATAAATGAAATTATGAGAGCTCTATGGGATTTGGAATCCTAAAGCTATCTTATGATGGATCATCTAATCCTGAAGACCACCTAGCCCAATATGACATAAATGTGTAGGTTGTTCAGGTCTTAGATGAAGTTAAGTGTCAGTTCATATTATCTACCTTCACTAGACCAGCCCTAAAGTGGTTCCAGCATTATTCCCCAAATTCCATAAGCTCATGGGAGTAGTCAACTACTAAATTTTTGACTATATTCTTTGCATCAAGATATTAGAGAGCCGGTGAACATCCCATAAATTAATAAATAATTACTTATGGGAATAAAGATTTAAGTGGTTAAATTTTGAAACTAAATAGTGTAATGTGATAAGTATTAGGAGTACATTTTTACTTATAAAGATTATTGCTTAGTAAAATTTAAATGAAAATTAAGAAGGAGAAGGGGTAATAGGCTGACGGCCTATCCATTTATAGGAATGAAGTTGGTTACTTCCCTCTTTTCATTTCATTCTCCCTTCAGAAATAAAAATAAAAGCTTAGAGCACTTTAATGGTGGTTGTGGCCTAATCAAGAAAAAGAGGAAAATAAGAATATCAAAGCTAAGATAACTAGAAATGTCTATAAATTAAGGAATATATGTGAGTAATATATTTTATAACCCCATTTTCTTTCCTGAATTGCTCATGGTTGAATTAATAATGAATGTTTCTCATGCTTCTAGTAATCTGTTTGATCATAAAAAAATTATTATGACGTTAGGAACACATTACTGGAGATGATTTTTGATTTCTAGAATTTTTCCATAAGTAAATAAATTGATATGAATTATTTAAGAGCTGTATATTATGGAAATGGTTAAAAATAGAGAGTTTGAGATATTCTATGAAAGAAAATATATGTAATTATTTTCTATGATTTACTCGGATTAAAAGATATAATTTCGAAAGGAAATATACTTGGTCGAAAGGTAAATAATGGGAACCAGAAGGTAATTGAATCAAATAATCATTTAGTAATCGGTTAATAGACCAGATCCACAAACTGTGCTAAACATGTCAGGAAAGTACATCAAAACAGTAAGAAAAGACCATGTCAAACTATTAAGAAGTTGACGCGTGTAAATATAGTGTCAGATGTACAGAAAATAGTTCTCAACATGTACTAAAAGGAAGTGTCGAAGGATGCGGTGCCGAACCAAAAGTAAAATAACCGAAAATCTTAAGTATAATGAGATAAGAATGAACGCTAAGTAATGCTAAGTATGATGCTAGGTTTATTGAACTGAAGGTGTTAGCCGAAGGTCTAAAAGGGACGAGGGGCAAGGATGAACTTTAGGTAGAGGAAGTGATTTCAGAAACCCTAAAGTTGACTTTTGAGTAGAGGAGGTTATTTCATAAATTTAAATACTATAAGTCACTAAAGCTAAACTAAGACAAGCTTCCCCAAATGAGAGTGAGGGTAGAGATTATGGAGAATAGTGTAGCTCTTGGCAATATGTCGAAACCGGGAATAATTTACTTCCGAAAGAGAATTTATGTTAAGGCGTAAGTTGGTTTAGACTAATACTTAAAACATTAATGATAATATAGTAACTTAGCATAATGAATACCCAAGCGAAAAGCCTAATATATGATTGGTTATGTAGGTAAGTGATGTTCAATATCTGACATCAAGCCTGAGGTAGCAGTCGAGAAACCGCAGGCAAAGGAGTAAGGCTTGAATGACATCCGAAAAATGAAAACTTAGGTGTGAGGCCAAGTGAGGCAACCAAAATCGTTGATGTAGGTGTAAGGCATAGTTACGCATCCACAAATAGAAGTATTGGTGTAAGTCCTAAAGTGGAAGTTGTAGTCGAAAGTGTGGAGTAAAGCCTAAAGTGGCATCCGAGTCACGAAAACAAATAGTATAAGGCATGTTGGGACAAAAAA
Source organism: Allium fistulosum (assembly GCA_030737815.1). NCBI lineage: Eukaryota > Viridiplantae > Streptophyta > Magnoliopsida > Asparagales > Amaryllidaceae > Allium > Allium fistulosum. The sequence goes on from CM060903.1 coordinate 76,049,807, forward strand.
ATATTTGGTAGAAAACATAAGGCCTAATGTGGTGGTTAAGTACCAAAAGCGAGGTAAGTGCAAGGCCTAATGTGGTAACCGTAAATGAGAGCGTAGGTTTAAGGCCTAGAGTGGCAACCACTAACGAAAACATAGGTGTAAGGCCGAGTATGGAAACCCAAACACATAAGCGAAGAAGGTATAAGGCCTAAGGTGGCATTTGAAATTGATGGTGTATTTAGTAGAAGTAAGTGAAGGCATAAGGTCATGGTGGCAGCCAAATAATAAGACTTAAACCTTTTATCTATTATAGAAGGTGTGAGGCCTTGGTGACAACCTAAGATAGAATGTTTCAGGTTTCAGTTAGAAAAGAGAATGAAAATTGTATGGCATATCGAATGATTTGATTTTGGTTATGACCTTACAGCAAGATTAAGATACTTAATGTAGAACTATGTATAGGTTATTTACATATGTTAAAATGAATGTTTACGATGGTGAGGTAAACCCCATCTTGTGCTTTAGTAGTGTAGTTTCACTATCTTTTATGTTTAAGGTAATATATTGCTCGTATCAGAATTTATGTTTGACCAATGTTTTTATTATTGTTTTCCCTATAAACCCATAAGTATATATTCAAGTAGGTTGATTTTATAGGATTAGACAAGATGCTTTTGGCAGACAAATAAAGGAGCCGAAGACGAAGCAGGAGGCTTGGGTGTATTATTCATTATTTTGATTCCACTGCTAAGTATTTATATCTACGTCTTCATATGTAGGCATAACATTATTATCTAAGTTGTATTGTATTTTTGACCCCTGTATGGGTAAAAATTTATGAACTAAATTGTCAAACTTGAATTGTAATGATGTGTTTCTTGATTTTTGTTGATATCTACTATGTTTACTTAAGATTAACTAATATAAATGATCTGATCTTTATTGCTGAAAGATAATTTCATAGTGACATCTATGTTATATTAAGCGCGAGGTGAGGCGAGACAATAGAAGTCTCGCTGCACTTAATTTCGCTTAAGCGCTACTTAATTTATAAGTATACATTATTCGTATCAATGTAAATTTTGCAAAGAGATTATATTAAGTGCATCATTGTCCGTGTGTGCATGAATTAATCTTAATGAAGTGAAGGTTTACTTTGAAGTTAACTTATAAACTCATAGGTTGCAAAAGCTAGATTTTTGTTATTCATTAAAAGTAAGCATACTCGAGTTGAGTACAAACTGTGCACATTTGTCTAATAAATAGTCATATCTTAACGTAAAAAACTACTCACCATCCATCAGCTTATATGACAGAAAATGTGGAAATTTTGTTTAGAAGTGTCACTTTTATGCTATAACCTCATTTCTTCTTATTTTAAAAATAATATAGTTTTTGCTTAGTAGTGCTTAATCATCACTTAAATTTAAGCAAAGAGCCAATTAAGCACGCTTAAGCGCTCATCGCTTAATTTTATTGCCTTTTCAAAAAAATTAAGCATTGTACAAGCATTTAGAGCTTAAGCGATGCTTAAGCGTGCTTTTCATAATATAGGGTGGCATCGACATGTTAGATTTTCATCCTTGAGTTTCAGAACGAGGGATGCTACAGTTCATATCAGAGCTTAGTTAAGGGGACACATAAGTAAAAACAGAGCCAAGTAAAGTTTGGGTAAAATTAGATAGTAGAAAACAGACATCTTGGGGAGGGTATATGTAACGACCGATATTTTCAACCATTCGCATCCATTATAAGTGTATAGGTAGACACTCATGCCGGAGTTGAATTGCTCAAAATACCGCGTTGTAATTAAAATTTGGCAAAACTCAGTATATACAGTAAATAAAATAATTACTGATCACAGACACAGAGTAATATAACAATAATGCAGCGGAAACAAAAGGATAGTAGTTCATGAAGCTACTATATGTATATAACAGAGTTAAACAAGATACAACAGAGGTCTCGAATACAATAGATGTCTCAATACAATAATCAAATACCAGATCTGAATACATCACTGGAATCAACGGAATAACTGAAAGCAGGATCGATAGATAGCTGGGTCTCCCAGCGAAGCTCCAACTCCAAAGGTGAGTCCCAAATGCTGTATCACTCAGTCTGACCCGAGCGTAAAGCAAAACACAAAACACTCGAGTCAGGATTAACATTCTTATATTAATAAATCCAACTCAAGTGAAATATCAATTGAAATACAAGTAACTTAAAGGATGTTTGGGATAACCATCCTCTAAGGATCCGTTAAACTATTTACTATGTAGTAATATACGCTATATACAGTAGTGTCTAAATAAGTAAAGTATAATCATATCGGAAAATAGCGTTAAGGGGATGGAGAACCTTAACGCGGTCGGATCTTAAAATCATAATCGTAGTAAAGCTCGATATGGTAGGTGACACGGCACAACTAGGCAATGCCAGGGTAGATATACCAATTACGCACACGGACTGATGGATACGCATAGCAGCCACTACCGTTCCACCTCGAACAACATTCCCAATCGGAGGATGGCCATCTAGTCAAATCACAAGTAAGAGTATAATATCGAAGAAATGCGTCCGAGAAGAGGTGCTACCTCACTGGTCCGAGATCGCTCCTGTTTTAGCCACCTTATTGCCAACTCACGGGAGTTGGGTCCACGTAACATACCTTAAGAACGTCGCCACCATCCTACTTCATTCTGGAATCTCCACCGCGTACACGGTTGTCAAAGTGGTTTTCGGTATCGACAGAGAGTATGTCCATATCCGATCCCGGTCTCTTTGCCAACCAATCGTTATTATAACACCGTGGTCGTTTCAAAATAGTTTATACTTTAAACCAAAATCATTATCATTTCAAAACCCAATTTAATACGATGTCATTTCACTTCAAATATCCATTTTCACAATCATATTACTTTCCAAAATTATATTGTTTTCGAAATCATAACACTTTCCTTTTTAAACAGTTTAGAAAATAAAATTTCGTTATAAAATAAATTAGTTTCCTCAAATTCACAAATCGATTCAAATTAACTCGATTTCTAAAAATTTAATTTATTTTAATCAAATCTCAAATCATTAGTTTCAACTCGATTCAGCTTCTAAATAAACCATTTCAATTTATCGATTTCAAATCCATATCTGAACCATAAAATAAGTCATTTCAATTTTAATATATTTCAAAACTTTAAATATTCATCATTTCAAAACTAAATTCGATAAATTTATATACATATCAGATTCCCTTTACAATTATTTAGTTTTGAAATATTAACTTAATCATTTCCATAACATTTAAATTCAATTTCAATTTACCATTTAAATAAACAAAATATCTCATTCAAATATTTATACGTTTGAAATATCCATTTAAGTCACCTTTTCAAATTTCACGTTGTAAATCACTTCTTTAAATTTCAAATTCAATATATTTTTAATCAAACTTATTTAAGTATAATTCTTAAATAAATTATAATTTCAATCGATTTCAAATCATTATAAATTTCTATATTTGAAAATATAGATATTAAATAAATACTTAAACATATTATCTATCAACTTTATTAAATCAACTTTAATGAATCTTAAAAATCAATATTTATCAAAACCATATTTTTTTTTTCAAACCATAGAAATCATTTTCAAAACGTTTATATATAGACCAACGGTGCCTGTATATAATTTTCTATCCTATGGTCAAGTGATACGGATATTTATCATTTCAATCCGCAATTTAAAACATATTCGGGTATATATCTTTTCAACCCGAAATCCCAAATTCAATTCAATGAAAATCGCTTGGGTTTATCATTTCAACCCATAACGATTTTCTCCTATTCTACAGATCGTTCGGGTATGTATCATTTCAACCCATAGTGATTCTATGCTAACAGGGAACTTGCAGAGTGATAACAGGTATGAAAATAAAATAACGACAGTAACAGGCATATATCAACAATAATAAATAACAGATAATGGTGTCAGATGTCACAGGTGAACAGATATAGAAGATGACATATATAACAATGTAAACAACTAACATCAGCATATTTCAATTGACATTTCAATTGAAATCAAATTTAATAAATATAAAAACATTAATCGTGAGTGATTGCTCACCTTTTGAGGCTAGAGAGAACAAGAGATGACATGGATACACACAGACACTGAAATTGAGTTACGAATCCAAGCACGAATTCGATGATCAAAGCTGATAACAAGGAATAGACGAAATCAAATCAGAATTGGGTCGATGAAGATTAATGGGTATAAGTGAACACACACACACACACACACACACATATATATATATATAACTGTATATCTATATATATAGTCATATTCTAAATACAAATACATTTTTAAATTGAATATATATACATTTCAGAATCATTGTTTTAAATTAAACACATGTGTATAGCTGTCTTGAACTAAATGCTATATATATATATATATATTTAAAATCCAACAGAATATATTATTCATGCTAATATATATATAACATTAGATATATAATTATCAAACTATATGGATTCAAAGAAAAGAAACAAAATGTGTGCATAGGCATATGTAGACAATTTCACAAACATGTATGCTGACTTTAACACAGATATGTAGGCAATTTAAATATATGTATATATATATACATTCCCATAAACATGTAAACAAGATGTATATATACTACCAGAATGTAACATTTTCTTTTTATAAACTGTAAAATGGATTTATATAACTGACATTTACACTAACATAAAATAAACTGTAACACAAATCTTATAACACATAATTAGCTTATAATCTGTAAGCTGACATATGATAAAATATACGCCTATATATATATTGTAATACAGATATATACAGCAACCTATATAATATAATATAGCTTATATATACAGCATAAAATAAACAACTTTTATAACTCTTTTTATACAACAGAACACATACATCTATAATGTATACTGTAACAATATAAGGCAAACAAACAAAGTAGAAATGTTCAGCCGTATATATAAACTGACTGTAACATATACAATTTATACAAAACTCTGGAAACCTTTATAAAATCTAACCTGGTATTTTATATAAATTTAATACTAAAACAAATGCATATTTAAAGCTAGCTGTTCGAACTACATGCATATGAAAATTGCACAAATATATAACCAATAATATATATATTAGTTTGCCCAGATTATATATAAACCTGTATATATATACCCACCTTTACATTTGTATATATATATACACCTACTCACGCACAGCACATACATATATATAAACCGACACAGATAAGAGCATAGAACGAACCAAAGTGAGGTGGAGGAAGGCCGAGTTAAATCCATGGCAAGGCGGGAATCGAGCAAGAGAAAGGAGAAGGTTGTCGAGTAAAGGAGATCTCGACAGTGCTTCGGGTTTAAATGGCGGCTTGGGGAGGGGAATGGCGGTGAGTTGAATGTGGTCAGGGGAGATGAGTGGATATTGGGCTCGGGAGGAACGGTGAAGGCCAGAGGAAGGAGGGGAGAACGATGGGTGGCTCGGCCATTTATACGCTGCTCGGAGGTGATGTCGTCACGTAGAGGGCCGGTTTGTGTTGCCGAGCTCGGATCTGAGGTGGAGGCGCCGGGAGAAGAAGGCGGTGGCCGATTTATGGGCACTGCCCAAGTGGGGTGATGGTTTGAGGGTAGTGGCCGCGCGGAGGAGCTTTGGCGTGGCTGAGAGCAAGGGGAGCCGGCTGTTGAGGGTAAGGAAGAGAGATGGAAGCGGTGGAGTTTGGCCAGAAGAGGGTGGAGGTGAGTCAGAGGCGTAGGGAGATTGCTTGTGGCACTGCAGTAGGCGAAGGCTTCGGTGGGGTTTGGGTTGTCGCAGCAGTTAGGGGGCGGTAGACTGCAAGGTGAAGGGTTGGGTTCGGTGGAGGTACGTGGGTAGGTTGGTAGATCTGGTCTTGGGCGAAGGGTTTTGAGTGGAGGCAGCAGGTTGATACGGAGAAGAATATGGAACGCCAAAAAAAATGGAACGAAATGAAATAGAAATGGTCTAAAGGTTTGATTCCGGGAAAAAATCAATTGCTATTTGGTTTGGGTAGCACGTTTTATTTTTGAAACCGAAGGAACGTTAAAAGTCATAGCTAAGGGTACCGCCACAACGAACCGTTTTATTATTTTCGTCGCGTACCGGACCTCAAAATAAAGAAATAAGTATACCGCTGAGATTAGCACGACGAGACGATCAAAACGGTATACAGATTTCAGTGGTACAACCATCCGATCAAAAGTCGATAATCGGTACCGAAAATGTTGCTATTCAGCCAGAATTAAGATAAACGGAGCAATAGATGTCCAAATTTGACGAAACGAAAGATGACGTCTCACTCAGAAGATGATTTACAAATTTTCTATGTAAAAATATTCAGGTTTGGAAACTATTTTATTATCACCTATTTTTAACTGATTAAATTGAAGTAAATTTACGCGCGAAATAAATTTTCATATTTTCGGATGAAAATTTACCAGTTGCTATGTTTAATTAGACGCATTCCAAATATCAAATTTATATTTCAAAATTTTACTGTTAAAAATTTCACAAAATTCAATTAATTAAATAAATAAAACAACTGAGATTTGCGGGTCGTTACAGTATACGCTACCATGTGACATATTTGTATTTTGTTATATGAAGATATAGACGGGTTTAGTAGAGATTTCCTAATGCTACATCACTTTCTTTCCCATTTTATGATGAGGACTTTCTTAGCAGAAATGGATTTGAGGTGTGGAAGAATCATAGTAGGAGGAGCCAATGTACAAAGCGAGAATGATAACATGCAAACCGTCGAAGGTAATGGAAGGGAAGTGTCTCCAATAACTAAGGATGAGGCAGTCACACCTATTATAGGAATATATGTGAATGTTTTTGTTGACGACAAAAGAACACTTAAAAACATGAAGAAATATCGAGATCTAGAAGATAATAAATGTAAAACAATAAGAACACCAAGATTATTATAGTGGTTCGGCAATTTCCAACTTACATCCACTTTATATTTTATTTATTAAAGATTTGAGAGAGATTAAAATCACAAGTACATGGAATTGATAGGTTCGTAAGCCTTGAACTGCCAATAATGTCTGCCTTGATGACTATTGTGAAGAGAGATATAGGATGAAGAAGGATAAGCGCCAAAAGTCCTTCCTTAGCTGATATAGGGTATGTATTTATATGGGAATTCGCCAGCAGAATCGGAGGCCCATGAAGTGCAAGATCCAGATCCAAGCCCAACGGTGTGAGAGAGCAGTAGCCGGCCAAATCATTAATTGAAACCACTCAGCATCGAGAGGTTCCTCTCGGTACCGAGAGGTTTGTGTTGGTGGAAGTTTCCATCTTCTTCTTACATTATGCTTCCTATCCCCGATCCACTAATGTCCAAATACTTTTCCTTGAAGATTGAGTTGTCTTTGATAACTCTTTCATATTGCTTGTCTTTTTATGCTTTCTTTGCTTTTTTCTAAAAATTCCTTAGAGTTGCTCGTCTATTATCTGAGAAAAGCACTCCATGGAAATTTCTTGAGGTAATGCTCCAAGTAAAAGTGGTTTAGGAGGTCAAAGTGGAGTAAAAATCTCTCGATACTGAGTGGTTTCTCTTGGTACCGAGTGGTCCACTTCGCTCGTTTCCTTTGAAACTTGTTGAGTATGATGTTCTTGCTTTTCCAAACATATTCCTAAGTCCGTAAATCATTTTGTCTTCATCTTGATGTTATAATTCCAGTTGAAAATCTGCTTGGTCAAAAAGTCGGTTAACACTTGCCCTCCAAATTATGCCTTATGAAAATAAGGTGTGTTTTTCTCAGGAACAAGTTTTAGTAGTCAATCTTTGGTAATTGAGCCCTCTGACTATCCATCGATCTCGAAATTGGTGAATCGTTTAGTTCCTTGGATCCTCCTACAAATCCATGGTCATTCCAGACCATTATAGCTAAGGACTCTAGTCCTTGCTTAAGCGTTGTCATGAATCATAATTAGTCCATTTTCATCCAAAATTATCATATCATACATCGAAATCGTCAAGTGTTCATTTGGGATTTAACTATTTTAGTCGGATTATAAAGCGCTCAAATTCTAAGGTCAAGGTTTGTTCCAGGGTTCGATCTCACCGGATCATTTAACATCCAATCTCCGGTTTGATCTCTTTAGATCATTTATCATCCAATTCAGGGTTTGATCTTTTCGGATCGTTCATCATCCAATCCGCTTGCTCTTGAGAAAGGACTCAATGCCTAAGCAAGTCCATCTTCTCACTCTCTAGCGAGGGGACTTACTTTACATTTTTCTGGATCCTTGCTAAGCCCAGTCTGGTCTCGCTCCGACGAGGGGATTCAATGTCCAAGCAAGTTCATCCACTTACTCTCCGGTAAGGGGATTTACTTCTTGTGGTCATCGCATTGTTTCTCCAGATGGGACTAACCACAATCAATCAATATCAGCCGTTATATTCAAGTGGTTTATAAAATCCTAATCAATTTCAAGGGGTTATAAATCTCCATTAGTGTTTCTTAATCGGTGTCAATCATCACTCATGAAGCCTAAGTTAGAGCATCTATCAAACATCAGAACATCTAATCCTATTAAGGATCACCTTTAGCCTTCCAACTTCGTGTGTTCCTAGGGATCGATCAGAATTTCATACACGTGTAAGCGGCCAGATAGTAATATTTCATCATTTATTTAAAATAAAAGGCTAGGTAAGTGAATTGTACCCGACTCCAAATTATCATGATTACGGAGTTATCATCCAATGGAAGTCTTTGATCCATAACTCCATTCCACCCCTTGTTCCTACGGTGAGCTTTTGCTTCCAACTTATTTTGTTCTTAGCATCTTAGCTCGGCCTAAGCCTAAACTGACATTGCCTCCAGGTAAATTCCTCTCGGTACCAAGAGGATTGGGATCTATACCCACAGGTACTTGTCGTAGGGACATTGGTCCGGTTTGCGCCGCTCCAATTTCAAATGCTCCTGCATTAATTCTTGGTTCTGAATTCCAATAACCCCAGTTGTACGTTGCTATCCCATCCTTTGGATAAATCCATATAGCATCTCCTTTTATCAAGCCATTATTCCATCTTACATTTCTTTTATCATTCTCTCAATCCCCTCTCTGGTCACGTAGATGGAATGATTAGAATTGAAGGACACCTCCTGGCTGCTCCTATGATATGGTTGACTCCCTCCAATCCTAGGTCCGGTGTTGGCCCTTTATCTTCTCCACACTTCAGAACCAAGGTCTTTTATCCGTGAAAGCACTAAAACATTGAAGCCAAAAGTGGCACAACACCCAAAAACCCTGTAGAAATATCGAGATCCAACAAAAAATAAATGTAATGTAGTAAGAACGCTAAGATTTTTATAGTGGTTCAGCAATCTCCGACCAACGTCCACTTTATGTTTTATTTATTTGAGATTTGAGAGAGATTGAAATTACAAGTACAAGGAATTGATAGGTTATTAAGCCTAGAACCGTCAACAATGTCTTCCTTAGCAACTATTGTGAAGAGAAATAGGGAAGGAATAAGGAGAAGCGCCAAAAGTCCTTCCTTAGTCACTATGGGGTCTGTATTTATAGAGGAATTCGCTAGTAGAATCGGAGGCCCATGAAGTGCAAGATCCAGATTCAAGCTTAAAGGTGAGTTGTGACGCCCCACCTTGAGACCTACACTAACAAAGAGTATTACTATGTAATACTGTCTGCTAGTGCAGAGAATAGGGCTAGTTAGGAGCGACCATTTGGGAATTTTGTCTTAAGCGAGTATCAAATACGTCGATTAGGTGGTCTGATTTTTTTTTCGAGGATCAACGTACTCAGTTTAGGCTTAATACAAAATTACGGTGGCTAAGGATTGATTTAGAACAATATATAATATCATAACAGTTCACAGATCATAGAACATGTACATATATGTATACAAACAACGGGAACATGTCTAGTGTTACATAAGTGTGTGGCTCTTATGAACCACATAAACAAAACAAAGCCACATCAAAAGAATATACATGAAGGAGTCTAGCTCGAAAACAAAAGACTTCTAATATACATATACACTAAGTGGACTCGATAGTGAACTTCCAAAAGCACAAGCTGAAATAGATAAGATCCATAACATCCAAAATTCTAACCTAAAGTGACTCGATCTGACTCGAGTATTATACGAAATAATAAATGGGTCAGCTTGGCTTAAATAGAAATGTCAGTGCGTATAAGATGAAGTAAGTCATAAGAGAAATTGCTAAGCTCATAATAGTGAATGGACTTAAAGTTATTCAACTTCATACATGAAAGGGGTAACTACCCTTGGCTACAAGGCCCGTTACTACAAAGTTCTTCAAGAACATAAATTTATGCATAAAAGTGTTCACCAAACTTCAATTGTCAAAGCATGAAAGCTAACGACTAAATCTTGGTGAAAACATTTTTGGTGAAAATAATTCAATGCATCTCAATATCCCAAAGTGGTGATACCCTAAAAAGAGTCATAAAATTCCATAAATAAGTAATCCAATATTCAGTTTACAAGTAGCTTCAAAGCTAATTTCTTAAAACATATTAAAAAAATTAGTGACAACATCAATTCATAAATTCCAGAAACTATCAAAGAAAATATGGAAAATCATCATAAAAAAATTTAGACCACCTAATCGACATATTTGATACTCGCTTAAGACAAAATTCACAGATGGTCTATCCTAACCCCCACACTCCTACACACGGCCCACACCCTTCCATACACTCCTACACATTACTTTATGTGGGTGGGACCCATTTGAGGTTTTATGAACTCATATGTAGGTTATATGACATTCTGGTGACGTTTGGCGACTTGTACGCGACGTTTTATGCAACGTTTTACAACATATTTTTATTCTTTTTATCCGTCACATATTTTATCATATACTCATCTTTATACAAGTGTAAACAAAGTTTACAAATCATATTTCAAGAATCTTATATCACATAAACTCCCTGGATTAATTATAAAATTCTTTTGTATTGAATATACAAAAAGTACTGTGGATTTACGCTGTAAAATCTCAATAACGTTACAACTAGTATTATCTTTTCTAAGCATGATTATAACTTCTTATGAATCATTATAATCTATTTCCTATCACTTTATAATATATAAAATGAATTATTAAATTATTAAATCTCAATTTAATCCAATAAATTAATTACTAATTATTATGATGATGTCATAATTACTTTTTATTCCCAAAAATAAAATAAAATATTCTATTTCATATTCTCACATGTTTAGATAAATAAGTGTAACTATCCAAAGTCGTGCGCGATTATTGAGAAAATCTCAAATTTACTGAAAACCGATTTCTATTGTTTTTGACGAAAAATCCAAATATCCTTGTTTTGTTTCTAAACCTTTTAAACAACTATTATCATTATTTATTAGGGTTTTGATCCTCATAACTTATGTTATAAAGCCTTATATTTGAATATTTAAAAATAAATATAATTTATCAAAGTGATAAATTTGCGGGTCATTACATTCTCCCCTCCTTAAAAGAATTTCGTCCCCGAAATTACCAAGATTGGAAAATATGACAATACCCAACTTTCTTCTTGTATGATGTATATAAACCATCCATACGCAACCTGTATAATTCGATCTACTATCTGAATTCACAATTATCCTTTCCGAACTAGTACCGATCCCTTGATCCTCTAGTGCGGAACACTGATCACGCTTCTTATTTATGAGTCCTTTGCTTTCCTTACGTGGCACTCAATTATGATAGAAAACTCAAGCATCCTACTCAAATATTCTTATCAACATTTGCCATCAAGAGTCAAGTTATCCATACTCTTTCGTACTGGTGTTCAAACTCAGTACTCGAATTTTCAACCTACCAAAATGTGATCAAGTGATTCATGCACATTATACGTACTTGGTTATCTTTTAAAATACTTATAAATTATCCCAAAATGGTATAGATCAAGAATTTCCAAAACAACTAGGATCTAGGTATTACCAATAGTATCTTTACATTCCCTTAACAATGAGGGATATACTCAAGAGAAGTGCTACCATCCGAACATAACCTCCTATCCATTTTTAGCTACTTTCGAGACACTCAAACTAAACATCATTAAACCTTTTCTTCATTCCCTAATTTCTACTTTGAAATTACTGTACTTTTTTATAACTCTAACAAGTTATTTCTTATCTTTAGGATTTTTCCGTACCGAACCTATTTTCCATTTCCCACTGATAAAGAGGATAATCTACTATGTATATGATCCCGATTGCCAAAACAAACATCAGACCAATACTCGATAGATTATTCCGATCATCACCAAACAAACTAAGACTTTCTCACCGATCTTTCCATATTTTTCAAAACTTTGGAAATAATATCGTTATGATTTCATTTTCTCAAATTCTTTATAAATTCTATATTTACAACTTATTCTCTGTAGAGTATGACTTTTCAAAATGTCTTTATCAATTTATTATCTTAATAAATTTTATTGATCTTTCATATCACAATTGTTATCAAACATCCTTTAGTCAAATCATGAAATTGAATTCACAAGGTGATTATTATTCAAACTTTTTGTTCTTTTCACATATGAGGGTTAGTCATTTTATTAACTAAGGATGTTGTTATCTTTTACCAATTTTAGATTTCTTAATCTTTGAAAAACTCTTATTCGTAATTCCTTATGGTTTTACTAGAAAACTCTTTATCCTTCTAGATAAGTGGATATAGATACAAAGAGAACTGTTTTACTTTCGCAACTTGTTACATTTTTCTTCTGCTTCATAGCCTTAATAAAAAGAACATTCAACACAAAGGTTTTTACTACACAGTACAACCATAGCCTATCGGCTGAACATAATAATGATACATGAGTATGATAATCTATCCTACTCAAACTTCATTTCTGAACTCATCAACCTCGAACTCCGTCGTCGATTCTGATTCGGACTCTGATTCGATATCAGATCCTTCTTCTAGAACTTCGATGTCAGCTAGATTGTCGGCGTCTTCCTCCTTAATCTTTTCCTCCTCTTACCCGTACGCTACACCGTTTTCCCCGGTCTGGGAATGTGCATCTATGTACTGTTGCTGCCACTGGGCAAATGCATCCTTTGGAAAAATGATCGCCTCACCGTCGCTTAACCATGCATCCTCATAAGGTTCCTCCATGTATCCTGGGCCTCCACTATGGTCAGAGTCTATACTAGAAATCGGTCTCTCGGAGTCGTCTACCCACGGCTCAACCCACTCATAACCTACCACTGGCTCGGGTGGAAATCCCGGCCAATCCTCAAAGCGAAATCCTGAATAATCCTCTATATCGGAACTAGCTGGATCGATGATCCACATATCACTCCCTTCCTCAGAACAAAGCATGTCGGCAAAGGGTATATCATAGTCTTCGTTGCTAACCAAGTCTACTACTTCTATTTCGGTCCAAGTGTCTTAATTTATCTCTAAACATCTTATAGTCAAATTGTGCGATTCTAGTCACAAGATCTCGAGGTTCCGATTTTATATTTAATAAGCAACCATCATACATCAATCGATTCCTGATAATACAAAGCTAAACATATCAAAATAGTTTGATTACCTGTAACCCCGGTCGGAGATAAGGTATCTTATTCTATCCACGATTATCAACCTAATCTCAGTTTAATGTGTGATCCTAACCAACTTAGTGTCATTTACCGAACAACTTATAGTCGAACAGTGAAGTTCTAATCACAAGCTGTCCAGACTCAGATCGAATGTCTAACTTCAATCCGCTCTTTTAAATTCAAACCATCATTAATCATATCAATCAATAAATGATATTGCTATCATTCCGTTTGAAAGACATAATATAATTCTAAGGTAAATTATTTCATTTACCATGAAAAATCATTTTTTGTATCAAAATAACAAATACGCACTCATATATATAAATATATACACTCAGACTCGTTCTAGGGTATTACTATCCCTATCTCTAATGAGTAACTCATAGTAGGATATTGATAATCCTATCTTCAATAAGACATTCACCCAATCAAGCCTCGGTTGTCGTTTAACCAATGCTCCGATACCAGCTGTTACAACACGATTTTTCGCACCCCGAAAACCCGCACTGATACTCCTCAGTCAAGAATTCCCAAGACACGAAAAACTGACTCATTAAAGATGAAATAAAAGAAACAAGAACAGAATAGAATAACACAGCGGAATATAATAGAATCTCACAACGCATGGAGAAAATATAATATCGAACAATATCTTTATAGTGGAAAACATTTAAAAACATATCATTCAGAGTCTAACCTATGATCAACCTGGATAGTTATAAACTCTATCCTTACAATTGCTGAAATAGATAAACAACAACAAACACATCATGCATAAGTAATAAGAATACGCCCAAACGTATATGCAGATCTCCAGCACTTCTCTGGAAAGCTCGAACTTCCTATCATGTTGCACTACGCCAAACAAACGCGATCCCATATGATCTCTATCCAAGAAACTCCCTAAGTCTAGCCTTCTCGCTTCTCGGCTTGCATAGCTAATCCTGAAATCACTCGGTATTGACCTGAGTGTTGAAAACACCTGGATCAGGCTTGGAAAAACTAGCGTAAGAACACAATCCCAAATGTGACAGTGTCACAATAGGACGCTAAACTAGAAATCTGTATTTTGAAAATAAAGGGTATCTCATAAGACCACACAGGATAAAAACACTGAATGTGTTTTTCGCTTATGATAACCATAAAATGATTACGCCAAAAATAAGAGATATTATTTTTAATGACATTATTTTGAAAGTGCTTTTTAAGTAAACTTATGAATCTTAGCTTAAATTGTTACATTCATTAAATTCCAGCATTTTGTCTACAATCAAAATCGTACAAGGCTCTTAATGGATTATTGGATTCCATATGAGCAACCAAGGTAAGGGACTACCTTCCGTACATTACACTTCTAGAGGGATGCACCTGGGTGTGAGTTCCCCATGCAATGCCTAAACAAGACTGCCTATCCAACCGATAGACCGAATACACCATTTTCCCTGATCGTTTCCGACCTTCCGAGCATGCTCATACCACATACTTTAAATCCCGACATATAGAGGGAAATTTTTCTGTCTAGAAGGGAAAATGCGGGCATTCTCATGGATGCTAAACCATGACTCATCTTACCGCATGCCTTGTTTCAATCACTCCCCATTAGATGAGGCTCGAGGTAACGCATTACCTTTTCATTCCAGCTCATTCACTCTGAATGCCACATTGCCAAATCCGCCAATTACTAATTGACACCCATAAAAATACAACCTCTGAGCTCGTACGTCTCAGAGAAAGGTGTTAAGCTAACAGAAGTTGCCTTCTCCGCCACTAAACAGATGTACGTTTGTAAAAGTCAACGTTCGTAATCATTGGAAATGCTTTGTTAGACATTCTCACATGCATGTCATCCAGGTAAAGGATGAATCGAAGGCACCAGCTTACTGCATCCCTAATCGCAGTAGCCATATCCCTTGCATCATCGCAGATCCCACAACAAGAAATCACTGCTATTCAATTACCTCGGGAGCAACTCCGAGGTTACCAACAAGCAACCCGCTTGCCATAGAAGATCTCCGATCTATAATGTCATGGAGATTTTCCATCTCGATTTCTTCAATCATTTTTCCATTTCTGGAACGCTGTTCATTGATTCGAAGTGGTCTTCGGATCGGGAATTTACCCTAAATCCAACCCTGGTTCCTTCGATATCAATTATCAAAATAAAATGTGCATATTTGTATACAGAATCATTAAGCCTCATTTAATTTAATTGCTTAACCCCTTTTTTCCAATTAGAATCGGTTTTTTATTGTAAAATATTAAGAGAATAATTTCCCAAGTGCAAACCCTAAATGCCTAAACCAACATCAGATCGACACCCAGAAAACTACCCAACTTAACATTACAACAATCGAGTTTTAATTCCTTTTCACTTATCCAGTTCCCTTTTCTTTATCTTGTCAAAACTTTTACATGATCTTTGACAAGTACCCAGATATACCTTTTGATCTGTTCCATCCCACGTCTAAAAAATAAATAAGGTTAGATGGATTTCCCATCCTGTTAAGTACCTTGTTTGCTTTCTCAGATCTCACAGGCGGCACAAGATGTACTCTTAGGTATTACCGCATACCCCTTTCTATTATTTACTTTAATTCTCATTCAAAGATAATACCTCATTCATAACTTAAGTCTTTGATTTCAAACTAAGTTACTTATCAGCAAACAATGAGGACTTCCTAGTTGGGGAACTATTTCCTCTTAGACCTTGGTTCGATCACATTCTTTATCCTTTAAATAACAGTCGCTTCCATACCTCAAAGTCTAATGCCACTTCCGTGCTTATTTCCAAATATTGTTTATTATTTAAATAATTCATTTGACTATAGAATCTGACCATTTTTCTAAGTCTTTAGAAAATTTAAAAATCATAATTAATTATTATGAAATCATTCATAAAAGATTTGGATCAAAAACTCCTTCCGGTTCATTAATTTCAAAATCCAATTCCTTAATCACTAGTAAATAGTGATTAACCGGGTCATTTTCCATAATTATACTTTTTATTAAGTATAAAATCAATTTATCTTTCAAAACCTCATTATTATATTAATAATGAATTTAGAAATTTATTTCATAATTTTCAGAATTATAAAACTCTACATATACAAATCTGGATTTAACCGCTCTTAGAATGACCTTTTTGAAAACTGTTTTACTTATAACTTGAGATTTTCAAATCGAAAACTTAACTTTTCAAATCCATTTGAAAGCTATCAACTGTATGGACAATACGTTTCCCGTTCCAAGTCATTCCGACTTGAAATGCATTCTACACTTCCGTTCGAAATTACAGGTCGCATCACCGCGAACTGTCGCTCCGGAAAGCACCCAATTTTGACCGTTTGGTGAATTGTTCCGGAACTTGCCCGGGACACTTTCAAAACACTTATAAATGATTATAAGCTATTTTAACCATTTATCTCTACATTTTCAACTTATAAAACATTATTTTCCAATATTTTATCTTTTATAATATTATAATATTATATTCAAACTTTTCTATGATTTAAAACCCATTTTAAATCCTTTTTCTCTTTTATTTTAAAGTGACTTAACCCTTTCCATTTGTACACATATTAATGTATGTGTAATGTGACTTGGAATTCCGTTTTAAAAGTCATGATATTAACATATAAACATGTCAAACTAACATAGGTGTATTGTTTATACTTACCATATAATATCACACCATCAACACAACCAAATCATTCAATCATCCATATAAGATCCAATGTTATCATTCTAAGATTAGTAAATCAACACAACCAAGTTTACTAACTTTTGTTTACTAGTTGCTTACTAACTTTTCAAGTTTTCTTACTAACTTGCATCCATATTAGTTAAACATTAATCTCACTTTATAATCATACAGCTAAACTTTAAGCGGCGAAGTGTTCTTACCATCAAGCTCCCTCCTTCCCAAGCTTTCTCCGGATGAATTCACAATCGCTTTCGCTCCTTGTTAAGGTTCCAATCTACTACCAAACACTACATGGTTCGGCCTAGGCATGTGCCAACCAAACTCCAAGCTTTTGCACTTCCATTTGCTTCCAAACTCCACCGGTGCTTCACGCCTTCACTCCAGCATAACCTACCCTTGCTTTTCCTTCACCGGAGCTCACGTGTCTCATTTGAGGAAATATGTTCATGACCCATCTTTGATTGTGGAGCCATCGATTCAAGAGGAATTGGAAATAGAACCGAACCTGATGATTCTTAGACATCCAGTTTATGTTGTGGATCAGGATGAAAAGAGGCTGCGTAACAAGGTGGTGCGACTAGTTAAGATTCAGTGGAGAGAGTATCCTAGAGACTGCACTTGGGAGATAGTGGATTGTATGAGAGAAGCCTATCCCCAATTGATGTTAAGATAGTTAGTTGATTATCTGTTGTATGTATAGTGTATGTTTGTTTTCTATAGATGCTTAGTGCATGTCTTTGTATGTGTACTATGATATGAATATATGCTTTTTGAGTAGTTTGGATTATCTCTTTGTTTGCTAATTTTGGGACGAAATTCTTTTAAGAGAGGATAGTGTAACGACCCGAAATTTAATCGCTATTTAAATGAATATTTAATTATATTTTAAATAATTAATAAACGGGTTTTTATTTACAAATAAAATCATTTTAAATAATAATTATTGATAATAAAATTGTTTTCAAAATTTTATTTACCAATATGTAAAGTTCATACAGAAATAGAAAATGTGTCCGAAAATTATTTTCCAGAATACCGATTTTTCATTAATTAAAAGCTATTCAAAAGGATATAACACTATGTTAAACACACATGCACACATTACAGACTATCTTAAATATGTTGTATACATGTACATACGCATGTACATGTTTCCTCCTTAAGCATATAAATATATAAGGATAAAAGAAATTAGTTTATAAAGGAAAGTGTATATGTATACACACATAAAAATACACATTTTTAAACACCAGTACACATGATATGGTATGAATAGTTGAAAGTAAGGGGGTAGTATGGACGGACCTGAGGGGAGATAAGAGTATGGCTATGCATGCATATGTATATTTAAATATAAATCACTTAATATTATTTAAATTAAATCCTAAGCCTATATGTACCCCTTTATCTTCATGTTTCTCATTTTTCAACCTCCTTATTCACTCCAAATTTCCTAAGAGCTTGACCAAAAGCATCCATGGCTTCCTCTTCGTAAATTTGAAAATAGAAAAAAAATCCCTCCTTAATTCACAAGACCACTTCTACATCTCCTACAACACTTTCTCTTCCAAAACTCAAGCAAACATTCACCCAAGACCACATGGCTGAGCCCAAACTAGTCATGGCAATTCCCTACAAGGCCTAGGTTGAGCCCAAACCCACTTGGCCGAGCCCATCTAGATGTTCGAGCAAATAAAGTTTCAAATTTTGCAAAATTCTAAAGTGTTTTCAAGTTCCGGCAAAAGTTTGCTTTGGTTTAGAAAATTTTCGGTGAGTAAAACTAATATTTTTAGAAAAGAAAAGAACTTGCTTTAATGATCTATGTGTTGTGAAATTATAGTGTTTGTCGTGTTGAAATATCATGTTTTTTGGATGATATATGATTGCAAGTTGGTTGTATGGTATAGATTTGTGGTTTGCATAATATGTTAATATGTTTGGATATGTATATAGATATGGATATGTGAGATTGGTTTATGATATGATGGTTGTTTTGTTTGTGAAAAAAAACCAAGTATGTGGTGAAATGGTTGTGAAACTAGTGCCTTAAAAAGTCGCAAAGGACTTGAGATCCGATTTGGAAACGAAAGCTATTTTCTAGCTTTGGATTTTTGAATATGTTTTTCCAAGTTTTTACCTTTTGTTTAAGTTTTCAAAACTCTTACAATTGTGTTTTCAAACATGTGGTATCTAGAGTTAAGTGAGATTTCTACCTAGAAATCAATTCAGTGCTTATAACGATAGTCGTTATTGATGCAGTTTGGGGAAATTTCGCGATTTCAAGTTTTTAAGTGCTTTCTTTTGGATTGTTTTTTGAAAACTCATTTCAAAATAATTAATTTAGTCAATAATTTAAGTCTTAATCATTTAATAATTTAATTTATTTATTTATTTATTAGGGTAATTATTATTTAATTAATTAATTAAGTAATTTGGTTAAGTAATTAAGATTAAGAAATTTTTAACTAAGTTAATTATTTTTAATTAAGTAAGTTTTATATAATGATTAATTAAGATAAAAGGAAATTAATTTTTATTCAATCAAGTTTATTTTAATTAATTATTTAATTAGAGTTAATTATTTAGTTCATTATTATTTAATAAAAGGTTAATTATCAGCTTAATTAAGGTTTAATTTCTTAAATAAACTTTATTAATTAAAGTATAATTAAGGGTTAATTATAAATAAAATTAGGAATATTAATGACTTAATTTTGGTTTAATTAAGATTAATTATGGTTGAATTGAGTTTAAACTTATGGTTTAATTAAAGTTTATTCATTTAAAGTTTCATTTATAACCCTACCGGTTATTTATTTTTAACCAAGTTTCTTGTTTAAGTGAATTGTTTTAAACCCAAGGTTCTCTTGTCCGTGCTATTAAGTAGCCAAATGAATTACAGTAGTT
Organism: Allium fistulosum; assembly: GCA_030737815.1. Taxonomy (NCBI): domain Eukaryota; kingdom Viridiplantae; phylum Streptophyta; class Magnoliopsida; order Asparagales; family Amaryllidaceae; genus Allium; species Allium fistulosum. The sequence goes on from CM060903.1 coordinate 76,070,053, forward strand.
GTAATAAAATGGTGACACGTTTTATTGAAAGTAAGTCGACTTGTACTTATCACAAATACCGCACTTCCGAAACGTGATGAATACAAGGGGGTTAATTTCGAAAAATGGGTCATGATAATCTAAGCATATGGAACGTATGTTCATATGTAAATCTTTACACCATGATAGTGGGATAGTACACTATAAACAGCTTGACCCTTTAAAATTATCAAGCATTGGTTTGGAGAGACCGGGATCGGACATTAATCTGAAAACCACTTTGAACCAACGTAAACGTTCAAATCGGAAATAGTAAAGGTAAGGTCCAAGATGAAGTCTATGAAATGCCTTCGGTCCGTTCATCTCCTGAACGACTTGTATGGATGAGTGCTGACATTGTGTCAACTATTGGAAGGCAATGTTAGCATTTCAAGTGGCAATGTTATAATAAAGGTAAACGTAGCCTTAGGCCTCATCAACCGGGAATGACTAAAACAGGGGAGATGCAGCAGGGCTAAGTGGGTCGCTCCCATTAGGGTAAGGTTATCCCTATCTAGAGTCCCTACTATCAATTCTTGTATGCTTTGGTAAGGTTTCTTATCCCAATCAAAAGGTGATCTTACTCGGTACTATCCAGCAAGGGGTAGGTCGGTCTTGTGTTGGTAGGGGATCCAGGCGAGGTCCTCGGTGTTATTTTATCTAGAGACGCACCATAATGGGCGGTACCCCAGTAGCTTAGTCATTGTATGGAATCCATTTCCCAATAAGTGCCTTCGGTCTAAGTTGTATACCTATTATGCTAGAATTTAATTAATGTAACAATTTCTGCTATGTGTACTATTTATTTGAAAACCCTAGACATTATGATAATATCATTGGATTTCTAAATAAAGTGTTTTGGTTATCATAAGGTAAAAACCCATCCGTCTTTATGCGCGGCGTGGTCTTACGAGATACCTATGATTTTCAAATCTTTTAACAAAAGTAAGAATTAAGTTATTTGAGTTTACTCATACCAGAGCCATGTCTGACCCAGAGTTTTATTTTTGTTTCCTAAAACTCTTAGGTACTCAAATTTTTATGAGTAGCCAAGTGATCCAGGTTTCCTACGGAAGCATTTTGAAGGAGCTGGAGCAAGTGGCTTCACCGTTAACTAGTTATCATCTATTCTGTTTTATTTATGTATGATCTATGTATTGACTATGTAATATCTTATGTTACCTATTATATGTTATTCTGATTCGTGGTAAGATTCTATGATTGTGTAGTTTCTTCTTATCTTTCTTTTTTTTCTACCCTCGATGGCTTATCTTTCAGTGCAAGAAAGGTGGTCGTTACAAAAATCTTTTCCTCTTCTTTTTAGGAATTTAGTGGAAACGTTTTACATTCCCAAAACAAATTTGCAAACCTTTGTAATTAACTGTTAATCGACGAAATTTCTATCGGATTAGCAAACCGTCAAAAATTTTCAAATTAAAATATAACCGCAAGCGCACGACGTACACTTGTAGTACGTGACGAATACAGGTTGATCCGTAGGGAATTGATGATTTTAAAGTTCTATTCAATCAAATTAAACCAAAGTCGAGTGAAAGTTAAGCTAGAGAATTAAAGAATGAACTAACTAACTAAAAGAAAAGAGATGCAAATATAAGAGTTAAATGACAATTTAGAGAATAAATCCACTCTCTAGATCATGTAGTTCAACACATATGAAATCATGATCTCTCTTTTATGGTCATTAGTGCTTTAATTGATGTGTCTATCATAAGTATGGCATATTTGTGTTATTAGTTAGCCAACATAATCCATCAAACTTTGACACACCCCTTAAACCACTTACTAACTTTCATGAAACTTGACAATGAAAATGAAAATGAAATCTATTTTAAGTATGGTCTATTAACTATTGATTAGAAATATAGACCATCAAATTTTAATTTCAAATCACTTTCTTTTGCCATAATCATATTTTGATGAAGAGGCAATTGGTGTTAGTGATTGTTTAAGCATAGCCTATTTGATGTCAACAATATAGGCTATCAAATTCAAGGCAAAAACAACAATTAAACCACTTCAATCATCATCATTAAGCACAAAAAGAGAGCATGAATTAACAAATAGTTGAAGCTACATAATTAGAGAGCTTCATTACCCCTAAATTAAAGGGGTTTAGCATCTCATATTTGTCAGTTGATTAACCAATGTAGCTAGCAACATGAAAGCAAAAAGAAAGGAAAATGAAAGCTTATGAAAAAGAGAGCTAATTAACAAGGATAAAAACTATTCTACTTGCATGAAAGTAAATCTACACTACAACATGAAGGGAAATGAACAAAGGAAGAAAAGAGCATGTATTGAAAATTGCATAAAAAAATTACATAAAAGAAATGGCTATGTAGCCATGAAAAGAAAGAAGAGAACTTGATTTATTTGTGAGCCTAAACTAAACTAAAGAGAGACTAAGCAAGAGGAGTTACATGAAACATAAGGGGTACTTATACATGTGTTAAACCCTAATTCATATTTTTGGGGAATGCCCAAAATAACCTTGAGAAAGTGTGGAGGCCAAGTAACCATTAGCTTCTACTAATCATCATTTAAGTGTACATGAAGCCATTAGTTCCATAAGCATGTGCATTAGCCTCTAATTTGTACATTAAGGTAGGTTGGTAGGTGGGGTCCTCCATTATCATGCCTTTGAATTATTTCCATCTTCATTTCTTTATCTTCACTCTTGTGCATGCATACATCTTCATGAAACCACTTGTATATGAAGCCAACTTCCTATAAAATAATATAGAAATTTCCAATTAAATTTTCTCAAATTAATATATGCACAAAAATGACCATTTTGCCCTTAGATGAAGATGAATATGTGACGATGTGAAAATAATATGAATTTTGGTTTAAACAAGTTAAAATGCCCGATATGATCATTTATTTAATTTAAATAGATTAAATATGGTGGTAAAAATATGTACATTTACGTGCACATCAAATACCCCCACACTTATCTTTTTATTCGTCCTCGAATAAAGGAAAACTAAGTTAAATCTTTTTTCGTAAGGAGCACGATTGCATTGAGCGTATTCAACAAGCCGTTAAACCTCTGGGTGTCCCTAGTAGGATGAGTGTTGTCTCGTGAGGGTTTTCAGCGGATACTACCCACAAAATCCAAATGCAGGATGAAAATATTTACAAAATGCAAGATTTATTTACAAATAGATGAATGCGAGTTTTTGGAAATATTTACAAATGAAAGATTTACTTTTAAATAGACACAACTAAGTTAAATATAGGTTTTGGTCATTATCTTGAAAAATTAAGTCATTTACTTGTCAAAAATTCCAACAAAAATCAAGTTATCAAAGCAAATATACTATAGTTTAACTCGTTGTTTCGATTGATAACAAAGTGTAACTATGAAATGGATCCTTAGTTGATTATCAAAGTTTATCAAAGTGGTATTTTCGTTTCTTTTCAATAACAAGTCAAATCAAATAAGTTAAAATAGTGCTTGGATTTCATTTGCTTACTCTCTCCATTTTTTTTCTTTTGAAAAATTTATTGATATTAACAATATTTACATATGCCTAACTCAGATAAACTGAGGCCATATATATTACCCATGCACTGCCTTGCGGACTGATGTGAGGGGAATACAGAGCATGGCGAGTTAACACGCAAGTGTGAATACTTATTGACTGTAGGCGTTATTAGTAAAATAATTTTTATATACACACCTAACTCAGATAAACTGAGGCCAGATATATCGATCGTGCACTGCCTTTCGAGCTTACGTGAGAAGGGTACAGAGCATGGCGAGTGAACACACGAGTGTGAACACATAACTTTAGGTGTTTATTAAGAAAATATATACATATATACAAGAAATATTTTTTTTTGTGTTTCTGTATTTTTTTTAGGGAGAGAGTTTTGCAAAATCATCTTAGCATCATTTAACTTAGAAGACAAAAAAATGTTATATCCTTTACTTTAAATCAACCACTTTTTAAAACAAATATTTTTAATTAGGATATATTTCATAATTATCACGTATGAATCTTCCTATATACTAGTTATACCATTATTATTTGTAATCAAACTTCATTTTTATTTTTGATAAGACGAATAAATTTTCATAAATTTCAATTTAATAAACCGAAACCATATATTTATCTTATAGTGTTTCTTTAAAAATAAATCAAAATGCTTAAAAAAATTGTTTTTGGGAATTTTTTTAATTTTTTTTTAGTTTTTAAAAGAAAAAGCAAAAATAAATCATGAAAAATTAAAAATGAAGATGAGTCTCCCCCCACACTTGATTTTGACTGTGTCCCCACAGTCAACCCAAGTGGAAGGAGAAAAATAAAAATAAAAACAAGACCTTTATTTAAATGAAAATTAACGGTATTTACACGAGATCAGAAAGTATATCGTCAAAAAGTAAATGAAACGGTCTTCCAAAGACCGATTCATTTGTCTCGTCAAGTATGCGAGACACAGCTTAAGCTCGGAAACCAAACCGTAAAAGATTTCGAAATTGAATTTGGATTTGGAAAAACGAATGCCGTTTTATTAAAAATTGAATGAGTTGTTTTATTTTCGATGATTTTGGGGTCGATAAAACAATTGATTGAAATTCAAGTTCATTTTCACCACATTGAAGTTCATGTTTGTCATTGAAAAATTCTTCAGAATTATGGATTTCAAAATCAAAATGGTAATTTAAATCTTCCCCTTCAAAATTCAACAACTCGTCTTCGAAAAGTCCAAAGAAATTATGTTCATTAAATTCGTCTTCCTTTGTTGGATTATCAACAACTTCATTGCATATATCAATTTCAAAATCCAAAGTTGTTGTATTCAAATTTTCAAAATCGGAGAAAGGAAGATCGAATTTCAAATCGAGTTTCTCGCCCTCAAAAGAATTGAAATCCAATTCAATTACCGTATTTTCAATAACTTCGCTAAGATTTTCGTTTTCAATTTCAAAAGTTGTTGTTTGAAAATCGTCAAATTGGGTAAAAGTTGGATTATCGTTTGACTCGTCACATGTTGGGATTTGGTTTTGTTTATCACGTTGTTTCATATATGTTTCCAACAACAAATCCATGTGATTATTGTGAATTTCGTTCATTTGCTCAACAAAGTCAAATTTGTAATTATTAACTTGAAACTTTTCACTTTGAAGTTGTTGAGGACAAAAGTTTTCAATCGTATCATGGTCGAGATTATTCCCATTGCAAAAATCATTTAAAAAGTTGTTTCCATTTTCATTTTGACTTTGAAACTCGTTTTGAAGTTCGAAATTGAATTGGCGTGGGTTATACTCGAAGTCATTTGAATTTTGAATTGAATTCAAATTTTGATCATTTTGAAAACTTTGACTTGAATTGTTGCACAAATATGAGTTACACTAATCATTTATCATTTGATTTTGTTGTGTAGTGAGTTCAAGTAAAGATGAAATGCTATTTTCGAGATTTGAGGGTTGGTCATCGTTTTGAAAACTTTGTTGTTCAAAATTCAAATTGTTTAAAGAATAGTTGTCGTTAAAATATCCATACGAATTTGGAGTGAAATCATATGGATTATATTGATTTTCACAATTATTATAAAATTCAAGTGAGTGGGGGAAACTCGGACATTTTCAAAAATGTTTTTGTTTTTTTAGAGGAAAAATATTTACAAATAAAATTTATTTTTCAAAAGGGAAATTGATTTTTGTTTTGTTTTAGATTTTTCAGATTTTGTTTTGTTTTTGAAAAGGTTTTATAATTTTTTTTTGGATTTTTGAAATTTCAAAGAAAAACGATTTAAAAATTTCAAAGAAAAAGAAAAGGAATATTTACAATTTTTTTTAGTTTTGGATTTTGAAATTTTTTTTTGTTTTTTTTAATATGCATGAACTAATGCAACTAAATGAATGCAGGGGTTAATTACAAATGATTTATCCTAAGTTAACCCAAAATTATATAATCACACTTTGTCTTAAATCAACAAGATAGTTCTCAGCCAGGTAACGGACAGGAGTTATCGGTGCACCATGAATCACCGTAGCAATGCAGCCGAAGGTTTAAGTACCTTCAGAGGAACAACCACTATAATATTTACGAATCACCGTAATATTTATAAATGGTTATTACTCTACCGTAGCCTAGACACCAAGAATTTAAATTGTTCAAAGTAGACAAATTGTCAATATACAATTATGTGCAAAGCTGAAATTAAACGTGAATCTACCAATGCAACTAAAATGGATTTTTGTTTTTGGTTTTCTGATTTTTTTTTCAAATGCAAGTAAACAACAATGCAAGGCAAATAAAAAGAAAATTATAAATTAGCAAGCAGATATTTTTTTTGGCAAGATCAGCAAATCAAGAAATTTATTTTAGCAAGCACTTCTGCTCCTTCAATTCTGCTTTGGCAACCTGAAATTTTGAGCAAGATATATACAATTTTGTTTTTTTTTGTTTTTTTTTGGTTTTTTTTTGAAATAAGGATGGACTTAAAACAATTCAAAATAAAACAAGTTCAAAATTTTTGGCAAATGATTATTTTTTAATCTAAAAAAAACTAAAAAACAATTCGGTTCAATCCTAAAAAACAAAAAATATTTGAAACCTAAAAATAAAAAAAATTGCAAACTAAAAAGAAAGAAATTAAGAGAAGATATTAACACACTTTATTTAAAAAAAATTAACACACATAAGCCCACAAATTATCGCCGGTCCAATTAAATAATTCAATCAAGCTTGCTCAAACAAAATAACTATCTGCATCCAAAATAATTTATCTGAAAGCAGCGTTTAAAAATCGCGCAAACAACCCAAATTCGCGATCAATTCCATCAATTCACAAATTCACTTTCCCAATTTTGGCAGCCTTATTCAAAGTTATTTCCAATTTCGAAAGTCTTGTTTGAAGGCCGGCAATTCAAGGGGGATTTGTGGATTTACTCGAGTTGTACAAGGTGAGTTGGTCGCGGTGATTCGAGGGGAATTCGAAGGCGATTTTGGGTGTGTTAGAATTGGCAAAGTGGCGATGGAGTTTGTGGTGATATGCGGTGGTTCGAGGGGAGTTTTGGGTTTGAAGTGGTTGGAAGTATTTCAGTGCTTAGGTGCAGATTGGAGGAAGTCGTGAGTGAATGCCAGTGGTTGGAGCTCTGTTCGGTTGGACTGTGATGGAGACTAAGTTATTTTTGTAGATGAAATGAGTTGAGCAGTAGAATGGCAGTGCAGCAGTTGTATCAGTGAAGTTGTAGATTGATGAAGGTGAAGTGCAAGGCTTTGGTTTGTACGAAATATGGAGTTTGTTGTGATGGTTGAAGGGCAGTGCAGTATTAATGAAGGCAAGGGTGTGAGAATTGGATGGAGTAGTGGAGGAAACGAAGTAAGCAGAGGCAGTTGTTTGTGTAGAGGCAGACTTATGAAGTGGTTATAGATGCACAGAAACATGCACAGTAAAGTGAACGACCAATTTTCAAATCAAAGAGTGAAGGGGGCTGTTCATGCACGGTGAAGATGGAGTGGTGTGTGATTGAAGGATGGTAATGGGGTTTCTCAATGCTTGTAGTGTCCTTGGTGGTTGAGTGTGGAGGAGTTTGAGCTTGGATTCATTGGGGGTCGATGAGTGAAGCGCGGCAATAAAGGACTCTGGTTTGGGAGTGAGTGAATGGACAATTGTTGTTATGGCACTGGTGAGTAGTTCTGTGCTGTCAGATGGATTGCTGCAAGTGGAGTTGCTGACTTGATGAGTGAAGTTGAAAGGGATTGTGGGTGGTAGGCTAGTGACAACAGTTGTTTAATGTGGGTTGGTGAAGTATGTAAATTGTGAAGGGTGAATATTGTGATGTGGTCTGAAGTTATTGTGAAATGGTGGCAGGGAAGAGGTAGACAGTTGAAGCGATGAAGATGAAGTTGATGTGTGATTGTTTGTTGAAACTTTGTTTATGGTGTACAGAGTAGTTATGGTAGAAATGTAGGTAGTTTGTGTGAGGAATGCGGATTACGGATCTTAAGGTTAGGAATAACACTATAGGAGGGGTGAATAGTGTTTTTAAGAAATTACCAAATCTTTTTGAGTTTATGTTAATTTGAACACAAATGTATGGAATATTCAGACATAGATATAATCACAGAAACAAACACAGATGCAGAAATAAAGTAAATGCAGTAAAGGAAAGAACACACCGGATTTTATACTGGTTCGGGGTTACCCTACATCCAGCCCCGCACAATTAAGTACAGATTTCCTTTCAAAAACAATTCAACAATTACAACCCTCAATTTCAAGGCTACGAGGTACACCCTCCAGAATCACAATCCTCTGGGTAGAGATACTTGATTTCCGGGGCAACAAGTTCACCCAATTGATTTCCAAGGCTACAATCACACCTTTTCTCGCTTGATTGATTTCCAAGGCTACAATCACACCTTTTCTCGCTAGATAGATTACAAAGAAGCCTATAACTATGAATAGCACTTAGAACTTGTTGAGATAGTGATAGAGAATCAAACCAAAGATAATCTAGTTAGATTCAATGTTGATTTCGGCAGAGTAATGATAGGATTTTGAATAAGAAAATGTGAAAGAAGAAGAGAAGTGAAAAACCAGAAAAACTGATGTTAAATTCGTTGAAACTAACCCCTATTTATAGAGGAACAACAACCATGTCCATTCGTGAAGAGTAATGACGAATAAACACTTCTTTTGAAATTTGAATTTTGAATTTTAACTGACACTATGTCGACATGGTCACCATGGGTATGTCGACATCCCAAAGCAATTTTTGATGATTTAATTTTCTTTGAAAATAACCTTTATCTTATATTAAAACTATTTTAAACTTTATAAATATACTTGACTATAGTTAAAATACACAAGTAAATATAGAGAATAATATATATATAATTTTTACTATAATTTTATCTAAGTAAATATATTATAATTAAAAGATAGTTTAAAACAAACGAAGTTTAAAAACAAAGAATATTTTAAGGCTAAAACATCTTTTTGAAAATCATTTGAAAGGATATTTTTTCAGGCTAAAACAATTTGAAAAACAATTTTGAAAATCATTCTGAAGTAGTTTTGAAAATCATTTTGAAGTAGTTTTGCAAGCTTCTTCCTGTAGAATATCTCATCATGACAGAACTCGAGAACTTGTACAAAACCAGGATGTTCGTGGGTTTGTAAGCCACTTGTCGTAGGTTTGTAAGCTACTTGTCGTGGGTTTGTAAGCTACTAAAAAGGTAGAAATGGGTTCCATCCCAAAAGAAAAATGGAGTGAAGATTTCAGTGCTATTATGAAGTTTTAACATAATTCTAGACTCAATGCTTATCTTGAAATCTTGAACTCTTGATAATCTTGATACTCATGAGTCTTTAATCTTGATATCTTGAATCTCTATACTGTACAGTCTTCATTCTTGGTACCTGCATGGTTAAATCCTGCATATACATATATATCTAAACTATAATGTTAGTATTTATATTTTATAATCTTATTCTAAGGTTGTTGTCATCAAAACCATCAACTCATGGACTAACAATCTCCCCCTTTTTGATGATGACAACCTTTGTTTATAAAATATTACTTCTATCCTATTGACTCCCCCTAAATCTATGCCTAACTCTCCTATTTTATATTTCTACCCCTTTGTCATCAACAAAAACAAACAAACTCTAAACTATACAACTCCCCCTCATTCTTGTACTCAAGTACCTGCATTAATAAACTATATAATAGAGTATATTTAAGAAATAACTATACTTATAGACATGATATTCAATCAACGATTATAAATATATTAATGTATATTTATACAATCATCAAACCACACCAAGTATAAATCAAATCAATCAAAACAACCAATTTCAATCAAAACAATCAATTCAAACAAAGTAATTAAATAAAGCAAACAAATTAAACGTTACGAGGAACTTCCACCCATCCTTCTTCTCCGAAAATATGGTCTGCTTTGATGGCATCCCAATTTTCATTGTCATTTGTGAGAGAGACAGGAGGATGTGCTTCATTATCATCCTTGTGTAGGGAAGAAATCATCCATCGAATTGCATCAAAATGCCTTTCTTGCTCCTTGATCATCTGCATTTGACTCAACTCTAAGTGTTGCTGGTTACGAAGAATGAACGAGAGAATGTTGTTGAACGAATTAAGAGTTTCTTCAAGATTCTCGGTTAAATTGTGAATAGGATTTGCCATTTTTGAATTTGTGAAGAGAATAAGAGATAAAGAAGATAGAAAATAATATTGAGTGAAAAATTCTGAAAGAAATAGGTATTTATAGGTGTAGGAATTCGTTTGAAATGAATAGACATATGGTAGTTGTTCAAATTTCAAATTCAAAATGAATTGTCATTTCTGACCAGTATATGTCGACATGGTCAAGGGGGGTATGTCGACATACTACAGTGAAAATTTGATGGTAATTTTGATTTTGTGAATAATTATGTATATATATAAATTTATATAATATACTAACATTTATTCAAGAGATAAGATAAGCTAGATAACAGAAAGAAAATTCAATTTCATTGCATAGAAGAGTGATACAATGATTAATCATAAAGAACTACATAAACACTCAAAATAAAACAAACTTAAACTAATTCGATATGATATGAAGATATAGAACTAGTTAGAGGATGATGAAGATGAAGATAATCCAAGTTTCTTGCTGACTTTGGAGAAAAACTTGTTCATCTTGGATGATATTTTGTCCAACTTCTTACTAACAGATCTTTTAAGAACCCGTTGATTCTCAACAATAATCTTTTGGTTTTGAGAAGGGTTTTGTTGGAAGGATTGGAGGATATTCAATACTTTCTAGGGATGTTTCTCCTTCTTCCTCTTCTTCTATTTCCATTTCATCCCTTTCTTCTTCTTCTTCCTCTTCCATTTCTTCATGAGGCAAACGCTCTTCCTTTTCGGCAAGAGTCTCATAAGGTTGAAAAACATATGGGATTTTCATGAGAGAAATGTTTGAGATATTAAAAACTTTTCTTGAAATAAATTCTTCTCCTTTGAAATTTACTCCAAAATAGTTGAAAATCCGAGTAAGGTAAATTCCATGATATAAAGTGTTTTCTCCCATTTCAAAATATTTAGGACGAAGTTCATCTAAAATAACTTGCGCCCAATTGATATCATAATTTCCGAAAATAGCAAAAAGTGCTTTGCACACTTTTGAAGTAGGATTGTTAAAATTTCCCGATCTTGGGGTCAAAGTATGTTGTAAAAGAAGATTGACAATTCTTGCTTTAGGACGAAAGTTTCGGTTTTTAAATTCAAAGTTTTCATCTCCTTCAAAAATATGATGAAATGTCTCACGATCATGTTCATCGATTTGAAAACTAGAAAGATCCATTCCCGTGCTTTTGCAATTGAGAATGGTACCCAAAAGATCACAATTTAAAACAATTCTAGTGCCTTTGACACTACTCCAAATTTCATTATCATTTCCTTCATAAAATTCTCGATTGAGATTTGCATAGAAAATTTTAACAAGATTTGGGTAATAAACAAAATCATTTTGAGAAGAATCAACAAGACTAAGAATTTGATTATTTGCAAAAAGAGTATCAACTTCATAAGAAGCAAAATCTTGAAAAATAGCAAACTTTCCGGGATGGACTTTTCCATAATTAGCATAATTGATGTATGCTTTTATTGCCTCCGGATTATTGAGGAGTTGCACTTTCAAGTTTCTGGAAAGTCTCATGGTGGAGGGATTGCTTGAAGAAGCCATTAAAGTAGAGAGTAGAGAGCTTGAAGTTTTGAAGAGAGAGTTTGAATTTGAAAATGAAAGTGAAAAATTGTGATAAAGATAGTGACTAAATAGATTTCTGAAAGACATGTTCTCTGGTCAAAAGATGCCTTTTCAGAGTATTGAATGAAGTGAAAAGATGGAGGGAAATTCAATCATTTGAATTCAATTTTGAATTTCAAATTTTGTACCCATGTCGACATCATGGTAGGGACCATGTCGACATGTGCCTGTGAATTTCTATGATTTATTTTCCTAAGAATTCTAATATATATGTATATACTTATTATTTTAATGTCGATATATATATATATATATATATATATATATCTAGAGTATTATTATAGTATATTCCAGAAAATATTATTATATAATTAAAAATAATAAAAATTATAATAATAATAATAATAACAAATAAATTTAAAATTCAATCAACACACCAATTCAAAATCAATCAATCAAGCAATCAATCATCTAATTCTAAGCATACAATTTCAATCAATTGTATTGTAAATGTGTACCTTTTTCTGAGTCTGTTTCCTTAAATTCGTTGAAGTCATGAACTGCCGCGAAACACAAATTTGAATTATCTATCTTCTGATCATCATCGCTTGAGGACGAGTCTGAGTCATCTAGAGTAGCAGTAAATGCACGCTTCCGTTTCTTTACTGAATCATTGTTTATAGGAGGATTCTGCCTTTCTGGATATGGACAGTCTCTTTTGATATGGCCTGGTTCATCACAGTTGAAACATTTGACATTATTTGGCACTGCATTCTGATTTTCAGAATTCTTATAGTTGTTTCTCTTGAGATTATTCATCTTTCTGTATTTCAGAAATTTCCGAAAATTCCTGGTCATAAATGCTATCTCTTCATCATTATCACTGTTTGAGTCTGATCCGTCGGTTAATGCATTGAATGCTATTGATTTCTTTTCAGATGCTTTGCTTTCTCTTCCCCCGATCATTTGAACTTCAAACGACATTAGATTTCCAATCAATTCTTCTATCTTTAAGGTACTGATGTCATTTGCTTCTTTAATTGCAAGTGCCTTTTGATCCCATTCTGGAGTGAGAGAATTTAAAAATTTTCTGACTTGATCTTCTTCCAAAAATTCCTTTCCCAAGGATATTAAAGAATGCACAATATCTTGAAATCGACTATACATATCTGAAATAGACTCATTAGTATTCATTTTAAATAACTGAAACTGATTTGTAAGCATGGAAATTTTGGTCTGTTTAACTTTGCTTGTTCCTTCATGAGTTACTTGCAAAGTTTTCCAGATTTCATATGCACACTTACAAACTGACACTCTATTAAATTCATTTCTTTCAAGTGAACAAAACAGAATATTCATTGCTTTAGAATTATTTTGTGCAACAGTCTTTTGCTCAGTAGTCCACTGTGCAAAATTAGTTGTGGGTTCAGAATATTCAGTTTGTGTGATATTCCAAGTGTCTAATCCCACAGATTGTAAATATATTTTCATCCTACATGCCCAATATGCATAGTTACTGCCATTAAAAAGTGGTGGTCTGGCAGTAGACTGACCTTCTACAAATGAACTAGTGACAGGGATACTAGTGTTAATAACAGTACCGGTGTTGGTAGCCATTTTGAAAACTTTTCAAAAATCAGATTATGAAACTTTTGAAAACCTTGCTTTGATACCAAATGTGAGGAATGTGGATTACAGATCTTAAGGCTAGGAATAACACTAGAGGGGGGGTGAATAGTGTTTTTAAGAAATTACTAAATCTTTTTGAGTTTATGTTAATTTGAACACAAATGTATGGAATATTCAGACACAGATATAATCACAGAAACAAACACAGATGCAGAAATAAAGTAAATGCAGTAAAGGAAAGAACACACCGGATTTTATACCGGTTCGGGGTTACCCTACATCCAGTCCCGCACAATTAAGTACGGATTTCCTTTCAAAAGCAATTCAACAATTACAACCCTCGATTTCAAGGCTACGAGGTACACCTCCAGCATCACAATCCTCTGGGTAGAGATACTTGATTTCCGGGGCAACAAGTTCACCCAATTGATTTCCAAGGCTACAATCACACCTTTTCTTGCTTGATTGATTTCCAAGGCTACAATCACACCTTTTCTCGCTAGATAGATTACAAAGAAGCCTATAACTCTGAATAGCACTTAGATCTTGTTGAGATAGTGATAGAGAATCAAACCAGAGATAATCTAGTTAGATTCAATGTTGATTTAGGCAGAGTAATGATAGGATTTTGAATAAGAAAATGTGGAAGAAGAAGAGAAGTGAAAAACCAGAAAAAACTGATGTTAAATTCGTTGAAACTAACCCCTATTTATAGAGGAGCAACAGCCATGTCCATTCGTGAAGAGTTATGACGAATAGACAGTTCTTTTGAAATTTGAATTTTGAATTTTAACTGACACTATGTCGACATGGTCACCATGGGTATGTCGACATCCCAAAGAAATTTTTGATGATTTGATTTTCTTTGAAAATAACCTTTATCTTATATTAAAACTATTTTAAACTTTATAAATATACTTGACTATAGTTAAAAAACACAAGTAAATATAAAGAATAATATATATATAATTTTTACTATTATTTTATCTAAGTAAATATATTATAATTAAAAGATAGTTTAAAACAAACGAAGTTTAAAAACAAAGAATATTTTAAGGCTAAAACATCTTTTTGAAAATCATTTGAAAGAATATTTTTTCAGGCTAAAACATTTTTAAAAACAATTTTGAAAATCATTCTGAAGTAGTTTTGAAAATCATTTTGAAGTAGTTTTGCAAGCTTCTTCCTGCAGAATATCTCATCATGACAAAACTCGAGAACTTGTACAAAACCAGGATGTTCGTGGGTTTGTAAGCCACTTGTCGTAGGTTTGTAAGCTACTTGTCGTGGGTGTGTAAGCCACTAAAAAGGTAGAAATGGGTTCCATCCCAAAAGAAAAATGGAGTGAATATTTCAGTGCTATTGTGAAGTTTTAACATAATTCTAGACTCAATACTTATCTTAAAATCTTAAACTTTTGATAATCTTGATACTCATGAGTCTTCAATCTTGATATCTTGAATCTCTATACTGTACAGTCTTCATTCTTGGTACCTGCATGGTTAAATCCTGCATATACATATATATCTAAACTATAATGTTAGTATTTATATTTTATAATCTTATTCTAAGGTTGTTACCATCAAAACCATCAACTCATGGACTAACAGTTTGTGGAAGATTTGAATTGGAGCGGTAGGACTTTATAACTGTTGACAGTATGTGAGAAATGGTGAATGTTGATATAGTCAGAAGTGTTGTAATGAGTGTTGATGCTGACCAGGGATGTTGTTATTGTATGGAACGAGTGTGTGTAGGGGAGTAATGAACTGGAGGAGATTGTTGAAGTATGAAGTACTGTGTTGTGGTAAGGTCTGAAGTTGTGATGGTGTACGAAGTGTATGTTCAAATTGAGATGGTGAGTGAAGTTGTTTGGATTGTTGTAGATGAATGTATGGTAGGTGTAAATGGTGTTTTGCATTGGTGACAGGCAGTTGGAGGTTTGACAGTGTGGTGGGGCCGATGAACAGCAACAGTTATGTGATGAGCAGTTTTGGTAGTATGGAGTTTGTAGGTGTTTGCAGTGGTTTGGAGATGTGGATGTTAGAAGTTGAAGTGAATGAAATGCTGTGATGTTTCTCTGGTAATGGCAGTGCACATAAATGTGCACAGTGCACAGAGAAAGGGTGGTTTTGTATGAGCAGTGTGGTGGATGGCAACTGGGTTGTCTGGTTGTGTTGACAAGCAGTTTAGTTAGGTTGTGAGTTGATAGTACTGGTGGAAGTAGATGTTGGTGGTGCAGAGGAGGGGAATTTGAATGTGATGGTTGATGTAGTTGTTTGTGAGCAGCACTGTGACGTGGTCGGAAGGGAGGGGATGGTTAGAGAGGATGGAAGTGGTGATGGATTATAGTTTTGCAAGTGTGTGCACAATCTTGTGCACAGTTTTGTTGGTGGTGGATGGAACAATTGTGGATGTGCTGTGAGATGACAGAGGCAGAAATTCCGGATGAGGCAGATGCAAACGTATAATAAGATGAATTGTAAATGCAATGGAGAAATTGTAAATGTAACGGAGAAATTGTAAATGCAAATCCAAAATGTATATGAAAAATGTAAATGTAAAATGTGAAAAGGCAATGGAATTTTTTTTCTTCTTTTCAAATAAAATTGTGCAATTTTTTTTATAGAAATGAAAATGAAAATGAAACTAGAAAACAAATGCAAACAACCACACAAACAAATAAAAGCAACAATCATACAAACACACAACAATATTTTTTTAAATATGCAAACAAATACAAATAACAAACACACAAAAATCAAACGAAAAATAATTCAAAGAATAGAAAAATAAAATCAAAGCAATTCCCCGGCAACGGTGCCAAAAACTTGTTAATCGACGGAATTTCTATCGGATTAGAAACCATCGAAAATTTTAAAAATAAAAATATAACCGCAAGCGCACGGCGTACACTTGTAGTACGTGGCGAATACGGGTTGATCCGCAGGGAATTGATGATTTTAAAGTTTTATTCAATCAAATTAAACCAAAGTCGAGTGAAAGTTAAGCTAGAGAATTAAAGAATGAACTAACTAACTAAAAGAAAAGAGATGCAAATATAAGAGTTAAATGACAATTTAGAGAATAAATCCACTCTCTAGATCATGTAGTTCAATACATATGAAATCATGATCTCTCTTTTATGGTCATTAGTGCTTTAATTGATGTGTCTATCATAAGTATGGCATATTTGTGCTATTAGTTAGCCAACATAAGCCATCAAACTTTGACACACCCCTTAAACCACTTACTAACTTTCATGAAACTTGACAATGAAAATGAAAATGAAATCTATTTTAAGTATGGCCTATTAACTATTGATTAGAAATATAGACCATCAAATTTTAATTTCAAATCACTTTCTTTTGCCATAATCATATTTTGATGAAGAGGCAATTAGTGTTAGTGATTTTTTAAGCATAACCTATTTGATGTCAACAATATAGGCTATCAAATTCAAGGCAAAAACAACAATTAAACCACTTCAATCATCATCATTAAGCACAAAAAGAGAGCATGAATTAACAAATAGTTGAAGCTACATAATTAGAGAGCTTTATTACCCCTAAATTGAAGGGGTTTAGCCTCTCATATTTGTCATTTGATTAACAAATGCAGCTAGCAACATGAAAGCAAAAAGAAAGGAAAATGAAAGCTAATGAAAAAGAGAGCTAATTAACAAGAATAAAAACTATTCTACTTGCATGAAAGTAAATCTACACTACAACATGAAGGGAAATGAACAAAAGAAGAAAAGAGCATGTATTGAAAATTGCATTAAAAAAATTACATAAAAGAAATGGCTATGTAGCCATGAAAATAAAGATGAGAACTTGATTTATTTTTGAGCCTAAACTAAACTAAAGAGAGACTAAGCAAGAGGAGTTACATGAAACATAAGGGGTACTTATACATGTGTTAAACCCTAATTCATATTTTTGGGAAATGCCCAAAATACCCTTGATAAAGTGTGGAGGCCAAGTAATCATTCGCTTCTACTAATCATCATTTAAGTGTACATGAAGCCATTAGTTCCATAAGCATGTGCATTAGCCTCTAATTTGTACATTAAGGTAGGTGGGTAGGTGGGGTCCTCCATTATCATGCCTTTGAATTATTTCCATCTTCATTTCTTTATCTTCACTCTTGTGCATGCATACATCTTCATGAAACCACTTGTATATGAAGCCAACATCCTATAAAATAATATAGAAATTTCCAATTAAATTTTCTCAAATTAATATATGCACAAAAATGACCATTTTGCCCTTGGATGAAGATGAATATGTAATGATGTGAAAATAATATGAATTTTGGTTTAAACAAGTTAAAATGCCCGATATGATAATTTATTTAATTTAAATAGATTAAATATGGTGGTAAAAATATGCACATTTACATGCACATCATTAACATCATTAATAAATATTAATTAATAGAATTTTCTAAAATAGTTAATTCATAAAAATCATAACCCCCTAGGAAGAATCCCCAAAAGCTATAATTTATATCTTCTAACACATGTAAAAATATCACTCGAAGTTGACAGTTCATCCAGGTGGAAATAAGATGTATCGGGATATGAAGAGAACCTATTACTGGGAAGGTATGATGAAGGATGTTGGAAATTTTATTTCCAAATGTATGAACTGCCAGTTGGTAAAAGCCGAACAGAAGAAGCCTGGTGGATTGCTTCAGCCATTAGAAGTTCCTACATGGAAGTGGGAGCAAATATCGATGGATTTTATTGATGGGTTACCTAGAACCAGAGCGGGAAATGAAGGGATTTGGGTCATCGTAGATCGTTTGACTAAGAGTGCAAGATTCATTCCTGTTCGATCAACCAGGACTGCATCAAAGTTGGCTGAGCTGTATGTTAAGTGGATAGTTCGATTCCATGGTATTCCGAAGAGTATAGTGAGCGATCGAGACCCATTGTTCACTATTCGATTTTGGAAGAGCTTCCAGGAAGTTTTGGGAACCAAGTTGTGTTTGAGTACAGCTTATCATCCTCAAATAGATGGTCAGACCGAGAGAGTCAACCGAGTTTTGGAAGATCTCCTTAGAGCATGTGTTTTGGATTTCGGAGGATCATGGGAAGATCACCTTCATTTGGTGGAATTTTTGTATAATAACAGTTACCAATCAAGCATTGGTATGGCACCATATGAAGCATTGTATGGAAGACCGTGTAACTCTCCGACATGTTGGTTAGAAGCCGGAGAAAAGCTGATACTTCGGCCAGAAATGATTCGACAGACTTCGGATTGCATAGAGATTATTCGACAACGAATGAAGGCAGCCTAAGACCGACAGAAAAGTTATGCTGATAAGCGTCGTAAGGATTTGGAATTCGACGTTCTAATTCAATCTATTATGCTTATTTCATTTTCCCATAAATATCATATTAAATCCTTTAACAGTCTCATTAAATACATTAATTATGGTCCAATTTAATTCATGTAACTACCTATTAACTGCACATTTGTTGCCATAATAATTTTGGAGTTACTATCCCTTTTCTATCTACACCTCCTAGTCCTATAATTTAATACGCTATTAAAAACTTTTCGTCCTAGTAATAATTAATACGAATATTGACATATATACATTATACATACATACATACATACATACATATGTATGTATGTATGTGTGTGTGTGTGTATATATATATATATATATATATTTAATCGGTAGATGCAGTTATACATGTGTCTATACATATACATATATGTGTGTATATATATGTATATATATTCCTATCTCTAACTCTTTAAATCTTAGGTTTAGGAATTCCATAGCATACACTATTTGTGTATTCTGTAAGAAACATTTATTTCTATATTTTAATATATTAGAGCCATGCTTCTTAGAAAGGATTACCGTTATAATTTTCCATAAATTAACCAAAAGTGGGATTTTTGCTTCATTTGAAATCACAAGGAACAGTCTCTTTTCTTTTATTAAAATAAACATTGCAAATTGTTAATACCTCAGATATTGATTTTGATAAAAACAACCATATATATATACTAATATTTTGCCAAGTTGCATAGTATATATTGCAGAATATTACACAAGTACAGAATGATTTAACCTGTAGACTGATTGGTATAAAAATTAAATATCAAGATTCAGAAATGATCAAGACTCATGAGTTTAAAGACAAATATTTGAAGAGCTCAAGACTTTCGTACGAGTCATTAGAATAAATTGTTAAAATCCCTGATAACAGATTCTAAACGTTATCACAAATTTCGAATCTTTTATGATTTATCAGAATAATTATTTAAAATTTCAAAATATATTTTTATAAATATTTTATAAGGTTTTAACATGTTCAAAGTATTTAAACCTATGTTTAAATTATTTTACAAAAACATAGAAGTTTAAAAAGAAAATCATTTTTTTTTCAAAATTTATAAGGGTATGTCGACATACCCCTCCTAAATATGTCGACATACTAACAGTTGGTTCGTTTTTTTAAAATTTGAAAAAAAGTATCTTTTGGATGCACCTCTTCACGAATGGATAATTTGTTCATTCACTATACAAATGGGAGTGTAAACAAATTTTCTTATTTCTTCTTACTCCTTACTCTCTTGAAATATTTCTCAAAAACTACATACTACATTTTTTAGAACTATATAGAATCAATCCATACATTACTAGATTGATTCTCTATAAATCATTTACTGTTTTAGAAGCATTTTCTCTACAAACTGAAAGATCAAACCGCTATCAGAAGGGCTATAAGATATCTTGTATCCCAAATACAACTGCTTGTATTTGAAAATCAACAACTCTACCCTTATTTGTTTGGGTGTGTTTTTTTACTCGTTCAAATCAAGTAGGTATGCTTAGTAACCCATCTAAATCAAGGGGGTGATCTTGTTGCCCGATATATTAAGAGAGTTTTCCCCGGACTCGTAAGACGGTAGGGTGTATCTCGTAACCTTCAAATCAAGACTCTGGTTTGCTTGCTACCAGGTTAAAGTAGGCGATTGAAAAGAAACCTATACAGTATTGTATAGGATTAGATGTAGGATTAGTTAATCCAAACCAACATAAAATTCCTGATGTCGTCTCTCTTACTTTCATTTTAATTATTGCTTTTTTATTTATCTGTGATTGCATCTGTGACTGCTTGATTAATATAGATCTGTGTTGATAATCTATGATTTGATTTAAATCTTGAAACTAAGTTAAAAAGATTCATAAAAGTTATAAAATGCTATCCACCCCCTTTGGTGTTAAAGTAGCCTTAAGATCCGTTATACCATAACCCACATTTGGTATTAGAACATTAGGTTTTTAAAACTTGTAATTTGATTTTTGAAAAGTATAAATGGCTATTAATATTATTAGTATACTATTTAACACTTCTGGAGAAAAACAAAGTTATAAAATATGTATGTTACTATCAAATAGATTAGAAACTAATTAGTTTGAAAAGTCACTTGATATTTTGGTAAGGTATAATGTGAAATTGCAAGAACAAGTATGTTGTATGGCTGATGGTGAACAGACACTTGATATTCATACATCACAAATCAAGAAGAACAAATGGGTACTAGATAGTGGATGCTCAAGACACATGACTGAAAATCTGGAGAACTTAAAGGATATAGTTTACAAAGATGGAGGATCAGTTAACTATGAAAACAACTTAAAATGATATGTGACTGACATCAGCAATGTCAGTAACTCTAAAACTCCACCTATTTTTAATATTTTGCTAGTTAGGAATTTGAAACATAACTTTTTAATATTAGTCGATTGTGTGATAAGGGTTTTAAAATTAAGATCGAAAAAGATATTTGCCACATCGAGGATAGGGAGTCTAAAGTTATCTTTTCAAGGTGTTAGGAAACGTAATATTTACACCTTGAGAATGAAAGCGTCTAATGACAATCTTTGTTTTTTGGCTGAATCTAGTGACCCTTGGATTTGGCACAAAATATTCGGTCATTTAAATTTTTAAACACTTATCTAAAGTTGCTAGATATGAACTTGTTATACAACCTCCTAAAATGACTTTTAATGTCAACAAATTATGTGATGCTTGCAAACTAGGAAAACTTCATGAAAATTCTTTTAAATCAAAAGATATGATTTCAATTTCTCAACCTATAGAACTTCTACACTTAGATCTTTTTGCACCATCGCAAATACAATCAATAAATCATAATAGATATGCTTTCGTAATAGTAGATGACTTTTCAAGGTATATTTGGACAATATTTCTAAAACATAAAAATGAAGCATTAAAAATGTTTGAAATTTCTGCTAAGAAAATTCAAAATCAATTAAAATTAAAACGATCAGGAGTGATCATGGAGGTGAGTTCGAAATTGAAAACTTTGAAAATTTTTGTAATAAGAAATGAATTACTCATAACCTTTCTATCCTGAGAACTCCTTAACAAAATGGAGTAGTAGAACGTAAAAATAGAACCTTATAAGAATGTGTTAGGACTATGCTAAATGACAGTGATTTGCCAAAAAAAGAAGGCTAAAGCAGTTGCTACATCATGTTATATTTTAAATAGAATTTTAATAAGATCATTTACCAAGAAAACTCCTTATGAATTATTTTATGATAAAAATCCTTAATTATCCTAATTCAGAGTTTTCGGTAGTAAATGTTTTATACTAAATACAAAAGAATATTTAGACAAATTTGATGCTAAATCAGATTAAGGAATTTTTGTTAGTTATTCTAATAGAAGTAAAGGTTATAGTATTTTTAACATCAAAACTAACACTATTAAATAAACATTACATGTTTAATTTGATGAAACTTTAAAGTAAATAATACCACTATTGATGAAGAAGAAAATATTAATCCAAATGAAAATAATGAACTACAAATAATGAAACCACTAATAATGAAAATAATGATAACTCTGAAAAGTCATATCCAAGTAAAAAAACAAATATTTGAAAGAGCATCCTATAGAGAATATTCTAGAAAATATAGAGTTAGCCGTAAAAAGAAGAAATCAATTAAATAAAATGAGTAATGTAGCTTTTATCTCATCAAATGAACCTAAAAATCAAAAGGAAGCTCATTAGAAGATTCATGGATTCTTGCTATGCAAGAAGAAATTAAACAATTTACTAGAAATGATGTTTGCGAATTAGTTCCAGGACCTGAAATTAAAACTGTAATAGGAACTAGTGGGTCTATAGATATAAAATGAATGAACAAGGAGAAGTCATTAGAAATAAAGCACGGTTAGTTGCTCAAGATTTTAGTCAGGAAGAAGGTATAGATTTTGATGAAACCTCTGCCTTTATAGCTAGATTAGAGGCCATTAGAATTTTACTTGCTTTTGCAAATCATAATTATTTTAAATTATTTCAAATGAATGTCAAAAGTGCCTTTTTGAATGGTTTTATTAAAGTGCAAGTTTATGTAGAATAACCCCTACTTTTCGAAAAGAAAAACTTTCAAATCATTTTTATAATTAAAGAAAGCTTTATATGGATTAAAACATGCTCCTAGAGTCTGGTATGAAAGAATTAAATCTTATTTAATCCAATCTAACTCTGAAATAAGAAAAGTAGATTGTACACTATTTATTAAAAATAATAATGATATTCAACTTATACAAATATAAACAAATGAACAGTTAAATAAAGAATTTTCTAATATAATGGCTAAGAAATTTGAAATTGGTCTTAAGGGAGAACTAGCTTTATTTTTAGGATTACAAATAAGACAATTAAATAATGGTTTATTTATAAGTCAAGAAAAGTACGCTAAGGAATTAGTAAAAAAAATTGTATGTCTAATACTAGTGGTAAGCTAACTCCCATGGCAACTAATAAAAAACTAAATAAGGAAGAAAATTCAAAAGATGTAGATCAAAAATTATATAGAGATATGATGGGATCTTTGATTTATAAATGCCAGTAGACATAATGTAGTGCATAGTGTATGGCTCTGTGCAAAATATCAATCTCAACCTAAGGAAACTCATCTAAAAGATGTAAACATATTCTAATATAGGTAAATAACACACTAGACTATGGACTCTTCCACCTAAAAGAAGACACCTTTAACTTAATATCATATAGTGACATTGACTATGCTGGATGCAAATCAAAGAGAAAAGGTACAAGTGGAACATGTCACTTTTTAGGACACTATCTTGTTTTCTAGTTTAGAAAAATGCAAAATTATGTATCTCTATCCACAACAGAGGTAAAATATATCTCAGTTGCATTAGCATGTTCACAGGTTATCTATATGCAACAAACTCTAAAAGATTTTGGCCTTAATTTAAAACAATCTCCAATATAGTGTGATAGTACTAGTGCAATAAATTCATCTAAAAATCCGGCACTGCATGCCAGAGCAGAACGTATAGGTATAATACACCATTTCCTGAGAGATAACGTTAACAAAGAAATTATTATACCAAAATTTAAAAATATAGAAAATCAAATAGCTGATATTTTAACTAAACCACCGGCACAAAATGCTTTCATAAAATTAAGAAGAGAACTTGGAATATGTCGACATGCCTGGCAATTACAAAATATATTTTTTTCCCTCATTGATTTAAAATTCGAAAACCTTCTAACTAATCACCATATTTTGATTTCAAACCCAGTATATCATCTTCTTCCTTCAAAAGACTCTAAATTAAATAAACAAAAACGGATCCCTCAAATTCCAAGCACCTTAGAGAAAATAGTAGCCCTTTCGGCGACTTGGCTTTTTCCGAACTCTGTAAAATCGAAGAAGATTTAAAGCATGTCCTCACCATGCTTGCTGAAATAGAATTGCTGCAAATTCAATTCAAGAATGAACAAGAAAAGCGAGGAAGAATGCTTAGGAATTTACAGAAACACTTATTGGATAATGAAGCAAATCCAATAATCATCGAAGAAGGTGACTTTGAAAATCTTGCAATTCATAATCCTATGAATCAAGATATTGAAGAAGAAGAAGAGAATAATGATGATATTGAGGATGAAGAAGGAGTGTGTTGCATTGGAGAAAGTCTTTTACGATATCCATGGCAATTTGGTAGAACAAAAGGGAAACATTTCTTTTCACTATCCAAATTTCTCCATTCACAAATCTCCCATAATTATTCCAAAACAATAATTTGTATTCTAGGCATGTACATATATTAGTTTGGTTTGTATGGCTTGGTTTTGTCTTCATATTAGGTTTGATTGCTTGTTTAGGGTTGTTTGAATATGATTACATCATTTTATTTGTATATTTAAAACTTATGTTAGTTGTCTTTGACTTGGACTGATTATATAATTTGGTTTTGAATGATATGTATTGAATATATATAGTTATTAATATGGATTTTGACTCCATAATTCATATATATATATATATATATTAATTTATATATATATATATATTAATTTATATATATATATTAATTTATATATATATATATATATATTAATTTATATATATATATGTATGTATGTATCACATTTAGGGGGTTTTTGTTTTTCATCCATTTTTGTTGATGACAAAGGGGGAGCAAAATATAGAATATAACACTTGCATATACAATGGGTGAGTTATATTATATTTTATATACATTGCATCATTGTCTATCAAAAGGGGGAGATTTTTAATACTTTGGATATTGATTTTGATGACAACAACCATATAAATATAGATATTAATATTTTGCCAAGTTGTATAGTATATATTTCAGAATATTACATAGGTACACAATGATTAAACTTGAAGACTGATCAGCATGAAAATTAAAGTTCAAGATTCAAAGATGATCAAGACTCATGAGTTTAAAGACGAAGATTTTAAGAGCTCAATACTTTAATATGAGTCATTAGAATAAATTGTAAAAGTCCCTGATAGCAGATTCTAAACTTTATCACAAATTTTTTATCTTCGCTATTTTATCAGAATAAATTATTTAAAATTTCAAAATATATTTTTACAAATAATTTATAAAGATTTTAATATGTTCAAAGTATTTAAAAACTATGTTTACATTATTTTACAAAAACCTAGAAGTTTAAAAAGAAAATCATTTTTTTCAAATTTACAAGGGTATGTCGACATATCCCTCCTAGATATGTTGACATAGTGATAGTTGGTTCATTTTTTAAAATTTGAAAAGAAGTATCTTTTAGACCCACCTCCTCATGAATGGATACATTTGTACATTCACTATACAAATTGGAGTGTAAACGAATTTTCTTATTTTCTTCTTACTCCTTACTCTCTTGAAATATTTCTTGAAAACTACTTACTACATTCTTCAGAGCTATATTGAATCAATCCATACTTTACTAGATTGATTCTCCATAAATTATTTACTATTTTAGAAGCATTCTCTCTACAAACTCAAAGATCAAACCGCTATCAGAAAGGCTATCAGATATCTTGTATCCCAAATACAATTGTTTGTATTTGGAAATCAACAACTCTACTCTTATTTGTTTGGGTGTGTTTTATTGCCCGTTCAAATCAAGTAGGTATGCTTAGTAACCCTTCTAAATAAAGTAGGTGATCTTATTGCCTGGTAAATTAAGAGAGTTTGCCCCAGACTCGTAAGACAGTAGGGTGTTTCTCATAACCTTAAAACCGAGACTCTAGTTTGCTTGCTACCGGGTTAAAGTAGGCGATTGAAAAGAAACCTGTACAGTATTGTACAGGATTGGATGTAGGATTAGTTAATCCAAACTAGTATAAAATTCCTGTTGTCATCTCTCTTACTTTCATTTTAGTTATTGCATTTATATTTATCTGTGATTGCATCTGTGACTGCTTGATTAATATAGATATGTGCTAATAATCTGTGATTTGATTTAAATCTTGAAACTAAGTTAAAAAGACTCATAAAAGTTATAAAACACTGTCCACCCCACCTCCCCTTTAGTGTTAAAGGGGCCTTAAGATCTGTTACACTGTAACCCACATTTGGTATTAGAGCATTAGGTTTTCAAAAACTCATAATTTGAATTTTTAGAAAAATATAAATGGCTAGTAATACTATTAATATACTATCTAACACTTTGTAGAAAAATAAAGTTATAAAATCTATATGTTACTATCAAATAGATTAGAAACTAATTAGTTTGAAAAGTCACTTAATCTTTTGGAAAGGTATAATGTGAAATTGCAGGAACAAGTATGTTGTATGGCTAATGGTGAACATACACATGATATTCAGACATCACAAATCAAGAAGGACAAATGGATACTAGATAGTGGATGCTCAAAAAACATAACTAAAAATCTGTATATCTTAAATGGTATAGTTTACAAAGATGGAGGATCATTTAACTGTGAAGCCAACTTAAAATGATATGTGATTGACATTGGCAATGTCAGTAACTCTAAAACTCCTATTATATTTAATATTTTGCTAGTGAGGAATTTGAAACATAACCTGCTTAATATTAGTCAATTATGTGATAAGGGTTTTTAAATTAAGTTTGAAAAAGATATTTGCCATATCGAGGATAGTGAGTCTAAAATTATCTTTTAAGGTCTTAGGAAATGTAATATTTACAACTTGAGAATGAAAACGTCTAATGACAATCTTTGTTTTCTGGCTGAATCTAGCGACCCTTGGATTTGGCATAAAAGATTTGGTCATTTAAATTTAAACACTTATCTAAAGTTGCTAGATATGAAATTGTTATAGGACCTCTTAAAATGAGTTTTAATGTCAACAATTTATGTGATGCTGGCAAACTAGGAAAACTTCAAAAAAAATCTTTTAAATCAAAAGATATGATTTCAATTTCTCAATCCATAGACTTATACACTTAAATCTTTTTGGGCCATCGCAAATACAATCAATAAATCAAAATAGACATGCTTCGTAATAGTAGATGACTTTTCAATATATACTTCGACAATATTATTAAAACATAAAAATGAAGCATTCGAAACGTTTAAAATTTTTGCTAAGTAAATTCAAAATAAAAAATCAACTAAAATTAAATGATCAGGAGTGGTCATGGAGGTGAGTTTGAAATTGAAATCTCTGAAAATTTTTGTAATAAGAAATTAATTACACATAACCTTTCTTTCTCAAGGACTCCTTAACAAAATGTAGTGGTAGAACATAAAAATAGAACCATACAAGAATCTGTTAGGACTATGCTAAATGATAGTGATTTACCTAAAAAAAAATTAGGCTGAAGCAGTTGCTACACAATGCTATATTTTAAATAGAATTTTAATAAGGTCATTTACCAAGAAAACTCCTTATGAATTATTTTATGATAAAAATCCTAAAGTATCTTATTTTAGAGTTTTCAGTAGTAAATGTTATGTACTAAATACAAAAGAATATTTAGACAAATTCGATGCTAAATCAAATAAAGGAATTTTATTGGTTATTCTAATAGAAGTAAAGGTTATAGAGTTTTTAACACCAAAACTAACACCATTGAATAAACATTACATATTTAATTTGATGAAAACTTTAAAGTAAATAATACCAGTATTGATGAAGAAGAAAATATTAATCCAAATGAAAATAATAAACTACAAATAATGAAACCAATAATAATGAAATAATGATAACTCCGAAATGTCATATCCAAATAAAAAAACAAAATATTTGAAAGATCGCCCTCTATAGAATATTCTAGAAAAAATATGTCGGTCGTAAAAACAAGAAACCAACTAAATAAACGAGTAACGTAGCTTTTATCTCAACTAATGAACCTAAAAATCCAAAGGAAGTTCATTAGATGATTCATGGATTCTTGCTATGCAAGAAGAACGAATCAGTTTACTAGAAATGATGTTTGAGAATTAGTTCCAAGACCTGAAAATAAAACTATAATAGGAACTAAGCGGGTCTATATAAATAAAATAAATAACAAGGAGAAGTCATCAGAAAAAAAGCACAGTTAGTCGCTCAAGATTATAGTCAGGAGGAAGGTATAGATTTTGATGAAACCTCTGCCTCTGTAACTAGATTGGAGGCCATTAGAATTTTACTTTCTTTTGAAATGGATGTCAAAAGTTCCTTTTTGAATGGTTTTATTAAACTGGATGTTTATGTGGAACAACCCCCACTTTTCGAAAAGAAAAACTTTCAAATCATATTTATAATTAAAAAAAGCTTTATATGGATTAAAACATGCTCCTAGAGTCTGGTCTGAAAGACTTAAATCTTATTTAATCCAATCTTACTTTGAAATAAGAAAAGTAGATTGTACACTATTTATTAAAAGAAATAATAATGATATTCAGCTTATCCAAATATATGCAGATGATATTATTCTTGGATCAATAAATGAACAGTTAAATAAAGAATTTTCTAATATGATGGCTAAGAAATATTAAATAGGTCATATGGGAGAACAAGCTTTCTTTTTAGGATTACAAATAAGACAATTAAATAATGGTATATTTATAAGTCAAGAAAAGTATGCTAAGGAACTAGTAAAAAATTTTGGTATGTCTAATACTAGTGGTAAATTAACTCCCATGGCAACTAATGAAAAACTAAATAAGGAGGTAAATTCAAAATGTAGACCAAAAACTATATAGAGAATGATATGATCTTTGCTTTATATAACTGCCAGTAGACCTGATATAATGCATACTGTATGTCTCTGTGCAAAAAATCAATCTCAACCTAAAGAAACTCATCAAAAAGCCATAAACATATTGTAACATAGGCAACCAACACACTAGACCACAGACTCTTTTACCCAAAAGAAGACACCTTTAACTTAATATCATACTGAGTATGCTGGATGCAAATCAGATAGAAAAGGTACAAGTGAAACTTGTCACTTTTTAGGACACTCTCTTGTTTTCTAGTTTAGAAAATGCAAAATTATGTATCTCTATCCACAACAGAAGTAGAATATATCTCAGCTGCATTAGCTTGTTCATTGGTTATCTATATGCAACAAACTCTAAAAGATTTTGGTCTTGATTTAAAATAATGTCCAATATATTGTGATAATATTGGCGCAATAAATTCATCTAAAAATCTGACACGGTATGCCAGAATAGAACATATAGATATAACACACCATTTCCTGAGAGATAAGTTAACAAAGAAATTATTACACCAAAATTTAAAAATATAGAAAATCAAATAGCTGATATTTTAACTAAGTGGAAATTAGGGAGACATCCCTATCATACTTTCATATTGTAAAGCGGGTCCTTGTCAAAGTTTCATTGTAAAGCGGGTCCCTGTTTTCTGGAAACGAAGAAAATTTTTTGCTGAAATGTTAGCAACTTTTATAAATAAGTGCTGATATTTCAGCAACTATCTGTATCAAAGTTTTATTGTAAAAACAAAGAAAAATTATTGCTGAAATGTCAGCAACTTTTATAAATAAGTGCTGATATTTCAGCAACTTTCATAAACTGTGTTCACAGTGTACATAAATGTTGCTGAAATATCAGCAACTTTTATAAATAAGTGTTGATATTTCAGCAACTTTCATACACTATGTTCACAGTGTATAGAAATATTGTGGAAATGTCAGCAACTTTTATGAAATGTTGCATCATGCTCTGCAATAATCGTGAATAAAAAAAGGGACCTAATTTATACTGAAATTTAGTGAAGGACTTTTCGTGAATTTTGAAACTTAATAAGGACCTGTGCCAAAAGTTCCCTTTAACTAAACCACTGGCACAAAATACTTTCATAAAATTATGAAAAGAACTTGGAATATGTTCATTTATAGAAATCTAGAAATAATAATGTTTATTTACATAACTAAAATGAAAAATAAAAATTTTATGTATATGTCGACATACCCAAGAAGCATATATCGACATGCCTTGCACTTTCGAAAAACTATTATTTCCCTTATTATTTTAAAATTCGAAAACCTTCTAACTAACCACCATATTTTAATTTCATACCTAGTATATAATATTCTTCCTTCAAAAAACTCTAAATTAAATAAACAAAAACGGATCCCTTAAATTCCAAGCACCCTAGAGAAAATAGTAGACCTTTTCGCGATTTCACTTTCTCCAAACTCTGTAAAATCTAAGAAGATTTATAACATGTCCTCACCATGATTGTTGAAAAAGAAGTGCTGCAAATTCAATTCAAGAATGAACAAGACAAGCAAGAAAGAATGCTTAGGAATTTACAGAAACACTTATTAAATAATGAAGCAAATCCAATAATCATCGAAGAAGGCGACTTTGAAAATCTTGCAATTCATAGTCCTATGAATCAAGATAATGAAGAAGGGGAAGAAGAAGAGGATAATGATGATACTAAGGATGAAGAAGGATTGTGTTGTGTTGGAAAAGTCATTTATGATATCCACGGAAATTGGTAGAACAAAAGGGAAACATTTGTCTTCGCTATCCAAATTGCTCCATTCGCAAATCTCCAATAATTAAACCAAAACATAATTTGTATTCTAGGCATGTACATATGTTAGTTTGGTTTGTATGGCTTAGGTTTGTCATCAATTTAGGTTTGATTGCTTGTTTAGGGTTGTTTGAATATGATTACATCATTTAATTTGTATTTAAAACTTATGTAAGTTGTGTTTGACTTGGACTGATTATAAAGTTTGGTTTTGAATGATATGTCTATCCGTGATTGCATTAGTGACTACTTGATTAGTATAGATTTGTGTTGATAATCTGTGATTTGATTTAAATCTTGAAACTAAGTTAAAAAGATTCATAAAAGTTATAGAATACTATTCACCCCCCTCTAGTGTTAAAGTAGCCTTAAAATTCATTACACCATAACCCATATAAACTATGAAAAAGAATCCATACTTTACACATCTCTTTCTTTTCTAGTATATTCCTTATTATTTCAAACGACATACTTTTTATATGTGGAATTAGATAATTTATGGAAATTACACCTAAATAGATACAACTAAATTGTACACATAACGCTTCCAATAAATTAAAACATAGAAATTCCAATTCTAACTTAAAGAGCATCCAAATTTATACTACCAATTTACAAGCCATTTATCATAAATGAAATAAATCTTGCAATCTCATTAACATTTAACTTTAACAAATTTAGGAACTGATTTCCAAATTTCTAGATTAGGGTGTAAGTACCATTCTTATTCCAATTACCTAACTTACAGAAAATGTAGGCGATATTCCATCTTCCTAAGCCTACAACTCCATAGATCTTGCACATGCATAATAACAAAATAAAACTCGACCATATAAATTTCAATGTTATATATAAATCATAGAATTTCCCACTCACCTTTCAAGCTTTCAAAATCCCCCAAATCTGAATACATTCCTTTAATTTGACTTCTTTTCCTTTCCAATCCAAAAGAATACATATAACAAGATATATACATACTATTATAATTACAAATCTGAGAAAAGATTCGGAGTTCAGGGGTATACAGATTTATAATTATAAAAATTACCATTTCCACGGTATCAAAATTCACTCCTTCTCTTTTTCTCATTTATTTTCTGTCCTTCTTCGATTATATATATATATATATATAATATTTTATAATTAATAGCAATAGTGGAGAAGGGATAATGGCAAAGCTTCGCTGCTTTGATCAGAAAATATGAGAAGAAAAGTGAGGGGCTAGGACTGTATTTATAAGCATTTGAATCAATCGTATCCGTTAGATTTAAAATAGCTAAATCAGGACCGTTCGGCTAAGGTTCAACCCTATCCGTCGGTACTTGACTGATCGACCATTCCTCTATAGGTGGTCGACCTTTAGCGGTCAATCGACCTAAGGAAGGGGTCAACTGATGGGGTCCTGCATTTATTTTATTATTTTCCTATTTTTCCTTTTTAATTATTTTCGTTTCGAAAACTTCAAACGCTAACAAATTCTTCGTTTGAGCTCCGATCGCAAAACTTCAAATATGAAAGTCACTCAGAAAATTGCCATGAACACAATGGTGCAAGTTTCATGGTCAAATTCCAACGTTTGCTCAAATTTTATTTTTGAGCCTTATTTTAATTATTTATTAATTACTGTTAATTTTATAGGGTGTTACATTCTCATCCACTTAAAAGAATTCCGTCCCCTAAATTTCTCAAGGGTTAAATCATGTAACATAGCACGCGACCATTCTAAATTATCCAACAATTAGTGTACAACCATTTTGCAGCCAAACGTGTACAAGTGCGTGGTGTATCACAATATATATGATATGCATGCTGAATCAAAATCGACACCTCTTATGTAAATGCATTCTTTTTAAAAATATTTTGAAAATATGATGCAAACAATATGTATATATTGGCAGATCTATACGTATACAAGTTTTCGAAAATCAAAAATCCTTATTTTCACACAACAATTTTATATCCTACGAGTAGGAGTATGGTTCAATCAATTTTGCATCTAATCCCTATGATCCAAACCTAATACACAATTCTAACATTCAAATTTTTAAAAATCTAATTTTCCTAAATCTATACTCCTATGCCAGAAAATGAATTTAGATGGAAAATTTACATTCTCATCCTTCTTTTGGATACCTATTCCATTGTACCACGGAACCTTCCTTTTTGCCCCCAAATCTTTTCCAACTTTTCCAAGTACAATTTGCATAAGGAGGTTTATTTTTTGACGTTAAAAAGTAATTATTCTAAATGAAGTTTTTTTCACTATTAACAAGGTATGGAAATAGAAATTCCAAAGTTAATACAGCTTTTTCCTTTTTTATTCCCTATGTTTTGTATACTATTACCCTTGTCGGACAGTAAAACTCATATTCACTAACACGTCGACGTTACCTACGCTAAGAATGTGGCGTTTAAATATAAAAAAAATTCTCATTTCAAAAAAACTTTTTCCTCATTCCCAAATAAACTTGCAAAATAGTTTGAAAAATCAAATTTCCAAAAGCATTTAAATAACATTTTTCAAAAGCACTTTAACAAAAAAATTCAAAATCATTTGAACACAACTTTTTAAAAGCATTTCTATTCAATTTTTTCTCTCCATCCTTAAAACAAATCAAGCCACATCTTGGCGTAATTGGAACTTAGCCAATGAGTTAATACATATGATTGACCCCAACATTGTGCAGTTAATCTTAATTTGTGGAACCTTTCGTTTTACTCTAAAACATCACACAAGCATATTTATAAATTTTAGTTTATAAGGAATAGGGATAATGATCCGTGGTTTTGCAACAACATTTCTCTATCCTTCGCTTGCTAAATTTTATTTTCCCAAAATTCTAAAGTTTTTGGGATTAAAGCATGCTAATCTATTTTATGAACTTCTAGCCTCAATTATATTCATCGCTAGTTCAGTGTCCTTATGAGATTTTTTTATTTACACCATTTCCAGTACATATAGTGGTCAGAGCTCATACAGAAAATCAAACATAGTAATAAAATAGGAACATATCTCATATCATAGCGTATGCTTTTTCAATATCCAAAGGAAGACAACTAGGGATTACAACCCAAAAAACATTAAAGAAATAATTGATTGAAGTTGCCCTTCAACATCAACGGGTGTTAATGATGTTGTGGCTATATCATTTCTTACTCAATCAAGATGGACATTCCCAATATGTCATTCTACTATGACTCACATGTCTTAACTTACCTTTTTGGCTTTTAGTAAATAAAGTCCATCCATTACTTTAATTATTACATCCTATTATTGGATAAATTGTGCATTCCCATATTTAAGTGGGTAAGAAATATAAGCTATGCACATTTAGAATAACTCATCGGAAAATTGGCTTGGTGGAATAACTTCTACCACCTATCTTGGCTTCTTTAACCTTGAGTCAACCAACATCCTTATGTGGGTTTGCCATCTTATTACTCTCTTCTCCCATCATACTACTATCTTCTTTCAATCAAAATCTCTTGATAGTATTCTCAAAATTTGGTATCTATTTTCTTTATCCTTGATCTTCCATGCGATTATATCCTAAGACTCGCAAAAGTGAACTTTAATACCATTCACCATTCCTTTGAGGGTTCTTCTTATGGCTTTCATACATCTCTAATAAAATATTCCTAGGTTTGTACCAATATTTCTTATAGTCAATGGGGATTCCTTGTTGCTACCCTACGAGCATTCATAGCTATTTTATTCATAGCGTTAACCTTTACCTCATCTTACCTAAGCAGTCATCCCTATCTACCTTATATCAAAAAACAATTTGGTTTGGTTTTCACCATATAAAAATAAAAATTTACAATCATGAAGTACCAAATCCAAAACTTTTACCTTTGAAAAATAGAAACTTAGAAACCTTTTTCCAAAATTTCTTGTTTTTCAAAAGAAGCCATGAAAATTTGTGCTATTCTAACCAACTTCCCCTTTTTAAGTACTTCCTACAACATAGTCTTACTTTTTAAAAAGTAGGATTTTAACTCAAAACCTCAATTATCATACTAAATCATTTTTTTCACAAACATCTTCTATAACTTAAAATTAAATTAAAAACCAGAGTAGACAAGGGTAGCTTCCATCATATTATTTTCCTACTATTCATGCTGTTTTTGCTTATAACCTTAACGAGGATTCTAATAACACACGAGGGGGGCTTTTAAAAGATATGCGCAATTATTGCACATATTTATCGAATTTATCCATTCATGCTTTGCCTCTAATTTTCTACATCGTTTCTAACTAAATTACTAACATTATTCTAATATATAATTATCTAACGTTGTTCCCATTTAAATTTCCTAGAATCGCTACTGTTTATATTTCTCTTACCTAACTGGCTTCTACTACATAGCTCTTTTCCTCTTTTATTGTGTTCCTCATTGACTTATTGCAATGCATTCGCCTCCTGCTTTAGCCATTGTTCTTTTATTCATTAGTATGAAAAGAAAATGAGAGATGTATAAATCTATCTCAACTGTTTTTCTCTATATTTTCCTTGTACAAGAATATCCCTCCTAACTTCACTATTGTGCATTCTTGCCCTTCTGCTCTCTTTAACCCGTTTCAATTAAGTGCCATTTCCATTTATCCAACCCTTAGAGAAAGAATTTTAAAAACTTTCAAATTCACAAAAATAGGAAAAATCATCAAGCCAAATATACACCCTCTTTTCCATTCATTTCAAAAATGAAAATCCTCTTTACCAAAAAACTTTAAATCGAAAATTTTTGACTCGATCAATT
The DNA here is from genome assembly GCA_030737815.1 of Allium fistulosum. Lineage (NCBI taxonomy): Eukaryota > Viridiplantae > Streptophyta > Magnoliopsida > Asparagales > Amaryllidaceae > Allium > Allium fistulosum. The sequence continues at coordinate 76,105,573 of CM060903.1, forward strand.
TTAAACTAAGAAATTCAAAATTTCTTTGATTTTTCAAAACAACAACTTCCTAATAAATCCTTTGAAAAACCCGTTCAAAACCTTTCAAGAAATTTCAAAAATCTTTTTGTCAACTTCTTTCACATGGGGTTGGACTCAGAAATGGACTTCAATCGTCCTTTCTTTTGGACTTTTCCCTTCACCCCTAATATCTTCTTATTAAGAGTATATACTAAAATCCGGCTATCTTCTTATGGTGATTAGTGCATACTTTCTTATGGGAACTGGTTCAATCCTTCTTCACATATTGCTTCCGGATGCTTGCAACATATAGGTTCTTATCCCCCATTTATCTGGATGAAATGTACGTCTTCAATCATAATCCATTGAAATCAACAATCATAAGGTAGTCTAGGCACAACAAAAAAGTTAATTTACAATCCATCTTTAAGAATCATTCTATATGTCACTCTCATGCTCTTCGTGGTCAACCCTTTACAGTGAAACATATACCCTATAAGGTAATCGGGGTAGGTATATAAATTTAACTCTATTTATTGTTCCGACTCATAGTTGCCTCATCTATCTTTTCAGAATATGGTCGCAACTACTTCTATAGTTAAAATTCATAGAGTTTGACATTTAATATATATATATATATATAATAATAGGTAAAAGTACAAATACATTCTTTCCTGATTCCTATGATCGACTAACCAAAGCTTTGATACCAAATGTAAAAACCCGCACCTTAATGGGCTTGAATTTAGACTAAACCGAACTCCAAGTTCATTAGGATACAGATCCTTGGTTTTGGTAACCTATAATAAACATAAGTATATCGTAGAGCTATCTACATAAACTCACAATGGAATAGAAAAATATAATAGGACATATATATACTGACTAAGGCCACTACCTTGGAATCAATGTTATTCTTTTAGTATCTGATTGCCTTACCAACACCGAGCATGAATGCAAAGACTTCACCATCCGTAGTTCCGGTCTTGCTCTAGTAGCATGTCCCTCTAAATCTATCTTATAGGTTGTAATAAGGAGGGGTCAGAACAAGGTTTTGGTGACTAGAAAATTGCATACTTTATCCATAACGCTAATCAATGCCGACTGATTTCTATTTAAGTATTATGTCCATTATTTATGGATAGTTCGTGTGATTCTATCTACATGTATGATATATCTTACCTCCTCCAAGGTATGATTATATGTATACACATATATATAGTTTTATACATATATATCTAAATGTCGTACTATCCAAAAAAAACTCTTGCTACTTAATATTTCTTAAATATGAAGGAGGTGAACCCAACAGCCAGTTAATACCTTAATCCCGAAGAAGGCCTCTTGCAATGTTATCGCTAGTTAATCGACCCTAGCTACAGAGACAGATGACTCCTAGATACAGCTTTATAATTTAATTGCCATATTACTAACACATTTCAAAGACTTATTTAAGGGTTAACTAGCCCAATTCCGACAAACAAACAAATAGCTAAATAACGAGGTCTTTACGCATCCCATACAGATTCTACACTAGTAGAAAGCGAAATCCATTAGGGCACAACCTAAGTCTTTGCTAACGACCACTGGTAGTCCAAGCCTATATGCCAGCCCTACTACTAAATACCGGTAAACCAACAAGACTGATATAACCTGCCAACCTCCCACAGTCGAAATCCCGTTTAGACTAACCTAATGTAAGTCAAGGAAATATACCCATCTTATTTAATACCTCTTGTTAGAAATGAAGCAGACCCCATTTCCTTATTAGGTCCTATCGTAAGTTATTTAAGACTTCTCATATAGGGAGGAGACGGACCCAAAGGCCATTTAATACTTCCACCCCTAAGTAAATTCCTTGACATCCCTAAAGATACTGAGTCGTTTAATACTTAAAATCTGAGTTGAACCCTTGGTATATTCCCTACACCTATACGCAAAGGTATATCCCATCCCTACAAGACCTATGGTTGGAGATATCGCACATTAGTGTAAGTATACACAACTACTGTTAGCCTCTTGTTGAAGGGCAAACTTTTGTTGTGTAACTTTATTGATCTCGCATCCTAATCCATTCTAAACCAAACCAATCATCCTAAGTCTAAATATTGAGCTAGGCCCATTAATTCGTGCTTATACAAAACATATAATGAGGCTTTATAATTTTTCACTACGAAAATTATATTGCCTGCTAATATTTAATTCCCATCTTACACGCTTATTTCCTATATTCCATAAATGTCAATTGTCTGCAATAAATTATCATTATTATTCCAATTGGACAATCTTTACTGACATTTATTTATTCATTCTAATTCATCCTATTATGCATATTTCATTTCCTTATAAATGCCATATTAAATCCTTTAACCAGTCTCTTTAAATGGATGTAACTCTTTGTTAACTGCACATTTATTGCCCTACTAATTTTGGTGTTGCTACCTCTTTTCCATCTACACCACCTAGTCATATAATTTAATACGCTATTAATAACTAGTTGTCCTAATAATAACTAATATTAATATCGATGTATATTATGCTATATATATATATATTTAATAGGTGGGCACGTTTATACGTATGTGTGTATGTGTGTGTGTGTGTCTTTATTTGTATGCGTGTGTGTATATAATTTTTTAACCAAAAATGGCATAAACAACCAGAAGTTTTATGTAGTAGAGATTAAATGAAGAAAAGTAAATGAAAATAAAGAAATAAACAAGACACAATCGTTTATAATGGTTCGGCAAAGTATGGCCTATGCCCACTTTGAAGTTTATTGCTTATTTCTGATTTGGAAGTAGAAGTTCTTGGGGGTCGGTAGAACTCCAACACTTAGAATTTCTGAGTTACAAGAATATAAGAAATAATGGAACTAAAGCCAAAAGATCCCCAAAAATGAAGCCTACCTTCCTATTTATAGAGGTAGGGGCCTAAATATCGCATGCAATATCTCTTAGACGTTGTGCCTGAAATTGACTCGTTCTCCCAAATAGATAGGTGCTAGCTCAACAGTATCTGGGAGTCAGTACCGATTCCCAGGTGGGAGTCGGTACTGATCCCTAAGCTTGATGATTCTTGATTCTTCAACTCCTTAGCTTGGACGTCTTGGGGTAGGCTTCATTTATCCATTGTTGTTTGCACCAATCTTAGCTAATTTCTGAGTCCAAATGATGAAGTTGTAGGAGGACAAAGCTACAGATTCAAGAGTTCACGGATAGTAATAGAGAATTACACTGATTCAACAAACCAACTTTGAAGATAACTCTCGGCACCAAGATAAGCTTGCAGTTAGAAGATAGGGTCCATCCAAGTTGTATTTGGGTGTCGGTATCGATATATCCCCAGCTGGAGTTGTTACCGATCCCCAACTCGGGGGATCCCATTACTTTGTTGTCTTGGATAATTTTGGCTTTGACTTCGTAGCTCTGTGTATGGTTGGTTTCTAAACTCCTGGGCTATCTCTCCGGGCTTCCCGCCTTTATAACTCCAAGTTTTATCTGTATTTGTTCGGATTCTGCCTGGTTAAAAGGCAAGATAACACTTGCCCTCCAAAGTACATCTCGTTTCCAATGTGATGTGCTTTGAATCGAGGCAAATTTGGATTTCTACGAAGGATCCCACTCTGTTTTTTGAATGGTCGTTATCCTTTCATGAATCGATTTCATGAATTGTCATATCCATAGCGATCTGTTGTAACGTTCTGTCAATACTTAGGATTATAAATTTGGAACGTACCTTTGCGATCCATCATCCCAAGTTCGATGATTTTTAACTAATTCCATCTATGGACTTTCCAGGTTCAAATTTAATTTCTTTTTGATCCTGACTGTCAAATATTGAATATGTATACACACGGCTCATCACATGTTCGCACGTGCACATGCATCCACCCACATATGCATACACTATAAATATGTTTGTATTTAGGCCCCTTTTTTTCGAGACTCGGTACTGATCCCTAGTTTGGGAGTCAGTACCGAGTCCACACTTGGAAAGTTTACCAAGTTTTTGACCTGATAATTCGGGTTTGAGACACTATATAACCCGTTATTTGTTTCTTCGACTCCCCACTTGCTCATTCATCTTTGATTTAAAGCTTTGAACTATGGCCATTAACGATTTTTTGCTCCCCAATTAAAATCCGCCACCTCCCATCTCTAACCGACGCTGCCGCCGCTCATCACCTTGGCCAAATCTGCCTCCACCGACCCAAACCCCAGTTTTTAGGAGCCCGTTTCTACTCGAACCGAACCTTCTTTTGAATCTCGAATTTGCAGTAATAGGTAGGTGTATGGCAAACTTGATAATGGGGATGATCTGGAACAGTCGTGGATGTGGAAGAACTTGCGGCCATGGTTTCCTAGGTAGGGATGAAGGAGGAAGGTAAGATTTGCCTAATTATGGGAGTCGCGAGGATCGGTACCGATCCCCATACTTAGGCAAATTTCGCCTACTCCAAGCCTTGCAACCGAACTTTACCATGGAATTTCACACCGAATTTTCTCTTTCATCTTGAACATTTCTGAAACATGACTGATAAAAATAAGCTTGTCAGGACGGTCAACGATGATGGTCAAGTCGAGCAATACGTAGACTTTAAAATGAACTGCTAAAATAAACTGATAAATAATAACCCAAATCCGAACAGCACCAAACTGCATCATATTGCACTAGAATCCACTTTAGCACGGGGGGCACAGTTTGTAGTTAATCTTCTAATGTCGATTATCTATCGAGCTTTTTATTGAAATGAACCAAAGACTTTCGAAACGTCTGGCTGGTTAGACTACAGGTACTTCACCTTCAAAATATATTGAATCCGACATAGATTCAAGCTCAACTACCACCTCTCAGGCGCAGCTAACTCATATTCAACAAGAGTAGCAACAAGAAATTTCACATGTTGATCAACAAAATCTAGAGAATACCGAAGTAGAGCAGCATATACCCAAAAATCTGGTTGAACCGATATCTGGGCCTCAATTAAATCCTGCATCCGACACTCTTGAGGATGCTGTAATATTGAATATCCCGATCGATTATGTTCCTTCCAAAATCGATACCCCACCCCGAAACCCACATTAGTAAAGAGAATTATCAAGTAATTCCGTCTACTAATGAGGAGAATAGGGTTGGTTAAGGGCGACCGAATAGTAATGCATTAGCTAATGACTAAGTACGTCGAAATCTTACCAATTTTTTCTCGAATTCCATATAGTCGACATACTCAGTGATTCACTAATATGATACTATACGGCTAACGGATCTATTCAGAACAAAGCACAATAACATCATAACATGTCACAGAAACAGCAGTCACAGATAATGTATATATTCTTTTATGGGATGATGTTGTATTATATTATGTGGTGATCTCTTCAGAGGATATGTAGTAAACATGGCATTCCATTTGACGATGTTTTGGCACCATCTCGCGATCAGAGAGCTCACGATCCTCTAGAAGGGTACATAGCTTGCAACAGATACATGTGCTTGGTGGGTTGTGTCTTGCCATTTAATCAATTCGTTCATCGAGTCTTGAAATTTATGAGACTGGCTCCCACATAGCTGCATCCAAATAGCTACGCTTTTCTTTGGAGCACTTATGTAGTTTTCTCTGAGCATTTGAACTGAGTGCTTAGTGATGAAGAAATCCAATACATTTATAACTTTAAAAGCTGCAAGGAAAACCCGTCTCTTATTTACTTAGAGTCGATAAGGGGTTGCAGAATCATCTTCGGGGCTTGGACAAGATGAGTTACTTCAAGGCTGAATAAATCTATATGTGCTGTCCACCCGAGTTAGCTCGTAAATGGATATCCGAATGTAAGTTTTATTTTAAATGCCATCCGTGTATTTGCCTCATAGTCTACATGCTTAATTTATCTTCCACTGTTGTATAGATGTTCCAGTGAGGACCAACAGCGGATCACTTTCGGATACCGTTAGTACTCTTATGGCAATCTCGGTTGAGGACAAGTATATAAGAACTCTATTGATATATGAGAATCTTCTCGCTCATGGCCTATTAGAGGAAGGTCGCAGCACCGACATTGTTCTAGTCGTCAACATCAAGGATGATGATGATGATAGCAATCCCCTTACAGGAGGCAAAGGCGATCCTGAGTTGCCCCCAACTCCAAGTCCTGGGGTTGGGCCAAAAAAGACATGGAACTAGAATACAAAGGCACCGAGGAAGGTGAAATTATTGGAGAAGGTGGTGAGGCCGGCCAAAGTAACATTGAAGTGTGCTACGGATCCCAGACCGAACAACCCAGAGATGACCTACCGCCTGCTCCCAGAAAAAAACTGATTGTGAGAATTTCGAAGGCGCGGACTTCCACTTAATCTCCACCAGTCACAAGTGCAGAGAAAAGTCCATCTATTTCTTCAACGTACACGTTTGCCGGCCTAGGGGTATCCCTATGAAGTTCGGATCTTTTGACGTTGATAACAATAACATTGGTGACATCGGCTCTCTGATCCACTTTGAGAAGGACATTATTCCAACCGGTCCAGGAGAGGTTACACCCATGAGTAAAGCTCCAGTACATGGTCCATCGGGGTACGCTAGGACACACACACATGCACCATACGACACTCGCACTTGACCCATGTCCTTACCCGTTTGATCTAACTCATCCTTGTTTTCTTTGCAAGTTCAAATGATAAGATAAAGCACTAATTTCGATCCTTGGAAGAGAAAGCGTATCATGTTCAGCGCCCCCGGTCAAGCTAATACCATCAATGGAGTGGCTGTGACTATTGTTCTAGTTATCTCTCTAGCCGTGACAGAGACGACCGGGATAGGAGTAGATATGAAGGGGGTCGTTCTTCTCATAACTTCGCTTCTAAGCTTCGACCTAGATCCAGATCACCTCCTTCAGGAGGCCTGAATAAATAGCCTGACCGCCGTGATGAAATTCCACCAGCTGACTCTTCTCGAGCTCCACCACCTACCTCTATCCCTTTACAATCCACAACATTATCTCACTCCATTTGATCTTCTAAGCGCAAACATCGTAAGAGTAGCTTCGATAATTTTCATTAGAGGCAGGCAAAGGAAGCGTTGTTGACTCGGCCATTACAAAGGAACAACAGGTAGACACTACGGGGCCGGTGGCTGAGCTTAAGAGCGAATTCTCCAACATTTTCTTTAATGGAATTAAGTTCTTGCCAAACTTAAAGAGAATTCCTGCTAAAGTCCAACGGCAGACCATCGACTGTACGATTGATGTCCATAATCAATACAATAAATGGGAAAAGCTAGCTGAAAAGATTTCAAAAGTCTCAAGAGACAGGCTGCAAGAGTTCCAGAATTCAAGAAAATATCAAGCAGAAGTGGAGAAGAAGGCTGAGGAGGCCATTAAAGCACTCGAAGCAAAGAGATCCGGGCATTTGAATGAAATCGAGCAAGCACATCATCGTAACCACAAGTTTGTAATGGAAAGGGACGCTGCCAAGAGTAACGCAGCTGAATTAAAAACCAAGCTCGAGCGTGAGATCAAGGAAAAAAGATAAAGCTTAGAAGATTTCTCAGGAATAGTACGATGAACTGGTCGCCGTCGGGACTGAGAGGGATAATGCACTTGAAAAGGTCATAGATGTTGATGCTCTTGTCAAGAGAGAAGTTGAAACGGTTGTAAAACAGGCTGAGGAGCGGGTAGAGAAGCAGATTATGAAAAAGTTTGAGCCATTGATCACTCGGTACAATGCTAATTTGCTCAAATTTTAGAATCCAGAGTGGTTTAAGGTAGATTACCCTTTGATGCTTGCACATACCTAGGAATGGGTCGTCGAGGAAAGGTTAGGTGATGAGCCCAAAATCCTCCATGACTATCAGCTTCTTATTCATCCAAAACTCAATGCAACTGCTCAAAAAGAGTTGGGCGAAGGTTCTGGCTCCACGCATCATGGTGCTACAGCTGGTCAAACTCCCGGGACTCAAACTGCCCCCAGTTCCACCGTCGATTCCTCTACCGACGCTGGTTATGACCCAGAGAAGTCACAACTCCAGAAATCCACTACTGGCATCAAGTTACTTTCATGCATGGACGCGTACTATGTGTAGTTAATGCCTCGCTATTACCCCGCTATAACCCCACTATATCTCATAGCGGATTTCTACCGCTACGATATTTCCATATAGCCCCAAAATATAGCCTTTCCGCTTTAAGCCCCGCTATTTTCGCTATATCCCGTTTTTTCGTTATATTCCGCTATTCCGCTATATCTTCTTTAATAAAATGAACTGAAAAATTGCATTTATACATTATAAAAATTATGAAACTGATTTATTTGATTTAATTTTTAATATATTTTCAGAATGAAAATACTCTAATATTCTACTAAATTCAATTATGTTATATAACAGTTTTACGTTTATTTAAACTATATTCGCACATGTTTTTATTTAAAATTATTTATGTATTAATTATAATTCATTTGAATGATATTTTTTTCATTTAATTACCATTTATATATCTGTAAAAACATTAAGTATGAGTTTTATATGCTATTTTAGAGTCATCCGCTATATCCCGCTATATCCTTGTTGTATCCCCGCTATGACTTTTTTCACCTCCACCGCTTTGAATCTACCGAGCGCTTTAACTGCACAGCGCGTACTCCGGATACAATCAAATCCCGACACATGTCCCATATCATGAACATACTAGCTTCATCACCGACCACGAACTTTATTGCTATCTGGTCAAGCCCTTCAGATTAAAGAACACGGGAACGAATTGCCAGAGGCTTATGAACCGGATGTTTACGAACTAGATTAGACAATCGATGGAAGTTTACATGGACGATATGCATGTGAAGTCACGACATTCGAGAAATCACATTGATGATCTAGCGGAGATGTTTGATGTCCTCTGACAAATATCCGTTTGATCATCCAGTTAATAAGCCTCTGTCTAGATCATCAATGTGATTTCTCGAACGTCGTGACTTTTAATCCCCACAAACATGCCTTTAAGCCTCCATTAACATGTGCATGTGCTTTTAATTATGAACCATTAGTTAGTGGGTATTTGGGCCCCTCCATGTTGCATAAATTCTTTTATTTCCATTCTCCATTTGCTTTAAAAATATGTGCATGCAAATATCCATGAAACCTCTTTATATTTGAACTCTATTTCCTACAAATAAAAATAAAAGTGTGCAAATAAATTTTCTCAAAATTAAATCATACACAAAATTACCATTTTACCCCTAAATAAAGATAAATGAATGATGATTTGAAAATAATTTAAATTTGGTTTAAACATGTAAAATACCCTAATATGCTCATTTATTTAAATAAAAGTAAATTAAACATGGGAGTAAAAATATACACTTTTACATGCACATCAAATACCCCCACACTTATCTTTTTATTCGTCCTCGAATAAACTAAAACTAGGGTAAATCTGTTTTCATAGATAACACGATTGCATTAAGAGTATGCTACAAGCCATTAAACCTCTAGGTGTTCCTAGTAGGGCGAGTGTTGTCTCGTGAGGGTTTTCAGAGGATACTACCCATAAAATTCAAATGCGATATGCAAATTCTAATGTGACTATATAATGCAAGTTTTCGAAAATATTTACAAATGAAGAATTTACTTTTAAATTGACACGAGTAAGTTAAATATAAGTGTTGGTTATCATCAAGAAATATTAGTCCTTTTTACTTATCAAAACTTCCAACAAAAATTAAGTTACCATCACAATTAGACTCTAGTTTAGCTAGTTGTTTCGGTTGATAATATAGTGCAGCTATGAAATGGATCCTTTAGTTGATTATCAAAGTTTTGCAAAGTGGCATTTTTATTTCTTTTAAATAACAAGTCGAATCAAATAAGTAAAAATAGTGCTTGGATTTCAATTACTTACTCTCTATTTTGAAAAATATTAACATTATTATTTACACACCTAACTCAGATAAACTGAGGCCAGATATACCGATCATGCATTGCCTTTCGGGCTTATGTGAGAAGAGTATAGAGCGTGGCGAGTGTACACACTTGTGTATAAACACATGACTCTAGGTGTTTATTATTATTAATTTAATTTATATACACTTAACTCGAATAAACTGAGGCCAAATATACCGATCATGCACTACCTTTCGGGCTTATGTGAGAAGGGTACAGAGCGTAGAGAGTGTACACACTTACGTGTGAACACATGACTCTAGGTGTTTCTTATTTTTATAAAAACTATTTTTAAAGAGAGTTATACAAAATCCTCTAGCACCACTTAACTTAGAAGATCAAAAATGTTATCGCCTTTACTTTAAATCAACCACTCTTTTAAATAAAGATTACAATTAGGACATATTTCATAATTATCACCCATGAACCTTCTTATATACTATTAGACATAGTTAATTGTAATTAAACTTTTATTTTTATTTTTGTTGAGACAAGTAGATTTTCAAAATTTTCAGTTTAATGACCAAAAGCGTATATTTATCCTATCGTGTCTTTTCAAAAGCAAATCAATATGCTAAAAAAAGAAAATTTTGTTTTAGGATTTTGTTTTGGAAAGAAAATGCAAAAAATAAACCATGAAAAATCAAAATAAACATGAGACTCGCCACACACCTGATTCTGACTATGTCCCCACAATCAATGCATGATATAATGAGTGTAACGGAGAAAAATATGTATATTTTTACAAGAGAGGGTTATAATTTCTTACTAGACATAGTATGGCTCTTGAAGAGTCATGAGCTCCTCCTCTCGATCACTTGCCAACTCCAAGTAAGGTTTTAAACGATGACCAATGACATTAAAAATCAATTCATCCCTAGTGTTTTCTATTTCTATGGCACCGTGTGGAAAAATAGTACGTACGACGTATGGTCTTGTCCACCTTGATTTTAATTTCCCAGGAAATAAATGAAATCGAGAGTCATACAAAATAACCTTTTGATTTGGCGAAAATGTTTTCCTTAGGATTGACTTGTCATGAAAAGCTTTTGTTCTTTCTTTGTAAATTTTCTCATTTTCATACGCATCATTCCTAATCTCCTCTAATTCATTGAGTTGTAATTTTTTATTTTCGCCTGCTTTTTCAAGATTGAAATTTATGTTCTTAATTGCCCATAACGCTTTATGTTCGAGTTCGACGGGTAAATGGCATGCTTTGCCATGTACTAGCCTAAAAGGAGACATCCCAAGATTGGTTTTATACGTAGTTCTGTAAGCATAAAGCACATCTGTCAACTTTTATGACCAATTTTTTCGATTTTTATTTACAGTTTTCTCCAAAATTTGCTTGATTTGGCGATTTGAAACTTCAACTTAATCACAGGTTTGAGGATGATAAGGAGTTGATAACTTATGGGTTATCGAGTATTTTTTCATTAGAGTTTCAAATGAACGATTACAGAAATGGGTTCCATTATCGCTTATTATTGTGCTAGGTGTTCCAAACCTCGAAAAATGTTTTCTTTTATGAATTTCACAACAACTTTGTAGTCATTTGTTTTATAAGGAATGGCTTCAACCCATTTAGAGATGTAATCAACAGCAAGAAGAATGTACAGATTTGTGAAAGAGTTGGGAAACGGTCCCATAAAGTTAATATCCCAAACGTCAAAGATTTCGATCGTAAGAATGGTGTTCAAAGGCATCATGTTTCGTCGGGAGATTTTTCCTAACATTTGGTAGCGAGCACAAGTTTTACAAAACTCGATTGTATCTTTGAAAAGCGTAGGCCGGTAAAAACCACATTGAAGCACCTTTTCCGCTGTTTTCTTTAGACCGAAGTGACCACCACAAGCTTGGTCATGGAAAAACAAAAGAACACTCTTGATTTCGTAATCTGGGACGCAACGTCGAATGATTTAGTTGGAACAATACTTGAACACGTATGGATCATCCCAATAGAAGTACTTGACTTGGGAAAGAAATTTGTAATTATCTTGTTTTGACCAAAATGAAGGCGTTTCCTTAGTGACTAAATAGTTTGTTATATCGGCATACCATGGATCGACGAAAACGGAAAGAAGTTGTTCATCGGGAAAGTTCTTGTTGATCGATAAAGAAGATGGTGCGTTTGGAAGACACGACAGATGATCAGTAATGACATTGTCAGATCCTATTTTGCCTTTGATCGTAAGGTCAAATTCTTAGAGTAAAAGGATACAATGGATCAAACGAGACTTAGCATACTTTTTAGCAAAAAGATACCTAAGAGTAGAGTGGTCAATATAAACCGTAATGTGTGAGCCAACCAAATAAGGTCGGAACTTTTCGAGCACAAAGACTACCGCTAGAAGCTCTTTTTCAGTGGTTGCATGATTGAGTTGAGCATCGTTTAGAGTCATACTAGCGTAGTAAATGACATGAAGAATTTTGTTGATATGTTGTCCTAAGATAGTTCCAACTACAAAGTTAGAAGCGTCACAGATTATTTTGAAAGGAAGATCTCAATTGGGTGAGCAAATGATGGGAGCAGAAATGAGTTCATTTTTGAGACGTTCGAAAACAGAAACACAATCAGAATTGAAGTCAAATGGAACATCTTTTCCAAGAAGGGTTGTCAGAGTCGAGCAATTTTACTAAAGTCTTTCACAAAGTGTTTATAGAAGCTAGCATGCCCAAGGAATGAACAAATGTCCTTTATAGAATTGGGGATGGGTATATTTGCAATTACGCTAACTTTTTCTTTATCTACCTCGATGCTTTTGTTGGAAATGATATGCCCAAGAACAATGCCATGTTTGACCATGAAATGACATTTTTTCCAATTTAACGTCAAGTGTTTGTTCTTGCATCGATTCAGAACCAACTTAAGATGGTGTAAGCACTCGGAAAAAGAGTTTCCAAAGATGGAAAAATCATCCATAAACACTTCCAGAAAGCGTTCGATCATGTAGAAAAAGATGCTAACCACGGATCTTTGCAAAGTAGCAGGAGTGTTGGAAAGTCTAAGTGGCATATGTCGACATGCAAAGGTGCAAAAGAAACATGTGAGAGTCGTTTTCTCTTGATCTTTGAGAGCGATTGGAATTTGGTTATAACCGGAATAACCATTAAGAAAGTAATAGAATTCATGGTCGGTTAATCGTTCAAGCATTTGGTCGATGAAAGGAAGAGGAAAGTGATCTTTACGTGTTGCAGCATTTAATTTTCAATAATCAATGCAAACACACTAACCCGTTTGACTACGAGTTGGAATGAGTTCATTAGCGTCATTCTTGATAACGGTTAGTCCAGACTTTTTAGGCATGACATGAATTGGGCTAACCCATGAACTATCAAAGATGAGATATATGATTTTGTTATCGAGGAGTTTAAGAATTTCGTCTCGAACCGCATCCTTCATTTTTGGGTTAAGCTTTCGTTGCGCATCATAAACAGGCTTGGCAACATCAACTAAATGGATACGATGTTGAACAAGAGCGGGACTAATTCCCTTTATATCACTAATCGACCATCCAATTGCCTCTTTGTTTTTCGACAGAATTGAAAGAAGGGAAGCTTCTTGATCAGGAGAAATATTTGAAGAGATTATGATGGGAAACGTTTCGTTGCCACCCAAGTATGCGTACTTAAGGTGAACAGGAAGAGGTTTGAGTTCCAACGTAGGGGGTTGCTCAATCAAAGAATTCGGTTGAAGTTCTGATTCAACAATAAGGGGTTCAAACGGAAGCGCATTTTCAATTTCGTTTGGCTCATCTCGAAATGGTTGTTCGTATTCAGTCTCGCGTTCGTGGTTTAGGTCAACTGTTTCGTTATCAAAATTTCCTTGAATGGAGCTAACTTCCAATGTTTGGTCAAGTGGTTCGTTCGATGGATTTTCGAGATTGAAGATGTTAAGATCCAAAGTCATGTTTCCAAAAGAAATTTTCATCAAACCATTTCGACAATTGATTAGGGCATTTGAAGTGGCTAAGAAAAGTCGGCCTAAAATCAATGGAATTTGACTCATCGGTTGTGTTCCAAGGACGATGAAATCGACAGGGAATATGAATTGACCGATTTTGATGAGTACGTCCTCGATTTCTCCCACGGGTTTCTTTATTGAACAATCGGCAAATTGAAGAGTTACTTTCGTCGATTTAAGTTCACCCAAGGCAAGCAGCTGGTAAACTGAATAAGGAATCAAATTGACACTGGCACCAAAGTATAGTAAGCACTTGTTAATCGTCTTGTCTCCTATCATGCACGAGATCGTCGGACATCTAGGATCTTTATATTTTACGGGAATTGATTGGGACAAGACTTTGCTAAGACCGGTAGCTAAGAAAACTATCTTGGGTACATGAGTGTGCCGTTTTTGAGTGCACAAGTCCTTTAGAAACTTAGCGTAAGTTGGGACTTGTCGAACGATATCAAGGAGAGGGATGTTTACTTTGACTTTGTTTTAAAATTTCCAACATCTTTTCCATTTTATCATAGTGTTTCTTAGGTCGAAGTCGATGTGGATATGGAATTCGATACTCAGTAGGTCGGTCTACTTGAGTAGAAGAAGAATTTGGATTGGCATTTAATTCGATGTTTGGCTCAATGTTTTGTTCAGAATCGCTTATCGTTTTCGAAGTGTCAAAAGGAGCTTTCGGTAAATCATTTGGATTGACCACTTGGTTATCAATTTGTTTACCGGAACACAAAGTCATGATAACATTCATTTGGTTCACATTGCTATCTTGAACAACATGGGCTTGATTCGAATTCATGTTTTGATTTCTAAGATTCAAAACTGGATGACTTAGGAATGTGCCACGTCCATATTCACTCGCAGAGTTAGCTAATTGACTCATTTGCATTTCAATTTTAGCAATTGACTGACTCGTATTCTGCATGTACGAGGTTAACAAATTTTGAAAATTGCTATTTGTCTGAAGGTTTTGAGTGGTCGCTTTAGCCAAAGTTTCAAGACTTTTCTCAAGTGAAGTCAATCGTTTATCATCTTAGGGAGCAAAAGATTGTTGATTTTAAGACAGAGGCACAAAATTTTGTTGAAAGTGGTTGGGCTGAAAAGAAAGATTCGAAGCATCGTTCAGAAATGATTGAAAATTGAGACGAACCAAATTCATGTTAGAATTATTTTGGTTCCATGCAAAATTGGGATGATTTCTCCAACCAGGATTGTACGTTGGAGAAAACTGGCCATTCTTAACCTTGTTAAAAGCATTGAGTTGTTCTACAAAAAGCGGGCACTCATCGGCTATGTGATTCAGATCGTTGCATTGATAACACATTGGTTGGGAAGCTTAGTTCATTTGATTGGATGAGAAAATGTTGTCGAATTTATTGATCGTCGCTTCCAAAGCAAACAATGATCATATCGAGTGTGCGCTCGATCGAGAATAAATGGATTTTTCGTTAGAACGTTCCCGTTGGGATGATTTTCGGGAAGTTCTCAAGGAATTTCCAAGCATTGTCGTGATGTTGGGCGAGAAAATTGCCTTGGCACATCGATTCAAGCATAGTTCGTGAACTATTTTCAAGTCCATCGTATAAGATTTGACAAAGTGTCCATTTTTCAAAATTATGGTGTTAACATTTTATCAAAAGCTCTTTAAATCTTTCAAAATATTTTCTGAAAGGTTCACCCATGAACTGATGAAAATTCACAATTTTGTTTCGGATTTTAGTTATTTTTTCCAAGAGATAGAATTTTTTTAAGAAAACTTTAACGAATTCGTCCCAAGTTTTGATCGAGTTCGAAGGTAAGCTGTACAACCATTCAGCGTAATCGGTAAGGGCGAATGGAATTAACCGAACTTTGATTCCATCATCACATAGTTGTTAGAGTTTAA
The DNA here is from genome assembly GCA_030737815.1 of Allium fistulosum. Lineage (NCBI taxonomy): Eukaryota > Viridiplantae > Streptophyta > Magnoliopsida > Asparagales > Amaryllidaceae > Allium > Allium fistulosum. The sequence goes on from CM060903.1 coordinate 76,121,344, forward strand.
TGGTTGCACATGTTTGTTTCACATAGTGTAACGACCCGTAAATTTAACTGGTTTTAATAACGTTATTAATTGAAATTTTGTGAAATTTTAAACGATAAAATTTTGAAATATAAATTTGATATTTGGAATGCGTCTAGTTTAACATAGCAACTGGTAAATTTTCGTCCGAAGATATGAAAGTTTATTTCGCGCGTAAATTTACTTCAATTTAATCAGTTAAAAAGCGATAAAAATAAAACGTTTTCAAAACCTAAATATTTTTACATAGAAAAATTCTAAATCATCTTCTGACCGAGACGGCATTTTTCGTTTTTCAAAATTCGGACTTCTTTGGCTCCGTCGATCTTATTTTTCTACGTTTTTTCTTGCATTTTCCGCCAGTAGAAAAATTCAAATTTTTATAATTTAATCATACCATTGATATATATATATATACCGTTTTGAGCATCTAGTCATGCCGATCTCTACGGTGTATTCGATTGTCTATTTCGGAGTCTGGTACGCTGCGAACTCAGTAAAACAAAACTGTATCGATAACTAGTTGCGTTCATTGGTTCTTGTAGTCTTCCATTTCCTTCTGTTTAAACCCAATAGCCATTTGCTTTACATATTTTTTTTAAATCCGTGCTTGACTATTTCTAATCCGGCTATTCATTTTTTTATCGGTTCTTGAGTACTTCTAAAAAGAAGTGTACATTTAAAGCTTTTATTATTTATCGTTGCATACTTCTGCCCATTCATTTGCCGTGACCTTATTCATTCCCCTCCCCACTCATTCTTTCTTCCTCTTCCCCTTCATTTGTGCGAATGGCCTCACCTCTCTTCCTCACGAAAAGCTTCACTGCTAATTTTCTTTCCCTCCACCCAATACCTCTCGACCATGCTACTGCCGAGCCTTTAGCCTGCCCACTTCGCCAAAGTCCACAAACTGTCAGCCATCCGCCCTGACCGAGCCCTTCGCCGATCCCTGTTCCCAAGGCCGAACCCAAGTCTTGCAACCGCTCTCTTCCCTCCGCTGTGACCACGCAAGCATCCCGAGATCAACTGCCGATCCCAAATGCCTCGGCTCCAGCCTACCCCAAACCCACGCGAGCCAACTCACTGCCTCCGCCCTCCTCGAGTTTTCTTCCTTCACCCCTTCTCGGCCTGCTTGCATGCATCATATGTATATAGTGTTATATATATACCAGGTTTGCGTAATATTGTTTAGCACGTCTATATATGTATCGTGTATACCTTAGTATATGTTAGCTCGCATGTATATAAGGTTGGAATTTTTTTTTGAAGTATAAGATATGTTAGTTATATACGAAAGTTTATATATGATTTTTTCTTGAGGTTGTACAGTTAGTACATGTAAGTTGTTAAGTATATATATGTTATATTATATTGTAGATATACTTTATTACCGTGTATTTTATATAAGTGAGTTTGTATAACATGAATATTTTATTTAATAATGTGTAATACAGTAATATAGATGTGTGCATGTATATATAATTGTATAATATGCTGTTGCATATATTTATGTTCATCAGTTTTACAGAAAAATATAAGTGATAATTTGGTATGCACATATATTTTAATACATATATATTAGTATAGCAGTTTGTGTGTTATAGTTTATTTTATGAAAATTTATATTAGTTGATATTTAAAAGTATATATGGCTTATATATATAGTCGGTCGTATGAAATGTATGATGTAAGAGTTTCCATACATCAGTTTGCTTAACATATGTAAAGTCTGAGTGCATTTTGTCTAACCTGTTCACCCACTTTGTTTTGTTTTGAATTGCATATAGATTTAAATTACAAGCTTATATAAGTGGTATATATTGATTTATTTTAAAGTATTGATTTTGTAACAAGTAACTCTTCAGATTTCCACTTGCATGTAGGTTATATATAAGCAGTTGTTTACTAAGCACTGTGCTGTATATATATACTAGGGTATAAGTTATGTATAAAGTTGTTTATATATGTGTTTAGTTTAAAACTATATTTTGGAAGTGTATATAATTTTAACGAGTTTCAAAACTAATATTGGTTTTAAGATAATAATGTATATATTTTAGTTTATAAAAAAATGATTCTGATTGGTTCTCATCGTTTCCCATTTTATCAGCTTTGGATCCGTCATGCCTGTTTCTTCATTGAATCCGTGTCAATCTTGATTTTTTTGGAATTCGTCGCTCAATTCATCGTCTATCTTCTCTAGCTTCGAAAGGTGAGCAATCACTCACGATTATTGTTCTTTTATTTATTAAATCTGATTTCAATTGAAACGACACTTGAAATATGCTGCTGTTAGTAATTTACACTGTTATATATGCTATTACCTGTATCTGTTCACCTATGACATCTGACACCATTATCTGTTAATTATTTATGCGATGATAATACAGTTTGGTCGATAATTGATTGATTGATGGTTGTTATATTGGATGTAAAATTGTAATGTATAAAGTGATAAATATTATGCAATTGAATTTGACGTAGAATAGTTAAAAAAAATTTGAATCGACATATGTGTTGAATTTGGTTAGTTAAATTTGTTTAATATGACCCTTAAATATTTAATCATTTGACACGTAGAAAATAGTGTTAACTACACCTTGAACCATCAATTGTATGTTGTTTAAACTGATGATGCATGAAATTGTAAATAGATGACAAGTGAAAAACTGTAATGCAATAATCTTTAATCTACATGAAATGATAGTGTAGATTCTAGAAATAATTATATTAATTCACACAAACAACAATGTGAATTAATACGATTATTTCGGGATTATTTGAATTGATTATTGGATTGATATTATTGTTGTTATTGCTTGTTTATTTACTTTGACACCATCCCAGTTATCACACTGCAAGTTCCCTTTGCTATGTTTTGATTTTGAATTGAATTGGAATCAGGTTGAAATGATATATACCCAAATGAACTTGACTTAAGATAGAGAATTAAATAAACCCGATTGGTCAATAATTGGTTTGAAAATGAAATAAAGATTTTATTTAAATAAATAATAAAATTTGAAATTAAGTTGGAATTTGAATTTAATGAAAGGAAAATGTTAATATTTAAAAATCTGAAACGAAAATATTAACATAGTAGTTATTGAAAGAACGTTGTTTTAAAATAAATTATTTGACAATAAAATTTGGAATTATTCAGTGAATTAAGTTTGAAATGATTTAATAATTAAGTTTGAATATATAATTAAGTTTGAAATTATTAAGCTTTGAAATTATTAATAATTAAGTTTGAAATTATTTAATAATTGAATTAGATTGAATTATGTGATAATTGAATAAAATTTGAATTCTTCGATAAGAAAAATTGAACTTTTGAATAAGTGAATTTGAACTTTGTAAATAATTGAAATTGAGTTTCTTTATTAATTAAGTTTTGGAAAATTATTTAAAGTAAGTAAATAAAAGGTGAAATTGAATTTCTTTAACAAGAAATAAGAATTTGTGATTTATTGAAAAGAATGTAAGACTTGTAATTTAAAGAATTGATTTGACGAATCTAATTTAATTAAATTTGTAAGTTTTGATAAATGAAGTTGAACTTAAGTAATTGATTTAATGAATTGGAAATTAAATAGAAATTGTTTTGAATGACAAAATTTACTTAACGAATATTGAATGAAATCGATCAATGAATTTAAATTGATTTGAATGTAAATTTAATAAGTTTAAATGATTTCGGAATAAAACTTATATACGAACTTGAATCAATATTTGAATTGTTTTAAATGAAATTGAAATTAAATTATAAGATTTTGAAATGGAAATTTGGAAACTTTGAAACGTAAATCATGGAAATTGATGTACAAAGACAAATGAAATGTTGGTTTACAAATTCTAATTGAAATTGAAATTGATTTGGTTTTGAAATTTATTAAACGACCAATCGGTGTAATAATCACGAAAGTTATTAAAGAGACCGGAATCGGTTATGGAAATACTCTCTATCTAAACCGAAAACCACTTTAATAACTATACGCGGAGTGATGATCCAGAATGAAGTGGTTGGAATGATGTACGTTGATAACTGAAGAAAGAGAACGACAATGGATAGCCTTGACACTTGTGTCAAATTGGAAATGACTAAAACAGGAGCCGTGCCGGGCCAAATGGGGGCTAGCTACCTCGAGCGAACACACTTCTTCGAAAACTACTCATTACTTGTTGATTGGTGCACCCTTGATTTTGGGAGTGTTGTTTCGCGGTGTTGCGATCGCTGCGGCGATGCGTTCTCACCAGTCCGGATCAGGAAAACGGTAGTTTCACTACCTTGGGTATTGCCTCATGTGCCTTGTCATACTTGGATCCCTATATACGCGACCACTACGATTTGTTTTGTGTTATAACTATGGAGTACTCCCTGATAGCCCACTAGTTTACGGTGGAGTTTACAGTGCTGTATAGACTATGACGCTTATAAAAATGTGTTAAGGGGGATAATGGTAACGCCTTAACACTATTTTGATATCTTATATTACTGATAGGCATTATCTACTTATCGTACACTACTACATAGTAGATAGTTTAACGGATCCTTAAAGGATGGTTATTCCAACATCCTTTGAGTTACTTGTATTTCAATTGCTATTTCACTTGAGTTGGATTTATTGATATAAGAATGTTAATCCTGACTCGAGTGTTTTGTGTTTTGCTTTACGCTCGGGTTAGACTGAGTGTACCAGTATTCGAGACTCACCTTTGGAGTTGGAGCTTTGCTTGAAGATCCAGCCATCTATTCTGCTTTCAGTATTCGATGATTCCAGTGATGTATTCTGATTTGTATCTGATGTATCGTGTTACTCTTCCATTGTATATGGTTTAACTCTGATGTAACTTATATATTTATATAATAGCTTCATAAACTACTATCTCTTTTATTTCCGCTGCAATTATTACTCTGTGCTTGTGATCTGTGATTATTTTATTTACTGTATATGTTCAGTTTTGCTAATTTAAATTAACAATTCGGTATTTTGAATTATTCAAGTCCGACATGTGCGGATGCGAATGGTCCAAAATAGCGGGTCGTTACAGTTTACCCATGAACTGATGAAAATTCACAATTTTGTTTCGGATTTTAGTTATTTTTTCCAAGAGATAGAATTTTTTTAAGAAAACTTTAATGAATTCGTCCCAAGTTTTGATCGAGTTCGAAGGTAAGCTGTACAACCATTCAGCGTAATCGGTAAGGGCGAATGGAATTAACCGAACTTTGATTCCATCATCACATAGTTGTTAGAGTTTAATGGTTGCACATGTTTGTTTGAATTTTGTTAAGAAGATGTATGAGTCATCATGTTCAAAATTGCCAAATTTCGGGAGCGTGGCTATGTGATTTGAGTGAATTTCGATGTGATACAAGAAGGAATGGAAAATCTATCGGGAAAGATTCCATCCATGAGAGTTCGCGGAGCGTTTTCGTTCGCCATCGTTGGAGGATTGTTCGTTCGAGTTAAACGATTCGTTGTTGTGTCACGAGTCTAGGTACTCATGCACAAGTGAAAAGGTCAAGAAGAGAAAGAAGTAAGAATCAATTTTAAGTGAATGAAACAAGGTTTAGAAAATGAAATGAAGTGAAAATTCCTTTTCTTTTGTTTTTTAATATTTTTTTAAAGGAGAAATATTTACCAAAAAGAATTTATTTTTCAAATGGGAGATTTGATTTTTGAAAAGATTTTTTTGAATGATTTTTTCTTTTGGATTTTTGTTTTTTTTTTTAAAAACTAAATTAAGTAAAATGCTTGTTTCTTTTTGGATTTTTTATTTTGTTTGATTTTTTTCAAAGGAAAAGACTTTTTTTGGATTTTTGTTTTTCTAAAAAAAAACCAAGTTAAATTTTTTTTACTTTTGGATTTTGTTGTTTTTTATACGTGCATAAACTAATGCAACTAAATGAATGCAAGGACTTACTTACAAATTTTTTGTCCTTAGTAGCTTCTAACCCAAAATTGTATAATCGCACTTTGTCTTAGTCCAACAAAATAGTTCTTAGCCAGGTAACAGATAGGAGTTATCGGTGCATCATGAATCACCGTAGCAATGCAACCGAATATTTAAGTACCTTCAGAGAAACAATCACTATAATATTTATGAATCATTGTAATATTTATAACTGATTATTGCTCAGCCGTAGCTTAGACACCAAGAAGTTAGATTATCGAAAGAAGACAACTTGTCAACATACAATTAAGCCCTAGATGAGCTCGTGACACCCTTAAGTCCAACATCTAACCGTTATTATTAGTCAAATTCTATGATGAAATGCAATTGTGGGCCAAGGAAGGGGTGATGAAATCCCCCACCTTATGTGGATTTGGGTGTTGCCCTTAGAAAATAAAGACAAGATGAAATAAATGCAAAACAGAAATTAAATGTGTATACAATGCAACTACGAATGAGATTTTGTTTTTGTTTTTGATTTTTTTAAATGCAAGCAACCAACAATTGAAGGAAAATAAAAACAAGAGATAAGAGCACGATACAAAAGCGTGTAGAATTATTAGCAATTTATTTTAAAGCGGTGATTTTTTTATAGCAAGCAAGAAGAGCAGTTATTTAGCGAGCAGGGCAAGGCAATTTGTCTCATTCTGCTTTTACAACCTGAAAAAGAGTTTAACAAGATTTATATATTTTTTAAGGAGAATGAAAGACAAAAGCAAATAATATTTTTTTCTTTAAACTCGAAAGAATGAAGATTAACCAAAGCGAACTAAAAAATTGACTCGCACGAGAAACCCAAGTGAAATAAAAAACAAAGCCCCTTTTTTTCTTTGTTCTTTTTTTTGGTTTTATTTTATTTTTCCTTTGAAAAGAGAAGTGATAATTTAACAAAATAAAACAAAGAGGTTTAAAATAAAATAAAACAAAATAAACAACTCAGCCCAAACAAGCCCCAGCCCAGTTATGCAATTAAACGTATTTAAAAAAAACCCCAATACCCAGCCACGACTTCTTCTGCTTAAAAAATTACGAAATAAAAATAACATAGGAAAACTCGATTGAAAAACGAATTGAGAATCGGGTGATAGTCGATTTTTGGAGGAAGTGAACGGCGGATCACTAGGGTTGTGGTGATTGGTGAGTTAGTTGAGGCTGGTTGCGAGGTCATTCTGGTAATCGCACTTTAACGGTTGACAGAAGCTGGATGGTGAGGTTGCGGTCACGATTTTTTGGGTTGTAGAAGGAGGGAGTTGGAATGAGGCATTGCAATGGATGATTGGTGGTCGAGTGTTGAGGTCGTTCTACTTAAGGTGATGGTTGGTGTGCGGAAGTGAGTTTGGATTGTAGGTGAGGCAAAGGCAAGTTTGGGCGATTTGTGTATGTAAAAAGAGAATTTGATTGGTATTTTGAGGTGACCGTGGCCTATGGATTTGAAGTGATGTTTGCGGTTATGTGCAATGGGATTGTGGGAGTGGGAAGAAGGATGATTTTGGGTATTTGGTCATGGGTGGTTCTGTCTACTGTGGTGATGTGAAGGAATGTGATGCTGCAAGTAGAATAGGCTGAAGTGATGTATAGGTGTGGTTTTGGTTGTGAAGTATGGTGGTTCTATTTGACGCAGAGGTTTAGTGGCAGGTGATGTTTGTGTACAGTTGTGATGTAGGGCAGATGTAGGTGAATAGAAACGTGGATGATTTAGCAGAGGAAGTGATGAGTTTGCTTGGCACTACTATTGTGGCTTGCTGCGTTTTTGCAAGGAGGAGGTGGTGTGTTTGGATGGCCTATTGGTGATTACCGCAGTTGATGTAGAGGAGTTCAAAGGTTGGTGTTGAGGGTTGGGAAGAAGTAGCAGTGCAGTTAGGTGGAGAGGCAGTTTTGGAGTTGGTTGTTGATGAGAGTAACAGTGTTTGCGATTAAGGAAGTGTGCTGAGTTTTTTGCATGATGAGGAAGGTTGCGTGCAGATTGTTTGAAGTGTTTGGTAGAGGGAAGTTAGGTTTGTTTGGATTTGGGAGTTCAGGTTGGTGAGGATGAAGAGCTGTTGTCGAGTAGGGTTATGGTTTAAGTAGTGGAATGGAAGTGTTGTTGATGGTTTAAGGTTGGTGACATGGAAGTTTGTATATGGAAAAAGGGGGTGATGATGTTGTTAGGTATATGTTGATGGGAAGAGTGGTTATGAATGAGATTTGGTAGAACGGAGAATGTAATGATAATGTAATATGTAAATGAGAACAGAATTGAAATGTATGCAAAAACCTTAGAATGTAATGAAAACAGAGAAGAGTTTGTAACAATTGCAAATGCATAACAATAGTATTTTTTTATGAAAACTAAATGTGGCCTAGTGACACAGCAAATGGACGGAGAACAAAACAAACACAAATGAGAAAATGAACACAAAATAAATGAAAGCAAAACAAATTGAACAAAGAAAATGCACAACAATATTATTATTTTTGCTTTTTAAAACGAACAAAAACCGAAATGAACACAGAATTAAAAAAAAATTCAAAGAGTGAAACTAAAATCAAATTACAATACCCGGCAACGGTGCCGAAAACTTGTTAAACGACAGATTTTCTATCGATTATAAAACCATTGAAAAAATATAATCGTTATAGAACTGCAAGCGCACGGCGTACAGTCGTAGTACGTATGCGAGTACGGGTAGATCCATAGGGAAATGACTGAATTTCAATATTACTCAGTCAAATTAGCCCAAAGTTTTGAAGTGGTTTTAAACTAAGAAAAAATGTAGAAAATAAACTAGAGCAAAGGTGAATAAAAGTATGAGATTAAGGAGCAATTTAGAGGCAAATCCACTTCCAATTATTCATATAAATCAATACAAAATTCATTTATAATCTCTCATTAAAATATTAAGTAGAATTGATTTATGTGTGTATAATAAGTATGGTTTATTTGTGCTATTAATTAGCATAACTTAAACCATCAAACTGTAACACACCATTCAAATCCACTTATCAACACTCATGAAAATGACATGAAATTAAAATAAAATCTATTTTAAGCATGTTCTATTTACTATGAATTAGTAATATAGGCCATCAAATTTTGATTCTAGCTTAACTTTCATCATTAAAATCACTTAAGCAAATGATCAAATAGTTTATGTTTATATGGGATTAAGCATAGCCTATTTGAGATGTCAACATAGACTATCAAATTCACTAAAAAAGAAACATAAACCACCATCATTCATAATTTCCATTAAGCACAAAAGAGAGATCATGAATGGAATAATTATGTTAATTTAATATGTTTCATGAGAGCTTCATTACCCCTAAATTGAAGGGGTTTAGGTACTCATATTTGAATACAACTTAACATAAAATGATTTCAATATAAAAAACAAAACAAAATGAGAGCTAATTAAAAGAAAAGAGAGCTAACTACTTGCATGAAATAAAACTAAACTAATTACAAAAATAAAATCTATGCTACTAAAATGAAATAAGAGGAGCATGAAGTAAATAAGAGAGCATAAAATAAAATAGCAATAAAAGAAAGCATGAAATAGAATTGCATGAAAGTAAAGAGCAAGGTTAAGAAGTCATTAAAGTGACATTTTATTTATCATTGATTTGTGGCTACAATATTGCATAAAAAGTAGAAGATTATTACATGAAACATAAGGGGTATTTATACATGCTTAAAACCATAATTCATATTTAGGAGACTACCTAAAATGCCATTGAGAAAGTGTAACCTCCAAGTAATCATTAAGGAAATAATAAATCCCTAGTAACATGTCTTTAAGCCTTCATTAACATGTGCATGTGCTTTTAATTATGGACCATTATTTAGTGGTTATGTGGGCTCCTCCATGTTTCATGAATTGTTTTATTTCCATTCTCCATGTGCTTTCAACATATGTGCATCCAAGGGTAAGAGCTAGCATACAGACGGTTGTGTCATGTCTGGTTCTAAGTTTTTGCTCTTGTTCCAATCCGAAGGCAAGAACCAGTTTGCGGATGAATCTGTTTCATCCGACTTAAGTTTATACTTCGGCACTTACTCCGGGAATGAGAGTTAGGGTAAGGAGGCTCATATCACATTCGGTTTGCATTTATACTCCTGCACTCAATCTGAAGGCAAGAGTTAAGATGAGGACAGTCGTATCATGTTCGGCTTATGTTTATACTCCGACTCCTACTTCGGGAGTGAGAGTTCGGACGCGGACAGTCATATCATGTCTGGTTAGTTTATACACCGGCTCCTACTCCAGGAGCAAGAGTTGGATGCAGACAGTTAAGTCGTAACCGGCTTATGTTTATACTCCTATCCCCAATCCAAAGGTAAGAGTTAGCAGATGTTAATCTCCGAACACCAAAAAGGGATTCATCAGCCCAATCATGGGTCATAAAAGTTTGACCGGCACCTACCTCCGAGTACCTGCGCACCTTCATTAATCATATGCAGATTCATTCGAGTTAATCAAGTCAAAACTCTTACGAAATGGAGAGATCGAATTTCTCGCTTAAAAGGCCATTTTGTTAGATTACAGACAGAAAGTGAAGAAATTATGTCCTATTACATGATTCTAGGCTGTTATTTACAAATTTACTCTCTAAGTAAAAAAGCATCATAGATGTTCGTTATTCCACGCCCTCGGGAGTGAGATCCCGTCCGTAGTTGCTAGCTTGAAAGTGCCATCTCCAAGCTTTTCCTCTATTGCATACGGACCTTCCCAAATCGAGCCCAAGTTATTCGGACCAGGGAAGATTCATTTGAGAACCAAATCGTCTACTTCAAAGGTTTGACTCCTAACTTTGGTGTTATAATATCGTGCGACTTGGTATTTGTGTGTGGTTGCTCTCAACTTAGCTTCGGCCCACTTCTCACCGATCATATCAAGAGACTCCAAAAGGAGTTGCTCGTTCGTCCATGGATCGTAGTGAGTGACCCGATGAGAAGGTACTTCCAATTCGATCAGGATCATAGCCTCCGATCCGTATGCCAAGTCGAACTGAGAGTGGCCAGTCGTTGACTTGTGGGTGGTTCGATAAGCCTAGAGTGTTAATGGGAGCTCATCGACCCGCTTGCCTTTAGCTTCTCCAATTGTTTCTTAAGAATGGACTTGATAATCTTGTTTCAGCTTCAACCTATCCATTCGCCCGAGGATGTGCTACCACTACAAATCTCTTCTCTATGCGGTGTCGGCGGCAGAAATCTTTAAACTCCATGCTATCGAATTGGGTCTCGTTATCGGTAACGATTGCTTGTGGAACTCCAAAGCGAAAGATGATATTTCAAACAAAAAATTTGATTACTTTCTTCATTGTTATCGTGGCTAAAGGCTCTGCCTCGGCCTATTTAGTAAAGTAATCAACCGCCACAATGGCGTATTTCACGCCGCCTTTAGATATCGGCAATACACCGATAATATCAATACCTCCAAACTATAAACGACCAAGAACTGACTATTTGGGTAAATTTTATTGGCAGGGCCCTCAGAATTTTAGCGAATCTCTAGAACTTGTCACATCTTTGGGTGTAGTCAGCTGTGTCTCAATTGACAATCGGCCAGAAATACCCGTAACGAAGGATCTTCTTTTCCAAGGTCTGCCCCCCAGTGTGGTCGCCACGGGCTCCTTCATGAACTTCTCCCAGAACTTCTTTGGCCTCGTCGTGAGCGACACACCATAACATAGGGACAGAGAAACCCTTCCTACGCAGTATTCCTTGCATGATATATCTCGAAGCTTGTCGAAGGATTTTGCGTCGCTCGTTCCTTCTTTCTGAAAGGATTCCTCTTTGCAAATAATCCCAAATCGGAGTCGTCCATGACTCCCATTTAGGCTCGGTTTCCAAGATCCAATCGACATCCATCCGGTCGATGATCGGAGCTGAAAGCACTGCCATTGAAACAAGGCCTATGAGCTGTCCATCTCTAGAACTAGCCAACTTAGCAAGTGAGTCAGCTTTCTCATTTTCCTCTCTGGGAATATGAGTGATCGTGTAATATTCAAAGTCGTTAAGCAACTCAAGAACCCAGTTTAGATAGGGAGCTCGCCTTGCTCCTTTCACCTGATATTCTTTTCAAACTTAGCATACCACTAGCTGGGAGTCACAGAGAATGTGTAAAGTCTTTATTCCCAGTTCCCTGGTAATCTTGAGTCCAGCAATTAACGCCTCGTATTAAGCTTCATTGTTTGTTGCTAGAAAGTTGAGTTTCAAGGCGTAACAGATTGGGTGTTCTTCAGGAGTGACAAGAATGACTCCATCACTAGAACACCGATCGTTAGATGCACTATCCATGTACATCTTCCATCTAACTTCATTTTCTCCACTGTTCTTTAAAGGATCATCTTGTGCAGCGAATTCAGTTTTGAAATCCGCTAAAGCCTGACCCTGGATTGCTCTCCGAGGGTGATAGGTCATATCGTACTAGCTCAATTCAATGTTCCATTTTAACAGCCTTCCAGATATTTTGGGTCATTGCTAGACTTGTCATAAAGGCTAGTCTGTAAGGACATTAACCGGATTAGCCTAGAAATAGGGGCAGAGCTTTCTTAAAGCTATCAACAGATAGTATGTGAGCTTTTCCAATCTAGGGTAGTTTCTTTCTACTCCTGGTAACCACTTGCTAATATGTAGATTGGTCGTTGGATGCAAGATTCCTCACGCAATAAAGCGGCGCTCAGGGCATGCACAGACACCAATAGATATAAGAACAAAACCTCATCATCCACCGGCTTTAAGAGAATGGGAGGTCTCTCCAAGTGGTCTACAAGAGCCTAAAATGCGTCTTTGTAGTCTTGATTCCACTTGAAATTTCTCTTTCCCTTCTTGATCACCTCGAAGAAAGGGATGCATTTGTCAGTTGCTCTGGAGATGAATCGACTCAAGGTGGTAACCTTCCTGTTTAAGCTTTAGACCTCCTTGATCGTCTTTAGGGCTTCGATATCTCTCAAGGTCTTGATTTTCACTGGATTGGCTTCAATTCCACGAGAGTTGACGATGAAACCTAAGAATTTTCCTTACATAACACCGAAAGAGCATTTCAAGGGATTGAGCTTCATCCCATATTGCCGGAGGACATCAAACATCTTCGCTAGATCATCAATGTGATTTCTCGAACGTCGTAACTTCACGAGCATATCATCCATGTAAACTTCCATCGATTGTCCAGTCTAGTTCTTAAACATCTGTCTCACAAGTCTTTGGCAAGTCGCTCTGTGTTCTTTAATCCGAATGGAATGACTAGACTGTAATAGATTTCGAGGTCGATGATGAAGCTAGTGTGTTCCTGATCTGGGACATGCATCGGGATTTGATTGTATCCGGAGTACGCGTCCATGAATGAAACTGACTCGTGGCCAGCAGTTGAGTCCACCAACTGATTTATTCTCGGAAGTGGGAAGCTGTTTATTCGGGGATTCTTTATTCAAGTCGGAATAATCGATGCATGTACTCCACTTCTCGTTTGCTTTCATCACCAAAACAGGGTTGACACCCAATCCGGGTATAAAGCATCGTGGATGAAACCGTTATTGTTAAACGACGGATTTTCTATTGATTAGAAAACCATCGAAAAAATATAATCGTTATAAAACCACAAGCGCACGAGTACAATCGTAGTACGTATGCGAGTACAGGTCGATCCACGGGGAAAGAATTAAATTTCAATATTACTCAATCAAATTAGCCCAAAGTTTTGAAGTGGTTTTATAGTAAGAAAAATTATCGAAAATAAACTAGAGCAAAAGTAAATAAAAGTATGAGATTAAGGAGCAATTTAGATGCAAATCCACTTCCAATCATTCATATGCTATTTGAGATGTCAGCATAGACTATCAAATTCACTAAAAAAACATAAACAACCATCATTCATAATTTCCATTAAGCATAAAAGAGAGATCAAAAATGAAATCATTATGTTAATTTAATATGTTTCATGAGAGCTTCATTACCCCTAAATTGAAGAGGTTTAGCTACTCATATTTGAATACATCTTAACATAAAATGATTTCAACATAAAAAACAAGAAAATGAGAGCTAAATAAAAGAAAAGAGAGCTAACTACTTGCATGAAATAAAAATAAACTAATTACAAGAATAAAATCTATGCTACTAACATGAAATAAGAGGAGCATAAAGTAAATAAGTGAGCATAAAATAAAATAGCAATAAAAGAAAGCATGAAATTGAATTGCATGAAAGTAAAGAGCAAGGCTAAGAAGCCATTATAGAGGCATTTTATCTATCATTGATTTGTAGCTACAATATTGCATAAAAAGAAGAAGATGATTACATGAAACATAAGGGGTATTTATACATGCTTAAAACCTTATTCATAATTAGGGGCCTACTTAAAATGCCCTTGAGAAATTGTAACGTCCAAGTGATCATTAGGGAAATAATTAATCCCCAGTAACATGTCTTTAAGCTTCCATTAACATGTGCATGTGTTTATAATTATGGACCATTAGCTAGTGGGTATGTGGGCTCCTCCATGTTGCATGAATTCTTTTATTTCCATTCTCCATTTGCTTTCAACATATGTGCATGCAAACATCCATGAAACCTCTTCATATTTGCACTCCATTTCCTACAAATAAAAATAAAAGTGTGCAAATAAATTTTCTAAAAATTAAATTATACACAAAATTATCATTTTACCCTCAAATGAAGATGAATGAATGATGATTTGAAAACAATTTAAATTTTGATTTAAACATGTAAAATACCCTAGTATGATCATTTATTTAAATAAAAGTAGATTAAATACGGGAGTAAAAATATACACTTTTACATGCACATCAGTTATCCTTTAGCTTATCCACTTCTTCTTTAAGCATAGCGGATCTATCCGAACCCATGCTGCGATGTTTCTGTTTTACAGGAACACATTTAGGATTTATATTAATGCACGGCTCACTATCTTGGGTGGGATCCCATGCATATCCGAGTGTGTCCAGGCAAACACATCTAGGTTTTCTCGAAGAAAACCAACAAACTCCCTCATCCCCCCAGTACCGAGCCGAGATACGACCTTCAGGACTTTACTTGGGTCATCCCTACTGACTGGAACAGCGACTGTCTACTCAGTGGAAGATGCTTGTCCGCCCTCCAGCTCTTTTTGTCGGTCCATGTCATCGTAGAGCCAACTAGTTTGCCCGAGCCGAGGCTCAAGCGGTAATTTCTGTGCGTCCAGAGCCTTTATGCAGAGGACCCCCTCCACACTCTTTCCTTTCTCCGTACGCCTTGCTTCCTTCAGTTCTGCGAAATAGCACTCGTGACCAGCCACTTGATCTCCGCGCACAATCCCCACTCCATTTTCAGTGGGGAATTTCATAGTTAAAAAGGAGCGATGGCTGCTCTGAATTCAGCTAGGGCTGGTCGGCCTAAGAATTCGTTATAAGAAAAATCGATATCCAACACTAAGAATGGCACAACCTGTACTCGCCTACGGTCGCCCTCACCAAGTTCCACCGGTAATTCGACAAACCCTATGGCTTCAGTAGCTAACCTGTTGAACCCCTGTATACGAGACCTACAAGGTTTCAAATCTCTCTCCTCTGACATCATTTGGTCGTAAGCTTTTTTGAACAGAATATTGGATGAACTCCCACAGTCAATAAAAAAACTTTCGTATAATAGCAAGACCAATCGAGGTTGAAATCATGAGTGGGTCAACTATTAGAGCCTCGACTCAGTTAGCATCCCTGTTCCGGAAAACAATGTCATCTTTTATAGTTCGAGATTATTTTTTCGGAGCTCCATCCTTGACGGCATAGCAACTTTTGTTCTCAGATGCTTCAGAGCTCCAATATATTTATCCATCCCTGCAAATCTCTTATCGGCAGGATAAGGCCCACTGATGATGGTGTTTATCACTAACCATGTTTCTGGCTGCCTAAATGCATCAACACCAGGCTCAGCATGCCCCCGTTGGGACGACGACCCAAGGGCACCAAAATTTCTGTGAGGCTTTCACATATTTCTGCAATTTCTTTTTCCTTATTAATTCTTCAATTATGTCATGCAAGTGCCTGCATTCATTAGTACTATGACCGTAAGTCTCGTGGAATCTTCAGAACTTGCCCGACTTCCTCTCCTTCTCAGTCAACTCCTTAGGAGCCGGTTTTCTATATGGCTCGGTATTCAGAGTAGCTAGATAGATGTTCTCTATCGAATTGTTCAACTTGGTGTAATAGTCATATTTGGGACCTTTGAAACAACTCCTATTATTTGACTTTCCCTTCTTTGCCCCATCATTATTTTGTTTTCCTCCTTTGTTCTGATTACCGGCTTTCACAACAACGTTTCCAGAGCTTCCTCCAGATTGCTTTACAGTAATATTACTCTGAATTGGCTCATTCGAACTTCCAATGTTAGTTCTCCATGGACGCTTATGCACATCCTCCTAGCATAGATACTTATTAACTTTCCCATATAAAGCTTCAATTGTCGATGGTTTCTTTCTTTCAGTCCAATTCTCGACATTCGAGTCAGGATGAACTCCTCTACAAAGGGCCATCAACACCATATCTTCTTTCAGATCTGTTATTTTCATTATAGCCATGTGGAATCGATTTAAATAATTCTGCAACGACTCTCCTTCAGCTTGATATACATTGGACAATGACCACACGTGCTTCAGACATGAGGTATGCAAACGGAATTGCTCCCGTGACAATTTAGCAAAAGATGATATGGACCTCGGCGGAAGCTGAGTGAACCACATCGTAGCCACTCCTTCTAAGAAAATTAGGAAACAATGGCACTTCACAACATCTGAAGCCCTGGCTAAATCCATATGTCATTCATATCTCAATACATGTTGCCTAGGATCCATCGTTCCTCTATACAATGGCATCGTTGGCATGTTGAATCTCCTTGGGCATTTCATATGAAGGGTGTCCTCTGTGAATGAGTTTCGACTAGGATAAGTACCCTAATCGTCATTAGTACCGAACCTGTTTTCACTAACCAACCTCCTAACTATATCCTCCAAATAATCCGAATCAACAGGTTCGACTGTACGGCGTGGTCGGTTCCAGCCCCAAGTGTTCGACCCAGCAAATTCTCTCAAGAAGGTGCTCAATACCTAGACTCTCCAAACTCCGGGGGACCCATTCGTCTAGCATTCCCCCTGTTTGATTCCAATAAGCAGCATTATCAACAATATTATGATTTTCTAAATTCTGACCTCCAACGGCACGTCCAGGGTGACATCCACTCCACTTTCTAAAGGATGGGCCTTGGGCCACCATTTTGGGAGTTGGCACCGAGTCCCAAGTGGGGGCCAGTACCGACCCTTGAACTCAAGCCTGGGGCTCGTCCTCTTCCTTGTGTAGAAGTTCCAACAGCGTACTGAGTTTTCTTCTGTCTTCCTTCCCTCCGTCTTCGCTTGGATGAAGAAGAACTCTCTGACTCTAAGCTGGAATCCCTTCTACTCCGTCTGTGGCTGTTTTGAGTCAACTCATTCAGTAGCCTCAAGCTCTATTGCATCGTGTTGTTTATCTCATGTTGGCTAGCCTATAATCTATCTTCCATCTGCTTCATTATCCTATCCATCTCCACTCTGGCCACAACATTAGTAGGAGCCTAGACCTCGAGTTGAGTTGGTTGGACAAATCCATCTCCTTGTTGAGGATTCTGATTCTCGATTTCAGTATTATCTCTGTAATTGGTTGAATGATCTCTTCCTGATGGGGCCATGGTAGAAAGCTTTTGGTAGACCTTTGCAAATCTAAGTTGTAGAATTAAAAGATAAAGAGATTGGATCGATCTCTTGGATATAGGAAATCCAATAGGATGATGGACCCAAATGGCCTGAGTTTAATTCTCACTGAAAGCACCAAAATATTTGAACAAAAAATGGCACAAACACCAAGAAGTTTTATGTGGTAGAGATTAAATGAAGAAAAGTAAATGAAAATGAGGAAATAAACAAGACATAATCGTTTATAGTGGTTCGGCAAAGCAAGGCCTACGCCCACTTTGAAGTTTTATTGCTTGTTTCTGATTTGGAGGCAGAAGTTCTTGGGAGTCGGTAGAACTCTGACACTTAGAATTTTTAAGTTACAAGAATATAAGAAATAATGGAACTCGAGCCAAAATATCCCTATAAATGATCCCTGCCTTCCTATTTATAGAGGTGGGGGCCTAAAATCTCACATGCGATATCTCTTAGCTGTTGTACTAAAATTGACTTGTTCTCCAAAAAAGAAAGGTGCCAGCTCAACAATATCCGAGACTCGATACTGATCCCAGGGTGGGTCTCGATACCGATAACCAGGTGGGACTCAGTATCGATCCCTAGGTGGGACTTGGTACCGATCCCCAAGGTTGATGATTCTTGAGTCTTCAACTCCTTAGCTTGGATCGTCTCAGGGTAGGCTTCATGAATCCATAGTTGTTTGCACTAATCTTAGCTTGTTTCTGATCTCAAATAATGGAGTTGTAGGAGAACAAAGTTGCGGATTCAGGAGTTCATGGATATCGATAAAGAATTGCATTGATTCAACAAACCAACTTTGAAAATAGACTTTCGGCACTGAGATAAGCTTGTAGGCAAAAGATGGAATCCACCCAAATTGTATTTGAGAGTCGGTACCGATCCCCGGTGGGAGTTGGTGCCGATCCCTAACTCAAGGGATCCTATTACTTTGTTGTCTTGGATAATTTTGGCTTTTCTTCGTGGTTCTGTCGATTCTTGGTTCTTGGACTCCTGGGCTATCTCTCCGGACTTCCCGCCTTGATAAGTCCAAGTTTTATTTGTCCAATTTGTCTGGATTCTACCTGGTCAAAAGGCAAGATAACAATATATATATATATCTGTGTATGTATGTGTGTGTATATTCCTATCTCTAACTCATTAATTCAAATGCTTAGGATTTCCAGAACATACACTATTCGTGCATTCTGCAAGGAATATTTATTTCTACATTTTAATATATTAGAGTTACCCTTCCAAAAAAGGATTACCATTATAACATTCCATAATTACCCAAAAGTGATTGCTCCATTTGAAATCACAAGGAATTATCTCTTTTCTTTTATTGAAACTAATATGAATATTGACGTATATACGTTGTATATATATAATCCATAGGCGCATTTATACATGTGTATGTATGTATATGTCTATATATGTGTGTGTGTGTGTGTGTATGTATGTGTATGTATGTATGTATATGTATGTATGTATATATATGTATGTATATGTATATATCTATATGTGTGTGTGTGTGTATTTCTATCTCTAACTCGTTAATTCCTACACTTAGAAATTTCAGAACATACACTATTTGTGCATTCTGTAAGGAACATTTATTTCTATATTTTAATATAGTAGAGTAACCCTTCTCAAAAATGATTACCATTATAAATTTCCATAATTACCCAAAAGTGAGACTTTTGCTCCATTTGAAATCACAAGGAATTATCTCTTTTCTTTTATTAAAATAGACAGTGCAAAACATGGAAGAGAACATGCGTACTTTATACATCTCATTCCTTTTTGGTATATTCCTTATTATTTCAAACGACGCATTTTTTATAAGTATAATTAGATCATTTATGGAAATTACATGGAAATAGATATAACTAAATTGTACCCACAACGCTTCCAATAAATTGAAACATAGAAATTCATATTCCAAGTCAAATTAGAGCAATCTAAATTTATACTAGCAATTTATAACCCAATTATCATAATCTGGAATAAATCTTGCAGTTTTATTAACATACAACTTTAACAAATTTAGGGACCAATTTCCAGATCAGGGTGTAACTGCCGTTCCCATTCCGATTAACTAACTTATATAATATGTAGGCAAGATTCCATCTTCCTAAGCCTACAACTCCACTCACCTTTCAAGCTTTCCAATCTCCCAAATCCAATTTCATCCCTTTAATTTGACTCCTTTTCCTTTTTAATCTAAAAGAATATGTATAACAAGATAGATACATACTATTAGAATTATTGATCTGAAAAGAGATTTTGGGTTAAGGGGAATACAGATTTATAAATATAAAAATTACATTTTTCCGCAGTATCGATTTGCTCCTTCTCTTCTTCATTTTTATTTTCTATCCTTCTCCGACTATATATATGTATAATATTTTTTAATTAATAGGAATAGTGGAGAAGGATAAATGGTAAAGCTTCGCTGCTTTGATTCAAAAATATGAGAGGAAAAGTGAGGGCTAGGCATGTATTTCTAGGCGCTTGAATTAGTCATATCCGTTAGATTTAAAATAATTAAATCCGAGTTGTTCGGCTAAGGTGCAACCCTAGCCATCAGTACTTGATCGGTCGACCACTCCTCCATAGGCGGTCGACCACTCCTCCATAGGCGGTCGACCACTCCTCCATAGTCGATCGACCGCTAGCAGTTGTGTAACGACCCAGAAATTTATCGCTATTTAAATGAATATTTAATTATATTTTTATATAATTAATAAATGAATTTTTATTAAAAAATAAAACTATTTTAAATAATAACTAATGATGATAAAATCGATTTCAAAATTTGTTTACCAATATATATATAGTTTATAGAGAAATAGAAAATGTGATCGGGAGTTATTTTCCAAAATATCGATTTTTCATTGATTAAAAGTTATTCAAAATGTCATAACACTATGTTAAACACACACACACATTACAAACTAAGTTAACATGGTGTGTACATGTATATATATGCATGTGCATGTTTCTCCTTAAATATATAAACACATAGGTTAAAATAAGATTTATTTAATAGATATATATATATATATACACATAACATATAAAATACACATTTTCAACTCAAGCACACAAGTGCATGGCTTGAATAGTGCAAAGAGAGGGCGGGTACTAGGTGTGGATGGATTTAGGAGGGGAGGAGTATGGTACTACATGCATACCTATATTTTAATATAAACACTTATATGATTTTTAATAAATATCCTAAGCCTATAAATACCACTACTCTTTCATGTTTTTCATTTTACAACCCTCCTCTTCACTCCGAAATTTCCAAAGAGCTTGGGCTAAAGCATCTATGCCTTCCTTTTTATAATTTTAAAAATAGAAAAATCACTTCTTTTGGCTAAAATCTCTTCCTTAGTTCACAAAAACATTTCTACATCTCCTACAACGCCTTCTCCTCCAAAACTCAAGCAAACAAACACCCCAAACCCCATGGCCGAGCAAAAATCACCCATGGCCGTTCCCAACAAGGCCTAGGCCGAGCCCAAACCCATTTGGCCAAGCCCATTTTAAGTGTTCGAGCAAGCAAAATTTCAATTTTTGCAAAGTTTCTAAAGTGTTTTCGAGTTTTGAAAAAAGTTTGCTTTGATTTAAAAAACTTTCGGTGAGTAAAACTAATATTTTTGAAAAAGAAAACAACTTGTTTTAATGGTCTATATCTTGTGAAATTGTAGTGTTTGTCGTGTTGAAATATCAAGTTGTTTGGATGATATATGATTGCAAGTTAGTTGTTTGGTATAGATTTGTGGTTTGGATAATATGTTGATATGTTTAGATATGTATATGAATATGGATATGTGATATTGGTTTATGATATGATAGTAGTTTTGTTTGTGAAACAAAACCAAGTATGTTGTCAGATGGTTGTGAAACTAGTGCCTTAAAAAGTCGTAAAAATCGAAAGCTCTTTTTTTAGCTTTGGATTTTTGAAAATGTTTTCCCAAGTTTTTCCTTTTGTTTAAGTTTTCAAAACTCTTACAATTATGTTCTCAAGCATGCAGTATCTAGATTTAAGTGAGATTTCCACCTAGAAATCAATTCTGGCGAACTACGCTTAAAGCGATAGTCGCTATGGATGCAGTTCGGAAATTTCACGATTTCAAGTTTTAAAGTGATTTCTTTTGAATTGTTTTGAAAACTTTTTTCAAACTAAATTAAGTAAGTCAAATATTTAAATTTTTTAATTATTTAATAATTTAATTAATTGAGTTATTAATTAAGGTAATTATTAATTAATTAATTAGGTTAAGTAATTGGAGTTTAAGGAATTATGTATTAAGTTAATTATTTTTAATTAAGTAAGTTTTAAATAACAATTAATTAAGATAAAAGAAAATTAATTTTTATTTAATTAATTTTATTTATTTTAATTAATTATTTAATTAGAATTAATTATTTAATTAATTATTATTTAATTAAGGGTTTATTACCCATTTAATTATGGTTTAATTTCTTAAATAAATGTTAGTTAATTAAAGTATAAGTAAGGTTTAATTATAAATAAAATTTGGATTATTAATGATTAAATTTTTATTCAATTAAGATTAATTAAGGTTTAATTAAGTTTAAACTTATGATTTAACTAAAGTTATTTTTTTTAAGGTTTCTTTTAAAATCCTATCGGTTATTTATTTTTAACCAATTTTCTTGTTTAACTGAATTGTTCTAAAACCAATGATTTCTTATCCATGCTATTAAGTAGCTAAATCAATTAAAGTTGTTGTAATAAAACGATGATGCGTTTTATTGAAAGTAAGTCGACTTGTACTTATCACAAACACCGCACTTCGGGAACGTGATGAATACAAGGGGGTTAATTTCGATAGGCGGGTCATGATAATCTAAGCATATGGAATGTATGTTCATATGTAAATCTTTGTACCCTCATAGTGGAATAGTCCACTATAAACAACTTGACTCTTAAAAATTATCGAACGTTGGTTTGGAGAGACCGAGATCGGATATTAGTTGTTACCCAAAAACCACTTCGAACTAACATAAACGTTCGAATTGAAAATAGTAAAGGCAAGGTCCAAGATGAAGACTTTGAAGCGCTAAGGCTATTTGCTACTAACCCTGAAGGTGATTCCAAAATGGGTGTAGCGGAAATAGGGCCTTTGGTTCGTTCATCTCCTGAATGACTTGTATGGATGAATGCTGACACTATGCTTACATCTGGAAGGCAATGTTAGCATTCCAAATGGCAATGCTATATTAAAGGTAAACGTAGCCTCAGGTCTTATAAACCAGTAATGACCAAAACAGGGTATGCAGCAGGACTATGTGGGTCGCGCCCATCAGGGTATGTCATCGCCATATCTAGAATCGATATTTGAACCATTTTTGTATGCTCTGGTACGGTTGCTGATCCCAACCGTGGTGGTGATGTATTCGGTACTACTAGTCAAGTGGTAGGCCGGTTCTGTGTAGCAAGGGTACAAGATGTTCTTGTCAGACCCTAGGTGTATTTTATTTAGAGGTGCACCTTCGGAAGGTAGTTCCTTACATGGTCATGTATGGAATCCATTTCCCAATAAGTGCCTTCGGTCCTAGTTGTATACTTATTATTCTGGAATTTAATTAATATAACAATTTCGACTATGTGAATTATTTACTTGAAAACCCTAGACGTTATGATAATATCGCATGATTTCCATATAAAATGTTTTGATCGTAAGGTAAAAATTCATCCGTGTTTATGTGCGGCGTGGTCTTACGAGATACCTTTGATTTTAAAATCATTTTATAAAAGTAAAAAAATTAAGTTGTTTGAGTTTACTCACACCAGACCTATGTCTGACCCGGATTTTTATTTTTCTTTTCCTAAAACTCTTGGCTACTCAAATTTGTATGAGTAGCCAAGTGATCCAGGTTTCTTACGGAAGGATTTTAAAGGAGCTGGAGTAGGTGGCTTCACCACTAGTTAATTTTTATCTTATTCCACTATGTTTAAGTTTGATCTATGTATTTTGTGATAGACATGTAGTTGTAACTGTCTAGTTGAAGTTGTAATGTAATGACTCTGATGTATCATTTATATGGAAATGACCATGTAATGTCTTATGTTATTTATTATACGTTGTTCTGATTCGTGGTGAGATTCTGTGATTATGTAGTTTTTTATTATCTTTCTTTTTCTGCTACCCTTAATGGCTCGTCTTTCGGTGCAAGAAAGGCGGTCGTTATAGGTTGACCAGCCCAGAGAGGGGGTCGACTGGTGGGGTCCTGCATTGATTGTTATTTATTTTCTATTTTTTCTTTTTAATTATTTTTGTTTCGAAAACTTCAAACGCTAATAACTTCTTCATTTGACCTTCGATCACAAAACTTCAACTATGAAAGTTGCTCAAAAAATTGCTACGAACACAATGGTGGAAGTTTCATAACCAAATTTCGATGTTAGCTCAAATTCCCTTTTTGAGCTTTATTTAATTATTTATTAACTACTGTTAATTTTAAGGGTGTTACAGACTTAAAATTTTATGGAATGAGAAATGTGAGGTGGTATTTCAAATTTTGAAAAGAAAGTTAACTGATGCACCAATTCTAACATTACCAAGGAGTGGAGTACAATATAAAATATATTACGGTACACGTGGTTAGAAAATGGAATGTTCATTGATGTAGGAAGATAAAATTATTTCTTATTGCTTTCGACAATTAAAGAATAATGAAGTAAATTATCTAACTCATTACTTGGAGTTGGCAACAATAGTGTTTGCTTTAAAACTATGAAAACACTGTCTTTACGGCGAACAACTTGATATTTATTCCGACCATAAGAATTTAAAGTATTTATTCAATTAAAGGGAACTTAATATGAGACAATTAAGATGGATGGAGTTTTTGAAGGACTATGACATCACTTCACATTCCTATCGTGGAAAACCCAACCTAGTACCAAATGCATCAAGTTGAAAGTCGTATGGAGTTTATTGCTAGCTTGATGATCATAGAATGGAGGGCTTTGGAAAGTTTAGTAGAAATGAATGCTTGACCTAAGATGATTAATCAAAAATATACTAAAAGGATAGCCCCCATATGTATTATGATCAGTCGGCCTACTTTAGTTAGTAAATTATACAAGCCTAATGACAAAATGGGAAATTAAAGGATTTGTTTGTGAAGATGAAAGATAAGGATCCGGTAGATTGGAAGGTAGGAAATGATGAGGGATATAGACTTCGGTATAGACTTTGCGTGCCATCAAGTAGAATTGAAGAATGAAATTTTAAACAAGGTGCATCGTTCAAGGATCATGGTGCATCCTAGAAGCACAAAGATGTACATGAATCTAAAGCATCAATTTTTGTGGAATGGAATGAAGAAGGGTGTTGCAATATTCGTTTCAAGGTCCCGCACATGCCAACAAATTAAGATTGAGCAGAAGACAACCATTTGGTATGCTGTATTTGCTTCCTATAGTGAAATGGAAGTGGGAAAAAATTTCAATGAATTTTATTATTGGACTCATAAGGTTGAACCAAGGGCACGATGTAATATGGGTAGTGGCGATCACTTAACAAAGCCATCTCATTTTATACCCTATAGCATGGGAGACTCAACTGAAAAATTAAGTAGAATATACTTACAATCAGATTGCATGGAGTCTCAATCACAATTGTTTTACATAGAGACTCACGGTTTACCTTTAGATTTTTCAAAAGTTTTAGAAAAGCTCTGGGTACAACGCCTAATATGAGTACTGCTTTTCATCCTCCAACGGATGGATAAACAGAAAGGTTAAATTGAGGAATAGAAGATATGCTAGGATCCAGTGTAATGGAATTTGAAAGTTCCTAGGAAACATGCATACCATTTTGACCTGGACAAATCAAGACCCATCAACCGATCACAGACCTGGAGCAGTGCTCCAGGCTGTGTCTCTCCTCCCCACGTTCTCTCTTCTCTTGCATTTTGCTGACTATTTTATTGGGTTATTAGCATGGTTTTGGTGCTTGTTTCGGATGGTTGCTTTGCTCACTCTAAAAGAACTAAATATTATTGATTGTTGCTATACATTGTTTTCAACATGTCATACCAAGATTTTTAATGCAAATTGTTTTAAATTCATTGCTTTTTTTGTGAGCTCTTGAGCTTACTATTAATTATACTATCCTCCGATTTTTGCAAATATGGATTGTAAGAATATTTACTTTAAGTAATAAAAAGTTTTATTTTAAAATTTATTAATATATGAATTTAAAGTTTATAATTATATATGGAAAGAGTGTGTGTGTGTGTATCATTATGTATCGAAAGAATTTTGTTTTAAAAAGATTGAGAATAAGGATATTAAATTCTATAAATACTTATGGAAAGTAATAATATATCTATATAGATTTTTATAAAGTAAGTTAATTATTCAAAAAAAAAGCATTGTTTTAATTCATGATTTTAGCAAAGAAATTCTATTTGTAAGATTTAAAACCTTATAACTCTTTTCTTTTATATTTGAGTTTATGGATTTTAAAGGTGATAAGTTTGAAATTAATTTATAGATAAAGCAATTTAGAAATCATTTTCTATACGATAAAATTTTATTATTTGCTTTCAAACTATAAACTATTATTGGCCTATATTGTTTTTAGCCTTTGGCTAATTATATACCAATTAGGTATTTTTGGATGATTTTTGGAATCATTGCCTTTGACCAATTATTGCTTTCACTTGTGTTTCTATTGAATTTCATGATTTTCAATGAAACAAGGAATTTTAATAAACAGTTGAATTGTCGGATTGGTATAGACAGTTCGTACAATTCTTTCGATTATAATTATAATTTGTTAAATAAAGTTTGAGTGGAATTTACTAGCTAGTAAACATTAGAATTTACTAGCTAATAAATTGAGCTACACTTAGAGTTGTACTATCTTAGGGTGTTCGGATTTCAGGTCGATAGATCCTTGAGAGATGGTAACTCGTTTTTCATCGACATGAGAGTCGACACATTTTAGAGTTGGGTAGACAGATCTCTTTCAGTAGGTCTGTTATGGTGTAAATACGACTGTCTCTTTCGGAAGGCAGATGTATCGTAGGCTATAGACACTACAACCCATCATTTTATTTTGTTTTATACAGTTAGACGTACCTCTTTCGGTAGGTAAATTTGCATAAGACAGATTAGATACACGGTTGCTCTTTTCTTTAAGTGGTGTTCCTAATTTGCAGTCTCCTTTGGTAGGCTTCCTTTCTGTGACGACCTGGATTTTGACGTGTGATTTAACGGGTTTTATTATTGAATTATTAATTTTATTAGTCGAATAAATAAATTATGATATTTAAATATCTGAATATATATATATATAAACTGAGTTAGAAAACTATGATAAATATTGAATTATAAAATCTCTAGATATGATAAATCTTATAGAAAATAAATAAATTATATAAAAACTCCACTATTTGAATTTAAGATAAAATATCCAGGAATATATATATATATATTTATACAAGCTTAGGGGTTTGATAATATACAAGTATATAAATGTG
The DNA here is from genome assembly GCA_030737815.1 of Allium fistulosum. Classification (NCBI taxonomy): domain Eukaryota; kingdom Viridiplantae; phylum Streptophyta; class Magnoliopsida; order Asparagales; family Amaryllidaceae; genus Allium; species Allium fistulosum. The sequence goes on from CM060903.1 coordinate 76,148,547, forward strand.
TGCTTCTATGAAATAATATATAAAAGTATATAAATACAAGTACATAAATATGTATATATATATATATATATGAGGATTAAACATACATAAGTATAAGTGTGTGTAAAAGTATATTATCGGCTTCGGAATTTTGGTCAAAGGAGGGCGAAGGGTTGGCGATCATGGGAAAAATGGGGGTGTGGTTTTCTAAGCGACGTGGTGGCGGGTCGGAGTAAGATTAAGGTTTTTAGCAATTTATCGGTCGAGGTGGGTTTTCGTTCGAATTCGGCGTCGAGGGTGGCGTCGGGGGGACTTGGTGGAGGGGGAAAGTAAGAGAGGAGCTGGGCGAAGCTTCAAGCGAAGAGGAGTGGGTTCCAGTGGTCGTGGTCGGCGGCGCGTGGTAGAAGTAGGTGACCGGGTTTTTGCTTGGAAATGTTGAACTACTCGATTTTGTTTTCGTGCATTGACGAGGAGGTCTGGATGATCGGGAAGGTCGAGGGTGGCGAAGGGGACTTGGGGGAGGGGTCGGCGTGGCTCCGGTTGCGTGTGCACGTGCACAGGATGTCTCTTGTGTCAGGGAGTATCTAATGGTTTATCAGTAGATAAGAGGAATTAAAGAGAGGGGAAAGGAAGGAAAGAAGGTCGGGAATTGGGTATCGGGGTTTTGGGCCGATGGGCCGTGGTTTTTAAAAAAAACAAAAAAATATAAATTACCTTATGTATCTCCCAAAAAAATCAAATTATTTTTAACTATTTTCTTTTTAGACTTTAAAGCCCTGTTTTTTTAAATATAATAACCGAGTTGTCTTATCGCCTCAACACTTGTTAACACTTATTTAATAATAAGTTGGAATTGTGATTAGTTGATGGTTAATATAAGAAAAATGATTTAAGACTTTAAATTAATTAAAACCTTTAGTTAATTTTGTATATATGTTAGATTATTAATTAATTCCAAGATTTATTTAGTAAAATAAAATAGTTTGTAATTTATTTTAATAATAAGCAAACAGGATGTGTATATAATTAAATTTGTTAAATTTAATAGATAATTGTGTGATTGGTTAATCTAGTTATGAATAGTTTAAAAATTGTTAAGTGTATTGGACTGCCTTGTTTCTCTAGTATGTATTTCATGTTATTCTGTGATATAAAATAACCCGAATCGAACAGTAAATATAAACATGAGACGTTTATTGGAAATAGATATTGTGATGGAATTTCCATGTGAATATGACATTCTGAAATTGAAATTGTTTTATTAAAAACAACTTGGCCTTAAAAGATGGCTTTGGTTTCGAAGAGACCGGGATCAGATATCAGTGTTATCCGGAACCACTTTGATCCTTGAACTACTATAAAATCTGTGCGGGTTTGATTATAGAATCTAATAGGCTGGAGTTGAATAAATAGGTAAATCTGATTAATTTATATAAGTAACTGTGTTTTGGACATTATTATAAAATCAATAGATTTCCGCAGAAGTGTTTGATTGAAATCATATGAAAACTCGTCATATTGTACGAGTTACTCTTGGTTTTCAAAAGAGTGTATAACTTAAGTATTTCATATCTAATGAGTTTACTCACGCTGGTTTCCAGCCTGACTCGGGTGTTACTTTATTGTAATGCTCGGGTCAGACCGAGTATTACAGAATTTCAGGTTAGGACGCTCTGGAGCCCAGGAGATGAGCTGGATGGCAGAGACGTATTGATTAGATTCCGCTGTGTATTATAGACTGTATAGTCAGTATATTGGGACAAGTTATTATAACTGTCCAGATTTGTTGTACTCTGATATCCTGTATGTATATTGATAGTTACAGCTTTTCCTTGTATAAAATGTTATTATTGTATATTATATTTTGTTCCGCTGCGATTGTGAGATTTCGTGTTGTTGTTTCTATTCTTATTCTACCTATTTTTTCTTTTTAACCCTAATAGTCTGGGATTTCCGGCACTCGATTGGTCGGCACTCGATACAGTGAACGTATTAGTGTCGATTTTCGGAGTCGAAAATCTTCGGGTCGTTACAGTTGGTACTAGAGTTGAAAGGTTAAGCGAGAACCTTGGCTCTGGTGGGGATTACTCATTAGAGATAGGGTTAGTAGTACCCTAGAATGAGTTGAGTGTATGTATATGAGGGCGTACTTGTTATTTTCTTATATAATGATTTTAAAAATGATTTTTAAATAATTTTTTTTAGCAAAGCTAACGAGGTTGGCTGGTCCCCTACCAGATATTATTAAAAGAAAAAAGAAAGCCTACTCAAAACATGCTTTGAGCAAGAATGAACAAAAGGGAAGAGAGAACAAAAAGAAAAATAAATAGAGCTAAACAAAACCAAGAAAAAGGAAACTAGCAGAGGGAGGACTGCAAGCACAAGGTGACAAATGACATGAAGAACCCGTAGTGAACCCCAAAGCCACCAAGAAACAACCAAGATAGGAATGACACGAAGAACCACCTTAGGCAACAGAAAAGATCCCCGAAGCCACCACAGTAGCATGACTTACCAATCCCGAAGAAGAGAAGTAAGAATGGACTTGCGTTCCTGTAACTCTATACTGATAGAATGTTTCAAGACTAACCATAGCTGAAGTTGTGATTGTTCGATGTTATTAAAACATCTCTGATTCCTCTTGTTCCAAATTATTCGAACATATTTCTTGAGACAGAAGCTAAGAAGATCACCGGCATTATCCTTCTTACGAGTTGCTTTAAGAATCTAGTCCCACTGAAAAGAAGACTGAACAGGCAAACTGGGCCATCCAAGCTTGACCATTAACCTCTCCCAAATTCGATGCAAATAGCTGCATTCAAAGAACAAGTGCTTATTACTCTCAATTTCACTTTTGCAGAAGACACACAGGTGATCAGAAACAGAGGCAAACCCTGTCAACCTGTCTTTGGTCATGATAGCATTTGATAGAACTTTCCATAGCAAGAGATTGTCAAAGGGAGTGGAGTGCTTATTCCATATGACTTTATGCCAAGGGAACTTAGGTATAAATCGAGTATTAGATAGTAAGTGATATACATGATTTATAGAGTGAGGCTTACCATCCCAGCATAACAAATCAGTTTCAGGGAAAGAATTGTGATAACTACTAAAAGTAGCCTAGAAAATTCTCAAGTTATGGTTGCTAGAATACGGAAGGGATAATTTATTGTCCACAATGAAGTCAACAGCATTCGCATTTCTACTTATGCCAAATTGATAAATTTGTTGAGGAGATAAAATGGCAGATAGTATGAGACCCTTACTTAACCATGGATCATTCCAGAAATTTTTAAAGCTTGACCTGAGAGAGAGAATTGAAGATAGGGCAGGAAGACAGAATGCAAAGAAAGAATCTTGCGCCAAATCCAGCTACAACCACAAGGGGGATCTAGAGACCAAATGCTTCTATTTCTTAAATTGTGAGTGACAGTCCATTGAACCCAAAGGCTATTTTTGTTTGAGAGAATAGAATCAAAATGTTGACTGATTGCAGCAACATTCCATCGTTCAATATTTAATATTCCCAAGCCACCGCACGACATAGGTTGCTCAATGCTGTCAAATGAGATTGGAATAGGTTTCCTATTGTGAATGCTACCGGTCCAGAAGAACCGAAGCATAGCACGTCTGACAAGTCGGAGCAGTTTTTTGGGTAACAGATAAGTTCTAGCCCAGTAAACAATTATGGAAAAACATAGAGATTTGATCAAGACGAGTCTACCGACCTGAGATAGAAATCGATTGGCCCAACTAGTGAGCATTCTAGTGATTTTGTTGTAGAGCGTACAACAGTTGGAAAAAGTGACTCTAGATGAGCAAAGAGGGATGCCCAGGTAGACCATGTCACTTTGCATGGGCTGAAGACCAGAGTAAGTTGTCATCGTAGTAGATAAGGAGTGGGGAATACCACCGAACAAGATAGATGATTTGGAAAGGTTGAGCTTTAGACTAGAGCAGGAATAGAAGATGTCAAGGGTTTCCTTAATTTTATCTATGGATTCATGAACAGGGGAAGTGAAGATCATTATGTCATCCGCAAAGAGAAGGGAAGTAATCAGAGGTCGTTTACACTTAGGATGGAGCTTTATCTCTTTAGCACGAAATCTAGCATTTAGCATTCTAGTTAAAATTTCCATTATGAGGAGAAAAATGTAAGATGATAAAGGATCGCCTTGACATATGCCTTGTTTACTTTTGAAATACCCAGCGACCTTACCATTATAATTAAGGGAGAAGGAAGGAGAGGATATGCAGATGTAAATCCAAGCAACAAATGGTTTGGGGAAACCCATCTGTGCCATAACTCTGACGATAGAAGACCATTGAACAGAGTCATAGGCCTTAGAGAGATCAAGTTTTAGCATGGCACTCGGGGTTGTATTAGCACGACAGTATCCCTTAAGAAGCTCGTGCGCAATCATCACATTATCTAAGGAGTTTCTTCCAGGCAGGAAAGTAGCCTGATTAGATGATATGAGGTCAGGCAACACAGTTTTGAGTCTGGAGGCAATAATCTTTGCTATGCATTTGTAGAACACGTTACAACAGGCAATGGGCCTGAACGATGAGACATCAGTAGGAGGTCGGGTTTTGGGAATGAGAACCAAATTAGTTGCATTGACTTCATTTAGGAGCTTGAATTTTGAAAAGAAGTTGTGAATTGCTTGACAAAAATCAGTTTTGATAATTTCCCAGTTATGAGTGAAGAACTGCACGTTGAATCCATCAGGACCTCCGCTAGAATTCTTATTCATACTAAAGAGAGAGAGTTTTATTTCATCATCAGTGACAATAGAGATTAGGAGATCAGCTTGAGACTGATTAATGGATGGGAGGTCAGTACTATCAATGAGGTGAAGGTTAGGAGAAAAGTTATCAGAATTTCCAAGGAGGCAAGAGAAGTATCTAATCAGGGCATTGTCAATATCAGAAGGAGTGGTAAGCATATCTCCATTGATGTCCTGAATTCGATATATCTGATCGTGAACTTGCTTTGCCTTAATCGCCGCGTGGAAATAAGCAGTATTGTTGTCTCCGTCAGTCATCCATTTATTATTAAGTTGTTGTCTCCTCATAGAGCATTTCATCCTTAAAGCATCAGAAAGAGATAAAAATAGGACACTTTCTTGGGCCGCAATATCGTCATCGGTTGGATTATTCTGCATTTGAATTTGAATTTCTTCTAATTTCCTCTTGATAATCTCAGACTTCAAAGTACCATTACCAAAATTGCTCTTAGACCAGCTTCTAAGAGAGTGTTTGACATGCTTTAATTTCCTGCAAAATTCAAATGTGGGGTTACCGTAACAAATGGTGGACCAAGCAACATTGATAATATCAGTATACCCTTGTTCATTAGCCCGGATATTAAAATATTTAAAACTTCTTTTCTCATACACAGCAGGGGGACCAGAGGATAGGATGATGGGGGAATGGTCAGAAAGGACAGGTAAAGGAAGATGGGCAGAAAGGGAAAGCCAGAAGGATAATGATTTGAAGTTGCAAAATGAGTGATCAATGGTGGACATGATTCTGTGCCCTGATCGACTACGGTTGTTCCAAGAATATTTAGAACCAGATTTGTTAATTGAGATCAGATTGGCATCCTCAATGGCAGTATTAAGAGGTTGAATATCATTAGGAGTTAGAGACAAACCACCCACTTTGTCGTTAAGATTCAAACCACAATTAAAATCTCCAAGGATTAGCCAGGGATGAGATTCTTGTCCGAATGTAGGAATTTGATGAAGGAAGGACTGCCTGATGGAGGGAGAGTTAGAAGCATAGACAATGGTGAGGTAGAAGGATATGGAATCAGGGATGAAAGTAGCATGGAAATGAATGTATTGAGGGGAGGAAAGGATAGGAGAAAGAGAGAATATTAGGGGGTTGGAGATCACCATGATTCTCCCATACGGGGCTTCTAGAAGATTATGATGCAAAACCCAGTTCCTATTAATGTAGTTGCTAGCTGATAAGGTAAGTTGCAAATTGAGCTTGGTTTCAAGAATTGCTACCAAGTCCAGATTGTGATTTTGAATAAGAGATTTAATGTGATCCAGTTTTTCCTTGCTATGAGCTCCGCGAATATTCCAGGAAGCTAAGTGATGTGTATTCATTAAGGATTAAGAGAGACATGAATCGTTCCTTGCTTGCTCCTTGTTGAAGGAGAGCCTTTAGATAATCTTTCATCAATGAAACATGGCCCAATTTGAATGGTAGAAGGATTAGGATTAGCAGGGTTAGTGAAGCATGTGGTAGTTACAGGAATAGATAGCTTGTCTTTCCACCCAGGAAGTTTTCCAACAAAAACGTAAGGAGAAGGAGACGATTGTAATTGGTCAGGGAATGTGTTGGAAGAGGGTAGATTAGTGGAGGAAGAAGAAGTGGGTTTGGAAATGGTTGCGGAGGGGGGATAGTTGGGGTTGATATGGGGAGAGGGGAATTGTCATGCACAGGATCATTGTGCACGTGCACACAATTTAATGCTGAAGACTGTAGCAAATTAGCTGCGGTGAGGAGCCCATTGTGGTTGTTCACATGTGAGTTAATAATAGGAGAAGCACTTTCATTAGTTTTACATTTTTCGTTTACAACTAGAACACTACTAGCACTGAAATCACCATTATGAGCATTGAGTTGGCTCCTTTCCTGTTCACCACCACTAATGTTTGCCTCTGTAGATTTTAAAAAAATCATCAGGTTGAGGGGTAGCATCATTCTCAAACTCACTACTAACATCAACAGCAGGGATATCATTAGCATAAACAACATTTTCACTGCTGCAAGGCACCTCATACCCTCCAGAAGAAACAGAAATAGTTGCGAGGGATATATCACTGTCTTGAAGCATAATACCAGTACATTTTGGAGCAATTTCTCCTTCCTCAACTGTTTCCTGATTTAGATTGTTGCCACGATCTTCAACTTCTATTTCATTCACGTCAGAAAGAATGGAGAACTTATTACTAGTTACTGAATCCACTATGTCAAGCAAGGGCTGTTGTTTGTTAAGTGGGCTAATCTTTTCTGTGTCAACAATAGTTTTAGCAGAATTATTCAGTTCATAAGAAAGATGCTTCCTGTTACTATCTTTTATTTTAAAATTCCTTGTTTTTTGCCAGCTACTTCTCTGATTTGCTACACCTTTAATATTGACCTTAAGGATAGGCTTTTTACTTATATCAGAAGCAACATTACCGTCATTATCAGGTGGAACAATTTCTTCGTGCTTCTCCCTCGAACAACTGGTGCTATCATGCCCAAATTCTTTGCAAATAGAGGGCTTCCAGAGGTAACTCACTTTGACATATTGGATACTCCCATCTAGCATACGAACAGGAAATTCATCAGGATGGCTTTGCTGAAGGGTAACTTCAACCATGCATTTTGCAAACCCAATTCGCTGCATCTTTTCAGTTGATTCATCTAGGCATAGTAATTTTCCAATTCTGGAAGATAGCCAATTAATCCCAATGTGAGACCAAGCAAACATGGGAATGTTAGATAGTTTTAACCATATGGGAACAACCTTAATTGTGCTACAACTATTCCCAATCATTGGATCCTAAGGCTTCACAATGAACAACTTGTTCCGAATTATCAAAGGATCTGCTTCAATGATTTTCCTTCTATCATCCGCAGATGAAAGATTGAAAAGGAACAGGGTGCCGTCAGATTTTACTGTGATGGAGCCTTTTAGTTTCCATACTTTTTTCAAGTGCATGATGACAGTGGTGTAGGAAAGAGGTTTGTCAAGGAAAAACCCCACGAGATGCCCACCCCATACCACGTTGCCGACATGGATGACTTAAGGCGAAGGAACGAGAACATCACCCTCAAACGAAACAGGAAGGTGAGTAGGAACATAGGAGCCGGCATTTCTTGGTTTTGATTTGAAGAGTGAGTTCCAAAGAGGAAGGGAGGGGGAAGGAAGAGCTGGGACAACTGGAGAAGGACGAAAATGGAGATCGGGGGGGAGGAGGGGGAACAGGAGCAGGCGGGTGCAAGGGATGGGACAAGGTCTACAGGGATGGAACAGTGGAAGGTATGGGGGTAGGTAAGATGGGAGGAATGGGGACAAGACAGGAACCGGCTGCCATGACAAAAAAAGTTTGTGAAAATATAAAACTTTAAAATCCAGTTGGGTGCATTTTCTCATGCTTTTTAAATAATTTTGATATATAAAGAAATAATTTTTTTGAATTATTATGGTATAGTAAGGTGATTGATTTTTGTTATTGAAATCAAATAAGATCATAAGAATTAAGTGGTAATATATATAGCCAAATAGAAATTTGGATAAGAATGAACTATACAAGTAAGTTAAGCTAGAAATGGATTCAAACCAAAAATTAAAAATTCTGGGAATTTGTAGAAGTGTTTTTTCAAAATGTATTGAAATGAAATAAATTTACCCTGATTGCATTATCAAGAAGTTATTATGGGGTATATTGTGTGTTTGGCCCAATATTGATTTTTATCGTAAAATTGGTCATTGTAAGGATGTTCATCATAGAATAAACAATGAAAAAACATTATGAAATGCTTAAGGAAGTAAAATTATCTATGTTGAATTTATAAATGTGACTTATAAATTGAAATGGATTTAAATTGTGAAGTTTTAAATCTGAGCCAGAAGAATTTTGAAATTTGTTTCAAAGTGTTGAAGGGAATAGTGAATAATATTATTTAGAATATTTTTTAAGATAGAAATCTTTGTTTTAAAACAAGAGTGTTTTGAAGATGAATTTGTTTGGATTAAAAACCCAGGATGGTTTAAAAAGAATTTAAAAGTGTGACTTGATGAGTGAATGGGACAAATATGTGTATAAATATATATATATATATATATATATATATGTAGATATGTATATATGATTTCAAAATTGATTTGAAATAAATACTAAGTGTTGAGTTCTGGAACCCCCTTAGAATGAGAGGTATAACCCAAAGAGAGATAAGTTTTTGAACTTATAAGTGGGAAGGGATATTGATAAGAAATTTAAATTTGAAGTGGAAAATTTAAATTGAGTAAGGTTAAATGGATTGAACGAATGGGAAATTTAACTTAGGGGAAGTTAAATAAGTTTTGAACGTACAACCTGCATTTGGAAGTTTTAATGTGAAATTGGAAAATTTAACTTAGGGAAGTTAAATGGGTAAAAATTGAAAAGAAAAGTATGGATTTGATAAAAGGTTGTGTATGGATAATTTCAAACAGCTTTTGAAATGAAATGGTTTTCTAATTCTAAAAATGTGGGGTGGATGCTATTGATTGGTGTTTTAGATAATTTGGATGTTTATTTACTTTGACATATCCTGCTATCATCCTGTTTGTTATTGATAGTATATATAAAACTGAGAAGTGGATTATCTCGAATAAATTAAAAAGTGGATTGAAATGATATACATCCATTCCTAAAATTAAATAGAAGTAAATCTTTATCCTGAAATTTATTTAAATGATTTTGATTCTTAGAAATGAAATTGAATTTATGGAAATGGAATCATTTTGAACTTAAGTTTAAAATGTTAAAAATGAATTTATCAACCGGAATTGTTTGAAGGGATTGGGTTTAAAAATTTGAAGTATAATTAGGTAATCAATTGAATTTCGAAATTGATTTTTTTTAAAAGATTTGAACTCTCACTCAAACCTTGAAGTAAGTTTAAGAAAGGTAAATGTAAATGAATATTTAAGATTTGGGCTCATGATTTAATTATAAGAGATTTAGATTGTTAAATTAAATATTAAAGGTTAATTTGATTTAAGTGATTAAATCAGTATTTGGAAACCGAACTCGAATTTATATAAATCGAGATGGTTGAAAATTGAAAATGGAATCGAAATTAATTCAAACTGGAATTGAATTAAATTAAATGGGAATTGTAATCGAAGTTGAAATTAATTCAAAACTGAAATTGAATTGATATTGAAATCGAAGTTGAATTAATTTGAAATCAAATGGGAATTGATTTGAATTAGAATGGGAATCGAAGTTAATTCGAATTTAATCGGAATCTAGATTGAATCAATTTAAAAGGAAGTGGAAATTGAAACTGATTTGAATTGGAGATTGGAAATTTAACTAGTTTGACTCTGCAACTATTTTCAAATAAATTATTTAATATAAACTATCTTAAACTATTTTCTTAAATATTCAAACTATTTTGGTTCTTCAAGCTATTTACTATACAAACCATTTTTTTAATACCCAAACTATCTTATACTTACTATTTAACTATTTTACAACTATTTAACTATTTTACAACTATTTAACTATTTTATGACTACTTAACAATTTTAAAACTATTCAAACTATTTTCTAAATTCAAACCGGTTAGAATGGAAATTGTTTATATTTAAATCATGGATTTCAATACGAATTGGGATAAATTGAAGTTATAACCCAAATGGAAATTGAAGCGGTCTTGTAGTGAAAGAAAAATCGAATATTGAGGAAAAATGATTTGAAGTGAAAGAGTATATTTTGAGAAATATATGGTGATAAAAGTAACGAGTAAATGGTCACTATAACTGGGAACTTATTTTCCAAGAAATAAGTAAAGTGACAAATAACTTTGAAAAGGAAATCGAACTTGAAATTTGATTTGGCATTAATGAGGTTATATATAGTGGTTATATGTTAAAAACTTTCCTTATTGAAATTATAACCAGAAGAAATGATCTTTTAAAGACATTTGAAAGATAAAGTGGAATTTATATAAGTATGAAATGGTCCGTAAATTATTCAAGTTGAAGGATAATCTTATATTTATGTGTATATACATATAAATGATTTTATATGTATATGAGAGTGGAACTGAACAGGGTTTTGGAACTCATTGGTTTTAAAGGCTTTTGGATTTTGGCAAAAAAGCAAATTTTGGGATTTTGGAAAACCAAAGTGAGAATTATCGATTTGGAAAATATCGATTTTGTGTAAATGGGATTTATATATGGTATATATAAAGTATATGATTTGAAAGATATTATAAGTGTATAGTATGAAATGTTTTGAGAATGTTATGGGGAAAAAGGCGCTCCTATTTAGAGTGGAAACTTATAGCAGGAGATCCACTGGGGGGTTCTGCCTTGAGCCCTAAGGGGGGTTCTAAATTTGGATCCCAGAGGACGTCCGGACAAAACTTTAGTTCCTGAGGATTTTGATTGGGGTAGCGTAATTCGTGGGGCGCTGGTGCCTACATTTACATTGGGATTTGTTGTGATAGCAACGTAACCTTTGTTGTAACTGCGATCTATCGTCGTTCCATAGCATAAGTCGGGTGGTAGTGATTTCCTACAATCTACGTTTGATTTCGCTGGGATAGCGACGTAACATCGGTAGATTGCGATTTATGTGGTTTGGTTCCATAGCGAAATTCATGTGGTAGTGAGTGCCTACAGTCTACACTGGTTCCACTAGAACAGTGACATCACTTTGTGTAGTCTGCGATCTATGTGGTGAAGTTTCATTTGGCAGCGTAATTCGAGGGGTGCTAATGCCTACAGTTACACAGGTTTTTGCTTTGATAGCAACACAACCCTGAGTGTAGTTATGATATGTGCAGTGTCCATGGCGAAAGTCGGGAGGTGCGGATGCCTATAGTTTTCTTATGGTTTTCGCCGGGATGGCGACGTAATCATCATGCTAACTACGACCCATGGAGGGGGTGATGATTTCTATAGCATTTTCGCAAAAATGTTTTTCAAGTATTTTCACTGGGTGTTGAAAACGGGTCTACTAAGTACTTATAGATTTTCAATCCTGCACCTGACCAACGTATGACTGAATTTCTGTGAGAACAAGGATGGACTAGTTGAAACCTCGAGTTATAAAAAGTATTTTTATATAAAGCTAGTTTGGTAGCCGTATAAATTTTAAAGTGTTTTAAAATTGTATAATTAAAAGAATAAGAGTTAAAATATTTAAAGAATGATTTAATAAGAAACATTAAATTAAATTTCTTGCTTCGTTCCTTTTCGAGGACGAAAAGTTCTAAGGGGGGAGGAATGTGACGACCCGGATTTTTACGTGTGATTTAACGGGATTTATTATTGAATTATTAATTTTATTAGTCGAATAAATAAATTCTGATATTTAAATATCTGAATATATATATATATATATAAATTAAGTTAGAAAACTATGATAAATATTGAATTATAAAATCTTTGGATATGATATATCTTATAGAAAATAAATAAATTATATAAAAACTCCACTATTTGAATTTAAGATAAAATATCCAAGAATATATATATAGATTTATACAAGCTTAGGGGTTTGATAATATACAAGTATATAAATGTGTGCTTCTATGAAATAATATATAAAAGTATATAAATACAAGTACATAAATCTGTATATATATGAGGATTAAACATACATAAGTATAAGTATATATATATATGCTAGATAAATAAGTAAATAGGTAAATATACATGTAAAAGCTTTATATGCATGAGCTAAAATGTATATAGTATTTGTAAATAGAGAAATGTAGAAAAATATATAAAATGAAAATATATGGGAATATATATATGGTAACTTGGAATAAATGTACACATAACTATACATATATATGTACAAACAAAAGGATATATACATATATAAATTCACGCAAAAATGTTGTAAACACTTTAGGGAACATAGCATTAAAGTGCATATCCTCTCAAGCACACAATACATCAAATCCAAGCATACAAAACCTTAAATCAAAGTCACACAAAATCAAGTCTGGTCAAGCAAGTTTCTGACCAAAGAAAATTAAATGAAAGAAGAATAAAACAAAAGGAAAAAAAGGAGAACAGAAGCTTGATGTGTACAACAAAGAGCAGCAGTATACTTTCTCTTATATATACCTCAGTACCTCTGCCATTGTTTCATTTTCTTCCATTCGAGAACTAGCTAAGTAAAACAAAGAAAAATATATACTAAGTCCTGCCATTTCACAACTTAAAACAAATCAAACAACTCAAGCAACAGACAAGATCATCAAAAGCAAGCTAGCAGTTTCAAAAGCATATTGTTCTCTGATTCAAAAGATTTCTGTGAGTAAACCTTCTTTCAAAAATCAAATCTTCTTTATAATATGATTATGCTTAAAGAAACAGTTGATTATGGAGTTGCATAAGAATAGAATGTATATATATGCCTGAGTATGGATGAAGTGTGAATGCATGTACAATTTTGCTTGCCTCTGTTCTTACTCCTGACATGTTCAAAAACCTTTCAAAAATCGAATCCTCCTCATCTAGATGATTTTAGGCTATGATGTTTGAAGGATATGTGTTTATAATTGAGTATACTTATTTTAAAAAATGATTTCATGGTAAACTAAAAGGTAGGGTTACTATAAAATAGTAATTACAGTAGGTAATCGAATATTTCTAGAAAATCAATTATTTTAATTCATGTTTTCGCCTACATAACTGGAATCGATTTGAGAAATGATGAATTTTGGTGGCCTTACCTTGATTTTTAGTGGTGTGGTTGTTGAGGTTAAGAGTGATGATCGGAAACTGGTCGTTGGGTGTTTTCTGGCGACCGTGAGGCTTATCGGCTTCGGAATTATGGTCAGAGGAGGGCGAAGGGTTGGTGGTCATGGGAAAAATGAGGGTGTGGTTTTCTAAGCGACGTGGTGGTGGGTCGGAGTAAGATTAGGATTTTTATCAAGTTATCGATCGAGGTGGGTTTTCGTTCGAATTCGGCGTCGAGGGTGGTGTCGGGGGGACTCGGTGAAGGGGGAAAGTAAGAGGGGAGCTAGGCGAAGCTTCAGGCAGAGCGGAGTGGGTTCTAGTGGTCGTGGTCGGCGGTGCGTGGTAGAAGTAGGTGACCGGGTTTTTGCCTGGAAATGGTGAACTGCTCGATTTTGTTTTCGTGCATTGTCGAGGAGGTCTGGATTATCGGGAAGGTCGAGGGTGGCGAAGGGGACTTGGGGGAGGGGTCGGCGGTGGTCGGCGTGGCTCCGGTTGCGTGTGCACGTGCACGGGATGTCTCTTGTGTCAGGGAGTATCTAATGGTTTATCAGTAGATAAGAGGAATTAAAGAGATGGGAAAGAAAGGAAGGAAGGTCGGGAACTGGGTATCAGGGTTTTGGGCCGATGGGCCGTGGTTTTTTAAAAAAAACAAAAAAAATTACCTTATGTATTTCCCAAAAAAATCAAATTATTTTTAACTATTTTCTTTTTAGACTTTAAAGCCCTGTTTTTTAAAATATAATAACCGAGTTGTCTTATCGCCTCAACACTTGTTAACACTTATTTAATAATAAGTTGGAATTGTGATTAGTTGATGGTTAATATAGGAAAAATGATTTAAGACTTTAAATTAATTAAAACCTTTGGTTAATTTTGTATATATGTTAGATTATTAATTAATTCCAAGATTTATTTAAAGTAAAATAAAATTGTTTGTAATTAATTTTTATAATAAGCAAACAGGATGTGTAAATAGTTAAATTTGTTAAATTTAATAGACAATTATGTGACTGGTTAATCTAGTCTATGAATATTTTAAAAATGGTTAAGTGTATTGGACTGCCTTGTTTCTCTAGTATGTATTTCCCGTTATTCTATGATATAAAATAACCCGAATCGAACAGTGAATATAAACGTGAGACGTTTATTGGAAATAGATATTTGTGATGGAATTTCCATGTGAATATGACATTCTGAAATTAAAATTGTTTTATTAAAAACAACTTGGCCTTAAAAGATGGCGTTGGTTTCGAAGAGACCGGGATCTGATATCAGTGTTATTCTGAACCACTTCGATCCTTGAACTACTATAAAATCTGTGTGGGTTTGATTATAGAATCTAATAGGCTGGAGTTGAATAAATTGGTAAATCTGATTAATTTATATAAGTAACTGTGTTTTGGACATTATTATAAAATCAATGGATTTCTGCAAAAGTGTTTGATTGAAATCAGATGAAAACTCATCGTATTGTACGAGTTACCCTTGGTTTTCAAAAGAGTGTATAACTTAAGTATTTCATATCCAACGAGTTTACTCACGCTGATTTCCAGCCTGACTCGGGTGTTACTTTATTGTAATGCTCGGGTCAGACCGAGTATTACAGAATTTCAGGTTAGGACGCTTTGGAGCCCAGGAGACGAGCTGGATGGCAGAGACGTATTGATTAGATTCCGCTGTGTATTATAGACTGTATAGTCAGTATATTGGGATAAGTTATTATAACTATCCAGATTTGTTATACTCAGATATCCATTATGTATATTGATAGTTACAGCTTTTCCTTGTATAAAATGCTGTTATTGTATATTATATTTTGTTCCGCTGCGATTGTGAGATTCTGTGCTGTTGTTTCTATTCTTATTCTACCTCTTTTTCTTTTTAACCCTAACAGTCTGGGATTTCCGGCACTCGATACAGTGAACGTATTAGTGTCGATTTTCGGAGTCAAAAATCTTCGGGCCGTTACACTTTCTATGTAGCGGGTCTCTTTCGGTAGATTGTATGTCGCTGTATTAAACTGATGGATGACTACCATTATTATTTTATTTAGTGATGATTATTTCTTTAAAGATTTGTGATTAGATCTTTCAATATCTTTTCTTTTGGCTCTGAAGAAATTTTGATTTGGTTATCTACTTTGATGATAGTCCATTAGAGACTTGATATGGATTTATGAAAGGGTGAATAAGATTGAGATGTCTTTTTATGATTTTGGTTTCAGGCATATTTTAATTATGACTTGTTATTCATGTTAAGTCATAAAATTATGATATCATTATCTCCTTTCTTTATTAGATATGGTTGACCCGTTTATTTCATAAATACTTGGGTCAGGCCGAGACTCTACAGGTACAGGGACTCATTGACCTTTGGATTTGGGCTAGCATTGAAGTAGACTATTTTGACCGTTTTAATTTACTTCATACTTATGTATTTTGACCTTTAGGAGTTATGTCATGTATATTATCCGTTGTCGTTGTGTACTCGATACAGTAATTTGGATATGATGTATATATTATGTGGGTCTGGTCTTGATATTTTGTAGACTCGCACTTTATTATGCATATGATGTATACTATTCCACTTTGATATGTAATTCTGATTCTGATTTATTTTACATTATATACTGTTATAAATATTTTAGTCGATGTATTTATTACTTTATATTAATTCTGTACACGTTAAAATTTTCAGTTCAGGTCCTAAAAAGGTAATAAAGACGTGTCGGTGTTAGTATAAAGATATATTCATATTCGATCGCCCTTAACCAATCGTATTCTCCGTATTATAAGAAAATATTACTTGTAATGTCCTTTTATAATATGGATATCTCGGTGGGGTCGTTACAAAAATTGCCACCCAAATCTATAAGACCATTTCAAATTAATGAAAGAATAGGTAAAGTTGCATATCGACTTGCATTACCTGAATAATTATCAGATGTTCATAATGTTTTCAATATATCAATGTTATAAAGTTATATTCCTAACACATTGCATGTGGTTGATTTGAGTGGCATTGAAGTTAAGAAGGGTACCTCAAATTTCAAACGACCAATCCGAATTTTCGATGGAGAAGTCATGAAATTACAGACAAAAGTAATTCCTTTCGTAAAGTTCAATGAAATGGTCATAACGAAAATGAGACATCATGGGAACTTGAATCAGAAATGCTTAGATTATCCAGGGTTATTTGAAGTCTAGATTTTGAAGACGGAATCTTCTTTTAATGGGGGTAGAATGTAAGAACCTGATCAACTTACTTTCTTGTGTGTTCGTAAAAATTGTATATCAAAATGAAATGATATTATAATAGTTTGAAATATGAAATACTAAATTACAACCTTGTTTCAAAGACCAAAAGGTAATTTTGTCGCTTGATTGGTTAAAAACGATTAGGAAATAAAATACCAAAATTGTGTTTGAATAGTTCGAAAATGAGAAAATAATGGTCCCGACCTTATAAAATCTTTTAAATTTTTATTTACAATCTTTCAAATTCAAAATTTAACATTAGTAGGTAGGATCGCATGAAAATTCCATACGAAAAAAAAATGAGGTGGTATCTAATATGGCATTTAAAAGAGGGGGTGACACATAGGCTAATTGTGAGAAAGCTTGTAAAATCACCTTGTTTATCAAGATAACAACTAAAGGGGAAAGTGTCCTTGCACTAATATTTGCACGCGATAAGGAGGACAAGTATCCAATTTAAAATGAATAAATTGGCCTTGAAGAAAGGCTATATATAGGATCATAATTCCATTTGATTTCCATACTTCCAAAAACATGAAAACTAAACTAGAAACTATAATCATTAAGGTGAGGAAAACTATCTAATTTCAAAATTTCAAGTCATTCCATGAAGTGGTGTGTGACTTATAAAATGTTTAATCTATAGGTTGCATTATTTTAACCCCTTTTAGTATTATAGACATATCTTATGTTGTGCTTAATATTTTGACCTCAACCAAGTGCTACTGAAATATATTTTGATGACCTATAACTTTCATGTTAACCATCATTAAAAATACAATGATTCAAAACCTTGCAGCAGTGTGAAATTTTGAGGTTTGAATTAAATCGGTAGACCCTATTTTAACCCTTTGGTCTCGACTTCATAACTCTTGATTTACAAACCCGATTGGTAATTAGTAAAATTGTACATAAAAATATTATTATCGATTTAAACTTTGTCCTTATGACCATTGGCAAATTTAGAGAATAAATGATTCAAAACTTGTTTTCGCCTGAACTATGTATAATACTAAAAGCCAATTTTTAATGGAGTTTAAAGTACCATGTGGCGACCCGCAGTTCCGTACCCCTTGAGTTGATAATAATTCACCCTTGTTCAACCCAAAATTGTACGAAAGAGCGAATAACTAGGGTAAAGAAGAAGAAAGAGATAGAAGAAAATAAACAACAACACAGAATCTAACAATCGCAGCGGAACAAAATATAATATATAATAACATATTTTTATACAAGAGAATCTGTAACAGTTTGTATACTTACAATCATCAGAGTACAACAACCCATAAATCAATATGGACAGTTATAGTAACTTGTCCGCATACAGCAGAAATATTAACTAAGTACGTAGATACGTCTCTGTCTTCCAACCCATCTCTTAGGTTCCATAGCATCCTATCCTAAATCTATAATACTCGGTCTGACCCGAGTATTATAATAAAATAACACCTGATTCAGTCTGGAAAACCAGCTTGAGAAAACACACTCAATTTGAATTATTAGAGTTATCAAATCCTTTGAAAAAACAAAGGTATCTCGTAAGACCGTGTCACACATAAACACGACGGGTTTTTACCTTACGATAACCAAAACGTTTTATATCAAAATCATCTGATATTATAATAGTGTCTAGGTACAAATACTTATTCAAATAGCCAAAAATTCCAGCATACTAGGCTCTACAAACAAAACCGTAAAGGCTCGTATTGGAGAATGGATCCCATACAATGACTGGGCCACTGGGGTACCGTCCATCACAGTACACCTCTAGAAAAATGTACCGAGGATCTCACTGGGATCCCTTGCTACACAAGACCGTCCTATCCCTAACTTAGATAGACCGAATATGTTATCACTCCGGGTGTTCCCACCCTTAAAAATCGAGCGCTCCCTTTTTCATGCACAACCATATCCATAGTTTATATATTTCCGAGGATATCTAGAAAAGTGATAACATACCCTAATTGGGTGCGACCCACTTAGCCTTGTGCATCTGCTTGTTTTAGTCATTACCGGTTAATGAGGCTTGAGGCTAAATGTTACCATTCAAGAAAAATTTCCACTTAGAATGCTCATCGTCCTCCAATGATGATGTTCTGATAGCATTCATCCATACAAGTTGTCTTGGGTCCGGACAAACCGAATCACCGTCTTCATCATCTTCACGATATTCATTCGTAACGTTCAAACCGGATCGAAGTGGTTTTCGGATAATTAAATCTGATCCCGGTCCCTTTGAAACGATTAACGAAATTGGCCAATATTGATAGTCGGTTATTTAACCATCAATAAAACATCCATAAGCAGTCACTGGGCCTTATTATAAATCTTTCCAAAATATTTATTTTCAAAATATCTTTATAAGATATATCAATTCCTTCCAACATTTGAAAATAATTTCAAATACTTAAATCCATAACAGGATATTTCCAAACCATCTTAACACTTAGAAATATTTCCAAATTTCCATTTTTATACTTAGGAAAATATTATAAGTCTTATTTTTCAAAATCTTTTCAAATATCAACACTTAAGAGAATATTTCGTAACTTATCTCATAAGTCTTTGGAATCACTAATAAATTCCCTTTTTCAATTTTCAAAACCCAGTATACTATTTATAACCCCATTGAACAGTTTATAACTTCTTTTATGAAATCAGATTTCATTTTCAAAATTCCCATATTCAACATTTTGAAATTCCATTTCCTCCAAATCCCTTATAGAATTACTCTCCTCAAAATCATATCCATTTATATGCCTCATTTACGAATCTCGAGAGAATATATAAATAAAATTATCAATCACTTCAAACTCTATATATATATAATAAGTATTTAAAAGAATAATAATTTATTTTTGAAACATGTCCAAGTAATATTTTTTTTTAAATATCGAAAACACTTTATGACATCAATAACTTATTTTTAGATAAACAAATAAATTTTCAAAGCTGATTTTAAAAGTTAGAATTTACTAAAATAAATACTTAATATTTGAAAATCTACTAACCGAAGTATTTCAATCCTAACTAGTTTAAAATTCCATAGTTTTAAAAATAAAATTCTCCTTTTAAAAATAAACTTAACTTCTTAGAATTAAAAATATATTTTTAAAACCACAATAACCAATTCAATTTTATAAATTCCTCTCGAATCACATCACATCACTTCCATTCCGATCTCCTTACTATTTTCACTTTTCAAAAATAGTATCCACTATTTTTCTCACCCTATTTCCATATTCTAACATAAATTCTCCCTGTAAACTTATATTCCCAATCTATCATCTGATATCGGTTTTCCTTATTTATAAACATCGTTTATAAATTTTATAACTCCTTTGAGTTTCACTTTTTATAAAACTAATATCATTTATAAAATTTCATTTTTATAAATCCATTACTTTAATAATTCCATTTATTTTTTTCTTCGAATCTATTTTTAATATTGACTTCAACTCCTTTTCATAATTTTAGAATATCCTTTATAAATTCTTTTATATAATTCATTTTTGAAAATCTCTATCTTAAACAATTTACGAATAGTTAAGTACAACTAAAACAAACATTTTTTTCCAACTCAATTTCCTTTAAAATAACCCAAATTCTAATATAAATATTTTTATATCCAAAATTCTTTTTACTCCTTCAAATTCAAAAATAATATTTATGGTATTTAAAAATACCAAAATTTAAGGCCAGTGCTACTATAGCATCCAATAATTCAAATTACAACAATAATCTATAACAGATTATCTACACACATCACATATCACCATATATGAAGAAAAAACAATATATTTAAGGAATCCAGTTGGATCCCTCCAACCTGTTTCCCTGCATCCACAGATCTTAATACAACATAAAAATACCAATCCCACTTCGAGGGGGATATCGCGGTATATAGGGTCATCCGCTATTATGCGGGGCGCATAGGGTCTCATCCACTATAATGTTCGGGAATATCACTCCAACTACTAATATATATACTACTATATATATAATATATCATTCAACTGATAATAATAAATTATCAATTCATCCAATCATTCAATAAATAAATTCAAATATTTTTCAAATAACACTAATTATCCAAATGAGTGAGATTTACTCACCTTCATTTTCCAAATTGCCAATCGACGTAATATTTATATTTTTCTGCACCAATTCCGCAGCTACGAATCCTATACGACCGATTCCGTTCGATTGAACCTCGCATAAATAAATTTCGAATAATATAAATTAACGGTTACAATTTTAATTAAAATTAATCAACTAATTATTTAATTCAAACCAATTATTTGTTAACGCATTTTTTCTTCTTTTTTTTGTTCATATATCCCTTTACAATAAGTTTAAACATGATTAACATTAATTAAAAATGCTTTTGAAATAAATTACCTTCCTTCTTCACGTTGCAGGCAAACCAACCGAATCCAACCCTAACTCGAAGTCGTTCGAACCCATGCTGTCGCCCTCTCCCATCGCGAACGCCCAGCCTATCATCGCACTCGATCAACCGAGCTAAACCCTACCTGCGATTTCCGCCTTCTCCTTCCCAAGCTTCGCGACTGCAACTCATCGCGAGTGCGCCATCATCTCGCGCGTACGCCCAAACCCCCCTTTTCTTGACCGCGTCCTCACCGCCTACGATTTGAAATCGAACATAAACCATAGCTGATGAGTGTGACTGCCTCACTGTCGACCATCGCCTTCGAGCCCAAGCGATTCGATTCCCTCGTCTTTTTTTTCTTTTAAAATGGATCGATATTTTCGTGAATTTGAAATGAAAGAGGAACGCGATTATAACAGGAAAGAGGGCGGCTTCCTGGGTAAGCAACTAGTTCGGCACAGAGTTAGGCTCGAGGTTTAGACTTTCTTCCCTTTTTTAATAATATTATATTCAAATATCTCGTTAATAACAACCTAAAACTTTGAACTCCTATCAAGGCGTGCCGCTAGGCATTTATAATGTTATACCCCTATTCCGAACACAATGGAAAAGGTTTCGAGTCCTAATTCGATCGTATGGAGAAGATAGCTTTTTGGACCCAATTATTATATTAGATTTCGATATTAACTTCAACGCATTTCTATCCCGTACGATCAAACAATAACTCCAAACGCTACAAAATTTGAAATCTGATAATAATACATTATTATGGATTCAATAGAACTGGTTTCGTCGAATTTCGAGACTATGCCCCAAATTGCTATTTTATCGCTTCGATAAATTCGACGATTTCAGAAATTTACGAAATCGCTTGAAAATCCAGTTTTAAAATCTTACTAACTAAATTATAATTCCAAATCCAATATTTAAACCATTTAAATATTTAAAATCAAACGACGAAAAATCCGGGTCGTTACATACCATTTCCTTCCAAAAACCATAAACTATGTATAATACTATAAGCCGATTTTTAATGAAGTTTAAAGTACCATTTCCTTCCAAAAACCATAACTTTTGAACTATACACCCAATTTTGACCTCATAAAATATGTATGAAAGTTCTTTTTATTTACTAAAACTTATTTTCTGTAAACATCAAATAAAAGTGGAAATACTTCAAATATTTTCCATTCTATAAACTAAAGGGACTGCCCTAAATAAGGCAGGACTATCTATTTTGAAATCGGTATAACTTTTATTTCTTTAATCTATTTTGGATGAAACAAATTATGTTTAAAAGTTTATTTCCTCTTCTAAAAAAATCATATATAGTATTTTGCTAAATGGTAAGTTAAATAATTATGGGATTTCTGCGAATTGAGTTATGGTTTTTATAGTTGGAATGACGATATTTTCAATAATACCCTAGTGTGTATGGTTGATGCTTCTATTCTTTGAAAGAAAGAATAACCAATATTGGTTTATGGTTCTAAAGTATTTTGAAGAATACTTATATATGTGTGCGTGTATATATAAGAAAATATTTTTAACTGGAAGATAACTTTGTTGGCTTTCAAACGAATGTGGTAAAAGACAAAAAATCTAGGATAATGCATTATTACTTTGTTTCCATACCGTGTGTTTTGAGGTAGTTTACATCCATATTGCGTGTTAAAACACCATCCAGGATCTTATTCCCTACTCTATGCTTATATTAGATCCATGCGTAGTCAAATTGATTTTGACATGGATTTCAGATTGGTTATATTCCCAGTTTACAAAAGATATCTATATATGTCGAATTAGTTTTAACAAACATGTTCAATGAAAATTTACCTATTTTCCTTGCATAATATGTGTTTGATACACTAACATATGGTTTGGATATCTTGAATAATTTTGTGACATAGCATGATATTTAGGTTAAATAACTACCATATTAGGTCAGTGTTGCTCATGATGCTACATATAAACATTTTAGGTTTGACTAAGAAAAGTAAGAGTTTGGGACTTTTCATAAAACCCTAAAGCGAAGAATTTTTCATGGGTTTTATTTAGTTTAGTAAAATTTGATGTACACATATGCATAAAGTCGAAAACTAGACCCTATGTGAAATATATTATAAAGTAAGTATGAATATATAATATTTCTTCTGTTTGAAATCATTTGCTCTGGATGATTTAATGCTTTGGCATTTTTCCTTGTGAATTTTGTCGGTAGCACTCTCAAATTTGACCAAAACTGTGGGAGCGGTGTTATAGAAAAAAAATTAAAAATGCGGGTAGATTGAATGATAATTTTTTATTTAACATGTTAAAGTCAAAACAAAATTAAATTTATGGTGGATCAACTGAATGGTTACATGGATATAAATAATAGTTTCTGACTATTATTCATTGTTTTGAAACATATACCTAAATTAAAAGTTTCATTTGAAACAGTATTGATGCATGTATTAGGTGAAAATTTTAATAATGCATTGCTTCTGGAATCTACGTACAAGTGAATAGCTACAATTCTGTAAGATATTACAATATGATGTATCATTATTCATGATATACCAAAATTTAATTTGAACAAAAATCAAAAGCATGCATGGATCACTACTGATTAGACTTGTGTTTACTCTTAATTTCTTGAAGCACTAAAGTCATCTACTAAAAAATGAAGCAAAATCTATTCTTTTTTAAAAATACCGACATTGCAAATCTGTGTCCTTCATAAATCAAAATTAATTATGTTTAAATAAGTGCGGTGAAGGATTTGGGAAAGTTGTATACTTAATCTGATGTTATAAAGTATATTAAAATTAAGGGTTGAAACTAAAGGAAATTTAGTGTTGGAAATAAAGAAAAGTAGCGGTGCCACCTTAGCAAAGCATTTTCGCCACATACTATACATACGAGATTTTTTGGCACATGCAATGCACGTGCATATAAAAAAACCTATACACGATGATATAAAATCGTTAAATTTTATTCTTTTACATAGTTTTGGTAAGTAAAAGTTCAAAATTATAAAGAAAAATATTACGTTGAGATTAGAATTTGAAATTCTGATACATTTTATGTATAAAAAAATTCATTTGGAAATAATTGTTACTTTTAGCGGGATTCGGACTCTTGTTAAATTTTAATTTTTTATATAGTTTTGATAAGTAAAAGTTTGAAATTATAAAGAAAAACATAATGAAAATTACATTGAGATTAGAATTTGAACTTTTGATATAATTTTCGTATAAAAAATTTCATTCGGAAACAGATACTTTTTTTGTTTTGTGCAGGATTCGAATTCCTGATCTCTTATTTTTATATAAGAGCATTCTTTTTGAACTTTGCAATCATACCAAAAAATTGCAGCTCTATTCCAATTATTATATTAACTAGCATGGAACCCGTGCTTCGCACACGGGCACACGATGGAACATTTTTTCAATGGTTAGAAGTACTTGTTTAAACCATGTAATAAAGTTATTGATAGTTCATTATTTCATTTTATAAGGAGTTTTATGATGATATCATAGATGTCACTGTAAGTGGCTGAGAAATAAAAATTTGACATTATTTTCCCAAACATTAATAGAAGTGGAATATGTTCATCCATTTAGGTTATTGGTAGTTCAGTATTTGGTTTATAATGATATAATAGATATCATCGGTCCTAGACAAATTTTGACGTTGGTCTGTCAATAAATTTAGATTTTGTGCATAAATAATTAATCAATTGTGTAGCAAATTGGATAAAATGAATAGCAGTAAATAGAATTGAAAATTTGAGTGTAGAGTGATAAATTTGCACATATGATAGACTAAATGTAGTGGACATGCTAATACATAGGCTAAAATAATTTGTAGGGATAGAGCAGTCATGACACAAGCTGACATACATCGTGATAAATAAAACATAGTAAAACAAAGTAGAAATGTTGATTTGTAATGGTGGATGATATTTGAACTACTTGTTGTTGAACTCTCAAATTTCCTTTTTGCATATGTCTACATTCTTCGCACTGGTGCAACCAGAGATGATTTCCACTTCTTCTACATCTTGAAATCAGTAATGTACTACAAGTATGTATTCCCACTATCAAATATATTTCTTATTTAGTATTTTACCTATGAGTTTGTTGGATAAAACTTAAGTTGTTTCTAACATGTATAAATATGTGTTTGGGGTTGATTCTGTTTGAGTATAACAATGGTCTGGTGATGCCTCTTCTGGCTCCCATCCTGACTATTTTCGAGGACGCTGTTGGAATTAATTTTGTTGGTATTGATATCTTGGTTCTCATCATACTATGGAAATAAAACTGTTTGAGATGGTATTCCTCCACTAGTTTTGAATTATACATAATAAATGGGTTGTGGCATACCTCGCTTTTATATTCGCATCTGCAGCATTTAAGGAGCATTTAGTTGTCACAGATGCATCATTGTCAGTACCTGTATTATGGTAAGTTTGAGTTGTCTAGTACAATAAAAGAGTATACTATGTATGTCAACAAAATAAATAAAATTTATGTCATTTACAATATTGTATGTATCAAAGATAATAGAAATTTAACTAAAGAAAAAAATAGCACTTGACTGGTCTAAAACTACTTTGGTATTTTTTACAGTAAAAAAATAATAATATTTTTCTAAGTTTTTCAGTCTGAACTCAAAAATTACGTCAGTCCACACAACTTTATCAAAAATGTTTTAACCTTTATTGGCTCATTTTCTTGTAAAATAATATTTAAATAATTATTAGGCTCTAAGATAATATTGTTTATAGTTATGATACTACAGTTGTAACATATAACTTTATGTTGTAAAACAGGTTTGTAATTGTCAGTAGTCGAAAATACATATGTTTTCTTGGAGAAGTTGTAAATTACCAATGAAGATGAAATTGTACACTCAAAAGCACCATGTAATATCAAAAACATTATAAGTAGACACATTGCTGAAGACATCATTGGGCACAACCTTGCTACTTAGTTATCAATGTTCAATAATCATTTACAAATAAAAATTAAGAGATGATCATTATTTTTGTAGTCATATTTTAGTAACTTACTAATTAATCATCCAATGTGATTAATATTATTTCATTGAAAAATGAAGATAATTTTTTTGACTATACACAACTATGTTTACATATATATATATTATATGTATGTGCATATATAAATATATGCATATGAATATCTCTGTGTGTGTAGTGTGTACATATATTTCTGTGTGTGTTCATAAACTCCAAAAGAAAACTCCTGAAGGGGTCTACTGTGAACATGTAAGCTTACTTACAATTTTCTAGGTTTAGAGAATTAAAAGTAGAAATTTAGAATAATCTAGGTCAAACACTTTCGTTTTCAAGTTAAAGGAAATATAATTTTGATGAGCATGCCAATAACAGCTTTGTCAAAATGAAACATAAACTAATTGCTAGTCATGCATTAATACCAGAGGGTGTAGAAAATGCAACTAATTGATTTCTTCCTATACACTTTGATTCTTCATAAGTATCTACAGTAACTATTATATTTGTTTGGTTGCAAAAAGATTTATAGCAATATATTATTATTTGAAACAAAAACGGAAATATAGTTTTAGTAAGTGTTCATATAAGTTTGTAGTGTGTGTATGTAAATGTGTGTGAGATGTAGATAAGGAAGTTATTTGTGTTTTTCCTTAGGACAAATTTTCAAACAATGCTCGACCAAAGAACTATTTGTGCAAATAGGCTTAGCGAAAAACTAGTTGCAAAAATAGACCTCGTTTTTATATAGCTTGCGCAAGCTATATTGTTTATAAAAAAAATATGTAGCTTGCGCAATCCATATTTGCGCAAGCTGTATATTTATAGCCTGCGCAAATATGGATTACGCAAGCTATAAATTGGGCTTCAAAATTCCAAGAAGCACAGAATCTATCCCCCACTTCTCAAATGCCTCTCCTACTCAAAATCCATCTCAATCCCCGTTCCAACCCAACTATTTTCTCAACTTAAACCTCCAATTTACATTAATCTCAAGTATACTTTGAAGTAATAAATTATTTTAGCTCTAAATGGAAGGAACTTCTTCATCCATGGAAATTAGAGGTAAAAAAATTTGTTGAAATTGATGTTAAATTAACAAGTGATTGTTGTTGGTAATGGTATTAAGTATTGTTGGTGTTGTCGATGACAATTACCGCCTATTGTTGTTTCCATAGTTGAAATTTTAGTTATTGATAAATCATTCCAAAAACCCTAGTTGTAAAATTTATTTTTGAATAAATAGTTGGGTGATAAATATATTGTAGAATTGCTTCCCGGACCCAAAGATAGAAGTGTTCTTTATCTTCAAGATCATCATAGAAGTCGAAATGATTCCCTTATGGAGGTATTTATTTTATACACTTTGAATTATTGTTAATCCACAATGCAAATATGAATTACTAATTGCAATTCCTTATTATAAATTAGGATGTAGAAACAATTAAACTTTGTGATCATTCAAGCAAGCTTAAAGAAATAGATTTTAAAGATCTTAGGTTGGAACAAAACCTAAGAATAGCCGGGTATTGAAAAGCAATGTAAGTTGAATATATTAGACTAGATCATCATCTCATTATAGCATTGTGTGATAGATGGAGACCTGACATAAATACTTTTCATTTTAGAGTGGGAGAAATGACTGTAACTCTAGCCGATGTTTACTTTTTGTTTGGTCTAGGCACAAACGTTTTCCCAGTATGTTTACAAAATTTGGACGTTGATTATATGGAGTTGTTTCATAATTTGCTTGGTATATTTCCACCAAAAGAGACAGTAAAATCTAAAAGTGAGCTAGCAATGACTCGGTTTAAAAGTGAATTTTCTGAACCACTAGCTGAAGATGCGACGGATTAAGATATACTTCATCATAGTCGTGCTGTTATCTTGTACTTTTTAAGCTGTCGTCTTTTTTCAAATCATTCAAAAGGTATATTGAATTTGAAATTTTTTCCTTTTATGGTAGATTTAGAAAATTGTGGTTACCATTCATGGGGTAGTGCTATACTTTGTTTTCTGTACAGTGAGTTGACAAATGTTGCTTTAGAAAAAAGAAAAGTTTTAGGTGGTTATGCAACATTGTTGCAAATATGGTCTTGGTATTATATTGCTATTGGATGACCTAAGTTAAGAATTCCTATGGATTTAGATCCTTATCTTTTGTTTGGGTGCAAGTGGAATTGTGCTAGGAGTTGGTGTGAAACTCCCAAAAATGTACAATTTTACCGAAATTAATTGGATTTGTTAGCGGATGACACCATGACCTGGGAACCATATTCTTTGTTAGTTAAATTTGGGAATCCTGACGTTGAGTATATGTATGAGGGTTAGATCGCTAAGAGTAGACTAATTATTTTTTTGGACTTTGAATTATATGCTACGGACCGAGTGATGAGACAGTTTGGGTTTGACCACCAACACATTCCCAATCACATAGTGCCATTAGACCCAGAACCCAGTAGGTGGATGGGTCCTTCAGGAAAGTATCGCTTTATGGAATTCAAGAATTGATCGTACCGAACGAGCACATAATCCTCCAACACCATTGAGTGAGTATGAGTATTGGTATTGGCAAATAACTCGCCGTTATATTTTGAAAAAGCCGGCTAGGAAATTGGTTGCTTACATTCCCCGAGCTCCACTAGAGCGTGATGTGGTTAGTATTTTAATTTATAAATTTGATTATCCATACTTTTAGATCATATTCATTATTACATTGTTTTGTATTTCGCATAGGTAAGCGGGATATATAGCGCTTTGGATGTGGTTGATGAAATTGAAGATAATCATATGGAGCCAGAGGGGATGAAAACTAAATGTATTGACTTACGATGTATATTTGATACGATTCTAGGTATAAACAAGTTAAGAAGGCTAGCAAGACCTTTGCGTATTATAGAAGAATAACAACATACTGGGAAGGAGACACATACAATGACAGAGGAAGCGAAGGAAGGTCAAAAGGTTGAGGAGGAACCACATATAGAAGTAGAGGGAACACATAATGTCGGGGGAGAAATTCATCCTCAATGGCCTATTTGGAATGAAGGCGAACAACAATTCAGGTATGTTGGTTAACCAACTTTAAAGCGAAATGAAGAGTGGTTGTAGTGGGAGAGATAACAAGAGGAAATAATTTTCAGTCCTACTCAAGAACAAGAAATACTTGTTTCCACCTTTGACGAATCCCAAAGTTCAGCTCCAATCACCTATAAAAGGAAGAAGAAGAAGAAGAAAAGAGACACGCTTCTTGCGGTTAGAAGGCTTTACGATTGAGTGGTTTTGTTGTTCGGACGATATATCATGTTGATGTTTATTTAGTTGTTTATGTAATTGTTGATGTTTATGTGGTGTATGGATGGTATATTTTGTTCAACTTCAAGTTGGGCTTGGTATGTGTGTTGTTTTGTTGGAACATGATCTTGATATGTAATGTTGATGGTTTGTGTTGATGATATTCAGTTGTATTGATGATAGTTTGTTGTTCGTATTGGCGTATTAATGATATTACATTGATGGAATGTTGATGGTTTGAGGATGTTATCTAGTGGAGGAAGGAGAAGCAGGTCATTGTCTTTTAGAACACTAGAATATAACTTGCGCACTTTTAAAATGCATAAGTTATATTTGCGAATATAGCTTGTGCATTTCAAAATTGCACAAGCCATATTCTGGTGTTCAAAAAGACAGCGACCTGCTGCTCCATTCCCACATATTTACAACCTCAAAACTCACCGCTATGCCACCAATACAACACCATATAATGAAGTTAACATCTTATATCACGAATTAAACTCCATATTGCTACAACAAAGAAAACGAGAATAGAGTTCAACAATTCTTACATTGAAGAGAACATTAGAGTTCTACAATTCTTAAAACAAACAACAAGACTAGAATCCAACGTTTCTTATATATGCAACAAGAATTAAATACAACAACTCATACATAGGAAACAATTCAATGAGGACATGATTTCTTCTTATGGCCAAAAGCACCACATTTGCTACATCTATCATGACCGGATGAAGATGGTGGATCCATGAAACCTATAATTCAAGCAAACCGTGGGCGTCCTGAATTTCTGTGCACCGATGGTAGTTGTATAGTAGGACCTTCGTAGACATCGCAATGACGGCTATCAGGTACAGAGTGGAATAAAGGAGCATAAGCAGTGGTATACTTAGCCTTGTGTACCACGTTGAGATTAAGTCAAAATACGCTCTATTCGCACCACCTGACCCACATGAACATGCTGCTAATACATGGGAGCACGAAAAATGATCTAAAGTTGGCATGTTGCATTAACACATGGCGACATTATCATCGATATTCATCATATAATCAAACATATGAACATCTTTCACATGCCATTCTATTAAGCTATATCTCTCCATGGACAAGAGCCTTGATTCTTCCATTCTTCTCTTTGCTAATGCTTCACACTTCGATGTCAACTGTGAGGTCCGCTCTTCTCCTTGAGTTCGACGTTCGAAAAAGTAATGGTTTAATCGATGAAACGTACGTGCAACAATGATCTAACAGTAAATTCCTAGTTCCTTTCAGCACACTGTTAAAGCTTTCAGAAACATTAGTTGTCATCATATTGAATTTTACGCCACCATTGTGACAAAGAGTCCAGCTTGATTCTTGATTTTTCAAACTTCTTTCAATCCATGCATCGGCTTCTCGATTTACAGCCTTCAACTGTTTTCTTTGTTCATTATATTTTACAACCGCTGATGCTGTGGCAGATGCATGTATCAAATTTTGTAGCTCATCCATACCAAACCCTGCTTTTTTGAAATTTTCTTTAATATGACGAATACAATAGCGATGATGATATTCGATTGGCCAAGCTTGTTTTAGCGTATGTGGTTCCTTTCATACGATCTGAGATAAATGTAATACATCGGGTACGTACAGATAGAATATAATTCCATATGCAACAAATAAACCAACTCCATGTTTGCTAAGACTCTATTTGTACAATAGCAAAGGCTAACGGAAAATGACATTGGTTTGTGTCTACACCAGTAGCTACTAGTAATGTACCCAGATACTTTTCGTATAAATGAGTGCCATCAATAAACAGTATAGGTCGACAGTGATGAAACCATCGATAGAAGGTCTGAAATCCCAAAAAGCACCATCAAAAACACCACGACTATAATAACGTCATATACGGTTTCAGGGTTGGTACGTTGCACGGCTCTAAGATATTTTGGCAATTCTTCGTATGAAGATTCCCAATCTCCATAAATTAGTGCAACCGCTTTCTGTAGTCCATGCCACGCTCGAGAATAACTCACTTTTATATGAAACATATGACAGTGTCTCTTGAACTGTTCTTACAGTCATATTTGTTTCAGCTTTAATCAAGGAAAGTATTTTGCTACATATAAACTTTGATGTTGCATGTCAATGGTTTGAGTTGACGATTGCATTTAAACAAGTGTGATCGCCGCCATATGTTGTTATTTTCCACCAATTTTGAGATTTTCTCACCGATAGGGTAGCATGCACTCTCCAAGGACATGTTTCATCCACATCACAACGAACCGTGTATTGATTTGCACACGATTTCAGTACTTGAAAAGAAACTGAACATTTAATCGCTCATCCACATAATTGTTCAATGAGCTTCTGATTACTTTCAAAAATTAACCCAACTCGTGGTCTTTTTTCAGCACATTCTCTTCCAAATACTTCCACTTCTAATTGGAAATTATCCATAATCGATTTCACCATCATTGTCGTAGTGCATAAATCATCGGTTAGGGAATCTTCATATGTGATTTGCTCATCTTCGACATTACCATCATCAGCATGCTGACTGTCTTCATATATGATTGCATCATTGTTAACCTACATTTGATCGACCCAAGTTCTATCTACATCATACGCACAAGCTACTTGCATGATATCCAATTGCACTTCGCTACCGTTTACAATATCAACATGATCATCGTCGTCGTCGTCAGCACAACCAATGAATGCTTCTTCCGCTACATTTATTTCGACACTACAAATACAAAAAATAAAGGTAAGAGTAAATTCCATGAACTTTCCCAATGCTTGTGATTGATTTGGATGTATAGAGTTATGCCCCATATTTTGTGCTTGACTTGAAGATACTCCAACCATTCCGCTATACCTATGCGATAAATTTGTAAACTCCGCGCCTTGATGACTTGTTAAATAAGAAGAATATGCCGACCATTGTGTTTCTAGAAGCTGTATGGTGGATACATGCTCATCCATAGAAATTACAGACTGATGTGTTTCTACCACATTAACATGGTTTGCTTTCGCAACAAATATTTTTATCACTCTCACTCCAACCGAAAACGTAGAGTTCAAATCATCGTCATCTTCCAAATCAATAGTAGATGAACTATCATCTCTAACCCATTTCACCGCTAACTTTAAATCATACTCAAGAGGATTGACTTTTGTCACTTCAAATGCCTATTGTTTAAGCTCTACAAAACTACAATAATTTTTTATTTTCGATCATTTTCGCTTTCCACCAACATATCTAGGTTTACCTTCTTCATCAACCAACAATTCTCCATCATAGTAAAATATAGTTGGAACTGTTAACATTATCTATAAAATCAATTATAAGACTACATTAAAAATCTTGATTTTATGAAAAAATCCTAATCAAAATTTTGTTGAATTAATACCTTATTTTCCCAAGAAGATGTTGTTTCCGTAGGCAATCTTCAACCAAAAGCAGTCAAATCAATCTTCAAGCAAAAGCAAGCAGGCAAATCAATATAATAACATAATATATTCCACCAACATAATCAAGACTATAGTTCTACATTACATTTAAACCCAAAATCACTTTATTGTTTATCCAAGTGATTAACTAGCACATAATACATATTACAAAACATCAACAAAGAATTCGAAAATTCAAATTCAGACTACATTTCAACAAAAACAAGAAAGTGACGACGTTCTCCTAGGCCCAAACGACTAGCAAAATCTTGGCCCCCAACTGGTTTCCCTTAGTTTTTCATTCACCTTTTTAAAATGCCTTATTTTGGCTTGCAATTCGTGGGCATACTCGAGTCACATTTCGCACAATGGTTGATCAATCCATTTAAAATAATTACAACAATCAACTTCTCGAGGGTTCAATCTATGTTCATTATACGAAGTTCAATCGAAAATTCTTCGCCCGGCATTCTTTTCCTTTCCGCAAACGACAACTACACATGTATCTTCATAATCACAAATTGGATATGATCATTGCCCCCGTGGCATGGATGGACCAACAGGATGTAGA
Source organism: Allium fistulosum (assembly GCA_030737815.1). Lineage (NCBI taxonomy): Eukaryota > Viridiplantae > Streptophyta > Magnoliopsida > Asparagales > Amaryllidaceae > Allium > Allium fistulosum. The sequence continues at coordinate 76,181,991 of CM060903.1, forward strand.
TGTGTTAGCATATTCCCATTAATGCAAATTTGATGACCGGGTCTCTGGTCAGAAACAACTTCGCGTAAACGAGCGTGTAAGGTTGATGGTCCAGAATGGAATTTACGCGGTATTGGATCTAACTGTGTCTCCGGAACATGATCAACATCAACGTCAATGCGACTTGAGCTCGCAATACTGATTTGCGCTTCAAGTACATCGCAATGTTTCGTCAACGTTTCATCATCAATCTCCCAAACAACCATATATATCATCAAAATAAACAATACAAGATTAACATTTCAACTAGGGTTTTCAATTTATAACTAGGGTTTCCAATTTCATTAACCATTAACTGATATTTCAATAATAACAACACCAATAGCTAGTACTTATCAACACAACAACAATAACTATTAATTATCAACTACAACAAAAATTAAAAAATTTAACAACAATTTTAACAATATAAACTATTATCTCTATTTTGTGAAGATGAAGAAGAGTTATCCATCTAGAGATTAAACAAGTGCTTGATTGAAAATAAAATGAGAGGTTTGATTTGGAAAAATAGTTGGGTTGGAATGAGGATTGAGATGAATTTTGAGAAGAAAGAGTGGAGTTTGAGAAGTGGAGAATAGATTATGTGCTTGTTGGAATTTTGAATGCTTATTTATAGCTTGCACAATCTATATTTACGCAAACTACAAATTATAGAGTTTACTCAAATATGGATCCATATTTGCACAGGAGACCTATTTTTGCAATTAGTTTTCCGCTGAGTCTATTTGTGCAAATAGTTTTCTGGTCGAGCCTTGTTTGAAAATTTGTCATTTTCCTTATGATATAATAACATGAACGAAGTCATCAATATAACAAAGTAGCCTTTGCGGATCCGAGAACCATGTTGTAAATAAGAAAATGTCTTCAAATATATAATTATGCAAAAGTTTTCTTTTACGAAAACGATCGATAATTTGATGCTAATTTACCATGACAATAAGCGTTGAAGAATCATTTCATTTTTACGTTCATCTAATCAGGGGTAAACTTCACATTATTTGTTGAATAACTTAAACATTCTAACACATACTAAATTGTCAGCTGATTCAGATATTCCTCCTCCATTCTAGGATATCGATCATGTACCAGCATCAATGTTTATTCAAGCACAACAATGGTATGACCTATTACAACAACTAACTCTATATGTAATAATCAGTTATCATGGAAAAACAATAGAAAAATTGGAAAAGGCAAGTACAGATAGAACTAAACCGCAAACAACTGTCGCAACAAAAAGAAGGGGAAATTATCAGCAGGTCCAGATTCATACAAAATTATGTAGAGAAACAGTAGGAAGGTTATACCTGATAATAATAGCTAATGTAAATTCATAGTACAACAAATACCACAACGTTTACAAAGGGGAAAAAAACTACTACGTTTACTGTCATCAACATATGACAGACAGAGAGTTACAACAACAACGACAATCCCTACATAAATCAATAATCATCATCGTCTTCCTCAAAATCAGACTCTTCGGACTCCTCACTCAACTCCAAATCCTCCTCTTCAGAATCACTCTCAATGTACGTAACCTTAGCTGGTGCCTTCCTCTCTCTCTTCGGCTTGCTCACAGCAACCCCAACTGCGTTATTCATTTCGCTTTCCAGATTGCTACTCACCGACGATGAGCCACCACTTCCTCCGCTTCCAAGCACTGAACCGCTCTTCTTGTTGAATGGCGATTCTCTCATCTTCCTTACTTTTTTCTCAGGCGATTCCACTACCGGTTTCAGCACTTCTGTTATCAGCTTCTGGGTCGCAGGTACTTTTTTCGCTTGCACCCCTCTCTTTCTACCATTCGCAGCTGCAGCCTTTGCCTTTGAGTTTGCTGCTGCTTTCTTCCCTTTTGGAGCAGTTTCCATCACCTGAAAATCATCGTCCTCTTCTGCTTCTTCGATGGTGATATCTTCTTCTTCGTCATCCGATATTACTGTTGTCGCTTTGGGCTTTCTTGCTGCTCTTTTAGCTGGTGGCTTCTTTGCAGGCACTTCGGGTTGTGTTTCTGTGTCCATCGCTACACAAACAAAAGCACATAAAAAAGTCATTATTTGCACAAATTTACAACCAAAGTTTCTAAATAGGATATGTTACATGTTAGTTCCGGCGAAGATTCCAAGTTGTAAGCGGCTAATCGATCTTTCAGCTCAAGCACATCAGCATCCTCATCCTCACTTTCAACAACAGCAGCCTACAAGTTCAATAAATCAAATATAAGAATCGTGATGTTGCAACTCCAAAGACACAGGAATTAAGAAAAAATGAACTAAACAAACCTTCTTGGGTGCAGCTTTCTTCTTAGGCGCAGCTTTAGGTTTTGCAGCAGCAGGTGCATATTCTATATGAACAAACAAGCAAGAAATTATGTGATATGCCATCATTAGACAAATAAGGAGAATCTTCTCAAAGGACAACAAGGTTTTACCATCGTCGGCAGCATTTTTCTTGGCTGCATTGTTTTTTCTAGGCTTTTTCGGAGCCTGTTTAGCAGCAGCGAGGCCAACAGCATTGTTTCTTCTATTCTCGTTCCTCAATTTCTCGTCTTCAATGTCTTGCGCATCTAGTTCATCTAGTTTCTTTTCTAAAGCATCGAGGTCTTTTAGCCATAACCCAGTTGGAGATGTATTTCTCAACTCCACTAGCTCTTTTTCTATTTTTGCTTTTTCTCCGCATAGTTCTCGAACTTTTTCTAGAGTTAACGTTCCAATTGACATGGATAGCAAATAGTCATAATCACTTGCTTTCACTCCACCTTTTATCATTTCAGCACTATCCTCGGCATCCTCTTCTCCTTCTACAAGAGCGCCAGCTATTGCTGCCTCTACTCCTTTTGTTTTCTTTGGGAAAGGAGTGAATCCTTTTTGATGCAGTTCAAGGAAAAGGTCTGACCTTTTTCGGTTACTGACTATTATTTCACCATTGACAACAGCTAAAATGAATCTGACTTTGTTGTCCATTTTCAAGTGTTCTAGCTCAAGGTTGTCCAGCAATACTTTCTGCATTTCAATCATTTTAAACATTAAAACATTTTTGTATCAAACTGTAAATATTACTCACAAAAAAAGAGCTAACTAAACTAACCCTTCGCTTCTCGTATATTTGTATTCTTAGCTCATAAAAGTCTTGAATAACTGTGAAGAAGATAAAAAAATTTGGTTAGGAAAAAACTATGGTAGAACGTACACAAATTCAAAATAATACTTACTTTGTTCAGGGTTGTCATATTTTTTAATGACACCCTTGGAATCAAACAGATGCATATTGGTAGTGCTAATATTTGTTGTAAGCTTAAACTTCTTCTCAAGACCTTCTGCTTTGGCAAGTCTCATATTATCATCAGTTAATATAATCTCAAAATGCACACTCTTGTCATCATTATGTGACCGTTTATCCTGTTATGTTGTTAATAAGATGCAACTTTCAAGAACTTCCATCGTATATAAATTCTAAAAATGTATATTAATATGAACAACTTTGAACCTGAATAAAAGGCTCCTTGTTCTTGTCATCAGATTTCATCATGGAATCAATAAATTCATTGTAGTCATCAGTCCATCTACGAATTGGTAACTCTGTGACTCTCAATGTTCTTTCATCCACTTCTTCTACAGTCCCCGTAACTGTATAGGTCAGACCCCCAGCATCCCTCACAGCAGTTTGCTCTATAGTACCCTGGCAAAATGAAATGCACATGATGAAGTCCATCTACGTGTCAAAATTTCAATCTGGCTATAACTTAAAATCATACCTTGAAACCTCGATACCAAGGTTGCATTGGCTGCATTTCTTCTCCTTTAATTATCCTTCTTATGTTTTCTACTATATCTCTAGGATTGTAATTAGGAACAAATGAACTCCAGCCGGTACCAATGCCTTCACTTCCATTTACTAGAACCATTGGTATAATTGGTGCATACCTATACAAAGGTCAATGCATTGTCACCTAAATGTATACGTGAGTGTGTTTATGAAAATGTAAAATAATCAATGTATTTGAGCTTTACCAAATAGGCTCAATTTTTTGACCATCTTCATTTAAGTAGTCAAGAATCACATCATCGTCTTTGGGAAACAAATACCGAGTTATAGGTGACAAGCAAGTGTAGATGTACCTAGGACTTGAACAATCTTTACCGCCCTGAAGAGGAGGGAAAAAAGGAGTTAAATGCATGCATGGCCATGCCATATTCTGCACATCAACATATGTAAATTTGAATATCATGTTTACTTTGTTTCTAGTGCCAAACTGTCCATTTGGCTGCATGAGATTTATATTGTTGCTGCCCACAAAATCCTGTGCCATTCCAATTATTGTGCTAGCAAGACTAGCTTCTCCATGATGGTAGGCTGAGTGCTCAGAGACATATCCAGAAAATTGAGCCACCTGCAATGAAAGACCATGGTTTATACAAATGCACATTATGTAAAGCTACGTCTGATATAAGATTTTTAAACTTGAAAATACACACCTTAGCTTCCTTTATAAAATTGCGCTTGAATGCGCAGAACAAAATCTTCCTTTGACCAGGTTTCAATCCATCGACCATGGATGGGATTGAACGTTGCAAATCAGCCAAAGAGAACAGTATAAGTTCTCTATTCACGAAATCACGATACTTTATGTTTTTTATTTTTTGGTCAAGAAAAGTACCAGGCTGCAAACAAATTACAAATGTTCATCAAGAGGGACATAAAAACTCACAAAAAAAATGATAAGTTATACCTCAAACTGACGCAGCCAGTTTTTTCGTGCCTCTATCTTTTTCTTGCTGAATGCTAACTCAATAGCATCATCATCTTGTTCATCCTCCCAAACAAAACCTTTTTTGTGCTTGTTTAAATCACTGAAATATTCTTTACCTTCTTTAGCTGTGCTTGTACCCAGCCCCTAAAACACAGGTACGGTTGTGAATATCAATGAAAATATACAACTACCAAATTATTTAAGTGAGGTATAAATAGAAAAAAGATATCAAACCTTATAGTACTTTATAGTCCAACCACTAGCATTTCCACCCAAACTTTCCTTCCACGCTTCATACTCAGGCATGGTGTAAAATGACAACACATTTCCAGATCTATGACTTGCCTGCAGAATTAAAATATAAAATGAAGAGCCTCCATTGAAAGGAACAAGATCGTAATTTTTTCTTAACAGTGTTTATTTTGTGGTATTCTGCTTAATTAGTTAGCCAGAACTAGTAAAAGTGATTCAAAGAAGTATTATGGTTTAAAAAGGCTTTAAATGAAGTTGAGCTTTGTAATGAATATGCAATACGAACAATTATTGCTCAAGTAAAAATTAGCAGGCTATCACCAAATGTTTGGAGAGAAATAACTGCACCTACCTTTACAATTGGAGTGATAAATTCCACCATAAATCCCGGCACTTTAAGAAGAGAGGGCCAAAAATTATGGATAAAATTGATAAGCAGACCTTTGATATGAGAGCCATCATGATCCTGTTTACAAAATAGCCTGTTAAGTGTGAAATTACTCCAATATTAAACAGTTTATACGATTAAACGTCCCTGAACAAACCTGATCAGTCATAATCATAAGGTGACCATATCTTAAACCCTTGACACTGTCGTAGACCTTTCCATGCTGCAATCCAAGAATTTTCTTTATATTCTGTATTTCTGCGTTATTCATCATTTGAGTATGACTTGCTTCACGAACATTCAATAGTTTTCCCTTTAAGGGGAATACACCATAATAGTCTCTGCCTACTACTGAGATCCCAGCCATCTACATGTTTGAAGTTAAATTATATGTTAGCAATAAATCAAATGATCAAGAAATTGTAAAGTTACAGTGCATTTTTAAGTGGAAAAAACTTCTAACAAAAGAACTCACAGCAAGTGCTTTGGCCGAATCTCCTTCTGTCAATATTAATGTACACTTTTCAGATTGCTTCCCACCAGCGTCGTTAGCATCATCAAGCTTAGGGATTCCAGTAAGTTTTTCCTTCTTAGCTCCATCAGTTTTCTTCAGTTCTTTACTTTGTTTAAAATCAGCCCAACTTAAAAGAGCTTCAACAATTCCCGACTTATCAACTGAATTGAATGGGAAAAGAACAAATATTAGAAATTATATATTGGTTCATAATCTAAGTATAACCTAACTAGGTGGAAAAAAAGGAAAAGAAAACTAAACCTTTTTTGAGAAACTCAGCAGAAAGCTCGCATTTAGAACCAAAGCTTCCTGACCGAGTAGTCAAAGTTTCTTTTGTCTGTGAATCAAAGGCAGGATTGTCTACTAGTGCATTTACAAATATCCACAAATGATTTTTCACATTGTGAGCTTTGACGTTTGCTTTTTTGTTTTTCTTTGTCACAACAGAAACCACATGATTGGTAATTTGGTTTGTAACATAATCAACATGAGTTCCACCTTTTATTGTATTGATCCCATTGACGAAGCTAACCTGAATAAATAATATGACAGCGTTATTATTTAAAGGGAGTAAAAGTAGTTTGAAGTTTTCTATTGGAAGAGAGAGAGAGAGAGAGAGAAGTACCTGCTGGAACTGCCCTTCACTTAGAGTCAGACAAACTTCCCACCTATCATTCATCTTTTCTGTTATCCTAATTAACAACAGTATGAAAAAAGATTAGAGATTAGCAGGAGAATACTAACATCTGTGATACATGGCCTTCATTATTTGTTCTTACTGATATCTATATCTTTGTTAAAGCATTCTGTTGTCCTAATTAACAACAGTATGAAAAAAGATTAGAGCTTAGCAGGAGAATACTAACATCTGCGAAACATGGCCTTCATTATTTGTTCCTACTGATATCTATATCTTTGTTAAAGCACCTAATGCATGTAATAAAATAATATTGTTTATTTCAGTCTTTAAGAAATATGGGTAACAATGAACGCAAATCCAACATAGATTCAGGGATGATGAGACAATACTTTGGAAGGGGCTCTTCCCGTGATGCGTTAGCAGTTTTCAGGTACAAATCAACATAATCCGCAAAAGTTTTGACAGGCACTCGTGTGCCATTCAGTTCAACTTTAACACCTTTTCCTAAAGTTCCAGCTAAATCCACAACTCTTTTTTTCATAAGTGCAACCACATCATCTTCGAGATGAGTCATGTTGAACTTGGGCAAATCTGGTTTAAACGTAACTTTTGTCCAATTTTCACCAGATTTACATTTGGTGATAACTGGCTCACCCTTCTTTCCCATATTGTTGTTGAAAACCTACATTCAATAACATGACAATCAGATATCTATTAAGCATAAATTATAGCTAACTCACAAGCTAGAACATTTGATATCATTTATTTCATGTTATGAGTCTAAACAACAGTTGATTGTTTTGTTTTTAAAGATTAAATTTTTTATATTTCTCTATAAATTTTAAGCATGTTATCTTCTATTGCAGAACATCAAGAAAATTAATTTTCATTTTGCGTTTTACTAACTTAAAGTTAAATGGGTATACATCATTTACAATTCAAATAATAATAGATAGCCAGAGTTGAGTGAAGTAATTAAGAAAAATCTAGTATGCTTGAAACTTGTGTGAGTAAAATGTACAAGGATGAAATATGATCTAAATATAACGTGGGGACAAAGGTAATAGAACTGTGGTAATTTCCAAAGCTGAACTTAAAAAGTTCCAGTATGTAAAGTTTATTGATTTTCTTAAAATGAGAATTATTCATAAAACTCGAGAATTTGGTCCAAGAACAATACTGACAAAATTTGGGACTTAAGTCTAAGAACAATGACCTAGGTACAAGAACAATAATACCAAGCTTTCAGACTTGTGTCGCAGATCTTCAAACACCTAATCATCAATGTACATAAGACACAGATCTACATGATTCTTGAATATAAAAGACAGAAAACCCTAATAAAGTAAATCCCCAAATCGGACACCAAATTTAGCCTACTCGAACCAACACCTACTTAAAGGTTAACCAAGATTCTTGATTACAAGAAGCACAAACCCTAATCAATAAACATTGAAGCCTACTAAGTTAACCAAAATGAACAAAGACCAGAACAAAAGCGTTATATCAGAAAACCCTACTGCTAAATCAAATAACCTCACCTGCTTATACTTCTTCAATCTCTTCCCATCTGCGGTCTCAATAATAAACTCGGTGGAGAAAATATTCGTCAACTTCGCACCATACCCATTCCTTCCACCCGTCGTCTTCTTTACGTTATCATCGTAATTACTACTCGTAAGCAGATGCCCAAAAATCATCTCCGGTACATAAACCCCTTCTTCCGCATGAATCTCAACCGGAACTCCATCTCCGTTGTTATACACGCTGATCCGATTCTCCTCCACGTCGATTTCAACCTTCACGCAGTCCATAGAGGAATCTCTCTGCTTGTTGTCGGCTGCGTTGACGAGGATCTCGTCGAATATTTTGTAGAGCCCAGGCACGTAGGTGATGGACTTGTACACCATGGTGTTGTTCTCGAAAACCCATAGGTTTTGGGTGTGCTTTTCGATGGATCCGACGTAGGTGTCGGGACGCAAGAGGATGTGTTCAAGCTGGGTTTTCTTTTGGTAGACTTGTTCGATTGTCTTGTTTGAGTTGTGGGATGTGGATGGCTGGAGGGGAACCTTTGTGGCCATGGCGGACTTTGGTTTGTTTGAATGGGAAAAGAGAGACAATGAGAAATTGTACTGGTAGGAGTGAAAGGAGAATAGGGGGGTTATATTTACAACTACGGGTGAGATCAACGGTTCAATGTTTGAGATTTGAAATTCGAAATATAGGATTTTTGGAGGGAGTTTGTGAAAGTTGATTTATTCTGTCTGGTTCGACCACGTGATGTGAATTTTCTTGGCCCGTTAAGCCAGTACTAGAGTCGTGATGGGAAAATGAATTTGATTTTGTCATCGAGAAATGGCCAACAAATATTCAATCATGTTATCAAGTAACTAAGTAGATTCCTAAGACATCTATTCATCACCAAATGAATAATAAATCAATAATAGAATCTCAAAAACAATAATAAGACCAAGATGTAATTTTACAGTAAAGAATAAAAATATAAATTTTTACAAACGTTGGAGCTAGACCACGAAACTTATATCATTGCGTTCGAAAATTTGTTTGTAGTTAAGAAACATATACGACTTCTTAAATTTAGTCAAACGGGTTGAAAATAGCGAAAAACATGACCGGTGATATTTCCGTAAAAATGGATTTCGGACCTAAGTTAGAAATCTTATTTTTTAGTTATAAATTAGACCTTAGCCTCCACTATTTCTTATCCCAGAACTCCGGTCTTCATATGTATGTAAATATCTCTTTACTCCCTCTCTCTTAGAGACTCCCCCAAGCTAAACAAACTTCTTCATTTCTTTCAAAAATTTCTAAATAAAAATAAAACAAGTAGAATCAAGATAGCGATAGAGAATCTAAATTAGAAGAGAAAATGAGAAAGTGAGGCAAAATAAAGCTAGGAGGAAGGTAGCTTAAAAAGATGAGTGAATTAATTAATACGTTTATGTGATTATAAGTAATTGAATTTCTTTATAATTCTATATAAGTTGAAAACAAAGTTATTGAATTTTAATAATAATTCCAATTTAAATCTATTTTGAATTAAAATTTCAGTTACGAATTAAAATAAATGATGATGGTGGAAACCCTGTTTGTTAGTTTAATGGAATAATTATTGAAATAGAAAAGGAGAATAAATTAGTGAAATCCATATTAATTTCTTTAAAGATATATCATTGTTGAAGATATATCCTTATTGATAATGTTTAGGTTGATTTGGATAAATGAAGAAACCAAATACTTTTATTTCACCTTGAATTGATTTTTGTAATCCGAAATTAAGGTTTTAAATCTTGAATTTCGATCGGGTCTTGTCTCGAAGAATTTAGAGAGCTTATCTTGTATTCGGTGAGATCTCGAATGAGATCAGTGCATCTCGGACGTCCAACTTGAATTTACATCTCGGTTCCTAAAAATCATTTCGAAGCTATCTCGGAGTATACGTCATGTTGAAAATTAGTTTTCATACATTCAAATTTATAAACTAGTCACTACCTTAAGGAAAACATTATGCACTTACCTTGAATATATCACATGCTTATGATTTGTAATTTAGTATGAAAAAAAATCATCCATATCATATAATACAAATAAATAACTATGATTCATGAATAAAGTTCAATATAATAGCATATGAGATAAAACAAACATGAAACAAACCATCACACATGCACTTTCATTTTCTTTTGTTTGATCATTCATTTGACTTTCCTACACAATATAATATCTCTTTTATACTTATTATGATTTATAGTGTTGTAAGGAAAATCATAATATTTTAACTTCAAATACAAAGTCCACAACTAGAAGGAAAATATTCTACATATGATTATAGCATCGAACTATAAGCAAACAATATCACATTAAGAAAAAACATCATTGTCCAAGTGGTTAAGTGATTCGGCTTTGGTGCAAGAGGTCACAAGTTCGAAACTTGCATAGCGTGATTCGAACGTTTATTGACATGTGAAATGTTGTCCTAGTGACAAGTTGTATATAAAGTACCATTTCAAAAAAAAAATAGCACATTAAGAAAAGTAAAAAAAGGATATACGAACGAGCATGAAATTAATAAATGAAAATATTAGATAAAAGAGAATTCCTTTATTGGTTGAAAATAAACCTTTAGGACAAAAAACTACAGCAACAAAAACTTAATGAAATGATATCGGGAATCTATTTGAAGCAAAAAAAAACTGAATCGGTCAAACCCAACAATTATAGCCATAAAAGAATAGGGTTAGAAAAAGAAACTAGAGAAAGTATCAAAAGAAGAAAAATGAAATCAGATCAGAAATTAACTTGAATCAGAAACCTAAAGGAAAATCAAAATGTGAAATACTTACCAGAATTGATGTATATTTTGTTATCTTCTTATACTCATCACTATGCAAAATAAGACAGAAAGAGTAAGTGACGTTGATATGAGAAGTAAAGGTTAAAAAAGTACAATCAAAAAGACTTAAATTTGGATAAGGGATGGTCCAGCCCAATACGAAAAAGAGTTGATTTTATGCAAAATTCAACAACCCGACCGATATCTCGCTTTTAAATCTTGTCCGAGACGTTGGGCGAGATATCGTAATATCGTCCGAGATTTGAGTCAGATGAGATTCCAACGAAATATCATGTTTGAACTGCTCAGGCTTGAAAACAAGATCTCGGCTAGTGAGCGAGATTCAAAACCTTGTTTGAAATATACATAGAGTTTTCATTAGACGCACATATGTAATTTTAAATAAAATGGTGTAAATATACATACATAATCATGAAATTAACAAGTTAAATTTGTGCAAACAAAGGTAGAGACTATACACAAGAATCTGGTTGAAAATAAGTCCTTAACCCTATAATCGAAACCACAAGGAAGACAAACAAAAACAAGCAAAATAAACAAATTTCAGAATTTGGAAAACACCTTAATCAGACGTTTGAAAATTCCACCAGTCATCTAAAATTCCAACCAGACGTCTAAATGTGGGATTAGACGTCTGGATCAGGAAATTCCAACTTGAGAGTAACTAGTTCGGATTTGACTCGGTTCAGAGTCTGAATCCTTTTTCAGACGCTTAGAATCGAATTTAGATGTCCGAAAAAGAGAGTAAGACGTCTGAATGCCTAAAAACGTCTTTTTGTATAAAGTGATGGTCAAACGTCTAAAATATGTAACCAGGCATCTGAGCTTTAGAAAGCATGGTTTAACCTAGATCTGGTGCGGGCTAAGTAGTACGAAGTAAGGGACTTGTATCCTAATGTATTGGTTGTTAGGATTTCATGTAGCTTCGTGGAGCAGGTGCAATGAGTAGTATCACTTCATGGTGGGTGTAGCGTGTAACGACCCATATTCTACATATCAAAAGATCATATAATATTAATATTATTTTTATATAAGGTCGTACGATTCTATGATTTTGGAAAATGACTATTAGAGACATCTTCCATGCTTAGAACTTTTATCAGATGATTTTGACCCTGAAAATCTTGTACGGCCTATAACTTTCAATAGAAGTCGAATTGGGGTCTGAACCGCTTCTATTAGATCAGGATGATGGTTTCTCTTTCCGTGGAATGGTCATAATATGAAAATGGACTTACCATTAGGGAGTTATTGTTTTTTGAAGTTTCAGTTGATTTTAACCAGCTTAATGGGTAATTGGTGAATGGTTAGGCCCAAAGCTCATTTCAGAATTAGCAAGAGGTTAAGGCAGATGGGACTTCTCTCCATCATTTCATACTTCCCAAAAATAGAGAGAAAATCCGATTAATCACTTCTTAGCTTAAAAAGTTACTATAATACCTACTTTAATTAGCCAAAACATGTCATTAGAGAAAGACTAGCGAGATTAGCACATTGGATTAAAGATTTGCTGCTGGAGACCATCTTGGAGTTGCTGCTCACCTCCGGATTCGTGTATCTTTGGGCTTGGATTGGATTGCTTTGGTTTTAGCTGAGTGGTTTATGCCTCTACTAACTAATTAGTAATTATTAGATGTTTAATGATGTTTTTAAACAATTTTCAAACTCTAAAACAAGTTTTAAATCTTCTTAAATAACATATGTAAATTTTAAACGATTTGGAAATGTTTTATGAAATTAGTGTTCTTATAGATCTCCTTTGTACTTATGGATACTACTCTTAGATTTAGGATACACAATGATGTATGGATATATGCTTGTTAGTGTAGATTGTATATGATAATTGCTTGAATGTGTGATGTTTATTTGGTTCAAAACACCGATCGAATGCGAATAGTTATAGGAATACGTTAGGGATCGGTAGTTATTGATCGATATAGGTCCAAATTTCATGCTATCGATATGGGGCGACAAGGAAGGCCTCATAAGACTACATTTCAAGTGTCAAGTTGTTTGGAGTTCGTATGCTTGAGTTATGACCGTTTTAAGTGTCGGAACTAGGTCAGCCTGCCGCGAAAGTTATGGGTGAATTTAAAAAAAAATCCCTTATTGGATCTATATTTGGCCTATGAAGTCTAATTTATTTAGAACATTTCTAAATTTTATTTAAGTAAAATCTCTTATTTTATTTAAATTTATAATTATATAAATTTATTTTATTTAATTATATAATTTGTTACATATATCTAACTTAATGACCAATCTTATTGGAAATCAAAGGCATTTTCTTTCTATTATATATTTGATATACTGTGGTTATATTTAATTAATTAATTTAATTAAAAGTTTATTTAATAGAAAATCCATAAATGGTATGTTTCATGATAGTAGTTACAAAGTGTTGTAACCGTGAATTATCGCAATAAAATAAGTATATCATTTAAAATGTTCCTAATTAAAATGCATCGAGATTGGATATCGATGTATCCGTTGAGACTAGAGTACATAACGCTCTCCAAATGTTGGGCAGTGTATTATTCATGGCTGTTGGAGGCACCTAGAGGTTACATACTGATAGTTATTGGATAACTATAGAACGACTCACTCGATAGTTTTCTATTGGTTAATATAACTAAGGTCAAATAGAAAATATCAATGTAACTAAATTACACAGTTCTCTCGACTTAAGAATAGTCGACTTAAGAATAGTGTGGATCTTCAATATGAAAGCTCCACTTTGATTATAGTCAAATCATGGCATGGCGTTCCATCGAGTGACTATAGTTGGATCTAGTGGAAGTATTGAAAGTGAAGCACTATTCAAGTGAGGTTTCATCTCCTCAGTTATATGGGGTTAGTATCACGGTCAACTCAAGTCAAAGTCTCTGCCCAGAGCATTTTGATTAATAATAATTGTTGTTATTGATCCAAGGACTTTGTGTTTAGATTATAGAGTTTAATATGGACTATATTAGAATTTCGACCATTACTAAATTTCATAAGTCTAAAGTGGTATATTTTTTATGAAGAGAATTGGTGTACATAAATATCACAACCGGGTAACGCTTATTAAACTAAAATTTGATTTTATCGAAACTGAATAAGCTATAAATTTGGCCATAATGTCACACCACCTACTAAGTGATGGTGAACGTTAACATTCGAATAGTTCGATGTTAATCGCTGATCGAATTTACACCCAAGAGTCATACAACCGAAATGATGAATTCTCTTTAGACCAAGCGATTTAATTATTTTGTAATTGTTATAAATTAATTAAATTAATTAATATTTATGAAATATTAATTATAAATTTTGAATATGATTTGAGAAATAAACATTGTTATTGATAGAGTTAGGGGTATGCCCTAGGGGCAATTATATAATTTGTTACATATATCTAACTCGTTGACCAATCTTGTTCGAAATAAAGGTATTTTCTTTCTATTATATACTTGATATGATGTGGTTATATTAATTAATTAATTTAATTAAAAGTATATTTAATAGAAAATCCATAAATGGTATATTTTGTGATAGTAGTTACAAAGTGTTGTAACCTTGAGTAATTTATCACAATAAAACAAGTATATCATTTTAAATGTTCCTAGTCAAGATGCATCGTAACTGGATATCGGTGTATCCGTTGAGACTAGAGTATGTTACGCTCTCCAAATGTTGGACTAGACTTTATTGCAAAATATCATAAACCCTTGGATTTCCTTTTAAAATTAAAGTTAGGCTTTGGTTGTTACTTTATATTGGAACATATACTAAATTATAAATTTTAACATAAAGATGTATTAAGTTTAAAACATTATTTACACAAAAATTTATGTGCGTGTGCATATATACATACATACATATACATCTATAATTTGAATTGAATTTATATGATGGACTTTTATGTAAAATCATAATTTTTTAATCTTAAAAACTTTCAGTTTTGAAACTAGGTCCAAAAATTGCTGACCTTTTGGAGTTATAAAGGTGACACTTAATTTTATCTCATTTATATGTATATGTATATTGTATATGAATGTAAATATATGTATGTATATGTATTTAAATAATACTATGGACAATAAAGACACATATATAGGAAAATCAACTCTATACATTATCAGGTTTGTTGCACTTACATAATTTACAGTAAAATACATTTGGACAATAATTACATTTTATGCCATGAGTAAATTGCCAATTATTATCATTTAATGACCCAATCAATTTAATTAGAGAGAGAGAAAATGGAAGGTTTCTCTCTTCATATAATGTTTATTATACTCTCAATTAATTACCTCTTTTTAGGGAAAAAAATGAATGGTTTCCTTCCCTAAATTAACTCTTATAAACAGTTGTTGAGTGTATTTGATGCACTATACATTTAAACTAAATTAATTTTAAACTTCATTTTAACCAACTTTAAATAAAATAAGTCTTTATTTAATGTTTTATTAGATTGGATCTAATATACATTTAGACTTCATAAGCTCATTAAAGATCCAAAATGGTAAAAATTTGAAATTCACCTATTTCTTCCGCTGCGGGCTGCCCTAGTTCATTTAATGGTATCAGAGCCCAATAGCCTACGCGGTCTAAATTAGTCATGTTCGAACTAACTAATTAAGCTTGTGCACTTAGTACGGTGTCTAGAAAGGTGATGTCTAGGATTGGAATTAGGTAATTAAGTACCATATCCTACCTGGTTACCTGCCTGGTGTGAAAGGTGATGTGAGCCCAAAGGTTGCCCTTAATAGAAAAGGACCAATTTGAATTGGGCCTTGGGCTAATTTTCAAAATAGTTTTGAAAATTAAGACATTATTTTAAATTTAAAAGTTAATTTTAAAATAAAACATGTTTATTATAAAAGGTTATAATATAACATAAATTTTCAAAATGTTTGAATATGTATTGAAAATTTTGAAATGTTTGAAACTACTAACTTCAAAATTTAAAATTTATTAATAAGATTAATAAAATAAATTAATTAAATGAGTTAATTAATTAGTACTTATATGCATGTATTATATATGTTGATATATGTTATGTTATTTTAAAGTGTTAAGATAACATAAGTATACATGTATGTAAGATAAACTTTGAAATTGATATAATTTAACTAAAATTATTTAATTAAATAAATTAATTAAAGGTTAATTAATTAACTAAAAAATACGCATATATAAGATATATGTGTTATACTATAAAGGTTGTAGTATACACTATAAAGGCTATAATAGATATGTCCAATACAAAAGTTGTATTGAAATACTAAATTAAAATTCTTTAAAGAGTTAATTAATTAAATAAGATTTAATTAATAAAATATCATACATAAGACTATCATATAAGTAATATGAAATATAAAAGTTACATAAAATAAAACTTATATGATATGAATGTATAAACTAAAGATGGAATACTAAAGAAATCCAAATAGACTTAAGGAATAAATACATACGTAAATGTACGTATACTGTGATTTCTGATATGTCTGACACATAAATCACGAGTGTATTTCATAAGAAATACATTATTCCATAAGTTGATATCACTCAATACAATATATTAAAGATTATGAATCTTCAATATAATGTTGTCCTCTACCATATATATATTAATAAATTACTTGCATACTCCTTAGTTGTTGAGCAAACTCGAGCTGAGGATGTTATGTGTATTATTATTAATATATTGAACAGATGAGATAAGATAACTATATGTATTTGTTGAGAAAACTCAAGGTACATATACTATACTTAGGTCATCACGATATGGTAGGTACGAGTGAATAATCTCTTTCGATTTGTTGAGCAAACTCAAGGTCGAAATGAGATTAGGACAAGGAAAAATGGGCTAACTCTGAAAGCAATATAAGACTTTGGATATTTGATCTATAGACTATCATTTATAAATGTTATATGGTGAACGGTCACAGTTCGTAGTATACGATACTTCAATGAATATAGTTGATTGGAAATAAGCCAATAAACTTATTTTGAGATCATGTATTCCACTTTATTGATTACAAAAGGGATCATATTGTGTTAATGTAACACAAGACCAAAAACTACAAGATAGATCTAAGAACTCGATTGCTAAAATTTCATTTTAATCGGTTTACGTAAAGTGTAACATATGTGATGTCCTTAAATGTTAAGGATAATCGAATGCACTTTTGTAAAAAGTTTGTTATGATATTGTAGTAAGGTTTTCTTTTGAATAGTTTGACCATTTAAAAGGAAAATGAATGTATAAGAATAAAAGTAATTTAAGGTACAGTTGGGATGAAGAGAATGGATAGTCACTTTTGCTTCATAGAGAAACATTGGAAACAAGAATTGTAATAATAATTGATACTTAATATTGGAATAAGAAATATGATTTCCATTCCTAAATGTAATTTCATATAGAAAATTGTTTTCTATGAGATTTATTTCTTTGAGCTCAAGATATTTGATCAACGAACTCTCCACTGTAAATAGTTGCAGTGTATGAAATAAAAAAATTATATTAAGTGAATGATGGACCTCCAAATTTAGTACACTATTATAGTAATGGTGGAAATAGTGGGAGCATGCCATATAACACTTATTAATTGCATCATAGTACGAAAATTGTTTCCGTAAAACTTACCATACATTATTTATGAAATATTGGTTATTTTTCGGTATCAACTGAAAAAAATAGACATAGCTATATTTCAATATGAATATTATGAATATTCTTTGTGAAATAAAACTATAATATGGTAAAAAAAATTATAACAAAAGCGATGCATTGGAAATTACAAAAGTATCTAACATTATTTATGGTTGTTTTGGAATTATGGACTAAGCCGTAGTTTTGAGAAATAATTTATTGTATGATTTTGAATCATATGATACTTGTTAATTATATCTCAAACAATAAAGGGCTATGCACTCATTAAGTGGGAGTATCATAAGAGGAGTATCATAAGAGTTGATGAACTCTTCAAATTAATACATATAGATGTATGCAATCATAATTCTATAAATACCAAAACAGTTCCATGTACTTCGTCATATTCATCGATGAGTTATCATCGACATGGACATGTGTATTTGATACACATGAGTCTGTCTATGGTAAACCTATAGAATATAAAATAGAAAAAACAAAATAACATGCGATAGAAATGATTTGATTTGATCGAATGAGTGAGTATATTGGAAAATGTTCTGAACGTACCTAAAATGAATAAAGATTCAATCTCAAAATTACTCCTCCATGTGATACATAATGATGCATCGATATTGAGTAATCGAACTTTGTTGGACAATGTACGATTAATTGTGAGTGATGTTGAGTTAGATTCTTTCTATAAGTTAATGTACTTAAGGGTAGTACACAAGATTAATATTATTTCATCTGAATAAAAGTTTATAAAATTTTACAAGATAAGGGTTTATAAGAAACTCCAACATATCCTAGGCCAAGGAATTGGCAGGTTGTGCGAGTCGAAAGATTGCATGTAATAATTGTTCATGAGGGACCTTGTATGAATCTCCCCAAAAGGATTTTGAAAAGACTGTCATTAGATGACATATTCATGTTTCAAACATAATTTTTTGTAAACTAAAACCAAATCAGTTTTATAAATAAAGAAATTCATAAAACGTTTATTAATACCTATTCTATTACACTGAGAAACGATTGTTGTTTCACGATATACTAAGTTCATTGTGAAGAAATTTCTTTGAGGAATCATTGGTTGTAAAATGGAATTGGATACGATCCATAGATAGAACCGATTATATGAGATAAAATAACCAACCTAAACAAACACATAGTATTAGAATGTCTAATAAGTATTTTCGCACATCGAAGAGAAACTATGAGTTTCTTATTAATGTCGAAGATATATAATCCTAGATTGTTTAATTAAACCATTGAGGGTGTTGACTCTATATGGTATGATGCGCAAATCCGAAAGAATTCCAATTTGTAACAACCCGGGATTTGCATTACCAATTAATAAATAAAAGTTAGGATTTTTATTTATTTTAAAGAAGCATAAAAGGATTTGGAATAACAAAATTTATTTGAAAAAGGCTATTTTAAATAAATGGGAAATATGGGATTTTAAAATGAGGATAAAATGTTATTTTTGGAAAGTTAAATATTTTAGAAGAGATTTTAAAACGGGTTTGGATAAGAAAAATGAGTTTTATAAACATATATGAACACTTAGATTAATTTTTGAAAACATGTAAATAACTCTCTTCTTATTGGGTTACTAAACCTAACCCAATAACCCACCCTAAACCTCCTCTATAAATTATCTCAAACTCTCCTAACCTCATCTATTCATCCCTAATCAAAACCCTAATCATTTCCTAAAGCTTCTTAACAAAAATGGCCTCTATCTTCATCTCCTTCTAGTTTTAGCTTATGCAAGTCATTCTATGCAAAGGTAATGCAAATACCCACCTCAAATCCGTTTTTATATCTTTTTAATTTCTGAAATTTAATTGGTAACACATGTTTTATGTGTTTTTTTTGATCTTATAGCCTCCTAATCATCTTTTGCTAACTTGGGTTGATGCTATAGTGGTCTTTGTTGCTTTCTAGAGAGGTATATTGCTAAAAACCTCTTCTAATATGTGTTTAATCATCTTTTGATTTCAGTAATCATTTAGTAACACATGTTTATTATGTAACATGTGAATCATAGCTCTTTGATCATCTTTGCTTTCATTTTGGGGTGTGCACGTAAGGTGTTTGTGTTATTGCTTCCTAAGGTAATACTAAGCTTTGGCCCTTTGATTCCTTTAATATAGTGTAGTAATCATTATAGGGTAGTTAGTGATTGATATTGGTGAAATTTGATGCCAAAAACTTGAAAAAAACACCCCAAAATCACCAAAATCAGCATTGATTGCTGGCTGGAATGTTACAGCCTGAAAACAGGCTGAAACAGTGTTTTGGGTGCACCAGGGCAGGCCTGGGCTGCACCCAGGCTGCTGCCCGGGCGCAGCAGGCTAGCCCAGTTGGGCTAGCCGGTAGCAGGCCAGCCCCTAGTGGGCTGGCGCGCATACACTGCGTGGGTCCGCACAGTGCGGCCCGCACTTTTCCCCAGCCCAGGCGGGCTTGGGCTTGAATGAACCCCAGCCCGCATGGGCTGGGGCTTGAATGAACCCCAGCCCGCATGGGCTGGGGCTTGCAAATTCTTCCCAGCCCAAGCGGGCTGGGGCTTGCAAATTCTTCCCAGCCCAAGCGGGCTGGGGCTTGATTGAACCAGCTGCACCGCATGGTGCAGCCTGGTTCACAGAAATGGGCTGCACCATGCGGTGTAGCCGGCTTCTATGGAATGGGCTGCACCCATTGGGTGCAGCCGGGTTTCGATCCATCGGTTGCACCATTTTGGTGCAACCGAGTCCGGGTTGCACCATTTTGGTGCAATCGCTTCAAATTGATTGTTTCTGCAATGAACCTTTGGGTTTCAATTGCGAATCAGAAATTGTCGAACTTTGGTTCACAACCATTCGGAATATTTTCCAACACGAATATTGATTTTCAGTGATTATCTGATTTATCGATTTCTTTGAGATTTGTCTCTAGATTTCGTACATGTGTTTTATGAATTATTTTCAAAGGATTTTTCACTCCTAAATGGCTTTCGAAATTATTATATAATATTATTTTTAATTAGTAAACTATTTACTCCATAATAAGAGAGTTTTCAAAAGCCGTTTTGAAGTGTCCTCAAAATCAATTATAAATCCGTTTCGAACCATTATTTTCTATAATAAAAATCTCACACTCACTTTTTAGCACGTCGAGCGAAGTGGAAAGGTGCTTAAACGGTTAGGAAATCTCCGGCCTATGGAACCGCGTGTATTTTCTTTCTGGTTAATCCCCGACCTATTCGATTGATCGTTTTGACCTTTGGGTCTAGTTTACCGATGATACGAGGTGGACTTTTTATTGTTTGGAATGTGAGCTTGCTATTGGTTAGTAAACCATTTAGTGCGAACGTGGGGTATGGGACTCATTGTTAACACTTTACGGGTTCCTCTCCAAGAAGTTTGTGACACATTAGCCTCCGGGCGGCCAGTACTGGACCTCTGGGTCACCACGCCTCTGGACAACCGTCTCTGGACACCTGTTCTATGGAGCAGTTTCTTTTTTTCGGCATGTGCCTCTGGGCCTTTATCCTTCTGGGAAGGATCTCGCCGTCTCGCGCGTTCCGCATCTATGCGAGTGATCGATCACAAACTCTACAGTACTTGGCAATAACGACTCCGGTCGGTGCACGTGCTATACTTGTATTATCTGATGATTTTTATATCCATTCGAGTACCGCCATTCGGTGTTGGTTCTATGGAACCATACGATGTAAGTGCGATTACCTTGTGGATCCACAGTGTCTCTGGACACTGCGTTTCAGTGTTTGATTTCATTGACTTTTCAGTATATCCCCATTGCTCTTTGGAGCATCGATCTTTGCTTGGGCATTGATTACAGACTCTGGTCACACATGGGATTATTGCCTATGGGCAACTTTATATAGCTTTGGCTACGCCGATGATATGAGGTGATTTTATTTATTCAACACTTTGGTGCTGATATTCTCTTTGGAGATTTTTACTGTTGATTGATGATTAGGGACCGTCATTATATTCATGTGGTCCAAAATACTCTTCTCTTAGGAAAAGTACTGTTTTATTTATGTACCGCATTATTATATATCTCAGTTATTACTGATTGTTTAGCTAGCCTGACCCGAGTGTTTTCGCTCGGGTCAGACCGAGTTGTTTCAGGTTAGGTCTCTGGACTTAGCTTCTGTGCTTCCGCTTGGACATTATCTGCTATGTTGATAGATAGCACTTTTATTTGTCCACTATTCCGCTACTCTGTTATTATTCATACTTTGATATGTACATATTTTTGACTCACATGTGTGGGCAGTGGCTTTGTACCCACTTATCGTATTTGGATCTGTACTGACGATGTATTGTTCTGGGATTTTATATCTGTTATGTGATTCTGTTCTGTGATACAATTTCATTATGTTATTATGCTTTGTTCTGATAGATCTTTAGCCATTTGTAATTTTGTTATAAGTATTTACTGAATATGTCGAACCACCTGATTGAGAAAAATTTAAATAGATTCCACCTTTCGACGTATTCAGTAGATAGTTATAGCTTGATTGCAAATGGTCGCTTCCACTATACTCTATTCTCCGCTTTAACAGACAGTATTACTCCTGTAATACTCTTTGTTACAGTGGGTCTCAGAGTGGGGCGTTACATATGTACGCTATGATTTTGGTGGTCGTAACTGAAGGGATATGATCCATCGACCTCGATTTTGCCTTTATGAGTAAGACTAATGTAGTTGGAATTAAATGAGCAATGTTGATAAGAATAATATCGCAAATTTCAATTGTTGAAATTAGCGTAATAGATTCGATGTTCAACATGTTCAAGTCAATTCGGATTCACTCACAAAATTATCGCTTGATAAGTCCTAGTGTTTTGGTATATATGTATTGAAACAGAAAATTCTAAATAACGATTCAAAGTAAGCTGTTTACACATATTAACCAAAAATGTCTCAAAGTCAGTGAGAGCAATATTGGGTTTGTGAGTCTTTGGATATCATCCGAGAAATGATACGAAAGTATCATTTATAGGCATCAAGATTGAATAAGTATTTTGATAGAAATATCAAATAGTTTGATTTTCAATCAAAGTGCAGAGGAAGTGTGTGTTCATAAGAACGAATGTTAAAAGGTACATTGATATTTCTAAATTATAAGTAAACAACATGTTGTTGATTTTAACGATGTACTTGTGTTAAAATCAGCCTTAGTTGTTTTAATACTCAACATTGGATTAACAAATGATGACTTTATAGTAAGTATAAATGATACTGGGAATATCCCAAATCGATATGCAAAGACACCTTATTAAAATTGTTTAATACAGAACATGTGAGATTAGTTCCTTATGCATTGTTAATAGGAATTATCATACATGTTATGTTGTCTACGATAAAGTGATTTTTTATGTATTTGGTACATGAAGCAAATATCAAATCCAAATTGATATCACTAAATGATTGTTTGAAGTGTTCTCCTGTATTTATGAAATACTAGAGAATTGTTTACATAAACAAATACTCCTTATTAGGGAGTGTTTCGACTCAAACTTTATATCATGTCAATAATAAATTCAAGTTAAGAATCTTTAAGTTGGAAATATTCCAAATGAAAGACCGTGGCTGATTCAATGAAAAGGCTAAGTACATCGCCTTGAATATTGCCGCAATAGAACAATGTATATAAAAAAATAAATGCACAAATTTATAACTGAGCTGATTCCAAATGTTGAGAATCTCATGACATTGTTATATGATAACAATGTCACGATATAGTTTGTAACAGAACTTATAGCCCACTAGAAGTCGAGAGACATACTCCGAATTATTCCACATGGTAAAGCAGTTTATCACCATCGGAGATAGTTGATCGACAGAGTAGATAATTAAACATAATAGCAACCCGTTCACAAAGGGACTGACCCAATTGGTTTTGAGAAAAACGATTGGAGAAGTTGGAATAAGATTCCATAATTGACCCCAAGTGCAAGTGGGGGATTGAGTTGAGTTAGGGGTATGCCCTAGGGGCAATTATGTAATTTGTTACATATATCTAACTCGTTGACCAATCTTGTTCGAAATAAAGGTATTTTCTTTCTATTATATACTTGATATAATGTGGTTATATTAGTTAAAAGTATATTTAATAGAAAATCCATAAATGGCATATTTTATGATAGTAGTTACAAAGTGTTGTAATCGTGAGTAATTTATCACAATAAAACAAGTATACCATTTTAAATGTTCCTAGTCAAGATGCATCGAGACTGGATATCGGTGTATCCGTGGAGACTAGAGTATGTAACGCTCTCCAAATGTTGGGCAGTATATTACTCATGACCGCTAGGGGCACCTAGGGGTTACATACTGATAGTTATTGGATAACTATGGAACGAATCACTCGATAGTTTTCTATTGGTTAATACAACTAAGGTCAAATATAAAATATTGATGTGACCGATTTACACAGTTCTCTTGACTTGATAATACTGTGGATCTTCAATATGAAAGCTCTGCTTTGATTATAGTCAAATCATGGCATGACGTTCTATCGGGTGGCTATAGTCGGGTCGAGTGGAAGTATTGGAAGTGAAGCACTATTCAAGAGAGGATTCGTCTCCTCAATTATATGGGGTTAGTATCATGGTCAACTCAAAGTCAAAGTATCTGGCCAGAGCATATTGGTTAATAATAATTGTTATTATTGTACTGAGGATTTTGTGTTTGGACTGTAAAGTTGAATGTGGATGATATTGGAATTTTGACCATTATCAAATTCCATAAATCCAAAGTGATATAGTTTTGACGAAGAGAATTGGTGTAAATAATTGTCACTATCAGGCACTACTTATAATAAGTAAAATTAGATTTTACTAAAAGATGCGTAAACGATAAATTCAGCCAAAATGTCACACCACCTGTGTAACGACCCGCCATTTTGGACCATTCTCATCCATTATAAGTGTATAGGTAGACACTCATGCCGGAGTTGAATTGCTCAAAATACCGCGTTGTTAATTTAAATTGGCAAAACTGAACATATACAGTAAATAAAATAATCACAGATCACAGACACAGAGTAATAAATTGCAGCGGAAATAAAAGAGATAGTAGTTCATGAAGCTACTATATGAATATATAAAATACATCAGAGTTTACAACAGAAGAGTAATACGATACATCAGATACAAATCAGAATACATCACTGGAATCATCGAATACTGAAAGCAGAATAGATGGCTGGATCTTCAAGCAAAGCTCCAACTTCAAAGGTGAGTCTCGAATACTAGTACACTCAGTCTGACCCGAGCGTAAAGCAAAACACAAAACACTCGAGTCAGGATTAACATTCTTATATTAATAAATCCAACTCAAGTGAAATAGCAATTGAAATACAAGTAACTCAAAGGATGTTTGGAATAACCATCCTTTAAGGATCCGTTAAACTATCTACTATGTAGTAGTATACGATAAGTAGATAATGTCTATCAGTAATAATAAGATATCAAAATAGTGTTAAGTCATGGCCCATTCCACCCTTAACACATTTTTATTCCCAAAAGCATATACAAGACCGTAGTTTCCCCAAAACCGGAAGTCACCAGAGGGCAATCCATATACTAAAGGTACAAAACAAATTCGTAGTGGTCGCGAATAAATGGAATACAAGTATGACAAGGCACATGAGGCAATACCCAAGGTAGTGATACTACCGTTCGCCTGATCCGGACTGGTGAGAACGCAACGCCGCAGCGCCCGCAACACCGTGAAACAACACTCCCAAAATCAAGGGTGCACCAATCGACAACAAGTATAAGTAGTTCGAAGAAGTGTGTCCACTTGAGGTAGCTAATCCTCCATTGGCCCGGCACAGCTCCTGTTTTAGTCATTTCCAATTTGACACAAGTGTCTAGGCTATCCATCATCGTTCACTTTCTTCAGTCAACACGTACATCATTCCAACCACTTCATTCTGGATCATCACTCCGCGTATAGTTATTAAAGTGGTTTCGGTTTAGATAGAGAGTATATCCATTACCGATCCCGGTCTCTTTAATAACTTTCGTAATTATTACACCGATTGGTCGTTTATATATTTCAAACCAAATCAATTCAATTTCAATTACAATTCGTAAACCAACATTTCATTTGTCTTTCAAAAACCAATTTCCAAAATTTACGTTTCAGAACTTCAATTTACCATTTCAAATCTTATGATTTAATTTCAATATCTATTTAAAACCATTCAAATATTGATTCAAGTTCGTATATAAGTTTCATTCCGAAATCATTTAAACAAATTTTATTTAGCATTCAAATCAATTTAAACTCATTTATCGATTCCATTCAATATTCGTTAAGTTACTTTATCATTCAAAACAATTTCTATTAAATTTCCAATTCATTAAATCAATTCTTAAGTTCAACTTCATCAAATCAAAACTTACAAATTGAATTAAATTAAATTCATCAACCCAAATTCTTTAAATTTCAAGTCTTACATTAATTCAATAAATCACATTTTATTTCTTGTTAAAGAAATTCGATTTCACTTATTTACTTACTTAAATAATTTTCCAAAACTTAATCAATAAAGAAACTCAATTTCAATTATTTACGAAGTAAAATTCACTTATTCAAAAGTTCAATTTCTCTTATTAAAGAATCCAATTCAATTTAATCATTAAATAATTCAATCTTATTTAATTATTAAATAATTCAAAACTTAATTATTAAATAATTTCAAAGTTTAATAATTTCAAACTTAATTATAATTTCAAACTTAATTATCAAATCATTTCAAAGTTTAATAATTTCAACTTAATTCAATCATTTCTCAAATTAAACAACATTCTTCATCAATTACATTGTTAATATTTTGTTTCAGATTATTAAATATTAACATTTTCCTTTCATTAAAATTTAAATTTCAATTTCATTTCAAAACCATATTATTTATTCAAATAAAATCTTTGTTTATTTGTAAATCAAATTATTGACCAATCGGGTTTTATTTAAATCTCTATCCTAGGTCAAAGTTCAATTTTGGGTATTTATCATTTCAACCCGATTCCAATTCAATTCAAAATCAAAACATAGCAAAGGGAACTTGCAGTGTGATAACTGGGATGGTATCAAAGTAAATAAACAAGCACTAACACAAACAATAACAATCCGACAATCAATTTAAATAATCCCGAAATAACCGTATTAATTCGCATTGTTATTTGTACGAATTAATATAATTACTTCTAGAATCTACACTATCATTTCATGTAGATTAAAGATTATTACATTACGGTTTTCACTTGTCATCCAATTTACAATTTCATACATCATCAGTTTAACAACATACATTCAGTGGTTCAAAGTGTAATTAAACAAATCCTACGTGTCAATAAATTCAACAGTTAAAAGGGGTCATATTATACAAATGTCAGTTAATCAAATTTAACATTTAATTATCCTATATCAAGTTCAATTTCATACTATTTATCATTTTAACATTAACGATTTAACGTCCAATATAAACATCAACAATCAATCAATTATCAGCCAAACTGTATTATCATCGCATAAATAATTAACAGATAATGGTGTCAGATGTCACAGGTGAACTGATACAGGCAATAGCATATATAACAGTGTAATTAACTAACATCAGCATATTTCAATTGTCGTTTCAATTGAAATCAAATCTAATAAATAAAAGAACGTTAATCGTGAGTGATTGCTCACCTTTCGAGGCTAGAGAAGTTTGAAACACAACCAGCTACAAATTGGATCACGATTTAGAAAATCGACCAATCCAAACAACAGTCTCAAAGCAAAGTTAGTTGAAAGCGAATTTGACGGACAAGGCTGATAGATAAGAATCGATGAGAAATGAATCAGAATCAATTTGATAAAACTGAAAATATGAACATTATTATTACATTATTTATTCCAATATTTCAATTCAAGACAAATATAGAAAATATAATACCTTAATGTTTTTTTTCCTCTCAAGACAAAGCAAAGCAAACTTAGGCAGGCTAGCTACAGCATATATACAACTGTGTATTGGAACATGTGACAACCCTTTTATATATATATAACATAAATTGATAAGATTGTTCAGTATCTTTATAATACAATATATATAACTTTTTCCTTCTTTGCAAAGAAGATAATTTACTTTATATACAAATTTACATTATTATTATTATATATATAAACAATCAGATTGGCAAATAACAAATATCAATTTCAATATATATGAGATCAACTATCAAATATCCTTATATATATAAGGAATGGTAATAGGACGAACACGAAAACAAAGTAACCCATGCATTCATAATATACGTATATAATCTTATACCTTCATCTTTCTAAAATATATATATAAGAAAAGAGGAGTAGAAGC
The DNA here is from genome assembly GCA_030737815.1 of Allium fistulosum. Taxonomy (NCBI): domain Eukaryota; kingdom Viridiplantae; phylum Streptophyta; class Magnoliopsida; order Asparagales; family Amaryllidaceae; genus Allium; species Allium fistulosum. The sequence continues at coordinate 76,209,997 of CM060903.1, forward strand.
TTGCCTGCTCGGGCCACGATGAGAAGAAGAACTGATGCTCGCTTCGGCCAAGGCGGGAATGGGGGGGCGCTCGGCAATTTTGGGCGAGGCAGGTGGAGGCAAGATGTTGGCATGAGAGAGGGCGAAAGAGGGTGGCTGGGCTATCTCGGCCATGGTGGAAAAAGGGAATCTCGGAGTTGCACGGGGCCATGGCAAATGGGGTCGGGGTCGGTTGGTGGTGGGAAGGCCGAGATGAGGAGAAAGCTGGAGGAAAGCGAGGGCTTGTGGGCCGAGATTGGGCGTGGGCCCGAAGGTGGTTCAAGCGGCAGGAGTGGAAGAAGGCGGGGTCGGCAAATGGTTGGTGTGTGAGTTAGGCGTGAAGGCCGGAGACGGAGTGAAGATGGGTTCAGGGGGAGATAGACTTCGGCCATGTGTGGTTGTGCTAGGCTAGGCCGAACGAAAAGCTAAGGTGGGAAAAAAATAAGGTAGCCTCCATGAATAACTTGCATAACTTCGTACATATTTTTTTAGAAGAATGGAATATGAAAGGAAAGAGAGGAATAGCATGGGAAGGGGCTCGGAGGAGAAAGGAGAAGAGCAGGCTAAATCAACAGCAAATTTTTGTATGATATAAATTATCATATATGAGTTGAAGTGTCAGAAGGAAAAGTGGCACTGTTCCCAGAGAATATGTGTAGCTTCTTTGCAAATGAACGGACCAGAAAACAGAGATCCATAAAGTAAATTGAAACGATGGAGATGTAACAGCTGACCATTGAATTCTGCAAGTATTTATGACTAGTGGCCGTTTGTTTCAATTGTTTGAAATTCGAATGGACACCACTATCAAAAGTGCAAAAGTGGTACTGATACAGTTAACAGTTTCCCGGATTTCACCGTGCATCGGTCATCAAAATTGCCAATTGAATATACCGTAGAGATCAGTGCGATGAGGCGATCAAAACGGTATATAGGTATCAGTGATATGATTGAATAAAAAAAATTCGAATTTTCTATTAGCGGAAAATGCAAGAAAAACGCTGAAAAATAAGATCGATGGAGCCAAAGATGTCCGAATTTTGAAAAATGACAAACTGACATCTTGCTCAGAAGATGGTTTAGAATTTTTCTATGTAAAAATATTTAGGTTTCGAAAACATTTTATTTTCATTACTTTTTAACTGATTAAATTGAAGTAAATTTACGCGCGAAATAAACTTTCATATTTTCGGACGAAAATTTACCAGTTGCTATGTTTAACTAGACGTATTCCAAATATTAAATTTTTATTTCAAAATTTTATCTTTTAAAATTTCACAAAATTTCAACTAATTACGTTATTAAAACAGTTGAAATTTACGGGTCGTTACACTCTCCCCCATTCAAAACTTTTCGTCCCCGAAAAGGAACGAGGTAGGAGAATAAAACAACCAGAAAGAAAATTGATTGGAAAACAAATAAAATAATTAATTTAAACCATACAGTTTCAAATTTTAAATTGATTTATATTCAATAATTTGATTTAATCCATTTGATTTTTTTAAAAGTTAAATCAAGCTTTAACTATTTCTAGATTGATTTCCTTATTATCCAATCATCTTTAATTAACAGTTTCAAAATCATAAATTTGAATAGTCTTTTATTATAATCATATTTTTTCAACAATTTAAATTCTTCTTTATTCCAAATTATTGTTAAGTTTATTTCACTTAATATATCTTATTACATATATTTAACCCATATAAATTAATTTAAACCATACGCGTTTCGATTTAAATTAATTTATATTCACTAATTGCTTTTAAATTCAAGGTATTTCATAAGTTGATCAAATTTAAATTTTTCAAAACAAATTTATTAATTCTTTCAAAACAAATTTATTTCATTAGTAACTGAGTTTACTAATTATCCTATCTAACTCTATTAGCATCTTTATAATCAAAATTTAGTGTATAACATTTATTATAAACCCTCAAATTTTATTTATAAATTCAATTTATCTTATATATTATCCAATTACATATTCAACTTCTGAATGATTTAGGTAAGTTGTATTAGAATGCAGTTGAACAATATACAAATAAAATTTTACCAAATTCAATTATTCAAGTTTAAATATTTATTCCAAATTTGGTTTTATTTATAATTAAAATCACCCTTTTACAAAATTTAAGAATTAGATTTCCGATTTACTTTAAACAATTTAGAGATATATAATATATTTATATCAAATCAAATAAAATTTTAAAATAAGATACCTATATATATATATATATAAATCAAATTATACTAAAGAAATTCAAATCAAAATATTTTTCAAAACAAAACCGTAGCAAAGCTACAGAATAGTATCTCCGCTTCGAAACTCGAAAATGAATGTCGATGATGCGGCCGCCATCACCGAAATTATTTTCCAGCGACAAAGAGAAGAGCACTGATTTCAATATTTAAATTCTTTGGAAACGATTTCTATTCGAAAATACTTCCAATAATATATACTTTAAAATTTTAAAACCAAAGTTCGAAATTACTGGAAACTAAATTCTCAAATTTCTGAATTAAATTCATTTCAAATTCCAAATCAATTTATGAACCATATTTATAAATTCATTTAGAATAATAAATGATAATCAAATATTATCATTTCAAACAACCAATTTTAATTAACTTATTAAATTCCAGAAAATTATACTTATATATATTATGGTATAATCATACAATTTTATTTCATTTACCGAATTTGAAAACAATATTGTGTCAGTTTGCTCTGCTCAAGTGTTTTGGAAATCCTATCAATTGCGTTGATCAGACGTATCGATCGGAAACCCAAATCAACATCAACAACTCAAACAACACAATATATAAAACATTTTAATATTAATTTACAAATACACTTCCTCGCTCGACTATACAAGAATGGATTTCAAAGCAAGGATAGAGATTCAAATTTGATGGACTCAAATCAAAGAGAATTTTGATTCGAAAATAAGTTTGAAACAGAAGATAAGATAATTCAGTTACCACAATCGGGAGATGGATGAGTTTATTTAATTCACGGGCAACCTTAACCGGTCGTCCGTAACTTCAAGAATAGGATCGATGCTGAATTTTGAGGTAAATCGACATTCGATCTCAAGAAATAGAATTCAGGTATAGCAGGAGGTAGATAGCATCATAAACCGAGGATACAGAAATCTCCGGTAAATCAATGCTTATTGTAAAGGAGTTTCACCCCTTTACAAATCATTCGAAGTTTGGCGAGACCGCCGATATATTATAGATATCATTCAAAATGGAGTTATGGGGTGCTCCAGGATTGAAATTTCGGAACGAATAGTGAAGGACACGAATGAATTTCGAAACCAAGGGAATGTTCCAAAATTCAAAGGAATCGAATCAAAACGGAAGAGATTGAGACTCGAAATGAAAGTGATTCTGTAAATACATTTACCCTACATGTTGAGTTTTGCCTAGAGCTACCAAAGCTCTGATACCAACTGTAATGACCCGCCATTTTGGACCATTCTCATCCATTATAAGTGTATAAGTAGACACTCATGCCGGAGTTGAATTGCTCAAAATACCGCGTTGTTAATTTAAATTGGCAAAACTGAACATATACAGTAAATAAAATAATCACAGATCACAAACACAGAGTAATAAATTGCAGCGGAAATAAAAGAGATAGTAGTTCATGAAGCTACTATATGAATATATAAAATACATCAGAGTTTACAACAGAAGAGTAATACGATACATCAGATACAAATCAGAATACATCACTGGAATCATCGAATACTGAAAGCAGAATAGATGGCTGGATCTTCAAGCAAAGCTCCAACTTCAAAGGTGAGTCTCGAATACTGGTACACTCAGTCTGACCCGAGCGTAAAGCAAAACACAAAACACTCGAGTCAGGATTAACATTCTTATATTAATAAATCCAACTCAAGTGAAATAGCAATTGAAATACAAGTAACTCAAAGGATGTTTGGAATAACCATCCTTTAAGGATCCGTTAAACTATCTACTATGTAGTAGTATACGATAAGTAGATAATGTCTATCAGTAATAATAAGATATCAAAATAGTGTTAAGTCATGGCCCATTCCACCCTTAACACATTTTTATTCCCAAAAGCATATACAAGACCGTAGTTTCCCCAAAACCGGAAGTCACCAGAGGGCAATCCATATACTAAAGGTACAAATCAAAATCGTAGTGGTCGCGTATAAATGGAATACAAGTATGACAAGGCACATGAGGCAATAACCAAGGTAGTGATACTACCGTTCGCCTGATCCGGACTGGTGAGAACGCAACACCGCAGCGCCCGCAACACCGTGAAACAACACTCCCAAAATCAAGAGTGCACCAATCGACAACAAGTATAAGTAGTTCGAAGAAGTGTGTCCACTTGAGGTAGCTAATCCTCCATTGGCCCGGCACAGCTCCTGTTTTAGTCATTTCCAATTTGACACAAGTGTCAAGGCTATCCATCATCGTTCACTTTCTTCAGTCAACACGTACATCATTCCAACCACTTCATTCTGGATCATCACTCCGCGTATAGTTATTAAAGTGGTTTCGGTTTAGATAGAGAGTATATCCATTACCGATCCCGGTCTCTTTAATAACTTTCGTAATTATTACACCGATTGGTCGTTTATATATTTCAAACCAAATCAATTCAGTTTCAATTACAATTCGTAAACCAACATTTCATTTGTCTTTCAAAAACCAATTTCCAAAATTTACGTTTCAAAACTTCAATTTACCATTTCAAATCTTATGATTTAATTTCAATATCTATTTAAAACCATTCAAATATTGATTCAAGTTCGTATATAAGTTTCATTCCGAAATCATTTAAACAAATTTTATTTAGCATTCAAATCAATTTAAACTCATTTATCGATTCCATTCAATATTCGTTAAGTTACTTTATCATTCAAAACAATTTCTATTAAATTTCCAATTCATTAAATCAATTCTTAAGTTCAACTTCATCAAATCAAAACTTACAAATTGAATTAAATTAAATTCATCAACCCAAATTCTTTAAATTTCAAGTCTTACATTAATTCAATAAATCACATTTTATTTCTTGTTAAAGAAATTCGATTTCACTTATTTACTTACTTAAATAATTTTCCAAAACTTAATCAATAAAGAAACTCAATTTCAATTATTTACGAAGTAAAATTCACTTATTCAAAAGTTCAATTTCTCTTATTAAAGAATCCAATTCAATTTAATCATTAAATAATTCAATCTTATTTAATTATTAAATAATTCAAAACTTAATTATTAAATAATTTCAAAGTTTAATAATTTCAAACTTAATTATAATTTCAAACTTAATTATCAAATCATTTCAAAGTTTAATAATTTCAACTTAATTCGATCATTTCTCAAATTAAACAACATTCTTCATCAATTACATTGTTAATATTTTGTTTCAGATTATTAAATATTAACATTTTCCTTTCATTAAAATTTAAATTTAAATTTCATTTCAAAACCATATTATTTATTCAAATAAAATCTTCGTTTATTTGTAAATCAAATTATTGACCAATCGGGTTTTATTTAAATCTCTATCCTAGGTCAAAGTTCAATTTTGGGTATTTATCATTTCAACCCGATTCCAATTCAATTCAAAATCAAAACATAGCAAAGGGAACTTGCAGTGTGATAACTGGGATGGTATCAAAGTAAATAAACAAGCAATAACACAAACAATAACAATCCGACAATCAATTTAAATTATCCCGAAATAACCGTATTAATTCGCATTTTTATTTGTACGAATTAATATAATTACTTCTAGAATCTACACTATCATTTCATGTAGATTAAAGATTTTTACATTACGGTTTTCACTTGTCGTCCAATTTACAATTTCATACATCATCAGTTTAACAACATACATTCAGTGGTTCAAAGTGTAATTAAACAAATCCAACGTGTCAATAAATTCAACAGTAAAAAGGGGTCATATTATACAAATGTCAGTTAATCAAATTTAACATTTAATTATCCTATATCAAGTTCAATTTCATACTATTTATCATTTTAACATTAACGATTTAACGTCCAATATAAACATCAACAATCAATCAATTATCAGCCAAACTGTATTATCATCGCATAAATAATTAACAGATAATGGTGTCAGATGTCACAGGTGAACTGATACAGGCAATAGCATATATAACAGTGTAATTAACTAACATCAGCATATTTCAATTGTCGTTTCAATTGAAATCAAATCTAATAAATAAAAGAACGTTAATCGTGAGTGATTGCTCACCTTTCGAGGCTAGAGAAGTTTGAAACACAACCAGCTACAAATTGGATCACGATTTAGAAAATCGACCAATCCAAACAACAGTCTCAAAGCAAAGTTAGTTGAAAGCGAATTTGACGGACAAGGCTGATAGATAAGAATCGATGAGAAATGAATCAGAATCAATTTGATAAAACTGAAAATATGAACATTATTATTACATTATTTATTCCAATATTTCAATTCAAGACAAATATAGAAAATATAATACCTTAATGTTTTTTTTCCTCTCAAGACAAAGCAAAGCAAACTTAGGCAGGCTAGCTACAGCATATATACAACTGTGTATTGGAACATGTGACAACCCTTTTATATATATATATAACATAAATTGATAAGATTGTTCAGTATCTTTATAATACAATATATATAACTTTTTCCTTCTTTGCAAACAAGATAATTTACTTTATATACAAATTTACATTATTATTATTATATATATAAACAATCAGATTGGCAAATAACAAATATCAATTTCAATATATATGAGATCAACTGTCAAATATCCTTATATATAAGGAATGGTAATAGGACGAACACGAAAACAAAGTAACCCATGCATTCATAATATACGTATATAATCTTATACCTTCATCTTTCTAAAATATATATATAAGAAAAGAGGAGTAGAAGCTTGCCTGCTCGGGCCACGATGAGAAGAAGAACTGATGCTCGCTTCGGCCAAGGTGGGAATGGGGGGCGCTCGGCAATTTTGGGCGAGGCAGGTGGAGGCAAGATGTTGGCATGAGAGAGGGCGAAAGAGGGTGGCTGGGCTATCTCGGCCATGGTGGAAAAAGGAAATCTCGGAGTTGCACGGGGCCATGGCAAATGGGGTCGGGGTCGGTTGGTGGTGGGAAGGCCGAGATGAGGAGAAAGCTGGAGGAAAGCGAGGGCTTGTGGGCCGAGATTGGGCGTGGGACCGAAGGTGGTTCAAGCGGCAGGAGTGGAAGAAGGCGGGGTCGGCAAATGGTTGGTGTGTGAGTTAGGCGTGAAGGCCGGAGACGGAGTGAAGATGGGTTCAGGGGGAGATAGACTTCGGCCACGTGTGGTTGTGCTAGGGTAGGCCGAACGAAAAGCTAAGGTGGGAAAAAAAATAAGGTAGCCTCCATGAATAACTTGCATAACTTCGTACATATATTTTTAGAAGAATGGAATATGAAAGGAAAGAGAGGAATAGCATGGGAAGGGGCTCGGAGGAGAAAGGAGAAGAGCAGGCTAAATCAACAGCAAATTTTTGTATGATATAAATTATCATATATGAGTTGAAGTGTCAGAAGGAAAAGTGGCACTGTTCCCAGAGAATATGTGTAGCTTCTTTGCAAATGAACGGACCAGAAAACAGAGATCCATAAAGTAAATTGAAACGATGGAGATGTAACAGCTGACCATTGAATTCTGCAAGTATTTATGACTAGTGGCCGTTTGTTTCAATTGTTTGAAATTCGAATGGACACCACTATCAAAAGTGCAAAAGTGGTACTGATACAGTTAACAGTTTCTCGGATTTCACCGCGCATCGGTCATCAAAATTGCCAATTGAATATACCGTAGAGATCAGTGCGATGAGGCGATCAAAACGGTATATAGGTATCAGTGATATGATTGAATTAAAAAAAATTCGAATTTTCTATTAGCGGAAAATGCAAGAAAAACGCTGAAAAATAAGATCGACGGAGCCAAAGATGTCCGAATTTTGAAAAATGACAAACTGACATTTTGCTCAGAAGATAGTTTAGAATTTTTCTATGTAAAAATATTTAGGTTTCGAAAACATTTTATTTTCATTACTTTTTAACTGATTAAATTGAAGTAAATTTACGGGCGAAATAAACTTTCATATTTTCGGACGAAAATTTACCAGTTGCTATGTTTAACTAGACGTATTCCAAATATTAAATTTTTATTTCAAAATTTTATCTTTTAAAATTTCACAAAATTTCAACTAATTACGTTATTAAAACAGTTGAAATTTACGGGTCGTTACAACCTGCCAAGTGATGTGTGAACGTTAATATTCGAATAGTTCGATATTAATCGCTAACTGAATTTACACCTTTGAGTCGCACAACCGAAATGATGAATGCTCTAAATGAACCACATGATTTAATTAATTTATAATTGTTGTAAATTAATTAAATTAATTAATATTTATGAAATATTAATTACTAAATTTATATTTAATTTGTTTGAATGCCCTTAGCATTTAGTAAGTGTGTATATATATAAGTTATAAATGCGCATATTGATATATGATATCTTTACAGTGTTTAAATTTGATTTAAACATGATAAATACTAAAAAGGGGGCTTTAAATAAATTAAATTAATTAGTATTTGTGAAATATTAATTATTAAAATTTTATTTTAATTTATTTGAATAACATTAGCATTTAATGATGTGCGTATATAAAAGTTATAAACGCGCGCACATTTGAATTGGATTTAAATGGGATTGATGCTAATGAGATTTTGGAAAATTTTGAGGGTCCATGTGGCACCATATATGGCTAGCCATGCATGTAGAAGAGAGAGAGGATCTGATTAACATTTGAAAAGGAATTAATAGGGGAAGTTTAAGGAAGGAATAGGAAAGGTTTCTATCACTCCTTTAGAACACATCTCCCTTTATTTTCTTATACGATTGATTTATTTCCTGTCATAATCATCCCACTTACTCTTCTATCAGAGAATTTCGAATTTTCATGGCTTCCTAACCTCTAAATTTCCAAAATAAAATATCAAATAAAATTAATAACAAAAGGTGGTTCTAATCTCTTAATTCTTGCAAAATTCGGAGATTGATTCATGGAATCTAAGAGCCTTTGATTCATCATTCAAGGTGCATTCTCTTGGAAACATCTCAAGATGATAATTCTAATTTTATATATTCATCGTTCAACTTGTTTATGTAATTTAGATCCATCTCTTATTTCATTTCATCTGTGTATTTGTTTATTTGGTCAAATAGATTAGATCTCTTTTGTTCCATCTTAATTAATTACATATGCTCACCATGTTATTTTAATTTGAATATGTTTTAAGATATATTTTGATTGTTTGCCAATTCTTGTTGTCATTATTAGATCTACATTATATGATCCCATATTTAATTGTTTCTCATATTGCTTAATTGTTTAGATCCGAAACCTTTGCAACATATACATATGTGTCTGATTTGTCCTATCTATTTTGTTGTTGTTTCAAGTTTGTTATTTAAAAAAACACCTTTTGATTAAAATCTAAGTCTTAATTAATTAAATATTTCTGTTATTGATTCAAATAGAAAACATATGTAATTTATTTATGTTTGCATGTATGTTTTATGTTCAATATTTCAAATTCAATATTTTGGTTTTTGCATACTTCTGTTTAAAGTTACAAAAAAAAGTTTTCTTTATAAACATAACTGGACTTTATTGCAAAATATCATAAACCCTTGGATTTCCTTTTAAAATTAAAGTTAGGCTTTAGTTGTTACTTTATATTGGCACATATACTAAATTATAAATTTTAACATAAAGATGTATTAAGTTTAAAATATTATTTACAATGATTTTTATATGTGTATATATACACACAAATTTATGTGCGTGTGTATAATACATACAGTACATACATACATATATATATGTAATTTGAATTGAATTTATATGATGGACTTTTATGTAAAATCATAATTTTTTAATCTTAAAAACTTTCAGTTTTGAAACTAGGTCCAAAATTGCTAACGTTTTGGAGTTATAAAGGTGACACTTAATTTTATCTCATTTATATGTATATGTATATTGTATATAAATGTAAATATATGTATGTATATGTATTTTAAATAATACTATGGACAATAAAGACACATATGCAGGAAATATCATCTCTATACATTATCAGATTTGTTGCACTTACATAATTACAGTAAAGTGCATTTGGACAATAGTTACATTTTATGCCATGAATAAATTGCCAATTAATATCATTTAATGATCTAATCAATTTAATTAGAGAGAGAGAAAATGGAAGGTTTCTCTCTTCATATAATGTTTATTATACTCTCAATTAATTACTTGTTTTTAGGGAAAGAAATGAATGGTTTCCTTCCCTAAATTAACTCTTATAAACAATTGTTGAGTGTATTTGATGCACTATACATTTAAACTAAATTAATTTTAAACTTCCTTTTAACCAAATTTAAATAAAATAAGTCTTTATTTAATGTTTTATTAGATTGGATCTAATATACATTTAGACTTCATAGGCTCATTAAAGATCCAAAATGGTAAATTTTTGAAATTCATCCATTTCTTCCACTGCGGTTTGGCATAGTTCCTTCGGTTATGTATATATATACATAAATATTTATTTATTTATAATAGTTATAAATATATTGATCGATATTAGATATTGATAACAGATTAAATATAACTGTGTATATTTAATTTGGGCTAAAATGGGCTAATGGCCCATGATGTTTTGAGAGAAAAATCAGCTAGTTTAGCATGGATTAGGGGCGGCTAAAACATGGGTTATAGGCTTGGGGATGTGTGATTAAGATTAAGTGAGAAGGAGTATTGGATACTTACTTATTTTCTCTCTTATTCAACCATTTAAATAATGATCTCAAATGCTAATTTTTCACTTCTTTTGGTTGCCATATCCTTTCTTCTTCCTAGCCGAAATCTATCTCCAAAACAATCCTTAAATACTAAAATCAAATTCAAGTATAAACTAAGACTATTCGATAGTGAAAGGTTGGTGATTCCAGACTAGCAATCTATCGAATCAACGAACATTCAGAGGAAGAGAATTCACTATTTCAACATGGACTTAAAGGCATCTGTAATAGGTAACATTTATTTATATATTGAATATATTATCATGCTTTTATAATATGTTAATCATGCACACCTGCATATTTAAACATAGTATTGTTATTTAATTAGTTAGGTGAAATTTTTATATGTAATGCTGTTGTCCCAATGGAGTTGTTATGTGTATAAAATTTAATGTTCATATTCATAATTTATTTATTATCTGTGTTATAGGTTAAATAAGTTTTTAATTTAATGTTATATATATATATATATATATATTATTTTGTGAATTAATATACATACACAATTTGTGTTAAAGCATATATGTTTATACATACTATATAATATTGATCTAAAAAATTTCTAATACATGTTTATGTTTATTACGAATTATATATACTGAAAATAATTTTATATTGTTTTTATATGTTAATTATCAATATTTAATGAATATATGAACTAATAAATTCATATAAAATTAATAATATTTGAAAATTCAATTTTTAAATTTTAAAAATTAATTAAACATTTTAGAAGCTTTTAGAAAAAAATTCAAAATCTTTAAACTTATTTTTTTTATTTAAATTTCGGTCGTTTAACCATTATTTAATAATAAATATTATTTTAATTCTGAAAAATCTAGGAATTTTTCCTAACCCCTAAATGATGATCCAAGATTTTTGGAAAATTTGAAATTTGAAATTTGTTATATAATTATTTTATATTAATTTATTAAGGCATAAACTATCAACTAATTTATAATATATGTATATTAAAATATTAAATTCATAATAACTTCAAATCTAAGATGATTTCAAACTGAACAATAATTATTTTTGCATATATATTGTCTGAACCAAAAATGAAAAAACACCGAAGGAAAGTAAGTAGAGAATAAAAAATGAAGAAAACAAATTAAAACAAAAAGGAAATGAACATACAGAGGTTTATTGTGGTTCGACAAACTTCGGCCGACATCCACTTAATGATTTAATTGCTTAACTTTTGACTTGGGGGTAGAAGTTATTAAGACTCAATATAACTTTGACATTTAGATTTTCAGAATTACAAGAATATAAAGTAGAGTCGAATGAGAGCCAAAAGATCTTGAAAAATGAGCTTTACCCCTCTATTTATAGAGGTAGGGAGCTAATATCTCACACAAAAGGTCTCTAGGCCATTCTCCTTGCTATAGACCAGTTATCCATGAAAATAGGTTGCCACCTTATCAAATAACTACAGGTCGGTACGACTCCAAGGGTAGAGGTCGGTATTGACCCCTAAGATGGCCAATCTAGTCATCTTGAACTCTTCGCTTCAGCTCGTCTTGTAGTTAACTTTGTGATTCCATAGTTGTTTACATCAATAATAGCTTGTTTCAGACCCCAAATGATGGAGATAGAAGAATGAAGTTGTTGATTCAGGAGTTCATGAAAATTGATAGAGAGTTGCATGGAATCAACAAAATAACATTGGAAATAGGGTTCTAACATCAATGAAGGAACATAGGCAGAAGATAGACTCCAATGGAGAAGCTTTTATGGGTCGATACTGACCCCTAGGGATGGGTCGGTACGGACCCCACATTATGAGGCTTTGGGTCCTAAAATTTTTATGGGGGATTTGTATTTGTGTTGTGGTCTTAGTTGTACTTTGGTTTTTGGGCTTCGTAGTCATCTCTCCAGGCGCCTTGCCTTGGTAACTTCAAAGTTTAACTCTTGGGTTCGTTCATATACTGTCTGGTCAAAAGACAGGATAACACTTACCCTCAAAGCACGCCTTGAGAATGGAAGGCGTGCTTTGCTGTAGAACAACTGTGATGTTAATCTTTGATAATTGAGCTCTCTGGCTGCTTCAACTTGGTTAAATGTCTAGTTTCTTTGGATTTTCTTGTCAATTATGGGTCGTTCTAGACCTGTCATAGCCTAAGACTCTAGACTCTGCCTAAGTCTAATCTATACATCATCATCTTTCTGATTTCATTCGGAGTTATTACATCACATATCAAAACCATCATGTATTCATCCGGGAATTACATCATTATCATTCTGATTTCATTTAGAGTTATTATATATCAAAATCGTTCGGTGTTCATCCGGGATTTATCTATTTCATTCTAATTTTAAAGCATTCAAATCCTTATATCAAATCAGTATATGTTCTAAGATTTGGTCCCTTCGGATCGTTTCAGATTCAGTTTTCAACATACGATCTCTCCGGATCATTTTATAGTTAATTTAATGTGCGATATCTCCGGAACATTTATTGTTCAAGTTAAGGGGACGATCTCTCCGAATTGTTAATTGAGTTCATGGCCGTTCAGGGCCGATAGTTAAATCTGTGGTCTCTCTGGGCCGTTAACCAAATCCATGTTCTCTCTAGACCATTAATTAAGTCAATGACCGTTCAGGGTCGATAATCAAATTCATGGCCATGCTAGGCCGATAATCAAAATCCATGGTCGTTTGGATCCGATGGCCATTCGGGACTGATAATCAAATCCATGATCGTTCGATACCGACGATCAAATCCATGGTCGTTCGAGACCGATAATCATATCGATGGACGTTCGGGGCCGATAATCAGATCGATGGACATTCGGGGCTGGTAATCACATCCATGGTCTCTTCGGACCCTTATTGAGCCTAATCTACTCCCGCTCCGGCAAGGGGACTCAACGACAAGTAAGCCCATCCAATCGCTCTTCAGCGAAGTGACCTACCTCCTGCTCTCCAGTCCTGATTCTCCGGTCAGGGCTTAACTTAATTAAAGTCCATGGTCTCTCTGAACCCTTGCCGAGTCCAATCCACTCACACTCTAATGAGGGGACTCAATGATACGCAAGCCCATCCGCTCACGGTCCGGTGAGGGGACTTGCTTCTTGCACTCCAGTCCCGACTCTTCGGTCAGGACATATAGCGATCAATATCATACAAGTCAATCCGCCCGCTCTCTAGCAAGGGGACTTGTATTCTCTTTTATGGCCCCAACTTTCCAATCGAGGACTTAATCCAAGCCGCACAAGTCCATCCGTTCACTCTCTAGCAAAGGGACTTATGTTTTAAGCTTATTTTATTTCTGTGGTTTTTAATAATCGAGAGTCCATTTACTAAGCTTTGAATCAAATATTATGATAGTTGCCTCTCCGGGCGTTACAGCCTAGCATCCAACTCAAAGTGTGCCTAAGGACCGATCGAGATCCAATACATGAGTAAGTGGCTAGATTGTATTATTGTGCAAATATCCTAAATAACCATCTCGGGCATCTAACTCAGAGCGTGCCTAGGGACCGTTCAGGATCCTATACATGTATAAGCGACCTGAGACAATATTATAGCATTTATTGAGAATAAAAAGCGAGATAAAGGATTCGAACCTGACTCCAAGCCATCCCGAATATGGGGTTGTCATCCAATGGGAGTTTTTGATCCATAACTCAAACCTGCCCCTCATTCCTATAGGGAAATTCTGGCACGTACTCCTATGGTTGTGCTCTTGCATTCTGATTCACATTTAAATGCTCCATTTCATTTCTAATTCGTGTATCATTCCTTCTAAGGCTAGAACGACCCGTGCTTCTGACTCCTTGGGGTCGGTACTGAGTCATGCTTGGGGGTTGGTACCGATCTGTTTATTTGGCTCGAGGTTTGCCCCGAGTCATTCTACTATGGTTCCTGCTCAGCACTCTAGCTTTAGATCTTTGATTCTGATTTTCTACAACGCCAGTTATTCCCATCTGTCCCATCCTTTTGAAGAAATTCTCCTTCATCTCTTCTTGATGTGCCATCATAGTTTCTTGCAATCCATTAATCATAGTTTCCATCTCATCACTGATTATGTAGATTAATGGGGGATGAGCTCCTGAGGACGCCTCCTGGTTGCCCCTAGTTGATTTCCAACAGTAATGTCTTTCCTAGTTGATTGTCTCATCATTGAGAACTTTTCCAAGCCTTAAATCAGCAAGTTCAGGTGGCTCTCAAATGAAAGACCAAAATGTTTGAATCAAAAATGGCACAAACATTCAAGGAAAGTAAGTAGAAAATAAAAAGCGAAGAAAACAAATTAAAACGAGTAAGAAATGAACACATGGAGGTTTATGTTGGTTCGGCAAACTCCAGCCTATGTCCACTTAATGATTTTATTGCTTAATTTCCGATTTGAGGACAGAAGTTCTTAGGGGTCGGTACAACTCCGATACTTAGATTTTAGAATTACAAAAATATAGAGTGTAGTGGAAATAGAGCTAAAAGATCCTTAAAAATGAGCCCTACCCCTCTATTTATCGAGATAGGGAGCCTAATATCTCGCACAAATATCTCCAAGCCATTCTCCTTGCTGTGGACCAGTTCTCCATGAAAATATGTTCCCACCTCATCAAATAACTATGGGTCAGTACAACTCCAAGGGTAGAGGTCAGTACTGACCTCTAAAATGGTCAATTTGGTCAGCTTGAACCTTTTACTTCGGCTTGTCTTATGGTTAGCTTCGTGACTCCATAGTTGTTTGCATCATAATAGCTTATTTCAGAGCCTTAATGACGAAGTTGTGGAAGAATGAAGTTGCTGATTCGGGAGTTCATGGAAATTGATAGAGAGTTGCATGGAATTACAAAAAAAAACATTGGAAATAGGGTTCTAGCATCAAGGAGGTATCATAGGCAGAAGGTGGACTCCAATGGTGACACTTTTATGGGTCGGTACCGACCCTACACTTTGGGTTTGGGTCCTTGAATTTTTGTGGAGGATTTGTATTTGCGTTGTGACCTTGGTTGTACTTTGGTTTTTGGGCTTTGTGTTCATCTCTCCGAGCATCTTGCATTCATAACTTCGAAGTTTAACTCATCGGATTCGTCCGTATACTGTCTGGTCAAAACGCGGGATAACACACACACACACACACACATATATATATATACACACATACATACATACATACATATACATACGCACACACACTACATACATATATATAATATTATGAAGTAATTTACCATTAATGATCATATTTGCTATATATATATAATTTAAATAAATATTTTATTTTAATTTGTGGTATTAAAAAAATCACTTTATTAAATACACACACACATTAATTATTACTTATAATATATTATATAATTATATAAATACATAAATACCATATACATAAATACATACATACATACATACATATATATATAATCATTTGGAATTTATAACTATTTGTACATACACATAATTGGACAACATACACTACATATAAAATGAGCTTGTGTCCGTTGCGATGTAAATCCCAGCATCTATATATGGATATGTTATACCCAGCACGGATTATTATGTTACACATGCACACACGTATATATATATATATATATCTGTGTGTGTGTGTGTAGTATGTATGTATGTATATATATGATACATGTATATATATTTATATATTAAGTAAAATCAAAATCAAATAAATTTCATACTACAGTTTATAAATATAAATAAAATACATGATTTTATTTAAACTAAATTTAGAAATGTTCTAAATAAATTAGACTTCATAGGCCCAATAATGATCCAATAGGGTAAAAAAATTGAAATTCACCCACATATTCCGCTGCGGGCTCGCCCAGTTCCAACATATAAATATACACATATGTATCATATACATATATGTATGTGTATGCATGTGTAACATGATAGCCCGTGCAAGGTATAACATGCTCGTGTACAGATGTTGGGATTTACATCGCAACAGACATGTAGCTCATCCAATATGTATTGTATGTTAGTCCCTGAGGAGTTGGTTTTGATGACAACAACCTTACTTAGAATTAGATTATAAAATATATAATACTAACATTATTGTGTAGATATATATAGATATGTTTGCAGGTACTAAAGAATGAAGAACTGTACAGTATAAAGATTCAAGATCAAAGATTGAAGGTATCAAGATTCAAGACTCATGAGTATCAAGAATTTCAAGAGTTCAGGTTTCCAAGATAAGTTATATAGTTAGGAATATTGTTAAAACTCATAGAAAGGCACTGACATCTTAAAATCTATTTAATTCGTGGAATGGAATCCACTTCGTGCTCGTTAAAGGGATGGAACCCTAGGTAGGATGGAACCTATGAAAAATCTAGTGGAACATCTTTTTGTATCCACTTACTTTTATTTCAAAATGATTTTCAAAATATATAGCTTGTTTTTCAAAATGATTTTAAATATTCCTGTTTAAAAACCAAAATCATCTGTCCTGGTTTTTCAATATATTTTAGCCTCAAAAATATCCTTAGTTTTAAATATCCTTAATTTTAAATATCTTTGATTTTAAATTATTGTCCTAAGTTTTTAAACTACAATTTTGATATTAATACATTTAGCTGTTTTATATATTTATACTTAAGATTTAAATATAAAAGTATAGGAAATTATTATATATATTTTAATATTGTTCTCTATAGTTATTTATGTATTATAACTATATATAAGTATATTTTAAAGTTTAAATATAAGTATAATATAATATAGAAATTATTTTCAAAGAAAAAAAAATCACCAAAAAATACAAGGGCATGTCGACATGGTCACATGTACCCCTGTCGACATGGTGACAGTTAAATTGTTTTTAAAAAAAGTGTCTATTCGTCACATCCCTTCACCAATGGACATGGCTATTGATCTTCTATAAATAAAGGGTGTTTTCAACGAATTTTAATTACTTTTTTCTCTGATTTCACTTCTCTTCTTCTTCTCCACTTTCTTATTTACAAATTACACCATTACTCTGCCGAAATCAATATCGAATCTAACTAGATAATTTCTGGTTTTGATTCTCTCCACTATCTCTACAATATCCAAGTGCTAATCTGAGTTATAGACTTTTTGTAATCAATTAAGCGAGAGAAGGTGTGATTGTAGCCTTGGAAATCAATTGGGTGAACTTATTGCCCGGTAAATCATGTATCTCTACCCAGAGGATTGTGAATCTAGAGCGGTGTACCTCGTAGCCTTGAAATCGAGGGTTGTATTTGTAAGAATTGTTTTTGAAAGGAAATCTGTACTTGTATTGCGGGACTGGATGTAGGGTAACTCCGAACCAGTATAAAATCCGGTGTGTTCTTTCCTTTACTGCTTTTACTTTATATTTGCATCTGTGTTTGATTCTGTGTTCATATCTGTGTCTGATTAGTGTATACATTGTTAACAAATTAAGATAAATTCAAAAAGATTAACAAATTTCTTAAAACACTATTCACCCCCCTCTAGTGTTAATTCTAGCCTTAAGATCCTTAATCCGCATTCTAACAATTGGTATCGGAGCTTTGTTTTCAAAAGTTTCATTATCTGAATTTTGAAAATTTTCAAAATGGCTACTAACACTAATACTGCTATTACCACCAACACTAGTTCATTTGTAGTAGGTCAGTCTACTGCTAGACCGCCACTTTTTAATGGTAGTAACTATGTATATTGGGCATGTAGGATGAAAATATATTTACAATCTATAGGACTAGACACTTGGAATGTCACACAGGCAGAATATTCTGAACCCACAACTGCTTTTGCTCAGTGGACTGCTGATCAAAAGACTATTGCACAGAATAATTCTAAAGCTATGAATATCTTGTTTTGTTCACTTGATAGGAATGAATTTAATAGAGTGTCAGTTTGTAAGTCTGCATATGAAATCTGGAAAACTTTGCAAGTTACTCATGAAGGAACAAGCAAAGTTAAACAGACAAAAATCTCCATGCTCACAAATCAGTTTCAATTATTCAAAATGAATCCTAATGAGTCTATTCCAGATATGTATAGTAGATTCCAGGATATTGTCCACTCTCTAATATCATTGGGAAAAGTATTCTCCGAAGAAGATCAAGTCAGAAAAATCCTAAACTCTCTTACTCCAGAATGGGATCAAAAGACACTCACAATCGAAGAAGCAAATGACATCAGCATCTTAAAGATTGAAGAATTGATCGGAAACCTAATGTCGTTTGAAGTTCAAATGCTTGGGAGAAGAGAAAACAAGGCATCAGAAAAGAAATCAATTGCATTCAATACACTAACAGAAGGATCAAATTCAGACAGCGATAATGATGAAGAGATTGCTTTTATGACCAAGAATTTTCGGAAATTCCTGAAGTACAGAAAATTGAATAGTTCCAAGAGAAACAACTTTAAGAATTCCGGTAATCAGACTACAGTACCAAACTTTATCAAATGCTTCAATTGTGACGAACCAGGTCATATCAAAAGAGACTGTCCGCATCTAGATAAGCAAAACCCTCCTACAAACAATGATTCTGCAAAGAAACAGAAATGTGCATTCACTGCTAATCTAGATGACTTTGACTCATCCTCCAACGACGATGAACAGAAGAAAGATAATTCAAATCTGTGTTTCACAGCAATTCTCGATTTAGTCGATACCAAAGACACGGACTCTGAAAAAGGTACACGTTTACAATACATTGGCTGAAATTGCATGCTTGAATTGATTGATTGATTGGTTGTTTTTGAATTGATGTGTCGTTTGAATTTTAAATTTTTTATTATTTTATTATATTTTTATTATTATTTTATTATTATTTTTATTTCTTAATAATATTATAATATTTTATGAGTCTTAGTAATATTCCAGATATTATATAGACATTAAAATAATATATATATATATATATATATTACATTATATAAAAGTATCTAGTCATCAAAATTTACGAATGCCTGTCGACATGGGTCCATCCATACCAGTCGACATGGTACAGAAAATTTGAAATTCAAATTTTGAATTCAAATGCTTGTATTTCCCTCCACTCTTTCACACCATTCGAGACTCTGAAAGGACACTTTTTGACCAGAGAAACTGTCCATTTAATTTCTATTTATTTACTATCATTTATCTCATCTTTTCACTTAACTTTTCAAATTCAAACTCTTTCTTCATAACTCAAGCTCTCTTCTCTCTACATCAATGGCCTCCTCAAGTACTCCATCAACTATGAGACTCTCCAAAACCTTAAAAGAACACCTCTTTTATGATTCGGAAGCAATCAAAGCCTATATTGACTATGCTAATTATGGAAAAGTTCATCCCGGAAAGTTTGCAATTTTCCCCGATTTCGCTTCTTATGAAATCGATTCTCTTTGTGTTAGCAACAACATTTTAAGTCTTGTTGACGATTCTCAAAATGATTTTGTATGCTACCCAAATCTTGTGAAAATGTTTTATGCAAATCTTAATCGTGGCTTTTATCAAGGAAACGATGATGAAATTTGGAGTAGTGTAAAAGGCACTCAAATTGTTTTAAATTGTGGTGTTTTGGGAGCGATTCTAAATTGTAAGTGTACGGGTATAGATCTTTCAAATTTCAATTTTAATGAAAATGATCGTGAGACTTTCCACCATATTTTTGAAAGTGACGAAAACTTTGATTTTATAAACCGCAATTTTCGTCCAAAAGCAAAAATTGTGAGCCTTCTTTTGCAACACACTTTGACCCCGAGATAGGGAAGTTTTAATAATCCTACTTCAAAAGTTTGTAAAGCTCTTTTCGCTCTTTTTGGAAACTATGATATTAATTGGGCTCAAGTTATTTTGGATGAATTTCGGCCTAAAAACTTGGAAATAGGAGAAAAGATTTTATATCATGGAATTTACCTTACTAGAATTTTCAACTATTTTGGAGTGAATTTTAAAGGAGAGGAATTCATTTCTAGAAAAGTTTTCAATCATTCCAATATCTCACTTATGAAAATTCCATACATCTTTCAACCTTATGAATCTCTTGTGGAAAAGGAAGAGCGTTTAGCTCACGAAGAAATGAAAGAAGGAGAGGAAGAAGAAGAAGAAGGGGATGAAATGGATATTCAAGAAGAAGAAGAGGAAGGTGAAACATCTCTTGAAAGTATTGATTACACCTCCAAACCAACAAACAAGATGATTATCAAAAACCAAAAGATAGTTGTGGAAAATCAACGGACACTTAAGAGATCCGTTAGTAAAAAGTTGGATAAAATGTCTTCTAAGATGAACAAGTTCTTCTCAAAAGTCAGCAAGAAGTTTAACCTTTCATCATCCTCATCATCCTCCAATTAGATCTATCTTTTCATACCTTGTCGTAGTTGTTTAAGTTTGTTTTAAGTTTGAATGTTATTGTATTTCATGTTGTTTAATCCATGTATCATTCCAGTTTGAATTAATGTTGAAGTTCTTTCTGTTATCTAGCTTATTTCATCTCTAGAATAACTGTTAATATGATATATATAAATATATATATATATACACATTTATTCAAAATAAAAAACAAGTCATCAAAACACAGATGACCCTGTCGACAACCCCCAAAGGCACCCTGTCGACATGCTTAAAATTTGAAGTGTATTTTCATTTTTTGAATTTTAAATAACTAACTTGTATCTATTCATTTCAAACGAAATTTACACCTATAAATACATGTTCTCTTCCAGAAATCTTTACTCAAAATCATTACTTATCTATTCTATCTATATTTCTTCTCTTTTTCACAAAAATGGCCGATCCTATTC
This sequence comes from Allium fistulosum, assembly GCA_030737815.1. Taxonomy (NCBI): domain Eukaryota; kingdom Viridiplantae; phylum Streptophyta; class Magnoliopsida; order Asparagales; family Amaryllidaceae; genus Allium; species Allium fistulosum. The sequence continues at coordinate 76,231,658 of CM060903.1, forward strand.
ACAATTTATCTGAAAATCTTGAAGAAACTCTTAAATCCTTCAAGAATATTCTCTCTATCATTCTCCGTAATCAGCGTCACTTAGAATTGAGTCAAATGCAGATGATCAAGGAGCAAGAAAGGCATTTTGAAGTAATTCGATGGATGATTTCCTCCCTGCACAAGGATGATAATGAAGCACATCCTCCCGTTTCTCTCTCTGTTGATAATGAGAATTGGGATGCCATCAAACAAGACCCTATCTTTGGAGAAGAAGGATGGGTTGATGTTCCTCGTAATATTTGATTAACTTTGTTTAATTTTTATTTATTTGCTTGCTTAATTAGGATTTGGTTTGATTTGCTTGAATTTGACTTAGTATGGATTGATATTATGTGTGTAAAATATAACATACATATGATTAGTATTAATAATATATGATCTTTTAAGTTATCATGATTATCAGTTTAAATATCTATTTTTATATTAAAAACTCCATTATTAATAAATAAATTGTGTTCTCTTATTCGTATATTCTCTTATCTTTTGAATAAATAGTTTAGTAGTTAGGAAAAGTAGTTATTAAGAGTTTAGTTTAAAGTTAAGTATTGATTATGTATGATAACACTATCATTATAATCACAAGTAATGTAGTCTTATTTTCAGGGGGAGTTATATAGAATTATATAGTATTATAACTATGGAGTTATATGGGTTTTTGTTGATGACAAAGGGGAGAAGTATAAAATAGGATAGTTAGGCATAGATTAAGGGGGAGTTAAGTATTAGGATAGAAGTGATATTTTATAAACAAAGGTTGTCATCATCAAAAAGGGGGAGATTGTTAGCCCCTGAGGAGTTGGTTTTGATGACAACAACCTTACTTAGAATTAGATTATAAATTATATAATACTAACATTATTGTGTAGATATATATAGATATGTTTGCAGGTACTAAAGAATGAAGAACTGTACAGTATAAAGATTCAAGATCAAAGATATCAAGATTCAAGACTCATGAGTATCAAGAATTTCAAGAGTTCAAGTTTCCAAGATAAGTTATATAGTTAGGAATATTGTTAAAACTCATAGAAAGGCAATGACATCTTAAATCTATTTTATTCGTGGAATGGAATCCACTTCGTGCTCGTTAAAGGGATGGAACCCTAAGTAGGATGGAACCTACAAAGAATCTAGTGGAACATCTTTTTGTATCCACTTACTTTTATTTCAAAATGATTTTCAAAATATATAGCTTGTTTTTCAAAATGATTTTAAACATTCCTGTTTTAAAACCAAAATCATCTGTCCTGGTTTTTCAATATATTTTAGCCTAAAAAATATCCTTAGTTTTAAATATCCTTAATTTTAAATATCTTTGATTTTAAATTATTATCCTAAGTTTTTAAACTACAATTTTGATATTAATATATTTAGTTGTTTTATATATTTATACTTAAGATTTAAATATAAAAGTATAGGAAATTATTATATATATTTTAATATTGTTCTCTATAGTTATTTATGTATTATAACTATATATAAGTATATTTTAAAGTTTAAATATAAGTATAATATAATATAGAAATTATTTTCAAAGAAAAACAAATCACCAAAAAATACAAGGGCATGTCGACATGGTCACATGTACCCCTGTCGACATGGTGACAGTTAAATTGTTTTTAAAAGAAGTGTCTATTCGTCACATCCCTTCACCAATGGACATGGCTATTGATCTACTATAAATAAAGGGTGTTTTCAATGAATTTTAATTACTTTTTTCTCTGATTTCACTTCTCTTCTTCTTCTCCGCTTTCTTATTTACAAATTACACCATTACTCTGCCGAAATCAATATCGAATCTAACTAGATAATTTCTGGTTTTGATTCTCTCCACTATCTCTACAAGATCCAAGTGCTAATCTGAGTTATAGACTTTTTGTAATCAACTAAGCGAGAGAAGGTGTGATTGTAGCCTTGGAAATCAATTGGTTGAACTTGTTGCCCGGTAAATCAAGTATCTCTACCCAGAGGATTGTGAATCTGGAGCGGTGTACCTCATAGCCTTGAAATCGAGGGTTGTATTTATAAGAATTGTTTTTGAAAGGAAATCCGTACTTGTGTTGCGGGACTGGATGTAGGGTAACTCCGAACCAGTATAAAATCCGGTGTGTTCTTTCCTTTACTGCTTTACTTTATATTTGCATCTGTGTTTGATTCTGTGTTCATATCTGTGTCTGATTAGTGTATACATTGTTAACAAATTAAGATAAATTCAAAAAGATTAACAAATTTCTTAAAACACTATTCACCCCTCCTCTAGTGTTAATTCTAGCCTTAAGATCCTTAATCCGCATTCTAACATTGTATGTTGTCCAAATACATGTATGTATTTAAACTTGTTACTTATATAAATATTATATATATATATGTATATGCTAATTTTGTTTAAATAATTATATATAAATGAAAATATTTAAATTTATATGTGTGCGTATATATGTATGTATGTATGCATTTATATTATATATATAATATTAATTATATATATATATATGCATATTATTATAATGAATTTTAAAATAATATATATACATAATATTTTTTATGAACAAATATATATATATATATATATATATATAAACAAAATAATTTTTTAATATATATATACATCTATTTATTCATAAGCATATTTATAATATTTAAATATATATATATATAAACAAAATAAATTTTTTAAAATATAATTTCAGATCGTATGTACAATTCCTTAAAATTTTATTATTGATTTTTATTGTTTAAAATATACATCAATTGATTATTCACTCGAAAATAGAAATAATATCAATAAAAAATACTTTTGAAACACTTTATACAAATTTTAAATGTCTAGAAAATATGATATGTTATTTTAAAGCTTGGAAATTTTTCCATAACTTTTTTTGTCAAAAATTCATTTTTTATTAATTTATTATTTTTCGGCTGTTTATTATAATAATTTTTAAAAATAACAAAATTGATTTTTTTTATATTCATTGTTTGGCTAAGAGCTTATCTTATGATAAAATAATCTTATAAAATTTAAGAAATAATTTTCGAAACATATTTTATTTTATATGATTTATTTGGATAGTATATTGATTAAAATAATATTAAATAATAATAAATAATTGTAAAAATTATTTTATAGCTGTGAAAAATTATTATTGCTATAAATATACAAGTATAAAATTATATGATCAATTATTACCATATAATGATATCATAATTAAATATAAACTATATATGTATAATTAAATTATATATATGTAGGTATGTATAAATTAATAAGACAATAATTATTATATATAAAGTATTCGGTTATACATATCTGACTTATACATGTAAAAAAATTATTTATTTTAAAAGTGACAACATCAATACATATAAGAATCGTCACCTAACTAATAGTATAATGATAATATGTATATACAATGAAACATTATTTAGAAGTCAATGTCTTAAAGCACACCTTGTAACGATGAACTCTCTCTCCTTTTAAAGCTTTTCGATTCAGCAGATTGCTAATCCTTGAACTGCTAACTTTTGACTATCGGATAGTAATCAACATTGAATTGATTTGAGCTTGATATGAAAGGGTACCTAAGGAATGAACACTACAACAAAAAGACCCTATTACAACTGTATTTTTCCAACTGTCAAAAAATGCCAATTGTAATAAAGGTTTTTTACAACTCTTTTTTTCTTTAAAAAGTTGTAATAAACTTATTTCCAACAACTCTTTTACTTTGCCAGTTGCAATAGATATCTATTACAACGTTCCTTTTTGCCAGTTGTAATATATGCATATTTTTAACAACTTTTCTTTTTTGCCTGTTGTAATAGATGCCTATTACAACTGTTTCATTTTCTAGTTGTAATAGGTGTCTATTTTTAACAACTCTTTTTTTTGTCAGTTGTAATAAACGTCTATTACAACATTTTTCGTTTGCCCGTTGTAATAATTAATTAATAATTATAATTAATGACTAATGATTAATGATTAACAATTTATAAAAAATTATTAATAATTAACAATTACCATTAAATAATGATAATTAATAATTAACTTGAAAATATGAAATAATTAACATATTAACTACTATTCAATAATTAATAACTAATAAATAATAATTTGTAATTATATAAAATAAATAAGAATTAATTTTTAATAATGAATAATTAATATTAATAATTAATAATTATGAATTAATATTCAATGTTAATAATTAAGAAGTAATATTTAATATATTAGTAATTACTATTCAATAATTAAAAATTAATATACTAATTAATTAATAATAATTAATAAATACTAATTCATTTTTAATAATTAATATTTAATAATTAATATTAATAATTAATAATTAAGAAGTAATAATTAATAATTAATTTTTGATAATTAATAATTATTATTTAGTAATTAATTTTTGATAATTAATCAATAGACAAATAATAAATAATAAATATTTAATTAGTAATTAAATATTTATAAATAATCGGTACAATTAAATAATAGTAACTAATAATCTATAATCAATAATTATTTTCATATTTGTTAATTTATTATAATTAATTGTTTATAATTAGTAAATTATAGTTAATATTTATTAATTACATTTAATAATTAATAAATATAATTAATAAATAATATTAAATTATTAACAATTATATTTTATAATAATTACTATTAGTATTTAATATTTAATATTAAATAATTAATATTAATATTTAGTACTTAATTTAATAATTAATAAATAGTAATTATTATTAAATAGTTATTAATTAAGAGTAATGTTTAATATTTAACAATCAATAATCAATAAGTAATGTTTAATAAAAAAATTGATGAAAAATAATATTTAATCAAAAATTACAAGTTTACAACTTTGCAACTCTGTATGACATAGAGTACCATAAGTTTTCTTATTCAAATCCAAATTTTTGGCTTTAAATCAAAATTTTCATTCCAAACAAAATTCTCGCTCACTTTTCCTTTGTAATTTCATCTCCCGCCTGCATCACTGAACCGGTGAACCCTAAATTCCAAATACTTCCCCTAAGTTCTCCAACTCACTACCATACTAATTCATCCTTATCCAATCTCCTTTCTCCCTATTCTCCACATCTAAAGCGATTCACACTAACCCTAGCTCCCTTCATCTCCTTCGTTAACCCCTTCACCATTGCCTCCACTGCTGCCTTTGAAGTCATGTATGCCTCATTTGGTTTACTCGACACTGTATATGCCAAGTATGGTAAAAAAAGCGAGTCGGTGCATTTCCATTCGTTAAAACTATATAATACCTCTTTTCAAGAAAGTTTTATATTCCTAAACCTTATTTTCCCATTTCCAACCCTTTGAGGCAATAATGGAACATATAGCTGCGATAGAATAGCAGATAATATCAGATAGAATAAGGAAGAAGCTCCAAGATGTAAACGTGGCTGCTCAGATTCATCTCCAACCAATCCAAGATCATGTCAATTTCAATCTTCATGTAATCGTTCTTTTTTTGTCGATCATTTGCCTGTAGTGTGCTTTGATCTATTTGTTGCTTTCTGGACTTATGAAGTTGGTTAATCTCATTGCAAATTGGGAAAAATGTGGATGGAAGTTTGATTGTCCTGGTGCAGCGGAACGTGAATAAAAGATCAAATTTTTTGTGGAGTTGGTTCAGTTAGTATGCGATTAAATTAAAATAATAATACGGAAGGGTTAGTAATGGTTTGTTTGGTGAAGTTAAGATCGTTGTTATTGCTTTAGTTGGAATATTATTTCAGTCCTTTTCCAAAATTTGTGTTGGGAAGGAGGTCATACTCTTTTAATGGAGATGTCCATTATCTTCGTGGGCACCAGAGCCGTTCATAACATCCTCTGTCGCATAGGCCAACCTCGTGCCATTTCTCTAATCGTCGTAAGTTTTCCTACGTTTATATATAAATTGTTTACACATATCTCTTCATCTGACATGTGAACATAGACCTATATATCAAATGAAGAGTAAGTTAAAAATAAACGATTAATATCGAACAAAATATTTTTTTTTTTCAAAATACAATAGTTTATAAAAAAAACGTCTAGTTTTAATTAATCTTCTACTAATCTCCACCTCAATGATTAATCTTTAATCCATGCTTACCACCTAACGTCCGCCTAACAGTTTTTACAACCTTGGATGGGAAAGGTGGACGCTTTTTCAAGAGGCTTCTAATAAAGATTACAGATTTATAACATGTCTACCATGATTTTTGTAATATTATGTCATGTAAGTGACTGGTGTAAGCATTTTTGCGGTTTAAATTACAAGCGACCTCTGATTAACCTTTGAGTCACGACCCTGTTTTAGAAGGCATGAGGTAAGGTGTAAGTAGTAACATCCTAACTAGGACTGTACTTATATGAAATTTCTAATCTTTTGTTGCTGCATGCTGTATAGGTAGATTTTGTTGAAGCTGATGAGCAATGGAAATCAAGGCCAAGAGGTGGTCGGAAGAGAAAATATATATCATTTGAGGTTCTCATGCGAAAAAGAATTGTTGTTAGTGAAGATGACGATTGTATTCTCAATAATGGAACTGAGTATTTGCAGTGGCTACTTGCTCATTGATCTGAAGAAGTTACTTTTGGAGTGTATATACATATTAGGAGCACAAAATGTAAGTAATGTTATGGTAAATGAATACTACTTGAAAACTCTTTGGATATAAATACCCAATATCTATTTGAGAATTATTATGCTACCGCGAGGTAACTGTTGAACGCAGCATGTGCATTATATACTGAAGCATAATTTCTTAAGGCCATTTTGCATGAGGCCTTTGAAGAGGCTCACCCGACATCATCCTATTAATTAGATGGCCCATCTTATTCTACCCGCGACAAAGATCATGAGTCCATATGACTTGCCACATTTCTGCTTGTCATGCACACTATGTGTACCTTTTTTCTTCAAATGCATTGTTACTGTAAATTGGTTTTGAAAGTATGGTGCGGATCGTGCAATATGGAATAGTATAAAAGCAGTGCGGAATAAAAGAACAATTAGCAGATAATAGTAAATAATAAACGAGCACACCAGGAATTTTTATACTGGTTCGAACTTCCCGTTTTACGTCCAGTCCCAGATTCCTTCTGGAATTTCACTAACAACAATCCTCACTTAACCCGGAGGAACAGGTTTACAACAACCCTTGAACAGCCGAACAAGGGACCTGAGCAACAGAACAGGATTTTGCCTCAACAGCCGAAGAGGACTTCACACGCCTGAGCAGCAGAACAGGACTTCAACTTATACAAAGAGTATTTTACACAGTGTGTTCTTGATAACACGAATTTGTCTCTTGATAGTACAACCTTCCTATAATCTTCTCCTTTATGATATATAGTGTGATGTGCTTTGAGAATAGTGGAAGATAGAGTGATCAACGATCAGAGAATGTAAGCAGTTTGAGTGCAGTTTGAAAATAGAGAATAGATAAGAATTCAAGAATATTAGAATTAGATTCGGTTAATTGTTTTTTGAATTCTGTAATCTATTTATAGTGAATAAGGAGTTGCAACTATAGATGAAAAGCTATATTGAAAAGAACAGTTGCAACCATTGATTTTGAAAGAGTTTCTCTTTGGTGAAGAGAAGTGTCTTTTCAGAAAAATAGCAGTTGTATAAATTCAGCCGTCTGAAAATAAATTTCAGACTTCTGAAATTTGAAGCGTGCAAAACAGAGAGTAAATAGGCTATTTTTGACCTGATTTAGACGTCTGAATATTTTCATTCAGACGTCTGAATATTGTGAAACAATATTCAGGTTTCAGCATTCAGACGTCTGAATGAAGTTATTCAGACGTTTGAATTTAGCCTGTAACTAAAAATTACCATAGCTCAAATGGTTAGAGCATTTGCCTTCTGAACTAGTGACCCGGGTTCGAGTCCCGCTCCATGCAATTTTTGAAAATTTGATTTTTCATTTAAAATATGAATGTATATGTGTGTATATCATTTTGAGAAGATTTTAACATTTGTAAACTCTAGACAAGACACTCTATGACTAATAATACTTTGTTTGTCACCTTCGTCTTGTCTCTATCGTATATATCTCTTCTTGTATCTCCATATACATTCTTTCATCCTTTTGTACTGTGTATCTTCATTTTGAACGTATTTGATTATCTCTTTTTGATGCTCATGTACCTGCAAAATAGCTTAGAGATTCTTTGACATAATTGTATAGTTGTTGTCATTAAAATCCAACAATTGAGGTTCTAACAGGTTTCACCTATAAATTTTTTTACAAATACATTGTTACGTAAATTCATACAGTAAAAACGAAATACTTCCAAAAGACTATCATAATAGGTCATATTTTCTTTTATTGTAAATTGGTTTCACCTTAACTCTTTTTCTTTAAATATATAAATTAGATCATTATAATTAATCATAAAACTCATAAATACTTGAGCTAGTCGATACAAGATAGAATGTACATAGTAGACTAAGCTAATTATATTACATCCAATGAAGCCTTTAAACACAATAGTAAACATCAATGGACAAACTGTTGTGCAGCTGAATGAATGTTACAAGATCCATGTGATGTTTTAGGAGTTCCAGGACTTCTAATTACACATGTATGTACTAATTATGACTTTGTAGTTATCGACGTCTGTGTGCTTGAAGCATTAGTTTGCGAGACATAGTTGATCAATCTTCCAATTTCTTAGGCAGATTTTGTGTCTTCAGTGCACCTATATGTTGTGCAAAAATGGTAGCGCTTTGCGGAAGCTTATATCAACGGATCTTTGTCACCCAAATCACAAAGAGATAACTTGGATTAAAAATAAGACGGAATTGAAATTAAAAGCAATAAGACAAGATATTCCACCCAACCACCCACTTTATTGATTCACCAAAATTTTTTTTTGTTTACAATTAATAGAACAAAGCTAAAATAAACAAAATACCATTGAATCAATAACCAAATTGAGAAAGGGAGCAAATATCTATATGGCTAAATTGTTGGAGAAGAAGAACAAAAATGAAGAAGAGAAAATTATCAAATAGATTTTCCACCATATGTTTATCCTCTCCTCTAGTCTCTATTTATATAATCAATTTACTTAATGCCCAAGTTAACATTAGAGGCAAAAAATAATTTGATTAGCAAATTAGAGAAAGAAATAAACATACTTAAATATACTTATTTAATCAGAGGAAACAAAATCTTCTCTTTCTTTCTTTTGCATATTTCTTTCCCTCTATGTGTGATTTTGTATCACCAAAATTTAACACTCCACCTTGATGCAAAATCACATATCTCCAACATATCAAACATGCCATATCTAGATCTATCACAACTCCCTATATCTCAATCATACCAAATTACAAACCTCTACCACCGTCCGCAAGTGATGCATCTCCCACATGAGGTGCACCACACAAATCCGGTCTCAAAAACGTTTGTAATACCACAAAGATCTCCGTCTTGTCTTTGTGGATTTTGCAACTCGACACCCGTCTATCACTCGATCTGAGCTCATTACCTGATCACTATCGATCCCCCGAGCATCATCAACATGAAGACCCCTGTCTAAAATATGATCCTCAATGCTAGAATCATAAGCAGTGACCACATTAACCTCTCCACCTTGCTGTGGACTAGGTTCTTCAACCGTCACTCGCTTTCCATAGTCGACTACAGAACCAACCAAGCTATAAAGGTTTCCTTCTTCCAATACTCCTCTCATCCTTACACGACCACCTTTCTTCACTCTCAAAACTCCACCTTGAGTCTCATAAGTGCAACCACGGCGATCCAACTGACCGAGAGAAATAAGATTATGCGAAGAAGTGGGTACATGTCTGACTCCAGAGACTTCTCTAACCACACCATCATGCATACGAAACCGGATAGATCCAATACCACAAATCGGTAGCTCTTCTCCATTGGCTGTCCTAATCATGCCGACACTCTTCTCATAAGAAGAAAAATAATTCACATCTCTACATATGTGAAAACTAGCTCCCGAATCCATCTTCCAAGGCTTATTTTCACTAAAGAGGACATCATAAGAAGCATCACTATCGGTACCTTCAGCAAAACCTGCATGTGCATCACTGCTAGTATCACCATGCGCAGCCTTTTTCTGATCTCTTTTATAAGCATAACACTTGCTACGTATGTGACCTTTCTTATTACAATAATGACAAGTGATAACACCTTTACCATTAGCATCCTTCTTCTTCCAAATTGTATCTTTCTTCGAGTCCCTTGCCACCATAGTCTCACTTTGAATTGATTTCATACCTGACCCTTTTCTTCTAAGCTCCTCATTCAAAAGACTACTTCGAACAGTTTCCAAAGAGATAGTTCCATTAGCATTGGAATTACTCAATGAAACAACCAAAGTTTCCCAACTTTCTGAAAGCGAACTCATCAATAAAAGAGCTTGTAACTCATCATCAAAATTGACCTTCATATTTGCCAATTGATTTATTACATCCTGAAATTCATTCAAATGCTCTGCAACAGACTTCTCTTCATCTAATCTCAGTTGTACCAACTTTCGAACCAGAAAAGCCTTACTAGTAGCACTCTTTGACTCATACAAAGATACCAACTTGTCCCACAAAGCCTTCGCGGATTCACAACTAGCCACATGATGGAAAACTGAATCATCAAGATACCGGCGAATCAAAGCAATCGCCTTCTTATCCATCTTCTTCCATTTTCCCTCATCTACATCAGAGGGCTTCTTTCCATCTCCATCAATTGGATCATGAAGATCATTGAGGTACAGAACATCCTCCATCTTAGGCTTCCAAATACCCCAATTTTTCCCATCCAAAATAGCCATCTTCGAAAATGAAATCATATCCGACATCAATAATTTTTCAATCCAAAATTACTCTAAGCTTTGCGATGATCTGGCTCTGATACCAAACTGTTGTGCAAAAATGGTAGCGCTTTGCGGAAGCTTATATCAACGGATCTTTGTCACCCAAATCACAAAGAGATAACTTGGATTAAAAATAAGACGGAATTGAAATTAAAAGCAATAAGACAAGATATTCCACCCAACCACCCACTTTATTGATTCACCAAAATTTTTTTTTGTTTACAATTAATAGAACAAAGCTAAAATAAACAAAATACCATTGAATCAATAACCAAATTGAGAAAGGGAGCAAATATCTATATGGCTAAATTGTTAGAGAAGAAGAACAAAAATGAAGAAGAGAAAATTATCAAATAGATTTTCCACCATATGTTTATCCTCTCCTCTAGTCTCTATTTATATAATCAATTTACTTAATGCCCAAGTTAACATTAGAGGCAAAAAATAATTTGATTAGCAAATTAGAGAAAGAAATAAACATACTTAAATATGCTTATTTAATCAGAGGAAACAAAATCTTCTCTTTCTTTCTTTTGCATATTTCTTTCCCTCTATGTGTGATTTTGTATCACCAAAATTTAACACTATACAGATGATTGCCTCCAATGATGGTTAATGTACAATGACGTAGATTCTAAAAAGTTTTCAGCATAACATTGCTTGCTAATTAAAATAGTAAAGTTGATTCATCAATGTTCTTGTTGTATTTATCACTCTCAACTAATTACTCGTATTTTTTCTTTTTATATAACAAGAGATGCTTAATTTAAGCAAAATGCTTATTTTGTTTTTTTTCTTTGATCAAAATCAAGACCTCTGCCAACATACTCCAAAGATGTTGGCACTTGAGCTAATAGTCGTTGATTCCCTCACAATATTTATTCTAATTAATTTTGTTTGCTTTTGACAAATTTTGAAATAAAATTCGAAATAGAGACCAAGAAGCATATCCAAACTCCGACAAGCAAGGAAATTACGTAAAAATAATATCCAAAGTTTTACAGTTGGGGAAGCATATTGACATTAAAATATGTACTTTCTACTACTTATAAGATTATCAGAATTTTCATTCAAACTAAAATATACATTGCATTGCTTCTTGTTAATAATATGAAAGATTTCTACGTACATTGGATGTAGATAGTTGGGTGCTGACTGCAGGGATAACGGCGTCAACGCTAATTATAAAGGCAAAATCACCATCTATGGCATCACTGTCAGTGTTGTCATTGGCTGGTTTTATGATACTTATTGCATATGTGGCACACCCCTTTATTTTAAAGTTGATAGCAAAGACTCCTACCGGGGAGTTGGTTGGAGAAGGCTGCTTCGTGACAGTAATGGTGGCTGCACCGATGGCTGCATTCATTACTGAATTCATCGGGTACAGTTTCTTGTGTTTAACATGCATAATCATTGACAAAACCATGCATTGATTTTGTTTGTTGCATTTAAACAGTTTACACCCAATTCTGGGCCCACTTCTACTCGGTCTTAGCTTGCCTGGTGGAATGCCTCTTGGGGTAACCTTAACTGAAAGGCTTGATTCCTTCTTGTTAAGTCTGTTCCTTCCTTTATATCTAGTGTTAGCAGGGTACAGGACTGACTTCACTACTTTCCATAGCTTTGCCACTATTGGTTATATCATGTTGGTTTATTTTGTTGCGTACATCACTAAGCTTTTCGAAGCTATGGTTTCTGCTTTGTATTTCAATTCAAGATGACTATGAAAGATGCGTTGACGTTGGGGTTAATGTTCAACATTAGAGGAATTGTTGAGGTTTCCTTCTTCAACAGCTAGGGCAAAGATGAGGTAGCAATTTTACTGTTCCTTAAACAAATTAAGATGGAACTAAAGAATTCTTTTAAGTTCTCAGCTTTAGAAGATTTAAGTACCAAAGCAAAATTTCAGAATATAAATTATGACTGTAGAAATAACAAAATTTCAAGCATATGAATATGTATATAAATTTAAATATGAATCGATAATCTCACAAGGTGATCCAGCTAAAAATATGCAGAGCTTGGTGACAAAAGGTTATGAGGTTGAACTCCAGTAATAGCAGGGCACTTAACACCCTGTGTATTACTTAGAACATGTATGGTGCATACTTTCTTAGAATTTATAAACAAAACTTGTTTCTATAGTCCGTACAAAAATGAATCTTTTGAATCTGTTGTGGTTTATAATTTAAATCATGTTTTGTTTTAAAGCTTAACTTTATATGGTTAAAATAGAGTTTTAAAAACCTTGATTTTGTGTGCATTATGCAGGTGGCGACCGCCCAACATTTTCGGTGCCGATGTTTTCACTCCTCATGACCGTCATCATAACTCCTCTAATAAAATTCCTTTACAACCCGAACGTACGCTACATTTCCTCAAAACGTCGCACAATCCAACACATAAAACCCGATCACCCCTTCCGAATCCTTGCATGTGTAGACACAGAAGACCACGTGGCGCCCATAGTCGACCTTCTAGAAGCTTTCCCAACACTCAGTCCCCTTTCATGATTTACATCCTTCATATGACCGAGCTCGTGGGCCATGCTGCTGCAACTTTACGGGCCCACAAAAGCCCAAGAACCCAAACACTAACCCGACCCCTTCGGATAGGATTGTGAACGCGTTCAGGTATTTTGAGAATCAACATCCACTGAATACGGTGTCAGTTAGTCCTTTTGTGGGTTTGTCTCCAGCAACGACGATGCATAACGTGTATGCTCATTGGCATTGGATAAGAAGGCCAGGTTGATTATATTGCCATTTCATAAGTTGTCGGATGAAGCAAGAGAAATGTCGAAGGCGACGTTGCAAAGTCTTAACAAGAATGTGCTTGATTTTGCACCGTGCTCCGTTGCAATATTATTGGATCATGGAGGTATGCTATTCCCACTGATAACATTATTAAATTATTTTAATACCTTGTTAATAAAAAAGCAGTCTGTAAATCTATGAGTGTCATGAAACCCACACTCTCTTAAACAATTTGATTATCATTTTTGAAATTCAATTTGATTTGCATCTTTTATTGGCGTTTTAGTGCTTTAGTCAAATAAGCTTGCATTTAGGACTATAGCTGGATAATAGTTTTATTAACAGATTGGTTAAATAGGAGAAAATAATTTTTGGCTTGATCATTCCAACCAAAAGTGCTGAAGTTTATACAGGATTTCAATTGCCATATGCTTGCATCTAATTATTGACTCACGTAACAATCGATCCATTCATTACCGGCGGATTCTATTCTCCCCCACTTTCATCCTTTCAGCACCAACCCCAAATTCATTTGGAGAATTTCGTGAGTTTTTTTTGTAGGTAAAGAAATGCAAGATTAGGCATTGATTACGTTGGATAAGGTAAAAATCGAGTAGTAGTTGAACCTCCTGTTACTTATTCAAGTAGACCCACTGATCACCTGTTTATCAAACATATCAGTTAAAATACCATAGAAATGATTTAGTAAGTCTAGAACAAAGTCATATAGTATTTTGCATTCTCTTGGCTATGAGAGCTGAGAATGGAATGGAAGGTTTCCCTACTGCAGTACCACATGACCATGGACGTTGTGTTGTAAACGTTGACATGTAGTGTAGTACTAAAGCCATTGAATAAATAGGTATGAACTTAGTGTTCAACGTGCACCGAATATGAGAGTTTTGTATACAAATAATTCAGCAAAGCATTAACATGCATAGTTATTACGCTTGTACAAGTAGTCGTAAATCTCAGCCTCCCTGTCTATCAGCAAATGATTAAAAGTTTAATTTGCTAAACATAATTCTTATAGAGAAAGTGTGATTCACTGAGAGGAATATTTTATAAAGAGTGAGTTAAAGTATGTATTTATATATACATTAAAAATTGAGTCAAACAGTGAGTAAGTCGGTGTATATGAAGAATATGTCTTGATATTTTTGTAATTTTATAACAGGTTAAGGAATTATGAAGTGCATTGTGCAATAACTGACCAAAAATAGTAGTATATACAGAACCAACTATCTGTAATGGAATATATTAAGTGAAAATCAGCTGCAATTTGTAATATGCCTTTATTTGTATATAATTTCTTGGTAACAAAGGACTAGCAAACTTATAGCTGAAATTGCTTACCTTCTAACATGTGGTTGCTATAAGTTATAACCAGTGGTAACCTATTATGTTATAGCATCCGGTAGCTTAATATATATGTTAGTAGCGATTGTTAAAATAACATGCGGGAGGTACATTCAAAATATGCAATAACCCATTAATGTATACCTTTTACCTTATAACATGTGGTTGTTATGAGTTATAACCAGTGATGACTATATATGAGATGAAGTGGTTTGAATTTAGCCTGCAAATAAGGATAAAAGACCCAGTTCTTCACTAACAATGTGTTTGTAAGTAAAGCTATCTACAACTGACTAAAAAACCCTACTTAATTGCAATCGTATATAATCCTCAAGAGTGAACCAGCTGGAGTTGGAGTTGATCCTATTTACAGACCTTTTAATAATGAAAAATAAGAATGAAAAGGCTGATGGTATTTTTTAATAGTAGTAAATGAGGTATTGAAATCTTAAGCGGTAACTCTAAAATAAGCCATCATATTGTTCTTCCTCCTTCGTACTCACATATACGTGAACTAGCATAATGCTTTATTTTTTTCAACCATAATGCTTTATTTTTGTAGTCTCGTCGGAGTAGCAACAACGTCACAACTGGTGTTAATATACAATTTCAGCAGCAGCCTAGAAAGTGCATTTATTGAGTTGGCAAAGGAATGTTGTCGCAGAAGCAGCAATTGCATCTACCGACCCTACTGTTTTAGTGCATCATGTACCACTAGGAGCAGATACTTGGAAAGTTTGGGTTGATGCGGTGGTGGATCCTGAAGCTCTTCTATTTAGGCCTACTTCAGATATCTATACGATTGGACAAGCGGTTGGGACGCCTATTGCTTGCATAAAGAATTTATCTCTTTTGATTAGTATGTATATGTACCTTTACTGATTATGTTATGGATTTAGTTATGTTTTGGAACGGAGTTATGAATTCATAAATGGTGTAAACTTGAATTGTTTGTGAATGTGAATGGTTCGTGTTGTTTCAAGTATTTGAATGATTGTGGTTATTATTAACGAAATATTGGTGTTAATTATAATATCATAAAATTTATGGTTAATAGCAATTGTGAAAAGATGAATTATAGTAGTTTGTAGTAGTTGTAAAAATATTTGTTGCAACTTTCATCACTAGTTGTAGTAGATCCTACTACAACTAGTACAAACTATTGTAAAATGTTAACGCAACATGCGGAAACAGTTGTTAAAATATTTATTACAACTGTCATAAACAGTTGTAAATAAGTCTTGTACAACTATGTAAAGCAGTTGTAAAAGATTCTATTACAACAGCTGCTGACAGTTGCAAAAGAGTCTTATAACAACTGGTTTTGGCTGTTGCGATAAACTTTAATACAAGTGCAAATAGCAGTGGTAAAAAGTCTTTTACAACTGCTAGAAGCACTTGTAAATAACTCTTTTACAACTGCTATTTGCAGTTGTATAAAGACATTTTACAACTGCTTTTGCAACTGTACGTACCCCTTGTAAAATAATCCTGCTCTATTACAACTGCAGATATAAATACTGGCGGATGCCAGTTGTAATAGGCCTATTACAACTGTTTTTGACAGTTGTGAAAGGGTATTTTTGTTGTAGTGGAAGTTCGCTAGCAATGGAAGGAAGGAGTGGTAGCAAAAAGTTATTTTCAGTTAGGGTTAGAGGTGTTTAAATAGTGGAAAGGAAGAAAATAGTGGATCACATCTCATACCAGTTCTCCCTCAATCTGAGCCATCCCGAAATCAACTCCTCTACCATAATTGAGCCGCCCCTTATCTCCCTATTTCATCCAAAAATCATACCCATAATGATGGACCAAAGTCCAATTAAGCCCATAGAAAATATTATTTAATTAAATCCAATTTAATCGCTTATTGATATTATATATCGATTGATATATTTATAACTGTTATAAATATATTTAATAATATTCATTCCTCAAATCATAACCAAAATTTTATAATTAATATTTCATGAATATTAATTAATTTAATTTATTTAAAGCAATTATAAATTAATTAAATCTTTTGATCAAAAGATAATTCATCGTTTTGGTTGTGTGACTCGTCAGGTATAAATTTGGTCAGCGATTAATATCGAACTATTCAAATATTAACGTTCACTATCACTTAGCAGGTGGTGCGACATTTTAGCCAAACTTATCGCTTACTTGGTTTTGGTAAAATCCAATTTCACTTTATTAAGCAATACCTGGTTGTGACTTTTATTTACACCAATTCTCTTCGTCAAACTATATCACTTTGAACTTATGAAATTTGATAATGGTCAAAATTCCAATATCGTTTATATTCTACTCTACAGTCCAAACACAACGTCATTGGTTCAATAATAGCAACTATTATTCACCGAACTACTCTGGCCAAAGATTTTGAATTTTTGTTGACTTGAGTTGACGGTGATACTAATCCCATATAACTAAAAAGACGAATTCTCTCTTGAATGGTGCTTCACTTCCAATATTTCCACTCAACCTAAATATAGTCACTCGATGGACGTCATGCCATGATTTGACTATAATCAAAGCGGAGCTTTCATATTGAAGATTGACGATATTCTCAAGTCGAGAGAACTCTGTAAATCAATCACATCGATATCTGTTTGACCTTAGTTATGTTAACCAACCGAAAACTATCAAGTGAGTCATTCCATGGTTATCCAATAACTACCAATAAGTAACAACTTAGTGCCCCCAACAGTCATGAGTAATACACTGCTCAACTTTTGAAGAGCGTTACATGCTCTAGTCTCATCGGATACATGATATCCAATCTCGATGCATCTTGACTAGGAACATTTATAATGGTATATTTATATTTTATTATGATAAATTACTCACGGTTACAACGATTTCTAACTATTATCACAAAACATATCATTTATGGATTTTTTATTAAATATAATTTTAAGTAAATTAATTAATTAATATAACACATTATATCAAGTATATAATAGAAAGAACCTTTTATTCCGAACAAGATTGGTTATCGAGTTAGATATATGTAACAAATTACATAATTTCCACTATGGCATAACCCTAGCTCTGTCAATCTCCCTCTTGCACTTGGGGTTAGTTATGGAATCTTATTCCAACTTCTCAAGTCGATTTTCTCAAAACTAATCGGGTCAGTCCACTGGTGAACGGGTATGCTATTATGCTTTAATCATCTACTCTATCAAATAACTCTCTCCGGTGTTGATAAACTACCTTATCATATGGAACAATTCAAAGTATGTTTCATGACTTCCAATGAGCTCTAAGTTCTATTATGAACTATATCGTGACATTTTTATCATATAACAATGCTTTGGGATTCTCAACATTTGGAATCATCCTCAGCTCAGTTATAAATTTGTGCATTTATATTTATATACATTGCTTTTATCATGACACTATTCAAGGCGACGTACTTAGCATTTTTCATTAAATCGGCTACAGTATTTTATTTGGAACATTTCCAATTTAAAGATGATTATATTGACTATTATGCTCAATATCACTTACGAAGTTCGAGTTTGAACACTCCTTTATAAGAAGTTCATTGTTTTTGTAAACAGTTCTTTAGTATTTCAAAAGTACACTAATATACCCCCAATAACTATTTAGTTATATCCATTTGGATTTGATATTTGCTTCATGTATCAAATACATAAACAAATCATAATATCATTGACAATATAACATGTATTATGATTTCTATTGCCCATGCATAAGCAATCCATCTTTCATGTTCCGTATTAAACATTTTAATAGGGTGTCCTTGCATATCGATTTGGGACACTCTCAATATCTTTTATACTTACTATAAAAGACATCATTTATAGATCCAACATTGAGCATCAAAACAACTAAGGCTGATTTTAACATAAGTACATCGTTAAAAATTAGCAATGTGTTGTTTACTTATAGTTTAAAAATATCAATGCACCTTTTAATGTTCTTTGTTATGAATACACTCTTCCTCTGCATTTTGACTGATAATCAGGCTATTTGATATCTCTACCAAAATATTTATTTAATTTTGATGCTTATAAAAGGATACATTCTATCATTTCTTGGATCATATCCAAAAACCCACAAACTCAATATTGCTCCCACTGACTTCAAGACACTTTGGTTGTTATATGCAAATAGTCCGGTCTTAATCTATATTTAGAACATTCTGTTTCAACATATATATACAAAAACATAAAGTCATACTAGGCGATAATTTTGTAAGTAAAATCCAAAACCAGTTGAGGACATCAAATGGTAAAATTGATATATTAATTTCAACAATTGAAATTCGTGGTATTATTCTTATCAATATGGCTCACTATATTCCATCTACATTTGTCTTTCTCATAAAGACACATTTACAGCCAATGGATCATATCCTTTTGGATACAACTATCAAAATCATATTTTGATAACGTACTTGGAATCTATTTCAGATTAGCACATCGTACCATATCACTGCATCAATAATCTTAATGGTTTAATTAAACAACCGAGGAGTACTTATTCTTGATATAGATAAAAAAACTCACAGTTTCTCTTTATGTACAAGAATACTCATTAGACTTTCAAATGTATTTATATTCATTTAGGCCCATTCAATTTCATTTCATTTCTTGTAATCAATTTTATCATTGGATCGTACCCAAATCCATTTTTATACCAATAATTGCTTGAAGAAATTCCTTCACTATAAAGTTGGTTTTTCTTGAAACAACAGTTGTTTCTCAATGCAATAGAACGGGCATTCATAAGCATTTTATCAATTTCCTTATATAAAACTGATTTTGCATTAGTTCACAATATATTTATGTTCACAACGTAAATTAGTCATCTAATGACCATCATTCTCAAAACTCTCTTAGGATGATTCATACAAGATCCTTACTTACAATTATTACGTGTAGTCTTTTAACTTGCACAACCTGCCAACTCCTTGGCCTAGGATATGTAAAGGTTTCTTATAAACCCGTATCTCATATGGTTTTGTAAACTATTCATAGGATGAGATTAATTTTAACCTTGTATACTACTCTTAAGTACATGATCTTATGGAAAGAAGTTAACTCAGCTTCACTCACAGTTAATTGTATTTTATCTAACAAAGTTTGATTACTCCTTATGGATACATCATTATATATCATGGGGAGGAGTGACTGTTGAGGTTAAATCTTTATTCATTTTTAGGTACATTCGGAACTCTTTCTAATATACTCACACATTCAATCAAATCGAATCATTTCAGTTGCATGTTATTTTATTTACTTGCATTTTATATTCTATGAGCTTATCATAAACTTATACATGTGTATCAAATACACATGTCCATGTTTGTGATGACTTATTGGTGAATATGATGAAGTACGCAGAATCAGTTTGGTACTAATAGACTTATGATTGCATACATCTATATGTATTAATCTGAAGAGTTCAACAATTTCTATGATGCTCCCACTAAATGGGTGCATAACCCTTAATTATTTGAGATATAATTAACTAGTACCATATGATTCATAATCATATAATACTAAAAATTATTTCTCAAAACTACGACATAGTCTATAATTCCAAAATAATTGTAAATAATTTTAGATACTTCAGTATTTTCAAATGTATCACTTTTGTTGTGAAAACATATACCATGTTATAGTTTTATTTCATAATGAATATTCATAATATTCACATTGAAATATAGCTATGTCTATTTTTTAATCGACACCGAAAAATAGTCATTATTTCATAAATAATATGCGGTGCATTTTATGAAAATAATTTTCATAATTTGATACAATCAATAAGTGTTATATGGCATGCTCCCACTATTTTCGTGATCACTATAATATCATGCTAGATTCGGAGGTCCATCATTCACTTAATATGGATTATTTATATAACGACCTAGAATTTTGTTGCTTTGATTTATGAATATTTAATCAATTTTAAATATTTAATTAATGGATTTTAAAGGTCAAATAACCCTTTTTAATTAATAAATAATGATAGTGAATTCTTTTGGGAAGTTTGTTTATAAAAATAAGTAGTTCGATGAAAAATTGAAAATAGGACCGAAAATCGTTTTTCTGTTTTTTCAACTTTTTATCAAACGATTATTGTCGAAACGTTATTGCACATATATGTACACTTTTGTAACATACACTTATATATATAGTAAGTGATTTAATAAAGTAAAAAGAGTTAGTAAAAGCAAGTATACTTAAAGAATTTAAAAAGACAATTAATTAAACTATTAAAGTAAGGAAAAAACATTTCCTTCTTATTCTAAGTGTAAGAATATTAAAAGTACTTAAAGGACTTAAGAAAAAGGTGATGTGATGGCTTAGGTGACATAATATGCCATGTTGTCAAAATATTAAGGAGGGTAGTGGTCTATTTTAATGTAAAGGGTATGTTAGTAATCTTCCACTTTCCATTTCTATAAAGTAACATCTCCTCTTCACTTCCCTTCTTTATTTCATTTTCATTTTCATTTTTTGTTCTTTCCTTTTTTCATTCACTTCTCAAAAACTCATTAATGGATACTTCCTATTTGCTCTTTTCTTTCTTTAAATCTTCTCCAAATCAAACAAAAATAAAAATAATCCTCTCTACATCATAGCTAACACCACCACCTACCAAAAGATGCAAATTTTTGTGTACATTCCCCAAATTGGCCTAGGACCATGAGCATTTAAGGAAAGGTGGAGCCTTGCACGAGCATGAGGAAGGAAGAGGATGTAGTTTTGTGTTGTTTTAGTTGTTGGTAGGAAGATAGTTGCATATAGTAGAGTTTGGTAGTGATAAAAGTGAGATATCTCACTTTGATTTAGTTTTAAATGATGGCATGTTGTAATAATTTAATGCTTGCTTATATGGTTGTATGTATGTATTGTGATGTGCTTATATTCTTGTTTGTTTATGATTCCCTCTTAAAAGCGGATGACATAAATAACCATTGTGTTGCAGGGGACAAAAACAAAGCGAATGGAAGTCGAAGTGTCTTCGTAGCGAATAGAGATTGTGTCATCAAAACGAGTTCAAACCGAAATAAAATTTTAGTAAAAAAAGTACTGAAGCTATTTTTTATATATGAGAAATATAAATGGTATGGGTTTAAAATGGGATTCAAAAAGGAAGAAGTATTTTTATGTTAACTAGTTCGAGTGGCTCGAAAATGACTAAAAATGGGCAGAAGATGTATTCAGATGGTAAGCACTTCTCTTAAGTATTAACCTTCTTGGTAAGGGGGTGTGTGATACTATTTGGTAGGACCCAGTTCCTTGGTATCATTTTGGTATTACTAGGTCTATATGTATATTTTCTACGGATTAAATTTCAAAAAGGCTTTGAAATAAAAACGAGTAATTAGTCCTTAAGTTTCCTTAAAGAGAATGGTTTCAATATAAAAGGGTATTTTGATAAAGGAGTGTGTTGAAAAATGATATTTTTAATATGGGTTTATATCACTATAACAACCCTGGTTTAGATTACCTGAAATTAAATTAGGAGAATAATTTTTTTTGAGGGAAACAGGTGTGTAGCGTGAGACTACACAGCCGATTATATTAATATAGATAGATAAGTAGTAGTCGATCAACAGGCCTGATCAATAGCCAAAAAAATAAGATTCGTGGACCAGTCTGGTCCAAGTTTAGCGTACATAGAAAAAAAATATACAAAAGACGGCAGCATTGTTTAAAAGTACCAAACCAAAGTAAGAGCATTACTATTACCGGATATTAAGGTGATGATCATACAAATGAGTCAGAAAGGGGCCAACAAGAAGAGACTTCCCATGTACTTGCAATTAGTCAGCAGGAGCATTGTCACTGGGCGGGAGACGCAGTGTGAATGGCAACCTACACACTGATCCTGTCCAGAGTGAAAACAGGTAAGAGATTCGGTTACAGATTCCTTTAATACTACATTTGGGCTTGTTGAAAACGTATGCATTTCTTTCTTTCCAGATGCACCAACTGTAAATGGCAATGAAGGAGTCGAGTTTTCTATCCGGAGGGTTATACTGCCAGTAGCCGAAGAACAAGTAGAGGACAGGAATGTAGCCGATGAGGTTAGCACTGGTCGTGGCCCAAATGTAGTAGGAGAAATCGTAGGCAAAAAAGAGATGCGAAATGGATTCATCTTGCATAGAGCACAAGGTACAGAAAGGGTCTAGTGGGATATTCATACGTCTAAGTCTATCTTTGGTGTTGATGCGAGCATGGATGAGGTACCATTGGAAAAAAAGGATGCGGGGAGGGAGTCTGCATTTCCATACTCTTGCGAAAGAGAATGATCTGCTTGGGTGGTTAAGGAATGAGTA
The DNA here is from genome assembly GCA_030737815.1 of Allium fistulosum. Lineage (NCBI taxonomy): Eukaryota > Viridiplantae > Streptophyta > Magnoliopsida > Asparagales > Amaryllidaceae > Allium > Allium fistulosum. The sequence continues at coordinate 76,255,019 of CM060903.1, forward strand.
GCATGAGGCAACTAAAAAGCCTTTCTCAGGAGATAAGGCCCAGGTATATTGGTTTGTTGTGTTAGAGAGCTGGAGTGAAAGGCGCAGGTTAGAGGCTGAAGTGAGATCATTCAAGGTGTCAAGGTCGAAAAGGGCTGGGGGACACAGGCAGTCAGGGCCAAGGGATGAGATCTCGCCAACTGTTGAGTTATGGTGGGAGGTATGTGAAAATAGGTTAGGGAATGAGCGGGCGAGGGGTGTTTGATCCTGCCATATGTCTAGCCATAAAAGACAGCTATAACCGTTGCCAATGGAGACATGGAATAGGGATTTGATACGGGGTATGGATTGTAACACGCCAGCCCAGAAGGGAGAAGGTTTAAGACGAGGGGTGGAGTGAAGGACCAGGTGAGGGTTGGAGTGATAATGAAGCTGAAGTATCCACTCTTTCCAGATGAAATTTCCCGGTGTGATGATACGCCAAAGCCATTTCGATAGAAGAGCAGTGTTGAAAGAGCCGAGGTTAATTATTCCTAGGCCACCATGATCTTGGTGTAAACAGACAGACTTCCAGTTGATCAAACATTTTGCTTTATTTCCATTCCAGAGAAAAGATCGTCTAATAGCATCAGTTTTCTTTATAACCCAATTTGGTAGTTTGTGAAACGACATCCAATACGAAGGATGGGCTGATAGGACTGATTTGATAAGGACAAGCGGGCCTGCAGATGATAGAGATTTGGCCTTCCATGATGAAAGACGAGATTCAATCTTGGAGATAAGTCGGAGCCAGTCTTGTCGGACGAGTTTAGAGGGGTGGAGGGGGACGCCAAGGTAGGTGATGGGGAAGTGGTCCAATTTACAGTTGAGAAGAGGAGCGGAAGAGGGGCCAAGGTGGTGGGAGTCACCAAGCATGATGATGGAGCTCTTGTTAAAGTTGATGGATAAGCCAGAGATGAGTTCGAAGACATATAAAAGAACTTTAAGACAATGAATATGATCAGGTTCTGAGGACACCAACAGGATGGTGTCATCCGCAAATTAGAGGTTAGAGACTGATAGGTCCGAGTTGGGGAGTTTAATGCCAGCAAGGAAGTTGTTGGATATTGCAAGCTAGACCATGCGATTAAACACATCAGAAATGAGGACAAAAAGGAGTGGCGATAGGGGGTCGCCTTGTCTTAAACCTCGAGCTGATTTTATATGCCCACCTAGAGAGCCATTGATGGAAATTGATGAAAAACTTGTAACGAGAATGCACTTGATCCAACTACACCATGTATCGGAAAAACCTCTATACTTCATGAGATCGAGCAAAAAGTTCCAGTTGACTGAATCAAAGGCTTTGGAGAAGTCAAGTTTGAGTAGGGCTCCTGGAGTGGTAGAATGGTGACAGAAGGAGATGACTTCCTATATGGCCGCCACACAATCAAGGATGTTACGGCCCAGGATGAAGGCCGATTGTTCCACCCCTACCAGAGATCCAATAACCCTTTGGAGACGATTGGCAAGGATTTTAGTGATGATTTTGAAGGTGGTGTTGAGGAGGCTAATGGGTCGAAAGGAAGGCAGGGTGATTGAACCGGGGGATTTGGGGATAAGGATGATGCTGGCGTAATTCAAACGTGCAACAGACGAGGGTTGAATTGGAATTCAGAGCACATCTCTATGATATCAGGTTTAACAGTGTCCCAGAAGTGTTTGAAAAATAGGGGACCAAAGCCGTCTGGACCTGGAGATTTGTCGTCAGCCATACCTTTCAGGGCCGACCAAATTTCATCTTCAGTGAAGGGATGGTCAATGGAAATCAGAGAGGGGTTGGGATAGAAGAGATTCCAGTCAATGGGCGTGAGCGGAGGAGAGGGTTTACCTAGCAGATTGCGATAAAAATCAGTGAATAGGCGAAGGATATCTGATTGGTCAGAGAAGGTGGTGTCATTATGATAAATTTCAGAGATGAAGGTTGATCTGCGACGGCCATTGGCTAGGCGATGGAAGAAAGCAGTGTTCTTGTCTCCCTCTTCAATCCATTTAGCTTTAGAGCGTTGTTTCCAACTAATCTCTTCCTGCTTGATAAGTTTGTCCAATTCAAGCTCCAGCTCGCGCAGACGATTAGATTCAGAGACAGATAGGGGGCGAGATTCCTCCAGAATGTTGAGTTGCAGGATGTCATCTTAGGTCGCCGCAATATGGGAACAGATCAAGCCCCAAATGGATTTTGCCCAAGGTCTGATGAGTTTTCTAAGTGATCGGAGTTTGAAGACAACTCGAGCAGCGGCCGATTGAATCGAAGAGGGTTGGGACCATGCTAGTTTAACAAAATCATCGAACGATGGTTCTAGGAGCCAAAGGCACTCGAATCTGAATGGACGCTTAGGGTTTGGTGTGGTGCCTGAATCAAGAAGCAGAGGACAGTGATCGGAGAGGGTGGTGTCTAGGCCATTAACTAGAGAGAGGGGATGAAGGTCGTCCCAGGCAGAGTTGAGAAGGAAGTGGTCCAAATTTGGAAGAGCTGGCTTAGATCTATGGTTTGACTAGGTAAAGAGTCGATTGATGATAGGTGAGTCGATGAGGGCGTAGGAATTGATAAAGTCATTAAAGGGGTCCGAATCTTGTGAGCTGCTTCCGGAGTTTCTTTCAGAAGGAGATCTGGTCGTGTTGAAATCTCCTCCAATAACCCAAGACCATTAATATGCGAGGCAAATTCCAAGCAGTTCGACCAAAGGACAGATCTCTCGTGGATGTTTTGAGGACCATAGACATTGGAAAAGGAGTAGAGTATACCCGATTGAAGATGGCGAAGGATAACATGTAGTGCGGTAGGATGAGAAATGGTTTGACAAAGGGACCATGTCGATTCATTCCAAGCGGTAATTATACCACCCCTTGTACCAATAGCATCTATGTGGGCCCAGCCAGATAGGTGGGGACCACCTAATAGTCTAAGATTAGATGGGGGCGGGTCCGAAAGTTTAGATTCTTGGATTAAGAGGATGTCTATTTTTTGTGGGGCTAGAATAAGGTTGATAGCCTTACATTTAGAGGGGTCCCCCAAACCCCGAACATTCCAGGAGACTATTTTCATTGGGAACGGGACAGACGCTCAGATTCTAGTATTTGCATGGCCGTATAGTGTTCATCAGATAAGCTTATACCCATGCAACGTGCTATTTTCTTATTAATTTTAGAATTAGCAGAGGAAAAAACAATAGGTTTAAAAAAACTACCCGAGCTTCCAGGAAGAGCGTCTGCATAGTTCAATCTGTTGCTGTGGGGAACAAGGGCTGGGGAGAGGGTTGCTAATTGTTGAGAAGCTGGAGGCAGTTCTTGGGTTAATGATTGAGCTTCAGGCTGGGGAGGTGGTGCATCTTGCAGGTGAGGGGTCTGGAGATGAAGCGAAACAGAGAGGTCGAGATCTGCAAACGGGTCCCAACGGGGCTCATCAGGAGGCCCATCGACCCATCTGAGAGGGCCCACCACTTCCATAGAGTCATCTTGGATGATGTGCTGGGGGGTAGGAAGGTTAGGCGGGGACATGGAGGCTTCAAAGTGCATTGCATCAAAGCGATCATCTGAGTCTGACAGGTCTGAGGGGATGTTAAAGGGTTCATTAAAACATCTCCAATCATGCTCATAATATATGCCCAGAATGAGTGTCTCTGGCCTTCTTCTTGGATGTTCGTGTTCCCAACGCTCGACAGTAAGCATGTGTTCCGTATTGTTAAGCCGGGATACAAAAGTACATGGAGAGACTATTCCGGCAAAAAACTGTATTCGCAGGTAAAGATATCGATGGTCAAAATGGGCCTAGTCGCAGTCATCTAGACTCACCGGCCGACCAATGGGGCTTAAGGCTACACGCACTGCCTCTAGATTATCTCGCAGAAGTTCGGGAAAACCATGTACCCTAGCCCATGTTGGGGGTTTGAGGTTTGGTGTGGTCGGTGGCACGGAATCCTCCCAGGGCTGGATGAGGATTGTGCCGGAGTTGCGTGCTTTGGAAATCGATCTGAGATGCAGCACCGTTTCTCGAACAAACGAGGAGGGGCAGTAAACGAGGAAGCATTTGTCAGAGAGGAACCACATTGGCCATTCATGTTGTTGGAGGTATGATGTCAGGGTGATGGAAAGGGTCTCAATGGTCCAGAAGCCGTCAATGATGGTGGCGGTAAAGTATTTTGAGGGATCTTCCATAGGGAAATGTTGAGAAGGGAAAGGTTTTGGGAGAGAGGTTTGAGGAGATGGTTGAGTATGGAGATTGGTTTGCATTGAGTTGTTTTGTTCACCAGTAGATATTGGGGCCCGCTTAAACTGAACGAAACGATTTTTTTTGGGGAGCTGGCACTGCGCGCACGGGTAGCGTAGGATTCCTTTTTTTATTGGGACAATACGATTGTGAATGACCGTAGAATCCACAAAAATAGCAGATCTTTGCGTTCCTACAGTTTTTTGCCACGTGGTCGCTGCCCGCACACTGAAGACAACGATTCTTGGCCTTCAAAAAATCAAGAGTTGAGCGGGTAGATTTGAAAATGGGGAGGTAGCGATGACACTTGATCACGGAGGGGTTTCGGAGCAGGGGAGGACGAGGAGGGGAGGCCGTCACCTGAACGTATGATTTAAACATAGTTGATGTGGGGACGGGCTGAGGACGAACAGGCTGGTTGAGGGGATGACTTACTGGCTTGCGAGGGGTGGCAACAGTAGGAGGGGTATGAATAGGTTTGTCAGTAGGCCCAGCTCCACAGGGAGCCGCTGATTGTGGTGGGATGGGCGTGGATGAGGAAGGGGACAGGTTCAGGGTTGAAAGTGGTGGCGGAATGGGGAGGGAGGACGAGGACACCATTGCAGTGGGTGTAAGCTATTGGTTTAGGAATTTAGTGATAATTAAATAATTAAGATATTTGGTAATTTTTAGAGTTAATTAAATTAGAGTTTGGAGAATCTATTTGTACGGAGTTCATGTAAATGAATTTTGTACTAAAAATGGGTATTTGAGAAATTTTAGTAATAATGGAAATAATTTTAACATTTGAAATATGATTTTTTTCATAAATAGATTATTTTGGTAAAACTATGGAGAATAATTTTTATTCTAAATGTTGTATTAAATTTTGGACACAAACGGTGTATTTTTACAACGTTAATAATAACAATATATTTTATCATGAAAAATATGGTTTAATTAAATTTAAACATGTTGAAATTTATAAAATGAATATTTTATCTTATAGAGCTTGTTAAAAGTTGGATGGTTGAATTTATAAAAAAAATACACATTTGTTTAAATATAAAGTAAAGTGTTTTATAATTCAAAATTGTAATTAGCAACACCTTGTGATAAGAAAACTTTAGTAACACTTGATAACGGGTCTACATCTCCTTACCCATTTCAACCCATTAGCTTTAGGAAGTGAGAAAAGAGAAGAACGTACATGTTCTCATTTTTCTCAAAACCAGAAAGCTCAAACTCCTTCTTCTTCAATTCTTTTCACAAAACCCTAGCCATTAAAAATTCCAGAAAAAATCAAATGAAATTTCAAAAATTCTCAAATTTGGATATGTTATTGTTAACATGTTGCAGCACCTCTGCTCCAAATTTCATGGCATTTGGTTTAGTTTTGATAGGTCAAAGGTCTTCTTTTCTTAAGAGGTTTTCGAGTAGATCTAGGCTGAAAAACGAAGGTCAGTAGAAAATTCATATCTAATTGTATAGAAACCATAAAAATCTAAAATTTGGATATGTTGTTCTCAACTCATAAATACACCTTCTGTAAAATTTTCGTATAAAAATACTTAGTTTTACTCTGTCAAATCGTTACTGCACTAAGGGTCAAATTCTGAAAATTTTGGTTGTTTGGGTTGAAAACAGAATGCACACAATTTGAAGCCTTAAGCATAATAGAGGTGAGTAACTCTCACACTTTTAGTCTAAATTCATTTGCGTGTGGTTGAATGGTGAAAACACTAGTTTTATTGATCTTTGTTTGGTGATTACTGTTAGTATTTTGTAAATCTACACCTTGTTTGCTCACGTCGGTTTAGTGCTTTCTAAATGTTGAAATTAGACTTTGCTCAGATTTTTAATGTTATTTTTCGATAATTTTCTAATATGAATTTTGAGTTCTGATTCAATGGAAAATAATTGCATTTTGATGCCTTTGTGTTCTATGGAAGTAATTCCATTTTTGATGTATTCAATTACTGCTGAATTTCAGTGGTTTAGTTCGTATTTGATGATATGAATATTTGTGAATTTTTGATAGTTGGTTTTCTAATAAATAGCAATTTTGATTGAAAAATAAACAAATAGATTTCAAGTGATTTATAAATTGATTTTGGAGTAATTCAATTATATTGCATAAAGGTTTCTAACTCCTATTTTTATTAAAACACTTTGATACTATTTATAAACATTTAAAAATCTCATTTTTTGAATTTCAAGAAATTTGTGTTTCACCAAATATTTTGTGAGATTTGCTTTTATAAGCTAATAATGGTTTTGTGATTTGGTGAATAATTTTAATAAGGATAATATTCCTCTTTGTTTAACTCTATATGAGTTTCATGTTAACTCTATGTGAGTTTTTATGTTCCTATTGTGGCTTGTAATCTATCATCACTTTTATCTCGCATTGATTCAAATTAGACTAGACTGATCCATTTATTATCTTTATGTAATACTCAGGACAGACCGAGATATTTCAGGTTCTTCAGCATGATGATCTTAGAGTTAGATTAGTTTAAGGCTTCTTCGTATGTTTAGTAGACTTGTAGTCTAGTTATGTTGTAGTCCTTCTTGTATGTCGAAATAGAGATTCATTTTGATATATATTCCTTTATGTTGTCTTAATATTTTATGTGTATATCATGGATCTTTTATGACCATCTTTTGTAGTTCACATCATGTATCATATACATGTTCACATTCGCTTTATGAGAAATGTTTATATTTCTTTGTCGTATTTTGTGATTCTATGTTCTGCTATATTTTATATTGTTCTGAATTATATTAAGCTACTATCACTACAAGAAAATGGTCAATTAATAGCAAAAGAGCATTGCATTGAAACATATCTTGCTATGGTTAGCTATTTAGCAGTAATGTGGACTAATTTATAGCTCGTCCTCACGCTATCATTAATCAAAAGAAAAGGTTGGCGGTGCATTTTCGTGCCCCCGCTCTTGTTCCGTTTCTATTGTCTTCCCGAATACCACTTTTCTACCTTCAGTTCAAAAACCCTAAAAAAACGAGTGCTCATCTTCACTTGAAATCTATATTGCTGAAGCTTCGATGCCACTTTTCTTCTCTTATCCATTCAGTTGAAACTCCAATTCTTTACCTTCGCCGAATCTGCTCCATAGATACCCAACATCGATTATTTTAGGTATATTTTTAATCCAATATGTTCGTATGCCATTTTCTAACTTTCTTCCTCCTCTTCTTCACCTCCGTTTTAGCCCTCCTATCACCATCTACAACGTCCATTTGTGTAGCGATACTGTCATAGAACAAGGAGATTCTGGCGAATCAAATCGCGATCGACTTCATACGCGCTACAATAGGTTCGTCTCAAACGGATTTGAAGATGGCAGAAGTGAAGGCGCAGAGCATTCTAAAAGCTTCGAAGGGGAAGGATCTGAATAGGACAAACACAACAAAGAACTGCCTGACATTTCTGGGGATGTCGGAGATGAGATTGATAATGGAGTGGAAAGCGGTAAAGAAACGGGGCTTGGCGGACACGAGGGCTTGGGGTAGTGCTGCTTTTCTTTATCAGTATGATTGCTGGTCTACTCTTAAGTATGTCGATGGAACTGATCACATGCTTCTTTTTGTTGATTGATTGTTATTTGGAACTTAAAGTCCTATATTCATCTATTTCATTAGGTACTCAATTATACATTTGTTTGGCCATATCTAAATTTGAATTTACACATAATGACTTTTGAAAAATGATAGCTAATACACAAGCACATGTGCTGTGATCCGCTGATTCCTATTGTGCACCACATAAAATATTCTTCAAGGTTCATTACAAAATAAAATAAAAATATCACAGCTGCAAGCTATATTCTTAAATTTATAACCATTGGATATGCTTAGCAATAATTTTTTTAACTTTTGGTTAAAAGACTTTAATTCAATATGTTATGCTTCACTATGCTGCTAGTATAAAACTATAAGTACCTCCATATACCCAAACAGATTCATTATTCTCTTGTCCAACCTAAGATTTATATTATATCAAACTCAGTTGTGTCAACAAGATAAATGCCAACAATGGAGCCTACAAAATTTGGTAGAACAAACAGACAAATATTTGATTTCTTTTCCTATCTTGCCGTAATCAATTAAATAGACTGACTGATACTAATCTTTTTTCCATTTTTCTCCCCTTTGAAATAGTTAACAATATTGATTTATAAACACCAGCAATATTGCAAGGTACTATGAGTTTGGTAATAATCTTGTTATTTATGTATAACTTCAGAAAGTTCTTCTACCTTCCATGAAATATGAACTTTGATATTTTTTGTCTTACATATGCACAATTGCACCAACGCATCACATTAATATCTTAGGTTGCAGACGCAATAATCTTCATGCTCCACATCACTAACATAATAAGCAATGCCATATCAATGGTAACTTCACTACAACGCTATAGCACAAACACCTCACTTTAGGGCCCACACCAAACTGAAAGAGACGATCATTAGGAAACTAGATTCAGTAGCTCGAACAGTTAACATATTAGTACCCTAAACCATGTTCCATCCAAGTTGAAAACAAACGTGTACGTATGCCCTACTGGCTGCAAGTATCATATATACAGTCCAAGCTGCTGATGCAGCTATAGCTTAGTTTGTATTACATAAATGTGTTGTTGCAAAGGGTGTCTGCGACTAGAATCAGGTGCAATAAAAAAGAACAAAGGACAGCAGCTCACATAGTCAGACTATGAATCAGATGCAATGAATGAAGGGTGTCTTGCTCCAATTAATGTATTGTTGTTTGAAATAATTTTAAATTTCTTGCATGGTCTGATAATAGGTACCATTTTTACTCCAGGATACATTGTTTTCTTACTCATACTTCAGGATTATGGACTACTATTGCACTACTGAGCGGGACGAAATTGTAAAAAAAATTTCAAGTTTATTTGTATGAAAGAGAATCTCCAGGTGTAGAACCTAAAATAAAGAGCATATAAAAGATATCCAATGGGTTACCTGTACAATACACTTCCTTGAAATACTGGGCTTTAACCACTTGCATGTTCTAGGTGGATTCTTGTTCATTGACTGAGCCCTTGTAGGATGCTTCAACCGTACCTCATCCTTAATCCAATAACATAACATTTGTTCGTAATCACGCTATCAAGCTTTTGGGATCATCATTTCCGAATATGACTCTAGCCGAGGTAAATATTAAAAGTCCATTATGCTTATTTTATTATTTTTATTGTCTGCTACTGCCCAAAATTGATATTTCTATTTCATATCAGGTTACACAATTTGTTGATGGACTGTTTGAGACTAGAACAGATTTACCAACTTTAAAAAATCGAATTCGAGATTTTCTTTTCCAGTCTGTAGAGCAAAGCTTGGCTTCCCAATTCTTCCAAACCCTTGGGTTGTCACGATAGTTCTTCAAATATTGTTAACATGATGAATGCGGCAAAAAAACTCAAGTTTAGACAGGTGGTATGTCTTTAGTTTTCTTGTTTAATTTTATGAATCTAGATGGTTGGACTTTAAAATGAATGTTTATGTTTGTTTCTTCTTCAGTTTTCACCCAAAAAGCTTGTTGGAACAATGAAGCTAGAGCCTAATCTGTAATTTTGACCTTCAGAACTATCGTAGTGGTACCCATGTTGTTTGTTATGATTCAGCGATTCATCAAAAAGCATAAGGTTGGTCAGTTGGTTTAGGAGATGCTAAAAGCTTTAAATCAGTTACTGCAATTTACCCTGAAGAAGCTTCTGATTCTAACAGTATAATTTCCATTGATACATTGTTCATACATTTTTATTACATAATTAAAAATTACACACTTCCTCATTTTTAAAAGCTGTTTTCAGTTAGTATTGTCATCACTGGAGTTGGTCCAGATTTTACCAGTCTAAAATCTTATGGTTCAGTAGACATGTTTGCAGAAAGTCTGGTAAATTGTAATAATATGATCAGTTTTCATATTTTACAGTTTTAAAATGCATATATATTGTATGCTAAAAATTGGCTTCTTCTGAATAGGTCAATAGATTGGATAGAAGTTGGGTGAGTCCACCTGGACTGATAGCTAAACTCATTGATTGCAAGGCTTCAAATGGTAAGAAAAGCTCCAATTCTTATATTTTCTGAAGAAAATATCATGAATAAGAAAATAATAGTACCAGAACTAATAAAGACGTACCAAAAACATGGGTTTGGAAAAATTTGTGAATACAGTAATAAATTGTAGAAAAACAAAACTCTGACATTGAATTTATCTGGCAGGGCTGTATTATGTTGATGTTTGGATTTGAAAAATAACTTATGTGCTTCGTTTTGACAGGTGCTGTATGATGATACCGGGGTTACTACAAGCTGGAAGGAAGGAAAAATTATTTTGCTGCATTCATTCTCTTTCAAATCGGTCATGCTTGGATTAACATATTTTGTATTGACGTTCATATATCTTTGCTTTTAGTATGTATCGTTTTGGTCAGCTATGGTTGTATGTATTGTTTTTTTTTAAGATCACAAATATTTGAAACTTTGTGTACGAAATATTATGGATATATGTTTAAATATATATTGTGGTTTGGCTTATGTCTTCATTTGATTACATACATCATTATGTGATAATTGTGTTTTTTGAAATTTTATGATATATTAGTAGAATTGTAAGCTTGGATGTACCTAGTAAAAAAACCGTAGGGATAAAAATTTATAGCATTTTAACTGTGCTATGGAAAGGTTGTTTTTTCCAGTTTTATATACTACAGCATTATGATAGTGCTATAAATAATTTTCATAACAAAAAAACAACGCGATAAAAGACAGAAAACCGCTATAGAAAGTAGCTGTACTTATACATACAGTGTACTATAGCAGTCATGAAAACGCTATAGTTTCACTTCATAGCGACTTTCCAAGGCTATTAAAAGTCATGTTTACAGCACTCATAAAACGCTATGAAATGTCCTTGTCCATAGCGTCTCTTATAGCGTTTTGTATGTTGCTGTTATAGGTCACTGACCTATTACAACATGTTAATATAGCGTAAGAAAAAACGCTATAATAGCTTCTAATAGCGTTTTTTAAACGCTATTAAAAGGTGTTTTTGTTGTAGTGTATATTGTTGTTTTGTGCTTGGATCAGATACGTTGAATCCTCTTATAAAAGAAAAATATTTTCGGTCAATCCGACGTATCGGTACTCGCCCAGAGTAATAATATGGATGGTTGCTCCTAACAAGCCTTATTCTCCACGTTAACAGACGATATTTTATTGTAATGTTCTTTGTTAATGAGGGCATAAAGGTAGGGAGTCACAATCATTCTTGGTTAGGGAAGAAATACTTTAACACAAATTTTAATGGGTTAAATTTAATAAGAAGGTTTTAATAAACTTTGTTTTATTAAAATTGTGTCTTTTATTTTAACATCTAAGTCGTATAAACTATTTGATGTTATTGGGCCAACTAATAAACGTCTTTACCTTAGAGGTGTCTAAGGAAAGGTAGATTCCGGGACTGAGTTTGGATACCAGCATCCTACTCTTCTTAGCTGTTTACTAGACAAGATGGATAAAGTTGAAGAGGTTGACTCAGTTTTAAGACCCAGATTTATTTTGGGCATGCAAATGAATTTAACAAAAGATAAAAGATTAAATCAAATAGTTGTATATACTCTTCAGATATAATTGGGTATTATACAAGTTCAAAACTTAAGTTATGTTTTTATGAAATGTTTTCATGAATAATTTTAGAAGTAAAAGGAAATTGGTATAAGTAAGAACCAATAAGAATAAGTATGTAAGTTGGACATAGATCATTTCTTCGCACGGTTCTTGATCCAAGATTCAAGTACATTACTTTAAGGTGATTCACACCAGTCTGAATAAGGATTTATCACTCGATTCTTGATGGTGAACACTTGGTGAGGGTTCTTGATATGGTATCAACATTTTCTATCATAGTATATGGCTATACAGAGAGAATGGAGGTTCATAATCAAGGAGCCTGATTGGAGTTTGCACTAGAAAAGTCCGGTGAGCGATACTCGTTCAGAAGAAAAGCTTATGTATTCGAGTAAGTGATCGAATCAAGTACTGCAAACAGATGATTTGTATACATCGTATAGGCTTAAGTATATTTTCCTTTAATGGTTTATGAGGATTTGGGTAGATGACTCTTCGATTTGTCATAAGGTAGTGTGAATATTCGATTGAATAATAACCTATGGTTATTGAGCATGATGTGTGCTCAACAAATTGTTTATCATCCTTGTGTGATGAGAAAGTTATAAACCAGGACAAACTCTAAGTTTGTTTGTTAGTCATTTAATAAAAATGTTAAGACTTGGTATGGATTATTTCTTGGTTATTTGTTATGATGAAATTTCGGGGTCGAAATTCTTTTAAGGAGGGGAGGATGTAACGATCCGGAATTTATCTCTTTGATTTATAAATATTTGATAACTTTTAAATATTTAATTAATGGTTTTTAATGGTCAAATAACCCTTTTTTAATTAATTAATAATGATAGTGAACTCATTTTTGAAGTTTGTTTACAAAAATAAATAGTTTAGTGAAAAATTGAAAATGTGACCGATAAGCATTTTTCGAATTTTCGACTTTTTATCGAACGATTGTTGTCACAAAATTGTTGCACACATATGTACACTTTTGTAACATATATTATACATATAATAAGTGATTTAATAAAGTAAAAAGGGTTTATAAAAGTAAGTATACTTAAAGGATTTAAAAAGGTAATTAATTAAACTAATAAAGTAAAGAAAAGACCTTTCCTTCTTATTTTAAGTGCAAGAAGATTAAATGTACTTAAAGGACTTAAGAAAAAGATGATGTGATGGCTTAGGTGACATAAGAGGATGTGTTGTCAAACTATTGTAACAACCCATAATTTTAATAAATATTTTGAATTAAATTTATTTTGAAACTTTGATTTTTAAATAATTTTAAATTGAATTTTGGAATTTTTCCAATGTATTTTGGATTTTGTTTCTAATTTATTTTCCAAATATAGTTAAATATTGAGTTTCTGGAAATTTTATATTTTGGGCAAACTTTGACTTTTAATTGAAATTTTTAAAATTTTAATTTTTAAATTTTAATCTTTTTCTTTGAAGCAGTATTTGTTTCTGATATTTGTTGTGCTTTTCGTTTCATTAAATTCTGATTTATACTTTTAAAATGGGATAAAATACAACGTTTTACACGCAATAAATTTATGTATTCTTATTTTATATTTTTCCTATATCCATCTCTTTGTTTTATTCTTTATTTATTTGTCTAGACTTTTATTGTATTTATTGGAATTTATTTGCTTATATCTTTTTATAAATGGCCGGAGAAAATCAAGGGGACACACATTACATTGTTTGAATGCTTGCCTTTTTAATTGCTTACTCTTTATTATTTCTAGCCGTTCAAACATTGATACCATGCCATTTCCTTCTATTGATTAGCCGTGAAAAACTCCTCAATTAATTATCAATTCACATACAAATATTTCCCAAAACCTCCCCTTCCTCATTTGCCTCTTCTGATTGAAAGAAAATACAGTAAGTTTTCTATGGCTCCTCTTCTCTTCTTTTATTTTTTTTCTTTTGTTTTCTTCAAGCTACCTCGGCCTCATGATCTAGCCGACCATCTTCCTCCATCCACCACCTATGCTCGGCCTCAACTACCTCATTACCTCTACCACTTATGCCATGAAACCCTAGATCCAAAAACCCTTCACAAAGCATGAACAAAACCCTAGCCGAGCCTATCACCTCATCTAAATCCTATTTTCTAGCCTCGGCCACACCTATTTCCACCACCTACCCCTCCTCCTTGCCTTGCTCCAGGCCATACCCCTCTGATGTGACTAGATCCGACCAAGTTTGGCACATAGTTCGAGCCACATAGCCCTAGGGCCGAGCCCAAACTCCACTTGATCCTTGCTTATGTCTCTACTTGCTTTGCCTTCCATTTGTTAGACCATAACCTTGCCTTGTGACCCCATAACCAAGCATATGTGACCTTGGCCGAGCCTAGTGCTTCAGTTTTGATCATGGCCGAACCATGTATGATGATGGTTGAGCCTATTGGTGATGTGGCCGAGCCCACTTGATGATTCAATCCAATTTGCTTCACCTTGATTCATGTTTTGTACATTGTTTTGATTTATTATTTTGTGATGAACTATATATTTATGATTGTTTATATTTATTTGTTTAAAAGATCTGAATATTGGCTCTCCCTCTACTCGAATCTAAGTCGTGCTGTGTCGTGCTTTTCAAAGTTTATTCGTGTGTTTTAAATTTGTTAACTCCAGCTTTAGAAGGTGAGTTATTCACTCTAGACAGTCATATTATATATTCGTGAAACGATGACAAGTGGATGTGTAGTAGTGATATGCTATGTTGATATGTGTTCATATATGCCCGTGATATGATTTTACGATGTTATAACCTGATTATATACCTGTTACATCACCTGATATGACATATTATGCTTTACTGTTTATTTATTCTCTGTTTCTCACACTGCAAGTTCCCTGTTAGTATAGAATCACTATGGGTTGAAATGATACATACCCGAACGGGCTTTAGAATAGGGAAAAGTCGTTACGAGCTGAAATGATAGGCTCGAGCGATTTTTATTTGACTTGGGATTGCGGGTTTAAAATGATAAAACCAGGAAGTTTAATTTATTACGGATTGAAATGATATATTATCCGTACCACTTGACTTAGTTAGAAAATATTATACAGACCCGTGGTTAATTTTAAAATATGATTTTTAGAAATTTTAAGTATTTTAAATGAAAGAAAAAAAATGAATTTTAACTTAAATGGATTTAAATGATTTAAATAGTGATTTTCTATAAGTTAAAATTGTATAAGTTAATAAATGGTTTAAAAATGGTAATTTAAAATTTTGATTTAACTTAATAATTGAAATTTGGTTAAAATGGGATTTTAGGAAGTATTAAGTATTTTTAAATGTAAATGTGAAATTTTGACTTAAATTGGACTTAAATGATATAAACAGTGATTTTCAAAAAGTTAAAATTTGATAAGTTAAATAATGGGTTAAATTGTAATTTAAATTTTGATTAACTTAAATTCGAGTTAAAATGGAATTTTAGGCTTAACTTAGTAATTAAATATTTTATTTATGAAATGGATATTTTAAAGAAAAAAAATATCAAGTTATTTGTTAAAGTGAAAGTTAAGCAACTTATAGTGAATTTTGACTTGATAAATGAATTATAGTTTTAAATTGGATAATTATTAATAAAATTTTATTTTATTAAATTTATAAGTTAAATGATATCCAAATAAATAATTTTGAAAAGTGGAATAAGTTTGATAAGTTAAAAATGATAAAAGTTGAAGATATATTGTTTAAACATGTTATAGTAAAGCTTATAACAGAAATGGTAGCATTCTAGAAATGTTGTGGTTAGTGTATTATTTTTCAAATCTACTCCTGTCTCTATAGTAGCACTCTATGAGTGTTGCTGTTCTGAAATATGTTGTTTTTCCACATTTCCACTATACCTACTGCATCAGTTTATAGGTGTTGTAGATTCTGAAATGAACTGTTTCCAAATTAACACTATACTTACAACAGCAGTTTATAAGTGCTGCAGTTTTTGAATTGTATTTGTTTTCAACCTATCACTATACTTACAGCAGCATTTTCTAAGTGCTGTGAATGCTGAAAATACAATGGTTTGAAATATTATAATTGAATAAACGAACTTAGAAATTGCTAAAATTTTGGGAATTGATTATTTTGTTTTGAAAGTATAATGACTTCACTTTTAAATGTTTTAAATGAATTATTTGGATTTGAAATATAACCATTTTGAAATTTATAATCACGGGTTATAATAATGGTTGGATGTTATAAAGTGTGGCTAGAGGTGGGCAATTGCTGCAGCTTTGCGCTACCCCAGTCACATTAACACTATTATTTGCATAGTTTACTTTACTTTGGACATTATTATAATGGCATATATTACTGCTTATTAGATAGTTTAACGGATCCTTAAAGGATGGGCGATCCCAAGCATCCTTTAAGCCACCTGTGCATTGATATTACAGTTCACTTGAGTTGGTTTACATTGTATAAGTATGTATGTCCTAACTCGAGTGTTTGTGTTTTGCTTACG
This sequence comes from Allium fistulosum, assembly GCA_030737815.1. Taxonomy (NCBI): domain Eukaryota; kingdom Viridiplantae; phylum Streptophyta; class Magnoliopsida; order Asparagales; family Amaryllidaceae; genus Allium; species Allium fistulosum. Next base: position 76,271,403 of record CM060903.1, read on the forward strand.
CTCGGGTCAGCCTGAGTATCACAGCTTTGGATTCATCTTCTGGAGCTAGAGATTTGCTGGAGCTTATTCGTCTATCTGTTCATCTATTTCTATTCCAGTTATTTCCTATTCAGCCTTTGCTTTTGTATTAGTGACTTATGTATTCAGACTTCTGTTGTATTTGTTTTTCAGACTATGATATTTTGTATCTGTTTTGAGATTATTTATATAGTAGCTTCATGAACTACTATGGTATTTTATTTCCGCTGCGAGTTATTCTGATATTCTGTGTCTATGATTCTGTGTTTGATTTTATTTTCTCCAAATTTTCTTAACAATCCATTGTTTTGAAGTATTCGAGTCCGACATGTGTGGATTTATTGTCGATTTGAATGATCCAAAATAGTGGGATGTTACAACTATTGAGGAGGATAGTGGTTTATTTTAATGTAAATGGTATGTTAGTAATCGTCCACTTTCCATTTCTATAATACATTTCCTTTTCACTTCTCTTCTTATTTCATTTTCATTCTTTATTCTTTCATTTTTTCCTTCTTTTCTCAAAAACTCATTAATAGCTTCTTCCTCTTCACTCTTTTCTTTCTTTAAATCTATTCCAAATCAAACGAAAAAAAATCCTCTCTACATCATAGCAAACACCACCACCTACCTAATGATGCAAACTTTTATGTCCATTCCCTAAATAGACCTAGGGCTATGAAAATTTAAGGAAAGGAGGGCCTTGCATGAGCATAAGGAAGGAGAAGGAGGTGGTTTGTGTTGTTTTAGTTGTTGGTAGGAAGATAGTTGCTTATAATAGAGTTTGGTAGTGATAAAAGTGAGATATCTCACTTTGATTTAGTTTTAAATGATTACATGTTGTAATAATTTAGTGCTTGTTTATATGGTTGTACGTGTGTGTTTGTTGTGATGTGCTTATGTTGCTGTTTTTTGTTGATTCTTGCTTGAAAGCGGATGACATAAATAACCATTGTGTTGCAGGGGACAAAAGCAAAGTGAATGAAAGTCGAAGTGTCTTCATAACGAATAGGTCGCTATGGAAGCTCCTCGAAGAATGAAAATTTTATGGAAGGATCCTATAGAATTTCTTGCCTTATTGGTTTTTATTTACATATATATTAGTTATGTAAATGTTTGTGCATATGGAAAGTAAATGTTGCTTAGTTATAGTTAACTTACTTGTTGTTGGTTTTATTGCGATATCGAAATCTCACGTTCGCTTTTGAGCGATTTACCACTTATTTTCTAAAGTGTTTTGAAACGGTTTTCGAACTTGACTTTTGTTTTCAAGCCTTTTGCAAAGTTATTAAAGTGTTATAAAATATAGAAAGAAATATGGTTTAGAAGTTATTTGTTTTTCAAAATAAATTTTTAAAGTTACGGTTCATATAGCAATAGCCGTTATGGATGCAGTTTGGAAATTGATAATTTTTGTAAAGTAAAAAGAGCTGTTTATATTTAGATATTTTGAAAATTCTCTTTCAATTGTGTTTATAAGCATATGAAAGGAAGTTTGAAGTTTTAAATGTATTTTTAAGAATTTATTTAGTTATTTAAACAAGAGGTTTAAATTTTACTTCTTTGTTTCAAAAGTCAAGTTTTGTTAAAAGCGATCAACTTTAAAAGGATGTCTAAGTACAAGTTTCAAACTATGTTTTAAAGAGTTTAAAAAGTATTTTTAAAAATGGAATTTAGCGTGGATTACAACACTATTGTTGTAATAAATGTTTCTGGAAAAAGGGAAAGGTATTATGGACTATAACATTCTTGTTATAGTAAATGGTTTTGGGAAAATTTGAAAGGAAGTTTGGTTTATAACACTTGTTTATTATTAATAAGTCATTTACTTTATATAAAGAAAGGATGTTTCATTTTAAATCAAACTTTGGTTTAAAAAAGTTATTTCGAAAATGTTTTTTATAACTAGTTGAAGTAAAAGATTAGAAATAAGTTTAAGGAGTTGGTTTTCCGATTGTTTTAAAAAGACCTTGTTTTGTGCAAGGGATTTCTTGTCGGTACCACTAAGTAATATAAAACAAATGTGATAAGTAGTGCTAAAATGTGGACACATTTATGGAAAGTAAGCCATCTTATATTTAGCACTAAACCGATGAGTAGATTTTCCTCTATCCGTGAGATCTAAAATTAGAGTATCTAGGCAAGGCTAGGAACAACCGGTTCCCTGACTTACCTCGATTCGATTCTGGCAAGGGATAGAGAAGTCGAAATGTTGAAAGTGTGATAAGCATAAGAGGGTTAATTTCTATAAATAGGTCATGATTAATTAAGTCTATGGAAGGTACTCCATCTTATACTTGACACTAAATTTTTGAGGTATGGAAGCCCATTTTTATCTATAAGAGTTTAAGAATGCACATCAAGGCAAGGATAGTACGCTTACTTGTTTGACTTCATTGTTAATCGAAGGATAGTACGAGGTTGAGATCAAAAGGTGGTGATAAGTATATGATATCTGATTTTCCATATGCAAACTAATTACTTACACCAGATAGTGGTTTGTTCACTATCGACAACTTGACCTATTTTTACTAAGGAAGTTTAAGAAAGCTTCATGATTTCATATGGTTTGAGATTCCCATTGGATAACTCATTCTAGTGAAATGTCTCTCGCTTTAAGGGGTATATTAGAGATCCCCTTGGGATTCTTATATAGTCCGCTTACTTCTGAAAGAACCAGGATTGAGTCAACCGGAAACTATCGATTGTTGGTTTGGAGAAACCGAGATCAGATAAGCATGATTATCCAAAAACCACTTCGAACCAGCATAAGCGTTTGAATTGGAGACATCTTGAAGATGATGAAATCGAAGATGAAGTTCTTTGAAGTGCAAGGGATACTTACTACTAATTCTGAGGGTGATTCCAAAAAGGATGTAGTAGAAGTAGTGCCTTCGATTTGTTCATATCCCGAACAACTTGTATGGATGAATGCTTGCATTGCATTGTTGTTTGGAGGGCAGCATTAGCATTCCAAGTAGGATTTGCTAAGGAAAAAGGTAATCATTGCCTCACAAGCCTCACACCCACTAATGACTAAAACAGGGGATATGCTTCAGGGATATATGGGTCGCACCCATCAAGGTATGGTCATCACCTTTCTAGGTCACTATTTATGCATTTAGTATATGCATGAGTGCTCTTGAGGAAAATTGTAAAGAAACTGGGGTGATGACATATTTAGTACTATCCAGGAAGGGGTAGACCAGTCCTGATTTGCAAGGAGTTAGCTAAGGCGCTCAGTGCATTTTATTTAGAGATGTACCATGGCAGGTGGTACCCCGATGCCTTATCATTGTATGGAATCCAATCTCCAATATGCGCCTTATGGTTTTAGTTGTAGTACTTAGTGCTATTGAATGTAATTATGAGTAACCATTCCAGATTGTTATATATTTATTTTAAACCTAGACATTATTATAATATTATTGGATTTTGTATTTGAAATGGTTTGGTTATCGTAATGTAAAAACCCATCCGTGTTTTTCTATGGTGTGGTCTTACGAGATACCTTTATTTTTGAAAGGGTTTTATAAATATAACAATTTATATGATTTGAGTTTCTCATGCTGGTTTACCAGACTGGTCCGGATGTTATTTTCTTATAATACTCAGGTCAGACTCGAGTACTTTTCTAGATTTACTTATGGATGCTTTGGAGCTTTAGGAGACGAGCCGGATGCTTCCAAGACTCGACGTATTTTATTTTCCACTGTATTTCTTATTTTCTATTTATCAACAATTGTAAGGACGGGTTGTTATAACTGTCCAGACTGATGATAGGTTAGTTACTCTGATTTGTTGTATGAATATTAAAGTTTCCCTTGTAAAGATAATTTGGATATTATATATTACTCGTCACGATGTGAGATTCAGTTCCATTTTTTCTTTTCTTTCACCCAAACAATCTGTCTTTTCGGCACTTGGATGTTCGACACGTGAATACCATGGATGTAATAGTGTCGACTTTGGAGGGTCGAAAAGGCGAGTTGTTACAATTTATTTCATAAACTGCAACTAGTTTACAGTGGAGAGTTCTTTGATAAATCATCTTGAACTCAAAGAAGTAAATATCATAGAAAAAAAAATTCTACATGAAAATACATTTTGGAATAGGAATCAATTTTCTTATTCCAATATTAAGTATCACTCATTATTATTACAATTCTCATTTTTGATGTTTCTTTATGAAGAAGAAGTGGCCATTTACTCTCTTCATCCCAACTGTACCTTAAATCACATATACTCTTGTACATTTTTTATTCTTTCTAAACGGTCGAACCATTCAAAAGAAAACTCCTACTACAACATCATAACAAACTCTTTACAAAGATGCATTTGATCATTTTTAACATTTAAGGACATCAAGTGTAATGCAACTTATGTAAATTGATTGAACTGATGTTTCAGTGATCGAATTCTTAGATCTTTCTTGTAGTTTTTGCCTAGTGTTACATTTAACACAATACAATCCTTTTTTAATCAGTCAAATTGAATACTTGATCTCATAGTACTATTTATTGGCTTATTTCGAATGAAATAAATTCACTGAAGTATCGTACATCACGAACTGTGACCGTTCTCCATATAACACTTATATGCGATAAAATATGGATCAAACATCCATAGTCTTGTATTACTTTTAGAGTCCGAAACTCATAGAATGCAATACACTGTCTTGACCAAATAAACACGTAAATGACCAAATCACAAATGAATTTACTAGTTGTAAAACAAGTGCTTGCATGAGTATTGAAACATTAACATGCAAGAAGCATTTATTAGTAAGTATATGTTATATTTCTATTTGCCAATCTTCAATTCAGTTCAGTTGTATATCTTAATTGATAAACGTTTTATCAATCGTATTAAATGCACAAATTTATCAATGTAGATTATTGTAACATTATACAACATATGTTCTTACAATATTAGAAAAGTTAACTGTTATCATTTCATTTTTCTAATAAGGCTCCCACTAGTCTTTTATGTTTCATCAAATCCTAAGCGAAACATAGAAGTCTTTCGACTTCACTAGTGGGTGTTAGGAGTCTTATATCTTGGGATTCTGACCTTAGGGAAAGCTTAACAAATCATATTCCCATTGACGATGGATAACTCCTTATCGGTTGTATTACATACAAATTCTAGCCCATGATCCTTTGTTCTAATCCCACCATTACTTTGAAGAAAGCTCAACAAGTAAAGTGGGATTATTCACTCGGACCCATTTCGTGAAGGCCTCAGTATAATGCACATACCTTGAGGAAAGCTCAACAAATATGTGCAATTATCTTACGTCGTCTATTCATTATATTAATAGTGCTACATATAACAGATCCTCATGGGTCACAATAAACCTTCAAGCTACATCCACTACACGTGCTTAATCTAACGACCTTCCTATCACAGTCTAAAGTAGCCTCATACAAATTCATCCAATCCATGCCTAATATCAACCCAAACCCAGAGAATCCCAATACAAAGGCATCACAATCAAACTCGACCCCAAGACAAACAACTTAAAACCCCTACATAGCATAGACACGTAAGCCGATCCTCCTACGAGGTTTGACACAACTATAGGGTCTATGACTATACTAGTGTGTAAGTATAAGCCATCAACAAGTCTATTAGAAATGAAAGACTATGAAGCCCCACTGTCCAATAATGTGCAAATAGATAAACCAGAAAGAGTCAACACACCTTCGATTATCACTTTCTTACCCTTGTCCACCATTAGCTATGCACTCGAGCTAGGGACTACCTTTAGTGCATAAGCTTTAACCACTTAAGAAAAAGTCTGAGTAGAAGCTCTCGGTGGTGCTGTGCAAACTTGCTTCAAATACCCATATCGATCACAGTTATAACATTGTGTCTTTGAGAAATCCATCCAACACTCCTTAGTTAAGTGCCGCGGTTTGCCACACTTATTACATTTCATATCCTTCTTCTAAATTTTCCCATTTGTCCCAAATCCTCCCTTCTTATTATTCTTCTAGTGCGCTTTCCCTCCAACCTTTTGAGCCTCCCCTTTCACTTCCTCCTTGGAGACGGTATTGAGTAAATCCATCTCCACTAGACCCTCATAAGTATCTCCCATAGGAATATGACTCAAAGTTAAAACTTGGAGAGGTTGGTTCAACCCTTTAGCAAATTTAAGAGCCATCTTGTGTGGTGTGTTATTCAACCCCAAACCAAATCTAGCTAACTCATTGAGCTTGTTGACATATTCCTTAATAGACAGATTTGCTTACTTCAAGTGGATAAACTTCTCTAGTTGAGTGCCTTCCTTCGCCTTAGACAAAAACTTCATCTCAAATATCTTACGGAACTCCTCCCAAGAAATATCTCCTTCATCAGCCTCAGACTCAACAACCTCCCACCATCTCAATCCCTCACCCTATAACTGTTATGTAGCTAACTGCCTCCTCATCTCATCTGTCAAACCTATCAAGCCAAAGATCCTCTCACAAGCGTGGATCCATGTCCTCGAATCCACATAAGACTCAATCCCCATACATGGCTTACCCCCAAGATTAGTGAAATATTTGCACAACTTAGCGAAATCTATAGTGATAGGTGGGTGGGAAGGAACCGCACTTGTTGCTCTCTCTATGGGATCTTAAGTGGCTTTTAGCTCGGCATGTTCCCTCGCCTGAAGGTATCGGCGGAACCATATCAGGATGTTCACACCTGGGACTTCGGCTGCATCGCTAGAGCCTGAACCAGCGAGATCACTCGTCTTCTGTCTATAAATTTTAAGAATTCTATCAGCAAATTTTCATAGATAGTATAAGCACAAATAAGAGAGATAACATATGCACGAATCAAAGATAGCGTAGGCATGAAAAGGGAGATTACGGTATGTATAAAATCTTTGGAAAGCTTTTTGAAAAACTTTACTTATATACATAGATATTTTTAAATAGTCCATTTTGATAACTTTTGGAAACTATTTTGAAAAATCTTTTCTCGAAAACCATTTTTTTCAAAAAATTTTCAGATACATTCTCTCAATACGGTCCTAATCCATAAGGAACTTTGAACCTACACTTTGATACCAAATGCGATAACCCACACCTCCCGATACACTGATCCAAAGCTCAATGTGGCTTTCGGCGTCATGTCGTGTTGAGAAAGGCGAGCTGTTGAGGTTTTACTTTAACATCACAGAGACTAATAAAAGCAGATATAATCTAAGATATACTATACTTCCAAAACTCATAGCAAAAGGAATAAATCATATAACATGAAAAAATGTCCATCTCAGAAAATATCCAAATCACAGTCTTAGAAAATCAATATGTAGTCCCATATATGGTACATAGAAAATATCCTCCAAGTTTGATAAAAGAAATAAAATGTACTGATAAGATAGAATAAGAGAGCAAATATGATAAAAAGCAGTCTCTGAAGATAGGCTCGACTCTCCAAGTATCAAGAATGGGCCAATCACCTGCGGCTCTGTCCACCTGTTATGGGTAAAAGAAGGAAAGAGAACGTGTCAGACAAAAGTCTGGTGAATGAGTACAAGTTTAATATGTGATGATCATGTGTAGTTAACTTCAAAGCTATTCTAAATGACATAGGGTGTGCTACAAGTGTCCATGAATTCCTAAGGTCCATTACCTAAAGGGTTCTTATAACACAAGGGTCGAACTACTGATCGAACCTCACACTAAAAATCGGTCAACATTCCTAGAGTTGTCTAATAAGAAAATATCGCCCGTAGGTGGCTGCGGAACTGCTCTCCCATAAACCTATAACCATCACTACGCCTGGAGAGGGAGAAACCAAAATGCAAACTCACAAAGTGGCTCATCGTAAGCACCCATGTTCAACTCTCGATCATAGTGGCAAAATGCCTCTTATCATATAGCGCAAGCTCCACCTATACCACGTTGCGACAGAACTGTGTGTACAAGGACTCCCATAAATACTAGGCTACTTTCTACTCTATAGCCACTTTTCGCACTACGTCGGGTTTGATTGTTCTTTAGAATTCCCCGTTAGCATCTCGCTCACTCACTTGGTGTCTCCATCAATGTTGTGCGTCCACTATGGAACACCCCCTGAGTGTTTGCTAAATACATCACCCTAGTCAACTCTTAACTCTCATTTGGGTATCCAACTGTAACCCAAACCGCGATGACCTATTGTCCATTGACAGGGAACTGACTTCCCTACTATCTCTAGCATGTGTACTTAGCCCAAAATAGGCTCAAAAAATCAAATTTCTATTTATATATTTTTTACGAAATTATATAATTTATATTCTTTAACTTGGGCCTTAGGCTGAGGTTAAAACTCGCAATTTACGTTGCAAACGATCTACTACTGGAGCTAACCGATCGTTTGCAACCGGTCGACCGCTAGGGTTCTAGGGTCAACCAATCATGTATTAAAATCAGGGTTTCCTAAAAAATTTAAGTGTCGATCGTTATATTGTCTAATTCATGTCATTAGCACTTTTTAGTGAACCCTAATTACTAGATAACCAATCCATGTTTCAATTTGCAATTCTATTTGGGTTTATCGATTTAGGGTTTACAAATTTAACTGTAAAAGAGGTGTATACATCGATATCAAGTTAACAATTTTCTGTGATTCCTATTATGAGATTATAGATTTTAATTTAGGGTTTTTACATTTTCAAATTGAATTTCTAACATCCTAAATCAATTAAAATAGTCTAAACCTAACTGTAATAATCATCTTATCAAATTTGTTCCCACTTACCTCAAGCCTAAGCTCTTCCTATCCGCTTTTCCTTGAAAATCGCCCATCCTTGTGTTATCTCCATTTGCTCCATCTTGATTCACGCTTATGTTCTTCTAGGTTGATTTTATTTGGTTTTTTTTAATATTTTTGGAGTGATGGAAGAGGATAAATTTTGGCAGAGTTTGGTTATTGTAAAGAGCTATGTGAGAATTAGGGTTAGATTAAACTAAAAGTTATAGGGGTTGGAATTAGTTTAGGCAGTTAGATCTAGGTTAGTGAATATTTTCTAAAATCAGGTTCGCTCATCAACAATGCCATTGCACGGCAATTGATCTGGTCCTTTTAAACACATCACAAGAAATTCAAAACACATAATTTACAAGAATCATGGTCGACCGCTACCCTTCCTAGATCGACCATTACCGATCGACCATCGGTCTCCTGATTCCCATGTTAAATTGTGTAATTTTTATTTTATGTTTTTATTCTATTTTTCACTTATTCCAACGTCCGTAACTTCTCCATACTAACTCCAATTATGAAGTGTTATATATAAAAATCATCCAGAAAATCACTATGAACGCATTCATACTAGTTTTGTAGCCAAATTCGAATGTTTGTGAAAATTTTATTTTTAGTCCTTGTTTTATTTTAATTTAATTTTCTTATAAAATTTCTCGTTAAATTTTTGGGGTGTTACAGACACGTCTTAGTATTTTGATATATAGTACACCCATGATGACTATGATTTAGAGAAGCATATATCTTGTGTATGTGCTGACTCTGTGGATGTAGGGACAGGTCATGTATGATCATTCGTACCGTCTGTCCTATTATACCGATTTATTAGTATATAGAGGTAGATACCACTCATGCTAGACTGTTGTCTAACTTAAAGTTTTATTTTTTGCTTCCTATTACTCTAGGTGCTCCTAAATGAGTAAATTAGAGATATCAGGTCTTGTGAGCACGTGAAGTTGGACAGAGGACGGACATGATGTCATATTCTCGTATTACAATACTTACTTATTTGCTATTTCGTTGCACAACACTATGGAGCTTGCTAGTGCCTTTATCACCTAGAGACATTTAGTTATGAGTTATTATTTGAAGTATAACTCTATTTATTATGTTGTATGCTATATGGAACTGTGCAATCTGATTCTGTGATTCATTCAGTTATATACCGTCTCACCTGTTTTATAACTGAGATGTTTATTATTATATTTTATTCGAAGTACTATGAGATATATGACAGGTTCTATGATGTTCTATTTAACTTACAACCCTAGACGATTGTCCTGCATCGACCTGGCACCGCTACAGTGTATTATACATGTATAAAGGATGCCAGTGGTGTAGGGCGGTCGTAACATAGCGTGTGTTAGATCTAGGCCAACACGCAGTGGGGTAAATGAGTACATTCCAAAAAAATTCTTTCATTCGGATCTTATTGGACCAATGAAATCTAAATTTATTTAGATCTTATCCTATTCTAAATCAAAAAATATATTATTTAATTGATAAATAAAGTTTTATTTAATGTTAATTTTATATTATGTAATATAATATGTGTATCATATACACATATGTGTGTACATGCTTGTGCAACAATAAATGGTGTACATGGTTGTTTACGCCAAAAGTTGGCACATGTTAACCCGCCTTTTGTACACAGGTGGTTTTAACCCAACAGACTTCATGATCATCAAGGAAGAAAGCCCAGAGAGATGGTTACCAAGATTGGAGATCGATTATGGACAAGACTATGGATGATAGTCGTCGGATTCATGCGAATAGCATTATGGAATTGGCTAAGTATGAATTTCACACTTCAACCAAAAAACGATCGGGTACAATCATTTTTCATAATGGATCGGCTATTATCCTTCTCCAATATGGATCAACAATGATCCATCTCCATTATGGATCAACTATGATCCATCTCCAAAATGGATTGGCTACGATCCATCTTCAAAATGGATCGGCTATGATCTATCCCCAATATGGATTGGATATGGAACACCACCATTATGGATCGGCTATGATCCATCTCAAAAATGGATTGGATATGATCCATCCCCAATATAGATCAGATATGGAACATCTTTATTATGGATTAGTGTGAATCGATTTGGATACAGATCGCTTGGATTGACAATACAAATCAACGATGATGGATCAATAACTTAAAATCCAGAAGTTAACTATGCACGAAACTTTTGGAATAACAAGATATTACATGGTGGGACCCACCATATCGATCGCACGTGAAAAGGAGCAATAAAAATGATCAGCATCAATCATTATTTTGATGGTATTGGGGACCGCGGTCGATAGGGTGACCTTGTGTGGATCTGGAGACTCCGCAGTCGAAATTTTAGGAAGATATTTTGCCATCTTCCTATATAAATACAAGCTTCATCTTTCATTTGAAGGATCTTTTTTTGGCTGGCTCTTCTTCTTCACTATCTTCTCTTCCTCCATTACTTTTCTAAGGCAAAAAACAACAACTATACTTGTAATCTTATGATATAAGATTATCAGAGTGGATGTAAGGTAGAGTTTGCTGGACCACTATAAAACTTGTGTGTTCATTTACTTTTCTATAATTTATTCTATGATCTGTGTTCTTATCTCCATTTGGATATTGTTATTGGATATTGGTGCTTTCATATTCAATTGGGTGTTGGTGCCCATTTTTGACACCAACGTTTTGGTGCTTTTACTGAGAAAGCTAGCCCCTATGGATTTGGAAATCGGATTCAAAGTTTGGAAAAGATCCAGAGCTAAGATTTGGAGCAATGGTGAGAAAATCAACAAGGAGAGTGTATCAAAAAGGAGCCACCATTGAGGGAGTCAAGAGACTTCCTCGGGAGCTGGAGCTCATTAAGCATCTATCTACATCACCAGGGATGAAATGGAAACGATGATGGATGCTATGTAGGAATGAATGCTGAAAAGACAGGAGGAGATGATGCAGAATTTACTCCGATAGATTGGACAAGCTAGAGTACAGAACTAAGGGAATAGAGTAGCAGGAGCTAGTAGCAACTTGGATCAAGGAGTTGGTGTGGCAGGAGTTATTGGAAATCAAAACCGGGACCATAGGGATAGAGCTATTGGACAAAGGAATGGCATAGAGCAGCCGGGAGTAGTCCCCGACCATCTTAAAAGGATCGACCCCGATCCCCAAAGGCTTGGGTGCATGCCCTCAGGTCTGGTCGATTGCGATGCTGAAGGACCTACGGTTGATCCAATGGAGCTTAGTGCAAATTGAAATTTGGATGCTCATTTGAAGGAGTACGTTTCAGAATTCCCTCGTGGACTCAGGGGGGGCTGTTTGGAAATGATGATAGGAGACTATCGCTAGATGAAAATGACAGATTTGTAGGGATGATTAAGCAAACTATGCATGGAGGATTGGTGAACAGGGATCTAAAAGACTTAAATATAATTCCATTCAATCCTAATATCAGGAATGCTAGGAATCCACCGAAGTTTAAACTACCAATGCTGGAAGTATATAGCGGAAAGTCGAACCCAAATGCATATGATGAGATATATACAGAACATGGAAGTACTGGGGATATCAAAGGAAGTCATGGCACGATGCTTTCCTCTGTATTTAACGGATATAGCTGTACTGTGGTTCAGGCAGTTGGAGAGCGGTTCTATTGGCACATGGATGAAATTGGTCGAAAGATATATGAGGCAGTTTAGGTTCACATTTAGAGACCCAAAAATGTAATGAGTCTGGCCACACTGAAACAAAAGACCGAAGACTCTCTAAGGAGTTTTCTAACACGATTTAATGTCGCGGTAGCATCGGTGGATCGGCCAGATCCATCCATGGTTTTGATGGCAGCTATTTCAGAAACTGCCAATGGCATGGATTTCAAGGATTCATTGGCACAGGATCAACCTATGGATCTCAGGAGTTTTATCATAAAGAAGAAAGGTTCATGCGGCAGGAAGATGCACGAGCTGACAAACCAGAGGTGAGCGCTGTACAAAGTGGAGGATCATCAGGAGACGCAAACAAGAATGATAAAGGAAAACGGAAATTGGATGATTGGATGAAAAGGAGATGGAAAGAGCGGGAGACGAAGTTCACCTCCTACTCGGATTTGATGGAAAGCCTAGAACAAATTTATCTGGACACTAGAGGGCAACTCCCCTATCGGAAATTGGCAAGGAGGGATCCCATGGAGCAGGAGCGTAAACCTAGAATCCACTGCTTATTTCATGAATTAAACAGGCACACCATGGATGAATGTAGGCATTTAAAGGATATGATTGAGGAGCACTCATGAATGGCAGACTGCCGCAATACGTGAGGAATCGGACAACGGCGGTGGAATAGGAGTAGCAACCGTCCACATCGAATAAAAACTGGAATGACCCTGGATCGGAGTCATAGATCGTCATCAATTGATCGTGATGGTAAGGGCGAGTCCAGGACTTGGACTCCAACTATAATAATAATAATAAACTTTATAATAAGGCGGCTAAGTCACTTACACATGTACGGGATCGATGACGGTCCCTAGGCATGCTCTGAGATGATGATGAACCATTATGCCCGGAGAGGCACCCTTTGGCTTTTTTAGTTTTTTAGATTTTTGGATGTACTAACTCTTATTTATTAGGTTATTTATGATCCACATTACTGCAATAAATAAAATAGGACGTGATTATTGTCCCGATCGAAGTGATGGGGCGGTAACCACAAGGTGCGAGTCCTTCCATCGGAGAGCGACAAAATGGACTCGTACGTGGATTAAGTCTTCGACTGGAGCATCGAGGCTGGAGAATAAAACCCAACAGGATGTCAGGTATGGATTATGCCTGGCGAGGAGTAGGTCTCTTCACCGGAGAGTGATAGGATCAGCCTACTCAGGTCATCGAGTATGGATTATGCTTGGCAAGGGTCCGTAGAGTCCATGATCGGTCTAGGACTTAGGCCAAGACATCACTTAATGTTTAAGGACACTGAATCAGCGTATAGGAAGTAACGCTGCTTCACTGGAGAGTGACAGGATCGGCTAACTCGATTTTGGAGTATGGATTGTGCTCGGCAAGGACCCAAAGAGATCACAGATTTGGATATCAGCTTTGAACAGCTATGGATTTGGACATTGACCCGGAGTGGTCGCGGATTTGGATAGGAGCCCGAAGCGGTACTAGATTTTGCTAACGACTCAGAGAGGTCACAGATTTGGGTATAGCCTCGAACTGCAATGGATTTGGCTTCGGAAGGATATGGATTTGGATAAAATGATCCGAAGAGATCGCTGATTCAGAATTGGATATTGACTCGGAATGATCATGGATTTCACCAACGATTCGGAGAGATCTTGGATTTGGATTAGCAACGGATTGGATAATATAGCAATCGATGGATTATGGACTTCGGATTTTGGATTTATGATAATTAAAAAACACACCTTCCTATCGCAAGGCATGATTTGGGGGGCAAAGTGTTAACCCGCCTTTTGTACATAGGTGCATTTAACCCAACAGACTTCATGATCATCAAGGAAGAAAGCCCTAAGAGATGGTTACCAGGATTGGAGATCGATTATGGACAAGACTAAGGATGTTAGTCATACGGATTCATGCGAATACTAGAATTGGCTAAGTATGAATTTCACACTTCAACTGAAAAAACGATCGGGAACGATCGTTTTTCATAATGGATCGGCTATGATCCTTCTCCAATATGGATCAACAGTGATCCATCTCCATTATGGATCGATTATGATCCATCTCCATTATGGATCGGCTATGATCCATCTTCAAAATTGATCAGCTATGATCTATACCCAATATGGATATGATATGGAACATCTCCATTATGGATCGGCTATGATCCATCTCCAAAATGGATCGGCTATGATCCATCCCCAATATGGATCGGATACGGAACATCTTCATTATGGATCGATGTGAATCGATATGGATACAGATCACTTGGATTGACAGTACAAATCAACGATGATCGATCAATAAATCAAAATCCAGAAGTCAACTATGCATGAAACTTTGGAAATAGCAAGATATTACATGGTGGAACCCACCATCTTGATCGCACGTGAAAAGGAGCAAGAAAAACGATCGGCACCGATCGTTATTTTGATGCAAAATGGGGCGCACGATCGATAGGGTGACCTCGTCTGGATCTGAAGACTTCGTAGCCGAAATTTTAGAAAGATATTTCACCATCTTCCCCTATAAATACAAGCTTTATGGTTCATTTGAAGGATCTTTTTCCGGCTGGCTCTTCTTCTTCACTATCTTCTCTTCCTTCATTACTTTTCTAAGGCCAAAAAAATTACACTTATAATCTTACAGTATAAATAAAAGATTATTGGAGTGCACGTAAGCCAGAGTTTGCCAAACCACTATAAAACTTGCATGTTCATTTACTTTTCTGTAATTTATTCTGTGATCTATGTTCTTATCTCTATTTAGATATTGGTGCTTTCACATTCAATCGGATGTTGGTGGCCATTTTTGACACCAATAGCACAAACACCCTAAAGATTTATAGAAGACGATAAAATGATGTTGGTTTGACATTTAAAGTGGTTTGTTATGTAGGCTATTCTTGAAAGTCCTTGACGTGCTAATGGCTTCATCCATTGATCTCGCTTGGTATTTGAGTTTGAAAGCTATCATTATGAATTTTTTCTTAGTAATTCTCCTATTTGATCGATCTGAATCGTCCTCCAAATATGGCTTGGTCATAAAGCCGGATAACTTTTTTCCCCAAAGTATATCATGTGCCAACAAGATATGCATTTAGATCGAGGTAAACCATGGATTCCATATCATCAGTTTCAAGTTTTGTTCCGAATAGACACTACTGATCCTCTGGACTGTTTTCATGAAGCATTGTACCTTTTGCGGATCGTTATAGTTCTTCGAACGATTTTGAACTTGCAACTCTTGCGTACTATAAGAACTGAAGCATGCTCTTCGAGTTCACTATTCTAGTTCGAAAGGTTTTCAACGATCTCTTTCTTTGAATTATTTAGGTAGGAGTTTGTTCTTTGAAACTCCATTTTCCTTTGTATCGTACTTCACATTAATTTTCATCACCATATACATATATATATATATGTGTGTGTATATAATATTTTTTTCTTTGTTATTATATCTGAAAGAAATTTATCGGTATCGATTCATAAGTCATGGTTCGGTGCCTTAAATTTAGGTGATTCCTTTGCCTATTTTGATGGTTTGGTCCTTATTTAAACGCAAACCCACACTTATCATTTGCCTTTCCTTTTCTGCCTTGAGGCATTTGTGCTTAAGCCCACCATTTCCAAGCTTTGTTTTCAACTCCGCTGCCAAGTCCAAATCATTGCCACCGCTTTGGACTACCATTGTCACTCATTTCTGCCATCAAATGCCGCTATACTCGATGCTTTCAGGTCCTAATTCATAAACACCAAACTACACAGATGATTTGAACTTTGGAATTGAATAGATATTGAACTCGATTCCTTCTCTGAATAGATTTAGGTAGACGGTGGCATGGCTTCTCTTGAATTGCCAACGAACAATCATCATTCCCCCTTTGTCATGTTCTAGGACACTATCTCCTCCTCCCATGGATCAGCGACGTTCCTTGACTTATGAAATTTTCAAAAAAATTGGCAGGAGATGGTGGACTTAGCAAACTTAAGGTCGACTCAAAGCACGCTTAGGGGTTTCTAGGGAAGGATTCGGGTTTCAGCTCAGGCACAGTTTTGCATGAACTTCCTTGGGCTTGCTTCGAATTAAACTCGAGTCTGGCTTGAGTTTTTCCTTGGACTTGTAAATTTTCAATATTTTCCAAAATTAAAAAATTAAAAAATTGCAAGTTCAAAGGAAAAGTCAAATGAGTAATCAATGCGATCTTGGTCGAATAATAGTTGATAACCATGATTCATCGAGACGGTTCCCGACGACACGGTCACATTGGATGCATTTCGGTGTTTAAGCAGACTATTTATGGTTCCATGTAGTTTATAACATCTTTCACTAAATAATGATTTGAATTATATGACATCAAATGCACACACTGTACAACTTTAACTGCACACTATTGCCCCTCGTCGATGTATGAGATCCGATCGATCAACATACTTTAGCAGTCGTCGGGTCTGGTACATTAAATATTGACTATACAGGGCTCTTTTTCCAGCATGAAGATTAAATCTTTTAATATGCCTAATAACTCTAATGTGTGAAGTGTTTAATAGCTATGGATCGTAGACGTTCATCGCGTCTCTCTGCAATGGCCTTAGGTCCTTCCATATTAAGATATGGCGAGTCCGCACTGAATCTAGTTCAACGACAGTGCCTACAACAAAGTCTACTTCTATACCATCCCGATCTTAGTTGGTTAGTCATCGAATGGAGCAACCTTTAGAAATGGTTCCTTTTGTCTTGGTTGAAGAGCCTACCATAGGGGTTGCCCCTAACATTGACATAGGTGATGTCATCATTTTGACGGATCCTCTAGATTCTCCAACTTCTAAGGTTGATGCGGCATCCCTCAGATGAATATGTGAGAAGCACGGGATTCCTTTGTGTTGGTTCCCCTGCATTATTAATGGGCACATCTCCCGCCTGAAGGGTACACAACCCGTAATCGATATATATGCGTGGCTGGATGTGTTCTACCTTATAATCACTTTATTCGTATAGTTCTACAGTTTATGAAGCTTGCCTTAGCCCAGTTACATCGAAACAGCTATGCTATTTTGAATAGTATGTACATGATATTCGTTTGACATTTGAATAGGGTCCCTACTGCCCAGGAAATATGCTACTTATACAACTTCAAGCACCGAAAGGGATCCCCTTCACTCACTTTCTTGGAACCTACCAAGGGATGTCGAATAACATTGGCGCTCTGGAACACGTTGAATTATTTCAAATATTTGTTCTTCTTTGTGCATTGTCCACCTAGTTTCATGCAAAAATGGTTATCTGGACATAAGTCTTGAGTTCGTTCTCCTTACTAATAGAGATTTCATAATCCCAACCGTTAAATTCATTATTTTTGGTATATGTGGATGATTCGAGAAGACCCTTGGTGCAGCTTTGGCGAGTATCTTAACAAATCTTCACAAAATTATACTTGAAGAGAGAGACATGAGATATCTTCTCACAGATGCGAACCTGCATGCTTATAACCTTATAGAGGAAAACTATAGCGTATGCTACATACTTGAGTTTCAAGAGGGTGTTTGTACTGAACAAGAGCCTGAAGCTAAAGTCAATATTGGTGAGGATTAAGCAATGGTCCCTGTGAAAGATCTTGATACTGGTCTTGATACAAGGCAAGGGCTAGAGATAGTGGCAGAGAAAGAAAAAAGCATGCTGAAGAAAAGGAGAGTGATGGAGGAGGCAATGAGGATGGTGATTTTGGCCATAAGTCCTCTGGTGACGAGAGCGAGGGGGCTCATGTGCCACTTATCTTCCGATAGTCTAAGATAAAGGTCATCTCATTTCTCAAACATCTACATAGCCTCCTTCAGCTTTTGTAATCAATGAGACTCCCATCCTTCCATCTGGGGACATTTATGGATCGTTTGGGAGTAACCTGATGAAATTGGCTCTTTTGGCCTTAGCAACATTAGTATCGGGGATATTGATCATATGCCTAATGAAGTGCCTACTATTGGTGTAGGGGAAATAACCCTTGTTACCAAAATCCAAGTCCATGGTCCGTGGGAGCACTGGGACACATCCACACTTACACGACAATACACTTTTGTACTGTACCACTGTTGTAAACATCCTTCTAGGCCTCCGCCTAAGTCTCAACTAGGCGCAAGGCGAGGCTTACCACTTAGCAATTTTCTTAGGCCCTCCTAGATAAGGTTTACCATCTCATGTAAGAATCAAAACATGCATTAGGCAATGCTATGCATCAGTCAAGGTTTGATGCCCCATATAAGCATCAATATGCTAGTTTTAGGTGATTTTGCCACCTTGGCTACTCCTAAGCACATTCAAAATCCGAAAATTCCAATTTACATCAATCAACACTAAAAAAACACTAAAGTTTTATACAAAATACATGACTTACCAAAAATTCCTAGCTCTAGTTAGTCATTGATTATGCCCATGATTATTCCCTAATCCGTACTAACCGCCTAGCGATTTTTCATTTGCGGAGCTCTAGAAATCTTCATGAATCTTTGCCATCTATCATACCTCCTGGTGTAATCAGCTGGGTCTCTACTGATAGTTGGCCAAAAATATCTGTAGCAAAGAATCTTTTGCGCCAACTTTTGGCCCCCAATATAATGGCCATAGGCTCCTTCATGTACATCCACAAGGATCCTTTTGGCCTCTTTGTTCGCGACACACCGCTATAGAGGAATAGAGAACCCTCTTCTATATTATATTCCTTCCTAAACAATAAACCATGGAGCTTTGTGTAAGAGTTTTCTACATTTATTCCTTCCGTTTAGATGGGTTCCCTTTAGTAAATATTCTTTAATTGGAGTCATCCATGATTCTATCTCAGGTTTAGCCTCCAAGATCCAATCGACATCCATCTGCTTGATGGTCGGAGCTGATAATACCTCTACTGGAACCAAACCCATCAGTTGTGCATCTATGGAACTAGCTAACTTGGCTTGTGAATAGGCTTTCGTGTTCTTTTCCCTAGGGATGTATGTTATCATGTAATACTCAATGCCATTGAGTAGTTCCAGAACTTTTGTCGGATATGGGGCTAGTCTTGCTCTCTTGGCCTGAAACTCTTTCCTCACCTGGAAAACCACCAATTGAGAGTCACTATATGTGTGTAGAGTTTTGACTCCTAATTCTTTCGCTATCTTGATCCCCACGATCAGTGCTTCATATTCGACCTCATTACTTGTTACGGGAAACTCAAGTTTTAGGGTATAGGAATCGATTGTTCCTCAAGGGTTACCAAAACCACTCCTACCCCCGAGCAACGTTCATTGAATACTCCGTTTGTGTACAACTTCTACTAATAATTTTGCTCCGTCACATCCTCTCTATCATCATCTCGAGTGGTGAATTCAGTAATGAAATCGGCCAGTGCTTGCCCTGGATTTCTCTCCTAGGTTGATGCGATATTTCGTACTGATTTAATTTAATGTTCCATTTCAACAACCTTCCTAAAGTTTCGGGTCATTGTAGAACTTGCCTTATATGTTCAGTCAGCGCCTTAATTGATGAGCTTAAAAGTAAGACATAGTTTTAGTGATGCGATACATAAGCAATATGCGAGCTTTTCCAACTTTGGATAATTTCTTTCTGCTCCCGTTAATCGCTTGCTGATATAATATACCGACATTTGGATTCTGGTCTCTTCACATACAAGGACAACACTCAAAGCATGGACAAATCTACTGGATAAACAAATAAATTTTCCCTTTCCAAAAGCTTTAACAAGACAGGTGGTCTTTCCAGATGATCTACCAAAGCTTGAAAGCATCCTTGCACACCAGTGTCCAAGCAAAGTTTCTTTCCCCATTTTGAGGATATTGAAGAATGGTAAACATTTTTCTATAGCCTTTAAGACAAATCAGCTTAGCGCAGCTACCTTTTCCTTCAGGCTCTGTACCTCATTTATCGTTTTTGAGGCTTCAACGTTTCTCAAGGCTTCAATCTTCTTTGGATTGGCCTCTATTCCTCTTGAGTTTACAATAGAGCCCAAGAACTTTCCTACGCAACTCCAAATAAGCATTTCAGCGGGTTAAGCTTCATCTCATATCTTCGGAGCACGTCAAACATTTCTAAGAGGTCTTCCAAATGGTTTATCGATCGTCGTGACTTTACTAGCATATTGTCCATGTAGACTTCCATCGACTACTCGATCTGATCTATGCACATGGAATTTACAAATCTCTCGTAAGTGGCTTCAACGTTTTTCAGATTGAATGGTATGGTAACAGTATAATCCTAGATCGGTTATGAAGCTGGTATGTTCCTGATCTGGTACGGGCATTGGAATTTGGTTATAGCCAGAATAAGCATAGATGAACGATAGCAGTTCGAAGCCGGCAGTTAAATCCACCAATTGGTTAATCTTTGGTGGTGGGAAGCTATCATTCGGGCATGCCTTATTCAAGTCTGAATAGTCAATGCACGTATACCTTTTCCCATTAGACTTCTTGACTAGGACTAGATTGGATTCCCATTTAGGGTATCCAACATCGTAAATGAACCCGTTGGCTTTTAGCTTATCCACTTCTTCTTTCAGCACAGTGCATCACTCCGGACCAAGCATACGTTGCTTCTACTTTACAGGAAGACATCCAAGGTTCACATTCAACGCGTGGCATGCTATCTTTGGCAATTTTCCACATGTTAGAATGTGTCCAGGCGAACACATCCAGGTTCACTCGGAGAAACACGATCAGTTCCTTCTTCATCTTTAAACTAACTTGAGATCTGATTTTCAAGACCAGTGTATGATCATCCTAACTAACCGAGATGTTGATTGTTAACTCGGCTGGAGCCGCCCTTGCATCCCTTGGCTCTTTCCTTAAATTCATAACTTTATGGAATTTTCTTTGTCGACCGAGCTGGGGCTTAGGCGATGGTTGCTACGCATCAACTGATTTGACGTAGAGTGTCTTCTCTACATCCTTTCCCTTTTCATGTTGCTTCACTTCCCTCGGCTTTACGACGTAGCATTCACGTCCTACATTATAGTCACCTCGAATGACGCTGTTCCATTTTCTATGGGGAATTTCATTGTTTGGAACCATGGACACAGGGCCACCTGAAAACTAGCGAGGATGGGTTGACCTAAAAAGGCATTATATGTAGAAAAAATGTCTATTACCATGAAGGTTATAACTCACACTCTCTTGCAGTCACCTTCACCTAAAACCACCGGTAAATCTACGCACCCTACAGGCTCCGTTGCCTCTTCGATAAATCCTTGAATTTTGGATTTGCAAGGCTTCAGATCCTGACCATCCATCATCATCTGGTCATAAGCTTTCTTAAAAAAAATATTGACAGAACATCCACAATCGAAAAGAACTTTCTTTGCAGTTGCTATCCCAATCATGGCCACTATTACCAAGGGACGAAGCGTAGGCACTTTGATCCTATTCACATCATGATTTCTGAAGACAATGTCATCCTTCATAGTTTTTAATTGCTTTATCGGAGCTCCATCTTCAACAGCAAAGCAGCTTGGCCCACCAGTTATTGTATTGCTTTTTCCAAGCTACCTAGGCTTGTCATTACTAGGCCCAGCTTGGCCCCGTTGGAACGATTATTCATGAGGTTGAGCATTTTTCTACCCGCCATCCTATGGGGCTTTCACATACTACTGGAGTTTCTCTTTTCAGATCAGATCTTCAATCACATTGCATAAACGTCTACGCTCATTCATATTATGGATATGGGTCTCATGAAAGCGATGGTACTTCCCGGACCTTTTCTTCCTTTCAGTCGATTCCCTCGGAGCCAGTTTCTTGTAATGTTCAGTTATGTGTCGCAAGGTAGATATTTTCAACTATATTATTGAATGGTGTATAATCCTTGTACTTCAAAAAGCTCGGACATTTCTTGAAATTTGGCTTCCATCTTCCATCACCCTAGTTATTTCTCTTTCGATTATTGCCTTTATTCTCTACATTAACAGCGATATTCCCAAAACCTTTGACGGTTTGCTTTATAGCCACATTACTCTGAATCACTTTATTTGATTGTCCACCATCAATTTTTTCAATAGTTGTACTTGCCTCTTCCAAGCACAAGTATTGAGCCACCTTTCCATAAAACCCTTCCATAGTTGGTGGTGGTTTCATCTTTAGCCTTTTTCTGGAATCCCATATCGGGATGTATTCCTCTGACCAAAGCCATCAAAACAATATCTTCCTTGACATTGCTTACCTCCGTTACAACAGTGTTAAATCTACTCAAAAAGTTCTTTAAAAATTCTCCAGAATTCTGAAAAAGGTTCGAATATGACATTACATCTTTTGGACAGGTTGCATATAACCGAAACTGCTCAACAAATCACCTCACTAGCTGATCGAACGAAAATATGGATTTTGGCATGAGCCGAGTGAACCACATCATAACAACACCCTCCAAAAATATGGGGAAGCATCGACATCTCACTTTAATAAGTATTGCCTTGGTCAGTCGTTCCGTTATAAGACAACATTGTAGGCATAGTGAACCTTCTGGGGTACTCCTTACACAATATCTCTTCTATGAATGGGTTCCTACTGGGTGAAGAACCCCATTCATTGTTGTTTCTATGATGATTTTCACTTACTAGCTTCCTTACCATATCTGCCAAGTACCGACCTGCGCATGTGTATTCAAAGCTCCATCTAATTTAATTTTCGAGGTCCCGACCTCCTTTCTTTTTATTTTCTGCTTTCCTTCCATGTGATTTCCATCAAATGATGAAAAGCAGTCTTCTTTCGAATTGGAAGGCGATAACTCCCTTTTGTTCCTTCTACAACCATAAGACAGCTGGTTCAGCAAGTCCGGACTTTCCTTTATCTATTTTCTTATTTCATCCTTGCTTTCACGCAGCTTGTCATTCAACTCCTTCATCTCCTATCCATCTTAACATGTGTTATCATATCCAAAGCACTTTGAATTTTAGCTATGTTGGGCTAAGAGATTTCTTCAACATGCTGGGAACCGGCATTCTCAACTTCATGGTAGATCGGGAAGCCGTTGATTTTTCCTTGGCATTTCTTAAGGCTATTACTTCTATTAATCCTATGATAGACTTGTTGATATTTAAATAATCGTGGATCTTAGGAATGAAATCTACGAATCTACTTCGTGGACTAAAATAATTGAGAAGTATAAACTAGTTCCAAACAGTGAGAGATTGATACGTCTCTAAGTGAAAGCACCAAAATGTTTACGCCAAAAGTTGGCACAAACACCCTAAAGATATATAGAATAGAATAGAATGAAGAAAATTAAATGAAAACGCAAGAGGAAAAAACACACAACAATTATAGTGATTCGGCTAAATACTGGCCTACGTCTGTTTGGACTTTGTTAATGATTCTGCAAAGTTTTACAATGAGATCTTATGGATCAATAGTTTATGGATCGATGATGATCCATGAGATTGCAGTAACAATACAAAACGTTAGAATGTAGAAAAAGGTTCCCGAAATAGTTCCTATCACCCTCTATTTATAACCAAAGATCAATGGATTTATCTCTACTGTGTTTCTTCCACGTTTTCCACGTCTAGAAGGAGTTACCCTAAAGAGATCATGGCCAAATCAGCAAGTCTTATGGATTGGTATCGCACCATCTCCTATGGATCGATACCGATTCATAAAATGGATTGTTGAATGTTGTTTGATCCTTCGGGGTTGTTTGGTTGGCTTGCATATTTATTTGTATAACATGAATGCCTCAATATGAGCTTGAACTTTGGTGAAGTCTTTGGTTCGACGATTAGGTAAAAGCATTTGGCTTAATTGTTTTGGAACTTGAATCTGTCCATCGATTGCGTAAACCATGGGTTGCAAACAAACCATCTTATATTGCATGCATTGACTAACAACCACTCTAACCTTATGTAGCATGAATCATGTAGTGAATTTAAGCAAATATCAGGGATCGATACCAATCCAAGGCTATGGTTTGTGTCGATCCAACACTGTCCGGGATCTTGGATTTTTGGCTTTGGCATTTGAAGTGGTTTGGCATGTAGGCTATTCTTGAAAGTCCTTGACGTGCTAATGGCTTCATCCATTGATCTTTCTTAGCATTTGAGTTTAGAAGTTATCATTCCAAATTTCTACTTGGTAATTCTCCTGTTTGATCGATCTGACCCGTCCAAACATGGCTTGGTCATAAAGCGGATAACAGTGGTTTAACATGCCCATGTGTAAATGTTAGGATTTACATCATAATAGACATACTAGCCCTCCTTATACAAACATGCCATCTAATATGTAAATATATGTATATGTGTAAATATTTATATCTAAATATATTATAAATAATATATGTAAAACATATACAAGTTAATATATATACATACATATTTGTATGCATGTATAATTAATAATATAATTTAATGTAATTAAAATAGAATAAATTCAAACTTAAATTAATATATTAATTTTAAATAAATGTATTATATATATATATATATATATATTTCAAAACCAAGAAAATATTTTTTTTACATAATCATATATACATATGCACGTTAAATTAATATTAAGAATTCTATGTGTGTGTGTGTATGCATTTTGGTATAAACAAAAAATTATATATATATATATAATTTATATACTTTTGGCCAGTAAATATTTTTTTGGTTTTAATATGGTAAACATAAATATATATATATATAATAATTATGATTTCCATATAAATCATTTAAAATGTATATAATTTTTTTTCGATAAGCAACGTTAAAATGTATGAAAATTTTACTATATTTTTTTTGCATATTTTATATTTATTTTATAGATATAGATATTGTAAAGCATGGGTATTTTATTTGAATAAATTATGTATAAAGTGCGTGTATATATATGGTTTTAAGTAAAAGAAAATTTTTGTAAATCCAAAAACATATAATGAGCGTACAAAAAATTTATATGTATATTAAATATATATATATAAATACAATATATATGTATTTTAGACTATATTGTTTAAATATTATTAAACTATTGATTTAGAAAATTAAATAAATAAATAAAATTGGTGCCGAATACTATAGGTATCCATATACGAACAAAATAATTTTTTTCTTATATACATATAAACAAACATATTCATCAAATGTTGATGGCGATAACATGTAGGGATACACGATATCAATTCACTATATATGTATACATATAACATGATGAACATTTATGTACACATATATGAAAATGTAAACAAGGATTTTACCTTATCCAAAGCCTTATTGACACACCTTGCAATGCTGAATCAAATCGCTCCTTGAATCAAGTCCTTAATCCAGAAATTACTACCAATCTGAATCCAGCTGCCTTCAATGTTTAAGAGCTTGAATTTTATGGAGCATAGGGGGACGAGAGGTCGGCTTGCTGGTTTAGAATGGAGCAAAAGTGAGAATAAAAAAGAATGAGGTTTGGAGGCAAATAAATAGGAAGAGTCGAAGATGAAAGGAGGATCCAAATCCATCTTTTCCTCTTACCAAATCTCCTCCTTTTGAATTCAAAATTCCACCCCATTCCTACCTGATATGACCGGCCCACTCATGGTCCCATTTGGGCCTCAAACCCTCTTCAAGCCTAGTCAACGAATATTGCATTTAAATCTAATTCAAATGCACAACGATACGTAGGTTTATAACTATTATATACACATTATTTAATGTTGATCAACACAAATTAAACAAAAATTTATAATCAATATTCCACAAAAATTAATTAATTTAATTAATTTATAACAATTATAATTAATTAACTCGGGTGGTAATAAGAGTATTCAACATTTTGGTTGTGTGACTCGTAGGTGTAAATTCGATCAGCGATTAATACCGAACAATTCAAAAAACAACGTTCACATGTCACTTAGCAAGTGGTATGATATTGTGGCCAAATTTATTGCTTACTTAACTTCGGTAAAATCCAAATTTACTTTATTTAAGCAGTACCCAGTAGTGATAATTATTTAGACCAATTCTCTCCGTCAAAACCATATCACATTAGGGCTTATGGAATTTTGTAATGGTCAAAATTCCAATATCGTCCATATTTAACTTTATAGTCCAAACAAAAAATCACCAGTTCAATAATAACAATTATTATAAATCAAACCACTTTGGCCAGAGATTTTGACTTTAAGTTGACTTTAGTTGACCGTGATACTAACCTCATATAACCGAGGAGAAGAATCCTATCTGGAATAGTGTTTCACTTCCAATACTTCTACTAGACCCAACTATAGTATTTCAATGGACATCGTGCCATAATTTAACTATAATCAAAGCAGAGCATTTATATAAAGATCAACAGTATTCTCAAGTCGGCAGAACTGTGTAATATTGGCACATTAATATTTTCTATTTGATCTTTGTAATATTAACCAATTGAAAATTATCGAGTGAATTAATCATTCTATGGTTATCCAATAACTATCGGTATGTAACTTCTAGGTGCCCCAGTAGTCATGAGTGATACACTGTCCAATATTTGAAGTGCGTTACGTACTCTAGACTCGATGATCGATATCCTATCTCGTTACATCTTGACTATGAATTTTTATAACAATGTGTTTATTAAATCATGACAAAACACTCAGAATTATGACATCTGTAATTACTATCACAAACACACCATTTATGGATTTTTTTGTTAAATATACTTAAATCAAATAATTAATTAATCATAAACCATTACAATAACTATATAACAGAAAGAAAAAACCTTTATTTAGAACGAGATTGTATTGTAGAGTAAATAATTTACAATAAATTATAGAATTGCCTCTAGGGCATACCCTTAACTCTATCAATATCCCACTTGCACTTAGAGCCAATTACGGAATCATAATCCCATCCCTTTGATCAGCTTCTCGAGAGCCAACCAAACTAGACCCTTCATGAATGGATTTTCTGTGTTGTCATTGGTATCTACCCTTTGTATCACAAATTCTTTTCTCTCAACAAACTCTCTGATGAGGTGGAACTTTCGAAGAATATGCCATTATTTCTTGTGTGCTATAGGCTCTTTTGTGATCGGTATCGCCTCACTGTTGTCATAGAACAATGCCATTGGATTTTCTATGTCGGGAATCACCCCGAGCTCACTTAAAAACTTGCGCATCCATACTGCTTCTTTAACTGCTTCATTAAGGGCGATGTACTCGGCCTCAATCACGAAATCA
This sequence comes from Allium fistulosum, assembly GCA_030737815.1. Taxonomy (NCBI): domain Eukaryota; kingdom Viridiplantae; phylum Streptophyta; class Magnoliopsida; order Asparagales; family Amaryllidaceae; genus Allium; species Allium fistulosum. The sequence continues at coordinate 76,299,018 of CM060903.1, forward strand.
ACTATTGTTTCCAGGTTGGAACTTCTCCAACTAACTGCCCTATTGTTAAGTGTAAAAGCATAACTCGACACTGACTTACTATCATTGACATTGATATAGTTAGGGGTTGCCCTAGGGCCAATTATGTTATTATTACGAATATCTAACTCGATAACTAATCTTGTTTGAAATAAAAGGTGTTTTCTTTCTATTATATGCTTGATATAATATGTTATATATTAATTAATTAATTTAATTAAAAGTATATTTAAAAGAAAATCCATAAATGGAATGTTTTGTGATATTAGTTACAATGCGTTGTAACTATGAGTGATTTATCACAATAAAATAAACACACCGTTTTAAATATTTTTAGTTGAGATGTATCGAGACTGGATATCGATGCATCCTTTGAGACCAGAGTACGTAAACTCTCCAAATGTTCGGTAATGTATTGCTTATGGCTGTTGCAGGCACCATAGGGTTATGCACTAATAGTTATTGGATAACATTGGAATAACTCGCTTGATAATTTTCTATTGGTTAATATAACTAAGGTCAAATAGAAAATATCAATGTGATAAAATTACACAGTTCTATCGACTTAAGAATACAATTAATCTTAAATGTGGAAGCTCCGCTTTGATTATAGTTAAATCACAGCACAACGTCCATCGAATGGTTATACTTGGGTCTAGTGGAAGCATTAGAAGTGGAACACTATTCAAAAGAGGATTTGTCTCCTTAGTTATATGAGGTTAGTACACGATCAACTGAAGTTAACTCAAAGTCAAAGTCTCTGGCCAGAGCAGTTTGATTAATAATAATTGTTATTATCAAACCAAGGACTCTATGTTTAGACTATAGAGTTGAATATGGACGATATTGGAATTTTGACCATTATCAAATTCCATAAGTCCAACGTGATATAGTTTTAACAAAGAGAATTGATGTAAATAATTGTCACTAATAGGTAAAACTTAATAAAGTAAAATTGGATTTTATAGAAACCAAGTAAACAATAAATTTGGCAATAATGTCACACCACCTTCTTAGTGACATGTGAACATAAATATTCTAATTGTTCGATATTAATCGTTGACCAAATTTACACCTAAGGGTCATACACACGAAACTTGAATACTCCTTTGGCCATATGATTTAATTAATTTACAATTATTATAAATTAATTGAAATAATTAATATTAATGAAATATTAATTATAAATTTTTATTCGATATGTTGAATAACAAAAATAATTATGTTTATAATAGTTATAAATATATATATATATATATATATATATATATATCAATCAACGTAAGATATTGATACACGTTTAAATTGGATTTATATGCAAGAAATATTATTCGGGCTTGGAGTGGGTTTGAAGCCCATATGGGGCATGACATTTTTAGCCATGATTTGATCATGGTGTGGCCGACCATATAATGGCACTGGGGTATGGTTTTGATGTGTTAAAACGGTAAAGAAAGAGTATGAGAAAAGTAAAGATCAAGATCTCACATTTGCTCTCTAGTCTCTCCTTTATATGAGGATTATAAACCTCATTCTAAAATGAGTTTTAGAGCCTCTATTAATCCCTTGCAAGCCAAAATTTATAGACCACTCTCCTCCATAATTTCAAGCTTTAATCAGATAATATCATAGCTATATGATAGTCGATAGTCAATAATTTGAAGCTAGCATCTTCCGAATTGTGATAAGATCCAAGGAGTTCATTTCAACATCTCTATGTATGAACCTTAGGCTTTGGTGAATGGTGTTCATCTTGTTTATTGACTCATTTAATATTATAATTCATTATTGCATTATATTGTAGGTTGTTAGATTATACTACAAATCTAGTATATCGATGTTCTGTCACATATTAGACGGTTGAATATATTGGAGCATATATATATATATTATCTATTTATATATGTGTGTGTGTGTTAAAAAATATATTTTTGTATGCTTGCTGGTATTAAATTCACGGCCTAAAATAAAAAGAAAACATTTTTTGGTAATTAAATATATTTTTAATTAATAAACTATATCCTAAAGATTAAAATCATATAATAAACATTTTAAAATTTATAAAAAAAAAATTTTGCACAATAATAATTTGGTTGCAAAGATTACTTTATTCTAGTATATATTTATATTTGTTATATATTTAAATATTAATATAACTATTTATTTAACTAGAAATTAATTATATATTTATTTATTTAATATAATTTGAAATTAAGTATAAAATTTTATATAATAACATTACATAATTTTCAAATTTTGAAAATGATTTTTAATAATTAATTTTGATCGATTTTTAAATTAGTTAATAATTTAAAAAAAATGGTTTTTTAAATCCAAAAAAATTCTATGCTATGAGCTTAAAGTCAGTTTGCATCATTTTTATAAAATTTTATTTATATACATATTTATTTATTTATGTATGTATGTGCACATGTGTTTGTACACACACACACACATATATATATAATTCTGTTCTCAGGTTGTAGCACCAATTCAAAAAAATTATTTAAAATTATTTAATATTAATTATTAAGTGATTTTGTTATGTAATATAAATGAACATTTGTACAAATACATCTTAAATATTTTATATAAATTATTACAATTATTATTTCTATATATATATATTATATGGTTGTATTTTACATATGTATAATTTTTATAAATATATATATAACATTTGATGCATGTATATATATATTTATTTAGACAACACATAAAATACTAGAGGGGCTAACATATCCATTGTAGTGTAAATCTGATCACCTATACACGGGTATGTCAAACCATACACATTTTATTATGTTGCATGTGCACGTACACACATATGTGTATATGATACACATATGCAAACATAATACAAAACAATATATAGTAAAAATTTATTTATAAAATTATTGAATATTGATTTTATTTAAATGGAATTTAGAAAATTTCTAAATGAATTAGACTTCATAGGCCTAATAAAGATCTAAAATGGTAATTTTTTTTTGAAATTCATCCATTTCTTCCGCCGTGGGCGGCCTAGTTCCAACAATAGTATTGGAACCAAATAGCCCATGCGGAAAAAATTAATCATATCAAGGCTAACTAATTTAGTTTACAATCCAGTTAGTAGGGTGTCTATGAAAGGTAGTGTCTATGCTGGATTGTTGGATAATTAAGTACCATGTCCTACCTGGCTACCAGCCTAGGCCAAACAGTTTGTAAGCCCAAAGGTTGCCCCTAATAGAAAAAGTGCAATTTGAATTAGGCCTTGAGCCGATTTCAAAACAATTTTGAAATTAGCCAAGGCCTAATTCAAATTGCGACTTTTCTATTAGAGGCAACCTTTGGACTTACATAACTGCTTGGGCCAGGTGGGTAGCTATGTAGGACAGGGTACTTGATTACCCAATTAAATTTAAAATAAGAAAATACTATAAATATTATAAATAGATTTTCAAATTGTTTTGAAATTCAAAAATAAGTTTAAAAAAAATAAAACACATATTATAAAAGTTATAATATACATTTCAAAATGTTTGAAAATGTTATAAAAATAAGTTTCAAAAATATTATTTATTAAAAAATTAATAAAATAAATGAATTAAATAAATAAGTTAATTAATTAAATATACATACATATACAATATATATAATGATACATGTAATGTTGTCATGAATTGTTAAGACAATATGAACATACGTATATGTAAAAAACGAATTTTCAAAATTAATAAAATTTAACTAAATTTTTTTAATTAAATAAATAAATTAAAATACATACAAGATATATGTGTATTACTATAAAAGTTATAATATATATTTAATATAATATGTTAAAATTGAACAATATATTAATTAAAATGTTAGTTAATTAAATTAATTACATAAGATTTAATTAATATAATGTTATATATAAAATATTATACAAGTTAAATAAAGTATAAAAGTTATACAATAATAAAACTTATACAATTTGAGTGTAAAAAATAAAAGTGGAACAATAAGAAAACCAATTAGATTTAAAGAATAAATACATATGTATAGTACGTATACCGTGATTTCTGATGTGTCTGACACTTGAATCATAAGGGTATTTCATAAAAATACATTATTCTATAAGTCGATATCACTCATTAAATATATTAAAGAGTTTCGAACTCCAAAGCAATACAAGAATATGGATATTTGATCCATATACGATCATATACAAATGTTATATAGTGAACGATCACAATTTGTATTGTATGAACCTCGAGGAAATAATAATTGAAATAAGCAAGTAAACTATCATGTGAGATCGTGTATTCAGTATGATTGATTACATATTGATCTAGTTGTGTTAAATGTAAAACTGGACCAAAGGCTTCAAGATAGATATAAGAATTCGATCACTAAAATATCAGTTTGATCGGTTTACATGGAATGCAATTTATTCGACATCCTTAAAAGTTAAGGATAACCAAATGCACTTTTGTCAAGAGTTTGTTATGATACTGTAGCAAGGATTTCCTTTGAATGGTTCGACCGTTTAGAACGAAAATCGAATATATAAGAGTGGATGTAACCTATAGAACGGTTGGGACGAAGAGAGTGAATGGTCACTTTTGCTTCATCAAGTAATTATGAAACAAGAATTGTAAAATAATAATTGATACTTATCATTAGAATGAGAAATATGATTCTATTCCGAAAAGTATTTTCATATAGAAAAATGTTTTCTATGGTAATTATTTCTTTGAATTTAAGATATTTGATCTGAAAATTCTCGGCTTTAGACCAGTTACAGTAAATGAAATAAATAGCACATTAAGTAGTTGAATGGAGTTTAGTATTTCATACGCTATTATAGTATTGGCGAAAATAGTGGGAGCATGCCATGTAATGCTTATTGATTGCATCAAGTTACGAAAATTGTTTTCGTAAAACATACCAAATGTTATTTATGAAATAATAATAATTTTTCAATATTGGCTGAAATATAAATATTGTTTTATTTCAATCTTAATATTATGAATGTTCGTTATAAAATAAAACTATAGTGTTGTATTTGTGATGCATTTGAAAATACAGAAGTATCTAAATTTATTTTCTGTTATTTTGGAATTATGGATTAAGCCACAGTTTGAAGAAATATTTCTTTGATTATATGATTATGAATCATATGGTGTTAGTGGATTATATGCCAAACAATAAAAGGCAAAGCACCCAAGAGTGGGAGCGACATAAAAGTTGATGAACTTTTCAGATTAATACATATAGATGTACGCAATCGAAAGTCTATTAGTTCCAAAAAGGTTCCATGCACTTTGTTGTATTCATCGATAAACCATTACAAACATAAACATGTGTATACGATACACATGTGGTATGTTAATGATGAGTTCATAGAATATAAAAAACGAAAGTAAATAAAATAACATGCAACTGAAAATAAAATGATTCGACCAGATCAAATAGGTGAGTATATTGAGAAGAGTTCTGAATGTACCTAAAACTGAATAAAGATTCAATCTCAAAAGTCACTCCTCCCTATGTTACATAATGATGTATCGATAAGGAGTAATCAAACTTTGTTGAATGAAGTACAATTAATTGTGAGTGAAGTCGAGTTAACTTCTTTATGTAAGGTCATGTACTTAAGAATAGCAAACAACATTAAAATTTATTTAATATAAAGAATAGTTTATAAAATCATACAAGGTAAGGGTTTATAAGAAAACCCAACATATCCTAGATCAAGGAGTTGGCAGGTTGTGCGAGTCGAAAGGCTACACGTAATAATTGTTCGTGAGGGATCTTGCATGAATCGCCTCAAAAAAATTTTGAAAACAAATTTTCATTGAATGACTTATTTATGTTTTGAACATAAGATTTGTAAACTAAAACCAAATTAATTTCATATATATGGCAATTCATAAAGTGTTTATAAGTACCTATTTTGTTGCACTGAGAAACTATTGTTGTTTTAAGAAATACCGACTTCATAATGAAGGAATTTCATTAGAAATTATTAGTAGTAAAATGAATTTGGATACGATTCAAGGATAAAACAGACTACGAGGGATGAAATGAAATTAACCAAACCTAAATGAACACAGCACATTAGGATGTCTAATAAACATTCTCACATATTGAAGAGAAACTATGAGCTTCTTATCCCATCGAGCAAGATAATCCGCAGTTGTCAATTAGACCATTAAGAGTATTGATTCCATGATAGGGTATGATGCGAAAATCTGAAGTGGATTCCAAGTACATTATCAAAATATAAGTTTGACGGTTGTACCATAAGGGATATGATCCATTGGTCGCGATTGTGTCTTCAAGAGCAAGACTAATGCAGTTGAAATTTAATGAGAAATGTTAATGAGAACAACATCATCAATTTCAATTGTTAAAATCAACGAAATAGATTCGTCATTCAACTTGCTCAAGTTAATTCGTATTACTCACAAAATTATCGCTTGATATGACTTCGTGTTTTGGTACACATGTGTTGAAACACAAAGTTCAAAATAATGATTTAGAATAGACTGTTTGCATATAATAACCAAAGTATCTCGAAATTAGTGGGAGCGATATTAAGTTTATAAGTTTTAGGATACGATCCAAGAAATGATATGAAAGTATCATTTTATAAGCATCATAATTGAATAAGTATTTTGATAGAAATATCAAATAGTTTGATTTTCATTCAAAATGCAGAGAAAGCATGTGTCCATAAGAAGGAACCACTAAAATGTGTAAAGATATTTCTAAAATATAAGTAACCAATAATCGTTGATTATTAACGATGTACTTATGTTAAAATCAATAATAGCTTAGTTGTTTAATGCTCAATATTGGATTTGTAAATTATATCTCTTATATTAAGTATAAAGGATGTTGGGAATGTCCTAAAATGGCATGCAAAGATGCCTTATTAAAATGTTTAATAAGGAACATGTAAGATGGATTCCTTATACTTTAGTAATAGGAATTATCATACATGTTGTATTGTCTATAATATCATAATTTACTTATGTAATTGATGCATGAAGCAAATAACAAATCCAAATTAAGGTCACTAAAGGGCAGTTTAGAGTATTCTCAAGTATTTATGAAATACTAGAGAATTGTATATAGAAACAATGAACTCCTATAGAGGAGTGTACGAACTCAAATTTCATAAGTGATATTGAGTATAATATGTCAATATAAAATTCATGTTCAAATCTCAATTAAGAAGCTTTAAGTTGGAAATGTTCCAAATGAAATTTTGTGGCTGATTTAACGAAAGACTAAATATATCGCCTTGAATAGCACCACGATAAAAGCAATGTACAAATATAAATGCACAAATTTATAACCGAGCTAAGGGCGATTCCAAGTATTAAGAATACCAATCATTGTTATATGATAATAATGTAATAATAAGAGCTCATTAGAGGTCGATAAACATACTCCGAATAGTTCCACATGATATAGGTAGTTTATCAACATTAGAGAGAGTTGATTGATGGAATAGATAATTAAACAACATAGCAGACCCATTCACGAAGGGTCTAACTAGATCAGTTCTCATTAAACTGATCGAAGGGATGGGATTGAGATTCCATAATTGGCCTCAAGTGCAAATGGGAGATTAATAGAGTTAGGGATATGCCCTACGTTTAGGGAAATTATGTAATTATTACATATATCTAACTCGATAACCAATTTTGTTCGAAATAAAAGGTGTTTTTTTTTCTATTATATACTTGATATAATGTGTTATATATTAATTAATAATTTAATTAAAAGTATATTTAGTAGAAAATCCATAAATGGTATGTTTTGTGATAGTAGTTACAATGCGTTGTAACCATGAGTGATTTATCACAATAAAATAAACATACCATTTTAAATATTCCTAGTCAAGATGTGTCGAGACTGGATATCAATGCATCTGTTAAGACTAAAGTACATAACGCTCTCCAAATGCTAGGTAATGTATTACTTATGGCTGCTGGGGGCACCAAGGGGTTAAATACTGATAGTTATTGGATAACCATGGAATGACTCGCTTGATAGTTTTCTATTTGTTAATATAAATAAGGTCAAACAGAAAATATCAATGTGACAAAATTACACGGTTCCCTCGATTTGAGAATACTGTTGATCTTCAATGTGGAAGCTCCGTTATGATTATAGTTACAACATAGAATGGCGTCCATCGAACAAATATAGTTAGGTCGAGCGGAAGCTTTGGAAGTGAAATACTATTCAAGAGAGGATTCTTCTCCTTAGTTATGTGAGATTAATATCATGGTCAACTGAAGTCAACTTAAAGTCAAAGTCTCTAGCCAGAGTAGTTTGGTTAATAATAATCGTTATTATTGAACCAAAGACTTTGTGTTTGGACTATAGAACTGAAGATGGACGATATTGGAATTTTGACCATTACCAAATTCTATAAGTCCAAAGTGATATTGTTTTAACAAAGAGAATCGGTGTAAATAATTGTCACTATCAGGTAACGCTTAATAGAGTAAAAATGGATTTTACTAAAACCAAGTAAGCGAAAAATTTGGCCACAATGTCACAGTACCTGCTAAGTGACATGTGAACATTAATATTTGAATTGTTCGATATTAATCACTAACCAAATTTACACCTATGAGTCACACAAACGAAATGTTGAATACTCCTTTGACCACATGATTTTATTAATTTATAATTCTTATAAATTAATTGACTTAATTAATATTTATGAAATATTAATTATAAAAATATCATGTTTATAATATATTAGTTATAAATATATTGTTTGGGCTTGAAGTAGGTTTGAAGCCTGTAGGGGGCATGACATTTTTGGCCATGATTTGATCGTGGTATGGCTGGCCATACGATCGCATTGGGGTGTTGATTTTATGTGTTAAAAAGGTAGAGGATGAGTAAGACAAAAGTAAGGATCTAGATCCTATATTTTCTCTCTGGTCTGTCCTTTATATAAGGATCTTAACCCTTATTCTAAAATGAGTTTTAAAGCCTCCATTAACCCCCTTGCTGGCCGAAATTTATAGACCTCCCTTCTCCGTAATTTGTAACCTTAATCCAATAAAATCAAAGCTATATGATAGTCAGTAGTCAGCAATTAGAAGCTAGCATATTTTGGATTTTGATAAGATTCAAGGAGTTCATTTCAACCTCTCAACGTGTACCCCTAGCTTTGGTGAAAGGTATTCATCTTGTTTATTGACTCATTAATATATTAATGCATTATTGCGTTATATTATAGGTTGTTAGATTATCTACGAATTTAGTGTATCGATGTTCTATCACATATTAGATGGTTGAATATGTTGGGGCATATATATGTCTCTGTGTGTGTGTTAAAAAATTATTTTTGTATGCTTGTTGGTATTAAATTCATGGCCTAAAATAGAAAGAAAACATTTTTTGGTAACTAAATATTATTTTATTAATTAATAAATTATATCCTAAAAATTAAAATCATATAATGAACATTTTAAAATTTATAAAATTTTCCGCACAATAATAATACTTTATTTTAATATATATTTATATTTATTATATATTTAAATATTAATACAACTATTTATTTAACTAGAAATTGATTATATATAAAAATAAATATATATAAATTCAATATAATTTGAAATTAAGTATCAAATTTTATATAATAACATTACATAATTTTCAAATTTCGAAAATGGTTTTTAATCATTTTAGTAATTAGTTTGGGTCGGTTTTTAAATTATTTAATAATTGTATATTTAAAAGTTATTTTATAAATCCAAAGAAAAATTTTATGTCGCAAGCTTAAAGTCAGTTTGCATCATTTTTATAAAATTGTACACACACACACACACACACATATATATATATATATATATATATATATATCTGTATGTGTATGTATGTATGTAAATGTATGTATGTATGTGCACTTGTGTGTGTATTTATAAATATTTATAATTAAATACAAAAAGGTTTAATTTTGTTCTCGGGTTTGTAGTAATAGTTCAAAAAAATTTGTTTAAAATATTTTATATTAATTATTAAGTGATTTTGTTATTTAATATAAATTAACATTTGTACAAATACATCTTAAATACTTTGCATAAATTATTACAATTATTATTTCCACATATATATATATAGTTGTATTTTACATATGATTAATTTTGATAGGTATATGTATAACATTTGATGCGCGCGCACTCACACACACAGATATATATATATATATATTCATTTATATAGCACATAGAATACTAGAGGGGCTAACATGTCCATTGCAATGTAAATCCCAGTACATATAAATGGACATGTCAAACCATACACACTTTATTATGTTGCACGTGCACGTACACACATAATTGTATATGATACACATATTCAAACATAATACAAAATAACATAAAATAAAACTTTATTCATAAAATAAAATAAATGATTTTATTTAAAATAAATTTAGAATAGTTCTAAAATAAATTAGACTTCATAGGCCCAATAAAGATCTAAAATGATTACACAATAAATTGAAATTCACCCATTTCTTTCACTGTGGGCTAGCCTAGTTCCAACAGACATCACTCTGAAAGCTAGAGTCGGTATACCCTTTCATAAGGAGATCTCCATTCCCATATATTAGGAATAAGTCCCAGGTATTTCTTAAATAGTTCAGTATACAGTTTACAGCCATCCAATGCTTTTCTCCAAGATTACATTGGTATCGGCTTACGCATCCTAATGCATATGTCACATACGGTCTACTACATTACACAGCGTACAATATGGAATCGATTGCGGAAGAATACGTTATCCTCTTCATACGCTCCTTCTCCTCATTAGTATAAGGAGTGTCCTTCTTAGAAAGGGTAATTCCAGATCGCGTTGGAACATTTTCATGCTTGGAATTATCCATACCGAACCTTTTCAGTATGATATCTATGTATAGGGATTGGGACAATCCCAATAGCCTCCTAGATCTATCTCTATAGATCTTTATACCTAGTATATAGGTTGCTTGTTCCAAATCCTTCATGCAGAATTTCTTGGAAAGCCAAGCTTTCACTGATTGCAATAAGGAAACGTCGTTACCAATCGAAAGAAGATCGTCGATGTATAATACTACGAATACAGTAGCATTGTCTGTCCTTTCATTCTATGCATGCTCCCTTTGTGCTCTGATAAAAACCAAACTGTTTGATTGCTTTATCAAAACACTTGTTTCAACTCCTTGAAGCTTGTCTGAGTCCATAGATGGACTTTAACAACTTGCAATTCTTGCCCTCACCCCCACTAATTTTAAAATCCTGGGGTTGCGACATATAGATTGTCACTTCTAAATCACCATTTAGGAATGCCATTTTTACATCCATTTTCCATATTTCATAGTCATAGAATACAGCAATAGCCAACATAATCTAAGTGGACTTAAGCCTAGCTACGGGTGAAAAGTTCTGGTCATAATCAACACCTTAAATTTGACGAAATCCTTTCGCAACTAGCCCAGCTTTATAAGTCTCTACCTTTTCATCTGCATTTAATTTTTTCTTAAAAATCCATTTGCAGCCGATGGGTTTTATCCTTTCAGAAATGTCAAACTTCCACACTCTATTTTCATACATGGAATCCATTTTGGATTTCATTGCTCCAAGCCAAAGGGCAGAGTCTTTACTCCCTAGTGCTTGTTGGAATGATAGAGGAGTGTTGTCATCTAAGACATAGTCCTCCTTCTCGCTATCCATGAGAAAATAGTACTATCTCTATGGTTCATGAGATTTCCTACTAGATCTTCTAATAGGCTGCGTGTTGTCGTATATGGCGAACTTGGTTCTCCCACTAGTTCGGCCTTAATATTAATTTCTTGGATCTCATCCAAGTCTACAACCTCGGTATTAATTTTTTTGATATAACTTCCTTTTCTAAATAGACAGCATGTTGAGAAACAATAACCTTTTGTTCCTTTGTATAGTAGAAAATATATCCCATCGAGTTTTTAGGATATCCTATAAATTTACACAATATCGATCTTACCTCGAGTTTATTCGGACCAACATTTTTAATGTAGGCTGGGCAACCTCACACCTTCAATACTTGAGCTGGGGTTTCTTTCACACCATATCTCATATGGTGTTTTAGGCATAGATTAGTGGGCAACAAGTTCAATATATGCACCGCAATTTCTAATGCGTATCCCTAATAGGATAGAGGCAACTCAGCCTTACTCACTATGGAACGAACAATATCTAATAGGATTCAATTCCTTCGCTCTGAAACACTATTGTTTTGCGGAATAAAAGGTGGAGTAACTTGAAAGATAATCTCATTATTTTTTAAGAATTTTTGAAGTTCCTGTCCAACGTACTCACCTCCTCAATCAGATCGAAGAATCTTAATCTTTTGGTTCGTTTGGTTATCTATCATATTCTTATATTCAATAAATTTCTCATAGACATTGAATTTTTTCAACATAAGATACACATATCATAATCTCGAGAAATCATCAGTGAATGTTACAAAGTAAGAACTATTATCCTTAGTGATTACAGGCATCAGGCCATATAAATCACTATGTACAAGACCCAAGAGTTCATGAACTCTTTTGGTGCTCCCACTAAAGGGGTGCTTGGTCATTTGTAAACTAAAACCCAATATGATTTATTAATTGCAAAACAATTTTGAATCATAAATATACCCGTGGGTGTGGCAGAACCATTCTACTTCTTCTCTTTAACAATCTTCAAGTGCTTTGGATAACTCTATTTCCAATGACCTTTCTTGTGACAATGATGACATCCACCCTTGCTAGTATCATTAGTTTTCTAACTTTTCTTGGTAACTCTCATCCGCTTCTTTGAACCTTTTGAAGATGATGCATTAGCCTTAACTGCATTTACAACCCCTTGATCCTTAGATGTTGACTCAGCTGACCTCAACATACCGATGAGCTCCATAAGGTTAACATTTAACTGGTCCATATTGTAATTCAATATGAATAGCTCATACTGGGGTGTAAGACACCCAAGGATCGAATCAACTTGTAACTCATTGCTTATCGCTACGTCCAATTGTAAAAGTCTATTAGTATAGCCCTTTATCCTCAGAACGTAATCGTTCATTTTCTAGCCTTTAGTAATTTTGGTATCGAACAGCTTCTTTGTAAACTCGACTTGCGAAATGAGACTGTTCACTAAACTGGGCCTTGAGGTTATCAAATATCTCATGGACATACATGTTTCCATTTTTCCTTTGCAACAACTTATATAATGTAGACAACATGAAAACCTGGACAATCTCTAGTTATGAAACCCATTTCTCATAAGCAAGCCTTGGTTCGAGGTCCGCATCTTCAGCAGGTTGTTCTTTAGGACCATATGTAATCAATAAGCAAAGACGTTCGTAAGTCAACGTTATCTTACTTGCTTTTAGCCAATTGATATTGTTGGGTTCTATAAGCTTGTCACTTTTATTTTTGGTGTAGACATTTTCTGCAAGTTTTAAATTGGTATATTAAGACAACATCATAGTAGATATTCTTATAATACTAGTAACGTTAAATTTTATGTTTCATTTTACTAATAAGCTTCCACTGGTTGCTTATGTTTCTCGAAAACCTAAGATGAAATATAGAAGTCTTTATACTTCACTAATGGGTGTTAAGACTTTTCAATCTTGGCAATATGACCTTGAGTTTGCTCAACAAGTCATAGCTCTACGGGTAATAGATAATTCATTATCGATTATATTATATATAACTCCTAATACGTGGTTTCTAGTCCTAATCTCATTTCGACCTTGGGTTTATTCAACAAATCGAAAGAGGTTACTCACTCGTACCTACCATTTCGCGATAACCTAATTATAATATATGTACCTTGAGTTTAATCAAAAAATACATATAGCTATCTTACCTCGTATATTCTATATATTAATAATACTACACATAACATCTCTAGCTTGAGTTTGCTCAACATGTAATGACCCGTATTTTTAACTATTTTAAATTATTAAATTTAATATAATTATTGAACAAAAATGGTCAAAACTAAAAATTTAATGATTTATTAATGTAATTTGTTGAATATGAATTTAGATAAAAAATTTAAATAACAAAATTCAATAAGATAAAAGATGATAACTTATATTAGAATGTAAATTAAATGATATTGAATTGTAAGTAGTAGATAACAGAAATTGAAATAATCAATGTTAAGTTAATAGAGAATCAAATGAATGTTATTAGAAGTAAAAGCATAAGTTTATTTATATGAAATTGTATTTTTGGTAAGTATAAATTTCAGAAATAAGTAAACATTTATTTGGTAAGAAATGAATAACTTTTGCTGTATAAAATAATTGCATTGATGTTAAATTTTTGTAAAATGGAAGTAGTTGTTTTATTATTTGAATTTGTTTTAAAAGATAAATTTTATAAGTTAAATAACTTGTATTTCAAATATAGAGATTTATTGGATAATTAAATTATTTAAATTTAATATTGGAAATTATTTAAATAATTGAATCCTGAATTTAATATGAATGAAAATGATGTCGGGAGTTGATATAAATTTTATTAAAACAAAAATGAAGATTATTAACTTTTAGAATTGAATTTAAAGTGAATAAATTTATTTTGGAAAATAGCTTGTTTTATTAACGTGTAAAAATAGTCCTTTTGGTCACTGTCTCGGGTTTTGACGAAATCAGTTCATCGGATCCGTAATAGTGAACTATTATAGAATTTCAAGTTTCATAGCGATCGGACTTATCGTTTGGTCGTGCGAGCTTGAAACGCGTAGAATTTATTTTCAGAACTTCAATTAAAATAATTTGATTTTGAAACGCTACCTTCTGAATATAATGCAATAGGCTCCCAATATATGTTCCATTGTGTTCGGAATAGGGGTATAACATATAGAATGCCAGGCAGCACGCTTTGTTTGGAGTTCGAAAATTTCACGGATGAATAGTGCCATGGAAATTTTCTATAAATAGCCTCAACCTTTCCTCCATTTTGCAAACCCTAGTTTCTAATGTTTTCAGCCGCCATTAAAACTAATCCATCCAACGGCCGACATCGATCGGAGCCTCTAGGGGTGAAATTAGCCTTCGACCTTAACTATGAAAGTGTAGAGCGCGTCCATACAAAGCTAATCTACGATTGGATCGTCGAATGGTCGACGACGACGATGGAATTCAGCTTCGTTCATATGAAATTTTTTGGGTTGCACAGAGATTTTCACGCGTGCAAGTGGGTGGCACTGGTTGGGTGCAACAGTCGATGCGGCAATGGCGATGGTCGCCGGCGGTTCATGGTGGGAGGTGCGCAATTTACGTTCGAACGAAGAAAAAAAAAAGAAAAAAAAATAATGTCGGCCTGGAACTGTGCGTACAGAGGAGGGAAGAAGAAGATATAGGTTAAGCTTTAAATATGTTAATTATTATGTTAATTATATTAATTATATCGTGATGCTAATTAATTCGTAACTTTCTTGTACGAGGTTGGATTTGAGCAAAACAAGTTGCGTTGGATTCGTATCGAAGTCGTCTACGACATGGAGTTGGATTCGATTCTGTTTGACTCTATAAATATTTAGTTTCAAATAAAGGTGTGTTTTAAACCGCTCACGAAATACTAAAATATTCTGATGTTAGTTAAATTTAAATCATGAAGTGATTTATTTTTATTGACCGTTGTTTGGTAATTTAACTCACATTTAAATTGACATATGGTTCGAACTGATAGGAATTTAAATCGATAATCAAATTTGAAATTGAAATTGAATTGCTAGTTAAATACCTGATATTGATAACTAGTTAACTGTTGTGATTTATTGGCTGATTTGGATGTTGCTTGAGATTTAATGATATTGGTTAATATATTGGATGATTGGATGTTTATTTATTTTATATATATATTGTTATTACCCTGTATGTTGCTAACAGTATATAAAACTGTTATTTGAATTATTTCAAATAAATTAAAAAATAGGTTGAAATGACATATACCTATGACACTTTGATTTGGATTGAAATGATATATATAATCCCTGAAATTAAAAAAATATTATAATAACTGATCACTTGGCCATAGGATAGAATATATACAGACATCAGATTGGTTAAATTAAATGGTTTAAAATTCTTAAATTCGAATTTATTTAAATGATTTTGTTTTAAAAGGAATAAAAGTCGAATTTATAAAGATTGAATTATTTCGAATTCGAGTTTTGAAATGTTGAAATCAAAATTGGTTAAAAGAAATTATTTTAAATAATTTAATTTGAAATGTTAAGTTATAATCGACATATGACTTGAATTTTGGAAATTGAATTGTTTTAAAGTTTTGAACTTTTACTTGAACTTCGAATTTATCTAAGTAAAATGATATAAATGGATATTTCAAATTTGAGCTCAGAATTGAATTATTTTAAAGATTTGAACCTTAAATTGAACATTGAAGTTTAATTTGATTTATGTGATTTAAATCGGTAAATTGAAATTGGACTTGAAATTTATATAAATTGTAATGGTTAAAATAAGAATTGAATTGAAATTTAAACCATTGAATCGAATCATTGAATCGAATTTGAAGTTAAAAATGAATTTTTCAAAATTGAAGTTAATTCGAATTAAAATCGAAATTGAAGTTAATTCTAACTGAAAACGAAATTAGAGTTGATTTGAATTGAAATCGAAATTGAGTCGCTTTAAATTGATTTGTGATTGAAGATGATTTGAATTGGAAGATTTGAAATAGAATTAGCTTGATTGAAATTTGGACCTAAGTCTAGATTTACTGGAAATGGAAAGAAACAGTTTTGAATTTGAAACTATTTTCACTATAAACTATTTTACTATAAACTGTTTTAAAATCCGTCTTTTTAAATTTTCAAATTTTCAAATTATTTAAATTTTCAAATCATTTAATATATAACCTATCTTATTATCCAAACTATTCAAACTATTTTATATCAAACTATTTTAATATCAAAACTATTCAAATTATTTTAACTATTCAAACTATTTTCAAAATTTCAAACTGTTCATGTTGGGAAATGATTATATTTAAATCATTGATTTAAATACGAATGTGGTTAAAATGAAGTTACAACCAAAGTCAAAATTCGAAATGATTTTGAAATGAAATTGATTTGGAAGTGAATATAATGGTTTTAAAATGAAATTGATTTCATAGTGAATACAATGATTTTGAAATGAAATTGATTTCGTGGTGGATAAAATGATATTTTCATGTGAAAATGACATATGAAGTAAATATGATGATTTTGAAGTGAAGGATATTTTGAAGCGAATATGATATTTTGATATCAAGTAATGATTCACTTTTGAAATGTAAATGAACCAATTGGTGTGTAAAACGACGCATGGTTGTTAAAGATACCGGAGCCGATTATTGGCATACTCTCTGTCAATGTTGGAACCACTTCAACAACTGTGTACGTGAAGGAGACTCCAGAATGAAGTGGTTGGATGTGGTGTACATTGTTGGATTTGAAGAAAGAGAACGATGATGGATATTCCCGACACTTGTGTCAATTTGAAATGACTAAAACAAGACGGCTTGAACCAGGCCAAGTGGGCTAGCTACCCCTAGCGGACACCCGTTCTTTGATTTTTCTTATGGACTCGGTACATACTATTACCTTTGTTGTTGGTTTTGATTGGTGCACCTTGATTTGGGATAACCTCCCTTTGACTCGATATGGGATGGATGGATGCGGTGGGCGGTCGTTGCGGCAATGCGTTACCACCAGCCCGGCGACTCAAACCGGTAGCATACTACCTTGGACATTGCCTCACGTGCCTTGTCATACTTTTATCCTTTTACGAGACCACTACGAGTTTGGTTTAGTATCATCATAGCACGGCGCATCCCTATCCACCGACGTTCTACTGGTTGTGTTTCATGTAAACTGTATGACAATGCTTAAAAACGCGTTAAGGGGGATTAATGTAAAGCCTTAACGCTAGGAAAAATATTTATTTTATTGATTAGACATTACATATATAGCGTTTTCTACTATATATAAATATTTTGACGGATCCTTATGTAGATGAATTTAAGGTCAAATTCATGGTTATGTGTAAATATATTTCGTTTAACATAGCTGAATTTAAACTAAAGTTCCAAATGACTAATATTTGGCTTACACACTTTTTAACAAAGTTTTATAAATAATGATGATGATGATGATGATGATGATGAATTAACTAAGTTTATGATAACAACAACAACAACAATAATATAATTAAGTTAACCGAGTTTTAATAATAATAAATTAACCGAGTTAACCAAGTTAATAAAAACTAACTAAGTTTTGTTAAAATTAAATAAGTATTATAAAATTAACTAAGTTTAAGTTAACTAAATTTTATAAATAATAATAATATTACCAGTTAACAAAGTTTTATAAATAATAATGATGATGATGATGAATTAACTAAGTTTACAATAATAATAATAATAATATAATTAAGTTAACTAAGTTTTAATTATAATAATAATGGATTAACTAAGTTAACCAAGTTAATAAAAATTAACTAAATTTTGTTAAAATTAAACAAATTTTATAAAATTAACTAAGTTTCAGTAAACTAAATTTTATAAAAAATAATAACATAACTAATTTAACAAAGTTTTATAAATAATGATGATGATGATGAATTAACTAATTTTATTAAAATTAACTAAGTTGATAATAATAATAATATAATTAAGTTAATCGAGTTTTAATAATAATAATTATAATAAACTAACTAAGTAAACCAAGTTAATAAAAATTAACTAAGTTTAAGTTAACTAAATTTTTAAATAATAATAATATAACTAATTTATAAAAGTTTAATAAATAATGATGATGATGAATTAACTAAGTTTATAAAAAATAACTAAATTTATAATAATAATAATATAATCAAGTTAATTGATTTTCTTCAATAATAATAATAATAATCATAATAATAAATTTACTAGGTTAACCAAGTTAACAAAAATTAACTAAGTTTTGCTAAAATTAAACAAGTTTTATAAAATTAACTAAGTTTAAGTTAACTAAATTTTATAAATAATAATAATATAACTGTTATCCCGCCTTTTGGCAAGGCCGTGACACCAAGGACTTGACTAGATACCGGTGACAGATCGTCTCAGAAATCGGTTACACACAAGGATCGCTATGGATATCGATGAAATTTGTTCAAGTCCAGATCGGGCTACAATTGATAAGGCACGTCAAGCAAAGCCGTGGGAACCAACGATCCAAGTTTCAAGTCAATCCGAGTTCGTATACTCAAGATATCACCAACAGAAAATGGAGAGGACAGCTTCGTGTTCGAATCCATGAAGATCACGTTTGCTTCGACTCCATCTCTCGAGCATTGATTCGTATCCATCAGAAGCAACCATGCTTCGAATCCATACGCACATGCTTCAAGCTTCGGATCCATCAGAACAATCTCCGCCTTCGACTCCATCTAAGAAAGTTCCCTCGAATCCACACTGTTTGAGTTAGCATCGAATCGATCAACTTTAACACGCCTAGATCGATTCGAACAGACCTTCGCCCATTCGATTCGAAGAGGGATGCCTTCGAATCCACTACCATGAAGCCATCCAGTCAAAGCGGCAGATACCATGGATTCGACCCAGTCAATGCGGAGTGCAAAGCGGATCGATACGAAGAAGGCGCACCATGTCACCATCTTCATTTGCAGAAGGATCGATTCGAACGAATCGATTCGAGTGTATCGATTCGAATGACTCCAGAGTTCGAAAAACACCGACTTGAATCGATCATATCTCGAGTTCTACGAGTCCAAATGCCATGAAATTTTCACAGAAGCTTAAACACATGATGAAGAATGTTCACACCAAATTTCAGCTCGATTGGATGATTTCTTGATCGATTCGAACCAAGGGTCGAATCGATCCCAGAGTGGGCCCGGATCTCCAGATTTCGGCCATGTGGGCCCCCTGACGTACCAGAACTGGTCTCCCCTCATTTTAGGCGAAATATCAGCCTCCTACACCTATAAATAGAGCCCCTGGTTATTCAGAAAAGGGGTCGGAGAATTCTAAGTACTGAAGAGCGCCCAGATTCTGCCAGATCTACTCCAGAACACCGCCGCTGCTTTAGATTGACACTTAGCATTTAAATTCAGTTGTATTACATTATTAACTACTGTAACCTTCAAGTAATCGAGCAATAAAATCATCAAATTTCATAGTGGACGTAGGCAAAACGCCGAACCACTCTAAATTGCTTGTCTCTGCAATTTACTTTCTGTTATTTGGAGTTTTTGTTAGATAATCCACAGTTTTAATTTTCATTCTTCACTTTTATCTCTTCAAAAACTTCCGAAGAGTGTTGTGCCCATTTTTGGTACAAACACTTTGGTGCTTTCACTGAGAAAAAACCAGCTTTTTTCTCCTGCTCCTTGGATCTACCATCGATACCAGATTGCACAAATCCAAGAGGAAGATCCAGATCTTTAATTCACAATCCTTCCATTCTACTCAGATTTGCATAAAATCTAAGAAAAGGATTCATCATTCAAAATGGTTAGCACGAGAACCACTTCTACAGCTGCTGGACAAGAAGGTAGGGATGGACAGAATCCTGCTCAACAGCAGCCATCCAACCAAGACAACACTGCCCACTCGGATCCGTCTGGGGCAGTCACTAGACAAGAATTTCAGGTGTTGCTTCAAGAGTTGACTCAGAGTCGGCAGCAGTTAGCCGAACAGTTGCGTGCCAATATCGAATTAACAAACCAACTGAACCGCCAGGGCCGTAGGAGGTCCAGAAGGGATGATGTTTCCCGCTCATCCACTGAAAGTTCTGCCTCATCTGACTATCATCATAGATCTGCCCGTCCCCGATTAGACGGAGATCATGCTCAAACTGCTGGATATCAACCCACCCTGACTGTCGGGCAATTGAGGGTAGGACCGTCAACCAGCTTCCAGGCTGGGCCATCAGCGCGAGGTGGTCGTACTCCACAATATACTACGGACAATCATGTCACAGCTGCCACAGTAGAAACAAGGGTTGATACCCGACATCTTCCGGATTCGAGTAATCAACAACAGGGACGTACTTCTGAACCATACGTCCCGGAAGACGCTGAGCCAAGGAGGCGAAACTTGGACCGTCGACAGCGCCCGGTCCAAACTCGCACTGTGGAACCCGACCACACCTTAGCTCAGCATGCTCAAAATGTAGCAATGCCAGACATCTCGACTATGATACGTCAGATGATCCGCGAAAGCCAAGGTCTTACCAATGACGATTGGGGGATTTCTCGAAGCCATACTCCTTTCACGGACGAGATACTATACGCTGAACCTCCTCGGCGATTCAGAATGCCAACTCTCCCTATGTACGAAGGAAGTTCTGATCCCAATCAGCACATATTGAAATACGAATGGTCAATGAGCACCGCAAGGGCCGACGATGCAGTAAAATGCCGAAGCTTCCCCATCTCACTAGGAGGAATTGCAACAATGTGGTTTACAAGATTACCTCCAAGATCTATCTCTTCATTTGACCAATTGGCTAAGAAATTTGTTGAACAATTCCGTATGCATGTCGCTAGACCCAAAGATGTTAACACCCTGTCCAATGTTACCCAAGCTCGTGGGGAAACATTAAGGCATTACTTGGAGAGATTCCATGCGGCATGTGTGGAAATTAGTAATCCCAACGACAACTCAATTTTAATGGCATTGACAAAGGGAATTGATCCCGATTCTGAATTTGGAAATTGGTTAGCCGGAAAACCACCCGCATCGTTGGACCGTTTCTACTCCAAAGCCGCTCAATTCTTACGGCAAGAGGACGCGAAACAGTCTAGGAAGCAGGACGATGCGAAACCTGGAAATGAGGGAATACAAAGCAATGTAGCAGTTAAACAGTCCGGTGACAGTTCCGGAAAAGTTCAGTTAAACATACAGAACAAACAAACTCAGCCAAGAGGTAGTAATGGTCAAAATAAGAAGAGAGATCCGAATCCAGGCCCACGACGTAGGGCTCCGATGTTCGAAAGTTATACACCATTGAACACTTCGCTGGAAAATGTGTACCTGCAAACTTGCAACACTGAACAGTATAAGAAACCCGCTCCGAAGCGGTCATCGGAGAGGCAGATTCAGACAGGAAAGTTTTGGAGGTTTCATGAGAGTTATGGCCACAATACTAATGACTGTCGCCATTTGCAGGATCTCATAGAAAAGTTGATCAGGGAGAGAAAGTTAGATCAATTCGTGCGGGCGCCGCAGTCTGGTGGTGCGGGCCCCTCGAACCCGAACCGTGCGCAAGACCAAGAAAGGCAAGAAGAACCCGCTCGTACAGGCGGGAGGCTAGTTATCAATACCATAAGTGGTGGTCCTCATCCAGCGGACAGGAGCTGGAGGGAAATGGAGTCGTATGCTAGCTCTATCAGGCATGCGAGCTTCGAATGCTGCAGTAATTGTGAGGATGGAACCCCGGCTAAGCAACAAAAAACGATGTCTGACGATATCATATTTAGAAGCAGAGATGCTGACAAAATCGAAGCTCCAACAATTGACCCACTGGTCATATCTGCCCAAGTTGGTCCTGCTTGGATGAAGAGGATCCTGGTTGACAGTGGGAGTTCTGTAAACATTCTATTCAAACGAGCTTACGATATAATGAAGATGGAAGCCAAAGACTTGAAACCCTGCCAATCCCGAGTTCATGGCTTCAATGGGAGTGCAACAATACCTACTGGGATAGTGGAACTACCAGTGGAACTGGGGATTGGAGAACGCAGGAGAGTTCGACTGCTGCAATTCGTTGTTCTTGACATCGCTTCACCGTACAATGCATTCCTGGGTCGACCAGCCCTTGCTGAATTCAGGGCAGCCATTGCCCCGTGGTGTTTGACTTTAAAATTCCCGGCTGACCATGGTATAGGAATCGTTCAAGGAGATCAGGCAGCAGGAAGAGCCTGTTATGTTGCTGAGTTGCGTGAAGCACAGAAGAAGGAGAAAGGAAAGGGCGTAGAGGAATCTCTCTGCGTCCGTTTTACTGATAATTGACAACTAGCGCCCGGGCCCCGGCCCGGGCACCACTACCAATTCCTTAGAAATCTTGACCCTAGAGATAACGAAGATAAAGATGAAGTAGAAGAGAATCAAGCGTCTCCAGCCGAACTGACTGTGGACGTCCCAGTTAGTGAGGATGACGACTCGAAAGTACTAAAAGTTGGATCTCAATTGGGAAAACAGATACAACAGGAATTGGTTGAATTTCTTCAAGCGAATCTCGATGTCTTTGCCTGGACGCACTCTGACATGTGCGGAATCTCACCGAACATTGCAAGTCACTCTTTGAATATTGATCCGCGACATGTTCCGGTCAAGCAAAAGAGGCGTGGTATGGATCCAGAGAGATCTGCCGCCCTTAAAGAAGAAATTGACAAGTTGCAATCAAATGGTTTCATCCGAGATGCTCTATACCCAGAGTGGGTGTCAAATCCCGTAATGGTTCGAAAACCGAATGGGAAATGGAGAACATGTGTCGACTACTCCGACTTAAACAAAGCTTGTCCAAAAGATAGTTTTCCACTTCCCCAAATTGACCAACTCGTAGACTCAACTGCAGGCCACGAATTGTTATCCTTTATGGATGCTTATTCCGGTTATAATCAGATACCCATGCATCTACCCGATCAAGAACATACTAGTTTCGTGACCGATCTGGGACTCTACTGTTACAGAGTCATGCCTTTTGGTTTAAAGAATGCCGGAGCAACTTACCAACGCTTGGTTAATCGAATGTTCACTGATCAGATCGGGAAGACCATGGAAGTCTATGTGGATGACATGTTAGTTAAGTCCCGATTTTCCACAGATCACGTCAGGGATTTAGATTCAATGTCCCGCATCCTACGTGAATATGGAATGAAGCTTAACCCGTTAAAGTGCCACTTTGGCGTCGCATCCGGAAAGTTTCTAGGTTTCATCGTCAACGCTCGTGGGATAGAGGCAAACCCCGAAAAGATCTGGGCAATAAGGAATTTGCAAACTCCAAAGACCATAAAGCAAGTACAGAGTCTCAACGGGAAGGTAGCAGCGCTAAGCAGGTTCATCTCAAAATCCACTGATAAATGCATTCCTTTCTTTGATCTAATCCGGAAGGGAAAACGAAACTTTGAATGGACCATGGAATGTGAAGGCGCATTCCGATCGCTGGTTCAGCATCTCTCTACGCCACCGATCTTGTCGAAACCAATTGATCACGAACAATTATACCTTTATCTGGCGGTATCAGAGCATGCGATCAGTGCTGCTCTGGTCCGGGAAGAGGATCGAGTGCAGAAACCGGTCTATTATATTAGTAAACGATTGACCGGAGCTGAAAGAAATTACCCCAGGTTGGAGAAACTGGCTTACTGCTTGGTCATTGCCTCGAGAAAGCTTCGTCCTTATTTCCAAGCTCATCCGCTTACGGTGTATACCGATCAGCCGTTACGACAGGTCCTCACGCGGCCTGAGACGTCTGGAAGGTTACTCAAGTGGAATATCGAACTGAGTCAGTTTGACATTACTTATGCTCCACGGAGAGCCATTCAAGGGCAAGTCCTAGCTGACTTCATAGCTGAATTTACTGTTCCAGACGACTTACCCGAAACCAGCGAGTCTCCTGAATATGTCTGGAAACTTTATACAGACGGTGCATCAAACGATCGGTGTTCGGGCGCTGGAGTTGTACTAGAAACCCCCGAAGGTCAATCCATATGCTATGCTTTGAAGTTTGATTTTCACGCAACCAACAATGAAGCCGAATATGAAGCCTTGTTGACTGGGTTAAATCTCGCCAGAGATCTGAGAATTATCGCTATAGAAATTTATTGTGATTCACAGTTGGTTGTGTGCCAGGTACGGGGAGAATATCAAGCAAGAGATCGAAGGTTAGCTGCTTATTTAGCCCGAGTTCAGGAAGCACTGGATCAGTTTGATTATTATGCCATTTACTATATACCACGAGATCGCAATCAAAAGGCCGATTCATTGGCAAAGTTGGCCAGCACAGGTGAAGCACAGCAAATGGGACTTGTCCCGGTCGAAACTTTGTCCTCCCCAAGCATCGATCAAATAAAAACGAATGATGTGTTGGAAACCTTTCCTAGCAGAGAATCATGGATGACTCCGTATCGAAATTATATTGAGAATGGGATATTGCCTGAACACCGAAATGAGAAAAGGCAAGTTCTACGAAAAGCTTCGCGATTCATCATTCAGGACGGGATCATGTATAGAAAAGGTTATTCTGTTCCACTCCTCCGGTGTATCGCTCACGACGAAGTCAAACGAGTGTTACATGATGTGCACGAGGGAGAATGTGGCGATCACACCGGTGGACAAGCGCTTGCTAAGAAAGTACTCCGATATGGATATTACTGGCCGACAGTGAACCGAGATGCAGCCAATTATGCCAGAAAGTGCGACAAGTGCCAGAAACACGCTCGAATTCCAAGAGCCCCACCTACCGAGATAACTCAAATGGTCAGTCCCTGGTCGTTCGCTATGTGGGGTATCGACATCATCGGCGCTTTACCTCTGGCAAGAGGTGGTGCGAAGTATGCCATCGTCGCAGTTGACTACTTCACGAAATGGGCCGAGGCCGAAGCTCTCGCAACGATTACATCGAAGAAAGTAATAAACTTTGTAGTCCGCAATATCATTTGTCGATTTGGACTCCCGCATACCATCATCACCGATAATGGGACCCAATTCGAGAGTTCAGAGTTCAAGAATTTCTGCCAACGATTTCATATTCATAAAAAGTTCTCTGCAGTCGCACATCCACAAGCAAACGGTCAGGTCGAAGCTGTTAACAAAGTTATCAAATCCATCTTAAAGAAACGATTGGAAAAGGCTGGGGGCAAATGGGTCGATGAACTTCCTATGGCATTATGGGCTTATCGAACAACTCACAAGACCGCAACTGGACACACCCCATTTTCCTTATCCTATGGCTCGGAGGCCGTCATTCCAGTTGAGACAGAAGTATTTTCCCACCGCGTAACTTATTACGACCCAAAAACAAATGCTATATTACTCGCTGAATCTTTGGATCTGTTGGACGAGAAACGGAAGAAGCTGACTTGAGAGCGACCGCATACCGAAGTCGGGTCGCCCGGTTATATAACACCAAAGTTCGACCCCGAACCTTTGAACTCGGTGACCTCGTCCTCAAGAGAATCTACCCAGTTCCTTCACACATGAAATCAAATTGGGAAGGACCGTACGTGATTACACAAAGACTTGGGGATGGCACATTCAAACTATCAACCGTGGACGGTCTAGTTCTACCAAGAGCCTGGAACAGCGAGAGTCTCCGTCGCTACTACATATGACAGGCTTTATTTATTTCATTATGTTTTTTATTCAGCAATTTACTTTTGCATTTCGAAATTAGAAATTGTAATAAGGCAACTGATTTGCCATATTTTCTTATTTCAGCAATAAAATGTCATCTCTTCGAGCCAGAGCTGTGATTCATTAAATACAATGTACAACATCACGATGCACGAAGAGCTAAGTTCCATCACACAGTGGAATTTATTCAAGTAGGGAGTGGCTGTGAAGCAATCAACCACTCGCTAAATGAAACCCGAGCTCGGGGGCAAGCCATCACATCAGGCCAAGAAATGGGTTGATACACGACAACCCTTCACTTAACTTAACTCCGTGCTCCCAGAGCGCGAGGCGGAGTATAAACTTTCATTCAACTCTGTACTCCCAGAGTGCGAGGCGGAGTATAAACATTTTCCTAAACCCCAGAGTACTCCGAGAGTGCGAGCTGGGTACCAGCTTTTTACTTAACTCCGTACTCCCAAAGTGCGAGACGGAGTATAAACATTCCTTAACTCCGTACTCCCAGAGTGCGAGACGGAGTATAAACATTCCTTAACTCCGTACTCCCAGAGTGCGAGGCGGAGTATAAACATTCCTTAACTCCGTACTCCCAGAGTGCGAGGCGGAGTATAAACATTCCTTAACTCCGTACTCCCAGAGTGCGAGGCGGAGTATAAACATTCCTTAACTCCGTACTCCCAGAGTGCGAGGCGGAGTATAAACATTCCTTAACTCCGTACTCCCAGAGTGCGAGGCGGAGTATAAACATTCCTTAACTCCGTACTCCCAGAGTGCGAGGCGGAGTATAAACATTCCTTAACTCCGTACTCCCAGAGTGCGAGGCGGAGTATAAACATTCCCTAACTCCATACTCCCAGAGTGCGAGGCGGAGTATAAACATACGCCGACTCCACACTTATTCCCAATACTGGGGGCAGAACCATAACACGTAACAAGTTGAAGACAAAAGGGAATAAATTTTCATTTCCACTATCAACAAAAAAGAATCTGATTACAAAGTGTTTAAAGGAAATTCTGCTAGTGGGAGCCGAATCCACACCTATACACGGAAATAGAGAAATCAACAAAATGCTACCCTATGCAACAAAGATTTAAAGAAAGAGTTCAATCTTTCTTCTTCCTTATCTTCTTCTTCGGGGTAGCCCCACCAGATCCACTGCCTGATTTTTTCCTCAATCGCTTACTCTTTTCAGGCTTGCCCTCCGGCAGCGATATAATGTCGACGTCTTCCTCAGAGCTGGAGGCGACGGAAATTCTTCTAGGAGGACGAGCTAGAGGCATAGGAGTAGTAGCAGGAGGAGGGACAGGAGCAGTCTCAATCACTACAGTACCGCCCGGTGAAATCACCATTAACGGGGCAGGCCCGGGTAGATTCGTACCAGCATTCCCTGCTGCCATCTCGGCATCAATCTCAGCAATGATGTCATCCTCACGAGATACTTGGGCCGCATCGGATGTGCCAATAGCTGGCATAGATGAACTAACGGCCGGAGCAGCCCCACTCACAGCATCGGACGGGTTGACAGAGGATCGATGGGTTCATTGAGAAGCTCCTCAATCATTTGAGCGCTGAAAGAAAACATATTTGCATCTCCCTCCTCGCCAATCAAAGTAGAAGTCGTGATGGCTTCAGAAAAAACAACCCCTTGTGTTTGATGAGGAACTGATAGAGCAAGGGGCGCAGAAACAATAACTTCAGTCACTGAAATGCGACAAAACGAAGATTGTTAGCCAAGTGTGTTGCTTAAGGTTCTTCACGACTAAACTACGAGAAGCGTTCAAATACCTTCCTTGGTCTGGACCGAAACGTGGGCAGAATCCTCGGCAGAAGATAATAATGGTTGGTCAGGATTATAAGCAGGAACAGACTGGGGATCTACCGCACCAGTGGTTTCGGGCAATGTTGGAATTACAGCTCCAACACTTGTCCCGTGATGCGCGATCCCCGAGCCTTCGCCTGTCTCTAGAGATTGAACGCCAAGCTTTTCTTTCGCCATAGAGATCACCACCTCATGAAGGGTCTTCCTCTCATCCTCGGTGAGCAAACGCATCTCCAGTTCAAAGTCGTCAAGTGTTCCATCTGGATGCACTGCTCTTTTCTCATTCACCAGCCGGGTCCAGGCATTGTACAAGATCATGGATTCATCTCCCAGCCACGCTAAATTTCTGTGTTCCAGCACATTAGCGTTATACGTGACTAAGAGATCGTCGAATTCAGCATCTAGCCTAGACCTCTCCTCCAAGATCTTTTCCTGAATTTCTGCTTCCGCAGACTTAGCCTTGACCGCCGCCGCGGCAAGTTCGGTCCTGAGAGATACTGCTTGGTCGCAAGCCTCTTGAGCAGTGGCGTTCGCATCATCCTTCTCCTTCACCATTTCAGCGAATTTGGCCTTGAGCTTGTTCAGCTCTTTAACGGCTAAGTCTCGCTCAGCTGCAATGGTGGTGTTGCGGTGGCCCATCTCTTCCACTGTGGCGCAGTGTTCTTGCTGCATCCTCGCCAGTTTGGCCACGACACCTTCATGTTTCTGAAGTGTTTCAAGCTCTGACTTCCGGGACGTCTCCACTTTGGATTGAAGAACCTGAATGATGCGTTTCTGCTTGACAATGTCAGCATCACGTTCAGCAATGATCTTCGCCCTGTCAAAAGCTACTCTAGAAGCCTTCACGGCTGCCTTGTACCACTCCTTATACTGAGCGTAGAAGTCGTGGATATAACTATGAGCAGTGGTCTCAGCTTCCGGAGGGATTCTTTTAAAGTTAGGAGGGAAGATATAGCCATCCATGCAAATTTCCGGGTAGTCATTTTTCATTTGGGCGAGTTTAGCAGCTCCCTCGCTTGTCAACTCAGCCGGAGCTTGTTCAATTATAGCGGCTGCTGTCGGTTCCATTCTTGGCCGCTGAGCATCAGGCCGAGAAGATTGAGAAGGCAACTGCTGCTGTTGAGATGGCCCTAGGAGGTCTACTGGAGCCCTGGGAGGTGAAGGAGAGCGAGATCGGGGTCGGTACTGGTATCCCCGGTCTCTGTCAGAGTAATCATAGCCAAAACGGCTACGCGAGTAATCTCTGTCTCTATCATAACGTTCTTGACTTGAATAGCTTCGCCCATGATCCCTATCTGTTTCTCTCCTGCGGGAATCGTAAAATGGAGAAGATTGGCGCACATTCCGAAGCCTATCCAGGGTAGAGCCACGTCCTGACATCTCACCTGCGATAAGAAAGAATTACGGATTAGGATCCCATAAAGCAATGTTTACTATGCCAAAGTCATGAAGTGCTGTGGAAGTGTGTGTAAATGTGTAAACCCCCAAACCGACCGGAAGTGTTGACCGCACTTAAAGGAAAGGGCTCGTTCATGTTTAGGACATCTTGAAATTCCTCCAACCCAGGATTATGAGAAATCGATATATAATCTGGGATAGGAATGTCGTCAAGCCCTTTGAGAGAATCTCTCGAATGAGAAGGGGCGGCCTCAGAAATCGTAACTCCGGAAGCGGGAAGAAACACATCTACATATTTTCCCCCCTTGGACTTAAGTTTTTTGGAAACGGCGGCCTTGCCTTTCCGTTTTTCTCCCGATTCCTCCAAGTTTCCCGAAAGGTCAGCCATTGGCTCTGAATCCGTATGGGTTCTTTCTTCGTCACTCGCCTCGATTATTTTGATTCCGAGTGACTTCTTCGCTTTTCTCTTCTTGGGTTTCTTCTTATCTTCCTTCTTGGAGGCGGACTTTGAAAATCCCTCAACGACTATGCTTTGATTGATGTCGATCAAACCAAGAACTCTTAAGTTGTAATCGTTCAGCACCGAATCAATATGCCTCAACTCGCTTGGGACTTCTTGAAGACTCCGGACGATACCCTTGAAACGCCCTCCATCAGGCCTGGAGATAATAGCTGTAAAGGGAATGAAATGTCAATTTTAACACCGAAGAGCTATTGGTCAAGGAAACAGGTTAAGGCGCTTACGTCTAGACAACCATCGCCTAGCGAAACCCGGAGGGCACCGAACGTAGAACCACTCGTTCTTGAAATAGCTCAGTCGATTCCAAGCTCCAACTACAACTTGGCAATTCCTAACTGCCTCCAAAAATGTAAAAGACGGGCTATCATCCCTACTCTTGAAGTTAAATATGTGTCTGATCTCGGAGGGCCTCGGCGGGCGAAAGAGACAGTCCATAAATATGACAAAGGCACTGTTCAGCAATGCGTGCCCGTTGGGATGAAGTTGTGAAGGAGCGATTCCTAAATATGATAGCATCCCTCTGATATATTGATTGAAAGGAGGAAGAGTTCCGGCCGCACAAGCATGACGGTAGAATGCTGTATATCCTTCAGGCGGATTGTGCGGTCTATCAATGGCACTGGGCAATAATACGTCACCTAGAGATATGTTATGCTTTAGGCATATTCGTCCCAATAAGGATTCAGAGATGTTAGACTGAACCGAATCAACAGGGTCCTCAATAAATATAGCCTCTGGCAATTCGTCTGGAGCCGGATCGATTACATCGGCAGGGATGTCAGGAATCTCAAGCACCGGAGGAGTCGAGCTCTGTACCTCTTGTTGTTGGGAGCTCGAAGATTCCATCATTAGCTAACTCATCAGAAAGCAACGTTAAGTTCATAAACGGCCCGTGCGTGCCCCGGTGTACTGTGTATGAACGTGTCGTGCAGTGCAAGTGCTATGCGTTACTTAAGCAGATTCTACAGAATAAAGCAAGATGTTCGTACAACATATCTTGGGAATTTGAGAATGAAAATGACCGTCATCGCTGACCGTCACTTCCACAACATCCAAACGCTACGAACCAACCTCGTGTATAAATCAGTTGTATTATTGGTTGAGTCATAGTTCCATCGACGAGCTTCAAAGGAAATTCAAGTTCAAGTTTTACAGTCGTGTTCGACTATGCAAGGCCGAAGCTCGTCGGAGTCAAATGTGCTAAAGCTCGTTAAATTTGTCAAATTTCAACTTGAGATTGGTCGTAGTTCGGATGTTGGAGCAAATCAAAAGGATGTAGGTTTTGAAAATCAGAACGTTCAGGCCCAGAAGTTCGAATCCATTGGATCGAATCGATACGAATCGATTCGAAGGGAACAAAGTCCAGATGTTCGAATCCATGCGGTTCGAATCGATAGAGCCTAAGGGAGGACAGATACTTCGAATCCATGAATTTAGTGCAGATTCGAATCGATCGGAGTATCACGTCTTCGACTCAATTATAGCAGCATTGCTTCGAATCGATCGTTTCGATACAATTTTCTTTCATGATCATCGATTCGAAATCTGACACATAGAATCAATTCGAACAAATTGCTCCCAGATCGATGCGAAGCCGTGAACAAAAACGATGTCCACCATGACAAGTTTCTTTCCCCAAGTCTATCGATTCGACCCATTCCAGATCTGACGATCCTTCAAAATTTTCAGAAGATAAGATGGGATCATTGCCGAGAATTCCAAATTTTTACGTTCTACGCTCGAATCGGTTCCATATTTACCTGATTGGATTCGATTATAAACAGAAGCGTGGGAGGATGTTATCGACTCGAGCGAAGGCGTGGAAGTTCCTAGTCTGAAGGATTGATTCGCAGAAGCAGCTGAAACAATGGGGAAAGGTAAAAAGTGAGAAGTGAATAGGACCCCGGTATATATAGGGGAAATGTGGCGATTCGCCTCCCGGTATACCTGACCGGCTTCTACAGGTGAAAGAATCGAATCGAATCGATTCGTTGCGGCATGTTCGAATCCATTGTGACCACTAGTTCGAATCCATCACGACACAGAGTCGTTCCACCAGTTCGAATCCATCCCTTAGTTCGAATCCATCCGGTTTCGGATCCTTTACGACATCGAATCCATTCCAGCAACATCGATACGAGGCAACATCGATTCGAGCACTCGCGACTTCGACTCCACCAACTCAGAAAGCTTCGAATCCACGCAGTATTGATTCAGAGGACCATCGATTCAAAGAATCAAATGTTCATCTCGTCATGACTCAAAGAACCTAGCAGCCAGTCACAATTATACGTTGGTCAATTACAATGATACAGAATGCAACTTTCGATAAAGCATGTTGTAGCTATCCAGTGAGAGACTGCAACTTTTCAAAGCACGTCGTGTTTACACAAGACGCACTTTGGGGGGCAAATGTTATCCCGCCTTTTGGCAAGGCCGTGACACCAAGGACTTGACTAGATACCGGTGACAGATCGTCTCAGAAATCGGTTACACACAAGGATCGCTATGGATATCGATGAAATTTGTTCAAGTCCGGATCGAGATACAATTGATAAGGCACGTCAAGCAAAGCCGTGGGAACCAACGATCCAAGTTTCAAGTCAATCCGAGTTCGTATACTCAAGATATCACCAACAGAAAATGGAGAGGATAGCTTCGTGTTCGAATCCATGAAGATCACGTTTGCTTCGACTCCATCTCTCGAGCATTGATTCATATCCATCAGAAGCAACCATGCTTCGAATCCATACGCACATGCTTCAAGCTTCGAATCCATCAGAACAATCTCCGCCTTCGACTCCATCTAAGAAAGTTCCCTCGAATCCACACTGTTTGAGTTAGCATCGAATCGATCAACTTTAACACGCCTAGATCGATTCGAACAGACCTTCGCCCATTCGATTCGAAGAGGGATGCCTTCGAATCCACTACCACGAAGCCATCCAGTCAAAGCGGCAAATACCATGGATTCGACCCAGTCAATGCGGAGTGCAAAGCAGATCGATACGAAGAAGGCGCACCACGTCACCATCTTCATTTGCAGAAGGATCGATTCGAACGAATCGATTCGAGCGTATCGATTCGAATGACTCCAGAGTTCGAAAAACACCGACTTGAATCGATCATATCTCGAGTTCTACAAGTCCAAATGCCATGAAATTTTCACAGAAGCTTAAACACATGATGAAGAATGTTCACACCAAATTTCAGCTCGATTGGATGATTTCTTGATCGATTCGAACCAAGGGTCGAATCGATCCCAAAGTGGGCCCGGATCTCCAGATTTCGGCCATGTGGGCCCCCTGACGTACCAGAACTGGTCTCCCCTCATTTTAGGCGAAATATCAGCCTCCTACACCTATAAATAGAGCCCCTGGTCATTCAGAAAAGGGGTCGGAGAATTCTAAGTACTGAAGAGCACCCAGATTCTGCCAGATCTACTCCAGAACACCGCCGCTGCTTTAGATTGACACTTAGCATTTAAATTCAGTTGTATTACATTATTAACTACTGTAACCTTCAAGTAATCGAGCAATAAAATCATCAAATTTCATAGTGGACGTAGGCAAAACGCCGAACCACTCTAAATCGCTTGTCTCTGCAATTTACTTTCTGTTATTTGGAGTTTTTGTTAGATAATCCACAGTTTTAATTTTCATTCTTCACTTTTATCTCTTCAAAAACTTCCGAAGAGTGTTGTGCCCATTTTTGGTACAAACAATAACTGCTTTAACAAAGTTATATATATAAGTGTAAGATTGAACTTTATTTATTTCATTTTGTTTAACTTCGATTATTTATATGACATTACTTATAATGATATACTTGTACAATGTTGTAGATGTTTGATATCAGATTTGAATACCTATGAATTAACAAAATTGTTTGACTGTATGTTGTGCTTTCACTTGTGTAGGCATTGGACTTTTGAAGAGAGTAATGTTGGACTTTTATTGTGCTAGCTTTCACTTGTGCATGCAACACAAAATTATGGGTAATCAAGTGTTTTGTTAGCACTAATTAGGTATGACATTTTATTAGTATTAGGTGTGTAAATTTGTATATGAATGGTCATTGTATGTGCGTTTCGTTATTTTGTCGAAAAACTATTGTATCAGAATGGTTATGGATATCTTATTTGATTATATGGTTAATATGTTCTTTTAATTGTTTGAATATGATAGTTATGTGAGTGATTGTCGATTGATATAGTGGAAACAAAATAGACCATTAACAGGGAATAATAGCATGAAAAAATGCTGCAAAATAATCAACAACTTTTAGCAGTGTTTCAAAAACACTCCAGAAATAAAAATAGCGGCGTTGAGTAAATGCAACCATAAAGCAGAGGTAAAGTTGGAAACTCTATTAGTAGCCCAAAAAGCCTTTTGGTGGCGTTTTTAAAATACTACAAAAGGATTTATGGTTGTGTTTGAGTAACGCTGCAATAAAAGGATTTATAGTGGCGTTGAAATAAATGCAACTAAAAATCATTGATCGGGTTTTATCGCGGCGTTCATTAAAAGGCTACTGTAAGTTTTGGTAGCGTTTTTTGTACGCCACCAAAATTTACCTTTTCTTGCAGTGTAATTTTCCACCTTTAATTTATATATTCATATTATATAAGTTTAATATTATATAACTTTATATTTTAATTAATTTATGTAATAATCTTATGTATAACATTATATTTATTAAATATTATTTAATTAACTTAATTAATTAACATTTTAATTAATTTTTTGTCATTTAATTATAACATTTTACATTGAATATGTATACTACAACACTTATAGTTATATACATATATCTTTTTATGTATTTGTATTTTATTATTTATTTATTAACTTTTAATTAATTTATTTAATTAATTTATTTAATTAACCAATTTTAATCAAATTTTATTAATTTCAAAAATTCTTTTATATACATGTATACACTTACATTGTCTTAGACAATTCAAGTCAATGTAACATATACCATAATATTACACACACATATCTATGTGTGTGTGTTTAATTAAATAACTATTCAATTAATTAATTAGTTCTATCAATCTTACTAATCTTTAAAATTTTGAAATTTATTTATTTTATTAATCTTATTAACTTAAAATTTTTGAAATTTATTTATTTTATTTTATTTTCATAACACTTTTGAAAATTATATTATAACATTTATAATATATTTCTTATTTTAAATTTAACTTTTAAATTTAAACTTTTATTTTAATTTCAGTTTTTTTTGAAAATTAGACAAAGGCCCAATACAAATGGGCATTTTCTATTAGGGGCAACCTTTGGGCTCACTTCACCATTTGGGTCAGGTCGGTAGCCAGGTAGGGTAGGGTACTTGATTACTCAAACCCAACCAAGACACCACTTTTCTGGACACCTTACGAAATTTGTATGCTTAATCAGTTAACCCTAACATTACTAATTTAGACAACATATGTTATTGGGCCATGATACCATTGTTGGATCTGGGCCAGCACGCAGTAGAGTAAATGGGTAAATTTCAAAAAAAAATTCTTCCATTTTGCTTTTATTGGGCCTATGAAGTCTGTATTTATTTAAATTTTATCCAAGTTTGTTTTAAATAAAATCAATATTTTATTTAATTTATAAATAAAGTTTTATTTAATATATATAATATGAATGTGTATCATACAAACGTATGTGTGTATGTGTACATCCAATAATAAATAGTGTACATGGTTTAACATGTCCATGTGTAGATGTTGGGATTTACATTGCGATGGACATATTAGCCCCTCCTTATACATATATGACATATAATAAGTAAATATAAATGTGCGTAAATATTTATATATAAATATATTATAAAATGATATTTGTAAAACATATGTAGTGTATATATATGTATGTATGTATAGTTAATATTATAATATGATGTAATTAAAATCTAATAAATTCAAACACAAATTATTATATTTATTTAAATAAATGTATTATATATATAAAGGCCAGCTATTTGAATACAAAATTAAACACAAATGGTGAAACAAAAGATCTGGACCATCGAATTTTTTTTCTTTTTGGGGAAGGTGGAATTTAGGGGGCTATCCAATGGTCCAAATTCTTTGTGTCACTAATTGTGTCGGTATTTTATGTCTGAATAGGCTTTCCCATATATATATACATATATATATATATTGAAACTTAGAAATTTATTTTTATACATATGCACATTAAATTAATATTAAGAATTATATGTGTATATAATATATATATATATATATATATGTATTTTGATATAAACAAAAAAAATAAAAAAAAATATAAATTAATATACTTTCGGCCAATGAATAATTTTTTTGGTTTTCACATTGTGTATATATATATATTTGTGTGTGCGTGTGTTTTTTTTAATTATGATTTTCATACCAAAATCTTTATATATATATATATATAAATTATTCGTAAGGAACATTAAAGATGTATGAAAATTTTACAAAATAATTTATTTTTGCATATTTTATATTTATCTTATAGAATATAAATATTGTAAAACATAAGTGTTGTATTTAAATAAATTATAATATATATCTACACACGATTTTAAGTACAAATTCGTTTATATAAATCCGAAAACATATAATGAGCATACATAAAAATTATATGTATATTAAATAAATAAACACACACATTATGTATATGTATTTTATACTAAACTAGTTTTAAATATTATAAAACTATTGTTTTAGAAAATCAAAATAAACAAATTATTATTTTTTGCTATCAAATACTATATGTGTTACCCGGTTGCTTGGCCCGGCTACAAGAGGCAAACTGTGGAGTGCCGTCCAGAATGCAAGTGTCGTTCAGCCTAGGTGCATCGCTCGGCATCCTTCCTACAAACGCCATCGCTCGGCATCCTACCTTAAAACGCATCGCTCGGCATCCTTTGTTCGACCATCATCGCTCGGCTAAAGAAAAGAGGCTGAAGGATCACAGTGCATGCCGCTCGGCACAGAAGGGTTCGGCCCAAATGAACATGACAGAGTATTCTAGAACGCATCGCTCGGTCGAGGGAGTAAAGCCATATAAAAAAGTCTACCGTTCGGCCAGCTTCACTCGGGACATGCCTTGTTCGGTCAATACAGTTTGGCAAGCATCGTTTGGCAAAGCCTTGCTCGGTCAACGTTGTTCGACAAGCCTCGTTCGGCCAACGTTGTTCAACAACCCTCGTTCGGCCAATACGGCTCGACATGGGTGGTTCGGTCAAGGAAGCGCGGACACATGTCGCTCGGCTTAGACGATCGGCGCATATCGCTCGGTGTGGAAGGCTCGGCATACATTGCTCGGTGCATTCTAGAGAAGTTGGTAGGTTGTTAGGCATACAACAAAGTGAAGCAATCAACGTGACTTCGCTTCGAGTCAACCTGCTATTTGCTTCGGGGCTCCTGAAGGTTTACTTCGAGTCACTTGATAATCGGCCAGACATTTCGCGGCCGACATTTCTCGTTCGGCATGACTCGTTCGGCATGCCTGGCTCGGTGCGCAGAAGTCACCTACTGTGGGCCGAGATACCTTGTCCCTGGGCCCGTGAGGGAAGTCCAGCCTATCTTCACTTATAAATAGAGGGGCAGGGGCGCAGTGAAAGGGGACCTTTTTTCGAGAGCTTGGGGGACACTCTGCCATTTTTATACGTTAACTTCCTTCTAATAAGGACTTGTATTCAAGCTATTTGTCTACGGATTGTATCTGTATTCGAGTACTAAAGGAAAGCAATAAAAATTAAACTAAAAGTGGACGTAAGCAATTACGCCGAACCACTATAAATCTGGTGTTCAAGTTTTTGCAGTTAATTTTGCATACCTTCCTCTATTTTAATTTTCTATCTTCATTAATCTCTCTACATAAATCTTTCTTTGGGTGTTAGTGACCAACTTTGGTGCTAACATTTTGGTGCTTTCACTAAGAACTCGCATTCTCAGGTTATTAGGATCTACTTTGTAGCTACTGGATTGAAGAAATCCCCCGAAGGAGATCCAAGTCATTCATAGGAAGTCCGTTGATTCTACTCAGAGTTTCTACCAATAACTCTACAATGGGAAGACCACGTACCAGGTCAGCCTCACACAACGCGGACGTAAACGAGACTGCCAGCGTCCGGGGAATAGGACCCAACAATCAATAGGTTAATCCGGGCGCAGGGACTGTCACCGCCCAAAACCAAATGGAAACTATCACTAGGACAGAGTTCAACGAGCTGATGAGAGAACTCATGGAAAACAGGAGACAACTTAGCGAACAGATTCAAGCTAACGCCAACCTTATGGCTCAGCTTACTCAGCAATAGCATCAGAATGCTGGAGGAAGCCCCGCTCCTTACTCCTCATCCGACAGCTCTTCTTCGTCCGATGAACCTCCCAGGTGTAGACGTCGTAGAACAGAAACAACGCAATCAGGTTTGCTGATCGATCAACCAGGAATGGTCCGGGTTCCCTACCTGGAGCAATGACCCCTCACTTACACCAAGAAAATCACACCCAAGCTGGAATGGAAAACTTAGGATCTGGAGTACGAGTGGAAGCTGGACGGCTGACTCATCAAGGTCCTAATGATGCTGGTCCCCAGGATACACGCTTGGTAGATCGCCAACAGAGGTGACACCAACCAGAACGGTCTCGCAGGACAAACACCAATCTTCCATCTTCCATACAAACCCTAGACCTATCAGCTATGGTCAGACAGGTGATGAGAGAGAATCAAGGCTTGTCAAATGATGATTGGGGGATATCCAGGAGTCATACTCCATTCACAGATGCTATCTTACAGGCCGAGTACCCCAGGAAGTTTAACATGCCGACTATTCCGGCCTACGAAGGAAAGACTGATCCCCGACAGCATGTGATGAGATATGAATGGATGATAGACTCAGCTAGAGCAAACGATGCAACTAAGTGTAGATGCTTCCAAATAACTTTATCTGGAATTGCTACCATGTGGTTCACCCGACTTCCTCCGCGGACTATCTCCAACTTTGATGAGTTAGCGACGAAATTTGTGGAACAGTTCAGGATTCTTGCCACCCGTCCCAAGGACGTGATGTCCTTGTCCAGTGTGATTTAGGCTCCAGAGGAGTCATTAAAAGAGTACTTACAAAGATTCCATGTTGCAGCAACTGAAGTTAGCAACCCAACGACCATGCTATTTTAATGGCCGTGATGCGAGGAGTAAATTTGGATTCGGAGTTTGGCGGTTGGCTGGCGGGAAAGCCTCCGACTACACTGGAACGTTTTTACTCAAAGGCACACCAATTTATAAGAAGGGAGGAAGTTAGGTGGACGAGGCGAGACAATGCACCCGTACCTGGCAAGGAGACTATGCAGAGCAACATTGCTGTAAAACAATCCGGTGATAACTCTGGAAAAGTACAAGTCAATGTTCAAAACAAGCCTGAACAATCTAAAGGATCTGGTAGGGGAAATCCCGGAAAGAAAAGGGAAGCTGGAAAGTGGAAACCAAGGATCCCAACTTACAACAAATACACTCCTTTGAATGCATTTCTGGAGAATATTTACCTGTCGACTTGTAATACTTTCCAATATCGAAAGCCACGACCAAAAGAGTCCACCGAGGAGCAAAAGCGGACTAGGAAATATTGCTGCTTCCACGAGACTTACGGGCACAATACCGAGGAGTGTAGGCACCTCCACGACGCTATAGAAAAGCTAATTCGACAGAAGAAGTTGCAGGAATTTGTCAAGAATCCGCCGGAGGGTGGACAAGGAACATCAGACCCCGGTCGCGGGCAAGCTCCACGCCATCCTGAGGAACCAGTTCGGACCGTAGGAAGACTAATCATAAACACGATAGTCGGAGGGCCTCACCCGGCAGACAAGAGTTGGCAAGAGATGGAGTGTTATTCTAGTTCCCTAAGGCAGGCAGATTTCGAATGTTGTTCAAACACGGAATATGGTACCCCAGCCAAACAACAGCGCATGATGACGGATGATATAGTGTTCAAGAGCAAAGATGCTGATCAGGTGGAGGCACCTACTATCGACCCGATGGTCATCTCGGCTACGATCGGGCCAGCATTTGTGAGAAGGATACTGATTGACTGTGGGAGTTCTGTTAATATCATCTTCAAAAAGGCATATGATCAAATGAAGATGGAGATAAAGGACCTAAAACCATCCAAAGCCCGTATACATGGATTTAACGGTGCAGCTACCGATGCGGTGGGCTTTGTTGAATTGCCGGTTGAACTCGGGGAAGGTGAACGTAAGAGGGTGCGGATCCTACCATTCATAGTTTTGGATATCGATTCCCCGTACAATGTTTTTCTGGGCCGACCGGCCCTGGCGGAGTTTCGGGTAGCTTTGGCCCCGTGGTGTTTGACTTTGAAGTTTCCGATGGATAGAGGAGTCGGTGTGGTACATGGCAATCAGGCGACAGGTCATGCATGTTATGTGGCTAAGCTGAGAGAGGCCTAGCGAAGAGAGAAGGGAAAGGTTGTGGACAAAACTATCCACATCCCGGTAGAGCAAAATTGACAAGTAGCTACCAAGTCTTAGCTCGGGCAGCACGATCGGATCTACAGAGACATAGATCCGAGAAACGACAATGAAGAGACTAAGGGGTCTAAGGCTACACCGGCTGAACTGATAATCGAAATTTTAGTCAGCCATGATAACCCATCAAGGGTACTTAAAATTGGATCACAACTCACTCCCTCGATGATTGAGGACTTAACTGATTTCCTCCGAGAAAATCTGGAAGTTTTTGCTTAGACACATTCTGATATATGCGGGATTTCTCCCGCCATTGCGAGTCATATGTTGAACATAGACCCAAAATATGTGCCAATAAAGCAAAAAAGGATAGGGATGGACCCGGAGAGGTCCGCCGCTCTCAGAGAGGAGGTGGACAAACTCAAAGCCAATGGGTTCGTCCGCGACGCCCTCTATCCTGAATGGGTATCTAACCCCGTGCTAGTGAGAACAGCGAATGGGAAATGGAGGACCTGTGTTGATTACTCAAACTTGAACAAGGCTTGCCCTAAGGATAGTTTCCCCTTACCCAGAATCGACCAGCTGGTCGATTCAACTGCTGGGCATGAGTTATTGTCATTTATGGACGCGTACTCGGGGTACAATCAAATCCCAATGCACATTCCGGATCAGGAGCACACTAGCTTTGTCACAGATGTTGGACTGTATTGTTATGTGGTGATGCCTTTTGGGCTGAAGAACGCAGGAGCGACTTATCAGCGCTTGGTGAATCGGATGTTTAAAGACCAAATCGGTAGAACAATGGAAGTCTATGTGGATGACATGCTTGTGAAATCACGACAGTCAAACGACCACATTCGAGACTTGGCGAAAATGTTCGATATACTCAGGTATTATGGAATGAAAATTAACCCACTGAAGTGTTCCTTTGGTGTCGCATCGGAAAATTTTTGGGCGTTATTGTCAATGCACGAGGAATTTAAGCTAATCCAAAAAATATTCAGGCTATTCGAGACATACAAATACCAAGAACTATAAAGCAAGTGCAGAGTCTGAACGGAATAGTGGCTGAATTGAGCTGATTCATATCCAGAGCGACAGACAAGTGTATTCCCTTCTTTGATGTGATAAAGAAAGGGAAGAGAAACTTTGATTGGACGCCCGACTGTGAGGATGCATTTCGAGCTATGGTAAGGCATCTGGAAAGTCCCTCGGTGCTGTCAAAGCCTATAGATCACGAAGTGTTGTATGTATACTTGGCCGTATCTCAACATGCCATCAGTACAGCTTTGGTTCGCAATGAGGACCGAGTTCAAAAGCCGATGTACTATGTCAGTAAACGTCTAACGGGGGCAGAAAGGAACTATCCTAAAATCGAGAAGCTGGCCTACTGCTTGGTGATTGCGTCACGCAAGCTTCTTCCATACTTCCAGGCACACCCGATCAATGTTTATACCGATCAACCTCTACGATAGGTGCTCCAGCGACCAGAAACCTCTGGAAGGTTTCTAAAGTGGAACATCGAGTTAAGTCAATTCGATATCACCTACCTGCCACGGAGGGCTATTCAAGGACAGGCGTTAGTAGACTTTATTGCAGAATTCACAATACCTGTCGAGCAAAGTAATGAAGACATTATTCCCCCCATTCGATGGAAGTTATACACTGATGGGGCGTCAAATGACCGTTGTTCCGGGGCCAGAGTTATTCTTGTGACTCTTGAAAATCGATCGATTTGTTATGCTTTGAAGCTCAATTTTCCGGCCACAAACAACGAAGCCGAGTATAAAGCGTTGATTGCTGGCTTAAAACTCACCAGAGAACTTGGAATAAAATCAGTC
The DNA here is from genome assembly GCA_030737815.1 of Allium fistulosum. NCBI lineage: Eukaryota > Viridiplantae > Streptophyta > Magnoliopsida > Asparagales > Amaryllidaceae > Allium > Allium fistulosum. Next base: position 76,341,517 of record CM060903.1, read on the forward strand.
GAGATCTTTTGTGACTCACAATTGGTGGTGTACCAAGTTCGTGGAGACTATCAAGCAAAGGAGCAGAGACTCTCCCCATACCTTGCACGAGTTCAAGAGCTCTTGGTAGGCCTTGAATATTACGATATTTCACATATTCCGCGCGAACAGAATGGTGAAGCCGACTCGTTGGAAAAATTCACGAGCAATGGTGAGGCACAGTAGTTGGGCTTGGTTCCCATCGAAATCTTAAATGCTCTGAGTATAGATGAGATGGATGTAGACCCTGTGCTAGAAACAGAAATCGAAAAGGAGTCATGGATAACCCCATTCAAGCAGTACCTGTTACACGGAGCTTTTCCTAAAAAGAACGAAAGATGACAAGTCATTCGCAAAGCTTTGAGATATGTGATGCAGGATGGAATAATGTATTGAAAAGGGTTCTCGATTCCATTACTTCGTTGCATCACCCACGACGAGATAAAACGGATCTTGAAAGAAGTTCATGAGGGCGAATGTAGCGACCATACTAGGGGGCAGACACTAGCAAAAAAGATCCTCCGCTATGGATACTATTGGCTAACTGTAAATCGGGATGCTGCAGACTACGTAAAAAAGTGCGACAAATGCCAAAAAATTGCGAAAATCCCAAGGGATCCACCAACGGAACTCACACAAATGGTTAGTCCCTGGCCATTTGCGATTTGGGGGATCGATATAATCGGTTCCTTACCGATTTCCAGAGGTGGTGCAAAGTATGCAATTGTTGCGGTTGATTACTTTACTAAGTGGGCAGAAGCAGAGCCTTTAGCTTTGATCACCCCTAAAAAAGTAATTAATTTCGTTGTACGAAACATCATATGCCGCTTTGGCCTCCCACGAACTATCATTACGGACAATGGAACCCAATTTGAAAGTAGGGAGTTCAAAGAATTTTGCCAAAAGTATCACATTGAGAAAAGGTTTGTGGCAGTCGCTCACCCAAAAGCAAATGGACAAGTTGAAGCCGTAAATAAAATAATTAAATCAATATTAAAGAAATGTTTGGAGAAAGCTAGAGGCAAGTGGGTAGATGAGCTTCTGACATCGCTCTAGGCTTACAGGACCATCCACAAGTCCACGACTGGCCACACTCCATTTACTTTGGCATATGGCGCTGAAGCCGTGATACCTGTGGAACTTGAAGTTCCCTCTCATCGGGTAACCTATTATGACCCCAAGACAAATCAGAATCTCTTACTATAGTCGCTGGACTTTGTTGACGAAAAGCGTGAAGAAGCTGATTTAAGAGCGGCTGCACATAGGCATAGAGTTGCTCGATATTATAACGAAAAAGTCTGACCAAGAAGTTTTGATGTGGGAGATCTCATTTTGAAGCGAGTCTTTCCGGTCCCATTACATCTGAATCCCACATGGGAAGGTCTGTATGTCATCGAATGGAGGCTTGGAGAAGGAACTTTCAAGCTAGCGACCGTAGATGGCATGACACTTCCCCGCGCATGGAATAGCGAGCATTTGCGTCGTTATTACACCTAGTATTTTTCTTTTGCATTTTAGTGGCAATTGTATCCAGTGTATGTTCCTTTCATTGTTTTTAGTTTTTGGCATGTAATAAGACAATTTAGTTTGTTTTCATTTGTTATGATCAATAAAGGCTTGAAGCCATCTTTTCTATGAACTATTGATGTTTCTGTATGCTACAACTCTGTAACAAGAATTATACTACATTGTTCTGTACGGCGTATGAATGCATGCACCGACTAAATATCTCTAAGTCCCCAGAGTGCGGACTAGAGTATAAACGACTTGAAAAATCTCTAAGTCCCCAGAGTGCGGACTAGAGTATAAATGACTTGAAAAATCTCTAAGTCCCCAGAGTGCGGACTAGAGTATAAACGACTTGAAAAATCTCTAAGTCCTCGGAGTGCGGACTAGAGTATAAACGACTTGAAAAATCTCTAAGTCTCCAGAGTGCGGACTAGAGTACTCTGAGTCCCCAGAGTGCGGACTAGAGTATAAACGACTTGAAAAATCTCTAAGTCCCCGGAGTGCGGACTAGAGTACTCTGAGTCCCCAGAGTGCGGACTAGAGTATAAACGACTTGAAAAATCTCTAAGTCCCCGGAGTGCGGACTAGAGTACTCTGAGTCCCCAGAGTGCGGACTGGAGTATAAATGACTTGAAAAATCTCTAAGTCTCCAGAGTGCGGACTAGAGTACTCTGAGTCCCCAGAGTGCGGACTAGAGTATAAACGACTTGAAAAATCTCTAAGTCCTCGGAGTGCAGACTAGAGTACTCTGAGTCCCCAGAGTGCGGACTAGAGTATAAACGACTGGAAAAATCTCTAAGTCCTCGGAGTGCGGACTAGAGAACTCTGAGTCCCCAGAGTGTGAACTACAGTATAAACAATTTAAAAATCTCTAAGTCCTTAGAGCGCGGACTAAAATTGAAATGATTCAGAAATCTTCGAGTCACGTGGAAGTGGACAAGTACTTACGCAACCCACATAACTTTGGATTTCAAACACAAGATGGATGGTGAAGCTAAGCATCGAACATCATCAGAAAAACAAAATTTTATTTACTAATCAAGGATTTGGTTTCACTACACTTTCTCCTGAACTCGGAGCTACAAAAATAAATAGAAATAATTACATAATCCAGGCTTATTCGCGTTGAACGAAGCATGATAGCTACTTCTTCGACTTCTTCTTCATCTTTGGTTTCTCTGAAGACTCCTCCCCCGAGAGTTTTTTCCTAGACGCCTTGCTTGCAAGGGAAATGGTGCCTGGGGAAGGAGGAGGGACTTCCTGTGGCGAGGTTCCACCGGGGAGTATAACCTTCAGGGGCCTATTCAATGGATCATCAAGCTCCACCGCCTGAGGCTTAACCTTAATCTCGGCTTTCTTCTTCTTCTCTTCTGTGATTTGCTCTACCATGCTTGATTTTGAGGTGTGTCTAGAGGTGCCCGTAATCTCAACTTCATCGTGTTCTTCCCCGGGCGATAAGTTTTCAGATTTTTCTTCGTTAAGCGCCCCGATCACTTGTGCACCGGGTCCGGGGGTCTCTCTAGTCTCATTTTCCTCTCCCGTTTTCCCTTCCTTTTCTGTGGTAGCATCGCTCCTTGGAGTTGGCTCGGGGTCAGAGTGGCCTGCACAAAGTCGTAAGAGACAAATGTTAGAGTACATTTATTATTCGTTGAAAGCAATGGCCCTTTGAACTCTAAAAAATATATGTACCAGTTTCTGGCTGACTCTCAACGGTTCGGGGGGTTTCACCTTCCGGAATAGGAGATAGAGCATGAATATCAAGTCCAGGTTTCTCCGGGTCATAGCCAATATGCTGCTCAAAGGGATCGAGTGGTGAGCGACCAGTCGGCTGAATAGGAGGAGGAACTGAGGACTCGATTCCGGATGGGCCGGCAGTATCATTTTTCCCTTTCGACGAGGAAGAGTCCCTCCCGTAAAGGGTCTTTGCCACAGATAGATCGGTGCGTTCATTCTCGCGAAGCACTTCTTTCACAAGGGAATCCTCATCAATCTCTTCAGTTCCCAACTCGACTTTTTTGATCTTTATCAAAGTGTCCCATGCTTCGGCCAAAGATTCGAGGTAACCCTCGCTAAGAAAAGTTAGGTCACGATGCATGAGAACTCGAGCGTTATACTCGGCTATGAGTGGATCAAACATACACTTAATTTCCTCATTATCGACTTCAGTGGCCGCCTCGAGGCGGGAATCGATTTTCGAGAGCGCCATTCTTTTTCCCTCTTCACGGGCCACATCCTTCAGCGCTTCAACTTTCGAAATCTCCTCGTCGAGCTTTACTTTTAGGAGTCGTGTGGAGACAATCTCGTCACAATATCGTTGTGACTCTTCTTGGGATGCAATTTTTTCTTCTTTTTCTTTAAGGAGTAGCTCCCCCAATTCTTTAACTCGCTGAGCGAGTGCATTCTTTTCCTTTTGGATAGAATCCTTCTCTAACGCTAAAGCGCCACAGCATTGGATCGCCTCGTCAATCTCCTTTTTATGTGCGACTTCCAGACGATCAACTGCTTCGGCTCTGTCTTTAGCAGTTTTTTGAGCAGCTGCCAGCTGATATTTATATGAGGAAAGCTCTTCATCTTGTGCTTTGATAATGTCATTGTCGTGGACAGCTTCGAGTTTCAGGCGATCGATTTCGTGCTGGCGTTCCACCGAAACTTCCGAGACTTTTTCCACTAAATGAACAAATGCGTCATGCTGGACGTAGACATCATTAGTACAAGCGATGGCACTTTGCTTAACGTGCTCCGGAATAGGATGGATCGCCGGAAGAAACTTTAGTCCATCAAAGCATATTTTTAGGAACGTGGCTTTAAGCTCGGCTAGTTTCTCCGCTATCGACGGATCATGTGCAGGAGTAGAGGAAGTTTGTTTAGTCGAAACCACAGACTTCTTGTGAGCCTCCCAAGATTTCCTAATACTTGAGGAACCCGAATATCGGTCGCAAGGAGTTTCATATTGTGATCCCTTTGACCTGATTTCTCCCTGCCTTGTTCCGGTGGAGGAGGAGGATCGTTGTAGTACGATGAGTGACTGTGAATTTTCCTTCGAGAAGATGAATCTCGGGGGCGATAATCTCTATCACTGTCATCATCTCTATCTCAGCGTTTACCATATCCAGAGTCTCGGCCGGAATGATGGAAAATAAAAGAGCCACGAAGGCGGTCGAATCCATGTGAGCGTCCCATATCACATGCGCAGAAATTAAGTGATGACAAGTTAGCAAAAAATGGCATGATGGCTGAATTTTAAGTGCAAGGTGAAGTGTGAGTGTTCGTGTGTGTCCTAGTGTTTCCCCCGACGGACTAGTTTCCTTAGCTTTACTTATCCGAGTTTTTTCTCCTTGGTGATGGGCTTGAGTGCCTTCATCGCCCCTCGCGGGTAAATGAATCTTTAGGGCTTCTGGATCATCGAAGCCATAGTTGAGCAAGTCATTAGGAATAGAAAGGTCAGACAAGCCCTTCAATGAACCCTCTAAGTGTTGTGGGGACGACTCTTTCTCCATTGGAGTAATTGTCACTTTCGAAGCTCCATCCACTGTCTTCTTTCTCAACTTGTAAGTTAGTTTCTTTGTTCCCTTTGAAGGGAGAGGCGGTTCATCAATGCCATGTGCCTCAACCACTGGTTCCGGAGCGGGACTTACATTCTCGCCTGGCGCTTTGGCCCCCTTTATTTCACCTTCCTCGGATACATCGGGGGTCTCTCTTGTCGAAGGCACCGAAGGCCTAGCTTGCCTTTTGCCTTTGTTCAGGGCAGGCCCGGTTGTAGTGACGCTATGAGGGAGACATATTCAGCGACCTTCCGCCAACAACCCAAATTTTGAAAGCGATTTGTTGGAGATGATGGATTTGATGTCCCGATCTACTACGGGAACAGCTCGAATAGCTTCGATGGCCTTAGATTACCCGGAGCCTTTGGGACGTGGGCTAATACCTGTAAAAATCGAGAAAAGGTTTAGAAAGGATGCACTTCCTGCCACATACAACTATTGATCTAGAAAAGGAACTTACTCCCTTCCAGCCATCTCCTTGCAAAACCAGGGGGCAGCGCACATAAAACCATTCCTGTTTATATAGGGCAAATTTGCTCCACACCCCTGTTAAGATTTGGCACTTGGAATATGGCTCGAGGAATAGGAAGGATGGGCTGTCGGACCGTCTCTTGAAGCGATATATATATCGGATATCACCGGGAGTGGGTAGTCTGAACAGAACACTCATGAAAAGAATACACGTGCCATAGATGAACGCGTGACTGTTGGGATGTAACAGTGCTGAAGCGATCTCCATATACTGCAGCACATCACGAAGGAAGGAGTTGAAAGGTGGCATGCTACCGACCCAGCACATAAATTTGTTGCAAGCCGTATACCCAGCTGGGGGCAGATGAGGACGATCTTGTCCCGATGGAACCAGCACGTCGTCAAAAGGGATTCCATGGATTGAGCATAGTCGGCGAAGAGCATTTTCATTGATTCTCGAAGCTTGAGGATCGACCAGATTGTCTAGGATAATTGCTGCATCTATGGCATCAGGAGCCAAGTCAATATTTGCAGTCGTTGGACTCGGGATATTTTGTGCAGGAGTCATCGATGGATTCGAAGTTTCCACTACTTCCTGTCGTGAACTTGGCCCAGGTTTATCTGAAACTGTGGCGGAGCTCGATTTTCTAGACATCCTCAACAAACGCCGAATTTGAGTAAACACCTGTTTGAACTATACTTGAAAGACAATGCATATTAGATATAATGACAAAAGTACTCCCCCGTGTGGTGTGTGGACTAGTGCAATCATTTAAGTATAAGTGTGAAAGAATTAAATATTTAAAGACTGATGAAGTGTAATGGAGCATTAAATCGTCATCTTCGAAGACCGTCATTGCTGACCATCTCCGAGAGCTTATTTTATGATTCAACTGTAATGGTTTGGAAGCCAGACTATGGCATCACAGAGTGTGGAGGCTATATGTCTGTTTTTGATCAGTTGAGGTTGCATTAAATAATGTTCAAGTCATGGGGTAGGTAGTTAAGTTAAGTTTTGGAGTTAATGTGCTCTGTTACTTGTCATCGATCGTTATTCAGTGCTTGGTTGTAGGGGCGTATTGGACACACGAATGTTATGTTTAAATAGGAATAGTCCTGATTGTGAATGCTAATTAGCTGTCCTATGGAGAGACCGACCATCCATACCTCCCTTTCTTCCTAACTATACCGAACTTCTACCCTTAACGACCGAACGGTCTACGGGGGGTATACCAAACCACACTCGCTCGGTATACCGAACCTACTTCGTGGTCTCTAACCGGACCGTAACAATATCCTCAAGTGGTTAAACGTCACTCTCTCCCTCAGCACCGAATGACTCCCTCATTCAAAATACCGACCTACTCCACCAGACCTTGACCGACCCACAGTGACGCGCAACCTCACCTAACCACAATTTCACACCCTCAATGTGACAGAGCCACTCATTTTCTCTTAACACTAAAACTGGTCCCCCTTGGAACTACCCACCCTTGTCAGGTTCTCCGACCTAGCCCTGTGCCAAAGGCCTATCGTTTATGCTCCCTAACACTCCACGTCTTCGGCCTCAAGCCTAAGGCTACACTATTTCTCTCTGTGACCCTTAAACGAACTCCAGTCCTAAAACATGACCTCCACTGTAGTCCTTTCCTCTTCGCCATCTCCTACCAAACTTGTAGATTCGAACTCGGAACGAGGCTCTAGACCTAGATAAGTGGATTGGACGAAGGATTCATACCTATGAGAAAATCTTGAAACTCGTAGCGGTTGTAGGGCTAAGGGTTGGAAGTTATCCGAATTGATCAGCTGCGGGAACTTTGATGTTAGAGAACTAGGTTTGGAAAAGAGGAGAAGGGATTAACTAGCAGATGATAGCCGGAAGAGAAGGGGTTCGTTGGTTTGTGAAAGAGGAATGGAGGTAAGAAGAAGAGAGAGAAGCAGAGGCCCGGGTTTTTTATATCTGGTGAGTGAGAAAGGCCAACATGCCTTAACCGATAGAACTGGTCAATGTATCAGAATAGGACAAAGAAGGGGGGCGAAGTTCAAACCGACCGTGTGGATCGGTATGCCGAACGACCTTTTATCTTGAAACAGTAGCGAACCAGTGAAGTAGCATATATACTTATATGAATTCACGTGTGTACATGTGTAAGCCTGAAAAGCAAAGATAACCGCTAATTCAAAGCGCGTCATGTTGGTTCACACGATGCACTTTGGGGGGCAAATTTTACCCGGTTGCTTGGCCCGGCTACGAGAGGCAAACTGTTGAGTGCCGTCCGGAATGCAAGTGTCGTTCGACCTAGGTGCGTCGCTCGACATCCTTCCTTCAAATGCCGTCGCTTGGCATCCTTCCTTCAAACGCCATCGCTCGGCATCCTTTGTTCGACCATCATCGCTCGGCTAAAGGAAAGAGGTTGAAGGAGCATAGTGCATGCCGCTCGGCACAGAAGGGTTCAACCCAAATGAACATGACATAATATTCTAGAATGCATCACTCGGTCGAGGGAGTAAAGCCATACAGCAAAGTCTACCGTTCGGCCAACTTCACTCGGCACACGCCTTGTTCGGTCAATACAGTTCGGCAAGCACCATTTGGCAAAGCCTCGCTCGGTCAATGTCGCCCAGCAAGCTTCGTTTGGCCAACGTTGTTCAGCAACCCTCGTTCGGCCAATACGGCTCGGCATGGGTGGTTCGGTCAAGGAAGCGCGGACACATGTCGCTCGGCTTAGACGATCGGGGCATGTCACTCGGTGTGGAAGGCTCGTTATACATCGTTCGGTGCATTCTAGAGAAGTTGGTAGGTTGTCAGGCATACAACAACGTGAAGCAACCGGCATGAATTCGCTTCGAGTCAACCTGCTATTTGCTTCGGGGCTCCTGAAGGTTTTCTTTGAGTCACTTGATAATCGGCCAGACATTTCGCGGCCGACATTTCTCGTTCGACATGACTCGCTCGACATGCCTGGCTTGGTGCGTAGAAGTCACCTACTGTGGGCTGAGATACCTTTTCCCTGGGCCCGTGAGGGAAGTCCAGCCTATCTTCGCCTATAAATAGAGGGGCAGGGGCGCAGTGAAAGGGGACCTTTTTTCGAGAGCTTGGGGGACACTCTGGCATTTTTCTACGTTAACTTCCTTCTAATAAGGACTTGTATTCAAGCTATTTGTCTATGGATAGTATCTGTATTCGAGTACTAAAGGAAAGCAATAAAGATTAAACTAAAAGTGGACGTAGGCAATTACGCCGAACCACTATAAATCTGGTGTTCAAGTTTTTGCAGTTAATTTTGCATACCTTCCTCTATTTTAATTTTCTATCTTCATTAATCTCTCTACACAAATCTTTCTTTGGGTGTTAGTGACCAACTTTGGTGCTAACAATATGTATACATATATGAACAAAATAAATTTATTTTAATACATATATAAAAAAATTATTCAACAAATGTTGACGGTAATAACATATATGGATTCGTGATAACAATATACCATATATGCATACATATAACATGATAAACATTTATATACGCATATATAAAAATGTTAATAAGGATTTTACCTTATCAAAAGCCTTATTGACACATCTTGTAATGCTGAATCAAATCATTCAATGAATCAAGTCATGAATCCATAAAGTGCAACTAGTTTGAATGCAGCTACCTTTGGTGTATGAATTTGATTTAGTATTTAGAAGCTTGAATTTTGTGGAGGAGAGGGGAAATATAGGTTGGCCTTGCTGGTCTAGAATGGAGTGAAAGGGAGAAGCGACAAGAATGAGGGTTGGAGGAAAATAAATAGCAAGAGTTAAGAAGTGAAAAGTAAATCCATCTTTTTTGAAAGTAAAAGATCTATGGTATATAATAGCCTAACTTAAGTTGTGAAATAGGATCTCTAAAATGGCTAAAACAACTACATTACTAGCTAGCAGATAGAAATATGTAATGCAGTAAATAAAGTAATAGAGTGCTCCGAGATTTATCCTCATTCGGACAACTCGTCCTACGTATAGCCTGATGTGCACGTAAATGTGCATACTTTTACATCCATATTTATTCTATTTTTTATTTAAATAAATGTCATAATTGTGTATTTTAATGTTTAAAACCAAATTTCAAATATGCTTTCAAGTCATCGTTCATGCATCAATGTGGGAGTAAAATAGTAATTTTGTGCAAGAATTAATTTTGAGAATATTTATTTGCACATTTATTTTTAAATGTAGGAAATTTGGATGGAAATATGAAGAGGCTTTCATGTATTCATGCATGCACAAGAGAAGAAGGCAAATAAAGATGGAAATAAATCAACTCATGCATCATGGAGGACCCTACCTACCCACTTACCTTAATCTACAATTAGGAGCTAATGCACAAGTTAGTGGAGGTTAAAGTTACATGCACACTTAATGGAGGATAAATTCATGCTAATGATAACTTGGTGGCCACACTTCCTAAAGGGTATTTTGGGAAGCCCCTAAAATATGGATTAGGGTTTTATGCATGTACAAACAACCCTCTTATGTTCATGTAATGGATCTTTTAATCACTTATCATATTAGAATGCAAGTTGTAGCCTCAAATTAAAAGAGCAATAAAAATGGTTTCCTAAGCCTCTTCATTTTCTACTTGCTCTTATTTTATGCTTACATGTTCTATTATGTTTATTTTTATTTATATGCTCACTTTTCTTTCATGTTAGTAGATTAGCTTTCTTTTCTATGCACTTAGTTTAATTTTATTTTATGCAAGTATATTAGTTCTCTTTTTATTTTTCATTAGCTTGCATTTCCTTCTTTTATTTTCTATGTCTAAATTTGCATGTGTTGAAATGATAACACAAATGAGTAGCCAAACCCCTTCAATTTAGGGGTGATGAAGCTCTCTAAAATTATGTAAATTCAACATATTGTGTGATTTATCCCACATATCCACTTCATTAACTTCCCACATATCCCCACTATTCAACCCTCCCACCACTACTGTTACACTACTGCCTCAAACTCTCTGCCACAACTACAATACAGTGCACACCCTTCTCACTGTCTAGCTTACAAGCCACTGCACATCAACTGTCAATAACCCCTTCCTCTGTCATCCCCTCTACAGCCACATCAAACATTTCTTCCAACATACAATTCATCACCAACATACAATTCATCACCAACATACAATTCACCGACATACAATACACACTTCCCCTACCTCCTACCTTCAAAACTGCCATAGACATTCCATCAAACTACAACAATCTGCCTGCACTGACATACTCTAACCACTACCATCATAAACCGTCAATCACCATACTTTTCTTACCACACTTCTTACTGCCTTTTCCCTCTTCAACCACATCTTCCTTACCTAATGCACTGCCTTCGAACATATTGCAATACAGCCACTTCAGCTACAAACCATCCACTATTCCCAAGCTCCATCATGAAATCGCCTTCACCCGAAAATCAAACCCACTACCATTGCAACACTCAACGACCTCAACACCTCACCACCATTCATGTTCCTCCAACCATAAGCTTCAAGCGCCTCGAACCAAATCAGAAACCAACAACCATCGCAGACCGAAGCCTCCATCACAACCACAAACCGACATCAACTCCAGCAAATCCACAACCTGTAATCGCCTCGAACCCTCTACTCGCGACTTGTTTATCGAATTTGATTTCAACGAAATTGGAATTGAATTTGGGGAAATTTTGAACGCGTTCGATTGTGTTGTGAATTTAAGAGACCGAAATTTTGTTTTGTTACCATATAGTTGCGAGTCTGGGTATCTTGTTGGGCTGGACATTAATTTTTTTTGTTTAAGTTAGTTTGTTTAAGTTTTTTTTAGTTAGTTTATTTAAGTATTTTTTCTTCTATTACAAAAAAAATATTTTTGTTTTTTTGGTTGAGTTAGATTGTTTTTAAGTTTTCCTTTTGCTTTCTAAAAAAATTCACTTGCTTTTAAACAACACACACACACACACACACACACACATATATATATATATATTCGTTGTCTACTCCTTTTTAGGTTGCCAAAGCAGATAAGAAAAAACAACTACCGCTCTGCTTGCCAAATAAATTGCTTTCTTATAATAAAAAATCGCCGCTAAGAAAATAATAAATTGCTAATAATCTGCACGCTCTGGTATCATGTTTTAATCTCCAGTTTTATTTTAATTGCATTGTTGGTTGCTTACATTTGCACTTATATATATAAACAAAATTTCAAAAATTCAAAAAATTCAAAAACAAAAACAAATATCATTATAGTTGCATTGTTAAATCACGTTTAATTTATGCTTTGCATTCATCTCATCTTGTTTTTATTTTCTAAGGGCAACAACCAAATCCATATAAGGTGGGGGATTTCATCACCCCTTCCGTGGCCCACAAATTGCATTTCATTCTAGAAATTGACTAATAATAACGGTTAGACTTCAGACTTAAGGGAGTCGCGAGCTCACTTAGGGCTTAATTGTATCTTAACAGTTCTCTTCTTTGAATAATTTTATTTCTTGGTGTCTAGGCTACGGCAGAGCAATAATTAGTTATAAATGTTACGGTGATTCATAAATATTATATTGATTGTTTCTCTGAAGGTACTTAAACCTTCGGCTGCATTGCTACGGTGATTCGTGGTGCACCAATAACTCCTGCCCGTTACCTGGCTAAGAAATATTTTGTTGGATTAAGACAAAGTGTGATTATACAATTTTGGGTTAGGACCTATTAAGGACAGAAAATTGTAATTGAGTCCTTTGCATTCATTCAGTTGCATTAGTTCATGCATATTTTTAAAAAAAAGAAAAAAAATCTCAAAATCCAAAACAAAAAAATTTGTAAATTTGACTTACTTAGATTTTAAAAAAAAAATCCAAAACAAAAAAAAAGTTTTAAATCTTTTCCTTTGAAAATTTTCAATCAAAATCAAAAATCCAAAAAAATGAATATAATCTTTTCAAAAACAAAAAAAATCTTAAAAAAACTAGTATTTTACATTTGAAAATCCAAAAAAAATGTTGAGTTAATTTTTTTTAGAAAAACAAAATTAAAAAAAAAAAGAGAAATAATATTTTCAAAAACAAAAAAAGAAAAAAAAAAGAGTAAAAACATATAAAAAAGGATTTTTTTTTGAAAATCCATTAAAAAAAACAAAACAAAAAAATCTAATCTCTCTTTTGAAAAAAATAAATTCTTTTTGGTAAATATTTTTCCCTTAAAAAAATATATATATAAATAAAACCAAAAACAATTTCTCACTTCACCTTGCTTCTTTCTCTTAAATTCGATTCTAACTTCTTTCTCTTCTTAACTTTTACTTGTGCATGAGTACTTGGACTCGTGACACTCCTACGAATACTTGGATTCGAGACCCTTCAACAAATCGTTTAACCCAATGTAACGTATCGGGTTTTGCCCGCTCAAAAATCAACATCCGTACTTCACATTGTACTAGAATGCCGCAGATTCGACCGTTCAAATCCGATTTGCCGGAGCTATAACACAATTAAGTAAATAACACAGCGGAAGAAAAGAATAATACATTGATATACAATATCTGATACAACAGAGTGATACAATGAATATAAATATACATCAGAGATAATACAACAAATATCAGAGATACAAGAAATAGCAGCGGAAAAGAAAATGATAACACCAGCAGCAGATAGAATATTTCCAATAGAGTGCTCCAATCCATAGCTAGCTCCAGATAATCTACTCAACCTGAATATCTGAAAGAACCCAACTCTAGACTGCCCGTGTGGAAAATAGTGGGCACCCAGAGTTTAGGAAGGGAACAATAAACTCCGGATCAGTCATGGGACTGGTGTGAGCAACAAAAACAGTTTATCTTTAAACAACAACAAAAGGTTTTAAACATTGAAATCCGCAATGCTTTTGGAAAATGAAACTACCATAAGACCTCCCGCCACACACACAATGCAAACGCAGAATTGGAGGAGATTTCTTCTTACGATAGTCAAAGATGCTTACTACGCAAATCATTGGATTATTATTATTAGTGCATAGTGAAGAAAACATTTCGAAAGTATAATATTAATCTTAGCCAGCATAGACATTTCAAACTATGCCTACTATAGCTACCATCCAAACAGTGGGGCGCCACCATAAGTGAATGGCAGGTTCTACAACTAAAACTGTACAAGTTCCGTATTGGAGAAATGGATTTGCCAACAAATGGTCAGGCTAAGGAACTTCCTTCCGCCGCATGGGAACGCCTCTGGCGGGACGCCCCGAGAGACAAACTGCTCTCTGCCAACAAGGCCGGGTTACCCCTGTAACAGGTAACTCACGAATATGCCACCTCCCGGTCCTTTGGGACCTTTATCCGAGCTCGGTATCCAACATCACACATCATAAAGAAAGTGTATCCACATGAGTAAGTATCTGGGCTCCATACCATGATACCACCCCTTTCCAGAAGGAAATGACATACCCTAAAGGGCGCGACCCTCATAACCTTGCCGCAACGATCCTGTTTCGACCATTTCCGGGTTGTGAGGCCCTGACGAAGTCTCGTCCACAAAGCTACGCTTTGTCACAAAGCCATGCTTTGGGTCAACAGATGATCAACCTATGATCACAAAGATAAATGATCAAACAAATGATCATATCACGAATGATCAAACGCTGATCATCACACAGCTACACTCAGCATGTCACATTACCAAATTGGGATATATTGCTGATAAATTTCAACTACATAACCTCTGAGCTCGTACGTCTCAGAGAAGGGTGTTAAGCTAAGAGAATGAATTCTCCGCCACCAACAGAAATGTATTTGAAAGAAATCGGCTTTATATCTCAAAGTGTAATGTCAGACATGTATCCATACAAGTCTGTTCCGGGTTCGAACAGAACCGAAGGCACTTCTCACGAAGCCCTTGCAATTCCGGATAATTTCCAATCACGTCCGGACTTCCCATCACAAAGGGTGCTAAAATCTCTATACCGGGGACCAGTCGATGCAGAGACATTCGATGAGTTGTCCTTTCGTTTTTTAAAATATCCGGTCTTCACCACCGGTCTTCAAATGCTATCCATATACGACGTATCAGTATTCGGAACGGGTTATATGACACAAAGGTCCTCTCCCGGCTAAACCGAATAATGAGCGCGATATTCAAAAACATATGGATATTGGGATTTCAATTAAGTCACAACTTATTACCCAAAACTTTTCTTTCAAATGGTTTAAACAAAATACCATTTTCCAATCTTTAAACAAAAAGATTCATTTTAACCACCTTCAACGGTTTAACAATTTCCACACTTTAATCTTTTAAACAAAAGATTCATTCACAGATTTTCCAAATTTATTTCCCTTTCAATTTGATTAACTCGTTAAATCTTCAAATCAAAGATTTAACTTACAGTTTTCAAAACAATTCCATTTCAAATGGTTTAACAAATCATTATTTTTAAATCTGTTAAAAATAAACAGATTCAGTTCATGGTTTTCAAAAAGAATTCATTCATAACTTAGAAACCATTTTTCAATTCAATCTTGAAATTCCTTTAACTAAATTGAAATTTCATTTCTTATATGAAAACTTTTATTCTTTGGAAAACAACAGTTTTCATTTTGGAAACCTGATTCATTTATACAAGTTAAAGTTCTTGGGTTAAATCCAAATTCTCAAGACTATACTTTTAAAATGGGTTAACTTCATATAAACACATTTAAATCATCTTTAATCAAAATTTCCAATCATTGAATTCAATTCTAAATATTGAATTCAAATTCAAATTAAATTATTTAAATTGGAAATTTTACCAAGTTATTCAAAATAACTTTCATCTTAAAAACTCCATTTCAAAAGCTTTAACATTTAACCCAAATTCATTTCCAAAATCAATTGAAATTAAAATTTCAATTTCAAAAACATTAAATTTAAATTATCTGTGACTTAACCGATTTCCACGTGAAATCCATATTTGTGTGTGTATAAGTGTAGTCCAGGGGTTTTACACACAATAGTGCAACATCAATCATCACAGATTAAAACACAACAATATAGTTGATAAGCGATATAAACTATAACACTTATCGTTCATTCACAGATTACAGATATATAAATATCACAGATAATAATTTACATCACAAGTAAAAACACAAATCAGGGTATATCACAAATCATCACATATCAGGGATATCAAACAATCAAATCATCAAATAGAATTCAAACATTCATAAGTAAGATCAATTAATCCTTTGATTAATTTTAAGTCAGATTAGTTACTTATGAATAAATTACTAATCCTGGTTAATTAACATTAATTAATTTCAATTTTATTTAAATAAATAAATCTTTAATAATAAATTAATTAGCCTCAATTAATAAATTAATTAACTATTATTTAATTAATTCTCCTTAATTTTTTTTATTAAGTAATTAACAATTTACGATTAATTATCTAAATTAATTAATCTAATTAATTATCAAAATTTATCACATAAATTTGATTACTTAATGGATTTCTAGTTAATTAACAATTTAACTAATAACATTTCTTTAATTACTTTCTTAAGAAATTTTCTTAGGTTTAAATCATCGTTAATTATTTCTAATCAACTTAATTTATTAATTTATAAATAAAATAAATCATTCTTAAGTTAATTACATAATTAATTTACTTTAAATTATAAATAAATCCTTCCTTTACAATTTCAAATTCCATTTAAAATTCAAAATTCTTTTAATCCTTTAAATACTTTAAAGTTATATAAACAAGTTTAAATTTCTAAAACTTTATTTGTTTCAAACTAAATTATAAACTAGACTTGAATTTAGATTTAAACCAAATTTTAAAACTCAGTCATAATCTTTAATTTATAAATTTAGATTTTGTTTAAATTTCAGAAGCAAACAGGTTTGTGAACCTGAAGCAACACTTGACCCGAGGCAACCCCCCTGTTCTCTCGAGTAACAACCCGGGTTCCTCCCTCTTTTCCCCGCGTTCTTCCTCCACTCGTACGCTTCCTTCTTCAAATTTTTTTTTTCTTTCCAGTTAAAATCTTAAATCGACAATCCTGTTTAAGAATCTCACGCGCTCAGTTTCTCGAGGCATCTTTCCTGCTCCTTCGAGTTTCACTCGAGACAAAACCCACGAAATCTCGAGTATCATTCGAGTCGAAAATACTCGCATCCTTCCTGACACTCTACGCCACCGTGCACGTGCACGGTGGTTCGCCAACCCTCCGGCGACCCACTCCGCCTCCCACAAACTCCAATTCGTCTCGATATTAGAAATTTAAGCCCAGATTTTCGAATAAATGTGAATCGAAGAAAATGCCCTGCAGCTCGAACGCGGAACGCACATATCCCTCCGATAACCACCACGTTCAGCCACCCCACCTCACCGGAGACCAAGCCACCTTGCCTACGCCATTTCCACACCTTCCTCGACCTTCACTCCAACCCACGTGCCACTCGATCAAGGCACGGCGACGCAAACCCAAAAAAAAACAGAGCCTCAAAACATAAGAACAAAACCCTACTTTCGATCCTAACCCAAAATCTATGCATTCGAAAATTTTTCTATCATTTTTCTGGTATTGCTACATTATCAAGCTTGCTTCTCACCAAAATTCAGATTTTAAATTTGTTTGAATTAGCTGAAATTGGCAAAAGAGCAAATTCTGTTCAACAAGGTACTGCACCTTGAATACTTGCTTAAAAATCATCATTTTTATTTTAAAAATCCTACTTTTGTATGTAGATTCAAACTATATTGATGAATTGACAAATTAAAATATTTGAATTTAACATAGGAATTTGGATAACCTGTAATCAACTTTCCAGTTGATCTGCTTCTTCCAAAATTTGAAAACGAGTTTAAAAACTTTATTTATATTTGAAACTACTTATCTTGTTTAAATCACAGCCTATAATGATTGAGTGGTAATATTTAAAATTTATCACCTACTAAACTTTGTAACTACAGGCAGATCAAACAATATACAGAGCAGTGTATATATATGCACATCATTATATTCAAACTGGACTATTCACAAACCAGATTTTATATGCATCTTAATCTAGTTTAAACAACTTAAACTTTGAAATTATTGTTTACTCACAGAGCATTCAAAATATGCAAACTATACTTGTTTTTCCAGATATAAATGCAACCAAGTCAAGTTTAAAATTTTAAAAGGTTGATGTTACTCACAGTTGTTTTTCCAGAGAAAGAAAACAGAGCTTCTTTGAACAGGTTGCAAGCTGAAACTCTCCTAAATCTCTGGTTTGATCTTGAGTTGTATTGTTGATTTTTGTTTAAGTTATTAAGATGATAGTTGCTTCAGTTTTTCTTAGCTTTGAAGGAACGAAACTGAATGAAAAGATTGACATACAAAAGAACGAATTACAGGGTATGTTGTTTTTGTACAAGTGATGAGGTTGTGTTGTACAATTTCTTTACAGGGATATTTTCTTTGTTTGTAGGCTGATGAGAGAAAGTTTGGGTGCTGCATTAATTGCTTTGTACAAATATATATTTATCTATATGCATATCTTCATTTGCAAGCCATTTCACTTATTTCATTCATTTACATATACTTGCTTACTTGTTCACATACTCTCCTTTCTTCCTTCTTTTGTGGCTGAGCAGATGTTGTTGTGTACTAAGGGATATGGCATTTAATGCCTTGGTCCTTTTATGTTTACAAATATCATTTCTAGCTTTTTAAATCTATTTAGTACATCCTGCATATACACATTTTATGTTTCTTATACCTTGCTTCACGGCAGGTACATATATGAGTTCCTAAAGACTATGTACTCTATACTTTTCTTAAGTTCATTTATGTATTTTGCTTTTACAAAAAGGTGCAGCCTGGCCTTTAAATTTGTGAGCACATATATATAGTTTGTCTTGTTTAAAAGCTTATTTATTTATTACTTATTAATGTGCATTAATATATCACTTGACTAAGACATGTATTTTACATATTTATTATTATTTTTATTTTTATTTTTATTCTCAACATAACTACCAAATACTTAAGTTAATTATTGATAAGATATGTTTTATTTTATATTTCACTTAACTATAATTTATCTTTAAACCATTTATTAAAATTTAATTCAAATTCAATGTATATATATATACATTTACAAATTTACTCGTATATTACATATACATTCATATGTACACATATATACACAATATACAATATTTTTAATTTAAATGATTGATATAGAATATATTTGAATCCGGGGAAACTCGCAATCTATTTACCGTTTTATTTCACTATTTTAATTCAAAAATTCATTTAATTATTAATTTAAATCTATATAAAATCTGGGGTCGTTACAGACTTCCCCCCTTAAAAGAATTTCGTCCTCGAAATTCGCAGGCACGAAACAAAGACAGATGAAGAATGTTTCATTTAATCAAACTGAACATCTATTCTGCATTTGGCTTACCAAATCAGAATATCAAAATCAGATACGAGAACGAATCTGTTTAACACTTCAGAAGATACTCGGGTTATCCAGATCTACGAAATATGTAGTGGCATCGGTTAGTTCAAATGGAATAACTAACCATTCGTAGAATATATCCGGACCCAAAGAATAGATAGATATATGGATACGATTTCAAAAATTTTAGTTTAGAACTAAAGTATACCTATCAACCATAGCAATCAAAACAATCAATACATCCAAACAAACAATTCTGGCCTATCTGGAGTTTATTGTCCCATATTGATATATCGAATCTTCTTTCTGGATCTACCAGAAACTATCGAAGAATTCAGAAAAGATGACGAACAAAAGAGATTGATAGAGAAAAGATTGCTTCCTTATTGTTACAGGGTATTGACCATTTATAATTGTATTCCCCTGTCCTCTATCTCATCCTCTTCTTGCACTCATACTCACTATCAGTGGATAGTAAGAGAATTTACTGAGGCATTCGAACGGATATCTGAGAATTACTCATTCTAGAGTTTACTTCACTCTATCTCTAATGAGCTACTTAATGTGTTATACTCCTGAGCTAAAGTTCAACCTTAGCTCTGATACCAAATGTAACGTATCGTGTTTTGCCCGCTCAAAAATCAACATCCGTACTTCACATTGTACTAGAATGCCGCAGATTCGACCGTTCAAATCCGATTCGCCGGAGCTATAACACAATTAAGTAAATAACACAGCGGAAGAAAAGAATAATACATTGATATACAATATCTGATACAACAGAGTGATACAATGAATATAAATATACATCAAAGATAATACAACAAATATCAGAGATACAAGAAATAGCAGCGGAAAAGAAAATGATAACACCAGCAGCAGATAGAATATTTCCAATAGAGTGCTCCAATCCATAGCTAGCTCCAGATAATCTACTCAACCTGAATATCTGAAAGAACCCAACTCTAGACTGCCCGTGTGGAAAATAGTGGGCACCCAGAGTTTAGGAAAGGAACAATAAACTCCGGATCAGTCATGGGACTGGTGTGAGCAACAAAAACAGTTTATCTTTAAACAACAACAAAAGGTTTTAAACATTGAAATCCGCAATGCTTTTGGAAAATGAAACTACCATAAGACCTCCCGCCACACACACAATGCAAACGCAGAATTGGAGGAGATTTCTTCTTATGATAGTCAAAGATGCTTACTACGCAAATCATTGGATTATTATTATTAGTGCATAGTGAAGAAAACATTTCGAAAGTATAATATTAATCTTAGCCAGCATAGACATTTCGAACTATGCCTACTATAGCTACCATCCAAACAGTGGGGCGCCACCATAAGTGAATGGCAGGTTCTACAACTAAAACCGTACAAGTTCCGTATTGGAGAAATGGATTTGCCAACAAATGGTCAGGCTAAGGAACTTCCTTCCGCCGCATGGGAACGCCTCTGGCGGGACGCCCCGAGAGACAAACTGCTCTCTGCCAACAAGGCCGGGTTACCCCTGTAACAGGTAACTCACGAATATGCCACCTCCCGGTCCTTTGGGACCTTTATCCGAGCTCGGTATCCAACATCACACATCATAAAGAAAGTGTATCCACATGAGTAAGTATCTGGGCTCCATACCATGATACCACCCCTTTCCAGAAGGAAATGACATACCCTAAAGGGCGCGACCCTCATAACCTTGCCGCAACGATCCTGTTTCGACCATTTCCGGGTTGTGAGGCCCTGACGAAGTCTCGTCCACAAAGCTACGCTTTGTCACAAAGCCATGCTTTGGGTCAACAGATGATCAACCTATGATCACAAAGATAAATGATCAAACAAATGATCATATCACGAATGATCAAACGCTGATCATCACACAGCTACACTCAGCATGTCACATTACCAAATTGGGATATATTGCTGATAAATTTCAACTACATAACCTCTGAGCTCGTACGTCTCAGAGAAGGGTGTTAAGCTAAGAGAATGAATTCTCCGCCACCAACAGAAATGTATTTGAAAGAAATCGGCTTTATATCTCAAAGTGTAATATCAGACATGTATCCATACAAGTCTGTTCCGGGTTCGAACAGAACCGAAGGCACTTATCACGAAGCCCTTGCAATTCCGGATAATTTCCAATCACGTCCGGACTTCCCATCACAAAGGGTGCTAGAATCTCTATACCGGGGACCAGTCGATGCAGAGACATTCGATGAGTTGTCCTTTCGTTTTTTAAAATATCCGGTCTTCACCACCGGTCTTCAAATGCTATCCATATACGACGTATCAGTATTCGGAACGGGTTATATGACACAAAGGTCCTCTCCCGGCTAAACCGAATAATGAGCGCGATATTCAAAAACATATGGATATTGGGATTTCAATTAAGTCACAAATTATTACCCAAAACTTTTCTTTCAAATGGTTTAAACAAAATACCATTTTCCAATCTTTAAACAAAAAGATTCATTTTAACCACCTTCAACGGTTTAACAATTTCCACACTTTAATCTTTTAAACAAAAGATTCATTCACAGATTTTCCAAATTTATTTCCCTTTCAATTTGATTAACTCGTTAAATCTTCAAATCAAAGATTTAACTTACAGTTTTCAAAACAATTCCATTTCAAATGGTTTAACAAATCATTATTTTTAAATCTGTTAAAAATAAACAGATTCAGTTCATGGTTTTCAAAAAGAATTCATTCATAACTTAGAAACCATTTTTCAATTCAATCTTGAAATTCCTTTAACTAAATTGAAATTTCATTTCTTATATGAAAACTTTTATTCTTTGGAAAACAACAGTTTTCATTTTGGAAACCTGATTCATTTATACAAGTTAAAGTTCTTGGGTTAAATCCAAATTCTCAAGACTATACTTTTAAAATGGGTTAACTTCATATAAACACATTTAAATCATCTTTAATCAAAATTTCCAATCATTGAATTCAATTCTAAATATTGAATTCAAATTCAAATTAAATTATTTAAATTGGAAATTTTACCAAGTTATTCAAAATAACTTTCATCTTAAAAACTCCATTTCAAAAGCTTTAACATTTAACCCAAATTCATTTCCAAAATCAATTGAAATTAAAATTTCAATTTCAAAAACATTAAATTTAAATTATCTGTGACTTAACCGATTTCCACGTGAAATCCATATTTGTGTGTGTATAAGTATAGTCCAGGGGTTTTACACACAATAGTGCAACATCAATCATCACAGATTAAAACACAACAATATAGTTGATAAGCGATATAAACTATAACACTTATCGTTCATTCACAGATTACAGATATATAAATATCACAGATAATAATTTACATCACAAGTAAAAACACAAATCAGGGTATATCACAAATCATCACATATCAGGGATATCAAACAATCAAATCATCAAATAGAATTCAAACATTCATAAGTAAGATCAATTAATCCTTTGATTAATTTTAAGTCAGATTAGTTACTTATGAATAAATTACTAATCCTGGTTAATTAACATTAATTAATTTCAATTTTATTTAAATAAATAAATCTTTAATAATAAATTAATTAGCCTCAATTAATAAATTAATTAACTATTATTTAATTAATTCTCCTTAATTTTTTTTATTAAGTAATTAACAATTTACGATTAATTATCTAAATTAATTAATCTAATTAATTATCAAAATTTATCACATAAATTTGATTACTTAATGGATTTCTAGTTAATTAACAATTTAACTAATAACATTTCTTTAATTACTTTCTTAAGAAATTTTCTTAGGTTTAAATCATCGTTAATTATTTCTAATCAACTTAATTTATTAATTTATAAATAAAATAAATCATTCTTAAGTTAATTACATAATTAATTTACTTTAAATTATAAATAAATCCTTCCTTTACAATTTCAAATTCCATTTAAAATTCAAAATTCTTTTAATCCTTTAAATACTTTAAAGTTATATAAACAAGTTTAAATTTCTAAAACTTTATTTGTTTCAAACTAAATTATAAACTAGACTTGAATTTAGATTTAAACCAAATTTTAAAACTCAGTCATAATCTTTAATTTATAAATTTAGATTTTGTTTAAATTTCAGAAGCAAACAGGTTTGTGAACCTGAAGCAACACTTGACCCGAGGCAACCCCCCTGTTCTCTCGAGTAACAACCCGGGTTCCTCCCTCTTTTCCCCGCGTTCTTCCTCCACTCGTACGCTTCCTTCTTCAATTTTTTTTTTCTTTCCAGTTAAAATCTTAAATCGACAATCCTGTTTAAGAATCTCACGCGCTCAGTTTCTCGAGGCATCTTTCCTGCTCCTTCGAGTTTCACTCGAGACAAAACCCACGAAATCTCGAGTATCATTCGAGTCGAAAATACTCGCATCCTTCCTGACACTCTACGCCACCGTGCACGTGCACGGTGGTTCGCCAACCCTCCGGCGACCCACTCCGCCTCCCACAAACTCCAATTCGTCTCGATATTAGAAATTTAAGCCCAGATTTTCGAATAAATGTGAATCGAAGAAAATGCCCTGCAGCTCGAACGCGGAACGCACATATCCCTCCGATAACCACCACGTTCAGCCACCCCACCTCACCGGAGACCAAGCCACCTTGCCTACGCCATTTCCACACCTTCCTCGACCTTCACTCCAACCCACGTGCCACTCGATCAAGGCACGGCGACGCAAACCCAAAAAAAAAACAGAGCCTCAAAACATAAGAACAAAACCCTACTTTCGATCCTAACCCAAAATCTATGCATTCGAAAATTTTTCTATCATTTTTCTGGTATTGCTACATTATCAAGCTTGCTTCTCACCAAAATTCAGATTTTAAATTTGTTTGAATTAGCTGAAATTGGCAAAAGAGCAAATTCTGTTCAACAAGGTACTACACCTTGAATACTTGCTTAAAAATCATCATTTTTATTTTAAAAATCCTACTTTTGTATGTAGATTCAAACTATATTGATGAATTGACAAATTAAAATATTTGAATTTAACATAGGAATTTGGATAACCTGTAATCAACTTTCCAGTTGATCTGCTTCTTCCAAAATTTGAAAACGAGTTTAAAAATTTTATTTATATTTGAAACTACTTATCTTGTTTAAATCACAGCCTATAATGATTGAGTGGTAATATTTAAAATTTATCACCTACTAAACTTTGTAACTACAGGCAGATCAAACAATATACAGAGCAGTGTATATATATGCACATCATTATATTCAAACTGGACTATTCACAAACCAGATTTTATATGCATCTTAATCTAGTTTAAACAACTTAAACTTTGAAATTATTGTTTACTCACAGAGCATTCAAAATATGTAAACTATACTTGTTTTTCCAGATATAAATGCAACCAAGTCAAGTTTAAAATTTTAAAAGGTTGATGTTACTCACAGTTGTTTTTCCAGAGAAAGAAAACAGAGCTTCTTTGAACAGGTTGCAAGCTGAAACTCTCCTAAATCTCTGGTTTGATCTTGAGTTGTATTGTTGATTTTTGTTTAAGTTATTAAGATGATAGTTGCTTCAGTTTTTCTTAGCTTTGAAGGAACGAAACTGAATGAAAAGATTGACATACAAAAGAACGAATTACAGGGTATGTTGTTTTTGTACAAGTGATGAGGTTGTGTTGTACAATTTCTTTACAGGGATATTTTCTTTGTTTGTAGGCTGATGAGAGAAAGTTTGGGTGCTGCATTAATTGCTTTGTACAAATATATATTTATCTATACGCATATCTTCATTTGCAAGCCATTTCACTTATTTCATTCATTTACATATACTTGCTTACTTGTTCACATACTCTCCTTTCTTCCTTCTTTTGTGGCTGAGCAGATGTTGTTGTGTACTAAGGGATATGGCATTTAATGCCTTGGTCCTTTTATGTTTACAAATATCATTTCTAGCTTTTTAAATCTATTTAGTACATCCTGCATATACACATTTTATGTTTCTTATACCTTGCTTCACGGCAGGTACATATATGAGTTCCTAAAGACTATGTACTCTATACTTTTCTTAAGTTCATTTATGTATTTTGCTTTTACAAAAAGGTGCAGCCTGGCCTTTAAATTTGTGAGCACATATATATAGTTTGTCTTGTTTAAAAGCTTATTTATTTATTACTTATTAATGTGCATTAATATATCACTTGACTAAGACATGTATTTTACATATTTATTATTTTTTTTATTTTTATTTTTATTCTCAACATAACTACCAAATACTTAAGTTAATTATTGATAAGATATGTTTTATTTTATATTTCACTTAACTATAATTTATCTTTAAACCATTTATTAAAATTTAATTCAAATTCAATGTATATATATATACATTTACAAATTTACTCGTATATTACATATACATTCATATGTACACATATATACACAATATACAATATTTTTAATTTAAATGATTGATATAGAATATATTTGAATCAGGGGAAACTCGCAATCTATTTACCGTTTTATTTCACTATTTTAATTCAAAAATTCATTTAATTATTAATTTAAATCTATATAAAATCCGGGGTCGTTACAGTTTAACCCGAACAAACGATCCTCTTGAAATGGCAAACGAAAATGCTCCTCGTACTCTTATGGACATAATCTTTCTCGATAGAGTTTCTATTCAATCTTGCATCACGTTATCCGCCCCAACGGGTAACCATTTCGAAATTACTCAAACCATATTGTCACGCTTCCATAATTTGGCAATTTTGAACACGATGACCCATACATTTTCTTGACGAAATTCGAACAAGTTTGCGCAACCATGAAACTCCAACAACTTTCTGATGACGGAATCAAACTTCGATTAATTCCATTTGCTCTTACAGATTATGCTGAAAAATGGTTGTACAACTTACCATCTAACTCGATTAAAACTTGGGAAGAATTTGTGAAAGTTTTCTTAAAAAAGTTTTACCCCTTGGAGAAAACAACTAAAATCCGAAACGAAATCGTAAATTTTCATCAATTCAGGGGTAAACCATTTGAAAAATATTTTGAAAGATTTAAAGAGCTCTTGATAAAATGTCCACACCATAACTTCGAAAAATGGATGCTTTGCCAAATCCTATACGATGGACTTGAAAACAGCTCACGAACCAAGCTAGAATCTATGTGCCAAGGCAAATTTCTCGCCCAACATCATGACGATGCTTGGCAATTTCTTAAAAACCTAGCCAAAAAATCGTCCCAATGGGAACGTTCTAATGAAAAATCAATTTACTCACGATTGAGTGCACACTCGATAGGATCATCTTTTGCTTTGGAAGCTAAAATCAACGCAATGATTAAAAAATTCGACAACGCTTTCTCATCAAACCAAATAAATCAAGCTTTTGTGTTATAAATGCAACGATCCGAGTCACATAGCCGATCAGTGCCCTTACTCGATAGAACAACTAAACGCTTTCAACAAGGTGAAGAATAACCCGTTGTCTCCAATGTACAATCCTGGTTGGAGAAATCATCTGAATTTTGCATGGAACCAAAATAATCCCAACATGAATTTGGTTCGTCCCAATTTTCAAGCATTTTCGAATAATGCTTCGAATCCTCCCTTTCAGCCTAATCATTTTCAACCAAACTTTGCGGGTCCGTCTCAAAGTCAACCGCAACAACAAAACTTTGTTGCCTCTCCCCAAGAAGATAAACGATTGAGTTCTCTTGAAAAAAGTCTTGAAACGTTGGCTAAAGCAATGACTCAAAGCCTCCAATCAAACAATAACTTGCAAAATTTATTGACCTCGTACATGCGGAATACGAGTCAATCGATTGCAAAACCATCTGTAAGTGAACGTGAACGAGGCACATTCTCAAGCTAGCCTGTTCCAAATCCCAGAAATCAAACCACTAATTCGAATCAAGCCCATGTTGTTCAAGATAGCAACGTAACACAATTGAATGCTATCACAACTCTACATTTCGGTAAACAAATCGATAATCAAGTCGTTAATCCAAACGATTTACCGGAAACCTCTCTCGACACTTCTAAAACAACAAACAAATCTAAACAAAACGTGGAGCCAAACACCGAATCAAATGCCAATCAAAATTCTTCTTCTACTCAAGTAAACCCGCCTACTGAGTATCGTGTTCCATTTCCACATCGTCTTCGACCCAAGAAACACTCGGACCAAATGGAAAAGATGTCGGAAATTTTTAAACAAGTGAAAGCTAACATCCTGCTTCTTGACATCGTTCAACGAGTCCCAATCTATGCTAAATTTCTTAAGGACTTGTGTACTCAAAAGCGACACACTCAAGTGCCCAAAAAAGTCTTCTTAGCGGCCAGTTTGAGTAAGTCTTGTCCCAATCCATTCCCATTAAATACAAAGATCCTGGCTGCCCCACAATCTCGTGTACAATCGAAAACAAGACGATTAACAAATGCTTGATAGACTTAGGCGCAAATGTTAATTTGATTCCATACTCTGTGTATGAACAATTAGGCGTAGGTGAGCTCAAACCAACAAAGGTCATGCTTCAATTCGCTGATCGCTCTATTAAGAAGCCCGTGGGATAAATTGAGGACGTGCTCATTAGAGTAGGGCAATTCATATTCCCCGTTGATTTTATAGTTCTCGAAACACAACCTGTTGACCAACCCTATGAGTCAAATCCCTTTGATATTGGGCCAACCATTCTTAGCCACCTCAAATGCCTTAATCAATTGTCGCAACAGTTCGATGAATTTTTTTTTGGAAACATGACTTTGGATCTTAACATTTTCAATCTTGAAAATCAATCGAATTAACCACGTGACCAAACGTTGAAAGTTAGTGCAATTCATGAAAACTTCAAAAACGAGACGATTGACCTTAACAATGAACGCGAGGTCGAGTATGAAAGATTGTTTCATGAAATCCCCAACGAGATAGAATACACGCTCTCTTTTGAATCGCTTCAAGTTGAGTCCGAATCTCAACCTAATTCTTTGATTGAGCAACCCCCAAGGTTGGACCTTAAACCCCTTCCCAATCACCTTAAGTACGCATACTTAAGTGACAACGAAATGTTTCCCATCATAATTCTGCAACTCTCTCTTTTGATCAAGAAACTTTCTTGCTTTCAATCCTTCCGAAAAACAAGGAAGCAATTGGATGGTCGATCACAGATATAAAGGGAATTAGTCCTGCACTTGTTCAACACCGTATTCATTTAATCAATGATGCTAAGCCTATTCATAACGTGCAACAAAGGCATAACCAAAAAATGAAGGATGCTGTGCGCGAAGAAATTCTTAAACTTCTTGACAATGGTATCATATACCCAATCTCTGATAGTTCATGGGTTAGCCTAATTCATGTTGTACCGAAAAAGTCTTGACTTACCGTTGTCAAGAACGATTCTAACGAACTCATTCCAACTCGTACCCAAATGGGTTGGCTTGTTTGCATTGATTATCGAAAATTAAATGCCGCAACACGTAAGGATCACTTCCCTCTTCCTTTTATCGACCAAATGCTCGAACGTTTAGCCGGCCACGAAGTCTATTGCTTTCTTGATGGTTATTACGGCTATAACCGAATTCCAATCGCTCCCAAAGATCAAGAGAAGACAACTTTCACTTGTCCCTTTGGTACTTTTGCGTATCGACGTATGCCTTTTGGCCTTTGCAACACTCCGGCTATGTTTCAGAGATGCATGGTCAGCATCTTTTCTGATATGATCGAACAATTTCTTGAAGTGTTTATGGACGATTTTTCTATCTTTGGAAACTTTTTTTCTGAGTGCTTGCACCATCTTGAATTAGTTCCTAAGCGATGCAAGGATAAACACTTAACGCTAAATTGGGAAAAATGCCACTTTATGGTCACTCAAGGCATAGTCCTTGGACATGTCATTTCAAATAAAGGCATTGAGGTAGATTAAGCAAAAACCGATATCATTTGCAATCTACCCATTCCCAAATCTGTTAAAGACATTCGCTCTTTCCTTGGACATGTTGGTTTCTATCGACGTTTTGTGAAGGATTTCAGTAAAATCGCTCGACCTCTTACAACTCTTCTTGGAAAAGACGTTCCATTCGACTTTGATTCTGACTGTGTTTCTGCTTTCGAACGTTTCAAAAATGAACTTATTTTTGCTCCCATCATTTGCTCACTGAATTGGGATCTTCCATTTAAAATAATGTGTGACGCTTCGAACTTTGCAATTGGTGCTATCTTAGGACAACGCATCAATAAGATCCTTTATGTTATCTGCTACGCTAGTATAACCCCGAACGATGCTTAACTCAATCACAACCGCTGAAAAAGAGCTTCTAGCGGTAGTTTTTGCTCTCGAAAAATTCTGACAATATTTGATAGGCTCAGACATTACTGTTTACACAGACCACTCTGCTTTTCGATATCTCTTCGCTAAAAAGGATGCTAAATCTCGCTTAATTCGTTGGATCCTTTTACTACAAGAATTCGATCTTACAATCAAGGATAAAAAAGGATCCCACGGTGTCATAGCCGATCACTTGTCTCGTCTTCCCAACGCACCATCGCCTTCACCAATCAATGAAATTTTCCCGATGAACAACTCCTTTCCGTTTCTGTCGATCCGTGGTATGCCGACATAGTGAACTATCTCGTCACTAAAGAAACTCCATCATCTTGGTACAAATAGGACAAATGCAAATTCATGTCCCAAGTGAAATATTTCTATTGGGACAATCCATACTTGTTCAAGTATTGTTCAGACCAAATCATTCGATGTTGCATCCCAGATAATGAAATAAGGAGTGTTCTCTCGTTTTATCACGATCAAGCATGAGGTGGATATTTTGGTCCTCGAAAAACTGCTGAAAAAGTACTTCAATTTGGCTTTTACTGGGCCACTCTTTTCAAAGATTAATTTGACTTTTGTAAAACTTGCGATCGATGCCAAATGCAAGGAAGAATTTCTCGATGAAATATGATGCCTCTAAACCTCATTCATACGATCGAAATCTTTGATGTTTGGGGTATTGACTTTATGGGACCATTCTTAAACTCTTTTGGAAATCATACATTCTCCTTGCCGTCGATTACGCATCCAAATGGGTTAAAGCCATTCCATGTAAAACCAACGACCATAGAAATGTTATAAAATTCCTTAAAGAAAACAACTTTTCGAGGTTCGACATACCCCACACAATAATAAGTGATAACGGAACCCATTTTTAAAATCATTCTTTTGAAACTTTAATGAAGAAATACTCGATAACCCACAAGTTATCCACTCCGTATCATCCTCAAACTTGTGGCCAAGTTGAAGTTTCAAATCGACAAATCAATCAAATCTTAGAGAAAACCGTTAATAAAAACCATAAAGATTGGTCTCTGAAATTGACTGACACACTTTGGGCTTACCGTACTACTTTTAAAACTTACCCTCGGATGTCCCCATTTCGTTTATTTACGGAAAAGCTTGTCATTTACCTGTTGAAATCGAACACAAAGCGTTATGGGCAGTGAAGAACTTAAACTTTGATCTTAAGAAAGCTAGTGAAAACCAAAAACTACAACTCAACGAACTAGAAGAACTTAGGAACGATGCGTATGAAAACGAAAAAAATTACAAAGAAAGAACAAATTTTTTTCATGACAAGTCTATCCTAAGAAAAACGTTTTTGCATCACCAAAAAGTTCTTTTATATGACTATAGACTTCACTTATTCCCTAGGAAACTAAAATCGAGAAGGACCGAACCATTTGTGGTACGAACTGTTTTTCCACAAGGTGCCATAGAAATACAAAACCTCAGGGATGGATCGATTTTCAAAGTCAAAGGTCATCGTTTGAAACCTATCTTGGAATCGCCAAGTAATCAAGAGGAGGAGCTCATGATTCTTCATGAGCCATGCTACGTCTAGTAAGAAATGTTTACCCTCTTTTGTAAATACGTACATATTTTTCCCCGTTACATTCATCATAAAATGCATTGACTATGGGGACATAGTCAAAATCAAGTGTGGGGGGAGTCTCAACTTCATTTTGATTTTTCATGGTTTATTTTTTGCATTTTCTTTCCAAAACTCAAAAAAAATAAAAAAAAAATAAAAAAGAAACAATCTCAAAAAATATATTTTCTTTTGAGCATTTTGATTTATTTTTGAAGAAACACTATAGGATAAGTGTACGTTTTTGGTTATTAAACTAAAATTTTGGAAAATTTATTTGTCTCAACAAAAATAAAAATAAAGTTTGATTACAAGTAACGATGGTTTAACTAGTATATAGGAAGGTTCATGGGTGATAATTATAAAGTATATCCTAATTGAAATCTTTGTTTAATAAGTGGTTGATTTAAAGTAAAGGCGATAACATTTTAAATCTTTTAAATTAAGTGGTGCTAAAATGATATTGTAAAACTCTCTCTTCATAAGAATAAAAATTCAAAAAGAATTGTATATATGTATATATTTTATTAACACCTAGAGTCATGTATTCACACGCAAGTGTGTACACTCGCCATGCTTTGTACCCTTCTCGCGTAAGCCCGAAAGGCAGTGCATGATCGGTATATCTGACCTCAGTTTATCCAAGTTAGGTGTATGTATGTACAAATTCTTTCATTAATAACGCCTACAGTTGATAGGTGTACATACTTGTGTGTGCACTCGCCATGCTCTGTATTCCCCTCACATAAGCCCGCAAGGCGGTGCATGGGTGATATATCTAGCCTCGGTTTTTCCGAGTTAGGCATATGTAAATATTATTAATATCAATAAAATTTCAAATAAAGAGAGAGAGTAAGCAATTGAAATCCAAGCACTATTTTCACTTATTTGATTGGACTTGTTATTTAAAAGAAATGAAAATACCACTTTGAAAAACTTTGGTTATCAACTAAGGATCCACTTCATAGTTACACTATATTATCAACCGAAACAACTAGCCAAACTAGAGTCTAATTGTGATGATAACTTAATTTTTATTGGATATTTTGATAAGTAAAAGGACTTAAATTTCTTAATAATGATCAGAACTTATATTTAACTTATTCGTGTCAATTTGAAAGTAAATTCTTCATTTGTAAATATTTTCAAAAACTTGCATTCATATCTTTGTAAATAAATCTTGCATTTAGGAATTATTCATGTTGCATTTGGATTTTGTGGGTAGTATCCACCGAAAACCCTCATGAGACAACACTCCTCCTACTAGGGATACCTAGAGGTTTAACGGCTTGTTGCATACGCACAATACAATCGTGCTTCCTACGAAAATAGATTTATCTTAGTTTTTCTTTATTCGAGGACGAATAAAATGATAAGTGTGGGGGTATTTGATGTGCACGTAAATGTGCATACTTTTACATCCATATTTAATCTATTTTTATTTAAATAAATGTCATAATTGTGTATTTTTACATGTTTAAAACCAAATTTCAAATATGCTTTCAAGTCATCATTCATGCATCAATGTGGGGGTAAAATAGTAATTTTGTGCAAGAATTAATTTTGAGAATATTTATTTGCACATTTATTTTTAATTGTAGGAAATTTGGATGGAAATATGAAGAGGCCTTCATGTATTCATGCATGCACAAGAGTAGAAGGCAAATGAAGATGGAAATAAATCAACTCATGCATCATGGAAGTCCCCACCTACCCACTTACCTTAATCTACAATTAGGAGCTAATGCACAAGTTAGTGGAGGTTAAAGTTACATGCACATTTAATGGAGGATTAATTCATGCTAATGATAACTTGGTGGCCACACTTCATAAAGGGTATTTTGGGAAGCCCCTTAAAATATGGATTAGGGTTTTATGCATGTATAAACAGCCCTCTTATGTTCATGTAATGGATCTTTTAATCACTTATCATATTAGAATGCAAGTTGTAGCCTCAAATTAAAAGAGAAATAAAAATGGTTTCCTAAGCCTCTTCATTTTCTACTTGCTCTTATTTCATGCTTACATGTTCTATTATGTTTATTTTCATCTATATGCTCTCTTTCTTTCATGTTAGTAGATTAGCTTTCTTTTCTATGCATTTAGTTTAATTTTATTTTATGCAATTAGATTAATTCTCCTTTTATTTTTCATTAGCTTGCATTTCCTTCTTTTATTTTCTATGTTTAAATTTGCATGTGTTGAAATGATATCACAAATGAGTAGCCAAACCCTTCAATTTAGGGGTGATGAAGCTCTCTAAAATTATGTAAATTCAACATATTGTGTGATTTATGGTCTCTTTTGTGCTTCTCGAAGAGTTTGATTTTGATGTAAGTTTATAAAATGAATTTTATAGCCTATGTTGTATTTACAAATAGGCTATTCTTATTCAAACATAAACACAATTTACATCATTATTTTACTAAGAGTTTTGATTATGAAACTAAGGTAGAAACAAAATTTTATGATCTATGTTACTAAATACAATAGTAAATAGATCATACTTAAAATAGCTTTTGCTTTGACTTCATTTTCATTACATTTGATAAGTGGTTTTGGTTGTTGTATTATAATTTGATGGTTTAAGTTATGTTAATTAATAACATAAATAAATCATACTTATGATAAATACATCACTAATTCCACTTAAGATCAAAATAGAGAGATCATAGATTATTTTTGTGTTGATTTATGTAAAAATATGAGAGTGGATTTGCCTCTAAATTGTTTTCTAATCTCATATTTTCATTCACTTGTTCTAGCTAGTCTTACATTTTTTAGCTTAAAAACAATCTCAAGTTTGGTTTAATTTGATTGAATTGAATTTTAAATCAATACAATTCCCTACGGACCGATCCGTACTCGCCACATACTAAATTTGTACGCCGCGCGCTTGCGGTTATTTTTATCACATAATTTTTCGGCTATTTCCTAATCCGATAGAAAATTAGCCGTTAAACGTAGCCCCAAACTAACTTATGGATTTTCTCTAGTAATTGCTCACTTAACCCGAAGGAATAGGTTTACAACTTCTGCTCGACGAACAAAACCAAAGGGACTTTAATACCACCTGATCATTGTAACACCCCTTCAAAATGGGAATAATAGTCCCACATCATGGATAATACTATAAAGTGGGTGCTTATATACCAAAGCCTTCACCTCATAACAACGTTGAGGCCTTTTGAGGAACAAAACCCCACACCTTGGCTTGGCCCATGAGGCGGAGGTGACTAAGTTGGGGACAATATCTGTGTTAAGTGAGGTGCGGGTTGTTACAATGGTATCAGAGCCATACCCAGCCGGAATTGTGGCATGTACGTGTTACAACCACGACGCTTGGGTGGTGTTATGTTCATGAGCCAACGAGGGCGTTAGGCTCTAAAGGGGGAGATTGTAACACCCCTTCACAATGGGAATAATAGTCCCACATCGTGGATAATATTATAAAGTGGGTGCTTATATACCAAAGCCTTCACCTCATAACAACGTCGAGGTCTTTTGAGGAACAAAACCCCACACCTTGGCTTGGCCCATGAGGCAGAGGTGACTAAGTTGGGGACAATATCTGCGTTAAGTGAGGTGCGGGTTGTTACAATATTGTAATATGTGTTTTTGTTCTGTGTTTATCATATTTTGTTCTGATAGATCCGTTAGCCATTATAGTTTTATATTAAATATTTATTGGATATGTCAATCCACTTGAGAAGAAATAAAAAATAGATAACACTTATCGACGTATTAAGTAGATAGTTAAGACAAGGCTATAGATGGTCGCTCGTATCCAGCTCTATTCTCCGCATTAGAACACGATATTACCTCGTAATACTCTTTATTAATATGGGTCTTAGAGTGGGGCGTCACAACTTGGTATAGATTGTAACACCCCTTAAAAATGGGGAAAATAGTCCCACATCGTGGATAATACTATAAAGTGGGTGCTTATATACCAAAGCCTTCACCTCATAACAACGTCGAGGCCTTTTGAGGAACAAAACCCCACACCTTGCCATGGCCCATGAGGAGGATGTGACTAAGTTGGGGACAATATCTGCGTTAAGTGAGGTGCGGGCTGTTACCCAGCCGGAATTGTGGCATGTACGTGTTACAGCCACAACGGCTGGGTGGTGTTGTGTTCATGAGCCAACGAGGGCATTGGGCTCTAAAGGGGGGAGATTGTAACACTCCTTCAAAATGGGAATAATAGTCCCACATTGTGGATAATACTATAAAGTGGGTGCTTATATACCAAAGTCTTCACCTCATAACAACGTCGAGGCATTTTGAGGAACAAAACCCCACACCTTGGCTTGGCCCATGAGGCGGAGGTGACTAAGTTGGGGACAATATCTGTGTTAAGTGAGGTGCGGGCTATTACAATAAAGTATTGGGCAAACTCGCATGTGTGTACCAATAGGATTTCAAATTTTTTAGAAAAAGATTAATTTCGGCAGGAATGTATCTTCAAATATGAATATTGCAAGTGACACTATACAAATCCTTATACCACTTTAAGCAATCGATTGTAATCAAGTGCATGGTTTAACAATTAGTTTTCAGCAAATAACACAGAGGTATCAAAAATTGTTTGTTAGGGCTTTGGAAAGTAAGCACAGAAAAATCACAATAGAGATTAGGAAATCGAGAGAGCAAGAAGTGATTTTTGTGGTTACGAGACCCTAGGTTTATATAGGGACGAAGGGGAATCATCTGGAGATGATTATAACAGGTAAGGAACCATTGGCAAAGAGTTTTCATGTTTGGAAGTGAAAGGTGGTGACTGGAAAAAGAAACAGGAAGAAAAAGGCTTCAGTTCTCAGATTTATTGGGCCTGTAGATCGACAATCGGTCGACCAATGGCCTGCAACCGATCCATCGGTTGCCTGTTCTTTCACACAGTAAACCTGAGGCAGAAATACCTTTGTTTCTAGTCTTTGATGCTTTTAAAGATTCCGAGAAAATTTATGGACCTTCATAGATTTATGGTAGCTGTTATGGTCAAGTTTTAGGACGTTTGGAGATTATTCAAGTGGTTTAACAAAAAAGTATACGACTCTAAAACTGACACATACTTTAGCAAAGTTTTGTCTCTAAAGCTCAATTTCAAGTATTGCTATGAATTTGTTTGATCTTTGTTAACACTATCTTGATCTTCTTAGTATCATCTCCAAGCTTTAAAGTAATATTAGCTCCATCTTTATATGTTTTGTTGCCTTTGTTTTTCTAAGTTTTGCTAAATTGTAAATAACTCATATAAAATATTAGTGGCATTAGTTATATAGTCATGATCATCAAAACACGTAACCATGGTCCTAACATTCTCCCTTTTTTTACGATGACAACTACATAACTTTATATAAAACAAAATGCATGAAAAAACATAAGTGGCTCCCCTTAAATATATGATATATAGTATAAATTAGTTTTTCTCCCACTACTTAATGAAATAATATAAGTTTTCATCTTTTTAACTTTTTCTCTCCCTTTGTCATCACAAAAAGTAGATAAAAAACACAGATATTTTAAAAATATACTCCCCATATATATTTGAAATTAAGATATTTTTAGCTTAAATCATTTAAAGTACATATACCAAGTTCCCGTCTTAATTTTATATAGGTAGATTCACAAAGTGGTTTAGTAAATATTATGCAATTTGATTTTTGGTATTTATAAAATCTAGAGCTATATTTTCTTTTTCTATGTGATCTAGTAAAAAGTGGTGTCTTATGTATAGAGCGATTTGTTGAATTTTTACCTAAGTAATCACACTCTATTATCACAGTAAATAGTGGATTTTCTAAATTTTACCTTGAAATCTTGTAAAGTTTGTTACATATAAATGACTTGCGCACATGCTAATGCTGTTGATATATATTCTGCCTCACACGTTGATAACGATACACAAATTTTCTTTTTACTATGCCAAGAAATTAAAGATTAACCATGACATGTGCCACTCGTACATTTTCTATCTGTCTTACATTCTCCAAAATGAACATCACTATAGGATACTAAGTCAAAAGGACATCCTTTCGAATAAAAAATTCAGTAGTCTTTAGTTCTTACTATGTAACACAAAATTCATTTACCAACACGTAGGTGTGATTCTTTAGGATTAGACTGGATTCTAGTGCATATACATACACTCGTCATAATATCCGGTCTATTGGCAGTTAAATATGGTAAAGAATCTATCATACTTCTATATAATTTATGTTCTACGTCTTTACCATTTTCATCTCGATCTAGATGTACACTTGGCTTATTGAGGTAGGTTTACTAGTTATATTTTCAACATTAAATCTTTTAAAATATTACAATATTTCTCTTGATTTAATAAATTGCCATTTTTAGCTATTTGACTTGTAAACCTAGAAAGTAATTTAATTCTCCTATGTGTGAATTTCAAAGTCATTTTTCATAACATTTGAAAACTTGATACATAAGTTATTATTAGTTGATCCAAATAATATCGTCAATATATATTCGAACATCTAATATGTCATATTTATTTCGTTTACTAAAACAGCATAGGGTTTGCCAATTTCAAAACCTGAACTTAAAATAAGATTTAAGTTAGTCATACAAAGCACGGGGTGCCTGTTTTAGACCATAAAGAGTCTTTAAAATTTATGAATGTAGTCAGTATTTTTCTTTTTCAAATAACGGTGGTTGTTCAACATAAACATTTTCTTTAATGAATCCATTTAGGAAAGAACTTTTAACGTCCATCTAATTTTTTTTAATATTGTGGTTACATGCAAAGGCAAATAAAATGTGTATAGCTTCCAATCTTGCAACATTGGCGAGCGTCTCATCATAATCTATTCCTTTTTCTTAGTTATACCCTTGTGCACCTAATCCTGCCTTATGATGTACAATTTCACCGTTTTTTTAATTTTGTTCTTATATAACCTTTTAGTTCCTATTACCAATTGATCAGTTGGTCTTGGAACTAAATACTAAACATCGTTACACTCAAATTTGTTTAGCTCTTCTTGCATAGCTAAGATTCAATGTTCATCTTTACTAGCCTCTTTATAATTCTTAGGTTCTAAATTTGAAATAAAAGCGATGTGAACCATTTTATTTAATTGTCTTCTTGTTAAAACTCTAGTTTTGATATCACAAAGTATGTTTTGTATGGGATAATTTTTCAAAATCCTTGGTGATGATTTTAAAACAGTTTGTTGTTGGCCAAATTCTATTTCAACACAGATAATTACTTAGTAGCCCCCCTAAAATAAATAAAATTTTAAAGACTAAAATACCCTTAAAAAGCTACGTACTTTCTTTCTTCTCAATTTCATTATATTCTTACGTCAGTTTCTTACTGTCTAAACCACCGCTTCTTCAAAACCCTAGTTTCTAAATCAGTAAAGAAAAAATTCAATTTTTCATTACTAAGTTATTTCTTGGGTTTACAGACTTTTTTAATTGTAGTTCTGGAGAAAATATGACTTGGGTTTCTAAATTAGTGAAGAAAAAATTCAATTTTTCATTACTAAGTTATTTTTTGGGTTACAGACTTTACTAACAAAAAATTCAATTTTTCACTACTAAGTTTCTAAATCAGTAAAGAAAAAATTCTAACCTAGCTTCTAAATCAATGAAGAAAAAATTCAATTTTTCACATTTTGCGTGATGGGAAGGGTAGTTCTGGAAATGGTAGGGGCTACTAAGTTATTTTTTGGGTTTACAGACTTTTTTAATTTTTGAGGGGCTACTAAGTAAATACTCGGGTTGAAATAGAATTTGCCTTGTTATTGATTTATAGTATTATTATTATCTTCATTTTCAACCACATCATTATGTGTGTTAAAATTATTATTTGTAACATCATTATTTTCCAAAGTAGGCGGTTGATTAATTTTATTAATTTTCAAATCATCGTCTATATTCATGTAATTTTCGTCAAAAGATACATGTAGAGTTTCTTCGATAATATTTGTTCTTTTATTCAAAACTCTATAGGCTTTTCTTCTTTCAGAATAACCAAAAAAGATACTTTCATCGACTTTAGGATCAAATTTGCCTTAGATATCTCTAGTATTCCACAAAAAACTTTAAAGTACGGTACATTTGGTTTCTTGTTGTTGAAAAGTTCATATGGAGTATTTTTATTCTTGGGCTTTATAGAGACATAATTTACAACATAACATGTAGTAGCAAGAGCTTCAGTCCAAAAGTTTTTAGGTAAAGTAGTGCTGCTGAGTAATGTTTTAGCACATTCCTGTAGGATCTTATTTTTTCTTTTCACATCACCATTTTTCTAGAAAATGAAAAATTATGACCAATACCTTTTTTAGTATAAAAATTTGAGAATAGTTGATTATCAAATTCACATCCATGATCACTTCTTATACTCTTAATTACCAAAATTTTCAAATTTTGAATTCTCTCTGCAAAATCTTTAAAATTTTAAAAATTACATTTTTATGTTTCAAAAATATAGTCCAAGTATAACGTGTAAAATCATCAGCTATTACAAATGTATACTTACTATGATTTATTAACCTTACCTGCGTAGGACAAAATAAATCTAGTGCAATAATTCTAACGGTTGAGTAGAATTAATTTCTTTTATAATTTTAAAAGATGATTTTTGTGACGCCCCACCTCTATGCTCACAATAACAAAGAGTATTAAAAGAAATACTGTCTGTTATTATGAAGAAAAAGGCTGGATAGGAGCGGCCATCCGTAGTTAGGCCTTACACTAGTATTGGTTATCTCGATAGGAGTGGTATATATATTTTTCATCTCTTTGTTTATTTACTCCCATCGACACATCCAATTCCAGTATAAAATGATCTACGATGGTTCATAATAGTTTAGGACACATATATAATAATAACAACACAGATAAACTAAATGCGGAACACATATAATATAAAATCTAATATATATATAACTGAAGGCAGTTACAATACATGTGATACAATACATATGATACAACTACAACTGTCGACACTGGAAGTTATATATACAAGTACATTATCGTAAATAATATACATGAATACATATCATCCTATACTATGACAACGACTACTCAAAAAGGTATGAAAAGACTTCATAGCTCATGCAGCAACCCAAAGCAAGATATCAACAACCTGAAATAACTCGGTCTGACCCGAGTATTAAATTCAAAAGAAAATAATACACGGGTCAGTCTAATTCAAACACAGTTATTAATGCACGGAAGCAATAATAATTAAATAATCAAATAGACGATAGTCACAATAAATCTCGTATATCCAACCCTTCAATAAGAGAATCGGATAACGGTAGATATAACACTAAACAGTGTTGAATAACAAATCAGCAAATTCAAATCATCAACAAGGATAAATAAAAAGATTATCAATGAAGATAATATGAAAACCACAGAATTGCCTAAACAGCAATTAACAACAAAATCTAATTATTAAATAAATAATTAGAAACTCATAATCTAATTATCAAATAGATAATTAGACAATCTCAAAATGATCCAATCAAACCAAATCAAAATATAATTTCAAATATTGAATTGAACACAAAACAATTCAAACAATTGAAATATCAATTAAAAATGTCAATTCTGTATGGCTACAGTACACGCACGCGTGCACTGCCTCGCCACTACAGCATATGAAATCATCACAACACCAAATGCTAACGGTAAATCAAAACTGCAGAGGTCAAGTCACGGCTATCCTGACTCAACACAACTGTAAGCAAAATGAAACTGCAGCCACCATATGAATACAACAGTTCATGTTCCAAAATATCCAGAGAAGGTGACAACAGTGGTACAGAAGACCACAATAAAACCAAACCTGATAACTAATCAAGGCTAAAATGGCAACTAATGAAACAGTTGCAAACAACACCAATGTCAATGCAAGCTAGACTGCTCGACCTGACACACGTGACAATAAGGCAATGTTAGAGACAAAGCAACGCAAAGCTTCCAGATGAATTACACAAAAGCTCAATGAATCAAAAGCAAATGGCACCAACTCGAGATAAAAAAGAACTAGATCCAAACAACACAGTGCACAAGGGCAGGTGTACCAATTACAAGTGCACTAACAAAGGAACCAAACCACAAAGTCAAGCAGTGGACAGGAAAGACAAGCACATGTATGCAACAGTGAAAAGCATCAGTGAAGCTCAAAGCCACACAACACTGAAGACTTCAAATACAAGTCCAGATACAGCAAAGATATGGCAACACAGCACCAAAGCACAAAGATTTGAATGACTAAGTGCACGAAGGCAGTGGTACAAACTACATGAAGACAGTAGAATGAAGGTGAGAGCACCAAAGATATGGCACCACAGCACACAACAGTAAAAGACACAGAGCGGCTTCAAATAAGAATAATGTCAACAGTGAAATACAGTGACCAAATGCAAATGAATACAATGCATCAATGCAATGTATCAGACTCGAGCCCAAACAAAGGCAATATAAACCTAACACTGCAAAATGGTAGTGGTACAAACTAGTGAAGTATACAAGCTACTGAACCCCAAGCAAAATTCAAAGACAAGTATACACATACAGTTGTAGTGAAGCTACAATGATGACCAAGGCAACAAGTTCACATTCAAGTACACGAACCAGTGCCAACAGAGAAAATAACAGACAAGCCAAAGTCGCAGTAGAAAATTCACATAGCAGCATCATGTAACCAAAAATCAGATATCACAATTCGAATGGTACAGGTAAAATGACTAGAAACAGTATCATTGCAACGGTGATGGCCGAAGATCTGGAATTGCATAAAAATCAATTGACCGAAGTCAAATGGAAATCAATCCGTAGTGGTCACGAGGTAAAATAGTGACATGATAACCAAGAAAACAAGAAATCAAACCCAGTCAAAAAAAATCATCAATCATCGAAACAAAATCAACTGCCGAAGCATAGTACTAAGAACGAATTAGAGTGTGAGTGAAATCACTCACCTTAGTTTCGAAGAGCACGAATCCATCAAACGAAATCCCCATTTTTCTCTTCGAAAATCAAAAGCCCTAGTTTCAGAATGAGCGAGCGACGAAAATTGAAGCCGCCATTTTTTTTCGTTTGTTTAGTTTAGGGTTTGCGATGAAAATGAATAAAGGGGAACGGGTATTACTCGATAATAACACGGCACCAAAATGAAACGTGGGCCAAATTTCAATTTAAAGCCCGTATAACCCCTTAACAAATTTTTAAAAGAATTTAAACCTGATTTAAAAACTCCCACAGCAATAATCCAGCAGAATTAATCGCCTAATGACGATTACAAATTGGTGCCAAACCCCGGGTTGTTACAATTTTCTTAGTTGACCTTTTTAACAATCATCACATAAGTTATTAACCTTAAAATTCATTTTAGGAAAACAATGTACAATTTCGTCTTTTGCTAACTTGTTAATGTTTTTGAAATTAATGTGACAAAATCATTTATGCCTTAGCCATGGGTCATTTATGTTTGCTACGAGGCACGTACTATTATTATGTATAATTTTCTTATTTAAAACATAAATATTTCGTTTTCTTATACAGTCAAAAATTAGATGTTTGTCTTTATCAAACATACTGCATTTACCTTTTTCGAAAACAATCTTAAAACCCTTATCGCATAATTGAATAATGTTACGTAGATTTTGCTTTAAATTTTCTACCAAAAAAAATTATAGGTCAAATTATTACCAGAAATGCCGACATCCTTTTCTGATGACATATCCTTTAGAATTGTCTTCGAAGTTGACGGTTCCTCCCTCAAAGAATGTAATATTTGTAAATATGTCTGAGTCTCCTGTCATGAGTTTGGAACATCCACCATCCAATATCCACTTTTCATTCCTATTCATTTTGGATACCTGCAAAAATAATTCAATTTTTATTGGTACCCACTTCATTTATTAGGGTCCTATGGTTAATCCAAAAGGTAGCCATATCCATGTGGGTTTGAGACCTTTAAAAATGAAATTACTACTTTTCTGTACTTCTACCATAAATTTTTCTATATACTTTTTCCTAATTAAAGTATTATTTGTTTTGGAAACCTATATTTTTATAGTCTTATTGCCATTCTTATTTTGACCATCCTTTATAGGTTTCCTAAATTTAGTGTATAAAGAACTATATTTCTTAGGATTATTTTTGACAATTATCGTTTTAAAACCTAGTCCATTCTTATTAAAAGTCGGTTTGGAAATATTGGTTAAAATTTTCAAACTCTCTTGGCCTTTGTTAAATTCAGAAACAATTTTAGATAAGTTCTCTAATTTAATTTCTAGCTCATGTTTCTTAGATTTAATAATTTCTAACGATGATTTTAAATCACCATTTTCTTTTACATAATATTACATTCTCATCTAGATATATCTTAATTTCATTAAGTTGCCCTTAAGATTGAGTATGTAAATGATCATAAGAATTTTAAGGTTTTTTCAATTCTTCTTCAAGAATTATTTTCTCATTCTTTGGCATATTTGCTTCTAATTCTAACCACTTGATTTTATCCTTTATTACTTTTCTATGATGTCTCTCATTTTTATATTTATAAACTAAGGCATTTGCGATATAAAATAACTCAAATTTCCTTAAATCATCGCATACCTCTTTCTCAGTAGCCATGAAACAGACATTTGCATGTTCCGATTCACTGTCACTTTCTGATGTTGAAGATTCTAAATCATCCCATGTGACTTGGAAAACCTGTCTTTTCTTTGGTTTTTCCTCAGTAGAGCTTCTTCTTAAGCTGTGGGCAATATTTCTTCATGTGACCATTCTTCACATTCATAACATTTTGTAAAAGAGGGCTTGCTAAAATTGCTATTTTTCCGTGATTTGAAAGATCTTTTGATCCATTTAGCTAACCATGCAAGATCATCATCATCAAAATCGTCATTCTCTTCGGCTTGAAAAGCTATAGACTTTTTCTCTTGTTCTTATTCCTTCTTAACCTGCAAATTATACTCATATGACATTAAATTTCCAACAAGCTCTTCAACTTTAAGTGTAAAAATATCATTTGCTTCCTCGATGGCTAAGAATTTT
Source organism: Allium fistulosum (assembly GCA_030737815.1). Taxonomy (NCBI): domain Eukaryota; kingdom Viridiplantae; phylum Streptophyta; class Magnoliopsida; order Asparagales; family Amaryllidaceae; genus Allium; species Allium fistulosum. The sequence goes on from CM060903.1 coordinate 76,385,454, forward strand.
CTTTCCCACTCATTAGTTAAAGAATTTAAAATCTTACAAACTATATCAGATTCAGAAATAATGGCTCCTAATCCTTTTAATGCATGTGCAATATATTGAAGTCATTCATACATGTTAGAAATATTTTCCCTGTCTAGCATTTTAAATAATTGAAACTTATTCTTTAACATGAAAATTTATTTCGCTTACTTTATTAGTTCCTTTGTACGTAAATCGCAAAGTATGTCATATTTAAAGAGTATGTTCACATATGCTAATCCTATTAAGCTCATTTTTATCCAATGCACAGTATAAAATATCCATTGCCTTAGAGTTATTTTCCGCTTTAACTTTTAGTCAATTGTCCATGTCTCAAAATCAGTAGTAGGTTTAGTAAATTTGGATTGAGTCGACAAGCACCATTGTCTCAATGGTTAAGTGATTCAACTTTGGTGAGAGATGTCACAAGTTCGAAACTTGCGTAGCGTAATTCGAACATATATTGACATGTGATTTGTGTTGTGTTGTCCCAGTGAAATGTTGTATCTAAGTACCATTTTCAACAAAAAAAATTGGATTGAGTCATTTTCCAAATAGAATAGCTATTAGCTTGCATATGTATTCTCATCCTAGTAGCCCAATTGTTATAGTTAGTGCCACTAAATAGAGGAGGTCTAGTAGTAGCCTGACCTTCTTGAAAAAGTCATATTTGATTCCATACTATTTTCATAAATCATGTTAGGATTTATAAAATAACTTGCTTTGATACAAGTGAAAGTAAAAGGTCAACGGTCTATAATAGCCTAACTTATAAGTTGCAGAATAGGATCTCTATTATGGCTAAGTAATAACAATTAATATTACTAACTAGTAGATATGAATATATAATGTAGTAAATAAAGTAATAGAGTACACAGAGATTTATCCTGGTTCGGACAACCCATCCTACGTCCAGTCCAAAACTAACTTTTGGATTTTCTCTAACAACACCTCACTTAACCTGAAGGAATGGGTTTATAAATTCCTCTTGATAGACAACACCAACAGGACTTCAATACCGCCTGATGTACAGTACCAACAGTACTTCAACTTCTTTAAAAAAAGATAAATTTCAGCAAATAGTGTCTTCAAATATGAATTTTCAAGTGACGCTTTACAAATCCTTATACAACTTTAAATGATCGATTATAATGAAGTGCAGGTTTAATGATTGGTTTTCAACAAATAATGTAGAGTTATATGCTTAGAAATTGATTGCTAGGACTTTGGAAAATAAGCACAAAAATCATAGTAGAGATTAGGAAAATGAGAGAGCAAGAAGTGTGTTTTGTGATCACAAGACCCTAGGTTTATATAAGGATGAAGGGGAATCATCTTGAGGTTCTTCTAAGGTATTAGGAACCATTAGCGAAGAGTTTTGAGGTTTAGAAGTGAAAGGTGGTGACTGGAAAAGGACACGGGAAGAAAAAGGCTTCAGTTCTTTGATTTACCGGGCTTGTAGATTAATAACTAATCGACCGGTGGCCTGCAATCGATCTACGGTTGGCTGTTCTCAAGCATGGTAAACCTGAGGCATAAATTCCTTTGTTTTGGTCCTTGATGCTTTTGAAAATTATGAGAAAATTCACAGACCATCATGGATATATGGTAGAAATTTTTAGGGTGATTGAAGATTGTTTAAGTGGTTTAACAAATATTCTAAATATACGACTCTAAAATCGATATATATATATATATAACACTTTAGCATAGTTTTGTCTTTGAAGGTCGTTTTCAAGTATTGTTGTGACTTTGTCTAATCTTTGTTAACACCATCTTGATCTTCTAAGTACCATCTCCAAGATTTGAACTAGTACTAGCTCCATCTATATATGTTATGTCGCCTTTATTTTTCTATGTTTTGCTAAACTGTCTATAACAACTGATATAAAATATTAGTAGCATTTGCTGTATAGTTATGGCATAAAAACGTGTAATTGTAGTTCTAACTTTTTCCTTTTACCAAATCTCCTCCATTTGAATTCAGAATTACACCCCTTCCTTCTTGATATAGATGGATCTCTTCTGGCCCCATTCAGGCCTCAAATCCGCTTCAAACCCGATCAATAAATATTGTATTTCAAATCAAATGCACATCGATATCGTATATCAATACATGTGTTTATAACTATAATATACACACTATTTAATATTGATCAACACAAATTAAATAAAATCTTATAATTAATATTTCATAAATATTAATTAATAACAATTATAATTTACTAAATCATGTGGTAATGGAGTATTTAATATTTTAGTTGTGTGACTCTTAGGTATAAAGTCGGTCAAGGATTAATATCGAATATTAACGTTCGTACGTCAGTTAGTAGGTGATCTAAAATTATAGCCAAATTTATCACTTACTTAACTTCATTAAAATCCAATTTTACTTTATTTAAGTGTTACCCAGTAGTGATAATTATTTACACCAATTCTCTTTGTCAAAACTTTATCATATTAGGACTTATGGAATTTCGTAATGGACAAAATTCCGATAACATCCATATTTAGCTTTATAGTCCAAACACAAAGTCTTTAGTTCAATAATAATTATTATTATTAATCGAAATTTCTGTCCAAAGATTTTGACTTTGAGTTGACTTCAATAGACCGTGACATTAACCCCATATAACCGAGGAGACAAACCCTCCCTTGAATAGTGCTTCACTTCCAATACTTCCACTCGACCCAACTGTAGTCTTTTGATAGATGCAGTGCCATGATTTAACTGTAATCAAAGTGGAGCTTTCATATTAAAGATCAACAGTATTCTTAAGATAAGAGAATTGTGTATGTCATATTAATTGAAATAAAAACAAGAGGAAAATGCAAGCTAAGAAAAAAAAGAGCTAATAAAAATAAAAAGAGAATTAATTTACTTGCATAAATTAAAACTAACTACTAACATGAAAGGAAAAAGAGCATGTAAATAGAAAAGAGAATGAATTAAAATTGCATAAAAAAGAAAAAATTACATGAAAGAAGAAAATGGCTAAGTAGCCATGAAAAAGAAAGAGAGCTTATATTTATTTTTGAGCTTAAAACTAAACTAATTAAAGAGGAGGCTAAGAGCTTAATTACATGAACATATGGGGTATTTATACAAGCCTAAAACCCTAATGCATATTTTTGGGGATTACCCAAAATACCCTTGAGGAAGTATGTCCTCCAAGTCATCATTAGCATGAGCATAATCCACCATTACATGTGCATGTAACTTTAATCTTCATTAGCATGTGCATTAGCTCCTAATAGGGGATCATGGTAAGTGGATGGGTGGGGTCCTCCATGTTGCATGAAATGATTTATTTCCATCTTCATTTGCTTGTCTTCTTGTAACGACCCGAGATTTTCGATCCCGAAAATTTCAGATAGTTAGGAAAAGAAGAAAGAGATAGAAGAAGAAGAAACAGAAAACAAGTCACAGAATCTCACATTCGCAGCGGATCAAAATATAATATCATATAATACCATTTATACAAAGAAACTATATCAGTTAAATTACACTTTAAAACATCAGAGTTACAACATATACACAATCACTGGACATATATATAATCAACATGTCCAAATATACAACAATATATCACAGCGGGATACACTCCATACGTTTCTGCCATCCAGCTCTTCTCCTGAGCTCCAGAACGTCCTTACCTGAAAATCTGTAATACTCGGTCTGACCCGAGCATTACATCAAAGTAACACCCGGGTCAGGCTGGAAACCAGCGTGAGTAAACCCATATAACATGAAATACTAATCCAATTTAAAAGGAAACCCGGGTAACTCGAACTTCTCTACGAGTTCATTACTTGTTGTGCTCAACACTTATGACTCAAATACTAAGTATTCTAACTTAGTTCAAAGGTTCATATTATTACATTCCAACCGATTGACATCACATATCAATTTACATAGAATCGAAGTGGTTTCGGGTATTAACTAATACCCGATTCCTGTCTCTTCGAATCCAATGTCATCATAACCCAAGTTATTCAAATGATACACAATTCAAACTTTAAATACAGGATGTCACTGTTTTAACCCAACATATTATATCACATAGCATTCCATATCACATACCAAAGATATCAACTAATCTAAGGCATACAATATCATTTAATCATTCATAGCAAGATTAATCAACCACACCATCTATAATTAATTCAATTAACCACAATTGAATTAAATCAATTATTTAAATTACTTTTAAATCTTACTTATTAATTAATTACAAACCAATTCATTAATCATCCAAAAATCATCCATCTTAATTAATCCTCCTTGATTAATTTATTTTATTAAGAAATTAACTCTTAATTAATTATACAAATTAATTTACCTTCACCCATTCACATTTATCACATGTGTCCTTGATTAATCACTCAAATTTATTACCCTATAATCATTTGCATGGATTAATCATCCTGTAATTAACCTCACTTATTAATTGACTAACCCCTAGTTAATTTCCTTAATTAATCAACCCTTTAATTAATTGCACTAAGTAATTATTTCCCAATTACCTCCCTTAAGTAATCACCTTTAATTACTTTCATCAAGTAATTATCTAATTAATTAACCTCTAATTATCAATGCATTAATTAATTAATTAATCCCTTTGTCATAAATTAATTTATGCTTAAACCTATTTAATTACATTATCAAGATTGTTTAAAATAAACTTTTTTTTTCTTTTTAAAGTGAATAAATATTGAAATTCTTTAATCCCAAAATAATTCTATTCTCAACTTCTAATAAAATTTCATCTTAAACAGATCCCTTATTTATTTAAAATTGGAAAGGTTGGTATATTGCTTATCCTAGATAAATTTGAAACTGAAATCTTGTTATTCCTTTCTAGCATATCACGAACCTGCAAACAAAACATGTAACCCACGTTTACCCCCAGATTTTCCCGAGCCAAACCCTGAGAACTCTCGAACCAGCATTAACTTCGAGCAACTATACAGAATTCACGAGTTCAATCCCGAGACACAGCTTCTTCCAAAAAGAAAAACATAAAAGCTTCCTTCTTCCACTGATACATCGAGCATCGGTGCACGTGCACCGCCGATTCATCCTTCTCCGATCGCACTCGTGACCTCAGAAAAGTCACCTTCAACTCCCTCATCACGATCGACCACCCAGAAATTTAAATCTCCACGCGAATTCAAATTGAGTGAATACGAACCCATCAGCCTGAAAACCCATCGTCAATCTTCTCAACTACGTCCGCCTCCGCTCACCGGAGACCACAACCATTTGCCTAGACCACCGCCTGCTTCCCACCTTCCTAATTCCGCAACTCCTGTTCAACTCGACTCCACGTCGATATCACAGTTGCCCAGAACCCAAATTCGATCAGGCCTACGCCTTAAACCCTAAGTTAAGTCACGCCATCATCCACGATGCCCAGAAAAATGGATTACCATTTTTCACTTGACCCCCGGCCTATAAACTTCCTCTGGCCACGATCCCTATGCCTCTGACCAACGTGATTGCCAGAATTCGACGAAATACCAATTTCCGGTCTTCTCACAATTACTCAACAACCATGCATGTAAAAATCATAAGATTTCTATCAAAAATCATCATATTCGAATATGATTCAATTAATATGATCAAAACTTAAAATCTTAAAAATCTAATTTTTGCTTTGAATTTTATTTCCACTGTCATTCTTAACTACCAGATAGTTTTCAATCCAATTATGCTTAAATATATTTTTAAAACCTTGTTTATATAAAAAAACAAACAAGTCTTATTTGATCTCCGCATTCTATAAGAGATTACAAGAGTAGACTTTAAATTTTTTTTTTATAATCCTGTAAATATAAACAGAGAGTTCTCTATGTATACAGACATGTATACATAACACTTCATTTTTTTTTAACAGACAACATAATTTCATTCATGCAAAATAATTAACACATCATCTTTCCAAACATCATTCACATGAAATCAGATTAACAGTTTTAACTTAGATGAATTCACAGTTTAAAGAAGAACAGAGGAGCTCCTTCCTGGAAGTTGATTTCTTTCAAAACTGGAAAGCTGAACTGCTATTATGACCTGGATCCCAACTTGGATCTGATGTTGTTGAATTTAGTTGTCTAATACTTATTCTGGTTTGGCCTTGTCAGATTTTGATTTTTGTTTTGCTAGGTTTTAGTTTTGAATCCACTAAGAAAATGAGAAGAGGAGAAGTATGGTTATATATATAGTCTGGTTTCTTTATTTTCTTTTGTTTGTCTTGGCTTGTTCGAATGGAATAAATGAAGGCAGTTGAATAGAAGAATGAAGCTTACAGGGTAAGCTAAGCCTGAGATTTGTGTACATGCTTTGTACCACTGGTACACAAAGGGTCAGAGATTTTTCTCTTGACCAGGCAATATTTTATGAAGGTGAAATGATTTATAAAGGTTGCGAATTGACCTTATTTTGAGCTTGAGATGATGGCATTAAATGTCTTGTTTCTTAATTAGTTTACATATTATAATTATGTTTTCTGTGTATATAGATATTTATACAAAGATATATACTTTTGCAGGTAGGTTTGGCTTATGAATGAAGATATTGTGTAAAAATGTTTGTTTTGTTATTAACTTCCAGTTTGAACAGTTCACACATATATGGTTGTGTTAGTTTATTTTATATTTTGCAGGTAGATGTTCTTGTGAAAGAAGATTATTTTGTTTAACTATTTTCTAGCTTGAATAATTATATACCTATGTTTGATTGGCTTAACTTATACATTTGGGTTTTGTCTGGTTTACTTCTATACACTTGTGCTTTATTTTGATTCTATACTTTGTGCTTATTTTATTCTATGCTTTTAAATTTACAGTTTATATTGTATACTTTCTTATTCATTTTAATTCCATTTGTATGTTAACTATCAATGTTTAAATTAGATTCATAAGTTTGACTTACTTATATTTATATTTATATTTATATTTATATTGATAGAATTTGGTTTTATTACAACATTACGATCTATATATAATATTTACCAAATGTAAACAAAGTAAATTATTTTAATTCAATTATATAAGATAAGTTTATTGTAAATATTATTGAGATATTTTATTCTAAATTTTCAAAATCAATTTCCTTTTAAAAATACAAATCCATACAAATAAATGGCAATTATTCCAAAAGTCATATTCATTTTAAAATGATAAGTTCACTCTTTATTTAAATTAGATTAAATATTCATTAAAATAATACTGCTAAAATACCGGGTCGTCACATTCCTTCCCCCTTAAAACTTTTCGTCCTCGAAAAGGAACGAAGCCAGAATTATTAAAAATGCTTAAAATCAGATAAATTTTCTTTGATCATTTCCGTTTAATATCTATATAACATTATTCCAAAATAGTTTTTATAAAATAGTTTTTATAACTCGATGTTTCAACAAGTCCATCCTCGTTCTCATAGAAATTCGGTCATACGTTGATCAGGCGTATGACTGAAAATCGATAAGTGCTTGGCAGACCCGTTTCCAACATCCAGTGAAAATATTAGGAAAATAATTTTATTGAAAATATAGAAATAGTTTTGAAATAGAGGAAATATCTTTGGTGAGAATGCTCTGGAAATCATCACACCCATCTATGGTCACAGTTACATCCTGGGTTACGTTGCCGTCGCAGCAAAAGTCCATGTAACTGATTACACCATAGAACCCACGACAGATCACAGTTACATCCAGGGTTACGTTGCCGTCGCAGCAAAAGTCCATGTAACTGTTGGCTCTCAGCGGCACACACGATTTACGCTGTCAAAATGAAACTTCTCCACTCCTACATAGGTCGCAGTCTACCGATGTAAAATCAAACATAGACTGTTGGCTCTCAGCGGCACACACGACTTTCGCTATGTTACCATAGTGTCGCAGTCTACCGATATAAAATCAAACATAGACTGTTGGCTCTCAGCGGCACACACGACTTTCGTTATGGTCTGCAGTAGATCGCAGTGACATCGAGTTACACTGTCGTCACAGCATAACCCAAATGCCTCTGTGGGCACCAGCCCCTCGACTTTCGCTACAAATAATCCTCAGGAACTAGTTTTGTCCGGACTCCTCACAGGATCAATTTTAGAACCTCCCCCTTAGAGGCTCAAGGCAGTACCACCCTGTGGCACTCCTGAGAAGTTCATTTCAAGGGAGCGCCTTTTTCCCCAGAGCCCAATCTCAAAACACTTTATACTATACACATATAGTATTTTCTCAAAATCATACACCTAGTATGAAGAACATATAAGGCTCCTTTATACAAAATCGATTCCCAAAATCGATAATTTCCAAAGTGGGCTTTTCCAAATCTCAATATTGATTTTACCCAAAAATCAAAAGCCTTTCCAAATCCATAGGTTCCCAAAACCTTTCCTCAAAATTCTTTTCAAAATCATTTTCACAAAAATCCCTTTTTATATAAACATATATAATAAAAGTTTTGAAAAATATTTGAATCAATTTGTACTTATATAAATCCACCTTTATATTTCAAATATTTTCAAAAATCATTTTCTTCTGGCAATAGTTTCAACAAGGGAAGATTTATTTTATATAACAAGATATATAATTTTATTTATCCCAAATCAAATATTCAAATTAAATTACTTATAAAGTCACTTGCCAAGTTACTTACTTTTATAAAGTAAATTTTAATCATAGAGATATTCAATCTCCATTTTACTTCATCATATATTTCTCAAAATATCCTTTCAATTTCAAAAATCATTTACAGTTCTTATCCACAAATTTTTCAATATCAACTTTTATTGAAACCTGTACGATGTCCACATATCATTCGTACGCAATACCAATTTGATCGCTCACTCGATCACACAATTTCACTTCCGAACTAGTATTGTCCACCCGACTTCCTAGTGCGGACACAGATCTGGTTTCTTGATCAGAAACCGTCATTCTCCTTACATAGCCATAACTATGATAGAGAATATCCAAAACCAATCAAAAATCCATATCCAGGTTCGCCGTCGAAAATCGAGCGAAAAATCCCAACTCGGATCGATAATACTATCTCGAAATTGTATGCTCGAATCTGGATCAAATCACTATGCGAATAGAATAATATACGTACATCCTATGTATTTAACTTCATTGATTATTAACCAAATCAATTTCCTTTCTATTCACATTCACTTTAATTTTCATTCACTTATTCACATTTGCTTTAATCCCCACTTGGATTATCGCTTCACTTCTTATCTCAGTTGGGTATTTGATCACGAACAATTTGAACTCCGACCAGTTTATATTTAGAAACAGCTTGAAAATAGATAAGTAGTTGAAAAATAATTATTAGTTTGTAAAATAGCTATAAAATAGTTAAGAAATTATAAATAGTTGAAAAAAATAATAAAATAATTGCTAAATAGTCGTAAAATAGTAACTGGTAATTAGTTTATAAAACAGTTGGAAAATTGTCAAATAGTTCCAAAAGTAATCATAAAATAAATATAAGATAGTTTGGGGTTTTAGAAGAAAGATTATATAGTAAATAGTTTGGAAAAATAGATTTGTATTAAAACAATTTATTTTAAAAATAGTCCAGAGCCAAACTGTTCAACTTCCCAAACTCCATTTTAATCAATTTCCCATTCAATTGATCCTGTCTCAATTCAAGTTGAATTATCCACAATTTCTTTCCCAATTCAAATCAAATTCCATTTGACTTTAAACATATTCACTTTAATTACAAATTCAAATTATTCAAATTAATTCAGACTAATTTCAAATTGAATCCACTTCAATTTCAAATCATTCAATTTCTATATGAATCAATCCCAATTCCCATTTGAATTCGAACTCATTCAATCTTCAATTTTATTACAAATTAATCCAATTCAAATTTTCCATTTGAATTTTATACTTATCCATTTTCAATCATAATTCCAATTAATTCAAATCAAATTCCATTTGGACCAATTCAATTTAAATTCCAAATTTACACCATCTCGAATTATATAAATTCGAGTTAAATCTTTAAATGTTAATTTAACCCCTTTAAATCAATTAACTCAAATCTTTAAACAATTTTAATTTTGAGTCCAATTCTCAAAATTCCATTTTAAATTATCTTTTATTTAACATATTTCAAAACTCAAAACAATTAATTCTTCAGATTCTAATTTATTATCCATTTTTAACTTCAAAACCAATTCTCAGTTTCATAAATTATTTATTACAATAGAATGTTATCAGGATGAATAAACATCCAAATTTATCCGAACACCCATTTTACAACATCCATTTTCAATTCCCAGATCTCAAACCTATTTGAGATCACTTATAATTCCCTACCAAACCAACCCATTTAACTTTCCTAAGTTAAATCTCAATTTCATCTTGAAATTTCCAATTCAGGTTGTTTATTCCAACTTATTTAACTTTTCCAAAGTTAAATTCAATTTACTTAATCCAGTCAACCGTACCAAACTTTGAATTCCTATTTCAAAATTCAAACTTCACATTTAAATTTTTATAAGTTCAAAAACTTACCACTTTGGATTTTCATATCACATTCCAAATTTAAAACTCACAATTAGAGTTTATTTCAACCCATTTTTTGATATTATGTATATTCCCCATATACATATTTATTTCTTAGCCCACCAGGCTATACTTCAAAATTTAAACCATCTTTGGTTTTAATTTAAGACAGATCTCTTTTTAAGGTTTCAAACAACTTCTTATTTTAAAATAAGATCACATTCAAATATATTCTGAATAATATTATTTATTCTTTTCTTTTAACACTTTGAAACAATTCAAATGTTTCTAAACTTAGGTTTAAACTTCGCAATTTAAATCCGTTCTAATTTACAAGTTATACTCATCTAAGTTTATATCCTTAACACATTTTATTTTGCTTACTCATTAACACACATTTATTATTAAACACAACAATCATTTATGATAATAACCAAGATTATCATATTAGGAAACCAATTCATTATTATCTTATTCTGAAACTTTTCCCCTAAATTGAAGATTTAATTTCAGTTTGAATCCATTTTAAACTTACCTTTATTTAATTTCAATTTGGTTGTATTTCTATTACCTCTTAATTTAATTTCAATAATTTAACAACCAATTACCTTAATATTTATTAGAAAGAAACATTGCTTTATATATATCAAAATATATTCTTATATAAAATCAGTTAAAATCTTTATATAAGAAAATAATAAGTACGCTCTCATATATATATACACTCAACCCATTCTAGGGTACTACTGACCCTATCCTTATGAGTAATCCCACCAGAGCCAAGGTTTTCGCTTAACCTTCGCTCTGATACCAACTGTAACGACCCGAGATTTTCGATCCTGAAAATTTTAGATAGTTAGGAAAAGAAGAAAGAGATAGAAGAAGAAGAAACAGAAAACAAGTCACAGAATCTCACATTCGCAGCGGATCAAAATATAATATCATATAATACCATTTATACAAAGAAACTGTATCAGTTAAATTACACTTTAATACATCAGAGTTACAACATATACACAATCACTGGACATATATATAAGGGTACTTTTGGCACAGGTCCTTATTAAGTTTCAAAATTCACGAAAAGTCCTTCACTAAATTTCAGTGTAAATTAGGTCCCTGTTTTTTATTCACGATTATTGCAAAGCATGATGCAACATTTCATAAAAGTTGCTGACATTTCCGCAATATTTCTGTACACTGTGAACATAGTGTATGAAAGTTGCTGAAATATCAACACTTATTTATAAAAGTTGCTGATATTTCAGCAACATTTATGTACACTGTGAACACAGTTTATGAAAGTTGCTGAAATATCAGCACTTATTTATAAAAGTTGCTGACATTTCAGCAATAATTTTTCTTTGTTTTTACAATAAAACTTTGACACAGATAGTTGCTGAAATATCAGCACTTATTTATAAAAGTTGCTGACATTTCAGCAATAATTTTTCTTCGTTTCCAGAAAACAGGGACCCGCTTTACAATGAAACTTTGACAGGGACCCGCTTTACAATATGAAAGTATGATAGGGATGCCTCCCTAATTTCCACTATATATAATCAACATGTCCAAATATACAACAATATATCACAGCGGGATACACTCCATACGTTTCTGCCATCCAGCTCTTCTCCTGAGCTCCAGAACGTCCTTACCTGAAAATCTGTAATACTCGGTCTGACCCGAGCATTACATCAAAGTAACACCCGGGTCAGGCTGGAAACCAGCGTGAGTAAACCCATATAACATGAAATACTAATCCAATTTAAAAGGAAACCCGGGTAACTCGAACTTCTCTACGAGTTCATTACTTGTTGTGCTCAACACTTATGACTCAAATACTAAGTATTCTAACTTAGTTCAAAGGTTCATATTATTACATTCCAACCGATTGACATCACATATCAATTTACATAGAATCGAAGTGGTTTCGGGTATTAACTAATACCCGATTCCTGTCTCTTCGAATCCAATGTCATCATAACCCAAGTTATTCAAATGATACACAATTCAAACTTTAAATACAGGATGTCACTGTTTTAACCCAACATATTATATCACATAGCATTCCATATCACATACCAAAGATATCAACTAATCTAAGGCATACAATATCATTTAATCATTCATAGCAAGATTAATCAACCACACCATCTATAATTAATTCAATTAACCACAATTGAATTAAATCAATTATTTAAATTACTTTTAAATCTTACTTATTAATTAATTACAAACCAATTCATTAATCATCCAAAAATCATCCATCTTAATTAATCCTCCTTGATTAATTTATTTTATTAAGAAATTAACTCTTAATTAATTATACAAATTAATTTACCTTCACCCATTCACATTTATCACATGTGTCCTTGATTAATCACTCAAATTTATTACCCTATAATCATTTGCATGGACTAATCATCCTGTAATTAACCTCACTTATTAATTGACTAACCCCTAGTTAATTTCCTTAATTAATCAACCCTTTAATTAATTGCACTAAGTAATTATTTCCCAATTACCTCCCTTAAGTAATCACCTTTAATTACTTTCATCAAGTAATTATCTAATTAATTAACCTCTAATTATTAATGCATTAATTAATTAATTAATCCCTTTGTCATAAATTAATTTATGCTTAAACCTATTTAATTACATTATCAAGATTGTTTAAAATAAACTTTTTTTTTCTTTTTAAAGTGAATAAATATTGAAATTCTTTAATCCCAAAATAATTCTATTCTCAACTTCTAATAAAATTTCATCTTAAAGAGATCCCTTATTTATTTAAAATTGGAAAGGTTGGTATATTGCTTATCCTAGATAAATTTGAAACTGAAATCTTGTTATTCCTTTCCAGCATATCACGAACCTGCAAACAAAACATGTAACCCACGTTTACCCCCAGATTTTCCCGAGCCAAACCCTGAGAACTCTTGAACCAGCATTAACTTCGAGCAACTATACAGAATTCACGAGTTCAATCCCGAGACACAGCTTCTTCCAAAAAGAAAAACATAAAAGCTTCCTTCTTCCACTGATACATCGAGCATCGGTGCACGTGCACCACCGATTCATCCTTCTCCGATCGCACTCGTGACCTCAGAAAAGTCACCTTCAACTCCCTCATCACGATCGACCACCCAGAAATTTAAATCTCCACGTGAATTCAAATCGAGTGAATACGAACCCATCAGCCTGAAAACCCATTGTGAATCTTCTCAACTACATCCGCCTCCGCTCACCGGAGACCACAACCATTTGCCTAGACCACCGCCTGCTTCCCACCTTCCTAATTCCGCAACTCCTGTTCAACTCGACTCCACGTCGATATCACAGTTGCCCAGAACCCAAATTCGATCAGGCCTACGCCTTAAACCCTAAGTTAAGTCACGCCATCATCCACGATGCCCAGAAAAATGGATTACCATTTTTCACTTGACCCCCGGCCTATAAACTTCCTCTGGCCACGATCCCTATGCCTCTGACCAACGTGATTGCCAGAATTCGACGAAATACCAATTTCCGGTCTTCTCACAATTACTCAACAACCATGCATGTAAAAATCATAAGATTTCTATCAAAAATCATCATATTCGAATATGATTCAATTAATATGATCAAAACTTAAAATCTTAAAAATCTAATTTTTGCTTTGAATTTTATTTCCACTGTCATTCTTAACTACCAGATAGTTTTCAATCCAATTATGCTTAAATATATTTTTAAAACCTTGTTTATATAAAAAAACAAACAAGTCTTATTTGATCTCCGCATTCTATAAGAGATTACAAGAGTAGACTTTAAATTTTTTTTTTATAATCCTGTAAATATAAACAGAGAGTTCTCTATGTATACAGACATGTATACATAACACTTCATTTTTTTTTAACAGACAACATAATTTCATTCATGCAAAATAATTAACACATCATCTTTCCAAACATCATTCACATGAAATCAGATTAACAGTTTTAACTTAGATGAATTCACAGTTTAAAGAAGAACAGAGGAGCTCCTTCCTGGAAGTTGATTTCTTTCAAAACTGGAAAGCTGAACTGCTATTATGACCTGGATCCCAACTTGGATCTGATGTTGTTGAATTTAGTTGTCTAATACTTATTCTGGTTTGGCCTTGTCAGATTTTGATTTTTGTTTTGCTAGGTTTTAGTTTTGATCCACTAAGAAAATGAGAAGAGGAGAAGTATGGTTATATATATAGTCTAGTTTCTTTATTTTCTTTTGTTTGTCTTGGCTTGTTCGAATGGAATAAATGAAGGCAGTTGAATAGAAGAATGAAGCTTACAGGGTAAGTTAAGCCTGAGATTTGTGTACATTCTTTGTACCACTGGTACACAAAGGGTCAGAGATTTTTCTCTTGACCAGGCAATATTTTATGAAGGTGAAATGATTTATAAAGGTTGCGAATTGACCTTATTTTGAGCTTGAGATGATGGCATTAAATGTCTTGTTTCTTAATTAGTTTACATATTATAATTATGTTTTCTATGTATATAGATATTTATACAAAGATATATACTTTTGCAGGTAGGTTTGGCTTATGAATGAAGATATTGTGTAAAAATGTTTGTTTTGTTATTAACTTCCAGTTTGAATAGTTCACACATATATGGTTGTGTTAGTTTATTTTATATTTTGCAGGTAGATGTTCTTGTGAAAGAAGATTATTTTGTTTCACTATTTTCTAGCTTGAATAATTATATACCTATGTTTGACTGGCTTAACTTATACATTTGGGTTTTTTCTGGTTTACTTCTATACACTTGTGCTTTATTTTGATTCTATACTTTGTGCTTATTTTATTCTATGCTTTTAAATTTACAGTTTATATTGTATACTTTCTTATTCATTTTAATTCCATTTGTATGTTAACTATCAATGTTTAAATTAGATTCATAAGTTTGACTTACTTATATTTATATTTATATTTATATTTATATTGATAGAATTTGGTTTTATTTCAACATTACGATCTATATATAATATTTACCAAATGTAAACAAAGTAAATTATTTTAATTCAATTATATAAGATAAGTTTATTGTAAATATTATTGAGATATTTTATTCTAAATTTTCAAAATCAATTTCCTTTTAAAAATACAAATCCATACAAATAAATGGCAATTATTCCAAAAGTCATATTCATTTTAAAATGATAAGTTCACTCTTTATTTAAATTAGATTAAATATTCATTAAAATAATACTGCTAAAATACCGGGTCGTCACACTTCTCTTGTGCATGCATATTTTCCATAAAGCCTTCATCATATTTCCATTCAAATTCCTACAAATAAAAATAAAATGCACAAATAAATATTCTCAAAATTAATACATGCACAAAATGACCATTTTGCCCTTATATGAAGTTGAATAAATGATGATTTGAAAATAATTTGAATTTCGGTTTAAACATGTTAAAATACCCTATATATATTCATTCATTTGATTAAACTAGATTAAATATGAAAGTAAAAATATACACATTTACGTGCACATCATGTATATTTTCTATTTGATCTTAGTTATATTAACCAATAGAAAACCATCGAGTGAGTCATTCCATGGTTATCCAATAACTATCAGTACATAACCTCTAGGTGCCCCCAATAGTCATGAGCAATACACTGCCAAACATTTGGAGAGTGTTACATACTCTAGTCTCAACAGATGCATCGATATCCAGTCTAGGTACATCCTGACTAGGTATGTTTAAAATGATGTGTTTATTGAATTGTGATAAAATACTCATGATTGCAACATTTGTAGTTACTATCACAAAGCATCACTTATGGATTTTCTATTAAATATACTTAAATTAAATATTTAATTAATTATAACACATTAAAATAAGTATATAATAGAAAGAAAAACACCTTTGATTTTGAATGAGATTGTATTATAGAGTTAATAATTTAAAATAAATTATAGAATTACCCCTAGGGCATACCCCTAACTCGATCAGTGTGGAACTCGACAGGGCGGGTGTTAATGGCATAACTAGAAGCTCTTATTGTTATTGAAGTACACCCAGTCACATGTTAAACATATAGGAACCGGGGATGGTGAGACGGATGCATCTGCATAGTAGAGCTACACAATTGGACCTAGGGGAAATCACTGTAGTGATTTCTTTGAATACTTCAGGTTGAACGATTAAGAGCATATG
Organism: Allium fistulosum; assembly: GCA_030737815.1. NCBI lineage: Eukaryota > Viridiplantae > Streptophyta > Magnoliopsida > Asparagales > Amaryllidaceae > Allium > Allium fistulosum. The sequence goes on from CM060903.1 coordinate 76,402,197, forward strand.
ATACATTTACCATTAATATGTTGACACAAATGCTTAGGTATAAATCATCGAGGTAGTATACTTGGCGCAAGCCCAGGCATTGCGATGTTCGCTCGGTGTGAAAGTGCGATATACGTACTTTGTCATTTGGGAATGTTAACCTATGTTGGTTATAAAATTAATCATTATGATTCACATACTAGGAATTGGCCTAGAGTGGTTAGATGTTGGTTTTTCAACCCTTGTTTGGAAGCCTTTGTAAGTTGTTTATGAGTGTAGGTGTAATTTGAATTATACCCTTGATTTATAAAATAACCAAACCTTTATAGTAACTAAACATAAATAGACACCCTTGGCCATGTAGGTTATAAATGAAGTAATTACTTATAAACACCATGCACTAGCAATAAAATTCATTCACCAGACTATTTAACCCACTCCTTTTCTTCCTCTTTGATACCCACTGTAGAAGGATAGGTCAGTACGTGATTTGGCCTAGATACAGTGCATGGAGGAGGGGACTAGGCTTAGAGTTGTATCTTTTTTATTGTTACTCTCCATGTATTCTATTTTGTATTATGTTTTTTCTATTTATCATAACCTATGTACTACTATTTGGAGATGTTATTGTATGGACCATGCTATCGAGGCTATTATCCGATCAAGATTATTTTTAGTATTTATATTTTATTTCCTTCCACTATGAGATATAAAAGTGTAGAATACCTTAAATTTTATAGTAGTCTCTATATCATGAAATGTATTAAAATCTCAATGACTTGTACTTCTTAGCACTACACGAGTTCGAAATTCATTTTAAACTTTGAATTCGTGTGTCCGAAGCAAGTTGTCATAGTTGGTATCAAAATTTGGTTCGTGATTCTTTAGGAAATAGGAATAATGAGAGAGCGTACTTGCATATTTTCAAAATTATTATTACATACAAATAAGTATAATGCAAACGCACTCTTATAATTCCTATAATGCTTAAACACTATCAAAGGAAAGTTGCTAATAATTCCAATATACCGATAGCTAAGAATAAGTAATCAAACTGGAAATAGTTCTGGTAAGGCAGCTGAGATTCCGAGCGAACGTTCTTATGTGGTTTCGCTGGTATCTTCAGACAAAAGGCCAGACTGCACTCAACCATAGAGGACCCACAGTGCAAGCACAAATTACAGGCCAGCTCCTCCGTTTGCTTTGGTTTTCCCAAGCTATATAAGAATTTCTATAGTTTGGGTGGAAAAAATTGTCATGGGATTGAACCCTTTGTTGAGATGCATGCATGGCTGAGGAATTATGATAGGATATTCGCTATGATGGGTGTGGAATATGCATTAAAGAGACAGTTATCTTCGTGCCATTTGCTAGAAGAGGCCTTAAACTGGTGAGATCGTTGTTGCTGAAACAAATGAGATCGGTATTTCTTGAATCGATTTTAAGATTCGCTTTTAAACTAATTTCATTACAAAGGCAGAATTGGGAGTAGAGTTAGAGAAGTTTGTTCACTTGGAGCAAGGTGACCATAGTGTTAAGGAGTACATGAATGAGTTTAATTAACTAGTGAAGTATGGCTTGGATCTTACTAATACATCGGCGAAAAATGCGATGAAGTTTGCAAAAGGGTTAAATCGGTCTTTAGGAGTTATTGCTTCGAGCCATTTACCTATTGGAGCTACTTTTGAGTGCTTGGTGGAGATGGTGTTGCTGAATTCAATTAGGAAGGAGGAACCTAAAAAGGCAGCGGTGAATCCAGGTCAGTAAGACCACTGCGAATGTGGAATTAGAGCTCAGGGCAAGATAAAGAAGCCAAAGTTCAAGCGTAAGAAGTGCCAAGGCAGGGGAAACTGGCAAAGGATTGCAGGGCGTGCATTGCAAATATCAAATGCTACAACTGTAATCAATTTGGTCACACGAAGAGAGAGTGTTCGAATGCACCATCAGCTTCTACACAAGTGGTTCCAGCATATGCACTAGATGTTATTCCTTGCTCGAGCGCTGCTCCGGCTGTGGATAAGGTAAAGAAGGTCGTTATTCAAGGTGTGTTAACTCTTTTGATTTATCTATTCGTATTTTATTTGACATCGGGGCATCACACTCTTTTATTTTGAGTAGATTAGTAGATGAATTGCCTTTAGAAACTAGTATAGTTATAGACCTTATTGTAGTATCAAACCCTGTTGGAGGATCGACTAATTTATCCATGATTTATAAGGGTTTGAAGTTATATATTTTGGATGTCAAGTTCGACCGCGATACATTTGTTTTGGGATTTTCTAGGTTTGATTTAAATTTGGAAATGGATTGGATGACTAGTATGGAGCAGTACTAGATTGTTATAGGTAGGCGGTTCAGTTAGGTACATGTAGTGGGTAAAGCCTTGAGGTTACCACGACCCTAAGAATTTAGTTGTGTTGAGTTACCTATATTCTTTAGACCTTTCACATAATGAGTTTGCTTCAGTAACAGTAGTTCGCGACTACCCGGATGTATTTTTCAAAGTTTCCGGTCTTTCGCCCCATAGGGAGATCAAATTTTGAATCTATCTTAAAGAGAATGCTAAACTTGTCTCCTTACCTCTTAGGCTCTTAGGCATATGACTCTTAGAGAAGGATGCGAGCTAAATAAGCAAGTAAATGAATTTTTATAGAAGGGCTTTATTTAGAGAAGTATCATGGAGCGGGGAGCACCAGTTGTCTTGGCTACTAAAGCAGATGGCTCATTAAGGCTTTGCATCGATTATCATGAATTGAATAAACTGGCAAAGAAGAATCATTATCCATTGCCCCACATAGATTATCTCTTTGATTAATTAGTTGGAGCAAAGGTATTCTCTCAACTTGACTTGGCTACCAGATCCATGAGTTGCATGGAGCTGAGGATAGTATTCAGAAAACTAATTTTTGTACACCCAATGGATTTTATAAGTGGTTAGTCATGTCATTTGGACTGACCAATGCACCAGGATATTTTGTCAACCTCATGAGTCGAGTCTGTGGAGGATTTCTAAATAAGTTCATGGTGGAATTCATTGATGACACACTTGTCTATTCGAGAAACAAAAAAAGGAAGACTCGACAAAGGGGAGAGAATGAGAGTGGCTTGGATTCTTGTAACATCTTGAAATTTTCAACCATTCGCATCCATACATGTCAGATTTGAATTGCTCAAAATATCAGATTGTTAATTTAAATTTGGAAAAACTCAGTATATACAGTAAATAAATAATCACCGAATCTCAAACAATGAGCAATATAACAATAATGCAGCGGAAATAAAAGAATAGTAGTTCATGAAGCTACTATATATATAACAGAGTTAAAAAAGGTACAACAGAGGTCATGAAAACATAGATGTCTCAATACAATAGTCAAATACAAGATCTGAATACATCACTGGAATAAACTAAATAACTGAAAGCTGGATAGATAGCTGGATCTCCAAGCGAAGCTCCAACTCCAAAGGTGAGTCTCAAATGCTGTATCACTCAGTCTGACCCGAGCGTAAAGCAAAACACAAAACACTTGAGTCAGGATTAACCTTCTTATATCAATAAATCCAACTCTAGTGAAATATCAACTGAAATACAAGTAACTTAAAGGATGTTTGGGATAAGCATCCTCTAAGGATCCATTAAACTATCTACTATGTAGTAATATATGCTATTATAATAATGCCTACAGTAAAGTATACTATTTAAAAATAGCGTTAAGGCTTTACATTTTCCACTTTAACACATTTTATAGTGCCAATAGTCTATACAGTATCGTAATACCCCGTAAAATGGAGCTACCAGAGGATAATCCATAGGTACGACACAAATCAAACTCGTAGTAAAGCACGCTAGGGTAGGTGACACGGCACAACAAGGCAATGCCAGGGTAGATATACCAATTACACATCTGGACTGTTAGTAACGCAAAGCCGCAGCAATCGCCCAACTCGAGCCACACTCCCGAATCAAGGGTGCGCACCAAATCAATCACAAAGTAATAGAATGGCATACGATGGAGTGTGTCCGATAAGAGGAGCTACCTCAATAGCCCGGAATCGCTCCTGTTTTAGCCACCTTATGCCAACCCAAGGGAGTTGGGTCTACGTAAATATACCATTAGGATCGTCTCCACCATCCTACTTCATTATGGAATCTCCACCATGTACACAGTTGTTAAGGTGGTTTTCGATATCGACAGAGAGTATGCCCATATCCGATCCCAGTCTATTTAACAACCAAACGTTATTATAACCCCCGCTGCAATCTTATCTGAAAAGCATTTAACAGAACTTCCACTTTGATGCATTTTAAGCTGATTTCCTTGGATTTTGCTCACGTCTTCGAATGTGAATTTTTGTGATAGATTGTTTCAACAATCGCTTTATGACTTGTCACTTTAAAGATATATGAAGGTTTCAATACTAGTAGTAAATATCAAAACTCTTTCATCAAAGCGATTTCATCACTATTTTAAATATCAAAAGTTCGTTTTCTCAAACCGATTTCCAATCTACTAGTATATACAAGCCTTTACTTCACTCGAATGAGAAATCGACTTAAACGACTTAGTAAAACGAGTGGTATGAAACGCTTGCGTTCACTTCGTCGGTTAGCTCTTGGACTTGTTCGATTGAACCCTTTTTTGTGACAATTTTCTAGTGAAGATCTACAGTTTGTTCGTAAATATTTAAGTTAAGCAAGTGGTTATGGGACATGAAGCTAAACTCATATATTTACTAGCTTGGTGTGATTGACACTTCCTTATGATCATGACGATCATTCTTGTGATTTAGACTAGCGATTGAGCGATGTCTCTTTGTCTGCGAGGGAGACTAGACCCCGCTTGGGTGATGTTTCTACTCACATATATGGGGCTGTACCCCATGGTCTTTGGGCCGTTCGTGTGTCAAAGGCCTTCGGGCCATCCGTGTGTTCGGAAAATTAAATGGATAGCTTCCATGAGATAGCTTCTCGTCCGTGTGCTCGGACTTCCCCCTTTTTGTGATTTCTGGATTTCGTGTGTTGATTTCTGGATTTAGTGCTTCACCAACTTTTGTGGTTTTCATTGATATGATATCAGTTTTTGTGTATTGGTGAATTGGTGTGTCATTACCTACTTATGGGTTTGGATCTTTGAGAAGATCCTTGTGGAATTGATTAATCTCTTGTTAATTATCATTTACGTACTTATAGTAGTACGATGTTATGGTTATTACATGTTCATGTCATGTCGTTTACTTTATACCATATCATCTGATATTTATAGCTAAACCGATCCGTTTATTATTTTCTTATAAATAATACTCAGGTCAGACCGAGATGTTACAGGTGCTTCTGCTTGACTTCTCTACAGGATTATTCTGACTTTTGGCTAACTACATAGATTGGTAGTTTTTGGATGTACACATTTGAGATATAGACTCTATGTTGTGTACTTATTCTTTTGTATAGCACGCGATGCTATTCTTTTGTATTATCGTGGATCTTTCTGACCACTACTCTGATGTACACTTTAATGTGTTATATATTTATTCATATCTTCTTCCGCCTTTGTGATATGGATGTCTGTGACTGATTTATGTTATGATTATTTCTATGTTTGTTTCCAAAGGTTATTTATAGCCACCGTGTGATAGCTTTATGTTTGTATCGGTATGTCGGATTTCCTCTTTAAAGGATATGCATTTTGTTCTATCTGACATATTGGTGCTCGCACAAAGAAGTTACATGGATGGTCGCTCCTCCACAACCTTATTCTCCGTGCTAATTGACAGCACTACATCGTAGTGTTCTTGGTTAGCGTGGGTATAGAGGTGGGGCGTCACACACATGCCAAAATATCTTTATATATCTCAAACTAAAACACATCTAACAAATATATTTATCTACAGAGTTTATATAGCCGTAACAACCTACATAAATATATATAGCAAATAAAAACTAAATATACCATACTATTTATAATTAAACTACATAAGTACTTCCCTGACATATTTTCCAAAAAGCAAACCACGCATGCCAAACTCTTATACCTTATATGAAATCATATATAGCATTCTGTAGCTAAGTATATATACCAGTTTAATAATACATTATATAACTATATATGTTTACAGTAAAACAACTAAACTTAAATAACTTATATACTAAACATATACATATTATAAATGTATGTAAACTAAATTAATATATAAATAAGATAACTCATTACTGATATATATATATATATTGAACTTACATTATTAAAAAAATTTATGCAGCAGTATATATAAAGTAGACTAATATGCATGACTTATATATATAATAACTTAGTTTACTATATACGACTAACAAATAAAAGAAATCAACACAGCACTAATATAAACACATTGCTTACAATTTTTTTTTTCAAAGCCTTGTATGTGCTCGGCTATTAAAGGAAGAGGCGGAGCAATGCTTCGGTGATGGCAGCAAGGAGCCAAGCGGAGGATGGGACAAGTCAATGGTTGATGCGTCGTTCGAGGCATGGTGAGTTTGAAAGGGGAGGAGATGAATGAAGTTGGGCGGTTATGAATCGGTTTGGTCAGGAATGAGGGCGGTGATCGATGGGCTTATGTGGAGAACGGGAAGGTGATGAGCTGCTGCGTTCAAGGTGGAGAGGTGGGTCGGATCGGAGCTTGGGGTGGCGAGCCGCTGCCAAAACGGAGGAGAGAAGAAGGGTTGCGCGGAAGTCGGGTGGGTTTGGAGTTGTTCGGCCTTGGGGAGGAGGCGGTGCACTGGGTGATAAAGGCCGAACTGTCTACTAGCTTTATATTTTTTTCTTTACAACTAAAAGGAGGAAACGAAACAAAGCAAAGAGAAAGGGAAATGAGCTAACCGGACAAAATATTCGAACGGATGCAAAATGAAAAGGCACTGAAATGTGAAAAGCCAAGAATTTATTGAAGCAATGGATGGTTTATATCTGGTGAGAAAGGAATGGTTATGGGAGTTCAAAAGCCAAATTACAGAACCGATACAGAAGTCATTCCGTAGATTTCGCTGTCTCTTGGACTTTGAAATTGACAATTGAATATACTACGGGGATCAGCACGACGAGATGATCAAAACAGTATACAGATATCAGTGGTACGATCATTCTACCAAAAGTCGATAATCGGTACCGAAAATGCTGCTAATTTGTCAGTAATAAGATAAACGGAGCAATAACAGTCCAAATTTTGAGAAACGAGATACGGCGTCTCACTCAGAAGATGATTTACAAATTTATTGTATAAAAATATTCAAGTTTGGAAAATATTTTATTATCACCAATTTTAACTGATTTGAATTTAAATAAAATTATACAAGAAAATAAACTTCCATATTTTCGGATAAAAATATACCATTTGCTATGTTAAAGTAGACGTATTCCAAATATCAAGTTTATATTTTAAAATTTTATTGTTTAAAATTTCACAAAATTTCAGTTAAATATGTTAATAAAACAAATAAAAATATTAAAATTTATGGGTCGTTACACTCTCCCCCACTCAAAACTTTTCGTCCCCGAAAAGAAAGGAGGTAGGAGAATAGAAACAACCAGAAAGAAATTAGATTGAAATACAAATAAAACAATTAAATTAAAACCATATAAATTTCAAATTAAACTAATTAATATTCAACATTTTGGTTTAATCCATTTGAGTTCACTTAAGTTAAATCAATCTATCTATTTCTAAATCCATTATATTATTATCTAGTCATCCTCAATTAACAATTTCTAAATCATCAATTTGTATAATCATTTATTATACTCATATTTTATTCAACAAATTTAATTCTTTTATTCCAAATTATTATTAAGTTTATTCCACTTAATATATCTTATTACATATATTTAAACCATATAAATTAATTTAAACCATATAAATTTCAATTTAAATTAATTTATATTCAATAATTGATTTTAAATTCAAGGTATTTCCATAAGTTGATCTAATTTCAATTTATTAATTCCTTCAAAACAAATTTATTTGTCTCATCTATTATTCAATTAACTTTTTATTCTATTTATCTCTATTAACATCTTTATAATAAAATTTAAGTGTATAACATTTATTATAACACTCAAATTTTATTTATAAAATCATTTACCATCAATTTACATTGTAAATTATTCAATTACATACTCAACTTCTGGATGATTAAGGTAAGTTATATTGGAATGTAATTGAGTATTATACAAGTAAAATTTTCTCACTCAACTTATTTCAAGTTTAAATATGTATTCAAAATTTTGGCTTTATTTTATAATTGAAATCACCTTATCAAAATTTAAGAATAAAATTTCTGGTTTCAATTCAAACCATTTAGAGATAAATATATATACTATATATATATCAAATCAAATCTATGATCATATACCAATATATATATATATATATATATATATATATATATATATATTATAAATCTAGTCATACTTCGGAAATTCAAATCAAATTAATTTTCCAAAACAAAAATGTAGCAAAGCTACAGAATGGTCTCTCTACTTCGAAACTCGAAAATGAATGTCGATGATGCTGCAGTCATCACCGAAATTATTTTCCAGCGACAAAAGAGGAGAGTACTGATTTGATCTTTAAAATTCTTTGGAAACTATTTCTATTCTAAAATACCTTTAAATAATATGCATTTTAAAAGTTTAAAACCAAGGTTTGGAATCATCGGAAATTTAAATTCTCAAATTCTTAATTTAAATTCATTTAAATTCCCAAATCAATTTATAAACCATGTTTATAAATTCATTTAGAACAATAAATGAAAATCAAATATTATCATTTCAAACAACCTATTTAATTAACTTTTGTAAATTCCCGAAAATTTTACTTATATATTTATAATATAATCATACAAATTTACTTCATTTACCAAATTTGAAAACAATATTGTGTCAGTTTTCTCTGTTCAAGTGTTTTGGAAATCCTATCGATAGCGTTGATCCGACGAATCGATCGAAAATCCAAATCAACATCAACAACTCAAACAACACACTATAAAACATTTTAATATTAATTACAAATACAAAATACACTCCCTCACTCGATAATTCCAGAATGGATTTCAAAACAAGGATAGAGATTCAAATTAGAGGAACTTTAATCAAATAGAATTTTACTAAGGAGATAGGCTTGAATGGGAGATAAGGTGATTAAATTATAAAATAAAGAAATAGATAGACTTATATGAATCGCGGGTAACCTTAATCGGTCAACCGTGACTTCAAAACAAAATCGAGGTAGAATTCTGAAGCAGATCGATATTCGATCGCCAAAGATAGAATTCGGGTATAGAAAAAGATAGCAGCATCGTAAACCGAGGATATAGAAATCCCGGTGAATCAATGCCTGTTATAAAAGAGTTACACCCCTTTACAAAACATTCAGTGGAGCTATAGAATACTCCAGAATTAAGAAAATATGAATAGGGGAAGATGAGAGACAAGAATGGATTTTGGAACCGAGGGAACATTCCAAAATTCAAAGGAAAACGAATCAAAGAGAAAGAGATTCAAGCTCGAACGAAAGTGATTCAGAAATCAAATTTTACTACATATGCTAAGTTTGCCTAAAACCAGAACTCTGATACCACATGTAACATCCTGAAATTTTCAACCATTCGCATCCATACATGTCAGATTTGAATTGCTCAAAATATCAGATTGTTAATTAAATTTGGCAAAAATCAATATATACAATAAATAAATAATCACAGAATTACAGACAGAGAGTAATATAACAATAATGCAGTGGAAACAAAAGAGTTCATGAAGCTACTATATATATAACAGAGTTAAATAAGATACAACAGAGGTCACGAATACATAGATGTCTCAATACAATAGTCAAATACAAGATCTGAATACAACACTGGAATCAACTGAATAACTGAAAGATGGATAGATAGCTGGATCTCCAAGCGAAGCTCCAACTCCAAAGGTGAGTCTCAAATGTTGTATCACTCAGTCTGACCCGAGTGTAAAGAAAAACACAAAACACTTGAGTCAGGATTAACCTTCTTATATTAATAAATCCAACTCAAGTGAAATATCAACTGAAATACCAGTAACTCAAAGGATGTTTGGGATAACCATCCTCTAAGGATCCGTTAAACTATATATTATGTAGTAACATACGTTATTATAATAATGCCTACAGTAAAGTATACTATTTAAAAATAGCGTTAAGGCTTTACATTTTCCACCTTAACACATTTTATAGTGCCAATAGTCTATACAGTACCGTAATACCCCATAAACTGGTGCTACCAAAGGATACTCCATAGGTACGACACAAATCAAACTCGTAGTAAAGCACGCTAGGGTAGGTGACATGGCACAACAAGGCAATGCCAGAGTAGATATACCAATTACGCATCCGGACTGTTGGTAACGCAAAGCCGTAGCAATCGCCCAACTCGAGCCACACTCCCGAATCAAGGGTGCACACCAAATCAATCACAAAGTAATAGAATGGCATACGATGGAGTGTGTCTGATAAGAGGAGCTACCTCATTAGCCCGGAATCGCTCATGTTTTATCCACCTTATGCCAACCCACGGGAGTTGGGTCTACGTAAATATACCATTAGGATCGTCGCCACCATCCTACTTCATTCTGGAATCTCCACCGCGTACACAGTTGTTAAAGTGGTTTTCGTTATCGACAGAGAGTATGCCCATATCCGATCTCGGTCTCTTTAACAACCAAACGTTATTATAACACCGCGGCCATATCAAAATAGTTTACACTTCAAAACCAAAATATCATTTCCATTTCAAAAACGATATCATTTTCATTCCAAATATATCCATTTCCAAAAATCATATCACTTCCCAAAGTTATAACACTTCCAAAACCAAAACACTTTGTAATCATAATATTTGGAAAACCTTAACTTTGAAATCATAACTTCCACCTTTAAACAGTTTAGATATTAATAATAGTATATAATAAAATAGTTTATAAAATAAAAATAGTTTATATTGAAAATGATTTATATTAAAATAGTTTATATTAAAATAATTTATAAAGTAAAATATAAAATAGTTTTAATTATAGTTAAAATACTTTATATAATAAAATAGGTTCCTCAAATTTCACAAATCGATTCAAATCAACTCAAATTCCAAAATTCAAATTTAATCAAATCTCAAATCATAAATTTCAATTCAATTCAGTTTCTCAATAAACCATTTCAAATTATCGATTTCAAATACATATTTGAACCATAAAATAAGCCATTTCAATTTCAATATATGTCAAAGCTTTAAATATTCAACAATTTCAAAACTAAATTCGATAATTTCATATATATATCAAATTCACTTTACTATTATTAAATTTTGAAATATTTACTTAGTCATTCCAAATCATTTGAATAAAACTTCAAATTCCAAATTTAAATAAAACTAAATATACCATTTCAATTTAAGTAAAATTGAAAATATTCATTTAAATCACTTTTAATCCAAATCAAGTTATAAAATCATAGCTTTAACATCTCAAATTTAATAATTTCAAATCAAAATTATTTAAGTAAAATTCTTAAATAAATAAAATTTCAAATCAATTTCAAATTTATCTTTCCAACCTGAATCATTATAAACTCTATATTTAAAAAAATAAAAATGTTAAATAAATACTTAAACATATTATATATCAACTTTATTAAATCAACTTTAATAAATCTTAAAAATCAATATTTATTAAAACCATATATTTCTTTTCAAAACCATAAAAATCATTTCGAAATATTTATATAGACCAATGGTGTCTGTATATAATTCTCTACCCTATGGTCAAGTGATACGGATATTTATCATTTCAATCTGCAATTTAAACATATACGGGCATATATCTTTTCAACCCGCAATCCCAAATTCAATTTAATCGCTTGGGTTTATCATTTCAACCCATAACGATTTTCTCCTATTCTATAGATCGTTCAGGTATGTATTATTTCAACCCATAGTGAATTCTATACTAACAAGGAACTTGTAGAGTGATAACATATATGATAAAAATATAACAATCAGTAACAGGCATATATCATCAGTGATAAATAACAGATAATGGTGTTAGATGTCACAGGTGAACAGATACAGATAACAGCATATATATAGCAATGTAAATAACTAACAGCAGCATATTTCAATAGTCGTTTCAATTGAAATCAAATTTAACAAATAAAAGAACATTAATCGTGAGTGATTGCTCACCTTTCGAGGCTAGATAGAACAGGAGACGACACGGATACGCACACTGATACGGACACTAAAATTAAATTACGAATCCAGGCACAAATTCCAAAAGAAAGCTAGATTGGCACGAATTTGACGGATAAAGCTGATACAAGATTCGACCAAACAATTAGAATCAGTTGATATAAATTGAACTAAATATATATATTATATTTCTTTTCCTTGAAATCAATTTTTAATTTAACACAAACTATATATATATATATTAAAGCCATACCTATAACATACTTTTTTTATTTTATATGTTGTACTACTGTAACCGTGTCACATGCTAAAATATCTTTATATATCTCAAATTAAAACACATCTAACAAATATATTTATCTATAGAGTTTATACAGCCGTAAAAACCTACATAAATATATATAGCAAATAAAAACTAAGTATATCATACTATTTATAATTAAACTACATAAGTACTTCCCTGACATATTTTCCAAAAAGCAAACCACGCATGCCAAACTCTTATACCTTATATGAAATCATATATATAACATTATGTAGCTAAGTATATATACCAGTTTAAATATTTACACATGATCATATTCATACTAATACATTATATAACAATATATGTTTACAGTAAAACAACTAAACTGATATAAATTATATACTAAACATATACATATTATAAACGTATGTAAATTAAATTAATATATAAATAAGATAACTCATTACTGATATATATATTGAACTTACATTATTAAAAAAATTATGCAGCAGTATATATAAAGTAGACTAATATGCATGACTTATATATATAATAACTCAGTTTACTATATATGACTAACAAATAAAAGAAATCAACACAGCACCAATATAAACACATTGCTTACAATTTTTTTTTCAAAGCCTTATCTGTGCTCGGCTATTAAAGGAAGAGGCGGAGCAATGCTTCGGTGATGGAAGCAAGGAGCCAGGCAGAGGATGGGACAAGTCAATGGTTGATGCGCCGTTCGAGGCGTGGTGAGTTTGAAAGGGGAGGAGACGAATGAAGTTGGGCGGTTATGACTCGGTTTGATCAGGGATGAGGGCGGCGATCGATGGGATTATGTGGAGAACGGGAAGCTGATGAGCTGCTGCGTTCAAGGTGGAGAGGCGGGTGGGATTGGAGCTCGGGGTGGCGAGTCGCTGCCAGAACGGAGGAGGGAAGAAGGGTTGCGCAGAAGTTGGGTGGGTTTGGAGTTGTTCGGCCTTAAGGAGGAGGCGGTGCACTGGGTGATGAAGGTCGAACTGTCTACTAGCTTTATATTTTTTTTCTTCTTTACAACTAAAAGGTGGAAACGAAACAAAGCAAAGAGAAAGGGAAAATAAGCCAACCGGACAAAATATTCGAACAGATGATAAATGAAAAGGCACTGAAATGTGAAAAGCCAAGAATTTATTGAAGCAACGGATGGTTTATATCTGGTGAGAAAGGAATGGTTATGGGAGTTCAAAAGCCAAATTGCGGAACCGATATAGAAGTCGTACGTAGATTTCGCTATCTCTCGGACTTCAAAATTGACAATTGAATATACTGCGGGGATCAGCACGACGAGACGATCAAAACGGTATACAGATATCAGTGGTACGACCATTCTATCAAAATTCGATAATCGATACCGAAAATGCTGCTAATTTGTCAGTAATAAGATAAACGGAGCAATAATAGTCCAAATTTTGAGAAACGAGATATGGCGTCTCACTCAGAAGATGATTTACAAATTTATTGTATAAAAATATTCAAGTTTGGAAAATATTTTATTATCACCAATTTTAACTGATTTGAATTTAAATAAAATTATACAAGAAAATAAACTTCCATATTTTCGGATGAAAATTTACCATTTGCTATGTTAAAGTAGACGTATTCCAAATATCAAGTTTATATTTCAAAATTTTATTCTTTAAAATTTCAATTAAATATATTAATAAAACAAATAAAAATATTAAAATTTACGGGTCGTTACAATTCTTGGCTCAAAAAAAAGACAGAGATGGAATGAGGTACCGAAGGCCAATTATGTTGACTTAAATCAAACCATCTCATATATTTTATCTATAACAAAGGAAGAAATGGAATATTCGATGTTGGGAAAAGCCAAAACTAACCCAGAACCAAATAAAGGAGGGGACTACTGTGCTTTTCACAAGTTGAACGGATATAAAATAGATGATTATCGAGTCTTAGCTAGGATTATCCAAAATTTTATCAAAATAGGAGCCCTAAACTAATTTGCTAAAAAAAATCAAAGATTCCTCTACACTAATAATAATAAAAGACCACCATCTAATAATGTAGATTTTCCAACTAACGAACCCCCACAAGAGTTCCCACCACCATTCAATCATATCGATGTGATTCATAGTGGGCCTCATATTGCTGGAATGAGTAAGTGTGCAAGGAATTGAAACATTCGTGAAGCTAAAGAGGGAATCTATTTTATAGAAGAGGAGCTTATAAGTTTCATAGCTAATTGGGGAACATATTGCTGTAAAGTGATGCCCTTTGGGCAAAAAATGCAGGGGCCACATACCAATGATTGGTAAATAAGATGTTCAAACACCAGATAGGGAAAACGTGGAAGTATACGTGGATGATATAATGGTGAAATCCAAAAAAAGGATGGATTATATAAAAAATCTAAATAAGATGTTTGAAGTATTGCAGAAATACAAGATGAAATTGAACCTGCAAAAATGTTCTTTTGGAATCCAATCTGAGAAGTTTCTGGGATATATATATATATATATATATATATATATATATATATATATATATATATAAGCGCACATATTAAAGGAGATAATAACTAATGCTAGAGACAGTTATGCCAACCGATGATTCAAGGAAGAAAGGAAAATTCGCCAGCGATAGGACGTCAACACCATTGGAAAACGAGACTAACAGATCATACAAAGATGCAGCGTCAACAAACATTCAAAATCATACAACAAAAGTGCATTACTACAAACCATAACAAGAAAAATTGGTGGATTTTGCATTTCTTCCCGATGATGTCTTACAAAGATCGGAAAATAAATGGACAAATACTCTGTTTTATTCTATTTATGGCTACAAACCAACTTTCAATCAATTCAATAATCACATTTAGAGAATTTGGAAGCCGAAGGATGTATATGTGCTAGAAGTTCATTCAGGCAATTTTCTTATTCATTTTACTAATATTTCTGATCTTAACAAAATTCTAGACAATGGCCCTTTCACATATGAATCTTGATACATAATAACAAAGAAATAGGTCATTGGCATGAATTTAACTTCAGAAATACTGACACAGATGCCAATCTGGGTTAAATTGTGTGATTTGAAATTGGAACACAGGAACATAGAGGCTCTAAGTAGGATAGCAAGCGTGATTGGTATTCCCGTTCGAACAGATACTATAACTACATCAAGGAAAAGAACCAATTATGCTAGGATATTGGTTAATGTTACTACTGACACCAAGTACCCTAAATCTATTACTGTTAAGACTAGTAGAGAAGATGTATGTAAGATTCATGTAGATTACAAATTCAAACCCTATATCTTTTTGCATTGCCAACAATTTGGTCATCAATCAATAAAATGTAACAAAAACAGACCAAATAGGCAAAGCACTGAACAGGGATTGAAATCTAATACAAATGAAACCACATTCCCATCATCCTCTATGGGTTAGAACAACCAAAACATGGCTACACAATCTACCCCTACAACTTCTACCCAGAGCACATCAACAGAGGCAATAAATGGCAACTATTCAAGCACATAGAAAACAATGTCAACCGAAGACTGGGATTATGTAGGTAAAGCAAAAGCACCAAAACCACATGCATATGAAGGACCAAGTAACATAGCTACTTTGGATAAAAAGGAAGGTAATAGCACAAATCATCAAAAAGGAAAACAACAAGTGACACACAATAACAAAAAAGTAGAGAAAACTGAAATTACTACTAAAAATAAGTTTGGGATGCTTTGCTCACCGGAAGAGGAGGAAATTGGTGACCAGTCTAACCAACTAGACCAAGAAGTGTTAGCCCTGCACATGAAGAATTTACAAATGGGATAGAATCTAGGTCCATTAGTGGACTTGGGTGTGTGTGTATACCTATATAGACATAAATCTACATGGTGTAAATGAGTACAATTCGTACGTAGCAATGGAGTCGTAGCGGTTAATAATAAAATCTAACATATGAAATAGTAAACAATCAGCATAAGCTAGTATTATGTATAAGATGTATAATTTTCCAATCACAAGAAAGTCGTTCTGGCCTCTTTCTCATTACAACCCATAGGATTTAGAAGGAAGTTACTGGTGTTGATTTGGAGCAGTTGTCTGGCTGAGGCCCTTGACATTTGAGATGTCGATTTGTGATCAGTAATTATATTGATCTATTATATTTTCTTATTTCCGCTGTGAGTTATTACCATTAGTGCTCTGATATACTTTCTTTTCTGTAGGATACCAAACAAACGATCCGTATTTTAGTGGACTTGGGTTTTCGGGTTAGCGAAAATCTGAATCCATTAAATTGCGGGTTGTTACAGTATAGCCCGCCATATGATGGCATTGGGATAAGGGTTTTGATGTGTTAAAAAGATTGCGACGACCCACATTTAGGAAGGTTTAAATCAACAATAATCCACACATGTCCAACTTAAACAGTCCGAAACATAAATAATCAATAGGGTTAATTAAGAAAATAAGAAAAGAAGAAGAAAACAAACACAGAATCTCGCAGCGGAACGATAAAATATAATAATCAAATAAAAATTTCATGAAGCTGTTTATATTATACATTTGATTATAATTTATACAACATTTATCAGAGTTATGTATACAACAGGGATAAATAAATAATGCAGCAGAACAACATGATGCAGAGAATAATAATAGTAATAATATACCTAATCGGCCAATAATTCACGACAATTTCATAGTTATCAATATCAGGTAATTTACTGGCAATTAAATTCCGATTCCAAATTTAACTGTCAATTTTAATACCTACAGTCGATTCATATGTTAATTTCATTTTCAAATACCAGTCAATAAAATTATATAACTTCACGATTCAATTTTAACGAACATAAAAATTATTATAGTACGTCGTGAGCGTTAAAACACTCATCTTTTATTTTCTATTGTCGCTTTTGCGTTCTGATTCCGAGTTCGAATTTAATCGGAATCAGAAAGCCAACTCTAAACTCAACCAATTTTCATGTTTAACACCTTTCACACTATACTATATCCATTGATGAATTATAAAATTCTACTTAAGTTTGAAGCATATGTCTCAAGTAATCCTCTTTATGAGCAGGAAGTCGTGGCCTCATCATCTAGCACTGATCCTAAAACTTCCAGCCTTACGAACCAACCATAGCCCCCTAAAAAGATGACATATGTTCGAAAACATGGTAAATGACTATCATTATTTGGAATGTCAGGGGGATTAATGCTGATCCCAAAATGGATCAGATTATTTCCACCTTGACACCATATAGACCTAGTATCATTAGTCTATTAGAGAACAAACTATTAACTCAGAAAATACCCAGATTAATATCTAAATTTAGCAAAAACTAGAATCACTTACATAGCAATGATCATGGGTCTAAGGGGAGAATCTTACTGCTTTGGAACCAGTCTGTATGGACAGATAATCCAACACTCAACACATCACTGCTATTATTTATAACTTAGGTGGCTTTTCTAGTATCTAACCATTGTATATGCAAGTAATTTGTTTTCAGACAGGGAATTTTTATAGCATGAGCTATCATAGTTTTCAAGTGTTGTAAACAAGGCATGGTTATTAGGAAGGGACTTTAACAATGTCATTAACTCTATGGATAAGAAAGGGGGACTTCCAATACCCTTTTCTCACCTCAGAGGCTTTTCCAATTTTATGTTTCACTGTGGTCTTGTTGAAGCCAACATACAAGGCTTCAATTTCATATGGCGGAGAAGGGGCATTGCAACTCATTTTGACAAAGTTCTTATGAATAGCAAACTTTTACAACACTTTCCAACCTTCATGGCTACTACATTTACCTCACCTCTAAATGATCATATCCCTATCATCATTAAACTTCACACATACAATGATCAACAAAAAGGCACACCTTTCAGATATAATAATGGATGGCACTTAGTGGATGGATATGAAGAACATGTACCTATTCTATTAGACTTAGCATGGGGCTCACCAATCCAACAGTTTATGATTAAACTAAGAAGGATCAAAAAAAATTTAAAGGACTGGAACAGAACAAGGCCAAAAGATACGAAAGATATGGCAACATTACAAGCTACATATTAACATAAGCTATTGGAAGCACACAAGCATCTAGAGGATGTATTTACATATGATGATATGATCATTGCTTGCAATAACCTAAAACAAAAGGTACATAGCGAATATATTAAGGCCAAACAAAAATCCAAAATTACTTGGTTAAATGAGGGTTACACTAACTCCAGTATTTTATGCCAGGATGAACATGAGGAAATACATAAATAATACCAAGGCTCTGTATGATGTAAATAGTGATCTCACCTTCGACACTATCTAGATTCAGGAACAAGCAGTACACTACTACACTGATCTATTCAATGGACGATGGGATAGTGTCTTTCTAAATATCCATTATAGGAAACCGTTAAATGATGATGGAAGAAACTACATGATGTTACCTGTATCTGAAAAAGAAGTGCATAATGCTGTTTACTCCATCAAGGATGACAAATCACTAGGGCCAAATGGTTTCTCATCAAAGTTTTTCAAGATCCATTGGTCTCACATCAAATATGAGCTTACACTTGCTACAAATTATGCTTATACTCATGCTGGTATCCCAGAAGGTTTGGACCACACTTTTATTATACTAGTGCCAAAAACAGAAAAACCTTTTGAGATATCTCATTTTAGACTTATATCCTGTTGCAATGTACTTTACAAAATTATTTCTAAGGAAATTTGCAATAGAATAAAGGGTTTCCTTCCCTTCTTGATTTCTGATGCTTAGTGTGCATTTATACTTGGAAGAAACATGGCAAACAACTTATTACTAGCACATGAGAACATCAAAAATTTCAATAAAAGGGGCATTAAAAATTATGTATTAAAGTGGATCTCCTGAAAGCCTATGATAGGTTGAATAGGAATTTAATATGTTTCATGCTGCAACAAATGAAATTCCCAGATTAAATCATCAACCTCATTAGAGCATGCATCACTACAGCAACCTTTTCTGTTCTGATAAATGGAGTTCCACAAGGGATGATTGCATCAAATAGATCAATCAGGTAGGGTGACCCCCTATCTCCCTATCTCTTTTGCATAGCAATGGAGCACTTGTTACTAAAACTAGAAGCAGTTAACAGGATGGGAGCAATTACACCTATCAATAACATACAACCCATTATCTCACATCTGTTGTATGCAGATATATCATGATCTTTGCAACAGCAGACACTAAGAGTGCAACCACTCTTAGGAATATCACAGACTGTTTGAGTAACATGGCAAGCCTAACTTTAAATCAACTAAAGACTAAAGTTTACTTTAGTACTAGCTATACCAAAAAAGAAAAAATACTGGGCATTCTCCAACTATAGGAAGTATCACTACCTGTAAAATACTTAGGGGTGCCAATATCAACTGACTATTTACACTATGTTGAATGCACTTCTCTATTCCAGAAAATTATGGGGAAATTTGATAATTGGGATAGTAACATGCTATCAATGACAGGCAGAGACAAATTGATTTACATAGTTATTACACCTATGGTTTTACATTGGTTACTGGTCTACCATATGCCTACTGCTACTCTTAAAATTGATGACTTATGTGCTGACTTTTTTTGGGCTGGGAGGCAACATAAAATAGCATGGAATAAGCTATGTAGACCTAAGCTAGAAGGAGGCATTGGCATTAAAAGTTTTAAAGAGCTTAGAACAGTAGCATGTTTAAAACTAGTTTGGCAACTTATTACAAAAGACAACATGTAGTCCGGACGGATGTTGAATAAATATTGTAACAAAACAAACTTCTGGAAACTACAGTTTAATAACAATATGTCTTAAACTATGAAGAATATTCTGAGGCATAGAAATGATAGCCTAAAATGTATAAGAAGGATGATTGTTGATGGTGGATCCACCTTTTTATGGACTGAATCTTGGCTCAATCACAAGTCCTTGGTTGACATCCTAGGTTGGGACAGGTATTATTTAACATCATCTAAATATGCTGCAGTATCATGTATATTATAGAACAATTAGTGGAACTCGTCTAGGTTTTATGAAACCCGAGAGCTTTCACATTTAATATCACAAGTACACATTGATACTCATGGAATCTCAGACTATTGGCAATGGTATGGGGAGGCACAATTTTCTTTTAGCAAAACTTGGCGAGCAACCAAGCAACATTATGATGAACTATACTTGTGCCCTTTAATCCGGAACTCTATCAATAGTAGGAAAACATTATGCTATGCATATAGGGTCATGTTAGGCCATATAAACACAACAGATCGTTTAAGGGAATGAGGAATACATTGTGATGATATATTTGTCTTATGCAAGGAACAACCAGAAAGCATTAACCACTTATTTTTCAACTACAACTATACAAGGTACTTGTGGGTGCTTATGAAGTTAAAATTAAACATTACAAATAATAATACCATCCTGGATCTTGACGATGGAGTTCAAATGATCAAACACCTCTTTCGAAAATAAGACCAAATCAGCCAGCTGGCCTCCTATTGTCTTATGACTACTATATATCATATCTAGAGGAAAGGCACAAACATGTGTTTGAGAAATCAGAGGTTAACAAAATTGAAAAAGCTAATCTGATTTAGATTGAGATTACTTATCTTATAAAGAAATCAAGGTTGAAGACTACTCGATCGCACCAGATGAGCAGATTTTGTTGAAGTGGGGCATCGATTTGAATAATGCTGGATGATTTTTCGGTTTCCCTAATTATTTTCTCTCAGAGTTGCCTTGATCGATAGCTTTAAAATCTTAATTTATTTTAGGGTTATGGTTTACTGGCTGTGTGTGGAGAATTTGTTTGCTATATCACATTGTTGTTATTTGTTTTATAGTTTACATGGTTCGACCCGAATTTCTTTGCGTAGGCCGATGTGGTGTGTAATGTACTGTTGTTTCTACTAATAAAGGAACGAAATTTCAATATATATATATATATGTGCGTGCGCGTGCGTGCGCGCACATGTGTGCGTGTATATTTATAAGTGCACAAGGAATTGAGGCAAACCTTCAACAAATAAATGCAATTCAAGGTATGGTGAATCCTAGAACAAGTAAAGATGTGATGATCTTAAATGCTTGAGTGACAATGCTTAGCTGGTTTATATAAAAAGTCATCGATAAGCGTATTCCATTTTTCGATGGGATCACGAAAAGGAGAACTTTTGAATGGACAAAGGAATGACAAAAGGCATTCTAGAAGTTGAAAGGTCATCGTTAAGCCATTGATACTCTCCAATCTAATAGAAGATGAAGACACATTCTTATATATGGCAGTAACTGAGCATTTAATCAGTTCAGTCTTAATAAGAGAAGAAAATGGAGTTCGGTTACTAGTGTACTATTCAAGCAAAAGGTTAAAGGATGCGGAAGTAAGATACCTAGTTATAGAAAAGTTAGCTTATTATTTAGTGTTATCATCTCGGAAATTGAGATCTTATTTCCAAGCACATGCAGTTATGGACTTAACCAATTACCCGCTCAAGAAAATTTTTAGTAAACCAAAATGTTTGGGAGGTTAATAAAGGGATGGAATTAGGTCAGTATGATATCGAATATTTACCTCATTTAAAGGGATAAACGATGGCCAACTTTGTAGCAGAATGTACGGGGTTTATGAAAGAACAATCTGAAAAGGAAAGAAAGATTGAATATAGATTCAAATTGTTTGTCAATGGTGCATCAAATGAACAAGGAGTCGAAGCTGGATATGTGATAGTCACACCTATTGAACACCGCTTACATTATGCAATGAAATTGGTATTTGCTGCAACTAATAACGTGGTTGAATATGAAGTATTAGTAGCTAGCTTGACTTTAAATCAACAATTGAAAACTCCCAGAATTGAGGTGTTTAGCGACTCACATTTGATGGTGAACCAATTAAACAAAACTTACCAAATAAAAGATGCGTGATTAGCCTATTACATAAAGAAGATCCATGAAATGTTAGCCTAATTTGAGGATTTTTCAATTCATTAGGTGCCAAGGGATAAAAATGCTCAAGCACATTCACTAGCAAAATTAGCTAAATCGCATTGAGCACTAGAATCAAAGATCGTCCCTATTGGATTCCATGAGTTCAACGAAAACGAATCAAAATGTGAAGCGCTAGTTTTAATTCAATCACAAGCTCTCCAAATAAAAAGCGATAAAGAAGATTCCGAGAGTAAGGACGATCATGACAAAACTCACAAGGAAATATAGAAGGATGATCGTAAAGATCAATATGTGTGTAGACGGATGACACCGATAATAGAATACTTACAAAAAGGGATGCTAAACAAAAGATAAGAATGAGTTAGGAAATTAAGGTACCAAGTGCCTTCTTATACTATGATCGATGAGAAATTATATAAGAAATGATACTTGGTCCCTTATTTTAGATGCATTACCCTAGGAAAAGTAATGAAATTATTAAAAGAAGCCCATAAAGGGTTTTGCAGTGATCATTCCAATGGCATAAAATTATCTAAGAAAATAATGAGACAATGGTACTATTGGCTATGGATGAGTGAAGATGCTTTAACCTATGTTAGAAATGTGACAAATGCAAGTGATTCTCAAGAATCCCATGCTTACCTCCAAATGGATTAACTACTGTCACAAGCTCATGGTCATTCGACGTTTAGGGGATCGATCTAATAGGGCCCTCGCCTATCTCAAGGGGGAAACTTTTTGGCAATAGTTGTGAATGACTACTTTACCAAACGCATTGAGGCTGAAACGTTCTCCAACATAAACTGCAAGGAAAGTATTGAAATTTGAGATAAAAAAACATAATTAGCCACCTTGAGCTTCGAAATAAAACCGTTTCTGATAATTGGACTCAATTTAAAAGTAAAGAGTTTGCTCTCTTTTGTGAAAGGAATGGAATAACAAAGAGTTTTTCTTTAGTAGCTCATCTAAAAGCTAACGAAGCAGTAGAAGCTGTAAATAAAACACTTAAGAACATTTTTAAAAAGTAGGTAAAGCAAAGGGGAATTGGGTTAAGTAATTTCCACTATTTTTATGGTCGTATAGAACTTCCTCGAAAACAGCCACCAGGCATACCCCGTATTCTTCAACATATGGGTTTGAAGCAATATTTCTAGTCAAAGTCGTAATCATATCAAATTGAAGAATTGCATATGCCTACAGACCAAATCAAGAAATAAAAAAGGAATCCTTGGATTTGATTAATGAGCTAAGAGATAAAGTTGTACCAAGAATAGCAGAATATCAAAGAAGAATTACTAAATGTTATAACTCAAAGGTAAGGGAAAAAACCTTCCAAAAAGGCGATTTAGTACTTAGAAGAGTAATTGCGAATACCAAAGATTAGGTAGATGGATCGCTAGGGCTAAACTAGGAAGGACCTTTGGTTATTCGCGAAGTAATTCCACAAGGAACTTATCGATTGAGTAAGCCTGGTGGGGATGTAATAGCAAGAACATGGAATGTTGAGCATTTGAGACACTACTTTAGTACTTTGGTTGAATAAAGAGGCAAAGATTTTTTAAGGACTATTTTAATAAATTACCCTCAAAATGAGATGCATTGCATCCCTTTTGGAAAGTTAACACAAAGATCTTTCAGCATAGTGATTAGTGCATGGTGTTGCTTTTCGAGACACGAGAGGTTCGAATCCCACTGTCTTCACATTTGCTATCAGAGCCTATTGTAATGACCCTAAAATAAAATAAAATAAAATGATATATATTTATATTAGAAAATTCTGAGATATATATATATAAGTATATATATTGCATTTAAAACAGAAAAGAATTTGGCAATAAATAAAATTGCATGGGAGCTTCCGTTTGATAAAATGCAAGGAATTAAGGTAATTAAGAAAGGAATTGGAACTCAAAAATAAGTATAGCTTTATGTCCAAAGAATTATGTAAATATATACAAATGGGGTGTTTTCTGTTTTATATAAAGGTAGAATAAAAATTAAATTAATAAAAAGGTTTATAAGTCTTATAGTTGTGCTAAAAAATAATTAGCATAATATATGTGATTTTTATTTAAATATAGAAGGAGTTACTGATCTGACAAAGAGGCAGAAATATACATACATACAAAATCAAATAAAAATTTCCATATCTTATTTATTTCAAGCAAATAATATGAGTGAATGATTTTAATAAGGTATGTTAGTATGCATGATTGAATGGAGGTAATAGATAGGTAGAAAATACAAAGGAGATTTTCAGATTCCTTAAACTTATAAAAAGAAATGAATAAAGGATCACATGCATATGGCATGAACAAAATAGAAACATGAAAATAGCATGCAGTGTTTAAAATGTTCAACTCCCGAAATAACCAATTAAAGTAACCTGATGTGTGCATTTCCCATTTAGGACCACACAGGAATGAGATGTATGCATGAACAGCTAAGGGTATTAGGAGAATTACCCATTTTCTTAAACCCTAGAATGGATTTATAAATAACTGCACATGGCCAAAACCATCACTCTCTGGGGATCAAAAACAAAATAAAATAAACAAGGAAGAAACACTAGCTTGGGGCTTTGGGGGATTTGCTGTTCAAAAGATTAAAGCAGTGAAAGGAAAAACATTATGTGAGTATTTATCCTTTGTATGCAATGGCATTAAGTCCTATTGCAGGCAGCCTAGAATATTATGAGACATTTAAATCTCTGAATTAATTTTGTTATGGGTGATATGGATGTTTGTTTGTGCATTTTTTGTTTGTTTGGAGTATTAATCTGTAAGTGGGCTTTTGGTGTTAACATGATTGGAGCATTCTTGTTCTATCTTAGTATCATTAAACATGAATATAGATTAAACAGGGGAACATGGGGTTGAATCAGATAAATATACAAGCAGTTATATCTTTCTGAAATATGAATGAAAGAAAAACTAAATTGGTCACTTGGGAGTTAGTCAATGATTTGCTTACTTCAGGTGGAAGCAAGTATATGCATGGTGCAACTGCACCCTGAGGCCTTTGTGTGTTGGAATAATTTAAACAACCTGGGAGTTTCCTTCACAATGCATACATAGTATTCATTTGACAAGGAGTTAAAGACCATAAAATAAATGGGGACAGGGGTTTAAAAATCTGGGTTATAAATATCCAGATATGGTGTTAATTTAATCAAGTTAAACTTGTTCATTGATTAGTTGCTGGGTGAAAATTTGGAGTATGAAACTTGGGTTTATTTATCTAGATTTGGAGAGAATAAATCAAGAATTATACATATGTTTATCTTTACTGTTTGCTGTGTATTTGTTTGAATAGATGAATGTGTTTTTTTTGTATTACCTTGTATAAACCAAAACATGCTAAGTATAAACATCTGTTAAACTAGGAAGGCACTGCAAGATTATGTTTTAAAATTATGAATATGTATACAAAATTGATAAATGCTCATACCAGTGAAAACTGACCCTTTTGGTTGCCCTTGCAATCATCTGGGTGTCTCAAAAATTCTTTGGGGCAGCTAAATGATTTGCTTGCAGGAAATTGAAGTTGGCTTGATGAGTAGAGAAGGCATTGGCTGCTAGAATAAATAAGAGAGACTTGTTTTTAAAATTTGCAGATGCATTGTAATGAAATTACTAGACACATTTTATTTTCTGTAATTGAAGTTACTTTTAGGAAACTTTTTAAGTATTTTGAGTTGAAGATATGTACTTAATCAAAACCTGTTATGAGTGATCATGGATGATGGTTGGTTAACTACAAATTTATTTTATGAATGTCTGATTTGGAGAAAATAAGGAGTTAGACATGTCATATGCATATGATATGGATATATATATATATATATATATATATATATATATATTTGAACTCTGATTTTTATTGCTTATGTTTTGCCTTATGGAAAATTAAAAAGCTAAGGGGATTGATTTTTAATGAACACTCAAGATTTTAGTAGAATATTCAGGTGAGATGAATTTGTGCATGGCAGGTAAGTGATACTTGCATATGCACGAATTCTGGAAATTTGTAAGTAATTGAGTATTTAAGTTTAACCTCTGAGAAAACTTGTCAACAATTTTAGACGTCTAAGATCAAATTAGACGTCTGTCATAATAATTTAGACGTCTGAGATCTAATTTAGACATCTGTCAACAAAAATTTAGATGTCTGAATTTAGTTCAAAATGTTTTCTACTCTCTGTTTAAAATTTAGACACTCTGAGACGTCTGTCATAATAATTTAGACGTCTGAGATCTAATTTAGACGTCTGTCAACAAAAATTTAGATGTCTGAATTTAGTTCAAAATGTTTTCTACTCTCTGTTTAAAATTTAGACACTCTGAGACGTCTGTCATAATAATTTAGACGTCTGAGATCGAATTTAGACGTCTGTCAATAAAAATTTAGAGGTCTGAATTTAGTTCAAAATGTTTTCTACTCTCTGTTTAAAATTTAGACACTCTGAGACGTCTGTCATAAAATTTAGACGTCTGAGATCGAATCTAGACGTCTGTCATAAAAATTTAGACGTCTGAACTGCTGATTTTGCCTAATTTGCCTATTTTCGAGTAAAATTCCAAGGTTTATCGATTTTTGTCAATCCAACTTATTGTTATTAATTATTATCAACTTTGATAACTATCATGAGATCAAGTAAATACTATTTTAGAGTTAAATAGAATTATCTAGGCAAGATAAATATATATAAGTGTTAGTATTTGTCAAAGTGCACCTATGGCAGTAGAACAAGACTTAGAAAAGAAATAAGTGGCTATGTCAATAGCTTGTATGGTATTTTGATTTCTATTTGATTTAAATTCCCTCTGATAAAAAAAATATAATAATAATAAAGAAACAATTGTATATCATCAAATATACAATTGACTTAGTTTGTTTGTACACTGATATGATTATATTGGTAAAACCAGGGTCTTGGGAAAAATATTTGGAAATTATATAAATATTCAAATATAAAAGAATTGGGGTTTAGTGGTGAAGGCCTCTTGTATAAAAAAAACTATGTGTTATAGAGTGAGGGTCACCACAGTTTTGGTATCAGAGCTATGTTTTAAATAACATAGTAAATGTTGTTGTATGCATATGGATGTTTGAATGCATTGTTTGAATTGTTGGTGTTGAATGTTTTTGCTTTATGTCAAGAAATATATGTATGTACATGTGATACATGCACAGTGTGCACAGAAATGAAAATGAACCAAGTAAAGACACCAAAAATGATAGGGGTAAATAAACTAATGTAAAAATCATATTTATAGCATTATGGTAGGACCAAGGCACCATACAGGTGCAGGATCATCACGAGAGCCACCTGTGATGAGCATGGAGGATTTTGTGAGAGCTTTAAGGGATGGAATGGCACCAAGGCAAGACAATCCTCATGAAGAACTCTCCAAACTGCTAAAGACATGTACCACTTTGGGAGGAAAGGATTTTGAAGGTACTGAAGGAGCTATAGGTGTTCAAACTTGGATAAGAACTATGGAGAGGGTCTTCACAGATATGCAAATCAATGACCAGAGGAAGAGACAGATAGCTTCAAGGAAATTGAAGGGGGTTGCACTGGATTGGTGGGAAGTTGTGACAGCAGGAAGACAAGAGGATACTATCACTTGGAATGATTTCAAGGACATGCTTGAGGCCAGATTTGTCCCAGCATCTGCCAAGGCCACACTGCTTGAAGACTTTATCAGATTAAGGCAAGGAAGCATGAGTGTGAATGAATACACTCAGAAGTTTGAAGCATTATCCAAGTATGGACTGGTGTTAATAGGGAATGCAGAAGCAAAGAATGCAAGGTACATTCAAGGCTTGAACCCTAGTCTGTCAAGGGCAATGTTGCCATACAAAGACAAAACCTTTGATCAAGTAATTGATCTAACTCTCTCATTTGAGCAACATGACACTGCAAGAGAAAAGTTCAGGAATATGAAGCTCAATAAGAAGAAGGGTGGTCAGAACAAAGTGCAACCTTATGACAAGAGAAATGTAAGTAAAGGAGTTAAGAAAGGGGAAGGAGCAATAGCACCTGAAAGCAAGAGATTCACTCATTGTTATAATTGTGGAAAAGATGGACATTATAGTAACCAATGCCCTGACCCTAAAATACCTAGAGGAGGCTGTTATAATTGTGGAAAGATGGGTCATCTCAAGAAGGATTGCCCAGAAACCAATAGGGGAACAGCAAGGGTAGGAGCTTTGGCAGCAAATAACACTGGGAATGTTGGGCAACTTGAAGGTATAATTTTTATTCATACCCAACCAATATCAGTAATATATGACACTGGTGCCTCACATTCACTAATATCTTTGGAAATTGTAAAGAAGTTAACACTTGCTTGTGTTTCTATTGATCAGCCCTTAATTGTACACAGTCCCATAGGGAGTCATTGCATGTTGGGGATGAAGTGCATGGGTCTGAAATTAATTATAGGGGGTTATGAATTTAATTCAGATCTATATACCTTAAATTATCCTGGTATTGGGATTATTTTGGGGGTAGATTGGTTAATGAGAAATAAAGCAATTTTAAATTTAGAAAACCTTACTATTTCTTTGGAAACTAATGAAGGCAAAAGAATTACCATCTTAAGTGAAATAGCAAAGAATGCATGTTTTAATAAAATTTGGAGTATTAATGAAGTTCAAAAGGAATTAAAAATAGAGGAAATCCCAGTAGTAAATGGATATATAGATGTGTTTGGAGAAGTAAAGGGAGTTCCTCAAAACAGACCGGTTGAATTTAAAATAAAATTAATGCCAGGAACAAATCCAATCATTAAGAAGCCTTATAGAATGGGTCCAAAAGAGTTGGTAGAATTAAAACATCAACTAGAAGAATTAGAAGAGAAAGGATTCATAAGATCAAGTAGTTCCAGTTGGGGTTCCCCAGTGCTTTTTGTTAAGAAACATGATGGAACATTGAGGTTGTGTGTGGACTATAGGGATTTAAACAAGGTAACTATTAAAAATAAGTACCCACTGCCTAGAATAGATGATTTATTTGATCAATTGCATGGGGCTAGAATATTTTCAAGGCTAGACTTAGCCTCTGGATTTCACCAAATGAAAGTTGCAGAGGAAAGCATTGAGTACACAGCCTTTAATACAAGGTATGGCCTTTATGAATTTCTAGTAATGCCATTTGGCTTGACCAATGCTCCCTCCTATTTTGTAGACTTGATGAATAGAATTTTTAGAGACTTTTTGGATAAGTTTGTCTTGGTATTTATAGATGACATATTAATTTATTCAAAGTCAGAAAATGATCATGTTATGCACCTACATTTAGTATTATCCAGACTTAGAGAACATGAATTAAAAGCCAAGTATTCAAAGTGTGCATTTTGGCAACAAGAAGTAAAGTTCTTAGGACACATAGTGTCACAGCAGGGAGTAAGTGTAGATCCAAGCAAGGTCATTGCAGTTCAATCATGGAGTAGACCCAAACAGTGACTGAGGTGAGGTCATTCTTAGTTTGGCAGGGTATTATAGGAGGTTCATCAAGGATTTTTCAAGAATAGCCGCACCAATGACCAAACTAACCAAGAAGAACCAACCATATGTGTGGACTGAGCAGTGTGAACAAGCTTTTGAGAAATTGAAGCAAGCATTGGTGGAAGCTCCTGTCCTACAAATCCCAGAAGCAAATGAAGGAATGGTTGTATACACTGATGCTAGTGGATCTGGGTTAGGTGCAGTGCTTATGCAACATGGCAAGGTAGTGGCATATGCATCAAGACAGCTTAAACCTAATGAAACCAAATATGCAACTCATGATCTAGAATTAGCTGCAATAGTGTTTGCACTAAAACTATGGAGGCATTATTTGCTTGGGGCAAAATTTGAATTATTCACAGATCATCAAGCATTGAAATATTTATTTTCTCAAAAAGATTTAAATATGAGGCAAGCAAGGTGGTTGGAGTTTCTAGCTGCATATGATTTAGATATATTGTACACTCCTGGAAAAGCTAATAGAGTAGCAGATGCTTTGAGCAGAAATCATGTTAGATTAGCCAGTTTGATGATTGATGAGTTTAAAAACCTTGCAGTGCTTGGGGAGGCAGATATATACAGCAAGGATGCAGTGAATTTTAAAGAACATGGTGATATGGTGGAGTATGGTACACTGGGAATAATCACAGTGAATTCTAATCTGGTGGAGAAAGTTGGTAGCATGCAAGATCAAGATCAAAGTCCAAAGGAGAAGAAAGAAATGTTATTAAATAACATTGAGTCAGAGAATTTTAAAATAGATTCCCAAGGTTATTTGAGGAAAAATGATAAGCTCTGTGTACCAAACATTGCAGAGTTGAAGGAAGAAATCATGAATGAGCATCACAAGACCAGGTACACCATACACCCTGGTGGTACTAAAATGTATCATGATTTAAAAAGAAGCTACTGGTGGCCAGGAATGAAGCAAGCAGTGGCAAGATATGTGGCAAAGTGTTCCACATGTCAACAAATTAAAGCAGACTACCAAAAGCCTTCTGGCATGTTACAACCTTTGGAGGTACCTTAGTGGAAATGGGAAAGTATTTCCATGGATTTTGTGGATGGTTTGCCTAGAACTAAGAAAGGCAATGATATTATATGGGTAATTTTTGATAGACTAACCAAATCAGCTCACTTTGTCCCTGTCAGGTCAGATAGAAATGCATCTAAGCTTGCACAATTATTTATTAAAGAAGTGGTGAGGTTACATGGCATACCCAAGACTATTGTAAGTGATAGAGACACTTTGTTCACCTCAAGATTTTGGGAAAGTTTCCAAGAAGCAATGGGAACACAACTTTGTTTAAGCACTGCCTACCATCCTCAAAGTGATGGGCAAACAGAGATCGTGAATAAAATATTGGAAGATTTACTTAGAGCATGTGTGCTTGATTTTGGGGGTAATTGGGAGGATCATATCCACTTGGCAGAATTCACTTACAACAATAGCTATCAATCAACCATAGGAATGGCTCCCTTTGAAGCCTTGTATGGGAGACCTTGCATGTCTCCTGCCTGTTGGTTGGAAGCAGGAGAGGGTGTAACGTTGGGGCCAGACCATGTTAAAGAAACTTCCAACATGATTGAATTGATTAGGCATAGAATGAAGGCAGCACAATCAAGACAAAAGTCTTATGCAGATAGAAAAAGGAAGCCAATGGAGTTTGAAGTAGGAGAGCATGTTTTTCTGAAAATATCACCAATGAAGAAAGTGTTCAGGTTTGGAAAATCTGGTAAACTATCACCAAGATTTGTAGGACCATATGAAATTATGCAGAGAATTGGTGCTATGGCCTACAGACTTAAGTTACCTGAGGAGTTGAGTGGTGTGCATCCTGTATTTCATGTTTCTCAATTGAGAAAATGGGTGCATGATGAAGGAGCAATTCTGGAGTCACCTACTCAAGTTCAAGTCCAGAAGAATTTGGTTTATACAAATGAACCAGTAGGGATAATTGCCAAGGAAGAGAAAAAGTTGAGGAACAAGGTGATCAAACTGATGAAAATCCAATGGAGCTTGGACACTAATGATTGTACATGGGAGGTTGAAGACAAAATGAGGGCTAAATACCCCAATTTGTTTACTGGTGGAGAGGTATGTTTAAGCAGCCTAAGATAATTTTTCTAAATGTATTTATATATTGTTTGTTTCCATAAAATATGAGTATGGGGTTATGGAGTTAAAACAGGCTATGGATTAGTGCTTTTAATTGGAGAAAATAGGTGAAATTATGGGGACATAATTCCTTTAAGGGGGAGGGTATGTAATGACCCTAAAATAAAATAAAATAAAATGATATATATTTATATTAGAAAATTCTGAGATATATATATATATATATATAAGTATATATATTGCATTTAAAACAGAAAAGAATTTGGCAATAAATAAAATTGCATGGGAGCTTCCGTTTGATAAAATGCAAGGAATTAAGGTAATTAAGAAAGGAATTGGAACTCAAAAATAAGTATAGCTTTATGTCCAAAGAATTATGTAAATATATACAAATGGGGTGTTTTCTGTTTTATATAAAGGTAGAATAAAAATTAAATTAATAAAAAGGTTTATAAGTCTTATAGTTGTGCTAAAAAATAATTAGCATAATATATGTGATTTTTATTTAAATATAGAAGGAGTTACTGATCTGACAAAGAGGCAGAAATATACATACATACAAAATCAAATAAAAATTTCCATATCTTATTTATTTCAAGCAAATAATATGAGTGAATGATTTTAATAAGGTATGTTAGTATGCATGATTGAATGGAGGTAATAGATAGGTAGAAAATACAAAGGAGATTTTCAGATTCCTTAAACTTATAAAAAGAAATGAATAAAGGATCACATGCATATGGCATGAACAAAATAGAAACATGAAAATAGCATGCAGTGTTTAAAATGTTCAACTCCCGAAATAACCAATTAAAGTAACCTGATGTGTGCATTTCCCATTTAGGACCACACAGGAATGAGATGTATGCATGAACAGCTAAGGGTATTAGGAGAATTACCCATTTTCTTAAACCCTAGAATGGATTTATAAATAACTGCACATGGCCAAAACCATCACTCTCTGGGGATCAAAAACAAAATAAAATAAACAAGGAAGAAACACTAGCTTGGGGCTTTGGGGGATTTGCTGTTCAAAAGATTAAAGCAGTGAAAGGAAAAACATTATGTGAGTATTTATCCTTTGTATGCAATGGCATTAAGTCCTATTGCAGGCAGCCTAGAATATTATGAGACATTTAAATCTCTGAATTAATTTTGTTATGGGTGATATGGATGTTTGTTTGTGCATTTTTTGTTTGTTTGGAGTATTAATCTGTAAGTGGGCTTTTGGTGTTAACATGATTGGAGCATTCTTGTTCTATCTTAGTATCATTAAACATGAATATAGATTAAACAGGGGAACATGGGGTTGAATCAGATAAATATACAAGCAGTTATATCTTTCTGAAATATGAATGAAAGAAAAACTAAATTGGTCACTTGGGAGTTAGTCAATGATTTGCTTACTTCAGGTGGAAGCAAGTATATGCATGGTGCAACTGCACCCTGAGGCCTTTGTGTGTTGGAATAATTTAAACAACCTGGGAGTTTCCTTCACAATGCATACATAGTATTCATTTGACAAGGAGTTAAAGACCATAAAATAAATGGGGACAGAGGTTTAAAAATCTGGGTTATAAATATCCAGATATGGTGTTAATTTAATCAAGTTAAACTTGTTCATTGATTAGTTGCTGGGTGAAAATTTGGAGTATGAAACTTGGGTTTATTTATCTAGATTTGGGGAGAATAAATCAAGAATTATACATATGTTTATCTTTACTGTTTGCTGTGTATTTGTTTGAATAGATGAATGTGTTTTTTTGTATTACCTTGTATAAACCAAAACATGCTAAGTATAAACATCTGTTAAACTAGGAAGGCACTGCAAGATTATGTTTTAAAATTATGAATATGTATACAAAATTGATAAATGCTCATACCAGTGAAAACTGACCCTTTTGGTTGCCCTTGCAATCATCTGGGTGTCTCAAAAATTCTTTGGGGCAGCTAAATGATTTGCTTGCAGGAAATTGAAGTTGGCTTGATGAGTAGAGAAGGCATTGGCTGCTAGAATAAATAAGAGAGACTTGTTTTTAAAATTTGCAGATGCATTGTAATGAAATTACTAGACACATTTTATTTTCTGTAATTGAAGTTACTTTTAGGAAACTTTTTAAGTATTTTGAGTTGAAGATATGTACTTAATCAAAACCTGTTATGAGTGATCATGGATGATGGTTGGTTAACTACAAATTTATTTTATGAATGTCTGATTTGGAGAAAATAAGGAGTTAGACGTCATATGCATATGATATGGATATATATATATATTTGAACTCTGATTTTTATTGCTTATGTTTTGCCTTATGGAAAATTAAAAAGCTAAGGGGATTGATTTTTAATGAACACTCAAGATTTTAGTAGAATATTCAGGTGAGATGAATTTGTGCATGGCAGGTAAGTGATACTTGCATATGCACGAATTCTGGAAATTTGTAAGTAATTGAGTATTTAAGTTTAACCTCTGAGAAAACTTGTCAACAATTTTAGACGTCTAAGATCAAATTAGACGCCTGTCATAATAATTTAGACGTCTGAGATCTAATTTAGACGTCTGTCAACAAAAATTTAGATGTCTGAATTTAGTTCAAAATGTTTTCTACTCTCTGTTTAAAATTTAGACACTCTGAGACGTCTGTCATAATAATTTAGACGTCTGAGATCTAATTTAGACGTCTGTCAACAAAAATTTAGATGTCTGAATTTAGTTCAAAATGTTTTCTACTCTCTGTTTAAAATTTAGACACTCTGAGACGTCTGTCATAATAATTTAGACGTCTGAGATCGAATTTAGACGTCTGTCAATAAAAATTTAGAGGTCTGAATTTAGTTCAAAATGTTTTCTACTCTCTGTTTAAAATTTAGACACTCTGAGACGTCTGTCATAAAAATTTAGACGTTTGAGATCGAATCTAGACGTCTGTCATAAAAATTTAGACGTCTGAACTGCTGATTTTGCCTAATTTGCCTATTTTCGAGTAAAATTCCAAGTTTTATCGATTTTTGTCAATCCAACTTATTGTTATTAATTATTATCAACTTTGATAACTATCATGAGATCAAGTAAATACTATTTTAGAGTTAAATAGAATTATCTAGGCAAGATAAATATATATAAGTGTTAGTATTTGTCAAAGTGCACCTATGGCAGTAGAACAAGACTTAGAAAAGAAATAAGTGGCTATGTCAATAGCTTGTATGATATTTTGATTTCTATTTGATTTAAATTCCCTCTGATAAAAAAATATAATAATAATAAAGAAACAATTGTATATCATCAAATATACAATTGACTTAGTTTGTTTGTACACTGATATGATTATATTGGTAAAACCAGGGTCTTGGGAAAAATATTTGGAAATTATATAAATATTCAAATATAAAAGAATTGGGGTTTAGTGGTGAAGGCCTCTTGTATAAAAAAAAACTATGTGTTATAGAGTGAGGGTCACCACACCTATACTCAGCCAGAATTGCGCGTTGTAATGCTACGGATGTCAATGGGTGTGGTATTGATGCGGGTTATAAGAACAATGCCTGGCCGATGTGTGATGATGAGCCAACGGGAATGTTGGGCTCTTTAAGAGGATAATTTACAATATCCCTTTTGGAAAGTTAACACAAAGTCTTTTTGAAGAGTGGTTAGTGCGTGGTGTTGCTTTCCAAGACGGTATGGGTTTGAATCCCGCATTCATCATATGCATTATGCTTAACATATCTCATAACCTGATGAGGTAAATGAGATTCATTGAGCAGAATCACACCTCATACCCAGAAGAGGACTGGCTGAAACTCTCATCTAAAAAGCGATTGTCAAAATAAACCTTTGGTCCCGCTTCCACGCTTAGCCAAAGCACCCATACAAAAAATAATGGTCAGATTAAGCCTTTGGTTCGCTTCCATGCCTAGCTAAAGCACATATCCATAGAGTGATGGTCGAATTAAGTCATTGGTTCTGCCTCTATGCCTGAACAAAGAAATGTTCCAAAGAAGGATACCCAGCTAAGCTCCAATAAAGAAAAAACATCTTAAAAGGAAGACTATCCAATCATAAAGTTGGCTGAATCAATGTCCATCTATGAAATAAGATATATCACAGTGGAGAAAGGAAAAGTAAGAGGAAAAATCAAAATCCAAGAAAAAGTGAAAAGCTTAAGACATAAGTTCTCTTAAGCTAAAGCATAAGAAAACTTCTTATGGTGGCAAGTGTTACACCCCTAATTAAAAAATTGGACAAGAATGTGCTATCGAATGTGAAAGAGAAATGTTATCGAATGTTTAATGCCATCGAGAATCAAGACCTATCGAATGATGAGGAGTTGTGTCATTAATGAAGGAAAGAGCTATCAAGTGTAAATGTGCAAACCCATCGCATAATGAAGATCAAAGCTATCGAGTGTCAAGGTGGAAAGAGTTATCGAGTGTCAAGAGTAATCAAGTGTCAAGAAAGCTATTGAGTGAAAAGAGAAAAGAGTTATCGAGTGTTGAGGTGCAAATGATATCATATATTAAAGCTATTAGAGTTATCAAGTAACAAGGCATAAAAGCTATCATGTACCAAGAAATAAGTTTATCGAGTGTTGAAGATTAACAAGCTACCGTGTGCCAAAGGTTAACAAGCTATCAATGTTAATGTGAGAAACTATATATCAAAGGTTAACAAGCTATTGTATGTTAATGATAGAATTATTGAGTATTAAAGATTAATAAGCTATCACATCCCTTTTGGAAATTTAACACAAAGTCTTTTAGCAGAGTGGTTGGTGCATGGTGTTGCTTTCCGAGATGGTAGGGGTTCAAATCCTGCAGTCATCATATGCATTATGCTTAGCTTAACGTATCTCATAACCTGACGAGGTAAATGAGATTCATTGAGTAGAAGCACACCTCATACCCGGAAGCGGACCGACGATAACACCCATCTAAAAAGTGATGGCTAAAATAAGCCTTTGGTCCCGCTTCCATGCCTAGCCAATGCACCCATACAAAGAACGGTGGTCAAATTAAGCCTTTGGTTCCGCTTTCATGCTTAGCCGAAGCACCTATCCGTAGAGCGATGGTCGAATTAAGTCTTTGGTTCTGCCTCTATGCATGCCCAAAGCAATGGTCCAAAAAAGGATACCAGCTAAGCTCCAATAAAGAAAAAACATCTTAAAAGGAAGACTATCCAGTCAGAAAGTCGGCTGAATCAATGTCCATCTATGAAATAAGATATATCACGGTAGAGAAAGGAAAGTAAGAGGAAAAATCAACATCCAAGAAAAGATGTAAAGCTTAAGACATAAGTTCTCTTAAGTTAAAGCATAAGAAAACTTCTTATGGCCGTAAGCGTTACACCCCAAATTTAAAAAAAAAGACAGGAATGTGTTGTCGAACGTGAAAGAGCAATGTTATCGAATGTTTAAGGTCGTCGAGAATCAAGACCTATCGAATGCTAAGGAGCTGTGTCATCAAAGAAGGAAAGAGCTATCGAGTGTCAACGTGCAAACCCATGTGCAAAGCCATCACATAATGAAGATCAAAGCCATCGAGTGTCAAGATGGAAAGAGCTATCGAGTGTAAAGAGTAATCAAGTGTCAAGAAAGCTATCGAGTAACAAAGAAAAAGGAGTTATCGAGTGTCAAGGTGTAATAGATATCATATATCAAAGCTATTAGAGTTATCAAGTGATAAGGCATAAAAGCTATTGCGTACCAAGAAATAAGTCTATGAGGTGTTGAATATTAACAAGCTGTCGTGTGCCAAAGGTTAACAAGCAATCACATGTTAATGTGAGAAATTATCATGTATCAAAGGTTGATAAGCTATCGCATATTAATGAGAGAAGCTATTGAGTATTAAAGATCAATAAGCTATCGCATGAAGCTATCGAGTGTTGAAGAACAACAAGCTATCACATGTCAAAATGTAGGTCTATCAAATGCCAAGGCATAAAGGCTATCGCATACTAAGAAAAGGTTATCGAGTGTTGAAGGTTAACTAGCTATCGAGTGTCAAGGATTGAAAAGCTATTACATTCCAGCGATAGTGCTATCGAGTACCTAAAGATTGCAGTTATTGTACATCTGAAAAATAAGTATAGAAACGTTCCAATTTACCATGTGGCAGCTCTTGGTTGTTCCATTTACCCCCTACTAAGAAGGGGTGGATTCTAAATTGTACTTTTTCCTCATTTTTATTTTTACTAAAGCATAAATAAAGAGCTCATTTGGGACTTTACTAGTCATATAGGTCGAATTCTATTTAGGACTTTGTGACCAAGAACTTGCATAATTGGCTATTTGACTATGCAATGACTTGCATACTTGCCCAAGAGCCGACCCTCTTGTCCAGACTTAAGCATATAAGTTAGGCCTAACTTTTGACCTAATAAATAACAAAATGATAGGTTTCAAAATAGGAGTGTTACATTAAGAGACATTTCCTCTACATAACGTATAAGCTGACATAATCACTATTACTAAATGGATGCTAAAATATCTTGATTTATACCGCCTTGAATCAACCTACTTATCAACAACATAATATTTCATGTTCCTATCGGTACAAATATATATGTGGAGGAAATGGAGATTCATCTACCACTACCATGAAAAAATGATACTCGAGTAACTCTCAAAATTCACACGATGAACCCTTGAACCATTCGTAGCACGTTGTATATCCAACCACCGATGCAAATAGTTAATATAGCGGTGTCCTAGTCGTACAAGGAAGTGGGACCAAAATTCATAATAGTTATTGCCTCCATATGCTAAAAATGCATAGCCAAAATAGCAATGGAGAAAAATACATTTCCTATAAGATATACTAGGCACAAGTGAGCAAGCTTCAAGCCAAGGTCCGAATAATGAGATGCAAGTATATGATTTATCACTTTGAAATTATGCTTGCGTTAACGGAAGTAGCCTTCGGAATATATTAATATTGATAACCAAATGGAGAAATAAGATGAAAACTAGGTCATAGTCCCACCAAATTTTTTTACAAGGAAATGAAGGTAAATTAAACCTTATGCAAATATCGATGAGCATAGAAAAATTCAAAAGAACAAGTACTAACGCTTTGCACTTTAAATGGAAGGCATTGATAGTTTTATATCACCAAAGAGCAGTGAAGGAACATTAATATTATCCGTGCTTAAAAAGAATATGAATAGCCAAAATTTAAATTAAATTAGAAGTTAACGATCAATATCTACATAAAGTTAACATATTATGATGTAGCTGCCTGAGAAATATCTGAAAGTAAGTCTGCTCATAAAGTCCCTGATTCGAAGTACATTATGAATGTTGCTATGGCAGAATTTCATAATTTTTGCAAGTGATTTCACATCCACGAAGATCGTAAGACTCTTTTAAAGTTAGTTTATCATTATTCTTTTATGTTCATATAATCGATATAATACATTAAATACTTCAAATAATATCATGAAAAAACACTTATAGTTAAGCCGATTTTACATGTACTTCGTCGTTTGGAAGCACATGAAAAAATGATAGCATCTTCTAAGCACTTAAATTCAGGTCTTTGAATACACTTAATATGTTCGTTTTATTGCTTTTTAAGGCGCAAAACTCGATGATTACGAGTTCCCTTACCATCTCGACCATCTTTACAACCCGTCCTCTCCACAATCATCGTCACCACATCCTTTATCATCGCTATATTCAATTTTGTTAGAAATATCACCTATACTGAATGGAAATTAATCCAGTCAGTACAATATCATTGCCAAGTCCAACATTGTCGTTGTCAACATCGCCATTGGTTATGAATGTTTTTTTGCAAAATTCCTTTGTCGTCTAACATTCAAAGCAAGTAAATGCTAACAAATAATGTTTTAAAATTTCTAAAATGGTAGAATTTTTTTTGAATCCTACGGTGATTTTGGTTAAAGACAAAATATTGGCAGTTGAGAAGGAATATGTGTGCCAATTATTAGGAGAGAATTAAAATGATAAACACTTCTGCT
This sequence comes from Allium fistulosum, assembly GCA_030737815.1. Lineage (NCBI taxonomy): Eukaryota > Viridiplantae > Streptophyta > Magnoliopsida > Asparagales > Amaryllidaceae > Allium > Allium fistulosum. The sequence goes on from CM060903.1 coordinate 76,442,297, forward strand.
TTGTTCTTTATCGATAAAACGGTGAAATGTTGCCATTTTGATTGTCGTTGGGTTATTATGTGTTTGTTTGTTCAGCTCACAAAGTACAAGCTCGAAATAAAACATCTTGAGCTGTTTATTTCGGAGATGCTCCAGGTTACACAGATTGAATATCTCCCACGGTTTTGTTTTTAGAAGCAACGTAAAACTTCAATCAGAAGCAATGACGAAGTCCAGCAATTGTTTCAACCCATTTGAATCACAAATTCATTTTGTACGGCAAACCATTTGCTGCTTTGAAAAGCTACTGAAGAACTTTGTACACACATTGGACTGCTAAAATTACTTAATTGCAACTTTGGATAAATTCCCTTCAAATAAGAACACAAAAGGAATCTGTAGAACGAGCATTGAGCTAGCATCATATATTAAAATCCAACGAAATCAGAATCTCTATAGCAAAATTACAGAAATTACAACAATTATGTAAATGAATGCTAAACAAAAACTAAGCAATCTACCAAGAAATTATTCAAGTTAGTACATTTACATAAACCATGCTTCTCGCAAACCTCTACCTCTACACTACAACCCCACACCCTCATCTCTTCAATACAAATGTAAAAAGAAGAAAAGAAAAAAAAGGAAAAAAGAAGAAGAAGAGGTCAATTTCAGAAAAATCTAGCTATCTGGTTAAAACCTGTACTACTACTTTATTTCATCCTAAACAATTTAACCACTGTTTTCCTTTTTTCACTTTTAGACTAACTCCTATAACATTCCTCTCCTATGAGCCGAGACCGAAGACGACCTACCCACCGTTTCCAAAATACGACTGAAAACAACTTTCACAGGTATGCACGTAACAATAGGGATCCGATCTTCTGCCTTAATCAACCCATCTAAAACGCTACTGCTTCTTCTAGAATGCTTCTTCTCACTCCCTAAAGAAGAAAGCGTCCTCGTCTTCTTCTTCGAAGTCCTCCACTTACTCGATGCATTACTCTTCTTAACCCTTTGTTTCTCTTCATGATCGGAGTAAAGCGGGTCTCCATCATCATCTACACTGGATCGAGGTATTCTGTAACTCGAGGTTCTTTTCGCAAATTTGTGAAGAGCAGGGGGTTCCTCATAAATTTCATACTTTAACACTAGGCCATCTGTGGAGCCTTCCTCGAGCACTTCGACTTGGATGGGATGGCCAACAATTGGCCTTCCGTGATTGCCCTTGCTCGATAGAGAAACCCAAGGGACATGCTCGGTATTGTACTTATAGCTTTGCTTTTCGACTTCTACATTAACATCTACTACATCGTTGTAGTAATATAGGTCGTCGTCTTCTTCATCTTCTGATGATGGAGAGTTTGCATCGAATGGGTATTTTCTTTGGGAAATGCCTTGTTTTCTGGAAGATGAAAGCATTCTCCTTAGGTTGATGCTGTTTCTTTTGAAAGAGTCTGAAAATGTGGCGTTTTCGTATATGAAGTCTGATGATTTCTTTGATGTATTTCGAGTGTTTCGCTTCCCTTTTATGTGCCAATTTGAAACTCCAGTGTCGGGAATTTTGTGATTTGGATTGCTGAATTTTTCTGCTGCTCTGCGATGTCTGGGTGCTGGCACTATTGACTGAGTTGTATCTGCGGTAATGAATTAGAATTTGTTTTGTATGAGATCGTGTTGAAGGGGATAACAGATAGAAGATTGATTAGAACTTGTCGTGGAACATCATGTGATTCATGTACATAAGCAACGAACCAATTAATATCTAATAAGCTGAAATTAGATCGACAATCTTATTTTCAGGTTTCATCTTTCAAAAACTCATCCCGATAAAATAATTTAAAGACGCACCCAGAGGTCTCTTCTTCTCATGTGTGATATTTTACTTCTATTTGAATATATTTTTATACCGGTTTATTTTGCATATTTTTTTGCTCAACATGCATTCATTTACAGATATTTACAAGGTCGAAAAAAATATTGAAAATTCGCAGTTTTTTCTATAAATATTTGTATAAAAAGATGCAACTTTTTTGCACATATTTGCAAAACGCTGGGCTGTCTGCAAATATTCGCCTAATGAATGCATATTTGCAAATATTTGCAAAAACAACTTAATTGTTTCAGAAACACTTCGCAAATATTTGCAGAAACGTTTATAAATATTTGCAACATATGAATGTGCAAATATCTGCAAAATGAACATGTATTGTTAATATTTTTATGTCTCGTTTTTGTTTCGAACCAATTTCTCTTTATACTTCCTTTGATTTTTGGTCTTTGAGGATTGGTTATGTTTGTTTGATTTAGTTGGTAAGTATGTGAAGATCGAATGAAAAATGAAAGATTATGGCGTCGCTTGAGAAGTTACAGTAATAAAGGATTTTGAGGGTAATTTGGTAATTTAGGTGTGGCATTTTCAAAAAAGAAGGATGAATTTTTGTTGTTTAATCGGAAAGGGTTCTTTTGCGTTCATGAAACTAAATAAGGGTGTTTGCCAAAATTACCAGACAAATTATACAGTTAATGTTCTATGGGCCAAGGGGCAAAAACGTAACAACAGCAAGCAAAATAATTGTCTCCTCAAAAAGTCAAATGTGAGGGACTCCGGCTACTACTCTCACCTAATGCAAGCCAACAATAGTTTGACTCAATGTGGCATATTTAGGTGTAGACCTTTACAAACCACAGCTATTGCACATGAAGCAAACATAGACTGTAGACTGTAATGCAAGTTAAATAAAAGTCGGAAAATTGAAATACGCAGCGCTTCTATTAATAAAAGAATCTTATTTCATATGATTAAGGTTGAAAATACAAAAGTATCATTTTTAAGGAATTGTAAATGAGTTTTGGCTGGGAAAAAATGGTGAGGGGAGAAAAAAGAAAGAAAGAGAGATGAGAGAGTTGAGTTATGGTGAATTCCAGAGATGTACATAAATCTTACATGTGGCCATGCTAGTGCATTTATAGATTGATATAAATAGATCCAGTACCCTACAAAGTTAATTTGGTCAAGTTTCCTATACTTGCAATAATTTCAACTTCCAGTCATGATATATATGTCAAATAGAAATAGAACAGTTCACACACCAATGTTTGTATGTTGATACCAAACTCCAAATAAATTCACAAAAGATGTACATGTACATGTCTATCAAACACACTCCTGAACTTGCATGCATAAGAAACTATGTAAAAATCAATTTACTTACGGCAAATTATCCGATAAGCTAGTTTAGAGGTAACCAAAACCATCATGCCATGTATCATTTAAACTGGAAAAGTAATCAAACTTTCTTGCTATATTTCAACAGAAAGATGACTAGCATCAAAGCGAAGAAAATTCAAAATGGTATAAAATCGATATGTATGCATTTAAAAGATACCTGTTAAGCTTCCATCATCCTCAGTATCATGTTCCAAATATTCAGTCCCCATTGAATCAGACTCGGTTTCTTCAGCCATTTCAGAAGAAGAGTATTCATCTTGCAGATGACCAGAATAATTACTCGAATCTCCAGGTACTTCTTCAGTAGGATCACCGTTATTGCCTAACGAATCATACGAATTACTCACATTGTCTCTCTCACTGTGTTCGAATTGAAGGGGAAGTGAAGCTGGTAACTTCACACTATTCTTCAAAACTTGAACAATCGGTCTACGTTTCTTTGCATGAGAATCATCATAACTACCACCTATCATTTTTCTTTTACTTTTGCCACTGCCATAATGACTTGCATCAGGTATATCAACTCCTATGTTGGGGATAGAATTTCCAGAAGCCTCCTCCCAAGGAACAAACTGCGAATGTTTTTTCTTTGGTGGAGCAATCCTGAGACCAAAATTTTGCAATCCACGCATTCGAGCTCCTGCTCTAGGATCAGTGTCTGAATTGTAAACATCTAAAGCGAAGATACTCGACTCTTGTTTATGAGCATTTGATATCCTAGGTTTAGAGGTTCTCATCTCAAGCTGTTGTTGTTCTAGTTCAAGAGCATGAATGATAGCATCTTCTCTACGAGCATATTTTTCACGCTTCTTTATAGGCATGCCTTGAGAGGCTTCTGCCCTTGCAATGCAAGCATCAAACTCTCCACATCGAAATGCCTTGACACGTTTAGATTTTTCAAGATTGTACCAGTCTCTGGAGAAAAACAACATAATGAACATGAAGTGTAGTACAGATGATTAAGTTTTGAATTGCTTCAGAGAATCAATTAACTGTAAAATAAGAGAAGTTCATATGTGACAACAATGTATTACAATACAGAATTAAAAGCTACATCACGGAATACCTTCTCACTTACTTTTTCCATTTAAATGGATAAATTATCAAAAAAGAGAGGAAAATGCTGAAACTTTGTTGTTGTTGAAAATTGTCACAGACTATGTTTATCAACTCATGGGCAAGTCTTTGTTACACAAACCAAGATTTTCAAAATGATATTTAAATTGTAAATGAGATTTCAAGTCTTAAATTAAAAGTTGATTTAAATAGTGAATCATGGATTCAAAGAATTCATATTTTGATGTTTATACCAAGGTTTGAGGTTTCGACCGAATCATCGAGATTTCGGTTGTTTCATTTTGGTTTTAGTACGGACTAAAACCAAACCAAACCGAAACTCTGGTTCAATAAAAAAAACTATTAAACTTCAAATTTTACAAAAGAAACAAAAAAATAAAGAATTAATTTGAGTTTCAAACATATGATCATATAAATATTCAAAATCTGAAATTATAACCAAAGAAACAAAATCACATCATGTATAAATGGTGTAACCAAAAAAAGTTGAAAACGAAGTACTCGATAAACATTATTTTAGTGTTAAAAATTATAATTAATCGGTATTGTTTGTTTATATCTTAATTTTCAATTAAAGATAAACTGTACATTTTGTTTTAATAAATTAAACAAATATATGTGTGATTATAAGAAAAACAAAAACAAAAAATGAAACCGACACTAGAATAGAAATTCTCGAAATTTACGAATTAGATCGAAATACAAAAGACTAAAACTGAGAGTGAAACGGAGATCCCAAACCTTGATTTATACATGTGTGTATGCAAGAAATTATCCCTTATCTAGACAATTATGAACAAACCTGGATTATTGTTTTTATAGTAAAAGAGTTATAATTTATACTTATAAAATTGTTTCTATGTTTGGTCTCCAACTATTAAACCGAACGTCTAAGGACCCGTTTGGTTTCATTCCGAGTTTTGTGTTTTGCGTTTTCGAAATTCATTATAAAACACAGGAAGAGTGGAGGAAAATATTTAAAACTTTGAGTCATTATGACGATGATGGAAGGACGAGGATGGAAGGACGACGAAGGGGATGGAGTGATGGATCGTTTTCCGTGCTTTTGTTATTTTTGAAAACACGGAAAACAAAATAAATTTGTTTTTCATTTTGTATGCTAACTTCATTTTTTAAATTGTTTGTTCTTCAAAAAATACATGCGTCGTGTGTTGTTTTTGTTTGGACGAAAACCCAAAATGACAAACTAACCGGAGCCTAAGTTTTCTCTCAATTTCCATATTTTTTAAATAAAGAAATAAATAATACAGTTGAATAATTATCTTGATTATTTTTTATTTCATTGATAGAATGATTATTGTCAATCAATTTAATCAAGTTTTGAATCGGAGTTTGAGAAAAATCGGAGAGAGTTGTTTTGAAATAGGATTTGACACATGATTTTAAGACTTTAGTGATCACTACTTAGACAACATTCAATTTCTAAGTTGAAATAGAAATAGAATGTAATCATGAAAACAAGATATTCTGTATCTAAAAAGTTTCAATGAATATCACTTAATTTTTAGAAATAGAGTTTTCATCGCTAAAGGATATTTTTTCAAACATCACTTTAGTTATTCATCCCTTCATTGCAATTACTTTTTATCTTATCCGAATAAATCAGTTAAAGAATATTTATCGAACCCATTGAACAATTCAACTACAATTCAAAAAATTGCAAATATCACCATCGCCACTACATTATTCTGACTCCTTTCATATCATCAAATGAAGCAAAAGCCATTAATCCAGTAAACTGTCAATGCAACATCACCCTTCAACTACTGGACATTAAATCACACTGCTACCATATAAAATTTCATCCAAACTAATCAAAATAAAATCTTTGTACACATATCTAACCATTCAATCACTGTTATGAAATAGGAAATGATCATAATCAGAACTACAGAAACAACATCAAATCAAACATGATAAAGTCTTGCACACTAGCATCATCCCTGCCCAAAAAGCTTAACAGGTGTGCCTGATCTAGAAGACATGAGAATTTGGAAATAGTGAAGCAACAATCAAATTTGAAACACAGTTCACGTATGACAATAATGCAATACACTACAGAAGAAAAAGCTACATTGTATTATATCTTCTCATTTATTTATTTCCATTCTAAAAACCCAATTATCAAGAAAAGTGTTTTTTTTTCCTTTTTCCTTGTTTTTTTTTACCGAAATGCTATGTTGTTGCAAATTGTCACAAACCACGTTCGTCGACTCATGCACAAGTCTCAGTTACTTAAACAATATTCATCTTCTAAAGCTTGCAATAAGAAAACTGATTGGTGAATGTTGGTCGTTATTATAACGTAATAAGCATTAAACACTTCAACCGACATAAAAGGATCTTAATACATATTAGTTGTAATCCATCACAAAACACTTATTTTGTAAATGTTTATTTTAGCATTTAGAATTTTTATATTGGTGCAAAACAACTGAACTTAAGTTAGAAACTTATTGTGAAATCATCATACTTTTGTATTAGAAAAAGCACAAGGAACATAACTTAATTTCTCCAAATGGAATTTTCGGTCAAGGAACTTTGTCCAAACATCACTTAGTGCTTATCCCTTCATTCTCAAAAATTTTTACCTTATCCAAGCAAATCAGTCAAAAATATATTTATCAATCCACTGAAGATTTTAACTACAGTTCAAGAAACTGCAATTAACACCATCGCTACTGCATTATTTCTCACTCCTTTCATATCATTAAATGAAACTATAACCATTAATCCGGTAAATAGTCAATGTATCATCACCCTTTCACCCCTTGGACATCAAGATTACACCGATATAATGTAAAACCTCATCCTAAGGGATCAAAATCAAATCTTTTTTACACTTACCTAATCATTCAACCACTACTATTGAATACTACTTAAATTAACAAAAACGATATCGAAACAAAACTAAAAAAATCTTACACGCTAGCATCATCCCTTCCTAAAAGCTTAACAGGAGTGCCTGATCTAGGAGACATGAGATGCGAAGCAGATAATTCATCAGATCCGAGAATTCTGCCAGGCCACCACGACCCATTCCTTCTTCTCACCCAAACTATTGTCCCAACCGAACTATCAACTGCACCGCTCGATCCTCCTTCGTTCCCATCCGAACCTCCCATCGCAGCTGTTGTTTTACAAGAGCTTGATCGCTGCAGTTGAAACAGATCGATCACAACCAACTGTAAATGTGAGATCCTGCGAAGTGCCCATTTACATGCTGGAAGATCTCGTCTTTTCCGTTTTGTCTGGTGTAGGTCGAACTTGATTTCTGGTTAGTGAAGAAAAATTTTCTGTGTTTTTAATGTTTTATATTTCTTGTTTTTAAGACTGTTTTGGACAGGGATTAAAAGATAAAGATAAGTGTTACTGAGTTAACGAGTAGACTAAAAAGTAAAACTTCCTCTTTTATATGTGTAGGATAGAGTGTATATAATTGATTGTGGCATGGGGGTAGTATTTTGAATTTGGAAAAGAGCAAAAATCATCTTTATTTTGAAACTTAATACCAACAAGTCCTTTTTAAAAACAAGTTTTAAAAAACGTCTCTGCCGTTATTTTCAACAAAAATGTACAACATAAACGGTAAACTGCAGATATTTATAGTTCTAACTGTAAATTCTTGTAAAATAAATATTTACAATATAGACAGTAAATATTTGTAGCTACAAATCATCTACAAATCGCATATTTTCACTGAAAATAATGACAACTGTCTTACGTGAAACAATTTTCAGAAAGAACGGTGTGAATTTTGAAACTTACGAATGATGTTTTAAAAAACTTCACATTTGAATTTTTGTCTATGCATGTTTTGAAATTAAAACACTTTTTCTCAAAAATGAAAAAATCTTAAAGATTTGAATACCGTGCTGAATTGACTGCTATTGTTCTCGGCTTGATTCTTGAACTTCAGTTCGGAATTTAATCTTAGTACATCGAGAAAATATCATTTAATACATAATGAAATAAAAGATAGTGGAAATTGAGATTCACCCCTTCCCTTATTTTCAAGTTTAAACATAAAAACCTTTGTCAAAAACAAGTTTTAAATTACACATCTAATTTTATTTCAGTAAAAAAAATTTTGATTTTGACAAGTTTTATATTACACCTCTAATTTTATTTTTGGTAAAAAAAATTAAACTAAATCTAAAATTAATCGTATGTTTCTATGATCAAAACTATTTTAAAAAGCTAATTTTTTTCTCTCGAAAAGGTAGAGATATTTGCAGATTTTTCTGCAAATATACTGAAACTAAAAACATGCTTATTTTTTAAAACTTATTTTTTAAGAGGGATGACTATGTATTTTGAAACTTAAATATGACATTTTACATAAGTTCCTAAAAGATATTAAATATCGAGGGTATTAAGGTTGTATTTCTATTATTAATCAAACTTAAGCAGAAAGGGTTTACAGATTATACCGGAAGGGTTTATTATTGAAATTTTGAACAACAAACTTCAACACATTTGTTTTCTCTCTAAAAATGCATCCAAATTCGCGTTTAAAAATTCAAAAAAAAAACAAATATAAAACAATATAGAATCAAACTCCCTGTAATTTGGGAAGTATCGTGGATTTTTATGCACTTCCAAAAAATCGAAAGTGCATACATTCTACACTTTTGAAAGAAATGAAAATTATAACAAAATAATTAATAAAAAATATACAAAATATGCAAAACGTAAGAAATGTAGCTATCAACTTATTGATGTTAAGAAACTAAGAAGAAAAAAACTTATTTTAAGAAAATGCAGAACACTGCACTTTTTAAAAATAAAACTTGCGAATATCTATGCTTTTTAAAGAACTTATGCAAAAAATAAGTAAATGTAGATTAATCGTAGTTGATAAAATCACTATAACACACCATTTTGCAACAAAAAAACTACAAAACAAAATGGTTTTTGACATTTTATGTAAGAAGTACAACATTGACACATTTTCAAAAATAAAAAAATAACATGCAAAACACCAAATCTTGAGTAGTAGTGCAACAACCCGTAGTTGAGAAGCAATTAATTAATAACTAAATAACAATGAATAATGAATATATTTAGAATATCAGAATAATACTAATAATTTTGGAATTAAAAAGAAATATTGAGTTAAAAGAATAAGTTTGATGGTATAGATTTAAAATTTATTAGTAAATGAATTAAGTAAAATGATTAATTAAATAAAAATTATGGAAAATTATTTTAAACAAAGTTGTGATTAATCGGGAAGTGATTTGGTAAAGTAATTAAATTGGGCATGAGTGCATTCATTTTATAAAACAAATAAAAGAGGGAAGAAAGAAAAGAATAGAAATAAAAATAAAATAACAAAGCCCAAGCCCAGCATCTTTATTAAACCCAAACCCAATTTCATATATCATGATGTTTTCTTATTTGGAGATTTTTAATCTCCTGAATCTTCTACCGTAATTATAAATATAACCTAAACGCTTTTATATATCACTTAGAAACTCGACTCCTTCACAAAAACCCTACTACGTAAATTAAATCAAAAATTCTACAAATCAAAACAACTCTCTACCCAACCTCTCAACACCTCTACACCCCTGCACAACCTAAGAAGCAACACGATTCAAGTAGTGGATGTTTTGTAACAACCCACACCTTAATGGGCCTAAATTTCGACAAAAATCGAAATCCAAGTCCATCAAAGTACGGATCATTGGATTTGGTACCTACAAATAAGCATGTGCATTATCAGAGATTGATAGAAATCTTAACTCACAGCGGAAACAATAATAGGATAAGAATACCGACTATAACTACTACATTGGAATTAATGGTATTCCTTGGATAGCAGATTGTCACATCAGCATCGAGCATGAGAGAAAGAAGACTCTTCAATAACAAAGCACATCCAGCTCCAATGACAAGTTCCTCTAAATTCTATCATGTGGGTTGTAATAAGGAGGGGATCAGAACAACGTTCTGGTGACTAGAAAAATATAAATTGTCCATAACATAAACTTATACTGATAGGTGTCTATTTAATTGTTATGTCCATTTGGGTTAGCAATTCTAATCTAACCTTGCATTGCACACACGATTACTTACTTACCCCTTCCCAAGGTATGAAATATTAATGAAGCCATATCAACCACCCAATACTTCCAAACCCATTAGCCACTTGGTACTTAAATATGAAGCAGGCTTCTATAATACTTTTAAAAAGAGAAATGGGAAGACTCTGTCATTTACGACCTTAATTGAGGTAGACCCTATTATTTAAGACCTATTCCCAAGGTGATTTTCTAACAATGTTGTCAATGGTCAGTGGGTCCTAGCTACAAGACCTCTAACCACTATTTAAGGCTTCTGACATTTAATGTCCAACTATTACCGCATTTATCGCCGTTAAAATCGTAGTCCTGTAATAAACAGTGCCCGAGCCACTTAATACCTTTTTATTAGAAAATATGCAAACTCTGATCATTTAAGACCTTAAGTAAGACAGACCCCATCATTTAAGACTTATCCCTAAGGAATGCTCCTAAATGGTACTATTATTATTTCGGCTTTAGCAATGTAAGAGACTGTACCCAAGCACTTAATACTTCCCAATGGAAAATAGGCAGACCCCATCATTTAAGACCTACTTCCAGAAGCGTGCTCCTCAACGGTACTATCTAGCTGTCATTGCTTGGAAATCTCATTGGGCCACTTAATACTTCTTTTATAGGAAATAGGAGGACTTCATAGCCACTTAAGACTCCAAACCTGAAGCGAACCCTTTTCGAGACATCCACTCTCACTCTTTAATTATAAATATGGCATCTCATTAGGTTACTTTTTTCGGTGGGGAGGCGGACCCTTCAACCACTTAAGACCTGAAGATTGAAATAAACCCTTTTTAGAGACATCCTTATTTATTCATTTGGAATCTCACTGGGTTACTTAATACTTCCATTTAGGAGAGAGGCGATCCCTTCAGCCACTTAAGACCTCAAACTAGAAGCGAACCCCTATGGAGGTATCCCTCACCGCTCCTAATTTCAAATTTGGACCATTTAATACTTTCCAATTAAGAAAGCAAGCCCGATCTCTCTCGTCGTCACGGGTCGTTGGACTAGTGATATCTCACATCAATAGTAAGTACATCCGACCGCTGGTAGCCTCAAAGTGAAGGGCAGTCTTCCGTCGAGTGACTCTACTGACCTCGCATCACTAACCTACTAAGTCCAATTAATCATTCTAAGTCTTTATTTATATTATCTTAGGTAGACATTAGACCTAGCATACTAATTCCAGTTTTTTAATTTAAGGTAGTAAGATTTACCTTAAATATTTATCTACCCATAAATCCCCGTTTAATGCTCATAAATGTCAATTTGTCCATAAAATCCTCACAGACATTTTCTAAGACATTTATGTATGATTGCTAATTTCGAATTAGTGACCTTTTATATCTATTCCATTTTTATCAATTCAACTTCTTTATTTATCAGTCTCACAAATCCATTTACCCTATCAAATTATTGCAACTCCCATATTTATTATCATTTATTAGAGTTACAACCTTTTAAAATCTTTTCTCTTAGTTAATTTTCCTAAACGTGAATATTACATGCAAGCGTCGTTATTAGTTTTTTATTTAATTATTATATGCGCAGTGATTGCATACAAATATTTACTTTTATTAAATATATTCCAGTTATATACTTTTACTAGAATATACTTTTCCATGTTAAATTGTTGGAATCATATCTAAAAAGATTATCCGTTATCATTTCCATAAATTAGTCCAAAATAAAATATTTAACTTTAAAATATAAAAGATTGCATCATTTGAAATTACAAGGAATAATAATTTCTTTTTATTATTGAAATAGACAGTGTAAATTACAATGAATTCATACTTTACACATCCCTTTCTCTTTCTATTTGCATATATTCCTTGTTAGATCAAACACTGTATCTTACAGATCTAAATTCCAACAATTCCAAATATAGAAAAGTATAGTCTAACAAGATTAGGGTAATAATCCAAATTTATAGCATTATTATACAACCTATTTCAGATCTGAAATAAGTTCATTTAAATTAATATTTTAAATTCATACTTTTGATCATGTTGTATACAATGCTAAATCAATTTGTAAACAAGAATATGTAGGCGATATTTATTTAGATCATATTGAATTTGTTGCCTACAACTCATATATAATTATTCAATTAGGCATAATAATCAAATAAATATCAATGGGATAATTTCATATTATAACAATTTATAAAAATTCTCACTCACCTTTTAAAAATGATCCAAATCTCTAGATCTGAAGTAGGACCTTTTATTCATCTCCTGATCCTTTTTACTCAAAGAGATATGTATAAATGGGTATATACATACATTAGAATTATAGATCTGAGAAGAGATTTAGGATTGGAAGAGTAAATAGACACAATATATATATATATATATATATATATATACTACCTCAAATATGCATATGGTTGATTCTCTTCTCCTTTTTATTAGATTTCTACTCTTCTCCTATTTGTGTGAATATAGATACAAATATCTTATCTTTATAATTTAGAAAGAAAGTGGAGAAGAAGAAATGATAGAGCTTCGCTACCGCCTCCATAAAAATATGAGAAGAGAAAGGAGGGTTAAGCCTGAATTTATAGATGCTAGAATCAACTAAAACCGTTCGATCGAAATATATTAAATCTGGGCCATTGCGGCCTGGGTTTATTGGAGCCACCAGGTCTCCACCGGTCGACTGCCCTTGGATGACCGGTCGACCGCTAAGGGTCGACTGTCCCCAATGATGGGTCGGCTTATGGGCCTGGTTAATTAATATAAAAACGTTAATTATTTCTTGTTTAATTATTTTCATTTCGAATTCGTTTTCGTTTCTAACTTCTTCGTTTGGACTCCGATCGTAAAACTCTAAATATGAAAGTTGCTCAGAATTTCACCATGAATGCAATGGTGTAAGTTTCGTGGTCAAATTCCATCGTTTGCACAAATTCTATTTTTGGAATCTAATTAATTAAATAACTAACTAATTAAATAATTAACCCCAAATTACGAGGTGTTACATCCTTCCCCCTTCAAAAGAATTTCGTCCTCGAAATTTCGTCAATAACTAAATCAAGGTTTCGGCTCCTAATTATCATAAACTACACAACCAATGAGTGTACAACCAATTTTTGCAACCAAACGTGCATAAGTGCATAGTGTATTATTGTATCACTATACATAAAGTATATATCTAGAATGATTCTAAATCGGATCCTCCTATGTGAATGCATTTCTTTTGAAAACATTTTTGAAAAACATGATACAAAAAACTAAGTATATACTGGCAGTTTTACATGCGTGCAGCTTTTTGAAAAATCTTTTCAACCAAAACCCCCATATAGAAGTATGAAGCAACCAATTTTGCATCCACTTCCTATCATCCAATAATCCAACGCATCGAAAAATTGCTTCCTAAACTTTATTCCTATGCTAGAAAAAGGTATTTGGGCAGAGAATTTAACATTATTACCACATCATAATCTTCCTATTCCCATAGTACAATGGAAATTTCTTCGCTGCCCTGGATTTACTCTAAATTTTCCACGTACAAAACGCATAAGGAGGCTTATTTCAAACTCTAAAATGGAATTAAGTCTCAAAATAGACTCGTGCGCGTGGTCGACAAGGTATGGAAATAGAAATTCCACGGCTAAAACAACTTTTTTCTTGTTATCGCTTGCATTTATTGCATCGTCAACCCTAATGCACCGCTAAATTCGCAAATTCTAACTCTACTTGCCTTCCCTACGCCTAACATGTGGCTTTCAAAATCAAAGTTTTCACAGAAAATATTTCTTACTTTTCAAATTTGTACGTCATTTGGAAAATAAAATCCCAAAATATTTAGACGCATATTTCCCTTGAAATAAAATTTTGAACAAAACTCTAAAAATTTAATTTAAGAGTTAAAAATAACTAAAATACAAAACCTTTTTTCTTACTTTCTTTTTTTTCAAAGAGAAAAATTTTCAAATCAAGGGGAAAATTTTCAAATATTTTCTTTCTCAAAATTTTGATAAATCAAGCCGCACTTTTAGTGTAGTCGGAAGTCGGTTATGCGCTAAACGCATAAACCAAATTTTAAAATTCTACAACTAACATTTACCCAAAATTTTGATATTTTATTTAATAATGTCAACACGCCTATTATTCAAAAAATTTAGCTTTTAAGGAACATGAACAATGATCCGCGATATCAAAATAACTGTCACGTCCTTTGCTAAAATTTTCAACCATTCTAAACTTTCAGTCTTACATTGCATTTACTGTTAGTTAAATATCTTTATGAGATTCCCATATTTAAATTGTTTATCTACTATGCATACATATATAGTAGCAGTTCGCATATCTAGAAACAATAACACAGAAAATGAATAGAAACTCATAATATTGTGCATGCCTTTTATAAGAGACAACTAACAGTTTTACAACCCAACAACCGAAAAGAAAAGAACAAATGCTGGAAATAAAAAGATACAATAGTCCTAAATGAAAACACCGTCTGAGAACTGTGAGAAGGTCTCACTCCACGATTGGAGTTCGAGCCATTGTCGCGATCGCGGAATGGTCGTAGCATGGCAGCTATGCACCAATCTCACGCCCTTGGCGCTGTTGCTCTGTCCTAATCTCGGAGCTTTGCCTGAACCTAACGGGTAGCAGCAAGGTTCCAAAAACCTTTTTAAAAACCTAATCTCAGAGCTTTTCTCTGTCCTAATCCCTTGCTCTGTTCCAAAAACCTTTTTAAAACATAAATTTTCCAAATTTGGAAAACTATTTTCTTACCAAAAATCAATATCAAACCTTTATTGATATATATACGTATAAATATTTAAGGATTTAAAGAATCAATCTTTTATAAACTAAAAATCTCTTAACACGACCAACTTAGTGGTATAGTGTTTCTTTGAAAATTAAAATTTCAAAACATTCCCAAAATAAAATTTCCAAAATAAATCTTTAGGGAAAAAATCCTTTGAAAACCCCTTTTTTTAAAATCTAAGGCATTTTCAAAATATACTTTATAAAAATTCTTTCACAGGTTTTTAAACTAAGGAATTGACATTAATTATTTAAATAAAAATCCGGTTTGCCATCAAAAATATGATCAATGAATGCACCATAGCAAAGATTTGCTTTCAGACAATTGTGACATACAAAATGTAATTTCCCATCCATTTGGAATAATTGTGTGTCTCCGACTGGAACTCAAAAGCCAAAATCACAAGGTAGCTGAATCTTAACCATCAGGTCGAACACGTCCAGTCTCCGGAATTCAGACATATGTCGTACTCATGCTCTTCATCAATAGTGCTTTATGCATCGCCAGCACTCCATGGGGTACTTCGAAGTCGGCGTGAAAATCATAGCTCTAAGATATTTCCTACTCATAGTTGCTTTGCTCATTCCTTCGGAGTGGAACTACAATTACTTTTTAGTCGAAATTGTAGAATCTAGCGTAAAAATATAATTATTACTAGATAGGAAAGCACCAATACGTTCTCTCAATTTATCCTAATCCCTCTTATCTACTAACCTAGTGCTTTGATATCAAATGTAACAACCCATAATGAACTTAAATTTCTACAAAAATCAAAACCCAAGTCCATCAAAGAACAGATCGTTAGATTTGGTACCTGCAAATAAGCATGAGAATTATCAAAGATTGATAGAAATCTAAACTCACAGCGGAGACAATAATAGGATAAGAATACTGACAATGACTACTACCTTGGAATTAATAGTATTCCTTGGATAGTAGATTGTCACATCAGGATCAAGCATGAGAGAAAGAAGACTCTCCAACAACAAAGCACATCCAACTCCAATGATCCGTTCCTCTAAATTCTATTTTATGGGTTGTACTGAGGAGGGGGTCAGAACAACGTTATGGTGACAAGAAAAATATAAACTGTCCATAACATAAACTTATACCGATAGGTTTGCATTTAATTGTTATGTCCATTTAGGGTAGCAATTCTAATCTATGCATACACGATTACTTACTTACCCTTTCTCAAGGTATGAAATACTAATGAAGCCATATCAACTACCCAATACTTCCAAACCATTAGCCACTTGGTACTTCTAAATATGAAGTAGGCTTCTATAATACTTTTAAAAAGAGAAATAGACGGACTCTATCATTTACGACCTTAACTAAGATAGCCTCCGTCATTTAAGACCTATTCCCAAAGTGGCTTCCTAACAATGTTGCCAATGGTCAGTGCGTCCTAGCTACAAGACATCTAACCACTATTTAAGGGCTTTGACATTTATTGTCTAAATATTACCGCATTTATTGCCGATAAAATCATATCCATGTAATAAACAGCACTCGAGCCACTTAATACCTTTTATTAGAAAATAGACAGACTATTGTCATTTAAAACCTTAACTAAGGCCGACCCCATAATTTAAGACCTATCCCCAAGGCGTTCTCCTAAATGGTATTGTTATTATTTCGGTTGTAGCAATGTAAGAGACTGTACCCAAGCCACTTAATACTTTCCAATGGAAAATAGGCAAATCCCATCATTTAAGACCTACTTTCAGAAGCGTGCTCCTCAATGGTACTATCTAGCTGTCATTGCTTGGAAATCTCATTGGCTCTTAATACTTCTTTTATGGGACAGAGAAGGACTTTATAGTCACTTAAGACCCCAAACCAAACCGGAAGCAAACCCTTCCCGAGATATCCACTCTCACTCTTTAATTATAAATATGGCATCTCATTAGGTTACTTCTTTCGGTAGGGAGGTGCACCCTTCAGCCACTTAAGACCTCAACACTTAAGTAAACCCTCTTTAGAGACATCCTTATTTATAAATTTGGAATCTAATTAAGTTACTTAATACCTCCATTTAGGAGAGAGATGGACCCTTCAGCCACTTAAGACCTCAAACCAGAAGCGAAACTCTATGGAGATATCCCTCACTGCTCCTAATTCAAAATTCGGACCATTTAATACTTTCCAATTAAGAAAGCAAGCACAATCTCTCACATCGTCACGAGTCATTGGATTAGTGATATCTCACATAAGTAGTAAGTACACCCAGTTGTTGGTAGCCTCAAAGTGAAGTGCCTCAAAGTGAAGGGCAGTCTTCCATCGAGTGACTAAACTGACCTCGCATCACTAATCTACTAAGTCTATTTAACCATCCTAAGTCTTTATTTATATTATCTTAGGTAGACATTGGACCTGGCTTACTAATTCCTTTTTTCATTTAAGGCAATAAGATTTACCTTAAATATTTATCTACCCATAAATCCTCATTTAATGCTTATAAATATCAATCTGTCCATAAAATCCAAACGGACATTTCCTAAGACATTTATGTATGATTACTAATTTCAGATTAGTAACCTTTTATATTTATTCCATTTTTATCAATTCAAGTTCTTATTTATCAGTCCCATAAATCCATTTACCTATCAAATTATTGCTACTCTCATACTTATTACAATTTATTGGAGTTACAACCTTTTAAATTCTTTTCTCATTAGTTAATTATCCTATACGCGAATATTACGTGCAAGCGTTGTCATTAGCTTTTTATTTAAGCGTAGTGATTGCGTACAAATATTTTACTTTTATTAAATATGTCCTAGTTATATACCTTTAATAGAATATACTTTTCCATGTTAAATTGTTGGAATCATATCTAAAAGATTATCCACTATAATTTTCATAAATTAGTCCAAAACAAAAGATGTAACTTTAAAATATAAAAGATTGCATCGTTTGAAATAACAAGGAATAATCATTTATTTTTATTATTGAAATAGACAATATAAACTACAATGAATTCATACTTTACACATCTCTTTCTCTTTCTATTTGCGTCTATTCCTTATTAGATTGTACACTATATCTTTCTAAAGGGGAAAGAAATCAAACTAATTTACAAATATTAAATGGATCTAAATCCAACAATTCCAAATATAGAAAAGTTTATATTCTAACAAGATTACGGTAATAATTCAAATTTATAACATTATTATACAACATATTTTAGATCTTTAATAAATTTCATTCAAATTAATATTCTAAATTCATAGTTTTGAGACTGATTTTTAGATCAAGTTATATACAATGCTAAATCAATTCATAAACAAAAATATGTAGGCGATATTTATTATATTCAGATTGTATTCAATTCATTGCCTACAACTCATATACTTATCCAATTAGGCATAAAAATCAAATAAACACCAATGGGATAATTTTCATATTATAATACTTTATAAAAATTCTCACTCACCTTTTAAAAGTGATCCAAATCTCCAGATCTGAAGTAGAACCTTTGATTAATCTTCAAATCCTTTTTAATCCAAGAGAAATGTATAAAAGGGTATATACATATATTAGAATTATAGATCTGAGAAGAGATTTGGGATTGAGAGAGTAAATATACACAAGTATATATATATATATATGTATGTATGTATGTATGTATGTATGTATGTACGTATGTGTATATATTACCACAAATACGCATATGGTTGATTATCTTCTCTTCTCCTTTTTATTAGATTTCTACTCTTCTTCGATTTGTATAAATATAGATACAAATATCTTATCTTTATAATTTAGAAAGAAAGTGGAGTAGAAGAAATAGCAGAGCTTCGCTACTGCCCCCGAAAAATATGAGAAGAGAAGGGAGGGTTAGGCCTGAATTTACAGACGTTAGAATCTGAAAGAGAGCGTGGATCGTGTAATATGGATATACGATAATATAGAATATAGTGATGATAGCTATACAGTAAATAGTGCAGAATATAAGAGCAGTATAATAAAAATAACACCAGAGATTTTTATACTGGTTCGGAGCACCGTCCTACGTCCAGTCCCAGACTCCTTTTGGAATTTCACTAAAACAGAAACCCTCACTTAACCCGGAGGAATAGGTCTATACAACCCTTGAGTAGCAGAACAGGGACCTGAGCAGCGGAACAGGATTTCACCTTAGCAGCCGAAGAGGACTTCACACGCCTAAGCAGTAGAACAAGACTTCAACAAATACAAAAGATTGTTTTGACTTTGTGTGTTCTAATAACACGGATTTGTCACTTGTAGTACACCCTTCCTGTAATCTTCTCCTCGAGTATATATATATATATATATGTGAAGTTTATGAAGAATAGAAAGGTATAAAATTGCTTTAATGCAGAATATTTGAAGGTATAGTTGCTAGTAAATTCTACAGTGTTAGATAAGAAAGATAAGAAAATTCGGTAGATTGGAATCAAGTTAGAGTATGTATTTATAGATGTTAAAATGAAGAGACTGTTGATGAAGAGTTTCGATTGAAGTGTTGCGTCCAAATCTTTTCGTAGAGGTTCGTAACTCTTCACAAATAGTCGTGTCTTTTCAGAAAAATAGCTATTGTAGAAATTCAGTCAACTGGGCCTCTGAGTCAGTCAACTGAATATTCAAACGTTTTTTATTATAAAAAAATATATATATACTTGTACACCTGTGCATACTGCACAGAAACTAGCAGGTCAGTCGACTGACCCACTAGGTCAATCGACTGACTTGGTATTTTCTGTGCAGTTGGTATATATAAAATATATATATTATATATGATTCTAACATTAAAATCTTGATAATATATATATTTTATATGCATATATATATGTATAAATTATTTGAAAATAAGAAAATTATATATATATAAGCTAATATATATGTAAACGAGGAGAGATCTTAACAATAATGACCTAAGACTCAAAACAAAATGATATAAAAGTTGATGCACCGATTTTGATGTCTTGTCTCCACGTAGTATATATTCTATTTTTGTCGTAACAATCGTAGAATCTGTATGTTGTAGTGATAGCTTCGAGTCATGAATCAAAACCAAGTCTCAACATTCTCCCCCTTTTTGATTAATGACAACCTGTAAATAGATATAGATTTCGACTGTATATAATATAATATGAGTACTTACTCCCCCTAAATCTTTGACGATATATATCCTGCATTCTTAATGTTAGTGATAATTTTCTCCCCCTTTGTCATCGACAAAAAGGAATAAAGAGCATGAACAATAGTATGATGTATTCATAGATATTCAAAAAGAAACTAACGTTCATACATTACAATATCACAAACAGGAGTTTTGAAATAATACGAAAACATTGGCTATTTAATACAAGCCATAATGATGTTTGAGAAATAAGGACTAATGTTTTTATAAGAAAACAACTTAAGACATTCTATGCTTACCCCTATCACCATGCGATGTTTGACCACCACTATCGCCTCCATCTCCACCATTGTCGTTACTACTTGCTTGATCATCGGAAGAGTAAGACCAAGTAAAAACAGGTTGCTTACCCGAATCACCTAGTGTAGCCGTGGAAGTGCCGGATGAACATGAGATAGCTTGCCATAACTTTGTAAAAAATCCTTTAACCTTATCAAGCTTTTTGTCAACTTTAGTGATGTGAGTTTGAAGAATTTGTTGGTTACGGCATATCAAGGAAATTGACTCATGTGGAGGAAGGCCCGGATTAGGAATCAAAATATCGTATTGTTGATGAATAGTTGATCTTCGGCGGTGAGATGCTTCGCCTTGTTGTTGTTGTGGTTGATCGTGAGATAATTGTCGTTGAGTCCATTCTTCAAAAGTAATGATAGTAGGAGGTCGAGCAATTGGTAGCTTCATTAATGCTAAAGTGCGAGAGTTTAAGTACCCGACGGTAGAAACCGATGAGTCGGGTTCCGGAATCTCACATGCTTTTAGCAATCACATAATATACTCACCATAGTAGATGACATTCATTCGACCATTGTTGAAGCTTAAGAATTCATCAAGAATTAATCGTAGCCAATTTACTTTGATATTTCCAAAGATAGCATATAAGGCTTTGAAGTTATGTTCATAAACAAGTTCATAACTCCCGGTTCGTGGAGTTACAGTTTTCATTAACGCACGGTGTATAATTCTAGCTTTTGGCCTTAAGGACATGGACTTGAGTTAATGCATATCGTCTTCCAAGAATAAATGACTTATACGGTCAGGAACGACCATATCGCAATCAACATTGCTCAATTCAATACCATCATTTTCAGATTGTAAAATGTGAGCCATTCGATCTAACAAGAAAAATACGGGTTTTCCACAAACTAAACTCCAAACACAATCTTCTTGGTTATGAATGTTTTGGTGACCTAAGTTAAGATTAGCATAGAATAGTTTGACCATAATTTGGTTAATTTTATGCTTATTTTCGTCAATATTGAACAAAGACTCCAAATTGCTCCTACGAGCCAATTCTTGTATATGGTATGGAGAAAAATCGACAAATTTTACGAATAAAGCTTCAAAGATGCAGGAATCTTGCATTCTCCACCATCTTCTAATTACGGTATCATCGAATAGCCATTGTTGGATTTTCTCATTGGAAGGAGTTTGGGAGGATGAAGATGCTTGTCCTTTTCTCTTTGGAGCCATTTAATTTGATTGTTTGGAGGTAAAAATAAAATTTTGAAGATCTAAGGTTTTTAGAAAAGTTGAAAATCTGAAATGAAAGTGAAGAGAGAAGGGGAAAGTGAAGGTTAAAAGGTGAAAAAGTGAGTGGGTAGGAGCAGTAATTTTGTTCAGATCCACGAATCAGTCGACTGAATCAGTGGTTCAGTCGATTGAACCTGAAATTCAAATGTTCGAACTAGAAATCAAATAAATTTAATGGGTCATGTAGCTTTACTTTCTACTATAGAACCTAAGAATACAAAGGAAGCATCATCCGATGAAAATTGGATTATTGCTATGCAAGAAGAACTAAATCAGTTTGAACGAAATGAAGTTTGGGAACTAGTACCCAGACAACCAATCAAACTGTTATAGGAACTAAATGGGTTTATAAAACAAAGCAGATGAATTAGGAAATATAACTCGAAACAAAGCCAGATTAGTAGCACAAGGGTATAATCAAGAGGAAGGAATAGACTACGAAGAAACTTTTGCTCCAGTTGCTAGACTAGAAGCAATACGAATCTTACTGGCTTACGTGTGTTTTAATAACTTTAAACTCTATCAAATGGATGTTAAAAGTGCATTTATAAATGGTTATATTAAAGAAAATGTTTTTGTTGAACAACCACCGTTATTTGTTCATGAAAAATATCTAGATCATGTCTATAAACTTAAGAAAGCTTTATATGGTTTAAAACAAGCACCACGTGCTTGGTATGAACGTCTTAAAAGCTATTTAATTGAATCAGGATTCGAAATAGGAAAAGTAGATCAGACTCTATTTATAAAACATTCTAAAAATGATATTTTAATAGTTCAAATATATGTAGACGACATTATATTTGGTTCAACTAATAATAAATTATGTAAAGAATTTTCTGAAATAATGACTAGTGAATTCGAAATGTCCCATATGGGAGAATTATCGTATTTTCTCGGTCTTCAAATAAAACAAGTTTCAAATGAATATTTATAAATCAAGAAAAATACTATAATAATCTTATCAAGCGATTCAGAATGGAAAACACTTCTGCTAAACCAACGCCTATGAGCATAACATCACATCTTAATAAAGATGAAAACGACAAGAGTGTAGACCAAAACTTTATCGTAGTATGATAGGATCATTATTATACCTAACAGCTAGTCGACCAGATATAATGATGAGTGTATGTCTATGTGCGAGATTTCAAGCTGACCCAAAAGAATCACACTTACGAGCCGTAAAACGTATACTACGTTATCTTAGTAATTCTAAAGATTTCGGACTTTTCTATCCAAAAGATTGCTCATTCGAGTTAGTGTCATATAGCAATGTTGATTTCGGAGGATCACGGACGGATAGAAGAAGTACAAGCGGAACGTATCACTTAATTGGTAAATCGTTAATATCGTGGTTTAGCAAAAAACAAAATTGTGTATCACTATCAACTTGTGAAGTAGGTATATATCTGCAGCATTAGCCTGTGCACAAGTAATTTACATGCAACAGACACTTAAAGATTTTAGAGTTAATTTATCAAAATCAACAATTTACTGTGATAATTCCAGTGCAATAAATCTATCTAAAAATCCAGTGAATCACTCTAGAACTAAACACATGGATATTCGACATCATTTTTTACGTGACAATATAGAGAAAGATGTGATAAATTTAGATTTCGTTCCATTTGAAAATCAATTAGCTGATATTTTTACAAAACCATTATTAGAAAATACTTTTATAAAACTACGTCGAGAACTCGGTATAATGTCAATAAAAGATATATAAATAGTTCTACTATGATAAAATACGTAATTTTAGACCAAAACTCAATTATATGGTGACAACTATACACTAAATTATGTATAACATTTACCTATATAAATATACTTTCTGTATATTACACTTACATAGATAAATCACAGTAACAGAAAACCAACGAAATAGCAACTAACATTCCTAACTAACAATCTTTTTATAGCTAAATTCAAGACAAACCATTCACTTCATCCTTCTTTGTCTCAAAAATTAGTCTATAAATAGATATATTTATTCTGTGTTATTCATCCAAACTAACCGAAATACAAACAAACTATCAATATATCAACCTCTTCATCCATTGACTCCATTGAAATTCTTGCCTTTACCGAATCACCAAAAACTCCCGTCCATCATACTACACCACCTTCTACCTATCATAATCATACCGGATATACTCCGGAGAAAAAAAGGGAAGAAGATGATGTTTGACGTCTCTCCAAACACTATACAAAAGATAGATGATTTGCATCAATATCAACAAGAATCGTTGATGCTTCAACGAGAAATATATTACGAGCAAAATATCAACTCGAGGCGTCTAGAAATTATAGAACACATTGCTATAAAATTTTGCGGTGCTTCATCACATCCAATAGATGAACACGCTGTTTCGCCGATTCGACGACCTTCTACCTCTTCTCCGCCACGACCACCTGTCTCACCAAATTCATGGGATCAAAATGAAGCATCAAACGTTCGTCACAAACAACTACAGGGCTACAAAACTCCTAGCCCTTTAAAATAAGAGTAGTTGTTATTAATTGTTATTTTTCGAATAATTTAACTAAAGTATGTACAATATATGATTCTAACATTAAAATCTTGATAATATATATATTTTATATGCTTATATATGTATAAATTATCTGAAAATAAGAAAATTATATATATAAGCTAATATATATGTAAACGAGGAGAGATCTTAACAATAATGACCTAAGACTCAAAACAAAATAATATAAAAGTTGATGCACCGATTTTGATGTCTTGTCTCCACGTAGTATATATTCTCTTTTTGTCGTAACAGTCGTAGAATCTGTATGTTGTAGTGATAGCTTCGAGTCATGAATCAAAACCAAGTCTCAACAGAATCAACCAGAGCCGTTCGATCGAAATATATTAAATTCGGGTTGTTACGGCCTGGGTTTACTGGAGCCGCCAGGTCACCATCGGTTGATCGCCCTTGTGTGACCGATCGACCACTTGGGGTCGACCGTCCCCAATGACGGGTCGGCTTGTGGATCCGGTTAATTAATATAAAAAAGTTAATTATTTATTATTTACTTATTTTTGTTTTGAATTCGATTTTTGTCCGTTACTTCTTCGTTTGGACTCCAATCGCAAAACTTTAAATATGAAAGTTGCTCAGAATTTCGCCATAAACGCAATGGTGCAAGTTTCATGGTCAAATTCTATCATTTGCACAAATTCCATTATCAGGGCTTAATTAATTAAATAAATAACTAATTAAATAACCAACGCCAAATTATGGGGTGTTACACGTTTATAACGAGCAACGCAAAAGCAAGAAAGAGGAGCTTCGATCCAGATGAGTAACCCTAACTCATAAACCATGTCAGTAAGATATCGACTTTGATGCCAAAAATAATGTAATGCTTACACACTCATTTATACCCGATCCTTGAACAACAACACACGCATTAATCACACAGTCGATCAACCTATTACCCTAGAAATGAAGCAAGAATGATCGAATCATCGTAGAGGAGGAGGTATAGGCAGCTATGGTGATCGTAACCTATCACCAAAGCAATAGTTGAAGCCTAAATTGCTTTACCTACCTCCGACCGGTCGATCGGTCATATTAGACCAATACACCGATGGAGGAAGGGGTGAAGTGCCAGGTCAGAACCCCATTTGCCTATCTATGCATGTGTGCTTGGTTTTTTTAGGAACTGCGTCTTCTTCCATCTGCGTGCATTTGTGATTAGTGCAGTGTGTAGGAACGTGTATGTGCATGCCTGTATATATCTTCCCCATCTTCTTGTATGTGTTAATGGTGAGTAGGTGATAGAGTGTTTATATAATTCAGTAGTTTAGAATATATGTTTTCCAAGCTTGAAAAGGAAGATGAACTCACGTACAGAAAAGAGAGCAGTGGGAACTACGTATGTATGTTCAAACTGAAATCTAAATTTATATTAAAAGATAATAAACTAATAATTACATGTATAAATATAATAAATTAAATATTTATATGGTTATGATATTAAATGAAAAGTTATATATATATATATAAAGATTTATAAATAGAAAATTAAGTTATATATATTACATAAAAATGCAAATGTGAATTATAGCTTTGTAAATACATAAGAGGTGTTATAAATAATAATAAAATAGAAGATTGAAAAGATTAATAAATTATTGAAATATAATTATTATATCAAATACATTTATATAATTGGTGAGGATTGTAAACTTATAAATTATTTAAAAGGAAGTTATGAAGCGAATAGGCATTTTAATTCGGTATTACCTTGTATCGAACAAAGTTTATATTATGTAGTAAATTAGTACGCTTTTCTTGTATAACACACACACACACACACACACTTATTTATTGACTATTTTGGATATTATTTATTCGTTTTATTTCTGTGTGATAAGGAATTTGAATAAATGGTTTAGCGATAACGTATGGTATGAGACTTTCGGTAATACTTTTCCGGTTATTCATCGAACTTGTCATATAATGATATTCAGTATGGATCGAGTGTAGTTTATGAGCTTTGAATAATAATTCGAATAACACGCGGTGGTATGGGACGCCGTTATGTTATTTGTTTGATTATTCTCTATAAGTAAATGTCACTCGAACGAGGATTGCACTCATGCATATGTTGTAATACTCCTTGCAATGAGTGTTTGATAGTCACGTGGTGACTTATAAGCGCCGTGCATTAGTCTTCAATCAGAGATATGTATAGAATAAGGTGAGTACTATATGACCATCTATATTATGTCTAACTCCCTTTATGATCGGGAGGAACCAGATTGGCCAGAATTCACCCTGGCGGCCCAATAGTGGGTACGTGCCCCAGATCCACAACATCGTATTATATACTATATTAGATGCGATATTTTTGGTTCAGATGACCCATGGGGTAGGTGCCCCCACATCACAGTAATTTGGGTTAGGTGGCTCGTAGGGTAGGTGCCCTAAGCCCCTTTGTTATATCGCATAGGACATCAGTCTATTACCTATAGGGTAAAAGTAGGGTCGTGACTGAGGCTACGCGTTAATGAACCGTTGGTGGATATGTGTCATGATGTCCATTGAGGTAACTAAAGACCGTAGGAGAAGATTCGGTTAGGTGACCCTGGGTTCCTGGAGCGGGCATACGGCCAGCAGTCTCCCGTTTGGGTCTAGTTTATGTGTGTAGCAGATTGGCATATATTGTTCTCATTCCTATAATGAGTTGGCTATACTAGAGACAGTGGATTAAAGTGTAGTCAGTTGCCGTATATCCATACTTTTGATAATTGGATATTTTAACCATTGTGTATTGGTTGTGGTTTGGATTGTGATCATTTATGTTTATGACTTTTATAATGTGGGTTTTCGATTGGACGTTTTGATAGGCTATCTCACCTTATATCCTGCCTTATATGATATTCTCACTCTATTGTGGACTTTACTATGCCCTTATATTATAAATAGACATAGTTTGGTCCGTGTGTTCTTTGTAATACTCGGGTCAGTCCGAGAGACTTCTAAAGCAGGTACTCAGTGATGAAGGAGCTTAGTATGGACTTATGGGAGGCTAGTAGGAGTTATAGGATGATACATTCCCTATACGTTTTTGTAGCCTCATTATTATATCTATTATGTAGTAATCGATGATGTATGATGTATTAGGATAGAGACTTTCATTTTGTAGCATATGGACTTACGTGTTGTATTATGTATTATATTTTATCTACTGCTTTCTGACTCTGTGTTCTCTGGTTGATATTTATCATCTGTGATTGTGTATTGTTCATCTTGGAGGCACATGCTCTTATTGCTTTATACCAATACCATGTATGAATATGATAATTAATATTGATATTTAGGATACGTACCGGTGTTGGTCCAAGGGAATATTCATGTGTGTGCCTTATATCACTTCATTCTTCGTATTACTCAATGGTATTACATAGTGATACTCTTGAGTGGTGTGGATATTAAAGTTGGGGCATTACAAAATGGTATCAGAGCAAGGTTTGAATAATACAAATCATGAAGAAACACAAGTCATTGGCCTAGATGAACTTAGGAAACCTTTTACCTTAGGGTAACGGGTAGATAAACTAAATATTACCTAGGTGTATATGGTGATTACATGGTGTATTCATCAAGGTGTGTACTTGTTCAAAATTCATTATTATTTTTAGATATACTTAACTAATATCTCACATCGGTTCAGTGGGAGATAGCAGGATAAGGTAAACCAGGTCAGTCTTTTGGCACTGGATCTGGTGGAGTTCATATGACCACTTAGAAGCTTATGGAGCTAGTGAGGAGCATCCAACAATCAAGTGCTTCCACAACTCTAAACCCACACACTCCCCGATTTGATTTTGCATGGCATTGCGAAGACTATGTTATGCTTGGAGGGAAACTGTTCAAGGGGGGAGTGATAGGGGTACAGGCTTGGTTGAAGACGTGTTAATGCATCTTCACACGTATGGGTATTAGGGATCAATAGAAGGTCCAGATTGCTTTTAGCCAAATGTAGGAAAAGCTATAGACTGGTATGAATTGCTTGTAGCCGAGACTCATGAATCAGAGATTACTTGGGAGGATTTCATGGGAAGATTTAAGACGAAATTCCTTCCAGAAGCTGAGAAAGCAACCATGGTGCGGAAATTTATTGACTTGAAATAGTGGACTAAGTATGTGGTTGAATATGTAGTAGATTTTGAAGCTTTATCCAAATATGGTCCAGAGCGTATCCATACACCCTTGAAGAAGAATCAAAAGTTCATTTATGGCCTTAGGCAATCTTTGAGGAAACCCCTTCCTTTTCAACTGGAAACCACATTTGAGAAGCTTGTTGATGTTGCCTTGAGACTCGCGGAAGAAGAGAAAGGTAGAAATGAAGATGAAGATCCCAAGAGCAAGATAACAGTTGGGTAGGTAGGTTTCCTTTCAAGAAGCAGAAGCTTAGATTCTTCAAGAAAAAGCAAGCTAAGTCGGATAAAAAGGGAGACCTGAAATGATTAAGATACCACGTAGCATGTTATAATTATGGAGAGAAAGGGCATTACTCAAAGAAGTGCACATAGCCACGTAGAGCATCTTCGCAGTCGATATGTAAGATCTATAAAGCCGTTGGACACTTTGCTAATGATTGCAAGAGGGGAGCTGGAAAGCTTAATGCTATTGAGACTATGTTGGGCACTTATCATGGCAAAGGAAAGACACCCGCAGTGCTTAAAGGTACGATTCTATTCAAAGATTTCTCTATCAGATTTCTGTTTGATAAGGACGTGTCCTACTCATTCGTATCGAAAGAGCTATTAGATAAATTCAATCTTGATGTGGTCAACCTTGTCACATCTTTGAGGATTGCAAATTCCATTAGAGGATACACGATTTTCAAGATGTTATGCCAAGATGTTGAACTTTTTTTGGGTGATTATTCTTTTTATTGTGACTTGCCTATGTTTGAATACTTGGGGTTTGGTATTATATTCGAAATGGATTGGCTTAAGCATTACGTAGCACATCTTTTATGCCCTGAAAGAATCGTGACCTTAAGCCATCCTAATTCGGAAGGAATAATTCGTATATCACCTAGAAACGTTAAAAGATGTGCCCTTTTGCTATTGAAGCTTGGGACGAGGATGACATCGCTTGGATTCTTGTGGCTAAGGAATACCCTGATATCTTTGAGCCGATAACCGATTTACCTCCTAATCGAGCTAAAGAGTTCCGAATAGAGTTTGTTCCCAGAGCTCAACCTATGAGTTGACCTCTGACTAGAATGTTAGTGAAGGAGAATGCAGAATTAAAGAACCAGTTGATAGATTCTAGAGTCAAAGCATTTTATGAGATCAAGCAGTTCACTTTGGGGAGCTGTAGCGGTGTTTGTGGAAAAAGGCAGACAGTTCTCTTAGGCTCTACATCGATTATAGGAAGCTTAATGACCTGACAATCAAGAATAAATATCCCCTCCCTAGAATTGATGATATGTTCGATCGGTTAAACGGAGCCAAAGTCTTTTCACAGATGAATCTATCTATTGGATTCCATCAACTCAGGATTGCGAAAGACAACATCCCATTGATAGTGTTCAAAACCAGATATGGCTCATACAAATGGTTGGTAATGCCATTTGGTCTAAGAGCGCTCCTACCTATTTTATAGACTTGATGAATAGTATTCGGAGACTATTTGGATAAGTTCGTCCTAGTATTCATCGACGATATTTTAGTTTACCCTAAGTCCAAGGAGGAACATGAGAAGAACCTCAAAACGGTATTAGAGATACTTAAGCCAAAAGATAAGTTCTCCAAATGCCATTTCTGGCATAAGCAAGTGAATTTTCTCGGCCATGTTGGTTTAGAAGAAGGTATCTCAATGGACCCAGCCAAGTTTGAAGTGATACAAAATTGGAAGCGGTCAAAGACGGTATCCAAGATCAAAAGCTTCTTGGGATTAGTCGGTCATTATCGGCGATTCATCAAGGACTTCTTGAGGATAGTGCAACCACTAAATAACCTCACTAGAAAAGGAGTTAAGTTTGTATAGATGGATAAATGTGCGAAAGCCCACTAGGAGTTAAAAGAGCTACTTACAAATGCACTATGTTGATAGTGCCTGAAGGAAACCGGGATTTGCAAGTCTATACAGATGCATGTGGCTCAGGCTTGGGTGTTGTTCTAATGTAAAAGGGTAGAGTTTAGCATATGCATCAAGACAGTTAAGACCCAATGAAATTAGATATGCTACGCATGACTTGGAGCTAGCAGCTATAGTGTTCGCATTGAAGATATGGTGACACTGTCTACTTGGAGAATGATTTGTGCTATACACAGATCACAAATCGTTAAAGTATCTGTTCATACAGAAAGACCTGAATATGATACAATAACGATGGTTAGAATTTCTAGCTGCCTACGATTTCGATATCCAGTATACTCCTAGTAAAGGGAATCATGTTGCTGATGCATTAAGTAGAAAGCACTAAGCTGTGGTCTCTATGATGATAGCATAGTGGAAGGATTTAGAACTTCTTTCCATGCATGACATTCATAAAAGAGACTCAGAAGCAGACTCTGGAGCGATAATGTTTAGTCTCATTACCCGACCATCATTAATAGACCGGATGGCTGATGCTTAAAGGCAAAATCCGTCTACTCTCGCTATGATTAAGAAGCTAGAATCCGAGGAGAAAGATGAAGATCTCAATGACTATTCCTTGGATGAACAACGTTGTTTACAAAGAAAAGATAGACTGGTTATACTTGACTTGGATAATCTCCGTAAAGAGGTGATGGATGATTGCTATGGATCGTGTTATATAATTCATCCCAGAGGAAGCAAGATGTATAAGTGTCTATATTACTGGGAAGGGATGAAGTGCGATACAAGGAAGTTGTGAAAGGCTATATGACCTATCAACTAGTAAAGGCAGAACATCAAAGACCCAGTGGTCTTCTATAGCCATCAGAAATACCCCAACGGAAATGGGATCGGGTATGAGTGAATTAGTAATCAAGGATTCACTTATATATCCCATTAGAATAGTATTGCCCTTATGATTTCAGGTTTCAATGGACATTGTGGAAGTGGTCATGATAGCATCTGGGTGACTGTGGATCGGTTGACCAAATCATCACACTTTATTCCCATGAAGTCAACTTGAACCACATCGTGCTTAGTCAAGCTATACGTGAAGAAAGTAGTAAGACTACATAGAGTTCCAAGCTCCATCGTTTATGATCATGATCTACTAGTCATTAGTCGATTTTGGAGGAGATTTCGGGAAGCATTAGGGACTAAACTGAATTTCAGTACAGTCTATCATCCCCAAACAGACGGGTAGACGGAGCGAGTCAACTAAGTACTTGAAGATTTACTTCATGCCCGTGTTTTAGATTTTGGTGGAAGTTGGGAGGATCACTTCCATCTCGTCGAGTTTTCTTATAACAATAGTTTCCAATCTAACATTGGCATGGCACCATTTGAAGCTCTACATGGAAGGCCGTGTCGATCACTAGAATGTTGGTTGGAGATTAGAGATAAGTTTGTTCTAGGTCCTGATTCTATAAGGGAAGCTACAGAGAAGATAGAGAAAATCAAACAAAGGATGAAACAGGCCCAGGATCGACAGAAACCCTATGTAGACTGCAGAAGGAGACAATTGGAGTATGTAGTTGAAGATTGGGTATATGTAAAGATATCTCCACTAAAAGGAGTAACAAGGTTCAGTAAATCAGGGAAGTTGGCACCTCGATATATAAGACCATACCCGATTATTGAACGAGTTAGGAAAATGGCATATAGAGTTGCATTGCCTAACAACTTCTCTGGTATTCATAACATCTTTCATGCGTCTCAGTTGAAGAAGTGTTTAAGGGACACAGAGATAGTTATTAAACCTCGAGACATTCTAGAGATTAAGGTATCTCCCAACTTAACTTATGTGCAACATCCAGTTCGTACAGTCGATTCTGAAGTCCGTCGGCTTAGGAGCAAGAAGTACCTATTAGTGAAGGTGCAGTGGTCTGACCACCTGTCGGATTGTACCTGGGAGATCGAGGAGCATATGATATGGACTTATCCTAAGTTATTTAGAGATGCACATGAATCAGGTATGAAATCTATCCCTCATTTGTTGTTTATTAGTTAATTATTGGTGTAGAGAGCAAGAATACATCTAGCTAGTTATAGACTCTCCTTAAGTAGGAATTGTGAGGACTCAATTTTCTTAAGAGAGGAGTCTGTAACTACCCGTAGTTGAGAAGCGATTAATTAATAATCAAATAATAATAAATAATGAATATATTTAGAATATTAGAACTATAATAATAATTTGGAATTAAAAAGAAATATTGAGTTAAAAGAATAAGTTTGATAATATAGATTTAAAATTTATTAGTAAATGAATTAAGTAAAATGATTAATTAAATAAAAATTATGGAAAATTATTTTAAACAAAGTTGTAATTAATTGGGAAGTGATTTGGTAGAAAAACTAAATTGGGCATGAGTGTATTCATTTTATAAAACAAATAAAAGGGGGAAGAAATAAAAGAATAGAAATAAAAATAAAATAATAAAGCCCAAGCCTAACATCTTTATTAAATCCAAACCCAATTTCATGTATCCTGATGTTTCCTTATCCAGAGATTTCTAATCCCCTGATTCTTCTACAGCAACTATAAATATAACCTAAACGCTCTTAAATATCACTTAGAAACTCAGCTCCTTCACAAAAACCCTACTACATGAATTAAATCAAAAGTTCAACAAATCAAAACAACTCTATATCCAGCCTCTCAACACCTCCACCCCTACACAATCTAAGAAGTGGCATAGATTCAAGTAGCGAACGTTATAACAAGCTATACATGAGAAAGAAAGAGGAGCTTCAATCCAGATGAGTAACCCTAACTCATAAACTATGTCAGTAAATTATCGACTTTGGTGCCAAAAACAATGTAATCTTGCACGCTCATTTGTACCCGATCCTTGAATAATAATGCATGCATCGATAACACAATTGATCAACCTATTACCTTGGAAAAGAAGCTAGAATGATCGAACCATCGTATAGGAGGAGGTATAAGCAGCTATGGTTATCAAAACCTATCACCAAAGCAATAGCCGAAGCCCAAATTACTTCACCTATCTCCGACCAGTCGACTGGTCATGTTAGACCGGTGCACTGGTGGAGGAAGGGGTGAAGTGCTAGGTCAGCACCCCATTTCCCTGTCTATGCGTGCATGCCTGGTGTTTTAGGGAGTGCGTCTTCTTTCATCCGTGTGCATTTGTGATCAAGGCAGTGTGTAGGAATGTGTATGTGAATGCCTGGATATGTCTTCCCCATCTTCTTGTATGTGTTAATGGTGAATAGGTAATAAAGTGTTTATATAATTCATTGATTTAGAATATATATTTGTCAAGCTTGAAAAGGAAGATGAACCCACATACAGAAAAGAGAGTAGTGGGAACTATGTACATATATTCAAATTGAAATCTAAATTTATATTAAAAGATAATAAACTAAATAAATACATGTATGGATATAATTAATTAAATACTTGTATGGATATAATATATAATATACAAATGGAAATTTCTATATATATATATATAAAGATTTATAAATAGGAAAAGTAAGTTATTTATATATACATAAAGATTTATTAATAGGAAAAGTAAGTTATATATATACATAAAGATTTATAAATAGGAAAAGTAAGTGTTATATATATATATATATATATTACATAAGAATGCAAATGTGAGTTATAGCTTTGTAAATACATAGAGAAGCTATACATAATAACCAAATAGAGGATTGAAAAGACTAATAAATTATTGAAATATAATTATTATATCAAATACATTTATATAACTGGTAAGGATTGTAAACTTACAAATTATTTAAAAGGAATTTATGAAGAGAGTGGGTATTTTAATTGGGTATTACCTTGTATCGAACAAAGTTTATATTATGTAGTAAATTATTACGCTTTTCTTATATAATATATACACACACTTATTTATTGACTATATGGGATATTATTTGTCATTTTATTTTTGCATGACGAGGAATTGAATAAATGGTTTAATGATACCGTATGGTATGGAAATTTCGGTAACACTTTTCCAATTATTCATTGGACTTGCCATATAGAGATATTCGTTATGGATCGAGTGTAGTTTATGAGCTTTGAATAATCATTCGAATAACATGGGGTGGTATGTGACACCATTATGTTGTCTATTTGATTATTCTCTATAAGTAAATGTCACTCGAACGAGAATTACACTCATGTGTATGTTGTAATACTCCTTGCGATGAGTATTTGATAGTCACGTGGTGACTTATAAGTGTTCTGTGTCCGCATATGATTGGAGATATGTATAGTAATAGGGTGAGTACTATATGACCATTCATATTGTATCCAACTCCCTTTATGGTTAGGAAGTGAACCAGATT
Organism: Allium fistulosum; assembly: GCA_030737815.1. NCBI lineage: Eukaryota > Viridiplantae > Streptophyta > Magnoliopsida > Asparagales > Amaryllidaceae > Allium > Allium fistulosum. Next base: position 76,477,136 of record CM060903.1, read on the forward strand.
GGCCAGAATCCATCCTAGCAGCCTGATCGTGGGGTCGCGCCCCAGATCCGTGACATCGTTATTATATATTATATCGAATGCGATATTGTTGGGTTATGTAACCCATGGGTAGGTGCCCCACTGTAACATCCCGAAAATTTTCGACTTTCGAAAATTCAACATCGATACTCACTTTATCGACTGCTGAGCCATCGAATGCCGGAAACCCGAAAAGTTATGGTTTTAAGAAGAAGAAAAAGGTAGAAGAAGAAGATAGAAGAAAAAGAAAGAAGAACAACAACAGAACAAGAGCAGAAACAGAAACAGAAAACAATATCAGAATCTCACATATCGCAGCGGAACAATATATAATAGATAAATGAATAATCTTTAAAACAAAGAACTATATCATTTTATACATACATCAATCATCAGAGTCAATATACAACAATGGACAGTTATATAACTTGTCCTCATACAGAATACACAGCGGAATAAATACTATCAGATACAAATACTACGTCTCGTCATCCACCTTATCTCCAAGCTCCAGAATATCCAGAATATCCTGATAATATAACTCTAGGCTGCCCGTGTGGAAAATTTGTGGGCACCCAGAGTTTAGAAGGGAACAATAAACTCCGAGTCAGTCATGGTGACTGGTGTGAGATCGTAAAACAGTTATTCTTTATAACAACAAAATAATTTTTAAAGTCAATTCGCAATGCCTTTGGAAAATGAAACTACCATAAGACCTCCCACCACACACACAATGCAAACGCAGAATTGGAGGAGATTTCTTCTTATGATAGTCAAAGATGCTTACTACGCAAAATCAAATTCTTTTTGATATTATTATTAGTGCATAGTGTAGAAAACATTTCGAAAGTATAATATTAATCTTAGCCAACATACGACCAGTATCGTATGCCTACTATAGCTACCATCTAAACAGTGGTGACCACCGTACGTAAATGGCAGGTTCTACAACTAATACCGTACAAAGTTCGTATTGGAGTTTGGATTTCCAACAAATGGTCAGGCTAAGGAACTTCCTTTTCCACGATGGGTACGTCCCTGGAATAGACGACCCGAGAAATAACCTAACATTACGGTTAGATCTCTGCCAACACAAGGCCGGGTTACCTCTGCAAAAATAGGTAACTACTGACACGCGTATGCGATCCCCCGATCGTCACCGATCTTCCCGAGGATCCCCGATTTCCAACAAACCACATAGATAATAATAATGCAGTAACCACAGAGGTTAAGTATCTGGGCTCCATACCATGATACCGCCTTTATCCAGAAGGAATGACATACACTAAGGGGCGCTACTCCCTAGAACCTTGCCGCATCCTTCCTGTTTCGACCATTTCCGGGGTGTGAGGCTCGACGAAGTCTCGTCCACAAAGCTACGCTTTCTCAAAAAGCCCTGCTTCGGGTCAAACAAAAATGATCAACCTATGATCACAAAGATATAAGATCAAACAAATGATCATATCGCAAATGATCAAACACTGATCATTTCACAGCAACACTCAGTATGCCACGTTACCAAATTGGGATATATCGCTGATAAATTTCAACTACATAACCTCTGAGCTCGTACGTCTCAGAGAAGGGTGTTAAGCTAAGAGAATAAATTCTCCGCCACCAACAGAAATGTATTTGAAAGAAATCAGCTTTATATCTCAAAGTGTAACGTCAGACACACATCCATACAAGTCTGTTCCGGGATCGAACAGAACCGAAGGCACTTCTCACGAAGCCCTTGCATATCCGGATAAATTTCTAATCACGTCAGGACTTCCCGTCACTAAGGGTGATAAAACCTCTAAATCGGAGATCAGCCGATGTAGAGTAACTCGACGGTAATCCTTCCGTTTTCAAAAATATCCGGTCTTCAACACCGGTCTTCAAATGCGATTCATAACGGCGTATCACATATTCGGAATGGGTTATACGACCCCATGGTCCTTTCCCGGCTAACCCGAATAGTGAGCGATTATTCAAAAATAAGTGTGGCATTCAAATTCATCCAATTCACAACAAATACCTACTCAAGGTAATTATTGATAGTCGGTTATTTAACTATCAATAAAGATGCGCAACATCATCAGATTCCAAATAATTTTCCAAATTATTTCATCTTCAAAATTATCTTTTACTAGATATAAAATTTCCACACTTAACCGTTTGAAAACAATTCCAAATCAATTTCCACATTTCATTTTATCTTTGAAGATAGAATCTCAAAATAGTTCATTTCATATTGGAAAAGCATTTCCATACTTATTAAATAATAAGTATTTCACAATCATTTATTTTCAACACTTGGAAAATATTCGATATACTTAAATCAAATTTAAGTATAAATTCATTCTTTAAGGAAATCATTCTTTAAACACATTTTAGTTGAGTCAAAACGAATGTTATGTAAAACATCGTTACGACGACTCAAAATCACTAGTATAGGGATTCGGAATTTAGATAGATATATGAATCCCAATACTACATAAAAACATTTCCTTTCGGAAATCATTTACTATAACAACAGTGTTATAGTCCACCATTTCCTTCTACTTCTCGAAAACGTCTATTTCAACAATAAAATGTTGAAATCTATGTATTCGATACTTATCACGTTTAAAACATCTTTTAAAACAATTAACTTCATTTTATAATATCGCTTTCCCAAAACCATATCTATTCTACTTAAAAATATATTCACTGTCCAAAATCGTGAATATACTTCACTAACCAAATTTCAATCTTTCCTACACATTTATATTTCAAGAATTATCCACTATCCAAAATCGTGGATAAAATTCCCTTAATAACCTTCTATATTCAATTCATCAAATTTGATTGATTTCGAATTTATAAAACAACGTTTATAAATCCATCTTTATATTTTCTAACACTTCGATTTATAAAATTCTCCTTTTATTAACTTCTAAAATTACTTATCAAAATAAGTGATTTCGGATTTATAAACAACGTCTATAAATCACATTTATACTTCATAACAATTTCAACTTATGAAATCATTTCATTTAGAAATTTCTATTCATATCCCAATTAAGTGCAAAAATCTAATTTATAAGTAAATTACTTATAAATCGTTTATTCTACAACATCTATTCACTTTATAACTTCACATTATAAATCTATAAATTTCATTCACTTATGAAATCCTTTTATACTTCTTTTTAACACTTATAAAAATTCGTTTTATAAGTCCAATATTTTGATTTACAACATATCAATTTTATAAATCTTTCTATACAAATCGTTTATAGTTATTCAAAATCCCAACTTAAACCATTTTATAAATAAATCGACTTTTATTTCAAAAACGACACTTCGGTTATATTTCACTAAAAATTATAACTTTTATAACTTTAAAATTTTACGTTTATAAATCGATTCAAAAATTCCATAAAACGTATATTTTCAAAACCCACTTAAAAACCTTTTTAAAATAAAAGTCGTTATTTTTACATTTCAAAACTGAATCCGATGATGCAACAGCATCAATTAGTCCATCACAACAGTCAATATCATATATCAATATGATAACAGAATATATCAAAATATCTGTAAATAATCAATACGGTGAGGAATCCAGTTGGATCCCTCCAACCTGTTTCCCTGCATCCAAATATGTTAGCACAATACCAATTCCGCTCCAGTACGGAATTATCGCGGTATATAGGTTTTTATAAATCCGCTTACTAACGGCGCAATAGGGTCTCATCCGCTATACGAGGCGGGAAATCAATCAATCCAATATATACATATGCCAATATGTATATATTGCTATATATAGATATATATCCTACTATATCTAATATCACATCGAATAGCAATCATCAAATCAATAACTGTAAAAATTCCACATTCAATTTGAGTGAGAAAAATCTCACCTTGATTTTATTTCTGATTTCAGCGTTTATTTTCGAATAAAATTAAACGGCGTTTAATTTTACCCGAAATTCAAACTAGTTCCAAACGACTCCAATTCAGTTCCATAGCGAAGTACACGTCGAGACGATTCCAATGCAACTGATTTCGTAATTTTCTGACAATATATGACAAAGTTATGATATTTTAAACTTAATACAATTTCAAATACAATTTAATACACAATTTCTTTTATAATTTTTAAATATCAACCTAATCTGGCCATTCAATCTCGAGCTTCAGATCTTGGCCGCACGTATGTTTCTTCCCCACTCACGATACTTCCCAGTAAAACGCACGCAAGAAATACCCATACGCACGTTTAACCCCTCCAAGTCGCACCACCCTCATTCGCTAATGCGACGATCAATGACTCCCACGCCGTAGCCCTTCGCGAGCTCCACTACCACCCACGATCAGGTTGAACTCGAACATCCCAAGCCCTAGAAAAACGTAACCAAAACCGGTCCCTTCAATCACCAATTCGCGTCGATTCTTAGCACTATACGACGAATCCTCCGTAGGATCTGTAGAACTCACGAAGCTACACACTTTTGCTGTTGGAGACTTTGGCCATTATTGCGTGTAGGAAGAGATATTTGAGGAAGAAGATGATTGCTTTTGGGCCATTGATTTTGTATATGGCGGCTGAAGAGATTTAGGGTTAGGGTTTTGATTTCGTGCAAAGGTGAAGAGTTCAAGTCTTTTTATAGAAAATAACGAAAAACACTATTCATCCGGAATTTCCAAACTCCGATTTACGCGCGGTCACTATCGTTTCTAGGGTTTACCCCGCGTTCTGGACGCAATGGAACAGGTTTCGGAAGCTAATTCGATCGTCTGTGTGAGATATGACAGTAACGATAAATTTAAATTAAACCGATTTAAATCGATTTCGAGGCGTTTTGGCTTGCCCCGGACAAACGGTACATCCAAAAATTACGAAATTTGAAATCTTACAATAATATCATGTTACGGATCCGATGAAACTGGTTTCGTCGAAATCCGAGACATTTTGAAAAATGACTATTTTTAACTCGACGATTTAAAATTTAAAACGATGTCGATGCGTTTCGAGTTGCCCCGGTCAAACGACAACTGCGATTGCTACGAAAATTGAAATCCGATAATAACTAACTATTACGGATCCAATGGAACTGGTCTCGTTCAATTCTGAGACTGTTCGAAAATTGGCTATTTTTACAGTCGATAATTAAATATTAAAATATTCAATTTTCACAAATTAACTCCAAATTCGATTCCGAAAGTTCTATAACCTTTCTATAACTCCAGTATGATTTAATATAACTTTACAAATCATTTTCAATCATATTAAACTCGATATTCAATTATCTCTGGAATTTCACTATTTAATTTTTCGATTAAATTATCAATTAAATCGAATATTCGAAAAATAAATCATTCGACTTCTAAATCCCATTTATTAATATTTAAAATTAATTAAATATTCGAATTTTAATTATCAAAAATTCTGGGTCGTTACAGACTTCCCCCCTTAAAAGAATTTCGTTCTCGAAATTACAAGTTAGGAAAAAATGGTCCTTAACTCGTCTACTATTTTCTCAAATTCAAATAGTTTTATCAATTTATCAAAACAAATCTTTCTACTAAAGATTCGTTATCATTCAACTCGTTTTCCAACTTCAATTATAAGTTTCAAACAACATTGTTTAACTTCTCAATTCAAATTCGAGTTTAAATTCAAATTTCAAACTTTCAAAATTTCTCAAAAATTTTCTAACGCCCTAAATTTCCGAAAAATTTCGCCAGCGTCTCCTTTGCGCGGTTAACATGGCACGACTACAAAACGTCCCTACGGACTCTCAAATTTCAAAAAGAAAAAGAAAAAGCCAAGCGGCTAGAGAAGAAATCATCAAATCTCATATTGAAATTCAAATACTTACCTTTTGTCGAGCAATTCAAATTATCTTTGAATTTAAAATCCAATTCCTTTAATAACACCTGTATCTTACTAGCCATAATATCTAGTTACATATATTCAAACCATTTCGTACATTCAATTACAAAATTTTCAATATAAACTGCTTATACATTTTTAGCTTACTATTGAAGTTGCATATTCATTATCATTCAATTTCACATTTCAGATTCATTTGAATTCAATTCACCATTTCCATTCAATTTGGATTCAGTTTACAATTTCAATTCTATTTGAATTCTATTTAACTTCTGAATATTGAATTTTATCAATTATTTTCCATTCATAACTGCACTATTTTAAATTAGTTCCAATTACTAATCCATTTCAATTTATATCTCACATTAATATTGCATAAATATTTCTACATAGTATTCCAGAGTTTACCAACATTTCAAAAACCATTTTTGAAAACAGTTCAAATTATCTTTTGAATTTCAAAAACAAAATCCAAATTTTTTCAAACAACTTCTATTTAAAACAATTTGGCAGCAATTTCCTCTTTTGGAAACCCGAAAATGAACACCAACGATGCCGCGGTCATCATCGAAGTTATTTTCCAGCGACCGAAAAGAGTTTAGAGCTTTTCATTCCCTCAAAACATTTTTCAAAACCCTTTGAAATTCATTCTCAAATTCAAAAAGATTTAAACTTTCCAAATCTCCAAAATTTTCAAATTCTTTTCAAAACCTTTCCAAAAACTTCTCTGGAATTCCGTTTTAAATTACAATTCACATTTATAATTTACATTCTCAAATTTCATTTGCATGTGAATTTATTTCTTAACTTTGGAGTTACGATTTCAATTTCTTATTCAATTTCAATGATAATAATTTACTATTATTACTTCCCAACATCCATGCAACCATATACTATAGTACTTTATAGAAAAACATTTCTTTTCTATACAAAAATAGTTTTGGGCAACATTATCTCATTTACCCTATTTAAAACAATATTGTGCCGAATTGTTCTATATAAGTGTTTAGAGATCCCTATCGATAGAGTTGTACGGACAATACCGACCAGAATCCATATACCACTCAACAAACCAATCATCACAATATAAAACAATTTTATATTCACTAACAAATACGCACTCGTATCTATTATTACACTCAAACTCATTCTAGAGTACTACTGACTCTATCTCTAATGAGTAACACCCAACAGAGCAGGGTTGTCGCTTAACCATATGCTCTGATACCAAATGTAACATCCCGAAAATTTTCGACTTTCGAAAATTCAACATCGATACTCACTTTATCGACTGCTGAGCCATCGAATGCCGGAAACCCGAAAAGTTATGGTTTTAAGAAGAAGAAAAAGGTAGAAGAAGAAGATAGAAGAAAAAGAAAGAAGAACAACAACAGAACAAGAGCAGAAACAGAAACAGAAACAGAAAACAATATCAGAATCTCACATATCGCAGCGGAACAATATATAATAGATAAATGAATAATCTTTAAAACAAAGAACTATATCATTTTATACATACATCAATCATCAGAGTCAATATACAACAATGGACAGTTATATAACTTGTCCTCATACATAATACACAGCGGAATAAATACTATCAGATACAAATACTACGTCTCGTCATCCAGCTTATCTCCAAGCTCCAGAATATCCAGAATATCCTGATAATATAACTCTAGGCTGCCCGTGTGGAAAATTTGTGGGCACCCAGAGTTTAGAAGGGAACAATAAACTCCGAGTCAGTCATGGTGACTGGTGTGAGATCGTAAAACAGTTATTCTTTATAACAACAAAATAATTTTTAAAGTCAATTCGCAATGCCTTTGGAAAATGAAACTACCATAAGACCTCCCACCACACACACAATGCAAACGCAGAATTGGAGGAGATTTCTTCTTATGATAGTCAAAGATGCTTACTACGCAAAATCAAATTCTTTTTGATATTATTATTAGTGCATAGTGTAGAAAACATTTCGAAAGTATAATATTAATCTTAACCAACATACGACCAGTATCGTATGCCTACTATAGCTACCATCTAAACAGTGGTGACCACCGTACGTAAATGGCAGGTTCTACAACTAATACCGTACAAAGTTCGTATTGGAGTTTGGATTTCCAACAAATGGTCAGGCTAAGGAACTTCCTTTTCCACGATGGGTACGTCCCTGGAATAGATGACCCGAGAAATAACCTAACATTACGGTTAGATCTCTGCCAACACAAGGCCGGGTTACCTCTGCAAAAATAGGTAACTACTGACACGCGTATGCCATCCCCCGATCGTCACCGATCTTCCCGAGGATCCCCGATTTCCAACAAACCACATAGATAATAATAATGCAGTAACCACAGAGGTTAAGTATCTGGGCTCCATACCATGATACCACCTTTATCCAGAAGGAATGACATACACTAAGGGGCGCTACTCCCTAGAACCTTGCCGCATCCTTCCTGTTTCGACCATTTCCGGGGTATGAGGCTCGACGAAGTCTCGTCCACAAAGCTACGCTTTCTCAAAAAGCCCTGCTTCGGGTCAAACAAAAATGATCAACCTATGATCACAAAGATATAAGATCAAACAAATGATCATATCGCAAATGATCAAACACTGATCATTTCACAGCAACACTCAGTATGCCACGTTACCAAATTGGGATATATCGCTGATAAATTTCAACTACATAACCTCTGAGCTCGTACGTCTCAGAGAAGGGTGTTAAGCTAAGAGAATAAATTCTCCGCCACCAACAGAAATGTATTTGAAAGAAATCAGCTTTATATCTCAAAGTGTAACGTCAGACACACATCCATACAAGTCTGTTCCGGGATCGAACAGAACCGAAGGCACTTCTCACGAAGCCCTTGCATATCCGGATAAATTTCTAATCACGTCAGGACTTCCCGTCACTAAGGGTGATAAAACCTCTAAATCGGAGATCAGCCGATGTAGAGTAACTCGACGGTAATCCTTCCGTTTTCAAAAATATCCGGTCTTCAACACCGGTCTTCAAATGCGATTCATAATGGCGTATCACATATTCGGAATGGGTTATACGACCCCATGGTCCTTTCCCGGCTAACCCGAATAGTGAGCGATTATTCAAAAATAAGTGTGGCATTCAAATTCATCCAATTCACAACAAATACCTACTCAAGGTAATTATTGATAGTCGGTTATTTAACTATCAATAAAGATGCGCAACATCATCAGATTCCAAATAATTTTCCAAATTATTTCATCTTCAAAATTATCTTTTACTAGATATTAAATTTCCACACTTAACCGTTTGAAAACAATTCCAAATCAATTTCCACATTTCATTTTATCTTTGAAGATAGAATCTCAAAACAGTTCATTTCATATTGGAAAAGCATTTCCATACTTATTAAATAATAAGTATTTCACAATCATTTATTTTCAACACTTGGAAAATATTCGATATACTTAAATCAAATTTAAGTATAAATTCATTCTTTAAGGAAATCATTCTTTAAACACATTTTAGTTGAGTCAAAACGAATGTTATGTAAAACATCGTTACGACGACTCAAAATCACTAGTATAGGGATTCGGAATTTAGATAGATATATGAATCCCAATACTACATAAAAACATTTCCTTTCGGAAATCATTTACTATAACAACAGTGTTATAGTCCACCATTTCCTTCTACTTCTCGAAAACGTCTATTTCAACAATAAAATGTTGAAATCTATGTATTCGATACTTATCACGTTTAAAACATCTTTTAAAACAATTAACTTCATTTTATAATATCGCTTTCCCAAAACCATATCTATTCTACTTAAAAATATATTCACTGTCCAAAATCGTGAATATACTTCACTAACCAAATTTCAATCTTTCCTACACATTTATATTTCAAGAATTATCCACTATCCAAAATCGTGGATAAAATTCCCTTAATAACCTTCTATATTCAATTCATCAAATTTGATTGATTTCGAATTTATAAAACAACGTTTATAAATCCATCTTTATATTTTCTAACACTTCGATTTATAAAATTCTCCTTTTATTAACTTCTAAAATTACTTATCAAAATAAGTGATTTCGGATTTATAAACAACGTCTATAAATCACATTTATACTTCATAACAATTTCAACTTATGAAATCATTTCATTTAGAAATTTCTATTCATATCCCAATTAAGTGCAAAAATCTAATTTATAAGTAAATTACTTATAAATCGTTTATTCTACAACATCTATTCACTTTATAACTTCACATTATAAATCTATAAATTTCATTCACTTATGAAATCCTTTTATACTTCTTTTTAACACTTATAAAAATTCGTTTTATAAGTCCAATATTTTGATTTACAACATATCAATTTTATAAATCTTTCTATACAAATCGTTTATAGTTATTCAAAATCCCAACTTAAACCATTTTATAAATAAATCGACTTTTATTTCAAAAACGACACTTCGGTTATATTTCACTAAAAATTATAACTTTTATAACTTTAAAATTTTACGTTTATAAATCGATTCAAAAATTCCATAAAACGTATATTTTCAAAACCCACTTAAAAACCTTTTTAAAATAAAAGTCGTTATTTTTACATTTCAAAACTGAATCCGATGATGCAACAGCATCAATTAGTCCATCACAACAGTCAATATCATATATCAATATGATAACAGAATATATCAAAATATCTGTAAATAATCAATACGGTGAGGAATCCAGTTGGATCCCTCCAACCTGTTTCCCTGCATCCAAATATGTTAGCACAATACCAATTCCGCTCCAGTACGGAATTATCGCGGTATATAGGTTTTTATAAATCCGCTTACTAACGGCGCAATAGGGTCTCATCCGCTATACGAGGCGGGAAATCAATCAATCCAATATATACATATGCCAATATGTATATATTGCTATATATAGATATATATCCTACTATATCTAATATCACATCGAATAGCAATCATCAAATCAATAACTGTAAAAATTCCACATTCAATTTGAGTGAGAAAAATCTCACCTTGATTTTATTTCTGATTTCAGCGTTTATTTTCGAATAAAATTAAACGGCGTTTAATTTTACCCGAAATTCAAACTAGTTCCAAACGACTCCAATTCAGTTCCATAGCGAAGTACACGTTGAGACGATTCCAATGCAACTGATTTCGTAATTTTCTGACAATATATGACAAAGTTATGATATTTTAAACTTAATACAATTTCAAATACAATTTAATACACAATTTCTTTTATAATTTTTAAATATCAACCTAATCTGGCCATTCAATCTCGAGCTTCAGATCTTGGCCGCACGTATGTTTCTTCCCCACTCACGATACTTCCCAGTAAAACGCACGCAAGAAATACCCATACGCACGTTTAACCCCTCCAAGTCGCACCACCCTCATTCGCTAATGCGACGATCAATGACTCCCACGCCGTAGCCCTTCGCGAGCTCCACTACCACCCACGATCAGGTTGAACTCGAACATCCCAAGCCCTAGAAAAACGTAACCAAAACCGGTCCCTTCAATCACCAATTCGCATCGATTCTTAGCACTATACGACGAATCCTCCGTAGGATCTGTAGAACTCACGAAGCTACACACTTTTGCTGTTGGAGACTTTGGCCATTATTGCGTGTAGGAAGAGATATTTGAGGAAGAAGATGATTGCTTTTGGGCCATTGATTTTGTATATGGCGGCTGAAGAGATTTAGGGTTAGGGTTTTGATTTCGTGCAAAGGTGAAGAGTTCAAGTCTTTTTATAGAAAATAACGAAAAACACTATTCATCCGGAATTTCCAAACTCCGATTTACGCGCGGTCACTATCGTTTCTAGGGTTTACCCCGCATTCTGGACGCAATGGAACAGGTTTCGGAAGCTAATTCGATCGTCTGTGTGAGATATGACAGTAACGATAAATTTAAATTAAACCGATTTAAATCGATTTCGAGGCGTTTTGGCTTGCCCCGGACAAACGGTACATCCAAAAATTACGAAATTTGAAATCTTACAATAATATCATGTTACGGATCCGATGAAACTGGTTTCGTCGAAATCCGAGACATTTTGAAAAATGACTATTTTTAACTCGACGATTTAAAATTTAAAACGATGTCGATGCGTTTCGAGTTGCCCCGGTCAAACGACAACTCCGATTGCTACGAAAATTGAAATCCGATAATAACTAACTATTACGGATCCAATGGAACTGGTCTCGTTCAATTCTGAGACTGTTCGAAAATTGGCTATTTTTACAGTCGATAATTAAATATTTAAATATTCAATTTTCACAAATTAACTCCAAATTCGATTCCGAAAGTTCTATAACCTTTCTATAACTCCAGTATGATTTAATATAACTTTACAAATCATTTTCAATCATATTAAACTCGATATTCAATTATCTCTGGAATTTCACTATTTAATTTATCGATTAAATTATCAATTAAATCGAATATTCGAAAAATAAATCATTCGACTTCTAAATCCCATTTATTAATATTTAAAATTAATTAAATATTCGAATTTTAATTATCAAAAATTCTGGGTCGTTACACCCACCTCATAGTAATTTGGGTCAGGTGACCAGTAAGGTAGGTGCCCTACAGTCCTTTTGTTATATCACATTAGCCAGTAGTCTATTGCCTATAGAGGCAAAGTAGGATTGCCATCGAGGCTATGCGTTGATGAGTCACTGATGGATATGTGTCATAATGTCCGTCGAGTTGACTAAAGACTCTCGGAGTAGATCCAGTTAGGTGACCCTGGGCTTATGGAGTGGGCATACGACCATCAGTCACCCGTCTGGTTCCAGTTTATGTGTGTGGCGGATTGGAATATATTATTCTCATTCCTATAATGAGTTGGCTATAATAGAGATAGTGGATCTAAAGTGTAGTCAGTCTCCATATATCCGTACTTTTGATGAATGGATATTTTATAGATAACCTTTGTGTATTGGTTTTGGTTTGGATTGTGATCATTTATCTTTATGATTTTTATGATTTAGGTTTTTGATTGGACGTTTTGATAGGCTATCTCACTTTATATTCTGCCTCATAAGATATTCTTACTACAATGTGGACTTTACTATGCCCTTATGTTACAAATAAACATAGTATGACCTGTGTGTTCTTTGTAATACTCGGGTTAGTTCGAGAGACTTCTAATGTAGGTACTCAATGATGATGGAGCTTAGTATGGACTTATGGGAGGCCAGTAGGAGTTATAGGATGATACATTTCCTGTACATTTTTGTAGCCCCATTATTATATCTATTATGTAGTAATTGATATCTATTATGTAGTAATTGATGATGTATGATGTATTGGGCTAGAGACTTTCATTTTGTACCCTATGGACTTATGTATTGTATTATGTATTATATTTTATCTGCTGTGTTTTGACTCTGTGTTCTTTGGTTGATATTTATCATATGTGATTGTGTATTATTCATCCTGGAGGCACACATGTTTATTGCTTTGTTCCAAGATCGTGTACGGATATGAAGAGTAATATTGATATTTGGGATACGTACCTGTGTTAGTCCATGGGAATGTTCACGTGTGTGCCCCATATCACTTCATTCTCCGTATTACTTGACAGTATTACTTAGTGATACTCTTGAGAAGTATTGATATCGAAGTGGGGGAGTTATAAGTAGATTGAATATTTAATTATAAGTCGGCATCTTATGTGCGCATAAAAAATAATGATGATTTTTTATATTTGAAAATGCACGTATCTCTTAAAAAATTGTCTCCTCCTCTTAAAATGGAGATGCTGGCTATTTTCCTTTGATGATTTCTTCGCGTTCATACCCTCCTCTAACTTTTCTATCGATCCTCCTCTAATTGCTTCTTTCCTTCCTATTAGAACCAACTATTTTGATGTTTTGATTGTGACAACTATATAAGTATATATTATATGAACTAACCAAAATTGCAGGAGAAGATATTAGTTTACTCGACAATAGATTGAAGACCAAAAGATTCGGCAACAAGTTTCAACATTTTGATTTGGTTTGTCTATAGTCTAGTCTGTATTAACATTTGTTAAAATCTCTCCTAAGTGGTATACACACACAAGCCTTTAAAACTTACTCGAAATAATATATAAACTTAGTTTGAAATTTATAAATTTATAAATTAAACTTGCTTTTACAACTAAGTAAAACAGGCTTGCAGTGACAGTTTTTGTCGATTGAACATGGTATTCCAGTCGACTGAAACATGCACACATGCACAAGCATGTTTGAACATTCAGTTGACTAAACTCCCCTATTCAGTCGACTGAATGAAGTGTCTTTTCACTATAAATTCAAATTTCAAATTCGTTTGAATATTCAGTCTACTTAATTCGTATTTCCAGTCGACTGAATATTCATAATGGCTATTTTTCTGAACGGTCGCCACTTTTCAACGAACAGAAACATCCGTTAATTCAACATTGTTTCCGTATCTTTTTACCGAATCTTTTCACTAATAGTTACAATTATTTAGCACTATAAATAGCCTTGATTTCAGTTTGCAAAACACAACATTATTCTCTGATTCTATTCTATATTCTTGCAAACTATTTTCTACAAATTGCTTTCATAAACGCTCTCAAATCACTTGCACATTCAAGCACAAATTCATTTGTGATGACAATACTTCCAATCTTCACGAATTACACGTATAACACAAAAGGAGAAGATTATAGGAAGGGTATACTATCTGTATTGTAGAAGTCCTGTTCGGTTGCTCAGGCGGTAGAAGTCCTATGCGGTTGTCTAGGCGGTAGAAGTCTTGTTCGGTTGCTCAGGCGGTGTAATACCTGTTCTTCCGAGTTAAGAGAGGGTTGCTAGTTAAATTCCAGAAGGAGTCTGGGACTGGATGTAGAATGGGAGTTCGAGCCAGTATAAAAATCCCTAGTGTCATTTACTTTACTGTTTGCTTTTTATACTCATATTCCACATTAGTAGATAACTTAGTTTATATTCCATATTATGATCCTATAGCTTAGCTACACTTTCATTTGGTATCAGTGCAAGGTCATCTTATAACCGTAACAAAGTTATTTGATACATTGTTAATATGTAAAATAACACTAACACTAGTTCTATTGAAGGACAATCCAATGCACGACCACCATTATTTAATGGTTTATATAATTACTGGTCTACTAGAATGAGAATTTTGATGCAAGCAAATGGATAAGATACTTGGAATATTACTCAAAATTAATATACTATAACCACTACACCATTTGCAGAATGGTCAAATACACAAAAGATTGATGCTACATCAAACGCAAAAGCTATGAATATGTTATTTTGTGCATTAGACAAAGATGAATTTAATAGAGTTAGTATGTGTACAACTGCCTATGATATTTGGAAAACTCTTAAAATCACACATGAAGGAACTAGCAAAGTTAAACAAAGCAAGACTTTTATGCTTAAAAACCAGTTCCAAAATTTCAGAATGAGATCAGATGAAACCATAATGATATGTACTCTAGATTTCAAGAAATACATCATTCACTATTGGCATTAGGGGAAAAAATTTCAGATTTTGACATTGTGTCTAAAATTTTAAACTCTTTAACGGATGAATGGGAAAGAAAGGTCTTAGCCATTGAAGAAGCTAATGACATTTCTACCATCAAACCTGAAGATTGGAAATCTGATGTCATATGAAGTAAATTTGCAGGCTAAGTGAGATCAAGCATAAGGTAAAAGAAATAATGCATTCAAAGCTGAACAAGAAGGTTCAGACTCAGAGGAAGATGACATGGCAATGATCGTAATAAATTTCAAAAAGTTTTGAAATTCATAAAGAATAAGAAATTTGGAAACAATAGAAAAGACAACACTAGCAAATTGCCAGTCTCGAATCTTGAATGTTATGAATGTCATAAAAAGGGCCATATGAAGAAAGACCGTCCAGAAAGAAAACGAGATAGATTCAAAAATAAAAAGGACAAGTACAAGAAGAAGCATGCATTTTCTATAACATGGGATGATTCAGAGTCATCATCATCTTCATTAGACAGTGATACAGAAAGCAATTCTGAACAAGCCAACGTTTGCTTTATGACTTCAACTGACGATGTAAGTGATTTATCTTTTGAAGATTTAATTGACATAAACTCAAAAATATTAGATAAATACAAGGAAACTAAGAGAAAATATAAAAATGCATCATAAAAGTTAAAGGGAGCTAAAATAGAGATTGATATGCTAAGAGATGAAAAGAAATTTTTCGAAGAAGAGCTTGTTAATACACAAGAATCCTTAGCTAATGTTTCTTCTCAACTCACCATGCTATCAAAAGAAGTAGAAGTACAAAAAGAAAATAATATGACATTAGCTTCAGAAAATCATGAGTTAAAATCAAATATCAAAATTCTTAAGTTAAATAACACTAGTCTCAAAACTGAATTACAGAGTATTGACAAGCACCATTGTACAAGTGGTAAGTGATTCGGCTTTGGTGTGAGAGGTCACAAGTTCAAAACTTGCGTAGCGTGATTCGAATGTTTATTGATATGTGATATGTTGTCCCAGTGACATGTTGTATATAAAGTACCATTTCAAAAAAAAAAGAATTACAGAATATTACTAAAAATGTGACAAATTTCAATAAAGGAAGAGAAAATCTTTCTAAAATTATTAGTAATTCTCAGTCTACTAATAATAAGAATGGACTAGGATATAAAAAATCTTCAAAACCAAAGAAGAATGATACATCTTGTAAAAATTACAATTCGCCGAATAATTTTTTCAAAGCAAAATCAAAAGCAAAAGCTATTGTTCTAAAGAAAGAAGCTGGTAAAAATTAACTATAAAAATTTGGGTACCAAAGACTAACAAAATTTAATCAGAAATAAGTATATAAAATATTTTATATCTACAGCTCATAAAAACAAAGAATTTATTTATAAAGGGAATTCTAAACCCTCATGGGTTTGGCTTCCTAAGATCTAACTCTTAGTACCCTAATAAAAGGTGGGTACCAACGTTATTTCTATATTTTTTGTAGGTACCGACTAAGAAAAGAGGAAAATGGATACTAGACAGTGGTTGCTCAAAACATATGACAGGAAACAAAAATATGCTGACAAATATTATCTACTCAGATGGAGGATCTGTCACATTTGAAGATAATTCCAAAGGATATATCATCGGCAAAGGCGATGTGAGCAATGACGGTACATCTAATTTACCTCTTATTACAAATGTTTTATTAGTTAAAAATTTAAAACATATTTACTTAGTATAAGTCAGCTATGCGATAAAGGTTTTAACATAACTTTTTCTGAAAATAAGTGTAATATTTTTGATCAAAATAATAACCTTATTTTTTAAGGAACAAGAGAAAGAAATATTTACATATTAAATATGAAAGTTAATTATAACACAAATATGTGTTTAATAGCCAAAGACAATGATCCTTGGTTATGGCACACAAGATTTTGTCTTATAAATTTTAAAGCTATTAACAAATTATCTAAGAATAATTTAGTTAGAGGATTACCTAAGATGAACTTTAAAACTAAAATATTTGTGATGCTTGTCAATTAGGAAAACTAACTAAATCATCTTTTAAAGCAAAGAAAATGGTATCTACTTACAACCACTTAAGTTGTTACACTTGGATCTTTTTGGTCCAACCCAAACTCAATCTATAAATCATAATAGATATGTTTTTGTAATAGTTGATGATTTTTCAATATTTACATGGACAATATTTTTGAAAAATAAAAATGACACTTTTGAAAATTTTAAAATCTAAAATAATTCAAAATAGTAAAAATTAAAAAATTAAAAATATTCGGAGTGATCATGGAGGAGAATTCGAAAATGAGGCTTTTGAAAATTATTGTAATAAGAAAGGAATTGTTCACAATTTTTCATTTTCTAGAACTCCACAACAAAATGGAGTTGTAGAAAGGAAAAATAGAACTCTTCAAGAATGTGCTAGAACTTTATCAAACAGAAGTACTCTACCAAAACATTTTTGGGCAGAAGCTGTCGCCACTGCTTGTTATGTTTTAAATAGAGTTTTCATAAGACCTTTAACTAAACACACTCCTTATCAGCTTTTTAATGGAAGAAAACCGAATATTTCATATTTTAAAGTTTTTGGATCAAAATGTGTTGTATTAAATACAAAAGATAAGCTTAGCAAATTCAATCCAAAATCTGATGAAGGAATTTTCATTGGATACTCCGAACGAAGCAAAGTTTACAGAGTCTATAATAAAAGAACTAAAGTAATCAAAGAAACACTTCATACGTCATTCAATGAAAATTTCAAAAATAGTCGTTTTATAGAAATTAAAGAAACTATTTCTAAATCTAATGACTCAGTTGATGATTTAGATAACTCTGAAATTAATAATCTTCAAAATAATAATGAAATAAGATTAGCACCAAGGCTTTTAAGAAATCATCCAACTGAAAATATAATTGGAGAAATTCATTCAAACGTAAGAACTCGTAGTCAACTAAATCAAATGGGTCACGTAGCTTTTCTTCTAATATTGAACCTAAAAATCCTAAAGAAGCTTCAACTGATGATTACTGGATAATAGCTATGCAAGAAGAATTAAATCAATTTGAATGTAATGACGTTTGGGACTTAGTTCCTAGACCAAATAATCAAGCTGTTATCAGTACAAAAAGGGTCTATAAAAATAAAGCCGATGAGCAAGGAAATATAATTAGAAATAAAGCTAGATTAGTCGCTCAAGGTTATAATCAAGAAGAAGGAATAGACAATGATGAAACATTTGCACTCGTAGACCGTCTAGAAGCTATACGTGTTTTATTAGCATATGCTTGTTTTAATAATTTTAAACTCTATCAAATGGATGTAAAATGTGCTTTCTTAAATGGTTTTACAAAAGAAAATGTATATATAGAACAACCTCCTTTATTCACACATGAAAAATATCCTGATCAGGTTTATAAATTAAAAAAGGCTTTATACGGTTAAAATAAGCACCTCGTGCTTGGTATGACTGTCTTAAGAGTTATTTACTAAATTCAGGTTTTAAAATTGGTAAAGTTGATCAAACTCTTTTTGTAAAACAAGATAAAAATGATATTTTAATTATTCAAATTTATGTTGATGACATTATTTTTGGTTCAACAAACGAAAAATTATGTCAAGATTTTTCAAAAATTATGACAAGAGAATTTGAAATGTCTCACATGGGAGAACTTTCATATTTTCTCGTTACAAATTAAACAATTAACAAATGGAATTTTTATTAATCAAGAAAAATATTGTAATAATCTCATAAAACGATTTAATATGGAAAATACTTCTGCTAAACCCACTCCTATGAGTACTACATTACATCTCGATAGAGATGAAAATGGCAAAAGTGTTGAGCAAAAATTATATCGTAGTATGATACGTTCCTTACTTTATCTAACAACAAGCAGACCTGATATAATGATAAGTGTTTGTTTATGTGCATGATTTCAAGCAAATCCCAAAGAATCACATTTGCGGGCAGTGAAGCGAATTTTGCGATACTTAAGCAAGACTAAAGACTACGGTTTCTTTTATCCAAAAGAATGTCCTTTTGAATTAGTGTGACGCCCCACCTCTATACCCACGCTAGCCAAGAACACTATGGAGTAATGCTGTCAACTAGCGCGGAGAATAAGGCTGTTGAGGAGCGACCATCCATGTAACTTCTTTGTGCGAGTACCGATATGTCAGATAGTATAGAATGCATATCATTTAAGGAGGAAATCCGACATACCGATACAAACTCAAAGCTATCACACAGTGGCTATATATAATCTTTGGAAACAAATATAGAAATAAACATAACATAAATCAGTCACAGACATCCATATCACAAAGGCGGAAGAAGATATGAATAAATATACAACACATAAAAGTGTACATCAGAGTAGTGGTCAGAAAGATCCACGATAATACAAAAGAATAGCATCACGTGCTATACAAAAGAATAAGTACACATCATAGGGTCTATATCTCAAAAGTGTACAACCAAAAACAACTAAACTATGTAGTTGGCCAAAAGTCAGACTAATCCTGAAGGGAAGTCAAGCAGAAGCACCTGTAACATCTCGGTCTGACCCGAGTATTATTTATAAGAAAATAATAAACGGATCAGTCTAGCTATAAATATCAGATGATATGGTATATAGTAAAAGGCATGACATGAACATGTAATAACCATAACGGCATACTACGATAAGTATGTAAATGATAACCAACAAAAGATTAATCAATATCACAAGAATCTTCTCAAAGATAAAATAGGGTATCATACCCTAAACTTGTATTCATAACAAGTCAATAACACATAAATTCACCAATGCATAAAACTGATATCATATCGATGAAAATCATGAAAATTGGTGAAGCACAAATTCCAGAAATCAACACCAGAAATCCAGAAAACACATAAATAGGGGGAGGCCTAACACATGAATGGGAGCATGAAAACTCACCTACGCGTATCACACAGGAATGAGAAGCTATCTCATTGAAGCTATCCATTAAATTTCCACACAGTAATGGCCCGAAGACCATGGGGTGCTACCCCATATTTCACACAGGAATGGCCCGAAGACCATGGGGTTTCCACACAGAAATGGCCCGAAGACCATGGGAGACATCGCTCAATCGCTAGTCTAAATCATAAAAATGATCGTCATGATCATAAGGAAGTGTCGATTACACTAAGCTAGTAAGTATAAGAGTTTAGCTTCATGTCCCATAACCACTTGCTTAACTCAAATATTTACGAACAGATTGTAGATCTGCACTAGAAAATTGTCACAAGAGTTTCAATATGTGTGAATCGAAATCACACCAATGAGGTATAGACTAACCTTGAAGATAAAGAGATATGTGTGAATCGAAATCACACAAATGGTGTCTAGTCTAACCTCGCAAACAAAGAGACATCGCACATTGCTAGTCTAAACCATAAAATGATCATCATCGATCATAAAGAAGTGTCGATTACACTAAGCTAGTAAATATAAGAGTTTAGCTTCATGTCCCATAACCACTTGCTTAACTCAAATATTTACGAACAAACTGTAGATCTCCACTAGAAAATTGTCACAAGAGATTCAATCGAACAAGTCCATAAATTAACCGACGAAGTAAACGCAAGCGTTTCATACCACTTGTTTTGCTAAGCCGTTTAATTATATTTTCTCATACGAATGAGGTAAAGGTTTGTACATACTAGTAGATTGGAAAACAGTTTTATAAACGAGTTTGATATTGAAAATAGAGTTGAAATCGTTTTGATGAAAGAGTTTTGATATTTACTACTAGTATTGAAACCTTTATATTTTTAAAGTGACAAGTCATAGAAGTGATTGTAGAAACAATCAATTATAAAAGTTCACATTCGAAGACGTGAATAAAATCCAAAGAAATCAATTCCCAAAACCATCAAAGTAAGAAATTCTGATGAATGTTTTTCAGATAAGATTTGCCTACGCAGAGTCCCGAGAAGAAGTCATCAATGAAGAAAATAAATGATAACGACGAATCGGATAACCTTGAATCGATAGAAATTGGAATCTCGAGATAAATGGGCAAAAGCAAGCAAAGTAGAGCCGCTCATAGGCACCAGACGTCTGAGGTAAATGCTCAGACGTCTGCAGGAAGTTTCGGGAACTTCCTGAAACAGACCCCAGACGTCTGAGCATACCTGCAGACGTCTAGTGTTAGGCTGAAACTGTTTTTCAGCCTAGTGGGAGAGCAAACTCCCCCACACTTTCACCCGATCGAGCAATGGACTTCGGGGCTTTTTGTCAATCGATAATACGGCCCTATAGGCTCCGATTCACAACCAAAAACATGTTCACAAATCAAAGAAAGGAGTTTCAAAGTTTTGACTTCAAAACATCAAATATTGAAACATTCGCCAAAGCAATTCAAATCAAAAGCAATTGAACATGAAATAGAGTTAGGAATTCATACCCAACATCAAGCATGGTTATAGTCATAGATGTGAGATAAAAATCTCACCTTTATGCACAAGAACTAGAATGAAGAAGCTATAGAGCAATGGCAATGACAATCTCTCTTCAATCCCAACTCAACAAGCTTGATTCTAAGCTAAAAAGAGAAACATTTCCTAAATTAGGTTTAGGAATTTCTGAAATTGATAAGAGAGTGAGTTGGGGAAGAAGAAGAGGAGACTTACCAAAGCTTCTTCTATTGATTTGGAGCTAGAACTTGATTTGTAGATGGAAACTAGGGTTTTAGAGTTTTAATTTCCCATTCCACTCACCATTAATCTCTTTAGAACTGAAATGAAGAGGAGGAGGGAGTGAATGAAGAGGGGGTTTCAGTTTGGAGTGTTAAGCTAAAACATAGGGCTGAACCAAACCCAACCCAAAGTGAAAATGGTCAAATTTTTGACTAGCCCCAAACATATCAAAGTTTATACTCAAAAAGATCGCAAACGACATTTTGAACTCAATGGAAGTGGTTTCGAGTCCTAATTCGACTGTTTGCAAAAAGTAGCTTTTTGGACCAAAATCCGATTAACGATAAAATATTTAAATAAAATATTTAAATGATAAATTGATAAATATGCGGGTTGTTACAATTAGTATCCTATAGTGATGCTGATTTTGGAGGATGCCGGATGGATCGAAAAAGTACAAGTGGAACTTGTCACTTTATTGGACAATCTTTAGTATCTGGTTTAGTAAGAAACAAAATTGTGTTTCACTTTCAACGTATGAAGCAGAATATATCTCTGCTGCTTTGGGATGTGCTCAAGTAATCTACATGCAGCAAACACTTCACGATTTTGGAATTAATCTTTCAAATTCTACAATTTACTATGATAACACTAATGCTATAAATTTGTCTCAAAATCCTATAAATCACTCTAGAACTAAGCATATAGATATAAGGGATAATTTTCTTAGAGATAATATAGAAAAAAGAAATATTTCACTAGAATTTGTTTCTTCAGAAAATCAGATAGCTGACATATTCACAAAACCTCTAAATGAAAATACTTTTATAAAATTAAGACAATGATAAGGTATTATATCTTTTCACGATTTATAGCTTTACATTTTACAATTTTTTTAAGAAAAATAAGTTTTTGCAAAAAAATTGTTGCTGCGGACACTTGAACTTTGGTTGCTGGTAAGAAATTCTCATGAATTTCCATTTTATTATTGTATTACTTGCTATATTTCACTATACTCACCTGGAATCTATTCAATGGTCATTATTTATTCATTTTCTACCACTATTTTGTTTTTTGGCCACTATTCTCCAATGAATTTTAATCCTACCTTTTCACCTATTTTTTAGCCTTCATTTTCGTATATATAGAGCTTTTTTCCTGACTTTTATTTCATCCTACATACAATCTTTAGTTTCCAAAGTTTCCAATGGTTTAAAAGTTACCAAAGTTATCAATACTCTCCATTTATTATCATGGCATCTGAAAATGACTCCAACCAATCTTCAATTAGTTTCCACACTCCTTGTTTATCATCATCAAACCATACTAACACTCCTACTCCAATCTATAATCCTGTAAAAATCATATTATCACCAACTCACCATACATGATACACTCCGCAAGGGAAAGAGAACCAAGCGTAATTTACATTTTGGCTCTCCATCAACTAAGGAGAAAATAGATGGCATTCATCATTATCAAAGAGAAACCTTTGAATTGCAACGTGAACTCTACTATGAACAAAAATTAAACGCTAAGCGTTTAAGCTTCTTAGAACAGGTCGCGGTAAAATTCTACGGATCTTCGTCCAGGGAGAATGTTCAACAACCTTCTCTTATTCGTTCTCAAGCTCCTCACAATCCTTGGGAACCAAGCCCTCAACGTCCTCAGGTATCACCGAACTCCTAGGAACGAGGAAATGGTTGGTCTCCTATTTGACCATCAAGGGAAATTATGAAGATCGAGCCTCCTTCTGATGATTCTCAATCTTCCAAAAATTAAGTTTTATATTGCTTTTTAATGTTACTCCTATGTATCTTATTATCTTTGTTACATAAAATTTGTTATTTCCTGCAAAAATCTTTACCCGGCAAATAAAATAGACACACATGCCAAAAATTAGTCGATTGGTTTCCACCATTCAGTCGACTGAACATTCGAAGTTTTATTTTTAATATACGAAGTTCAGTCGACTGAACTAGCAAAAGTAGTCGACTGAAAAAGGCCATTTTCAGGCAAAAAGATGCAGGATAGTCTTCTGTATTTTTCAGTAGACTGAATTGAAAATTCAGTCGACTAAAACTTCATATTTCAGTCGACTGAATTACAAATTTAAGTCGACTGAATACCTCATTTTTAGGCAAAATAACGTGGGATCAAAATGGTGTTATTTTCAGTCGACTTCCCACCTAAAAACAGTCGACTGAATTTCGAATTTCAGGTTACCAAGCCTTTTTTTGCACAAAAACCAAGACAACTTTTCAACCTCCACTATAAATACATCTCAAACTCCAACAAACCCTACCACTCTTTAGCTCAGCAAACCCTAACCCCCAAAAATTTCCAATTCAATCTTTCTCTTCAAATTTCAACTAAATTTCATGGCTCTGAGAACAAAACGCCACCAAAAATCAACATCTGGACCTTCCAAAAACCAAATAAGGTCTTGGCTTTATGATCAAACGGTTGTTAATCAATTCCAATCAATGCATAATTCCCGAATCTTCGATGGCTCATTCCTCAACTTCCAGGATTTCAACGCATATGGAATTCAAGAGATGGTGGAGGCGAATGGTCTACAAAACTTGATAGGTTTGGATGCCAACAATCTCAAAATCTATCCTCTTCTAATCAAGCTTTTCTTCGCCAACATGAACTTGGATCATCAAAATCCAAGAAATAAGGATGATTGCATATGGACTCTAGTATGTAGTGTTCCGATCTATCTTCCTCTCTAGAGACTCAGCTTTATTCTTCGTTGCCCATCCGAAGGCCTCGACGTCAATGATGTTGAAGTCAACATGGATGAAAGAGATGAGAGCCCTCATCGGTTTCTTTCCGATGACATAATCATGCTCAAATCGGTCGCATAACGACCACAAGCGATGATTCTTCATCGTGCCCTCCTTCGATCCACTCAATCTCGTACCGGAAGCTACGAGAAGGTATACAAGCAAAAATTCCAAGCACTTTACGCCATTTACTCCAACCAACACATCAACTGGGCCAAAGTCGTACTTGAAAATTTCCTCACCGTTTGCCACAAACAAAGCTTCAAGGCGATTTTTTATGGCGTTTATATCATGCGGGTTCTTCAAAATTTTGGTGTCCAAATCCCCAACTCCGACTTCGTCACCATCGGAGAACTAAACTCTAAGACACTAAGTCTTATGGGCTTACCAAAGCGTCCACCATCACTTGATATTATTCGCTTCCAAGTGTGGTCCGCTAATCGAGCTCAAGGAATCCCCCAACCTCATATGCCTCTTGTTGGCTATTCTTCCTCCCAACCTTCCCATCAAGCCGAAGAAGAAGAAGGTGACGAGATCGTTGAACTCCAAGGTGATTTCCCTGCCAAAGAAGGACTTATCACCGTCTCTCGGAATCAACGAAAGCTTAGTCAATGTTTAACCAACGTTGAAAAAATTGAAAAGTCCGAATGATCAACCCTGTAATAAGTTGTTAGAATCAATAGGTGTTCAAATCGTTCATTTGAATAAATTGAAACCCTTCTTATTGGATGATCGTGATACTGCCCAAAGACCGAAATTCTTGATCAATGGAGGAATAATATTACCATTTTTGTTCCCCTTCTTCAAACTCCAATTCGTATTTTTCATAGAAAAATCTCCGATCAACAATAGAAAAAGATCCATTTTGCATCATATCTAATGGATTCCTTGGTTTGAACCGAAAAAGTAATGTCACTTGATTATTATCAAACTGACTATAAACCTTTTCTGTCCGTGAGGATCCCGCCAGAGCGCCTTCTACTTCTAATAGGCCACGAACTGGATTCTAATTCGTATTAGGACTAAGCTAAAAAAGACTTCATTGGTATTATCCAATTTGAAGATATTATGAATTTCATTTGAGCAGAAACTATATAATAGATAAATCAAAAAAGTTCTGCACTATGAACTTTGTACCATGCATGTTCACTTAGATGAACCCTTGAAAGTAGCATAAACAAGAACGAAGAAATAGGATAAATAGGAAAGAAAATACGAAATGAAAAAAGAACATAATTTTTTACACATAGATACCACTCTGGAAGAGCTAGAATTCTAACCTTGTGTCAGGACCTACGGGCCAAGGGACAGTCTTGGTAGGCAGTTTCTATGGGGCGTAGGCCTCCCAAAAGGTAACAGAGGCGTGCAAAGGTTTCCTCGGGCCGGAAGGAGATTGACCCTCGAGTGCAAAGGCATAAGGGAGCTTGACTACAAGACCCACCCATCGAGCATGGACGAAATAAAAATAATAATAAAGGGATGCAAATAAATGGAAAGGTGATAGAAAGAGAGAATAAAAATATCAATGATATATAATTCCAATATGTATGGTCTATGAATTACCTCATATAAATAAAAGACAGTGTAATAAGGCATTAATTTCATATTGTTTTAATATTGTTTAATATTGTATTAGAAATTACAAATATCTATGATTTGTTTTCTCTATAAAATAAAGCTATAACTATAAAGGACCTGAAATACCTTGCTTATGTATCATTGGGAAGTGCATTAACATAAATACGGAAGTAAGAAGAGGCAATACAAAAATGTGTAAACTATAAAAACGAGTCAAGGATTATTTTTAGATAATAGTAGATGGAAACAACGCTCATAAGGAGTCCTATTGAAACCAAGAAATATAGGCCCGCCTGCCATCCACACCAGAATAGATGGATTTTTCCAAAAAACCCTACTAGTGGAGGAAGACCCCCTAGGGATAAGAGACTATTTTGACTTGCTCTCTGTAGCCATCGAACTAGAATGGATAAGAGGCTTGTGGGATTGACATGATAGGGTAGGGATAGCTATATTGCTAGGAGCGAACTCCAGGCTAATATGAGGCGCACGGATCCAAGTTATGCTTGGAATGAAAGAAATTGTGAATCAGCTTTGCCTAGTATTCCACCAATGAATAATCCAAGCTTCCAGACTTTTTTGAAGTGAGAGAGATACCCACCAGGGAAAAATATTATAGATGCAAGATACGCGAGGAAAGCCAATGCTTTCTTTTTTTTATTTTTTTCTTCTGTGAATTGTTAGTGAACTGCTTCATTTGTCAACTTTATCTGATCTTATTGTTATTCTTTAGGAAATGGATGAATAAGGGTTCTTTTAAACTCTTTTGTTTAAACTAAAGTATTCTTTTCATTTTTAATAACACTTAGAAAACTTAGAAAGATCTTTTTTATCCAAAATATATATATATATATATATATATATATTAAATAAATATGATGATTTTATACATATCAAGATATAATTACTAAATTTAATAAACGAAATTAGATATTATAAGACTCGTTTTGATCACAATTAGAATTTTAAACTTATGTAATTATTCTAGTTAACCCAAGAAAATGGGATTTATTTCAGTTAGTCTAAGGGAATAGGGTAAATATAAGATGATACCGAAAAAAGAATTGATTGCTGAGCTGTATGAGGTAGGAAACTCTCGAGTACGGTTCTAAGGGAAGGAATTGAACCAAGATGCTATAACGAAACTTCGTAAGAAGATATCCCAAGAAATCTTTGAAGATAGAACTTTGTCGCAACAGGAAAATAGATGTTTTACTACGAATCACAAGTTTTATGACCGACGTAGTACTCAAACTGGAAATTACGATCAAGGATTACTCTACCAATTTGCTTGTTGTTTTGTTTGGTTCAACAATACCGCTTATCCTAGTGAGTTTTACGGGCCCACCGGACCAGAAGCTTCTCAAGCTCAAGCATTTACTTTTCTAGTTAGAGACCAACGTCTTGGGCCCAACATTGGATCTGCCCAAGGACCCACTGGTTTAGGTAATGAAACCTAAAATAAAAGGATAAGGGAAATTGCTCTTCTTCGAATCGAGTTGTCCCCGAAATAAAAAATGAAAATATTGGTTTTTTTCTACCTTTCTAATTCTTTTTTTGTTATCCATAATGACTAATGAATTAAGAACTTTCAATTAGAATTATTTTTTTTCAATTGGTTTTTTCTTTGGATGAAGCAGAAGCAAGAATGTTGGCTTAAGTAACGCAAACATTGGTGAGAATCCAATGCCCCGAAAACCTAAGGGTTCCTCTGCAAGGTTCATCCACGGAGAGTGATCAGGGCCTAAGATCAGGCCGAAAGGCGTAGTCGATGGACAATAGGTGAATATTCTTGTACTACCCCTTATTGGTCCCGAGGGACGGAGGAGGCTAGGTTAGCCGAAAGATGGTTATGGTTCAAGGACGCAAGGTGTCTTTGCTTTTGCAGGGGCATAAGGGGCATGATGACTTGACGTCATCCTCACCTTCCTCTGGCTTATCACCAGCAGTTTGTTCAGGGTTCCACACTCAATGGTGGCAACTAAACATGAGGGTTGCACTCGTTGCGATACTTAACCCAACATCTTATGGCACGAGCTGACGACAACCATGCACCACCTGTGTTTGCGTTCCCGAAGGCACCCCTCTCTTTCAAGAGGATTCGCGGCATGTCAAGCCCTGGTAAGGTTCTTCGCTTTGCATCGAACTCAAGCCGACATTCTCGCTTCTGCTTCGTCCACACCTGCTTGCACGGGTACTTCCCTCTAAGGCGGAACGCTCCCCTACCGTTGCATTTTGACATCCCACAGCTTCAGCAGATCGCTTAGCCCCGTTCATCTTTAGCGCAAGAGTGCTCGATCATGAGCTATTACGCACTCTTTCAATTGTGGCTGTTTCTAGGCAAACCTCCTGGCTGTTTCTGCACCCCTACCTCCTTTATCACTGAGCGGTCATTTAGGGGCCTTAGCTGGTGATCTGGGCTGTTTCTCTCTCGACGATGAAGCTTATCCCCTATTGTCTTACTGGCCGACCTTGGCCTCTGTTTAGGGTCATATCTAGTATTCAGAGTTTGCCTCGATTTACATTTATATGTGAAAAATCCCAATCTGGTGACATAACGCATGGACTTCCAAAAGTGGAGCAAATCTTAGAAGTGCATTCGATTGGTACAATATCAATGAACCTTGAAAGGAGAGTCGAAGGTTGGAACGAACATATACCAAGAATTCTTGGAATTCCTTGGGGATTCTTAATTGGAGCTGAGCTAACTATAGCCCAAAGTCATATCTCTTTGGTGAAAAAGGGGATAAGGATCACCGAAGTAATGTCTAAACCTAATGATTTTAAAAAGTAAAGAGAAAGAATTCCGGAACAAGGAAAGACTATTTTCAATTGTCTCAATATTTTATTTTTAGTATAATGATGGCGACTAAAAAAAGGTTCGAGATGAAACAAACAGTTTATGTTCCTACCTATTATCTGGATATACCAAGAGAGATGTACGGTCCAATGAGGCTACTACAAAATATTTACTCATGGGCAGGGCAAACTCTTCTATTCTGGTTCATGGTTTCTCTTGGCTACATGGTTCATCTTGGGGGAGATCGAGCTTCAAGAAATAGCGAATGGTCTTATCAATACACAAATGCATAACTCCCTAGGAATTTATTCCCCCCAAAAGTTTGATTTTAGTTCAAAATAATCAGTATGTAGAATCTAAACAAGTTACTGCTGAAATTCGTATTGGAACGTCTACTTTTCATTTTAAAGAGAAGGTCCGAAAACATATTTATTCTGAATCAGAAGGAGAAATGCACTGGAGTACCGATGTCTACCATGCACTCGAATATTGTTCCTAGATCAGAATACAAATCATGAATCACAGAACACATGGAACCATCCTATTATCTTCCTGTAAAAAAGAAAGAATATGGTGGACTAAGCGATCTTTATATCAACCAGTTGATGAAAGAGCCCAATTCAAGAAAATGCATGTTGGGTCTTTGAAACAGTTCGCATCATTTCGATAATAATTAGTTTGATCTGTTTTACCGATTAAACTTCCATTCGTCCATATTTCTAGAAAAAGTATTTCTTGTTTTTCATTTCCATTTCCATAAGAATGAATACTATGATTTGCATTTCGAACAGGCATGGTTACAGCATCTATAGGATAACTTCCGTTTTGAGAGTTATTTGTGGGGTTCATACGGTACCCGCGATCTCTATTGATTTGTAATCCCAAATAGGTCAACCTTTCAAACCGCTACTGAATCCATAGGCAGGTAAGAGACAACCTGGCGAACTGAAACATCTTAGTAGCCAGAGGAAAAGAAAGCAAAAGCGATTCCCGTAGTAGCGGTGAGCGAAATGGGAGCAGCCTAAACCGTGAAAATGGGGTTGTGGGAGAGCAATACCACCGGAAATTCCCTCTGCCCCTACCGTACTCCAGCTTGGTAGTTTCCACTGCATGTCTAGGGTTGAGCCCTGGGATTTGCTGGCGAACTTGAAAAGCCACCTATAGACGCTTTACACCTAATCATTCCGAATAACGCTTGCATCCTCTGTCTTACCGCGGCTACTGGCACAGAGTTAGCCGATGCTTATTCCTCAGATACCGTCATTGCTTTTTCTCTGAGAAAAGAAGTTCATGACCCGTGGGCCTAGTTAAAATTTTGTCTGTTAATTTAAAACTTGGAATCCACAGTTGTTTAAGTTGTTTTGATTATAGAATATTGGATTTCTTTAATATTCCAATTCTGAGAAATAAAACAAATGAAAATTCTCAATTCTCAACGACGTCTAGGGGATAGAATATCTTTAGGAACAAGGAAATCATAATAATTTTTGTTGTTTTTAGTCATAAGTATATTGCTTTGTTGTGCAATAGATTCATGTGTTCGGGGGGTTATTGTCTATCGTTGGCCTCTATGGTAGAATCAGCCGGGGAGGCCTGAGAGGTGGTGGTTTACCCTGTGGCAGATGTCAGCAGTTCGAGTCCGCTTATCTCTAGCCCGTGCACTTAGCTGATACTATGACAACACCCAATTTTTTCAATTCGGCAGTTCGATCTATGATTTTTCACCTCACAATTTCTCTTTTCTTGTTCTATATTATGTTTTATATTTACCATATTTATTGTTTGTTGTGCTAATCCAACATAAATCCTTATTTTATTTCATTTTTATTTAATTGATCTCATTTTTTCTCAACAATTTATTCCTATTATTGGATTTGAACCAATGACTTCCGCCGTATGAAAGCAATACTCTAACCACTAAGTTAAGTAGGTTATTCATCATCACAAAGGACCATCGCCTCAGGGATTATAGGTGGAATATTTTTTCTACGCAATACCAATCCATTAACAGTAAACGGATTAAAGAACTCTCATGTGGGATCCAATCTTGATAAGAAATTCTCTATATGTTAAGATGCCTATGACAAGGGCTATAGCTCAGTTAGGTAGAGCACCTCATTTAGAGCAAGCCCTTTCATTCAATTCTTCATTCTTTCATGAAATTAAGAATCAATCAAATCTCCCCAAGTAGGATTCGAACCTACGACCAATCGGTTAACGGCTGATCGCTCTACCACTGAGCTACTGAGGAACAACGGGAGATTCGACCTCATAAAGTTCAACTCCCATTCTCAATCCATGAGTTCGAAGCTTCCTTCGTAACTCCCGGAACTTATTCGTAGTGGCTCCGATATTACGAAGGATGGGTTAGGGAGATCACACTAGATATATGTCTATATGTAATATTTCAATAAGTCCAGCTATAGTTCCTGTATATTTTTCGACGAATTATTCTAGAATCTGATTCAATAAAAAATGCAGGCGGTTTCCGTTATGAAAGAAACAAATGTATATGTGATAGTAGATATATATTGGTTATATATAGCGTTTATCCCTATCTTACTAGCAGTGCATCAAAGATGCAGTCATCAATTCTCCCGATAGATCACAATTAACGCGAGCAGACATATTAATGACGAGGAACGCATTTTTGCTATGCTACTAATACTTGTACTTGCTCTGCTATTCTGCCCAAGCCTAGTTGAGGAAGAGTTACGGGGAGTAAAACACAAATATGCTAATTCAAACAATTTTGTCTTCTCTATATTACCATATCTCCAGAGTTAATAATTTTCTATGAGAAACTACTGAACTCAATCACTTGCTGTCGTTACTCAACAGTTTTCTGTTGAGGTCTATCCCATAGAGGTACTCAAATTGGATCAGTGATTGATTTCTAGGTTTCATCGCTTATTTTTTATTTTATCTTTTTTTTCTATTTTATATACAGTAAGTTTTTATTTGTTTACTATAAGAAATGTAGAAATGATTTGCAGAATATCTCATCCGTTTAAATTATCCATATGATATTGGATTACCCCCATAATGACGTCATGCTTGCTTTTCGTACTCCAAAAAAAATCTTGATCGAACCTATATTTGCCCAATGGATACAATCGGCTCATGGTATGACTTCCTATGAGTTTGATGTATCAGATCATTTTCCCTTACCTCAACAAGAGAAGCATGAACTTTTTCTATAGAACCATTTTTTTCTTGGTCCCAATTCAATACTAAGCAAGTCTGAACTAATTGAATACTTGTGTGAAAAAAATCCATGAATTGACTTCCATTTCCATAAAGGATATAATTGACAATTCTAAGTTGGTAAGGACTTTATTAATTCATTTTTTTTACTTTCACTTTTGAACTTTCTGAATTTATTATTTACGACAAAATACAATTTAAATGTAAAATTATTGAGTAGTCTACTTCCCTTCAAATGATGAACCCCCCTTAAACATTTCCGACTTGATCTTTTATGTCGGGAGTGCATTTCAGTGTCACAAACGATTTTCTTCCACACCAGAAGCCTTTTTTTGATATTTCTCTTACGAAGAAAAGAGTATGAAAAAAAAGAAACTTTGGGATTGCTAAATCACAAACGAGTATGCTATACACCACGCCGGGATTGTAGTTCAATTGGTCAGAGCACAGCCCTATCAAGATGGAAGCTGCGGGTTCGATCCCCGTCAGTCCCAAACTAGGATCTCATGAATTAAGAAATTCACTTCTCTAATTTTGCGAAAGGGAAAACGAAGAGCAAAATGGAATCAAACAAATTCACACCGTGGAGATTATTTCTTTTGTTTCGCATGTCTCATCAGATACTAGAATTTTAAACTTATGTAATTATTCTGGTTAACCCAAGAAAAATAGGATTTTTTTTCATAAATAGAATTCAATTAGTCTAGGGGAATAGGGTAAATATAAGATGATACTGAAAAAAGAATTGATTGCTGAGCCGTATGAGGTAGGAAACTCTCAAGTACGGTTCTAAGTGAAGGAATTGAACTATTTCAGATATCCTACTAGAACAATATCCTAATTTGATCTATGACTATGAGTCTTTATAATACCTCGGGAGCTAATGAAACTATTTTAGTAAAATTCAACTGTCTCAATTCCCGAGCAATCGCGCCAAAAACTCGAGTTCCTTTTGGATTTCCTTTCGCGTTAGCTACAGCACTGCACGGGTCGATACGCGCAGCGCCTAGTATTCATTGTTTATGACTAGGACTACTGGGGTATCTAATCTCATTTCCTCCCTTAGCTTTCTTCTCTCAGTGTCAGTGTCGGCCCAACAGAGTGCTTTCACCATTGGTGTTCTTCCCGATCTCTACGCATTTCATCGCCCCACCGGAAAAAAAGAATAATGGTAACCCCACCACTAACTACTTCATTTTCATTTATGAATTTCATAGTAATAGAAAATACATGTCCTATCGAGATAGAATTTGTAACTTGCTGCCTTCTTGCCTAGTAGGCAAAGATTGACCTCAGTGGAAAGACTGATTCATTCGGATCGACATGAGGGTCCAACTCCATTGCATTTCTCAAATCTAAGAGAAATTCTAGATAATTTTTGTTACCCTGAAATTTTCTTGTCTTTCTCGAATGATAAGGAGAAAAAAAGATTTGATCCAAAGAAAATGCCATTTTGGAGTTTTATCAACAATTTTCTTGTGTCGGTGGGGGTCTGGTATTTTCTAAGTCCTTATGTAAGGAATTACAAAAGAATTTTTTTCAACAAAAATGTGAATTAGGAAGGATTGGTCGACAAAATATGAACCGAAGATTGAATCTTGATATACCTCAGAGCGATACATTTTTGTTACCACGAGATTTATTGGCTGCTGTGGATCATTTGATCGAAATTAAATTTGGAATGGGTACATTTGACGATATGAATCACTTTAATAAATACATCGAACAGTTTTTTGGAGACATGAAACGAATTGAAAAAAAAACTCATAGCAAAAAGAAGTGGTACTGAGATCATTTGTTCTATATGTACAACTAGAATTTGGATAGATCTTTCCCCAAAGTAGAACATGGACCTAAAAGAATTCAAAGGGCCCATTCAAGGTCGACCAGTGAGACGATGGGGGATAAGCTTCATCGTCGAGAGGGAAATAGCCCGGATCACCAGCTAAGGCCCCTAAATGACCGCTCAGTGATAAAGGAGGTAGGGGTGCAAAGACAGCCAGGAGGTTTGCCTAGAAGCAGCCACCCTTGAAAGAGTGCGTAATAGCTCACTGATCGAGCGCTCTTGTCATTTTATCCAAAGCTTTATGTAAAAAAAAAATCCTTTTTTTATCTTAAATTATCTCCATTACTAATCTTTTGTGTACCTTGGTGTTCCTAACCGTCCATTGATTTTTTATTGATCTCCAGTATATTTCGACCCGGGCGTTTTTGGGATGCCCCTAATAACCAACGAATGGCGAGTGCTTTTCCTTGTGTAGATCCTATTTCAATAGGAACTTGATGAGTCGACCCGCCTACACTTTTTTACCAAGTTCAATGTTAGCCAGATTAGTCAACATTTATATGTTTCGATGCAACAACAAGATGTTATTTGTAACAAGTAGTTTAGTTGGTTGGTTAATTGGTCAGTGACACATGTATATTCAATCTGAGTAAAAAATTCTATGAAATTTGTTATTAGTTATTAATTAGCTATTTGGACTTTGGAGACAATAAGAATCTTATCTTAATTGGAATCTTACATTACTAGTATTTATTTATAACCCTACGCAAATATGATCCAGACGATGAATTTTTTTTCTGGGGATATTTATTTTCCTGGAGAGACAGATAAGATATCTAGACACAGTGGCATTTTAATACCACCGGGAATGGAAAAAATTCTAAGGAATCAAAAATTTTGAAAAATTAGATACATGTTCCTTCTATTTCTCCAAGTAAAGTCCTTCGCATGGCAATACCTATGGTATCGGGTTTCCCTTTCATGAGCGGGGACAGAATGAAACAACCATAATAAAGACGCGTACTGTCTACTCTTGATTCAACACATTTCCACTATAGTGTTCGAGTGGATCCTGCTATTTCCTCTCGAACCATACTAATATTATTATTTGAAAACGAGAAGGGAAATTATTAACTAATGTATATTTCGAGATATAATAAATCAAAGAAAATAATAGAAACCAGAAAAAAAAAAAGTGTATTTGAGGATTAAGTACAACGGGATTCAAGATTAAAAAAAAATAGAGTTAGTAGTAGAAATAGAAAATGGATAATATTTTTATCCATTTTATTTTGGATCGAATTTGGCGGCATGGACAAGTGGTAAGGAGGGGACTGCAAATCCTTTATCCCTAGTTCAAATCCGGATGTCGATTGAATTTTATTCGGTTGGGTGGTACCAACTAAATCAAGTACTAATTCCTATTTAATTCATATTGAATTAATTAATCAAGCTGCTACCAGAAATTGATTTGGTACTATGTACCATAGTCTCTCAGTCAAAAGAATTTCGACATATTTTACTTTCTCTGAGAAAAGAAGTTCATGACCCGTGGGCCTTCTACCTCCACGCGGCATTGCTCCATCAGGATTTTGCCAATTGCAGAAAATTCCCCACTGTTGCCTCCCGTGGGAGTCTAGGCAGTGTCTCAGTCCCAATGTAGCTGATCATCCTCTCGGACCAACTAGTGACTCCTTAAAATTTGGTAACTTCAACTTCATTAACAACCACTCATGAATCCTTTTTTGGCCTACACCCTTTATCTCAAGTTTTGGATCGAACTAATCCATTGACACAAATTGTTCATGGGCGAAAATTGAGTTATTTGCGTCCTGGAGGATTGACGGGACGAACTACTAGCTTTCAGATACGAGATATCCACCTGAACGATAAAGTTACATAGCGTCTATTTTTCTTTGAGAAAGGGGTATTTCCATGGGTTTGCCTTGGCATCGTGTTCATACTATCATATTGAATGATCCCGACCGATTGCTTTCTGTCCATATAATGCATACGGCTCTAGTTTTCGATTGGGCCGGTTCGATGGCTCTATATGAATTGGTAGTTTTTGATCCCTCTGACCCTGTTCTTGATCCAATATGAAGACAAGGTATGCTCGTTATACCCTTCATGACTCGTTTAGGGAATAACCTATTCATGGGGTGGTTGGTGCCGTCACCAAAACTAACAAGAAGCTAAATTCCATCAGAGGCTTCTTGAATAAAATATGGGGAAAAAATTTCTTGCACCGACTTAACTTCAACAAGTATAACCGAGAACCTTCCTGCTCCTTTCACATGGACCACTTCCGAAGAGGAAGATTCTCAGAATGTAGAAATGTAGTTTCTTTTTCATTTTGTCTCTGCATGTTTTTCTTTTGTTTTTTATTTTCTTTGGCTCTTTGTAAATCATGAAAAGTTGTTGTATCTCAATGGTATCTTATTTTTCATATATATTTGCTATGCTTCAATTATCTTGCATATTCACATATGTTTCTTTAATATTCACAACGATCATTTACACTATATTGCTTATTACATCTTTCATTCCTTTTTTGTCGATGACAAAGGGGGAGAAGTATGTAGACAACAGGTAGTTCATACATTCAGGGGGAGTTTTATTGTTTTTAAATACAATTTTATAGTCTCTTGAACTTACATAGTTGTCATCATCAAAAGGGGGGAGAATGTTAGAACCAACTATTTTGATGTTTTGATTGTGAGAACTATATAAGTATATATTATATGAACTAACCAAAATTGCAGAAGAAGATACTAGTTTACTCGATAATAGATTGAAGACCAAAAGATTTTGACAATAAGTTTCAACATTTTGATTTGGTTTGTCTATAGTACAGTCTTTATTAACATTTGTTAAAATCTCTCCTAAGTGGTATACACATACACACAAGCCTTTAAAACTTACTCGAAATAATGTATAAACTTAGTTTGAAATATATAAAATTATAAATTAAACTTGCTTTTAAAACTATGTAATACAAGCTTGCAGTGACAGTTTCAGTCGACTAAACATGGTATTCCAGTCGACTGAAACATGCACAAGCATGTTTGAACATTCAGTGGACTAAACTCCCCTGTTTAGTCGACTGAATGAAGTGTCTTTTCACTAAATTCAAATTTCAAATTCATTTGAATATTCGGTCTACTTAATTCATATTTTCAGTGGACTGAATATTCATAACGGCTATTTTTCTGAATGGTCACCACTTTTCAACGAACAAAAATATTCGTTAATTCAACAGTTGTTTCCGTATCTTTTGACCGAATCTTTTCATTAATAGTTACAACTATTTAACACAATAAATAGCCTTGATTTCAGTTTTCAAAACACAACATTACTCTATGATTCTATTCTATATTCTTGCAAACTATTTTCTTCAAATTGCTTTCATAAACGCTCTCAAATCACTTGCACATTCAAGCACAAATTCATTTGTGATTACAATTACTTCCAATCTTCATGAATTACACGTTATACCAAGGAGAAGATTATAGGAAGGGTGTACTTTATAAACTTATCAGTGCTATTCAAGAGCATATTTAGTCAGAAACAACTTTACTATCTGTATTGTAGAAGTCCTGTTCGGTTGCTCAGGCGGTAGAAGTCCTATTCGGTTGTCTAGGCGGTTGAAGTCCTGTTCGGTTGCTCAGGCGGTGTAATACCTGTTCCTTCGGGTTAAGAGAGGGTTGCTAGTTAAATTCCAAAAAGAGTCTGAGACTGGACGTAGAACGGGAGTTCGAACCAGTATAAAAATCCCTAATGTCATTTACTTTACTGTTTACTTTTTATACTCATATTCCATATTAGTAGATAAATTAGTTTATATTCCATATTACGATCCTATAGCTTAGCTACACTTTCACTTCCATGCCTAACTCGAAAACAGTAACTCCTCAGCTTCATTTTGATAGGAGTTTGCTTATGACAACTAGATCTGGATGGGTTGTCAACTCCATTGCAAAACCATCTAGTCCTCTTGTTGCTTTGTCAGACAACCCATCCACTTTGCTTTCTAGTATTGATCAGTGCTTGTGGTTGTGATAGATGATAATCCTCTCAGTGTTTTGGAAGCCTCGCTACGATTCCTGAACCCGTCGCCAATTTCTGGTATGAATTTTGTTGCTAAGTTACCTCCTTTGTCACTGATGCTTGCGGCAACTAGCGTGGCCAATCAGTGTCGGATTGTAGATACTTCTGATGTTGTTATTGGTAATGATTCTATCGGTGTTGTTTTGAATGAGGATATTTTATGTGATGGACTGGTAATAGATAACATTGTTGAGCGCATCCCCATTGTTTGTGAAAATGTGCCTTCCAATTTTTTAAAAACCAGTTCTTCTATTCCTTTTGTGTCCAACCTAGTTTTAGCCAATCCCTCCTTATTTGCTCAGCTATCATCCTGTAAGATTAGCAATCCCCAAGCAGCTGCTTCCCTCTCTGATAAAGCTACTAAGAATTCGTGAAATTCATGGTTATCTCTTTTTTGATCATTACCTAAGAATGCTGGCACATGTTCATCCCTAATTTTTGAAACATCTGAATTCAATGGTGTGATGTCCTCTAGAGGTAATTCAAGCTGAAGTTGACTTTTGGTTGGAATATCTGATAGGTTTCTTCCTCGATTCCATCCCCACATATCATGTGGTCAAGCACAAATGTCAGCAGTTTTGGAAGCTTAGGGGTGGCTTGCAAGTTCACTATGACAGCTCTATGTTTTACTTCAAGTTCTCTAAGCCCGAGGAGAAGATTCAAGTTCTCGAAGATGATCCTTTTTTCATTGAGGGGAAGCCATTTATTATTACCTCTTGGAGCGCGCCTATTGATAGTGCCATGAAGCAAGTGTTATCTTCTCCTGTCTGGTCTCATTTCTCTCACATTCCATCGGTATTACAACCGATGATTGGGCTGGATTAATTAGCAAGTCGGGTGGGAAAATTAAAGTGTTTTGATGTAAATATGATAGTTGGGAAAAAGCTTGTATATGCTAAGCCCCTGATTGAAGTAACCCCTGATAAACCTCTTCCTTCCAAGCTTAGGGTTTGCCCTGCATTGGGATATGTAGCTATTGTTGATGTTCAATATAGTTGAAAGCCTGATTTTTGCTTGACTCGTCACTCTTTTGGCCATACGGCACATTCTTGTAAGCATGGTTTTCTTGTTGGGACTTACCAATGTTAGATCCGCCTCTTCCCTTTTCTGCTAAGGTTACTCTTCCTCATCATTTGAATGTAGGTTCCAAAGCCTAAAATTATAGAGGCGGTTGTTCCTCTTGTCCCGGAGAGCCCATCTGCTAGCTCTTCTTTCGAGGTCAGTCCTTCTAAATCACCGCAAATCTCCCTTTCTACCTTGATTTTGATTCTTGACATTGTCCCTTCGTTCATAGTCCTTTTTAAAGATATTGTTGATGTTCGCTCTATGGATGCTGTTGCAATTTTTCCTTTTGAGACCGTGTCTCGTGTCATTGATGTATGCTTGGTTGATGTTGAGTTTAGTTCAATCGGTGTTCTGGATTTGGTTCCCCTTGGATGACTTCTTTTAGGGTTCGTTTGAGCAGGCTTGAATTCATGAGCCTTCTGAAATGAGATTTGACCCAAAGTATGGTAGGTTCTACAAGTATGTTGGTGGAGATGATGAAGAAAGGCTATTATTTTACCATGTTGAGGATAAAGGTCTTGTGATCAGGATATAGGTCTATTGGGTTATCTGAATCGCCCTGTTCTCTCTGATACCTCTTGGGATAGGAATTACCTTTATGGTTCCGATTCTTTTGATTTTGTTCCTACATTAGCTTCTCTTTTCTCTGGGTATTATCATGTTATTGGTCCTGAATCTTCGGATGAGGGAAGTGGATCAACCT
The DNA here is from genome assembly GCA_030737815.1 of Allium fistulosum. Lineage (NCBI taxonomy): Eukaryota > Viridiplantae > Streptophyta > Magnoliopsida > Asparagales > Amaryllidaceae > Allium > Allium fistulosum. The sequence continues at coordinate 76,517,293 of CM060903.1, forward strand.
CCTTGAACGAAGTCCAGCTTAGCTTTTCGCTATTTAGTAGTTTAGTACTTTCACTAAACTCTTGTGCTTTATTTTCAATTAGCTATTCTGGTGCATGTACCTTAACACCTATTTACATATTCATTTATACATGTGGACGTCCTACAATAAACGTTGGCTAGCTTTGCTAAAAAAGAAAATGCACATATCATGTACTTTGTTAAAAAATACAAAAAATAACAATTCAAAATATGAAAATCACCATTGGAAAAAATAAAATCAAAGTTCATAAGGCATGCATTTGATTTTTTTCACATTAAAAATGTGAAAATACATTCAAATAGGAAAATGCATGGCTTTTACATTTCCGTGTTTTCAAAACTTGCATTAAACTTTGAAACACTCTAGATTTGTCTGGTTCTTGACTTATACTAATTTCTATATTTATTTTCATTTGAAAACATGGTTTTTTCATTTTTGGGATTAATCATTGTTAGTTATGGTTTGGAGGGATGTTGACCATGTTGTTGGAAAATAGCCTCTTACACATTGCACTACAATTTTGAATTATACCGATCCTTCTGCCTAATCCATATTAATTATAGGGATCCACACTATTTTCTTATTAGATATTTGGTTGAATCAACCATACATTTTTTCTAAAGAAAATTAGTAGTTTATTTACAAACAAAATCATAAAAAGGTATTAGTATCCCAAACAAATATGGTACAATACATAAACCCATGTAAGAAAAACATTCGTACAGGATTCGCTAACACATAAGAACCAATACAATAAACATCCCCATAACAAAAAAAACAAAAAACCTTGCATCCACTTATAACACAACAAGATGAATATATATATATATATATATAAGTGATATTTAATAGCCTAAACAAAGAAAAATATCGCACATAGGTATATATGTCCACTACACTATGAATCTTTAAAATTTGTCATCCATGATTCAAATTCATTTTCAAGTTAAATTTAAATTTTACGATCTATAATTTGAAACCAATTTTGAAAACCTTATTGTGTGATATCATTGGTAAATTTTGTGCTAAAAAAATTATACCTCTACTACTACTAATAAAATGATTTGACAACATAGGATTTAATAGTCGTCATTTCAATGGTTCATGAAGTTACATAAATAACTTTCTGAATTTATTTTGAAAGAAAAAACAAGGATCAAAAGGTGAATATATATAAATAAATGTGTGGGAATATTCTGGCTACTGACATACTTGTTTTTACAAAGGTATATCAAAATACAATAGGTAATTGTAATGTTATTTTCTAATTAAACGTACATTATATATATCATCTTTTTTTAATGCTTAACAAACTTAACTATTCTATAAGTCCTTACCAACCGTCAACCAACTAATTTTTTTACATATAATGAATGTATAAATATATTTGTATAATGGAATTTCTCTTACCTTTTGTTTTTATGGAGTTACTTAGTAGATTAGGTATTACTGTTAGTAGTGAAACGTTTTGTTTTGTTCCCTTTGTAAGAACATGTATTTCTATCGAATGGTATAGACAATTTATACAAAATGTTGAATGGTATTTGTTAAAAGAATATTTGGGATTTTAAAGTGAATTGATATAGTGAGTTGCCATTGGAGGTGAATTTGTACTTCCAGTCACATCATTCCTAACCAAACCTACTTATCATCTACTCTTTATTATCCCATAGTTCATTAATTCTTAATTGTATTAAAATTTTGCTATGACAATTTGATCTCAAGCCTAGGGTTAGAAAGGAATAAGAAATAGAAAAGGATTCATCACTCACTCTTCATGAAAGTGATAGCTAAGGAGGAGAGAAACTTAATGAAGTAAGATGAGAAAGCATGTAACACCCAAATAGTTAATCAGAAAATTTCATATACAAATATGTGATAACAACAATATAAAAATATAATGTCACCAAATATCAAAAAATAAATTAAATCTAAATAATACCAAACATCAAAGTAATGCACTCCGTTGAGTATCTAGCAACACCAAATAAATATTCACCATATCCATTTTTTACACAAAATGTACTTAGACCATATAATACTAGGTATATTGTAACGTCCCGACTTTTCGACGCTCGAAAGTCGACATTAATACGTCCACTGTATCAAATGCCGCGCAATCGAATGCCGGAAAACCGAACCATTAGGGTTTTAAGAGGTAGAAGAAGACAGAAGAAAAGAAAGAAGAAACACAGGAACAGAACAATATCAGAATTTCACATTCGCAGCGGAACAATATATAATAGATAATCACTAGTCTTTAAAACAAAAGACTATATCAGTTTATACATACATCAACAGAGTCAATATACAACTCAATACAACAATGGACAGTTATATAAACTTGTCCTCATACAGAATACACAGCGGAATAAATAAACAAGTACGGGAGTACGTCTCGCCATCCAGTTTGCTTCCAAAGCTCCAGAATATCCAAAATATCCTGATAACATAACTCTAGGCTGCCCGTGTGGAAAATTATGGGCACCCTGAGTTTAGAAAGGAAACAATAAACTCCGAGTCAGTCATGGTGACTGGTGTGAGATCGTAAAACAGTTATTTTCACAAAGAAAATAAAATTAATTCGCAATGCTTTTGGAAAATGAAACTACCATAAGACCTCCCGCCCTTTTCGACCATTTCCGAGGAGTGAGCTCTGACGAAGTCTCGTCCACAAAGCTACGCCCTTTCACAAAGCCAAGCTTTGATCACAAATGATCAATAAATGATCATCACACAGCAACACTCAGCATGCCACATTACCAAATTGCGAATATATCGCTGATAACTTTTAACTACATAACCTCTGAGCTCGTACGTCTCAGAGAAGGGTGTTAAGCTAAGAGAATAAATTCTCCGCCACCAACAGAAATGTATTTGAAAGAAATCAGCTTTATATCTCAAAATGTAATGTCAGACACGTAACCATACAAGTCTGTTCCGGGTTCGAACAGAACCGAAGGCACTTCCAAAGAAGTCCTTGCAATCCGGGTATTCACAATCCCGATCGGACTTCCCATCACAAAAAGAGTGATATAAATCGCTATACCGGAGCAACTCGGTGCAGAGACATTCGACAGGTTGTCCTTTCATTTTCGAAAATACCCAGTCTTCACACCGGTCTTCAATTTCAATTCATACATGTCGTATTATTATTCGAAATGGGTTATCTGACACAAAGGTCCTTTCCCGGCTAAACCGAATAATAAGCGTTTGTTTTAAAAACAAATTCAAGTGCCATTTCAAAGGCAACATTGATATCGGTGATTTAACTATCAACAATATTCACAACAATCATCAGATTTAAATAATTTTCCCAAATTATTTATTTTCCAAATATCTTCACAAGATATATATTTTCCCACACATCAACACTTTGAACCAAATTTTCAAATCAATTTTCACCTTTCAACTTTTGAAAATAAATTTCAAATAAATTTCCTCACGCGGAATATATTTCCAAATATTTCTTTTAAAAACCAACTTTAGAACCTTTAATTTATATTTTTAAAAGCTACTTTGGAAATATACTCGGCTTTATAGTGAAAATACACTTCCATTTCAAAATGGTCCATTTAAACCAATTAAATAAATCCTTATCGATTTATTTTAAATTTACATCCAAATCTGTAAATTTATTTCCACACTTTAAAATAAATCAGTGTTTATTTTTAAAACAAATTTCCCCTTTCCTTTATAAATTCCAATTTGAATTTACATTTTCAAATATTTACTTTTAACCCCTAAATCAAATTCCAAATTGATTTCAAAATTTACTTCAACACCAAATCAATTACAAATTGATTTCAAAATTCATTTCAACACAAATCAATTTCAAATTGATTTCTAAGTTTATTTCCAAATGCCAAATCATTTTACAAATCGATTTCCGAATTTATTTCAACACAAAAATCCATTTCAAATAAGTTCTCATATCGATTTCCCAAAGATTTATTTTCAAATACCCAATCATTTATATAATTAATTTCTAGAGATTTATCCCCTTTTTAATAAATTCCTTTATTCTTTCCAAAACTATTTAAAATTCCATTTTCCATAAATTCTTCAACTTTTAAACAATATTACTAAAAGTCCTTTTATTAAAATCCTTTGCCATATTTTGGAAATTTATTCGATAAGATTACTAAAAATCAATTTTTATACTTTAATTCCTTCTTTTAAATTCAACCAATCTTTTCAAAAAGAATTTACTTAAAATTCCCAACTCTAATTTTTTTAAAAATCCAATTTTATTTATTTCTGGTATCCAACGATACCAAAAACACATTCGGCTAAATTTTAGCCTTCAACAATTTCAATTATCAATAAATCATCCACAGATTATCAATAAATCACATCATTCACATATGAAATAATATTCAAACAATTTGAGGAATCCAGTTGGATCCCTCCAACCTATTTCCCTGCATCCACAGATGTTAGCACAATACCAATTCCACTTCGAGGTGGAATATCGCGGTATATGGGATTTATAAAATATCATCCGCTATTATGCGGCGCAATAGGTCTCATCCGCTATATAATGCGGGAAATATCAACAACACCAATATATACATATGCCAATATATATATTGCTATATACTACTATATATATACTATCACATCCAAACAGTTAATCAATCAATAACTGCAAAATCAAATTTTCATTTTGAGTGAGAAGATCTCACCTTTGATTTTAATTTGCAGTCCCATTTCCAATCCGACTATTTCTTCATTTTTTTAGACCTTGTATAAATAATTATACACTTTATTAATATTCGAAATAAATCGAAAATTTAATTATTATTAATGATTTCATTTAATCTAATAATTTGATTCTAGCAAATTTTCCCTTTTAAATAAATCATTTTATCCAATAAATTAAATTTCTAACAAATCTTCTTTTACAAAATATTTTTCATTTGAAACTAAAATTTTAATTCAACTAACAATTTAATTTTAAACAAATAATTAAATTTTAAACAAATTTTCTTTACTGTAATAATTCTATTATACAAATCTTTATGTTTGTACAGATTTAAATTGAAAACAGAAATGAACAAAAAAAAATGGTTTTACTTTCTTGTTTGTTTAAACTAAAGTCTCATTTACATATATATTTCAAACATTTTACTGATATACATTTCTATTTTCAAAAATCAACACCGCAACTACTATAAATTTAAAAATCTGCATATTTACACATTTCCTGTTTAAAAATATATATTACAGTATATATTTTATACGACAAATTCAAATTCAAATTGCAAGGCATAAGTGGAATATACCTTACTGACTACGGCCTGCTACTGCCTCGTTCCCATACGCGCGCGCTTGATTATGACATCAACCTCCCTTCCAAGAAGTCGAACCCTAACGAGATGCTCGCGAATCAAATCGCGACGTCGCCGCCGCTATGCCCAACTTCGGTCGACCAAAAAAACGCCCCGCTATCATCAAATCAAGATTCGATTCCTCCCCGACGTCAACGATCCCCACTGTGCCGCCACGAACCCCATCGACTTCGACCCCCATGATAACTCGCACACGCGCCAACCTCGGTCGCGAGCTCGATCTCGCGAATGAACAATGGTCGCAGCTTTGATCGAGAATGAAAGCTCGATTTAATTTTCTGAGAAGGGAAGATCGATTTCGTGAAGACTGGAACGAAACTTCATTCGTTCGAACGAGAGTGAAGGGGTCGCCATAAATTTGATTTCGATTGGTTCGAATAAATTTTAAAAGATGAAGGGGGATTTCATTTTCTTTTGAACTGGAACGAGGGAATGAAAAAATTAAAGGAGCGGCCATTGGTTTATTTTTAAATCGAACTGAAGGCTTTTCCTTTGCGTGAGATTTGTAAAGGAATGGGGAGACAAGGAGTACGCTGATTTGAGAGGAAAAAGTATCGATGTTGAAAGAAGGCAGGCTGATGTTGATATATTTTTGACTGAGAACAAATATAAATTATAAATATAAATTTTTAATTCGAATCGACTCGAAAACGAAGTCAAAAATTCCGACTTCCTATCAAGTCGTGCCGCTAGGCGTTTGTAATGTTATAAGCCTATTCCGAACGCAATGGAAAAGGTTTCGACTCCAAATTCGATCGTATGGAGAAGATAGCTTTTCGGACCAGTTAAAATATTAAATTTTCGATTTAATTTCAACGCGTTTGCTTATCGTATGGCCAAACGATCACTTCAAATATTACGAAAATTGAAATTCGATAATAATACAATATTACAGATCCAATGGAACTGGTTTCGTTGAATTTCGAGACTGTGCCCCGGAACGCTATTTTAAAATTCAATTTAAACGATACAATTTCAAAACTGAACAAAACAGTTTCAAATTCAAATTCTGAAGCCTCCATTATCTTTAGTATTATTAATATGAATTTTCCAAGACTTTATATTATTTTTAACAGGTCCGAAATTAGCAATCCAGCAATTTATTCAATTTTCAATTATTAATTCAATTATTTAAATTGCAAAAAAAAACAGATACATTTGAAATTCAGGTTAAATCAACATTCAAATATTTAAATTCAATTAAATATTCTATTTCGAATGTTCAAAATTTCTGGGTCGTTACAATCTTCCCCCCTTAAAAGAATTTCGTCCCGAAATTACAAGTTAAGAAGAATGCTCCAATACCCGTTAACTATTTTCTCAAATCCAAATAGTTTTTTATCAAATTTTCAAAACAAATCTTTTTATTAAAGATTCGTTATCACTTTACTAACTTTCCAAACACTTTATTAGTTTTAAACAACTTTATTCACTTCACAATTCAAATTTAAATTTAAATTCAAATTGTTAATTATTCAAAATTTCTCAAAAATTTTCTAACTCTATAAATTTCCAAAAAATTTCGCCAGCGTCTCCTTTGCGCGGCTAACTCGGTACAACTACAAAATATCCCTACAGACTCTCAAATTCCAATAGAAAACAAAATGCCAAGTGGCAAAATCAGAAACTCATCAAATTTCATACTGAAATCCAAATACATACCTTTTGTTGAGAAATTCAAATTCATCTTCGAAATCTAAATCCAATTCCAAATACCCTGTATATTTTACTTGACAATAATGTTCAAATTTACTTATTGGATTCCCAATACCCATTTACTTAAGAATTTCATTCTTTATTTCTTAAGTTTAATACAAGTATTTACATCCCTCTTATATTTATTTTCACTTTACAAACAAAGTCGTATATTCATTTCCTTTCAACTTTGCATTTTCAATCCCATTTGAATTCAATTACAATTTCAATTCTATTTGAATTCATTTTATCTTCAAAAACTAAAAATTCACTTTCCTAGTTCAATTCTTACGTTTCCATTTACAATTTGAAAATCAATTTTCCGTTAACAAAAATTTTCCAAATTTTTTCAAAATTTTTCTAACTCCCAAAATTTTCAGAAAATTTTGGCGGAATCTCCTTTGTACGGAGGAGCTTTTGCAATTTGACAAAAGATATAAATATATATACATCGACCCACACGGTCGGAAAAGCAGAAAAACAGTTCATATTTCCTATTTTTATTGCGTATGCGTACCTTTTAGCATTTTTAAGCAAAGCGGCTTATTTATTTAGCTATTTGCGCAACCCAACGCAGCCAAACGGCTTCCAAAAACCTATACTTACTCAATTTAAACAGGTAAGTGACATATATAGGAAATCTATTAACATTTCACTTAATTTCAATAGCAACTACATAGATTTCATAAGCAATATATTCAAAATAAATTCCATTTGCAATTTATATGGTTTCAATACAAATTTAATTGCTTACGACCAATTCACATACCATTTTTATTCCATTCAATGGTTTACAATTCATTTCTTATATTCAATTCATTTTTAAATGAATCTAACTCATATCCATTTCAATTGATTCCAAAATCAATTTTATTTGCTTCCATAACAACAACATATTACTAATACATAATTGGTTACTTACTTCCATGTATTTACATAAAATATCTTTGATGTACCTACTGCGTAGTCTCCTTTCAAATACAAAGTGTTATATGTGATATCATAAAATGGACTGCCCTTTTATTGACATACAGACAGTAAAACAACTACTTTTTAATTTAAATGTAATTAAAGAATAAAGATAGGCTGCATTAAATTTCACTCAGCCTCATACACTGAAGAATATTGCACGAAATTGAGCACAATGTTGTAGGCTTAATTCATCTCTATAGGTGACCGCAATTAACTACGTGACTGAATGATCACATATGCATACCTCTTGGATTTGATGTTCTCCAACTAGGTGATGCACATTCCAAGTGATCATATTACTGTGTAAAATACTCTGAAAGATCCAGTATTTCATCATATATCCCATGATTATATTTATTCATTGTATCTTAGTTGTTTGCATGTCTTCGTCCTAAGTAGACTATTTGATACTGGAAAACTGTCAGCTGATGTGCACAAACATAACATTTTGTACAAATCCAACTAAGTAACCAAGTCTTTGTATCTGAATATATCCAACTAAGTAACAAATTCTTCATATTTGAATATATCCAAGATTCCAATCAAATTTCAAATGTTTTTATAAGTTATCAAACTTATTTTACATTCTATTTTATTTTAAAGAAATTCTAGAGTCTTTTAACAATTACTCTGGCATTTCATTTCAATTTATAAACTCATTTATAAATTCACATTACTAATTTCATTCCATTAATGAATTTCATTTTCAAATATCTTCCTGGAATTCAATTCCAAATTATAAATCACATTTACAATTTACATTTACAAATCCCATTCATATATGAATTTATTTCCTTATACTTTCAATTCATATTTATAAATTTCATTTGTTAAATGAATTTATCTCCAAATATTTGGTTATACCGTTATTTCTTATTCAATTTCCATATAATAATGATAATATTTCAATATTATCACTTCCTAACAACCAAGCATCCGTATACAATAATAATTCATAGAAAAATGATTTCTTTTCTATACAAAAATAGTTTTGGGAAAAATTATTTCATTTACCCTATTTAAAACAATATTGTGTCAGTTTATCTTATTAAGAGTTTAGAAACCCCTATCGATTACAGTTGGCCAGACTGCACCGACCAGAATCTATAAACAATCAACCGATAAGTCAACACAATACAAAACAATTTTTTTATATTCACTAACAAATACGTGCTCATATCTATTATTACACTCACACTCATTCTAGAGTACTACTGACTCTATCTCTAATGAGTAACACCCAACAGAGCCAGGGTTGTCGCTTAACCAACAGCTCTGATACCATATGTAACGTCTCGACTTTTCGACGCTCGAAAGTCGACATTAATACGTCCACTATATCAAATGTCGCGCAATCGAATGTCGGAAAATCGAACCATTAGGGTTTTAAGAGGTAGAAGAAGACAGAAGAAAAGAAAGAAGAAACACAGGAACAGAACAATATCAGAATTTCACATTCGCAGCGGAACAATATATAATAGATAATCACTAGTCTTTAAAACAAAAGACTATATCAGTTTATACATACATCAACAAAGTCAATATACAACTCAATACAACAATGGACAGTTATATAAACTTGTCCTCATACAGAATACACAACGGAATAAATAAACAAGTACGGGAGTACGTCTCGCCATCCAGTTTGCTTCCAAAGCTCCAGAATATCCAAAATATCCTGATAACATAACTCTAGGCTGCCCGTGTGGAAAATTATGGGCACCCAGAGTTTAGAAAGGAAACAATAAACTCCGAGTCAGTCATGGTGACTGGTGTGAGATCGTAAAATAGTTATTTTCACAAAGAAAATAAAATTAATTCGCAATGCTTTTGGAAAATGAAACTACCATAAGACCTCCCGCCACACACACAATGCAAACGCAGAATTGGAGGAGATTTCTTCTTATGATAGTCAAAGATGCTTACTACGCAAATCATTGGATATTATTATTAATGTCTAGTGTGGAAAAATTTTCGAAAGTATAATATCAATCTTAGCCAGCATAGACATTTCGAACTATGCCTACTATAGCTACCACCTAAACAGTGGTGACCACTATAAATAAATGGCAGGTTCTACAACTAAAACCGTACAAGTTTCGTATTGGGAAATGGATTTCCAACAAATGGTCAGGCTAAGGAACTTCCTACCGCCACATGGGATCGCCTCTGGCTGGACGTCCCGAGAGATAACTGCTCTCTGCCAACACAAGGCCGGGTTACCCCTGTAACAGGTAACTCACGAATATGTCATCCCCCGGTCCTTTGGGACCTTTATACGAGGCGCCTCGATAAACACACAATCACACAATAAATGAGATCGAAGTATCCACATAATTTAAATACCAGGGCTCCATACCTGATACCACCCTTTTCCAGAAGGAAATGACATACCCTAAAGGGCGCGACCCTCATAACCTAGCTGCATATTCCTGTTTCGACCATTTCCGGGGAGTGAGGTCTGACGAAGTCTCATCCACAAAGCTACGCTTTTTCACAAAGCTGCACTTTGATCACAAATGATCAATAAATGATCATCACACAACAACACTCAGCATGCCACATTACCAAATTGCGAATATATCGCTGATAACTTTCAACTACATAACCTCTGAGCTCGTACGTCTCAGAGAAGGGTGTTAAGCTAAGAGAATAAATTCTCCGCCACCAACAAAAATGTATTTGAAAGAAATCATTTTTATATCTCAAAATGTAATGTCAGACACGTAACCATACAAGTCTGTTCCGAGTTCGAACAGAACCGAAGGCACTTCCAAAGAAGTCCTTGTAATCCGGGTATTCACAATCCCGATCGGACTTCCCATCACAAAAAGAGTGATATAAATCTCTATACCGGAGCAACTCGATGCAGAGACATTCGACAGGTTGTCCTTTCATTTTCGAAAATACCCGGTCTTCAATTTCAATTCATACACGTCGTATTATTATTCGGAATAGGTTATCTGACACAAAGGTCCTTTCCCGACTAAACCAAATAATAAGCGTTTGTTTTAAAAACAAATTCAAGTGCCATTTCAAAGGCAACATTGATATCAGTGATTTAACTATCAACAACATTCACAACAATCATCAGATTTAAATAATTTTCCCAAATTATTTATTTTCAAAATATCTTCACAAGATATATATTTTCCCAGACTTCAACACTTTGAAACAAATTTTCAAATCAATTTTCACCTTTCAACTTTTGAAAATAAATTTCAAATAAATTTCCTCACGCGGAATATATTTCCAAATATTTCTTTTAAAAACCAACTTTAGAACCTTTAATTTATATTTATAAAACCTACTTTGGAAATATACTCGGCTTTATAGTGAAAATACACTTCCATTTCAAAATGGTCCATTTAAACCAATTAAATAAATCCTTATCGATTTATTTTAAATTTACATCCAAATCTGTAAATTTATTTCCACACTTTAAAATAAATCAGTGTTTATTTTTAAAACAAATTTCCCCTTTCCTTTATAAATTCCAATTTGAATTTACATTTTCAAATATTTACTTTTAACCCCTAAATCAAATTCCAAATTGATTTCAAAATTTACTTCAACACCAAATCAATTACAAATTGATTTCAAAATTCATTTAAACACAAATCAATTTCAAATTGATTTCTAAGTTTATTTCCAAATGCCAAATCATTTTACAAATCGATTTCCGAATTTATTTCAACACAAAAATCCATTTTAATTCAACACCAAATAAGTTCTCATATCGATTTCCCAAAGATTTATTTTCAAATACCCAATCATTTATCAAATTAATTTCTAGAGATTTATCCCCTTTTTAATAAATTCCTTTATTCTTTCCAAAACTATTTAAAATTCCATTTTCCATAAATTCTTCAACTTTTAAACAATATTACTAAAAGTCCTTTTATTAAAATCCTTTGCCATATTTTGGAAATTTATTCGATAAGATTACTAAAAATCAATTTTTATACTTTAATTCCTTCTTTTAAATTCAACCAATCTTTTCAAAAAGAATTTACTTAAAATTCCCAACTCTAATTTTTTTAAAAATCCAATTTTATTTATTTCTGGTATCCAACGATACCAAAAACACATTCGGCTAAATTTTAGCCTTCAACAATTTCAATTATCAATAAATCATCCACAGATTATCAATAAATCACATCATTCACATATGAAATAATATTCAAACAATTTGAGGAATCCAGTTGGATCCCTCCAACCTGTTTCCCTGCATCCACAGATGTTAGCACAATACCAATTCCACTTCGAGGTGGAATATCGCGGTATATGGGATTTATAAAATATCATCCGCTATTATGCGGCGCAATAGGGTCTCATCCGCTATATAATGCGGGAAATATCAACAACTCCAATATATACATATGCCAATATATATATATATATATATATATTGCTATATACTACTATATATATACTATCACATCCAAACAATTAATCAATCAATAACTGTAAAATCAAATTTTCATTTTGAGTGAGAAGATCTCACCTTTGATTTTAATTTGCAGTCCCATTTCCAATCCGACTATTTCTTCATTGTTTTAGACCTTGTATAAATAATTATACACTTTATTAATATTTGAAATAAATCGAAAATTTAATTATTATTAATGATTTCATTTAATCTAATATTTGATTCTAGCAAATTTTCCCTTTTAAATAAATCATTTTATCCAATAAATTAAATTTCTAACAAATCTTCTTTTACAAAATATTTTTCATTTGAAACTAAAATTTTAATTCAACTAACAATTTAATTTTAAACAAATAATTAAATTTTAAACAAATTTTCTTTACTATAATAATTCTATTATACAAATCTTTATGTTTGTACAGATTTAAATTGAAAACAGAAATGAACAAAAAAATGGTTTTACTTTCCTGTTTGTTTAAACTAAAGTCTCATTTACATATATATTTCAAACATTTTACTGATATACATTTTTGTTTTCAAAAATCAACACCGCAACTACTATAAATTTAAAAACTGCATATTTACACATTTCCCGTTTAAAAATATATATTACTGTATATATTTTATACGACAAATTTAAATTCAAATTGCAAGGCATAAGTGGAATATACCTGACTGACCACGGCCTGCTACTGCCTTGTTCCCATATGCGCGCGCCTGATTACGACATCAACCTCCCTTCCAAGAAGTCGAACCCTAACGAGATGCTTGCGAATCAAATCGCGACGTCGCCGCCGCTATGCCCAACTTCGGTCGACCAAAAAAACACCCCGCTATCATCAAATCAAGATTCGATTCCTCCTCGACGTCAACGATCCCCACTGTGCTGCCACGAACCCCATCGACTTCGACCCCTATGATAACTCGCACACGCACCAACCCCGGTCGCGAGCTCGACCTCGCGAATGAACAATGGTCGCAGCTTCGATCGAGAATGAAAGCTCGATTTAATTTTCAGAGAAGGGAAGATTGATTTCGTGAAGACTGGAACGAAACTTCATTCGTTCGAACGAGAGTGAAGGGGTCGCCATAAATTTGATTTCGATTGGTTCGAATGAATTTTAAAAGATGAAGGGGGATTTCATTTTCTTTTGAACTGGAACGAGGGAATGAAGAAATTAAAGGAGCGGCCATTGATTTATTTTTAAATCGAACCGAAGGCTTTTCCTTTGCGTGAGATTTGTATAGGAATGGGGAGACAAGGAGTACGCTGATTTGAGAGGAAAAAGTATCGATGTTGAAAGAAGGCAGGCTGATGTTGATATATTTTTGACTGAGAACAAATATAAATTATGAATTTAAATTTTTAATTCGAATCGACTCGAAAACGAAGTCAAAAATTCCAACTTCCTATCAAGTCGTGCCGCTAGGCGTTTGTAATGTTATACGCCTATTCCGAACGCAATGGAAAAGGTTTTGACTCCAAATTCGATCGTATGGAGAAGATAGCTTTTCGGACCAGTTAAAATATTAAATTTTCGATTTAATTTCAGCGCGTTTGCTTATCGTACGACCAAACGATCACTTCAAACATTACGAAAATTGAAATCCGATAATAATACAATATTACAGATCCAATGGAACTGGTTTCGTCGAATTTCGAGACTGTGCCCCGGAACGCTATTTTAAAATTCAATTTAAACGATACAATTTCAAAACTGAACAAAACAGTTTCAAATTCAAATTCTAAAGCCTCCATTATCTTCAGTATTATTAATATGAATTTTCCAAGACTTCATATTATTTTTAACAGGTCCGAAATTAGCAATCCAGCAATTTATTCAATTTTCAATTACTAATTCAATTATTTAAATTGCCAAAAAACAGATACATTTGAAATTCAGGTTAAATCAACATTCAAATATTTAAATTCAATTAAATATTCTATTTCAAATGTTCAAAATTTCTGGGTCGTTACATATATATTCCTCATGCATAGTCATAGAATCTCACATTTACTTGGAGCATGTATCTAAACCCACACTTGCTCTCTATGAATTGCTGTCACACTATAGTGTTTCGTGAGGTAACATGGGCAAACCACACGTGTCAAGCATAAACTCTGGTACGAACAATTCACAATCTTCACTTAAAGTATATCATCATATAATTAGTAAACATAAAAGACATATCTGAACCTATTTTACTTGTGCTCCCCAAGTTAGCACAATATAATTGTTGGATTAGGCCCGTCTTGGTAGCGGGTGAAATGGGTAAATTTCAAGAAAAAGTCCCTATTTGGATATTAATGGGACTATGAAGTATATTAACTAACATTGGATCCAATTTACTTATTGAGTAGCTTTAGTAGCGGTGTTTCCATATTGAGTAGCTTTAGTAGCGGTGTTTGCATATCGAGTAGCTCTAGTAGCGGTGTTCCCATATTGAGTAGCTATAGTAGCGGTGTTTCCATGTTGAGCAGCTCTAGTAGCGGTGTTTCCATATTGAGTAGCTCTAGGAGCTGTGGTCGATCATTAGTTATTGAGGTTCGATCCATAGTTCGATCCTTGTATAGCCTGCACAAGTTGTGTAGATTTGTGTTGGATAAAACCTTAAGTAATGGACCCTAGGAATGCACGAACATTTATAGGACACCTTAGTTCACTCAGAGTAGAATTAAAGTCAACTGCACATGATCATCATATATTAAACCTGTACTCATTCACCAGACTTTTTTCTAACCCACTTTTTCTTTTCTTTCCCTATCATAGGAGAACATGGTAGCAAGTGATTTAGTTCAGTTTTAATATATGGAGAGGCAAGCTCATCATAGGAGTTGTGTATCCTTTATTTACTCTCAATGTAACTATTTATCTTATCGGTACTTAGTATTTCTTTTATTGGACTTTGAGTGGTATTTCTATGTACTATATATTTGACTATGTTTTTTTAAAGACTATGTTTTGGGATATTTTCTGAGATGGATATTTTCAGTATTTATATTTTGTTCCTTCCATTATGAGTTCTAAAAGTGTAGTATATCTTAGATTATATCTGTTTATATCTGTTCAATATTAGTCTCTGTAATGTTATAAATACATGATAGCTCATACTTCCTGGCACTAATGCGAGACTGAAAGTCACCCTAGGCTTTGGATCAATGTGTCAAGGGGTGTGGGTTTTCATAGGGAGTGAAACACTATTCAGTAGAGAATTCATCTCCTTGGTTATATGAGGTTAGTATCACGGTCAACTATAGTCAACTCAAAGACAAAGTCTTTGGTCATGGCAGTACAGTTAATAATTATTATTATTAGTGAACCAAGTACTTTGTATTTGGACAAACCAAGTTAAATGTGGATGATATTGGAATTTTGACCAAAACCAAATTCTATAAGTCCTAAAGGGATGTAGCATTGACAAGGAGAATTGATGTAAATAATCGTTTGGTACTTTTTAATATCGTAAAATTGAATTTTACCAAAAAGATATATTAACAATATATTTGACCAAACTATCACACCACTGGCTAAGGTGAATATAAATGTTAATATTTAAATCGTTCGATATTAATCATTACCAGGATTTACATCCACGAGTCGCATAAATGTATTGATGAATAACCCAAAATATCACTTGATTAATTTAATATATGTTGTAAATTAATTAAATTAAATAATATTTATGAAATATTAGTTTATTATTTATTTGATGTATTGCTGCCATTGGTAATTTTTTGGGTGTCGTTAGTAGTTATTTGGGTGCGCATATAAAAGTTATATATATACAAATCGATATACGATATCAATAAGCCTTTAAATTGGATTTAATTTTAATTAATTATCAAACAGGTTTGAAGTGATTAAGTACCCAAGATGCCCTACACATGGCTGGCCAAGAAGAGAGTAGGGAGGGTGTTCAAGTTTTAAATATTGGATTTAGAACTTGGTGAAAGATGGATTAGAAAATTATGGAATAGTTCTCTTTATCTCTCTCTATAAAAGCCACCTTAACTCCTAACTGTTTTAAGATCTATTTCTTCCATCTCACTTGATCTTGCCTCCACCATGGCCGTGCATACCTAAATCCCCTAGTAGAAAAGTTCAAGCTCTAATCCAGATCAAATAGAATACGCTATACTTCGGTTTTTTGCAACATTTGGAAGGTGATTCCAGACGAATCTAGGAGTTGTTCAATCAATCGAAGTGCGTTCAAATGAGACATTTAATTAGGTATAATTCCTTTTGCTATGATTTATATTCTATCATATTAGTAGATCTATAATATTGTTTGAACGAATTTATATGCATAGCTGTTGTCCCTTTATCCATATATTATTATACAATTATATATATATATATATATATATAAACACACACACATACATGCATATCAGCAAGTTATACATTTTATATATTGCATCTTTGTTTTAAAAGAAAATTATACATATAATAGCGTAAGGATTTTATAAATATTTTTTAAAATTGTTTAAAATAGTAAAACTATTTTTAGTTAATTTAAATTTGCTTTAAATGCAAATATATATAGATATATGTATGTATGTATGTACATACATATAAAATCATTTTAAAATAATTTATGTATCAAATTATATTTGGTAACTAATTTTTTTACTGAAACATAATTATATTTTATTTATAAATAAAAATTTACATATTTTTTTTAATGTAATGTATTTTATTAATATGTATATACAATTATAAATTAATAATTTTTAATTTTTTAAAATTATGTTATATTTTATTATATACAGATTTTAGCAAAAAAGCATTTTATTTTATGCATATTATATTTAATTTAATAATTTTTTAGTCTAAATTAAATAAATAAACATATATAAAAAAAATTATTTTTTCCAATCATATGTTATTTAAAATATTGCCATATTTTAATTTTTAATATGTATATTATGTATATACGTATATACATACATACATATACATATATATATATATATATACATATACACACATATATATATACATATATATATATACATACATACATACATACATATATATATACATATATATATACATACATACATACATATATATATATATATATATATAATTTCAAAAAGTTTGATCAAGATTCGATTCTAAGAAATGTTTAACTAAGTTAAGAAATTAGATATTTTGAAAAAAAAATTGAATTTCAAAGTTATTGACTTTGGAAAAATAATTTATTTTCATCAATTTTTTTGAAATATATATATACATATTTATATTTATATGTATGTGTACATATATTAAATTACTTTGTACAACAATGTGCATTTAAAGGGCCAATGTGTCTGTTATGGCATAAACCCCAATGCTTACATACGTACACATTAACCATGTACACAATACATATATGTTGCATGTGCACAATACACACATGGGTATATTTGGATATACTTAAATTCAAATTCAAATTGAATTCATTATTTAATTAAATCAATGAAATAAATAAAATTTTATTTTATTTAAATCGGATTCTGATCAGATCTAAAGTTAATTTTGACTTCGTTGGCCCAATAAGATCTAAATTAGGTAAAAAAATTGCAATACCCTATTTTCCCTCTTTTGACTTGCCCGGATCCAACAATGGTATCAAAGCCCTAATAGTCTATATGGTCTAAATTAGCAACTTCAGGACCAACTAATAAAGCATACTTATCATTTGGGTATCTAGAATAATAATGTGTAGGCTCAAGGTTGGATAATCAAGTATCCCCCCTCCTTGGCTACTTGTCTAGTTCAATGATTGAGTAAGTCCAAAAGGTCGGCCCAATTGTAAAAGCCCAAATTGATTTAGGCCTTAGGCTAATTTTCAAAATTCAGTTTGAAATTTTTTAAAATATTTTGAATTTAGAAGTTAAAATATAAAATAAATTTTATAAATGTTATAAAATTTTTTTTCGAAAATTATTTTTGAAATTAAATTAATGTTTTCAAAATTATTTAATAATTTAATTAATTAGATTAATTAAATAATTAATTATTTAAAAGTTAGTTAATTAAAGATGAACATATATATATTGATGGGTACATATATATATATACACATATGTATATATATATATAAATGTTACAGTTGAATATATATGTATGTATATCTCAAATTGTTTAAGATAAATTACAAATAAATATTTTAAAATTTATTAATTGTTTCATTAAAAATAGTTTTAATTAAACAAATTGAATTATTAAAGAATCTAATTAAATGTTAGTTAATAAAATAAAACACACATATATATAACGATATATGTGTGTGTGTGTACTTACGTATATTAAATTATAAATATTATAGTTATATTTACCTTAAATTGTTTAGTATGAATAAAAATAAAATTTTGAATTTCAAAATTATTTAAGGTAGTATTAAATCAATAAATTAAAATTAATTATATATTATTAAATAAATAAATATATATATAAGAATATCATATAAGTTAATTAAATTATAAACATTTGTAAATAAACTAAACATACATAATATGAATGTACAATATAAGTGGAACTGTAAGAAATTTAATTTAGGTTTAAGGAATGAGTACATACATATTTTACATATACCGTGATTTCAGATGTGCCTGATACTTGAATCGCGAGGGTATTTCATAAGAAATACATTGTTCCTTAAATCAACACCACTCAATGTCTGTGTATAAAAGATTATGAATACTTAATATATAAGTTGTAACAATCCAAAAACTCGGCCTTCGAAAATCGGCACCCGTACTTCACTTGTACTCAAAATGCCGCAGATTCAAATGCCGAATCTGGCTTGCCGGAGCTTATAACACAGTAAGTATAACAACACAGCGGAAGAAAGAAAATAGATGATATCATATACAATTCCAACGAATACAATATCCAGAATGATATACAACAATGATATCAATATGATACAACAATATCAGAGATAAATAATGATACAGCGGAAATAACACAAATGATAACTCCTAATGATTAGTCAGAGAATGACTCCAACAACTCCAACATCCAGCTTTAAACACCAACACGATGCACCAAGATAAGCAGGTGCAGTCAACAACTCCGATGAAGTGAACTAGCTCCAGAGAATCCACTAAACCTGAATATTTGAGAAACCCGACTCTAGACTGCCCGTGTGGAAAATTGTGGGCACCCAGAGTTTAGGAAGGGAACAATAAACTCGGAGTCAGTCGTGGGACTGGTGTGAGTAACAAAAATAGTTTATCTTTAAAACAACCACAACAAAGGAAGTGGAAAATATTCGCAATGCTTTTGGAAAATGAAACTACCATAAGACCTCCCGCCACACACACAATGCAAACGCAGAATTGGAGGAGATTTCTTCTTATGATAGTCAAACATGCTTACTATGCAAATCATTGGATTATTATTAGTGCATAGTGGAAAACATTTCGAAAGTATAATATTAATCTTAGCCAACATAGGCATTTCACACTATGCCTACTGTAGGTACCATCTAAACATTGGGGCGCCACCATAAGTAAATGGCAGGTTCTATAACTAATACCGTACAAGGTTCGTATTGGAAGATGGATTTCCAACAAATGGTCAGGCTAAGGAACTTCCTATGCCACGTAGGAACGCCTCTGGCGGGACGCTCCGAGAGACAACCTGCTCTCTGCCAACACAAGGCCGGTTACCCCCTTCCCGGGTAGTAAACCTGAGATATGCCACCCTCGGTCCTTTGGGACCTTTATCCGAGCGCTCGGTAACCAACATCACACGGTAATAAATATAGTGTGTCCACATGAGTAAGTATCTGGGCTCCATACCATGATACTACCCTTTTCCAGAAGGAATGGTCATACCCTAGGGGAGCTACCCCTGAAACCTTGCCGCATCTTTCCTGTTTCGACCATTACCGGTCTGTGAGGCTCAATGAGGTATCGTCCACAAAGCTACGCTTTTCCACAAAGCCATGCTTTGATCAACAAATGATCATCAGCACTCAGCATGCCACACTACCAAATTTGGGAGTATATCACTGATAACCTTCAACTACATAACCTCTGAGCTCGTACGTCTCAGAGAAGGGTGTTAAGCTAAGAGAATGAATTCTCCGCCACCAATAGAAATGTATTTGAAAGAAATCAGCTTTATATCTCAAAGTGTAGTGTCAGACATAAAACCATACAAGTCTGTTCCGGTTTTGAAACAGAACCGAAGGCACTTCCGAAGAAGCCCTTGCAAATCCGGATAATTTCTAATCACGTCCGGACTTCCCATCACAAAGGGTGCTAAAATCTCTATACTGGGGATCAGCCGATGCAGAGAAAATCGATGGTAATCTTTTCGTTTTTGAAAGTATCCGGTCTTCACCACCGGTCTTCAAATGCCATCCATATACGTCGTATCATTATTCGGAATAGGTTATATAACACAAAGGTCCTCTCCCGGCTAAACCGAATAATGAGCGAATTATTTAAAAATATATGGATATTGGGATTTCAGTTAAGTCACAACTTATTACCCAAACTTTTCTTCAAATGGTACAAATTACCATTTTTATCTTTTTAAACAAAAAGATTCAATTCACAAAGTTCGCCCGGTTTCACAAAGATTTATTCATAGATTTTCAAATCGATTTCCATTTCAATTTGGATTAACTGGTTAAATCCTTAAATCAAAGATTTAACTGATAGCTTTCAAAACAATTCCATTTCGAATGTTTTAAACAAATCACCATTTTAAATCTGTTAAAAATAAACAGATTCAATTCATAGCTTTCAAAAAGAATTCACTCATAACTTGGAAAAATCATTTTTCAATTCAACTTGAAATTCCTTTAACTTAAATTGGAATTTCATTTCTTATATGAAAGCTTCTATTATTTGAAAACAAATAGTTTTCATTTTGGAAAATCTGATTCATTTGTACGAGTTAAAGTTCTTGGGTTAAATTCAACACAAAACCATACTTTAAAAAAAATGATTTAAATTCATATAAACACATTTTCAACATAGAATTCAATTCCTTATTTTGAATTCAAATTCAAATTAAATTATTTAAATTGACTTTATCAAGTTATTCAAAATAACTTTTATTTTAAAAACTTCTTTTTAAAAGTTTTAACATTTAACCCAAATCCATTTCCAAAATCAATTGAAATTAAAATTTCAATTTCAAAAACATTAAATTTTAAACCATCTGTGACTTAACCGATTTCCACGTGAAATCCATATTTGTGTGTGTATGGTGTAGTCCCGGGGTTTAACACAATAGTGCACAATCATTCAACCATCATAGATCAAAACACATAGATATATAGTTGATAAGCGGTATAACTATAATAACGCTTATCGTTCATTCACAGATCATAGATATACATATCACAGATAATAAATTACATTACAGATCACAACATAAATCAGGATATATCATAAAGCATCACTTATCAGAAATATCAAACAATTCAATCATCCAATAGAATCCAAACATCCATAAGTAAGATCAGTTAATTGTCTGATTTATTCAAATCAGATTTATTACTTATGAATTACAAATCCTGGTTAATTAACATTAATAAATTACAAACCATTTTGATTAATTATCTTTAATCATTTATTAATTAACCTTTAATAATTTAATTATCTTTTAATTAATTTTCCTTAATTAATTTATTAACCCTTAATTAATTACCATTTAATTAATTACAATAAGTGATTATCCCTAATCACCTTCATCAATTAATCTTTAATTAATTATCCTCAAATAAAATTAATTAATTTATTACAAAAATAATTATCCTTAATTAATTATAATAAGTGATTATCCCTAATCTCTTATATTAATAAATCACATTTAGTAATTAACCTTTAATTAATTACATTAATTAATTATCATTACAAATTAATCACCCTTCAATTACAATTTAATTAATCTGTAATTATTACTTAATTCAAAGATCAACTTATTACATTTTTAAAACACTTAGGAAATTAATTACATAGCTAACCTAGTATATATAATTACTTTAAAACAAAACAATTTTTAAACAATATTTTAACTTTAAAAATTAAATCTTTAGAACTTGTTTTAAAACTTGCTTAAACAGTTTACTTAGAAACTTGATATCATTTCTATTGAAAACTTGTTCATTTTAATTAAACTTTAAAACTTGATTTAAAGTTGTTTTGCTTTTAAACTTGAACCCTTTTCCTTTGCTTTTGAAACATATCAATTTTGACATACCTTAAAACTTGTTCCTGCTTTATTTTAAAAACCTGTTAGCAAATTTACTTCTTATACAAAACCTGGTTAACATAGTTGTTTAAAATAAACTTGTTTGCTTTACATATTTTTAAACTTTGATAACTTTTTCAAAAGAAACCCGAGCTTCGAGCTACAGAATTCCCAAGCTAACCCCGAGAAACTTACGAACTCGATTTACTTCGAGATAAACCTATAACAACTTCGAGCCTAACATCATCTTCCCCGATCACCATACTCTTCTTCCCCAAACCATCGAAACAACCCAGACGAGACTCAGTGCCTGTGCACGTGCACACGACACTCGACTACCTCCGTTCCTTGCCGTGGTCATCAGCAAGTCGGCGACCATCTCCTCTAACGACCTGACCACCCAGTTCCGCCTATCTCGACCGAAATCAAAAATCGAGCAATCGAAACGCTCGAACCCGAACTCGATCACCAGAAGATCGTCTCGCGTCGCCGCCCACGATCGACTGAGACCTCGTCGACCTCACCAGAGTTTCATCACGTCACGACATGTCGATACCCCCACCTGCGATCACCTCCGGCGAGCCACCATCGTCGTACGACCTTGAGAAACAACGCCATCCAAAACTGTCAGTCGAACCCTAGTTCACCTTCCCCTGGCCACCACAGTCACCTAGGAATACTCCAAGCATATTTCCCACGACCCTCGAGTCTCGAACCTCCTCCAGCCTTGATCACGGCCACTATCACCACGCTGTTCGTCGACAATTGACGAATACTCAAATTCTGATCAACTCAGAATATCTCATCATACACAAACTTTAAAATCATGAAATTACTATCTAAATTCATCATTTTACAATACGATTCTGTTTATGAAATCAAATCAAGGAATCATGAACATTGATTTTCGACTTATCTCTGATTGTTACTATAATTTACCATTTTAGAAATAAATATCCAATATAAACACTTAGACTTATTTTTAAAAATACTATTACATTCATGCAATCATCTGTTCTTCAGAGATTTTAACCTAATTTTGATTATATGTTGAGTAATTGAATTTTATTGAGGAGGATCAGAGCTTGTCATTCAACAGAGAAATAGATATGTATATATATATATACATTCACATGCACAGACAAATCTTATCAATAAACATACATCCATTTCCATTCATACACGCAAACCATATTACTAAAAATTCATCTCAATCATCAAAACATACAACCCTATTTAAAATTTTAAGTAAGATGTTTACTCACTTTGATTTTAGGAAGAAGAACAGAGCTGCTATGCTGAAACCAGATTTTGAAATTGCTAGCTGAGGCCTTCATCTTGATTCAGGTTGTATAATTTGTTTTGATGTTTATGTTGAATGATTGTTTAAGTTTTTGAATGATTTTCAATTTCAGATTTTTCTTTGTTTTGAAATGGACAAAAAATAAAATGAAGATGATGGACAAAAGGTTGTTGTACAGGCTGATGTAAAAATGAGTTACAGAGTGGTGATATTTGTACAAGTGATAATGTTATTTGTTTAAGCTGAAATGAAAGTTGTACAAGTGATATTAATGTGTTTTGTACATCATCAGATTTTTTTCTTGGCTGATGGATACATTGGTGTGCTAGCATTAATGATGTTGTAAAATATACTTATCTCTTTTGCCTTTGTTTGTACATACTTATATTTATATTTTCTTGGTTTGACTATGCTAAGTTTGATTTCGGCTGAAATGATTTGTTTGTGTTGAGATGATTCCTTGTTTTGCAAGCCTATAGATATATATTTGTTTGACTAAAGATTTTTTTATTAACAAATGGAGGCTGAAATGATATGCTGTAGTGTACTAGGGTATTGGTATTAATTGCTTTATACAACACACTTATCCTTATTTGCTTGTACATATATAATTGTAAAATCTTTTCATTTCGGGTGTAATGATATTGTTTTGGTGCTTATGTCTCCCCATATGTTTACATGCTTATATTTTTGTTTCATTCTTTTGCAATACTTTACCATATATTTGCTAAGGTCTTCTCATTGGTAAACCATTCATATATACATATTTTGTTTTCTTTCTTTTCTTTTCTTTTGCTTTGTCTTAATAATACTACTTTAAAATATAAATAAACTTTTATTTTAATTTATCTTATTTTTTCTTTTATTATTTTGTAGTCTATACTGTTTATATTATTTTGTATTGATTTATTAACATAAGATTAAGATATATATATTTACTTTATATTGTTATATCTTATATTTTATTTATTTCTTATTATCTTATAATATAGATGATTTCTATTTTTAATTAGTTGTTAAAGTTTAGCAAATGTATTTATTTGATATTTTTATAGTTTATCTTATATTTATTTCTATTTCTAGTTTAAATATTTATTATTATTTTACTTTAATATTTATTGTCTTATATTTAATTTATAAATTCAAATTATTATTAACCATCAATAATAAATTTAAAATTCACTTATTTATTTATTTATTTATTTATTTTATACTTGTGTCAATGTATATACTTTTATATTTATTTTCAAACCATTTATATTTAAGATTTTTAAATTCAAATAATTTAACACATTTTTATTTGAACTCAGGGAAACTCGCTTCAATTCATCGATACATTTCAAAATTTTAATTCAAAATTTCAATTAATTATCAATTTAAATTTAATTAAAATCCGGGGTCGTTACAGACTTCTCCCCTTAAAATAATTTCGTCCTCGAAATTCGCCAGGGAGACACAAAGATAGATGAAGAATATTTCATCAAATCAAACTGAACGTCTATTCTGCATTTGGCTTACCAATTCAGAATATCAAGAACGAATCTGTTTAATTTTTCCACAAGATACTCGGGTTATCCATATCTACAAAATACGGAGTGATATCGGTTAGTTTGAAGGGATAACTAACCGTTCGTAGAATATATAGGGATCCAAAGAATAGATAGATATATGGATACAATTCTAAAACTTTCTAGTTTAGAACTAAGGTATACCTATCAACCATAGCAAACAAAGCAACCGATTCATTCAAATAAACAATTTTGGTCCATTTGGAGTTTATGTCCCATTTTAATATATCGAATATCTTCCTGGATCCACCAGAAACCATCGAAGAATTGAGAAAAGATGCTGAAACAAAGAGATTGATAGAGAAAAGATTGTTTCCTTGTTGTTACAGAGTATTGACCATTTTAGTCGTATTCCCCTGTCCCCTATCTCATCCTCTTCTTGCACTCATACTTACTATCAGTAGATAGTAAGAGAATTTACTGAGGCATACAGACGGATATCTGAGAATTACTCATTCTAGGGTATACTTCACCCCATCTCTAATGAGCTAATTAATGTGTTATACTCCAGAGCTAAAGTTTTTACCCTTAGCTCTGATACCAATTGTAACAATCCAAAAACTCGGCCTTCAAAAATCGGCACCCGTACTTCACTTGTACTCAAAATGCCGCAGATTCAAACGCCGAATCTGGCTTGCCGGAGCTTATAACACAGTAAGTATAACAACACAGCGGAAGAAAGAAAATAGATGATATCATATACAATTCCAATGAATACAATATCCAGAATGATATACAATAATGATATCAATATGATACAACAATACCAGAGATAAATAATGATACAGCGGAAATAACACAAATTATAACTCCTAATGATTAGTCAGAGAATGACTCCAACAACTCCAACATCCAGCTTTAAACACCAACACGATGCACCAAGATAAGCAGGTGCAGACAACAACTCCGATGAAGTGAACTAGCTCCATATAATCCACTAAACCTGAATATCTGAGAAACCCAACTCTAGATTGCCCGTGTGGAAAATTGTGGGCACCCAGAGTTTAGGAAGGGAACAATAAACTCCGAGTCAGTCGTGGGACTGGTGTGAGTAACAAAAACAGTTTATCTTTAAAACAACCACAACAAAGGAAGTGGAAAATATCCACAATGCTTTTGGAAAATGAAACTACCATAAGACCTCCCACCACACACACAATGCAAACGCAGAATTGGAGGAGATTTCTTCTTATGATAGTCAACATGCTTACTACGCAAATCATTGGATTATTATTATTAGTGCATAGTGGAAAACATTTCGAAAGTATAATATTAATCTTAGCCAACATAGGCATTTCACACTATGCCTACTATAGCTACCATCTAAACAGTGGGGCACCACCATAAGTAAATGGCAGGTTCTACAACTAATACCGTACAAGGTTCATATTGGAAAATGGATTTCCAACAAATGGTCAGGCTAAGGAACTTCCTATGCCACATAGGAATGCCTCTGGCGGGACGCTCCGAGAGACAACCTGCTCTCTGCCAACACAAGGCCGGTTACCCCCTTCCCGGGTAGTAAACCTGAGATATGCCACCCCCGGTCCTTTGGGACCTTTATCCGAGCGCTCGGTAACCAACATCACACATTAATAAATATAGTGTGTCCACATGAGTAAGTATCTGGGCTCCATACCATGATACTACCCTTTTCCAAAAGGAATGGTCACACCCTAGGGGAGCTACCCCTGAAACCTTGCCGCATCTTTCCTGTTTCGACCATTACGGTCTGTGAGGCTCGATGAGGTATCGCCCACAAAGCTACGCTTTTTCACAAAGCCATGCTTTGATCAACAAATGATCATCAACACACACCAGCACTCAGCATGCCACACTACCAAATTTGGGAGTATATCACTGATAACCTTCAACTACATAACCTCTGAGCTCGTATGTCTCAAAGAAGGGTGTTAAGCTAAGAGAATGAATTCTCCGCCACCAACAGAAATGTATTTGAAAGAAATCAGCTTTATATCTCAAAGTGTAGTATCAGACATACAACCATACAAGTCTGTTTCGGTTTTGAAACAGAACCGAAGGCACTTCCGAAGAAGCCCTTGCAAATCCGGATAATTTCTAATCACGTCCGGACTTCCCATCACAAAGGGTGCTAAAATCTCTATACTGGGGATCAGCTGATGCAGAGACAATCGATGGTAATCTTTTCGTTTTCGTAAGTATCTGGTCTTCACCACCGGTCTTCAAATGCCATCCATATACGTCGTATCATTATTCGGAATGGGTTATATGAAACAAAGGTCCTCTCCCGGCTAAACCGAATAATGAGCGAATTATTTAAAAATATATGGATATTGGGATTTCAGTTAAGTCACAACTTATTACCCAAACTTTTCTTCAAATGGAACAAATTACCATTTTTATCTTTTTAAACAAAAATATTCAATTCACAAAGTTCGCCCAGTTTCACAAAGATTTATTCACAGGTTTTCAAATCGATTTCCATTTCAATTTGGATTAACTCGTTAAATCCTTAAATCAAAGATTTAACTGATAGCTTTCAAAATAATTCCATTTCGAATGTTTTAAACAAATCACCATTTTAAATCTGTTAAAAATAAACAGATTCAATTCATAGCTTTCAAAAAGAATTCACTCATAACTTGGAAAAATCATTTTTCAATTCAACTTGAAATTCCTTTAACTTAAATTGGAATTTCATTTCTTCTATGAAAGCTTCTATTATTTGAAAACAAATAGTTTTCATTTTGGAAAATCTGATTCATTTATACGAGTTAAAGTTCTTGGGTTAAATTCAACACAAAACCATACTTAAAAAAATGATTTAAATTCATATAAACACATTTTCAACATAGAATTCAATTCCTTATTTTGAATTCAAATTCAAATTAAATTATTTAAATTGACTTTATCAAGTTATTCAAAATAAGTTTTATTTTAAAAACTTCTTTTTAAAAGTTTTAACATTTAACCCAAATCCATTTCCAAAATCAATTGAAATTAAAATTTCAATTTCAAAAACATTAAATTTTAAACCATCTGTGACTTAACCTTTTTCCACGTGAAATCCATATTTGTGTGTGTATGGTGTAGTCCCGGGGATTAACACAATAGTGCAACATCATTCAATCATCATAGATCAAAACACATAGATATATAGTTGATAAGCGGTATACCTATAACGCTTATCGTTCATTCATAGATCATAGATATACATATCACAGATAATAAATTACATTATAGATAATTAATTACATTACAGATCACAACATAAATCAGGATATGTCACAAAGCATCACTTATCAGAAATATCAAACAATTCAATCATCCAATAGAATCCAAACATCCATAAGTAAGATCAGTTAATTGTCTGATTTATTCAAATCAGATTTATTACTTGTGAATTACAAATCCTGGTTAATTAACATTAATAAATTACAAACCATTTTTATTAATTATCTTTAATCATTTATTAATTAACCTTTAATAATTTAATTATCTTTTAATTAATTTTCCTTAATTAATTTATTAACCCTTAATTAATTACCATTTAATTAATTACAATAAGTGATTATCCCTAATCACCTTCATCAATTAATCTTTAATTTATTATCCTCAAATAAAATTAATTAATTTATTACAAAAATAATTATCCTTAATTAATTATAATAAGTGATTATCCCTAATCACTTATCTTAATAAATCACATTTAGTAATTAACCTTTAATTAATTACATTAATTAATTATCATTACAAATTAATCACCCTTCAATTACAATTTAATTAATCTGTAATTATTACTTAATTCAAAGATCAACTTATTACATTTTTAAAACACTTAGGAAATTAATTACATAGCTAACCTAGTATATATAATTACTTTAAAACAAAACAAATTTTAAACAATATTTTAACTTTAAAAATTAAATCATTAGAACTTGTTTTAAAACTTGCTTAAATAGTTTACTTAGAAACTTGATATCATTTCTATCGAAAACTTATTCATTTTAATTAAACTTTAAAACTTGATTTAAAGTTGTTTTGCTTTTAAACTTGAACCATTTTCCTTTGCTTTTGAAACATATTAATTTTGACATACCTTAAAACTTGTTCCTGCTTTATTTTAAAAACCTGTTAGCAAATTTACTTCTTATACAAAACCTGGTTAACATAATTGTTTAAAATAAACTTGTTTGCTTTACAAATTTTTAAACTTTGATAACTTTTTCAAAAGAAACCCGAGCTTCGAGCTACAGAATTCCCAAGCTAACTCCGAGAAACTTACGAACTCGATTTACTTCGAGATAAACCTATAACAACTTCGAGCCTAACATCATCTTCCCCGATCACCATACTCTTCTTCCCCAAACCATCGAAACAACCCAGACGAGACACAGTGCCTGTGCACGTGCACACGACACTCGACTACCTCCGTTCCTTGCCGTGGTCATCAGCAAGTCAGCGGCCATCTCCTCTAACGACCTGACCACCCAGTTCCGCCTATCTCGACCGGAATCAAAAATCGATCAATCGAAACGCTCGAACCCGAACTCGATCACCAGAAGATCATCTCACGCCGCCGCCCACGATCGACTGACACCTCGCCGACCTCACCAGAGTTGCGTCACGTCACGATATGTCGATACCCCCACCTGTGATCACCTCCGGCGAGCCACCATCGTCGTACGACCTTGAGAAACAACGCCATCCAAAACTGTCAGTCGAACCCTAGTTCGCCTTCCCCTGGCCACCACAGTCACCAAGGAATACTCCGAGCACATTTCCCACGACCCTCGAGTCTCGAACCTCCTCCAGCCTTGATCACGGCCACTATCACCACGCTGTTCGTTGATAATTGACGAATACTCAAATTCTGATCAACTCAGAATATCTCATCATACACAAACTTTAAAATCATGAAATTACTATATAAATTCATCATTTTACAATACGATTCTGTTTATGAAATCAAATCAAGGAATCATGAACATTGATTTTCGACTTATCTCTGATTGTTACTACAATTTACCATTTTAAAAATAAATATACAATATAAACACTTAGACTTATTTTTAAAAATACTATTACATTCATGCAATCATCTGTTCTTCGGAGATTTTAACCTAATTTTGATTATATGTTGAGTAATTGAATTTTATTAAGGAGGATCAGAGCCTGTCATTCAACAGAGAAATAGATATGTATATATATACATTCACATGCACAGACAAATCTTATCAATAAACATACATCCATCTCCATTCATACACGAAAACCATATTACTAAAAATTCATCTCAATCATCAAAACATACAACCCTATTTAAAATTTTAAGTAAGATGTTTACTCACTTTGATTTTAGGAAGAAGAACAGAGCTGCTATGCTGAAACCAGATTTTGAAATTGCTAGCTGAAGCCTTCATCATGATTCAGGTTGTATAATTTGTTTTGATGTTTAGGTTGAATGATTGTTTAAGTTTTTGAATAATTTTCAATTTCAGATTTTTCTTAGTTTTGAAATGGACGAAAAATAAAATGAAGGTGATGGACAAAAGGTTGTTGTACAGGCTGATGTAAAAATGAGTTACAGAGTGGTGATATTTGTACAAGTGATAATGTTATTTGTTTAAGTTGAAATGAAAGTTGTACAAGTGATATTAATGTGTTTTGTACATCATCAGATTTTTTTTCTTGGCTGATGGATACATTGGTGTGCTAGCATTAATGATGTTGTACAATATACTTATCTCTTTTGCCTTTGTTTATACATACTTATATTTATATTTGCTTGCTTTGACTATGCTAAGTTTGATTTCGGCTGAAATGATTTGTTTGTGTTGAGATGATTCCTTGTTTTGCAAGCCTATAGATATATATTTGTTTGACTAAAGATTTTTTTATTAACAAATGGAGGCTGAAATGATATGTTGTAGTGTACTAGGGTATTGGTATTAAGTGCTTTGTACAACACACTTATCCTTATTTGCTTGTACATATATATTTGTAAAATCTTTTCATTTCGGCTGTAATGATATTGTTTTGGTGCTTATGTCTCCCCATATGTTTACATGCTTATATTTTTGTTTCATTCTTTTGCAATACTTTACCATATATTTGCTAAGGTCTTCTCTTTGGTAAAGCATTCATATATACATATTTTGTTTTCTTTCTTTTCTTTTCTTTTGCTTTGTCTTAATAATACTACTTTAAAATATAAATAAACTTCTATTTTAATTTATCTTATTTTTTTCTTTTATTATTTTGTAGTCTATACTATTTATATTATTTTGTATTGACTTATTAACATAAGATTAAGATATATATATTTACTTTATATTGTTATATCTTATATTTTATTTATTTCTTATTATCTTGTACTATAGATGATTTCTCTTTTTAATTAGTTGTTAAAGTTTAGCAAATGTATTTACTTGATATTTTTATAGTTTATCTTATATTTATTTTTATTTCTAGTTTAAATATTTTTTATTATTTTACTTTAATATTTATTGTCTTATATTTAATTTATAAATTCAAATTATTATTAACCATCAATAATAAATTTAAAATTCACTTATTTATTTATTTTATACTTGTGTCAATGTATATACTTTTATATTTATTTTCAAACCATTTATATTTAAGATTTTTAAATTCAAATAATTTAACACATTTTTATTTGAACTCGGGGAAACTCGCTTCAATTCATCGATACATTTCAAAATTTTAATTCAAAAATTCAATTAATTATCAATTTAAATTTAATTAAAATCCGGGGTCGTTACATAAGTTGTCATCTACCATCTAAATATTATTAGATCACTTGCATACTTTCTAGCCGTTGATCTTCTTCAGTCTAGAGATTCTATGTTTAGTACTATTAATATATTAACTGGACAAGTTAAGGTACATGAAGTGATTTATTGATCTTCCTTAAGGTACGTGCATTATACTTAGCATGACGTGAAATGGTGGGTACGTGTGAATAATGTCTTTCGATTTGTTGATCTTCAACAAGGTCGAGATGAGATTAGGAAAAGTCCACAGGTTAGGAGTTGTATATGATAAAACCGATAAGGTGTTTTTCATCGCATGTGAGCCTATGATTTGTTGAGCATCCTCAAGGTCATAACCTTGAGGCAAACAAGTCCTAACACCCACTAGAGAAATCGAAAGATTTCTATGTTCTCTCTTAGGTTTCGAGAAACATAAAAGTCTAGCGGGAGCCTATTAGATAAATGAAATGTAACATTTAACCTATCTAATAAAATAAGAACATATGCTGTGTACAAATTATCCTAGTCTACTTAAATTAATTTTGCTACAAGATGACCAACCTAAGATTATTTTCAAAAAAATGATAAGCTCACATGACCAAACTATACTGATTGGCCAAGAGTAATTAAGATAGCACTCACATATGAACACTTATAGATGTCGATAATTGAACCTTTAAGAGAGAAACCAGCTAAGGGCACTAACATTGAGATATTAAAAGCTCATAACACTTGGGTAGCTGACTACAAAATCAATGAAGTTTTTGTTATTGTCTGCATTATACAAGCCATTGTAAAGGCAACACGAAAACATTATTGTCCATAAAATCTTCGAAAGCCTCAAAGTAATGTTTGGGAAGCAATTTTGTTCCACATGGTATGAGATTACTAAGAAATTATTCAACATGAAGGTAAGCAACGCAGTCACGTTGAGGTTTTCTTCTTGACCATGAAAGGCTTGATAGAGTTAGGGGTATTCCCTAGGGGCAATTATGTAATTTGTTACATATATCTAACTCATTGAAAAATCTTGTCCATAATAGAGGTGTTTCTTTCTATTATACACTTGATATAATGTGGTTATATTAATTAATTAATTTAATTAAAAGCATATTTAATATAAAATCCATAAATGGCATATTTTGTGATAGTAGTTACAAAGTGTTGTAACCGTGAGTAATTTATCACAATAAAACAAATATACCATTTTAAATGTTCCTAGTCAAGATGAATCGAGACTGGATATCATTGTATCCGTTGAGACTAGAGTATGTAACGCTCTCCAAATGTTGGGCAGTGTATTACCCATGACTGTTGGGGGGCACCTAGGGGTTACGCACTGATAGTTATTGGATAACTATGGAATGAATCACTCGATAGTTTTCTATTGGTTAATATAACTAAGGTCAAACAGAAAATATCGATGTGACTGATTTACACAATTCTCTCGACTTGAGAATACTATGGATCTTCAATATGAAAGCCCCGCTTTGATTATAGTCAAATCATGGCATGGCGTTCCATCGAGTGACTATAGTTGGGTCGAGTGGAAGTATTGGAAGTGAAGCACTATTCAAGAGAGGATTCGTCTCCTCAGTTATATGGGGTTAGTATTATGGTCAACTCAAGTCAACCTAAAGTCAAAGTCTCAGGCTAGAACATTTTGGTTAATAATAATAGTTATTATTGAACCAAGTACTTTGTGTTTTGACTATAAAGTTGAATGTGGATGATATTTGAATTTTGACCATTACCAAATTCCATAAGTCCTAATATGATATAGTTTTGACGAAGGGAATTGGTGAAAATAATTGTCACTATTAGGTACCGCTTATAATAAGTAGAATTTGATTTACCGAAAAGACCTATAAGCGATGAATTCAGCCAAACTGTCATACCACCTACTAAGTTACATGTGAACATTAATATTTGAATTGTTCAATTTTAATCGCTGACTGAATTCACACCTCTGGGTCGCACAACCGTAATTATGATTTCTCCGAAAACCACACAATTTAATTAGTTTGTAAAATGTTGCAAACTATTTAAATTAATTAATACTTATGAAATATTAATTATTGTTAATTTATTTGATGTTTTGAATATTGTCGTTAATTATTTTAATGCATATATAAAAGTTATATTTGCATATATTGATATGCGATATCGGTAAAATTTTAAACATGTTTTAAATAATAAAATAATTGCATAAAAGTTGTTTTCTTTTATTTGGAAAAGTTGCATATTTGGAATGTGCTTGGATCAACCATATAAACGTAAGAGGAGGAAATCAATTAATGAGATTAATTGAAATAAGAAAAAAGGGAATAAAGGAGGAAATTCTAATAGGAGAATAGGAAAAGGTTCCTTTAATTCTATTAAAAACAAAACCTCCTCATTTTTGAAGTACAGTGAATAGAACGTGACTTTCATTTTTGTTCTTTTTTCTTCCTCTTCTCTATCATTCATCTATGGATGAAACTTCATCCAAAAGAAAAAAACATCAAAACAAATTCAAATCAACATCAAACTAAATTAAAAAGGATGGTTCATTCTTCTCTTGCAAAGTGGGATGGTTATTTTTTAAAATCTAAGGAGAAGCCACAAATTAAGGTATGATGAATGGCAAGGTTTATCGGACCTAGAGAGTGATCAACCAGATCTTGGTATTCTTCTATCATTCAAGGTGTTTCTACATGGTTCATCCTAAGGTAATTATATGCGCGTATAATTCGATATTTACATGTTTATTGTATTATTATTTTGATCTATGTTTATTTATCATTTCCTTTTGATGTATGTTTATGATAGATCAACATGTCTTGAATCTCATATAACTTCTGATAAATTGTGACGCCCCACCTCTATACTCACAATAACAAAGAGTATTAAAAGTAATACTGTCTGTTATTACGAAGAATAAGGCTGGATAGGAGCGGCCATCCGTAGTTGGCCTTACACTAGTATTGGTTACCTCGATAGGAGTGATATATATTTTTCAATTTTCATCTCTTATTTATTTACACCCATCGACACACCCAATTTCCAGTATAAAACGAACTACGATGGTTCGTAATAGTTTAGGACAATATATATAATAATAACACAGATACAAAAAGAATGCGGAACACAGATAACAAAAATCTCATATATATATATAACTGATGTCAGTTACAATACATTTTGACACAATACATATGATACAACTACAACTGTCGACTCTGGAAGTTATATATACACGTACATTATCAACTAATATACATGAATACATATCAACCTATACTATGACACAACTACTCCAAAAGATGTGAAAAGTCTTCATAGCTCAAACAACAACTCAAAGCAGGAAATCTACAACCTGAAATAACTCGGGTCTGACCCGAGTATTAGATTCAAAAGAAAATAATACACGGGTCAGTCTAATTCAAACTCAGTTATTAATGCACATAAGCAATAATAATCAATATCAAATAAACGACAGTCATAGAAATCTCGTATATCCAACTCTCCTATAAGAGAATCGGATAACGGCAGATATAACACTTAACAGTGTTAAACAACAAATCAACAGACTTAAATCCTCAACAAAGATAAGTGAAAAGAATATCGATGAAGATAATTTAGA
Source organism: Allium fistulosum (assembly GCA_030737815.1). Taxonomy (NCBI): domain Eukaryota; kingdom Viridiplantae; phylum Streptophyta; class Magnoliopsida; order Asparagales; family Amaryllidaceae; genus Allium; species Allium fistulosum. The sequence continues at coordinate 76,553,229 of CM060903.1, forward strand.
AAACATCAGAATTGTCTAATTGGCAATTAACAACAAAATCCAATTATTTAAGAATAATTAGAAACTCAGAATCTAATTATCGAATAGATAATTAGACACAACAAAATGATCGATCGAAAGGAATCAAATAAAATTCTCAAATATTGAATTGAACACAAAACAATTCAAACAATTAAAATATCAATTAAAACATCAATACCGTGTGGCTGCAGTTCACGCATGCGTGCACTGCCTCACCACTATAGTGATAAAGTACACAAAAGCTTAAGGAAGCAGAAACAGATGGCATCAAACCAAATTAAATCTCGGTGTGGCTGCAGTACACGCATGCGTGCACTGCCTCGCCACTACCGTACGTCGAAACTGCAAAACCAAATCACTTACAAAATGCAGAGGTCAAGTCATTGACTCAACTCAACTGCAGCAACAAAACAGTGCAGCGATGCCCGAAAGAACAAGAATACTTATATACAAGCAGTGCAAATATCACCATGAACTGGTAATGTTACACACTACAAACTAGAATGGTGCACCCAGGAGTGCAAGGGCGATCAATATCCAACAGAGACAACTAACAATAACATGTATGCACTATAAACTGGACAGTGCAAATATAATTCCCAAGGGCAAGGCCATAATACCACTTAATTCAACCTACCAAAAGTGGAACAACACAACTCCAATCAAACTACAGAGTCCAGAGGAAGTCCAGGCCAGTTAAAAATGTATTCATGAACCAAAGAAGGCACCAGTAACAAAACTGGATGGTGTAATCTCAATAAAATGTATATAACATGAAGCAGTACTAACTTACATGGACATGAAAGCATCAAGTACACATCGAAATAAAGTGGATGGCTGTCTCAAGCAACCGCAACCATACATGTTCGAATAGAGCAAAGGAATGATAAAGTGGTCAAGACTAAGATTGAACAAAATAGTTTCAAGTGACGGCAGTATAAAGCTCCAATCAAGTGAAAATGCAAACTCAATGATGCTACACTGTTAATATGTACAAATATGCTATGTAGTGAAGCCAAAGCAAACAGAGGGATCGATATGGCAACACAGCTATGTAGTGAAGCAACCAGGCCTGACTGGTAGGTTTAGACATGAACCATAATTCAATATCGAACCAAATTACACAGGAGATCAATGCACATAACCTACATGAACCAGATCCTATATTGAACAAGTGGAAATGGCCACAACATCAATGAACCGAGAAAATATCAGCAAATGGTACAAGACTGAACCAGACAAATGCAACTGAGTTCAAGTGTATGGCACAACATGAACTCGATGCAATGTGTAACGACCCGTATTTTCACGAATCGAAAAGTTCGTTCAAATCTGGAATTTTCAACTTTTTAGGTTGTTTCAGATTTTGGGAAGAATTTTGGTTAAGTCCTAAGTCGTAGCCGACTTATGAGTCTGGGTGAGTTAAGGACTTAAAGGAGATAAGTCGTAGCTGGGCTAAGTTAGGAGGTCGAAGTTAACTCGGCAAGTATTAAGTCGTAGGTTGTAAGTCGTTGCCGAGTTAAGGGATAGACAACCTAAGTAAGTGACCGACCTAGGGATTTACGACATAAGAGCTGACCGCGTTAGGTGATAAGTCGTCTAACCAGTTAAGTCGTATCCTTTAAGTCGTAGCCTAGTTGAGTCGTGGCCGTGTTAAGGAGTGCTGTGTTAAGTCACTGTTTTAAGTCGTAGACGACTTAGTAGTTGATTCGTATACCCAGTTAGTGTCCACCGACTTAAGGGTTGTACCGAATTAACGACTCATAGAAATTGACCGACTTAAGACTTAGACGACCTAAGAGTTTCTCCGACTTAAGGTAGTTAGCGGCTTACCGGGTTAAGCGAGTTAGTGGGATAACTGACCCATAGGAGTACCGACTTATAAACGAGTTAAGGATAGGTCGGCAGGGTAATTGGGTCGGTAGGTCGTCTCCTGTGTTAAGTTGTTGAGTCATCAAACGACTTAGGACTTGGGTTTTGTGGCTGTATGATGAGTCTGAGACTTCGTTAGGTCGACCATATGATTAAGTCGTAGGTCGGTGAGACAGTTAAGTCGTAAGTCGGAAGAGGGTGTTAAGTCGGCGACGACTTAAGGAGGCGGACGGGTTAAGGTCATTTTCAGCCTATAAATACACGTCCATATCTCACTATTTTGGCACCGGTTTTTGAAGCGACGAAGTGCTGCCATTTTGAGAGCTCGACTTCTACACTTCTTCACTTCTTTTCTCCACTCTAATCTAGTGCTTCCTTCCATCCAAATCAAAGATCAAGATTGAAGATTCAAGAGCTAAAGTTGAAGATCTTCATCTTTTCAGGAGAGATTTCTTCGTTTGAAGCGGATTCGTGATAGATCAAGCTTGATCCTTCGCTGTCCAGATCTGAAGCGTTTTGATTTGAGGTTGTTTAGGTGATTTGGTGAGTGGTGATTATCTCTCACACGGATCCAAAGGAGTATATCGGATTGTTGGCTCGATTTGGTGTTAAAATAGAGATTCCCATGCATTTTCTTCATCCTATGTGTAGATCCTTATAGATCCATTGTTCATGATGATGTTACATCCATTTTATCATATGTTAACCTATGCAAGTTCATTCATCAAGTTTGTAGAGATATAATCCATGTTTTCATGCTTATTGGACTTTCAACCTTTTAATTACGAAAATGCCATTATTGTTATAATTGTCTACTTAGATCATTTTTGAATGCTTGATTGCTTGGATTGATGTTTGATTTGATTGCTTGTTATGAACTAGATGATTGATGATTAGATTTAGATCGAAGGTGATTCAAAAGCTAAGGGAAAGGCCCTTGAATTGGAAAAGCTGCTCGTGGCATATGTAGCGGGATGATGAAGCTCTTATGCATAGATTTGATGATGTGATGTTGAGATGAGGCTTTGCGAGGATGTAATGAAGCGAGGCAATCATGTGATGAAGACTTGGTCTAATCCAGACGGGATCATTCCAAGCATGTTGATAACTCGGTGATATGATTCGAGTTGAGGATAATGAATGGATATGAGAATAGTCGTCGAGGAGGATGACTAGGAGGCTTGGATAGCATCGTTGTTGAAGGTTCTAGCATGCTCTAAGCAAGAGTACGTTTGGGCAGATTCGATAGTCCCAACGGCTAACTGTTGATGGTCGAGTACTCTGGGCAGATTCGATAGTCCTAGGCACGGGCTGCGACGACGTGCGGGAGTTATGTCTAGAACCGGGGTTTCCACTAGCCCTTGACGGATGGCTGAAAGAATGTGCCGGTCATTCAATTAACGGTGATATCGAAGCAATGATAACAGTGATAGCCAGAGTCATGGATGTTTGGTTGTATCGTCATTCGAACTCAAGAGCGGTATTTTTTGGGTGCTTATCTGATTTAGGCCTTGGTACTTAGAGAACATCGCCCTTGACTCGAGTGATAGTAGCTTTACTTTAAATTGTATGCTCTGCTATGTTTACTTCTGCTTAGTGTGTGTCTGGGGGCTATCACTGTAGAATGAGGTTGGAGTGGGAGGGTTGTATTCCTATTCCTTTTCCTTTATGCTCTTTTGGTATGTTGTTAGTTGATTTACTGCTCACTAAGACTGTTGTCTGACTCAAGGCTTTATGTTTTTAATTCTTATTGCCTTGGGCTGTTCGTCCATTTTTGGGACGGACAGACTAGGTAGCAGGTGACAGGTGCTGTTCTCTTCTCACGATGCTGATATCGAAGACGAGCTAGAGGGTTGCTTATTATCTTCTTATATGTACTGGATATTCCGCTGTTTTGTATTCTCTGAGAGATATGTAGTGAGGCTTGATGTATTGACTATTTTGATGCTTGTACTCAACTATTATGGAGTTTTATATGATGTCATTTTGTTCTGTAAAGCTTCACTATACATATGTTCTATTGTATTTTGTCCATGCGCTGTGAGTGATACGATAGATTCTGTTGTTTTAAATCTTACCTTGACAATCGTCCATGGTCGCCTGGCACACTTTACAGCGCTTTATCTCTAGATTCGGTGCAGGGGTCATGGGCGGTCGTCACATTTGGTATCAGAGCATTGGTTAATCGATTTTACCCAACGCTCGCCGTCGTAACTACGTATGAGAGACGTAATTGTATTTTGATGGATGATTACTATATATAATATAGTAGCTTAGTAGAGTTTGAGTCCTTTATGCAGTTGTTTCTCTAAGGTGTTCTGATCATTCTTTTTTTATAGATATTGAGAATGAGTCGAAGAGGGAGACCAGCTGCTAGGGAAGGCCGTGCTACTGAAGAGACTGCTGACTATGCAGCCATGTTCGAAGCTATGATGACTTCGATCATGAGAAGGATACCAGTTCCGGGGGCAGCAGTTGATGTTGGAGTTCAAGTTCAAACTCCGAAACCAGTGGATTTTGCTAAGTTGTGCAAGGATTATACTGCTCTTGGAGGGAAGGTTTTCTTGGGAACAGAATCAACTATCGAAGTCCAGAGATGGATAGATGCTTGTAGAAGGATCTTTGGTGATTTGGGAATTGATGATGCAACTAAGAGGAAGTTGGCATCAAGGCAGCTTCAAGGGAGAGCCTCTGATTGGTGGAACTCTATTACCATCACTACTCCGGAGGAAGAGATTACTTGGGAGCAATTCCAAGTCAGATTTGAAGCCAAGTTCATTTCTACAGCTCAGAAGTCTGTTCTGTTCAAGAGGTTTGTGGAGCTCAAGCAAGGTGGAAGATCAGTTCTTGAGTATGTTTCTGAGTTTGAAGCTTTGTCCAAGTATGCCCGGTCATATATTGAGTCTGCTTACCAGAAGAATGAAAAGTTTGTGACCGGCTTGGATAGCTATCATGGGAGACAGTTGGTGGATCATTTGGACGACTCATTTGAGAAGCTTGTGGAGAAAGCTCTCAGGCATGAGAGTCTGTTTCCTAAGGAAGGATTTGTTGTTGCTGTGACCAGGGAAGAGTCTAAACCCCAGCAGGGTGGAAACAAGAAGAGGAAGCAGCAGCAGCAGAAGGGTAAGGATGGCCAGAAGAAGCCAAAAGGCGAGGTGACTTGCTACAATTGTCAGCAGAAGGGCCATTTCTCGAAGGATTGTAAGAATCCTAAGGTGCCGATGAAGTGTCACAACTGTGACAAGCCGGGGCATTTCAGGAAGGATTGTCCAGAACCGAGGAAGGACAAGCAGATTGTGCAAGCTTATGCTTTGGGAGCTGTTCCGTCGTCTTCGAAAGCTCCTACTGCTGAAGAGAAGGGAAAGAGTGTGGTTGTTCAAGGTACTCTTTTCCTATGTGGTATTCCAGTTAGAGTTTTGTTTGATACTGGAGCATCGCATTCGTTTGTTTGTAATGAACTAGTAGGCCGGTTAGGTTTGGAACCGGATATTGTTGATAGGCCATTGGTTGTGACTAATCCAGTTGGGGGTTCGTCTTGTTTGTGTATGTTATGCCGTGGGCTAGTTGTATCGAGTCATGGTTGCTCTTTTGTTTGTGATTGTTTTGTTCTGAACTTTGCGGGGTTCGGAATTATTTTGGGTATGGACTGGCTTAGGAAGTATGCGGCTAAGGTTGATTGTGAGAGGCTGGAGGTGACAGTCGAGAATGTGGAAGGGCGAAAGATTGTGATACGATGTAAGCATGAGGAAGGCGTCTTCATGAGCTTCATGTATTCTCTAGTAGTTCCACGGGATGGACTGTCTTTAGTGCCAATCGCAAATGGATTCGAGGATGTCTTTGACGAAGTCAAAGGGTTGCCGCCGCATAGAGAGATCGAGTTTCGTATAGATCTAGTTGAAGGAGCCAGACCTGTTGTGATGCCTCTTAGGCGAATGGCGCCTAGGGAACAGCAAGAGTTGAGGGTGCAAGTTGATGACCTTTTACAGAAAGGATTCATTCGGCGTAGTGTGTCCGAGTGGGGTGCACCAGTTGTGTTTGCAACCAAGGCAGATGGGTCGTTGAGATTGTGTGTGGATTATCGTGAGCTGAATAAGGTGACTAAGAAGAACAAGTATCCATTGCCGAGAATAGATGACTTGTTTGATCAGCTTCACGAAGCAAAGGTGTTTTCTCAGATGGATTTGGCAACGGGATTTCACCAGTTGAGAGTAGCTAAGGATAGTGTGCCGAAGACTGCTTTTAGGACACCATCCGGTTTCTTTGAGTGGCTGGTAATGCCGTTTGGATTGACTAACGCGCCAGCATATTTTGTGGATCTTATGAATAGAGTGTTCAGAGATCAGTTGAACAAGTTCGTACTTGTGTTCGTGGATGATATTCTGATTTATTCCAGAACGGAAGAAGAACACAAGACACACTTGTGAATTGTTTTGGAAATCTTGCGGAAACATCAGCTGAAGGCTAAGTTTTCGAAGTGTCACTTCTGGAAAAGTGAAGTGAGGTTCTTAGGCCATGTGATTTCTGGAAATGGAATAGCGGTTGATCCCGCTAAGGTGGCAGCAATCCAGGATTGGGTTAGACCTAAGAATGCATCAGATGTGAGAAGTTTTCTTGGATTAGCAGGATATTATCGACGGTTTATCAAAGACTTCTCCAAGGTAGCTGCACCGTTAACAGGATTGACGAAAAAGAACCAAGTGTTCAGTTGGGATGCTAAGTGTGAGCAAGCTTTCGGAATCCTGAAAGAGAGATTGACGAGTGCTCCTGTTTTGACTATCCCAAGTGGGAATGATGAGATGGTGGTTTACACCGACGCATGTGGTACTGGACTTGGAGCAGTGCTGATGCAGAAGGATAAAGTTGTTGCGTATGCCAGTCGACAACTAAAGCCGCATGAAAGGAATTACCCGACTCATGATTTGGAGTTAGCGGCAATTGTATTTGCTCTGAATATGTGGAGACATTATCTATTGGGAGTCCGATTCGAGTTGTTTACGGATCACAAGTCGTTGAAGTATCTTTTCTCCCAAAAGGATTTGAATCTTCGACAGCAACGTTGGCTAGAGTTTTTAGCATCATATGATTTTGGTATAGCTTATACTCCGGGAAAAGGTAACGCAGTGGCAGATGCGTTAAGTCGAAGACATGCAGGATTGGGAGCCATGTTTTCAGAATGGAAGAGTCTCGAATATTTAGCTGGATTTGACTTCAGGCCTAGATGTGAATTGGAACCTGAGATGTTGGCAAACTTATCGATAAGACCTTCTCTTGTGGAAAGGATTGGCGAGAGCCAAAAGCGAGATGATAAGCTTGTCAAGATTATCCGTGAATTGGAATCTGGATTGGATCCAGAAAAGGATAAAGGATTCGAGGTCAATCGAGAGGGTTGGCTTCGAAAGCAAGGACGACTAGTTGTTCCCGATATAGATGAATTGAGGAGTGAAGTTCTGAAGGAAAGTCATCACTCGAAGTTGACAATTCATCCAGGTGGAAACAAGATGTATCGGGATATGAAGAGAACCTACTATTGGGAAGGTATGAAGAAGGATGTTGGAAATTTTATTTCCAAATGTATGAACTGCCAGTTGGTAAAAGCCGAACAGAAGAAGCCAAGCGGATTGCTTCAACCATTAGAAGTTCCTACATGGAAGTGGGAACAAGTGTCGATGGATTTTATCGATGGATTGCCTAGAACCAGAACGGGAAATGAAGGGATTTGGGTCATTGTGGATCGCCTGACTAAGAGTGCACGATTCATTCCTGTTCGATCGACTAGGACTGCATCAAAGTTGGCTGAGTTGTATGTTAAGTGGATAGTTCGATTTCATGGTATTCCAAAGAGTATAGTGAGCGATCGAGACCCATTGTTCACTAGTGGATTTTGGAAGAGCTTCCAGGAAGTTTTGGGAACCGAGTTGTGTTTGAGTACAGCTTATCACCCTCAGACGGATGGTCAGACCGAGAGAGTCAACCGAGTTTTGGAAGATCTTCTTAGAGCTTGTGTTTTGGACTTCGGAGGATCATGGGAAGATCACCTTCATTTGGTGGAGTTTGCGTACAACAACAGTTACCAGTCAAGCATTGGTATGGCACCGTATGAGGCATTGTATGGAAGACCGTGTAACTCTCCGACATGTTGGTTGGAAACTGGAGAAAAGCTGATGCTTGGGCCAGAGATGATTCATCAGACTTCAGATTGTATAGAGATCATTCGGCAACGAATGAAGGCAGCCCAAGACCGTCAAAAGAGTTATGCCGATAAGCGTCGTAAGAATTTAGAATTCGACATTGGAGATATGGTTTTTGTGAAGATTTCTCCACTGAAGAATGTTATTCGATTCGGGAAGAAAGGAAAATTGACTCCGAGATTTGTTGGACCATTCCCGATTATCGAGCGAATTGGAAAGCTCGCTTACAAATTGGAGTTACCAGAGAAGATGTCGAGTGTGCACAATGTTTTTCATGTATCATATCTACGGAAGTATGTGCACGACTCGAGTACGGTAGTTTCTGCTGGTAGCTGTGAAGACTTAGAAGTTGATCTAGTCGATAGGAGACCTCGTAAGCCACTTCGTGTGGTGGAAACCGACACGAAACAGCTTAGGAGGAAGGTAGTTAAGTTGCTCAAGATACAATGGAGTGACGATGATAACGACTGTACGTGGGAGGTAGAAGAGAGGATGAAAGCAGCTCATCCTGAACTCTTCAAGGTATGGCCCTAAGGTGTCGTGTCATCTCGCGATATTGTAACTTGTTCTAATTTTAGAATTCTGTACGCTAAGCTAGGATTGGATGCATGGTTTGCTGATTGTTATGGATAGTAGGCGTACAGAATAGTTTTGATTGCTATGATTGTTTGGGATTTCGGGGGCGAAATTCCTAAGGGGGAGAGAATGTAACGACCCGTATTTCCACGAATCGAAAAGTTCGTTCAAATCTGGAATTTTCAACTTTTTAGGTTGTTTCAGATTTTGGGAAGAATTTTGGTTAAGTCCTAAGTCGTAGCCGACTTATGAGTCTGGGTGAGTTAAGGACTTAAAGGAGATAAGTCGTAGCTGGGCTAAGTTAGGAGGTCGAAGTTAACTCGGCAAGTATTAAGTCGTAGGTTGTAAGTCGTTGCCGAGTTAAGGGATAGACAACCTAAGTAAGTGACCGACCTAGGGATTTACGACATAAGAGCTGACCGCGTTAGGTGATAAGTCGTCTAACCAGTTAAGTCGTATCCTTTAAGTCGTAGCCTAGTTGAGTCGTGGCCGTGTTAAGGAGTGCTGTGTTAAGTCACTGTTTTAAGTCGTAGATGACTTAGTAGTTGAGTCGTATACCCAGTTAGTGTCCACCGACTTAAGGGTTGTACCGAATTAACGACTCATAGGAATTGACCGACTTAAGACTTAGACGACCTAAGAGTTTCTCCGACTTAAGGTAGTTAGCGGCTTACCGGGTTAAGCGAGTTAGTGGGATAACTGACCCATAGGAGTACCGACTTATAAACGAGTTAAGGATAGGTCGGCAGGGTAATTGGGTCGGTAGGTCGTCTCCTGTGTTAAGTTGTTGAGTCATCAAACGACTTAGGACTTGGGTTTTGTGGCTGTATGATGAGTCTGAGACTTCGTTAGGTCGACCATATGATTAAGTCGTAGGTCGGTGAGACAGTTAAGTCGTAAGTCGGAAGAGGGTGTTAAGTCGGCGACGACTTAAGGAGGCGGACGGGTTAAGGTCATTTTCAGCCTATAAATACACGTCCATATCTCACTATTTTGGCACCGGTTTTTGAAGCGACGAAGTGCTACCATTTTGAGAGCTCGACTTCTACACTTCTTCACTTCTTTTCTCCACTCTAATCTAGTGCTTCCTTCCATCCAAATCAAAGATCAAGATTGAAGATTCAAGAGCTAAAGTTGAAGATCTTCATCTTTTCAGGAGAGATTTCTTCGTTTGAAGCGGATTCGTGATAGATCAAGCTTGATCCTTCGCTGTCCAGATCTGAAGCGTTTTGATTTGAGGTTGTTTAGGTGATTTGGTGAGTGGTGATTATCTCTTACACGGATCCAAAGGAGTATATCGGATTGTTGGCTCGATTTGGTGTTAAAATAGAGATTCCCATGCATTTTCTTCATCCTATGTGTAGATCCTTATAGATCCATTGTTCATGATGATATTACATCCATTTTATCATATGTTAACCTATGCAAGTTCATTCATCAAGTTTGTAGAGATATAATCCATGTTTTCATGCTTATTGGACTTTCAACCTTTTAATTACGAAAATGCCATTATTGTTATAATTGTCTACTTAGATCATTTTTGAATGCTTGATTGCTTGGATTGATGTTTGATTTGATTGCTTGTTATGAACTAGATGATTGATGATTAGATTTAGATCGAAGGTGATTCAAAAGCTAAGGGAAAGGCTCTTGAATTGGAAAAGCTGCTCGTGGCATATGTAGCGGGATGATGAAGCTCTTATGCATAGATTTGATGATGTGATGTTGAGATGAGGCTTTGCGAGGATGTAATGAAGCGAGGCAATCATGTGATGAAGACTTGGTCTAATCCAGACGGGATCATTCCAAGCATGTTGATAACTCGGTGATATGATTCGAGTTGAGGATAATGAATGGATATGAGAATAGTCGTCGAGGAGGATGACTAGGAGGCTTGGATAGCATCGTTGTTGAAGGTTCTAGCATGCTCTAAGCAAGAGTACGTTTGGGCAGATTCGATAGTCCCAACGGCTAACTGTTGATGGTCGAGTACTCTGGGCAGATTCGATAGTCCTAGGCACGGGCTGCGACGACGTGCGGGAGTTATGTCTAGAACCGGGGTTTCCACTAGCCCTTGACGGACGGCTGAAAGAATGTGCCGGTCATTCAATTAACGGTGATATCGAAGCAATGATAACAGTGATAGCCAGAGTCATGGATGTTTGGTTGTATCGTCATTCGAACTCAAGAGCGGTATTTTCTGGGTGCTTATCTGATTTAGGCCTTGGTACTTAGAGAACATCGCCCTTGACTCGAGTGATAGTAGCTTTACTTTAAGTTGTATGCTCTGCTATGTTTACTTCTGCTTAGTGTGTGTCTGGGGGCTATCACTGTAGAATGAGGTTGGAGTGGGAGGGTTGTATTCCTATTCCTTTTCCTTTATGCTCTTTTGGTATGTTGTTAGTTGATTTACTGCTCACTAAGACTGTTGTCTGACTCAAGGCTTTATGTTTTTAATTCTTATTGCCTTGGGCTGTTCGTCCATTTTTGGGACGGGCAGACTAGGTAGCAGGTGACAGGTGCTGTTCTCTTCTCACGATGCTGATATCGAAGACGAGCTAGAGGGTTGCTTATTATCTTCTTATATGTACTGGATATTCCGCTGTTTTGTATTCTCTGAGAGATATGTAGTGAGGCTTGATGTATTGACTATTTTGATGCTTATACTCAACTATTATGGAGTTTTATATGATGTCATTTTGTTCTGTAAAGCTTCACTATACATATGTTCTATTGTATTTTGTCCATGCGCTGTGAGTGATACGATAGATTCTGTTGTTTTAAATCTTACCTTGACAATCGTCCATGGTCGCCTGGCACACTTTACAGCGCTTTATCTCTAGATTCGGTGCAGGGGTCATGGGCGGTCGTCACACAATGCAACTACATGATGGCCAGACCATATTAGTGTGATAACAAGTACAAGCTCCACCAAGTCAAGTGGATAACCAGAGTGGCAATGCATACTACAGATCAGGGTAACATGAATGTATAATCAGACATGTATAAAATTAATTTACAGGGATATAATACTAACAATGTACATAGTGGCCATTATATCTACCCCAAACTTCGATGCATTTACATGAAGGCGGTGCTGAAGTCAGGTAATGGTAAAGTCAAAGCCCAAAGTGAACAATGCAAGCAAAGACAAATGAACACAGTCGAAAGTGCTACCAAAAACAGTGAATAGTATGGCAAAAGTTGAACAGGATCGACATCACAAAATCAAGTTCGATGTCGAAGACAACTGCAGATCAAAGTCAAATGCAAATCAGACCGAAGTCATCAATTCAATATCACAGAATTGGTCAAAATCAAGCGAAATCAACTGTGCCCTGATAACCAAGAAAACAAGAAACAGTCGAACAATTTCATATCAATAGCAAAATACAAACAAGCCAAAGTCACATAAGAGATTCTCCTAGCAACATAAATTTCCAAACGAAATCGAACGGCTAACAACAAACTCAGAAAAACATATACGAACGAAAAACCAGGGGATTCAAACCCAAAACACGAAATGCAGAATTTAATTAGATGTGAGTATAGATTTACTCACCTATGTCGAAGAGCACGAATTGGATTCGAAGCCGTGGCACTCGAGAATCAAGCGGAGACAAACCCTAGCAGCCTTCGCAAAATCGAAGAGATGATCATCTACCAGAGCAAAGAAATCAAATTTGATCGAGTCTTTGAAGTCGCAACTTTGCAATTTCACGAAAACCCTAAGATCTGATCGAACGAAGAAAAGGGACGAGCCGCTATTTATTATTCTCGTTTGTTTTTCCTAGGGTTTTTGAGAATGAATCAAATCCAATGAAATGAGGAACGGGTCCTTAATTTAGCTAATGCAACTCCAAAATAAAAAGGAACTTGGGCCCAGATTGCATTTTAAAGCCCACTCAACATTCAACTAATTTTCAAAAGAATTTAAACCGGGTTTTAAAAACTTCAAATAGCAATTAGCTAGCAATTTAATCGATTAATGACGAAGATAAATTAACAGCAAAACCCCGGGTTGTTACATAAATTGTCATCATTCTCTGTGTTGTTTGGATCTGTAATTTCTTATCACAAATTTCTTTTTCATGGCTACTTAGCCATTTTCTTTCATGTAATATTCTTTTATGCAATGTTAATTCATGCTCTTTTCTATTACATGCTCTCTTTCTTTTCATGTTAGTAGTGTAGATCTTTTTATTTATGCAAGTAGATTAGTTTTTATTTTATTTTAATTAGCTCTCTTACTACTTTGCTATCATTTTTTCTTATTTTTATTTCGTGTTGAATGCTACATTTGTTGAAATGATAACAAATATGAGAGGCTAAATCCCTTCAATTTAAGGGTAATGATAATCATATAAATTCAACATTTCGATAATTTTTGATCTTGTTTTGTGCTTAATGGAAATGTATGATGTGGTTAAACTTTGTTGTTTTAGATTTGAATTTGATAGCCTATGTTGTTGACACCAAATAGGCTATGCTTAAACAAACAAAAACATAAATTATCTCTTCATCTACATATGATTATGGCAATGGGTGAATTTTAAAATCAAAATTTGATGGTCTATATTTCTAATCAATAGTTAATAGTTCATGCTTATAATAGATTTTATTTTCAAGTTCATTGTCATTTCATGAAGGTTAAGAAGTGGTTTAATGGGTGAGTTATAGTTTGATGGTTTATATTGGGCTAATTAATAGCATAAATTTTCCATACTTATGACAAACACATCAATTAAATTCACTGACCAAAAAAGAGAGAACATAATTTCATGTTGTGTTGATTTATGTGATCATGAGAAGGGATTTTCCTCTAAATTGCCTTCAAACTCTCATATTTTCATCCATTTTCTTTTGCTAGTTTATTTACATTTTTTAGCTTAAAAACATCTCAAAATCTTGGTTTAATTTGATTGAATAGAATTTTATATCTAAACAATTCCTTGCGGATCGACCCGTACTCGCCACGTACTAAAATTGTATGCCGTGCGCTTGCGGTAGGTTTTAATTTAAATTCGATCGTATATTTTCTAATCTGATAGAAATTTAGGCGTCAAATAGATGGCGTAGCCTGCCTTGCTTAGAAAGTTTGCTGAGTTAGAGCAGGGAGAGATGTCCATGTTGGAGTATGCTAGAAGGTTTTAGGAGTTGGCTAGGTATGGACTTGCCACTGTGGATACTTTGATGAAGAGAAACGAGAAGTTTATCAGGGGATTAAAGCCTGAGTTAGCAAGGGCTACATTACCTCATATTAGGGATCCTTGTTATGTTGCAGTAGAGATGGCGGTTAAACATAAGGAGATACTTTCTTCTCTGGAGAAGAATAAGACGAAGGAGGTCTAGGTAGGGCAGAGTCAGAAAAGGAAGTTCTTTCATAAGAAGGGTGCTCAGAAGGGTGGAGCCGCAAAGAAAGGAAAGTTTGAAGTTGTTTACTTCAAGTGCGACAAGAAGAGGCATTTCGCTAATGGGTGTCGTACTGGAAAGATGAAGGAAGTGATCGGGAAGAAGAACATCAGATGCTTCAATTGTGATCAAATAGGTCATTATAAGAATCAATGTTAAGAACCTGCTAAGGATGGAAGGGGCAAAGTGTATGCATTGGAACCTGCTACTTCGAAGCCAACAGCGCATGAGAAAGGGAAAGCAGTGTTGGGAGGTACGCTTCAGATTAATGGTATGTCTGTTAGCATTATGTTCGATACTGGTGCATCGCATTCTTTTGTATCTCGTAGGATAGGTCATACCTTTGTTTGCAGTTTGCATGTGTTTGACTTTGTAAGGTTCTGAATTATTTTGGATATGGATTGGTTAAGTAAGTATGATGCTAGGATATTTTGCCATAATAGGAAAATATCACTTAGACACCCTGAGTGTATTGATCGGATTGTATATACCGTAGAAAACCCTAGTTGTGAGGTAAATGCTTTGGTGGTTGTTGTGGAGGTAGAGGATGAGTTGAATCACGTTTTCGTGGTTAGATTTCGGATAGATTTGGTGCCTGGAGCAGAACTAGTGAGTAGGCCACCAAGTAGGATGACACCTACAGAGATGAGAGAGTAGAAGGTGCAGTTAGTGGATCCGGAAGGAAAGAATTTTATCAGACCTAGTATTTCACCTTGTGGAGCAGCCACAGTGTTTGCCAAGAAGCTAGATGGATCGTTGAGGTTATGTATCGATTATCGTAAGTTGAATGAGAAGACGATAAAGAATCGATATCCGTTTCCTAGAATTGATGATTTGTTCGATCAGTTGAGTAGAGCCAAGGTATTTTATCAGTTGGATTTGGCAATAGGTTTTCATTAACTTAGAGTAGCAGAGGATAGTATACTTTTAACGGCGTTTAGGACAAGATACGAATTGTACGAATGGTTAGTTATGATGTTCGGACTAACTAATGCACCGGCACTCTTTGTGGATTTGATGAACCGAGTTTTTCGAGAACTTGGATAGATTCTTTTATAGATGATATTTTGATATACTCTAGGAATGAGAAGGAGCATGAAGTTCATCTTAGAATTGTGCTTGAGACGCTGAGGAAGAATCAACTGAAGGCGAAGTTTTCAAAGTGTCATTTATGGAAGAAGGAAGTGAAGTTTCTTAGTCATGTAGTCTTAGAGAAAGGGTCGTCTGTCGATCTGACTAAGATTGAAGCAGTGAATAGTTGGAAGAGACCCGAGATAGTGACTGAGATAAAGAGTTTTCTTGGATTGGCTGGATATTATCGGAGGTTCATAAAGGATTTTTCGTGGATAGCAGCACCGATGACCAAGCTAACGCAAAAGGATGTAAAGTTTGTGTGGACCGATAAGTGTGAGGAAGCATTCCAGAGCTTGAAACACTTATTGACCCATGCAATTGTATTAGTTGTTCCAGAGGGGAATCAGGATTTGGTAGTTTATACGGATCCGTGTGGAACTGGATTAGGAGCTGTGTTAATGTAGAGAGGTAAAGTAATTGCCTATGCTTCTTAACAGCTTAGACCGCATGAGGTTAGATATCCAACACATGATTTGGAATTAGCTGCAGTGATATTTGCATTGAAGGTGTGGAGACATTATCTTCTGGGAGAGCGATTTGATTTAGATACGGATCATAAGTCGTTTAAGTATTTGTTCTCTCAGAAGGAGCTGAACATGAGACAACAAAGACAGTTAGAGTTTATTGCTTCTTATGACTTTGGAATTGAGTACACAACAGGGAAAGGTAATAAGGTTGAAGATGCGCTTAGCAGAAAGAATCAGAATGTAGTGTTGGCAATGATAGCAGAGTGGAAGGATTTGGAAGCGTTGTCGACTTGCAGATTGCAGTGGAGATCTGAAGTTAGGTCTAATGGAGGATCTGTTGTCTTGTTTAGAAGTTTGACCAGTTATGATCGAAAAGATTGCTTCTAAACAGGAGGGGGATCTAGTATTAGTTGAATGAATCAAGAAGTTAAGGGATGGAACGAAGAGTGATGACTTAAACAATTTTAGTCTTAACCATAATGGGTGGTTGAGAAAGAAAGGTAGGTTATGTGTTCCAAATATGGGAGACATAAGGAAGGAAGTTTTGGTGGAATGCCATCATTCGAAGTTCACTATTCATCTAGAAGGAACTAAGATGTATCAGGACATGAAGAGAAGTTTCTTTAGGGAATGTATGAAGAGGGATGTTGGCTTATGGGTGAAGCAGTGTTTGAACTGTCAACAGGTAAAAGCCAAACATCAGAAGCCAAATGGGTTGCTTCATCCATTGGATATCCCGGTATGGAAGTGAGATTCTATTTATATGGATTTTATAGATGGGTTGCCAAGATCTAGTAGAGGAAATGAAAGTATATGGGTCATAATGGATAGACTGACCAAAAGTGCCCATTTCATTCCAGTTAAGTCAACTAGGATGGCGCCAGTTTTGACTAAGTAATTTATGAAGAATGTGGTTAGACTGCATGGAATTCTTAGTAGTATAGTAAGTGATAGAGATTCCTAGTTCACCAGCGAGTTCTGGAAGAGTCTACAGGAGATTTTTGGAACCAAGCTCAAAATGAGTATCGCTTACCATCCACAGACCGATGGGAAAACAGAAAGAGTTAACAAAGTCTTGGAGGATTTGTTACGAGCTTGTGTGTTAGATTTTGGAGGATCATGGGAAGACCATCTACACTTAGTCGAGTTTTCATATAACAACAGTTATCATACTAGTATAGGGATGGCAGCGTTTGAAGCTTTGTATGGAAGGCCACACAAACCTACAGTTTGTTGGTTAGAGACCTGGGATAGGTTGGTTCTTGGTCCAGATTTAGTAAGAAAAGCTGCTGAGAAGATTGAGTTGATTCGAGCTAGAATGAAGGAGGCTCAGTTTAGGCAGAAGAGTTATGTGGATAGAAGATGGAAAGACTTAGAGTTCTCCGTTAGAGATCATGTTTTTATTAAGGTGTCACCGATGAAGGGTGTGATTAGATTCGGGAAATCAGGAAAGTTGGCACCGAGATTCGTAAGACCTTTTCCTATTGTAGAGAGGATCGGGAAACTCGCATATAGAATAGAGTTACTGAATAATTTGGCAGGAGTCCACGATGTTTTCCATGTTTCTCATCTAGGGAAGTGTGTTAGAGACCCGGAGACTGTTATAGCACCAACTGTGTTAGCTGATTTGGTTGTAGAACTGGACTTGACTATAGTTAGAAAGCCGATTCATATAGCCACGAGAGATGAGAAGTGGCTAAGGAACAAGACAGTTAGGTAAGTGAAAGTCTAGTAGAGTGACGATGAGAGAGATTGTGCTTGGGAGACTGAGAGTAGGACTAGAGACGCTTATCCTGATTTGTTTGATGGAATGTTTTACCTTTATGATTGATTTGTTGAGTACCTTATCGTAATTTCGACGATGAAATTCTTTAAGGAAGGGAGTCTATAATGATCCTAATTTTTAGTATCATTATTTAGGATATTTAATTAGCTAAATTAAATAAAATGATGTGATAATTAAGGGATTGAGATTTATGATTAATAAGGGGTAGCCGTGCCATATAAAAATGAACTAAAGAATAAAAATGTTAAGGCAAATAGATAAGGGGCAATATAGGAATAAGACACTTACATTACCCTAAACCCTTAACCCATCGTCTCACATCCATTCTAAATTCAAAAACCAAAAATACAAGCTAGAGGTCGGCCACCATTAGGAAAAGCAAAGAGAAGATTTCAAGAGGAAAGGCTTAAGCAACTTAATCAAGATCAAATCTCAAATCCTTAATTCCAAAGCTAAGGTGAATAATGACTACATCTCATTTTTCTAATTGTTTTCCATTTTAAGGATAATTCGAATTTATTTGCAATGTTATGCCATGATTTTGAAGGATAAAATGTTTATATATACTTATTGAAGATTTATGATTGTTCATATAGATTTTATGATATGTTTTAATGTAAAAACCCTATTTAATGACATCCAAATGCCTTGCGTTTTAAGATTTAGATCAGAAATGATATTTTAAAGATGGGTTTCAATTTTCATAATTTGCTGAATTTATGTGGATTTTATATTAATTTTCTAGTGTAGAAAATGATTATTTGGGTTCTAAATTATTTATGGCTAAATAATTAATATTTTGGGTATGGAATTAATATATATTAGAAAACATGTTAAAAATGATTTTCTGGAATTTTTGTAGAATTTTCCTAAGTGTTTTAATAGATATATTAAATTATTCAAGGTATGAGACTTAAATGTTTTATATATTTATAAAAGGAGAAAGGATATTTTGTAAATAAATTAAGTGGTTTATCTCTGAAATATTGGCAACACTTTTAGAGAAGAAAATTAGCAACCAATCATATTTTGACAAATAAGGTAGGTTAGTTGAAAAGTTTACTTTAAATAGATAAAAATCAGTTTATACATGCTTTTTACATGTTTCGCCACTTTCGGTACTTTGCATCCGACTTAGATGGCTTTCGACTAAGTTCCTCTGCCTTTATTGCCATCAAAACCAATGCACATAGTATAAATAACTTATACAGAGTGAATTGGACTAGGGCGAAAGTTACTGGGTCGAGACCATAGGTTCCAATGGGGTCGAAGCATGACTTTGTTTTAAATTGAAAATGCACCTGCTGAAGGAAGTGCTTTCGATTTGTTTGGCTTTCGGCCGAGTCAAATGTTTTAAAGTAATGGTTTCAGTTAGATTGCGCCTTTTGTTTTAAGTAAATGCTTTCGAATGGGGTCGAAACCCCTAGCTGCCGCTTTTCCTACCTTTCGTAGTTAATGGTTTCGGAAGGTATACATTGTTTTTAAAACTTGGCCACTTCTCCAATGCTTTCGAAAGGGTTGGTTTCGACACCATCACTTCTTTATTTAGGAATTGTTTTCGAAAGGAATGCTTTCGACTTAAATGGTTTTAGTGACCATTTTGCTCTGTTGAAGGTAGAACCCAAATGGTTTCGAAGGAGATGATTTTTAATGGTTTCGGAAGGTGTTTCCACATGTTTTAAATTGAACCCAAATGCTTTCGAAAGGTTTGAAGTTTATAAAGGTGTTTATGCTTTCGAAAGGTTCAAAGAATGGTTTCGAAGGGGTGGTTCCCCAATGATTTCGAAAGGTTTGAAAGGAAAGGTTTTCCAATGTTTTCGAAATGCAATGTTTGAGTGTTTTAAAGATAGGATGTATGGTTTTAAAGCTTTCGAAGGAAAGGTTAAAAATCAATGGTTTTTGAAAGTTTTATATGAATGGTTTCGAAAGGAATGTTTTGGCTTTTCGGCCTAGGTAATAAAGAAGGGTTTTACTTGGTTTTGAAAGGGGCACTTTCAATGGATTCGAGGGTCTTTTCAAAGGTTTAAATGTTTCCATCAACAATGATTTTGTAAAGTGTGTGCGTGTGTGTGTATGACATGGCAATGTGACTCTGAGTAAAACATATAGTAGGTGTATTTTCCTTGTTTAAGTTTGGTTTAAAGGTTTTAAATCAATTTGAGATGAAAAGCTTTTCAAGGAAAATTTTGGGAAGATTACCCTAAGTAAAATGACTCAGATATTAGAATACCAGATGGGACTGATATAGGGTTGCACCCTATACATTAGCTATTAGCCCCAGCTAATTTTTTCTAAAATTCTAGTGTGTAAGGCTTTGTCATAGGTAAGACTAAATTGATAATTACACACAATAGGGAATATATATTTGTATATAGATAGGTTATTGGTGAGCCCGCAAAACCATTAGGATCAGGTAACCCTGGGAGATGATAAGTTAGGGACAGACCGTCCAGAAGAGGAGTATCTAACAGGTGTTAGATTATTATATTTATATTGTCCGGTAGGCACGAGTCAGCCAAAGGTTAGTAGTTAGCCAAACAAAACTATATTATTCGGGTAGATAGTTCATTTATTACCTGATATGTATGTTTACATGATAATGCTTTACAGTTTTAACCAGTTTTGGTTGTAGGAGATGATTTGCAAAAGATATGTTTTAAAAGGATATTAGTGAGGGGAAACCCGTTCTGCTAAGTAGCGTGGTCTCACTTAATATCAAATAACCGAGATGTTTAGTATTATTCATACCAGGCTTTATTTCTGACTCGAAGTTTATGTTTTTCCCCTTAAACTCTAGGGTGCTTAAAATTGATTTGTGTAGGTTGAGGGTTCAGGTTTACAGGTTTTTAGTAGGTTGGTGAATAAAGCTTCCGGAGATGAGCAGGTGGTTGATGGATAGCTATTTAGGAGTTGCAGTTTTATTTTGTTTATTCCACTGTGTTGTATTAAGTCAATTATGACTATATAGTACTCTGATCAACCAAGGGGGCATCTTCGTATGTCGCACTTGGCGTATTTATGTAATAATTATATTTTTTCAGAACCTGAGAAACGAATGGGATTATGTAACTTAGATATGAAAATTTGTTTTGGAATGTAATGAAAAGTGTTGCCTTTAAAATCTGTGATTTTATTTCATTTTGAAGTGCTTTTGATATTATGGATACCATTAACATTACCGTATTTGGTTACCGGAAGTTAATACTATGGATGACTGCAGTATCTGTAACGCTTAGCTTCGGGCATCTAGATAGCGGATGTTACATCCATAGTGCACCTGCATGTAACCTGTTAGCAATAAATAATGCAAGTGAGATTTCTATTACTCGAGCAAGGCAAACAAGGAAGCGTAGAGCTGAAGTTAATAATGTTAAAATAAGTTCTTCAAATGATAAAGTCGTAATTCATAATCCTGCGTTGGACCAGTTCACTTATCATATTAAATCCAAGGCAGTAAAACTTAAGAAATCAAAAACGAGCTCCACTACTCCAAGCAACTCGGAGGCTAGAAGCAAGAAAGTTATTTAATGTTGATTCTAGTATGGAATGTGAGCGGTCTCAATTCCCCAAATAGGAAACAAGACGTTAAACAATACATTGTTTCCCTCTAGGTTGATTTTTTAGGTTTGGTTGAACATAAGTCATCTAGTGTTAATATCAAAAGAATATGAAACTCTTTAAGTGAAGATTGGGAGGTCGTACACAATAACGATCAAGATAGTAGAGGTAGAATTCTACTTATGTAGAATAAAAACATGTGGATGACTTAAACAAAATCTATGTCAGAGCAACATATTAGTTGCGACTTAACCAATAAGGGAGGCTTCAAACGTCTTATTTTAATCATTTATGCAAGATATCACTCAAATGAAAGAGAGCAAGTTTAGAGGAGCTTGTCTTATGTTGTCGTACATTCCAACTTGCCATGGCTCCTGGCGGGTGATTTTAACTACATATTAAACAATAATGAGAAAGTGTCATCAGGAAATTCTCTAAGCACAAATTTCGTAATAGTGTATTATTATCGGATTTCAAATTTCGTAGTGTTTGGAGTTATCGTTTGGTCGTATGGTATATAAACGCGTTGAATTTAATATCAAAAATTCAATATAATAATAAGGTCCAAAAAGCTATCTTCTCCATACAATCGAATTAGGACTCAAAACCTTTTCCATTGCATTCGTGATAGGGGTATAACATTATAAATGCCTAGCGGCACGCCTCGATAGGGTATTGGGATTTGAAGTCACATTAAAACGAGATATTTTCAAAAAAATTTAAATTTAAAATCAAATCAACGGACAAAAACCTTTTACGTCCATCAGCCGCCCTAGTCTATATACGAGACTTCCCGTACATCAAGCCATCGTCCTCACTTGATTTAAAATCGTGTATACCATCTCCTCCTTTCTTCTTCATTCGAACCCAGCACAAAAAAAAGAATCGCTCCTTCCAAACCGAAATCGACATTCCCTTTCTCCCTTCTTCCAGTTTGAACGAATTCAAAATCATGAGCAAATCTCCCTTCTTCTTTATCTTTTCGTTAAAATAAATAAATAAATAAATAAATAAATAACCACGCGATCGAAATCGATCGTGACTCGCTTGGAAACCACACGCAAAGGGGGGAGGCTTGGAGCTTGCAAGCGAAGTGGAATGAGGCGCGATCGCCGTGAGGGGAGGCACGAGTAGTCTAGGTCACGGGCTAGGTTTTACGAACGACGATGAGGCGTCGAAGATTGCCGAGCAAATGAGGGTAGCTCGTGAATGTGGTTGATGCTCTCGTGCAGGAGTTGAAGGCTGAGGTCGGCTGCGCGTATGCATACACGATGGATTGTGGTCGCATTAGCATCCAAGGGGTCACGCTTGGGCTTTTCGCGATGCAGTGAGGTCGAGGGGGAGAGGTTGCAGCCTGGGGTTGATGTTAGCGTGGATTAAGGTATATTTACTTAATTGTGTTAGTTAATTTAATTTATTAAATAGAAATTTATTGCTTTGATTTAATCGAATGTTAATAAATTCATAATGCATTTTTACGAGGTAAAAAATTGCATGAGATGGATAGATTCGTAAGGCTATAGGCTACAAGCTGGAATTTTAAATTTAAATCGAACGTTGTTCGATTCAAATAAAATCAAGGTGAGTAAATCTCACTCTTTTTGGATTGCTAGATATAAATTTTAAATAGTTAAAATTAATTCTGGATGTTTGGTTGAATTAATTACCCGTTGAATGATATATTATAAATATATATAGTGGTTTATATATATAGTATTTGGAGTGATATTCCCGCACATTATAGCGGATGAGACCCTATGCGCACCGCATAATAGCGGATGATCCTATATACCACGATATCCCCCTCGAAGTGGGATTGGTATTATATTATGTTATATTAACATCTGTGGATGCAGGGAAATAGGTTGGAGGGATCCAACTGGATTCCTCAAATATATGTTTATTTCTCATATATAGTGATGTATGATTTGTGTGGAATAATCTATTGTAGATTATTGTAGTGATTGAAATTATTGGATGCTTTTGTAGCACTGGCTTGAATTTTGAAAATTTATATACTATAAATATATTTTTTAAATGTATGGAATTAAAGGAAAATTTGATATAAAACTATATATATTGGAACTGGAGTTATTTAAAGAAAATGAATTAGAAAATATATTTGATTTTTGGTTATACTTAACTATTGTGAATTTTTAAACGGAGATTTTAAAAATGACTTATATAAAAGAATTTATAAATGGTATCTGGGAATATGAAAAGGAGTTAAAATCAATGTTAAAAATAGATTGGAAGTATAAATGGAATTTGTAAGAAATGAATTTATATAATGAAATTTTATAAACAAGATTTGTTTTATAAACAAGTAAAACTCAAAGGAGTTTATAAAATTATAAACGATGTTTATAAATAAGGAAAATGATGGTCAGTTGATAAATTGAAAATATAGATTTACGATGTGAATTTATATCGAGTTATGGAAATCGTTGGGAAAGAAATAGTGGAATCTATTTTTGAATATGAGAAGGGTGATAAAATTGAGATATAATCAATGTGATACGAATCGAGAAGGATTTATAAACTGGACTTAGCAATATTGGATTTTTAAAATAGATTTTTGTCAAGAAGTTAAAAGCTCGTAAAAAATGGGATTTTTAATTACTATGCTATATAATTTAAACTATTATTAAGATTTAGTATATTCTAAAAAGTTAGTTATTCTAATATTTAATATTTATCGAAATAAATTCTAATTTTATAAATCAGCTTTGTAAAATAATTAGTTATTTAAAAATGATTTGGAAATGAGTTATCGATGTTATCTAAAATGTCTAGATATTTTAAATTTACTTAAACATATTTTAAAATAAACTATTATCCTTTAAAATACTTATTTTGTATATATAGTTTTAAAAGATGGGAATTATTTATAAATCCTCTCGAGATTGCGAACGAAGTTATTTAACGGGTGGGATTTTATAAAGGGAAAATCTTATAATAAAATTCTTGGAACTTTTAAGGGAGGTCCTAAAATATTAAAAATAAGAACTTCGGGGTTGAATCTAAAGTCATAGAGAAGCTATAGATAAATAGAATGGATTATAAGTAGATATGAATCAAATTTGAAAAGGGAATTAATGTAAATTTCGAAGACCTATGGAATAAGTTGCGAAACAACCTCTTAAGTATTGATATTTGAAGGATTTTGGAAGACAAAACTTACAATATTTTCCTAAGTATAGAAAAGTGGAATTTGGAAATATTTCTAAGTGTCGAAATGTGTGGAAATATCCTGTTACGGATTTGAGTATTTGAAAAAAATTGTTTTCAAATGTTGGAAGGAACTGATATATCTTTAAAGATATTTTGAAAGTAAATATTTTGGAAAAATTTATAATAAGGCCAGATGATTTCTTATGGATGTTTTATTGATAGTTAAATAACTGACTATCAATATTGGCCAATTTCGTGAATCATTTTGAAGAGACCGGGATCAGATTTAATTATCCGAAAACCACTTCGATCCGGTTTGAACGTAATGAATGAATAATGTGAAGATGATGAAGACGGTGATTAGATTTGTCCAGACCCAGGACAACTTGTATGGATGAATGCTATCATAACATCTTCATTGGAGGACGATGAGCATTTTAAGTAAAATTGTTCTTGGAAGGTAACACTTATCCTCGAACCTCATCAACCGGAAATGACTAAAACAGAGGATGCAACAAGGCTAAGTGGGTCGCACCCAAGTAGGGTATGTTATCACTTTTCTAGATGTCCTCGGAACCCTATTTATCTTAGATTTGGGTATACATGAAAGAAGAAGCGCTCGATGGTAAGGGTGGGAACACCCGGGGTGATAATATATTCGGTCTATCCAGGTTAGGGGTAGGCCGGTCTTGTGTAGCAGGGGATCCCGACGTGGTCCTTGGTACATTGTTCTAAAGGTGTACTGTGATGGGCAGTACCCCAGTGGCCCAGTCATTCGTTGGAATCCATTCTCCAATACGAGCTTACGGTTTTGTTTGTAGAACCTAGTATGATGGAATTTAATTAATGTAACAATTTTAGCTATTTGAATAAGTATTTGTGTTTAGACGCTATCATAATATCACTGGATTTTCTATAAAATGTTTTGGTTATCGTAAGGGAAAAACCCGTTGTGTTTATGTGTGATGCGGTCTTACGAGATACCTTTGTTTTTCAAAGGATTTTGATAACTCTAATAATTCAAATTGAGTGTGTTTTCTCACGTTGGTTTTCCAGACTGACTCGGGTGTTATTTTATTATAATGCTCGGGTCAGACCGAATATTACAGATTCGGGATAAGATGCCATGGAGCTCAAGAGACATGTCGGATGACAAGGCGTACTTTCGTACTTGAGTATTATTCCACTGTGTAAGGACAAGTTATTAAACTGTCCTGATTGATGTATTGATTGTTGTACTCTGATGGTTGTAAGTATATAGCAGTTACAGATTTCTTGTATTTAAATTCTGTTATTATATATTATATTTTGTTCCGCTGCGATTGTGAGACTCTGATGTTGTTGTTTTCTATTTTCTTCTTCTATCTTTCTTCTTCTTACCCTAAAGATTCGTATTTCCGTTCAATTTGAGTTGAACTGAAGTGAAATATTGTCGACTCAAAGGGGTACGGATTTGCGGGCCTTTACAGAAGACGTGGTGACAACTTTAGTCTCCACAGTAGATTAGGTAGAGTTCATGGAAATTTTGAAACCCTTTCGCTTTTCCCGTATCTACATGTGTCAGTGCTAAATCACTTTATGAGTGATCATGCTCTGCTACATGTTAGATTTTCTATGGATAATTTGCAAGATAAGTTTCAACCCTTCAAATTTAATAATTCATGACCATATTTAAGTAGTTATCACGAAGCCATATAGAGGTGTTTTACCACTATTATTCAAGGTAATCCAGTCTATAGCTTCATTTAGAAGCTGAAACAAATTAAAACTTGTTTAAAAGGTTGGTCCCGTAGAGAACAGAGCATCAGGAAGTAATGCAACGAACTTAGAGAGTGTAATAGCCTTCATATACCAACTGTTACTAGAATACTCACTATGTCAAGACTTACTATAGTCATACAATTCAACCATTTTCTAGCTCCAATCAATATTAAATGAGGAGGCAGTAGAAACACAACAAAAAAAATTAAAATAGGATGGCTTACTCAAAGGGACCAGCCTACAAAAATTTTCCACTCAAAAATGACTTCGAGAAAAACCAAAACTCAACTTCAAATTATTTTAGACAGTAATGGTCAACAAGTGGATGATCCTCTAAAAGGAGGCAATTCAATTTTACACGAGTCTGTACAACGAAGATTCTTATAGGAATATATCTATATGGACTCGAATTTTATTTGTAAATAAATTATATCAATGCGTTCTCAAAGGAAACTACTTTTACCAATTGATCTAGAGGGATTAAAGAGCACTACATTTCAGATAGACGATAATAGCAGCTCAGGGGCAGACGACCTCAATGCAAAGTTTTATAAGTATCAATGGGAAAAAATTAAAAGGGAACTCCTAACTATCTGAGTTATATTTTTGAAAAGGGGAAGTTCACTAAAGAATTAAATCATACTTTTATTACTCTAGTGCCTAAATCATAAAGGGACAGTTTGGCACAGGTCCCTAATAAGTTTCAAAATACACAAAAACCCCAGTAAAATAAAGTTTGTAAATTAGGTCCCTAGAATTAAGTTACTGAATAATGACATACACTTATGCAATTATTCAGTGAATAATTGCAGACATTTATGCAATTATGTCAAAAAATTACGGAAAATTCCACAATTATTCATCCAAAAAATTGCGGAAATTTACGCAATTTTTTCAAAAAATTGCAGAAAATTCCGCAATTATTCACCCAAAAAATTGCGGAAATTTACGTAATTTTTTCAAAAAGTTGCGGAAAATTCCGCAATTATTCACCAAAAAAATTGCATAACTATATGCAATTACTTAGTAACTTAATTCTAGGGACCTAATTTACACACTTTTTTTACTGGGGTTTTTGTGTATTTTGAAACTTACTAGGGACCTGAGCCTAATATTCACAATCATAAAATGCCAAAGACATTAGTGAATACAGGCCTATATCTTTTTGCAATGCATTATACAAAATAGTAGCTAATCTAATTTGCAATAAGATGAAAGGCTTCAAGAATGACCTTAATTCTTTTAACCAAAATGTATTTATTTCTGGTAGAAATATATCGAAAAGTTATTTACTAGCATATGAAATGGTGTAGAGCTTAAATTGGAAGACAAAAAACATGTATGTTAAAGTTGATCTCCAAAAGGCGTATGATAGAATAAATAGAAACTTCATTATACAAGTTAAGGAAAGAATGGGTTTTCCCCCCAAATTCATCTCCCTCGTTCAATGGTGTATATCTACACCAACGTTTTCTATCATCATTAATTGAACTTCTCATGTTTTTATGTCGAGTAATCAAGGCATCAGACAAGGCGATTATCTTTCCCTATATCTGTTTGCTATCACGATGGAGTATCTAACCATAAAAATGGAAACCGGATTTTTACAAGGTATGTTAAGCCCATCTTACAACATAGACCTAGTGCTAACCACTTGATCTATGCTGATGATTTACTTTTGTTCTCCAAAGCAACAAGTGAAAGTGCATATTCTTTCAAAAAAGTTTTCAATGAATTAGAGCACCACGCTAGTCTAACTATTAACACCTCCAAAATCAGGCTTTTTTAGGAAAGGTGTAGCAGTTAAAGATCAGATTACATAGATTCTGTGAGGTTCAGAGTGGTGGTCTTTCCATTAGATATCTAGGTGTTCCCCTATTAGCAAACAAGTTTAAGATGACCGACCTTAGGGCATTACAAGATAAAATTAATGGCAGCCTAGACTCATGGAGTAGCAGATCCCTTAATACTAGTGGTGGATTGGAGCTTTTAAAGACTACAATCTACCTAATTATTACAAATTTGTCAAATTCCAAAAATCATTCTACATAAAATTGAATTGTAATGTTCAAATTTTTTATGGCATGGAAAACACCATAGAGTTTGTTGGGCAGTTTTTTGTAAACCAAAATATGAGGGGGGACTTGGCTTGCGAAACATGGAGGAATTACAAAGGCATATGCAATAAAACTAGTTTGGAACTACTTAAGTCAAAATTCATTATGATTTAGATGGATACAGAATAGATATTGTTTGAATCTAAACTTTTGAACTGCAAAAATAGACAATGCATCATTTACTTGGAAATTAATGCTACAAGCGAGGAGTCAGTGCAGTAATCTCATACATAGAAAAATAGCAAATGGAAGAGATACGAGCTTGTGTTTCGACTCTATCTTAGCTACTTGGGTGGTCTTATATAGCACTTTTCAACTCCTAAAATAATTCGTTCAGTAGTATAATGAATCAGGGAGGGTGGAATTTTACTAATGCTAATTTACCAAGGAACATCTATAATAGCATTATGCAGATCAAAATTCATAGTGAAGATATTACCGATGAATGGATATGGATAGCTAATGAGAGTCAATTCTCATTAAAATCAGCATGGGAGTCAATCAAACTGAGGGGAGAACAACTACAGTGGTGTGGTAAGGTACCAGTGTTGTTCACCTAAAATGTCAACTACAACATACTTTGCATTGCGAAACAATCTTCCGACTAAAGATCAAATACAACATTAGACTAATATGGTCAATTTAGAGTGTAGCTTATACAATTTTGATGAAGTGTCATGCGACCATTTATGTAACGACTTAGGCTTTTCAACCGTCGGCAGTGGCGACCGGTAGGCTTTCCAACCATCCCAGACCCACCGTGGCTTACACTGGCACCTCGCATTTACTTTTACGGCCAGCCTCTCGACTGTCACAACCAACCCATCCCACTCAGGGACATGTAGGGGTAAGAGTCTCCCGTTCGCCACCAAACTGCGAAGCGAGAACCCCCTATCATGCTGTAATATAGCAAATGCGATCCATTTTTGATATCATTACTAGTGCATAGTGTAAAATTCTTACTACGCAAAACAAATCATTTTAATACTGCCAATGTGGAAATTGGTGGACACCCAGAGTTTAGGAAAGGAACAATAAACTCCAGGGTGCCCACCAATTTCCACACGGGCAGTATTAAAATGATTTGTTTTGCGTAGTAAGAATTTTACACTATGCACTAGTAATGATATCAAAAATGGATCGCATTTGCTATATTACAGCATGATAGGGGGTTCTCGCTTTGCAGTTTGGTGGCGAACGGGAGACTCTTACCCCTACATGTCCCTGAGTGGGATGGGTTGGTTGTGACAGTCGAGAGGCTGGCCGTAAAAGTAAATGCGAGGTGCTAGTGTAAGCCACGGTGGGTCTGGGATGGTTGCAAAGCCTACTGGTCGCCGCTACCGACGGTTGAAAAGCCTAAGTCATTACAATTTATTTTTTAATTGCCCATACTTGAATTACATTTAGAGAAAACTGAATGATAAGTTAAATCTATAGCTAGACAAGACAAGTTACAGTGAGATACAAACAATCATTGAGTCATTTGCAAATTCACATCTAAGCAATAATGTGCAAATTATATGCAAGAAATCACATTAGCTTCTATGGTGTTGAACTTATGGCATTAAAGAAATCAATAAGTTTTTACGTCAAGATTTTACCATCAATCTTTAGATATAAAACCATTCTCATGGATATTAGTATCTTATTGAAAAAATCAAAGTTTTCGAAAAAAGTCACATCACAGCTAGCTTGCTTCTTAAGCTTGATCGATCATGAAATTAAGGGCATATCAGACTCGGATCGTATAGTTCCAAGATGAACCAAGCGTCTTCGAGGATGGAGAAGTAGGGAGCTTGCGGTAAGTCGCCATTTCTGCTTAAGCCAGATCTAGGGTTTTTAGGTAACTTTATTGAATGATGTCGTTGGCATTTATGAGGAGATGTAGTTTATTAAATGTAACCAATGTCAAGATAGGGTTAGGTAGTTAAGGCATCCGTATGGGAGAACTTTTGCCTTTCCGGTACTGGGTGTGTTGTGTTCTTGTTTTAGGTACTACTACCAATTGTAACCAAATTGTTCTATTTATAATAAAGTACCTCTTTCTAAAAAAATAAAAAAATGTGTTGAGTTTTTTATTCTAAAATTAATAGTTATAGATGGTTTTGGTTCATTTTTCACTTGATTATGTTAATTCCATATTTACGATTGATTTTACTTAGTGGTATGTGAATTTTCATAGGTTTCAATTAGACTAGTGGAACCATTAAGTTGGAGAATTGAAAAATCAATTTTTGAGTGATTTTCAATTTTCTTGTAACCTATTACTATTAATTCATTTAAGATAATTGATTAAAATAGAAATTCTTTTCTCAGTTAGCATGTTTACTGTAAAAGATAATTAATTAGAGTTCTCCAAACTACAATGTAGTTTTTCATCATTTTTTTGAACATGGTCCATTAATGCCAACAAGTGTTGATCACGAGGAACGAACTCATGACTTTTGATCTTGCAACCCAAATTTCCAACCACCAAGCCAATGCTGTTGGCATTAAGTTTTTCATCATTAGTTTAGTGTTTTTGGAATAAATATTGTTATGGGTCTCATAAAAATAAATAATGATAATATTATCGTTTATGTGGTTCATTGAGTAACACTTTTAGTGTAAATATTACTTGATAACTCTCCTTGATTTTGTTGTTTAAACTACCATTAACAATTTCACTAGCAATTACGAATTCCAAAAACATTATTCCCATAAGGGTGATTTTAACCTGCATATATAAACTTTTTAATTTCCCAAGTATGTTATAAGAAGTAAAATATGTATATGATTTTTTTTAAACTCAATGCAATAAAATTTATATGTGTGTGTGTGTGTGAAGATATATTGATCGATCCATTATTTAATATTATGACTACATGACAAATGTTATATTCCTACTATTTACTTCTTTGAAGGTAATATTGTGATACATCAAGTCGCATTATAATATCATAGTTAAAGGAATAAGTCAATACCATGGTTGCTAATTTATTGAATGATAACCCATCGCACCATGTTGTATGCATATGTACATACAATGATAGATCATGGTCCCTTTATTATCATTTACTTTGCATCTCCTTAAAATTTGATGCTAGATTTAGAAATAAATGGATGGATTTGATGTGTTTCTCTCTAATAATTTATCATTTTTCTCTTCCTTACAACATCATCAAATTCATCCATTAAATTATGAATCAACGAGTGTTTTAAAGTGGATAAAAAGGCGATAAAAAGTGAGGTTATGGATCCCATCTATCTACAATCTGTGCACACATAAGCATGTATGTGTGTATGTGTGTGTATGCATACAACTTTGAAGATCAAGCTACCAAAAATAAAATTAAATATATTGTTTATTTACTTAGTTTATAATTGAAAGTCATTTAAACTTTACATTTGAGTAACATTTGGAATTTAGTACATTATTAATTATAGTAATTTTGATACTAATAAATTCACATTTCAATCTACCTATATTATATTAACGCTATACATTTTACTCTTTCTATTTTTTCATTTTATTTCAACTTGAGTTATAGATTTTTATTTATTTATGAACTAAATTTTCTTTTACTCATCCACAAAATATATTCTTCCATAATGAATACCAACATTATACTAGAAGTTAATGTCATAGGCTTCTTAATCATGTATTATAAGCTTAATTGTCCCTTATACAACTATACTTTAAGAAAAAAGAATTTAGACAATATTCATTTTATTATTGCTCATTTCTCAAAATTAGGTTTCGGTCTTCTCTAGATTATTATCTATTATCTTAAATCAATATTAATTTCCTTTTGCACATACAATTTGGCACTTAATCCAAACTGCATCATATAATTCAACATGCCTCTTTCCCTTATCCATTTCATAATTCACTGAACCCAATTATCTCATTTCTTTATATTTTAAATTCTTGAAGAATTTACTCAACATCCTTCCATTCCTTCAGTTCTTATTTTGATTCGAGTTTTCCATTTTGGAAATAACAACAAAGAATAGTTTTGAAAAATAATATAAGCTATTATAGTTTTAAGATTAAATGGAATCAAAAAACCCAAAAATAAAAGATTAATATTTAGGTAATTTTTTTAAATTTATTATATCTTAAATCTTTTTACTTATTTCAAGATAATTAATAACAAAATTAATAATCACTTTTTATTTATAAAAAAATTTCAAGAAAAATATTAGTAGTTGTAGTCCAGTGACATTTTGTTAAGTCTTCATGGTTAATATAGTATTATTTTGAATATACATTATGCATCTCATAGAATATAAACATGTTGAATTTTATACCTTGTCATATATTGAGAAATCTAGCATACATATTTCTTAATGAATATTGTTGATTTCCTATGAATTACCACTAATTTACAAATATTTAGAAATTCTAAAATTATTTTCCCTAAGAATGGTGTTAGCATAAATCAACATTTAAGAATCCCAATTACATTATAAGATGCGAAAACAACATGTTTTTTTTGAAACTCAACATCATAATATGTATGTGTGTACGTATGTATGCTTTTCTCTATGTGTGTGTCATGATGTGTTATTTGAGATTATGACTATAAAGAGGTTATGTCATAATTAATTGCTTCTTTAAAGGTAATAGCACAAAATATATTTTAGTGTTAGTCTTTCTTAATTTTTCCATTTATCTCCTTACTTTATAAATAAAATACTTGACTTCTCTTGATTGGGTCTATTTTAAATAGATTCAAGTTTAAGTTCCAGTAATCTATCTCATATATTTTAGAATAACTCGATTTCCATTGATCTACTCTATTCTTAAGCACCCATATTAAAATCAATAAATCAAATAAAATTACATAATTTATTTAGAACTCTTTATTTTTTCTCTAAGTCTTTTCTTTAGAAATTCTATCAGAAGCCATGTTCAAAATCCTATAACCTTATTTTTGTAAGCATTTAATACAAGCAAGTGTTACCTTTATCCTAGTCATATATGCACGTATACGTATGCATATACATATACATATACATATACATACATACATACATATATCACACTTGGTCATCTTATTGATCGTAGGATAAAGTGAATATTTCCCCATGAGCCCTTAGTTAGGTTATACACACACATACACACCATATATATATATATATATAGTTTTGGTATCTATTTTGTGATATGGATATTATGACATATTAGACAAGTAATAAACTAATTATAATTAAAAAAAAGTTTGATATAAAGGGTGTATGATCCGAGGATCATATAGCCATACTAAATATATATAGAAATAGAAAAAGGTACAGGAGTACAGGGCAAGAAGCCCACACTTAATATGTCTACCAATACACCTGCCTAGATAGCAAAATCACTAAAAAAGCACAACATTGACCAGGCCTTACAACAACATATAGAATGGCTAAAAACAATACAGTATAACAAATAGCATGAAATATACCAAGAAGACTACAAACTAGATACCACACCGACAGGACCAACCGAGGAGCTCCGGGTAATACCATGGAGTGCATGGCGAGAATATATATTTCCAGTCCCAGTCTAAAGCAACTAGAATCCCTTCGTTGTTTGCACCAAATTCACCGTCATTCTAGAGTACAGGCTCATCATCCATCAGCCAATAATAAAGTTCCCGCTCATCCTTGTCATCATCAGAAATCCACATAAAAAAACCTTCCAATTTGAATAGAAGTGAGACCGCTATCCTTGTGGGACCCAATCCCTGCCCTATTATTCCAAGTCAGTTGTGTCCCTTCAGCAAATTTTTTGGACAGCTCTATAGCAACGATTTCCGCTGATGGCGGGTCAAAAATGAAAGCATGGATAAATTTCTTCTTAAGAGCAGTAACAAGCGAATCACATGAAGGGACAGGGTTGGCCAAGGGGCGCAAATAGCAAGGGCAGGTGGAGGAGAACCTGGGTGGATAAGAGGGTTAAGGGGAGGCACGACGAAAAGTGGAGGATCACCATATGGTACAGGGTAAGGGGGAGGAGATGAGTGGCAAGACTAAACAATAGTGTCGGACCAGGTATTGGCATGAGCTTTGATCTGCTAATGCCTGGAAGGGGCTTTAGGAAGTGGAATCTTAGGAGGGAGCTCATCAAACGTAGTAACGTCCAAAGGACACAAAGTAGTAATATGACCAAAAGAATGACAGTGAACACAATAGGTTGCTTCCACTAATATGATATGTCTATTTAGGAAATCTTATCTCTGGTTAGGGAAATAGGAATACGAGTAGGTAATTGCTTAGAGGGAGTAATTTCGATGAGAGCTTTGGAAAATCTAAGAAGCTGGCGGCGCTTAGTGGATATCTCAAAATAATAAGCTGGCCAATGTGATTAGCAATTTAATTTATCCCCTCAAGCGACTGGAAAACTGAGGGGATATTGGATAAATGAGCCCGGACAGGGATTGATAAAACTTGTTCATAGATGAGGTCAATAGAAGGATTCCACTGGGTAATGATAAACACTTTACCCTCAATAATAATAGGGTCCATTTCAAGAATGCGAGACCTCTCCTGAGAGTTAGAAAATTTAAAGAAGTTCATCGAGTTATCACACCTAACAAAAACCAAACCACATAATTTCCAAATCCTAAGAGCCTGATTTTTCACAAATGAGTAATGGGAGTATCATCCAAAAAGAAACCAACAAAATAGTCTTTTCAAATTTAAATGCCGCAATCTATAATTTCCTTAAGAGGACGGACCGAAATTTCCGAAAAATCAAAAGCATATTGCTTGGGGATGAATGAACCTGCATTACTAGGTTTTTTCTTAAACAAAGAGGACCAACCACAATCAAGCTTTGGTGAGATTGTCAGAATCGAGCTACGGGAGTTGCACCATTGTGTCCGTGGTGATTTTCTGATCAATTTCCATATATAACTTGAAGAAATCCGAGTCGGTATGAGAAGATATGAGAGAAATAAGAAATCAAAAATAAAACGGAAAAAAAAATTAGTAGGGCTAGGTCGACCTAAGCCTAGCTCAGGTCGACCCTAGGGTCGACCCCCATATACTCAGGTCGACCTATAGGTCTACCCTCACTGGAGCAAGGTCGACCTGCCTTAGTTATTTGACGTAGATCCGTCCAGTTTTGAGCGAACACATTATATTTTGATTTTTCTCAAACCCTGTGCGTTCGTGCTTTCATCTGAGGGTCCCTAGCGAGCCTATGACGTGGTTGCACCAGATTTAATCGTCAAATCCAATGGTCTAAGATCGCTAAGTCATAATATAAATAAGACCCTAGGCCTAGCTATTTTTCTCATTCAGATGTTCTCTCAATTGGGTTCATTGCCTGAGGCTGGACCCTAAAAAGAAATTTTTTCTTGGAAGGAGACCTTTTTAATAAAAATATTCTACACCTTAGAAGTGGATCTAGGAAGGCCAAGGAATAGAGCTTAGGACCATAGGTGAATGTTTTGTAATTATTTTAGATTTTTAAGTAATTTAAAATACTAGGGTTCTTAATAGTTGTAGTTTTTCTGCAATTTTGAGACAGTTTTTATATAAGTCATTTACTGTTAGTTTTTAAAATTCTTTTCAGTCTATTTTATTCAGCTATTTTTATTCAGTTATTTACAGTTATTTGTATTTATTTACATCTGTTTTACGTTATAATTTAGCTTGTAAATGTTAGTTTCCTTTTATTCCTTTTTACGCAAATAAAATATAAGAATATTAAAAAGAGGAGAATTTGCTAACATGGATTAAATAGAAATAAAAACTGAATTTACAGAAATTAGATGTAAAATAAGAAAGAACTGTGATAAAATGAAGATAGACTGAAATAGGCAAATTTTAGACATTTGCAAACATGTTTGTAACTAGTGGCTGTAACTAAAAATATATAATAGAAGAGTAACAATTATAACATAGGTTATAATTAAGAAGAAAGAACATAAAAGGCTTATTTTAAAACTTATATTAAGTTAATAAGCAAATATAGCAAAAATAACAAAAGAGGCTTATTTTAAAACTTACACTAAGTTAATAAGCAAGCATAGAAGAAGGGTCCGTACCAACAACATTCCCTTTCAGTCAGAAACTGATGGTCTCGCAATAGTTAGGTGAGGCTGGGACACACTTATGCTAATTAGGGTACATAAGTGGCCAATAGATAGAAGCTCAAATCTGGGGATTTGGGCAAGAGGCGCAAACTAGAATTTGTTTGTTAGGACTAGTACCGACAGCATTCCCTTTCAAACTAGGACTGATGGTCTCACAACACTTAGGTGAGGCTGGGCAGCATCCCTTTCAGACTAGGACTGATGATCTCACAACAGAGTAGGTGAGGCCGGGCACGCTTATGCTGATTAGGGTAAATAAGAGGTCAAAATAGGGGGCGACAGTTAGTGTGTACCGGCGATAACCAAGCCTGCGACTTCGATTAGGGTAAATAATTCACTACTGCGTTCTAAGCGCTAAACATGTGTCTTTATCTGTGACTAACAGGATTGGTTCACAGTGACACAACAGAGATAGAAGGCCGATCAATGGGTAGAATTAGGATTTCAGCCTAATTAAAATAGGATTAGGGTTTCAACCTAATCACAGAAATCTAAGACAAATGCAAACAATCACAATCGAAGCAAATAGACTAAAAACTGTATTTTATCCCAGTTTTATCTTTTTTGTATTTTCCTTTCATATTAGAACTACTGCTTAGTCCGTTATCTTTATCTTGCTTAAGAATGCTAGTAATTACTTTCACTCACCAGACTTATAGTCTAACCCACTCCTCTATTTCCCCTTTTCCCCCATAGGCCAGCAGAATCGAGGATAGTAGATTCAGACCGCTTGGAGATATATTCTTGGAGTTCTTCATGTATTCTTCTTCTTCTTTTTAGTTTTCTTTTCATTTGACTTTGGATGTACTGGTACTTTATGAGAGGGATGAATTTATTGTTTATGTACTCTGATGATGTGACTGAGATTGTATTTTTCACGAGACATGTGTATTTGGTTTTTAAGACATATTCTGTTTTGAAATGAAGTTTAATTTTAAATTTATAGTTATTATTTAAATGTTTCTGCTATTTTTATTTATTTGTCTTGTGAATCTTAGTCTCTGTGATGCTTCAGCTATACCTATAATGCACCACATCTTTTAGTGTGGCCTTTTTGGGTATACTAAGGAGTGTGGGGTGTTTCAGGATTCATATCCCAAACCAAAGAGGAATGAGCAGAGCAAGGTTCAAGAATTACCTTAGGCATCGACCGGGGCTGTTGAGTCGAAGCATTTGCTGAATTGCCCAAAGTAGCAGCATAGGACTAGCGAGAACCAACACCCGTAATGTCAAAGATTCCATCAGCAGACGGCTCAGTATCCTCCACTCGAACAACAACAGCTCTAGTAGAGTTGGACGGCAAGAGAAGAAAGCTAAAGACATCAAGCGCAATAGCTATAAAGAACCATATTGAAATCGCGAATCTGAACAAATCGAATGTACATGAAACCAGAAGAAGGAAGCAAACACTCAGATCTTCAAATTGCAAGCGAACAACAAGCGATTGAGAGAAGGAGAAGTATAAAGACAAGCACATAAGAATTTTCACGAATGGAAGAGATCGATTGAAAATGAAATTTGAATTAGGGTAGATCTCCATTTTCAAAATCGTGGGCTGCCATTATAATTTAAATTATAAATTAATTAATTTAAACATTAATAGAAAATAAATATTTGAATTATTAAAAGTAAATTAAAGTATTAAAACCTCTTTTACTAATCAAAATACTAAAATGATTTAGTACGAACGAATATTTATGTACACAAACACAAATTAAAGATATAGTGCAAATTAATAAAATGATTTTTTTAATTCACTCTATAAACCCGTCTGCAAGTGCACCTGACCCAACAGTCAAGATACCAGACTCGACAATACCTATCATCGGCAAAACAACTGTAACAGCCATTATTCATGCTTCTTTCATACTAACTAGGCATTTTGATATAAGATGACGATGAGAACTGTCGGAAGGTCAACGACCACTCGTATTATGGCTTAATTAATGATTTATTCCAAGCCCACTTAGACAATTGGGAACCTAGACCCACTTTGGTCCATAGATAAGGATCTACTTTAATGATCCTTGATGAGCATCCCCAATACTCATTATTTACTAGCATAAATCAAGCGTTTTGTCATTACGTTCCCTTGGCACACATATTTATTATACAAATCTATTGTTTTACTCCATAATTCATCTCCATACAGAACTTTCCAGCTCGGACACCTCTAGATGCTATATCTCGTTCCCTACAGCCACCATCGATCGGTATCGATCCATGATTTTGTCGATTTCTTCCTTGTATATCAGCTCTAGAGTATCCATATTGGCATCATACATTGATTGGTACCAATCCATATAAATTAGTAACAATTCATACAATTAGCCAAATTTTCCTTCACTTAGACTGTGATCTATAACACCCCATAAATTTGGCTTAGTTATTTAATTAGTTAGTTAGTTAATTAGGCACCAAAAAGGAAATCTGTGCAAATGATGGAATTTGCCCATGAAACTTGTACCATTGCATTCATGGTAAAATTCTAAGCAACTTTCATGCTTGGAGTTTTGCGATCGGAGTCCAAACGAAGAAGTTACAGACGAAAAAAGGATTAGGGACGAAAATGATTAAAATAAATATACTAACGTTTATATATTAATCACCAGGACCCTATAGGTCGACAGGTTCATTGCGACCGGTCGACATGTAGCGGTTGACCGATGCCAATAAGCGATCATCAGTTGGCAAACCGGCGAGTAGGGTCTACCTAGGCTAGAATGGCCTGGATTTAATATATTTCGATTATACGACTGTAGTTGATTCGTAAGCCTATAAATTCAAGCCTAACCCTCTCTTCTCTTCTCATATGTTTTTGAAAGCAGCAGCGAAGCTTGCCATCTTCTCTTCTACACTATTCTC
Source organism: Allium fistulosum (assembly GCA_030737815.1). Lineage (NCBI taxonomy): Eukaryota > Viridiplantae > Streptophyta > Magnoliopsida > Asparagales > Amaryllidaceae > Allium > Allium fistulosum. The sequence goes on from CM060903.1 coordinate 76,592,232, forward strand.
TAAATTATAAAATAAAATATTTATAATTTGTTATATACAAATTGGAGAAGAATATAAATCAAATAAGAGAAGAAGAGAAGCAAATCAACACTACGCGATAACGAGGTAATATATATATATATATATGTATGTATATGTATTTATTTATATTTCCCTTTCAACCCTAAATCTCTTCTCAAATCTATATTTCTAATATATATATATATATATATATTTATTTATATATATTTACCCTTTTTATACGTATTTCTTGGAACAAGAAAGAAATGGAGTTGAATCAAATATTCTACTTCAGATATGGAGATGTAGAATTCTTTTAGAAGGTGAATGGGAAATTTATATATTGTATATGATTTTGAATCTATTCCATTGTCATACGTTTGTTTTTTATGCGTAAATGAATATATGTGAATTGTAGGCTAAAATTGAATATATTAAACATCGCCTACATATTCTTAGGAGATCAGATAGGAATTATCGTTATACCGTAATCTGGAAATTAGTCCCAAAAGTTATAGATATGGATATTGATTAGATATGAAACTTATTTCAGATCTAAAATTGGGTTGTAGATTATTAGTACGATTTTGATTGTTACCCTAATTATGTTGAGTTGGGAATTTTTCATAGTTTAATTTGTGGAAAGAATATCTATTTGATTTTTATAAAATTGTTGTGTTCCTATATTACATTGAAAGTGCAGCGTTTAATTTAACAATGAATATACGCAAATAAAAAGGAAGAGATGTGTAAAGTACAGATTTATTCTCCGTTGTTTACACTATCTATTCCAATAAAAAGAAAATAATCATTCCTTGTAATTTTAAATGAGGCAAATATTTCCTTTTATTCTTGATCTTTTGTTTTAAACTAATTTATGGAAATCACAATGGAGATCTTCCTAAGAAATGTAATTTAAGCAAATTAAGTATGGAAAGAATATTCTAGTTAAAGATTTTTGACTAGAATATATTTGGTAGAAGTAGGTAATTCTACGTATTTATATGCGCTAATAAATATGATGATTTATGCGTAATGCTCTCTTCAGATATTAGTATACGTACGTAGTAATAATGTTGATTTGCAAATATGAAATACGAGCAAAGTTTGGAAAGGTTGTAACTCCAATAAATGGGTAATAAATGTGGAATGAATTTGGAAGTTACAAATAACTAATAGGGTAAATGGATTTATAGAACTGATTAATAATGAAGAAGATTAATAACAATGGAATAGTTAGAAAGAGATTACCAATTGGAAATTACTAAATATATAAATATCTTAGGAAATGCCCTTAAGATGATAATATTTTATCATGGACAAGTTGACATTTATGGAGAAATAGATAAAAAGGGATTTATGGAAGTTGAATATTTAAGGTAATTTAGACAGCCTTAAATAAATAGAAGGAGGTTAGTAAGCTAAGTCCAACATCCAATTTAGGATGATAAAGCTTAATGATGATAAAGCGTAGGGTAATATGGCTTAAGTTAGTAAAGCCTAGAATAATTAATTGGACTTGGTAGGTTGGGATGCGTGGTTAATAGAGTTACACAACGGAAGTTTGCCCTTCACTTTGAGGCTACTAGCAGTTGTGTACACTTTCTATTAATCATAGGACCCATAAAATAATTGGGCTTAGAAGATTGGGATGTGAGGTCAGTAAAGTGGCACAAAGGAAGTCTGTCCTTCACTCGGAAGCTACTAGCAGTTTTGTACACTTATTACTGATGTGGAACATCACCAGTCATAGGACCCGTGGGAAACGGTTATACGAACCATAAGATCTGCTTAGGGATTAGAGGTACTAAGTGGTTGTTTGAGGACCCGCCTCTTTCCTAATTAAAAAGTATTAAATGATCCATCGGTTAGGAGTGGTAGTGGACATCTCGGGAAGAGTGCGCTTCCATTTTAAGGTATTAAGTGACTGATCTAGGGTTCGCCTCTTTCCTAATTAAAAAAGTATTAAATGATTTGAATTATCGGTTAGGAGCGGTAGTGGACATCTCGGGAAGAGTCCACTTCGGGTTTGAGGTATTAAATGTCCTAGTGAGATTCCAAGAAATGTTAGCTAGATAGTACTAGTGAGGATTTTGCCTTGGGGTTAGGTACTAAATGACAAAGGCCTGCCTAGAATATAGGTATTAAATGGTCAGGGGTCTGCCTAGTCCTTATTAATAAGGTATTAAGTGGCTTGGGTATTATCTCTCACATGACTAAGACTATAATGATGATAGATGCATGAGTAGTATGGTATTATGTATTATAAAGCCATAAATAGTAGTCAAAAGTCTTTGTAGCTAGGACCAATAGACCAACGATGACGATGTTAGAATCCCGCTTCATATTTGGAAGTACTATGTGGCTGATAGACTTACGTCAGTATTTTGTACCTTGGGAAGGGTAGATAGATGAATTGTGTTAGGTAGGAATATTGTGCGTGCAATATTAGGTTAATCTGACTAACCTTCAAATAGTAGACATAACAATTAAATGGAAACCAATCGGTATAAATTTATGTTATGAACACTGTATAGATTTTCCAGTCACTAGAATGTTGTTATGACCCCCTCCCTATTACAACCCACAAGATAGATTTAGAGGAATAGGTTATTAAAGCTAGACGTGATTGGTTGTTGGAGAAGTCTTCTTTTCTATCATGCTCGATGCTGATGTGGCAATTTGATATCCAAGGAATACCTTAATTCTAAGGTAGTAGTCATAGTTAGTATTTATATCCTATTATTGTTTCCACTATTAGTTTAGAATTTTATTAATCTCTGATATGCTTATTCTTATTTGCGGGTACCAAATTCAACGATCTATGCTTTGATGAACTCAGGTTTCGATCTTTGTTGAAATTTAGGCTCATTAAAGTGCAAGTTGTTACATTTGGTATTAGATCCTAGATTAGAGGAATTATGATAAATTAAGAGGATGTATTCGACCAGAGCATAGGTTAGTGTGGATCTTGCAGCGGATTTTTACGCTAGACTCTAAGAATCCCGACTATAGAAGTAGTTGTAGTTTCACTCCGAAGGAATGAGCAACACAACTATGGGTTGAAAATATCTTAGTGTTCAGATTTTCATGTCGACTCCGAATTATCCCACGGAGTGTTGGCAATGCATAGGGCGCTGATGAAGAAGAGCATGAGTATGACATATGGTAGAATATCGGAGACTGGAGGGTGTTCGACTTGATGGTTGAGATCTAGCTACCTTGTGATTTTGGATGTTGATGATGACTTGAAGTCGAAGATACGCAATTATTCCAGATAAGCAAAAAATAGAATTTTGTATGTCATAAACATCCGAAAACCAGCTTTGGTAAGGGAATGACCATTAACCACCTTTAGATGGCAAACTAGATTTTTATTTGAAGAATTAAGGTCCATTCCTTAGTCTAAACCCATAAGAGAATTTTTGATGAAGTATATTTTGGAGAAATGGTTTTCAAAGGATTTCTTTTCCCGAGGATTTATTTTAAAAATTTATTTTGGGAAGTTTTGAAATTTTAATTTTCAAGAAACATTTATACCACTAAATTTGGTCTTGTTAAGAAATTTTGGTTTATAATGAAGTAGGTTTTGAAAGCCTTAAATATCTATATGTGTGTATGTGTGTGTGTGTATCAATAAAGGTTTGATTTTGATTTTTAGCAAAAAAATAGTTTATCCAGTTTGAAAATGAGTATCAAAGGGTGAGTAGTTAGCCCAGTGATTTTCTTATTTATAAAAATCAAAGTATTTAAAGTTTCTCTCTTTTAAGGGACAGACAAAATAGTAACGGCTGTTACTTTTATGGAGTAAAGTTAGAAGTGTTGTCATACCTGCCAGTTATTGGAAGAAATATTTTCGTACGATGTGTGCGGGACATAGCAGTTGGAATATTTTTGGGTTTTTGGAATTGTTGATGGTTGAACCAGTATAAGTCTGAAGAACTGCGGAATTGCAGAGAAATCGTTCAGAAAGCTAGACGGTAAGCTTGGGCAACGTCATGAAGAGGGCATGGACTTTTATGACCGTGTCTTGTCGAAGAAGACGGCGCAAAACGATTATCGTTATTATTATTTTTATTTTCTATTTAACCCGACCCGTATAGGATCCAGGTTTAACATGCGCAAAAACGCCATAGCGTTGTCGACCACCTAGCGGTCGACCGGTAACCCTAGAGCTGTCTACTGGTCAACGGGTTTTTGCCCAACCCGAACCTAGAACGCGACTATAAAGCTGCATCCAATTTTTCCCAACTGCATTCGAGCTCCCCCTCTCCATTTCAGCCGAACTCAAAGCACCACCTCCTCCTCCTCCAAATTAGCTCTCACCTCCTCCATTCCACCTCCAGGCGACACTATTTCTCCCTCTTTCTGATGAGCAACGGCTCTGCCTTCCCCTTGCGATGTTTTTCACACGTTAGATCTTACCCCACCGCCACTCCAGATCTAAACGCTATTTATATAGCACCTCCCTTCCCTGCTGGTTCATTCTCGCGCCACCCTGGTGTCACTCCTCAAGAGATCAGGTGGCTGGACCAAAATGACCAAAAGATATCCACCTTTCTCGGCTCCGCTAGTGACGACCGGTGAAGTTTGGAGACTTCGCAGCTTTTGGGCTAGAAGAGCCTTTTGAGGTGGCAGGACTTGCATTGATCTTGCACTTCGAGAATTTTTTGCAGGAATGCTACCCACGTTGCATTCGCCTTTTCGACACTCATTTGGCACCAAATTTTAATGAAGATAACAGTTTCATTCAGTCGGAGGTTAAGGGAGTCAGGATTGAGATGTTTGATGATGACTTTGGCGAGATTTTGGAGATTCCTACAGATGGCGCGGGTTTGGACAATATTGAGATGACCGATTCAGAGATCTTGTAGTGGATCTTTTCTCAAGGTGTCAGTGTTTGGAGGACGGACAATCTATGTCAGATTGCCCGTCTTATTGTATGCATATTCGGCACAACATCATCCCTAAGACGGGAAGCTATAACCAGTTTTATCCTTGGGTGTGGAAGGCCACCTATGTAGTTATTGGTGGTGTAGCCATCAGTTGGGCACACACTTTTATGATTCAATTTTCCGACCAGGGAGTTGGCACCACATAAAGTTACTTTCCGTATTGTCACCTATTCACTCTCGTCTTTAGACGATACATGATGAATTTTAGCGGGGAGACTACCCAGACAAAGGTCTCGTCTTCCATTGATAGAGTCTTCCTTAGGATGATGGAAATTCCTTTTCAGCCAGCCGCAGCAGCCGAGCTAGTAGTAGAGCACTAGCCGTAGCAGGAGGTGGAGTAAGGACAGGGCACTGAGGGATATCAGAGTCCCGAGTTAGTCCCCATTTGGTAGGTCCAGACTGAGCTTTAGGGGATCTGCGCCGATCAGCAAGAGATAAGGACCGAGCTACAGCGCTAGAGTCGTGGGATTGAGTCCGTAGCCGCTATGCTTCACCCTTTTCGAGGCCGCGGAAACAGCTTGAGTTCTCATTAAGGATCGGGACCGTTCCATAGTCTGTAGGTATTGTTATAGGTTTTATAGTGTGTTGTTGTATCATTTCCTTCCAGCATTTTTTCTTTCCATTTTAGGTTGTTGGGTCGTAACTTTTAGTTGTCTCTTTTTAAGATGCGCATGATATTATGAGATGTATTTCTATTTTACCGCGTTATTGTTTTCAAATATGTAAACCGCTCATATATGTATGTTTGGAAGAAATAGTATAAATATGAAAATCTAATCATAAGGACACTTAATTAACAATAAAATACAATTTGAGACGGGAAGTTTTAAATATGTAGAAATTTTAGCAAGCGAAGGACATGTTAAATTGTTTTTGAATCATAGGTTATTGTTCATGTTCCTTAAAAGCTAAATTTTTTGAATAGCTGAGTATGATGAATTTTTTTTTAATAAAATGTCAAGTTTTATGGGTTAAGGTTAGCTGTAGAACATTAGAATTGAGCTTATGCATTTAGCGTATAACCGAATTTCGAATACCCTAAAAGTATGGCTTGAATTATCAAAATTTTTGGGAATGTAAATATTTTGAAAATTTTCTCGTGATTTGGAAAGTTTCGCTTGAAAAAGAACGAGAGTTTTGGTTTTTAAATTATTTTTTGTGCTCAAATAATTTTTAGAATTTTTGCCCAAATTTTATTTTAAGGGAAAAATTTACGTTCAAATATTTTGGAAATTTATTTTTCAAGCGACGTACAAACTTGGAAAAAGAAAGAGGTTTTTATGAAGTTTTTGATTTTAAAGGCCATATTCTAAGCATAGGGAAGGAAAATAGACTAGAAATGCGAATTTAGCGGTGTATTATAATCAATGGTACGATAAAATGCAAGCGATAACAAGAAAAAAAACTATTTTAGCCTTGGAATTTCTATTTCCATACCTTGTCGACGACGGGTGAGGGTCTAATTTTAGACTCCGCTCCGTTTAAGAGCTCAAAGATAAGCCTCCTTATGCATTTTGTGTGTGGAAAATTTGGAGTAAATCTGGAACAGCAAGGAAATTTCCACTGTATAACGGGAAACAGATAGCTTATAGAGTGGTAAGAATGTAAAATTCTCTACCTAAATTTCTTTTTCTGGCATAGGAGTGATGTTTAGGGAGCGAGATTTTGACGCATCAGATTTTTGGTTGGTAGAAATTGGATGCAAATTGGTTGCACCATATTTTTATTCGTAGGAGTATGGGGATTTTTAGTGAAAAGATTTTTCAAAATCTACATACATATAGAACTGCCATTATATATGTAGGTTGTTTGCACCATATTCTCAAAAATGTTTTCAAAAAGAAAAGCATTCATATAGGAGGACCCGATTTAGAATCATTCAACATACTTGTTTTCTATGTTGAGATACACTATGCACTTATGCACGTTGGTTACAAAATTGGTTGTATACTAATTGGTTGTGTAGTCTATGTAATTGCGAGCTAGAACCATGACTTGGTTATCGGTATAATTTCAGGGACGAAATTCACAAGACAAAATAGATAAAAACAGCAGAAACAATTAGAATAATAATTTGCTAAAAGTCAAACTTCATAATATAGAATTATAAAACAAAATACATCATATGTCTCAAAATACCAAAATCTGTCTCATGAAATCAAAACCTCAGTCTCATAAATATCAGAGTACAAACTATCCCTCACAAATTGCCAGTACATGGAATAAGCTAAAAACTGAAAATAAAGAAGAGAAATACATAAGAAATCTCTGCCAAAGAAGTCTCCAAGTGTTTGCAATCTATTGTCCTTGCTCTTGCTAGCCTATAGAAGGAAAAGGGGAAATGGAGGAGTGGGTCAGACTAAAAATCTGGTGAATGATAGTAATTACTAGAATCTTTAAGCAAAGTACATAATAGACTTTACAACAATTCTAGTATATAAAAGGAAAGAAAGGAATAGAGAGATAAACTGAAAATAAGTACGATTAAATATTGCTCAATTTATACGATAGGTTAACTTTGATTATTTGCACTTGTCTTTGATTTCTGCTTTGATTAGGCTGAATTCCTAATCCTGTAATTAGGATGTAACCCTAATTCTACCCTTTTTGATCGGCCTGCTACTCCATAGACCTTACCGTAGACCAGCCGCTATATAACTCCCTACACAGTAGACAATGGTATCTACGAAAGATGCATAGAGCAACCACTGTGGATCCGGACGACATATATAGCTCCCTACACAGAAGGCAATAGTGTCTGCGAAAGACACCCATACTAAGCGCTTGGAACTCATAGCTATTACTGAGCACCCGAATGAAAGTCGCACGCGTAACTACCACCATGCCCATGCTACTTTTTGCTCCACTTATTGGGTCTTCTTACTACCTCTAACTTCCAGCATAAGTGTGCCCCTCACCTCACTTCAGGCTAATGTGAGATCACCGTGTGTCCATAGAAACTATAGGGGAAATGTTGTTGGTACTGGCCCGTTATCCAAACAATATCTAGTTGCACCCCTTATCCAAATCCCTCGTGATTTGGACTTTTATTTGACCAATTACTACCATTCTTAGCATAAGCATGCCCTCATCTCACTTCAGACTAATGTGAGACACTGTTTTGTCTAATAGGGAATGCTATTTGGTACAGGTCCTACTTTCATCTTTGCTTATTAACTTAGTTAAATTATTTAAATAAGCCTTTATTATCATCTTTACTTTCTACGCTTATTAATTTATCCCAAGTCTTAAAATAAGCCACATTCTATTTTTTTCTTATTATAACCTACGTTATAATCATGCTTATCACTTAACCCAAGTCTAAGTGTGAAAATAAGCTCTTTCATCTTTTACTCTTTTTTAGTTATAATTCTACGTTATAACTAAGTCAATTAATTAGTCCAATTCTAATCATAATTAGGCATAATTTCAGTCCAGTTCCATTTATATTATAGTCTTTATAGTTTACATCTCATAATTATAAATTGGCCAATCTCTTTAATTCAATCCAATTAATATCATAATTAGGCACAATTTCAGTCTTAATTCCATTTTATTACAGTCTTTATAATTTACATCTTATCTTTCGTTATTTCAGAATTCTTATAATTTAATCCAATTTCGCGTTAATTATATTCTAATCCATACGCGAAGAAGAAGGAGAAATAAATGAAAACTAAAAATAAAAGAAAATCCAAGGCGTAGGAAGAAGATGTAAATAATGCATAAATAACAGTAAATAGATTAAAATACTGTAAATAAACTGTAAACAAATGGAAAAGCTATAATTAATAGAAGTACCTAAAATTAACTGAAAAGAATAGCTATAAAGAAATAGACTGAAAATAATTCTAAAAACTGGAAATAAAACTGCTAAAAAGGTTATTCCAAAAATCGTAGTAAAGCTACAACTATTGGAAACCCTATTATTTTAAATTACTTAAAGAAATCTTAAAATAATTACAATCTCTCACCTGAAACAAAAGCTAGAATCCCTTTTTTTACAGCAACCAAAATTCTCTAGAAATCTCCTCTAATTTGTACAATCTCCATCTTTTATTTGAATGTATATATATATAATATAATTTTTATTTTACAAATGAAGAATGTAGGTAAATATTTGAGAAAGAGAAATGGAGGCTAGGTTTTGATTTTAAAGTGAAAACCTAGGTTAGTTTAGGTCCTATTTATAGTGTTTTAGGTGTACTTTCAACCGTAGATTAGAATCTCTAGAAACTTCTGCTGACTCATTGATGTGTCAAATCTTACAATTCGCATTGTTAGCGCCTTATCTTATATTTAATTTAATTAATTACACCCTCAATAATATTCAAACTATAAATAACGTTTTCTTCTCCTCAATTAATTTCTAATTTGTGACATTTTATTTCATATTAAATTTCCATGCGTCTCTCTTTATTCGCATGTTTCATTTCAGTTTTCAACATCCCATTTAATTTACATGTTTACGTCTGAAATAAATAAATAAACAACATATCAATATCTTTCCACATTTACATCTGAAATAAATAAATTAACATGTCAATATTTCTCCATATTTATGTCTAAAATAAATTAATAAATAACTAGAAATTCTTATGCCAGTATTGTACATATTCACGTTTGAATTAATTGGATGAATAACATGTGAATTGTTATGTCAATATTCTATATATTCAAATTTGAATTCATTAAATAACATGTGAATTGTTATGTCTATATTTTTTTTCCATATTCAAATATGTTGTAATTAGATAAATAACATATGTCCACAAACGTGTATATATGTTGTGTATTAATTAGTAACCTAATTCTTTACCTTTAAATGGAGTAATCAATTACATTAATTGATTGGTATTAATGTTTTTATGTTTAAAAATCAAACCGACCCTTATTCTTTACTAACAAAGAAATAACATACCTTATATTTTATGTAAGAAATGTAATCCTTCCATAATACACTTTTGCCTTTTATTTCTAAAATATAACATTTATTTTATTAAATTCCTTCTTTTTATAAATATATGGTTACATTTTCTCTCATTTACAATAACCCAACTCATTTAAACATCGTCATCTAAATTTATAAAAGTGGATGCCTCCTTTTTAAATACACTGTTATACCTTTTTTTCTCTTTTGTAACAAAACAAACTCCTTGTTTATAAAATCATACATATATTCAAAAATGAAAAGTTTATTTCATTTATCTCAAAACATGCATTTATTTCTATTTAAAATGCTCATTCCATTTTGACACAAATGCAAGTTCTTATATTAAACTCAATCATTATAATTTAATTCCTCTTTCCCTTTCTAATTGAAACATTTCAATAAATCTACTGCCACTTAATTTCAATACTAATTTCAAATGAATTCTAATTATAAACACTATTTCTTTTCACTAATAATTATTTATTAATTTCTCCTTAAATTTTGGGTTGTTACATTCTCCCATCCTTAAGGGATTTCGTCCTCGAAATCTCTAAGGATAGAAGAATGAAATAAAAGTTTTCATCCAAGTTCTACAACCAACTACTCAACCATCACCCATTACATCCATTGTCCTTAAGTTTTTCTAATGCAATTTATGATACTTATGCGATTAGTGTAGTGTCAATGTCCCTAACTAATGCAAAAGATTAGGCGGTCCATTAATTCAGTTGACCTCCTTTTATGCAATCATGTCTGTGCCATGTATCCAAATGAATGCAAAAATTCCCTAATGATAACTGATAGTTCTATATGCGTGCTACAATTATCATCCAAATGCAACAATCATATGATAACCTTCCATTTATAGCAACCATGGAATAAAATAAAACGCAAATGTACACACATCCATATGCATATGCTCTAGTGTCCTAGTTAGGCCGATCCCTAAAGAATAATAGTGCCTAGTGTACCTATATGCGTCCATTAGCATCCACTAGAAAACACTTGCAATCACTAGCATACATCATCCATAACATGTTATAATAACATGTTTACATTAAATCCTACCATCCATAGGTTAAATCCAAAGTTCTACCCTCCCGAAGGATAATAAAGGAAAGAACCTATTCAAAACTAAAGATAGAAATAGGAAATTCGAAAAATTACTATCAAAGAAATGCGGATATGAGATATGAATTTTCTTCTAATCAAACTAATCTTCTCCGAAGTCTCCTTAACCGTGTCGGAACCAAGGCAATCCCACTGTAGACTCTATCCAACACGAAAGCGACTTGCGCGGTCTTCCATAAAGAGCTTTAGAAGGTGTCATTCCAATGCTAGCTTGAGAACTACAATCTTATGCGGATTCCTTTAAAGAAAGATGCTTCTCCCAAGTTCCTCCAAAATCAAGGATACTCATTCCCAACCATGCGTGACTTACTATTCTTCTTTAGTCTACTCACATGAATCAACATTCCTAGGTTATTACTAGGGTCCTATATACTTTATGAAAACTCTATTATTACTTCCAAAAGTAATTACTATTGTCTCCTTTATAGCCTTACACCTTTTTCGTTACACCTAGGAAATGATTCCTATCACTCCACATTTAAGAGCTTGGTTTGGTATTTATCACTTTATTTTAAAAAAAACTAAGGTTTCTAAATTTTTAAAACATCAAATCCCAAAATCTTTGTCTTTAACAATGTTATCTTTAAGTTCCTATTAAATTCAAAAATACTTGGTTACTTAACATTATTCCACAAACCTAGAGGAGAAAACTTCCAAAAATTTAAGTCTAAAACTTATTCCTCGTTTTCTTTTAAAGACTTTTACAGCTTTCTATAAAAATTTGGATTTTCAAATTTTACTTTTATTAAGTTTTTCATTTCCAAAAACTTATTTACTTTTTCACCAAACCATTATCCTTTAAAATATCTTTAAACATCTTCTTATTACACCTAACAGTTTTATACCCTAATGTATTGGAACTACTTTCTCTTATGAGAAATTATTAATGGTAAAACCTTCTATAAATCTTTTAAAAGAGGATTTTATGTTTATGTGAAATTACAAGGAACTTATTTTATATTTTTCAAAATAGGCTATATAAACTAGAATGTCATTCAACCATCATCCACCATTCTTAATTTATTTTATTAGTTCTAATAAATATCTTTTACCCATAATAACTGATCATTAATGTCAAAATTGACTATTTCTAATCAATCCTTATTTAATCACGTTTAATCCATTTACTAGTTTCAAAATTCACCTATCATGAGTATTCAATTCCTTTACAAATACCATATTAGATTCCTTAATCAGTCCTTTATTCAATTCCTTTTTATTCGCTATTAATTGCAAATTTATTGCACATTAACTCTGTAATTAATGTCCATAAATCCTAGTCCTATAATTACTGCACTGTTTATAGTTAATACGAATACCATTGCAAATTATGCTATTTATATGTTTCTTATTTCTAATTATTAATTTCTAAACTATAACATTCCATCCCATATTTTATTTTATCAGAGCAATCCTTCCAAAAAGTATTACCATTATAATTTCCCATAAATTAACCGCAAGTGAGATTTTTTGCTTTGTTTGAGATTATAAGGGATTGCATCTTTCCTTTTATTGAAATAGACCGTGTAAACTATGAAAAAGAATATCCATATGTTATACTCTCTTTCCATTTTTGGTATACCCCTTTGTTATATAAAACGCCGTACTTTTATGCAGTTAAGAAATAGGATAATTTACGAAAATTACACAGAACCTGCTTCCAATAAATCAAAATATAGAAATTCACATTCCAAGGACAACCTAACTGACAACCCAATTATAAATCTAGAATACCTTTACGAGATTACAACATTTTACAAACAAATGCCTGAGACTGATTTCAAATTTCTAGATCAGGTTGTACATAATATTCTTATTTATTCATATGCTGAAATCTTTAAACTTTCTTTCCTATTCAAACTTGCAAAAGAGTTTCCACATCTCGAAATAAAACCTTTAAGCATACATTCCAATAGAATCTTTAACTTGTTAAAACAGTTTGGGGAACTAAACTCCCAAAAGCATCTAAGCATCAAATTTTATTTTATTCCATATATTTATTCCATTTTTATTAAACATTTGGACAAAAATTTCCAAAATATTTAAACCCAACTTTTCACAATTTTCAAAATATTTATTGCTTTATTCTTAACCCTAGATTTAACGATTCTAAAATTGCTTAGTAAAATAATTTCCCTTCTCAAATCTTTTACCTCAAAGACTTACTCCTTTAAAAGTAGGGTCTTAAGCCTAATCATTCAAAAACTCAATTGTTAAATCAAACCATCAAAAATTCAAAAAGGATTGCTTAATCCCAAAAAGAAGCAAAATAATCTCCCTCTTTCAAAAACTTTCCACATTAAAGATTTATTCCTTTAAAATGTTGGTCGTTTAATTCGGAACATTCAAATACATCTTCTATAACTTCAAACATTGAAAAGCGGAGTAGACAAAGATATCTTCCATCCTATTATTTTCTATTCTATTTTCATCACTTCTCTCCTACATTATCTCTGACTAGATTACTAATCTTATTTTATAGTTCCCTGACGATATGCCTATCCAAATCTTCAAATATACCTTTGTTTATATTTCTCCTATTTAAATGGCTTCTACATCATTTTAGTTAAGTTCAATTTCCATTAAAAAAGAATTCTTAAAGAACTTCTAAATTTATGAAATAGGAAAAATCATCAAGTCCTACTTACACTCTATTTTACATTTATTTCAAAAGAAAAAATCCCTTTATCAAAAAACTTTAAACCGAAAACTTTTTGATCCAAACAAAATTTTAAACTAAGAGTTTCAAAAATGACAAACCCTTTTTATCTAAAATTTTTTATTCATAAACATTTTCCTTAACAAAATTGCTAATTTATGAATTTCCTAATTTCCCATTTTTCTTTCAAAACAACAACTACTCAATAAATTCTTTGAAATACTTATTTAAAACATTTCAAGGAAGTTTCCAAAATCATTTTTATCTAATTCTTTCACATAGGGTAGGATTTTTAGGAGTTGGCTTTAATTTTCCTTTCTATTGAATTTTTTTTCTCCCTCATCCTTGCTTCTAGTGTTTACAACTATCCCGCTTATAATATTTAATTATTACCCAACATGTTTATTCGCTATTTCTATAAACGTGGATTGTCCATAATAAACGATTATTATTCTATCCGAACAATTTTTAAAGACATTTATTTATTCATTCCAATATTTCTTATTATCTTTCCATAGTTTCTCTTATAATCTATTTAATCAATCCATTCATTTCCTTATTAAATTCTTGTAACTCCCTATTTATTACCCTATTAATCTTAGAGTTACAATCTCTTCCAAAAATCATTCCTATCAATATGACTTCCGCTCTATGGGTAATCGGGGTACAAGTATAACTTTAACTCTATTTATTTTTCCAGCCCATAGTCACTTCGTCCATCCTTCTGGAATATGGCCATGAATACTTCGATAGTCAGGATTTATAAAGTAAGTCCAAACTAAGTATACATATATATTTATATATAGTAGGGTTATTGAAAGTACTTTTAAAAATAACAAATACGCCACTCATACATACACCCATCCCCGTTGATTGGATAATCTAAGCTTTGATACCAAATATAACAACCCATCCCAGAATAGACCAAATTTCAACACAATAAAAGCCCATCGAATCTAGCTGTTAAGTTGATAAATTTTAAACAATCCACATTACATAGGCTATCTACCTATACTTTCACAATCTAACAGCGAAATGGATAAAATATAATATCTGAAACAAGTACCCATTTTACAAAAGAAAATCATTTCATAAACATAACACGTTATCATCAAATATTACAACATGTCTACATAAAACCTCCACGATACAATATTCCAAAATAACATAACTGTCTGAACTAAGCATATTAAAAATATTTAAAAAGAATAAATATATAGATAACTACCACAAGTCTTCATCTCCAGCTTCGTCCCTAAAATCGGCATTGTCTCCTCTAACATATGTTGTTGTAATAAGGAGTGGGTCAGAACAACAAACGTTTAATGAATGATAATACCAGGCTTTACCATGATTGTATTTAGGCAGTACCATTTAGATTAGAAAATATGCCTTATGTATTTAAAACTATACCATACTAATAACTTTAACTGTAAGCCCAAAGTCCTAACCAGTCCAATTCCAAAATTCAAACGCAATTACCATTTACAATGCAAGAGAAATCATCCCAATCACTTAATACCTTTTATTGGGAATTAGGCAGATTCTAACCTTCTAATACGTATAAAATAGGCAAGTTCCCGTCATTTAATACCTAACCCATTCCAATCCATTTCCAACTACTACTGCAACTATCATTAATGATGCAAGTGAGAGTCTCCAAACCACTTAATACCTTTTATTAGGAATTAGGAAGACTCTGGCCATTTAATATCTATAAAAATAGGCAAATCCCCGTCATTTAATACCCAACCTAAGGCGGATCCCTACGGGGTTCTCACTAACCGACAACGTAAGAAATCTCATCAGGTCATTTAATACTTCTCCTAAAGAAAAGAGGCAAGCCCTACAATAGCCAATTAATACCTTTAAACCCGAAGCGGACCCCTCTAAGATTCCTCCGACCGTATCAGTAGCGTGATTATGACCCATAACCCAAATCGTGACATCGCATATTAACCCGACTATTCGTAGGTACTAGTAGCTAGATTGACTGGACGGAATTAGCCTACAGAATTGGGACTAACCTAGCATTCATTGGGATTATTTATTATAGGCAATGTCCCCTATCAGTTCCTAAAGTAACACCGTAAGTAGATAGATTTAACTGGATAGGCTTCTATGTAACTTCAGATCGACCTCACATCCTTATAACTTAGTCATACTTCATATATACCAATTGTGTGTGTATATGATATCCTACACAGTTAATAATTAAGGCCATATAAGGTAAATCCTTATTTCGCCTTTAATTATGGATTAATTCCCGCAATTATTATTAACTACATTCTAAAGAAATTTATGCTATCAATTACACTATTAATACTAATCAAGACGCTATAATCATTACGTTATTAATTTTAATAATTGATACGTAATGTTATACATACAGATACGCACGAGATTCAGACAAAATATCTCTAATCACATGCAAAGAAACCACTAATTAATTTAAATGCCAAACTTATACAAGTCCCAAGCCCCAAAAAAATATATATCTAATATCTTTAGCCAACAACTGACTTGTATACAAAAAGGAACAATACCAAACTCATCTCAACATAGTAAAATTTACCTCCTTTAATTCAAGGTAAATAATTCTTATAATTTAGATCTTATATTTTATATTCAACTTTTACACATAGCAACTTGAAGTGAAAAAGGGTCCATACATATTTAATTTACAGAAATAGTTGGTGCAAACTACAATATAATAAAATTCATACTTTGCACAACATTTCTAAGTTTATTTTCTTTTAGAATCCTTTTGCTAATATAAGTGAAATCAAAAGAAATAAAGTGGAATATATTATAATTATCTAAATCTCAACTATAGATCTGATCCGATCCTACCATGTTGATACAAACAATTGAAACTCCAACATATTCAAAGATTGACATTTATTTAGGGAAATTTTGAGGGTTTTAGATGTTATGTTTTCACTACCAAAATTTCCAAGGCATACATCAAATCAAAATAAATACTACTCAATTATACAAATGTTTGATATTTCCACTCATAGAGAATTGTTTGCTTCCTAACTGGATTTGATTCCACCACGCCTAATTTCCTTTCAGATCTCCCTCTTTTGGAATGTACAACAAAGTGAATTGTATGTAGAAATTAGATTTAGAATCAGAGGCTAAAGAGAAATAGAATTAGAAATCAAAAGAATTAAGCACCTAAACCTCTTACTTAAAAATCCTAACTGATTCTGAAATCTAAAGAAGAAGAAGAAGAAGAAGAAGATGATGATGATGATGATGATGAGATCTTATTTATACCGCTTCCAACTCTTTGTTAAATCTTCCCCTTTTGAATATACAACAAATTGATTGTATATAGATTAGATTAAAAGTAAGAAACTAGAGAGAAGAAGAATTAGGGAATTTAATTAAATTAGAGATTAGAATTCCTTACCTACAATCATACTATTTATGAAAACCTAAGGGGAAAGAATTTGACAGAGCTTCGATGTTGCTTTTAGAATTTTATAAAGAAAATTGAGGAGTCTAGACGTCTATTTACAGATGTGAGAAGAAACCAAATCCAACGGATTTAAATAATTAAATTTGGATCTTTAAAATAAACAAAACCCTAGTCGCCTAACATCCACCGGTCGACCGCTTATCCACAAGCGGTCGACCGCTCTTCTAGTTTTGACCATATATTATTCGTTTCCGTTTCTTATTATTTATTACTTTATTAATACCCAAGTTATAATTAATGTTTACTTAAACATAAAGTACCCTTTAACGTTAAATTCAAATTTTCAAATATTAGATTCCCAAATTTTTAAATTTAAAATTAAAGCTTTTAAATTCAAACTCAAATATTCAAATTTTTAATCTAAAAATTAAAATGTCCATAACTTCTCTGTTTGAACTCAAATTTCGACAAATTATATATGGAAATAGACCAAAAAATCCCCACAGATGCAATGGTGCAACTTCCATGATCAAATTCTGACATTTACAAAATATCCAATTTTAATCTTGTTTTAATTATTTAATTTCTTATTAAATGTTAGTGGGTGTTACAAGTAAGATGCAGACGATTTTATGTAAGAAGTGTCACATCAAGGGCCATATTATAAAGGATTATAGAGTGAACCCATCGAAGATTAAGTGTTATAACTACAGTCAGCCGGGCCATATGAATTAGTGACTTAAAGGCACATAGTTTATGATGCATGCCAGGTGCATGAAATATGTACTACATAGTCAATCACTTAAATACTATCTCAATTTTAGTTTAGATTTTAACTTAGATTTTGGATACTATTTGGTATGCTTGAAATTTTGAATAATACAGGATTTCTTTTATTTAAATGTTTTCTTACTTTCTTGTATATCATAGTATATACGATAAAACTTGTAAGTCACTCGTAGATCAAGAGTATGATATTTTGGTGTCATGATTGTTTGATGTTTGGAGAAATGATATCATAAGTGAAAATGTACCACTTAAGTTGAATTGAAGTTAGAAGTGAAGTTATGCTATGTTCACTAGGTTAAGACATCACTTGTCTTTGATGTTCTTAGGTTAAGGGAGGAATCATCTAGTGATTCAAGTGATTGGCTCATTTTGGCGAGACACCATCCATTTTTTAGTTGTCTTACCCTAATCAGCAGAAGAAAAGTGATAAATATAAAACTTGGATGATACAAGTGTTTTGTATGTGCATCTAGGAGTTGTAGAAGGCTGCATTTCAGTTGCGGGCATTTTATGCAAGGCTACTAGTTGTTTATGTGTTTTGAAATTTTATTATTTGATTAGCATCATGAATTGCAAAAGTTGTATTTTTACACGTACATTTGAGGTTAGCATTTAAAAATGAGTATATGTACGATATTGGAGTTTATTTTGTTAGGATAGAAAGAGTAATCTGATCGAGAGAACCTAGGAAGTCGAAGAGAGGACCAGAGCTTTTCATTTTTTTCTCTTTTCCAAAATGCTTTTCCAGTTGTTTGATTGTTAGTATAAAAATTTATTTAGGTATTGTGGAATGGTTACTGTATACATACATACATATGTGTGTGTGTTGTTGTTGTTCTGTTCAGGATACGATTTATTGATTTGGTTGTTTGATTTTTTTATGTTTATGGTATGAATCATGCTTATCGAATTTTGGTGTGTTTAATAGTTTAAATTTATTAAATTTTCCAACTAATACATTTATTTTATAATATGTTGAATTGGATGGTATGACATATAGAACTTATGTACTCACACTAAGGTGCTTGCATACATACTTAATATGTCAAGCCATTTCATTCATATAAAATTACATCGATGATTCTTGCACTAAGTATAATCTCATATTCCATTCTCATCATACATGCGTATACACACATACGCACACACGCACATGCACACAGACCCACGAATACACGCACACGCATGCACATAGATATATATATATATATATATATGATGTTATGATACCGTTTAGTGTTCCAGTACATATGCATAAGTACTACTATGATTTTTCTGTATATTTCCTTGGATATATACATGCTATGGAAGTTTTGGTGATTTATTGTGCATGTTATGTATATTTGATTGTTTGGATCGTCACTATATGTACGTTATAAATGATGTGCATGCGGTACATAATACAAGAGTGTGTGTGAATTGCATTCTACGTGCTTTGGAAATTTCGAGGATGAAAGTCTTTTTAAGAAGGGGGAAAATGTAATACCTTGGAAATTTTAATAGTAATTGGAAAGGGTATTTTGGTTAATTTAATTAATAAGGGGGAAATGGTAATTTTTACAAATGATGGAATTTGATGATGGGATCTGTGCTACTGTGTAGAGTAGATTTTTTTATTAGTTTCGGCCATAAGAACGTTGAAATTCGAGACCATGTGAAGGAGGTACAGGGATATGAGTTTAGGGTTCAAGATGGGATGAAGCGGGTGGATCCATTAATTCGGTTTTGGATATGAACAAACCTTTCCCTCCACACATAAATTGGCAACCAACTTACAGAGCGTTCCAAATTCCATTTCTTTTCTTCACATCTCCTTTTTCCCCCTTCCTCTTAAAATTCAAATCAACATATCTCATTCGTTGCTCAACAGAATTGGACAACCTTTAAACCGATCCAATAGCAGAACAAAACCCATGACTATATACTTGATTCAAGTCAAATTAGAACGATTTCTAAGCATGCATTTCTAAACAATGGAGGATCTTAATCGAAACTTGATTTTGTTCTTCAATTTGGGGAGTGGGGTGATTCCACTCATGTATATCGCAATAATAATGTTATATTATGATCATAAGTTTAAGTTAAGGATTAAACTCTAATTTGTTTAAATATAATTACCGAATTTATCGTAGAAAATGAAAGAATAAGGAATAAGCAAGGAAAAATTGATTTATTTGATATATAGTCGATTTTTGACAACAAGAATATATATAGGCCCCGAATGATTCATGAAAAGTCCTAAAGTTGAAGTATATTGTGCATAAAATAGAAAAATAGAAGGTAGGGATCGAAAAGAAGAACAAAATGAATAGAGAGAAGAATGGAACAAAGAAACGAAAAAAGTAATGGCACGATCTTGCATTTGCAATGGTCAATTGTAGGAACTCAGTGGTCAACCGCTGGCACTTGCAGAGGTCCACCTCTGAGTAAGAGTGGTTTACCACTCCTAGTGTAATGGTTTACCACTGGTCTTTCCAGTGGTCAACTACTAGCTAAATGCTAGGGTAGGTTGAACCTGGACCAATTAGGGTCGAATCGATTAGTTAATGTTTTTCGAAACTGGGATTTTACATGACATTCCAGGTTATTTCTAAGGCGACTCTCCTAGTGAAATTATGATATTATGAGGCATTCATACAATTGGATGTTTAGATGTTTAGTGTATGGAGATGTTTGGTGATTGTATTGAATAGGTATCGATGTTTAGTGGCTCTTATGACTTACCATGGTGTCACATGTTGCATATATCAAGTACATAGGCCGAAAGAGAATGGAGATATCCATATGCCGGCTTATACGACCTTCGATGAACTATGCCTATGACTATATCATCAGTTGAACAAATACTAGGTGCAGGACATGTTTTATCGTGTCATTGACATATATCATTTAGCTCGTGTAATATGACCTTAAGTTAAGGTATGTTTACTGACGTGTTAGACAATCATGTTGTCATACCGTTATTTTTTTAGTATATATGAGATAGGAATACCTTAGTCACTCAGAGATATATCTAACCCACTCCATATTGTTTTATATCTATTATCGAAAGGTTAAAGGAATAAGGGGTCAAGCTTATATAGGTGATGTCAATGGTGTGGATAATAGAGACATTACTTATGTACACATTCTATATATATCGTGTGACATTATTATATGCTAGTGTGGATTAGGTTGATTTTACATATATGATTATGTAGTTGGATTGGTTTGAATATATGATTATCTAATATTATATATTTATTTCTTCCGCCATGAGCTCAGAAAGATATAACTAAAGCCAATTTTTTTTCTTGTTATCATAACTTAGCGATCGGTTGTTTTCGGCTTTCGTAGTTTGAACGTCAATTCAGACATTAAATCAAAGGGTCAAAAATGATAGTTTATTACATCGATTATCTCGGACGTCTCAATTACCACCAAACCATAAATTTAACTACTCATACCATTATATAAATATATGTTAACTATATTATACAACATTCTTCCATTGTTCATAGTTCAAGTCACCACATTTCTTCTCCTTAAGAAACAATACATCCTTCAATACCTATTTCTTAAGTTACTCGGTTATAGTTGTCACATGACATCAAAATGTTGTATACTAATGAAATAACATATAAAATGTAACGACCCGATATTTTGGACCATTCGCGTCCATTATAAGTGAATAGGTAGACACTCATGCCGGAGTTGAATTGCTCAAAATACCGCATTGTTAATTTAAATTGGCAAAACTGAACATATACAGTAAATAAATAATCACAGATCACAGACGCAGGGTAATAAGTGCAGCGGAAATAAAAGAGATAGTAGTTCATGAAGCTACTATATGAATATATAAGATATATCAGAGTTTACAACAGAAGAGTAATACGATACATCAGAGTTAAACTAAATACAACGGAAGAGTAACAGATACAAATCAGAATACATCACTGGAATCATCGAATATCTAAAAGCTGGATAGATAGCTGGATCTCCAAGCGAAGCTCCAACTCCAAAGGTGAGTCTCGAAAGCTGAACTACTCAGTCTGACCCGAGCGTAAAGCAAAACACAAAACACTCGAGTCAGGATTAACATTCTTATATTAATAAATCCAACTCAAGTGAAATAGCAATTGAAATACAAGTAACTCAAAGGATGTTTGGAATAACCATCCTTTAAGGATCCGTTAAACTATCTACTAGGTAGTAATGTACGCTAAGTAGATAATGTCTATCAGTAATATAAAGATATCAAAGTAGGGTTAAGCAGGGCCCATACACCTCTTAACCTGTTTATTCCCAAAAGCATATACAAGACCGTAGTTTCCCCAAAACCGGAAGTCACCAGAGGGCAATCCATATACTAAAGGTACAAATCAAAATTGTAGTGGTCACGAATAGGATAATCAGTATGACAAGGTACATGAGGCGATACCAACTAGGATACTAGTAGTTGCCTGATCCGGACTGATGTTGGGCATAGCAGCTACTACCCCAACACCGCGAAACAACACTCCCAAATCGAGGGGTGCACCCAAATCGAATCACAAAAGTAATAGATATGGTATCGAAGAAGTGTGTCCGCTAGAGATGGCGATCCTCAATGGCCCGGCGCGGCTCCTGTTTTAGTCATGTCAAGGGTCATCCAAAATCGTTCTCTTTCTTCAGTCAACGCGTTCATCAAAACCATCCACTTCGTTCTGGATCAACACTCCGCGTATAGTTATTAAAGTGGTTTCGGTTCAGATAGAGAGTATATCCATTACCGATCCCGGTCTCTTTAATAACTTTCGTAATTATTACACCGATTGGTCGTTTATATATTT
The DNA here is from genome assembly GCA_030737815.1 of Allium fistulosum. Taxonomy (NCBI): domain Eukaryota; kingdom Viridiplantae; phylum Streptophyta; class Magnoliopsida; order Asparagales; family Amaryllidaceae; genus Allium; species Allium fistulosum. Next base: position 76,614,943 of record CM060903.1, read on the forward strand.
CAAAAACCAAATCAATTTCAATTTCAAATAGAATTCGTAAATCAACATTTCATTTGTCTTTCTAAAACAATTTCCAAATTTTCGTTTCAAAACCTTATAATTCAATTTCTATTTCTATTTAAAACAATTCAAATATTGATTCGAGTTCGTATAAGATTCATTTCGAAATCATTTAAATCAATTTAATTTAACATTCAAATCAATTTTCATTCATTTATCGATTTCATTCAATATCGTTAAATTAATTTATCATTCAAACAATTTCTATTTAAATTCCCAATTTCATTAAATCAATCATTAAATTCAACTTCATTAAATCAAACTTACAATTTTGAATTAAATTAAATTCGTCAAATCAAATTCTTTAAATTTCAAGTCTTACATTAAATTCCAATAAATCGCATTTTTATTTCTTGTTAAAGAAATTCGATTTCACTTATTTACTTACTTAAATAAATTTCCAAAAACCTTACTTAATCAAGAAAACTCAATTTCAATTATTTACGAAGTAAAATTCACTTATTCAAAAGTTCAATTTTCTTATTAAAGAATTTCAATTCAATTTAATCATTAAATAATTTAATCTTATTTAAGTATTAAATAATTCAAAACTTAATTATTAAATAATTTCAAAGTTTAATATTTTTAAACTTAAATATAATTTCAACCTTAATTATTAAATCATTTCAAAGTTTAATAATTTCAAACTCAATTCAATTATTTCTTAAATTAAACAACATTCTTCCATCAATTACATTTTTTTTATATTTTGTTTCAGATTACTAAATATTAACATTTTCCTTCCATTAAAAATTCAAATTTCAACTTCTTTTCAAAACCATATTATTTATTCACATAAAATCTTCATTTTATTTTTAAATCAAATTATTGACCAATCGGGTTTTATTTAATTTTCTCTCCTAGGTCAAAGTTCAATTTGGGTATTTATCATTTCAACCCGATTCCAATTCAATTAAAAATCAAAGCATAACAGAGGGAACTTGCAGTGTGATAACTGGGATGGTGTCAAAGTAAATAAACAAGCAATAACAACAATCAATATCAATCCAATAATCAATTCAAATAATCCCGAAATAACCGTATTAATTCGCATTGTTATTTGTACGAATTAATATAATTATTTCTAGAATCTACACTATCATTTCATGTAGATTAAAGATTATTACATTACGGTTCTTCACTTGTCAATCGATTTCAATTTCATACATCATCAATTTAACAACATACATTCAGGGGTTCAAAATATAATTAAACAAATCCTACGTGTCAAATGTCATTTAATCAATTTATACAAATGGGTCATATTATACAAATGTCATTTAATCAAATTTAACATTTAACTATCCTATATCAATTTCAATTGCATACTATTTATCATTTTAACATTTACAATTTAACGTCCAATATAAACATCAACAATCAATCAATTATCAGCCAAACTGTATTATCATCGCATAAATAATTAACAGATAATGGTGTCAGATGTCAAAGGTGAACTGATACAGGTAATAGTATATATAACAGTGTAATTAACTAACAGCAGTATATTTCAATTGTCGTTCCAATTGAAATCAAATTTTATAAATAAAAGAACGTTAATCGTGAGTGAGTGCTCACCTTTCGAGGCTAGATATGCACGAGAGGATGACATGGATACGCACACTTATATGGACATAGAAATTTGACTCACGATCCAAGCAAAGCAAATCGGCACGAATTCAACGATCAGAGCTGAATAACAGAAATTGATTGAACACATTAGAGCGGAATCGATGAAGAAAATTGGTATACGTGAACACATATGTATAATTATACGTACAACTATATTAAAAAAATTTCAACATATATTAAATCAAATGTATATGCATTGAAAATACATTTTTTTTTCTCGAAAATCTGTAACAATATGTTCATGTATGCAAACCTTAGATAACATATATGCACACCCAACAACATACTAATCTAAGTTAAACAATAACCAATACAACACTATTATGACTCATACTTTTATTATAACTTATTATATAAGCTTTATAACACCAGACCCCACAGCTCCTACACATGCTTATATAACATTACATATACAAAATTACAGTTTAAAGTCTAAATACACTTAAAAATTTAAAATAACCATATACGCGAATAGTTTAAAACCAATAGTTAATAAACAATATACTATGCAGACTAATGATGGAACAATACAAAATAGAGGAACAAATTAAACAAAATGTACTAACCTATATATGAGTAGACCATACATTCAAATACCCATGCAACTGGAAATAATATAGAATAATGTATAAACTCAAAAATTTACATAATATATATGAAACCCGAAGTGAAATATATATATAACCACTTACAGCGTGACATAACCTATACATGTACACACTGTAACTACAATATCAAGTCATTCCTAAAATCTACTTTTGAATCATAGCTTTAAAATAAAGTCTTCATTCATCTAGAATATATATACTTTGATATAAACAAAGACTTCATATTATATTGAAAATAATGTTATTAAAGTACGCATACAGTCTTAACAAAATTCACAGGCAATATTCGCCACCCATACAATACTTCATATAACCTTTTAAAATAAAATAAAATGCAAACATGTATACTTCCCTTGTAATATTCGTACTGTAACAACTGTATACTTTTAAAATTTATAGCAAAACAAGGTAGGTGGCCAAGTTAACAAAATGCATGCAGGCTAGAAAACTACAGGGTTTAGGCTATACCAATATTATATATATTATCATAACAGCTAAACATGCATAGCTGTACTACCTATATCTATTTTAATACAATTCATATAAACATAATATCTCACACAACGTGCTCTGTACCAATATATAGCTATTTAAAGCCTACAAAGTTTAAAAAAGAAAAACAGATCATGCTCAAATATATGTATATGAGTATTAATATTATAGTATTATGTATATAAAATACGAAGGTATGAAAACTAGATATAGGCTCACGGATCTATATATAAACTTACTAACGTGATGGAGAAACGCTCGGGAGGTGATGTAGGCTCAAGTGGACTCGGGTTTGCTGCCAACAAGGTGGAGATCGAGGGGAGGATGCAAATAGAGAGGAGGCAGAGGCTTTGCGGGTCTGTAGTGTTGAACGAAGCAAAGGAAGTTAGGCGAGGCGATGGTTGGCCGCACTTCGGCACATGAGGAGGAGGAGGCGAACTGATCGGAGCGGAGGTGTGCTCGAAGGACATGAAGGCGGAGGCGGGTTTGGGCGATGAGTGGAGGCTTCAGGCATTGGCGAGTTAGGAGGCACGGTTCACGATGAAGAGAGGACGCGTGGGTTTTGGAGGGGCTTCGGTTGATGGCTCGCTGGCAAGAGGGTAGAGGAGGACGGTGGAGCACGAGAAAAGGATGGGGAGTCTGTTGTTCCTTTTTTTTTTCTCAAATTTAATTTGCTTTGGAAATCAAAATAATGGAGGAACCAAGAAAATCAGGAGCCAGGGAACTCAAAAGTTATGGAAACAACTGTCGAGATAAAATCGAATATAAAACGTAGTGACCATTCAGTTTTATACGTTTGGTTAAATGAAAGGTCACGGGGCTCAAAAGTTCGAAAACGGTTGCCGATACGGTTAAATATTTCGTGGATTTCGATGCGAAACGAATGCCAAAAATACAGAAATGAGTATACCATAGAGATCAGCACGACAAGACGATCGAAACGGTATAAAAATATCAGTGGTACGATCATCCGATAAAAATCGATATTGGTACCAGAATGCTGCTATTTTGCAGAAAATAAGAACGACGGAGCAATAGATGTCCGAATTTGGAAAAATGACGAACTGACATCTTGCTCAGAAGATGGTTTAGAATTTTTCTATGTAAAAATATTTAGGTTTCGGAAACATTTTATTTTCAACGCTTTTTTAACTGATTGAATTGAAGTGAATTTACGCGCGAAATAAACTTTCGTATTTTCGGACGAAAATTTACCAGTTGCTATGTTTAACTAGACGTATTCTAAATATTAAATTTATATTTCAAAATTTTATCGTTTAAAATTTCACAAAATTTTAACTAATAACGTTATTAAAACAGTTGAAATTTTACGGGTCGTTACATTCTCCCCCACTCAAAACTTTTCGTCCCCGAAAAGGAACGAGGTAGGAGAATAGAAACAACCAGAAAGAAAAACAGATTTTGAAATACAAATAACAATTAATTTAAACCATATAAATTCAAATTTAAATTAATTGATATTCAATAATTGATTTAATCCATTTGATTTTCTAAAATCAATCTCACTATCTCTAAATTCATTATCTTATTATCTAATTATCTTCAATTTACAATTTCTAAAACCATAAATTTGAATAATCCTTTATTATAATCATATTTTATTTTCACAATTTAAATTCTTCTTTTTCCAAATTATTGTTAAAATTTTCTACTTAATATATCTAATCACATATATTTAACCCATATAAATTAATTTAAACCATAAAAGTTTCAATTTAAATTAATTTACATCTATTAATTTCTTTTAAATTCAAGGTATTTTCATAAGTTGATCAACTTTCATTTATTAATTCTTTCAAAACAAATTTATTTTTCAATTATCCTATTATTCTATTTATCTATATTAACTTTTTATAATTAAAATTTAAGTGTATAACATTTGTTATAACCACTCAAATTTTATTTATAAATTCAATTTATCTTATATTTTATCCAATTACATATTCAGCTTCTGAATGATTTAGGTAAGTTGTATTAGAATGCAGTTGAACAATATACAATAAAATTTCCTAATTCAATTATTCAAGTTTAAATATTTATTCCAAATTTTGGTTTTATTTATAATTAAAATCATCCTTTAACAAAATTTAAGAATTAGATTTCCGATTAACTTTAAACAATTTAGAGATATATATAATATATTTATATCAAATCAAATTAAATTTTAAAATAAGATATCAAATATATATAAATCAAAATATACTGAAGAAATTCAAATCAAAATATATATTTTTTTTTTCAAAACAAAACCGTAGCAAAGCTACAGAATGGTTTCTCCACTTCGAAACTCGAAAATGAACATCGATGATGCGGCCGCCATCACCGAAATTATTTTCCAGCGACAAAGAGAAGAGCACTGATTTAATCAATTAAAATTCTTTGAAAACCATTTCTATTCGAAAATATTTTCAATATATACTTTAAAATTTTAAAAACCAAAGTTCGAAATCACCGGAAACTAATAAATTCTCAAATTTCTGAATTAAATTCATTTCAAATTCAAAATCAATTTATAAATCAAGTTTATAAATTCATTTATTTATATTATGCAATAGTCAATGGTTTACAAAACAATAAATGAAAATCAAATATTATTATTTCCAGCCGACAAATTCATTAACAATTTAATTTCAGAAAACTTATATTTATATATAAGATAATCATACAAAAACTTCTATTTTATTTATCAAATTTGAAAACGATATTGTGTCAGTTTGCTCTGTTCAAGTGTTTTTGGAAATCCTATCAATAGCGTTGATCAGACGAATCGATCAGAAACCCAAATCAACATCAACAACTCAAACAACACAGTATATATTAAAACATTTTAAAATTAATTTACAATACACTTCTTTGCTTGACGATACAGGAATGGATTTCAAAGCAAGGATAGGGATTCAAATTTGATTAATTCAATCAAAGAAATTTTGATTTGAGAATAAGTTGGAACGAAAGATAAGATGATTATTTAACCGAATAAGGAATTAGATAATCTTATATAAATCGCGGGCAACCATAACCGGGTCGACCGTGACTTCAAGAATGAGATCGGTGTAGAATTCCGAGGTAAATCGACATTTGATCACAAGAAATAGAATTCAGATATAGCAGGAGATAGAGAGCATCGTAAACCGAGGATACAGAAATCTCCGGTAAATCGATGTTTATTATAAAGGAGTTTAACTCCTTTACGAATCATTCGAAGATTGGCGAGACCGCCGATCTATTATAGATATCATTCGAAATGGAGTTATGGGATGCTCTAGAATTTGAAAGAAGACGAATAGTGAGGGGCACGAATGAAATTTGGAACCGTAGGGAACGTTCCAAAATCCAAAGGAATTGAGTCAAAAGGAAAGATTGAAACTCGAATGAGGGTGATTCTGTAAATACATTTACCCTATATGTTTAGTTTTGCCTAGAGCTACCAAAGCTCTGATACCAACTGTAACGACCCGATATTTTGGACCATTCGCGTCCATTATAAGTGAATAGGTAGACACTCATGCCGGAGTTGAATTGCTCAAAATACCGCATTGTTAATTTAAATTGGCAAAACTGAACATATACAGTAAATAAATAATCACAGATCACAGACGCAGGGTAATAAGTGCAGCGGAAATAAAAGAGATAGTAGTTCATGAAGCTACTATATGAATATATAAGATATATCAGAGTTTACAACAGAAGAGTAATACGATACATCAGAGTTAAACTAAATACAACGGAAGAGTAACAGATACAAATCAGAATACATCACTGGAATCATCGAATATCTAAAAGCTGGATAGATAGCTGGATCTCCAAGCGAAGCTCCAACTCCAAAGGTGAGTCTCGAAAGCTGAACTACTCAGTCTGACCCGAGCGTAAAGCAAAACACAAAACACTCGAGTCAGGATTAACATTCTTATATTAATAAATCCAACTCAAGTGAAATAGCAATTGAAATACAAGTAACTCAAAGGATGTTTGGAATAACCATCCTTTAAGGATCCGTTAAACTATCTACTAGGTAGTAATGTACGCTAAGTAGATAATGTCTATCAGTAATATAAAGATATCAAAGTAGGGTTAAGCAGGGCCCATACACCTCTTAACCTGTTTATTCCCAAAAGCATATACAAGACCGTAGTTTCCCCAAAACCGGAAGTCACCAGAGGGCAATCCATATACTAAAGGTACAAATCAAAATTGTAGTGGTCACGAATAGGATAATCAGTATGACAAGGTACATGAGGCGATACCAACTAGGATACTAGTAGTTGCCTGATCCGGACTGATGTTGGGCATAGCAGCTACTACCCCAACACCGCGAAACAACACTCCCAAATCGAGGGGTGCACCCAAATCGAATCACAAAAGTAATAGATATGGTATCGAAGAAGTGTGTCCGCTAGAGATGGCGATCCTCAATGGCCCGGCGCGGCTCCTGTTTTAGTCATGTCAAGGGTCATCCAAAATCGTTCTCTTTCTTCAGTCAACGCGTTCATCAAAACCATCCACTTCGTTCTGGATCAACACTCCGCGTATAGTTATTAAAGTGGTTTCGGTTCAGATAGAGAGTATATCCATTACCGATCCCGGTCTCTTTAATAACTTTCGTAATTATTACACCGATTGGTCGTTTATATATTTCAAAAACCAAATCAATTTCAATTTCAAATAGAATTCGTAAATCAACATTTCATTTGTCTTTCTAAAACAATTTCCAAATTTTCGTTTCAAAACCTTATAATTCAATTTCAATTTCTATTTAAAACAATTCAAATATTGATTCGAGTTCGTATAAGATTCATTTCGAAATCATTTAAATCAATTTAATTTAACATTCAAATCAATTTTCATTCATTTATCGATTTCATTCAATATCGTTAAATTAATTTATCATTCAAACAATTTCTATTTAAATTCCCAATTTCATTAAATCAATCATTAAATTCAACTTCATTAAATCAAACTTACAATTTTGAATTAAATTAAATTCGTCAAATCAAATTCTTTAAATTTCAAGTCTTACATTAAATTCCAATAAATCGCATTTTTATTTCTTGTTAAAGAAATTCGATTTCACTTATTTACTTACTTAAATAAATTTCCAAAAACCTTACTTAATCAAGAAAACTCAATTTCAATTATTTACGAAGTAAAATTCACTTATTCAAAAGTTCAATTTTCTTATTAAAGAATTTCAATTCAATTTAATCATTAAATAATTTAATCTTATTTAAGTATTAAATAATTCAAAACTTAATTATTAAATAATTTCAAAGTTTAATATTTTTAAACTTAAATATAATTTCAACCTTAATTATTAAATCATTTCAAAGTTTAATAATTTCAAACTCAATTCAATTATTTCTTAAATTAAACAACATTCTTCCATCAATTACATTTTTTTTATATTTTGTTTCAGATTACTAAATATTAACATTTTCCTTCCATTAAAAATTCAAATTTCAACTTCTTTTCAAAACCATATTATTTATTCACATAAAATCTTCATTTTATTTTTAAATCAAATTATTGACCAATCGGGTTTTATTTAATTTTCTCTCCTAGGTCAAAGTTCAATTTGGGTATTTATCATTTCAACCCGATTCCAATTCAATTAAAAATCAAAGCATAACAGAGGGAACTTGCAGTGTGATAACTGGGATGGTGTCAAAGTAAATAAACAAGCAATAACAACAATCAATATCAATCCAATAATCAATTCAAATAATCCCGAAATAACCGTATTAATTCGCATTGTTATTTGTACGAATTAATATAATTATTTCTAGAATCTACACTATCATTTCATGTAGATTAAAGATTATTACATTACGGTTCTTCACTTGTCAATCGATTTCAATTTCATACATCATCAATTTAACAACATACATTCAGGGGTTCAAAATATAATTAAACAAATCCTACGTGTCAAATGTCATTTAATCAATTTATACAAATGGGTCATATTATACAAATGTCATTTAATCAAATTTAACATTTAACTATCCTATATCAATTTCAATTGCATACTATTTATCATTTTAACATTTACAATTTAACGTCCAATATAAACATCAACAATCAATCAATTATCAGCCAAACTGTATTATCATCGCATAAATAATTAACAGATAATGGTGTCAGATGTCAAAGGTGAACTGATACAGGTAATAGTATATATAACAGTGTAATTAACTAACAGCAGTATATTTCAATTGTCGTTCCAATTGAAATCAAATTTTATAAATAAAAGAACGTTAATCGTGAGTGAGTGCTCACCTTTCGAGGCTAGATATGCACGAGAGGATGACATGGATACGCACACTTATATGGACATAGAAATTTGACTCACGATCCAAGCAAAGCAAATCGGCACGAATTCAACGATCAGAGCTGAATAACAGAAATTGATTGAACACATTAGAGCGGAATCGATGAAGAAAATTGGTATACGTGAACACATATGTATAATTATACGTACAACTATATTAAAAAAATTTCAACATATATTAAATCAAATGTATATGCATTGAAAATACATTTTTTTTTCTCGAAAATCTGTAACAATATGTTCATGTATGCAAACCTTAGATAACATATATGCACACCCAACAACATACTAATCTAAGTTAAACAATAACCAATACAACACTATTATGACTCATACTTTTATTATAACTTATTATATAAGCTTTATAACACCAGACCCCACAGCTCCTACACATGCTTATATAACATTACATATACAAAATTACAGTTTAAAGTCTAAATACACTTAAAAATTTAAAATAACCATATACGCGAATAGTTTAAAACCAATAGTTAATAAACAATATACTATGCAGACTAATGATGGAACAATACAAAATAGAGGAACAAATTAAACAAAATGTACTAACCTATATATGAGTAGACCATACATTCAAATACCCATGCAACTGGAAATAATATAGAATAATGTATAAACTCAAAAATTTACATAATATATATGAAACCCGAAGTGAAATATATATATAACCACTTACAGCGTGACATAACCTATACATGTACACACTGTAACTACAATATCAAGTCATTCCTAAAATCTACTTTTGAATCATAGCTTTAAAATAAAGTCTTCATTCCTCTAGAATATATATACTTTGATATAAACAAAGACTTCATATTATATTGAAAATAATGTTATTAAAGTACGCATACAGTCTTAACAAAATTCACAGGCAATATTCGCCACCCATACAATACTTCATATAACCTTTTAAAATAAAATAAAATGCAAACATGTATACTTCCCTTGTAATATTCGTACTGTAACAACTGTATACTTTTAAAATTTATAGCAAAACAAGGTAGGTGGCCAAGTTAACAAAATGCATGCAGGCTAGAAAACTACAGGGTTTAGGCTATACCAATATTATATATATTATCATAACAGCTAAACATGCATAGCTGTACTACCTATATCTATTTTAATACAATTCATATAAACATAATATCTCACACAACGTGCTCTGTACCAATATATAGCTATTTAAAGCCTACAAAGTTTAAAAAAGAAAAACAGATCATGCTCAAATATATGTATATGAGTATTAATATTATAGTATTATGTATATAAAATACGAAGGTATGAAAACTAGATATAGGCTCACGGATCTATATATAAACTTACTAACGTGATGGAGAAACGCTCGGGAGGTGATGTAGGCTCAAGTGGACTCGGGTTTGCTGCCAACAAGGTGGAGATCGAGGGGAGGATGCAAATAGAGAGGAGGCAGAGGCTTTGCGGGTCTGTAGTGTTGAACGAAGCAAAGGAAGTTAGGCGAGGCGATGGTTGGCCGCACTTCGGCACATGAGGAGGAGGAGGCGAACTGATCGGAGCGGAGGTGTGCTCGAAGGACATGAAGGCGGAGGCGGGTTTGGGCGATGAGTGGAGGCTTCAGGCATTGGCGAGTTAGGAGGCACGGTTCACGATGAAGAGAGGACGCGTGGGTTTTGGAGGGGCTTCGGTTGATGGCTCGCTGGCAAGAGGGTAGAGGAGGACGGTGGAGCACGAGAAAAGGATGGGGAGTCTGTTGTTCCTTTTTTTTTCTCAAATTTAATTTGCTTTGGAAATCAAAATAACGGAGGAACCAAGAAAATCAGGAGCCAGGGAACTCAAAAGTTATGGAAACAACTGTCGAGATAAAATCGAATATAAAACGTAGTGACCATTCAGTTTTATACGTTTGGTTAAATGAAAGGTCACGGGGCTCAAAAGTTCGAAAACGGTTGCCGATACGGTTAAATATTTCGTGGATTTCGATGCGAAACGAATGCCAAAAATACAGAAATGAGTATACCATAGAGATCAGCACGACAAGACGATCGAAACGGTATAAAAATATCAGTGGTACGATCATCCGATAAAAATCGATATTGGTACCAGAATGCTGCTATTTTGCAGAAAATAAGAACGACGGAGCAATAGATGTCCGAATTTGGAAAAATGACGAACTGACATCTTGCTCAGAAGATGGTTTAGAATTTTTCTATGTAAAAATATTTAGGTTTCGGAAACATTTTATTTTCAACGCTTTTTTAACTGATTGAATTGAAGTGAATTTACGCGCGAAATAAACTTTCGTATTTTCGGACGAAAATTTACCAGTTGCTATGTTTAACTAGACGTATTCTAAATATTAAATTTATATTTCAAAATTTTATCGTTTAAAATTTCACAAAATTTTAACTAATAACGTTATTAAAACAGTTGAAATTTTACGGGTCGTTACATAAAATATATCATATTTAATTGGTAATATATTGAAAATACTCGGTTAATCATGCATATATTAAAGAAAACATAGCATCACACAATAAAACACAAAACTTGTCGACTCAAAACGACCAATTTCATGCAAACAACTCTAGATAAGACTGTTTCATAGGATAATTAGTCTCCCAGTTATAATCTAAAGGACCTTCACTGTGATGTACATTCGTAGGAATATATTGACTTGGCTAAGTAGATGAGATATCTATAATATAATTTGCATATTCAAATCGTATTTACATTTTTAATCAAATATTATTCTCTAATCCTAAATCTTTTATTGTCTGATTGATGCTTAAGGTGGATCTTCAATTTGATAAAAATAGCTAATGACTATTTATCATTTCAATTTCAATTCATTATGCCCTTTTGTGTAATAAAGCCAAAATAATATTTTTCTAGAAATTTCTATTGTCACCAAGTTTTTTGGTTCTAATAGAAATTTTAATCAAAAAAATAACAACAAACTAAGATTCTACCAAATTAGAAGGTCCTACTTTGTAATTAAATTAATAATTGACATTCATTCTTTCATACTTAAGTTCATGTAAAATCCGACCTACGTTTATAAATCTTAAACATAACATTTATGTTTAGAAATACAAAAAATTTGACCTTCATATAAATACTGATTACTTTAAGTACTAGACATTATCTTTGGTTTCTTTACCAAATTACATTGTTTTCTATTTGAAATGGTGTTATATGTTGATATAATAAATTGCACCAAATTAAAACTATGTAGAAATACATACCGAATCCAATGTTATTCATGAAACAGTAGCATGTCTCCAGATTGTCTATATGTATACCTTAAGATCAAGGCATCAATCAACTATGTTCAACTAAAATTATACATTGATACATAATTACACTATTACTTAATTATTTTGAAGTACAATGGTTAATATGTTTAATTTCATCAGTATGAATTAATAGTTTTTATTTGAGATAATTTATGTAGTTTTAGTATATACTAATAACCATAAAAGGATGGAAAAGAAATGGTTTTAGAAGTACAAAATAAATGTAATTAGAAATATAATATTTTAGATCGAAATGATTTAAAAAAATTAGTTTGATGATACAAAAGAAAACCATGAAAACATTATTCAGACTGTAACATAATAATTTACAAATAACGAAAAAGACTTAGAAAAAACAAACTAAGACCAATAGCTTAACTGATATAAAGGTTAAAACTAGACTCTAGGTAAAAAAGCAAAAGTCAATCATAATTCTTGACCACTAGATTAACCATTAACCGACTATGTATCTCGAGGTGTTTATCTTGAGCATTTCCTACCGTAACGACCTACACTTTTACATAGAGTTATATAGGTAAAATATGGTCTACATAACAGATTGATCTTACCATGCTTTCAAACTTTGGAAAATAGCGTAATTTGACATTTTTGGACTTTATGCTGAAATGTGTACATTTTGAGGACTTAAACCATATAGAGGCAATAGATTTTTTTGTATAAGTCGATTTATGGTTTGATTCTTCTTTCAAATGAAAGAACTGGTGTATCTATATTCTATAGAATGTTCTTAATAGTAATTTAACCTAGAGGTTTGAGAGTTATGACAGTTTTATGTTTTTAATAGAAAGATTTTTAATTAAGCCCAAAAGCCCCATATTTTGGCATGTTTTACTAGTTAAGGGTTTCATGGGTGAAAGAGAGTTAGAGAAGCTATCATATCACTTTATTTTAGACCTATAGACATCCGTAAACCTCCACTAATATTTATTTATCCAAATCACATAAAAAACTTACTACTTAAAGGAAAATTAATTGAATTAGATGCCAAAGCTTAGGGACATCATTAAAGATCAACTATTCAACAATCTAGGAAGGGATTTTCATCTCTTTTGTTGTTCATATCAGATTTACCTTTATTTGGAGCTTATTTGGTGATTTAATCATCATTTGGTGAGTGGTTTGCCTCTTACTCATATAAGCTATAGTATGTCTAAAATTGTTTTGGACCCACTTTTCAACCTAAAACCCTATTTTGATTTTTGACCTGGTTTGAAATTAGTTTTAAATGATGTTTTAAATAGTTTAAATGGATTTAAACATGACTTTATATGATATAGGCTTATCTGTGTAGTCTAGATATATGTTGAAATCCTTAAGTGACTTATTATATTTGATTTGAAGTTGTTTGTGGTATATTTGGATTGCATGTATTTTTGAATTGATGATTATGCATGATTTGAGCGATTAATATGATTAGATGATAATTCTGTGGACGAGAACTATTTTATGTGTCTAGTTAGACCATATGAGGTGGTCTTTTGATTATTACACTGGGCAGTAGAGTTTAGAGAAAAACTTCTCCAAGTGATGCATTGTTACGGATCGATACTAAACCTTATGGATAGGTGAAAGCATGCATATGGATCCAAATAGAAGGGAATGATCATGTTACAACCCACACTTTACTGAGCCTAAATTTTAAAAAAATAATCGAAACTCGAGTCCATCAGAGCACAGATCGTTGGATTTGTTACCTACAAATAAGCATGAGCATTATCAGAAATTTATACAAATCTAAACTCATAATGGAAACAATAATAAGATATAAATACTGACTATGGTTACTACCTTGGAAATAATGGTATTCCTTGGATATCATATTGCCACATCAACATCAAACATGAGAGAAAAGAAGACTTCTCCAATAACCCATCACGTCCAACTCCAGCGACCTGTTCCTTTAAACCTATCCTATGGGTTATAATGAGGAGGGGGTCAGAACGGGGTCAGAACAACATTCTGTTGACTTGAAAATCCACAATGTCCATAACATAAATTTATAGCAATTGGTTTCCATTTAATTGTTATGTCTACTATTCTAAGGTTAATCAGATTAACCTAACATTGCACACACGATATTCCTAACTAACACAATTCATCTACTTACCCTTCCCAAGGTACAAAATACTAACGTAAGTCTATCAGCCACATAATACTTCCAAATATGAAGTGGGCTCCTAACATCGTCATTGTTGGTCTATTGGTCCTAGCTACAGAGACCTTTGACCACTATTTATGGCTTTATAATACATAATAGCCATACTACTAATATATCTATCATCATTAAAGTCATAGCCATATGAAAGATAGTACACAAGCCACTTAATACCTTATTAATAAGGAATAGGTAGACCACTAACCATTTAATGCTTATATTAAAGCAGGCCTTTGTCATTTAATACCTAACCCTAAGGTGGACCCCTCACTAGTACTATCTAGCTGACATTGCTTGGAATCTCATTAGACACTTAATACTTCTTTATAGGAAAGAGGCGGACCCTAAATCAGTCACTTAATACCTCAAACCCAAAGCAGACTTTTCCCAAGATATCCACTACCGCTCTTAACCGATAATTTAGACCATTTAATACTGTTTTATTAAGAAAGAGGTAGGTCGTCAAACAACCACTTAGTGCCTCTAATCCCTAAGCAGATCCCATGGTTCATATAATCGTTTCCCATGGGTCCTATGATTGGTGATGTCTTACATCAGTAAGAGTGTACACAACTACTGATAGCCTTTGAGTGAAAGGCAGACTTTGTTGTGTCACTTTACTGGCCTCGCATCCCAATCTTCTAAGCCCAATTATTCTATGGGTCCAATGATTAAAGATGTCTCATATCAATAGAAAGAATGCACAACTGCTAGTAGCCTCAAAGTGAAGGACAGACTTCCGTTGTGTAACCCTATTGACCTGGCATCCTAACCTACGAAGTCTAATTAATTATAGGCTTTACTAACTTAAGTCATATTATCTTAGGCTTTATTATCACTAAGCTTTATCATCCTAAATTGGATGCCGGACTTAGCTTAACTAACCTCCTATTTATTTAAGCCTATATAAATTACCTTAAATATTCAACTTCCCATAAATCTCCTTTTTTTATCTATTTCTCCATAAATATCAACTTGTCCACAATAAAAGATTATCATCCTAAGGGCATTTCCTAAGACATTTATATATATTTACTCATTTCCAATTAGTAATATCTTTCTAACTATTCCATAGTTATTAATCTAACATCTTTATTTACCAGTTCTATAAATCCATTTACCCTATTAATTATTTGTAACTCCCAAATTCATTCCACAATTATTACTCATTAATTGGAGTTACAACCTTTCCAAACTTTCCTCCTATTTCCTATTTGAAAATCAACGTTATTACCACGTACATATAACTATCTTAAGAATGCATTATGCATAAATCATCGTATTTAGTAGCATGTATAAATACGTATAAATGCCTACTTCAACCAATATATTCTAGCCATAAACTTTAAGTAGAATATTCTTTCCATATTTAATTTGCTGAAATTACATTTCTTAGGAAGATTCTCCATTGTGATTTCCATAAATCAATTTAAAACAAAAGATCAAGAATAATAGGAAAGATTTGCCTCGCTTGAAATTACAAGGAATGATTATTTTCTTTTTACTGGAATAGACATCGTAAACAACAGAGAATAAATCTGTACTTTACACTTCTCTTTATTTTCATTGCATATATTGCCTATTAAATCAAACACTGCACTTTCTTTTGGAATTGGGAATACAACTAATTTATAAAAAATCAAATGGAAATTCTTCCCACAAATTGAACTATGGAAATTTCCCAATTAAACATAATTAGGGTAATAATCAAAATGTTACTAATAATCTACAACCTAATTTTAGATCTGGAATAAGTTTCATATCTAATCAATATTCATATTTATAAATATTGGGACTGATTTACAGATCAGGATGTAACATAATTCTGTTAATACCTCATATATTGATTTTGATAACAACAACCTTAGTAACAATAATACGATCGTATAAAATATGGATACTGATGTTTTTGTCAAGTTATATGGAATACAGTGCAGGATATTATATAGGTATTAATTCGAAGACTGTATAGTTAGAGACTCAAGAAATGGACATGAAGACTCATGAGTATAAAGATCAAGATATGAAGACCTCAAAACTATAGTAAAGTTTATAGAGTCATAGAATATTGTTAAAGTCCCTAGTAGCAATCTTTGATCCCTAATTTCTCATTTTCTAATCTTTTATATTTAAAAAAATGTATTCTTAAAAGATATTTAAAAATATTTTAATTTTTTTTTATGTTTAAAATGTTTATAAACTATGTTTAAATTATTTTTTAAAGTATCAAAATAATTTACAAAGCATATGGTTTTCAAAACAATTTAAAATAAAAAAGTTTTCAAAATACACTAGCCTATGACGACATATAGGCAGATCATGGGTAGATCAAAATGCACTAGCCTATGTTGACATAATGGACATGTATGTTTATTTTATATATATAAGGGCTTTCAAATGATAGCTACTTTCTTATTAACTTCTCTTCTCTTACTCTGCTAAAATTTCTAGTGAAAATTTATTCAAAACTTCTCAAATTCAAACCATAATCGATTCAATCTTATTGTATTGATTCTCTACTATTTACTCTCTGATTTCAATCATCTCTCTCTCACTCGAAGATCAAAATGCTGTCCAAGAGGCTAGAGGATCAATTGTAACCAAAGATCAAGAAATTATCTTTGGAAAAACCATCAAACTCTAGTTGTAATTGCGTGGGTGTGATTATAGCCCATTCAAATCAATTGGGTGTGCTTGGTGTCCCGGAAATCCAAGTAGGTGTGCTTGATGTCCCAAAAATCTAAGTGGATGTGCTTATGTCCCGTCCAAATCAAGTGAGTGTACCCAGAGCTCGAAAAATCTATAGGGTGTGTCTCATAGCCTTGAAATCAAAATTGTATTGGGGTTTCCATCTGCTCATTTAAAGATTGGCATTTGAAAAGAAATCTGTACAAGCAATTGTATGGGACTGGATATAGGGTAACTTCGAACCAGTATAAAAATCCCTGGTGTGATCTCTCTAATTCTCTACTTTTTACTATACTGCATTTATACTTATATGTGTTTACATCTGTGATTGTTCATCTATGTTGATTAATAATAATATAGAAAGAATTTTAAAAAGATTTCATAAAAATTAGAAAACACTATTCACCCTCTAATGTTTTGTTAGCCTTAAGATCTATAATTCCACAATCCACACTTGATATCAAAGCACTAGGTTTTCAAAAATAGGTAATTTGATTTTTGAAAAGTTTAAATGGCTAGTAATTATTTTAATAATTTTGCAGAAAAACAATTTTGTGAAACCAATATGTTTTTAGAAATTAATCGTTTTGAAAAGTCACTTGATTTCTTGGAAAGGTATGATTTTGAATTGCAGGAACAAGTTCGTTATATGGCTGATGATGAATAGACACTTGAAAATCAAATATCACAAATCAAAAAGGACAAGTGGATACTGAATAGTGGATTTTCGAGACACATGACTGGAATCTAGAAATATTAAAAGATATAGTCTATAAAGATGGTGGATGGGTAAACTTTGGAGACAACTCAAAAGGATATGTGATTGGCATCCGCAATATCATTAACTCTAAAACTTCTACTACTTCTAATGTTTTGCTAGTTAGGAATCTAAAACATAATTTCCTTAGTATTAGTCAATTGTGTGATAAGGGTTTTAAAATTAAGTTTGGAAAAGATAACTACCATATCAAAGATAATGAGTCAAACGTTATATTTGAAGGTATTAGAAAACGTAACATCTATATTTTATGTATGAAGGTCTCCAATGACAACTTATGTCTTTTAGCTAAATCTAACGACCCTTTAATTAGACACAAAAGATTTGGTCATTTAAATTTTAAACACCTGTCTAATGTTGCTAAATATGAACTTGTTAGGGGTCTTCCTAAAATGAGTTTTAATGTCAATAATTTATGTGACGCCTGTCAATTAGGAATGCTTTGTAAAAGTTCCTTTAGATCTAAAGATATGATTTCTACTTCTCATCCTCTTGAACTTCTTCGCTTTAATCTTTTTGGACCTTCGCAAATACAATCCATAAATCACAATAGATATGTCTTTGTAATTGTAGATGATTTCTCTAGATTTACATGGACAAATTTCTTAAAACTTATAGGTGATGCTTTTGAAATGTTTAAAATTTTTACTAAACGAATTCAAAATCAAATGTCAACTAAAATTAAAATGATTAGGAGCGATCATCGAGGAGAATTTGAAAATGATAATTTTGAAAACTTTTGGAATAAGAAAGGAATAACCCATAGTTTTTCATTTCCAAGAACACTAAAAAAATGAAGTAGTAGAAGTAAAAAATAAAACTATGCAAGAATACGTTAGAACAATGTTAAATGGTAATAAATTATCTAAAAGTTTTCTAGCTAAAGCAGTTGCTACAGCATGTTATATTTTAAATAGAATTTCAATAAGACCTTTGACTAAGAAAACTCCTTATGAATTATTTTATAATAAAAAGCCTAGTGTATCTTATTTTCGAGTTTTTGGTAGTAGATATTTTATAATAAATACAAAGAATAATTTAGATAAATTTGATGCTAAATCGGATAAAGGAATTTTTATTGGTTATTCTAATAGAATAAAGTTTTAAAGGTTTTCAACACCAGAACTAACACCATTGAAGAAAGATTACATGTTTCATTTGATGAAAATTTTAAAATTAATAATACCAATTTTGATGAGGAAGAAAATGTTGATAAAACTAATGAAATTACTAATAGTGAAACTACCAATGATAAAGATAATAATAATTCTGAAAATTTACATCCAAATAGAATAACAAAATATTTGAAAGATTACCCCATAGAAAATATTCTAGGAAATATAGAATCTATTCTAAAAATAAGAAATCAATTAAATAAAATGAGTAATGTTGCTTTTATCTGAACTGTTGAACCTAAAAATCCAAAGGAAGCATCATTAGATGATTCTTGGATTCTTACCATGCAAGAAGAACTGAATCAGTTTATCAGAAATGATGTTTGGGAATTAGTCCCAAGACCTGAAGATAAATATGTAATCGGAATTAAATAAGTATATAGAAATAAAATGAATGAATAAGGAGAAGTTATTAGAAATAAAGCACGTTTAGTTGCTCGAGGTTATAGTCAAGAAGAAGGTATAGATTTTGATGAAACGTTGCTCATGTAGCCAGGCTAGAGGCTATCAGAATTTTACTTGCTTTTGCAAATTATAATAACTTTAAATTATTTCAAATGGATATCAAAAGCGCCTTTTTAAATGGATTTATTAAAGAAGATGTATGTAGAACAATCTCCACTTTTTGAAGATGGAAAACTACCTAATCACACTTATAAATTAAAGAAAGCTTTATATGGTTTAAAACATGCTCCTAAAGCGTGGTATGATAGACTAAACTTCTTTTTATTACAATCTAATTTTCAAATAGGAAAGGTAGATAGTACTCTATTTATTAAAAGAAATAATAACGATATTCAACTTATACAAATAGTAGATGATATTATTTTTGGATCAATAAATAAAGAATTTTCAGATATAATGACGAAGGAATTTGAAATGAGTCATATGGGAGAACTAATATTCATTTTAGGACTACAATAAGGCAATTAAATAATGGAATTTTTATAAGCCAAGAAAAATATGTCATTAAAGCAGATCCAACCTTTGGGGCTGATGGTTGGATTGAAGTTCCACGAAACATCTAGTTATTAGGTTTGGTTTAATATGTAAATATATAAAAATACTTTTAGGATTTGGTTTGAATGACTTGGTGTGTATTTGGATTGAATTTGGTTGGTTTTGGATTATTTGTATGAATGATTTGGTTTGATTAAATTGAATGTAATGAAATTGTATAGTTTGAAATTACATTAATAAAAGTTACCTTACCACACATTATCCTGATTAAGATAAAATAGTACCATTTATTATGTATTCATCATATGTATCATATACATATCATTTTTTAACTTAGATTATTGATTTTGAATCATATGTCATCATATATTTTAGTTTGAAGGATCTTTTCTTAAGTTTTTCTTAATTTCCACCCATTTTTGTTGATGACAAAGGGGAAGAAAAATATAAAATATACATATATACATATTCAAGGGGAGTTATCTAACTCAAGGGGGAGTTATACCATATTTTATATATACAAGATATTAATAATTTTCATCATCAAAAAGGGGGAGATTGTTAATACCTCAGATGTTGATTTTGATGATAATAACCTTAGTAACAATAATACATTCATATAAAATATAGATACTAACGTTTTTGTCAAGTTATATAGAATACGGTGCAAGATATTATACAGGTATTAATTCAAAGACTGTACAGTAGGGAGACTCGAAAATGGACATGAAGACTCATGGGTATAAAGATCAAGATATGAAGACCTTAAGACTATAGTAAAGTTTATAGAGTCATAGAATATTGTTAAAGTCCTTGATAGCAATCTTTGATCTCAAATTTCTCATTTTCTAATCCTTTATATTTAAAAAAATATTTTATATTTTTTTTTAAAGTTTAAAATGTTTATAAACTATGTCTAAATTATTTTACAAAGTATCAAAATAATTTACAAAGCATAATATTTTCAGATCATTTTAAAATAAACAAGTTTTTAAAATACACTAGCCTATGTCGACATATAGGCAGATCATATGTCGACATACATGCCGAAAAATTTTAATTCAAATTTTGAAATGAATTGTCTACTCGTAATAACTCTTCGCTAATTGATATGTCGTTTTATTCTCTATATATATGAGGTTTTAAATGAGCTTTTAACAATTACTTTCATATTATCTTCTCTCCTCTTACTTTGCCAAAATTTCTAGTGAATTTTTTTTCAAAACTTCTCAAATTCAAACCAGAATCAATTCAATCTTCATTGTATTGATTCTCTACTATTTACTCTCTGATTTCAATCATCTCCCTCTCAATCAAAGATCAAAGTGTTGTCCAAGAGGCTATAAGATCAATTGTAACCAGAGATCAAGAAATTGTCTTTGGAAAACCATCAAACTGCAGTTGTATTTGCGTAGTTGTGATTGTAACCCGTTCAAATCAATTAGGTGTGCTTGGTGTCCTGGAAATTCAAGTGGGTGTGCTTGGTGTCTCGGAAATCCAAGTGGGTGTGCTTGTATCCTATCCAAATCAAGTTAGTGTACCTAGAGCTCGGAAAATCTAGAGCGTGTGTCTCGCGGCCTTGAAATCGAGATTGTATTGAGTTTTCCTTCTGCCTATTTAAAGATTGGCATTTGAAAAGACATTTGTACAAGCAATTGTATGGGACTAGATGTAGGGTAACTCCGTATTAGTATAATATCCCTGGTGTGATCTCTCTAATTTTCTATTTTTTTACTTTATTGCATTTATACTTATCTATGTTTGCATCTATGATTGTTCATTCTATGTTTGTATTAGTATAAAATCCCTGGTGTGATCTCTTTAATCTTGAAAGATTTAAAAAGATTCATAAAAATTAGAAAAACTATTTACCCATTCTAGTGTTTAATTTTCCTTAAGATCCATAATTATGCATCCCACAAATTCCAATCAGATCTCCTAAGAATATGTAGGTGATATTTAATACATTCAATCTTAGCCTATAATTCACATATATTCATTTAGGCATAAAAACCAAACATATGCCAACAAAATAGATTCAATATCATAAAAAATATACAAATTTTCCACTCACCTTCTAAAAAGTGTTCCAAATCTCCAAATTTGAAGTAGA
Source organism: Allium fistulosum (assembly GCA_030737815.1). Classification (NCBI taxonomy): domain Eukaryota; kingdom Viridiplantae; phylum Streptophyta; class Magnoliopsida; order Asparagales; family Amaryllidaceae; genus Allium; species Allium fistulosum. Next base: position 76,637,261 of record CM060903.1, read on the forward strand.
ACCTTTGATTCAACTCAATTTCCTTCTTATTCCAAGAAATATGTATAAAAAGGGTATATACATATATTAGAATTATAGATCTGAGAAGAGATTTGAGGTTAAAGGGGAAATAGAAATATATAAATATATAAATATAGATATGTATATTACCTCGTTATCACGTAGTGTTGATTCGCTTTTCTTCTTCTCTTAATAGATTTCTTTTCCTCTCCAATTTGTATATAACAAATATAAATATATTATTTTATAATTTAGAAAATAGTGGAGAAGAGAAAATGGCAGAGCTTTGTTGATGCTTTCAGAAAAAATATAAGAAGAGAAGAGAGGGTAAGGCCTAAATTTATAGGCTTACAAATCAACCACAACCGTACGATTGAAATATATTAAATCTAGGTCGTTATGGCCTAGGCAAACCAGAGCCGCCAGCTTGCCAACCGATCGACCACTCATTAGCACCAGTCACTCGGTACATGTCGACCAGTCGCAATGAACCTATTGAGCTGTGGGGTCTCGGTAATTGATATATAAACGTTAATCTATTTATTATAATTATTTTCATCCCGAATTCGTTTTTCATCCTTAACTTATTCATTTGGACTTCATTTGCAAAACTCTAAGTATGAAAGTTGCTTAAAATTTCGCCGTGAACTCAATGGTGCAAGTTTCGTGGTCAAATTCCATCGTGCGCACAAATTTTTTTTTGGAGCGTAATTAACTACGTAAGTAATTAAGTAACTAATGCCAAATTTATGGGGCGTTACATTCTCCCCCCTTAAAAGAATCTTAGGCTTTGCTAGTTTCAGTTATACCTACAATGCATCACATCTTTTACTGTGTCCTTTTGGGTATACTAAGGGGTGTGGGGTGTTTCAGACCGTAGACCGATGATTAGATGACAAGGGTGAACAAGAATTTTAGAAGATTTGTTGAGAATTTGCAGCAAGGATTTTGGAGAAGGTAGAAATTCATAGGTGGCGAATGAAGGCCGAAGAGGACCATTAGGAGTCCTATGTCGATAGGCGAAGAAAGGAATTGGACCTTTCAGTTGGGGATATGGTATTTGTCAAGGTTTACCTCTTAGAAGATTATGAGGATTGGTTATGAGGTGATACATTTGGGAAGTTGGCACCAAGGTTCGTTGGGCTTTTTGATTTTAGAGAGGGTGATAAAACTTGCTTATTAGGTGGAGCTTTTGGACTAGTTATGTAACGACCGAGAATTTCGACACTCGAAAATCGACATTAATACATCCACTATACCGCGTGTCGAGCAATCAAATGCCGGAAAACCCAAAAGTTAGGGGAAAAGAAAACGGAAAGAAGATAGGAAGAAAACTAAACAACACAGAATCTCACAGCGGAACGAATAATCTATAATATACAAAAAATCTTTACACAAAAGCAAAACTACAATATGTATATATATACAGAAACCAATAGGAGTATACTAACATATTTCAGCCTGGACGGTTATAACAGCTTGTCCTTACAATTGCTGATAGATACAATAATGAATACAACATAAAAATAACCATCTACGTGAATACGTCTCTAGGCCTCCAACTCATCTCTTGTAGCACCATCGCATCCAAACTAATTTGCAATATGCTCGGTCTGACCCGAGCATTATAATAAAATAACGCCCGAGTCGGTCTGGAAAACCAACGTGAGAAAAGACACCCAATTGGATTTTTAAGTTATAGAAAACCTTTGAAAATCAAGAGTATCTCGTTAGGCCACACCGCACATAAACACGGACGGGTTTTTACCTTACGATAACCAAAACACTTCATATGAAATTCTCTGATAGTGTTATAATATCTAAGATACAAATACTTATTAATCATAGCCGAAATTGTTACATTAATTAAATTCCTTCATAATAGATATACAACTAAATTCGTAAAGGCTCGTATCGGAAAGTGGATTCCATACTATGGCAAGGTAAGGGACTACATTCGGATGTACACCCCTAGAAAATGCACTGGAGTCTGACAAAAACACCCCGGTTCTTTAAGAAATAAACAGTCAAAAATAAGATCGGAGATCTTCTCCTAACCGTTAGTGGATGGGTTTCCTTATCATTGTCCTAGGAGAATGAAACGAGATTTATATGCACAGTATAATATCATCGAAGATGACTGTGCCATATGGCTCGCGTGTTTCTCCTAGATATTTCCAAAGTTACGTTTGGGTCCAAATTCGATAGTCGGTTATTTAACTATCGAATAACAATCATTCAATCGGGAATTTACTCCATAGGGAAAACCAACATTGGTTATGCATATAAGATATAACTAACCTCCTTTAATAAATCTTTCATTCACTAAAATCACTTTGTAAACTACTTGTATAAAAATACTTTTACAAAGGTATATCCGTAAATCCCTATATTTCAGTACTTAGAAAATATTCATATACTTATCTCAATGGTTTAACTATTTCCACAATATTGAGAAAGATTTTCTTTTTATTCAATTAAAAAATCATTTATAAAACTCCTTATAATTCTCTAAAACCATTTTATAATCTCTGAGAATCATTTATAATATTTTTTATAAATTTCAATCACTTATAAATCCTCTTTGTACAATTCTAGAACTCATTTATAAATCCTTTATAAATCTCTAAAACCATTTATAAAACTTCTTTTATAAATCTATTAACCCGTTTCTTAAGTCCGTCATAAAATTCTAACCATTTATAAAACTCTTACACCATGTAAACAATCTTCCCTTACATCTCCAAACCAATTTATAAACTTCTCTCATTCAATCCAAGTTCATTTATAAAATTCCATTTATGAGTCTCGAACATATTTATAAACAATTAAAGATCATTTGCTCCTAAATAGAATTATATAAAAATAATTATTAAAATTTAACATTATGAATAAATAATAATTATCATAAATCTTAAAACATCTTGAAATAATAATTAATCATTTCAAAACCAATAATAATTAATCTTTACGCTATTTATAAATAATAATAACTTATTTTCAAAACTTTATAAATAAATCCTTATTATTAATTTCAAACCATAATTATTCTTAAATAATTACTTTTTTCAAGATATTAACATTTTGATAAATACTTTAAAACAATATTAACTATAAGCAAATAACTTTAAATAATATTAATAGAAATAAATAATTTTAAACAATATTAAATATAATTAAGTATCTTTAAAATAATATTAAATATAGTTAAATAAATTTAAAACAATATTAAATATAATTAAATAACTTTAAAACAATATTAAATATAAATAGATAATCTTTTAAACAAAATATTGATATAAGTAGATAATCTTTATAACAATATATTAATATAAATAGATAATCATTAAAACAAAATATTTTCGAAACTCAATTTCGGGTTTAAAAATCATTTCCCGTCTCAAAACACAATTCCAACTCAAATGGTTATTCATAGTATTTTTAAAATACTAATTTGAGGCCAATAGCTGCCGAACGCTCAACCAATATCGATATTGATTTTCTATCACTATGGGGTTTCAGTTTTTAATATATAATGATGTCATAACCAATATTTCCCAAAATTAGGTTTATTATCCAATAATTCATATGACTGGAATATTATTGAATTCAATTCAACAATAACGAGGAATCCCGTTGGATCCCTCCAACATGTCCCTCTACATCACAGCTCATATATATCAACACATATATGTGTAAGTAAAATCAACATTGGTGAGGAAACCTATTGGATCCCTCCGACCTGTTTCCTCTGCATCACAAACATTATATAATCATAAAATATAAATCAACCGCTTTCGAGGCGGGATTTGTATACAAAGGGTCATCCGCTCTTACACGAGAACGTAATAAGATCTCATCCGCTCCAAGGGTGAGAATATATTCAAACCAACTAATAAATATAGTAATTCATCCAAACAATCCAGTCAACAATTTTTATCAACTATATATCATACAAGTTAACCAAAAAGGTGAGATTAACTCACCAAAATTTTCTATTGTCCCCGAGGCGTTCCGGTTTGGAACTAAAACCGAATGACGTCTGATTTTAGCCCAAATTTCAACAGTCTCCAAATTCGTCCAAACCAGTTCCATTGCGAAGCTCATCGTTATGAGCGAAACGCAAAAATCCGCACCTCGATTGAACCTTGTATGTGAGAGTTATGCAATTTTTAAGTTAACAGGATTTAAATAAAATTTAGTTTTACTAATTTCTTTAATCATCAACTAATTACAACATTTACTTTTATTACAATTCTAAACCCTTCTTCCTCCCGCTTACGTTCATGTTTCCCAGGTTGCGCGCATTTTCAAATCTATGTTGTCGCCCCTTTGCTCCATCACCGTCGATCGCACTTTACCGGAGGGAAGCCCTACCTACGTCGACCCCAACCCCACGCAACCCACCCCCCATCGAAGACCCAGCTCGCTAGAAAACCTATAAAACACGGTCGCGTTCATCACCAGATTAAGGTCAACTTCGGCTATCCTAGCACAATGGTGCCATTCACCAGCTTCACCTTGCCGAGACAAACGTTTTTGTAGTTGGGAGCGAGGGCTGACTATGCCCCTAGCGGCACCGAAGAATAGTGGCCGTAGGATTAGGCAGTTTGAATTCTTTTTTTTATTCTTTTTTTCTTCAAGTTTTGAAAATAGAGAAGGCTCCTAATTCAGTTGTAGGCAATTTTAAATAGAGAAGGAAAGGTATGGTTAAGTCATGGGGGGGTTATGGGCTAATAGTGCAAGTATGGCTGATGGTATGGCACGGTTATGGGCGTAAAATTATATATATATATATATGTGTGTGTGTGTGTATGTATGTATATATAAATATAAAATATTAAGCTTTTAAACGTTCAAAAATTTTGAACTCCTATCGGGACGTGCCGTCTGGCGTTCTATATGTTATACCCCTATTTCGAACGCAATGGAACTTGTTTCGAGACCTAATTCGATCGTATGCAGAAAATAGCTTTTTAAACGCAGTTATAATATAAATTTCTGAAATTAATTTATACTCGTTTTATCTCGCACGACCAAACGATACGTCCAATCATCATGAAATTCGTTCTCATACAATAATATACTATTACAGATCTAATGAAATGGTGTCGTCGAAATCCAAGACGGTGCCTCGGAAGGTTATTTTTATACGTTAACTAAAACGAGCTATTTTCAAAATCAGTTAAATCACTTTTAGATCCAATTTAAAAGTTTTATTATCTTTATTCTTATTAATAGAATTTTAAATAAGCTTTGAAATCATTTTTATCTAATTTAAAACCCAAGATTCAATCATTTAAATAATTTTAATTATTAAATTCAATAATTAAATTATCCAATAAATCGCTATATTTGAAATTCGAGTTATTTAATCTATAAAATTAACTTTTCAATATTTAAAATCAATTAAATATTTCCAATTTCAAATGACTTAAATTTTGGGTCGTTACACTCTCCCTCTCTTTAAAGAATTTCGTCCTCGAAATTGCCAAGGTGAGAAAAATGCTTAAACCCATTAACCTTTTTAAAACCAGTTAGTTGAAATAACTTACCAAATCCTTTTAAGCCTTTAAATTTTTCCAAAAATCAACTTGTTGAAACTTTATTATTACCTTTACTATGTATCCCAATTTCATTCATAGATTCCAACTAATATCATCCCATTTAATCATTCAGGTTACAATTAAAAAATCAAATTTTAGTTATCAAAAATTTCCACAAATTTTCTCAAATTATTCTAATGCCTTAAATTCTTGGAAAATTTTGCCGGTGTCTCCTTTGCGTGGCTCGATCGAAAAACTACCACTTGCCACTATGGCCCAAACTAACAAAAGAAAACAAAAGCCAAGTGACTCAATCATGAAACCATTAAACCAAACAACAATGTAAACATGTACCCTTTTAGTCGGGCAACCAATTTTTACATAAGAAATCAAAGACATCAAACTAGCTCTTGCTTTTATATTCTTGCATCTTATTTGCCAATGATATCCAAACATATAGTTCATAATCATATTATTCTGCAATTTCAATTTCCAACATTTGCTTTACTAAAGCCCATACGATGTACGTATATCATCCGTATGCAATATCAAATCTGATCGCTCGCTCGATCATGCAATTTCACTTCCGAACTAGTATTGTTCATACGACCATTCTAGTGCGAACTCAGATCTGGTTCCTTGATTAGAAACCATCATTCTCCTTGCATTACCATATACTATGATAGAGAATTCCAAAATCAATCAAACATCCATATCCAGTATTCGCCGTCGAGAATTAAGTGCAAAATCCCAACTCAGACCGATTTAAATCATCTCGAAATCATGTAATCGAATCCGGATCAAACCGTTATGAGAAATAAATAATATACGTACAACTTACGTATTTCTTTCCATTTACTTCCATTTAATTGATTTACACTCAAGTCCTTTACATTCATTTGATCTACATTCAATTTAAATCAAATTCCCTTATTCATATTAATTTCCTTACATTCAATTATTCACATTGCTTTATCCATATCCATTTATTACTTAGTATATTTCTTTCAATACTAATGTCACTTAAGAACTACTCCATCAACTTTTCTTAAGTTTATTATAAACATTTTATACAAAACTTCTTATGTTTACTACCATTTCACAACTTAAGTCCATATCCATTACAAATCAATTTCAATTCCGTTTAACTCAATTCATTTTCCATTTTCAAAATTCAATTTTATCCACCAACATTCCAAAACCATATTCAATTCACTAATTCATTTAACTAGCTCATTTCATTAATCCATTTCAAACCTTAATCAATTTCATTTTCAAAAATTATTTCATTTAACCTAACTTAGGTCAAATCCCTTTTCAAAAATTCATTTTGTTTAACTTATCTTAAGTTAAATTTCATTCCAAAGTTCAATTTCAAATTTACTTTTCTTAACATTCATATTCAACAATTTTTAACTTTGTTTGCTTACTAATTCTCAAAATTTATAAGTTATCAAACTTATTTTCTCATATTTTCATAAAGCGTTTAAATGAAAATTACCTTGTTCTTATTTATTTCAAATAATTTTGAAATCATATATATACATAATCCCCTTGGCATATCAAATCATACTTTTGAACTTTAAAATCAAAGCTAGTTTTACCAAAACAAAATCCCCATAGTAACAATTCCTCTCTTGGAAACTCGAAAATAAACGACGATGATTCTGCAGTCATCATCAAAATTATTTTCCCGCGACCGAAGTGAGTTCAGTGCTTTTATTTCCTTTAAATTCCATTTTAAAATATTTCCATTCAAAAATATTTTCCAAATAATATTATTATTATTTTCCATAACTTTGAAAAACATTTCCAAAACTAACATGATTTAAATTCTTAAATTTCTAGCTTCTAAACCCTTTTTACTTACAAATCATATTTATAATATACTTTTGAAATTTTATTTCCTTTCAATTTATAAATCACATTTATAAACTATAAATTTATATAATCTCACTTTGGTTATATAAAACCATTTTCTCAATTGTTTATCTTGTTTACATTATAATATCAATGACTTTTATTAGAACGCAACAACAACAAATGATAATAATCAAATATTATCATTCTCTAACAACCAAGCACACCATATATACTATAATAATTTATGAAAAATTCCTTTATATATAAAAGTAATAAAGGTAAAATTATTCCATTTACCCAATTTCAAAACAATGCCATGTCAAATTGCTCTTTTCAAGTGTTTAGAGATTCCTATGAATAACGTTAACTACTCGTATTGACCAGAATCCATAAGCCACTGGATAGATCAACCAACACAATAAAAACATTTTTACATCACTAACAAATACGCACTTATACACACACACACACACACTCAAAATCATTCTAGGGTGCTACTGACCCTATCTCTAATGAGTTACCCCACTAAAGCCAAGGTTCTCACTTAACCTTCAGCTTTGATACCAAATGTAACGACCGAGATTTTCGACCCTCGAAAATCGACACTAATACGTCTACTGTATTGCGTGCCGAGCAATCGAATGTCGATAAACCCGAAGTTAGTGGAAAAGAAAAAGGAAAGAAGATAGGAAGAAAACTAAACAACAAGAATCTCACAGCGGAACGAATAATCTATAATATACAACAAATCTTTACACAAAAGCAAAACTGTAATATGTATATATATACAGAAACCAATCAGAGTATACTAACCTATTTTAGTCTGGACAGTTACAACAGCCTGTCCTTACAATTGTTGGTAGATACAACAATGAATACAGCGAAAAAATAACCATCTACATGAATACGTCTCTGGGCCTCCAACTCGTCTCCTGAAGCTCCAAATCATCCAAATTAATATGCAATATGCTCAGTCTGACCCGAGCATTATATATAATAAAATAACACCCGAGTTAGTCTGGAAACATGGATTTTAAGTTATAGTAAACGTTTGAAAAATCAAGAGTATTTCGTGAGATCACTCCGCACATAAACACGGATGATTTTTTACATTACAATAACCAAAATATTTCATATGAAATTCTCTGATATTATAATAGTGTCTAAGATACAAATACTTATTAATCTTAGCCGAAATTGTTACATTAATTAAATTCCAACATAACAAGTATACAACTAAATCCGTTAAGGCTCGTATTGGAAAATGGATTCCGTACTATGGCAAGGTAAGGGACTACCTTCCGATGGTACACCCGTAGAAAATGCACCGGAGTCTGACAAGAACTTATTGTACCCCTGCTACACAGAGCTGGCTGCCCCTTTAACATGATGAGCCGGATTACCCCATCCCTTTTTGACACCGAGGCCTTATACTAGCACGGTGTTTGCATGCGAAACAGTTCGAATATGGACAATCTAGAATGGGATAGCGGCTCCTAATGGTAGCTGACCACATAGCTCTGCTACATACCCTTTTTTTCATTTCCCGGTTTATGAGGCTCGTGAGGTCACGTCTTTACCTTCTTCCTCCTAGCAGACCATCTTGGAACACTAACACTGCCCTTCAGGCAACAATGCAATACCAGCATTCATCCATACAAGCTCGTTCTGGGGCTGAACGAAACACTTAAGAGCTCCGTCTCTAACTCCATCATCTTCAAGTTGTCTTCACTTCGAAACGCATTTGTTGGATCGATGTGATTTCCGGGTAACATACCCAATCCTGGTCTCTTCGAAACAACATTTGATAATTCCCGGTAAACTCAACCGCGGTTCTTTAGGAAATAAAATGTCAAGAGATCACCTCCTAACCGTTAGTGGATGGGTTTCCTTATTATTATCCTAGGAGAACGAAATGAGATTTATATGCACAATACAACATCATCGGAGATGACTGTGCCATATGACTCATGTGTTTCTCCTAGATATTTCCTGTAACAACCTTGGTATTGGAGATTACTAATGATATAGTTTTAATTTAATATCATCAGTAATCTCCAATACTAGGGTTGTTACATTTCCAAAGTTACGTTTGGGTCCAAATTCGATAGTCGGTTATTTAACTATCGAATAACAAACATCCAATCAACGATTTACTCTATAGGGAAAACCAACATTAGTTAAGCATATAAGCAACTACTAACCTTCTTTAATAAATCTTTCAATCATTAAAATCACTTTGTAAACTACTTGTATAAAAATACTTTTACGAAGGTATATCAGCAAATCCCTATATTTCAATACTTAGAAAATATTCATATATTTATCTCAACGGTATAAGTATATCCATAATATTGAGAAAGATTTTCTTTTTGTTTGATTCAAAAATCAATTATGGAACTCCTTATAATTCTCTAAAATCATTTATAAACCATTTTATAATCTCCGAGAATCATTTATAATATCTTTTATAAAATTTCAATCACTTATACATCCTCTTTGTACATTTCTAGAACTCATTTATAAATCCTTTATAATTCTCTAAAACCATTTATAAAACTTCTTTTATAAATCTATTAACCCGTTCCTTAAGCCCGTTCATAAATATCTAACCATTTATAAAACTCTTTCACCTTGTAAACAATCTCCCCTTACATCTCCAAACCATTTTATAAACTTCTCTCATTCAATCCAAGTTCATTTATAAAACTCTATTTATGAGTCTCAAACATATTTACAAACAATTAAAGATCAGTTGCTCCTAAATAGTATTATATAAAAATAATTACTAAAATTTAACATTATGAATAAATAATTATTATTATAAATCTTAAAACATCTTGAAATAATAATTAATCATTTCAAAAACAATAATAATTAATACCTATTTATAAATAGTAATAGCTTATTTTCAAAATTTTATAAATAAATCCTTATTATTAATTTCAAACCATAATTATTCTTAAATAATTTCTTTTTTCAAGATATTAACATTTTGATAAATACTTTAAACAATATTAACTATAAGCAAATAACTTTAAACAATATTAATAGAATTAAATAATTTAAAAAAATATTAAATATAATTAAATAACTTCAAAATGATATTGAATATAATTAAATAACTTTAAAACAATATTAAATATAATTAAATAACTTTAAAACAATATTAAATATAAATAGATAATCACTACAACAAAAAGGGAATTTTGCGGCGTTTTAGAATTGCTGTCATTATCATCCGCAGCGTTTCGAAGAACGCTGGATTATGTCCTGCTGCAAAAGAGCACTAATATACCATATCCTTTCTGAAAACTTGCTAAAAACGAATATACCGCCGCAGCGTTTCTGAAAGGTTGCTAAAAAATGGATTCTGCAGCTTTTATAAAACGCTGCAAAAAGTTGTTAGTGCAGCGTTTTCTAAATATTGCGAATTCATTTAGTAGTAATTCAAAAAACGCAGTCAAAAAACATGCTTCAACATGCCGTTAATATAGCATCATTTATAAAACACTGCAGTAATATATAATGAAGCGTTTTTGCTGTTTTTCAGCATTTTGCTATTATATTTTGCAGCAGTTTAAAACGCTGCTGTATATCAAAGTTTTGCTTCATTTTTTTCATTTACTGCAGCAGTTTTAAATCAGTTATAGTTAATGAATTCAATAACAAACTACTCAATTTATAACACAATAATGGATATACTGTGATATAATAAAAAACTATAAAAATTAAACATAATCAAAGCTACATCAATTTCATTAACTATAAGATTTAGTCATATACAAAATTATAAAAACCGTGTTTTAACTCAAATGTTAGGGACATAAATATCTTACAAAAAAAAGTTTGTTAAAAGAGCATAATATAAAACAAGGAAAGTCCAAGCTCTTCTCCTTCAAAAGTCCAATATTCCTACAAGAAAAAAAACAATTAGAGATAAACGGTGGAAGAATGTCATATAGTGCTTGGAAATGGTCATTCAACACACATAACAAGAATGGTTATTCAAACAATAACGACCTGCATACTCATACTATTTCAACAGAGTTCATCAAACTTTAACACATGCACTCAATCTAAAAGTATAATCCAAATATTTACCAAACATAATCTAACAACCAATTCATAAGCCCCATGCAACACACGGGCTTTCCACTTGTATACACATATAAAGCCTTTGATCTCATTAACCTGTACAGATAAAAGAAGCAACAATGTATGACAAATAAATACACATGTATAGGAGTTTTATATCTATATATTAAAATAAATATACTGTACCATGTCAATTTGACAATCCATGATTGTTGTCACTAAAAAAGAAACAATACAAAAAAACAAAAGTTATATGTGCATTTTATTCTGTTACATTTTCTCAATTCATTTGGTCTCAGTTCTTTTGCATTTCATTTGTTTTCTGTTTTCACTGCTGCATCTAATTTTCATTCACTGTTTTCATTCTCCGCCATACTTCTTGTTTCTGTTTTCATTTACTGTTACAGATGCATATCATTTTAGTTTGCATTACAGTTTCATTTTATTCACAAAAAGGTTCCAAATCTCCAAAAAAAATGTGCATTTCTTTCTTTGCATTTCTTTTGTGTTTGCATTTACATTTCTGTGTTCCGTTACACAAGTTGTTACAATATTGCTTTCCTGTGTAATGATCCTAATGTTGTTAAAATTTTGGTTTCTCCTATATTAATTTTTCATGTAAAATATGTTGTCAGTGTATTGCTTATAGATGGTTAATGTTCCTTCAACATTTATTAACTTTATGAATTATGGTGTTGCACTAGGATCTCCAAACTTTCCAGTCCAGAATTATGTTTTTAGTAGAATTTTTTGTTTGTGCAATAGATATAATTGCCGCATATTCATTCAATGACTAACATTATCAATTGGTCATTGAATAATTAAGGGTTACTTCGTTGAGTTCTATCTAGGATCATTACATTAACTCGCATTATTTGAGGATTTGATGCGTTCAAATGTGTAGAGAATGAGGTTTCTTTGAAATAGTGAAAATAAGTTTTGTTTAAGTTGAGCTGCGCGATTAAGTAACGGATACCGCATCTTGTTTTACATGATTAAAGTGCTAGGATTTTACTACCTACACATAGGCTAGGTCCTGTTATATTTATTTATATTACAAATTAAAATAGTAGGTGGTTTATTGGTATGGGTATTGGCATCTAGGTTCAATTTTTTGCCATGAGGTATATTATATGTATCTTAACCTTATTCAAAAAACTTAAGTTCACTTTTAGCAGCCTATACACATTCAGGACTGTTGCTACCTATACGTATTATTTTTCCGCTTGTCCTGGTACCGACCGATGCTTCATATGGTCTTAAATAAAAAAATATATGATTTAGTTTTGATGTAATATTTTTGAAGCTCATATTTTGAATCAGTAAAATCAGACCGTAAGGCTGGTATAATGCTACTTTACCCGAATTCTGACATATTGATTTAAAAAATTGTTAAGAACCACTAGCTCATCTGTTATGTGGTATGACATTCTAGACTTAGGATCTAAAGGTGATGTGCTTTAATCATAGGGCATTAAATAAAATGAGTTACAATAAAATATAACTATGTAGCCAGATGTTGTGTGCATTTTTCACCATACATAACGTCTCTAGTGCTGATAATTATTTTGGCCAAGGTGTATTTATTGTGTTTGTCATTTGTATTTCCCTTGCCAAATCCCTCATCAACCTAAACCTCAACGAACATTGCATCGCCTTGCTCATATTGTGCATTGCACATTTCAACCATTACAAACATTGTAGTTCACCATTTCAATTCATCGTTCACCATTAAATATGATATTTTATACATTAAATAGTCGATTACTGATGTAAAATTTAAGAGGCATGTAAGAAATCTGGATGGTTTTTGTTAACTAATCCTTGGCCTTCCATGAAACAAAATACATATTGGCTAGAAGAATCTAAGACTAGGCCAAATGCTATATTATAATAGATTTAAATTGAACCGATTATTAATTCTACCACCGTGATTAAAGATGTCATCCCAATTCATTGTTTGAAAAAAGTATATAGGAAAGGACAGTTATTATTTATTTTTCTTTCTATTATGTTCATTTTAATGTTCTGTTACTGACCAATTACTTATGTTCTTTGGAAATTTTATCTGAACTGATATTATTTTACCACCGTCTCTACCTACTGTCATTTTCAAGCTTCTATAGAAGCGCTGCATCAGCCATGAATGAAAATGAAACACGGAACAAATGCTCAATCAGGTTAATGATCCACAAGTTATTATACTACTAGGTACATACTGTAAGATTTACCATACCTGGAAGAGCAAATGTGTAACAACCCATAAATTTTAACAAATATTTTAATTGAATTTATTTGAAACTTTGATTTTTAATTAATTTGAAATTTTGGAATTTTCCAATGTATTTTGGATTTTGTTTATAATTTATTTTCCAAATATAATAAAATAATGATTTTTTGAAAAATTTATATTTTGGTCAACTTTAGTCAAACTTTGATTTTCAGTTGAAATTTTAAATTTCCAATCTTTTTATTTTAAGCTGAATTTGATTCCGATATTCGTTCTGCTTTTCGTATTGTTAAATTCTATTTTATACCTTTTAAAATCTGGTAAAATTCAGCGTTTTACACGAAATTATTTTCAGTATTTTATTGTCTATATTTTCTATGTTTATTTCTATTTTATTTTGGTTTGGACTTTGATTTTTGTTTGAGTTTGTTTTTGTTTTAGGCTTGACTAATGGGCTTGGAAATATCAAGAGTCTTGAGTTTTCTTTTCTTTAATGTGCATTGATGCGTTTTCCACTCCATAGCCGTACAAATCATTTTGCATTCTCATCTCTTCTCATTTTCATTCCCTAACAAAAATTTTACAGTAAGTTATTCATGGCTTCCTCCTTCTTTCTCTTTTCTTTTTCTCCTTTCTTTTATTTTCTTTCTCTTATGCTATTTCGGCCATCACCAACCTTTTAGCCGACCACACCTTCTCCTCACCACCACCTATGATCGGCCATCATCACCATCTCCACCACTTCAACCTTGTTTCCGTGGCCATGATCCAAGAATCCATCACCATAGCATACTTGAAACCATAGCCGAACTCCTCTAGATCACCACTTCCTCTTTACTGGTTTCGGCCACCCCCTTGTTCACCACCTTCCATCCCTCTGGCCATGACCAAACCCAACCATAGCCGTGCAAATTGATGTGCCTTGACCCATAGAACCTTATGACCGAACCCAAAGTGACCATGTGGCCGAACTATGTTACCTTAGGCCGAACCAATAATGCACTTGACCCTTCATTTTCCCTTTTCCTCTTTGCCTTCCACATGACTTTTAGCATGCCATCCCTTCATCTACCCACAGACGTGACCTTTTTACTGACCATAGCCGTGCATACTTACCTTTAAACAATTGTGGCCCAGCCTTGTCTGATGATGGTCAAGCCTATTTGTGTAGTGGCCGAACCCACTTGTTTTGATTAAGCCACTTTGTAACATTTTGTTCATATTTTACATTGTTTAATTTATATTCTTTTGTGTTGAATATTTTCTTATGTATGTTGTATTTTATTTTTTTACAAGATTTGGATTTGGGTGCTACTTCTCCTCTAATCTAGATCGTGCTTTGTCGTGCTTATTCAGAGTTTGTTCTTGTGTTTTGAATTGTCATCTCTAGCTTTAGAAGGTGAGTTTATCACTCTCGACTTCGTACTTATAATATTGTGAAATAATGTCATGTGAATGTGTAGTAGTGATATGCCATGTTGATAGTAATTTCATATATGCCTGTGATATGATATTATTTGATGTTATAATCTGATTATATACCTGTTTCATCACCTGATATGACATGCTATGCTTTACTGTTTATTTTATATTTCTATTTCTCACACTGCAAGTTCCCTCACTATGGATTGAAATGATACATACCTGAACGGACTTTAGAATAGGGAAAAGTCATTATGAGCTGAAATGATAGGCTCGAGCGATTTTTATTTGACTTGGGATTGCGGGTATGAAATGATCAAACTTGGGATTATATATTTCGGATTAAAATGATATATATCCGTATTCACTTGACCTAGGTTAGAATATATTATACAGACCCGTGGTTAATTTTAAATATAAATATTTTCTAGAAATTTTAAGTATTTGGAATTTAAAAATATATGAGATTTTAACTTAAATTGGATTTAAATGATTTAAAAGTATTTATAGTGATTTTTCTATAAGTTAAAAATTGTATAAGTCAATAAATGATTAAAAATGTAAATATAAAATGTGATTTAACTTAATAATTGAAAATTTGATTTGAAATGGAATTTTTGGCTTAAATTTGTAATAAAATATTTTATTTATGAAATGGATATTTTTAAAGTAAATAAAGTATCTAGTTATTTGTTAAATTAAAAGTTAAGCAATTTAAATGTATTTTTGACATAATAAATGAATTATGGCTTAATTGGATATTTTATTTATTAAAATCATGAGTGAAATGATATCCAATAAATATTTCTGAAAAAGTGAGATATGTTTTCTAAGTTAAAAATGGTGAAAAACTGAAATTATAATGTTTCTGAAATGTTATAGTAAATCTCAGATTTGTATTGGCAGCATTTCCGAAATGTTGTGGTTTTAAGGTAGCGTTTTACAAGTGCTACCATTTCTAACAATGTACTGTATTTTCCAAACACCACTTTATCTACAGTAACGTTTTCTAAGTGCTGCTGTTTCTGAAATGACAATATTTTTGATATACTACTATATGTACAGTAACGTTTCCTTAGTGCTGCTGTTTCAGAAAAGACAATATTTTTGAAATACTACTATATCTGCAATAACGTTTTCTGAATGCTGTTGTTTCTGAAAAGACAATATTTTTGAAATACTACTATATGTACAGTAACGTTTTCTGAGTGCCGCTGTTTCTAATAAGGTAATGATTTCGAAATGCTAATATATGTATTATCACATTTTCAAAGTGCTACGAATGCTAAAATTACAATGTTTTTGAAATTGTTATAATTGAATGAATGAACTTAGAAATGCTACAACTTTGGACATGAATATTATTTTTGAAAGATATTGACATTGAATTTAAATGGTTTAAAATGAATATGTTTTGATTTGAAATATAAATCATTTTGAATTTATAACCACGGGTTATAATAACGATTGGTTGTTAAAGAGACCAGGATCGGATATGGGCATACTCTCTGTCGATACCGAAAACCACTTTAACAACTATGTACGCGGTAGAGATTCCAGAATGAAGTAGGATGGTGGCGACGATTCTATTTTGAGGTATAAACGTGGACCCAACTCCCGTGAGTTGGCATAAGGTGGCTAAAACAGAAACAATCGATGGGCTAATGAGGTAGCTCCTCTGATCGGACACATTCCATCGTATACCATTCTATTACTTTGTGATTGATTGGGTGCAACCCTTGATTCGGGAGTGTGGCTCGAGGTAGGCGATTGCTGCGGCTCTGCGTTACCACCGACCCGGAAGTGTAATTGGTATATCTACCCTGGCATTGCCTAGTTGTGCCGTGTCACCTACCCTAGCGTGCTTTACTACGGTTTGATTTGTGTCGTACCTATGGAGTATCCTCTGGTAGCTCCAGTTTACGGGGTATTACAGTACTGTATAGACTATTGGCACTATAAAATGTGTTAAGGGGGATATGGGTAACGCCTTAACGCTATTTTTAAATAGTTTACTTTACTTTAGACATTATTATAATAGCGTATCTTACTACATAGTAGATAGTTTAACGGATCCTTAAAGGATGGGCGATCCCAAGCATCCTTTAAGTTATTGATGTATTTCTATTACAGTTCACTTGAGTTGATTTACATTTTATAAGTATGTATGTCCTTACTCGAGTGTTTTGTGTTTTGCTTTACGCTCGGGTCAGCCTGAGTATAACGGCTTTGGATTCATCTTCTGGAGCTAGAGATTTGCTGGAGTTTATCTGTCTATCTAGTTGTCTATTTCCATTTCAGTTATTTCCTATTCATCTTTCCTTATGTATTTGTGAACTTATGTATTCAGACTTCTTTGTATCTGTTTTCAGACTATGGTATTTTGTATCTTTTTTTGAGACTGTGTATTGTAGTAGCTTCATGAACTACTATGTATTTTTATTTCCGCTGCGAGTTATTCTGATATTCTGTGTCCGTGAATCTGTGATTGGTTTTATTTGCTCCAAATTTATTTACAATCTATTGTTTTGAATTATTCAAGTCTGACATGTGTGGTTTTATTGTCAATTTGAATGATCCAAAATAGTGGGTCATTACATTTGGTATCAGAGCTTTGGTTTTAGGCAAACCTTAGCCTATGGAGCAAAAACTCATTAGAGATAGGGTAGCACCCTAGAATGAGTGAAATCAATCTTAGAATCATTTCTTTGTGAGAGAAAGTATTTTTAATTATAAAATGATTTTTCAAATGATTTTAAAGGATTTTTAAAAAGATTATTTTGGATATAAAAAAATTCTTGTTTTAAAAATCTCATTTTCTTAACTTCATTCCTTTCGAATCCACCTTGTTTATTTGAATTCTTTGATTACGATTTCCATTCTAGTTGAATCTTATCTTTGTCTTTCTGTTTTACCTTTGTCCTAAAATTCATTCTTGATTTTTCCAGGATGAATCGTAGGAATGCCAGAGGTAGGGGTCGTGGTATTGCCCCAGTTTCCGAGCCTGTTGCACCCATCAGGTTCACCACTCTTTGTAAGGAATTCACTCAGCTTAGTGGTACCAAGTTTACTGGATCTGAGAGCATCGTAGAGGCTCAGTAGTGGTTGAGGATTCTAGAGAAGATCTTCACTGGTTTGGAGATTACTGAGGCTCAGAAGCGTCAGTTAGCAGCTTGGCAGTTGCAAGAGGCAGTCCAAGATTGGTGGGAGTCTGTCACAGCTCAGACTGTGGAGGCAGATATTTCTTGGGAGCAGTTTAGGTATCTTCTTATGTTGTCTTGTGTTCTGTTCAGTTTTCTTTCTTTGGAATCTTTCTTAAGCTTATCTATCTTTTTCCAGGGAGGCTTTTGTGGCAAAGTGGATGCCCGAAGCCGGGAAGTCCCAGATATACAGGGAGTTTGTGGATCTTAAGCAAGGGAGCATGTCATTTTCTGAGTATGAGCGGAAGTTCAATGAACTTTCCAAGTTTGGTCCTGGCCTGATTGACACCTCTCTTAAGAAGAATGAGAAATTTATAGCTGGAGCTCGCCTAGAGTATTATGATCGTCTCATTTCTCATGTTCATGGTACCTTCACGGAGTTGATGGACATGGCCATTAGATATGAGAATCCCACTTCTAAGGAAGCTTATGTTCCTCGTGCTTCTCCATCTCAGCCTGGTTCTGCCAACTCAAAGAAGAGGAAGCCTAATTTTCTTCAGCAGAAGCAGAATTGGCTTAAGAATCATGGTTTAGGATCTACTCCTCGAAAGCATCCTATCGACCTATCTTCCATCACTTGCTTAAAGTGTGATCAGAAGGAACACTATGCTAATAGTTGCCCTACTTCAGTTGGTGCTGCTGTTCCTCCACCTTAGGATACCAGGAACAATCTCTCTGTCATGTCTGTCTGCAGCCTGGTCATTTTAAGAAGGATTGTCCTTTGTATCAGAAGGGCAAGACATCTGGAGTCTTTGCCATGACTTCTTCCACTCCCGCTCCACCTGCTCCTAGTGATACCCAAGGTACTCTCCAGGGCACTTTTTCTCTGTTTAATTTTCATGTTCGTGTTTTATTTGATACTGGAGCTTCACATAGTTTTATTTCTGTGGATCTTTGTGATATGTTTGAGCATCTCCTTTCTCTTGAGTTTACATTTGTACCTTTGTGTGTTACTAATCCTATTGGGAGTCCCGTGAACCTTAGTAGGATTTGTAGAAGGGTGAAACTCTTCTATTTTGGTCATCAATTTTCTGGTGATTTCTATGTTCTGGGTTTTGATGCTTTTGATATATTGCTTGGGGGTGGTTAGCTGAAGAGGCATGAAGCCGTTATCTCTTGTAAAACCTGAACTGTTTCTCTTGTTGGTGATAAGGGTGATCCTTTGGTAATCCAGTGCCATATGCCTCAGGATTTTTCTGGCAATTTTATTTTCTCTTTGGATTCTTCTCCTGGTGATCTTGATTCAACCCTTGTGGTTAAGCTCTATCCCGATGTATTTGGTGAAGTTTCTTCTTTACCTCCTAAGCGGGAAATTGATTTCCGTATTAATCTTATTCCTGAAGCTCGACCTGTAGTTCTTCCTCCTAGAAGAATGGCACCTCGTGAGAAGGTTGAGTTGAGGAAGCAAATTGAGGACTTGTTCTCCAAGGGTCTGATCAGACCTAGTCATTTCGAATGGGGAGCAGCTGTGGTTTTTGTCACTAAGTCTGATGGTTCTTTGAGGATGTGTGTTGATTATAGGGAGCTAAACAAGCTCACTATGAGGAACAGATATCCTATGCCTCGTATCAATGATATGTTCGATCAGCTTTATGGAGCTACTTTTTTCTCTCAGCTTGATCTTGCCACATGTTTCCACCAGCTCAGAGTTGCTGAGGAAAGTATTCCCAAGACTGCTTTCCGTATTGAGAATTGTTTCTATGAATGGTTAGTTATGCCTTTTGGTTTAACTAATGCCCCAGCTTTCTTTGTTGATTTGATGAATCGTGTTTTTCATGATGTTCTTAATAAGTTTGTTCTGGTCCTCGTTGATGATATTCTTGTCTTCTCTAAGTCTGAGGAGGAGCACAAGGTCCATTTGAATTCTGTTCTGGAGACTCTTAGGAGTCACCAATTGAAAGCTAAATTCTCTAAATGTCATTTCTGGAAGGATGAAGTCCGATTTCTTGGACATATTGTTTCTAGTAATAGAGTTTCTGTTGATCCAGTCAAGATCGCTGCGATCAATGTAAGTCTACCTTTTCTCATTTTCTTTGGTAATCCAATTATTCTTTCTTTCTTTGTAGTTCTTACTTTTCCCTATTCTATTTCAGGATTGGGAAACTCCTAGGACTCCATCTGATATCCGTAGCTTTCTGGGCCTTGCCGGTTATTATCGGAGATTCATTGAGAATTTTGCTCGGATTGCTGCACCTCTCACTGCTTTGACTTGTAAGAATGCTAAGTTTATATGGAATGATAAGTGTGAAGCTGCATTCAATAAGTTAAAGTGCAAGCTTACTTCTGCACCAGTTCTTACCGTTCCAAATGGAAATGAGGGATTAACGGCATACACTGATGCTAGTCGTGAAGGTTTGGGAGCTGTTCTGATGCAGGATGGGAAGGTCATTGCTTATGTCAGTCGTCAGTTGAAGACCCATGAAGTTAATTATGCTGCTCATGATTTGGAATTGCTTGCCGTGGTTTTTGCTTTGAAGTTTTGGAGGCATCATCTTTTGGGAACTAAGTTTGAGCTTTTTACGGATCATCAGTCTTTGAGGTATATTTTCACCCAGAAGGATTTGAATCAGAGACAAGTTAGGTGGCTGGAGTTCCTTGCTTCTTATGACCTCGACATCAACTATACCTCTGGGAAAGCTAATGTTGTGGCAAATGCTTTGAGTCGGAAGAAAGCAATGTTGTGTCAGCTTGTTGTTTCTTCTTCTCTTTTGGATCGTATCATAGCTAAGCAGGACGAGGATCATATGCTTAGGCTTATGAAGGAGAGTGTCCGTAGTAGGGTTGGTGGTATTAGTCTTGATGGTAGTGAAGCTCAGATCGATGATAGAGGGATTTTGACGATTAATAATCGGATTTGTGTCCCGAATGTTGATGGATTGAGACAGAAGTTACTTCGGGAATATCATCGATCCAGACTTTCTATTCATCCGGGTGTGACGAAGATGTATCAGGATATGAAGAAGTTGTATTGGTGGAAGGGTATGAAGCATGATATCTCCATTTTTGTTAGTAGGTGTGCAACTTTTCAACAAGTCAAGGCCGATCATCAGAAGCCCCTGGTTTGTTGCATCCCCTTGAGGTTCCCAATTCGAAATGGGAACAAGTTTCTATGGATTTTATTGATGGATTACCGAGGACTAGGAGGGGTAATGAGAGTATCTGGGTTATTGTGGATAGATTGACCAAGTCAGCTCATTTTATTCCGGTCAAGTCTACCCGTTCTGCTTCCAGTTTGGCTGAGATTTATATGAGGGAGATTGTTCGTCTCCATAGTATTCCTGTAAGTATTGTTTGTGATCGTGATCCCATCTTTACCAGTCAGTTTTGGAAAGCTTTTCAGGAATCTTTGGGTACTCATCTGAATCTGAGCATCGCTTACCATCCATAGACCGACGATCAAACGGAAAGAGTGAATCAGATTTTAGAGGATCTTCTTCATGCTTATGTTCTTGATTATAGAGGATCTTGGGAAGATCATCTCCATCTTGTCGAATTCACCTATAACAATAGTTATCAGGTATAATCTCAAATTTTCTATTTTAATCTTATCTTAATCTTTTATCTATTTCATTTCATCCTTTGAATTCAGGCTAGTATTGCAATATCTCTGTTTACTGCTCTTTACGGACGACCTTGCAGATCTCCATCTTGCTAGATTGAATTCGGTAATCGTTTGGTTCTTGGTCCTGATATGATTTTGGAGGCTTCTGAGAGAGTTGAGGAGATTAAGAGGAAGATGAGGAGTGCTCAGGATTGGCAGAAGAAGTACGCTGATAGGCGTAGAAGGAGTTTGGAGTTTTCTGTTGGTGATCTAGTTTTCCTTAAGGTCTCTCCCTTAAGGAATGTGATTCGTTTTGGTCGTAGAGGGAAGCTTGCTCCTAGGTTCATTGGTCCTTTCCGCATCTTGGAGAGGATTGTTTCTCTAGCTTATCGTCTGGATTTGCCTGAGAAGTTTTCTGGAGTGTATAATGTATTCCATGTTTCGCATCTTCGTCGGTATCTTCATGATCCATCTCTTATCGTCCAGCCTTCTGCTCTCGAGAGTTTAGATATCGAGCCTAATCTGACTGTCGATAGGAAGCCACTTCGTATTGTCGGTAGAGGTACGAAGCAGCTGAGAAGGAAATCTGTGAACCTAGTCAAAGTGCAGTGGAGTACTAATGATCGAGATTGTACCTGGGAGATGGAGGATAGCATATGTGCTTCGAATCCGGAATTGTTTGTTTCAGGTACTATTCGTATTCTATCTTATCCCATCTTTCTTTGTTTTGTTTGTGTCTCGTTCCTTTTCGAGGACGAAAAGTTTTGAGTGGGGGAGAGTGTAACAACCCATAAATTTTAAAAAATATTTTAATTGAATTTATTTGAAACTTTGATTTTTAATCATTTAAAAATTTGAAATTTTGGAATTTTCCAATGTATTTTGGATTTTGTTTATAATTTATTTTCCAAATATAATAAAATAATGATTTTCTGACAAATTTATATTTTGGTCAACTTTGGTCAAACTTTGATTTTCAGTTGAAATTTTAATTTTGAATTTTAAATTTCCAATCCTTTTCATTTAAGCTGAATTTGATTCCGATATTCGTTCTGCTTTTCGTTTTGTTAAATTCTGTTTTATACTTTTTAAAATATGGTAAAATTCAGCGTTTTACACGAAATTATTTTCAGTATTTTTATTGTCTATATTTTCTATGTTTATTTCTATTTTATTTTGGTTGGACTTTGATTTTTGTTTGAGTTTGAGTTTGTTTTTGTTTTA
This sequence comes from Allium fistulosum, assembly GCA_030737815.1. NCBI lineage: Eukaryota > Viridiplantae > Streptophyta > Magnoliopsida > Asparagales > Amaryllidaceae > Allium > Allium fistulosum. The sequence goes on from CM060903.1 coordinate 76,660,385, forward strand.
GGCTTGACTAATGGGCTTGGAAATATCAAGAGTCTTGAGTTTTCTTTTCTTTAATGTGCATTGATGCGTTTTCCACTCCATAGCCGTACAAATCATTTTGCATTCTCATCTCTTCTCATTTTCATTCCCTAACAAAAATTTTACAGTAAGTTATTCATGGCTTCCTCCTTCTTTCTCTTTTCTTTTTCTCCTTTCTTTTATTTTCTTTCTCTTATGCTATTTCGGCCATCACCAACCTTTTAGCCGACCACACCTTCTCCTCACCACCACCTATGATCGGCCATCATCACCATCTCCACCACTTCAACCTTGTTTCCGTGACCATGATCCAAGAATCCATCACCATAGCATACTTGAAACCATAGCCGAACTCCTCTAGATCACCACTTCCTCTTTACTACTCTCGGCCACCCCCTTGTTCACCACCTTCCATCCATTTGGCCGTGACCAAACCCAACCATAGCCATGAAAATTGATATGCCTTGACCCATAGCATCTTATAACCGAACCCAAAGTGACCATGTGGCCGAACCATGTTGCCTTAGGCCGAACCAATAGTGCACTTGACCCTTCATTTTCCCTTTTCCTCTTTGCCTTCCACATGACTTTTAGCATGCCATCCCTTCATCTACCCATAGACGTGACCTTTTTAATGACCATAGCCGTGCATACTTACCTTTAAACCAATGTGGTCGAGCCTTGTCTGATGATGGTCAAGCCTATTTGTGTAGTGGCCGAACCCAATTGTTTTGATTAAGCCACTTTGTTCCATTTTGTTCATATTTTACATTGTTTAATTTATATTCTTTTTTGTTGAATATTTTCTTATGTATGTTGTATTTTATTTTTTACAAGATTTGGATTTGGGTGCTACTTCTCCTCTAATCTAGTTCGTGCTTTGTCGTGCTTTTTCGGAGTTTGTTCTTGTGTTTTGAATTGTCATCTCTAGCTTTAGAAGGTGAGTTTATCACTCTCGACTTCGTACTTATAAAATTGTGAAATAATGGCATGTGAATGTGTAGTAGTGATATGCCATGTTGATAGTAATTTCATATATGCCTGTGATATGATATTATCTGATGTTATAATCTGATTATATACCCGTTTCATCACCTGATATGACATGCTATGCTTTACTGTTTATTTTATATTTCTGTTTCTCACACTGTAAGTTCCATCACTATGGATTGAAATGATACATACCTGAACGGACTTTAGAATAGGGAAAAGTCATTATGAGCTGAAATGATAGGCTCTAGCGATTTTTATTTGACTTGGGATTGCGGGTTTGAAATGATCAAACTTGGGATTATATATTTCGGATTAAAATGATATATATCCGTATTCACTTGACCTAGGTTAGAAAATATTATACAGACCCGTGGTTAATTTTAAATATAAATATTTTCTAGAAATTTTAAGTATTTGGAATTTAAAAATATATGAGATTTTAACTTAAATTGGATATAAATGATTTAAAAGTATTTATAGTGATTTTTCTGTAAGTTAAAAATTGTATAAGTCAATAAATGATTAAAAATGTAAATATAAAATGTGATTTAACTTAATAATTGAAAATTTGATTTGAAATGGAATTTTTGGCTTAAATTTGTAATAAAATATTTTATTTATGAAATGGATATTTTTAAAGTAAATAAAGTATCTAGTTATTTGTTAAATTGAAGGTTAAGCAATTTAAATGTATTTTTGACTTAATAAATGAATTATGGTTTAATTGGATATTTTATTTATAAAAATCTTATTTATTAAAATCATGAGTAAAATGATATCCAATAAATATTTCTGAAAAAGTGAGATATGTTTTGTAAGTTAAAAATGGTGAAAAACTAAAATTATAATGTTTCTGAAATGTTATAGTAAATCTCAGATTTGTATTCGCAGCATTTCCGAAATGTTGTGGTTTTAAGGTAGCGTTTTATATGTGCTACCATTTCTAACAATGTACTGTATTTTCCAAACACCACTATATCTGTAGTAACGTTTTCTGAATGCTGCTGTTTCTGAAAGACAATATTTTTGAAATACTACTGTATGTACAGTAACGTTTTCTGAGTGCTGCTGTTTCTAAAAAGACAATATTTTTGAAATACTACTATATCTGCAGTAACGTTTTCTGAGTGCTGCTGTTTCGGAAAGGAAAATATTTTTGAAATACTACTATATGTACAGTAACGTTTTCTAAGTGATGATGTTTCTAATAATGTAATGATTTCGAAATGCTAATATGTGTATTATCACATTTTCAAAGTGCTACGAATGCTAAAATTACAATGTTTTTGAAATTGTTATAATTGAATGAATGAACTTAGAAATGCTACAACTTTGGAATTGAATATTATTTTTGAAAGATATTAACATTGAATTTAAATGGTTTAAAATGAATATGTTTTGATTTGAAATATAAACCATTTTGAATTTATAACCACGGGTTATAATAACGATTGGTTGTTAAAGAGACCAGGATCGGATATGGGCATACTCTCTGTTGATACCGAAAACGACTTTAACAACTATGTACGCGGTGGAGATTCCAGAATGAAGTAGGATGGTGGCGACGATTCTATTTTGAGGTATAAACGTGGACCCAACTCCCGTGAGTTGGCATAAGGTGGCTAAAACAGGAGCAATCGACGGGCTAATGAGGTAGCTCCTCTGATCGGACACATTCCATCGTATACCATTCTATTACTTTGTGATTGATTGGGTGCACCCCTTGATTCGGGAGTGTGGCTCGAGGTGGGCGATTGCTGCGGCTCTGCATTACCACCGGCTCGGAAGTGTAATTGGTATATCTACCCTGGCATTGCCTAGTTGTGCCGTGTCACCTACCCTAGCGTGCTTTACTACGAGTTTTATTTGTGTCGTACCTATGGAGTATCCTCTGTTAGCTCCAGTTTACGGGGTATTATGATACTGTATAGATTATTGGCGCTATTTTGTATCTTTTTCAGTTATTTCCTATTTCCATTTCAGTTTTTTCCTATTCAGCTTTCCTTATGTATTTGTGAACTTATGTATTCAGACTTCTGTTGTATCTGTTTTCAGACTATGTTATTTTGTATCTTTTTTTGAGACTGTGTATTGTAGTAGCTTCATGAACTACTATGTATTTTTATTTCCGCTGCGAGTTATTCTGATATTTTGTGTCTGTGATTCTATGGCTGGTTTTATTTGCTCCAAATTTATTTACAATCTATTGTTTTGAATTATTCAAGTCTGACATGTGTGGTTTTATTGTCGATTTGAATGGTTCAAAATAGTGGGTCATTACAAAATGTAAGGCTGAAGAAAAACCACGATTTTTTCCCATTTTCGAAAGAATTTATAATTGGATTTTACATTTCAAAAATATTCTTACCGCATCTTTCACAAAATGAAAATTATAAATAAAAAATATCATGTTAAAATACTTAGATTAACGTAGCAAAACTACTTGAAATATACATGCGAGCTAAGAATATGTATATGGTTAGAAATTTTATACATATTTGAAACCATTGAAGCTTATATTTTCAAAAGCTTGGTATATTTGAAACTGTACATATTCAAAAACATATATATACATACAAAACTTATATATTTAAAGCTTTATATATTCGAAATCTCAAAAATTGACAATATTGGAAATCTTGTATTTACGAAACTTATATATTTAAAACCTATATAGTGGAAACTGTATATTCGAAATTTTATGATATTTACTCTGAATCCTTGTCTGATATGATATAGATTCGAAACCTCCACCTATTGGCATAAACTCAACACTGCTACCATCTACAAGCTCGCCATTTTATAAACACAACATTGCTACATTTTTATTTCCAGTTTGATATTATTGCTGGTTACAAATTTGCCATCCTTTGCCTATTTCTTGTCATGCTATAACTATAGATTCGACAGCCTTAGCTACAGGCCTTGCATGATTTATTTCTACTTCAACTTATGCGCACAACAGGCTCTACTTCTGTATTCAACTTATAGGCTCTGCATGCTATATTTATATGTTCGGCATGTCTCAATTTATTGGCTCTGCAACCTCATCTCCAACAATTTCAGTACGACCAAATCTCGCCTAAATCATTCGACCGCCCCACCACCAAAATCGCTGCCGCAATTACCTTAACCGCCTCAATCCCAAACCTTCAATCACCACAATTTTTTTTAAAGTTAGCGTCTCTTCCTTTTCTTTTCTTTTCTTTTTTCGAAATGAATCACGTTGTGTTAAACAGAGAAGAGAAGGGGATGGTAATGTATTGGAGTGTGGGCTTTTGGATTGAGTTAGGCTGTGTTTAATTCATATTTTTCAATTTTTCTTTCATCTTAATTCCTTTTTAAGTGTAAATTATTTTTAACTATAAGAAAGATAAAGATAAACTCCTTTTTACTGCAAATAAATATTAAAAATTAATGAGGTTGGTGATTGAATCAAATTGACAAACCACGATGCCATTTCAGAATATGTTCTAATTTAGATAGAACAAAAGGCAGATGTAGGATTTTCTTAGGGGCAAAATTTCAAATCTACAATAGTAGTCCACGCCACAACAGTTGGACCCAAAACTTCATATTTAAATTTCATCAATAGATTGTTTATAGCAAAAAAATAAAAATAAAATCAAATGTACCTCAAGTGTCAGTACTAGAAGGTGAATCTGCTATAACATTTGCAGAAGGCCAAGCTATAGTAGAACCAATTGCATCTTCGATGGTTTCTAACTTAAATCTAGCCTGTATCAATCAGTGCATATAAAGCATCAGCATCAAATAAAACACAGTAAAAGTAAAGTACTACTACTAGTGACTAGCGAGGATAAAAGATTTAGCAAAATATAAAAAACACCAACAAGCTGAAGATATGCACATAAAGACCGCTTTATTTTGTGCGATTTCAAGAGTATTTATATGAATTTATTGCACACGGTTGGCAGGTGCACCAACTAAAAAACAAGAAAATTACCGTGTAACGACCCGTAAACTTTAGTCATTTTAATTATTTAATTAATTGAATTTTTGTGAAAATTTAAATAATAAAATTTTGAAATACAAATTTAATATTTGAAATGCGTCTAGTTAAACATAGCAACTGGTAAATTTTCATCCAAAAATATGAAAGTTTATTTTCGTGTGTAATTTTATTTCAATTTATATCAGTTAAAATTGATGATAATAAAATGTTTCCAAACCTGAATATTTTTACATAGAAAAATTCTAATTCATCTTCTGACTAAGACGTCATTTTTCATTTTTCCAAATTCGGACTTCTTTAGCTCCGTCGATCTTATTTTTTTGCGTTTTTGCTGCATTTTCTACTAGTAGAAAATTCGAATTTTTATAATTCAATCATACCACTGATATCTGTATACCGTTTTGATCGTCTCGTCGTGATGAGCACTGTGGTATACTCAATTCTGTGTTTTGAAATCCGTTATGCGACGAAATCAGTAAACGTCGGCAACCGTATCGGTATTCGTTTTGTGTCTTTTTGATTCTTATGTTTATTGGTTGCCAACCGTGAACTTTCATCATTCCCAGTGGTTATCTTAATTTGTCTCCATGTTACTTGTTCTGTTCATTGGAAAGGGGAGAATATAGTATTAAGTATATTGATGCATGTACCATTTGCTTACTTTTTCATTTTATCATCATTTCCAGAAGCCTATACGTCTTCTCTCACTCATTCATCAACTTTCCTCCAAACCAATCTTCATTCCTCAAACCCATTTTCCTCCTCACCGCTGAAAACAAACCTCCATAGTGACATCCAACCTGAGTTCGAACCCCACCAGCTTCTGCCTAGCTCATCTCCACGCCTGCGTGAACCACCCCACCACCCGTCGCGCCGAGCCAGGGCCGCCCCGCTTCAAACCCGAACGAACCACCTCCGCCCTGAGTCATCGCCTCCCGCCGATCGAGCTGATCTGAACAGTAGCCGCCTCCTCAACCTGGCCACGTGCATTGCCACCCACTTCTCCGCTCAGCCGACCACCACGACCTCGGCTCATCATCCCTTTCCATCGCTTGCCTCTCACTCGATCGTGTCGTTCCCTCAAGCTGACACTTGTTCTCTTATTTAGGTAATGCATGTTTTATTTCATGTTTGTTTAGCAATCTTCTTTCATCTTTGTACTGCAAGTTAAAATGTATAAGAAAAAAAATTGGCTTACATTATACTATTGTATGTTGTGTCATTGCAGTCAAGAGTTTATATTGCTTGTATATATCTTTATAGTTTATACAACCTGGTAGTTGAATAAACATGTATCGATTTGTTTATTTGTTTTGAATTCTTTTATCAAGCTCTGATTTGAATTTTTTTTGTATAAAATACATCTGTCGACCTGTTTAGTAAAAAAAAATCTTGCTTTAAAGTTTAAACTAGAGATTATTTCGTATACATACGAATACATATGCCTTTGTAATATAATACTATTTTAGTATAAGTACGAAAATTCTTTCAAATGATTTTATTTTGGCACTCCCAGATCTTAGCTTTGGTCCACATATATCTTATCTATATAGATTTTAGTATGTTGTACGTTTGGCTATTGTATTGCATAAAATTTTATGAAAATTGTTTTGTGTCCGTATATTATTTTCAAAACAATTACAATATTAATTTCAATACATACGCATATATGTTAGTAGGTTTAAAGCTAAGTTTGCATATCTATTTATACATATTAAGTAGTTCGCTCACAGTTTTTCGGCTGCATTGATATATATACTGTTAATACATATAGTCTGTATATATAGTGGGAGTAGCTGGTATGTATGTGTGTATAGTTGATAGGACTTTGGTAACTAATATATTGGTTAATGTATGCAGTCTATATATGAGTGGGTGCGTATGTTATGTTTGTATAGATATGTTAGTGAATAAGGTAAGTCGGCATAAATGTGTTAAGCAAGTTTGTTATAAGTTGTTGTATACTACAAGTACAAGTATGCCCGTATGACTATATACATAAAGTTTTGTATAATTCATGCTACTGGGTCATAGAGTCATAAAGAATACACGTACACCTTTTCACGCGTCATAAAGTGAGAAGAGTATAAACATTTTCTGGGCAAACATGTTACTATATGAGTCATGTCATTTTTTTTTTGAAATGTGTATATGACTTTTTGAAAGAAATAAAGTGTAATATAAGTATTTATTTCAAAATATAGTACGTATACATAATTGATTTTAGTATATGTGATGATAATTTAAAAACAATGATTTTTATTTACATATGTGTTTATTTTATTTCCGTATTTGCCTTAAAATTTAAAATATTGATTTCAAGATATTATATGGTTATATCTGTTCGCTTATACCGTTTATCTTCATCGTCCAGTTCTGATCTGATCCGTTTTCATCAATTCGTGCCAATCATCTTTGATCGTTGAATTCGTGTTGATTTTTGCTTTGCTTGGATTCGCAATTCTATTTCAGTGTCCGTATCAGAGTGCGTATCCGTGTCATCTTCTGTATTCTCTAGCTCCGAAAGGTGAGCAATCACTCACGATTAATGTTCTTTTATTTTTTAAATTTGATTTCAATTGAAACGACAATTGAAATATGTTGTTATTAGTTATCTACATTGTATATATATGTTTTTACCTGTATCAGTTCACCTGTGACATCTGACACCATTGTCTGTTATTTATTCAATGATAATCCAGTTTGGTTGTTAAATGATTGATTGTTTGATGTTGACATTGGACGTTAAATTGTTAATGCTTAAAGTGATAAATAACATGCAATTGAATTTGATTTAGGATAGTTAATAATTTAAATTTGATATATGTGTTGAATTTGATTTGTTAAATTTGTATAATATGACCAATTTAAATGTTAGATTAATTGACACGTAGAAATTTGGTTAAGTACACCTTGAACCATTGAATGTATGTTGAAAAATTGATGTAGTATGAAATTGGATAATAGATATCAAATGAAAAAAAAATGTATTAATATTAGTGTAATAATCTTTAATCTTCATGAAATGATAGTGTAGATTCTAGAAATAATTATATTAATTTGCACAAACAACAATGTAAATTAATACGATTATTTCAGGATTATTTGAATTAATTATTGGATTGTTATTGATGTTGCTATTGCTTGTTTATTTACTTTGACACCATCCCAGTTATCACACTGCAAGTTCCCTTTGCTATGCTTTGATTTTGAATTGAAATGGAATCGGGTTGAAATGATAAATACCCAAATAAAACTTTGACTTAGGATAAAGAATTTAATAAAACCCGATTGGTCAATAATTTGATTCAAAATGAAATAAATTTTTTATTGGATAATAAGAAGGTTTTGAGATAAATTTGGAATTTAAATTTTAATGAAAGGAAAATGTTAATAATTTAAAAATCTGAAACAAAATATTAACAATGTAATTGACGAAGGAACGTTGTTTAAATTAAGAAATGATTGAATTAAGTTTTGAAATTATTTAATAATTAAGTTTGAAATTATTTAATAATTAAAGTTTTGAAATTGTTTAATAATTAAATAAGATTGAATTATTTAATAATTAAATAAAATTGAATTCTTTGATAAGTGAAATTGAACTTCTTGAATAAGTGAAATTGAATTTCTTTAACAAGAAATAAAATGTGATTTATTGAATGAATGTAAGACTTGTAATTTAAAGAACTTGATTTGACGAATTTAATTTAATTCAATTTGTAAGTTTTGATATAATGGAGTTGAATTTAAGTAATTGATTTAATGAATTGGAAATTAAATAGAAATTGTTTTGAATGACATATTTACTTAATGAATATTGAATGAAATCGATCAATGAATTTAAATTGATTTGAATGTTAAATTAAATTAATTTAAATGATTTCGGAATGAAACTTATATACGAACTTGAATCAATATTTGAATTGTTTTAAAAAAATTGAAATTGAATTATAAAATTTTGAAATGGTAATTTGGAAGTTTTGAAACGTAAATTTTGGAAATTGGTTTAGAAAGACAAATGAAATGTCGGTTTACAAATTCTAATTAAAATTGAATTTAGTTTGGTTTTGAAATATATTAAATGACTGATCGGTGTTATAAATTACGAAAGTTATTAAAGAGACCGGAATCGGTTAGGGACATACTCACTGTCTAAACCGAAACCACTTTAATAACTATGCGCGGAGTGTGATCCAGAATGAAGTGGTTGGAATGATGTGTGTGATGACTGAAGAAAGAGAACGATAATGGATAGCCTTGACACTTGTGTCAAATTGGAAATGACTAAAACAGGAGCTGTGCCGGGCCAAATGGGGTTAGCTACCTCGAGCGAACACACTTCTTCGGAAACTACTTATTACTTGTTATCGATTGGTGCACCCTCGAATTTTGGGAGTATTGTTTCGCAGTGTTGCGATCGTTGCGGCGATGCGTTCTCACCAGTTCGGATCAGGAAAACGGTAGTTTCACTACCTTGGGTATTGCCTCATGTGCCTTGTCATACTTGTATCCCTATATACGCGATCACTACGAATTCGTTTTGTGTTATACCTATGGAGTACTCCCTGATATCCCACTAGTTTACGGTGGAGTTTACAGTGCTGTATAGACTATAACGCTTATATAAAATGTGTTAAGGGGGATAATGGTAACGCCTTAACACTATTTTGATGTTTATATTACTGATAGGAATTATCTACTTATCGTACACTACTACATAGTAGATAGTTTAACGGATCCTTAAAGGATGGTTATTCCAAACATCCTTTGAGTTACTTGTATTTCGGTTGATATTTCACTTGAGTTGGATTTATTGATATAAGAATGTTAATCCTGACTCGAGTGTTTTGTGTTTTGCTTTACGCTCGGGTCAGACTGAGTGTATCAGTATTCGAGACTCACCTTTGGAGTTGGAGCTTCGCTTGGAGATCCAACTATCTATCCAGCTTTTAGATATTCAGTTGATTCCAGTGATGTATTCTGATATTGTATTTGATTATTGTATTCGATACATCTGTTGTACCTTAATGAACTACTATCTTTTGTTTCTGCTGCATTTATTACTCTGTGTCTGTGATCTGTGATTATTTTATTTATTGTATATGTTCAGTTTTGCCAAATTTAAATTAACAATTCGGTATTTTGAATTATTCAAGTCCGACATGTGCGGATGCGAATAGTCCAAAATAGCGGGTCGTTACTGTTGGTATCAGAGCTTTGGTAGCTCTAGGCAAAACTCAGCATGTAGGGTAAATGTATTTACAGAATCACTTTCATTCGGGTTTGAATCTCTTTCTTTTTGACTCGATTCCCTAGAATTTCGGAACGTTCCCTGCGGTTCCAAAATTCATTTGTGTCCCTCACTATTCGTCTTCTTTCAATTCTGGAGTATCCAATAACTCCACTTCGAATGATCTCTATAATAACTTGGCAGTCTCGCCAATCTTCGAATGATTTGTAAAGGGGTGAAACTCCTTTACAATAGGCATTGATTTACTGGAGATTTCTGTATTCTTGGTTTACGATGCTATCTATCTCCTGCTATGCCTGAATTATATTTCTTGAGATCGAATGTAGATTTGCCTCAAAATTCTACATCGATCTTATTCTTGAAGTCACACGGTCGACCCGGTTAAGGTTGCCCGCGATTTATATAAACTTATCTATCTCCCTATTTTGTTATTTAATTATCTTATCTTTGTTTCAAACCTATCTTCGAATCAAAATTCTCTTTAATTTGAGTCCATCAAATTTGAATTCTATCCTTGCTTTGAAATCCATTCTTGTATCGTCGAGCGAGGAAGTGTATTTGTAATTAATATTAAAAATGTTTTATACATTGTGTTGTTTGAGTTGTTGATGTTGATTTGGGTTTTCGATCGATTCGTCTGATCAACGCTATCGATAGGATTTCCAAAACACTTGAACAGTGCAAACTGACACAATAGTATTTTCAAATTTAGTAAATAAAATAATTTTGAATGATTATATTATATATAAGTATAAATTTTTTTTCCCGAAATTAAATTGTTAATGAATCTGTTGTCGGAAATGATAATAATTTATTTTCATTTATTGTTTTGTAAACCATTGACTATTTCAACATCAAGATTTAAATTTAATTGAATTTAAATTTAGAATTTGAGAATTGACTTCCGGTAATTTCAAACTTTAGTTTTAAAATTTTAGAAATGTAAATGTATATTATTTTCGAATAGAAATTGTTTCCAAATAATTTAAATGATTAAATCAGTGCTCTCCTCTTTTGTCGTTGGAAAATAATTTCGGTGATGACGGCCGCATCATCGACATTCATTTTCGAGTTTCGAAGTGGAGAGACCAATTCGTAGCTTTGCTACAGTTTTGTTTTGGAAATTAAATCGATTTAAATTTCTTAAGTATGATTTGATTATATATATAGGTATATTATTTTAAATTTAATTTGATTTGATATATATATTATATACATAATTATCTCTAAATGGTTTGAAGTGAATCGGAAATCTAATTCTTGAATTTATGTAAAAGATGATTTCAATTATAAATGAAACCAAAATTTTGAATTAATATTTAAATGTGAGAGAATTGAATTAGAAATTTACTTGTATAATACTCAATTGCATTCAAAATAACTTACCTAAATTGCTCAAAAGTTAACTGTGTAATTGGATAGTATACAATATAAAATGTCTTTATAAATGAAATTTGAGTGCGTATAGTAAATGTTATACATAAATTATAAAATGTTTATGGAGATAAATAGAATAATAAGTTAATTGAATAATAGATGTGAGAAAAAAAGAGAAATTTTTTTGTTTTGGAAGTTAATAAATTGAAATTAAATCAACTTAATGAGATACGTTGAATTAATTGAATTTAAATTGAATTTCATTTGAAAGAAACCTTTTGTACCTAATATTAATAAATGTGAAATCAAATCAATTTAATGGAAACTTTGAATTTAAAAACAAATTTTTGAATATAAATTTATTTAAATTTATATGGTTTGAACTAATTGTTTATTTGTTTTCAACCTATTTTTTTCTGGTTGTTTCTATTCTCCCACCTCCTCCCTTTTCGGGGACGAAAATTTTTGAGTGGGGGAGAGTGTAACGACCCGTAAACTTTAGTCGTTTTAATTATTTAATTAATTGAATTTTTATGAAAAATTAAATAATAAAATTTTGAAATACAAATTTAATATTTGAAATGCGTCTAGTTAAACATAGCAACTGGTAAACTTTCATCCAAAAATATGAAAGTTTATTTTCGTGTGTAATTTTATTCCAATTTATATCACTTAAAATTGATGATAATAAAATGTTTTCCAAACCTGAATATTTTTACATAGAAAAATTATAATTCATCTTCTGACTAAGACGTCATTTTTTGTTTTTCCAAATTCGGACTTCTTTAGCTCCGTCGATCTTATTTTTCTGCGTTTTTGCTGCATTTTCCGCTAGTAGAGAATTCGAATTTTTATAATTCAATCATACCACTGATATCTTTATACCGTTTTGATCATCTCGTCGTGCTGAGCACTGCGGTATATTCAATTCTGTGTTTTGAAATCCGTTACGTGACGAAATCAATAAACGTTGGCAACCGTATCGGTATCCGTTTAGTGTCTTTTTGATTCTTATGTTTATTGGTTGCCAACCGTGTACTATCATCATTCCCAGTGGTTATATTAATTTGTCTCCTCGTTACTTGTTCTGTTCATTGGAAAGGGGAGAATATAGTATTAAGTATATTGATGCATGTACCATTTGCTTACTTTTTCATTTTATCATCATTTCCAGAAGCTTATACGTCTTCTCTCCCTCATTCATCAACTTTCCTCCAAACCACATCTTCATTCCTCAAACCCATTTTCCTCCTCACCGCTGAAAACAAACCTCCAAAGCGACAGCCAACCTGAGTTCGAACCCCACCAGCCTCTGCCTAGCTCATCTCCACGCCTGCGTGAACCACCCCACCACCCACCGCGCCGAGCCAGGGCCGCCCTGCTTCAAACTCGAATGAACCACCTCCGCCCTGAGTCGTCGCCTCCCGCCGATCGAGCTGATCTGAACAGTAGCCGCCTCGTCAACCTGGCCATGTGCATTGCCACCCGCTTCTCCGCTCAGCCGACCACCACGGCCTCGGCTCATCATCCCTTTCCATCGCTTGCCTCAGCCTCACTCGATCGTGTCGTTCCCTCAAGCTGACACTTGTTCTCTTATTTAGGTAATGCATGTTTTATTTCATGTTTGTTTAGCAATCTTCTTTCATCTTTGTACTGCAGGTTAAAATATATAAGAAAAAAAATTGGCTTACAGTATACTATTGTATGTTGTGTCATTGCAGTCAAGAGTTTATATTGCTTGTATATATCTTTATAGTTTATACAACCTGGTAATTGAATAAACATGTATCGATTTGTTTATTTGTTTTGAATTCTTTTATCAAGCTCTGATTTTATTTTTTTTGTATAAAATACATCTGTCGACCTGTTTAGTAAAAAAAATTCTTGCTTTAAAGTTTAAACTAGAGATTATTTCGTATACATACGAATACATATGCCTTTGTAATATAATACTATTTTAGTATAAGTACGAAAATTCTTTCAAATGATTTTATTTTGGCACTCCCAGATCTTAGCTTTGGTCCGCATATATCTTATCTATACAGATTTTAGTATGTTGTACGTTTGGCTGTTGTATTGCATAAAATTTATGAAAATTGTTTTGTGTCCGTATATTTTTTTCAAAACAATTACAATATTAATTTCAATACATATGCATATATGTTAGTAGGTTTAAAGCTAAGTTTGCATATCTATTTATACATATTAAGTAGTTCGCTCACAATTTTTCTGCATACAAGATGCAGTGACTACATTGATATATATACTGTTATTACATATAGTCTGAATATATAGTGGGAGTAGCTGGTATGTACGTGCTTATAGTTGATAGGACTTTGGTAACTAATATATTGGTTAATGTATGCAGTATATATATGAATGGGTGCGTATGTTATGTTTGTATAGATATGTTAGTGAATAAGGTAAGTCTGCATAAATGTGTTAAGCAAGTTTGTTATAAGTTGCTGTATACTATAAGTACAAGTATGCCCGTATGACTATATACATAAAGTATTGTATAATTCATGCTACTGGGTCATAGAGTCATAAAGAATACACGTACACCTTTTCACGCGTCATAAAGTGAGAAGAGTATAAACATTTTCTGGGCAAACATGTTACTATATGAGTCATGTCATTTTTTTTTGAAATGTGTATATGTATTTTTGAAAGAAATAAAGTGTAATATAAGTATTTATTTCAAAATATAGTATGTATACATAATTGATTTTAGTATATGTGATGATAATTAAAAACAATGATTTTTATTTACATATGTGTTTATTTTATTTCCGTATTTGCCTTAAAATTTAAAATATTGATTTCAAGGTATTATATGGTTATATCTGTTCACTTATACCGTTTATCTTCATCGTCCAGTTCTGATATGATCCATTTTCATCAATTCGTGCCAATCAGCTTTGATCGTTGAATTCGTGTTGATTTTTGCTTTGCTTGGATTCGCAATTCTATTTCAGTGTCTGTATCAGAGTGCGTATCCGTGTCATCTTCTGTATTCTCTAGCTCTAAAAGGTGAGCAATCACTCACGATTAATGTTCTTTTATTTTTTAAATTTGATTTCAATTGAAACGACAATTGAAATATGCTGCTGTTAGTTATCTACACTTTATATATATGTTTTTACCTGTATCAGTTCACCTGTGACATCTGACACCATTGTCTGTTATTTATTCAATGATAATCCAGTTTGGTTGTTAAATGATTGATTGTTTGATGTTGACATTGGACGTTAAATTGTTAATGTTTAAAGTGATAAATAACATGCAATTGAATTTGATTTAGGATAGTTAATAATTTAAATTTGATATATGTGTTGAATTTGATTTGTTAAATTTGTATAATATGACCAATTTAAATGTTAGATTAATTGACACGTAGAAATTTGGTTAAGTACACCTTGAACCATTGAATGTATGTTGAAAAATTGATGTAGTATGAAATTGGATAATAGATATCAAATGAAAAAAAAACGTATTAATATTAGTGTAATAATCTTTAATCTACATGAAATGATAGTGTAGATTCAAGAAATAATTATCTTAATTTGCACAAACAACAATGTAAATTAATACGATTATTTCGGGATTATTTGAATTAATTATTGGATTGTTATTGATGTTGCTATTGCTTGTTTATTTACTTTGACACCATCCCAGTTATCACACTGCAAGTTCCCTTTGCTATGCTTTGATTTTTGAATTGAAATGGAATCGGGTTGAAATGATAAATACCCAAATAAAACTTTGACTTAGGATAGAGAATTTAATAAAACCCGATTGGTCAATAATTTGATTCAAAATGAAATAAAAAATTTATTGGATAATAAGAAGGTTTTGAGATAAATTTTGAATTTAAATTTTAACGAAAGGAAAATGTTAATAATTTAAAAATCTGAAACAAAATATTAACAATGTAATTGACGAAGGAACGTTGTTTAAATTAAGAAATGATTGAATTAAGTTTTGAAATTATTTAATAATTAAGTTTGAAATTATTTAATAATTAAAGTTTTGAAATTGTTTAATAATTAAATAAGATTGAATTATTTAATAATTAAATAAAATTGAATTCTTTGATAAGTGAAATTGAACTTCTTGAATAAGTGAAATTGAATTTCTTTAACAAGAAATAAAATGTGATTTATTGAATGAATGTAAGACTTGTAATTTAAAGAACTTGATTTGACGAATTTAATTTAATTCAATTTGTAAGTTTTGATATAATGGAGTTGAATTTAAGTAATTGATTTAATGAATTGGAAATTAAATAGAAATTGTTTTGAATGACATATTTACTTAATGAATATTGAATGAAATCGATCAATGAATTTAAATTGATTTGAATGTTAAATTAAATTAATTTAAATGATTTCGGAATGAAACTTATATACGAACTTGAATCAATATTTGAATTGTTTTAAAAAAATTGAAATTGAATTATAAAATTTTGAAATGGTAATTTGGAAGTTTTGAAACGTAAATTTTGGAAATTGGTTTAGAAAGACAAATGAAATGTCGGTTTACAAATTCTAATTAAAATTGAATTTAGTTTGGTTTTGAAATATATTAAATGACTGATCGGTGTTATAAATTACGAAAGTTATTAAAGAGACCGGAATCGGTTAGGGACATACTCACTGTCTAAACCGAAACCACTTTAATAACTATGCGCGGAGTGTGATCCAGAATGAAGTGGTTGGAATGATGTACGTGATGACTGAAGAAAGAGAACGATAATGGATAGCCTTGACACTTGTGTCAAATTGGAAATGACTAAAACAGGAGCCGTGCCGGGCCAAATGGGGTTAGCTACCTCGAGCGAACACACTTCTTCGGAAACTACTTATTACTTGTTATCGATTGGTGCACCCTTGAATTTTGGGAGTGTTATTTCGCGGTGTTGCGATCATTGCGGCGATGCGTTCTCACCAGTCCGGATCAGGAAAACGGTAGTTTCACTACCTTGGGTATTGCCTCATGTGCCTTGTCATACTTGTATCCCTATATACGTGACCACTACGAATTCGTTTTGTGTTATACCTATGGAGTACTCCCTGATATCCCACTAGTTTACGGTGGAGTTTACAGTGCTGTATAGACTATAACGCTTATATAAAATGTGTTAAGGGGGATAATGGTAACACCTTAACACTATTTTGATACTTTATATTACTGATAGGCATTATCTACTTATCGTACACTACTACATAGTAGATAGTTTAACGGATCCTTAAAGGATGGTTATTCCAAACATCCTTTGAGTTACTTGTATTTCGGTTGATATTTCACTTGAGTTGGATTTATTGATATAAGAATGTTAATCCTAACTCGAGTGTTTTGTGTTTTGCTTTACGCTCGGGTCAGACTGAGTGTATCAGTATTCGAGACTCACCTTTGGAGTTGGAGCTTTGCTTGGAGATCCAGTTATCTATCCAGCTTTCAGATATTCAGTTGATTCCAGTGATGTATTCTGATATTGTATTTGATTACTGTATTCGAGACATCTGTTGTACCTTATTTAACTCTGATATGTATATAGTAGCTTCATGAACTACTATCTTTTGTTTCCGCTGCATTTATTACTCTGTGTCTGTGATCTGTGATTATTTTATTTATTGTATATGTTCAGTTTTGCCAAATTTAAATTAACAATTCGGTATTTTGAATTATTCAAGTCCGACATGTGCGGATGTGAATGGTCCAAAATAGCGGGTCGTTACATACCGTATTATGATGCAGGACGCACATAGCTTACCTAAAAGATATACTATCTAACTTGGATGTGGTCAATTTCTAGTTAAAAAATTCTGAATTTTAAACCTTTATAATACTGAATGACCGAAATGAAGTGGAATCATAAGAAATGAAAGTAGTCATGCATGCTATTAAACTCATTTTTGAATCCATATTGAAATAAATACACTTGTACTTTCTTATTTTGGTGGCTTCATAGGGGTGAAATTGAACAAAATAGATAACCGAAATTGAACAGGTTTCAATGTTGGATGATAGCATAGGCACAATGTTTTAGTTCTATGTTAGCACGCACCCATGTTAAGATTGGTTAAAAATTGCATTGATATTGATGATGGCAGTATGTAGACCTCTTATTTCTTCATTTTTTAAAAGGAAGATGACCATAATATATTAAAAGTATGACACTAACCTACATTGCAATTGTCAAAATGTAATTACTAGGCAGATATTCCTCTGGCTAAATAACAGGAAACCATATATGTAATATATGACATATCCCTGTGACAT
The DNA here is from genome assembly GCA_030737815.1 of Allium fistulosum. NCBI lineage: Eukaryota > Viridiplantae > Streptophyta > Magnoliopsida > Asparagales > Amaryllidaceae > Allium > Allium fistulosum. The sequence goes on from CM060903.1 coordinate 76,678,288, forward strand.
TTGTGTAATTGGTTAACAACCAACAACGTTGTTTTTTAATCAACCAAGAAAGGGAGGAGTTATCACCCTTCATGCAATAAATTTCAACAATCGTGATGCATAAAGTTGGCAGGTGCACCAATTAAACAACAAGATAAATAAACCGAAACATGGAAAAGTAAGAACCAAAATCCCAAAACTAAAAAAAAACAGTACTCTTCTTCTCTATAATTTGATTTTTTACACGCAAGAAAACCTGACCAATTGGTATCTTAATAGTGATATTGAAGGACCATTTTATATGATTATGACAAAAACCTTTATTTCATTTGTAATATGCCTTAATGTGGGAACATGAAAAAATGGAAAATAGTTGATGTTGATAGATGGGTCGCATAGAAACAGATATGTGTATAGTCCCATTTATCAACTAACAATTAATTTCTCCCGTCATATATGAATTATCAAAATGAAATGATGGTTTAGTTAAACATCAAATGTCATAAGCCAGAGATATAGCTTCTATAACTCTGTGCATTTGTATTTGAATTTAAGCATTAGCCCATAAGAGAATCATGACTTTCTGAGCAACCGCGACTTCTTTCTATGGTTAAATATTTGTGGGCACTGTACAAACCCAGATGTGTATTCATTGCCATGATGCCAGCTAAAGCTTAATGTTAACTAGGCAAGCAATAGATTACAGAAATAGTACAAGCAGGTGGAATCCAAGTTTTGAGAATAGGGATAGCAACTTTCTGTATTAAATAAAATTATAAGAATAAATATAAGTCCAAATTGCCATGAATATTACAAATGTCCGATGTTATCTTATTCTTGCAGCAGCTAGTAAAGCATAGAATTGTAGACATATTGCAAATGTTTCGTATTCCCAGTCAAAATAAGTTGTTTCTCATAACAAGGAAATTAAACAATAATGTACATATATGAGAAGTTAAAAGAGATTTACCTTATTTTTGTGGAGAGTTAATTGAAATTCTTGATATTGAAAAAGGATGAACACGGTCAGATATTATATTTACAGTTTTTGTGGAGAGTTAACAGAAAGTTTTGATAAATGATAAGTGATCCTATGTACATAATGGATCCAAAAAAAGATAACTAGTGCATAGGCGAGTGCAAATCATAAATGTATTTTTTAGGTTGATGTTTCATGTATGGAATTTTTAATCAAAATCGGTTGTTTTCTAGTGAATCTGAAACTCAATTGAAAAAAGATCCAAAATATTTACCTCAAATGTATGGTGGGATAGTTGACTCAAGAGGAACCTGAAAACAACAGCAAAAGAATAAACATCCAATAAAATGAGATTAAACTTTAACTTCCTTTGAATTAAACTTTGAACTTCCTTTAAATTATGCAAATAATCGGTATACAAATAATCATGAATTTAGTTATTTCAATTTACAGGCAACTTATCACTCAATTGTATATACAAGTAATGAGTATACAAATATATGAATTTAGTTATCGCCGATTTTGAAGTTTAAAATAAAATAAAATAAAAATTAAACCTGCTCTATCCGAACATACAAAATTTTTATATGATAGCAATTCGATTCTGCTACCTAAAATTGCATGAAGGCCGTGGTCCATGCAGTTTAGTCATTCTCCCTTAGATTTACTTTTACCAATTATCATTGACGAATTTAAAAAAAGAATCTTGTAAAATCTCGGTATTCTAATTCATTTTGTTTGATGTATCCCAAACAGTGCTTCAACATCATTTAGGCCCAGGAATTTAATCAATATTGATGATTCTCAGTTTGAAATAAAATTATAAAAAATGAAAGAGATAAATATGTCAGTTCATTCTGAATCAAAACAAAAATATACTGTTCTATCAATGAAAAGAGTAGTTAATAAAGAAAGCTTCCACTGTACTACATTAAATAAAAGTTAACAAAAAACATATTGTAAAGACAAAGAAAAGAGTATCAAAACAGTAGAAAAGAAGCCATTTATTTTTGAAATAAATGATATATCTGTTCCTAAATTAATCATCTTCTCCATTTATGATTTTGAAATACAGTCACAAATGGTTAGAAAATTTGCAGGTTGCGTTATTTTAGAAGAAAATTGAATATGAGACAGAGGGAGGAGTCTGTATATATTTCAGAATAACACAGGAAACTATGGCACAGTAATATGACTGATTCATCAAGCATATATCACATGATCTACTGAATTGAGTTATGTTAACAAACATGTCAAATTTACTGCTGTGTTTTACTAATATGAACAATAGACAAGTTTTTAAAGATACTCCATGAAAATTACTTCAGAGTTTGATCAAAACCATTTAATGCAAAAGGATGTAGTGAATATTATGTAGTATTTTTAAACTTCTTGCTGATGAACTTTTATACTACCTAACTACCCAAACTAATATGTGTGTACATTGCTACATTTATAATTATACTACCAAACTTAAGTTGCACAAAATTTTCCTTCATAGTTCATGATGTAACCATATCTACCCAAACTTCTTTTGGTTATACATGGACATATCAATGAAAGAAAAATAAATCTACTCAATGACAAAATAAATAATTAAATGTTCAAGATAAAATTTCCAATGTTCAGGATACACGTTCAGAAAAGATAACTATAGCAAAGTCCTTTATATATTGTGAGCAAACTATTTTTATTTTTCAATTGTAATTAGTTTCCGCTATTCAATATTAGATTGCTTCTTACTTCATGAAGTTAGAACATATATGTTCAATTAATTGAAATGTACCTAAGGTGTTATATATTGTGGGAAAACCGCTAATCAGAGCTTGCAAACTGAAACCAAATGCAAAGTGGTAGCAATGATAGGTCAGAAGTGGTCTCTCGGCAAATGCCAAAAGATAATGTAAGCCTCTGCAACACAGATGTTGAAGCAATATTATCTCAATATAATATCAACGAAAAATTACAATAAATGAATGAAATAGAAGCAATGTTCGAGACTTACCAAATGAAGAGACGGTAACAGAGAAAATAGCACAATCTTGCACTCCAGATTTAAGTACACCCAAACAGCACCTGATAAGGTGTAATATAAAACAAAGAATTATGGAAAATGTTAATATTGCAAATTTATTTAATTAATTACAGCAAAGAAACTGTATTGTGAGGAATTTGGAGTGTTGTCTGTGTGTGTTTGAGTTGACAACATTCCCATTTTTTGAATTGAATCTGCAGCGTTAGACTCATGTCCACCTAAGATACTGCTATTTTCTAATTTCTCCTTGTTAATGATAGACATTGTGTTCGACTGTGTAGCATATAATAAACTGGGACAGTTTTAATTGTCTGAACTTACAGTTTCAATGCAATGCTATTGACTAGGTATTATAGCATAAAAAACACAATGATATTATCGTGCATATTCAAAATATCATTTAACATACTAACACTCTTTGTTCGCACAGGATGAAGATAGCAAGTATGAAAAGGAAAGCATCCAACAACAAAACAACGTAGAACTACAAGTGGAAAGGATCATGGAAATGCATAATTATCAATATTAGTATTTTAAACACTTGAATGTTATATGCATCTAGTGTAAAAGTTATTTATATTAACAACTGTAAACAAATTAAATACTTAATCACCTTTTGTTCTACATTTACAGTTCCATTTTACAAGTAGTATCCAAGCTCATTCACAATTACTACTCCGCTATTTTACTTAAACATTGTACAACATCAACTTTTTACTGCTTTTTAGCACATCCAGTTCATACTTCCTCTTTGTTCATCTCCCTTCTTGCATAAAGTACATATTTATATCCACTAACTTTATACAGAAAAAAATAGAACTAATATATTGCACATTACACAATTGATTTAATTAATTGGGCTGCTCACACTTAACTAAAGGTTGCGATTTAAAAAGTAAACAAGTAGTTTGAAAGTAGTAGTAACAAAAACTTAAAAAAAATAAGGTTCACAACAATACTTACTTTCCTCACAAATTTATAATTTAAAATGGATAAAAGGAAGAGGTGAGTTAAATGCAATTGAGTAGTTTATCTTGAAAACAATGTATATTAGATATAAATGAAAATGTTCTTCTCCAATGTAATTATAAAATTGTCACATTGCATTTAAACAACACCCAATGCAATTCATTAATCTGTAATGTTATTTCAGATATTTGGTTCCTCGGGACATGTCAGTTAGACAGTTTGTTCATATCCTGAGCAGCGGGTTGCATCTCACTCCTAGAAAGGCTCTGTTCGTCTTCATTGAGAACACTTTGCCTCAGACAAGTATGCATAACATTGAATCTATTTACTTTATAAGCTATGTTGATAAACTCTTATAATTTCCTTTCTACAACTTACTATTTTTTTTCCTTTTTAAACAGCAAGCCTTATTGACTCAGTTTATGAGATGTACAAAGATGGAGTGATAGAGATTTATAATATTGAAAGATGCAGAGAATACAATTTGCTGGTATGGAAAACTTATTCAATCGAATTACTTGTATAAACATTACAGAGAGAAGAATAAATAAACTATCGAGCTATAAACCAGGTAATCATGTCCTAGTTTATCTCCACCTTATTTGCCTAAGCACACGCAATAACCAGCTGACCAAGTCCGTATCAACGTTTATAATTAGATACGTTGATTATTCATAAACTAAATAAAGTAAATTAAGAATATGTTTAGATTAGGAAATAATCCCAACATACTCCCCCTTAATCTAAACATCACTGAGCTTCTTTACTCCCAACAAGCTTCTCATCTTCTCAAATTTTGCTGCTGCCATTGCTTTTGTTAAGATGTCAGCACGCTGCTCATTAGTGCTAACATGTTTTATAATGATTAAGCCCTTTTCAACACAATCACGGATGAAGTGATATCTCAAGTCGATGTGCTTACTTCTCCCATGGAATACTGGGTTTCGAGCGAGATTAATAGCGGATCTATTATCGATATACAACGTAACTGGACCAGGTTTTATGTCTGCAACACAACTCAGAACTCGTTGAAGCCAAATAGCTTGGCATGCAGCCGCGGTGGCGGCCATGAACTCTGCTTCGCACGAAGACAATGCAACACAGCGTTGTTTTTGTGATACCCACGTAACCAGGTTCTCATCGAGATAAAACGCCATCCCACCTGTACTCTTTCTATCGTCCAAACTCCCAGCTAAATCGCTATCTGAGAATCCAGACAGGATATAGTTTCCCTGCCCTTTGGTATATAGCAAACCATAGTGTATTGTCCCTTTAACATAACGACAGATTCTTTTTGCTGCATTTAGATGTAACTCAGTTGGTTTCTCCATATAACGGCTGACTATGCCAACCGCAAAAGCGATATCCGGGCGTGTGTGTACCAGGTATCGCAGCCCACCAACTAAGCTCTTGTATTGAGTCGAATTCACTGCCTTACCAGCTTTATCCGCATGAATCTGTAGGTTGTGATCCATAGGAAACTTAACAGCATTGCATTCTGCTAGACCTGCCTTCTCGAGAATTTTCTTAGCATAACTCGATTGCTTGATCTCAATAAACTGATTGCTTTGAGTTACCTCTAATCCTAAGTAATAAGATAACTTGCCCATGTCAGACATGTCAAATTCTTTGCTCATTTCCCCCTTGAATTTGACAATGTGTGACATACTCGTGCCTGTGACAAGTAAGTCGTCGACATAAACACCAATGACCAAAGAATCAGCACCATATCTCTTTGTGTAAACAGCGTGTTCGAAAGGGCACTTGACAAAACCTAGTTGCAAAAGATACTGGTTGAGACGCGAGTACCAAGCCCTAGGGGCTTGACGTAACCCATATAAAGCTTTTAGAAGCCTGTATACTTTATCTTCGTCCCCTTTCTTGACAAAACCTTTTGGCTGACGTACATAAACCTCTTCAAGTAAGACACCGTTTAAGAACGCAGATTTGACGTCGAGGTGATGTACTTCCCAATCGTTTTTGGCTGCTAGTGCGAGGAGTAACCGAACTGTTTCCAGCCTTGTCACGGGAGCAAAGACCTCGTCATAATCCACCCCATGGCGCTGCACGTATCCCTTTGCTACAAGTCGCGCCTTGTGTTTGGTTACATCACCATTCTGATCCTTTTTCACCTTGAACACCCATTTTAAGTCGATAGCTTTGTGTCCTTTAGGCAATGTTGTGAGCTCCCATGTTTTATTTTTCTCAATGGAGTTTATTTCCTTTTCCATCGCTTCTTTCCAGACGTCATCTGCAATTGCTTGTTCAAAGCAGACAGGTTCGTCAATTCCCATCAGAAATAGTTCCTCTTCGAGTTCCACTTCGGTTGAATCAGCATAAATATCAGCAAGGGATCGAAATCTGTTGGGCTGCTCACTGATATCACTGGTGGTACTGGACTCCATGTAAGTACTCTCTGTTGTCGAAGTGGACACAGGTGTCTGCGGGGTTTTTGGATCTTCGATGAAATTCTGTTCTAGGTCACTTGAGAATTCAATATCCCACTGATTTGTTGAAACACATGCAGCACTTGTATTAGTCTCCCAATTCCATCCTTTGCTTTCATCGAAGATAACATCTCTGCTTACGTACACACTGCCAGAAATTGGGTCGAATAACCTATAAGCTTTTGTCCCTGGTTCTCGACCAATATGAACGAGTTTCATACTTCTGTTGTCGAGCTTCTTTGTGAGTGGAGCAGGCACTTTCATGTAAGCTATACAGCCAAAAATTTTTAGGTAGTTTACACTCGGTTTTCTCTCGAACCAAGCTTCATACGGTGTGACCACAGACATCGATCGAGTTGGCAATTTGTTGAGTACATAAACGGCATAGCGTACAGCCTCTCCCCAGTATTTTGCTGGCATTTTTCGTTCACTTAACATACTTCTAGCCATGGCAGCAACTGTGCGGTTACGACGCTCTACAACACCATTTTGTTGTGGTGTGTAGGGCGCTGTAAAATGTCGCATTATTCCGTGATCATCACAAAATGTCTGGAATTCCTTGGAGCAAAACTCACCCCCACGATCCGTTCTCAACACCTGAATGCCCTGTTTTTCACCATTCTCGACAAGCAACTTAAATTTCTTGAAACATGTTAGTGCCTCATCTTTTGTTTTGAGTACATATACCCACATCATACGTGTATAATCATCAACTAATAACATGAAATAACGATTGCCCATTGGAGTAGGAGGAGACAAGGGTCCACACAAGTCTAAATGTATCAATTCCAATTTAGTTTTCGCAATTAAATTCGCTTGAGTTGGAAATGACTTACGTGTTTGCTTAGACATGAGGCATCCGCTGCAAAGTTCACTAGGTTGGTTGATGAGAGGGAGTCCATGTGCCATTTGATTCTTCGACATGAGGTGCAACGCCTTGAAATTGACATGACCAAGGCGTTGATGCCATAGCCAAGCTTTTTCTTCACCCTTTGTTAGAAGACAAGTTTGTGGTGCCTCTTCGATATAGATTTTATACAATCGATTTCTAGACCTCCTGACCTGCATTAACAGTCGACCACAACTCTCGTAAACCCAGAGGTGTTCACCATCTAATACAACCCTGTTTCCTTCCTCAGAAAGCTGGCCTAGGCTTATGATATTGCTTCGCAAGGTGGGAATAAAGTAAACGCCATCTAGTACCCTGGTTTCTCCATTTTTACACGCGAGCCGGATAGAGCCTTTTCCCTCGATCTTTACCAGCGAACCATCTCCAAATTTCACCTCACCCCTCACTGTTCTGTCCAGTCTCTCGAACTTGTCTCGTCGACCTGTCATATGGTTACTGGCACCGTTGTCAAGGTACCAGGTATGTTCTTCGATGTCTTTCACATTACTCGTTTCTCTACCTTCAGTGAAAGCAATTACCTCATTCACACCATTGTCACAAAATGCCATTAATAAAGCAGGTTCATTATCTGACAATTGTGCCAAGTTCACTTCTCCCTTTGGTTGCTTATTCCGTCCTTGCTTGCGACACTCTCTAGCGAAGTGTCCATAGCCTCCACAATTATAGCATTTTATTTGACTTCTATCTCGAACGGGTCGATCGTCTCTCGTTCGATAGTCTCTTCCACCCTGTGATACACCCTTTCCCGACCTTTTCAGCCATTCTTCTTTGGTAAGCAATAGCTTACCTTCAGAGTTCTCCTTCTTTTGCCACTCTTCCTCTGTCAACAACAGTTGCTGTTCCTCGCTGTTTTCTGCAGATCCTTGCAGACGTTCTTCGTGGGCACGAAGAGATCCAATTACTTCCTCCACTGACATTGAATCCAGGTTCCCAAATTGTTCAATGGTCGAAACAATTTGCAAGAACTTGGTTGGAACAGCCCTCAATAACTTTTTAACGACATACTCCTCTCCGATTGTTTCTCCTAACGCCCTGATGTTTGTGACCAAACCATTCAGTCTCATACAGAAATCGTCAAGTGGCTCTGTGTCTTTCATCTTCAATGTCTCAAACTCTGTTTTAAGGGTCTGAGCCTTTGCCTTTTTCACTTTATCCGCACCCTGGCACATTGTTTTGATCGAACCCCAAGCCTCCTTGGATGTTTTCTTCTCCGCTACTGCCAACAGCACGTCATCGGCTATTCCTTGATAGATCATGGCCAGTGCACGCTTATCAGTCTTCTCCTCGAGTGTTGCTTTCGGATCTTTTGGCTCGATTGCTTCCCATACTGCGTGCGCTTGCATAAAGACTTTCATCTTTATGGCCCAGGTGGTATAGTTCGATTTTGTTAGCATGGGGATGCTCAGACCAATGGACCCTTCCTTAGACTTGCTTGCCTCCATTTCCTGTTGGCTCTGATACCAGATGATAGAGATTTATAATATTGAAAGATGCAGAGAATACAATTTGCTGGTATGGAAAACTTATTCAATCGAATTACTTGTATAAACATTACAGAGAGAAGAATAAATAAACTATCGAGCTATAAACCAGGTAATCATGTCCTAGTTTATCTCCACCTTATTTGCCTAAGCACACGCAATAACCAGCTGACCAAGTCCGTATCAACGTTTATAATTAGATACGTTGATTATTCATAAACTAAATAAAGTAAATTAAGAATATGTTTAGATTAGGAAATAATCCCAACATGGAGATGGGTTTTTGTATATGTGCTACAGCACTGAGAAGACATTTGGACGATTAAAGTATGAATGTATATATTTGTCTGCGATTACATGAAACTCTACTCACTTTCCTCGCAAATTTCATGTCCATGTTAGTTTTATTATTTTTTGTTTGTCTTATCAACTGTAGAAATAATTCTTCTACTTACTGTCCACATAAATCTTAGCTGGAGTTCAGCAATCACATAACCTAATATAGAGTGGTTAATAATAATAGCTTTAAATCGCTATCGGTAGAAGCCTTGTGATAGCTAGATGAAAAACTTTCAGATGGACCAACATCTTTTCTCACTTGTCGAAAAAGAAATTATTATCTGTAGAATCTTCCTTTATGTAGATGAAAAATCCTAAAACCAATGTTAGTTATGCTATGTACCCTATCCTCTTCCTACTAATACTGCATTAATAACGCATGCTCCCTATCTTATAGACTATGGTAGCAAGAACCTCCACCAATATCAGAAAGGATGCTGCTATGTTAGTATGAAAGGACTTAAGAGGAAAAGTAACAATAGACTTAATATTTATATCCTAACCGTATGTCTTTAATTAATTGATTAATCGTATAACACTACAAAAAATAATCGATTAGAGACTGACAATTAAAAGCTGAAAATTTTCAATCCTTAATTAAAGACATATTAAGTACTGAAAAAAAATTAGTCTTCAATTATCAGTATTAGATACTGAAAATCAGTTTTTAATGAGTCACTAAAACCAAAGACCGACAAAATATCAAAATTATGTCTTCATTTTAGTCGTACTGTGATTTTTCAATATCTAACCGTTGAGTCTTTTTTATTCTTTTCAATCCAATGGTTAAATTTGATGATCCACGCTAGCTTTTTCTTAAAATGAATGTAATGTATAACATACAAGATCACAACAAATGATATGCCAATTGAATATGAAAATCCAATTAAAATGATAAATTAGACTCACAAAATATTCTACTCGTGAGATCTATGGCATTCGATGTGTTAATTGGCGATAGGATTAAAAAAATTCTGAAGCGAATGTCTTAATTTTTATTTTATTTTAAGAGATCACTACATATATGATTTCTTTTAAATTGCTTCGCAAATCACCTCGAATTCTGTGTAGACACCAGATTGTGATATTTCCCTACATATAAGTGATTGTTTATATTACCAAAGCAAACAATTCGTTTATACTAAAACAACTTAATCAGTAAGCCCTCATATCCATTTGTGTACATAAGTCGGAAAGTAATTACCCGATTCAAACATAATATATAAATATAACCAATAAACATATATGGAAGAACATCTCAAGCAAATTAATTAGTTACTGAACAAAGGAAGATAATAGATATTAAATAAATTTCATAAAAATCATTACTGCAAATCTAGATTTCGAATGTAAATTTCATTTGAACATGTAAATACCGAGTTACCCAATTTCTTTAAAAGAAATTCTTATGTATTCTATTCTTATCAAAACACTAAAAAAAATTGATTCTTTAGCTTGAAAGTCCAATAAAACACGGACATTATAACAGACCCAGAATCACAAATGGATGCTCCAAAATCACGTACTCATACTAGTAATGGTTTATTCATACCACAAATAAAGAAATCAAATGTCGAAATCAAGAATGAAGAAATCAAATAATACCTTCAATTATGATTTCGAAACTAGAGGGTTGCTAGGCAGGTGAAATCGACGGCGGAGATAGCAAAGACGATGGAGATGGGAAAAACGGCGAAGATGATGGAGATGGCGGTGCGCGCGAAGGTCGATGTTGAGTGATGTTTGGAAAAGTTTTAGTTTTAATTTAATTTGGGTTAGAAAGAAAGAAGGGGATTTAATTTTCCGCGATTGGAAAGAAGTATTCACGGCGGCAAAATTTTTATTTCCCCGCGTTCATTAGACACGCAGCATTTTAGCTGGGAGATGGCGGACGACTTCACTTGGAGGCAGCGTTTTAGAATTGATTTTTTTTAATAATCCATCCACATAATTGCGGCATTTTTATGAAAACGTTGCGCATTCGTGCTGCAAAAGATATATTTTCTTGTAGTGAATCTTTTAAAAAATATATTAATATAAGTAGATAATCTTTATAACAATATATTGATATAAATAGATAATCTTTAAAACAAAATATTTCTGAAACTCTATTTCGGATTTAAAAGTCATTTCTTGTCTCAAAACCCAATTCCCACTCAAATGTCAATTCTAGGTATTTTTAAAGTACTAATTTGAGGCCAATAGCTGCCGAACGCTCAACCAATATCGATATTGATTTTCTATCACTATTGGGTTTCAGTTTTTAATATATAATGATGTCATAACCAATATTTCCTAAAAATCAGGTTTATTATCCAATAATTCATATGACTGGACTATTATTGAAATCAATTCAACAATAACAAGGAATCATGTTGGATTCCTCCAACCTGTCCCTACATCACAGCTCATATATATCAGCACATATATATGTAAGTAAAATCAACATTGGTGAGGAATCTTGTTGGATCCCTCTGACCTGTTTCCTCTGCATGATAAACATTATATAATCATAAAATATAAATCAACCGCTTCAAGATGGGATTCGTATACAAATGGTCATCCGCTCTTACATGGGAACGTAATAGGGTCTCATCCGCTCCAGGGGCGAGAATATATACAAACCAACTAATAAATATAGTAATTCATATATACAATCCATTCAATAATTTTTATCAATTATATATCATACTAGTCAACCAAAATGGTGAGATTAACTAACCAAAATTTTCTATTGTCGTCGAGAGGTTCAGGTTTGGAACTAAAACCGAATGACGTCCGATTTTAGCTCAAATTTCAACAGTCTTCAAATTATCCAAACAGTTCCATTGTGAAGCTTACGTTGTTACGAACGCAACGCAAAAATCCACGCCTTGATTGGACCTCGTATGAGAGAGTTATGCAATTTTTAAGTTAACATGCTTTAAATAAAATTTAATTTTACTAATTTCTTTAATCATAAACTAATTACAACATTTACTTAATTACAATTATAAACCCTTCTTCCTCCCCTTACGTTGGTGCTTCCCAGGTCACGCGCATGTTCAAATCGATGCCGTCGCCCCTCTACTCCACCGCCGACGATCGCACTTCACCAGAGGGAAGCCCTACCCACACCGACCCCAACCCCACATGACCCACCACCCATCGACGAACCAGCTCGCCAGAAAACCCATAAACTACAACAGCGTTCATCACCAGATTTAGGCCAACTTCGGCCATCCTAGCACAATCGTGTTGTTCATTAGCTTCAACTTGCCGAGACAAACATTTTTTAGTTAAGAACGAGGGCTGACTATGCCCCCAGTGGCACCGAAGAATAGTGGCCGAAGGATTAGGCGGTTTGAATAATTTTTTTTCATTTCTTTTTTCTTCAAGTTTTGAAAATAGAGAAGGCTCCCAATCCAGTTGTAGTAAATTTTAAATAAAGAGGGAAAGGTATGGTTAAGTCATAGGAGGGGGTATGGGCTAATATTGCAAGTATGGCTGATGGTATGGCACGGTTATGGGCATAAAACTATATATATATATATATATTAATTTAAAATATCAAGCTTTTAAACGTCCAAAAATTTTGAACTCCTATCGAGACGTGCCACCTGGCGTTCTATATGCTATACCCCTATTTCAAATGCAATGGAACTTTTCACGAGACCTAATTTGATCGTATGCAGAAGATAGCTTTTTAAACCCAGTTATAATATAAATTTCTGAAATTAATTTATAAGCGTTTCGATCTCGCACGACCAAACGATACGTCCAATCGTCATGAAATTCGTTCTCATACAATAATATACTATTACAGATCTAATGAAACCGGTTTCGTCGAAATCCGAGGCAATGCCCTCTTTATCTTCTCCAGCTTGATTTCTATGTCTTAGAGACATTCTCACTAAAGTTACTCATGGTGCGATCTGATATGGGCTCAAAGACTCCAGTAATCACGACTTCGTCATCGGTCTGAGCACCCTGAGTCCTATCCAATCCCTCCATCCCAAAAAGCATCTATCATTTGTTCATTAGGTCTAGGGGTCACTTCAGCTGGAATGCTTGAGACCTTTGTTGAAGTTGTAACAGTTACTAATTCCATTTCAGGTGCTTGTTGTCCTAACTGAGGCTCCTTATCGGGAAGTGAGATGATTTGAGGCTGACCCGAAACTTGAGAGATATAAAATGAGAGATTAGCAATGTCAATCGGTGACATATGAACTCTCTAAAATATAGAAGAAGTACACGACATACCTCCTTCAGTATGGGTTTCTACATGGCTGGAGTGCTGTCAGAGTTCCCCTCTAGGATGGGAGAAAGGATATCAAGTTAATGCATTTAGGGTTGATCTGGATTGTATCCTAGAACCGAAGATGGATCAGGATTCATTTTGGGTCTGAGAGTGTTCACAACAAAATCATCTTGAGGCAACGATCCGGAGCCTTTGCCTAAGTCTTTCTACACTATAGCGGCTAGCTCTGGACGTAGAATAAGCTGACCCTCTTTCAACACCTTGGGGTCATCTCCAACCAAGATTTCTTTTTCTAATTGATCCAGATCCACCTCACCACCTTTAAGAAATTCCTTTTCTTCCTCGACAATTTGTTCCTTAGCAAGGGTAATAATTCTGCGGTAACATTGTTGAACCACTCCAAGTTGCAGAATTTGACCATGTTAGCGTTTTACTTATCAAGAAATGGCTCAAATTTCTCAATTATCCATTGCTTTGTAGCTTCAACCTCCTTCTTAACAAGTGCATCCATTTCTTTAGCACGTTCAACCGCACCGTCTCTTTCACAACAAGCAGGAAGCAGCTTCACTATAGTCCTAAGCTTGTTGGAGAGCATTGTTCTTCTCTTTTGTCTCACTCTCAAGTTCAACCGACAGCTTAATCACTTTCTTGTTTTAGGTGTCTCTTTCCACCACTAAGGCGTGATTCCGATGATGCGTAGCCTCAATATCATCTCGTTGCTTTTTTCTCTCATCTTCAAGTGCCTTGATGGCATCCTCGGCTTTCTTCTCAGCTTCAGCTTATGATTTCTTTAAGTTTTCAACCTTAGCATTGAGGTGGGCAATGATTCTTTTGTCTTGCGCTACCGTGAGATTCAAATTATCAATCTCGAGTTACCTTTTTCTTGAGACCTTGGATATTTTCTCAGCTGCCCACAACCATTCATTGTACTAGTTATAAGCATCAGTTACACAAGCAATGGTCATATCTTGGAATCAGGTAGAATTCTCTTCAAGTTGGGCATGAATATGAGTCCATCAAAATAAACACTTGGAATTTTTTTTTCAATTCAGCCATTTGGGTGCTGCCGGCAAGTTGTTGCTCCGCGGTAACGATTGGAGCTTCCATTCATTATTTGCCGACGCTTTGATGAGAGGTCCCAGAACTACTTTGATGGTGCCTGTGGTTGGAGGATCGGTTGGAGTGAGAGGGTGCCAAGTGCTACACTAGAATGGAAGCTGGAGGAGGTGCACAAGAAGCATCGCCTGGTGGCAAGTCATCGTGGAAAATAGAATGCCTATCTAAGCCTCTGGGCGATGGTGACCTGGATCTGGAACGACGTTTGGAAGCGGATTCATGCGACGGATAATCCCCATCATAAATACCTCTGTCATGACTGCCTCTATCTCGGCTAGATCAGTAACTGAACTTAGAATCCCGACCACTGCATTGATGATATGAGCATGGACAATGCCTATATGATCGAGATGCATTTTCCTTAAGAGATTGATATATGTATTTCTTCTTCTCTATGGATCCTGCAAATGAAATAGGAATGAATTAGTTTCGACTAGAAAGGATGCGAGTCAAGTGCAACATAGTGCAGTGAAGTGCATGTGTTCATAAGTGTCCTAGTGTCCCACTCCCCCCCCAACGGACCATGTGCTAGAGCTTTGCTCATAGGAGTGATCTCCTTCATGTTGATGGGCGGAATGCCATCGTCAAAGCAGATGGGGGAGTCAAGACCTTCGAGGCTTGTGTCAACGACGCCGAACGTGCCAAACTCAGTAGGAATCGGTCCCGACTTAGCGAATATATCTATGGAAGGAAGAGAAGGAGTTTTCTTAGCAGCCGTAACAGGTGGAGGTGGTGTAGAAGTCTGTACCTTGGAAATTTTCACGACTAGTCTCTTCTTTGGGGCAGACTGTAGGTCGTCATTTCCACCTACAATTTTGCCTTCCTTGGCGTATTTCTTCAACTTTTTCTTCAACCTTTTCCCTTGGACTCTGAACTGGTGGCACATCTGGATTAGCCTCGCCTCCTCATGATGAGTTATTGTCATCATCATCATTATCATCATCGCTAGCGGCCATTTGGACTAGACCCGTATAGCGGCCCGCTTCTAGCAGATTATAGGCTAGGAGATTCTCGTCGGAGAAAAGAACTCCAATGTCTCTGTCCCTTTTCGAAAGTGTCATTAGAACTCTGACGGCATCCGTAAGAGCCACGCTATTGGGCCTCGTCGAAACATCTGAATGACAGAAAGAATATGAGTTAAGTTCGATAACTAACAAGGCAAACTTGTAGTAAATGAATGAGGTAGAACTTAGTCTAGATATCCATCTTCGAGCAAACCCAGGTGGACAATGTACGTAAAACCATTCACTTTTAAAATAGCTCAACTTGTTCCACATGCCAGTGACAACTCTGCAATTCTTTTTTGCTAGCTCCAAGTAAGTCAAGGAAGGACTTCCTTTCGTCTCTTAAAACTATATATGTACCATATTTCCTCATCATTGGGCACTCGGTGCAAATGCTGAATGAAAACAGTGTACGTCTCGAGAAGGAAGGCATAGATGTTCGGGTGTAACTGCATCGGAACTAATCTCATAAAGTTCAGAACTCGATGAATGAATGGATTGAATGGTGGAACGTCCCGTTAGAAACGTATACCTGTTGCAAGTAGTGTACCCTTCTGGAGGGTTATGGGCTCTCTGATGGCGAGAAGGGACAAGTACATCATCGAATGGAATTCTGTGCTTGACACAAATTCTACCAAGAGATCCCTCGTCAATCTTTGAAACAATAGAATCGATAGGATCAACTAAAAAGATAGCATATTCAAGAGTATTAGGAGCAGGTTCAACCTCTGGCCTCTATGCGGGCTCTACAGGATTTTCAAGAACTTGTTATTCAACCTATGGATTTTTTTGTGATATGCATGCTGAGTTGGAGTTTGTTGTACAAGTGGTGTTGTAGTTGAACTTGACTCAGCATTGGATTCAATGTATTTAGAAGTAGATGGACCTGCAGCTAAGGTGGCAAGATACTCGTAACGTCTATGCTCCATTTCTATCAAAACTCAACATATAGTCAACATCAGATAAATTATAAGTTGTGCCCCCATGCCAAAGTGAAACCTAATGCAATGTCATGTAGTGTAGTGCAGTTTGGATTTTGGATATTATTTAACTGTTTATTTTAAAAATAATTCCACTATTGCCTGAAGTGACCGTTATTGCTGACAGTCCCGATGGATTTCACGTCAACAGCGTGGCGTTAAAAAATGTTCGGGGATTCAAGGGGAAGTGTTCAACACAGTTCATGTTCAATCAACAAAACAAAGTTCAATTGGAATTTTCGAAAAATAAAAAACTCAACATGGGTTGGATCGGCAGTGATCCAAACCATTGGTTGGAGTTTTGACCTCTTCTTCCATCTTTCCCTTATCTTCAAAGCACGGTCCCCGACATTAAAAATCCATTCACGTTCGAGTTCTCCTTTGTTCATACACGGTTCCAGTCCATTAGTCATCTACCTATTCACGCAAGTTGAGAGTGAGTTCGATTATGAAATGCTAAAGCCAAGGGGCGATTCTTCTAAGTCTTGGGTCTATAACGAAACATGTAAGGTCTTGGATCGACGGTGGGAGTTTAACCATGGTGAGGTGAGCGAGACTAGGTCCAGGCGATGTAGAGCGGTGGCGGTTCTAGGTTTAAATGGAGGAGGGGTTTGACCAGGGAAGGCGAGGTTTGGTAATGGCGGCTCAAGGTCTTAGATCGGTGGCAAATAAAGTGAAGAGAAGAATGGAAGGAAAAGGGTTATATAACCCTTTAGACCCAAAGTCACAGGCTATAAAGTTAGAAATCTTCTCCAACTTTCGGATTGGTACTGAACCAAAGAGCAAGATCGGTATCGAGCCTTGAACAAAAAAAATGCAAAGGGATGATAGTGATGATACATGCCTAAGCATGTGTGTGTCTGAATGTACATGACAAAAGCTGTTCAAAAATGTGCACATGTATGCGTGTACGAGAACCCATCCAGAATCGACGACTAGAATCAAAGGCAATTGGATTCAAACCAGGGAAATCCATGAAAGGAACCAGTTCAAAATTATAAAGTTTGGAATAACAGATCACGAGAGCATGCTCCAGATTTATAATGTCAGATGCTAGTGGAACGTTGCGGCGAATGGTTATAGATAAAACTTTTCACAGAATCAATTCACAAAAAGGATAATAACCATTTGGAACATAGAGTGGAGTCCTTCATAGCATTTCTTACTTATCTCGATTCAAAGCACATCACGTTTGAAACAAGACGTATTTTGGAGGGTAACTATTATGCAGCCTTTTGACTAGGCAATATTCGGATAGATTGGACGAGTCGAAATCAGAGTTATCAAGGCAGGTAGTCCAGAGAGATAGCCCAAGAACCCAGTAACCAAGCACAAACAACCACAAGAAAAATACTAAACCAGTCCAAGACAAGAGAGGCAGAAATCCACCTAAGTGGGGGACCGGTACCGATTAACCCCCGGATCAGTACAAATCCAACTTTTCTCCTCCAATGGTGCCCATCTTTTGCATACTTACTCAACTTGATGTTAGAAGCATACTCAAAGTGTTATTTTGTTGTTCCAATGCAATTTTCTGTTAATCTCCATGAGCACTCGAATCAACAACTTTGTTCTTTCACGGATCATCGCTTGAGCTCAGAAACAAGCAAATATTAATGCGAACAAGCTTGGAATCACGAAGCTAACCATCAATCGAGGCAAGACAAAGAGTTCAAGGCAACCAAATTGGCCATCTCTTGGATTGGCATCGGTCCAAGCCCAAGGATTGGTACCGATCCACACAAACTGATGAGGTATCCCCCTATTTCTTTGAAGAATAGTTTATCTCATGGAAAACTATGTGGAGATCCTCAAGACGAGATTTTAGGCACTCTACGTTTGTAAATAGAGGAGCATGGCTCATTCATAAGGATCTTTTAGCTCTTCTTAACTCTAATTATTTGTAATCACTGTCGGATTTATACCGATCCGCAAGAACTCCTGCTTGTAATCAGCAAGATAATCAATAAAGTCACTAAGTGGACGTAGATTAAGATTAGCCGAACCACTATAAATTGCTGTGTGTTCTTTCTTACTCATTTTCATTTAAATTTCTTTACGTTTTATTCTCTACTTAATCTTCTGTGTGTTTGTGCCATTTTTGGTTCAAATAAATGCATTCCTGGTGAGGCCTATAGCGATAGAACTAGGGAAGCTATCTCCAAGAAGGACTTGCTTACGAAGTTTCATACCTCTATGGGAGTAGGGATTGTAAGAGGAGAACAATTATTAGCTAGGGAATTGTACAATGTAACTTTGAATCTCAATAATAAAATTATTTGAAATTATACCGTTGTCTTTTCAAATTTACGTAAAAATGAAAATGAAAATATTAAGCCAGTTCTTCGGTTCAAAGAACTACAATAGAACTGAGTTCCAAGGTAGATACTCAAACATTTCAACCTACGACCACAATATCTACAAAGAAAGCTAAAATAGACTATTTGCACAAGTTTGGAATGGATGAATATGATACCGTGTTCGTGCAATATATATCAGATGTCTCTCCATCTTAGGAAAGGCGGTCTCATCAAAGTCGCAGGTGATAGAGTTAGGGGTATGCCTTAGGGGCAATTATGTAATTATTATATAAATCTAACTTGATAACCAGTATGTTCAAAATAAAGGTATTTGCTTTCTATTATATACTTGATATAATGTGTTATATTTATTAATTTAATTCATAAATCTTTATTTAATAGAAATTCCATAAATGGTATGTTTTGTGACAGTGGTTACAATGTGTTGTAATCATGAGTCATTTATCACAATAAAATAATCATACTATTTCAATATTCCTAATCAAGATGTATTGAGACCAAATATCGACACATCTGTTGAGACTAGAGTATGTAATGCTCTCCACATTATAGGTAGTGTATTGATTATGGCTGATTGAGGCACCAAAGGGTTATGTATTAATAGTTACCGGATAACTATACAATGACTCATTCGATAGTTTATGTTGGTTAATATAACTAAGGTCAAACAGAAAATATTAATGTTATAGTATTATACAATTCTCTCAACTTGAGAATACCGTCGAGCTTCAATGTGAAAACTTTGCTTTGATTGTAGTTAAATCATGACATGGTGTCCATTGAATGACTATAGTTAGGTCGAGTGGAAGCATTGGAAGTGAGACACTATTCAGTAGAGAATTTGTCTCCTTAGTTATATGAGGTTATTATCACGATGAACTATAGTCAACTCAAAGTCAAAGTCTCTAGTCAGAGCAGTTTAGTTAATAATTATTATTATTATTGAACTAACGACTTTGTGTTTGTACTATAAAGTTGAATACGGATAATATTTGAATCTTATTCATTACCAAATTTCATAAGTCCTAATGTGGTATAGTTTTGACGAAGAGAATTAGTGTATAATTATTACTACGTGGTAATGGTTAAATAAAGTAAAATTGGATTTTACTGAAACTATGTAAGCGATAAATTTAGGCAAAATGTACACCACTTGTTAAGTGACGTGTGAACCTTAATATTCAAATTGTTTGATATTAATCATTGACCAAATTTAAATCTAAGAGTCACACAACTAAAACATTTAATACTCCTATTACCGCCAAATTTAAATAATTATAAACTATTCTAAATTAATTAATATTTATAAAGTATTAATTATAAAATTTAATTTAATTTGTGTTGATCTATATTAATTAGTGCCATATACTAGTTATAAATACACTTATCAATATATGACATCGATACACATTTAAATTGGATTTAAATGTGTTATTTATTGATTAGGATTGAAGTAGTTTAGAGGCCCATATTAGACCGTAAGGAGCCCGACCAAACCAAGAGTAGGAGGGTGGAATTTTAAATTCAAATAGAGGAGATTTGATAAGAGGAATAGAAGGATCTAGATCCCATTTTCAATCCTTGACTCTTGCTATTTATTTGTCTCCAACCCTCATTATTTATTTCTCTCTTTTGTGCCATTCTAGACCACCTAAGGTTGACTTATAGTTCCTCTCTTCTGTTCAAAATTCAAGCTCTTAAACACTAAATTAAATTAAATTCATACATCGGTGGTAGCTACATTCGGACTGATGGCACTTTCTATATTCAAGACTTGATTCGAAGGAGTGATTTGATTCAATGTTTCAAAGTGTTTCATATAGGCTATAAATAGGGGGTGTGTGTGTATTCATATATTATTGTTTACATAATATTGTATGCTTAAATAGTACTTCAATATAACGAATCATATATGTTAGTGTTGTCTTCATTAGATGAAATTATATATGTGTGTGTATGTATTTATGTATGTATGTATGTATGTATGTATGTATAAATTTTTTATGTATATTTGCATACATAATGCTCACAGCCTAAAATTAAAAAAATTAGAATAAAATAATATTAAAATGATTTTAAAATAAAAATTGATTTTAATACAAATACAATTATATGAAGTATGTTTTATATTTATTAACATATGTGTATATATATATATATGTTTATTGTTTCGTAAATAAAAAAAGAAATTTCTTATATATAAATATATTTTAAAATCTGAATATAATATATATATATATATATATATATATATATTACTCAATTTAAATATTGTATCCATTATATAAAATTGTATACACATAAATGTCATAAAATATACGTATATAAATATTTTAATACAATATGTATAATTACAGAAATGTTTTAAAAAAGGCTTTTATGTATTAATTTCTGTACGGAAATTAATAATAATTTTTTTTGAAACGACATTAAAATTATAAGTAAAATAAATAAATAATCCTTTGTTGGCGAATATGTATGTGTGTGTGTGCGCGCGCGCATCGATATATATATTTTTTTGATTAATAATTTACATTAAAACTCATTTGTGTGTGTGTATCTTTTATATGTATAATTTTTTATATTATTCTAAAATACATATTATACGTATATTTTTAAAAAAAAAATTAGTTTCCATATATATTCGTATTTTATATATACTATATTTATTTAAAATTAATATATTAATTTAAATTTGAAGTTACTAGATATTTATTTTATAGATCTAAATCTAAATCTAAAAATTGAAATACAAATTTGATGTTGACTTTCATAGTTATTTATAATATATTTATAATTATGTTACATTACAATATAGTGTATGCATATATACATAAAATCTATTTATATGAATGCTTATATTTATAAACACTATTTTACAACAATATAAAACTATATATATATGTAATAATATAAAAAATGGTTTCCTCTCCAATGGTGGAGAGGAAAGGCGATCTGGGTTTCAAAATCGGGATCCTTTCCCTTTTACTTTTCCATACCTGAGACCATTTCTTTGTATCTACTCCAAGTTCGAGTTTCAACAATCTAAATCGACATCCTTTCGATCTCAAATTTTCTCGAATTGTGGATTTTTAATTTAGCCAAACGCTTGAGATCCAATGACGTGCTTTTTTACGGGCGTGTTTGTTACTTTGTTTTCAGAATGTGATATGATGATTCTTGCATCACGACTATTTGGTTGATCTTGTTCGAACTACTTGGTGAGATTAGGCCACAGAAAGGCGATGTTTAGATCTGGATGAGTAGCCCAACTTAAACCGTTTGTCGACGCCGTTGTTTCTTTGATTATTGGTTTCGATCTGGGAATGGATAGTAGTACAGTTGGATTGTATCAAGATAGTCGTAACAGTTACTGGAACATTCTACTTAGTGCTCTGAAGTCTGTATCGTCAGGCTACCTCCGGTTTCTGTTTCAACCTACGAAATTTGGCGACCTTTGATCAACTGTTGTTGGTTGTATATCAGTTCGAATATGGCAAACCCATGGCCTCAGATTCATGGCTCTCAGACCAGGCGAGATTTATGGCCAACTAAAACACTCACAGGGCTGTGTAAGTCTTTTATCACCGAGTCGATCTGATATGATAATTTCAACATATATGCGATTAATGGTTTTGTCCAGATTTTGGTAAGTTATACTAAGTTTAAGAATTTTGGTAGCCTACTGGTATGAATTTGTATCACGATTTTTTTTTCTCTGGGACCTGAAATCAAAGGCAATTAGGCCTTCTACGACTACAGATCTGGCAAACTTTAAGAACTGAATATAATTCCTATTCAATAGTTATTGTTCGTATGCCAATCGACTTCCAAAAGCTACATGTTCGGGGCATGATTTTGGTTATCAATTTGAAGGATTTTGCACTCAATGTCTATGATTATCCCTGTGTTTTATACTTGTGAGGTGAATCTGTGGTTTTCATGCTAAATTTTATGTGGATGAGAATATGGCGGTGGAGCTATACTTCGTCATTATAATCGGTATTTGTTCATGACAACGGCTGCTCCGCCTTGAGATCTATTTATTAGAACGTGGATAGATTATTGAATTGCTCTAAGTTTGCTAGTGTTACATTTTATGATGCTCATCTAGAGCATGAACATAGTTAAAAACTTTTTTCTCTAGGGTGGCATTCATAAAAGTATACACTTCCTCAGCTAGAAAGAAAAAGGTTTCAATTAAGTTGGCAAACTACTACGCAACTGAGTTTTCGACCGATAGAGGACCTTGTAGTTTCAGATGATCAACATAATATCTAGACTTTCTATTCTAAAAACATTAGAGAGCTGGAAAGGACAGAAGCTTCTATCAAGAGCAGAGTTTCATGATGGATCACATATCACAGAACGTTGTACATAGGAAATGTTTTTTTATTTAAAGGTCAAATTTAGGCTTTAGTATTTGGGCTGGATTGTGCAAATTGATGGATATAGGGTTTGTGATTGTATGCGTTTGTGTATTTGAGTTACTGCATTATACAAATGCATGTACCTGTATTTATTAGTTATTAATAAATGAACCCCTTCTTCAAAAAAAATATGTATGTATATGTATGTATGTATGTATATATATATATGTGTGTGTGTGTGTGTGTGCGTGTGTGTATGAGTACATATATGCACATATATATTTGATAGCACACATGTATATTGAAGGGCTAATATGTCTGTTGCAATGTGAATCCCAACATCTATACATGGGCATATTAAACCGTGTACACCATTTATATTACATGTTCACGTACATATATATGTGTGTGTGTGTGTGTGTGTGTGTGTGTGTATGATACACATATTATATTATAAATTATAAGTATAACACTAACATAAAACTATATTATAAATAAAATAAAATATTGATTTTGTTAAAATTAAATTTAGATAAGATCTAAATAAATTTAGACTTCATAGGCCCAATAAGATCCAAGTGGAATTTTTTTACCCATTTACTCCTTTGTGTGCTATCCTAGTTCCAACAATAGTATCAGAGCGCAATAGCCTATGCGGTC
Source organism: Allium fistulosum (assembly GCA_030737815.1). Taxonomy (NCBI): domain Eukaryota; kingdom Viridiplantae; phylum Streptophyta; class Magnoliopsida; order Asparagales; family Amaryllidaceae; genus Allium; species Allium fistulosum. Next base: position 76,702,118 of record CM060903.1, read on the forward strand.
TAAATTAGCTATATCAGGGCTTACTTATTAAAGCCTACCCATATAGTATGGTGTCTAGAAAAGTAGTGTCAAGCTGGGTTTGGATATTCAAGTACCTTATCCAATTTGCTACTAGCCTGGCCCGAAAGGACGAGCTAAACATAAAAATTATCTCAAATATAAAGGCCCAAATTGATTTGAGCCTTGGCTAATTTTCAAAATCCGTTTTGAAATTAAAATAAAATTTTAAATTTTAAAGGTTAAATTCAAGATAAATAAAAATCATATTTTAAATTTAAAAGGTTAAATTAAGTAATGATTTTATAAATGTTTTAAAATAATTTTCAAAATTGTTTTAAAAATAAAATAATTGTTTTTGAAAATTATTGATTGTTAATTGGATTAATAAATTGAATAATTTATTAAATTAAATAACATATATATTGATATATATATATATACATAACATTATCTTAAAATGTTAACGTAATACACACAGACACACTCACACACAAATATATATATATATACACACACACACACACACGTATATATAAATATATATACGTATATATAAATTTCAAAATAAATTATAAGTAACTAAAATTATTTTAATTAAATAAGTTAATTAAAATTAATAAATAATATAATACATATATATAAGATATATGTGTATAATACAAATGTTATAGTGCATATATTCAAATTTTAAATTAAAATGTTTAAAATGAAATTAATAAAATATTACTTAGTTAATTAAAGTAATTAAAAAATATTTAGTTTATAAAATTAATATAAGATATACATAGATTATTATATAAGTTAATTATGTTATAAAATGTTATGTAAGAATTAAACTTATATAATATAAATGTATAATAAAAGGTTGAATAGTAAGAAACCCAAAATAGGTTTAAAAAATAAACATATACATATAGTACGTATACCTTAATTTCATATGTGTCCGACGCTTGAATCACCGGGGCATTTTATAAGAAATACACCATTCCATACATTGATATCACTCAGTTAAATATATTAAAAATTATGAATCCTTAATATAAAGTTGTCCTCTACCATTTGTATATTAATAGACTACATACATACTCCTTGGTTGTTAAGCTTTCCTCAAGCTAAGGATCTTATATTTAGTACTATTAATATATAAAATAGTTATGGTAAGATAATTGCACATATTTATTAAGCTTTCTTCAAGGTATGTGCGTTATACTTAGGCTGTTGCGAAATGCTGGGTACGAGTGAATAAGCTCTCTTTATTTGTTGAAATTTTCTCGAGGTAAAGATGAAATTAGGACAAGGATCACAAGATTAGGGGTTGTATATGATACGAGAAAAGGGGTTGTTCAACATATGCGACTCTATAATTTATTGAACTTTCCTCAAGATCATAATCCTAAGGCATACGAGTCCTAACATCCACTAATAAAGCCAAAATACTTCTATGTTTCATCTTAGGGTTTGGAAAAACATAAAAGATGGGTAGGATCCTTATTAGATAAATGAAATGGTAAAATTTAATTTTTCAAATATTATGGAACATCTATTTTGTATACATTAAAATAATCTACAACAATAAATCTGTCCAGCTAATAAAATTGATAAAATGTTTATCAATTAAAATATTCTAAGGAACCGAATTAAATATTGACAAAGAAATATTAAATATACTTACCTCAAATCTTTTGGAATGTAGTCACTTTAAGAACTGCTAAATACGTTTATAACATGGTCACTTACAAGTTTATTTGCATGAGACATTGTATTGTGTTCTATGAGTTATCGAACTCTAAAAGCAATAAAAGAATATGGACATTTTGATCCATATTCGATTATAAATGTTATATGGTGAACAGTCATTATTCGTAATGTATGAAACTCCAATAAAATTATTTCAATTGAAATAAGAAAGTAAACCATAATATGAGGTTGTATATTCAATATGATTGATTACAATGATGATCTTGTCGTGTTAAATGTAACACTAAATCAAGAGCTTCAAGATTAATCTACAAATTTGATCATTGAAAAGTTATTTTGATCAAATTACATAAAATGAAACTTATTCGATACCCTTAAATGTTAAGGATGACCGAATGCATTTTTGTAAAAAGTTCATTATGATTGGTAGTAAAATGATTTTAAAATGAAATTTGATTTTAATACAAATATTATTAGATGAAGTATATTTTATATTTTTTAACATATGTGTGTGTATTGTTTTGTAAATTAAAAAAATAATTTTTAATATTAATATATTTTAAAATCTAATATATATATATATATATATATATTACTCAATTTAAATATTGTGTTCTACTTATAGAATTAAATATATTCCTAAATGTCGTAAAATATATGTATATAAATATTTTAATATAATATGTATAATTATAAAAATGTTTTGAAAAAAAAGGTTTTTTGTGTTGATTTCCATACGGAAATTAATATTAAAAAAATTGAAATAACTTTAAAACCGCAAGTAAAATTAAATAAATAAATAAATTTTTATGGTTGTATATGTATATGTGTTTGTATTCAATAACTTACATTGAAACACATTAGTGTATGTATATATCTTTTATACGTATAATTTTTAATATTATTCTAAAATACGTATTATATGCACATGTGTTAAAAAATATTAATTTTAAAATATATTCATATTTTATACACACTATATTTATTTAAAATTAATACATTAATTTGAATTTGAAGTTATTGGATATATATTTTATAGATTTCGATCTAAATCTAGAATTTGAATTTCCAATTTGATGCTGACTTTCATAGTTATTTATAATATATCTATAATTATGTTATACTATAATATTGTGCATGCATGTATGTGTGTGTGTATATGTATAACTTATTAAAATAATTATATTTACAAACACTATTTTACAATAATATAGAACTATACACACACACACACACATACATATATATATATATATGCACATATGTATTTAACAGCTCACATGTACATAGAGGGGCTAATATGTCTATTGTGATGTAAATCCTAACATATATACTTGGGCATGTTAAACCATATACACCATTTATGTTGCATATGCACGCGAACGTACACACATATGTGTATATGATACATATATTATATTATAAATTATAAACATATCATTAATATAAAACTGTATATTATAAATTAAATTAAATATTGATTTTATTTAAAATAAATTTGGATAAGACCTGAATAAATTTAGACTTCATTGGTTCAATAAGATCCAAATGAGATAAATTGTTTTAAAATTTACCCTGCTTCATGTTGGCCCAGTTCCAACAGCAGGAAGCGGAGGATTAGGTGGATCCACATCTAGGAATGAAAATCAAAGATCTACAGCCATTAGATGACTTGGAAGATGTCTAAGTAGATCCTTTAGATCTAACCAAAATTGTAAAGATTAGAAAGAACCTAAGCATTAGGCTGCATACATATTTAATCGACTTCTTAAAGAGATCCCATGATGTTTTTGCTTGAAATCATTCAAATTCGAAGGGAATCGACCCAATTATAATCTATCACACCATCAACATAGATCCTGATGCATACCTAGTCAAGAAAAAATGGCATACTCTAGATCAGGAAAGATACAATGCCCTTCATGAAGAAATCAAAAGGTTGAAGGAGAAAGGATTCATCCAAGAAGTACATTACCCAAAGTGGATAGCGAACCCAGTTTTGGCAAAGAAGTCAAATAAGAAATAGAGAACCTACATAGATTTTACAAACCTTAATAAGGCCTACCCCCAAGGACAACTTTCCAAGGTCAGTTGGCTGATGCAAGTAGTGGACACGAACTACTAATGTTCATGGATGTGTATTCAGGATACAACCAGTTAGCCATGCTTGAGCTAGATCAGGAGCATACAAGATTCGTTACTGGCAAGGGATTCTACTACTATAAAGTAATGTCGTTTGGGTTAAAGAATATGGAGGCAATATATCAAGTTAACATGATGTTCAAGGACCGTATTGGGAAGAACGTCGAAGTTTACATCGATGACATGTTTGTTAAATTCAAACAACATCAGACCGTATGTTGGATTTAGAAGAAACCTTTTCCACCATAAAGTAATATATAATGAAATTGAATCCATTGAAGTGTAAGTTTGCAATTTATTTTAGAAAATTTATGAGATACACAGTGAGTGCAAGAGGAATGGAGATCAATCCAGAGAAGATTGATCCTATTATGAAGATGAAAGCTCCGGATAAGCCCAAAGATGTGATGAGTCTGAATGGGAAAGTGGCAGTTTTGAGTAGGTTTATCTCCAAGGCCACTAATAAATGCATTCATTTCGTTTATCAGATCAAGAAGGGCAGAAACTTCGAATGGATGGAAAAATCCAAAGTAGCCTTCGAAGTATTAAAGGATTATTTAGCCAGTCCGTCATACTTTCAAAACCAGTCCCAGGTGAAGATCTATTTGTGCACTTAGCTATCACTAATCAATTTATGACCATGGCAATAGTACAAGAACAAATCGGGGTATAAAGGCCAATATACTTCACCCGTAAGCATTTCGAGGGAGTAGAATTAAAATACACCGTGATATAAAAGCTAGCTTGCAGCCTGTTGCTTAAAGCCAAAAGGCTAGGACCATATTTCTAGGTGCATCCCATCAAAGTACTGATAAACAAACCACTAAAGCAAATATTGCAGAAGCCTGAGACACATTGCCGCCTCTTAAAGTAGGCAATCGAACTAAGCAATATGGCATCTCTACTGCCCTCAAAATGCCATCAAAGATAAGGCTCTGGACGATTTCATCATGGAATGCACAGCTCCAACAAAGCAATAAATGAGGAAACGAAAGAGCCTCCGCAGGTTTGGCAACTCTATGTAGATGGCGCATCAAATGAACAAGGGGCATGAATTAAGCATGTACTTGTCACTCCATATAAGCAGAAGCTGTATAGGGTAGTTCAGTTATATTTTAAGGCAATGAATAATGTCGCAGAGTATGAAGTATTCGTTGTTGGGCTGAAAATAGTGATAGTAATGAAGGAAACTATTACAAAGTCCATAGTGATTCCCAATTTGTTGTAAATCAAGTGCAGGGAAATTAACAAACTAAAGAACCAACTCTGGCCAAATACATCAAACTATCCAAAGAGTTATTGGCTCAATTCAAATAATTTGATATAGAGCAGATTCCTAGGGAGGAAAACTCTTTAGTCGATTCTTTAGCTAAGCTAGCAAGCACTAAGGTTAAATGAAGATAGTATGTGTAGGACATTTAACTGAGCCAAGTATTTCAAAAATGCAATAGATTCTAGTGCTGATGCGAGCTCAACGATCAATGGGTCAGGAAGCCACCGGTCAAGAGGAAACATGTTAGATTCAGGATAACCATACCCTGCCAATGATGAATCAAGAAGAAATGGAAAGTTGGATCACTCCTATCAAACGTTTTTTAGTGGAAGGAACTTTACCAGTATATAGAAACACAATAAGGAAAATTAGATATCAAGGCTCCCTACTTCACGTTCTTTGATAGGATACTTTAAAAGAGGGGCTATTCAATCCCTAATCTAAGATACATGACAAAAGAAGGAACTAAGGTCATAAGAGATGTTCATGAAAGATGTTGTAGACGTCATTCAAGAGGTACAAAGTTAGCTAAGAAATATTGAGATAAGGCTACTTCTGGTCAACTGTGCTAAATAACGCACAGGAACTCATTCGAAGATGCGATAGATGTCAAAGGTATGCTCGTATCTCGAGATTTCCATCACATGAACTTACCCCCCATGACCAGCACATGGTCATTCGATATATAGGGAATTGACTTAATAGGCCCTTTTGTAATGTTCAAAGGAGGGAAAGATATGCAGTAGTAGCAGTAAATAAGTCTACCAAGTGGGTGGAAGCCGAACCACTTGCAACCATAACTTCAATGAAAATAGTCACCTTGTAGTTAGGAACATCATCACTATATTTAGGATCCCACATAAAATAATCTCTGACAATGGAATGCGGTTCGAAAGTAATGAATTTTTCGACCTTTGTGAGAAAAATGGCATAGTCAGAAGCTCCTCCTCGGTAGCTCACCCATACAAAAATGGACAGATCGAAGCAGCAAACAAAACAATAAAGAAACTACTAAAGAAAGAGACTCACGAAGCCAAGGGAAAATTGGTGGAGGAGTTACCTTTAGTTTTATAGGCATGCATGACATCCACGAGGTTTCCTACGAATTAGGGGTGGGCACGGTCGGTTAACCGAACCGATCGGTTAATTTGAACGGTTAACCAGTGAAAATTAACGGTTCGGCTAACCGATACATCGGTTAAAAATGGTTGGTCATATCGACCGAACCGGTTAAATTTAACCGTGGTTAACCGGTTAAATTTAACGGTTCGATTAACTGTTCGAAACAAACAGTTAACCGTTGAGTGGTTAACCGTTTAAGCCAAACGGTTAACCGTTGAGTGGTTAACTATATATTATGCATATATAGGCATACTAAGAGCATAGCAAAGGTCACGGATTACAACATTAATCCACAATCCAATAGTGCACAGTTCTGCTAGTTTGCAATCCTAACATAGTTTAGCTAGTTTACAGTCCAGTAGTCAAAAGTTCATAGTTGATACTAATACAATACTACAATGATTATTGAATCATTGATTACATTCATAGTTTAATAATACATTAATAACTTAATGCAAATAATTTGGAGATTAAAATTTCCAATTTCCATAACCGTGCCTGAGCTTCAAGTGACCAAGTCCATCCATTTTCCTCTGCAAAATGAAAACTAGTATAAACATTAAAACCAATCCATTTTTCACTGCAAAACGCAAAATTCAACTTAAAATATGAGGTGTTGAATCATTTAATCAATGCATGTTACATGGATACAACATAATCATTTATCCATGTAAATCAGTTGATGATATTCATGATAACTGAACTCAGATATAGCATTATCCATGTAATATCAACTGATGTATTAAACTGTACATGTTACATGTATACAACATTATCCATGTTAAATTCAAGCTGAGGTGTTGATACAATGTTACATCATTAATTCAAACTATAACTATAAACTATAACTATAAACATAGAAAACGAGTCAGGAATAAAAGGAGATAGACCAAAATTCAACTGAAACAGTGAAGGTAAATGAGAAGCAGTAGAATCATTTGCACAGGAAATATCATAGGTGTAGAACTATGCACGGGCATAGGAAAGAGTGAAGAAAAGTAACAATTTTTGCCCACTCTCTCCTTAATTATTTTAGCGCATACTTCAACAACGCTCTAAGAGGTAGCCAAACTCAATTAGTCATGTTGTTCATCATCTAACAAATGTTGCTCTGCATATTGTTCTCACTGCTGCATCTAAAATTAGATGGACTAAAAGATATTTCATTATCAGGTTGACTGCAAACATTGGAGACATCAACCAATTCATCCTAAATATTAATCAAAGCGTCAAATGGATTATATGTGACTGTGTATGGTTGTACATCCACCTATCATCTAAAATACCATTTGAATTGGAAATCTATTTATTTGGAAATCTAGTTATAGTGTGTATGACTGTGTACTTAGAAAATCTAGGACATGAAATTAAGTTTATTCAAAACGAATTCTAAATCAAAATCATTTAAAAGAGAGTATGACTAAAAAATGAAAATACTTATAGTAAAATCATTTGAAAGAAAGTGTGTATGACATGAAACTAAGTGTATTATTCAAAACTAGTTCTAAAATAAAATCATTCAAATCTAGGATTGTAGAATACTTACTGTGAAATAAAAATACAAATAGAAAAATGAAAGGTGACAAAGATGGAACCGAAGGTGTTCCAAAATGAGAACCGATACTAATATGAAGATTTAGAAATCTATATGATGAGATTGGGTAGTCTAGGCCCTTATGAAAAATAATGTAGTTACTGATTCATCGTCACTTCTATTTGTTAAAAACCTAATGAAAAAGCAACAATGAAAAAGAAACTTAGTTCATATTTCAGTTGAACTAACCATTTATCAGTTGTATGTGTTTGTGTGTATCAGTTGCATGTGTGTGGGTATCAGTCTGAGTCTATACCATATTTACTATATAACAGTTCCTGTTTAATAGTATATCAGTTACATATATCAGTTGCAAATATAATACAGTTTAGAACATTAAAATGCAATATATCAGTTGCATATGTGTGTGTGTAAGTCAGAGTCTATACAAACTATAATTTAGTTTATATGTACACACTACACAATTCATATGCTAATATGCAATACACAGTTTAAAACGATAAATTAAAACTGATAAATTAAAAGTTAAAACTATAAATATATAACAGTTCATATATATACACATACATACATATATTTATATATACATAGCAGTTCATATATATAGGGCAACCTAAATATATAAAAGTTCATATAATTACACAAAAGAAATCAATAAAATTTCTATGACTGAAATAAATCAATCCATGAACTACATAAAATAAATTCAAATTTTATACCAAGTGTAATAGTCCTATAAGTATAATATCAGCTCTATAAGTATAATATCTGCAAGTATACAATCTCCAAGTATACAATCTCCAAGTGTTAAGAGAACATTGACCTTAACCATTAGCATTTCCACAAGCAGCGGCAAAAAAACAAAAAAACAAAAACAAAATGCAATTCTAGTTTATATTTTTGTGTTGAAAATAGATATTATGAAATATATAGAACTGGGTACTTTATGACAGACATATTACTACCAACTATTACCCCAAAAAGTTGCTACAAACTTACTACAGAACAAAAGGAAGCGTATAATCACAAATTTCAGGTAAGGCATATATTTAGTACTAAAAGGCTGAATTTAAAACCGAAACTGATGACAACTTAGCTTCTTTTGACCTAAACTAATACACATCAACGAACTGTTGTACCAATCCATAATATTATACAATAATATTGTTATATCAATCCATGAAATGATGTTAAATAGTAAAATTACACAAAATAAATCATACCTACATTTTTCCTCTTTCTGATAACATTCACCATTGCTCAGAATTCAAATCGATAATCCAGATAGCAAGAATGAAAACCAAGGAAGCGCCGGACTCGTGGAGGATCGATTTGTATTTGGTTTCAAAGGTTCAATAACAAGGATGAAAATTCCTTAGTCTTTTTTTTGGGGGGGGGGGACAAATTGTGAAATAGCGGCTGAAGCAAGCACAATTCTATTAGGGTTAGGGAAAAAAGGGTGGGCTATGTTGCGAATAAGAGTGGATTTGGGCTCTTTTTAATAATTCAAAAACTAGGTTCGGTTAATGGTTAACCGAAATATAAACTGTAGTTAACCGTTAACCGGCCCGATTTTGGTCGGTTAACATCGTTCGGTTAACCGAAAGTTCGGTTAACTGATTTTGTCGGTTACAGCGGTTCGATTAAGGTCGGTTAACTCGGTTAAATGCCCACCCCTACTATGAGTCATACCCCATTCTCTCTAATATATGGTTTTGAAGCTATGTTGTCGGTCGAAGTAGACGCGCCATCACATCGTTGTTTATCGTACGTGACCAAAAAAAATTCACATATGAAAGGTGCCACCTTAGACATCATTCAAGAAAGAAGGGATGAGATAGCGATTAGGTTCGCAGTCTATAGGAAAAGAATGGCTAGGACTTATAATTCGCAACTCAAAGAAAGAAAGTTCCACAAGGGAGATCAAGTCCTAAGAAAACTAATGGCTAACACAAAAGACCCAGCCGAGCAAGCGCTTGGACCGAATTAGGAAGGACCCTTTATAGTTTTTGAAACACTCTCAAACGGCGCATACCACCTCTCTAGACCTGATAGGAACCTAATTTCAAGGGAATGGAACTTGTAACACCTTCGGTCTTACTTTGTTTTATATTTCATTTCTTATAATGAAGTTTGATGTACAAAGTTGTGATTGTAAGAGATTAATAAAATAATAAACCGAATGTAGGGATATTAGGCTTCTCGAACCAATATAAAATCTACTTGTCAATTTTATTTGCTTGTAAATCACATAAGAATTATAACGAAATAACTTGGCTTTTCGGCCAAAACTTCATGGACGTAGGGATAGTAGACTACTTGAACTAGTATAAAAAACCATGTGCATGAAATAAGGGGTTGTAAACACATGACCTGACTTTACAGTCAAAACACAAAAAATCCACACCCCAAAGTTGGTAAGATCATGCCAAGCGCATGACAAAAATTACTCCACATTCGGAGTTAAGAGTTGCTGCGAAAAGAAGAAAAGGAAATTCATGTAGTATGGATTAAGGGAAATCCTAAAGAAAATCTGCATGAAGCTCAAAGAAGTATGCACAAAAATTTATAATTTCTTTTCCAATTACATTACAATTCGACATAAAATGTTAAACATGTACAAATGACATACACATTTTAAGCTAAGATTCCATGGAGTCGCTAAAGTGCACCATGGTCAGACTCTAAATCCTTCCTCCTCGGGAGCTTTCTTTTATTGTTAGAAACCTGAGTAGTATTAGAGGGAGGTATCTCAGTTATAACAATTGAAGAACGACAATGCACGTTAGCCGTAAGGAGCCTCGGGTCATAGTTTGCACCGGCCCAAGGATTACCAAGGTTGGCCTTCTAAAAATGTAATCAGACCACTTATAAAGACAACTTAAGTCTATTTCCAGTAAGAAATGGTTAAACACATTTACTACGCACATTATAGTTGTGTCGGGCATAACGCGCCTAACCTTCTCTTGTCTTAACTTTCTACCAAATCTGACTATGTGGGTCTAGGAACTCTAAGTGTTAATGAGTGCGAGCGTGGGGAAGTCATATTTAAGGATTGCGTGTTGGGATTCGATTCAGATATCTAATTTTCCAGCTCATTGATTCGTTCAATAGCTATACGCCATGGTCGTTCTTGATCATCCAAAACTTCTACCTTTTTCTTCTTGGTTTTCTTTGATAACACATCGAATAAATTATAAGCGGATAAGCGCCCTTCCACCTTCCTCTCTCTCTGAGAATCCTTCAACCTCTTTTCATGGACAACCTTCAGCTTGTCAACTTTGTTTTGATAATAAGCTACCAACTCTTTTCCCCACTGTAAGGCCGTTTCATTGTCCAAATGGAGAGGAGTCAGAGCTGCCCTAGAAGAAGATGCCTTAGGAGGAGAAATATCAGAAGAAGGATTGCCTTCTTTAGCTAGTAGACAAGCAACCAGCTGGGATAGCTCCTTGGAATTTTTTTAAGCTTCTTAATCTTGTCCTCATAAGAAACTTTGTACACCCTTCGGCGTCTTTTAACAGCTTCTCCAATTCAGCAATGCAGTTCTGTGCAGTCTTTAGCTATTTTTCTAGCTCTTGTATTTTATTTTATGTGGATGCTAAATCAGCCATCTGTTTAGTGATGCAATGATAATTTCAAATGCCGGCTTACTTCGACTCTTAAATTTGTCGTGTTTTTGTTTGTATTCCACATATAGTTCATTTATAACGTCATCAGAAATCAATTATTTTTCTTTAATCCGGTCTGCATTGGCGATCTCAAGTAACTTAATTTGAGTTTCATAGCTCTCAAAGATAGTTGATTAAGCTTGCTCCCTAAGGCAAGAATTGCAAAGAACGTCAAAAGGGCTATTGCTTCCGTGAAGAGCTACCAGGGAAGTTTCAATTGAAGGAGTAAGGATAGCCTGTGAATGTAAGATAACTAAGTACGAAATCGATGAACAATCAAACAAAGAAAACATAAAAATGTATGCACGATTAAAATAAGAATATAAATAAACATAAGTCATGAAAATATTTTATTCAATCAAGGATCAAATGTAAAGACACTATTCCTGTCTACGATTATGCCTATTTTTAAACTATAGCAAATGAGGATGGCTTGATGGAAGCAGTTCACTCTTCAACGAAGAACCACATTTACGCAGTACAAGGTCATAGAGTGCATCCATTGTTATCCCGCATTTTGACAAGGCTGGGACACCAAGGAATAGATTGGATTCCAAATGTCGTTTGTCATGGATATCGATGGTTTTTGTCCGAGTCCGGATCGAGCTACAATTGATAAGACATGACTAGGAAAGCAAAGGAAGTCAACGTTCCAAGTTTCAAGTCAATCCAAGTTCATATGCTCGAGTTATGATGGATGTAAGTTGGAGGGAAAAGCATGTTTTCGTATCCATCAATAAGATCCATTTTGTACCCATCAGGGAGCATCGTTTCGTATCGATAGAGGTAGCTGTGTTTCGAATCCATCGAGTTCGTATCGATGGATTTCGTGTCCATCGATAGTTAGTACAACTCGTATCAACTGACCAGACGTCTGCTTCGTATCCATCATGGGAACCTCTCTTCGTATCCATCTGGGCAGAGCGATTCGTATCCATCAGGTTACCTTACTCTGTATCCATCAAAAGACTCTGGTTCGCATCGATTGACTTCGTGTCCATTAGGGAAGCTATGTGGCTCGTATCCATCAAGGGGAGGCCAGTTCGTAACCATCGGCCTTCGCTACTTCGTATCCATCGAGTCAACAAGCCTGGGTGACATGTCAGATTCGATACGAACAAGGCGAGATTTATGGAGTCGACGCGGTCAACTAGGAATGAAACCCGGATCGAGGCGAAGTGCGCGCACCACATCATCTCAGAAAAGCGTGCAACCATCGATTCGAAGGCATGGATTCGAAATGATGGACTCGAAACAAACAGCCAACTGAAAAACTGCAACTCGTATCGATCATATCTCAAGATCTACTGATCCAAATTCGATGAGATTTTCACAGGAGCTTGCATACTCACTAAAGAATGTCTCTGCCAAATTTCAGCTCGATTGGACAACATCTTGATCGATACGAAATGAGTTCGTATCGATCACAAATCAGGGCAAAACTTTCTGGAAACGGTCGCGTGGGCCCCCTCACGTGCCAGACCAAGTCTCCCGAAGTTTGAGCGAAATCTCAGCCTCCTACGCCTATAAATAGAGCCCTAGAGCATACAGAAAAGGGACTTTTGGATTCTCAAGCGCCCAGACTCTACCGGATTGAGACTTGCATCCCACTTTTACTATTGAATTCGAATTCTAAACTGTAATTCGCTGTTGTTCGCTGTAATCGCTTGTAATCATTAAAAGAGAATCAATAAAATCATCAAAACTTCATAGTGGATGTAGGCAACACGCCGAACCACTCTAAATCGTTTGTCTTTGCATCTTACGTTTCTGTTTGTTGAAGTTTTTGTTAGATAATTTTTGTTTTACATTTACATTCTTCATTTTATCTCTTCAAATAACTTCCGAAGAGTGTTGTGCCCATTTTTGGTATAAACACTTTGGTGCTTTCACTGAGAAAAACCAGTTTTTCTCCTGCTCCTTGGATCTACCATCGACACCGGATTGCATAAATCCAAGAGGAAAATCCAGAACTCTAACCCGGAATCCTTCCATCCTATTCAGATTTGCATAAATTCTAGGAAAGGACTCCACCACTCAAGATGGTTAGCACAAGAACCGCCTCTACAGCTGCTGATCAAGAAGGTCGGGATAGGCAAAATCCTACACAGCAGCCGCCATCCAATCAAGACAACACTGCTCACTCAGATCCGTCCGGACCAGTCTCCAGACAAGAGTTCCAAGTGTTGCTCCAAGAACTGACTCAAAGCCGGCAGCAATTGACTGAGCAGTTGCGCGCTAACGCTGAATTGACCAACCAATTAAACCGCCGAAGGCGCAGGAGGATCAGGAGGGATGATGTTTCCCACTCGTCCACCGAAAGTTCTACTTCATCTGACTATCACGGCAGATCTACACATCCCCGATTAGACGTGAGTCACACACAAGTTACCAGATATCAACCTGCCTTGACCGTAGGACAGTTGAGGGTTAGGCCGTCAACCAGCTTCCAGACCGGGCCCTCATCAAGAGGAGGTGCTGTTCCATAGTATACCATGGACAACCGCACTACAACCGCCGCAGCAGAAAAAAGGGTTGATACCCGAAATCTTTCAAATCTGAACAATCAGCAACGTGGGCATACTCCTGAGCCGTACATCCCGGAAGATACTGAGCCAAGGAGGCGAGACATGGACCGTCGACAGCGTCCGGTCCAAACCCGCACTGTGGAACCCGACCACACCTTAGCTCAGCAAGCACAGAATGTGCCGATGCCAGATCTTTCAACCATGATACGTCAAATGATTCGCGAAAGCCAAGGGCTTACTAATGACGACTGGGGAATCTCCCGTAGTCACACTCATTTCACAGACGAGATATTATACGCTAATCCTCCTCGGCGATTCAAGATGCCAAGTCTCCCAATGTACGAAGGAAGTAGTGACCCCAATCAGCATATTTTGAAGTATGAGTGGTCAATGAGCGCTGCAAGGGCTGATGATGCAGTGAAATGTCGAAGTTTCCCCATCTCTTTGGGAGGGATCGCAACAATGTGGTTTACAAGGTTGCCACCTAGATCTATCTCTTCGTTCGATCAACTGGCTAAGAAATTTGTCGAACAGTTTCGTATGCATGTTGCTAGACCTAAAGACGTTAACACCCTGTCTAGTGTCACCCAAGCTCCTGGGGAAACACTCAGGCATTATTTAGAAAGGTTCCACGCGGCATGTGTGGAGATTAGTAATCCCAACGATAACTCAATCTTGATGGCTTTAACTAAAGGGATCGATCCTGATTTTGAATTTGGAAATTGGCTAGCTGGGAAACCACCCGCATCGTTGGACCGTTTCTACTCCAAAGCCGCTCAATTCTTACGGCAAGAGGACGCGAAACAGTCTAGGAAGCAGGACGATGTGAGGCCCAGGAGTGAAGGGATACAAAGTAACATAGCATTTAAGCAGTCCGGTGAGAGTTCCGGAAAAGTCCAGTTAAATATACAGAACAAACAGACCCAGCCGCGAGGCAACAATGGTCAGGATAAGAAAAGAGATCGGAATCGAGGACCATGGCGTAGGGCTCCCATGTTCGATAATTACACGCCGTTGAATACATCTTTGGAAAACGTGTACCTACAAACTTGAAACACTGTGCAATATAAGAAGCCTGCTCCAAAACCCTCGTCGGAGAGGCAGGTTCAAACAGGGAAGTTTTGTAGATTCCAGGAGAGTTACGGCCACAATACCAATGAGTGTCGACACTTGCAAGACCTCATTGAGAAGTTGATCAGAGAAAGAAAGTTAGATCAGTTCGTGCGGGCGCCGCAGTCCGGTGGTGCGGGCCCGTCGAATCAGAATCGTGTGCAAAATCAAGAAAGACAGGAGGAACCCGCTCGTACGGGCGGAAGGCTAGTGATAAATACAATAAGTGGTAGTCCCCATCCAGCAGATCGAAGCAGGAGGGAAATGGAGTCATATGCTAGTTTGATCAGGCATGCGGACTTCGAATGCTGCAGTAATTGTGAAGATGGAACTCCGGCTAAACAACAAAAGATAATGTCTGATGATATCGTATTTAGAAGCCGAGACGCTGATAAGGTCGAAGCCCCTACAATTGACCCACTAGTCATATCTGCCCAGGTAGGTCCTGCTTGGATGAAGAGGATCCTGGTTGACAGCGGGAGCTCTGTAAACATCTTACTTAAACGGGCTTACGATTTAATGAAAATGGAAGCAAAGGATTTGAACCTTGCCAATCTCGAGTCCACGGCTTCAATAGAAGTGCTACAATACCCACTGGAGTGACGAAATTACTAGTGGAGTTGGGGGTTGGAGAACGCCGGAGAGTCCGGATGTTGCAGTTTGTTATTTTGGACATTGATTCACCTTATAATGCATTTTTGGGCCGACCGACCCTTGCTGAATTCAGGGCAGCCATTGCCCCTGGTGCTTGACTCTGAAGTTCCCCACTGATCACGGGGTCGGAGTCATTCAAGGAGATCAGGCAGCGGGGAGGGCCTGCTATGTTGCTGAACTACGAGGAGTACAACGGAAGGAGAAAGGAAAGGGCGTAGAGGAATCTCTCTGCGTCCATTTTGCTGATAATTGACAACTAATGCCTGGGTCCCGGCCCGGGCACCACAACAAATTCCAGAAAGACCTTGACCCTAGAGACAACGAAGATAAAGACGAATCTAAAGAGAATCAAGCTTCCCCGGCTGAACTGACCGTGGACGTCCCAATCAGTGAGGATGATGATTCGAGGATGCTAAAAGTTGGGTCTCAACTGGGCAAACAAACACAACAGGAATTTGTTGAATTTCTCCGGGCGAATCTCGACGTTTTCGCCTGGACACACTCTGATATGTGCAGGATCTCGCCGGACATCGCGAGTCATTCCCTGAATATCGATCCGCGGTATGTCCCGGTCAAGGAGAAAAGGCGTGGTATGGATCCAGAGAGATCTGCCGCCCTTAAAGAAGAGGTTGATAAATTACAATCAAATGGGTTCATTCGAGATGCTTTGTATCCAGAATGGGTGTCAAATCCCGTGTTGGTTCGAAAACCGAATGGGAAATGGAGAACTTGCATTGACTACTCTGACTTGAATAAGGCTTGTCCAAAGGATAGTTTTCCACTTCCTCGAATTGACCAGCTCGTAGATTCGACGGTTGGACATGAATTATTATCTTTCATGGATGCTTATTCTGGCTACAATCAAATACCTATGCATTTGCCTGATCAAGAACATACCAGTTTCGTGACCGATCTGGGACTCTACTGCTACAAAGTCATGCCCTTTGGTCTGAAAAACGCCGGAGCAACATACCAACGCTTGGTCAACCGGATGTTTGCCAACCAGATTGGGAAAACCATGGAGGTTTATGTGGATGACATGCTAGTGAAATCTCGTTTCTCCACAGATCACGTCAGAGATTTAGATTTGATGTTCTGCATCCTTCGGGGATATGGAATGAAGCTCAATCCATTAAAATGTCACTTCGGTGTCGCCTCTGGAAAGTTCCTCGGGTTCATCGTCAACGCTCGAGGGATAGAAGCAAATCCCGAAAAGATCTGGGCGATAAGAAACCTGCAAACCCCAAGGACCATAAAACAAGTCCAGAGTCTCAACGGGAAAGTAGCAGCACTGAGCAGGTTCATTTCAAAATCCACTGATAAATGCATTCCCTTCTTCGATCTAATCCGGAAAGGAAAGCGGAACTTTGAATGGACCATGGAGTGTGAAGACGCATTCCGATCGCTGGTTCAACATCTTTCCACACCACCGATCCTATCAAAGCCGATCGACCACGAGCAATTGTACCTTTATCTGGCAGTATCAAAACATGCAATCAGCGCTGCTTTAGTTCGAGAAGAAGACCGAGTGCAGAAACCAGTCTACTACGTTAGTAAACGGCTAACAGGAGCTGAAAGAAATTACCCAAGACTAGAGAAACTGGCGTACTGCCTGGTCATTGCCTCAAGGAAGCTTCGCCCTTATTTCCAAGCGCATTCCCTTACTGTGTACACCGATCAGCCATTACGACAGGTCCTCACGCGGCCTGAGACGTCTGGTAGGTTACTCAAGTGGAACATTGAACTAAGCCAATTTGATATCACTTATGCTCCGCGAAGAGCCATTCAAGGACAAGTCCTAGCGGATTTTATAGCCGAATTCACTGTTTCAGAGGGTCTGCATGAAGCCTCTATACCTCCTAAATGCATTTGGAAGTTACACACCAATGGTGCATCAAACGATCAGTGTTCCGGTGCCGGAGTAGTACTTGAAACTCCCGAAGGCCGATCCATATGCTACGCTCTGAGGTTCGAATTTCGCGCAACCAACAATGAAGCCAAGTACGAAGCTTTACTTGCCGGATTAAAACTTGCTTGCGATCTGAAGATTGTTGCTGTGGAAATCTACTGCAATTCCCAGTTGGTTGTATATCAAGTTCTGGGTGAATATCAGGCCAAGGATCGACGACTAGCTGCCTACCTAACCCGAGTTCAAGAAGCATTAAGTCAATTCGATTACTATGCTATTTACCATATACCCCGAGAGCGTAATCAGAAGGCTGACTCACCGGCAAAGCTGGCAAGTACAGGTGAAGCACAGCAAATGGGACTTGTCCCTGTCGAAACTTTGTCTTCCCCAAGCTTTGATCAAATAGAGACGAATTTTTTGTTTGAAACCGCTCCCAGTAGAGAATCGTGGACGACTCCATACCAAAACTACATCGAGAATTGGACATTGCCTGAGTGCAGAAATGAGAAAAGACAGATTCTACAAAAAGCTTCACGTTTCGTCATTCAAAACGGAGTTATGTATAGAAGAGGATATTCTGTTCCTCTTCTCCGATGTATCGCGCATGATGAAATCAAGCAAGTGTTACAAAACATACACGAGGGAGAATGTGGCGATCACACCGGTGGACAAGCTCTCGCTAAGAAGATACTCCGATACGGATACTACTGGCCGACTGTGAACCGAGATGCAGCGAACTATGCCAGAAAATGCGATAAGTGCCAGAAACACGCCCGAATTCCAAGAGCCCCACCTACCGAGATAACCCAAATGGTCAGTCCCTGGCCATTTGCGATGTGGGGCATCGATATCATCGGCACACTACCTCTGGCCAAAGGTGGGGCAAGATATGCCATCGTTGCAGTTGATTACTTCACCAAGTGAGCAGAAGTAGAACCCCTTGCAACCATTACGACGAAGAAAGTAATCAATTTCGTAGTTCGCAACATTATCTGTCGATTTGGACTCCCGAATACCATCATCACCGATAACGGAGCCTAATTCAGTAGTACATAATTCAAGAATTTCTGGCAACGGTTCCATATTCATAAAAAATTCTCGGCAGTCGCGCATCCTCAGGCAAACGGTCAGGTCGAGGCCGTCAATAAAGTCATAAAATCCATTCTAAAGAAATGACTGGAAAAGGCTGGGGGCAAATGGGTTGATGAACTTCCTATGGCTTTATGGGCCTATCGAATGACCCACAAGACGGCGACCGGGCACACCGCGTTTTCCCTATCTTATGGCTCAAAAGCCGTTATTCCAGTCGAGATGGAAGTGTCTTCCCATCGCGTGACTTACTATGATCCGAAAACAAACGCTATATTGCTTGCCGAATCATTGGATCTACTGGATGGGAAGCGGGAAGAGGCTGATTTGAGAGCAGCCGCACATCGGAGTCAAGTCGCCCGATTATACAATACCAAAGTTCGACCTCGAACCTTTGAACTCGGCGATCTCGTCCTCAAGAGAATCTATCCGGTCCCTTCACACATGAAACCAAATTGGGAAGGACCATACGTGATCACACAAAAACTTGGAGATGGCACATTCAAGTTATCAACCGTTGACGGTCTTACTTTGCCAAGGGCCTGGAATAGCGAGTCTCCGTCGCTGTTACACTTGATAGGCTTTATTTGTTTCATTCTATTTTTCCATTTGCGGTTTGTTTCCGCATTTTTAAGTTTGAATTCTGTAATAAGGCAACTAGCTTTGCCGCATTTTCTTGCTTCAGCAATAAAATGCCATCTCTTCGAGCCAGAGCTGTGATTCATTGAATACAATGTACGACATCACGATGCACGGAGAGCTAAATTCCATCATGCAATGAGATTTATTCAAATAGAGAGTGGCTGTGATACGACCGGCCACTCGCTAAGCGAAACCCGAGCTCGGGGGCAAGTCATTACACCAATGATAAATAGGATTGATACACGACAATCCTTTAACTAATCCCAAACTCCCAGAGTGTGAGCTGGAATATAAACATCGAACAAATACGGTCCCGAGGAGGACGGATCCGTCCGCCTAACGACCTCGACCGTATTGCGATTAAATACAGTTCTGAAGAGGGTGAACCTACCCACCTAACGACTTCAGCTGTACCTTAAACAAACTCGAGAAGGATGGACCCGTCTATCTAGCGACCTCGCTTGTCGACTCAGGGTGGATGCGAGTCAACTATCCACGATCCTAATTAATCCGCCATTCCCAGAGTGCGAATGTAGACCAAGTGCCCAAACAAACGTGACTGACCGTTTGTCGTTCAACTCTGTATTCCCAGAGTGCGAAGCGGAGTATAAACATTCAACTCCGTATTCCCAGAGTGCGAAGCGGAGTATAAACATTCAACTCCGTATTCCCAGAGTACGAAGCGGAGTATAAACACTCAACTCCGTATTTCCGGAGTGCGAAGCGGAGTATAAACATTCGACTCCGTATTCCCAGAGTGCGAGGCGGAGTATAAACGTTCAGCTCCAAACTACCGGAGTGCGAGTCGGAATGTGAACACTAACTCCAATTTCCCAGAATATGGGTTGGAGTACTAACGACAATCTTAAGTTCGCAGAGTGTGAGCAACCGCTCACGAGATGACTGGTATCCCCAGAGTGTGGAGTAATACTTGAAAGCATTCGACGGCTATGACTGACCGCGAGAATGCAAGAGCAAACCCTCAGAGTGGATGAGATGATTCATGAGGAAGCGAGTGTAGTTCGACCGCTCGATCCTCACTTATTACGATCGCAAGCTGATCATCATAACTTGACCCCGGTACTGGGAGCAGGTTCAAGTGTTAATCACTACCCGAAATGGTATGACATTCAAGTCCGACTCAATCTTCGGTTACCACTTAAGTTCGTAATTTCCAAGACTTGTCAGATGAAACAAGCTATGCTTAAGAGTTAGAATAATGCAAGTACACAGAACTGAGGTTCAAACACTGCAACACTTAAGCGTAGAAGGAATGAAAGTTGAAACAAGAAGACAAAAAATTTATTTCAACTAATCAAAAGCAATGGTTCGTATACGAGCCTTTCCAAAAAATTCCTACTAGCGGGGGCCGAACCCGCATCTATACACGGCCTATGAAAGAAAAAAGATGACAAAATTCCTAACTGCAAAAGGAAATACATGCCTAAAAATAGTCTATCTGCTCTTTCTTTTTTCTTAGCTTCTTCTTCGACGAAGAGCCGCTGGA
The DNA here is from genome assembly GCA_030737815.1 of Allium fistulosum. Taxonomy (NCBI): domain Eukaryota; kingdom Viridiplantae; phylum Streptophyta; class Magnoliopsida; order Asparagales; family Amaryllidaceae; genus Allium; species Allium fistulosum. The sequence continues at coordinate 76,723,015 of CM060903.1, forward strand.
GCCGCCAGTGATCTTCCGCTTTGAGCCCTTTTCTTTGGGAAGACTGTCTCCGGACGGGGGCATGATGTCAACGTCCTCCTCCGAACTAGAGTCTAAGGCAATGCTTCCCGCAGGAGGAGTCGGAGGAACGGGATCTACAGCCGAAGGCGGGACTGGCGCACTAGTATCGACAAGTGTTCCCCCAGGGGATATCATCATAAGTGGTGTAGGGTCATGCACCGCTGCTCCGCTCCCTGAGCTGCCACCATGTGCTGCTGCCTCCATCTCGGCGTTAATTTCAGCCAGCATACTTGCTTCTCGGAGGGCGAGGGCTTCATTGTGCGCCGTGGTAGTTTGTGCCGAAGTATCTGAAGTGGATGAAAATCCACCCAAACCAAATGGTATATCCGCAAAGGGGTCACTCTGTCGACCAAGGAGCTCGTTTATCATCTGTTCATCAAAAGAGATTGAGCTCCCCTGTGTTACTTCGACAGGCGCAACCGTCACAACAGAGGTCGCTTCAGAAATGATCGCTTCCTGCGCTTGGCATGATTCCTGGATTGCAGGAAGCATTGTCGGTGCAACTTCGGTCACTGAACAAAGAAAAGAATCATTTGTTAATATACACTTCTCTACAAATTCTTCAGTCCAAATGTACAAGGGATTAGTTCAGAGTACCTTCCTCAGTTTGGCCCAAGGTCGTTTGAACGAATTCTAAAGGGAGCTCCTTAATAGGAGATAGATGCGGCTGGTCCGGATCATAAGCCGGTATAGGCTGGGAGTCGATCATCGGAGTTGGCTTAGATTGAGATGACGTGACAATCTCGGAACTCGTAATATGGTGCTCAGCACTAGAGCCTTCTCCAACTTCCTGAAACTGGGTACCAAGCCTTTCCTTCTCACGAGAAATCATGGAGTCATGAAGAACCTTCTTTTCGTCATCATTGAGTATGCGGTTCTCCAGCTCAAATTCATCAAAGGCTTCATCAGGATGCCCAGATTTCTCCTCCTCAACCAACAGGTTCCAGGCGTTGTAGAGATGTGTTGGATAATCATCGAGCCAAGTCAGATCTCGGTGCCTTAGCACGTTGGCATTGTAAGTGACGAGTAGCTCTTCTACCTCAGCCTCAACCCTGGCTTCTGCCTGTCGGACCTTCTCATCAACCCCAGTTTCAACTTCGCGGACCTTTTCCATAGCTGCATCCTTCTCCTTCCGAAGCACCATCGCCTGATCACAGGCTTCTTGCGCGGAGACGTTGGCCGCATCTTTCTCCCTTGCAATTTCGGAGAACTTAGATTTCAGCTCATTAAGCTCCTTGAGGGCTGCGTCTCTCTCGGCAGTGATGGTGGTGTTCCTATGACCCATCTCTTCGATGGCAGAGTAGTGCTCTTGTTTCATTCTCTTCATGGCCGAGTTTGCATCGTCGACATTTTTTAGGGCTTCCATTTCAGATTTGCGGGAAGACTTGGCCTCGGTGTTGAGGACTTGCATAATTCGGTCTTTTTGACCCAACTCCTTCTACAGCTTTTCGATAGCAGCGGCCCGATCAAACGCCACTTTAGATGCTTTCCTCGCGGCCCTCGCCCACTCCTTGTACTGAAAGAAAATGTCCGCAACATAATCATGGATAGTATTTTCAGCTGTTGGCGGAATTCTCTTCAGGTGGGGAGGAAAGACGTAACCATCAAAACAGATATCGAGAAATTCCTTCCTCATCTGTGCCAGTTTGAGTGCTCCTTCCCCGGTCGGATCGGTCACGACCGGTGTAGTAGCTGAGGAGGTGGCTATTTCAGTTCCACGGGGAGGATCGGATCTAGGAATGTGAGAGGGTGGCTTGGGCCGTGACGTCTCAGGAGGATGTGTAACTAGAGCTGTGGGCGGTACAGAGCTCCTAGGAGGAGGAGAGCGGGATCGAGACCGGCGTACATATCCCATATCTCTGTCAGACCTTTCCTGACCGGAATGCCCCGATTCGTAATCTCTATCTCCCTCTTTCCTTCGTGGTTCATAATAACGACGCTTGTTGCGCAAACTGCCAAGCACAGAGCCGCGACCAGACATCGTACTTGAAAAGTAAAACAAGGAGGATTAGCAACCATTTACGATATGCGATTTGCGGTCAAAATTGTGTACTGCCGTGAAGAGTGTATGGATGTGTAACCCCCCAGACCGACCAAAAGTGTCGACCACACTGGTAGTAAGAGACTCGCTAACATCGAGAGTATGTTGCAGTTCATCCAACCCGACATCATGTTGTGTGAACACAAGGTCCGGAATTGGAAGGTCGGCGAGCCCTTCGAAGGAGCTTTCCGTCTGCAGGGGGGATGATTCTGAGGTTCTAACTCCAGAAAGGGGGCGGTTTATGACCACAGACTTCTGCCTCCCAGATTTAGACTGTTTAGAAGCCACTGCCTTGCCTTTTCTCTTTTCCTCGGAGTCTGGGGTCCCGTCAGCAGGCCCGACTAATGGTTCCTCATCGGTATGAGTTCTTTCGGAGTCAGCTTCCTCAATTATAACGACTTTGGGTTTCTTCCGTTTGACTTTTTCTCTCGAGACAGTCCTTAATACGCCATCAAGCCTTATGCTCTGTCTCCGCCTGATCAACCCGAGAATTCTGAGATTCCGATCCGTCAGCAGCAGTTCGATATTCCTCTCTTCACTTGGAATTTCTTGGAGAACCCGGACTATCTCTTTATAATAACCACCTTCGGGTCGCTGGATTATTGCTGAAAGAAAAGAAAAAGAAAATATGAGTTCAATTTCATTCATGAATTGCCTTGTCAACAACTTGGGAGAATGATGGTACTCATGTCTGAATAGCCATCTTCTGGCGAATCCTGGAGGACATCGGACGTAAAACCATTCCAACTTGAAGTAGCTCAGTCTCGTCCAAGACCCTGTGACCACTTGGCAATTTCTTACAGACTCCAGGAATGTGAAAGATGGACTATCAGTCCGACTTTTGAAGTTGAACAAATATCTTATATCGGTCATGCGAGGAGGTCGATATAGGTACTCCATAAATGCAATGAATAGGCTGTTGAGCGAAGCATATCCATTCGGGTGAAGCTGAGATGGGGCGATCCCCAGATAAGCCATCACTTCTCTTATATAGTCATTAAACGGAGAAAATGTCCCGGCTGCGCACGCATGACGATTAAATGCAGTGTATCCCTCCGGGGGATTATGCGGTCTGTCATCTGGTCCCGGCAATATTACGTCGTCCAGCGACAGACCATGCCTTAAGCATATTCTCCCTAGCATATCTTCGGAAATATTGGACGGGACAGAGTCAGGTGGACTATTAATGAAGGACGCGTCAGGCAACTCGTCCGGCGCTGGACCGATGACTTCGACCTCGATGTCCGGAATCTCAAGTCTGGGAGGGGTTAGATTCTGAGTTTCCTGCTGCTGCGAACTTGATGGTTCCATAACTAGCTAACTCACGAGAAATCATCATTAGACGATAAAAAGCCCGTGCATTCCCCAGTGTAAAGTGTATGAATGAGTTGTGCAGTGCAAGTGTTGTGCATGATTCGAGCAAATTCTGCAGAATTAAAAGAAAATATGCAAACGACAAGGTTTCGGGGTCCAGTAGGAATGACCGTCATCGCTGACCGTCACAACCACGGGATCCAGATGCTAACGATCAATTCAAGTTAAAGTCCATTATCACACCGTTGAGTTACAGTTCCGTCGACGAGCTTCGAAAGGCAGTCAAATATGCAGGTCTGTGATAAAGTTCAGTTATGCAAGGCAGAAGCTCGTCGGAGTCAAGTGTTCAAGTATTCTAAATTTCCCTAAGTTTGTCAAAATTTAGGTTGGAATCGATCGCCGCATTTCGTTTTCGTATCGAGTCAGAGGGATCACGCATTTCAACCCGGCCGCGTTCGAATCGATACATTCGTATCGATCGTCTTGAGATAGGAGTGTTTCGTATCGATCGGGTTCGAATCGATACGTTCGTATCGATCAGGTTGAGATAGGAGTGTTTCGTATCGATCAGGTTTGAATCGATACGTTCGTATCGATCAGGCTGGGATGAGAGTGCTTCGTATCGATCAGGTTCACCGATCTCGCATCGATCTGAAAACAATGGCTTCGCATCGATCGCCGCTCTCGTCTCCATACCAATACGAACGTATACCATCTGGATCGATTCGAGTACTCCCATTCCAGGTCAACGCGAAATGAAGTTAGAGTGATTCCTCCGCATCTCCTTCTTCTCCACAGGATCTCAACTCCATGGCCACGCTCCGTCCTCCAATCTTGCTTTCTCTCGTCCAGATCTCAAGTTCATCAAAACTGGTCGTAAAAGCAAGAAGGATGATTGGGATCTCGAGTTTCGTCATTCTTAACATGATTCTATCCATTAATTACCTGATTTTAGCGATTATACTCAAAGGATCGAAGGTTTGGTTCGATTCGAAGGCAAGCACAGTTCTTTCTCTCGGTCTATCGATGCGAAGTTAAAAACAGAGAGCGTCGGTAAAAAGTAAAAAGTGAGAATGGACTAAGTCCCAGGTATTTATATGGAGCCTAAGGGTAAACTGGGACGATTCGCCTCCCAGTCAATTTGACCGGTCGCAACCAGTCAAGCAACGGAACGATGCGAATGCATGTTTCGAATCCAACAGACTTTGCCCTCATTGAAGCCAAATCACCACCAGAATCCATCGGCTCGAAGCACCAATTCGATTCGACTCCACCCTCAATCTACCGCTGCGAACTATGCCGTTCGAATCCTACAAGTCTTAGCCCCCAAGGGCCAATATTCATCGAGGCGAATTGAAAAGGTGCCTAATCGCATCTAACGACACAAGATCCATTGATACGAGGTGATGCGGCACTGGTCGATTCGAAATGACTATTTTACAACCATCGACTCTCAACAGTGCGGATCTATCGGTGCGAACATCTATTTCGTATCCATCAAAACTCATCGATGCGAACGATCATTTCGTATCCATCAATGAAAACCGCGTCGATATAGAAAGCTATTATTCGATTTTTTATATCGATTCAGGAGAGGATCGATATAAGGGGATAGTCGAAGAGCAACCATCAAGCGTTGTTTCGACTTGAATTTCAAATCGGTTCAGGAGAGGATCGATACGAAATTCGATGCAAGAAAACTAACAATGACTCGTGAGCGTGCAACGTTAACAAGAGTCGGCTAATCATTATCACACAACAGTCAATTACAGCGATACAGAGTACAACTTTCAAATTGTTCAGAGAGAACCTGCAGCTTTTCAAAGCACGTCATGTTTCCACAAGACGTGCTTTGGGGGACAAATGTTATCCCGCCTTTTGACAAGGCCGGGACACCAAGGAATTGATTGGATTCCAAATGTCGTTTGTCATGGATATCGATGGTTTTTGTCCGAGTCCGGATCGAGCTACAATTGATAAGACATGACTAGGAAAGCAAAGGAAGTCAACGTTCCAAGTTTCAAGTCAATCCAAGTTCATATGCTCGAGTTATGATGGATGTAAGTTGGAGGGAAAAGCATGTTTTCGTATCCATCAATAAGATCCATTTCGTACCCATCAGGGAGCATCGTTTCGTATCGATAGAGGTAGTCGTGTTTCGAATCCATCGAGTTCGTATCAATGGATTTCGTGTCCATCGATAATTAGTACAACTCGTATCAACTGACCAGACGTCTGCTTCGTATCCATCATGGGAACCTCTCTTCGTATCTATCTGGGCAGAGCGATTCGTATCCATCAGGTTACCTTACTCCGTATCCATCAAAAGACTCTGGTTCGCATCGATTGACTTCGTGTCCATTAGGGAAGCTATGTGGCTCGTATCCATCAAGGGGAGGCCAGTTCGTAACCATCGGCCTTCGCTACTTCGTATCCATCGAGTCAACAAGCCTGGGTGACGTGTCAGATTCGATACGAACAAGGCGAGATTTATGGAGTCAACGCGGTCAACTAGGAATGAAACCCGGATCGAGGCGAAGTGCACGCACCACATCATCTCAGAAACGCGTCCAACCATCGATTCGAAGGCATGGATTCGAAATGATGGACTCGAAACAAACAGCCAACTGAAAAACTGCAACTCGTATCGATCATATCTCAAAATCTACTGATCCAAATTCGATGAGATTTTCACAGGAGCTTGCATACTCACTAAAGAATGTCTCTGTCAAATTTCAGCTCGATTGGACAACATCTTGATCGATACGAAATGAGTTCGTATCGATCACAGATCAGGGCAAAACTTTCTGGAAACGGTCGCGTGGGCCCCCTCACGTGCCAGACCAAGTCTCCCGAAGTTTGAGCGAAATCTCAGCCTCCTACGCCTATAAATAGAGCCCCAGAGCATACAGAAAAGAGACTTTTGGATTCTCAAGCGCCCAGACTCTGCCGGATTGAGACTTGCATCCCACTTTTATTGTTGAATTCGAATTCTAAACTGTAATTCGTTGTTGTTCGCTGTAATCGCTTGTAATCATTGAAAGAGAATCAATAAATTCATCAAAACTTCATAGTGGACGTAGGCAACACGCCGAACCACTCTAAATCGTTTGTCTTTGCATCTTACGTTTCTGTTTGTTGGAGTTTTTGTTAGATAATTTCTGTTTTACATTTACATTCTTCATTTTATCTCTTCAAATAACTTCCGAAGAGTGTTGTGTCCATTTTTAGTACAAACATCATTCTCTTAAATAACTTGTGTAATTCTAAATAGGAGTTCCTGAGATTCCCTTTTTAATTGGGTGATAGACTTTTCCATCACAGTTTCTCTCCTACGTATGAAGGCGGTCCTCCTTGATATCCTTTCTGCAGCTTGTTTTCTAAATCTTTCAGCATACCCCTTTGAATATTGAATTAGGTTATCTTTTTTTAATGGCTCTAATAAAATAGGTTTATCAATGTAATGATTCCTACCTAAAAGGAAAATAATATTAATCTATGCACTCTACTATATTCAACGAGAACATCAAAAAATTAGAAATTAGTAATGCGCATACAACAAAACTTGGTTTAAATCTTTAAGCACCCAAATCCATTCACCAATTACAAAGTTTTCAGAAAAACCACCATAACTACAACTAAAAGTATGGCAGTATTAAAAATGTTATTACAAATTTCACAAAACCTAAGCAATAACTAAAGATAATAAATCCAGGGGTCAAGAATTTACTTCAGCGGAACTAGAAGCCTTATTGGAATGATCAGCTTTGGAATCATCCTCGAAATCGGAGTTATCCAATAGCTCATGTACAGAGGATGAGGGGGAGCTCCACTGCATTCCTTGGCCCTTAACTTGTGATAATGCTCTTGGGCAGACTTGGTGAGTCTTGGGTTAGTTAAGAACTAGAAGCTTACTTCTATGTCAGGGTCATTGAGATGCTTCGTGAAAAACTATCAGTTAACTTGTGCATAGATCTTATAAAAGACATTAAAAGGAGTGCCTTCGGCATCTCTTATCATTTTTGCTGAATACCAGTGTGCTGGCAGTGTAATTGATGGAATTTAGTACTTCCAGTGAAGGGTAATTTTTCTTTCGGTCGCAATATCATAAATTTTATAGCCAACAGTATATATATATATAGTAATAAAACTATTTGTAGTTGGTGACAAGAAGAAATACTCTAGTTCGTACTTTTTTCTTTTCTTTTTTTTTGTGTGGAAAATATTGTTCATGCTCCCTATGTTTCTTTTCATGTTCATTTAATTGTAATGTTGATTTGACATCATTAAGGGGAAGAGTACCCATCAGATGGAAGTGCATATATCTTTGGTAAAAACATACGGTCAGATCCTAAAGCTGCTCGTCATCATGTAATTCATGTTGATCGATCGATCATTGTACATGCATATATGTTATCTCGGAATTTGATTTTATATACCGGTAATTCTTTTGTACCCGTCTATCCAGATTGGTTACTGCCCACGGTTTGATGCTCTTTTGGAATTTCTTACTGTTCGTGAGCATCTTCAGCTTTATGCCCGGATAAAGGCTGTCCTTGAAATCAACTTAGATGATGTTGGTTTTTCCTTCACAAGTAGAATAAAATAAATCACATCATGGATATTGGTTATACTTCATCCCTAACTTTTGACTGACCTGAAATTTTTCTTTGCTCCAATAAGTGCATCCTCTACCTTTGTTGCACGAGTCTCCATCTTGCAGTTTTCATTAAGCTCGTCAAGTTGTTTCTTGTAGTTCTCTTTCCTTTTAGTGAATAATCTCAATGTCGAGTGTGGCCACACTCAAGTCTTCCATGAGTTTTTGAACATCAGCTATAGCGCTTACCATTAGGCTCAAAAATCTCAATCCAACCTTTATAAGAAATGAGTGAATAAATAAATGACAAAAATAATAGTAAACAAAATGAATAATAACCCAGTAGACGGTAATATACGATAAGTTTATATAAGTAAGAACAAACTATTACATGAAATATGAAGACCATGGAAAACTTCTGCTGTAGGAGGCTCTGAAGCTGGGAGAAGCAATGGAGGCGAAGGACTAGAGCCAAGGATCGAAATGTCATCGATCATGAGGCGCCCCATCTTTTCGACCAAAGCAAAAATAGCCCCGCCCTTTGAAAGAGGTAAGAAGCATTGAGAAGATAAAAGCATGTTGAGGGAGGTAGGAGCATGGCCAGAGTGTTAGCAAAAGACATATGAGGAGAAGGAGAACCATCATGGGTAATCTTCCCCTACCATCACCCATAGGGGTTTTACTTTTCCTTTTCTTATGCAACTTTATTGTATTGAACACATCAAGTATCTCAGACATTCTATCTATATAATTCAATCAACAACGTACTTTAGAAACATATAGCAATAAACAAGAAATGACTAAAATAAGATCGACCATCACTCGAACACATGGAAATACACATATATCACAAAAAATCTACAGTAGCATGTTTGCATAAATAATATAAATACTATGTAGCGTAGATATAACAAAAACATAAACAAACATTGAATGAGAAAAATGATGTTGTTGGCCTAAGAAACCATGCTTGTGCAGCAAAGCTTCAGTAAAGATGTTAGAACCCTTGCAAGTGTCTTTATCAAGCCTAAGTGTGTTGGCTTGTGTATCTAAAATGAATTTCGATCCACACTGCAGAAGTTACGGCGTTTAACTATAAAGAAAGAAAAAATAAGAGAGAAAAATATATAAGTCGGTGCGGTATAAAAAAATTTAAAAAAAAAGGGTGGAATTAATACCAGGAGATTAAAACGAGGAAATAAAGTCATCTCAATTAGACAAGTGGAAAAAATCGATCTGCCCACCTTTGAGTTGGCGAGGAGGTAACTGATAAGGTAGATTTCACAGCTTAGACATAATGAAACTCATCGTAGCCCGCAGCAGCGTTTTCACAAACCGAATACAAGAACAATAATGTTATCCCGCCTTTTGGCAAGGCCGTAATACCAAGGACTTGACTAGAAAACGGTGACATATCGTCTCAAAAGTCGGTTACACGTAAGGATCGCTACGGATATCGATGAAATTTGTTCAGGTCCGGATCGGGCTACAATTGATAAGGCACGTCAAGCAAAGCCGTGGGAACCAACGATCCAAGTTTCAAGTCAATCCGAGTTCGTACGCTCAAGATATCGCCGATGGAAAATGGAAGGAACAACCTTGTATTCGAATCGGTTAAGGTCGACTCGATCGTCTTCGAATCCATCCCCTTTCGTCTGCTTCGAATCCGTCGTTTACGCTTACCTTCGAATCGAGGAGACACAGCTTCACTTCGAATCGATTGGCGCATGACCTCGCTTCGAATCGATGAGACAAGGCTTTACTTCGAATCGATAAGGCAAAGGCTTTACTTCGAATCGATGAGACAAGGCTTTACTTCGAATCGATAAGGCAAAGCTTCACTTCGAATCCAGGAGACACAACTTACCCTCGACTCCACCATCTTCGAATCCAAGAACGTGGAGTCGACCCAGTCAATCCGGAATGGAAACCGGATCGATTCGAAGAAAGCGCACCACGTCACCATCTTCACGAACAGGAAGATCGATTCGAACGAATCGATTCGAACGCATCGATTCGAACGACTCCAGAATACGAAAAACACCAACTTGAATCGATCATAACTCGAGTTCTACAAGTCCAAATCCCATGAAATTTTCACAGAAGCTCAAATACATGATGAAGGATGTACACACCAAATTTCAACTCGATTGGACGATTTCTTGATCGATTCGAACCAAGGGTCGAATCGATCCCAAAGCGGGCCCGGATCTCCAGATTTCGGCCATGTGGGCCCCCTGGCGTACCAGAACTGGTCTCCCCACATTTTGGGCGAAATACCAGCCTCCTACACCTATAAATAGACCCCCTGGTCATTCAGAAAAGGGGTCGGAGAATTCTAAGTACTGAAGAGCGCCCAGATTCTGCCAGATTGATTCCAGAACACCGCCGCTACTTTAGATTGACACTTAGCATTTGAATTCAGTTGTATTACATTATCAACTACTGTAATCTTCAAGTAATCGAGCAATAAAATCATCAAACTTCATAGTGGACGTAGGCGAAACGCCGAACCACTCTAAATCGCTTGTCTTTGCAATTTATTTTCTGTTATTTGGAGTTTTTGTTAGATAATCCACAGTTTTAATTTTCGTTCTTCACTTTTATCTCTTCAAAAACTTCCGAAGAGTGTTGTGCCCATTTTTGGTACAAACACTTTGGTGCTTTCACTGAGAAAAAAAAAAAAAACCAGCTTTTTTCTCCTGCTCCTTGGATCTACCATCGATACCGGATTGCATAAATCCAAGAGGAAGATCCAGATCTTCGATTCACAGTCCTTCCATTCTACTCAGATTTGCATAAAATCTAGGAAAAGGATTCATCGTTCAAAATGGTTAGCACGAGAACCACTTCTGCAGCTCCAGGACAAGAAGGTAGGGATGGACAAAATCCTGCTCAACAGCAGCCACCCAATCAAGACAACACTGCCCACTCAGATCCGTCTGGGGCAGTCACTAGACAAGAATTTCAGATGTTACTCCAAGAATTGACTCAGAGTCGGCAACAGTTAGCCGAACAGCTGCGAGCCAATATTGAGTTGACAAATCAACTGAACCGCCAGGGCCGTAGGAGGTCCAGGAGGGATGATGTTTCCCGCTCACCCACTGAAAGTTCTGCTTCATCTGACTATCATCGTAGGTCTACCCGTCCCCGATTAGACGGAGATTATGCTCAGACTACGGGATATCAGCCCGCCCTGACTGTCGGGCAATTGAGGGTAGGGCCATCAACCAGCTTCCAGGCTGGGCCATCAGCACGGGGTGGCCGCACTTCACAATATACTACGGACAATCATGTCACAGCTGCAACAGCGGAAACAAGGGTCGATACCCGATATCTTCCAGATTCGGGTAATCAACAGCAAGGACGTACTTCTGAACCATACGTCCAGGAAGACGCTGAGCCAAGGAGGCGAAACTTGGACCGTCGACAGCGCCCGGTCCAAGCTCGCATTGTGGAACCCGACCACACCTTAGCTCAGCAGGCTCAAAATGTGGCAATGCCAGACATCTCGACTATGATACGTCAGATGATCCGTGAAAGCCAAGGACTTACCAATGACGATTGGGGAATTTCTCGAAGCCATACTCCTTTCACGGACGAAATACTATACGCTGAACCTCCTCGGCGATTCAGAATGCCAACTCTCCCTATGTACGAGGGAAGTTCTGATCCCAATCAGCACATACTGAAATACGAATGGTCAATGAGCGCCGCAAGGGCCGACGATGCAGTGAAATGCCGTAGCTTCCCCATTTCACTGGGAGGAATTGCGACAATGTGGTTTACAAGACTACCTCCAAGATCTATCTCTTCATTTGACCAATTAGCTAAGAAGTTTGTTGAACAGTTCCGTATGCATGTTGCCAGACCCAAAGATGTTAACACCCTGTCCAATGTTACCCAGGCTCGTGGGGAAACATTAAGGCGTTACTTGGAAAGGTTCCATGCGGCATGCGTGGAAATTAGTAATCCCAACGACAACTCAATTTTAATGGCATTGACAAAGGGAATTGATCCCGATTCTGAATTTGGAAACTGGTTAGCCGGAAAACCCCCCGCATCGTTGGACCGTTTCTACTCCAAAGCCGCTCAATTCTTACGGCAAGAGGACGCGAAACAGTCTAGGAAGCAGGACGATGCAAAACCCGGAAGTGAGGGAATACAAAGCAATGTCGCAGTTAAACAGTCCGGTGACAATTCCGGAAAAGTCCAGTTAAACATACAGAACAAACAAGCTCAGCCAAGGGGTGGCAATGGTCAGAATAAGAAGAGAGATCCGAATCCGGGCCCACGGCGTAGGGCTCCGATGTTTGAAAGTTATACACCGTTAAACACATCACTGGAGAATGTGTATCTGCAAACTTGCAACACAGAACAGTATAAGAAACCCGCTCCGAAGCGGTCGTCGGAAAGGCAGATTCAGACGGGAAAGTTTTGTAGGTTTCATGAGAGCTATGGCCACAATACTAATGACTGTCGCCATTTGCAAGATCTCATTGAAAAGTTGATTAGGGAGAGGAAGTTAGATCAATTCGTGCGGGCGCCGCAGTCTGGTGGTGCGGGCCCATCGAATCCAAACCGTGCGCAAGATCAGGAAAGACAAGAGGAACCCGCTCGTACAGGCGGGAGGCTAGTTATCAATACCATAAGTGGTGGTCCTCATCCAGCAGACAGGAGCTGGAGGGAAATGGAGTCGTATGCTAGCTCTATCAGGCATGCGAGCTTCGAATGCTGCAGTAATTGCGAGGATGGAACCCCGGCTAAACAACAAAAAACGATGTCTGACGATATCATATTCAGAAGCAGAGATGCTGACAAAATCGAAGCTCCAACGATTGATCCACTGGTCATATCTGCCCAGGTCGGTCCTGCTTGGATGAAGAGGATCCTGGTTGACAGTGGAAGTTCTGTAAACATTTTATTCAAGCGAGCTTACGATTTAATGAAGATGGAAGCAAAAGACCTAAAACCCTGCCAATCCCGGGTTCATGGCTTCAATGGCAGTGCAACGATACCTACTGGAATAGTGGAACTACCAGTGGAACTGGGGATCGGAGAGCGCAGGAGAGTCCGACTACTGCAATTTGTTGTTCTTGACATTGCTTCACCGTACAATGCATTCCTGGGTCGACCAGCTCTCGCTGAATTCAGGGCAGCCATTGCCCCGTGGTGTTTGACTCTAAAATTCCCAACCGATCATGGCATAGGAATCGTTCAAGGAGATCAGGCAGCAGGAAGAGCCTGTTATGTTGCTGAATTGCGAGAAGCACAGAAGAAGGAGAAAGGAAAGGGCGTAGAGGAATCTCTCTGCGTCCATTTTTCTAATAATTGACAGCTAACGCCTGGGCCCCGGCCCGGGCACCACTACCAATTCCTTAGAGATCTTGACCCTAGAGATAGCGAAGATAAAGATGAAGTAGAAGAGAATCAAGCGTCTCCAGCCGAACTGACTGTGGACGTCCCGGTCAGTGAGGATGACGACTCGAAAGTACTGAAAGTTGGATCTCAACTGGGAAAACAGATACAACAGGAATTGGTCGAATTTCTTCAGGCGAATCTTGATGTCTTTGCCTGGACGCACTCCGACATGTGCGGAATCTCACCGAACATTGCAAGTCACTCTTTAAATATTGATCCGCGACATGTTCCTGTCAAGCAAAAGAGGCGTGGTATGGATCCAGAGAGATCTGCCGCCCTTAAAGAAGAAATTGACAAATTACATTCGAATGGTTTCATCCGAGATGCTCTATACCCAGAGTGGGTGTCAAATCCGGTAATGGTTCGGAAACCGAACGGGAAATGGAGAACTTGTGTCGATTACTCTGATTTAAACAAAGCCTGTCCAAAAGATAGTTTTCCACTTCCCCGAATTGACCAACTCGTTGACTCAACTGCAGGTCACGAATTGTTATCCTTTATGGATGCTTATTCAGGTTATAATCAGATACCCATGCATCTACCCGATCAAGAACATACTAGTTTCGTAACCGATCTGGGACTCTACTGCTACAGAGTCATGCCCTTTGGTTTAAAGAATGCCGGAGCAACTTACCAACGCTTGGTTAATCGAATGTTCGCTGATCAGATCGGGAAGACCATGGAAGTCTATGTGGATGATATGTTAGTTAAGTCCCGATTTTCCACAGATCACGTCAAGGATTTAAATTCAATGTTCTGTATCTTGCGTGAGTATGGAATGAAGCTTAACCCGCTAAAATGCCACTTCGGCGTCGCATCCGGAAAGTTTCTAGGGTTCATTGTTAACGCTCGTGGGATAGAGGCCAACCCCGAGAAGATCTGGGCAATAAGGAATTTGCAAACTCCAAAGACCATCAAGCAAGTCCAGAGTCTCAACGGGAAGGTAGCAGCGCTAAGCAGGTTCATCTCGAAATCCACTGATAAATGTATTCCTTTCTTTGATCTAATCCGGAAAGGGAAACGAAACTTTGAATGGACCACGGAATGTGAAGGCGCATTCCGATCGCTGGTTCAACACCTCTCTACGCCACCGATTTTGTCGAAACCAATTGATCACGAACAGTTGTACCTTTATCTGGCGGTATCCGAGCATGCGATCAGTGCTGCTTTGGTCCGGGAAGAAGATCGAGTGCAGAAACCGGTCTATTATGTCAGTAAACGATTGACCGGAGCTGAGAGAAATTACCCCAGGTTGGAGAAACTGGCTTACTGCTTGGTCATTGCCTCGAGAAAGCTTCGTCCTTATTTCCAAGCACATCCGCTTACTGTGTATACCGATCAGCCGTTACGACAGGTCCTCACGCGGCCTGAGACGTCTGGAAGGTTACTCAAGTGGAATATTGAACTGAGCCAATTTGACATTACTTATGCTCCGCGGAGAGCCATTCAAGGGCAAGTCCTAGCTGACTTCATAGCTGAATTTACTGTTCCTGACGAATTACCTGAAACCAGCGAGTCTCCTGAATATATATGGAAACTTTATACAGATGGTGCATCAAACGATCGATGTTCGGGCGCTGGAGTTGTACTAGAAACCCCCGAAGGTCGATCCATATGTTATGCTTTGAAGTTTGATTTTCACGCAACCAACAATGAAGCCGAGTATGAAGCCCTGTTGGCTGGGTTAAAGCTTGCCAGAGATCTGAAAATTATCGCTATAGAAGTTTATTGTGATTCGCAGTTGGTTGTGTGTCAAGTACGAGGAGAATATCAAGCGAGAGATCGAAGGTTAGCTGCTTATCTAGCCCGAGTTCAGGAAGCGCTGGATCAGTTTGATTATTATGCTATTTACTACATACCACGAGATCGCAATCAAAAGGCCGATTCATTGGCAAAGTTGGCCAGCACAGGTGAAGCACAGCAAATGGGACTCGTCCCGGTCGAAACTTTGCCTTCCCCGAGCATCGATCAAATCAAAACAACTGATGTGTTAGAGACCTTTCCCAGCAGAGAATCATGGATGACTCCGTATCGAAATTATATTGAGAATGGAATATTGCCTGAACACCGAAATGAGAAAAGGCAAATTCTACGAAAAGCTTCGCGGTTTATCATTCAGGACGGGATCATGTATAGAAAAGGTTATTCTGTTCCACTCCTCCGGTGTATCGCTCACGACGAAGTCAAACGAGTGTTACATGATGTACACGAGGGAGAATGCGGCGATCACACCGGTGGACAAGCGCTTGCTAAGAAGATACTCAGATATGGATATTACTGGCCGACCGTAAATCGAGATGCTGCCAATTACGCCAGGAAGTGCGACAAGTGCCAAAAACACGCTCGAATTCCAAGAGCCCCGCCTACCGAGTTAACTCAAATGGTCAGTCCCTGGCCGTTCGCTATGTGGGGTATCGATATCATTGGCGCTTTGCCTCTGGCAAAAGGTGGTGCGAAGTATGCCATCGTCGCAGTTGATTACTTCACGAAATGGGCTGAAGCCGAAGCTCTCGCAACGATTACGTCAAAGAAAGTGATAAACTTTGTGGTCCGCAATATCATTTGCCGATTTGGACTCCCGCACACCATCATCACCGATAACGGGACCCAATTCGAAAGTTCAGAGTTCAAGAGCTTCTGCCAACGATTTCATATTCATAAAAAGTTCTCTGCAGTCGCACATCCACAAGCAAATGGTCAGGTCGAAGCTGTTAACAAAGTTATCAAATCCATCTTAAAGAAGCGAATGGAAAAGGCTGGGGGCAAATGGGTCGATGAACTTCCTATGGCGTTATGGGCTTATCGAACAACTCACAAGACCGCAACTGGACACACCCCATTTTCCTTATCCTATGGCTCGGAGGCCGTCATTCCAGTGGAGACAGAAGTATTTTCTCACCGCGTAACTTATTACGATCCGAAAACAAATGCTATATTACTCGCTGAGTCTTTGGATCTGTTGGACGAGAAACGAGAAGAAGCTGATTTAAGAGCGGCCGCGTACCGAAGTCGGGTCGCCCGATTATATAACACCAAAGTTCGCCCCCGAACCTTTGATCTCGGCGATCTGGTCCTCAAAAGAGTATACCCGGTTCCTTCACACATGAAACCAAATTGGGAAGGACCGTACGTGATTACGCAACGACTTGGAGATGGCACATTCAAACTATCAACCGTGGACGGTCTAGTTTTGCCAAGAGCCTGGAACAGCGAGAGTCTCCGCCGCTATTACATATGACAGGCTTTATTCATTTCATTATGTTTTTTATTCAGCAATTTACTTTTGCATTTCGAAATTAGAATTTGTAATAAGGCAACTGATTTGCCATATTTTCTTATTTCAGCAATAAAATGCCATCTCTTCGAGCCAGAGCTGTGATTCATTAAATACAATGTACAACATCACGATGCACGGAGAGCTAAGTTCCATCGCACAGTGGAATTTATTCAAGTAGGGAGTGGCTGTGAAGCAATCAACCACTCGCTAAATGAAACCCGAGCTCGGGGGCAAGCCATCACGTCAGGCCACGAAAATGGGTTGATACACGACAACCCTTCATCAAACTCCGTGCTCCCAGAGTGCGAGGCGGAGTATAAACATTCTTCAAACTTCGTGCTCCCAGAGTGCGAGGCGGAGTATAAACATTCTTCTAACTCCGTGCTCCCAGAGTGCGAGGCGGAGTATAAACATTCTTCTAACTCCGTACTCCCGGAGTGCGAGGCGGAGTATAAACATTTTACTAAACTCCGTGCTCCCAGAGCGCGAGGCGGAGTATAAACTCTCATTTAACTCCGTACTCCCAGAGTGCGAGGCGGAGTATAAACATCTTTCCTAAACCCCAGAGTACTCCGAGAGCGCGAGCTGGGTACAAGCTTTTTACTTAACTCCGTGCTCCCAGAGTGCGAGGCGGAGTATAAACATTCTCCTAACTCCGTGCTCCCAGAGTGCGAGGCGGAGTATAAACATTCTTCTAACTCCGTACTCCCAGAGTGCGAGACGGAGTATAAACATTCATCTAACTCCGTACTCCCAGAGTGCGAGGCGGAGTATAAACATTCTCCTAAAAACTCCAGCTTTCGAGAGCGCGAACTGGAGTATAAACATTAACGAACTCCAGCTTCCGAGGACGCGAACTGGAGTGTAAACATTAATTGACTCCGTGCTTCCAGTACACAAGGCAGAGTATAAACATACGTCAACTCCACACTTCTCCCCAGTACAGGGGACAGAACCATAACACATAACAAGTTGAAGACAGAAAGAGAATAGGTTTTCATTTCCATTATCAACAAAAAGAATCTGATTACAAAGTGTTTATGAAAAATTCTGCTAGTGGGAGCCGAATCCACATCTATACACGGCTATAGAAAAATCGACAAAATGCTATCCTACGCGACAAAGATTTAGGGAAAGAAGTTCATTCTTTCTTCTTCCTTATCTTCTTCTTTGGAGTAGCTCCACCTGATCCGCTGCCCGACTTCTTCCTCAATCGCTTGCTCTTTTCAGGCTTGCCCTCCGGCAGCGATATGATGTCGACATCCTCCTCAGAGCTGGAGGCGACGGAAGTTCTTCTAGGAGGACAAGCCGGGGGCATAGGAGTAGTAGCAGGAGGAGGGACAGGAGCGGTCTCGATCAACACAGTACCACCCGGCGAAATCACCATTAACGGGGCAGGCCCGGGCGGACTAGAACCAACATTCCCTGCTGTCATCTCGGCAGCAATCTCAGCTAAAACGTCGTCCTCACGAGATGCTTGGGCCGCATCAGATGTGCCAATGGCTGGCATAGATAAACTAGCGGCCGGAGCAGCCTCATTCACAACATCGGACGGGTTGGCAGAGGGATCGATGGGTTCATTGAGAAGCTCCTCAATCATCTGAGCGCTGAAAGAAAACATATTTGCATCTCCCTCCTCGCCAATCAGAGTAGAAGTCGTGATGGCTTCAGAAAAAACTACCCCTTGTGTTTGCTGAGAAACTGATAAGGCAAGGGGCGCAGAAACTATAGCTTCGGTCACTGAAATACGACAAAACGAAGGTTGTTAGCCAAGTGTGTTGCTTAAGGTTCTTCACAACAAAACTACGAGAAGCGTTCAAATACCTTCCTTAGTCTGGACCGAAACATGGGTGGAATCATCGGCGGAAGATAATAACGGTTGGTCAGGATTATATGCAGGAACAGATTGGGGGTCTACCGCACCAGTCGTCTCGGGCAATGTTGAGATTACGGCTCCAACACTTGCCTCGTGATGCGCGGTCCCCGAACCTTCGCCTGTCTCTGATGATTGGACGCCGAGTCTTTCTTTCGCCATAGAAATTACCACCTCATGAAGGGTCTTCCTCTCATCCTCAGTAAGCAGGCGCATCTCCAGTTCAAAGTCATCAAGTGCTCCATCTGGATGCGCCGCTCTCTTCTCATTCACCAGCCGGGTCCAGGCATTATACAAGATCATGGAGTCATCTCCCAGCCACGCTAGATTTCTGTGTTCCAGCACATTAGCGTTATACGTGACTAAGAGATCGTCAAACTCAGCATCTAGCCTGGACCTCTCCTCCAAGATTTTTTCCTGAATCTCCGCTTCCACAGACTTAGCCTTGACCGCCGCCGCAGCAAGTTCGGCTCTGAGGGATACTGCTTGGTCGCAAGCCTCTTGAGCAGTAGCATTCGCATCGTCCTTCTCCTTCACCATTTCAGCGAATTTGGCCTTGAGCTCGTTCAGCTCTTTAACGGCTAAGTCTCGCTCAGCTGCAACGGTGGTATTGCGATGGCCCATCTCTTCCATTGTGGCACAGTGTTCTTGCTGCATCCTCGCTAGTTTGGCCACGACACCCTCGTGTTTCTTAAGTGTATCAAGCTCTGACTTTCGGGACGTTTCCACTTCGGACTGAAGAACTTGAATGATGCGTTTCTGCTTCGCAATGTCAACGTCACGTTCGGCAATGACTTTCGCCCTGTCAAAAGCTACTCTAGAAGCCTTCACGGCTGCCTTATACCACTCCTTGTACTGAGCGTAGAAGTCGTGGATGTAGTTATGAGCAGTGGTCTCAGCCTCTGGTGGAATTCTTTTGAAGTTAGGCGGGAAGATGTAGCCGTCCAAGCAAATCTCCGGGTAGTCGTTTTTCATTTGGGCGAGCTTGGCAGCTCCCTCGCTTGTCAGCTCAACCGGAGCCTGTTCAATTATAGCAGCTGCCGTTGGTTCCACTCTGGGCCGTTGAGCGTCAGGCCGAGAAGATTGAGAAGGTAACTGTTGTTGATGAGATGGCCCTGGGAGGTCTACTGGGGCCCTGGGAGGCGGAGGAGAGCGAGATCGGGGTCGGTGCTGGTATCCCCGGTCTCTATCAGAGTAATCATAACCAGAACGGTTACGCGAGTAATCCCTGTCTCTGTCATAACGTTCTTGACTCGAGTAGCCTCGCCCATGGTCCCTATCTGTCTCTCTCCTACGGGAGTCGTAAAATGGAGAAGATTGGCGCACGTTCCGAAGCCTATCTAAAGTGGAGCCACGCCCTGACATCTCACCTGCGATAAGAAAGAATTACGGATTAAAATCCCATAAAGCAATGTTTACTATGCGGAAGTCATGAAGTGCCGTGAAAGTGTGTGTAAATGTGTAAACCCCCAAACCGACCGGAAGTGTTGACCGCACTTAAAGGAAAGAGCTCGTTCATATTTAAGACATCTTGTAATTCCTCCAACCCAGGATTATGAGAGATTGATATATAATCTGGGATAGGGATATCGTCAAGCCCTTTGAGAGAATCTCTCGAATGAGAAGGGGCGGCCTCGGAAATCATAACTCCGGAAGCGGGAAGGAACACATCTACAGATTTTCCCCCTTTTGACTTAAGTTTTTTGGAAACGGCGGCCTTGCCTTTCCGTTTTTCTCCCGATTCCTCCAAGTTTCCCGAAAGGTCAGCCATCGGCTCTGAGTCCGTCTGAGTTCTTTCTTCGTCACTCGCCTCGATTATTCTGATCCCGAGTGACCTCTTCGCTTTTCTCTTCTTGGGTTTCTTCTTATTTTCCTTCTTGGAGACGGACTTTGAAAATCCCTCAACAACTATGCTTTGATTAATGTCAATCAGACCCAGAACTCTTAAGTTGTAGTCGTTCAGCACCGAGTCAATGTGCCTCAGCTCGCTTGGGACTTCTTGAAGACTCCGGACAGTACTCTTGAAACGCCCTCCATCGGGCCTAGAGATAATAGCTGTAAAAGGAATGAAATGTCAATTTTAACACCGAAGAGTTATTGGTCACAGAAACAGGTTAAGGCGCTTACGTCTAGACAACCATCGCCTAGCGAAACCCGGAGGACATCGAACGTAGAACCATTCGTTTTTAAAATAGCTCAGGCGCGTCCAAGCTCCAACTACAACTTGGCAATTTCTGACTGCCTCCAAGAATGTAAACGACGGGCTATCACCCCTGCTCTTGAAGTTAAATATATGTCTGATCTCGAAGGGCCTCGGCGGGCGGAAGAGACAGTCCATAAATATTACGAAGACACTATTCAGCAGCGCGTGCCCGTTGGGATGAAGTTGTGAAGGAGCGATCCCTAAATATGATAGCATCCTTCGGATATATTGATTGAAGGGAGGAAGAGTTCCAGCCGCACAAGCATGACGGTAGAATGCTGTGTATCCCTCAGGCGGATTGTGCGGTCTATCGGTGGCGCTGGGAAATAGAACATCACCAAGAGATATGTTATGCTTTAGGCATATTCGTCCCAATAAGGATTCAGAAATGTTGGATTGAACCGAGTCGACAGGGTCTTCAATAAATATCGCCTCCGGCAATTCATCTGGAGCCGGATCGATTACGTCGGCAGGGATGTCAGGAATCTCAAGCACAGGAGGAGTCGAGCTCTGCACCTCTTGTTGTTGGGAGCTCGAAGATTCCATAATTAGCTAACTCATCAGAAAGCAACGTTAAGTTCATAACCAGCCCGTGCATGCCCCAGTGTAGTGTGTGTGTGGACGTGTCGTGCAGTGCAAGTAATATGCATCACTTAAGCAAATTTAACAGAATGAAACAGGATGTTCGTACAACATATCTTGGGAATTTGAGAATGAAAATGACCGTCATCGCTGACCGTCACTTCCGCAACATCCAAACGCTACGAACCAACCTCGTGTATAAGTCAGTTGTGTTGTCGGTTAAGTCACAGTTCCATCGACGAGCTTCACAAAGGAGGTCAAATCTTTCGGTCAAGTTCGACTATGCAAGGCCGAAGCTCGTCGGGGTCAAGTATGCTAAAGTTCATTATGTTCGTCGAAATTCAACGTGAAACTGGTCGTAGTTCAGATGTTGGAATAAATCAGAAGAGCAGAAGTTTCAAAAGTCAGGACGTTCGAATCGATTGACTCGAATCGATATGAGTCGAATCAATGAAGTTCGAATCCACTGGCTCGAATCGATGTGAATCGATTCGATAAAGCTCAAGTCCAAATACTTCGAATCCGTATGGTACGACTCGATGAAAACTGGAGAAGGAAAAATGCTTCGAATCCATGAGCATGACACAGCTTCGAATCGATCAGAATTTATGTCTTCGAATCGATCAGGGCAACATTGCTTCGAATCGATCGTTTTGATTTTTTTTTTTTTTTTTTTTTTCTTTCATGATCATCGATTCGAAGCCTGACACTTAAGACTGATTCGAATTGCACGTTCTCGGATCGATGCAGAGCAGTAAAGAGGAACGAAGTCCATCCATAACAGGTTCCCTTCCCAAGATTCATCGATTCGACCCATCCCAGATCTACTGATCCTTCATGCTTTTCAGAAGAAAAAATGGAATCGCTGCCAAGTTTTCCAAGTTTTAATGTTCTGCACTCGAATCGGTTCCATGTTTACCTGATTGTATTCGACTATAGTCAAAGGATTGGGAAAATTTGATCAATTCGTATGAAGACACGAAGGTTTCCTGCTCTGAAGGATCGAGTCGAAGAAGAAGCTCTCGTAACAGTAAAAAGTGAAAAGTGAGAAGTGAATAGGAACCCGGTATATATAGGGGAGATGTGGCGATTCGCCTCCCGGTATATCTGACCGGCTTCTATAGGTGGGATAATCGACTCGAATCGATTCGTCGCGACGTCGAATCCATTCAGTTCGAATCCCTCCTTTAGTTCGAATCCAACCGGCTTCGAATCCTCTGCCACATCGAATCCATTCCGGCAGCATCGAAACAAAACAACATTGATCCGAACACTCACAACTTCTACTCCATCTACTCTTCGAATCCATCAAAGCGACATTTCCACGAGGCTCATCGATACGAAGCTGCACCGATTCGAACTTCTATCGATACGAAGGAGTTAGCAAAAACAGAATTGAAACCGTCATGTACCTATCGATTCGGAGTGCCAACCTCGTATCCCTCGACTCGCAGCGGTTCGAAGGTCGTCGATTCGAATGGGCACTTCGAATCCATCAAAACCATCTGTAAAAATGAACACATCGCTTTGGCATGAAAAGATTACTGGATTACCTTTTTACCTCGATTCAGGAGAGGATCGATACAAGAAGATAATCATAGGCAATCATAAAAGCAATATTTTAGCTCGAATCTCAAATCTGTCCAGGAGAGGACCGATGCAGGTTTCGATAGTGAACCGAACTGACAACAACTTGCGATCACGCAACGTTACTCAAAGTCAAGATAATACACGTATGCACGTATTTCTGACTAATGTTTGATCTCTATCATTTACAGGGATCGAATGTTCATCTCGTCACGACTCGAAAAACTGACAGCCAGTTACTACTGTACGACGGTCGATTACAGCAATACAGAATGTAACTTTCGGTAAAGCATGTCATAGCTGTCCAGTGAGAGACTACAACTTTTCAAAGCACGTCATGTTTACACAAGACGTACTTTGGGGGGCAAATGTTATCCCGCCTTTTGGCAAGGCCGTAATACCAAGGACTTGACTAGAAAACGGTGACATATCGTCTCAAAAGTCGGTTACACGTAAGGATCGCTACGGATATCGATGAAATTTGTTCAGGTCCGGATCGGGCTACAATTGATAAGGCACGTCAAGCAAAGCCGTGGGAACCAACGATCCAAGTTTCAAGTCAATCCGAGTTCGTACGCTCAAGATATCGCCGATGGAAAATGGAAGGAACAACCTTGTATTCGAATCGGTTAAGGTCGACTCGATCGTCTTCGAATCCATCCCCTTTCGTCTGCTTCGAATCCGTCGTTTACGCTTACCTTCGAATCGAGGAGACACAGCTTCACTTTGAATCGATTGGCGCATGACCTCGCTTCGAATCGATGAGACAAGGCTTTACTTCGAATCGATAAGGCAAAGGCTTTACTTCGAATCGATGAGACAAGGCTTTACTTCGAATCGATAAGGCAAAGCTTCACTTCGAATCCAGGAGACACAACTTACCCTCGACTCCACCATCTTCGAATCCAAGAACGTGGAGTCGACCCAGTCAATCCGGAATGGAAACCGGATCGATTCGAAGAAAGCGCACCACGTCACCATCTTCACGAACAGGAAGATCGATTCGAACGAATCGATTCGAACGCATCGATTCGAACGACTCCAGAATACGAAAAACACCAACTTGAATCGATCATAACTCGAGTTCTACAAGTCCAAATCCCATGAAATTTTCACAGAAGCTCAAATACATGATGAAGGATGTACACACCAAATTTCAACTCGATTGGACGATTTCTTGATCGATTCGAACCAAGGGTCGAATCGATCCCAAAGCGGGCCCGGATCTCCAGATTTCGGCCATGTGGGCCCCCTGGCGTACCAGAACTGGTCTCCCCACATTTTGGGCGAAATACCAGCCTCCTACACCTATAAATAGACCCCCTGGTCATTCAGAAAAGGGGTCGGAGAATTCTAAGTACTGAAGAGCGCCCAGATTCTGCCAGATTGATTCCAGAACACCGCCGCTACTTTAGATTGACACTTAGCATTTGAATTTAGTTGTATTACATTATCAACTACTGTAATCTTCAAGTAATCGAGCAATAAAATCATCAAACTTCATAGTGGACGTAGGCGAAACGCCGAACCACTCTAAATCGCTTGTCTTTGCAATTTATTTTCTGTTATTTGGAATTTTTGTTAGATAATCCACAGTTTTAATTTTCGTTCTTCACTTTTATCTCTTCAAAAACTTCCGAAGAGTGTTGTGCCCATTTTTGGTACAAACAAATAACTCTTGACAAGTGGGCACAGTCAAGTGCTCAGCATAAAATATGAAAGTTAATGCAAGCAGATAATAGAAGACGGAAGAAATTGAAACGAAGACAAGTTTATAGTGGCTAACCACTCCCTAATAATGGGATGAAGTGGAAGATAGAACACATTTCTGATGTGTTCAGATGTAATAAAAATGAACCCTTCTAAGGGCATATAGATGCAACCGGAAGGGGCAGGAATCTAAATGCATAATCCCTAAATCCAAAACGGTTGAGAATCCCCTCCACCTAGCTATCTTCATAGATAGTCGAAGTCAACTCAATATAAGGAACTAAAATCCTAGCCGAAGTACTTGGAAAGTAGTCAATAGTCATGAATAACTAAAAGAGAAAAATAAAATATAATGGGAGTATGCCTTTAGGATCTTCAGCAAAATAAAACGAAAATTTTATTCAACATAAAA
Organism: Allium fistulosum; assembly: GCA_030737815.1. NCBI lineage: Eukaryota > Viridiplantae > Streptophyta > Magnoliopsida > Asparagales > Amaryllidaceae > Allium > Allium fistulosum. The sequence continues at coordinate 76,748,092 of CM060903.1, forward strand.
TCTCCAAAAAAATAATATAAGAATAATAAATCGACCCACTTCAAGAATGAATAAAAAGCTATATCGTCTAAGTGTTGAATCAATCGAACAATCCACATAGACATTTCACCAAACATGTTAAAGAATGAGTATACATATTAATATAAATAAAAAAAGGGAATGAGAAAGATATGAAAGAAAGTATGCATTAAGAAAAGAAAATGTAAACAATAGAGAATAATCTATGTGTTGAAGGCCTGAAAAGAGAGAATGGTGTTAAGGAAAGAAAACCACGACGATTCAAAATTAAGAAAAATTGAGTAAGCAAAAAGTAGAAGGAGAAGAGGAAACTTACATGGTTTCTGGCAAAGGAATCTCAACCCTAAAATTCTAACGACATTATGACCGTTAATATCAAAATTCTAACAACATTATGACCGTTAGATATTAATAATGACAACCCCAGATACATTAAAAATAAAGTGGAATTATTGGAATTTGAAATGATTTGCGTGCAAACGGTCAGAAAATGTAGGCATTTGCAATGAGATAAGTGTAAAGAACATAAAATGCGAAGTGGTTGACCGGACAACTGGAAAAAAGAAAAGCTGGCTAGAATATAACAAGTCCATCCTAATATACATTAGCATAGACTTGGAGGCCAATTGTTATACTCATTTTTCTGTAATAAATATATGTAGTGCAAGTCTATGATCTAAGTATAAGGAATTAAAACACTGCACAAGACAAATGAAAAAGCAGGACAAGCCATAGCTTCGTCAAAAATAAACTACATAGAGCCCAATAGGTTATGTTCAAGTAGAACCAAAAGATCCAAAATTATTATGTAGCCAGCAGCACGACATCAAAGTCAAGATAAAAACACGGTACAAAGATCGGTCCGAATCAAGGGTAAATCGCACCTCCCTCAAAAGAAAAACCAAGCTAATTCAGCCCTATAAAGGTGGCAACAAGAGAAAAATTTAAAGCTGCAATTTCGAGAGCAATGAAACCACATACTACGCACACATAGACAAATACAAGGTCAGAGGTTAACTTAATACGATGCCATCACAGTTTGTCAACGCAACCAAAGATGCGCAAACAAGTTTAAAGTAAAACTTAGCATAAATTGTAACTGAACCGGTAGTAGATAAGTTATACAGCCATCCTAGAAAAGACAGCGCCGCTATCTCCCAGAAGATTGCGTTATCACCTAAAAAGGGACTGCGCCGCTTACATCTAAGAAGAAACTATCGCCACTACCCAAATCAAACTACGCCCCCACTTCAAGCCACCTCCATGCAGCCATACTCCATTTCAGTTACCTTGCTACACAAAAGTTAAGTGCAGCTTTCAGGTTGAACTCAAAAGTAAACCTAATGCCCAAAGTTCAAATTTCCCACCTAAACACCGAAATCAAAATTTCCACCTTCAGCTAAATCATTATGCCTAACGAAATTGCTCATACCTTCAGCGCATTAGTAATCGATGCACAAATCAAAAGGCAAGGAGATGAATGACACGTTGAAGGATCAAACGGCAGAGAAGAAATGCTGGATTTGGGAATTGGTAATCCATGTGATGTCATAGAACTATAAGTAGAAGGGTACTATAGCAGAGAAAATGACTTTTGATAGTTTATCTAAATTTCATACTAAATATACTCGTATTCTTTGCCACTAAAGGTTTGTACCAACAAGAAGAATATAAGAAAAGCTTTAATCCATGGACGTGGGATTCCGTGAAATCTGAACCATGTAAATTTCCATGTCTCTTGCTTTTTTGCACTTATTATTTGCTATTTTCAGTGCTAGATTTGTGACATCCCACCATTCTGACCCCTGGGAATGACACTTAATACATCCACGGTATTTGTGTTTCATTTCCCAAGCATCCAAAAGACGAGTAATTGTGTGGTAAAATAAAAGATCAGAATAGAAAATCTCACAACGGAACGGTTAATTATAATATAACAATACAATAGTACATGCCCGATGCAATTAAGAAAGAAATAAATTCAATGGTTTGAATCAAAAACAGGAAAAGAGAAATTTCCAACAAAGACTAGTGGGTGTACCCTCTAACCGAAAGCATACTTCTAGAATATACTTGAGAACTACGATGGCTCGCAGAAACCTCCAAGCCGGACCCCACTAACCTTACTGAGAATCAGAGTATTTCATATCTTGATTGTCATATAATTGAAACTAATCTATGTTATCCCAACTTTTAGCAAAGCTGGGATACCCAAAACTGACTGGAAATCGATAATAACTAGCCATGAATATTAAATATGCATTGCAGGATAATCATGGATATCGATGAATTTTGTCCGAGTCCGGATCGGGCTGCAATTGACAAGACATGACAAGCAAAACCATGAAAGCCAACGTTCCAAATTTCAGGTTAATCGGAGTTCATATGAATGAGATATGATCGATACAAGTTAGAGAAAGTACGTTGTTTGTATCCATGGAGGGAGGTTGGATTTCGAAACGATCTAGCTCGACTCGATCAGCATGACGATCTGTTCGAATCGATCTAGTTCAAAGTCGAACCTCGGTCGGCCTATTCGAATCCATTAGGTTCGTATCCATCAGAATGGCACCGCCTCAGCATGTTCGAATCCATCAAGCTTTGCACAGTTCGAATCCATCGGGTTCGAATCGATCAGATCTACACATGCTTGGTTGTTCGTATCCATCGTGCTTCTCAGTAAACAGGCCGTTTGGAGTTATGCTATTCGTATCGATATCAAAGGGCCTAGTTCGTATCGACCGAATCACAAAGTGGTCGACACGAATTCGACTCCGATGTTGGATGCGAATAAGACTCCTTCAACGCGGCACAAAAGGTGGAGCGATCCAAGAATCTCGTCCCGCGTCACTGCGCGCTCACGTGTCCAGGTCGATTCGAAATGGTGGATACGAAAGCATGGATTCGAACTCAGCAGCAAACGAAAATCATAAACTTGCATCAATCATATCTCCTAAACCATTGATCCAAATGCAACGAAATTTTCACAGCAGTTTGCATACAAGGTAAAGAACAATCCTGCCAAGTTTCAGCTCGATTGGATCATTTCTTGATGGATACGAAATTGCTTCGTATCGGTCGCAGATCGAGTCGAAACTTGGTGGGGTCGATCGCGTGGGCCCCCTCACGTGCCAGAAGAAGTCTCCCGAAGTTTGGGCGCGATCTCAGCCTCCTACGCCTATAAATAGCCCCTGAAGCCTGCAGAAAGGGGGATCTTTTGGCCATTCAACGTCCAGACTCTGCCGGATTCAATTCTACTTCTTCCCATTGCTGCTATACTCGAATTCATTCATTGTATCTGCTGTAATCATTTGTAATCAGCAAAGAACATCAATAAAAGATAAAAATCATTGAAGTGGACGTAGACCGGAGATAGCCGAACCACTATAAATCTCGTGTTCTTGTGATTTACTTTTGGATTGTTGTTTATTGCTAGCTTAGACCTGAGATTTGTATCTGAATATTGCTGATTTGTATTCATATACTGGTGCTTTCACAATACTTGGGGTTTGTGGCCATTTTTGGCGCAAACAATCTAGAGTAGATGTGATAATAGCCTAATGGGAGCAACCCCACATAGCTTGGGCCACACTTGCTCTTTTGTTTTAGTCATTTCCAATGAAGGATATCAATGCTTAAATGAGCAACAAATCGTCTTAGATTGATGATACAACAAGAAGATAGCGGAATCGATAGTCAATAAATCAACTATCTGGAATAATATAAATGATCGTATATGAAAATTAAATCTCATACTCTTACCATTACTCCTTGATTTCAAACTTGTACTATCCTCGGTTAAAAATGAAACCAAGCAAGTGAAGGTAGTGTTACCTCTAAGCTTTGCCTTGAAAACAATTTTAACCTTCGAGATAGAAACGAGTTTCTATATCTTGACGTTTAGTGCTAAGAGTATGACTAAATCCTTTTCATATAAGCAATATCTTTTATGAAAATTAAATTTCTTATCTTTTTCATAACCGAATCAAACATTTAAGCTTTTAAAACTGAACTTGTGCTTGGATTTCACATCATAAATATTAACTTTAAACAGAATTATTAAAAATGATTAATTAACTTTAAACATGATTAATTACTTCAAACATCTTTATTTATAATAATTAATTAACTTAAACATGATTAATTACTTCAAATATCATTATTTATAATGATTAGTTAACTATAATCATCATTATTGAAATAATTAAGTAACTTTAAACATCTATATTAAAATAATTAATTAGCCTTTAACATCATTATTAAAAATGATTAATTAATCTTTAACACATCATTATTAAAATGATTAATTAACCTTAAACATCATTATTGAAATGAGTAATTAATTTTATACATCATTATTAAAATGATTAATTAACCTCAAACATCATTATTAAAAATGATTAATTAATTTTAAATATCATCATTTAACCAAATAATTATTTTGTAAAAACCCGATCAACAAAATGATTTTCAAAAGAGTTGATATTTTCAAAGTGTCGATATAGCGATAAGCGCTACATGGACACTTCCATAAAACATTTTATATGTCATATATTCATCCAAACATCTCATAAGCATATATATACTCAAATGTAAATAACATTCTAAAGGCAAGGTAAAAATTATCACTCTATAACTTATATACTTCGAGGTGTGTTGTAGTGACCTATTCGCTATGAACACTTCGACTTCATTTTCAAGTCCCCTGCAAACATCTTATGTGCCATCCACTTTCAAGCGAGAACCAAACCAAACAAATTTTATTCCAAACTTATAACATAAGCAATCAATTAACTAATATTATTATCACAAAAAATAAAGTTTAAATCTTTGGTTTTAAAAGTGAGATTTACTCACCGAAACAAGCTCAAACTTTAACCAAACCGTCACAACTATCCAATCGACAAATGGGCGTAGCTTCCTCCTTTAAAAAATCAACTCTAAGACCTAAGTGAGGACTTTTATTTTCATCCTAGGGGGTATTAGGCTTGACTAGGGAAGAAAAAGTGTCCTTGGGTCTTGTTTTGTTTGGATTAGTGATGATAGAGAAGAATAGAAGTGATTTAAGGACTAGTTTAAGGGTTTTAAAGAGAAAAGAAGGAATTTTTAAATTTGAAACCTTTAAGAAGCCATGGACATGGAGAAGGGAGCTTAGAAAAAGAAGATAAGGGTTTAAAAATGGAGGAAGTGAAATAAAATGGGAAATGGAAAAAAAATTATTTTTATATAAATTGAATAAGTGAAATGACTAAAATGCCCTTGATACTTACAAAGTACGATACCCCCCACATTTTGATGCCAGACCACCACCTTTTATGCCCTTGCACATGCCACTTGTCACTGTCCCTATCTCATCACATCACTTCATCACTTTCTCATGATTTGATGTTACCTTTTATATTATTTTTTTAAATAAAGAAAAGTCAAACTTATTTATTTACTTAAGTAAATAATTTTAACTTATTAAGTCAAATAATTTCCTTAACCAAAGCATATATCATTTATATATGTGTGTATACACATACTCTGATGTACATAACATGTTTCGATAATTTTCAAACGATGAAAAGCTGAATATCCAAAAACGATTTTCGATCTTTCTCCGAACTAATTATTTTTGTAAACCAAATTCTAAAACAACTTTACCATCATTAGTTATTATTAAAAAGTGGTCTATTTGAGTTATAAAATCCACTAGTTAAATATATATTACACATTCAAATTCAAAGTGATTAAATTATGGGTCATCACATCCTCCCCTCCTTACAGGAAATTTCGTCCTTGAAATTAATCACACACAACAAAAAATATCTAAAGAAACCCAAATGATATCATTCAACAAACATGTACAAAGAATGTGAATCCATCATAACTGGTGAGTACATTAAAAAGATACAACAAAATACAAACAATTATAACAACAACTTAGGATAAGAATCCCTAATATAGTCCTCGGTTTCCCAAGTACAATCTCTATCGTATCCACTCCACCGAACCTTAACGAGATTCGCATCCTTCATCCTTAATCGCTTTATATCTCGAGCGATGATACGAATAGGCCGTCTAAAAATGGTTAGGTTAGGCTGAACTTCCAAATCAACTTGCTGTGTCGGTTCCATTATTATCAAGAGGTCGTGTACATATTTACATAGATGAGATACATGAAATATGTTGTGCACATCTAATAGTCTATCTGGTAACCTCACTTTATATGAAAGTCTACCAATCCGGTTCAGGATGGGAAAAAAACCAATATATCGAGGGGTTAGCTTCCCTGATTTCCCAAACCTCACAACACTTCTCAACTGAGAGACCTTCATATATACCAAATTTCCTACTAAGAACTCTAGATATTTGCGCCTTCGATCCGCATAACACTTCTGTCGATCCTGAGTTATCTTCTCACTGGCTTCTAAGATCATGTCGGGCCAAGAATAAATCTATCACCAGACTCAACCCAACATAAAGGAGAATGGCATGGTCGACTATATAGGGATTCAAAAGGGGCCATGGCAATGCTTGCTTGATAGCTGTTATTGTAAGTGAATTCGACTAAGGGTAAATGATCTTCCCAAGAACCCCCAAAGTCGAGAATGCATGCTCGCAACAGATCTTTTAAGATCTGGTTCACTCTCTTTGTTTGCCCATTTGTTTGGGGATGGTAAGTTGTACTTAGACTTAGCTTAGTCCCTAAAGCAGTTTGCAGTCCCTCCCAAAACCTGCTAGCGAACATCGAGTCTCGATCACTTACAATACTACAAGGAATACCATGGAGTATCACAATCTCCTTCACATACAAACTCGCCAGACTTGTAGCAGTTCTAGTTGGATTAACAGGAATGAAATGGGCACACTTGGTCAGTCGATCGACTTTAAGCCAAATGCCTTCATTCCCTCTTCTTGACCTAGGAAGCCCATCAATAAAGTCCATAGAGATCTACTCCCACTTCCACTTTGGGATCTCAAGTGGTTGAAGCAATCCATTTGTCTTTTGCTAGTCACTTTTAATCTGTTGGCAATTTACACATTGGCTTACAAAGATTGAAATATGTCCCTTCATCCTTTCCATTAGAATACCATCTTCGTATCTTTGAATATCTTGGTCACTCCTTGATGGAAAGATAACTTTGAATGGTGACATTCGGCTAACACTTCTTGCCTAAGTCCACTAACGTTTGGAACACATATATGCCCGTTCATTTTCAATACGCCCCGAGAATCAATCTCAAAACTAGAAACAGCACCTTCTTGAACATCCTTTTTAAGTCGAGCCAAAATAGAATCTTCTTCCCGACTAGATGCAATCCTCTCCATTAATACTAGATTAACTTCTAAGTTAGCAACCATTGCCACATTCCTACTCAACTCATCCATAACAGTCCATGGGTACAAAGAATCTCCAGATCATAGGAAGAGAGAAACTCCAGCCATCTCTACTACCACAAATTCAAATCCTTCAAGGTAAAGAGGTAATTCAAGGATTTGTGGTCCGTGCATAACTCAATCCTTTCACCCAAAAGATAATGCCTCCACATCTTTAGCGTGAATACAACAGCCAAAAGCTCCAAATCGTGTGTAGCATAATTTTTCTCATATGGCTTTAGCTATCTTAGGCAATAACTTCCCATGCTACATCAGGACCGTTCCTAATCTGGTGTTACAAGCATCCGTATATGCATTAAACTTTTGCTCCCATCTGGAATGATCAAAACAAGAGCGCTAGTCAACTTCTCATTCAAATCATTGAATGCTTGATCACACTTAAGTATCCATATGAACTTAACATCTTTCTTTGTTAACTTCGTTAGATGAGAAGCAATCTTCGAGAAGTCTTTGATGAACCTATCATAAAAACTAGCAATCCAAAGAAACTTCTAACTTTCGTCGCACTTTCGGGATTTACCAGCCTTGAACTGCAACAACTTTAGCTTGGTCAACTGATATGCCTTCTTTCGAAACAACATGCCCTAGAAACCTAACATTGAATTTTCAGTAATGGCACTTAGAAAACATAGCCTTCAACACATGGCTCCTTAAGGTATCGAGTATGACACGGAGACAATATTTGTGCTCTTCCTTCTTCTTTGAATAGACAAGAATGTCAACAATAAAGACGAGAACAAATTTATTAAGAACATCTCGAAATATTCGATTCATTAAGTCTATAAGTTAAGCGGGTGCATTAGTCAGCCCAAATAGCATGACTAACCACTCGTAGAAGTGTTCTAGAGTCCTAAAAGTTATTATAGGCACACTCTCCTCTGCTACTTTTAATTAGTGGACACCGATGACAAGATCCAATCGAGAAAATATCAAGAGACATGGAGCTGGTCAAACATAACATCGATCCTTGGTAAAGGATATTTATTCTTCATAGTCCTTTTATTCATCTCCCAGTAGTCTACACATAACCTTAGAGAACTGTCCATCTTTGTAACAAAGACGACTGGTGATCCCCAACTTGAGGTACTGCATCGGATCAAACCCTTCTGCAACAAGTCAAATGTCTGGCCTTTTAACTCCCTCTTCCCATTCGGAGTCAACCTTCGCGACAGTTGTACAATAAGGCTAGTTCCTGGAATCAAATCAATACGGAACTCGACTTCACGGTGAGGAAGCAAAGCTTGCACTTCATTAAAAATATCGGTGAAATCTCGAACAATTGGTACATCTCTTAGCTCCTCTTTAGCCACTTCGAGTGAATAGAGAAAACTTCTCATTACTCGTTAGGCTTTTCACAACAAATATCTACACCAACATCTCCAGTAACACTAATTATGACAATCCTTCTATTACAATCCAAGATAACTCTAAACTTAGATAACCAATCTATTCCTAACAACACACCAAAACCCATGAATCCAAGAACAAACAAATCAGAAAGAAAGAGATGATTCCGACAAGAAATAGGTATTTTTGAACACACTGTGTTAAGCTTGGTCAAACCTCCAATAGGGTTTGACACACAAAGAGGATTACTCATAAAGATGAGTTTAAGGTTAAGTTTATCAATGAGATCAACTGAAATAGGAAACACCTATATCGAATAATACTCTTATAGGAATATCAAAGATGGATAATAAACCTTGCAACACTTACTTACCCTTTTGATCTATAAAAGGGATGGTATCTCTTCAATGGTAAAAGCCTGCCCTTGAGACTCCTTCTTGGGTAAGGGCACTCATTTCTCATCTATCCTTGCTGGCCGTAATTGAAACAGGTGGCAATTGGGCACTGGTTCGCAAAGTGGCCCATCTTGTTGCACTTGAAACAGAGAACGTTGGCCAAGTTGAGCTGCATCTTCTATGCTGGAGCCCCACCTCTGGGTTTCTTTCTAGCCCACTGCTTCTTCCCCTTAAACTTACACTTGAAGTTTGGCTTTCCTCCAATTGGTATCAATGACAATGGCTTAGCACTAACTGCAGGCACTACTCCATTGTTGACTCCTTCCTTAATATCGAGAGTTTCAAACTTAAAATCCATACTGATAAGGTTGGTGAATGTACCCGTAAGATGATTGGTCATTTCATGCTGGAACTCGAATTGCATCCCATTCATAATTATTTCATTCTTCTTGACCGGTGTGTCTATTAATCCAAGTTTGAAATGGTATAAAGCGTTGAACTTATGCTCATACTGCACCACCGTCATATCACCTTGCTTTAAATCAAGGGAACCCCTAAACAACCGAATCCTTCCAGCTTTTGGAATAAACTGCACTTCAAATACTTCCTTGAACTAAGCCCGAGAAAACTCCTCTTTTGGAGTATTAGCTATTACTCAATCCCACCAATCCATCATCGGCTTTTGAAGTTGTCATGATGCCAACGGCCATTTCTTCACATCTCCCAAACGAAGATCTCTAAATATTCTTTCACAAGTTCAGAGCCACATCTACACTCCAAGAATGTCTTCAGTTCCAAAGAATGGTTTCTCGCCTAAAGCGGTAAAATTCTTACACAAAGACAAAAAGTTCATAGGAGGCTAAACTTGTGCTACCACTTCCTCTACTAGATCTACGGCTGGCATAGTAGCTAAGTAGCATTCCTAGGAACCCTGTCATGCTAGTTCCAGATCGCCTCTCTCCTCCTTTTCCTATATTCATCTTCTATTACCTGAAAAAATAGCAGGTATCTTTAGAATACAAGAATTGGATCAAAATAGTTTTAAGGAAAACAATACCAAAGATTTAAAACAAGACTTTAGAGGATAGATATTATTATTCTAAGAATTACAAATACTCACTCTAAAGATTAACTCATTCTTGGGCATTATTTACCCTATCTCTAATGATTTATATCCCAATCAAGCTAAGGTGTTTGCTCAAGTAAAGCTCTGATACCAACTACGATGTACCACCTTTCTGACCCTTGAGAATGACACTTAATACATCCACGGTATTCGTGTGTCATTGCCCAAGCATCCGAAAGATGATAGACAACTAGATCCGAAAGACGTTATTCGTACGCTATTGAAATCAATAAAAGATCAGAACACAAAATCTCACAACATGTAACGACCCTTAATTCCATACATTTTAAGTTGAAAATAAACCACACATGTCCAACTCAATTTGAACTAAAAGGTGGACAGTTATGGGGAAAAGAAAATAAAGATATAGAACATAATCTTACACAAATGGAATAACATATATTATTTCAACATATAATCTTTACAGCGAAAAATTTTGAAATATATTTATCAGAGTTTAACTTAACATCAACATGGACAGTTATAAATCTCTGTCCTTACAAATGAAAAATAAAATAGTACATAAGTATAGTGGAAATGGATAATAATCTTCAGAAGAGTCTTCTAGCTCCATACTCCGAGCTCTTTCAGAATGCTCCAAACTAAACCTGACTATACTAGGCTGCCCAAAAAAATAGGACACCCAGAGTTTAAGAGAAAGAAAATAAACTCCAGGTCAGTCATGGGATTGGTGTGAGAAACTCAAAATACGAGTATTTGAAAACAAAGGGTATCTCATAAGACCACGCCGTACATAAACGCGGAACGAGTTTTTACCTTATGTTAACCAAATCATTTCTATGTAAAATTCAGTGATATTATTATTAATGACATTCTTTGAAAACCTTTCAAATAAATATATTCAAATAGCCGAAATTGTTACATTGGTTAAATTTGATGGCATAATAGGTTTACAACTAAGTTTGAAGGCACTTATTAGAGAATGGATTTCCAATGAATAGCAAGCTAAGTGACTACCTCCCATACAGTACATTTCTAGAGGAATGTATTGAGGCTACCAACAGATGGTCCTCTGTGAATTAAGATTGGCCTAACCGAGACCAACAGATAGTATGGATAACACCGAATATGATATCACCCAGGTCGTTCCCGACCTCTCCGAGACATCTCATAGCATACACCACAAAATTTAAACCTGACGTTATAGCAGGTAAAAATAATAAATCTAGAAAGGTGATATCATACCCTAATGGTTGCGAACAACTTAGCCTTAAAGCAACCCCTGTTTCACAATTCCCCAGGTGCAAGGCTTGAGGTAACGTTTACCTTTCTTTGAACATTTTCACTTAAAATGCCACATTGTCATTTCCAACAACAAATTATTGATTTCAACAAAAGTACAACCTCTAAGCTCGTATGTCCCAAAGAAGGGTGTTAAGTATAAAAGGGGTTACCTCCTACACCACCAACAGATGTACATTTGTAGAGATCGATGTACTGTAAACTTAGAAATGCAATGTCATACATCCATCCATACAAGTTATCCAAGAAAAGGACAAACCAAAAGCAGCGAGTAGTCCTTACATACGAAGAGGGAATTCCAAATCATTTCATCCTTTACTTAGGAAATATCTCCAAATCATTTATTTAAATCTTAACAAAGGATTTCTTATTTCCAGGTCATAACATTTAAACGGGTCAAAAACAATGTTATTTAAGGCATCGTTTACTTTAAACCCGAAACAACTAATTTTAAGTAAAACGATCCATAGGAATTAAAATAATTTCAAATAATTTATTTAAATCTTGACAAAATATTTTTTATTTCCAAATCATAACTTTATAATAGGTTAAAACCATGTTATCTAAAATGGTAAATCCAAATTAGTTAGTATTCATGTAAAACACATCCATAGAAATTATACTAATTTTACTCGACATCAATTTCCGTATTCAACATTTACTATCCGTCGAATAGCGGTGAAATCACCTTTTAAATTCATATGGATAGCATGGATTCCCTCCTTAAAATTTAATACCAAGTATAATAATATTATTTCCATACAATCCAAGTTGTGTTAAATTTGGAAAAATTAAATCTTTTATACTTGCCTCGTTTTCGACATTTCGACCTTATATATTCCTCGCCCAGGAAAGAGGCCAGGTGAGCGAGGACACTGGTTTCTCCTGAACATCTCCTTAGTTTAGGAACCTCACATCTGGACCTCATGAATAGAAAAATCCAGTCTATTCATCGGCTTTTAGAGCCAAGATTAAATCACTTAATTATAACAGCTTTTGTTTAAATCATTTATTTTAACTTTTTAAAATAAATTATAAAACCTCCATATTATCTTTAAATACTTAATTATTTATTTGAAAACATTTATAAAAGATTTGGGAAAGAATACTTAAGTTTATGGCCATATTTCAAGTTATTAAAATTGCTGCAAAAAGTGCTGCGTATAATGCTGCGAACAGTGTTTTCAAAGCTTATTTGATCGAAACAACTTTTCTATCATTTAGAAATCCATTTTTTTAACTCAAATATCTTTTTAAACATTTTAAAATATTTATAGAATTTATTCCATATTTCTTAAAGAATTAAAAATATCAGTTTTAAAGAATTTGTCACTTTGGTTTCCGAACTACCAAAGTGCGACTATTTTGAAAACTTGTTTTGCTCATATTTCAAAGTCTACTAAACCAAATCTAGATCTTTTTTTAAAGACTATGATTATAAGAGTTCGGAAAATTCTTATTTTAAAGAATTCCGGCTCCGAATCCATCGTATAAATTGATTTAACTTTTACGGCGCGAAATCGCGAATTGCTGTTACGCGATGCATCTATTTTTGACTCAATTTTCATAACTTGTCAAAACTATGACAAAATAGATTTTAGTATATATAAAACAAATATAAACCATTTTAAAACATTTTAAAGAGGTTTAACAATCTCATATACACCATTTCATTATTTAAAGGAAAGCGATTTCCTTTGTGATATTCGACGTGTATTAAACATGAATTGTTTGCATAATTTAAACAACTATATTGAGCAACCAAACTTGATGATCAAAGCATAGTAAACATCCATGGCAAACTTATCACATCATCATTATCATATATGTATGTATATATATATATGAAGTTTTATAGAGTTTTCTCACCTTTATTGGATATCAAACTTAGGAAAACGGACTATAGCTTCGCTATGATCGAATCAAATCCTATGGAATCAAGCCCAAGACCTTGCAAAAGCACGCCTAGCTTAGAAGGAGGCAGAGTGCTCGGCCAAAGTGATGGAAGGTAGTGGCCGTGAGTTTGGAAGTTGGAGAGGAGGTGTTTGATTTGGTTTTGGAGGTGGATTGACATGGTATATACATGTGTATATATTTTACTTTATTTTAGAATATTTTGCCATAGCTTTGCTACATTTTTTCTATGAACTATAAGCCATTAATGAGCTTCAAAAAGCGGAAGAAGAAGATTATTGTGTGAATGAATGTGTGAATGTAGGTGGGTATTTATAGGAAAGTTTTGCACAAAAAAAATATCATGATATTATCTCTTTACCTAAGCATGCTTGCATCACCATTCCATCTCATTCCCTCCCATCATCTTTTGGCTGACCATGAAGCCTACTCCCTCCTCCATGTGTTTGGCTTGTAATGTGATGTGGTGCTTTGTTTTTATCTCTTGTTTACACATAAGGAGCTTGTATATATACATATGTGTTTGGATATTTTCTTTGCTTGATTTGACTAATTCCTAAACTTAATTAAATGTATATGTGTTCATGTATGTGAATATGTATCACAATGTTTTATTGATTTGTTTACAACTTTTATACGTTAAACCGTTACGAATTCCGATTCCAATCTTTGGTCATATTTTTACTTCTTAATTGATTTTCATATAAATGCAAACAAAATTTGAAAAATAATTTCTTATCATTATTAATTAATTATAATGATCTCATTTGAATTATAAAAATCCATATTAAATAATTGTTTATAAAAAGCGCTATTATATCGATAAAGCGATATCAATTTTCCTTTATATTTTCAAATCAAGTGTATACCTTTACAAACTAATATAAATGATTTATTATCACTATATAACTAATTAAAATGATTTATTATTATTTTAAAAAAAATTGAATAATTATAATAATCATTAAATCAATAAATCTTAATTAAATTCAAAAGTCAATTATTAAATATGATGACATTATTGATGATGTCATAAAAACATTTTATTACCAAAAATAAAAAAATAATTTTATTTCATATTCTTGTTTATATGGATAAAAAAGTGTATGTATCCAGGCTCGTGCACCCAAATACTAAGAAAATCTCCTTTCTATTAAAAATCAATTTATCGATGAAAATTTGTATCCGAAGCACGTGCTTTATTTATAAAACTATATTCCACAATTATATTTTAAAACAAGTTTCTTATCAAAATTTTAGGGTTAAAATCTTTATAGTTGGTGTTATAAGACCTTATATTTGAATATTTCAAAAATTAAATATCATTTATGAAAGTGATAAATTTGCAAGTTGTTACAGACTCCCCTCCTTAAAAGAATTTCGTCCTCGAAATTACAATGTAAAAACTGATGGTACTTTATTCAAAATAAATATTGAAATTTCAAATATAAACTTGTTCTTATATTTACAGATTATTTGTATGTACCATCTTATTTGATCTTAAATACGAATATACCACTTTGCTTCAGAACTAGTATTGATCCCCCGATCCTATGGTGCGGATTCTGGTTAGGCTTAGAAACTTCTATTTGCCTTGCATTGATCTCGACTATGATAGAAAATGTAAGGATCTGACCACAAACCCTCATCAATGTTTACCATCAAGAATCGAGTGATAAATCCTTTTTCGGACCGGTGTAAATACCTCTAAGTTCTGTACTCGAATCTTAGATCAAACAGTTATGCGAATAAAATGATCTATGTATAACTTACGTATTTATTCCATCAATTTATGAACCATTTCATAAAACTATTTCTTAAGTTTATTACACCCTCTGCACACAACTTATGTTTAATTAACACTTTTAAGTTTCATAACCACTCATTTCACACTAATCCATTATTGGATTACCTCTTACAACATTACTTAAGTGTATAAATAGTTCACGAATTAAGTATATATTTGTATAATACTCCATTACATCTTAAGAGTATATATACATCCCAAATTTCAGATTGGTTTTACTTATATTAGGGTGTTTGACAAATTTGAAACTTGTTGTAATTTATTATCATCTCAAATTCGAAAGTTATAAAACTTATCTCTTATATTTTTATTCTAAAATACTTCCAAATAATATTAATATTATTTTCTCCATTTTGAAGAACAATTTTCAAAATTACCAGGATTTAAATTCTCAAATCCTCAACTTTTAAATCCTTTTTATTTATAAATCACATTTATAAATTATACTTATATAGTTTTATTTACTCAAAGCATTTCAAAATTGTTTATCTTTTATATTTTCAAAATTTCTTAGTTCTGAATTAGATGTGATTTGGAAATTTCCGATTGTCCAAAATCACCGAAAATTCCATTTTATTTTGTCAATTATTGATCCAAATTATCTTCGATTTAACACTTTTATAAAGTTGTTTATAATTACTAATCAATTTATCAATTGATGATTCTAATCTTTTAACTTAAAATTTTTTATAGATCGAGGAACTCTAAATGGATACCAGGGAACTGGGACTACCAATAGTATCATATATCCCTTTGACCAGAAGGGTAATACTTAAGAGAAGTGTTTACCATCCGAACATATCTCCTGCCCATTTTTATTTACTTCCGAGCCACTCGAACTGGTCATCATAAGATTCTTCTTTTCAATTCCTTTATTTATAAAACTTGATTTATACATTCATTTCTTAGGATCATCTTATTTTTACATTTTTAGGCTCGTAAGTATTTATCTTAAATAAATTTCTTAACTTTAAACCAATATTATTACCAAACACCGTATAGTCAAATCATGAAACTTAATTCATTAGTTGTTCGTGTTTTATTTAAATCAATGAATCGATGATAAAAACTGAATATTATTATTCCCTTAATTGCAAACTCACACTATAAATAACTATATCTTTTGAAATATATTCCTTTATATTCAAAATATAATCCTAGGTAAAATTATTTCATTTACCAAATTTTAAAAACAAAAATCATTTTTTATATAACATTAACAAATACGTGCTCACATATAATATGCTCAAACTCATTCTAGGGTATCACTTACCCTATCTCTAATGAGTTACTCATCCTAGGATATTACCAACTTGATCTCTGATGAGACACAACCCAAACAGGCTTAGGTGTTCGCTCAACCTAAGCTCTGATACCATTATAACAACCCACAATTTCATACAGTTTAAGTTGACAATAAACCACACATGTCCAACTTAATTTGAATAAAAAGGTCGATAGTTATGGGGAAAAGAAAATAAAGACATAGAACAGAATCTTACACGATGGAATAACATATATTATTTCAACATATAATCTTTACATTTGAAATTTTTTAAATACATTTATCAGAGTTTAACTTAACAACAACATGAACAGTTATAAATCTTTGTCCTTACAAATGCGGAATACAATAGTACATAAGTATGGTGGAAATGGATAACAATCTTCAAAAGAGTCTTCTAGCTCTATAATTCGAGCTCTTTCAGAATGCTCCAAACTAAACCTGACTACTAGGCTGCCCGGAAAAATAGGGCACCCAGAGTTTAAGGGAAAGAAAATAAACTCCAGGTCAGTCATGGGACTGTTGTGAGAAACTCAAAATATGAGTATTTGAAGACAAAGGGTATCTCAAAAGACCACACCGCACATAAACATGGAATGGGTTTTTACCTTATGATAACCAAATCATTTCTACGTAAAATCCAGTGATATTATTATTAATGACATTCTTTGAAAACCTTTCAAATAAACATATCCATATAGCTGAAATTGTTACATTGGTTAAATTTGAAGGCATGCTAATTTCGAAGGCACTTATTGGAGAATTGATTTCTAGTGAATAGCAAGGTAAGGGACTACCTTCCGTACAATTCATTTCTAGAGAAATGTACTAAGTCTACTAATAGATGGTCCTCTGTGAATTAAGACTGGCCTACCCGAGACCAATAGATGGTATGGATAGCACCGAATATGATATCACCTCGGCCGTCCAGACCTCTTCGAGATGTCTCATTGCATACACCACAAAATTTATACCCGACATTATAACGGGTAGAAATAAATAAATCTAGAAAGGTGATATCATACCCTAATCGTTACGAACCACTTAGCCTTAAAGCAACCCTTGTTTCACAATTCCCCGGGTGTGAGGATTGAGGTAACGTTTACCTTTCTTAGAATATTTTCACTTAAAATGCCATATTGTCATTTCCAACAACACACTATTAATTTCAACAAAAATACAACCTCTAAGCTTGTATGTCTCAGAGAAGGGTGTTAAGTATAAGAGGGGTTACCTCCTACACCCCAACAGATGTATGTTTGTAGAAATCAATGGACTATGATCTTAGAAATGCTATGTCAAACATCCATCCATACAAGTTGTCCAGGAATAGGACAAACCGAAGGCACTCTTCTACCACATCCTGTTGGGCATTACCCTTAGGATTAGTAGTGAGTATTCCTTGCATACGAAGACCCCAAAACAAAGGGACCACTACTATTTATTTATCTCGGGAGCTACTCCGAAATTATCAACTAGCAGTACGAAGATCCCCGCCTTCAAATTCATTATCTTTAACATGTCTTCACTTTCGAACTCGTAAATTGGTTCGAAGTGGTTTTCGGATAGGTATTTGCACAAATCTAAACCTGGTTCCTCCAAACCAATCATCGATAAAAAGATGTTAAGTACATAGGTGATTAATATTGCATTAATTAGTATCTTTTTATCCAAAATATCTTCTTAGAGATATATATCTTTTTAAAACCATTTCCTTTCAGTATACACGGGATCATTAAACCTCATTTATCAAATCTTTGTTTAATTAAAACCTTTTTAAATCTTGGAGTAATTCTAAATCATTTCATCCTTTACTTAGGAAAATATCTCCAAATCATTTATTTAAATATTAACAAAGATTTCTTATTTCGAAATCACAACTTTTAAACGGGTCAAAAACAATGTTATTTAAGACATCGTTTACTATAAACCCAAAACAATTAATTTTAAGTAAAAGAATCCATAGGAATTAAAATAATTCCAAATCATTTATTTAAATCTTGACAAAATATTTCTTATTTCCAAATCATTTATTTAAATCTTGACAAAATATTTCTTATTTCCAAATCATAACTTTTTAATAAGTTGAAACCATGTTATCTAAGATGGTAAATCCAAGTTAGTTAGTATTCGAGTAGAACAGATCCATAGAAATTATACTAATTTTACTCGACATCAATTTTCGTATTCAACCTTTGCTATCTACCGAATAGCGGTGGAATCACCTTTTAAATTCACATAGATAGTATGGGTTCCCTCTACGAAATTTAATACCAAGTATAAGAAGATTATTCCTATGCAATCCAAGTTGTATTAAATTTGAAAATTTTAAATCTTTTATACTTGCCTCGTTTCTGACATTTCAACCTTATCTATTCCTCGCCCAGAAAAGAGGCTAGGTACACCAGGGCACTGGTTATTTCTGAACATCTCCTTAGTTTAAGAATCTCATATCCGGATCTCACGAATAGAAAATTCCAGTCTACTCATCGGCTTTCAAAGCCAAGATTAAATCACTTAATTATAACAGCTTTTCTTTAACTCATTTATTTAAACTCTTTAAAGTAAATTATAAAACCTCCACTTTATCTTTAAAAAATTTAATTGTTTATTTGAAAACATTTATAAAGGATTTTGGAATACTTAAGTTTAAAGCCATATTTCAAAAGCTATTAAAAGTGCCGCGAATAGTGCTATTAATAGTGTTTTCAAAGCTTATCTGATCAAAACAATTTTTCCATCATTTAGAAATTCATTTTTATAACTCAAATCTCTTTTAAAATATTTTAAAATATTTATAGGAATTATTCCATATTTTTAAAGAACTAAAAATATCGATTATAAAGAATTTGTCGCTTTGGTTTTCGTACTGCCAAAGCGCAACTATTTTGAAAACTTGTTTTGCTCATATTTCAAAATCTACTAAACGACATCTCGATCTTTTTCTTTTGTTTGGAAACTATGATTATAAGAGTTCAGAAACTTCTTATTTCAAAGAATTCCAACTCCGAATCCATCGTATAAATGGATTTAACTTTCTACGGCGCGAAATTGCAAACTACCGCTACGTGACGCGTCTATTTTTGATTCAATTTTCATGGCTTATCAAAACTTCACCAAATCGAATTTTAATGTTTATAAAACATTTTTAAACCATTTTAAGGAGGTTTAACAATCTCATATACACCATTTCATTATTTAAAGGAAAGTGATTTCCTTTGTGATATTCGACGTGTATTAAACGTGAATTGTTTACACAATTTAAACAACTATATTAAGCAACCAAACTTGATGATTAAAGCATAGTAAACATCCATGGAAAACGTATCACATCATCATTGTCATACACACACACACACACACACACACACATATATATATATATATATATATATATATATGAAGTTTTATAGAGTTTTCTCACCTTTATTGGATATCAAACTTAGAAAAATGGACTATAGCTTCGCTATGATCGAATCAAAGCTTATATAATCGAGCCTAGGACCTTTGGAAAGCTCGGCCTAGCTTGGAAGGAGGTGGAGTGCTCAACCAAAGTGATAAAGGGCGGTGGCCGTGAGTTTGGAAGGTGGAGAGGAGGCGTTTGATTTGGTTTTGGAGGTGGATTGACATGGTATATACATGTGTATATATTTTACTTTATTTTGGAATATTTTTCCATAGCTTTGCTACATTTTTTCTATGAACTAGAAACTATTAATGAGCTTCAAGAAGAGGAAGAAGAAGGAGAGAATTGTGTGAACGAATGTGTGAATGTAGGTGGGTATTTATAGGAAATTTTTGCACCAAAAATATCATGATATTATCTCCTTATCTAAGCATGCTTGCATCACCATTCCACCTCATTCCCTCTCATCATCTTTCGATCGACCATGAAGCCCACTCCCCTTCCATGTGTTTGGCTTGTGATGTGATGTGGTGCTTCGTTTTTATCTCTTGTTTACACATAAGGAGCTTGTATATATACATATGTGTTTGGATATTTTCTTTGCTTGATTTGACTAATTCCGAAACATAATTAAATGTATAATGTATGCATTTGTATATGTGTTCATGTATGTGTATATGTATCACAACGTTGTATTGATTTATTTACAACTTCTATACGTTAAACTGTTACGAATTCCAAATCCGATCTCCGGTCATATTTTTACTTCTTAATTGAATTCCATATAAATGTAAACAAAATTTCAAAAATAATTTTTTATCACTATTAGTTAATTAGAATGATCTCATTGTATTATAAAACCATAAAAATCCATATTAAATAATTCTTTAAAGAAAGTGCTATTATATCAATAAAGCGATATCAATTTTCCTTTATATTTTCAAATCAAGTGTATATCCTTACAAAACTAATATAAATGATTTATTATCACTATATAACTAATTAAAATGATTTATTATCATTTTAAAAACAATTATTTTAATAATTATAATAATTAAATCTTAATTTAAATTCATAACTCAATTATTAAATATGATGACATTATTGATGATGTCAAAAATACATTTTATTCCCAAAATAAAATAAATAATTTTATTTCATATTCTTGTTTAAAAAGATAAATAAGTGTATGTATCCAGACTCGTGCACTCAAATACTGAGAAAATCTCCTTTCTATTGAAAATGATGAAAATTTGTGTATAAAGCACGTGCTTTATTTATGAAACTATATTCCACAATTATATTTTAAAACAAGTTTCTTATCAAAATTTTAGGGTTTAAATCTTTATAGTTGGTGTTATAAAACCTTGTATTTGAATATTTCAAAATTAAATATCAATTATCAAAGTGATAAATTTATGGGTCGTTACACAACGGAACGGTTAATTATAATATAATAATAGTACATGAGGTTACTCCTTAACATGGAGTTATCAGAGTTACAACAAAAATACTACCATTATTTTAGGCAGTTATAACAACCTGCCTTTACACTTGCTGATACAAAATACACATACATAAATAAACATAATAGTGGAAATAGATAGCTAGATAGATAAGAAACCTCCTGCTCATCCATCATCTTCAAAAGAGCCCAAAGAGACCTGCTACTCTCGGACTACTCAAATATAAATGAGTACCCGATAGTTTAGGGAAAGTAAAAAACTTGGATCAGGCAATAAGTCCGGTATGAGTAAAACTCTATATAAAGGGTGAAAATAAACAACAATATGTAAGACCATGCCGCCAAATGTAGAACGGGTTTCCCCTCACAAGAACAGCATCCAACCACAAATAATGGATACAACTAATTAAACATCGCGAGTGCGCAAGGCACTTCCCAATGCAATTAAGAAATAAATAAATTCAATGGTTTGAATCAAAAACAGGGAAAGAGAAATTTTCCAACAATGACTAGGAGGGTGGGCCCCCAACCGAAAGTATACATCTAGAATATACTTGAGAACTACGATGGCTCTTAGAAACCTCCAAGTCGGACCCCGCCAACCTTATCGAGAATCCGAATATTTCACATCTCAATGCTCATATGACCGAAACCAATCTATAGTAGATGTGATAATACCCTAATAGGAGCAACCCCACATAACTTGGTCCTCATTCGCTCTTTTGTTTTAGTCATTTCCGACAAAAGATGTCAATGCTTAAATGAGCAAAAAATCGTCTTAGATTAACGATACAACAAGATGATAGCAGAATCGATAGTCGGTAAATCAACTATTTGAAATAATTAAAACGATCATATATGAAAATTAAATCCCATACCATTACTAGTGCTCGTTGATTTCAAACTTGTACTATCTCTCGGTTAAAAATGAAGTCGGACAAGTGAAGGTAGTGTTACATTTAAGCTTTGCCTTGACGACATTTTTAACCTTCGAGATAGAAATGAGTTTCTATACCTCGACGTTTAGTGCTAAGAGTATGACTAAATCCTTTCTATATAAGCAATATAGTTTATGGAAATTAAGTTTCTTATCTTTTCCATAACCGAACCAAACTTTTAAATCCGAACTTGTGCTTAGATCTTACATCACAAATATTAATTTTAAACAGCATTACTAAAAATGATTAATTAACTTTAAACATGATTAATTACTTCTATTTAAAATAATTAATTAACTTTAAGCATGATTAATTGCTTTGAACATCATTATTTAAAATAATTAATTAACTTTAATCATCATTATTGAAATGATTAATTAACATTAAAACATCATTATTAAAATGATTAATTAACATTAAAACATCATTATTAAAATGATTAATTAACATTAAAACATTATTATTAAAATGATTAATTAACCTTAAACATCATTATTAAAAATGATTATTTAACCTTTAAAAAATCATTATTAAAATGATTAATTAACTTTAAAACATCATTATTAAAATGATTAATTATCCTTAATCATTATCAAAATGATTGATTAAATTTAAACTTCATTATTAAAATGATTAATTAAACTTAAACATCATTATTAAAAATGATTAAATAATTTTAAGCATCATCATTAGAATGATTAACCAAATTTTTGTTTTGTAAAAACCCAAGCATACAAGAGATCAACAAAAAGGTTTTCAAACGAGATGATCTTCTCAAAGTGGCATATAGCAATGGTCACTATACAGACACTTCCATAAAACATTTTATATGTCATATATTCATCCAAACATCTCATAAACATAAGCATAGTGTAGCGATCCTCAACTCGGCCTTCGCAAAATCGGCACTCGTACTTCACTTGTACTCAAAATGCCGCAGATTCAAACGCCGAATCTGGCTCATCGGAGCTTATAACACCATTAAGTATAACAACACAGCGGAAGAAAGAAATAGATGATATCATATACAACTCCAATGAATACAATATCCAGAATGATATACAACAATGATATCAATAATACACAGCAATATCAGAGATATGATACAATGCTACATCGGAAATAACAACAATGGAAGAGATCACTCCAAATGATCTACAAAAGAGAATGACTCCAACAATTCCAACATCAAGCTTGAAACACCAACACGATGCACCAAGATAAGCAGGTGCAGTCATCAACTCCGATGAAGTGAATTAGCTCCAGATAATCTACTAAACCTGACTATCTGAAAAACCCAACTCTAGACTGCCCGTGTGGAAAATTGTGGGCACCCAAAGTTTAGGAAAGGAACAATAAACTCCGAGTCAGTCATGGGACTGGTGTGAGTTAACAAAAACAGTTTATCTTTAAACAAACAACAAAGAATTTTCAACATTGAAACCCGCAATGCTTTTGAAAAATGAAACTACCATAAGACCTCCCACCACACACACAATGCAATCGCAGACTTGGAGGAGATTTCTTCTTATGATAGTCAAACATGCTTAATACGCAAAATCCTTTTGATATTATTAATAGTGTATAGTGGAAAACATTTTGAAAATACAATATTAATCTTAGCCAGCATAGGTACCATTATATTATGCCTGCTATAGCTGCCGCCTGAGGAGACAGGTTATACAACTGCAATCGTAAAGGGCTCGTATTGTTTCTTTGGATTTTCCAAAAATGGTCAGGCTAAGGAACTTCCTACTGCCATATGGGTACGCCTCTGGATGGACGTCCCGAGAACTAACTAGTTCTCTGCCAACACAAGGCCGGGTTACCTCTTACACTAGGTAACTACTACACGAATATGGCACCCCCCGGTCCTTTGGGACCTTTATCCGAGGGCCCTCGATCACATAGCAACAATCACACAGTAAATGAGATTGGAGCAACCACATAGGTAAATATCAGGGCTCCATACCATAATATCATCTTTTTCCAAAAGGAAATGACATACCCTAAAGGGAGCGACCCTCATAACCTTGCCGCATCTTTCCTGTTTCGACCATTTCCGGTTTGTGAGGTCCGATGAGGTATCGTCCACAAAGCTATGCTTTACACGAAAGCCATGCTTTGATCACAAATGATCAGCAACACACAGCAACACTTAGCATGCCACACTACCAAATTGGGAGTATATCACTGATAACCTTCAACTACATAACCTCTAAGATCGTAAGTCTCAGAGAAGGGTGTTAAGCTAAGAGAATAAATCTCCGCCACCAAACAGAAATGTATTTGAAAGAAATCAGCTTTATATCTCAAAGTGTAGTGTCAGACATACAACCATACAAGCTTGTTCCGGGTTCGAACAGAACCGAAGGCACTTCCAAAGAAGCCCTTGCAATCCGAGTATTCACAATCCCGATCGAACTTCCCATCACTTAGGGAATCTCTATACCGGGGAAATTCGGTGCAGAGACAATCTATAGGTTATCCTATCGTTTTCACAAATACCCAGTCTTCAACACCGGTTTTCAAATGCTATCCATTTACGTCGTATCACTATTCGGAATGGGTTGACACAAAGTGCTCTCCCGGCTAAACCGAATAGTGAGCGCTATATTTAAAACATATAGATAATGGATCCTCAATTAAGTCACAACTTTAAAACCCAAAACTTCTCTTTCAAATGGTTTAAACAAATTACCATTTTAATCTTTTACAAAAAGATTCATCTCACAAAGTTCACCCAGTTTCACAAAGATCTATTCATAGATTTTCAAATCGATTTCCATTTCAATTGGATTAACTAGTTAAATCTTTAAATCAAAGATTTAACTGATAGCTTTTAAAACACGTTTCCAAAGATTTATTCATAACTTGAAAAACCATTTTCAATTCAAACTTGAAATTCCTTTAATTCAAATTGGAAATCCATTTCTTATATGAGAGCTTTTATCAGTTGAAAACAATTAGTTTCCAAAATCATTGAATTCAATTTTAAATATTGAATTCAAATTTAAATCAAATTATTAAATATCAAGTTTTATTAAGTTATTTAAAAATAACTTTTATTTTTGAAACTCATTTGCAAAGCTCTCAATTCAAATTCCAAAACTATTTGGATTCACAAATTCAACCTTTGAAAATTGTCAACAATCTATGACTTAACCGATTTCCTCGTGAAATCCATATTTGTGTGTGTAAAAGTGTGGTCCAGGGGTTTCACACACAATAGTGCAACATCATTCAATCTTCACATATCAGAACACAGAAATATAGTTGATAAGCGGTATAACTATAACGCTTATCTTTTATTCACAGATTTACAGATAATATACAAATGTATCACAAATAAATGAATAAATTATACACAGCTCAATCCATAGAAAAATATATCACAGATCAGATAGGACAATCAATTCAAGGCATCTCATACAATACAATCATTCATAAGTAAGGTCAAGCATTCAATAATCATTTATAAGCAGGATTATATAGTTGTTTAATCCTAATTAATTCAATTTATTTCCAATTTAAATTAATTACTTATGAATTAATTATCCAATACTAATAAATTAATTACAAGTCATTTGATATGAATTAATTAATCAATTCCCTTAATTAATTAAATTATTCTTAATTGATCATAGTTAATTTCATTTATAAATTAATCTTTATTTGATTAATTATCCTTAATAAGTAATTATCCTTAATTACTTAATTAACTCTAACCATAAATTAATTTCTTTTAATTAAATAATTATCTCAAATCATTATCATTAGTTAATTAATCTCTAACTTAAACTAATTAATCTCACATTAATTACCTTAATTAATTCATCACATGATCCTTGGATTAATTATTGATTAATCACTTGATTAATCAACTTTAATCATTAGTTAATATTTAATTAATAATTCTAGTTACCAATTAATAAATTTTTAAACCTTAAATTACTTATTTAATTAATCCATTAAATGAATAAATTATTCATTTTGATTAACTGAATAATTAATGAGTTATAAATCAATAAATCTTCATTAAATTTAAGGTGAAACTCATTCTTATATTTACAAATATGTTTGAAAACTTTTATTCTCAACTCACCTTTTAAATTATACTTAAACACTTTAAAGTTGATGAAACAATTTAAATTTAAAATTTATTTAACTCCAAACTGAGATTCGAATTAAATTTGATTCCAGAATTAAAACTTTTGTTTAAATCTTTATTTTTCATTCAAATTCTTTTTTAATTCAAACCATTTCTAAAAATATACTTTAAACATTCAAGTTGTTTAAAACAATTTAAATTTTTAAAGCTTCTTTTCATTTTAAAACTGGAATACATATTCAAATCTGAATTTAGATTAAACTTAGATTTAAAACTTTCTTACATTTTAAATTCATTTTTTTTCTTTATTTAAAACAGAACAAATAGGTTTCTGTAAAACCTGTTATATCAGTTTAACCCGAGCCACCCTCAAATTCCTTCGAGCCAGACTCCTCCTGACTTCGAGTAAAACTTCAAATGACTTCGAGACAAACCCGAGTACCCTATCTTCTTCCCCAACCTTTCAACAACCCAAAAACCCAAATGCACACGTGCACGTGCACAAGGATTCCGGCCACCACCGATCGATGCTACGATCATCAACACGTCGACGATGATCTCGTCGACAAACCCGAGCACCCAGAAGACCCATCATCTTCACCGATCACAATCGAGTAACTCGATCGCATACTGGAACTAAAAACGATCGACAAAACTCCTTGCCAACGACGAACTCCTTCACCAGAACTCACGTCTCTCCGACCAGAGCAAGGTCGCCGACCCACGCGACGTTCCCACCCCTCGCGATCACCTCCGGCTTATCCACGTCGACAAAATCGACTCGAGAACAACGTCATCCCAACAGGCCGATAAAACCCTACTTCACCCAATTCCGACCGCCACAGCCATTAGTAAAATACCAAAGTATTTTTCCTAAGACTCTTGACACCCCGGCCATCTCCATGCCAAACCCCGCGCTCCCATACGTCGCCGATCAACGGTAATTAACCAGAAACCCAAATTCGACCAACCCAGACTATCTCGGCAACCACTTGCCTAAAATTTTGGATAATCACACTAAAATTCATGATTTGGTACTTTGATTCAAATTATATAAACAGAAACTTAAATTAGCTTGATTGATTTTTTACAAATAATAAGATTATCACTGATATTTGCTATTCCAGGCTAATTGCTAAATATAAATTTTTGAAACAATTTTTGTAATGTAAATTACACTGTTAGAATCATATTATCTTTACAAATCCTAACCTATAATTCAATGTATAGGAAGCTATGAATTTTTTCAAAAAAATTTGAATCTGGCATAAGAACAGAGAACATGTCTGTATAGATTTCAAATATTTCACAGGCATCACACTATATACAAATACATTCACATCTATGCATTTATATAGACATAATATACTATATTACTTTAACAAGTATCAAGCATAAGATCAGCTTTAATCTGTTTTTAAAAGAAATTTACTCACAGTGTTTTGAAGAAAGAACAGAGCTTCAAGTTGAAACAGGCTTGAAAATTTGCAAGTTGAAGGCTTTTCTTGATCTCTGGTTTATATGAATTTGTGTTGTTGTTTTTAAGTTTAAGCTTGTTTGAGTTTAAATGATATTTACTTTAGTTTTTTCTCAGTTTAGAATGATCTAAACTGAGGTGAGAAGAATTGATGGATATATAGAAATGAAGTTTACAGGTGATTGGTTTTGTACAGGGTAATATATATATTTTTTGTACAAGTGATATTTTTTTCTAGTACAATATTTTTGTATTTGTTCAGGGATATTTCTTGCTTTGTGCGGCTGATGAGATTTATCTTGTGTACTAAAGATGATGGCATTAATTACCATTGTACACATCTACATACTTATCTCTTTTTTTTCGTATGAACATATATCTTCTTTTGCAAGCTATTACATATATATGTTTTTGTTTGTTTGGTTTCATACTTATCCATATTTGTATGTATTTTACTTGTTTCACATTTGAGTGTATTTCCTTTTTTTTTCTTTAGTAATATTGCTAAATAAATTTCTATTTTAATTTGTTATTAAGATTTTATTTAAGTGTATTACTTTATATTTTGTGATTTATCTTATATATTTACTTTTATTCATTTCTATTTTTATTTCTAGCTTAAACTATCAATTCCAAATTTAACTTTAATACTAATTTAATTTAAAATCATTTATTTTTATATTTTAATATTTATTTTCCTCAAACCATTTATTTGAGATTTTAAACTCAAATTCAATATATATACGTATATATATATATAATATTTCAAATTTCCTCATATATCACGTATACATATACATTCACATATATACATATATATATATAATATTTAAATTTTAAATGATTTAACATAGAATTTATTTGAACTCGGGGAAACTCGCATCAATTTACAAATTAATTTTATGATTTTAATTCAAAAATTAAATTAATTATCAATTTAAATATTTAAAAAATCCGGGATCGTTACACATAGATACACTCAAATGTAAAAAACATTCTAAATGCAAGGTAAAACTAGTCACTTTATAACTTATTTACTTCGAGATGGGTCGTAGCGACCTATTCGCTACGAACACTTCAACTTCATTTTTAAGTCCCCTCCAAACATCCTATGTGACATCCGCTTTCAAGCGAAAACCAAATCAAACAATATTATTCCAAAATTATAATATAATCAACCAATGAACTAATATTGTTATCACAAATGATAAAATTTAAATCTTTGGTTTTAAAAATGAGATGTATTCACCGAAACAAGCTCAAACTTTAACCAAACCACCACAACTATTCAATCGATAAACGGGTCTAGCTTCTCCTTCAAAAACTTGACCCTAAGACCTAGGGAAGGACTTTTATTTTCAGCTTAGGGGATATTAGGCTCGGCTAGGGAAGAAAATGAAGCCTTGGGTCTTGTTTTGGTTGGATTAGTGATGATGGAGAAGAATAGAAGTGATTTAAGGACTAGTTTAAGTGTTTTAAAGAGAAAAGAAGGAATTTTTAGATTTGAAAACTTTGAGAAGCCAAGGACATGGAGAAGGGAGCTTAGAAAAAGAAGATAAGGGTTTGAAAATGAAGGAAGTGAAATAAAATGGGAAATGGAAAATATGAATTATTTATATATAAATTGAATATGTGAAATGACTAAAATGGCGTTGGTACTTACAAGGTACTATACCCTCCATATTTTGATGCCACATCACTACCTCTTACCCCTTTGGATATGCCACCTATCACCCGCCCCATCTCATCACATCACTTCATCACTTTCTCATGATTTGATGTTACCTTTTACATTTTCTTTTTTTAAAGAAAAGTCAAACTTACTTTATTTACTTAAGTAAATAATTTTAACATATTAACTCAAATCATTTCCTTATAATGAAAAGTTGAAAATCCGAGAAACGATTTTTGGTCACATTTTCGATTTTTCTCCGAAATAATTATTTTTGTAACCAAATTTGAAAACTTTACCATCATTAATTTTTATTAAAGAGAGGTTTATTTGAGTTATAAAATCCATTATTTAAATATTTAAGAATATATTAAATATTCAAATTCAAAATGATTAAATTACAGGTCGTTACAAGATTCTCTTTGATCTTACTTAAAATGGATGTAAGTTGAACTTGACATTTTAGTTAAAGTGCAACTACGTGATTGTATAAGCATACATCAGCATAAGTACTATCCTTAAGGTGAATTTAATACTACTTAAGCTTGTTAATTCACACTTATGAAAACGTTTAGCACCGTAATTGCTTCATAATTAGTTTGATGTTGTGAGACGAAAAATCTCACTAACATTTACTTTTAAATCCCACTTCTACATACACACACACAGATATATATATATATATATATGTGTGTGTGTGTGTGTGTGTGTGTTTTATAAGATTCCATGTTCACAATTATACGTTGTTCAATTATAAAATGTTAAATTTGTAATTTTACACATATACATATATATTATATATTGAAAATTAGTTCTTTATTGATGACATATAAAGAACATTGTTGGTTTTGTCTACTTAAAAAAACCTTACCAGAGTAGTAAGGAAAAACAGTGTAATAACCGAACAATAGTTACAGTTTAAACATTTGTTATATTTTCATATATATCATATATTTATATATATATATATATATATATATGGAAATATATATGTGTTCCCTTAATTCAAATTTATAAAACAGATCTTATGTAATTATGTAACTTTCAATCACAAACCTTACTTTAATAGATACCAAATTCATTAATATTAATTTTGGATTTTAATTACAAAAAAATATCTATTGCTATTTATATACACACACACAATCAATATATTGGAGGACAAAAGACATATATAAAGAGGAAATGAATCCGTTGTGGTGTAAATCCTAGCACCTACATATGTTTCCATTAACTATGTACACTTCTTATCTATAACACATGCACTTTGCACGAACAAGTATATTTAATATACTTGTAAACAAAAAGAAAAAAAAACTTTTAAACATATTTGAATAAAATAAATGCTTTTATTTAAAATTAATTTTAGATTGAATCTAAATATCTTTAGACTTCATGGGCTTAACTAAGACCAAAATGGAAAGAAAATTTTAAAATCTACCCATTCCACCCACTTTCAACTTGTTTGGTGTCATTAGTATGGAGGCTCTATGTGCTAAAAAACCTCAAGAATATTCTTTGAATAGTAGTGCATGCATTATATATGTATGAACTTTTGTACACGTGCAAATGAGATTTCTACCGAGCTTCAAGAAAACCGTCCATATGATTCCAAAAGTTCATTGGCCATTCTGCTCATTTTATTTCTTTATCGTGTAACTTTCATGTAAATTCGAACAAGAGCTCGACGAGACTCCTTTAGACCTTTATTCACACGTTATCGGATTGTTTAGACCAGTGGATGGCCGAATTCAAATAATTTCTCTACCATTGGTCTTATAGTGATTAACTCTTCTTAAAAAGTAATTGTATTTGTCAGAATTTCATAATGCCCAACGGTGCGCATGCCCCGTGTTTACTATAGCTTTTTCTTTAATAATCACTAGTGTAAATTTACTTATAACACCTTTTCTTCAAAGTATGCTTAGTATGTTTTCTACAAGAATGAGCATCAACATTGGGTGGATTGGACAACAAAGATTTCATCACCTGGGAAGAATATGTCATCATCGTTGAATCTCAATATTCATCATTGACTAACCAATCGTAGATAGGCACATCGGCCATTTGGCATGGCTCTATCGAGAGGGCTAAGTAGAGAGTCATCGCATAAAGAGTTCTGAATTCTAAATGTGCTTGAGCATTTATATTAATCATTCAATCACAAGTAGATATCATGGTCTCATGGGGTTTTTTATGGTTTACTAATAAGTTTACTTGTATAAACTTAGCGGCGATATCAAAATATCTATATTTGGTTATCAAGTTGTAAACAAAACACCATTATGCACAGTAAATAAAGCATGTAATACATATTTGTACACAATATATACTCTAACTAAATTAGGTTATATCACGTTTACAACTTTACACACGTGTTTCGCAGTGTGTCATGTCCCCGAGTCATTTTTACAATTATCATCATTTCGCACATTAAATGTCGTGAGGTGTGATTCACAGTAATGTGTTATCATGTTGTCCGCCAATCGGGAAATTAGTGTTTAATTTCTCGACGCGTACTACGATCCTATTATTCATACACATCGTAAGTTCCTCCTCTGAAGATCGTGTAGGGGGGCTTATATTTTGAATTCTACTACCGTATTGAGATATCAAAGGGCTAGCTGCAAGCTCAAATGTAAATCCATCCTCTCACATTCTTGTGAGAGGCTTATCACTAAAGTTCGGTGTTTTATCTATTCTCTCTCTATTAGCTATGGGAATTTTTTATTTTAAGTCACAAACGTATCGTTAGACTATCAAGTTCGATCACGCCACACCATGTATCGTTAGAATATCAAATTTCGGTTGCATCTCGTCTTGAGAACTATACACACAATATCTCGTATCGGATGAGGTCTTGGGGGAAATGTATGTTTTTGGGTGTACATCTCGGATTATAAATACATCTCCAGACTATTCTGGAGTAACTTAAGCGCTCAAAATTGACATTTTAAATGTTTTTATGATAATTGTTATCTAAATATAAACCTACTGTCATACAAAATTCGTAAAAGTACAATAATATTATCTCTTTTTGTAGAGGAGGGTGGTTACATGATTGGTTTAATATAGATTAAATGTATTCTACTCATTTGAATATTAAACTAAATAATAATAAAAAAGTCATATATTTTTTCTTACTCGTTAAAAACAAAATTAGAAGACTATTAAGATATCATTAGAGTGCAATTTCTTTTGAACCCACATAATAAGTTAAAAAGTACGTAAATGAAAAAACAACTTTGTATGAAATCTATTATTGAGATTTATCTCAAATTCCGCTTGAGATCTCAATATCTTGGACGAAATGAGTAATAAAATAGGTATAGACAAAATTTAATATCTCGTCTCACTATCGTATCCTTCAAGTTCGAAAATAAGATCTCAAATGAGATCTCGAATGAGATAAACAAGATTTGAAATAATGGTTCTAATCACAGTGTATGCCATACGTATCATTCATTTTGTGGTGTTTTATGTACGGAACATCTCCTATTTGCACCGATAGTTTTACTTTGCATGTTTTATTCTAAATGGTTGACTTTGAGATCCATATACAATTGAAGATAGTTCATGCTAACCAAACTAGTTTAACCGTACAACGGTGGAAAACCGACCGTTTGATGATATGACTTTGAAAAAAAAATTATTGCAATTTTTCATTGATTTTAATCACGCATATAATTTATTATGTTATAAACTTAACGAAAAACAAAAATGTTAAAGAAAATATACAATAGAGAACAATTTACGATAAACAAAAAATGCACAAAAAATGAAAAACTGCACCATTATATTGTCAATACTACATAATAAGAAACAAAAACTGTACCAAAATATGAAAAACTGCACTGTTATATGGTCAATTCTATGAAGAAAAATAAAAGGCTGCACCAGAAAATAGAAGAACTGAACCAGATATTGCACGAAATAGAAAATACTGAAAGGTCCATAATTTTAGGTGAGAAACTCCATAGTCGAGTACAAAAACTACATCAAATAACTGATATAAACTGAACCAGACACTACAAAAACAACAGCACATGAGCATAATCTTGTAGTCCTAAAGCCCTTAAGCACAACCTCTTAATCCTGAAGCAAATGACACAAACTATCAGTTCATGAAAGAATTAAGATGATGAATACATCAGAAAGGAACAAAATGCTTCATTACAGCATGAAAAACATGTATGTATAAAGTAGAATATTAGATATGGTACACATGTACAGTGTTGGCAATTCCTACACCATTCAAGTTATATTTCTGAACGTTGCATTAAACAACCGAACAAAGGTGAGACACGTGCAACTCACAAACAACTAGTAGCATAGTGGATATTTTCAGCACTCACAAAAGGATGCAAAAAAAGGAACTGAAGATATATAGTTCTCTGTAAATATAAATAAATCACTAGTCTACTTAAAGTACAAAATTGCAAAACTTTGATTGGAGAAAAGAAGATATGTCCATATCACGTTGTTAGGCAATTCATTGTGTTGAACTTCTCAAACTTGTGTATAAAGATGCTTATGAAGACCTCCGAAGACTGCTTGTTATATGTGCTGTGTCAATGAAGTCATTGATAATATATACAATTGGAGTAATCAAGTCATATTCTTGCTAACTTCTATTGCCAAAGCCATATCAATTATTGTTAATATGAAGTAATAGTTGGGAATATAAACATTTAAGGTTAGAGGAATGTCTAAAGCATTGACACTTGCTGCCAATGATAACATTCGGATTGTATTTGATTTCTTTGTATATATGAGTGTTGTGGCATGTTCAAATATCAAAGCCGGTTTGGCTGGAAGCGTATATAAAATAAGATATTTTTTATTCAAGGCTCTAAAAATTTTCAAGATACGGGTAAGTCCTCCTTATCTACTAAGTTTGTTGCCTCCTGAACATATAATGAAACTTCTTTACTTAGTTAGTTGCCTCTTAAATATAAATGAAGCTTTCAAGTAATTCTATTGCTTTGTTTGCTAGAATATATCCAAAATATTGTCTGCTAACAACTCTATTATGTAATAAAAATGTCAAAAACAGCTTACTATATGTTATTACTAATAATGAACTTTCAATTAATTTAAAATGCCACCACGAACTATCACTACCAATATTCAAAATATTAGGGGCCACTAAATATGCCTTTATCATTTAGAATAGAGGCACAAAAATAAGCTAAATTGCCTCTAATGGTATGGGAGACAAATTAGCAATGGCCCCAAAATAATCAAGCCCCTAATAATTATTAAGGGCAAATTATACAACAAAATTGCCCCTGTTTCTATGCATGACACGTGGGATTAATCTAGGATATAAAGGCACAAACAAGTGCCCCTACCAGTAATTAATTTCAAAAATTAATATCAAAACAGAGGTAAATACATGAAGCTCGAATATAAGTGACATTCATTTACGATAAACAATCGCTCGTTTAATTAAAACACGACTATATAAAATAAATATTGGGACAAATATTGTAGCGTTCAAAATTTTCAAAGACTTTGATAGTAATAACATTCATCAACACAGTAAAATATTAGTACGTAACAGTTTGTAATAATACATTTATCTTGGATATAACATATTATAAGAATTGAACATTGTCAACATATGGCTTTCATTTTGATTGGGTCTCATTTAGTAATATGAGCAATCGATTTCAGGTGAAGACTTCTACAGCTTAGAAATAACTTTGTTGTCTTCCATGGACCTCGGTCAATCCAACTAAAGAAAGAATAACATCAATCTGCAGTTGAGCAACACACACTTTGTTAATACATGAAAAGAGTTATTTCATAAGATAAAACTTAAGGTTATTTCATAATTTTCTCACAGGGTTTTAAATCATATCTATCTCATAAGACCAAGTATAACCTTTCCAGTAAACCCATTATTCAGAAAAGAACTTATGTTAAACCTGCTCACACTTAAAAGTGAGCAGTCAAATAGCTGTTACGATACCACTTGTTTCCCCTGAATCAATAGTATTATGTCGATTGACATAAAACATTTTCCTCTTCTTTATTAGTTGTATAATCGTATAACTGAACAAGTCTTTTTCTCGCATTTTCTTCTAAGATGTATCCTTTAGTAACATACTCAATGTATAAATTTGCAATACCTACATTTACGCATAATAGAGAAAATCTGTAGGTCTTGATGCATTTAAAAAAAACTTATTATAAGCTGCAAGAGAAAAGAAATTTTTTTCTCATAAGCTAATATGACACACTGCAGTTAAAAAGATTCCCTACACTTGCAAATTAATAATATATAGCTAAACATATATAGAGATATATAAATATGGCCAAAAAAATTTGTACCTAGCTGAAGCTCAATATCAGGATTCGACCCTTGTGTTTTGCTGTTTTCCTTCTTTTAGACATCATCTCAAATGTCTTCTCTATACAGATATGAAAAAAATACAACTTGAAATGTCGATTTCCGATTAATGTCAGGTAAATGGGAAGGAAAAAATGAACAGCATGCTTCAAAAAATTACATAACAATATCAAATGAATATGCACTTCTTTTGAATATGAAATGAAGTACCAACAACTATTGTGCATTGTTGTTTCCCTTATGGGGACCCTGTCAAAGTGTACAACATGACAGTACTAATACAAGTGAAGTTGCAAATATACAATTCAACATCACCTTTTATAATAATGCATATTAGATGTAACAAAACCCAGTGCAGTGGTATACCATATTACCTTTAGCTACTGTTAACATTAAGAACAATATAAATAGAAACGACAATCTAACTTAGCATTACATTCAAAAGAGAAACATTTTATATGGTGACACTAAGAGTAGAAAGAAAGAGGAAAGATGCTTACATGTCTACTGTTTGGCATTTAATTAAAATTAATGTAACAGTAAAAGTTATTTTAAAACATCTTTGGTAGATGCAACAGTATAAATATAACATGTTTTAATTCATGGAGCAATAGTACTTGTATACCATACCGAATTGCATGTGGATTTCAATAAACTTGCAAGATGTGAGGGAGAATGAGATTGTCATAAAAGGGAATACAGTGACATGACGAAGAAAGACGGAAACTGTTTAATTTCCAATTAATTAACGAAAATAAATGACTTTTTTATGGTTTTTAACACATCTTCACTATATGTAGGAGTGTAAATATATTTTCCTTCAGTTTTTTCATCACCCAATTGTATAGAACAATGAGTTGCAGATGGTGTATGATGCAATTTGCAGGATATAATATATTATCTTCTTCATGTTACTGCTGACTATATATTTAGAGAAAAAGTTGTCAATTTATGAAAATACTAAATAAGTACCTAGGAGATGTATAAGCTTCGACGGTGAAGTGAAAAAAGAAGTGTAACCGGATAGTAATAGACCATCGTCTTAAAAGCTTCAACCTTGCTTCTTGTGTTGACTGCCTTCATTCTTAACAGTGGTAGTTATGAAGTTGTCTGTTATTTTCAAAAACTCATTTTCAATACTGTAAGATAAGAAAATTCTATTAGAAAAATAACTTCAGAAGAACTATTGACAGGAGTCAGAAATCGCATCTCAGTAAATCAGTGGGCATACACTACATTGCGGACTCTACAATTTTCTTTGAATTGAAAATGAGTATACGGAATATCAAATTAAATTGATGTGTAATTTAATACCTTTCCATATTCTAAGTCAATGTCATCCTTACTACTGCAACTAATCAGGTAGAGTAAATTCAGTTTCTTATGAACCTTTGTAAATATATTTATATATCTTTGGAATAATACATGGTTTGATAAGAAATTGAGTTAAAAGAAGGGATAAAAAATGGGTGAATTGCCCAAAATTCAGTTCAAATGTAGTAAGAAACATAAAACTTAATTGATAAACAATACTATGACCAAAGGATTGAGTAATCTCGGATATTGTTGGTAATAACGCATTTAAGGTTAAAACTTTAGTAAAACAGTAAGTTGATGTGTGTGTGTGTGTGTTTTCTTCATTTCAACTTATAGAAGCACTGAATATTAGTTTACAAAAAATCTTCATTTCAAAACTTTTTTATTAATTCATAACATAATAGAATGGGCAAATGAAATGCAAAAATTGGAAGGAAAAACAGTAAGAAGAATATTGTAGGAGATGTTTTATAGGATAATTTAAATAGTTTTAGAGACATATGAGAACCAAAGTCAAAGGGTTCAAAACTCACGCACAGAACACTTCAGTTGATATAAAAAACATCAATTTTGGTTAAAAAGGTTTTGAAATATAATTCTTTTAAGAACATATCAAACTAAAATATAGAACACAGTCAGGTTGTGCAGTATTTAGTTGGTAGAAGTGCCTGTACTTAATGAGATACACCAAAGTAATTTTGATGCAAGAAAATTTTGATACAGTTAACATAATCTACTTTAGTGTTTGGAAATATTTCAATGTTCCAGCATATCATATTAAAAAGAAACTATTGTTCACTAACCTGAGCATTTTGTCTCATTCAACAAATGTTCACTAACTAGAAAAACTAAATTATACAAGCTTTGCAATCAATAAAAGAGTATTGCAGTAGCCAAGCAATGAAAATTAGTAGATGCATAACATATTCATCTTTTTTTTAAATCTTATGATCACTTATATTGATTAAATAAGCCATAAATATTAACAGTCACCGTTAGCTTCACCGCCTTAATATTTTTGTAGAGGGCAACTTCATACCTAATTCATTGCTCATCAATAGCATCTTACTGTACTCAACTAAGGGCTTTTCTAAATAAATATTAGCTCTCACTTATCCCATCTTTACCACATGCATGCAACTTATTTATCTATTTTTTATATAATATTTTTATACCATGTTTCTTTTTAAATTTTAGTAGAAATGTTTCGTTAGTAAGTCAAAAATCATTTACCTCGAATGGGTTGATACTTGATGACATATCAAAAGTCCGTATGTTCGGAGGAAGGTAAGTAGCATCGCAAATTAGTTCTATTACTCTTAGCAAAATGTGAGACAACTCCTTAGCGAACAACTTTCAAGAAAACTTTCCAAATAATATGGGTTTTTGTGCTTCCATCGAAACCAAAGATGAGTTTGTAAATAGCATTAGCGATGACAACAAGGATGTGAATGACCAACTCGAACATGTAAATAATTCAAACTGTGAGGTGATCAAGAAAGCTTTAATGCATCATCTCTACATTTGGGGTCTATGTATATTTGGTTGGTCAAGAAAGGAAACTTTTCCGGAAGAGTTTGCAAGCTAAAGAAAAAATATATACATAAATCCACTTAGCATGGTCCTTATTAAGCATATGTAACATTATTAAATTAAGCATAATATGAGGTGTGTTTAACACAAAAGGGTACACAAATTACAGTAAAACGTACAAAAATTTAGTGAAAGTTAATTTATATTATGTAGATAAAATGCACAAAGATTGATTGGACATTTTATTTGTGGCATTTAGATTATAGAATCAATTTTTTGTTCAACTTTTTATAAAAGAGTTAACAGTAGTATCAAAATTAGGAGTATAACAACAAACACCTTCTACTTTTAAGGTGATTGATTCATCAACCAACATACTCAATGCGTAGATTAATGAAAAAATTACATGTAATGAGAAAAAAATGAACGTATATAACGATTGCGAAGATATAGTATCCATTGGTGTGTACCAACAAGTGAAGTGGAAGATCCTTCATACACACGAACTTGCCATAAAAACAGCTAGATTAATGACGTCTATCCATGAAGAAGAAAGCGAGTATATGGGACAAAAATAAAACGTTAAATTGTTGAATTTCAAACAAGTAAGAGAACATTCGTAAGTAGAGTAAAATATATGTTAACTAAATTAGAACTACCTAAGCATTCATTTAAATAAATTAAGGCTCTCAAATAAGCAAAAGTACATCACCTTTAAGAACTGAATTAGGTAAACCTGAGTTGGAAAAGTTCAACAACTGTGTCATAAGATAGAATAATTGATATTTAAAAGGCATTTCAGCAAAAAAAAGAATTATAAATTTATATATGGAACTTTTACAGATACACCGTCCTTTGAAGAGTAAGCACATAAAAGTGTGATCAAATGATAAGATCATTGCAATAGACCTAAACAATAGTTGATATTTTATGATTTCTACCAAAAAAGAGAACACTAAAGAAGAATGTGGGAGTACAAATCACTAATCATTGTCAAAATATATTCAATATGCAAAGAAAACTGAGTTAAACAACTGGTAACAGCTCCTGTAAACCAATGCAAAATATAATATCATTTGTTCAGGAATAATTAACAACCTCTTTAAGAGTACATAATAAAGAATAATGACTTTCATTCAACTTCATTATATAAAAATTAATGATCATACTAATGAAAATTGTCCAAATTAATGATATTAAGAGAATTATCAACTAGGATTGGTCAAAATAAAAATATTGAGAGAATTATTCCAATTATACCAAATGTAACATAGAGAAATCAATTGTAAACACCAAACCTAATTAAAAATAGATCCTTGAAAATTCATTCACGAATCTAACACATAAACTTTATCGGTGAATATAAAACTTATGATAAAGGATGGGATAAGTCGCAGACCTTGGTTGGAATCCGGCCATTCGGATGAGTCGATAGACACAAGGCGAAAGGAGGAGCTTATTCTCACATCAAAATCAACTGAAAAATATTGATTAATTTTACTGTTTGAAGAGAAAGGTGCGTTTAGGGTTTGAAAGAGGCGGTTTAGTTATTTTGAAGCAGCCAAATCTAAAGAAAAAGCGGGTGTTCTCCTGCATTTGTTTTTGCCGAAAATCCAAGACTTGTTATTTTGTGTTCAAATTGTAAATACCATAAAATAATGCTACAGTAAAACGTATCATATCCTACTTACAAACATTTTATACAATTCAAATAATCATATCAGAAATTCTAAGCTCACTGGCGACTGGAACAAGTACTCACGATTCATTATATCCATTACAGATCATTACAGAAACAAAAAATTAATAAAAACTACCTTTTTCAAGAAAAGACTTCAATTTCTTTTTTGTTTCTTTTTGGGGCACTATGTCAACATAGTGTATGTGATAAAAAATAGGCAATCTGTATCCCCTTTCAAAAAGAAAAGATGAAAAGAAAAAAAAAAAATTGGACTGTGAGTGAAAACACGGAAATGACAACAAACTTTAGTATATCATATGCCGCAGTTCATCATATTCATTACAAATCATAAATAAACATATACATATATCAGTAACTTCACCAGTATAATCTGAAACCAACTCCAATTATTCACTCTTTTCTGCAACAGCAGCCCACACACACATATAAAACATAAAACATAAAACCAGACTTTCAGATACATATATAATCAGTAACACACACTTGCCTTTGGTGCAGCAGCAACATCATCAAACCCACTGTTACCCACACCCATCTTTTCCACCTCCTCACCACACCCACCCTTAACCCTACCCTTAAGCCTGATCCTCTCAGCCCTAGACCCAATGGTCTGCCCTAAAATGGAAGCAGCAATAGTGAAAGCCATGGCAGTCTTAGGCATCAGCACAGACTTCCTAAGCATGGCAATGAAAGGCACAGCAGCATGAACAGCAGCAAACCACTGAGGTGAGAATTTTTGGGTGTGTTCCCTCCATACGCCGAGTGGAATGTTGGCTGCCATTCCGAGGAGGGCGATGGCCAGCATTTTGGAGGGTAGAGGCTGAGGGCGCAGATTTTTGACTAGGGCAGTTCGGGCCAGGGCGGCCCTAGCAGCGACTACTGCAGGTGGGCATTTGAACTTCATGCCGGGGGGTGGTTGTAGGGCTTTTGCTACCAAGGGGAGGACGGAGCTTACTGCTCTGTAGGACTTGGCTATCGGGCATTGACCTGATTGCAGCCACTCGTTGCCTGTTGCTTCATGCGATGTGTTCCCTCCCTTCTGAAATTAATTTATATAATTGTAAATTAGTGTTAAGTGAACAAAAATGGTATGTGATAGGCCTACTGCTGGATATCCGAAGATCTGAAATCCATCTGCATCCGTGTTCAAGAAATGAAAAAATATATGATATTCAAGAAAAACAGACATGGATGCGGATATGATGGTACTTGGATCCGAAATTATTCAACCAGGTTTTAACAAGATAATAGTTTATATTATGTATATTTTTTTAGCACAATGAACAACTAGTATTTGGTCATTAATCAAGGTAATAGTTTATGATAAACTTGTATTCACTACTCAATCTAATTTTACGAGTTGGACTTGCAACTTAAATTGATTTTTCTCATCTTATTGTATGTAACTTGATGTGTTAAAATGCAGTATTATATGGAAACTACCACCACTCTGCCTGAGTTTTTCTTTTTCAGCAGGAAATCGGATTAGAATTTAAAATTTCCAAGGCACCATTGGATAGTAATGTAATTTAAAAAAAAAACATTTAGAAAGCAGAAATCAAAAGGTTAATTTATCTGAATACAAATCAATAGCATGTAAAAATTACATTTTGGCTTAATTTATAAATTTAACTACTTGTTAATGAATTTTTTGCTCGAGTGACTTTTTGACATTATTAAAATAAGACCTTTAAGAAAAAATTTGAAAAAAGTTCTGAATTTGGTCGCAAAATGAGCCTTTAAAACAGTCTCTACTCCTCTTCATAATTTTTTATAACAACATATTACATCCAGCGTTTCCTTGAAAAGACTCTTAAATGCATATGGCTTGTGGATACAAATAGAGGTTAAGTCATTGGTTGACCACTCTATATTATTAGTAAATTTTGTTAAATTAGGCCAGTTTTCAAAACTTATCAAGCAAATAGATCTGTTTGGAAACTATTTAAAGATACAAGTCACTTTTACCAAAATGAGCGTCAAGCTGACAAAAATGAACCGATGACATTTTAAATGACGCTCATATTAATTAATTAGTAAACCATACTGGCGACTTTTGACAACATTTGAAATGTCGTCAGTTCATTTTTGCCAACGTGGCATTGACGTGGCTAAAAGTGGCCTATATTTGCAAATAGTTTTCAAACAGGCTAATATGCATGGTGAGTTTTGAAAACTGGCCTAAATTAACAAAATTCTCTTTTGGAATTTGTGCAAGATAGGGTGATTTTGTATTTTGACCATACTGTTCTTGGAGCTGTAACCAAATATAGTCAATAACAACCAAAGATGACTAGCCCATCCTAAACTAAACTCATGACTCAGTCTATGTTCACTAGCCCCTCTTAAACTAAACTCATGACTCAGTCAATATAATAACCAGAAACATCACATAATAATATTGTGAAGTCTCTCCATCAATTTATTCCATTCTGGAGTTGAGTATTATCCAATATAAAAACCCATTTTATATGGAAGGCTAAAATAGCAATTACACAGATAAGAAGAAGTGAGATAAGGATGAACCAACTAGTAGCTACAATTTTACGGGTAGCATCTTTACCTATGGGTAAAAGTTATGGTATAAGGTACAAATTTGTGTCTACAGTTAATGTGAAAGTTAAGCATCCAAATTATGATACGAAACGATGAGGTTATGTAGAAAATCCAAAAAATTTTGAATTGTTCGCAGACATGTATGTCATTAATGATAAGATTTTTAAGA
Source organism: Allium fistulosum (assembly GCA_030737815.1). Lineage (NCBI taxonomy): Eukaryota > Viridiplantae > Streptophyta > Magnoliopsida > Asparagales > Amaryllidaceae > Allium > Allium fistulosum. The sequence continues at coordinate 76,791,334 of CM060903.1, forward strand.
ACTCTACCTGAGAAGTATGCTCTTTCTTGGACGAATTCTTGTTCTTCTTAAACTTATTGAATTTCTTGTTAAAGAAATTAAACCCAAAAAAGCCATCAGATCCAAACGGCGCTAAGCTAATTGTGGCTGCTTTTGCTGCTAAGGGATTAAATTGAGAAAATTCTTCATGTTCTTCTTGATAATCGCTTTGCATAAAGGACCTTTCAGATAATGGTACAACTCCATTCTGACCGTGGAAAAACTTGAATGCATTTTCAAAATCAGGCCCTTCTTCAAAAATTGGTCCTTTTGCTCCTTGTGCCTAATATTAGATGGTTATAATACAATAACAATACATAACTATGATTTTTCACCTACATATTTTATATGATATAAAACCGTATATTTCTTTATATTTAGTTAACAGTCTATGAATTTATAACATTGGTACAAACTTTTTATGTACTATTACAAATGAGAAGTTTTTAGATAATTTTCACATAATTTTATACAATGTTTAAATATCAAAGAACTTCTGATTTGTACAGTGACACAGATAAGGAAATAACAGATTACATTTTCTCTTCAATTAATGTTATATAAGTCTGCACCAATGATACAACTCTTATCTGCACCAGTGATACAGAATCTTATCTGTACCACCGTAAAAATCGTGCGCGCATGTATAGTTTACACATTATAAATAGTTATTTTTCCTAAATTGAGATGATTTCAGAAACCTGTCAGCTAATACTAGCAAAAGAGGGCAGATATAAGCCAAAATTCTAAGGGATTCAAATGAAAATAACAATTTATTGAGGAAGATTCACTCACAGGTACAACAAAGTTGAACGAAGAGGACAAAAAATTTGTGGGTTCATTGATGTTCCTCAAGAAAGGGCATCTTTCAATGCCCTGGAGAGCATTTGAATCCTTGGAACACACTGATTGAGTAAAAAAGTTGACATGATGAGAATCCATTAGATGTTTTAACCTGCATAACAAAATAAGTTAATGCATATTATCAAATTTGGAAGATAATAACCTGCTTCGGAACAACTTTTTCTTACTTAAAGTAGTGTAAATTTTAAATAGTTTTACGTGAATAGCAAATAATGGATGTGTTTGTATGTTTAAGTTGAAATATTAGTTAAGTTTAGTTGTAGTAAATACGAAATGATATACAAAAACTATTCCCTCGCTATGAATTATAACTAAACTGAGACTTGTAAGTCAAAAAAATTAGTTATTAACATTGTATCATCATCCTTGGTTTTTCCATAATTCAATTTAAGTATAAATATATGGTTTTTAATTTACTTTTTTAACTTCTTTATAGCATTAGAAACAAAAATAAAAAAATAGTAAACACCAAAATAATAATACAGAATATTTTACAACATATGATAAGTACCAATTATGTCTACATAATTGTATGCAAAACCTCTTCAATATCACAAGCCCGGCATACACAATAATTTAGAAGAATCGTTGTAATTTTAAGAGATTGTGAAATAGTGTTATTTGTGTTACTCTAATATTGTTTTCTACCAGTACTCATTAAACTCTTTTTGTATTAATCCTATATCACTCAATAAACTTTATTGTCACCATTGTAATCAACACTGGATCGTGCTGGAACTACTAGGAGTGAAGAATTAGGGATTTGTGGATCTAAAATCCAATGGAAAGAAAATAAGGGGCTATATAATTATGCAGTAATGATCTGTGCCGTATAAGGCTACAGATTAATTCCCCAGTTTAAGTAGCAAAATATATCAACATCACTCCCATACCTTTCTAATCTTCATTGGTCCTCACTTAATTGCTGAATTATATTTTATGCAAATGAAATTGTAACATATTACACTGAAATCGTCCTCAGATCATGAATCCTTGACCCATTTGACTTACTCTGAATTATTATGTTGTGGTATATATATATCTTTCTTTAATAATAGTTGTAATAGCTTTGGTGTCACACTTTTTTGGTATCAACGTGAATTACCAAAAATGCCCCTCTATATATTATCCAATCTATCAATTAAAAATAGGATCTAATACTAATTTTCTTTTACAAATTCAAATGCCCCTAAAAGTAGGATCTAATATATAAATATGCTTTACAAATTCAAAATGTTTCTAAAAATAAGATCTAAAATTAAACTTTCTTTACAAATTCAAAATACTTCTTTACAAATATACAAATCTTAATATCACTTGAAAATAAAAAATTATTTTTTTGACTAATTTAAACATATACAATTTAGATGAAAAACAATTCACGCGCGAAGCGCGTGCCATTACACTCGTTACAATAGTTATCTTTTATCAATAAACAGTGGCGTAAGGAACAATTACAAGTCTTCCATGCTCCATAAATAACTATAATTGTCTCTATCCTTCTATCTATAAGCTATTAGCACCTAAAATTCTTTTTCAAAAACACCTAAATTTTACATTACCCGAAAGTACATTGAAATCGAAAAATAGGCCATGCTAGATCAATAATAAAATTAATAAATTACAAACAAAAATAACTGAACTAATTGGCATGAAACTGAACAAGACTATACTTCGCCCCACCAACACCTACCTAAATCTATCAATAATCCACCAACAGTCGGCCATAGTTCGGAGATATTGAAGAAAAACATAGATTCTATAGAAGAATTGACTCTACCTGATGAAGAATAGCGCAAAAATTCGTATTGGCAGAATTAAGCAGCAGCAGCAGCAGCAGCAGCAGCTATAAGAACTGAATTATAATTCGCGTGGAGAACACAAGATCTTAATTTTGCAATTTATTTCCCTCTTTTAATTTATTTGGATAAATATATAACTATAAAGCAGCCGGCCCAACTCATTATCAGGGAAAATTTACCTCTGCCCCCTGTTGAATTAGATGCTGTTTTGCAGCTGTCACAAAAGCCTCTGCTTTGTTTGTACAAAATTATCTGTAATGTTTATACATTTTCTAATCAAGTCCACCCATCCATCTTAATTACTAGAGTAGATGAACTAAATACTAAGCGGTCGTTCGCAGCCGAAAAATACCCCGTTACCAAATCCAGGAAATGGACCGTTCGACCAGTTTGAAGATCATATACACTTCATGTACATAACATTATTATTTCAATACTTTTGCATATAGCTGGTAGTTATATACGCGCGTGTCGTTTCCCTCGGGTGGCTGTATTTTTTCGGCTCCCTTCTCCTTTATATATTCATTATTCCCACGCCAGCAGCAAACAGCCCACAACCCTTCTCTTTTTCAATTTCTATCGCACCGCTCGAGCATATTTTTAGGCATTTTTTCCACTATTATGTTTATTTTTTTCTATCTATAACATATAGTTTTCTAAGATTTTTTTTTTCTATATTTTGTCATTTTCATTTTTCAGTATACCGCAATCATTTTCTGGTTCTGCCTCCTTCCGGCCCATTGCTTTATGAACACCCGGAAGGGAGGAACTTTTCATAGACCTGTGCATTGATTTTCTGCCTGACAGAAGAAGTTCAGTCAGTGGGTTTTATGCGTCGGTGGCTACCGCATTTAACGACAGATTGAACCTTGACTGGTCTCACACACGGATGAATAAATGTGACAACCTGAAACATTCTTAGACTGATTGAGACAAATTTCTACAGATAGAAGAAGGGATAGGGATGAAGAGAACGATCGGTTGGACGGTTCTGATGAGTGGTGGAACACTGCACGAAAATATAAGAGATTCGGAAAAAATTCCCTCCTTGAATTCAGAGAGTTGTATCAGCTTTTTGGAGACTACATAGAAAATGACACTTACATATATTTGATATCTCCTACTCCACCAGTTCAGTCTTTCACCGCTACCGATGCAGATTTGTACTTTAATTGGATGGTCCGTGACACTACACTCATTCAGCCTAGACGCAGTAGATGTACTGAGCATGGCAGCTTAAGCAGGCATGACGTTAGACGGTCGTTCGTTCAGATGGTCGTTTCACCAACGCCGTACAACATTGTTATGCTATATTGTCTACTATTGTATATGTTCAGCAGTTGGGGATTATGATGATTTTTCGTGATTATTCCACAAGCTTGGATATGGTGGAAACATTGTCCAATGAAGAGTTATAAGGATTTATAATGTTCCAGTTGAATGTATTTTGTAGTCATCGTGTGTAATCTTAGTTTGTTTTTTTGCATGTATTTGAATTTAAAATATATTGGTTTGTTTTAATGAAAAATCGAGCAATTTAATTTTTATTATTTGCAATCATTAAACTCATATTACACAACAAAAATAATAATTAATAAACTAAAAATCGATTAAATTAAAAATCACAATTTAAATACCCCACTTAATTAAATACCATGTTCGTAGCACCAAACGCGTTCCCCGTTCACTTAACTTCCCCGCTCAAATGCCCCGTTCAGATTTCTCGTTTCCGCTCGTTTAGAACGCACCCTACAATACATTGTCTTCATTATTGTTAATTATTTATTGGAATAGGTGAGCTTAAGATTACATTGTTACACATGAACTTAATATTGCATTGTTTTGTTATTATTAATTTTTTTATAACAAGGGTGAGCATAACACTCATTATAATATCTCAATGGCTCGAACCCATGACCTCTGAAATATCATATGTTTAACCAATGGAGATAGAGGTCCTAGACTGCATTGTTTAGTTACCGTTATTATGTATTAGGATGGCTAAATTTAATGCAAAACTGTTTTTTAAGCAAAACAACTGTTTTTATTGTTGTTCAAACATGAGGTGGTTTTATAATAAATAATAAGACGAATAGAGACAGATCATTTTTCTCAAATAAACCGGAAAGGCTGTTAAAATTAACACGTATAAATACTTTGCTGGAGCAAATAAATGTTTGAATCCACATTTAAGTGGGATCGATCGTCTTGTAGCCCTCGTTGAGATAAGCAAGATGATATATTATTTTGATCAATTTCGACGTTATATGAATGAGATAGTCACATTATATATACAAATATGTATGGCAAATCTATTAGATATGCAAACATAAATGTGTGCCAACTTTTGTTTAGTGCAAAATCATATAAAGTTTAATGTGATTTATTTAATTGTAACATGCTCATGAATGTTAGTATAAAGTTTTAATAAATGAAATGAAAAAAATGAAAGCATTACTTTATACAAAAACTATACGGTGATTTTTCATCTTTATTGTAACTTGCTCTTAAATGTTAGTATACAGTTTTAATAGATGAAATGAAAAAAGGAAAGCATTATCTCACGCCAAAACTATACGCTGATTTATCATCTCCACTTTTTCTTATTTACCAAATGTATCCATTTGTTTATTACCCGCCATCCAATCATAAATACATTCTACTAAACTTTCATTTCAAGTAATCTGTTAACTAAATAAATTCTCATGAACTATGCAATTCAAATGACACTTCAAATACCTATGAGGATAGCTTCACTTTTATAACTTTATAATTTAGACTTTCATTGTTCTGAAATAAATCAATAAAGCAGAGCATATTTCAAATATCAAACATAATTGTAGCTAGTGGCAAAAAATGCTTCAGTGCTCTCCTGTTAACAACTCCATTATAAATTAGAAATTTTTTTTTTGCAGAATGTGTATTTATTGTATATGGTGTTGTGTGTGAAGCCTTGGTGTCTGATGTGTGTGTGAATTGGTTACTGTGTGTGTTAAGAGTAGTGAGCTTTATAAATGGATGCATGATGTGTTGTACTTGCAAACCCAACGGCATGCTTTCCTTTCAAATGGACAGTATCTTCAGAACATGCAGCAGAGCTTCAAGAATTTCAAGAAATCGATAAAGAATTGGCATTATAAGTTTATCTATATGTTGATAGTGTGTTTATCATTACAGCGTAATAGACCGTCTCCATGTCTTATTGAATCTTGTACTAGAATTAAATCCGTAACCATAGTGCGTTGTAGATCTGCCATGGCAATTACTATGTTGTGCCAACTTTGTGAATATTTTTATTTATGCATTATTCCTGTATATATTATCTCATACGTGGCACTGGTGAACTAACTTTTTGCTCAACTAACTTTGTTTTAGATATCGAGGTTACTATAACATGGATGAAGAGAGCTTGATGAATTCTCCTAGGTATGTTTACAATTTCTAGTGTCTAGTTTTGGATAATCTTCTGAAAATTTATTCCAAATACATAAGTCCACTTAGTGGTGAATTTATAACAAGTTTTTGTACAGTGAGATGCCTGTTGAGTTTAGTGAAATTTCTAATGTCTCTAATTATGGTTCAAGCGATGATGATTTAATGGATGACCATACATCAGATGACATTGATGATATAATGATGTTTGATGTTAGTCAAACAATTCAAATGGGGCAAGTTAGAGATCAACTAGCCACACAGATGTGGAACGAGTACGTAATAACTCATCATCATATATAGTTCAGGTACAATTTTATTTCTACTTCAAATTCAATATTCATTCCATCTTATTTCATTACGATGTGAATCATCTCTGAGCAAATTAAAGTTTAAACAATAAATTAATTCACCATCTGACTATTATATCATGTTACATTTGGTGCATAATTCAACAAAATAAAAATTATTTCAAACAATAGGTTATATGAATGCTTTTGTTTATATTATATGAATATGCTAGGAGTTCCTTCCTGTTAACTTTTCCGTATTCCTCCCGTGAGCCTATTCTTACGTCCTCTAAGTTAGTAACTTGTCCATCATAAAAATTGTCAGATGCATTTATTTTAGATTAATACTAACTCTCATTTGTATTCTAATTTTGTGCACTGATCCGGTATATGTCTTACATTTGTACTACCATGTGCAGATATGATTTGGAAGACATCTCAGACGCGTTGCTTACAAAATTTATGGTTGATATATCTATTATATTGTTGTGAAAGATGCTTGATTTGTTCTCTCTCAATTTTATCTTTGATTGATGTATCTTTTATGTTTGTCTAAGACCTTATTATGAATCTTTTTATTGTAATTTTATTCCTATACAATTTGGCCTCATGTACTTTAAAATGATGTGTTATGTTTAATGCTTAATTATTATGTTTAGAATTTACTGTATTATCTTTTATCTATTTTCGATTTTTAATTAGTAACTGGAGATAATAGCACTAGTTTTTATTTAATTTGGTTTGAATTACCAAAATGAAAACTCAAAATTTCAAAATATGAAAACAATATTTCAAACCAAACACATTTTTCTATTTTTAGTTTTGAAAACATATTTCCAAAAAAGGAACATCCAAACGCATTTTTGAAAATAACGAAAATCTTCAAAATGAAAAACCGAAAATGATCGTGAAAACTCAAAATTGAAAACCCAAAACGAAAACCAAACGCTACCTAAACCTCGTATATTATTTTTAACTCCTCTACATGTTCGACATACATTCCTTTTGAGCCACTTTAGGTTTTACGGCATGCATCACTTTAAGTAATGTCTTCAAGAAAAGAAAAAACTTTTATCCTCGTATTTATCACTACAACTATATATTATGATATTTGGATTACCATAAGGTTAACTAACCAAGTAAAGCAAACTACTCCATACAAATGAACTTGAAAACATTGTTGTTTAATAACCAATATATACGTAATACGTATATTTGAATGTTGTTTTTTTTGGAAAAAGGGTACTTTATTAAGCAAACTAGAAACACATATACTTCTATAATATGATTCATTAAAACCTTACAATCCCCTAATCTAAATGGGTACCTTGTCAAGAAAAAGAGTATATATCATGTCCGTATATTAACATTACAATGAAAAACAAAGCCATGACCAAGTTGTCAAATAGATGAAGGGGTAAATAAAGTGGAGCCACACTCAAAACCATCCATACGAACAAACTTGGGGCTAAAAAACAATAAAGAAAACAAAATAAAAGTACGATGCCACGAGGATAGAACAAAATCACAAGCAATAAAGGATGGCAGCATCGAACTGAGTTTCCATATCACCGCATCTTCCAGAGGGAGAGAAAATTAAATTCACTTAAACGAAACTAAATTCTCAGATCTGAGAAATTACATTGCCAACCCAAGATGGCAGATTTGCCTAAATTGTCGAACTCTGGAGGAAGAAGGAGCTTGGGCCTACAACACGGAGGCCAGTAACATCACCAAGCTTAAGGAGGTCGGTGATTGGAGTTGGAATCAATAGCGATGCCGAAATTAGCCAAGTTCCTTGCTTTTCGTAGTAGTATCCACTTTTTGCTGAAGTAAAAGTTTACAGTCTTGTATTATAAGCAATTTCCGAAATTTAATCGGCATTCAAGTCCTTTGAAAATTCGGTTGTTCTGTTCACACCAAATATGCCAAATCAGAGAAGTATATGCTATGTTAATGAGATGATTGTGAAGTACACTACTTTTCTGATTTTGGCACATTATCTCCATGATTTGGTTGATGTCATATGAATTATTGAGATTAATTTTAAGCTTATTCTTAATTTCATCAATTAATTGCCTCGAATAACTACAGTTGAAGAATAAGTGGTCTTTGTCTTCATTTTGACTTTGACACGGCACACAAGATAGATTAACACCAGACTTCCATTTGTTAATCCTATCTTTAGTATTCAATTTATTTAATCTGGTCATAAGAGCACAAATAAACATTTTAGGAGCACAGAATTTGTCTCATATTATATTGGTCTAATTTATTTCTGCATGTTTGTATCTGACTTGCTTCCATGTCGGGTTCAAGGTGAATTGACCATTGTTGTTAGGAATCCATAACCAATAATCATGTTGCATATGATTGAGAATTTTGATGTTATAAACTGTTTGATGCATTTGGATAGGAATACCATCAAGATGATTCTTCCATTTATTACCTGTTATAAGAGATAAAACTTTTCTATTATCACTATTAGCAGTAGTCATGAAGTTCCATCCTAACTTGTCCACCAGAGAGTATCCATTTAACCATGGGTCAAACAAAACATTAGTATTATCACCAGTAGCAATTCTTCTATCAATTAATCCTCTGCACCATTGTCTAGCTCGAAGTAGAGATTTCCAAGTAGCAGAGGCATTATTATCCATTATAATTTTCCAAAAGTTTTTATTATGGCGGTATTTATTATTCATCCACTTTGACCATAATGTGTCACCCTGAATAAATTTCCATAACAGTTTGATAGCAATAGCTTTAGCAATATCATTAATTTTTCTGATACCAAGGCCACCCTCATTTTTAGCTTTACAAACATCATCCCAACACATCTTGTGAGATTTAGACTTCTATATAAAATTGGCACAAATAGAGTTAATTCTTTGTGTGACAGCAGCAGGAAATTGTGAAAATTGCAACCAAAATTGAATCATTGGATGAATAACAGTTTTTACTAGTTCTATTCTACCACTTATGTTGAGCAATTTACTGTTCCAATGATTGAATTTTTTGTTAATTTTGTCTATTAAGCATCCAAAATCTCTTGCTTTAAGTTTGTTGTTTGATAATGGGATACCTAAATATACCATAGGAAGTTGACCAATATTGATGTTTAACATATCTGCAATCTGTTGTTTGTGAACTGCTCCTTTACTAAAAAAACAAAGTGGATTTTTTTTCATTTAAGTCCAGTCCAGATAACATTTTCAGCACCTGAAAGATCTGTTGTATACTCTCATCATTTTTATGGTTGCCTTTTCCATAATTAAAATATCATCCGCATACAATAGATGAGTGATCATAGGCTCAATTTTGTATATGGGGGTGATATTACCTTTTAAATTTTCCACATCAAGATTAATAGTGAGGAATTCCACAGCTATGGAAAATAAATAAGGTGAGAGAGGATCATCTTGTCTTAATCCCCTCGAACTTTCTATAAATCTAATGGGGGAGCCATCAATTAATACCGAAAACGAAGGAGTAGAAATACACTCATAAATGAGATCCGCAAAAATCAATGGAAAACCCATAGAAATCAGCATATGATGAATAAACTTATGATTAATTTTATCATAGGCTTTATGCAAATCAATTTTCAGGCACAAATTGTTAGAGTTTTTCCTATTGAATCCTCTAACCATTTCATATGCTAGTAAGGAATTTTCAGTGATTATTCTCTCAGGGATAAAGGCATTTTGATTATATGAAATAAGATCATTCATATATTCTTTCATTCGATTACAAAGAAGGTTGGCTAAAATTTTATAGGAAACATTGCATAAGAAATTGGTCTAAAATCAGTCATATCAACCGCTTTAGGTTTTTTTGGAATGAGGCAAATAAATGTATGGTTGATTTCTTTGATAATTTTACCTGAATGTTGTATGCCATTCATAGCATTAAGAATATCAGATTTGATTTGATCCCAGTGCACCTTGTAGAATTTTGAGTTAATGTCATCTAGCCTAGGTGTGCTGTTGTCATTGATCTGAAATATGGCAATTTTTATTTCCTCTAGCTGAAATGGTTTGCATAAATTTTTCCTCGCTTGTTCAAATAGGATTTTCTTGTAAATAATGTCTGGAAATTGATTTATAGCCTGAGATGAATTGAATATAGAATAAAAATAATTTATTGCTTCACTTTCAAGTTTATCTAATGCTGAAACCCAAGAACCATCAGAGTTAAGTATAAAATTACTCCTTCGTTTAGGTAAAGTATCAGCCACTTTGCTATAAAATAAATTGGTAGGTTTATCCCCTTTAACCAACCAATTTATTTTTATTCTTTGTTCATTTTCAGCAGCTATGTATCTCATCATGGAGTGAATCTGGTCATATTTAGCTGTATACCGATCAATCAGATTATTATTCAGACGATTATTTATGAGAAGTTGACATAAATTATTGGCCTCATTTTTCAATTGAGCGACCTTTTTTTGCATATTGTTTTTACTTTTGCTTCAGGTCTTCAGAGTTGTTTTAGCAGCTTTTATCTTGCATAAGAGGAGATACAGTGGATTGCCAGGAACTGCAAGCATCAAAACATCTTGAAGAGCAGATTGATAATCTGCTTGTAGAGGCCAAGAGTTATTGTATTTGAAAGGTACTCTGTTCTTAATTTTGTTATGAAGTAAAATTTTGATAAAAATGGGAGTGTGATCACTTAATGAGTGATTACCAAAATTTATACCAAATTGAGAAAATTTATCTATCCATATCGAGTTTACAAAAGCTCGATCTATTTTACTGAGTATAGAAAAGTTAAGACCTCCTCTCCATGTAAAAAAATTCCCGGTAAAATCTGGTTCCACAAGCTTAACTGAGTGGATACAATCGATAAAATTTTGATCCCCCATAGAGTTAAATAGACCATTATTAATTCTATCTCTAGAAGATAAGATAGCACTGAAATCGCTCGCCACAATCCAAGAAAGATTAAAATTCCTAGACTGTTCACTGATATAGTTCCATAAGTCCAATCTCTTAACTTCATCATTAAAAGCATAAACAATGGTACATAAAACACTATGGCCATTCATATTATGTAATATATACAAGAAATAAATTGGTCATTTGAGTGGAGAATGATGTTTGACCATTGAGAAGAGTCCCAGAGAATTAAAATTCTACTTTTTAGGTCATTTGAGATATTATGAGAGTGCTTCCATATATTACTGACTTTGTTCATAAGTCTGTCAATGTTCTTAAGTCATTTAGGCCCCAAATGTTCCAAAATAGGAACTCCATCTATAAACTATTTTCTGTGTTGCTACTGTCATAAGGGGAAGTAGCAGTCCCTAAAATCTTAGCTTTTTTGGCTTTTTGTTTTTACCTTTTAGCTGATTCACCAAAATGGACCATGCAGGGTTGTCTACAACATCCGAAGAAGTGGTGGCCTTAAACTCAAACGAAACTTCCTCTGTTCTGGTCTTACAAGTAGATCTAGTTCTAGTAGCAGTTAAATTTTCCGAGCTAATCTCTTCAGATGTAGAGTGGGGAGGAGGATCCGGAGGCGCAATAGCTATCTCAGCAGCTTCATTGTTATTAATATTATTAGAAACATTCTCTGCTTGTATTTCTATGTTATGTCCAGAAGATTGAAAATTGTCATCTAAGTTTGTATAAGAAGTTGGAACTAAAAATTCTGGCTGGACATTATAAACTTCATGAATTTGTTGTTCTGCCATCGATACATTTTTATCAACGTTTGGTTCTTTATTATGAAGAACTTCCTAATCTGTATTAACTGATTACATAATAGAGTCATCAGATTAGGATTGCCCATCTCTTTGTTCTCATTTCGAACATTTGTATCAATAATCATTTCCGAATTATTGGTTGATTGATTTTGTTGAGAAGGTTTAGGTCTCCAAACCTTTTGAAATTGACATTGAATTTCACTATGACCAAAACTCGAACAATTCAAACAAATAGATGGCTTCCATTCATATGTCACATCTTGCCAACTAATTTCATCTTTCTCAGATAGGATAGGAATTTTACTAGGGAATTCAAAGGAGTTGTTAATTTCAATTAGAACTCTAGCATACGCTATTTTAATTATACTTTCCGTGAATTTGTCCAATTTAATGGGGAATCCAAGAACTGAAGCAATATGACTAATCCCTTTTTCAGTCCAATAATCGGGAGGCAAATTAGGAAATCGAACCCAAATTGGAATGAAGTTGAGTAGTTCTTTGTTAAGTTGCATACCGAGGGACCACCTTTTCATTATCAACAACTTTTTGTTGTAGTAGTATGGACCACCTTCCCAAATTCTATCACAATAACATAAAAACCATTCTCCTTAGAGAAAATAAAAAATTCATTCTTCGGTTTCCATACTCTAATGATATAATCCCTGAAATAAGGATAATAAGGTTTAGGACCTTTACTTAAGTGAGTATCGATGAATACCATGATCTTAAGGTTTCCCATGATCTCAAAAAAAAGGTTTAGGACCAACAACATAAATCACAATAGCATTGTCCCATTGTTTCCTAGCATCCTGAATAACTTCTACCGACATTTTGGCACATTTCAACGAATCGAATTCACAGGGAGAGTAAAACTTTAGAGGGATAAAGACTGGGACGTTATTACCCTTGACAACTTCATTCCATGACCAGCTCGACGAAGATGAGAAATTCCATTTGTTATCTAGATTTCTATTTTCAGGCTACATTGGGCATTTAAAGTTATTGTTAATTTGGCCAGAATTATGATTGACAGTTTGCTGAGGTGGAGGGCTTAAATTCTTATACTGACTATTTGTGGAAGCTTGATTTGGTAGGGGTTTATGTTGCATAGTGTGAGTTTGGCGTTTCCATCTTCTGGATTTGACCTGTGTGAATCCATCATCGGTCTCTATAGGGGAGGGTGTCGGCTCCAAAGGAGGAAAACCAGGTGGATGATCTGGGCCTATTGGTGGCGGATCGGGAGGAAGGGGAGATTGACAAGTATTGTGGTTGGAGGCCGCCATTCACATGGCAACGTGTGAGGAGGTAGGCGAAAACTGGACGAAGGGGAGACGAGGGCGGAGAAAAAACGTCAGCGAGCATTTGAATGTTGTTGATCAAATGAGAATGAAAAAAACTAAAATTTGTAATATAAGGAAGTGCCAATTTTTATATGCTCATTAGTCCACATTTCAACAAACAACTTATCACAATAAATCCAAAGTAGAATATTGAAAATAGCCTGAAAAGACCAGCAATTAAATAACCATGAATGAAATATATTTAGTTGATGTTCGGCACCACTGTCCCAATGATTATGCGCTCTGACTTTGATCCGTGAGGTCATAGATTCGAATCTTGCATAGCGGGAAAAGTTGGAGTGAAAAGGTGTACAAAATAACTCCAAAGTGCAATAGATCATATATTGACGAGTAAAAAGGATAAATATACAGCAAACCATATCAGAACTGATCTATGTCTAAATCTTCAGTATACAAAGTAAGTTAGCAAAAAAAATTGACTTATGACAAAGTATTAAAGCTTAGAACCTGCGTGAAATGGTATTGAAAATTTTAATTTAAGAATGTATAGCGAGAGCATCGTTGTTGCTTTGAACTATGGAGTAGCAATCAATTGAAGAAACAATATGAATCTTTAACATTTTTATAAACCTATCATGCAAATAAGTTTATACTCAAAAGAATGTGAGCCAACAGATATAAAGAAGTGGCAGGAATGGGTGATTTTTGAAGAGGGAGCTGGAGGATGTGACAACGTGGAAAAGTTGGAGCCCAACAACCCAACCATCTCAAGTGAAAATAACGAAAATAGTTTGCTTGTACATAGGTGATTTATTAATTTCAAAAGCTTCAAAATGAGGTATTCTCATTATAATATAGAAGATTTAGATAGATGGAAAATAGTCCCATGTTGGGAGAAATCAAAACGAGAATGTGGGTATATACTAACTTCTGATCTCTATACCAAATTAATAAATCGAAAGAGACATAAAATCAACAACTAGGTATGTATTTATGTTAGGAAATGGAGCAGTCTCATGGAAATCTTCCAAACTGACTTGTATAGCAAGATGAACTATGGAATCGGAATTCATTATTTTAAATAAAGTTGTAGAAGAAGCAGGCTGGCATCAAATTTTTCTAGAAGATATTGCAAACTGGGACAAACCCATTTCTTCAATATGTATATATTGTGCAATTGGGTGTTGAAAGAGCCAGTAGTAATTTATACAATGGTAAATCAAGGCATATCTATAATAGACATAAGACCGTAAGACAACTTCTCTCTAATGGTATTATCACTATTGACTATGTTGGGTCAAAAGATAACATTATGGTTCCACTAACCAAATACTTCCTTATAAAGAAAGTTCAAACCTTCATGGGAATGGGCTTTAGGTCTATACATTAGCCAAAAAAAATTCCTCAATGGAAATACAACCTAGTTGAGTAGAGATTCCAAGATCTAAGTTCAAATGGACAACTAAGTTTAGGATAAACACAGTAGCACTATGAGGTAAAACTTTCAACCATTCCTATTATAAGTCAATGCACCATCCACTAGAGAATATGATAAGCTTAGTTTTTAATGATGTTTATACTATGTTATATAAGGAACCTCATGGGATATTGTAGGATACTCTTTATGGAATCATACATGTGAGTGTGGGTGTGCCTCTTTAATGAGAATTGTAAGGCCGAATCCTCATAAGCACTCAAGAGACCAAATTGATGTTCATGCCAAAAGCGAACACAAATAGAGAACCAAGATTGATAAGAAATGTTATTTTGTATTGTGTATTGTCTTGACTTACATAAACAACTTACAATTCAAAGACTACTAGTCCAATTATTTGTTAGTAAGCCCAATAGACAATCACTAGGAAAGTACAAGGGTATTGTGCTACTTCAATCGATAATGTAACATTTCCATTCAGAGTAGAACAACAAAGTATGAAAAAAGTAATTGTCTGTACAAAACTAGTATCCATTCATATGAGGATTGTTGGAGCAAATAAATGTTTGTGTCCACTTTTAGTGGGACCCATGCTCTAATTATGTCGGATCGATCAACCATCTTGTAAACCTCATCGAGACCTATTCATTTAAAGTGATGTTAAAGCCTCGCTAATGCCCCGTTAAAGAACTTAACGCACTTCAATCGCTATATTTTTTGAATTTAGCATATCAAATAGTCGATATGCTTAAAACCCTGTTATTTTCCACTGCGCCTGCTAAATCGGGGTTTTTAGCACCTGCTTCTACCATTTTAATATAAAAAGGTTAATTTGACCAGTTTTCTTATAAACCAAATCTTCAAATTTAGGGTATAAGTTTAAGTCCAAGTCCTAAGTTCTCATCATAAATTAAAACTTTTATTATATTCACCAAGTCTCAACTGCATGGCTTGTGATATTCTTCAGTTTTGTTATATAAAAGTTAATAATGTTTCTTCTTTTTACAAAAATGAAGTAGGAATGAGAATAAATCAACTTTGGAGATTTGATTTTATCTCCAATAAATATGTTTACACATCCGCTATTTTTCGATATATCTCTGGTTTATCCCGGCTATAACTTTTTGCACCTCTACCACTGTAAAATCGCTAAGCACTTTAACTGCACAAGTCAAGACAATCAAAATTGTACATTTGTTCGATTAAATCCGACATTATATGAATGAGATATTCATATTATATATATTGGAGAATAGTCCCACACCGAGAAAAATCAATGTTTATCAGGTGCGTTGGCAATGGGTCAAAAAGTGAAATTTTAGAAAAGATGCTTTTATTAATTTTGCACCAGACCCTATTTGTGTTTGTATGAATAATTTATTTACACTAAACTATATTTAGTGAATAGTAGAAAAACGATTCTATTATTTTAATCTAACTTTGTGTTAATTTAAAATTTAAATATACATACTTGTGTGTGTATGTATGTATGTTATGATTTATATCTATTTATATATATTGTAACTTTAGTGCGTCTATCTAAATATATATAGATGTATGTTTTAAACTTGAATGAATATATATATATATATATTTCATATATAATTTAATTTTAAAACATATATAGATATATTTTTAGCGAATAATTTTTATTATTGCCAAAAAATATTATTATTAATTTATTAATGGTAGAAAGTAAAAATATACACACACACATATACATTTACGTACATAATAGTCTATCTTTATGAATCCCATCAACTGTATTAAGTAAATATTTTTGATATTGTTTTCCCTATTGTAACCATAAACCATAATGGTTATACATAATTACACATATATTATATATTAATACTCGCATAAATGTCCTAGGTTAGTTCATAAAATTTAGAAAAAGTATTTTATCGATTGTAGTTACAAATGTATTTATAACCATGAGTATTGAATCGATATATATATAAACACTAACTCCTTAAATGTTCCTAATCAAGATGTATCGAGTAAAGGATATCGATACATCCATTGAGACCAGTCTACATAATGCTCTTCATACGATGGACGATGAATTACTTATGACTATTGGGAAACCAAGAGATTATGTACTTATGGAAAAATCACAGAATGACTTGACAAGAGTCTTTTATAGGTTAATACAACTAAGTCAAAACAGAAGATCGTATGGTAACAATGTACAATAATCTTTGAACTTGAGGGTATTGTCAATCTTAAGTAACTTAACTATACTTTGATTATAGTCAATCACATGGCTTCGTGGCCATGTTATGACCATAGTTTTAAATTACTTAGAATGAAACAGTATCCAAGAGAGGATTCATCTCCTTAGCTATAGAACGTGAGTATCACCATAATTCGTAGTCAACTTATAGTCAAAATCTCTAGCCAGAGTAAATCAGTTAATCGATAAATGTTGGCGCATTGAACCAAGGACTTTAAAATGGTCTATGCAATTAAATACATGTATTAATGGAGTTTTTAACCTTAGACCAAACTCTAGATATCTAAGTAATATAGTGACGATGAAAAGAATATGTGTAAAACGTCATTACTAGGTGAGCTTATTAAAAATTAGAAATTGAATTTCTCGTACATAATCTGTAAGCGTTAACTTTTTCCTAATACCATACTTCAGCGAAGTCAATATAGGTTTTAATATTTAAATTGTTTTAATATTGAGTAAGACCGAGGTTGCATCAAAGAGTCAGCACAACCGAGTTGTTAGTTATTTGCGAATCTGACAAATGTAAAAATTAATTTATAATTTTTATAAATTAATAATAAATTAGTATAATTTTTACATTAAATTTTTGTGGTAATTTAATTATTTATTTAAAGCCAAAAATCAATTAAAATGATGTATAAATGTTGTATGTAGATATAACTAAAGAACAGGCTTAAATAATGTAACATCCCCCGACTTGGAGGCCCAAAACTAACGGCTACGAATGCTGCAGTCATCCATGGTTATTAATTCTCGGCGACCAAATACGACAATGTTAGATACATTGATACACAAAAACACATGAATATGGAAAAAAATTAGAACATCAAACAAGATTCACATTTCCATTTCAAAACATATCAAGTTCATTACATAATCCCATAATCGTTAACCATGTTTAGAGAAAATATATTTATTACAACATACGCCAAGAGTGACATATGAAGATGCCTCCTTGGATGATCAAGGTATAAATATAGGTAATTTAACAACTTTGCCTTTACATCATCAATTCAGCGAAATCAAAATAAAAGAGAACTCTAAGTAGCTATCATGCCACCTGCATGTCTTCGGAAGCTTATTCGTCTAAAGAGGTACCTGAAAACCTCAACTCTCAAACTACTCAAAATCAATTGAGTACCCGAGAGTTTAAGGGGAAAACATAAACTTCGAGTCAGAGATAAAGCCTGGAATGAATAATAATCTACCATCTCAAACCATTTAGATATCTAGTGAGACCACGCCACTTAGCGGAACGGTTTTCCCCTCACTAGTACCCTAAAACCTTTATAAAACCATATACTGTGCTCCTACATCCACAATGGTTAAAACAATTCAAAACGATATGATATGATGATATGCAAAATAAGTGAATCAATTCTGAATTACCCATCCCCATTAATTTTGACTATCTGTCACATTTATAGTTTCTAGGGTGACTATTAACCTAATAATTTTCATGGGCTGACCAATAACCGATAAAATGTTTAAGGACTCCCTGTCCAATTACATAGTTTTCATGGGATCACTAAGAACCTATTGGCCCATGCCAATATCTTTACTATTTTATGGGTTCTCCCTGAAACTATCGATAACTCCAATATCTTTTCTCTTATCCTAGTTTTCATGGATTGACCAGGAACCTAATGACATCTGTCAATATCTTAATCCGGATATAGTTTTCATGGGCTAACTACAAACCTATTGACCCCTGCCAATATCAAATCATAGTTTTCATGGGCTAACTATGAACCTGTCATTCTGACATCTTCATTTAGACATAGTTTTCATGGGCTTACTATGAACCTATTGGCTTCTGCCAATATCTTTTCCTATACAAAGTTTTCATGGGCTTACTGCGAACCTATTGGCTCCTGCCAATATCTTCCTTTAATATTTTAGCATCCTATATTCTGGTCTTCCTGACCTCTTGGATGCACGTCTACTCATTCAGGAGATAGCTTAATTTATATTCACTACTGGGTCAACCTAGCTGGTTATTCTGCCCTTCCCCAAGATACAGTTATAGGTCCATTACAATGTGAATATATACATATATGAAGAAGCAAAGATAATAACTTGGTTAATCCCTTTAACCTATTAATCAAAGAAAACTTCTTCAAAAACTTCTTTTCAAAACACTTTATTTACTTATGCCATGGTTTTTTTAAAATGAGATTAGGTTATTTTCTTTGAAAACTAAGGCTTTCGAAACCTTCAAAAATTTGCTTTCGACCTCACTGGATAACCTCCTTCGAAAGCATATAAATTCCTTTTCAAAACATTAGGCCCCTGCCTTTCGAAACACTTTAAAGCCTCTCTTTCGAAACATTTTGAATGTAATAAAGTATTACTTATTAACTCTTAGAAGCATAGCTTCGAAACATTGAAAACACCCCTTTCGAAACCTTTGGAAGTATCCCTTCCGAAACAATTGAAAGTCCCTCTTTCAAAACCATTGGGTTGATCTTAAAAATATCATTAGAGTCAAAGTGAATATAACGAAAGTATCTCTTTCGAAACATCATATAAAAGTATTGGAGAAAACTTGATGGCATTGGCACCATCCCTTTCGAAAGCTCTAAAAAATTTAAATAAAACATTGAAGGTTGGCATTGAAACCCCCTTTCGAGCCATTGCCTTCGAAACCCTTGGACCTTTTCGAAAGCATTTAGGAAGTGGCTTAGTATAAGTTTAAAACAAAGGTAACCCTTTGAAAGCATTGATGACTTCAATACACTCGAAAGGCAAAAGAACAACGGTTGAGTTTCAACGTAGTCGGAACCACTACTTTCGAAAGCATCATTTTTATAAGTAAAGAACCCATTCAAAAGCTTGTACTTTAGAACATAAGATGGCAACCCCTTCGAAAGCTATTAGAAAACCCCTTTCGAAAGCATATGTTTCGTCTCCTTCAAATGCTTTAATAAAACAAAGGCAGACGCTTAACTTTTTAAAACAAACAAAGGTATCGACCCTATTGGAAGCAATGCTTTCGACACCATGTCTTCCGCCTTTCTCCAATCCACTACGTACCATCTAAGTGATACATTGTGTATTGGTTTCGGCCTAGGTTGGTTTCAACTGAGATGGAGCGAAAGCATTAGAGTCAAAAGGTACTTCTAAATAGAGGCGGAACCCACTTTTCTGGGTAAACCTGAGTTAATACCAATTAAAGCAAACACTTTCTAACTAACCTGCCCATGTGTAAGCATGTGATTGGTTGCCATAACTTTTCAAATTCTTTACCAAAATAACCGCCGCTTAATTTCAAATCTAAACCAAGCTTAATTTAGCAAATAACTCCTTCCATTAAGAAATACCAATATTGCAAATAAGTCCTTCTTCTAAAATAATTTAATTTCCATAGCAATTCACTTAGGAAAAATCCCTAAAAATTCACTTTCACCATGTTATCTAACATATCAAAATTTCAGACCCAAATTCTCAATATAATTTCTAAACCCAAGTAACCTTTTTTTCCTTTGAGAATTCATAATGATCTTTCTATAGCTTGAAAAATTATCAAAATTAAAACCCAACTCCAAAATCATGTTTTACATAACATAAAAATTTTCCATGGCATTCAATGATAATTTACAATTGGTTTTGCCCTAAAACCGCATAAATCCCCATTTAAACAATCTTGTTTAAATTAAACAAATTATAATTCAAGTATATCATCTTCCAAATTATCATAAAAACAAATTTAATATTAAATCCGAAAACATATGATCATAAAACAAAATAGAGATTGTATAAATTATTGTTCACCTTGATTAAGATATAAGGAGATTGGATTAAGATTGAGATTTATTCCCCTTGCTTTAATTCTTTAGCTTGATTTGAATTCTCTTTTCTTTCCTTGTTAATGGCCGGCTCCACTTTACGTTTGTGTTTTGTTTTTGAACGTGAATGGAAAAAATGAAACATGAATGGGAACGAGAATATATAAAAAGGTAAGGGTTATGTGCGGCTAATTCTCAACATAACCTTATGTAAATTAATTAACTTTAAGCCCATTTAATCAAATAAATTAAGCATGGACCCTTATGTATTTATTCAAATCTCAATCTGCTGAATATTGTTATCAAAAAAATAAGGGTGTTACAGGCTCCCCTCCTTAAAGAATTTCGTCCTCGAAATTCAGCAAGGATTAAATCCTAAATATAGCAATCATCTGTAACGACTCCTAACAACTATACTAGTCTATCTGACTAGCAATTATCGATATAAATCTATATAGACATACCCTCATAGTAGATCAGGATAAGTATCTCGAATACTGTCTTCTGTCTCCCAAGTACAGTCCTTCTCGTTGTTGCTCCACTGAACTTTCACCAACTTGACTGTCTAGTTCCTCAATCTTTTCTCATCTCTCGCTACATCCCGAATTGGTTGTCTAACAAAAGTCAAATTAGGCTCTATTACAAAGTTTTCCAACCCTGTTGGAGGAATAGCAGTCTCTGGATTATGCACATACTTGCGAATATAAGAAACACGAAATACACTATGGACACCTGTCATACTGCCCGGCAACTCTACTCTGTATGTGAGTTTTCCAATCCTCTGTATAATCTGGAATGGACCAACATATCTCGATGCTAGTTACCCCGACTTTCCGAACCATACCACACCCTTCATCGGTGATACCTCAATGAAAAACCTGTCTCTGACTAAGAACTCTAGGTCTTTACGCCTCTTATCTGCGTAACTCTTCTGTCTGGACTAAGCTTCCTTCATCCCTTCTCTGATCAACTCAATCTTCTTTGACGCCTCCCTAACCAAATCTGGACCTAAGACCAATCTGTCTCCTGTCTCCAACCAACATGCTGGTGATTTGCATGGCTTTCCATACAAAGCTTCAAAAGGCGCCATTCCTATACTAGTCTGATAACTATTAGTATAGGAAAACTCAACCAAATGTAGGTAATCTTCCCAAGATCCTCCAAAGTCCACTACACAAGCTCTTAGTAAATCCTCGAGTACCTTATTGACTCTTTCTGTCTGCCCATCTGTCCAAGGGTGATATGCAGTACTTATCTTGAGCTTAGTTCCTAACACATCCTGTAGACTCTTCCAGAATTTGCTAGTAAACAAAGCATCTCTATCACTGACCATGCTACTAGGAATCCCATGTAGTCTAACTATGTTCTTCATGAACAACTTAGCTAAAACAATTGTCGTTCTGGTTGACTTAACTAGAATGAAATGGGCACTTTTGGTCAACCTGTCCACTATGACCCATATACTTTCATTTCCCCTATTTGGCCTTGGCAACTAATCTATAAAATCCATGGATATCGAATTCCATTTCCAAACCGGAATCTCTAGAGGCTGAAGCAATCCACTCAGCTTCTAATGTTCGGCTTTCACTTGTTGACAGTTTGCACACTGTCTAACCCATAAGCCAACATCCTCTTCATACCTTCCCAATAGAAGCTCCTCTTCATATCTTGATACATCTTGGTCCCTCCATGATGAATTGTAAACTTGGATCGATGACATTTTCTAAGAACTTCTTTCCTCAAGTTCTCAACATTTGGAACACGTAATCGTCCCTTCTTTCTCAACCATCCTCTCTGGTCAAGACTAAAATCCTTCGGGTCATCGATCTCGGTTTCAACCTCAAGCCTTTTGATCTTCTCGGTCAATAATGGATCCTCCTTCTGCTTAGATGCAATTCTCTCGATCAACACTGGTCGAGCTTCTAAACAGGAAAATATGGCAGTACTCTGACTAGAACTAGCAGTCGATCTTAACTGCACACTATAAGTAGTTAAAGCTTCTAAATCCTATCACTCTACCAACATAGCTAACACCACATTCTGATTTCTTCTGCTAAGAGCATCTGCCACCTTGTTATCTTTCCCTGGTGTATACTCTATACCAAAATCATAAGCAGCCAGAAACTCCAGCCACCCCTGTTGTCTCATATTCAACTCCTTCTGAGAGAATAAGTATCTTAAAGACTTATGATATGTATATAGCTCAAATCTCTGCCTTAAGAGATAATGCCTCCAAATCTTCAATGCAAAGATCACCACATCCAACTCCAAATCATGAGTAGGATATCTCACTTCATCTTGTCTAAGATGTCGTGAAGCGTAGGCAATCACTTTATCCTTCTACATCAACACAGCTCCCAATCCAGTTCCACATGCATCGGTATACACCACCAACCCTTGGTTTTCGTCTGGAACTACTAACACTAGCGCATTGGTCAACAAATTCTTTAACTTAAGGAATGCTTCCTCACATTTGTCGGACCGGACAAACTTCACCTCCTTCTTGGTAAGCTTAGTCAAAGGTGCTGCTATCCGCGAGAAATCCTTGATGAGTTTCTGGTAATAGCCAACAAGTCCAAGGAAACTTCTAATCTCAGTCACCATCTCTGGTCTCTTCCAACTATTAACAGCTTTGATCTTATCTGGATCGACTAACAACCCCTTCTCTGAAACCACGTGACCAAGAAACTTAACCTCTTTCTTCTAGAAATGACACTTGGAGAACTTCGCCTTTAGCTGATGCTGCCTCAGCATCTCAAGCACAACTCTAAGATGATCTTCATGCTCTCTTTTATCCTTAGAGTATACCAAAATGTCATATATAAACACCAATACAAATCTGTCCAAATACTCTCGGAAGACTCGATTCATCAAATCTACGAAAAAAGCAGGTGCATTCGTCAACCCGAATGGCATTACTAACCACTTGTACGAACCATACCTAGTCTAAAATGTTGTCAAAGGAATAATGTCCTATGCCACTCTTAATTGATGGATACCTGTCGCCAAATCCAACTGGTAAAACACTCTAGCTCCACTCAACCGATCAAATAAATCATCAATTCTCGGCAAATGATACGTATTCTTGATCATCCTCTCGTTCAACTTACAATAGTCGATACAAGTTCTCAACGACCCATCCGGTTTCTTCACGAACACCGCGGCCGCTCTCCAAGGCGAACTGCTTGGTCTAATAAAATTCCTTCCTTCAAGATCCACTAGTTGCACCTTCAATTCATTCATCTTAGTAGGTGTCATCCTGGTAGGTGGTCTACTCACAGGTTCAGCTCCTGGCACAAGATCTATCCAAAACTCTACCGCTCGTTTCGGTAGTAGTCCCGTGACTGGCTCAAAGACATCTGCAAATTCTCTTGCAACTCGAACCTGACTTAGATCTTCTTCCAATTCCATTGCACTTAACAAAGCACAACTACTCCGATCAGAATTCTCCACTGAGATTATAATTCGGTTATGACTATCAGGGTGTCTTGGTGATATCTCCCCATCTTGGCAAAATATCCTAGCCTCATACTTTCTCAACCAATCCATACCCAAAATGATTTCGAAATCTACGAAATCGAAAACATACAGACTGCATGCAAACTTATGACCTAACAAATCAAGTTCTAACTGGTCACATCTCGTCCCCAGAGTTGCATACCCTCCTATTGGATTCACAACCCTTAAGGAAGTAACAAGGTATGTGGGTTCTAAGCATAACCCATCAACCAAACACTGGGATATAAATGAATGTGATGCGCTGGTATCAAATAGTATCCTAACTGGTACACTCTGAATCAAAAACATACCTTCCATCACAGTCTTCCCTTTATCAGCTGCAGTTGGCTTAGCAGATGATGTCCAATAGCAAAAACCTTCCCTTTTCCGCTCTAACCGGTTCTGGACACTGGTTCTTATAATGCCCAACTTGATCACAATTGAAACATTTCACATTCTTCTTATCTGCAGCCTTCTTCCCCTTACTTGACCGACACTCATTTGCATAACGACCCTTCTTGTCACACTTTTAGCAAACCAAATCAGCCTTTGCCTTCTTGGCAGCATCTCCCTTCTAGACTCCTTTTTCTTAAAGAACTTTCTTTTCTTTCCCTAAGAACCCTAGGTTTCAACTGGTTTCTCTCTGGCACAAACAGCAAGCATCTACTCATGGTGAATTTCCATCTCCACAACCACATTACAAGGATCACGGATATGTGTCAGGGTCGCCCTAGCAAGCCCAGGTCTCAATCCCCGTATGAACCTCTCATTCCTTCTGATGGCAGTGTCTATAGTAGCATACCCATACCAAGACAGCTCATCAAACTTAGTGGCATACTCGATACCGACATCCCTCCATGAACTAGATCCATAAACTTTCTCATCAACGCTGACTTAGCAACCTCAGATAAAAACCTCTGTTCAAATCTCCTTCTGAATTCAGCCCATGTCAACTCTTCCTCCGGAACTCCGGTAGTAACATTGTTCCACCAATGAAGTGCTGACCCTTGCAACTGTCTAGAGGCTAACATTCTCTTCTGCTCATCATCTAAACCTAAATCAGCAAAGATATGATAACAATGCAACAACCAATTCTCTACCACTATGGCATTCTCCGTTCCCATAAACGGTTTCCCACCAAGACTAGTGTAGTCTTTGCTCGGCTTAGCATAATTATTCCCAACTGGGGTCCATAGGATTAGCTCCTCCAACATTTCCAGTAACTCAAGCAGCAACTCCTGCTTGCATCACATTGATGAAGAACTGATACATCGCCCCAATATCTACTAGTGGATTTCCAGCACCTACATTGGCATCGGCATTTTGGTTAGCATTAGCCTATCGACCTTGGTTCCTCATGGTATTAGGTCGAGCATTTCCATAGTTTGTGGTGCTTCCTCCACCGAGATTTCCTCTTCCATTTCCTACTTCCATATCTTTTTCTCGTAAATCTGCATACGAGCCTTAGTAAGATACAGAAGAATGGTCTAAGAGATAGGGGAATACGTACTTATATATATATATCAAATACAAATACATTACTATAGTGTTATCCCAAACCCCGATCATATTTATGACTCATTGGATTATGTTTCAAAAAGCTTTTAGGTTTAACTTTTCTTTTAAATTTTCATAAACCTATGCTCTGATACCAACTTGCAACATCCCCCTACTTGGAGGCCCAAAACTAACAACAACGGATGCTACAATCATCCATAATTATCAATCCTCGGTGACCAAATACGGCAATGTTAGATACATTGATACACAGAAAAATATGAATATGGAAAATTTTTAAAACATAAAAAAAGATCCATATTCCATTTCAAAACATTTCAAGTTCATTACATAATCCCACAATCGTTAACCATGTTCAAAGAAAATATATTTGTTACAACATACGCCAAGAGCGACATATGAAGATGTCCCCTTGTATGATCAGAGTGTGTATATATATAGGCAATTTAACAACTTTGCCTTTACATCATCAACAGCGGAATCAAAATAAAAGAGAACTCTAAGTAGCTATCATACCACCTGCACGTCTTCGGAAGCTTATTCATCTAAAGAGGTACCTAAAAACCTCAACCCTCAAACTACTCAAAATCAATTGAGTACCCGAGAGTTTAAGGGGGAAACATAAACTTCGAGTCGGAGATAAAGCCTAGTATGAATAATAGTCTACCATCTTAAACCATTTAGATATCTAGTGAGACCACGCCGCTTAGCGGAACGGATTTTCCCCTCACCAGTATCCTAAAACCTTTATAAAACCATATACTGTGCTCCTACATCCACAATGGTTAAAAAAATTCAAAATGATATGATATGATGATATGCAAAATAAGTGAATCAATTCTGGATTACCCATCCCCATTAATTTTGACTATCTGTCACATTTATAGTTTCTAGGGTGACTATTAACCTAATATTTTTCATGGGCTGACCAATAACCGGTAAAACGTTTAAGGACTCCCTGTCCAATTACATAATTTTCATGGGATCACTAAGAACCTATTGGCCCTTGCAAATATCTTTACTGTTTTATGGGTTCTCCCTAAACCTATCGATAACTCCAATATCTTTTCTCTTATCCTAGTTTTCATGGGTTGACTAGGAACCTAATGACATCTGTCAATATCATAATCCGGATATAGTTTTCATGGGCTAACTACAAACCTATTGGCCCATGCCAATATCAAATCATAGTTTTCATGGGCTAACTATAAACCTGTCATTCTGACATCTTCATTTAAACATAGTTTTCATGGGCTTACTATGAACCTATTGGCTTCTGCTAATATCTTTTCCTATACAAAGTTTTCATGGGCTTACTGCGAACCTATTGGCTCCTGCCAATATCTTCCTTTAATATTTTAGCATCCTATATTATGGTCTTCATGACCTCCTGGATGCAATTCTACTCATTCAGGAGATAACTTAATTTATATTCACTACTGGGTCAACCTAGCTGGTTATTCTGCCTTTCCCCAAGATATAGTTATGGTCCATTACAATGTGAATATATACATATATGAAGAAGCCAAGACAATAACTTGGTTAATCGCTTTAACCTATTAATCAAAGAAAAATTCTTCAAAAACTCCTTTTCAAAACACTTTATTTACTTATGCCATGGTTTTCTTTTTAAATGAGATTGGGTTATTTGCTTTGAAAACTAAGGCTTTCAAAACCTTCAAAACTTTATTTTCGACCTCACTGGATAACCTCCTTCGAAAGCATATAAATTCCTTTTCAAAACATTAGGCCCCTGCCTTTCAAAACACTGTAAAACCTCTCTTTCGAAACCTTTCGAATGTAATAAAGTATTACTTATTAACTCTTAGAAGCATAGCTTCGAAACCATTGAAAGTACCCCTTTTGAAACCTTTGGAAGTATCCCTTCCGAAACCATTCAAAGTCCCTCTTTCGAAACCATTGGGTTTATATTAAAAATATCATTTGGGTCAAAGTGAACATAATGAAAGTATCTCTTTCGAACATCATATAAAAGTATTGGGGAAAACTTGATGGCGTCGGCACCATCCCTTTCGAAAGATTCAAAACATTTAAGTAAAACATTGAAGGTTAGCATCGAAACCCCCTTTCGAGCCATTGCCTTCGAAACCCTTGGACCCTTTCGAAAGCATTTAGGAAGTGGCTCAGTATAATTTAAAAACAAAGGTAACCCTTCGAAATCATTGATGACTTCAATACACTCGAAAGGCAAAATAACAACGGTTGGGTTTTGACGTAGTTGGAACCACTACTTTCGAAAGCATCATTTTATAAGTAAAGAAACCCATTCAAAAGCTTATATTTTAGAACATAAGATGGTAACCCCTTCGAAAGCTATTAGAAAACCCCTTTAGAAAGCATATTTTTCATCTCCTTCGAAAGCTTTAATAAAACAAAGGCATGCGCTTAACTTTTTTAAACAAACAAAGGTATCGACCCTATTGGAAGCAATGCTTTCGACGCCATGCCTTCCGCCTTTCTCCAATCCAATACGTACCATCTAAGTGATACATTGTGTATTGGTTTCGACTGAGATGGAGCGGAAGCATTGGAGTCGAAAGGTGCTTCTAAATAGAGGCAGAACCCACTTTTCTGGGTAAACCTGATTTAATACCAATTAAAGTAAACACTTTCTAACTAACCTGCCCACGTGTAAGCATGTGATTGGTCGCCTTAACTTTTCAAATTCTTTACCAAAGTAACCGCCGCTTAATTTTAGATCTAAACCAAGGTTAATTTCGCATATAAGCCCTTCCATTAAGCAAAACCAATATTGCAAATAAGTCCTTCTTCTAAAATAATTTAATTTCCATAGCAATTCACTTAGGAAACACCCCCCAAAAATTACAGAAATTCACTTTCATCATGTTATCTAACATATCAAAATTTTAGACCCAAATTCTTAATATAATTTCTAAAATAAATTTCTAAACCCAATTAACCTTATTTTCCTTTAAAAAATCATAATAATCTTTCCATAGCTTGGAAGTTATCAAAATTAAAACCCAATTTCAAAATCATGTTTTACATAACATAAATTTTTTCCATAGTATTCAAAGATCATTTCCAATCGGTTTTGCCCTAAAACTGCATAAATTCTCATTTAAACAATCTTGTTTAAATTAAACAAATTATAGTTCAGGCATATCATCATCCAAGTCATCATAAAAACAAATTAATCTTAAATCCGAAAACATATGATTATAAAAAAATAGAGATGATATAAATTATTATTCACCTTGATTAAGATAAGGAGATTGGATTGAGATTTATTCCCCTTGCTTTCTTTAGCTTGATTTGAATTCTCTTTTCTTTCCTTGTTAATGGCAGGCTCCTCTTTACATTTGTGTTTTGTTTTTTAACGTGAATGGGAAAAATGAAATGTGAATGGGAATGAGAATATATATATATATATAAGGGTAAGGATTATGTGTGGCTAATTCCCAATATACCCTTATGTAAATTAATTAACTTTAAGCCCATTTAATCAAAAAAATTGAGCACGGCCCCTTAAGTATTTATTCAAATCTCAATCCCCTTATCACTTAACATTTACATTATTCTATTTAATTTATCTAATTAAATCTCCTGAATAATGTTATCAAAAATTAAGGGTGTTACGAATAGTATAATTAAATAGTTGATTCATACCAAGTCAATTAGGCATTTTGACTAGGCAATGGGTCGAATAGGGACCAGCCATAGCAAGTAGGGGCAAATGGGACCTAGTCGCCTAGGGTTTGAGAGAAAAGGGATAGATATTTGTTATCTTTTTGGTTATAAGCAGATAGTCCCTCTTCTCGTTCTCTCTACACTAAACCAAACCAACCCTAGCCTTTATTAGTGAAGCCAAGGAGATGATGTTGCAAACTGTAGCTATGGAGATGAAGGAGATAATAAACAAGGTGTTCGACAATTGGCTTGATCGCAAGGAGGAGGTAACTTCTTCAAATATAAATTATGTTCATATGTATATGCTGACTAAATATTTAGCCAACCTCAGAATTATGATTAAAATACAATATTAGCAAATGTTACTTATTATTTGGAAAATAAGAAGATAATATTTGAAAAAAATAAGTAAAGACACAATATGAAGAATCTTTTATTACTTTGCTTCTCTTACGACAACTGTGATTACAAAAATAATAAGAAAAAATTACAGTGCTTGAGAGGTTAAGTTGTTCAACCTTCAAGAAAATAAATGCCTTGATGCATTTATAGTTGCTAAAATTGGTGTTGAATGATTGAGATTGCACAGTTGAGGTACTGAAATCACGTCGAGCCGTTGATCGTGTCGCTAGGTCCGACGCGTGACAGTTGGAATGTTAATTGGACTGTGTGGTTGAGATGATGACAGCTGGCGGGCCATACCTTGGGCATGCTTTGCACGGGGCAAGCGACATGAGACCTGAGAGTTGTTGTTGTGGAGGTGCTTTAGTGGCAGCAAAGGATATAGAGTGGTTGCTACATAGTGGTGCTTTTGTCATATGAACAACATCGTTTGTGCCCATCTTTTCAAAGAAACAGTGCAGACTAACCTTCTTTTTGCAGGGGTAGTTAGGCGCTTTGGCCAAAGTCTAACATGTAAAGACGAAGGTGCTTCAGTGAATGCAGGCGGTGGGTGATAAAGATGAATGGAGAACCTGGCTGGTGATCACGTTGATCATCGGGCCAGTTGACTATTGAGGGGTGCTTCACATGTTGAGCCGCTATCTATTGTCTTGCCCGTTGTTGTTTAAGAGGGCGTTGATGGGCCCATTCGTGCTTGAGCTAGGCGGGTTGTTCATAGAGTAAGCCTTGTTGTCTTTAGTCGGGGCTGGCCATGCTTAGTGGAAGAACCAATGTGTTGGGTCTTGGAAGTATGTGGGCCAAAAGGCAGACCAAGATGTGTGCCGTTGTAGTCACATGGGCCCATTGAACGATGCAGGTCGACCCATCCTTCACTTGCAAGAAAACCGAGCTACATTTTGCCTCTAAGCCATGCCTATGAGCAGGAGTGGGATTGTTAATTATGTGTTTAATGAGGCTATAATTGTCACCGTGTTATTGGCAATGGCTGTTTATTTCCCCAAACGTTTGCAGAGATGGTTCGCTATTTCAACGTGTGATTTGACAAAAGGTATTAATGATACCTAGACGGCTCGGATTAATTTCCATGTGGCCAATCCATCGGTCAAGTTTGTTCTCCACTGTCTATAAATACCTCTCCTCCATTTCTTCCTATTTTGTACTAAGAATTCATACATTTTCGCTATTAAAAGAGAAAAGAGAGCTCTCCTTCATCTTGTTCATTTTCGTTCAACAACAGAAAGCCTCAAATTCAATCGGTGAATATTTCTAACTTTGATCCACCGTTACTGCTAAGTAGGATTTTATGTGCTTTTGAAATAATTTCATTACCCTCGTTGTTGCTTTTTACTCCATTTTATGTTGATTTTTCATTTCATCTTTTACTTCTATTGTGATAATTTGAATGGCATCGTTGCATCGATGAACTCTCTGATTAACTTCCACTGCACACACGACATCTAATGATCATCGTTGTGCCGTCAATGGTGATCGTTCGACGTTAAAAACTGGACAAACCACGTCGATCTTTGAGTTGTCAATATTACAGAACTGCCCCCGATTAAAGGAGGAAGATGACACATAGAACCCAGGCCCGTAACTCGGATTAGGCGGTGGGCCGATAGTGCTGCCAGCCACACGGCCTACCTAGAGTTTAGGTTAAGGATCAGACGGGCTTGTTGTATGGTTTTGGGTTACTTGCACTAGCGATAGAGGAAAATTTTACCCCAAGACCAATAAGTATATAAGTAGGTTGGGACTGTTCAGTAATTTAGGTTGCTTATTCTTAATTGCAGATGGCTAAACTGTTAGCTCCTGAGATGATGGTTTTGATGACAACAACCTTAGGACTTATTATAAAATACAAATACTAATATTCTTGTTTAGATATATATGTATATGCAGGATATATATGCAGGTACTGAAGAATGAAGACTGTACAGTAAGAGATTCAAGACTGACGAATTCAAGACTGAAGAAATCAAGACTGAAGACTCATGAGTATCAAGAGTTCAAGATTTCAAGAGTTCAATATACCAAGATAAGTAATAGTGTCTAGATTTATGTTAAAACTTCATAATAGCACTAAAATCTTTATTCGGATTTTAATTGTGGAATGGAATCCACCTTCTCGCTTTAATAGTGGGATGGAACCCACGATCTCTTTAGTGGGATGGAACCCATGACCTTCTCTAGTGGAATGGAATCCATGATATTTTCAAAATGATTTATTTTAAATATTTTTCCAAAAACCTTTTAAAAGTCATCTCACTCGGTTTAAATATTTTAGCCTTAAACTATTTTTATTATCTTTTATATTTTGATTTCAAAATCATCTCTTGTTTTTAAACTATCTTCTGGTTTTAATATTATAAGCTTTAAATCTCAAAAACATATTCTACACTTAGTTTTTAATATTACTTTCATATTATAGATAATACATTTTTAAGATTACTTTTTAAATCTCTTTTATAAGTTTAAACTATATTCAAAATGGTTTATAAACTTCAGAAATTGTTTTGACAAGTTTTAAAAAGGAAATCTCTTTTAAAAACAAAATTCAATTTTCAAAATTTACTAGGGCATGTCGACATACCCCATCCACCCATGTCGACATGGTAGCCATAGAATTCAAATTTCAAATTTTCAAAAGAAGAGTCTATTCATCATAACCTTTCATGAATGGACATGATTGTTGTTCTTCTATAAATACCAGTTGTTTTCAATGAATTTTAAGTTAGTTTTTCTTCATTTCTTCACTCCATCTTCTCCACTCAAATATTCTCTTATATTTCAAATGCTTTAAAAAAACTCTGCCAAAATCCTAAGTGAATCAAACTCGATCGTCTCTAGTTTGATTCTCTACCACTCTCTCTCAAAGATCTCAGTGCTATTTAGAGTTATAGGATCATTTGTAATCAAAGAAGTATACTGTGTCTCTCTATCTATCAAAGTGATATTGGAAATGGTGTGATTGTAGCCCGTAAATTAATTGGGTGTGATTGTAGCCCGTAAATCAATTAGGTGATCTTGTAGCCTAGTTAAATAAAGAGAGTTTGCCCTGGACTCGAAGACAGGAGGTGTATGTTGTGGCCTTGAAATCGAGGTTGTAATATCGACATTGTATTTGAAAAGAAATCTGCACAAGAAATTGTGTGGGACTAGATGTAGGGTAACTCCGAACCAGTATAAAATTCTAGTGTGTTCTTTCCTTTTACTGTTTTTTATTTACTATTTGCATCTGTGTCTGATTCTGTGATTGTTTCTGTGTTTGTGAATTGCATCTGTTTGTGTTTAATTTCAAAAAAATTTAAATTTTCCATAAAATCCATTAAACACTATTCACCCCCCCTCTAGTGTTAATCCAGCCTTAAGATCCGTAATCCGCATTTCCAACATTTGGTATCGGAGCATTGGTTTTCAAAGTTTTCATAATCTATTTTTTGAAAAGTTTTCAAGTGGCTGCCAACACTGGTAATGTCAACACTATCACTAGTTCATTTGTAGAAGGTCAGTCTACTGCTAGACCACCACTTTTTAATGGCAGTAACTATGCATATTGGGCATGTAGGAGGAAAATCTATTTACAATCAATAGGATTAGACACTTGGAATATCACACAGACTGAGTACATTGAACCCACAACAAATTTTGCACAGTGGACCGCTGAGCAAAAGACTGTTGCTCAAAACAATTCCAAAGCCATGAACATTCTATTCTGTTCACTTGATAGGAATGATTTTAACAGAGTGTCTATCTGTAAGTCTGCATATGAGATCTGGAAAACTTTGCAAGTTACGCATGAAGGAACAAGCAAATTTAAAAAGGCCAAAATATCCATTTTGACCAATCAGTTTCAATTATTCAAGATGAAGCCAAATGAGTCCATTTCAGACATGTACAGTCGGTTTCAAGACATTGTGCACTCGCTAATTGCATTAGGAAAGAACTTCTCCGAAGAAGATCAAGTTAGAAAAATTCTAAATTCACTCACTCCGTAACGGGATCAAAAGACTCTAGCAATTAAAGAGGCTAATGATATCAGTACGCTGAAAATTGAAGAATTAATTGGGAATTTGATGTCATTTGAAGTACAAATGCAAGGGAGAAGAGAAAGCAAGGCCTCAGAAAAGAAGTTAATATCGTTTAATGCAATAGCAGATGGTTCAGACTCAAACGGTGACGATGATGAAGAAATAGCCTTGATGACAAGAAATTTTAGAAAGTTTCTGAAATACAGAAAGATGAACAACTATAAGAGAAATGATCATAAGAATTCTAGAAATAATAATGAGACTCTCAACAATGTCAGATGCTACAATTATGATGATCCAGGCCACTTAAAAAGAGATTGTCCGCATCCGGATAAGCAGAAATTTCCTCCAAGCAATGATTCATCAAAGAAAAGGAAGAGAGCATATACTGCTACACTAGACGATTCAGACTCATCCTCCAGTGATGAAGTTCAGAAGGCGTAAAATTCAAATATGTGCTTTACAACTATTCACGAATCTGATGATCTCAGAAATATGGATCTAAAAATAGGTACACATTTAAATTATATTAGTTGAAATTGTTTGCTTGAATGTTTGATTGTTTGCATGTTTTGAAATTGCTTGTTGTTTGAATTTAAAATTTTGATTTTTAAAATAATAATATTTTAATAATATTTTAAATATTAAAATATTAATATTAAAGTGTTATTATATTTTATTTTATTTCAGATAAAATATAAATTAGATTATAGGATATATATATATATATATTAAACAAAATAGAAAAAAATAGTCACATGTATTATAGGACCCATGTCGACATGGCCCTACCCCCTATGTCGACATCCCCTCAGAAATTTAAAGTTCAAGTTTGAATTCAAAACTTTGAATTTACCTCCACCTTTTCACCAACTCCAAAGCTCTGAAGAGGTGTCTCTTGCCAGAGAACATGACTATAGAATATCTATTTATCTCCTTAACTTTGTCCTATCTTTTCACTTTTATTTCAAAATTCAAACTCTCTTTCAAACTCTCAAGCTCTCTACTCTCTTCAAAAATGGCTTCCTCAAGCACCCCATCCACCATTCGGCTGTCCAAAGCCATCAAAGAATTCCTCTATAATGACCTGGAAGCTACCAAAGCTTACATAAGCTATGTAAACTTGGGAAAAGACCATACGTGGAAATTTTCTATCTTTAATGATTTTCCTTTTTATGAACTCAATATTCTTTTCGAAGAGAATCAAATTCTTAGTTTAATTGATGATTCTCAAAGTGATTTCATTTGTTATCCTTACCTTATTAAAATGTTTTATGCAAATTTGAATCGTGGTTTTTATGATGGTAATGCAAAGGAAGTTTGGAGTAGTGTTAAAGGAATACAAATTGTTTTGAATAGTGAGATTTTGGGAAATATTTTGGGTTGTAAGTATATGAGAATGAATCTTTCGGATTTTCAAATTGATGAACATGATCGTGAGACATTTCATCACATTTTTGAAGGAGATGATAACTTTGAATTTATAAATCGAAATTTCCGTCCTAAATCGAGAATTGTTAACCTTCTTTTGCAATATACCATAACTCCAAGATCGGGAAATTTCAATCACCCGACCTTAAAAGTTTGTAAGGCTCTTTTTGCTATTTATGGGCACTATGACATTAATTGGGCGCAAGTAATTTTGGATGAACTTCGTACCAAAAATTTTACTTTAGGAGAAAACACTATGTATCATGGGATTTATCTTACTCGTATTTTTAACTATTTTGGTGTTGATTATAAGAGAGAGGAATTCGTTTCTCGAAAAGTGTTTAACCATGCAAATATCTCTCTTATGAAAATTCCGCTTGTGTTTCAACCATATGAAACACTTACCGAAAAGGATGAAAGGTTGGCTCATGAAGAAATGGAAGAAGAAGAGGAGGAAGAGGAAGAAGGGGAGGAGATGGAGATATAAGAAGAAGGAGAGGAGGAGGAAGAGACATCATTGGAAAGTATTGAACACCCTATCACTCCTAAAAATCCATCCAACAAAACACTTTTCAAGAATCAAAAGATTATCGTGGAAAACCAACGGCTTCTCAAAAGATCCGTTAGTAAAAAGTTGGACAAAATTTCCACCAAAAAGAACAAGTTCTTTGGGAAAGTGAGTCGCAAACTTGGATTATCATCATCTTCATCATCCTCTATCGAATTCTAGTTTTCATTTCATGCTGTATTAGTTTGTATCTTTTGATTAGTTAATGTTGTGTGTTGTTTATGTAATGTTAACTAAAATTTATCAATGAAAATCCTTTATTTTCTGTTTATTAGCTCTAAAATATCTCTGGAATGCTTGTTATTATATTATATAAGTTTATATATATAGACTTGTACATAATATAAAGAAACAAAGAAAATTGCCAAAATAAACAGGGGCATGTCGACATCCCCCTACCCTCCATGTCGACATGTAACGGCCAGAAAGTAATTTTTGTTTTGAATTTGAAATTGACATAACTACCCAGTATCTTTTCATTTCTCTATCTATTTAAATACCCGTTTCTTCCAGAAAAATGCACGTTTTCAATTCTTCTTATTTTCTATTGAATTTCTTCATATTTTTATCAAAAATGGCCTCTCCCATTCATACTCTAAGTGAAAATATTGAAGAAACTATCAAATCTTTCAAGAACATACTTACTTTTATCCTTCGTAATCAATGGCACTTAGAATTAAGCCAAATGCAGATGATAAAGGAACAAGAAAGGCACTTCGATGCCATTCGATGGATGATTTCAACCCTCAACAAAGAAGAACTCGAAGGCGGATCCAGAAGGAACTATAAACAAGGATAATGAAGAATGGGATGCTATAAAGGAAGATCCTATCTTCGGTGAAGAAGGATGGGTTGAAGTTTCAAGAAATGTTTGATTTGACTTGTACGGTTTGATTTACTCTGATTTGATTTTGTTTGAGGTGGTTTGAATTGTTTGGTTTGATTTGACTTGATTTGAATTGTTTGAATTGATTTGAACATGGTATGTAATATATGATTGAAATGGTGTGGTTTGATAAATATATTGATTGATTATGTTTGAAATTTTCATATATCTCATATTTACCTTACTATATTTTACTCATATTATTATCTGCCTCATTTATATTCTACTATACTGTATTACTATCCTATATAGTGCTATAGTATAAGATTTAGGGGGAGTTATGTAGTTTAGGCTTAGTTTTTGTTAAAGACAAAGGGGAGGATTATAAAATAGGTTAGTTAGGCTTAGATTAAGGGGAAGTTAGTAGATTAAGGGGGAGTTGTTGGAATAAGGGGGAGTCAGAGTAGAATCAGAGTTTGGTGGAGTATAATTTATAAACAATGGTTGTCATCATCAAAAAGTAGGAGATTGTTAGTTCCTGAGATGATGGTTTTTATGACAACAACCTTAGAACTTGTTATAAAATATAAATAGTAATATTCTTGTCTAGATATATATGTATATGCAGGATATATATGCAGGTACTGAAGAATGAAGACTGTACAATATAGAGATTCAAGACTGACGAATTCAAGATTGAAGAAATCAAGACTGAAGACTCATGAGTATCAAAAGTTCAAGATTTCAAGAGTTCAAGAGTTCAAGATATCAAGATAAGTAATAGTGTCTAGATTTATGTTAAAACTTCATAATAGCACTAAAGTATTTATTCGGTTTTAACTGTGGAATGGAATCCACCTTCTCGCTTTAATAGTGCGATGGAACCCATGATCTCTTTAGTGGGATGGAACCCACGACCTTCCCTAGTTGAATGGAATCCACAAAATTTTCAAAATGATTTATTTTAAATATTTTTCCAATTTTTTTTAAAAGTCATCTCTCTCAGTTTAAATATTTTAGCCTTAAACTATTTTTATTATCTTTTATATTTTGATTTCAAAATCATCTCTTGTTTTTAAACTATCTCCTGGTTTTAATATTATAAGCTTTAAATCTCAAAAATATATTCTATACTTAGTTTTTAATATTACTTTTATATTATAGATTATATATTTTTAAGATTACTTTTTAAATCTCTTTTATAAGTTTAAACTATATTCAAAATGGTTTATAAAATTCAAAAATTGTTTTGACAAGTTTTAAAAAGAAAATCACTTTTAAAAACAAAAATCAATTTTCAAAATTTACTAGGGCATGTCGACATATCCCATCCCCCCATGTCGACATGGTAGCTGTAGAATTCAAATTTCAAATTTTCAAAGAAGTGTCTATTCGTCATAACCTTTCACGAATGGACATGACTGTTGTTCTTCTATAAATACCAGTTGTTTTCAACGGATTTTAAGTTAGTTTTTATTTTTTTCTTCACTCCTTCTCCACTCAAATATTCTCTTATATTTCAAATGCTTTAACAAAACTCTGCCAAAATCCTAAGTGAATCGAACTCGGTCGTCCCTAGTTTGATTCTCTGCCACTCTCTCAAAGATCTCAGTGCTATTCAGAGTTATAGGATCATTTGTAATCAAATAAGTATATCGAGTCTCTCTATCTATCAAAGTGATATTGGAAACAGTGCGATTGTAGCCCGTAAATCAATTGGTGTGATTGTAGCCCGTAAATCAATTTGGTGATCTTGTAGCCTGATTAAATCAAGAGAGTTTGCCCTGGACTCGAAGACAGGAGGGTGTATCTCGTGGCCTTGAAATCTAGGTTGTAATATCGACATTATATTTGAAAAGGAATCTGCACAAGAAATTGTGTGGGACTGGATGTAGGGTAACTCCGAACCAGTATAAAATTCCGGTGTGTTCTTTCCTCTTATTGCTTTTTATTTACTGTTTGCATCTGTGTCTGATTTTGTGATTGTTTCTGTGTTTGTGAATTGCATCTGTTTGTGTTTAATTTCAAAAGATTTCAAAAATTCCATAAAATCCATTAAACACTATTCACCCCCCTTTAGTGTTAATCCAACCTTAAGATTCCTAATCCGCATTTCCAACATAAACCACATCCACCAACGAACAAATTCTTCTTCTAGGCTCCTCCAAATTTTGGAAGGACTAAGTTGATTTAAACTGCTCTTTGGCCCATTATGGTTGTAAGAACATCAACCCCTTTATCCTTTGGTTGTCAATTAACCCAGTCAGCCCCCAACGGGCTCTTTCACTGGCTCGCTTACTTACATAAAAACTAGGGCGATTCTCCCCCTCTACACCTACTTCGTCAGATTTTTGAATGTATGTCATTAGTGCCTGGACAGCTTGCCTCAAACAGCTATAATCTCATGGCAAAGCTTTTCATTGTCTATTGCGACATGAACATTCCATAGCCCGATCCAGTTCTGATCAGGTTGATATTCAAATTATGCCAGCAAGCCAAGACCGACCTTAACAACTATTACTACCTCCAAGGGATCAACAAGCCTACCTCTTCTTTGGTCTTACAAATAAGGTACCGGGATACCGATACCTATTTTTCTTTGTGTCGTCCACTATTAACCCGAACTTCATCACATAGCTTCTCAGCATGCCTGGTATGTTATTTACTTAATACATTTCCTTTTTTGAGTTTCCACAATAAGTAGTAACCCATTTTTATTTTTTATTGCAGTAAACCTCGTTGAACTAGCATAAGTACTCCTGTCTATGAGGCCATATATGCCGGATCAGGGTGACCAGCAATGATGCTAGAATTTTGGCGACGACTTTAACATATAAGAACCTCCACCGGGTGGGGTTGTTTATTTCGAGGAAGAATTTGGGAGGTGTGCAGTCGTAGCTAGGGTACTAAGTGGGCATCTAGTTAGGATCACGAGGTTCATTATTAGGGAGCAGTTAGAGGTTAAGCCGATAGTGGATATAGAGGAGGTGGAGGAAGAAGAAGCTACCGCGTCAGACCTAGGTCACAACAGTGAGTGGGAGGCTTACGATTTGGCTCTCTTAGAGTATATTATCATTCTGTACCATGTTATTGAGTGGTCTTCAATTTATTCTAGCACACCTGAGACTCCTTAAATGGAGAATATGGGTACACGGGCGCATGAGTCAGATACGCCAGCAAGCGAGGGCTCCTCCTTCGAGACCCCTCCCGTCCATGGGTCTTCGACCCCAGTAACCCACACCATGCCACAGACGCAGAAAACTTTAAAGGGACACATTCTATCAGTAACAGCATAGGGTCCTCCTACCAGACTTTAGTTAGAAGGTAGTGGGGGGACTAGTCCGATGAGGGTAGCTTAGTCTTGTGTTGCCCTGCCTTTATTTTCTTTGAAAATTTTCAAACTCATTTCTTTGTTTGTGTTTTGTAGTGGTCCATCTAAACCTTGCGGCAATTATTGATTTAGCTACGATGGGGAGCACCTCGGTGTAGACCCCCATCTCACAACCTCGCGCAAACACCATTGACCAGCAACAAGTGCCACTCACTTCTCAACCGACCCGCTCAGGAGAGGTTACCCTCGTGACCATGTCATCCCCGGCCCAATGCTCCCCCTTACCTTGGGATCGATGACCACAGGGTGATCATGTCCACTAGCCTCTTGCTAGTGGGGAGTCTAGATTAGACGAGTTTGTTGGGGCATCTTCATACCCCGGCGAGGACTGCTTCAAAGGTGTTGACTCAAGAGTAGGTGGACTAGCTATTCCACTGAGTCGATATTAGATACCAAGGTTAGGGAGGCATTCTTGATAGGATTTTAATCTTAGCCATTTTCTTTTCTTTCATTTTTTTTGCTTATCTATTTCTCATTGCAGGCTAGCTTCCACGCTCTTCGCCTCAGCAATGACATACTGCATTACAAGAAACGAGCTGAATATTAGGCCACTGCCCGCCGCTTGGCAGAAGAGAAGTCGATCGATCGTGAGAAGAGGGCCACTGAGGTTGAAGCGGTCAAGTAAACTACAACCAAGGAGACAGTAGCAAAGGTGATTAGGATGGAGTCCTTGAGGTAGAAAATCCCCAACCAAGGGTAGATTTATAGGTAAGCCGCAAGGAGACGGAAGATATGAGGGGTATGCTGTAATAACACTTACATTGCACCATCCATGAGGAGCAAGTGAGGGCAAAGGCCGCTTAGGTTAAGGAGTGGACTGATTGGTTGACAAAAATGTTGAAGTTTTTCTTTGCGGCCAACTATCACCTCCCTTTGGCGGTTGGCTTCCTCTACCAAAAGGAATATGATGAAGTGTGCAACGAGGGAGCAGCCGAGATGGTGATGGATGGAAGGACTCCCCCGTCAATTTTAACTCCTAAGTAGACTACCACTTTGATAGGTGTCCTTAGTGAGCCAACTAGTGATGGTGCTCCGGTAATGGACACTGAATTGGTTTTCGATGATCATTGCCACATTACCGGACACTTTGATGGGTAATCTGCTGGTCTTTTTGTGTTTTGTACTTTTCTCTCTTTTTCGGTATGTTGATCAAGCGAGACCTAGTGTGATGGCCATGGGATTTAAACCCCTGCCGCCTCAAAAAGCAACACCAAGCACCAACTACCGTGTTAAAAGATCTTTGTGTTAACTTTAAAAATGGGATGTTATATACTATCCCCCTTAAAGAGCCCAACGTCCCAATTGTCTCATCATCACACACCACCCAAGCGTGCTTATAACCTGCATCAGTATTACATCGACTGACATCCGTAGCATTATAATACACAATTCTGACTGGAGATAGACTATGATACCAAATGTGACAACCATGGATTCGAACCGCCCCCGCCTCGGAAAGCAACACCATGCACCAACCGCTGTGCTAAAAAATCTTTGTGTTGACTTTCAGAAAGAGATGTTACACCCAGTAATGAACTTTTTGGTGTGGAATGAGATTAACTCTTTTGTTAAATTAAGCTCTTTTTAGATATATTAAATTTTCATTTTTGTGATGAAAGTTGTTGAATTGGATTCACCTATTTGTTTAAATATTTTGTGCTTGCTTTCTGTATTTATGTTAGCATTCTGCATACATGTTGTTCTACCATGCTTGCTTACATTATAACTTTATCATTTTATGTCAGGCTGGCTAAGTGGGCTTGACTTTGTTAAGTAAACACGTAGACTTAGCCATTTATGCACAATATAATAAGCAAGTAGACATGCGAAAAACATGACACAAACCAGAATGACTTATCTTATACCGAGGAAGTATGCCCTTAACTTTGTATGGAGGACAAGAGTAATATGCTCCTGTTGACCCGTCTTTTTTAAATTTGTGGGTCTCCAAGGGGTCTGACTTTGCTTGATAGGGCCACTTTAGGTGTTTAAGTCGGCCGACATTAAGATGTCATGTTCAAGATTATGGCGTGGGCAACCATGCTACCTTGGCACTAGTTCCATACCCTATTGGAGGGACAGGCAGCATAATGAGCAAACGAATCAGGACCATGGCATAAATGGCAACACCATCGGTTCATCGATGCCTCTAACACAAAAGGGAGCATTAAGTGGCTCGCACATCCTTATGGAGTAGCAGTGCAGATGTCAAGTTCAGGGTTACGGTGTGGGTAACCGCGGCCTTGGCACCTATGCCTCTCCCCGTAGGAGGGATGGGTAGCATCATGGGCAAACAAATCAAGGCCACGACATGGGTGGTCATGCCATCGGTTTGTCGATGCTCCAGCATGGAAGGGAGCATTGAGTGGCTTGTATATTCTCATGGGGAAGCACTATAATGCCAATTTTAAGGTTACAAAGTAAGTAACCACACTGCCTTGGCACCAGAGTCTTATCCTATTGGGGCAACGAACAACATCACGGTGAAAGAATCGGGACCATGGAGTGGGAGGTCACTCCATCAATTCTTTGATGCCTTCAGCAGTGAAGGGAGAGTTGATTGGCTTATGCATCCTCATGGAGCATTTTTTGCATTCCCCGACTATAGAGGAGGGCCCTTGATGGCTCATCCTCTATGGATAGCCATGAGTGCGACTTCGTTGGTAAGCAAGAGAGCATTGTTTGGCTCATTCTTACTAGATAGCCTTGAATACAGCATTCCCCAATTGCAAAAGAGGGCCTCTAGTGGCCCATCCTTTCCGGATAGCCTTATTGTTATCGCTTGAGTGATGAATGCCCGAGAACACTCTATTTTCCTTCCATACTTCGAAGTTTACAAGATTCTTTGCCTTTTAATTATGGCTTATAAATTCTTACACACAATACACTCAAATATGCTTAGAATTCCAAGTGCAAGGCACATTGGCACCATCCGAGTGTGAAAGGCGATAAGTGACATGGTGAGTGCGACACTGATCATGTATGGGCCTTCCTAGTTTGGCCCTAATACTCCTTGGTCAGGTTCCTGGTGTTTATAAAGACCCCATGTAGTACTAAGTATCAAACCTCGAATCCGAGAAGCTTCACCCTTATGTTGTAGTCCTTTGCCATTTTTTTCTTTATACGCCTCAGTGTGGAGATCTTTAGCGTTGTTGTCTACCTCCGCTCTTCTTCCATCTAAAATGTTGATCCCAAGCTTGAGTAGTTCTTCATTTTGCTTGGGTCCTGGGTGAGATGCCTTGGAGAGGGTACGTCGAATTTGACGGCCATAATGGCTTCATATCTGTAGGCTGAAGAGAATAGGGAGTGCCCGTTGATGTTAGGTCAATGTTCAGTGGGACCAAAGTACGAATGGAATGTCTTTCGCTCAGTTCCCTTTTTCCTTTGTGAGATGCTTCTTTAGCATTGTCTTGATGGTTTTATTCAGGACCTCAACCTGCCCACTTGCTTGTGAGTGGGAAACTAAGGAGGAGCACTTCTCTATTCCATTCTATTCACAGAACCTTTGAAACAACCTGACTCGAATTGCATTCTGTTTTTCATTATGATTTTCTTTGGAAGACCGGGGCATCATGCGATGTTCAGGATTTTGGACGATCCTAGCGATGAACTCCACATTAGCCTACTTAATGAAGTAGTCGATGGCAACTATGATATGGTTGTATCCACCTCTAGCACTCAGGCTTTTCAATAATGTCGATTCCCTGAGTGTCGAACAACCAAGATGACGTCATTTAAGTTAGAAGATTTGTGGAAGCTCTTAGAATCTTAGCAAACCGTTAATACTAGTCGTACTTCTTGATATAGTTCATTGAATCCTTAGTTATAGTGGACCAGTAGTTACCTTGGAGTGTGGCCTCTTTTGCTAGGCTTTGCCCCTGGAATGATCTCCGTAAAAACCGGTTAAATTCCTCATCTGTTATGCACTGTTGAAGGGAAGTTGAGTTTCTCTGCCAATAGAGCTTTATATCCATAATTGGGTAGTGGGGCACCTAGTATAGAATTTTTATGGCTTCCTTTCTATTCATGGGTAATTCTTCGCCCATGAGGTATTTCAATAGCGGGTTCATCAAGGCACCAGTTTGGACCTCATCAATTTCCATGGCAGTTGCCCCTGATTCGAAGCAGGGCCAATCCACACTAAGGTATGCTTTCTTTAGGGTTTCTTGCCCTTGGCCAACTGGTAAGCCCTAACATCCTTCACACGGGGGATTTGCTATAACTTGAAGTCCATGAAGGTGTTGATGAGTTTCTTTGCTTATGCGACATAGATGGTCAATGTTTTGCCGTTAACTTGGAATTGCTTTCTGATCTGGTTGACAACCAATGAAGAGTCACTGAAACTTGTAAATGTTCTATTTGCAGCTCCCTAGCCATCACGAGACTAACCAGGATGGCTTCATACTTGGCTTCATTATTTTTATCCTTAAAGCTATGGTAGAGGCGAAGCACAACTCTTTCCCCTCGGGTATGACTACACTATGCCGCAAAGTGAATCAGACAACAGTAATCACACAACATAAGGTAGATTCTCTGTTATCCCACTTTTTCACACAACACATGGAAAAATCATCTATTGTGTGACACAACAACGATCAGACAACATTTATCTATTGTATGATTGAAATTATCAAAAAAAAAATTCTGCCTCCTTATCAAAATTTTGG
The DNA here is from genome assembly GCA_030737815.1 of Allium fistulosum. Classification (NCBI taxonomy): domain Eukaryota; kingdom Viridiplantae; phylum Streptophyta; class Magnoliopsida; order Asparagales; family Amaryllidaceae; genus Allium; species Allium fistulosum. Next base: position 76,836,220 of record CM060903.1, read on the forward strand.
TTTCCCTCTTAATATTGCCTAAATTATTTTGTGCCTGCGTTCCTTCACTTATCTCCCTCCCTCTTTCTTTTATTTCTAAAGGGAAAAAAATGGCGTTCCTTCAGTTTATTCATGGCTGTCTTATTTCCTTCGATTATTTTCCCTCTTATCAAAAAATTAGGCAATTGATACTCTCTCTCTCTCTCAAAATCTACTCTCGCGGAACCCAATTGAAGCCGCTTGTAATTAGGGTTCGTTCAATTTTGGAAGGTTCGTTTAATTTTTCGAGTATTTTTCAATAAATTTGTCAAGTATTCTTCAATCAACAACGCTGAATTAAAGCGCTTGTAATTAAGGTTCGTTCAATTTATCGAGTATTCTTCCATTTATATATGGTATGATTTCTACCCCCTTTCGATTTTGTATTGATCTCGACTTGATTTGCCTATGATGATTTGGGTGTTTATATAGGAATAAATTTCCTATTATTCGTATATACTTTTGCATGTGATTTTGTATTGATCTCGACTTGATTTGTCTGTGATAATTTGAGTATATTTGATTATCTGAAACTTGACTTGTTCATTATTAATAGTAAAGAGTTAACTGAAGTTGATAATTTTTGTAATGGTTTCTTTTGATTTTTTGTTGGTTTTATGGTTTTAGTATTGTTGTACCTTTAATTATTTCCCAGTTTAATTCAAATTAAATGTTTGCCTTATCTTTGTTTACTTCATCAGTTTTAGTTATAATATATTTTCTTATATTTGTATAGTAAGCTTAGAATCACTACATTATATATTGCATTTTTCTAATTGTTTTATTATATTTGCTTCATTTGATTGTACCATTTGCTTTCCTAGAGGATGCTCTGTACTCATTATGTAACATGATTGACGGTTTGATCTTTGGCCACTTCATTGTTTCGCTGGTTGCCCCTTGTTTGTATTGTTGAACATGTATACATGTATATAATGTACATACATGTATAATCCTTGCCTTATTGAAGTTATGTATACATTTATACATATATACATCCTTGCCTTGTTTTGTCGGCCACTTCATTGATGCAACAGTGCACATGTATATACATATATGTATATATGTGCACACGAATGAAGTTATGTTTGGTGCACTTGAGTATTGCACTTGTTGAACCCATACACACATCCTTGCATTGTTGAACTACCTGGACTTATTATTAGTTGATACTCTTCCATGTATATACATACATATGTAATTCATTTGATAGTTCATGTGTACACTTGAGTTTTACTTGAATTACCATGTCCGAGATCATGCGACACTTGAGTTCATGTTCAAGTTAGTGTACACTTGAGTTCATGTGTACACTTGTCCCTGCCTTGTGCTTGTTGTATTCCCGATGGTTTGAACTTCCATGTATATACATACATATATATGTATGTATATATGTGTGAATGTTTGTGGCACTACCTTGTTTTAATTTGTGGCACTGCCTTGTTTTTATTTGTTTATGCACCTTTATGAACTTGTTTGACTGAACCAATTGTTGAATTGCTTTGAGCGGAATCATTTTCAATTACTTGAGCTTGAACCATTTTCTGAACCATTTTGAGTTGAACTTGTTTTGAGTTGCATTTTCATTGGCACTTGAACCAATTTTTTAATTTGTGGCACTGCCTTGTTTTAATGTGAATGTTCGATTTTCTTGGAGCTTTGATGCTTATGTTGGCCGTTGGTTCATCCATGTATATACATGCATACATATGTATGTATATATGTGTGAATATTCTTTTGATTCTAGTATATACATTGCATACATATCTTTGCAATGTTCTTTTGACGAGCCAGTGCACTGATTGTTCATTTCTCTTTGGCCTTGTAGATATACAGTTGTTTCTAGGTGTGTGTTTCTGGTTACGTGTACACCAAAGTGAGGCAGTTTGATTTCTGACCTATAAAAAGACTCAAGCAAACCAAACTGTGTTTCTGGTTATCTGTATGAATGTTTATATCTGCATATCACTACATATGTGGGTATATATGTGTGAACTTCCATGTATATACATACATATGTATGTATATATATGTGAATGTTCTTATATCTACATATATGTGTGTGAACTGCCTTTTGTACATGGGTCTGATCTGGTTCATATCAAGTAATTTGAGACTTCCATGTACATACATACATACATACATACATACATATGTATGTATATATGTGTGAATGTTGCCCTGCATCATATCAAGTAATTTGTGGCACTTGCTATTATGGCACTGCCATGTTTTAATTTGTAGCACTTCCTTGTTCATTTTGTGGATTTGTTGTTTTAATTTGTGGCACTTGCTATTTTAATTTGTGGCACTTGCTTTTACACTGTGATTTCTTGTTGCACTTTCAATTGGCTGTTTTAATGTGTGAACTTCCATGCTTGAACCATTTTGGGGTTTAGTTGAACTTGAACCATTTTGAATTGCATTTGAGTCAATGTGTGTGCTTAGTTTTGCTACCTGGTTCAAGGTAGTGTTGAGATACTTTTGATTCTGCCATGAGTCTGGTTTGCTTATGCTTGACTTTGTGCATCTCCATGTGCACTGAACTTATTTGTGCACTTTGGCTTTGCTTGATGGTTGGCCATGAATCTATTTTCTTCTTGCTTTGACTTTGCGCATCTCCTTGCTGAGTTGCATGAGCTTGTTTATGTGCACTATCTTGAATTCTTGCCTAGTTTTTGTCTGGTTTATACATGTGAATTTCCTATATTTCCATGTACTTTCTTATCCTTGTTTTTTTTCTGGTTTATACATGTGCACTTCAGCCTTGTTCATGCCGCCTTGAGCTGCTCCTATATGCACTGTGCTTAAATTGTTTTGAGATTTCTTGCCTTGTATGTACTATGTACTATTGAGTTGTTGAAACTTGTTTTATGATATGTGAACCTGAGTTGAGCTCGAGGAGGCTTGGGCTTGACCTTGTGCACATTTGCACTATGTTGAGGTTTCGGGCTTGACTTTTGCAATAGTCTGTGGGATTTAATCGATGCCCGACCTTATGATATTCACAGTGATACATTGCACATATCATAAGTTGTATGTGCATATATATATATATATATATATATATTTGTCTCTGTCTAAAACATGAAAAGAAAACAAACCCATAAACTGAGGCAATATTAATATTCAAATTCAATTTTATTTTTGCAATTTAGGTTTCTTTCCTTTTCCATTTTACTGCGTTGTTTATTTAACAGGTATAGGAGATGGCTGGACACAAGTTGGAGCAAGCAAATCAAGATCAACGTTAAAATTAAACTCGAATGAATGTGAATAAGTGCTAGTAAAAGAATGTTATATATGCAAGTGTAGAGAAATGTTGTATATATGAGAGTGATAGTGAAAGTTGTATTATATTTGAAAATGTAAGTATAGTGAAAGTTGTATTGTATTTGAATTTGATTTGAAACAAAATATTTGTTTAAATAAAATTACGATTCATTATTTCATCCTACAAATATAACATAAGTGTAATTTGTATGCATATTAGTCAATATATATGTTCTCTAACAAGAAATTCTAGAATGATACTATAACATCAGGCAACATATGGTTTTTTTATTTTGTTAGTGCATATCAGATGACGGAGCATATCTGTTGTTTGATATGTAATGAGACAGCATGAGATTTAACAACAGATATATGCAATCAGACAATGGAACATATCGGTCATCTAATTTTCCATAGTGCTAGGACCATACTAGCCCTAATCCCTTTCTCGTTTGAGGTACCGTTAACGTATAGCTGTCATGCTTAGGGATTGGTTGTTGCTTCTTCATTGCCGCTATTTAGGCTGGAGCAATCCACAATAAAGTATGCCACTACTTAGACTTTGGTTGAGGTGCAAAGGCGGAACGTTGTATAGTGTTTCCCAAGCTCCACTGACCACTTCAGAAGTTGGCCCACTATGTCGGGCCAGCTCAGCACTTGCTATAGTAGTTGGTTTGGAAGGAACTTGTTTGGGCGTGCTTCAAAGTACGGTAGTAATCGTCGGGCTACCATCAGAAGGCAATAGGCTAGCTTTTCTAACTTGGAATATCTTGTTACTAGGCTCGACAACCTCTTACATACATATTAGATTGGCTATTGTACCTTCTCTTCATCACGAACCAGGGCAGCACTAATTGCGTGGTTAGTTACTACGAGGTATAAATACAAGTCTTCCCCGTCTATGGGATTGGAAAGCATAGAAGGCGTGGCCAGTTTCCTTTTCAGGACTTCAAAGGCTTTAGTGCATTCTTACTTCATACAAATGATTTATCCTTTTTGATGAGGTCGAAGAAGGGTATAAACAGGTCGTTGGATTTTGACGCAAAGAGGCTAAGTGCCACGGCCATTCCATTCAGGACTTGCACTTACTTGATTGTGTGAGGTATCTGCATGTCTTGAATTTCCTAAATTTAGTCAGGATTGACCTCAATTCCTTTGGCAATTCCATAAAATCAAGGAACTTACCATAATGGATGGCGACAGAACACTTCTTTGGGTTGAGCTTTATATTGCTTGCGGAGGATATTGAAAATTTTGGCCAGGTTCTCTATATGCTCCCGGCCTTTTCGGATTTCACAAGCATGTATGCCTCCATGGATCGACTAATCAGTTGGGCAAATATTACGTTGACGAGCTATTGAAAGGTCACGCCTGCATTGAATAGTTCAAATGGCATGCCTCGGTAATAATAGATTCTAATGTTGGTGATTAAAGAGGTGTGTTCCTGATCAGAGGCGTGCATGATGATATAATTGTACCTAGAGTAAGCATCCATGAATGTGAGTAGCTTGTATCTGCCGGTTGCATCCTTGAGCTGGTCGATGCCGGGTGGTGGGAAGCTATCTTTTGAGCAAGCCTTATTAAGATTTAAGAAATCAATACAAGTCCTTCGGGCGCCATTTGACTTTCGGACAACCATCGGGTTGGCTCCCAGACTGGATATGCAACTTCGTGAATGAGCCCTTTTGCATGTAGCTTTTCCACTTCTTCCTTCAGCACCCTATACCAGTCGGGGTTGAGGGGTCGTCTATTTTGTCGGACAGGTTGAGTTGCTTGGTCAATGTTGAGTGCATGGTAGATAATTAAGGGATCTATGTCAGTCATGTCGGCATGCCCCAGGAAAACGCATCTTTTATCTTCTTTAGAAAATAGATTATCTCATCCCTTACGTCCAAAATTAATTTTGTGCCTATTTGGATGACCTTATTATGGTCGTTGTTGTCTATATATATATATCGCTTTAAGCGGAGTTGACGGCCCATCGTCAAGGTTTGAGTCTCCCATACAAGGGTCGAGGGGATCATCATTGTTATCCTCCGTGCTTTCTTTTAGGTCACACTAGTCCAATGCATATATCATTCCCTCAATAACGTCCTCGGTCGGGATAGACATCCGAGGATAGACTAGAGAGCTTTGGCTACCTCGGCTCTCACAGATGAGTCCACCGGCGTTGACAGGGAAGGAGCGGTGTTGTCCTCTACTCCTATATACTAACAGCAGTAAACTTTCTCATTCCATGTTACTATGAGCTCTCTTGTCTTGATCAGGCTGGTTAGAGAAAGTTGTCCCATCAGTAGTGTTGTTTGGAACCCTGGCATGAACGGGAGGGTTAAGCTGCTCACATGTTCTCTCAAGAACAATGGTTGTTATGGATGCTTCGACTTTAAGGCTTCGGGTGATCCTTCCATGAACGGGAGCGTTGGATGGCTCTGTGTTCTCTCGGGTATGTTGTCATTAAGCATTGCTAGCTCTTGTAGCATGAGCACTCCTTTTTCTGCTTGTTGTAGTGATACCCTATAGCAATCTTTAGTGACCTATTGGTTGCTATAAACACATTATATTCTTCCCTCGATAGGGAACTTCATTGTAAGACACCAATATGCCACGGTAGCATCCGAGTCCACCAGTGCTGGTCTTCCCATGAAGATATTATAAGTAGACAAGTAGTCTACTACAATAAGATATTATAAGCAGACGGGCGGTCTGCTACAATAAAATTTACCTTAATCTTTGTCGAAAGAGGTTCCCAACCGAAAGTAACTATGTGCCAAGTTGTCCTAATGGGTACTATGCCAACACCCCCAAACCTGCAGATGGGTAATGCACAAGGATTGAGGCTGGAGGCGAGAAGCTTCATCTTGTAACGACCCACATTTTTGACCGTTCAAGTCGACAATAATCCACACATGTCCAACTCAAACCGTTCAAAAAGGCAGATGGTTATTGGGGTTAAATAAGAAAAGGAGAGAAAGAACAGAAGCAAACTCAGAATCTTACAGCGGAAGGAACAAGATATAATAATAAAATAACAGTTCATGAAGCTATTAAATAAATAAATTTGATTATTATTATACATCATAAATCAGAGTTACATACATATCAGAGATAATACAACAATGCAGCGGAAAAATAATACAGTAGCAGAATACAAATGATGTAATACCAAACTCCGTCTTCGTCCTTCAGAATAGATCTTCAACCTTATCTGAAATGCTCAGGCTGACCCGAGCGTAATGAAAAGACAAAACACTCGAGTCAGGACTAAAATATCTCATGTAAGTCAAATCGAATAAGAAATAAGAGTGTGACGGCGTCAGAGATGTTTACGGGGTTTGACATCTCCTATCCAGTGTCAACGTGAGTGCAATAACTTAAGAGATGTTACGGGATTTTCCATCTCTTAAGGATCCGTTAAACTATCTACTATGTAGTACAATACGCTATATATGTAATGTCTATCAAGTAAAATAAATATTTTTCATAGTGTTAAGGCTTTACATTGATCCCCCTTAACACATTTTTAAGCCCTAGTGTACAGTTTGCATATAACACACCAGTAAACCGTCGGTGGATAGTGACGCGCCGTGATACACTAACACTAAATCAAAATCGTAGTGGTCGCGCATAAGGGTAAAAGTATGACAAGGCACGTGAGGCAATGCCCAAGGTAGGATACTACCGTTTCGCGTCTCCGGCTGGTGGTAACGCATCGCTGCTACGATCGCCCACCGCATCACATCACTCCCAAATCAAGGGTGATCACCAATCGACAACAAAGTAGATATAGTATACGAAGGAGTGTGAATGCTAGAGGCAGCTAACCTCACTGGCACGGGTATGGCTCCTGTTTTAGTCATTTCAAATTTGACATAAGTGTCAAGGCATCCATTAACGTTCTCTTACTTCAAATCAGCAACGTACATCAAAACCATCCACTTCATTCTGGATCAACACTCCGCGTGTATTAGTTATTAAAGTGGTTTTCGGTATCGACAGAGAGTATGTCCATATCCGATCCCGGTCTCTTTAATAACTACGTATTTTTACACCGGTGGCTCTTTTACATCTCAAATCGATTCATAATTGATATCAAAATATCATATTCGCTTCAAAATCAAATCCATTCAAATATCATCATATCTACTCAAAGTCTACAATTTCATTTCAAAACTCATTTTCGCCTCAATATCTCATTTCGATTTCAAAATCATTTTTCGCCTCAATATCTCATTTCGATTTCAAAAATCAATTTCAAATACATATTTGAACCATAAAATAAACAAATTCACTTCCAATATATTTCGAAATTTTAAATATTTCACATTTCAAAACAGTTCATATATTTATATAAGATTCGCTTTAAAACCATTTCGTATTCAAATTAGAATATACTTCAAATTACACATCTGTATTAAGTAGTTTACTTAATTTCTGGAACAATTCCAATTCAATAAACTTAGATTAACATTCGAATTTCAAGAATTCATTTAAGTATTACATTCCAAATCAATTTCAGTTCAAATCCTATTCAGATCAATTTTATCTTCAAATTTAATTCAATAGTTTCAATTTAGTCCAATTCACAAATTTCTTTGAATTTCAATTAAATTCCAAATTAATTAAACCTCAATTTCAAATTAATTTTCAATTCCAAACCCAAACTTGAAATATCATTTCATATAAATTTTCTTAGAAATATTCAGAGTTCGATTAAAAGTCCAATCTTTTAAAACAAATCAACTTTCGAAAATTTACGTCGTATTTCAATCTTTTTCTTAAAAATCTAAACTTTGAATAATTAAACAATTTCATTTACCAAGTTTAAATTCCAACATCTCGATCTTCAATTCAAAATAATTCAATCTCCATAAATTGGATTTTATTCTTAAAATCAATTCATTTAAATAATTTCAAAACAACTTTTAAAATCATTTAATTTAACCAACCCAGTGTCCGTATATAATTTTCTAACCTATGGCCAAGTGGATAATTATTTAGATTTTAATTTCAAGGATGGATATGTATCATTTCAATCCAAATAGATGTCATAGGTATATCATTTCAACTTATTCCTTAATTTATTCGAAATGATTCAGTTTACAATTTTATATGCAATAAACAATATTCATGATGATAGCATGATATATCAAAACAAATAAACAACCAATATCGACCAATAGCATCCATCACCACCAATCAACCATAAAGCCAATAACATTCACAACAATTTTATAATTATCAATATCGAGTAATATACTGCCAATTTAAATTTAAATTTATTTTGACGGTCAATTTAACTTCTATCAATTAATTCATACATCAATACAGATGGTAATTAATCCTACCAAACAACAGCCAATAAATTTCATATCACTTCAGAATATAAGTTTAACTAACACAAATTATTTTAGTCAATTGTGAGCGTATAAACACTCACCTTGATTTTTCGTTGTCGCCGAGGCATTCCGGTTTGGAACTAAAACTGGACGACGCCCAACTTTAGCCCAAATTTCCACCGTCTCCAAATCCATCCAAACCAGTTTCATTTCGAAGCTCTTGTCATTACGATCGCAATGCAAAAAGTTTCGTTCCAATCGGACCTCGTAAGAAAAAGTTATACATTTTTAAAGTTAACACGAATTTATTTTATAAATATTTACAATTTTCTTTTATAATTTTAAACCTCATCAGATCTGGGCCGTCCATCCCTCTTGCTTCAGATCTGGCCGCTCCTTTGCTTCATCTTCCCCAGGTCAAAGAACGTGACCAACAACCCATAGCCGCCCTTATTCCCTCAATTTTCGAGGCCACCACGAGCGCTTCTACTTCGATCAGGATACACCACTTCGAAGGCCTTCAAGGAGGCTACCATCGGCCAGAGTAGGGTGGAGCTTGGCCATCTCTGCTGCACGCAAATCGAGGACAAACACGAAACTTTAAATGCAAATTCCCGTTGATCCGTTGCTCCATTTTCGATTATCTCCGTATGGATTTGAAGAGCTCGCCGAGATCTACACTTTTGCTTTTGGAATTTTTCGATTTCGTTGAACGGATTGAGAGATATTAAGGAAAGAAGTTTCGAAATTTTCTGGCCATTGAATTAAAAGTGGCGGCTAAGGGCTGAAACCCTAGGGTTTTTGGAAAATAGAGAAAGTGAGGGGCTTTTATAGAAAAATACGGGACACTATTCATCCCGGATTTTCCGAACTCCAAACGAAGCGTGCCGACTGACGTTTCTAAGGTTTACCCCGCGTTCCGAACACAATAGAACAGGTTTCGGAAGCTAATCCGATCATCTGTGCGAGTTACGGCAATAAACGATCGATTTAAAATTAAATCGGTTAATCAAATTTCTGTGCGTTTGGGCTCGCCCCGGACAAACGGTAAATCCGATTGACACGAAATTTGAAACTCTACAATAATATGACATTACGGATCCGATGAAACTGGTTTCGTCGAAATCCGAGACTTTTTGAAAAATGACTATTTTCTCTCGCCGAATTAATATTAAAAACAATTCGATGCGTTTCGAGCTGCCACGGTCAAACGATAACTCCGATTGGTACGAAAATTGAAATCCGACAATAACAAACTATTACGGATCCAATGGAATGAGTTTCGTTCAATTCTGAGACTGTTCGAAAAATGGCTATTTTTCAGTCGATAATAAAATATTAAAATATTCAATTTTCACAAATTAACTTTAAATTCAATTTTAAAAGTTCTATAACATTACTATAACTCCAATATGATAAGAAAAATTTTTACAAATCATTTTCAATCATATTCAACTCGATTTCAATTATTTCTGAAATTTAACTTATTAAATTATCGATTTAATTGTCTAATTAAATCCAATATTCGAAAAATAAATTATTCGACGGTTTAATTTCAATATAAAATTCCCAATTTTAAATTATTAAATTTTAAATCAAATTTCAATTGTTCACAAATTCCATTTTTAATTTCATAGTAATTAACAATCTTTTACAATGCAGTTTTCCATTATAAATCCAATATAAAAGATTATATTAGATTCAGCGTTCAATTATATTGTAATTCAAATTCAAGTTATTTAATTCCAAATGAATTCTTTTATTTCGATTTACACTTTCATTATTGAATCAACCATTTACTTATATATTTATTATCAATAGTTTATAATTCATTTACTTTCATTTTCTTCAGCTATCATCTTATTTAAATTCAAAGTAATATTAAATTACATTCATTTACGTTGATTTCCATATTATAACTTCAATATTAAATCTACCATTTTATTTATTCTTGTTTACAATCATAACCAATTTGGTTTACAACTTGAAATTCACATTTAACAACACAAAATTTTATTTCCTTCGGATTTTTATCCAAAATTTTCTTTTTAATTCGTATTTTTAAAGTGTTAAAAATACGGGTCGTTACATTCTCCCCCACTTAAAACTTTTCGTCCTCGAAAAGGAACGGAGAATGGGAAACCATCATTTAGATATAATTCATTCAAAATATTCTACTTATTTGCAAAATTTAGTTATAGGATTTTTTTTCTTTTCACAAAATTTTCTAACTCCCGGATTTTTAAAAAATTTCGGCAGCACCTCCTTTGCGCGGCTAGGACCGAAAAATTTCACAGTGGTAATAATTGCATGATATACATCTCATTGCAAGAATGAGGCATCCCAAAACATGGAGAACACAATAATATACCACAACATAAACCGTAATCCGAGAACGTACCTTTTATTAAGCGGTTATTAGCCTTTTAACTTACATTTTGCATTTAGCGCAGAAGCGAGCTCCACAAGCGAAGCGCAACCCCTTTGCTACCTACTAAAATGCTCAATAACCAAGTTAGAACCACGCATATAAAGATAGATCGATATACTTAGCATAAACAACATTCATATACATATTTAACTTCAAAACTGAAAATTTTAAATTCAGGACAGCGAACAAATCCCAGTTTTTGGTCACCTAAACGATAAAATTTTAAAATGAAATCTAAATAAAAGTTGTTGCATTTGTTTCAGGCTTTCCGGAATGTCCAAAATCATTGAATTCGGACCATCCGTTCAAAAGTTACGACCGTTTTACTAAATAGGAACGCCTCAGCCTGGCAATGAATTGCGCAGGTCAGCGACATTTGGTCACGTTTTTGACCATCTAAACGACATTAAAACACCAAATTCTTAAAACAAAAGTTTTAGCTTAAGTTCTAAGCTTTTCAGAAAGTGCAAGATCATCAAAATCCGATACACCAGTAAAAAGTTATGTCATAAATACTAAGGTCAAATGCTATTGGTTTTGCTTATTCTTACACAGGACAGCGATAGACATTTACATTTTTAACCTAGTAAACGAATGAATTTTCTGAAATACTCTAAACAAAAGTCGTGCTACAGATTCTAAGCTTTCTGAAAAGTCCAAGATCATCAAATTCCGATTATTCATTTAAAAGTTATGGTACTTTTAGTTTCAACACATACCGGACAATTTTAGATTTCTACATTTGTTTGTTATTACAAATACAAACTATCCAATTTAAAGTTTCCGGAAAATCAAGCATTAACCCAAAGTTGTTAATTTCCTTTATATTTTATGAAATAAGTTTACATTAAATTCGTTTTTCGGTTTATTCACTTTATTACCTCCACATTTTAACTCAAGACAATTTTGCTTCACATTAAATTGAATTCAATTATATTCAACATCACCTTACTACAAATTGAATTTAATTACTTAAATTTTTATTCCATTTATTCAATTCCATTACATTATGAATCGTATTTACTCACCTAACATCCATCTACAACCAAAGCACAACAACATTAACGTCCATACCAAATTTACCACCAAGTCAATCAATTTCTTTTATTTGTCTCAATTGGTTTATTCATTTCCAAACAAATCAAGTTTACTCAATTCATATACTTTGTTTGGATTATATCAAATTCCATAATTCACTTTACTTGTTTTCCTCATTGATTTAATTCAATAATTTTGCTTGTTCAAATTAAATTTCATACCATCAACTAAGTATATATTATTCATTTTTCAATTTGAATTTCTTTTATATTTGCAACTATCAATTTGATCTTCACATTTTATTTACACTATCATACTTGTATATTTTTTTTACTTACTTATCAAAATATGCATTTTAAACTTTTAAATATTAGGTAAGTTATAGTTATGCAAATTTAGTGCAGTTGATAATATACAACTTATTTTCATTAAATTCTAGAGTTGAGCTTATTTAACAAATCTTCAATATATTATTTATCACATTAAGGTTTACTATTACAATTTAAATTTTCATTTTAACCTTTAAATTCTATTACATATTTTAGAAAAATTTCAATTTCTAGTTTATTCGAAGAGTACAGAAAACATTTAGTGGTCTCCCCCACTTGGACACTTGAAAAATAAACGCCGATAATGTGTGCACACATTACCGAAACTTATTTTCCAAACGTCAAGTGGGGCATACATCACTTATTTTATTTCAAAGTCATTTAAAATCTTTCCTATTCGAGTTTCTTTCATATAATATGTATATTATTTTCAAACCATTTGCAACAAAGTTCAAACATTGGAATTTATATTCTCAAATCCAAAATCATATTCATTTAATTCCATTTTCAATTATATTTCCCAATTCATTTTTTTTTCATTTGTCAATAATTTAGAAATATTGACAAGTCAACCAATTGACGACGATAATCTAATATTATCATCTCCTACCAACCAATATAATCAAAATTTATATATTCATAATAATATTTATATAAAATATAATTCAAAACGATATTATGTCAGTTTGTCCTATTCGAGTGTTTAGAAATCCTTATCGATGCCATGGCGTCCCATGTACCGACCAGAATTTATAAATACTCAACGGAACAAATCAACACAATATAAAACCATTTTATAGCAAATAACAAGTACGCTCTCTCATATACACTCAAACTCATTCATAGGTTCCAACCCTATTTCAACGAGTTATTCCCCACTAGAGCTCAGGTAATCTAAACCAAAGCTCTGATACCAACTGTAACGACCCACATTTTTGACCGTTCAAGTCGACAATAATCCACACATGTCCAACTCAAACCGTTCAAAAAGGAAGATGGTTATTGGGGTTAAATAAGAAAAGGAGAGAAAGAACAGAAGCAAACTCAGAATCTTACAGCGGAAGGAACAAGATATAATAATAAAATAACAGTTCATGAAGCTGTTAAATAAATAAATTTGATTATTATTATACATCATAAATCAGAGTTACATACATATCAGAGATAATACAACAATGCAGCGGAAAAATAATACAGTAGCAGAATACAAATGATGTAATACCAAACTCCGTCTTCGTCCTTCAGAATAGATCTTCAACCTTATCTGAAATGCTCAGGCTGACCCGAGCGTAATGAAAAGACAAAACACTCGAGTCAGGACTAAAATATCTCATGTAAGTCAAATCGAATAAGAAATAAGAGTGTGACGGCGTCAGAGATGTTTACGGGGTTTGACATCTCCTATCCAGTGTCAACGTGAGTGCAATAACTTAAGAGATGTTACGGGATTTTCCATCTCTTAAGGATCCGTTAAACTATCTACTATGTAGTACAATACGCTATATATGTAATGTCTATCAAGTAAAATAAATATTTTTCATAGTGTTAAGGCTTTACATTGATCCCCCTTAACACATTTTTAAGCCCTAGTGTACAGTTTGCATATAACACACCAGTAAACCGTCGGTGGATAGTGACGCGCCGTGATACACTAACACTAAATCAAAATCGTAGTGGTCGCGCATAAGGGTAAAAGTATGACAAGGCACGTGAGGCAATGCCCAAGGTAGGATACTACCGTTTCGCGTCTCCGGCTGGTGGTAACGCATCGCTGCTACGATCGCCCACCGCATCACATCACTCCCAAATCAAGGGTGATCACCAATCGACAACAAAGTAGATATAGTATACGAAGGAGTGTGAATGCTAGAGGCAGCTAACCTCACTGGCACGGGTATGGCTCCTGTTTTAGTCATTTCAAATTTGACATAAGTGTCAAGGCATCCATTAACGTTCTCTTACTTCAAATCAGCAACGTACATCAAAACCATCCACTTCATTCTGGATCAACACTCCACGTGTATTATTTATTAAAGTGGTTTTCGGTATCGACAGAGAGTATGTCCATATCCGATCCCGGTCTCTTTAATAACTACGTATTTTTACACCGGTGGCTCTTTTACATCTCAAATCGATTCATAATTGATATCAAAATATCATATTCGCTTCAAAATCAAATCCATTCAAATATCATCATATCTACTCAAAGTCTACAATTTCATTTCAAAACTCATTTTCGCCTCAATATCTCATTTCGATTTCAAAATCATTTTTCGCCTCAATATCTCATTTCGATTTCAAAAATCAATTTCAAATACATATTTGAACCATAAAATAAACAAATTCACTTCCAATATATTTCGAAATTTTAAATATTTCACATTTCAAAACAGTTCATATATTTATATAAGATTCGCTTTAAAACCATTTCGTATTCAAATTAGAATATACTTCAAATTACACATCTGTATTAAGTAGTTTACTTAATTTCTGGAACAATTCCAATTCAATAAACTTAGATTAACATTCGAATTTCAAGAATTCATTTAAGTATTACATTCCAAATCAATTTCAGTTCAAATCCTATTCAGATCAATTTTATCTTCAAATTTAATTCAATAGTTTCAATTTAGTCCAATTCACAAATTTCTTTGAATTTCAATTAAATTCCAAATTAATTAAACCTCAATTTCAAATTAATTTTCAATTCCAAACTCAAACTTGAAATATCATTTCATATAAATTTTCTTAGAAATATTCAGAGTTCGATTAAAAGTCCAATCTTTTAAAACAAATCAACTTTCGAAAATTTACGTCGTATTTCAATCTTTTTCTTAAAAATCTAAACTTTGAATAATTAAACAATTTCATTTACCAAGTTTAAATTCCAACATCTCGATCTTCAATTCAAAATAATTCAATCTCCATAAATTGGATTTTATTCTTAAAATCAATTCATTTAAATAATTTCAAAACAACTTTTAAAATCATTTAATTTAACCAACCCAGTGTCCGTATATAATTTTCTAACCTATGGCCAAGTGGATAATTATTTAGATTTTAATTTCAAGGATGGATATGTATCATTTCAATCCAAATAGATGTCATAGGTATATCATTTCAACTTATTCCTTAATTTATTCGAAATGATTCAGTTTACAATTTTATATGCAATAAACAATATTCATGATGATAGCATGATATATCAAAACAAATAAACAACCAATATCGACCAATAGCATCCATCACCACCAATCAACCATAAAGCCAATAACATTCACAACAATTTTATAATTATCAATATCGAGTAATATACTGCCAATTTAAAATTAAATTTATTTTGACGGTCAATTTAACTTCTATCAATTAATTCATACATCAATACAGATGGTAATTAATCCTACCAAACAACAGCCAATAAATTTCATATCACTTCAGAATATAAGTTTAACTAACACAAATTATTTTAGTCAATTGTGAGCGTATAAACACTCACCTTGATTTTTCATTGTCGCCGAGGCATTCCGGTTTGGAACTAAAACTGGACGACGCCCAACTTTAGCCCAAATTTCCACCGTCTCCAAATCCATCCAAACCAGTTTCATTTCGAAGCTCTTGTCATTACGATCGCAATGCAAAAAGTTTCGTTCCAATCGGACCTCGTAAGAAAAAGTTATACATTTTTAAAGTTAACACGAATTTATTTTATAAATATTTACAATTTTCTTTTATAATTTTAAACCTCATCAGATCTGGGCCGTCCATCCCTCTTGCTTCAGATCTGGCCGCTCCTTTGCTTCATCTTCCCCAGGTCAAAGAACGTGACCAACAACCCATAGCCGCCCTTATTCCCTCAATTTTCGAGGCCACCACGAGCGCTTCCACTTCGATCAGGATACACCACTTCGAAGGCCTTCAAGGAGGCTACCATCGGCCAGAGTAGGGTGGAGCTCGGCCATCTCTGCTGCACGCAAATCGAGGACAAACACGAAACTTTAATGCAAATTCCCGTTGATCCGTTGCTCCATTTTCGATTATCTCCGTATGGATTTGAAGAGCTCGCCGAGATCTACACTTTTGCTTTTGGAATTTTTCGATTTCGTTGAACGGATTGAGAGATATTAAGGAAAGAAGTTTCGAAATTTTCTGGCCATTGAATTAAAAGTGGCGGCTAAGGGCTGAAACCCTAGGGTTTTTGGAAAATAGAGAAAGTGAGGGGCTTTTATAGAAAAATACGGGACACTATTCATCCCGGATTTTCCGAACTCCAAACGAAGCATGCCGACTGACGTTTCTAAGGTTTACCCCGCGTTCCGAACACAATGGAATAGGTTTCGGAAGCTAATCCGATCATCTGTGCGAGTTACGGCAATAAACGATCGATTTAAAATTAAATCGGTTAATCAAATTTCTGTGCGTTTGGGCTCGCCCCGGACAAACGGTAAATCCGATTGACACGAAATTTGAAACTCTACAATAATATGACATTACGGATCCGATGAAACTGGTTTCGTCGAAATCCGAGACTTTTTGAAAAATGACTATTTTCTCTCGCCGAATTAATATTAAAAACAATTCGATGCGTTTCGAGCTGCCACGGTCAAACGATAACTCCGATTGGTATGAAAATTGAAATCCGACAATAACAAACTATTACGGATTCAATGGAATGAGTTTCGTTCAATTCTGAGACTGTTCGAAAAATGGCTATTTTTCAGTCGATAATAAAATATTAAAATATTCAATTTTCACAAATTAACTTTAAATTCAATTTTAAAAGTTCTATAACATTACTATAACTCCAATATGATAAGAAAAATTTTTACAAATCATTTTCAATCATATTCAACTCGATTTCAATTATTTCTGAAATTTAACTTATTAAATTATCGATTTAATTGTCTAATTAAATCCAATATTCGAAAAATAAATTATTCGACGGTTTAATTTCAATATAAAATTCCCAATTTTAAATTATTAAATTTTAAATCAAATTTCAATTGTTCACAAATTCCATTTTTAATTTCATAGTAATTAACAATCTTTTACAATGCAGTTTTCCATTATAAATCCAATATAAAAGATTATATTAGATTCAGCGTTCAATTATATTGTAATTCAAATTCAAGTTATTTAATTCCAAATGAATTCTTTTATTTCGATTTACACTTTCATTATTGAATCAACCATTTACTTATATATTTATTATCAATAGTTTATAATTCATTTACTTTCATTTTCTTCAGCTATCATCTTATTTAAATTCAAAGTAATATTAAATTACATTCATTTACGTTGATTTCCATATTATAACTTCAATATTAAATCTACCATTTTATTTATTCTTGTTTACAATCATAACCAATTTGGTTTACAACTTGAAATTCACATTTAACAACACAAAATTTTATTTCCTTCGGATTTTTATCCAAAATTTTCTTTTTAATTCGTATTTTTAAAGTGTTAAAAATACGGGTCGTTACACATCTTGTCAAAAACTTCCTAGAATATCACATTAACGGAGCTGCCCCCTTCAATTATAACATGGTGCACTTTGGTCGTTGAACAATATGACCATGGGGTCATGACCAAGTCCTCTCTTGTCTTCCGCATTGAAGGCAATATCTACTACATCATCCTCGACCCTAAGGGCCTTTGAGGCCCAAATGTCGACTTGGTTATTGAAGGAAAGCTCTTTCCGATACTGGGATTGTGCCTCTCTGTTGCTTCCGACATATGTGGACCACCATAAATTAACAGTGTCTTTATGTTGATTATGGCTACGTTGTTGCCATCTGCTCTTTAAGGTTGGGCGAATGGATTTTGCTAGGTTACGATGTTCTACCTACCGCCTCACATACCGCACTAATATGCCTTCATGGATCAACCACTCTATTTCATATTTAAGATGTCGGCACTCATTGGTGGAGTGGTCAATGAAGTGGTGGAATTCACAATATTTTTCATTACCTCCAGGCTCTTCCCTCCACCTGGCATGGGAGGGAGTGGCCTATTGGAATGCCATACAATCTCGCATGGCTAGGTAAATTATTTCCATTTCATGATTTAGAGTTCAATGATTTGTGTACCTAGGCCTGAAACGTGAACCATCTTCCATACGCTTCTTGTTGTTTTCCTATCGACCATTCTTTCGATGGTTATCTTACTTAGGCCAGCATTATTAACCCCCCTCCCCGCTCTCCTCATAATTGTCAGAGATATAAGCCTCTTCCACCATCATTATGTCGTTCGCCCTTTGGAGAAAATCGATCAAGGACGAAGCGAGTTGCTTCTGCGGTTCCTTCCATATTCGGGCCTGCTACTTAGCCCTAAACATAGGCAACCACCAAGTTATTCTTGTCCGCTCCCCTAGCATGTGTTGATTTTTTGTTGAAGCGGTTGACCTATGATTAAAGTGACTCAGCCAGACCTTGCCTTATGTTGTCTATCTCGCTTGCCATCATGACTTTGGTCTTTGATACAAAGAAACGAGCTTTGAAGTTAGAACACAACTAGGCCAAAGAGTACTATCGGTTGTAAAAGAAGGAACTAGTGGGAGGCCCATTCGATCAGCATGGAGGCGAAGAGAAGGCACTTAGTATGGCAGGAGAGCTAGGCGGCATATGTAATTAAGTTGAAGGTAGTAATATGGATGAATAGTTAGTACTCTCGTCGTACTTATCCATGAAGGCAAAGCATACCTCCTTTGGTTGTAAGTGCATAGAATTTCAATAGAGAAAGGGTCTCCATTTTCATTGTCTAAGAGATCTTCACCTTCGTTGTTCCAACTTTGTATTCAATGCATCTGCTGGTGCATGACGGCAATTTCTTCTCATAGACCAGCCTCCACGTGCCATAAATTGTAGGATCGTTTTCACCCTAGAGGGGAGGTGAATAGGGTGATACTAATAATAATAAAAATTAATACGGAATTAAAAATAAACACAGAAAATAATGCAATAGAGATCATATACAAATTTACCCAGTTTCGGCTATAACCTGCCTACGTGCTGCCCCCAAGGTTTCTACTAAACATTAAGTAGTCAGACGCTTACACACGTAAACTTGTGTCACCCGCTAATGACTAACCTAACTCTACACTCAAAACCCTGCCACAACTCAGCCATTGAGGTGCGAATTCTCAAACTACGCCTCGTAGTTTGTACCTAGTCACACGACTAGAAAATTACACAATTTTAGTAAGAAATTACAAATAAAACTAAAAAACAAAATCCCTATTATTTAAAATTAAGCCCAAACATAAGAATAAGACCGACCCAATTATAATTAGAGCAAAACACCGTCTCCTCTTTTTTTATTTTCGTGGTCGTTCCCTTTTGCTTCTCTTCAACAATTAGGGTTTCTGGGATTAAGCTGCCGCTTGTAAGAATTGAGGCTCGAATCATCTGATGCTTTCGTTCCTGCTTCGCTCCTTCTTCTATCAGTGAAATTCAATTGCTTTGCTGCCACTTCTCGATCGAGTTCCAATACTGGTATGCGATTTTCCTTTTTGGTTTATGATTAAGCTTAACTCAATTTTACTTTCGAACTCGATGCCTTAAGCCGATGATGATATGGGGTAATTTATAGGGATAAAGTCCCTAAAATTACGTTCGTATATATTCCTTTGAATTATTCTTGATGTTTGCTTGGCCGTTCGATTAATGATTGAATGTTGGTGATGACTTCTGACTTGTTCCATTCGTACTTGTTATTCCATGAATTCGAATTTTCGTGAATTGCTTTGGTCGATTCCGTTCTTTGTGCTCCTATGACTTCGGCACTTTGAAATTTGAGATAATTTCTGACTTGTTCACATGTTCCATTCTTTGCTGCCAATATTAGATTTTTTGAACAATTTAAAACTTACTGGTTCACCATGATTTTCTCTGTGATTTATTCAACCTGCTGTTTCATTCATTTTTTGGCAATATTCAAATTTTTGACCTTGGCATTTAAATTAGTATTTGAAACTACTCTGACTTGTTCGAATTGCTTGTATTCATCGATGTCTCCTTTGTTGCATAGGTTTTCAGACTTTGAGTCGGTGCATATGAACTTGTACATGTCTTTTGTACACTTGTTTGATTTCCACTACTTTGAGTGTGATGGTATAAATATTGTTCTGGTGTCTTGATGTCCTGTCTCAGTTTCATATGATCTGAACTGGTATCCACTTTAGGTTTCTCCGTGTTGCCTTCACACTGAACTTGTATTCTGTTGATCATCTCCATATGCTTGTGTTGCCATATATGTTGTCCTCTTTGTACATATGTGTGTAGCCCTAAACTTTGTATATGAGGTTGCCTGGACTGTTTGGTTGCATTGAGTTGTTAAGCTTGAGTCATGTTTATGGAACTGGTTTGGTGCACTTGAACTTATATGCACTATTTTGGGTAGTCTTTGAGTTCATATCTATTCATTGTTGTCTCTGTTTCATGTAGCTTGTTTGCACAGTTTGTACCACTGCTTTATTGAGTTCATGTTGTCTTGACCATTGACTTGTTAAGTTCATACCTTTTGCTTTTGTAACTGATGTTGTATTATGGTCTTGAATTCTTTTGAACTCGGTGTGATGGTGCACTTTGTTTCTAGTTTCACTTGATCACCGATTCAATCTTCACCTGGTTGTCACTACACACACACACACACACACACACACACATATATATATATATGTCCACACATGCATCCATGTATGTTGTGTACTTCATTTTGGTTGCTGTTTTGCATTGTTGTCATGTGATCTTGAAGTCTTTTCCAGTTGCATAAACATAATGCTACTCTGACCTATTCACTTGAATGTGTACATGACTTGTGGCATTTGTTTCATGTGCATTTTTGTTCTAGCCTGTGAGGTTGCCTTCAGTTCTTAATTGCTTGATCTTTTGTAACCTTGCTGAGTTTGTGTTGATATTTATTTTGCTTGTTGCATCTCAACCTGGCATTTTTGCTGCCTTGGTTGTTTTGGAACTGATTTAGTGTGAACTTGTTCCATGCTTGGAGTCTTGTGCACTTGATGCCTGGATTAGTCATTGTGTTCATCTGGAAGGTTGTATTCATGTTAACTTTGATTTGGGACTTCATGCTTCTTGTTTTTGGACTTGAGTCTGCATTGTTGTTGCATCATGGAATTTTGGTTTGTATGTTTGAAGTCTACGCTGCATTGTGCTTGGGGCCTGGTCTTCTTGTTCATGTAGTCATATGAATGTGGTCAGACTTGATTCTGGGCTGACCGTGTGTATATTTGAAATGTTGTATGTTGTTTTGCACCTGAGTTGAATCCACCATTTGGTTGGGTCTGACCTTGTGCTCACTTGTCCCTATAATTTTATCACACAAGTGTATATCGGTGTGCACGGCCTTGTGACATGTACAGTGATACACTGTGCATGTTACAAGCTGTTCGTGTAAGATGAATTCAAAATAAATGATGACGAACAACCCAAATAACCGAGGCAAACAATATGTTCAAAAACACACTTCATTGTACACTGCAAAAATATTTCTTTTTCAACTTTACTGCGTCTGTGTTTATTTTACAGATAATTCAGATGCAGGATAAAAACTGGAATAGAGTTGAAGATCAAATACGAGTGATGAGTGAATGTGGTGAGGTGAAAATGTATGTAAAAATTGTATAGTGGAAATTGTGTTGTAATTTGAAATTGAATTGTAATTGAAAATGTATATATGTAGTGAGAGCTCAAATTTGTACTATTTGAATTTGTAATAAAATATTTGTTTAAATATGAATTCTGAGTTATTTATTTAATTCAACAAATATTTATTTAATTATGTGGAAAAATAAAATAGTACAATAACAAATACATTTAAACGAATATATATATATATATATATATTATCATCAAACAAAAATCATATACTAGCATATTCTACACGAATAGCACTAGCCCCTAGGTGGGGTAGGACCCCTTTGTCGTCTATCAGGTGACATGGATCAGTGATGATGGTATGGTGAAGGAGAATGATGACATCTGGTTGGTGTAGGAGATTAACTTCAGACGACTGAAGGTGAACTGGACAAATAGGGCCGCCTTTCATAAGGCCTTGGATGAGGCACCTCCCGCTAGGGTCAGGAGTGGACAGATGGTTGTTTGGATTCTGAATTTCTACCTCGACCGTTGCTACTGAGATGGCCAAAGTGTAGTTCGCACGCTCTATTCGTAGCCCGAAGGCGATGAAATGTCGATAATCTTTCTACTGAGGGGGAACGACGATCAACATGGACCTCTTGATACACTACAAGTTCAAGTTTTAGGCATTGTTGAAATTTCCCAGCTCGTGGATAGAATGCACATACTGTGGTGGACGAGAGCACCTCCTCAGGGGTTTCAAACACGACTTCCTCACAACGTCATGCATTATGTTGTAGGTGCTGTGAATAGAAGGCTGAACCGAAGTTTAGTTAGCTGCTTGGGGGACTATTAGGCCGAAGTTTACAGTTTTCTGTAATATAGTTAGGGTATGTGTTGCGACTCTTCTATTGGTTAGAAAAGCACAAATTTTAATTAATTCTGCAAGTGCACAGGCATGTAGTATGCAGGTCGAACACATGGAATTTTGTTTTAAAATATTTGAAATCCATATTTAAATCTTAGGCGTGTTAAACAAATTCGATGGTGGTTCTTGAACAAGAAATAAAAACAATAATATACTCTGAATCGATTTCGAATATAATCAAAACTGCAATCAAAATATAAAATTGTAGAAATTAGAGCAGAAACAAAAAGTGCTTAAAATAAAATAATAGAGCAAACAACTGAAATAAAATGAACTGAATTTATTAACTAACTGGAAAGAGTGCAGAAAAAAACTAAGGACAAGAACAAATAAATTGCTAAATCTAATTAACAATCCTACGTATTCTGTCCGGAAGTAAAAACACTTCTGAAATTAAAACTAAACTAGAAGAAGAGTGATGGGGTAAGAGATGATTTGAAGGTGTTGTATAATGCTGTATATATAGGTTTTCAACCCCTAAAATCAGTCCATCTTTTTAGCAATAGAACTGGTCCTCTTCATAGTAGCTGCCGAGATATATGTATTGACTCGGTCCATTTCTTGAATTGGTGAAGAGTAAAGTTGCCACGTCGCTGCTTGAAACATATATGCTGAGTGTTTGGCATCCCTGTTAGCTGCTCCTTTGACCAAGTCCTCTGTTGCTTAAAAAGGTGATCATGCTTTCATATGTGAATTGGTCCAAATTCACACATGAGCTACTTTTGAATGTGTCCTATTTTTGCTTTACAACGTGGCCATGAATTATTTGATATTCTCATGACTAAATAATATGTGACCGCACTTGAACAAAGTATGAAGGTGAGCTAGCATTTTTGAAATGATATGTGCTTTTACTTTGATTTATTTCAGTGCTCAAAATGTTGCACTCTTTGTTGCGTGTCTTTTGAACCAATAAACGTCACAACCGATTAATTTTAACGTTTTATTCCTGAATCTATAATCTGCAAAACCACAACAAAATACCCGTATAATACCATTTTATTAAAACAAAAATATATGAAACAAATAAGTTTAAATGTAGAAAAATATGTTCATCAGTATGCCTTAGAGGCAATTATGTAATTTATTGTGAATCATTGACTCTGTAATCAATTCTCGTTCGTAATAAATGCAATTTTCTTTTTGTTATATATTTGTTACAATATGTTATAAATAATTAAATATTTAATTAAAATATATTTATCAAAAAATTCATAAATGGTGTGTTTGTGATAAAAATTACAAATAGTTGTAATCATGGATATTGTATCATAATATAATAAACAAATCATTTTAAATGTTCCTAGTCAAGATGCATCGAGATTGGATATTGATGCATTCGTTGAGATTAGAGTATGCAATGCTCATCAAATGTTGGGCATTGTATTACTTATGACTGTTGGGGGCACCAAGGGTTATGTACTGATAGTTATTAGATAAATATGGAATGACTCACTCGATATTTTCTATTTGTTAATATAGCCGTTAAACCTCTAGGTGTCCCTAGTAGGACGAGTGGTGTCTCGTGAGGGTTTTCAACGGATACTACCCAAAAAATCCAAATGCAGTATGTGATGATTCTAATGTACTACATGAATGCAAAATTTTATATAAATGGAGACTCGATTTACTTCAGATTAATTGCAACAAAATAATGTATATCAGTTTTAGTCAACTTCTAGAAATTTTTGGTTCCTCACTAATCACAAATTTCAATATAACTCAAGTTTTTATACAATAGATTCTAGTTTGGCCAGTTGTTTCGGTCGATAACATAGTGCAGCCATGAAATAAATTCTTTATTGTTAATCACATTTTTTTTTCAAAATGGTATATTTTCATTTCCATTTGTATAACAAACCAAATCAATAAAGTCAAGAAGTGTTTGGGTTTCAATAGCTTAGTCTCTCTTTAAAAATATTTTTTTTATATACACCTAACTTTTGGACCAAGGTATACCACCCATGCACTGCCTCGCAGGCTTACGTGAGAGTTGGGATAGAGCTTGAAGGATTGTGCAAACCGACGCTAACTATCTCAGAAAAGGTTGGTAATCCTTAGGTGATTATTTATTTAATTTCTTTATACACCTAACTCAGAATGCTGAGGCCAGATATACCATCCATGCACTGCCTTGCGGGCTTACGTGAGAAGAGTACAGAGCGTGGCGAGTGTTCACACTTTCATAAGTGTGCACACCTATTGACTCTAGGTGTTTCTTATTATTATTTTTTAAATATCTAAAGAGAGTTATGCAAATCAACTTAGCACCACTTAACTTCAATGATTTGAAATGTCAACGCATGTACTTTAAATCTGCCATTTTTTTAAACAAAGACTACGGTTTAGAAAGGATTTCATAACCATCACCTACGAATCCCCCTATATACCAACCTCACTATTATCGCTTGTAATTCAACTTTTCATTATATTTTACCTTTGAAATTAGCGATTCACAAAAAATTTCATCAATTGACTTCAACTGTTTACTTACTTTGTCTTGACTAATTAAAAATAAATCAAAGTCCTGAAAATAATGGGAAAAAATTGAAAAGAAATTTGAAAACAAATAATGAGATGATTTTTTTTTAAAAAGTGATGCCACACTGTGAAATATGAACAAACAGAATGAGATATGCGTCCCCCCCCACTGGAATGAGACAGTGTCCCAACTGTCAAATAGAATGCAAATGCAAAACGGAAAAAATAAAAAAAAATATACAACCTGATATGTTCAAGATAGTGAGTGGCTTATGCCGAATAGCTAGGTTCGTGGAGATCCACGAACTCGTCGTCCTCGTGTTGTTCAAACTCTAGAAATGGCTTCAAGCGTTGTCCATTGACCTTTGAAATGGAACCGTCCCTAGGATTTTCAATTTCAACTGCACCATAAGGGTACACTGTTTTCACAATATATGGACCTGTCCATCGAGATCTCAATTTTCCCGGAAATAAATGAAGTCTGGAATTATATAAGAGAACTTTCTGACCTACTTCGAATGTCTTACGAAGTATGGATTTATCATGATAAAATTTAGTTTTCTCCTTATAAATCTTTGCATTCTCATACGCTTCATTTCTTAGTTCTTCTAATTCTGACAATTGTAATTTACGATGCGATTCGGCTTTTTCTATGTCAAAATTAAGGTATTTGATTGCCCAAAGTGCGCGGTGCTCGAGCTCAACGGGTAAATGACATGCTTTTCCAAAGACTAATCGGTATGGTGACATTCTTAGATTGGTTTTATAAGCTGTGCGAAATGCCCAAAGGGCATCTATCAATTTAGATGACCAATCTTTTCTGTTGGAGTTAACTGTCTTTTCAAGAATTTGTTTAATTTGTTTGTTGGAAATCTCGACTTAACCGTTAGTCTGTGGATGATATGGAGTAGATAGTTTATGAGTGATAGAGTATTTCTTAAGAAGAGATTCAAAATCATGATTACAAAAATGAGAACCGTTATCACTTATAATGGCTTGAGGTGTGCCAAAACGAGAAAATATGTTTTCTTTCAAAAATTTGACAACAACTTTATTGTCATTCGTTCTGGTGGGAATGACCTCAACCTATTTAGACACGTAATCTACTGCAAGTAGGATGTAGAGATTTCCAAAAGAATTAGGAAAAGGACCCGTGAAATCAATGCCCCAAACATCAAAAATTTCGATGACAAGGATTGGGTTTAGGGGCATCATGTTACGTTTGGAAATACGACCTGTTTGTTGACATCTAGCGCATTTGGAGCAAAATTCGTGGGCATCACGAAAAAGAGAAGGCCAATAAAAACCGCACTGTAACACCTTGGCAGCAGTTTTCTTTGCTCCAAAATGTCCTCCACATGCTTGATTATGTGAAAAAGAGAGGATGCTATGGAATTCATTTTCGAGGACACATCTACGTATGATTTGATCGGTGCAATATTTGAAGAGATAAGGATCGTCCTAGTAAAAGTTTCGAACATTGGAGAGAAATTTTTGTTTATCTTGTTTTGACCAATGGGAAGGTGTTTCATTTGTGACAAGATAATTTACGATGTCCGCGTACCATGGTGCACTGGAGAGGGAAATAAATTGTTCATATGATCGTTGATTTGAGAGTTATCGATGTTTTCATGAACAATACGAGAAAGATGATCAGCTACGACATTTTCAGAACCCTTTTTATCCCGTATTTCTAGGTCAAACTCTTGAAGAAGGAGAATCCAACGGATTAAGCGGGGTTTGGCATCCTTTTTCGTGAGTAAATACCGCAATGCGGCATGATCGGTGTAAACTATGACCTTAGAACCTACTAGATATGGTCTAAACTTATCGAGGGCAAAAATAACTGCTAAAAACTCTTTTTCTGTGGTTGAGTAATTCAATTGAGCTTCGTTAAAATTTTTGCTAGCATAATAGATAACTCGAGGAAGTTTATCGATTCGTTGACCTAAGATGGCTCCAATGGCATAATCAGAAGCATCACACATTAATTCGAAAGGCAAAGTCCAATTTGGAGGTTGGATTATAGGTGCAGTGGTCAAGATCGATTTAAGGGTTTCAAAAGACGTTTTACATTCATTGGAAAATTCAAATTTCACGTCTTTAGCTAGAAGATTCGAAAGAGGTTTTGAAATTTTTGAAAAATCTTTAATGAACCTCCTATAAAATTCTGCGTGGCCGAGAAATGAGCGAATGTCCTTGACGGACCTTGGAGGAGGAAGGTCAACAATAAGATCAACTTTAGATTTGTCAGCTTCTAGGCCACTTTTAGAGACAACGTGACCTAAGACTATTCCTCGCTTAACCATAAAATGACATTTTCCCCAATTAAGCACAAGAGATTTCTCCTTACATCGCTTTAAGACATGTTCTAAATGAAGGAGGCATTGATTGAAAGATGACACATAGATTGAAAAATCGTCCATGAATATCTCTAAGAAATCCTCTACCATATCAGAAAATATACTCATCATACATCTCTGAAAGGTAGCGGGAGCATTACAAAGACTGAAGGGCATGCGACGATAAGCGAAAGTTCTGAAGGGACATGTGAACGTCGTTTTGTGTTGGTCCTTTAGCGCAATGGGAATTTGATTATAGCCGGAGTAACCATCAAGAAAACAATAATATTCATGACCGGCTAAGCGTTCGAGCATTTGATCAATGAAAGGGAGGGGAAAATGATCTTTTCTTGTTGATGCATTGAGTTTTCGATAGTCGATGCAAACACGCCATTTTGTTTTGACTTTTGTCGGAACAAGTTCGTTATTCTCATTTGTGGTCACAGTGATTCCAGACTCCTTGGCACAACTTGTACTGGACTTACCCAAGTACTGTCAGAGATAGGGTAGATAATGTTATTGTCTAAACATTTGATAATTTCTTCCTTTACCACTTCTCTCATATTAGGGTTTAATCGCCTTTGAGCTTCGCGAGTGGGTTTAGCCTCATCGACTAAATGTATTCGATGTTCGATGGTTGATGGACTAATTCCCTTAATGTCAGCGATTACCCATCCTAATGCCTCTTTATTTTCCCTTAAAATTTTCAAAAGTTGTTCTTCTTGGTCCTTAATGAGATCGGAGGCCAAGATTACAGGGAAATTTTCTGAAGAATCTAAGTATGCATACTTAAGATTGTTTGGAAGAGGTTTGAGGTCTAATTTAGGGCGTTCTTCTTTTGAGGCTTCAGTAGACATCAACTGATTGAATTCTAGTGAATTATGAAAAGAGCAGAGCATATCATTTAATTCATAAATGTATTCATCTTCATTGAAATTGGAATTAAAATGATCTAGGCACATGTTAAGAGACTCCGTAGTATCACTAAAATCATTTTCTACAATTGTTTGGATCATGTCAACTTCTTCTATTTCAAGATCCCTTGGTTCTCTGTTAAGATTGAATATATTTAGTTCAATGGTTAGGTGCCCAAAGGAAAGTCGGAGTTGACCATTCCTACAATTTATGATAGCATTTGATGTTGCTAAAAATGGACGACCTAATATCAAAGGGATCTGACCGTTAGGTTTTGAGACAGGTGCAGTCTCTAGGACTATGAAATCGACTGGGAAATAGAATTGCTCGATTTGTATCAAAACATCTTCAACTATGCCCAATGGTTTTTTGACAGATCGATCAGCTAGTTGAATTGTGATGTTTGTAGGCTTCAATTCCCCTAGTCCAAGTTGACATACACAGTATAAGGCAAAAGATTCACACTCGCTCCAAGATCGAGTAAGGCATGACTAATGTGAGTGTTACCGATTTTACAAACGATTGTAGGACAACCGGGGTCCTTATACTTGATTAGGGAGGGATTTGAAAGAACAGAGCTAGTGTTTGCAGTTAGAAATGTAGTCTTAGGAATGTTAGTGGCACGTTTTTGAGTACATAGCTCTTTCAGACATTTGGCATATTGGGGAATTTGCTCGATGGTATCAAGAAGTGGAATATTGATTCGAACTTGTTTGAAGATTTCAAGAATTTGGTCAAAATTAGCGGGCTTCTTCTTTTTGTTGAGTCTATGAGGAAATGAAGCAATGGGTTTATAGACTCGTTCGGAAGTTTTTTCATTCAAAGAAGGTGTTATATTAAAGGGTGAAGATAAGGGAGCTGGAATGTTGGGGTTGCCAACATCAGAAGGTAAAGAGTGGTCGGGATTGCTAACCTTGGATGAAGAATTAGAGTCGTTTGGATTGACAATAGTGGTTGTCGACCGGGTTTCAGAATTTTGAACATGGGGAGACTTAAGAAGGATGTCGGGGTTGCCGACGTGGTTGTCTACCTTCTTTCCGGATCTTAATATGGTGACAGCATTAACCGGATTTACATTTTCGTCCTCACAAAGATTTACTCCTCGAGAGTTATACTTTGGATTCACTTCGGTTTGACTAGGCAATTTACCTTTCTCATGGGTTTTCATGAGATCCTTCATCCTTATCAACATTTGTTCATTTTGTTTAGTGATTTGCTCTGTAACGCCCCAGATTTTCGCGTTCGAAAATCGACATCCATACTTTACATCGTACTCGAATGCCATAGATTCGACCGTTCAAATCCGAGTCGCCGGAGCTTATAACACAGTTAAGTAAACAACACAGCGGAAGAACAAGAATAATATATTGATATACAATATCTGATACAATATCTGATACAATAGAGTGATACAATGAATATCAATATACATCAGAGATATGATACAAGAAATAGCAGCGGAAAAGAAAACGATAACATCAGCAGCGGATAATCTCCATCTTCAATATGCCAATCTAGAAATAGCTCGAACTCCCAATAACGATGCACAAAGATAAGAAAGTGCAGTCCATATCCAAAGACTGAACTAGCTCCAGATAAATCTACTAATCTGACTATCTGAAAAACCAAACTTTAGACTGCTCGTGTAGAAAAATTTTGAGCATCCAGAGTTTAGGAAAGAACAATAAACTGCGGATCAGTCATGGGACTGGTGTGAGCAACAAAAACAGTTTATCTTTAAAAACAAATAGCAGAGAATTTTAAAGTCAATTTGCAATGCTTTTGGAAAATGAAACTACCATAAGGCCTCCCGCCACACACACAATGCAAACGCAGAATTGGAGGAGATTTCTCCTTATGATAGTCAAAGATGCTTACTACGCAAAATCAAATCATTTTTGATATTATTATTAGTGCATAGTGTAGAAAGTATTTCGAAAATAGAATATCAATCTTAGCCAACATAGACATTTCGAACTATGCCTACTATAGATACCATCCAAACAGTGGGGCGCCATCATAAGTAGATGGCAGGTTCTACAACTAAAACCGTACAAGGCTCGTATTGTTTGATTGGATTTCCAACAAATGGTCAGGCTAAGGAACTTCCTATGCCACGAAGGAACGCCTCTGGCTGGACGCTCCGAGAACCAAACCGTTCTCTGCCAAACAAGGCCGGCTACCCCCTTTCCTAGGGAATATACAAAACCTCAGATATTCCACCCCTGGTCCTTTGGGACCTTTAAACGAGACGCCTCTAAACCAACATCACACATCATAAATAAAGTGTGTCCACATGAGTAAGTATCTGGGCTCCATACCATGATACTACCCTTTTCCAAAAGGAATGGTCATACCCTAGGGAAGCTACCCCTGAAACCTTGCTGCATCTTTCCTGTTTCGACCATTTCCGGGTTGTGAGGTCTGACGAAGTCTCGTCCACAAAGCTACGCTTTTTCACAAAGCCACGCTTTGGGTCAACAGATGATCAACCAATGATCACAAAGATAAATGATCAAACAAATGATCATATCACAAATGATCAAACACTGATCATCACACAGCAACACTCAGCATGTCACATTACCAAATTGGGAATATATCGCTGATAACCTTCAACTACATAACCTCTGAGCTCGTACGTCTCAGAGAAGGGTGTTAAGCTAAGAGAATAAATTCTCCGCCACCAAACAGAAATGTATTTGAAAGAAATCGGCTTTATATCTCAAGGTGTAATGTCAGACATGTAACCATACAAGTCTGTTCCGGGTTCGAACAGAACCGAAGGCACTTCTTACGAAGCCCTTGCAATTTCGGGTATTCACAATCCCGATCGGATTTCCCATCACTTAGGGGATCTCTATACCAGGAGCTACCCAGTGCAGAGACAATCGACGAGTTATCCTTTCGTTCTCGTGAATATTCGGTCTTCATCACCGATCTTCAATTGCTTTCCATATACGACGTATCACTATTCGGAATGAGTTATATGACACAAAGGTCTTTTCCCGGCTAACCCGAATAGTGAGCGTAATATTTAAAAACATATGGATATGTGATTTCAATTAAGTCACAACTTAATAATCCAACTTCCTTTTAAATGGTTTCAATCGATTACCATTTCAAATCTTTTAAACAAAAAGATTCATTTCACAAAGTTTACTCAGCTTCACAAAGATTCATTCACAGATTTCTAATCGATTTCCATTTCAATTTGATTAACTCGTTAAATCTTTAAATCAAAGATTTAACTTATAGCTTTCAAAACAATTTCATTTCTAATGGTTTAAACAAATCATCATTTTAAATCTGTTAAAAATAAACAGATTTAATTCATAGCTTTCAAAAACAATTCATTCATAACTTGAAAAAAACTATTTTTCAATTCAATCTTGAAATTCCTTTAATTAAACTGGAATTTCATTTCTTATCTGAAAGCTTTTATTCTTTTAAAACAAACTGTTTTCATTTTGGAAATCTGATTCATTCATACGAGTTAAGTTTCTTGGGTTAAATCCAAATTCTCAAAATTATACTTTTAAAATGGTTTAACTTCATATAAACACATTTATAACATTCTTAACCAAAATTTCCAAACATGGAAATTCAATTCCAAATTATTTTGAATTTAAATTCAAATAAAATTATTTAAATTGGAAATTTTATTAAGTTATTCAAAATAGCTTTTATCTGTGAAAACACTTTTTCAAAAGCTTTAACATTTAACCCAAATCCATTTTCAAAATCAATTTGAAATTAAAATTTTAATTTCAAAAACATTAAATTTAAATTATCTGTGACTTAACCGATTTCCACGTGAAATCCATATTTGTGTGTGTATGGTGTAGTCTAGGGTTTCACACAGTAGTGCAACATCATTCAATCATCACAGATCAGAATGCCGAAATATAGTTGATAAGCGGTATTAACTATAACGCTTATCGTTCATTCACAGATCAGCGATAAAATAAATTTATCAGTCACAAAGATTCATCAATATAATTCGATGTGGGTTTCGGATAACTAACTGGAATCCGACTCCCTGTCGCATCGAAATCCAAGTGCCGTTTTACGGGCCATGGGTTTTCACATATATACAGAAACAACTACAAATCACAGTCCAGCATAAGGCAAGTTACATCATACAATATCATAATCACAAACAGAAATATTAATCCAGTACACAATATTTGATGACAGTCCATCATCTTCAATTTAAGGTGAAGGTGATTCAAAAGGATTAACCACATAACTATTTTTATTAATTTATTTAAATCAATGGTTAACTATAAATTAATTCAATCTTAATTAATTATTTCTTAATCAATTATCTTAATTAACTACTAATTATTAATTAACTTTAATTAACGATTCTTAATTACAAATAAATTAAATACTTAATTGTTAATTAACCAATCTTTAATTCAATTACAAATTAATCATTCGTCTTCATCACTTTTCAAAGCAATTAATTTATAAAAATTATTTATTTTAATTAACCTTTTAAAGTCTTCCTTAAACTTTGAAAATTAAATTATCCCCAACTTGAAAACTTAAATTTTAATTAAATTTAAAACTTGACTTATATTAACTACTTAATTAAAATATTAAGATTTTAAAACTTTGTTAAGTATTTACTTGATTGATTACACTTGTCATAATATCTTAACTTAATTTATTAAGCCTTTGTTAAATCATAAATACTAAGAAAATTGATTGAGATGATTAACTCCCAACTTGTAATAGTTTGTCACTTAAAATGAAAACCCGACAAAGATTCCTAGTTTACTCGAGTATCACTCGAGTCTCCCACTAACATTTCCCGAGTTCCCCTCTCTTTCTTCCCGTATACTTCTTCTACTCTCTTTTCAGTTTAAAGCTTAAGTATAAAACTGGTACGTGAACTCCTCTACAAACTCGAGCTCGACCCCGAGTCTATCTCCTTCCCCACTCGAGTATCTCTTCGAGTCACTCACGAACGCGAACACTTAGACACGGATACGACGCCGTGCACGTGCACACCATGTCGGAGGCACTCCGACCAACTCTGAGACCCTCAACAAGTCGCCGCAGCCTTCCCTGATCGATACGACCACCCAGTACCACCAATCTCTTCGAGACCCAAAATCGAACGAACTCAAACCCATCAGATTGTAACCCAATCACCTTATTCCACCTCGACCCGACATTGCCGACCACTAGTGAGTTCGCCAACCAAACAGAAAACGCATCATGCCACCATGCAACGTTTCCCCCTCCTGCGATCTACTTCGGTCAACCCACGACCACGCCATTTCCCTAGAAAACCCGCGAACCAAATTTGGTTGTAAAACCCTAAATCTTCCTCGACCCATCAATTCTTGCAATATTAAAATTTTCTAGCATTTTTCCTATATTCGTGAATCATCAAGCTAGCTCCACAACGAATTTCAACATCTAATATTTGTTGAATCAACAGAAATTGATAAAAATGCATTTTTGATTCATTTTCGAAATTGCACCTTGAATACTTACTTAAAAATCATCATCCTTGTTTTAAAAATCTTACTTTTGTATGTTTATTCAAGATATGAATCAAATTAACAAATTAAAATATTCAAATTTAACATCAAAATTTCTTTTTACTGTAATCTTAAATGTACAAGATCCAAATTCCACTGTCAAGCTTCAAAACAAAATTCAAGGCTAAGATTTAAGTTTAAACAACTTATTTTGTTTAAAATACTAAGCTTATAATGTTTTTTATGAAGATATATTAGTTTTCTTCTACTTTATTTTGCTCTGTAACTAGAAATACAGGAGAATAAAATTCACAGTTCAACAGAAATACACAGTAGATTCACACAAAAACATATCAACATCACTGGCATACAACTAAATTTTACTTGAAAGTTGACAAAGTGAAGTTACTCACTTGTTATTATTATTTTTCTTCTTCCCAGAAAAGAACAGAGCCTGCTCCAATATTTGAAACAGCTTGAGAAATTACAAGTTGAAGCTTCCTTGATCTCTGGTTTCTGGTTTGATTTGCTTTAGTTTTAGATGGAAGTTTGTTTTAAGTTGAGATTTTGTTTTTTGAATGATGATGACATTACTTAGTTTTCTTTTACTCAGTTTTAAAGGGGTGAACGAATTTGAAATGAAGAAGAGGTATAAAAGAATGAGTTTACAGGTGATAGGTTTATTTGTTTAAGCTGAGACTTTCCCCTTCTTTTGCTTACTGATGTAAATTACAACATACTTGCATTAATTGCATTGTACCATGCATATTCTCCCCATACTTCAGCTGTACAAGTATGTAAAGGTAGGGTTTTGATTATTTTGTTATTTCGGCTGAGATGATATTTTAAAACAATTTAAATTGATAAAATGTTGCTACCAAGATAATGGCATTAAATGCTAGTGTACTACATGTCTTTATACTTATATTTGTTTGCACTTTAATAATATTTTGCCTATCTCCTTACTTCTTGTTTTGGCTGAGAATATCTATGTGTATTTTGTTTTCTTTTAAAAATGTTGCTTTGTAATATAGATGAAATTCTAGAGTAAATATATTGTTGGAATTTGTCTATATTTATTTAATTGGTTCATACTTGTTTATATTTTATTTTATCTTTTGTTTACACATTTATTTACAACTTTGTTTCTTTTGTCTTGTTCTATTCCTCATGTATTTGCATTAGTATTCATAGCTTAAGTATTAATTATTACTTTATAAAATAAGTGAACTTCTATTTTTATTTTACTTAATATTTTTATTATTTATCCTTTATTTATTTCTATTTCTAGCTTAATCTATATTATTATTTTTACTTTAATACCAATTATATTGTATTTCTCTATATATTTATTTTAAAAATCCATTTACTTGAAATTTAAATTCAAATCAATATATACTTATATATAAAATTTCAAATTTACTCATATATCATATATACATATATGTTCACATATATATACAATATTTAAATTTAAATGATTTAATATATTTTAATTTGGATTCGGAGAAACTCGAATCAATTTATCAATTGATTTTACAATTTTTATTCAAAAATTAATTTAATTATCAATTTAAATTTATAAGAAATCCGGGGTCGTTACAGACTTCCCCCCTTAAAAGAATTTCGTCCTCGAAATTCGCAGGCACGAAAATACCACAGAGATAGATAGATTCGATCTCCTATAATTCCTCAAACACAAGATACAGATTCTGAATTCAAGTCGGAATATTCCAAATTCAAGCCTGAATGCCTCAGTAAATGTCCCTCTTCAGACTTCGATCAACCCGAGAAATTATAATAGAATTTTAAATTTGGTTTTAAACGAAATCTTTTTATCGATTCAATTCAAATTTTGCTTCATATTCTATTAATCAATTTAACTCAAATTAAAATTTCCAATTTCAAATTTCAAATTCATATTCATTAAGGTCTAAAATAAAAAAAAACTGATAAGAAACTGATGAAGATACGAAGTTAGAATTTTCTACAACGATTCATAGAGCCATCATCATACTGAAACTTCTTCTTGGAGCTGTCACGAAGCGATCAAAAGAATTTTGGAAACGAATAAAAGAAGATTGATAAGAAAGATTGTTTCCACTGTTGTAGGGTATTGACCATTTATAGTCGTATTTCCCTATCCCTTATCTCGTCTTCTTCTTGTACTCATACTCACTATCAGTGGATAGTAAGAGAATTTACTGAGACGTTTAAACGGATATCTTAGGGATATACTCATTCTAGGGTATACTTCACCCTATCTCTAATGAGTTACTTAATGTGTTATACTCCTGAGCTAAAGTTTTACCTTAGCTCTGATACCAAATGTAACGATACGAGACAGTGGGCACCGGTAGGCTTTGCAACCATCCCAGCCCCACCGTGGCTTACACTGGCACCTCGCATTTACTTTTACGGCCAGCCTCTCGACTGTCACGGCCTTCGCCTAACCAACCCATCCCTCTCAGGGACATGTAGGGGTAAGAGTCCTCCGTTCGCCACCAAACTGCAAAGCGAGAACCCCCTATCATGCTGTAATATAGCAAATGCGATCCATCACTGACTCCACACGAGCACGAGAATCATGCCGAACTCAAACTTCACGTTAAACCCTAATTTTCCATCATCCCAGTCACTCGATCATTTATAAATGCAATTTACATTTTTTATTGATCCCTGGTGCTCCAACTAACTTTACCAATGACCACGATCACCATCTCATCGTGGATCATCGGAAATTTATAGAAATAGGTTTTATGATCATCATGCAATTGCTTGAAATCTACGTATTTAAAAATCAAGATTTAGTTATCAAAATTCATCAATTCGTAACCCCTATTAGATTCCAAAGTCCATTTATAAAATTAAAAGCTTTGATTTTCTGGAATAAATGGATTTTACTGTAAATAAACATTTTCACAGTATTTACTTGATATATATTTTTTTCAAAAATTATTTTGAAAAGTGAAACCATGTTGTTATAAACAACTTCTCTTTAGAACCTGAAAACTTAATTTGATTAGATAGATATGATTTTTTTTCTTATATGTGGTTCTTTTCTTTGTTGACATAACCGAGCATATATTTACAGTTATATACAAACACTTTTATATATGCAAACTAAAGCATATTATCAATGAGTATGTACTCAGTTGGATTTAAATTTGTTTACTCACAGATTTCAATCAGGCAACCATATAGAAATATACTTAAGCATTTTAAAAATGAAGTTACTCACTTGTGCCTGGCAGAATGAATATAGAACAGAGGATACTTTTTGAAAAGCCAGTTGAAACTTTCTTTTGAATCTCTGGTTTTAAATGAAGTTGTATTGTTGAGGTTGAGTCTTTGTTTTAAGTTCGAGATGATAATTACTTTAATATTTTCTCAGCTTCAAGAACGAAACTGAAATGGAAAAAATGAATTGAAGAAGTTGATTATAAGGAGAGAGTGTACTGGGGGATGTATTTTGTACAAAGTGACATTTGTTTATACAATAGGGTATGGCTGAAGTGATATGGTTTGTTTGTACAATGAGCATGTTGAAGATGCTTGCATTTATGAGTTTGTACAATGTAACGCCCCAGATTTTCGTGTTCGAAAATCGACATCCATACTTTACATCGTACTCGAATACCATAAATTCGACCGTTCAAATCCGAGTCGCCGGAGCTTATAACACAGTTAAGTAAACAACACAGCGGAAGAACAAGAATAATATATTGATATACAATATCTGATACAATAGAGTGATACAATGAATATCAATATACATCAGAGATATGATACAAGAAATAGCAGCGGAAAAGAAAACGATAACATCAGCAGTGGATAATCTCCATCTTCAAAATGCCAATCCAGAAATAGCTCGAACTCCCAATAACGATACACAAAGATAAGCAAGTGCAGTCCATATCCAAAGACTGAACTAACTCCAGATAAATCTACTAATCTAACTATCTGAAAAACCAAACTCTAGACTGCTCGTGTAGAAAAATTTTGAGCATCCAGAGTTTAGGAAAGAACAATAAACTCCGGATCAGTCATGGGACTGGTGTGAGCAACAAAAATAGTTTATCTTTAAAAACAAATAGCAGAGTATTTTAAAGTCAATTCGCAATGCTTTTGGAAAATGAAACTACCATAAGGCCTCCCGCCACACACACAATGCAAACGCAGAATTGGAGGAGATTTCTCCTTATGATAGTCAAAGATGCTTACTACGCAAAATCAAATCATTTTTGATATTATTATTAGTGCATAGTGTAGAAAGTATTTCGAAAATAGAATATCAATCTTAGCCAACATAGACATTTCGAACTATGCCTACTATAGCTACCATCCAAACAGTGGGGCGCCACCATAAGTAGATGGCAGGTTCTACAGCTAAAACCGTACAAGGCTCGTATTGTTTGATTGGATTTCCAATAAATGGTCAGGCTAAGGAACTTCCTATGCCACGAAGGAACGCCTCTGGCTGGACGCTCCGAGAACCAAACCGTTCTCTGCCAAACAAGGCCGGCTACCCCCTTTCCCAGGGAATATACAAAACCTCAGATATGCCACCCCTGGTCCTTTGGGACCTTTAAACGAGACGCCTCTAAACCAACATCACACATCATAAATAAAGTGTGTCCACATGAGTAAGTATCTGGGCTCCATACCATGATACTACCCTTTTCCAGAAGGAATGGTCATACCCTAGGGAAGCTACCCCTGAAACCTTGCCGCATCTTTCCTGTTTCGACCATTTCTGGGTTGTGAGGTCTGACGAAGTCTCGTCCACAAAGCTACGCTTTTTCACAAAGCCACGCTTTGGGTCAACAGATGATCAACCAATGATCACAAAGATAAATGATCA
The DNA here is from genome assembly GCA_030737815.1 of Allium fistulosum. Lineage (NCBI taxonomy): Eukaryota > Viridiplantae > Streptophyta > Magnoliopsida > Asparagales > Amaryllidaceae > Allium > Allium fistulosum. The sequence goes on from CM060903.1 coordinate 76,875,272, forward strand.
AACAAATGATCATATCATAAATGATCAAACACTGATCATCACACAGCAACACTCAGCATGTCACATTACCAAATTGGGAATATATCGCTGATAACTTCAACTACATAACCTCTGAGCTCGTACGTCTCAGATAAGGGTGTTAAGCTAAGAGAATAAATTCTCCGCCACCAAACAGAAATGTATTTGAAAGAAATCGGCTTTATATCTCAAGGTGTAATGTCAGACATGTAACCATACAAGTCTGTTCCGGGTTCGAACAGAACCGAAGGCACTTCTTACGAAGCCCTTGCAATTCCGGGTATTCACAATCCCGATCGGATTTCCCATCACTTAGGGGATCTCTATACCAGGAGCTACCCAGTGCAGAGACAATCGACGAGTTATCCTTTCGTTCTCGTGAATATCCGGTCTTCATCACCGATCTTCAATTGCTTTCCATATACGACGTATCACTATTCGGAATGAGTTATATGACACAAAGGTCTTTTCCCGGCTAACCCGAATAGTGAGCGTAATATTTAAAAACATATGGATATGTGATTTCAATTAAGTCACAACTTAATAATCCAACTTCCTTTTAAATGGTTTCAATCGATTACCATTTCAAATCTTTTAAACAAAAAGATTCATTTCACAAAGTTTACTCAGCTTCACAAAGATTCATTCACAGATTTCTAATCGATTTCCATTTCAATTTGATTAACTCGTTAAATCTTTAAATCAAAGATTTAACTTATAGCTTTCAAAACAATTTCATTTCTAATGGTTTAAACAAATCATCATTTTAAATCTGTTAAAAATAAACAGATTTAATTCATAGCTTTCAAAAACAATTCATTCATTACTTGAAAAAAACTATTTTTCAATTCAATCTTGAAATTCCTTTAATTAAACTGGAATTTCATTTCTTATCTGAAAGCTTTTATTCTTTTGAAACAAACAATTTTCATTTTGGAAATCCGATTCATTCATACGAGTTAAGTTTCTTGGGTTAAATCCAAATTCTCAAAATTATACTTTTAAAATGGTTTAACTTCATATAAACACATTTATAACATTCTTAACCAAAATTTCCAAACATGGAAATTCAATTCCAAATTAGTTTGAATTTAAATTCAAATAAAATTATTTAAATTGGAAATTTTATCAAGTTATTCAAAATAGCTTTTATCTGTGAAAACACTTTTTCAAAAGCTTTAACATTTAACCCAAATCCATTTTCAAAATCAATTTGAAATAAAAATTTGAATTTCAAAAACATTAAATTTAAATTATCTGTGACTTAACCGATTTCCACGTGAAATCCATATTTGTGTGCGTATGGTGTAGTCTAGGGGTTTCACACAGTAGTGCAACATCATTCAATCATCACAGATCAGAATGCCGAAATATAGTTGATAAGCGGTATTAACTATAACGCTTATCGTTCATTCACAGATCACCGATAAAATAAATTTATCAGTCACAAAGATTCATCAATATAATTCGATGTGGGTTTCGGATAACTAACTGGAATCCGACTCCCTGTCGCATCGAAATCCAAGTGCCGTTTTACGGGCCATGGGTTTTCACATATATACAGAAACAACTACAAATCACAGTCCAGCATAAGGCAAGTCACATCATACAGTATCATAATCACAAACAGAAATATTAATCCAGTACACAATATTTGATGACAGTCCATCATCTTCAATTTAAGGTGAAGGTGATTCAAAAGGATTAACCACATAACTATTTTTATTAATTTATTTAAATCAATGGTTAACTATAAATTAATTCAATCTTAATTAATTATTTCTTAATCAATTATCTTAATTAACTACTAATTATTAATTAACTTTAATTAACGATTCTTAATTACAAATAAATTAAATACTTAATTGTTAATTAACCAATCTTTAATTCAATTACAAATTAATCATTCGTCTTCATCACTTTTCAAAGCAATTAATTTATAAAAATTATTTATTTTAATTAACCTTTTAAAGTCTTCCTTAAACTTTGAAAATTAAATTATCCCCAACTTGAAAACTTAAATTTTAATTAAATTTAAAACTTGACTTATATTAACTACTTAATTAAAATATTAAGATTTTAAAACTTTGTTAAGTATTTACTTGATTGATTACACTTGTCATAATATCTTAACTTAATTTATTAAGCCTTTGTTAAATCATAAATACTAAGAAAATTGATTGAGATGATTAACTCCCAACTTGTAATAGTTTGTCACTTAAAATGAAAACCCGACAAAGATTCCTAGTTTACTCGAGTATCACTCGAGTCTCCCACTAACGTTTCCCGAGTTCCCCTCTCTTTCTTCCCGTATACTTCTTCTACTCTCTTTTCAGTTTAAAGCTTAAGTATAAAACTGGTACGTGAACTCCTCTACAAACTCGAGCTCGACCCCGAGTCTATCTCCTTCCCCACTCGAGTATCTCTTCGAGTCACTCACGAACGCGAACACTTAGACACGGATACGACGCCGTGCACGTGCACACCATGTCGGAGGCACTCCGACCAACTCTGAGACCCTCAACAAGTCGCCGCAGCCTTCCCTGATCGATACGACCACCCAGTACCACCAATCTCTTCGAGACCCAAAATCGAACGAACTCAAACCCATCAGATTGTAACCCAATCACCTTATTCCACCTCGACCCGACATTGCCGACCACTAGTGAGTTCGCCAACCAAACAGAAAACGCATCATGCCACCATGCAACGTTTCCCCCTCCTGCGATCTACTTCGGTCAACCCACGACCACGCCATTTCCCTAGAAAACCCGCGAACCAAATTTGGTTGTAAAACCCTAAATCTTCCTCGACCCATCAATTCTTGCAATATTAAAATTTTCTAGCATTTTTCCTATATTCGTGAATCATCAAGCTAGCTCCACAACGAATTTCAACATCTAATATTTGTTGAATCAACAGAAATTGATAAAAATGCATTTTTGATTCATTTTCGAAATTGCACCTTGAATACTTACTTAAAAATCATCATCCTTGTTTTAAAAATCTTACTTTTGTATGTTTATTCAAGATATGAATCAAATTAACAAATTAAAATATTCAAATTTAACATCAAAATTTCTTTTTACTGTAATCTTAAATGTACAAGATCCAAATTCCACTGTCAAGCTTCAAAACAAAATTCAAGGCTAAGATTTAAGTTTAAACAACTTATTTTGTTTAAAATACTAAGCTTATAATGTTTTTTATGAAGATATATTAGTTTTCTTCTACTTTATTTTGCTCTGTAACTAGAAATACAGGAGAATAAAATTCACAGTTCAACAGAAATACACAGCAGATTCACACAAAATCATATCAACATCACTGGCATACAACTAAATTTTACTTGAAAGTTGACAAAGTGAAGTTACTCACTTGTTATTATTATTTTTCTTCTTCGCAGAAAAGAACAGAGCCTGCTCCAATATTTGAAACAGCCTGAGAAATTACAAGTTGAAGCTTCCTTGATCTCTGGTTTCTGGTTTGATTTGCTTTAGTTTTAGATGGAAGTTTGTTTTAAGTTGAGATTTTGTTTTTTGAATGATGATGACATTACTTAGTTTTCTTTTACTCAGTTTTAAAGGGGTGAACGAATTTGAAATGAAGAAGAGGTATAAAAGAATGAGTTTACAGGTGATAGGTTTATTTGTTTAAGCTGGGACTTTCCCCTTCTTTTGCTTACTGATGTGAATTACAACATACTTGCATTAATTGCATTGTACCATGCATATTCTCCCCATACTTCAGCTGTACAAGTATGTAAAGGTAGGGTTTTGATTATTTTGTTATTTCGGCTGAGATGATATTTTAAAACAATTTAAATTGATAAAATGTTGCTACCAAGATAATGGCATTAAATGCTAGTGTACTACATGTCTTTATACTTATATTTGTTTGCACTTTAATAATATTTTGCCTATCTTCTTACTTCTTGTTTTGGCTGAGAATATCTATGTGTATTTTGTTTTCTTTTAAAAATGTTGCTTTGTAATATAGATGAAATTCTAGAGTAAATATATTGTTGGAATTTGTCTATATTTATTTAATTGGTTCATACTTGTTTATATTTTATTTTATCTTTTGTTTACACATTTATTTACAACTTTGTTTCTTTTGTCTTGTTCTATTCCTCATGTATTTGCATTAGTATTCATAGCTTAAGTATTAATTATTACTTTATAAAATAAGCGAACTTCTATTTTTATTTTACTTAATATTTTTATTATTTATCCTTTATTTATTTCTATTTCTAGCTTAATCTATATTATTATTTTTACTTTAATACCAATTATATTGTATTTCTCTATATATTTATTTTAAAAATCCATTTACTTGAAATTTAAATTCAAATCAATATATACTTATATATAAAATTTCAAATTTACTCATATATCATATATACATATATGTTCACATATATATACAATATTTAAATTTAAATGATTTAATATATTTTAATTTGGATTCGGAGAAACTCGAATCAATTTATCAATTGATTTTACAATGTTTATTCAAAAATTAATTTAATTATCAATTTAAATTTATAAGAAATCCGGGGTCGTTACAGACTTCCCCCCTTAAAAGAATTTCGTCCTCGAAATTCGCAGGCACGAAAATAACACAGAGATAGATAGATTCGATCTCCTATAATTCCTCAAACACAAGATAAGGATTCCAAATTCAAGTCGGAATATTCCAAATTCAAGCCTGAATGTCTCAGTAAATGTCCCTCTTCAGACTTCGATCAACCCGAGAAATTATAATAGAATTTCAAATTTGGTTTTAAACGAAATCGTTTTATCGATTCAATTCAAATTTAGCTTCATATTCTATTAATCAATTTAACTCAAATTAAATTTTCCAATTTCAAATTTCAAATTCATATTCATTAAGGTCTAAAATCAAAAAAAAACTGATAAGAAACTGATGAAGATACGAAGTTAGAATTTTCTACAACGATTCGTAGAGCCATCATCATACTGAAACTTCTTCTTGGAGCTGTCACGAAGCGATCAAAAGAATTTTGGAAACGAATAAAAGAAGATTGATAAGAAAGATTGTTTCCACTGTTGTTGGGTATTGACCATTTATAGTCGTATTTCCCTATCCCCTATCTCGTCTTCTTCTTGTACTCATACTCACTATCAGTGGATAGTAAGAGAATTTACTGAGACATTTAAACGGATATCTTAGGGATATACTCATTCTAGGGTATACTTCACCCTATCTCTAATGAGTTACTTAATGTGTATTACTCCTGAGCTAAATTTTTACCTTAGCTCTGATACCAAATGTAACGATACGAGACAGTGGGCACCGGTAGGCTTTGCAACCATCCCAGCCCCACCGTGGCTTACACTGGCACCTCGCATTTACTTTTACGGCCAGCCTCTCGACTGTGACGGCCTTCGCCTAACCAACCCATCCCTCTCAGGGACATGTAGGGGTAAGAGTCCCCCGTTCGCCACCAAACTGCGAAGCGAGAACCCCCTATCATGTTGTAATATAGCAAATGCGATCCATCACTGACTCCACACAAGCACGAGAATCATGCCGAACTCAAACTTCACGTTAAACCCTAAATTTCCATCATCCCAGTCACTCGATCATTTATAAATGCAATTTACATTTTTAATTGATCCCTGGTGCTCCAACTAACTTTACCAATGACCACGATCACCATCTCATCGTGGATCATCGGAAATTTATAGAAATAGGTTTTATGATCATCATGCAATTGCTTGAAATCTACTTATTTAAAAATCAAGATTTAGTTATCAAAATTCATCAATTCGTAACCCCTATCAGATTCCAAAGTCCAGTTATAAAATTAAAAGCTTTGATTTTCTGGAATAAATGGATTTTACTGTAAATAAACATTTTCACAGTATTTACTTGATATATATTTTTTTCAAAAATTATTTCTAAAAGTGAAACCATGTTGTTATAAACAACTTCTCTTTAGAACCTGAAAACTTAATTTGATTAGATAGATATGATTTTTTTTTCTAATATGTGGTTCTTTTCTTTGTTGACATAACAGAGCATATATTTACAGTTATATACAAACACTTTTATATATGCAAACTAAAGCATATTATCAATGAATATGTACTCAGTTGGATTTAAATTTGTTTACTCACAGATTTCAATCAGGCAACCATATAGAAATATACTTAAGCATTTTAAAAATGAAGTTACTCACTTGTGCCTGGCAGAATGAATATAGAACAGAGGATACTTTTTGAAAAGCCAGTTGAAACTTTCTTTTGAATCTCTGGTTTTAAATGAAGTTGTATTGTTGAGGTTGAGTCTTTGTTTTAAGTTCGAGATGATAATTACTTTAATATTTTCTCAGCTTCAAGAACGAAACTGAAATGGAAAAAATGAATTGAAGAAGTTGATTATAAGGAGAGAGTGTACAGGGGGATGTATTTTGTACAAAGTGATATTTGTTTATACAATAGGGTATGGCTGAAGTGATATGGTTTGTTTGTACAATGAGCATGTTGAAGATGCTTGCATTTATGAGTTTGTACAATGTAACGCCCCAGATTTTCGTGTTCGAAAATCGACATCCATATTTTACATCGTACTCGAATGCCATAGATTCGACCGTTCAAATCCGAGTCGCCGGAGCTTATAACACAGTTAAGTAAACAACACAACGGAAGAACAAGAATAATATATTGATATACAATATCTGATACAATAGAGTGATACAATGAATATCAATATACATCAGAGATATGATACAAGAAATAGCAACGGAAAAGAAAACGATAACATCAGCAGTGGATAATCTCCATCTTCAAAATGCCAATCCAAAAATAGCTCGAACTCCCAATAACGATGCACAAAGATAATCAAGTGCAGTCCATATCCAAATACTGAACTAGCTCCAGATAAATCTACTAATCTAACTATCTGAAAAACCAAACTCTAGACTGCTCGTGTAGAAAAATTTTGAGCATCTAGAGTTTAGGAAAGAACAATAAACTCCGGATCAGTCATGGGACTGGTGTGAGCAACAAAAATAGTTTATCTTTAAAAACAAATAGCAGAGAATTTTAAAGTCAATTCGCAATGCTTTTGGAAAATGAAACTACCATAAGGCCTCCCGCCACACACACAATGCAAATGCAGAATTGGAGGAGATTTCTCCTTATGATAGTCAAAGATGCTTACTACGCAAAATCAAATCATTTTTGATATTATTATTAGTGCATAGTGTAGAAAGTATTTCGAAAATAGAATATCAATCTTAGCCAACATAGACATTTCGAACTATGCCTACTATAGCTACCATCCAAACAGTGGGGCGCCACCATAAGTAGATGGCAGGTTCTACAACTAAAACCGTACAAGGCTCGTATTGTTTGATTGGATTTCCAATAAATGGTCAGGCTAAGGAACTTCCTATGCCACGAAGGAACGTCTCTGGCTGGACGCTCCGAGAACCAAACCGTTCTCTGCCAAACAAGGCCGGCTACCCCCTTTCCCAGGGAATATACAAAACCTCAGATATGCCACCCCTGGTCCTTTGGGACCTTTAAACGAGATGCCTCTAAACCAACATCACACATCATAAATAAAGTGTGTCCACATGAGTAAGTATCTGGGCTCCATACCATGATACTACCCTTTTCCAGAAGGAATGGTCATACCCTAGGGAAGCTACCCCTGAAACATTGCCGCATCTTTCCTGTTTCGACCATTTCTGGGTTGTGAGGTCTGACGAAGTCTCGTCCACAAAGCTATGCTTTTTCACAAAGCCACGCTTTGGGTCAACAGATGATCAACCAATGATCACAAAGATAAATGATCAAACAAATGATCATATCACAAATGATCAAACACTGATCATCACACAGCAACACTCAGCATGTCACATTACCAAATTGGGAATATATCATTGATAACCTTCAACTACATAACCTCTGAGCTCGTACGTCTCAAAGAAGGGTGTTAAGCTAAGAGAATAAATTCTCCGCCACCAAACAGAAATGTATTTGAAAGAAATCGGCTTTATATCTCAAGGTGTAATGTCAGACATGTAACCATACAAGTCTGTTCCGGGTTCGAACAGAACCGAAGGCACTTCTTACAAAGCCCTTGCAATTCCGGGTATTCACAATCCCGATCGGATTTCCCATCACTTAGGGGATCTCTATACCAGGAGCTACCCAGTGCAGAGACAATCGACGAGTTATCCTTTCGTTCTCGTGAATATCCGGTCTTCATCACCGATCTTCAATTGCTTTCCATATACGACGTATCACTATTCAGAATGCGTTATATGACACAAAGGTCTTTTCCCGGCTAACCCGAATAGTGAGCGTAATATTTAAAAACATATGGATATGTGATTTCAATTAAGTCACAACTTAATAATCCAACTTCCTTTTAAATGGTTTCAATCGATTACCATTTCAAATCTTTTAAACAAAAAGATTCATTTCACAAAGTTTACTCAGCTTCACAAAGATTCATTCACAGATTTCTAATCGATTTCCATTTCAATTTGATTAACTCGTTAAATCTTTAAATCAAAGATTTAACTTATAGCTTTCAAAACAATTTCATTTCTAATGGTTTAAACAAATCATCATTTTAAATCTGTTAAAAATAAACAGATTTAATTCATAGCTTTCAAAAACAATTCATTCATAACTTGAAAAAAACTATTTTTCAATTCAATCTTGAAATTCCTTTAATTAAACTGGAATTTCATTTCTTATCTGAAAGCTTTTATTCTTTTGAAACAAACAATTTTCATTTTGGAAATCCGATTCATTCATACGAGTTAAGTTTCTTGGGTTAAATCCAAATTCTCAAAATTATACTTTTAAAATGGTTTAACTTCATATAAACACATTTATAACATTCTTAACCAAAATTTCCAAACATGGAAATTCAATTCCAAATTATTTTGAATTTAAATTCAAATAAAATTATTTAAATTGGAAATTTTATCAAGTTATTCAAAATAGCTTTTATCTGTGAAAACACTTTTTCAAAAGCTTTAACATTTAACCCAAATCCATTTTCAAAATCAATTTGAAATAAAAATTTGAATTTCAAAAACATTAAATTTAAATTATCTGTGACTTAACCGATTTCCACGTGAAATCCATATTTGTGTGCGTATGGTGTAGTCTAGGGGTTTCACACAGTAGTGCAACATCATTCAATCATCACAGATCAGAATGCCGAAATATAGTTGATAAGCGGTATTAACTATAACGCTTATCGTTCATTCACAGATCACCGATAAAATAAATTTATCAGTCACAAAGATTCATCAATATAATTCGATGTGGGTTTCGGATAACTAACTGGAATCCGACTCCCTGTCGCATCGAAATCCAAGTGCCGTTTTACGGGCCATGGGTTTTCACATATATACAGAAACAACTACAAATCACAGTCCAGCATAAGGCAAGTCACATCATACAGTATCATAATCACAAACAGAAATATTAATCCAGTACACAATATTTGATGACAGTCCATCATCTTCAATTTAAGGTGAAGGTGATTCAAAAGGATTAACCACATAACTATTTTTATTAATTTATTTAAATCAATGGTTAACTATAAATTAATTCAATCTTAATTAATTATTTCTTAATCAATTATCTTAATTAACTACTAATTATTAATTAACTTTAATTAACGATTCTTAATTACAAATAAATTAAATACTTAATTGTTAATTAACCAATCTTTAATTCAATTACAAATTAATCATTCGTCTTCATCACTTTTCAAAGCAATTAATTTATAAAAATTATTTATTTTAATTAACCTTTTAAAGTCTTCCTTAAACTTTGAAAATTAAATTATCCCCAACTTGAAAACTTAAATTTTAATTAAATTTAAAACTTGACTTATATTAACTACTTAATTAAAATATTAAGATTTTAAAACTTTGTTAAGTATTTACTTGATTGATTACACTTGTCATAATATCTTAACTTAATTTATTAAGCCTTTGTTAAATCATAAATACTAAGAAAATTGATTGAGATGATTAACTCCCAACTTGTAATAGTTTGTCACTTAAAATGAAAACCCGACAAAGATTCCTAGTTTACTCGAGTATCACTCGAGTCTCCCACTAACATTTCCCGAGTTCCCCTCTCTTTCTTCCCGTATACTTCTTCTACTCTCTTTTCAGTTTAAAGCTTAAGTATAAAACTGGTACGTGAACTCCTCTACAAACTCGAGCTCGACCCCGAGTCTATCTCCTTCCCCACTCGAGTATCTCTTCGAGTCACTCACGAACGCGAACACTTAGACACGGATACGACGCCGTGCACGTGCACACCATGTCGGAGGCACTCCGACCAACTCTGAGACCCTCAACAAGTCGCCGCAGCCTTCCCTGATCGATACGACCACCCAGTACCACCAATCTCTTCGAGACCCAAAATCGAACGAACTCAAACCCATCAGATTGTAACCCAATCACCTTATTCCACCTCGACCCGACATTGCCGACCACTAGCGAGTTCGCCAACCAAACAGAAAACACATCATGCCACCATGCAACGTTTCCCCCTCCTGCGATATACTCCGGTCAACCCACGACCACGCCATTTCCCTAGAAAACCCGCGAACCAAATTTGGTTGTAAAACCCTAAATCTTCCTCGACCCATCAATTCTTGCAATATTAAAATTTTCTAGCATTTTTCCTATATTCGTGAATCATCAAGCTAGCTCCACAACGAATTTCAACATCTAATATTTGTTGAATCAACAGAAATTTATAAAAATGCATTTTTGATTCATTTTCGAATTGCACCCTGAATACTTACTTAAAAATCATCATCCTTGTTTTAAAAATCTTACTTTTGTATGTTTATTCAAGATATGAATCAAATTAACAAATTAAAATATTCAAATTTAACATCAAAATTTCTTTTTACTGTAATCTTAAATGTACAAGATCCAAATTCCACTGTCAAGCTTCAAAACAAAATTCAAGGCTAAGATTTAAGTTTAAACAACTTATTTTGTTTAAAATACTAAGCTTACAATGTTTTTTATGAAGATATATTAGTTTTCTTCTACTTTATTTTGCTCTGTAACTAGAAATATAGGAGAATAAAATTCACAGTTCAACAGAAATACACAGTAGATTCACACAAAATCATATCAACATCACTGGCATACAACTAAATTTTACTTGAAAGTTGACAAAGTGAAGTTACTCACTTGTTATTATTATTTTTCTTCTTCCCAGAAAAGAACAGAGCCTGCTCCAATATTTGAAACAGCCTGAGAAATTACAAGTTGAAGCTTCCTTGATCTCTGGTTTCTGGTTTGATTTGCTTTAGTTTTAGATGGAAGTTTGTTTTAAGTTGAGATTTTGTTTTTTGAATGATGATGACATTACTTAGTTTTCTTTTACTCAGTTTTAAAGGGGTGAACGAATTTGAAATGAAGAAGAGGTATAAAAGAATGAGTTTACAGGTGATAGGTTTATTTGTTTAAGCTGAGACTTTCCCCTTCTTTTGCTTACTGATGTGAATTACAACATACTTGCATTAATTGCATTGTACCATGCATATTCTCCCCATACTTCAGCTGTACAAGTATGTAAAGGTAGGGTTTTGATTATTTTGTTATTTCGGCTGAGATGATATTTTAAAACAATTTAAATTGATAAAATGTTGCTACCAAGATAATGGCATTAAATGCTAGTGTACTACATGTCTTTATACTTATATTTGTTTGCACTTTAATAATATTTTGCCTATCTTCTTACTTCTTGTTTTGGCTGAGAATATCTATGTGTATTTTGTTTTCTTTTAAAAATGTTGCTTTGTAATATAGATGAAATTCTAGAGTAAATATATTGTTGGAATTTGTCTATATTTATTTAATTGGTTCATACTTGTTTATATTTTATTTTATCTTTTGTTTACACATTTATTTACAACTTTGTTTCTTTTGTCTTGTTCTATTCCTCATGTATTTGCATCAGTATTCATAGCTTAAGTATTAATTATTACTTTATAAAATAAGTGAACTTCTATTTTTATTTTACTTAATATTTTTATTATTTATCCTTTATTTATTTCTATTTCTAGCTTAATCTATATTATTATTTTTACTTTAATACCAATTATATTGTATTTCTCTATATATTTATTTTAAAAATCCATTTACTTGAAATTTAAATTCAAATCAATATATACTTATATATAAAATTTCAAATTTACTCATATATCATATATACATATATGTTCACATATATATACAATATTTAAATTTAAATGATTTAATATATTTTAATTTGGATTCGGAGAAACTCGAATCAATTTATCAATTGATTTTACAATGTTTATTCAAAAATTAATTTAATTATCAATTTAAATTTATAAGAAATCCGGGGTCGTTACATGCTCAATTCTCGCATCTTGGTTAGTGATTTGTTCATTTTGTTTGGTGAGTTATTTTTCCAATCGAGCAATTTCTTGTGAAGGCTGAGAAGGTTGGGTTAAAGGATTGAAATTAGGATGCCTATATGGTTGATTCGAAGGTTTTGTTGAGGAGAGGGTTGAGAATTTTGAGCATTAGAAGTCGGGGCTCGATAATTCGGATTTGGTATCATCTGATACATATGTGATGGATTAGCCGCATTGTTAGGATTTGACCATGAAAAATTTGGATGATGCTTCCAGTTAGGGTTGTATGTGGATGAATAAGGACTGTTTTGAGCTATAGCATTGATTTGGTCTTGTGTGTAGTAATGGGGTAGTCCTTCTCCTTCTTGAGGAGTTTGGGCATCTATAGGAAGATGTGATGGGTCAATGGCATGTACTCCTCTGTTTGGAGTACGAATTGGAACACGAATTGTTTCCCATTGCATATCCTTTTCCGAATATTCTTCTAAAAATTCCCAAGCTTCCTTATTTGTTTTTGCCATAAATTCTCTTCCGCACATTGATTCGAGTTGGGATCTTGTTTGATAGTTAAGCCCTTCATAGACGATTTGGCACAAGACGTGTCTAGGGATTGCATGATGAGGGCAACTATATAACAATTGATTGAACCTTTCAATATATTTTGAAAAATTTTCTCCTTCATTCTGAGAGTATTGATTGATTTCAGTTCGAATTTTAAGTGTTTTTTGGAAAGGAAAAAACTTTTTCAAAAATATAGTAACGAAATCGTCCCAACTTTTAATTGAATTTTTAGGAAGAGAATTAAGCCATCTTTTTGCACTTTCTAGAAGCGCGAATGGAATAAGTCTTAGCTTGATGGATTCATTAGAAAGTTGTTGCATTTTAGTTGTGGAAACATATAACTCAAATTCACTAAGAAATTCATAAGCATTTTCAGATCCAGTGAATTTTGGTACCCCTTGGATAAACGAATGTTTTAGCTCAAAATTATTTCCTTCGGTAGGTGGAAATGAAATAACCGAAGGTTGAACGGTCCTAGTTGGATAGCATCGGTCTCTAAGGGATAATGGTCGGTTCTCATGAAATTCATTGTTTCCAACATGTGATTTAGGTGAACTGTGATGTGAACTGTGATTGCTCATATTTGTTTGATTTGAAATTTCTATTGATTTGTTTAATGAGATATTTTGGCTTTCTAAACGGTTAAAATTATTTCTAGCCCAAACGCGCATAAACAACTCAAGGTGTAATAGCCAAAAGTAAATTTAAACAGTTTTGAGTTGGGCACCAGTAGAGTAGAAAATTATTACAGAGGGGTATGACAGTCCGTCCAGTGCAACTGAATAACGCTGGCGAATTGCTGGAATTTACTGAGTTGGAGCTATTTGATTTGCTACGTTAAGTTCGAATCTCGTCGAGCTTGTACCTTTGTTGACTCAACTCCTTTCAGTTCCAACTAAACTTCCTTTTCACACTTCTATATTTTTACAAATCTGCTACTTCTTTCACTTCTCAACAAATCTCTTTATTTTTTTTTATTTTTTTTGTTGTCCCTTCTAGATAGATGAAGTTTGAATCTAATTGTAATACAAAGTCAGTTAGTGGGGCAGCAGAGCTTGGTGTTGAATTTTGGAGCTTGATGGAGATCTAAGGATGCGAATTGATTTTCGAATGTTGTTGTGGCTTTGGCGAGGCGAGTTTCGACGACGGGGAGTTGGCAGTTATTCTCGATGCAGGTGATGGTCAATGGTGGTTGCGTGGTCGGATGCGAGAGTGATATGTTGGTCTAGGGTTGGATTCGGACGAGGGAGGAGATGGTTTGGGTAGGGTTTCGGGTTAATGGGTATTGAGGCCAAGAGAAGAGGGCAGGAGTTTGTGGGAGGCGATTCAAAATCGGTGCTGGGTGGAGTTCGTCAGGCGAGATGATTGGAGTTCGATCTAAATATATGTTGACACTGGTTTTCTCCACATCTAGATCTGGAGCTACCTAAAAAAAACATCGTCTTAGATCTGGTATGATGATTGAGTTGAAGTCGATCTTGTTTGTGTATGGTCAGATGAACGATGGATGCTTCTTCTCTGGGTTATGTAATTTGCTGATGTGAATCTGGTGAAGAGTTTCGGCCTGCTTGACTAAGGGAGGAATTGATGGTTAGTTGTTCAGTTCTCTGGTATAGAAAGCAGGAATTGACTAAGGGAAGAGTTTTGGTGAAAGGAATTGAAAAACGAAAAAAAACCTTATTTAAAAAAAATTAATGAAAAAAAACAGAAAAATAAATTAACACGAATAGACTTAAAAAAATAGAAAAATCAAAAATTTCAAAATAGAAATTCCCCGGCAACGGCGCCAAAAACTTGTTACGGCTCTTCTATTGGTTAGAAAAGCACAAATTTTAATTAATTCTGCAAGTGCACAGGTGTGTAGTATGCAGGTCGAACACAGGGAATTGTGTTTTAAAATATTTGAAATCCATATTTAAATCTTAGGCGTGTTAAACAAATTCGACGGTGGTTCTTGAACAAGAAATAAAAACAATAATATACTCTGAATCGATTTCGAATATAATCAAAACTGCAATCAAAATATAAAATTGTAAAAATTAGAGCAGAAACAAAAGGTGCTTAAAATAAAATAATAGAGCAAACAACTGAAATAAAATGAACTGAATTTATTAACTAACTGGAAAGAGTGCAGAAAAAAACTAAGGACAAGAACAAATAAATTGCTAAATCTAATTAACAATCCTACGTATTCTGTCCGGAAGTAAAAACACTACTGAAATTAAAACTAAACTAAAAGAAGAGTGATGGGGTAAGAGATGATTTGAAGGTGTTGTATAATGCTGTATATATAGGCTTTCAACCCCTAAAATCAGTCCATTTTTTTAGCAATAGAACTGGTCCTCTTCATAGTAGCTGCCGAGATATATGTATTGACTCGGTCCATTTCTTGAATCAGTGAAGAGTAAAGTTGCCACGTCGCTGCTTGAAACATATATGCTGAGTGTTTGGCATCCCTGTTAGCTGCTCCTTTGACCAAGTCCTCTGTTGCTTAAAAAGGTGATCATGCTTTCATATGTGAATTGGTCCAAATTCACACATGAGCTACTTTTGAATGTGTCATATTTTTGCTTTACAACGTGGCCATGAATTATTTGATATTCTCATGACTAAATAATATGTGACCGCACTTGAACAAAGTATGAAGGTGAGCTAGCATTTTTGAAATGATATGTGCTTTTACTTTGATTTATTTCAGTGCTCAAAATGTTGCACTCTTTGCTGCATGTCTTTTGAACCAATAAACGCCACAACCGATTAATTTTAACGTTGCATTCCTGAATCTATAATCTGCAAAACCACAACAAAATACCCGTATAATACCATTTTATTAAAACAAAAATATATGAAACAAATAGTTTTAAATGCAGAAAAATATGTTCATCAGTATGCCTTAGAGGCAATTATGTAATTTATTGTGAATCATTGACTCTGTAATCAATTCTCGTTCGTAATAAATCCATTTTTCTTTTTGTTATATATTTGTTACAATATGTTATAAATAATTAAATATTTAATTGAAATATATTTATCAAAAAATTCATAAATGGTGTGTTTTTGATAAAAATTACAAATAGTTGTAATCATGGATATTGTATCATAATATAATAAACAAATCATTTTAAATGTTCCTAGTCAAGATGCATCGAGATTGGATATTGATGCATCCGTTGAGATTAGAGTATGCAACGCTCATCAAATGTTGGGCAGTGTATTACTTATGACTGTTGGGGGCACCAAGGGTTATGTACTGATAGTTATTAGATAAATATGGAATGACTCACTCGATATTTTCTATTTGTTAATATAGCTAAGGTCAAACAGAAAATATCGATGTGGCTAATTTACATAGTCCTCTCGACTTAAGAGTAGCGTTGATCTTCAATATGACAGCTTCGCTTTGATTATATCCAAATCATGACACAATGTCCATTGAATGACTATAGTTAGGTCGAGTGAAAGTAGTGGAAGTAAAACGCTATTAAAAAGAGTATTTATCTCCTTAGTTATATGGGGTTGTATCACGGTCAACTGAAATCAACTCAAAGTCAAAATCTCTGGCTGGAGTAGTTTGATTAATAATAATTGTTATTACTAAAATAAGGATTTTGTGTTTGGACTATAGATTTGAATATGAAGGAGATTGGAATTTTGACCATTACCAAATTCCATATGTTCAAAGTGATATAGTTTTTGACGAAGAGAATTGGCGTAAATAATAATCACTAATAGGTAACGCTTAACAAGGTAAAACTGGTTTTTACTGAAACCAAGTAAGTGATAAATTTGGCCATAATGTCGCACTACCTACTAAGTGACGTGTGAACATTAATATTTGAATTGTTCGATATTAATCACTTATCAAATTTACACTTATGAGTCACACAACTAAAACGTTGAATACTCCTTTTTATCATATGATTTAATTAATTTGTAACTATTATAAATTAATTACATTAGTTAATATTTATGAAACATTAATTATAAAATTTTATTTGATGCATTGAACGATGTTAAATAATGTATTTATAACAATTATAAATATGTTGATCGATATAAGATATCGGTACACGTTTAAATTTGAATTTAAATGCAATGAACATTGTTTGAGTTTGATATATTTTGAGGCCCAGAACGGGACATGTTATAGCCGGACTTGTATGGCCTTGTTGTGGCCGACCATTAGATGGAAAGATAGGGAAGGTTTTTGATTTGAAAAAGGAAAAGAAAGAGTAAAAGACATTTTAGGATCATG
This sequence comes from Allium fistulosum, assembly GCA_030737815.1. Lineage (NCBI taxonomy): Eukaryota > Viridiplantae > Streptophyta > Magnoliopsida > Asparagales > Amaryllidaceae > Allium > Allium fistulosum. The sequence goes on from CM060903.1 coordinate 76,892,529, forward strand.
ATCCTCTTTTCACTCTTTAGCCTCTCCTTTTAATTTAGATCTTATCCCTCTCTTACCATAACTTTTTTCTCCTCTCTTGGAAGCAAATTTTTGACCATTAACATCATATTCCAACCCAAAAATTCAAACACAAATTCACTTCAAATTTAACGCTATTCGATAATCGGTGGTTGGCAATTCAGGAGGCAACACCTTCAGAATTGTAATTTGATTTAGGTGTTCATTACGATGATTGAAGGTGTGATCTTTTGGCATTAGTGAAAGGTGAATATCCGATTTACCGATTTATATTAATGTGTATTTAATTATTACTCTTATATCAGCTTATCATATATACTACGAATCGGTATATGATTGTTTTGTCACATATAATGGTTATTTGTATATATGTGCATTACTAATAAAAAATAATTTTTTTACATTTGCAAATATTATGGTGCTCGGTCATTGTTAAAAAAATTAATTTTTTATTAAATAATATTATTTTTGAAATTCATCCATTTCTTTCGATGCGGGTTGACTTAGTTCTAACAATGGTATCGGAGTCCAATAGTCTATATGATCTAAATTAGTCATGTTAGGGTTAACTAATTAAGCTCACAACCTAGATAGTATGGTGTCTAGAAAGGTAGTATCAAAGGATTGATTTACGTAATCAAGTACTCTGCCATTCTTAGCTACCGGCCTGGCTCGAAAAAATATATGAGCTCAAAGGTTGTCCCTAATAGAAAAGGCCCAATATGGGTTGGGTCTTGTGCTAATTTTCAAAATTGTTTGAAAATTTAAAATATAATTTTTTAAATTTAAAAGTTAAATTTAAAATAAAATTTATACATATTATAAAATTTATAATATAATAAACAATTTCAAAATGTTTGAAAATTAATTTCAAAATTAAATTTATTAATAAGCTTAATAAAATAAATAAATTAAGTAAGTAAGTTAATTAATGAAAATATATATTCTTGTATTATATATTTTGATATATGTTATGAGTAAAATGTTTAAGATATCATAAGTATATATGTAGGTATATAAAATTATTTTCAAAATTAATATAATTTAATCAAAATTATTTAATTAAATAAATTAATTAAAGATCAATTAATTAAACTAAAATACATACATACATACATATATCTGATATATATATATATATAACACTATAACAGTTATAGTATTTATATTCAATATAAATGTTATATTAGATTAATATAAAATTAGCTAAAATGTTGATTAATTAAAATTAATTAAATAAGATTTAATTAATATAAAAGTATACATAGGACTATTATATAAGTAATTTAAAATATAAAAGTTATATAATAATAAAACTTATATAATATAAATGTATAAACCATAGGCGGAACATTAAGGAAACCCAAATAGACTTAAGGAATAAATACATAATGCACGTATACCATGATTTTTGATGTGGCCAACACTTGAATCACGAGAGTAATTCATAAGAATTACATTCCTATAAGTCAATATCACTCGATATAATATATTAAAGGTTATGAATCTTTACTATAATGTAGTTCTCTACCATTTATACATTAATAAATTACTTGCATACTCTATAGTTGTTGAGCTTTCCTCAAGCCAGAGATGTTATATGCTGTCACGTACAGGAATTTTCGACTTTCGAAAATTCGACATCGATACTCACTTTATCGACTGCCGAGCAATCGAGTGCCTGAAACTCCAATAGTGAGGGTTTTAAGAACAAGAAATAGAAGAAAAGATAGATAGAAGAAGAGAAGAAGAAGAAAGCAGAAGAAGAAAGAACAGAAGAAGAAGGAAGAAGAAAGAAGAGAAGAACAACAGAACAACATCAGAACAGAAACAATATCAGAATCTTACACATCGCAGCGGAACAATATATAATAGATAAATGAATAATCTTTAAAACAAAGAACTATATCATTTTATACATACATCAATCATCAGAGTCAATATACAACAATGGACAGTTATATAAACTTGTCCTCATACAGAATACACAGCGGGATAAATACTATCAGATACAAATACTACGTCTCGTCATCCAGCTTATCTCCAAAGCTCCAGAATATCCTGATAACATAACTCTAGGCTGCCCGTGTGGAAATTGGTGGGCACCCAGAGTTTAGAAGGGAAACAATAAACTCCGAGTCAGTCATGGTGACTGGTGTGAGATCGTAAAACAGTTATTTTTCACAAAGAAAATAAAACAAATTCGCAATGCTTTTGGAAAATGAAACTACCATAAGACCTCCCACCACACACACAATGCAAACGCAGAATTGGAGGAGATTTCTTCTTATGATAGTCAAAGATGCTTACTACGCAAAATCAAATCATTTTTGATATTATTATTAGTGCATAGTGTAGAAATCATTTCGAAAGTATAATATAAATCTTAGCCAGCATAGGTACCATTATATTATGCCTGCTATAGCTGCCATATTAGATGGCAGGTTCTACAACTAAAACCGTACAAGTCACGTATTGTTTCTTTGGATTTCCAACAAATGGTCAGGCTAAGGAACTTCCTTTTCCACGATGGGTACGTCCCTGGAATAGACGACCCGAGAACCTAACGTTACGGTTAGATCTCTGCCAACACAAGGCCGGGTTACCTCTGCAAAAATAGGTAACTACTGACACGCGTATGCCATCCCTCGATCGTAACCGATCTTCCCGAGGATCCCCGATTTCCAACAAACCACATAGATAATAATGCAGCAACCACATAGGTTAAGTATCTGGGCTCCATACCATGATACCACCTCTATCCAGAAGGAATGACATACACTAAGGGGCGCTACTCCCTAGAACCTTGCCGCATCCTTCCTGTTTTGACCATTTCCGGGGTGTGAGGCTCGACGAAGTCTCGTCCACAAAGCTACGCTTTCTACAAAGCCATGCTTCGGGTCAAACGAAATGATCAACCTATGATCACAAGGATATAAGATCAAACAAATGATCATATCACAAATGATCAAACACTGATCATTTCACAGCAACACTCAGTATGCCACGTTACCAAATTGGGAATATATCGCTGATAAATTTCAACTACATAACCTCTGAGCTCGTACGTCTCAGAGAAGGGTGTTAAGCTAAGAGAATAAATTCTCCGCCACCAACAGAAATGTATTTGAAAGAAATCAGCTTTATATCTCAAATTTGTAACGTCAGACACACAATCCATACAAGTCTGTTCCGGGTTCGAACAGAACCGAAGGCACTTCTCACGAAGCCCTTGCATATCCGGATAAATTTCTAATCACGTCCGGACTTCCCGTCACTAAGGGTGATAAAACCTCTAAATCGGAGATCAGCCGATGTAGAGTAACTCGACGGTAATCCTTCCGTTTTCAAAAATATCCGGTCTTCAACACCGGTCTTCAAATGCAATACATAACGACGTATCACATATTCGGGATGGGTTATACGACCCCATGGTCCTTTCCCGGCTAACCCGAATAGTGAGCGATTATTCAAAAATAAGTGTGGCATTCAAATTCATCCAATTCACAACAAATACCTACTCAAGGTAATTATTGATAGTCGGTTATTTAACTATCAATAAAGATGCGCAACATCATCAGATTCCAAATAATTTTCCAAATTATTTATTTTCCAAAAATATCTTACTAGATATATAAACTTTTCCACACTTCAAAAAAATAAATCAACATTTATTTTTAAGACGAATTCCCATTTCTTTTATAAATTCCATAGTGAATTTATATTTCAAAATATCTACTGATATACGATTTTCAAATCGTTTTTAATATTCAAATTCAATTTATCTTTACAAAGATAAATTCTCAAAACGTTCATTTCATATTGGAAAAGCATTTCCATACTTATTTAATTATAAGTAATTCACAAATCATTTATTTTCAACATTTGAAAATATTCGATATACTTAAATCAATATTAAGTATATATTTCGTTCTTTAAGGAAACCATTTACTATAACAACACTTATTTGATTCAAAACGAATGTTACGTAAAACATCGTTACGACGACTCAAAATCACTAGTATAGGGATTCGAAATTAAGATAGGGATATAAATCTCAATACTACATAAAAACATTTCCTTTCGGAAATCATTTACTATAACAACAGTGTTATAGTCCATCATTTCCTTATTTCTCGAAAACGTCTATTTCAACAAGTACTGTTGAAATCTATGCTTTCGATTCACAATACATTTTAAAACATCTTTAAAATGTTTAACTTCATTTTTAATATCACTTCTTCAAAAATAAATCCATTTTACTTAACAATATATTCACTGTCCAAAATCGTGAATATAATTCACTTAACCCCATTTCAATCTATTTCTACACATTTTAATTCAAGAATAATTCGCTATCCAAAATCGCGAATATATCTTCTTTAAAAATCTTCTATATTTAATTTATCAAATTCAATTTGATTTTGAATTTATAAACACGTTTATAAATTCTATTTCCATTTTAATAACAACTTCGACTTATAAATCTTCTTTTATTAACTTCTATATTTAACTCATCAAAATAAGTGATTTCGGATTTATAAACAACTTTTATAAATTTCAGTTCTATTTATAAAAACTTCAATACCAAATCAATTTCAATATTGATTTCAAAATTTATTTTCAACTTTGAATAAAATTTCCATACTGATTTCTCAAAAATTCATTTCCAAATATTAAATCAATTATAGATTGATTTCTAATTTTTATTTATCACTACTAAGTAAATTCCTCATTTTTTCTCAAATTATTCAATATTCTGTTTTAAAATGGATTCTTCAAATTGAAATCATTTTACATTGATTTCCCAAATCATTTCAATTTACCAATTAAATTTCTAGTTGGATTTCCCAATTTATTTCAATTTACCAATTAAATTTCTAATTGGATTTCCAACTTATCTCCTTTTAAATAAATTCCTTTTTAAGAAAATAATTTCAATTGTTTCTTTCAATCTATTTAAAAATCCAGATTTTAAATTAATTTCCTCAATTTAAAATCACTATTATACGAAATTCATTTATTTAACATTTTCACTTTATTCTGGAAATAAATTCGATAAGATTATAAAAATTAACTTTTTATACTTTAAAATTCCTTTCTTCGAATTTATTCAATTTCTAAAAATTTATTTACTTAAAAATTTCTACTTTGATTTCAAAAATTCAATTTCATTTATTTTTGGAATCCAATGATATCAAACATCCATTCAGCTAAATTTTAGCATTCAAATAATTTCCAGACATCAATATGATCAATAACATCAATATAATCATTCACAGATTCATATCACAGTATAAATAAATTCAATCAATATGAGGGGTCCAGTTGGATCCCTCCAACCTGTTTCCCTGCATCCAAAGATGTTAGCACAATACCAATTCCACTTCGAGGTGGAATATCGCGGTATATGGGTTTTATAAAAATAATCCGCTTACTAACGGCGCAATAGGGTCTCATCCGCTATACGAGGCGGGAAATCATCAATCCAATATATACATATGCCAATATGTATATATTGCTATATATATATATAGATATATCCTACTATATCTAATAGCACATCCAAATAACAATCAATAACTGCAATTCAAATTTAAATCTGAGTGAGAAGATCTCACCTTAGCTTTTAAATTTGCCATCCCATTTTCCATTTTCGGCTTGATTTCTTGATTTTAAACCTTGTATAAATAATTATACAATTCGTTAATATTCGAAATAAATCGAACGATCAATTTCTTTTTAAATAAATCCCTTTTAAAATTTCTTATATATTTTCAACCCTGACCTTTTATATATATATATATATTTTTCAAACTTTGTCAATATAAAGTAAATTTTCTATTTTACTGTTAAATTAAAAATCTATTTCCATAAATAATTTTGTTTAACTAGAATAAATTTTTAAACTAAAAATTCCTATCTGCATTTATTTATTTTCTTTTCCCAATTTATCAAAATAATTTCCTATTCCCTGTAAATATATATGTATAAACTGCACTAAAATTCTTTGCTAAAATTTTTCTTCAACCATTTTCTAAAATAATTAAACAAGTTAATTACAATAATTCATCTGTACTTCTTTTCTGCACATATTCATATGTGTTAAAATTTTTAAATTGAAATATGTACCCAGCTACCCTCACGAACTCGAAGCTTCATCGCCAAGCACTGCCGCCGTGACATTCGCAAAGGAGCACCTCAACGCCTCGACCACTCGCCTGAACGTAGCTCGCCCCTTCGAAAAGCGATACTGCAAATCGCGAGACCCACAGTCGCGCGCCACCGCCTCTGCCTACACGCGTGACCAATCGCGACACCACCTTCCAATTGCCTTCACTCCCCAGCGCCTCTACCCAAACTGCAAGCGCGACATCAATGTAGACCCCAGCTCCAGTCAGTCGAACCCCAGACTCACGTCGTCGCCGCCAAATCGGTAACCATTCCCATCGAAGACGCGACCCACCTCAGCTGCTTGCGTGCGAGACCCAACTCAACTGCTCGCCCACGCGACCCAATCTGCAGCCCTCAAATTTCCATCGCGATTCGAATCGCGCTCTCGTTCCTCTCGAAATCAGGCGACTTCGATTGGGTTTGAATAGGAGAGGGGCTGCCAATTCCTATTTTGACTTGGGCAGGGTTTTGTGAAGAGGAGGAGGAACGAATTCTCGTATCGACATTTTTTTTTCTCTTTCCGTCTATTTTTCACTTGTGAATTCTTGCGAACGGAACTGGAGAAAATTGAAAGGGAAACTCGCGTTTATTTAAATTTTCATTCCGCCATTCGATTTGATTTCGAACGATAGGAGCTTCAGCCATTTTTTTTTTCGTTTCTGATTTGTTTCGATTATGAATAGAAGGGAGGAGAGGATCGAGTGTTTTAAACATGCTCTACACGATTTCGTATCCGTGATTGTAGGCGTGAATTTAGGCGCGTGATTAAAGGAGTGAACGTGTGGGTTGACTATATTAAAAATTTAAATTTAAATCAAATTCTATTTAAAACTTCAACGCGTTTTGCAACCATACGGTCACAAAACAACTCTGATAAATACGAAATTTGAAATCCAATAATAATTCAATATTACGGACCCAATGAAACTGGTTTCGTCGAATCCCGAGACTGTTTGAAAAATGACTATTTTTAAATATCGGTTCAAACAATTAAATCCAAAACTGAGCAAAACAGTTTAAATTTCAATTCTGAAGCTGCTGTTATCTTCAGTGTTATCAATATAAATTTTAAAAGCTTTCGAAATATTTTTCTTCAGCTTAAAATTGAAGATTCAAATTTTTATTCAACTTTCAATAGATTAAATTATAAAATTTAATCGTCGGTTTCAAAGTTATATTCGGGATATAAATTAAATCATCGTTCGAATATTTAAAATTAATTAAATATTCTCAATTTAATTCGTTAAAATTTCAGGGTCGTTACATATGCAGTACTATTAATATATTGAATAGATGAGGCTGCACATATTTGTTGAGCTTTCCTCAAAGTATGTGGATTATACTTAGGCCTTCACGAAATTGTAACACCCCGGTTTTTGACAATATTATTTAGAAAATTTAGTTAGATAAACTAAATAAAATAATGCGTTGATTAGGAGATTGAGATTTGATTTAATTAAGGTAGTCGTGCCTTTTAACTAATAAATTAAATGAAGAGTATAAAATGAATTAGAGGAGGGGTATTATGGGAAAGAGGCCATTCCTATATTGACTTCCTTAGCCTATGTATTTCATAACACACGTTCACTCTCATTTTCAAAAATTAAAAGCTTGGCCGACCACCATTAACGAAGGAAGAAGAAGAGGAAACAAAAGAGAAGGTTAAGGAAAGCAAATTCAAATCAAACTCATTCAAATCTCAAGCTCCTTAACCATTAAAGCAAAAAGTGAATAATGTTTACATCTTTAAATTTCTATGGTTTCGATTTTAAGGTTAATTCCGAATGATTTTGCAAAGGTTTGCCATGTTTTTGAAAGATAAAATGATATGTATACACACACACACACACGTTGATGATTTATGTATGTTCATATAGATTTTATGACATGTTTTAAGAGGAAAACCCTATTAAATGACATCCGTTAGCCTTGCAAATTTTTATGATGATCTAAAAAGTTATTTTAGAGATGGGTTTCGACTTTTAGAATTTTCTGAATTTTTGTGGAATTGTTATGAATTTTCTAAGGAAGAAAAGGTTTATTTGGATTATAAAATTATTTATGGGAAAAATAATTATAGTTTGGATTCTAAAATTTTATATGTTAAAGAGAGCATATAATTTGATTTTCTGGAATTTTTCCAGAATTTTTGAAGGTGTTTTAATAGTTATATAAAATTATTTAAGGTATGAGACTTAAATGTTTTATATAATTATAAATGAGAAATGGGCTTTTTCAAAATTATTCAAATTTCCAAATAAGGAAAGTCGGCATCACTTTTGAATATAAAGTTCTGGCAACCAATCAAATTTAGACAAACAAGGCAGGTGGGGTACAAAAGAACTGTTTTAAAGTACAAACAAATAGTCTTTCTTCTATTTCAACCCTTTCGGCAGAGCTTCCGCCTTCATTCTAGACTTTCCGACAAGGTCGAAAGGTATTAAACCTTTCGACTAGGTCAAATACCAATGCATATGGTATCAGGCAACTGGTACGTAGTGAATTGGATGGAGTCGAAAGGTTTAGGGACGAAAGGTTATAGCTTTCGAAAGAGATGATGTTTTATTTTGGTTTAAAGAAAATACGCCTGCTAGCTTTCGACAAAGAGCTTTTGAAATTGCAAAAGGTTTAAAAGAAAAAGGTTTCGATTGGTTTGCTTTCTTGTTTTAAACGAAACCTTCCGACAAGGTCGAAAGGTATAGCTTTTGACAAGGCCAAAAGCATAGTTGCCGCTTCCTAACCTTTCGACACAGATGGAGTCAAAGGTTATCTTTTCTTTTCTAAAACATGCCGCCTCTCTCCATTGATTTCGAAGGGTTGGTTCCAACAACAACACTTCATTGTTTTCGAATGGTTTCGAAAGGTTTTATAAAGGTTTCGAAGCAGTTGCTTTCGACTCCAATGTTTTTCTGATCCCTTTGCATAATCCAAATGTTTTAAGTCGAAACGTTTTAAAAGTTTCAAAGTAGTTAACTTTGGTTGGTTTCGAAAGGTTTTCCACCTGTTTTAAATTAAACCTAGCGTCTTCGAAAGGTTTTGAGATACCATGCTTTCGAAAGTTTTATTATATAGGGGAGGTACCCCATGCTTTTGACAAAGTCGAAAAGAAACCTTCCAACAAGGTGGAAAGGTAGGACCTTTCGATAAGGTCGAAAGGTATAGTTTTGCTATGTTTTCGAAAGGCTAAGTTTTAAAGGATTTAAAAAGCGGATGTCATGTGTTTTAAAGCTTATGAAAAGAAAGCTTTTAGAAGGTTTAGAAGGAGTTGCCTTCAATGATTTCGAAAGGTTTATTAAAGGATATGAAGGAGTTACCTTCAGTACTTTCGAAGGGTTTATGAATGATTTTGAAGGAGTTACCTTCTATGTTTACGAAAGGTTGTTTAAGGGTTTTAAATAAAGGTTTCTAATATAAGAATTAGGCAGATAGCCTAAGTGTTTTAAGTTATAAAAGACTTTAACTTATTTTAAAGGATAGACAATCCTTATTGAACATCATCAACATTATTTTGAGTAAAGTATATATAACATGGCGAAAAATAGCTTAGAGTAAAGCTAAAGATATATTTTCCTTGTATATATATAATTTGACGGACTAAATCATTTTGAAAAGGTTTCAAGGAATATTCAAAGAGCAGTTAGCTCCGATATTTTGAAGGGTGGTTAACCCAAAAGAAAATTTGGGCAGTCAGCTCATTTTAAATTCGGACAGTCAGTCCATTTTAAGGGTAGTCAGCCCAGAGAACAGTTAGTCCAGGACAGTTAGTCCAGAAAGAGCAGTCAGCTCTAATATGAACAGATAGTTCATTTATTAGCATAACGGATTTTGCTAAATTTTTAAGGACAGTTAGTCCACCCTTTTTTACCTGTTTTGGGCAGCTAGCCCATTATCTAGCATAAAAGATATTGCTATTTTGGTATAACTAGAATTTAGGACAGACAGTCCAGTAAAGAACATATAGTTCAGATTTAGACAGATAGTCTATTTTATCTCCTGTCTTTAGCATAATGGATATTGCTATAGTATTAAAATCTGTTGATTAACCAGTTTGGTTGCAGGAAAGGATTTGTAAAATATAAGTTTTGAAAAGAGATATTAAGTGAGGGGAAACCCATTCCGCTAAGTGGCATGGTCTCCCTAGTTATTAGTAAACTGAGATGTAACAGATATTATTTATACCAGGCTTTAAGTCTGACTCGAAGTTTTTGTTTCCCCTTAAACTGTCGGGTGCTCAAAATTTGATTTGAGTAGGCTGAGGGTTTAGGTTTTTAGGTTTTACCAGATTTTGGCGAATAAAGCATCCGAAGACGAGTAGGTGGCTGGCGGATAGCTAATTTTGGAATTCTATTTTAAAATTGTTTCCACCGTGTATTAAGACAGTTGTGTCTATATTGCTTTGATCATCCAAGGAGGCATCTTCATATGTCGCTCTTGGTGTACTGTTGTAAATTATATTTGATCAATGCTTGGGATTACGTTTGGGATTTTGTAACTTGAATATGATTTATTTGAAATGTAATCACTAAAATTATTGTTTTTTGGAAATCTGTGATTTTTTTTCATATTCATGTGTTTCTGATATTATGGATACCATTAACATTGTTGTATTTCGTCATAAGAAGTTAATACTATGGATGACTGCAATATCCATAGCGCTTAGCTTTTGGCCTCTAGATACGGGATGTTACAGCTTGGTACCAGAGCATAGGTTTATGAAAAATTTAACTAAAAAAATTTGTTTTGAAAACAAAAATCCAAAGAAATTAGCATAAGATTTGGGGTTGGGTTAACGTTGTAGTATCATACTTGCATTTGCTATATATAAGTATGTGATTTATCTCTATTCATCTATCTTTGATTAGGATATCTTTCTGTATCTCAAGAGGTTTGAACACAGATATGGATGGTAGAAGAAGCAGAATTAACCAAGGAGGTGGAAGCACCGAAAGGAACGTCGGACCTAATGTAGGGAGAGGCCAAGGTCAGGCTGGGAATGTTGGTGCTGAAGTCCCGCAGGTCGAAATGGAAGCCATGTACCAGTTTTTCAGAAATATGATGCAGGCAGGAGTCGTAGCCGAAGTGGTAGGAGGAAATGCCACAGGAGCAGGGGTTCTAGAAGTTCCAGTAGTTAATCATTTCGCTAAGATGAGCGGTGATTATGTGAAGCTAGGAGGGAAGCCGTTTATGGGAACGGAGGATGCCATTGAAGTGGAGAATTGGTTGTTGCACTGCGAAAGGATTTTTGCAGATTTAGGGCTCAATGACGAGCAGAAGAGGAGGTTGGCTTCCAGGCAGCTTCAGAGGACCGCATTGTTTTGGTGGAATAGTGTATCGGCGACAATTGATGAGGAGAATGTAACCTGGGAGGATTTCAAGAGGAGATTTCAGGAGAGGTTTATGTCAGTAATGGCACAGTCAGCTTTGATTAGGTAGTTTGTTGATCTAGTGCAGGGAGAGATATATGTTGCTGAGTATGCCAGGAAGTTCAAAGAGTTTGCCCAGTATGGGTATGCTTCAGTAGATACCGTGTTGAAATGAAATAAGAAGTTTATCAGAGGATTGAGGCCAGAATTGGCCAGTGCTACTTTGTCTCGTCTTGGAGATCCTTCTGATATTATTGTAGAGATGGCCTTGAGGCAGGAAGAAGTCTTTGAGTCTCTGGAGAAGAGCAAGGCAAAAGTGGTCCAGGTTGGGCAAAGCCAAAAGAGGAAGTTCTTTCCCAAGAAAGGTGCTCAGAAGGGTGGAGCAGCCAAGAAAGCAAAGTCTGAAGTTGTCTGCTATAAATGCGACAAGAAAGGGCACTTTGCTAATGAGTGTCGCTCAGGGAAAGCAAAGGATGTGGCTAAGGGGAAGAATGTCAGGTGTTTTAACTGTGATTAGATAGGCCATTATAAGAACCAGTGCATTAGAGATGGTAAGGGCAAGGTGTATGCATTGGAGCCTGCCGCTTCCAAGCCAACAGCCCGGGAGAAGGGAAAGCCAGTTCTTGGGGGAACGCTTCAGATTCATGGTATGTCTGTTAGCATTTTATTTGATATTTGTGCATCGCATTCTTTTATATCTAGACGTTTGATAGATAAGCTTAACCTTGAACCCACATATTTAGTTACTTCCTTACGGGTTGCGAATCCAATAGGAGGGTATGCAACTCTAGGGTTGAGGTGTGACCAGTTTGAGTTTGACCTGTTAGGTCATACTTTTGAATGCAGTTTGCATGTGTTTGATTTTGTGGGATTTGGGATCATCCTAGGTATGGATTGGTTAAGTGAGTAAGATGCTAAGATATTTTGCCAGGGTAGGAAGATATCTCTTAGTCACCCAGATTATAGCGATCAGATTGTTTTCACCGTAGGAGGTTCTACTGGAGCAGTGTTTGCTTTGTTGGGTGCATTGGATACAGATGATGAGTTGAGCCGAGTTTTCATGGTTAGCGAATTCGTAGATGTGTTTGAGCCTGTAGTTGGATTGCCACCGAAATGAGCCATTGAGTTTCGGATAGATTTGGTTCCGGGAGCGGAACCGGTGAGTAGACGCCAAGCAGGATGACCCCTTTAGAGATGAGGGAGTTGAAGGTACAGTTGATGGATCTAGTAGGCAAGAGTTTTATCAGGTCGAGCAGTTCGCCGTGGGGTGCAGCAGCAGTGTTTGCTAAGAAGCCAGAAGGATCGTTGAGGCTATGTATCGATTATCGTAAGTTGAATGAGAGGACGTTAAAGAATCGTATCCATTGCCCAGAATTGACGATTTGTTCGACCAGCTAAGTGGAGCAAAGGTATTTTCTCAGTTGGTTTTGGCAATGGGTTTCCATCAGCTCAGAGTAGCAGAGGATAGTATACCTTTGACAACATTCAGGACCAGATATGGATCATACGAATGGTTAGTTATGCTGTTTGGACTAACGAATGCTCCAGCTTTCTTTGTGAATTTGATGAACCGGATTTTCCGAGAGCACTTGGATAGGTTCGTGTTGGTTTTTATAGATGATATCTTGATTTACTCTAAGGATGAAAGAGAGCATGAAGTTCATCTTAGAGTAGTGCTTTAGACGTTGAGGCGGCATCAGCTGAAAGCGAAGTTTTCGAAGTGTCACTTCTAGAAGAAGGAGGTGAAGTTTTTTGGTCATGTCATCTCAGAGGAAGGGTTATCAGTAGATCCGACTAAGATCGAGGCAGTGAATAATTGGAAGAGACCTGAGACAGTAACCGGGATTAAGAGTTTCCTTGGGTTGGCTGGTTATTATCGGAGATTCATTAACGATTTCTCACGGATAGAAACACCGATGACCAGGTTGACGAGGAAAGATGTGAAGTTTGTGCGGACCGATAAGTGTGAGGAAGCATTCTAGAGTTTGAAACACTTATTGACCCATGCACCTGTATTGATAGTTCCAAAGGGGAATCAGGATTTGGTAGTCTATACCAATGCGTGTGGAACTGGATTAGGAGTTGTGTTGATGCAGAGAGTTAAAGTGATTGCCTAGGCTTCCAGACAGCTTAGACCGCATGAGGTCAGATATCCAACGCATGATTTAGAATTGGCTGCTGTGATTTTTGCTTTGAAGGTGTAGAGACATTACCTTTTGGGAGAAAGGTTTGAGCTGTTTACATATCATAAGTCGTTGAAGTATTTGTTCTCTCAGAAGGAGCTGAACATGAGACAACAGAGATGGTTAGAATTCATAGCCACTTATGATTTTGGGATTGAGTACACACCAGGGAAAGGCAACCGGGTCGCAGATGCACTTAGCAGGAAGCATCAGAATGCAGTGTTGGCAATGATGGCTTAGTGGAAAGATTTAGAAGCATTAGCAGATTGTAGAGTGCAGTGGAGATCCGAGGCAGGGTCTAGTGGTGATACAGTTGTATTGTCTTATTTGGAAGTTCGACCAGTTTTATATTGAACGGATTTCTTCTAAGAAGATGGAGGATCCAGTGTTAGCTGAACGGATCAGTAAGCTAAAGAAAGGAACCAAGGGCGATGACTTGAAAGATTTCAGTCTTGACCAGAATGAGTGGTTGAGAAAGAAAGGAAGATTATGTGTTCCGAGTATAGGAAACATAAGAAAGGAAGTCTTAGATGAATGTCATCGTTCAAAGTTCACTGTACATCCTGGAGGTACCAAGATGTATCAGGATATGAAGATGAATTTCTTCTAGGAAGGAATGAAGCGGGATATTGGTTTGTGTGTAAGGCAGTGCTTGAATTGCCAGCAGGCAAAGGCCGAACACCAGAAACCGAGTGGTTTACTTCAGCCATTAGATATTCCAGTGTGGAAGTGGGCTTCTATTTCTATGGACTTTTTAGACGGGTTGCCAAGGTCGAACAGGGGAAATGAAAGTATATGGGTTATAGTGGGCAGATTGACCAAGAGTGTCCATTTCATTCCAGTTAAGTCAACCAGGATGGCACCGGTTTTAACAAGGTTGTTCATGATGAGTACCGCTTACCATCCGCAGAAAGATGGGCAAATAGATTGAGTTAAAAAGATCTGTTGAGAGCTTGTGTTCTAGACTTTGGGGGATCATGGGAGGACCATCTGCATCTAGTCGAGTTTTCGTATAACAACAATTATCAAACTAGTATTGGGATGGCACTGTCTGAAGCTTTTTATGGAAGGTCATGCAAATCTCCCGTTTGTTGGTTGGAGACCGGGGATAGGTTGATTCTTGGTCCAGATTTGGTCAGAGAAGCTGCAGAAAAGATTGAGGTCATTCGAGATAGGATGAAGGAGGCTCAGTCTAGGTAGAAAAGTTATGCAGATAAGAGACCGAAAGATTTAGAGTTCTCCGTTGGGGACCAGGTTTTCGTCAAAGTATCACCGATGAAGGGTATGCTTAGCTTTGGGAAGTCGGGGAAGTTATCTCCTAGGTTCATAGGACATTTTCCTATTCTTGAGAGGATCGGGAAGCTCGCTTATAGACTTGAATTACCGAGCAGTTTGGCAGGTGTCCATGATGTTTTTCATATTTCTCATCTCAGAAAGTGTGTTAGAGACCCGGAGACTGTTATTGCACCGACAGTGCTAGATGATTTAGTGGTAGAACCGGACTTGACCATAGTGAGGAAGCCAGTTTGCGTTGTTGCGAGAGATGAGGCTTAGACCCAAGATGGTCAGATTAATCAAAGTCCAGTGGAGTGACGATGATAGAGACTGTACTTGGGAGGTTGAGAGCAGATTAGAGATACTTATCCTGACTTTTTTTGATGGTATGTTTTACCTTCTTGTTTATTTTGAGCCTTATTGTAATTTCAAGGACGAAATTATTTAAGGAGGGGAGTCTGTAACACCCCAGATTTTTGATAACATTATTTAGGAAATTTAGTTAGACAAACTAAAGAAAATAATGTGATGATTAGGAGATTAAGATTTGATTTGATTAAGGTAGCCGTGCCTTTTAACTAATAAATTGAATGAAGGGTTTAAAATGAATTAGAGGAGGGGTATTATGGGAAAGAGGCCATTCCTATATTGACTTCCTTAGGCCATGTATTTCATAACACATGTTCACTCTCATTTTCAAAAATTAAAAGCTTGGCTGGCCACCATTAACGAAAGAAGAAGAAGAGGAAACAAAAGAGAAGCTTAAGGAAAGCAAATTCAAATCTCAAGCTCCTTAATCATTAAAGCAAAAGGTGAATAATATTTACATCTCTAAATTTCTATGGTTTCGGTTTTAAGGTAATTCTGAATGATTTTGTAAAGATTTGCCATGTTTTTCAAAGATAAAATGATACACACACACGTTGATGATTTATGTATGTTCATATAGATTTTATGACATGTTTTAAGAGGAAAACCCTATTAAATGACATCCGTTAGCCTTGTAAATTTTTATGATGATCTAAAAATTTATTTTAGAGATGGATTTCGATTTTTAGAATTTTCTAAATTTTTGTGGAATTGTTATGAATTTTTTAAGGAAGAAAATGTTTATTTGGATTATAAAATTATTTATGGGAAAAATAATTATAGTTTGGATTCAAAAAAATTATATGTTGAAGAGAACATATTATTTGATTTTCTGGAATTTTTTTAGAATTTTTGAAGGTGTTTAAATAGTTCTATAAAATTATTTAAGGTATGAGACTTAAATGTTTTATATAAATAAAGGAGAAACAGGCTTTTTCAAAATTATTCAAATTTTCAAATAAGGAAAGTCGGCAGCACTTTTGAATATAAAATTCTGGCAACCAATCAAATTTAGACAAACAAGGAAGGTGAACTGTTTTAAGTACAAACAAATAGTCTTTCTTCTATTTCAACCCTTTCGGCAGAGCTTCCGCCTTCATTCTAGACTTTCCGACAAGGTCGAAAGGTACTAAACCTTTCGGCTAGGTCAAATACCAATGCACATGGTATTAGGCAACTGGTACGTAGTGAATTGGATGGAGTCGAAAGGTTTAGGGACGAAAGGTTATAGCTTTCGAAAGAGATGATGTTTTATTTTGGTTTAAAAAAAATACGCCTGCTAGCTTTCGACAAAGAGCTTTCGAAATTATCAAAAGGTTTAAAAGAAAAAGGTTTCGATTGGTTTTCTTTCTTGTTTTAAATGAAACCTTTCGACAAGGTCGAAAGGTATATCTTTTGACAAGGCCAAAAGCATAGTTGTCGCTTCCTAACCTTTCGACACAGATGGAGTCAAAGGTTACCTTTTCTTTTTTAAAACATACCAACTCTCTCCATTGATTTCGAAGGGTTGGTTCCAACACCAACACTTCATTGTTTTCGAATGGTTTCGAAAGGTTTTATAAAGGTTTCGAAGCAGTTGCTTTTGACTCCAATGTTTTTCTGATCCTTTGCATAATCCAAATGTTTTAAGTCAAAATGTTTTAAAGGTTTCAAAGTAGTTAACTTTGATTGGTTTCGAAAGGTTTTCCACCTGTTTTAAATTGAACCCAATGTGTTCGAAAGGTTTTGAGCTACATTGCTTTCGAAAGGTTTATTATATAGGGGAGGTACCCTTGGCTTTCGACTAGGTCGAAAAGAAACCTTCCGACAAGGTCGAAAGGTATAGTTTTGTTATGTTTTTGAAAGGCTAAGGTTTAAAGGATTTAAAAGGCGGATGTCATATGTTTTAAAGCTTTTAGAAGGTTTAGACTTTTAGAAGGAGTCGCCTTCAATGATTTCGAAAGGTTTATTAAAGGATATGAAGGAGTTACCTTCAATACTTTTGAAGGGTTTTATGAATGATTTTGAAGGAGTTATCTTCTATGTTTTCGAAAGGTTTTTTAAGGGTTTTAAACAAAGGTTTTGAATATAAGAATTAGGCAGATAGCCTAAGTGATTTAAGTTATAAAGGAGTTTAACTTATTTTAAAGGATAGACAATCCTTATTAAACATCATCAACATTATTTTGAGTAAAGTATATATAACATGGCGAAAAATAGCTTAGAGTAAAGCTAAAGATATATTTTCCTTGTATATATATAATTTGACGGACTAAATCATTTTGAAAAGGTTTCAAGGAAAATTTAAAGAGCACATAGCTCAGATATTTTGAAGGGTAGTTAACCCAAAAGAAAATTCGGGCAGTCGGCTCATTTTAAATTCGAATAGTCAGTCCATTTTGAGGGTTGTCAGCCCAGAGGACAGTTAGTCCAGAAAGAGCAGTCAGCTCCGATATGAACAGATAGTTCATTTATTAGCATAATGGATTTTGCTAATATTTTAAGGACAATTAGTCCACCCTTTTTACCTGTTTTGGGCAGATGCCCATTATCTAGCATAAAAGATGTTGATATTTTGGTATAACCAGAATTTAGGACAGATAGTCCAGTAAAGAACAGATAGTTCAGATTTAGACAGATAGTCTATTTTATTTCTTGTCTTTAGCATAATGGATATTGCTATATTATTAAAATCTATTGATTAACCAGTTTGGTTGCAGGAATGGATTTGCAAAATATATGTTTTAAAAAGAGATATTAGTGAGGGGAAACCCGTTCCGCTAAGCGGCGTGGTCTCACTAGTTATTAGTAAACTAAGATGTAACATATATTATTCATACAAGGCTTTAAGTCTGACTCGAAGTTTTTATTCCCCTTAAACTCTCGGGTGCTCAAAATTTGATTTGAGTAAGCTGTGGGTTTAGATTTTCAGGTTTTAGCAGATTTTGGCGAATAAATCATCCGAAGACGAACATGTGGCTGACAAATAGCTAATTTAGGAATTCTATTTTAAATTTGTTTCCGCTGTGTATTAAGACGGTTATGTCTATATTGCTTTGATCATCCAAGGGGGCATCTTCTTATGTCGCTCTTGGCGTATTGTCGTAAATTATATTTGATCAATGCCTGAGATTACGTTTGGGATTTTTGTAACTTGAATATGATTTATTTGAAATGTAATCACTGAAATTATTGTTTTTTGGAAATTTGTGATTTTGTTCATGTTCAAGTGCTTCTGATATTATGGATACCGATAACACTGTTATATTTCGTCACCAGAAGTTAATATTGCGGATGACTGCAGCATCCATAGCGCTTAGCTTTTGGCCTCTAGATACGGGATGTTACAGAAATGGTACATCTGAGTGAATAATCCTACTTTATTTGTTTAGCTTTCCTCAAGGTAAAGGCGGGATTAGGACAAAGAATCATGGTTAGGAGTTTTATATGATACAACCGATAAGAGTAATCCATCGTATGTAGGAGTATGATTTGTTGAGCTTTCCTCAAGGTTAGAATCTTAAGGCATACGAGTCCTAACACCTACTAGTGGAGTCAAAAGACTTCTATGTTTTGACTTAGGGTTTGGTGAAACATAAAACATTAGTAGGAGCTTATTAGTAAAATGAAACGTGAAGTTTAACCTTATTAGTATTAGAAGAATTTCCACTATGTTAATGTCCTAATAGTCTGCCCACTAAAACTTGCAGATAATGTCGAACCCAAGACTTTTTAATGAAAGTGGTCGATTAAATAGCTCAAACAACTATGTCAACTGGTTGTGAGCTATAAAGATAGCTCTGACAAACAAGCGAGTTTGGTCATCTATTACATGTGCTCCACTGACAAGACCTGCTAATGATAATCACGAAGACCTACATGTTGCTTATAGTAAGTGGGCCGCTGACCTCAAAATCACCCAATGATTCATGATGTCTACTCTAGACAAACGATTGCAAAGGCAACACGAATCAATGTTTGTCAATGAGATTTTTGATAGTCCCAAGGCACTATTTGGTGAGCAGTCTCATTCCGCAAGGTAAGAGACTACTAAGAAACTACTCAACACCAAAATGCAAAAGGACAGAAGGTGGACAATCACGTGTTGATGATGAAGGGATATATTGATAAGCTTGCATCATCAGACATGACTATAAGTAATGAGTTACAGGTCGACTTAATCCTTTGTTCATTAACCCCTCGGTATGAACCATTCATACTAAACTATAATGTGACCAATCTGAATGTGAATTTCGTGGATCTCCTTAATATGCTGAGGTTGGCCGAGTCACAATCTAAGGATCAGTCGGTTGTGCTTACATTAAAGATGGAACGTTATCATCAAACAGTTTGAAGAACCGAAAAGGAGAGGGTAAGAAGAAAAGTAAAAAAGGAAAGAAAGCTATTAATGATAAGGGTAAGTGTCACCACTATCATAAGGTAGGACACTGGAAGAGAATATGTCATGGGTATCTTAAGATTGTGAAAGAAAAGAAGCAAAAAAGTTTGCAGCTTCATCATGTACATTTATGATTCAAAATAGTTTTGTAATCAATAAAATGTCTTAAGTTTTAGATACAAGATCTAAAATTCATAACTATAACTCGTTACAAGAGCTTAGGAACTGGTTTCGCATGACAAAGGGTGAAATGAGACTCCAAGTTGCTGATGGGTCTATTGTAGATGCAATGGCGGTAGGAAATTTTCATTTATATTTGCCTGGTGGTTTTATTTTGATATTAAATCATCGCTATTTTGTAAAAGACTTTTTTATGAAATTATTTATGTTTCTAGATTGTATGGGACTGGACATATATTTCATTATGCAAATAATGTATTAGTTTTAATGGAAATAGAGTCTGCGATGGTATTCTTGAAAATGACATTTATGCGATCAATACAAATTATGCATGTTATATGAGTGGTTCTAGTAGCAATATAAATGATAACTATCTTTGGCATTGTAGGCTTAGTCATATTAGTGAGAAACGACCACACAAACTAAAAACCGAAGGTTTTCTCCCATCACTTGATTCCGAATCATTTGACACGTGTGAGTCATGTCTCAAAGGTAAAATGACCAATCACCCCTTCGGTGGGAGCAATGAAAGGGTTGATGAATTTTTAGGGCTAGTACATAGTGATGTATGTGGCTCCATGGTATGTGATAAGATGCCTATAATAACCAAAGATAATAGTTCATACTTTGTTACATTCACAGATAATTTCTTGAGACTAGGATAGGTGTATCATATGAAGAACAAATCCGATGTCTGTGGGAAATTTAAGGATTATAAGAATGAAGTTGAAAATCATACGAACCAAATGATTAAAATCCTTCGATCTGGTCGAGGAGGAAAGTATATTGGACAAGAACTCCAATGGTACTTAAAAGATGACGGCATTATCTATTAGATTACTCCACCATATACTCCACAACACAATGGTGGGTCGAAGCGAAAGAACGAACCCTATTAGATATGGTTCGATCCATGATGAGTAAGGTTAAGTTGACTTTGTCCTATTGAGGATATGCACTGGAAACCATAACACATATGCTGAACTTAGTACCCACTAAATCTGCGCCTAAGACGTCATATAAGATATGGCATAGGAAGAAACCCCACTTTAATTACTTGAAGGTGTGGGTTGTCAGACCTATGTTAAGAACGTTGGTCCAGATAAACTAGAGGCGAGATCATCTTTGTGTAAGTTTATAGGATATCCTAAGAATTCTAGGGATGCATTTTCTATAATACAAAGGAACCAAATGTGATTGTTTCCACACACACTATCTTTTTAGAAAAGAAAATTCCATCAAAGGAAATAAACAGCGAAGTTGTAGACTTGGATGAGATCCGAGAAACTAACACTGAGACTGAACTAGTGGGAGAACCGAGTTCACCAGTATACAATAACACAAAACCTATTAGAAGGTCTAGTAGGGAATATCGTGCATCAAAGAGGTACTACGGTTTCCTCATAAATGGAGAGGAGGATGACTGTGTCATAGATGACGACACTCTTACATCTTTCCAACAAGCACTGTAGAGTAAAGACTCTGCACTCTGGCTTGGGGCATGAAATCCGAGATGGATTTCATGTACGAAAACAAAGTATGGACTTTGTTAGACATACCTAAAGGGATAAAACCCATCAGTTGCAAATGGATTTTTAAGAAAAAGCTAAATGCAGATGGAGAAGTAGAGAGTTACAAAGCTAGGCTAGCTGCGAAAGGATTTCGTCAAATTCAAGGTGTTGATTATGACAAGACCTTTTCACCCTAGCCATGCTTAAGATAATTCACATCATGCTAGCCATTGTAGAATTCTATGACTATGAAATTTGGCAAATGAACATGAAGACGACATTTCTAAAATGGTGATTTAGAAGAAACCGTCTATATATCGCAACCCGAGGGTTTTATGGGCAGTAGGAGTGAAGGAAAGGCTTGCAAGTTGTTAAAATCCATCTATGGACTTAAACAAGCTTTAAGGAGTTGAAATAAGTGTTTTGATATGGTAATTAAATAGTTTGGTTTTTATCAGAACATAGAGAAAGCGTGTTTATACTGAAAGGAATAGGGCAAATACATTGTATTTTTAGTGATATATGTCGTTGATCTATTATTGATTGGAAGTGATACTATGTTATTTCAATTAGTGAAAGCTTTCCAAGAATTTCTTCATGAAGGATTTGGGAGAAGCAACCTATACACTAAGTATAAAGTTCTATAGAAATTGATCTAAAATGCAGTTGGGATTATCCCAATCCCTGAACCTTACTGAAGAGGTTTAGTATGGAAAATTCCAAGCATGCAAATGTTCCAATGCAGTCTGGAATCATCCTTTCTAAGAAGGATGCTCCTTATACTGATGAAGAAAAAGAGCGTATGAAGGGGATCCTATATGCTTCAACCATAGGATCCATAATGTACGCTATGCTATGCACTAGACCAGAAGTGACATACGCATTAGGATGTGTAAACCAATACTAGTCTAATTCTAGAGAAAAACATTGGAAGACCATAAAATGTATACTGAAGTATTTAAGAAATACTCGGGACTTATTCCTCATATACGAGAATGGAGACCTCATTATGAACGGATACATAAATTCAAGCTTTCAAAGTGATATGGATTATAGTAAATCTGCGTTTGGTTATATCTTTATGCTTAATGGCAGAACCGTTAATTGGAAAATTCCAAGCAAGAGATAGTAGCTGATTTAAAGATGGAGGCCGAGTACATCGCCCTCAATGAAGTAGCTAAAGAGGTGGTTCGGATGCACAAGTTTTTAAGTGGGTTTGGAGTGATTCCCGATACCGAGAATCCAATTGCATTTATTTGTGATAACAATGTGGTAATACATGTCGCAAAGGAGTCCAGAGCACACAAGAAGTCACGTTATACTCTTCGGAAGTTCCAACTTATTAAGGAATTTGTTGAGAAGAAAGAGATCGTGATACAAAGGGTAGATACCAAGGACAACGTAGTAGATCCATTCACTAATGGTCTAGCTCGATTGACTCTCAAGAAGTTGATTGAAGGGATGAAATTAAGATTCCATAATTGGCTTCAAGTGCAAGTGGGAGATTAATAGAGTTAGTGGTATGCCCTAGGGGCAGTTCTATAATTTATTGTAAATTATTAACTCTATAATCAATTCTCGTTCATAATAAAGGTGTATTTCATTATATTATATATTTATTGCAATTTTTCATAAATAATTAAATGTTTAATTAAAATATATTTAATACAAAATCCATAATTGTGTGTTTGTGATAATGATTACAAATAGTTGTAATCATGGGTATTATATTACAATATAATAAACACATCATTTTAAATATTCCTAGTCAAGATGCATCAAGATTGGATATTGATACATCTGTTTTGAGACTAGAGTACGTAACACTCTCCAAATGTTGGGAGGTGTATTACCCATGATTGTCGAGGCACCAAGGGGTTACGTACTGATACTTATTGGATAACTATAGAATGACTAATTCGATAGTTTTTTGTTGGTTAATATAACTAAGGTCAAATAAAAATATCGATGTGGCTAATTTACACATTCTCACAACTTGAGAATATTGTTGATCATCAATATGAAAGCTCCGCTTTGGTTATAGTCAATTCATGGCATGATGTCCATTGAGTGACTAATTAGGTCGAGTGGAAGTATTGGAAGTGAAACACTATTAAAGAGAGGATTCGTCTCCTTGGTTATATAAGGGTTATATCACGATCAATTGAAGTCAACTCAAAGTCAAAATCTTTGACCAAAGTAGTTCGATTAATAATAATTGTTATTATTGAATCAAGGACCTTGTGTTTGGAAATAGAGTTGAACATGAACGATACTGGAATTTTGACCATTACCAAATCCCATAAGTTCAAAGTGATATAGTTTTGACGCAGAGAATTGGTGTAAATAATAATCACTACTGGGTATTGCTTAGCAAAGCAAAATTGGATTTTACCGAAACCAAGTAAGCGATAAATTTGGTCATAATGTCACACCACCTGTTAGGTGATGCGTGAACGTTAATATTCGAATTGTTCGATATTAATCACTGACCAAATTTACAACTATAAGTCACACAACTGAAACGTTGAATTCTCCTTTTTACCACTCGATTTAATTAATTTGTAATTATTATAAATTAATTAATATTTATGAAATATTAATTATAAAATTTTATTTGATGTATAGAACGATGTTAAATAATGTATATATAATAATTATAAATATGTTGATCGATATAAGATATCGGTACACATTTAAGTTTGAATCTAAATACAACGAGCATTGTTTAGGTTTGAAATATTTTAAGGCCCAAATAGGACATGTTGTAGCTGGCCTTGTTGTGGCCGGCCATTAGATGGCAAGATAGGGAGGATTTTTGATTTGAGAAGGAAAAGAAAGAGTTAGAGAGATTTTAGGGTCATGACCCACTTTTCACTCTTTAGCCTTTCCTTTTTATTTAAATCCTATCCCTCTCTTGCCGTAACTTTTTGCTCTTTTCTTGACTGCAAATTTTCAACCTCTAACATCTCATTACAATCTAAAAATTCAAACACAAATTTACTTCAAATTCAACTCTATTCGATAGTAGGTGGTTAGCAATTCGGGGGACACCGGCTTTAGAATTGGAATTTAGTTTAGGAGTTCATTACAATGCTTCAAGGTCTGATCTTTTGGCATTATTGAAAGGTGATTATCTGATTTACCAATTTATATTAATATGCATTTAATTATTGTTCCTTGTATCAGCTTATTAGATATACTACGAATCGATTTATGATTGTTTATCTTATATGATAATTGTTTGCATATATGTGCATCAATAATAATTTTTTTACATTTGTAAATATCATAGTGCTCACAACCATGGATTAAAAAAATTAATTAATTTATTAAATAATATTATTTAAATATTTTAATTAACTTAGTTTTAATTCAAAATGATTATAATATACAATGCATGTTTTAAAATTAAAAAAATTATGATAAAATAAGTTTCGACCAGAGAATTTAAAAAAATATTATTTTTATTAAATAATATTATTTAATTGATTTAATTATCTAAGTCTTAATTTAATATGATTATAAATATACAATTCATGTTTTAATTTCTAAAAAAATTCATTTAAGTGAAATTTAACTTTTGGAAAAATAAAATTATTATTATTATTATTATATATTTGTTTGATTTAAAATATAAAATTGTAAATACAATTATAAATTAATAAATACAAATAATTTTGATCAAAATTTTACATTTGATATTATAACATATTTCCTTTTGGAAATAATTTTTTATTTATTTTTAAATAATAATGGCATGCGATTTTATAATTTAATAATTATTTGTAAATAAATAATTGAATTGAAAAAAATATTTATAAAGGTAGAACCAGGTCGAGAGTAAAAAAATAATTTTTATGTATATACTTTATGTACACATAATATATATATAACTTATTAAATGTGTGTGTGTGTATATATATTTATTGTTTAAAATAAATTCTTTTCGGATTTTAATAATATTATAAACATTAAATATGCAGATAAAATAATTGTATAAGTTAATTATATTCAAATATGTAAACAAAATTATGTATATTTCAATGTTTTATATTTAATTTTTACATCAAGTATTTCATAATATATATATATATATATATATTATATTTTGATGGACACGCATGTAAATATTTAGACAACACACTTGTAAAGACGAGGGACGAACCTATCTGTTGCATTGTACATCCCAGCATCTATACATGGACATGTTAAACCATGTACACATTATATTTTGTTGCATGTGCACAAACACACATATGTGTATATGATACACACACATGTGTGTGTGTGTATAATATAATACAAATAATATAGTACAAAACTATATTATAATTTTAAATAAATAATAATTTTATTTAAAATAAATTTAGAAATGTTCTAAATAAATTAGACTTTATAGGTCCAATAAATATCCAAAACGGTAAAAAAAATTAAAATTTGTCATTTCTTCCGCTGCGGACTGGCTTAGTTCCAACAGTTTGAATGTCCATTGTAACTCAAAGGTTGTTCACATCACTAGCAAGTTTTCTTACGCTGGTCAAGTCATTGATTATGCTGAGCCATACGTCGTTCCCAGCCAAGAGATGGAGATGGCACTTGCCCTAGTAGCTTTGTTAGCATTGTGACCACTGGAGTTGTCAACTTTGTTATTGCCAAGATTTTGCATGGTATGAACTATGAAAGGGGTTTGCAAAGAAGAAAAGTCAAGAAAAATGAGAGCTTTTATGCATATCCCTCTTTCTAGTGTCAAAATTTGACTAAAATCTTAACCAACCTTAAAATTTTGATTAGGATATGATATTACCAAAGGTCACTTACTAATACCTTGATTTAAAATGGAAAACGAGGAGATAATATTTGTAAAAACAAGTAAAGATACGTAATACAAAGTGGTTCGATCGACGTTGATCTACGTTCACTATGAAGAATCTCTTATTACTTTGACTCTCTTATAATAGATGTAATTACAAGAGATAGTGATAAGAAATTACAATGCTCGAAAGCTTTGGTTCTTCAACCTTCATGAAAATGAATGCATTGGTGCATTTATAACTGCAGAAATTGGTGTTAAATGGCTTAGATTGCATGGTTGGGACACTGAAATTACGTCGAGCCATTGATCGTGTCGCTCGGTTTGATGTGTGACAAGTAGAATGTCAGTTGGCGGGTCGTACCTTGAGGATGCTTTTCGAAAGGGCAAGTGGCAAGGAACTAGGAAGTGGTTATTGCAAAGGTACTTTGGTGGCAGTAAAGAACATGGATTTGTTGTTACATAGTGGTGCATTTTTCAGATGAACAACGTCATTTCCATTCTTTTTTAGAGAAGTAGTGCAGGCGAAGCTTTTTTTTCATGGGCAGTTATATCTATGGTCAAAGCCTGTTGTGTCAAGACAAAGGAGCTTCAGTGAGTGCGAGCAGCGAGCATTGAAGATGAGACGAGGACCTGGTCGGTAACCAAGTTAATGGTAAAGCCGGTTGATTATTGAAGGGCGTTTCGCATTGTAAGCCGCTATTTGTTGTCTTGCACATAATTGTTCGAGCGAGCATTGTTGGGCCAATTCATGCTTGAGCCGGGCGGGTTGTTCGTAGAGTAAACCTTGCTTTATTAAGTGGGGCTGGCTATGCCTAGTGGGCGAGCAAATGTGTCGGGTCTTTGAAGTATGCATGCTAAGAGGTGGGCCAAGATGCGTGCCTCTATAGTCACATGAGCCAGTTGAACGATGCATGTCGACCAATTCTTCACTTGTGAGAAAACCGAGCAATAATATGCTTGCAATTCCCTTAAATATATATTTGGCCATATTTAAAAGAAAATTATTTCAAAAATTAATTTTTAATAATAACATATTTTTGTATATATACATAATTTAGTTCTGTTTTTTATATTTTTTTCAGATCTAAAATTATATATATAAATATGTGTGTATATATTAATGCGCACATCATATATATATATATATATATACATATATAACTATTTGATTAGTTTAGGTTTTTAATGTTTAGAAAAAATTATTTAGCTTTTGGTTTCATATAGACACACGCGTAAATTTTTCGCATGGAAATTTAAATAATAAATAATAATATTTTTTGTTGTGAAGCTTTCGGCTTCTACAAATAAAAAAACATTTTTTTAATTTTTAAAAATTCAAAGAGATTTAAAATTCAAATATTAATATTCAAAATAATATTTTTGTGCATATGTCTATATTTTAATCCGCATGGATTTATCTATTAAAAAACTGGTTAATTGGGTTTCAAATTTTTATTTATTTGAATTGTCAAACTACTTTAAATTTTGAATTATCAAATATCTAACCCCTTTTTATTTAATACATATATCTATGTATGTATGTATATTATAAATAATTAATTAATTACGAAATTAATTATGAAATAAAGGTTAATTGTTTTAATAAAGGAGTTAAATAATGGAATGAATGAATTAATAAATTAAATATTCATGGGACGTTTATTTACTTACTTTAGATGCATGATTAAATTAATAATGGGAAATTATTAATTGATGGTCAAAGGTAAATAAGAAATAATTAAATAGGGCCAAGTATAAGGTAATCAAGTTAATATTTGAAAAGAAGGGTTATTGTAAAGTGGGAAACAAACTAATGAAATGGAATAAGAAAGCCAAAAACCATAACTACATAATAATACAAAACATATCCTCTACCTTATTTTATTTTCTCTTCAAATTAAAACAAATGAAAACATAGTCGGTCGTCATTATTAAGAGGAGAAGAAGAAGAAAAGAATAGAGTAAAGAAAAACATAAAGCTTTTGTAGATAAATGCAAATCAAATATTTAGATAAGCAATATCATTTCTTTTATGATCGTTTTCAACTATGTTAATTGCGACTTTGATATTTTATGATAAAGATCCATAATATGTGTTTCTAATTGATAGATCTTGATTTAGTGAATATTATGGGTTGAAATAGCTTTACTTGGGAAGTTTTGCTATGATTCCTTACTCTAATTATTTTGAAAAACCATGAAAATTGATAACAATGGATAAAACATGTTTTAAAGATGGGTTTTGATGCGGAGAACTTCCAACATTAAATATCTAGTTTTGGATTTTTAAAGGAACACATGTATAAAATGTTAGGAACTGGAGATAGTGGTTTTGATGACAACAACCTTTGTAACTTATTTTATTATAACTTATATACTAACACTATTGTCTAGATATATATGAATGTTATTATGCAGGATATATATAAGGCAGATACTGATTATTGAAGACTGTACAGTATAAAGATTAAGAATGAAGAAATCAAGTTTGAAGACTCATGAGTATCAAGATCAAGATTTCAAGATATGTGTCTAGTTTATTGTTAAAACTTCGTAATAGCACGGAAATCTTCATTTCAAATTTCATTTGGGATGGAACCCATTTCTATCTTCTTAGTGGCTTACAAATCCACGACAAGTAGCTTACAAACCTACGACAAGTGGCTTACAAACCCACGAACATCCTGGTTTTGTACAAGTTCTCGAGTCCTGATGTGATGAGATATTCTGTAGGAAGAAGCTGCAAAACTACTTCAAAATGGTTTTTCAAAATGATTTTCAAAACTGCTTTTCAAAATGTTTTAGCCTTAAAATATTCTTTGTTTTTGTTTTTAAATAAACTCTTGTTTTAAACTTCGTTTGTTTTAAAAAAAACTATCTTCTGATTATTAAATATTCTTTTATAATATATATATACTTGAGATTTAAAATCAAATTTATATATACATTCTAAAAATATATTTTTCTACTCTTCTTTATTTTAAAACATAGGAAAATTAGTTTATTTTACTCCAGAATCATTTCATCTTGTTTTCCTTTCAATACCATTTTCAAAACAAATTTTACATTGTTTTTAACTAAGGGATGTCGACATCATAGGATACCCCATGTCGACATGGTGGCCGTTAAAGTTCAAAAGTTTCAATTTTCAAAAGAAGTGTCTATTCGTTTAAATCTCTTCACGAATGGTTATGACCGTTACGGGTCTATAAATAGCCTTCATAAACGAATTTTTTAACTAACTATTTTCTTATTTTCTTCACTCCTTCTTCTCCCTAAATTCATATTCTAAAATTTTCATATTTTTAAGATCGTGCCGAAATTCTGCCGAATTCTCAAGTGAATCAAATTAGAATCTCATTCTTGTTTGGTTCTCTACCCTCTCTCGAAGATCAAAGTGCTATTCAGAGTTATAGGATCAATTTGTAATCAAAAGTTTATCGAGTCTCTCTATAAGGTGTGGTTGTGCCTGGAAATCAATTGGGTAATCTTGTGACCCGTAAATCAAGAGAGTTTGCCCCGGACTCGTGAGACGGGAGGGTACCTCAAGGCCTTTAGAAACCGAGGATTGTAATCTCGACTTTGGTATAATAAAAATCTGTATGAGGTGTTCTGCCTTGGTACATGACTGGATGTAGGGTAACTCCGAACCAGTATAAAATCCGGTGTGTTCTTTCCTTTTACTGCTTTTTATTTACTTTTTGCATCTGTGTTTGATTCTGTGATTTTTCTATGATTAATATCTGAATTTGTTTGTGTCATAATTTTAATTTAGTCCATATAAGTCTTAGAATCCATTAAACACTATTCACCCCCCCTCTATTAAATTAGCCTTAAGATCCTTAATCCGCACTCCCTTTCAATTGGTATCAGAGCATAGGTTTTCATAGTTTTCATAATCTGAAACTTGAAAAGTTGAAAATGGCATTTTTAGAAATTTTTGTTAATACTAGTTTGAATGTATGCATTTCATCAAAGTATCATAAGTCTGTATATAGTTTTTATGAAAAATCAAGTTATCTACCGAATTGGTTTGTTATGCAGGAATAGACATGTTACATGGCATTTGAAGAATCAACAACCAATGGACAAACTGTGCAAATTGAGAAAGATAAATGGATACTTGATAGTGGCTGTTCAAGGCATATGACTGGAAATCCCGAGATACTCAATGACATTATATATCTAGATGGTGGATTGGTCAACTTTGGAGACAACTCAGAAGGATATGTGATTGGCATCGGCAATGTCGGTAATTCTAAAACTCCTCTTATTTCTGATATTTTTCTAGTTAGGAATTTAAAACATAACATGCTTAGTATAAGTCAACTATGTGATAAAGGATTTAAAATTAAATTTGGAAAAGATAAGTGTCACATCGAAGATAATAAGTCAAATATTATCTTTGAAGGAATTAGGAAGAAAAACATTTACATCCTTAGTATGAAAGTTTCAAATGATAACTTATGTCTTTTGGCTAATACAAGTAACCCTTGGATTTGGCATAAAAGATTTGGTCATTTAAATTTCAAATTATTATCTAGGTTATCAAAACTTGACTTGGTTAGAGGTCTTCCCAAGTTAAACTTTAAAGTAGATAGTATATGTGATGCTTGCCGATTAGGAAAAATTAAGAAAAGTTCATTTAAATTAAAAGATATGATTTCTACTTCTAAACCTCTAGAATTACTTCATTTAGATTTATTTGGTCCATTCAAGTTCAATCAATTAATCACAATAAATATGTTTTTGTAATTGTAGATGATTATTCTAGATATACTTGGACAATTTTTCTTAAACTTAAAAGTAATGCTTTTGAATTATTTAAGAATTTTGCTAAAAGAATTCAAAATTAATTTTCTTTAAAAATAAAAACTATTCGTAGTGATCACGGTGGAGAATTTGAAAATGAAAATTTTGAGAATTTCTGTAATAAAAAAGGAATCACTCATAATTTCTCTTTTCCAAGAACTCCACAACAAAACGGAGTGGTAGAACGTAAGAATAGAACGATTCAAGAGTGTGCTAGAACAATACTTTTTGATAGTAACTTACCTTAAAACTTTAGGTTGAAGTAGTCGCTACAGCTTGTTATATATTAAATAGGATTTTAATTAGACCATTAACTAATAAAACACCATATGAATTACTTTACAATAAGAAACCCATAGTAGCTTATTTTAAAGTTTTTGGTAGTAAGTGTTTTATTCTTAATACAAAAGATAATTTAGATAAACTTGAACCTAAATCAGACAAAGGTATCTTTATCGGATATTTTAATAAAAGTAAAGCATTTAGAGTTTATAATTTAAGAACTAACACTATTGAAGAAACAATGCATGTATCTTTTGATGAAAATTTTAAAGATACTGTGCAAATAGAAGATGAAGAAGATTTTGTAACTTTAAATAATGAACCTAATGAAACTAATTGTGAAATCATTCAACCTAATAAAAGAATTAGGCTATTAAAAGATCATCCTGTAGAAAATATACTAGGAAATATTGAATCTATAGTTAAAACAAGAAATCAACTAAATAGTATGAGTAATGTAGCTTTTATATCAACTATTGAACCTAAAAATCCAAAGGAAGCATCATCTGATGATTCATGGATTCTTGCTATGCACGAAGAATTGAATCAGTTCACAAGAAATCATGTTTGGGAACTTGTTCCTAGACCTGAGGATAAATGTATAATTGGAACAAAATGGGTTTATAAAAATAAAATGAATGAACTTGGTGAGGTCGTGAGAAATAAAGCTCGTTTAGTCGCGCAAGGTTATTGTCAAGAAGAAGGGATTGATTATGACGAAACCTTTGCAACCATAGCAAGACTAGATACTATCAGGATTCTACTTGCTTTCGCAAACTACAATAATTTCAAGTTATATCAAATGGATGTTAAAAGTGCTTTTCTAAATGGTTTTGTAAAAGAAGATGTTTATGTTGAACAACCTCCACTTTTTGAAAATAATGAATTTCCAAATCATGTATATAAACTAAAGAAAGCTTTATATGGTCTGAAACAAGCTCCTAGAGCATGGTATGAAAGACTAAGATCTTATTTACTACAATCTGGTTTAGAAATTGGTAAAATAGATACAACTCTTTTTATTAAAAGAAACAAAAATGATATTCAATTAGTACAAATATATGTAGATGATATAATATTTGGGTCAACTAATAACATAATGAATAAAGAATTTTCAGATATAATGACTAAAGAATTTGAAATGAGTCATATGGGAGAACTAAGCTTCTTCTTAGGACTTCAAATCAAACAATTAGATAAAGGAATTTTCATTAGTCAAGAAAAATATGCTAAGGATTTAATTAATAAATTTGGATGGACCACTTCTAGTGGGAAACCAACTCCAATGACAACTAATGTAGCTTTAAGTAAAGAAGATAAATCAAAAGATGTTGATCAAAAATTATATAGGGGAATGATTGGTTCGCTACTTTATATAACAGCAAGTCGTCCTGACATCATGCATAGTGTGTGTCTCTGTGCAAGATATCAATCTCAACCTAAAGAAACTCACTTAAAAGCTGTTAAAAGAATTTTAAGATATGTAAAACATACTTTAGATTATGGTTTATTTTACCCTAAAAATGATGTATTTGATTTAATTTCATACTGTGATGCTGATTACGCTGGTTGTAAATCTGACCGAAAAAGTACAAGCGGAACTTGTCACTTTCTAGGACATTCTCTGGTTTTCTTGTCAACAACTGAAGCAGAATATATATCTGCTGCTTTGGCTTGTTCTCAAGTTATATATATGCAACAAACTTTAAAAGATTTTGGATTAACTATAACTAAATCACCAATTTATTGTGATGATACTAGTGCAATAAACCTATCTAAAAATCCAACTCATCAAGCTAGAACAAAACATATTGATATTAGACATCATTTTCTTAGAGATAATATAAGTAAAGAAGTCATAACTCTTGAATATATTAATACTGAAAAACAAATTGCTGATATATTAACCAAACCATTAAATGAACAAAACTTTACTAAATTTAGAAGGGAATTAGGTATATGTTCATTAACTGAAATATAAATTATAAATAATACAAGTATAGTTAATAATTAATATAAATAAAAATTTCTCAAAAATTGAACTGGGCATGTCGACATGACCCATCCCCCTATGTCGACATACATGCCGAGATTTTCAAATTTAAATTTCCCTCTAAAATTAGTTATTTGGTTATATATTTATATATTTCGACTTTTACTCCTTTTCTCTGTTCTATTCTCTGTAATAAACTTCTAAAACAGTAAATTAATGGCTTCCTCTTCTAATAATGAACCTTCTTCACCCACTTCTCCTCATTCTGGCCCTTTTCAACGTTCCACTCACGTACGAGTCATCAAACTACAAGAGAAGATGAAAGATTTGCTTCAAATGATGACGGAAATTCAACTGAGTCAACTGCGAATGGCTAGAGAACAAGATAGGCAAGGCAGATTTCTTAGGAATTTACAAAAAATCCTTATGGATAACCATACCAATCCCATTGTCATCGAAGAATCATCACAAGCCATGGACTCTGAAGAAGAAGAGCCTCTAGAAGAACCACAAGAGGATCAAGAAGAAGAACATCCTCTGCCGAATCCGGATGTTCATATGGACGAAGACGATGGTGTGATTTGCGTTGGAGAGGTCCTTTTTGACGCTAATGGGAACTTGGTCGAACAACGTGGAAACTTTTTTCTCCACTATCCAAATTGTTCGGTCCATAAATCACCAATAGTTAAGGGTCCTCGTTAAGCGTTTTTCGTTTTTCATTTTTTTTCTTTCTTGATTGTATATTAGTTTGTTAATTTGTATATAAAGTGTTATCTTAATTAATGTTCTTCTAAAAACAATCTTTGGTGTATAAAATCTTGAATTCCATTTAACTTAGGATGTTATATTTCACTCATAAATAGTTGTTATTCTTATGTCATATGTTTGTTTATCTTATTTTCTATTAAGTTCAAGGTTTATAGGTTATTGTTTTGTTAATGATAAAGGGGGAGAAGTTATATAAAATAGTAGGCTTGGAGTAAGGGGGAGTTGTTGGTGTAAGGGGGAGTTATGGTATGATCGAAGTGGTAAGTATATTTTATAAGGTTGTCATCATCAAAAAGGGGGAGATTGTTAGGAACTGGAGATAGTTGTTTTGATGACAACAACCTTTGTAACTTGTTTTATTATAACTTATAAACTAACACTATTGTCTAGATATATATGAATGTTATTATGCAAGATATATATAAGGCGGGTACTGATTATTGAAGACTATACAGTATAAAGATCAAGAATGAAGAAATCAAGTTTGAAGACTCAAGAGTATCAAGATCAAGATTTCAAGATATGTGTCTAGTTTATTGTTAAAACTTCATAATAGCACAGAAATCTTCATTCCAAATTTCATTTGGGATGGAACCCATTTCTATCTTCTTAGTGGCTTACAAACCCACGACAAGCAGCTTACAAACCTACGACAAGTGGCTTACAAACCCACACATCCTGGTTTTGTACAAGTTCTCGAGTCCTGATGTGATGAGATATTCTGCAGGAAGAAGCTTGCAAAACTACTTCAAAATGGTTTTTCAAAATGATTTTCAAAACTGCTTTTCAAAATGTTTTAGCCTTAAAATATTCTTTGTTTTTGTTTTTAAATAAACTCTTGTTTTAAACTTCGTTTGTTTTAAAAAAACTATCTTCTGATTTTTAAATATTCTTTTATAATATATATACTTGAGATTTAAAATCAAATTTATATATACATTCTAAAAATATATTTTTCTACTCTTCTTTACTTTAAAACATAGGAAAATTAGTTTATTTTACTCCAGAATCATTTCATCTTATTTTCCTTTCAATACTATTTTCAAAACAAATTTTACATTGTTTTTAACTAAGGGATGTCGACATCATAGGATACCCCATGTCGACATGGTGGCCGTTAAAGTTCAAAATTTTCAATTTTCAAAACAAGTGTCTATTCTTTTAAATCTCTTCACGAATGGTTATGACCGTTACTGGTCTATAAATAGCCTTTACAAAGGAATTTTTTAACTAACTATTTTCTTATTTTCTTCACTCCTTCTTCTCCACAAATCCATATTCTAAAATTTTCATATTTTTAAGATCGTGCCGAAATTCTGCCAAATTCTCAAGTGAATCAAATTAGAATCTCATTCTTGTTTGGTTCTCTATCCTCTCTCGAAGATCAAAGTGCTATTTAGAGTTATAGGATCAATTTGTAATCAAAAGTTTATCGAGTCTCTCTATAAGGTGTGGTTGTGCCTGGAAATCAATTGGGTAACCTTGTGGCCCGTAAATCAAGAGAGTTTGCCCCGGACTCGTGAGACAGGAGGGTACCTCAAGGACTTTAGAAACTGAGGATTGTAATCTCGACTTTGGTATAATAAAAATCTGTATGAGGTGTTCTGCCTTGGTATAGGACTGGATGTAGGGTAACTCCGAACCAGTATAAAATCTGGCGTGCTCTTTCCTTTTACTGCTTTTTATTTACTTTCTGCATCTGTGTTTGATTCTGTGATTGTTCTGTGATTAAGTTCTGCATTTGTTTGTGTCATAATTTTAATTTAGTCCATATAAGCCTTAGAATCCATTAAACATTATTCACCCCCCCTCTAGTGTTAAATTAGCCTTAAGATCCTTAATCCGCACTCCCTTTCATAAAATAAATAAGAGAAAATAGCTTAAACATGAAAACATGGGTAAAATGTATTAGAATAGGTATTCATGAATTTATGGAAATTTATAAGTATTTTTCTAAGTACAAACAATCATCCCAAAAGCTTAATTTGAAATGCCGAAACTAGATATAAGGCAACCGAGTCCTAGATTATGCATGTAATTTAAGTGGCTAAGTGATAAGAGGACAAGATCCTATAGTATTATTGTAAAAAAAATAAAGGATACTGCCACTGACTAAAAGTGGAGCTGAGACGAATAAGGAGGTGGCACTTGGAAAGCTATGCACATATGTGTAGATGTGAGATGTGCAGATTTGAGCAATTAGTATTGTGGGCTTTATACGTGGACTTAAGAAAGAGACTAGGCCGAAAGCGATATGCTAGGGGCCGAAACCTAAAATGAATTAAGAAATACTAAAGGAAGCTCTTAGTAAATGAACTAAGTTATAGTATAGCCGAAAGAGATGGCTGAAGGTTCCAGATGTAGATTTTGAATGAAGAAGTTCACAACGGTAGTAAACCAAGCTTCCTTAGGATGAGACCTACGGGTGGCGATTCGATGGCCAGGACCTATTAATTTTTAAGGAGAATCAATATCGAAACCTAAGGCTTAAGATGGCCGAAGGAGAAGTTTATAGTTTTGTAAAGCATAGTACATTACAAAAGCGTTCCAAGGGTTAAGATAACCGAAGATAGGTTGGGAACCTAACGAAGCTAAAAGATTAGCTAAAAGCCAAAACCTAATGAATGAACAATTATAAGAAGTTGGAAAGTTAAAGATATCTAAGAGATAAATAAGCAAAAACTAAAAATGCGGGTTCGAAAGGGCTATTGATACCCAGTGGGGACGCTAACCCGAATGTGCCTACCTTGAGGTAGGGTTCGACATTCGGCCTCCAAAGGGGCGTGGGACGTTAGGGTGGGTTGTACGCTTTCGCGAGAATGGATGTAACTCTCAAGGGATTCGAGCTTAAGAAAAGATAAAGAGGCCGCTTGGAGTTTTATTTTGCAGTATAAAATATAAAGAACCAAGACTACTTAGGATTGTAATTTGCAGTATCATATATAAAGAACCGAGACTGCTTAGGGTTGTACTTTACAGTATAAACTAAAAGAACTAAGATTGCCTAGGGTCGTGCTTTGTAGCATAAAACTTAAAGAGCCGAGACTGCATATGGAATGTATCTTGTAGAATAAACTAAGTTAAAGATTAATCGATAATGCTTCGGGTGGTACCTTGCAGTAAAAAATTAACTAATGGGTTACGAGACCAGGAGGGGTTGTACCTTTCGGTATAGAAATTATAGTAAATAAAATCTAAGACAGTTTAATAAATAGTATTTTCGTAACCTGAATATGATCCCAGGTTAAGTATTGTGTTGTGAGACCCTAAACCTAAGGTGGCAAAGGGTAATGTTTAATTAAGACATGTTTATGTATGTTTAAGTGAACACATATTTTGTTATGAATTAAGATAGTCTTATTTTGATTGTACAACCAAGGATAGTGTGAGAGAAAACACGTTCTATGCTTCAACGACGTGGTCCCACTAGCGGAGGAACTTAGGTAGAAATGATATTATTCATACCAGACTTATGTCTGACCTGTGTGTTTATCAGTTTTTTCCTATAAACTCACGAATACTCTTTTAAGTAGCTTGAGTTTATAGGTTTTCAAACTACAGATTTTAACCAGAAGTAATTATCGAGACTGATTCGAAGACGGAGAAGGACGTGGGGCCTTACTATTTTTTTTTAAGTAGCTCATACTTCGTTGTGTAACATAAATATTTGTTAAGTCCAAGGGATTACAAGGGTTCAGCATCATCATATGTCGAACCTTTGTTTCTACCTTGTAATGATTTATATTTACCCTTGAATGGCACGGTTTGGAATTATAAGAAAATGTATGTAAAAACTATTCTATGAACTTTATTTAGTTTCTTTGTTTATGTAGATTGTTATACATATACTGAACTTATTTTATCACCGAAAGATAGTTTCAAGACGACTGTAGTACATTGAGATTTCATCTTTGGTTTTCGAAATAAGGAATTTTATACACACACATACATACATGTGTGTTTTATTAATTCAAATAAATTATTTAATTAAGATGTATACATGTTTATATATATGCTTTCTGAATTTTTTTACTAATATATATATGCATATTATATGTATATAACAATATTATATATATATTAATTAAATAATTGAATAATTTATATTAGTGTAAATATAAATAATCATTTAATGTGTGTATATATCCCTTTGACAGCATTGTTGACATATGACCATCACCTATATATTTATTAACCGTAAGCCATAACAGTTAGATATATACATGTTCCTATACTACCCTAGGTTGGATTATTCCTTTTAATATAGTTATAATGTTTGTATTGTGAATATGAACATATTAAAACATAAAATTAATCTATTAAATTTAATTTAAATTCAATTAATCATAAAATATTATTATTAAACAATACTAAATAAATAAATATTTTAAATAAAATTAAATAAATTAAAACTATTTCTCAAACTCTTTTATTGATAAATACTAAATATGATTTGGTATAAAATTCTTCTTTATATAACCAAAAATAAGATCTTTCGGATAAGCTTTCAGAAAGTATCCATTTAGTTTGGTGCGGTAAGGCTGGACCTGGACTCATAGAGATAGTGCCCTTTGCTACCGCTCAGCTTGGAAGATTATCTCAAAGTGGATTCCTAACGATGAAAAAGATGAGCCGGAATTTTCTAACATGCTCTTGGATGATGAGTTGGTCCATGCTCTTAGATGATGAGTTAGTCCTCTACAACTATGGTGACTTTGGTGCTAACAACAAATTGATTTTAGCTGCAAAAGACTGAGACCGCAAGTTTATTTTCTCGCCTCACACGCTAGGTTTCTGCCGAGAGATTATAGCTTGGCTCTGTAGATGCGTTGGAATTTAGTTTCATTTGCTTTGTTCTAAGATGTCATATGCTAATGAGTTCGCCGATATGTATTTTTAGGATATTGATTCTCCTTCTGCTATTTTGCCAGACATGTTGGCTTTATTCGTTTGTTTTTATGTTATCTCGTGAGGCATTTTGGCTCTGTGTTTGATGTGTGGACCCTTGTTTTTGGACTTTTGTATCTTACATATGTATGTATGTGTGAGTGTGTGTGTGTGTGTATGAGAGAAGCATTCAATGACACTTCAAATAGTGCAGCATCCTAAATGCCCTTCGATTTGCACCACAAGCTCCGATTCAAATAATAGTCGCTTCTCTCTCTTCCCACTAGCTACCACTATTATTTAAATAGGAGTTTGTGGTGGAAGTCATGGGCATTTAGGATGTTGCACTATTTGAAATGTCATTGAACGCTCCTATATATATATGTATGTATGTATGGTCTTTGGATCATACATCCTTTATATAAAAAAATCTTATGCAAATTAATAAAATAGGCATAATGACAAATTTTGAAAAAAAATTAGGCTGAAAGACAACAAGTTTTATTTTTGGATCAACTAAAGAATACATATGAAAATATATTATATATATATATAAATCCAATTCAATCCAGTACTGTCTTATGTTTTGTTTTAGAAGATTATTTGTTTCATAATCTTTTTACATGCTGCGGTGCCCTTAATGACAATTACTGTGTTATTTTAAAAAAATTACTAGTTCGTATGTTTACAAGTCATAAACTAATCGCAAGCTAACGTTTCAACGCATGCTGCTTTATGAGTTACCTCATTTTTCTTTAGTACAAGTCAACATATTTTTATAGATAAATTATTTTGGCAAGTAGGAATGAATTGGCTAATCAAAATTGTTAAATGACCCCTTAATAGTATCTTAGTTATTTGAAGGGGGCAAAGGAATGTTAGTTATTTGGTTAGTTGACTGCAAGCACGTAGCTGCCAGAAATGAGAATAAAGAAATTCTATTAACGTGAAGTTGGAGTAAGTTGGTTGGATTTAAAAAAAGGTCAGTGGTTGTGTAGGTATTACGCTTTGGGTCAATAGGGTTGGTAAACAACGTGTGCCTTGACCAAAGATTACTTAGATATTTATGGTACGTACTTATGCATTACGTGTAAACCTATCCTAGTCAAAGACCTCATAACTGGACTTTGTTATTCTTTGTATTTGATAAGTACTACCTAATCTATTTTGATTCAACTACTTTGCATGATCTTCTTTACTAATAATAATGCACGTACCTTTTCTATTGAAAAGGGATTAATTTAGGGAACTTGTCTAAATTCCTTTACATTTTCAAAATAGATCTCATATACTTCTATTCATAGCTTACAAGTTTTTTTATTTAAAAGTGGAGCATATGATGTTATAAATACACCATTGATTTCAACACACAAATCTAAACATTGTTTATGGAGATATGAGATGGAATTTTGGTTTCGGCATAAAGTTGCTAATTTTTTAATTTTCTTAACAACACACGTATATTACAGAAAAATTAAATTGTAAATATACTTGCAGTTGCTATTTCAAATTGCAATATATACGTGTGTATTTCCATTAGCAAAATTTTAGAAAACTATATCACATATGAATTATGCTAAAAAGCTTATATTATTTTGGATGTAACGAGGAAAATGAAATTCCAACCAAAGCGGGAGAAAATTTTGCATTGACTATTTCAATATGCATATAAAACTGTAAATATTTTTGCAATTTCTGCATTAAATTGTAAATAAGATACAAGTAACTGTAAATATTTGTAATTTCTATTTTGAACTGCAAACATATGCACCAATAAAGCTTTATCGAATTATATAACATTAATAGAAAATTAGGTAAAACATTTTCCTAGGTAAGAATATCTTTAAGATCTTCCATAATTCTTTTAAGGGCATGATATTTTTTAATTATGTTTGTGCCATTAATCCTTTCATTCAATTGGTCGATGAGATATATTATGTATGATAATGTATTTTATTAAGGACTAAAGATATACACAAATTTGTACTTTTTTTTTTACTTTTTTTAATTTTAGAATAAAAGAGGTAATTTATTCAAGTATAATATTGATTTTGATATCTTAAAGATTTGAATTTAAGACTTCTAAAACATCAGTCTAGAACGTCTTATCACTTACTAGTTAAGCTAAAGTTATTTGACCAAATACAATTCAAATATTTTTAAAAGAAAAGATTTTAAAATAAAGATCAAATCTTTATGGAATAATGTGGTAGAAACATGTGTATATCATTGATACCTAGAGCCGCTCTCCAAGTGAGAATGTGGTAAGAAACATGTGTTTATCATTGACATCTTTCCAACCAATCAATTATCACACGTACTGAAAAATCATTTTGAACAAGATAATGGGAACTAACTCTTCTCTGATTATCACACAATAATTGCTAAGGTAAGAAAGTTGACACCTCCAACTCTCTCAAAATATCACAATAATCACATCGGAAAGGATACTAGGTACCCCGCTCTTTATGAAATATCACGTTAAGCAAGGTTTATGTTCCCAAAAAATAAGATCGATATACCCATGATAAGCACACACACGCATCATGATAGAAATGATTCAAAGCGCTATGTAGAAATCTAAAATACAACATAGACGACAAGCGATTTTACCTTGCCCCTTCCACTTTGCTATCAATTATTATTTCATCATAAATGTCTCGTTAATATGTACGTTCATTATCTAAATTTTTCTTTTTTTCAAAATGCCTTAGGAAGAGGGGTTTAGAAAATTTATTTTTCTTTCCTTCATATTTAGGTCACTCAGCCTAGCCGAGTTCGTTGAAACCATGCAAGATTTATCTTTTAAATTTTATACAATCATTTCATTTGATATAGATTCTTCTCTCTAGGTACTTAATGCACTCCAAGGAAGTTCACATTGTTCATAACTTAGGGCCTCCATTCACCTCTTAAACATTCCTTTGGCCGCTTTTTACCTAAAAAAATATCGAATCCCTTAGAATTGCATCCATTGATGCATCAACGGTTGAAATTGTCTATATTGTGTGGCA
This sequence comes from Allium fistulosum, assembly GCA_030737815.1. NCBI lineage: Eukaryota > Viridiplantae > Streptophyta > Magnoliopsida > Asparagales > Amaryllidaceae > Allium > Allium fistulosum. The sequence continues at coordinate 76,934,552 of CM060903.1, forward strand.
TTTTTTATTGTCAGTAAATGTCAGAGTTTCACATTTCAACCGCAACACATCTATATTGTGTGCCTTTTTTTTTTATATATAACAAGATGATCCTACACGGAGCACTCATTTTGATGTATTGGGATCAAATCCAAAATTCATTTCTATTTTTTAGTTTAAATATCTCTCATTTTATAATAATGATAAAAATAAAAAATTCATTTCAACATCAATTGGTATCTTTTCCCGAAGTGTTGCATCTCTATTTTTAAATTATTGAAGTTAGCTTCATAATATAATTCCTCCATAAATATCAATGCAATCATTGCATATATCACTGTTTTGTTCATAAACATCTGCCAATAAACTAAAGAATGATAACAATATATGTGCCTCATAATAATCAACTGCATATATAACGCATATATACAAATTTATAAATCAAAATTGTTCCGGGATGACCGACTCAAGAAAACTAAGAAAACGTTTAGAATACTCCTCAGGTTTGACTGCAGAAATGGATTGCAGGCTGAACGTAAAAGATTTGAAGGTGTGCTCCACTTTCTTTTTCATATTGTAATCCTGCAATATGTCGATGATTCCTAAGTAGAGAACTACGTCATATACCTCAAACAGATCGCTTTCCGATGCTGGGTCGTCGTCGCTGTGTACGAGTTTCCGGTTTGCTTGTGCGGGCATGTTCACTCCCAGTTGCACCGGCAGTCTGTTCAAAATATGGCAATAGTTTAGTAAATGTGTATATTGACAAATGTAGTGTAGACTCCTTTCTCCCAGCTCTCAAGGTTCATTTTGTTGATTAATCTTTGTACTCTCATTTTTCTTGAGTCTTGCTTAAGGGCTCATATAAAATCTTGCGATTTAAATCTCATTTCATATTGGATCTTTCCCGTCATGATTCGGTTTACATTTCAATTGAAACTCGGTTAAAACGCCAGTTGAGGAAAACATTTAATCCATACTCGTATACCCAAAATGCTTATTTGGGTCCATGATTCTAGCTTGCGATTATTGCTAAACAAAATCAAAATGGAACAAGACAGGCAATTGAGTATTAAGTGTAGCTGTAGAAGTTCAACATCATAATCAAATTCAAAATGTGTACAAATATTGGAATATGGATTTTTTGAATCTACGATTTAAGTTGCGTTCTGATTTAAAGTATGAACTTCACATTTTACGATTTTAATTCCTCTTTGAAAACGTTGTTATCAGAGCTATCCTTTTATCTCATTGGTCGGTAAAAAAAAGGAACAAGTGACTCTGATTGGTTGAAAAATCACCGGGTGGACAATATTGACATTGCAAATTGTCAGTCACCACAAGAGGGCCAAGTTTATTTAGAAGTGGCAGGCAAAATATTACCTAGTGAACAAATATTAAATCTAATATTATACAACATGCGATTTTTTCTTTCTTTCTGAAACGTTTAAAAGAGAGAACACTAAATGGTGCCCTTAGCAATATTTTTTTTCACAACATAATCTATCAACTATTAAATCCAAGGCAATTCTAGTTAATGTTTTAAACCCATTAATTTGCCAAGTTTTCCTTATTAGCTTTCAAAATTAATACTAATTAAATTGCTGACTTGACTCCCAAAATTAAACAAATATTTCAAAATTATGCCTCCAATCATTTCGAGCATCATTGCATCAAGACATTGACATCATTTCCTGCTTCAAATTTTTTGTTTTTATATAACTCCAAAATCATTGGATTCTCTTTGAGATAATTTTTGAGGTAAATTTTGTTTGACTTTATATTTTATTTTCAGTTTCAACCAAAAAAACAAACAAACGGCGGGTTGGGTTACCACACAGGACCATTGAGTGGTAAACTTTAAATACCAAGCAGTTGCACCGAGTGGTAATATTGGTTGCCACGTAGGTGGTCTACTAGACTATATAAAGAATTCTGTAGTCGTCCTTCTGCAAGATTTTAACATTTTTGTATGAAATGAAAATTAAAAAAGAAAATAACTCGAGTAGTTCTTCGTAATGTCATGGTAACTCATTCTTTTAGTCAAGATTCATCATGTTGAAGAAGATTTTGAATTTCTTTTATCATAATCTATTTATTTATTATATTTTTGCTAGAATTTTAAAACTGGTCAAATAATTTGGTAAAATGTAGAATAGATAAAAGGAAATGCCGAATAGTAATTTTGTTCATACATTTTTATTAAAATAAAGGGGAAAGGAGGACCGGGCCGGGGGGAGGGGGGGTGGAGGAGGGAGGGTGTGGGGGTGGGATGGGGGAAGGTGGTACTTAACAGTTTTATGGGTTCAAATATAATCAGCTTAAGTCTAATAAGCAAGACCTGAATATGTAATAAAAGAAAAGTGAGAAAATATGTGTACCTTCCAACACCAGGCAGAAGAAGGTCCACTTCTCGATCACCAGTAGATGATGCTCTCAACATACTTCCTCTGATGTGAGAACCGAATACGTTACTTGCTGAGCATGGTTCATGTGTTACTAAAAGCAGCCCTTTTGGTGTAACTGTGCTCTCGTTATCCAAAGTTACACCAACTAATCAAAATCAAGGATGTCTAGTTAGTGCATTTTTTCATTGAATAAACAATTTGTATATTTTCAATCCTTGTAATGTGTATAAAAAAAATAAAAATACTACTTTGCAAATCTTGCTCATAACTTAACAGATATTTGTGCTATTTTGATTGTTCAGAAATCATTCCAACGACCGTGAAAGTTATTTCAAGAAGAATTGATCCAAGTATATAGTATATATTGCCAGTATGAACTATATAATAAACTATACTAATTCAAACAATGTTAAAATTCTTAGCGCATATGTACACAAGTACATGAATAGACATTCACATTGAATCATCTTGTCAAATAGTATTCTAGTGTAGCTATATTATTATTATTATTTAGAAATCATCTTGTCAAATAGTATACATTATTAACTTTAATCAGCGTGTAGTCAAATGGAAATATATGCCTTGTTGATGTCTAATCTACATCAATTTGTTAGACATCTCACTTTAACGACAAATGGTTCAATGATTAAGTTTTGAAAACTGCATCTCCAGTAATGAGGTACTACTGCTTACACCTTGCCCACCCAGAACCTCGCCCAAGCGAAAGCATTGCACAGTAGGTAGAGAATGATGTAGTCAAATAATAATATATTTGCTTTATACTTGACTCTCTTCTAAAACGCTTGAAGTGTATTCTCAGGAGCTATATAAATGTTATTCAGAACAAGTCATTAAGCAAAATAGTTCATTATCTCAGATTGATTACTCAGTGAAGTTTTAACCATTTGTATAACCGAAAAATATCGTCTCGATTGTGGCAGTAACAAATGAATAGAAGGCAGTAACAATGTCTACTTCAAAATTGCATAACAGCACAAACAGAAACAACTTATTTCACAGACTGGTTCTACTCATACACGCTATTTTGCTTTACATACACTCATTTTTTTCACAAAAAAATATACATCAGTTAATACTTTACATATACCCTACAATTTCCAAATCCACCCTTCCAGTATAACCATTTATCACTGAAAAGTCGAGATTCCGCGTAAAGCAAAAGTGAGATGAGAAGACCTAATACACATAGGCCACACGAGATAAAATTTTAATCTCACAAAGCATCTGTGTGATTAAGGTACAAACCTAGGGTCTCTACGGAGTTATTATTTTTTCCTAGGGGTGTCTCTAAGGGGGGATTATTAACTACTGTTGTAGATAAATGTATTTTGGTCTTTAGTTTTTTTTTGGGTCAAAATACCGGTGTATTTACAACAAATTTAAGTGTACAAATAGAATTAGCTTATTTCAAATTCATAAAAATAAACAACTTAAATATTAAATCTCAAAATTTCCATAAGACTAAATAACTTAAATATTAAAATCCCAAAATGTCATAAGACAAGGGAAAACAGTTCATAACACATAGCCAGCGGGAAACAGTGGATCTTGATGATTCTAATGGATGTCCGCCACATTTGCGTTTATTCATGCCTTTTAAATATGTTTTAATTTACTGAAAGAAAATCAATCAGCACTAAAAATAATTAAATTCAATCAAATTTTACTTAAATTAGATTACTTTTTGCATGAGAATGCAAATGGGATAAATCAATCAATGTTTGTAAATGAAAAGAAGACAAAATAGCTTTGTAAACTAATGTGGTGTGAATATATGAAATTTTCGTTATGAAGTCAACCCATTAAGAAATTTCTACCAAAATAGACTATTAGGATCTAGATCTGTCGATTATCTACCCACATCAATCAAGAGCAATAACAACATCGGACAATCAACTAAATCAATCACCAACACAAATTGACTACAGAGATGTAAAATTCAACACGTTTAGATCAAATTTGATCTATATTCGCGAACTAAGCCATTTTCATATTTGTCCTCTATACTAGAGCTTAAAAGATATTCAATTATAATTACAAGATTATTGATTAATATAGTGAAACAATATTAACAATAATCTTCACACAATAGTCTACATGAAGAAGAGAATGTTCAACTAGCGAAATCCTCAACTTTTTATCCTAAAGTTCATATTTTATTGCTTGAATTTGATTTGATAGAAAATTAATTTTTGATCTGATGTAGGCGATGGAGATGGGGGGAGAGGCAGTGGTGGTGATGGACAACGGTCGGTGTTTTGGGCGGCGATCCGATGTTGGATTTGGAGGTGGGATTGATGTCAATGAAAGAAAACGTGGTTTTGTCCTTCAACCTAAAATTAAAAATTTGTGTATTAGATCCAAATTTTTTGCTAATGTTTGTTCTTTTAATTATTTCTCTCTTTGATAAAATAATAAAAAATTTATCATCACTTTCTCACTTCTCCTAACACAAGTCGAAAAGTAGAATTATGATGTTTTTCGCTTTCAAAGTTAACTAGGTTTCCTTCTTTGCACTCCATTTTATATACTTCATTTTGAGAAAAATGCTGCAAAAGTTTGTTTAGAGCGGAACAAAACGCGCTAATGTTGTGAAAAAATGTTAAAATTTTAATTTATTTTATTAAGACAAATAAATTTTAGATTGAATTTAGTGTTTTTCTAAAATTCAGTACTTTTAACATGAATAAATGAATATTAATTAGTTAGTTTTTTGTCAATAATTTTGTTGAGATAAATCTTTATGTTGATAAATTTTGAGTTTGTTGCTTATGGACAGTGTTGTGAAAATTGTTAGGGGACGGTAGGTGGCAAGAATGGACTAGGGATTAATCGTCCAGACATGTATTAATCAGGGATTACTTGGAGCTGGGCTTTTTTGATAATTCATGTATTTTGGATAAGTTTTTAGTATATTGTTTAGTATTAATTGATCAAAATTAGTCGTTTTTTGTTTTGGATGGACTGGATGACAGACGGGGAAGTGAAATCGCCTAAAATCAGCACGTAAATGCTTATACGAGGCATCAACCCTAAATTAATCTCTAACTAGAATCGAGATGCCCGTTTGGATTCTTAGATGAGCCGATAAGACTTGCCTAGATGGATAGTCATGCGGTAAGCCTTGCCTAGCATCTAGGCAGAGACCTAGAAAGATTTTTACTGTAGAGCTTATGGAAAATAATTATGTTGAGATAAATGATTGTTAGATTTGAAATGGAAAGGATTGTAAGTGGATATATTTGTTGAAGATATTAAATGCTTGGATAGTTTGCAATTTACATAAATGGTAATTTTAAAGATTAGAGTATTGGTGATGATATGAAAGAATTTGGATAATAATTTTGAAGATGTGAATGATTTGAATGAAAATTTTGATGAGAGGAATAATGGAAAGGGACAATTTGACTCAAGTCCCTATTAAGTTTCGAAATACACAAAACATCCTTGCCAAAAAAATATGTAAATTAGGTCCCTAGAATTAAGTTAATGAATAATTGCATACATTTATGCAATTATTCAGTGAATAATTACATACATTTATATTGCATACATTTATGCAATTATTCAGTGAATAATTGCAGACATTATCGCAATTATTCATTGAAAATTTGCGATAATTTCCGCAATATTTTGAAAATTTTGCGGAAATTTCCACAATTATTCATCAAAAAATTGCAGAAATTTTCGCGGTTATTTATCAAAAAATTGCGGAAATTTCCGCAATTATTCACTGATAATTGCAGACATTTAAGTAATTTTTTGATATAATTGCATAAATGTCTGCAATTATTCAGTAACTTAATTCTAGGAACATAATTTACAATCTTTTTTTGGGGAGGAGTTTTTGTGTATTAAGTTTGATTCAAGGACATGAGCCTAATATTCACTAATATAAATACATGCGAAGTTAGAAATGTTGAAACCTAAATGAAAAATATAAGAAGGGGATTAAAAAGAGGAGAGAAAATACTACTGTTTTTCTAGTATATAAGAATACAAAAAACTAACATGACATATTTCTTAAATTGTCAATGGTCCAATATGCAAGCCCAGATTTATGGTAGTGAGCTAAACCTCTTAAATTGCAGCAATCGGATAAAATCAGGGCATCCCTGTGGTTTTGATACCAGGCGTATGCAACTGTGTGGCACACTGCTTACGCATGACCACTCAACAACTCGCTGGTTTTCTAAATTGTCTTTGATGTAACAAGTCACTTGGTAGGATATACCCCCAACTAGGTTTCTATTGATGTCCTTGTTCAAAATAACGTGATAATGTCTGTGTTTACTCTCATACAATGTTGCAACGTCCTCCTTTATCCCAGTCTTGGGACTGGTAACATTTCCAGTCGGGGTAGCCGAAATCTCAAAATATTTTACAGGTTTCAATGCATTTACCAGGTTCAAATGCACTGATCACACTGTACTTCTTGTTCTATAGGTAGTGACTAACAACTAATGAGTGATTTAAAATGTTAGAGCAAATTGAGTAGTGTAGAAACGGACACCTCTTTAAAATGAAATCTATCAATTTGCATACACCAAATGAGAGAAAATGTGGTGCGATTTTATTATTAAATCATTAAATGAGATACCTACAATTATCGCCCAAAGAACTTGGATAGTTTTGAAGTGAGTTTTGAGGTTCCAAAGAGCTCCTCAAATGTTCTGGTGCTCTATAATGTAATCCCAATAGCATGCTGTAATCCATTATGCTTTGTGATTCCAAGAATGCGCAGTCTAATTTAATTTGTCTGTGCAAATTAAATAGTATTACAGTTAGAATGTAATTATTTCAAAAAAAAAAAAGAAGAAGTTAGAATGTTATTTATTATCAAGGCAAATTTTAGTTTTAGGCTTTGAGAAAAAAACCTATTTCGACTTGAAGCCTCATTCAACACTTACTACAAAAATAGACCTCGTTTTTACTATGTCGGCATTTTATATTTGCACAATTTGAAATCGCGCAAGCATTATGTACTTGCACATTTTTAAAGCATGCAAGTACAAACTATAAATTTGTGCTTGCGCACTTCAAAATTGCGCAAACACAAATCCTGGTTTGGTAAAAACCATGCTTTTTTTTGTAATAAGTTTGGAAAGAAACCTAAAGTTAAAATATGTTATTTTCTCTAGCCTAAAACTAAAATTTGTCCTTGTTACAATTATGTTGCATACGCAGAATAAAATATTTACATCACACATGTTCACACTAATGAAGTAGCTTTACTAAGAACAGGAACACTTGGAATGATGAAGCCTGAAAATGCTGAAACCACCCATGGTCTCCAACTTTAAAAGTTTGCATAGGTCATATAAACATAGAGGCAAAGAGTATTTTCCGAATCAAAGAACATGAGTAGTGGTTTTAGATGAGACGACATGAATAATTATTCTATGATCAAACTGATAATCAATCTCTCTAAGTCGGATGTATGTGCATGCACATGCAGAAGTATTAGTATATATTACCGTTCAATTCGGTAATAAAGACAAGCAGAAGAACTGACCTGAAAAGGGACTCTCTCCAAGATTTGTTCAAATGAAAAACATAAGCTAGATCAAGATCTTTCAATATGGTATTTTCATTTACATTGTCTTTGGATGTCGACCTTCCAAAAGAAGAACCTTTCAGATCATACCTTCGATGAATGTGTAATTCTGTATAAAACATATTTCCCATCACTACAAACCTGATCTGCAAAATAAATTTGTTAACCACAAAAATATTGAGACCAGGTTGATTGATTCAGTGAATTAATTATATACCTTCTTTCCACCTTTTACTGTAATGCAATGGAGACCAAAAAACTTAGTTATGAGAGTATTCTCATAGGCATCAACATGAGCATAGTAACTGGGAAGCATTTTCAACAGAATCTGCATAAAATTACGCAAATTCATTGGTCAAACTATTCGCAAAATCAAAAAAAAAAACAGTGCGAAAGTAAAAGTATCCTAATGCAAGTATGGAAATAATCAGAACTGCCCTTTTTCAGAAACATACTTCTACGGATGAAACTAAGTGTTGATTAGGTCCCTATAAGATATTTACTGATTTTACACAGATCGTGAAGACTCTACAATTAATGTTTCCTAACTGAAGAAATGTTGCAAACAGGAAGCACCTTAAGTTCATGTTTATTGAGGGTCTTAATAACAAATCTTTGATCTTGAGAAAGATAAAATATGGAGGCACTTTTTCCAGGCGAAGGAAGCTCCTTTAGACCACGATCACCACATATTGACATCATGTAATCTGCAGATTCGATCTTAAACATTTCACGCAAATTCCTGAAAATATAATTTGTTGGTAAATAATAATATAAATACAGCAACTCCATAAGGTTGCCAAATTGAGGTGTGGTGTGTTGAGTTGCTTGAGTGACAAATAATCACGAGTTTGAGACACAGTAACAGCAGAGGACATACCAAAAAAATGTGATTTACCTACAGTATGTGTTGTGAGTATGATGCATATTTCCTCAAAGTTTACAAGCAAAACTTGATTCTCACTTCTTAAAAAAGGAATTTAAAAATAGTGAATACAAACAATATGCCTAGCTGAGTCAATCAATCAATGGTCCATAAAAAGTGTCATGCATTTCAGAATGTGAAAGTAATTAAAACTTAATCATATCTATGGAACTACAGAGAACTCTATCAGTATATCTTTTATGTAACGTGGAAACTTTAAATTTTGCAACATGGTATATTGTACGAAACCAAAATTTACCTGAAAACCATTGGGTAATAATCCTTCCAAAAGAAATCAATGGAGGAATGAGAAGGTGTTAAATTGGAACCTTTTCTTGGGAAAAACATAGTCAATCTAGCTTGAGAACCAAAATCCGATGAACGAATTTCACGTTTAGGCATTGGTGCTATTTTTCCCACTGTGTGCCTGTCATTTTTAGGTCAACATTTTAGTTGCTTTATTTCTATGTGTGTGTGTAGATATATGTATAAGTGTGTACGCGCGCGCATGTATAAAAGATAGTAGGTATGCATAAAAGTAGGGACATAACTATACTTTTAAAAGGGTTGATGAAATATGTTTGTCAACAAAGGCTTTGATTAATAAACTTGGATACTCGCACTAAAAACAATATGATATGCTTATACAATGGTACGCAACTATTGTCACTATTCATAAAAAATGAAATGATGACAAATCACTAGAGAAGGAAGAATAATGAACCAGAAATCATGCACGGGAGTTACATTCACAAGCTTAGAAGTAGTTTTTCCAATTAAACACCCCAAATAATCTGCATAACTTTCATTTGACTGAGCTTTATGTAAAATATGCTAGAAGAAATAACTACCTTATTCCAAGCTGCAAATTTAACATCAAGAAATAATTCTTGTGGCCTTTGAATATGATTTCACCGGGCCCTTTCAATGATTTTGCTTCAGCTTCGAATGTTTCTTTCCATTTATAAGAAACTTCAAGATCATTGCTTCTTCTTTTTTCCATTATCATCACCCCTTGAACGTATTCTCTCTCATAAAATACGTATTTATCATCTAGAATATGTTCTGATGAAATCGGCAACTCAAGAGCTATCTCATGTAACACTACATTTACATCTAATGAAGCAGGCTTATGTGATTTGCGGCCTGAAGTTCTGAAAAGGTTGTTAAGACTTGGTATTCTTAATACTTTCTTTCTCACAATAGGTTCCTCGTTCATAAATTTCTGTTTATCGACATTGCTATTATGAGGAACTTTGTTTCCAACTGCATAAAAAATTCCCTCACCATCCTTCAGCCCTTTACTCCATGTTCCAAAATAATGTGACCCATCTGCGTACTTATAATAACCTGGACCATGCTGCAATCCATCTAGCCAAATACCATCATGTAAATCACCATTATCCCATTTCATTACACCTCTACCACTCATTTTTCCACCTAACCAATTCCCTATGTACATATTTCCACAACTCCATATATATTTACCAATACCTTCTAGCAACCCTTCACGCCAAGTACCCTCATATATATCTAAATTTGAATACGTTTTAGTCCCTAGGCCATGTTTTATGCCCATTCTCCAAGAACCTTCATAGATTGATTCATCAACCGAAAAATATGTGCCACGGCCGTGAAGGAAACCCCCACTGAAATTGCCGGCGTATTTAGCTCCGGATGGATAGTGAAGTTGTCCTATTCCTGTCATTTTCCCTTTTTCCCACTCACCTTCGTAGAAAGTACCATCTGACCAAGTGTATGTCCCTTTTCCATGAAACAGTAATCGAACTATGTTCCCTACATAGGTGTCTCCATTTGAAAAAACCCTCTGGCAGAGCCTGTAAAAGAGAACACGTACATTAATATAGTATATACTATTAGAAGATGTGGTTTTGACTATTATCGCTGATTACATAATTAACTCCAAGTCACAATAATGACCTTTGTTTCTAAAAGATGTTTCCTTTCACTCTGTCACAAAGGAAACAATTGAGAAAATTCTCTCTCAGAATAAAGCTGAGTTTGTTTGATTCAAGTTGTGACTGAAACAAAATAAATGATGAACCAAGGAGGAAGCTTTAATTCGAAATTGTGTGTATGCTTATTCCAGTCAACAATTGTATCTTATAGGTAGGAATGGATGACGAGTCATTAGTTGAGATGCAACAGTTCATTTCAGACAGTCGTGACAATTTGAAAATATAGGATTGTTATGTTGTCACATCCTAATTGTTCAAAATTCAAACAGAGTCCAGTCGAAATATAAAGTAATTAAAATTGTTCACCTTTCATCCACCTCATTGTCGCTCATCTCGTTTTATTTATCTGCATTTGAAACATTAAGTGTAAATATCATAGACCATGAATGATGCTTTGAGCTTTGAGCTTCTTAGAAGCTAATATCATATATCATATATGAAAATGGCAAAACAAACTGGATGAGTGTGATAGTCTACATATTTATAATTCAGGCAAATCATAATGGTTGCATCACAAACTTGATTGACCAATAATAATGGATATGCAGAAGGATGTTCATTTGACAATGAGCTACACATCGGTGAATGTTTGATAAAGTGAACTAATGCCAAAACTCATTACATTCTTACATTGAATTGCCTGTCAAAAGAAAAGTTGATTCAGTTCCATACTTGTATAAGAACGATCAATGCATATATATATATATATATATATATATATATATATATATATATATATATAAAATGGAAGTCCTACTATGTCATGAAAAAAAATTATAGATTTGGTGCTCTTAACATGATAAAAAGAACACAACATTAACATATGCTCATATCACACAATATTCGCATGCTCAAGATCACCAAGAATAAGATATTCTTGAGCATCTAGTTCCATATAAACTATTGTAACTAGTTTGTACACATTTATCACCGTTAACCCGAAAAATATAACTTAAAATAGGCCCATTAACGGATACTTTCGGATGTGGATAGTGTAATATTTGCATCCGCATCCAAAAGCATTTTCGAATATCGAATATCCACATCTGCGGATATGGACGGATATCGGATAATTATCCAATCCACCTAATATCGATAAATCAAGAAAAATAAATAGAAAATTTTTGATTGACACAAAAAAATTCGATCTCATTGATTATAAAAGTGAAAAAGAAACAAATATGATGATAATAAATAGTTTTGAGCAATTAATATGCATTAAATGCATACAATATAAACTATTAACTTGATAAAATAATAAATAAAATCTTTCGTTGGACTAAAATTATGCATAATATATACTATAATCTTAGTAAAAAGCGGACAGATAATTTTCGGATGTGCATGTCTTCGTATCCGCTTCCGCATCCGTTTTTTGGGATATCAGATATTTATCCGCTTTTCGGATACGGATGCAGACGAATTTCGGATTTTTCAGATATCTATTGGCAGCTTAAAAGTTAATATTATACTACCTAAATTAGCAGTCAACCACAATTTACAGCTTCAAATTTTTCATTTTATTTTAGAAAACTTTCTCATTGTCATGAAATTATTTCCTAAAGAGTGTTTACATCAGCTTAAAAGTAGCCAGATGAAATCAGAAGTTAGTTTTTCAGTTTGGGATGTTTAAAAAGGAACTAATATTCAACTTAAAAATCAAATGCTACCCAAGCACATAAACTTAATAACATTTTAAACTGTTTGAAAGTGCAAATCGAAACTAAAGTTAAGAAATTATGGAGAGGAAAAAAAAAGTGTTCTCAAACAGCCTATAACCAGTTAAAAATCATACAATTTTCACAAATTTCGCACAGTTGAGTTAAGTCTATCATAAAAGCATATTTACTTGTAAATATTTCAGCTATAATATCATATTTCTCAACAGTTCACGATTTACAAATTTTATAAGTAATATCAACACATTACATTACATATAAGGTTAAGAAATTAATGCTCAAGAACGGCAGCGTATTGTACATCAATCGAACTGAAAAAACCACTTCTACTTCTAATCCAATAAATAAATAAGAAAAAAAGAAAAAATCAGATACACTAACCAGTCGCTTTGATACATTTATTTACAGAATCATAAATGGATCAGAATTTCATTGAAGTTATTTTCCCTTATGTTCCAAAGAGAGTTTCCATTTTTATCTATTTAGAGAAAGATGTTTGAGAGAGAAATACAGTCACAAGTGCCAAATAAGACCGATTTTTATTGATTCGAACTGATGAACGAAATTACAGATAATAATTAAAATAATGACAATTTTCACTGCTGCTTATTTTAATATTCTTACCTCAGTTGTATGATTTTCTTCACGTCATTGGTAGCTTGAGTGTTTTCATAAAATATAATTGTATTGGTTGACCATTATATATTTAACTATTAAGCAAAAGGTAAAAAGTTAAAAGTTGGATTTAATTTGATTTTGCTAATCAAGCTGTGTTGAAAATTCCAAACCACTTGCTTTGATTGAAAAATTAGAAAACAACAGAATGATAGTTAACGCTTGAAGCAAAATAAATCTTTGTCTTGCAAGAGTTCAACGTGAATTATTGTACCTCTTGAAAAGACAGAACAAGATTTTATAAAATATTTCTTTCATCTCTCTTTATGTTTAAAAAAAAAAAAAAAATTGTTAAATATACCCCCGTAAACAACAATCCTAAACTAAATCTCATTAATTCCAATTTTTCCTTCTGCAAATTTCAATATTCAAAACTTTAATAGAAAATTGTAGATAATTTCATAATTTTTGTACGTTGATCCATTAGAATGTTAGAAATTAATTATCGAGCAAAACAAATTTTGAAAAGAATATCTAATTGAGTCATGATTTTATTCGTTTCACTTTCTCATCTTCAAATCAAGTGCATTAAAGTGGAATATGAATTGATGTTATAATAAAGTAAAATAGTTGTCTTATATGACGGACTTTTGCCGGACAGCAAAATTTTCTTTTTCTTGTATTTATACTAATCTCCTAGCTTAAGCCAACTAAAGCAGCTTGATTCTACTTTTGGTTTAAATTATTACAAATAAAAGGCAATAGGAATAAACTGTTGCATGAGTCCATGTACGTGAGTACAAACACCTCATCAATGCATATTCTCTATTCCCAGAGGCTGATCACAGAGCACGTTGTCGACAAATGAATCACTTTTCAATTAAATGTATTCATGAACAAATTAGCATTAACATACAACATAAATCATACAGCTTGATCTTCAAACAACTAACATACAACGTTGTCAATTAATTTATCTGTCTTCGTCTTTGTCCTGTTACAAAATGCAGCAGAAAATAGCGGAATCTCGGTGATAAACTGATGAAGTGAGTTTGATTAACATAACAATTGCTGTCGGAAACTTCATTCAAAGAAAGTCTACTGTATAAAAATAAGATAATGATATGATGATTGGAGTATAGTTGTACAAAAAACATTTAATAAAGTTTGGCATATAAAAGCGAACATGAAAAGATTCGCGATAGGTATAAATGAAAGCACGAGTAGGTAGGCAACGTCGCCAACATTTACTAGCTAGCTACAACTTACAAGTACTAGATCGCTGCATCGAATAATTCGCATTTTGGACTAATATCTGAAATCGGGTCCAATAATTCTCTCAACTTTTGGACTATTATCTTTAGTCACTGTCAACGTCTATTACCATATTATTGAAACGAAAACTGGAGAAAAAATTACAACGGTAAATGTATTTACGATATTCTTACAAAGTTAAAAACTAAAAAACAGCATACTGAAATGGTAGAAACATCGAACATGTAATTTTAACGGAGCAGTTGGCAAATTAACAAAAGAACGAAAGAAAAAGAAGGCTAGCTGCATATAGCTAGTTTTACCAACTAAATTTAACATGTGCAGATCTTCTAAATTGACAGCATTGGATTAAATAAACAGCCAATAATGACAGAAAGAAGCTATTGTAAAAACAAGATTTTAACAAAAGTTAACTTGTAAAGATTTAGATCCAATAAGTACTTAAAAGTCATCGGTACACAGTTTAAATTACAGTTTGTAGAGCTAAAGGCCAAAGAAAAGTCATTGTTTCTTCACTAGCCTTTGATCCTTTCGTGCACGTCTTCCACTTGGGGACAAAAATATGCTTGTCCCATGCAATGAACTTGGAGCATGCCTGCAGTAAAAAAGGAAGATTCATGAGACTTGTATAGTGATATTTGTAATTGTATAGCTGTGGAAACTGAGACAGTTCGTATATAATCATATGTCATGTGTACCAGTTGCATTGTTTCATATGTCATGCACTCTCCCCCAGTTGCAAGTTATATATACATTATTATAGGCATATAGCAGCATTATCATAATGTGGAGAAATAAAGAAACACTCGACGTGTCTTTGTTATTGGCAGGTAGAAGAGTTAATAATTGTTTAGAAAATATCAAGAGGTTAAAAAAATGTTTGTTACAACTACATTGGGAGGAGATATAATAAAAATACAGTTATCATGGAGATGGAACTATCAAATTCATCTATAATCACTTGTTTAGGATCATCTAAGACTTAATGTCCATTTCTTTTTATTTGAGCTTTAAAAATCAATTTTTGATGTCAATGTATTTTGGCATATAGTGTGTCGGTAAGTAAGCTTTGTTAAAACAACTGCTGATCTCATGAAAAGGATTAGAGAAACTTATGATTTGTAGAGAAGGTTCCATAAGTGTAACAATTGTGGAAATAGTCAATATAGATGATTAACTCTCTGCTAGGTGAATTTGCAAAGCGTGGATCCGACATTAGAAATGCAATATATATTGGCAGATTGGAACAAATGATTGAGAAATTCTTTAATTAAATGGCACAACTATAGCAATTAAACTATGAGTTTTGGTGGAAATCATAAACACATTAATAATATACCCATACATCGTGCAGGAAAACGAGAGGTGTAACCCAGTGCACGAGGCTCCCGCACGATAGCGGGCTCTGGGAGATCGATAATGTACACAGCCTTTCCCTCGCATTGTGAAGAGGCTGTTTCCGGACTCGAACCTGAGCGTCGAGATCACCGTGCAGAAAAAGGAGAATTTGATATAATTATCTTATAGTTTTTATCAGGACCACAATAAAAAGCTAAATATATTCATTTCCCTGCTCGAATTTTTCAATGTTGATATTCATTTGCCATAATTCTAGGCATATAAATCTAAATTAAGTGCGGCCTAAGTCAAAAAAATTCAGCCATAATTTGCTAGTTTACCATGAAAAAAAAATCTAGACAGTTTACACTTCAAACATTTTACATGGTTATTTCAAAACAAATACCCAAGGGTCGACCATGTACATATCACACTAGTTCAACAAGGAGAATAGAATGCAAGTGATTAGCATATAAGCAGATAATATAATACATAAAAGAAAGATAGAACCAGAGTAGTACACACTATCATCAAGAAGATCTGGCTCCTTCCCCAAGTTTAGCTTCCCGTTCTTTTCGAAGCCGCTCTCTCTAGAAAATATTAAATTTCAAAGTATATTAAACATAGTTGTGTCATAAGGCTTCATATAGAGGCTTTATCTTAATGCCTTTTATTATGAATCATCCTTATTCTCTTTAACATACCTAATGGGCATTGCTTACAAGGTTATTTATCATAGCTTGGGTATTTTTTATTCAAGAAATACCTAAAGTTCTTATTTAAACTGACAAATGTATACGGTCTTGTTAATTTATCAAAAGCAAGAAATGATTATCTATGATAATAAATTAGTTTGTTAAATAGTGCAACATAGAACATGCCTCTGATGTATGTATCTGTATGGATCTTTCAGAATGGCTGTTTAATTTCAATCAGAAATCAAGACTATAAAGTCGATGAGCTTCTTGGTATATACGTATATAGCAGAATGAGATCCTCTACTCTAGGTGAGAACCAGAGTAAGAAAACTCTTATAGTGAGTCGGGCACCACACTGGTGCATTTTAGGAAAAGATTGCGCTTTTATTTTGTACTGTGAAGCCTCACTCGCTTTAAGATTTTCCATATCCGAATCTCAACCTGAGTAGAGTATCTCATTCAATATATAGCTTAAGCAACAGGAGAAGAAATAATAATGGTAGTAGTAGTAGCAACAACAACAATAATATAAAATACATAAGCAGCGAAGTATTGGCATGCTGAAAGAATCAAAAGACTCATAACACATCAAATTTCATGAATCCATGACCAAAGGTATACCAATAACAGTATAACTACCACTTTTAACTTTAAGTATTAAGAACAACAATTTTTAACAGCAAAAGGAAGAGATCAAAGAAGATATTATGACACAGATTTCAGAATAAGATGAAAATCGATCGGATTTATAAGCATTAATTAATAACCATTTTCAATAAAAATCTATTGGAAAAAAAAACTATTAGATAGCACATTCTGTACATGGATGAATAAAATATATAGAATAGAAATTATAACTCTAAACCTATTACAACTGTGCATTATGCTGCAAATATGCACATAAGGAAATATAAGAAAGATGCATAGGCTACTACTCCTAAGTTTGCAAACAATAAGAAACGTACAACATAGCGATAATACTCCAATGTACGCAAACAATTAGATTAAATTCTACAAGCAATCAATAACAATTAATCCATCAGCTAACTTGATTTTACCAAATCCACTACCCATATTGGTGCGACCAAAGTCAAAAAAATTCAGCAATAATTTGCTAGATACTTTAATTTGTGTGCCATATCAGATTGGCGAGGCCTTTTTCCTTCAAAGAAAGCTGGTTCACCAAATCCACTACCCATATTTTCTGCACCTTTGAATGATTCTACTTGATACTCGGAAGCATGGTTAATTGTTCTAAATTAACGTGGTTACTTACAATAATATGATGTAAGCATACATGATTCTACAAGGTGAACTTGGAACATTGAATCTTAGATTATAAGAATAAAGTACTGTTCTGTAAATGGCAATGATATTTACTAGAAGCATGGAAATCACTGTGCCAGAAATGGGTTTCAAATCTTTCCTATGAGAATCAATTTCATCTCCACATATTTTTTGCTGTTGAGTTTCAGGACCCATATGGTATAGCAACTCATAAAAATTATGAAGTAGAGGATTATATGTTACATAAGAAGATTTTCAGTGGAACTTCATTCTAGCATAGCGCTTGAGCATAGATTGAAACTTTTCTGATGGATGGTAAGAAAGATGAGGTAAGTATGATATTGGAGCTCCACCAAAGAATACTGTCAAATTCACATACATAAAGATGAAATTACATTCTTTAGATGAATTGAATTCAATTATAACATAATATAGTAGAATTTTAGATTTTTATAAATATAAATTTGTTAATAGTATAATAACATTAGATTACAAAAATATCATTACAATTAGCACAAATTCATATACAATTAAATCCGACTCATAAAGCATTTAAGTTCAAATTATGGTAATATTACTCACCTAAATCCTACGAGAATTGTTTCCCCTTAGCCATTTTCTCAAAGGTGCCTCCTTACTTGCAATCTTATGCAAAATTTGGTCAAATTAACTTCTTCTTCCCCCAGTTTCTTTGTCAACTTTTTAACTTGGTCCACCTTCTTTCTGAGGTTGCTTCTTAAACTTTTCAGAATGCAAAGTCAAATATCATCATAGTCATGGAATGCTAAAGTAACCTCCAAAGGGAAACTGAAGACTTGGATGATCACGCAAGAAAACTTATACTAGAGATGCTTGCTTAGAACTAAGCATTTTCACATTACCAAACTGTGCTTCTTTTGTCCACTTAGAACCAGAAACTCAAGTTCACACATACTCCAATTGTGCTGAGACCTCAGTGTTATAGAGAGCATGCATAACTAACATTGTACCAGTGTGGAATTCAAATTTCTGACCAAAAGTCATACTGATGACCTAAAACTATATAATACTATTAATCATGCATTTTGATGGGTGATATGTTTTGAGAGAAACCAAAGATGTTTCACTGATATTCGTACAGGAAGAAGAGAGATATTCAGGAATGTAATGATGAGGAAGCAGCTACTGGAAATGCTTGTGGTGTGAGCATATGCATTAAAGGAGGTGAAGCTGATACATTAAAGGAGGTGAAGCTGATACCGCTGATCATAAATAAAGCTTTGTTAAAACTTGTTGTGCACACATATCGGTTTTTTGTTGTTGTCGTTGTTTATTTTATTTTATTTTTTAAATAGCAATCCCTGGCTGATTGGCCTACAGAAATATGATGAACTATGTAATAGCTATGGGTTAAATTATCCATTAGCAAAACTCTGAAAGGTGCTATACGCATATTGTTAACCCGCTTCTTAACGAAACAGATTTCAACTGGACTTAGAAGATCAAAATAAGGACAAAATGATTCACGGACTTGAAAACACACTAAAAACGGCTAGAAAGTTGAACTCAAGAAGTATGAGTGGAAATTTGGCTAAGGACACAACTTGGTGCCGAGTTGTTTAGGTCGGCACCAACTCGGCACCGAGCTATTTCCTCTTCACTTTTTGTCTCATAAACATCATGTCCCTCTTATACTGCTCCAACAACTCGTGGTCTAGTGATTTTTTCAAAGTTTGGACGAGCAATTTCAAGAATCAATGAGAAGAAAGCAAATAAAGCAGTTATCAAAAAGATTGCTAACATTAACTGCAAGTTAATGGAAAAGAATCTGGAACAACTCAAGAAGGAGATAGAAAAGCAAGCAAATGAAGAAGTTGGCTTTTTCACCCATGAAAATAGGTCGGTACTGAGTCAAATGACTCGGTACCGAGTTATGCTTTAACTCGTGGGCCTCCGGGTTCACTTGTGCAACATCAGACTACCTCCTGGACCTCAGTGCAAGCAGGCTTCTAACCATGTACCTTTATTTCCCTATAAATACAAGTCTAGCTGCAACCAAAAGGGATCTTCTTCCTAATCTTTTCCCTTCACTCCAGATTTGGGACTCCGCTTCTTCTTCATTCCTATCTCCTACCTCAAATACACTCTAGAAACTCCAATGTAAATATGAGATCCACTAGATAGTGGTCAAATATGATATAACTAGTTGTAATTCAGAGAGAAAACAACTAAAAAGAAAGATGGAAGTGGATATAGACGGGAGATTACGTTGAACCACTATAACATTTTATGTCTCCTTTTACTTTTATGTTTTCTCCTTTATTTTTAACTGGTGCTTTCATCTGATACTTGGGTGTTTGTGCCATTTTTGGTACAAACACATATGGAGGACTTGTCTGGTTTCTCCAAAATGTATACATAATGGAAAATTATAAAACCTAGTTCAGGAGTTTCCTAGTTTTCCCGAAGTAAGCATAAGTAACAATTAAACAAGTCTACCAATTGCCATGAAGTAGGCAGCTATCAACTGAGTACGACATATCAGTAGTATAAATAAGCAAACAACGTCACCATATTAAGTGAAGAATGCACATCCAGGTGTCCGTAAACTTCTAATCCTCTACACCTAAGCATATCTGTAAAACTGTACCATTGCTATACAATAGGTAACTACCACTTGCCTACAGAAAGTCATGATGAACTAAGCACATGAATTAAAACAAAATCAGAGATTAAGTTCAAAATCATAATAAAATTCCACACCAAGAGTTGTACAGATTCTGCTATGAACAAGCAAACGGACACTATAATTTGAGACCGAAAGTTAACAAGATATGAGAATAAAGAAAAAAAGTTCATAAAAAAGGAGATCATACCCTTCTTTCCCAATATGGATTAAAGCATACAAAATCATAGACGGGCGTGATTGTTGTGAACAATGCAAGATTTACTCCCATGAACACTAGAAGCCCTGCCAATGGCCGCCTTCTATGAGGCATCTCTGTCAATTATCCTTCTTTTGCAGATAAATTTGAAACTAATTTTTTTGAACTACGAAATAAAATCAAACCATTAGTGAGTTCAAAATATTATGATAACACGCGAAATAATTTTCTCATATAACATTGATTCTTGAATCGAGCTTATGATATACTGACCCATAAACCCTAATTATAAACTGAAAATGTGTACAAAAATACCCAATCCCCGCTTCTGGTCGCTGGAATGCTCGTTGCCGCCACCCCTGGTCTCAATTCTGCCAGCGCCGGCCTCACTTCTGCTGCTCGATGATTCGCGATCGGATTTTTTGAAATTGGGAATTATGGAGTTGGATTTTTATGATTTAGCGTATTTTTTTGTCGTACCGTGGCATTTGGAAATAAAATATTGGGCTCGTATGAGAATTTGGTTGCAATTTTTTCTTTGGTGGGCTTTTCTTCCAGCAGTCTGAACTATTTTTATAGGGACAGTTTGGCACAGGTCCCTAATAAGTTTCAAAATACACAAAAACCCCAGTAAAATAAAGTTTGTAAATTAGGTCTCTAGAATTAAGTTACTGAATAATAACGCACACTTATGCAATTATTCAGTGAATAATTGCAGATATTTATGCAATTATATCAAAAAATTGCGGAAAATTCCGCAATTATTCACCCAAAAAATTGCGGAAATTTACGCAATTTTTTCAAAAAGTTGCGGAAAATTCCGCAATTATTCACCAAAAAAATTGCATAACTATATGAAATTACTTAATAACTTAATTCTAGGGACCTAATTTACACACTTTTTTTTACTGGGGTTTTTGTGTATTTTGAAACTTATTAGGGACCTGAGCCTAATATTCACATTTTTATATGTCACTTTCCTAAAATTATTTTGCTGTTGAAGGTTCGGCCCAGATCTTAAGCTATGAAATGCATATTTGAGGCCTTTATTCCAACAGCTTGTTCATCTCTTTGTTTTAAAGACAGTACAAAATTAGCGCATGCAATAGGAGGATACGGCAGTGTCAACAATAAAATTAGGGTTTCAACCCATATTGCCGGCTTGTAGGGATAACGCTGATGCAAGTTTGAAGATAGATAGTTGTAACTATAGCGGCGGCGACGATGTTGGATTAGAAAGTCGACTAGGGTTTTAGAGTTAGATGATGACAACGGTTTCGAGGTTGTAGTGTACTAACGATAGCAATGATAATGAAGAGGGTGATTATGTTTTGAAGATGATGTGGTGATGGTAGTTAAGAAGTAGCTTCAAATTGGGGAAGAAAAGATAACATTAGTAAAAATAATATCTAAAATCATTTTTATACATCTTTTTTCAAGAAAAATGTTATATAAATGTCTGCCCGTACTGTTATTTTGTAGTAGTATTAAATTAATTGTATAGTAGTTGTAGATAAAATATGTATAATTTAGCCCATAATGTTATTTTATAGTAGGGGATTAAGAATTGTAGTAGTAATTTTTAAACGATAGTAGCAGGTTATGAACAGTAGTAACATTGTTTAGACTAAGTGCTTATTTTAGCTTACAATGCTATTTTATAGTATCATTTATGAACTGTGGTGTCAGTTTTTGATTTGCAGTAGTATTTTATGAATTGTAATATTATTTTGTAAATGAAATATTTAATCCTATTTTACAATGCTATATTGTGTTTGAATTTTATGTTTAGATGATACGAAATAGTAGAATTTGTACTTATTATTTTTTTCATATGTTTTTTTCATATAATGATACTATACAGTACCATTTTGTAAGTAGTTAAATGGTACTATATGATATCATTTTGTAATATAATAAGTATTTCGCAACAATTTTTTTAAGAAGACGGTGCTTTATTCACATACATAGAAAGTTTGGATACTATTGGAGTAGGTGCTTCTAATAAAAACAAAAAAAAACATTACAATTTAATAAAATGATTTTTTTTACTTATATGGCCGCACCTACCATATATTCATGTCACATCGTTCAATGAACATACACTTAACTCGACACTTCACATTATTACGTTGACTTACTTTCTCATTTCTTTAAAACTTAACAATGGCGGAAATATTCTCCTTCTTCATGAAAATTTTCGAATCTGGCACAATCTGACTGAATTAACCATCTAAAGCCACATGAGGAGCTCCTAGCCCACTAGATCTATATTCTCTAACTATTATTTGCTTGAGTTATTTCAAGATAAGCTCCTTCTCTCTACTTTGTTCGTACGCAAACTTTGGTTTACTTAGTAGATTAGTGATGTCGATAATTATAATTTTCATTTCGATTGCAACTGAAGTATGCTTAGATTGAAACATCCTTTGATTTCACTCGAACTGTATGTACCAGATAACCATTGCTAAAATAATGTCCATTAAATCAATTTGAAAGTTCTTGTTATGTTGATTGATTTTGAAATATTCCATAACTTCGTTGATGTTTAAATAGCTAATCTGAGACATGTTTGACTACTTACAACGGTCCTCCAAATGCTATTTGCAACATTACACCCAAAAAACAAATGAGAGACCAACTCTTCTTCTAAGCTGCAAAAACAACATCTCAGATCTAAGACATTAGACCATTTACTTAATCTCTCTTTAGTGGGTAGTCTATTCATTATGGCAAAATAACATATCATGGATTTTTGAGAGCACAACAATTATTCCACACGTGCTTGTACTAATTTTAAGGCTCTTTCTTTTGTCTAATTGCATCCTATGTAGATTTTAGTGTAAATTTCCCACTGTCTAAGATCTAGTGCCAACTATTTTGAGACTTATCATTGTGAATTTTATTTTATTTTTTCCAATTTTGCTGCAAATATTTATAGATGAGAAGTCTCACTCACCATTGTTAATAACGTGGCTGACTAATGAATTATGAGAATTGAATAATGTTATGTAAGACCATCCTAGAAGATTAGTCATGAAGTAACCATTTATCCATGGATCCGTACATAAGTTAGTACTTCTTCCAATTGCAATTTGCCTCGGCATTAGTTGACTATATTTTCTCTTTTATTTCAATACTAACTTCCAAGTAAATGATGCATTATTGTCAAATTTATAGTCCATGAGTTTTTGTTATGGTCGTGCCTTGCATTCATCCACTTTGACCATGGTGAATCTTGCTGAAGACTCTGAATCTTCTAGTTTCCTTAGGTTTAACCTTTCTTCATTTTTTGGCCGCGTATTGTTTGCTAGTTTACTTTATAATGTTTACCGCATAAAATTAGCACATATATGCTCTATTTTATGCATTATGCCTTTTGAAACTTGACATGTTTGCATCCAGAATTGTACTATTTGTAAGCTACTGATTTAACCATTTCAAGTCAGTCACATTTAAGAATTTGCTACTCCATGCATCTAATCTTCTATTAATTTTGTCTATTAAATCCCTAAAGTCTAGAGTTTCAAATTTATTGAATGAGAGTGGAACTCCAAGGTATGTTTGCACTTTGCACATTATTTGCTATAAAACCTTTTTTTTCTCAACTTCTTTCCCAAAAATGGCTTTATTTTAACGGCATTGACAGCTAAATTAGCATTATCTTCCAACTGCTTTAATGCATATTAATTACTTCAACACTTTGTGAATTTGCTTTTGACGGTATTAGCAAATCATCTGCATAAATTAAGTGGATTATAACATGGTCTGCGTTGTATATTAAACTGATATTACCTTGCAAGTGTTCACTTTTCATATTAATAAACAAAAATTTCATTGTAATGACGAATAGATAAGGAGATAATGGATCCTCGTCTCTTAACCCTCTGTTGCTATATAAGAGTCCCTAGGGAGAACCATTGGTGATGATAGAGAATGTAAGAGTAGAATTACATCAGCAGTGGATGAGGGATAGGAAATAAGGAGGAAAATCCACCATATCCATCATGCGAATTATGAATTCTCTGCTAACATTATAATATGCTTTTGAAGGTCAACTTTCATGCCCATGCTTTTACTTAATTTTTATTAAAGATTTTTGTCATTTCATAAGCTAATAGAGAATTCTTTAATATAATAACTTAGAATTAAAAAGATTGGCCTAGTTATAACTTAGAATTATAACTAAAAAAGAGTAAAAGATGAAAGAAGCTTATATTCACACTTAAACCTTGGGTTAAGTTATAAGCATGATTATAACGTAGGTTATAATAAGAAAAAGAACAGAATAAGGCTTATTTTAAGACTTAGGAAAATTTAATAAGCACAGATAGTAGAGAAAAATGTAAAGGCTTATTTAAATAATTTACCTAAGTTAATAAGCAAAGATGAAAGTAGGACCTGTACCAAATAGCATCCCTATTAGACAAACGGTGAGCCTAGGGCACGTTTATGCTAAAAATGGTAGTAATTGGTCAAATAGGAGTCCAAATCACGGGGGATTTGGATAAGGGGCGCAACTAGATATTTTGGATAAAGGGCCAGTACCAACAGCATTTCCCCTATTTTTTATGGACACACGGTGATCTCACGTTAGCCTGAAGTGGGATGAGGGGCACGCTTATGCTGGATTTGGATGTAATAAGGAGACCCAATAGGTGGAGCAAAAGGTAGCATGGGCATGGTGGTAGTTACGCGTACGACTTCTATTCGAGTGCTCAGTAATAGCTATGAGTTCCAAGCGCTTAGTATGAGTGTCTTTCGTAGACACCATTATCTTCTGTGTAGGGAGCTATATATGTCGTCCAGATCCACAGTGGTTGCTCTATTCATCTTTCATAGATATCTTTGGCTGCTGTGTAGGGAGTTATATAGCAGCTAGTCCGCAATAAGGTCTATGGAGTAGCAGGCCGATCAAAAAGGGTAGAAGTAGGGTTACATCCTAATTACAGGATTAGGTTTTCAGCCTAACCAAAGCAGAAATCAAGGACAAGTGCAAGCAATCAAAGTTAACCTATCTTATAAATTGAGCAATATTTAATCGTACTTATTTTCAGTTTATCCCTTTCCTATTTCCTTTATTATCCTTATTTATGCTAGAACTATTATGGAGTCTATTACTTTTACTTTGCTTAAAGACTCTAGTAATTACTATCATTCACCAGACTTTTAGTCTGACCCACTCCTCCATTTTCCCTTTTCCCCCATAGGCAATCAAGGAAGAAGTCAGTAGATTGTTGTTGCTTGGTGGTTTCTTGGAGGAGTTCTCTACTATGTATTTCTTTCATTTTCAGCTTTTGTTCTTTCTATGTACTGGCTTATTATGAGGGATATTATGTACTCTGATTTTTGAGACTATGAGTTTTTGTTTCATGAGACATACTGGATTTTTAGATATGTATATGGTATTTGGTATTTGACTTATTTATGAAGCAATCATGAAGTTTTGTTTTAATAAAGTTATTATTTTAAGTTTCCGCTGTTTTTATCTATATTTGTCTTGTGAATCTTAGTCTCTGTTAGCTTTAGTTATACCTACAATGCACCACGCCTTTTAATGTGTCATTTTGGGTATATTAAGGGGTGTGAGGGTGTTTCACTTGGTATCAGAGCCTAAGGTTACAAGATTCAAAAAAAATTATTTTTAAAAGTAAAGTATTTTTCAAAATAACTTGTTTTAAAAGTATTTTTCAGAAAAGAACTTTTAGAAATGATTTTTAAGTATAAAAGAATTTTTATAAAAATCCCCTCATAAGTCCAGTTCAATCTCCCTTTGACTCTTTCCTAAACTATCTTTTTCTTTTTGTAGAATGGCTGATGCCCCGAACCTTCCCGAGGGCATTCCAGTCCCAGCCTGGTTTCATAGGTACTTACAAGCCACGACTCCAGAGGTGCACGGGCCTGCGCCCAATCCTGCACCAACGAGTGGGAATCCCATCAACCCACCTGCCGACATCAATTTCTCTAAGCTTTGTAAATATTTTGCGAGTTTGGGCGGGAAGACTTTTTCTGGCAAGGAGACTTTTGTGGAGGCGAGAGCATGGCTTAGGGACGCAAATAGGATTTTTTATCTTTTGGGATAGGATGGTCAGCAGCGAGTTCAGCTAGCGGCTTGGCAGCTGAAGGAGGAGGCATCTTATTGGTGGGAGTTGATCGATTTAGAGGAAAGGAATATTACTTGGGATGGATTCCGGGAGCGATAGGAAGTTTCTATCTCAGGCGGAAGAGAGTGTTCAGTTGGAGAGGTTTATCAATTTGAAGCAAGGGAGTTTGTTTGTTAAGGAATATATCAATCAATTCAATGAGCTATCGCGGTTTGGTATGGATTTGGTGAACACACGACATAAGAAAGCTAAGAAGTTTGCGAAGGGATTGAATCAACCTCTTCAGGGATTATTGCTGACTCCTGTACCGATGAGAGCTACTTATGAGTCTTTGGTCGAGATGGCGCTTATGTCGGATACAGTCAAGGAGGGAGAGTCTAAAGAGGAGGTTAAGTCAGAAGGTTCAAAGAAGAAGTGGTGGGAAAAGAATAAGAAGAAGTGATGGTCCTCATAAGCAGATTAAGAAAGGAATAAAGTGCCATGGTTGTGGGAAGGTTGGACATATGGCCAAGGATTGCTGGAAGGAGAAGATGAAGGGTCAGTGCTATACTTGTGGGTAGCCCGGTCATATAAGTAGGAGTTGTCCCCAGGGAGCGACTGCACCAGTTGCGCAGATTCAGGCGTTAGACACAGCACCTTCCAGTAGCATTCCTGATAGAGGTAGGAAAGTCACAGTTGAAGGTTTGATTTCTAGATCTGATTTTCCTATTCGGACTTTATTTGATTTTGGAGCATCACACTCTTTTATCTTTAGTTCTCTAGTAGATTGTTTCCACTTGGACATATCATTAGTAGTAGACCCCATTATTGTTTCAAACCCCATAAGAGGATCGGCACACTTATTTATGGTTTGTAGGGGTTTGAAAATCTTTATCATAGGCATAGAGTTTGACTGCGACGCCTACGTTTTAGGATTCTCGGGGTATGGGATGATCTTAGGGATGGATTGGCTATCCACATACGGAGCTATCTTAGACTACAAGAGGAGAGTCGTTAGACTTGAAACTTGCAGTGGTAGGACTCTAGAGGTATCTTGCGACCCGTAAGGGTCAGTCATGTTGAGTTTTCTCTATTCCCTCGATTCATCGTCATTAGAGTTGCATTCGGTTCCTATCGTCAGAGATTTTGCAGATGTCTTTGAGGAGGTTAGGGGACTACCCCCTAAGTGAGAGATTGACTATAGGATTTATTTGACCGAGAATGCTAAGCCAGTAGCATTACTTGTAAGGCACATGGCACCTAGGGAGAGGAAAGAATTGAGCAAGCAGATTCATGAGCTTTTAGATAAGGGATTCATAAGAATGAGCATATCGGAGTGAGGAGCACCAGTCGTCTTTGCCACTAAGGCGGATGGTTCTCTCCGACTTTGCGTAGATTATAGAGAATTAAATAAGCTCACCAAGAAGAACCGATATCCACTCCCTAGGATTGATGATCTTTTTGACCAGTTGGTAGGTTCTTCGGTTTTCTCTCAGCTTGATTTAGCCACGGGATTCCATCAGCTTAGAGTCGCTGATGGAAGCATAGATAAGACTGCCTTTTGGACACCAGACAGATTCTTCGAGTGGTTGGTTATGCCATTTGGGCTAACCAATGCTCCAGCCTATTTCGTTGATTTGATGAGCTGCATCTTTAGGGATGTCCTAAATAAGTTTGTGGTGGTATTCGTGGATGATATCTTGGTATTTTCCAAGAATAAGGAGGAGCATGCTGTTCATTTGGAAGAAGTTCTTCGCACACTTTGTAGTCATCATTTGAGAGCTAAGTTTTCGAAGTGTCATTTTTGGAGAGAGGAAGTTCGTTTCTTGGGGCACATAGTCTCGAAGGAAGGTTTGGCTGTTGACCCCGCCAAGGTTATTGTAGTGCAAGATTGGAAGGCCCCCAAGAGCGTTACCGAGGTTAGGAGCTTCCTAGGATTGGCTGACTACTATAGGAAGTTCATTAGAGACTTTGCCAAGATTTCGGCACCACTCATGCGCCTTACTAAGAAGAATAAAGCTTTCGTGTTGGACGTGGATTATGAGGATTCCTTCACGAAGCTTAAGAGAGCCCTTAATAGTGCACCAGTGTTAGTTTTACCCGACGGAGCTAAGCCTTTCACTGTATGCACCGATGCATGCGGAACGGGTCTAGGAGCAGTGTTGATGCAAGAAGGGAGGGTAGGGTGTTATGGTAGTAGGCAGTTGAGAATGCATGAGAAGAACTACCCTACCCACGATTTGGAGTTGGCTGCCATAGTTTTTGCACTCAAGTCTTGGAGGCACTATTTGCTTGGAGAGAGGTTTGAGCTTTTTACCGATCACAAGTCATTAAAGTACCTATTCTCGCAGAAGGACTTGAACTTGAGGCAGTAGAGGTGGATGGAGTTTTTAGCCTCGTATGATTTTGAGATAGCTTATACCCCTGGCAAGGGTAATGTGGTTGCGGATAAATTGAGTAGAAAGAAAGCAACCCTTAGTCCTTTATTCGTAGAGTGGAGGAGCTTGGAGTTTATTTCTACTTTTGATTTAAGCCCTCTATGGACATTACTCCCAGATTGTTGGCGACATTAGATGTGAGGCCTACCCTAATGGATCAGATTGGCTCGAGGCAGCGGGAGGATTCGGAGATCATGGACATTATGGATAGAATTAACCAAGGAGAGGTCTCGAGACATCTCCAACGCTATTCCATTGACAGTAGAGGGTGGATTAAGAGAACGCTCTGTGTTCCACGTGCAAGTGACTTGTTAAGAGCAGTTTTGGAGGAGGCGCACCATTCCCGTATGACTATTCGTCCGGGTGGTGAAAAAATGTATCGGGAAATGAAGAGGATGTTCTATTGGGGTGGTATGAAGAAGGACGTGGCGGAATTCATAGCTAAGTGTCTCATATGCCAAAGGGTAAAAGCAAAGCAGCAGAAGCCCGGTGGATTAGTTCAGCCCTTAGATGTGTCGGAGTGGAAGTGGGACAATATTTCTATGGATTTCATTGATGGTTTACCCCGTTCTAGGAAAGGGAACACTAGCATTTGGGCAACTGTTGATAGATTGACCAAGAGTGCTCACTTCATCCCAGTTAAGAGTAAGCGTACGGCTTCATATTTGGCATCCTTGTATATTCGAGAGATAGTCCGTCTATACGGAGTTCCTTCTAGTGTTGTTAGTGATAAAGATCCCATTTTCACTAGTGAGTTTTGGAGAAGCTTACAGGAGGCGCTAGGGATGCAACTTAGGTTGAGTACGGCCTATCACCCCCAAACAGATGGCCAAACGGAGAGGGTAAATAGGGTGCTTGAGGATTTGCCGCGGATGTGCATTTTGGACTTTGGAGGTACTTGGGTGGAGCATCTTCCATTGGTTGAGTTTGCGTACAATAATAGTTACCAAACAAGTATAGGAATGGAACCATTTGAGGCTTTATATGGGAGACCTTGCAAGTCCCCATTATGTTGGGTAGAGTCTACGAAGAAGTTATTACTTGGACCGATATGGTTAGGGAGACCTCTGAGAGGGTGGATTTGATTCGGCGAAGGATGAAGACGGCTCAAGATAGACAGAAGTCATATGCGGACAAGCGGAGGAGAGACTTAGAGTTTAAGGTTGGAGACTTAGTTTTTATCAAAGTATCCCCACTTAAGAAGGTGGTAAGATTCGGATCAAATGGAAAGTTAGCCCCTAGATTTGTTGGACCATTTTCTATCAAAAAGAGAGTTGGGAAGATGGCTTACCGAGTAAGGCTACCTGATAGGCTTGCAGGAGTGCACGGAGTTTTCCATGTTTCGCACTTACGAAAGTGCTTACATGACTCGGCGGAGGTTGTAGAGCCTAGTCAGTTAAAAGAGGTGGAGGTAGAAAGGGAAGCTTCTGTTTGGTGTGTCCTCACGAAGATTGTTGGAAGAGACATCAAGCGACTAAGGAATAAGGAGGTTCCACTGGTGAAGGTGCAATGGGGAGGTGATGTTGAAACGCCACTTGAGAAGCTGAACAGAAGGTTTGTACTTCCTATCCTCATCTTTTTGATAGTAAGTTTTAGAATTCCTTTTTCCATCTTTAGATTTGAATATGTTCTTTCCTTTATTATCCTTTGGGAGGGTAGAACTTAGGATTTAACCTATGAATGGTAGGATTTGATGTAAACATGTTAATATAACATGTTATGAATGATGCATGACAGTGGTTGCAAGTGTTTACTAGTGGATGCTAATGGATGCATATAGGTACATTAGGCACTATTATTCTTTAGGGATCGGCCTAACTAGGACACTAGAGCATATGCATATGGATGTGTGCGCATTTTTATTTTATTTCCATGATTGCTATAAATGAATGTTTATCACATGATTGCTGCATTTGGATGATGTTTGTAGCACGCATATAGAATTATCAGTATCATTAGGAAATTTTTGCATTCATTTGGATACATGGCACAGACATGATTGCATAAAAGGAGGTCAACTGAATCAGTGGACCGCCTAATCTTTTGCATTAGTTAGGAACATTTACACTACACTAATTTCATAAGTATCATAAATTGCATTAGAAAAACTTAAGGACAATGGATGAATGGTTGATGATCGAGTAGTTGATTGTAGAGTTGGATGAAAACATTTAGTACATTCTTTTATCCTTAGAGATTTCGGGGACGAAATCCCTTAAGGAGGGGAGAATGTAACAACCCAAAATTTAACACGTAATAATTAATTTGTTAATTAATTAAATAATAAAATAACTTTGTGAAATTATCAGAATTAAGCCATGGAAGTTGCACCATTGGGTCTGTGGTAATTTTCTGGTCAATTTCCATATATAAAACGTCAGAATCTGAGTTAATATGAGCAAAGAACAAAATAATCAACGAAACGAATATATATATATATATATACACACAGGTCGACTGGCCGGTTGACCTGAGCAAGGGGGCGGTCGACCCGCCTTGCCTTTTGGCAAGCGAACGAACGTTCGTTCATTCGATCGATTCAGCAACGATTGAACACGTATTTTGCATCGTTTAAACTGATCTGGTCCCTCCGTTTCTGCATTCGATGGCCCCTACAGCCTATGACGTGGTTGCATCCTATTCAATCTCCAAATCCAACGGTCCAAGATCCACTTCTACACCTATAAATAGACCCCTAGACCTAACACCTTTTCTCATTCTAGGTTTTCCCCAATTGGGTTCACCTTTCTAGGAAGGACCCTAAACAGAATAATTTTTCCAAAGGAGAAAATCGTTATAAATTAAATTATTTTACAACTCCAAGTGAATCCGGAAAGACCAAAGGAAGAGCTTAGGACCGAAGGTGTAACGACCCACCATTTTGGACCATCCGCATCCATTATAAGTGTATAGATAGACACTCATACCGGAATTGAATTGCTCAAAATACCGCGTTGTTAATTTAAATTTGGCAAAACTGAACATATACAGTAAATAAAAATCACAGATCATAGACACAGAGTAATAAGTGCAGCGGAAATAAAAGAGATAGTAGTTCATGAAGCTACTATATGAATATATAATATACATCAGAGTTTACAACAGAAGAGTAATGCGATACATCAAATACAAATCAGAATACATCACTGGAATCATCGAATACTGAAGCAGAAAAGATGGATGGATCTTCAAGCAAAGCACCAACTCCAAAGGTGAGTCTCGAATACTGGTACACTCAGTCTGACCCGAGCGTAAAGCAAAAACACAAGACACTCAAGTCAGGATTAACATTCTTATATTAATAAATCCAACTCAAGTGAAATAGCAATTGAAATACAAGTAACTCAAAGGATGTTTGGAATAACCATCCCTTAAGGATCCGTTAAACTATCTACTATGTAGTAGTGTACGATAAGTAGATAATGTCTATCAGTAATATAAAAAGATATCAAAATAGCGTTAAGTCATGGCCCATTCCACCCTTAACACATTTTTATTCCCAAAAGTATATACAAGACCGTAGTGTCCCCAAAACCGGAAGTCACCAGAGGGCAATCCATATACTAAAGGTACAAATCAAAATCGTAGTGGTCGCGCATAAATGGAATACAAGTATGACAAGGCACATGAGGCAATACCCAAGGTAGTGATACTACCGTTCGCCTGATCCGGACTAGTGAGAACGCAACGCCGCAGCGCCCGCAACACCGTGAAACAACACTCCCAAAATCAAGGGTGCACCAATCGACAACAAGTATAAGTAGTTCGAAGAAGTGTGTCCACTTGAGGTAGCTAATCCTCCATTGGCCCGGCACAGCTCCTGTTTTAGTCATTTCCAGTTTGACACAAGTGTCAAGGCTATCCATTATCGTTCTCTTTCTTCAGTCATCACGTACATCATTCCAACCACTTCATTCTGGATCATCACTCCGCGTATAGTTATTAAAGTGGTTTCGGCTCAGATAGAGAGTATATCCATTACTGATCCCGGTCTCTTTAATAACTTTCGTAATTATTACACCGATTGGTCGTTTGTTTATTTCAAAACCAAATCAATTTCAATTTCAAATAGAATTCGTAAATCAACATTTCATTTGTCTTTCAAAACCAATTTCCAATAATTTACGCTTCAAAACTTCCAAATTATCATTTCACAATCTTATAATTCAATTTCAATTTCTATTTAACACAATCCAAATATTGATTCAAGTTCGAATATAAGTTTCATTTCGAAAACCTTTAAATTAAATCTTATTTAACATTCAAATCAATTTAAAATCATTTATCGATTTCATTCAATATTCGTTAGGTTACTATGCTATTCAAAACAATTTCCATTAAATTTCCAATTCATTAAATCCATTATTTAAATTCAACTTCCTTATTTCAAAACTTACAATTTGAATTAAATTAAATTCATCAAATCAAATCCTTTAATTTTCAAGTCTTACATTAATTTTAATAAATCACATTTTATTTCTTGTTAAAGAAATTCAATTTCACTTATTTACTTACTTAAATAATTTTCCAAAACTTAATTAATAAAGAAACTCAATTTCAATTATTTATGAAGTAAAATTCACTTATTCAAAAATTCAATTTAATTTAATCATTGAATAGTTCAATCTTATTTAATTTTTAAATAATTCAAAACTTAATTATTAAATAATTTCAAAGTTTAATAATTTCAAACTTAATTATAATTTCAACTTAATTATATCATTTCAAAGTTTAATAATTTCAAACTTAATTATAATTCCAAACTTAATTATTAAATCATTTCTCAAATTAAACAACATTCTCTCATCAATTACATCGTTAATATTGTGTTTCAGATTATTAAATATTAACATTTTTCTTTCATTAAAAATTCAATTTCACTTCATTTCAAAACCATATTATTTATTCAAATAAAATCTTCGTTTATTTTTAAATTAAATTATTTGACCAATCGGGTTTTATTTAATTTCCTATCCTAGGTCAAAGTTTAATTTGGGTATTTATCATTTCAACCCGATTCCAATTCAATTCAAAATCAAAGCATAGTAAAGGGAACTTGCAGTGTGATAACTGGGATGGTGTCAAAGTAAATAAACAAGCAATAACAACAATCAATATCAATCCAATAATTAATTCAAATAATTCTGAAATAACCGTATTAATTCGCATTGTTATTTGTACGAATTAATATAATTATTTCTAGAATCTACACTATCATTTCATGTAGATTAAAGATTATTACTTTACGGTTCTTCACTTGTCATCTATTTAATTAACAGGGGTCATATTCCACTAATCAAATTTAACATATAAATCAGTTTTAAAAATTTTAACTATTCTATATCCATTTCAATTTTGCATACTATTTATCATTTAACACTAACAATTTAACGTCCAATATAAACATCAATAATCAATCAATTATCAGCCAAACTGCATTATCATCACATAAATAATTAACAGATAATGGTGTCAAATGTCACAGGTGAATTGATACAGGTAATAACATATATAACAGTGTAATTAACTAACAACAGCATATTTCAATTGTCGTTTCAATTGAAATCAAATTTAATAAATAAAAGAACGTTAATCGTGAGTGATTGCTCACCTTTCGAGGCTAGAGAGAACAGGAGATGATGCGGATACGCACACTGATATGGACAAATTGGATTACAAATCAAAGCACGAATTCCCAAAACAAAGCTAGATGGACCCGATGTGATGATCGCAGCTGATAAATAGGAGTAGACGAAATCAGATCAGAACTGGATCGGGAAGATAATTTGAATAAGTGCACTCACATATATAACTATATACATATATATAAATCGTATTTTATATTCAAACAACTTTTAAAAATATTAGATATGTATGTATTCAAAATCCTTATTTTAAATTAAACTTATATACTTCCATATACTATACGTACTATGTCATAATCATACAAATAATGTGTATGTTTTGCAACAACAGACCTGGAACCTATATTAACTACGTGCAACAAACAGTGAATACCATTGCAACTTACATTTTTTTTTAGAAATGTACTATAAAACAAAACTTCATGTATGCGACACAATTATACATATCTTATAGAAATAAATAAAAAAAATCATCCGGTAGACAGACACATGCAGGGTTTCTCAATCTATATACAACTACCCTTAAAATACATACATGCTACAAAATAAATAATATATGTAGTAAGATTAAATACTCAAGCTCATACTATAAGTCTGGAAGAGAAAAAAACAAAGAATCTGATATACCCAGATAATCTAAATTTTTATACAACAGATAAATATCTTGTTTTGATATAAACATATATACTGACAAAAGGTTATACATATATTCTTTTAACTTATATACACAAACAGCTGATATGACTTGAAATCAAAACGCATATATAAGATGATTTATATACTAACGTACATACATAGATTGTAGTAGAAAATAGGATACCAAAAACACACGCATCTGAACATATAAACACTGTAGCCTTACAAATATATGCTTGCAAAACATAGTTGATGCGTCTACTGAAATATAATATTTTATAAACAAATACATATAACATAGCCTTGAAATACAATCAATATTTTATAAAACAATATATCCGAACAGTTTATATATTATAGGATAATATAACTTATACCAAAACTACCATATCAGATGTATATAAATTAATATATATAAATAAACAACTTTATATAAATCAATTCATGTATAACAGACAGAAATATTCAGAAATCACTTTAAACATTTGTATATATAGTAGTATGGACCATTAAATAAACGCAAAACATACCCACGAATATAGAATATATGGGTTGCGAGCTGGACTTGCTCGGCAGAGAAGCGAAGTGGGGAAGATCTGCCGAAGTGGTGGAACGGCTCACACGGAGGAGGCGGATGTTGGCCATGTGCGCTGCTTGGTGAAGCCAGGGGAGGGTGCGGGCGAACTTTGGTCGGGAGGTTGGTGCTGCGGCAGTGATGGACGGTCTGGTTGTGAAGGGGATGGCAAACGAGATGGGATGACGTGAGAAGTATGGTCGCACGGTGCTCGGTAGAGGAGGCTTGCTACATGTGAATGGTGACCGTCAGTGGAGATATGAGAAGTGGGTGGTCGGCATGAGGTGGAGGGGAAGGCCGGTGGTTGTTTGGCGGTGGAGAGAGAGTGGGCGTTGAGCTGGATGGCAGTAGGCTTCATTGTGTGGCCATGGAAATAAGCAGGGAGGAGGAGAAGTTGTAGGTTAGAAGAGAGATGAAGGCAAATGTTTATGAGCTGGTGAGGGGTTTGACAATAAGAGAACGTGCTAATGGATAGAAAATGAATAGGTGCAAGCTAATGAGCAAACGCATGCAGGTAGAAAATGAAAGAATGCAAACATAATTTTGAAAAGATGGAACATTGACGGTCCACGTTAAATTTTGGAATATTAAAAGTTATACTG
Source organism: Allium fistulosum (assembly GCA_030737815.1). NCBI lineage: Eukaryota > Viridiplantae > Streptophyta > Magnoliopsida > Asparagales > Amaryllidaceae > Allium > Allium fistulosum. Next base: position 76,971,155 of record CM060903.1, read on the forward strand.
ATTTATTTCTTTAAAAGCAATGCAAAGATTAACGAAGGGCCAGGAAAGCACCAATACGTTTACAACAAGGGAAAGCAAAAGGCATGGAAACGGTACCGATATAGTTGCCGTTTTCACGGATTCTGCTGTGTACCGAATTTAAAATACAGAATTTAATATACCGTATATATCAACATGACGAAACGTTCAAAACGGCATACAGATATCAGTGGTTTGATTGAATTATAAAAATTTCGAATTTTTCTACTGGCGGAAAATGCAAGAAAAAAGCTGAAAAATAAGATCGACGGAGCCAACGATGTCCGAATTTGGAAAAACAACAAACTGACATCTTGCTCCGAAGATGGTTTAGAATTTTTCTATGTAAAAATATTTAGGTTTCGAAAACGTTTTATTTTCATTGCTTTTTAACTGATTAAATTGAAGTGATTTACGCGCGAAATAAACTTTCATATTTTCGGACGAAAATTTACCAGTTGTTATGTTTAACTAGACGTATTCCAAATATAAATTTTTATTTCAAAATTTTATCGTTTAAAATTTCACAAAATTTCAATTAATAACGTTATTAAAACGGTTGAAATTTACGGGTCGTTACACTCTCCCCCACTCAAAACTTTTCGTCCCCGAAAAGGAACAAGGTAGGAGAATAGAACACCAGAGGAAAATAGGTTGGAAAACAAATCAACAATTAATCTAAACCATATAAATTTCGATTTAAATGGATTAATATTCACTAATTGGTTTTAAATCCGTTTATATTAAATCAATAAGTATTCATTAAATTTAAATTTGTTAGTTCAAACCATAAATTTCGATTTAAATCAAATTAATATTCGATAATTTAAATTCAAAGTATTTCATTAATTGATTAAATTGTTTATTTATTAATTCTTTCAAAGCAAAATTATTTAATTTATATCATTTATTCATTATTTTATTATCCAAATATCCTTTATTAATAATTTTCTAAAATCAATAATCATATTTTATTTAACAATTTAATTTCCTTTATTCTAAATTACTGTTAAATTTTATTCTACTTAATATATCTACTCACATATATTTAACCCATATAAATTAATTTAAAATATAAAAGTTTCGATTTAAATTAATTTACATCTATTAATTTCTTTTAAATTCAATGTATTTTCATATGTTGATCAAATTTAAATTTATTAATCTTTCAAAACAAATTTATTTCATTATTAACTGAGTTTACTTATTTTCCTATCTAACTCTATTAACATCTTTATAATCAAAATTTAGTGTATAATATTTATTATAAACACTCAAATTTTATTTATATATTCAATTTACCTTATATATTATCCAATTACATATTCTACTTCTGAATGATTTAGGTAAGTTGTATTAGAATGCAGTTGAACAATATACAAATAAAATTTTCTCAATTCAATTATTCAAGTTTAAATATTTATTCCAAATTTTGATTTTATTTATAATTAAAATCATCCTTTAACAAAATTTAAGAATTAGATTTCCGATTAACTTTAAACAATTTAGAGATATATATAATATATTTATATCAAATCAAATTTAAGTTTAAAATAAGATACCTATATATATATATAAATCAAATTATAACGAAGAAATTCAAATCAAGATATTTTTCAAAACAAACCGTAGCAAAGCTACAGAATAGTATCTCCACTTCGAAACTCGAAAATGAACGTCGATGATGCGGCCGCCATCACCGAAATTATTTTCCAGCGACAAAGAGAAGAGCATTGATTTCACATTTTAAAGAATTCTTTGAAAACAATTTGTATTCGAAAATACTTTCAATAATATATACTTTAAAATTTTTAAAACCAAAATTCGAAATCACCGGAAACTAAATTCTCAAATTTCTGAATTAAATTCATTTCAAATTCCAAATCAATTTATAAACCATATTTATAAATTTATCTAGAAAAATAAATGATAATCAAATATTATCATTTCAAACAAACAATTTAATTAACCTATTAAATTTTTAGAAAATTTTACTTATACATATTTATAATATAATCATACAAATTTATTCCATTTACCAAATTTGAAAACGATATTAATTTACAAATACACTTCCTCGCTCGACTATATAAGAATAGATTTCAAAACATGTAAAGCGATTCAAATTTGATGGAAATCAAATGAAATAGAATTTTGATTCGAAAATAAGTTTGAAACAGAAGATAAGATAATTCAATTACCCCAATCGTGAGATGGATGAATTTATTTAATTCACGGGCAACCTTAACCGGGTCGTCCATAACTTCAAGAATAGATCGATGTAGAATTCCGAGGTAAATCGACATTCGATCTCAAGAGATAGAATTCAGGTATAGCAGAAGATAGATAACATCATAAACCGAGGATACAGAAATCTCCGGTAAATCGATGCCTATTATAAAGGAGTTTTGCTCCTTTACGAATCATTCGAAGATTGGCGAGACCGCCGATCTATTATAGATATCATTCAAAATGGAGTTATGTGATGTTCCGGAATTGGAAGGAGACGAATAGTGAGGGACACGAATGAAATTTGGAACCGTAGGGAACATTCCAAAATTCAAAGAAATCGAGTCGAAAGGAAGAGATTGAAACTCGAATGAGAGTGATTCTGTAAATACATTTACCCTATATGTTAAGTTTTGCCTAGAGCTACCAAAGCTCTGATACCAACTGTAATGACCCGCCATTTTGGACCATCCGCATCCATTATAAGTGTATAGATAGACACTCATGCTGGAATTGAATTGCTCAAAATACCGCGTTGTTAATTTAAATTTGGCAAAACTGAACATATACAGTAAATAAAAATCACAGATCACAGACACAGAGTAATAAGTGCAGCGGAAATAAAAGAGATAGTAGTTCATGAAGCTACTATATGAATATATAATATACATCAGAGTTTACAACAGAAGAGTAATGCGATACATCAAATACAAATCAGAATACATCACTGGAATCATCGAATACTGAAGCAGAAAAGATGGCTGGATCTTCAAGCAAAGCTCCAACTCCAAAGGTGAGTCTCGAATACTGGTACACTCAGTCTGACCCGAGCGTAAAGCAAAAACACAAGACACTCGAGTCAGGATTAACATTCTTATATTAATAAATCCAACTCAAGTGAAATAGCAATTGAAATACAAGTAACTCAAAGGATGTTTGGAATAACCATCCCTTAAGGATCCGTTAAACTATCTACTATGTAGTAGTGTACGATAAGTAGATAATGTCTATCAGTAATATAAAAAGATATCAAAATAGCGTTAAGTCATGGCCCATTCCACCCTTAACACATTTTTATTCCCAAAAGTATATACAAGACCGTAGTTTCCCCAAAACCGGAAGTCACCAGAGGGCAATCCATATACTAAAGGTACAAATCAAAATCGTAGTGGTCGCGCATAAATGGAATATAAGTTGACAAGGCACATGAGGCAATACCCAAGGTAGTGATACTACCGTTCGCCTGATCCGGACTGGTGAGAACGCAACGCCGCAGCGCCCGCAACACCGTGAAACAACACTCCCAAAATCAAGGGTGCACCAATCGACAACAAGTATAAGTAGTTCGAAGAAGTGTGTCCACTTGAGGTAGCTAATCCTCCATTGGCCCGGCACAGCTCCTGTTTTAGTCATTTCCAATTTGACACAAGTGTCAAGGCTATCCATTATCGTTCTCTTTCTTCAGTCATCATGTACATCATTCCAACCACTTCATTCTGGATCATCACTCCGCGTATAGTTATTAAAGTGGTTTCGGCTCAGATAGAGAGTATATCCATTACCGATCCCGGTCTCTTTAATAACTTTCGTAATTATTACACCGATTGGTCGTTTGTTTATTTCAAAACCAAATCAATTTCAATTTCAAATAGAATTCGTAAATCAACATTTCATTTGTCTTTCAAAACCAATTTCCAATAATTTACGCTTCAAAACTTCCAAATTATCATTTCACAATCTTATAATTCAATTTCAATTTCTATTTAACACAATCCAAATATTGATTCTAGTTCGAATATAAGTTTCATTTCGAAAACCTTTAAATTAAATCTTATTTAACATTCAAATCAATTTAAAATCATTTATCGATTTCATTCAATATTCGTTAAGTTACTATGCTATTCAAAACAATTTCCATTAAATTTCCAATTCATTAAATCCATTATTTAAATTCAACTTCCTTATTTCAAAACTTACAATTTGAATTAAATTAAATTCATCAAATCAAATCCTTTAATTTTCAAGTCTTACATTAATTTTAATAAATCACATTTTATTTCTTATTAAAGAAATTCAATTTCACTTATTTACTTACTTAAATAATTTTCCAAAACTTAATTAATAAAGAAACTCAATTTCAATTATTTATGAAGTAAAATTCACTTATTCAAAAATTCAATTTAATTTAATCATTGAATAGTTCAATCTTATTTAATTTTTAAATAATTCAAAACTTAATTATTAAATAATTTCAAAGTTTAATAATCTCAAACTTAATTATAATTTCAACTTAATTATATCATTTCAAAGTTTAATAATTTCAAACTTAATTATAATTCCAAACTTAATTATTAAATCATTTCTCAAATTAAACAACATTCTCTCATCAATTACATCGTTAATATTGTGTTTCAGATTATTAAATATTAACATTTTTCTTTCATTAAAAATTCAATTTCACTTCATTTCAAAACCATATTATTTATTCAAATAAAATCTTCGTTTATTTTTAAATTAAATTATTTGACCAATCGGGTTTTATTTAATTTCCTATCCTAGGTCAAAGTTTAATTTGGGTATTTATCATTTCAACCCGATTCCAATTCAATTCAAAATCAAAGCATAGTAAAGGGAACTTGCAGTGTGATAACTGGGATGGTGTCAAAGTAAATAAACAAGCAATAACAACAATCAATATCAATCCAATAATTAATTCAAATAATTCTGAAATAACCGTATTAATTCGCATTGTTATTTGTACGAATTAATATAATTATTTCTAGAATCTACACTATCATTTCATGTAGATTAAAGATTATTACTTTACGGTTCTTCACTTGTCATCTATTTAATTAACAGGGGTCATATTCCACTAATCAAATTTAACATATAAATCAGTTTTAAAAATTTTAACTATTCTATATCCATTTCAATTTTGCATACTATTTATCATTTAACACTAACAATTTAACGTCCAATATAAACATCAACAATCAATCAATTATCAGCCAAACTGCATTATCATCACATAAATAATTAACAGATAATGGTGTCAAATGTCACAGGTGAATTGATACAGGTAATAACATATATAACAGTGTAATTAACTAACAGCAGCATATTTCAATTGTCGTTTCAATTGAAATCAAATTTAATAAATAAAAGAACGTTAATCGTGAGTGATTGCTCACCTTTCGAGGCTAGAGAGAACAGGAGATGATGCGGATACGCACACTGATATGGACAAATTGGATTACAAATCAAAGCACGAATTCCCAAAACAAAGCTAGATGGACCCGATGTGATGATCGCAGTTGATAAATAGGAGTAGACGAAATCAGATCAGAACTGGATCGGGAAGATAATTTGAATAAGTGCACTCACATATATAACTATATACATATATATAAATCGTATTTTATATTCAAACAACTTTTAAAAATATTAGATATGTATGTATTCAAAATCCTTATTTTAAATTAAACTTATATACTTCCATATACTATACGTACTATGTCATAATCATACAAATAATGTGTATGTTTTGCAACAACAGACCTGGAACCTATATTAACTATGTGCAACAAACAGTGAATACCATTGCAACTTACATTTTTTTTAGAAATGTACTATAAAACAAAACTTCATGTATGCGACACAATTATACATATCTTATAGAAATAAAAAAAAAAAAATCATCCGGTAGACAGACACATGCAGGGTTTCTCAATCTATATACAACTACCCTTAAAATACATACATGCTACAAAATAAATAATATATGTAGTAAGATTAAATACTCAAGCTCATACTATAAGTCTGGAAGAGAAAAAAACAAAGAATCTGATATACCCAGATAATCTAAATTTTTATACAACAGATAAATATCTTGTTTTGATATAAACATATATACTGACAAAAGGTTATACATATATTCTTTTAACTTATATACACAAACAGCTGATATGACTTGAAATCAAAATGCATATATAAGATGATTTATATACTCACGTACATACATAGATTGTAGTAGAAAATAGGATACCAAAAACACACGCATCTGAACATATAAACACTGTAGCCTTACAAATATATGCTTGCAAAACATAGTTGATGCGTCTACTGAAATATAATATTTTATAAACAAATACATATAACATAGCCTTGAAATATAATCAATATTTTATAAAACAATATATCCGAACAGTTTATATATTATAGGATAATATAACTTATACCAAAACTACCATATCAGATGTATATAAATTAATATATATAAATAAACAACTTTATATAAATCAATTCATGTATAACAGACAGAAATATTCAGAAATCACTTTAAACATTTGTATATATAGTAGTATGGACCATTAAATAAACGCAAAACATACCCACGAATATAGAATATATGGGTTGCGAGCTGGACTTGCTCGGTAGAGAAGCGAAGTGGGGAAGATCTGCCGAAGTGGTGGAACGGCTCACACGGAGGAGGCGGATGTTGGCCATGTGCGCTGCTTGGTGAAGCCAGGGGAGGGTGCGGGCGAACTTTGGTCGGGAGGTTGGTGCTGCGGCAGTGATGGACGGTCTGGTTGTGAAGGGGATGGCAAACGAGATGGGATGACGTGAGAAGTATGGTCGCATGGTGCTCGGTAGAGGAGGCTTGCTACATGTGAATGGTGACCGTCAGTGGAGATATGAGAAGTGGGTGGTCGGCATGAGGTGGAGGGGAAGGCCGGTGGTTGTTTGGCGGTGGAGAGAGAGTGGGCGTTGAGCTGGATGGAAGTAGGCTTCATTGTGTGGCCATGGAAATAAGCAGGGAGGAGGAGAAGTTGTAGGTTAGAAGAGAGATGAAGGCAAATGTTTATGAGCTGGTGAGGGGTTTGACAATAAGAGAACGTGCTAATGGATAGAAAATGAATAGGTGCAAGCTAATGAGCAAACGCATGTAGGTAGAAAATGAAAGAATGCAAACAAAATTTTGAAAAGATGGAACATTGACGGTCCACGTTAAATTTTGGAATATTAAAAGTTATACTGATTTATTTCTTTAAAAGCAATGCAAAGATTAACGAAGGGCTAGGAAAGCACCAATACGTTTACAACAAGGGAAAGCAAAAGGCATGGAAACGGTACCGATATAGTTGCCGTTTTCACGGATTCTGCTGTGTACCGAATTTAAAATACAGAATTTAATATACCGTATATATCAACATGACGAAACGTTCAAAACGGCATACAGATATCAGTGGTTTGATTGAGTTATAAAAATTTCGAATTTTTCTACTGGCGGAAAATGCAAGAAAAACGCTGAAAAATAAGATCGACGGAGCCAACGATGTCCGAATTTGGAAAAACAACAAACTGACATCTTGCTCAGAAGATGGTTTAGAATTTTTCTATGTAAAAATATTTAGGTTTCGAAAACGTTTTATTTTCATTGCTTTTTAACTGATTAAATTGAAGTGAATTTACGCGTGAAATAAACTTTCATATTTTCGGACGAAAATTTACCAGTTGTTATGTTTAACTAGACGTATTCCAAATATAAATTTTTATTTCAAAATTTTATCGTTTAAAATTTCACAAAATTTCAATTAATAACGTTATTAAAACGGTTGAAATTTACGGGTCGTTAAAGAAGGTGAGTGATTCTAATTATTTTAAGATTTCTTTAAGTAATTTAAAATAATAGGGTTTCAATAGTTGTAGTTTTACTATGATTTTTGGAATAGCCTTTTCAGTAGTTTATTTACAGTTTTTAGAATTATTTTCAGTCTATTCCCTTTCAGCTATTCTTTTCAATAATTTTAGTTTATTTCTGTTAATTATAGCTTTTCTGTTTATTTATAGTTTATTTACAGTATTTTAGTTTATTTACTGTCATTTATACGTTATTTACATCTTTTTTCCTAAGCTTTGGATTTTCTACTATTTTCAGTTTTCTTTTATTCCTCCTTCTTCTTCGTGTATGGATTAGAATAGGATTAACGTGAATATGGATTAAATTGTAAGAAAACTAAAATAATGGAATATAAGATGTAAATTTCAAAGACTGTAAAATAAATGGAATTGGACTGAAATTACGCCTAATCATGACGTTAATTGGACCGAATTAAAAAGATTGGCCTAGTTATAACTTAGAATTATAACTAAAAAAAGTAAAAGATGAAAGAAGCTTATTTTCACACTTAGACCTTGGGTTAAGTTATAAGCATGATTATAACGTAGGTTATAATAAGAAAAAGAACATAATAAGGCTTATTTTAAGACTTGGGAAAAATTAATAAGCACGGATAGTAGAGAAAAATGTAAAGGCTTATTTAAATAATTTACCTAAGTTAATAAGCAAAGTTGAAAGTAGGACCTGTACCAAATAGCATTCCCTATTAGACAAAACAGTGAGCCTAGGGCACGCTTATGCTAAGAATGGTAGTAATTGATCAAATAGTAGTCCAAATCACGGGGGATTTGGATAAGGGGCGCAACTAGATATTGTTTGGATGAAGGGCCAGTACCAACAGAATTTCTCCTATTTTCTATGGACACACGGTGATCTCACGTTAGCCTGAAGTGGGATGAGGGGCACGCTTATGCTGGAGTTGGAGGTAATAAGAAGACCCAATAGGTGGAGCAAAAGGTAGCATGGGCATGGTGGCAGTTACACGTGCAACTTCCATTTGAGTGCTCAGTAATAGCTATGAGTTCCAAGCGCTTAGTATGAGTGTCTTTCGTAGACACCATTGCCTTCTATGTAGGGAGCTATATATGTCGTCTGGATCCACAGTGGTTGCTCTTTGCATCTTTCGTAGATACCATTGGCTGCTGTGTAGGAAGTTATATAGCGGCTGGTCTGCAATAAGGTCTATGGAGTAGCAGGCCGATCAAAAGGGTAGAATTAGGGTACATCCTAATTACAGGATTAGGAACTCAGCCTAACCAAAGCAGAAATCAAGGGCAAGTGCAAGCAATCAAAGTTAACATATCTTATAAATCGAGCAATATTTAACCGTACTTAATTTTAGTTTATCCCTTTCCTATCTCCTTTATTATCCTTATTTATGCTAGAACTGTTGTAGAGTCTATTACTTTTACTTTGCTTAAAGACTCTAATAATTACTATCATTCACCAGACTTTTAGTCCGACTCACTACTCTATTACCCCTTTTCCCCCCATTGGCAATCAAGGAAGAAGTTAGTATATTGTTGTTGCTTGGCAGTTTCTTGGAGGAGTTCTCTACTATGTATTTCTTTCGTTTTCAGCTTTTGTTCTTTCTATGTACTGGCTTATTATGAGGGATATTATGTACTCTGATTTTTGAGACTATGGGTTTTTGTTTCATAAGACATACTGGATTTTTAGATATGTATGTGGTATTTGGTATTTGACTTATTTATGAAGCAATCATGAAGCTTTGTTTTAATTAAGTTATTATTTTAAGTTTCCGCTGTTTTTATCTATATTTGTCTTGTGAATCTTAGTCTCTATTAGTTTTAGTTATACTTACAACGCACCACGCCTTTTAATGCGTCCTTTTGGGTATATTAAGGGGTGTGGGGTGTTTCAGAATGTAAGTGAAACTGTTGAAGATAAAGAGAATGAAAATGTAATGGTAACATATATTATAATATTATTTATTATCTTCTATTCATTTAATAATGATTGGATATATCGACTAAATTGTGTTGCCTTTAGATTATAATATGGTAATGCCTAATTTTGTGTAAATACTTAGCCAAATAAATAATATAATATTAAAAGTGTTATATGGTTTGAAGAAGTTGAGTTAATAAGTCCAGACCCATTAAGTGACTCATATTAAATACTCTTCAACTCATTCTCCCTTCCTTCGTTCTACTTCATTTAAATCGACGTTATGTCTCTTCTCAAAACCTATATTTCCAAATCAAATTGTCAAGAGAGTTATTAAGGTGATCAATTTAGGGTTTGTCATCATCCATCATCTTCCAACAACAAGCAATATATGCAAACTAGAGAGTTTGGAGTATGCCCTAGGGGTAATTATGTAATTTATTACCTATATCTAACTCTATAACCAAACTTGTTTGTAATTAAGGTGTTTAATTTAAATTAAATACTATGGTATATAGTAATATAATTAATTAATTAATTTAAGGTATATAAATAAAAAATCCTTAAATAATATATTATGTGATTGTAGTTTCAAATTGTTGTAATCGTGAGAAAATTATCACAACATAGAATATAACATTGTTTTAAATATTCTTGGTCAAGGTATTTCGAGAAAGGATATCGATACATCCATTGAGATTAGAGTGCATAAAACTCTCCAAATATTGGATGGTGTATTAATCATGGCCGGTGGGGGCATAAAAGGGTTATGTACTTGTAGTTATTGGATAACTATAGAATGGTTTGTCCAAGAGTTTCTTGTTGGTTAATGGCAATTAGGTCAAATAGGAAATCACAGGGTGACGATGTTAAACAGTTCCCTTGACTTAAGAATACCATAGATCTTCAATGTGATTACTCCACTTTAATTATAGCTAAACCATGGCATGACGATCCACTAGACGATTATAGTTTGTTCTGAACTGAAGCATTGGAGGTGAAGCACTATTCAATAGAAAATTTGTCTCTCGGTTGTATAAGGTTAGCATCATGGTCAACTTAAAGTCAAAATCTCTAAGCAGAGTAGTGCAGTTAATAATAAATATTATTATTGAACTAAAGACATTTTATGGACTAATCGAGTTGAATAAGGATGATGCTGGAATTTTTACCAAAACCAACTTCCATAAATCCTAAAATGATATAGTGTTGACAAAGAGAATATGCCTAAATAATCGTTGGTAAAGGTACCACTTAAGAAAATGCGAAATGGGATTTTACTAAAAAGATCTTTAAGCGATGAATTTAGCCAATCTGTCACTCCACTAGCTAAGATGATGTTTGAACATTAATATTTGAATTGTTCGATATTAACCTCTGCCTAAATTCACACATCTAAGCCTCACAACCGCATTTGTGAATTCTTCAAAAAACCACACGATTTAATTAACATATAAAATGTTATAAATTAATATAATTAATTAATATTTAAGAATTATTAATTTATTTGATATTTTGGGTGTTGAAAGTAATTATTTAAATATATACATAAAGTCGTATATGGACGTATTGATATATGATATCAATATGTGTTCAAATAGGTTTTAAATATAGTTAGTTACTTAATGGGCTTTTTAGAAAATTAATCCATTTAGGAGTACATCTTTGGCCGGCCATGCAAAGAAAAGAAGGTGATTTTGCTTGATTGAAAATTTATTAGGAATTAAAAGGAGAATGTTTTAAATAAAAAATATGAAAGGTTTTGTATTCTTCCATTAAAACAAATCCCTCTCATTTATTTCCTCGTTCATTTTTCTTTTCTCTCTTCCTCTCCATGGCGACAAATTCCTTGTGCCATTTCTGAAAATTGTCGACTCCAAATCAATCAAAATATCAAATAAAATAAAGAGCTATATGGTTCATCTGGCTCTTATAAATATTGGGTGTTGATTTAAGGATCTAGGAAGGGATTTCTAGATCAAAGTGTAACTTTAGCTAGATCTGAAAGGTACGTTCTAATTTTAATTATTTATTTGGATATAATAAGTTTAACATAATTTTATATATACGTCTTATTACCTCACCTTGATTAAAATTAGTTATGTAGTTTAAATAATTTGTTGAATAATTTTATTTGTTTTAATCTTGAAATCAAAATAGAAATTATATATGATTAAAATAATGTTTTGGTTATGGATTTATGTTTTTAAATTACTTATATTAATATTTTAAACATGTTATACAATCTAATCTTTTAAATGTCTATGTTTGAATGTTTTCAAAAATTGCTGATATATTATTTGATGTGATATGTGCAAATTTGGTTTTTATAATAGTTTGAATGTTTAATAGTTAAAAACAAAATTTCAATTTGGATTGAAACTTTATTATACGTATATATGTATTTTATCAGTTAATTTAAGTATACAAATGTTTGCAAATACATCGGGAAATTTTAGCATAACATGGATGTTTGTTTTTGAATCAAACGGAAAGTTTTTGATTAATCATTATGCATGTGTGTGTAAAAATATTATATTTTTACCTTTTATTGCTAAGGCATGTTTTAGAAACATTTTTTATATTATTGAATAGCTTAGAATTAAGGAAATAATATATACGTATAAATAGCGAATATATACTTGATAGAAATATATCCCGGTATCTGCACATGTATATATTGATCATATTATTATTTGTTGTTTTTGTCATTTTATTGTATCACGTCATCACTTGTATGTTAATTAAATGTCATGTTAATTAAATTTTGCTAAAGAGGAAAGGTGGAATTAATCAATGATTCTCCCTTCCATCTCTTTCTGTTTTAGATCTTGGTTTGTTTATATTATATATATATATATAACTTCCCATTTAGTACCATCCTTTAACACCTAATAATTACAATTACTTTATGTTTCACATATTTGTCACAAAATTTAAACTATAAATAATCTTTTCAAATTCCACACTTAACTAAAATAGTATTAATTAATAAGATTAAGTCAGTATTAATAAAATATGATTTTATTAGAAATAACTATGTATGGTGCATATACAGTAATTATAGATGTGTCCGACACTTAAATCATGAGGGTTTTTTCATAAGAAACACATCATTCCTTAAATTTATATCACTCAACATATATAAGATTATGAATCCTTAATATATATATATATAAGTTTTTCTCTACTGTTTGTACATTAACAGATTACTTGTATACTCTTTGGTTATTGAGCAAACTAAAGCCAGAGATGTTATATGTAGTACTATCAATATATTGTTAGACAAGATAAGCTACATGCATGTATTTATTGAGCAAATTCAAGGTATGTACATTATACTTATGCCATCGCGAATTGGTAGGGTATGAATGAGTAATCTCTTTCAAGTTGTTGGGAAAAATCAAGGTTGAGATTGAGATTAGTACAAAGACCACATATTAGAAGTTGTATATGACACAACCAATAAAGTGTTATCCGTTGCTTACAGGCCTATGATTTGTTGAGCAAACTCAAGGTCAGAATCCCAAGACAAGAGAATTCTAACATCCATTAGAGAAATATTTCTATGTTTTTCTCAAGGTTTCGAGAAACATAAAAATCTAGTGGAAGCATTATTAGAAAAATGAAATGATAACAGTTGACCCTTCTAATTAAGAACATATGTTATGTAAAGTTGAAATAATCGACATCGATAAATTTGGGCAACTAATACAAACCGATATAATGTTTATCAGTTAAAATATACAAATGTTTTGAATTAATATTGAGGTATAAATATAATATATACTTACCAGTAAATCTTTTGGCATGTTGTCACTTCTGGACCCATGCAAGACTAACTTATACAATCACTCAAACATTCGTACCTTAGTTACTTAGCTATTTATTTGCACAAAATCGTTTATTGTCTTTTATAAGTTTTGAACTCTAAAGCAATATAAGAATGTGTATTTAAATTCATAGTCAAAAACATATAATGTTATAAGGTGAATAGTCGCCTTACAAGAAATCACGATTAAGTTAGTTCATTTGAAATAAGAAAGTAAACCATAGTACGAGATCATGTATTCAATTCAGTAGATTGCATAAGGATCTTGTCATGTTAGATGTAGCTGTAGACCTAGAGCTACAAGATGGACCTAAGAATTCGATCACTAAAGTGCGACCAGTTTACATTGGTTCATTCGAATTGAGCAAGTAAACCATAGTACGGGATCGTATATTCAATATGATTGATTACGGTAAGCATCTTCTCATGTTAGATATAGCATTAGACCTAGAGCTACAAGAAGGATCTAAGAATTCAATGACCGGAGTGATAGTTTGATCATATTACATAAAGTGCAACATATTCAATATCCTTAAATGTTAAGGATAAGCGAATGCGATTTTGTAAAGAATTTGATGCGGTTTTGTACTAAGATTTTTCCTTTGAATTGTTAGACCATTTAGAGAGGATAACGAATGCATGAGAGTAGATGTAACTTAGGAACAACTAGGATGAATAGAGTTAATGGTCATCTCTGCTTCATGAAGAGACATATGAAACGAGAATTGTATAAAGCACCAGTAGATACTTAATTTGGAATAAAATGTGATTTCTATTTCAAATATGATTTTATTATGGAAAATTGAATTCTATGAAAGTTCTTTCTTTGAGTTTAGGATATTTAATCCAAACTCTCGACTATAAACTAGTTATAATGGATGGAAAAAATCTCATAATAAGCGATTGAATGAAATTTCATATTTCATGAGCTATTATTGTAATGACAGAAATAGTGAGTGCATTCCATATGACACTTAGTAGTAATTGCATCAAATTATGGAAGATTGTCTTTGTATATGTTATCAAGTATAATTTATGAAATAATAATGGTTTTTCAGTACCGACTGATAATAATACAGTTTTATTTTAATACAAATATTATAAATATTCATTATAAGATAAATTTATGGTATCTGTTTTCATATAAACATGATGCGTATGTTAGTCCTTGAGATGATGGTTTTGATGACAACAACCTTAGAATAAGATTATAAAATATAAATACTAACATTATAGTTTAGATATATATGTATATGTAGGATTTAACCATGCAGGTATCAAGAATGAAGACTGTACAGTATAGAGATACAAGACTAATGAATTTAAAGATCAAAGATATCAAGATTGAAGACTCATGAGTATCAATAAATCAAGTTATCAAGAGTTCAAGATTTTAATAATACAAGATAAGTATTGAGTCTAGAATTATGTTAAAACTTCATAATAGCACTGAAATCTTCACTCCATATTTCATTTGGGATGGAACCCATTTCTACCATTTTAGTGGCTTACAAACCCACGAAAAGTAGCTTACAAACCTACGACAAGTGGCTTACAAACCCACGAACATCCTGGTTTTGTACAAGTTCTCGAGTCCTGATGTGATGAGATATTCAGCAGGAAGAAGCTTGCAAAACTACTTCAAAATGATTTTCAAAACTGCTTTTCAAAATGTTTTAGCCTTAAAAATTATCTTTTCAAATGATTTTCAAAAAGATGTTTTAGCCTTAAAATATTCTTTGATTTTGTTTTTAAATAAACTCTTGTTTTAAACTTCGTTTGTTTTAAACTATCTTTTAATTATAATATATTTATACTTAGATTTAAATATAAAATTATAGTAAAATTATATATATATTATTCTCTATATTTACTTATGTATTTTAACTATAGTTAAGTATATTTATAAAGTTTAAAATATTTTTAATATAAGATAGAAGTAATTTTCAAAGAAAAACAAATCACCAAAATTTCCTTTGGGATGTCGACATACCCAAGATACCCATGTCGACATAGTGGCAGTTGGTTTCAAAAATTTGAATTTCAAAAGAAGTGTCTATTCGCCATAACCTTTCACGAATAGACATGGCTGTTGTTCTTCCATAAATAGGGGATGTTTTCAACGAATTTTTAACAATATTTTTCTGGTTTTCACTCCTCTTCTTCTTCCACATTTCTTTATATATTCTTACCATTACTCTGCCGAAATCATCATTGAATTTAACTAGGTCATTTCTGGTTTGATTCTCTATCACTATCTCAACAAGATCCCAGTGCTATTCAGAGTTATAGGCTTCTTTGTAATCAATCAAGTGAGAAAAGGTGTGATTGTAGCCTTGGAAATCAATCAAGTGAGAAAAGGTGTGATTGTAGCCTAGGAAATCAATTGGGTGAACTTGTTGCCCGGGAAATCAAGTATCTCTACCCAGAGGATTGTGAATCTGGAGTGGTGTACCTCGTGGCCTTGAAATCGAGGGTTGTAATTTTAAAGATTGCTTTTGAAAGGAAATCCGTACTTGTGTGCGGGACTGGATGTAGGGTAACTCCGAACAAGTATAAAATCCGGTGTGCTCTTTCCTTTACCGCTTTTACTTTATATTTGCATCTGTGTTTGAATCTGTGATCATATCTGTGTCTGAATATTGTATACATTTGTGTTCAAATTAGTATAAACTCGAAAAGAATTAGTAATTCCTTAAAACACTATTCATCCCCTCTAGTGTTTATACTAGCCTTAAGATCCATAATCCGCATTTCTCACATTTGGTACCGGAGCAAGGTTTTCAAAGTTTCATAATCTGAATTTTGAAAAGTTTTCAAAATGGCTACCAACACTGGTACTATTAATAACATTAGTTCTATTACTACTGGTACTAGTTCATTTGTAGAAGGTCAGTCTACTGCCAGACCACCACTTTTTAATGGCAGTAACTATGCATACTGAGCATGTAGGATGAAAATATATTTACAATCTGTAAGTCTAGACACTTGGAATATCACACAGAATGAATATTCTGAACCCACAACTAATTTTGCACAGTGGACCACTGAGCAAAAGACTGTTGTAGAATAATTCTAAAGCAATGAATATTTTATTTTGTTCACTTGATAGGAATGAATATAATAGAGTGTCAGTTTGTAAGTCTGCATATGAAATCTGGAAAACTTTGCAAGTTATTCACGAAAGAACAAGCAAAGTTAAACGGACCAAAATTTCCATGCTCACAAATCAGTTTCAATTATTTAAAATGAATTCTAATGAGTCTATTTCAGATATGTATAGTAGATTTCAGGATATTGTGCATTCTCTAATATCCTTGGGAAAGGGATTTTCCAAAGAAGATCAAGTCAGAAAAATCTTAAATTCTCTTACTCCAGAATGGGATCAAAAGACACTTGCAATCGAAGAGGCAAATAACATCAGTACCTTAAAGATAGAAGAATTAATTGGAAATCTAATGTCATTTGAAGTCCAAATGATCGGGAGAAGAGAAAGCAAAGCATCTGAAAAGAAATCAATTGCATTCAATGCATTAACCGATGGATTAGACTCAAACATCGATAATGATGAAGAGATAGCCTTTATGACCAAGAATTTTCATTTCTGAAATACAGAAAGATGAATAATCTCAAGAGAAACAACTATAAGAATGCAGGAAATCAGAATGTAGTGCCAAACAATATCAAATACTTCAACTGTGACGAATCAGGCCATATCAAAAGAGACTGTCCGTATCCAGATAAGCAAAACCTTCCTATAAACAATGGTTCCATAAAGAAACGAAAACGTGCTTTTACTACTACTCTAGATGACTCGGACTCGTCTTCAAGCGATGATGATCAAAAGACAGATAATTCAAATATGTGTTTCACGGTAGTTCACGACTCCAACGAATTCAGAGAAATGGACTCAGAAAAAGGTACACATTTACAATACAATTGGTTGAAATTGCATGCTTAGAATTGATTGCTTAATTCATTGATTTTGAATTGGTGTGTTGTTTGAAATTTAAAATTTTTATTTTTTATTATTATCTTATATTTTCTATTAGTATCATGGAATATACTAATAATATTCCAGATATATATAGACATTAAAAATAATAAGAATATATATACTAGAATTCTTATGAAAAATAAATTATAGAAATTCAAAAACACATGTCGACATGGTCCCTACCATGATGTCGACATGGGTACAGAATTTGAAATTCAAAATTTGAATTAAAATGGTTGAATTTCCCTCCACCTTTTCACTTCATTCAATTCTCTGAAAAGGCATCTTTTGACCAGAGAATATGTCCTTTGAGAATCTATTTATTCACTATCTTTTATCACATCTTTTCACTTTCATTTTCAAATTCAAACTCTCTCTTCAAAACTTCAAGCTCTCTACTCTCTACTCTAATGGCTTCTTCAAGCAACCCTTCCACCATGAGAATTTCCAGAAAGATAAAAGAGAAACTCTTCAATGATCCGGAGGCCATAAAAGCATACATCAATTATGCTAACTATGAAAAGTCCATCCTGGAAAGTTTGCTTTATTTCAAGATTTTTCTACTTATGAAATTAATTTCTCCTTTTGCAAATAATCATGTTCTCAGTCTTATTGATGCTTCTCAAAAAGATTTTGTTTGCTATCCAAATCTTGTTAATTTTTTTTACGCAAATCTTAATCGAGGATTTTATAATGGAAACGATGATGAAATTTGGAGTAGTGTCAAAGGCACTAGAATCGTTTTAAATTGTGATCTTTTGGGTACCATTCTCAATTGCAAGAATACGGGAATGGATCTTTCTAGTTTTAATATTGATGAAAATGATCGTGAGACGTTTCATCATATTTTTGAAGGAAATGATAATTTTGAATTCAAAAATCGAAACTTTAGACCAAAAGCTAGAATTTTCAATCTTCTTTTACAACATACTTTGACCCCAAGATCCGGGAATTTTAACAATCCTACTTCAAAAGTTTGCAAAGCACTTTTAGCTATTTTTGGAAATTATGATGTTAATTGGGCGCAAGTTATTTTGGATGAACTTCGTCCCAAAAATCTTGAAATGGGTGAGAATACTTTGTATCATGGAATCTATCTCACTCGGATTTTTAACTATTTTGGAGTAGATTTCAAAGGATAAGAATTTGTTTCAAGAAAGGTTTTCAATCACTCAAATATTTCTCTTATGAAAATTCTATTTGTTTTTCAACCGTATGAGACTCTTGCCGAAAAGGAAGAGCGTTTGGCTCATGAAGAGATGGAAGAGGAGGAAGAGGAAGAAGAAGAAAGGGATGAAATGGAAATAGTAGAAGAAGAAGAAGGTGAAACATCCTTGGAAAGTATTGACTATCCTCCTAATCCAACCAACAGAACTCTTCTCAATAACCAAAAGACCATTGTTAAGAATCATTGGATTCTTAAACGATCCGTTAGTAAGAAGTTTGATAAAATTTCATCCAAGATGAACAAGTTTATTTCCAAAGTAAGAAAGAAGCTTGGATTATCTTCATCATCCTCTAACTAGTTCTATCTTTTCATTTCATGTTGTATTAGTTTAGTTTGTTTGAATGTTCATGTAGTTCTTTATGATTAATCATTGTATCACTCTATTAAGCAATGAAATTGAATTCCTTTTTCTGTTATCTAGCTTATCTTATCTCCATAATAAATGTTAGTATATTATATAAATATATATATACACAATTATTCACAAAATCAAAATAAGCCATCAAAATTCACTGCACCATGTCGACACCCCCCTATGAACATGTCGACATGTACTGGTCAGAAATGACATTTCATTTTAAATTTGAATAACTACCTTATGTCTATTCATTTCAAACGAATTTCTACACCTATAAATACCTATTTCTTCCAGAATTCATCACTCAATATTATTTCTTATCTACTTTGTCTATCATTCTTCTCTCAAACTAAAAAAATGGCCAATCCAATTCATAATTTAACCGAAAATCTTGAAGAAACTCTTAATTCTTTCAAGAATATTCTTTCGTTCATTCTTCGTAACCAGCGACACTTAGAGTTGAGTCAAATGCAGATGATCAAGGAGCAAGAAAGGCATTTCGATGCAATACGATGGATGATTTCCTCCCCGCACAAGGATGATAACGAAGCACATCCTCCAGTCTCTCTCACCAATGACAATGAAAATTGGGATGCCATTAAAGCAGACCCTATTTTTGGAAAAGAAGGATGGGTGGAAGTTCCTCGTAATGTTTGATTTGATTGCTTTGTTTGATTTGAATTGTTTGCTTTGATTGATTTGATTTCATTTGTTTTGATTTGATTTGATATGGATTGATATTTGGTGTGGATTGATATTTGTTGTACAAAACATATATACATATGCATTGATATCTATATGATCTTTGATTAATTATCATGTTTATCAATATAATTATCTCTTAATCTATATATTATATACTCCATTGTATAGTTTATTAATGCAGGTACTTTAGTACAAGAATGCGTGGGAGTTATATAGTTTGGAGTTAGTTTTTGTTGACGACAAAGGGGGAGAAGTATAAAATATAGGATAGTTAGGCACATATTAAGGGGGAGATATTAGTTTTAGGGGGAGTCAATAGGATATAAATAATATTTATAAATAAAGGTTGTCATCATCAAAAATGGGGAGATTGTTAGTCCTTGAGATGATGGTTTTGATGACAACAACCTTAGAATAAGATTATAAAATATAAATACTAACATTATAGTTTAGATATATATGTATATGCAGGATTTAACCATGCAGGTATTAAGAATGAAGACTGTACATTATAGAGATACAAGACTGATGAATTTAAAGATCAAAGATATCAAGATTGAAGACTCATGAGTATCAAGAAATCAAGTTATCAAGAGTTCAAGATTTTAATAATACAAGATAAGTATTGAGTCTAGAATTATGTTAAAACTTCATAATAGCACTGAAATCTTCACTCCATATTTCATTTGGGATGGAACCCATTTCTAATTTTTTAGTGGCTTACAAACCCATGACAAGTAGCTTACAAACCTACGACAAGTGGCTTACAAATCCACGAACATCCTGGTTTTGTACAAGTTCTCGAGTCCTGATGTGATGAGATATTCAGCAGGAAGAAGCTTGCAAAACTACTTCAAAATGATTTTCAAAACTACTTTTCAAAATGTTTTAGCCTTAAAAATTATCTTTTCAAATGATTTTTAAAAAGATGTTTTAGCCTTAAAATATTCTTTGATTTTGTTTTTAAATAAACTCTTGTTTTAAACTTCGTTTGTTTTAAACTATCTTTTAATTATAATATATTTATACTTAGATTTAAATATAAAATTATAGTAAAATTATATATATATTATTCTCTATATTTACTTATGTATTTTAACTATAGTTAAGTATATTTATAAAGTTTAAAATATTTTTAATATAAGATAGAAGTAATTTTCAAAGAAAAACAAATCACCAAAATTTCCTTTGGGATGTCGACATACCCAAGATACCTATGTCGACATAGTGGCAGTTGGTTTCAAAAATTTGAATTTCAAAAGAAGTGCCTATTCGCCATAAACTTTCATGAATAGACATGGCTGTTGTTCTTCCATAAATAGGGGATGTTTTCAACGAATTTTTAACAATATTTTTCTGGTTTTCACTCCTCTTCTTCTTCCATATTTCTTTATATATATTCTTACCATTACTCTGCCGAAATCATCATTGAATTTAACTAGATCATTTCTGGTTTGATTCTCTATCACTATCTCAACAAGATCCCAGTGCTATTCAGAGTTATAGGCTTCTTTGTAATCAATCAAGTGAGAAAAGGTGTGATTGTAGCCTTGGAAATCAATCAAGTGAGAAAAGGTGTGATTGTAGCCTAGGAAATCAATTGGGTGAACTTGTTGCCCGGGAAATCAAGTATCTCTACCCAGAGGATTGTGAATCTGGAGTGGTGTACCTCGTGGCCTTGAAATCGAGGGTTGTAATTTTAAAGATTGCTTTTGAAAGGAAATCCGTACTTGTGTGCGGGACTGGATGTAGGGTAACTCCGAACAAGTATAAAATCCGGTGTGCTCTTTCCTTTACCGATTTTACTTTATATTTGCATCTGTGTTTGAATCTGTGATCATATCTGTGTCTGAATACTGTATACATTTGTGTTCAAATTAGTATAAACTCGAAAAGAATTAGTAATTCCTTAAAACACTATTCACCCCCTCTGGTGTTTATACTAGCCTTAAGATCCATAATCCGCATTTCTCACATTTGTTATCGGAGCAAGGTTTTCAAAGTTTCATAATCTGAATTTTGAAAAGTTTTCAAAATGGCTACCAACACTGGTACTATTAATAACATTAGTTCTATTACTACTGGTACTAGTTCATTTGTAGAAGGTCAGTCTACTGCCAGACCACCACTTTTTAATGGCAGTAACTATGCATACTGGGCATGTAGGATGAAAATATATTTACAATCTGTAAGTCTAGACACTTGGAATATCACACAGAATGAATATTCTGAACCCACAACTAATTTTGCACAGTGGACCACTGAGCAAAAGACTGTTGCACAGAATAATTCTAAAGCAATGAATATTTTATTTTGTTCACTTGATAGGAATGAATTTAATAGAGTGTCAGTTTGTAAGTCTGCATATGAAATCTGGAAAACTTTGCAAGTTATTCACGAAAGAACAAGCAAAGTTAAACGGACCAAAATTTCCATGCTCACAAATCAGTTTCAATTATTTAAAATGAATTCTAATGAGTCTATTTCAGATATGTATAGTAGATTTCAGGATATTGTGCATTCTCTAATATCCTTGGGAAAGGGATTTTCCAAAGAAGATCAAGTCAGAAAAATCTTAAATTCTCTCACTCCAGAATGGGATCAAAAGACACTTGCAATCGAAGAGGCAAATAACATCAGTACCTTAAAGATAGAAGAATTAATTGGAAATCTAATGTCGTTTGAAGTCCAAATGATCGGGAGAAGAGAAAGCAAAGCATCTGAAAAGAAATCAATGGCATTCAATGCATTAACCGATGGATTAGACTCAAACATCGATAGTGATGAAGAGATAGCCTTTATGACCAAGAATTTTCATTTCTGAAATACAGAAAGATGAATAATCTCAAGAGAAACAACTATAAGAATGAAGGAAATCAGAATGTAGTGCCAAACAATATCAAAAACTTCAACTGTGACGAATCAGGCCATATCAAAAGAGACTGTCCGTATCCAGATAAGCAAAACCTTCCTATAAACAATGGTTCCATAAAGAAACGAAAACGTGCTTTTACTACTACTCTAGATGACTCGGACTCGTCTTCAAGCGATGATGATCAAAAGACAGATAATTCAAATATGTGTTTCATGGCAGTTCACGACTCCAACGAATTCAGAGAAATGGACTCAGAAAAAGGTACACATTTACAATACAATTGGTTGAAATTGCATGATTAGAATTGATTGCTTAATTCATTGATTTTGAATTGGTGTGTTGTTTGAAATTTAAATTTTTTATTTTTTATTATTATCTTATTTTTTCTATTAGTATCATGGAATATACTAATAATATTCCAGATATATATAGACATTAAAAATAATAAGAATATATATACTAGAATTCTTATGAAAAATAAATTATAGAAATTCAAAAACACATGTCTACATGGTCCCTACCATGATGTCGACATGGGTACAGAATTTGAAATTCAAAATTTGAATTAAAATGGTTGAATTTCCCTCCACCTTTTCACTTCATTCAATTCTCTGAAAAGGCATCTTTTGACCAGAGAATATGTCCTTTGAGAATCTATTTATTCACTATCTTTTATCACATCTTTTCAGTTTCATTTTCAAATTCAAACTCTCTCTTCAAAACTTCAAGCTCTCTACTCTCTACTCTAATGGCTTCTTCAAGCAACCCTTCCACCATGAGAATTTCCAGAAAGATAAAAGAGAAACTCTTCAATGATCCGGAGGCCATAAAAGCATACATCAATTATGCTAACTATGAAAAGTCCATCCCGGAAAGTTTGCTTTATTTCAAGATTTTCTACTTATGAAATTAATTTCTCCTTTTGCAAATAATCATGTTCTCGGTCTTATTGATGCTTCTCAAAAAGATTTTGTTTGCTATCCAAATCTTGTTAATTTTTTTTACGCAAATCTTAATCGAGGATTTTATAATGGAAACGATGATGAAATTTGGAGTAGTGTCAAAGGCACTAGAATCGTTTTAAATTGTGATCTTTTGGGTACCATTCTCAATTGTAAGAATACGGGAATGGATCTTTCTAGTTTTAATTGATGAAAATGATCGTGAGACGTTTCATCATATTTTTGAAGGAAATGATAATTTTGAATTCAAAAATCGAAACTTTAGACCAAAAGCTAGAATTTTCAATCTTCTTTTACAACATACTTTGACCCCAAGATCCGGGAATTTTAACAATCCTACTTCAAAAGTTTGCAAAGCACTTTTTGCTATTTTAGGAAATTATGATGTTAATTGGGCGCAAGTTATTTTGGATGAACTTCGTCCCAAAAATCTTGAAATGGGTGAGAATACTTTGTATCATGGAATCTATCTCACTCGGATTTTTAACTATTTTGGAGTAGATTTCAAAGGATAAGAATTTGTTTCAAGAAAGGTTTTCAATCACTCAAATATTTCTCTTATGAAAATTCTATTTGTTTTTCAACCGTATGAGACTCTTGCCGAAAAGGAAGAGCGTTTGGCTCATGAAGAGATGGAAGAGGAGGAAGAGGAAGAAGAAGAAGAAAGGGATGAAATGGAAATAGTAGAAGAAGAAGAAGGTGAAACATCCTTGGAAAGTATTGAGTATCCTCCTAATCCAACCAACAGAACTCTTCTCAATAACCAAAAGACCATTGTTAAGAATCATTGGATTCTTAAACGATCCGTTAGTAAGAAGTTGGATAAAATTTCATCCAAGATGAACAAGTTTATTTCCAAAGTAAGAAAGAAGCTTGGATTATCTTCATCATCCTCTAACTAGTTCTATCTTTTCATTTCATGTTGTATTAGTTTAGTTTGTTTGAATGTTCATGTAGTTCTTTATGATTAATCATTGTATCACTCTATTAAGCAATGAAATTGAATTCCTTTTTCTGTTATCTAGCTTATCTTATCTCCAGAATAAATGTTAGTATATTATATAAATATATATATACACAATTATTCACAAAATCAAAATAAGCCATCAAAATTCACTGCACCATGTCGACACCCCCCCTATGACCATGTCGACATGTACTGGTCAGAAATGACATTTCATTTTAAATTTGAATAACTACCTTATGTCTATTCATTTCAAACGAATTTCTACACCTATAAATACCTATTTCTTCCAGAATTCATCACTCAATATTATTTCTTATCTACTTTGTCTATCATTCTTCTCCCAAACTAAAAAAATGGCCAATCCAATTCATAATTTAACCGAAAATCTTGAAGAAACTCTTAATTCTTTCAAGAATATTCTTTCGTTCATTCTTCGTAACCAGCGACACTTAGAGTTGAGTCAAATGCAGATGATCAAGGAGCAAGAAAGGCATTTCGATGCAATACGATGGATGATTTCCTCCCCGCACAAGGATGATAACGAAGCACATCCTCCAGTCTCTCTCACCAATGACAATGAAAATTGGGATGCCATTAAAGCAGACCCTATTTTTGGAGAAGAAGGATGGGTGGAAGTTCCTCGTAATGTTTGATTTGATTGCTTTGTTTGATTTGAATTGTTTTCTTTGATTGATTTGATTTCATTTGTTTTGATTTGATTTGATATGGATTGATATTTGGTGTGGATTGATATTTGTTGTACAAAACATATATACATATGCATTGATATCTATATGATCTTTGATTAATTATCATGTTTATCAATATAATTATCTCTTAATCTATATATTATATACTCCATTGTATAGTTTATTAATGCAGGTACTTTAGTACAAGAATGCGGGGGAGTTATATAGTTTGGAGTTAGTTTTTGTTGACGACAAAGGGGGAGAAGTATAAAATATAGGATAGTTAGGCACAGATTAAGGGGGAGTTATTAGTTTTAGGGGGAGTCAATAGGATATAAATAATATTTTATAAATAAAGGTTGTCATCATCAAAAAGGGGGAGATTGTTAGTCCTTGAGATGATGGTTTTGATGACAACAACCTTAGAATAAGATTATAAAATATAAATACTAACATTATAGTTTAGATATATATGTATATGCAGGATTTAACCATGCAGGTATCAAGAATGAAGACTGTACATTATAGAGATACAAGACTGATGAATTTAAAGATCAAAGATATCAAGATTGAAGACTCATGAGTATCAAGAAATCAAGTTATCAAGAGTTCAAGATTTTAATAATACAAGATAAGTATTGAGTCTAGAATTATGTTAAAACTTCATAATAGCACTGAAATCTTCACTCCATATTTCATTTGGGATGGAACCCATTTCTAATTTTTTAGTGGCTTACAAACCCACGACAAGTAGCTTACAAACCTACGACAAGTGGCTTACAAACCCATGAACATCCTGGTTTTGTACAAGTTCTCGAGTCTTGATGTGATGAGATATTCAACAGGAAGAAGCTTGCAAAACTACTTCAAAATGATTTTCAAAACTGCTTTTCAAAATGTTTTAGCCTTAAAAATTATCTTTTCAAAAAGATGTTTCAGCCTTAAAATATTCTTTGATTTTGTTTTTAAATAAACTCTTGTTTTAAACTTCGTTTGTTTTAAACTATCTTTTAATTATAATATATTTATACTTAGATTTAAATATAAAATTATAGTAAAATTGTATATATATATTATTCTCTATATTTACTTATGTATTTTAACTATAGTTAAGTATATTTATAAAGTTTAAAATATTTTTAATATAAGATAGAAGTAATTTTCGAAGAAAAACAAATCACCAAAATTTCCTTTGGGATGTCGACATACCCAAGATACCTATGTCGACATAGTGGAAGTTGGTTTCAAAAATTTGAATTTCAAAAGAAGTGTCTATTCGCCATAACCTTTCACGAATAGACATGGCTGTTGTTCTTCCATAAATAGGGGATGTTTTCAACGAATTTTTAACAATATTTTTCTGGTTTTCACTCCTCTTCTTCTTCCACATTTCTTTATATATATTCTTACCATTACTCTGCCGAAATCATCATTGAATTTAACTAGATCATTTCTGGTTTGATTCTCTATCACTATCTCAACAAGATCCCAGTGCTATTCAGAGTTATAGGCTTCTTTGTAATCAATCAAGTGAGAAAAGGTGTGATTGTAGCCTTGGAAATCAATCAAGTGAGAAAAGGTGTGATTGTAGCCTAGGAAATCAATTGGGTGAACTTGTTGCCCGGGAAATCAAGTATCTCTACCCAGAGGATTGTGAATCTGGAGTGGTGTACCTCGTGGCCTTGAAATCGAGGGTTGTAATTTTAAAGATTGCTTTTGAAAGGAAATCCGTACTTGTGTGCGGGACTGGATGTAGGGTAACTCCGAACAAGTATAAAATCCGGTGTGTTCTTTCCTTTACCGCTTTTACTTTATATTTGCATCTGTGTTTGAATCTGTGATCATATCTGTGTCTGAATATTGTATACATTTGTGTTCAAATTAGTATAAACTCGAAAAGAATTAGTAATTCCTTAAAACACTATTCACCCCCTCTAGTGTTTATACTAGCCTTAAGATCCATAATCCGCATTTCTCACATTTGGTATCGGAGCAAGGTTTTCAAAGTTCCATAATCTGAATTTTGAAAAGTTTTCAAAATGGCTAACAACACTGGTACTATTAATAACATTAGTTCTATTACTACTGGTACTAGTTCATTTGTAGAAGGTCAGTCTACTGCCAGACCACCACTTTTTAATGGCAGTAACTATGCATACTGAGCATGTAGGATGAAAATATATTTACAATCTGTAAGTCTAGACACTTGGAATATCACACAGAATGAATATTCTGAACCCACAACTAATTTTGCACAGTGGACCACTGAGCAAAAGACTGTTGTAGAATAATTCTAAAGCAATGAATATTTTATTTTGTTCACTTGATAGGAATGAATATAATAGAGTGTCAGTTTGTAAGTCTGCATATGAAATCTGGAAAACTTTGCAAGTTATTCACGAAAGAACAAGCAAAGTTAAACGGACCAAAATTTCCATGCTCACAAATCAATTTCAATTATTTAAAATGAATTCTAATGAGTCTATTTCAGATATGTATAGTAGATTTCAGGATATTGTGCATTCTCTAATATCCTTGGGAAAGGGATTTTCCAAAGAAGATCAAGTCAGAAAAATCTTAAATTCTCTTACTCCAGAATGGGATCAAAAGACACTTGCAATCGAAGAGGCAAATAACATCAGTACCTTAAAGATAGAAGAATTAATTGGAAATCTAATGTCGTTTGAAGTCCAAATGATCGGGAGAAGAGAAAGTAAAGCATCTGAAAAGAAATCAATGGCATTCAATGCATTAACCGATGGATTAGACTCAAACATCGATAATGATGAAGAGATAGCCTTTATGACCAAGAATTTTCATTTCTGAAATACAGAAAGATGAATAATCTCAAGAGAAACAACTATAAGAATGCAGGAAATCAGAATGTAGTGCCAAACAATATCAAATACTTCAACTGTGACGAATCAGGCCATATCAAAAGTGACTGTCCGTATCCAGATAAGCAAAACCTTCCTATAAACAATGGTTCCATAAAGAAACGAAAACGTGCTTTTACTACTACTCTAGATGACTCGGACTCGTCTTCAAGCGATGATGATCAAAAGATAGATAATTCAAATATGTGTTTCACGGTAGTTCACGACTCCAACGAATTCAGAGAAATGGACTCAGAAAAAGGTACACATTTACAATACAATTGGTTGAAATTGCATGCTTAGAATTGATTGCTTAATTCATTGATTTTGAATTGGTGTGTTGTTTGTAATTTAAAATTTTTATTTTTTATTATTATCTTATTTTTTCTATTAGTATCATGGAATATACTAATAATATTCCAGATATATATAGACATTAAAAATAATAAGAATATATATACTAGAATTCTTATGAAAAATAAATTATAGAAATTCAAAAACACATGTCGACATGGTCCCTACCATGATGTCGACATGGGTACGGAATTTGAAATTCAAAATTTGAATTAAAATGGTTGAATTTCCCTCCACCTTTTCACTTCATTCAATTCTCTAAAAAAGCATCTTTTGACCAGAGAATATGTCCTTTGAGAATCTATTTATTCACTATCTTTTATCACATCTTTTCACTTTCATTTTCAAATTCAAACTCTCTCTTCAAAACTTCAAGCTCTCTACTCTCTACTCTAATGGCTTCTTCAAGCAACCCTTCCACCATGAGAATTTCCAGAAAGATAAAAGAGAAACTCTTCAATGATCTGGAGGCCATAAAAGCATACATCAATTATGCTAACTATGAAAAGTCCATCCCGGAAAGTTTGCTTTATTTCAAGATTTTTCTACTTATGAAATTAATTTCTCCTTTTGCAAATAATCATGTTCTCCGTCTTATTGATGCTTCTCAAAATGATTTTGTTTGCTATCCAAATCTTGTTAATTTTGTTACGCAAATCTTAATCGAGGATTTTATAATGGAAACGATGATGAAATTTGGAGTAGTGTCAAAGGCACTAGAATCGTTTTAAATTGTGATCTTTTGGGTACCATTCTCAATTGTAAGAATACGGGAATGGATCTTTCTAGTTTTAATATTGATGAAAATGATCGTGAGACATTTCATCATATTTTTGAAGGAAATGATAATTTTGAATTCAAAAATCGAAACTTTAGACCAAAAGCTAGAATTTTCAATCTTCTTTTACAACATACTTTGACCCCAAGATCCGGGAATTTTAACAATCCTACTTCAAAAGTTTGCAAAGCACTTTTTGCTATTTTTGGAAATTATGATGTTAATTGGGCGCAAGTTATTTTGGATGTACTTCGTCCCAAAATCTTGAAATGGGTGAGAATACTTTGTATCATGGAATCTATCTCACTCGGATTTTTAACTATTTTGGAGTAGATTTCAAAGGATAAGAATTTGTTTCAAGAAAGGTTTTCAATCACTCAAATATTTCTCTTATGAAAATTCTATTTGTTTTTCAACCGTATGAGACTCTTGCCGAAAAGGAAGAGCGTTTGGCTCATGAAGAGATGGAAGAGGAGGAAGAGGAAGAAGAAGAAGAAAGGGATGAAATGGAAATAGTAGAAGAAGAAGAAGGTGAAACATCCTTGGAAAGTAGTGACTATCCTCCTAATCCAACCAACAGAACTCTTCTCAATAACCAAAAGACCATTGTTAAGAATCATTGGATTCTTAAACGATCCGTTAGTAAGAAGTTGGATAAAATTTCATCCAAGATGAACAAGTTTATTTCCAAAGTAAGAAAGAAGCTTGGATTATCTTCATCATCCTCTAACTAGTTCTATCTTTTCATTTCATGTTGTATTAGTTTAGTTTGTTTGAATGTTCATGTAGTTCTTTATGATTAATCATTGTATCACTCTATTAAGCAATGAAATTGAATTCCTTTTTCTGTTATCTAGCTTATCTTATCTCCAGAATAAATGTTAGTATATTATATAAATATATATATACACAATTATTCACAAAATCAAAATAAGCCATCAAAATTCACTGCACCATGTCGACACCCCCCCTATGACCATGTCGACATGTACTGGTCAGAAATGACATTTCATTTTAAATTTGAATAACTACCTTATGTCTATTCATTTCAAACGAATTTCTACACCTATAAATAACTATTTCTTCCAGAATTCATCACTCAATATTATTTCTTATCTACTTTGTCTATCATTCTTCTCTCAAACTAAAAAAATGGCCAATCTAATTCATAATTTAACCGAAAATCTTGAAGAAACTCTTAATTCTTTCAAGAATATTCTTTCGTTCATTCTTCGTAACCAGCGACACTTAAAGTTGAGTCAAATGCAGATGATCAAGGAGCAAGAAAGGCATTTCGATGCAATACGATGGATGATTTCCTCCCCGCACAAGGATGATAACGAAGCACATCCTCCAGTCTCTCTCACCAATGACAATGAAAATTGGGATGCCATTAAAGCAGACCCTATTTTTGGAGAAGAAGGATGGGTGGAAGTTCCTCGTAATGTTTGATTTGATTGCTTTGTTTGATTTGAATTGTTGGCTTTGATTGATTTGATTTCATTTGTTTTGATTTGATTTAATATGGATTGATATTTGGTGTGGATTGATATTTGTTGTACAAAACATATATACATATGCATTGATATCTATATGATCTTTGATTAATTATCATGTTTATCAATATAATTATCTCTTAATCTATATATTATATACTCCATTGTATAGTTTATTAATGCAGGTACTTTAGTATAATAATGAGGGGGAGTTATATAGTTTGGAGTTAGTTTTTGTTGATGACAAAGGGGGAGAATTATAAAATATAGGATAGTTAGGCACAGATTAAGGGGGAGTTATTAGTTTTAGGGGGAGTCAATAGGATATAAATAATATTTTATAAATAAAGGTTGTTATCATCAAAAAGGGGGAGATTGTTAGTCCTTGAGATGATGGTTTTGATGTCAATAACCTTAGAATAAGATTATAAAATATAAATACTAACATTATAGTTTAGATATATATATATATGTGTATATTCAGGATTTAACCATGCAGGTATCAAGAATAAAGACTGTACAGTATAGAGATACAAGACTGATGAATTTAAAGATCAAAGATATCAAGATTGAAGACTCATGAGTATCAAGAAATCAAGTTATTAAGAGTTCAAGATTTTAATAATACAAGATAAGTATTGAGTCTAGAATTATGTTAAAACTTCATAATAGCATTGAAATCTTCACTCCATATTTCATTTGAGATGGAACCCATTTCTACCTTTTTAGTGGCTTACAAACCCACGACAAGTAGCTTACAAACCTATGACAAGTGGCTTACAAACCCACGAACATCCTGGTTTTGTACAAGTTCTCTAGTCCTGATGTGATGAGATATTCAGCAAGAAGAAGCTTCCAAAACTACTTCAAAATGATTTTCAAAACTGCTTTTCAAAATGTTTTAGCCTTAAAAATTATCTTTTCAAATGATTTTCAAAAAGATGTTTTAGCCTTAAAATATTCTTTGATTTTGTTTTTAAATAAACTCTTGTTTTAAACTTCATTTGTTTTAAACTATATTTTAATTATAATATATTTATACTTAGATTTAAATATAAAATTATAGTAAAATTTTATATATATTATTCTCTATATTTACTTATGTATTTTAACTATAGTTAAGTATATTTATAAAGTTTAAAATAGTTTTAATATAAGATAGAAGTAATTTTCAAAGAAAAACAAATCACTAAAATTTCCTTTGGGATGTCGACATACCCAAGATACCCATGTCGACATAGTGGCAGTTGGTTTCAAAAATTTGAATTTCAAAAGAAGTGTCTATTCGCTATAACCTTTCATGAATAGACATGGCTGTTGTTCTTCTATAAATAGGGGATGTTTTCAACGAATTTTTAACAATATTTTTCTGGTTTTCACTCCTCTTCTTCTTCCACATTTCTTTATATATATTCTTACCATTACTCTGTCGAAATCATCATTGGATTTAACTAGATCATTTCTGGTTTGATTCTCTATCACTATCTCAACAAGATCCCAGTGCTATTCAGAGTTATAGGCTTCTTTGTAATCAATCAAGTGAGAAAAGGTGTGATTGTAGCCTTGGAAATCAATCAAGTGAGAAAAGGTGTGATTGTAGCCTAGGAAATCAATTGGGTGAACTTGTTGCTCGGGAAATCAAGTATCTCTACCCATAGGATTGTGAATCTGGAGTGGTGTACCTCGTGGCCTTGAAATCGAGGGTTGTAATTGTAAAGATTGCTTTTGAAAGGAAACCCGTACTTGTGTGCGGGACTGGATGTAGGGTAACTCCAAACCAGTATAAAATCCGGTGTGTTCTTTCCTTTAGTGCTTTTACTTTATATTTGCATCTGTGTTTGAATCTGTGATCATATCCGTGTCTGAATATTGTATACATTTGTGTTCAAATTAGTATAAACTCGAAAAGAATTAGTAATTCCTTAAAACACTATTCACCTCCCCCTCTAGTGTTTATACTAGCCTTAAGATCCATAATCCGCATTTCTCACAGCGTAGATTATAGAAAATACAAAATATTTAAAAACTTTGTATAGTTATTTTAGAATTATGGACTATGCCATATCTTTAATCAATGATTATGAATCATATGGTACTAGTGAATTTTATCTCAATCGATTACGGGCAAAACATATTTAGTGGGAGCGACAAAAGAGCTGGTTAACTCTTCAAATTGATACATATAGATATATGCGGTCGATGGTCTACTGATACCAAAATAGATTCACTTCATTAAATTCACCGATGAATTATCATAGAAATGAACATGCATATTTGATACACAAGTAGTGTATCTACGATTAGTTCATAGAATAGAAAACGGAAATAGAAACATTACAGAAAAAAGAAATAAAAGAATTCAATTTGATTGAATGGTTGAATGTATTGGAAAAGTGTTTCAAATGTACCTAAAAACGAATAAGATTTGATCTCAAAAGTCACTCTTCCCTATGATACACAATAATGTATGGATAAGGAGTAATCAAACTTTGTTGGACAAAGTGAGATAGATGACGAGCGAAGTTGAATTAATTTCTTTCGATAAGGACTAGCACTTAAGAGTAAGTACATAGGTTAAATTCAGTTTCATCTAAAGCAAATTTTATGAGATCATATTCATATAAGATATGAATGGGTACAAAACCCAATCTTAAATAGTATGTGGTTATCGAACTTATGTTATGAACATACGTTTCGTAAACTTAAAATTAAATCAATTTTATGCATATACAAAGGCAGTTAATAAAATATTTCTAAATTTCTATTTTATAGTACTGAGAAATAATTGTTGCTTCAAGAAACACCACCTTCATGATCGAAGGAATTTCTTTTAGAAATTAGTGGTAGGTTAATGGACTTGGATATGATCCCAAGACTCAAACATAGAAACTGATTACATAAGATGAAATAAAATAACCAAGGCTAAAACGAACACAAAACATTAGAATGTCTGATAATAATTCTCATATATTAAGGAGAAACTATGAGTTCTCATCAATGTTGAGAAAAAATAATTATTTACAGCAACAATTTCCTCAATTGTTAATAAGCCATAAAGAGTATAAACTCTACCATATGGCACGATGCATTAAGTTCGAAATGGATTCCATTCACGTTATCCAAAAAAATGATTTTGATAGTTATGCCCAAAGGGATAGGATCCAACGGATGCAAGTGTATCTTCAAGAAGATTGATGCAGTTGAGATTATATAAAGCAGTGGTTTAACCATAAATCTTCACTTCAACCTTGTCGAAACCATGAATAATATAAAAGAAG
Organism: Allium fistulosum; assembly: GCA_030737815.1. NCBI lineage: Eukaryota > Viridiplantae > Streptophyta > Magnoliopsida > Asparagales > Amaryllidaceae > Allium > Allium fistulosum. The sequence goes on from CM060903.1 coordinate 77,005,388, forward strand.
GATCCATGAGGAATGATAGTGAAAGCAAGACCTTTCAAAGGAGTCGAAGGGATGCATCTGCAAAAATTGAATGTTCTATGATCTTTCGAAGAGGTCAAAAGGAGACAAGAGCACCCTTTTGCTTCAATTGTTTCCTTCCGATACAGTTGCTTTCGCATGCATGAACATGTTTCGAATGGGTTGAGGAACACCTTTTGATGGCAACACATTATTAGCTTTCACGTACACACCAAACCTTTCGAAACAGTAGGTTTCACCTTCATTCACATTCCACAGAAGAATATTTGGCCAGAGCTACCCTTTTGAAAGCTTAAATTAGCCTTTCGAACCGGTTGAGATCATTCACAATTATAAAGGAAAGCTTACTTGAGAGGATGGAGTTCCGCATTAATCAACAAGTATGCCTTCGAAAGCTACCTTCTGTATTTAAGCCTTCCATGTCCCAACTCCTTCAAAGCCCTAAAGATTCACCTATCGAAAGAATCGAAAGCCCATACCCATTCCCACTTGCAACGGCATATCAACAACATTTTATGGAGAGCGCATCCACCCCTTTCGATGAAGTCGAAAGCAATCAGGTTCCATTTGGAAGCAAATAAGAAGGGCGCCTTAACTTAGCAGTAGTGAAAGGTCACCAAAGCACCACTTTCGACTAGGTCGAAAGGATTGAGTCGAAAGGGCCAACCCACGCCTATAAATAATACCCAAGGGGTATTGTTTTAGGGATCCGATTTTATTCACTCCATACTTGTACTTTTTTTGAATTTGAAAACCCTAATTCTAAATTAGATTGGGATTTTATTTCTTTGTATCATTTAAGCTGCCAGAAATAAAGGAAAAGATAATCAAAACAAGTTTATGGCACTTTTGGATATTTTGGTTGATCTAATGCTTCTATGCAATTCTGATGATGATCTGCTTGTATTCAACATGATCGAAAAGCTACCTTTCGAGGAAGTCAAAACTTTTTAATTCAACTAATATCCTTAGATAATTAGGATCAAACCTTGAGTCATTTCAACCACTTCGAAAGGAGCAACCGATAGAGCACTTAACCAATTCAACTAGTTCGAAAGGTATTATAAGAAGGGATTCTGGTGTTTCGATCGCGTCGAAAGGTTATATAAAAAGAGATTCAATTGTCACAACCTTTTCGAAAGGCGGACTTAAAGGAATTGAAAGGTTTTAACTATCTCAATCTGTTCGAAAGGTGCTTTCGAAGGGATCACCTAAACTTTAAACTTTGCTTTGAGGTGTTGACAAGTTTTCTAGTTAACATTTTTGGCGCTAGAAGGAGGGCCTGAACCTCCGACCTTGTTGAACTTCCGACTTTATTTTCCTCTAACCCAATCTTTTTCCAAGCTTAATTATTTTATACTTTACATCACCATGTTTAGCAAAATCAAAAGGTCCGAACAAGGGTCCTCGGAGCCACACTAGATTGGATTCTCCTATGGAACCATCAAAGATTCTAAACTATATGAAGAGAAAACGTTGAGATTGGAAGCTTTAAGGATCATAAAGAAAAAGAGAGCCGAATCTTATGACCCAGACAAATGGAGTTTAAACCCCTTTCACATTGGCCCTACGCCTATCTTTGCCTTAGGGAGAACAAAAGATAAGAGTGATAACTTGTTTGAACAAATGAAGAAAACAATTCAACTCTATACCAAAGGCACTATCTTTGTAGGGGGATGATGGCTGATTATAACACCTTTGCACAAAAATGGCATTAAGCAATAAGTGGAACATTGCCTATATGTGAGCTTAAAAAGGCTTTGAAAAGGAAATTGGTCGTTGAGGGTGAAGCTTCAGAATCAAGCAATAAAAAATCAAGAAACCATCCTCAAAAGACAAACTTTAAGTCGAGACTCCCTAAAGAATGCAACCTGACTACATCAATCGAGAATATTTATTTGCTAACCAAGAAGGAACTCAACTATTGGCCATCCTAGAAGAAAAAACCTAAGTATGAAAGGAATCGAGGAGGATCCTATTGCCACTATCACATGATGAATGGACATGAGACTAATCAATGTAGAGCACTTGAAGGAATGGCGATCAACCTTTTCAGACAAGGCAAAATCAATAGATTTGTAAAGAGATCCTAGTCGAATTCAATAAAGCACCGCTTTTCTAAGAAAAATCTACATGGTCGAGAGTTGAATTCTCCTTTAATTTGGAAATTAACTTAAACGGTCAAAGCCTTTGTCCATGCCGAGTTGGCCAGGTCAAAGCGTCTCCTAGAGGGAGGTCAGAGTAAGCCTTTAACCACGCCATGCTATGGCCAGGTTAAAGCATCATAGCCCTTGATCATGCCATGCTATGGCCAGATCAAGGCACCTCCTGGAGGAAGGTTAGAGTAAGCCTTTATCCGTGCCATGCTATGGCCAGGTTAAAGCATCAACAAGCCCTTGATCACGCCACGCTATGGCCAGGTCAAGGCACCTCCTAGAGGGAGGACGGAGTAAGCACTTAGTCCTGCCACGCTATGGCCTGGCCAAGGCATCGAACAAGCCTTCAGTCCCACCTATAAGGCCTGGCTGGAGCGCCTCCTGGAGGGAGGTTGGGTAAGTCCTTAGGTCCTGCTTGTGGATAAGCTAACCAAGCACACCAGACAATAACAGACTAAGACGACCAAGCTCGAGAAGCAGCATATCAAATAATGACAACAACGGACTAAGACGTCCAAGCCCGAGAAGCGGCATGTCAAACAACGACAACATACAATGCCTAATAGGTGGCACCTGTCAAAAGAATCAAAACCCAAAGAGTGGTGCAGAACAAAAGGTTTAAATAAGAATCTACAGCCTCCGACTGGTTCTCCAAAGAGAATTTCAGAACTTCATTTATTAAAATCCCAATCTGGTTTTTGGGTCTTTTACTATTAATTTCTGGTCTTCATCATAACCGAATCTGTGTTTCGGGGTTATTACTATTAATTTATGGACTTCACTCATTAATGCCCGAATCTGGGCTCTGAATTTCTATTATGGAAACCTTTATCATGGATTTCTGGATATCATCCACTAATACTCGAATCCGGGTTTTGGGTCTTTTAACTTTTGAATTTCATTCGTTAATGCCCGAATCTGCGTTCTAGAGCAATTGATATTGAGATTTTTATGACTTTCTAGTCTTCAATTAGACTCGAGATCTATCTTAATAATGCCCAAATCAGGGTCACGGGACTTCTACTACAAATTTTCAGGCAACACTTGTTAACACCAGAATCTAGGTTTCAAATCTTCTATTATAAAGATTCCTAATTTTCTATGATTAATTTCCATATGATGGTTTCTGGACTTTTATTAAACGATTATTATTGGCTTTCTAATAGTTATTTCCAGAAGAGGATTTTCTAAACTTCTATAGTTGAAACCAGAATTGGATTTCTAGTTCTCTATAATTAGATTTTTAGTATTCTGTCAATACAGTTGGAGTTGGATTCCTGGCTCTCTCTCTCATCATTACCAAAGGCGGGATTCAAGGCATTCAACCATATCTAATAATGGAATTACTTCTCACTTATTATCGTTATTTTCACATAATGATTTGTTAACTTCCATTGCTGGGATCTTTTGAATTCCTAATACTATCACTAATAATGTGGACAAATTACTGAACATATTCTTATATAGATTTCAAGTTAACAATAAGAAATATTGTTTACCTTGTACTTTGCAGGAAGATAAGATCAATAAAGGAGGTCGAATGAATTAACAAATAAAAAAGCTATAGTCAAAGTTATCGGAAAACAAAGTCGAAAAGAAGTGGCAACATGCCAGGTGATATTTACATAATTTACATAATTTATAAAATTATTTGCAAGAATATAGCACAAGTGTATGTTTCACAAATCCTGAACAGCCTTATCTAGGTTTTTAGCAATTAAAGGATCAACGATATCCGAATTACTATACAAAGAATATCTTTAAGCTTTTTTTCCTTTTTTTGTATATCATCCGCATCATCAGTGGATTTAATACGAGCCTTCAAAGCACGGTTGAAAGCTTTGTTAGTGCCCTTAAGGGTTTTGTTTTGTCTCTCTAAATCAGCAATGCAATTTTGAAGAAGATACTTTTCACGTTCGAGTATTTGAATCTTGGCTGCGTATTCATTGATGCATTGTGAATATCTCGCCCTCTGCTCGTCATCAAAATATCTCATCATTTCGAATTTGACCTTCCTACACCATTCTCCTACCACCTTTTTATCTAAACTAGGAGGAGGGTTAGTTGTAGTAAGGAATTTTTGAATTGCAAGGGATGAAGATCTTGTTGATTTTACGACAGATGAGGTGATTGGAGAAGTCGATAAATCGATATTTGGAATGTTTTCCCCCATGATGAATTACAGTGATTTGCATTGAGCTTGACTATCTTTTAACTTAATCTCCAAATCGCTTATCTGCTGAAGAAGCTCAGACATCTTATGATCAAAATTAATTAAGGATTCGATATAATTTGGCGCTTCAATATGAAAATTGTTTCATCCTTATTCTTGATGTTGACTTCAAGATTGGTGATCTGATCATTGAGGTTTCTAACAATTGTTTTTTGAAGCAAATATCTCTCGTGCCATTCCAATGCTTCAACATTGCCTTGAAAACGAACAGATAGAGGATCCTTCAGTAAACGTCTCTTTTCAACATCCGCAATCAATCTATCTTTGATGTTGGTAAAGCGAGATAAGGATTCCGATGAGAGTGGTGCAATAGCTAGCTGTGAGTCCTATTTAAACAAAAAACAAAATCAAGAATCAAATAACCAATCTCTTTTATTACAACAATTGAGATTACAACTCAAGAAGAAATAAAACCAAAAAAAGTACAATCTTATTGTTATAATCAAATACTTGTTTTATTACACTTAAAGTTGAGAAACAACATTTTTGACTTTGTTCAAAGAATTAGCTGAAAAAGTAATTGTCGAATCGAAAGGGGCATTAAATCCTTCTAGGGTAATAACTGGAGGACATTTGCTATAGTTCCATTCCTCGGTAGGAGGACTATCACGACCGCATATTAATTTAGTATGATATGTTCGAATTTCCTTGAGAAGCTTTTCTTTTTCTTCACCAAGAAAATCGAAACGAAGGCGGGGATGTTCCATATAAAGTCTCTGCAGGTCTCTAAGAAAGCAGTATCTAGCCAAATTTGAGGATTTCAATAGCGAAGCCTTTTCTAAATAATCTCTTCTTAATTTGACATATTTGCTTAAATAATCTCTAGAAACAAGGCTGCCTAAGAGACATTTATTCTGTGATAACATAATAATACACGACTAAGTATAAAAGGAAACTAGCATAGAAAATTTACAAATCAATGATATTACATAATTACAAATGTTCATCCGATTCGGACAAAATTGACTTTTTGAATAACTCATAAATAAATTTATCCTTATAATATTTGAGTTTTTGTAGAGCCAACTCGTGAGGGATTGATTTGACTCGCAGTAAATTCCAGTAGGACCCCGAATATGGATCAGATCCAAATTCATCTAAATATCTCCTACGTAGACGCCTAAGTAGACTCCCACTAAAATCACCCAAATATGAAAAAGAAACAATTGGGTGTCTGCAATAGGCTTTATATAAGAAGTATACTAGGATGCATCTTTCTTCAACCAACATCCAAAAGAGTGTTATTAATTCCCGATTTTCTTCCAAAAGTTTGTCATGGCATGCCCTCTTCAGTCGGGGGGATAGCTTCCTAGTCTTTAAAGGACGCTAACACCGCGACACTTTTATTAAGCTTATGATACTTGTCAGAAAGTGCATTGTGTTCTTTTAATTGCTTATCTAACTCTTTATACAAGCTATTCACTTCTGCTTGTTTTCTTTCAAGCTTTGTTTTATAAAGTTGGATAGATTTCTTCTTTATCTAAAATAAAAAGATGTCAACTATTATTATCTTGGAAGTGAAAGCCATTTGGACAAAGGATCTCATACCTGAGAAACATGAACTGAAGGTTGTGGGGCCTGCTTTTTCCCTTCTTGTCCTTTAGTACTAGCATCTTTCCCATGAAAATCAGAAGGCTCAGGTAGTTCGATTGGACTTGTTTCATGAGCACTGGGATCAAGGACGGTTTTCTCTGAAGCCTCATGCATATCTTCGCCATTTCCCCCATGATGACCTCCATTGCCACCTGAACCCTGACCTCTATCTTCGTTGTCAAGGTTATCATCATTATCATCATCATTATCGTCATCATTGTCGCCTTCCTCTGTGGCGACTTCATCATCATCATCTTCTTCATCAGAATCAAAATCTCCTTCTATAGAAGGGACTTCAAAAGATAAGAGTTTGGCAGCATCAATCTCTTCTCTCTCGGGGACTTCGATTCCTCGCTCCATTTCTTTGATTTTATCCATGAATCTTTTGACTAGAGCAGGATCGAGTGAAGGGAAGCTTAAGTCTGGGCATTTTTCGATGTTGTCCATATAAGTAAGCATAAGAGCATCCTCATAAGAATTCACAATGATGTCTTTGAGGGAGGTGTTTAGAAATTGTGACACCTTTTGCTTTGCTTCAAAAATAGTATTAATGGCCACTGTCAAAGAATTTTTCTTCCTCCCCAGCTTCTTCTTGAGAGAAGATTGTTTCGCAACCATCTGAGCCTTCTCATCCTTGGACTCTTTTAAAGTCATTTAGAGCCAAATTTTCATTGGCTAAGAGTTGTTTTGCTTTCCTCTCTTCAAAGATAGTAGATTCTGCTTGATCAAGAGAGACCTCCAACCTTTCTTGTTCCTTTACCGCATTATTTTAGGTAGCAGAAAGGGAGGTAATTTGGCTATTCAAAGTTGAGATCTCTTATTGAAGCTTGGATGTTTCAGTAGAGGATTTCGAAGCACTTTTTCGAAGGGAGTACCAACTTTTAGAAAACTGAAGGGAAAAGTACGACATGGGTTAATATTCAGTAAGAAATAGTAATGAAAAGGGCAAATAATACAAAACGTACCAGAAGTTGTTGCTATATTAAAGATCGACAATGTCTTGCTGGGTCTGGTACTGAGGAAGGTGGTTGGATGGAAGTAAAGGACGAAGAATTCATGATGGACCATACCATTTCCTCGAAATCACTGGAAGGCACCGGTGAAGTGGGTTTAGAAGGATTCAACTCCCGAGGAGGAGTTGAATTGCCTAAATCCTTGCATTTTTCAATGATGCTAGAAGAGTTAGACATGATGATACAGGCCATGAAATCATCCTTGGAAGGAAATGCTCTGGGTGGATCAGTAGTAATATCAATAATAGAACCTTCCAAGGCCTGGCTTACATCGGTAGGATTGCTCTCTTTAGAAGGAAGAAAAGACCGGGTATCAGAAGTTTTAGCTTTCTTGAGAGAAGGACCCGCATTAGTCTTCTTGCTTTGCTTTCTTTTGGCAATCATCCTCGACCGGGAGATAGCCTGGGTCAAAGCTGATGCGCTGAATTTGAAACTTGGTGGAATTGGATCTTTTATGGTCAACTCAACCAAGGGAGCAGTTACTAAAAATTCAAAATGCTAATAAAGCAATCTACGGAGTAATACAACGATAAATTGCAAATACTACGCTTAAGCTTACCAGGATGATCCGGACAAATTGGAGACATAGGATAAAAATTCTTGGGATCAACCAAAGACAAGAAACATTTGCTCCTAGAAGTATGTTGGACAAGAGGGAGTTGTCCAAGAATTCTTTGACCTGTGCGTAGGAGGGAATGTTTTTGGAGATTGCTTGGCGTTAATAGAGTAAGCCTATTCCCGATACTACCCGAAGCAGCGGTCAACTGCTTCATGATTCTTTTTCCCTCGTCAAGTTCTTTAGGAGCAAGACCTAATAAGAAAATGTAATTCAGCAAAAGAAAGTACTTGAATAAAGATGAAGATTGTGATCAACTTATGAGGGGAAGAGAAGACTCCATTGATGTTTGGAAAACATTTGACGAAAAAGAACTGCGACTCCCAGTCTCTGAATTTATCCCTCTGAGATTAGTTTCTTAGGGGGATTAGCTCTAAAAATCTGGCTATTCAGATTGCTAAGTTCTACCGGGCGTACTAACTAATTGAGACTTCGGCATTTAGAGAAGGAATGCCTTATTCCAAAGCCATAAGTTCCAAAGAGATAAGATATGTGTAGACATTTGGTGATAATTGGATAGGTGCAATGCTAAGATGATTCAGGAACTTGGATAAGAAATCTAGGAAGGGAAGAAAGCCACCATGCCAAATGTGAATGGAATTATAAGCAAAGTATCCTTCAGGGGGATTTTGAATAGTATCACTATCGCTAGGGGGGATGACTTCTACTCCAGTGATTCCGAAGTCGTTTAGAATGGCATCGACTTCATCTTGAGAAGATATCAGAAAATGTTTGGAGATGGCTTCACCTTTTTTGGTGAAGATTCTTCTTCTGGAGCTATGTCTTTTTCAGGTTTCTTGGAAATCCTTTTCAAACCCATGATCCTGTCAGGTGAAACCATTTCATTAAATGTTATAATTTGTTTCACTATTAACACCTTTCAAAGATGTCGAAAACCTATTGCAATAATTCAAATATCCACCAAAGTATATAATTCCATATCTTTGAAAGAGTGTTAAAGTCAATTTGGGTCATGAAATTAATTGAGCTTTCGACAATGTCGAAAGGGTAGATGGAATGGAAACACCTAGACACACCCTTCGACGATGTTGGAAGCCTAGGAAATTTTTTACTATTAAAAGGAATAACTAACCCTACATTACTAGTTTGAATATATATATATATATATATATATATATATAACATTCCACAATCAAGCCCAATAAACCTTTCGATAATTTCGAAACCCACAAATTTTATTTTACTTTATGAATATTGTTGAAACACTATATTCTATATAAGTCAAAATACTTGGATCCAAGTGATTTTAATATAAGTGAAAAGGCTTTGGAAAGTTTCGATGGTGTTTATAAAAATGATAGTTATTCCCCTATTAACCACAATGGGTTTCGAGTAAGTCAAAAGGGGTGTAAGGTTTCGAAAGCATACAAATCACTAAACTTTTTCCAATGCGAAAGGTTTAGATCAAGTCGAAAGGCTTGATATGGTTTTCAACTTTAGCAAAACGTACGATTCTCGATCTAATTGATGATAGGAAGTATAAATTTTTAACTTTTAACACCTTCTAAAGCAAATCAAGATTGGGCATGAATCCACTAACAAATTAAATCCACTTTTACATACATTAAGTTTTGAATCCTTTAAAATAAAATAAAAAAGATGTTGAGTATGTTCTACTTTCGAAGAAGTCCATCTCTTGTCAACCACGTCGACCCTTTCGAAAGGGTTCACTTAATGATAGATGTTTAACTTCCTTTCGACCCTTTCAAAAGAGGTCGAAAAAGCAGAGTGGATTAACCGTCACAATCCCTTCGAAAGGGTTGAAAAGTCAAATTACAATAATGGGTTTTAATTTGTACGACTTAGCCTTCTCTATGAAGCCGTCGGAAGAGTGTTTTCTTCCTAATTCAATTTTTAACCCAATGCTTCTAGAGGCTAACCATTAAATTGATTTGAGCGCGAATTAACATTCGACAACAACAAAAACCCAAATTCAAGCTCGAAGCATTTAAAAAACGAGTTTGAATTGAGTGCAGTAGAGTTTGAGCTTGGGTTCGTACATAACAATAATAGATAGGCCCCAAATCTGATGAATTTGAATTCCAACCCAAAGCCGACACCATAAAATCGAACGAAATAAGCATATAAATGAACCTAAGGGTAATTTCATACTAACGAACAACTCGAATCATCTTCAAAAATTAGAACAGAAATACAGATTTGTACCCAAGGAATTCAAAATCGAAATTAAACGTGATAAATCAGCTTGAAAGATAGAACAATGGATACATACCTTGAATGCAAACTTGCGTTTACTGAAAATAAGAATTTTGAAAGAAATTATAATTTGTTATTCTTATTATAAGTTTTTGATTGCAGGTAAATGAAAAGGAGGAAGAAGGAAAGCATGATTTATAAGAAAGCCAGCGCGAAAGATAAACCGTTCGATTAAATTTAAATGAACGGCCAAGATCCATCTGAGAATATCAAAAGGTGGGAAATTGTATGCTAAAATGAAGATTGGTTTTGAAACAGCTGACTTGGAAAGTCAACAGCATCCCTTCGCAAGGGGGGCAAGTGTTATCATCAGTCTTCACTTCAACCTTATCGAAACCATGAAGAATATAAAAGAAGGATCCATAGGGAATGATAGTGAAAGCAAGACCTTTCGAAGGAGTCGAAGGGATACATCTGCAAAATTTGAATGTTCTATGAGCTTCCGAAGAGGTCAAAAGGAGACAAGAGCACCCTTTCGCTTTAATTGTTTCCTTCCGGTACAGTTGCTTTCGCATGCATGAACGTGTTTCGAATGGGTTGAGGAACACCTTTCGAAGGCAATAGATTACAAGCTTTCACGTACACACCAAGCCTTTCGAAACAGTGGGTTTTGCCTTCATTCACATTCCACAGAAGAACAGTTGGCCAGAGCTACCCTTTCGAAAGCATAAATTAGCCTTTCAAACCGGTTGAGACCATTCATAATTATAAAGGAAAGCTTACTTGAGAGGATGGGGTTCCGCATCAATCAACAAGTAAGCCTTCGAAAGCTATCTTCTGCATTTAAGCCTTCCATGTCCCAACTCCTTCGAAGCCCTAAAGATTCACTTGTAGACAGAATCGAAAGCCCATACCCATTCCCACTTGCAACATCATATCAATAACATTTTATGGAGAGCGCATCCAACCTTTTCGATGAAGTAGAAAGCAATCAGGTTCCATTTGGAAGCGAAGAAGAAGGGCGCCTTAACTTAGCAGCAGCGAAAGGTCACTAAAGCACCACTTCCGACTATGTTGAAAGGACTAAGTCGAAAGGGCTAACCCGCGCCTATAAATAAGACCCAAGGGTACTGTTTTAGAGATTCGATTTTATTCCATACTTGTACTTTTCTTGAATTTGAAAACCCTAATTCTAAAATTAGATTGGGCATTTTATTTCTTTGTATCATTTAAGCTGCTACAAATAATGGAAAAGATAATCAAAACAAGTTTATTGCACTTTTGGATATTTTGGTTGATCTAATGCTTCTATGCAATTCTGATGATGATCTGCTTGTATTCAACATGATCATAAGGCTACCTTTCGAGGAAGTCGAAACCTTTAATTCAACTAATATCCTTAGATCATGAGGAGCAAACCTCGAGTCATTTCAACCACTTCGAAAGGAGGTTCCAATAGGGCACTTAACCAATTCAACTAGTTCGAAAGGTATTATAAAAAGGGATTCAGGTGTTTCGACCGTGTCAAAAGGTTATATGAAAAGAGATTCAATTGTCACAACCTTTTCGAAAGGTGGACTTAAAGGAATTGAAAGGTTTTGAATGTCTCAATCTGTTCGAAAGGTGCTTTCGAAGGGAACACCTACACTTTAAACTTTGCTTTGAGGCGTTGACAAGTTTTCTTGTTAACAAGTGTTAATATGAAATCACTTCATCGATTTCAAATATTGAAACTAGTGATGTAATTTTGCTAATCAACATCCTCAAAACCATATGGATTCAATGCACAATTATCATACAATTTGATATTGAGTTTTGGCACTTGATATTGAAACAGAACTTCTAAATAATAGTTTAGAAGAGACCATTTGCACACCACAACTAAAATGTCTCGAAGTTAGTGGGAGCAATAATATGATTTGGTTATGATCCAAAAGCAGATACAATGATGGTGTGTGATAAGCATCAGAATTAAACAAGTATTTTGATAAAGAAATAAAATCATCTGGTTTTTAGTTAAAATGTAGAGGAAGCGTATGTCTATAAGAAAGAACATTAAAGGTACTAAAATATTTCTTAAAACTATAATAAAACGGTAAACTTATGATTACTAATGATGTACCCTTATTAAAATCATTTTAGCTTGGTTGTTTAATCCTTAACATTGGATTTGAAAATGACATCTTTTATAATTAGTACAAAAAGATGTTGGGACAGTCCCATATGATATACATAAACAGCACATTGTAATGTTTAATGTTGAGCATATGAGATGGATTCCTTATGCACTGGAAATATGAATTATCACATATGCTATGTACTCTATTGTATCACATTTCGGTTATGTACCTAGTACACCGAATGAATACCAAAACCGAATTAACATCACTAAATGGTAATTATGATTATTTCCAAGTATTTGTGAAATGCTACAAAATTGTACGTGGAAACAATGAACTCCTTATGAAGGAGTATTTAGATTTGAACTTCATAAATAATATAGAATATGTGTTATCCCGCTTTTGAGCCAAGTGATATCTCGATGAATCAGAACCATTGAATGGTTCTTAAATGAACTAGAAGTCTCTAGGTGAAATCCTGGTGCCAGAATTCAGATGAAGTCTTAATAGTCAACACCAATCTTTACTGACAAGAAACAAAAGTGGAAAATTAAATTCAAAATTATAACTCGGTACTTGAGTCTTGGGGTTCAACAATGCCTCAACAATCATGATCGAAAGACGAAAGAGAAAGTAAAGTGCACGAAGACAAGAAAATTCATAACTCGGGATTGAGTTGTGAGCACAATTCAGTAGAGTTGTCAATAAGTGCTAAGTTGGCCATAATTTTCACCTAGAGCTTAATGCCAAATGTAGAGAACGTGGTGAGAAAATTCCAGAGCTTATTTCGATGGTCTCCATCTATAAATCGGAAAGGAACTGCAAATCAAAAGGGATCTCTCTTTGAACCTTCTTTTTACTTTTTTGATTTATACAATTTTACCCCGATACTTTGTTAGATCCTTACCTGAGTTGTAAGAAACCAAGCTGTAAAGTCACTCTTGTAAAAGGAAGAAACAATCGGTAACAAGACATAGGCTATCGATTTTGGCCGAACCACTATAAATTCTGTGTGTTCCTACCTTATTTTTTTATTTCTATAATAATTATCGTCTATTAATCGATTGGATATTTGTCCCATTTTTGTGCTTTCACCAAGAGGGGTTTGAAGTTCTCTATAACACCCTGTAAATTTACATTAATAATTTAATAATTAGTTCGACTCCAAAAAAAGAATTTGAGCAAACGATGGAATTTAGCTACGGAACTTGCACCATTACATTCATGGCAATTTTCTAAGCAATTTTCCTATTTGGAGTTTCACGATCAGAGTTCAAAGGAAGAAGTAACGAGCATTTAAAGAAATCAAAACGGAAATAATTAAATAATAATATATGGTAATAAATATATAATTAAACTGGGACCCCATCGGTTGACACATGTTTAGGGTGGTTGATCGCTCAAAGGGGAGCGATCGACCGGTCAAGGCATTTCCGTTGTAGTTTGAACCTCGGCCAACAGTCTGGATTTAATAATTTTAATCTAATGGATACGACTGATTCGAGAGCCTATAAATACCGGTCTAACCCCTCCCTTCTCTTCTCACATTTTCTAATCTAATGCAGCGAAGCTCTATCATTTCCTCTTCTGCACTATTCCTCCAAACTTTAAAATAATTTATATTTATACAAATTGGAGAAGAGCAGAAAATAAATTGAAAAAGAAAAGAAGTGGATCAGCATTGCGGAATAAAAAGGTAAATTTCAATATTATAAATCTATATTCCTTTTTTTCCAAATCCCTTCTCAGATCTAACAGTATGTATATAACTTTTTATACATATTTCTTGGGATTAAAAAGGAAATGGAGCTGAACTCAAGGAATCAGATTCAGATCTAGGGATTTGGAAAGCTTTTAAAGGTGAGTAGGAAATTATGTAATTTACTTATAAAATTGGAATTTATTTCGTTGCAATTTTATTTGATGTTTATGTATATTTGGAATCAGATTCAGATCTTGATATGTAGACCACTCTTATATGTATATTTGGAAGAAACGGTATAAATATGGAAAATCTCATAAAGACACTTAACTAGCAATAAATGCAATATAAGACTAAAAATTTATAAAATAATGAATTTTGGCAAGTGGAGGACAAGTAAAGGTTGTTGTGGAATTAGGGATCATTATTCATGTTCCTTGAAAAGCTAAAATTTACAGATTGATTAATGAGTTGTCATATTAAAATAAAAGAATAATTTTAAGGGTCTTGAATTAATTGTGAAATGCTAGGATTGAACACATGTGTTAACTTATAATTGACTTCCGATAGCGTTGAAATATGGCTTGATTTCTCTAGATGAAAAGGTTGAATGTTTTGAAAAATTATGTTAAAATAAAGATAGATTTTAACATTTAAATTATTTTTGGCATTCAAATTATTTTTGAACATTTTTTCCCAAATGTTTTAAAAGAAAATGGTGTTTAATTGTTTTGGAAGCTTGACTTTTCAAACCATGTGCAAATCTGACTAAAAAGTGGAAAAGATTTTTACGAATTTTTTTTGATTTTCTAGTGCCACATACTAAACGTAGAAAATGTAAATGGGTTAATAAATATGAATTTAGCGATGCATTAAGGTTGATGTTAGGATAAGCGAAGACGATAACAAAAGAAAAGCTATTTTAGCCTTGGAATTTCTATTTGCATACATTGTCAATGACTTATGAGAATTCGTTTTTGGATTTAACTTCGTTTTAGAGCTTGAAAACAAGTCTCCTTATGCGTATTGTACATGGAAAAACTTGAAGAAAAATTGGGGCAACGTGGAAATTTCCAATGTACAACAGGATTGGTATCAAATAGAGTGATAAGAAAGTAAAATTCTCTACCTAAGTATCATTTTCCAACATAGGAGTAAACGTTTAGGATATAAAAATATGACTCGTTATATTTTTGGATGGTAGGAATTAGATGCAAAATTGGTTGAACCATGCTTCTATTCGTACGGGTATGGAATTTTTGTGTGAAAAAGATCTTTCAAAACTTGCATACATATAGAACTGCCAGTATATATAGGTTATTTGCATCATATTTTTAAAAATGTTTTTAAAAGTAGGAGGGTACGATTTAGAATCATTTTGCATATATGTTTTCTATGTTTTGATATACTATGTACTTGTGTATATTTGGCTGCAAAATTGATTGTACTCTAATTGTTCGGGTAGTTTAGGGCGGTTATTACATTACCCAACGATTGAATCATTGGAGTAATTTCGGGGACAAAATTCTTTTAAGAGAGGAAGAATGTAACACTCCATAAATTTACGTTAATAATTTAATAGGATCCAAAAATGGAATTTGAGCAAACGATGGAATTTGGCCATGACACTTGCACCATTGCATTCGTGGCGATTTTTTGAGCAACTTTCATATTTGGAATTTTACGATCAGTGTTTAAACGAAGAAGTTACGGGCGGTTAAAGAAACAGAACGAAAATAATTAAATAACAAAATATGGTAATAAATATATAATTAAACCGGGACCTCACTAATCAACCCCTGCTTGGAGTGGTCGACTCCTTATAGGGGGTGAATGACCAGTCGACACATTTCGGCTGTGGTTTAAACCTCGGCCAACGGTCCAGATTTAATAATTTTGATCCAATGGATACGACTGATTCGAAAGGCTATAAATACAGGTCTAACCCATCCCTTCCCTTCTCATGTTTTCTAATCAAGGGCAACGGAGCTCTACCATTTCCTTTACTTCATTATTCCTCCTAACTTTAAAATATATATATTGAAAGAAGAGCAGGAAATAAATAAAAGAAGAGAAGGAGCGGATTAGTGTTGCGCAATAAAAAGGTAATTTCAATAATATGAATCTGTATTCCCCTTTTAACCAAATCCCTTCTCAGACCTGTAATTCTAATGGTATGTGTATACCTTTTTATACATATTTCTTGGGATTAAAATGGAAATGGAGTTAGATTTAAGGAATCAGATTCAGATCTAGGGATTTGGAAATCTTTTAAAGGTGAGTGGGAAATTATGTAATTTACTCATAACATTGGATTTTATTTTGTTGAAATTTTATTTGATGTTTATGCCTAAATAAAGATCTGAAGAGTTGTAGGTTTGAATTAAGCGCATAAAACACCACCTACATATTCTGTAAATGAATAGGAATGTTGCTTACACCAAGACCTGAAAATCAGTCTTCAAGTTATTAAAAGTTAAATATGGATAAAATGTAGAATTTGTTCTAAATCTACAATTGGGTTGTAGAAATATTAGTATAATTTATATTTGTTCTAATATGTGAATTTTGAATTTTAGTTTATTGGAAGTATTGTCCGTTTAAACTCCATGAATTTTTGTCTAATATCTAAATTTCATAGAAAAAGTGCAACGTTTGATTTGACAAGGAATATACATCAAAAGAAGAAAGTGATGTGTAAAGTATGGATTTCCTTTTTGTAGTTTAAACTGTCTATTTCAATAAAGATGATATAAATGATTCCTTGTAATTTCAAACTAAGAAAATCTCTTAAATTAGGTTAATTTATGGAAGGTTATAACGAAAAACCTTTTTGGAAGGATAATTCTAACAGAATAGAATGAAATATCCTAGTTAAGGATTAATAACTAGAAACATAATAATAAATTTATAAACATATATAACCGTGCTAATCCCTTCAAAATAAAAATATAATCAATACAACATACTACATGTTAATGTTCGCATTAAATGTGAACTAAACGTTAGAGCAGATCGTATAATAAATGGTAAGATTAGGAAGTAAAGATGGAAGGATTGTAACTCCAAAAATGATTAGGCAATACATGTGCAGTAAATTGAGAGTTACAAGAATTTAAATAGGTTATAAATGGATGAAATGGGACCAATTAATGAAATTGGTGGGTTAATTATGGAAAGGACAAAGTAAAAATAATGGTAAGATTTTAACAAGTAAATAAAGGTCTTTAGGAAATGTTAGTTAAGATAATAATCATTTATTACAGATAAAAGGGATATTTATAGAGATAATAAATTAAACATGTGAAGTGGTAATTAAATATCATAAGGTAAGATAATTGTCATTAGAGTAAATTATGTAGCCTTAAGTATGCAAATAGAAATTAGTGGGCTTTGTCAAATAATAAAGCATACAATAATTAATCGGACTAAGTGGATTGGTATGCGAGGTCAGTAGAGTTACACAACAGAAGTCTACCCTACACCCAGTGGCTACCAGCAGTTGGTACACTTACTACTGACGTGAGACATCTCTAACCGTAAGGCCCGTGGAAAAATGGATATGCGAAGGATGTAGGACCTGCTTCTGGGTCGATGGTATTAAGTGGTTGATTGAGGGCCTACCTCTTCCCTATTTACGAAGTATTAAATGGTCAGGGATATTGATTAGGCACGGTAAATGATATCTCGGTAAGCCCCACTTTAATAGGAAGTATTAAGTGATCAAAGAGATTCCATGCAATGTCTGATAGATAGGTACCGGTGAGGGGTCTGCCTTAGGATCTCGTATTAAATGATGGAGACTTGCCTTAAATAAGGTATTAAATGGTCAGAATCTGCCTAATTCTCATTAAGAAGGTATTAAGTGGCTTGGGTACCTTCTCTTACATGGCTAGGACATTATTAATGATAGAAGTGACAATTATATATATTATAAAGCAGTATATAGAAGTCATCAGCCTCTGTAGCTAGGACCGATAGACCAACGTTGATAATGCAAAGGGTCCGCTTCATATTTAAGAAGTATTAAGTGGTCGGGTTTTGGGTAGCGTATGTACAATAAGCATATGTCAACAATATATACCTTAGAGAAGGTTAGGTAGATATATCGTACGCGCATATGAAATTAAATGGATTAACCAGAAATAATAAGACATTACATTTAAATGGAAACCAATCCGTATAAGTTTGTGTTACAGATAAAGTATGCAATTTTCCAACCACCAAAACGTTGTTTTGACCCCCTCCTTATTATAACACATATGATAGATTCAAACAAACATGCCACTCGAGCAAGATGAAACGGTTGATGAAGAACTCTTCTTATTTATGCTCAATATTGACAAGGCAATTAAATGTCCAAGGAATATCATTGATTCCGAGGTAGTAGCCTCGTTCAATACTTATGTCATATTATATTTTATATTCGGCCGTGAGTTTAGTTTGATTGATCTCTGTTATACTTATGTTTATTATAGGTTACCAAAACCAACGGTCTATGCCATAATTGACTTGGATTCGATTTTGTTGAAGTCGGACCCATTAAGGCACAGGTTTTATATTTTCACTTGTAGATATATCTTGAAACTTTAGATTTAAACTATCCACAAGCTAGATCTAGGAAATTGTTGTCAGAAGATCTACGATTATTTAGATTTAAAAGGAATATATCAGTGGATCTGGAAAGTAATGGCACCTATGAAGGACAAGGATAAGTCAACTACCTCAAGATCCACTAATAATGCTGGAAATGAAGGCTTTCAACACAAAGAAGAGATAAATCAACCCTCTTCTATTGAAGTTCCAAGTGCACCCAAGATGGTACTAGGGTGGATTTGGACCTAATGATAACTAAAATAAACAAATGGATATTAGAGAGTGAACTGCTATCCCGAAGGAAATGGAGAGAAGCATGGCTTTGATGACTCGGTTACCCTAAAGGGGAAGGAAGAGTCATAATGAATCATCATCTTCTGACTCGAAGGAAGAAAGTTCTTCTTTATCAAACAGGAATCAGAGAGATGGACATCAGAAGATGAAAATGAGGGAAGCTGGGACATCGAAAGCGGGACTTGGAAATGCCTCAGTTTGAAAATTAAAACTTGGTACCGAACCATCAAGACTCGGTACCAAGGTGTCAGGCCGAGTTATGATTTATGGGTCCGATGATGAGCTTGATGAGGAGGTTTATGCTAGTATTGAGCAAGTTGCTAGTGGCTAGAGTTGATACGTTCAAGAAAATGCTACTAAACCATCAAGGAACAAACGTAGACAACGAAGGACTGGATGAACGATTCTCTCAAAGACAGGAGAGCCTAGACATCACAGAACTAGCCGAGAGCATTTGCAGAGCCAAATACCAGGGGCAGTCCTTGACGATCGATGTCCATTCAATTTGTATAACCCATAATATATAGTTAATATGGTAGGAAGGCTAGTGAACGAGAATAAATTGAGAAATAATGATGATTGTTGTTCATCATCTAGTAGGACCATATTCATTGACGGTATGTTGTGGGAAAACTATCGTAGGAGGTCTATTATGCCAATAATGTCGTCTTATAATGGAACGAAAGATATGAGATAACATCTTTTGAAATATAAATGGCACATGGATGGTGCTAGAGCAACGGATGTAGCAAGATGTAGGTGCTTCCCTATATTTCTCGAAGGGGGTGGCTATGATGTGGTTCACTCGGCTCACGCTAAGATCCATATATTCCTTTAGCCAATTAGTAAGAAAATGTATAGAGCTGTCCCGACTCCACACGGCTTGACCAAAGATGTAATGTCCTTGTCAAACATCAATCAGAGATCCATATTGACTCTAAAAGAATTTCTGACATGATTCAACCCTGTTGTAACTAATGTCAGCAATCCAAAGGAAGATATAGTTTGATGGCATGGAGTCGAGAACTCTATCATGATACTGAGTTTGGTAAATGATTTAAGATGAAGCATCCACCTATCATGGAAGAATTTTATTGAAAAGCATTCCATTATCTGCACTTAGAAGAGACAACCTGGTCGTGGGACCGATTGGTGGTAAAATATTGAATTACGTAGTGCAAAGCAAAGTCCCCGTTAAGCAAACCGGTGAGAGCACCGAGAACGTTACAGTCAATGTTGGAAATAATAATAATAATAATCAGAAAAGAAGAAACTAAGGCACTGATGGAAGGAAGTCAGATTTCAAGAAGGCTCTGACATATATGAAACCTGAATTTTATACCTCGTTGAATGAGACTTTTGAAAATATTTACCTATTATGTGGTGAAATGAAAATTATAAGAAGCAGCCTTGAGGGAGGCAACTGAACAAGAATGATGCTCGGGGAAGTATTGTCGCTTCCATGAGATACATGGGATAATACTAATGAGTGCCGTCATTTGAGGGATATATCTGAGGACCTATTCATAAAAAAGAAATTGTAGCAGTATATGAAAGACCCGTAGGTTGGGGGGCAGATGGATAGTAGACCCTAAGGGTAGATGGCACAACAGAATCAGGCCGGGCTTAGTGGTGATGGAATTAGGCAGCCTGAAAAGGAAATTGTGATAAACACTATTACTGGTGGACCTCATCAGGCTGAGAAAAGCTAGAATGAGATGGAGAGGTATGGTACTTCTTTGATGCATGTTGTTCAAGAGATTTGTTTTGCGTTGGCAGACGGAGCTTCGACGAAATAAATAAAGATAATGTATGAAGATATTGTGTTCAAAAACAGAGATGAAAATGGGGTAGAAGCACCCGGTTGACCCCTTGGTGACTGTAGCTGTGGTTGGGCCGGCGGTTGTGCATCGAGTCTTGATTGATTGTGGGAGCTTGGTTAATATGTTGTTTATGAAAACGTTTGACCAGATTAGGATGAGTGGGTAGGAGCTGAAGCCATGTAAATCCCATATCCAGTGATTTACCGAAGAGGCTAAGAAGCCTGTCGGTTGTGTTGATTTGTCGATTAAGTTAGATGAAGGAGACCGCAAGATGATGTGGGTTCAAACATTTATTGTGATTAATATGTACTTAGCTTATAATGCTTTCCTGGGCCAATAAGCACTTGCTAGTTTCAAAATAGCTCTTGCCCCATGGTGCTTATTGCTGAAATTCCCCACCGAGAATGGGGTAGGAGTTATTCGGAGAGACCAAAGTACTAGTCGTGAGTGTTACGTTTTCGAGCTCAGAGAGGCAAAGCAACGAGAAAAAGGAGAGGGTGCAGAGAAGACTCTCTACATCAAGATAGTTGATGCATAGCAACCACCACCTAAACCCTGGTTCAGGCACCATAGTAAATTTCACAAGTCAGCTGACTCATGGAAAGAGCTTGAGGATGCGAGGATAGTACCAGTGAAGCTGACGATCAACATCCCAGTCGATGAGGATGACCCCACTTGGGTCCTAAAGATCGAGTCTCAGCTTAACATAAAGATGAAGGAGTTAGTAGGGTTTATTGGAGAAATCTGGAAGTGTTTGTCTAGACACATTCTAATATGTGTGGAATATCGCCGGAGATAGCATGTCATTTATTGAATGTAGACCCACTATACCCTCCTATGAAGTAGAAGAGGCACAACCTGGGTTCAGTGCAATCCGCTGCGTTGAAGCAAGAAATGGATAAGCTGAAGGCGGATGGCTTTACCCACGATGCTATATATCCTGAATGGGTATCGAATCCTGTGCTGGTCAAAAAGCCTAATGAAAAGTGGCGTACATGCATCGATTATTTAGATCTGAATATGGCATGCCTAAAGGATAGCTTCCCGCTACCCAGAATTAACAAGCTCGTCATTGGAATCGTTAGGCATTAACTATTATCCTTCATAGATGTGTACTTCGGCTACAATCAACTAGCAATGCACATTCCAGATCAATAGCACACTAGTTTCATCATTCATTTGGGACTGTATTGTTATCGTGTGATGCCATTTTGTCTGAAGAATGTTGGAGCTACCTACCAAATATTGGTAAATTTGATGTTTAAAGATCAGATCGAATAAACAATGGAGGTCTATGTGGACGATATGTTAGTGAACCCACAGAAATGTTTGATGTGCTTCGGAAGTATGGGATGAAGCTTAACCCACAGAAATGCTCTTTCAGAGTCGATCAAGTAAGTTCTTGGGTTTCATAGTAAACTCAAGGGGCATAGAAGCTAAGTAGAGCAGATAAAAGCATTGAAATATGTTATTGCATCGAAGACAATGAGGGAAATGCAACTTGAATGGAAAAGTCACTGCACCGAGTCGGGTCATTTCAAAGGCGACAAATAAATGTGTGTCATTCTTTGATGCCCTCAAATAAGAAAATGGAAAGTTTATCTAGATGAAGGGATTTTAAAAATATTTCTAGGACTTACTCGATCACATGGAGAGACCACTAGTCTCATCAAAGCCTTTGGAAGGAGAGGACTTATTCATTTATTTAGTAGTGTTCCCTCATGCACTAAGTGCAACCTCGGTACATGAGGAGTCCAGAATTGAAAGGCCCATATATTGTATCAGTAAGCAGTTCAATGGAGTGGAGAAGAATTATCTAAAGTTAGAGAAGATATCATACTGTGTGTTAATTGCTTCAAGGAAGTCGCGTCCATACTTCCAGCCTCACCCGATAAAAGTAACGACTAATCAGCTTTTAAGGCATGTGGTGCATCGACCCAAGATTTCAAAAAGACTATTGAAGTGGAATATTGAGTTAAGCTAATATGATAACCTACAATCCTAGGAGGGTGATATGAGGACAGGCATTGGCTGATTTCATTGTCGAGTTCACCATCCGAGATGGAGAATTGGAGGAATATGCGGTCCATCTTGCTCAATTGAAGTTATATACAGATAGAGCATCTAATGAACATAGTTCTGGGGCGAGAGTAATCTTGATAACCCCAGTGGAATGAACAATATGCTATACTTTGAAGCCAGAGTTCTCGGCAACAAATAATGATGCTGAATACGAAACATTGATCGAGGACTCAAGTTAGCAAAGGAATCGGGAGTAAAAAATTTGCACATACTGAGTGATTCCCAATTGGTGGTCTATCAAATAAAGAACAAATTTCAGGCTAAGGGATGAGACTTTCCCCTTACCTAATGAAAGTTTTGGAACTGCTGAATGATATTGAATACTACACGATAACGCACATTCCCAAATAAGAGAATGTGAATGCTGTTTCATTAGCCGAATTTGCCAGCTTTAGGAATGCACAACTCATGGGACTTATTCCCATGGAGCTTTAGCTGGCTTCGAGCATCGACCAGATGGACATTGATTGGATCTTAGAGGCCGAGATAGAGGAGGTGTTAAGGATGACTTCGATTAAAGAATATCTGCTAAAGGGAATTCTCCCAAGTGGAAGAAATGAACGAAAAAATTCATATGCAAAGTACCATAGTTCATCATTCAGGAAGGAGTACTGTATAGGAGAGGATTTTCTACTCCCCTACTACAATGTGTCACCAATGAAGAAGCTAAGAGGATTTTTACCAATGTGCATGAGGGAAGCTATGGTGACCTCGTTAGGGGTCAGACTTTGGCAAGAAAGATTCTTTGCTATGGATACTTTTAGTTGACAATAAACCGGGACGAGGATTGTTATACCATAAAATGTGATAGATGCCAAAGATTTGTGAAGATCCCAAGAGCACTATCCATAAAGCTTACGCAAATGGTTAGCTAATAGCCACTTGCAATTTAGGGATTTGACATAATCAGTGTGCTACCGATGTCGAAAGGTGGAGAAAATAATGCCATCATAGCTTTTGATTAATTCACAAAGTAGGTTGAAGTGAAACCGCTAGCCATGATCACTACAAATAAGTGATCAACTTCGTAGTTAAGAATATTATATGTCGATTTGGTGTTCCACAAAAGTTAACACCGACAATGGAACCTAATTCGAAAGTGTCGAATTTAAGGATTCTGCAATCGATACAGAATTGTAAAGAAATTCATGGTAGTAGCACACCTATAGGTGAATGGACAGGTGGAGACATAAACAAGATCATCAAATCCATCCTGAAGAAAAGATTGATGAAGGCTAAGGGCAACTAGGTTGATGAACTACCACTGGCATTATGGTCCCATCGAACTACCCAAAAGTCCATGACCGTCCATACTTCATTGCTTTGGCCTATGGATCCGAGGCCATGATTCCAATTGAATTGGAAGTCCCTTCTCATCGAAGAATTCACCAGAAAAGAGTGGCATGACAATTCAACGTCAAGGTCAAAAACCGCACCTTTGAGACAGGCGACCTCATTTTAAAATGGATATTTCCTAGTCCGATGGCACTTGGACCAAATTAGGAAGGTCCTTATCCGATTGAACATTCATTTAGAGATGGAACTTTCAAGTAGGAAACTATTGATGGAATCTCAATTCCAAGACATGAAACAGTGAGCATCTGAGACGCTATTTCACTTAGACTTATTTATGTAAATAGTTGACTAGATTTTGATGTAATAAGGCAGAGTTCTATATTCTTGCATTTATAAATAGAGTTGACTTTGGGAATCAATGGAATAACATTCTTAAAAGCCTGACTTTGTGCTATGCGAATAACGGAAGAATTGAACATCCTGTATCTTGAAATATCTAGGTACCCGGAGATAGGTACCGATAAACTCCTTTGATCCATGACCGGGTCATTGGAGTATAATCAAACATGGGTCGATCGGACAATTCACCCCTATGCATTTGATCATCGACTTATGCCCATAGATAGGCAAGGTCTGAAATAGGTGCCCAAAGTTAGCACCAACAACTCCTTTGATCGATGATCGTATCCCTGAAGTATAATTGCACTACGGTTGATCGAACGATTTTCTCTGCATATTTAATCTTTAACCAAAGCGTGGAGATGGGTACAACCTAAGGTCAATTCTTGGAGACATGCGTTTGAAACACCAGGTCCCGAAGATAGGAACCAGTATGCAAATGAACCTTTGAAAGCACGGTCATGCTTATGGCCTAAGAAAACACGCTCGGCTAATGTTAAGTAATGACGGTCAATGAATATTTTTGATCCATGATCGACAATAGATGCTATCAAAAATTGATGTCTAGAGATAGACATGCAAAACTCTATTTTCTAGAGATAGGAAACGAAGTGGAGCTAGAATCTTTTGTGATTATAACATTGTTTATGGTTAAATAGAACCTAACTAAAGGTAAACAAGATAGGCTATGGAGTTGGCCGAACCATTATAGTTTTATTTAAGCAAAAAAGAAATTCTTTGGTAGCGACAAACAGAATCGAATAACAAAGCGCCACTAAGCAATTGCAAGGAATTATTCATACATACAGAGCTATGGTGAATAATAGCATTGCACTGGTTCAGATATGATCACTGCAAACATTTAGATCGGAAAACTTAATTAATCTAAGTGTATAAGCTCACAGACATAAAGAAAGAAAATAAAATAAGACGAAAGTCTAAAAGAAGAACGATTTTATTCGCATCAAAACTTTCAAAAGCAAAAGCGGGGGCCATACCCACAAAACAACGACCTATATGACATGCCAAAACAAAAGGCTAAAACCAAAGCTATGTACGGAAATGACATCCAATCATTCTTCTTCTTTCTCCTCCTTTTCTTCTTGCCTTCTAAAGAGGCTGAGACTGGACTTTTCTTAGATTTTGCTTCCTTCCCCATAGATAGACGACCCTTAGGATTCTCTTCCCAGTTATAGTCACTTTTTGATGATTTGGGAGTCTCAACATGAATGCCAACCATTAAAGGTGCAGAGGTTGGGAAGATGAACGAGTGAGTTAGCAAAGACATTAAAAGTGAGGGAGGCATATCATCGACACCCTTCTCCGTTTTGATATTTTTAATCTTTATGATATGGGAAATCTGCCTCTCCGACATTAATGGCCCGAAATTGTAGTCCTTATCCCCTGTGATTGTCAAGTCCTCCTCTCCTTGTGACATGCTAGGCTCCTCTACGGCATCTTCATTTAATGCATCGATATCACAATTTAGTACTGAGTCAAGACTCGTGATTCGGTACTAAGACGAAGCTATTGCCAGAGTGATGACCATGGGATCGTGATAGGGGTAGGAGACTACTTCCCCGTCCTTGGTAAAGAAGCTTATCGATGTTATGATTCTAGTCGGGATGCTTTGGACGCCTGATACTCTAATGAATAGATGACCGGCTGTGCCACTTCTCTTAATACCGGGACTGAGCCCTCGACTTCTTCCGGCCACATGCGGTCCTCGGAATATAGTCAAGACTTTAGTGATAGCCTAGACATTTGTGTTGTTTGGTGGCTGGAAATGAAGTGGCTGGTTGTCATAGTTTTCCCTTTGCTCTACTTGATCCCAAACACACTCCAAGTGTGTTTCTTTTTAGATGAGCCTCTTAATCTCATCTTTAAGCACCTGTCACTCTATTGTACATTGGCGGTTGATTTTTGAGAACATGCAGTATTTTCTTTTACCGTGAGGTTCCTCCCGATTCCCATTCCAAGTGGTGTTGGGCTTATGGAAGGGCACTCGATCCTAGGTGGCAAGATATATCATGGTGACATCCATGTTCAGATTAGCGTAACTGTTGTACCTGCATTTGTACTGAGAGCTGGCCTCTAGTTGACTTCTATTATTAGGCTAACAGCCACTGTTTTGATGCTCATTGTTATTGTGAGGAACGACCTGGGTAGGACGACTTGCTTCATTTTCATTATCCGAAAGATCTACATCTTCCATTCTCTTCATTCCCTTCACCCGCTGATACAACCGGTCAGGGACGTGGCCGGCTGCTTCTGGAACTCTCTCCACATTCTAGACTTATATCCGACCCTTAAACATAGGCCATGACCAAGCTATTTACTTCTGCACCCTTAGCCTAGTGGATTATTTTTTAAAGCGACATAACGTACGACTGTAAGCTTTCTGAAGGACCCTGCCTAATGTTGGCTAGTTCACTAGCCATCATGTCATGGGTTATGGAAGTGAAGAAACAAGTCATTGAATCTATGCACAACTGGGCATAGGAACTGATGCTACTCAGATGTAGATGCAGGAGCCAACAGGAGGCCGGTTCTGTAAGAGTGGATGGAAAGAGCTAACACTTTACTAAGCTGGAAAGCTGGCCGACATGAGTAATGCAATTGAAGGCAGTAATGTGGTCGAATGGGTCGGTGCTCCCATTATACTTGTCGATAGGCGACAAGGGATGTTACTGATGGATGAAAGTGTACAGAACTTCCTCAGAGAACGGTTCCCCCTGTTCCTCGTCAAAGAATGCTTCGCCACTTGTATTTCAGGCTTACATTCCATTGAGTTGTTGGTGGAGTATATGTATTTCTTCCTTGAGGTCGATATCGGCCCATTGGGGGATATTTTGGCCAACCACAAGCTAAGGAATCAGCCTATGCCTTGGTGGACTGGGATATCGATGATGAGATTTAGAATGGTGATGACAAGGAGTAGGAGACCTTTCCCTATGCACATAGGGCGACCTGGAATATGCGGCCCGCTCTTGTTCTTTCAACCTGAACCTGGCTACACCCCTATAAGATCGAGAGTGTGCTAAGAGAGTCACATATGCCATGCCGGCGGCAGGGGCATCGCCATTGCGGCCATCAAAAGAAGAAGTTCGCCGGCGATCAAAAATTGGTGGTCATTCCACTAAAGGGGAATGATGATATCTTGGCTCTACAGGCAGAACTATTATAACATCCCAGAAATTCGATCATTTTGATTTTGAATATTTAATTAATTTTAGATATTAAAATATTAGTTTAAAATGGGTCAATAACTTGATTTCGAATATAGGTATTATTTAAAATATTGGAATTGTGAATTTAACACTTGAATAATGATTTAAATATCAGGATTTTGCATTGAATATAAATTTAATGGGTTAATGGTCTTATTTAACTCATTATAATTAATAAATAATAAGGGTAAATTCATTTTGTAAATTCATTTATAATAATAAATGGTTCGAATATAATAAATAATAAGAAAACCAAATTGTAATAAAATGACTTGATTTTGATGACGTATTTTTAATTTAATTTATAGAATTTTTCCATAATTTTTTGATTTGGAAAATATTTAAATTGTCGTTTGACGATTTTTCGATAAATGATGATATTTTCGAGATTTTACAAAATGTAATAACTAGTGAATTTTATTATCGATTTGAGATCGTGTCGCGTTTCAAAGCGCGACGACCGTATTGTTGTTTTAGCATTCGCAGTTCATACGAGAACGAAACTTTGTGCAGCGTCGCATTGGAAATTTCAATTTAAAACAAACATAAGTACAAACGTGCACACAAATTTCCTTCCTTTGTCTCCAAAAAGTACCGTTCCATTAATTCACTTACCACTATTAATTTCATTTCCTCGACCACATCATTTCTTTCTCCTTCCTTCGTTCTTCATTTCCAGTTATCGTATAACGGCCACATAGTTTAAATTTCCAAATCAAATAAAATACCTCACAAAAAATCTCAAAACAAACTACTTTGACCTCGTATCAATAAGATCTTCGATCCTATATATTTTTGGTTAGGGACGGTCGTTTGTAGACGGAGGCCGAAGTTGATCAGCGTGCATAGGGTTTTAGTTTGTGGTGGGTTTAGGTGGAGTTTGGTCAAGGCGAGATTGGTTTTGGGTTTCTCGAGGCAAGACGATGTTGTGGAGTAATTTTCGGAAGGTCCAGCGCCTCCTAGTGAATCGCGTCCATTGTACGAACGAGGAGGAGTCTCCAGGTCGCGATTTGATGGGGGCATGTGGACGTGAAGTGATGGTGGCAGGGAGGTAGCTCGCGTGATGGTGAGTGTGATGGTAGTGTTAGCTTGTCGATTTGTTGGGTGGAGTGCGAGAGAGGGAGGATAAAAGGGGGGTGCGTTCACTGACATTTGCGTGCATATGCTTGGGTGTTTAAGAGATGTGGGAGAAGGTTTAAAGTGAAGATTAGAGTTAAGATTTGATTTTAAGTTATATAATTTGTAAATTTATTTGATTAAAATTATAGCTAATAAAATTAGTATCTTCTCCATACAAGGTCCAAATCAAACGCGACCAGTCACCTCGGACTCATAGGAATGTTAGCTACACGATGGAATTGGTTTGGAGGAGTTTGGAGCTTGTAGAATTTCAAGTTAAAATCGAACGTTAGTTCAAACCAGAATGTTTCGGCGATAACTGGAATTTCTGTGAGTTCACTCACCTTTAAATTCGCTATATGATATCTGTGATGCTATAAATTATTGAATGCTTGGTTGATAGTTTAGATATTGTTGTTGTTGTTTAATTGTTTGTTTAGTTGAAAATTCAGTTTGGAAAATGGATGACATATTAACTTAATTGTTATGAACTCATATGATTATGTATTGTCCGTAACCGTTGTTTTGCAGGGAATATTTATAAAGAGACCCTAAGGAGTTTCTCATTAACAATTGTTATTTATTTTCGTATGCTGCTTATATTAATGTTTAGTTGTAATTAATCATGGTATTCTATTTAGATTGTTTAAGTATCGTATATCAATTTTCGCTATATCATCAGTTATTGAATATCATCTCCTAAACCCTTGTTTGTGTTGTCTTGAGCTTGTATTTTCACAAAATAGATATTTGAATTCATTAATCATTTTGATTAATGATATTTAAACTAATTAATCATTTGAATTAATGATATTTGAATTTAATTAATCATTTTAATTAATGATTATCCGAATTTAATAAATTGTTTTAATTAATGATGTTTTAAAAGGAATTAATAATTTTAATTAATGATATTTGAGTTTAATAAATCGTTTTAATTAATGATGTTTAAAAGTAATCAAACATATTAAATAATGATATTTAGTTTAATTAATTATTTAACTAAGATGTTTTAAAATTTAGTTAATCGTTTAATTTAATGATGTTTGTATTTAATTTATCATTTCACTTAATGATATTTGAATTTAGTTTATATTTTTAATTAATGGAGTTTTAAAAGTTAATTAACCAACCTAATAAAAGGGTTTTAGAGTAAATTAATTTATCTAATAAAAGTTTTTTAAAGCTAATTAACTGATTTAGTGTATTAAAGTTAATCAACTGATTTAATAAGGTTTAAAAGTTAGTTTGCAGATTAAATAAAGGTGTTTTTGAGATAATTAACAGTTCAACAAAGATATTTGATCGATTTATTAAAAGAGATTATAAATTTGGTTAATTATCTTTTGGGAAAATTAATGTTGGTTTAAATTTATTAAAGGGATTTTTAAATTCGATCTATTTTCTTTGGGAAAACTAATGCGATTTTCAAGTTATAAATGAATGTTATAAATTATCCTTTAGGATGATTGTTATCCCGCCTTTTGGCAAGGCCATGACACCAAGAACTTGACTAAAAACCAGGAGTCACTCGTCATGGATATCGATGAATTTTGTCCGAGTCCAGATCGGGCCATGATTAGCAAGACATAACAAGCAAAGCCAGGGAAGCCAACGCCCCAAGTTTCAAGTCGATCCGAGTTCGTATGCTCAAATTATGATCCACGCAAGTTAGAAGAGAAGCAGTGATTCGAATCCATCTGTTCGAACTCATGAGGTTCGAATCGATCAACAGGCTGGGCTAAGTCACATGCTTCGTATTCGCATCCATCATTAAGACATGGTTCGACTCGATTCAGTCCTTGACCATCACCTATTTCGTATCCATCAGCAGAAGGCACGGTCGAATCCACCAGAGCACTTCACTTCGAATCCAGGAATAACAATCTGTTCGAATCCATCCTGCTACAACAACTTCGTATCGATTAACCATGGCACGTCACGATCGATACGATGGAACCTCTGTTCGAATCCATCTGGAAATGAAGCCTTCGAATCCATCGAGTCAAAGCAGCGAAGTCTCCGGGACGACTCGATCAAACTAGTGAAGAAAGCGGATCGATGCGAAGCTCGCGCTCCATGTCATCACGGAAGCACACTCCGCCATCGATTCGAGGCGATCGATTCGAATGAATCGATTTGAACAAGACGAACAATTCAGAGAACACCATTTCGAATCGACAATATCTGGAGATCTACAAATCCAAATGTTATGAAATTTTCACAGAAGCTTGTGCACATGTTGAAGAACATCCACACAAAATTTCAGCTCGATTGGACAATTTCTTGATCGATTCGAATGGATTTCGAATTGATCCCAAAGTGGGCCCGGATTTCCTGAAAGCGGGCATGTGGGCCCCCTCACGTGCCAGAACTGGTCTCCCGAAATTTAGGCGAAATATTAGCCTCCTACACCTATAAATAGAGCCCCTGGTCATTCAGAAAAGGGGTCGGACAATTTTAAGAGCTAAAGAGCGCCCAGACTCTGCCAGATTTACTCCAAATCACCGCCGCTGCCTTATATTTAGACTTAGCTAATAAAATCAGTTGTACTACACTATAAGAAATTGTAATCTTCAAGTATCGAGCAATAAAATCATCAAACTTCATAGTGGACGTAGGCAAAACGCTGAACCACTCTAAATCGCTTGTCTTTGCATTTTACTTTTCTGTTATTTGGAGTTTTTGTTAGATAATCCTAAGTTTTAATTTTCTTTCTTCACTTTTATCTCTTCAAAAACTTCCGAAGAGTGTTGTGCCCATTTTTGGTACAAACACTTTGGTGCTTTCACTGAGAAAACCAGCTTTTTCTCCTGCTCCTTGGATCTACCATCGATACCGGATTGCATAAATCCAAGAGGAAGATCCAGATCTCTAATCCAGAATCCTTCCATTCTATTCAGACTTGCATAAAGTCTAGGAAAGGAATCCACCACTTAAGATGGTTAGTACAAGAACTGCTTCTATAGCTGCTGATCAGGAAGGT
Source organism: Allium fistulosum (assembly GCA_030737815.1). Taxonomy (NCBI): domain Eukaryota; kingdom Viridiplantae; phylum Streptophyta; class Magnoliopsida; order Asparagales; family Amaryllidaceae; genus Allium; species Allium fistulosum. The sequence continues at coordinate 77,036,842 of CM060903.1, forward strand.
CGGGATAGACAGAATCCTACACAACAGCCATCCAATCAAGACAACACTGCTCATTCAGATCCGTCTGGGCCAGTCACCAGACAAGAGTTCCAAGTGTTGCTCCAGGAACTGACTCAAAGTCGGCAACAATTAACTGAACAGCTTCGTGCTAACGCTGAATTGACCAATCAATTAAACCGCCGAAGGCGCAGGAGGACCAGGAGAGATGATGTTTCCCACTCGTCCACTGAAAGTTCTGCTTCATCTGACTATCACGGTAGATCTACATGTCCTCGATTAGACGTAAGTCACACACAAGCTACCGGATATCAACCTGCCTTGACCGTAGGACAATTGAGGGTTGGACCGTCAACTAGCCTACAGACCGGGCCCTCGTCACGAAGAGGTACCGTTCCGCAGTATACCACGGATAATCACGCTACAACTGTCGCGGTAGAAACAAGGGTTGATACCCGAAATCTGTCAGATCCGAATAATCAGCAACGTGGGCGTACTCCTGAACCATACGTCCCAGAAGATGTCGAGCCAAGGAGGCGAGATTTGGACCGTCGACAGCGTCCGGTTCAAACTCGCAATATGGAACCCGACCACACCTTAGCTCAACATGCACAGAATGCGACAATGCCCGATATTTCCACCATGATACGCCAGATGATCCGCGAAAGCCAAGGGCTTACCAATGACGACTGGGGAATTTCCCGCAGTCACACTCCTTTCACAGATGAAATATTATATGCTGAACCTCCTCGGCGATTCAGAATGCCAACTCTCCCTATGTACGAAGGAAATTTCGACCCCAATCAACATATTTTGAAATATGAGTGGTCAATGAGCGCCGCAAGGGCTGATGATGCAGTAAAATGCCAAAGTTTCCCCATCTCTTTGGGAGGAATCGCAACAATGTGGTTCACAAGGTTGCCACCTAGATCTATCTCTTCGTTCGATCAACTGGCTAAGAAATTTGTCGAACAGTTCCGTATGCATGTCGCTAGACCTAAAGACGTTAACACCCTATCTAGCGTCACCCAAGCTAAGGAAGAGACACTCAGACGTTATTTAGAAAGATTCCACGCGGCATGTGTAGAAATTAGTAATCCTAACGATAACTCAATCTTGATGACATTAACCAAAGGAATCGATCCCGATTCCGAGTTTGGAAATTGGTTAGCTGGGAAACCACCCGCATCGTTGGACCGTTTCTACTCCAAAGCCGCTCAATTCTTACGGCAAGAGGACGCGAAACAGTCTAGGAAGCAGGACGATACGGTGCCCAGAACTGAGGGAATACAAAGTAATGTAGCAGTTAAGCAGTCCGGTGAGAGTTCCGGAAAAGTTCAGTTGAATATACAGAACAAACAGACCCAGCCGCGAGGCAACAATGGTCAGGATAAAAAGAGAGATCAGAACCGAGGCCCACGACGTAGGGCTCCAATGTTTGATAATTACACTCCATTGAATACATCATTGGAGAATGTATATCTACAAACATGCAACACTGTGCAATATAAGAAGCCTGCTCCGAAGCAATCGTCGGAGAGACAGATTCAAACAGGGAAGTTCTGTAGATTCTACGAGAGTTATGGCCACAATACCAATGAGTGTCGACATTTGCAGGACCTCATTGAGAAGTTGATCAGGGAGAGAAAATTAGATCAGTTTGTGCAGGCGCCGCAGTCTGGTGGTGCGGGCCCATCCAATCAGAATCATGCACAAAATCAGGAAAGACAAGAGGAACCCGCTCGTGCGGGCGGGAGGCTAGTTATACATAAGTGGTGGTCCCCATCCAGTAGACAGAAGCTGGAGGGAAATGGAGTCGTATGCTAGCTCTATCAGACATGCGGACTTCGAATGCTGCAGTAATTGTGAAGATGGAACTCCGGCTAAACAACAGAAAACAATGTCTGATGATATCATATTTAGAAGCAGAGACGCTGATAAGATTGAAGCCCCAACAATCGACCCACTGGTCATATCTGCCCAGGTGGGTCCTGCTTGTATGAAGAGGATCCTAGTTGACAATGGGAGCTCCGTAAACATCTTGCTTAAACGAGCCTATGATTTAATGAAAATGGAAGCAAAGGACTTGAAACCTTGCCAATCTCGAGTCCACGGCGTCAATGGAAGTGTTACAATACCCACTGGAGTGGTGGAACTGCCAGTGGAGTTAGGAGTTGGAGAACGCCGGAGAGTCCGGATGTTGCAGTTTGTCGTGTTGGACATCGATTCACCTTATAACGCATTTTTGGGCCAACCGGCCCTTGCTGAGTTCAGGGCAGCTATTGCCCCATGGTGTTTGACTCTGAAGTTCCCCACTGATCACGGGATTGTAGTCATTCAAGGAGATCAGGCAGCAGGAAGAGCCTGTTATGTTGCCGAGCTGCGCGAGGCGAGGAGAAAGGAGAAAGGAAAGGGCGTAGAGGAATCTCTCTGCGTCCGTTTTGCCGATGATTGACAATTAGCGCCTGGGCCCCGGCCCGGGCACCACGACCAATTCCTTAAAGATCTTGACCCTAGAGACAACGAAGATAAAAAAGAATCTAAAGAGAATCAAGCTTCCCCAGCCGAACTGACTGTGGACGTCCCAGTCAGTGAGGATGACAATTCAAAGTACTAAAAGTTGGATCTCAATTGGGAAAACAGACACAACAGGAATTGGTTGAATTTCTCAGGGCGAATCTCGACGTCTTCGCCTGGACACACTCTGATATGTGCGGGATCTCACTGGACATCGCAAGTCACTCCCTGAATATTGATCCGCGACATGTTCCGGTCAAGTAGAAAAGGCGTGGTATGGATCTAGAGAGATCTGCCGCCCTTAAAGAGGAAGTTGATAAGTTGCAATCAAATGGATTAATCCGAGATGCTTTGTATCCAGAATGGGTGTCAAATCCCGTATTGGTTCGAAAACCGAATGGAAAATGGAGAACTTGCATCGACTATTCTGACTTAAACAAGGCTTGTCCAAAGGATAGTTTTCCACTTCCTCGAATTGACCAGCTCGTAGATTCAACGGCTGGACATGAGTTATTATCCTTCATGGATGCTTATTCTGGCTACAATCAAATACCTATGCATTTGCCTGATCAAGAACATACCAGTTTCGTGACCGATCTGGGACTCTATTGCTACAGAGTCATGCCTTTTGGTCTAAAAAATGCCGGAGCAACATACCAACGCTTGGTCAACCGGATGTTCGCCGACCAGATCAGGAAGACCATGGAGGTTTATGTGGATGACATGCTAGTAAAGTCCCGATTTTCCACATATCACGTCAAAGATTTAGATTCGATGTTCCGCATTCTTCGAAAATATGGAATGAAGCTCAATCCATTAAAGTGTCACTTTGGCGTCGCCTCTGGAAAGTTCCTCGGATTTATCATTAACGCTCGAGGGATAGAAGCAAATCCCGAAAAGATCCGGGCGATAAGGAACTTACAAACTCCAAGAACCATAAAACAAGTCCAGAGTCTCAACGAGAAGGTAGAAGCACTAAGCAGGTTCATTTCAAAATCCACTGATAAATGCATTCCTTTCTTTGATCTGATCCGGAAAGGAAAGCGAAACTTTGAATGGACCATGGAGTGCGAAGGTGCATTCCGATCGCTGGTTCAACATCTTTCCACACCACCGATCTTGTCAAAGCCGGTCGATCACGAACAATTGTATCTTTATCTGGTAGTATCTGAGCATGCAATCAGCGCTGCTTTGGTTCGGGAAGAAGACCGAGTGCAGAAACCGGTCTACTATGTTAGTAAACGGTTAACGGGAGCTGAAAGAAATTACCCAAGGCTGGAGAAATTGGCTTATTGCCTGGTCATTGCCTCAAGAAAGCTTCGCCCTTATTTCCAAGCTCATCCTCTTACTGTGTATACCAATCAGCCGTTACGACAGGTCCTCACGCGGCCTGAGACGTCTGGTAGGTTACTCAAGTGGAACATCGAACTGAGCCAGTTTGATATTACTTACTCTCTAAGACGAGCCATTCAAGGACAAGTCCTAGCCGATTTCATAGCTGAATTTACCGTTCCAGAAGACTTTCCCGAAACCAGTGAATCCCCCGAATATATCTGGAAGCTGTATACTGATGGTGCATCAAACGACCGGTGTTCGGGCGCTGGTGTTGTACTTGAAACTCCCGAAGGCCGATCTATATGTTATGCTTTGAGATTCGATTTTCACGCAACCAATAATGAAGCTGAATATGAATCCCTCTTAACTGGGCTGAAATTGGCCAGAGATTTGAGAATTATCGCTGTGGAAGTTTATTGTGATTCACAATTAATTGTGTGCCAAGTACGGGGAGAGTATCAAGCGAGACATCGAAGGCTGGCTGCTTACTTGGCTCGAGTTTAGGAAGTACTGAATCAGTTTGATTATTATGCCATTTATTATATACCTCGAGAACGCAATCAAAAAGCCGATTCATTGGCAAAGTTAGCGAGTACAGGTGAAGCACAACAAATGGGACTTGTCCCCGTCGAAACTTTGTCCTCCCCAAGCATCAATCAAATAGAGTCAAATTTTGTGTTTGAAACCGCTCCCAGTAAAGAATCATGGATGACTCCGTATCGAAATTACATTGAGAATGGGACATTGCCTGAGCATAGAAATGAGAAAAGGCAAATTCTACGAAAAGCTTCACGGTTCGTCATTCAGGATGGAGTCATGTATAGAAGAGGTTATTCTGTTCCTCTCCTCCGGTGTATCGTGCACGATGAAATCAAACGAGTGTTACATGATGTGCACGAAGGAGAATGTGGCGATCACACCGGTGGACAAGCTCTTGCTAAGAAAATACTCCGATACGGATACTACTGGCTGACAGTGAACCGAGATGCAGCAAACTATGCCAGAAAGTGCAATAGGTGCCAGAAACACGCCCGAATTCCAAGAGCCCCACCTACCGAGATAACTCAAATGGTCAGTCCCTGGCCATTCGCTATGTGGGGCATCGATATCATCGGCGCTTTACCTCTGGCAAAAGGGGGTGCGAAGTACGCCATCGTCGCCGTTGACTACTTTACAAAATGGGATGAAGCCGAAGCTCTCGCAACAATTACGACAAAGAAAGTAATAAATTTCGTAGTTCGCAATATCATCTGTCGATTTAGACTCCCGCATACCATCATCACCGATAATGGAGCCCAATTCGACAGTGTAGAGTTCAAGAATTTCTATCAACGTTTCCATATCCATAAAAAATTCTCGACAGTTGCACATCCTCAGGCAAACGGTCAGGTCGAAGCTGTCAATAAAGTTATAAAATCTATCCTAAAGAAACGACTGGAAAAGGCCGGGGGCAAATGGGTTGATGAACTTCCTATGGCATTATGGGCTTATCGAACGACTCACAAGACTGCAACCGGACACACCCCGTTTTCCTTATCTTATGGCTCGAAAGCCATTATTCCGGTCGAAACGGAAGTGTTTTCCCATCGCGTGACTTATTATGATCCAAAAACAAACGCTATATTGCTTGCTGAATCTTTGGATCTACTGGATGAGAAGCGGGAAGAGGCCGATTTGAGAGCGGCCGCATATCAAAGTCGAGTCGCCCGATTATACAATGCCAAAGTCCGACCTCGAACTTTTGAACTCGGCGATCTCGTTCTCAAGAGAATTTATCCGGTTCCTTCGCACATGAAACTGAACTGGGAAGGACCATATGTGATTACAAGAAGACTCGGAGATGGCGCATTCAAACTATCGACCGTTGACGGTCTTGATTTGCCAAGGGCCTGGAACAGCGAGAGTCTCCGTCGCTACTACACATGACAGGCTTTATTTATTTTGTTATATTTTTCCATTTAGCAATTTACTTTTGCATTTCGAAATTAGAATTTGTAATAAGGCAACTGACTTTGCCATATTTTCTTATTTCAGCAATAAAATGCTATCTCTTCGAGCCAGAGCTGTGATTCATCGAATACAATGTACAACATCACGATGCACAGAGAGCTAAATTCCATCACGCAGTGGAATTTATTCAAGTAGGGAGTGGCTATGATACGATCGGCCACTCGCTAAATGAAACCCGAGCTCGCGGGCAAGCCATCACGTCGGGCTAAAAATGGGTTGATACATGACAATCCTTCACTTGACTCCGTACTCCCAGAGTGCGAGACGGAGTATAAACATAACTTGACTCCGTACTCCCAGAGTGCGAGGCGGAGTATAAACATTTACTTGACTCCGTACTCCCAGAGTGCGAGACGGAGTATAAACATTACTTGACTCCGTACTCCCAGAGTGCGAGACGGAGTATAAACATTCACTTAACTCCGTACTCTCAGAGTGCGAGACGGAGTATAAACATTACTTGACTCCGTACTCCCAGAGTGCAAGGCGGAGTGTAAACATTTACTTGACTCCATACTCCCAGAGTGCGAGACGGAGTATAAACATTACTTGACTCCGTACTCCCAGAGTGCGAGACGAAGTGTAAACATAACTTAACTCCGTACTCCCAGAGTGCGATATGGAGTATAAATAATAAGTTAACTCCATAATCCCAGAATACTCCGAGAGCGCGAGCCGGGTATAAGCGTTAATACTCAATTGCAGATATTTCGCACAACACTTATTACGGCTTATCCCCAAGACCGGGGGCAGAACCAAAGCAATTATTAAATTGAAGACAAAAGAGAATATGTTTTCATTTCCATTATCAACAAAAAGAATATGATTACAAGCTGGTTCAAAAAGTTCCTACTAGTGGGAGCCGAGTCCACATCTATACATGGCTATAGAAAAAGCCAAAAAGACGAGACAAAACACTACCCCCGAACGTGACAACAAACTAAAGGAAGAGTTTAATCTTTCTTCTTCCTCGGTTTCTTCTTCGGGGTAGTCCCACTGGATCCGTTACTCGACTTCCTCCTCACTCTCTTACTCTTCTCCGGCTTGTCATCCAATGGCGACATAATGTCAACATCCTCCTCGGAGCTTGAGGCGACGGAGATTCTCTTGGAGGATGGAACTGGAGGCATAGGAGCTGTAACAGGAAGTGGGGCGGGAGTGCTTGCAATAACCACCATGCCGCCCGGCGATATCATCATTAGTGGGGCAGGGCCAGATGGATTCATGCCCGCTGTCACTGCTGCCATCTCAGCATTCATCTCGGCCAAAATTTCATCCTCACGAGATGCTTGTGCCGCGCTGGACGTACTAGTGGCTGGCATAAAGGAGCTAGCGACTGGAGCAACCCCACTCATGGCAAAAGATGGATCGGCGAAGGGTTCGTTGGGTTGACTAAAGAGTTCCTCAATCATCTGAGCATCGAAAGATAACATGCTCACTTCTCCCTCTTCACCGACCACAGAAGATGTCATAATAGCCTCGGTGACAATGGCCCCTTGCGCCTGATAGGGAACTTGAGATGCAGGAGGCGCAAAGATAATAGCTTCGGTCACTAAATGAGAAAAAGCAAAAATTTGTTAGCTAAATGAATTGCTTCAAATTCACCACACTAAGTGTTTACGGGAGACGGTAAGATACCTTCCTTAGCCTGACCCGAAGTATGGGCAAGTACAGAAGCAGGAGCATCAGCGGAAGACAATTGCGGCTGGTCAGGATTATAAGCGGGGACGGACTGGGGATCAACCGCACCAATGGTTTCGGGCAATGTCGGAATTACAGCTCCAACACTTGCTTCGTGATGCTCGATCCCCGAGCCCTCATCTGTCTCTATCTGTTGAGCACCAAGCCTATCTCTCGCCACGGAAATCACCGCCTTGTGGAGAACTTTCCTCTCTTCCTCAGTAAGCAAGCGCATCTCAAGCTCGAAATCATCCAGTGCTTCATCCGGATGCGCTGCTTTCTTCTCCTCCACCGGCCTAGTCCAGGCGTTGTACAGAATCATAGAGTCATCTCCAAGCCAAGCTAAATTTCTCTGCTCCAGCACATTGGCGTTGTATGTGACCAGGAGATCATCAAAATCAGTTTCCATCCTGGACTGCTCAGCCATGACTTTTTCTTTGGTTTCTGCCTCCACAAACTTGGTCTTGGTCACCGCCGCAGCAAGTTCAGCTCGAAGTGATACGGCTTGGTCACATGCCTCCTGAGCGGTGGTGTTTGCATCATCTTTTTCTTTCACCACCTCAACAAATTTGGTTTTAAGCTCATTCAACTCTTTAACGGCTGTGTCTCGCTCAGCTACGATAGTGGTGTAACAGTTGCCCATCTGACGTAGCGGATTAATCAAAAACAATGTTGATCGATGAGAGTAGCAATCGATGGATTGGAAGATACTGAAATGCCCGAATTCGTTGATCCGAAGATACCGAATTCTAGCTATCCCGAACTCGTTGATCGCGCACGATACCGGGTTCAAAGATCTGCGATTCTTCACACGTTGATCTAGCGCACTAGATTCCGTGAATCGGCTTCTGCAGTCGTTGAATCGAGCGCACTCGATTAACCGAAAGAGGAGATAGGAGATTACACTCAACTACCAATTTGGCGAAAGCACAAAGCTAACAAAACAAGAGTTTTATTTCAAATCAACTAAACTATTACAAATGGCACCACTGGCCTATTTATAGAAGTTACAACTCACACAAAACAAACAAAATGTTCAACACTTAAGTCGGTACCGACTTACGACTCACCCTAAGTCATACGCGACTTAACAGAATACAACACGACTCACTTATTTACAAAGTACACGACTCAAGACAATCATCACGACTTACGACTTACGAGCCAACGATTTATCAATGCCACGAGTTAACAGATGACGACTTAACAAACAGAAATTACATCACTTAGGTCGTTGCCGACCTAACAACTTCTCACGACTCAACATACAACTCACGCGACCTAACTTCAATGCTCCAACTTCCATCAACGACTTAAAGAATCAACGGCAGAGATTAACGCGGCATAAGAAATCAACGGCATCAAGCTTCAGCGAACTGTAGTAGTTGGCGACCTAACTTTCTCGCGACCTATCTTAAGTCGTAGGTCTACGCGACTTATCTTAGGTCGTGAGATCCTTTCTTCAGCATACTCGTTAGGTCGCAGACGACCTATATCTTCTTCGTTAGGTCGTGACCCGCTTGAGTTAAGTCGTGAACGACTTAGGCCTTCTTCGTTAGGTCGTAACACTCAGTTAGCTCGTTCCAGCGACCTATTTCTTATCTCGTTAGGTCGTACACGATCTAAAAACATGTTAGGTCGTTCTAGTTCTCCTTTGTTAGGTCGGAGTCGACTTAATCCTTCAGTTTCCTTAGGTCGTAGACGATTTAAGTCTTCACCTTCCTTAGGTCGGAGACCGCTTGAGTTAAGTCGTGAACGACTTATGCCTTCAGTCTCGTTAAGTCGTGAGCGACTTATGCCTTCAGCCTCGTTAAGTCGTGGACGACTTAGAACTTCTTCTTCAGCCTTGTTATCTCGTATACGACTTAAACCTGCTCCTTTCTTAGGTCGCGACCGACCTAAACCCAGTGATTCCTTAGGTCGTGGACGACCTAGGCCTTGTGTATTTGGCGCTTGCACTGCTTCGACTCTAGCCTGTGCTGCATCATCCTCCCAGGTTGAGAAAAATTCGACCTCGAATTTGTACTCTCTTCTTCCACAACAAATTCATCCCCATGATATGGTACGAGATGCTTAACATTGAATACGTCAGACATGTACACATCCTCCGGCAGTTTCAACTTATAAGCATTTTCATTAATCTGTTTCATGACTTCTACAGGACCAATTTTTCTGGCTTTCAATTTGTTATAAGCGCCTACTGGAAAACGGTCCTTTGTTAATACAGCATACACCATATCTCCTTCATTGAACTCAACACTCCTTCGCTTCAGATCTGCCGATCGTTTGTATTTCTCATTTGCCTTTTCTAATCGTTCTTGAACGATTCTATGACACTCTGTCAATCCTTCAACAAAATCAGTAGCTCGTTTGACTGTCTTCTTTGGTTGTGGTATGACTGTTAACTCCAACGGCCCCTTTGGTAAACTAGAATATACAATCTGAAATGGGCTGAATCCCGTACTACGGTTTACTGCATGATTATGAGCAAACTCTGCCTGGCATAACTTCACATCCCAACTCTTCAGATTGTCTTGCACAAGACATCGTAATAAATTTCCCAATGATCTGTTCACAACCTCGGTCTGTCCATCCGTCTGCGGATGATAAGCACTGCTAAAGTTCAACTTTGTTCCCACCATCTTCCACAAACTTAGCCAAAAATGACTTAGAAAACGAGTATCCCTATCCGACACAATCGATTCTAGCAATCCGTGAAGTCGATATATCTCTTTGAAAAACATCTGAGCAACATGAACAACATCCGCCGTCTTCTTACAAGCAATAAAATGTGCCATTTTTGAAAATCGGTCAACTACCACATATATGGAATCATTACCACGCTGTGTTCTCGGCAACCCCAACACAAAGTCCATACTCAAATCAACCCATGGTTTAGTTGGTACAGGTAGCGGCATATATAATCCAGCATTAGTCGCAGTTCCTTTCGAAACCTGACAGATATGACATCGCTCCACAAACCTCTCCACCTCTTTCCTCATTGATGGCCAAAAGTAAGACTGTGAAATCAACTGTAATGTACGGTCTCTCCCAACATGTCCTTCTTCATGTAGCTCTTTTACAATCTTCATTCTCAAACTACAATCAGGTATGCACAATCGATTCCCTTTGAATAGAAAACCGTCTACCATCATAAACTCATCCGTCTTTCCCTCCTTGACTTTATCAATACACTTCGTAAAGTAAGGATCATCGACAAATAATTCTGGCAACACATCAAACCCTGTCACCTCAACTTTCAGTGTAGTCAACAAATGACTCCTCCTACTCATAGCATCAGCCACACGATTCGTCACCCCTGACTTGTGTTTAACAACAAAAGTAAACTGTTGCAGATATGCAATCCACGATGCATGTCTCGCTGAAATCTTGTCTTGCCCTTGTAAATGCTTTAACGCCTCATGATCAGTGTAAAGAACAAACTCTTTCTGAAATAGATAGTGTCTCCAGTGTTTAATAGATTGCACAACAGCATAAAATTCCACATCATATGTACTATATCTCATCTTCGCTCCTGATAACTTCTCGCTAAAGTATGCAATCGGACGTCCCCTCTGACTCAACACTCCTCCAATCCCAACCTTGGATGCATCAGTATGTAGTTCAAACACTAGCTGAAAATCTGGTAATATTAGAATTGGTGCAGACATCAAGAGTCTTTTGATTCGATCAAAAGCAACCTCGGCTTCCTCCGTCCATGCAAACTGTTTACCCTTCATAAAATCAGTCACAGGCGCCATCACACTACTAAAGTGTGGAATACACCTTCGATAAAATGAAGCCAACCCATGAAAACTACGAACTTCCGTTATCGTCTTGGGTTGCGGCCAATCTCTGATAGCTTCGACTTTACTTTGGTCAACCTGTATTCCTTCTTCCGACACAACATACCCCAGAAATAAAACACTCCTCGCCATAAAAACACACTTCTTTGTATCAGCATAGAATTGTTCTTCACGAAGAATAATTAACACTTTCTTCAAATGCTGAACATGCTCTTCTTTACTAGCACTGTAGATCAAAATATCATCAAAGTAAACCACCACAAATTTCCCAATGTATGGCCTGAAAATTTGGTTCATCACCCTCATGAATGTACTCGGTGCATTCGATAGACCAAACGAGATTACCAGCCATTCATACAATCCTTCCCTCGTCTTGAATGCCTTCCATTCGTCCCCTGGTCTAATGCGAATCTGATGATAACCGCTCTTCAAGTCAATCTTAGAAAAGATTACAGACCCACTAATTTGATCCAATAGATCATCAAGCCTCGGCATCGGGAATCTGTATCTGACTGTGATCTTATTCAATGCTCGACTGTCCGTGCACATCCTCCACGTTCCATCCTTTTTGGGTACCAATAAAGCTGGTACAGCACAAGGACTTAAACTCTCCTGCACACGCCCCTGTTCAAGCAATTCTTCCACTTGCCTCCTCAATTCTTCATGTTCTTTTGGACTCATTCGATAATGTGGTCTATGTGGCAACACAGCACCTGGAACAAGATCTATCTGATGTTGTATATCCCTCAACGGTGGCAACTCCGTTGGTAACTCCTCTGGAAATACATCGTCAAATTCTTTCAAAACTGGTTTCGCTTCTTCCGGAATTTCAACCTCTTCCCTGCTCTCTCGCCCAATCAACAAAAACAGTTCAGGCTCCTCCTCTACTTCCTTCACAAACTCCTTCAAAGATAACAAAGTTTTAAGCTCTTCAATCTCCTCCAACTTGTTTTCCTCCTGTTGTCGCTTATTTGGAACTAGAGTAATCTTTGTGCCTTCAAACATGAAACTGTAACTGTTGGTACGCCCATCATGTTGCACCGCCCTATCATACTGCCACGGTCTCCCCAGCAACAAATGACAGACATCCATATCTACCACATCGCACCAGATTTCGTCTTTATATTTCTTCCCAATTGAAAACTTCACACAAGCCCTTCGTCCAACCTTCACCTCCCCGCCTTTCATCAACCAAGCTAGTTTGTACGGTTTCGGATGTTTCTCAGTCTTCAACGCCAACTTCCTCACAGCTTCTGACGAAATTATATTATCACAGCTTCTAGCATCAATAACAAATTTGCAAACCTTCCCTAGAATGGTACATGTTGACTGAAAAATATTGCTCCTCAACCAACTACAATCCTCCTCTTGCTTTGGTGTTAAACAGGACCTCTTCATCATTAGATTATAACCTTCGTCTCCCGACACTTCTTCCTCCTCCTCATCAGGTGGTGAATTGGAACATTCAGCTTCTTTATCCTCATCCTTAACCTCTGCTACCATAGCTCTCTTCTTCGGCTTTGGACATTCGCTACTTTTGTGGCCCATTTCTTGGCAATTATAACACTTGAAACCATTATTGACTTTCGCCTTCCCAACCTCATTCACAACTGGTTTTGCAACAACTTTTGAAACATTAGAACTTCCACTAACACCCTTCACTTGATTATTGGAATTTGTAAACACACCACCTCCTCGTCGTCCCTGTTTCTCCCAAGCCAACGCTTTCTGATGTGCTTCCGCTACAGATCTGGGATCAAACATGTTAACCATATCCTGAATCTGCATTCGCAATCCCCCAATGAATCTAGATGTCAGCTGCTCTTCCGTTTCCATAATATCATTCCTCGCAATAAGCTGATAAAATTCATCCGCGTAATCATTAACATTCTTTGTGCCCTGCCTCAAATTCTACAAACGTCGATACATCAAAGATTGGTAATTGTAAGGTAAGAACGTTGCTTTCATCAATTTCTTCATCTTCTCCCAAGACTCAACTTTTGACTTCCCTATTCGTTCACGTGTAAGTTTGGTTTGCTGCCACCATGCCAAAGCTCTACCCCTCAACCTCGTAGCAACCAACTTCACTCTACGCTGTTCTGGAACTTCTTTGAAATCAAAAATCTCTTCAACATTAGCCACCCAATCCAAAAACTCCTCAGCTTGCATGCCTCCTTTAAACTCCGGTATTTCCGTCTTCATCCCCGACTCCCACTTGTGATCATACTCAGAGTAATTTCTTCTTTGTCCTCGTCCTTGTCCTCGAACACTACCACCATCATACTCCTCTTCAAAATCAGATGTATATCGTTGTCTATCTCGTCCACCCACATCTCTACTACCATCACGTCTTCCACCTTCATCCCTTCTATCTACATTCCTCCGTTCTCGATCATTCACATTCCTCCCACGCCTTTGATCATCATCAACACTTCTTTCTCGATTGGGTTGTGGTGAGACTCTACTTCCCCCATGGTTAGATTCAGGTGAAATCCTTCTCCAATTTTGATTCATTTCTAACATCATCTTCTCTAACCGACCAATTCCTTCGTTAAGTTTTTCACTAAAGTTTTCATTGATTCTTTGCTCCATCTCATCAGCTTCTTCTCTTCGATACAAAGCTTCTACGTTTTGGTGTCGATTAGCTCTCCTTGGTGGCATACTTGAAAAATTCACAAAACTCTTCAACACTTCAAAATTCAAACACCTTTCGGACTTTGATCCAAAATGAAATGGATCGAAAACTCCCACTTTGTTGCAATTTCGCGATGAACACGATGAACACAACTTCTCCAAATGAGGTAAGTTTGATCTCCAACCTTCAAAAGTATGCACGACCCACTTCTTCAAATTCTCGGCCGTGTTCAAATCTATACTTCGTCTTCAAATTTCTTCAAAATGATTGGCTCCAAGACTCGATTTAGCTATGATTGGCTAAACAAGCTCTGATACCAAAACTGACGCAGTGGATTAATCAAAAACAATGTCGATCGATGAGAGTAGCAATCGATGGATTGGAAGATACTGAAATGCCCGAATTTGTTGATCCGAAGATACCAAATTCTAGCTATCCTGAACTCGTTGATCGCGTACGATACCGGGTTCAAAGATCTACGATTCTTCACACATTGATCTAGCGCACTAGATTCCGTGAATCGGCTTCTGCAGTCGTTGAATCGAGCGCACTCGATTAACCGAAAGAGGAGATAGGAGATTACACTGAACTACCAATTTGGCGAAAGCACAAAGCTAACAAAACAAGAGTTTTATTTCAAATCAACTAAACTATTACAAATGGCACCACTGGCCTATTTATAGAAGTTACAACTCACACAAAACAAACAAAATGTTCAACACTTAAGTCGGTACCGACTTACGACTCACCCTAAGTCATACGCGACTTAACAGAATACAACACGACTCACTTATTTACAAAGTACACGACTCAAGACAATCATCACGACTTACGACTTACGAGCCAACGACTTATCAATGCCACGAGTTAATAGATGACGACTTAACAAATAGAAATTACATCACTTAGGTCGTTGCCGACCTAACAACTTCTCACGACTCAACATACAACTCACACGACCTAACTTCAATGCTCCAGCTTCCATCAGTGACTTAAAGAATCAACGGCAGAGATTAACGCGGCATAAGAAATCAACGGCATCAAGCTTCAGCAAACTGTAGTAGTTGGCGACCTAACTTTCTCGCGACCTATCTTAAGTCGTAGGTCGTACGCGACTTATCTTAGGTCGTGAGATCCTTTCTTCAGCATACTCGTTAGGTCGCAGACGACCTATATCTTCTTCGTTAGGTCGTGACCCGCTTGAGTTAAGTCGTGAACGACTTAGGCCTTCTTCGTTAGGTCGTAACACTCAGTTAGCTCGTTCCAGCGACCTATTTCTTATCTCGTTAGGTCGTACACGATCTAAAAACATGTTAGGTCGTTCCAGTTCTCCTTTGTTAGGTCGGAGTCGACTTAATCCTTCAGTTTCCTTAGGTCGTAGACGATTTAAGTCTTCACCTTCCTTAGGTCGTAGACCGCTTGAGTTAAGTCGTGAACGACTTATGCCTTCAGTCTCGTTAAGTCGTGAACGACTTATGCCTTCAGCCTCGTTAAGTCGTGGACGACTTAGAACTTCTTCTTCAGCCTTGTTATCTCGTATACGACTTAAACCTGCTCCTTTCTTAGGTCGCGACCGACCTAAACCCAGTGATTCCTTAGGTCGTGGACGACCTAGGCCTTGTGTATTTGGCGCTTGCACTGCTTCGACTCTAGCCTGTGCTGCATTACCATCCCTTCTACTAAGGCACAGTGTGCCTACTGCATCCTCGCCATCTTCGCCACAACATCATCATGCTTTTTAAGTGCTTGGAGTTCTGAGTCTCGAGACGACTCCATCTCAGATTGGAGAACTTGGATGATACGGTCTTTTTTGGCGATTTCAGCATCACGCGTTTCAATAACCTTAGCCCGGTCAAAAGCTACCTTAGAAGCTTTCACGGCTGCTTTGTACCACTCCTTGTATTGAGCATAAAAGTCACGGATGTAATCATGAGCGATGTTCTCAGCATCCGGAGGAATCCTTTTGAGATAAGAGGGAAGACATATGAATCCAAGCAAATTTCCGGGAAGTCCTTTTTCATCTGAGCAAGTTTAATAGCTCCTTCACCCGTTAGTTCTGCCGAAGCTTGCTCAACGATAGCAGCTGTCGGTGGTTCAACTCTCGGCCGCTGAGTCTCGGGCCTTGAAGATTGAGAAGGCTGTTGCTGCTGCGAAGATTCAGGAAGATCTATGAGGGCCCTAGGAGGCGAAGGAGAATGGGATCGCGATCGGTACTGATGGCCTCTATCTCTATCAGTACGCTCGTGACCAGAACGACCACGCCAATAATCTCGATCCCTGTCGTAAAGATCCTGGCTGGTATAGCCTTGCCCGTGGTCCCTATCTGATTCCCTCCAGCGGGACTCGTATTATGAGGAGGATCGGTGTACATTGCGAAGCCTATCCAGAGTGGATCCGCGACCTGACATCTCACCTGCGATAAGAAATAACCACAGTTTAGAATCCTGCAAAAGTGATGTTCAATATGCGGAAATCATGTAGTGCTGTGGAAGTGTGTGTAAATGTGTAAACCCCCAGACCAACTGGAAGTGTTGATCGCACTCAAAGGAAAGGGCTCGCTCTTATTTAAAACATCTTGAAATTCCTCCAACCCGGGATTGTGAGGAATCGATATATAATCCGGGATGGGAATATCATCAAGCCCTTTGAAAGTATCTCTCGAATGAGAAGGGGCGGCCTCAGAAATTACAGCTCCGGAAGTGGGAGTAGACACAACTACAGACTTCCACCCTTTAGATTTGAGTTTTTTGGAAACGACGGCCTTGCTTTTCCGTCTCTTTCCCAATTCTTCGAAATTGCCCGAAAGGTCAGCCATCGGCTCGACGTCTGTGTGAGTTCTTTCTTCATCGCTCACTTTGGTAATCACAACCCCGAGCGTTTTCTTCGCCATTTTCTTCTTCTTCCTCTTCTTGTTCTTCTTCTTCTTTGAAACGGGCTTTAGCATCCCTTCGGTGACTATGCTCTGATTCATTTCAATCAAGCCGAGAGCTCTTAAGTTATAGTCAGTCAACACCGAGTCGATGTGTCTCAAGTCGCTCAGGATCCCTTGAAGGCTCCAAACTATGCCCTTGTAATACCCGCCGTCGGGTCTGGAGATAATGGCTATAAGAAGAACAGGATGTTAATACCGATACCAAAAATCTATTAGTCAAGGAAAACGTCGACAGGTTACGACACTTACGTCTAGACAACCATCGCCTAGCAAAGCCTGGAGGACACCGGACATAAAACCATTCATTCTTAAAGTAACTAAGTCTGGTCCAGGCTCCGGTAATAACTTGACAGTTTCTGACTGCCTCCAAAAATGTAAAAGAGGGACTATCGCCTCTGCTCTTGAAGTTAAATAGATATCTGATTTCCGTCGGCCTTGGAGGGCGGAAGAGGTGTTCCATAAATACAATAAACGCGCTGTTCAGTAGCGCGTGCCCGTTGGGGTGTAATTGAGAGGGAGCGATTCCAAGAAATGATAGCATCTCCCTAATGTATTGATTAAATGGAGGGAGTGTTCCGGCCGCACAAGCATGTCGATAGAAGGCGGTATACCCTTCGGGCGGACAGTGAGGCCTGTCACTAGGTCCCGGCAATAGTGCATCATCCAAAGAGATATTATGTCTCGTGCATATCCTGCCCAGTAAGTTTTCGGAAATATTGGACCGAACGGAGTCTACAGGGTCCTCAATAAATATAGCCTCTTGTAGTTCGTCGGGGGCTGGATCTACTATCTCCGTTGGGATATCTGGAATTACAAGGACCGGAGGGGGAGAACTCTGAATCTCCTGCTGTTGAGAGCTCGAAGGTTCCATAACTGACTACTTATCAGAATATCAGTGTTAAACAAACAATAAACCCGTGCGTCCCGCAGTGTAAAGTGTGTGAAGTGCAGTGCAGCTAATACTTAGTAAATTCAGCAAAACCGAAGACAAGATGAAAACTTTGGAAATTATAAAGTTGGTTAGAATGACCGTCATTGCTGACCGTCTTAAACCGTGTCATCCAGAATTCATGGTGATTAATTTGTGTTAATTTGTCAAAGTACAGTTCCACCGACGAGCTTCAGAGGATAGTCAAGTATGCAGTATAAAAGTTCAAGTCAAATATGCAGAGATGAAGCTCGTCGGAATCATGCTGTTGAATATGTGAAAATTTCGTATCCATAAAGGTTTATTTGAATCGATCTAAATAAAGGTTTAGTTTTGAATTGATCAGGAGAAGCCTAATTTTCGTATCGATCCGGAACGAATCGACGCACTTCGTATCGATCGCATCAGAGCGTTTGAAACCATCAGAAAGCGAGAGCATCGAATCCATCATCTATCGAAGGTTCGCATCGATCTGAAAAGATAAGAACTTCGCAATCGAATACGCCCAGGCCTCGTATCGATCACCTACCTAAGATTTCTCGAAGCAAAAGCAGGGAGCAACTCAAGGTATCAATCACCACGAATCGATACAATTTTCTGCCACCTACGATTGATTCGACCCACAAAGCCTCTAACCTATACATCCAGATCGATACGGACACCTTGGAGAAATCCATCTCTCAGATCGATTCGTACCTCCGACACTCCAGATCGACACGAAGGATAGATCTTTTTTTTCTCAAGAAAGCTTTTCTTGATTCCATTCCCGATTTCAGCTCCATCGAGATCGATTCGAACGCAGATGGAAATAAAGGGGACTTCAGATTTTGGAACGAATACTTAGTCGAATTGAATACCTAAGTGTGAGGTTAGTCGATGCTAGTTCGATTCGAAGAAGGGAGTGTTTCGTTTTCCTTTAGTCCTTGAAATCTGAAGTCGATTCGAAGCGCACAAGAAAACGAAGGCAAAAGTAAAAAAGTAAAAAATGAACAGGACCCCGGTATTTATAGTAACCTAATGACAATTCGCCTCCCGGTGTACATGACCGGCCTCAGCAGGTGAAAACCTAGACTGATTCGAAGTATTCTACTCGAATCCATCAACTTCTTACCTCCATCGAATCAAAGAAAACACCGGCATCCACCAGTTCAAGACCATCGATTCGAATCCATCCAGAATGCTTCGAGTTCATCGATACGAAATGCTCTAAATAAAAGGTAGCTCTGGGGACACTCGACTCCATCGATTCGAAACCATCACTTCGAATCCATCAGTACTTGACCCGCAGCAACAAGAACTCATCGATACGAATCAGGGTTTCGTATCCATCGAAGATTTTTATGTCTATCAAAGCAAAGCACGCTAGTTGAACATTTGTCTAAGAGAAGATTGCAACGAAACGATTAAAAGACGACTGTCGAGCAATCAATTGAACAGAAATATTCAGCATGAAAGACTGCAGTTTTTCAAAGCACGTCATGTTTACACAAGACGTACTTTGGGGGGCAAATGTTATCCCGCCTTTTGGCAAGGCCATGACACCAAGAACTTGACTAAAAACTAGGAGTCACTCGTCATGGATATCGATGAATTTTGTCCGAGTCCAGATCAGGCCACGATTAGCAAGACATAACAAGCAAAGCCAGGGAAGCCAACGTCCCAAGTTTCAAGTCGATCCGAGTTCGTATGCTCAAATTATGATCCACACAAGTTAGAAGAGAAGCAGTGATTCGAATCCATCTGTTCGAACTCATGAGGTTCGAATCTAACAACAGGCTGGGCTAAGTCACATGCTTCATATTTGCATCCATCATTAAGACATGGTTCGGCTCGATTCAGTCCTTGACCATCACCTATTTCATATCCATCAGCAGAAGGCACGGTCGAATCCACCAAAGCACTTCACTTCGAATCCAGGAATAACAATCTGTTCGAATCCATCCTACTACAACAACTTCGTATCGATTAACCATGGCACGTCACGATCGATACGATGGAACCTCTATTCGAATCCATCTGGGAATGAAACCTTCGAATCCATCGAGTCAAAGCAGCGAAGTCTCCGGGACGACTCGATCAAACTAGCGAAGAAAGCGGATCGATGCGAAGCTCGTGCTCCACGTCATCACGAAAGCACACTCCGCCATCGATTCGAGGCGATCGATTCGAACGAATCGATTCGAACAAGATGAACAATTCAGAGAACACCATTTCGAATCGACAATATCTGGAGATCTACAAGTCCAAATGTTATGAAACTTTCACAGAAGCTTGTGCACATGTTGAAGAACATCCACACCAAATTTCAGCTCGATTGGACAATTTCTTGATCGATTTGAATGGATTTCGAATCGATCCCAAAGTGGGCCCGGATTTCCTGAAAGCGGGCATGTGGGCCCCCTCACGTGCCAGAACTGGTCTCCCGAAATTTAGGCGAAATATCAGCCTCCTACACCTATAAATAGAGCCCCTGGTCATTCAGAAAAGGGGTCGGACAATTTTAAGAGCTAAAGAGCGCCCAGACTCTGCCAGATTTACTCCAAATCACCACCGCTGCCTTATATTCAGACTTAGCTAATAAAATCAGTTGTACTACACTATAAGAAATTGTAATCTTCAAGTATCGAGCAATAAAATCATCAAACTTCATAGTGGACGTAGGCAAAACGCCGAACCACTCTAAATCGCTTGTCTTTGCATTTTACTTTTCTGTTATTTGGAGTTTTTGTTAGATAATCCTCAGTTTTAATTTTCTTTCTTCACTTTTATCTCTTCAAAAACTTTCGAAGAGTGTTGTGCCCATTTTTGGTACAAACAATGATTAACATTTGTTTTAATTTGTAAAAGTAATTTAATTTATTTATTATCTTTTGGGATAACAAATATTGTTTTAAAATTTATAAATAATAGTTTATAAACAAGAAGATCTTTTAAAAAGGATTGTTTCAAATAAAGCTAAGTGTAAATTGTTTGGGGTTTATAATAAACAATGTTTTGACATTTGTTTTGACCTTGGTTTTAATACACTTAGAAAATATAATTTGCCCTCCCAAAAGAATATTTTAAAGAGTGTTTTTAAAGTGTCTTTAAAAGTGTTGTAATATAAAAATCAAGCGCAAGTGAAAACGATCATCTTATCATTCCCGATAGTTGATTTATCGACTATCGACTTTGGCTCTGCTTTCTTCTTTATATTTCGTTACTCTAAGACGATGTGTTGCTTATTTGAGCCTTGTTATCCTTTGTCGAAAATGACTAAACCCAAAGAGCAAGTGGAAGCCAAGCTATGTGGGGTTGCCCCCATTAGGGTATTTTCACATCCATTCTAGATTGGATTCGGTTTTGCGTATAGAGATGTGAAATACTCGGATACTCGATAGTTATTGGCAGGGTCCGGCTTGAACGTGTCCGAGAGCCATCGGAGTTCTCAAGTATATTTCTAGAGGTATACTTTCGGTAAGAGGGGCACACCCTCCTAGTCATTGTTGGAAAAAGTTCTCTTTTTCCCTTGTTGTTAATTCAAATCTTTGAATTGTTTCCTTAATTGCATGGAGAACTGCCTTGTGCTCTTCTCTATGTTCAATAATTTGTGACCATTCTTTCAAGTCTGAAATTGAAGTTATTTATGCTCATTCATTCAGTATGGAATTTGTACTTACTAGTACCCACCCTTTATTTGGATTGTTTTTGTTGTTTATTTCCATTCTTTCTTGATTGGGTTGTTGTTCTGGTTTGTTTCCCATTTCTTCATTTATGGATGTCGTTCTTTTGAGGTAAAAACCCATTCCGCGTTAGTGGCACGGTCTCATAGAGTTTTTATATGTTAATTATATTGGTTGAGTTTTCTCACGTTGGTGTTCCATACTGACCTGGGTGTTATTTTATTATAATGCTCAGGTCAGACCGAGTTTTTCCCAAGTTGGCTTTAGTGATATGGAGTTATTGGAGAAGAGCTGGTTTTTCACCTATCATAGTGTTTTATTTTCCACTATATTATATTGTATACCTATCAGCAATCGTAAGCTCGGAATTTTATAATTGTCCAGCTGATAAGGGTTGTTTTTAACTTTGATGTACTTTGTATTTTGCAATGACAGTTTTTACCGACTTTGTTATATTTTATGTTGTCGATTCCGCTATGAGATTCTGATTCCCTATTCTTTGTTCTTTTCTTTTAATTTTACCCTAACAATCTGCATTTTCGACGATTGGATATCGACATTTGAATATCATAGATGTATTTGGTGTCGACTTTCGATGGTCGAAAAGGCAGGTCGTTACAACCATATTTGATGCAACATTGATTTGGTAGCATGCACACAACATACCTTCTAGGATGAGCATGAACATCCATGAGCGGGGCTTCGGGCACTATCCTTTCTCGAGCCCCAGTAGTGTTCATAAGGTCAAAGGCGTTGGGAAGCATGGGTCTGTGAGCAGGCAGGTCAACTAGGTCGGCCGTAGGAGGAGCTGGTGGGACAAAGTTTACACTTGCTTGGACGTCTAACCACATTCTAAAGCCATTCACTTCACCGGAAATAGTGTTGCATTAGTTTCATACCCTTTGGAGTTGTTACCTTCGATTGGTGGAATATTGTCTAAGGTAACAAGCCAGATCATATTTTTATAGAGGAAAAAAGTGAAGAAAGGTGAGAGCTTTAGGGGGAGCCCCTCCTTCTAGCGCCAAAATGTTGACTATATTTTTAGCCAACCTCAGATTAGACTAATGCGTTACAAAGAGCAAAGGTTACTTGCTAATTACTAGGCTTAAAATAGAAAATGAAGAAGGACATACGCAATTAAAGTAAAAATGCCAAATATAGAGTGGTTCGAAATATTGCCTACGTCCATTGTGAAGCTCTCTTACCATGTTCCTCTCTTACAATTAAGTGAATTACAAGATAATAATAAGAAAAAGGAAGCACTTAAAATTAATGAGGTATCTAATCTTAAGAACATACTGAGTGAAGAGCTCTGAATTGTGTATAGTACCTAGAATTCTTATATTTTCCAACCCCCTTACAGTGACAATGCATGAGGTATTATAGCAGATGAGATGGATGATGGATGGGAGACAACTGTGAAAGCATAAAGGGATGCGTGGCTATGAAATTTACCAATTGTCCCTTTATACCATGCCTAGGCTTTTCATTTAATGCGCATTAAGTGCTGATGGGTTGCTGCAGAAGTAGCCATCACTTCATTCGCTTAGCTATAAGACTTTATGCAGATGGATAGACAACTTGTCGATTACTCTTATGTGCTTATGTGCCAATGCTTACTAAGATGACTGGTCGGCTTTTGAAGGTACGAATGAGACTGAAAGTAGCCGAGGACCCAGCTAAAGAGATGGTGCAAGGCCAAATGTGAGGTAATAGAGGGGGCTGCATGGGACCAGTTGGAGGCTGTTAAACTGAAGCCGGCCCAAGGATGGGTGGAACGCTCTCTATACCCATACTACCATAGAGAATTACTAGATAATTCTTTCTGGTAATACAAAGAATGGGGCTTGTTAGGAGCGACCACACGTGAATATTCCCTTAGGCTAACACCGATTCGTATTAAAAATCCCATATAACACATCCATATGTATTTGGTATTGCATAAAATAATAAACACGTGGATTTACCAGGACAGAACAATATACAACATATGCAATGAACATAAAGTCACAGGTCGCAACAGAAAAATATAATACAAACCGATACCAAACTATAATGGTGTCTTTCGCACTACAATAATATATACCAAGTCAAGTTCAAAATATACAACTTATAGCCATCTTAGTGCAAATAAATACAAGGAGACATCCAAAGAAAATATATTGACAACTCAAACACGATATAACATATACCCTATCTCCTCTAAAGCCCAACATCTAAAACGGCTAATGTCTTGTACTTCAAAAGTCTTGGACTAACCCGAGTACTATATAAATAATAAATGAGTCAGACTATATCTAAAACCAAGGTGAGTATTCATCAATAAAGCATGGCAATAAAAAGCAAAGTATGTATACGATACATCATAATATCCATCAAAACAAAGTACCATGCCACATATTCCAAATATCATATAAGAAAACAAGAATCATGACATCTATAAATCAAGTGATAGCAATCGAACTCATCGAAATCCTAAAATACAATGGACAAGCACGTAATGTGCCACAAAAATCACCAATAAAGGAATGAATCACAAATTAAACCAATTACAAAGGTCAATAACCAAGATATCGACCTTGGCTTATAGTCCTAATGGAAGTGAAAACTTCCAACTATCAAGCTCTAAAAGAAAAACCACGAGATGCAGAATCTCAAATAAATAATCAAAGCATAAAATCTCGATTTACAGCCCTAATGGAAGTAGTAACTTCCAACTATTAAGCCATATAAGATAAATCAAGGAATATGGAACCCAAATAGAACTCAATCCATACCAAATATATAAATCAATATCCAAAAATACTATCTCGACTTACAGTTCTAAGAAAAGTAAATCCTCCCGATCGGTAGTCCTAGGAGAAAGCAAGAAACCCAAATCCCAAATAAAACACAATCAGTACAAAATATTGAAAACAATATCCAAATAATTATCTCGAGTCTTAACGGAAGTGATAACTTCCGATTATTAGGCCCTCATAGATATCAAGAAACTCACACTCAGTAAATATCAAAATCAATCAAATAGTCAATGTATAAAATCAAATATCTCAACCCCTAGTTCTTAGAGAGGTGAAACACTTGACAAAATGATCCTAGGAGATAGAAATCACAAATCATAGAAAAAGAGATCTCTCAGCCATAAGCTCTTATGAGAGAATGGCAAACAAACTCACAACATGTCTCTAATGTCATAAATAGACAACACGCAGCCGTCTTGGGTTAGGGTATCTCAAATGACAAACGGGCACGCAGCCAGTCTCTAATGTCAAATAACCGTCATCTCTAATGAGGTGATAATATCATGTGTCTCACAAAAAATGGATCTACCTAAAGCATCCAGATGGGAGACTTATGTACAACAGCACTGCTCCAGAAAATGCTAATGACCGTAACCCATTTCATACAGTCCCTAAGTTACTTCTAGAATCATGACACTCCTATACATCACATGTCATAAACACGCTACCAAGCTACACCAAACATCGATCACGATTCCTACTTGACCTTGGTAACAGACGGTTGGTCCTTAAGTGACGTCGGGGCCATGGCTCTAATGAGAGAAATAATTCCCAGCCTACAAACTCAACAAGGTGACATCACAGATCCATGGCCATAACCCCCACAATTAAGACTGCTAGGATGGATAACTAGCCTATTTGATGGGTTTAATTCACGTGCTCTCCATAATGGAGTGAACCCTATGATGTAGATTCCAACAAATACTCTCAACTATATAAGTCCTAATGAGAGTGATAACTAGTACTCTCGATTTTAGGAGTCCTGATGAGAGTGACAAATACTGCTTTCGACTCGGTAAGTCCTATTAAGAGTGAAAACTGATACTCTCAACTCAATGAGTCCCGATGAGAGCTATGTTAAATACTCTCGACTCTAGAAGTCCCAATGAGAGTAATCGCTCTCGACTATACTAGTTCTAATGAGAGCATCTCAATATAACAAATCCTTGACTACTAGCCTTAGGAGTAGATAATGATACTCGACTAGTTAGTCCTTAGAGGATGCAACGAAATATACCCTCGACGAGATGAGTCCTGATGGGAGTAATAATAAGTACTCTCAACTTCATATGTCCAAATGAGAGCATCACAACATAATAATTCCTCGATTACTGGCCCTAAGAGTAAATAATAATATTACCTGACTAGTTACTCCTAAGATGATAAATCTGCAATCCCAATACATCTCCAACTGTATCCCTTGGACAGGAATGGAACTCTCGACTACTAAGCTCTAAGGAGTCACCTCTAGATGATATTACGAATTACTAACCCATCTCCATAATATAAGTGACATCTACACACCAATAGTAATCAAAAAAGTATTACTTAAGCGTCCCACTCCACTTAGTATTACATAATCAGTTACTAGAAGCTAGCAAACTATACTTACCGAAACAACAATATTCTATAATACAAGTCAATAGGATAACCGAAATTCTTTTATCAAACGCCCCATCCTAGATGGTATTACTAATCTGTTTATTCAATATCTCATTATATAGAATTAAATCACAAGTTCATCAAATAAACTAATTCTAAACCAATAAATATATAAAAAGGGGAATAAATTTCAAAGCTCTTAAAAACATATTTTTAATAATCAAAAATATTCTTTTTAATATTACCTTTAAATCCTTTAAAATATTTCACAATTGGGCTTATCTTCAAAATAAGCTTATATACTCTAAATCCCCTTTTCGAAAATATTTCTTGAATCCATTTCACTAAATATACACTTTATGAAAGAATTTCCCTTTTAGAAATATTATTTAAAACCCTTCATTTATACTTATAAAATTCCATATAATCCAATACTATTGAAAATTTCTATTTTCATTTTTTTAAACAACTTTTATTTCCAAAACAATTCCCAACAACTCACTTTATTTCACAACCACTTTTATTATTGATAAATATACTTCAAATAAATTTTAAAACACCAAAAATAATTTTTTGAAGCTTTCAAAAATATTTTTATAATGGGAAAATCAGTAAATCATCTAAAATATAATTTATGTAGCAAAATACTTCAAAATCAATAACAAATCATCAGTATAAATTTTATCGCTCGACCCGAATTGAATTATATCAAATTCCGGTTATTCATAAGTGTACACACAAATGAAACTTCATTATCCATCTCGACCAATAGTTCTAATGAGAGAAAATACCATTAACTGAATAGCCCTAAGAGATGTAAAATATACAAATCAAAATGCAATCGGACAACATCTCCTCTACATTTTGGATAATCCAACATACAAGTAATCTCCCAATCTAATCCAAATTCACATAATCAATCTAATATCCTGAACAAATAATTCATCCAAGCAATTCAATTAATCTAATTCAACGAAGTAAAGCAATCAAATATTGGGATAAATATATATATATATATATATATGTGTATGTGTAGCAAGTAATGAAACAGATATAGATGTGAGTGAGAAAAATCACCAAAATTCCAATCAAAGCCTTACTCCTCCACCCAATGCCCAAACGCAGCAGCCTACCAGCAACCATCAATGCTTCCTCAGGTCGTCACTACCAAGCCAAGGCCCTCTTGATCCTTGTTGCTGCCTATGATGTTGTGCTATCCCCAGACTTGTGCGCACAACTATCGAATAAATATTAACTTTCAAAAATTATAACTATCAGAAATCGAATTCGAATATTTTTATTTTAGTTAAATTTATTTATTATATGGTGTAGAAATTAGGGTTGTTATAATGAGTCATGCTTGAGCTGGCCTTGTCAAGTATGCTGGTTGCCTGAGGCAGTCTGGAGTAGCGCCGGTCAGTGATTGAAGTGATGTTGAGATAAGCGGGTCGACTTGGGGTTAGACCGAGTTTGGATTGGCATTATGGAGCCGATCATCTTTAAGTCAAGCCGAAATGGGCCAGGCAGGGCTATACTTAGTTTTGTTCTTACCAGAGTAGCATGCTATTAAACCTAGGGGTAAGGTAGTCGGGCTTCACCTTGATGTTTGTCGGAAAGGATGGACCGTGCCTTGATTTTGAGCTGGCTTTGATAGGGTCAGTCAAAGAATAGACATGTTGTCTATAATTGGGATAGACTGTGCCTTAATTGGCTTGCTAATTACTTGTAAGAAAATTGACCAACATGATGCGCTGGTATTAAATTGATTACTGATAGGAAATCCAAATAAAGATAACATACCTTCCATAACAATCTGCTTCCCTTCTCGTCAACAAATGGTACAATACTAGTCGGAATCACCTCCAGTGCATACGCCTTCATTACTTGCACTTACTTCTTCTGCTAAGTTGGGCAGTAATTCTTGAAGTGTCCAAACTGTTGACATCCATAGTACTTGATCTTAGAAATATCCACCTTACATTCAGTTTATGGCCATTCCAACGATAGCTCCTACCGATGAGTGTTTGCTTATTTCTTTATCCTCCTTAGGGTCCACCTTTTTGCTTATTCTGATTATGATTCACTCCTTTTTTTGGTTCAACTTCCTTGGCTACAATAGGTAATTTCCATCAATTGAATTCAACAATGTAGCTTCAAAATCATTCAAATGTCGCTTCAAATGGAATCCAATTCAGTACCAACTCTTTTAACGGAGAATTAAGACCCTTAGCAAATTTTAGTACCTTTCTTTCAGGGGTATTGATCGAATCAAATCCAAACTTAGCCAATTCATTAAACCGGTTAACATACTCGCCCACAGTTGACTCTACTTGCTTTAATTGGATAAATTTATCCGGTAGCAACAATTTCTTCACTCTAGAGAAGAACTTAACTTCGAACCTCCTCTTAGAGTCTGCCTAAGATATAGTTTCTTCGTCCACTTTTGAAGAAATTACTTCCACCAATTTGCTGCCTCACCCTGTTGATGTCATGCAGCAAACTACCTCCTAGTGATATGACTTAGACCCAATAAGCTGAAGATCTTATCACAAGAATTCAACCATGCCTTGTTCAGCAAATAGATTTTGGTACCCTAATAAGGTCTTTCGCCCAAGCTTGAGAAATCCCTATAGAGCTTTGGGAAATCCGTTGATGGTCTGGTTGGCTAGGAATAACCTCCAAAGTGGTAGTGTATTAGGAATTTGAGGAGTCTCGGTAAGGTTAACCACATCTACTGACTAGTCACTTGTAGGTACCTTAAGAACCCTAAGAAAATGTTAACCCTAGGGATATCCATAGTAGCAACCTTGGTGCTAGTACCAGACCTAGTTTCTACTCCATCGGTGTTTGTAACGTTGGTTACCGTTCCAATTTCCATGGAGTTACTCATTTCAACTATCTAAAAAGAAATGGGATTCATTAGCGACTCCTCAACAAAAAGTGCATAGAACTAGAATTGTTAATGATGTGTACATATGTACTCAACTCACTTATATATTATATATATACGGTATAAAATTACAATTATGCTCGCTTAATACGTTCCTAGTCCTTAATTTTAGGAAGAATTTAGCTCTAATACCAAATGTAATAACCCATTATTTTTAACCCTCTGATTTAACACAACTCATGATGTGTAAAAGATGAAAATGATAAGTCATTGGAGGCTGATAACAAGGGTTAAAATAAATAAATATATATTTTATCTTTTTTTGGAACTCACAATGGAAGGTAATAACATATAATATAACCAAATATCACTTTGGTTCAAACTAATATTCAGAGTGTAAACATAAGTCATATAAATTTCCAAACCCAAACTAATCTAAGCACACACATATACAAATCAGTGTTAATGTTATATTATTATTTATATATAGAATTATATACACGAGGGACGCTATTGTCATCTGCACCTTCAAATGTTACTAGATACAGCATAGCAAATCCATCAACCTATTAACGAAAAAAGAGGAAAAAATCATAGTGAGGATTTGACTATAGTTTGATGAGTGATGTATATCTACTTTACCACATACACTAATCATTCCTGAATAATACTAAGATAACTATAGTAAATATCATACCTTAACATGTTTCACCTATAACCAACCGGTTAGTCTAACTTCAAATATGACTATTAGTCTAGTACAATTACAATGGTTAATGATATGGCCTAACCCACATATAAAGCTAGACTACCCATTGCATGGTTGACTCACCGAATGGTCGTAGTTCCATATAAGGCTTACAGATCCATTTTCGTACTATAATATGCAACTCAAAAATTACTTAGATAACTGAGTGATCGTGTTACCATGATAATCAATAGAGGTCACAACAATCAATAGCCAGCCAAACAATCACTGACAACAGCAATCAACTATGCATATGTGTGTGTGTGTATCACTAATATACATCCGAACTTTTCATCAAATGAATATGGAGAATCACATGAAAGCGTAGTTTAAACGTCTCCTTGAAACCCCCAGAAAAAGCCCGCATCGATTGAGCAAATCCTACATGAACCGGCTCTATTGAGTCAACTCAATTCTGACCCAATAGGGTGTCACCGGTCGACTGGTGTCTCCACTTCCGGTCGACCGATGGTGGACGGATTAATAGGAGTAATGCTCATGTCAAATTTCCTAAAGCTATATATATTCAAAGTTTTGTATGTAATTTTCTTCCTTGTTATTGATTCATTTTCTAATCCATTTTCTTCCATATTTTGGTATGTTCATATACTATCATTCTACTTTAATTTCACCAAAGAGTTCGAATTAAAATCATCACAATTCTTAGAAAGTCGATGTTTATAAACTAGTTTTAAGAAATTAACAATATCACTTTTTAACGTATATACTTAAAATACTTCTATAAATCATTATAATTTTGAACTAAATTTATAATATGACCAGAAATTACATTTTAGACTTTAAAAAAATTATACAAGTTTAATGTACATTTCATATGTATATTTCTATAAAAAAAAATCAAAAGCAATGTTTTTCAGTATATCATCAAATATTCCATATTAAGACAAATCAAACTCATTTCAATTTGCACTTATTTACTGAAATATATAAACTCGATTCTCAAACCATTTTATAATATTTTACTATGATTTATCATAGTATTTATCATGCATTATGTGTGTGTGTGTTTGTGTGTGTGTTATGTGTTCATATTTAACCCAATTCTTCATTTATATCTATATAGATATATATAATATATGTATATAAATTATATTAATTTTGAAATAATTTCTTTAATTTTGATGTTTGTGTTGAATATGCGAGTATATGATTTTTGTTCGATGATAATAAACATATATATATATATATTCATTTAAATGTATTTGTTAATGTACTATTTTATTTTTCACATAATTAAATAAATATTTGCTGAATAAAATAAATAACATAAGAATTTAAATTCAAACGGATATTTTATTCAACCAAATATTTTATTACAATTTTGAATAGTACAAATTCGAGCTCTCACTATATATATACAAATTTCAAATACATTACAATTTCAATCACATCACAATTTTTAATTTACAAATGCACCTCACTACATATCACTCGTTCACTCGTATTGATCTTCAACTCCATTCCAGATTGAATCCAGCATCTGAGCTATCTGCAAAAATACACACTGACGCAGTAAAATTGTAAAAGAAATATTTTTGCAGTATAAAATAAAATGTGATTTTGAAAATTTTATTTGACTTAGTTATTTGGGTTGTTCGTCATCATTAAATTTTGAATTCATCATACACGAACAGCTTGTGACATGCACAGTGTATCACTGTACATGCTACAAGGCCGTGCACACCGATATACACTTGATAAATCTACAGGGACAGGTGAGCACATGGTCAAACCCAAATTAAAAGTCGGGTTCAACTCAAGTGAAATACAAATAAAATCACGACACGAGCATAAGGTCAAACCCGAGCTTTAAAGCTGGATTCAACACAGGTGCAGTCCGCAAATACAAGCACAATATGTAGAAAGTCAATGCAATAGTGGTGAACCAAGTAGATGGACAAGGCAACATGTAGACATGTACTCAATGCAATACAATACGACATGAAGCAACCAGACTTTGGGTCGAGCAATGGACAGGGAAACCAAGTGTATACAACTACATGGTGACAGCAGAGTATCAAGTCAACCAAATGCTCCAGACAAGTTCAATAGCAATAAAGCTTTGTCAAGTATACTCGAAGTGGACAGTGCAATGAAGACCACAAGACTCAAGGCTGCAACATAACAACATGAAGTCTAGACCTGACAACCAAACTTGCATGAAGTCTAAACAAGTACATATCTACATGAACAACAAGTAGTCAAGCATTCAGACAAGACCAGCACCTAAAGATGGTCACACATGTATACCAGACCAGGCAACTAACAGGAACAAAATGTATACACACTTGTATACATATATATGAACATGAAGTGCAACAGGACAACTCAGCCCAACAGACAAAGTGACAGCAAGTATGAAATACAAATAAATGAACATCATAGGAATACAAGTGAACACTTGCAACAGAAAGTGGTGCACATGCAACCAGAACCAAGGCAGGAGTACCAGAATACATGCTACAAAGGACAGAGGCAACATCAAATAACAAACTATAACACAGACATATGGATAAGCATCTTCAAAGTGCACTGTGCAGTCAAATGAAATAAGACCAGACATTGAACCAGTGAACCAGATCATACATTGAACCAGTGACAACTCGGCATGTACAAGCAACTCACCACAATGCAACACAAGATTCAGCAACATATAACTAAATATATACATGTGAGAACACACACACACACACATATATATATATTTATATGCAGTGAAACAAAATGCACAAGTACAGGAGGAAACAATATCATAGAGAAACTTCCAAAAGGTCGAAGTCAATTTACAGTTACAAAAATTGTAACAGTCCAAGTAAATGCATCAGTAGCAGTTTCAAAATAATCAAGGCTAGTTCGACATGCCAAAAACTCTTTTTTAAAAGTTGTGATATTCACATATATACACATTACAGTGAAACATGCCAGAGAATGTCAACAGTAGTTTCAAAGCCGATATTGAACAAGTCAGTGTCGAAGTCGAACAAGTCAGAAATTGAAGCCGTGGTGACCACGAATGAAATCAGGCCGTGAGAAACAAGCAAACAAAATACACGAATTTGAACAAGTCAGTGATCAATCACAACATTCGATCAAAATCAAACGGCCGAGCAAATTATCAGACAAATGAAAATAAAGGGGTTCAAACCCTATATAAACCCTAAACATCATCGGCAAAATATTCACCGAGTTCAAGTAAGCAAAATAGTAAAGCAAAAAGTAACAAATTACATACCTAAGTAAGTTTGAACTCGATCTAAATTGAAGGAGCTGTGTGCAAATAGAAGAGAGCATCGATCGACAAAGCAAGGGACGTAAATCATCATTCGATCAAGCTACTAAAGTCGGCATCTTCAATTTATTCAAAGCCCTAATTTTCGAACAGAGCAAAGAGGAACGAACGAGCAATCAAGGCAGCCATTTTTTTAAAGCGAACGAAAGAAGAAAGACGGGCCGAAGAATAAAGAGAGAAAGGGGATATTCATTTATTACTAATACTTATTTGGGCCGGTTCTTTATTTGCTTTGGGCTTTAGAAATTTTAAATTAGGGTGTTTAATTGTTTTAATTGCTTTTAATTTGTATTTCTCATTTAAACGGTTGTAATTTCTAGTCGTGTGAGTAGGGGACAAACTACGTGGCGTAGTTTGAGAATTCGCAACTCAGTGGTTGAGTTGTGGCAGGGTTTTGAGCGTAGAGTTAAGGTTAGTCGATAGCAGGTGTCGCGAGTTTACGTGTGTAAGCGTCTGACTACTTAATTTCTAGTAGAAACCTTGAGGGCAACACGTAGGCAGGGTTTTGCCGGAGCTGGGTAAATCTGTGTGTTCTATTGTCTGCTTTTTATATTCTACTATTATCTGTGCTGCTGTTATTCTGCTATTATCTGTGTTGAAATTATTTTATATAAACTTCCGCAATAAATTTTTAAATTTGATAGCATCACCCTATTCACCTCCCTCTAGGGTGAAATCGATCCTACAAGTGGTATCAGAGCCAGGAACAGAAGTAAATTCTTTGATTTAAAAATTTGATTTTTCAAAAACCAATTTTTATTTGAATTTTTTAAAATGGCTTCTTTTAATGCTTTTACCGAGGGTCGTTCCAATATTATTCCTCCTGTTTTTGATGGAACAGATTTTTTGAATTGGAAATTAAAAATGGAATTTTATTTAAAATCTGTTAATGTTAAATGTTGGAATATTATTGAAAATGGGTGTGATATAATAGACGAGAAAATTACTTCGATTAATGCTCTTTCTATGCATATACTATATTTTCATATAATCAAGATAATTTTAACTTTGTCTCTCATTGTGAAAATGCACAGGAAATCTGTAATACTTTTGATGCAATATACGGTGCAAAAGTCAACATCCGTGAGAGATCCCCCATAATCGACTCAGAAACATGCTTAAAAGGACAACAGTGATGATGATGATAATGGAGCAGCTAGCTGGCGCTACTAATAAAGTGTAAAGATCCTGGACTCGGCCTTCGAAAATCGGCACCCGTACTTCACTTGTACTCAAAATGCCGCAGATTCAAACGCCGAATCTGGCTCTCCCCGGAGCTTATAACACCATTAAGTATAACAACACAGCGGAATAAAGAAAACAATGATATCATATACAACTCCAAGGAATGCAATATTCAGAATGATATACAACAATGATATCAATAATACACAGCAATATCAGAGATATGATACAATGCTACAGCGGAAAACAGAAGTGATAACTCCAAATGATCCTCAAAGGAGAATGAGTCCAACAACTCCAACATCAAGCTCGAACCATCATCACGATGCACAAAGGTAAGCAAGGTCAGTCGTGATCTCCAAAAACTGAACTAGCTCCCGATAATCTACTAAACCTGAATATCTGAGAAACCCAACTCTAGACTGCCCGTGTGGAAAATTGTGGGCACCCAGAGTTTAGGAAGGGAACAATAAACTCCGAGTCAATCATGGGACTGGTGTGAGTAACAAAAACAGTTTATCTTTAAAACAAACAACAAAAGGATTTTAAACATTGAAATCCGCAATGCTTTTGGAAAATGAAACTACCATAAGGCCTCCCGGCACACACACAATGCAATCGCACACATGGGGGAGATTTTTCCTTATGATAGTCAAACATGCTTACTACGCAAAGTCATTTGATATTATTATTAGTGCATAGTGCAGAAAACGTTTCGAAAATATAATATTAATCTTAGCCAGCATAGGTACCATTATATTATGCCTACTATAGCTACCATGTTAAATGGCAGGTTCTACAACTAAAACCGTACAAGGTTCGTATTGTTTCTTTGGATTTTCCAACAAATGGTCAGGCTAACAAACTTCCTATGCCACATGGGTACGCCTCTGGATGGACGCCCCGAGAACTAACTAGCTCTCTGCCAACACAAGGCCAGGTTACCTCTTACACTAGGTAACTACTACACGAATATGCCACCCCCCGGTCCTTTGGGACCTTTATCCGACGCCTCGATCACACATCAACAATCACATAGTAAATGAGATTGGAGCAACCACATAGGTAAATATCTGGGCTCCATACCTTAATATCACCTTTTTCCAAAAGGAAATGACATACCCTAAAGGGAGCGACCCTCATAACCTTGCCGCATCTTTCCTGTTTCGACCATTTCTGGTCTGTGAGGCTCGATGAGGTCTCGTCCACAAAGCTACGCTTTTTCACAAAGCCGTGCTTTGATCAACAAATGATCAGCAACACACAGCAACACTCAGCATGCCACACTACCAAATTGGGAGTATATCACTGATAACCTTCAACTACATAACCTATGAGCTCGTACGTCTCGGAGAAGGGTGTTAAGCTAAGAGAATAAATTCTCTGCCACCAAACAGAAATGTATTTGAAAGAAATCGGCTTTATATCTCAAAGTGTAATGTCAGACATACAACCATACAAGTCTGTTCCAGGTTCGAACAGAACCGAAGGCACTTCCGAAGAAGCCCTTGCAATCTGGGTATTCACAATCCCGATTGGACTTCCCATCACTTAGGGAATCTCTATACCGGAGCAACTCAGTGCAGAGACAATCGATAGGTTATCCTATCGTTCTCGCAAATACCCGGTCTTCAACACCGGTCTTCAAATTCTATCAATTTCGTCGTATCACTGTTCAGAATGGGTTATATGACACAAAGGTCCTCTCCCGGCTAATCCGAATAGTGAGCGCAAATTTTAAAAACATATGGATATTGGGATTTCAATTAAGTCACGACTTATTTCCCCAAAACCTTTCTTCCAAATGGTTTAAACCAATTACCATTTCAAATCTTTAAACAAAAAGATTCATTTCATAAAGTTCACCCCGTTTCACAAAGATCCATTCATAGATTTCAAAACAATTTCCATTTCAATTGGATTAACTCGTTAAATCTTTAAATCAAAGATTTATCTCATAGCTTTCAAAACTTGTTTCCAAAGATTCATCCATAACTTGGAAGACCATTTTCATTTCAGACTTGAAATCCCTTTAATTCAAATTGGAAATCCTTTCCTTATGCGAAAGCTTTTATCATTTGAAAACAAACAGTTTTCATTTCGGAAAAATCCGATCTCATTTGTACAAGTTAAAATCTTTGGGTTAATTCAAATTCCCGAAACATAACTTTAAAAATGGTTTAAAACCCATATAAACTTGTATACCCTTTTTACATCATAATTTCTCAACATAGAATTCAATTTCAAATTTTGAATTCAAATTTAAATAAAATTTCAGAACTAAATCAAGTTATTCAAAAATAACTTTTATCTTTGAAATTCCCTTCCAAAAGCTTTTCACTTTAAATCCGATCTATTTTCAAAACCATTTGGATTCAAAAAAAATCATTTTTAAAACTATTTCAAAAATCCGTGACTTGATCGATTTCCTCGTGAAATCCATATTTGTGTGTATATAGTGTAGTCCAGGGGTTTTACCCAATAGAAGTGAAACATCATCGATCAGTACATATTCCAATACAACAATATATTTGATAAGCGGTATAAACTATAACGCTTATCGTGCATTCACAGATTCATAGATAATATACAAATGTATCACAAATAAATGAATAAATTATACACAGCTCAATCCATAAAACAAAATATCATAGATCAGAGAGGACAATCAATTCAAGGCATCTCATACAATACAATCATTCATAAGTAAGGTCAAGCATTCAATAATCATTTATAAGTGGATTAATTAATTATTTAATCCTAATTAATTCACTTTATTTCCAATTAAATTAATTACTTATGAATTAATTATCCAATCCTGATTAATTAATTACAAATCATTTGATATAAATTGATTAATTAATCACCTTAATTGATTAAATTATTCATAATTAATCATATTAATTAAATTAACCTTTAAACCAATTACATAATTAATTAACCCCTTAATTAATTATTTAAAGAAATTAAACCTTTAATTACTTATCATAAAGTAATTACACTTACACAATTTCATAAATGATTATCATTAATTAATTAATCTAATTAATTGTTAAAATTAATCACATTAATTAATTATTTTAAAAATCTTAGTTAATGGCCTTCATTAGCGAATAACAATTCTTTAAATACTTTACTAAAGTAATTAACTAAGATTAATTATTATTAATTACAATTTAATTAATCTTTATTAACACATTAATTAATCTCTAATTATTTAATTACTTAAGTGTTAACTATAACTTAATTAATCCTTAATTACTTGATAAATTAATTCTTAATCATTAATTAAAAGTCTAACCTTATCTAATTATTGATCCTAATTTACAAATTAATTATTCCTAATTAATTAGCTTAAACCTTAATTAATTAGTTAAGAACTTTAATTACTATTCAATTAATCAAATCATTTATAAATTAAATTAATTAATTATCCATTTTAATTAACTTAATAATTACAAATCATTAAATCTTCATTTATTTAAAGATAAAAATATTTTTCTTATTAATGATCAAATTATCATTAACAAAGTATTTAAAAACAATTTACTTTCAAATTTTCTCTAAATTTCATTTTAAATTTAAGATTAAAAATGAAAACAAATTAACTTTAAAAAATTTAAATCAAGTTAAACCCTTTTTAAAACAAATGTTCAAGAACATTTATCATATATAAAGAAATTTATATGAGCTTCTAACCAAATTTCTTTTGAATT
This sequence comes from Allium fistulosum, assembly GCA_030737815.1. Taxonomy (NCBI): domain Eukaryota; kingdom Viridiplantae; phylum Streptophyta; class Magnoliopsida; order Asparagales; family Amaryllidaceae; genus Allium; species Allium fistulosum. Next base: position 77,074,596 of record CM060903.1, read on the forward strand.
CAAAATATTTTAAATATACTTTATACCCTTCAAGTTGTTTAAATATTTAAATTTTATATAACTTCCTTAAGTTTCAAACTAGGATACAAAAACTAATTTTTATCCATCTTTCAATTTCTGATTTTAATTTTTATTTAAAATCTGGGTTTAAATATCAAATTCTGTTTTAAAAATCAAACAGACAGGTTTTTATTAAAAACCTGTAACAAAAGCAAACTACCCGAGCAAACCAAAATTTGCTTCGAGTCCAAACTTAAACCACTCCGAGTAAAACATGATGAATACTCGAGAAAAACTCGAGTCTCCCTCTACACTGCTTCCAGATTTCACCAGAAATCAGAAAGTGCACGGTGCACATGCACTGTGGCTCTAGCCTTCTCCGACCAACGTTGACCACCCTCCCACATCGGCGATCTTCCCTCAGTCCTATTCCGATCATCAGATCAATGATGAAATTATCAAAACAAAATCGAGCATTCAAGCTCGATACAGGTACCAGAAAACAAAACCTGGAAACCACCACGACCAACTCCTCCGATCACCAGAACTCAGCACCTCCGGCCAAAACATTCGCCATCATCTAGACTTCGATTTCCAGAGTTCAGACGAACTCGATGCACCATAGGTGCCGTGCGAAACGAAACAACCTGACCTAGTCGAAACTAGGTTTAGCAACCAAAACAAGCCACCACTGTCACCTCCGGTCACAGACCATCCTTCTACCATTTTTCCTGGCCCCACTGCTTACTCCTCTACCTCCTGAAACAACCATGGCCTCTCCAACCACAGGGATCACCAGAATTCCCCAAAAACATCATTTCTGGTCAAGCCAGAAATGCTCCCTCATCTTTAAACTAAAAATTATTATTTAGCTTTTAAAAATCATGAATTAGTTCAGGGTTTCAGTTTATGTTACTGGATTGTTAAATTTTCATATTTGAAATTTTCACAAATTCAAACTTTCCTCTTCATTTTGATTCCCAGATAAATTTTAAATGCATTTTAACTTGAATCAAGTTTTTAATCTAAATCTAGGATTAAACAAACAGTTTTTGTTTATCTCTTAAATCCTAACCAAAACTATATCAAGAGATTTGGGATTTTAAACAAAACCGGTGCTTGGAAAGGAAAACAGAGAAATCTCAGATGAAAACAATCATACACAAACATCCAATCATCCATATATATACACAGAAATGCATAGATATATATACATATAAACATACAAATTTCAGACATTGATCAAGCAACAGATTTATATTTAAGTTTTAAAAAGTGTTACTCACATTAATTCCAGAAAAATGAACAGAGCCTTCCACTTTGAAACAAACTTGAATTTGCTAGCTGAAGTCTTTTGATCTCGGGTTTGAATTGAGTTAGATTGTTGTTTAAGTTGAATTTTTGTTTGAGTTTGAATGATATTTACTTCAGATGTACTCAGCTTGGAATGGTCGAACTAAAATGAGGATGATTGATGTAGATAAAAGAGGTTTACAGGGTATACAATTTGTACAGGGTGATATAATTGGTTTGTACAACATCAGAGATATTTTTGCTTTGCTTGTTGACTATGCTGATTCGTTCTTTACTTTGGTGGCTGATGTAAATCTTGTTTTGGTGGCTGATAGGTAATATTGTGGCTAGCATTAAATGCCATTGTACAAATCTACACTTATCTAATTTGTTCATACTTGAATATATATCTCTTGTTTCCTTTATCTTCTTTTACAAGCTAATACATATATATTTGTTTACTTTGGTTTCATACTTAAACTTATTTTTCTTTCTTTCTTGAATTATATAGTTCTTTTCTTTTTGACTTGTCTTTATTACCTTACAAATAAATTTCTATTTTAATTTGTTATTAAAATTTTATTTAAAATGTTACTTTTTTTATTTTCATAATTTATCTTATATATAATTTTTTCTTAAATCTTATTATCTTATAATATAAGTGAACTTTTATTTTATTTTATTTTGTAGTTTATTCTATGTATACTATTTTGTATTGATTTATTAACATGAGATTAAGATATATATATTTGTTTTTATTTCTACTTTTATCAATTATAAATTCAAAATTATTTATTTTATACTTGTCTCAATGTCTATATTTTTTTATAATTATTTTCAACCCATTTTAAGATTTAAATTCATTTGATTTAACACAATTTATTTGAACTCGGGAAACTCGAATCAATTTACCAATTAATTTCACAATTTTTATTCAAAAATTAAATTAACTATCAATTTAAATTTATATAAAATCCGGGATCGTTACAGACTTCCCCCCTTAAGAAATTTCGTCCTCGAAATTTGCCAGGGAGATACAAAGATACATGAAGAATATTTCATCAAATTAACTGAACATCTATTCTGCATTTGGCTTACCAAATCAGAATATCAATAATAGATACGAGAATGAATCTATTTAACACTTCACAAGATACTCGGGTTATCCAGATCTACGAAGTATGCAGGGGCATCGGTTAGTCCGAAGGGATAACTAACCATTCGCAGAACATATTGGGACCCAAATTGTATTCATATATATATCTGTCTATTTGTGGGTACAATTTCAAAACTTTTAGTTTAGAAACTAAAGTTTACCTATCAACCATAGCAAACAAAGCAACCAATTCATTCAAACAAACAACTCTGACCTTTTTGGAGTTTACGTCCCATTTTAATATATCGAATCTTCTTCCTGGATCTACCAGGAACCATCGAAGAGTTGAAAAAAAAATGTTGAACAAAAGAGATTGATAGAGAAAAGATTGTTTCCTTGTTGTTACAGGGTATTGACCATTTATAGTCATACTCCCCTGTCCCCTATATCATCCTCTTCTTGCACTCATACTCAATATCAGTGAATAGTAAAAGAATTTACTGAGGCATTCGAACGGATATCTTAGGGATTACTCATTCTAGGGTATACTTCACCCTATCTCTAACGAGTTACTTAATATGTTATACTCCATAGCTAAAGTTTAACCTTAGCTCTGATACCACTTGTAAAGATCCTGGACTCGGCCTTCGAAAATCGGCACCCGTACTTCACTTGTACTCAAAATGCCGCAGATTCAAACGCCGAATCTGGCTCTCCCCGGAGCTTATAGCACCATTAAGTAGAACAACACAGTGGAATAAAGAAAATAATGATATCATATACAACTCCAAGGAATACAATATCCAGAATGATATACAACAATGATATCAATAATACACAGCAATATCAGAGATATGATACAATGCTACAGCGGAAAACAGAAGTGATAACTCCAAATGATCCTCAAAGGAGAATGAGTCCAACAACTCCAACATCAAGCTCGAACCATCATCACGATGCACAAAGGTAAGCAAGGTCAGTCGTGATCTCCAAAAAATGAACTAGCTCCCGATAATCTACTAAACCTGAATATCTGAGAAACCCAACTCTAGACTGCCCGTGTGGAAAATTGTGGGCACCCAGAGTTTAGGAAGGGAACAATAAACTCCGAGTCAATCATGGGACTGGTGTGAGTAACAAAAACAGTTTATCTTTAAAACAAACAACAAAAGGATTTTAAACATTGAAATCCGCAATGCTTTTGGAAAATGAAACTACCATAAGGCCTCCCGGCACACACACAATGCAATCGCACACATGGGGGAGATTTCTCCTTATGATAGTCAAACATGCTTACTACGCAAGTCATTTGATATTATTATTAATGCATAGTGCAGAAAACGTTTCGAAAATATAATATTAATCTCAGCCAGCATAGGTACCATTATATTATGCCTACTATAACTACCATGTTAAATGGCAGGTTCTACAACTAAAACCGTACAAGGTTCGTATTGTTTCTTTGGATTTTCCAACAAATGGTCAGGCTAACGAACTTCCTATGCCACATGGGTACGCCTCTGGATGGACGCCCCGAGAACTAACTAGCTCTCTGCCAACACAAGGCCGGGTTACCTCTTACACTAGGTAACTACTACACGAATATGCCGCCCCCCGGTCCTTTGGGACCTTTATCCGAGGCCTCGATCACACAGCAACAATCACACAGTAAATGAGATTGGAGCAACCACATAGGTAAATATCTGGGCTCCATACCATAATATCACCTTTTTCCAGAAGGAAATGACATACCCTAAAGGGAGCGACCCTCATAACCTTGCCGCATCTTTCCTGTTTCGACCATTTCCGGTCTGTGAGGATCGGTGAGGTCTCGTCCACAAAGCTATGCTTTTTCAAAAAGCTGTGCTTTGATCAACAAATGATCAGCGACACACAGCAACACTCAGCATGCCACACTACCAAATTGGGAGTATATCACTGATAACCTTCAACTACATAACCTCTGAGCTCGTACGTCTCAGAGAAGGGCGTTAAGTTAAGAGAATAAATTCTCCGCCACCAAACAGAAATGTATTTGAAAGAAATCGGCTTTATATCTCAAAGTGTAATGTCAGACATACATCCATACAAGTCTGTTCCGGGTTCGAACAGAACCGAAGGCACTTCCGAAGAAGCCCTTGCAATCCGGGTATTCACAATCCCGATCGGACTTCCCATCACTTAGAGAATCTCTATACCGGAGCAACTTAGTGCAGAGACAATCGATAGGTTATCCTATCGTTCTCGCAAATACCCGGTCTTCAACACCGGTCTTCAAATTCTATCCATTTCGTCGTATCACTATTCAGAATGGGTTATATGACACAAAGGTCCTCTCCCGGCTAATCCGAATACTGAGTGCAAATTTTAAAAACATATGGATATTGGGATTTCAATTAAGTCATGACTTATTACCCAAAACCTTTCTTCCAAATGGTTTAAACCAATTACCATTTCAAATCTTTAAACAAAAAGATTCATTTCACAAAGTTCACCCCGTTTCACAAAGATCCATTCATAGATTTCAAAACAATTTCCATTTCAATTGGATTAACTCATTAAATCTTTAAATCAAAGATTTATCTCATAGCTATCAAAACTCGTTTCCAAAGATTCATCCATAACTTGGAAGACCATTTTCATTTCAGACTTGAAAGCCCTTTAATTCAAATTGGAAATCCTTTCCTTATGTGAAAGCTTTTATCATTTGAAAACAAACAGTTTTCATTTTGGAAAAATCCGATCTCATTTATACAAGTTAAAATCTTTGGGTTAATTCAAATTCCCGAAACAACGCTTTAAAAATGGTTTAAAACCCATATAAACTTGTATACCCTTTTTACATCATAATTTCTCAACATAGAATTCAATTTCAAATTTTGAATTCAAATTTAAATCAAATTTCAGAACTAAATCAAGTTATTCAAAAATAACTTTTATCTTTGAAATTCCCTTCCAAAAGCTTTTCACTTTAAATCCGATCTATTTTCAAAACCATTTGGATTCAAAAAAAAATCAATTTTAAAACTATTTCGAAAATCCGTGACTTAATCGATTTCCTCGTGAAATCCATATTTGCGTGTGTATAGTGTAGTCCAGGGATTTTACCCAATAGAAGTGCAACATCGTCAATCAGTACATATTCCAATACAACAATATATTTGATAAGCGGTATAAACTATAACGCTTATCGTTCATTCACAGATTCACGAATTATATACAAATGTATCACAAATAAATGAATAAATTATACACGGCTTAATCCACAGAACAAAATATCACAGATCAGAAAGGACAATCAATTCAAGGCATCGCATACAATACAATCATTCATAAGTAAGGTCAAGCATTCAATAATCATTTATAAGTAGGATTAATTAATTGTTTAATCCTAATTAATTCAATTTATTTCCAATTAAATTAATTACTTATGAATTAATTATCCAATCTTGATTAATTAATTACAAATCATTTGATATAAATTGATTAATCAATCACCTTAATTGATTAAATTATTATTAATTAATCATATTAATTAAATTAACCTTTAAACCAATTACATAATTAATTAACCCCTTAGTTAATTATTTAAAGAAATTAAACCTTTAATTACTTATCATAAAGTAATTACACTTACACAATTTCATAAATGATTATCATTAATTAATTAATCTAATTAATTGTTAAAATTAATCACATTAATTAATTTTTTTAAAAATCTTGGTTAATGGCCTTCATTAGCGAATAACAATTCTTTAATTACTTTACTAAAGTAATTAACTAAGATTAATCATTATTAATTACAATTTAATTAATCTTTATTAACTCATTAATTAATCTCTAATTATTTAATTAGTTAAGTGTTAACTATAACTTAATTAATCCTTAATTACTTGATAAATTAATTCTTAATCATTAATTAAAAGTCTAACCTTATCTAATTAATGATCCTAATTTACAAATTAATTATTCCTAATTAATTAGCTTAAACCTTAATTAATTATTTAAGAACTTTAATTACTATTTAATTAATCAAATCATTTATAAATTAATTAATTATCCATTTTAATTAACTTAATAATTACAAATCGTTAAATCTTCATTTATTTAAAGATAAATTTTTTTTATTAATGATCAAATTACCATTAACAAAGTATTTAAAAATAATTTACTTTCAAATTTTCTCTAAATTTCATTTTAAATTTAAGATTAAAAATGAAAACAAATTAACTTTAACACATTTAAATCAAGTTAAACCCTTTTTAAAACAAATGTTCAAGAACATTTACCATATATAAAGAAATTTATATGAGCTTCTAACCAAATTTCTTTTGAATTCAAAATATTTTAAATATACTTTATACCCTTCAAGTTGTTTAAATATTTAAATTTTATATAACTTCCTTAAGTTTCAAACTAGGATACAAAAACTAATTTGTATCCATCTTTCAATTTATGATTTTAAATTTTATTTAAAATCTGGGTTTAAATATCAAATTCTGTTTTAAAAATCAAACAGACAGGTTTTTATTAAAAACCTGTAACTAAAGCAAACTACCCGAGCAACCCAAAATTTGCTTTGAGTCCAAACTTAAACCACTCCGAGTAAAACATGATGAATACTCGAGAAAAACTCGAGTCTCCCTCTACATTACTTCCAGATTTCACCAAAAATCAAAAAGTGCACGGTGCACATGCACTATGGCTCTAGCCTTCTCCGACCAACGTTGACCACCCTCCCACATCGACGATCTTCCCTCAGTCCTATTCCGATCTTCAGATCGATGATGAAATCATCAAAACAAAATCGAGCATTCAAGCTCGATACAGGTACTAGAAAACAAAACCTAGAAATCACCACGACCAACTCCTCCGATCACCAGAACTCAGCACCTCCGGCCAAAACATTCGCCATCATCCAGACTTCAATATCCCAGAGTTCAGACGAACTCGATGCACCATAGGTGCCGTGCCAAACGAAACAACCTGACCTAGTCGAAACTAGGTTTAGCAACCAAAACGAGCCACCACCGTCACCTCCGGTCACAGACCATCCTTCTACCTTTTTCCTGGCCCCACTGCTTACTCCTCTACCTCCTGAAACAACAATGGCCTCTCCGACCACAGGGATCACCAGAATTCCCCAAAAACATCATTTCTGGTCAAGCCAGAAATGCTCCCTCATCTTTAAACTAAAAATTATTATTAGCTTTTAAAAATCATGAATTAGTTCAGGGTTTCAGTTTATGTTACTGGATTGTTAACTTTTCATATTTGAAATTTTCACAAATTCAAACTTTCCTCTTCATTTTGATTCCCAGATAAATTTTAAATGCATTTTAACTTGAATCAAGTTTTTAATCTAAATCTAGGATTAAACAAACAGTTTTTGTTTATCTCTTAAATCCTAACCAAAACTATATCAAGAGATTTGGGATTTTAAACAAAACCGATGCTTGGAAAGGAAAATAGAGAAATCTCAGATGAAAACAATCATACACAAACATCCAATCATCCATATATATACACAGAAATGCATAGATATATATACATATAAACATACAAATTTCAGACATTGATCAAGCAACAGATTTATATTTAAGTTTTAAAAAGTGTTACTCACATTAATTCCAGAAAAATGAACAGAGCCTTCCACTTTGAAACAAACTTGAATTTGCTAGCTGAAGTCTTTTGATCTCAGGTTTGAATTGAGTTAGATCGTTGTTTAAGTTGAATTTTTGTTTGAGTTTGAATGATATTTACTTCAGATGTACTCAGCTTGGAATGGTCGAACTGAAATGAGGATGATTGATATAGATAAAAGAGGTTTACAGGGTATATAATTTGTACAGGGTGATATAATTGGTTTGTACAACATCAGAGATATTTTTGCTTTGCTTGTTGACTATGCTGATTCGTTCTTTACTTTGGTGGCTGATGTAAATCTTGTTTTGGTGGCTGATAGATAATATTGTGGCTAGCATTAAATGCCATTGTACAAATCTACAGTTATCTAATTTGTTCATACTTGAATATATATCTCTTGTTTCCTTTATCTTCTTATACAAGCTAATACATATATATTTGTTTACTTTAGTTTCATACTTAAACTTATTTTTCTTTCTTTCTTGAATTATATAGTTCTTTTCTTTTTGACTTGTCTTTATTACCTTGCAAATAAATTTCTATTTTAATTTGTTATTAAAATTTTATTTAAAATGTTACTTTTTTTATTTTCATAATTTATCTTATATATAATTTTTTCTTAAATCTTATTATCTTATAATATAAGTGAACTTTTATTTTATTTTATTTTGTAGTCTATTCTATGTGTACTATTTTGTATTGATTTATTAACATGTGATTAAGATATATATATTTGTTTTTATTTCTACTTTTATCAATTATAAATTCAAAATTATTTATTTTATACTTGTGTCAATGTCTATATTTTTTTATAATTATTTTCAAACCATTTATTTAAGATTTAAATTCATTTGATTTAACACAATTTATTTGAACTCGGGAAACTCGAATCAATTTACCAATTAATTTCACAAATTTTTATTCGAAAATTAAATTAACTATCAATTTAAATTTAAATAAAATTCGGGATCGTTACAGACTTCCCCCCTTAAGAAATTTCGTCCTCGAAATTTGCCAGGGAGACACGAAGATAGATGAAGAATATTTCATCAAATTAACTGAACATCTATTCTGCATTTGGCTTACCAAATCAGAATATCAATAATAGATACGAGAATGAATCTATTTAACACTTCACAAGATACTCGGGTTATCCAGATCTACGAAGTATGCAGGGGCATCGGTTAGTCCGAAGGGATAACTAACCATTCGCAGAACATACTGGGACCTAAATTGTATTCATATATATCTGTCTATTTTTGGGTACAATTTCAAAACTTTTAGTTTAGAAACTAAAGTTTACCTATCAACCATAGCAAACAAAGCAACCAATTCATTCAAACAAACAACTCTGACCTTTTTGGAGTTTACGTCCCATTTTAATATATCGAATCTTCTTCCTGGATCTACCAGGAACCATTGAAGAATTGAAAAAAAAATGCTAAACAAAAGAGGTTGATAGAGAAAAGATTGTTTCCTTGTTGTTACAGGGTACTGATCATTTATAGTCGTACTCCCCTGTCCTCTATCTCATCCTCTTCTTGCACTCATACTCACTATCAGTGAATAGTAAAAGAATTTACTGAGGCATTCGAACGGATATCTTATGGATTACTCATTTTAGGGTATACTTCACCCTATCTCTAATGAGTTACTTAATATGTTATACTCCATAGCTAAAGTTTAACCTTAGCTCTGATACCACTTGTAAAGATCCTGGACTCGGCCTTCGAAAATCGGCACCCGTACTTCACTTGTACTCAAAATGCCGCAGATTCAAACGCCGAATCTGACTCTCCCCGGAGCTTATAACACCATTAAGTATAACAACACAGCGGAATAAAGAAAACAATGATATCATATACAACTCCAAGGAATACAATATCCAGAATGATATACAACAATGATATCAATAATACACAACAATATCAGAGATATGATACAATGCTACAGCGGAAAACAGAAGTGATAACCAAATGATCCTCAAAGGAGAATGAGTCCAACAACTCCAACATCAAGCTCGAACCATCATCACGATGCACAAAGGTAAGCAAGGTCAGTCGTGATCTCCAAAAACTGAACTAGCTCCCGATAATCTACTAAACCTGAATATCTGAGAAACCCAACTCTAGACTGCCCGTGTGAAAAATTGTGGGCACCCAGAGTTTAGGAGGGAACAATAAACTCCGAGTCATTCATGGGACTGGTGTGAGTAACAAAATTAGTTTATCTTTAAAACAAACAACAAAAGGATTTTAAACATTGAAATCCGCAATGCTTTTGGTAAATGAAACTATCATAAGGCCTCCCGGCACACACACAATGCAATCGCACACATGGGGGAGATTTCTCCTTATGATAGTCAAACATGCTTACTACGTAAGTCATTTGATATTATTATTAGTGAATAGTGCAGAAAACGTTTCGAAAATATAATATTAATCTTAGCCAGCATAGGTACCATTATATTATGCCTACTATAGCTACCATGTTAAATGGTAGGTTCTACAACTAAAACCGTACAAGGTTCGTATTGTTTCTTTGGATTTTCCAACAAATGGTCAGGCTAAGGAACATCCTATGCCACATGGGTACGCCTCTGGATGGACGCCCCGAGAACTAACTAGCTCTCTGCCAACACAAGGCCGGGTTACCTCTTACACTAGGTAACTACTACACGAATATGCCGCCCCCCGGTCCTTTGGGACCTTTATCCGAGGCCTCGATCACACAACAAGAATCACACAGTAAATGAGATTGGAGCAACCACATAGGTAAATATCTGGGCTCCATACCATAATATCACCTTTTTCCAAAAGGAAATGACATACCCTAATGGGAGCGACCCTCATAACCTTGCCACATCTTTCCTGTTTCGACCATTTCCGGTCTGTGAGGCTCGATGAGGTCTCGTCCACAAAGCTACGCTTTTCACAAAGCCGTGCTTTGATCAACAAATGATCAGCAACACACAGCAACACTCAGCATGCCACACTACCAAATTGGGAGTATATCACTGATAACCTTCAACTACATAACCTCTGAGCTCGTACGTCTCAGAGAAGGGCATTAAGCTAAGAGAATAAATTCTCCGCCACCAAACAGAAATGTATTTGAAAGAAATCGGCTTTATATCTCAAAGTGTAATGTCAGACATACAACCATACAAGTCTGTTCCGGGTTCGAACAGAACCGAAGGCACTTCCAAAGAAGCCCTTGCAATCCGGGTATTCACAATCCCGATCGGACTTCCCATCACTTAGGGAATCTCTATACCGGAGCAACTCAGTGCAGAGACAATCGATAGGTTATCCTATCGTTCTCGCAAATACTCGGTCTTCAACACCGGTCTTCAAATTCTATCCATTTCGTCGTATCACTATTCAGAATGGGTTATATGACACAAAGGTCCTCTCCCGGCTAATCCGAATAGTGAGCGCAAATTTTAAAAACATATGGATATTGGGATTTCAATTAAGTCACGACTTATTACCTAAAACCTTTCTTCCAAATGGTTTAAACCAATTACCATTTCAAATCTTTAAACAAAAAGATCCATTTCACAAAGTTCACCCCGTTTCACAAAGATCCATTCATACATTTCAAAACAATTTCCATTTCAATTGGATTAGCTCGTTAAATCTTTAAATCAAAGATTTATCTCATAGCTTTCAAAACTCGTTTCCAAAGATTCATCCATAACTTGGAAAAACATTTTCATTTTAGACTTGAAATCCCTTTAATTCAAATTGGAAATCCTTTCCTTATGTGAAAGCTTTTATCATTTGAAAACAAACAGTTTTCATTTCGGAAAAATCCGATCTCATTTATATAAGTTAAAATCTTTGGGTTAATTCAAATTCCCGAAACAACACTTTAAAAATGGTTTAAAACCCATATAAACTTGCATACCCTTTTTACATCATAATTTCTCAACATAGAATTCAATTTCAAATTTTGAATTCAAATTTAAATCAAATTTCAGAACTAAATCAAGTTATTCAAAAATAACTTTTATCTTTGAAATTCCCTTCCAAAAGCTTTTCACTTTAAATCCGATCTATTTTCAAAACCATTTGGATTAAAAAAAAATCAATTTTAAAACTATTTCGAAAATCCGTGACTTAATCGATTTCCTCGTGAAATCCATATTTGTGTGTGTATAGTGTAGTCCAGGGGTTTTACCCAATAGAAGTGCAACATCATCAATCAGTACATATTCCAATACTGGGTACCGAAAAAAACATATATAAATAGTTTTGGGTCTCCATAAAATTATTTTTCAAAACATGTTGCCACTAACAACCATGGACCTATAAAAACAAATAGGTCACAATTTTTTTTCTCATGTAGGTGTGGTGGCAGGCTAAGGAACAACAACAGTGTTATCTGGATTCTGGCTGTTCCAAACACACAAGGGCGACAAATCAAAGTTCCTTAGCCTAGTATAAAGGTGGCAGAATCACAATGGACAACAACGAAAAATTATCGGCAAAGGTAAAATAGGTAATGGTATAATTATCTTAAACGATTTATTAAATGTGAAAATATGCACCAAAATCTGAATTAAATCAGCCAGTTTTGTGATAAAGTAATGAATGTTGATTTTGATTCTGACTTTTTCAAAATTGTTGGCCAATTATATTTTTTATGCTGAGAATACTTTAAGTATTTCTAAAAACTGAACATATAAATGTGTTTGGACTAATGATGATGTTTTATTGATTGCTGGTCACTCATAATACAAGTGGATATATTTGTTATGACACTATAGTCACTGTTTGTTTATTTACACGGCTTCAATTCAAATTCAAGAGAACTTCATTTAAAAGCTGTTAAAAATGATTTCAAGAAATTGTTGCAACTTCACGGTCTGGTCTATGATACCCAACTAATGATAATCTCGAGTGAAGAAAAATTCAGATGCAGATTACACCGGTAATCTAGTTGATAGAAAAATTACTAGTGGAACGTGATTTATGTAGAGACATTCAGTAGTTGCATCGTTTTTCAAAGAAAATATCTGCATATTTTTCACTTGAAATAATTTTTTAAAGCAAACATTTTTCTAAAAACCCCTTCTAGAAAATAATTTTTGTTGACCATGTTTCAGATTATTCATTTTAGAAAATTTGATTTTATAATTATTTTTGGATTTGATTTTAAATGACTGCATTAACTAATCTGACTCCCTACTGATTATCAAAAGGTTAAATAGTGATTGAAAAAGTGATGAGTGTTGATATTAATCATATATTATAACTTAAGACAGTATAATTAGTAAATTTCTTTAGAAATTTAAACAAGAGTTATGAAAACTTTTGTTTGGTAAAAATTCCATGACCATTTCTATTTCTGTCATATTTCTATCGACCATCACTCACCAAATTCAATATAGTCTGTCAATATGTGGTATTTTAAACGGGAATTCATTCGTTTTTCAATTGATTATATTTTTAAGAAATAAAAACATCCAAAGTATCCACTCTTATTTAAAAGTCCTCACGGTTATGCATGGGTGAATTACTTGGAATTTTTGATTATGTGCTTCCATGCTCATTTAAAAGTTCTCACGGTTATGCATGTATGGAACGCATATCAAAATTGATTAATTAAATAGACAAGTTGATTCTAATCCCATTTAAAAGTCCTCACGGTTATGCGTGGTTAGAAGATACTTGAATTCATTTATTTTATTTTATTTTAAAAATTTGAAATACTACTAATCTCATTTAAAAGTCCTAACGATTATGCATGGTTAGTAGATATTCAAATTCCTGATATAAATATACCACAAATAGACACAATTATATGGTTTTATATGATGACATTATCCCTATCATTCTAAAGTGGAATATGCGTCAAACAGAGTATTTATGATTTTTGTTTGATTTTTTATTGAAATTTAATATTTATACTCGATTGAGTATTAATATTGTATTAATGTCTATCACTTTATCTCTATTTTTCTAACATTATTACTCTTTTGCTGATAACAAAAGGGGAGAGAAAAGTTAAGATTTTGTCAAGTAAAAACAAATAAAGATTAAATATTTTATTTTGTATTTTCTATATGCATCTAGGTTCAATTATTCATTTTACATGCATATATGAAGGGGAGCTTTGTGTAGAGAGGGAGCATTCAAATAGGGGGAGAAAATTGAATGATCAAATACATTTAACAAATTCAAAATCTTAAATATATGTTTGTTATCATCAAAAGGGGGAGATTGTTGAATATGCGAGTATATGATTTTTGTTTGATGATAATAAACATATATATATATATATATATTCATTTAAATGTATTTGTTAATGTACTATTTTATTTTTCACATAATTAAATAAATATTTGCTGAATAAAATAAATAACACAAGAATTTAAATTCAAACGGATATTTTATTCAACCAAATATTTTATTACAATTTTGAATAGTACAAATTCGAGCTCTCACTATATATATATATACAAATTTCAAATACATTACAATTTCAATCACATCACAATTTTTCATTTACAAATGCACCTCACTATATATCACTCATTCACTCATATTGATCTTCAACTCCATTCCAGATTGAATCCAGCATCTGAGCTATCTGCAAAAATACACACTGACGCAGTAAAATTGTAAAAGAAATATTTTTGCAGTATAAAATAAAATGTGATTTTGAAAATTTTATTTGCCTCAGTTATTTAGGTTGTTCGTTATCATTTAATTTTGAATTCATTATACATTTAATTTTGAATTCATCATACACGAACAACTTGTGACATGCACAATGTATCACTGTACATGCCACAAGGCCGTGCACATCGATATACACTTGAGAAATCTACAGGGACAGGTGAGCTGTAATGACCCAAAATTTTAGGAATTTATTCTGGAAAATATAAATAAGTTTAAAATAATTTTTAAATAAATTTTAAAGGGGAATTGATATAGCTTGATAGTGTATCTGTATGTGTGTACATGTGTGCACATGAAATGCACATGAACTAAAGCTAAATTCCTGAACTCTAAAAATAAATACATATTGATATGTATGGAATATATATATATATATATATATATATAGATTAAATCCTTAAAAGCTATATGCATAAGTAAATATACATATATGGATGCTACTGAATATTTTTGAGTGTACATGTGCATGTGTGTGTCAGTACAGAATGATGTATAAATATATAAACATATGTGTGTACTAATTATTTCAGTAAGACTTATATACATATATATATATATATATATATATATATGTTAATAAGATACTAGAGTTCAAATTAGTAAAATAAAATATACGAACATATTTTAATTATAGGCAGAAAGAAAAAAAGAATGAGGATATAAAAAGGAGTAGTCCTCTTATAAATAAATGAAGGAAGTACATACCATTTACATGAAAGCTAAAAATAGGAAAAAATAAGATAAAACAGGGAAATGCTTGGTATAGGCAAAATTAGGAAGAGTATTTGATAAATAACAAATCAAGTCACACTTTTAACATGATTGTAGACAAAGGAAAAAGTATTTTCTGGAAAAGCAAATTTCTGAAATTAACCAAAAAGAATATAACCACTTTTCTTTCCACAAACTCAAGCCGGGGAGGGTGAGATTTTGGGTTTAAAAACTAAATGCAAATGGCATAATTTATGATGGGCAAAAATGTCTTTAGCTAGTGCCTTAAACCCTAAGAGAAACCCTGCATAAATAGGCAGTGAAAGGAGAAACCTTCTTCTTCCCGGATAGCTCTTGAGAAAAATATATAGATATTATATAAATATAATACAAGTGAAGAAAAGATTTGAAGGCAGAGGCTTACCAGTCAACTAGGAAGTGAAAGAAAGCTAGGTGAGAAAACTCACTCAAAATCTAAGGCAATAAGTCCTAATGTAGGCAGCCAGTTATAAGTAATTTTCTTGAAAGTGTATTTTCATATGTGATTGCTTATCTGTGATTTTAGAACTGAAAATGTTTTGATTCTCTTTGGTTGTTCTACTTATTTTATTTGAAAGCCTTAAGTATTATTAGTATACATATATGTTTTATAAACCCAGATCTCTGATATGTTAATGTTTAGGAACATAAACAAATACCCAAAAAATAAAGTGTTGAAAATAGGCAAGTAGTATTGGTTTTGGCTCAACCTAGAGAGATTTAAACAATATTGAGCTGCAATATACTCATGTATAAGTGCTGAGGCTTGAGACAAAAAGGAATTAGGGGTGCAATAGGGTTGCCTATGTGTTGATGCTCCTGATTCAATGAAAATAGATATAAATGTTCATATGCATAGCAAACAAATTTTGTGATTCAGTGAAACTTGGTCAGTCTGAGTTTAACTCAAGCACAAATGTTTACAAAAGGAAAAACTCTCTCAAAAGCCATAAGCCAATGTTAGTTGCCTATACCCCTTTTAAAATACCAGAATATATATGTACATACAGAATCTTCTTTATTTAGTCACCAATGGATGTTTGCCTGTTTGTCTCTGTTTGGTTATGAATAATATGAGATGCCATGATATGGATGTTTTAGTTAGTGAAATGGATCACTGAATGGTCTAGTCATGAAAAATCAAAAGAGTTATTATTAACTTAAACCTGACTAGGAAATGGGGGTCAAGAACACTGCAGGAATGACTTGTTTTCTTGAGTAATACAAGTTGACACATGGCTTGTTTAAGTCCTGAGATCTTTGTGTAATGGAGTGAATTAGTTCATTACAGTGTGTCCATTGATTCAATTAATTGCAGATGAGACCAAGATAGATAAATATATCAAGATAGGAGAATTTGATATAAAGAGGAACTAGAGTTTTCCTGGAATGAAATCTTGATTGTGAATAAATGATTTAATTCATTTTGGGTGATTTCCTTGTTGTATGGATGTTTATTTGATTCATGATTGAATTATATGAATGTATGAATGTACCATGTTTTTCTTGAGGTTCCTGGAAAGACAGATTAAAGTGTGCATCTGCACACTGACACAGAACATGCACACATGAATTACTTGTTTTCTAAAGGCAGAGTTATATACATATATCCATGTTTTAACTTTAACTTGATTTACAAATTGTTTTAGTGGATTTTCTCATACCAGACATGTGTCTGACCCTAGTGCGCTAATGGCATATGGGGTGTCTCATTTAAAATGGGGCAGCTTCAAATGCATTTTCAGGGACTGCAGCAACTAAGTAGGAGTAGGGGCAAGGCTTTGAGAAGAAGATTATAACATGCTAAACTTAGTTAGATAAGAGCCTAAATGATGAAATATGCATGTATAGATAATTTAAATTGCTACTTGTATTAAGTGTTGAATATTAGATGGATATTTTGCTAAGTATTTTGTTAATAAATTGACTTGTATATGGAATAATGGAATCTATAAATCTAGTTAATATCTGATATGTTAAAGAAGTTAATCAAAATTTTGTAAGTGGATTTAGCAAGAACACTATGATAAATAGGGTGGTTACATTTTATAAATGTATTAGTCAATCTTGAGACTTTGAAAAAGGTTAAGTTCTGGAAAATCTGGATAGTTGAATCTCAGAAAAATTAAATGGTTTTATTTTTATACCATGGCATATGTATACAAAAGATAATAAGCATAGGGAGAATGTATTTTTATATGTCTGGAATGTTTCCATAATTCAACTTGTTTTATACAAATATTTTAAGCCTTATTTTAAATAAGGGAAGGGTCTGTAATATAGGAGTTGAAAGCAAGGTCCATAAAAGTTGCATATATGTGAATATTTAAACATGTTTTGTACAGATATTAACACACCAGTTACCTTTGTATTTTTAACATGAATCTGAAGTCCATTTCATTAAGGCTTTGAGCAAAAATGTATTCTTCTAGACCCTATGAGTTCTACCAGAACAAAGAGTCTGGTTGAACCATGTTCTTTTGGGTACCCATAGATATGCGAACTCACTCAGGTTAGCATTTCATTTAGCTTAGCACCATGTCATCAAAGAATTAAGCCTTAGCAATATGATTTCACACTTCAAAACATTTTGGAAAAGAGTTAGTACTCTGAACAGACTTTATAAGAAAATCAAACATAGATAATGATATAAGCTTATATCATTTTCCAGAGCACAAACACTACACCATTAATTTATAGATAACCATAACACAATTATCTGGTTTCTAGGAATTATACTCCATAGAGAATTCAGCTAGGAAACAGGAGTTTAAAATATATATATATATATATATATATATATATATTGATACATGTATGGATGGAAATTTTATTGTATAGATTTGTACTGAACTATATGTGGATTGATTAAACTTAATCAATCAAATATCCTCTTGTTTTCCAAAACTCTGATTGAAACAAGAGAGGCATATACATCTTCACATGTATGTGCATGTCTTTGTGAATGTACTGATATATTTATATTGGTAAAGATTATGATCCTGGATAAGTTGTTTAGGTAAAAAGAAAAAAAAATGACTCTAGGCTTCAGAAATATATATATATGAAAATATGTATATGTATATCTCATACATATATATATGTCTCTATGTAAAAAAAAATCCTTACAAATTAAGGTAGAAAAAGAGAGGGTAATTTCATGAGCACAAGGTCAAACCCAAATTAAAAGCCGGGTTCAACTCAAGTGAAATACAAATAAAATCACGACACGAGCACAAGGTCAAACCCGAGCTTTAAAGCCGGATTCAACACAGGTGCAGTCCGCAAATACAAGAACAATATGTACAAAGTCAATGCAACAGTGGTGAACCAAGTAGATGAACAAGGCAACATGTAGACATGTACTCGATGCAATACAATATGACATGAAGCAACCAGACTTTGAGTCGAGCAATGGACAGGGAAACCAAGTGTATACAACTACATGGTGACGGCAGAGTATCAAGTCAACCAAATGCTCCAGAAAAGTTCAATAGCAATAAAGCTTCGTCAAGTATACTCAAAGTGGACAGTGCAATGAAGACCACAAGACTCAAGGCTGCAACATAACAACATGAAGTCTGAACAAGTACATATATACATAAACAACAAGTAGTCAAGCATTCGGCCAAGACCAGCACCTAAAGAATGTCACACATGTATACCAGACAAGGCAACTAACAGGAACAAAATGTATACACACTTGTATACATATATATGAACATGAAGTGCAACAGGACAACTCGGCCCAACAGACTCACATAGACCAGGCACCAAGTATACATGAATCGAAGCATGTTCAAAGTAGCAGCAAGTATGCAAATACAAATAAATGAACATCACATGAATACAAGTGAACACTTGCAACAGAAAGTGGTGCACATGCAACCAGAACCAAGGCAGGAGTACCAGAATACATGCTACAAAGGACATAAGCAACATCAAATAACAAACTATAACACATACATATGGATATGCATCTTCAAAGTGCACTGTGCAGTCAAATGAAATAAGACCAGACATTGAACCAGTGAACCAGATCATACATTGAACCAGTGACAACTCGGCATGTACAAGCAACTCACCACAATGCAACACAAGACTCAGCAACATATAACTAAATATATACATGTGAGAACATATATATATATATATATTTATTTATATATGCAGTGAAAAAAAATGCACAAGTACAGGAGGAAACAATAACATAGAGAAACTTCCAAAAGGTCGAAGTCAATTTATAGTTACAAAAATTGTACAGTCCAAGTAAATGCATCAGTAGCAGTTTCAAAATAATCAAGGAATGTTTGACATTCCAGAAACTCTTTTTTAAAAGTCGAGATATTCAGAAAATCAGAAAATGAAGCAGTGCAAACTAAAGTACAAATGGAGTGCACATATATACACATGACAGTGAAACATGCCAGAGAATGTCAACATCAGTTTCAAAGCCGATATTGAACAAGTCAGTGTCGAAGTCGAACAAGTCAGAAATTGAAGCCATGGTGACCACGAAAGAAATCAAGCCGTGAGAAACAAGCAAACAAAATACACGAATTTGAACAAGTCAGTGATCAATCACAGCATTCGATCAAAATCAAACGGCCGAGCAAATTATCAGACGAATGAAAATCAAGGGGTTCAAACCCTATATAAACCCTAAACATCATCGGAAAAATATTCATCGAGTTCAAGTAAGCAAAATAGTAAAGAAAAAAGTAAAAAATTACATACCGAAGTAAGTTCGAACTCGATCTAAATTGAAGGAGCCGTGTGCAAAGAGAAGAGAGCATCGATCGACAAAGCAAGGGACGTAAATCATCATTCGATCGAGCTACTAAAGTCGGCATCTTCAATTTATTCAAAGCCCTAATTTTTGAACAGAGCAAAGAGGAACGAACGAGCAATCAAGGCAGCCATTTTTTTAACGCAAACGAAAGAAGAAAGACGGGCCGAAGAATAAAGAGAGAAAGAGGATATTCATTTATTACTAATACTTATTTGGGCTGGTTCTTTATTTGCTTTGGGCTATAGAAATTTTAAATTAGGGTGTTTAATTGTTTTAATTGCTTTTAATTTGTATTTCTCATTTAAACGGTTGTAATTTCTAGTCGTGTGACTAGGGGACAAACTACGTGGCGTAGTTTGAGAATTCGCAACTCAGTGGCTGAGTTGTGGTAGGGTTTTGAGCGTAGAGTTAAGGTTAGTCGATAGCAGGTGTCGCGAGTTTACGTATGTAAGCGTCTGACTACTTAATTTCTAGTAGAAACCTTGAGGGCAGCACATAGGCAGGGTTTTGCCAAAGCTGGGTAAATCTGTGTGTTCTATTGTCTGCTTTTATTTTCTGCTATTATATGTGCTGCTGTTATTCTGCTATTATCTGTGTTGAAATTATTTTATATAAACTTCCACGGTAAATTTTTAAATTTGATAGCATCATCCTATTTACCCCCCCCCTCTAGGGTGAAATCGATCCTGCAGTTTGTGTGTGTGTTATGTGTTCATATGCGCCAGCATCTTTTGTAGATTTGATGAACCGAATTTTCTGAGAGCACTTGGATAGGTTTGTATTGGTTTTCATAGATGACATTTGGGTATACTCTAAGGATGAAAGAGAGTATGAAGTTCGTCTTAGAGTTGTGCTTGAGACGCTGAGGCAGCATCAGCTAAAGGCGAAGTTTTCCAAGTGTCATTTCTGGAATAAAGAGGTTAAGTTTCTTGGTCGCGTGGTTTCAGAGAAAGGGTTGTCAGTTGATGCAGATAAGATCGAAGCCGTTAATAATTAGAAGAGACCAGAGACGGTGACTGAGATTAGAAGTTTCTTGGATTGGCTGGATATTATCGGAGGTTCATAAAAGATTTTTCACGGATAGCAGCACCAATGACTAAGCTAACGCAAAAGGATGTGAAGTTTGTTTGGACCGCTTAGTGTAGGGAAGCATTCCAAAGCTTGAAACACTTATTGACCCATGCACCTGTAATAGTTGTTCCGGAAGGGAATCATGATTTGGTAATTTATACAGACGCGTGTGGAACTGGATTATGAGCCATGTTAATGCAGAGAGGTAAAGTGATTGCCTATGCTTCCCGACACCTTAGATCGCATGAGGTTAGATATCCAACGCATGATTTGGAGTTGGTTGCGGTGATTTTTTGCATTGAAGGTATGGTGACATTACCTTTTGGTAGAGAGATTCGAGTTATTTATGGATCATAAGTCGCTGACGTACTTATTCTCTCAAAAGGAGTTGAACATGAGACAGCAGAGGTGGCTGGAGTTTTTAGTTGCTTATGATTTTGGTATAGAGTATACTCCTAGGAAAGGAAATAAGGTGGCGATGCTCTTAGCAGAAGAGATCAGAATGTGTTGTTAGCTATGTTGACAGAATGGAAGGATTGAGAAGCTCTGACTACTTGTAGTGTGCAATTAAGATCGACTGCTAGTTCTAGTCAGAGTACTACCAAGGTGTCCTGTTTAGAAGTTCGACCAGTGTTGATCGAGAGAATTGATTCTAAGTAGAAGGAGGATCCATTATTAGCCGAGAAGATTAGAAGGCTTGAGGTTGGAACTGAGATCGATGATCTGAATGATTTTTGTCTTAACCATAGGGGATGGATGAGAAAGAAGGGACAGTTGTGTGTTCCGAATGTTGAGGACTTGAGGAAAGAAGTTCTTGAAGAATGTCATCGATCCAAGTTTACGATTCATCCTGGAAGGACCAAGATGTATCAAGATATGAAGAGGAGCTTCTACTAGGAAGGTATGAAGAAGGATGTAAGCTTATGGGTGAAGCAGTGTTTGAACAGCCAACAAGTGAAAGCCAAATATCAGAAGCCGAGTGGATCACTTCAGCCTTTAGAGGTTCCAGTTTGGAAGTAGTATTCTATTTCCATGTATTTTGTAGACGAGTTTCCAGGATCTAATAGGGAAATGAAAGTATATGGGTCATAGTGGACAATTTGACCAAGAGTGACCATTTCATTCCAGTTAAGTCAACCAAGACGACATCTATTTTAGCTAAGTTGTTCATGAAGAACATAGTTAGACTACATGGAGTTCCTAGTAGCATAGTCAATGACAGAGATGCTTTGTTCACTAGCGAATCCTGGAAGAGTCTACAAGATGTGTTAGGCACTAAGCTCAAGCTAAGTACTGCATATCACCCTCAGACGGATGGCAAAATAGAGAGAGTCATTAAGGTACCCGAGGATTTATTGAGAGCTTACCAAATTGGAAGTATATCACTAATAACCTTCAACTACATAACCTCTGAGCTCGTACGTCTCAGAGAAGGGTGTTAAGCTAAGAGAATAAATTCTCCGCCACCAACAGATATGTATTTGAAAGAAATCAGCTTTATATCTCAATTTGTAATGTCAGACATACAATCCATACAAGTCTGTTCCGGGATCGAACAGAACCGAAGGCACTTCAAAAGAAGCCCTTGCAATCCGGATAATTATTAATTACGATCGGACTTCCCGTCACAAAGGGTAATAAATTTCTATATCGGAGATCAGCCGATGCAGAAACATTCGACGGTAATCCTTCCGTTTTCACAAATATCCGGTCTTCAACATCGGTCATCAAATGCGATCCATAACGACGTATCACATATTCGGAATGGGTTATACGACCCCAAGGTCCTTTCCCGGCTAACCCGAATAGTGAGCGGTTATTTTAAAAATAACTGTAGCATTCAAATTCAAGAAGTCACAACAAATACCTATTTAAAGGTAAATATTGATAGTCGGTTATTTAACTATCAATAGGCATGCACAACATCATCAGATTCCAAATAATTTTCCAAATTATTTATTTTCCAAAATATCTTTACTAGATATATAATTTCCAAACTTCAAAAATAAATCAACGTTTATTTTTAAAACGAATTTCCATTTCTTTTATAAATTCCATAGTGAATTTATATTTCAAATATCTACTGATATAAGATTTTCAATCGATTTCAAATACTCACTTTCAATTTATCTTTACAAAGATAAATTCTCTAAAACGTTTCATTTCATATTGGAAAAGCATTTCCATACTTATTTAATAATAAGTAATTCACAAATCTTATTTATTTTCAACATTTGAAAATATTCAATATACTTAAATCAAAATTAAGTATATATCTCATTCTTTAAGGAAATCATTTACTATAACAACATCTGTTTGAGTCAAAACGAATGTTATGTAAAACATCGTTACGACGACCCAAAATCACTAGTATAGGGATTCGGAATTAAGATAGATATATAAATCCCAATACTATATAAAACATTTCCTTTCGGAAATCATTTACTATAACAACAGTGTTATAGTCCACCATTTCCTTCTTCCTCGAAAACGTCTATTTCAACAATGAATGTTGAAATCTATGATTTCAATATTTAATATATTTTAAAACATCGTTAAAACAATTAACTTCATTTTTAATGTCACTTCCCCAAAACAATATCCATTTTACTTAATAATATATTCACTGTCCAAAATCGTGAATATACTTCACTAACCAAATTTCAATATTTTCTACACATTTTATTTCAAGAATTTATCCATTATCCAAAATCATGGATAAAATTCCCTTAATAACCTTCTATATTAAATTCATCAAATTTGATTGATTTTCGGATTTATAAAACAACGTTTATAAATTCTATTTCTATTTTATAACAACTTCGATTTATAAATCTCCTTTAATGATCAATTCAATTTATAACTCAATATATATACCAAAAGTCCATATTATAAGTTAAATACTTATAATTCATTTATTTACAAAATCGTTCCTTTAAAACTTCACAACTTATAAATATAAAATTCCGTTCACTTATGAAATCCATTTATACTTCATTTTAACACATATAAAAACTCATTTTATAATTCCAGTATTTTAATTTATACATATCAATTTGGTACATCTTTTATATATATCATTTTTAATAATTCAAAAATCCAAATTTAAACCATTTTATAAATTACTTAACTATTTATTTCAAAAATCACCTTTTGGTTATATTTCACAAAAATCATAATTTTTATAACTTTAAAATTTTAACGTTTATTTATTTAACATAAATCAATTCAAAATTTTAATAAAACGTATACTTTTAAAAATCACCTTAAAAATCTCTTTTAAAATCAAAATCGTTACTTTAACATTTTTTAAAACTCCAAAATCGATCCAATGATGCAACACACCAATTAGTCAATCACGACAATAAACATCATATATCGATATGAAAATCAACAAATATCACAATATCTGTAATCAAATAAATACTGGTGAGGAATCCAGTTGGATCCCTCCAACCTGTTTCCCTGCATCCACAGATGTTAGCACAATACCAATTCCACTTCGAGGTGGAATATCGCGGTATATGGGATTTATAAAATATCAATTCGCTATTATGCGGCGCAATAGGGTCTCATCCGCTATATAGTGCGGGAAATCAACAACTGCAATATATACATATGCCAATATATATTGCTATATACTACTATATATACTATATCACATCCAAACAGCAATCGATCAGTCAATAACTGCAAAAATCAAATTTTCATTTAGAGTGAGAAGATCTCACCTTAGCGTTTTATTTTGCGATCCATTTTCCATTCTGACTCGTTTTCTCGATTTATAGACCTTGTATAAACAATTTATAAAATTTATTAATATTCGAATAAAAATCGAATAACAAATTTTCGCTTGGTAATTTTAATTATCCAATGATTTTATTGCAAACCAATCTCTTTTACAACTACTTTATAACTGTAAATTTCCATTTATATAAACTGTAAACATTTATTTTTCTGAAATAAATCTTTCTGTTTTAACCTTGTATATTCTGCAGTGAATAAAAGTTTAACTTTCTGTTACACTGTTTAATTTCTTGATAACTTAAATTTTAAACTAGTACTTTTATATCTTCTTTTTTTCTAAATTCTTTTTAACAAATTCTAAAATTGTTAAATAAATCGATCAAGTAATTTAAACACCTTAATACATTATTTAAAATTTAACAGTAAGTTAAATATTTGTGTATATACATATTATTTCAAAACAATCAGCATCTTTATATATATATATATATTTTTTCTTTTTTTTTGTTTATCTATATATATTAAAAAAAATCAAACAATGGAATACCTCACTGCTTATCGAACTCCAGCTCGCGAAAATCACAAAATTCCAGATCGCGATCCACAGTTACCCTCACGAAAAGTCGTGATTCCATCGCCTGCCTTCACCAACTCGCGACATCATCGAAGACCCACTTCGTCTTGATCCTTCCTATGCTCGAATCCATGACTTGCTTGCACACGAACTCGAGTTCGAAACCCCATCCATCTGCGCGTCCACGTGAGCAACTCGCTCGAGAGTACTGGCCACTGCCCCTTGATGTCGCGACCGAATCCCATACGTGCGCGCACCCTAACGTCGAAGCCTTCCTCGATCGATGCTATTGCCGTCGATCCATACAATCGCGACTCTCATTTGAACTCACTGTGCTTCCGTTCGAACTCGCGTCCCTCTCTTCGATTGCGAGAACTAGATGTCGAATGAATTTAATTCATTCGTTCGTTTTTTTTCTTTTGAAATGAAAAGGGATGGAGCCGCGAATTTGAATTGAGAGGAGAATGGAAGAGGAGTATATTTGGGGATCGGCCATCATTTATTTGATTTGAATGAAAGTATGAAAGGGAAACACCATTTTTATTTTCTTTGTTTCTGCTTTTGAAACTATTTTGCGTGATGATTTAAAAAAAGATGGAGGAAGACAGGATTACGTGATTTTGCAGAGAATACGTGTTTGTATTACCTCTACAGTGTTTTGAGTTGAGGCCAAAAGTGCTGATGTTGACCAAATTTAAAAAATTAAATTTTAAATTGAATTCAATTAAAATTTAAATGCGTTTATACGTCGTATGTTCACACAACAACTCCGAAAAATACGAAATTTAAAATCCGACAATAATTCAATATTACTAACCGAATGGAACTAGTTTCGTCGAATTCTGAGACTGTGCCTCGGAACGCTATTTTCAAATTCAATTTAAACGATATAAATTCAAAATTGAACAAATCACCTTCAAATTCGATTCTGAAGTTTCTATTATGTCCAGTGTTATCAATATGAATTTTACAATCCTTTGAAATATTTTTAATCAGCTTAAAATTGAAGATTCAAATTTTTATTCAACTTTCAATAGATTAAATTTTATGATTTAATCGCCAAATTCATTCTGATAATTTGAAATTCAAGTCAAATCATCATTTAAATATTTAAAATCAATTAAATATTCCAAATTAAATTGTTCAAAATTCTGGGTCGTTACACTCTCCATCCAAATAAGATATAGAGACTTCTTAAGTATTCTTAACATTAATTTTCCTCTTTCATTCTTCCATCTAGTAGCTTTGAAAATGTTGAACCATTCCATAGTTGACACTCTTCTAGGCTTATGCAAGCCATAGTGATGTAAAATTCTATTCCATATGTAGAAAGAATAGTCACATTCAAAGTACAAATGTGACACAGTTTCCACTCCCTTACCACACAAAAGACAGGTATCACTATGTATTACCCCACAGGCTCTAAGTTTTTGAAGAGAAAGAATGCCATTCTTCAATACTTTCCACATGAACAAGTTTTCCTTAGGAATAGACTGAGAGTTCCAAATTCTAGTATACCAAGGAAAAAGAGGATACTCCATGGCAGATTCTAGGACTTTGTATACTGAAGCAATAGAATGAGACTTGTCATTCCATATTACCTGAACATTACAGATGTTATATATCTTACTTTGAATAACATCCCAAGCATCTCTAACTACAGAGGAACTACGATAAGGTAAGGAAACAGTTCCATCACTCCAATATCTATCAACAAAAGCTTTGTCATGAATTCCAAAAATTACTCTGGTCTCATAATCAATAATATTAGCAAGGATTATACCTTTTGCAGACCATGGATCATACCAAAATGAAATCTTGCCAATGTCTTTCATGCCCTGCTGAACCATAGGAAGGAATATATCTCTACTTCTCAAGATGTTCTTCCAAGACCAACTACAATCAGAGGGAGGTGAGATAGACCAGAAGTTACCATCTTTGATGAGATAAGATCTACACCAAGAAGCCCATAAATTTGTGTCTTTTCTCAATAATTTATCAACTCTAGATGAAAGAGCAGCAAAGTTCCACCTTCTAATATTCATAATTCCAAGCCCCCCCTTATCATAAGGGAAGCATATATGTTTAAATGCAACAGGGATCATTTTCTTAGAATAAGGGTTGCCATGCCATAAAAAATAATTTAAAGCAGAATTGATCATGCTAATAAGCTTGGCAGGAAGGATGAAGATTCTGGCATAATACACACACATGGAGACAGCAATAGATTTAACAATCACTAACCTACCAGCCATCGAAAATTTAGACCTATTCCAGCTAGATATTTTAGTGGTAATTTTTTCAAACAATTGCAAACATTGGTTTGTCCTTATTAAAGAAGTACACAGAGGAGCTCCTAGATAGATTTCATTGTTAGTGAAAGGAGATAGACCAGACATGGCATACATGATCCCCTTATCATGATCAGACAAGCCAGCAATATTAATTCTGGACTTACTTCTATTAATGGATAGACCAGTCATAACCTGAAAACTAGACAGAACATCCATCACCGCATTAATAGATTTAATATTAGGCTTAGTGAAAAGGAGCAGGTCATCGGCAAAAAGCAGAGTAGAAATACTATTCTTCTTGCATAAAGGGTGATAATCCAGAAGCTTATTAGATATTGCTATAGAACAGAGTGAAGAGAAAAGCTCTATGACATACACAAAAATATAGGGTGAAACAAGGTCTCCCTGTCTAATTCCCTGAGTAGCACCAAAGTAGCCAAAGGTAGATCCACTAATACTGAGAGAATAATTAACAGTAGATATGCAAGTGAATATCCAACAAAGGAAAGGGATAGGAAAATTCATTTTATGAAGTATGTAGATGACAGATTTCCATTGAACTGAGTCATAAGCTTTTTGAATATCTAATTTAAGAACACATCTAGGAGTGATAAACTTCCTATTGTACCCCTTCATAAGTTCAGAAGCAAGTAAGATATTATCAGTAATGTCTCTAGATGGAAGAAAAGCATTCTGATTAGGAGAAATCAAACCAGCCAAAGAGATCTTCATTCTAGCAGCCAGAATTCTAGAGATGCATTTGTAAATCACATTACAACATGCAATGGGTCTATACTGATTAACAGAAGTAGGTTGAACAGTTTTAGGTATCAAAGCAAGTCTGGTAGCATTTATTCCATTGACTAATTTACTATGTCTGAAGAAATTCTTTATGGCTTTGATCACATCATTACCAATAACAGCCCAAGCAATTTTGAAGAAATGAGCATTAAAACCATCAGGACCTGGAGAACTATTAGAATTCATACCAAATATAGCTTGTTTAATTTCATCTTCAGTTATTTCCATGATTAAATCTTTCCTCATGTCATTAGAGATAGTAGGGAGCTGAATATGAGAGAATTGTTCCAGAGTAATAGATGGAATTTGAGGATTACCCAGATTCATTTGAAAGTATTCCAGGAAAGCAGCATGGATAGTATCTTGAGAGGAACAAGGCAAATCATGCATATTAAGGATGGAAGATATATTTTCAGAAGCCTATTTGATCTTTAAAGATTTGTGAAAAAGGATGAGTTTTTATCACCATTCACATGTCATTCATGTTTAGATTTTTGCTTTGCCATGAAATTTTCTTCCACTAGAGCTTTAGATAGATCCTTTAAAAGTGAATTTTCAAGAGCAGACAAATTAGAAAGAAGAGCAGTATCATGGAAACTTTGAATATCTATTTGAACTTGGAATAATTTTTCTCTAATTGAAGAGGAAAAACTACTCCCATTCCCAAAAGTATGCTGAGCCCACTTCTTCAAAATAGCCTTAAGATGCCTGAGTTTAGCCTGCAAAATAAACATAGGGTTGCCAAATGTATGAAATTTCCAACTTTCAGTAACAATATTTAAGAAATCAGGGTGCTTAGACCAATTATCAAAAAATGAAAACGAGGAACGCCTTCTCACAGTGTCCTTGCCCCAGTCAATAATGAGAGGAGAATGGTCAGATAAAGATGGAGGAGGGACGAAAGTGTTAAGGTTAGGCCATTTGATTACAGAGGAAAAATTCATGTAAGCTCTATCAAGTTTACAATACGTCCTTTTTCCATTTCTACTAGAGTTGTTCCATGTGTAAAAAGCACCACTAACAGAGGTGGGAAGAAGGTTAGAAGCATAAATAGCATTGTTGAGAGGTCTAGTCTGACTGAAAGACAGTGGAGCACCACCACTTTTCTCAATAGACAACTGCATACAATTCCAATCACCAAGACATAGCCATGGTGAACTGGACTGTTGAAGTGAAGGAAGGATATCAAGGAAAACTTGCCTTTGAGTAGCATTACTATCTGCATAAACAGCAGTAAGGTAGAAAGAAGTAGAAGAGGGGATGTGAATGATCTCTGAGTGAATGAATTTCCTATGGACAGTTAAAGGGGAAAGAGAAAAAATAGAAGGATTCCATAATATTAACAGTCTACCAAAAGGGGCTTGAGATAGATTGTGGATAGAGTTCCAGCCATGTTTAATAATTGAGACAGCTTTGATTGTTGTATTATGATTGAGTTTTGTTTCAGCAATTGCCATAAGATCAAATTTTTGAGAAGTAATAAGATTAGAGATTTCTAGTTGCTTGGCCATGGAGTTAGCACCCCTAACATTCTAATAACCAATTTTTCCATTCATTTAGATAATAATATAGAAGAGGCTCTGGTTTTAACCCCAGCCGAAGAACTATCATGATTATTACAAGGCGACATGGTCAGACCAGTTTAATCAATAGAGAAATTACTCCCATTGTCTAGATCAATAATAGAGTTAGAAGAGGATTTCTTTGGTCTACCTTTTTTTCTTTTAGAGGAAGAATCAGGAAAGGAAGTGGAAGGAGATTGTTGCAAAGAAGATATTTTTGACAATGAAAATTTGCCCAAGTCATTGAATATTTGATTAGGAAGAGAGAGGGAAGAATATGGAGATACTTGCACAGAATTAGAGGTCATTTGATTAAGAGGTGAGTTATGAGATGGGATAGTCTCAGCAGAAGAGATGTTGTGCATGTCAGGATTTAGACTGACACTGGGAATGTCAGAAGATAAGCTGGAATTATGTAGATGTTGAATAACATCATCATCTTCAATAATTTGCTGTAGCACAGAAAAAGCATTATGTGTTGAAACTTGCATTCCACAATTAGTTTGCAATGAATTTACAGATCCTGAGTTAACTTGCATTTTATTAGGACTCATTGTTTCCCCAAGAACATCATCAGGCTTATCAAAAGTATTACACACCTCCAGTAAAGAAATTTCATCTTTAGAACTCGAAGCATACACAAGTAAAGCAACTTGCTGACTCGAAATAATACTAGTAGAAGCCTTATTACAATTTTTATTAGGATCCAAACAAGAATCAGTCACTACTTTAATCTGCCCCAAGACATTTTGGTCAGTAGTATCCCCATTCTGTTTACTTAATTGTATCTCTTCAGATTGATTAACTTCCTATATATCATTCACCTTATTATTATTACTTTCATCCTTATTTATTTTCCTCCACACCTTTTTCCCAGTTTTAATTCTCTTTTTGCCTCTAACATGAAATCCCTTTTTTTCTTTATCATTTTGCATATCTTTATCTATTTTGGTTCCATCATCATCTGTTATATCACTAGAGTTCACAACTACTCCTTCTGCTTGTAACTCTTTATTCCTCTCACACTGATTAATGGCATGCCTAAAAGCTTTACATGTAACACAAATAAGGGGTTTCCAGGAATATTCAATCAAAATATTCGGACAAGAATCATCACCTATTGCTAGAAAATCAGGCAGTTCTTTGTCAAGGGACACTTCTATTAAACACTTAGCATATTCAAATCTTTTCGTTCTTTCTGTATTTTCATCATAGTATACAAGCTTTCCAAGGTGACAAGCTATCCAATTAATGCCAAGCAGAGACCATAGCATTATTGGAATTCTATAGAAATGGATCCAAATTGGGACAGATCTAACAGCTGCCTGAGCTGATGATAGGGTCGGGTTCCATTTAGAGATGATAAACATTTGACCCCTAATAAACATGGGATCTCTCCTTAGAATTAGATTTTTATCTTCCTCAGAGGCAAATTTAAAGTAATAATTCTGATTATCAAAGAATATTTCATAGGATCCTTTAAGCTTCCATGATTTTTGTAAATGAGTTTTAACAGCCATGTAGTTGACATTACCAACCAAAAAGGATCCAACCAAGCAATCCGACCATGCTTTAATACCTTCATTCACCACTTCTTGAGGAGGATCAATGGGAGATCTAGAGTAAGCTACATCAAAATGAATAGGAACATAACTACCAGCATTCCTAGGTTTCGAACTGAAAAGAGATGACCATGAATTTGAAGGAACTGAAGGAGTGGAAGACCCAAGGGGAGGGAAGAGATCGGGAGAAAAGGGGGATACAAGAGGGCCAGGCATAGGGGAAGGAGGAGGAACGGGATGAGGCAATGGAGGAGGCAGAAAAGAAGGCGGAGAAGAGTCAATGATAGGACTGACAGGGATGGAGGGAGCAGGAGGAGTGGATGGGGATGGGCCAGGAATGGGAGGACAAGAGGGAAGGACACCATGAGAGGACATGGCTAAAAAACAATATTTATGTTATCTACCCCAATCAAAGTATTTTAAATATTTTCCTAAAAAGTTGAAAACATTAGCGCTTGAGATTTTTTTGTGAAAAAATAGAGAAGTTGAAGTTT
Organism: Allium fistulosum; assembly: GCA_030737815.1. Taxonomy (NCBI): domain Eukaryota; kingdom Viridiplantae; phylum Streptophyta; class Magnoliopsida; order Asparagales; family Amaryllidaceae; genus Allium; species Allium fistulosum. Next base: position 77,106,970 of record CM060903.1, read on the forward strand.
GGTTGCTATATTGAAATAAAAACCCCTTATTTCAAGTTTAAAAATGGGGAAAACTTATTAAGAAATAATTTTCCAAAGTATTTTAAAGATTTTATTTTTCAAATAAATTTATGTAAGGCACATTTTTGCCCTTATATTTTGTTGTGTAATTTTCTTTTGATAAAGAAACCTTTTAAAGTAAATTGACAGGTAAAAACACATCCTTTTGAATGTCTTTTACAAATATTTTAGTCACACTTGGAAAAAATCAATTAAATTTAAAATATTAGTTTTTCTTTACACTTTTGTTTACATTTCTTAAATATAAAAGGAAATTTTAAATTGGTAAGTTTTATATGTTTATTTTCTATGTCAAATTTTAACCATTTTGGATAGAATCCGAACTGAAAAAAAGATTTCAAATTTTTGGAATTTTTCAATTTCAGTATGCAAGTATGTTTGAATGGAAATCGAAGATTTTATGATGTCAACTCTTAAAAAAATGCATTAGTAAATAATGTAACACTTTGGAAATTATTTCAAAATTGGATATGAATATGGTTTACAGCCAAAAATGAATTTCAAAAATATATTTTATTTGAATACACGATGTATTATTTAAAGGCATTGGGAATATGCTAATTTTAGATAAAATGATATATATACTTATATGTATGTATGTATGTATGTATGATAAATTGGTTTTATATGAAATAATGTTGTAAAAAAGAAATATGAGTATTTTAGAAAATAATCAATGTTATTCCAAATTTAATTATATTTTGAGTAATTATATTGAATTGGTAAAACTATATAGAATTGACTTTTGGAAGTTATATATATTTTAGGTAATGGTATTCTTTAAAACTATCGAAAAGAAATTAGCTTTGGAAATTGAAAGTTAATTTAATTATTTTATAAGGAGACTTACAAATAGATAAAAAATGATTAAACTGAAACAAATTTGGGTTATGATTTTTTATGAAATGATTTAATATGAAATGTCTAAAGTAGAAAATTTTGAATGTTTGTTTGAGTATAATTTAAAGAATTTAATTTGAAAAAAAATTCACTATGATTTTGTTAAACGTTTATTGAAATTACCAAAGAGATTTACAGATGTAGAAGCCTACAAGTTTTGTGGAATAAAATAAAGTTGGAAATCAATGGTTTTGATTTAAAAATTAAAATGAAAAGGAAATATAATTTATATTTTCACTTGAAATTTGGATTGGAGTTAGAAAAGAATTATCCAGCCTATATAAAGTTTGAATTAATTATAGTAAACCAGTGAGAATATTCAATATGCTAGTGAGCTAAGGACTTGTTAGTATTGAACGTAACGGATTGGTGAAGTGTTGGAAGATTTGGATGAAGGAAAAATTAGAACAAAGATTTGATGACCTTTTCAATCGACGTTCGAGTTGGAAGGGAAGAGTTTGAATTTACCTATATATGGTTTAAGTTATCTAAGTGTAGCACAAGATGATTTGATAGATAGGATTTGGCTGAAGCTTATTTAATTTTATAATAAGACAAGAGAAAGCCAAAATATTTTGTCATCGAGTTATATAAAAGATACGTTAAATCAAATGGCAATATGTTGATGTTAAGGGCTAGATACACTCACATAAGACGTTGTGAAGCATGGGAGCACTGTTGAGTGTGAAGTTTCACTAAAAGGTTGAATAATTGAAGATGACTGACCATCGATGATAGAGGACCACTAGACTTGTTATGGAGAGTGTTGTTACACAAACATATCAGTTAGTGTTATGACACATTTGTTTGTTTTTGGTTTTTGGTTTATGGTACACCCACGTATTGGTTGTTATTTCACAGCTGATGCTCTTGGAGTATTATTGTCCAATGCTATGCTTGAGTATATTTCCCTTGAGTTATGATTATGTATGGAGCACCCAATGTAGGGAATCTCTTTCGTTTGGGTCATGTTTTAGCATTGGGGTGTGTACCAATATGGTGCGATCTTGATATCACTTATGAGTAGTTGAATGTAACAGGAGGTCAGTATCATGTTTACTAGGTTAGGACACCCATCCATTTTCCAATGTTCCTATATTAAATTTATGGAGTTTATAAAGGCTATGCTATTGGTGACTAAGCATTATATTTTTAGGTTAGTAGAGCAAGGCACCATTTGATATTGCATTGCATCGTTCATTATACTTTAGAAATGAGTCGATGAGGGCTCTATGATAATGAAGATACCATTAACCAATTATATGTATATTTTGGGAGTATTACGATGCATATAAAGGTATTCTAGCCATATGTTGATTTACAGAACTTCACAAGCATATGAGGTTGATGGTGTTTTTGAGGTATCAAGTATTGTATGACTTCAAGACATGAAGGAAATGTCTTAACTTGCACGTACTAAGATACGAAGGAGACTTTTAAGTAGAGCTGTTATGGTAATGGTAAATTTTCCATTAAGTTACAATCACCAGCCAATCGGTAAACGTTTTTGATTAAAATCGGTATATCAGTTTAATCTGTATGGTAATGATAAATGTACCGTTTTCTACGGTAAATTATCGGTAACATTTCTTCAAACCAGCGGTAAAGATAATTTTACCACTCAATTCAAAACACATGCATATTCATGCGATATGCTTTATTACAGTCATTTAGAACCAAACAAATGATTAAATTTAGTTCAGTAATCAGGTGAAATAATGCCAAACACACTTCTTTTCTTTCTCATTTATGTTTTTTATTAAGTAACACTATAAATAGTATAATGAAGATGTGTAATAGTGTAAAAACATGTCAAGTTGCAAACTTTTTTGGACAAATGATAATTTACCATTATCGGTTTAACACTTACTAGATTATCGGTATACCAGCCAATCGATAATTATAACGATAAACAATTTTAGCTTACCAGTAAAAATGATACGTTAACGGTATTTGCGAAATGGTAACGGTAACCATTGCCATAGCATCCCTACTTTTAAGGAAGGTGAGATTTGGCGACTTGGAAGAAAGTAGAAAAATAGGTGAGATTAGTTATTTTCAATCATCATTTAGATTAAAAGAACTATCATATTAAGTCAAATTTTTAAAGTGTTTTTCTTGTGCATAAGCTATTTTCAGTGCCTGATGCATGTGAAAAATAAGCAAAGAATGCATAATTTATTCAATGAGTTTTCATGGTAATTACTAGGTTGAATTTTAGTATAATATTAGGATATGCCTTAGATTTTATTTTATTTTATTTAAGACTTGTTAGATTTATTGTTAGTTGCATTCAATTTTCATTTAGTTGCTTAGTTGTAGTAATATTGTGTTCACCAAAATAAGGCATTATCCATTTTGATGTTTGTAATTAAAGGTGATGGAGTATGAGGTTTGCCTAAGAATCCTAACTATTAGTCCACTTAGAGGGGAAACACCATTCATTATCGTGTTCTGATGCCAATGGAGTTAAAAAGGGAATTTAGCTAGGTATGTCAAAGGATATAAAGATGGTTTCCTATAGGCCAAGGTTAAAGAAGCAAGTGGCAGAATACGTTGCAAGGTATTTAATGATGGGGATATGCCAATAGTGTAATCTATTTATTTTAAACCTATATTTATATATTGTATGAATAGAGACACTTTAGTAATACATAAAGGAATGGAAAACTTCATATGGTAGGTATACTTAGAGAGTTCGTAGTGGGTGGCGTAGTGTAAGTGAAGGACTCGTTGTTGAGATATGTTATGTGGGAAAACTAGCACCATTAGTTGATGGAGCTTTCCCGATTGTTTAGAGAGTAAAGAAGTCAGCACGTTTAAGAAAGATTCTTGAAAATTTTGAGGGTGTTCAGATGTGTTATGTTTATCCCATTCGCAAACATACGTTGATGATTTAGTAGTTATGGTAGAGCCTATTTAGCTTAACGAAGGTGAATGTAAAGGCAGGGTCTAGAGTACTCAGTAGGTATATTCACATCTTAGAGCTTGATGTGAAACAACATAGGAATGAAGAAATTAATTGGTCCAAGTATAGCAAGGAAAAGGTTTAGATGGGAGTACGTGGGTATTCAAGGAAAGAATTCGAGTTTCCCATCATGAGCTCTCTTCCAATAAGTTCCTCTTTTAGTTAGTCTATAGGATAGTTTGCTTGTCGGGTCATTTTATGTTTGCACAATTGCTTTAGCTAGCTAGTGACATAGGCATAGTTGCATTGATGCTAGATTTGTTGTATGTATGTCCTTACGATGTGTTTTGATTGCTATGGTTGCCTTGTTCGAGCTCTACCGGTTTAGTCCTTACTAGGTTATATATTTATATTTGTGCATATTCTAACATAGGTTAGAATATTTTATATATGTATATTATTCATCGTTTCTTTATTTGGCTTGTTTATAGACATGATTATCTACTTACACTTTAATATGGATATTGCATATGGATGTATGGATACACACATGTATAGAAATATATATACACACACTCACACACATATTTGCATATATTAGAATGTTTGTGTACATATTTGGTTGTCACTGCATGAGTATTCATATAGGTGGTCGATTTAGTTGCATTTGCACTCATATCACATTATATAATTTTAGTTTATCTATCATGTGTGTTCTATATTCTTAGTTGTATTTTTGCTTGTGTTGTATGATAGATGGTAGATGGATCTAGCTATGTTTATTTTGTATGTTTGTATGCTAAAAATATGCGAGTTGAGTTGTCCATTTCATGGAACTTTGGGGACAAAATTCTTTAAAGGAGGGCTGTAACAACCCGTAATCTTAACCATTTTAAATTATTAAATTTAATATGATTTTTGAATAACAATGGTTAGAAATAAAATTTAACAATTTATTAATGTAATTTATTGGATATAAACTTAGATAAAATTTTAAATAACAAAATTCAATATGAGAAAAAAATGATTAACTAATTTTAAATATTGAAATATTAATTTTTATAAGTCGAATAAATAAATTTTATGATATTGGAGATATCTGAGTATATAAATTTTGAAAACTATATTAAATTTTAAAATGTAGATTTTTGAATATGATAAAAATATGTATATATATATAGCTTCACCATTTCAAATTTATGATAAAAATATATGTATATATATACAAGCTTCATGATGGAAAATTTTCAAACTTGTGACAAAAATATATATAAGTGTAGTATATGTATATGTATATATGTTTATATAAAATATTGAATATGTAAGTATGTAAATATATATGTATATATGTAAATATATATATATATATGTATATGTAAATATGATAAAATAAATATGTATATATATCTAAAGGTAAATAGTGAACATGTAAATATGTACATGATAAAAATATGTATTTGTAAATGTATATATATCTATATATATATATATGTGTGTGTGTGTGTGTGCACATGTAAGCTCCATAATGAACATCAAATTCAAGCATATCAAAGATCAAATAGAGCAAACAATAAATCACATCAAGTTTATAAAATCAAATCATACCATGAAATCACATTAGCCCCCATAAGAAAATAAGAAAATAAAAGAAAGAAAAAAATGAGAAAGATGTGAAGCCTGCAAACCAATTTCAGCCCCTGGTATTTACTTAGCTAGCCTATGCTTGCCTTGTTCATCCCATTCCTATATATATATATATATATAGCCGAGCTTTTTCCCTTGTTTACACTTATCTAAGAAAGAAAAAAATAAAAAAATAAGTTCTGCCATCGAATTAAAAGAAGATAGGGATCATAAGGGTGGAAAATCAAAACAAGCATTAGTGTTCATTTCTTCTACTAACAGTGGGTAAACATTTTTTCCTTATTGGTTAACATATATGTGCATATATCTGTGTATGTGGATGAATTTGATCTATGCAGAATGTTATGTGATTGTTAGGAAAATATGCATAGGCTTGAATGTGTACAATAGGGTTAGTTCCATTACACTGTACCTCTTCTCCTTCTCTTCTCTATTCTTTGATTTGGATAAACAGTCAAGCTCATGGAGCTTTGAAAATCTATACCTCAAAATCCTTTTAGATTTAAAACATGATTCCAAAACAAAAAGTGCGTGTTTTTGAATGAAGATCACTTTAAAATTTATTCCATTCGATTTCATTAAGTAGAGGCCGAGTAAACTATGTTCTACGGAGAGTAGGTCGGTCATCACCAAAATTCAAGCATCGAAATATAAAAGATAGATTATATAATTGTGCTTGCCATTGAAAAACGTGATTTTTGGGAGTAGTTCGATAATTTTTAATGGAGTGTGGAGTGAGGGAATGGGTGATGATCGGAAAAGGAGGTTTCGCCAAATTACGGCGATGTGATCAATTTCGAGTCGCGGCGTTGGTCGTGGAGGAAGGAAAGACGATGGGGCACACGAGAAAAATAACACAACAATTTTTCATTGAGGGGATAGGCTGGACGTGGTCGAGGTAGGGAATAGTGTGGTGGTTTTTGGGTTTCGGATCTTGGGAATGATAATGACGAGGCGACGAGACAAGGGTAAGTGCCAGGGGGAATGGGTGAGGAGATGACGGCGATGCTTGGACCGAAGTTTGGTGGTGGATGGACGGTCGTGGTGGCAAGGCGAGGCGTTTTAGTGGCGCAAGCTCGTTCCAGATTTGGGTGGAGTTTCGAAAATTCGTAACTAAAGGTTGGTCGTGATTTGAGGGGAGTGGTCGGGATGTCGTGGTCGAAGTAGACTTGTGGGGATGGTCGGCGGCGTGAGTCGAGGGTCGCTGGTCGTGTACACGTGCATAGGGTTGTGCACGTTTGGATCAGTTTGAATGGAAGAGAGGGGAGAAGGAAAAAAAACTGCAGGGAAGAGTGAAAACTGGAAAGAGAGAAGGAAGTAAGGGTTTGGGCCGGGTTTTGGTGGTATGGGCCGTGTACTTTGTTTTAAAAGCAAATTGAATTCAATTATTTTATTTGATAAACCTATAGATTTTAAAACACTATTTCTATTCCATTTCAAATCCAATCAACGCATGGACTTTTGGTCGAGACCCTATCACAGAATAATTTTACCTGAACTAATATGTCGAGATTTCTGCAATATAAAAACTTAACGATTTATAATAAATTGAGTGAATAAATAAGCAATTTCTTATTATATTAATTATACGTTAATCAATCAATTAATTATTTATGGAATGTTTAATTTTTAATTAATTAAGGATAAATTATTTTATTTAATTTCTTTAATTGACAAGTAAACGAGATTAAAAATATAATTTGGGTCAGTTAATTGAAACCCATCTCGTTCGAATTTGTAAATTGATTTAATTATAAATTGTTAACTGAGTTAATGGTCTATATTTGACTGATATTGCTTTTGGGTATTGATTTCAATTACTTTTTATCTGTGCCATTAAGTAGCTAAACAAATTAAAGTAGATAGAATAAAACGTTGACACATTTTATTGGAAGTAAATCGACTTGTACTGATCACTATCCTGAATTTTGGAAAATGTGATGATTACAGGCGAATTAATTTTGATGGACTGGTCATGATAAAGTAAGCATATGGAATGCATTTCCATATGTGAATATTGACACCCTGATTGTGAAACTGTGTATTTAAAACAACTTGACCTTTAAAAATTTATCATTTTGGATTCAATGAGACCGGGATCAGATATCTGCATTATCCGAAAACCACTTCGATCCAATATCCACTACGAACCTTTACGATTTTGATTGTAGAGTCAGTATGCTGGAATTTAATTAATGTAACAATTTCGGCTATTTTAATAAGTAGAAACTATTAGAATATCACTGGATTTTCTATAAAAGTGTTTTGGTTATCGTAAGGTAAAAACCCGTCGTGTTTATATGTGACGTGGTCTTGCGAGATACTTTTGTTTTCAAAGGATTTTTGATGACTTTAATAATTCAAATTAAGTTTGTTTACTCAAGCTGGTTTTCGAGACTGACTCGGGTGCTATTTTATTATAATGCTCGGGTCAGACCGAGTATTACAGAATTCAGGTTAGGATGCTATGGAGCTCAAGAGGCTAGCTGGATGACAGAGACGTATTACACGTACTTGGTTATATTCCACTGTGTATTGTACGCTGTATATTCAGCATTTTGAGGACAAGTTATTATAACTGTCCAAATTTCTATGTTGATGGTTGTACTCAGATAATTGGTATGTATATTAACAGTCACAGATTCTTTATGTAAAAATCTGTTATTATATTATATTTTGTTCCGCTGTGATTGTGAGATTCTGTGTTGTCGTTATTTCTGTTTCTTCTTCTATTTAACCCCTAATGATCTGGAATTTCCGGCAATTGATTACTAGGCATTCTATACAGCGAACGTATAAATGTCGATTTTCTAAGGTCGAAAATCCCCGGACCATTACAAGGGGAAAGTAACATCCCATAATTTTACATAATTAAATAATTAAATTAAAAGGGTGAAATCATAATTTTACATAAATGACAAAATGGTAAATTTTACAAAAGCTATAATTAGGCTTCGAAACCTATCACATTTTGTTCGTAAAGCCGTTTACGGTTAGAAAACATATGCTAAATTTAGTAAAATGGGTTAGAAACTAGAAGAAGTCAAACTTGGTCGCATTTTCATAATATAATGATTTCGAGATTTTAGGATAAATATGTGTTATTTACAGCCTATAAATAGAAATGTAAACCATATCTTCTAATCCTATTTTTAATCTAAACGCTTCACTAATCTCCATCAAATCCTAAGCAAATTCAAAACAAAACTCTATTTTTTATGAACCATTTCATTTATTCTTCCTCTTTCCTATACTTTACCAAATTTTGAAAATTCATAACTTCTCTGTTTCTTAAAGAATTTCAATGAAAGCCATGGAAAATCAAAAGAAGCAAATAATATTGTGATCTCATATTATTTTAGAGGTAGAATTCGTAAGATCGAAGATGTAGGAGACCCGGACAGTGAAGAACAATAATGAAATCTCGTACACCATTTTCATTCTTCTCTATCAAACTTCAAATTTGCACACCCCTCTCGTTTTTAAAGGATTTTGATGATCTACCCATCAAAACAACCGTGGGAACGAGCACTATAATTTTGTTGAGGAATATGGATTAATTTTTGTGGTTTCTTGGCATAAAAAGAATAGGACAAGATAGGTAATGTTGAGTTCTTCTTCATTCGATAGTTTCAGGGAGTTAGATTCATCCTATATATATATATATATTAATAAGACATAGTAATTCATCTCTTATAATAAAATTATAAACGATGAAATAGATAACTAAAAAAGCAATTTTTTATATATTCTGGATTAGGATATTGTATGCCATGGCTAGATAAGTAAAAATCGATTTTTTAATTGTAATTAGACAAATTTGATCACTTCCTAATTAAAAAGTGTAAAACACAAAAGTGTTTCAAATTAGACATATAATATATCAAAATGTATGTTTCGATGACATAAATAAATTAGTGGTGTTCATTCGAAGATATAAATAATATTATATAATTAAATACTTTAAAATTTACGAAAATGCCCATGAACTTAAAATGCTTATAACTTCCGCATATGGCCTTTGTTTCACTCACAGTTCATAGCATAACGATTATGGCGAGATGAGGAATGTTATAGTATGTTGTTTGTTATATTCTTATATGTCTCTGAAAATTTCCTTATTGTGTTAGGTTTGTTATATGATTTAGTGCATATAGGTTGGGGCTTGTTCTAGTAGCTTTGTATATGGTGGGGCGATGATAGTTTTGGGCTTGATCCCAATAGTGTCATATATCATTAGGTGAATGTCTAGCATGGACCTGACCTCAAAGTCATGTGTAATTTCTGCGACAGTGTTGCTATAGGCCACATGAGTTGAGACTTTGAGCTCAATAACATGGTATGTGGCAGACATCAAGTGCACTTTCGTGGGGTCAATGACATCTAACGACCACGCATTAAGACTTTAAGCCTAATAGTGTCGCAATTGGTGGTACACGAGTTGGGATTATGTGCTTAATAGTGTACATACTATTTGGCAATAATGGGCAGAGACATGTAGATCTTAAGTAGCGAGTCACATATGATTCTGCAAAGCGGACTGAGACATGTAGATCTTAAGTAGCAAATAACATGTGATTTTGCAATAGTGGACCGAGACACATAGATCTTTAATAACGAGTTATATATGATTTGGAGATAGCGGGCTAAGACATGTAGCTCTTCAGTGGCGAGTTACATACGATTTGGCAATAGTGGGCTGAGACATATAGTTCCTCTATAGCGACTCTCATATGTTTTCGACATGCAAGTTCGGAAGTTGAGCTCGATCGTCTGCATATGATTTGGCACATGATAGATTTTAGTGAGACCTTAGCATATGATGTTACTATGGTATTATATCATGTTTAGCTAACTTGCTGGGTGCAAGCAACACGGGTTAAGGTATGATTTTCAAGCATAAGTTTTATTCTACTAACTTATTAGTATTGTACATATGGTGCTTTCACTCACGAGACATATATTTTACCTCCTCTATAATTTTCTTCTTTTTAATTATAATCTAACAGGTCAATAGAGAGGATTAGTGGTGGCTTAGGAGACGATGGAGATGTACATTTATTTATTTATAAGCTATCTAGTATTTATTTTACATTAATTATTCCCAAACGTTAGACTATTTTTCATTAAGGGTGTAAAAGATGTTGTAGTTGGAGTTATTTTGATATTACATTATTTTATTTGTCTGGGATTGTATTATTGATTATTATATTTTATTCCTTCCACCGTGAGTTTCAGAAAGTGTAGAATATTTTAGATAGCTCTATGATCTGTTTTATATATTTTACTTCAAAATGATCAACTGTCTTCGAGGTTGTGATGTTAGTGTTTTTTATGCATGAATCAGGGCGTCGTAGATTGCGAGTTGTTTTACTAACAATCCATACTATTCTAAGTAAACCATGAAGCAACCAATCCTAAGTATCCAAAATCTAACATCCAAACCTAGACCCTAAGGATACAAAACAAAATTAAGGAACATACTGGTAAAGATGTTAGGATGAGAAGCCCCAATCTTCCCTTAAGCATCCAAGTGCTCTCCACTGGGTCATTCCCTCATTATACTCTTACCAGCCTCACTGCCTTATTTTTAAGCTACTGCACTCCATGCTCGATAATACATGCTGAACCATGGAATGAACTATTCTTAGATTCTAATTCCGCATTCTCCAACTATTTTGCATCGATAATATTGACCGAGTCATGTGCACACTTTCGCAAATGTGATACATGAAATACATTTTGGACTCCTGTCAACTTCTTTGGGAGTATCACTCTATAAGCAAGGCTTCCAATTCGCTCTAATATCGAGAATGGTCCAAAAAATCTCGATGCTAGTTTCCTCAAATTTCCAAACCTCATGAGAGTTTTGAATGGTGAAACCATCACAAATACCGGATCTCCTACCGCAAACTACAATTTGGTCCTTTTCTTATATATCTAACTATAACCAATCTTCAATTGTGAAACTTTCACAAATTCTTGAACTAAAACAACCCGCACCTTATAAGTCGCTAAATCGAAAACCCTAGTCCACCGTAGTTTGGATCGTTGGTTTTGGTATCCTGCAAATAAATAATTGCATATCAAAGCACTATCAATGTGAACTCACAATAGAATAGCAAAGTATGATAAAGCATATAGTTACTGACCAAGGTTGACACTTCCAATATCTAGTGTCCTTGTCAGTGCCAAGCATGCATAAAAAAGTCTGTCCTTCCACTATTCCCACCTTGTACCATTACCTATTCCTTTAAAGCTATCATGTGGGTTGTAATGAGAAGGGGGTCATGACAACATTTTAGTCACCGGTAAATTACACACTTTATATGTAACAATAGTTTATGCCAATTGCCTTCCATTTCATGTTATATCTGTTGTTTTACTTAGTCGTTTTCACTCCACATATAGACACGATGCGCCCCATCTACTCGAAATAGACAATAACTACATATGTGTGTGTGTAAGTACTACAGTCCCCCTTTGGACCAACATACTTCCTCGCTAGTATCTGCAACTCAGCACCTCATCAGGATCCATCGTCAATGCAGTATCACGTCCTCATTGTTGTGCATACCAAGAAACTCCCACAATGCCTAATAACGACATTATACTTATTTAACCTTATTCTATCTCGTCTTGGTTTATATCATGGACTCAGCTCCATGGACTATTCTATTCGTTTTTGAAAGACCACTTTGAAAGGTTAACTAGCCTTTCCTCCTAACAACAAACAACTAACAAGCAACTGCGAGGTGGTGCATGTCCTAAACATGATCTACACTAACAAGAGGTGCGGTCCATTTAAGCATGAACCCTGTCTTTCCATTGATCGCTTAGGATCGATGACGTTCCCGTATGTAAATAGCTCATACTCCTCATATATGGCAACAATCTTAGTGTCATAACCCCGAGCCTTACTCACTGTCCCATTTAGATTGCCTAATGCAATCAAGGAATGCCCACTTGGTTACTTAAAACATACCCTCCAAAAAGGTTGAAACAGATTCTACTTTTCCTTTGACACTTTGAGTGGGGCAAACCATCCTAACTTGGGTATTCCTTCACCAGTACACAAACGTATAATTCCACGGGTCTTATAATTAGATATGTCTCACATCAATATAATACATACACAAATGATGGTAGCCCCTTATGGTGGGCAGACTTATGTTATGTAACACTACTGACCTCGCATTCCAACCCATTCAAATAACTATGTCATTCTTAGTTAATCTTAGTTATTAGCTAACTTTAATAATTCATACCTGTCATAAACGTATACATGAGGCCACATATATATATTCATACTGATTTATTTACTACGTCTCCAATATTCAACTGTTAATATTCCGTTATTCTTATTTAACTGACTCCTTGTTTCATCAGTGTCATCTTAACATCATTTTCCATTCATTTAAAACTTAAAAGATTTAAATATTTTTTACCGTTTACTTCTCCCTTTTATTATTAGATCCATTTACAGTTCCTTTTTATCTCTTACTATCTTCCTTTGGTTACTAACTTCATTACCTACGCACTTATTCATTTACCTACATTTCATCGCTTATTGTTTAATTTCTAACTTGTCTTTTACTGCATATATTAGTTTTACCTTTAGACTGTTATTACTATGACTACTTATAATTCTTTAGTTTATACCTAGGGACTTCTACATTTAATGCGTTGGAATTGCATCTTTCCCAAAAGGAAATGCTAACGATGTAAACTTCTATAACTTATCTAAAAGGGGATTTTTGTGCGTTTGGAATTATAAGGAATTATCTTTTTGTTTTATTTGAAATAGGAAGCCCAAAATACGATGAATATCCCTATTTTATATATCTCTTTCTTTTAGGCATGTTCCTTGTTACTTCTAACGATACACTTTTATTCATATTTATAAAACAAGATAATTTATAGAAATTTACATTGCAACACACTTCATTCCAATGAATTAAAATACTACTTAAATCCAAATTCAATTTATAATAACTTCTATTTCATATTAACTAACACATGCCAATTAAATCCAAAAATTTAGAATATCTATAAAATCTTGTTAATTTAGAGACTATAAATTACACCATTACTTTCCAGATTCAAGTTAACAGTTTATGAAATATGTAGACATGGGTTTTAATTTCATTACATGCATATAAATAAGCCTATGGCTCCAAATAATTAAATCCAGGCATATAAAAAACATATTTACAACAAAATAAATCCAATATTATATAACAGTATATAATTTTCCACTCACCTTTAAGATTTCCAAATCTCCATATCTAAACCCTGTTATTTCCATTTGACTCCCTTTTTCTCCCTAACAAGCAAGCATATACGTATGTATTAGAAATTTAGATCTGAGTAAAGATTGAATTTAACTTAGATTTGGATTTATAATTATAATTTACCTTGGCTTTGGCGATTCAATTCGATCCAATTATTCTTCTCTATTGTCTTCTGTTATTCTCCACTTGTATATACATATATAAATTATAGTTTTATTTAGATTTAAGAACTTGTGGAGAAAAGAAAATGGCAGAGCTGCACTGTTGTTTCAGAAAATATGAGAAGAAAAGTGAGGGATTAGGCCTATATTTATAGCGATTCGAATCAATGCCAACCGTTAGATTATATTATATTAAATCCAGTCCATTAAATTTTCAAAATTATATTTTTTTTTCAAAACAAATAATGCCACATCCTACACAATTGAGATTTAATCAATGGTTCAACGTCCATAATGGACCCTATCCTATCACACGGTAAATTTTCATTTTAAAAACTTTTTCTTTTATTTTAAAATAACAACCAGCACATAAGTTTATTTCTAAATTTAAGCTTTTAAAGTGTAGGGATAGTGACCCGTGGTTTTGCAATAACCTTTCCCTGTTCTTTGCTCGTCAAAATTAATCTCCCAAAATTTTACTATTTCATAGGACTTAAACTTTGTTTTTCTTTTAGTACTAATTAAATAAATTTCCTAATTTATTTTATAACTCCTAGCCTTTTCCTATTTTATTTTGTTTTGTATTAGTTAAGTTCCTTTTATGAGATTTCCCTATTTCACTATTTTCCAATAAATATCGCGGTCCGTAGAAAACAAATAAAAATGAACATTTCTCATTAACATCGTACGCGTTTTATACAAACAGAAACAACTAATGCTTACAACCCAAACCTAAAAGAAAACAAATGATGGAAAGAAATAACTACTACTACCACCTCCAAATGGCTGGGAGATGGTCCTCCATGAGAGCTTGAACCGTGGTCCGAACTGAATGATCAGAGCATAGAGGCTATGCACCCAAGCTCACGACCCTGATGCCGCTGCTCCTCTCATATCTCCAACTGTTGTGTCCTTATCTCCTACAGCTCGGCCTCGATCTAGGAGTCTCGAATTGCTCCATACTCGGGGGCCTACTATTGTGGCTCTGTGGCCTACTGATCCGGCTAAGGAGCCCAATCCATATGCGCCTGTCCATCCTCTTACTATTATGCTCCAAAATCCATAAGCGCCTCCACTATCCACATCCTCCCGAGGAAGGACCTATCAAATGGCATGGGTTTCTTCTGCTGCATCGGCTTTCCTCGGAAGTTAACTCTAAACTGTCGAAAGACATGAGTGAAAATATGATAATATTGAAGATAACTCCTACTCATACAAGCTCCTAGGCCCAAATAATGACACAGGATGACCTTGGCCCAGTTCACCTGGATACCATCAATAATCACGTAGGTGCCCTTCTACACCAAGGGGTAGATTTGGTCGTAACTCCTTGTCTTGGGGATGATGTCGCATTGAACAATTTGGGTGACCAGATGGGCTTGGTCTCGCATGTTGTATGCTTGTCAAACACCTACGCCCCTATGAAAGATCTGCTAAAGTATAGCTAGATCTAAGGTATCGATGTCCTCCAGATCCTCTCCTGCTATGCAGGATCCCTCTAAATTGCTCGTCTTCCATCCGAATCTCTACTTCCTATACTTCGGATGTGAAGCGGTTGATGTTATCATCAAATAAATACTCCAAATTAGCATCAAACAAATGCATGCATCTAGGGTAGCACACCTGTTCGAATGTATCATAGGCAAGGATAAATAGTAATCTTGCAACTATAAATAGACCCTCCAAATCATAAGCGGCGAAGTCCTCGAACTTCACCGGTAGTCCCTGTAGAAATGCAAAATTTTCTAATTCTCCGTAGATTTTCACGATTTCTTCATCACTCTGGGGTCATGCAATCTCTTGCGGGGTTAGACCCAAGTAGCGGGAGGAGTACCTACCGCGTGGAGCTGCCATGGTTTGGGTTAGTGAGAGGTTTGAGATGTAGATCCGAGGCTTAGAAAAGTGGAGCATCGGTTGATTATTGAGGCTACTCCATGGTCGCCTTGGGTGCTATTGGAGGTGATAGATCTCACATGAGGTTGCTGGTGGTGGTCGGTAAGCTTGAGTTGTCAGTGGCTTTGTGCTGTCAAACTTGGAAGGAGAAAGGTTTTGTGAAAATGAAGGCGGCTCGAACCTAGACGTGGGTATATCTCACGTTCGAGGTTCGGGTCATGCCCTAGAACCCACAACCAATCGACAACTATTACTTGGGGTGGTCAACTGCTACCAGTCTACAGGTCATACCCAAGGGGTCGACTGGTTGTACCCAGGGGTGGATCTCTTCTGTTCAATTTGGACTAGATTGAACCCGGACCCTTTTTGGCCTAGGTTGAACGAGCTCTCTGCTATTTTTTTCAAAAGAAATAACTTTTTAATTAAACCTCATTTACTGAAATTTTTCGATCCAACAAGTTTTAAGCTTTTTACTAGAAATTTTTACTTTAATAAAATGTGGATATTTTATTTTTCTAAAATTTAATATTTACTTACTTTTCAGAAATTGGGTTTTTCTACCTTCAAATAATTGCCCTGAAAATCATTTTAAATATATTACATTTTTCTCAAAATTTTGTATTAAAATCATTTCAACTTTTATATTAAATTCTTTATATGGGGTCGGACTCGGAATGGGTTTTATTTGTCCTTTATTTTGGAATTTTCTTCTTTTCTACTTACTTGCTGACTTTTTTCTCCTCGAATATTAAAAATTCAACTATCATCTTAAGGGGATTACTATACATCTTCTTTCAGGAGCTTATTTAATTCTTCTTTTGGATATCTACAACATATAAATTCTCACTTTCCCCTTATCTAGATCTAATGTACATCATCAATCAGCATTCCTACGAGGATCTACAACCATATGCCAATCTATGTTCTACAAGAGAGTTAAGTACTATCCAGCTTCATGGACTCTTCCATATATCCAATTCATGCTCTTCTTGAGTTAACGCCTTCCAATACGACATTTTTTCCATTCCAACTCATAGTCGCATTGTCCATCTTTTCATAATATGGCTGCAACTACTTCTATAGTTGGAATTTGTAGGGTTTGGCATCGTGTATGTATATATATAATTACAATAAAATAAAAATATGTTTAGTCAACATATCCTAATTCTTAAGATTAACTAACCAAAGCTCTGATATCAAATGTAACAACCCACACCTTAATGGGCCGAAATATTTGCTAAATCGAAAACCCACGTCCACCAAAGTACAGATAATTGGTTTCGGCATTTCAGAGCAATATCGATGTAAACTCGCAGCGGAATAGTAAATATAATAAAACATATAGTTACACACAAAGGTTGACACTTTCAATATCTAGTGTCCTTGTCAGTGCCGAGCATGCATAAGGAAGTCTGTCTTTTTACTGTTCCCGCCTTGTACCAACGCTTGCTCCTCTAAAGCTATTATGTGGGTTGTAATGAAGAGGGGGGTCAGAAAAACATTTTGTTGACTGGTAAATTAAATAATTTATACATAACACTAGTTTATGCCGATTTCCTTTCATTTCATGTTATGTCTATTGTTTTACTTAGTCGATTTGACTTCACGTATGCGTACAATGCGCCCCATCTACCCAAAGTAGAGAATAACTACATATATATACATAAGTACCATAGTCCCCCTTTGGACCAAGATACATCCTCGCTAGTATCTATAACTCAGCACCTCGTCAGCATCCATCGTCAGCGCATTTCACCTCCTCATCGCTATGCATACCAATAAACTCCAGTAGTGCCTAATAACGAAATTATAATTATTTAGCCATACTCTATCTCGTCTTGCTTTAAATCATGGACTCAGCTCCATTCACTATTCTATTAATTTTTGAAAGACCCCTTTGAAAGGTTAACTAGCCTTGCCTCCTATCAGTAAACAAACTAACAAGAAACAATGAGGCGGTACATGTCCTAAACGTGATCTACACTAGAAGGAGGTGTAGTTCGTAGGCATAACCTCTGTCTTTTTGCTGACCGCTCAGGACCGATGACGTTCTCGACCTATGTAAACATCTCCTACTCCTTAAATATAGTACTAATCTCACTGCCATAGCGCCGAGCCTTACTCACCATCCCATTTAGATTGCTTAATGCAATCAAGGAAATGCTCACTTAGTTACTTAAAATGTACCCCCTAAAAGGTTGAAGCAGACTCTACTTGTCCTTCGACACTTCGACCGAAGCGAACCATCCTAACTTAGGTCTTCCCTTCACCTATAGGCGAACTTATAATTCCACATGTCCTACAATTGGATATGTCTCACATTAGTATAATGTATAGACAACTACTGGTAGCCTCTTGCAGTGGGAAGACTTCTGTTGTGTAATTCTACTGACCTTGCATTCCAACCTATTCTAGTAACTGTGTCATTGTTATTTAATCTAAGCTACTAGCTAACATTAATAATTCACACCCATCATAAACGTATACTCGAGGCTACGTATATATTCATACTTATTTATTTATTATGCCTCCAATGTTCTTCTATTATTCTTACTTAACTGACTACTTGTTTCACTAATGTCATCTTAATATCATTTCCACTTATTTTTAACTAAAAATATTTAAATATCTTTATCTTTTACTTCCCCTTTTTATTATTAGATCTATTTACTGTTCCATTTTATCTCTTGTTATCTTCCTTTGATTACTAACTTCATTACTTACGCACTTATTAATTTACCTACATTTCATCACTTATTGTTTAATTTATAACTTGTATTTTATTGCATATGTTAGTTTTACCTTTAGACTGTTATTATTATCACTACTTACAATTCTTTAGTTTATACCTAGGAACTTCTGCTTTTTAATGCGTTGGAATTGCATCTTCCCTAAAAGGAAATGCTAGCCCGTAAACTTCTATAACTTATCTAAAAAGAGATTTTTATGCGTTTGGAATTACAAGGAATTATCCTTTTGTTTTATTTGAAATAAACGGTACAAAATATGGTGAATATTCTTATTTTATACATCTCTTTCTTTTAGGAACATTCCTTGTTACTTCAAACGATACACTTTTATTCGTACTTATAAAACAAGATAATTTATAGAAATTTACATTGCAACACACTTCGTCTAATAAACTAAAATACTACTTAAATCCCAATTCAATTTATAATAACTTCTATTTCATATTGACTAACATATTCCAATTAAATCCAAAATTCTGGAATATCTATAAAATCTTGTTCATTTAGGGACTACAAATTACACCATTACTTTCCATATTCAAGTTAACAGATCACAAAATATGTAGGCATGGGTTTAAATTTCATTACATGCATATAAATAAGCCTACAGCTCCGAACAATTAAATCCAGGCATATAAAGAACATATTTACAATGAAATAAATCCAATATTATATAATAGTATATAATTTCTCATTCACCTTTAAGTTTTTCAAATCTCCATATCTAAACCCTGTTATTTCTATTTGACTCCCTTTTTCTCCCTAACGAAATATGCACCCCAAGTGCGTACATATGTATTAGAAATTTTGATCTGAGAAAAGATTTGAATTTAACCTAAATTTGGATTTATAATTATAATTTACCTTGGCTTTGGCGATTCGATTCGATCCCATTCTTCTTCTTTATTATCCTCCGTTTTTCTCCACTTGTAAATAGTTTATAGATTATAGTTTTATTTAGATTTAAGAATTTGTAGAGAAAAGAAAATTGTAGAGCTTTGTCGTTGCTTTAGAAAATATGAGAAGAAAAGTGAGGGGTTAGGTTTGTATTTATAAGGGTTCGAATCAACGCTAGCCGTTAGATTATATTATATTAAATCCAAGTCATTTGGCCTTGATTCAATCTGAAGATAAATATCAAATAGCGGTGAACCATTATCCCTCTACTGGTCGACCACTGGCGGTCGACTAGGCCCTATTAGGGGACGATTGGTTGTGTAATTATTGGTATGCATTAATTTCTTTCCTTTTATTTGTTATGCTGTGTATTTTTTAACGAATTTGATTAACGTTAATTATTCGTCCACGTTAAGTAAACGTTAACTACCAGTTAATACTAATTGATGTTGATTAATGTTAGTTAATTATATTTATTTCCTTAATTACATATATAACTATTTCTGGTTAGAATTATTCAAATGTTTATAACTTTTCATTTCAACTCCAATCGGAAAACATTATATATGAAAATTGATCAGAAATTGCCATGAACCCAACGACGTAAGTTTCGTAGCCCAATTCCGCCGTTTGTAAAAAAATTCTATTTTTGGCATTACTAATTATTAATTTATACCTTTTTAATTAATCATCGCTAAATTTACAGGTGTTACAAGATCTCCGATCACAAATACTATATCTCAGAAACAGAATTATGCAATTGTACATATCTCAAACTATAACCAATATTGTTTGTAATATAGGTATTTGATTTCTATCATATACTTATTAATAATGATATAATTAGTTAAGTAATTGATTTATAATATAGTAAATAGGAAATCCGTGAATAATTTGTCATGTGATAATAATTACAAGGAATTATAATCATTATAAAATTATCACAATATAAAGTAACATATTATTTAAATATTCTTTACCAAAATGTTTCGAGAAAGGATATCGATGCATCTGTTGAGACCAAAGTATATAACACACTCTAAAATTGGGCAATGTATTACTCATGGTTGTCGGGGGCACCAAGTGGTTACATACTAATAGTTATTGGATAACTGTGAAATGAATCGTTCGAGAGTTTCTTGTAGTTAATAACAACTAGATCAAACAGAAAATTTCGAGTGTCGATATTACACAGTTCCCTCGGCTTGAGAATACTATTGAACTTGAATGTGGAAAGTCTTCTTTGAATATAGTTAAATAATGGCATAGCAACCATCGAGCAACTATAGTTGCATCTGAGTTGAAGCATTGAAAGCAAAACACTATTCAATAGAGAATTCTTCTCCTTAATTGTATGAGGTTAGTAACAGGGTCAACTATAGTCAATTCAAAGTCAAAATTTCTAGCCAGTGTACTACAGTCAATTATAAATGTTATTATTGAACCAAGGACTTTGTTTTTGTACTAACCGAGTGGAATGTCGATGGTATTGGACCTTTATCCAAAACCAAATTCCATAAATCCTAAAGTGATATAGCGTTGATGAATAGAATTGATGTAAATATTATTACTAGAATGCAATACTTAAATTATAAAACTGGAATTTACTAATGAGATTTATAAGTGATGAATTAAGTTAAACTATCGCACCCTAGCTAAGGTGACATGTGAACATTAGTATTTAAATTGTTTGAATATTAATCGCTGACTAAATTCACGCCCATAAGTCGCACAACCAAGTCTATTTCAATCTGCGAAACACCATTGATTTATTTTATTTAAAATAGTTATAAAATTAATTAAATTATTTAATATTTTTGAAATATTAATTAATATTTTTTTATTGGATATCATGTGTTTAGCAAAATGGAGTTGCCTCTAGCATTGTTCACCGCACCTTAACGAGCCTGAATTTCGACTAAATTGAAACCTGTCCATTAGGGCACGGATCGTTGGTTTTGCTAACCTATAATAAACATAAACATATCAAAGTGTGATCAATATAAAATCATAGCAGAATAAAAATATATAATAGAATATAAATACTAACTGAGGCTACTACCTTAGGATTAATAGTTTTCTTTGGATACCTAATTGCCTTATCAGCTTCGAGCATGAATAAGAAGACTTCTTCATCCACTGTTCCCATCTTGCTCCAGTAACTTGTCCCTCTGATCTATCATATGGGTTGTAATGAGGAGGGGGTCAGAACAACATTTTGGTGACTGGAAAATTACACACTTTACCCATAACACTAATTTATGCTGATTGATTTTCATTTAAATGTTATGTCTATTATTTACGGCTAATCCGTTAAATCCCATGTCCACGTGCGATATGCCTAATCTCCTCTGACGTATAACTATATATGTATACTTATACATACATATATAAATATATACTAAATAAAATCCTCAGCCACTTAATACTTCTTGAATATGGAGGAGACAGACCCAACGACAATTTAATACCTCTACCCCGAAGCAGGCCCTCTGCAACGTAAATGCTAGTCAATCGGTCCTAGCTACAAAGATCGATGACGCCCATATATGGATTTATTATAATTTACCATATTACTAATGTATCTCAAAGACTCATTTAAGGGTTAACTAGTCCACCTCCAATAAATAAACAACTAACTACTAAACTTTGAGGTCTGTGCGTATTCCATATGGATTCTACACTAGTAGGAAGCGAAATCTGTTAGGGCTAACCCGAGTCTTTGCTACCAACCGCTTGGGGCCACTGATGGTCATAGCCTATATTGCAGTCCTACTACTAAATACCAATCCAACAAAAATGCTAACATAGCCCACAAACCTTCCACAGCCGAAATCTCATTTAGACTAACCTAATGTAAGTCAAGAAAAAAGCTCCTTTCACTTACTTAATACCTCTTATTAAAGATGAACCAGATCTTATTTCCCCAAAAGTACTAGGCTATTTAGTACTTCAAATCCGAGGCAAACCCTTGGTATATTTTCTTCTATCTATACACAACCGCATATCCCTTCCCCATGGGTACTATGGTTGGAGATGTCCCACGTCAGTAGAAAGTATACACAACTATTAGTAGCCTCTAGGTGAAAGGAAGACTTATGTTGTGTAACTGTACCGACCTCACATCTAAACCCATACTAAACCAAATCGATCATCTTATTCCTAAATATTAGACTAGGTCCACTAATTCATGCTCATCCTAAACGAATTATTAAAGCTATATAATTTTCTACTATGAAAATTATATTGCTTTCTAGTATTTAATTCCTATCTTATACACTTGCTATGCATATTCCATAAATGTAAATTATCCGTGATAAATGGTCATTATTATTCTAATTAGAAAATATCTAATGACATTTGTTTATTCGTTCTAATTAACCTATTACACCTATTTCCTTTTCCCATAAAAGCCATATTAAATCCTATAACCAGCCCCATTAAATGCATTTATGTCCTCATTTAATTCCTGTAACTCCCAATTGACCGCCCATTTGTTACCCTATTAATTTTGGAGTTACTATCACTTTTCCATCCACACCTCCTAGTTCTATAGTTTAATATGCTATTAATAACTAATACGAATATCATCGTAAATTATGCTATGTATATTTTTTATTTTTAATCGTTAAGTGTGGTTATACATGTGTGTGTGTGTATTCCTGCTTCTAACTATTAATTCTTAACTGGAACATTCCTTTCCACTTTTTAATTCTTCCAAAAATAATTACCATTATAGCTTTTCATAATTAACCAAAAGTGAGGCCTTGCTTCGTTTGAAATTACAAGAAATTATTTCTTTTCCTGTTATTGAAATAGATAATGCAAACTACAGAGGAGAACATCCGTACTTTACACATCTCTTTCATTTTTGGTATATTCTTTTTTTTTCAAATGATGCACTTTTATACATTTATGGAATTAGACAAAAATTACACAGAAATAGATACAACTAAATTGTACCCCACTCCCAATAAATTAAAACATAGAAATTCACATTCCAAGTCAAATTAAGGCAACAACAATAACATTTTACAACCCAACTATAAATCTGGAATATGCTTTACAACTTTATCATCATACAACCTTAACAAAATTTAAGGACTGATTTCCAAATTTCCCGATTTTAGTATAAATTATGTTGGCGATATTCATACATGTTCGTCTTAAGCCTACAACTCATCAGATCTTATATAGACATAATAATTAAATAAAATTTAATGAAATAAAATTCAATGTTATAAATAAATTATATAATATCTCACTCGCCTTTCAAGCTTTTCAATTCTCCAAAATCCGAATTCATCCCATTGATTTGACTCATTCTCCTTTCCAATCCAAAAGAATATGTATAAGAATGTATATACATACTATTAGATTGACAAACCTGAGAAGAGATTTGGGGTTAAGGGGAATATAGGTTTAAAATTATAGAAATTACCATTTTCTTTTGCAACATTGATTCACTTCTTCTCTTCTTGTCTTTTACTTTCCGCCCTTATTCGATTTATATAAATAAAAAATATTCTAAATTTCTAGAAATAGTGGAGAAAGAAAAATGTAGAGCTTCGCTGCTTTGATTAGAAAATATGAAAAGAGAAGTGACGAGTTAGGCCTGTATTTATAGGAGCTCGAATCAATCGTATCCATTAGATTAAAATAAATAAATCCAGGCCATTCGACCAAGGTTCAACCCTAGCCGCCACTCAAGGTACGGTCGACCGCTAGTGGCCGATAAACCCAAGAAGGGGGTCGACCAGTGGGGTCCTGCATTTATGATTATTTATTTCCTATTTTTCATTTTTAATTATTTTCGTTCCGAAAACTTCAAACACTAATAATTTCTTCTTTTGAACTACGAACGCAAAACTCAAAATATGAAAGTTGTCCAGAAAATCGCCATGAACGCAATGGTACAAGTTTCATGATCAAATTCCGATGTTTGCTCAAATTCCTTTACGAGCCTTTTATTAATTACCGTAAATTTTACTGGTTGTTACATTATACCCCCTTAAACGAATTTTGTCCTCGAAATTCCCAATGATTTAATCATGGGGCATAGTGTGCAACCATCCTAAACTATCCAACCAATTAGTGTACAGCCAATTTTGCAATCAAACGTATAAAAGCGTATGGTGTATCACAACATATAAGACATGCATGCAGAATGATTCTAAATCAACGTCTCCTGTATGAATGCTTAAAAACATTTTGAAAATATGATGCAAACAACCTATATATACTGGCGGTTCTATACATATGCAAGTTTTCGAAAATCCTTTTTCATGCAATAATTTCAATACTCCTACGAATAGAAGTATGATTCAGCCAATTTTGGATTTACTATGAAAGTTGCCCAGAAAATCGCCATGAATGCAATAGTGCAAGTTTTGCGGTCAAATTTTGGCGTTTTCTCAAATTCCATTTTTAAGCCTTAATAATTATTTGTTAATTACTGCAAATTCTATAGAGTGTTATAGGTGTTGTTAGTAATTTTATTGGGTATGTATATAAAAGTTACATAGGCGCATATCGAAAAGAATTTAAATTAGTATATTTACTAATAGGTTTAGAAGAGGATTTGATCCATTATAGACCCAAGTCATGGCTGACCAAGATTGAGGGGAAGAGTCCAAGTTTTGGATTGGTAAGGGAGAGATTGTTGCTAGATCTTTTGCTCAGTTCTCCCTGTAAAAAGAAACCTATAGCACTTTGTTTACTTTTTTGGATTCCTCTTTACCATCCATGAACGCAAGTTCTTTCATCCCATCTCCTTCCTTTCAAACACCATTCACCTCTAATTAATTAAAACTAGTTAGATCCAATGATAGCAAGCCATATATTTCCAGTAGTGGGTGTAGATTTGTGAGATCAAGGCGAACTAGATCAATGCATGAGTATAAGGCAACCTATATGTGTGTGTGTGATGTTATAATATGATTATATGCATGTCGATTTATCACCACACACACACACACATATATGTGTATGTGTGTGTGTGTTTTGATGCTATAATGTGTTTATATGTTGATTATTACTTAATAATAAATAGATTATGTTTAGCACAACTATATACATGTGTGTGTGTGTGTTTCGACCTTGATATTTTATTAAAATATTTTGTTATTGCAAAATATAATTTGTACTTTAAAATAATGTTTATGTATTTATTCATCATCATATATATTAAATTCAGAAATAAAAAATGTATATATTTTATATAAACTATTCATGTTTCAAGAGTTAAAAATTTTAACCAGATAATATTTACATTACATTTAAATATTTATATTATAATACATTGTCTTAAAAATTAAAATTCATGTACGTACATATTTAAATAAAAAATTAAAATACTTTTGGTAATTTAAAGAAAAAAGTTTCGATCGAAATATATATTATATAACATTTAATTATATCATATGTTTATAAATTCATATATATATTTATTATTTACAAAATTAGTTTCAACAAACCAAATATACACATAAGTTTTTATTTTATTTTAAACCTATTTTTGTTGGCGTCAAAATTGGCCATTAACACCCAATTGTATGAAAGCACTAATGCCCAGTCACAGATCATAGGTAGTATCTAATGTAGATAATATAATATGAAGAACAAACAAATTAAAAATGAAAGCAAGTAAAAAGAGACAAAATTTATAGTGGTTCGGCTAACTCCAACCTATGTCCACTCTAGAATAATCCTTTTTATTACATTGTAGTTTGTTTAAAGTTACCATTAGAAATCAAAGAATAAAATGGCAGAATGTAGCCTCGGTTGAAGATAAAGAGAAGCAAAAAGAAGATCCTTTTTCTGACGCCATGCCTGCTGCATTTGTAGGGAAAGACATGCACAGATTAGGTTGAAATTTCGGCAGAAGAACCTCCAGGATGACGAGGCCACCCAAGAATTTTTAGGCCCATTGGGGCCCATAATAGGGGTCGGTATCGATTCCTATTTTGGTGTCCAAATAGGGTACGATTCCTCTGCGGGTTCCCCATGATGTTAGCTACTCGCCATCTAAAATTTCATGCCATTCCGACTTATGGTTTGTGAGATATCACAATTTCCATGAAGTGCAGTTGCATACATTCTGATTTCAGTCGATTCTTTTGGAGGGATAGGGGATAATCCCTCCAAACTCCTCCAAATGACATGTGATCCCAAAGGAAGCTTCTCCATGTTATATTATGTGTAGCCACCAAGTTTCATGCCAATTGGATTAGTAAAACTCGAGTTATTGATCGATCTTTGTTGCAATATGGTGCAAATGTTAATTATAGCCGATCCCTATGGAGGGATAGAGGTTGATCCCTCCAACTTGCTCCAAATGATGTGCGATCCCTGTAGGGTGTTTCACATGTTGTAGCTTGTGCTCCAAGTTTCATGTCAATTAGATGTGTAGATGTTGAGATATTAATTATTTTCCATTGAGTTGTACTTGCTTGGCTGAAATATGCCGACCCCTTTTATACCGATCCATTTTATACCGATCCCTATTTTAGGTGAAGTAATTTGCCCATAACTTGAGCATATAAACTCCAAACGACTTGAAGTGTGAAATGTAGCCTCGTGGGGCCTTCCTTGTCACTTTATACCCATCTCACCAAGTTTGTGACAAAAATTAAGGATATGTATCGATCCCCTAGGGGAAGGGATAGGCACTGATTCCCTGCTTGGGGAAGGTACTAATCCGTACGTAGAATATTCTGGCGATTCTATCTCTTGGTCTCGGTTGATCGTCACTTCATATCATTGCCTGCACTTCGTTTCTGGATCTCAGATCCAGTTTTGAATTTAATTTTTTGTTCACTATTCAAAATTAGATATTTATTAAAACTCAAATTTGAAATATAGACTTAGTTAAAATCTATGAGATATTTCTAAATGATATTTAGTATATTCACATATATGTTATGTAAATTATATATTTGAATTTTATATTATATATATACTTATTTTATATAAAATATTAATTACGGAAAATGACATATACATATATGTGTGTGTGTGTATTTATTTATATGTATAGCGTGCGAAGTATATACATACTATATATAAAGCCTAATATTTACTTATACATAAACTTAACCATGTACACCTTATGTTATGTTGCACATGCGCATTATTCACATATGATAATATAATTATACCCTCATAAACTTTAAAAAATTGATTTCAGTTAAATCATTGATTACCTAAATCAAAAAATTAAATAAATTGGATTTTATTTAAATTAACTAGATTGGATCTAGTATAACCTATTAGACTTTATATGCCTACTATGATTCAAAATAAGATTATTACTTTTACAATCTACCTATTTCACTCACTGTAGATCAGTCCAATTCCATCAGCATGGATGAATAATACAATCTACACCAAGTCTGATTATACTCCAATCAAACGATCATGGTTCAAAGGGGAGTGTTGGTGCAACGACTCATATTCTGCTTATTGGAGGATCATAAAATATTAGTATTATTTTTATATGAGGTCGTATGATTCTATGATTTCGAGAAATGACTACTAGAGCCATTCCATTCTTAAAAATTTTATCGAACGATTTTAACCTTGAAAATCCTGTATAGCCTATAACTTTTGATAGCAGCCGAATTGGGATCTTAAACCACTTCCATTAGATCGAGATGAAGTTTTCTCTTTCCGTAGAGTGGTCATAATAGGAAAACAGACTTAACGTTAGGAAGTTACAACTATGTTTCACTTGATTTTGGACAACTTAATGGGTAGTTAGTGAATTAATGGTTAGGCCCAATGCCCATTTTGGGATTAGCATGGGGGTGGGGCTAATGAGACTTCTCTCCATCATGTCACACTTCCCAAAAATAGAGAGAAATCCTCTTTAGTCAGTTCTTAGATAAAAATTTAGCTTAATTATTTTAATAAGCCAAAGCTTATCATTGAGGAAGATTAGCGAGATTATCACTTTGGATTGAGGATTTGTTGTTGAAGATCATCTTGGAGCTGCTGTTAATTCTAGAATTCATGCCTATTTGGATTTTCTTTTGATTGCTTAGGATTTAGGCGAGTGGTTTAAAGCCTCTACTCACTAATTAGCCATTATATGACATTTAATGATGTTTTTAAACGATGTTCAAATTCTAAGATATGTTTTAAACCTTCTTTAATCATATACGTAAATTTCAAATAATTTTGAAAAGATTTGTAAAACTAGTGTTCTTATGGGTCTCCTTTGTTCTTATGGTTATACCCTTAGGTCTAGGATTCACTTTGATATGTATGGATGTATGCTTGTTAGGATATATTATGTATGATGATTGCTTAAATGTACGATGTTTGTTTGTTCGAAAACACTGATCGAATGGCGATTCAATTTTAGGAACGATTTATGGATCAGTATGGATCGATTGGTGATGGTCCATAAAGCCGACTTGAACCAAACTTGGCACGATCGATATGGTGCAACAAGGAAGGCCCCATAAGACTACATTCCAAGTTTCAAGTCCTTTGGAGTTTGTTTGCTCAAGTTATGAATGGATCGGTGGTGAATTTAGGGACTATGGATCAGTGGAAGTTTGCTTCGAGGCATGTACGAGTCATGGGATGGATCGCTTCGTGTTCTTAGAGAGTGCCTGGGTCGCTAGCATGCATGGATCGATTGCATGAAGAAATGGGTGACAATTCTAAGGCATAGATCGGTAGTACCCATGGATCGGTAAGGGTTACTTGGTTCGTGCATATTGTTGGTCCATTGGAGAAAATGGAAGATTTTACTAAATGTTTGATCGGTGGCCATGGATCGGTACTGATCCATGGGGCATAGATCAGTAGAGGTGATGGATTGTTGGAGGAGGACTTTACATGGAGGAGCATGGTTAAGTTGAAGTGTGGGATTGGTAGTAATGGATCAGGATGGGGAGAGTTAGAGCTACTTCGAGTTCTTCCTACGCTTTCTTCGACACATGATGGTGTTTGCTTCGAGTATGGTGTGTGTTCACCCTGGACTAATATCAAACCAAACACTTAGCTAAACATGGCAAATGGAGGGGTCAGTACCGAACCATAGGGTTCGGTGGCGATTTCAACAATGACGATGTGTGATGCGATGATGATGATTACATGATGGGAAGTGATGTCTTCAGCGATGGATAGCTGCATTTCGAGACGTAGAGTAGAGGACTATGAATTGGATTGAAGGGACTGTTGGAGGAAGGTTATAGGACGTATGACGATATTCTACGACTAATGATGATTGTAGAGAGTCATCCTAACCGCAACAACTTCATGAAGGGTGTCGTAATCATTTCTAGGATGAGCTCTGCTATGATGATGTGTGCAAAGGGATCGTTGACACTCGAGGGTTCGAAGAGTACTTATAAAGCAAGGGTAATATGGGGTACTTATTTGGACCATGACAGGTCCTGATCTCCATGACAGGAAATCTAGTCTCCATGATGGGAGATCTTTACCCTGGATCAGCCATGACGGGCAATCCGATTCCTGGCCTACTGAGTGGCATGGATTCGAGTACTGAGGAACTAGGATGTTAAGTAGCCTTTGACCATGACGGGTCGTTCCAGTTATCACGTATCCTACGCATTGAGCGAGGGAACATGGGGATGATGATGGATGATATGTTTGCTTTGATTGCTTATTACCTTAAGGATGTCACATAATGCCGATGTTGTCGATATAGACACTTAGACACCATTAGCACTATTATGTATAGTACATCCATGATGTAGAGTAGAGTTTGTGTATGTGCTAACTCTGTGGATTAAGAGACAGGTCAGGTATGATTTCCATACCATTTGTCATATTATAGTGGTTTATTAGTATTTAGAGATTTTGTACCAACTGCACTAGACTATTGTCTGACATAGAGTTTTATGCTTTGCTTCCTATTACTATGGGTACTCTTAAATGAGTAATTAGGGATATCAGTCTGATGAGCACGTGGAGCTGGACAAAGAAGAAACATGAGATCGTACTCTCTTATTACTACATTTATTATGATTTGCTATTCTACTGCACATCACTATGGAGCTTGTTGTGCCTTTATTACTTAGAGACGATTTGTTTGTGAGTTATTATTTGATATATAACTCTATCGCTTATGTTGTATACTATATGGATCGATTTACTTTGATTTTTGTGATTTATTCAGTTATTACTGTCTCGCCTATTTTACATCCGAGATGTTTACTATTATACTTTATTCGATACGCTATGAGATATACAACATGTTTTGTGTTTGATTTACTTTACCACAACCTTGACGATCATCCTACATCAGCCGAGCACGACTACAGCGCACCATACATGTTATATTAGGTGGCGGTGTGTAGGACGGTCATCATATTTGGTATCAGAGCTTAGGTTGCATAGTTTAACCTAAGGGATATCGTGATCTAGTAGAGATAGGCTAGGAGTTCTCACCTTAGACTGGATAGTGTGTATATATATCTGAGAGTGCGTACTTGTTATATATTTTGGTTTTCAAAACTATATATTAGTATATAGTATATAAGTTGCACTGCACACAAGCATACTACTTAAGTGAGATTCCTCATTTGACAGACCGATCGCCCTTATTACAGACTGAAGGATGAGTCATCAAACAAGGAATGATGCTAGGAACTCTACCTCTGGAGTCAAAGAAGGAGCTAGCTCCGGAGTTGCTAATCTTGATTTATAGACCATGTTCAATACCATGATGCAGAACATGTTGCAAAATGCTCAAGTAGCTGCTCTAAATGTTGTTATTGATGGTGATGCTCCAGTGTAGGCGCCCAGAGCCGATTTCGCTAAGCTGAATAAAGCTTTGCTAGTCTAGGTGGCAAACCGTTCTAGAACGTAGTCGGCAATGGAAGTGCAGGATTGGCTTGACGCCTGCGAAAGGATCTTCAATGACTTAGAGCTGAATAATGCTATGAAAAGGCAATTAGCTTCCAAACAGCTTCAAGGTTGAGCCATGGACTGGTGGAATGTTGTGAAGGTCGCTACTCCCGAAGACCAATTCACATGGGACCAGTTCAAAGCCAGATTCGAAGAGAAGTTTATACAGGCAGCTCAGAAGTCGGTCTTGTTCCATAAGTTTGCAAATCTGAAGCAAGGAGATATGACTATCTTCGAGTATGTTGCTAATTTCAGCACCCTAACGAAATATGGGATGTCCTTCATTGATACTCCATTGAAGAAGAACGAGAAGTTCATAATCAGCTTGGATGACTACTTAGGAGGGAAACTCATGAGCCATATTGATGAGACTTTTGAGATGATAGTCGAGAAAGCTCGGAGGCATGAGAGACTTTATCCAAGGCTGAAGCTATTGTTCCTAAAGATGCGACAAAGCCACAATTTCATGGGGGAGGCAAGAAAAAGTGGAACAATTGGAGGAAGTAGTTTTAGAGCAAAAGTGGCCAAAAGAAGAGCAGGCCAACTCTGACTTGCTACAACTGCTTAAAGAAGGGTCATTATAGTCGAGACTGCAAAGCTGAGGGAGAGAAATGTTGCAGCCATAATAAGCTTGGGCATATTTAGAAGGATTGCCTAAGGCCATCAAAGCAGAAGCAGATGGTGAAAGTATATGCTATTAATGCCATTCTGACTTCGTCGAATGCTCCATCGACGAAAGAGAAGGGAAAGGCATCATTATTCAAGATATGCTTTCCATTTATGATGTCCCTATATGAGTTTTGTTTGATAATTGAGCTTCACATTCCTTCATATCTAGTGACTTGGTAGATAGATTAGGATTAAGACCCAAAATTGTTGACCGGGCTTTGATTATAACGAACCCTATTGGAGGCTCCACTAGCCCGTGTAAGGTTTGTCGCAGTTTGGTCTTATTGAGTCATGGATGTTCTTTTGATTGTGATTACTTTGTTTTGGATTTTGTTGGGTTTGGTATTATTCTGGGTATAATCCGGCTAATAGATACAGAGTGATGGTAGATTGTGAGAAATCGTTGGTGATGATAGAGGTTGAAGATGGGTGGATAGTAGTGTTAGGTTGTCTACTAGATGATGAAGTGATGGTTAGCTTTCTATATTCATCCGATATCCCACATGACGATTTGTCATCAATGCCTATTGCTAGGGAGTATCCGAACCTATTTGAGGAGGTGGCCAGACTTCTACCACACAGAGAGATTGAGTTTCGTATTGATTCAGTTAAAGACTCCAAACCGATTATGATGCCTCTGAGGAGGATGGCATCTAGAGAGCAGCGAGAGCTCAAGATGCAAGTGAATAACCTATTGCGACGAGGGTTTATTCGTAGAAGTATATCTAAGTAGGGAGCACCCGTAGTATACGTCACGAAGGCAGGTGGTTCTCTTAGACTATGTGTTGATTACTGTGAGCTGAATAAAGAAACAAGAAAGAACAAGTATCTACTCCCACATATTGATGATTTGTTCGATCAGCTTCTTGGTGCTATAGTACTTTCTCAGTTGGATCTTGCGACGGGATTTGACCAATAGAGAGTAATGAAAGAGAGTGTACCAATTACTACATTTTATATGCCGTCGGGTTTCTATGAGTGGTTGGTTATGCCATTTAGGCTAACCAATGCATCGACATACTTTGTTGATCTCATGAGCCATGGTTTCATGGGTCAGCTAAATAAATATATGCTTGTGTCCATTGATGATATTCTCGTCTACTTAACTCACGGACAGAGAAGGAACACAAGACACATTTGAGGATTATGCTTGAGGTATCAAGAGAGCACTGATTGAAAGCAAAATTTTCGAAGTGTCACTTCTGGAGGAGAGAAGTGCGATCCTTGGGTCGCACTGTTTCTAAGCAGGGCATTGTCGTGGATCAAACAAAAGTTGCAGCAATTCTAGAGAGTAGATCCAAAATGCAATGGATGTGAGAAGTTATTTGGGGTTAGCT
Organism: Allium fistulosum; assembly: GCA_030737815.1. NCBI lineage: Eukaryota > Viridiplantae > Streptophyta > Magnoliopsida > Asparagales > Amaryllidaceae > Allium > Allium fistulosum. The sequence continues at coordinate 77,140,369 of CM060903.1, forward strand.
AGATATTGTAGACGATTCATCCAGGACTTCTCCAAAGTAGCCATACCGTCAACTCAATTGACGAAAAAGAGTCATACTTTTACTTGGGATGTGAGATGTGAGGATGCATTCATGAGTCTGAAAGAGAAGTTGACGAGTGTACTAGTATTGACCATTATGAGAGGGAATGAAGAAATGATGGTATACATTAATGCTTGTGGTACCAGATTGCGTGCAGTATTGTTGCAGAGAGGAAAAGTTGCTGCATATGCCAGTCGACATCTGAAGCCACATGAGAAGAAATTCCTGCCCATGATTTGGAGTTAGTAGTGATTGTGTTTGCACTGAAGGTCTGGGGGAATTATCTTTTGGGAGGGAGGTTCGAGCTGTTCAGTAACCATAAATCATTGACGTACATCTTTTTGCGGAAGTTCTTATCCTTCGTCAGCAACGATGGTTGGAGTTCCTAGCCTCTTTTGACTTTGATATTGCATATATACCAGGAAAACGGTATGCAGCTGTTGATGTATTGAGTAGGAGACATGCGAGCTTGGGAGCTATGTTTCTAGAGTGGACGCAATTAGAGTATATTATTTGTTATGATTTTCGATCTAATATGCGAGATAGATCCAGTGATTGGCGAGCTTGACTATCAAGATTGCTCTAATTGAGCGGATTGGTAATAGTCAGAGGCGCGATGCGAGATTAGTTGAGATCATTTCTAAATTGAAGCTGGAGTAGAGTTTGAAGATATGAGATAGTATAGACTTAACCTAGAAGGTTGGCTCCATAAAGGTGGAAGATTATTTATTCCTGATGTCAATGGGTTGAGGGATGAGGTGCTACGAGAGTGCCATCATTCGAAATTTACTATCCATCCCAGTGGTAATAAGGTGTTCCGAGATATAAAGCAGACCTATTATTGGAAAGGGATGAAGAAAGACGTTGGGACATTCATTTCGAAGTGCACAAACTGCAAGTTGGTTAGGACAAAGCAGAAGAAGTCTAGTGGTTTGATGCAACCATTAGAAGTTCCCGAGTGGAAATGGGTACAAGTTTCGATGGATTTCATCGATGGACTGCCAAGGACTAGAGCAAGGTACGATAGCATTTGGGTCATAGTTGATCGATTGACCAAGAGTGCCAGATTTATACCCATCAAGTCAAGTAGAACGACAGCCAAGCTGGCCAAATTATATGTGAGATGGATAGTATGATTCCATGGTGTGCTGAAGAGCATTATGACCGATCGAGACTCATTGTTCACTAGTGGGTTTTGGAAGAGCTTACAAGAGGCATTGGAGACAGAGCTGCACCTCAACACAGCTTATCACCCTCAACCGATGGTCAAACTGAAAGAGTGAATCATACCTTAGAGGATCTCTTACAGGCTTGTATACTCAACTTTGGAGGCTCTTAGGATGACCACTTACACCTCATTGAATTCACCTACAACAACAGTTATAAGTCCTACATCGATATGGCACCATTTGGGGCGTTATATGACAGACTGTACAATGCTATTTCGTGTTGGTGGGATGTGGGCAAGAAACTAATATTTGGGCCAGATATGGTTAGAAAAACCTTGAAGAAGATCGAGATCATTTGACAATGAATGAAAGATGCTCAAGATAGACAAAAGAGCTATGCTGATAAGAGACATAGAGATCTAGAGTTCTCTGTCAGCGATATCGTATTTGTTAAGATCTCTTCATTGAAGAATGTAATTCAGTTCGATATCAAAGGGAATTTGGCACCAAGATTCATAGGTCCTTTTTCGATACTAGAGAGGATTAGGAATATTGCTTACTGAGTCGAGTTACCTCAAAGAAGGCGGAAGTGAACAATGCGTTCCATGTTTCTCACTTGCGGAAATTTATACATGACTCAGGCATAACTATCGTACCGGATCAGCTAGATGATATCGAGATTGAACCATAGGCTTCGAGACCTCGCAGGCCTATTTGTATCGTCGGACGTGATACGTAGTAGCTTAGGAGGAAGACGGTGAAAGTGGTGAAGGTTCAGTGGAGCGAATGCAAAGGCGATTACACTTGGGAGATCGAGGAGTGCATGATGACAGCTGATCCATAACTCTTTACTTGGCGAGACTTTCTGTTTATCGCTTTCACTTTCACTTATGATATCATGAAGTATACCTTAGTATAGTATCCTACATGTTAGGATAGGTTTTGGTGTCCCCTTCTCCATTCGTTGTTGCGTATGCATGTTTGATTTATGATGGTTGCATATGCCTGTGTATGGTTGTCAGGCATGCGGGATGACCTTGTTGATTTTTGTTTGGGATTTTGGGGGCAAAATTCCTTAAAAGGTGGGGAGAATGTAACAACCTATATTCTACATGTCGGTGGATTGTAGAATATTAATATTATTTTTATATGAGGTCGTTTGATTCTATGATTTTAGGAAATGACTACTAGAGACACTTTCCATCCTTAGAATTTTTATCGAACGATTTTGACCTTGATAATCTTGTATGGACTATAACTTTTGATAGGAGCCAAATTGGGATCTGAAACCACTTTCATTAGATTGGGATGATGGTTTCTCTTTTCGTAGAGTTTTCATAATAGAAAAGCAGACTACTATTAGGGAGTTAAGGTTATTTAAAGTTTCACTTAATTTTGGATAACTTAATGCATAATCAGTGAGTTAATCGTTTCGCCCAAAGCCAATTTCAGGATTAGCATGGGGATAGGGCTGATAGGGCTTCCCTCCATCATGTGTCACTTCCTAAAAATAGAGAGAAACCCCCATTAATCACTTCTTAGCCAAAAAGTTACCATGATCCCTAATTTAATTAGCCAAACTTGTCATAAGAGGAAGATTAGCGAGATTAGCACTTTGGATTGAGGATTTGCTGCTGGAGATCATCTGGGAGCCACTGTTCATATGGGGTTGGACTTAGAAATGGAATTTTATTCGTCCTTTCTCTTGGACTTTCCTTCTTTTCTACTCATCTTCATAAAAATCTAGTCCATCCTCTTGCGGTGGTTAATGTACACCTTCTTGTGGGAACTTGCTCAATCATTTTTCACATCTTACTTCTGGATGTTTGCAACATATGATTCTTACTTTCATCTGTGTGGATGAAATGTACATCTTCAATCAGCAATCCATAAAAATACATAGTCATAAGGCGGTCCAGACCCAACAAAGTAGTCAAGTACCATCTAGCTTCACAGATCCTTCTATATGTCGTGCTCATGCTCTTCTTGGTCAGTACCTTGTGGTATGGCCTACACTCCATATGGTAATCGGAATAGGCATATAAATTTACCTATATTTATTGTTCCAACTCATAATTGCATCGTCCATCTTTTTAGGATATGGTCGCAACTACTACTATAGTAGAATTCATAGAATTTGGCATATTATATAAATATATATATATACATATATATATATATATATATATATATATATGTGTGTGTAAAAGTACAAATATGTTCTCTTTGTGTATACTAATTCCTATGATCGACTAACCTAAGCTTTGATAGCAAATGTAACAACCTGCACCTTAATGGGCACGAATTTCGACTAAATCGAAACTCAAGTACATTAGGGTACGGATCATTGATTTTGGTAACCTGTAATAAACATAAATATATCAAAGAGCTATATATGTAAACTCATAGTGGAATAGAACATATATACCGACTAAGGCTACTTCCTTGGAATCAATATTATTCTTTGGATATTTAGTCACTTTGTCAGTGTCGAGCATGAATGTAAAGACTATTCATCTATTGATCCCATCTTGCACCAGCATCTTGTCCCTCTTAATCTATCTTGTGAGTTGTAATGAGGAGGGTCAAAAAAACATTCTAGTGATTGAAAAATTATATACTTTATCCATAGCACTAATTTATGCTGATTGATTCATATTTAAGTCTTATGTCCATTCTTCACGGCTATTCCATGTAATTCCATATGCGCATACGATATACCTAACCTTCTCTAAGGTATAACTATGCCAATAAACACATATCGAAATGTTGTACTAACCAAAAGAAACCCCAGCCACTTAATACTTTTTATAGGGAGGAGGCAAACCAATCGTCCATTTAATACCTTAACCCCGAAGCGGGTCCTCTATAACCTAATCGATAGTCAATCAGTTCTAGCTATAGAGACCTATGACCCCTAAATACGACTTTATAATTTAATTGTCGTATTACTAATGCATCTCAAAGACTTATCTAAAGGTTAACTAGCCCACCTTCGACAAACAAACAACTGATTAAATAATGAGATCTTTGCATATCCCATACGGATTCTACACTAGTAGAAAGCAAAATCCGTCAGAGTACAACCCAAGTCATTACCAACGACCACTGGTTGTCATAGCCTGTATGCTAGCCCTACTCCTAAATATCGGTCCAACAACAACACTAACATAGCCCGCTGACCTCCCACAACCGAAATCTCATTTAGACTATCCTAATGCGAGTCAAGGAAAAATACACATCCCAGTTACTTAATACCTCTTGTTAAATGAAGCAAACCACATTTATCTATTAGGTAACATTGTAGGTTATTTAAGACTACTTATACAGAGAGGAGGCAGACCCAATGGCCATTTAATAACCTCCACCCTAAAGTAAACCCCTTGACATCCCTAAAGGTGCTGAACCATTTAATACTTCATATCTGATGCGAACCCTTGGTATATTTTCCCATACCTATACCCTTTCCCCACGGGTCCTATGGTTAGAGATGTCCGACATTAGTAGTAAGTATACACAATTGTTGGTAGCCTCTAGGTTAAGGACAGACTTCTGTTGTGTAACTCTACTGACCTCGCATCGCAACCCATTCTAAACTAAACCAATTATCCTAGGCCTAAATATTGGGCAAGGCCCACTAATTCACGCTCATCTCAAACTATTATTAAAGCTATATAATTTCCTACTATGAAAATTTTACTACCTCCCTGTTTCTTATTCCTATCTTATACGCATATTACATATATTCTCTATTTCCCTCTTACGTCCCATAAATGTCAGTTATCCATAATAAAGGGTCGTAATTATTCTAATTGGACAACCACTGATGACATTTATTTATTTGTTCTAATTCAACATATAATGCCTATTTCATTTCCCTATAATTGCCATCTTAAATCCTTTAACCAATCCCATTAAACATATTTATGTCCCTATTTAATTCATATAACTCCCTATTAACTACACATTTATTGATCTACTAATTTTGGAGTTACTATCTCCTTTTCCATTTCAACTTCCTATTCCTACGCTTAGGAATTCAAGAACATACTTATATGTACATTATGTAAGGAACATTCATTACCACATGTTAATATATTAGTGTTATCCTTCTCAAAAAGGATTATTGTTATAACTTTCCATAAATTACCCAAAAGTAAGACTTTTTCTCCATTTGAAATTACAAGGAATTATCTCTTTTCTTTTATTGAAATATACAGTGCAAACTACGTAGGAGGACATCCGTACGTTACACATCTATTTCTTTTTCAACATATTCCTTATTATTCCAAACGATGTACTTTTTGTACATAGTTGTAGAATTAGATAATTTATGGAAACTACATCGAAATAGATACAACTAAATTGTATCCACAACGCTCCCAATAAATTAAAACATAGAAATTCTCATTCCTAATCAAATTAAGGCAATCTGAATTTATACTGATAATTTACAACCCAATTATCACAAATCTGGAATAAATCTTATAATCTTATCAACATTCCACTTTAACAAATTTAGGGACTGATTTTCAAATTTCCATATCAGGGTGTAAATACCATTCTTATTCCAATTACCTAACTTACAGAATATGTAGGCGAGATTTCAATTACGTTCTTTCTAAGCCTAACACTCCATAGATCTTGCATAGCCACAATAATTAAATAAAACTCAACGATATAAATTTCAATGTTATATATGAATCATATAATTTCCCACTCATCTTTCTAGCTTTTAAAATCTCTCAATCCGAATTCATCCCTTTAATTAACTCCTTTTCGTTTTCAATCCAAAAATATATATAACAAGATATATGCATACCCATTAGAATTATAGATTTGAGAGGAGATTTGAATCAAGTGGAGTATAGATTTATAATTATGAAATTTACCTTTTTCCGTAGTATCGATTCGCTCCTTCTCTTCTTCCTTTTATTTTCCCTTCTCCGATTACACACACACACATACACATATTAATATAATAATTTATAATTAATAGAAATAATGAAGAAGGGAAAATGGCAGAGCTTTACTGCTTTGATCGGAAAATACGAGAGGAAAAGTGAGGAGCTAGGCCTGTATTTATAGGTGCTCGAATCAATCGTATTTATTATATTTAAAATAATTAAATCCGGACCATTTGACCAAGTTTCAACCCTAGCAGCCACCGTTCCAACCAGTTGGTCGCTCCCCTATAGGCGGTCGACAGCCCAAGGAGGAGTCAACTAGTGGGCTCCACATGGTTTAATATTATTTATTTCCTTTTTATTACTTTTGTTTCGAAAACTACAAACACTAATAACTTCTTTGTTTTAACTCCGATCCCAAATTCCAAATATGAAAGTTGCTCAGAAAATCGCCACGAACACAATGGTTCAAGTTTTATGGCCAAATTTTAATGTTAGCTCAAATTTCATTTTTGAGCATTAATAATTATTTATTAATTACCATTAAATTTATGGGATGTTACACTTATACATTGACAACATGCTAAAAAGGTTTAGTATGGACAATGATGGAACCCGGCTGGTTGGAGCAGATAAAACAGGTGGATTTCAAAATAAAATCCTATTTTGGATCATAGTGGGATTATGAAGTCTAATGGATAATATTATATCCAATCTAAATTAATTAAATAAAGTTATATTTTATTTAATTTTATAATTTAATCAATGAATGATTTAATTAAATAATGTTATATGTACATATAGTTTATGAATATATCATTATGCACTCATATGTATATAACATGCACACGCTACATTGTAATGTGTAAATAGTTAATGTATACATATATAGATGTTGGGATTTACATCTATAAAGTATAAATTAGTCATTTACGTACCATTGGCTGTCATAAAACATTAAATATACATATTTTTTTTAAATTTATATTATATTTAAATAAACTAATTTTTCTGGATTAAATATTTGATGTATTTTAAGTAAGTAAAAAGATTTGAATTCAAATTAAAATCTAAAATATCTAGGAATTTGACAAAGTAAAATAATTTAAATTTTAAGTTTAGATCTATAAAATACAAACTAAAATATCTTTTAATTTTAAAATAAAAATAAATATGTATATTTTTATTTGAAAACTTTATAATAAAATAAAATATACATATCCTATAACAAAATGATTATAGAATATGTATATGTATATGTGTGTGTATATGTGTGTGTGTGTGTATACGTATGTGTGTAACGACCCGTGTTTTACGTATGGAGGATCGTAAGATATTTTTATTTTATTTGTATGAGGTCATATGACCATAAGATTTTGAAAAGTGACTCTTAGGGATATTTTTCACATCTATGATTTTTACCGAATTTCTAAGTGATAATTTTGACCCTATAAATATTGTTTGGACTATAAGTTTTGATAGGAACTAAATCAAGATCTCAACCACTTCCATTGCTTCAGGATGATGGTTTCCCATTTCATAGAGTGGTCATAATAGAAAAACAGACATGTCATTTGAAAGTTATAGTAGTTTTAAATTTTGACAACTGCTGGCCTGTTTTAGTGGGTAATTAACTAAGTTCATACTTAAGCTCATTAACCCACTTCGAAATTAGAGCTAATAAAAGGCTGTATGAACTAACCTAAGTCATTTTCTTCTTCCCCAAAATAGATCTAAGCCTCCATTAACCCTAATATCATCGAAAATCACACATTTTTCTTACTAATCTTAGCCAAATCATTGATTAGAGAGGAGATTAACATATAGAAGCTAGAGATAATCATTTCTATTGATTTGGGTCTTTCTTCCTTGCTATCCACTTCAGATCTAAGGAGGAAATTGGGTATTTTAGGTATTTGGTGAGTGGTTCTTGACCTCTCACTCATCTATACTTGTTTATATAGTTAAAATAGTTGTTTTACACATGTTTTTGGATCTAAAATGGTTTTCTGACTTTAACACTTGTTCATATATGTTTATGACCAGAAATATAAGATTTTTAAATGATTTTAGAAATGGGTTTTGAAATCTATTTACTCATATCCACATAATAGAGTAATCCCCATCATTCATATGCATATGTTCATGTAAAACTTAGATTTAGGACAAAACTAGTTTGATTATCACATTCTCATGTACTGTTTGCATGAATGGATATATATGCATGTTATTTCATGATTGTATGTTATGATTTGATGTTGTTACTAGTGTTTTGGATGTTAGTTAGATAAGTTGAGAAATCAGACAAATCGGAGGCAAAGTTGGTCAGAATTGGACGAAACTTGGTTAAAGGCTATGGGTTAAGTCGCACTCCATTTGGAGTTGAAGGCTAAACTCAACCCCAGGTTAAGAAGTTTGAGTCGGCACCTAGTTTAGGTGGTAGTTCCTATGAGTAGGTGGTTGGCATGGATGGATAAAGCTTGGCTAGATGAGATGTTTTATAGCAAGGTGTATGAAATTGGATAAGTATATGATGTGATGATGAGTTAAGGCTTGTGCCGGCGACAAGTTAAGAGCTTAAGTTGGTAACGATTTAAGGACTAAAGTTGATGACGAGTTAAGGGCTTAAGCTGGTGACGAATTAAGGACATAAGTTGATGATGAGTTAAGGGCTTAAGCTGGCGACGAGTTAAGAACATAAGTTGATAAAGAGTTATGGGCTTAAACTGGCTACGAGTTAAGGCTTGAGTTGGTGACGAGTTAAGGGCTTAACTCGGCGCCAAGTTTAGGAGGAAGGTTCAATGGCAGTGGAACTTCTAGGGACTGTTGTTGAGGTTTTGTAGGCCGTGTTGGAGGTGTTGGCTCGTTCGCATGATGGCTGATGGTGATGTAATAGCATGATGAAAGTTGGAATCTTTGGATGGTAACTCGATGTTGAATGGAGTTAGATTCTAGAGATGACAACTCGATGTAGAAAGGAGTCATAGAATGGGGAATGCAGAATGGTTCCTCAAGGAATAGGCTCAATCAAGAAAGGAGTCGTTAAGTGGGGGAATATATAATGGATCCTCTAAGATAATGGAAGCAAGATGGAGCAAAGGAAGGACTTGGATACGCGTACTAAGGGATCGTTGTTACTCGGAGTGTATTCTTTTGTACTCAAAGCAGGGGTATCGGGAGGACGCTCATGGGTAGTGAATAATGGCTATCCCAAATCGGAAGAATGGATCCATGTACCTTGGACTGGAAGAATGGGTCGATTACCAGCTTTCGGCTAAAGTGAGTATAACTGAAAACCGGAATTTCATTAATCCCTAGATTAAATGCTATGATTGCTTTGGTTCTTTTCCCCACAGTCTATCACTCTAGGGTAGTCATTGGAGATAGGGACACAAGGACACCCGTTATCACACTTTATTGTATTACACCTTTATGATACTTAGAGCAGCATATTATGTTGTTATGTGCTAACTCTTTGATTGCAGGGACAGGTCAAGTTGATTCGTATACCTTTGTTCCTTACTATATCGACTTATATAGTATTTTGACATTCATTTATCGCTCACATCAGACCGTTGTCTAACTTGAGGTTTTATGTTTTGCCTCTTATTATCTCGTGTGCTCTTAAATGAATAGACTAGATATTAGGTTTAGGTGCAATGCAGCAGCTACGTAGAGGACGGGTTGGAGGAAGCTATCTCGTAATATATGTGGGTTTCTATGCTTATTCCACTATGCAACACTCTGGAGCCTTGGAAGTGCTTGCTTACTATTAGTATTATAAGACAGTTACATGAGTTTCTTTTGTTGTATAAACTCTATCTCATGATTTATAACTATGTATATATGTACTCTGATATTTGGATAACTTAGTTATTACTGTCTCTCCTGTTTTATATCTATGATATTATATTTTATTCGATGTATTGTGAGATATACTATAGGTTCTGTGATGTTTTTGTTTCATTTTAAATCTTAATAGTCACTCTAACTTGATCGGCAGGACAGCAGCGCACTATCTTATGTATATTGGGTGCCGGTGGTGTAAGGTGGTCATCATATTTGGTATCAGAGCTTAGTTTGTGTTGTTTAACCTAAGGGATACCATGATTCAGTAGAGATAGGGAAGGAGTTCTCACCCTAAATTGAATCGAGAGTGTGTGTGTGTATACGAGAGCGCATATTTGTTATATATTTTGATTTTCAAAACCATATGGTAGCATATATAGTCTATAAGTCACATATGCACATGAGCATCATTAATTTAGTTTTCTTTCTGAGAGACTGATCATTCTTATTATAGCTCGAGAATGAGCCAGCAAACAAGAAACACTAGTAGCAACTCCCTCTTAGGAGTTGAGCAAGGAGCGGGTTCAAAGACTGCTAACCCTGACTTGCAAACTATGTTCAATGCGATAATGGCGAACATGCTTCAAAGTTCCCAAGCGGTCGCTCTGAATGTTGTTGTTTGTGGCGGTGCTCAAGTGCAAGCGTCGGGGGCTGACTTTGCCAAGTTATCAAAGATTACTCTACTTTGGGAGGCAAGTCATTTATTGGATCGGAGTTTGCTATCGAAGTGCAGGACTGGTTGAACACTTGCGAACATATGTTTGGTGATATAGAGATTGATGATGCCATGAAAAGGAGATTGGCCTCTAGAAAATTTCAAGGGTGGGCCATGAACTAGTGGAATTCCATCACTATTGTTACACCCGAGGATTAGTTCACTTGGGATCAGTTCAAGGCTAGGTTTGAGGAGAAGTTCGTCACGGCTGCTTAGAAGTCGGTGCTATTCTGGAAATTCACCGATCTTAAGTAGGGAGATATGTTTGTTATCGAATACATTGCTTGGTTTGACGCCTTGTCAAAGTATGGGATGTCTTTCATCGACACTCCATTGAGACAGAACGAAAAGTTCATTATGGGTTTGGATGACTATTTTGGAAAGAAACTGATGAGTCAAGTTTATAAGCCATTTGAGAGACTCATCGAGAAAACCCTTCGCCAGGAGAGTTTATACTCTAAGTCCAAATCAGCTGTTGTTGTTAAGGAGGAGCTGAAACCGCAACAAAGTACTGGAGCAAAAGAAGAAATGGTTTGGAAAAAGGAAGCAATCTAGAGGAAATAATGAGAAAGATGCTCAAAAGAAGGTCAAGTGGGACCTTGTTTGCTATGCTTGCGGAGAAAAGGGTCACATGATCAAAGACTACAAGACCAATGGAAAGAAAATGTGTTATAACCATGGCAAGCTCGGGTATATACTGAAGGATTGTTCGAAACCGTTTCAGCAGAAACAGGTTGTGAAGGCATATGCTTTAGACGCTGTTCCGACCTCGTCGAGTGCTCCCTCGACGGAAGAGAATGACAAGGGTGTTGTCATTCAAGGTATGTTTTCCCTATATGATGTTCCTATACATGTTTTATTCGATACCGAGGCTTCACATTCCTTTAAATCTAGTGACCTGGTAGATAGACTAGGTTTGAACCCCAAAAAGTTGACCGACCATTGGTTGTGATGAACTCTATTGGGGGCTCCACTAGCCTATGTATGGTTTGTCATGGTTTAGTCTTATCGAGTCATGGATGCTCTTTTGTTTATGATTGTTTTGTTCTGAATTTTGTTGGGTTTGGGATTATCTTGGGAATGGACTGGCTAAGAAAGTATGCGGTAGTAGTGGATTGTGAGAAGCAGTTGGTGACAATTGGGGCTGTGGAAGGACAGACAGTAGTGATTGGCTGCCTGCCAGAGGATGAGGTTATGGTCAGCTTTCTATGTTTGCTTGAGATTCCATAGGATGAGTTGTCATCTATGCAGATCGTTAGAGAATATCCGGACTTATTTGAGAAGGTGACCGGATTACCACTGCACAGAGAGATCGAGTTTCGTATAGACTTGATAAAGGATGCGAGACCTATTGTTATGCCTTTGAGGTCTACGACACCTAGAGAGCAGAAGGAGTTGGAGGTCCAAGCAATAACCTATTGCAAAAATAATTTATTCTTAGGAGTATATCTGAGTGGGGTACACCTATAGTATTCGCCACTAAGGCGGATGGCTCTTTGAGGTTTTGTGTGGATTATCATAAGTTGAATAAAGTAACAAAGAAGAACAAGAATTCACTCCCACATATTGATGAATTGTTCGATCAGCTCTACGGTGCAAAGGTGTTATTTCAATTGGATTTGGTGAAGGGATTTCACTAGTTAAGGGTAGTAAAGGAAAGTGTGTCGATCACCATGTTTCGTACACTGTTCGATTTCTATGAGTGGTTGGTATGCCGTTCGGGCTAACCAATGCTTCGACATACTTTGTTGATCTCATGAATCGTGTCTTCAGGGATCAACTGAACAAGTTCGTACTTGTATTCGTGGATGATATTTTGATCTATTCTAGGATAGAGGAGGAACACAAGAAGCATCTAAGGATTATGATCGAAGTGTTGCAAAGCACAAATTGGAAGCAAAGATTTCAAAATGTCACTTCTGGAGAAGGGAAGTGAGATTCTTGGCTCACATCATCTCTGAGCAGGGCATCGCAGTAGATCCTGCCAAGGTGGTAGTGGTTTAGGATTGGAGCCAACCAAAGAATGGTACCGATGTGAGGAGTTTCTTAGGACTGGCGGGATATTACAAATGCTTTATCAAGGACTTCTCAAAGGTAGCCGCGCCATTAACCAATTTGGTAAAGAAAAAACAGAATTTTACTTGGGATGCAAGATGTGAGCAGGCATTTGTGAGTCTGAATGAGAGGATGACGAGCGCACCTGTATTGACCATCCCAAGCGGGAATGAGGAGCTGACAGTATACACAGACGCCTATGGTACTGGATTATGTGCGGTATTGATGCAAAAGGGAAAAGTTGTTGCCTACACTAGTCGACCGCTGAAACCACACGTGAAGTAGTATCCAACTCATGATTTGGAGTTAGTGGCGATAATGTGTGCTTTGAAGATTTAGAGGCACCAAGGGAAAGGTTTGAGCTATTAATAAACCACAAATCCTTGAAGTACCTTTTCTTCCAGAAGGATCCCAACCTTCGATAGCAGCGATGGTCAGAATTCTTAGCCTCCTATGACTTTAGCATTTCCTATACACCCGGTAAAGGGAATGCGCCCACCAACACATTGAGTAGAAGACATGCTAGTTTGGGGATGATTTTCCTAGAGTGGAAACAGTTGGAGTATATTGGTGGTTATGACTTTAGACCTCATGCGAGTTAGAGCCAAAGATGTTGGCAAGCTTGACTATCATACTTACTCTTATTGAGCTGATTGGTACTAGTCAAAGGCACGATGCTAGATTAGTCGAGATCATTTTCAAGATTGAAGTGGAAGTAAAGTCTGAGTATATGAGATAGTACAGACTCGACCAAGATGGTTGGCTCTGTAAGGATGGGAGATTGTTTGTTCCTGGTGTCGATGGGTTGAGGGATGAGGTGCTCCATGAGTGCTACCAATCGAGATTGACTATCCATCCTAGCGGTAATAAGGTATGCCATGTTATGAGGCCGACCTACTATTGGGAAGCGGGCAAGAAACTGATACTGAGGCTAGATATGATTAGAGAAACATTGGAGAAGATCGAGATCATTTGATAATGGATGAAAGCTGCCCAAGACAGACATAAAAGCTATGTTGATAAGAGATGTCGAGGCTTAGAGTTCTCTGTCAGGGACATGGTATTTGTTAAGATCTCTCCATTGAAGAATGTTACTAAGTTTGATAATAGAGGAAAGTTGGCACCGAGATTTGTTGGTCCTTTTCCGATGTTAGAGAGGATTGGGAACCTTGCCTATAGAGTCGACTTATCTCAAAGAATGGCGGGGGTGCATAATGTCTTCCATGTCTCTCATTTGCGGAAATTTGTGCACAACTTAGGCATAACTATCGCACCAGATCAGTTGGATGATTCGAGATTGAACCCAAAGCTTCGAGACCTCGTAGACCGATTCATATTGTCAGACGCGATATGAAACAACTTAGGAGGAAGACGGTGGAGGTCATGAAGATCCAATGAGGCAAAAGTGAAGGCGATTGCACATGGGAAATCGAGGAGAGTATAAAGGCCACATATCCGGAGCTCTTTGCATGATAAGGCCTATTGTCTATCATGTTTATTTTCACTTTCGATATCATATAGGGTGGTTTAGTATTTGCATGCTAGGATAGGTTTACCTACATTATTGATTTCATGGTTACATGTTAGATATGTTGATGATACACATAATTGTTAGGCATGCGAGGTAACTATGGTTGATTGCCTGCATTTGTTTGGGGATTTTGGAGGCGAAATTCCTAAAGAGGGAAGAGTGTAACGACCCGTGTTTTACATATCGGAGGATCGTAAGATATTTTTATTTTATTCGTATGAGGTCGTATGACTCTTAGATTTCGAGAACCAACTTGTAACATCCCTCTACTTGAAGGCTCAAAACTAACGGCTACGGATGCTATAGTCATCCATAGTTATTAATCCTCAATGACCAATTACGGCGGTATTAGATTCATTGATACTCAAACACATGAATATGGAAAAAAAAATTAAATTTAAAAAAATCACATTCCATGTCAAAACATTTCCAATTCATTACATAATCCCAATATTCGTAAACCACATTCAGAGAAAATATACTTATTTTAACATACACCCAGAGCGATATATGAAGATTCTCCAGGGATGATTAGAGTATTTACAGGCAATATAACAACTTTGCCATTACAAACAACACAGCGGAATCAAAAGAAAAGAGAACTATAAATAGCTATCATGCCTCCTGCACGTCTCCAGAAGCTTATTCATCTTAAGAGGTACTTGAAAACCTCAACTCTCAAACAACTCAAAATCAATTGAGTACCCAAGAGTTTAAGGGGAAAACATAAACTTCGAGTCAGACATAAAGCCTGGTATGAATAATAATCTACCATCTCAAATCATTTAGATATCTAGTGAGACCACGCAGCTTAGCGGAATGAGTTTCCCCTCACTAGTATCTCAAAACCTTTATAAAACCATATACTGTGCTCCTGCATCCACAATGGTTATAACATTTCAAAACAGTGTAATATGATGATATGCAAAACAAACGAATCAATTCTAGATTACCCATCCCTATTCATTTTAGACCATCTGTCTCAATTATAGTATCTAGGATTACTATTAACCTATTGGTTTTCATGGGCAGACTAATAACCGGTTAAACATTTAAAGACTCCCTATCCAATTACATAGTTTTCACGGGATCATAATGAACATATTGGTAACTCCAATATTACTCTCATCCTAGTTTTCATGGGTTGACTAGGAACCTATTGGTAACCCCAATATCCTTTCTCATATCCTAGTTTTCATGGGTTGACTAGGAACCTATTGACATCTGTCAATAAATCATCCGGATATAGTTTTCATGGGTTAACTACAAACCTACTGGCCCTGCCAGTATCCAATCATAGTTTTCATAGGCTTACTATGAACCTGTCTATCTGACATCTTCCTTTACACATAGTTTTCATGGTCTAACTATGAACCTGTCTATCTAACATTTTCTTTTATACATAGTTTACATGGGCTAACTATGAACCTATTGGCCCCTGCCAATATCATACAGTTTTCATGGGCTTACTGTAAACCTATTGGCCCCGGCTAATATCCTTCCTTTATATTTTAGCATCATATATTCTGGTCTTCCTGAACTCCTGGACGTAGTTCTACTCATTCAGGAGTTTATTCAATTTATATTCACTACTGGGTTAATCTAAATGGTTCTCCTACCCTTTTTCTCCAAATTGCAGTTATGGGTCCATTATAAAGTGAATATATTCATATTAGAAAAAGCAACATAACAATATAGCAATACCACTCCTGTGGGTTTAAAACAAAACATGGTTAATCCCTTTAACCTATTTCTTTATCAAAGATAGCTTCTTCTTAAAACCATTATAAAAACTCCTTTAATATTGTCATGGGTTTTTCCTTTAAAAATAGAGTTTGGGTCATAAAACCTTTCGATACCTTTGAAACCTAGCTTTCGACTTCATAGGATAGCTTCCTTCGAAAGCCTTAAAAATCCATCTTCGAAACATTAGGCTCCTGCCTTATAATACTTTAAAAGCTACCTTTCGAAACCTTTCGAATACATTATATTTGAGAAAAAGTGTGAACCTCTATAAATAGAGGAGAGCACACATACAACTATATATATCACAATGAAAAAGGCGCTGCCAACATGCCTGGCAGGTAACAAAAGCTATATACAAGTATCTAAGAAAAAACAAGTACTCCTAAGATGAGTTCCGGCAAGGCCACCACCCATCTCACCCCAATATCGAGTTCCGGCATGGCCACCACCCGATATTGAGGTGTTAGAAGTACCTAGAAAGCTAAATAAAAACCCAAAGATACTGAATGACGACACAAACTAAAAAAGAAAAAACCATGCGTCTGGATCTGAAAAGAAGGATAAGCAACTACTCCGGCGAGAAGCTGAATATAGTACACCACAATAAAGATGAAAGTGTCCTGCCTCTGTGATGGAACCGCAAGTGACCCTGAGAGGAAAACTCTGCTCTGATGACCTCACAACAATCCGAAATCCAGCAATCTGAAGACATAAGTACCTGCAAGATGAATTTGACACCCTAAAACCCATACCTGTGTCTGAAAGGTGACTTAGAAAAAAAGTTAGAATAATACATATATATGTATATTTATATAAATTATATACATATATATGTATTAAGAAAGAAAGAAATAAAAACTAAATAAGACTAATTGAACCAAAAATAAATAATTAAAATACATGTATACTAAAACCTAAAATTACATGTACAAAAGGTGAAGCTAAGCTACAAAAGAATTTTCATGAACCTTTAATCATGAGTAAGTTATGCTTAACAGTGACATCATCATATAAATTTGTAAAAATGTTAATACTACTATTGTGAGTATTAAATATATTATTATTATGTTTAAAAGAATTAATATTGTAACTAACCTTATTAAGATACTCTTTAAATAGATTATTATTAGCTAATTTGTATTTGGGATTAGAAATCCAATTAAAACAAAATAAAGAAATTATAAAAATCAATTTATTAAAATGACTACTACTATTTTTAAAAATTCTTTGATTTCTTTCAAACCAAATATACCAACAAATAATAATGAATAAAGTGTCAAGTAAGAATCTAATATTCTTATTAAAACAAAATCTAAAAATGTTCCAATAAAAGTCACAATCCGAAATTTTGGTAGTTATATTAAAGTTAAAAATTTTAAGAGTAGTATATAGAATATAATAAGAATTCAAGCAATCATAGTAAATGTGTTTAATATCTTCAAGATGCAAATTACAAAAATAACAATTATTATCATTTTGAATGTTTTTCCTCTTTAAAAGTTCTATTGTATTAAGTTTTCCATGCAATATTAACCACATATGAATTTTAGATTTAGGAGGAGCATTAGGTTTCCAAATAAATTTGAAAGAGTTATTAATTGTACCCGAAAAATTAATAAATCTGTAAAAAGAATTAGAAGTATATTTTTTACACTTATCCCATTCCCAACTGATAATATCATTGTCATTATCAATATTATAAAGATTTAATCTAGCATAAAGCAAGGAAAGTTGCCTAAGGGTTATACCTTCTAAAATACTATTAAAACTAAAATTCCAAGGTGGATCAATATCAGTTGAATAAACTTCATTAATTAAAGCAAACTTAAAATTACAGATCTCATAAAGCTCTTTAAATTCGAACTTAAGAGGTAAGACCGAAATCCAGCGGTCATGCCAGAAAGAAGTACTATTACCAGAATGTACAATCGTATTAATACCTAAGTTAAAAATCTCATTACATTTTAAAATGTTTTTCCAAAAATTAGAAATATTTTGAGTAACAGGAGAAGCAATTTGATATAAGTTTCTATTACCATTATAGTAATAATTAGAAATGATCTCTTTCCAAATAGCATTATCGTTTATATCCTTAAATTTCCATAACCATTTACCTAGTAAAGATATATTCATATTACGCAAATTAATTACTCCTAGTCCACCTTCCTTTTTAGCTTTACAAACAGTTTCCCAATTAACTAAACATTTTATACTACTATTAGGGTTATCCCCACTCCATAAAAAAAATCTCTTCTAATTTTATCTATTTTGTCAATAACCCAATCTGGAAATATATGCATGGACATCCAATAAATCGGAAGGGCTGATAAAACTGAATTTATTAAGATTAGTCTACCAGCTCTAGATAAAAATCTACCATTCCAGTTAGAGATCTTATTATTGATTTTATCAATGATTATGAGCCAATCATCATGTTTGAGATTGGTAGGTCTAATCACAAAACCTAAATAATCAAAAGGAAATTTCATAGTTTTGCAATTTAAAGTATTAGCAACTAGATTTTCAACTTTATCAAAATCATTTAAAACTAAAACAGAACTTTTGTCAAAATTAATTTTTAAACCTGATAGAAGTTCGAAACTGTATAAAATAAACTTAAGAGTGATAATATGTCTAGGTAAATGGGAAGAAAAAAGCAGTGTATCATCAGCAAATTGGAGAACTGATATACCATTGCGCGAAATGTCATTGCCTACTTGACCTAGAACCCCATTACCCACGGCTCTTATAATAATCCTAGCAAAAACATCAGCAGCTAAGTTAAATAATAAAGGCGATAAAGGATCCATTATAGTATTAGCTTTTAACTTTAGAAGCTTAGCTTCGAAACACGTTGGAAGTACCTCTTTCGACACTTATGGAAGTAACCCTTCCAAAACCATTGAAAGTACACCTTTCGAAAGCATTGGGTTTATACTTAAAACATTATTTGGGTCAAAGTGAATATAGGCGAAAACATCTGTTTCAAAACCATCCTTTATCATTTATAAAACATTGGGGAAACATGATGGTGATGGCACCATCTCTTTTGAAAGCATAAAACATTTGGGTAAAACATTTGAAGGTTGGAGTCGAAACCCCTTTCGAAACCATCACCTTCGAAAACCCTAACCCCTTTGGAAAGCTTTAGGAAGTGGCTTAAAATTTATAAAACAAAGTACCTTCCGATGACATTGATATCTTCAGCACCATCAAAAGGTTATAAAATGGCAGCAGGGTCTCGACTAGGTCAGAACCCCTTCTTTCAAAACATTCTTTCTTAAGTATGGAACCCAGTCAAAAGCAATTATAAGTTAATGGCAACCCTTTCGAAACCTCTTTAAATCCTCTTTCGAAACCAAATGCTTTGACACTGTCGAAGGCTTAAAACAAAACATTGGCAGGCGCTTTTCATTTTAAAAACAAACCATGGTTTCGACCCCTTCGGAAGCTTTGCTTTCGACACTCTACCTTCCGCCTACCCCAATCCACTACGTACCATCATAGTGATACCTTGTGTATTAGTTTCGGCATAAGGATGGAGGCGGAAGCTACTTTGTCGAAAGGCACTTTCCTAAGTAGGCGGAACCACTTTTCTGAGAAACCCAAATTTAATTCCTTTTTAAGTAAACTTTCCTCTGACTAACCTGCCACGTGTCAACACTAGATTAGTTGCCTTAATTTTTCAAATTCTTTCCAAAAATTAACTGCCGCTAATCAGATCTAAACCATGGTTAAGTTAATCAAATAAGCCCTTCCAATTTTTGCAAAGAAGTCCCTCTTCTAAAATAATTTATTTTGCATAGAAAATCACTTTGGAAAAATCCCCAAAATTCACTTTAATCATGTTATCTAACATATCAAAATTCCAGACCCAAATTCTCAATATATTTTCCAAAACAAATTACACACCCAAATAATCATATTTTCCTTTGAAAAGTCATAATAATCTTTCCATAACTTGGAAAATTCTCAAACTTGAAACCCACCTCCAAAATCATGTTTCTCATAACATAAAATTTTCCCATGGCATTTAAACCTCTTTAAATATCGGTTTTGATCTAAAACCGTGCTAAATCTCTTTTAAACAACCTTGTTTAAATCAAATAAATCATGAATCAAGCATATCATCATCCAATATATCATAAAAACAAATTTATCCTTAAATCGAAAATATACGATTTAAAAAAATAGAGATAGAATTATTATTCACCTTGCTCTAGATAAGGAGATTGGACTGAGATTGATTTCCCTTAAGCTTGATTTTCTAGCTTTAATTTGATTTCCTCTTGATCTCTTAATGGCCAGCTGTTCCTTTATATTTTATTTACGTTTTAAAATGACGTGAATGAGGTAGGGACGAAATATATATATAAGGGTGGAAGCTAGGGGTGGAAATTCCTAATATACCCTTATGTGGTTTAATTAACCAAAAACCCTTCTTTGGCCCATTAATTAGTTTATTAGGCTCGGCCCTTTAATTTATTAATTCAAGTCTCAATCCCCTTATCATCTACATTTATATTATTCTATTTAATTTATCTAATTAAATCTTTTGAATAATATTATCGAAAATTAGGGGTGTTATAGGCTACCTTCCTTAAAGAATTTCGTCCTCAAAATTAAGTAAGGACTAAATACTAAACATAGCAATCATCTGTAACGACTCCTAACAACCATACTAGTCTATCTGACTAGAAAATATCTATATAAATCTAATATATACATACCCTCAAAGCAAATGAGGATAAGTATCTCGAATCCTGTCCTCTGTCTCCCAAGTGCAGTCTTTCTTGTTGTCACTCCACTGAATTTTCACCAACTTGACTATTTGTTCCTCAATCTCTTCTCATCTCTCGCAACAACCTGAACTGGTTGTCTAACAAAATTCAAATCAAGCTCTACTACCAAATCCTCTAATTCTATCTGAGGAATGGTAGCCTCTGGATCATGCACATACTTACGAAGATGAGACACGTGAAACACATAATGGACACCTGACATACTGCTCGACAAATCTACTCTATATGCGAGCTTTCCTATCCTCTCTATAATCTGGAATGGACCAACATATCTTGGGGCCAACTTCCCTGACTTCCCGAACCATACCACACCCTTCATTGGTGATACCTTAATGAAAATCATGTCTCCTACTGAGAACTCTAGGTCTTTACGCCTCCTATCTGTGTAACTCTTCTGTCTGGATTGAGCTTCCTTCATCCGTTCTCGGATTAACTCAATCTTCTATGACGCCTCCCTTACCAAATCTAGACCTAAGACTAATCTGTCTCCAGTCTCCAACCAACATGCATGGGATTTGCATGGCCTTCCATACAAAGCTTCAAAAGGCGCCATTCCTATACTAGTCTAATAACTATTATTAAAGGAAAACTCAATCAAATGTAGGTGATCCTCCCAAGATCCACCAAAGTCCAACACACAAGCTCTGAATAAATCCTCGAGTGCCTTATTGACTCTCTCTGTCTGCCCATCCGTCTGTGGGTGATATGTGGTACTCATTTTGAGCTTAGTGACTAACACATCCTGTAGACTCTTCCAGAATTCACTAGTGAATAAAGCATCTCTGTCGCTGACTATGCTACTAGGAACTCCATGAAGTCTAACTATGTTCTTCATGAACGACTTCGCCAAAACTAGTGCCGTCCCGGTCGACTTTACTTGAATTAAATGGGAACTCTTGGTCAACCTATCCATAATAACCTGTATACTTTCATTTCCTCTTCTTGACCTTGACAACCCATCTATAAAATCCATGGATATCGAATCCCATTTCCAAACTGGAATATCTAGAGGCTGAAGTAACCCACTCGTCTTCCGATGTTCGGCTTTCACTTGTTGACAACTTACACACTACCTAACCACAAGCTAACATCCCTCTTCATGCCTTTCTAATAGAAGCTCCTCTTCATATCTTGATACATCTTGGTCCCTCCAGGATGAATCATAAATTTGGATCGATGACATTCCTCAAGAACTTCTCGTCTCAAGTTCTCCACATTTGTAACACATAATCATCCCTTCTTTCTCAACCATCCTCTCTGGTCAAGACAAAAATCTTTCAAATCATCGACCTCAGTTCCAACCTTAACCCTTCTGGTCCTCTCGACTAATAATGGATCCTCCTTCTTCTTAGAAGCAATTCTCTCGATCAACACTGGTCGGACTTCTAAACTGGACAACATGGCAGTACTCTGACTAGAACTAGCAGTCGATCTTAACTGCACAGTACAACTAGCCAAAGCTTCTAGATCTTTCCATTCTGCCAATATAGCCAAAACCACATTCTGATGTCTTCTGTTAAGAGAACCTCTACTTTATTACCTTTCCCTGGGGTATACTCTATACCAAAATCATAAGCAGCCTAAAACTTCAACCACCTCTGCTGTCGCATATTCAACTCCTTCTAAGAGAATAGATATCTTAAAGTCTTATGATCGGTATATAAATCAAATCTCTCCCCCAAAAGATAATGCATCCAGATCTTCAAGGCAAAAACCACCGCAGCCAACTCCAAGTCATGAGTAGGATATCTTACTTTATGCGGTCTAAGCTGTCTAGATGCATAAGCAATGACTTTGCGCTTCTGCATCAACACTGCTTTGAGAGTTTGGCTAATTGTTGATGATTTAGGAGTTGTTGATTTTTGAAGTGAGGATGGTTTAAAATTTTCTTTTATATAGAGAAGAAAATTAAAGGAGGAAAGAAAAGAGACAGGCAGAACAAAGTAAGGAAAAATTGTCAAGAAGTGAAGGCATATGTAGATGTATATACTTATACAAGACACAACATTACTTCAAAAAATTTAAACTGAAAAAAATGATGTGATCCATTTTCAACTTTCCTATCTTATCACAAGCACCAACATGTCAACCATATGAGAGTATGTTGGGTATTAGTATGGATCATGTACTTTAGTTCATTTTACATTTAGGGCACCAATCCATTATTTCAAAATTAAAATTTGAATATATTTTACATTAAATAATCCATATAATTATTGTTTTAATAATTTACCTTTATATTTAAAGAAAAATGTTTTTCTTATCTTATGATAAACTCTTAAATGTTGATTTAAGATGTATACCAAGGTTCAACACTTTCCGTAACTTGTCGTTTGATAAAAAGTCGAAAATTCGAAAAACGAATTTCGGTCACATTTTTTGTTTCTCATCGAACTGCCTATTTTTGTAAACAAAATTCAAAAAATAAATTTTCTATTATTAGTTATAAATTAAAAAAAGGTTATTTGATCATTAAACCATTAATCAAATATTTAACATAAATAAATATCTCCAAATCAAATCGATAAAATTCCAGGTTGTTACACCTAACCCTATCAATAGTTTGGCTGAATTCACCACTTATAAATCTCTTCGGTAAAATCATATTTTACACCATCTTAAGCGGTACCATTAATGACAATAATTTATGCATGTTCTCTTCATTCACGCTACATCACTTAAGGATATATGGAGTTTGGTATTTGTTAAAAACTCCAATAATATCCACATTCAACTTGATCAGTCCATAAACAAAGTCATTGGTTCAATAATAACATTTATTATTAATCGTTCTAAATTGGCAAGAGATTTTGACTTTGAGTTGACTACACTTGTCCATGATGCTACCTCATACAATCGATGAGGCGAATTTTTCATCGGATAGAGCTTCAGTTCTAATGCTTCAACTCATATCCAATTTAGTCCCCGATGATCGCCTTGCCGCAATTTAACCATAATCAATGTGGAGTATCCACATTGAAGTTTCATGGTATTCTCAAGTCGAGAGAACCATGTAATATTGTCGCATTAAGGTTTTTGTTTGACTAGTTATTATCAATCAACTTGAAACTCTCAAGCGAGTCATTCCATGGTTAGCAAATAACCACGAGTACGTAACTCTTTGCTGCCCCCAACAGCCATGAGTAGTACACTACCCAGTATTTAGAGAGCGATGTGTACTCAGATCTTAACTTATGTATCAATATCATTTCTCAAAACACCTTGACAAGGAATATTTAAAACAAAATGTTATTTATATTATGATTAATTACTCACGATTGCAACTATAATCACATAACGTTTTATTTAACGATTTTTTTGTTAATATATTTTAAATTAATTACTTAATATCACAATATAACAAAATAATAAAGAAAAGAAACATCTTTACTACAAACAAAATTGATTATAAAGTTAGATAATTTACAATATATTACATAACTAGCTGTAGAGCATACCTCTAACTCTCTTAGTAACTCTCAAGTTAAAATGATGAACTATTAGTTAGTAAGCCTAACTAATAACGTACTTCACATAAGGTGATAGTTACTCTCCAATTTGAAATGAAAAGTACTTGTCTTCGACCTTCATCGATCACACAAAGCCGTAACAAGATGATCTAATCTAATGTATTCAGCTTGCATTGCCTTTCCAAAAAAAACAACTACTTTTAAATTTTATTCGAGTCGTGTATCTTTATAATTAGTTTCTTTAATCTTACTTGAATGCTCTACACGCTGAACTATTTCAAAACCATGGTTAAGAAAAATCAATATTTTATTATATATTTTCTACAACCAACAATTTTATAAATAAAAAATACTTCCACAAATGACTAATTTTCGCTTCTATCAACTTATTCGGGTGGTAGTTCTATAAATAAAAAAAGAAAACACGACAAGTACCATTGTCCAAGTGGTTAAGTGATTTGGTTTTGGTGCGAGAGGTCATAAGTTCGGAACTTGCGTAGCGTGATTTGAATGTTTATTGACATGTGTTATGTTGTCTCGGTGACATGTTGTATATAAAGTATAATTTTCAAAAAAAGAAGAAAGGAAAACACTTAATCATAGCCATTAATCACTAAATCAACCCAATTGTGTATTCTACAAATTCAAACTAGGGTTTCCATTTGCATATTTTAAATAACTAACATATCAATTATCTAACACAATAAACCCTAAAATTAGTTAAACATTGAAAATCAACAACATAAACTGTAAGATATGGTTCAAATTTAAAAATTGTACATTTAATTTGCGAAGATGGGAATGAGCTTTCAATTTTTACAACAAGAAATATACCGATTCAAGTAAACTTTTACTTTAAATGGATTGGAAGGAGGGTTAAAGAAGAAATTATGGGAATTAAACTTGCACAAGCGTATGTTTCCTGGCAGGCGTTGTTACCGACACTCCACTTTTGGTTATGATGGGTCAAATTATATGAACACTCAATCTTTAATAAAATTGATATGAGGGGTACACATCTTTTAATTAAAATTAGTATCTTTTCCATATTTTCCCTTGATAAAAAATTCAAAACCCCACTAAAACCCGACCAACACTTCTTCTCCTTCATTGTCGTTCATCTCATTATTCACGTGCACTACAACAAAAAGACCCTATTACAACTGTCACAAATAGTCAGTTGTAATAAAGGTTTTTTACAACTCTTTTTATCAGAAAGTTGTAATAAACTTACTTTTAACAACTCTTTTATTTTGTCAGTTGTAATAGATGCCTATTACAACCATTCGTTTTTTCCAGTTGTAATTAATGCCTATTTTTAACAACTCTATTCTTTTTCCAGTTGTAATAAATGCCTATTATAACATTTTTTTGACAGTTGTAATAGATGTCTATTTTTAACAACTTACCTTTTTTGTCAGTTGTAATAGATATGTGTATTACAATAATTTTTGCTAGTTGTAATAGATGTCCATTTATTTTTACAAATTTTGATGAAACTTTGATGATGACTCATGAAAAATTAGCGGTAACTCATGAAATGTTGGTGGCAAAATTAGCGGCAAAGGCATGAAATTTAAGTGGGAAAGTGAAAAATTAGCGGCAAAGGCATGAAATTTAAGTGGGAAAGTGAAAAATTAGCTTCGAAGTTCACATTCCTTCATACTCTTATCTTCTTCTACCATATAATTTACGTGCTATGTTCCTTCCAGCCTCTAAATCAACAGGACCACAACCTTACCCCTCCAACCTCAGACACTACACTACCCATATTATAACATCGCCGCACCTCTTCTTCAACCAGATCCGAACTCCTCGCCACATTGCACCTTAGACACTACACCTTTTCTTTACCTAAACCGACGATTTTGCACTCGAGCCCATCAAATCTCCCTATTTTATCAATAGAGACTCGGATGAGCTCGATTGATTAAATGGAAGTTTGAGGTACAATGCCTTTATACTCAAGGCAGAAGACTCTACAAATATGAACTGGCTGCATAGCATTGTGGACAGTTCTGACTAAAGCCCGGTGTTCGATCATAGGTTTGAATCATTACCCTAACCTTTTGGTCTCTTATGATTTGTAATTTATGTTTTATAATGTGTACTTTTTTGTGTTTTGAATGCCTAAATGTAATGTGAAACATTGTAAACTTCATGTTCAAATGTTTCGTGGGTAAATGAGTTGAAATTTAAATGCATAAATTCTGGAGGATTGCTTATGCAATAGAGTACTGGAAGCACGGCCATAGACTTAAACTACTAGGTATCACTTTTCTGTAACTTAGCAATATTTTAAATTTATAAAGCACATGTTTTCTTTGTCACTGTTTTATATAAATATTAGTATATGTTTAATAGTTAAGTGATATGCCCATTTAGTATAGTACTTGAGGTTTGCTTGCTTTTTATGTTTCGTGCGAGTCTACTAGATGTGAATCTCTATTGTGGCTTAGCCGAACGAGTGGTAGCTTTATATTATTTAGGAACATGGATACTGTCAAGCAAATGATAAAGCAAAAATTTATATACAATTTCTCGTTCTGTAAATGTTTATTTCCTTTATGTGCTTTGTATTGAATATTAATGATTTTTTTAATTTGAAGGTCCTTACATGTCTGATTATGTTGGAACCAAAGTTTTTATATAAACATCTTCCTTGAGGTACTAAGAGTCATGATTTTTTTAATTTGAAGGTGCTCACATGTCTGATTATGTTGGAACCAAAGCTTATATTTGAATATTAATGGTTACAAAGCAGTCATGGTGAATAGCACATGTTGGAACCAAAGGTTGAATAGGAGCCCAATATTCTTCTGTGAAAAAACGCTGGACATGTAAATCGCGGATGATGGATATGACATTGGCAGTGGCAGCCCAGTGTTCTTCTGTGAGAAAAATGTTTTGCAACTGCATTTGTAAGAGTGTATAGTTAGATGTTGTCTTGGTGATGTTTGGATTAGTGAGTTGGTATGGTAAATGTATGTGTGATTGCCTAGTGCATGAAATTATTGAAAAAGATCAGTTTGTATGAGCGGTTGAAAAAATTAATGTATTCTTTTGGTTTGCTTTGATATGGTTATTTGGTTTTTTTGATAAATTAGTTCTGTCGATAACAATAATGTAATGTTTGAATTGCTTATAGTGTATGTTTTTTATTCTATTATTTATGCTTATCTGTTTTTTGCTTTATTTGCAAAATGTGTTTAGAAATTAATTTATTTTTATTTTTCATTCCTTTTACCGCAACTGTCAATCATAGTTGTAGAATAGTTTTTACAACTGTCAATAGCAATTGTAAAAAAAACTTTTACAACTGTCAAAAGCAGTTGTAAAAAATTATTTTACAACTGTCAAACACCGTTATAAAAAAATAGGGTCCTATTACAACTACGGATATAACGACGGACAGCTGCCCGTTGTAATAGATCTATTACAACTGTTTTTGGCAGTTGTGAAAAGGTGTTTTTGTTGTAGTGGTGCAAATTAGAACTCAAAACAAAAAAATGGTTAGAACGAAGAATTCATCAAGTATCATTGGATTTGTTTAAAAAAAAATTGACTTGTCGTAACCCTAAGTTTTGTGCGATCGAAATTTTTAGTTTTCATATATCAAAACACACTTCACCGTCATCTTATTGTTTCAGTTAATAAACATCGGTAGTTAAGTGCCGCGATTTATGTCCTGTTGTCGTTTTTGTACCATCGAAACCCTAATTTTGGTTTAAAAATCACATTTCATATTTCTTCGGCAAGTTCATTCGCTTTTCACATTTTATTTCGTTGGCGTCGTGTTGATTTTTGTAATTTAATTCAGTGGGGTCTTGTCGATTTATAGATTTTTGTTCGGCACATCCTTGTCGAAATTGTCGATATACATTTCAAATCTCGGTTTCATCTCCCATTTTCCATTGTCAACATACATAAAACCCTAGAATTTTAAAAAAAATTACCTGATTGTTTTTGTGCACAAAATGTATGTTACGTATGCTTTGTTTGGTAAGAATTAATCTTGTTTCTTTCTCTTTTGGAATTTCATCAGCATATGAGTTTAATTTCTCTATTGATTAATGATTGATTACTGGTTAACGAAGGAGATTAGTGGAGATTAAAGAAATTAGGGTAAAAAATTAAAAGGGTAAATTGACAAAGTAATTTTAAGAGGGGGTAATTTTTGTATACCCCTCATAATAAAGGTTTTTTTGTAGAAAAAATTATTCCCTCACAACTAAAAGTGGAGTGTTTTCTATTTTTATTTTTTTTGAAATAGTACTTTATACACAACATGTCACCAAGACAACATATCACATGACAATAAACGTTCGAATCACGCCACGCAAGTTTCGAACTTATGATCTCTCACACCAAAGCCGAATCACTAACCACTGGGACAATGGTGCTTGTCAACAACGCTCTTCCTGGCCTTAAATGATATATGTTTGCTTGAGAAGCCCAAATCAAAATTTTCTCTTTCCTTAAAATGCTGGCACATCATTAAAATGGATTTTTTTTTGAAATGATACTTTATATATGACATGTCACTGGGACAACATATCACATGTCAATAAACGTTCGAATCACGCCACGCAAGTTTCGAACTTGTGACCTCTCGCACCAAAGCCGAATCACTTAACCACTTGGATAATGGTGTTTGTCAAAAATGGATTTTTTTATAAATACTTTTGGGTCACTTTTGCGAACTTATTACGCAAATAAGGTCAGTTTCAAAATTAATTATGAATACGAGCGTTACGGCACGTGCTTCACGCGTGATGATGGCACATGCTTCACGCCTAAATTGTTTTTCTATAAAGTGAATATGTTTAACATATTCAAAAAGTTTACTTGTTGTTAGTTTGAATTTTTGTTCTTCTGATTCAATCTTAGTTGCAACATCTACATTGGTGGTAGTTTGAATTTTTGTATCTATTAATTTGTAAAAGAAGTTAACTTGTTAGATCTTATTTTAAGTTATATTAAGATTTGGTAATATTTGTAAAGATAAGTTTTGAATTTGTAAAGAAAATTTATTTGTTGCATACTATATTTAAGCTACACTAAGGTTTAGTAACATTTATGGAGGTTTATTTATTAGATCATATATTTAAAGGATATTAAGATTTGGTAATATTTATAGAAGAGAATTTTGAATTTATAAAAGAAGTTGAATCCAATTTTTAAGTGATGTTAAGATAAAAAAGCATTTTTTGTAGTTTATGTCATACCAAAAAAATGCGACATCAAAGATATTATAACTATTATTAAAGATATGTTGAATTATCCAAAAGAATCTTGTATTATCTAATGTGCGTATTTGACCTATTCTCATTTCAGTTAACACGCAAACCTAGAAATATATTCATTTAAATATTCAAGTTTTAACATAGTTTAAATTGTTCCAGTCAAACATAGAAATGATAGGTTAGAAATAACAGAAATTATTTTTTGTTTTAGGTGGTTATAAAGGGAATAATATAAATAATACTTGAATTATATATAAGTGAATGATATTTTAGAAAGTTCACGGTCGGACCAAAATATTGCGCTTTCAAGCCAACTATTAATAAAGATATGACACTTTCGACTGGCTCAGCGCAACGTTTCGTAATTAGTTTTGAAACCGGTGTATCTGCGCAATAAGTTTGCACAAGTGGCTCAAAATTAAAAAAATTCTATTAAAATTTGCATGCAAACTCGCTAAGTATGCGAAACAGTTAACACCGGGTTGATAAATTTAGCAACAACAAGGTACTTTTATGCAAATGTGTCTTCTCTTCCAAAATCTTCCAAATAAATCCACTGCCGCTTCAATAAATCGCAGTAGAAAAGCTACGAAAGCATAATAATCAGCATCCGCTGCAAGGAAACAATAGGACTATGGCAGAAAATCCACAGGAAGAGATGGAAACGAAAATTAGGGAGGCCGTGCTTTCTCGCCTCAATGATTTCAAAAGCCAAGCCGAGTAATTATTTCTAAAACCCTAGCTAATTTTTTTTTACCGTTTATCTTTTTTATTTTATCGTACTTTGAAACCCTAAGTCTGAAAACTAGAATTTGATTCCAGGTACTGTGATGTAGTCTGGTAAAGTTTCATTGATATCTTTGGCTAAATTATTTATAGAACCATAGGGCCAAAATTTATATACAGTTTTTCAATAGCTCAATGTCATAATTTGAAATTAGTGGAATTGATTATGTTTACTTGCTAGAATCAACTTTGCAATGCCAATAAGAAGTCTACATTTAAAAATGCAACGAAAAATCTGATTATTTATTGCTGACTTTTAGAATGTTTGTTTGCAGCAAGAATATTGTGCTTGTCAGTGTGTTTTCTTTATGTAATATATATAGTGTACTGTTATTGGCAACTTCGAAAGTGCTTCTGGTTACCGTTAATTCTTGATCGATATGAAATCCTTTTTATATTCTACTTACCACCAAGTTTTATTCTCTTAATCGGTCCAAAACAACAGTGTGTCTTTCTTTTACAACGGCCTTTCACTGATGTACGGTTGTTCGTTGCCATTACTCTACATTCATTAACGGCATTGCACTGTTGTATGGTAATTTAACAGCAAAACAGTAAAACAGTAAAACTGAGTGTTTGGGTGTCTACTTGATAAAACAAAATAATGTATGGTAATAGTAAGCATGTAAGCAGATTTTGTATGGTGACAAGTAGTTAGCGAGCCAAAAGTGATTTTCTAGGTGTACATTATGTAATATTAGCATAAAGGTGTATGGTAAAAGCATTGAAAGTCCTTAACGTTCACTAGTTATTACAAACTTGTAATTGCAATAAGCATATACCAATAATTCTCAGTTTTTACTCTTGACGTCAGGGACGGATGCAAGGCCAACACTACCTGGGCTATAGCCCAGGTCAGTATTTCGCAAAATAAACAACCCTATGCATTAAGTTATTTAACCCACCTGTATTTGTTATTCTATTTACCGTATTCTTCTTCTGTTCAAGCACTTGAATTTCAATATTGTTTAGTGAATCATAGCCATAATCTCATTAGTGTTAGTTGTCAAAATGATTATTGTGTTCATATCATAAAGTGATTTTTATAGTCTGGGTCATACTTAAATCCTAGCTCCGTCCCTGCTTGACGTTTGAAATTTAAAAGCTTAACATTTGCACGTGGTTTCCAGAAAATGCTAGTTTTCTTTTTGAGGTAGTTCTGAAGTGCAATCTTATGTCGTTATTTTTTTTGCAGCAATTTGACTATGGTAGGTGTTAGAAGGGCATTAGAAAAGGAATTGGGGATGGAGAAATTATCATTGGACACGTATAAGAAGTTCATAAAGCAGTGTGTGGAGAAGGTATATTTTTCAGTATTAATTTTTTTCATCATTTTGAATCATCATACTGTATATTTTGCAGTATTAAATTTTTTTCATCATTTTGAATCATCATAGTGTATATTTTGCAGTATTATTTTTTTTTCATCATTTTGAATCATAGTTTCATATACACACCTGCCAAGGTCATATTCTGGTTTATATGATATATTGGCCAGTTACTTATGTGCATGCATAAGTTTGTGGCTGTTATTCCATTTAACAAACTATGTGGTCGTTTAGTCTCAGTTTCAACAGTTTATGTAATTATTTAGGTAATATATATCTGATAGTATTTTTAAGCTGACCACTATCCTCTACCTGCATAAAACGTACATTTGAATGTTATTTACTGTTGACTTTTACGGCAGTGAAGCAAGTTTGGAATTTTTTTATGGGTATCAGAATGATTCCCATGCCTTCGGAAATTGAGCCTTGGTGATTGTATTGGAAGGTCAGATCACATCTAATCGTGCACGCTAGAAGTTTTTTTTTCTTTATATATATAAAATTTGTGTGTGTGGATATATACATATGGGGTTGATCCGTAGTCCTCCCTCCTTATGTAGCGCACTGTACCCTCCGTTCATCTTTTTGTTCAACTTTTTTGAAACAAAAGAAAATTTATTGATATAATCTACCAGGTATTAAGATCATCAGCAAAAGAATTTGGGTCGTTTTGAAACATCTAATTCCGTCAAATTAGTGCGTGCACGCGCGTCTATATATACTTATATATGTATACTTATATATATATGCACATATACATACATACATATTATACATATATATATGTTAACACACACATATGTATATATATGATAACTCATATTGAATTTCAATTTTGATTGATTTAGCAGTTTCAAACGATCCAAATTTTTGTGTAGTATATATTGATGGCTGGTAGATCACATCTACAAAATATTGTCTCATTTCGAATTACGCAAAAGATGGACGGGATACATAAGGAGGGTTTATGGATCCCTATATACATACTTAGATACACACACATATCCATACATGTATATAAATATAAACATGCGCACAGTGCACACATATGTATGTATATATACATTGAGTGTGTAGTGGCTATTGGAACACAAAATTTGACACAAGTATTAACCATTGGATTTTTTGTCTTTACATGGAAGGTGGAAATCAGCGGGAGATCTAATGGTTAAGATCTCTTGTTACATTTTGTATCACCAATTTGTGTCCAAATGGAATTTTCACACACACGGGAGAAGGATCCACATGCCCTTTTATTTATCCCAAAAATCTTCCTTTGTCTTTTTGTACCATGAGTTCCAAAAAGAAACAAAATTTAGCAGATATGATCTCATTACTAGCAAGATCATCTTTACAAAAATTTACTTCTTTTTTAAATCTCCGACTTTTCAAGGTTGTGTTTCAAATTTACGGTTAAAATATTTTTTTCCCAATGGCTCATATTGAGCTGTTTGAATAAGTTAAAAGTTTTGAATTGTTTTCAAATTTTACACAGATGATCTGGATCGTGATGAGATTAAATTTTGACCCATACACACATGCACATATTAGTGCACTTAATTTGTATTTGAAAATTCCATGGTCTCATTCAACATAGACTGTCGCCACCTCTGGAATTGCTATAGATATAAGTACTCATCAAGTAAACTTGTTTCATTCCCTTTATGAGCATGCATAGGTGGTTGGAAGGTTGCATTTGCAGTCTTTTGTGTATGTAGTGTTGTGTAACGACGGTCGGACCAAGCTCCCCATCTCCAGCACGTGGCGTACGCATATGGGTTGACACACACTTTGTTGTAACAAAAGGAATCCCCAATGTTACGTGCATACCAACCCATATTTATACATCACTTCTCCAAGTTATTTAGCGATGTGGGACTTTCCAAATCCGAACCGTTGTTCCTCCATTAAACATGCGAGACAACCCTAACAGTCTCCCCCCTTGACTCACATCCCTTTGCGATAACCTTTGAGAGCACTGCCGTGTCTGCATGGCCCAGTCTGTAACCATCGGTTCCGATACCACTGTTGTGTAACGACGGTCGGACCAAGCTCCCCATCTCCAGCACGTGGCGTACGCATATGGGTTGGCACACACTTTGTTGTAACAAAAGGAATCTCCATTGTTACGTGCCTACCAACCCATATTTATACACCACTTCTCCAAGTTATTTAGCGATGTGGGACTTTCCAAATCCGAACCGTTGTTCGTCCATTAAACATGCGAGACAACCCTAACATGTAGATGTTCAAAAGCTGCTTAATGCGGCCACACGTATGCAGAAATTCACTATGTGATTGTCAGTCAATTTCCCCAATGTGTGGTTATACCATGCTTATTGCAGTCATTTCCCCCAATATGTCATTATGCTGGTGCACAATCTGGCTATGCGATTGCATAATATGGTTATGTGGTATAAAATTGAACTTGCAGATCTTAATTAATGTCAAGTTTGTCTCAAATCCTTTCTGCTGTTTGTTTAAATATTGTTGAAGTGTTATGATTAAATTTGGTCCTACGAGCATGTATAATTACCACCATTATTATTTTCGTACTATTGCTTTTTTTTTAAAAATTTCCGAGTTTTATATGATTAAAATTTAGGACAAATTTTAGTACTAGACGAAAGGGAAAAAAGCAAAAAAAAGAAAAAGAAAAAACCTATTCTAACTTAAAGCCCTGTTACAAACTTCTTACAAAAACAGGTTTGGTTTTCAGCAGGTTAGATTTTGTACTTGCGTACTTTCAAAGTGTGCAAGCACAAACCGCTTTTTTTAAAGACATATTGTGCTTGTGCACTTTCAAGTTGGGCAAACATATATTGCTAGTTTGGTCAAAATCAAACCTGTTTTTATAATAAATTTGAAATAAGGCTTGAAGCTAGAATAGTTTTTATTTATTTGTTTTTATTTGTTTTTGAAATCTAATACCAAAATGTCCAAAAATATACATAAAACGGTGTATATTTTAATTGTTTAAAGGTATATGCATATGCAACCATGTTATAGCTGCACAGATGTTATCAATTGTGTAGTCATTGGCGAAATTGACGCAGCATATTATATAACTTGAAAGTCGATTAATAAATCCCTCGAGTATTGCTTTGTAGTTTGTACGTTGCAATGTTAATTAAAATTTCTTCTTATACCGCTTTTAAGAAAGTGTGGTTGTCAACAAATGCTTTATGCTTTAAAATTGTATAATGAAATTATCTTGTGATAATATTGTAATAACTAATTTGCTACTCCCTCACAAGTGACTACCGCTAAGGGATTTTTTTTAGTGGGTCAATATAAGGACACTAATTTTGTTTATATCCCTTTTTCTACAGTTTAGTTACATGGATTATATCTTTAATTCACTTCTTTCTCTGTGGCTGCATTGCCCTGGACTGATTTCTTGCAACTTGACCTCATTGTTTTGATATCAGCATTTCAATGGTGATGGGAATGAAAATGCATCTGAAGCAGTGGCGAAGATTGAAGAACCTATTCATTCAGCAGAGGAGAAAGAAGGTGAAAATAAAAAAGGAGATCTAATAAATAGCAGTTCTGATATCAACAAGAACTCAGAAGAATCTGAAATGAGTCATGAAAGTCCCGGTCATAATAAAGAAATCAGTGAAGATGTGGTAAAGAAAGCAATCAGAAAGAGAGCAGCTTATTTTAGAGGGAACCTAGAGTATGTAATCTGTCATCCATTTTCTTAACCAACTATGTATCTAATATGAACATATAATTTTATTGTTCAACCCTACCAAAAAATTGTATTATTTTTTCTGCTATCTGACATAGTATACATTTTAAAATATTCAGCATCACATTGATGAAAGTGCGACGTCTGTTAGAGGAAGATCTAGAACTTAAGAAAGGTAGCCTTGATACTCATAAAAAGTTAATCAGCACCGAATTAGATAAAGTAAGCTCTGTGAAATTTATATAAGTTATTACCCATTGAAAACTATAGTGTACCAACTTGACATTTATGTAATAGACCTTGCAATCGTCTGGTGTTGTTGAAGATACTACTAGTACGAAGAAGAAACAGATGAAAACTTCTGATAAAAAAGTCAGTAAGAAGGTAAATAAGGATTCGGACTCAAACTCTGATGAAGAACAGGGTGAGGATGAAGATGACGAGGCAGTGAAAAGAACCAAAAAGCGACCTGCTCAAAAAATTAAAAATGACACAAAAGCTTCAAAAAAACAGAAAGTATCAGTTGAAAAGAAGAAGACGCCTTTAAAGAAACAACCAGCAGAAGAAGACTCGGATGGAAGTGACCACGAAAAAACAAAAGTAGTAGCCAAGGTCGACTATATGCCTTTTCTGTAGTTTTGTCACATATATGCTAATAGATACAATTTCGTTGAGTTGATATTTTTGAAAACAGAAGCAAAATGAGAAGCCAACGCCAGCATATGGGAAAAAAGTGGAGCGCTTAAGATCAATTATCAAAGCTTGTGGATTAGGGTATTCTCTTCTTCTACCAACTACAATTTTAATGTATCGTGGTCATTTTTAATTTTTTTTTTAAATAGTATACCTCCAGCAGTATATAAAAGGGCTAAACAAGCCCCTGAAAGCGAACGTGAAGCACAACTGATAAAGGAGTTGGCGGACATTCTTCGAAAAGAGGGTTTATCAACTAATCCTTCAGAGAAAGGTAAAACTCTTATGTATTAGTATTCGTTATTCAGTGTTAACTTAATATGCAAAATTTTATCCTGTTTGAATTATCAACTCTGTTTATTTAACCCTAACTCCGTGAAAACAGATGCGCATGTCTAATCAGTTTACCTATTTACTGTCAGTAAGTATGCACATTACACGTGCTTACTAAGGTTTATCCAATGATAACTTGATCAAATGATCTCTTGCATGAGATGGGACACCTCAATTGTTCATCTAGTTATACTCTGAAATCATCATGTGAAGATGATTTCAAGTATATTTTATTGCTTCTATGCAAAAAAAAAAAAAAAAAATTATGAACACAAGAGCATTGATAATTTACTTTGCCATTCTTACTTGGTAATTGTGACATTGGATATTGTGATAATTGGTTTAGGCATTTGTTACAAGTTGCATCCAAATTAAACAAGTTGAGTACAAAGGCTTGAATCTTAACTAATTGTGCAAACCTACTTTAAATTTTAGCGTTACTATAGTTCCACTTCTTTCTCTTAGTCTGTTTGCGTGTGCTGGGTTTCTTGCAAGGTAATGCTGCAATTTTCTATTTTTTTGGGAAGTAGCAATATTATTTGATATTTATTAAAGAATCTTGTACTTTTTGATTGTAGCACAAAGTTCTTACTTAATACATTTTTCATTGCTGGTTTTAAATGTAGTGTTTTTTGTTGTTGAAAATGCTTCTTGTTCTTTTACACTCTTCAGTCTAATTGTAGAAGCATTCAGTATAATCCATATGCTAGTTTCCCATCAATGTTGCTAGTGTAAAAGCAAGCTTTAGCGTCATTGTCCATCTTTTTCAACTTGAACTTGTTGTAAGTATATAATATATTTTCTGGTTTCTTTGAGGAATTGCTCTTTAGCTTATTCTGGTCTGTGATTCTTGGGTGTAAGTGTAATTGGTGATTCATATTAGCATTGCTATGTGATAATATAAAAGTACCAAGTTTTCACATGAACAATACTTAGCACTTGTTTTATATTCAGAAATTCAAGAGGTGAAAAAGAGAAAACAAAGGGCAAAGGATCTTGAAGGCATTGACATGAGCAATATTGTTTCTAGCTCTCGAAGGAGATCGTCTAGTTATATGCCTATTCCACCTCCAAAGATAGAAGATTCAGAAAGTGACGAGGAAGGTGAAGGAGAAGAAGAAGAAGACGATGAAAATGAAGAAGACAGTGAGGTTCGTGTTAGTGATGCTGAAGACAGTGAAGGTGGCGCTAGTGACGCTGAAGACTCAAATCCAGGATCTGGAGGTAATTACTGTCCATGTAGTGTTACTCTGTAATTTTTAATGTTTGTTTTGATATATATGTTTCTTACGCCCTTACATACCTAGTATGAATTCCATACCTGAACAATAATGTATTGAGTACAAAAAAAAGGCTAATTTTGAAAACAAGCAAAATAACTTTCATAAATCAGAACTCTTTGAATGTTTTAAGTAGAAATGTATAAATTATACCGTTTTCATAAATCAAAAGATATTACATTTTGTTGAGGAAATGTATTAAATGGAGGAAATAATGTTGCACGATATTAATTTCATTGGTTGAAAAATAGAACTTGCAACCAACTTATAAGGGAAAGTACAAAAAAAAGGTAATGTCATTATACCAACAAAGGAACATGGGTTGATTTTTCTTATAATATAATTTATTTCAAACAAATAAATATATTTATGAATAAAAATGACAGTCGGTGCATTATTTATAATTTTTTGTGTATACATGCTAATAGCTGATGATGAAAGTTATCTGATATTATTTTATCTGAATAATGCAGATGAGGCGGAAGATGAAAGTGATTGATGCTTTTTATATTATTATTAGTTAGTAACAAAACAAAACAAAAGGAAGTTGTTTTTTAATATTATTATTAGTTTCTGATTTTCAGGGTAGGGGGACTACTGTTTGTTACCTCTCTGTATGAGTATCTCATTAGATTTGTAATAATAGATACAATTTCGTTTGAGTACCTTTGACTTATGGTTTTGATTACGTTGTGGATCTGATTGGTATTAGTTTTATATGAAGGAAGAGACACTATTATGATTTATATTTTATTCTGCAATGTTTTTGAGATTTGAAAATAGTAGTTATCTTTGTATGTACTTTCTAATTGCTCAATGATATAAATGTGGTTCATATTCCTTGTACAACCAACGTTTATAAGAGTTTGCTTTGAAATACATCAGCAGACAGCAGCCATATTTCAGTGATTTAGTCGACCTTCTTGATTATGTTTTATCAAAGATCTGTAGTGAGATTTAATTTCCCTTTTATGGAAAATATATGGCTACAATTGGAAGCTGTAGCAAGTATTTGTGTAGCTTTAACTGTTTGTGTATTTATATGTGAATAAACTTGTTTACTGTGGTTTAGGTATGCGCTTTGAATCTGCCATCCAGGGATTAACATCAGCCTTTCGTTGGTGTCTAATGTATATAAAATAATGTAGCAAGTCCTTCATGTTTTATATATACGCTACACCAACGAGGATGAGAAGAAATAACACCCTGAAAAAGTATGGGTAAGACAAAAAAGGTCATCTATTTTATTTGTTGAAGAAAGATAACTTCTGACACAACTCTAGCATGTTATTTGTCAATAGTGAAGTGCTCGGTTGCACTTTCTTTAAAATATAATTCACACTGGAAGGGAAAGGTTTCTTTCACATCGTGTGAATTATGGAGAAATAATTTGTTTTGCCATGAGATATTCATCCTTCTCTTTCATAAATAGATGGTCTTCAACTGAGTTTTGTTTGTTAAACTCAATGTTTTTAGAGCCCAACAAGGGTATGTTTTGAGTATTACAACGCTGCCGGCTGCTGCCTATTACACAGTTCATGTTTGCGTGGCGTTCAATGCGTTAGATGCTTCTGATATGTCAAAGCTACTGCCCACTCATTTGGTCCATTGGGACAAATTGTTGAAAATGATCCATTGACGTTAGACGCGTCCGATGTCAAATGTAACTATCAACGACTAATTCCAGTTCATATATAAACCAGCCCATCTTAAACATTCTTTACCGGCCATTTTCTTCATTTTCTACTCTATCTTCAACTTTCCAACTCAAACAAGCAATCAATGGCTGAATCCTTCGATGAATCTACCTATTTAGATTCCGATGCTGAAGATTTGACAAATATACATGTTATTATGAGAATTATGGCACTACAAAAAACGTTAATTGTAACGACCCTAGATTTTAATTAAATTTAAATTGATAATTAAATGAATTTTTTTAATAAAAATTGTAAAATTTAATTATAAATGGAAGCGAGTTTCCCTGATTCAAATAAATTCTATATTAAATCATTTAAATTTAAATATTGTATATATATATGTATATATTGGATTTGAAAATAAAATCTTAAATCAATGATTTTGAAAAATAAATAATATATGTATACTTTGGACACAAGTATGAAAATAAGTAAATAAATAATAAATGTTTAAGTTAGAAAATATATATATATATATATACAAGATAACCATAAAGTAAATAAATTTGGAAAAATTTAACAATAAAATAAAATATGGAGATTCATCTATATTAATAAATAAATTATATAAATATATATAGTTTTATACCAATTTAAATCTTAGTTACATATTTATAAACTAGTATAAAAATAGAACAAATGGAATAAATGAAACAAAAATAATAATATAAGTAAAATAAAATTTAAATAGAAGTTACTTATATTTCAAAATACAAGGCATCAAGTATATATGTAAGCAAGAAACAAGACACATATGCAAACATCAGGACAACAAAAATATATATACAAGTGTGAAACCAAAACAAGATAGCAAACTATCTCCATGCTTTGTACAGCCGAGATAAGATGGAAACAAATAAAAAAAAAAGATAAGTGGTACAACAAATAAATGCAAGCACCTTCAACATGCCTATTTGTACACTTTCCTATATATCAGCCACTATACAAGGAAGAAAATGATCACCCTATTGTATAGAGATATGATAACACCCCTGTAACTCATTTCTTTCTATATATATCTACACCATTCCAGTTCATTTTCATTCCTTCAAACCTAAGAAAAATATAAAGAAAATATTATCTTAAAACCTAAACAAAAATTCAAATTTAAACAACAATCCAAATCAATGCAAACCAGAGGGATCAAAAAGGGTTTCAGCTTGCATTTCCAAGACTCTGTTTCAATATGAAGCTCTGTCCTTTTTTTTCAACACGGTGAGTAACATTTTTTTTAAAGATATAACTTAAGTTAATATGGAGCATGTTTTTCTCTATGATAATATGTATTTTGTATATATGTGATTGTGCAAATCTGTGTATATCTGTACCCTTTTATACTCTGTTTGACTGTTGTTTATTTTCTTTTGAGTAGATATGTAAACCAACCCTCATCACTTGATCTAATAATTGTTTAAACTTAGGATGTAAACAAATGTTGTTTGTTTGGTTATAATCTAGGTGTTAAAAATTTATTAAAGTTGAAACTACCTGTATTTGTCTCTGGAAACCAAGAAAGTTAAGTACAACTTCAAATAAGTTTTAAAACAAATTTCTTGTTTTAAGAATTCAGGTATGTAAAGTGAATCTACATACTTAAACATGATTTTCAAAACAAAAATCATAATTTTTAGAGAAGGGAGTGAAGAGCAGTCTGGGTTCGACTGTTTTAGGCTTTTTGAGTTGCCGTGGGTGATCTAGTCGACTGGAGTTGTCGAGTTTTGGTCTGGAGGTGGAGGAGTGATCGGAGAAGCTCGGAAAAATGGTGGAGTGGTGGTCAGACAACAGTGGCGGCGGCGGCGAAGGTTTAAAGTTTCTAAACCTAGTTTTGAGGTGCCGTAGTTTATCGTCTCGTTCGACGTCATGGTTCGATCGAGTGTCGCATGCTTTTGGGGTTTGGTAGAGGGGACATAGACGAAGGCGTGACCGGAATTTCTGATGCTCCGGTGGTTGGAGATTCGATTACGAGGCAGTGTCAGGTTATGATGTGGGGGTTCCAGACTTGGTTATTTTGGTTCCAGGTTTTGATTTTGAAACTCGATTTCGATCTCGAGTTTGGGGTGACGATCTGAGGTTTGGGATAGGATATAGAAGTGATCGCCGATGAGAGGAGCTGGTCGTGGTTGATCGGAAGTGGCGGCATCGTGGGTGCATGTGCACGGTGCACATTTGTGCTCTGGTAAAATCTGGGTTTGGCAGAGAAGTGTACTCGAGATTTCTCGAGTAGCTCTAGTGTTTTGCTCGGAGTATATTAGAATTGGACTCGAAGTAAATTGGGGTGAACTCGGGGCATGTGTTGTTTCAGGTTTTAAAATAAAAGAAAACCTGTCTGTTTTAGATTTTAAACAGGATTTAAAATTTGAAACAAGATTTTAAACAAAGTTTAAAATCAAAGTTTAAAATATGGATTCAAATTAACTTTTGGATCCTAGTCTTAAAATAATTAAGTTTTAAAAATTTAAATTGTTTAAAACAAGTTTCAATGTTTAAAGTATGTTTTAAAATGAAATAGTTTTTCAATAAAATGTTTAAACTTATTTATATAAAATTCTTTATAAAAATTCCCTATAACATTTGATTTAAGAGGTTTATAGAATTGATGTAATTTGGTTAATGTTAAATTTGTATTCATTTTAAATCTTAAATTTAAAATGAAATGTTGTTTTTAATTAACCTTAACTTTTGGAACTAACTTATGTGTTAATTATGATTAATTATGAAGCTTATAAATTTAAGATTTTAATGATAATTGAGTGATTAGTTAAGATAAATGATTTATCTTTTAAAATATTTATGTGATTAAAGAATGATTTAAAGTTAATTAAATCTTAAATCAAAGCTTAATTAAATTAGTAATTGATGGTTAATTAATTGGTAAAATCAATTAAGGGATGATTATTAAGTAAGATAATTAATTAAGGAATTATAAATTTATAAAGGTGATTAAGGAATGATAATTTATTGAGGAATAATTAATTAAAGTAATTTATTAAAGATAATTAATTAAATGGTGAATTAAATAATTAAAGGTTAATTATTTAATAATTTAAAGGTTAATTAATTTATTATTAATGGTTAATTAATAAATGATTAAAGAATAATTAAATCAAAATGATTTGTAATTAATGATTAATTAACCAGGATTAGTAATTTATTCATAGAAATTAATCTGATTTAAATCAATCAGATAATTAAATTGATCCTACCTACGGATGTTTGGATTTTATTGGATGGATAAATTGTTTGATATTCCTGATATATGATGCTTTGTGATATACCCTGATTTATGTTGGGATCTGTAATTTACTTATCTGTGATATATATCTATGATCTGTGAATGAACGATAAGCGTGATAGTTAATACCGCTTATCAACTATATTTCTGTATTCTGATCTGTGATGATTGAATGATGTTGCACTACTGTGTAAAACCCCTGGACCACACCATACACACACAAATATGGGCTTCACGGGGAAATCGATTAAGTCACAGATTTTTGAAATAGTTTAAAAGTTGAATATTTAAATTCAAATGTTTTGGAAATGGATTGGGTTTAAAGTGAAAAGCTTTTGA
Source organism: Allium fistulosum (assembly GCA_030737815.1). Lineage (NCBI taxonomy): Eukaryota > Viridiplantae > Streptophyta > Magnoliopsida > Asparagales > Amaryllidaceae > Allium > Allium fistulosum. The sequence continues at coordinate 77,183,307 of CM060903.1, forward strand.
AATGGAATTTCAAAGATGAAATTTATTTTGAGTAACTTGATTGAGTTTGAAATTTAAATAATTTGATTTAAATTTGAATTCAATATTTGAAATTGAATTCTATGATTCGAAACTAGGGATTAAAGATGTTATACGAGTTATATAAGGGTTAAACTATTTTAAAAGTATTGATTTGGGAATTTGAATTTAAATTCAAAGGCTTTAACTCGAGCAAATATAATTGGATTTTTCTGAAATGAAAACTACCTGTTTTCAAATAATAAAAGCTTTCATATAAGAAGTGAACTTCCAAATTGTGTTAAAAGGAATTTTAAGATTTAAATGAAAATGATTTCCAAAGTTATGGAAATGGTTTGAAAGCTATAAGTTAAATCTTTAATCTAAAGATTTAACGAGTCAATCCAATTAGAATGGAAATTGTTTTGAAATCTATGAATAGATCATTATGAAACGAAGTAAACTTTGTGAAATGAATCTTTTCGTTTAAAAGATTTAAGAATGGTAATTTGTTTAAACCATTTAAAAGAAAGGTTTGGGTAATAAGTTGTGACTTAATTGAAATCCCATATCCATATGTTTTAAATATTTCGCTCACTATTCGGGTTAACCGGGAAAGGACCCTTGGGTCGTATAACCCATTCCGAATGATGATACGTCGTATATGGATAGCATTTGAAGACCGGTGGTGAAGACCGGATATTTTCGAAAACAAAAGGACAACTCGTCGAATGTCTTTGCATCGACTGGTCCCCGGTATAGAGACTCCATATGTGATGGGAAGTCCGAACGTGATTAGAAATTATCCGGATTTGCAAGGACTTCTTTTGAAGTGCCTTCGGTTCTGTTCGAACCTAGAATAGACTTGTATGGATTGTATGTCTGACATTACATTTTGAGATATAAAGCCGATTTCTTTCAAATACATTTCTATTGGTGGCGGAGAATTTATTCTCTTAGCTTAACACCCTTCTCTGAGACGTACGAGCTCAGAGGTTATGTAGTTGAAGGTTATCAGCGATATATTCCCAATTTTGTAATGTGACATGCTGAGTGTTGCTGTGTGATGATCATTGTTTGATCATTTGTGATATGATCATTTGTTTGATCATTTATCTTTGTGATCATTACTTTGATCATCTGTTGATCCAAAGCATAGCTTTGTGAAAAGCGTGGCATTGTGGACGAGACTTCGTCGAACCTCACACCCCGGAATGGTCAAAACAGGAAAGATGCGGCAAGGTTATTGGGGGTAGCGCCCCTTAGGGTATGTTCATTTCCTTCTGGATAGAAGTGGTATCATGGTATGGAGCCCAGATACTTAACTTATGTGGATGTCGCAAGTATATATATGTCTTACTTTGTGATTTGTTGCTGGGGCCCCGGTTAAAGGTTGGTTACAACTGGGAGATGGCATACTCGTGTCAGTAGTTACCCAGTTAGGGGTAACCCAGCCTTGTATTGGCAGAGATCCGGTTAGGTTCTCGGGACGTCCTTCCAGAGGCGTTTCCATGTGGCAATGGGAAGTTCCTTGGCCTGACCATTTGTTGGAAATCCAAAGAAACAATACGAGCCCTTTACAATTTCAATTGTATAACCTGTCTCCTCAGGAGGCAGCTATAGCAGGCATAATATAATGATACCTATGCTGGCTAAGATTTATATTCTACTTTCGAAATGTTTTCCATTATGCACTAATAATAATATCAAAAACAATTTGATTTGATTTTGCGCAGTAAGCATCTTTGACTAACATAAGAAGAAATCTCCTCCAAGTCTGCGTTTGCATTGTGTGTGTGGTGGGAGGTCTTATGGTAGTTTCATTTTCTAAAAGCATTGCGAATTGACTTTATAATTCTCTTGCTATTTGTTTTTTTAAAGATAAACTGTTTTTGTTGCTCACACCAGTCCCATGACTGATCCGGAGTTTATTGTTTCTTTCCTAAACTCTGGGTGCTCAAAATTTTCTACACGGGCAGTCTAGAGTTGGGTTTTTCAAATAGTCAGGTTCAGTAAATTATCTGGAGCTAGTTCAGTCTTTGGATATGGACTGCACTTGCTTATCTTTGTACCTCGTTATTGGGAGTTCGAGCTATTTCTGGATTGGTGCTTTGGAGATGGAGATTATCCGCTGTTGGTGTTATCGTTTTCTTTTCTGCTGCTATTTGTTGTATCATACCTCTGATGTATATTGATATTATCACTCTGTTGTATCAGATATTGTATCAGATATTGTATATCAATGTATTATTCTTTTTCTTCCGCTGTGTTGTTTACTTAATTGTGTTATAAGCTCCGGCGACTCGGATTTGAACGGTCGAATCTATGGCATTCGAGTACGATGTAAAGTATGGATGTCGATTTTCGAACGCGAAAATCCATATCGTTACATTTGGTATCAGAGCTAAGGTTGAACTTTAGCTCAGGAGTATAACACGTTAAGTAGCTCATTAGAGACAGAGTGAAGTAAACTCTAGAATGAGTATATCCCTAAGATATCAGTTTGAACGCCTCAGTAAATTCTCTTACTATCCACTGATAGTGAGTATGAGTGCAAGAAGAGGACGAGATAGGGGACATGGGAATATGACTATAATTGGTCAATACCCTGCAACAGTGGAAACAACTTTTTTTTATCAATCTCCTTTGATTCGATTCCAAATTCTTTTCATTACTTCGTATCAGCTACAAGAAGAAGTTTCGGTGCGATGATGGCCTACGAATCGTTGTAGAAAAACCTTACTACGTATCTTCATTGGTTTTTTATCAGTTTTGATTTAAACTTTAATGAATTGGAAAATTTGGAATTGAAAATTTAAATAAATTTAAATTTTAAATTGAGTTAAATTGATTATCAGAATATGAAGGATAAACCGAACTGAATTGATAAAACGATTTCGATCATAAACCAAATTTAAAATTTGAAATTTTATATCGAAGTCCGAAGAGGGGCAAATTGGTATATATTCTGAGATATTCCGACTTGAATTTGGAATCCATAACGTGTGTTTGAGGAATTATAGGAGATCGAATCTGTCTATCTCTGTGTTGTTTTTGTGACTGCGAATTTCGAGGACGAAATTCTTTTAAGGGGGGAAGTTTGTAACGACCCTAGATTTTAATTAAATTTAAATTGATAATTAAATGAATTTTTTTAATAAAAATTGTAAAATTTAATTATAAATGGAAGCGAGTTTCCCCAATTCAAATAAATTCTATATTAAATCATTTAAATTTAAATATTGTATATATATATATGTATATATTGGATTTGAAAATAAAATCTTAAATCAATGATTTTGAAAAATAAATAATATATGTATACTTTGGACACAAGTATGAAAATAAGTAAATAAATAATAAATGTTTAAGTTAGAAAAAATATATATATATATACAAGATAACCATAAAGTAAATAAATTTGGAAAAATTTAACAATAAAATAAAATATGGAGATTCATCTATATTAATAAATAAATTATATAAATATATATAGTTTTATACCAATTTAAATCTTAGTTACATATTTATAAACTAGTATAAAAATAGAACAAATGGAATAAATGAAACAAAAATAATAATATAAGTAAAATAAAATTTAAATAGAAGTTACTTATATTTCAAAATACAAGGCATCAAGTATATATGTAAGCAAGAAACAAGACACATATGCAAACATCAAGACAGCAAAAATATATATACAAGTGTGAAACCAAAACAAGATAGCAAACTATCTCCATGCTTTGTACAGCCGAGATAAGATGGAAACAAAAAAAAGATAAGTGGTACAACAAATAAATGCAAGCACCTTCAGCATGCCTATTTGTACACTTTCCTATATATCAGCCACTATACAAGGAAGAAAATGATCACCCTATTGTATAGAGACATGATAACACCATGTAACTCATTTCTTTCTATATATCTACACCATTCCAGTTCATTTTCGTTCCTTCAAACCCAAGAAAAATATAAAGAAAATATTATCTTAAAACCTAAACAAAGATTCAAATTTAAACAACAATCCAAATCAATGCAAACCAGAGGGATCAAAAAGGGTTTCAGCTTGCATTTCCAAGACTCTGTTTCAATATGAAGCTCTGTCCTTTTTTTTTCAACACGGTGAGTAACATTTTTTTTAAAGATATAACTTAAGTTAATATGGAGCATGTTTTTCTCTGTGATAATATGTATTTTGTATATATGTGATGTGCAAATCTGTGTATATCTGTACCCTTTTATACTCTGTTTGACTGCAGTTTATTTTCTTTTGAGTAGATATGTAAATCAACCCTCATCACTTGATCTAATAATTGTTTAAACTTAGGATGTAAACAAATGTTGTTTGTTTGGTTATAATCTAGGTGTTAAAAATTTATTAAAGTTGAAACTACCTGTATTTGTCTCTGGAAACCAAGAAAGTTAAGTACAACTTCAAATAAGTTTTAAAACAAATTTCTTGTTTTAAGAATTCAGGTATGTAAAGTGAATCTACATACTTAAACATGATTTTCAAAACAAAAATCATAATTTTTAGAGAAGGGAGTGAAGAGCAGTCTGGGTTCGACTGTTTTAGGCTTTTTGAGTTGCCGTGGGTGATCTAGTCGACTGGAGTTGTCGAGTTTTGGTCTGGAGGTGGAGGAGTGATCGGAGAAGCTCGGAAAAATGGTGGAGTGGTGGTCAGACAACAGTGGCGGCGGCGACGAAGGTTTAAAGTTTCTAAACCTAGTTTTGAGGTGCCGTAGTTTATCGTCTCGTTCGACGTCATGGTTCGATCGAGTGTCGCATGCTTTTGGGGTTTGGTAGAGGGGACATAGACGAAGGCGTGACCGGAATTTCTGATGCTCCGGTGGTTGGAGATTCGATTACGAGGCAGTGTCAGGTTATGATGTGGGGGTTCCAGACTTGGTTATTTTGGTTCCAGGTTTTGATTTTGAAACTCGATTTCGATCTCGAGTTTGGGGTGACGATCAGAGGTTTGGGATAGGATGTAGAAGTGATCGCCGATGAGAGGAGCTGGTCGTGGTTGATCGGAATTGGCGGCATCGTGGGTGCATGTGCACGGTGCACATTTGTTCTCTGGTAAAATCTGGGTTTGGCAGAGAAGTGTACTCGAGATTTCTCGAGTAGCTCTAGCGTTTTGCTCGGAGTATATTAGAATTGGACTCGAAGTAAATTGGGGTGAACTCGGGTCATGTGTTGCTTCAGGTTTTAAAATAAAAGAAAACCTGTCTTTTTTAGATTTTAAACATGATTTAAAATTTGAAACAAGATTTTAAACAAAGTTTAAAATCAAAGTTTAAAATATGGATTCAAATTAACTTTTGGATCCTAGTCTTAAAATAATTAAGTTTTAAAAATTTAAATTGTTTAAAACAAGTTTCAATGTTTAAAGTATGTTTTAAAATGAAATAGTTTTTCAATAAAATGTTTAAACTTATTTATATAAAATTCTTTATAAAAATTCCCTATAACATTTGATTTAAGAGGTTTATAGAATTGATGTAATTTGGTTAATGTTAAATTTGTATTCATTTTAAATCTTAAATTTAAAATGAAATGTTGTTTTTAATTAACCTTAACTTTTGGAACTAACTTATGTGTTAATTATGATTAATTATGAAGCTTATAAATTTAAGATTTTAATGATAATTGAGTGATTAGTTAAGATAAATGATTTATCTTTTAAAATATTTATGCGATTAAAGAATGATTTAAAGTTAATTAAATCTTAAATCAAAGCTTAATTAAATTAGTAATTGATGGTTAATTAATTGGTAAAATCAATTAAGGGATGATTATTAAGTAAGATAATTAATTAAGGAATTATAAATTTATAAAGGTGATTAAGGAATGATAATTTATTGAGGAATAATTAATTAAAGTAATTTATTAAAGATAATTAATTAAATGGTGAATTAAATAATTAAAGGTTAATTATTTAATAATTTAAAGGTTAATTAATTTATTATTAATGGTTAATTAATAAATGATTAAAGAATAAATAAATCAAAATGATTTGTAATTAATGATTAATTAACTAGGATTAGTAATTTATTCATAGAAATTAATCTGATTTAAATCAATCAGATAATTAATTTGATCCTACCTACGGATGTTTGGATTTTATTAGATGGGTAAATTGTTTGATATTCCTGATATATGATGCTTTGTGATATACCCTGATTTATGTTGTGATCTGTAATTTACTTATCTATGATATATATCCGTGATCTGTGAATGAACGATAAGCGTGATAGTTAATACCGCTTATCAACTATATTTCTGTATTCTGATCTGTGATGATTGAATGATGTTGCACTACTGTGTAAAACCCCTGGACCACACCATACACACACAAATATGGGCTTCACGGGGAAATCGATTAAGTCACAGATTTTTGAAATAGTTTAAAAGTTGAATATTTAAATTCAAATGTTTTGGAAATGGATTGGGTTTAAAGTGAAAAGCTTTTGAAATGGAATTTCAAAGATGAAATTTATTTTGAGTAACTTGATTGAGTTTGAAATTTAAATAATTTGATTTAAATTTGAATTCAATATTTGAAATTGAATTCTATGATTCGAAACTAGGGATTAAAGATGTTATACGAGTTATATAAGGGTTAAACTATTTTAAAAGTATTGATTTGGGAATTTGAATTTAAATTCAAAGGCTTTAACTCGAGCAAATATAATTGGATTTTTCTGAAACGAAAACTACCTGTTTTCAAATAATAAAAGCTTTCATATAAGAAGTGAACTTCCAAATTGTGTTAAAAGGAATTTTAAGATTTAAATGAAAATGATTTCCAAAGTTATGGAAACGGTTTGAAAGCTATAAGTTAAATCTTTAATCTAAAGATTTAACGAGTCAATCCAATTAGAATGGAAATTGTTTTGAAATCTATGAATAGATCATTATGAAACGAAGTAAACTTTGTGAAATGAATCTTTTCGTTTAAAAGATTTAAGAATGGTAATTTGTTTAAACCATTTAAAAGAAAGGTTTGGGTAATAAGTTGTGACTTAATTGAAATCCCATATCCATATGTTTTAAATATTTCGCTCACTATTCGGGTTAACAGGGAAAGGACCCTTGGGTCGTATAACCCATTCCGAATGATGATACGTCGTATATGGATAGCATTTGAAGACCGGTGGTGAAGACCGGATATTTTCGAAAACAAAAGGACAACTCGTCGAATGTCTTTGCATCGACTGGTCCCCGGTATAAAGACTCCATATGTGATGGGAAGTCCGGACGTGATTAGAAATTATCCGGATTTGCAAGGACTTCTTTTGAAGTGCCTTCGGTTCTGTTCGAACCTAGAATAGACTTGTATGGATTGTATGTCTGACATTACATTTTGAGATATAAAGCCGATTTCTTTCAAATACATTTCTGTTGGTGGTGGAGAATTTATTCTCTTAGCTTAACACCCTTCTCTGAGACGTACGAGCTCAGAGGTTATGTAGTTGAAGGTTATCAGCGATATATTCCCAATTTTGTAATGTGACATGCTGAGTGTTGCTGTGTGATGATCATTGTTTGATCATTTATGATATGATCATTTGTTTGATCATTTATCTTTGTGATCATTACTTTGATCATCTGTTGACCCAAAGCATGGCTTTGTGAAAAGCGTAGCTTTGTGGACGAGACTTCGTCGAACCTAACACCCCGGAATGGTCAAAACAGGAAAGATGCGGCAAGGTTATTGGGGGTAGCGCCCCTTAGGGTATGTTCATTTCCTTCTAGATAGAAGTGGTATCAAGGTATGAAGCCCAGATACTTAACTTATATGGATGTCGCAAGTATATATATGTCTTACTTTGTGATTTGTTGCTGGGGCCCCGGTTAAAGGTTGGTTACAACCGGGAGATGGCATACTCGTGTCAGTAGTTACCCAGTTAGGGGTAACCCGGCCTTGTGTTGGTAGAGATCCGGTTAGGTTCTCGGGACGTCCTTCCAGAGGCGTTTCCATGTGGCAATGGGAAGTTCCTTGGCCTGACCGTTTGTTGGAAATCCAAAGAAATCATAGGAGCCCTTTACAATTTCAATTGTATAACCTGTCTCCTCAGGAGGCAGCTATAACAGGCATAATATAATGGTACCTATGCTGGCTAAGATTTATATTCTACTTTCGAAATGTTTTCCACTATGCACTAATAATAATATCAAAAACGATTTGATTTGATTTTGCGTAGTAAGCATCTTTGACTAACATAAGAAGAAATCTCCTCCAAGTCTGCGTTTGCATTGTGTGTGTGGTGGGAGGTCTTATGGTAGTTTCATTTTCTAAAAGCATTGCAAATTGACTTTAAAATTCTCTTGCTATTTGTTTTTTTAAAGATAAACTGTTTTTGTTGCTCACACCAGTCCCATGACTGATCCGGAGTTTATTGTTTCTTTCCTAAACTCTGGGTGCTCAAAATTTTCTACACGGGCAGTCTAGAGTTGGGTTTTTCAGATAGTCAGGTTCAGTAGATTATCTGGAGCTAGTTCAGTCTTTGGATATGGACTGCACTTGCTTATCTTTGTGCCTCGTTATTGGGAGTTTGAGCTATTTCTGGATTGGTGCTTTGGAGATGGAGATTATCCGCTGCTGGTGTTATCGTTTTCTTTTCTGCTGCTATTTGTTGTATCATACCTCTGATGTATATTGATATTATCACTCTGTTGTACCTGATATTGTATATCAATGTATTATTCGTTTTCTTCCGCTGTGTTGTTTACTTAATTGTGTTATAAGCTCCGGCGACTCGGATTTGAACGGTCGAATCTATGGCATTCGAGTACGATGTAAAGTATGGATGTTGATTTTCGAACGCGAAAATCCGTATCGTTACATTAATGGACCAAATTCACACTTCAATATATAAGGAAATGCACTGGGTTGACGATATGTTGTGCGTCATGTAGAACGTTGTCCAAAAAACTTTTTAATCAAAAGAATTTATTTTAGGACATTGCATGAGCGGTTGGAAAGTTACGGATTGAAACTAACATAAAAAATGTTCACTAGGAAAATGATAACCATATTTCTATATATAACTGCTTTGGCTCTTTCTATGCGATAGATTGTCGAAAGATTTCAACGTTTGAATACCATGATTTGTATTTATTTTCACAAAGTTTTGAAAATTGTTGAATTAATGTCTACGAATATTATTAGGTCGGTCAACCCTCAATTTAATAATCTCAAAATAAATTAGGAATATATATATTAGCATGAAATATGAGGAGTAGGTGCATTATCAACTTTTTCATATAATATAAAGAAAAACACATGCATTTAAACTGATAAAAGATACATGTCATATAAGGATAAAGAGTGATAATGTCATGTAACACACTAGCTACTTCCATAATCGACTATTAAAACACTTACCAACACCCGTCTAATGTCACTAATTTCGATGGTATTTTGCAGTCATTACTTTAGTCGACAGTTGTTACACTTATTCAATTTAAAGCAAGATTTTAAATTTATATTATGCCTCTCAGGGATTCATTTTTCAAATAAAATCAATTATTACATTCTCAAATTGAATACTAGGTTATAATAAACTAATAAGAAGATGCTCAGTTCACCTCGTTTAAGGCAGGTTCATTGCCTCTAACTCAAATTAGTGAGCGTCCTCACACAATTTATATAGTGCACTAAATCCTTGCTTCCTCGCTGGCTAACATCGCTTTCCATCATACATTGCTTGCCAATGAAGATAAACCTCGCTGTTGTGCTTGTACAATAGACTGTTTGACCAGTGAAAACGGGACTAAGTTTAACATGAGCATCGGTAGGATAGAATATATTTTCATGTACATATAAAAGAAGTATAACATGTGCATGTATGATGCATACGATTTTGGGTAACTATATTTTTGGTATATCAGTTGGTTATGAGTTTGTTATGATGTATGAATTGTATAGTTCTTTAATGATGAAGTATATTATGTATTTTAAGTATTTTTTGGTTTCTTACATGTAATAAAAATGTTAATACGTAGTATGTATGATTATAAAAATGATTTCAATATGAGAACGAGTTTACTATAGTTAAAGTTTCGAAACTATATACTAAATGTTATAATATATGTAAATATAAAAGTGAATATGCTTTTGTGTTTTTCTGTTTAGTCCCACATCATGGGATATGTTCAATCTCATGCTCCAAGGCCTATATATAAAGGAGCCTATGTAATGTAATTGAATTAATCAATCTCTATGTAACTGATATCAGTGTAAATAACATTCTCTCCTCTCTCTCCTATTTTCTAATGGCTTCTTATATCTTTTTAGTTTATAACACGTTATCAGCACGATCTCTACAAAAAAAAATTATAGATCTACAATTGTGAAAATCTATGAAATCAGATCTATTCTTTTTCAGATTCAATTATAGATCTCAAAACGGTAAGTCATTTTTCTGATCTGATTGATCTAATCTTTCAAATTATTTTTTCTTTTTCTTTTTTAGATCTCATTCCATTCTAGATCTACTTCTTCAGATCTGAATCTATTGTCTTATCTTTAGATTTTATTATATTAGTCTTATAATTTTAGATCTTATATAGATCTAAACTTTGAGATCTCATTCTTATTTTGTTAGTTATTATATTTCAGATCTAATTTTTTTTTTGCTATTTTTCTGATCTTATTACATTGTAGATCTCAATATCATGCTTATTTTTATGTTTTTGAGTTCATTTATTTTGGAAAGTAAGTTTGAACTTTACAAAATTTGATATTGTTGATTCAAGCAAATTTATTGAATTTGATTGTATTTAGTTTGTACATGGATTTGGGAAATCAAACATGGTTGGTAAATGGAGTTTTCAATTTGAAAACCTTTTGATTTGATTTAGATTTGAATGAAGGCTTTGAAAATTATTTTGATATATGATTTATATTTCCAGAAGAAATATTATATTGTTTCTTAGAGAAACAGATATAAAGATAATACGTATCTAGAAGATCGTATTAAGTTTAGATCTAATATTGATTTTGATTTAGCACATCTGAAGTGAATGGAAGCATTAATAAAAGCTTACATGATAAGCTTAATATCTTCCAATATTTTCTTAAAAAAAGGAAAAGGAAATAAGAATTGAGAACCTGAAGTTTCTATAATGATAAAAGGTTGAGTTTTCATAAATCAATGAATTATAAGTTTTCTCAAAATAAAGAACCAGAAGTTCTAACTTAAAAAAAAAGAGAATCATAAAATTTAATCGTCAAATGGAAATAGGTTTTGACAACAACCTGAAGTTGTGCAAAGAAATTATTTTAATAGAAGTTGTATAACTCAAAGTCCAAGACCTAAAGTCTAGAATTATGAAAAGACTTTCTAATAAAGTTTACAAGTTCGAATTATTATCAGTATTTTTTTTAATTTATCAAAATGTACAAGCTTCCAAAAAAAAGGAGAAGTTTACACAAAATTTGAGAACCTGAAGTTCATAACAAATTAATGAACTTGAAGTTCATGAATTAGAACCCCGAAGCTCTATTGAAATTATGTAAAATGATAAGGTTGTACTTCTTGAAGAAGTTAAAGGAAGTTAATAAATCATCATATGAGATAATGATGCTGCATTCAAGAGATTACAAAAATCTCCAAATGGATTATACCTTACCTTATATCTTCACATTTACATTATATTAACCAAATATCCTGAAGATATTATGTTATATGATATTTCAAACATCACCGGATTGAATAAGTAACTATTAATTTAGTCTTGGAAAGGGACGTTTATTATTTGGTATGAATAGATAATTCATATGCCATACTATTTATATACACGAATATGTGTGTGTGTATATTAATCTCTTGAAGAGATGTTTTAGAGATTTATTTATATTTATATTGGAAAATCCAACATCCCAGAAAAGATGTTATTGGAATTTTATTTTAGTTACACTGCAATTCATTAAAAAGAAACACTATATTTCCTAAAGGAATATCATATAAAAGTTTCGAAGTAATAACAATAATTTATCCCTAATAAAAAAATGGGAATTGTATACTAATATTACACTCCAGAAGTAGTGGTTTTATCTTCACATCTTACTTTCATTTGCTGCATCTAATTTTGTTACTGTATTTAAAGTTTGATATGTCATTTCAAAGATAGTTACAACAAAAATCTCCAATAGGGATGTTTTATGTTATTGTAAAGGTAGTAATTATGTAATTTTTACAAAAGAAATATTGTACATTGATATGGCATTCCAATAGTGCATATATATCTCTAGAAGAGATAAATTCACTCCAGAAGTGGTGATAATAAAATATTACTAAAAGAGACTAATAAATTAGGAAATGATAATATATCTCTAGAAGAGATTTGTTTATATATTTGGTAATTTTATTAAACCAAATAAATGCATAGAAATTTGATTATGAAAGGTCCTAATTTAGTTTAGATTAGATCCTAAAAGATTAAGAGCTATGCAGCGTGTATCATATATTTCATTATAATTATATCAAACCTCCTAAATAGGTAAGAAATTAAATTATTTCTAGAATATATTGTTCTTTGTTCATATGTCTAATTATATCATAAAGGTCATGTTCCTAGTTATTATTTCATAAGAAATATTACACGCATAATCATTTTTTGAAGAAATATCCGTAAATATTCTCCTGAAGAGATGGTATATATTTCATATCATAATTTTCATGCAAGTTATACATACGGTCTTTAGGAGATCTGTATCCGTAACATTCCAAGTATCCAGAAGATACTCTTATTATTATTTTTGCTGTAATTTTTTTTCCAGAACTCTCAAAAGAGATGTGTAGAAATGTCTATATGCAATTATAAATTATTCTTTGATAAGTAATCATAATTAATGTTTAAAACTGATATTTGAGATATAATTAAGGAATAAACTTAACAACTTGAAGTTGTGTGTATATTTTGTTCGAACCAGAAGTTCGATATGGTTCCAAACCAAATGTTTTGAATATTATCATGCGGTTTTGACGGATTCACATTGACATTGATTTATAAAATGAAATTAATAGTTTGGATCATTGTAATAGTTTGTTCTAAAAAAAATCACTACTTCAAATGAGAAAGAATATGAAAATTTATAATATATGTGTAATACGTGGACGCACGTATACATCCATATATGTAAATATTTAGCTAACAACCTGAAGTTTGTTATAAGCCCATCTTATAGATTATGCATAGATATTATTTAGTGATTTAAAATTCAATCAACATAAATGTTGAATGACCTGAGGTCATGTATGTATTCAAATGATCTACACAATAAGTAAATTCCTCTAATTGGCTAAATCAAAAAATGAGAACAAACTCTAATAAGAAATATCAATTGAATGCATTTTATCAACTGGTAAAAGAATTATCCTCCTATTATTAATATGCATGGTGTATTTGCTAGTAGCAATATCATAATGGATCAAAATGAGAATCCAAAGATGATCATTATTTATTGTGATAATGTTTGTCAACATTGAGGGGGAGGATAAAGAGATACAAGCTCATTTTGATCATCAGTATTAAATATTTGTTAAAATATACAATGATGCAAAATATTAAGCAACTTGAATAAATTATCAATAATATCCCTAGTAGACTTTCTCCAATATAGATTTGAATCCCTGAAGGATCAAAATGTATAAACCACATCTGAAATGTGGTTCAAAAGTCAGTTCAAAATATTTTTGGAGTAAGTAATAAAGATGCCAAATAAAGGAGGTGAGTGTTCTTGAAGAAACACTTAAGGGTGCACTGTAAGAGATCCATGACATGATTGTCAAATAACCCTAGAAGTGGTTTAGGTACCTAAAATATGATAAATAAAGAGATCTCAATAAATCATATCTAGAACTGACAATAAATAATCATTGATTATAAATTTATAAATAATAAAGCGCATATGTTTATAAATGGATTAAAGATCCTGAATTAGAGAAAAACATGATTGGCCATCATGAAATTCTCCTAAATAAGAAATGTGGACCTGTAGTCAACAAAATAAAATTAGAAACATGTATATAAAGTGGCAAAAGCACACTAAAATTGTTAAAGCATATATAGTATCAACAACAGGTTGAGTGTCATGGGCATGTTGTTTTTAGAGATAATTGAATTAATTGAAGAAGTGAAAGTGTTTGAAACATTTAAAATACCCTGAAGGTATAAATATTGTTTAAATCATAATAAACAATGAAAGCATACAAATTCCTGAAGAATATAAATAACTTTGGTGGTTATAAATAAGGTAAAAAACAAGGAGCGTAGATTACAACTTCTTTTAAGTATTGTTGTAATGAAAATCTTGATATAATTCATGATGAGTAGATTACTTCCTATTTTTAAGTATTGTTGTAATGCAACTCTTAATATCCATTGAAGTGATAGTTGCGATATGCAAATACTTATTAAAGTATACAAATTCCTGAAGAATATATATAACTTTTGTAGTTATAAAGAATGCAAAAGACATGAAGTGTAGATTACAACCTTCTTCTAAGCATTGTTGTAATGAAAATCTTGATACACTTCAAGATGAGTAGATTACTTCCTGCTTTTTAGTAATGTTGTAATGAAATTTTCAATATTCATGAAAGATGTATAATTGCAATACGCAAAACTGATTTGAAGCACAAAAATGAAAGCACATGAAGTGTTTTTCATAAAAGTAGCATGCAAAATGCATAAAATGCAAACCATATTTGAAAGAAACAATCTTAGAAAATTTCATTGTATCGAAGGAAACTATTAATAAATTGTATTATTAATGAGATTCATATTTATGGATCCCGAAGTATCTATAACTAATTTGAGTTATCGAAAGACGAATACGAATTCAGAGGAAAATTTTAAATCAGGGGGAGCATCCATAAGTATTTTATAATGCACTCTTTTTCCTTAACTAAGATTTTTCCCACTGGGTTTTTATTAGTAAGGTTTTAATAAGGCATTATCTTGATTCAGAAGTATCAACTCCATAGTAACATTTGAAAATAAGTTATAATGTACTCTTTTTCTTTATTTAAGATTTTTCCCACTGGGTTTTGCTTACTAAGGTTTTAACGAGGCATTATCTTGATCTAGAAGAATCAAATGTCTTTTCAAGAAATAACATCTCAAATATGTTATTTAAGTTAAATTGTATTTTTATCCTTGACTAAGATTTTTCCCGTAAGGTTTTTCTTAGTAAGGTTTTAACGAGGCATTAGTTTGATCCAGAAGTATCAAGCTTCATTTGAAGAAATACGAAAATAAAATATGTCATTGTACTCTTTTTCCTTCACTAAGATTTTTCCCATTGGGTTTTTCTTAGTAAGGTTTTAACGAGGCATTATTTTGATCCCGAAGTATCAAACTCTTTGAAAGGAATATCATTGTATGATATCTATGATTTCAAGTTGCACTCTTTTCCTCGTTCAAGGTTTTTCCATTAGGTTTTCCTAACAGAGTTTTTTTAATGAGGCAACATACAATATTCATAACGACTGAATGGATGTATGAAAGCAAGAAAATTATGAGGGGGAGCAATTGTCATGGACGTTTCAAAAGGAACAATTTCTAGCTACCATATGAACATTCAAGATTTTAAAGGCGCATATTCAAGGGGGAGTGTTATAATATATGTAAATATAAAAGTGAATATGCTTTTGTGTTTTTCTATTTAGTCCCACATCATGGGATATGTTCAATCTCATGCTCCAAGGCCTATATATAAAGGAGCCTATGTAATGTAATTGAATTAATCAATCTCTATGTAACTGATATCAGTGTGAATAACATTCTCTCCTCTCTCCCCTATTTTCTAATGGCTTCTTACATCTTTTTAGTTTATAACACTAAAGTATTGATTTTAATGTAATCAAAAGTATCATTAAGATACACAATTATAATGATTTATGGAAAAATATTATAATTATAGTAAATAAATGTTTTAAAGTATATGTATACGTATATGGAAAAATATTATAGTTATAGTAAATAAATGTTTTAAAGTATATGTTTATGTATGTATTATTTTCATAATAGGTACATGAAAGTTATTGTAATGCTATATGGAAGCTTGCTTGCACGTATCAAAACGGTATGCTTGCCAGGAGAAAAAATGGCAATAAAAAGGTATGTACGATGATTATTATATGATTTGGTATCAATTAGTGAATATATTATTTGGGTATGATATTTTGATATTTTGGAAAGCGCAGGAAGGCACATTGTACAAAGGAGATGTTGGATTTTTAGGAAACGTCACAACATATGAATTGTTGAACCAAGCTATATATTGGATTGTATATAAGCGTATGTGTAATAATATGCTACAAGTAAATTAATACTTATAAGTTGTAATATATTATTATAATATATGTTTTGTAATCAGGAAAATGGGCCGCCGAAGGAAGTTTTTACTTCTTTTTTTGGGCCTACGGACGTAAATTATTATTTTCTGTTTGAAGGATGCGGGCTTTATTTTTCGTTCTAAGGACAAACTTAAGTAAAATTTAAATTTGCTTCTTAATTTCTTCTTGATCTTCATTCTGATATTACTGATCTTAGTTCATCGATCTTCTCGATTCAAGGACGCGTGTTTCTTTATTTTTGTATTCGATCTTCTCGATTGTCTATCAATCTTCATTGTGTTTCTTTATCGTCGATCTTCATTATGCTCTGGATCTTTATCAAACAATTTCCTTACATTCAGGTATATTGCTCTTATTTATTTCGATCTTCTTCTTATCTTCCTCTGATATAATATCATTCGATTATTAAGTATATTTTTGTTTTTCTAGGTTGCACAGTTTGTCTTCTTCCAGATTTCGGTACCTATTTTAGATTTGTTTCAATGGAAAAGTAAGATTTTATTATGTACTGTTATGTTTCTTCAGCACAGTTTATTGTTCTACAATTTTACTGTTCATCTATCATTCTAGTGAATTTTATATTTAGTTTGTTGCGTTATGCTATGTTTATATAGCATTCTTTGTTGTTGTATTCATAATTTGTTTTAATTTGATTGTGCTATGTCCATTTATCATCTGCTTTTTAATTAATTTATATTTCTTTCATTTAGCACTTAATTTGATTTTAATTTGTTATGCTCTGTTAATTTAGCATTTTCTGTTGTTGCTGTATTCATAAGATTAAGTAAGTTTGTTATTGGTTTTCTAATTTCTTTTGCAGTACTGATATCTACAATGATGAAACAAATAGTCTGCTAGTTATTTTTGAACATAATGAGAATTGTTATTCTACTCGACTTACCACATGCTCTTCTTTGTTTGGTGTTAAGACTGAAATTTGTGAAGTTTGGCCACATCTTAGTCCATTTTCTACTGAGATATCTTATGTTCTTGAGAATAAGAATATAATCATTGATACTGATTCAGATTTGATTAGTATTCTGTGTTTTCTAATTTTCAAGAAGAGTGAATATTTTAAGTTTACTGTTAAGGAAAATATTTGTACGATGGAAGCTGATATTGCTGGCTGTGGTTTAGGCTATGAAAGTGTTCAAAGCACTTCAATTGGTAGTAATTCTTGTACAAATAGTGATTCACATACTGGTTCTTCTTATTATTTGAAAGATATGTTGAAGAAAGGTTCTCAAAAAACTATTGTGGATTTTCTTGGTTTTAGTTTTAATGGAGCTGAGGATTTTCGGGGGTTTTTAATGGCATATCAAATAAAAAATGGTTATGATTTTATTTTTGTAAGAAATTCTCCTGATAGAATTTCGGTTAATTGCTCTTGGTTGGAGGATGATTATAAGTTTTATCTTAATGCTTCTTCGGATCCTTGTCTACTCTCTCGGTTTTTTATTAGAATCTACAATTTTGATCATTCGTTTGGAGCCGATCTTAGAGATGTTAATAAAGTTAATATTTCAAGTAGATTTGTTAAATCTTTGATTGTTGATCAAATTCGAGATGCTCCTATGAAGAAGCCAAAAGATATTATGAAGGAATTTAGAAGAGAGTACAATTTTAATCTTTCATATTATTATGCTTACAGCGGAAAACAGTTGGCTTTTAAAGAAATATATAGGGATGATGCTATGTCATATAACGATTTAAATTGGTATTTGGAGGCGTTGCAAAAGTATAATCCTGGTAGTTACGTGGCCATGGAAGTTAATGCTTCAACCAATCAGTTTGAGAGAGTTTGTATTGGTTTTGGTGCTTGTCTACTTGGATTTAAACACCGTCGGCCATTAATATTTTTAGATGCAGCTGCTTTGAAGGGAAGACCGGGTGTTTTGTTAGCTGCTACTTCTAAAAATGGTAACCAAGGTATGAGTTTCATTTTAGTTTTGTTTTATTTACTTATTTATTTTTCTGGTAATGATATATTAAACTGTCATTGTTCAAAGTTGTACATAATTTTTGATGCATCCATGTTTACACTAGAATTGTTTGCTTTATTTTATTCAATGATCGAGCTGGTTACACTAGAAATGTTTATAGTAGAAATGTTTACAAAAACAAGAACTAAAATTTTATGCAGCAGTAACTAAAAGACTTTAAAATTACATATGCTATATTCATATATCATTTTGAACCTAATTTAATTGTGTACAATAGAAATTATTAACATTTAATACAGGTTTTGATGTTTAATATAATTCATGTTTCTTACTACTGAGCTGTCATTAATTATTTATTTTGTAGGTTTCTTTCCTCTTGCTATGGGTATTGTTTCACATGAAAATGAATCTAATTGGTCTTGGTTTTATCCCATTTGAAAGGAATGCTTAATGAAGATCGGTCTTTAGTTTTTATGTCTGATCGTCAATGGAGTCTCATTTTAAGTGTTCCAAAAATATTTCCTTCTTCATATCATAGCTATTGTTTACTTCACATGGAACATAATATTGGTACTGTTGTCAAGGCGGCTAAAGGTGATTCATCTATTGTGGAGTTGTTCAAACTTTGTGCTAGAGCTTCTGATATGTATGATTTTGAGTGATATCTTTCTAAATTTAAGGATATTGGGGGTGCGTCCGCAAAAAATTTTCTAAGAGATAAACCTTTTGACCATTGGGCAGATTTGTTTTTCAAGGAAAGCGTTATGGTGAATATTCTTCAAATGTTGTAGAAAGTTTCAACTCATGGATTTTGGAAGATAGAGTTATGCCTATAACTTCTTGTTTGGATGGTATTCGAGTGAAAGTTATGGAGAAAATGGCGAGATGAAGAGAGGAATGTTGTTTGTGGACAACGAATCTTTGTCCTGTTATGGAGGAATGTTTGTCTATGTTAGTAGATGATGGCTTTGGTTAGGATGTTTATAAGTCTTCAGAATTTGTGTTTGAAGTTAAATCTCCTAAGTCACAGGTTGTTGATCTTAAAAATTGTTTATGCAGTTGTAATCAATGGAGAGTTACTAGTTTTCCATGTTCCTATGCAATTAAGTGCATTAACAAGTCTAGATTATCAATTTATGATTTAATGGAGGACTATTTTACCGTTAATGCTTTCAGATCTTTGTATGCTAATGCTATCAATCCAATTCCAGATTTTGATAAGCCAGTTGCTGCTGAAAATGATGTTTTGATTAGGCCTCCTAAAGAAGTTCGTGGTGCAGGAAGACCATCTACAAAGAGGCGTGGTGGATTTGGATATTCTCAAAGTAAAAGAAACAGATCCAGTCAGTGTAATGAAGTTGGCCACAACAAAAGGAATTGTCTTGCTTCTTCAAAAAGTTAAGAAAATTTATGTGTTTTGTTAGTGTAATGGAGTAGTTTTTTTAAGTGTAAAGCTGCTAAAGCTTATAGAAAAATGAAGTCAGACTTTGTGAAATCATTAGAAAATAAAATGTGAAATATTTTGGTTATTTTGTTTTAATTTCTAATATCTGCTGTTCCTATATTTTCCTTTGTTGTTGAATTTCTGTTTTTAGGAATCTATTATTTATTCATATTGCAAAATATTTAATATGAATTAAAGAACTGCATGAGCTCTGCACTTTAGTATTAATATTTCTATTCAATGCTAGATGTACTTATCATTTCACTCGAATGCTAGTTGTAACTAGCATTTCATTATAATCAGTATGCATCACACCTGAAATACAATTTCAACATTGAAACCCATAATCTGTCATTGTATAGAACTGAGTAAGCTGTTATGCAAGAACGAAGGATCTGATGATGATGATATACTATTTATATGATTAGCAGATGAGATTACAAAAGTGGTTTTGTGATGAATTGCCACTATGATGATGTACTGTTTATATGAAATGGGGGAACATCTTCCCCCATATTTCTTCTATATTGCAATGGAATATCTTTCCTTATTGTTAGAAAGAGCAGTTAGAAAAAAGAATTAACACCAATTTGTAAGGTGCAACCTATGGAATATCTTCATTATGCAGACTGCATCTCTCCGTTTCAGAAAATAACAAACAAAGTAGATAAATGGGATTGCAAATACTGGTTACTGATTAATGGTGTAATATATCCTATGGTGCTATACTGGCTACTGATTTATGGTGTAATATATCCTATGGTGCTATACTAGCTACTGATATATCAACTTCCTATTGCCACTTTAAAGAAATCAAATAAGATAAATGCAGACTTTTTGTGGGAAAGAAGGAAACATAAAATTTCTTGGGATAAATTGTGTGTGTCAAAAAAAGAATGGGCTATAGGCTTGAAAAAGTTAGAGGATCTATGAGATACTTGTGCACTAAACCTACTTTAGCAACTACCATCAAAATAACAATCAACGTGGACTGCGTTACCGTATAACTAACATTACAGTTGAATGATAGTTGTATTTAGCATTTCAGTTAAATGCTAGTTATAACTAGCATTACAGTGTAAACAGTAGTCATCACACTTGAAACAGAGTTCAAACATTGGAAATCATATAAAAATGCTATATGGATAAATTCACACATTATTCATCACAGTTCAATCACTGAGAAATGTATTTTCGCATAATGCTAGTTCTATCTAGCATTTTAGTATAAAACATTATTCGCTACTTCAGAAATACAGTAAAAGCATTAAAAAACACATAAAAATGACACTTGAATATATCCATAGTTTATACATTGTAGTTTATGCACTGAAAACAGACAACTATAATCGAATCAAATTCAAATCAAGAAGTTCAAATCCATCTGAGCAGTTTATACACTGAAAACAAAATACAAGCATTGGAAAACATATAAGACTCCATCTCTGACTCCATCTCAGTTTAATTAGCAGAAGTGGTTCAGTTCAAATAAATCCAAAGTTCTACGAAGTTAAAATGCAACAGCTATTCTTATGTAGAATCTTTGTAGGATTTCTCCACCGACCAACTGTATTGTGGATCATTGAGTATGTCATACACCACCGCAGCTCTTAGGTTTCTAGGCATTTCCTTTGGATATTTTTCTGGTATCTCATCCTTGTCCAGTTTTTTCAAGTTTGCCATGACAAAGAATGCACAATCAAGTCTGTTTCAGATATAGAAATATTAGTTAATATTACAGTATAACCTAATGCTAAAATAAGATAGCATTCTTTACTCTAGAATTCTAAAATTCTAAAATATAGCTTTATATTTTGATCACAATATTAATCAATGCATTCATAGAAACACCATTGCTGCATGTGGAATGTGCACCTTATACATAATCTTTTTGTTCAATAGATGCAGTTCAATGAACTGTCAATTAGCAATGCTAGCTTTAACTATCATTTAGCATATTTAATGCATTCTAGTGCAATTTAAAAATACAAATGATATTTTGGTTATCAGTTTGCATGTTTAGTCTAGTCCAAAAGGCTTTAAAAATATGTATGCTAGTGTAAACAATCATTTTGGATATTTGATAAATTTATAAGCACTGAAAAAATATAAATGATAGTTTGAACTGTCGTTCCTTTTCATTTTCCCAATTTTATGCACTTTAAAAATTTCAGTTGTAGGTTTAACTATCATTTTGATCATTAGATGTATTCAGCTATATTTTAAAAAAGAATAACAAAAGTTGGATGAATATACAAACTGAAATGACAAGAGAAGAAATGAAATTGGTTACTTACGAATCGGAATCCTGTGGTGGGCTTTTTGGCTGCAACACTTTAGGTTTGTGAAATTCTTTGTTCAGTATTCCTACTTCTGCCCATTTCTTCTTGAACATCAATTCAATTTTGTCTTTCTGCAACAAGAAAAATTGGTGCTGTATATTAATGTTAGAGTGATTTAGAAATTATACTTTTCATACAAGAATGAGGGCTTGGTTATAGCTGGGGTTTGAAGTCCTTAGTGATCTAGTTTTTGGTTTGGTTGAATCATAATGACTCCACTGCATTGTTTCATAGTTTAGCATCAATAAGCTCCAATGGTTTGTGTAATGTAGAGGGAAGAAAATTTTCTCTGTAAATTCATCTTTGACAATGACATCTATTGTCGGTATGACTATGTCTTTGATCACAGTTTGCTGATAATGTACTAAAGCATTATGCATATTCATATGTATTAGAATACTTTATATTATTTTTTAACATTTATAATGAAAAGCTTATACTTACCATCATCATTGTAGTGAAGTAGTAACTGTGTTCATACATCTCTTGATTGTAATAAAACCAATCAATAAGCTGTTTAACCAAACAAAGAAGGTTGTAAGTTCTATGGGATAATTTTTTTTTTGAACCAGGAATATTAATGCTAGTATTCACTATCATTTACATGTTTACTGCATTGTATGCACTAAAAAATGCAAATGATAGTTTAAACAATCATCTTGGACATTCGATATATTTATATGCCCTTTACAAATACCAATGTTATTTTTAACTCCCATTCTTTTATTCAATGCATTTGTATGCAGTTTGAAACTTTAAATGCTAGTTTTAACTATCATTATCTCATCATATACATTTATATGCACTTAAAAAACTATGAATGCTAGTTTTAACAATCATTCTCCCATCCTATGCAGTTATCTGCATTTGACAAATACTAATGCTACTTTTAGCTATCACTCTCTCATTCAATTCATTTATATGCACTTTGAAAAGTTGAATGCTAGGTTTACCTATCATTTCCATTTTATACATTTATATACACTTTTTTACTATCATAATTCTAATTTGATGCATACCTGTCCATCTGTAACCCCCTCAAACAGAACGGCTTCCAGCATAGATTTCACTATTGTGATTCCTCCTTTGTTCCCTTCATCTTTTTCATATGCTACAATGCTGTAATTGAAAATAAATAATTGACAAGTTGTTTTTTTTTCAATTTTATTTAATTACAAATGTAATGAAAGAAAAAAGATCAGAAATCTTACTTCTCATTTTCGTTAAATTTAAAGAAAGTAAGAATTTTGTTTTGCTGTTCTTCATTCAATAATTGTAGAATACTGCTTTTTGTGATATATTTACTCTTGTAAGCTTTACTTGATGGCAAGTACCCATCAACATCAATAATTTCTTCATTTTCAATTGTAGTGACTTGCTCATCTGTTTCAGTTTCAGATTCCTCTTCATAATCAGATTCTTCATTTTGTTCTTCTTGTTCCTGTTCACTTGTATTTTCTTTTTGACCTTCCTCATTTTCAGGTTGCTCCTTTTGGTCTTCATTGTTAACATTTTTCTTTGTTTTTCTATGAACAATTTCATACCAGCAATCAGGATCAATTTTATTCCTTCGTTGGCGCTTTTTAACCCTCAAAACTAAAGAGCTTGGTTTCTTCTGTGTTTTTTCATGCACTGTCGGGGATTTTTCTGTTGCCTTTGAAGGTTTCTTTTGATCCTGTTGTTCTTTCTCTTGCTGCATCATTTTAATTTCCTGAGTTATATTGAGATCAAATGATGGTGGTTCTATTTCTTCTCTTGCTTTTGATTTCAACATCTTGATTTCTTTTCTCAACTGTATGATAATGCCTTCTGCTTGTATTCTTTTCTGTCTCTTGTTTTCTAATTCTTTTTCACTCTTCTTCAATTTATTTTCCAAATCTTCAATGTACTGCGGCATTGAGTCGACTTGCTTTTTGATGTCTCTTCCAAGTTTTCTATTTTTTGTATCCCAATATTCTCATTGGTATCCAGCTGTACAAATTTTTGTTGGCTTGTTTGTTGAAGAAGTGCTTTTTCATCTTCAATCAAGTTTCTTTTTTCAACAAAAATCTATGTAATAACATAAATAGTAATGAATGAGCTAACATACAATGAATGAACTAATTTTATATATAATTGTCATTTTTCATGTGATGCTATATCTGACTATCATTCTTTAGTAGCAACTACAGAAAATTGTATTTGTGCAGAAATGATATATGTAACTATCATTTAAATTATGACTGTATAATAACAAAATGAAAACCGTTAATATACACTATGTTATGATATATTTATCTATCATTATATATTTCTTGTACTTGTGTGAGAAATAATACCTTTCTATTGTCCATGTTCATCAAAGCTTCTCTTGAAATGACCTTTTTCAAGCTTCCGATATTCCACCTCCCAAATCTAGGTAAGGTAGAATAGTATGTTGCTAATGGAGATATCAAATTCACATGCTCACATAGGAAAAACTACAAATAAAATATTACTTGTTAAAACATATAATGTGTATAATTTAATTTATAGAGATAAATGCATTAACATAAAGTTGGAATGTTGTACTTACAATTGGGAGCATGGAACAAACTGGCATGTTTCTCGGCTTTGTTTTGAAAGCCGTCAAATCTCTAATCAATGAATGATGAATTGAAACCAGCCAAGATACTGAGCTCATTTTTTTTTTGATCAAGGATATAAGGAATATATCCCCATGGTAAGTATCTTTGGTTGTCGGAAAAGAAGAAGGTTATCGTTGCAAGAATAATAATCAGTTTTGGAAAATCAGTTTCATGTTGAAATTGTTGTGTTTCTAGTACATTATTTATCTTTGAAATTGTAAGATCCTTTGTGACATGCTCTACTGTTCCAAAATTTCTTAGTACAAAATCTTTACAATTGTCTGGAAGGATTTGTAAACTCATTTTAGGTAATGGAAAAATATTAATTCCAGACAAAGGTAAGCTAAAAAGAATTGAAACATCTTCAGGTTTGATTTTTAGAAAAATATTCCCCACTTTAAAAGCTTCGTCATCGATAGAAAATGTTTCTATGATATCATCTAAGGTTGTTGATGATTTTGTAAAAGCGGCTATGGATAAAATTTCTTTGAAAAACACTAGCATCAATTTTTTGAAGGGTGTTTGTTTTAAATAATTCAATTGATCTACAAGATAGAATTTTTTTATCATTGGAAGCAAGCTACATCGATACTGAATTTTTTCCTGAGATACTTTCTTTGATTTTTTTTTCCTTCTGTTATTTTTTGCTTTCTTCAATCTTTTACCTTTTGATTCCTGTACAAAAAACTATGAATTAATAATTTGGTATTTAACAAACTATAATGTTATTTTCATGTCTCATTTTTTAAATGCATTCTTATTTTTATCTATCAATTTTTTTCAACTATGAATGCATAATTTTCTAGTGCTATATTCATCTATCATTATTTTTCAAATGCTATATTTGTCTATCATTACTCTTTTTCAATGTATGCTTCTATAGTTTAAAGATTGAATGTTATGTTTATCTATCATTTTTTTCAATGCTATATTTATCTATCATTCTGTAACTTTTCATCTTATTGTTGTCTATCAATCGTCAAAAACTGATGCTATGTTCATCTATCATCTCATATTTCAAAATGATGCATACAAATCAAATGATATATTGAACTATCATTTAATAACTATCTATTTGATTATCCTCTACCGTTTATCAAATATTGAAATGCTATTTTCATTTATCATTTATCATTCCATCATAACACATATAGTAAATAAAATGATATATTCGACTATCATTCTATCATGCTATGTTTGTCTATCATTTTTTCAATGCTATATTTGTCTATCATTCTATAACTAGTGCGAACCCGTGCTTCGCACACGGGCATGGCAAAAATATTTTAGTTGTAAAAAAATTATATTATTTTGTAAACTAATCAGAATGTACTATTTATAGTAAGGAACTAAAAACATTATTACAATATCAAATATAAGTATAAAAAGTAATAAACAATCTTTATCGAGTCAATGTAGTAATAAGACTAATTGCGCTCAAAAATATATGTAGGCGAAAGGTTTATAAACGCAAAATGTACTTCTCATTAAGAATAGTAAAGGAGAATGCACTATGCAGTTAAAAGCAGAGGTCGTTTAAAAAATAGGACTAAAGGTGTGTAATAAAATAATGTTTCCATTATATAGTATGTTGTTCATTAAATATAATCTTATATTAATGTAGCACACAAAACATGACTCGTATTTGCATGTATTAACCTTGTTTTTTAAATGTCAAAACATATACAAAACAAACAGTCTAATGGTTGAAAAGAAAAATCATAAATGAAAATAGTCTAGAATAGTCCTGTTTTGGACATGGTGTTGTAGCATGCCAAAAAAAATATCTTACTACACATTCCACTTTTCATCCCTAAAAGGGACTCATAATAAATTTAACTTTTTTATCCAAAAAAATGATGCTTTATAGTATACCAAAAAATATTAAATACCATATGATGTACACATTACATTGTACATTATTGTGTTTTTTTTATCTCAGTCTTGCCTTTCGATGAATTTACAGTAATCCAACCATAGCAAAAAAATATTAACTTAGTGAAATTTTTTTATTACAATTCGAAATAGATGTATAAAAATTAAGCATAATCAAAATAGTAAAGACCACAATGTTTGTTAATATGCATATCCTAACCATTAAATTTCCAAGAACAACAAACTGACACTAAATATTCTAGATGCGGAGAAGCCTCTGTATAGAATAAATGAACTTGAATTTGTTGCAATTAATCCGCATACATGGCCATTTCTTCTAGCCTGTAAGAAGTAGTTCTTAGTTGTTATAAATGTGGATCTTGGAACATAAATCTGTAAAAGTTTAGCAATATAATATACAAGCTTTTGCTTGTACTGTAAAAGCTCATACACCAATAACACATTTTGAAATATAGTATACATGCTTTTGTTTGTACTGTAAAAGCTCATACACCAATAACGCGTCCATGAACCCATGTTGCAGCAGAAAAAAACAGAAGAATGACATAGAAAAAAATGGCAATGCAACTACAAATTTAAGCAGTTTGTTTTGTAAACATCAAAATAATCAAAAGCAATGCTTGGTTCATGAAGGATGCATGAAATGGTAAATATAAAGGAAAAACTGAAAAGGATTCTTTCTACCAACAGTACAAAAGTTCATGTTTTTTTATGTTTCAATATGCAGCAATAATGAATGCAGAGAACCAACATGATGCACCATTACTTTTATTAAACAAATAACAATTTTATCTATATATTTTTCACCCATAATAATGAATATTAGATCAAAGTTCATATACGTATGGTATATACCCAACTCATAGAATCTCAGTAATATGTGAACCTTGGCTTTGTCCATTATCAGTATCGGGCACTATTTTTTATCCTGGTCATCTACACTTCTAGTTGCTTATTTGCGTCAAAATAAATCCCATACAGATCAAAAAAATTAATGCTGAAACGTTTGAAAATTCAGAACGGATGAGGTGCAAAACCTCTAAAAGATATTATTTTTAAATCGAATTATACTAATAAAAAACGAAAATTTATAAAATGAAAAATATGAAGCTAAAAACAAATTTTGATTTAGCTTACAAAGCTATAAAAATTTCATATCAGTTAGAAAACCCACAGCTGGTAAAATTTATTTACCTTGCAAAGGATATTTGGTAATAGATTGAAATTTATAACACGCCAATATAAATTTATGTAGCTCCAAGGGTTTGTATAAATTAAAACGTAAAATCTAGTAAAAATCCTAAGTTGAAAGATTTTAAAAATGAAGAAATAAAGCATGGAAAATGTCCAAAATCATCTTATACGGTTTAAAAGGTCAAACATTTATAAATTTCAGAAAAAAATTCATAATCTTAAAATTAGTAACTTTTATTTTGAACTATGAAACTCTAGCTTTCAAACCTAAGAATCACAAACCATAGATCTTAATGAAAGATGTACATATATATTATGATGTAAAGTATGTACAAAATAGTTTGAACTAATCACCATTGATCTATAAGCTTTTTATCAGTGAACTGTTCAATTGTCTTCTTTGTGGCTCAAAAAAATCTTTTTGTTGACTACTATTTGCAACACTTTTGATGATAACTTATATAATTATTTAAAGACGGATTCTATTTGTACATCGTACAGTAGTATACATACACAAGATTATTTTCTAAAATCATATACACCTCTTGTTACTTAGTATACACCATACATACCACAAAATTATCCTCATTTGGAATAAAACAAAGTATTTATCTCATTTTACTACCTCTATCTCAAGCATTAATCAAATTAAGGAATCGTAATTTTAAAATTCCCCAAATTCACTTTTGCAAATTCCAATTTCATGTACTTAAAATGAAATTTAAAATGTTTATATATTTATACATAGCAGTTTGAACTTAATTTTCGAATATTAGAATGTTAAACTACATAAATTTTAATACTAAATTTAAACTTGATTTGATTTATATAAAAGATTAAAGAATTTAGTACTTTGAATTATATTAATTTTAACAGTTAATTTTAAAATTTAATTTTTATTTAGTAAATTTGAAAATGTTAAAATTGACTATAGATAATTACAGCTTAAAATGATATGTATATACTTTAATACCCAAATGAAATTTAAATAATTCAATCGATGAGGTATAGTAATTTTAGCTACTTTATGAAAGAAATTACATTGACTATACACAATGCTGATGTTATCCCGCCTTTTGGCAAGGCCAGGACACCAAGGAGCCGACTAGAGAACAAGGATAGCACGCCATGGATATCATTGAATTTTGTCCGAGCCCAGAATGAGCTACAATTGATAGGACATGACAAGAAAGGCCCTAGAGATCAGCACCTCAAATTTCAAGTCAATCCGGACTCGTACGCTCAAGTTATGATCGAGTCAAATTGGAGGGAAAAGCCCAGATTTCGTATCCATTACTCTGGGCAATTTCGTATCCATCACCGAAGCCCTAGTTCGAATCCACCAAGCTTCGTACCAATCAGCTTCGAATCCATCGAGGTACCCAGGTTCGACTCGATTTCCTTCGTATCCATCGAGCTCGTATCGATGGACCTCGTACACATCAGCAGTTGAAGCATTTCGTATCCTTCAGCCAACTTCTGCTTCGTATCCATCTAGGCGCTACGCTTCGTATCCATCGAGGCGCTACACTTCGTGTCCATCTAGGCGCTACGCTTCGTATCCACTAGAGGGCCTTGCTTCGAACCCGCGACCCATGACTTGTTCACATCCAACGGGTCAACCAACTAGGGTGACGTGTCGTCCATCGAAGTAAACGAGGCGAGATGCCTGGAGTCGAAGCAGTCAATGCGGCGCAAAGACCGGATCGAGACGAAGCACGCGCGCCACCTCACTTCAAGAGCACGTGCAGCCAGCGAAGCGAACAGATGGAGTCGAATTCATGGAGACGAACCAGACAGCCTATGAGGAATCTCTGTTCGTATCGACCATATCTCGTGATCTACTGATCCAAATCCAATGAAATTTTAAGGGAAGCTCGCATACATGCTGAGGATCGTGTCCACCAAATTTGAGCTCAATTGGAGGTAATCTTGATCGATACGAAATGACTTCGTATCGATCACAGATCGACTTGAAACTTTCTGGAAATAGTCGAATGGGTCCACTCACGTGCCAGACCAATTCTCCCGGAGTTTGAGCGAGATTTGAGCTTCCTACGCCTATAATAGAGCCCCAGAATCAATAGAAAAAGGATCT
Organism: Allium fistulosum; assembly: GCA_030737815.1. NCBI lineage: Eukaryota > Viridiplantae > Streptophyta > Magnoliopsida > Asparagales > Amaryllidaceae > Allium > Allium fistulosum. The sequence goes on from CM060903.1 coordinate 77,213,203, forward strand.
TTTTTCTCTGAAGCGTCCAGACTCTGCCGGATTGAGATTCGCATCCTACTTTTGCTGTCAATTTCGAATTCTAAACTGTAATCTGCTATTCATTGCTGTAAATGCTTGTAACCATTGAAAGAGAATCAATAAAATCATCAAAACTTCATAGTGGACGTAGGCTATACGCCGAACCATTCTAAACTGCTTGTCTGTGCACTTTACATTCCTGTTTGTTGGAGTTTTTGTTAGATAATCTCTGTTTTACATTTATAATCTTCATTTTATCTCTTCAAACAACTCCCGAAGAGTGTTGTGCCCATTTTTGGTACAAACACTTTGGTGCTTTCACTGAGAAAACCAGCTTTTTCTCCTGCTCGTTGGATCTGCCGTCGATACCGGATTGCACAAATCCAAGAGGAAGATCCAGATATCTAGTCCGGAATCCTTCCATTCTATTCAGATTTGCTCAAAATCTAGGAAAGGACTCCACCACCGAGAATGGTCAACACAAGAACTGGCGCTACCGCTGCAGAGCAAGAAGGCAGAGATAGGCAGAATCCCGCACAGCCGCCTTCTTCCAATCAAGACAATACCACTCACTCAGACTCAACAGGGCTAGTCACCCGACAGGAGTTTCAGGTATTGCTCCAGGAGCTGACCCAAAGCCGTCAGCAGTTGGCAGAACAGTTACGCGCCAATATCGAGCTGACCAACCAGCTAAATCGCCGGGGGCACAGAAGGTCCAGGAGAGATGATGTCTCCAGAGCGTCTACCGAAAGCTCAGCTTCATCTGATTATCACCACTGAACTACCCGTCCTCGACTAGAGGGGAGTCGCACTCAAGCTGCTGAGTATCAGCCCGCCTTAACTGTTGGGCAACTGAGGGTAGGACCGTCGACCAGTTTCCAAACCGGTCCCTCAACACGAGGAGGTACTGCCCCACAGTACACCACGGATAACCACGCCACAACCGCCGCAGCAGAGACAAGGGTCGATACCCGAAATCAATCTGAGCCGATCAATCAACAGCGAGGACATACTCCTGAACCTTATGTCCCGGAAGACGTTGAGCCAAGGAGGCGAGATACGGATCGTCGACAGCGCCCTATCCCAACTCGCACCGTGGAACCCGACCACGCCTTAGCTCATCACGCTCCAAATCTGCCCGTTTCGGATATATCAACCATGATACGTCAAATGATCCGCGAGAGTCAGGGGCTCACTAATGATGACTGGGGGATCTCCCGTAGTCATACCCCTTTCACAGACGAAGTATTACATGCCGAACCCCCTAGGCGATTCAGAATGCCGACTCTCCCGATGTATGAAGGGAATAGTGACCCCAACCAGCATATTCTGAAGTATGAATGGTCGATGAGCGCTGCAAGGGCCGACGATGCAGTGAAGTGTCGGAGTTTCCCCATCTCTCTGGGAGGAATCGCGACAATGTGGTTTACCCGCCTACCACCTAGATCAATTTCTTCGTTCGATCAATTGGCCAAGAGGTTTGTGGAACAATTCCGGATGCATGTTGCTAGGCCAAAAGACGTCAACACCTTGTCCAGCGTCACTCAAGCTCCTGGAGAAACACTCAGGCGTTACTTGGAGAGGTTCCACGCAGCATGCGTCGAGATCACCAATCCCAACGATAATTCAATCTTAATGGCTCTGACCAAGGGGATTGATCCTGATTCTGAATTCGGAAACTGGCTAGCTGGAAAACCGCCCGCGTCGTTGGACCGTTTTTACTCCAAGGACGCTCAATTCCTGCGGCAGGAGGATGCAAAACAGTCTAGGAAGCATGACGATGCGAGGCCCAGCATTGAGGGAATACAGAGCAATGTGGCAGTTAAATAGTCCGGCGAGAGTTCCGGGAAAGTTCAGCTGAATATACAAAACAAGCAAACCCAGCAGAGAGGAAACAATGGCCAGAATAAGAAGAGAGATGAGAACCGAGGTCCACGACGTAGAGCTCAGATGTTTGACAGTTATACACCGCTAAACACGTCATTGGAAAACGTATACTTACAGACTTGTAACACTGTACAGTATAAGAAGCCTGCTCCGAAGCCCTCGTCGGAGAGACAGATTCAGACAGGGAAATTCTGTAGGTTCCATGAGAGCTATGGACACAATACCAATGAGTGTCGGCACTTACAGGACCTCATCGAGAAGCTGATTAGAGAGAGGAAGCTAGATCAGTTTGTACGGGCGCCGCAGCCTGGCGGAGCGGGCCCCTCGAATCAAAATCGTTCACAAAATCAGGAGAGAGAGGAGGAACCCGCTCGTGCGGGCGGGAGATTAGTTATCAACACAATAAGTGGTGGTCCCCATCCGGTAGACAGAAGCTGGGGGGAAATGGAGTCGTATGCCAGTTCTATCAGGCATGCGGACTTCGAATGTTATAGTAATTGCGAGGATGGAACCCCGGCAAAGCAACAAAAGATAATGTCCGATGATATCGTGTTCAGGAGCCGAGACGCCGATAAAGTCGAAGCCCCTACTATCGACCCACTAGTCATATCTGCCCAGGTAGGTCCTGCTTGGATGAAGAGGATCCTGGTTGACAGTGGGAGCTCTGTGAACATCTTGCTTAAACGGGCTTATGATCTAATGAAGATGGAGACAAAGGATTTGAAACCCTGTTTATCCAGAATCCATGGTTTCAACGGAAGTGCCACGATACCCATCGGAATAACTGAACTCCCAGTCGAGTTAGGCGTTGGAGAACGCCGGAGGGTCCGAATGTTACAATTTGTTGTGCTAGAAATCGATTCGCCATATAATGCGTTTCTAGGTCGACCAGCCTTAGCTGAGTTCAGGGCGGCGATCGCCCCATGGTGTTTGACTCTGAAATTTCCCACTGATCATGGGATTGGAGTTGTTCAAGGAGATCAGGCCTCAGGAAGGGCCTGTTATGTTGCTGAGCTGTGCGGGGCGCAACGTAAAGAGAAGGGGAAGGGCGTAGAGGAATCTCTCTGCGTCCGTTCTATCGATAATTGACAATTGATGCCTGGGCCTCGGCCCGGGCACCACGACCAATTCCTGAAGGACCTGGACCCCAGGGACAACAAGGATAAAGACGAATCAACGGAGAGTCAAGCTTCTCCAGCCGAACTGACTGTGGACGTCCCAATCAGTGAGGATGATGATTCAAAGATGCTGAAAGTTGGGTCCCAACTAAACAAGCAGACACAGCAGGAGTTGGTCGAATTTCTTCGGGCGAATCTCGACGTCTTCGCCTGGACACACTCTGACATGTGCGGGATCTCGCCGAGCATTGCAAGTCACTCCCTGAATATAGATCCGCGACATGTCCCAGTAAAGCAGAAAAGGCGCGGTATGGATCCAGAGAGATCTGCCGCCCTTAAGGAGGAAGTTGATAAACTACAATCGAATGGGTTCATTCGAGATGCCTTGTATCCAGAATGGGTGTCCAACCCTGTACTAGTTCGGAAACCAAACGGGAAGTGGAGAACCTGTGTTGATTACTCTGACCTAAACAAGGCCTGTCCGAAAGATAGCTTCCCACTTCCACGAATCGATCAGCTCGTAGATTCGACGGCCGGACATGAACTACTATCCTTTATGGACGCTTATTCCGGCTACAATCAGATACCCATGCATTTACCTGATCAGGAACATACCAGCTTCGTGACCGACCTGGGACTCTATTGTTACAAAGTCATGCCGTTTGGTCTAAAGAACGCTGGAGCAACATACCAACGCCTAGTCAACCGAATGTTCGCTGATCAGATTGGGAAGACTATGGAGGTTTACGTGGATGACATGCTGGTGAAGTCCCGATTCTCCACCGATCACGTCAGAGATTTGAATTCAATGTTCAGCATCCTCCGGGAGTACGGAATGAAGCTCAACCCACTCAAATGTCACTTTGGCGTTGCATCCGGAAAATTCCTTGGGTTCATTGTCAACGCTCGAGGAATAGAGGCGAATCCTGAGAAGATCTAGGCTATTAGAAATTTGCAAACCCCTAGAACTATAAAACAAGTCCAGAGTCTTAACGGGAAGGTCGCAGCATTGAGCAGATTCATTTCAAAGTCCACCGATAAATGCATTCCTTTCTTCGACCTGATCCGGAAGGGCAAACGAAACTTTGAATGGACCACGGAGTGTGAAGGCACGTTCCAATCATTAGTTCAACATCTCTCCACACCTCCGATCTTGTCAAAACCGGTTGACCACGAGCAACTATATCTCTACCTGGCGGTATCAGAACATGCGATCAGTGCTGCTCTAGTCCGGGAAGAAGACAAAGTGCAAAACCCGGTCTACTATGTTAGTAAGCGACTAACAGGAGCTGAAAGAAATTATCCGAGGCTGGAGAAACTGGCTTATTATTTGGTCATTGCCTCAAGGAAGCTCCGTCCTTACTTCCAAGCTCATCCGCTTACTGTGTACACCGACCAGCCGTTACGACAGGTCCTTACGCGACCTGAGACGTCCGGTAGGTTACTCAAGTGGAACATTGAGCTAAGTCAATTTGATATCGCATACGCTCCGCGGAGGGCCATTCAAGGACAAGTCCTGGCTGATTTCATAGCCGAATTCACCGTTCCAGAAGACTTACCCGAGACCAGTGAATCCCCCGAATACATCTGGAAGCTGTATACTGATGGTGCGTCAAATGACCGGTGTTCGGGCGCTGGGGTGGTACTTAAGACTCCCGAGGGCCGATCCATATGTTATGCTCTTAAATTCGACTTTCGTGCAACTAATAATGAAGCCGAATATGAAGCCCTCCTAACCGGCCTAAGACTTGCCAGAGATTTGAGAATTATCGCTGTAGAAATTTATTGCGATTCGCAGTTAGTGGTATGCCAAGTGCGAGGAGAATACCAAGCAAGAGACCGAAGACTGGCTGCTTACTTGGCACGAGTTCAGGAAATACTAAACCAGTTTGATTATTATGCCATCTATTATGTGCCTCGGGAACGCAATCAGAAAGCCGATTCACTGGCAAAGTTAGCCAGCACAGGTGAAGCGCAACAAATGGGGCTTGTCCCCGTCGAAACTTTGGCCACTCCGAGCATCGATCGGATAGAAATGAACTCTGTATTTGAAACCGCTCCTAGTAGGGAATCTTGGATGACTCCGTATCGAAATTACATTGAGAATGGGGTGCTGCCTGAACCTAGAAATGAGAAGAGACAAATTCAGCGAAAAGCTTCGCGATTCGTCATCCAAAACGGAGTCATGTACAGGAGAGGTTATTCCGTTCCTCTCCTCAGGTGTATTGCCCACGAGGAAATCAAACGAGTGTTACATGACGTGCACAAAGGAGAGTGCGGCGATCATACCGGAGGGCAAGCTCTCGCTAAGAAGATACTCCGATATGGGTACTACTGGCCGACAGTGAACCGAGATGCGGCAAACTATGCCCGGAAGTGCGATAAATGCCAAATACATGCCCGGATTCCGAGAGCTCCGCCAACTGAAATAACCCAAATGGTCAGTCCCTGGCCATTCGCAATGTGGGGCATTGACATCATCGGCGCTTTACCTTTAGCAAAAGGCGGTGCGAAATACGCCATCGTCGCCGTTGATTACTTCACAAAGTGGGCTGAGGCCGAAGCCCTAGCAACCATTACGACAAAGAAAGTGATAAATTTCGTGGTTCGCAACATCATCTGTCGATTTGGACTCCCGCATACTATCATCACTGATAACGGAGCCCAATTCGAGAGTGCGGAATTCAAGAATTTCTGTCAACGGTTTCATATCCGCAAAAAGTTCTCGGCTGTCGCACACCCCCAAGCGAATGGACAGGTTGAAGCTGTCAACAAAGTTATAAAATCGATCCTGAAGAAACGATTGGAGAAGGCTGGGGGCAAGTGGGTCGATGAACTTCCTATGGCGTTATGGGCCTATCGAACGACCCACAAAACCGCGACCGGACACACTCCGTTTTCCCTATCTTATGGCTCAGAGGCCGTTATTCCGGTCGAGACAGAAGTGCTCTCTCATCGCGTGACTTACTATGATCCAAAAAAAAACGCTATACTCCTAGCCGAGTCTTTGGATCTATTGGACGAAAAACGGGAAGAGGCTGATTTGAGAGCAGCCGCACATCGAAGCCGGGTCGCCCGATTATACAACACCAGAGTTCGACCTCGAACCTTTGAACTCGGCGACCTCGTGCTCAAGAGAATCTACCCAGTTCCTTCACACATGAAACCGAACTGGGGAGGACCGTATGTAATTACACGAAAGCTCGGAGATGGTACATTCAAGCTGTCGACTGTTGACGGTCTCGATTTACCAAGGGCTTGGAACAGCGAAAGTCTCCGCCGCTACTACATATGACAGGCTTCATTTATTTTATTCTATTTAGCAATTTGTTTCTGCATTTCGAAATTTGAATTTTGTAATAAGGCAACTGACTTTGCCGCATTTTCTTATTTCAGCAATAAAATGCCACTTCTTCGAGCTAGAGCTGTGATTCATTATGTACGATATGCAACATCACGATGCACGAAGAGCTAAATCCCATCATGCAATGGGACTTATTCAAATGGAGAGTGGCTGTGATATGACCGGCCACTCACTAGGTGAAACCCGAGCTCGGGGACGAGCCATGACACCGGTATTAATAGGGTTGGCACACGACAATCCTACAATTAACTCCATATTCCCAGAGTGCGAAGTGGAGTATAAACATTCGACTCCGCATTCCCAGAGTGCGAAGCGGAGTATAAACATTTAACTCCACATTCCCCGAGTGCAAAGTGGAGTATAAACATTCGACTCCACATTCCCAGAGTGCGAAGTGGAGTATAAACATTCGACTCCGTCCTCCCAGAGCGCGAGACGGAGTATAAACATTCGACTCCGCATTCCCAGAGTGCGAAGCGGAGTATAAACATTTAACTCCACATTCCCCGAGTGCGAAGTGGAGTATAAACATTCGACTCCGTCCTCCCAGAGCGCGAGACGGAGTATAAACATTCAACTCCGCATTCCCAGAGTGCGAAGCGGAGTATAAACATTTAACTCCACATTCCCCGAGTGCGAAGTGGAGTATAAACATTCGACTCCGTCCTCCCAGAGCGCGAGACGGAGTATAAGCATTCAACTCCGCATTCCCAGAGTGCGAAACGGAGTATAAACATTCAACTCCGCATTCCCAGAGTGCGAAACGGAGTATAAACATTTAACTCTATATTCCCGGAGTGTGAAGCGGAGTATAAACATTTAACTCTATATTCCCGGAGTGTGAAGTGGAGTATAAACATTCAACTCCGCATTCCCAGAGTGCGAAGCGGAGTACAAACATCCGTCAGCTCCATGTTCCCAGATTGCGAACAACCGCTTACGAGATGACGCCTATCCCCGGAGTGTGGATGGAACGATTCATAAGAGAACAAGTGTAGTTTGACCACTCGGTCCTCGCTTGGTGCCATCGCAAGCTGATCATCACAACTTGACCCCGGAACTGGGGGCAGGGGCGAATGTTAGTCATTACCCGAAACTATGCGATGCTCAGCTCCGATACGATCCCCTATCACAACTCAAGTCCGAGGTTTCCATACTTAACAAGTAAAATGAGCTATTCTTGAAGCAATCAGATAATGCAAGTACACTTGACCAAAGTCCGAACACTGCAATATTCAAGTATAGAAAGGAACACAAGCTGAAGCCAGAAAACAAAATTTTATTCCAACTAACTCAAGAAAAATGGTTCATACATGAGTTTTTTCCAAAATATTCCTACTAGCAGGGGCCGAACCTGCATCTAAACACGGCCTACAAATGGGAAAAGCAGAAAAAATAACAAAAGTCCCTAACTGCCTATGAAAAGAATATCTAATCCTTCTGCTTCCTCAGCTTCTTCTTCCTCGAAGAACTACTGGAGCCACCAGTACCCTTTCGCTTGGAGCCTTTCTCCTTAGGCAAGCTCTCTTCGGGTGAAGGCATAATGTCAACGTCCTCATCTGAGCTGGACTCTATAGGGATGCTTCCCGCGGGAGGAGTGGGAGGAACAGACTCCGCAGCCGGAGGAGGGGCTGGTACATTAGTATCAGTAAGTGTGCCCCCAGGAGACACAGTCATAAGAGGAATAGGGCACTGTGCTGCCGCTCCGCCATCTACTTCACCGCCGTGCGCCGCAGCCGCCATCTCGGCATTGATCTCGGCCAACATCGCCGCTTCCCGCCGTGCCCTGGCCTCGCTAGGGGACGTAGTGGTCTGAGACGAAGTGTCAGAGGTAGCCGTGAATACACCCAAGCCGAATGGCAAGTCCGCAAAAGGATCACTTTGACGGCCAAGGAGCTCGTCTATCATCTGCTCATCGAAAGAAAGTGAGCTCCCCTGCGTCACTCCAACTGCTGCCATTGCTGCGACGGAGGTCGCCTCAGAGATGATGGCTCCTGGCGCCTGACCTGATTCTTGGGCGGTAAGAGGCGCGGCTGGTGCGACTCCTGTCACTGATCAAAGGAAAAGACATGTCATTAGCAACACTTCAACACAGATTCTTCAATCCAAATATACTAGCAGTTAGTTCAAAGTACCTTCCTCGGTTTGACTCGAGGTCGTCTGAACTACTTCAGAAAGATGTTCCTTAATAGGAGATAAATGCGGTTGATCTGGGTCATACGCCGGGATAGGCTGGGGGTAGATCATCGGAGTTGGCTCAGACTGAGATGACGCGACTATCTCAGAACTCGTAACATGGTGTTCTGCACCAGAGCTCTCTCCGACTTCCTGGATCTGGGCGCCAAGTCTCACCTTGTCGTGGGAAATCATGGAGTCATGAAGAACCTTCTTTTCGTCATCATTAAGGATGCGGTTCTCCAGCTCGAACTCATCAAGGGCTTCATCAGGGTGCCCAGATCTCTCCTCATCAACCAGTAGGTTCCAGGCATTGTAGAGGTGTGTGGGGTACTCGTCAAGCCATGTCAAGTCTCGGTGCCTTAGCACATTGGCGTTATAAGTGACGAGTAGCTCTTCCACCTCGGCCTTAATCCTGGCCTCCGCCTGCCGTACCTTCTCGTCAACCCCAGCCTCAGCTTCATGGGCTTGTTGTATGTCCGCTTCCTTCTCCTTACGAAGCATCACCGCCTGATCACAGGCCTCCTGCGCAGAGACATTAGCTGCGTCTTTTTCCTTAGCCATCTCTGAAAACTTTGACTTCAGCTCATTAAGCTCCTTGAGAGCGGCATCCCTCTCGGCAGTAATGGAAGTGTTCCTGTGACCCATGTCCTCGATGGCAGTATAGTGCTCTTGCTTCATCCTGGCCATGACAGCGTTCACTTCATCAACTTTCTTTAAAGCCTCCATTTCAGACTTACGGGAAGACTCAGCCTCCGAGTTGAGCGCTTTTATGATTTGGTCGTTGCGACCCAGCTCCTTCTCGAGCTTCTCGATGGTGACGCCCCGCTCGAATGCCACTTTAGACGCCTTCCTCGCGGCCCGTCCCCACTCCCTATACTGGAAAAAGATGTCCGCAACATAATCATGGATAGTGGTTTCCGCGGTTGGCGGGATTCTCTTCAGGTGCGGAGGGAAGTCATACCCGTCAAAACAGATGTCAGGAAATTCCTTCCTCATCTGTGCCAATTTAGCGCTCCTTCGCTAGACGCCTCGGTCGGGACCGGCACAGTAGCCGAAGAGGTGGCTATTTCGGTCCTGCGCGGAGGATCGGACCTCAAAGCTTGAGAAGGCGGCCTAGGCCGTGAAGTTTCGGGAGGACGAGTAACTGCGGCCGTAGGAGGTGCAGAGGTCCTGGGGGGAGGAGAGCGAGATCGGGATCGGCAAACATATCCCCTATCTCTGTCAGACTTCTCCTGACCAGAGTGTCCCGTGTCATAATCCCTCTCGCCCTCTCTCTTACATGGCTCATGATAACGGCGCTTATTGCGCAAACTGCCAAGCACAGAACCTTGCCCAGACATCGTACCTGAAAAGAAAACCACAAAGAATCATAACCGTTCGCGATGTGTTGTTTATGGTTAGGAAAGTGTGTTGTGCCGTGAAGAGTGTGTGAATGTGTAACCCCCCGGACCAACCAGAAGTGTCAATCGCACTGGCAAGCTCAGACTCGCTAACATCGACGATATGTCGCGGTCCACCCGACCCAACATCGTGTTGCTCCGGCTCGATGTCCGGGATTGGAGGGTCAGCAGGCCCTTCGAGTTGATCTTCAGCTTGCAGGGAGGATGCCTCCGTAATCTTAACTCCTGGCAAAGGACGGTGCAAAACCATAGACTTCCGCCTCCCAGACTTAGGCTGTTTCGAGGCCACTGCTTTGCCTTTCCTCTTTGCATCGGACTCCGGGGTTGCATTAGCAGGTCCAACCAACGGTTCCTCGTCAGTATGAGTTTTCTCGGAATCGGGTTCCTCGATTATCACAACCCTGGGCTTCATCCGCTTGACCTTTTTCCTGGAGACGGTCTTTAATGCACCATCGAGTCTTATGCTCTGCCTCCGGCCGATCAGCCCAAGGACTCTAAGATTCCGATCTGTCAATAACAGTTCAATATTCCTTTCTTCGCTAGGAATCTCTTGGAGGACCCGAACTATCTCTTTATAGTAGCCACCCTCAGGCCGCTGGATGATAGCTGAAAGAAAAAGAGAAGAAGACGTAAGTTTAATTTCACTCCGAAAATTGCCCTGTCAATTAATTGGAAAAAAAGACAATGCTCACGTCTGAACAGCCATCTTCTGGCAAACCCCGGAGGACATCGGAATAGAACCACTCCGACTTAAAATAGCTTAGCCTAGTCCACGACCCCGCGACAACTTGGCAGTTCCTTACAGACTCCAAGAACGTATAAGATGGGCTGTCAGTCCGACTCTTGAAATTAAACAAGTATCTTATGTCGGTCATACGGGGAGGACGATGGAGGTACTCCATGAATACAATGAACAAGCTGTTGAGTGAGGCATATCCGTTTGGATGCAATTGAGACGGAGCAATGTCCAGATAAGCCAACACTTCTCTTATATAGTCGTTGAATGGAGGAAGTGTGCCGGCTGCGCACGCATGCCGGTTAAAAGCAGTATACCCCTCCGGGGGATTATGTGGACTATCATCCGGTCCAGGCAACAATACCTCATCCAAAGTTAGACCATGCCTTAAGCATATTCTCCCTAGCATGTCTTCAGAAATATTGGATGGGACAGAATCAGGTGGACTGTTAATGAAGGACGCATCGGGCAACTCGTCCGGAGCTGGGCCAATAGCTTCGGTCTCGATGACCGGAATCTCAATTCTAGGAAGGATAGGGTTCTGAGTTTCTTGCTGCTGCGAACTTGACGGTTCCATCACTAGCTAACTCACGAGAAACCATCATTAGATGACAAAAAGCCCGTGCATTCCCCAGTGTAAAGTGCATGAATGTGTTGTGTAGTGCGAGTGTTGTGCGTGACTTGAGCAAATTCTGCAGAGTTAAAGAAAATAAGCAGGGCGAGATTCTGGAAGTCAGACAGGCATGACCGTCATCGCTGACCGTCACGACTGCGCCCTCCAGATGATAACGATCGATTCAAGATTAAAGAGTTCGTTGTACTTTTCTGTTAAATAGCAGTTCCATCAACGAGCTTCGAAAGTCTGTCAAATATGCAGTTCTGTGATCAAGTTCAATTATGCAAGGCAGAAGCTCGTCGGAATCAAGTGTTCAAATATACAGAAATTCTCTAAGTTCGTCAAGATTTAGTTCGTGAATCGATCGCTGCACTTTGTTTTCGTATCAGTTCAGGGGGATCACGCCGTTCAGCCTGGCCACATTCGAATCGATGCATTCGTATCGATCGTCTTGGGATAGGAATGTTTCGTATCGATCGGGCTGGAGGGAGAGTGCTTCGTATCGATCAAGTTCAGGCTGATGCGTTCGTATCGATCAGGCTGAGGTGAGGATGCTTCGTAGCGATCGAATTCGAATCGATACATGTCGTATCGATCAAAGGCGAGCCAGTTCGCGTCGATCAGGTCTGCCAAATTCGCATCGATCTGAAAACAATAGCTTCGCGTCTGTCGCCGCTTTCGTCTCCACATCGATGCGAACGTATGCAGTCCATATCGATTTGAACACTCCCGATCCAGGCCGATACGAAATGAGGTAACATTGATTTCCTTTGTGGCTCCTTCTTCCCCAAAAGGGTCTCAACTCCATGGCCACGCTATGTCCCCCAATCTCGTTTTTTCTCGTCCAGATCTCAGATTCATCACAACTGGCCGCGGAAGCAAGAAGAACGATCGAGATCTCGAGTTTCGTCATTATTTATACGATTCTATCCATTAATTACCTGATTTTTGCGATTACACACAGAGGATCGAAGGTTTGGTTCGATTCGAAAGCTCGTAGTTGTATCTCTCAGTCTATCGATACGAAGGTAGAAAAACAGAACAGGGAGTGATAGTAAAAAGTAGAAAGGTAAAAAAGTGAGAATGGGCTAAGTCCCAGGTATTTATACGAAGGGTAAAGGAAGATCGGGCCGTTTCGTCTCCTAGTCATTTTGACCGGTCACAACCAGTCCAGCGAATGCCGATTTCGAATCCAAGGGACGATGCGAATACCAGTTTCGAATCCTGGAGACTCTGCCTCCTTCGAAGCCAAATCGACAACAGGATCCATCGATACGAGGCGTTGTGATACTAATCGATTCAAAAATAACAATTTTTCAACAATCGACCCTTGAACAATGCAGACCTATCGATACGAACAATCAATTTGTATCCATCAGATGTCGCCAATTCGAAACAGAATCCACCATGGCTTGCGACCATCGATACGAATCCATTTCGTATCGATCAAGATGACCCGCATCGATGCGAAGAGAAGCTTTCCAACTTTTAGCATCGATTCATGAGAGGACCGATACATAAGGATGGTTAAAGAGTACGGCTTTCAAATTATTCAAAGAAGACATACAACTTTTCAAAGCACGTCATGTTTTCACAAGACGTACTTTGGGGGGCAAATGTTATCCCGCCTTTTGGCAAGGCCAGGACACCAAGGAGCCGACTAGAGAACAAGGATAGCACGCCATGGATATCACTGAATTTTGTCCGAGCCCAGAATGAGCTACAATTGATAGGACATGACAAGAAAGGCCCTAGAGATCAGCACCTCAAATTTCAAGTCAATCCGGACTCGTACGCTCAAGTTATGATCGAGTCAAATTGGAGGGAAAAGCCCAGATTTCGTATCCATCACTCTGGGCAATTTCGTATCCATCACCGAAGCCCTAGTTCGAATCCACCAAGCTTCGTACCAATCAGCTTCGAATCCATCGAGGTACCCAGGTTCGACTCGATTTCCTTCGTATCCATCGAGCTCGTATCGATGGACCTCGTACACATCAGCAGTTGAAGCATTTCGTATCCTTCAGCCAACTTCTGCTTCGTATCCATCTAGGCGCTACGCTTCGTATCCATCGAGGCGCTACACTTCGTGTCCATCTAGGTGCTACGCTTCGTATCCACTAGAGGGCCTTGCTTCGAACCCGCGACCCATGACTTGTTCACATCCAACGGGTCAACCAACTAGGGTGACGTGTCGTCCATCGAAGTAAACGAGGCGAGATGCCTGGAGTCGAAGCAGTCAATGCGGCGCAAAGACCGGATCGAGACGAAGCGCGCGCGCCACCTCACTTCAAGAGCACGTGCAGCCAGCGAAGCGAACAGATGGAGTCGAATTCATGGAGACGAACCAGACAGCCTATGAGGAATCTCTGTTCGTATCGACCATATCTCGTGATCTACTGATCCAAATCCAATGAAATTTTAAGGGAAGCTCGCATACATGCTGAGGATCGTGTCCACCAAATTTGAGATCAATTGGAGGTAATCTTGATCGATACGAAATGACTTCGTATCGATCACAGATCGACTTGAAACTTTCTGGAAATAGTCGAATGTGTCCACTCACGTGCCAGACCAATTCTCCCGGAGTTTGAGCGAGATTTGAGCTTCCTACGCCTATAAATAGAGCCCCAGAATCAACAGAAAAAGGATCTTTTTTCTCTGAAGCGTCCAGACTCTACCGGATTGAGATTCGCATCCTACTTTTGCTGACAATTTCGAATTCTAAACTGTAATCCGCTATTCATTGCTGTAAACGCTTGTAATCATTGAAAGAGAATCAATAAAATCATCAAAACTTCATAGTGGACGTAGGCTATACGCCGAATCACTCTAAACTGCTTGTCTGTGCACTTTACATTCCTGTTTGTTGGAGTTTTTGTTAGATAATCTCTGTTTTACATTTATAATCTTCATTTTATCTCTTCAAACAACTCCCGAAGAGTGTTGTGCCCATTTTTGGTACAAACAGCTGACAAAGTTGAATTGTTTTTCATTCTTTAATGTTGATTCTATTTTTTTAATAAGGGCATTTGGGTCTATAGTTTATTTAAAATATTATGGTGTAAGTAAAGTAATTTACGATGTATGAATAGAATTTTCCTTATTTAAAATTCATAATTTGGTATTCGTGTATATTTCATTTACTAAAAATCCGATGATGTTGAACACCGTGCATTAACATTAAAAGAAAATTGTTGGAATATTCATCATATTATTTATACGATAAATCTAGTTCACTCAAAAAATATATATGCGATTTTAACATACTTCATCTCCTATCTGAATCCTATATAAATTTAAAGTATAGAGAGTTCAATTAAAAGATTAAATTACTAAAATTAGAAAGAAAAAAAATATTGAATTATTTTAGGCAGTAAAGAGACTCTAAAAAAATAAATCAAAGTCCAAGAACTGGAAATCTAGGATTACAAAAGTACTAAAAAGAACACATAATAAACCAAGTCCATATAATATTTAGCATCTAACATAATATAAATAACGAAATAACAAAAGTGTTTTCTTCCATATGACAATCTCGAAATTATAGAACAATCCATTCGTACTCGTTTTTACTTTTTCTTACTTTTAAACCAAACAATTTAATACCGCAATTTTTTTTATCATAAACTAATGAAGATAACCATAAATATTTATACATAGAACATATGTTTTCACCACAATATATTTTATTCATACTATGATTTTTTAGCTAAAAGTTTGGTCATCGTATAAACGTTATTTACAGAACATAAAACAAACATGTTTGAGTGTTTTAACGTTTGACACTTCGAATTTTTAAAATATGATGTTATATCCCTTTGCCCTAATTGAACAAACATTTATACTATGTAATAGATTTTACTCTCACTTTCTAATATTACAATAAGAAAAAGAATAATAAAAACGATATATATTAGCTTAAAACCGTTGGTTGCTAAACCAAAATTCCATGTAAAAAAGAAGCATGTATATTTGTGTAATAAAATTTGACTTAGCAATACCACTTCCTTTGAAACTTCACTAAGTCATAAAGAACAGTACATTAACATCAGATATATTTCATTAACATGATAAAATTTTCCTGGTTGCATTATCCAACTGTGGGCTTACTGTAACTACTGTGTAAAAATTTGAGCTAAGTAAGTTTGTGAAATATCTGGACAGTCCATTTAATCCTAAGGTTAATTGTGCTTCATACACCAGCCAACATTTCAGAAGATCCAATTTCTTGTGCACCTCCAAGTCGACATTCAAGACAATTGCCTAACACTCACTATTTTCGAACACTCCATTTTAGAATACCCTATCTCGGCTTATAGTTAATTTATTGAATTTCATAATCATGTTTGAAACCATGGCAGACTCAGACATTCATCAAACTATACACGTCCATTTCTTATTAAATCAGAAAGGTTTAGTCAGTATACATAGAACCTCAAGAAATTGCATAATTAATTGAACATTAAATATCAGATTATTTTCACAACCAACTACAACACCCTAAAGCATACAAATGTTTTGTATCGTGAATGACGATGCAGTAGTATATCCACTTTCACGTCAAGAAGTCGATGAACATAATAAATCTAGCGTTTACTTAACTAAGCATGAGAAACTTTAATATAAACATTTTTGTATATAGAAGCATGTATAAAATGCAAGACCTCATCGTAGTCATGTTTTCATAGCATAGCCATGCTATCAAAATAAATCCGCGAGTTCTTATTTAATATAGTGCAAGAAATCAACAACCCATATTCTAAAATTGTAATTATTTAAGCGTCCAAGATTCAAACCATCTACAGCAAAATTCATGTTCCTAATTTGAATTTAAAGCCATAGAAACTGAAGTAATGGGACCAAAAACAGAAATTCCTTACTTTACTTACTTCCTATGTAAACATAAAAAATAAAACATATAGGGAAAAAGAATATACATTAGGTATAAATTATGCAAAGCAATTTTCTTTAAAGGAGAAAAAAAAATGGAGTTACCTTTCACAGGTATACTTTTTTTCATCTTAAAAGTACAATAGCTCATTTATGAACCTCGTAAATGAATCAAAAAAATATGCCTTAGTTATGAACCTATGCCTTGTTAGCGGGTGATGATTGAAAAATAAGGACATTGTTATATCTTTTTCAAAGTCAAGAATGATTGTGAATATATATATTAACCATGTTTTTTAAGAAGAAGATACTTATATGAAGACCGAGAAAACATTACCATCATAACAATATAATAAAAATGAAAGACTTAGTCATTTTGAAGTTCAAACTTTTTGAGAGAAAAATATGAGAGAAAAATAAATACCAACATGTAATTAATAGTTCAAAAATATCAGTATTTTTCTCATTGAACCGTGCTTGCGTAATGTAGAAAACACATATTTAAATAATAATTGAAGCATTGGAGTTGCACTTAGATTTGTACTCTTACCGTGTTGTAGTTATGAAGCTAATTACTTATACTTTGAACACCTGCAAGTTTGGATTTTCCTTTAAAGTTAAGGTGTTGTTATAATGACTGTACACTTTTTTGAATTTTCTAAGATCTTTTGAAAGGAAAACGGTACAAAATAACTCAATTGCCATTATACCAAGCCTTTATATCCTGAATGGTAATAACCACCACAAACGAAATTCAAGAAACTTGAAATGGTTTTAAAATAAATTGATATATTTTTGTACTAAATTTAATGTTATGCTCAAAGTTCAATGTAAAACATCAAATCTCTACAAAAACCTATGAAGGTAAGAAAGCATACTAATTGAACATAAGCTCGGAACAATAAAAGCATGCATGATAATAAGCCAGTTAATAATTAAAGGAACATTTATTTTCTTACCAATGGAGTAGGGTCATCTTAATTAGTTTCTGTAGGATCAACGCCTCTGAACCAAATATTCCAAAAGATTCATAACTCAATTAGAAGCATCACTTTTTACTCTTAATACCAACTTAGCTTCTTCCTTTCACTTATAAAATGTGATATCGGGCTTGAGTTTGCTGATTCTAATATTTGATTCAACACCAAGTGTTTTTAAAGCTATGTAGTTATCTGCAAGATCATGAACATGCAATATTAGTAAGTGTTTGATTATCAATTTGCAAGTACCTTCTAAACTAAAAACATATTCAAATAATTGTAATATTACTTCTTTTACTTTTATCATATTAAATAATAAAAAAGAAAACATGTAGAGAAATACAAAATAAAATATGTATAAAGTAGGTAAGGTAATTTTTTGTTCTATAAAGGAGAAAAGCTAAGTTGATTTTCACAAATATTTTTGCGAGTAAGCAAGAAAATTCGATGAATCCAATTTAGAAAAGTCGGAGCGATTAATTTTTCACAAAGGGCAAAAAGTACCCAAAAAATCAACAACCAATGTTCCACAATTAGAGTTCCTTTTATGCATCTACAATTCATAACATCTGCGGCAAGATCAATATTAATAAATTCACATTTAGAGCTGCCAAAATAAAACCAATGTGACCAAATGCAGAAATTACTTCCTTTAGTTTCATTATATTAAAAAAAAGAAAATGAAAACAGAGTAAAGGGAAAACCTATATATATATATGTATGTATGTGTATATGTATATGTATATGTATGTACGTAAGTATATGTATGCATGTACGTATGTATATATATGTGTGTGCGTAACATAGAGTAAAGGGAAAACCTATATATATATGTATGTATGTATGAGTGTGTGTGTTTGTGTGTGTGTCTATATATAAATACATATAACTATTTTGGAAAATGACACAAATACACGTTCAGGTTTAACTTTATAGATAACAAAAAGTCAACTTTATACTAAGAACATTATAACTTAAGGATAATTTATAATCTAGTCCTAGAAATTAAATTTCATTGCTGCTTTATGTGACTTGCATGTGAATCTTAAGAGGGAATACAAATTACTCGAAGTCCCGTGTAAAGCTACTAAATTTTTATTCATGAATGCTTAGTCTTCTACCACATTCAAAACTATATGTACATGCCTATAAGCATTTGCAATAAAAATCCTTAGGTATTGTTTGGTGAACCTGCGGTTAAAGTATTCAGGGTAGTGATAAAATTCAAACATGCCATAAACATTACACTGAACTTGAATTTTTCTTATTGTTTGAGGAAAAAAAACGAAATTTGTTGATTCAAACCAGAATCAACAATATAATTACTTTATTTTACAATCTATTATTAACTTAGTCGAGCAATCAGATTCATTTAAAATTTAATAAAGCAGACTGTTTTTAACTGTATTAAAATTAAACGCAGACAATAATCAAGAATAAATGGAATCACATGAAGTGATTAGATGAGGTATTAACAAATTTTAGCAATTAAAGAAAAGATTGGAGTAAATGAGTACCGAAGGAAGAAATCAACAATTCGAATCTGAGAAGCCCTAAAAAAATGAATTCAATCTGGCAGAGACCGCCTCGAATATCATATTAGTTTCTGTATACATAAAGGAGGAGTGGATTGGGCAGAGGTTCGGAGCTGCAGGGAAGCGACTATTATTAGAGGGAAAGCCGACTTCAATATATTAGCAAAGGGGGACATTGATATTCAGGGTCTGGAGGATAAAAGAACGGAGGAGAGTTGGGTACGACCATGAAGAAATAGGAAACGCGACTGTTGGTTTCACAAAACACGGAGAGGAAAAAAGAGAAAGCGGGTATATTGTAGATATAAATTAGGGGACCGTTCAGTTGCCAAATTTCAATGGGGCCTATGTGAGCTTGAAATTTAACTCACTAATAATAATATAGTATAGATAACTATTCATCTTATTGTTGTCTATCATCTGTCAAAGACTGAATGTTATGTTCATCTATCATCTCATATTTCAATATGGTGCATACAAATCAAATGATATATTAAACTATCATTCAATAACTATCTATCTAATTGTTGTCTACCGTCTACCAAATATTGAAATGCTATTTTCATCTATCATTGCATCATTACACATACAGTAAATAAAGTGATATATTCAACTATCATTCTATCATGCTATGTTTGTCTATCATTTTTTTCAATGTTATATTTTTCTATCATTCTGTAACTATTTCATCTTATTGCTGTCTATCATTTTTCAAAAACTGAATGCTATGTTCATCCATCATCTCATATTTCAATATGATGCATGCAACAAATCAAATGATGTATTGAACTATCATTCAATAACTATCCATCTAATTATCATCTACCGTCTATTAAATACCGAAATGTTATTTTCATCTATCATTGCATCATTACACATACAGTAAATAAAGTGATATATTCAACTATCATTCTTTAATTATCAATCTAATTATCATCTAACATTTATCAAAAACTGGAATGCTATTTTCATCTACCATTTCAATATAATGCATGTAACGAATAAAGTGATATATTCAATTATCATTCTAAAACTGTCTATATGATTACCAATTCAGCATAAACTTTTACTGTAAAACTATTTACAATTAAAATGATAATTCAACTATCATTGTAAAATTATCTTTTATTTTGAAAAAAATCAGATGTTATACCTTTGTCTTTCTTTTTCTACGGACGATTTCATCACAAAGCTGTAGTTTCTTCTTGTCGTCTTCATTTACAGTTTTTGCTGCCCTAGATTTTCTCGTCCTCTTTGTTTCTTCATGAATATCAGTCGAATCAACAACCGTAGATGAATTATTTTTTCATCTTCTCTTTATTTCTGTAGCATAGCATTTGAAGCCCTACCTTTTGAAATCCTAGGTTCATCGTTTATTTGTTCAGGATTTGTTGAAATATGCATCGACTTAGCTTCCGAAGTCGATTGCGCTTGTAAATCAGTTTGAAGAAGAAAATTGATTTGGGTTTGGGTTGCCATTGTTTGATGGAGGAGAAATTTTATTTACAGAGGAAAAGAGACTAAAAAAGCAGGAACGATCGTGAAATTTTGGCACTTGTCCTTGAGACGGAAGTTAAATTTTAACGTCCGTTAAAATTAAATTTTATTAAACCTTTTCCTTTAAACTAATTTACTCTTCTGTAATAATATAACGTGAATAGTTGGTCATGGTGTGTGTACTAAGTTAATGTTTTGTTATATAAATTCGAGGGATGCACATGTCAAATCCCCGGTCTGCTTAGTGTGGAGCGATGATGTATTAATGTGTATGATACAATGTGTTGCTCTATTATGTCGAATTTCAAGACATTTATATTATGTTAAGTACTCATATATGACAAATGTTTATATAAACCCTAAACAACATGCGTCTTGGTTATTATGACACAATAGATGTGTGAGGGAAGGAATACTAACCAGGATGGTTACTATGGCTTAGTACAATGAGGAAATCTCATGTGATATTTGATTACATCTATAAGGTCAATCTCTGTAAGATTAAAACGTGTTAGGATGATGATTGCCACTCGTGGTAAAGAAATTATATTTAATGACTATTATGTTAGATACCAAATGAGGTAGTATTCCATCCTAGCCGATAGACGTATAAGTTGCTACGAAAGTCATAACAACTTAGCCATGTTGTCATTGGTCAAACAGTCTATTGTACAAGCATAATTGCGAGGTTTATCTTCATTAGCAAACAACGTATTGATGGAAAGCAAGGTTAGCTAGCGAGGAAGTGAGGATTTTGTGCAACATATAGATTGTATGAATCACTGATTTGAGTTAGAGGCAGTGAACCTACCTTAAGTGAGGTGAATTCAACATCTGTTTATACGTCAGTTATAACACAATATTTGGTTTGATAAAATAATAGTTTATTTTATTTGTAAAACAAACCATCAAGAGCCATAATGATAATATAAAACATTATATGGTATTTGGGTGAGGTGGTTAGTATGTTGCATGAAATTATCGCACTTACACCCTTGTATGGTATATTTGAGTGTTGGGTGCCTATTGTGATATTGGATTGTGTTATACTTCTCAATGTTTGTAACGACCTGGCATCTCGAACCATTCAAATTGACAATCATCCACTCATGTCAAACTTGAATTGCTCAAAACAACAGATTGTTAATTTATATTTGGCAAAACTTAACATATATAGTAAATAAATTAATCACAGAATCACAGACACAGAAAAATATAACAATAAGCAGCGGAATAGATAAATAGTAGTTCATGAAGCTACGATATAAACAACAGAGTCTAAAGGAGATACAACAGAAATCTCAAATACAAGTAGTCTCAAATACAAAAGCAACCGACAAGACTGAACATAAATATCTGGAAATAACTGGAATAACATAGAGCTGAATAGATGTAAAACAAATCTTCAAGCAAAGCTCCAAGCTCCAAAGGTGAGTCTCAAATGCTGTGACACTCAGTCTGACCCGAGCATAAAGCAAAACACAAAACACTCGAGTCGGGATTAACATTCTTATACCAGTAAATCAACTCAAGTGAAATGTCAAGTGAAATATCAATAACTTAAAGGACGTTTATGATTCCCATCCTCTAAGGATCCATGGAACCATCTACATATATAGTACAATACGCTACATATATAATGTCTACGGTAAAGTAAACTATTAAAATAGCATTAAGGCGTAACCCATATCCCCCTTAACACATTTTATATATTCCCGTAGTCTATACAGATACTGTAAGCTCCACCAAACCGGTGGTTTACTCAGGGAGCACTCCATCGGTATGGTACAAACCAAAGTCGCAGTGGGCGCGATAAGGCATGTGACAAGGCACGCGAGGCAATGCCCAGGGTAGGATACTACCGTTTTGCAGATCCGGACTGGTGGTAACGCATAGCAGCTACTACCGCCCACCTAGAGACACACTCCCAAAATCAAAGGTGCACCCAATCAAATCACAAAGTAATAGAATTATATCGAAGAAGCATGCTCGATCGGATGTGCGACCTCACTTGGCCCGGCGTGGCTCCTGTTTTAGTCACATCAAGCTGACTCGCGGGAGTCAGGGCTGTGTTCATACCTCATATAGACGTTCGCCAAACCATCCTATTTCGTTCTGGAATCTCCACCACGTGCACAGTTGTTAAAGTGGTTTTCGGTATTGGTAGAGAGTATGACAATATCTGATCCCGGTCTCTTTAACAACCAAACGCTTATTTCACACCGTGGTCATTTTACATTTCAAACTGTTCATATTCATATCAAAATATCATATTCATTTCAAAGTCATATCACTTTCGAAATCATATCACTTTCGAAATCATTATTTACTTTAAATCACATTCATCTTCGAAATCATTATATCAAAGTATTCGAATTTAAATCCATTTAATCTAAATCATAACAGTTCCGACTTAAACAGTTTAAATAGTTTATATATTAAAATAGTTATAATTTAAAAATAGTTTATATTTAAAATAGGTTATAGATTAAAATAGTTTATATATAAAAATATAGTTTACATATTAAAATAGTTTATATCGAAATATTTCAAATTAGAATTGCTTCTTCCAATTTCACAGATCAATTCACATCAACTTTAGTTCCAAAAATTCAATTTAAATCAAACTCAATTCAAATTCTCATTTAAAACCATTTTTAATCGATTTCAAATCCAGGTTCGAACTACTAATTTAAACCACTTCAAATTCAATAGGCTTCAAAGTCTAATTATTCTAAACATTTACAATAACTCAATTTGATAAATTTCATTTATTTCAAAATTCAACTTTAATTTTATTTAAGTTTAAAATATTCGCTTAATCATTTTTAATAGCATTTAAATAAAATCTCAAATTACAAATTTAAATCAATATTAAATATTCAAATTTCAATTTTATTTAATTTGAAATTATTCACTTAATCACCTTTTATAAATATTTAAATAAAATCGCATCTTCAAAATATTAAAACCAATAAGTTTCAAATTTTTTTGGCAATGCCGACGAGGTTAAATGGACCCCGACCATTTATTGCTACACCAGACAGAACAAGACACATACAACAAGGGGAAGATAGAAAACAGGGGGCACTTGGCGTAGCAAGCACAGGGGGAACAGAAAATAATAAAAAAATACAACCAAAACAACACAAAAGAAGAAACACACATTAGTTAAGAAGAAAAGAAGAACGTATTCCTGGATCAATTGCGAACGATAGCTTGCCCATGGATTCCCTAATCTCACTCATAATCCACTTTTTGAGATTATCATCAGTTTTTGCTTTCGTAGCTTCGAACAGCCTGGTGTTTCTCTCTCTCCAAACCGAGCTAATAAAACTCTTCAATACCACAGTGAAAGTCCTTTCATTTTCTCTTTTGTAGCCAGTGTATGCGAATATCCGGCCCCATTCGACTTGATTATCATGGGAGACATTACTTCGTTGCATTTTAGCCATCACATCGATCCAGATCCGCTTAATGAAAGTGCACTCGAAATACAAGTGTTCGACAGTTTCAGGCATTTCGCAGCAGAACTTACATGTTATGTTTATGCTCATTCCCATGCACGCAAGCTTAACACTAGTTAATAGCGCACGATTAAGAACCTTCCACAGTATGAAGTCGTGTCTCATACTACTATCTCTTCCCCACGTTCTCTTCCACCATCTCCATTTAGGGCGAGATTTGTTGTTCATCATAAGTTCATAAGTAGCTCCAATTTTGAAAGTTTCCTTTTTGTCCCCCCAAACTAAACACTTGGCAGCAGTGGATAGTGGAGTAAAACTAATAATTTTGTTCCAGACTTGTTGTATCCGAGGATTGGATGTAGATGTACGCGAAGTTTGAATGGTGTACAAAATATCTCTGACTTTGGTTGCCGGGTGTATTCCAGTCTGATGAATCTCTCCATGCGTTAGTTTACGACTAATAATGTACCCATTGTCCAACCAAGGATCATCCCAAAAATTCACACTGTGCATAGGATTCGTATTCATTTGCATGAGAGGAAGGTACTTCTCCTTTAACTTAAATAAACATTGCCACGTCCAACTTAAATTTTGAGGCTTGATCATGCTCCATAAACTCCTTCCTTTGATCACGTTCTTTTCAGACCATGTAGCCCAGAGGCTTTCAGTACTGTTATAAAATGTGTCAATATGCTTGGCAAAGGCAGCGTAATTCCATTGCATTATATTGTGTATACCCAGCCCCCCCTTATCCATAGGCCTTTCGATATAGTCAAACTTAATCGGGGCGATATATCTGCCTGTCACTTTGCCCTTCCATAAGTATCTCATGAATGCGCTTCTGATCATACCAATCAATTTAATGGGGAGAATAAAGGTTCTAGCCCAGTAAACTTGCATAGAGAATATCACAGATTTGATAAGAGTTAACCTTCCAGCCTGACTAAGCAACTTGGATGTCCAGCAACTAAGCCTGGCAGTAATCTTCTGGAAAAGAGGGAGACATTGGATTGCAGTGATTTTCGATGTTGTTAGCGGAAGACCCAAGTAAGAAATAGTGTCATGAGTAAGAGTCAACCCAGTGATTTGGGTGATGAGATTACACTGATCAGTACTAACGCCAGCAGTGATGATTTCAGACTTAAGTAGATTCACTTTTAACCCCGTCATAGCATAGAATTCATCAAGAGAGTGCATTATATTACTCAGAGTAGAGATTTCAGGAGTACAAAACACAACAAGGTCATCTGCAAACATAAGAGCCGAGATGCGTGGATTAGAGCAGGCAGGGTGGAGCTTAAATTTACCTTGAGAAACTAGCCTATCAAGCATTCTCGTTAGGAGCTCCATGACAAGAATGAAAATGTACGCAGAAAGGGGGTCCCCCTGCCTAATCCCTTGATTACTGACAAAAAATCCCTCATTCTTGCCATTAATATTTACTGAAAAAGTTGGGGAAGAGATACATTCATATATCCAAGCTATGAAGTGAGGGGGGAAGTTCATGTACCCCATGATCCTCACAACACTGTTCCATTGCAGCATGTCGAAAGCTTTCATAATGTCAATCTTCATCATAGCTCTTGGAGTTACACTCTTACGTTTATATCCCTTAATGAGCTCATGGGATAGAAGAACATGATCCAGGATGTTCCTTCCAGGTAAGTAAGCAGCCTGGTTATTGGAGACTAAGGATGGAAGAACATTCTTAAGTCTAGTTGCTATGACTTTGGAGATGCACTTGTAGATGGTATTACAACAGGAGATAGGTCTGTAATCGTTAACACTGTGAGCATTCTTGGTCTTGGGGATAAGAGCTATGTTGGTATAGTTAAAAGATCTGAAGATTTTACTCTTTTTGAAGAAAAGGAGAATGGCATTGGTCACATCATCAGAGACAATAGGCCAACATGTGGTGTAGAATAGAGCATTTAGCCCATCCGGTCCTCCACACGATTCAGTGTTTAAAGAGAACATTGCATTCTTTATTTCCTCGGGGGAGACCTCATTGCATAAATATGCATAGTTTACAGGGTTTAGTCTAGGAAGAATGTCACTGGGAATTAGATCTATGTTCGGCATAAAGTTGGTCACATTGCTATACATATCAGAGAAATGATTAACGAAAGCCCCTTTGACTTCATTAGGGGAAGAGTGAAGATTACCATACTTATCATAGATGGTGATTAAGTTTTCGCTCGCATGCTTTTTCTTAAGGCTTGCATGGAAGAAAGCACTATTTCTATCACCTTTGTCTCGCCAGATGATTCTCGACTTCTGTCTAATCATATCATTTTCTTTGCTTAAAGCTTGATAGTATTGCAGAGTCAGATTACTCTCAGATATAGATAGGTTAGCATTGTTAACAGAAGCCACCATAGCTGTCTGAACTTCAATTAGCTTATCTTTAAGCAGAGTGGACATCTTGTTACCTTGGCCATATTTATTGAACGCCCATTGTTTCAAGACTTTCTTCATCTCCTTGATTTTTTCCTGCAAAACAAACATGTGATTACCATTTTTAGTTATATTCCATGCAGCTAACACGGTACTTTTAAAGTCCGGTTCAGAAACCCAAGTGTTAAAAAATTTAAAATTTGATTTTCCTCTCAAGTCCGCTTCACGAAGGTGGATGATTTGGGGAGAGTGATCTGAAAGGAGAGGAGGAGGAATGTGGTTGTAGAGGAGAGGCCATTTAGTTAAAGCACATTGATTCGAGAAAGAGTGATCAATAGTAGAGAAGGTCCTGCATCCAAGTCTCCTTTTATTGTTCCACGTGTATTGCATACCCACAGTTCTAACCTTAACCAGATCAGCATCTGATATAGAGTCAGCTAGGGGTTTGATTTCATTGAGAGAGAGGGGATTACCACCAATTTTATCAGTGAGACTGCAACAGCAGTTGAAGTCACCAAGAATTATCCATGGGTGCGTGGACTGTCTGAGGGGAGGAATGACCGAGAGTAAAGATGTTCTTGATAAAGCCGAGTTGAAAGCGTACACAAAGGAGACATAGAAAGATGTTTTGTCAGAGAGGTCAGTGGCGTGACAATGTATCAGTTGGGGGGTAGTTAGGATTGGAGTAAGTTGAATGCGTAGGGGATCGAAAAGAATCAAAATTCTACCATACGGCGCTTCAATCAGATTATGAATATATTTCCACCTTGGATTAATGTGCTCTGCTGCCCTGATAGTCAAGGCAAGATTAAGCTTGGTTTCAAGAATTGCTACGACTGATAATTGATGAGTTGAAATAAGTAGTTTGCATTGGTCCTGCTTGATTACATGGTGTGCTCCGCGTATATTCCAAGCTCCTAAGCGTAACATCATTGGACAACACGAGCGTTAAGTAATTCTATCTTCATTCTCCTAGTCACTGCCTGCTTCGAGTTCAGGTAATTAGGAATGGTTGCTGAAAGAGGTGTTACCTCAAGATTAGATGTCTCCTCAATTAAATGGGTGTTGGTTCGAGCAGGAGATTGAGTAGCGGGTAGAATAGAGGGCATTTCATCATTAGAAGGGGCCTTGAATGCTTGGGGAGGTTTGATCTTGGAATAAATGTGACTAGGAGAAAAGATTGGGGATGTGGCGTTGCCTTGAGGAGAAGTTTCATTAGTCTGCATTGTCCGATACGCTGTGCATGTCTCGTGCACATCTTCTTTTTCATAAATATTTGTACTGAGTTCAGAGTGTTTGTTTTCATTGTTACTATTCTTCCTACCCCCCGTGTTTATATCAGCACCTTTTCCACTTTCACCACTCTGACGTCCATTTTTATCTACCTCATCTACTGTTTGCTTACTTTGTGTCTTGTTCAATGTTTGCATATCATATTTACTCCGATTTTTCGTCCTGATACAGCTTCCTTGTTTTGGTGATATTTGGTTCTTATTTTCCTTTTGCACATCAGCCTCCTTAAGTTGAGCATCTTTACCTTTAGCACTAATTTCCAGACTTTCTTCTACCATGACATTCACATTTTCCTCATCTTCCAAATTAAGCAAAACTGCAAATTTATTGAAGGTTAGGGGTTCGCTTCCTATATCACTGTCATTTATTCCTACTTCATTTTCCTGGCCTTCAACATTACTCACTGAATCTATCTGAAATAAGGTATTGGATGTTTCTTCTTCGTTTGTGTCTTGTTGAATTGCTTCTTTGTTCCCACCGAGTCCTTCGTCATTGTTCTTCCCTAATTTATCTTCACTGTTCTCCTTTTCTTTAATTGTTCCTCCTTTTTGCTCCTCCATTTTGCCTTTGTTTATTGTTTCCACTTTCTTTCTACTTACTCGCTGCCAAACTCTTATGTTTCGTTTCTGCATTGGCTTCATAATTCTATTCACCTGGGTTGAGACAGCCTTAACCACCATTTTGTCTTTCTTGGCATTGTTAACTGATACTTTTTTGTCCTCATTCTGATTATTTTTTATACTATCACAACAATTGGTTTTATGACCAAATCTATTACACAGCACACAAACATCAGGCTTCCACATGTAACGCACATAGATTTTTTGATACCCACCTTCAGCCAACTTCACTGTGAATTCATTAGGAAGTTCCTTGTTTGGTTTAATTTCCACTAAGCATTTCGCATAACTCAATCTTTCTTGTTTTTCTGTCATTTCATCCATACATAACATCTTCCCCAGATGGCTGCAGAGCCAATTAATTCCCAGAGGAGACCAGGCAAAAATCGGTAAGTTATACAATTGCACCCAAACTGGAACCGCTGTAATCGATCCAGAGACGTTACTGATAGCAGAATCGTAAGGTTTTACAATGAACAACTTATTGTTCATGATAATAGGATCACACTGCAGGATCTTGTCTCTATCTTCCGAACAAGTGAAGTTGAACAAGAATAAAATACCATCAGACTTAGCTGTCACCGATCCTTTAAGCTTCCATATCTTCTTAAGTCTGGAAATAACAGCAGTGTAAGACAATGGTTCATCGAGGAAGAAACCAACTAGGGTATCCTTCCATAACGCCGCACCAGCGTCAATAACTTCAGCAGAAGGGACTAAGACATCATCTTCATAATCAGGTAACAGGTGAACGGGGATGTACTTCCCAGCATTCTTGGGTTTATGCTTGAACAGTGAAGTCCATATCCGTTCACTAGGAGGTGGATTCGGAGGCGCTTCGTTGTAGGAAAAAAGATTGAGGGTAGGAGAAGAAGTCGGGGTGGGGTCAGGGGGAACAAGGGGAGGGATATCTGCTTGAGTTGGAATAGGTACCGGGGTGGTTTTGGATGTGGCAAGGCTTGGTGGGGACGGAGATGTGGTCGAGGCAGAGACAAGGGTGTCAGAGAAAGGAACATCTATACTGGCAGAGGAGATGGGGGGAGGTACTTCTGAGGTGACACTGGGGGGAAGGTTGGGAGCTCCATGAGCGGACATGAGAGTTGACTTTTTTTTTTATAAGTTTCAAATTAATACTTATTTAAATTTAATTCTTAAACCAGTTAAATTACAAATAAATTTTAGCTATCTTTCCAACCTTAATTCATTAAGATATTACAAAATCTATTTTAAAATAATAGTATAAATTCAAATAAATATTTAAACATGTTATATATATATATATATATTAGTTAAATTAAATTTTATTGTATTATTTATGATTAAATTAGATCTTATTATTATTAAATCCATTTTAGATCTTATTTTATATATTTAAAAGAATAATAAAGTTATAAGTAAAATTTTAAAATTTTCATTTTAAAACTTAACTTATAATTTTAAAATATCCAAAACATATAATTTTAAAAATCTAACTTTTACACATATATAAAAATTAAAATCTTTATATTATATTTAAAAATCAATATTTATTAAAACCCATATATTTCCTTTCAAACTTTGGAGACCAACGGTGTCCGTATATAATTTTCTATCCTATGGTCAAGTAATACGGATATTTATCATTTCAATCCGGGTATATATCATTTCAACCCGCAATCCCAAAATTCAATTCAATAAAATCGCTTGGGTCTATCATTTCAACCCATAACGATTTTTCCTAATCTATAATATCGTTCGGGTATGTATCATTTCAACCCATAACGATTTTTCCTAATCTATAATATCGTTCGGGTATGTATCATTTCAACCCATGGGATTTCTAAACTAACAGGGAACTTGCAGAGTGAGAACAATAGAATAATCATATACAATAACATAACATATCAATTACAACATGGATCATAATTTACAATTTAAATATCATATATATATATAATAGTGGAAATTAGCCACAAGGGCCTCTTTAGCAAGTGGAATTAGTTTCTAGGACACACAACTGAAATAATTATTTTCAAGGACAAAACGTAAAATAATTAGTTTTTAGGGCCTAAAAACCTATGAAATTATGTCCTTGAAAGTAATTAGACTGCTGACTTTGTCCTTGAAAGTAATTATTATGCTGATTTTGGCCTTGAAAGTAATTTTTTTGAATGTGTGTCCTAGAAACTAAATGGACTACAAAGTTTGTCCTTTTGGTAAAATGCCCCTATATAATATATATGTATATAACAATGTTTTGGTGTCATATATCAATCATAGGTAAACAATTTTAAATAACATATCATTTTCACAATTTAATCACTAATCAATTTAAATTTAACTACATATTTCAATCGTCATTTCATATGAATTAAATTTACTAAATATAAGAATGTTAATTGTGAGTGATTGCTCACCTTTCGAGGCTAGAGAAATTGGACACACAACAAGCTAAGAATCCAAGCATAAATCCCAAAGCATAGCACGATGGACATGAATTCGACGAACAAAGCTGATAACTCAGAATCGATGAAAAAGACAAATCAAAACAGCTAGATATATATATAAGTGGAAACAAAATATATATTATATTTTCTTCTTAAAACCAATATTCAATCAAAACACATATTTAAAATCTTTATATATAATGTATGTAAACTTGTTATTTATATAAATATTAAAAACTCTCGTTTTCAATGGCGACTAATTCTCGTTCATTTTGTCTTCCTCCTCTCGTTGACTTCCTCTTCCCATCTCGTTCCACCCCCGCCTTGCCTCTACGCCACCTCGCTTCGCTTTCCCTTTCCTATGCCTAATTCTCCCCTTCATCCCCCGTTAGCATCGCTCTCCCCTTCTCCCTCGTCTACCAGATCTGGTCGCATTTTTAATGCCCTGCCGACTGCTCTTCTTCGTCCTATGCCTCTCCTTCAATCTGTCACTGAATTCCCACCTCTGCTTGCAATCAATCCAATAACTCCTTCTGCCGTTATAGACCCTAGCTCGAGCTCAGATGTTCTGAGTTCCATTCCTAGTTATGTCTTTCTTACCGCATCTGGTGAAATGCCATCGATTGTTTCTGGTAAGCAGCTTCTCCTCACTATGTTGTCGATGCCTGCAGTTTTCAAGTGATGTTTGTTGAGAAATCAAAATGTGTTAATAACGAGTAGTGTGAACGATTTGGATTGGGGACAATATTTCTGTGTTTGATAAGGATGGTGTCTCTGACGTTGTTGCTGCGAAGGAAGGACGGTCTGATCGAACAAATTGTATATCAAGGACTATGAATTCTGGAAAAGGTCGATGCTCCTCTGGTGTTTGTATTAATGCCATAGAGAATTCAGTTGCAAATAATAGTGAAACGTGTTCTGGTGCTTTAAATTTTGTAGTCTCTGATGGTTTACTCAATGGTAAGGAGCATCCCATACTTGCTATTCATAATCTAAGCCCTGCTGCTCCTGCACAGGCTTGCACCAAATCATGGTCTTCTCTTTTCACTTCTTTACCCCGCAATGCGGGTGATTACAAACCAATTGAATTTGAAATCATGGTAGAAAATGGAGTGATGATCCCTCTTCCAATTGTAATGCAAGCTGGTTTGGACTATTGGTCAGAATATTTGGTTGGTTTCTTTTTGGATTCTAATCACCACTTTCATGATGCGACTAGAGTTTGTCGTAGGGCTTGGAAGCTTCGTGGTGAATTATGTGTTATGCTGGTTGACTCCATGTATTTTCTTAAGTTTTCCTCCCCCTAGGAACGCCGGCTTGTTCTTGAGGCCGAGCCTTCTTTCTTTGATGGAAAACATTTTATTATTACTCCATGGACTCCAATAGTAGCTAGTGCACGTGAACAGGTTCTTTCTATTCCTGTTTGGGTTTACTTTTCGCATATTCCCTTTGCTTTACAGTCGTTGCTTGGATTGAATTGGCTAGCTTGTAACGTAGGCAAATTGAAATGTTTTGACTCTAATACAGTTGTGCATGAAAAATTTGTGTATGCAAAGGCTCTAATTGAAATTACCCCAGATAAGCCCCTCCCTTCCTCTATTCCTGTTCAGCTAGCTGTAGGGCATGTAGTGGAAGTCCGTGTTCGTTTCGGATGGGTTCCAGACATTTGTACAGCCTGTCATTCCTTTGGCCACCTTGCCGTCGCCTGTAAGCATTCTATTGTCTCCGCGATTGCTCTTAAGATCCCTCTGCCTCGCCTCCCACTTAGGAAATGGGTTCCTAAGGTTTCATCCTCTGACCCTCAGTCTGTCCTTCCTCTTGCAGTACCTTTATCTGGTCCGTATCCGCCTCCTTGTTCTGTTGCTAGGCCTTCCTCCCCCACTGCCGTTGAGGTCCCTCGTGTCATTTCAACTACTCCTATAGCTGCTCCCAATCCTGTGCCATCACATTTGCCTATTGTTTGTGTTGATTCCGAGAGGTGTTGGGTTGATCTCAAATATGATATGAGATTTAACCCCTTGGAGGATTCCTTTTTTAGATTTGTTTCTGATGATCATTTGGACCTCAAATGCCTTCGTTACAGTACTTCTGGTGATTCTTTAGTTCTTGATTTGGACGGTCCATTTGCGAGGTCGAATTCTGTCATGTTAGCTAATACTACCTGGGATCGACCTTTTATATACTCTTTTGATTCTATGGATTATGATCCTGGTCTTGTAGTGCTTTTTCGCCCTTATGCTGGTATTATTGGGAATGACCCTGTGGTATCTTCCCAGGTTTTAGCTGATGATGGTGCTTCTTCCTCATCTGAGGATACCCAGTCGATGCGATATTCATAGTAGTTGTGGCATCTCAGTCACAATTCTGTGTTGTATTTTCCTTTTTCTTAGTAGTTAAGGTGCTTTTACCTTACTCCTATATTTCAAGTTTTTATTACGTTCGTAATAAAAAGTGGACGGTCCACTATAAAATCGGCTAGCCTTGCCAAAACAAAATCTTTATATATATATATATATTTTAAAATTAATATTTAATTTAAACCAATATAAAAATAAAATAAACCTTTATATTATCTTTGAAAATCAAAATAGATAAAATAAAAACTTTATAATCATTACATATTATATTTCAAATCATAATTTCTTAAAACACATATCGAAATCATCATTATATATATATATATTATATTTTTTTAAATATGTATATATATTTAAAATCAAAATATCTATATAATATATTTATATATATAATATATTTATATATATATATATTCAAAAATCAAAGTATCAACATATATAATATATATTAAAACACAATATTCAAAAATAATATTTAAAGAGAGAAAGAGGCTGCTTGGCATTGCTGCGAGGAAGGCGGGCTTGGGTCAGTGGTCAGGATGGCCGTCGAGTTAGGGCGGATTGCTGCGGCTAACAGGGAAGTGGAAAAATGGCGGTCTGTGAGTGGAATCAAGGTGGCGGGTTGGTTTGAAGGCATGACGGAAGCTCGGGTTGGGCACAGAGATGGGTGTGACTGGCTGTAGGTGGACTGCTGTGGTGGGGAAAAGCTAGGATGTAGAGAGAAGGGCTGTTCTCGGGTTTGCAGGGTTGTCTCGGCCGTAGGGTTTGGTCAGTAGAGAAGGGACATGGCCACGGGAGGCTGCGAGGGTTGCGGGTGCGTCAGTGGAGATGTAGCAGCTCACAAGGGAAGGTGGAGGAATGGTTGTCGTGCTTGGCTAGAGGCGATGGGAGGAAAGGTACGGATCTGGTAGGTGTAGTTGCGGCTGGAGGACTATACTTGAGGGTGGGTGACTGTTCGGGGGAAAAGGGTAGGCGGTGGTTGAGGGGAGGTTGTTGTCTTTGGTTGTGAGAGATGCTGGCGGAGGAAGGAAGAGAATGGGGTGGCGGGCTATGGAGTTGGCGCTTGCTGGTGATGGGGTAGAGGCCTTGGCTGCGGTTATGGGAAGTGGTCTCGGATGTAGGGATGAGGCGTACGTGCATGGATCTGGCGGAGGAGGGAGAGTGGAGCACGGCTGCATGCGTGGAAGTTGGGACACGTGGCTATGAAGTGAGAAGGTGGAAGGGTTTCGACAAAAGAAGGTGGTCAGTGGATTTGCAAAAGGAAAGGAAGCGAGCAGTAAGACATATGGCTTTACATTTTCTTGTGCAAACGAAGACAAATAAGAGATGCAAGCTCTCATATATATGTTTTATATTTTCTCAGAAACAAAAGAAAGAAGGGAGAGGAAAGGAATGGAAGTGAACCAACGTACCAGAAAATGTATTGAAGTCATGGAGAATAGTGATAGTCAAAAGCTGAATTCTATCAAGTGGCCATTTGTTTTCTCACGGTGGGTAGATGAATGGCCTCAAGGAAACCAAAAAGCTCAAAACGGGTACCGATACGGCTAACCGTTTTGCAGATTTCGGCGTGTACCGGACGCTGAAATACACAAATGAATATACTACGGAGATCAAAACGACGAGACAAACAGAATGGTACACAAATATGAGTAATATGACCATCCTATCAAAACTCGATATTCGCTGCCAAAAATACTGCTAAAACATCGAAAATAAAATAAACGGAGCTAGAGCAGTCCAAATTTGGCGAAATAAAATATGTGTCTCACTCAGAAAATGGTAAACATTTTTCTTGTGTAAAAATATTTAGATTTTAGAAATATTTTATTTTCATCAATTTAACTGATTTTAAATTTTATATTGAAATTTTTACAACTGAACAAACTTAAATATTTTCCAATGAAAATCTGACACATACGTTTCAATAGACGCATATCAAATATCAAATTTCCTTTCTAAAATTTTATTATATATTTTCAAGAAAAATTTAGTTAATTACGTTATAAAAATCGTTAAAATTCTCGGTTACGAGATAGGAGAATAGAAGCAACAGAAAGGAAAGATAGATTCAAAATACACAGTACCAGATACAACAATTAGTTCAAAACCATATAAATTTCGTTTTTTTGGACATCTTATTACTTATATTTATATTGTATATTATTCAATTACATATTCTCATTACATTCAAAAAATTTCCAGGTAAGTTTTATTAATGTTTCTGAGTGTAATTAAGCACTATACAAGTTTACCTTTTATTCACAACATTTAAGCAAAAATTTAGTTGAACATTTTATTACTTAAGTTTCTCTTGTATAACATTCAATTACATAATTACATTAACATTTCAACTTTTTGAATATTTCAGGTAAGTTATATATGTTTTAGAATGTAAATAAGTATTATACAAATAAATTTTATCTGCTCCAACTGTTTCAAGTTGTTCAATTTCATTTCTCATTTTAGACACTCTAATTATTCAAAACTTTTGCTTTATTTCAATAATTACAACCTTCACTTAACATTGAACTTAAGAGTTAAATTTTTGGTTCCACTTCAAACCATTTCGAAATAAATATATACATATATGTATTTTATACATCAAATCGTACTCAACAAATTCAAATCAAATCCATTTTCCAAAAAAAAGTGTAG
Source organism: Allium fistulosum (assembly GCA_030737815.1). Taxonomy (NCBI): domain Eukaryota; kingdom Viridiplantae; phylum Streptophyta; class Magnoliopsida; order Asparagales; family Amaryllidaceae; genus Allium; species Allium fistulosum. Next base: position 77,248,634 of record CM060903.1, read on the forward strand.
CAAAGCTACTAAGTGGTTTCTCCACTTTGAGACTCGAAAATGAACGTCGATGATGCTGCAGTCATCATCAAAATTATTTTCCAGTGACAAAAGAGGAGAGTACTAAATTATTTCTTTTAAAATTGTTTGAAACAATTTCCATTGCGAAAATACTTTCAAATAATATATTATTCAAAACTTTGAAAACTATTTTTTTTAAAAGCACCGAAAATTTAATCCTCAAGTCCTTAGTTTAAATTCATTTCATTTTCAAATCAAATTTATAAACCATGTTTATAAAATTTGAACACCTTATAACATACAATAATAGCTAATAGTTTAGGAATGTTAATTAAAACAATAAATGATAATCTAGTATTATCATTTCTTACTACCAATTCATTTAACTATCTAATTTCAGAAAAATATACTTATATATAAAATATAATCATACATAAAATTATTTCATTTACCAATTTCGAAAACAATATTGTGCCAGTTTGCTCTATTCAAGTGTTTTGGAATTCCTATCGACAGCGTTGGCCAGACGAATCGACCGAAACCCAAAATTCAAACTTAACAACTCAAACAACACAATATAAAACATTTTTATATTAATTACAAATACGCTCCAGGATGATTCAAGGATGGATTTTAGAACAAGGATTGGGATTCAAATTTAGAGAGACCCTAATCAATGAGAATTCTAACTAAGAAGATAGGCTCGAAAGGAAGATAAGATAATTAAATTACAAAAGAGGAAAGATGGATAGACTTATGTTAATCGCGACGACCTTAATCGGGTCAACTGGGACTTAGAAAACGAGAATATCATCAACGAAAACTAGGACAAACTTGTTGGGAACATCACGGAAAACACAATTCATTAGATCGACGAAAAAGGCAGGAGCATTGGTTAATCCAAAGGGAATGACTAACCATTCATAGAAACTATTCGTCTGGGAGAAAAGACAATAGGTCGAGCTCCAGGAATAAGATCAATGCGGAATTCGATTTCCCACTTGGGTGGGAGAGATGTGACTTCACCAAAGAAATTCAGAAAGAGTTGGGTAACAGTGGTGGAGTCAAGATAACTAAGCTGAGAATCAAGCGAATAGATTAAACTGCCTGCAAATCCTGAGGCAATCGTCATTCAATAACAAGAGAATTACCCTGGTCATCTACTAGAGAAACGGTTCGGGCTTTGCAAGAGATAACATCATCAAAACAGAGGACATAGAAATCTCCGATGAATCGACGCCTGCTGTAAAGGAGTTTCACCCATTTACAAATCATACTAAGGTTGGCGGAACCGTCGATGGGATTAGTCACACATAAGGACGAAGTTGCCAATTGAGGTTGCAAGATGAGCTCAAATTTATCACAGAGATCAACAGAAATAGAGCTATGGGATGCTCCAATATCAAGAAGAACACGAACAGGAAAGGACAAGAATAGATTTCCGAACAAAGGGAAAGTTCCAAAATTCAAAAGAAATCCTAATCCAGGAGGATCCTAACGAAGAATTTCAAGCTCGAACGAATATGATTATATGATTAATTCAACTCATTCTAGGGTATTACTACCCTATCTCTAATGATTTTTTACTCCATATGCTAAGTTTTGCCTAAACTAGAGCTCTGATACCAACTGTAACGACCTGGCATTTTGAACCATTCAAATCGACAATCATCCACTCATGTCAGACATGAATTGCTCAAAACAACATATTGTTAATTTATATTTGGCAAAACTTAGCATATACAGTAAATAAACCAATCATAGAATTACAGACATAGAGTAATATAACAATAAGCAGTGGAATAGATAGATAGTAGTTCATGAAGCTACTATATAAACAACAGAGTCTAAAGGAGATACAACGGAAATCTCAAATACAAGTAGTCTCAAATACAAAAGCAACCGACAAGACTGAACATAAATATTTGGAAATAACCGAGATAATAGAGAGCTGAATATATGTAAAACAGATCTTCAAGCAAAGCTCCAAGCTCCAAAGGTGAGTCTCAAATGCTGTGACACTCAGTCTTACCCGAGCATAAAGCAAAACACAAAACACTCGAGTCAGGATTAACATTCTTATACTAGTAATCAATTCAAGTGAAATGTCAAGTGAAATACAAATAACTTAAAGGATGTTTGGGATTCCCATCCTCTAAGGATCCGTGGAACCATCTACATACATAGTACAATACGCTACATATATAATGTCTACAGTAAAGTAAACTATTAAAATAGCGTTAAGGCGTTACCCATATCCCCCTTAACACATTTTATATATTGCCGTAGTCTATATAGATACTATAAGCTCCACCAAAACGGTGGTTTACTCATGGAGCACTCCATAGGTACGGTACAAACCAAAGTCGTAGTGGGTGCGATAAGGCATGTGACAAGGCACGCGAGGCAATGCCCAGGGTAGGATACTACCGTTTTGCGGATCCGGACTGGTGGTAACGCATAGCAGCTACTACCGCCCACATTGACACACACTCCCAAAATCAAAGGTGCACCCAATCAAATCACAATGTAATAGAATGATATCTAAGAAGCATGCTCGATCGGAGGTGCGACCTCACTTAGCCCGACGTGGCTCCTGTTTTAGTCACATGAAGCTGACTCGCGGGAGTCAGGGCTGCGTTCATAACTCATATAGACAATATCCGATCCCGCGAGTTATGAACGCAGCCCTGACTCCCGCGAGTTATAGACAATAGAGTCATATTCATTTTCGTTCATATAGACAATAGAGTCAGGGCTGCGTTCATGACTCGTTCTGGAATCTCCACCACACAGTTGTTAAAGTGGTTTGCGGTATTGGCAGAGAGTATGACAATATCCGATCTCGGTTTCTTTAACAAACAAACGCTTATTTCACACTATGGTCATTTTACATTTCAAACAGTTCATATTCATATCAAAATATCATATTCATTTCAAAATCATATCACTTTCGAAATAATATTCACTTTCGAAATCATATCACTTTCGAAATCATTATTTACTTTAAGTCATATTCATTTTCGAAATCATTATATCAAAGTATTCGCATTTAAATCCATTTAATCTAAATCATAACAATTCCGACTTAAACAGTTTAAATAGTTTATATATTAAAATAGTTATAATTTAAAAATAGTTTATATTTAAAATAGGTTATAGATTAAAATTGTTTATATATAAAAATACAGTTTACATATTAAAATAGTTTATATCGAAATAGTTCAAATTAGAATTGTTTCTTCCAATTTCACAGATCAATTCACATCAACTTTAGTTCCAAAAATTCAATTAAATCAATCTCAATTCAAATTCTCATTTAAAACCATTTTTAATCGATTTCAAATCCAGGTTCGAACTACTAATTTAAACCACTTCAAATTCAATAGGCTTCAAAGTCTAATTATTCTAAACATTTACAATAACTCAATTTGATAAATTTCATTTATTTCAAAATTCAACTTTAATTTTATTTAAGTTTAAAATATTCGCTTAATCATTTTTAATAGCATTTAAATAAAATCTCAAATTACAAATTTAAATCAATATTAAATATTCAAATTTCAATTTTATTTAATTTGAAATTATTCACTTAATCACCTTTTATAAATATTTAAATAAAATCGCATCTTCAAAATATTAAAACCAATAAGTTTCAAATCAATACTTATTTAAATTTAATTCTTAAACCAGTTAAATTACAAATAAATTTTAGCTATCTTTCCAACCTTAATTCATTAAGATATTACAAAATCTATTTTAAATTCAAATAAATATTTAAACATATTACACACACACATATATATATTAGTTAAATTAAATTTTATTGTATTTTTTTTTGCATATCAAGCGGGGTTAAAAACTGGACCCCTACCAGATTTATTATAAAAAAGAAAAGCTACAATAAAGGACACAACAAGCTATGTCCAGAAAAAGAAAGGAAAAAACCCAAAAAAGAGAAAACAGCCACACGAGAGAATCAAAGAACAAAAGCAAAGAAAAACACAGGGAAAAAAGCACAGAAACTATGGGATCCATGGCTCAATCTGGTCATCTAGAAAAGCATGCACGCTAGCCCTCATTCCCATCAATATTTCTTGCCTTAAGTCATTCCATAACACTTCATAGCTCCTCTTGATTCCATCAAAACATCTTCTGTTCCTTTCAGCCGATATTACCTTCAAAAACTTTTTCAAAATATTATTAAATTAAATATTATTATTGTATTAGTTATTATTAAATTAAATTAAATATTATTGTATTAGTTATTATTAAATTAAATATTATTATTGTTAAATCTATTTAGATCTTATTTTATATATTAAAAAAAAGTTATAAGTAAAAATTTAAAATTTTCATTTTAAAATTTAACTTATAATTTTAAAATATCCAAAGCATATAATTTTAAAATTTTAACTTTTACACATATATAAAAATTAAAATCATTATATTTTATTTAAAAATCAATATTTATTAAAACCCATATATTTCCTTACGAACTTTGGAAATCATTTTCAAAAATAGACCAACGGTGTTCATATATAATTTTCTATCCTATGGTCAAGTGATACGGATATTTATCATTTCAATCCGCAATTTAAATTTAATATTTACGGGTATATATCATTTCAACCTGCAATCCCTAAATTCAATTTAATAAAATTGTTTGGGTCTATCATTTCAACCCATAACGATTTTCCATAATCTATAATATCGTTCGAGTATGTATCATTTCAACCCATGGGATTTCTAAACTAACAGGGAACTTGCAGAGTGAGAACAATAGAATAATCATATACAATAGCATAACATATCAATTACAACATGGATCATAATTTACAATTTAAATATCATATATATATATATATATAACAATGTTATAGTGTCATATATCAATCATAGGTGAACAATTTTAAATAACATATCATATTCACAATTTAATCACTAATCAATTTAAATTTAACAACATATTTCAATCGTCATTTCATGTGAATTAAATTTACTAAATATAAGAATGTTAATCGTGAGTGATTGCTCACCTTTTGAAGCTAGAGAAATTAGACACACAACAAGCTACGAATCCAAGCACAAATCCCAAAGCATAGCACGATGGACATGAATTCGACGAAGAAAGCTGATAACTCGAAATCGATGAAAAAGATAAATCAAAACAGCTAGATATATATATATATATAAATGGAAACAAAATATATATTATATTTTCTTCTTAAAACCAATATTCAATTAAAACACAAATTTAAAATCTTTATATATATATATATATTTGAAATCAATATTTAATTTAAACCTATATAAAAATAAAATAAACCTTTATATTATCTTTGAAAATCAAAACAGTTAAAATAAAACCTTTATAATCATTACATATTATATTTCAAATCATAATTTCTTAAAACACATATCGAAATCTTCATTATATATATTATATTTTTAAAAATCTATATATATTTTAAAAATCAAAATATCTATATAATATATTTAAATATATAAATATATATATATATATATATTCAAAAATCAAAGTATCAATATATATTGTATATATTAAAACACAATATTCAAAAACAATATTTAAAGAGAGAAAGAGGCTGCTTGGCATTGCTGCAAGGAAGGCGGGCTTGGTTCAGCGGTCAGGATGGCTGTCGAGTTCAGGTGGATTGCTGCGGCTAACAGGGAAGTGGAAAAATGGCGATCAGTGAGTGGATTCAAGGTGGCGGGTCGGTTCGAAGGCATGGCGGAGCTCGGGTTGGGCACGGAGATGGGTGTGACTTGCTGTAGGTGGACTGCTGCGGTGAGGAAAAGCTAGGATGCGGAGAGAAGGGCTATTCTCGGGTTTGTAAGGTTGTCTCGGCCATAGGGTTTGGTCAATAGAGAAGGGACATGGCCACGGGTGGCTGCGAGGGTTGCGGGTGGGTCAGTGGATATGTAGCGGCTCACAGGGGAAGGTACAGGCGGAGGAATGGGTACCGTGCTTGGCTTGAGGCGGTAGGAGGAAGGGAACGAATCTGGTAGGTGTAGTTACCACTGGAGGACTATACTTGAGGGTGGGTGACTGTTCGGGGGAAAAGGTTAGGCGGTGGTCGAGGGGAGGTTGTTGTCTTTGGTTGTGAGAGATGCTAGCGGAGGAAGGAAGAGACTGGGGTGGCGGGTTATGGAGTTGGCGCTTGTTGGTGATGGGGTGTAAGGCCTTGGCTGCGGCCATGGGAAGTGTCTCAGATGCAGGGATGAGGCGTACATGCATGGATCTGGCGGAGGAGGGAGAGTGGAGCACGGCTGCATGCGTGGAAGTTGGGACACGTGGCTGTGAAGTGAGAAGGTGGAAGGGTTTCGACAAAAGAAGGTGGTTGGCGGATTTTAAAAAGGAAAGGAAGCGAGCAGTAATACATATGGCTTTATATTTTCCTATGAAAACGAAGACAAATAAGAGATGCAAGCTCTCATATATATGTTTTATGTTTTTATATTTTCTTAGAAACAAAAGAAAGAGGGGAGAGGAAAGGAATGAAAGTGAACCAACGTACGAGAATATATATTGAAGTCATAGGGAATAGTGACAGTCAAAAGCTAAATTCTGAAATTAATAAAGTCAAGTGGCCATTTTTTTTCTCATGGTGGGTAGATGAATGGTCACAAGGAAACCAAAAAGCTCAAAACGGGTACCGATACGGCTAACCGTTTTGTAGATTTTGGCGCGTACCGGACGCTGAAATACACAAATGAATATACTGCGGAGATCAGCATAACGAGATGAACAGAATGGTACATAGATATGAGTGATATGACCATCCTATCAAGACTCGATATTCGCTACCAAAAATGCTGCTAAAACTTCGGAAAAAAATAAACGGAGCTAGAGCAGTCCAAATTTGGCGAAACGAAATATGAAGTCTCACTCAGAAAACGGTAAACATTTTTCTTATGTAAAAATATTTTATTTTCATCAATTTAACTGATTTTAAATTTTATATTGAAATTTTCACAACTGAACAAACTTAAATATTTTCCAATGAAAATCTGACACCTGCTACGTTTTCAATAAACGCATATCAAATATCAAATTTTCCTTTCTAAAATTTTATTATATATTTTCAAGAAAAATTTAGTTAATTACGTTATAAAAATTGTTTAAATTCCCGGGTCGTTACAATGTTGGTGTTGTAGTTTAATCCATTTATATACATGCTTATATACGTTTACATTATATTTTGGATATTGATGCACTCATAACTGATGTAATATGACCTAAGGTTATTTGTATGTTTAACCATATCACTCGAGGGTGCTCCCACGAGTAGATTGAGGTTTTGTAGACAAGTTGCCCTTAGACTCTATGTTATGATGGATTAACAAGAGGCATATTCTTGGTATATTTTGTTATGATATGATATTTTATATTTATATTATTATGTTATGTATATATGTATATGTCATTGATGCAGTAGCATTGCATTTATACATGAGACAAGTTGTATTTCGTTATGTACACGCTACCGTGAATAAATGAGGTATTATATATTGCCAATTTCTGATATCCGTTCCATGGATAGATTTTTGTTCTGTTTCTGATTATATGTTGTTCTACTCCGGGAAATTCCTTGTGTTGTTGCTTATTAATGGCAAGATGTGATACAAGTCGGTGAGTATTTTGATTATTATTATCACGTGTACATGTTGGCTTAAGGGAATGCATACAATGAAGCAACTTACAATGTCTCATTTTTTGTTACTTCAAATAGTAAACTCCCTCTGATTGCATCGGTATCAAGATTGGGTCATTGCAGTTGGTATCGGACCCCAAGTTTAGAACAATATAGAATCAGAAATGTATGTTTCCTTAGTTGCAAGACTTATGTTAAATCTTGCCCCAATTTTACTCGACTCGCATAAAGAGGGGAGAGTTAGAAGGTGATCGAAAGGTTAATCATCAGAGATCGTCTTTGATTATCGGAGAACATAATATATTATACGTACCCGCTAATACATATTTTATACATACATTTATATAACATATATGTTATTTATAGTTTTTTATCTACCTCTCATCCATTGTAATGACAAAGGATTCATCAAATCGTCATTTTTCTCGTACGATTCATATCGGATATTCAAATCTGAAATAGTTTAGGTCTGAATGCGCAGTGGTTGTAGGTAGAAGAACATTTGCACATTTTGCTGATAAGTGTGGTGGGACTGATGTTATATTAATATTATGTATCTAGTATCATAAGTTAAGTTTGTGAGAACTCGACGAGTTGACTACCAAAATATAGTTGTAAGTGATATTTAGCATGAGCAGCTATACATTATGAAAATAAAATTTAGTAAAATTTTCCTTTGTGAACTAATGTTGTTTGTTGAAGTATAATTTTAAGGTTCTTTACATCTATTGGGTTATGGTTGTTAAGGGATAATCACATAGTTTTCCCTTGTTTGTTATATGACATATGTATGTTGTTTGCTTGATATGTTGTGCGTATTATGTTCTAATTGTTTGGTTGGTTGCTATGATGCATTTAACATTCATGCTCCTTGTTTTGACATCTTAACAACACTCACATTAAAGAATCATTATAAAGTTGATGATATATCATTGAAACCTCTTTGAGTGTTATTGCATTTGATGTTTTTTATTCGCGAATTGCGAGGATGCAATTCTTATAAGGAGCAGAGTCTATAAATACCCTGCATCGTGTCATAATATTTATTATTATATTTGATATACTTTACGACATAAATATATGGGGTAAGCGATACAAAGCAAACGAATGAGCACAAATAACTAATAACATATGAATAAATAAATAAATGGAATTATCTAGTGTAAATTATTTTGAAAATGATACATACTTGAATTTTTGAGTGAATTTTTGCATTTATATCTTTAGATATATTTAAAAGAGTTAAATATGATATCTTATATAGTGAAATGTATTTGAAACTAGTTGAAACAATAATCTGACCTATCAAATATATTTTCTAAAATAAAATGAATAAATCATTAATTATAATCAATAAATCAATCAAATATATTTTCTAAAATAAAATGAATAAATCATTAATTATAATTAATAAACCAACGAACTTATATAATTTGTGGACTCAAATATGAAAAATCTACTAAGTGAAACACATCTTGCATATTATAATAAATAAATTATATTAAAATGTAAAGAAGCAACTTATATGTAAAAGTATAATGGAAAAGTGGATTAAATGTAAAAAATAAGTAAAGTAAAACTAAGGGAGCCAAAAAGTGGAAAAGAAAACAATTCAACATATTACCCTTAATCTCTCTCCTCTCCCAAAAGAAAAATAAAAGATAATGTTCTAAATTGAAGAACCCGATCCACCTTAAATTCCTAACTTTAAATTCTCAAATCCCATTGTACTAGAATAGACAAAAAGGGCAAGAGCGTGCAATGAGCACGAGTGTGCAACTACATCAGCCATTGAAGTTAGGTCACGATGGGAGGTTGGTAGAACTTATGTCAGCCTTTTGGAGTGCTAGTGCTTGTGCGACTAATCCGGAAGAGGTTAAGACATGGAGTGTTGGAACTGGGCTAGCCAGGAGCGGACGATATGGGTGAATTTCAATTTTTTTACCCTATTGGATCATTATTGGCTTATGAAGTCTAATTTATTTAGAACATTTCTAAATCAAATTCAAATAAAATCATGTATTTCATTTAAATTTATAAATTGTGGTATGAAGTTTGTTTGATTTAGTTTTGCTTAACATATAAGTATACATATGTTCGTATACATATGTATATGTGTATGCATGTGTAACATAATATTCTGTGCAAGGTATAACATGCACGTATACAGATGTTGGTATTTACATCGCAACGGACACATTAAATCGTTCTATGTATGGTATGTTCTATATATATTATATTATAAATAATAATTAAATATATATATATATATGTACACATAAAATTATATATATTTATAGAAATAAATTATTTTACTTATATACACACACACATATGAATAAAAATAAAAATAATTATATAAATACACACACACACTCACACACACACACATATGAATATAATAATTAAATGTAAGTTTGTATTATAATAAATTATATATAAATATAAGTATATATTTATACATAATTAATTTTTTAACCGACCAATCCGAAATCATTATAGATCTAAATTTTAATATATTAATATATGTTTATTATGAATTAATCAATCAATTTGTCATTAATTAAATAATATAAAAGAATTATGTAATAAAATATCAAATTTAAATATTCTAAAAATCAAGAAATATATTTTAAGTGTTGCCAAATTTTTTTTGAATTTTCTGAATAAAAGTTATATTTTTAATTAATTAAATACTAAACAACCGATTTTAAATTTAGTTTTTAAAAATATGAAAAAATACAAAAATCTGAAATTTTTACCAAGAGGTTCTAAGATAAAGAACTAATTTTAGAAAAATATAAATTGAATTTTCGAATGTTATTTATTTTATATGAATTTATTAACTGTTAAAATTCATAATTGATATAAAAATATATTAGAAAATTATTGGATCAATTATATATAATACATATATATATGCACTTTGATATAATAATGTAAATGTATTGATTTACATATAAATATATATATATATATATATATATATATGTGTGTGTGTGTGTGTGTGTGTGTGTGTTAATCAATATAATATTAAATTAAAACACTTTTATTTGGCATAGACCATTAGATTATTAATAAAATATGAGTATGTATGAGTACATTAAATTTATGCATATATCCAATCATTATTGTGATGACAACATTACCGATAGAAATCCCATCTAACTAAGTAATAATAACATGTATATACATAGGTGTACATGAGCAATAAATTATTATATCATAATTTTCTACTTATTATGTAAATAAAATGTTACCTACAACAGATGCCCTCAAGTCCACGTTGAAAGGATGAATCCTCTTCCTTTGGAAATTCCTTGATTTATCAGATTGCTAGTCTTGAATCACAGTCCTTCTTGCTATCAAGTAGCCTTCAATTTAAATTGATTTAATTTGATAATTTTTAGGGTTTAGTTATCCTTTGAAATTAGGTTTAGTCATCCTTTTCTAATGGTTGAATGTGAGAAAGAGAGAAAAGAGGATCATATCACTTACCTTTTCTCACCTGATCTCCACCATCCATCTCAAGATCTCTTCCATATTTTTAGCCGCCCCTATCCTTGTCTTTCCAGCTAAATATAGATTCCATTATTAAAGGCCAAAAAGCACAGTTAAACCCAAGTGAATGTATTTAATTAAATCCAATTTAATTCATCATCGGTATCTCATATCGATCGATATATTTATAACTATTATAAATATATATGACATCAAATCATACTCAAAATTTTATAATTAATATTTCATAAATATTAATTAATTTATAATAATTACAAACTAATTAAATCATTTGGTCTAAAGAAAATTCATCATTTTGGTTGTGTAACTCTTGGGTGTAAATTCGGTCAGCAATTAACATCGAACTATTTGAATGTTAATGTTTACACGTCACTTAGCAGGTGGTGTGACATTACGGCCAAAATTATCACTTCCTCGGTTTTGATAAAATCCAATTTTAGTGTAATAAGCAGTACCCGGTTGTGACATTATTTACACCAATTCTCTTCATCAAAACTATTTCACTTTGGACTTATGGAATTTGGTAATGATAAAAAATTCTAATATCATTTATATTCAACTATGTAGTCCAAAAACAAAGTCTTTGGTCTAATAATAACAATTATTATTAATCGAAATGCTCTGACCAAAGACTTTGACTTTGAGTTGACCGTAATACTAACCCCATATAACCGAGGCGACGAATCCTCTCTTGAATAGTGCTTCACTTCCAATACTTCCACTTGACCCGACTATGTCACTCGATGGAATGCCATGCTATGGTTTGATTATAATCAAAGCAGAGCTTTCATATTGAAGATCCACACTATTCTCAAGTCGAGAGAACTGTGTAAATCAGCCACATCGATATTTTTCTATTTGACCTTAGTTATATTAACCAACAGAAAACTATCGAGTGAGTCGTTCCATAGTTATCCAATAACTATCAGTATGTAACCCCTTGGTGCCCCCAACAGCCATGTGTAATACACTGTCCAACATTTGGAGAGCGTTACGTACTCTAGTCTCAATGGGTACATCGATATCCAGTCTCGATGCGTCTTGACTAGGAATATTTAAAATGGTATATTTGTTTTCATAGTGATAAATTACTCATGGTTACGAAACTTTGTAATTGCTATCACAAAAATACCATTTATGGATTTTCTATTTAAATATATTTTTAATTAAATTAGTTAATTAATTTAACATATTATATGAAGTATATAATAGAAAGTAAACACGTTTATTTCGAACTAGATTGGTTAACGAGTTAGATATATGTAACGAATTACTTAATTGCTCATAGGGCATACCCCTAACTCTATCATGGAGTAGCATGCATAGTTGTGTATCGATGGTCGTGGTTGGTCATGATAGGAACCAGTGTGAGGTATTGAGTGGGAGGTTTTGTTGAGGCGAGGTTGAAGATCAAGTAAGGTTATTGTCATCATTTTGGTGTAATTTGAATAATTTTTTATCATATAAATCCCTCTTTATAATTATTATTTAGAAGCGTATGTACATATATCTATTAATTATTGATATATTTTGGTTACTTTATGCCCATTAATAATGAGAATTCTATATTTTTTATTGTTGTTTGGGATAAAATTAAACTTGTTGTGTTTAAATTAGAGGCATAAGGTAATTGATTGCGATTTGTATAAAACGTTAATTATATGTCGTATGGTCGATGTTGGATTAAAAGACTGAATTAATGATTGATATTAGTTTGAAACGTATATTGTTACATGTGCCTTGAGTTATTGGTATCTATAACAACCAGCCTTTTCGACCCTAAAATGTCGACACTAATACATCCACGGTATTCACGTGCCAAACACCCAAGTGCCGGAAGACAGATTGTTGGGGTAAAATTAAAAGGCAAAAAGAAAAACATCCGAATCTCACACCGGAACGATAATATATAATATCTAAAAAGACAGTACAAAGGGTTACTCTAAGATATAGAATATTTTGGAGCTACTATCCTAAGTACCATCATCAGCCTGGATAGTTATAAATGTCTGTCCCCACAAATGTTAATATATACATACTAGTAGTGCAGCGGAAATAAAAAATACAAAGGTAAGCAAAAGCATCTAGCTCGTCTCCTGGAGCTGCAAAGAATATCCAACGATATCTTTCCTTTCTCAGACTATTCAAAGGAGCACTCAAGAATTTAAGAAAAAATAAAACCACGAGTCAGACATAAGTCTGATGTGAGAAACTCAAGAAACACGCGACCACATATAATAGTAGCTTTCGAGACCAACCGAATCACCAGAGTGGTTTTCCCTTCAAAAGAGCCAAACCTATATAATAAATACATTAAGCGATATAATAGATAGTGTCTAGGGTGTAGAATATAAATCAAAAAATAGTTGTGTTGCTTGCATTTTACATCACAACAATATTATGTATACAATCAAAACCGCTAAGGGTTGCATTCGCATAAGGATTTCCATTGGAGGTACCTTCAGTAAACCAAGGCAAACCTCCTGACACAAAGGTCAGAAACTACCTTTCGAAGCGACATAATCTCTACATAAAATATACCATAAAGGAAAACATAACTGGCCCATGCCCTAACATGTGATACAAAATACCATTAACTCTCGGTATACCATCAACCGTAAGCATATCTAGATTTGGAGTTGATGTACCCTTAGGTTACCTAAACCCACTGGCTATGCTCTTACTCTATTTTCTGTCATTTCTAATGGTGAAGTCACATTTCCAGCATCTCAACACATGAGCCATCGTTACTCGAGCTGTTCACGAACCTCTCCATGAATTCCAGCATAAGTCGTCCGATGAATTCTAACGCTGTCCTCTCTCTTAGAATCACCCTCAAGATAGACAGTCAATACGATAGCATAGTTTGAAATGTTAACGCTAACCTCTCCCTCGGAGTTACACTCGGGATAGACATTTCAACTCTATAACATCTTGCTCCGTAACCACTTCCAAAATACATAATCAGTATATCAGTTTTAAAGTGGTTTTCAATAATTAATACCTAAGTATACTTAGCCAATCCTGGACTCTTCAAATCTAAATCAATGAACTTTTGGTTAACGTGGTTCTGGTTCTTTAAGAAGTAAGTGGATGATATGTAGGCATCCTCCCTGGGGATCTCAAACATATGTTCTTTAAAGCAAGAGACGTTTCACATAATTAAGTCCTCACCATAGGATCTCAAATCGTATAAATCCATGAAGCTATATACTTCCTAAGTCAATTTTGGCCAAGTTCGATAGTTGATAAGTCCACTATTTAGTACAAATGAAAACGATCGCATATGGAAATTAGATCTCATAGACTTATTACCTCTTTCAACTTCTTGACTCTCAATGCTAAGTATATGACTAATATTTTCCATTAATGAATAAACGCACAAACATGATTAAGTCACAAGCGACTTATAATCCCTTTTATCAAATAATACTTCTTTGTCAGTACTTGTGTGTGTGTGTATTTAAAATACCTTTATAAAAGATATATACATGTATACTTTTACTTCACTATTTATTCTACTCTTTTCATTCTTCAAAGTACATTCATATACTTATCTCAAAGGTATAAGAATTTTCACAAATCATTTAACAAGATTTTCCATTTTAAAATATAATCAAAGAGGTTAAAAACAAATGTTACTCAAACATCGTTACCATAAATCCCTTCTCTCTTTTATAAATTAAACCATTACTTCTATAAACTTTTCCAAAAACATTTCATACTTATCATTATCTTTAAAATATATTTTTTAAAGATCAAAGTATATTCAAAAATATAATCAAAAGGGTTAGAAATAAATGCTACAAATACATCGTTACTATAAACCCAAAACATTTTATACTTATTATCATCTTTAGAATACTCTTTTTAAATATCAAAGCATATCTATACTTATTCAACAAGATAATATACTTTTAAATAACTTCCCAAAACAATTTATTATAACTAATGTTATACCAAAACCCCTTTTATCCTTTTTTTAATAGTTAACTCACTTTCCAAACTTATATATATGTGTGTGTGTGAGTGTGTCTATATAGAAATACTTTTAAAATACATATAAACAGGCTATAAATATCCACATAAGATATTATGTAAAAATAACTAATTTAGAATTTACTAAAAATACCATTTTAAATAAGTGTTACATATAAAGAAAACCTTTTACTTTAAAATTTCATATATGTTTATTAAAAATATATTTATTCTTGAAATTACTTTTAAAATACTCTTAAACATGTTGTTAGTCATCCCTAAAAAGATCTTACAAAAATAATCAATTTAACTATTATTTTTAAACTCATATTAATCACTCAAATTGTTTAATGCAACACAACAACAACAGTGATATAAAAAGAAATAAATGTTGTCGTAGGGTCAAAATGTGCTGTAGTTAAGCGCTGTTAAAAATCCTAATAAAGAACAGTTGAAAATGCTTGAATGTTTGGCCAGTTTTCTCTATGCTAACAAATGATTTATGGTTTGGTTTTCTTACAATAAGTAATATACTTAGAGTACATGATAACCATGAAAAGAAACCCTTAAGGATATGTTTCTAAATCATATTAATAACCAAAAACAAGGTATTGTAAAGTGCTTAAATAGCGACCTTTTCGCTTACTAGCTTTTGTTACTTTTGTTCTACAAGTTATACACTTTTGTAAACCTTTCCTTTGTTTCCAGATACATTATTCTCAATGTAGAGCACAACCAGAGCACAACCAAAATACATTTACATATCACCACTTCAAAGAGGTTAAACACAGTGGATTTCAATGTGTACTTATAGCGATTTTTCTCGCTTCAAACAATTACACATACACATCAACTACATAGATAACCACACCATCATGTAAACATCATTCTAGGCTACGTTACAAGTTGTAGAGGGTAATATAAGTGATTATAATACATATAAAGTTATCATTTTCTTTTAGAAGTAAGAGGGGTCCAAACATAACTTTAATTAGTTAATGTCATTACTTTATATTTACACACAAATAAATATAAACAATATATATTTTTCAATGGTGAGTTAACTCACCAAACTCTTTGCTAACTCCAAGCACAATCCCTTAAGAACACATGAACACTTCCTTCCATCCCCTAAAGCAAGCAAACTCCTTCCAAAGCATCACAAAGCTCACAGCCACCTCCCCTTCCTCCTTACTTGTTCACGACCCCATTTTGATTTGGGGTTTGTGATCCTTTCCTTCAAGCTTTGAGTTTATTCCTTTCTTCTATGTTGCATTAGACCCTTGGCCAAAGTTTGGAGTTGTTTTGCTTTGGTTTCAGAATTTGAAGAGAAGAAGAAGCATGAAGAAGCCATTGTTTTTGTGCATTACTTTGTGAATGAATTTTGTGAGCAATGTGAATGTTTATGTAGGTGTTTTCAAGAGGACACCCCACCCCTCTTCTACCTTATATGGAAGGTCACCATACACCCTCTTTCCCATGTGCTCCTTTCCAACAGAATATCTTCTTTCATAAAATATCTTCTTCGCTTACATCATGCATGACATTCGTAAATGCACTTAGTTAGCCATAATATTAAAAATAATTTTAGTTGCTAATTAATGGCACATTAGTATATTAACCAAGCGCAAGAAGTTCAAACAACTTTTATTGAGTAAAAAGCCATATATCGATAAAACGATTTTCGGTCACATTATTGATTTTTATTCGAAACATTTGATTTTGTAACACATTTGAAAAACGAGTTTACTATGTTATTAATTAAAAAAGTTAAATCAAGGTTATACAATCAATTTTTACACATTTAACCTAGATTAAAATATTCAAATAATTCAGATATTTAACGAAGTGTTCAAAATTACGGGTTGCTAGAATATCATTGGTGTTGAATGGATTGGATATTATATATATGGAAGAGATGATATATTAGTGGGAAAAAAGAATATGTTGGTTGTATTGCTGCACTTGATATGTTAATGTATTGATTGATTGAGAAATTAAGAAATTATTTGTAAAGAACAAGAATTCTTCTAAATAAATATATATTTTAAATAAGAGAAACGATAAATTGTTATTTTTGTCAATAAATAGAATTATATTTTTTAGTAAATCAAATGGAAATCTAATTGTGAAAAGAGGAGTATATCATTTTTTTAAATGATAGATTTACTTTATCTTGTGAATAATAATAACTAACATTATTCAGTAAATAAGGAGATTATTTTAAAAAATGAAAAATTAAATTGCTTAAAACCTGTTTTACTTGTTAAATAAATAGTTGAAACATATTAATGGGTTCAAATTATGTTTTTCATTTGCGTAAATAACTTTATAAATGGAAAATATATTTATTTACTTAAAATATGAACTTAAAATTTTCATTTATATTGATACGGTGTTTCGTCAGTTATAAACATTTTGTTAAAAAGAAATTAATAATATATACTGGAAAAGTTTTTATTTTCACAAAATGAGGGTTATTTGTGAATAGAAAGTTTTTTTAGTAAATATATTATTATTTATAACTCTTAATGGAGTATAACACACACATACAAATAAATAAATAAATATATATATATATATCAACTATGACGTGGTATTAACAATGTAACTAGTACCTTGACTGGTTTTTGTATTTTTATGAAAATAAGACAAGTAATTATAAGTAAAATAAAAATATAACGTTTCATTATTTTTATACACATTATTTATATGCTTAGTGGATTTGGTTGATCAATTACTCATGAATGTGGTATATAGTAACGATGATCGAAACTATAAAGTTCAGAATGAATATGAGTTTACTATAGTTTAAAGTGATAATCGAGTTGTTTCCAAACTATATATTGAAGTATTAATCCCAATGTAAACAAATCTATTGTAAGATACATAACTAATGATTTATGGTGAAAATATAATTGTACTAATCAAATATTTATGAGTATATGCATATGTTTGTATGTATTTTCATGCTATGTACATAAAGGCTATTATGATGATATATGGAAGCTTGCTTGCCAAAATCACATCAAAATGGCATGTTTTTTTTTGAAAATGGGTAAAAGCTTTATTAATAAGGCAGAAGCCCAAACGAGGTCGGCCCGACCCATTACACAACCTATCAAATACTTCGCGAGTTCAACAAACAACACAAAGCAAAGAAAATAAAAAACTACTTCGTCTTCCTTCAAGCTTTTCACGGTGGTTTCCATGTCCGCTCAAAGCGAATCTCATTATTTTCTACTTTTAGTTCCATCTTCTGCAATGTCTCTTGTTCAGCAGCTAATAAATCTGCAAGAACTTTTCTCCCTATTCTTTTCATGACGATTTGAACATCTCTTCTGATCATCTCACCGACTGCTTGCTCATTTTTGTGGTTGTTTTGAAAAATACGCCTATTCCTCTCTTTCCACACATGCCAAACAGAAATAGTCAACAAAATGGAAGCAGCTTATCCCATCAAGCTTTTGGTTTTCCAGCGTCTAGTTGGGTAAATTGCAATTTCGCTCAAAAATTCATCTTGTAAGTTACAATCCAGAATTAGCTTTTGTTTATCCCAAATGGTTCTGGTAAATTAACAGGAAAATAAAAGATGTTTATGATTTTCTTCCTCCACATTACGTAGAACACATGTCGAATTATGTACAATTCCCCATTTTCTTAGTCTATCCATAGTAGGAAGCCTGTGAATGAGAGCCTTATAAGTTGTTTGAGACACTTTAGAAGTACTAGCTCTATTCCAGACTATTTGAGCCCATTCAATTTCATTTTCTCTTTCCCTGAGTTGGTCCCAAGCTGATTTTAGAGTGAAATCTTTGTTATTTTGTTTACATAACCAAGAGTCAGCCAATGTAGAGGAACTGAGAGGAATACTCATTATATCTTGTCTAATATGAGTTGCTGGACAATCAGAAGGAAATACCCATGAGTTATCATGAATAATTTTATCCAACATAAAGTCTCTTCCTCCATAAGCAGTAAAACAGTCCCAGTCCAATTTATTTATAACACATTCACTATTCAACCAGGGATCAAACCAGAAACTTGTGCCCTTTCCAGTTGCAATTTTCTATATACTAGGTTCTGAATGTCACTTCTAGCTCTAAGAATTGTCTTCCATGTGCCTGATGCATTTATATCCTCCTTCTGAATCCAAAAATTATCTTTTAGATATCTGCTCCTCATCCATTCAGCCCAAAGACCCTTTTCACTGAGAATTTTCCAAGCCAGTTTAGCTGCATAATCTTTTTTCAGATCCCTGAGGTTTTTGAGTCCAACTCCTCCTTCATTTTTTGGTTTGCATAGAGTTTTATATAAAACTTTGTGGATGCCTCCTCTCCATATAAAATTGGCACAAACACTTTCAATTTTATCAATGGAAGCACAAGGAATTTGAAATGTTTGCAACCAAAATCTAACCATAGATGTAATAACAGTGTGAACCAATTCAATCCTGCCAACAAAAGATATCAATTTTGAGCTCCAGCTTTGAAGTTTGTTTCTAATTTTTGTAACAAGAAATCCACATTCCCTGTCATTGATAATATTAGTTGATAATTGCACACCAAGGTATTTAATAGGTAGCTGCCCCTCCTCAAAGTTAAAGAGTGAACAAAATGACTCTTTGTTTCTGCAGTGATCATTAAAGTAGCATTTAGTTTTCTGCTCATTAACCTTCAGCCCAACAAACTTCTCAAGTTGGTGAAATATGTCTTTCAAACCCATAATAGCAGTATGATTAGCTTTGTAACAAATAATAAGATTATCAGCATACAGAAGATGTGTTATTTGAGGCTGAATTTTATAAACTGGCTGTATTATGTTGTTGTGAGTGTAAATTTCATTTGAATAGTAAAGAATTCCATTGCAACAACAAATAAATAAGGGGATAGGGGATCACCTTGTCTCAGAACCCTATTACTCTTTATAAACCCTTTAGGCACACCATTGATTAATATAGAGTAAGTGGGTGAGCTTATACATTCTTTAATAAGATTCAAGATTTTACCAGGAAATCCCATACACCTCAGCATATGAATGATAAATTTTCTATTTATTTTATCATAAGCCTTTTGAAGATCAACTTTTAAACATATTTTATCAGCTCCCTTCTTTTTAAAGTTTCTGACCAGTTCATGAGCTAACAAGGAATTTTCAGATATACTTCTCCCCTTAATAAAAGCACTTTGGCACTCCCCTATGCAATCAAACAGGACACGTTTAATGTAACAACCCGGTTTTTCGAGTCAGTTTATAAATGATGATTAAATCTTTTTATTGCTAATGCAGAATTGAATCAAGTTAAAATTTATTTGAAAATTTATTATCGTCAAATGACGATTAGATTGATTTGCTAAGTGCTATAGGCATTTTAATCTGTTGTAATTTGTTTAATAATCTGGTAAAGGAACTAAGCGGGCTTTAAAAATTTATCTCATCCCACTTAATTTTAAGGCCGTAATAAATAAAAATACCCCCTTTCATTTTTGGGTCCATTTGGAAAACCTAATCAAATAAACGAAAAAAAAGCGATAATGGCGGCCACGAAATTTCTTGTTCGTTCGTTCGAAATGCTAGGGCTTCACAAATTAGGGCTGCGGCAATTTAGGGCGGCACGTTCTCGTCATCCCCCTTTTGAAGCTAGGGCGCATTTAAAAATCGAAGGCGCCATCCTCAATCAATCAATCGAATGACGTCGCCGGTGGATCATTCGTGCTCCGATGGCAAAGGTGAGTGGTTTCACTCACATCCTAATTCTAACTTCAGTGCATTACTTCGGTTATTTGATTTCATTGGGATGTCGTTGGTTTCTCTGATTTTTATTCAGACGGTTTGAACTGAGACTTGACTCGACTCCTTGATTAGCTGGGTTTTATGGCACTGTTTGGTTTTCGTGGATTTTATGTTGAATACAGTCGAACTTGTTTCAACTGTTAAATGCTTTGCAACTTCCTTTGTTTTGTTCGAAACTGATATTAGACTTTATTAGTATCAATTGGTTGTTAACTTCGAATATGATGTTGTTTTGATGCTTGAGATTATTGCGACTAATTCTTATGCGCGTATTCTCGTATATTTTGGCTTGTTTTCCACGGCTTTGAATCTCTTACTCGATAATACTGCTTTGATTTGAATTTGACTTGTTTCACATTGACTTCGGCCTGGACTTGGTTTTTAAAATTCTCGGCTTAGTCTCTGATTCTTCACTGTCCTATGTTGTTACCATCTGGTAATTGATTTTTGTGAGAACCTTTTTACCACTTCACTGACTTGTCCCATGATTTCGGCTATACTATGAATCCTGTTCTTTGTCAAACTACTTGAGAAATCGACTTCGGGATGCAGACTATTTTCTTAGCTGGTCTGGCCATCTGTTTTTGGTTGGTTTGTAAACTGAACTCCACTTGGGTGTAGCTACATTGAACTCGACTTTGGTTTGGTGTAACTTCGACCATATTGTTCATCGGCTCTGTTAGCATTTTATCCTCTTTCGACTTTACCTGCTGTTTCACTACTCCGGTCAATTGGTCTTCGAATGTTGTATTTGATGACCTTGTTGTTGGCTTAGTCGAGTCTAATTTCAGTTGCACTTGAGTATACTAGAACCCGTGAGCTTTTACCATTCTCTGTACATTTTACCGAGTACAGTTTTGATGTTAACATGTTGGATTTGGTATGGGGTATGTAGCCGTAGGTTGACCCTGTCGTACTGCCGCTAATGTTCAAGTGTTCACTGCTTGACTTAGTTTTGCATTCAGTTTTGTGGTGCACATTTTTACATGATTAAGGCCTGCTGCACCATTTGTTTCGTGAGGTATCCTTGCTTCTGGTTGGTTTGAGACTGCATATTTTGAAGTGTAAGTCTTGAAATGTTTTTGGGCATTGTTAAGTTTGATTCTTCTTACCGTTGTATCTCAATGGAGTTTGTACTTGGTCTCCCTTGATTCTGGTCTTTAAATTCACTGAGTTTTGTGCATGTGTCTTTGAGCATATCAATGTGACTTTGGCTCCTCTTTAGTCCTGACTGTTTGAAAGTGCTCTGTATTAATTGACTGTCTCATGCTTTGATCACTGGTAGCAATTCAATTGGTTCAGTCTTGTACCATCTACTGTTCACTTGAATTGTGATTCTTGATGTCGTACCAAGTTGAGTTAATGTAGTCATCACTTTTGTACATGTACTCTGCTCTGGCCTTGGTTGTTAGTTGAATGCCTATGCATTGCTTTGTCTTTCACGTTGCCTGACCATAGGCATGCTTCGAGTCAGTATTCATATGGCCTCATGATGCAGTGTCTTCATATTACCTTACTGTCTGCCCTTGGAACTATATGTGTAGTTGCATTCTGCCCTTGTCCTTGCAACTGTTTGCTACTATAGCTTCATCGTGCTGGTTGCTTCGTATTCGCGTATGTCTGCAGTTGCATGTGCTTTGCAGTTTTTCCCCCTGTTGGGATTTGTTCTTGAATTCACTCGAGTTGAACCCGATTTTGGGGTTTGACCTTGTGATCACTTTTGACTTTCACTGAGCTTTTGTGTATCTCTTGCGATAGTGGCGAGGCAGTACACGCGTGCGTGTACTGCAGCCCTATCAGCTTTGACAGTTTTAAATTGATTTAGTCGATTTGATAAATTGATTATTGATCTCTGTTGATGATTTAAATCTGCTGATTTTTGTTAAACACTGTTAAGTGTTATATTGACCGTTATCCGGTTTCTTTGTTTAAAGAATCGGATGGACGGGAATTATTGTGACTGTCGTCTATTTAAATTATTACTGCCTATATGCACTAATAAACTGGTTTGAATTAGACTGACCTGGGTATTATTTTCTTCTGAATGTAATACTCGGGTCAGACCCGAGTTATTTCAGGTTGTAGATTTTCTTCTGTGAGTTGCTGTTCAGGATTCGAAGACTTTTCACATCTTCTGAAGTTGTCAGTGTCATTCTGTAGTAGTCGTGTCATTGTATAGAACGATATGTATTCATGTATATTAGTCGATAATGTACTTGTATATATAACTTCTAGAGTCGACAGTTGTAGTTGTATCATATGTATTGTGTCAACTATGTATTAACTGACATCAGTTATATATATATGAGACTTTTGTTTTATCCGTGTTCCGCATTTATATTATCTGTGTTATTGTTATATCTAATGTCCTAAACTATTATGAACTATCGTAGTTTGTTTTATACTGATAATTGGGTGTGTCGATGGGAGTAAATAAATGATAGATGAAAAATAAAAAGTATATACCACTCCTATCGAGATAACCAATATTAGTGTAAGGTCAACTACGGATGGTCGCTCCTATCCAGCCTTATTCTTCGTAATAATAGACAGTATTTCTTTTAATACTCTTTGTTATTATGAGCATAGAGGTGGGGCGTCACAGTTGGTATCAGAGCTTGGGGTTTATGGACATAATATAAAACTTAACTCGGAAGGAACATATGTTACAACTATTGGTCGGTGTTTTATTTGTACTTTGAGTCAAAACTAAAGTTTTGAAATTTGGATGAAATTTTTAAATAACTTTATTTAAAAATAAAAGTGAAACTGTGTTTTGTTGATTTGATTGAATTGTGTTCTGTTTATCAGAGTGCGCAGCGGAAACTGTCTTCGCTGAGTACAACTGGTAATCTTTTTGATTTAAGAATCAAAATACGAAATTGATATGAATTTCATTTGTTGTTCACATACCTGTAATTATTTTGTTTCTTTGAGAATTTCGAATCCGAATTGAGGATTCGAAGAAATTGCAGATATGTAATTTTTGTTGAAATTTCCGCTGGCTTTCTTTTGTACTAATCATCTAGTGATTAGATTTTTGCTGTTTTGAATTATCTTCATTGAAGATACATTTGAATGATTTCTTTGTTCATTTTGTAGTACGTGCAAAAATTTAAATTGCACGTTATTGCATTTATTTTACGTTGAACCGATGCTTGGTTATGATATGTATTTTGTTGCCGTTATTTTTATAACGGACTTTTTACACCAATGCTGAATTTGAGGCACGGTGTTTTGTTGACAATTTTAATGAATGAAAATTCACTGATGTCACATTTTGATGTGAATTCTTTTGATGAGATATTTGATGTTTTAAAATTTACTGTCACCTTGGCTTCAGTAACCGTCAAGTTTTAAAAGTGGATTTTCAAGCGGTTATTCCGCAATACTGATTTGTGACCGTTTTTACGGTATTTTGAGAAGTACAATTTCCTTATCGAAATCGTTACTGATTTGCTGTTTTAATCACGTGATTGGAAAATCATTTTAAAAATGAAAATTGTTTTATAAATTTTTAACAGTTTACGTTTTCAAAAGAATGAGAAAGCGACTTAAACGATTCAGCAAAATCGAGGATTATGACCCCTTTCTTTTACTGTTTCGCTTAATTCCGGACTTGTCCGTTTGAGAATGTAAAGTGCATTTTTACAAAATACACAATTTTGCACTTTCAAGGAAACGATGAAGTGATTTAAACAATTTAGCAAAAGTGCGGAGTATGGAACCACACTTTTACTATTTCGGTTAATTCCGGACTCGTTAATTGAATATCTGTTGCTTTGATGAATTTGATGATTTCACACTTTCAAGGAAACGATGAAGAGAATCAAACGATTTAGTAAAACACGTGGTATGGGACATGTGCGTTTGCTATTTCGGTTAATTCCGGACTCGTTAATTGAGACATTTTGATGCTTTCGTGTGCTTTCGAGCCACTATGAGGACCTTCGGGTCATTTGTTGGACCTTCGGGTCATTTGTTGGGCTTTCGGGCCACTCTGCGGACCTTCGGGTCAAATACCAGTACTAGACCTTCGGGTCACTCTGCGGACCTCCGGGTCAATCTGATGGGCGCCAAAATTATGTTGAGTACTTGGTAGGCTTCGGCCACTCTGAGATGCACGTGCGGCGAATTAAAAACTCGCCATCTGATGGGATCGATCCAAGCTTTTATGTTGATTTTCTAGTCTTCTTAATTGATTTCTAGATATTTGTTGTTTCCAATTATCTGCAGGTAATTGGATATTTGTTGATATGAGTTCTGATTATCGTTTTTGATAATCAGATATTTGTTGTTTCTAATTATCGCTTGTGATAATTAGATATTAGTTGATATGAGTTCTGATTATCGTTTTTGATAATCGGATATTTGTTGTTTCTAATTATCGCTTGTGATAATTAGATATTAGTTGATATGAGCTCTGATTATCGTTTTTGATAATCGGATATTTGTTGTTTCTAATTATCGCTTGAGATAATTAAATATTTGTTGATATGAAATTTAATTATCGCTTTAGATAATTAAATAATTGCTGAATTGAGATTTAATTATCGCTTTAGATAATTAAATATTTGTCGCTTTGAGATTTAATTATCGCTTTAGATAATTAAATATTTGCTGATTTCGAATTTAATTATCGCTTTTGATAATTAAATATTTGTTGATATGAGATTTAATTATCGCTTTTGATAATTAAATATTTGCTGATTTGAGATTTAATTATCGCTTTAGATAATTAAATATTTGCTGATTTCGAATTTAATTATCGCTTTTGATAATTAAATATTTGTTGATATGAGATTTAATTATCACTTTTGATAATTAAATATTTGCTGATTTGAGATTTAATTATCGCTTTAGATAATTAAATATTTGTTGCTTTGAAATTTAATTATCGCTTTAGATAATTAAATAATTGCTGAATTGAGATTTAATTATCGCTTTAGATAATTAAATATTTGTCGCTTTGAGATTTAATTATCGCTTTAGATAATTAAATATTTGCTGATTTCGAATTTAATTATCGCTTTTGATAATTAAATATTTGTTGATATGAGATTTAATTATCGCTTTTGATAATTAAATATTTGCTGATTTGAGATTTAATTATCGCTTTAGATAATTAAATATTTGCTGCTTTGAGATTTAATTATCGCTTTAGATAATTAAATATTTGTTGCTTTGAGATTTAATTATCGCTCTAGATAATTAAATATTTGCTGATTTCGAATTTAATTATCGCTTTAGATAATTAATTAATTGTTGAATTTGAAATTTGATTATCGTTTGTGATAATCGAATATTTGTTGATTTGAGAAATTTGATTATCGTTTTTTATGATTGAATATTTGCGATTTTTGAGATTTGAGTTTCGTCTTTTCTTTGGCAATTCAGGTGAGTAATTTGATCTACTCACATTCAATTCGTGTTCTGTGTGGGATTTCTGCTCTGTTTTCCTTCTCTTTTAGTTGCTGGAACTCGATTGATTCTTGCTTTAGACAGTCGTCTGATTTTGATTCCTTGATCCCCACGATGTTAACTCTTTTGATTTGAATCAGTCGAACCTTTCGATTTCTTATCTAATACTTCCCCGCTGACACTTGCTTTGCTTATACATTCGACATTGCCATGCTCTTTTGGTTGTTACCTTTTATCCATTTATTCCCTATGATTGCGTGGACGCAATTTCTTTAAGGAGGGGAGTCTGTAACAACCCGGTTTTTCGAGTCAGTTTATAAATGATGATTAAATCTTTTTATTGCTAATGCAGAATTGAATCAAGTTAAAATTTATTTGAAAATTTATTATCGTCAAATGACGATTAGATTGATTTGCTAAGTGCTATAGGCATTTTAATCTGTTGTAATTTGTTTAATAATCTGGTAAAGGAACTAAGTGGGCTTTAAAAATTTATCTCATCCCACTTAATTTTAAGGCCGTAATAAATAAAAATACCCCCTTTCATTTTTGGGTCCATTTGGAAAACCTAATCAAATAAACGAAAAAAAAGCGATAATGGCGGCCACGAAATTTCTTGTTCGTTCGTTCGAAATGCTAGGGCTTCACAAATTAGGGCTGCGGCAATTTAGGGCGGCACGTTCTCGTCATCCCCCTTTTGAAGCTAGGGCGCGTTTAAAAATCGAAGGCGCCATCCTCAATCAATCAATCGAATGACGTCGCCGGTGGATCATTCGTGCTCCGATGGCAAAGGTGAGTGGTTTCACTCACATCCTAATTCTAACTTCAGTGCATTACTTCGGTTATTTGATTTCATTGGGATGTCGTTGGTTTCTCTGATTTTTATTCAGACGGTTTGAACTGAGACTCGACTCGACTCCTTGATTAGCTGGGTTTTATGGCACTGTTTGGTTTTCGTGGATTTTATGTTGAATACAGTCGAACTTGTTTCAACTGTTAAATGCTTTGCAACTTCCTTTGTTTTGTTCGAAACTGATATTAGACTTTATTAGTATCAATTGGTTGTTAACTTCGAATATGATGTTGTTTTGATGCTTGAGATTATTGCGACTAATTCTTATGCGCGTATTCTCGTATATTTTGGCTTGTTTTCCACGGCTTTGAATCTCTTACTCGATAATACTGCTTTGATTTGAATTTGACTTGTTTCACATTGACTTCGGCCTGGACTTGGTTTTTAAAATTCTCGGCTTAGTCTCTGATTCTTCACTGTCCTATGTTGTTACCATCTGGTAATTGATTTTTGTGAGAACCTTTTTACCACTTCACTGACTTGTCCCATGATTTCGGCTATACTATGAATCCTGTTCTTTGTCAAACTACTTGAGAAATCGACTTCGGTATGCAGACTATTTTCTTAGCTGGTCTGGCCATCTGTTTTTGGTTGGTTTGTAAACTGAACTCCACTTGGGTGTAGCTACATTGAACTCGACTTTGGTTTGGTGTAACTTCGACCATATTGTTCATCGGCTCTGTTAGCATTTTATCCTCTTTCGACTTTACCTGCTGTTTCACTACTCTGGTTAATTGGTCTTCGAATGTTGTATTTGATGACCTTGTTGTTGGCTTAGTCGAGTCTAATTTCAGTTGCACTTGAGTATACTAGAACCCGTGAGCTTTTACCATTCTCTGTACATTTTACCGAGTACAGTTTTGATGTTAACATGTTGGATCTGGTATGGGGTATGTAGCCGTAGGTTGACCCTGTCGTACTGCCGCTAATGTTCAAGTGTTCACTGCTTGACTTAGTTTTGCATTCAGTTTTGTGGTGCACATTTTTACATGATTAAGGCCTGCTGCACCATTTGTTTCGTGAGGTATCCTTGCTTCTGGTTGGTTTGAGACTGCATATTTTGAAGTGTAAGTCTTGAAATGTTTTTGGGCATTGTTAAGTTTGATTCTTCTTACCGTTGTATCTCAATGGAGTTTGTACTTGGTCTCCCTTGATTCTGGTCTTTAAATTCACTGAGTTTTGTGCATGTGTCTTTGAGCATATCAATGTGACTTTGGCTCCTCTTTAGTCCTGACTGTTTGAAAGTGCTCTGTATTAATTGACTGTCTCATGCTTTGATCACTGGTAGCAATTCAATTGGTTCAGTCTTGTACCATCTACTGTTCACTTGAATTGTGATTCTTGATGTCGTACCAAGTTGAGTTAATGTAGTCATCACTTTTGTACATGTACTCTGCTCTGGCCTTGGTTGTTAGTTGAATGCCTATGCATTGCTTTGTCTTTCACGTTGCCTGACCATAGGCATGCTTCGAGTCAGTATTCATATGGCCTCATGATGCAGTGTCTTCATATTACCTTACTGTCTGCCCTTGGAACTATATGTGTAGTTGCATTCTGCCCTTGTCCTTGCAACTGTTTGCTACTATAGCTTCATCGTGCTGGTTGCTTCGTATTCGCGTATGTCTGCAGTTGCATGTGCTTTGCAGTTTTTCCCCCTGTCGGGATTTGTTCTTGAATTCACTCGAGTTGAACCCGATTTCGGGGTTTGACCTTGTGATCACTTTTGACTTTCACTGAGCTTTTGTGTATCTCTTGCGATAGTGGCGAGGCAGTACACGCGTGCGTGTACTGCAGCCCTATCAGCTTTGACAGTTTTAATTTGATTTAGTCGATTTGATAAATTGATTATTGATCTCTGTTGATGATTTAAATCTGCTGATTTTTGTTAAACACTGTTAAGTGTTATATTGACCGTTATCCGGTTTCTTTGTTTAAAGAATCGGATGGACGGGAATTATTGTGACTGCCGTCTATTTAAATTATTACTGCCTATATGCACTAATAAACTGGTTTGAATTAGACTGACCTGGGTATTATTTTCTTCTGAATGTAATACTCGGGTCAGACCCGAGTTATTTCAGGTTGTAGATTTTCTTCTGTGAGTTGCTGTTCAGGATTCGAAGACTTTTCACATCTTCTGAAGTTGTCAGTGTCATTCTGTAGTAGTCGTGTCATTGTATAGAACGATATGTATTCATGTATATTAGTCGATAATGTACTTGTATATATAACTTCTAGAGTCGACAGTTGTAGTTGTATCATATGTATTGTGTCAACTATGTATTAACTGACATCAGTTATATATATATGAGACTTTTGTTTTATCCGTGTTCCGCATTTATATTATCTGTGTTATTGTTATATCTAATGTCCTAAACTATTATGAACTATCGTAGTTTGTTTTATACTGATAATTGGGTGTGTCGATGGGAGTAAATAAATGATAGATGAAAAATAAAAAGTATATACCACTCCTATCGAGATAACCAATATTAGTGTAAGGTCAACTACGGATGGTCGCTCCTATCCAGCCTTATTCTTCGTAATAATAGACAGTATTTCTTTTAATACTCTTTGTTATTATGAGCATAGAGGTGGGGCGTCACATTTAATCCTATTGCAAATAACTTTACTTAGGATTTTATAAGAGACGTTACAACATGAAATTGGCCTGTAGTCCTGAATTTGTGCTGGCTTATCTTTTTCTGGTATAAGACAAATAAAGGTATGGTCATTTATTTTATGATTCTACCAGTGTCGAGAGCTTCCTGATAAGCTAATCTCAAATTTTCTTTTAGGCCTTGCTAGTGGGTTACATAGAAATGAGAGCCCAACCCATCTGGCCCTGGGCTGGAATCATGATGAATGGATTTAACAGCTTCCTCAATTTCCCTGCTTTCAATGTCCCTGGTCAGCATATGACATCCCCCTTCAGTAATCAAGCTTCTAGTTTTCACAACAGGTAAGTCTACTGGATATTCTCCATTGAATAGATCAGTGAAATAAGCAATTGCTTCCTCCTCCAACTTACTCAGATTAGTAACATGTTCACCATTTGCATCAATGACATTTTACAGCTTATTATAATTTTGTCTAAGAGACATTTTAGTGTATACAAAATTTGAGCATTCATCTCCCTCAATCAACCATTTTTCCTTGGTTTTTTTTGCTTCAACTCCATTGCTTGAATTCGTAATGCATGCTTGAGTTCATTTTGCACTTCAAAAAATTCTTTGTTTAACTCATTATTGTAACGGTCTTCATCTAGAGCAGATTGTGTTTTGTCCAGAATTTCCTGAAGCTGAGTAATTTTATTTGATTGCTTTATTCTACACTTATTCCATTCTTTGAGTCTCATTTTTATGTGTTTAAGAATCATAATCAAAATAAATGAGTTGTTGCCTTCATAAATGTTTAAGATAGAAAAATCAGCTGCAATGTAATAATCTTTACACAAAGGCCAGAAATTGGCATACCTGAACGGCTTACCCTTCTCTATGTTGACTTGAATGAGTTCAATAAGGAGAGGGGAGTGATCACTAGTAGAACATGGCAAAATAGTTACTTTCATGTTAAGGAACAAATTAATAGCCTCAGCATTTACAAGCACTCTGTCCAGTTTGCATGCAATCTTTTTAACTTCTCCACTTCTCCATGTATATTTCAGCCCAGTGTGGGCAACTTCAGTCAATCTAGCAACATTGACACAGCCATTAAATTCCTCCAGCCGGGATACCTTCAATGTGAGACCACCAATTTTATCTTCTGCCTTTAACATTGCATTATAATCTCCCATAGTGAACCAAGGACCATCAATTTGATTTAAAATATTTATAAGGTGTTTCCAGAGTCCCGAACGAATTGATGCAAAATTACTAGCATATATGAATGTAATGTGAACTGTCAAACCACCAGTATTTGTAGCTTTTACTGTAATTTGCTGATCATTCATGCTTAACAATTTACACGACCAAAATTCACAACACCAAGCAACTAAGATTTTTCCTTTGCAAGTGGATGAGTTATCATGATATATACTCCAATTTGCACCCAAAGTATAATGAAAATTATCTATACTAATATTATTCATTTTATTCTCAAGTAGATGGTTTATATTTATTTCTTAAATTAAAGAGGTCTAATTGTCTTTCATCACTATTAAGATCTTTAACATTCCAGCAAATAATTGTCATTGGGAGGGTGGTGCCTTATTACTCCTCAAGTTTCTAGGAGCAAAGTTCTTTGGACCATGCTTACTAGCTTTCTTGTTGAACTATTCTATGTATACCTGATTTGGTTTAGTGTACGTGCTTGCTTTTGGATCAACATACATCTCCTCGTCACTGGAAGCCAAGTTTATATTCATTTTACTATTATCTTCCAATGATTGAGGTTCCTTTTCATTCTAGTCAGTCTCACCAAGCACCTGTTTTAGTGCCTTGTCCTGCAGCGAATTGTTCAAATTCTCCTGTTGCTGGTTTGTTTGGTCAATCACAGGGTAATCCACTTCAGAGCTTGGGAAACAATCAGAGTGTATTTGACTATCAACATTACTATGATATACTGAATCCATAATAGTACTATCGGTATTATATGTATTATGTATATCAGTTGGTTCCATGTTTATATTATCAGCTGTAGGTTTTTGTGGGCCTTGTAATATATCTGGTTTGTAACAGCCCGCAAACCCGTACCCCTTGAATTGACATTAATCTCCATCCAATATATTCAAGGAAAACGGAAATACGAACCATATTGGTTAAAGAAAGAAGAGGTAGAAGAAGAAAATAGAAAACAACAACAAAATCTAACCATCGCAGCGGAATAAACTATAATATATAAATACATATCTTTACTCATCAAAAAAATATATCCGTTTATACATTACAGTCATCAAAGTACAATAAATCAACATCACAACTCAGGACAGTTATAGTAACTTGTCCCACATACAGGATACACAACACAACGAAATATACATAAACAAGTACGGGAGATACGTCTCGCCATCCAGCTCGTCTCCTGAACTCTACAGCCTCCTTTCCTGTAATCTATAATACTCGGTCTGACCCGAGCATTACAGTTAAATAACACCCGAGTCAGTCTGGAATACCAGCGTGAGAAAATCACACTCAAATTGATTTTTAAAGTTTCGAATCTTTTGGAAACAAAAGCATCTCGTAAGACCACGCCACAAATAAACATGTCGGGTTTTTACCATACGATAGCTAAAACATTTTTTATTAAAATCCTCTGATATTATACTAGTGTCTATAGAAAGTAAAATATAATCTAGCTGAAATGCTTGCATCTCACGTTTCAGCAATAGTTGGGCACAATCAAAACCGTACAGGCACGTAGGGAGAATGGATTTCCAACGAATGACTAGGCACTAGGGTACCACCTGTCATAGTACGTGGCCTAGATCACAGTACCGAGGAGTACGCCCGCTCCCCTGCAACACAAGGCCGGAATCATCCCTAACTGGATAATACCAAGTAAAATCACCCCACGGTTGTGATCAGCAACCGCAACACTAATCCGAGATCAAAAAGGGACATCTAGACAGGGATGACCTTACTCTCAAGTGGGGGCTACCCACGAAGCCTTGCTGCATAACCCCTGATTTTCAGTCATTCCCGATTGATGAGGCTCGAGGCTAAGCGTTACCTCTTCAAAACATATCCCTTAGAATGCCCATCGTCCACCTGACGATATTTCGAAAGCATTCGTCCATACAAGTCCGTCCCGGGTCCGAACGGAACCGAAGGCACTACTCCTACTACATCCATTTTGGAAATATCCTCAGGATTAGTAGTGACTAACCCTTGCACTTCACTGCTCCATTTTTTTTTTTGAAAAAAAAGGGTTCAAACTTTCTATTAAGAATAAAAATCAAGTCCAACAAGATACAAGAGCAAAAGCCAATAACCGGCCCAATACCAAAACAAAAGACAAAACAAAAACTATACACGTTGGGCTCAAAAACAAATACAACCCATACCCAATATCAGGCCCAAAGAATAAAAACTATTCACTACTCCATTTTTAAAAGCACTTTATTTTAAAACATACTTTATAACTTTAAAATCAAAACTACTTTAATACTTTATTAATATATATATACTTTAAGAATATTTTAAATAAAACCACTTTATAAAATGTAAACTAATTTTTCTTTCAAAAACATAATACCAAGTCACTTTTATATATCTACTACATTAATAGATTTGAAAACACTTGCTTTAAAAGTTAAACATTTAGAGATAATAAACTTTCTAAACATGCTTTTTAAAACAATTATTAAAAGCTTTTACTTATATTTAATATTTGCTGGGAAACCGTACTTGGCTATCCCGGGAAATACACTTCTCTTTCACATCTTTTAAAAATAAACCACTATTTATTTTAAACAAATTCGCATCCCTTTATAAATTTCCACCTTGAATTCATATTTAAAATATCCACCGATATTTTATTTCACTTTATAAACCCAGTTTATAAATTCCAAAAATCTCACTTCTTTTTAAATTTCAAATCCCAACCACTTAAGTCAATTTACAATTGATTTCAAATTGCTTCACTTTGAAATAAATTTCCTTATTTACTACATTCATTTCAAAATACATTGACTTTCCTATTTTATTTCTTAATTATGATTAAAAAAAACCTTTTAACTAAATGTACCAATTTCAGGTTTCCAAAATTCCTCATTTATCCTTTAATTAAGTTAAATTCTTGAATTTAAAAAAAATTCTCTTATTCTTCAAAATAATATCACTTTAGTTTTAAAATTTATTATTTCCCCATAAATTCAAAATCTCCTTTTCCATATTTATTAGAAAATTTGAAATGGCTTTTATTCTTTCCCAATTCATTATTAAATTTATTTCAAATTCACTAAAATTATTTTACTCCAAATTTTACTCTTTTATTTCCTTCCAAAAATCCAATTTCATAGATTTTGATAACTCATTATACTGAGATATTCAATCCAACCATACCATCCAATATTTCAATTATCAATAAAATCGTCATAGGATATCAAATATTCAGAACACAGAATATTAAATGATCTAATTAATTTTGAGGAATCCAATTGGATCCCTCCAACCTGTTCCCTACATCCACAGATGTTAGCACAATACCAATTCCACTTCGAGGTGGAATATCGCGGTATATGGGATTTATATAAAATCATCCGCTATTATGCGGCGCATAGGGTCTCATCCGCTATATATATTGCGGGAAATCAATCACTCCAATATATACTATATACTACTATATAATATATCACATCCAATCATTCAACCATTCAACCAAATATTTAAATTTAACCATTTAAATTTAAATCGCCAGATGAGTGAGATTAACTCACCTTTGCTTTTTACTTGCAATCCACTTCATTATAGTCCTGGTTTTCCCGATTTTGACCTTGTACAGACATTAGATGATTTTATTAATATCCGAACCAATCGAACAATTTATTTCTATCTATTAATTTAATTTAATTTAATTTTCCCTTAAAATCTTTTAGAAACTAAAGTAATTAAATAAGTAAATAAAACAAGTTAATCGCCCCAAATACGTATTTTTAAAGTTAAGCAGTAAGTGAAAATATGTATGTGCATTTTATGTGGATATAATTATATTCATATATTTCATTCTTTTTTTTATTTTCGTAAAAACAGGGACCTGATTTTAAAATCCCTACCTTTTCTATTCTCTATAAATATATACATATATATGTCAAAAGCAACAAAACTGCAGCTATCCCTAACTTAAATAAATTTTCTTCCTTTTCTGAATACAAACATCGCTGCATACAAAAAGGTTTAAAACAAGAATTTAAAATCTTATATAAATTTAATTTAGTTTATATATATAACATGCATATATATTTATTACATCAGAAATTGAAACTGGAAAAAAAAATAGAAATACTGTGAAATTGCTTAATACCTTACTGTAAAACATTTCCTAAATACTCATTTATTTTCTGTATATATATACATATATTACAAAAAATATATTTTCTTTTTTGATTTATATTTATGTTCAGGTTGAATTCGAAAATGAAATAAAATAAAATAAAAAACGAGAATACCTCATAGCCTCCATTGTTCATCGATCTACTACCCTCAATCGCGATTTAACGAAGACAACCCTTCCCCAGACGCGACTGAGCTCCCTACAGCCATCTGCCTCCGCCAACACCTACCTCGAATGCTGCGAAAACCCTATGCGAAGTCCATGTTGATCTGAAGTCGCGATGCCACCCTCGAGTTCGAATCGAACTCGCGCTTCCCCTTCTGCCCATACTTCGAGGGCACGGTGCTTCCATTCCAGAGTCAAAATCGCCACACCCTCACCATCTCGACGCTCGCAATGCTCGACATGAGATTAGGTGATTCGAATTGCTCCCTCTCGAAAAAAATCGAACTCGCCGATGTCGAGCACGAGTTTCCCATCGCGATGATGTCACAACAGCTCTTCCCTTTCCCTGGGTTTGAATTCGATCGGTCAAAATCTTCTGATCTAAAACTGATTCGAATTAAAACTGATTCAAATGAAGAAGGATTGGGGGTAGCTGGGGGTTTTATAACGAAAACATTGCATTCAATTTAGACAGAGAGTATAAAAAATAGGATTCGCGATTTGATTTTTTTTTGAAAGAGGAGGAGTGGCTCGGCCATTTTATTTTCGATTCTTCCTTTCAAACTGTGTACTGATCGTCCTATTTTATTTCAAAAGAAGGGAGGAGATGATTGAAGTGAGAGTGGTGTGTAAGGAAAGGAACGGTAGGTGGCTGATAGGAAGGGAAGTAGGCAAATGTGAAAGGTATGGTCACATCAAATTGATATATAAATTTAAAATTTCAAACTATCTTGATAAAATTTCCAACGCGTTTATATATCGTACGCTCACTCAACAACTCCAATAACTACGAAATTTGAAATCCGATAATAAAACAATATTATGGATCCAATGGAACTGGTTTCGTCGAATTCCGAGACTGTGCCTCGGAAGGCTATTTTAAAATATCGATTTAAACGATATATTTTTAAACTGAACAAGACACTTTGAAATTCCATTTTAAAAGTTCTATTATCTTCAATATTATTTATATGAATTTTACGAGCTTTCAAAATATTTTTAATTAGCTTAGAATACCAAATTTACTGTTTTATCCAACTTCAAATAATTTAATTTAATAATTAAATCACCCAATAAACAGCGATATTTGAAATTTAAGTTAATAATTAATCTTTGAATATTTAAAATTAATTAAATATTCCAATTTCAAATATACAAAAATTCCGGGTCGTCACATTCCTCCCCCTTAAAAGAATTTCGTCCCCAAAATTACTAGTTAGGAAGAATGATCCATAACCCATTAACTATTTCTTCAATCCAAATAGCTTTTAACAACTTGCCAAACAAATCTTTTTATCACAGACACACTAACCATTTTCTAACTTTTCAACTTATCTATAAGTTCCCAACAACATAACTTACTTATCAATTCAAATTTAAATTTGAAACCAAATTTTGAATTATCAAAATTTTCTCAAAATTTTTCTAACTCTCTAAATTTCCGAAATTTTTTGCCAGCGTCTCCTTTGCGCGGCTAGCTCGGTACAACTACAAAATGGCTCTACGGCCTCCCAAATCCAAAAAGAAAACAAAGCCAAGTGGCTAGATCAAAACCCAATCAAATTTCGTATAGAAATTTAAATACATACCTTTTTGTCGGGCCATTAAATTTTATCTTCTGAAATCAAAAATCCCAATTTATCCTTTGCCTTTATACACATGTATATCCTACTAAGCAATAACATCCAATTACAGCTTCAAAGCCATTTTATACATCCCTTTACAAATTTTCAATATTTGCTTTACTTAAGCCCGTACGATGCACATATATCATCCGTACGCAATATCAAATTCGATCGCTCACTCGATTACACAATTTCACTTCCGAACTAGTATCGTCCACCAGACTTCCTAGTGCGGACTCAGATATGGTTTCTTGATCAGAAACCGTCATTCTCCTTGCATAGCCTCCAACTATGATAGAGAATTTCCAGAATCAATCAACATTCCATATCCAGGTTCGCCGTCGAAAATCGAGTGAAAAATCCTAACTCGGATCGATAAAACTACCTTGAAATTCTATGCTCGAATCTGGATCAAACCATTTATGCGAATAAAATAATATACGTACATCCTACGCAATTAGCCCAATTGATTTTTAGCTATACCAATTCTCTTTTATTCACATTCATTTTGATTGTTATTCACTTTTCCACAATTATCTCATTCACAATTATCAGTTTTGATCTTCATTCAATTATTCACTTAGAATAATTTCCTCAATACCACATTTACTTAAGAATTTCATTCTTCATTTCTTAAGTTCAATATAAATATTTTATATACTTCTTATTTTTGTTCTTACTTCACTACTAAAGTTTATTTCCATTTCTATTCACTTTCTCTTTACAATTCCATTTGAATACAATTTGTTTTCAAATCCTGAATATTGAATTTTATTCACCTCATCTCAAATAAAAGTTTATTCGCAACTTTTTCTTCCTTTAATTTCTTCGATTTCACCTTACTTTAAATACACAATTTTAAATTTCATTTCAATATTCAGTTTCAATTTTATTGCTAACCAATTCTAAATCATTTGTCGTTAATGAAGATTTTCAAAAGATTCAATAATTTTCTAACTCCCAAAATTTTCGAAATTTTTTGGCAGAGTCTCCTTTGTACGGAGGAGCTTTTGCAATTTGACAAAAGATATAAATATATATACATCGACCAACACGGTCGGAAAACAGAAAAACAGTTCATATTTCATATTTGTATTGCGTAGGCGTACCTTATTTAGCATTTTTAAGCAAGCGGCTATTTATTTAAGCTGTTAGCGCGGTCAAAACTAGCAAAACGGCTTCCAAAAACATGTACTTACTCCATTTAAACATGTAAGCGACAATTATACAAAGTTTATTATCATTTCACTTAATTTCAATAGCTAAACACATGTATAACATAAGCAATATTCCCAAAATAATCTTCATAAGCAATTTATATGATTTCGATACAAGTTTAGTTGTTTACAACTAAACCACACATTATTTTATATACCATGGACTTCCATTTTTATTCGAAGTCAAGTTCTCATTAATATTAAACTCACACTAATTTACCCCAAATGATTCTAAATTCAATCAAATCCATTTCATTAACTAATTAATTATCTATTAGTTATTTCAATCTTAAATCCAATATTTGATTTTTATTTCAAAAATTACTTTAAATATTTTACTGGAGTTCAATCTATTTTATAATTTTCAATACAAACAATTTTATTTTGGCTTATTTGTTCCACTTTTAACTTTTATAAGTCACAAACTTATTTACATCCATACTTTCATCCATTTACAATCAATCCTATTCACATCTTACCTTTAACTCGGGATTATACATTTTATTTAGCCAATATATTTTTTCTTTTCATTTCCAAAACAATTTTAAACAAGATTCCAGAGTTTAAACAATTTCCCAGAATTTCAAAATCACCTTTGAAATCAACTATATCTAAAATCCTTTTCAATTTCAAAACCAAACCCAGTTTTGCAAACAAACACCAGCCCAAAACATCCAAGTAGCAATTCCTCTTTTGGAAACTCGAAAATGAACACCGATGATGTCGCGATCATCATCAGAAATATTTTCCAGCGACCACTGAGAGTTTAGTGCTTTTATCTCTTTAAAAACATTTCAAATATTTTTAATTTCCAAATCTCACAAGATTTCAAATTCAACTCAAAAATATTCCTGAAATAATACTATTATTTCTCCAAAACCTTTTGAAAACCATTTTCAAACCCAAAGGAATTTAAATTTTTCCCAAAATTCCAAATTCGAAACCCACCTCGATTTATTTTCAAATATTTCCCTGGAATCCTATTCCCTATTATAAATCACATTTATAATTCACATTTACAAATTACACTTTATTATCTGAACTTATTTCCTTAACTTTGATTATAATTCAATTTCTTATTCAATTTTACACCTAAATGATAATAATTTAATATTATCACTTCCTAACAACCAAGCAACCAAATACTATAATAATTTACAAAAATTATTTCCTTCATATTCAAAAATAATTTGGATAAAATTATTTCATTTACCCATTTTAAAACAATACTGTATCGAGTTGCTCTATTCAAGTGTTTAGAGATCCCTATCAATATCGTTAATTACTCGTATTGACCAAAATCCATAAACTACTCAACAAACCAATCAACACAATATAAAATCATTTTATATTCACTAACAAATACGCGCTCATATCTATAAATACGCTCAAACTCATCCTAGAGTACTATTGACCCTATTTCAATGAGCAATTCCCACCAGAGCCAAGGTTATCGCCAACCTAAGCTCTGATACCACTGTAACAGCCCGCAAACCCGTACCCCTTGAATTGACATTAATCTCCATCCAATCAACTCAAGGAAAACGGAAATACGAACCATATTGGTTAAAGAAAGAAGAGGTAGAAGAAGAAAATAGAAAACAACAGCAGAATCTAACCATCGCAGCGGAATAAACTATAATATATAAATACATATCTTTACTCATCAGAAAAATATATCCGTTTATACATTACAGTTATCAGAGTACAATAAATCAACATTACAACTCAGGACAGTTGTAATAACTTGTCCCACATACAGGATACACAACATAGCGGAATATACATAAACAAGTACGGGAGATACGTCTCGCCATCCAACTCGTCTCCTGAACTCTACAGCCTCCTTTCCTGTAATCTATAATACTCGGTCTGACCCGAGCATTACAGTTAAATAACACCCGAGTCAGTCTGGAATACCAGCGTGAGAAAATCACACTCAAATTGATTTTTAAAGTTTCAAATCTTTTGGAAACAAAAGCATCTCGTAAGACCACGCCACAAATAAACATGTCAGGTTTTTACCTTACGATAACTAAAACATTTTTTATTAAAATCCTCTGATATTATACTAGTGTCTATAGAAAGTAAAATAGAATCTAGTTGAAATGCTTGCATCTCACATTTCAGCAATATTTGGGCACAATCAAAACCGTACAAGCACGTAAGGAGAATGGATTTCCAACGAATGACTAGGCACTAGGGTACCACCTGTCACAGTACATGGCCTAGATCAAAGTACCGAGGAGTACGCCCGCTCCCCTGCAACACAAGGCCGGAATCATCCCTAACTGGATAATTCCAAGTAAAATCACCCTACGGTTGTGATCAACAACCGCAACACTAATCCGAGATCAAAAAGGGACATCTAGACAGGGATGACCTTACTCTCAAGTGGGGGCTACCCACGAAGCCTTGCTGCATAACCCCTGATTTTCAGTCATTCCCGGTTGATGAGGCTCGAGGCTAAGCGTTACCTCTTCAAAACATATCCCTTAGAATGCCCATCGTCCACCTGACGATATTTCGAAAGCATTCGTCCATACAAGTTCGTCCCGGGTCCAAAAGGAACCGAAGGCACTACTCCTACTACATCCATTTTAGAAATATCCTCAGGATTAATAGCGACTAACCCTTGCACTTCACTGCTCCATCCTCGGTTCCAAACTCGTTTCCCCATGAAACGTACCAACCAAATCGAAGTGGTTCTTGGGAAATAAATCCCGATCCCGGACTCTTCGAAACGATCAACGCATTTGGCCAATATTGATAGTCGGTTATTTAACTATCAATTAACATTCACAAACAACCATCAACATAAATAATTTCACCAAATTATTTATTAATCTCAAAATATCTTCACAAGATATATTTCCATTTCAACCCTTTTTGAAAACAGTTTCAACCCAGTTTTCGCTCACGGAATACATTCCCCAGATATTTATTTCCTTGGGACACCAAGTACAAAATACTTTTAGATTTTAAAATAAATTTTTAAAAGCACTTTATTTTAGAACATACTTTATAACTTTAAAATCAAAAGTACTTTAATAGTTTATTAATATATATATACTTTAAGAATATTTTAAATAAAACCACTTCATAAAATGGAAACTAATTTTTCTTTCAAAAACATAATACCAAGTCACTTTTATATATCTACTACATTAATAGATTTGAAAACACTTGCTTTAAAAGTTAAACATTTAGAGATAATAAATTTTCTAAACATGCTTTTTAAAACCATTATTAAAAGCTTTTACTTATATTTAATATTTGCTTTGAAACCGTACTTGGCTATCCCGGGAAATACACTTCTCTTTCACATCTTTTAAAAATAAACCACTATATATTTTTAAACAAATTCGCATCCCTTTATAAATTTCCACCTTGAATTCATATTTAAAATATCCACCGATATTTTATTTCACTTTATAAACCTAGTTTATAAATTCCAAAAATCTCACTTCTTTTTAAATTTCAAATCCCAACCACTTAAGTCAATTTACAATTGATTTCAAATTGCTTCACTTTGAAATAAATTTCCTTATTTACTACATTCATTTCAAAATACATTGACTTTCCTATTTTATTTCTTAATTATGAGTAAAAAACCTTTTAACTAAATATACCAATTTCAGGTTTCCAAAATTCCTCATTTATCCTTTAATTAAGTTAAATTCTTGAATTTAAAAATAAATTCTCTTATTCTTCAAAATAATATCACTTTAGTTTTAAAATTTATTATTTCCCCATAAATTCAAAATCTCCTTTTCCATATTTATTAGAAAATTTGAAATGGCTTTTATTCTTTCCCAATTCATTATTAAATTTATTTCAAATTCACTAAAATTATTTTACTCCAAATTTTACTCTTTTATTTCCTTCCAAAAATCCAATTTCATAGATTTTGATAACTCATTATACTGAGATATTCAATCTAACCATACCATCCAATATTTCAATTATCAATAAAATCATCACAGGATATCAAATATTCAGAACACAGAATATTAAATGATCTAATTAATTTTGAGGAATCCAGTTGGATCCCTCCAACCTGTTCCCTGCATCCACAGATGTTAGCATAATACCAATTACACTTCGAGGTGGAATATCGCGGTATATGGGATTTATATAAAATCATCCACTATTATGCGGCGTATAGGGTCTCATCTGCTATATATATATTGCGGGAAATCAATCACTCCAATATATAATGTATACTACTATATAATATATCACATCCAATCATTCAACCATTCAACCAAATATTTAAATTTAACCATTTAAATTTAAATCGTCAGATGAGTGAGATTAACTCACCTTTGCTTTTTACTTGCAATCCACTTTATTATAGTCCTGGTTTTCCCAATTTTGACCTTGTACAGACATTAGATGATTTTATTAATATTCGAACCAATCGAACAATTTATTTCTATCTATTAATTTAATTTAAATTAATTTTCCCTTAAAATCTTTTAGTAACTAAAGTAATTAAATAAGTAAATAAAACAAGTTAATTGCCCTAAATACGTATTTTTAAAGTTAAGCAGTAAGTGAAAATATGTATGTGCATTTGATGTGGATATATTTATATTCATATATTTCATTCTTTTTTTATTTTCGTAAAAATAGGGACCTGATTTTAAAATCCCTACCTTTTCTATTCTCTATAAATATATACATATATATGTCAAAAGCAACAAAACTGCAGCTATACCTAACTTAAATAATTTTTCTTCCTTTTCTGAATACAAACATCGCTGCCTACAAAAAGGTTTAAAACAAGAATTTAAAATCTTATATAAATTTAATTTAGTTTATATATATAACATGCATATATATTTATTACATCAGAAATTGAAACTGGAAAAAAAATAGAAATACTGTGAAATTGCTTAATACCTTACTGTAAAACATTTCCTACATACTCATTTATTTTCTGTATATATATATATATATATATATATACATATATTACAAAAAATATATTTTCTTTTCTGATTTATATTTATGTTCAGGTTGAATTCGAAAATGAAATAAAATAAAATAAAAAATGAGAATACCTCACAGCCTCCACTGTTCATCGGTCTACTACCCTCAATCGCGATTGAACGAAGACAACCCTTCCCCAGACGCGACTGAGCTCCCTACAGCCATCTGCCTTTGCCAACACCTACCTCGAATGCTGCGAAAACCCTATGCGAAGTCCATGCTGATCTGAAGTCGCAATGCCACCCTCGAGTTCGAATCGAACTCGCGCTTCCCCTTCTGCCCATACTTCGAGGGCACGGTGCTTCCATTCCAGAGTTAAAATCGCCGCACCCTCACCATCTCGACGCTCGCAATGCTCGACACGAGATGATTCGAATCGCTCCCT
Source organism: Allium fistulosum (assembly GCA_030737815.1). Lineage (NCBI taxonomy): Eukaryota > Viridiplantae > Streptophyta > Magnoliopsida > Asparagales > Amaryllidaceae > Allium > Allium fistulosum. The sequence continues at coordinate 77,292,262 of CM060903.1, forward strand.
CTTGAAAAAAATCGAACTCACCGATGTCGAGCACGAGTTTCCCATCGCGACGATGTCGCGACAGCTCTTCCCCTTCCCTGGGTTTGAATTCGATCGGTCAAAATCTTCCGATCTAAAACTGATTCGAATTAAAACTGATTCGAATGAAGAAGGATTGGGGTAGCTGGGGGTTTTATAACGAAAACATTGCATTCGATTTAGACAGAGAGTATAAAAAATAGGATTCACGATTTGATTTTTTTTTTAAAGAGGAGGAGAGGCTCGGCCATTTTATTTTCGATTCTTCCTTTCAAACTGTGGACTGATCGTCCTATTTTATTTCAAAAGAAGGGAGGAGATGATTGAAGTGAGAGTGGCGTGTAAGGAAAGGAACGGTAGGTGGCTGATAGGAAGGGAAGTAGGCAGATGTGAAAGGTATGGTCACATCAAATTGATATATAAATTTAAAATTTCAAACTGTCTCGATAAAATTTCCAATGCGTTTATATATTGTACGCTCACTCAACAACTCCAATAACTACGAAATTTGAAATCCGATAATAAAACAATATTATGGATCCAATAGAACTGGTTTCGTCGAATTCCGAGACTGTGCCTCGGAAGGCTATTTTAAAATATCGATTTAAACGATATATTTTTAAACTGAACAAGACACTTTGAAATTCCATTTTAAAAGTTCTATTATCTTCAATATTATTTATATGAATTTTACGAGCTTTCAAAATATTTTTAATTAGCTTAGAATACCAGATTTACTATTTTATCCAACTTCAAATAATTTAATTTAATAATTAAATCACCCAATAAACAACGATATTTGAAATTTAAGTTAATAATTAATCTCTGAATATTTAAAATTAATTAAATATTCCAATTTCAAATATACAAAAATTCCGGGTCGTCACATGGTTGCTCTGATGCTTCATTTTGACTTGCGTGTATATTGCTTGAACATCCCACTTCATCTAAACACTTCTCTGATCACTTACACTATGATTATCTGAATCTTCAAGATTTTTCTCCTTAACCCTCCATTCTTGTGTGTTACTTCTTGTACATTGCATTTGTGTATGACCAAAGCATAGACATTGTGTGCACTTTGGAGGAACAAATTCATATTCCACATCTTGTTCATATTCTTTGCCATTACTATCCTTACAATGTTGCTTGTTAGGTAATTTAGAATCTGCTGAAATTTCTATAAGGACTCTTGCAAATCTAAGTTTTCTCAGGTGTTTAGTATCCTCATCCATCTTTATTGGCTTACCTATAAGACTAGCAAGTTTGCTTATTCATCTTCTGCTCCATAATGCTAAGTTAAGATTCATTAACCTGATCCATATAGGATGCGAATCTAGCATATCACGCTCTAATCTTAAATTTGCTTCCCATCTTTTAATGAAAAGTAATTTAATGTCCATGAACCATGGACCATTGTCAATAATTTTTTGACAATCTGATTCCAGTTCAAATTTCACTAAATAGTAACCATTTTATCTTGCGAAAATGTTCCATCCCCCTTCTGGTTTCCATTCCCTTTTGATATATGCATTAAAATGAATATAATATGGCCTTTTCTGTGCCATATATATGTATACAGAGTTTCTCCACATGCTAACAGCCTCTGCATAGTCATCCTCATCAATCTCTGCAAATTCTCCTTTGTCATCAATAGTTTTATCATAAAATCAGACATTATTATCTATGCTCCTCTTACAGTCTGTAGCTTTGTCTAACTTTTGACCTTTTCCTTCGAGAATACTTGAGATCTAAGCGCATCAGCATAAGTCAAACGAATTCTATTTGAGTTAGGGTTAACCGCCATCTACTGCTTACCTTTTCTTTTGACCTCTTGCCAATTATCTTCGTCTTCTCCTTCCTGAGAAGGTAGATCAGATGAAAAAGTCAAGTTCATAGGGTTAGGGTTCGATGATGAAGAAGCGGCCGCCATTTTAATTTGATCCCGCAAAAGTTGCAACAATCAAAGATTGGATTAGACCCAAAAAAGTTATCATCAAAATGGTAAGTGCTTGCTAAATAAAATAAAATTATAATAAAAGGGTACATAAGATTATTATCATATGATTTGATAGGAATTAGTAACATACTATTTGGATATGATATTGACTTTTTAAAGAGTCTGAGAATGTACGCTATACAAAGGATGCTGCCAGATATTTCCAAAATCGGTGCAACATATGAATCACTGAACTTAATATATGTTGGATTATATATATATAGAAGTATGTGTTTAATATGTTATAAGTAAATTGATTCGTATAACTTGTTATATAGTATTATAATATATGTTTAATATTAACAATGTGAATAATTGGTTGTGATGTGCATACTAAGTTAAAGCTTTGTAATATGTATTCGAGTGAAGAACAAGTCAAATCCCCAATTTGCTTTGTTTGAAGCAACTTTGTATTGATGTGTATGAAGCGATGTGTTCCTTTGGTATATTGCATGTCAAACATTTATATTATGTTAAGTACTTGTATATAACAAATGTTTATATAAAGCCTAAATAACATGTGTTTTGGTTGTCGTGATGCAATGCAGTTAATATGAAGGAATGGTAATCAGGGTGGTCATTACGAGTTAGAATGACAAGTCTCTTGTGAGATTAGATTACATGGGATGGGAGGACTTAGGAAAAATGTGAGGAAGCTACCATTGAATTGTTTTTGAGGTGAACGACTTTGACTTTAAGGCACAACGTGTGATGCTTTAGGCTAGGAAGGCATGAACGTGGGCTTGACTCCTGGGCACCTAGTTGAAATTGGAGTTTCACTTGTACTTAAAAAAATTGGATAAGTAAAAGTGAAAACCAATTGACATCGACCGATCATGTTTTTGGTGGGTGGTGGCATACACTTCAAGATGCTATGTATGATCGATCGCATATTGATTTGATGCCTAGTTTGAGAGAGATATGGTTGTTAACAATTGATTTTATGATGGAGAAAGCGAAGCGAGTTTTCTAATGAGGAAACTCTAAATCTACTTCGAGAATGACGCAATGAAGTAGAGAGATTACTTTAGGACTAATATGATGGGATTTTGTGACATTTGATGATGGTCCAAAGAAGTTTTGAATGATGACAGCTTGATGATGTGAGTTGTGATGATGGTCCAAGGAGAAAACTTCGATGATGGGAGCTTATGGAGTAAGACATACGATGTGTTCTACTAGACACGTGCTAAGGGATCATTTATACCACAAACGTTTCAATATGTTCTCATAAAGAGGGGGCTAGTAAGGATACTCACTTGAGTCATATGACACGACTCTAGATCTTATGACTATGATTTTTCCTAGACTCGTACGACGTGAGTCTAGTATCATGGCCTTATGAAGTGGCATGGATTTGAGCACAATGAAAATGAGATGTTGAGTAGTCTCTGGTTGTACGACGTAATCAAGAGTTATCATATATCCAAGACATGATGGGTGATGTGAGATGACTTGATGGTTGCTATGATTGTTATGTTTGTTATGGATGTTATATGATGTGAGTACTATCGATGTTAGTGACCTAGACACCCCGTATTGTACTTTGACCTAGGTACACCTTCTGCACTACACCAAATCAGTGATTTTGCAATAGTTTATATCTGTTAATTGCTAACACTTATAAACGCTAAAACTCCTAACAGTAAAAAAAATGTTAGGATACCTGAAAGTGTTGGTGAAAATAAATACTTTTCTGAATATACTTTGCAACACAAATAAGTGCTACCGTAGTTGGTAAAAATATAAATAATTTATTAACAAGAGGAGACTTCTGTAATTTAAACATATGCGTTCTCTTCTCACGCTTATCCATTCCCAGACGTATTTCGGCCGCAAAAATTTTAAGTTGTATCTTCCAAGCCAAAATCAATGTCGATTTCAAACGCTTCCTAGAATCAGCGGCGACTTCATCCACTTCCCAATATCGAACATCAACTTTAACCACTTCAACATCGATGCTTCAATTCGCCCAATCTCTTGGTCCCCGTACCTCATCGCGAAACTGAGGCCAAACTGGTATTTACTTGATTTACTGTACTTTGTATCCGTTTATATACTTTGATTTACTTGATTTACTGTACTGAATTGTTTTCTGTTGATCTAGGCGTTTGTATCCGTTCATATACTTTGATTTACTGTACTAAATTACGAAATAAGCTAATGATTGCAAACTGCACTGAATTGTTTTCTTGCAGACAATACTGAATGGCTAGTGTTACCTTGATTTACTTCTACATATATTCTATATACTTTTGCTATATTTCTAAAATTATTATTGTGCAACTTAATTTTTTTATCCGTTTATCATTGTTTGTTTGCTTGTTGGATTTATTTGTTTTGTTTTTGCCGTTGGTTTGTGAGATAGCAATTCATTCATTCTTTCAGGAATCGGTTAAATGCGCTAATATATTTGATATCTCTGTACCATGATTACAATAGATATGTCGAAATGTCACGGTAATTTTCTATTGTGAAAATAAACGTACTGTTGTAGTGGTCTTGCTTTACTGTCCTGTTTTGTTGTTGTAATAAGTCCCTATTCTTAGGGAGATCTGTTACTTACTGTTGTGAGTATGCAGAGAACGTGTAGATTGATTCAGTCTTTTCTTATCCCATTAGAATAGGTAAATCTGTTTGCTTGAACTTTGTGTATTTGCCTATAAAGCCTCAGAGCTTGTTTTAATAAAGGTTACTGCATTTTGCTTCTAAAATATTCTTAGTACTAACAGTAACATTTGGTATCAGAGCAGCAGAGATGTCAAATTCTGATAAGTTTGTGCAGCCAGCCATCCCTAGATTCGACGGTCACTTTGATCATTGGTCAATGTTGATGGAGAATTTCTTGAGAAGCAAGGAAATGTGGAATCTAGTGGAAGAAGGAATACCTTTAGGTATTGGAGAATCAGGAGCACTCAGTGAGACACAGAAGAAGGGTGTCGAAGATGCCAGACTTAAAGATATGAAGGTGAAGAATTATCTTTTCCAGGCAATTGACAGGGAGATTCTAGAGACAATTCTGGATAAAAGCACATCGAAAAATATCTGGGACTCGATGAAGCAGAAGTATGAAGGCTCCACCAAGGTAAAGCGAGCTCAGCTGCAGGCGTTGAAGAGGGAATACGAACTCTTGACTATGAAAGAAGGTGAGAAGGTCGATGCTTACATTTCTAGGACTTTGGCTGTGGTTAACAAAATGAGGATTAATGGTGATGTCCTGGTACCTAGCTCAGTGGTTTCCAAAATTCTGCGTTCTCTTCCAAGCAGGTTCAATTATGTTGTTTGCTCCATCATGGAATCTAACAATCTTGACACAATACGATAGACGAGCTTCATGGCAGCTTACTTGTCCATGAACAGAGAATGAACACAGAAAAGGAAGAAGAGCAGGTATTAAAGGTAACCACAGAGACTCCTTACAGAGGAAGAGGAAGAGGAGGCTACAGAGGCCGTGGAAGAGGACGTGGGAGAGGCCCCATCAATAGGAGCATAGTGGAATGTTACAAATGCCATAAAATAGGGCATTTTATGAACGAGTGTCCAGATTGGGAGAAGGATGCTAACTATGCAGAGTTGAATGAGACCGAAGAGATGGTGCTGATGGCACACATAGAAGAAAACAATGCAACAAGAGAACAAGTCTGGTACTTGGACTCGGGCTGTTCAAACCACATGACCGGAAATAAAAGGTGGTTTTGCAATTTGGATGAAGATTATCGTCACAGTGTGAAGCTCGGAAATAACATCAAAATGCAAGTCATGGGGAAAGGTAACGTATGGTTTTCTATAAAAGGAATCTCTCATATGTTAACTAATGTTTACTATGTTCCTCAACTAAGCAATAATTTGATTAGCATTGGGCAAATTCAAGAGAGGGGTGTTTCAGTTCTCATGCAGAATGATACATGCAAAGTATTTCATCCAAAGAAGGGCCTAATCTTTAAAACTCCCATCACTGCCAATCGCATGTACGTGATCATTGCTAGTGTGGTCATACCTGAAGTCAGTTGTCATAAAGTGGAGACAGGTGAAGTTTCTCACTTGTGGCATGAACGCTATGGGCATTTAAGTTACAGAAGCTTGAAAATTCTAAAGAGCAAGAACATGGTGGTTGGTCTTCCGGCAATAAAAGAAGAGGTTAAGCCATGCAAAGACTGCTTAGTGGGTAAACAACATCGAGAGTCCTTTCCAAAGAAGAGTTCCTGGAGAGCCTCTGAAAAACTCGAGTTAGTTCACTCGGATATATGTGGACCTATTTTGCCAGAGTCCACAAGCTTGAAGAGGTACATAATAACATTTATTGACGATTATTCACGTAAATGTTGGACGTATTTTTTATCAGAAAAGTCCCAAGCTCTTAACTTGTTCATGAAGTTTAAAGCACTTGTTGAAAAAGAGACCAATTCAGTGATCAAGTGTCTCCGAACCGACAGAGGAGGGGAATACAATTCTAGAGAATTCAAGACCTTCTGTGAAGAACATGGGATTCGAAGACAACTCACTGCAGCATATACCCCGCACCAAAACGGCGTGGCTGAAAGGAAAAATAGGTCAATCCTTAATGTAGTGAGGAGCATGCTCAATGGAAAGGGAGTTCCAAAAATCTACTGGCCCGAAGCTACTGCTTGGTGTGTTCATGTGTTGAATCGAAGTCCAACTTCAGCATTAGAAGAGCGCACGCCTGAAGAAGCATGGAGCGGCATGAAGCTTTCAATCAGTTACTTCAGGGTCTTTGGTTGTGTGGCCCATGTACACGTGCCAAAGGAAAAAAGGAAGAAACTAGACGATCGCAGTACTAAATGTGTATTGTTCGAAATCTGTGAGGAATCCAAAGCATATAGACTGTACAACCCTACTGAAGACAAGATCATTATTAGTAAAGATGTTGTATTTGAAGAGGATACCGCATGGAACTGGGAGCAAAATGAAAGCAATAACCAGGAACTTGATTGGGAAGAAAGTTCTGAAACCAGTGATGTTGAGGAAGTAACTGCTGGAAATGAGGCTTCTTTAGCTGAATTTGAAGAAGGAAAAATTCAAGAAAGAAGAAAGAGAAGAACTCCCACATGGATGAGAGACTATACAAGTGGAGAAGGTCTATCGGACGAGGAAGATGCAGTAAACAACTTTGCTTTGTTTACTTCTATACATGATCCCTCAAGCTACAATGAGGCTGCAAAAGAAGAACGGTGGAGACTTGCCATGAAACAAGAAATAGAAGCCATAGAAAAGAACAACACATGGGAACTTTGCAGTTTACCACCCGGTGCTAATGTAATTGGAGTCAAGTGGATTTATAAAACTAAACTGAACAAGAATGGTGAAATCGACAAGTGCAAAGCGAGGCTTGTTGCAAAGGGCTTTGCGCAGCAGTATGGTGTGGATTATACAGAGGTGTATGCTCCTGTAGCAAGATGGGACACAATTAGATCAATCTTGGCTCTTGCCGCACAAAGAGGAATGAAGATTTATCAGATGGATGTGAAGAGCGCTTTCCTGCATGGTGAGCTTACTGAAACTATTTATGTGGAGCAGCCGTTGGGTTTCGAGAAGGAAAAAAGCAAGAATAAGGTTTACAAATTGAATAAAGCGCTATACGGCCTTAAACAAGCACCTAGGGCATGGTACTCTCACATTGAAACATACTTTGACAAAAATGGCTTTCAGAAATGTCCTTATGAGCATGCACTGTTTGTGAAATCTGATGACAAAGGTAACACACTTATAGTTTCTTTATATGTTGATGATTTAATAGTTACCAGTTCAAGTGCGGGTATGGCTGAAGACTTCAAAGTCTCTATGAAAAAGGAATTTGATATGACCGATCTTGGTGAAATGCGATATTTTCTTGGCGTGGAAGTCATTCAAGATTATTCAGAAATATTCATTAGCCAACGAAAGTATGCTCGTGAGTTACTAGAAAAGTTCAACTTGAAAGACTGTAACACAGTGAAGAATCCGATTGTTCCTGGCTGTAAACTAGTGAAGGATGATGAAAGTGGGATGGTGGATGCTGGTCTGTACAAACAAATCGTGGGTTGTTTGATGTATTTATCTGCTACTAGACCTGATCTTATGTTTGTGATCAGTTTAGTTAGTAGGTATATGGAAAAACCTACCGAGCAACATATGGGAACTGTGAAAAGAATCCTGAGGTACATTGGTGGAACGCAGGAACTCGGGCTGCATTACAAAAGGGGTGGCAGTGAAGTGTTGGTGGCATACACTGATAGCGATTATGCTGGATACCATGATAGTAGGAGGAGTACTTCAGGCTATGCTTGTTTCTTGAGTGGAGCTGTAATAGCTTGGTCCTCAAAGAGGCAGCCAGTTGTAACACTGTCAACGACAGAGGCCGAGTATGTTGCAGCAGGAGGGTGTGCATGCCAAGTGATTTGGTTAAGAAGGATACTTGAAGCAATTGGTCTGCCACAAACTGAAGGTACAATCATTCATTGTGATAATTTGTCTACTATTAAACTTGCGAAGAATCCTGTTATGCACAAGCGGACTAAACACATTGATGTCAAATATCACTTCCTCCGTGAGCTTGTCAATCAGGAAGTCATAGAGCTGGTGCACTGCAGTACACGTGTTCAAATAGCAGATATCTTGACTAAGCCCTTGAAGTTGGATGTGTATGAAAGGCTGCGAGAGTCGTTGGGTATGTGCAAAGTTTTAGAATTAAACTAGAGACAGTACGTCTTAGTTTAGGAGAAGGATTGTTGTAGTGGTCTTGCTTTATTGTCCTGTTTTGTTGTTGTAATAAGTCCCTATTCTTAGGGAGATCTGTTACTTACTGTTGTGAGTATGCAGAGAACGTGTAGATTGATTCAGTCTTTTCTTATCCCATTAGAATAGGTAAATCTGTTTGCTTGAACTTTGTGTATTTGCCTATAAAGCCTCAGAGCTTGTTTTAATAAAGGTTACTGCATTTTGCTTCTAAAATATTCTTAGTACTAACAGTAACACGTACACCCATGACATCTTCCTGTCGTTTTACAGGTGAAACTATAGCAACCAATGATTAAATGTTTTTAGTATACCGTTGTATGTTTTTTAAATACCTAGATAAGCATTTGCGTATTCCCAAGGGGCCAAGAGTAGAAATTTAGGCTGAGGCTGATAGTAAGTTCTGTTAAGCATTTGTGATATTCCATTTCTTTATGCAGAAGCTTATTATTTTAACAACGCATAGCTTTAACTGCACTTAGTTAATTATTTTATCTTTGTTGCAGTTGAGTCTGAAAATGAAGATGACACTGCTGAAAAGGAAGCGATTGATTTCAAGGAACTTAAACGAGTTGATCACATCCTTTCATCTGTAGTACGTAAGGTAAAGTGCCCCACTTTTTTCTTATTACTATTATTTTGGACTTGATGTCAGCTAACAATTAGTTGTGTACACTGATTTTTTTCCCTCCCTTTTTTTGAATTACCCATGGTTTTTTTCCTATCTGATTGAAATTCAGCGATTTCCATTCAATAATCTGTATGTAAAGATGACCAATATGGGGTTGTTTAATCTATATGTAAAAATGACCAATATGGGGCTGTTTAATCTGTATCTAAAGGTGACCACCATGTGGCAGTTCCCCAAATTTAATCAATATAAAATTGGTTTACTAAACTAACAATTTTTTTCTTAGAACCTGCTCATTTATCTTCAAGTAATATATGTGTTCAGTTTTTTTGGAAAGGACATACAAGAAGTAATATGCTTATGCATGTGCCAATTTGTTGTTGTACAATGCTATAATTACTTGGTGCAAATCATTCATCTAAAATTTATCCTCCTTTAGCCATCACACAGTTTCTATTATGGTAAACTTCTAAATATGTGGTGCTAATCAGGATCAACGACATCAATTCCATACTTCCTGTGACTATGTCTTATACGAATGTCAACATTGTCATGCATTGTTATATTGTTATCCCGCCTTTTGGCAAGGCCGTGACACCAATGACTTAACTAGAAATCGATGACAGATCGTATCAAAAACCAGCTACGCGCAGGGATCGCCATGGATATCGCTGAAATTTGTCCGAGCCCGGATCAGGCTACAATTGATAAGGCACGTCAAGCAAAGCCGTGGGAACCAACGATCCAAGTTTCAAGTCAATCCGAGTTCGTATGCTCAAGATATCATCGATGAAAGATGGAGTAGACCATCCTTAGTTCGAATCCATAGGCGAGGCCTATGTTCGAATCCATCAGACGTGTAGTGCTTCGAATCCATGAGGAGTACCCCTGCTTCGATTCCATCGAGCTTTCTCTACTTCAAATCCGTAGAAAGAAGGTGCCCCGAATCCATGGAGCATAGCCTTGCTTCGAATCTGGGAAAAGTACCTTAGCTTCGACTCCATTAGCACAGAAGCCCTAAGGTCGAATCCATCGCCCCTGCATTCCTTCGAATCCACAAAGGCTAGCTACTTCGACTCCATCCAATGACTGCCCTCGAATCCACCACATCCACATAGCTAAAACCCCGGCCGCGACTCAGTAAAACTCGAAGATAAAGGAGGGTTGACCCGAGGCATGCACACCACGCCGTAGTCTTCGCATACAGGAGGATCGATTCGAACGAATCGATTCGAGCGTATCGATTCGAACGACTCTAGGAAGCGAAAAACAACTACTTGAATCGATCATAACTCAAGTTCTACAAGTCCAAACGCCACGAAATTTTCCCAGAAGCTTAAACACATGATACAGAATGTCCACACCAAATATCAGCTCGATTGGACTCTTTCTTGATCGATTCGAACCAAGGGTCGAATCGATCCTAAAGTGGGCCCGGATCTCCAGATTTCAGCCATGCGGGCCCCCTCACGTGCCAGAACTGGTCTCCCCTCAATTTAGGTGAAATATCAGCCTCCTACACCTATAAATAGAGCCCCTGGTCATTTAGAAAAGGGGTCTGACAATTCTAAGTACTAAAGAGCGCCCAGATTCTGCCAGATTTACTCCAGAACACCACCGCTGCTTTAGATTGAGACTTAGCATATAATTTCAGTTGTACTACGTTATCAAGAATTGTAATTTTCAAGTATCGAGTAATAAAATCATCAAACTTCATAGTGGATGTAGGCAAAACGCCGAACCACTCTAAATCGCTTGTCTTTGCAATTTACTTTCTGTTAATTGGAGTTTTTGTTAGATACCCACATTTTTAATTTTCATTCTTCACTTTTATCTCTTCAAAAACTTCCGAAGAGTGTTGTGCCCATTTTTGGTACAAACACTTTGGTGCTTTCATTGAGAAAAAACCCGCTTTTTTCTCCTGCTCCTTGGATCCACCATCGATACCGGATTGTATAAATCCAAAAGGAAGATCCATATCTCTAATTCATAATCCTTCCATTCTATTCAGATTTGCATAAAGTCTAGGAAAAGGATTCATCATTCAAAATGGTAAGCACAAGAACCGCTTCTACAACTGCTGGACAAGAAGGTAGAGATGGACAGAATCCTGCTCAACAGCAGCCATCCAACCAAGACAACGTCGCTCATTCAGAACCGTCTGGACCAGTCACCAGACAGGAGCTCCATATGTTGCTTCAAGAGCTGACTCAAAGTCGGCAACAATTGGCCGAACAGTTGCGTGCTAATATTGAATTAACAAACCAACTGAACCGCCAAGGCCGCAGAAGGTCCAGACGGGATGATATCTCCCGATCATCTACTTAAAGTTCCACCTCATCGGACTACTATCATAGATCTACCCGTCCTCGATTAGACGGGAGTCATGCACAAACGGCCGGATATCAACCCGCCTTGACTATTGGACAGTTGAGGGCAGGACCGTCGTCCAGCTTTCAGGCCGGGCCCTCAACACAAGGAGGCCCTACTACACAGCATACCGCAGACAATCATGCCGCAGCTGCCACAATAGAAACAAGGGTTGATACTCGAAATATTTCAGAGCCAAATAATCAGCAACGTGGGCGTACTCCTGAACCATACGTCCCAGAAGACGCTGAGCCAAGGAGGCGAAATTTGGACCGTCGACAGCGCCCGGTCCGAACTCGCGCTTTGGAACCCGACCACACCTTAGCTCAGCAGGCTCAAAATGTAGCAATGCCCGACATTTCGACTATGATACGTCAGATGATCCACGAAAGCCAAGGTCTTACCAACGACGATTGGGGGATTTCTCGAAGTCATACTCCTTTCACGGACGAGATACTATACGCTGAACCTCCTCGGCGATTCAGAATGCCAACTCTCCCTATGTACGAAGGAAATTCTGATCCCAATCAACACATTTTGAAATATGAATGGTCAATGAGCGCCGCAAGGGCCGACGATGCAGTGAAATGTCGAAGTTTCCCCATCTCCCTGGGAGGAATTGCAACAATGTGGTTTACAAGATTACCTCCAAGATCTATCTCTTCATTTGATCAATTGGCTAAGAAATTTGTTGAACAATTTCGCATGCATGTCGCTAGACCCAAAGATGTTAACACCCTGTCCAATGTTACCCAGGCTCGTGGGGAAACGTTAAGGCATTACTTGGAGAGATTCCATGCGGCATGTGTGGAGATTAGTAATCCCAACGATAACTCAATTTTAATGGCACTGACTAAGGGAATCGATCCCGATTCTGAGTTTGGAAACTAGTTAGCTGGAAAACCACCCGCATCGTTGGACCGTTTCTACTCCAAAGCCGCTCAATTCTTACGGCAAGAGGACGCGAAACAGTCTAGGAAGCAGGACGATGCGAAGCCCGGAAGTGAAGGAATACAAAGCAATGTAGCGGTTAAGCAGTCTGGTGGCAATTCCGGAAAAGTTCAGTTGAACATACAGAACAAGCAAACTCAGCAAAGAGGTAACGATGGTCAGAATAAGAAAAGAGATCCAAATCCAGGCCCACGGCGTAGGGCTCCGATGTTCGAAAATTATACACCATTAAATACATCGCTGGAAAATGTGTACCTACAAACTTGCAACACTGAACAGTATAAAAAACCCGCTCCGAAGCGGTCATCAGAGAGGCAGATTCAGACAGGGAAGTTTTGTAGATTTCATGAAAGTTATGGCCACAATACTAATGACTGTCGTCATTTGCAGGATCTCATAGAAAAGTTGATCAGGGAGAGAAAGTTAGATCAATTCGTGCGGGCACCGCAGTCTGGTGGTGCGGGCCCATCAAACCCAAACCGTGCGCATGACCAAGAAAGATAAGAGGAACCCGCTCGTACAGGCGGGAGGCTAGTTATCAATACCATAAGTGGTGGTCCTCATCCAGCGGACAGAAGCTGGAGGGAAATGGAGTCGTATGCTAGCTCTATCAGGCATGCGAGCTTCGAATGCTGCAGTAATTGTGAGGATGGAACCCCGGCTAAACAACAAAAGACAATGTCTGATGACATCATATTTAGAAGCAGAGACGCTGACAAAATCGAAGCCCCAATAATCGACCCACTGGTCATATCCGCCCAGGTCGGTCCTGCTTGGATGAAGAGGATCCTGGTCGACAGTGGGAGTTCTGTAAACATTTTATTCAAACGAGCTTATGATTTAATGAAGATGGAAGCAAAGGACTTGAAACCCTGCCAATCCCGAGTTCATGGCTTCAATGGGAGTGCTACGATACCCACTGGGATAGTGGAACTACCAGTAGAACTGGGGATTGGAGAACGCAGGAGAACTCGACTGCTGCAATTCGTTGTTCTAGACATCGCTTCACCGTATAATGCATTCTTGGGCCGACCAACCCTTGCTGAATTCAGGGCAGCCATTGCCCCGTGGTGTTTGACTTTGAAGTTCCCAACTGACCATGGGATTGGAGTCATTCAAGGGGATCAGGCAGCAGGAAGAGCCTGTTACGTTGCTGAATTGCGTGAAGCGCAGAAGAAGGAGAAAGGAAAGGGCGTAGAGGAATCTCTCTACGTTCGTTTTACCGATAATTGACAACTAGCGCCTGGGCCCCGGCCCGGGCACCACTACCAATTCCTTAAAGATCTTGACCCTAGAGATAACGAAGATAAAGATGAAGTTAAAGAGAATCAGGCTTCTCCAGCCGAACTGACTGTGGACGTCCCAGTCAGTGAAGATGACGACTCAAAAGTACTAAAAGTTGGATCTCAACTGGGAAAACAGATACAACAGGAATTGGTTGAATTTCTCCAAGCGAATCTCGATGTTTTCGCCTGGACGCACTCTGATATGTGCGGAATCTCACCAAGCATTGCGAGTCACTCCTTGAATATTGATCCGCGACATATTCCGGTCAAGCAAAAAAGGCGTGGTATGGATCCAGAGATATCTGCAGCCCTTAAAGAAGAGATTGACAAGTTGCAATCAAATGGTTTCATCCGAGATGCTCTATACCCGGAGTGGGTGTCAGATCCGGTAATGGTTCGAAAACCGATTGGGAAATGGAGAACTTGTGTCGACTACTCCGACTTAAACAAAGCTTGTCCAAAAGATAGTTTTCCACTTCCTCGAATTGACCAACTCGTAGACTCAACCACAGGCCATGAATTGTTATCCTTTATGGATGCTTATTCCGGTTATAATCAAATACCTATGCATCTACCCGATCAAGAACATACCAGTTTCGTGACCGATCTGGGACTCTACTGTTACAGAGTCATGCCTTTTGGTTTAAAGAATGCCGGAGCAACTTACCAACGCTTGGTTAATCGAATGTTCGCTGACCAGATCGGGAAGACCATGGAAGTTTATGTGGATGACATGTTAGTAAAGTCCCGATTTTCCACAGATCACGTCAGGGATTTAGATTCAATGTTCCGCATCCTACGAGAATATGGAATGAAGCTTAACCCGTTGAAGTGCCACTTCGGCGTTGCGTCCGGAAAGTTCCTCGGTTTCATCGTCAACGCTCGTGGGATAGAAGCAAATCCCGAAAAAATCTGGGCAATAAGGAATTTGCAAACTCCGAGGACCATAAAGCAAGTCCAGAGTCTCAACGGGAAGGTAGCAGCGTTAAGCAGGTTCATTTCAAAATCCACTGATAAATGCATTCCTTTCTTTGATTTGATCCGGAAGGGAAAACGAAACTTTGAATGGACCATGGAGTGTGAAGATGCATTCCGATCGCTGGTTCAACATCTCTCTACGCCACCGATTCTGTCAAAACCGGTTGATCACGAATAGTTATACCTTTATCTGGCAGTATCGGAGCATGCAATCAGTGCCGCTCTGGTCCGAGAAGAAGATCGAGTGCAGAGACCGGTCTATTATGTTAGTAAACGATTGACCGGAGCTGAAAGAAATTACCCAAGGTTGGAGAAACTGGCTTATTGCCTAGTCATTGCCTCAAGAAAGCTTCGTCCTTATTTCCAAGCTCATCCGCTTACTGTATATACCGATCAGCCGTTACGACAGGTCCTCACACGGCCTGAGACGTCTGGAAGGTTACTCAAGTGGAATATCGAACTGAGTCAATTTGACATTACTTATGCTCCGCGGAAAGCCATTCAAGGGCAAGTCCTAGCTGACTTCATAGTTGAATTTACTGTTCCAGACGACTTACCCGAAACCAGCGAATCTCCTGAATATGTTTGGAAACTTTATACAGATGGTGCATCAAACGATCGGTGTTCGGGAGCTGGTGTTGTACTAGAAACCCCCGAAGGTCGATCCATATGCTATGCTTTGAAATTTGATTTTCACGCAACCAACAATGAAGCCAAATATGAAGCTCTATTGACTGGGTTAAGACTTGCCAGAGATATGAGAATTATCGCTATAGAAATTTATTGTGATTCACAGTTGGTTGTGTGCCAGGTACGGGGAGAATATCAAGCAAGAGACCGAATATTAGCTGCTTACCTAGTCCGAGTTCAGAAAGCACTGGATCAGTTTGATTATTATGCCATTTACTATATACCACGAGATCACAATCAAAAGGCCGATTCATTGGCAAAGTTAGCCAGCACAGGTGAGGCACAGCAAATGGGATTAGTCCCCGTCGAAACTTTGTCCTCCCCAAGCATTGATCAAATAAAAACGAGCGATGTGTTTGAAACCTCTCCCTGTAGAGAATCATGGATGACCCCATACCGAAATTACATTGAGAGTGGGATATTGCCTAAGCACCGAAATGAGAAAAGGCAAGTTCTACGAAAAGCTTCACGGTTCATCGTTCAGGATGAGATCATGTATAGAAAAGGTTATTCTGTTCCACTCCTCCGGTGTATCGCTCACGACGAAGTCAAACGAGTGTTACAAGACGTGCACGAAGGAGAATGTGGCGATCACACCGGTGGACAAGCGCTTGCTAAGAAAATACTCTGATATGGATATTACTGGCCGACAGTGAACCGAGATGCAGCCAACTATGCCAGAAAGTGCGACAAGTGCCAGAAACACGCTCGAATTCCAAGAGCCCCGCCTACCGAGATAACTCAAATGGTCAGTCCCTGGCCGTTCGCTATGTGGGGTATTGATATCATCGGCGCTTTACCTCTGGCGAAAGGAGGAGCGAAGTACGCCATCGTCGCTGTTGACTACTTCACGAAATGGGCCGAGGCCGAAGCTCTAGCAATGATCACAACGAAGAAAGTGATAAACTTTGTGGTTCGCAACATCATCTGTCGATTTGGACTCCCGCATATCATCATCATCGATAATGGGACCCAATTCGAGAGTTCGGAGTTCAAGAATTTCTGTCAACGGTTTCATATTCATAAAAAGTTCTCAGCGGTCGCACATCCACAAGCAAACGGTCAGGTCGAAGCTGTTAACAAAGTTATAAAATCCATCTTAAAGAAACGACTGGAAAAGGCTGGGGGCAAATGGGTTGATGAACTCCCTATGGCATTATGGGCTTATCGAACAACTCACAAGACCGCAACTGGACACACCCCATTTTCCTTATCTTATGGCTCGGAGGCCGTTATTCCAGTCGAGACAGAAGTATCTTCTCACCGCGTAACTTATTACGATCCAAAAACAAATGCTATATTACTCGCTGAATCTTTGGATCTATTAGACGAGAAACGGGAAGAAGCTGATTTGAGAGCGGCCGCATACCGAAGTCGAGTCGCCCGGTTGTATAATACCAAAGTTCGACCCCGAACCTTTGAACTCGGCGATCTTGTCCTCAAGAGAATCTATCCGGTCCCTTCACACATGAAACCAAATTGGGAAGGACCGTACGCGATTACACAAAGACTTGGAGATGGCACATTCAAACTATCAACCGTGGACGGTCTAGTTTTACCAAGGGCATGGAACAGCGAAAGTCTCCGACGCTACTACATATGACAGGCTTTATCTATTTCATTATGTTTTTCATTCAGCAATTTACTTTCGCATTTCGAAATTAGAATTTGTAATAAGGCAACTGACTTTGCCATATTTTCTTATTTCAGCAATAAAATGCCATCTCTTCGAGCCAGAGCTGTGATTCATTAAATACAATGTACAACATCACGATGCACGAAGAGCTAAATTCCATCACACAGTGGAATTTATTCAAGTAGGGAGTGGCTATGAAGCAATCAACCACTCACTAAATGAAACCCGAGCTCGGGGGCAAGCCATCACATCAGGCCAAAAACGGGTTGATACACGACAACCCTTCATTTAACTCCGTACTCCCAGAGTGCGAGGCGGAGTATAAACATTCCTTAACTCCGTACTCCCAGAGTGCGAGGCGGAGTATAAACATTTACAAAATCCCAGAGTACTCCGAGAGCGCGAGCTGGGTACAAACTTTTTATTTTTTAACTCCATACTCCCAGAGTGCGAGGCGGAGTATAAACATTCCTTAACTCCGTACTCCCAGAGTGCGAGGCGGAGTATAAACATTTACAAAATCCCAGAGTACTCCGAGAGCGCGAGCTGGGTACAAACTTTTTATTTTTTAACTCCGTACTCCTAGAGTGCGAGGCGGAGTATAAACATTCCTTAACTCCGTACTCCCAGAGTGCAAGGCAGAGTATAAACATTCATTCAACTCCGTACTCCCAGAGTGCGAGGTGGAGTATAAACATTTACTTAACTCCGTACTCCCAGAGCGCGAGGCGGAGTGTAAACATACGTCAGCTTCACACTTATCCCCAATACTGGGGGCAGAACCATAACACATAACAAGTTGAAGACAAAAGGGAATACATTCTCATTTCCACTATCAACAAAAAGAATCTGATTACAAAGTGGTTCAAAAAATTGCTACTAGTGGGAGCCGAATCCACATCTATACACGGCTATAGAAAAAATCAACAAAATACTACCCCATGCAACAGAAAATTAAAGAAAGAGTTCAATCTTTCTTCTTCCTTATTTTCTTCTTCGGGGTAGCTCCACCAGATCCGCTGCCTGATTTTCCCCTCGACCGTTTGCTCTTTTCGGGCTTGTCCTCCGACAGCGACATAATATCAACGTCTTCCTCAGAGCTTGAGACGACGGAAATTCTTCTCGGAGGACGAGTTGAAGGCATGGGAGCAGTAACAGGGAGTGGGGCAGGAGCAGCTTCGATAACTACAGTACCACCCGGTGAGATCACCATTAATGGAGCAGGCCCTGACGAATTCATACCAGCAATCCCTGCTGCCATCTCGGCGTCGATCTCAGCAAAAACTTCATTCTCATGAGATGCTTGGGCCGCATCAGATGCGACAGTAGCTGGCATAGATGAACTAACAGCCAGAGCAGCCCCACTCATAGCATCGAACGGGTTGACGGAGGGATTGATGGGTTCATTAAGAAGCTCCTCAATCATTTGAGCGCTAAAAGAAAACATGTTTGCATCTCCCTCTTCGCCAACCAAGGTAGAAGTCGTGATGGCTTCAGTAAAAACAGCCCCTTGCGTTTGATATGGAACTGATAGTGCAAGAGGCGCAGAAACAAGACTTCAGTCACTGAAATGCGACAAAGCGAAGATTGTTAGCCAAGTGTGTTGCTTAAGGTTATTCACAACTAAAATGCGGCAAGCGTTCAAATACCTTCCTTAGTCTGGACCGGAACATGGGCAAAATCATCGGCGGAAGATAATAGCGGTTGGTCAGGGTTATATGCAGGAACGGACGGAGGATCTGCCGCACCAGTGGTTTTGGGCAATGTTGGAACAACAGCTTCAACACTTGCCTCATGATGCGCGATCCCCGAGCCTTCGCCTGTCTCCAAAGGTTGAACACCAAGTCTCTCTTTTGCCAAGGAAATCACCGCTTCGTGGAGAGTTCTCCTTTCATCTTCAGTGAGCAAGCGCATCTCGAGCTCAAAGTCATCAAGTGTTTCATCTGGATGTGCTGCTCTCTTCTCCTCCACCAGCCTGGTCCAGGCGTTGTAAAGAATCATGGCGTCATCTCCCAGCCACGCTAAATTTCTATGCTCCAGCACATTGGCGTTGTACGTGACCAAGAGATCATCAAACTCAGCGTCCATCCTGGACCGCTCCTCCAAAATCTTTTCTTGAGTTTCCGCGTCCGCAGACTTAGACTTAGCCGCCACCGCCGCAAGTTCGGCTCTAAGAGATATAGCTTGGTCGCAAGCCTCTTGGGCAGTGGTGTTTGCATCGTCCTTCTCCTTCACCATTTCGGCGAATTTGGCCTTGAGCTCGTTCAACTCTTTAATGGCTAAGTCTCGCTCAGCTGCAATAGTGGTGTTGCGATGACCCATCTCTTCTACTGTGGCGCAGTGTTCCTGTTGCATCCTCGCCAGTTTGGCCACGACATCCTCATGTTTCTGAAGTGCTTCAAGCTCTGACTTCCGGAGCGTCTCCATTTCGGATTGAAGAACCTGAATAATGCGTTTCTGTTTAACAATGTCAGCATCACGTTCCTCAATGATCCTCGCCCGGTCAAAAGCTACCTTCGATGCTTTCGCTGCCGCTTTGTACCACTCCTTATACTGAGCATAGAAGTCACGGATATAATTATGAGCAATGTTCTCAGCATCCGGAGGAATTCTTTTAAGATTAGGAGGGAAGACATAGGCATCCATACAAATTTCAGGAAAATCTTTTTTCATTTGCGCAAGTTTGATGGCTCCTTCACTTGTCAATTCAGCCGGAGCCTGTTCTACCGTAGCGGCTGTTGTTGGTTCCACTCTTAACCGCTGAGTATCGGGCCGTGAAGATTGAGAAGGCTGTTGCGGCTGCTGAGAAGGCCTAGGGAGATCTACGGGGGCCCTAGGAGGCGGAGGAGAACGAGATCGGGATCCGTGCTGGTGCCCTCGATCTTTGTCAGTGCGATCATGGCCAGAGCGGCCACGCCAATAGTCTCTATCCCTATCATGACGCTCCTGGCTAGTATAACCATGCCCGTGATCTCTATCCGATTCTCTTCGACGGTAATCATAATATGGGGAAGATTGGCGCACATTACTGAGCCTATCCAGAGTAGATCCTCTGCCTGACATTTCACCTATGATAAAAAAGAATTACGGGTTAGGATCCGATAAAGCAATGTTTACTATGCAAAAGTCATGAAGTGTTGTGGAAGTGTGTGTAAATGTGTAAACCCCCAAACCGACCGGAAGTGTTGGCCGCACTTAAAGGAAAGGGCTCGTTCATATTTAGGACATCTTGAAATTCCTCCAACCCAGGATTATGAGAAATCGATATATAATCTGGGATAGGAATATCGTCAAGCCCTTTAAAAGAATCTCTCGAATGAGAAGGGGCGGCCTCAGAAATCATGACTCCGGAAGTGGGAGGAGACACATCTACAGATTTCCACCCCTTGGACTTAATTTTTTTGGAAACGGCGGCCTTGCCTTTCCGTTTTTCTCCCGACTCTTCAAAGTTTCCCGAGAGATCAGCCATCGGCTCCGAATCTGTATGGGTTCTTTCTTCGTCACTCGCTTCGGTTATGGTGATTCCGAGCGGTTTCTTCGCCGTTTTCTTCTTGGTTTTCTTTTGGTTTTCCTTCCTGGAGGCGGGCTTTGCCAACCCTTCGATAGCTATACTTTGATTGATTTCGATCAGACCAAGAGTTCTTAAGTTATAGTCATTCATCACCGAGTCGATATGTCTTAGCTCACTCGGAACTTCTTGAAGACTTCGGACTATACCCCTGAAGTACCCACCATCGGGTCTGGAGATAATGGCTGTGAAAGAAATAAGATGTCAATACTAACGCCAAAAAGCTATTGGTCAAGAGAACAGGTTAAGGCGCTTACATCTAGACAACCATCGCCTAGCAAAACCCGGAGGGCATCGAACATAGAACCATTCGTTCTTGAAATAACTCAGTCGGGTCCAGGCTCCGACAACAATTTGGCAATTCCTAACTGCTTCCAGAAATGTAAAAGACGGGCTATCACCCCTACTCTTGAAGTTAAATATATGTCTAATCTCGGTTGGCCTTGGCGGGCGAAAGAGACAGTCCATAAATATGACAAAGGCACTGTTCAGCAACGCGTGCTCGTTGGGATGAAGTTGCGAAGGAGCGATTCCTAAATATGATAGCATCCCTCTGATATATTGATTGAAAGGAGGGAGAGTTCCGGCCGCGCAAGCATGGCGATAGAAAGCTGTATATCCTTTGGGCGGATTGT
Source organism: Allium fistulosum (assembly GCA_030737815.1). NCBI lineage: Eukaryota > Viridiplantae > Streptophyta > Magnoliopsida > Asparagales > Amaryllidaceae > Allium > Allium fistulosum. The sequence continues at coordinate 77,313,756 of CM060903.1, forward strand.
GCGGTCTATCATCGGCACTGGGTAATAACACATCGTTCGGGGATATGTTATGTTTCAAGCAAATTCGGCCCATTAAGGGTGCGGAAATATTAGATTGGACTGAATCAACAGGGTCCTCGATAAATATAGCCTCCGGCAGTTCATCTGGAGCCGGGTCGATTATGTCGGCAGGAATATCGGGAATCTCAAGCACTGGAGGAGTCAAGCTCTGTACCTCTTGTTGTTGGGAGCCCGAAGATTCCATAATTAACTAGCTCATCAGAAAGCAACGTTAAGTTCATAAACAGCCCGTGCATTCCCCAGTGTGGAGTGTGTGAACGTGTCGTGCAGTACAAGTATTGTACGTTACTTAAGCAGATTCTACAGATTAAAGTAAGATGTCCGTACAACAAAACTTGGGAATTTGAGAATCAAAATGACCGTCATCGCTGACCGTCACTTCCACGCCATCCAAACGCTACTGACCACTTCAAGTATAAATCAGTCATATTATTGGTTAAGTTATGGTTCCATCGACGAGCTTCAAAAGGGAGTCAAGTATAGTATAGTATAGTCCTACAGTCAAGTCCAATTAGGCAAGGCCGAAACTCGTCGGAGTGAAGTATGCTAAATGTCATTAAGTTCGTCAAGTTTCGATTGAAAATTGGTCACGTTCGAATCCATTAAGCGAGTCAGAAGAGTTGCATTCCCTGAACTGAAGACGTTCGAATCGATCACCTCGGATCGATACGAGTCGAATCAATGTGCTTCGAATCGATAAAAAAGTCGACTCGATGCATTTCGTATCGATGTAGCTCGTTGGAATGATATCCATAGCATCAAGTGAAGGAGCGCTTCAAGTCCATCAGGAGAGAATTCGTACCAACCCAGGAAAGCAACTTCGTATCGATCGAGTTCGATACCTTCGAATCGATCGTGAAGTTATTAGTTCGAATCGATCGATACGAACCACGTCACCTCACAAGCATCGATTCGAAGCCCCATAATCAGGATCGATGCGAACTAATTCACCCCGGATCGATACGATACGAAGAGAAAGGAAATCCTTCAAAATCTCTCATATTTCAAGAAAACCTCAGCACTTTGTCGCACTCCATCCATCGATTCGACCCGTTTCGTTCAGATCTTGCAACCTTCCAAGAGTAATTTCAGAAGAAAAAATTGAGGGTGATGGTGAAGATTTCCCATTTTATCGTTCTCAGCTTGGTTTAATCCAGTACCTGATTTGTTACGATTATGATTGAAGGAATGAAGGTGTTTGTTCGAATCGAAAAAGCGCCTCTCTCTCGAGTCTGGGGGGATCGATACGAAGGAGAAGGCAATAGCAAAAAGTAAAAAGTGAGAAATGAATAGGACCCCGGTATATATAGGAGAAAAATGACGATTCGCCTCCCGGTATACCTGACCGGCTTCAATAGGTGAGGACGTCAACTCGATTCGTTACGGCGACCTCGAATCGATTATAATCCACTACTTCGAATCCATCTCCTGTGAATCTTCTTGCACGTTCGAATCCATCTCAGCAACATCGATACAAGGCAACGTCGACTCGAAGCACAAACCCCACGAGCATTCACGACTTCGACTCCACCAACTCAGACAACTATGTCGAATCCACACAGTATCGATTCGAAGAATCTTCGATTCGAAACAGTCAATAGAAGACGAACCTAGGTCACTGTGCCCCATCAATTCGAAGTGCCTACTTCGAGACCATCGACTCGAAGCGGATCGAGAAACATAGATTTGAATAATACTCTCGAATCCATCGAAAACGATCGAATGGGAATAAACGCATCGCTTCGAATATAAACTTATTATTTGCCTACCTTGTACAACGGTTCAGGAGAGGATCGATACCAAGGAACAGTCAAAAATAATCATTAATGCACTGATTAAACTCGAATCTCAAATCGACTCAGGAGAGGGTCGATGCAGAATTCGATAACAAACTAAACGGACAACGACTTGCAAACATGCAACGTTCACCAAAGTCAAAGTGGTACATATACGCACATATGTCTGACTAGTGTATAATCTTTGTCATTTACAGGGATCAGATGTTCATCTCGTCATAACACAAAAATATCCAAAACTAACAGCCAGTCATAGTTATACGACGGTCAATTACAGCGATACAGAATACAACTTTCGGTAAAGCATGTCATAACTGACCAATGAGAAACTACAGCTTATCAAAGCACGTCATGTTTACACAAGACGTACTTTGGGGGGCAAATGTTATCCCGCCTTTTGGCAAGGCCGTGACACCAAGGACTTAACTAGAAACCGATGACAGATCGTATCAAAAACCAGCTACGCGCAGGGATCGCCATGGATATCTCTGAAATTTGTCCGAGCCCGGATCAGGCTACAATTGATAAGGCACGTCAAGCAAAGCCGTGGGAACCAACGATCCAAGTTTCAAGTCAATCCGAGTTCGTATGCTCAAGATATCATCGATGAAAGATGGAGTAGACCATCCTTAGTTCGAATCCATAGGCGAGGCATATGTTCGAATCCATCAGACGTGTAGTGCTTCGAATCCATGAGGAGTACCCCTGCTTCGATTCCATTGAGCTTTCTCTACTTCGAATCCGTAGAAAGAAGGTGCCCCGAATCCATGGAGCATAGCCTTGCTTCGAATCTGGGAAAAGTACCTTAGCTTCGACTCCATTAGCACAGAAGCCCTAAGGTCGAATCCATCGCCCCTACATTCCTTCGAATCCACAAAGGCTAGCTACTTCGACTCCATCCAATGACTGCCCTCGAATCCACCACATCCACATAGCTAAAACCCCGGCCGCGACTAAGTAAAACTCGGAGATAAAGGAGGGTTGACCCGAGGCATGCGCACCACGCCGTAGTCTTCGCATACAGGAGGATCGATTCGAACGAATCGATTCGAGCGTATCGATTCGAACGACTCCAGGAAGCGAAAAACAACTACTTGAATCGATCATAACTCAAGTTCTACAAGTCCAAACGCCACGAAATTTTCACAGAAGCTTAAACACATGATGAAGAATGTCCACACCAAATTTCAGCTCGATTGGACTCTTTCTTGATCGATTCGAACCAAGGGCCGAATCGATCCCAAAGTGGGCTCGGATCTCCAGATTTCAGCCATGCGGGCCCCCTCACGTGCCAGAACTGGTCTCCCCTCAATTTAGGCGAAATATCAGCCTCCTACACCTATAAATAGAGCCCTTGGTCATTCAGAAAAGGGGTCAGACAATTCTAAGTACTAACGAGCGCCCAGATTCTGCCAGATTTACTCCAGAACACCACCGCTGCTTTAGATTGAGACTTAGCATATAATTTCAGTTGTACTACGTTATCAAGAATTGTAATTTTCAAGTATCGAGTAATAAAATCATCAAACTTCATAGTGGATGTAGGCAAAACGCCGAACCACTCTAAATCGCTTGTCTTTGCAATTTACTTTCTGTTACTTGGAGTTTTTGTTAGATAATCCACAATTTTAATTTTCATTCTTCACTTTTATCTCTTCAAAAACTTCCGAAGAGTGTTGTGCCCATTTTTGGTACAAACATATATTAACAGCAGGAATTATGAGTATGGGTGCAATTAACGTCGTTCTTGGAATAAGTTCATCTAACCAGGAGTTATTTCAAATATATGAGCAATCAGAAAGGTTTGTGAATTTAGTTTTCTTTTCACTTCCTTTTCTCTTTATTTTTTTATATAAAATTCAAGACATCTGCACTTTCCACTTTACATGCACTATTTCATGCGCCCACCTTTGTGCTGCCAATTCCTTTCCACCAAAATGACTATTGTGCAGAGTCTCATATATCTTGCATTTTGATAGGTTGTTGACGCAAACCAAAGTATGAGAGATTTTTTATTTTTACCAACTGGTCTTTTGAGAAAAAGTATTTTAGTATATAAAGTAGTGAATGCTTTTAGAAGTATTTATTTCACACTTACATTACGGCGCCCCCATTGTTATAGACAACCCGTATTTTTTTAATAGAATCACTAAATATTTTCTTTAAAGAGGTAACATACGTGCAATTATTCTACTCTGGGGTGGGAAATTACGTGCAACTATTCTACCCGTATGGTTTTTATATGACGTCTCAACCTTTTAATTCCAAGGATTTTATACATATTTCATAGTTGTGTTTTCAGTTCAGTCTTCAGAGAGATGACAAGGATAAAAAAAGATTGCTTTGCTTGGTGCGGCAGTGTACTCGAGAAAGAAAGACATGCACATGTAGTCTATTGCAGCTACAAACATGGTATGATTTTTTATTTTAATAAAAAACAGTTCCTGTCTTTTATCTCTCAGTGATATGAAATGGATTTGTAAATAATTTGATATTTTTTATATCAAATCTTCCCAAACTATACTTATAGCGACAAGTTGGAAAGTCCAATTATAGTTTAACTTAATAATTGATTGTTATGTTTTACTTTTTTTGCTATTTTAGTACAAAAATATGGTAACAACAAACATGAGATATTCACTATAAAGAGGAGATGAGCTGATTATGAATTTCAAAGATGAAACACATTTTATCATAAAGTTGGAATGAAGGTGTAGTTTTTCTATTAAAATATAGGAACATGTATAATGATATTTTTCTAATTAAATGTCATATGCCCATTTTCATATAATTTAAAAATGGTTAGAAGTTTTCACCTCTTAATGCATGTTCGCATAAAGCATTTTCTTAAGCACGCGTTCTTGTGTATTTATTATATTCTAAATGGTGAAGAAAACAAAATACTTGTCTAGTATATGGAAACTGAATAATAAATTATTTGTTAATATGCAACACATGCCTAACTGAAATTTCATTAGTTAAGTAATATACTACCTCATGATATAATGCAAATAAATACATGTTTTTAATGATCTCCATGGGTTTGGCAATATTCTTAAAAGTATCTTTACGTGTTTTGTGATAAAGGTTGGTTTTTTTTTCCTTTTTTTGTGTGTAAATATGATAGAACTACATATTCAACTTGTGTTTATTAATTTATTAATTACTATTTAAAGCATAGGTTAATGTATTGGATCAGTATATCTTTGTCAGGTTTAATACATCATCATTATCATTTTGAAGTTTCTAGCAAATCATTTATGTGAACAATAATTAGAATTAAAGACAAAGAGGATAGGTTTCTAGGTTTCGTGTATGGATTTTCGGCCGATCAGCCTGTGTAACTTTTCGAATAAAGTTATCTCTAAGATCCTTGCCTCTCGCCTGGCCCCTTTTCTTGAACGTATTATTTCCCCTTCTCAAGCGGGTTTTGTTAAAGGCCGTTTGATTACTGATAACGTCCTTCTCGCTCAAGAACTGATCTCCCAGATTGATCGGAAAGTTAGGGGGTCTAATGTTGTCTTCAAATTAGACATGGCTAAGGCATACGATCGCATGTCCTGGTTTTTCGTCATCAAGGTTTTACGGGCCTTCGGGTTTTCGGAATCCCTAATTGACTTGGTTTAGAGGCTCATCTCCAACTGTTGGTTCTCTGTGCTCATTAATGGCTCGGCTAATGGTTATTTCAGGGCGGGGAGGGGTCTGCGTCAAGGAGACCCACTCTCGCCAACTCTCTTTGTGATAGCGGCGGAGGCTCTCATCCGCGGTATCCATACTCTAACTATTTACGGCCAGGTCCAACGATTCGAGATTCCAAGGGGTTGTCCCCTTATTTCATCCCTGTCCTTTGCTGATGACATTGTCATTTTTTCTAATGGGAGTCGTTCATCCGTTCGGAGACTTCTGAGCTTTCTCCATCAATACGAGAGATCCTAGGACCAACTCGTTAACCCTTCCAAGAGTATCTTCGTCCACGCGAAGGACTTGTCTGCCCCTCGCGCTTCCTGGATTGAGTCTGTCTCGGGGTTCAAGGAAGCTGCTCTCCCTCTTCCTTATTTGGGCATTGTTCTCTACAGAGGTAGAAAGCTCAATGCTTTTTTCGACTCTTTGGCAGACAAAGTGAGGGGCAAGATCTTACGCTGGAATGCAGCTCTGCTTTCCCAAGCTGGCAGACTGGTCCTTATCAAGTCGGTTTTAGACTCGATGGGGACTCATGTTTTCGCGTCTATGACCCCTACTTCTTCGTTTTTTCGGTCATATCGGGCTTTGGCTTCTTCTTTCTTCTGGGGCAATAAGGCCAACGCCCGACGTCACCACTGGGTGTCGTGGGAAGCGCTTTGCCGTCCCAAAATCGAAGGTGGTTTGGGTCTTCGTAATCCTAAGGACCTTTGTGCTGCTTTTGCCTGTAAATTGTGGTACCGATTTGGTACTAACGACTCTTTATGGGCTTCTTTCCTCCATGCTAAATACTGTAGGCTTGCGCATTCTAATTTCTCTGGTTCACCGTCCTATGCTAGCGAGACCTGGAAGCATATGCAGACGGTGAAGCCATTATCTGACGCTCATGGTGGGTCTATTGGCTGGGACGGCGCTTCCTTTTCCATCCTTAAAGCTTGGAATTCGATTAGAACTCCCGCACCCGCTCGCCCGGTGTTCTCGTTCATGTGGGATACTCGTATTCCTCCGAAGACTTCTGTTGTGATGTGGCGAATCCTTCATGATGGGTTGCCATTGGATGTGAATCTTCAAAAGATCGGCATCCCCTTTGTTTCCCGTTGTCGTTGCTGTGGCAACGGGGAAGTGGAATCTTTAAACCACTTGTTCTTTGGTGGTTTTTCGGCCAGATCGTGCTGGAGTTACTTCGGCAACCTAGTTGGTGTTCGACGCTTTGCCAGCTCTGCTCTGGATCTCCAAACTTCCTGGTGGGCTAGAAGTACTGGGAAATCTCTTCGTTCTATCGTGTTCCGCTTGATTCCTTGTCTTATTTGCTGGCATCTGTGGTGCGCGCGGAATAAGGCTATATTCGATAATACTCCTATGGATCCTCCGTCCGTTATTCGGCGTGTGAGGAATGACGTCTTCCTGGCTTTTCGTGGTAGACCGTTCAGGGGAACCATAAGCCCCCGATCCGGTAGGCTGGTGGGTCTTCTGTCTATTTCTTGTGCTCTGTCGTCTGCTAGACAGGGAGTTGGTTGAATTCCTTCTCTCGAGCGTTGGCCCTCACCCATCGCTCGTTCTCCCCCCCCCCCCCGCTGTTTTGGTTTTAATGCGTTCGCTAGTGTTTTTTTCCAGGTTTCCCTGTTCGCTTCCTTTACGGAAGTGTGCTTAGGTTGGCTGTTTTTGGGGATTGCTTTTGTAGGTTCGGTGTTGGTTCTGCGCTGCATCTTTTTGTCCTATCCCGGTTTGGCTTCGCGGTCTCTTTGGTTGATCTGTGGCGTTAGCCTCCTTCGCCGTCCATGGATCGGGTTTTCAGGGTTTTCTGCTTGTTGTTGATCTGTGACGGAGTTTTTCATCGTGCTATTGTTTTTCAGTGGGACTATCCTTGCTCAGGGATCTGCTTTTTGTTTCTTCTACAGTTCGATTAGTTCTCTTTGTTGGCTGAGATTGGAGGTCTGGCCTTTACCTACGGGTTAAGGCGGGTTGGTGTTTGTCGGTGGGCTTTTTTCCTGTTTTTGTTGTTGTTGTAGCCTAGCAGGCATGTTGCTTTATGCTATGGCTTTAGTTCAGGTCATTCTGCTTTTATTTTATCTTTATTTGGTTTGGGGAGTATATGTCCTTCATATGCTCCACCTTTTGTGTTAGCCACCGGAGAAAGGCGCTTTTTCTCCTCCTATTTATATATATTTCCTTAAAAAAAAAGATATGGACCTTATACGAAAACTGAACAATAATTTGAAGTTTAAACTGAAGCCGCTGCGGCCTCAATTGTCTCAGTTATTTAAACTGAGGCCGCTTCGGCCTCAATTTAGACAACTATGTATAATGATTTAAGTCAGCATTTTCAGATGGTGGGGTTCTAAATATGAAATATAAAAGATGGCACAAAACATGAATTGATTGTGGTTAACATTTTTGAATTACAGGCAAGCTAAATGTATTAATAGAATATGATATATCCATATATTGCTATAAATTGATTTTTACTCCCAACTTCTGATCTTCGCTTCTTTAGCTTTCAGCAAATTAATGCTTCATAATAATTTAGATTTTTTTTAATCTCATTTTATTATATTGGCCACCATTTTTGAGTATATTAATTGCATTTAAAATTATGGTATCTGACTGCAGCCACAACCAGAGTGTTATTACATAGATTTACTAAAAATTCTACCAGTTATAAGCAGTAGTTTACCAAACCTTGAGGAAGAAACTAACATGGAAATAGCAATTGAAAAGCATGCGACATACATATATATTTTTGTTAGTGATCCATGTTTGGGTTAACTTTGATAAATGTTTGTGGATTAATTTAATAAAGTCAAACTGTGGATTAACCATTGGAATATGTGGATGTAAAGGCGCAAGCGGTAATTTTTTTAGTGAATTTATTAATAAGCTGCAGTATTTTCCTATTCCTATTGTTTTATGAATGAAGAGCTGCCATAGACTTACAAAAACTATCACTTTTCTTGATAAATTTCATAATTTCATGAAGGAAATGGGTTAGAACTTCATTATGCTGTATGTGCTTAAATACAGTGGTATATGTACTTTATTTTACTTCAAATTACTATAATGGAAAACATCCTTTTCATAGAATTTTGTTGACAAAGCATACAAGTGATTAAGCTCCAAAAGGAAGTCTTTTCTTTTTACATACTGGCGATTATATTTATTTGTTCTAGAATCATGAAATATTCATCAATGGACTGGAGACGTGATATGCCTGAACATTTGCTGTTTGACATTCTACTATGGCTATCGGTAACAAGCCTCTTACGGTTTAAATTTGTCTGCAAATCTTGGTACGCTCTCATTAATCGCCCTATTTTCATTTCCCAACACTTCAATCATAACAGTGGTAACGAGAATCTTCTTGGCGTTTGCATTGATATTATGGACGATCAATGTAAGCAATTTTGTTTGTTAAGCGATAACAAATACAAGATATACAATGACTTGACTGTGGACAAACTTAGCCCATTGTTGATAGAACAAAATTGGCATTTTCATCAAATGGTATAATATGTCTTGTAGATTAACAGAAATATTTCTTTATGGAATCCAACAATGAAACAATTGAGATCTCTACCAAAATCACCAGTCCCTTGTAAAGATTATGTTGAATATGCAAGTATATGATTTTTGTTTGATGATAATATACATATACATATATATATTTATATATATATATATACATATATATATATATTCATTTAAATGTATTTGTTATTGTACTATTTTATTTTTCACATAATTAAAGAAATATTTGCTAAATAAAATAAATAACACAGAATTTAAATTCAAACAGATATTTTATTCAAACAAATATTTCATTACAATTTTTGAATAGTACAAAATTTGATCTCTCACTACATTTTTCAGTTACAATACAATTTCGATTACATCACAATTGTCACTTACATTTGCACCTCACTACATATCACTCGTTCACTCATATTTGTTCTTCAACTCTTTCCAGATTGAATCCAACATCTGAATTATTTGTAAAATAAATACCGACGCAGTAAAATTGAAAAAGAAATATTTTTGCAGTGTAAAATAAAATCTGTTTTTGAAAATATTATTTGCCTCAGTAATTTGGGTTGTTCGTCATCATTTATTTTGAATTCATCATACACGAACAACTTGTGACATGCACAGTGTATCACTGTACATGCCACAAGGCCGTGCACACCGATATACACTTGATAAAACTGCAGGGACATGTGAGCACAAGGTCAAGCCCGAGCCGAGGCTGGATTCAACTCGGGTGCAATACAAAAACATAAAACGAGCCTCGACCAAAAGTTCAATGTGTACACTTGAAAAATACTCAACCATTCAAACTCAAGGCAAGTGCAGACCTAAACTTCAATCTGTTCGAAGTGGTGCACCAAACAGTTCAACTGTTCAGGCTAGTGGCATGGCACAAAGGCAAAGACCACATAAACATATATGCACATATATATGTATACACATATATGAGCTCAACTGAATACAAGTACTTGACTACACAAACCAAGCTAATGAACAAACAAAACAACCAGACCTGGCAACATGAACAAAATGATCTGGCTCGAATCAGCAAACAACATGTATATATGTGCAGTGGCAATATGAGATACAATGGAAGCAGTTCAATATTCAAGCAAGAATACAACTTCAAGCAAACTACATGGTGCAACAAACATACATATATTTATATACAGATGCATACACACATGTATACATATATATATGCACATGAATCAAATGACCAAGACCAGACACAAGAAAGAAGGCAGCAGAGATCAATACATCAAGTACACCAGATTCCAGAATGCAAATGGAATACAAAGTAACATTGATACCAAAGACTACAAGAACATGAAAACCAATAGACCACATACATATATACATATGTTTACACACATGTATACATATATGCATGCAGTCAGACACATCATCCAGACAGTTTTCTAAAGCAAACGGGTGCAGATACACAACAACCATGTGAAGACTCCAAGAGGAACAAGTGAAGAAATCACAAACATACATACATGTATTTATATGCAGTGACATGATTTAGTGATGCAGTAAACAAAATGGCATATATATACATATGCATAAGGACATGACTCATGTAACACATGAACATGTACACAATGTCAACCAGAATTCAACACAAAGTGCTCAAATGTACACACCAGTACAACAAGGTATATATGCAGAGACAAAAAGTGATGGACAAAACACAATGCTACAGAGGTGACATCAATATACATGAAGACCAAAAGCAGCTCAACAATCATGTAACACGTTCAATAAAATGGACAGAGCACTAATATACATATATACAGACCAGAGAACAACAACCATGAAGTACATAAGCAATTCCAGACAACATGAAGTACATGATGCAGTAAAACAGTTTTAACAAAGTCAAGGCATCGCAACATACATATATACATGCGTGAACACACTTGTATATATGCAGTGGATACCAGACTTCATTCCAAGCAAACAGTGAATGGCTATATACAAATGTTATAACATGAAGCAGGTTTTACAAAAATCAAGGTAGCGGTTTTTTCAAACAAAGTTAATAATCATGCCAGAATCAAAGCCGTGGTGACCAAGATAATAAAAAGTTCGAATTGAACAATTCGAAGAAAATTTTCATCTTAAAATATTATCACAAAATTCAAAGTGTCGAAATCAGAGATGTTAGTAGAGAAAAGAACGGAACCAAATCCAGAGCAAATGCAAGCCGTAGTGACCAAGCAACATAACAGGAAAATATACGAATTGAAAAAGTCAGAAAAACATCACCAACGTTCGACTACAAATCAACGGCCGAGCTAAAGTAACAAACGAATTCAACAAATACATTCGAACGAAAATTTAGGGAATTAATCCCTATTTAACCCATCATCATCATCGGCATTAAAAGGCATTCGAGTTTAAGAAAAATCACAGAGCCAAGTTTCAATTTAAATCCAAAATCAACCACTCAAATCTAGGTCGAGCAAAATCGAAATTGAAATAGAGAATCACGTACCAATTCATATCACTAAAGCTTGACTCATTTGAAGCAGCCGAAGCTAAGCAAAGAACAAAGATCGAAGAAGCATCAAACTGAATTCAGGATCGATTGTAAAATCGATCAACGACAAAGCGACAGCTTCAAAGAAAAGCAAAGCCCTAATTTTTGAAAGAGAAACAATTGTTCTCGAGCAAAAGGAAACGAGGCAGAGGATACGGGCCGAAGATATACAAGAAGATAAAAAAAGAAAAGGGTATTCTCTTTGAATCTTTATTGGGTTGGTTTTCTCTATTTTGGGCTTAGTATATTATATAGGGTTTTGTGTTTCAAGTTGTTTTTATTTGTAATTTACTTTCAAATTTTTGTAAAATTCTAGTCGTATGACTAGGGGACGAACTTCGGTGGTGTAGTTCGAGAATTCGCAACTCAGTGGCTGAGTTGTGACAGGGTTTTGAGCGTAGAGTTTGGTTAGTCGATAGCGGGTGTCGCAAGTTTACGTGTGTAAGCGTCTGACTACTTAATTTCTAGTAGAAAACCTGGGGGCAGCACGTAGGCAGGTTTTTGTCGAAGCTGGGTAAATTTGTGTGATCTCTTCTGCATTATCTTTCTGCTTTTATTATTTTGCTATTATCTGTGCTGCAATTATTTTATATATTTCCGCATTAATTTTTATAATTATTAGCATCACCCTATTCACCCCCTCTAAGGTGAAATCGATCCTACAAATTATGTTTATACTTTTTTCAGATTTGGATTCAATGTCAGAACCAACGATCACAATTTTGTGAGAACCACGTTTTGTAAAGAAATACTTCTAAAAATCTAGTTGAGCTTTACAGTTTAAGAACCGATTCTTGGAGAACTATGTATAATGATTTTTCCATGCCGCAGCGGCCTCAGTTTAAAACTAAGGCAATGCTGGCTTAATTAAAATTATTGCATATATGACCAGTTCTGTTAATAAAAAATAAAATAAAAAAACCATCTGACCAGTTCTGGATTTTACCATCTCAAAAATCCAAACATGTCATTGCACATATGAAGTACTTAATTTCAAATTATCGTCCTTGCATATTTGCTTGTTTTATTTAATATCCTTTTATTGTTAAATCATGTGCTTTCACCTTGATTACTATTTTTGTCATTCTTTTTAGTATAAATTTCAATTTAATATGATATTGAATGCATGTAGGTACTTATAGAAGAAGCAGAAGAAAAGAGGAACTTGGGTGGTAGTTCTAGTGGTAATGGTGAAGTAGAAAATCTTGAAAATGATCCAATTGCGGAAGTTTCCGGTTTCGATAGAAAGAAAAATTATTGTCGAGCAGTTAGTTCTACTTCTTCTATGAAACAAGTAAAGATGAATTGGTATTAGTATGGAATTGGTAAACTATGCATTGATAACTTAATTATGTATTGAACTTCCCTTTTGTTAATTGATACTCTGTTTTATTATTGATTATGAATATTGTTTATTGATATTGATTGGGTTATAATTTGCTAAATTAAGATAATATTTCATATTAGATATAGTCTACATTATATCTTTTAACATTCAAACCATTATATCTTTTAACATTCACGTTACTGATAAGTGTTTATTTGTTTGTATTTATTTGTAACGCTTATAAGCGTTGGAAGATATTTTTTCCCAACGCTTATAAGCATTGAAAGATCTATTTTCCCAACGCTTATAAGTGTTGGTGAAAATATCTTCCAACGCTTATAAGCATTGCAAATAATTGCCCACGCCCCTATGCGACACATATAAGTGTTACTGAAATTCTTACCAACGCTTATACTCGTTGGGAATTCTCTGTTTTTGTGTAGTGATGATAATAGTATAACATATATGGATGTTATGTGTTAACTTGTTTATGTAGGGACAAGGCAGGTATGATCCTTCATACTCGGTTGTTCCTTTACTATATCGACTTTTATAGTATTTTCACACCGGACTGATGTTTGACTCAAGGTTTTACCTTTGCTTATTATTATCTTAGGTACTCTTAAATAAGTAGAATAAATATCAGGTCTAAGATTAGCACATGAAGCTATTCAATGGACGATCAAAAGGCTAGCGCTTATCTATACTTTCATTTTGAAGTATTGTTATTCCACTATGCAACGCTGTGGAACTTTTATCCATGCTTAACTAGAGATAGGTTTCCTTTGATTTTATTTGATGACGTATAAACTCTATCCGATTTGCTTTGTATAACTGGAGTGAACCCAATGCACTATGATATTATGTTTTGGTTCATTTATCCTCTGCGCTATGAGATATATGAAAAATTCTGATTTATTTTGGTTACTTTACTATTGTCTATTGCTCTACATCGATCAAGTACCATTTCAATGCACTTTATATGTATATTGGATATCGGAGGTGTAGAAGTCCAACCAAGCCAGCCCAAAGTTCACCCCATCCAAGCCAAAGTAGCCACCTCTAACCTCAACCATTGCATGCTTGTGCATTACATCACCCAAAATTGGTATGTGTCGACCAGTCATGACCAATTGGTGCTGATTTATTTTACTTGGCCAAAGTTGGCCAAGTTAGTTCCAGCACCCTTCTGCACCCTTTGTCAGTCTTCCCTTAGCTCTATTTTTCATGTAAACATCCAAATTTGAAACGGTTCATCATTCTTCAATCTTTGGCACATCAATTCTAGATCTCGCTCTACCAACATAAATCTTCATCGTTTTGTGCATCCAACTTCAATGATCTAACATCTTGATCATCGCAATACGCTAGATCCTTCATAAAATGACCCTTGGACCCTAAGTAGCCTTTGATTAGTGTTTTCACTCAATATAAGCAAACAACCAATTTTACATACCAAATGCATGTAATTCCATCCGTCCAACAGTCAACAAGCATTATTTCACATATATGACTTGGAATTAAGAAAAAAAAACATCAAAAATCAAGCCATGCACAACATGATGAATGATACGAAAATATCGACGAATAGTACAACAAAATGGTCAAAAACGAATTAAAATCCCTTTTAAATCTTTATTCTTGTTTTAAAAGCATAGTTAGGTTCGGTCAAAGTCAAAAACATGTTTGAAGATTCAAAGCCATGCTAAAACCATCATTTATCACTACATCTGCCAATATAATAAAGCGAGGGACATAAATCACTCAACTACATTGATAATCAACCCAAAAACGTGTTGTATCTAATGTAGACAACAACCACATGCTTTCCAATGCGGCAATCCCGAGATCCAATTGATTCCCTTCACTATTCTCACCTTAATCAGTCAATTTGGCTAATAACAATGGAGATGTGATGGTATCTTGGCTTTAGGAAGATTAATTGAGATCTGGAGATGATTAGAGATAATAAAGTATAATTAATGAGGGTTGTGGAGGCTGCTATTAACCCGAATCCTGAAAATTGGTTAATGAATTATACTAATCACTCATTAATCACCTACTAACCAGCCTAAAAACTATCCAAACTTCAAATGGTCATATCTCCTAAACTATAAGTCCAAAAATCTGTTATAATCACTTTATGGAAAGACAAACCATCATAGTTTTCATTTGGAAGTAGTTCCAAGATCCAATTCAACTCCTATCAAAAGTGATAGGCCACACAAGATTTTCTAAGTCAAAACCATCCAATAAAAATTCTAAGGGTATAAAATGTCACAACTCAACATTATAAAATTATAGCCTCATACGAAATTTAGATTTTAAAATATTATTTTACGATCCTCCAATACAACCCCTTTAGGAATTTCGCCCCCGAAATCCCATCAAACAAGGTTAAGTCAAACAATCTAGTTACTCCGCGTACCTAACAACCATAAGCAAGCACAATATCCATCGAAGATGCACATATAAGCAAGTAAATATAACAGATGACTACCCTAGCATACAAGGTACTAAACTACTTTATATGATATCGAAAGTGAAATTAAATGCGATAAACATAAAGTCTTACTATGTAAAGAGCTTTGGATAAGTTCTCTTCATGCTCTCCTCAGTCTTCCATGTGCCATCGCTCTCGGTTTCACCCTACTGAACCTTCATAAAATAGACTATCTTCCTTTTTAGCTACTTCCTATCATGTCCAACTATACGAAAATGCCTACAAGGTCTCGAAGCTTCTGGTTCGATCTCGATATCATCTAGTTTATCCCATGTCACTACTACACCTGAGTCATGCACAAACTTCCATAAATGAGAAAAGTGGAACACACACCTGACATCCTCTAAGATAGTTGACCCTGTAAGTTAGATTTCCAATCCTCTCGAGTGTCAGAAAACGACTATACATATTGTTGCCAACTTCCTCTTCCTACCGAATCGAACTGCATTCCCTAATAGTGAGATATTGATCAACACATAATCACCAATAGAGAACTCTAAATCTCGTCTTCTCTTGCTAGCATAGCTCTTCTATCTATCTTGGGCATCTCTCATCATTGTCTAATGATCTCAGTCTTCTTCATCGTCTCTCAAATCATATCTGGCCCTAGTATTAGTTTCTCGTATGTTCCCTACAAATATGAAGGGGCGTTGCATGGTCGGCCATATAATGCCTCGAATGGTGACATACTAATGCTAGTCTAGTAAATTTTGTTGTATGCGAACTCCACCAAATGAAAACAATCATCCTATAAGCCGCCAAAATCAAGATGCAATCTCGCAATAGATCCTCTAAGTTACGATTCACCCTCTCGGTCTCCTTATCAGTCTAAGGATGGTAAGCCAACCTCAAATGCAGCTCTGTCCCCAAACCTCCTGTAAGCTCTTCAAAATCCACAAGTGAGTAATGGATCTCTATTGCTCATAATGCTCTTTGGCATACCATGAAATCATATAACCCATTTCACATACAGCTCAGCCAGTTTCGCTGCCGTCCTATTGGACTTCTCAGGTATAAATCTAGCACTCTTTGTCAATCTATTGACTATGACCCAAATGCAATCAAACCCTCCTCTAGTCCTTGGTAGTACATCAATAAAAATGTTGATACTTTCTCTCACTTACACTGGTGGATTTCTAGCGGTTGTAGCAAACCACAAGGCCTCTTTCACTTGACTTTCACCAACCAGTAGTTCATACACTTCAAAATGAATGCCTCGACGTCCATCTTCATCCCTCTCTAATAAAATGTTTGCTTATTATCCGCATACATTTCATTGCCTCCAATATGTATTGTCAATCTCGAATGATGGCCATCTTATAGCACTACATCCCTTAACCCATCAACGTCAGGTACAAACAATCTCCATTCTTTACGGAACCAACCATCTCGATCGAGTATGTATTTCCTCATCTCCTCAGACTCTACTCCCTCTAAGATCTTAGCAATGATCCCCGCTAGTTTAGAATCTCATCTCTGACTGGCTCTAATATGCTCTATTATAGAAGATCTGATCATCAAGCTTGCCAACATCTCTGGTTCTAGATCGCATCTCGACCGAAAATCGTAACCAACAATATACTTAAGCTACTTCTACTGTAGGAACATCGATCCTAAGCTGGCATGTCTCCTATTCAAAGCATCAAAAAATTCATTTCTTGTACCAGGCATACAGGGAATGTCAAAATCATAGGAGGCCAAGAACTCTAACCATCGCTACCAACGAAGGTTAAGATCATTCTGCGAGAAGAGATATTTCAATGATTTATAGTTAGTAAACAACTCAAACCTCTTTCCTAATATATAGTGCCTCCAAATCTTCAGCACAAACACATCGCTGCTAACTCCAAATCATGAGTCGGGTATTTCCTTTCATACGGCTTCAACTGTCTACTTGCATAAGAGGCAACCTTACCCTTCTACATCAATATCATGCCTCATACAGTACTACAAGCATCTATGCATACCATCATCTCCTCAACCCTGCTCGGAATGGTCAACAGTAGTGCACTTGTCAATCTCTCATTTAGACTCATGAATGCGTGCTCACACCCCACGTTCTAAATAAAAATCTGGTTCTTCTTCTTCAAATTGATCAATGACATTGCTACTTTATAGAAGTCCTTGAGAAACTGTATATAGTATCTCGCTAGTCGAAGGAAACTCCATACATCCGTAGCATTTTTAGGTCACTCCCAATCTTGAACCACCGCAATTTTTGCATGATCTATGGCAATGCCTCACTCAGAAACAACATAGCCTAAGAACCTCACTTCCCTCCTCTAGAAGTGACATTTTAGAAACTTAGCCTTTAACTGGTGTTTCTCAACACCTCCAGTGCAACCCTCCACTGCTCCTTGTATTCTTCCTCCATCCTTGTATGGACAAGAATATCATCCACAAACAAAAGCATAAACATATTCATCTAAGCTTAGAAAACAAAGTTCATGAGATCCACAAAGTATGTTGCACACTAGTTACCATAAACCATGTAAATAACCATTTATAAATCCTGATGGAGTAGGAATGTAGTAAATGACACACTATCATTCGCTACTCTTAGTTGATGAAACCCCGTCGCAAGGTTCAACTGAGAGAACACCTTTGCACCATAGAGCTGATCGAATAAGTCATTTATCTATGGGAGTGGATATTTGTTCTTCTTCATCACCTTATTCAACTCACGATAATCTACGCATAACCTCAAAGAGACATCTGCCTTCGTCGTGAACACTACAGATGCTCTCCACTCAGAAATACTCCTTCGAACGAACCCTGGATGTTATAGATTGTTCACTAGCACCTATAGCTCCCTCTGCTCTTTGGGCCTCATTCATTGTAAAGGCATCACAATTGGTCTGACATCCTTTACCACATCGGTATGGAAGTCGATCTCTCTATTTGGTGGCAACATAGTCAACTCTTGGAAAATAACCAGATACTCCTTTTCTATCTATACTAATGACAAATCATCATGTGGGATACCGAACGAATATAAAAAGCTAACATCACTTCATTTTTCGGTAGGCAGCCTAACTTTACCTTCTACTCTTTATCCATCCCAATTGTCGCCAACAACCTCTCACAATCCACCATGACTCTGTATCTCTAAGGCCAATCTATCCCCAAAATAACAACGAACCCCACAAAACCCAAAACAAAGCGATCATATTCAAACATGAATCCATGACTCGATAAGACCAAACCATGACAAACCATACACATGCTAGTCAAGCCTTCGACATGGTTCGTCAAAATCAAAGGTTGGTCAACTATCTCAGGTTTCAATTCTAATATATCTACCAAGTCATTAATATGAATTTGAAGCACAAAAACAAACAAAACTCGAGTAGGAACATCATGAGTAGAAAGCAGATCTTGAATCGCATTCCTCTCCCCTTCTCTTTCGCCGACAGGGCACTTGACAAAGTAGGAGCAATGTTCAGAGCATATGCTTTCACCACTTGCTTCTTTTTCGCTACTTCTAGACAATCCTTCTTAATACGTCCATACTAATGTAGTTGAATCACTTCTTTACATCAGCTTTGCAATTTTTACTCAAATGGATTTTCTCACCACAATTATCACTACAATAAAATAGGTCATTTGCTTTGGTTCAACAACCAAAGCAAATGAAGACGAAGCAACAAACCAAAACCTGTTGCTTTGGTTGCTGAACCAAAGCAACATGGGTCATTTGCTTTGGTTCTTAAACAACCGAAGCAATTGATTGACGCATTTGCTTCGTTGGTCACATGACAGCCGAAGCAAAAGAGGGTCATTTGCTTCGGTTGTCATAAAACAACCGAAGCAAAAAAAAATATTGTCAACTGAAGTGAGATACAAATCATTATATGCATATATATTACATACATCAATACACAAAAGTAGACTATAAATACAATTTCATGATATATATATATATATATTATTGCACATTGAAAGTCGACATAAATTATTGCACCATATTTAAATTATTGCACAATTAAACATATAAACAACCTAAATTTTGTGAATGATATGTACATTAGCAACACAAATTTTAAATAACGAACTCACTGAAAGTTAGAGAAATGAAAGTGGTGTATCCATGAGCATGTTTTACTGCACCATCCTTACCATGGCTTGCCTCATCATCCATTTCAATTTCATGGCAGTGCTTGCTATATAATGTTGTAGCAGTAGCTTCTCAAGTAGCCACTTCTGTCATCATTAGCTTGACAATCTGAATCATTCAGTCTTCAGTAGCATGTAACAATATTGCTTTCTCCTTTCTATCATAAAGTTTACATCATCTCGCATGTATATCTTAACCTTTAAGGTTCTCTTTACTAGTAAATTTTCCCTAGGATAAAATACACCATTTACTAATTAGCAACGTATAATTCATCATTTCAAACTTTTTGTTAATAATATTTAAAAAATCAAGAGTGAGCTCCAAGCATTGGCTATTTGAATTACATTGACAAAAGAACAAGATTCAATCAGCCTGCATAATGAGTTAACAACGCGAAGGAACTCACCCATCCATAAAATTTATCCATTTGACATGTTATGTAGAAGAGCTTTAACATGGAACCGGTATCTCTCCATTGACATTTTGGTAACAGGTATTTTGTTCATTACTATTGTTTGCTTGAAATCCTTTATATAATAACATGCTTAATTAGCACATCACACCATTAGTAGCAAAAGTTATAGAAATAACAGCGTTGATTATACATAAACATCGCATTCAAGTGCAGATTAGGTGAATTTAGGAGTTTAAATTATATGACAAGTATTTTAGAAGTCAAAACATAAATATAAGAAATAAATAGTTTCATGGAACTATAAACGACAGTCTAGCTAACAGATAACTGTGATTTGGCCTTTTAAACTATGAATTGTTCAATAACCAGTTCTGACAAAACTATGATTCTAAATACAATGTTGTAGTTGCAACAAAGGAAGAAAGAAAACTATCAAACTTATGATATTTAAAAAAATAATAAAAATAAAAGCAAGAAGGTTATGCAATTTTTGACATTAGACATATCTCAACTGTTATAGCTTTGATTCAAATCAATCGGGAGCCGAGTAAAACAGTAACATATACCTTAGACTTTGAGCATAAGGTTTGTATGATTCTTGTTGCCTTCTGAAGCTCTTTTACCTATCACACAAAATATAGGACTAAATAGCATTGAACATCCATCCATTATGTTTTGTTGTTACTTTACTCACTGCTAATCCCTAGGTTATATGCATAACTGACAGCTGTGTTGATGGAACCTACAATATACATATTGTTATGAAAATACTATAAGAAAATTTAATTGTCATGCTTTGGAGAACCAGATAGCAAATAATTAGATCAAGGAGTTCAACTTAATAAGTTTATACTTGATGGATTCTTATGAGAAAAGAAACTATCTAGAAATCACAACTTACCAATTAAAGTATAACATCACGTGGGACTGGAATGACTTTGAAGGAAGGTGAAAAACTAAAAAATTTCAAAGAGTTTACATGTTGAGTAATCCATAGCTAAAAAAAAGAAGGACGGTTAACTCTTAGAGAGAAATGTTATTTATCCTTCAATCATGTACCTTTCAGTTAGAGTTACCTTTTACGAAAATGTCAACAAATTTTTCGCTTAGATACTTGAGATTTCATGATAATAGGGTTTTAACTTTCTAGACACTAATTGTTTTCCCTTCTCCAGCCATTTGTTTATAATCTCTTAGGATGAACCAATTCTCAAAATCTGACTACCTACTTTCTTCTAGTAAAAACTAGTAAAAATTGTAAGCCTTAATTACTCAAAATAAAAACATTAAGAATTATTTTATAGTCAAACCAATTGATTATCAAGTTCAGCCCTTTGTGGTGGCATGACTGAAAATTAGCAAGCATTGTTATAGGGGGTTCAAAGTAGTAGTAACACCATATCACCATCATTACAATGCTAGTAAATGACCTGTCCAAATGCGGTTACCATAAAGGAAAGCAACCACTACCCTCAACACAGTTATAAACATCTCCCAACAAAAACTAAACAACCCAAAACACCACCAGAAGACTAGATTGCCACAAGACAACACATAAACCTCATGATGAAACCACCCTAACATGAAATCCCACTTCCATTCAGCATCAGTATCACTTTGAACAAGATCAGCTTCAAGGAAGAGAATATGAACAAAAAATTCCAACAGCTACTAATTAGATCGAAAGCCAAAGCTCATCAAGTTTCTATACACAATGTAAAGCTAGCTAGAAGAAGCTTGGCAAAGAAGAGGCGATAGGATAACGTGGAGCGATAAGGAAAAGGTGAAGGGCAGATCTACATTTGGAGACGAAGAGGCAACTCAAAGCATCTCGTATAGAAAAAGTAAATGGCAACCACCTGAATAACAGAAGATGATCTCGGTGGCACGAGGCAGTGATGAAAAATTGGGTTTAGAGATAGTGATTATACGAAATTTGGAGGAGAGGTAAAGAGTCAACGTAGGGTTAGGGGAGATTGAAGTTATCAAGTGGGAAGGAGAGTTGATTATACTTGAAAATTTAGGTTTGCAACCTAAAAATTTGGGCATGGAGCCAAAGGAAAATTTGTTTGGCTCCAAAAACAGAGGTAAAAAAAAGTGGTCTATTGCTTCGGTTGTTAATACAACCGAAGCAAATGACTGACATGTTGGTTTGCAAGTGTATATTGTTTTAGTTGTTAAAGTGAGACCAAAGCAAATGATACTGTTTTCTTCGGTTGCCAACACAAATGAAGCAAATAAGGCGAGGCAACAGACATATTTTGTACTAGTGTTTAGCAAGCGAGCTCCCGTTTTCCCTTCTTCTGGCCATCCTTCCTTTGAATCTGCTTCTTGCCCTTATTGTTGTTGCACGAATGCTTCCACCGCCACCACCTTGCGGCTTAGCTTCTCCCTTAGGAGTAACAACATCATTCTTTGTCTTAGGGTAGAGACTCTCGTGCCTCAAGCCCTCTTTATGATTATCTCAAAGGTCTCATCAATGTGGCTGATCATCCGCTCACCAAGATGTCATTCAGCCTAATAATGAGCTTCTCGTTCTTCTATAATGGAGTGTCAATAGAAGATATCCCATATTTGAAAGCATATCAAACTTAGCCATGTACTTTGAGATGGGTAAATCGCCTTCCTTTAATTCAGCAAACCTCCTAACAAGCACTGAATTTTGAGACATCGGTATAAACTTCTCTTCGAATCTAGCTTTGAACTGGCCCTAAGTAAAGTGATCCTCGGGTGTAGCCACCATTACCGTGTTCCATTAGTTGATTACTGACGTAGCGGAAATAACACTTGACGACGAAATGAAGATTTCGTGTCAAACTAATCGATGAAACGATTAGATGAAGCAATTTGAATCGATGAATTAATGATACCAAACGCCCAAATCCGTTGATCACGAAGATACCGGACTTTAGCTATCTTCGACACGTTGATCGCGCACGATGCCGTGAGAGAAGATCTACAATTCTTCGACGTTGATCAAGCGCACTTGATTCCGTGAATTGGCTTCAACAATCGTTGATTCGAGCGCACTCGAATATCCGAAGGTGGAGATAGGAGATAACACTCAACTACCAATTTTAATGGTGGCACAAGAGCACACAAAAGAAATTTTATTCAAAATTGACTAAAAATTACAAATGATACAACCCGCCTATTTATAGGCTTACAACTCAACACTTACATCACAACACTTAGGTCGTGAACGACCTAACACTTGCGACCTAAAAACAAAGAAACAATACAACATCGTAACGACATACGAGCTAACATTCTACGACCTAAAATACATTCACGCGACCTAAAAATAACTACCTTAACAACCATCAACGACTTAAGAAATAACTCACGCGACCTAAAAACACTCGCGATCTAGTTGCTGGCAGCATTGCCTCGTTCACGACCTAAGGCGTAGCTTCTTGCGTTTCAACTACCTTGACGTTAGGTCGCTTGTGAATTGATGAGGTGGAGTAAGGTCACTCGATTGCAGTCTTAGGTCGCTCGCGACTTAGAGCAGAGACATTAGGTCACTCGCGAGTTGATGAGGCGGAGTAAGGTCGTTCGAGACTTAGAGCAGAGACAGTAGGTCGCTTGATTGCAGTCTTAGGTCGCTCGCGACTTAGAGCAGAGACATTAGGTCGCTCGCGAGTTGATGAGGCGGAGTAAGGTCGTTCGCGACTTAGAGCAGAGACAGTAGGTCGCTCGATTGAAGACTTAGGTCGTTTGGTGGAGTTAGGTCGTGGGGTCGTGGTGGAGTTAGGTCGATCGTGAAGGCGGAGTTAGGTCGCGGAATCGCGAAGTTGGGTCGCTCGTCCTCGATTCCAGGTATGCTACTGCATCATCCTCCCCTTGTTGACAAAAATTCGACCTCGAATTTGTACCTCTTTCTACCTCAACAAGATCATTCCCATGGTACGGAATCAAATGCTTAATGTTGAAAACGTCTGCAGTATGAATATGATCTGGTAACTTCAACCGATATGCATTATCATTTATCTTCTTCAAGATTTCGACTGGACCAATCTTTCGAGCTTTTAACTTGTTGTACGTTCCAACTGGAAAACGATCCTTTGTTAACACCGCGTACACAAAATCACCTTCGTTGAACTCCACACTTCTTCTCTTCTTATTCGCAGCTCATTTATACTTCTCATTTGTCTTCTCCAAACGTTCCTGAATGATTCTATGGCATTCTGTCAACCCATCAACAAAATCAGCAGCCCGTTTAACTGTCCCCTTCGGTTGTGGTACTATCGCTAAATCCAACGACCCCTTTGGCAAACTTGAATATACAATTTGAAATGGACTGTAACCAGTGCTTCGATTAACAGCATGGTTGTGAGCAAACTCTGCCTGACACAACTTTAAATCCCAACTCTTCAAATTGTCCTGCACAAGACATCGCAACAAGTTTCCCAACGATCTATTCACCACTTCCGTTTGCCCATCTGTTTGAGGATGATATGCACTACTAAAATTCAGCTTCGTTCCCACCATCTTCCACAAACTCAACCAAAAGTGACTCAAAAATCGAGTATCTCGGTTAGAAACAATAGATTCAGGAAACCCATGTAAACGATAGATTTCTTTAAAGAATAACTGTGCCACATGAACGGCATCTGTTGTTTTCTTACAAGCAATGAAATGTGCCATCTTCGAGAAACGGTCTACTACAACATATATAGAATCATTTCCCCGTTGAGTTCTAGGCAAACCCAAAACAAAATCCATGCTGATATCAACCCATGGTTTAGTAGGCACGGGTAATGGCATATACAATCCCGCATTCGTCGCTGTCCCTTTGGAAACTTGACAAATATGACATCTCTCCACAAATTTTTCAACTTCTTTTCTCATAGAAGGCCAAAAATATGATTGTGAAATCAACTGCAATGTACGATCTCTGCCCACGTGACCCTCTTCATGCAATTCTTTGATAATCTTCATCCTCAAGCTACAATCTGGAATACACAATCGGTTTCCTCTGAATAAGAATCCATCTTTCATCACAAAATCATCAGAATTCTCTTCCTGCATCTGATCCAGCACTTTCGCAAAATAAGAATCTGAAGTAAGCAACTCTGGTAACAAATCAAATCCCACTACTTCCACTTGCATAGTTGTCAGCAAATGATTTCTACGGCTCAATGCATCGGCAACTCGGTTAGTAACTCCTGATTTGTGCTTCACCATGAAAGTAAACTGTTGTAAATAAGCAACCCACGAAGCATGCCTTGCTGAAATTTTGTCTTGCCCTTGCAAATGTTTCAAAGCTTCATGGTCAGTGTATAGCATAAATTCTTTATGAAATAGATAGTGTCTCCAATGCTTTATGGCTTAGACTATAGCATAGAATTCCAAGTCATAAGTATTGTATCTCGTTTTAGCTCCCGTCAGTTTCTCACTAAAGTAGGCAATAGGATGACCCATTTGACTCAACGTTCCCCCAGTTCCAACCTTGGATGCATCAGTATGAAGCTCAAAGAGTAACTGAAAATCTGGGTATCTAAGAATGGGCGTTTTGGTCAAGAGTGTTTTGATTCTTTGAAAAGCAGAATCAGCCTCCCCAGTCCAAACAAACTTCTTCCCTTTCATACATTCCGTAACTGGTGCCATCACGCTACTGAAGAGTGGAATGAATCTTCGGTAGAATGATGCTAAACCATGAAAACTCCTCACTTCTGTTATTGTCTTAGGCTGTGGCCAATTTCGAATAGCTTCACCTTTACTCTGATCAACTTGAATACCATCCTTCGACACAATATAGCCCAAGAATAGAATACTTGTCATCATGAAGGTACACTTCTTCGTTGCAGCATAAAATTCCTTACGTCGTAAAACCAATAACACTTCCCGCAAATGTTGTAGGTGTTCTTCAGTGCTTCCACTGTAGATCAAGATGTCATCAAAATATACCACTACAAACTTCTCGATAAATGGTTGAAAAATCTGGTTCATGACTCTCATGAATGTACTCGGAGCATTTTACAAGCCAAACGGCATCACCAAACATTCGTACAGACCCTCCTGAGTTTTAAAAGCAGTCTTCCACTCATCACCCGGTCTAATACGAATCTAATGGTATCCACTTTTCAAGTCAATATTCGAAAACACAACAGCACCACTCAACTGATCCAACAGATCATCCAGTTCGGCATAGGAAATCGATATCTCACCGTAATCTTATTCAATGCTCTACTATCTGTGCACATTCTCCACGTTCCATCCTTCTTCGGCACCAACAAAGCTGGCACTGCACAAGGACTCAAACTCTCCTGAACACGCCCTTGTTCCAGTAATTCCTCCACCTGTCTTCTCAACTCCTTGTGTTCTTTTGGACTCATCCGATAGTGCGGTCTATGAGGCAATGCAGCACCTGGCACCAAGTCAATCTGATGTTGTATGTCTCTAAGCGGTGGTAACTCTTTCGGCAACTCCTTTGGAAACACATCTTTGAATTCCTCCAAAACTGGCTTCACTTCCTCTGGAACTTCAGTAACTTCACTGCTTTCATGCCCAATCAACATAAAAACTTTAGGACTCTCATCTACCTCTTCCACGAACTCTTTCAAGGACAACAAAGTCTTCAATTCCTCAATCTCCTCTAGCTTGTTCTCATTCTGCTGTCGCTTCTTTGGAACTAAAGTAATTTTCGTGCCCTCGAACAAGAAACTGTAGCTATTTGTTCGACCATTATGTTGTACCTCCCGATCGTACTGCCACGGCCTTCCCAACAGCAAATGGCAAACATCCATGTCAACCACGTCACACCAAATCTCATCTTTGTATGTCTTTCTAATAGAAAATGGAACATGAGCTCGTCTCTCTACTTTCACTTCTCCTCCTTTCCTCAACCAAGCAAGTTTATACGGACTAGGATGTTTCTCCATTTTCAACTTCTACTTCCTCACAGCTTCCATTGAAATGATATTATCACAACTCCCAGTGTCAATGACAAATTTACAGACCTTTCCCAAAATAGTGCACGTTGACTGAAAAATGTTACTCCTCAACCAATTCGACTCCTCTTCTTGCTTCGGGGTTAAACAAGATCTCTGTATCATCAGATTACATCCCTCGTCTCCCGACACCTCTTCTTCCTCCTCATCACGGTGTGAATTGAGATCTTCTTCTACATCCTCATCTTCCACTTCAGCAATCATAGTTCTCTTCTTCGGTTTCAGACATTCGTTGCTCTTGTGACCCACTTCCTAGCAATTATAACATTTAAAATTGGTATTGACTTTTGGTTTAGCCACTTCATGAACAACCGGCTTACTCGATGCTTTAGAAACATTAGAACTACTACCCGCTCCTTTGTTCTGCCCCGTAAAACTTGGAAACACATCTCCCCCACGTCTACCTTGTTTCTCCCAAGCCAACGCCTTTTGATGTGCTTCTGCCACAGATCTAGGGTCGAACATGTTCACCATATCCTGGATCTGTGTTCTAAGTCCCCCAACAAACCTAGCGGTTAATTGTTCTTCTGTCTCCATAACGTCATTTCGAGCAATCAACTGGTAGAACTCATCAGCATAATCAACAACAGTCTTCGTCCCTTGCCTCAGGTTCTGTAATCTCTGATACATTAGTGATTGGTAATTGTAGGGTAAGAAAGTAGCCTTCATCAATTTCTTCATCTTCTCCCAAGCAACAATCTTCGACTTCCCCATTCGCTCTCTAGTAAGTTTGGTTTGCTGCCACCATGCCATAGCTCTCCCCCTCAACCTAGTAGCAACCAACTTCACTTTACGATCTTCCGGAACCTCCTTGAAGTCAAAAATTTCCTCAACATAAGCTAGCCAATCAAGAAATTCTTCGGCCTGCATACCTCCCTTGAATTTCGGTATTTTAGTTTTCATCCTGGACTCCCATTTGTGATCATATTCTGAATGATTTCTTCCTTGACCTCGTCCTCGTCCATGAACACTACCACCATCAAACTCCTCTTCAAAATCTGATGTATATCGATGTCGATCCTGACCACCAGCATCTCTACTTCCACCATTTCTTCCACCAACATTCCTTCGATCTACATTCCTCCGATCACGATCATTCACATTTCTATCACGACTTCGATCATCAACATTTCTATCACAATCTCGATCCACGCTTCTATGATCACTATCAACACTTCTCTCTCGATTTGAATGTGGTGAAACTCTACTTCTCCCATGGCTCGATTCAGGTGAAACCCTTCTCTGATTTTGATTCATCTCCAACATCATTCTCTCTAATCGTCCAATTCCTTCATTAAGCTTCTCATTAAAATTTTCGTTAATTCTTTGCTCCATCTCATCGGCTTCTTCTCTCCCATACAAAGCATCAGTGTTGCGATAACGGTTAGCTCTTCTCGGAGGCATGATCACTCTTCGACAAATTCCAACAAAAACTTCACTTCGATCTAAAATATCTTCAAATCAAAAATACCCACTTGTTGAAATCTTCAAAAATCTCCAAACGAACAAATCTCGATAACCCACTTCTCCAAACGATGCAAACCTCGTACAAACTCCAAAAATCTACGCAAACTCCTTGCGATCTAACTCCGATACCAAATGACGTAGCGGAAATAACACTTGACGACGAAATGAAGATTTTGTGTCAAACTAATCAATGAAACGATTAGATGAAGCAATTTGAATCGATGAATTAAGGATACCAAACGCCCAAATCCGTTGATCACGAAGATACCGGACTTTAGCTATCTTCAACACGTTGATCGCGCAGGATGCCGTGAGAGAAGATCTACAATTCTTTGACGTTGATCAAGTGCACTTGATTCCGTGAATTGGCTTCAACAATCGTTGATTCGAGCGCACTCGAATATCCGAAGGTGGAGATAGGAGATAACACTCAACTACCAATTTTAATGGTGGCACAAGAGCACACAAAAGAAATTTTATTCAAAATTGACTAAAAATTACAAATGATACAACCCGCCTATTTATAGACTTACAACTCAACACTTACATCACAACACCATAACGACATACGAGCTAACATTCTACGACCTAAAATACATTCACGCGACCTAAAAATAACTACCTTAACAACCATCATCGACTTAAGAAATAACTCACGCGACCTAAAAACACTCGCGATCTAGTTGCTGGCGGCATTGCCTCGTTCACGACCTAAGGCGTAGCTTCTCGCGTTTCAACTACCTTGACGTTAGGTCGCTTGTAAATTGATGAGGCGAAGTAAGGTCGCTCGATTGCAGTCTTAGGTCGCTCGCGACTTAGAGCAGAAACATTAGGTCGCTCGCGAGTTGATGAGGCGGAGTAAGGTCGTTTGCGACTTAGAGCAGAGACAGTAGGTCGCTCGATTGCAGTCTTAGGTCGCTTGCGACTTAGAGCAGAGACATTAGGTCGCTCGCGAGTTGATGAGGCAGAGTAAGGTCGTTCGCGACTTAGAGTAGAGACAGTAGGTCGCTCGATTGAAGACTTAGGTCGTTTGGTGGAGTTAGGTCGTGGGGTCGTGGTGGAGTTAGGTCGTGAAGGCGGAGTTAGGTCACGGAATCGCGAAGTTGGGTCGCTCGTCCTCGATTCCAGGTATGCTACTACATCAATTACCCTTCCTTGGAGTTGTCGATAAGACAACTATCGTTTCATAACATCCTCTAACTCCATATCCTAAAAGTCCTCTTGTAAGTATCAATCCAGTCTTGAACTTCAATGGCTGACTCCATTCCATGGTAACTGAACCAGACCAGTCTACAACGGGCAAATTGAGTGAATTTCAAAATTTTCACCTATTTGGATCATAGTGGGCCAATGAAGTATAAAGGTTTTACTAGATCCAATTTAGTTGATTTTAATAAAATCATATTTTATTATTATTGTTTTACTAGATCCAATTTAATTGATTTTAATAAAATCATATTTTATTATTATTGTTTTTATTTTAATTAATCAATCATATTAATTAATTTACTTTATTGTTTATTTGGTCTGAAATTCAAAAAGGTAAGAACATATCAAATATGTTGAAATTTGAAAAGGTAAGAACATATCAAATATGTTCATATTTCAAATTGGATGCCAAAAATGTAAGATTTGAAGCAAGTGCAATTTGGTTAGGTGTTTGTGTTCTATCATTAAGGTATGTAAAGGGTTAAAATGTTAATGTGAAAACAACTTAATAGACCATAAATATTACAGCTGTGTAATTCATTATGAGTTGCATTTATCACTTTTGGATAGTTGAAAGGTCACATGAACATAAAGTGTGTAAAATGCAAATGTATGATATGATATGGCAATATATATGAACTTGTGTATCACTATATATATTGCTTTAAATTATGTTTATGCAAACAATGATTTGTGAGCAATTAATGCAACGAATTCCAAATTAAAATCTTTAATTAAGGAAAGATTTAATTGACATCTAAAATTTTGGAAAGTTTTTCTACCTTCTTCTCATTTAAAATCCTAATTAAGTTTAGATCCAATTCAGATAAAGTAATTTGCAAATTCCATAATTTATTCATAGCCAAATTAGAGTTAGTGTGTGAACTTTCATAACTGCAACTCGCATGAAAGATCAACCAATACTTGTATAAAATAAATGAACGTACAATGAAATACATATGTTTAATTTTAGTTTTGTGTAGAAACAACATTTGTAAATATATATGTGTATGTGATATAAACAAGTTTCCATAATTATAATTTATGTCAATACATACATACATACATATATGGTAGTCAAAATAATTAACAAAATAAATTTCAAATCTATATCCTTGACCGAGTGTACAATAAATTGTCATGATCCAAAAAACAAT
The DNA here is from genome assembly GCA_030737815.1 of Allium fistulosum. Lineage (NCBI taxonomy): Eukaryota > Viridiplantae > Streptophyta > Magnoliopsida > Asparagales > Amaryllidaceae > Allium > Allium fistulosum. The sequence continues at coordinate 77,344,511 of CM060903.1, forward strand.
TCAAGAAAAAAATTTAAAATTCACATCTATATATATATATGTGTGTGTGTGTGTGTGTTTGATTATATCCCGAATAATTGATTATAAATACGCACACCACACAGACTAAGATATATATATATATATATATGTATGTATGTATATGTATATATATGTATATGTATGTATATTTATATGTATATATGTGTGTATAGGTCATTCAATGTTGCATAAATATATTTAAAAGAGATGATTCACAAATACATAAATTAATAGTAAAGATATCAAATTCCATTGTTGTATTTTTTATGGTTTAATTTAACTTATAAACAACACATGTAATAAATCAAAATTCAATTAAGAACACAATGGTAATTTAAATATTTATCACATACATAAATTTAGGTTAAGGGTAAACATTTTTAAGCGTGTAAAGCACATATAAATTTACCTTGTAGATCCAACCCTTCGTGACACCTTGATTTGAGATTTCTCCTTAGATTCTAAGTAGATCCGCATCTACCTTTTCAAGAGAAGCATGAACCACTTGTATTTTATTTTATTTTATGCTTTTTTTGATTTGGAGTTAGAAAAATTATGGATTGGAGTGGCCATGGTAAGGAAGGAGGAGAGTGAAAAGCGGATGAAGGAAAGAATACATGAAATGAATTAGTGGATTTCTTTTAATTGAAAGAACAAAACCATTATCATTCTCCCAAATCAATTCCCTTAATCTTCTCTCTCTCCCCCATCCCTCTCTCTTCAATATGAAGCCGACTATATTATTGCCATCTTATGGAAAAAAATTCTATGTATCCTTAATGAAATTTTATTTTATTTAAACTTGTTTAAAGCTATATAGATATCGTATATTGATGCGCGTAAATATAACTTTTATGTATGCATCCAGTTAATTATAAAGAACTACCAAATATCAAATAAATTAAGTAATAATTAATATTTCTTAAATATTGATTAGTTTAATTGATTTATAGTCTTTTATAAATTAATTAAATCTTGTGGTTTCTAGGAGAATTCACAAATTCGGTTGTGTGACTCGAAGTTATGAATTAAATTAGCAATTAATATTGAACGATTCAAATATCAACATTCACACATCACCTTAGCTCAATTTGGTCAAACACATCGCTTATAGACCTTTTCAGTAAAATCATAATTTTACAATTTCTTAAGCAGTACCATTTAGTAATAGTTATTTACGCCAATTCTATTCATCAACACTACATCACATTAGGAATTATGGAATTTTGTTTTGGTCAGAATTCTAGTATCATCCATATTCAGCTTGGTTAGTCCATATAGTCTAGCCCAAGATTTTGGACCTTGAGTTGACTGCAGTTGACCTAAAACTAACTTTATACCATCGAAGAGACAAATTCTATATCAAATAGTATTTTACATCCAATGCTTCAACTCAGACAGAACTGTAGTTGTTAGATGTACACCATGCCGCAATTTAAATATAATCAACATGGATTTTCCACACTTAAGTTCGACGGTATTCTCAAGTAGAGAGAACCATGTAATATCGTTGCTTCGGAATTTCCTGTTTGACTATTTGTTGTTAATAAAAAAAGAAACTCTCGGACATGTTATTCCATAGATATCTAATAATTATCAGTATGTAAACCCTTAGTGGCCCCTAGTAATCATGAGTGATACACTGCCTAACATTTAGAGAGCGTTACATACTCTTGTCTCAACGGATGTATCTATATCCTTTCTCGAAACATCTTGGCCAAGAATATTTAAAATAAAATTTTGATTTATATTGTGACTAATTTCTCATAATTGCAATTATTTGTAACTACAATCACATAACATTTTATTTAAGAATTTTCTTATTTATATACGTTAAATTAATTACTCAATTAATTATATCACTATATAAAAAAGTACATAATAAAAATCAAATACCCTTATTACGAACAAGATCGGTCCCAAAGTTAGATATATATATATATATATAACAAATTACATAATTACCCCTAGAGCATACTCCTAACTCTATCAATTTCCCACTTGCACTTAAGGTCAGTTATGTAATCTTGTTCCTATTCCTTCAACCAGTTTTTTCAACGATCGAGCTAGTGCTTAAGTGAATGGATAGTCTATATTGTTTTAATTATCTACCATGTCAATTAACTATCTCCGATGTTGATAAACATCCTTTATCATATGGAACATTTCAGAGTATGTTTCTCGACTTCTAGTGAGCTCTAGGTTTTTTCATGATCTGTATCATAACATTGTTATTGTATAACAATAATATGGAATTCTCAAAATTTGGAATCACCACTAGCTCAGTTATGAATTTGTGCATTTATATATGCATACATTGCTTTTATTACGGTATTATGAAAGGAGATGTACATAGCCCATTGTTTGAACTAGCCAAAACTCATGTTTGTAAATTCCCAACTTGAAGCTCCTTAACTAGGATTGAATATGAATTTTGGATTAACGTACTATGCTTGATATTAATTGTGAAGTTCGATTACGATTATTCCTTCATTAAGGAGTTTGTTGTTTTCATAAAAAATTCTTTAGTATTTTGCAAATATTCCAGACTACCCTTATATATTAGCAGCCTTAATTCATATTTGATACTCACTCAATATACCAATTACATAAGTGATTAGCGATATAGTAGACATCATAACATATATGATAAGTCTAGTTGCTAATGCATAAGGAATCTATCTCATATGCTCCACATTAAATGTTTTTGTATGGTGTCTATGTATATCGTATACGACAATCCCAACATCCTTTTATACTACTTATAAAAGATGTCATTTTCAAATTCAATGTACAGTATTAAACAACCAAATTAAATGATTATAATATGGGCACATCATTAACGATCATAAGTTGTTGTTTACTTATAGTTTAAAAAATATTATAGTACCTTTATAGTTCTTTCTTACAGACATGCTTCCTTTGCATTTTGTCTGAAAGTCAAACTATTCAATTTTTCTATCAAAATATTTGCTTAACTCTGATTCTTATTGAACTGTAATTTTGCATCAGTTCCTGAATCCTTTCCGAAACCCACAAATTCAGTATCACTCCCTATGACTTCGAGATAGTATGGGTTGTTATGTGCAAATATCATATTCTAAATCATTATTTATAATTCCTATTTCAACATATATGTACCAAAACTAAAAATCATATCGAGCAATAATTTTGTGAGTAAAATCCAAATTAATTTAGGTGCATTTATGACAAATCTATTATGTTAATTTCAACAATTGAAATTTATGATGTTATTCTGTTAATGTAGCTTACTATATTCCAATTGTATTGGTCTTCTTCTCAAAGACACTTTTACGGTGGATGAATCATATACTTCCTAGTACAACTATCTAAATCATATTTTGATAACGTACCTGAAATCCATTTCGGATTTGCACATTATGCTATATGGCAGAGTCAATACTCTTCATGGTTTATCAACAACTAAGAAAATTCTTTTCTTGACATTGATAAGAAACTCATTATTTCTCTTTAATGTGCGAGAATTCCTGTTAGACATTCCAATGTGTCATGTCTATTTTTGGTTTGGTTAATTTCATTTCATTTTATGTGATCAATTTCATCTTTGGATCGTATCCAAATCCATTTTACTACCAATATTTCTAAATGAAATTCCTTTGTCCTAAAGTTGGTGATTCTTGAAACAATAGTTGTTTCTCAATACAACAAAACACGCATTCAAGAACACTTTATGAACTGCCTTATATATGTATATGTTTGATTTAGTTTCTAGTTTATGAAACTTATATAAATAACATAAATTAGTAAATCAATATTGGTATTCACCGAACCGCTTTGGGGATAACCACAAAAGATCCCTCATGAACAAATATTGTGTGCGGCCTCTCGACTTACACAACATGTCCACTCTTGGACTTAGGATGTATGGGTTTCTTTCAAACTTTTATCTTGCATATCTCATAAATCATGATTTGGATGAAATTAATTTTAACCTATGCACTAACTCTAAAGTCACATCCTAACAGAAAGAAGTTAACTCAACTTCACTCATTATCAATCATTCTTTTTCAGACAAACTCTGATTACTCCTTATCGATAACTTATTATGTATCATTGCAACAACCGGAAATTTCAGACACTTCGTATTTTAGATATTTGAATAATGGATTAAATATTATTAAATTGATTTAATAACCTTGTCAACTCCTTTTTGATAATAACTAATGATGGTATACTTGTTTTGAAGTTTGTTCGCAAAAACGAATACTTCGAAGAAATATCGATAATGTGGCTGAAAATCGGTTTATCGATAAACGATTTTTTAATCGATATAAGTTGTTTGTACTCTTTTGTGCTAAGCCAATGAACATATGAAGACATTAGGAACTAATCAACACACTTTGATTCATAAAGCAAATGGAATATTCTAGAAGCTTCTAATGGATAAGAGATATTTGTGTGTAACGGTAGTTTGGTAATTTGCTAAAGGTAAGAGGTGTAAAGGAGAAATGATGGGCATATCGAGGGGTGAGCCTTCCATGGCATGGTGGGGGATGATTGGAAGGTTATGCCACACCATATTGAGCCTATGTAAGAGGGTGCATACCTCTTGAATCACTTTTGCAAATTTAGAAAATAAAATCAAATTTTTTTTGTATCTTTCTTGACACAAATTTCCTAAAGAAAATAATTTCAAAACATCTTCAAACTTTGCCACAAGCCTTGGGACAACATCACAACACCTTCTGGCATCTTAGGTATTGAAGAAAGGAGCAAAACACCCCCCTAAAGCCCTTAGGCCGTGAGCATTATAGGCTTATAGTAGCCTAGAATCAAGTGCAAAGCTAGAAAGGAGAAGGAGGTTTGCCGTTTGCAAGGTTGAGGAAGGACTTGATTGCTTGGACTTTCTTGTTTACTTGGTTAAGGGTGAGCTTATGCACTACCTGAAAAGAAAATATGTGTATATGTGCTTGTGTTTGATTGTGTATATGTTGTTTTAATTGATATGGACATATGTTGTAATATTGGTTTTGATTCTTGCTTTAAAAGAAAGTGGCATATGTAATCCATACGTATGGGCCTGAATGGAATTGAATGAACTTGAATGGACTTGTATGGCTTGTATTATAGCCTTGTAACAAAGCACATAGGTTATAGTTGGACTATGGTTTAGATGGACTTGGATTTGAAAGTGCTCTTATCGCGATAGTCGATATAGATGCACTTAAGAATTACCTTGTGTTTGGCAATTTCTATGGAACTTCTAGAGAGATCATTAGAGGTCTCTTGCCATATTTGTGATATTTTATATGTATTCTTACTTTCATAAAAAATTAGAATGTTAAAAAGTTGAGTAACATATCGAAAAGGGGCCAAACTTACACTTGTGTAAACTTGCCCCGTTTTAGCCATTATTTTGGAGTTCAAAGGTTTGAAAAGATATTTAAACTTAAGTATTTTATTTCATTCATTTTACAAGTATTTTCTAACTATTATTAGAGTATCTTAAAAATGGTTTGAGATTTCTATGAATTTTTAAGAATTAGTTATGAATTTCTAAAGAAGAAGGGTTATTTTCAAATATATAGAAAACCTGGTTTTTCCAAGTTTCAAAGTGTTTTATAAATAATGTAATATTTTGAAAAAATGTTTTAAAACCTATTATAAGTATTTTAAAGTATTTTAAAAGTATAAACAAACGGTTTGGAAAGAGTTTATGAATTTCTTAGTGGCAAAATCGTATTTTATTTAATTACTTGTTTGAAAAGTAATTAACTATGCTTAACACTAAAAGCCGACAAAGTAGGCTTATCTATTGGGAGACTTAAGTTTGATTTTCAAGTAGGGATAGAAGAAATAATGCTCTAACTTACCGGTTTCCCTCTTGACTGAGGAATAGTTAAGTCGGGATTGTTGGAAACGTGCTAATCGTGTTGATTTCTTACTCGTTTATGGAAATCATTAATACAATAGTTAATACTAAAAGACGACGAGATAGACTTATCTATATGTGAGATTCAAAAATGAAGTGTCTAGGAAAGGCTTTGATATGCAACCTATGCTCTAACTTACTTGACTTCACTCTTGAATGAGGGATAGTATAGGTTGGAATGTTGGAAATGTGTTAAGTATACGAACCGTGATTTTATAAGTAATCGTTTTGACGGGTAGTTGAATTGTCAGCTATATAACTTGATCAAATATTAAGTTAGATCTTTATATGAATGTTTTAAAGATAATATAAGTATGAAATATTTTTGGGCTTTTTGTGACAATATGTTAATAACATTCGTCAATAATCCTTTTTGATTATACTTATGAATGTAAATTGATCTTTAAAAGTATGTTTTAAAGATAAGCATAAGTGAAATGGTTTTGGGTTTGTAGTGACAATGTTTGAGTAACATTAGTCTTAAACCTTTTGAATGGATTTGTGAAAATACGTAGATCCATAGAATGAATATTTTGAAGTAAATTATAAGTATGGAATCTTTTGGAAAAAGATATAAAAAGTAAAGGTTTAAAGTAAGAAACCTTACTATTGATTTGTGAATATACTTATGTCATTTGAGATAAGTATATGGATACTTTTTGAAGTGTCGAAAGAGTATAAATGAATAATAGCGATTGATAAATGAAATTTTATTAGATAAAGGAAGATTTACTAATAAAAAGGTTATTAATTAATAAAAAGTATTAATTAAATAAAAAAAGGGATTAGAGGTTGCTTGCGTGACTTGATCGTGCTTTGTGTAACTTGATCGTACTTTATGTGTTTATTCGTTTATGGAAAGTATTTAATTGTGTAATGTACGTAGACTTAGTTTCCATATGTGATCGTTTATTTTGAACTTGATAGTCGATTAGTCGACTATCGAAATTGATCAAATATAACTCTGGAAATATCTAGAAGAAACACAAAAATTATATGATACAGTTATCTTCGGTGATATTATACTATATCTATAAACTAGTTTTGCTCTTTAGGACAAGTGATAAGGGAATCCAACCTCGTTCAGTTTGGAGGTGATCTTCGCTCTTATATATTTTCTGTTTATTTCCAAAAGAACTAGAGTTGAGTTTACCGAAAATCTATCGATTGATTTTTGGAACGTGTGACAAGCAGGGAAGTGTACTTATATGAGATGACTCGAAATCTTAACCACTCCAAAACCATATACGTGTTCTATGCTTGGGAAGAGGTTCATGATTAGGTTGAGATGATAGAATCTATATGAAGTTTTGAGATCTATTTGAGATGCTCAAACACAAGTAGTTGTTTATGATCTATTAAGGATATGTGATTCCATGCGTGATTCCAAGATTTGTTGAGATGTGAGAATCCATGTGTGGTTCCGAGATCTGTTGAGATATAAGAATCCATGTGTGGTTCCGAGATTTGCTTGAGTTGGGGCTCGTGTATTGAGGTATGTTTGAGTCGCGGCTCGTGTATTGAGATGCTAAACATGACTTCACCATTCATAATGACAGAAACCAGAGATATGAGGCATAACCTATGGGTATTAGCTAACTTGAAGGGTGCATGCACTCCATTCTAGTATTGCTTATGGATATGCATGTGGGAGTGATGTTACCTGGTGCCAGTGTTCGGGCGTGAACCAGCTATGCTTTTCCTATGGTATATTTTATGTAGAGATAGACAATGCTCGAAAGGATATCTCTGATCCTTGTGCAGGAGGACCATTCTTGAAGTATTGAGAGCACCTCCATAGAATCCTGCACAATTATGTGAAGGTGCCGTAGCAGTTTTGATTGTATAACTATTATTGTTGTGTTGTACACGCATACAACACAGTTACTTGTTATTTATATTCTACACCCTAGATATTATCTATTATATCATAGTATGTACTTTATAGATGGTTGGCTCTTTTGAGGGGATAACCGTTATGGTATTCCATATGGTCTCAAAGGGTGATGTTATATGTCACATATTTCTTGAATTTCTCATACCAGACTTATGTCTGATGCTTGGTTTTTGTTTTCCCTAAATTCCTTGCATACTCTTTCGAGTAGTCTGAGAAAGGCAGGTTTATGTCGATGTTCTTTGGAGCTTTTGGAGACGAGCTGGATGCTTCCATTCACCTACCATAGTGTTCTTATTTTCGTTGCATTACTTCATTGTATATATCAGCATATGTGAGGAAGGGTTGTTATAACTATCCAAGATGATGATAGTACTTATTATTATAACTCTGAAATGCTATGTATCTTAGAGTGACAATTTGTACCATCTTTTAATATTATATTATATCATTCTGTTGTGAGATTATGATGTCGTGTTCTCCTTTTCCTTGTTCTATTTCATTTTCTTTTATTTTGCCCTAACAATTCATCTTTCTGACACTTGAGTGCTCGACACATGAATACCGTGGATGTATTAGTGTCGACATATGGGGGTCGAAATGGCAAATCGTTACATGTGGTATTAGAGATGAAGGTTAAGCGAGAACCTTGGCTTTGGTTGGGTATGACTCATTAAGAGATAGGGTAATGGAATGCCGTAACATGAGTTGAGTGTATTATATATATGAGAGCGTATATATATTTATTATATTAGTGTTATATAATTAAGTTGATACTGTAGTCTAATTCATGTAGGAATTGATGATGTTTATCTATTATCCCTTGTTGATTAGATTTGACATGCTCAGCCAGTTTATGAGCATTTACTATTGCTTGCGGATAGTTGATTATGCTCGACCAGTTTATGGGCTGTTGTACCTTTTCACTGCATGAGTTGGGTAGATAGTATTTGTAGATGCATTGAAACGAACACGTTGTGAATTGAGTTTCAGAATTTGGCTATAATGCGTTTGGCGATGATGTTGGGTTAGAAGTTAACTTTTATAAAAATTAAACTTAGTAAAAGATGTTTATTTTAATCTAAAGGAAAGATAAGTTATTTTATAAATAAACATTTGTGAAAGAATTTTATATAAGAAATTTGTTTTATATAAGTATGGTTTATAAAATATGGTTTATAAACAAAAAGTATTTAAACTGAGAATTTGACAACTTAAATACCAATGTCTTTGAATTTTTTTTTCAAGATTTTGGAAAAATAATAGTAGTATTATTTGAAAGTAAATATTTAGAAAATTGTTTTATGAAACTGAGATCATGGCACTTAGTAACACTTATGAAGTATTTGATACCGCTTTGAAAATGATTTTGGTTAAGTCTGAAAGGCATGATTTGGATGTACTAAACTTACTCCTTTCACTTGAAAATAATTCCGGTGATGACTATAGCATCATCGGCGTTCAATTTTGGGTTTCTAAGTAGGGGATGCTTCTATAGTAGTTTGCTACAAAGTTGTTTTGGTAAAAACAGGTTTTGGTACTCGAAAGTATGATTTGATATACAAAAGTTATATGTATATACTTTTGCAAAATGGTTTGAAATTAAACCCAGTGTTTAGTTCTAGAGTTTCTTGTTAAGTTATTTCATGGGCATATGTAGCATATGCATTAGGACGGTATGGTATGCACATCATGATATGTTATGTTGTTTGGTAGTTTCCATTTTTTAAAATGAAATGGGATTTTCGGCGATTTTGGATAGTTGGAAACTTCCGAGCCATTATAGAACTTGTAGTTAAGTGTTTTTGAAAATATAAAGTTGAGTTTATATAACACTTGAATTTGAAAAGGTAGTAAGTTAAAACAAGTTCAAATTGTTAATCAACCTTTCTAAGTAAGATGAATTTCTTGTTTTGTATGTACTCTTAGGATGTAGTAGATTATTATACGAGTATGAACTTAAGGTATAAAATGTTTACAAAATTAAAGTTAATGTTTTATGAAATGATTCATCAATGAACTTAGTATAGAGCAATATACTATTAGTGTAAAAGAATGTGTTTAAAGGACATCAGTATAGTTAAGAAACCAATAGAATGAATGCGTAAGTTATACGTAGATCATCTTATTCACATGACTATCTTGATCCAGTATTCGAGTACATGATTTCGAGGTGATTTAAACCGGTTCGAACAAGGATTTTCCACTCAATTCTTGACGACGAACATTGGTGTGGATTCGTGATACGATTCCGATGTTTTCCTTCATGATATATGGCTATGTAAGAAAGATGGAGGTTTATAACCAAGGAACCAAAATGGAGTCTGCACTAGAGAGGTCAACTGATCAGTACTAGTTTGGAAGTGAAATTTACATGATCGAGCAAGTGACCAGATCAAATAGTGCATACGGATGGTCCATGTGCATCGTACGGGCTTTAGTATGTTTGTATACTATGTTGTTTGCCTTATGGAAAGTTTAGGGGATGACTTTTCAATTTGTTATAAGGTAGCATGAATAATCGTCTAAGTAATAACTTGAGGTTGTTGAGCATTAGATACGTTTAGTAGGTTGTTTATTATCCTTGTGTGAAGAGAGGGTTTTTGAACCTGAGCAAATCATGAGCTTTATTTGCTACAAATTGTATTACTTCTAAGTATTGATGTATTACTATTTCTTTGGTTGCTCGTGTTGGAATTTCGAGGACGAAATATTCTAATTGGGGGAGAATGTAATGACCTGGAATTTCGGACACTTCGTATTTGAATATTTATTTAAATATTTGAATCATGGATTAAATTTTAATAACCTTGTTAACCCCCTTTTTGATAATAACTAACAATGGTAAACTTGTTTTTGAAGTTTGTTTACAAAAATAAATACTTTGAAGAAATATCGGTAATATGACCGAAAATTGGTTTATCAATAAACAGCTTTTTAATCGATATAAGTTGTTCAAACTCTTTTTGCTAAGTTAATGAACATATGAAGATATTAAAAACTAATTATCACACTTTGATTCATAAAAAATGGAATATTCTAGAAGCTTCTAATGGATAAGAAATATTTGTGTGTGTAAGGGTAGTGTAGTAATTTGCTAAATGTAAGAGGTGTAAAGGAAAAGTGATGGGCATGGAAGGGTAGCCTTCCATGGCATGATGGGGGAGAGGGGTAAGAGGAAGACTAGGCAACACCATCTTGAGCCTATTTAAGAGGGTGCATACCTCTTGAATCACTTTTGCAAATTTAGAAAATAAAATCAAACTCTTTTCATATCTTCCTCTAAACAAATTTCCTAAAGAAAATAATTTCAAAACATCTTCAAATCTCTTCAAACTTTTCTACAAGCTAGGGAACAAAATCACAACACCTTCTAGCATCTTGGATCTTGAAGAAAGGAGCAAAGCACTCCCCTAAAGCCCTTAGGCCGTGGGCATTATAGGCTTATAATAGCCTAAAATCAAGTGCAAAGCTAGAAAGGAGGAGGTTAGCTGTTTGCAAGGTTGAGGAAGGACTCAGTTGCTTGGACTTACTTGTTTATTTGGTTAAAGGTGAGCTTATTTTCCACCTTGAATGAAAATATTATGTATATGTGCTTGTGCTTGATTGTGTATATGTTGTTTGTATTGATATTAACATATGTTGTAATATTGGTTTTGATTCGTGCTTTGAAAGAAAATGACATATGTAATCTATATGTATGGACTTGGATGGATTTGAACGAACTTGAATGGACTTGTATGGCTTGTAGCATAGCGTTGAAACAAAACACATAGGTTATAGTTGGACTTTGTTTAGATTGGACTTGGATTTGAAAGTGCTCTTATAGCGATAGTTGTTATACATGCACTTAGGAATTGCCTTGTGTTGGCAATTTCTAGGGAGCTTTGTAGAGAGATCCTTAGGGGTTCTCATCATATTTGTGATATTTTATGTGTGTGCTTACTGCTACAAAAAGTTTGAATGTTAAAAAGTTTATTAACATATCTAAAAGTGGCCAAACTTACAATTCTGCAAAACTGCCCCATTTTAGCCTTTGTTTTGGACTTTAAAGGTTTGAAAAGATATTTAAATTTAGCTATTTTGTTTCATTCCTTTTACAAGCATTTTCTATCTTTTATTAGAGTATTTTAAAAGTGATTTGAGATTCTTATGAATTTGTAAGAATTAGTTATAAATTTTCAAAGAAGAGGGTTTATTTTCAAATATATAGAAAATATGGTTTTTCCAAGTTTCAAAGTATTTTATAAACTTGTTATCTTGAAGTAATATTTTTAGAAAATATTTTAAAACCTATTATAAGTATTTTAAAGTATTTTAACAGTATAAACAAATGATTTAGAAAGGGGTTATGAATCGTTTTGTGGCTAAATCGTGTTTTGTTTAATTACTTGTTTGAAAAGTAATTAACTATACTTAACTCTAAAAGCCGATGAAGTAGGCTTATATATTTGTGAGACTTAAGATTGATATTCAAGTAATAGAAGAAATAGTGCTCTAACCTACCAGCTTCCCTCTTGATCAAGGAATAGTTAAGTCGGGAATGTTAGAAACGTGTTAATCATGTTAATTTCCTATTCGTTTATGGAAATCATTAGTACTATACTTAACACTAAAAGCCGACGAGGTAGACTTATCTATTTATGAGATTCAAGAATGAAATGTCTAGGCAAGGTTTTGATATGCAACTGGTGCTCTAATTTACATGGCTTCACTCTTGGACGAGGGATAGTATAAGTTGGAATGTCGGAAACGAGCTAAGTATATGAATCATGATTTCTATAAGCAATTGTTTTGACTAGGTAGTTGACTTATCAACTATCGAACTTGATCAAATATTAAGTTAGATCTTTATATGAAGGTTTTAAAGATAATATAAGTATGAAATAGTTTTGAGTTTGTTGTGGCAATGTGTTAATAACATTCGACTTTAACCCTTTTTGATTATAATTATAAATGTAAATAGATTTTTAAAAGAATGTTTTAAAGGAAAGAATAAATGAAATGGTTTTGGGTTTGTAGTGACAATGTTAGAGTAACATTAGTCTTGAACCTTTTGAATGGATTTGTGAAACTACTTAATCCTTAAAATGGATATTTTAAAAGAAGTTGTAAGTATGGAATCCTTTGGGAAAAGATAGAAAAAGTAAAGGTTTAAAGTAAGAAATCTTGTTAATGATTAATGAATATACTTATACCATTTGAGATAAGTATATGAATACTTTTTGAAGTATTGAAAGAGTATAAATGAATACTAGAGAGTGATAAATGAAGTTTTATTAAATAAAGGAATTTTACAAATAAAAGAGGTTGTTAATTAATAAAAAATATTAATTAAATAAAAAGGGAATTAGAGGTCGCTTGTGTGACTTGATCGTGCTTTGTGTAACTTGATCGTGCTTTGTGTTTACTCGTTTATGGAAAGTATTTAGTTGTGTACTTAGCACTGAAAGTTCGGAAACATGATAAGTATGCAGGACTTGGTTTCCAAATGCGATTGTCTATTTTGAACTTGATAGTCGATTAGTCGAGTAATGAAATTGATCAAATATAACTCTTGAAATACCTAGAAGAAACATGGAAATTATAGATACAGTTTTCTTCGGCGATGTTATATTGTACGTATAAACTCGTTTTTCACTTCTAGGAAAAATGATAAGGAAATCCGACCCCGTTCGGCAAGGAGGTGAACTCCACTCTTATGTATTGTCTGTTTATTTACAAAAGAACCAGAGTTAGTTTACCAGAAATCCATCTATTGGGTTTTGGAGCGCTTGGTAAGTGGAGGAGTGTACTTATATGAGATGACTCAAAACTGTAACAACACCAAAACCATGTACATGTTATATGCTTGGTAAGAGGTTCGTGATTGCTTCGAGATGCTGGAATCTATGTGGAGATTCGAGATCTATTTGAGATGCTCGAACACATGTAGTTGTTCATGATCTATTCAGGATGTAGGAATCCATATGTGATTCCAAGATCTGTTGGATGTGGGAATCCATGTGTGGTTTCGAGATCTATGGAGATATGAGAATCTATGTGTGGTTCCGAGATTTGTTTGAGTTAGGGCTCGTGTGTTAAGATCTATTTGAGTTGAGCCCCATGTGTTGAGATGCTGAATGTGACTTCACCATTGGTTTGACAGAAACAAGAGACATGAGGCATAACTTATGGGGTTTAGCTAACTTAAAGGGCCCAGGTACTCCATTTTAGTGTTGCTTATGGATATGCATGTGGGAGTGATGTGACCCGGTGCCATGTGTTCGGGTATGGACTAGCTATATTTTTCATATGGTATATTTTATAGATATACGATGCTCGAAAGGATATCTCTGATCCTTGTGCACGAGGACCATTCTTGAAGTACTGAAAGCACCTCTGTGGAATCATACACAATTATGCGAATGCTCTTTAGTGGTTTTGATTGTATAACAATTATTGTTGTGTTGTACATGCACGCAACACAGCTAGTTGTTATTTGTATACTACCCCTAGACATATTCTGTTATATCAAAGTATGTACTTAATAGATGGTTGGCTCTTTTGAGGGGATAATTGTTATGGTATTCCATGTTGTCTCAAAAGGTACTGTTATATTTCACACATATCTCTGGAGTTTCTCATACCAACCTTATGTCTAATGCTTGGTTTTTGTTTTCCCTAAGTTTCTCGTGTACTCTTTCAAGTAGTATAAGAAAGGCAGGTTTTCATCGATGTTCTTTGGAGGTTCTAGAGACGGGATGGATGCTTCCATTCACCTACCACAATATTCCTCTGCATTACTTCATTATATATATCAGTATATGTGAGGACAAGTTGTTATAACTATCCAAGGTGATGATAATACTTATTATTGTAACTCTGAAGTGCTATGTATCTTAGAGTGATAGTTTGTACTATCTTTTGATATTATATGTTATCGTTCGTTGCAAGATTCTAATGTTGTGTTATCCTCTTCCTTCTTCTATTTTGTTTTCTTTTATTTTACCCTAATAATTTGTCTTTTCGGCACTTGAGTGCTCGTCACATGAATACCGTAAATGTATTAGTGTCAACATTTGGAGGTTGAAAAGGCGAGTCGTTACAATCATAGGGAGGAGTGACTTTTGAGATTGAATTTTATTTGTTTTAAGGTGCATTTGGAACCATTTTCGATACACTCACATATTCAATCAAATTGAATATTTATTTCTTTTCAGGTTATGTTTTTTCACTTCCATTTTATATTTAATGAACTTATCACAAATATACTACTTGTGTATCAAATACGCATGTCCTTTTGTTTAATAATTCATCTATGAATTTAACGAAGTAATAGGATCCGTTGTGGGATCATCAAACTTTGAGCTGCATATATCTATATGTATCAATTCGAAGAGTTCATTAACTCTTTTGTCACTACCATTGAATAAATGCTTCACTTTTAATCTTCTAAGATACAATATGATTCATTATCATATGTTTATTGAATTATTTCTCGAACTTTGGCTTAATCCATAACTCCAAAATAATTGTAAAAAGTTCGGTTATTTCTGTATTTTCTAATGCGTAACTTTTTTTATAAATATAGTTCTTATAGATTTATTTTATAATGAATATTCACTATATCATATCAGAATAAAACTATATCTATTTTTAGCCAATACTAAAAATAGCTGTTCGATGGCCAATTTCCTATCGGATTAGAAAATAGCCGATCAAATTTAAAATTTAAAATTAATTGCAAGCGCATGGCGTACAATTCTAGTACGTGGCGAGTACAGATTAATCCACAGGGAATTGTTTAGATTTTAAAATTCTATTCAATCAAATTAACTAAGAGTTTGAAATTGTTTGAAGCTAAAAATTTATAGAAACTAACAAAAAATAAAAGTTGATAAAAATATGAGAGTAGAAGGCAATTTAGAGATAAATCCATTCTCTTGATCACATAAATCAACAAAACATGAAATTATGATCTCTTTTTTTGGTCATTAGTGAATTTAATTGATGTTTATCATAAGTATGAAATATTTGTGTTATTATTTAGCCCAATATAAACCATCAAACTATAACACACCCATTAAACCACTTCTTAACTCTCATGAAAATGGCAATGAAATTGAAAACAAAATATATTCTAAGCATGAACTTTTAACTATTGATTAGAAATATAGACCATCGAATTTTGATTTTAAAATTCACTTCATTACCATAATCATATGTAGATGAAGAGGTAATTTGTGTTTGTGTTTGTTAAGCATAGCCTATTTGGTCTCAACAACATAGACTATCAAATTCAAAGCTAAAACAACAAATTTTTTACCCATTCGAACATTGTCATTAAGCACAAAAAGAGATCAAAAATGAGCAAATTATGTTGAATCAACATAATTAGAGAGCTTCATTACCCCTAAATTAAAGGGGTTTAGCCTCTCATATTTGTTATCATTTCAAAAAATGTAGCATTAAAAATGAAATAAAAACAAATGGAAAATAAGAGCAAAATAAAATAAAATGAGAGCTAATCTACTTGCATAAAAATAAACTAAGCTAATAACATGAAAGGAAATAAACAAGAAAAGAACATAAAAGAAGAGTGCATGGATTAAAATTGCATTAAAGAAAATTACATAAGAGCAATGGCTAAGAAGCCATGAAATAGAATAGAGAGCTTTTGTTTATTTGTGAGCCTAAAACTAAACTAACTACAAGAGGAGGCTCAAAGAAGGCTAAGAGCATAATTACACTAACATATGGGGTATTTATACAAGCCTAAAACCCTAATCATAATTTTGGGAACTACCCAAACTACCCCTCTAAGAAGTGTGGCCACTAAGTTATCATTAGCATGAGATAATCCTCCATTTAAATGTGCATGAAACTTTTAGCTCCACTAACTTGTGCATTAGCTTCTAATTGTATGTTAAGGTAAGTGGGTAGGTGGGGTCCTCCATGATACATGGTATGAATTATTTCCATCTTTGTTCCTTTGTATCTTCTTGTGTATGCATATTTTCCATGAAGCCACATGTAATTTGAATTCAAATTCCTACAAAATAAGATAAAAATTTCCAAGTAAATTTTCTCAAATTAATATATGCACAAAAATGACCATTTTCCCCGATATGAAGATGAATAAATGATAATTTGAAAATAATTGAAATTTTGGTTTAAACATGTTAAAACACACTATATGCTCATTTATTTAAATAAAAATATATTAAATATGGATGTAAATATATGCACATTTACGTGCACATCAAATGCCCCCACACTTATTTTTTTATTCGTCCTTGAATAAAGAAAAACTAAGATAAATCCATTTTCGTAGGAAACACGATTGCATTAAGCCTATGCAACAAGCCATTACACCTCTAGGTGTCCCTAGTAGGATGAGTGTTGTCTCGTGAGGGTTTTCAGTGGATACTACCTACAAAATCCAAATGCGAAATGAAAAATTCTAAATGCAAGATTTATTTACAAAGCGATGAATGCAAATTTCTGAAAATATTTACAAATGAAGAATTTACTTTTAAATTAACACAAAATAAGTTAAATATAAGTTATGGTCATTATCGAGAAGTTTAACTCCTTTTACTCATCAAAACATCCAACAAAAATTAAGTTATCATAACAAATAGACTCCAGTTTGACTAGTTGTTTCGGTTGATAACATAGTGTAGCTATGAATGGATCCTCAGTTGATTATCAAAGTTTTTCAAAGTGTTATTTTCATTTCTTTTGAATAACAAGTCAAATCAAATAAGTGAAAATAGTGTTTGGATTTCAATTACTTATTCTCTCTATTTTTAAAATTTTTATTGATATTAACAATATTTACACATGCCTAACTCAGAAAACTGAGGCCAAATATATTACCCATGCACCACCTTTCGGGCTTACGTGAGGGGAATACAGAGCATGGCAAGTGAACACACAAGTGTGTACACCTATCGACTATAGGCATTATTAATAAAAGAATTTTTATATACATACACCTAAAAATGCATATACCTAACTCAGATAAACTGAGGCCAGATGTACCGATCGTGCACTGCCTTTCGGGTTTACGTGAGAAGGGTACAGAGCATGGCGAGTGAAAACACTTGCGTGTGAACACATGACTCTAAGTGTTAATAAAAATATATATACATATATACAAATATATATACATATACATACATATATATATATATATATATATATATTTTGAAGAGAGAGTTTTGCAAAATCATCTTAGCACCATTTAACTTAGAAGGTTAAAAATTGTTATAGCCTATACCATAACTTTACCACTTTTTTAAACAAAGATTTTCCATTAGGATATACTTCATAATTATCACCCATGAACCTTCCTATATACTAGTTAAACCATAGTTTCTTGTAATCAATTATTTTTTTGAGACAAATAAATTTTCAGAAATTTCAATTTAATAACCAAAACCATATATTCATCTTATAGTGTTTCTCCAAAAATAAATCAAAGTGCTAAAAAAAAGGAAATTTGTTTATGAGATTTTTTTGTTGTTATATATATTTTTTTTTTTTTGAGTTTTGGAAAGAAAATGTAAAAAATAAACCATGAAAAATGAAAAATTAAAAATGAAGACGAGACTCCCCCACACTTGATTTTGACCGTGTCCCTACAGTCAGCCCAAGTGAAAGGAGGAAAATAAAATAAAAATAAAAATATGACCTATATTTACATGAAAATGAAAAGATTATTATTTACAAGACATCATAAAATATACTGTTAAAGAGTAAATGAACCGGTCTTTCAAAGACCAATTCATTTGTCTCGTCAAGTATGAGAGACACAGCTTAAGCCTAGAAAACCAAACCATAAAAGATTTCGAATTTGAATGTTGATTCGGAAAAATGAATGTCGTTTTATTAAAAATCGTATGATTTTTTTTTTGAAGATTTTTGGGGTAGATAGAACAATTGGTTGAAGTTCAAATTTATTTTCACCAAATTGAAATTCAAACTTATCATTGAAAACTTCTTCGGAATTATTGATTTCAAAATCAAAATGGTGATATAAATCTTCCTCTTCACAATTTAACAACTCATCTTCGAAAAGTCCATAAAAATTGTGTTCATTAAATTCGTCTTCCTTTGTTGGATTATTAACAATTTCATTGCATATATCAAGTTCAAAATCCAAAGTTATTGTATTCAATTTTTCAAAATCGGAAAAAGGAAGATCGAAGTTTAAATTTGCTTCCACACTTTCAAAAGAGTTGAAATCTAACTCAATTACCGCATTTTGAATAACTTCATTAAGATTGTCGTTTTCAATTTCAAAAGTTGGTATTTGAAAATCGTCAATTTGGGTAAAAGGTGGATTATTGTTTGACTCGTCACACGTTAGGATTTGATTTTGTTGTTCATGTTATTTCATATATGTTGCAAACAATAAATCTGTGTGATCTCTATGAATTTCGTTTATTTGCTCAACAAAATCGAATTTATAATTATTAACTTGAGAATTTTCGATTTGAAATTGTTGAGAACAAAAATTGTCACCATGATTGAAACTATTTCCATTGCCAAAATCATTTAAACAATTGTTTCCATTTTCGTTTTGATTTTGAAATTCATTTTGGAGTTCGAAATTGAATTGGCATGGGTTATAACCGAAATTGTTTGAATTTTGAAGAGAATTCAAATCTTGATTATTTTGAAATACTTGACTTGAGTTATTGCACAAATATGAATTACACATATCATTTATCATTTGACTATTTTGTGTAGAGAGTTCAAGTAAAGATGAAATTGTTTCCATGCTTTTTTCAAGAGTTGAGGGTTGGTCCTCATTTTGAAAATTTTGTTGTTCCAAATTCGAATTGTTTGTACAATAGTTGTCATTAAAGTATCCATAAGAATTTGGAGAATTATATAGATTATATTGATTTTCACAACTATTGTAAAATTCATGTAAGCAGGGAAACTCGGACGTTTTCAAGAATGTTTTTTTTTCTTTTTTGGATTTTTAGGATTTTTTTAAGGAAAACTTTGACCAGAAGGAATTTATTTTTCTAAATTGAAATTTGATTTTTGTTTTGTTTTTTGGATTTTCAATTTTTTTTGTTTTTGAAAAGTTTATATATATTTTTTTGAATTTTTGTTTTTAAAAAAAAACTAACTTAAATTTTGTTTTTTTGGCTTTTTTATTTTGATTTAAAAATTTCAGAAGAAAGGATTTAAAAACTAAGTTAAGGAATATTTACAATTTTTTTAGTTTTGGCTTTTGAATTTTTTTTCTTTTATTTTTTTAAATATGCATGAACTAATGCAACTAAATGAATGCAAGCCTTTAATTACAAATTTTCTATCCTAAGTAGCTCCTAACCCAAAATTGTATAATCATACTTTGTCTTAAACCAACAAGATAGTTCTTAGCCAGGTAACGGATAGGATTTATCGGTGCACTACGAATCATCTTAGCAATGCAGCCGAAGGTTTAAGTACCTTCAGAGAAATAACCACAATAATATTTACGAATCACCGTAATATTTATAGATGGTTATTGCCCCACTGTAGCCTAGACATCAAGAAATTAAATTGTCGAAAGAGGACAACTTGCCAATATACTGTAACGACCCATAAATTTCGACATGTTTTAATAACGTATTTAACTGAAAATTTTGTGAAATTTTAAATGATTGAATTTTGAAATAAAATTTATTATTTGGAATACGTCTATTTTAATATAGCAACTGGTAAATTTTCATCTGATAATATTGAAGTTTATTTTCCTGTGAAATTTTATTTCAAATCAAACCGGTTAATAACAGTGAATTTAAAAGTTTTTTGAAACCAAAATATGTCAACAGGAGAAAATTTATTCAGATCATTCTGAATCAGACTGCGGAATTCGTTTCGTGAAATTTAGACTTCTATTGCTCCGTTTATCTTATTCCTGGCAGATTTGCAGCATTTTCAATACCGATATCGATATTTGTTCGGATGATCGTGCCACAGATATCTGTATACCGTTTTGATCGTCTCATCGTACTGATCTCAATGGTATATTTATCTCTGTATTTTTGAAGTCCGGTTCACAGCGGAATCCGCGAAAAACCGGTAACCGTATCGGCACGGATCCGTGATCTTTTATTTCTTTTGCGTTTCAAGTTTTGAAACGTGCTGTCCTAACAACTAAATATTGATTTAATAATTTGTCGGAATCAATACTTCTGACCGTTACAATTTCTTTTAATTGTACATATTCGTTCAAAGTTCTCATCTTTCGCTTCCCGGTACACTAACGGTCATTACTTTCATTTTTCCCTGTATTTAAATTGAGGGTTCATTCACATTCATTAGTCGGTTACTTTTTTTTTCAGCGCATTCATTTCCAGATCTAAAAAAATTAAACGTTCACAGTTCGTATCACTTAACATTTGTATATCTTAGCCTGCTCATTTTCCAAAAACCCATTCATTCTTCTCCCTTCTTTTCCCATTTTCCCATCCTCTTCCATGTCCTTTCCCTACCGCACCTCACCTCCATTCCTCCATCAACTCACGCAACCAAACCCTCTCCACGTTTTCCTCCATGCCAGCAAACATTTTTCCCAGCCTCATCGCAACGTATCCGGCCTCCACCCCATGACCAGCAAGTGCCGACCTCCTCTAACCCTGTCACCCTGAGCACGCGCCACAATACCCGAACCCACTTGCACTCAAATCCTATCCGAACCAGCCTACGACGAAACCTCCCTCCGCCTGCACCTTCGAACACCCATGGCCACTGCCGCCGTGCTTCCGCCTTCCTCTCCCCCGCCTACCCATTTTCTTCCTC
Source organism: Allium fistulosum (assembly GCA_030737815.1). Taxonomy (NCBI): domain Eukaryota; kingdom Viridiplantae; phylum Streptophyta; class Magnoliopsida; order Asparagales; family Amaryllidaceae; genus Allium; species Allium fistulosum. The sequence continues at coordinate 77,366,134 of CM060903.1, forward strand.
ACAGCAGCCCCTTGCTTTATGGACGAGCGCAACCCATGTTGCCAAGCCTGCTGGCCAAGTTTTCTATCTTCTCATCTTTCCTAGTAAGCTTTATATATTTGCAAGTTATATTATGTTCGAAAATTTGCTTTGATGTATAGTTATATAATATACTCTGTCATCCATGCAAGTATAACCCGGTTTGCTTGTATATATATTTATATAGGTTATATATTATAGGTGTGTTGCCTGTTTTGAAACCCTGATATATTGTTGCTTTTCTTATCTGTTTTATACGATATGTATATAGATTTAAACCTACAGTGTTTCACTTTATATATATAAAGATTTTGAAATAATATAATAAGACATTTCGCATACACTTTATTATATGTATAGTTGTTTCCAATGACTATTTATATAAGTATGACTTGCAGTATAAAGTTAATTTATATATAATTTTAACTAAAGCCTATGGCATAGTATAGCTACATGTCTACAGCTTATATTTTCTGTTCTGAACCTGTCTAGTTTAAAAGTAAATGTATACAAAAGATATTGGTTTACTGTGAGGAAATTTAGTATAAATATAGATTTTGAATTGTATGCCTTGTTTTGTAAATGTCAGTTTGAATGGATGCAGTTATATAACATAAGTCTGGTTTAGGATAAGTAAATATGTTTTAATATTAATAAAAAGGTTGTTGTATATTTACATAAACTTTACTGGTTATGTTTAAGGCATATATAAGTTATAGTTTTTTTTTACTTTTATAAGTCTACAGTATTTATCATATTTCAGAGTGTATATATGTATATTAGTTAAATATATGTTACGATATAAGTTTATGTCTATTTTATATATTAGTATTGACATATTTTAATATCATACATTTCTAGTATATATCTATATCATATAATTGATTTGTTATGGGTTTAACTGATGTATATATTTGTATGATAGTATACATATATATATGTATATATGCTTTGTCCTCCGTTGTTTGTAATATACTTATACTTTGATGAAAGAGTATTTTATACGTATATATTTTATTAAAAGTTCTGGTCTGTTAGGCAAATATATATACTTTTGCTACTATATATTAGTAAGTTCTGTAAACCATATATGTTTTGCCTGCTTGGTTTGTTTTGAGAAAATGATATGTCAAATTTCACATAAATTATATTATGTTATATAAGTATCTATAAAGATTTTATTTTAATATATGTGTTTAATTTAAAACAATGGTTTTTTTTGTATATGTATTATTTTAATATTCGTCTTAAATTTTGATATTGATTTTATGGAAGTGATAATAATAATATTAATATATAAAATTGTCGTTTTACCAAACTGATTTGGTCCTTGATTTCCAATCTATCAGCTTGGTCCGTCGTGCTTGTTTTCTTCATCGAATCGTGTCCATCTAGCATTGCTTTGGAATTCGTAGCTCGTTTCATTGTCTATTCTCTCTTGCCTCGGAAGGTGAGCAATCACTCACGATTAACGTTCTTTTATTTATTAAATTTGATTTCAATTGAAACGACAATTGAAATATGCTGCTGTAGTTATTTAAGTTGTTATATATGCTGTTATCTGTAACTGTTCACCTATGGGATATGACACCATATCCTGTTGTTCTTATTCTATTTTTATTTGATGATATATGCCTGTTGTTGTATTTTATATTATCTGGTATCACTCTGCAAGTTCCCTGTTAGTATAGGATTCACTATGGGTTGAAATGATACATACCCGAACGGACTTTAGAATAGGAGAAAATCGTTATGGGTTGAAATGATAAACCCAAGCGATTTTCATTTGAATTGAAATTGGGATTACGGGTTGAAATGATATCTACCCGTATATATTTAAATTACGGATTGAAATGATAAATATCCATATCACTTAACCATATGATAGAAATATATACAAACACCGTTGGCCCATATATTTAAATATTTTGAAAATAAATTCTATGGAGTTGGGAAGAAAAATTTATATTTCAAAAATAGATTTTGGTAATAATTTGAACAAATTAAGGTTGGGAAGATAATTTGAATTTAGTTGAAATTGTATTCATTAAAGAATTTTATTTAATTAAACCGATTTGAAATTTATTGAAATTGAGATTTACGATATGATTTATAACTTGGGTTTGATTTAAATAAATTGAAGAATATTTCTTGTTTAAATAAATTTAAGGAAATATTTAGAAAAATTGAAATTTAGGGCCAGTTAAATGATATTGAATCTATTAAGTGAATATTCCCTGATTAAATAATAATGAAGTTAAATCAAGAGCTATATGAAACTGTTAAATTTAACTTTGAAAATGTTGAATATTAAAGCGTTGAAATATATTGAAAATTTAAATGGTCTATTGAGAATTGAATCGAGTTGATGAATTGAGCTTTGAATAAATTTGAATTTGGAATTTGAAGTTGATTGGAATCGATTTGCGAGACTTGAGAAAATTAAATGCTTCACTTTATAAATCAATTAATATATATACTATCTTGGAAAATAGTTATATTTGAAATGAAATGATATTTGGGTTTTGAAGTATAAATTAAATTGAAATGACCACGGTGTTATAATGTATATTTCCACCTTGTAGATAGTTCTGAAGATCCTTAGAGGATGGTTATCCCAAACATCCTTTAAGTTACTTGTATTTCAGTTGATATTTCACTTGAGTTGGATTTATTTATATAAGAATGTTAATCCTGACTCGAGTGTTTTGTGTTTTGCTTTACGCTCGGGTCAGACCGAGTGAAACAGCATTTGAGACTCACCCTTGGAGTTTGGAGCTTCCTTTGGAGATCCAACTATCGCCTCAGCTTTCAGCTCTTCCAGTTGATTTGTTCAGAGAAGTCATCTGTTGTACTAGAGACTTCATTGTATTTAAGATATTCTATTGTATTTTTATTTCTAACTCTGATGTTTATATAGTAGCTTCATGAACTACTATTTTATCTATTCCGCTGCGTATTATGGTATTACTCTGTGTCTGTGATTCTGTGATTGATTTATTTACTGCATATGCTGAGTTTTGCCAAATTTAAATTAACAATCTGATATTTTGAATTATTCAAGTCAGACATGTGTGGATTTATTGTCGATTTGAATGGTCCAAAATATCGGGTTGTTACAGTTGGTATCAGAGCTTTGGCTCTAGGCAAAACTTAGCATATATAGTAAATTTATTTATAGAATCACTTTCGTTCGAGTTTAATCTCTTCCTTTTGACTCGATTTCCTTTGAACTTTGGAACGTCCCTACGGTTCCAAAATTCATTCTTGTCTCTCCCTATTTGTATTCTTGATTCTGGAGTATCCCATAACTCCACTTCGAATGATCTCTATAAGAATAGGCGATTCTGCCAATCTTTGAATGATTTGTAAAGGTGTGAAACTCCTTTACAATGGGCATTGATTCACTGGAGATTTCTATATCTTTTGTTTAGATGCCACTATCCCTTGCGATCGAATGTTGGTTTTCTTGGAAATCTGCATCGATCTTGTTCCTGAAGTCACGGTTGACCCTAGGGTCATCCGTGATTTATATAAGTATATTCATCTTCTATTTTGAAATTTAATTATCTCATCTTCGTTCGAGCTTATCTTCGAATCATAATTCTATTTGATTAGAGTACCTCTAATTTGAATATCTATCTTTGTTTTGAAATCCATTCTTGAATCATCCTTTTGAAAAATCGGGTTTATTCGTATTTTGGAAATTGTTTTATATATCAAAATTTTTATAAGTATGATTATATTCTATATATAAAAGTGAAATGTTTTCGATAAAGATTTTAAACCCTTTTAAAATAAGAATTTGAGGTTTCGGAAGGATTTGAAATTTTGAAAAAACTATATAAGAAATTTGATTTATGACTGAAGGATTTTAAATTTGAAATTCGAAAATTGAACTCCGGTATTTTGAAATTGGTTTTAAGATTTTGAAATATATAATAATAATATGATTTAAAAGTATTTTCCAAATAAGAAATGTTTCAAATGATTTTAATAAGTTTCGAATGATTTCAAAGAAATTTCAAAAGAAGTTTGAGAAAATAGAAGTCCAGAACTCACTTATGTCGCTGGAAAATAATTTCGGTGATGAGTGCACGCATCATCGACATTGATTTTCGAGTTTCAGAGTGAGGGAAAGGCCACTTTAGTAGCATTGCTACGCGAGTGATTTTGCGAAACCAATTTTGATTTCAAAATTTTGAAGTATGATTTGATATTCGAAAGATATATGTATATGTATTTGAAATAAGCCGGTGTTCAGTCCTCGAGTTTTGGATTTGATATAACCCTATCTATTAAAATTGATTTACTGATTTGTTGCTGATTTCCAACTCTTGAATTTGAAAATGATTTCTTCGACTATTTTGAAGTTCGAGTACTTCCAAATCAAGGTTAACTTTTCAAAGCTAAGAAATTTTGAAAAGTATTTTGATAAAGTATATAAGTTTGTTTTGAATGTTTAAGTATGTAGTAATATGATTTAATAAGTTGAAACTGTTTTGTTAAGTAAATGAATAAGGCTATTTTGAATTTTTCTAATATGAAATTTAGATTCGAAATGCTTTGAAAGAATTTGGTCTTCAAAATATTTTGAATAAAATTTAGTTTAAATGTTTTAACTTAGTAACATCTTTATGAAACTATATATTTAACAAGTTGGAATAAATATATAAGTTGTACGTATGCTGTTTTATTCGCATAATTAATTTGATCCAAGTTTGAGTACACAAGTTAGAGGTGGATTACACCATTTCGTGTTAGGATTTTTCATTCGATTCTTGATGGCGAATATTTGATATGGATTTTGGGCTTGATTCTAGAATTCTCTATCATAGTATATGGCTATGCAAGGAGACTGATGGCTTCTAGTCGAGAAACCATATCGAAATCCGCATTAGGGAAGTCGAATGGACAATACTAGTTCGAAAGCGAACTTGTGTGATCGAGCGAGCGATCAAATGTGATTCTGCGAAATGATGACGTATGTACATCTTATATTCTAATATCATTGATATATTTTGACGCTGAAATTGAAAGCTGTCATGTTAGAATATCTTTGCTTACTAAAAGAAAATTTTCCAATTTAAATTACAAAGATATATAACCCATAAAAGCAAAGATATTCAAATCCCATATGGCTCTTCATACAGCGAAATTTATTTTGAAAAATTTGATCCTTATATAAGATGGACCTTACGTAAGTATAAGATGATTTTGAAAACATTTGATTTTGGAAATGAATTGGTTGACTTAAATTATATTGATTTGGAAATTTGGATTTATTTTCTAAATCTATTATTTTGGAAACTTTGAAACTAAAGATAATTAATTTGAGAAGAAATAATTTGGTGAAACTGTATATGATTTTGAAATTGAACTGATATTGAAACAAATTGAAATTTGAGAACCTTATGTTACTAAACACTTGATTTGGGAGTTGTCGAATTTATATAAAATTGATTTGTATGAGTATGAAATTGGTTCGAAAACTATAGATTTGAAAAGGTACTCAATTTGAAAGTGAAATCTTATATAATTGAAGTCTATATAAGTATGATTTGATATACTTTGATTTTGGAAAAGTATTTGATTTGAAATTTTAAATCTTATATATAATGGATTTTATATAAGTACGATATTTGAAAGTGATTTGAAAAGGTACTATATGATACATATTTCCGAAGTAAAGATATGGAAAGTGCCTTCTGCTTGATATCCGATTTGTGGCCACATCTTGGATTCATTCTATCGATATTATTCTCTCTGATTTTGGTTTTCCGGATATGATACTCGAGTGTCCTTCGAATTCCATGGCGTTACCCATGGTCTTATTTTTCTCTCGTGACTGCATAGCGCAACTGCCTGGCTGAGTCTTGCCTAGGGGTACGGATTGTTTCCTGGGGGATCCAGGCGTAACCATTGTGTATCCTGCAATATGTGTAGGTCGCGAATAGTAGCGCAAATGCTTGGCTGAGTCTTTCCTGGGGGTACGGATTGTTTCCTGGGGGATACAGGCGTAACCATTATGTATCCTGCATTCTACTAATCATCATGGCGTAACTCGCAGGGCTGAGAAAGCTTACGGATATGGATTGTTTCCTGGGGGAACCAGGCGTAACCATTGTGTATCTGCGAACCATGGTTCGACAAAGGTTTTGGTTGTTTGTTTTGTTTGGATTGTACTTTCCATATCTGTTTTTAAAAGGTTTTCCAGTATTTTCATTGGGTGTTGAAACAAGTCTACTAAGTACCTGGAGAATTCTAGCTTTGCGCCTGATCAACGCACTGCCAGAGTCTACAGGAACGAGGATAAACTTGTTTAAACATCGAGTTATAAAAGTATTTTATTATAAAGGTATTTTCAACAAAAGAAATTCTATATTAATATTTGAAATTAAAATCCTTATGGTTCTAAATTAACTATTAGTGCCCGATACTATTCCTTGAATCTACCTTATCTGCTCAGCTTTATTTATTCACTTATATTCTATTTTCCAAATCCTCCTTCTTTTCCTTGTTGACTATATCCTTTTCAAATATTGTTTATTTATATACTACATGGTTTAATAGAAAAATTTAGTGTTATAAATATTTTAGAAGTTATTAATTAAATAAAACATATTTAAAGTAAATGATTTTTGATTTATTAATAATCTTTGAAAGTATCTTGAGAAAAAAAAAATTAATAAATTTATGAATTATGGATTTAATGTTTTCAATAGCTTCTTTGTAAATATAAGTAATGATGTAAATAATTGTTTTCAAATAATTTTCATATATTTATAAAAGTGTTATTTAAACATATAAATGGTATTTATAAAGGAAGTAAGAAATTTTACAAGTGGGTTTGAAAAATATTAAAGTATTAAATATAATTGAATTGTAAATGAAGTTTTCAAATGAATATTTCAAGTAAAATTTATATAGTTTAAATTGTTTGTTTAGCCTTGCCTTTTAATCTATCTTTTCTGTCTGGTTGTTTCTATTCTCCTACCTCCTTCCTTTTCGGGGACGAAAAGTTTTGAGTGGGGGAGATTGTAACGACCCATAAATTTCGACATGTTTTAATAACGTATTTAACTGAAAATTTTGTGAAATTTTAAATGATTGAATTTTGAAATAAAAGTTATTATTTGGAATACGTCTATTTTAATATAGCAACTGGTAAATTTTCATCTGATAATATTGAAGTTTATTTTCCTGTGAAATTTTATTTCAAATCAAACCGGTTAATAACAGTGAATTTAAAAGTTTTCTGAAACCAAAATATGTCAACAGGAGAAAATTTATTCAGATCATTCTGAATCAGACTACGGAATTTGTTTCGCGAAATTTAGACTTCTATTGCTCCGTTTATCTTATTCCTGGCAGATTTGCAGCATTTTCAATACCGATATCGATATTTGTTCGGATGATCATGCCACAGATATCTGTATACCGTTTTGATCGTCTCATCGTACTGATCTCAATGGTATATTTATCTCTGTATTTTTGAAGTCCGGTTCACAGCGAAATCCGCGAAAAACCGGTAACCGTATCGGCACGGATCCGTGATCTTTTATTTCTTTTGCGTTTCAAGTTTTGAAACGTGCTGTCCTAACAACCAAATATTGATTTAATAATTTGCCGGAATCAATACTTCTGACCGTTACAATTTCTTTTAATTGTACATATTCGTTCAAAGTTCTCATCTTTCGCTTCCCGGTACACTAACGGTCATTACTTTCATTTTTCCCTGTATTTAAATTGAGGGTTCATTCATATTCATTAGTCGATTACTTTTCTTTTGTTGTTTCAGTGCATTCATTTCCATATCTAAAAAAAAAAATTAAACGTTCACAGTTCGTATCACTTAACATTTGTATATCTTAGCCTGCTCATTTTCCAAAAACCCATTCATTCTTCTCCCTTCTTTTCCCATTTTCCCATCCTCTTCCATGTCCTTTCCCTACCGCACCTCACCTCCATTCCTCCATCAACTCTCGCAACCAAACCCTCTCCACGTTTTCCTCCATGCCAGCAAACATTTTTCCCAGCCTCATCGCAACGTATACGGCCTCCACCCCATGACCAGCAAGTGCCGACCTCCTCTAACCCTGTCACCCTGAGCACGCGCCACAATACCCGAACCCACTTGCACTCAAATCCTACCCGAACCAGCCTACGACGAAACCTCCCTCCGCCTGCACCTTCGAACACCCATGGCCACTGCCGCCGTGCTTCCGCCTTCCTCTCCCCCGCCTACCCATTTTCTTCCTCACAGCAGCCCCTTGCTTTATGGACGAGTGCAACCCATGTTGCCAAGCCTGCTGGCCAAGTTTTCTATCTTCTCATCTTTCCTAGTAAGCTTTATATATTTGCAAGTTATATTATGTTCGAAAATTTGCTTTGATGTATAGTTATATAATATACTCTGTCATCCATGCAAGTATAACCCGGTTTGCTTGTATATATATTTATATAGGTTATATATTATAGGTGTGTTGCCTGTTTTGAAACCCTGATATATTGTTGCTTTTCTTATCTGTTTTATACGATATGTATATAGATTTAAACCTACAGTGTTTCGCTTTATATATATAAAGATTTTGAAATAATATAATAAGACATTTCGCATACACTTTATTATATGTATAGTTGTTTCCAATGACTATTTATATAAGTATGACTTGCAGTATAAAGTTAATTTATATATAATTTTAACTAAAGCCTATGGCATAGTATAGCTACATGTCTACAGCTTATATTTTCTGTTCTGAACCTGTCTAGTTTAAAAGTAAATGTATACAAAAGATATTGGTTTACTGTGAGGAAATTTAGTATAAATATAGATTTTGAATTGTATGCCTTGTTTTGTAAATGTCAGTTTGAATGGATGCAGTTATATAACATAAGTCTGGTTTAGGATAAGTAAATATGTTTTAATATTAATAAAAAGGTTGTTGTATATTTACATAAACTTTACTGGTTATGTTTAAGGCATATATAAGTTATAGTTTTTTTTACTTTTATAAGTCTACAGTATTTATCATATTTCAGAGTGTATATATGTATATTAGTTAAATATATGTTACGATATAAGTTTATGTCTATTTTATATATTAGTATTGACATATTTTAATATCATACATTTCTAGTATATATCTATATCATATAATTGATTTGTTATGGGTTTAACTGATGTATATATTTGTATGATAGTATACATATATATATGTATATATGCTTTGTCCTCCGTTGTTTGTAATATACTTATACTTTGATGAAAGAGTATTTTATACGTATATATTTTATTAAAAGTTCTGGTCTGTTAGGCAAATATATATACTTTTGCTACTATATATTAGTAAGTTCTGTAAACCATATATGTTTTGCCTGCTTGGTTTGTTTTGAGAAAATGATATGTCAAATTTCACATAAATTATATTATGTTATATAAGTATCTATAAAGATTTTATTTTAATATATGTGTTTAATTTAAAACAATGGTTTTTTTTGTATATGTATTATTTTAATATTCGTCTTAAATTTTGATATTGATTTTATGGAAGTGATAATAATAATATTAATATATAAAATTGTCGTTTTACCAAACTGATTTGGTCCTTGATTTCCAATCTATGAGCTTGGTCCGTCGTGCTTGTTTTCTTCATCGAATCGTGTCCATCTAGCATTGCTTTGGAATTCGTAGCTCGTTTCATTGTCTATTCTCTCTTGCCTTGGAAGGTGAGCAATCACTCACGATTAACGTTCTTTTATTTATTAAATTTGATTTCAATTGAAACGACAATTGAAATATGCTGCTGTAGTTATTTAAGTTGTTATATATGCTGTTATCTGTAACTGTTCTCCTGTGGGATATGACACCATATCTTGTTGTTCTTATTCTATTTTTATTTGATGATATATGCCTGTTGTTGTATTTTATATTATCTGGTATCACTCTGCAAGTTCCCTGTTAGTATAGGATTCACTATGGGTTGAAATGATACATACCCAAACGGACTTTAGAATAGGAGAAAATCGTTATGGGTTGAAATGATAAACCCAAGCGATTTTCATTTGAATTGAAATTGGGATTACGGGTTGAAATGATATCTACCCGTATATATTTAAATTACGGATTGAAATGATAAATATCCATATCACTTAACCATATGATAGAAATATATACAAACACCGTTGATCCATATATTTAAATATTTTGAAAATAAATTCTATGGAGTTGGGAAGAAAAATTTATATTTCAAAAATAGATTTTGGAAATAATTTGAACAAATTAAGGTTGGGAAGATAATTTGAATTTAGTTGAAATTGTATTCATTAAAGAATTTTATTTAATTAAACTGATTTGAAATTTATTGAAATTGAGATTTACGATATGATTTATAACTTGGGTTTGATTTAAATAAATTGATGAATATTTCTTGTTTAAATAAATTTAAGGAAATATTTAGAAAAATTGAAATTTAGGGCCAGTTAAATGATATTGAATCTATTAAGTGAATATTCCCTGATTAAATAATAATGAAGTTAAATCAAGAGCTATATGAAACTGTTAAATTTAACTTTGAAAATGTTGAATATTAAAGCCTTGAAATATATTGAAAATTTAAATGGTCTGTTGAGAACTGAATCGAGTTGATGAATTGAGCTTTGAATAAATTTGAATTTGGAATTTGAAGTTGATTGGAATCGATTTGCGAGACTTGAGAAAATTAAATGCTTCACTTTATAAATCAATTAATATATATACTATCTTGGAAAATAGTTATATTTGAAATGAAATGATATTTGGGTTTTGAAGTATAAATTAAATTGAAATGACCACGGTGTTATAATGTATATTTCCACCTTGTAGATAGTTCTGAAGATCCTTAGAGGATGGTTATCCCAAACATCCTTTAAGTTACTTGTATTTCAGTTGATATTTCACTTGAGTTGGATTTATTTATATAAGAATGTTAATCCTGACTCGAGTATTTTGTGTTTTGCTTTACGCACGGGTCAGACCGAGTGAAACAGCATTTGAGACTCACCCTTGGAGTTTGGAGCTTCCTTTGGAGATCCAACTATCGCCTCAGCTTTCAGCTCTTCCAGTTGATTTGTTCAGAGAAGTCATCTGTTGTACTGGAGACTTCATTGTATTTAAGATATTATGTTGTATTTTTATTTCTAACTTTGATGTTTATATAGTAGCCTCATGAACTACTATTTTATCTATTCCGCTGCGTATTATGGTATTACTCTGTGTCTGTGATTCTGTGATTGATTTATTTACTGCATATGTTGAGTTTTGCCAAATTTAAATTAACAATCTGATATTTTGAATTATTCAAGTCAGACATGTGTGGATTTATTGTCGATTTGAATGGTCCAAAATATCGGGTTGTTACAGATATACAATTAAGCTCTAGGTTAGCTCGTGACACCCTTAAGATGTCTAACCATTATTATCAGTCAAAATTCTAGGATGAAATGAAAAACTGAAATTAAACGTGTATTAACAATGCAACTACGAATGAAATTTGTTTTTGTTTTTGAAATTTTTTTTTTAAATGCAAGCAACCAACAATGCACAACAAATAAAAATAAGGGATAAGGGCACGATACCAGAGCGTGTAGAATTATTAGTAATTTATTTATTTTAGCGACGATCATTTTATATCAAGCAAAGCAAAGCAAGTAATTGATTTTCTACTTTGGCAACCTGAAACTAAAAACAATATATATACAAATTTTTTTAGATTAGAATGGAACTTAAAGCAAATTAAAACAAAACAAATTTAAAATTAATTTTTTTCTTGTTTTTTTAAGGATAAAACAAAGCAAAACTAAAAGAAAACAAACTCTTTTTTTATATAAAAAACAAAACCTCATAACAAAAGAAAACAAAGCAAAATTAAAAAAATTCTTAAAAAAAACAGGTTTCAGCCTAAAACCCGGCCCAAATGCAAAACAACTCAAACACCCCAAATCAGTTTATACCCAAAAATTCACCTAAAAATCGAAATCGAACAAAAGGGGCAAGGCAAACTTCAAAAAGAAAAAAAAATTGTGTGAAATCACAAAATCGAAGTTGATCGTAGTTCGAAGTTGCCTTCGAGCTCAGGAGAGTGCGATTGGTGAGGCGTGAGATGGTTGCGGCAGAAAGCAGAGGAGGTGGCAGTAAGAAGGTGATATGGTTGGGTTCACGACGTCGCGGTTGGCTGAAGGTGAGGTTTTTTTCGATGATTGGGGTTTGGGTTGGTAGTAGTTTGAGGGTACTGGAGTGTTTGCGATTGGGATGATATGGTTTAAGGCAATTGATTCTTATGATATGCACTGGGTTGTGGGGGTATGAGGTGACAGAGGATGATTGAAGTGGCACTGTGGCAGTAGGAGAGTAGTTGACAATGAGCAGCGGTAATGAAGGGGGTGATTTGGAGATAGGCAAAGCAGGTTTGTGGCTGTAGAGGTTGGATTGGCAGCAATGAGTTGTGGTGGTAGGTTGGTGCACTGTTTGAAGGGGGTTAAAACGTGCAATAAGGACGGATGTTTGATGTGGATGTATGTATGATATGGATGAATAAGGTTATTGAACAAGGATGTGCAGTAATTGTATAAGGTAGTTGTGGCAGGGGTTATTGAACAAGGATGTGTATACACTTGTGTGTACAGGGGAGTGTCTACAGGGGTTTTGGTAGAGAGTTTTGGTCAGGTTTGAATGTGCCAGAGGGTTTTGAGTTGTACAGGGGTATTTGATGTGGTGGAGGTTCAGGGTGGTTCGTGTGGTGGTATGAAGTGGTATGTGAATGGCTGAGAGGGTTGTTGTAAATGCTAGAGAAAGTTGATGTATATGAATTCACTGCCTTGTTGATGTATAGTGGTGAGTATTCACTGCCTTGTTGATGTATATGAATTCATTGCCTTGTTAATGTACACGAAGCACTGCGGTAATAAGTATGTGGTAGAAATTGCAAGGTTTTGACCAAAGGCTGTTTTGACCAGAGGATGTAGCAAGTGGGATGGTGAAGCAGTGCAATCAGAGAAGTGTTAGTGCAAGGTGGTCGGAGGGTGTGGAACAGGGTGGTGCAAGGTAGTTTGTAGGCACCGGTGAGGATGTTTGTATTGCAATGAAGGCAAGGGATTATGTGTGCAATATATGTTTTGTATGCAATATGTTTGTAGTGGATTACGTGAGGCAGGGGTGAGTAAGGGTGATAGGCAGGGTAATGGTGAAGTGTTTGTTGTGTTGTTGACTGGAGATAACTTGATGGTTTCAAGCAGTTATGAATGCAGCAGTCATGTATTTTGAGGGGTTGTGATGTATGATGTGACAGGCGTTGTGATGAATGTTGAAGGGTTGTGAAGCAGTTATGTTTGATGTGGTATTATCACTGTTCACAGAGGTAACAAGTCTAATGAGTTTGCACCATAGTAAAGCAGTAATGTTTTGTGAATGGTATGGAATAGGACTGATGGCAGGCAATGTAGTTGCAAGATGATATATGGGTGCAACAGTTTATGAAGTGGGTAGTTATAGCTGATGGAGTGTGGACTGTTGATAATAGTGGCAAGAATGGGTTGATGTCTGTACAGGGAGGAAGAGGTGAAGTAAGTGTGTAGTGAGTTGTTTTGTATGCATAGATTTGTATGTGCAGTAGGTGTTTGGTAGACAATGGCTGTGGTGGGTAATGCAGAAGATTGTAGTGATGAAACTGCAAAGGTGGATGATACTGGAGGTGGTTAGTTGGATGGTGGTGGTTGAATGGCAACAACAGCAGTTTGCTAGTGGAGGCAGCAAGAAATTGTGAGATGAAGTGATAAGTGAAGGTAGTGAAATGAACTATGAGAAGTAAACAGGGAAACAGTAAGGAGGGGGGTGGATGGAGAAGTTGGCTAGGCAATGGATAGTGGGTATGATGAATTGAAGTCAGTGTATGGTTTAGGGGATGAAAATTGTAATTGTAATTGAATTGTAAACTGTAATTGAAAATTGGAAATGTAAATTGAAATGAATTTTTTTTCTTTTTTAAATGAAATTGTGTATATGTTTGTTTGTTTTTTTTAAAATATCCAAATGCAATGCAAATAGAAAAGCAATAAGTACATAAACAAATGCAAGCACAAATCACACAAACACACAACACAAAACTTTTTTTTTCTTTTTTTTAATGCAACACACACACAAAACAAACACACAATAAAATCAAACAATAAATAATTCGAAGAATAGAAAATAAAATCAAGTTAAATTCCTCGGCAACGGCGTCAAAAACTTGTTCGACGGCCAATTTCCTATCGGATTAGAAAATAGCCGATCAAAATTAAAATTAAAAATTAACTACAAGCACACGATGCAATTTTAGCACGTGGCGAGTATGGATCGATCCACAGGGAATTGTTTTGATTTTAAAATTCTATTCAATCAAATTAACCAAGAGTTTGAAATTGTTTGAAGCTAAAAATTTCTAGAAACTAACAAAAAATAAAAGTGGATAAAAATATGAGAGTAGAAGGCAATTTAGAGATAAATCCACTCTCTTGATCACATAAATCAACACAACATGAAATTATGATATCTTTTTTTGGTCATTTGTGAATTTAATTGATGTGTTTGTCATAAGTATGGAATATTTGTGATATTGATTAGCCCAATATAAACCATCAAACACACACCCATTAAACCACTTCTTAACTCTCATGAAAATTGCAATGAAATTGAAAATATAATCTATCCTAAGCATGATATATTAACTATTAATTAGAAATATAGACCATCAAATTTCGATTTTAAAATCCACTTCGTTACCATAATCATATGTAGATAAAGAGGTAATTTTTGTTTGTGTTTGATTAAGCATAACCTATTTGGTGTCAACAACATAGGCTATCAAATTCAAAGCTAAAACAATAAAAAATTTACCCATTCAAACATTGTCATTAAGCACAAAAAGAGATCAAAAATGAGCAAATTATGTTCAATCTACATAATTAGAGAGCTTCATTACCCCTAACTTGAAGGGGTAGCCTCTCATATTTGTTATCATTTCAACAAATGTAGCATTCAACATGAAATAAAAACAAAAGGAAAATAGAGAGAAAATTAAAATAAAATGAGAGATAATCTACTTGCATAAAATTAAACTAAGCTACTAACATGAAAGGAAATAAACAAGAAAAGAACATAAAATAAGAGTGCATGAATTAAAATTGCATTAAAGAAAATTACATAAGAGCAATGGCTAAGAAGGCATGAAATAGAAAAGAGAGCTTTTGTTTATTTGTGAGCCTAAAACTAAACTAACTACAAGAGGAGGCTCAAAGGAGGCTAAGAGCTTAACTACATGAACATATGGGGTATTTATACAAGCCTAAACACCTAATCATATTTTTGGGAACTACCCAAACTACGCCTCTAGGAAGTGTGACCACCAAGTTATCATTAGCATGAGATAATCCTTCATTTAAATGTGCATGAAACTTTTAGCTCCACTAACTTGTGCATTAGCTTCTAATTGTAGATTAAGGTAAGTGGGTAGGTGGGGTCCTCCATGATACATGGTTTGAATTATTTCAATCTTCATTCCTTTGTATCTTCTTATGCATGCATATTTTCCATGAAGCCACTTGTAATTTGAATTCAAATTCCTACAAAATAACATAAAAATTTACAAGTAAATTTTCTCAAATTAATATATGCACAAAAATGATCATTTTGCCCCTATATGAAGATGAATAAATGATAATTTGAAAATAATTCAAATTTTGGTTTAAACATGTTAAAAAACCCTATATGCTCATTTATTTAAATAAAAATAGATAAATATAGGTGTAAATATATGCACATTTACATGCACATCAATAGCTATTATTTCATAAGTAATATTTGATATATCAAAGAAAACTATTTTTGTACCTTGATGCACCATTATGAAGTGTTATATGGAATGCTCCCACTATTTCCTCCATTACTATAATATCGTACAACATATAAGATCCATTCAACCACATATCACGGAGTTTAATTTTTTACGTTGTAACTAGTTTATAGTCTAGAGTCTCAGATTAGATATCTTGAGCTCAAAGAAATAACTTTCATAAAAATAACTTTCTATATGAAAATACATTAGAAATCACATTTTTCATTCCATATTAAATATCTTTTAGTATTTTAGATAATTCTCATTTCCAGTGTCTTTTCATAAAGCAGAAGTGACCACTCACTCTCTTCATCCCAACCACGCCTTAAGTTACATCCATTTTTGTACATTCGCTCTGCTTCCCAAATGGTTCCATTCAAAAGGTACATCTTACTATATGATCATAATGAACTCTTTACAATAGTTGTCCTTAACATTTAAGGATATTAAAAAAATTGCACTTTACATAAACTGATCAAACCGACATTTCAATGATTGAATTCCTTGATCCATTTTGAAGCTCTTGGTCTACTGCTACATACAACATAACAAGATCCCCATTGCAATCAATCGTATTGAGTGCATGATTTTGCATTATGTTTGCTTGCTCATTTTGATAGAACTAATTTCATCGAGGTTTTGTACGTTATGAATTGCAACTGTTCACCATATAACATTTTATAATTGATCGAATATGAATCAAATATCAACATTCTTGTATTGCTTTTAGAGTTCGAGACTCATAAAAGACAACACATAGTCTTTGACAAATAAACCCCTAAGTAACCAAGGTGCAAATGTTTTAGCAGTTGTATAATTAGGCGCTTGCAAAGGTCTTGAAATGACAACACACCAAAGGATTTATTGGTAAGTCAGATATTTATATTTCTTTGTCAATCTTAATTCACTTCGTTTGTATGTTTTAATTGATAAACATTTTATCAATTATATTAGTTGCACAAATTTAGCAAAGCAAATAATTTTAACTTGTATAATATGTATTTTTACAATATTAGAAATGCTAAATGTATTCATTTCATTTTTCTTACAAGACCGCCACTAGATTTATATGTTTCTCAAAACTCCAAGAAAAACACAAAAATCTTTTGATTTCTCTAATAAACATTAAGACTCCATGCCTTGAGATTTTGACCTTGAGGAATATCAACAGACCATATGTAACATCCTGCAATTTTAACGACTAAATATTTAAATGATTAATATAAATATTTAATCGTTAATTAATGGAACTCCCCTTATACTCGACTTTCAAAGATGGATGAATTGGGACTCGAAACACTTATTGCTAAGATCGCTTTTCTGACGTAAGCCAAATAAGTATAGACTTGACCATGCTTGGAATCGATGAATTTTAGGAGTGAATAGTGTTTTAAGTGGATAAAATAATTTTGGCCTATGGTCCATTAGCTAGCCTCTAAGTGGCTTACTCTCTTTATGATTCCCATTCCACTTTCATTTCACATTTCTTTTCCTATTCCTCTCCTAATCTCCTCTTAATTACCCCTTAATCGTCTCCTAATCCCCTTGCCCTAAACCCTTCAAATAAATTTTCTAAATTCAAATAAAAATCGCCATAATTGCTCTATTCTAATTCTCTACAAAATCCATCAAGGGATTAGCACTAAGTTGTGATTCGGGGCTTCATCTATGATTTCGACAGAGCTTTGGAGTGGGTTTTGGTGATTAGAGCTTGATTTAGGGAAAAGCAAGATGAGTGGGATGATTCTCCATCTATATTTACTTGTTAATCTTCATTATTTCATTTATTGATATTTATGAAATTATGAAGTGATTTAGAGATTATTTGGATTGATTTAGACTTGTATTTATGTTATAAATATGATTATGTTAACAAATTAATTGTTTAAGACCTTAATTGCTATTTTGGAAATAGTTAGTAAGCCTAAATTTTGATTATGGGCTAAATGATTGATTTTGTATGATATTATTAGTGATTAGACTAATCTAGTGACATAATTAAGTACATATCATTAGTTAGCAATTATTCAACCATTTGAATGGGTATTTGGAAAAAAGTTAGTAAGCTAATTAAGTGGTTTAAGGGTTCTACGCTTATCATTAAGGTAATTAGAGGCCTTATGAAACTTGTTTACTTATAAATATTATTTAAAGTAAAGAAATGATTTTATAAGTGAATGGTTTATTTACAAATATTATTTATCTAAAAAAACAATTTTATTAATAAAAGTGATATTTTATCAAATAAGTGATTTTGTAAAATAGTGTAAAAGTGATATTTATAAAATAAGTGATTTAATAACATAGTGTGAAAGTGATATTTTATCAATATAAGCGACTATAAAATAAGTGTTATTTTATAAAATATGTGATTATATAGAATAGTATGAAAGTGATATTTTATAAAATAGTGATTTTATAAAATGGTGTAAATGAGATATTTTATAATGATTATAAGATTTTATAAATTTATATAAAGAAGATATTTTATTAGATGGTTATAAGGTTTTACAAAATATTTATGAAAGGAATACTTGATTATAAATGAAGAGATCCAGTATTTCAAAGGCTTAAATGGTTTTATAAGCTAATATTGTAGTTTATAAAATGATACGAGATTTAAACAGTAATATAAAACGATGTTTTACTTTTATTGAAAAGATTTAGTAAATAAAAGTAAGCTTTGATTTAAGTAATAAATGAATTACTTACTCGAATATATGTATATGTATATGTGCACGAGCGGATATATGTATACGTGTATTTAAAGTAGTATAATAATCAAGATAATTCTTGTATTGTAGCTATAATCGTTGTATGTAGTTATGCACATATATTTATATAAGTGAATTATACACACACACACATGAGTGTATGTGCATATGACCACGTTTGTATATAAACGCGTGGTGAGCATCTCATGTAACCATAGTGACTATCATATGCGCTAAGTTGCATAAGAAAATACTGAGTCGAGTAACCACTCTGGTGAAGCCGAAGCATGATTTATACAGTTGAAGGTATGGATGTGTGTTTGCGTGTGTATAAATGTATCCAAATGGGTGTATAGGCATACACATAGATACCATACAAGGTGGGAAGACCAGTTATGTTCTTTTGGCGTGTTAGAGGAGGCCAGGTCACTAGATTCACCTGTTGTACTCCACATGTGCGAAGAGTGGATTTCGTGGAGAAATCAGTTTTTGAACACATAAGGAACCACTTTCAAATTATCAGCCAATGGACTTCGGAAGAGGTTCGATGCCGTGCAACCAAGCTTTAGAAAATAAAAAACTCATCAACCACAGCAATAGAGAAGACAGAGTTCAAATCGACTGCTCACAAACTACCTACCTGGGATTTACTGCCCAGGAAAAGGCAGTCATGATCGACGGATGGTAGACCACCGATGGTGCATTGACTATGCAGTAAAGCCCAGGTCAAGTACCATATATGTAGGGGTTCTTCCCTTGTTTTGGATGTGGGTTCGTGCGGAGCTTTGGCACAACTTCGGGGAAGACTATGGGCTACTTGGGGAGGCGGAATGCAAGGTGAAGCTCAAGACCCGGATGCGGATACTAAGTGATTCCTACATGATCAACAACGATAAGACCCGGGGTCGAGAAATTGATTGGTCACGATGGCGTTCGACGAGCATGTACGATCGGATAGAGGAAATCTGTATCTTCGAGCTTTGACCGTGGGTTACATATAGTTTGATGAATTGTATCGGTCCTATATTAGTGACCGTACATAATATTGATCATATATTTGTGATCATATGGCATATTGGCCCTATATTAGCAGGCCTACCTATTATTGCTCTTATAGTAGAGGCCATCCATATTGATAGACGATGACGAGATATCGGACTTCATTTCTGATATACGTATTTATTACGTGATTTTATATTTGATTATATATCACCTATGCTCGATGAGGGACACACTGAGG
Organism: Allium fistulosum; assembly: GCA_030737815.1. Taxonomy (NCBI): domain Eukaryota; kingdom Viridiplantae; phylum Streptophyta; class Magnoliopsida; order Asparagales; family Amaryllidaceae; genus Allium; species Allium fistulosum. Next base: position 77,386,014 of record CM060903.1, read on the forward strand.
ACCACAAGTGAGTTAATTATCACATATGCTCGATGAGGGACACAACGAGATTAGTATCATTTCATATTCTCTGCCTATCGCTTATTGTTGTGGTTGTGTGTGCTATGTTAGTTGGTTGAAAATATTGTGGTGTATTCTAGGATATGCTTGATATTTATATTGTATCTGCATTGGTATATTGGATTACCATATCATGGTATACTTTTATGTATCGGCAAATTATATTAATTATGCTGATTCATTGATTACAAAAAATGAGCAGGTTATGATATGATTCCCTACTTTTGTGATGGATTTACTTTACACCCCTGAGCCACGATTGTGGAGAGGACCGAATGTGCCTCGGTAATTTTCTTTTTATTTGTGTATAGTCTTGATATATAGTATTTTGAGATAGTTCTCCTCACACCAGGGTTTATGTTTGACTTGCGTTTTGTCATTTTTTATGTCATGACAACTCTCGAGTACTTGATTGAGTAGTTTGGTAGTCAGGTGCTTTTGGGGATACGCTTTCAGGACAGCTGGAGCATTCTATGGAGGCGATGTCGATACTTCATATATACTTGATATTGTAGTAGTACACGACAGATATGTATTGATATATAAAACTCGATGTATCAGATACTAAGAACCCCGTATTGTGGGGAATTTTATGTATTCTGACTTTCTATATTGATATTCATTTATCAATGTTTTTCGCTAGTGCAGTCTCTTATACATATATGTTGATATCCTGTTCTGTTCATGTATATTTAGTATATTATATGTTATCATTCTGCTGTGATATTCCATCATATGCCTTAATATAATGTTTGTGTTAATTTTCTTTCCCGATAATCTGTCTTTTGTGGTATTCGGAGATCATACATTTTCATTCAATTATGATTTCAGAATATTACGAAGGGTAGGTTGTTTTTAGTTCCTGAGATGATGGTTTTGATGACAACAACCTTAGGACTTGTTATAAAATATAAATACTAATATCTTTGTCTAGATATATATGTATATGCAGGATATATATATATATATATATATATATATATATATATGCAAGTACTAAGAATGAAGACCGTACAGTATAGAGATTCAAGATTGACGAATTCAAGATTGAAGAAATCAAGACTGAAGACTCATGAGTATCAAGAGTTCAAGATATCAAGATAAGTAATAGAGTCTAGATTTATGTTAAAACTTCATAATAGCACTAAAATCTTTATTCGAATTTTAATTGTGGAATGGAATCCACCTTCTCGCTTTAATAGTGGGATGGAACCGAGGACCTCTTTAGTGGGATGAAACCTATGACCTTCTCTAGTGGAATGAAATCCACGAAATATTCAAAATAATTTATTTTAACTATTTTTCCAAAATCTATCTTTTTAAAAGTCATCTCTATCAATTTAAATATTTTAGCCTTAATTCAAAAACTATTCTTATCATCTTTTAATATTTCGAGCACAAAATCATCTCTTGTTTTTTAAACTCTCTCTTGATTTTAATATTTTAGCTTTAAATCTCAAAAATATATTTTCAAGAAGTCTGTACTTAGTTTTTAATATTACTTTTATATTATAGATTATATATTTTAAGATTACTTTTTTAAACACTTTTATAAGTTTAAACTATATTCAAAATGGTTTACAAAGTTTAGAAACTGTTTGACAAGTTTTAGAATAGAAATCATTTTAAAGAAAAATCAATTTTCAAATATAACATAGGCATGTCGACATCCCTATACCCCCCATGTCAACATGGTAGCCGTAGATTTCAAATTTCAAATTTTCAAAAGAAGTGTCTATTCGTCATAACCTTTCGTGAATGGACATGACCATTGTTCTCCTATATATACCAGTTGTTTTCAATGAATTTTAAGTTAGTTTTTCTTCATTTCTTCACTCCTTCTTCTCCACTCAAATATTCTCTTATATTTCAAATGCTTTAACAAAACTCTGCCGAAATCCTTTGTGAATCAAACTCGATCGTCTCTACTTTGATTCTCTACCACTTTCTCTCAAATATCTCAGTGCTATTCAGAGTTATAGGATCATTTGTAATCAAAGATCGAAAGATCGAAGTGTATCAAGTCTCTCTCTATCAAAGTGTGATTGGAAACGGTGTAATTGTGGCCCGTAAATCAATTGGGTGTGATTGTAGCCCGTAAATCAATTAGGTGATCTTGTAGCCTGGTTAAATCAAGAGAGTTTGCCCTGGACTCGAAGACAGGATGGTGTATCTCATGGCCTTGAAATCGAGGTTGTAATATCGACATTATATTTGAAAAGAATTCTGCACAAGAAATTGTATGGGACTGGATGTAGGGTAACTCCGAACCGGTATAAAATTCTGGTATGTTCTTTCCTTTACTACTTTTATTTACTATTTGCATCTATGTCTGATTCTGTGATTATCTCTGTGTTTGTTAATTGCATCTGTTTGGGTTTAATTTGAAAATTTTCAAAAAGATTCATAAAATTAATTAAACACTATTCACCCCCTTCTAGTGTTAATTCTGCCTTAAGATCCGTAATTCGCATTTCCTACATTTGGTACCAGAGCAAAATACTATCTCACTATCAACAACTGAAGCAGAATATATCTTTGCTGCTTTAGCTTGTTCTCAAGTTATCTATATGCAATAGACCCTAAAGGATTTTGGATTAAATATTTCAAAGTAACCAATTGTCAAGGACTCTCGTTAGATTATTATTATATTAATGTTTTTATATTTTGTGTACTTGTATATATTTGTGTCTATGTTTCATATATATGTGTAATGTAACATTATATAATAAAATTAGATTTATGTTTCGCTTATTATACTTTGTTATTAGCATTTAGTTCCATAGTATTAGTTTAAGGGGGAGTTATGTAGTTTAGGCTTAGTTTTTGTTGATGACAAAGGGGGAGAATTATAAAATAGGTTAGATAGGCTTAGATTAAGGGGGAGTTAGTAGATTAAAAGGGAGTTGTTGGAATAAGGGGGAGTCGGAGTAGAATCGAAATTTGTTGGAGTAGATGTTGTAAACATAGGTTGTCATCATCAAAAGCGGGGGAGATTGTTAGTTTCTGAGATGATGGTTTTGATGACAACAACCTTAGGACTTGTTATAAAATATAAATACTAATATCTTTGTCTAGATATATATGTATATGCAGGATATATATATATATATAAATATATATATATATATACATATGCAGGTACAGAGAATGAAGACTGTTCAGTATAGAGATTCAATACTGATGAATTCAAGATTGAATAAATCAAGACAGAAGACTCATGAGTATTAAGAGTTCAAGATATCAAGATAAGTAATAGAGTCTAGATTTATGTTAAAACTTAATAATAGCACTAAAATCTTTATTCGGATTTTAATTGTGGAATGGAATCCACCTTCTCGCTTTAATAGTGGGATGGAACCCACGACCTCTTTAGTGGAAGGGAACCCACGACCTTCTCTAGTGGAATGGAATCCACGAATATTCAAAATAATTTATTTTAACTATTTTTCCAAAAACTATCTTTTTAAAAGTCATCTCATCAATTTAAGTATTTTAGCCTTAATTCAAAAACTATTCTTATCATCTTTTAATATTTTGATCTCAAAATCATCTCTTGTTTTTTAAACTATCTCTTGATTTTAATATTTTAGCTTTAAATATCAAAAATATATTTTAAAGAAGTCTATACTTAGTTTTTAATATTACTTTTATATTATAGATTATATATTTTAATATTACTTTCTAAAACTCTTTTATAAGTTGAAACTATATTCAAAAGGGTTTAGAAAGTTTAGAAATTGTTTTGACAAGTTTTAGAATAGAAATCATTTTAAAGCAAAATCAATTTTCAAAAATAACATAGGCATGTCGACATCCCTATACCCCCCATGTCGACATGGTAGCCGTAGATTTCAATTTTCAAAAGAAGTGTCTATTCGTCATAACCTTTCGCGAATGAACATGACCGTTGTTCTCCTATATATACCAGTTGTTTTCAATGAATTTTAGGTTAGTTTTTCTTCATTTCTTCACTCCTTCTTCTCCACTCAAATATTCTCTTATATTTCAAATGCTTTAACAAAACTCTACCGAAATCCTAAGTGAATCAAACTCGATCGTCTCTAGTTTGATTCTCTGCCACTTTCTCTCAATGATCTCAGTGCTCTTTAGAGTTATAGGATCATTTGTAATCAAAGATCAAAAGATCGAAGTGTATCAAGTCTCTCTCTATCAAAGTGTGATCGAAAACAGTGTGATTGTGGCCCGTAAATCAATTGGGTGTGATTGTAGCCCGTAAATCAATTAGGTGATCTTGTAGCTTGGTTAAATCAAGAGAGTTTGCCTTGGACTTGGAGACAGGAGGGTGTATCTCGTGGCCTTGAAATCGAGGTTGTAATATCGACATTATATTTGCAAAGAAATCTGCACAAGAAATTTTGTGAGACTGGATGTAAGGTAACTCCGAACCAGTATAAAATTCTGGTGTGTTCTTTCCTTTACTGCTTTTATTTACTATTTGCATCTGTGTCTGATTCTGTGATTGTCTCCGTGTTTGTGAATTTCATCTGTTTGGATTTAATTTGAAAATTTTCAAAATGATTCATAAAATTAATTAAACACTATTCACTCCTTTCTAGTGTTAATTCTGCCTTAAGATCCGTAACCTGCATTTCCTACATTTGGTACCAGAGCAAAATACTGTCTCACTATCAACAACTGAAGCAGAATAGTCTCTACTGCTTTAGCTTGTTCTCAAGTTATCTATATGCAACAGACCCTAAAGGATTTTGGATTAAATATTTCAAAGCCACCAATTGTCAAGGACTCTCGTTAGATTATTATTATATTAATGTTTTTATATTTTGTGTACTTTTATATATTTGTGTCTATGTTTCATATATATATGTGTGTGTGTGTAATGTAACATCATATATAATAAAAGTAGATTTATGTTTCGCTTATTATACTTTGTTATTAGCATTTACTTCCATAGTATTAGTTTAAGGAGGAGTTATGTAGTTTAGGCTTAGTTTTTGTTGATGACAAAGGGGGAGAATTATAAAATAGGTTAGATAGGCTTAAATTAAGGAGGATTTAGTAGATTAAGGGGGAGTTGTTGGAATAAGGGAGAGTCAGAGTAGAATCAAAATTTGTTGGAGTAGATGTTATAAACATAAGTTGTCATCATAAAAAAAGAGGAGATTGTTAGTTCCCGAGATGATGGTTTTGATGACAACAACCTTAGGACTTGTTATAAAATATAAATACTAATATCTTTGTCTAAATATATATGTATATACAGGATATATATATATATATATATGCAGGTACTGAGAATGAAGATTGTACAGTATAGAGATTCAAGACTGATGAATTCAAGATTGAAGAAATCAAGACTGAAGACTCATGAGTATCAAGAGTTCAAGATATCAAGATAAGTAATAAAGTCTAGATTTATGTTAAAACTTCATAATAGCACTAAAATCTTTATTCGAATTTTAATTGTGGAATGGAATCCACCTTCTCGCTTTAATAGTGGGATGGAACCCACGACCTCTTTAGTGGAATGGAACCCACGACCTTTGCTAGTGGAATGGAATCCACGAAATATTCAAAATAATTTATTTTAACTATTTTTCCAAAAACTATCTTTTTAAAAGTCATCTCTATCAATTTAAATATTTTAGCCTTAATTCAAAAACTATTCTTATCATCTTTTAATATTTTAATCTCAAAATCATCTCTTGTTTTTTAAACTGTCTCTTGATTTTAATATTTTAGCTTTAAATCTCAAAAATATATTTTAAAGAAGTCTATACTTAGTTTTTAATATTACTTTTATATTATAGATTATATATTTTAAGATTACTTTCTAAAACTCTTTTATAAGTTTAAACTATATTCAAAATGGTTTAGAAAATTTAGAAATTGTTTTGACAAGTTTTAGAATAGAAATCATTTTAAAGCAAAATCAATTTTCAAAAATAACATAGGCATGTCGACATCCCTATACCCCCTATGTCGACATGGTAGCCGTAGATTTCAAATTTCAAAATTTCAAAAGAAGTGTCTATTCATCATAACCTTTTACGAATGGACATGACCGTTGTTCTTCTATATAAACCAGTTGTTTTCAACGAATTTTAAGTTAGTTTTTCTTTATTTCTTCACTCCTTATTCTCCACTCAAATATTCTCTTATATTCCAAATGCTTTAACAAAACTCTCCCGAAATCCTAGGTGAATCAAACTCGATCGTCTCTAGTTTGATTCTCTGCCACTCTCTCTCAAAGTTCTAGTGCTATTCAGAGTTATAGGATCATTTGTAATCAAAGATCGAAAGATCGAAGTGTATCGAGTCTCTGTCTATCAAAGTGTGATTGGAAATGGTGTGATTGTGGCCCGTAAATCAATTGGGTGTGATTGTAGCCCGTAAATCAATTAGGTGATCTTGTAGCTTGGTTAAATCAAGAGAGTTTGCCTTGGACTTGGAGACAGGAGGGTGTATCTCGTGGCCTTGAAATCGAGGTTGTAATATCGACATTATATTTGAAAATAAATCTGCAAAAGAAATTGTATGGGACTGGATGTAGGGTAACTCCGAACTACTATAAAATTCCAGTGTGTTCTTTCCTTTACTGCTTTTATTTACTATTTGCATCTGTGTATGATTCTGTGATTGTCTCTGTGTTTGTGAATTGCATCTGTTTGGGTTTAATTTGAAAAGATTTCAAACAGATTTATAGAATTAATTAAACACTATTCACCCCCTCTAGTGTTAATTCTGCCTTAAGATCTGTAATTTGCATTTCCTACAGTTGTTACATTTGGAATTGGAGCTTAGGCTCTACTCGGACCAAGTAGACCAGTTTGAGTTAATCAATCTGGTAGAAAGAGATACATTCACTACAAGAAAAGTGTATTTTTATAACACCAAACGATAACGCTTTATTCTATAGTGTTGTTGTTTGTTTTAATTTGTTTTATTTATACAAGTGATTGGTTAGGTAACACCCAGCTCCCCAGTTATTTTCATTCCCGCTTTCCTAATTATTGATTCCCTCTCAAAAACCTAATCTGATCCAAACTTTCTCTAAAATTAAGTCGCTTTCCCCTCCTTACCCTCTCCATCTTCATCAAATTCTCCTGTAACCCATCCGTCCCCACCTTCATCACTACCTCCTCCTACTTCCCTTCCATCAACGTCATGGAATCCAAGGTCTCCTCCATCGTGCAACTTCGTTGTGCTTGAATCACATTGCTGCAGGTATGTCTTTGATTCGATTTTTATTTCATCTTCGTTGAATTAGGTTGGATATATGGATGACTTGTTTTAGGATCTTAATAGTAGTTGAATTCTGAAAGGTTAAATTATGGATGACTGTATTTCTAATTTTCATGTTCCTGACTTGTTATAGGGTTCGAATCATTTATTTTTTGCCTCCTTCTAATTTGGGGCTTTGTATTTTGAATTCAATTTGAGTTTTAGTTTGAATTTATAGTATTAAAATCTAGGTTTTCTAATTCGATTCTATGATAATCGAATTTTTGTAACTATTTAAAATTCATTTGAAAAATTCATTCTCAATACTAAAAAATTAAAATTCATTTATATAACCACTTGTCAGGATATTTTTTGCATCGTGACTGTTTATATAGAAATGACTACTACCTAGTGGCACACAACGTACTGTAAAATTAAAATCAATAAATCTCATTTTGTTTAGAGAAGTACCAGGTGATACTTTGATAAACAAAGATGGCAAGTTGGTAGGTTCTTAATGAGAGGGTATAGCCTTTTTGTGTGTGAAATTATCGAGAGAGAGGACAAAAAATTGTTATTTGGCCTTTTCAACAAACTACATTTACCATCACTTGAACCTAATATGTGTTTCAAGATGTTCACAGTTTCTATATGTAGCTTAGTATGTCTTGTTTAAACTAAGTTTCTAGTCCAAACTTTTTCATTCGTGGTTTCTCCTTCAGCTAAGAATGGATTTAATATTATAGTGAAAATTATGTTCTTCTTTTACCTTACTGTTAGAAACTGTAAGAATAAGTGGATAATAAATCAAGGTTGGTTTGTGCACACATTAAACAACTCTAAACTTGAATAATGCCAAGTGATGGACGGATAGTGATCCAAATTTAAAGCATAATCAAGTGTATGCTGCTGTTGTAGAGCGGAGGTAAACATATATTTTCTTAATTGTACAGAAACTTTATTTGTACTTTTGTCCTTAGTATTCCTTGTGTGTTACAATTACATGACAGTATTGCCGTAATTTATATGGTTGAGTGATCAATATAAGCTTTAAACATATCTTCCTTGATATACCTTTATTTAAATGGTTTTTTTGGTTGCTATAGGACTAATTTTTAATAATATTTGCTTGTATGTGTGTTGTTCCACAACCAAGCATGGCACTGTAGAAGACAGTAACTTCCAACGCCAAAGCTAATCAGATTTTGCTAATCTTTCCTGGTAATTTCAAAATCTTATAAGCATGTAATTTAATTTGTAATAGCATATAATTTCCTGTTTGTCGAGAAATCCAGGAACCTTAAAGTTTCCAAAATTCATATTGCTAGATTTAACCAAACTATTAATTAGTCTAAATATGCAATGGATAAGTGCAATGGTAGAATAATGAGATATATTAATAACTGATGTAATAAAGCATTAAATATAATCACTTTTATGTTTCATTTAATCACCATTTCCCTTTTCAAATTTACAATGCATGAAATAATTGTTTTTTCTTATCATAATAAAACCTATGTTGTTGTAAAATTTATTGTTATGTAGAATTTGCTTGACATTAGTACTATGATATAGTACACCACTTATTACCATACATTGGTATATGTATTATTTAGCAAAAATTTATCGCTCTATTAATTTACATGAACTTCACTTTTTTAGTATTTTAATATCCCTCCATCTTGATTCCATGTAACGAGTTTCATTGACTTAATCCACACTTGAAATAAAATGTATTTGCGTCCACATTATGTATAATATTTATCCTCATCCACTTATCATAAATATTTGATTCTACTAAAGAACTATGATAATACTTCAAGTCCCTTTCAACTGCATCCAACATGAACACGGTGGATGCTCCTATAGTGCGGTGAAGCCGTACAATTGTTGCACCACTTGTGTTAATACGTACGTAGCCATATCCTTCAAATTGCCATACTCCCAGTGAATAGTCATATCCCTACAATTCATATAAATTATTTTATAATAACAACAATAATCAAAATTAACTTTGTTTTTAACAATAACAATAACAATAATAAATTAACTGTAAGTTTTACAAAAATTATCTAAATTTATAATAATAATAATAGTAGTAGTAAAAACAATAACAATAACAATAACAATAATAATAACAATAACAAATTATAAAATATTAATCAAACTAAGTTTTATAAAAATTAACTAAATTTATATAATAATAATAATAATAATAATAATAATAAATTAACCACTGTGACGCCCCACCTCTATACCCACTGTGACGCCCCACCTCTATGCTCATAATAACAAAGAGTATTAAAAGGAATACCGTCTATTATTACGAAGAATAAGGCTGGATAGGAGCGACCATCCGTAATTGGCCTTACACTAATATTGGTTATCTCGATAGGAGTGGCATATACTTTTTATTTTTCATCTATTAATTATTTACTCCCATCGACATATCCAATTATCAGTATAAAACAAACTACGATAGTTCATAATAGTTTAGGACATTAGATATAACAATAACACAGATAATATAATTGCGTAACACAGATAAAAACAAATGTCTCATATATATATAACTGATGTCAGTTAATACATAGTTGACACAATACATACGATACAACTACAACTGTCGACTCTAGAAGTTATATATACACGTACATTATCGACTAATATACATGAATACATATCGTTCTATACAATGATACGACTACTACAAAAGGACAATGACAACTTCAGAAGATGCGAAAAGTCTTCAAATCCCGAACAGCAACTCAAAGAAGAAAATCTACAACCTGAAATAACTCGGGTCTGACCCGAGTATTACATTCAAAAGAAAATAATACCCAGGTCAGTCTAATTCAAACCAGTTTATTAGTGCATATAGGCAGTAATAATTTAAATAGACGACAGTCACAATAATTCCCGTCTATCTGATTCTTTAAACAAAGAAACCGGATAACGGTCACATAACACTTAACAGTGTTTAACAAAAATCAGCAGATTTAAATCAATTTAAAGCCATTGAAATTGTCACTTTAAAACCATCAGAGTTCGATTGGCTGCCGTACACGCACGCGTGTACGGCCTCGCCAGTACAGCATAAAAGATCAATGCATTACGCCGCAAAGAAATATCAATTCAAAACTGTCGATTTGGGTGGCTGCAGTGCACACGCACATACATGTGCACTGCCTCGCCAACTCGAGTGAATACTAACAGCAATCGAAGCTACAGAGGTCAAGTCAGTAAACTGCAAGTATCAAAGAGGCAAGAAACAGTTCAATACCCAAGCAAACTCAAGAACAAGTTTCCAAATAACTCATCTCTGCACATTTCATCAAGTGCAAAAGTTTTATAAAAATGAACTGCAGCCTCGCTTTGGATTCAAGGGCAAACTGCAACAATAACTGCAGCCACCATATGGAAGCTTGGGTGAAGGCAACAAAAATAACAAGGATGAATGAAACTGATCAAACGAACAGTGTACAAGAAGGCCACACAGTGAACTGGCCAAGACAGTGATCGCGCAAACCAAATAGCAACCGGACATAGTGATATCAAAGAACTCAACAGCAATAACAAATGAAACCCAAAGCTACCCAGACACAAGTGCAATCACAAAATGTACAAATCAGATCAACAACTTGCTACTGCTGTAAATAAATTGAGACAACTGAAAAGTCTGGGCAACAAGTAGATGCCACCATAACTCAAGACCATCAAAGAGACAACATAGAAGCAACTGAAAACAGTGCAACATACAGTGATGAAGTGGGGATGAAGTAAGAGCTCAAGTGAATCAAGTTCAGATATGCAACTCAATAAAGCAACACTGGAATATGCAGTACAACAGTGTACTCAACTCAAGACTAAGACCAACATATCAATTCCAGATTTGGTCAGAGAGTCCACAGTATAAATGCAGTGACACTTAACCTATAGGCATATGTGACAGTGCAACATAGTAGCCAAGGCCGAAGTAGGGAGAAAACCAACCAAGAAGATAATAGGTTCACATCAAAACAATGCCAAATGAACATAAGGCAATTTAACAACTACAATGCAGATTGCATCAAACCAGAGAACATCAAAACAAGATGGTCATAATGCAGATTGCAAGATAGTCTAGACTCAACATGAGCACCAACCTGACACAATGTCAAACAGTGCTAACCCAAATGAATGGAGACAACAGAGACTTGAGACCAGCAATGCTACTGGATGAACAAACATAGCCATAGTAATCAAGTACAAGACCCGAGCTCACCACAGCAAAATGTTAATCCAGGACAAGGAGATAACACATATGTGCTACATGAATGCATATGCAAGCGATCAGGTACAACAGCTCTAGTAAGTATATCAATATCATCACCGAAATAAATGATCAAAGTCAGGCGAAGTCAAGACAGTGAAGGATTTCAAGTGAAGTGCTTAAATTTATAGTAAAGTTTAAAAGAGAATATCGCAACTAAGTCAACTCAATCAAAGATGAAGTCCTGCAACTACTCACAAACTACAAATGCCAAGAGGTAAAAGCCGAAGTCAGTGTTACAGGGATGAACACAAATGCAGACTCACGTTTATATGAAGTGAATAGGATACAACCATCAACACGAACAAAAGATCATCACAATGCAAACTCCAGTGTGAAGACAACAGAAGTGATGTCAGAAGTCATACAGCTCAAACTACCCAAATATCACAAATTCATGTCCAACATGATCAAGTACGACTCCAGAAATAAACAGTGAAGTGCAACAGAGGAGAGTCCAGAGAAATACAGGGATATGCCAAGCACCCAGACCAGCAACAAAATGAACAAACTCCGCATTTAAATTCAAGAATATATACATACACACATCATATGCATATATATGCACATATATAGTCTTGAATAAACAGGTCAAAATGAATACAAACTTCAAGTGACAGTGGTAACTATACAAGTGAAAGCAACAGTGAAGAACACTATCAAGTCGAATGCAACAGGGAAACAAAGGCACCAGTAAACAAAACGTCAAGTTCGAATCACGACGACAATTCGACTGCCGAGCATAGTACTGAACGGTGGATAAACAAATTCGAAGACAACATTCTCAGAAGCCAACTAGGTCAGAAATCAAAACCCAAGCATCAAATAGAAACATACGTTCAAGAGAATAAACTGCCCATTCCAACCAATATATGCGACGAAGATAAAGGGATTCAAACCCTAATAAAACAACTTAAAACCCAAATCACGAAACTGAGCAGTTGAATTAGATGTGAGCGGAAGACCACTCACCTTTGCCACGAATTGGACGCGAGCGAGGCGAAGGAAGTCGGAGCCTTTAATTCGCCAGAGGATCGAGATCGCCGAAAGCCTTAGTCCCAGTCGAGGCAAGTGTCGAAGAAGCCGAAGCTCAAGTTCATCAGAGAGTCATCGCCGAAAGCCCTGGTTGTTCAGAAACGAGCGAAGCCGAAGCCCTAATTTTTGTGGAGGAGAACGAACGAGAGAATCGTGGCTGCCATTTATTTTCTCGTTTAATTTTGTCTTAGGGTTTCGAATGAGAAAAATGAAGGGAGGAACATGGGTTTTAGCCTTAGAAAATTTTCACGGCAACAAAAGAACAAGGCCAAGCTTTTCTTTAAAGCCCAATCCTTTATTAAAGAATTTTACAACTAAAAAGAATTTCCATACGATCAAATTTCCCGATAGAAATTTGTTATCAATTTCAATCGTCTAGTGACGATAACAATCTTTTACAAAAAAAAGGGTTCCGACTCGATTAAAATCTACACTAGCGATTAACAATGATTTAATCGTCATTTATAAACTGACGCGACAAACCGGGTTGTTACAGACTCCCCTCCTTAAAGAAATTGCGTCCACGCAATCATAGGGAATAAATGGGAAAAATGTAACAACCAAAAGAGCATGGCAATGTCGAATGTATAAGCAAAGCAAGTGCCAGCGGGGAAGTATGAGATAAGAATCAAGAGGTTCGACTGCTTCAAATCAAAAGAATCAACATCGTGGGAATCAGGGATCAAAATCAGACGACTAACAAGAGCAAGAACAATCGAGTTCCAGCACTAAAAGAGAAGGAAAACGGAGCAGAAATCCCCTATAGAGCACGAATTGAATGTGAGTAAATCAAATTACTCACCTGAATCGCCAGAGAAAAAGACAAAGCTCACATCTCAAAAATCGCAAATATTCAATCATTAAAAACGATAATCAAATTTCTCAAATCAACAAATATTCGATTATCACAAGCGATAATCAAATTTAAAATTCAACAAATATTCGATTATCAAAAACAATAATCAAATTTCTCAAATCAACAAATATTCGATTATCAAAAACAATAATCAAATCTCAAATCAGCAATTATTTAATTATCAAAAGCGATAATTAAATCTCAAATCAACAAATATTTAATTATCTAACAGCGATAATTAATAACAACAAATATCTGATTATCAAAAACGATAATCAGAACTCATATCAACAAATATCTAATTATCACAAGCGATAAATAGAAACAACAAATATCTAATTATCAAAAGCGATAATTAATAACAACAAATATCCGATTATCAAAAACGATAATCAGAACTCATATCAACAAATATCTAATTATCACAAGCGATAATTAGAAACAACAAATATCTGATTATCAAAAACGATAATCAGAACTCATATCAACAAATATCTAATTATCATAAGCGATAATTAGAAACAACAAATATCTGATTATCAAAAACGATAATCAGAACTCATATCAACAAATATCTAATTATCACAAGCGATAATTAGAAACAACAAATATCTGATTCTCAAAAACGATAATCAGAACTCATATCAACAAATATCTAATTATCACAAGCGATAATTAGAAACAACAAATATCTGATTCTCAAAAACGATAATCAGAACTCATATCAACAAATATCTAATTATCACAAGCGATAATTAGAAACAACAAATATCTGATTATCAAAAACGATAATCAGAACTCATATCAACAAATATCCAATTACCTGCAGATAATTGGAAGCAACAAATATCTAGAAATCAATTAAGAAGACTAGAAAATCAACATAAAAGCTTGGATCGATCCCATCAGATGGCGAGTTTTTAATTCGCCGCACGTGCATCTCAGAGTGGCCGAAGCCTACCAAGTACTCAACATAATTTTGGCGCCCATCAGATTGACCCGGAGGTCCGCAGAGTGACCCGAAGGTCTAGTACTGGTATTTGACCCGAAGGTCCGCAGAGTGGCCCGAAAGCCCAACAAATGACCCGAAGGTCCAACAAATGACCCGAAGGTCCTCATAGTGGCTCGAAAGCATACGAAAGCATCAAAATGTTTCAATTAACGAGTCCGGAATTAACCAAAATAGCAAACGCACATGTCCCATAACCACGAGTTTTACTAAATTGTTTAATTCTCTTCATCGTTTCCTTGAAAGTGTAAAATCATCAAAACGACAGATATTTCAATTAACGAGTCCGGAATTAACCGAAATAGTAAAAGTGTGGTTCCATACTCCGCACTTTTGCTAAATCGTTTAAATCGCTTCATCGTTTCCTTGAAAGTGCAAAATTGTGTATTTTGTAAAAATACACTTTACATTCTCAAACGGACAAGTCCGGAATTAAGCGAATCAGTAAAAGAAAGGGGTCATAGTCCTCGATTTTGCTGAAACGTTTAAATCGCTTCCTCATTCTTTTGAAATCGCAAATTGTAATTTTTTTTTTTTGTAAACGATTTTATTTATTTTGTAAAAATAACAATTCGCATTCTCAACTGAACAAGTCCGGAGTTAAGCGAAACAGTAAAAGAAAGGGGTCATAATCCTCGATTTTGCTGAATCGTTTAAGTCGCTTTCTCATTCTTTTGAAAACGCAAACTGCTAAAATTTTATAAAACAATTTTCATTTTAAAACGCTTTTCCAATCACGTGATTAAAACAGCAAATCAGTAACAATTTCGATAAGGAAATTGTACTTCTCAAAATACCGTAAAAACGGTTACAAATCAGTATCGCGGAATATCCGCTTGAAAATCCACTTTTAAAATTTGGCGGTTACTGAAGCCAAAGCGACAGTAGTTTTAAAACATCAAAATCACATCAAAACAATCTACATCAAAATGTAATGTCAGTGAATTTTCATTCATCAAATGCCCCAAAACACCGTACTTCAAAATATAGCATTGGTGTAAAATTCCGTTGTAAAAATAACGGCAACAAAATACGTTTCATAACCAAGCATCGGTTCAACGTAAAATAAATGCAATAACGTGAAATTTAAATTTTTGCACGTACTACAAAATGAACAAAGAATCATTCAAATGTATCTTCAATGAAGATAATTTAAAACAGCAAAAATCTAATCAATAAATGATTAGTACAAAAGAAAGTCAGCGGAAATTTCAACAAAAATCACATATCTGCAATTTCTTCGAATCCTCAATTCGGATTCGAAGTTCTCAAAGAAACAAAATAATTACAGCTATGTAAACAACAAACGAAATTCATATCAATTTCGTATTTTGATTTTTAAATCAAAAAGATTATCAGTTGTACTCAGCGAAGACAGTTTCACTGTTTCCGCTGCGCACTCTGATAAACAGAACACAATTCAATCAAATCAACAAAACACAGTTTCACTTTTATTTTTAAATAAAGGTATTTAAAAATTTCATCAAAATTTCAAAACTTTAGTTTTGACTCAAATTACAGATAAAACATCGACCAATAGTTGTAACATATGTTCCATCCAAGTTATGTTTTATATTATGTCCATAAAACCCATGCTCTGATACCAACTGTGACGCCCCACCTCTATGCTCATAATAACAAAGAGTATTAAAAGGAATACTGTCTATTATTACGAAGAATAAGGCTGGATAGGAGCGACCATCCGTAATTGGCCTTACACTAATATTGGTTATCTCGATAGGAGTGGCATATACTTTTTATTTTTCATCTATTAATTATTTACTCCCATCGACATATCCAATTATCAGTATAAAACAAACTACGATAGTTCATAATAGTTTAGGACATTAGATATAACAATAACACAGATAATATAATTGCGGAACACAGATAAAAACAAAAGTCTCATATATATATAACTGATGTCAGTTAATACATAGTTGACACAATACATACGATACAACTACAACTGTCGACTCTAGAAGTTATATATACACGTACATTATCGACTAATATACATGAATACATATCGTTCTATACAATGATACGACTACTACAAAAGGACAATGAAAACTTCAGAAGATGCGAAAAGTCTTCAAATCCCGAACAGCAACTCAAAGAAGAAAATCTACAACCTGAAATAACTCGGGTCTGACCCGAGTATTACATTCAAAAGAAAATAATACCCAGGTCAGTCTAATTCAAACCAGTTTATTAGTGCATATAGGCAGTAATAATTTAAATAGACGACAGTCACAATAATTCCCGTCTATCCGATTCTTTAAACAAAGAAACCGGATAACGGTCACATAACACTTAACAGTGTTTAACAAAAATCACAGATTTAAATCAATTTAAAGCCATTGAAATTGTCACTTTAAAACCATCAGAGTTCGATTGGCTGCCGTACACGCACGCGTGTACGGCCTCGCCAGTACAGCATAAAAGATCAATGCATTACGCCGCAAAGAAATATCAATTCAAAACTGTCGATTTGGGTGGCTGCAGTGCACACGCACATACATGTGCACTGCCTCGCCAACTCGAGTGAATACTAACAGCAATCGAAGCTACAGAGGTCAAGTCAGTAAACTGCAAGTATCAAAGAGGCAAGAAACAGTTCAATACCCAAGCAAACTCAAGAACAAGTTTCCAAACAACTCATCTCTGCACATTTCATCAAGTGCAAAAGTTTTATAAAAATGAACTGCAGCCTCGCTTTGGATTCAAGGGCAAACTGCAACAATAACTGCAGCCACCATATGGAAGCTTGGGTGAAGGCAACAAAAATAACAAGGATGAATGAAACTGATCAAACGAACAGTGTACAAGAAGGCCACACAGTGAACTGGCCAAGACAGTGATCGCGCAAACCAAATAGCAACCGGACATAGTGATATCAAAGAACTCAACAGCAATAACAAATGAAACCCAAAGCTACCCAGACACAAGTGCAATCACAAAATGTACAAATCAGATCAACAACTTGCTACTGCTGTAAATAAATTGAGACAACTGAAAAGTCTGGGCAACAAGTAGATGCCACCATAACTCAAGACCATCAAAGAGACAACATAGAAGCAACTGAAAACAGTGCAACATACAGTGATGAAGTGGGGATGAAGTAAGAGCTCAAGTGAATCAAGTTCAGATATGCAACTCAATAAAGCAACACTGGAATATGCAGTACAACAGTGTACTCAACTCAAGACTAAGACCAACATATCAATTCCAGATTTGGTCAGAGAGTCCACAGTATAAATGCAGTGACACTTAACCTATAGTCATATGTGACAGTGCAACATAGTAGCCAAGGCCGAAGTAGGGAGAAAACCAACCAAGAAGATAATAGGTTCACATCAAAACAATGCCAAATGAACATAAGGCAATTTAACAACTACAATGCAGATTGCATCAAACCAGAGAACATCAAAACAAGATGGTCATAATGCAGATTGCAAGATAGTCTAGACTCAACATGAGCACCAACCTGACACAATGTCAAACAGTGCTAACCCAAATGAATGGAGACAACAGAGACTTGAGACCAGCAATGCTACTGGATGAACAAACATAGCCATAGTAATCAAGTACAAGACCCGAGCTCACCACAGCAAAATGTTAATCCAGGACAAGGAGATAACACATATGTGCTACATGAATGCATATGCAAGCGATCAGGTACAACAGCTCTAGTAAGTATATCAATATCATCACCGAAATAAATGATCAAAGTCAGGCGAAGTCAAGACAGTGAAGGATTTCAAGTGAAGTGCTTAAATTTATAGTAAAGTTTAAAAGAGAATATCGCAACTAAGTCAACTCAATCAAAGATGAAGTCCTGCAACTACTCACAAACTACAAATGCCAAGAGGTAAAAGCCGAAGTCAGTGTTACAGGGATGAACACAAATGCAGACTCACGTTTATATGAAGTGAATAGGATACAGCCATCAACACGAACAAAAGATCATCACAATGCAAACTCCAGTGTGAAGACAACAGAAGTGATGTCAGAAGTCATACAGCTCAAACTACCCAAATATCACAAATTCATGTCCAACATGATCAAGTACGACTCCAGAAATAAACAGTGAAGTGCAACAGAGGAGAGTCCAGAGAAATACAGGGATATGCCAAGCACCCAGACCAGCAACAAAATGAACAAACTCCGCATTTAAATTCAAGAATATATACATACACACATCATATGCATATATATGCACATATATAGTCTTGAATAAACAGGTCAAAATGAATACAAACTTCAAGTGACAGTGGTAACTATACAAGTGAAAGCAACAGTGAAGAACACTATCAAGTCGAATGCAACAGGGAAACAAAGGCACCAGTAAACAAAACGTGAAGTTCGAATCACGACGACAATTCGACTGCCGAGCATAGTACTGAACGGTGGATAAACAAATTCGAAGACAACATTCTCAAAAGCCAACTAGGTCGGAAATCAAAACCCAAGCATCAAATAGAAACATACGTTCAAGAGAATAAACTGCCCATTCCAACCAATATATGCGACGAAGATAAAGGGATTCAAACCCTAATAAAACAACTTAAAACCCAAATCACGAAACTGAGCAGTTGAATTAGATTCGAGCGGAAGACCACTCACCTTTGCCACGAATTGGACGCGAGCGAGGCGAAGGAAGTCGGAGCCTTTAATTCGCCAGAGGATCGAGATCGCCGAAAGCCTTAGTCCCAGTCGAGGCAAGTGTCGAAGAAGCCGAAGCTCAAGTTCATCAGAGAGTCATCGCCGAAAGCCCTGGTTGTTCAGAGACGAGCGAAGCCGAAGCCCTAATTTTTGTGGAGGAGAACGAACGAGAGAATCGTGGCTGCCATTTATTTTCTCGTTTAATTTTGTCTTAGGGTTTCGAATGAGAAAAATGAAGGGAGGAACACGGGTTTTAGCCTTAGAAAATTTTCACGGCAACAAAAGAACAAGGCCAAGCTTTTCTTTAAAGCCTAATCCTTTATTAAAGAATTTTACAACTAAAAAGAATTTCCATACGATCAAATTTCCCGATAGAAATTTGTTATCAATTTCAATCGTCTAGTGACGATAACAATCTTTTACAAAAAAAAGGGTTCCGACTCGATTAAAATCTACACTAGCGATTAACAATGATTTAATCGTCATTTATAAACTGACGCGACAAACCGGGTTGTTACACCCACGCTAGCCAAGGACACTACGGAGTAATGCCGTCAACTAGCACGGAGAATAAGGCTGTTGAGGAGCGACCATCCGTGTAATTGCTTTGTGCGAGCCTCGATATATCAGATAATATAACTCAAGAGGAAATCCGACACATCGACACAAACTCAAAGCTACCACATGGTGGCTATAATATCTTCGGAAACAGATATGGAAATAAACATAACACAAATCAGTCACAGAAGTTCATATCTCAAAGGCGGAAACAGATATGAATATTACACATAAAAGTGTACATCAGAGTAGTGGTCAAATAAGATCCACAATATCACAAAAGAATAGTTACAAGTGCTAGACAAAAGAATAAGTATACATCATGGAGTCTATATCTCTAACGTATAACAACAAAATGAACTACTATCCTAAGTAGTTAGCCAAAAGTCAGAATATTAATCCTAGACGAGAAGTCAAGCAGAAGCACCTGTAACATCTCGGTCTGACCCGAGTATTATTTAATAAGAAAATAATAAACGGATCAGTCTAACTATAAATATCAGATGAAATGATATAGAATAAGAGATATGACAAAAACGTATCATAACCATAATACCATACTGTGATAAGTACGTAATTGAAAATCAACAAGAGATTAATCAATATCACAAGAATCTTCTCAAAGATAAAATGGGATGTCATACTCTTTATTTCATTCACCAAACCATAAATGTTGACAATTATATCAATGTCAATCACAAAAGTTAATGACACACAAATTCACCAATGCACAAATATTGATAAAACTTACCAATGTAAATCACAAAAGTTGGTGAAACACAAATTCTAGTAATCATCGACAGAAGTCCAGAAATCACAAAATGGGGGGAGGGAGGCCTATCACAAAACGAGAGCATGTAAACTCTCAACACGTGTATCACAAAACGGAACGCTATTCCATGGTTGCTAACCATTAATTTTGAGCCGAAGCTCCATTAAAACGGTCCGAAGACCATGGGTCGCTACCCCACATATTTGAGCCGAAGCTCCACAAGACGAGGTACAGTCCCCCACGCGGACAAAGAGACATCACACATCGCTAGTCTAATTCACAAAAATGATCATCATCGATCATCAAGAAGTGTCAATTATACTAAGCTAGTAAATATATGAGTTTAGCTTCATGTCCCATAACCACTAGCTTAACTTAAATATTTACGAACAGATTGTAGATTTCCACTCGAAAATTGTCACAAGAGATTTTCAATCGAACAAGTCCATAAATTAACCAGCGAAGTAAATGCAAGCGTTTCATACCACTTGTTTTGCTAAGCCGTTTAAATAGATTTTCTCATACGAATGAGGTAAAGGTTTGTATATACTAGTAGATTGGAAAACGGTTTAAGAAACGAGCTTTCTAATAAAATAGTGTTGAAATCGTTTTAATGAAAGAGTTTTGATATTTACTACTAGTATAGAAACCTTTGTATATTTTAAAGTGCCAGATCACAAAAACGATTGTAAAAACCATCAATCACCAATATTGCACATTTGAAGATGTGAAGCAAATCCATAGAAATCGATACCGAATCCATCAAAGTGGATACTCCCAAAAATCCCAAAGAAGAAGTCATCAAAGTCAATAAAAGTGATAACAACTAATCGGATCAACTAAAATCGATAAACAATGGAAATTCAATCAAGGAAAGCCTAAACAGGCAAAAATGCACGTTTCCAAACGTCTGATTTGGGATCCAGACGTCTGGATTTGTTTTCTGGAAATAGTTCAGAAAACCACCCAGACGTCTGGAATAGCAAATCAGACGTCTGAGCCATAGCCAGACGTCTGGTTTTGAATCCAGGCGTCTGGTTTCGTTCTCTGGAAAATTATCCAGAGAACACCCAGACGTCTGAAACCTCAAGTTAGACGTCTGAGACTCATCCAGACGTCTGATCTTGAATTTCAGACGTCTGAAAATAGTTTCTGGCATTTTTTTAATAATCTGCGTGCATACACTTTTCTCTCCAGGTCCAAACCAGACGTCTGGACTTGGTCACCAGACGTCTGGTCACCTGGTCTGGGCAACATTTTGCCTAGGCCAAAGTGGCCAAAACGTAATCGGAAGCGATCGGATGAGCAACGACGACTAAGGATTTACGCCCAGCGACAATCCAGCCTTAAAGGCTCCTCGATACACTCCGAATATCAATGTCCAAATGTCCATAGAAGGATTTTCATAAAATTGGACCAAAACACCAAAATTGAAGAATTCACAAAACCAATTCAAATCACAACAAGTGAACACGAAATAGATGATAGGAATTCATACCTAACAACAAAGATAGTTATAGGCATAGATGTGAGATAAAAATCTCACCTTTTTACACAAAAACAAGGAAGGAGAAGCTTGAAAACAAAGGAGGATCAACCACTCTTCAATCCCAACTCAAGAAGCTTGAATTTAAGCTTAAAAGAGAAACATTTCCTAAATTAGGTTTAGGAATTTTCTGAAATCAAAGTGAGAATGAGTTGGAGAAGAAGGAGATGATACTTACCAATGCTTCTCTTTGAATTTGGAGCAAGAACTTGATTTGCAAATGGAAACTAGGGTTTAGGATTTTAATTCTTTTTCTCTTCCTCCATTATTCTCTTTAGAACTGAAAAGGTAAAGAAATGGGAGTGGATGAAGAGAAGTGTTTCAGTTTGGGGTATTATGTGGACTAGTGGGCTGAACCCAAACCCAAACCCAAAGTGAAAAAGGTCAAAAATTTTAGCTAGCTCCAAACATATCAAAGTTTATACTCAAAAAGGTCGCAAACGTCATTTTGAACTCAATGGGGGTGGTCTCGAGTCCTAATTCGACTGTTTGCAAAATGTAGCTTTTTGGATAAAAATCCGACTAACGACGAAATATTTAAATAAAAATATTTAAATATTCAATCGTAAAATATGCGGGTTGTTACAACTACGTTGGGTGTTCGTTAGATATCAAATTTTATTTATTTCACTAGTGTTTGTTTGGGCCGAATGATAAACAATGAACAAGATTTACCAAGTTCATATAATAATAATAATCAGAATTCATTATGTTTGTAACAATTACAATAATAAATTAACTATAAGTTTTACAAAAATTAACTAAATTTATTATAATAATGACGACGATGATAAATTATGAAATATTAACCAAGTTAACTAAGTTTTGTAAAAATTAACTAAATTCATATAATAGTAATAAACAAAATAAATTAACTAAGATTATAATAACCAACTTCATTAGTTATGTCTTGTAAAAATTAAATAACTTAATAAAAATTAACTAAGTTTATAATAATAATGATAAATGATAATGTATTAACCAATTTAACTAAGTTTTATAATATTTAACTAAATTTATATAATAACATATTAACAATAATAATAAATTAACTAAGTTTATAAAATTTAACTTCATTAATTAAGTTTAATAAGAATTAAAAAAGTTTATAAAATTAACTAAGTTTATAATAATAATAATAAATTAACTAAGTTAATAATGATAACAACAACAACATAAATTATAAAGCATTTAACATTTTTTACATCTAATTCATTTTATAAATTTCTAAATTTTATAAAAAGTAACTATGTTTACAGACGAAGATCAACAAATTTTATAAAAGAGTGGTGCCTTGGCGCATCGGTTAGGTCACCCGCATGGTGATCTGGGCGCTCAGGTTTGAGCCTGGAAACAGCCTCTTCGCAATGCGAGGGAAAAGCTACGTATATTATCAAACTTCTCAGAGCGCGCTATCATGCGGGAGCCTCGTGCACTGGATTGGGGTTTCCACCTAATTAAGCTTTATAAAAAATAACTAAGTTTATATAATAATAATTAACTTAGTTTATAAAAATTAATTAACTTTATAATAATAATAATAATTAACTAATTTTATAAAATTAATTAAGTTTATAATAATAATTCTAACAACGACGACGATGATGATTCTAAGTCGTTACATTTTTTAGAAAACTAGCTCTTGTTTAGAATTTTTGTTCTTTACCTACAAAATTAATGTTGTTTAAAAGTCGTAGTCTTTCTTCTACGAGTTTAGTTGGGGCTATAAATAGGATACCCTGGCTCCTTTAGCTAGAGAAAAAGCTAGGGAAATAAGTTTATAAAGTATAAACCAAGCTAACTAAGTTTAGAGTAGTAATAATAATAACAATAATAATAAAAATAAATAAATTATAAAGTACCAACCAAGTTACTAAGTTTATAACAACAACAACAACAATAATTTAACTACAAGTTTTATAAAAATTAACTAACTTTATAATAATAATAATATTAACAATAATAATAAATTATAAAATATTAACTAAAATTAACTCAATTTTATAAAAATTAACTAAATTTATATAATAATAATAGAATTAACTAAGTTATCAAACATAACAACTAAGTTTATAAAAATTAACTAAATTTATATAATAATAACAACAACTAATGTTTATTAACTAAATAACTAAATTTAGTTAATTTACTTTCCACAAAAATTTGTTTCTGGCGACATTGTTTGGTATCCTTCTCTTTGTGCTTGTTAAAGATGTAGTACGATTCTGAACTGGAACATCTATGGTTGGAAAATATCTGGAAATAGTGAAAACTGACCATCATCCATAGTACTACCATTGTATCATTGCCCATACCACTATTCACATTACCAAGATTTTGATACAGTGGCCATTGCTATGTAAGAAGTACCTACCTTGTACCATAATTCATTTGTTGAAACGGAAAAGCTTGAGTAAACATCATGTTTCTGCGGCATATTGGTACGGTTATACGGCATATGAGCCGCATAATATATTGGGTTTGAATGAAAGTCTACACTGAAACCACTATGCTGACTTTCCTCTTGTGTTGTACCATTGTGTGACAGACCAATCATTAACTCGTGTACATTCTTCTTTCTCATATTTCTTTTAGTTTCTTGTATATGATTGTCTATGAAAATGAATTATAAAGCAATACAGGCCCTTGATTAACTTTTTCCCAGTTTTTTTAATTCGTCTTCAACTGCTAACTCTGCAAATATGTCATTGGTTTGGCTTTCTTCTAACGCGTGGAAAGATACATCTGCAAATGGTTCATCTTCACTTTTACTATCATTATTATTACTTGAACCAATTATTGAGGCATCACCAAATAAATCATTAAGTATAGAAGCAGATGAGGTAACATTAATGGTTTTCTGAGCAACATGATTAGGCTGTGTAACATTTGTTGCATAGTCTTCTATTCCTCCAGTATTAAATAATTCGGGGATTTGCACAGTTGTATAGTTTTTGCATTAGATTGTTCTTCCTGAAATCCTATATGGATTTTGTTCTCCATTAAAAAGCTTAAATGTTGGCCTCTTCATTCAGAGAAACGGTATTAAATGCAATTATCATCTCCAATAACCTCTTTTCTCTACTCTTAGTTGTGACATGAGCCGAGCTAGTATCCTCGCTGTTTACAGCACTTTCCACAATAGTTCTCAAACCCTGGCCTCGTATATCTAAGCCTATATTACCTGAAGACCCGACCAAATAATTTTCATTATGGTACTCGTTTCTTTCATATCTATCTCCGTTACTTATTTCTATAGTTAATGATTTTTAAGTGTTCGGGCTCATATAATCTTCCAATATTATCAGTTTCCCTAAAAGAACTAGCGGTAGTAATAGTGTTCAATCCAATATCCATCGCTTCACAACAAAGAAAAATTCTTTTCTTTAGATTTTATATTTTTGAATACTTGATTTCCCCATGGCATATTTTATCAATCCATGGAGGCTGATCAATTTGGTTAATTAAAAAGGTGTAAAGTTTTTTGGATGTCTTCAAAAGGAAATGAAAAGGTATGGTTTTATTTACTCCTTCCTCTTATATCTGTTATATTTTGTAAATTACAGTGCTCAACTAGGTTTAGCTTAACTTTTTGAGAAGTTACCCTTCACAGTTGGCGTTAATGTATCAGCTAAGTAAATCACAGTTTTACTTTACCCTTATGAATTTTAAGCTAAGCCGAGTGAGTATAAATTTTGTGTCAGTATGATAAATGTTTCATCATGCTAGCTGGCTAGGACAGAGCATATTTAATCATGACTATTTAAGTTATGATTCATGTTTAGTTACATAGGTTTGTGTTCTTATGGGTTGCAATGTTCTTATGAGCAGGACTATTCATGGGTGAACAAGAGATGACATTTTCATTTATGGATAATCTAGAGAGGTTAGTGACATATCATTGTAAACGTAATGATCACTCAATTTTTTAGAACGGAGTTGTTCTAAATTAACATTTAACATGTTAGGTTTCAGGGCATACCAAGTTATACAAAAACATCACTACTGATTTACAGATGGCTGTAGAGGAAGCAATTTTAGCTGATAGTGGTGTTGTAGGTACTCCAGTTGATGAAACCGACATGAAAGAGAACCGGAAAGCCTCTGATTCGAACCATGATTTAGAAATCCAATCTCAAGAAAGCCAGGCAAGTGATGCAAATTTAAAGTTTGTATTTCTGTAATGTTGTTTGGTGTGCCTTGAAATTTGTTTAAATATTTCAAATTTACCTTCAGAAACTCAAACTTGATAATGAGCCATCCTTTTTCTCACGAAAGTCTAGCTACATTTACTCTTGGATTTGATGTAGCTGATATTGCTAATGGATGTAATGAGGCTACTTTAATCACGGGTAGACATGGAGAAAAAAAATTGGTATGAAATATTTTGAAGCGCTATTGCTAAGGTTATTGGTGGAGTGGAGAAGAAAATCAGGGTATGTTTTTTTCCTGATAACCGTTCATAAGTAAAATAAGTAATTAGCAGATTATCCAATATATTAATAATATTTAATCTCTCTTGCCGAAGAAAAACCTCAAGAAGGTTTAGCATTCTCAGTATACATGTTCATAAGAAATTAATCGAACTAAAAGCACCTTAAAAGCTTTCACATACTTTTTTTATTTACAGGTACACACTCTCTTTCTTGGACATCGGATCTACACTTATGGACTTTTCTATGCAACAAGGTACAAACTTTATTTTATAATTCTTTTATAATTTATAATCTATCGTTGTAAGTCATTACTGAGATTATTTGTAGTGGAATGAGTAGCACACTAATAACTGTCCAAATAGATACATCCATTGTCAATGCATGCACTGTTATTAATGCATGAGTAGATAGAATTTGTATTGTAACACGGAAATATATCCCTGTCAATACAAATATAGGTAATTATCCATCATCTATAAAGACATCCTGCTCTAGGTTGGTGGCCAATACTCTGGTCCTAATTTTCTCTGTATATATAGCTAAGGGGTGCATGAAATAGGAACATGGCATAATCCGGTTGTCCTCAGTTCATTATTTTTCGTTTCTCCTTTATGTTTCCTCTCTAAGTTATGAGCTAAGGTCCTACATTTATTTGTGTAGTGAAAAGTTGACAAAATATCCCACATAAATTGCATTATTAGTCGCATGTAAATTGTAGAATATGTAGTCTTCTTATATGAGTTTGCGGATTCGAGACAAGGTACTCAGTAGTACATGATACCTCGTATTTGTTCTGGTTTAGTCTTAATTTTTTTCCATTTCTTTTTCCAGTGTATTTTTATTTTGAAGATATCCTGAATAATGCTGTGTTATTATACTTCAGGCTAGAAAATTCATCACCCTTATAGATGAGCTATACAATCACCATTGTTGTCTTGTTTGTTTAGCATCTTCCTCAATTGATGATCTTTTTCAAGGAACTAAAGAGGTAACACTTTTTTATTTAAAGAGGTAATATAAGTAAATTCTTTATGGTGTCAAATGAATTATTTTAAATCCGAATTACTCTTTTTGATTGATGGAGCTAAATGAAAATAATTTTGCTTTCATCCAGTTTTCATTTTGAAACCGGGACAGAGGATAACAGACTTAGAGTGAATTACGTGTCGGGGGTTAGTTGCTAGCGGTTGTTTGATAAATAATATTATGAAATATAATATAAAAATAGGAACTTAGTGTAACAGCTTTGGGAATGCTCTTATAATACCAAGATTGATCTAGACTAAACCAGAAATTGTACCTACTTGCTGCTGATTTGACAAATTGCTAGCTAAAAAATCGATTAAGTAACTATGTTACTTGGACTATGAAAAAATAGAACTAATTCTCGGTTATTGCTGCAAGTCTTAAGCTTGCAGTTGCAAGCAAGCATGCAACTACAAGTTGCTTGCAAGTTGCAAGTTGAAAGTTGCATGTTGCAAGCAAGCTTGCAACTCCAAGTTTCTTGTTTGTAGTGGCAAGCAAGCTTTCAACTACCGGTCATGTTATCACTTCTAGACTATGTTTATGTAGTATGTAGGAACTTGAATTTGCAAAAAGCAAGGCTTAAAAAGTATTTATGAACTTGATGTAGGCTACCGCTCTTTGGCTGGCAAGGTCTGTAATAGAATTAACCATATAGTACCATAATACCAGAAAGATTTTAGGTATCAAACTAATTCCTTAAACTAAGATCAATCGTAATAAATTATAAAATATTAACCAAGTTAACTAAGTGTATAAAAATTAACTAAATATATATAATAATAGTCAAAATCAAAATAAGTTAACCGAGATTATAAAAATTGTAATGATCCTGACTCGGCCTTCGAAAATCGGCACCCGTACTTCACTTGTACTCGTATGCCGTAGATTCAAACGTCGAATCTGGCTCGCCGGAGCTTATAACACAGTAAGTATAACAACACAGCGGAAGAACGAAATGAATGATATCATATACATCACAAATGATACAATATCCAGAATATGATATACAACAATGATATCTATATGATACAAGAATATCAGAGACAAATAATGTTACAGCGGAAACAACATAAGTGATAACTCCAAATGATCTTTAAAAGAGAATGAGTCCAACAACTCCAACATCAGCTCGAACCACCATCACATTGCACCAAGATAAGCAAGGTCGGTCGTCAGGACAAACTCCAAAAACTGAACTAGCTCCAACTAATCTACTAAACCTGATTATCTAAAAACCCAACTCTAGACTGCCCGTGTGGAAAATTGTGGGCACCCAGAGTTTAGAAAGGGAACAATAAACTGCGAGTCGGTCATGGGACTGGTATGAGTAAACAAAAACAGTTGGTTTTGAAAAACAAAGTGAAATTGGAATTCGCAATGCTTTTTAGAAAATGAAACTACCATAAGACCTCCCGCCACACACACAATGCAAACGCAGAATTGGTGGAGATTTCTTCTTATGATAGTCAAACATGTTTGATACAAGAAAATCTCTTTTGATATTATTATTAGTGCATAGTGTACAAAATCATTTCGAAAATACAATATTAATCTTAGCCAGCATAGGTACCATTATATTTATGCCTGCTATAGCTGCCGCCTGAGGTGACAGGTTATACAAATTGCAATCGTAAAGGGCTCGTATTGTTTCTTTGGATTTCCAACGAATGGTCAGGGAACTTCCTATGCCACATGGGTACGCCTGTGGAGGGACGTCCCGAGAACTAACTAGCTCTCTGCCAACACAAGGCTGGGTTACCTCTTACTAGGTAACTACTACACGAGTATGCCACCCCCCAGTCGTTTGCGACCTTTATCCGAGGGCTCTCGATTACAAAGCAACAATCACACAGTAAATGAGATTGGAGCAACCACACAGGTAAAATATCTGGGCTCCATACCATGATACCACCTTTTTCCAAAAGGAAATGACATACCCTAAAGGGTGCGACCCTCATAACCTTGCCGCATCTTCCTGTTTCGACCATTTCCGGTTTATGAGGCTCGATGTCTACGCTTTTTCACAAAGCCATGCTTTGATCAACAAATGATCAGCAACACACAGCAACACTTAGCATGCCACACTACCAAATTGGGAGTATATCACTGATAACCTTCAACTACATAACCTCTGAGCTCGTACGTCTCAGAGAAGGGTGTTAAGCTAAGAGAATAAATTCTCCGCCACCAAACAGAAATGTATTTGAAAGAAATATGCTTTATATCTCAAAGTGTAGTGTCAGACATATGACCATACAAGTCTTTTCCGGGTTCGAACAGAACCGAAGGCACTTCCAAAGAAGCCCTTGCAATCCGGGTATTCACAATCCCGATCGGACTCCCCATCACAAATGGAGTCTCTATACCGTAGCTACTCAGTGCAGAGACAATCGATAGGTTATCCTATCGTTCTCGCGAACACCCGATCTTCAACACTGGTATTCAAATGCTATCCATTTACGTCGTATCACTATTCGGAATGGGTTATATGACACAAAGTCCTCTCCCGGCTAAACCGAATAATGAGCGTAATATTTTAAAACATATGGATACTTGGATTTCAGTTAAGTCACAACTTATTACCCAAAACTTCTCTTTCAAATGGTTTAAACAAATTACTATTTTAATCTTTTACACAAAAAGATTCATCTCACAAAGTTCACCCAGTTTCACAAAGATCTATTCCTATATTTTCAAATCGATTTCCATTTCCATTGGATTAACTCATTAAATCTTTAAATCAAAGATTTAACTTATAGCTTTCAAAACACGTTTCCAAAGATTTATTCGTAACTTGGAAAACCATTTTCCATTTAAAACTTGAAATTCCTTTAATTTAAATTGGAATTTCATTTCTTATATAAAAGCTTTTATCATTTGAAAACAAACAGTTTTATTTCGGAAAAATCCGATCTCATTTATACAAGTTAAAATCTTTGGGTTAATTCAAATTCCCAAACAATACTTTAAAAAATGGTTAAAAACCCATATAAACTTGTATGCCCTTTTTACATCATAATTTCTCAACATAGAATTCAATTTCAAATTTTGAATGCAAATTTAAATCAAATTTCAAAACTAAATCAAGTTATTCAAAAATAACTTTAATCTTTGAAATCCCTTTTCAGAAGATTTCCACTTTAAATCCGATCTATTTTCAAAACCATTTGGATTCAAAAATTCAATTTTAAAACTATTTCAAAGATCTGTGACTTAACCAACTTCCACATGAAATCCATATTTGTGTGTGTATGGTGTAGTCCAGGGGTTTAACACAATAGTGCAACATCATTCAATCATCATAGATTCAAACACAGAAATATATTTGATAAGCGGTATAAACTATAACGCTTATCGTTATTCACAGATCCACAGATAAATCACAGATAAAATAGATTACATTCATCACAGCTTGAATTAAAACAATTCATATCACACAGCATCACATAGTAGGGATATCGAACAATTCACAGCATTCAATAGAATACAGTCATTCATAAGTGAAACCAATTAAGATATCTAATTAATCTAAACCAGATCATTTGCCTATGGATAATTCCTAGTCAGGGTTAATTAATAATTAATTAATTACAAACATTTAATTAATTATTCTTTAATTAATCATTAATTACCCTTTAATTAATAATCATTTCATAACAACTTTAACTAATTAACCTTTAATTAATTATTCTTAAATTAGTTACCCTAATTAATTAACCACATTAATTAATTATTCTTTAAAGTAATAACCCTTAATTATTTACAAAAATGATTATCCCTAATCACAAATTAATTACATTGAGAAATTATCCTTTAATCATTTAATTAATCAATTTTAATCATTTATTTAATTACTTTTAATTAAGTAATTATCTTTAAGTAATTAATTACCTTTAATTACTTATATTAATTAATCTTAATTAATTAATCATTCTTTAATATAATTACACAAAGTAATTATCCCTTAATTACATTAAGAAAAAATCTTTTATTAATTACATTAAGTAATCAATTTCATTAAGTAATTAACCTTTCAATAAATTACATTGAATAATTATTCTTTTAATTACTTCCATTAATTAACTAATACATATAATTATTCAATATTCAAAACAATTTATCTTTAAAACATTGAACTTTTAAAATTTAACTTTGAAACTCGATTGAAATCTTGTTTAATAATCTCACTTTGGAAAATCTAGTTTACAATCTTTTGAAACTTATTTATTTTAAACAAACTTTAAAAAACTTGATTCATTTAAATTTCTAAACTATCATTACCAACACCCGGGACCCAAACAATATTTTCCCAAGCTCAACCAACATAAACCCGAGCTAATACCCGAGTCTCCCCTCCTTCTTATTTTTAAAACTTTTTTTTAATTCAAAATTTAAAACCCTGCTACTTAAGCAAACCCGAGCTACTCACGTTCTACTTCGAGTAAATCAACATCTTCCCCGAGATCGACTTCGAGCACACACCCGAGCAAACCTCTTCTTCCCTAAACAACATCATCACCCAGATACGATCGATACTTGTGCACGTGCACAACGATCCTAGCCATCACCGATCAAAGCTACCATCATCGACATATCTGCGATGATCTCCACTAACTCCAAGAACACCCAGATATCCAAAACACTGACGAATCTTCAATCGAGCTACTCGACGTTCGTTGGAACACAACTTCGATCCATTAAATCGCCTCGCTCCGACTCCACATGCCACCAGAGGCCACACAATTCTGGCCATGGCTGCGTAAGGCTTTCCAGCTTCGAGCGCCACCGGAGCGATCGACTCCGATGCGATGACGAGGCGTCAGCGATTCAAAATTCGACGCTAACTAAAATCTGGGCTAAAACCCTAGATCATCGCCGCCAAACCACCTTCTCCATTAATAAATATAACTACTATTTTTCCGGTGATCTACATCTCCCAATCGACCTTCGACATCAACTACGATGAACCCAGACACGCCAATCATCGGCAATTGACGAAAATGTCTTTTCCGTTCAACTCGCAATCTCTTAACAAATTCGAACTTAAAAATCTTAATACTATTATCAAAATTCATTATTTTCAAAGACGAATCATATTATAAAATCAAAACACGAATTCTAGACAATCGATTTTCTAACTTGATTTTGTTTTCACTGTTCTTCCTTGTTTTTGAAAGAATTACACAATATATTCATTTGAAATTATTTTTAAAAACAGGATCTTTTTTATATTAACAAGTTTCATTTAAAGATCATAGTCTAAATCTTATTGCATGAGGAGTTATGGATTTATGAACAGGTTTTGAAACCTGTAAACTATGAACAGAGAGATGGTTTCTATATACAGGTATATACACTACACATATATAGACATGCAATCATGATTTACATTCATATAACATACATAACATCATAATTTCAGTGATCATCACAAGCATCTGGATATCAAACAAAATTAGCTTTGGAAAAGGTTGTTTACCCACATTGTTTTCCAGAAGAAAGAACAGAGCTTCATTTATGTTGAAACAGGCTTGAAATTTGCAAGCTGAAACCCTTTCTTTTGATCTTTGGTTTGAGTTGAATTTGTATTGTTGTTTTAAGTTGTGTTTTGTTGAAGTTTAAGATGATATTTACTTCAGGTTTACACAGCTTGGAATGGACGAAACTGAAATGAAGAAGTGATACATAAAGGAAGTATACAGGGATATGTTTTGTACAAGGTGATATTATCTATTTTTGTACAATATAGGCACAGATTTTTTCTTTTCTTTTGGAGGCTGATATGAGAGCATTAAATGCTTGTGTCCTTACCACTTTGCATCCTTATCCTTTATATATTTGAATGTACATAGATATTTATATCTTTCTTTCTTTTGTTCATACTTATTTTTATATGTTCACTTGTTTCATATTTAAGTATATATATATTTCTTTCTTCCTTTGCTTTGTCTTATTACTTTATAAACTAAATGAATTTAATATGTTGGTAAAATTTAGCTAATTTGTTTACTTTATATTATATAATCTATCTTATATATATATATCTATTTATAAATTCAAATTATTTTTAAACCATTTACTTAAACTTAAAATTCAAATCCAATGTATATATATATAAATTCAAATCCACTCATATATGCACATATACATATATATTCACATATATATACAAGATTTAAATTCAAATGATTCAACACATATTTTATTTGAATTTGGAGAAACTAAATCAATTTACCAATTAATTTCACAATTTTTATTCAAAAATTAAATTAATTATCAATTTAAACTTAGTTAAAATCTGGGATCGTTACAAAAATTAACTTCATTAATTAAATTTTATAAAAGTTAAGTTAGTTTATAAAAATTAAGTAAGTTTATAATAATAATAATAATATACCTAATGTATATGAAACTCAATTAATTATAATAATAATACTAACAACAACAATAAACATAATAGCAATAATAATATATAGTAAATAAACTAAGTTTATAAAAATTAACTAAGTTTCATAACAGTTACCTAAGTTTAGGATACTAATAATAATACTACTACTAATAATAAATTATAAAATACTAACCAAGATAACTAAGTTTTAATTAAATTTATATAAAATTATTATTATTATTATTAACAACTAAGTTTATAATAATAATAAAAAATTAACCAAGTTGACCAAGTTTTATAAAAAATAATAAGTTTATGTAATAATAATAAAAAATTAACCAATTTGACCAAGTTTTATAAAAAATAACAAGTTTATGTAATAATAATAATAATAAAGTACCCGAAGTATGTGTTTGGCAAGCACATACTTCCCTAGAGTTTACAAGCGAAGCTTGGTTCTCTAGGTAATTCAAAAAAAACTAAGTTTATAAAAATTAATTAATTTTATAATAATAATACTAACAACAACAACAATAATCTTAATAGTTACAATAAAATTTTATAATCTTAGTTTTATAATAATAATAATAATTCAACTAATTTTTATAAAAAATAATGTTTATAATAATAATACTAACAACAATCATAATAGCAATAATAGCAATAAATTAACTTAGTTTTATAAAAATTAACAATGTTTAAAATAATTTGTTTCCAATTAAATGGTACTCTCCTTATTAGCATGGACATGAGTTTTAAAATAACTACATGTTTTGGGGTTTCATCGTAAATCTTGATCTGCATTATGGATCAGAATAATGTAAATTCAGGTTTCATATTTCCTCATATGAATTATGGTCTTTGTAGGATTGAAAGTCTACACAACAGAGGAAAAGGAAGTAATTATGGAGATTTCCCTAAATGGGCTGGTAATCCGAATATTACTATAGAAGTAAAAGCATTTGGATTAAAAGCTACAGCTCAAGTAAATCCAATTTCTTCACAAATCAAATATTATTTATGTCTTGATTAGCCGAGTGTTGTTTCTTAATGTGCAATCACTCTAGGTGGTTGATATGTAAGTGTTTGCTGCACTATGTATCACTTTGAAGCCTTTGGTTCCTAGTTTTCCTTGTTTTGCAAATATATTTGTGTCACTCATGGAAAAGGTGTACAAAATTATACTTGTTGATTTCTTGATAAATATTCTAGTTTTTATGCCTCTTAGGTTTATAATACTCTAATGAAATATTAACTTTTGCAGCCACATGTAGACTTTGGACTAAAACTATTAGGTGCAGATCCGATGTCAATACCAAGCCTATACAAATTTGTTCAGGTATTGCTATAGAATTTTCCTGTACTACAATATTACTGCTTTTTAGATTGAACTTTTGCTTTAGTGTAAATTGTAGACTATATTGATTCTTTGCGACATGGACAAACATACATGTACTAACACCCAACTCACTTGATGAAGATTCTTTTAACTGTTTGAGATCTGCAATTTTATTTGAGTTATTTCCTTCCTGTATTTACTCTTCTGGAGTTAAAGATATGGTATGTTTTGAGTCTTCCATAGCTGTATTCTATACCACTATGTAGTGGTTAAGAACAAAAATTTATCATAAGATATGTTTATTGCAGGAGACAATTAAAAAGCAGGTTGCAAGTATGTACCTTTGGCCTAAAACGCTGGAAGTGCAAATTATGGATCCTTCTAAGTATAGTCCCCTAATTCAATAATTGTTTTTAGTCAAAATTTGTACTTATGAATCGACGATCTTTATCTTCTTCTTTTTTTCATAGGGCACCCAAGAAGCCTGTTGGAATTCTACTTGTGAATTTCTACGTGCATATAAACTAAAAAAGAAAGATTTGATGGGTAAATCTGACCCATATGTGAAGCTTAGGCTTACAGAAGATAATCTTCCATCAAAGAAAATTTCAGTTAAAAAAGGCAATCTTAACCCAGAATGGAATGAGGAATTTAAGTTGGTTGTTAAAAATCCACAATCTCAAGCTCTGGAACTTGATGTTTATGATTGGGAGCAAGTATCCGTTACTATTGACCTGACTTTATATTTATAGTCCAACATCTGTTGATGTAATCCCCCTTAAATGTTGTTCTCTTTTTAAAATCCATATTTGTTTTAAGTATAAGAGTTTATTTTAAGGTAGCAATTAAGCTGGAAACAATTTTATGCAATTTTTGTATATTATATGTGATCCGCTTAAACATTCATACCATACACAAACACACTCGCCACCAATTAAATGGCTAATTTTAGAAGTCCAAGTACTTACAATTTTTAGAGTCAGATTTCAATTACTGCCACCAATTGTTTCACCTTCAATTCTCCTAAATATTTCCTTATGCTATTGGATGTAGGATTCAAGCATGATAAGAAGTTTCGACACTATTTCCTTGTGTAACTGTGCATGTGTCTTTTTAGTTAGTCTGTTTATGTTGAATTTTTCTTCCCTTGATTTTGGTTTTGTTATTGTCACTTCATTTCAAATTCTTTAAGGTTGCTTTGATTTTCTGTGGCTTGGATGTATTTTGTGGTCAAGTTAAAAAAGGCCTTAGTTTCAACTTATCAGCTCTTTATGCACACATACTGCACTGTGCTATCTAAAAAACAAATTTCGTCAGTGTTTCATTCATTTTCGTTCCTAATATAAATATTTATCTTATTTGCAGGTGTGTGAAAGAAAAAGGATGCAAAAGTTGTGGTCTTCTTTTTAATGTAAACAACCAAATATGTACTTGTTTTTTGTTAATCTTTGCTACAATTTTTTGGGGTATGCTTAAAACATTTGCTACTACGTTTTGATTTATATGGTTTAAGCTATAAGATATTATGTATATGAATATTTGATATGTTTAATATAATGTGTTACATCTCTATATTTATTATATTTTATGATTCTTGCGTTATTTAAATGATTTTATAACAGAAAATGCGCTATGGTATTATAAAAAGCGCTATAAAGAATGATGAATAATAGGTCAGTAAGCGCTATAAAAGAACATATCATAATAGAGTATAAGCGCTATGTAGCTGCATATTGGTGTTGTGACAAGTCAACATCTATAATAAAATCATTTGCCGCTATAGCGAATTATTAGTGCTATCTTTAATAATGAATTTCATAGTGGACAAATAATGCTATTATAGTAATCAATAACACATAATTTTCCGCTATAAAAATGTTTAAAATAGCGGATTATTTGCGCTATTATATTAATACTTTTTATAGCGCTTTTTATGCGCTATAAATTGTCCACTGTTTTTAATAACATGTCGTTATACAACGTTTATTAAACCGATATTATAGGCTTTAATGGCGTTTTTTTGGCGCTATCTTAGGGTCCTTTTGTTGTAGTGATTTAGAGAGCGTACTAGTATTTTTCTGATATATTATTGTATACACTACTTGTCTTTTGGACTTTGATTTATTTCTATTGATGGTCGCTAAGGTATATTGGGCTATTAGTATGAGCGAATGGAGTACATATGTGAATGCAGATGGGCAGTTTGAGATGCCTGATTAGTTTAGAGACTATTTAGCTGCCATAAGGGATATTCTGTCGCCCGTGAACATTTTCAGCAGATACGGTTGACGTTAGAGGTGGTGCAGTCTTTGGGGCATTATTATTTCTAGCCCCACTAGCTTTAGACTCTTCGAAACGGTGCCATGATTTTCTTAGCCTTGGAGGAGAGCCATATTTGAGTCCTGAGACTGTTGCTAAGATGAAACCTTGGACATGTGCATATAGGAAATGTTCTCTTAAGGGAATTCCTTTTCGGTATTTGGAGAAGGGAGACTTTGGCTGGGTAGGACATAGTGTTAGGGTGGCTGATGAGCAGGCCTGTGAGTTGTGGTGAATTTGGACATCACTTTGAGTCTTAGTTCATTACTGAGATTGAGAAGGTCGTGTAGCTTGATCATTTTATCTAGGTTAAGTGGGCAGCTTGTCAAAGAGGGAGTGTGTTGACCAATTCAATATTTTGGTTTGATTTGAGAATAGAGACGGTTGATACTCCATTGGTGTGGGGCAAAGGAGTTTGCCTTAGGTCTTAATGCATTAGTTGGTGGTTTGTTGCTTAGTCTTATCCCTATTAGGGGCCACTTTTGGAAGTCTCATTGGGATTGTTCTCCTTCAGGAGAGCACCCATGAGGTACCATTGGAGTTAACGAAAGTGGAAAGAAAACCCAAGCTCCAACCAAAGTGCAAAGACCAAGATACAAGGGAAGATCAAACTTATGCAAAGAAGAAAGTTTTCCTAGTTTGTCACTACTATGGCATGTAGGGGCATTTCGCTACGAGATGTCATCCAGCTAAAGCGAAGCATAAGTGCTTCAATTGCGACTGGCTCGATCACTTAAAGAAGGACTGTCCTAGGTTGCTGTGGGGTGGGTAAGTAATGATGACTTATGCCTTATGGACATTACTGGGTCCTAGTAGGCCTACTGCTCAAGAAAAACAGATGGAGCTTATATGGTGGGGTACGCTCTATCTGTAGGGGTACTCACTTCTGTTCCTTTCGATACTTGAGCGGTATATGTTTCTATTGCTAGTTGCTCGGTAGATAGGCTGAACTAGACACCTTTCATAGTAGGTAAATTCTTCAGTAAAGAAAAACCTTATATGAGTAACCTTAGTTGCAAAGCTGAGGTGAAGCGACCGAGAGTACTACCATTCGAACTTGATGCACGATCTTTCAAGTTGAGTGGGGTTGGTCGATGAAGTGTGACTTGGATTTGTATCCAAGTAGGGTTTGGTGGATACCTAGTAATGATCAAAGATCGAACATATGACTTATAGGTATTTGTCTAGAGTCATTCATGTTAAAATTGTTTTTCTTTGTGTTAGTAAACCTTTGGCGATAGGAATAACCCCATGTGTTGAAAAGGTATTTTCTAATGATCGGTCCATTTGTGCACCAGTTTCCAATCCCTAGTTAGAGCGCAAGGTTTCTAGTTGATTTATACCGTTTAGGCAAGGGTTAGAGGCAAGCACTTGAGTTGGATTCTTAAGATGACTGGAAGATTTTTCGAAGCACAACTCTGGTCATGCGAGGGAATTTTACTGGTTGGATCAAAGAATCATATTGAAGTTCGCACGAGAAGAGTCAGGTTGCTGACCATAATTAAATGAAGGATTCTTGCGAGCAAATTAAGGGTTGGATCAACTAGCGTGTCATTTTGGATCATTTTTGGTCATTGTAAATTTTAGTATAGTGTAGTTAAGTTCATTTGGCATAGTTCGGGGAAGGATTTCTCGACTAATTTTGTAGCGATTCAGATAATCATCTAAATGGAGATATTACACTTGCTTTGGGAGCGTCGCAGTACACTTAGTATATTATTCTTATTAGAATTATGCGGTTGAGGTGAGTTTGAAACCGAGCAAACGTAGGAGTTTGTAGATCGTCATTTAATGATGATTTAATTAGTAAAGTATTCTCCTTTAGAGATGGAGTTCTATTTGGGAGGAAAGGAAATAGAGACTTAGATTGATGGTTTATTCGATAGTTTTAAGACTCGATGTAGCATATCATAGAAGTTTTCCTTTTCGTAGTGGGAGGTCTAACAGTCTTTCACGTATTGTATTCACGAAAGGAGTTACACCCCTTAAGCCTTTTGTTCATCTTGAATGTCGAGCAGTCTTATTGGAGTTTATAGTTTTCCATGCATGTTTTGACTGCAGTTGGTTATCGTGCGTACTAGTTTAGCCTCCTTCTGGATGTTTCGCTGTTTTATATGCCCGTTATTGTTTATTGTTGCTTTCTATCGTTTGATTGTTGTTTGTTAATTGTTTGATATTGTTTGCTCTTGTTTATTATTGATTTCTTTTGTGTTAATCCTCCTTTTAACAAGGCAGTTACATGCGGATTTAACCCAACGGACTTCATGATCATCAAG
Organism: Allium fistulosum; assembly: GCA_030737815.1. Taxonomy (NCBI): domain Eukaryota; kingdom Viridiplantae; phylum Streptophyta; class Magnoliopsida; order Asparagales; family Amaryllidaceae; genus Allium; species Allium fistulosum. The sequence goes on from CM060903.1 coordinate 77,425,820, forward strand.
GAAAAAAGTCTGGAGAGATGGTTATCAGGATTGGAGATCGATTATGTTTGGAACTATAGACGATAGTTGAGTGGATTCGGATGGACAACACTCAGAAAATGGCTAAGTATGGAACTAGCACTCCCCTCGGGAGAGGGATCAGATCGGAATATTCACTCTACAAAAAGGGATCGGAATAGAGGGATCAGAATAAAGGGATTGGACTGAATAGGATGCACACAACATAACTCAATGATGATCGCTCTATAACTCAACAACCACAAGATGGATTGAAGTGAATCTTTGGAAACAAGAAGAAGGGAACCTAGGGAGTCTACCCTAGGGATCGCACATCAAGCGAAGGACTTTGAAGGGATAGGCCCATATCTCTATGTAGAGATCGGCCTAAATCCCTATGAGGGATCGGTCATGTTCAAGTTCATAGCAATGATCGGTCGATAACTCGAAATCTACAAACGCAATCAATATGAAATTTGGAGAGGAAGTACATTACAACATCGGGGATACATCAAAGGGATCACACCCCAAAAGGAGAAAGCAAGAGGGATCGTGTAACGACCCGGAATTTTCGATCCCGAAAATTCCAGATAGTTAGGGAAAAGACGAAAAGAGGTAGAAGAAGAAGAAGAAGAAGAAGAAACAGAAGCACCAAAAACACAGATTCTCACATTCGCAGCGGAAAAATATAATATCAAATAATAACAGTTATACAAAGGAAGCTGTATTTGTGAAATTACACTTTAATACATCAGAGTTACAACATATACATAAATCACTGGACAGATACAATTAACATGTCCCAAACAACTACAATATATCACAGCGGAATACACTTCATACGTTCCTGCCATCCAGCTCGCCTCCTGAGCTCCAGAACGTCCTTACCTGGAAATCTGTAATACTCGGTCTGACCCGAGCATTACATCAAAGTAACACCCGGGTCAGGCTGGAAACCAGCGTGAGTAAAACCCAGTTAATTTGAAATACTAAGGTTGTAAAACTTCTTTGAAAAGCCAGGGTAACTCGTACCTCACTACGAGTTCTTATCTTGTTATAGTCAAACACTTATTTCACCAAATAATATTTAAGTACCGTTTCTTAGTTTCAATGGTCCAATTACTTAATTTATTCCATTCAAGCCTATTTGATTCTATAATCAAATCTATAAAGAATTATATATATATATATATATTACTAATCGAAGTGGTTCTGGATATCGCTGATATCCGATCCCGGTCTCTTCGAATTCAATACCATCTTTTTAAGCCAAGTTGTTTTAAGTTTAAACAATTCAATTTATATTCGGGATATCATATTCACATGGCAATTCTATCACAGATAGATAACTTACATTATCACAATTCATCCAAAGCATCTCATATCACAAAGCATCACAATCACATATCAGATATATCAAATAATCCAAGGAATTCAATATAATTTAATCATCCATAAGCAAGGTTAATTAGTTATACAATTCCTAATTAATTTAATTTAATTAATTACTTTTAATTCCTGCTTAATTAACATTAATTAATTACAAACCATTTATTTTACTTTAATTAATTAATGAAATTAATTAATCAATCCTTAACCATTCACATAAATTAATTAACCTTTAATTATTTACATTAATTAATTAAACTATAATTAATTACAGTAATAAGTGATCCTTAATTAATTACATTAATTAATTATATTAATTAATTATCCCTTGATTAATTATCCTTTAATTAATTACCTCAATTAATTTTATTAAGTAATTATCCTTTAATTACTTTCATTAAGTAATTATTGTTTAATTACTTTCATTAATTAACCAACTCTTTAATTAAATACATAAATTAATTAATTCTCAAATTAGTTACCTCAAGTAGTTAATCTTTAATTACTCACAATAATTACAACAAGTAATTAACCTTAAATTAATAACATACATTAGTTATCCTTTAAATAAAAACAGGGTTTATATTCTTTTGAAAACTTATTAGCTTGTAAATGAAAACCCGAGCCACACTATCAAAATCCCCGAGCCAAACCCGCATCTCCCCGAGTTCTTTCCCAAGCCACTTCTTCTTTCCCAAACTCAAATCAATCCTGACACAAACGTGCACGTGTGCACCTTGCACACCGATCTGGTCATCTCCGACCATCGTTGCGACCTCCAACAAGTCGTCGACAACCTTGCGAACCACCCCAACCTCTCAGATCAACGGAATCGCCAAGAAACCAAGATCGAGCTGCTCGATCGAATACTGGAACCCAACCTAGATCGCAACTTCACCACGCACTGCCTCCTCTGACCTTCAGAAACCACGTCGTCATGTTCATAGTCGCGTCACGTCACCATGCTACATTTCTCCCCACCTGCGATCCACTCCGGTCCACTCACGACGTCGCACGAGCTCTAGAAACCACGTCGACCAAAAACACAGACTATACCCTAAAACGACCTTGCCGCGCCACCACGGCGAACTACAAATCCTCCGACCAATTTTCCAAAGTCCCCCGACCTTCGAGCTACCTCCAGCGACAACCTCGTCACCTCACCGAACACCGATCGTCTGAAATTGACGAAAATCCCATTTCTGTTCAACCCATAATTTCCCCAAAATTACAAACTTAAAAATTATGATTTTGATATCAAAATTTATTATTTTCTCATACTAATCATATCATATCATTTAAACTTGAAATTTTAAAGATCAAATTTTTGACTTGAATACATTTTCACTGACATTTCCCATTTCCAGCAATCCTACCTATTAACTACTCTTAATAATATTTTTAAAAATCAAATCTTGATATTACAAACAGATTTCCTCTGAAGGTCATAACCTAAAACTGTCTGTATAAATAGATATGAATTTATATAAAGATTTCTTGAGCCTAAAGAACATACAGAGGCTTATGTATCTAAACACAGACATGCACACATTATTTCATACATATAAACATACAAAACATATTTATACTTCCAAGCAAAACATTTCACAACATTATATCCATTATTTATCACACGCATTAGAGAAAACAGATTTAACTTTAAAAAGTGATGTTTACTCACAGAAAAATGTTTGAACAGAGAACAGATTTTGAATCTGGAAAACTGCACTTGATTTTTGCTCTGATCCTTGAGTTTAAAATGTACTTGAAACTTGCTTGCTATGCTTTGTTCAGTTTGAAAGCTTGAAGGAGTTATTTGATTTAGTTCCTCTGGTTTTAGTTTGAAAGATGGAAGAAAGAAAAGAGATTGAGAAATATGTATATGAAAACGATTTTGAGCTGTATACAGCCCTTTGTTCTCTAAATCATTATTATTTATATTTAGTTTAAAAGAAAAGAAATATTGCCACTTGTATTTGCATGGCATACACAAGCTTACAAATGTCCAGAACCAATATTTTATATTTTCTTTATGTTTTATATTTATTTATGTTTTATGTTTTATGTTTTTATATTTACTAACTCTATATTTATTTCATGTATAATGTTAAAAGATATATATATACACACACATACACTTATATACTTGTATATGTATACACTTAAAATTTTCAACATTTATTATAGTTTCAAATCCATTTATATATCCAGATATTTTTAACTACCAGAATTTTATTTGTTCGACTAAATAAAATCGGCATCCCAATAGTAAAAATCAATTAATTAACCAATTATCAGATGTCCAAAAATTCGGGTTACCACATTCCTCCCCCCTTTAAAACTTTTCGTCCTCGAAAAGGAACGAAGCCAAAATTTTATTAAAATGTTCATTATCATTTAAATTACTCTTTGAATATATTTAACTCTTAACTCTTTTTATTTAAATTTTTAAAACACTTTAAAAATCTACATAATATTATCAAAATAGCTTTAAAAATACTTTTTATAACTCGATGTCTCAACAAATCCATCCTCGTTCTCACAGAAATTCGGTCATACGTTGATCAGGCGTAAGACTGAAAATATGTAAGTACTTGGTAAACCCGTTTTCAACACCCAGTGAAAATACTTGGAAAATAATTCATGAAAATATAGAAAACAGTTTTGAAAATAGTGGAAATATCTTTGGTGAAAATGCTCTGGAAATCATCACCCCCATCCATGGTCGCAGTTAACCCGATGGTTACTTTGCCATCCCGGCAAAATCCATAGATAACTGTAGGCACTCCGCGCCCCTCGATTACACCATGGAACCCGCTACAGATCACAGTTACATCCTGGGTTACGTTGCCATCACAGCAAAAGTTCATGTATCTGTAGGCATCAGCGCCCTCGAATTTCGCTGCCAAAAGAATGAAACTTCTCCACTCCCATATAGGTTGCAGACTACATCAGTCAAGTCCCAATGTAGCCTTAGGCTCTCATGGCCTCTCAACTTTCGCTATGTCTTCATAGATCGCAGTCTATCGATGTTACATTGCCATCCCGGCAAAATCAAACGTAGACCGTTGGCTCTCAGCAGCACACACGACTGCCGCTATGGTCCGTAGTAGATCGTAGTGACATCGAGCTACACTGTCGTCACAACATAATCCAATGTCTCTGTAGGCATCGGCGCCCTCGACTTTCGCTACCCATTACACATAATCCTCAGGAACTAGTTTGTCCGGACTCCTCATAGGATCAACTTTAGAACCCCCCTTAGGGTTCAAGGCAGTACCACCCTGTGGCACTCCTGAGAAGTTCATTTCAAGGGAGCGCCTTTTTCCCCAAAGCCATTCTCAAAACACTTTATACTATACACTTATAGTATCTTAAAATCATACCCTATATGATTTATATCAAAATCTTCTTTACACAAAATCGATATCCCAAATCGATAGTTCCAAACTTGGCTTTCCAAATTCCCAAAACTGATTTTTCTCAAAAATCAAAAGCCTTTCCAAAATCCATAGGTTCCAAAACCTTTTCCAAAACCATTCTCATAAAATCCCTTATATATATATAACTTTGAAAATCTTTGGATCACTTCATACTTGTATACATTCCCTTTTTATACTTCAAAAACCCTTTTCTTCAGGCTATAGATTCAACAAGGGGAGTTTATCATATATAACAAAGATATATAACTTTTTTTATTCCAAATCAAATATTCAAGTTTGATTGCTTTTATAAAGTTGTTTACCACCTTACTTACTCTTCATAAAGTGAATTTCAATTATAAAGATATCCATCTTCCACTTTCATTAAATTGATTCAATTTTCAATTAAATTTGAATTAACTTCGATTCCCATTCCAAATTCAAATCAACTCCCATTTGAATTTAAACTTATTCAACTTCAAGCTTACTTCCCGATTATTCAAATCAAATTCAATTTGAACTAATTTCAATTCCAATTCCAATCTCAACTTTAAACCATCTCGAATTATATAAATTCGAGTTAAATTTTCAAATGTTGATTTAATCCCTTAAATCAAATTAACCTTTACTTTTCAACCAAAATTTTTAAACAATTTAATTCTGAGTCCAAATTTCAAAATTCCATTTTAAATTACCTTTACTTAACTTATTTCAAAGTTCAAATAAGAGTTCAAAAAAACAATTTAATCTTCAGAATCTAATCAACCTTACTCAAATTTGAATTCTCCATTTCAAAATTTAAACTTCTTATTAATAAACTTCCCACTTAAGTTTTAAAAACTTATCACATTTTCGGAAAATCCAAAACTCAACACTTAGTGTTTACTTCCAATCAACTTTGACCTTATGTATATCTACTTATATATACATATTTATTTCATTTTCACACCATGTTATACTTTAAATTTTAAACCACCTTTGGTTTTAATCCAAAACAAATTTCTTTTAACACTATGAAACAATTTAAATTTTCTGGACTTTGATTTAAAATTTCACAATTTAAATCTATTCAAATTTACAAGTCATACTTATCTAAATTGTTACTTCCTTAAAACATTTCATTTGCTTTATCATTGTTATCATTAGAAAACAAACATCCCATTATTAGACACAATAACCATTTCTGGTTTTATCTTATCTGTATAGTTCATATTATCCAGTTCCTATTTGGTTGTATTTCCATTACCCCTTAAATTTATTATATTTAATTCCAATAATTCAACAACCAATTAATTACCTTAATATATAAAAATGAGAAAAACTATTACTTTATATATCAAAATATAAGCTTATACGCAAATCATTTTTAAAACTATTTTAAAATCTTTATATAAGAAATGAACAAGTATGCCCTCATATATATATACACTCAACTCATTCTAGGGTACTACCGACCCTTTCCTTAATGAGTAATCCCCAGCAGAGCCAAGGTTCTCGCTTAACCTTCAGCTCTGATACCAACTATAACGACCCGGAATTTTCGATCCCGAAAATTCCACATAGTTAGGGAAAAGAAGAAAAGTGGTAGAAGAAGAAGAAGAAGAAAAGGAAGCACCAAAAACACAGATTCTCACATTCGCAGCGGAAAAATATAATATCAAATAATAACAATATACAAAGGAAGCAATATTTGTCAAATTACACTTTAATACATCAGAGTTACAACATATACACAAATCACTGGACATATACAATTAACATGTCCCAAACAACTACAATATATCACAACGGAATACACTCCATATGTTCCTGCCATCCAGCTCGCCTCCTGAGCTCCAGAACGTCCTTACCTGGAAATCGGTAATACTCGGTCTGACCCGAGCATTACACCAAAGTAACACCCGGGTCAGGCTGGAAACCAGCGTGAGTAAAACCCATTTAATTTGAAATACTAAGGTTGTAAAACTTCTTTGAAAAGCCAGGGTAACTCGTACCTCACTACGAGTTCTTATCTTGTTATAGTCAAACACTTATTTCACCAAATAATATTTAAGTACCATTTCTTAGTTTCAATGGTCCAGTTACTTAATTTATTCCATTCCAGCCTATTTGATTCTATAATCAAATCTATAAAGAATTATATATATTACTAATCGAAGTGGTTCCGGATATCGCTGATATCCGATCCTGGTCTCTTCGAATTCAATACCATCTTTTTAAGCCAAGTTGTTTTAAGTTTAAACAATTCAATTTATATTCGGGATATCATATTCACATGGCAATTCTATCACAGATAGATAACTTACATTATCACAATTCATCCAAAGAATCTCATATCACAGAGCATCACAATCACATATCAGATATATCAAATAATCCAAGGAATTCAATATAATTTAATCATCCATAAGCAAGGTTAATTAGTTATACAATTCCTAATTAATTAAATTAATTACTTTTAGTTCCTGATTAATTAACATTAATTAATTATAAACCATTTATTTTTACTTTAATTAATTAATGAAATTAATTAATCAATCCTTAACCATTCACATAAATTAATTAACCTTTAATTATTTACATTAATTAATTAAACTATAATTAATTACAGTAATAAGTGATCCTTAATTACATTAATTAATTATATTAATTAATTATCCCTTGATTAATTATCCTTTAATTAATTACCTCGATTAATTTTATTAAGTAATTATCCTTTAATTACTTTCATAAGTAATTATTCTTTAATTACTTTCATTAATTAACCAACTCTTTAATTAATTACATAAATTAATTAATTCTCAAATTAGTTACCTCAAGTAGTTAATCTTTAATTACTCACAATAATTACAACAAGTAATTAACCTTAAATTAATTACATACATTAGTTATCCTTTAAATAAAAATTGGGTTTATATTATTTTGAAAACTTATTAGCTTGTAAATGAAAACCCGAACCACACCATCAAAATCCCCGAGCCAAACCCGCTATCTCCCTGAGTTCTTTCCCGAGCCACTTCTTCTTTCCCAAACTCAAATCAATCCTGACATGAACGTGCACGTGTGCACCGTGCACACCGATCTGGTCATCTCCGACCATCGTTGCGACCTCCAACAAGTCGTCGACAACCTTGCGAACCACCCCAACCTCTCAGATCAATGGAATCGCCAAGAAACCAAGATCGAGCTGCTCGATCGAATACTGGAACCCAACCTAGATCGCAACTTCACCACGCACTGCCTCCTCTGACCTTCAGAAACCACGTCGTCACGTTTATAGTCGCGTCACGTCACCACGCTACGTTTCCCCCCACCTGCGATCCACTCCGATCCACTCACGACGTCGCACGAGCTCCAGAAACCACGTCGACCAAAAACACAGACTATACCCTAAAACGACCTCGCCGCGCCACCACGGCGAACTACAAATCCTCCGACCAATTTTCCCAAGTCCCCCGACCTTCGAGCTAACTCCAGCGACAACCTCGTCACCTCACCGAACACCAATCGTCTGAAATTGACGAAAATCCCATTTCCGTTCAACCCATAATTTCCCCAAAATTACAAACTTAAAAATTATGATTTTGATATCAAAATTTATTATTTTCTCATACTAATCATATCATATCATTTAAACTTGAAATTTTAAAGATCAAAATTTTGACTTGAATACATTTTCACTGACATTTCCCATTTCCAACAATCCTACCTATTAATTACTCTTAATAATATTTTTAAAAATCAAATCTTGATATTACAAACAGATTTCCTCTGAAGGTCATAACCTAAAACTTTCTGTATAAATAGATATGAATTTATATAAAGATTTCTTGAGCCTAAAGAACATACAGAGGCTTATGTATCTAAACACAGACATGCACACATTATTTCATACATATAAACATACAAAACATATTTATACTTCCAAGCAAAACATTTCACAACATTATATCCATTATTTATCACACGCATTAGAGAAAACAGATTTAACTTTAAAAAGTGATGTTTACTCACAGAAAAATGTTTGAACAGAGAACAGATTTTGAATCTGGAAAACTGCACTTGATTTTTGCTCTGATCCTTGAGTTTGAAATGTACTTGAAACTTGCTTGCTATGCTTTGTTCAGTTTGAAAGCTTGAAGGAGTTATTTGATTTAGTTCCTCTGGTTTTAGTTTGAAAGATGGAAGAAAGAAGAGAGATTGAGAAATATGTATATGAAAACGATTTTGAACTGTATACAGCCCTTTGTTCTCTAAATCATTATTATTTATATTTAGTATAAAAGAAAAGAAATATTGCCACTTGTATTTGCATGGCATACACAAGCTTACAAATGTCCAAAACCAATATTTTATATTTTCTTTATGTTTTATATTTATTTATGTTTTATGTTTTATATTTTTATATTTACTAACTCTATATTTATTTCATGTATAATTTTAAAAGATATATATATATACACACACATACACTTATATACTTGTATATGTATACACTTAAAATTTTCAACATTTATTATAGTTTCAAATCCATTTATATATCCAGATATTTTTAACTACCAGAATTTTATTTGTTCGACTAAATAAAATCGGTATCCCAATAGTAAAAATCAATTAATTAACCAATTATCAGATGTCCAAAAATCCGGGTTATCACAGATCGACCCCTATCCGTATATAAGGATCAGCGTAAATCAAGTAACATTACATGTTGCAGCAAAGATTGATCAGTAACTCAAGTTCTACTAATCCAATTAACATGAAACATAGAGTACAAGCATATTACAACATAAATGACTCACCATAGGGACCTCAACCCATGATTCCCCCAAAATAGGGATCGGCATCGATCCCTATTATGGGATCCGTGGGCCCCAAACTTTCTGGGCAGGCACATCTTGGCTTCAGGGTTCCAAATCCGGGTTTTGAGCGAGATATTTTCATATCTTTTCCTATAAATATAGCAAGCATGGAATTAGAAAAGGGAGCTTCTTTCTGCTTCATTCCATCTTCTACCTAGGCTAAACTCTGCGAGTTTTAATTTTGGATTTCACGGACTTGTAATTGTAATCAACAGTATAAACGAACAAAAGGAAATTTTTTGGAGTGGACGTAGGCCAGAGTTTGCCGAAACACTATAAATCTCTATCTCTCTTTATTTTCTTTCTGTTTTACTTTTATTATTCTTCAATTTATACTCTCTACATTGCATTATCTGAGATCTATGACCGGGTATTATGCTTTCACATAACTGAGTTTTGGTGGCCATTTTTGATGCCAACATTTTGGTGCTTTCATTGAGAAACAAGTCCACGCGGATTTGGAGTTCAGATCTAGAATCAACTAAATAGCTTAGATTTGGAGCAATGGCTAGACAATCAACAAGGAGTGTGCTACCGGAAAGGAGCCACTATGGAGGGAGTCCGGTGGCTTTCTCAGGAGTTGGAGCTAATTAAACATCTATCTACATCACCAGGAATGAATTGAAAACGATGATGGATGCTATGCAGGAAAGGATGCGTAAAATACAGGAAGAGATGATGCAGAATTTGCTCCAACAGATTGGACAAGCTAGAGCACAGAACTAAGGAAATAGAATAGCAGGAGCTAATGACAACTTAAATCAAGAAGTTGAAGTAGCATGAATGGATGGAAATCAGAACCGGGAACATGGAGATGGAGCTATTGGACAAAGGAATGGAACAGAGCAGCCGGGGGTAGTCCCTAACAAATTTAGAGGATTGACCCCGATCCCCAAATGCTTGGGGGCATGCCGTTGGGTCTGGTGGATCACGATACTGGGGGATCTACGATTGATCCCATGGAGCTAGGTGCGAATCGAAATTTGGGCGCTCGTCTGGAGGAGTATGTTCCGAAATTCCCTCGTGGACTCAGGGGGCAGTTTGGGAATAATGATAGGAGACTACTCCTTGATGAAAATGATAGGTATACAGAGATGATCAGGCGAGCTATGCGTGGAGTATTAGTGAACATGGATCTAGAGGATGTAAATAGAAGTCCATTCACTCATAATATCAGGAACTAGGAATTCGCTAGAGTTTTAACTACCAATGCTGGAAGTGTATGAAGGAAAGTCGAACCCAACTATGCATATGATGAGATATATATAGCATGTGGAAGTATTGGGAGCATCAGAGGAAGTCATGACACGATGCTTTCCCCTGTATCTAACAGATATAGCTACACTGTGGTTTAGGCAGTTGGAGAGCGGTTCTATTGGCACACGGACGGAATTAATCGAAAGATTTATGAGGCAGCTTAGGGTTCACATCTCGAGACCCAAAAATATGATGAGTCTGGCAACACTAAAAGATTTCAAACGCAATTTAATGTCGTGGTGGCATTGGTGGATTGGCCAGATCCATCTATGGTTTTGTTGGCAGCTGTACCAGGAATTGCTGATGGCATGGATTGCAAGGATTCACTAGCGTGGGATCCACTTATGGATCTCGGGGAGTTTTATCATGAAGCAGAAAGGTTCCTACGGTAGGAAGACGCACGAGTCGACAAACCAGAAGTGAACGCTGTGCAAAGTATAGGATCATCATGAGGTGCAAACAAGAATGATAAAGGCAAATAGAAACTGGATGATGGATATGATGGGACAAAAAGGCAATGGAAGGAGCGGGAGCCGAAGTTCTCCTTCTACTCGAATTTGATGGAAAGCCTAGAATGGATTTATCTGGAGAATAGGATCAACTCCCATATCGAAAACCGGGAAGGAGGGATCCCACGGAGCAGGAGCGTATGTCTGGAAAATACTGCATATTCCGTGAATTGAACGGGCACACCATAGATGAATGTAGGAATTTAAAGGATATGGTTTAGGAGCACGTCAGGAATGGCTGACTATCCCAGTACGTGAGGAATCAGACAACATCGGTGGAACAGGAGCGGCCACCGTCCACATCGAATGGAAATAGGAATCGCCCTGGATCGGGGTCACGAATCATAATCAACTGACCGTGATGGTAAAGGCTAGCTCGGGATTTGGACTCTGGCCATAATAGTAATGATGATAAACTCTATAATAAGGCGGTTAAGTCACTTGCATTTGTATAGGATCGAGGACGTTCCCTAGGCATGCTATGAGATGACGATGAACCATTATGCCCAGAGAGGCACCCTTTGGCTTTTTTAGTTTTTGGATCTCTGGATGTACGAACTTTTATTTATTAGGTTATTTATGATCCGCATTACTGCGATAAATAAAGCAGGACGCGATTATTGTCCCAATCGGAGAGCGACCAAATGGACTTGTACATGGATTAATTCCTCAACTGGATAGTCAAGGTCAGAGAATAAAACCCAACAGGACGTCAGCTATGGATTATGCTTGGCTAGGAGTAGGTCGCTTCGTTAGAGAGCGACAGGATCGGCCTACTCAGGTCGTCGAGTATGGATTATGCTCGACAAGGGTCCGTAGAGACCACGATCGGCCTAGGACTTTGGCCAAGACATCACTTAATGTTCATGGACACTGAACTGGAGTACATGAAGTAACACTGCATCGCTGGAGAGCGATAGGATCGACTTTCTCGGACGTCGAGTATGGATTATGCTCGGCAAGGACTCGGAAAGGTCATGAATTTGGATATCAGTTTCGAATGGCAATGGATTTGACTTCGTATGGATACAGATTTGGATAAAACGATCCGGAGAGATCGCGGTTGGATATCGACTCAGAATGGTCATGTATTTCACTAACAATCCAGAGAGATCATGGAATTGGATTGGCAATAGACTGAATTCAGATTGGATAATATGGCTATCGATGGATTATGGACTTCGGATTTTGGAATTATGGCAATTCAAAACACACCTTTCTACCGCAAGGCATGTTTTGGGGGGCAAAGTGTTAACCCACCTTTTAACAAGGCAGTACACAGGCGGGTTTAACCCAACGAACTTCATGATCATCAAAGCAGAAAGCCTGGAGAGACGGTTACCAGGATTAGACATCGATTGTGTTTGGAACTATGGACGATAGTTGAGTGGATGCGGATGGGTAGCACTCAAAAATAGCTATGTATGGAACAAGCATTCCTCCTAGGAGAAGGATCGGATGGATAGCAATCAGAAAATAGCTAACAAAAAGGGATCAGAATAGAGGGGTCAGAATAAAGGGATCAGATTGAACAGGATGCACATAATATAACTCAATGATGATCGCTCCATAACTCAACAGCCACAAGACGGATTAAAGTGAAACTTTGGAAACAAGAAGAACGAACCCTAAGGAGTCTACCTTAGGGATCGCATAGTAAGAGTAGGACTTTAGAGGGATCGGCCCCTATCCCTATGTAGGGATCGACCTAAATCTCTATAAGGGGTCGGTCATATTCAAGTTCATAACAATGATCGGTAGATAACTCAAAATCTACAATTGCAATCAACATGAAATTTGGAGGGGAAGTACATTACAACATAGTGGACCCATCTTAGGGATCACACCCCAAAAGGAGCAAGCAAGTGTGATTGGCCCCTATCCCTATATAGGGATCGACGTAAATCAAGCAACATTACATGTTCCAACAAAGATTGATCAATAACTCAAGTTCTACTAATCCAATTGACATGAAACTTAGAGTATAAGCATATTACAACACAAGGGACCCACTATAAGGATCATTCCCCATGATTCCCCTAAAATAGGGATCGGCACTGATCCCTCTTATGGGCTCCGATGGGCCCCAAACTCTCTCGGCAAACTCGTCTTGGCTTCAGGGTTCCAAATTCGGGTTTTGAGCGAGATATTTTCACATCTTCTCTTATAAATACAGCAGGCATGACATTAGGAAAGGGAGCTTTTTTCTGCTTCATTCTATCTTCTACCAAGGCTAAACTCTACGATTTTTATTCTTGGATTTCACGGACTTGTAGCTGCAATCAACTGTACAAATGAATAAAAGGAAAATCTTTGAAGTGGACGTAAGCTGGAGTTAGCCGAACCACTATAAATCTCCATCTCTCTTTATTTTCTTTCTGTTTAATTTTATTATTCTTCAATTTATACTCTCTACATTGCATTATCTGAGATCTATGACTGAATATTGGTTCTTTCACATAACTGAGTGTTGGTGGCCATTTTTGATGCCAACATTTTGATTCTTATTGGTTCATTGCTATTGATTGTTTTGTATGATTAATAGCTTATATGTTAATCATTGTTGTTTCTCATTTTTTATTATTGGTTGTTTCTTATTGGTGCTTATTGTTCCTTGCTTGTTTGATTGATAATCTTTGCTTTTGTTGCATATCTGCATGTTTGATAATTTGTATGCTAGTTATTGTTGCTTATCATTGTTTACCACTGTTTGATTGTTGCTTGTTGGTTATTATTGTTAATTATTATTGATAAGTTGTTGCTTGTATGGATGTTGTAGTTCTATGATTATAGTATGTTTGGAGAGTGATAGTAATAGCTAACTAAAGTAGACCATGTCATCCATGGCCATTGTAGGGGTTGAGATGGGATCTATACAAGTCTACTGCCTTTTGATGTGATTCGGAGTCTATGGTATATTTTGATATTGACTCACTTGAGCTTACTCTCTAATTGATTTTCATGTATAATTGTGATAGTATCGGTTACTTCAAAAAAAGTTATATGTGTTTGAATTATGTGTTGTTGTTGTGTTAGTGCATAATCCTCTTTGTATACTATAATTAGGTACTTATGGCTGTTTAGATGCTGACTTGCTTAGATTTGAATTTAAACAGCAATAAGCTTTCTTCGAAAAAGGTATGTACTTTGGGAAATACGAGATAGTGTATATTATTGAGTGTTTCCCAGATGCGTGATGCATTTTAGTTTTTAGGATTTTCTGTATCGCTCGTAGTGTAGGGGGAATACTACTGAGATTTTTCGAAGTTGATTCGGGAATTTTGGCCAGTCATGTTACTTTATTCTACTCCACGGAATTATGGGGATGAAATTCTTTTAAGGAGGGAGAATGTAACACCTTGCAATTTTAACGACTGAATGTTTAAAAGATTAATTTAAATATTTAATCATTAATTAACGGAACATCCCTTGCACTCGACTTTTAGAGATGGATTAATAAGGAAGAGAAACATCCGTAGTTGAGTTTGCTTTTCCAACATGAGCAAATTGAGTATAAACTTGACTGTGTTTGAAGTCAATGAATTTTTGGAGTGAATAGTGATTTTGAGTTGATAAAATGAATTTGGGCTAAGGCCCATTGGTTAGCCTGTAAGTGGTGAACTCTCTTCATAATTCCCGTTCCAATTTCATTTCCCATTTCTTTTCCTCTTCCTCTCCTAATCTCCTCCTAATTACCCCTTAATCATCTCATAATCCCCTTGCCCTAAACCTTTCAAATAAATTTCATAAATCCAAATAAAAATCACCATAATTCCTCTCATCCAATTCTCTACAAAACCTATCAAGGAACTAGCATGAAGTTGTTATTTGGGGCTTCATTTATTATTTCAAGAGAGTTTTGCAGTAGATTTTAGTGACTAAAGCTTGATTTAGGGAAAAACAAGGCGAGTGGGATGATTCTTCATCTATATTTGCTTAGTAATCTTCATTATTTCATTTATTGATAATTATGGAATTATATGAAGTGATTTGGAGATTGTTTGGGTTGTTTAAGACTTGTATTTATGTTATAAACATGACTATGTTAACTCATTAAATTGTTTGAGACCTTAATTGCTATTTTGGAAATATTTTGTAAGCCTAAATTTTGATTATGGACTAAGTAATTTATTTGGTATGATATCATTAGTGATTAAAGACTAATCTAGTAATTTAATTAGGTACATATCATTAGTTAGTAATTATTCAACCATTTGAATGGATTTTTGGAAAAGTTAGTAAGCTAATTAAGTGGTTTAAGGGCTTTACATTTATCATTAAAGCAATTAGAGGCCTTATGAAACTTAGTTTACTTAAGAATATTATTTGAAGTAAAGAAATGATTTTTATAAGTGAATGGTTTATTTATAAATATTCTTTGTGCAAAAAATAATTTTAGAAATAAAGGTGATATTTTGATGAAATAAAGGATTTTATAAAATGGTGTAAAAGTGATATTTTATAAAATAAGTAATTTTATAAAATGGTATAAAAGAAATATTTTATAAAATAAGCAATTTTATAAAATAGTGCGAAAGTGATATTTTATAAAGTGAGTGATTTTATAAAATAATGTAAAAGTGACATTTTATATAATAGTATAAAAATAATATTTTATAAAATAGCGGTTTTATAAAATAGTATGAATAAGATATTTATAATGAATATAAGCTTTTATAAAATAACATGAAGAATTTTTTTTATAATATGGTTATAAAGTTTTATAAAATATTTACGGAAGGAATACTTGAATATAAATGAAAAGAATTAGTATTTTAAAGGCTTAAATTGATTTATAAGGTATATTTTATTTTATAAAATGATACGAGATTTTATGAAATAATATAAAAGGATTTTTGAGTTTTATTGAAAATATTTAGTAAATAAAAGCAAGTTTTGATTTAAGTAATGATTGAATTACTTACTCGAATATACATGCATGTATATGTGCACGAGCGGATATATGTATACGCGTATTTAAAGTAGTATAATAATCAATATATATATATATATATATAGACACACATGTGTATGTGTGTGTATGCACGCGTAGGGGCGTATCCACATTTGTATATAAACGAGTAGCGAATTTCTCATGTAGCCATAGCGACTATCGTGTGCGCTAAGTTGCGTGAGAAAATACCGAGCTGAGTAATCACTCTGGTGAGGTCCGAAGCATGATTTATATAGTTGAAAGTGTGAGTGTTTGTTCGCATGTGTATAAACATACACAAATGGGCGTATGGGCTTACACACACAAAAGGTGGAAAGATCGATTATGTTGTTTTGGCGTGTTAGAGGAGGTCGGGTCGTTCGATTCACCCATTGTACTCTACACATGCAAAGAGAGTATTTCATGCCAAAATTGATTTTCGAACACATAAGGAACCACTTCCAAATTATCAACCAATGGACTCCGAAAGCGGTCCGATGCGGTGAAGGCATGCTACGGGAGCTAGGCAACTCATCGACAGAAGGAACGGAGAAGACGGAGCTCGAACTGGCGGCTCAGAGGCTATCTACCTGGGTTTACTGCCCAGGAAAAGGTAGCCACCGGTCGACCGGTGGACCGGTGGTGCACTGACTTGGGTAGTAAATCCCAGGTCAGGTGCCATTTAAGCGGGGGTTCTTCCCCTATTTCAAATGCGGGTTCGTATGTAGCTTTGGGGCAACTTCATGAAAGACGATGGGCTACTTGAGGAGGCAGAATGCAAGGCAAAGCTTGAGATTTGGACGCGAATGCTAGTGATTTCTATAGGATCAACAAAAATCAGGCATGAGACCCTAACTGTGATTGGTCACGATCGCGTTCGACGAGCATGTACGATCGAATAGAGTAAATCTATATCTTCGGGCTTTGACCTCAAGGTACATATAGTTTGATGAATCGTACCAGTCCTGTATTGGTGACCGTACATATTATTGATCTTATATTAGTGAATATACACCATTTGGCCTTATATTAGTGAATATACACCATTTGGCCTTATATTAGTGGTCATGCCTATTATTGGCCTATTTTAAGTATATTATTCTTCATTTTTATCCTCTACAATACTTAGATCTGAGATCTGTGATTGTATATTGCTGATTTGTATTCATACACTGGTGCTTTCACGACATTTGGGGTTTGTGACATTACGTGATTGTATAATGATGAGTTATTGTTCTTTATTTGTGATGGACATTACGTGATTTTATATCTGATCGTATATCACCTATGCTAGACGAGGGATATGGTGAAATCAACAAGTGGATTAGATATTACCTATATTAGACGAGGGAAGTGGTGAGATCAGCAAGTGGATTAGATATCACCTATGCTCGATGAGGGACATGGTGGGATCCATAAGTGGGTTGAATACCATCTATGCTCGACGAGGGACATGGTGGGATCCACAAGTGGGTTGAATACCATCTATGCTCGATGAGAGACATGGTGAGATCCACAAGGGGGTTAGATACCACTTACGCTCGATGGGGGACACGGTGGAATCCACATAGGACTCATTAGTTGCGATTGATGCCTATAATATAATTTGGTACTAACTCTATTTGTTTTAAATTCTAAATAGGTATCATTGAATTGATTGGTGTCCGTAACGGATTCTACTGATCAGCAATGATGAGTATCAGTTCATATTCTTTGCCCATCGCTTATCATTATGGTTGTGCATGCTATTTAGTTGGTTGATAATATTGTGGTATATTTTAAGATATGCTTATATTGTGATATTTATATTGTCTTTGCATTTGAATATTGGATTACCATATCATGGTATATTGTTATGTATCAGTCACATTATATTAGGTGTGCTGATTCATTGATTACAGGGGAAGAGCGGTTTGTGGTATAATTTCCTATTTTTGTGATAGGTTTATGTTACTTGTTTATCGACAGTCTGAATTACCCCTTAGCCACAATTGTGTAGAGGACGGCTGTGGCTCAGTAGTTTTCTGTTTATTTGTATATAATTTTGATATATAGTATTTTGAGATAGTTCCCCTCGCACCAAGCTTTATGTCCGACCCATGTTTTATCTTTGTTTTTTATGTCATGAAAACTCTCGGGTACTCGATTGAGTAGTTTGAGAGTCAAGTGCTTTTGGGGATACGCTTTTAGGATAGATGGAGCATTCTATGGAGGGGATGTCGATACATCGTATATACTTGATATTGTATTAGTACATAATAGATATGTATTGATATATGAGACTTGGTGTATCAGATATTATATCCAGAACCCCATATTATTGGGAGTTCGATGTATTCTGATTTTCTGTATTAATATTCATTTATCAATGATTTTCATTAATGCAGTCTCTTATACATAAATGTTGTTGTCCTGTTTTGTTTGTGTATATTCAGAATATTATAATTTATCATTCCACTATGAGATTCTGTCGATATGCCTTAGTATAATGTTTGTTTTAATTTTATTTCCTAATAATCTGTCTTTTGTGGTATTTAGAAGTCAGATGTTTTCATTCGATAATGATTTCAGGGCATTACGAAGGGAAGGTTGTTACATCATAGGCTTGCATGTGATGGATAACACTTCATCGATTGCATCATACATAACTTGATCCCAACTCGTGGTTTTTGCCCTAATCTCATCTCGACCTTGAGGAATATCAACAAATCAAAATAGATTATTCTGTACCCACCTTTTCATGACGACTTAAGTATAATGCATGTACTTTGAGGAATATCAACAAATAAATGCGTGTATCTCACCTTGTCTAGTCAATATTTTAATAGTACCACACATAACATCCCTATCTTAAGGAATATCAGAAACTAAAGAGTATGAAAGTAATCTATTTAATTAGTTTAATTTATTTTAAATAAAATTTTTGAAAATTTATATTATTCATCTTAAACTATTTAAGATAAATTAACAATGACGTTTATAGTTTGTATATATATATACACACACACATCAATATATGTATACATATTAATATATGTCAACATTTAAATTAATAAAATTTTAATTAATTTTATTTAATAAATTCATTTATTTAATTAAATAATTTAATTAAATGTTTAAATTAGTTCGAAAATTTAACATAAATCATCTTAAACAAAATTTAAAACAATTATATTTACATACATATATCGACAAGCATATACGTGTTAATTAATTTACTTTTATTTAGTTACTTAATTAAAAAAATTAATTAAATATATTAAAATTTTGAAATTAATTATTTTAATTTCTCAAAATAATTTTAGAAATTTTGAATTTATTTTATAACCTTTATAAAATTCCCTTTATATTTTAAACTTAACTTTTAAATTTAAGATATATTTTAAATTTTCAAACTAAAATTTAAAAAATAGCTCAAGGCCCAAACAATTTGGGCCTTTACAATAAAGCCGACCGTTTGGACTTACTTCACCCATTGGGCCAGGCCAGTAGCTAGAGTGGTGAAAATACTTAATTATTCAATGCCAAGTCTAGACACTACTTTTCCTCAAACCTATCAGATATGTAAGCTTAATTAATTGGCGCTAAAGTTGCTAATAAGACTGCATGGACCATTTGAGCTCTAATACCATTGAAGGAACTAGATCGGTTTGCAGCGGGTAAATTGGGTGAATTTCAAAAAATATCCCTATTTGGGTCATAGTGAGCCTATAAAGCCTTATGAGTTTCGATGGACTTGTTAATTTTAATAAAATCATATTTTATTAATATTGTTATTATTTTAATTAAATAATCATGTTAATCAATTTAATTCAACGTTTACTAGGTATGAAATTTGAAAAGGTAAGAACATATCAAACGCGTTCATATTTCAAATTGTGTAACGAACTTGTAAGACTTGAAGCAAGTGTAGTTTGGTTGGGTGTTTGTGTTATCATTTAGGTATGCAAAGGGTCAAATTGTTAATTGTGGAAACAACTTAATAGATCATAAATATGGCAACCGTGTAATTAATTAGGAGTTATATTTATCCCTTTTGGTTAGGAGAAAGGTCACATGAACATATATGGTGTAAAATGCAAATGTATGACATGATATGGCAACAAAATGATATATGAACTTGTGTATCACTATATGTTTATTTTTTTATGTGTGTGTCTCTGTATGCGTGTGTGTGTGAAAAATTCTATTAAATTATGTTTATGTAAATAATGATTCAAGAGCAACTAATGTAATAAATTCCAAATTTAAATCTTCGGTGAAGGAAAGATTTAATTGACATCTAAAATTTTGGAAAGCTTTTCTACATTCTTATCATGTAAAATCTTAGTTATGTTCTTGGTCCAATGATGACATTTATTACTAGCTGTGTAACACCCCAAAAATTTAAGTTGAACTTAATAAAAGAATTAAATTTAAATATGCTAAGGGAAAAAAAGTAATTTTCACAAAAGTCCGAATCTGACTACGAAACTTGCATAGTTGCATTCGTAGCGATTTTCTGGACAATCTTTATATATAAGGTTTTGATATCCGAGTTAATATGAAGAAGTTATTAAAGTTTCGATCAACACACTTAGGTGGGCCAGTCAACACGAAGCGGTCAACCGCCCAAGACCTAAGTCGTCGATCGATTGTTGTTTTATGGCAAGGGTCTGATTTGAACGTATCTTTTTCTAGATGGTGAGATTAGGTCATATCTTTTGTGAATGGAGCAGATGGAACTGTATCTTTCTATGAAACGGTCAGGATAGGGAATTGTGTCTATAAATACATGGTTATGTCTAACCTAATTCATCAGATTGTTCGTACACCCAAACTCTGCCAAATTATTTTCTCTTCAAACAAAATTTCTTCAAACAAATTAAAATAAAATTTAAAAGAAGGAGAAGAAGCAATTATATCGAATCAAAGGGGGGATTTATACCAAATAGAGATGATTCCAGGTGCTAAAAGAAAGGGAATAGCTTTGGGTTTTTGGTGAGTGGGTATATTATTAGTTATATGATTTATATGTAGTTAATTTTTGTATACCCTATCTGATTTAGGTTATTAAAAATTAGATTGAGAACCCTTTTTGTTTAGATCTAAGATTTGACAGTAAATGTAAATTGATGTTAACTTGTAGAGTAAGAAATTGATAAATCTATATATACCTTTCTTGTCAAACTAATAAGAATTGATATAACCCATTGATGATGCTAACCTAGGTTAAACTATTTGTTGTAAACTGAATATGAGTTTGGACAAATAAAACTTAAATTTCATAAATTTGGGGATTCACCGTGTGACGACCCACTATTTTTAAGATTCCAAAACCAATTATAAATGATGCTAAAGCACGCCTACAACTAATTTTAGATATAAAAAAATAGTGGATCATGGGTAGATAAAATTAAAAATTCTAAATCGATCGTAGCACCAAATGTATCAAAACTATATATCACAATGATCATCTCATAAAGGCCTTCACAATAGTTATAAATACGATACCAAATTCACAATTTTATTAAAAGTTTACTTTTAATCAATTTAATATTTTGTAGTGTTGAATTTACGGGTTGTTACACACCGAAATTGCTAATATAAAAACTATGGGCTTACTGTTCAGATTTGGGATCGAATATGATTAACTAGTAATTAACGAAGAAAAATAATGATAATCCCTAATTAAATAGCGACATCCAGTTGATCGCTCTCACTAGAGCTAGTCGACCGCTCCAATACCAACAATCGACCGGTTAGCGTTTCTCAATGCAGTTCGAACCTCAGCCTAAGACTCAAGTTATAAATAAATTTGTAGGAGTGTGTGTGTATTGTGTATGTATATGTGGATGTCAGATAAGTAGGAAAGCTAGTTCCCTATGTAGAGACACTAGGACATTGCGAGACTGGGTAAATCTACTTATCCAGTAAGGGTTGATATTTGACTGGTGGCGATTCTATCGCAAATTTACACTCATAGTAGGTTCCATGGTGTACGTGCAATATTGATGATGATGCTTGATGGAGTGTGCGGCCCAGCACTAACGGTAGTTCCTTGGTATTCATGGTGACGCGATGTGATGTTATGTTGTTGATGGATCCCGACGTAGTGAAATAAGAGGCATTGTGTCACCATTGAGAGGTAGACACAGATGCAGCGACAATAAGACACTTCGACGAGTCGGCATTACGAGCTCCCCCTCAATGCGTAACTAGGATATGTGTAGTCGTAGTTGTAGGAATATTGTTCCACGGTGGAAATTGTAGGGAAACCTATGTTAGATTGGTTACGTGCAGTCGTAGTTGTGGAAAACATAGTCCCATGGTTGGAAAATATAGGGAAACCGGTGTGGAATAGTTCTAGTAGTTATTATCCTATCATTAGTTGTCTTGCCATTCAATTATTTGTTTGACCCTAAGTATAGCATGCACAAGTCGTTAGTGTAGGTGTGTACTGAGCTAAACACTTTAAATTAAGAAACAAGTAATTCACGGACACTTGTAGGACATCCTAGGTTACATACAGTATCACTAAAGTAAATTGCATGTGGAGACCATATATTAATGGTGAACTCATTCACTTGAGTTTTGTCTGACCCACCCATTTCCCTTTATTTTTCCCCATCGCAGGAGGACATGGCAGCATGTGATAATCCCGAGATTAGTACGTGGAGATGCGAGCTCACCATTGGAGTTGCTCATCATTTTATACTACTCTCCATGTAACTATTATCGTATTCAGCAGATTATATATTGTATTTCTGTGTACTCTGGATTTGATTACATACTATTTCTGAGACTGTGTTTTTAGATATTTTCTGAGATGGTTATTTTCTGTATTTATATTTTGCCGTCTTCCACTATGAGATATAAAATTGTAGAATGTCTTAGATTATATATGTATATTCTTAGTCTTTGTAATGTTTTAAAAACTCAATAGCTCGTACTTCTTGGCACCGACGTGAGTCCGAAAGTCACCCTAGGCTTTGGATCGGTGTGTCGAGAGGTGCGTTTTGTCACAAGCTGTACTACTATGGCCGAAGATTTTGATTTTGAGTTGACTACGAGTATGTAATCCCTGGGTGCCCCATCAATCATGAGTAATACAATCTCCAAAATTGGGAGAGCGTCACGCACTCTGGTCTCAATGAATGTATCGATATCCTTTCTTGAATTTTCTTGACCAGGAATATTTATAATGAAATGTTATCTTATTTTGTGATTAATTGCTTACGATTGCAACTATTTACAACTACAACAACATAATATTTTATTTAAGGATTTTCTTATTAATACACTTTAGATTATTTATTTTATTAATTATTTCACAATATACAAAGTATATGACAGAAATCGAACACCTTTATTACGAACAAGATTGACTATAGAGTTAGATATATGTAACAAATTGCATAATTGCCCCTAGGGCATACCACTTACTTTTTCAGTCTCTCACTTGCACTTGAGGTAATTATGGAATCTTTATCTCATTTTTTCTATCAGTTCAAAACTGATCGAGCTAGTCCTTTAGTAATGGATCTGCTATATTGTATTACTATCTACTATGTCAACTGGCATCTCTCCATTATTGATAAGCTACCTTTATCATATGGAATTCTTGGAGCCTGTGTTTAGACATCTTGTGACACTTGGGTTCTTTCATTATCTTTATCGTAGCATTTTTTCACAAAACAAAGTACTAGGATTCTCAACATTTGGAATCACCCATAGCTCAGCTATAAATTTGTGCAATTACATTTATACTGCCATTATGGTGCTATTTAAGGTGATGTAGTTAGCCTTTCAGTTGAAATAGCCACCACTGCTCGTTTGGAACATTTCCAACTCAAACCTCCCTAATTAAGGTTGAACATGAAATTAGGATTAACACACCATATTCGATATAACTTATGAAGTTTGAGTCTGAATACTACTTCAAAGAGAGTGTTCGTTATTTCCACAAACATTCTCGAGTATTTTGTAAATACTTGAGAATACTTTTAACTATAATTCAATGATATTAAATCGGATTCACTATTCGCTTAATGTATCAAATGCGTAAGCGTAATACGATAATATATAACCATATCATATATGATGATTCCTATTGTCAATACATAAGGAATCCATCTCATATGCTCCTATTAAACATTTTAATATGGTGTCTACCTATGTCATTCAGGACAATCCCAACATCCATTTACTAGTCATAAAAGATGTCAATTTCAAATCCTACATCGACATCCAAACTGAAACTGATTTTAACATGAGTAAATCATTAAAAATTAGTAGTATGTTGTCTTACTTATAGTTTAGAAATATCTCAGTACTTTATATTCCTTCTTCCAAACACATGCTTCCTTTGCATTTTGACTAAAATTCAAAACTATTTGATATTTCTGTCAAAATACTTGTTCAACTTTGATGCTTACTGGATGCCATTTTGTATCCGCTCTTGGATCATTTGCAAAACATATTAATCATGTTACCACTCGCACGGACGTTGAGACATTTTGGTTGTTATGTGCAAAAGTCTCTTCTATGTCATTATTTATAAATTTCGTTTCAACATCAATGTGCTAATGCTCAAAATCAGGTTATGCGATAATTGTGCGTAGAATCCAAATGGACTCAAGCATGTCGACTATTGAAATTACATCACTAATTTCAACATCTGAAATCATTGAAGTTATTTCCTATCAACACTGCTTTATATATAATTCCAACTGCATTGATCTTCTTGAAAATACACTTGCAACTGATGGATCATATCCTTTTGTGTACAACTATCAAAATTGTATTTTTATATTGTACTTCGAATCTATTCTTGATCTAAACATCATGCCATATGTTAGAGTCTATACTCTTTATGACTTATTGTTAAGTGAGGAAATTATTACTACCAACAATCCCTATTCTCGACATTTATATGAAACTCATAGTTTCTCTTTAATATGCAAGAATTCATATTAGACATTCTAATGAGTTGTGTTTATTTTTGTCGTGGTTAATTTCTTTCATCTTATGTAATCAGTTTCCACATTAGAGTGTTTGGATCATATCTAATATTAATGTAAAATTGATTCAATTTTGAGTATATGAAACTTTTTTTCATAACATAAACTAGTCAACCATTATTGGTCAGTCTCAAACTCCTTTGGGGTGGTTTACACAAGATCCCTTATGGTCGAATTTTACATGAAGCCTCTCGACTCACAATCCGTCAACTCTTTGACCTAAGACATGTATGGGTTTTATATTAATTCATATCTTATATGATTTTGTAAACTAAGCTATAGATGGAATTAAATTTAACGTATGTACTTACTCTTAAGTACATAACCATATAGAAAGAATTAACTCAGCTTTATTCATCATCAATCATTCTTTATCCAAAAAAATTTGGTTATCCCTTATTGATACATCATTATGTATAGGGAGGAGTGACTTTGAGATTGAATCTTATTCATTTTTAGTTATTTTTTAATTCTTTCCGATATACTTACCTATTCGATCAAGTTGAATTATTTTATGTTCTTTATATGTTATGTTTCCTACTTCCATTTTATAGTCTACTAACATAAACTAGTTGTCTATCGAATATACATGTTCATTCTATAATAATTCATCGACGAATATAACGAAGTAAGTGGATCATTTTTGATATCATTAGACCATGGATTGCATATATATATATATATATCCAAAGAGTTCAATAACTTTTGTGTCGCTCCCACTGGATGGATGCTTTGCCCTTAGTTGTTTTAGATACAATTCACTAATACCATATGACTCATAATTGTATGACTAAATAATTGTTTCTTGAAGATACGGCTTAGTCCATAATTCCAAAATAATTGTAATTTTCATACAATTCTGCATTTTCTATATCTAATGCATCGCTATTATTATGGAAAAAAATATCGTTATTATAACAGATTTATTTTATAACGAATATTCATAGTATTTATATTAAAATAAAACTATATCCAATTTCAGTCGATACTGAAATTAATTATTATTTCATAAATAATATTTGATATATATAAGAAAGTAATATTTTGTAATTTGATGCATCCACATATCATATGTATGCTCCCGCTATTTCTGCTTTTACAACAACAATATATGAAAAAATATGAAGCTTCATTCAACCACTTGTTATGAGCTATTTATTTCGTCTATTGTAACTTGTTTACAGTCGAGAAGTTTAGTTCAAATATCTTGAACTTAAAGAAATAACACTTATAGAAAACAATTTTATATAAAAATACACTTGGAAGACAAATCAGATTTCTCATTCCATATTAATATTTACTAATATTTTAGTACAGTTTCCATTTTTGATGTTTCCTCATGAAGCAGAGGTGACAATCCAGACTATCCAGACTCTTCATCCCAATTGTGCCTATTTTACATCCACTCTTGGACGTTCACTTTTCTTTCCAAATAGTCAAACTATTTAAAAGTAAACTCTTACTGTAAGACTGGTGTTTCCTGGAGATTTGGCCAGGCAACTTAGTACTCGGCATACCCACCGTTCGGCCCAACTGGATCGTTCGGCATCTAAAGGGCGTTCGACATGGGATAGCGTTCGGCATCTAGGAGCATCCGGCATCGAGAAATGTTCGGTATTGAATACCGTTCGGCCAAAGAAGAACGCTCGGCATCCAGGAGCGCTTGGCCAAAGGCATCGTTCGACTAAAGGCTTCGTTCGGCCAGAGACCTCGTTCGGTCAAGATATCGTTCGGTCAAAGAAATCGTTCGGCCAAGGGACGTTCGGCATATGAGGGACGTTCGGCATCCATAAACGTTCGGCCTACAAGGTAAGCTCGGCATTCCCGGACTGTTCGGCATTCCAGCCTCATTCGACCTGCATCCCTCACTCAACACCACATCTCGTCCAGTGCATATCTCATTCGGCAATCACCTGCAGCTCGTCATCCAAGGTCATTCAATACAAACGGACGTTCGACGTTCAGAGTGTCCGGCCTCACCTCGTTCGGCATAAAGGGGGAGGCTCGGCATTCTGTCGTTCGGCCTCTCTGGTTCGGCGCATAGAACTTACACTATTTGGACCGAGTTATTCAACTACCAGGCCCACCAGGGAAGTCCAACCCACCTTCGTCTATAAATAGAGAGGCAGGGGCACAATGAAATGGACCATTTTTCGAGAACACTGGGGAGACTCTGCCGCTTTCAAGACTCGTTCTTCTTACTTAGAAATTGTATTCAAGTAGTTGATGTATGGATTGTATCTGTAATCAATTATCAAGTAAAGCAATAAAGTTTAACCTCAAAGTGGACGTAGGCAGTTACGCCGAACCACTATAAATTTGGTGTTCTCGTCTTTGCATTCAATTTAGCATATTGTTCTTTGTTTAAATTTACTTTCATCATTTATCTCTCTACATAATCTTTCTCAACGAGGTTAGTGACCAATTTTGGTGCTAACACTTTGGTGCTTTCACCGAGAATCGAATTCTCAGATCTCAAGGATCTGCTTTGAAGCTACTGGATTGAATAAATCTCCCAAAGAAGATCCGATTCATTCGTAGGACGTCCGTTGATTCTACTCAGAGTTCACACAAATAACTCTACAATGGCAAGACCTCGTACCAGATCAGCCTCTCATAATGCGGACGCCCATGAGACTGCTAGCGTACAACAAGCAGGACCTAGCAATCAGCAAGCGATTCTAGGCGTAGGGACTACCGCCCAGGACCAAATGCCGGTTGTCACCAGAATAGAGTTCAACGACTTAATGAGAGAACTCAGGGAAAGCAGGAGACAACTCGGAGAGCAGATGCAAGCCAACGCCAACCTCATGGCACAACTCACTCAACAATAGCATCAGCATGCTGGGGGCAATCCCGCTCCTTATTCATCATCCGATAGCTCAACTTTGTCTGATGAACCTCCCAGGCGTAGACGCAGTAAGACTGAAACTACGCAGGCAGGTGCTGCTGTCTGAATAGCTGGAGACTGTGACCAAGTAGGAGCTGGAAACTTAGGAGCTGGAGTGCAGGTGGAGGCTGGAGGCCCAGATCATCGAGATGCCAATGATGTCGAACCTCAAGATGCACATTTGGCAGATCGCCAGCTAAGGAGGCATCAGCCTGATAAATCACATAGAACAGACTCCAACCTTCCACCTTCCATACAAACACCTGACCTGACAGCCATGATCAGACAATTGATGAAAGAAAATCAAGGCTTATCAAACGATGATTGGGGAGTGTCAAGAAGTCATACTCCGTTCACTGACATTGTTCTATAGGCAGCGTACTCCAGAAAGTTTAGTATGCCAACTATCCCGGCATATGAAGGAAAGACTGATCCCAGACAGCATGTCATGAGGTACGAATGGATGATGGATTCAGCTTGAGCAAATGATGCAACCAAGTGTAGGTGCTTTCCAATAACTCTATCTGGGATCGCTACCATGTGGTTCACCCGACTTCCTCCGCGGTCCGTATCCAGTTTCGAGGAGTTGGCGAAGAAGTTTATAGAACAGTTCAGGATACACACTACTCGTCCAAAGGACGTGATGTCTCTATCAAGTGTAATCCAGGCTCCTGGGGAATCATTGAAGGAGTATTTACCTGTGAAGTTAAAGCGCTCGACCGATTCAAAGCAGTGGAGGTGCAAAAAGTCATAGCGGAGATACAGCGAGGATATAGCGGGATATAGTGGATGGCTTTAAAATATCATATAAAACTCGTACTTAATGTTTTTACGAATATATAAATGGTAATTAAATGAAAAATTATCATTTAATTGAATTGTAACTAATACATAAATAATTTTTAAATAAAAAAATGCGTGAATATACTTTAAATAAACGTAAAACTATTATATAACATAATTGAATTAGTAGAATATTAGAGTATTTTCATTTCTGAAAATATATTAAAAATTAAATCAAATAAATTAGTTTCATAATTTTTATAATGTATAAATTGAATTTTTCAATTCATTTTATTAAAGAAGATATAGCGGGAATAGCGGAATATAGTGGAAATAACGGGATATAGCGGAAATAGAGGGGATTAAAGCGGAAAGGCTATATTGTGAGGCTTTATGGAAAAATCGTAGCGGCAGAAACCCGCTATGAGATATAGCGGGGTTATAGCGGGGTAATAGCGGGGCATTAACTGCACAGGTATTTACAGAGATTCCATGTTACGGCAACCGAAGTCAGCAATCCCAATGATCATGCAATTCTTATGGCTGTGATGCAAGGTGTGGATCCGGATTCAGAGTTCGGAGACTGGCTGGCAGGAAAACCTTCGACTACGCTAGAGCGTTTTTAATCAAAGGCACATCAGTTCATAAGAAGAGAGGAAGCCATGTGGGTAAGGCGAGATAAGGCACCGGGGCCTGTCCAAGAGTCTGTGAAAAGCAACATTGCTGTGAAGCAGTCCAGAGACAACTCGGGAAAAGTTCAAGTCAATGTCCAGAACAAGCCCGGGCAATCTAAGGAATCCGGAGGAAGAAATCAAGGGAAGAAGAGAGAAGCGGGGAAATGGAAGCCGAGAATTCCAACCTACAACGAGTACACCCCGCTGAATGCCTCTCTTGTGAACATTTACCTATCAACCTGCAATACCTTTCAGTACAGAAAGCCACATCCAAAGGAGTCGACCGAGGAACAAAAGTGGACCGGGAAGTACTGCCGCTTTCATGAGACTTATGGGCACAATACTGAAGAGTGCAGACACCTACACGACGCTATAGAGAAGTTGATTAGGCAGAAAAAGTTACAGGAGTTTGTGAAGAATCCGCAGGAAGGTGGACATGGAGTATCCAATCCAGGTCGTGCATCAGCTCCGCGTCATCCCGAGGAGCCTGCCCGGACCGTGGGCAGACTAGTCATAAACACGATCATCGGCGGACCTCATCCTGCGGATAAGAACTGGCAAGAAATGGAATGGTATGTTAGCTCCCTGAAGCACGCAGACTTCGAGTGTTGTTCCAACGTAGAGGACGGGACCCCTACTAAACAGCTGCGCGTGATGATAGACGATATAGTATTCAGGAGTAGAGATGCTGACCAAGTAGAGGCCGCTACCATCGACCCGATGGTCATATCTGCGACAATCGGGCCGGCTTATGTGAAGAGGATTTTGATTGATTGTGGAAGCTCCGTCAATATCATCTTCAAGAAGGCTTATGACCAGATGAAGATGGAGACGAAGGATTTGAAACCGTCTAAAGCTCGTACATGGCTTTAATGGCGCAACAACCGATGCAGTAGAGTATGTTGAGTTACCAGTTGAACTGAGACAAGGTGAGCGTAGGAGGGTGCGAATCTTACCTTTCGTAGTTTTGGATGTGGATTCTCCGTACAATGTGTTCTTGGGTCGACCAGCCCTGGCTGAGTTTAGGGCAGCATTAGCCCCGTGGTGCTTGACTTTGAAGTTTCCGACTGACAAAGGAGTAGGTGTTGTTGATGGCGACCAGGTGACTGGTCGTGCATGTTATGTGGCTGAGCTTCGAGAGGCCCATCGGAGGGAGAAAGGAAAGGCTGCGGACAATCTCGTCCGCATCCAGAATACCGATAGTTGACAAATAATGCCTGAGCCCTGGCTCGGGGATAATCCTCAGATCTATAGAGACATAGATCCGAGAGACGACGATGAGGAACCCAGGGGAGAAAAAGCAGCACCGGCTGAACTGACAATTGACATTTCAGTCAGTCGAGACGATCCATTGCGAGTACTGAAGATCGGATCACAACTCAGCCCCGCAATGACTGAAGACCTTAGTGATTTCCTCTGAGCGAATCTTGATGTTTTCGCTTGGACACATTCTGATATGTGTGGGATTTCTCCCGCTATTACGAGTCATATGTTGAACATAGACCCGAAGTACGTCCCCGTTAAACAAAAGAGGAGAGGAATGGACCCGGAGAGGTCCGCTGGTCTCAGAGAGGAGGTGGACAAACTCAAAGCCAATGGGTTCGTCCGCGATGCCCTTTACCCTGAATGGGTATCAAACCCCGTGCTGGTGAAAAAGGCGAACGGGAAATGGAGGACTTGCGTAGATTATTCTGATTTGAACAAAGCGTGCCCCAAGTACAGTTTCCCATTGCCTCGTATTGATCAGTTGCTCGACTCCACTGCAGGACACGAGTTGTTGTCATTCATGGATGCGTACTCGGGATACAATCAGATCTCGATGCATATTCCGGACTAGGAACACACCAGTTTCGTCACGGACGTTGGGCTATATTGCTATGTAGTAATGCCTTTCGGATTGAAAAACGCAGGAGCGACCTATCAGCGTTTGGTGAATCGAATGTTCAAAGACCAGATTGATAGAACGATGGAAGTCTATGTGGATGACATGCTCGTGAAATCACGACAGTCAAACGACCACATTCGAGACTTAACAGAGATGTTCGATATACTCAGATATTATGGGATGAAGATCAACCCTCTAAAGTGTTCCTTCGGCGTTGCGTCGGGGAAGTTTTAGGGATTCATTGTTGATGCTAGGGGAATTGAGGCTAACCCAGAAAAGATTCAAGCTATTCGAGATGTGCAAGTACCCAGAACTATAAAACAGGTACAAAGCTTGAATGGAAAGGTGGCTGCGCTGAGTCGATTTATATCCAGAGCCACGGATAAGTGCATTCCTTTCTTCGATATAATAAAGAAAGGGAAGAGGAATTTCGACATCCCACTGTGAGGAAGTGATTTGAGATCTGGTGAGGCATTTGGAGAGTCCTCCAGTGCTGTCGAAACCAGTAGACCACGAGATGTTGTATGTATACTTGGCCGTATCTCCTTATGCTATAAGTGCGGCTTTAGTCTGCGAGGAGGACCGAGTCCAAAAGCCGGTGTATTACGTTAGCAAACGTTTAACAGGGGCAGAAAGAAATTACCCTAAAATTGAGAAATTGGCCTATTGCTTGGTGATTGCATCACGAAAGCTGCGTCCATACTTTCAAGCACACTCAATCAGTGTTTATACCGATCAGCCCTTACGGCAGGTACTCCAACGACCAGAAACTTCTGGAAGGATGTTAAAATGGAATATCGAGTTGAGTCAGTTCGATATTACCTACCTGCCACGAAGAGCCATAAAGGGCAAGCATTAGCAGATTTCATCGCTGAGTTTACTGTATCTGACGAACCAGATGTTCACCATGTCATTCCCCCAATTGAATGGAAATTGTACACCGATGGGGCATCAAACGACCGCTGCTCCAGAGCTGGAGTAGTTCTCGTGACTCCAGAAAATCGATCGATTTGTTATGCTTTGAAACTCAATTTCCCGGCTACGAATAATGAAGCAGAATATGAAGCATTGATTGCTGGTTTAAAGCTTATTGCAGAACTCGGGGTGAGGTCAGTGGAAATATTTTGTGACTCACAGTTGGTGGTCTACCAAGTGCGGGGAGATTACCAAGCAAGGGGACAGAGCTTGCTCCGTACCTTGTTCTGGTTCAGGAACTATTGGCGAACCTCGAACATTATGACATTTCACATGTCCCACGTGAACAGAACAAGAAAGCCAACTCATTGGCTAAATTCGCAAGCACTGGCGATGCACAGCAAATGGGATTGGTTCCCGTTGAAACCTTGCATGCTCCCAGCATAGACGCGATGGAGGTTGATTTTGTGTTGGAAACAGGAACCGAGAGGGAGTCATGGATGACCCCATTCAAACTATACCTGATGACCGGGACTTTACCAGAAAAAAGGAGCAAAAGACGACAGGTCATTCGAAAAGCCGCACGATATGTGATGCAGGATGGAGTAATGTATCAGAAGGGGTTCTCGATCCCCTTATTACGATGCATTGCCCATGATGAGACAAAGTGGGTCTTGAAGGAGGTTCATTAAGGAGAATGTGGCGTCCATACTGTGGGGCAAACGCTAGGAAAAAAGATCCTCCGTTACGGATACTATTGGCCAACTGTGAATCGGGATGCTGCAGACTATGCAAGAAAATGTGACAAGTGTCAAAGATACGAGAAAATCCTGAGAGCTCCTCCAACCGAACTCACACAAATGGTTAGTCCCTGGCCGTTTGCAATCTGGGAATCGACATAATCGGTTCTTTGCCTATATCCAAAGGTGGTGCAAAATACGCGATAGTTGAAGTCGACTACTTCACGAAGTGGGCCGAGGCGGAGCCTTTAGCCACAATCACCTCCAAGAAGGTCATTAATTTCGCTGTATGAAACATTATATGTCGCTTTGGCCTCCCGCGAACCATCATTACGGACAACGGAACTCAGTTTGAAAGTAAAGAGTTCAAAAGATTTCTGTTCGAAGTACGACATTGAGAAAAAGTTCGCCGCCGTTGCTCATCCGAAGGCTAATGGACAAGTTGAAGCCGTAAACAAAATAATCAAGTCCATATTGAAGAAGCGTTTGGAGAAGGCTGGAGGCAAGTGGGTAAATGAACTCCCAACAGCCCTATGGGCTTATAGAACTAGCCACAAGTCCGCGACTGGCCATACTCCATTTGCATTGGCATACGGCTCGGAAGCTGTTATACCCGTGGAGCTTGAAGTTCAATCACATCGAGTGACACATTATGATCCTAAGACGAATCAATATATCTTGTTGGAATCACTGAACTGCGTTGATGAAAAACGTGAAGAGGCTGAATTAAGGGCGGCAGCATATAGGCATCGAGTCAAGCGATACTACGACGAGAAAGTCCGCCCAAGAATCCTTGATGTGGGTGATCTCGTTTTGAAATGAGTTTTCCCGGTACCATCACATATGAATCCCAACTGGGAAGGTCCATATGTCATTGAACG
The DNA here is from genome assembly GCA_030737815.1 of Allium fistulosum. Taxonomy (NCBI): domain Eukaryota; kingdom Viridiplantae; phylum Streptophyta; class Magnoliopsida; order Asparagales; family Amaryllidaceae; genus Allium; species Allium fistulosum. Next base: position 77,459,959 of record CM060903.1, read on the forward strand.
GAAGCTTGGAGAGGGAACTTTCAAGCTAGCGGCCGTTGATGGTGTGATGCTCCCCCGAGCGTGGAACAGTGAACATTTGCGACGTTATTACACTTAGCTTGTTTCTTTCATGTTTTAGGTGCAGTTATTTCCTGTATGTTTTTGTTCCGTTGTCTCTTAGTTTCTTTTTGACCGTGTAATCAGGAAATTTAGTTGGTTTTCATTAATAAAGGCTTGAAACCGTCTTTTCCATGAATTACTAATGTTTCTATATCTTATAGTCGGGTGATGAACTGCTGGAGTTACATTATTCTGTATGATGTACAAACTCGTATAAACGACTTCAATCTCCGAGTCCCCTGAGTGCGGACCAATGTACTCTAAGTCCCCAAAGCGCAGACTAGGGTATAAACGACTTCAATCTCCGAGTCCCCTGAGTGCGGACCAGAGTACTCCAAGTCCCTGGAGCGCGTACTAGAGTATAAAGCGACTTCAATCTCCGAGTCCCCTGAGTGCGGACCGGAGTACTCTAAGTCCCCAGAGCGCGGACTAGAGTATAAACGACTTCAATCTCCGAGTCCCCTGAGTGCGGACCGGAGTACTCTAAGTCCCCGGAGCGCGGACTAGAGTATAAACGACTTCAATCTCCGAGTCCCCTGTGTGCGGACCGGAGTACTCCAAGTCCCCGGAGCGCGGACTAGAGTATAAACGACTTCAATCTCCGAGTCCCCTGAGTGCGGACCGGAGTACTCCAAGTCCCCGGAGCGCGGACTAGAGTATAAAGCGACTTCAATCTCCGAGTCCCCTAAGTGCGGACCGGAGTACTCTAAGTCCCCAAAGCGCGGACTAGAGTATAAATGACTTCAATCTTCGAGTCCCCTGAGTGCGGACCGGAGTACTCTAAGTCCCCGGAGCACGGACTAGAGTATAAAGCGACTTCAATCTCCGAGTCCCCTGAGTGCGGACCGGAGTACTCAAAGTCCCCAGAGCGCGGACTAGAGTATAAAGCGACTTGAATCTCCGAGTTCCCTGAGTGCGGGCCGAATTAATCTAAGACCCCGGAGCGCAGATTAGAAAGTATTCTGAGTACCAAAGATGTGAAACAAGAAATGTACAATTTCGAAGAATGTTCGAACAATGTAAGAATGGATTGGGAAATTGTACAACTCATAAGAACTTGAGTTTCGACCACAGTTATACAGAAAGCTAAAAAAGCAAAAGAATCGTTCAAACAACAAAGAAACTAAACTTTATTCAATAATCCAAAATGGGGTTATACAACCACTCCTCCAAAACTTGGAGTCAAAAATCTATCTACACAAACTATGAGAACGAAAAAGCAAAAGTAGTTACAGGACCTAAGCAAAATCTCATTGAATGAGTATAGTGGCTATTTCTTCGGCTTCTTTTTCTTGTCTTCCTTTGTTCTCTCAGATGACTCCTCTCCCTTACGCTTCCTCTTGGACTTTTTGCTTGCCAAAGAAGCGGAGTCGGGAGTGGGAGAAGGAATATCCAGTGGTTTGGATCTGCGGGGAAGAATGACTTTCAAAGGCCTATTCAGTGGGTCGGAAAGTTCTAGTATTTGAGGCTCGACCTTGATCTCGACCTTCTTTTTCTTCTCTTCTGCGAGTCGCTCCTTCATACTCACCTTCGAAGTATGTTCTGAGGCGCCAGTGATTTCGATTTCATAACTCCCTTCAACGGGAGATGAAGTGTTAAACTTATCATCATCTAGCGCCCCGATCACTTAAGCATCAGGACCGGGAGTTACTCCCACATGAGTACCGTCGCTTGTTTTCCCCATCTCCTCCTTGGCATCATCGCTCCTCGGAGTCGGTTCAGCGTCAGAGCGGCCTGCACAAAAAACATAAAGAACAAACATCAGGACCAACGACCGATCGCAAAAAGCGATAGATCTTCGAACTTCTAGAGGAAGAATTTTATACCAGTTTCTTGCTGCGTGGAGTTTCACCCTCCAGAATAGGAGACAGCACGTGAATGCCAAGGCCGGGGTCTTCCGGGTCATAGCCGACATGCTGCTCAAACGGGTCGAGTGTTGGCTGATCAGTCGGTTGAGTAGAAGGAGGGGCTGCAGCCTCGGTTCCAGAGGGACCAGCTTCGTCATCTTTCTTTTTTGACGGGGAAGGGTCTTTACCAAAGAGAGCCATAGCTGTAGACAAATCCGATGTCTCATTCCCCCTGAGAAACTCTTTCACTAAAGCCTCCTCGTCAACCTCTTCGACGCCCGATTCCACCTTCCTGATCTTTATTAAAGTCTCCCAGGCCTCAGCTAGAGATTCAAGATAGCCCTCGCCTAAGAAAGTCAAATCTCGGTGCATGAGGACGCGGGCACTGTATTCGGAAATCAGCGGGCCAAACATACACTTGACCTCTTCTCTGCCGGCCTCTGCAGCTGCTTCAAGACGGGAGTCGATCTCCTCGGAAGCTAGTCTCTTGCCCTCCTCACGGGCTTCGCTCTTCATCGTCTCAACTTTAGAGAGCTCATCATCGAGCTTTGCTTTTAAGAGACGTGCATCGACGATCTCGTTACAGTACCGTTGAGACTCTTCTTGAGCCGCTATCTTCTCTTCCCTCTCCTTAGAGAGTAGCTCCTTCAACTCTTTGACCTGCAGGGCGAGTGTATCCCTTTCTTTTTGAATAGAATCTTTTTCTAGAGCTAGTGCCCCACTACGTTGGACTGCGGCATCAAGTTCTTTCTTATGGGTCATCTCAAGACGAGCGACGGCCTCCGCAGTCTCCTTAGCGCTCTGTTATGCGGCTTCAAGCTTGGACTTATACGAAGCGAGCTCTTCATCTTGACTCTTGATGATGTCCTTGTCGAAGATGGCTTCAAGCTTCAAGCGGTCAATTTCTTGTTGGCGCTCAACGGATACTTCCGAGACTTTTTCGACCAAATGTACAAACGCGTCATGTTGAACATAGACGTCGTTGTTGCAAGCAATGGCACTCTGCTTGACATGTCCTGGAATGTGATGAATAGTTGGGAGGAACTTCAGGCCGTCAAAGCAGATCTTGGGAAATTTAGCTTTAAGATCGACCATCTTCTCTGCTATCGTTGGATCAGCCGCAGGAATAGGGGGAGGAGGCTTTGAAAGTTCTGTTCTCTTCCGATGTTCCCGAGTTTTCTGTGTGCTCGATGAATCGGAATGTTGATCTCGGGAGACATCGGGTTGAGACCCCTTCTGCGAAAGTTTTTCCCTGTCTGGCTCAGGTTGAGGAGGGGGATCGCGAGAGTATGAAGACTGGGAATATGTTTTCTTTCGATAAGACGACTCACGGGGACGGTTGTCTCGATCTTCGTAATCGTCTCTGTCCCTGCGTCTACCGGATCCTGAATCCCGTCCAGAATGTTGAAATATAAAAGAGCCGTGGAGGCGATCGAATCCGTGGGAGCGCCCCATGTCACCTGCATAGAATAAAAATAACAGCAAGTTAGGAAGAATCGGGATAATGGCAAAATTTGAAGTGTATGGTGAAGTGCGTGTGTGCGTGTGTGTCCTAGTGTTCCCCGCGACGGACCAGTTCCTTTATCTCTACTGATTGGAGTATTATCTCCTGGACTCGGGCCTGAACTCCCGTGTCGCCTCTAGCGGGCGAATGAAACTTAAGGGCCTCTGGATCGTCAAAACCGTAGTTGAGTAGATCGTCAGGGATGGTAAGGTTCGACAGACACTTCAAAGAACTTTCTAGATGTTGTGAGGAAGTTTCTTTCTCCACTGGGACAAGGGTAATTTTGGAAGTTCCACCAACTTTTTCCTTCCTCATCTTATACGGCAATTTCTTTTTCCCCTTTGAAGGGGAAGATGACGTTTCAATATCATGCACTTCGACCAGCGGATCCTGAGTAGGACCCATATTCTCGCCTTGTGTTTCAGGAGCTTCACTCTCTTTGATTTTCTCCCCTTCCTATACATCAGGGGTATGACGTGATGACGATTCAGCTAGCTTTTTCCCTTTACCGGATGCGGGCTTGGGAATGGAGACGCCCTCAGGAAGGCTAATCCGGCGACCTCCTGCTAACAGTCCGAATCTCGATAATGACTCATTTGAAATGAGAGTTCGGATGTCCCGTTCCTCGGCAGGAAGAGCTCTAATGGCTTTGACGGCCTCAGAATATCCTCGGCCCTCGGGACATGGGTTGATACCTGAAAAGATGAAATAAGAAGTTAGAAAAAGCATAGCTCCAATAGAGCGCGAATGTCGACTCAGGGAAAAGACTTACTGCCTTCAACCCATCTCCTCGCAAAACCAGGAGGGCAACGCACATAGAACCATTCCTGTTTGTACATGGCAAATTTGCTACATGCTCCGGTCAAAATTTGGCATTTGTGGTGCGGCTCGAGGAATACAAAGAAGGGGCTATCTTTCCGCTTCTTAATCATATAAATATATCTGATGTCGCCGGGAGTTGGAGGCCTAGAGAAGACAGCCATGAAAAGGAGGTAGGTCCCGTATATGAACGCATGGACGTTTGGGTGCAGCTGCGACGGGGCGATGTCTATGTATTGCAACATGTCCCGAAGAAATAAATTGAATGGAGGCACGCTACCCATCCAGCACATAAACTTATTACAGGTAGTATATCCAACTGGGGCAGATGCGGGCAATCATGCCTCGACGGAACCAACACGTCAATGAAAGGGATTCCGTGGACAGAGCATATTCGCCGAAGCGCGACTTCGTTAATCTTCGAAGCCTGTGAATCGATCGGATTATCCAAGAGAATCGATGCCTCCAGGGCATTAGGAGCTAAATTATGAGCGGGGGAAGTCGACGGATTTGAAGTGTCCGCGACTTCTTGCTTTGAAGACGGTCCGGGCCTATCTGAGATAGTGGTGGAGCTAGATTTTTTAGACATCTCCAATAAATAGTGAATCTGGCAAAGCACCTATGAGAACTATACTTGAAAAATGTTCAACGTTAGAATTAACAACACGAATATTCCCCCCACGTGGTGTGTGAACTAGTGCAATCAATCGTGTATAAGCGTTGAAAATTTGAAAGTCGCAAGGCTACTGATATAAAATCGAGCTTCAAATCATCGCCTTCGAAGACCGTCATCACTGACCGTCTCCAAAAGCCTGCCTTATGGTGATTACAGTTTCAGATTCAGAAAACGTTAAAAGAAGTTATCTGATTATGTCAATCTAAGTTCAGGTTTATGTCTACTGAAGCTAAGGAGTTAATAGTCCGGATCAGTCTGATATGCTAGTATGCTAGAGTCCTTGTCCTTGTTTTGTTATATGATTAGGAAAGGCAATTGTTGGTTCGGCACTTGTGATGGTTCGACACTTATGATTGTTCGTCATTTGTGTTGTTCGGCCTAAGTATGGTTCGACATTTATGTTTGATCGGGCCTAAGTATGGTTCGACATTTACGTTGTTCGGCCTAAGTATGTTTCGGCATTTTTCATTGTTCGGCCTTTATATGGTTCGGCATTTGTGATTGTTCGGCCAAGCTACCGTTCGGCCTAAAACTTGTTCGGCCAAATTCTCGTTCGACCTAACTATCATTCGAACTAGTTAGCGCTCGACAAAGCATCGTTCGGCCAAGACTCTGTTCGGCCGAAACAACACTCAGCATCCCCACTAACTCATGCTTCCTCCCTAACCTTCCATCCCATCGTTCGGCATATGGTGTGTCACGCCGAACCTAAATTACACCGAGCCTCAATGCTCGGCACTGCCTTCAATTTCTCCTCTTTTCCACCATCCACGATCGAACAACGAGAACCGAGCGTTCGGCAAGGCATGCCAGACCTTACTGTTCGGCGTCCCAATCATCTTCTTCTCCTCCTATATTCTTTCTTCCTCCAATCTCGTTCGACACAGGAGAATTATGCCGAACCACAACACGTCTCCCAACAGCATCCTAGAAAGCTCGTCTCTATTCACTCCTCCTGCCACCCTCATCGTTTAACTCTAAAAACTCTTAAAATACCTTAATCAAGGCTCGATTCACCCTATCGATTACGGAACTCGAGCGTAAAGACCGTTTTAAGTTATGGGAATGGTTTAGACGGATGAATCGATACCTGGTTAGTAGGTCGAAGACTTGGAAAGGATTGATGAATCGTTGGAGGTTGTTAACTGGAAATGTCAGCAAGTAAAAGGCAGCGGTAATGAAAATGTGAAAAGAGAAGAAGGAGGAAGGCGCCGGTCTTTATAGGGAAGAAGAAGAAGTCGAAGAGGCTATGGCCGGTGGAACCGGTCAAAGCCGCAACGTTCGGCTTCGGCACACAAAGTCGTTCAGCACATGAGGAGTGTTCGGCTTCGACTGCATCGTTCGGCATTTACACTACATTCGGCACACACCTCCAGAACCGGCATTTACAAGAAATCAACCCTCAAGAGTGATGAATTAAGGTTCGAAACGAAGCATGGAGGATACGTAATTCAAAGCGTATTGCGTTCGATCACGTAATACACTTTAGGGGGCAGGTGTTTCCTGGTGATTTGGCCAGGCAACTTAGTACTCGACATACCCACCGTTCGGCCCAACTGGATCGTTCGACATATAAAAGGCGTTTGGCATGGGATAGCGTTCGGCATCTAGGAGCATCCGGCATCGAGAAATGTTCGGTATTGAATACCGTTCGGCCAAAGAATAACGCTCGGCATCCAGGAGCGCTCGGCCAAAGGCTTCGTTCGGCCAGAGACCTCGTTCGGTCAAGATATTGTTCGGTCAAAGAAATCGTTCGGCCAAGGGACGTTCGGCATATGGGGGATGTTCGACATCCATGAACGTTCGGCCTACAAGGTACGCTCGGCATTCCCGGACTGTTCGGCATTCCAGCCTCATTCGACCTGCATCCCTCACTCAACACCACATCTCGTCCAGTGCATATCTCGTTCGGCAATCACCTGCAGCTCGTCATCCAAGGTCATTCAATACAAACGGACGTTCGGCGTTCAGAGTGTCCGGCCTCACCTCGTTCGGCATAAAGGGGGAGGCTCGGCATTCTGTCGTTCGGCCTATCTGGTTCGGCGCATAGAACTTACACTATTTGAACCGAGTTATTCAGCTACCAGGCCCACCAGGGAAGTCCAACCCACCTTCGTCTATAAATAGAGAGGCAGGGGCACAGTGAAATGGACCTTTTTTCAAGAACACTGGGGAGACTCTGCCGCTTTCAAGACTCGTTCTTCTTACTTAGCAATTGTATTCAAGTAGTTGATGTACGGATTGTATCTCTAATCAATTATCAAGTAAAGCAATAAAGTTTAACCTCAAAGTGGACGTAGGCAGTTACGCCGAACCACTATAAATCTGGTGTTCTCGTCTTTGCATTCAATTTAGCATATTGTTCTTTGTTTAAATTTACTTTCATCATTTATCTCTCTACATAATCTTTCTCAACGAGGTTAGTGACCAATTTTGGTGCTAAAAACTGCATCGGATTCTTTACAAAAAATGCTTTTGGACATCCTTAACATTTTAAGGGTATCATATGGGTTGCGCTTAATTAAACTAATCTAGACTGACATTTTAGTAATCGAATTCCTAGGTTGATCTTTTAATCCTTGTTGTTTTCAACACAACAAGGTTCTCAATGTATTCAATCGTATTGAACACATGATTTGGCATTATGGTTTACTTTTGGATTTTAAATGAACTAATTTCATCAAGAGTTTGTATATTACGAATGCGGCTGTTTACCATACAACTTTTGTATGTGATCTAATATGGATCAAATATCCATATTCTTATATTGCTTTAGAAATCAAATTTCACAGGATAATATATAGTCTTAGGCAAATAAACACTAAAGTGACCAAGGTACGAATGTATTTAGTAGTTGTATAATCCGGCTCTTGCATGGGTCTTGAAGAGACAATATGCCAAAGGATTTATGGTAAGTATAACTCATATTTCTTTGTTAGTCTTAATTCAATTCATTAATATATTTCAGTTAATAAGCAATTTAATCAATTTGATTAGTTGCACAGACTTAATAAATAGATAATTTTAATTTTATATATCATGCGTTCTTACAATATTATAAAGGCTAAACGTTGTCTATGCATTTTTCTAGTAAGGATCCCACTCGATTTTTATATTCCTTAAATTCCTAAGAGAAATATAAAAATCTTCTGATTTCTCTAGTGAGTGTTAGGACTCACTTGCCTTGGGATTCCGACCTTGAGTTTTCTCAACAAATTTTAGGCCCACAAGTGATGGATAACTCTTTATCGCTTATGTCATATACAACTCCTAACTATGGACTTTTCCCCGATCTCGACCTCGACCTTGAGTTTTCTCAACAAATCAAGAGAGATAATTCACACTGACATATCACTTTGTAATGGCCTAGTATAATTCATGTACCTTGAGTTTGCTCAACAAATAATAAATGTATCTTACCTCATTTCAACAATATATTAGTAGTATTGCACATAATAGCTCTAGCTTGAGTTTGCTCAACAACCAGCGCGTACGCAAATAATCTATCAATATATAAATGATAGAGGTCAAATTATATTAAAGATTCATAATCTCTTAATATTTTTTGAGTGATATCGATTTAAGGAATAATGTATTTATTATAAAATTCCCTCGCAATTCAAGTGTCGAACATGTTTGAAATCATAATATATGCATCATACATATGTATTTACTCCAAAAACCTATTTTGGTTTATTACAGTTCCACTTATATTTGATTTATACATATATATAGTTATATAAGTTTAATTAATTTATAACTATTATAATTTAATTATCTTATAAATACATGTGTTTATTATTAATTATATCATATTTAATTAATTTGAATTCTTAATAATTAAATCAGATTCAATTAATATTTCATATTTAATTTTACAGGAAAATAGGCACAGGGAAGAAGTTACTAAAAAATTTAGTCTCAGGGACAACAAGTTTGTTTTTTAGTCTGAAGGACACTTTATAGTGTAAACAAAAAATGATAGTTGCAACTATCATTCTGTGATTTACACAAAATTGTCTTTCAGCCTAAAAAACAAACCTATTGTCCCTGAAACTAAATTTTTCTACAACTTTTCCCCTGAGCCTAAAAACCCCTTAATTTTATTAACCAATTTAATTTAATTTAATTTTATCATAGAAAATATTACATTATTCACCTTAAACTATTTAAGATAAATGATCAACTATAACATTTATGGTTTTGTTTAAAAATACACATCAGTATATATATATATATATATTGACTTCTAATTAATTATTTATTTAATAAATCTTTTTATTTAATTAAATTTTTTAATTAATTCAAAAGGTTTAATTCTATCTGAAATAATTTTATGATAAAATTACAACTATAACGATTATAATTACATATATATATTGATATATATATATATGTATGTTTTAATTAATTAACATTTAATTAATTATCTTATTTAATTTATTTAATCATGTTAATTAAATATATATTAAAAAAATTCAAGATTAATTATTTAGTTTCTCAAAAGAATTTTGGATTTTTTTAGATTTATATCCTAACATTTATAAAATTTTCATTTATATTTGAAACTTAATGCTTAAATTTAAAATATAGTTCAAATTTTCATGTCTTGATATGAAAATTAACCCAAGGCCAAAAATCATTTTGGATCTTACATCTAGACCAACCTATTTGACTTACTTCACCCATTGGGCCAGGCTTGTAGCCTAGAAAAGGAGAATACTTGATTATTTAACCCCAAACATGCACATTACTTTTCTAAACACCTATCCAATAGATAAGTTAAATTAGTTGGCCCTAAATGTTAACTAATTGGCCCTACATGTTGACTAACTGGACTGCGCAAACCATTTGGGCTTTGATACCATTGTTGGAACCCGTCCATTTTGCAGTGAGTGAAATGAGTAAATTTCAAAAGCTATTCTCTAGTTGGATCTTAGTGGGCCTATGAAATATAATATTTAACACTACATCTAATCTAGTTGTTTTAATAAAATCATATTTATTTTGGTTAATTCATTTTTAATTAATTAACCTATATCAATTAAGTATGGTATGTGAATAGTATGAACTTATCAAATATGTCCATTTATATAAATGGTATAATATACATATGAAAAAAATAGTACAGGTAAGTGCTTGGTGTTTTAAAAGAAGAAGTGTATAAGAATGTGTTTTGGATCTGGATTTAATACATCAGGATCCCAAGAGGAAAGAGATAAAAGGTGACATCCTTAATTGATTCCATCTTCCTCTTTTGCAAATACCCAATTATCATTATACCTACTCTCTACACAAAATGCTGATGTGTAAGAATAAAATAATTAAAATGATATATAATAATATACAAAACACGGTAAATATATACATATGTATAGGCATATCAATGGACCCTTTCATATGCAGATTGTGTCTTATCTGCATCCGCATCTAAATTCATTTTTGGAAATGGATATCCATATCCCCAGATATTGATGGATATCATATATTTATACACTCCACTCATGATTAACAAAGTCAAAAAAATAAATGAAATTTGTCCATCCAACATAAATCATTTCGGTCATAATGCTAACATAAAGACAAAAAATAAATAATATGATTATAATAATAAATTTTTGACAGAAAATATTTAGTTATTTGTTATAATTTGAATTATTATCATGATAAAATAGTATAAATCAATCATTTTGTGTAGTAAAAATATGTTTGATCTCAACTACTATCTTAAAAAATGTGAGATGAATATTTTTCTATAGATATTACCGTATTCGTATCCTTTTACGAATTTCGAATATTTTTTATTTTTCGGATACAGATGTAGACAGATTTTAGAGTTTTTTGGGTACTCATGTATATATTTTCTATTTATGTATATATTAACTGCCCCAATATCATATTTTTTATTGTAAGACACACACATACACACACACATATAGTTATAGAATATCACGAAAGCAATATATTAATAATATAAAATTCGATTTGAGAAAATTTAGCATAAATCGACAAGTTGAAGTATTAAAATACAAATTAAGGTAAAAAATTTAAGTTTGATCTGGTAAGATTTATTCAAATTCAGATCAAGATCTTAGTTGATTAATGTAAAATATCTTTAGTTAACTAAGTAATAATATTATAAAGTAGGTATATATATATAATTGAAGCAAAAATAACTTTAATTAATTCAATGTATATATATACGCACACACATGTTAAATTAAAATATTTTGATATAAATATAAGGTTCACATATTTATTAATAAAAGTAAAATATACATATATGACAAATATATACACACACATAAAATATAATTTTCAATCGAAAAAATATATTTTTATTTTAAACTAGTTAGAAAAGGAATTTTAAAATTAATTACATACATTAAGTTTTAAATAAGATGTTAATGTATATCATGTTTTAAAATTGATTGAAACCAAAATTATTTAACTTGTTAAAAATTATGCATTACATTAAAAAATTATTACATGTATATTAAATCATATATATGGTAGAAACTATGATTTTATACATGTATATGGATTTAAGTATAAAATAATTGAATAAAATTATCGTATCATTTGATTAATCATTAGGATATCAATTATAAATCATGGTGAGGCAATAATATATACATATAAATGTGAATAGGAATTGTACCTTATAGATGGGCTAATTAATGGCACCTTGATCTGCAAATTCTCCTTAGATTCCTAGTATCAACATCCAAACTTCGCTTGAATCGGATGAGCCACCTTGTTTTGTTTTATTTTATTTTATTTAAGTTTGGGTTAATTAAGCAAAAAAAATTGGCCATGAAAATGAAAGAGGAGGTAGCTATGAGAAGGAAGAAGAAGATAGAGAAAGAAAAATTAAAATGAGAGAAATAAGGGGATTTTGTTTTAATCGGAAGAATGAAACCTTTCCTGTTTTCTTTATCAAAACCTCCCCTTTAATTTCTCTTCAATTTTCAATCAAGCAGAACTTCCCTCTCACACCAGCATGCCCAACTATATCATTCCTTATATGGAACAAAATTTCCTAAAGCTTGTTAAAGTAATTTACTATATTTAAAACCCGTTAAAATATATAATGACATAGTATATCGATACATGCATATATAAATTTTATATGTACATCTGAATAATTACTAACAACACTTAAAACACCAAATAAATGAATAATTAATATTTCTTAAATATTAATTAATTTAAATAATTTATAACATTTTATAAACTAATTAAATCGAGTGGTTTTTTGGAGAATTCACAAATGCGGTTGTGAGACTTAAAGGTGCGAATTGAGTCTGTGATTAGTATTGAATTATTTAAATATTAATGTTCACACATCACCTTAGCTAGTGGTGTGATAGTTTGGCCAAATTCATTGCTTATAGATCTTTTCAGTAAAACCAATTTTACATTTTCTTAATTGTGCCTTTTAGTAACGATAATTTACACACATTCTATTCATCAAACTATATCACTTTAGGATATATAGAATTTGGTATTGGTCATGATTCTAATAATATCCACATTCAACATGATCTGTCCAAAAAAAATTCATTGGTTCAATAATAACATTTATTATTAACTGTACTACTCTAGCTAGAGATTTTTACTTTGAGTTGACTACAGTTGACCGTGATATTAACCTTATACAATTAAGGAGTTCTACTTCGACTCGGACCTAAATATAGTCGTTCAATGGATTGTCATTCCATGATTTAACTATAATCAAAGTGGAGCATTCACATTGAAGCTCCATAGTATTCTTAAGACGAGGGAATTATGTAACACCATCACCCCGAGATTTCCTATTTGACTTGTATTTTATTAACCATCAGGAAATTCTTAGATGATTCGTTCCATGGTTATCCAATTACCATGAGTATGTAATAGCCTTGGTGCCCCAACAGCCATGAGCAATACATTACCGAATATTTAGAGAGCGTTACATACTCTGGTCTCAATTGATGTATCGATATCCTCTGTCGAATCATCGCAACCAGGAATGTTTAAAAAATTGTTATTTTTTTATGTGATTAATTACTCACAATCGCAACTATTTATGACTACAACCACATAACATTTTATTTAAGATTTTCTTATTAATATACATTAAATTAATTACTTAATTAATTATATTACAATATAACAAAGTATATAATAGAAATCAAACACCTTTATTATGAAAATGATTGACTATATGGTTAGATATTTGCAACAAATTACATAGTTGACCTTAGGGCATACCACTAACTCTTTCATAACTGTCCTGTCTCCTTGCTTTAAATCCCCAAACTTCCTGAATAGAGTATCTTTTGCTGCTTCTGGCAGGAAATGTCCCTCAAATCTTCCCTTGATTCAACCCAAGTAAGTTCATCCTTAAGTATATCCGTGATTACCATGTTAATACAGAGCAGTTCCTTGTAGTTTCATAAAAGCCAACTTTCTTTTCTGTTCATCATTCAAGCCAAGATCAGTTAAAATTCTTTGATAGTGGATAAGTTAATCCACTACTTCAATAGCATTCTTCATTCATAAAAATGGCTATCCATCTAGATTTGTGTAGTCTCTGCTTGGTGCGGCAATTATTACGAGCATCCACCTCAAGCATAGCAACTCATACATTTTCATGTACATTAAGCCCAATATTACGTCCAATCACCCCAGTCGCAACCCCAGCTTACATCATATTTACAAGGAATTAATTCAGCATTCCCATGTCAATTGGCACTACTCAGCACCCATGTTTCCATTAGTATTGGTAGTTATGTTGGCATTTCCTCTTGCATTTGGTTGAACGTTTTCATTTGTTATGGTGCTTCCTCCTTCTAAATTAACACTTCCACTTTGGGTGTCCATAACTTCTTTTCTCGTAATTGACATATGAGTCTTCATGAGATTTAGAAGAAAGGGCTAAAAATAGAGAGGAGAAATACGTAAAGACATCCATACCTATGTACACATACATACATAGATATATACATATATGTATATATACACACACAAAGATACACACACGCACATCAAATAAAAAGTATCTTATTATAGAGTTATCCCATTTCAAAACTTCAGTCTTCTTATTTTATTTGGGTTATACACACACACACATATACACACATACGTAATTTTTCAAAAAAATTATTAAATTTTCTGTACCTTTGGCTCTTATACCTATTTGTAACATTCCCTAATTTGAGACCCTAAAATGGACATGAATGATGTTGTAGTCATCATCGGTATTATTTTCCACTAACAAAATGAGATCCGTTACTGTATCATTAGTATCAAGAGCATGAAAATTTAAAATTTTCTATAAAACATTTTCTTTCATTCATTGCATTTTCCAGTACATAACCCATCGACTATAACACTTAGACAAATATATAAATTACAATATAAGAATTTCAAGAGAAATATACGATGATGTTTCCTTCAATGATCAAAGTGATAACTATAGATCGTTATAACTCATGTCGTTACATACATATAAGCAGGTATGTTGCACAGCAGAACAAAATATAAGTAATAATATCAACTTGCCTTTTGCACGTATCGGTAAGTTTTTATTCACCTAAAACCAGTAAACGCCTACTCAAGACCTACTCAAATGAGCACTCGAGAGTTTAGATAGGAATCAAAAACTTTGGATTAGACAATGTCTTGTATGAATAATATTAGTCATCCTAAAATAAATTTAATACATAGTGGGATTACGAGATCGATCAGAATGGGTTTTTCTCCTCGATAGTGTCTTATTAATCAAAATTATTAAAAGGAACCTTCATAGGACAAGATGAGACAACCCTATAACACTGTGTTTTCCTCATCCACCTACAACTAGAAAGATTAGAACATAACAAAATACAATGCAAAAACGAGTGAAAAATGAATTTGTCCATATTCAATAAGGTCTAAGTGTCACACGGTCCTTACATTTACCTATTATGTTTGCTTTCCCTTTTACTTACCCATCTCATTAGGTGTAAAATATGTCGATATAGTTTTCACAGGGTTACCACAGATCTTCTAGTATCCCAGGCAAACTAAAAACCTATTAGGTTGACTCAGATCTAAACCAGATGAAAACTATGGCTTTTGTTCCGATAAGGGTACCAAGATATCCCGGTGATAAAAGAAAAATATAATGAACATTCCCACTCCGAAGTCCGCCATATGCGTACACACAAAATTTAGCCTCGACGTTAGCAAAGCCCTATGCATTTGGATCGTTGACCTTAATAATCAATGAGCTTAATCGATTGCAGTTTGCGGTGCTACCTCAACACCAGTCCCATAGAACTTAACCTACTTATCTAGACATCAAACAAATTATTTTATCATGATTAATTTTAAACATCCTAACATGTTTAGAACTTCTTGATCTCTTGGATGTAATTCTACCCATACAGAAGTTTAGCCTGACCGTATCAAATAATTAAACAACCCTACATGGTCATCAATTTCCAATCCCCGATGTCTTCAATATTTGGTGATTTTGTACAAGTGAGCACATTAATAATAGATATAGACAATATACATAACTGATCAAAATATACAATTGAACATATAAAATCATTAAGATTACTCCAACAATGTTAATATGTTCTATGATAGCCATTTGTCCATATGCAGTATATATCTAAGCATGCAATCAATCACTTATGCGCTTTGTATTAATAGCTTAATTTTCTTCCTCGATTTTCAGCTTAGACGTTTTCACTTTCCTTTCCTTTGGAAACTTCCCAATTCAAGTTTTTAAATTTATTAAAGCCCATACTTTAATGTTAATAAAAGTCTGGCCCATAGCTAACAAAAATATATGATAGCATCATCCATAACTAAGTATTAATTCATTAACTAAATTATGCCAGGTCATGCTATCTAAGTTTCTAACATAGGATCTAACATGCTACCAAATTTATAGCTTAACACGCTACTGAATTTATATCTTAACATACACCAAAATTATAGCTTAACATGCTGTCGGAGATGTGACTTAACATGCTATCGGAGCCATGGCTTAAAATAATGATGAAGTTATGGCCTAACAAGCTGTCGAAGCTATGGGGTAATGCCAATGGATATATTACATAACAAGATATTGGAGCTATGGCATATTCTAATGGAGAAATGACATAACAAGCTATTAGAGCTATGGCATATGCTAATTAAGATATGACATAACAAGTAGATTAACGAGTGCTTGGTTTTCTGCCGCCTCTCTTTCTTATCTTTTATCTCAACCCTTTCCACTTTAACATACGTCTTCATCCACTACCCGTTTCTCTCCTCCACCCATCTTCTCTTTCATTTTTGTCTTTTTTGGATGTCGTTGGATTTCCCTATGCTCCCTCAAAAAAACTATCATTTCAATGTCACTTGATCTGCCCAGACTACCTACCCACTATTAGTTTGTATCCTGTTGTACCATTTCTCACCGTGCAAGAATTCCAGTTTCTTTTAGAACTTTTCGTGTGCGTTGGTGCCTTATCTTACCCAACCTTGTTATCGATGCTTCTTGCCACTGCCTTGATGTAGTTTGGATTCGTCTCTGCTTGGGTGTTGCTTGAAGGTTGTCGTGGTCTGGGTGTGAGCGTTTTTGGTGGTTGTATTTTCGTCTGAGTTTGGGTTGTTCCTTGTTTAGGTGGTGTTGCCTTGCCTTGCTATGTGTCTTTAGTTTTGATTCAAGGCCATTTTATATTTCTTTCTGTAGCTCACTTTGCTGCATCGGTGACTGTCACCTTCCCCTTCTTACATTACACTTCTTGCAACAGATATTGGGTTTTTGTTGGTGACTGAAGTCCTTCTTCTTAGTTTGTGGTTTGAATTTTTCTCATCTTTGTGCTACTTGATGGTCATTGTCTTATGGTTCTCTACCGTCGCAATTTGATTATTTTGGCGCTCTTATGTTATGTTTTGCTTGGAAGTTCCTATTTTTAGTGCCTTCTATTGGTTTCGTGTAAGTGTGTTATATCTTGTAATTTTAAACATTTTTTGCTTCATGCGAGTTTGTTGAGTGATTGCTTCATGCAACTTTTTTTAAATGTTAGGCTTCCTAGGCATATGTGCCCAAGTTGTTGAGTTATTTGTCTCACACATATTTAAACTTTTTTTATTAAATTGGATGAACCATTATAAAAATCGGCTTACCTTGTAAAAAAATTATCAAAGCCACGGCACAGGTTAAGAGAGATTTTACATAACAAGTCATCCAAGCTATGGAATATTCTAACGGAGATATGACATAAAAGTTATCGGAGCTATGGCATATGCCTGTGGATATATGACATAAAAAGCTATTGGAAATACGGCGACAAACTTGTAATTAACTTCAAAAGTGTTTTATTTCTTTTAAAGCAATTACTTTGACTAAATCAAGTTATATGTTAAATTTTTATTTGCCAATCCCCTCCTTTACTGATTTCTTCCTCAAAAAATTTCAAAGAATATTTATCTTTTGATTTATCACATTGATTAATTCCTCAATTAATTATATAAATTACCATAATCTACTCATTCCCTCTTGTTCAGTTAATTCATACCAATTTAAAATAACATGTGGAAAATCCCAAAATATTTCCAAAACTCTAAATCTTTATATTTTACCTAATATAATAATTTCAGGAAAAATTAATTATTTTTCATATTTTAAATAAATCTCGAAATAAGACCATTTTCCAACTTAGAAAATTTATAGAAAATCCATATTAAGTCAAAAAATTCAAAAATAGAAAACCTATCTCCAAATTTATGCTATAAATATCATATTGATATTTCAGACCATTTAGAGGTCAGTAGCTATGGTTTTATATTTGATAACCCCTCTTTTAGCTTTAAAACTTCACATATAAATTCTTAGGAGCATATATATATCCCATGGTTTTATCATTAGAAATTATCCCATTTTTAATTTAATCCAAAAATGAAAACATGTAACAAAAAGGATAATAATATTATTTGCGTTGATTTTCCTAATGGTCGAGGGAAATGTGCCTTAAGCTTCTTTCTTAAGCTTTTAGATTCTTCTTCTTTAATAGAGAAATTATATGGAGAGTTTTCTTCTTTTTCTTTCGTATTCATTAAGACATGCTAATTAATTCTTAAAAAGAAAATTAATTCAAGTGCATATAAAGAAAGAAGGTATGGATGATATTCAACACAAAAGACGAAGATTAATTCATTAAATAAAAAGTTAGTCCAATGGTATAAGAGGAGGTTTACATCCAACTATTGATAAAAGGTTCAA
Source organism: Allium fistulosum (assembly GCA_030737815.1). Lineage (NCBI taxonomy): Eukaryota > Viridiplantae > Streptophyta > Magnoliopsida > Asparagales > Amaryllidaceae > Allium > Allium fistulosum. Next base: position 77,478,159 of record CM060903.1, read on the forward strand.
AGCATTCCCTATGCAATCATGCCACCTTTGATATTTCCACGGCCAAGCTAATGATCCACATGAACTACCCCAATTCTGAGATTGTGACGAATGTCTCCCTCAAGACCATCTATCTTGCCAAGTCAGTGATCCACGTCAACTTTAATTGATCAATACAAGCAAAGCACACCACTTGCCAACAACTATAAATAGGGACCTACCCCCACATAAGAAGAGACTCCTCTTCTCTTTCTCTCAACCTAGCATATTTTTTGGACTTGACATTTACAAGCTCAATGAGAGCTTGAGGACTATTTTGATGGTCGTTGATGAAGAAGATGACTTGTACTTTTAACTAAGAACCTGTAAATATAAGAAACTGCATGTAAGCTCGAATTTTACATTTTCGATGATGAGAAGGAATATGACATGTACTTTTGACATAACGACCAATGAATAAAAAGATATTACACGCGAGAACGAAATTCGTATTTTTTTATCTTTGAAAAGGATGGTGACATGAACTTTTGATATAAGGACCGATATTTATTGAACTATGGGAATATTTGAATTTATATATAATAGAGTTCAAAAATATTTTGGTTGTTAGGCTAAAAATTGGCCAAACAATTTTTGTGCGTTCACTGAAAATTTGAACTTTTTTTTTCAAAAATTACGAAATGCTGGAAGTTTCACGAAATTTTAGAAAATTTGAAAGAAATCATGAGAAGTAGGAAATATGTTTACAAGTATGTTGGTTGAGAATTTATCAAATCCGATAATTTTTGAAAAAAACATGAATTTTTCTATATTTGAATTTTTTTGATTATATAATGCTATCGTAGATCTAACTTCTCTCTCCTCATTTTTAAAACTACATAACATAATCTGATGACAATGATAGCACCATCACCTTAATCTAAAGATAGCGATAGCTCCCTCCTCACCAATTTTAGAACCGTGGTAGGAAGTTTACAGCTTCGATAGCAAGTTAGACTTGCGATAGCTGCTGCTCCACTTCTAAATGCGCATTAGCCTAATTTGAAGATAGTGATACCTCCACCCTTGATCTGATGACAACGATAGCTCCTTAATGGATGAAAGCTACATATGTGGTAGCTTAGTCAAACAACATCAATAGCACCTCTTGTAGATCAATAATAGGATAGCTCGTAGATCGAGGATAGCGATAGCATAGTTAATCTATGAAAGCCATCAGGATGGTAGCATTGCTTCTACTTTGAGCATAGTAGCCTTAATGGACCAAAAACACCTTGGTATCCAGGATAGCAACACCTAAGTCGTTTGGTTGCACATTGAAAGCTTCAAAAATTACAAATACCAATAGAGTATGAAGTTCGTCAATGGCCATCATTCCGGCCAAGGCCGCTATTGCCAATGCAGAATGAGATAGGCTTTGTAAGAATTGTCATGAGATAGAAGAGACACTAACAAGCTGATCCCCTCACATCTTCCTACATATAGCCACTTATGACAGCCATGAAAACCAATAACATGTTAGGCTTTGTAACGACCTGTAAATTTTAATGGTTTTAATAAATTAACTGAACTTTTGTGAAATTTTAAATAATAAAATTTTGAAATAAAAATTTGATATTTGGAATACGTCTAATTTAGCATAGCAACCGGTAAATTTTCATCAGTTAATATGGAAGTTTATTTTTATTGTGTAATTCTATTTCAATTTAAATCAGTTAATATTTGATGATAATAAAATGTTTTCCAAACCTGAATATTTTTCTATAGAAAATTTGTAAATCATCTTCTGAGTGAGACGTCATATTTCATTTCTCCAAATTTGGACTGTTATTTCTCCGTCGATCTTATTTTCGACGAAATAGCAGCATTTTCGGTACCGATTATCGATTTTTTTTGATAGGATGATCGTACCACTGATTTTCGGTAACGACCCGATATTTTGGACCATTCGCATCCATTATAAGTGTATAGGTAGACACTCATGCCGGAGTTGAATTGCTCAAAATATCGCGTTGTTAATTTAAATTTGGCAAAACTGAACATATACAGTAAATAAAATAATCACAGATCACAGACACAGAGTAATAAATGCAGCGGAAATAAAAGAGATAGTAGTTCATGAAGCTACTATATAAATGTGTAAGTTACATCAGAGTTAAACCAGATACAACGGAAGAGTAACACGATACATCAGATACAAATCAGAATACATCACTGGAATCATCGAATACTGAAAGCAGAATAGATGGCTGGATCTTCAAGCAAAGCTCCAACTCCAAAGGTGAGTCTCGAATACTGGTACACTCAGTCTGACCCGAGCGGAAAGCAAAAACACAAGACACTCGAGTCAGGATTAACATTCTTATATTAATAAATCCAACTCAAGTGAAAAAGCAATTGAAATACAAGTAACTTAAAGGATGTTGGAATAACCATCCTTTAAGGATCCGTTAAACTATCTACTATGTAGTAGTGTACGATAAGTAGATAATGCCTATCAGTAATATAAAATATCAAAATAGTGTTAAGTCATGGCCCATTCCACCCTTAACACATTTTTATTCCCAAGAGCATATACAAGACCGTAGTTTCCCCAAAACCGGAAGTCACCAGAGGGCAATCCATATACTAAAGGTACAAAACAAATCGTAGTGGTCGCGTATAGGGATACAAGTATGACAAGGCACATGAGGCAATACCCAAGGTAGTGACACTACCGTTTGCCTGATCCGGATTGGTGAGAACGCATCGCCACAGCGATCGCAACACCGTGAAACAACACTCCCAAAATCAAGGGTGCACCAATCGACAACAAGTAATGAGTAGTTTGAAGAAGTGTGTTCACTTGAGGTAGCTGACCTCCATTGGCCCGGCACGGCTACTGTTTTAGTCATTTCCAATTTGACACAAGTGTCAAGGCTATCCATTATCGTTCTCTTTCTTCAGTCAACACGTACATCATTCCAACCACTTCATTCTGGATCATCACTCCGCGTATAGTTATTAAAGTGGTTTCGGTTTAGACAGAGAGTATGTCCATAACCGATTCCGGTCTCTTTAATAACTTTCGAAATTATTACACCGATTGGTCGTTTATTCATTTCAAAACCAAATCCATTTCAATCTCAATTAACATTTGTAAATCAACATTCATTTGTCTTTCAAAATCAATTTCCATAATTTACGTTTCAAAACATCCAAATTACCATTTCAAAATTTCTAATTCAATTCCAATTTATTTTAAAACAATTCAAATATTGATTCAAGTTCATAAATAAGTTTCATTCCAAATTATTTAAATTAATTTAATTTAACCTTCAAATCAATTTAACTTCATTTATCGATTTCATTTAATTATTCGTTAAGTTACTTTATCATTCAAACAATTTATTTAATTCCAATTCATTAAATCAATTATTTAAGTTCAACTTCCTTATTTCAAAACTTACAATTTGAATTAAATTAAATTCATCAAATCAAATTCTTTAAATTTCAAGTCTTACATTAATTTCAATAAATCACATTTTATTTCTTGATAAAGAAATTCAATTTCACTTATTTACTTACTTAAATGATTTTCCAAACTTAATTAATAAAGAAACTCAATTTCAATTATTTACGAAGTAAAATTCACTTATTCAAAAATTCAATTTAATTTAACCATTAAATAATTCAATCTTATTTAATTATTAAATAATTCAAAACTTAATTATTAAATAATTTCAAAGTTTAATTATTAAAGAATTACAAAGTTTAATAATTTCAAACTTAATTTTAATTTCAAACTTAATTATTAAATCATTTCAAACTTAATTCAACCATTTCTTAAATTAAACAACATTCTTTCATCAATTTCTGTATTAATATTTTATTTCAGATTATTAAATATTCACATTTAAATTTCATTAAAATTCAATTTCCAACTTCGTTTCAAAACCATATTATTTATTCAAATAAAATCTTCATTTTATTTTTAAATCAAATTATTGACCAATCGGGTTTTATTTAATTCTCTATCCTAGGTCAAAGTTCAATTTGGGTATTTATCATTTCAACCCGATTCCAATTCAATTCAAAATCAAACATAGCAAAGGGAACTTGCAGTGTGATAACTGGGATGGTGTCAAAGTAAATAAACAAGCAATAACAACAGCCAATATCAATCCAATAATCAATTTAAATAATCCTGAAATAATCGTATTAATTCACATTGTTGTTTGTGCAAATTAATATAATTATTTCTAGAATCTACACTATCATTTCATGCAGATTAAAGATTATTTCATTACGGTTTTTCACTTGTCATCTATTTACAATTTCATACATCATCAGTTTAAACAACATACAATTGATGGTTAAAGGTGTAGTTAACACTATTTTTCTATGTGTCAAATGATTAAACATTTTAAGGGGTCAGATTTAACAAATTTAACTAACCAAATTCAACACATATGTCGATTCAAATTTTAACTATTCTATGTCAAATTCAGTTGCATAATATTTATCACTTTATACATTAAAATTTACATCGAATATAAACATCAATCAATCAATCAATTATCAACCAAACTGTATTATCATTGCATAAATAATTAATAGATAATGGTGTCAGATGTCATAGGTGAACAGATACGGGTAATAACATAAATAACAGTGTAAATAACTACAGCAGCATATTTCAATTGTCGTTTCAATTGAAATCAAATTTAATAAATAAAAGAATATTAATCGTGAGTGATTGCTCACCTTTCGAGACTAGAGGAGAGAACAAAAATTGAGTTACGAATCCAAATACGATTCTAAAGCAAAGTAAGGTTGGCACGAATTCGATGAACAAAGCTGATAACAAGGAATTGGTGAAATAAATCGGAATCATCTAACTGAAACAAAATATATTTATATTATTTCTCTGAAATCAATATTTAAAACACGTATATTTTTTTCCAATCAATATATATATAAAATTAAAAAGATCAACCGTATAATTTAAAATAATACATATATATACTTATTTCCAAATTAATGTTATTATGAACCTATATACACGACCAACACCTAACTTACATATAAAACTATATATAAATCTGTAGCATATATGCGAGAAAATATATCCCAAAATGCATCATATATAGATAAAACTTGAGTTTTGAAATCAAAGATATATATTATATTAAACCCAATATTCAAACGAAAATCTATATATTTCCAAAAAAAATCTACAAAGATAAGGTAATACAGGACTAAACATTTAGATATGGGAATGCCAAAATAATAAAAATCATTATGGAAGAATTTACGTACGCTTATAGATATATAACTAATGTATAGTGCAACCTACATATTATATCTATTTAAAATCTTAATTTACGGTTGTATGCAAACAACAACAATTTCTATTATGCAAATTTACTTTACAGTAGATCATAGAATACAAAGATATAGGCCGAGACCAAAATAACATTCGGCTGAGACTAAAAATATAAAGCGTTCAAAACAACATACGTATATGACAAAAATTATCCACTGTAGTTTATATATAGCATCTAACTGCCAGAACTTTAACATATACGTATATAACAATTTTTATATATAAAATATATATACCCGACAGACCACCAATACATCATTTATAAAATATTAAAATGTTCGATTTGTAAGACATAACAGAAATGAAGACTAAACCTGGTGTATCGAAACTTTGTATATATATACTATATTTCTTTCTCTTCTTTTTCACAGCAAGAGCAAAACTAAACTAAACTTTAATAACTATATATACTTTAAAATATATAGACTGTATAAACTGAAATCAGTAGCTCATATGTTTTTTAAACCAACATATCAACAAAGTCAATATATATAATTTTTTCATATGTATACAGTAAAACAATATTTAGTAAACAAAACTTTTACCAATATACTACCAGAGGAGATGGAACAGTGGAGAGATTGGGAGGTGCTCGACAAGATCTGGGTTGCGCGCTGATGACGGTAGAGCCATGCTCAGCTGCACGGAGAAAAAGATATGGGTGCACAGAGGAAGGCCGGAGCTAGTGGAGAAGGAGAGCTTCGCCAAGCTATGGAGGGAAAAGGCGGAATGATGAGGCCGGTCGGATTTTGGTTGGTTGTCGAGCTGAATCACGGAGGAGGCGGGCTGAACGGGACGCGCGTGCTGGAGGAGCCGAGCGTGGCAGATCAGACGTGGAAGAGGCGAGCGACTATGGGATGAGGGCCGGAGCTTGGGGTGGGTTGGCCAACTGCCGCGTGGAGGGGAGGCCGTGGTCGGGTCGGTTTTGCGCAGCTTGGCAAAGCCGTGGCAGAGGGTGACCGGTTGCTCTGGCCGAAGGGATGGAAGATAGGCGGAGATATGGCGATCGAGGTGAGTTGGTGCGGTGATGGCTTGGGCGTATGAAGGCCGATGGTAAGAGTAGCGGCTTCACCTTTTTGTTTTTCATGTTTCTTTTCAAAACTTTTATTTTATTTTATGATGAACAGCAGATGCAAAGAGATGAGAGGGGAAAGGCCACGCATGGTTTCAAAGAAAATAGATAAACAGAAAGGGAGAGCTGGTTTCAAGGGGAAAAGAGGAAGCTACCTTTTGATATATGACTTAAATGTAATTAATAATTTTTCTTTTTCCCTTTCCAAGAACGAATATGAAACGATGACAATGAAATGGAAAGTACCAACAACAACTCCTAAATTGTATATAAGGAAAGGTGAAAGCCGGAAATCAAAGTCAAATTTCAAAACTGGTACAGATATTGTTCCTTAAATTTCGACACATTCCGGACGCTAAAATACTGAAATAAATATACTACGTAAATCATCACGCCGAGCCGATCAAAACAGCATACGGATATCAGTGGTATGATTGAATTATAAAAATTCGAAATTTTTAATAGCGGAAAATGCAAGAAAAACGCTGAAAAATAAGATCGACGGAGCCAAAGATGTCCGAATTTGAAAAAACGACAAACTGACATCTTGCTCAGAAGATGGTTTAGAATTTTTCTATGTAAAAATATTTAGGTTTCGAAAACATTTTATTTTCATCGCTTTTTAACTGATTAAATTGAAGTAAATTTACGCGCGAAATAAACTTCCATATTTTCGGACGAAAATTTACCGGTTGCTATGTTTAACTAAACGAATTCCAAATATCAAATTTATATTTCAAAATTTTATCGTTTAAAATTTCACAAAATTTCAACTAATTACGTTATTAAAACAGTTGAAATTTACGGGTCGTTACAAAGTTCGTCAATGGCCATCATTCCGGCCAAGGCCGCTATTGCCAATTCAGAATGAGATAGGCTTTGTAAGAATTGTCATGAGATAGAAGAGCCACTAACAAGCTGATCCCCTCACGTCTTCCTACATATAGCCACTTATGACAGCCATGAAAACCAATAACATGTTAGGCTTTGTAACGACCTGTAAATTTTAATGGTTTTAATAAATTAACTAAACTTTTGTGAAATTTTAAATAATAAAATTTTGAAATAAAAATTTGATATTTGGAATACGTCTAATTTAGCATAGCAACCGGTAAATTTTCATCAGTTAATATGGAAGTTTATTTTTATTGTGTAATTCTATTTCAATTTAAATCAGTTAATATTTGATTATAATAAAATGTTTTCCAAACCTGAATATTTTTCTATAGAAAATTTGTAAATCATCTTCTGAGTGAGACGTCATATTTCATTTCTCCAAATTTGGACTGTTATTTCTCCGTCGATCTTATTTTCGACGAAATAGCAGCATTTTCGGTACCGATTATCGATTTTTTTTGATAGGATGATCGTACCACTGATATCTGTATACCGTCTGGTCGTGCTGATCTCTATGATATATTCAATTCTGTGTTTTAAAGTCGGGTACGCAGCGGAACACGTGAAACGGTTAACCGTAACGGTCCGTCTTTTATTTCCTTGTGACCATTTATTTTCCACTGTTCATATACCAATGGTCATTTGAATTTATATTTCCTTGAATTCATGTACCTGGCTGTTTCCATTCCCACTGTATTCAACATTGATCGGTTCTCCTTCCCTCTTTTGCTTCTATCCTTTCATTTGAATAATAATATACAAAAATATAGAGCATTTTTAGCCTAAGAAGCCAACTCGTTTCATCGTATATTTTATTTGCTTTGTCATATGTTCGAACTTTGCCAATTCATGAATTCACTCGTTCCCGTCTGCCGATATCTTCTCCCTTCCTCCCCGCGTGAAGCAACCAAATACCTCCACCAAGTGCCGCCCTTCCTCCTTTTCTTTCCCTCAGCCGACAACCCTCTTTCCTCTCTCTCACTTCTCTTCTTCCCTTGCCTCGAGCCCATCGTAGTTGAACACCATGCCTTCCAGTGCCCTGACCTGCGCCCGGACCCTCATCTCATGCATCCTTCTTCGAGCTTGTCATATCACAACTCGGCCACCATTCTTTCCTCTGGTCGCCTGCCATGCCGAAGAGCACACCCAACCTTGGCCTTGCTTTCTCGAACTCCATCGTTCTGCCTCCTTTGGCCGTGCCTGTAACTCATCTAAGCCTGGATCGCCTACAACCTCATCTCTCCTTTCCCTTCTTATATATATGGTATGTGTTCTAGCTCTTGCATAAATATATAAGTTGTTTTGACTGCTCATCTTGGTTTCAATTCCAGTTTTGTTTTTTATGGGTATATGCTATATTTATAAGTAACAACATTATATATATTTATATTATGTTAGTTATATTATATATATATATATAGGTATTATGATTTTGAAAGGCATTAAGATTTTCAAATATAACATATGGATATTTGGATTTTTGATATTTATATATATATTTATATTTATATATAAAGTTTACAGTATAATATAAGAATATTTCGATCTTTATAATGTATAACATTATTTCATTGATGAGAGGCTGTTGGAATTTTGTATTGATTTTTAGATCTGTCTTGTATATAAAGATTTTTCGTGTGCTGTTGTATATATATTCTCGGTAGAAAGAATATGCTAGTGTACATATGTGCTTTGATTTAAATATAGTAAGTTTGAAAATATAACGTGTAATATTTACACTGTGATTTTATTATAGATGTAGTATCTAATATATATAGTATAATTTTTATTAAGTTTAGTCTGTGTTCTGTTCAAAGGAGAATTATTATACAAATATAGTTATAAGTTGTTTGCATATATATATATATACTACATGCGTATATATTGGTTTTCTTATACATATATATTTACATTTTGCGTGTGAGTACTGTATGCGTATGTTTGCTTTTTGAAAACGGTTGAGTTATATTTGTATTATACTAAAAGCATGTTTATATTAAATTTTATTGATTTTTAAATATTATATATAAATAAATGTTATTTTATAAAGGTTTAAATTTTAGATTTTTTTAAAATTTTATGTTTGGGAATTTTAAATTTATAAGTCTACACAAGTTTATATATTGGTTATATACTAGTCTATATAAGCATATATATTAGTTGATATACAAGTACGTGAGCTTGATTTCCAAATATATATTTATATAATATGTTATACTTACTTTAATATCAATAGTTTTGAGAGTATAAATATATGTAGGTTTTAATACATATGTGTTGTTTTATAGTCAATATTGACTTAAATATAATATATACATGTTATATAGAGTAATTAGTGTTCTGATGCTACATTTTATTTTGTTATAAAGGTTATGTCAGCTCATATCTGAATTATATAAATGTTTGATTTTTATATGCATAAATTTATATAAGTCATATATATTATTTATCTTAAATTACATATGGTATATATATATATATATTCCATTTATATCAAGTGGATTTGATTTGTTTCGTCAATTTTATTTATCAGCTTGACCCTCGAATGCGTGCCCATCTCACTTTGCTTTGGAATTCGTAGCTTGCTCTGTTGTCAAACTCTCTAGCCTCTAAAGGTGAGCAATCACTCACGATTAACGTTCTTATGTTTATTAAATTTGATTTCAATTGAAACGACAATTGAAATATACTGCTGTTAGTTATTTACATTGCTATATATATGATGTTATCTATATCTATTCACCTGTGACATCTGACACCTTTATCTGTTATTTATATTGATGATATATGCATGTTATATTATTATCATATATGTTATCACTCTGCAAGTTCCTTGTTAGTATAGAATTCACTATGGGTTGAAATGATACATACCCGAACGATCTGTAGAATAGGAGAAAATCATTATGGGTTGAAATGCTAAACCCAAGCGATTTTCATTTGAATTGAATTTGGGATTGCGGGTTGAAATAATATATACCTGTATATATTTAAATTACGGATTGAAATGATAAATATCCGTATCACTTTACCATAGGATAGGAAATTATATACAGACACCGTTGGTCTGTATATAAATATTTTGAAAGTGATTTTCTATAGTTTTGGAAAAAAAATATGGTTTAATAAATATTGTTTTAAGATATTATATATAAATGTATTTTATAAAGTTTAAAATTTAGATTTTCTAAAATCATATGTATTGAAAATTGTATAGTTATAAGTAAATTTTGAAATTATAAATTTTATTAATTTATTTATAATTTTTCTATTTTTTTAAAATATAAATAGATTAATGTTTAATATTGTTTAAGTATTTATTGAAAATTTATATTTTCAAATATAGAGTTTATAATGATTTTAAATAAATTCCGGTTGGAAATTTGTTTGAAATTATATTTATTTAAGAATTATACTTAAATAAGTTTGATTTGAAATTTATTAAATTTGAAATTTTAAAGATATGATTTTATAACTTGAATTTGATTAAAAGTGACTTAAATGAATATTTCAAACTTAGATAAATTGAAATGGGATATTTAGTTTATTTAAAATTTGAAATTGGAAGCTTTATTTAAATGTTATTGAAATGATATTGGATTTATTAAGTAAAGTGAATTTGAGATATAAATGAAATTATCAAATTTAGTTTTTAAAATGTTGAATATTCAAAGCTTTGGAATATATTGAAATTGAAATGGCTTATTTTATGGTTCAAATATGTATTTGAAATCGATAATTTGAAATGGTTTATTTAGAAACTGAATTGAGTTGAATTTGATGAATTGAGATGGAATAAAATTTGAATTTTGGAACTCAAGTTGATTTGGAATCGATTTGTGAAATTTTAGAAGGCTATTTTATTATATAAGTATTTTTAAATTATATTTAAACCTATTTATATATTTTTTACTTTATAAATTATTTTTAATATAAACTATTTTAATATACTAATTATTTTAATTTAAACTATTTTAAATAAACTATTTTATTTTTTTATAAACTATATTATTATAAATACTATTATTAATATATAAACTGTTTAAAGAAAAATGCTATGATTTCAAAGTGTTATGATTTCCAAAGTGTTATAATTTCAAGTGTTTTGGTTTCGAAAGTGTTATAACTTTGAAAGTACTATGGTTTTGAAATGGAAATGATATCGTATTGATACGGGTTTGGAAATGGATATGATATTTTGGTTTTGAAGTATAAACTATTTTGAAATGACCGCAGTGTTATAATAACGTTTGGTTGTTAAAGAGACCGGGATCGAATATTGTCATACTCTCTGCCAATACCGAAAACCACTTTAACAACTGTGTACACGATGGAGATTCCAGAATGAAGTAGGATGGTGGCGACGATCCTATATGAGGTATATACGTGGACCTGACTCCCGTGAGTTAGCTTAAGGTGGCTAAAACAGGAGCAATTGACGGGCCAATGATGTAGCTCCTCTGATCGGACACACTCCTTCGATACCATTCTTTTACTTTGTGATTGATTGGGTGCACCACTCGGATTTTTGGGAGTGTGGCTCGAGGTGGGCGGTAGTGACTGCTATACGTTACCACCAGCCCGGAAGTGTAATTGGTATATCTACCCTAGCATTGCCTAGTTGTGTCGTGTCACCACCCTATCGAGACCACTACGAGTTTGTTTTGTACCATACCTATTGAGTGCCCTCTGACAACGCCCGGTACGGGAGAGATTACGGTAATGTATAGACTATGGGAATATATAAAATGTGTTAAGGTGGAAAATGTAAAGCCTTAATGCTATTTTAATAGTTTACTTTACTTTAGACATTATTATAATAGCGTATATTGCTACATAGTAGATAGTTTAACGGATCCTTAGAGGATGAGTATCCCAAACATACTTTAAGTTACTGTATTTCAGTTGATATTTCACTTGAGTTGGATTTATTGATATAAGAATGTTAATCCTGACTTGAGTGTTTTGTGTTTTGCTTTACGCTCGGGTCAGACTGAGTGTCACAACATTCGAGACTCACCTTTGGAGATGGAGATTCACTTGGAGATTCATCTATCTATTCAGCTTTCAGTTATTCAGTTAACTCCAGTGATATATTCAGATTTTTGTTATTTGACTACTGTGTTGAGACTTCTATGTATTCGAGACTTCTGTTGTATCTTGTTTAACTTTGTTATATATATAGTAGCTTCATGAACTACTATTCATTTATTTCCACTGCTTATTTTTATATTACTCCGTGTCTATGATTCTGTGATTGCTTTATTTACTGTATATGCTGAGATTTGCCAAATATAAATTAACAATCTGATATTTTGAGCAATTCAAGTCCGACATGTGCAGATGCGAATGGTTGAAAATTTCATGATGTTACAGATAGCGATAGCATAGTTATTCTTTGAAAGCATCAGGATGGTAGCATTGCTTCTACTTTGAGCATAGTAGCCTTAATGGACCAAAAAACCCTTGGTATCCAGGATAGCATCACCTAAGTCGTTGGTTGCACATTGAAAGCTTCAAAAATTACAAATACCAATAGAGTATGAAGTTCGTCAATGGCTATCATTCCGGCCAAGGCCGCTATTGCCAATTCAGAATGAGATAGGCTTTGTAAGAATTGTCATGAGATAGAAGAGACACTAACAAGCTGATCCCCTCACGTCTTCCTACATATAGCCGCTTATGACAGCCATGAAAACCAATAACATGTTAGGCTTTTTATCGGAGAAACAAGCCACGGTCGGAGTAGAAATTCACTATAACAACGACACGATAAAATGACAATGTCCATTAATCGAAAACCTCTCCCTTAACTCCCACATTGAAAGTTACTCCTAAAAGCCTTGTCTTCACTATGATTTCAGCCAAAAGATGCAGCCCAGTTTTGAGCTTTTGAATCAAATTTATGACGAATGAGGAAGAGTTAGGAAATTCAGCCTCTATAGATGGATTATATTCATTGGAAATCTAATTAGAGGTAGCTTTTGGCCATAGTTATTCCTGAAATCTAATTAGGGGTAGCTTTTGATGAAATTGGTATCATTGGAAAGCTTTCAGAAAAATATGAACAAAATTGAAGATTATTCGTTCATATCTATTTGTATGTGAGAGAAATTGCGTTGAAGTCGAAAAATCAAATAATGATAGATTATAAAGTACAAAAATTCAAAGGTTTAAAAATTCAGTACAATCAAATGTGAAATGAAATATAGAATGAAATAAAGTAAACGAACAGATTATATGCATATATACTTACAACAACAATAATAATGAATAAAGTTAATTCAATATATTTAAGAATTAATACAAGAAACATTGTAATAGAACAGCTTTGAATGAATCAATTCACTAAAAAGAACTCATCGATAACCTAAGACATTTTACTAAAATAGCACACTTACAAAATCTATGAAATTCTAGGAGTCACAAACTATGAATATTATACAAATATATTAGGTAAATGTGTATTATTAATTATTAATATTTTTATATAATAAATCGAAAGATATGTGCATATATTTAATAAGAAGGATCATTTGTAACAAAGAATTTATGATTCATTAATATGAGAATCAAGTTTTCTCTAGAAATGAAAGTCATGGGCTATTTAATAATCAATTTTATGAATTTCATCACCAAAAAAATGATATGTTGATCTTCTTAGTATGAGCAAGGAGATTTCTCATTAAAATATGGATTTCTTGAATTCTTTATACAATTGGCAGTCATTATTAGTTTAGAACATGATTCTACAAAATCTTAGATTTCTTTGTCAAGCACGAGATTCTAGTCATCCTTTTGGATTTTTGGTTGACGGATTGCAAACATACTATTTGGAATATAGAGTTATTATTCAGCAATAAAGTTCAAAATATTTTCTTTCATTATGGAAATATTCATCAAAAAAGAAATAATTTATCTTTGTATCAATGGTGTGGAATTGAGGCTCTTCATAACTGATTTGATACATTAATATCTTCATCACATGAGATTCTGGTTCAATTATAACTTGAGATTATAATTCTCTAGTATACAAGTAAAAGATGACTTTATCAGAAATGAAGTTCTGGACTTCTACCTTGAGTATCGGGTTCAAATTCCTTATTATGTTGTGATAAATTCCGTTACTATATAGATATCCGGTCTTCTTTATTGTCTAGATGATAAATTCCTTCTATTAAAGCACGACGTTCTATGTATGATAATCAACAAGATTCCTCAAATGAAATATCATAATGGTTCCTTCCTTAAATTTTTTTTTAGAAAGGTCATTATTCAAACTCCTTAAATTTTCAAAGTAATAAGAATAATATCCAAAATATTCATTTTCATTTCTAAAAAACAAAATTTATAATAATAGATTTTACAAAAAAGCTTCTTATATATGTACGGTCTACAAACCTTTGTAAATGATTTTTAAGCTTTGGAAAAAAAGCATTTCCTTAAGTTCATCACCTATCTTATGCAAGGAATGATTCTTAGTAGAGAACTAATTCTTGTATGGAAAGGCTATTAGTTCATGAATCATGACTTTTGAGACAAGCAAACTAGATATGTCTTTTCACTGAGGAGAAATCCATGGTACCATTATGCATGTCATATATACTGAAAAATTCAGAGATTATATTCGCAAAGGTTATTACAAACTAGAAAAAGAAAGCAGTACCTTTATATTTTCAAAAAAGGCACGTAAGCTATTCTTGTATAATAATATCGTCTCCATTTAAAATTTTGGCCCAACAATATTTTGGTAAAGTACTTTCAAGGTTGCAAGAATTACTACTAAATATTTCTATTTACAAAAAGAAGTATATATGTTTTCATTTCACAAATGGTTTGCAAAAATTTTGAGATCTATAACTAAATTTATTAAAATTCATGGTATAAAATTTCTCGAAGACATTTCTTGATTTACTGACTAATAACAATGCTACGAAAGGATCTTTGCAAAAGATCAAATTTCTAAGAAAATTTTCCTAATTCATCACTTGAAAAGAAAATCGAGAAAAGAGTTTACAAAAAAATTGATCTTTAAAAAACTTTTCTCAACAATCAACTAGAGGTCAGATGGATATCCATTTAAAGGAAAATAGTTAACCAAGTAGTTGTAGTTAGATCGTCAAATACCTAATAGACTATTAACTAGAGATCAGACATATATCCATTTAAAGGAAAATAACTAACCCAACATTCATAGTTAGTTTTTGTCAAATACCCAAGAGTCTATCAATGAGGGGATAGCCAAATTGCCATATATAGGAGGATAAATCACGTTATGGCCATAAGAAAATAACAAAAAGCCTAAGTTATTAGTTGGTCCAAAGTTTCCAATTGAAGATCAAACAAGTATAAAAGCATTCCCATGAGGCTACAAGAAGCCTCCATCTTTCGATAAGATTTTCATGGAAAAATTATTTCAGTAAATCTATAAAGAATTTCCATATTTCAAAGTCAATTTCAAAGAAATGGTATTTAGAAGCTTTAAAGAGCTACCATATATCAAAAGTCACTTTTAATAAAATGATTTTTGTAAGCTTTAAGGAGCTTCCACATTTCAAAAGACACTTTCAAAAAAATGGTTGAAGTTTTAAGGAGTTTCCACATTTCAAAAGACATTTTTAGGAAAATGGTTTTCAGAAGCTATAAGGAGCTTCCATGTGTCAAAATTTATTTTCGATAAAATGACTTTTAGAAGCTTCAAAGAGCTTCCATATTTCAAAAGTTATTTTCAAAAAGGTGGTTTTTAGAAGCTTTAAAACTTCCGTATTTCAAATGATATTTTCAATGAAATAATTTTCAGAAGCTTTAAGGAGATTTCATAAGTCATTTTTAATGAAATGGTTCGTAGAAACTTTAAGGAAGTTCCGTATTTAAATGTCATTTCAATAGAAGGTTTTCAGAAGCTTGAAGGAGCTTCCAGATTTTAAAAAAGATCTTCAACAATATGGTTTATGAGAAAAACTCTAAAATAATTTTTCTTTTAGACATATTTAGTGAAATAATTTTTTTTACAAAGATTAAAAAAATTCATCTTCCAAAGAGACTTTTAGTATAAAAAATTTCAAAAAGTCACTACAAGAAAATGTGTCTTTAGTTGCATTTATCGGCGTTTCAATTGAAATGCAACTATTTATATTTTACAATTCTTTTTACGTATATTTTATTACTTTTTTTCAATGCTACAAAAATTTACCGCCCTTTCCCGCCTAAACTAATTTGCTTGTTGCGTTTGATGTCTCATTCCCATCTCCGCTCTTTTTTCCTCTTTGCTTAGTAAAAATGCGCCTCGCCCTATGTTTCCTCTATCATTCTGCTGCTCATATCCAGTTCATCGATCCACTCCATCAATCTGCTCCCATTTCCGCATAAACCCTAAATTCGATCCACTCGTCAATCTCGCCCCACGTTTCCATGCAAACCCTGAATCAGTATTAAAAGAAAATCGAGGCTTGCTAAAACCCTGATTTAGCTGTGGTATTTAATTTCCGTATAATTTTGCCTATTATTTTACAAATTTTAGTAAATGTTGCCTCTACTTTAGTAGATAATTAATCGTGACAAACTTAGTACAATCATCAATAAATAACACAAAATAACGATGACTATTTATTGAATAAACTGGTGCAGGACCCCAAACATCCGAATAAATTAATTCAAATGGTTTGGAGGATGAAACATGAGAAATAGGTAAATGCAATCTATGACTTTTAGCTAACTGACAAGAATCACAAACATTTGGAAATTTATTTGACGAAACTGGAAGTTGAAATGTTGACACCAAACGACGCAAGATGGGTTCATGTGGATGTGCAAGCCTCCTATGCCACCCATGAAGAGATATACGGCTGCTATGAAATGCCCTGGGAGACTGACGAAAAGAGTGAGGAGGCAGCCGGTATAAACCGTGATGTTTATCTCCGCGGAGGATTGTTTGTCCCTGCAAAGTCTTAACAGAACATGTTTTAGGAAAGAATTCCATTGAAACATTATTGTCTTCTGTTAGTTTGGAAACACTTAGTAAACTTTTAGTAAGATCAGGAACAAGAAGCACATTAGGCAATTTGAGATTAGGCAAAACAGAAGAACCAACATGAGAAATATTTAAATGGTTACCGTTTCCCACTTGGAGTTTATCATCTCCATTGTATGACTCAGCAATGTTGAGTTTAGTGATGTCAGGAGTCACATGATCCGTTGCTCCGGTGTCAAAATACCATGCTGGATCGATGGTAGTGGAAGAGTTTGGTTGATGAGCCAAATGAGCTTGACGTTGATTGTTTCTTGGGTTAGGTTTTCTGGATGGAAAATCTACTTGATTCCCACGTTGCCAGCAGTCTATCGCTTCATGTCCCGGTTTGGAACATAATTGACATGTTGGCCGAGATTTCTTCTGATTATAGTTTCTATAATTGTTTGATGAATTTGAGGCTTGAGGATTTTTGTGACGTGGGTTGGAACGATGCACATTAAGTGCTGTGGTAGAGGATTGTTGAGGCAAAGTGAGGCGAAGATGCTCTTGTTCAAGCCTTGCTTCCTCTTGTAACAGAAAACCTGTAAGATCATCAATGGTTAGAGATTCTGTCTTCATCATGAAGGCAGTGATAAATGGCCCGTAAGAGATATCGAGTCCATTTAGAATATAGCTGATGAGGTCTTCATCTTGAATGGGATGAAGAGTTGCAGCCAACGAATCAGAGATGGATCTCTTCTTTTCCAGATACTCGATCATGGACATAGACCCCTTTGTAAGAGTCTGCAATTGAGTCTTGAGTTGCATTCGAGATGCACGAGTTTGAGCTTGAAACGACGTTTCAAGAGTAATCCATGCTAGGCGCGACGAAGTGGCAAGGGCAACCATAGCAAGAGCATGATCGGATAACGTGGACTTTAACCATAGGAGAACAAAGCGATCCCTTTTCTTCCAATTTGTGTAGTCCGGATTAACAGCGGTGGTGGCCGGAACAGCTGCGACTGCCGGGGTAGTGTCTGTGGCCGGAACTGCTTCAACTGCAGGTACATCAATGGTGGCAGGCGGCGGATTAGGATTTAGCACATGCTCTTGCAAATCAAAAGTCTCCAATGCAGAGATGATGGTGGTACGCCACAGTATGAAGTTGGATCGATCAAGTTTAATGGTTATGGTAGGGATCTGAAAGTTTAGATTTGAATTGGTGGTGGTAGCAAAGTGAAGCAGATTTGGTGCCGCCATTGGTAGAGAAAAAAAAATTGATTTAATGTTGGTGTGGCTCTGATACCATGTTAGAGAACCATATATTATCACAAAACCAATTGGTAATGTGAAAGGAGGTCTCTTAGTATTTATGCATGATTTATATTGTAAATTGTCCGATGTGGGACTAATTTCAACACGCCCCCGCACGTGTGGTGTACCATCAGCCAAACACGTGGACATTCAATGAG
Organism: Allium fistulosum; assembly: GCA_030737815.1. NCBI lineage: Eukaryota > Viridiplantae > Streptophyta > Magnoliopsida > Asparagales > Amaryllidaceae > Allium > Allium fistulosum. The sequence continues at coordinate 77,496,896 of CM060903.1, forward strand.
GGTGACGTGTGACACAATTAAACCCGCTCTGATACCATATTAGTAACAGAGAGATGAATGAATTGTTCGTATATTCATTGAAGTGAGATACCTTGATTTAAATACACAATGAGTTGAGACTAAAGTGGAGATCAGTTGGAGATTAGCTCTCCTATTAGTTCTCCTATTCCTACGCTATACATCTTGACTATAGAATGATTCAAAACACACGTTTACTATGATAAGATACGTGTACACAATATTAATAATAATATTCATGCTATTAGCTGGTTCTATTACCTTTTTCCTGCTTTTCATGTGGAGTCAGGGAAGGTTCGGTGGTATATTCTGTACTTTGAGCTGAATATGATCTTATTTTATACTTATATCCATCATTGAATTCATCAGTTTTAATAGAGAGTGGTGCTTAGATGAGGTAATAAGTAGTGAGCTAAGCATGGATGAGGAAAAATGGGATATCACAGGTTTGACAGTTCTTAAACATGATCCTTTTTCATTAGGCTTGATAACCTGCCCTTTTTTTACTACTATTACTAAAATAATTTAATTCATCGTCACTTCTTTTGAGTATATTTGCATTTAGTAGTTAAATATATTAAAAAATAGCTCACCATAGTTTTATAAGATGGTTCATGTAACATTTTGCTTTTGTTGCTTTTCTACATTTTTTAAATTTTATTTTTTGGCTTAAATCTGTATGTAGATTTGAAACTAAATTCCTGAACTCATAATATTGAACCTTTTCTTTTACTAATCATTTTGGGTAGATGCTCAAGCAAGAAATGAAGATAGAGTATATATATAGTTTAGACAGTTGATTGTCATATTTCTATCTATTAGCATTATCAAAATTGACTTATGTTATATTTTATTTTTCTTGTTTGTACTATTCTGCATATCTGTACAATATAGTTTATTAACTCAATTTGATGTGATAGTGCAAATTGAACAAGCACTGCATATATTTGAACAGTAAATCATTGAAATAGACATTTATATCATTTTTTCATGAAAAAAAGGAACAAACAGTGCACAGGAACAATAATATCGCCTTAATAGATACATTACATATTATATAACACTTTACAAACATGTGCTTCCTAATATTATATAAAACTTCAATTCATCCACTCATATGTTGTGCTTCTAAAACCATGCACTATGTATGATATATATCATTTAATAGCTATTAATAACCTCATACACATTTTCCACAACATGATCCATGCTTGATACCAAAATCTTATGTTGTATATTTGAACAATGTGTAGAACTATAAGTGTGTTTTATTTCAAAATGTATACACCATAATTTTTGATCCAACTAATCATAAATGAGTCTCATTGATACTCTATTTAATTATTCCACTTGCAGGTTGATTCATGCTTGCGTATCTTTGGAGAGCCAAAACTTCTTATTGTGTCTCTACAAGTAAAATCTCAGTTTTCAGGCATTGTTGTTTCTTTTTTACAATTTCAGGTTCTTATGAACTCGGTTTCTTTCTTGAGAATACCCTCTCACGTGTTAATTATGAGGCTTCCTACAAGATTAATAGTTCTTGAATATTTTTTCTTTCCTTTAGCAAAGTTATTCCTTGCTTGTTTATATACTTGTCAAACACATCTATACATTTTATATGTAAGTGTGTGTGTGTGTATGTGTGTGTGTATAATGATTATGCCAACTTGATTGTTGAGATAGTGTGATGATAAAATATAAGTATTGATGACCAGAGGATACTATGTATCCTTCTTGTTTCGAGAGATGAAACGAAATTGCAACTTGAAATAAATCATCTACAATTTGTTCGCTTTCATTTTCAATACAAGTTGTATAATAATTGTACAAAGAGCGAAGTATGGAAGTAGTTTCTTCCTTGAAGTGATAGTCAATGCCAAATTTTTACATGTAATTAACAGTTAGCATGCATCGAGTAAGATCATTTACTTCCATAGGCATGCTTCAGAGCTTCATTAAATTATTTACAGGGTTTTACCATAGTAGCCATGCAAATGAGATGAACAATGCATCTTATGCATGTGACAATTCGTGTTTGTGCATGTTAATACATAGTGTACTACTTGAAAATGAAATATTGTTTCTTCACATACATAATATGTTCTAATATTGTGTTATGTTAATATGTGCAGAGCAATCGCATTATTCTTTTAACTAATGTTCAAGATTCTCATCAATAGTATTGGATCGGTGCTCGCATTTGAAGCTCTAAAGTAAGAGAACTACATAATTTTTAGTTATTATCTTTCAATGAAATAGGTTTATGTATTTCTAGTAGCATAAAGATTAAGCATTATTTAGAAGGGGTTTTTAGGCCTAGGGAAAAAGTTGAAGAAAAATTTAGTTTCAGTGAAAAGAAGTTTGCTTTTTAGGCTGAAAGACATTTTTTAGTGTAAATTACAGAATGATAGTTGCAACTATCATTTTCTGTTTACACTAAAACTTGTCCTTTAGACTAAAAAACAAACTTGGTGTCCCTGAGACTAAATTTTTTTGCAACTTCTTCTGTGTGCCTATTTTTCTGTATTTTAGAAATACTTTAAATTGATGTTTGGTCTAAAGTAATAGTGTTTCCCATAGCTTTAGTTGATTTGATATTTATTTGTTAGGATATTTTCCAACCTTCAACTACAAATATTAGTGTACAGATATGGTCTGTGTTTCATGAGAAAAAATAGAATTCATTACCTTCTTAATGCTGTTTGCTAGGAAATATAAGCACTTTGTCTCTTTACATGTGTAGGTTTCATCTCACATTAATGTGTTTTGCTCATGTCGTAAAATTTCTCTCCTATATTAACCAAAAATGGTTATTACAATGAATAAGCGGTATTGATTAAAAAAAATGTAAAGGCTTGTTATAGACAATAGCTTACATAGTACTTTCTTATTTGGGCCAGGGATAGGGATTGTTGGCATCGTTTTCCTTATACCATTGTACTTGTATCTTCCCTATATCATTGTACTTGTTTCCACTTCTTGTTTGAGTTTTACCCATCTTCCGAGGTAAACTTCAACTATAATTGCACAGTTACACATTAATATTTTTTATTATTTAAACTCTCATTTTGTAAAAACACTGTTAGTTATATCTGCGTTATAATGTATGAATCAAAAGTTTTTGATGCAACCAGGGACAGATGTACACTATGCTAAGGTGGGATGGATGTTCTACCTGAGTTTGCATATTTCTTTTACAAAAACTGGTTTTTTATGATTTGTCCTAATTATGGCTCTATCTCTATTAAGAGCCCAACTCAAATGACACTCTTCTCTTTGCCAGACAAATTTATACTCGTTCATCCTTTTCAATATTCATCGATAATCACATTGTATTGATTCTATATTAAATATCCACTATCCAAAATATTAAAATTAAAAAACTTTGAGGGAAAAAAATCAAACAGATGCAACAATCTCATTTTCTAATTGAATCATATATAGCAGTAATTATGTCACAGTGTTGGTACCAAGAGCTTCAAATTTTCATTTATTTTTGGTAGTAACTTTTTCCTTATTTTAGTATTTATTATATCAACCCAATATGAAATGTGGAATAGTGCGAAGTTGAAAGCATGTGTTGAGTGATATTTCTAGGAAATTGAACTTATGGTTACAATATCAAATACATCTAATCCTCAAGAGGTTACATTTTTCTGAATTGTTTAAAAAGTATTGAATATTTGGGCTACTAGAAGGTCATTTTCTTTGGAGGGAGAATTATTTTGATAAATGGCATCAGAAATTTTTAGGGGATGTCGAATTTTTCCACCTTGTAATAGTGGTATCCGCATTTGAATATTTAAAAATTTGAATGTCCAGTCACAAAAAAAGAAAAAAAGAAAAAAAGAAGGAAAAAAGAGAGTATTTCCGTGCATGCTCTTCAGTCCCTTATAATAAAAGAATTGGCTCCCCATTATCTAAATAAGTGATCCCTTTAGTAGCTTTTGAATACTTAGTATGCATTCTTTTTTTTTCTAAAATTGTTGCAGTAGCTAAGATGAATTGCTCGCTCCACCGCCAGGTGGTACAAATTTACCTTCTGATTAATAAACCATTGAAGCACTTTATACATTGCCCTTTAAGGAACAATTTTTCTTCTTTGGCACTGTTTGCAATGTTTAACCCCTCACTTCTACTTAGACATACATAAAGAAGTTATCAGCTGCATTCAAAGGCAATTTTCAATATCCATTGGACCAAACCTTGTTTTGTATTACATGCATTCTTCTACTGTTTCAAGATTATATGGAGTTGACTAGTTTTTGGTATGTAAGAATACAAACTACAAGGTCTGGCTGCAGCCATTATCAAGTTATGGGAAAAAATCCATGTCGCCAAGATTGTAATTAAAGTCGACATTCCAAATACAAACAGTGAGAAGATGCAGACAAGCAGAAGGTAAGTTGTATATTAACCAGCTTCTACTTTTTCTCTAAATACTTCTAGATATTTTGGGTTGAATGGAACAAATTTTAGAAGATCGTTTATTTTTGGAGGATAATTCGTTGAATATAAATAGAGACTTGAAACTAAAATAGTTTGAAACTCAGTTTCCATGTCAAAAATAAGTATTTTGAACCAAGTTATAAACTCGGTTTCCAAGCTAAAGCTCAGTTTCGATACTGAGTTAAACTCAGTTTTGAAACCCTGTTTCAACTCATTTTTGAAACTAAATTCTCAGTCAGTGACATATTTTAGAAACTAAATTCAAAACTCATTTCAAAACTTGGTTTTGAATTTTTGAAAAAAAACAACAAGTTGGAGTCCGGATATATATTCTCTGGTCTCAGATTGGATGCACTTCATGAAAGCAACTAGGTCACGGTGAGAATTTATACTTTGATTATGTAGTTTGCATTATATGCAACTTGTTCTAGCATTTGTAATTTGAGTTCAAAAACCTTAAGGTATGAGATGTTTTGTATTCAAAAATATCTAACCATTGCTTACCACTTTTTTTCATATGTTGAAACATTCATTTGTTGTGATGCAAATAAAGAACATGAACCACACCCTTTGCCAATTAAGGTACCTTCCTTTTTCCTTAGAATATATTAGGTAGACTGATATGACTATATCTGCCATATTTAACTTGATTTAGGAACGCATATAAGTTTTAATGATAAGATTTATCGAAATTATGAAGCAAAGTCATTTTTCGTGAAAGGGTATTAATTATTCACAACGATATGCATGTGTTTATTCATATCAATTTGATGTAATTAGATTTGGTTATTTATCAATCAATTTGTAATGACTGGATACGTCATTTAAAATATTTTTCACACCTATTAACTATAAAGTTATTGGTCATTATTATTTACAGTTTAAACATCTCGTTGACATCTGCATATATTAGTCTATATTACTAGTTAAAGTATTAATCAGTCTATGTTGGTATTTACAATTTAAAAATTATATTAGTCTGTGCTACCAGTTAAAGTACTTCATTATACTATCATTATTTTTGTACTCCATGCTATGTATGAATAATGCACATTTACATAACAAGCAATCCTATCACATGTAGTTTAAATAATGAGATATTTTTATTTGTAATTTAGTAGTAAAGAGCATAGTCGCAGAGCATGTATTCTTTGCTACTACTGTAATACACTAACAACTGTTGTTCACATTGGGTTGTGCATAATTGCTTTGGCTATACACTTCAGTCGCCGATATAGTGATATTTGTACAAAAATATTGCTGATGGGCTTTTTTCCATCTGAACTTGCCAAGACATCAAGTACTTCCCAATACAACCAAACCAAAAATAATTAATACAATACAATAACAAAGCTCCTTGGATAAACTCTTAGGCACCATATTAACCGCACCTTCCTTTTTTGCATTTCTCGATCTAGGCCATCATGCTACTGATTACTGTTAACTTTGACAAGATACATATAGCTGCACATTGTTTAATTTGTTGACAGGTATGATATTGTTCTTATATATTTTCCCAGATTACCGCAGAAAACATTTACCTACTTAGTCCATTTAACCATAACTTTATGTCAATTAATATGCGGATATAATGTTAAAAGTACTGAATCTAGTGTACCTTTGCTTATATAGTCCTGTTCAAGCTCTTGTAGGAGATAAAGTGGTGTACTGTTTGTGTTTGATTTACGTTTAGTTCATCTACTGACTAAGTTTTGTTAAAATTAAAAAAGTTTTATAAAATTAGTTAAGTTTAAGCTAACTAAATTTTATAAATAATAATATAACTAATTTAACAAAGTTTTATAAATAATAACAATGATTATGATGATGATGAATTAACTATGTTTATAAAAATTAACTAAGTTTATAATAATATAATATAATTAAAACCGAGTTTTAGTAGTAATAATAATAAATTAATTAAGTTAACCAAGTTAATAAAAATAAGTTTTGTTAAAATAATCTAAGTTTAAGTTAACTAAATTTTATAAATAATAATAATATGACTAATTTAACAAAGATTTATAAATAACGATGATGATGATAAATTAACTTAGTTTATAAAATTTAACTAAGTTTATAATTATATAATTAAGTTAACTGAGTTTGAATAATAATAATAATAAATTAAGTTAACCGAGTTAATAAAAACTAACTAGGCTTTGTTAAAATTAAACAAGTTCTATAAAATTAACTAAGTTTAAGTTAACTAAATTTTATAAATAATAATAATATAACTAATTTAACAACATTTTATATATAACTGTAAGATTGGACTTTATTTATTTCATTTCGTTTATCACTTTGATTATTTATATGACATTATTTATAATATGATATACTCGTACAATGTTGTAGATGTTTGATATTAGATTTGAAGTCCTACGAATTAACATAATTGTTTGACTATATGTTGAGCTTTCACTTGTGCAGGCATTGGATTTCCGAAGAGAGCAAGGTTGGAATTTTATGGTGCTAGCTTTCACTTGTGCATGCAACAAAGAATTACGGGTAATCAAGCGTTTTGTTAGCACCAGTTTGGTATAACATTTTATTAGTACTAGGTGTGTAAATTTGTATACGAATGGTTATTGTATGTGAGTTTGGTCATTTTATCAAAAACTATTGTATTAGAATGGTTATGGATATCTTTTTTGATTATATGATTAATATGTTTTTTTAATTGTTTGAATATGATGATTATGTGAGTGATTGTTGATTGATATAGTAGAATCAAAATAGACCATCAACAGGAAATAATAGCATGAAAAAATGGTGCAAAATGATCAACAACTTTAAGTAGCGTTTCAAAAACGCTACAGAAATACATATAGTGGCGTTGAGTAAACGTAATCGTAAAGTAGGGTTAAAGTTTGAAACTCTATTGGTAGTGCCAAAACACCTTTTGGTGGCGTTTTTAAAACGCTACGAAAAGATTTATAGTGGCATTTGAGGAAAGCTGCAATAAAAGGATTTATAATGGCGTTGAAATAAATGCAACTAATAGTTGCGGGCTTTATAATGGCGTTTATCAAAACGCTACCATAAGTTTTGGTAGCGTTTTTTGTGCGCCACCAAAAATAAAATTTCTTTTAGTGAGTTCTCTTGAGCTCCCTTCTTTAAAAAGTTGCATTCAACAAAGGATATTTCGATAAAGAAACAAAGATTTAAATTTTTCGAAAAAAGGCAAACGTTCCTTAAGATTTTCTCGAGAAATGTCAAAAAAAGAAGAAGAAGAATTTCTACTTTTTGGAAAGATGTATCATCAAAGCTACAAAAGGGAACCATGGGACATTTTTTAGGTAGTAATTATGAAAGAACTCGTATAATTCAAAAAAAATCTTCTAAAGTCAAAAGCTTCTATTGTTCAGGACACCAACATTAAAAAGGAGAACCGAGTTAGCAAATTCATCATATCAATACAACCAAAGACGATGTGATCAAGAACTATTGAAAGCATTATTAGAGTCAAAGGATCTGCACCAAAGTTAAAGAAAGGTGTTTAGAGATCTATCATCATTTCTAAGCCAAGGACTAGAAAGAAAATCCCGAATTAGTGAACTATTAGCAGATTATGGTCAATGGTTTGAAAAATAGATTTTGGTATGGTTTGCATCTTCATAAACTACAAAGAGAGAAGGTTCCATTCAAAAAAGAAGCAAAGAAAGATGTCAAAATGCTAGGGATAATTTGGACATTGGCAAAAAACGGATAGAGTAAAGAAATGATAGTTGAAAATCTATGGAGAAAGAAAGATTTTCCTTAAGTTAAAGCATAAGCAAACTCTTCGAGGGGCTAATATTATAACCTATTTGGGGAGGATGGATGTGGAGCAAGGAGTTACGAAGTGCAATGATAAATGGTGATGAGAAAGATTGGCATGGGCATAAAGCTAATGTATTAGGGAATGTCATTAAATTTATACAAGGAATAACTATTTAAGATCTAGAGCTACCGCAAGTCTAAAGTGGAAGCTATTGCATGTCTAAAGTTGAAATGCTATCGCATGTCTAGAGTCGAAGAGCTATCATATGTCTAGAGTCAAAGAGCTATCACATGTCTAGAGTTAAAGTGCTATTGCATGTCTACGGTTAAAGATCTATTGCATACCTACGGTTGAATGAGCTGTCTTATGTATAGAGTTGAAGAGCTATCACATGTCTAAAGTTGAAGAGCTAACACATGTCTAAAATTGAAGAGTAATTGAGATAAAGAGTTATCACATGTGTAAAGTTGAAGAGATATCACATATCAATAGTTGAAGAGTTATTGCATGTCTAAAGTTGAAGGCTATCATGTATAACGTTGAAGGCTATCGCATGTTTGGAATTGATGAGCTATCACACGTCTAAAGTTAAAGTATTATCTCATGTCTAAAGTTAAAAAGCTATCACGTGTTTGTGATTGAAGAGCTATCACATGTCTAAAGTTAAAGAGCTATTGCATATCTAGAGTTGAAGAGCTATCTCATGTCTAGAGTTGAAGTGCTATCACATGTCTATAGTTGAAGAGCCATCGCATGTCAAGAGTTGAATAGCTATTGAAGATGTAGAGGAGTTACTAAATTTGCAAATAAGCGATCAAGCTTCTAAACAAATAGCCATCGAATATATGGAAGGAGATGCTATCAATTTGGAGGAAGCTATTAAAGAAGTAAATGCATTAAGGATATTGTGCAGAGGCATACTCATTAAAACATGCTAACAAATTCTTAAAATGAAAATTAATTCAAGTGTATACAAGGAAAGTAGGTATGAATGATATTAAACATAGAAGGATGAAGATGAATTAATTAAATAAAAAGCTAGTGCAATGATACAAGAGGAGGTTTACGTCCAACTAGTGATAAATGGTTCAAAGAATCCTTATGCAACCACGCCACCTTTGACAATTCCAAGGCCAAGCTAGCGATTCACATGAACTGCCCTAATTCTGGGATTGTGACATTCTTCATCAGGACCGCACATCTTGTCAAGTCATCGATTCATGTTAACTTTAATCGACCAATACAAGCAAGCCACACCACTCGCCAACTACTATAAATATGGACCTACTCTACTAAATAAGGAGGATTCTCTTCCTTCTCTTTCTCCAACCTAGCTTATTTTTGGAACTTGGCATTTCCAAGCTCACAAAAGAATTTGAGGGTTATTTTAATAGCCGATGAGGAGAAGATGACTTGTAGTTTTGACATGAGGACCAATAAATATTAGAAATTGCATATAAGCTCGAACTTAACGTTTTAGATGATGAGAAGTAAGATGTCATGTATTTTTGACATAAGGACTAATGGAAAAAAGTATTGCATATAATACTGAATTTTACATTTTTTTCCTTTGAAAAAGAGGATGACATGAACTGTTGATATAATTTAACGAAGTTTTATAAATAATAACAATGATTATGATGATGATGAATTAACTATGTTTATAAAAATTAACTATGTTTATAATAATATAATATAATTAAAACCGAGTTTTAGTAGTAATAATAATAAATTAATTAAGTTAACCAAGTTAATAAAAATTTAACTAAGTTTTGTTAAAATTAACTAAGTTTAAGTTAACTAAATTTTATAAATAATAATAATATGACTAATTTAACAAAGATTTATAAATAACGATGATGATGATAAATTAACTTAGTTTATAAAATTTAACTAAGTTTATAATTATATAATTAAGTTAACTGAGTTTGAATAATAATAATAATAAATTAAGTTAACCGAGTTAATAAAAACTAACTAGGCTTTGTTAAAATTAAACAAGTTCTATAAAATTAACTAAGTTTAAGTTAACTAAATTTTATAAATAATAATAATATAACTAATTTAACAACATTTTATATATAACTGTAAGATTGGACTTTATTTATTTCATTTCGTTTATCACTTTGATTATTTATATGACATTATTTATAATATGATATACTCGTACAATGTTGTAGATGTTTGATATTAGATTTGAAGTCCTACGAATTAACATAATTGTTTGACTATATGTTGAGCTTTCACTTGTGCAGGCATTGGATTTCCGAAGAGAGCAAGGTTGGAATTTTATGGTGCTAACTTTCACTTGTGCATGCAACAAAGAATTACGGGTAATCAAGCGTTTTGTTAGCACCAGTTTGGTATAACATTTTATTAGTACTAGGTGTGTAAATTTGTATACGAATGGTTATTGTACGTGAGTTTGGTCATTTTATCAAAAACTATTGTATTAGAATGGTTATGGATATCTTTTTTGATTATATGATTAATATGTTTTTTTAATTGTTTGAATATGATGATTATGTGAGTGATTGTTGATTGATATAGTAGAATCAAAATAGACCATCAACAGGAAATAATAGCATGAAAAAATGGTGCAAAATGATCAACAACTTTAAGTAGCGTTTCAAAAACGCTACATAAATACATATAGTGGCGTTGAGTAAACGTAATCGTAAAGTAGGGTTAAAGTTGGAAACTCTATTGGTAGTGCCAAAACACCTTTTGGTGACGTTTTTAAAACGCTACAAAAGGATTTATAGTGGCATTTGAGGAACGCTGCAATAAAAGGATTTATAATGGCGTTGAAATAAATGCAACTAATAGTTGCGGGCTTTATAATGGCGTTTATCAAAATGCTACCATAAGTTTTGGTAGCATTTTTTGTGCGCCACCAAAAATAAAATTTCTTGTAGTGAGTTCTCTTGAGCTCCCTTCTTTAAAAAGTTGCATTCAACAAAGGATATTTCGATAAAGAAACAAAGATTTAACTTTTTCAAAAAAAGGCAAACGTTCCTTAAGATTTTCTCGAGAAATGTCAAAAAAAGAAGAAGAAGAATTTCTACTTTTCGAAAAGGTGTATCATCAAAGCTACAAAAGGGAACCATGGGACATTTTTAGGTAGTAATTATGAAAGAACTCGTATAATTCAAAAAAAATTCTTCTAAAGTCAAAAGCTTCTATTGTTCAGGACACCAACATTAAAAAGGTGAACTGAGTTAGCAAATTCATCATATTGTAACGACCCGGATTTTTACGGATCGACAAGTTCGTCAAAATCTGGAATTTTCAGCATTTTAAGTCATTTCAGATTTTAGGTATAATTTTACTAAGTCCTAAGTCGGTTTGGACGAGTTAAGAGATAAAAGTCTGGGTCGAGTTGCCGACTTAAGGTTTTGACCGAGTTAAGAAATAGGTCGTATTGTCTTAAGTCGTATGGCGGTTTAGGTCGTGGGTTAGTTAGAGCGACCTATAGAATTATGCGACCTAAGTTTTGGTTAAGTGTTAGGTCGGCTGGGAGAGTTAGCGACCTAGTGATTCCGGGTTAGCGACTTAGTGATTAAGTTGTTAGGTCGGTTGGGACGACCTATAGGAGTTAGCGACCTATAGGGTTGAGCGACTTAAGGACTTAAGGATAGGCAGCGACTTAAGAAGGTTAGCGAGTTAGTGTAGTTAGGTCGGCAACGACCTAAGTAGTAGTGAGCGACCTATGGGAGTTAAGTCGTACGAGTTAAGTCGTAAGTCGTAGCATGTTTTAGGTCGCGTGAAGACTTAAGGTTGTTAGGTCGCTGGGTTTTGGCTTAGTATTAGGTCGCGCATAGTTAAGTCGCGCAGTGCTTTAGGTCGTTAGTGTGTTGGGTCGCTGAGGCGCTACGATTGTTAGGTCGCGTAAGCGCTTAAGCGTTAGGTCGCTGATGTGTTTTAGTGTTAGGTCGTAGCACTGTTAGGTCGCACCTATGGTTAAGTCGCTAAGTCATAGGTCGTAACCTTGTTAGGTCGTAGGAGGAAGGGTTTTGTTAAGACGTTGAAGCGCTTGGGTGATAAGTCGTAGGTTGCAGTGGCCTGGGTTGTTAGGTTGAAGAGGCTTTAGGTCGGTGGGGTTTATAGGTCGTAGGTCGTAGGTCGTATACGACCTAACTCCGAGCGACCTAGGGGCGGTTTTCAGCTATAAATAGAGGGGGTTGGCTTCATTTTTGGGATCCGGATTTCGAAGCGACGAAGTGCTGCCATTTTGAGAGCTCGACTTCTACACTTCTTCACTTCTTTTCTCCACTCTAATCTAGTGATTCCTTTCATCCAAATCGAAGATCAAGATTGAAGATCCAAGAGATAAAGTTGAAGATCTTCATCCTTTGAAGTGAGATTTCTTCGTTTGAAGCGGATTCGTGATAGATCAAGCTTGATCCTTCGCTGTCCAGATCTGAAGCGTGTTGATTTGAGGTTGTTTAGGTGATTTGGTGAGTGGTGATTATCTCTCACACGGATCCAAAGGAGTATATCGGATTGTTGGCTCGATTTGGTGTTAAAATAGTGATTTCCATGCATTTTCTTCATCCTAAGTGTAGATCCATGTAGATCCATTGTTCATAATGATTTGACAACCATTTTACTAAGTGTTAACCTATGCAAGTTCATTCATCAAGATTGTAGAGATATTTCTTATGATTTCATGCATGTTAGACTTTCAACTCTTTAATTACGAAAATGCCATTATTGTTATAATTATCTACTTAGATCATATTTGAATGCTTGATTGCTTGGATTAATGTTTGGTTTGATTGATTGTTATGAATTAGATGATTGATGGTTTGATTTAGACTGAAGATGATTCAAAAGCTAGGAGAAAGGCTCTTGAATTGGGTAAGCTGCTCGTGGCATATGTAGCGGGATGATAAAGCTCTTATGCGTAGATTTGATGATGTGATGTTGAGATGAGGCTTTGCGAGGATGTGATGAAGCGAGGCAATCATGTGATGAAGACTTGGTCTAATCCAGACGGGATCATTCCAAGCATGTTGATAACTCGGTGATATGATTCGAGTTGAGGATAATGAATGGATATGAGAATAGTCGTCGAGGAGGATGACTAGGAGGCTTGGATAGCATCGTTGTTGAAGGTTCTAGCATGCTCTAAGCAAGAGTACGTTTGGGCAAATTCGATAGTCCCAACGGCCAACTGTTGATGGTCGAGTACTCTGGGCAGATTCGATAGTCCTAGGCACGGGCTGCGACGATGTGCGGGAGTTATGTCTAGAACCGGGGTTTCCATTAGCCCTTGACGGACGGCTGAAAGAATGTGTCGGTCATTCAATTAACGGTGATATCGAAGCAATGACAACAGTGATAGCCAGAGTCATGGATGTTTGGTTGTATCGTCATCCGGACTCAAGAGCGGTATTTTTCTGGGTGCTTATCTGATTTAGGCCTTGGTACTTGGAAAACATCGCCCTTGACTCGAATGATTATTACTTTACTTTAAATTGTATGCTCTGCTATGTTGCTTCTGCTTAGTGTGTGTCTGGGGGCTATCACTGTAGAAGGAGGTGGAGTGGGAGGGTTGTATTCCTATTCCTTTTCCTTTATGCTCTTTTGGTATGTTGTTAGTTAATTTACTGCTCACTAAGACTGTTGTCTGACTCAAGGCTTTATGTTTTAATTCTTATTGCCTTGGGTTGTTCGTCCATTTTTGGGACGGGCAGACTAGGTAGCAGGTGACAGGTGCTGTTCCCTTCTCACGATGCTGATATCGAAGACGAGCTAGAGGGTTGCATATTATTTTCTTATATGTACTGGATGTTCCGCTGTTTTGTATAACTCTGAGTGTTATGTAGTGAGGCTTGATGTATTGGCTATTTGGATGCTTGTATTCAACTATTATGAAGTTTTATATGATGGCATTTTATTCTGTAAAGCTTCACTATGTATATGTTCTATTGTATTTTGTCCATGCGCTGTGAGTAATACTATAGATTATGATGTTTTTAAATTACCCTGACAATCGTCCATGGTCGCCTGGCACACTTTACAGCGCACTATCTCTAGGTTCGGTGCAGGGGTCATGGGCGGTCGTCACATTTGGTATCAGAGCCAGGTTAATCGATTTTACCCAACGCTCACTGACGTAACTACGTATGAGAGACGTAATTGTATTTTGATGGATGAATACTATATATAATATAGTAGCTTAGTAGAGTTTGAGTCCTTTATGCAGTTGTTTCTCTAGATGTTCTAATCATTCCTTTTTATAGATACTGAGAATGAGTCGAAGAGGGAGACCAGCTGCTAGGGAAGGCCGTGCTACTGAGGGGGCTGCTGATTATGCAGCTATGTTCGAAGCTATGATGACTTCGATCATGAGAAGGATACCAGTTCCGGGGGCAGCAGTAGATGTTGGAGTTCAAGTCCAAACTCCGAAACCAGTGGATTTTGCTAAGTTGTGCAAGGACTATACTGCTCTTGGAGGGAAGGTTTTCTTGGGAACAGAATCTACTATTGAGGTCCAGAGGTGGATAGATGCTTGTAGAAGGATCTTTGGTGATTTGGGAATTGATGATGCAACTAAGAGGAAGTTGGCATCAAGGCAGCTTCAAGGGAGAGCCTTTGATTGGTGGAATTCTATTACCATCAATACTCCGGAGGAAGAGATTACTTGGGAGCAATTCCAAGCTAGGTTTGAAGCTAAGTTCATTTCTACAGCTCAGAAGTCTGTTCTGTTCAAGAGGTTTGTGGAGCTCAAGCAAGGTGGAAGATCTGTTCTTGAGTATGTTTCTGAGTTTGAAGCTTTGTCCAAGTATGCTCGGTCATATATTGAATCTGCTTATCAGAAGAATGAGAAGTTTGTGACCGGCTTGGATAGTTATCTTGGGAGACAGTTGGTGGATCATTTGGACGATTCATTTGAGAAGCTTGTGGAGAAAGCTCTTAGGCATGAGAGTCTGTTTCCTAAGGAAGGACCTGTTGTTGCTGTTACCAGGGGAGAGTCTAAACCACAGTAGGGTGGAAACCAGAAGAGGAAGCAGCAGCAGCAGAAGGGTAAGGATGGCCAGAAGAAGCCGAAAGGCGAGGTGACTTGCTACAATTGTCAGCAGAAGGGCCATTTCTCTAAGGATTGTAAGAATCCGAAGGTGCCAATGAAGTGTCACAACTGTGACAAGCCAGGGCATTTCAGGAAGAACTGTCCAGAACCGAGGAGGGACAAGCAGATTGTGCAAGCTTATGCTTTGGGAGCTGTTCCGTCGTCTTCAAAAGCTCCTACTGCTGAAAAGAAGGGAAAGAGTGTGGTGGTTCAAGGTACTCTTTTCTTATGTGGTGTTCCAGTTAGAGTGTTGTTTGATACTGGAGCGTCGCATTCGTTTGTTTGTAGTGAACTCGTAGGCCGGTTAGGTTTGGAACCGGATATTGTTGATAGGCCATTGGTTGTGACTAATCTAGTTGGGGGTTCGTCTTGTTTGTGTATGTTATGCCGTGGTCTGGTTGTGTCGAGTCATGGTTGCTCTTTTGTTTGTGATTGCTTTGTTCTGAACTTTGCGGGGTTCGGAATTATTTTGGGTATGGACTGGCTTAGGAAGTATGCGGCAAAGGTTGATTGCGAGAGGTTGGAAGTGACAGTCGAGAATGTGGAGGGGCGAAAGGTTGTGATACGATGTAAGCATGAAGAAGGCGTCTTCATGAGCTTCATGTATTCGCTGGTTGTTCCACGGGATGGACTGTCATTAGTGCCAATCGCGAATGGATTCGAGGATGTCTTTGACGAAGTCAAAGGGTTGCCGCCGCATAGAGAGATCGAGTTTCGTATAGATCTAGTTGAAGGAGCCAGACCTGTTGTGATGCCTCTTAGGCGGATGGCGCCTAGAGAACAACAGGAGTTGAGGGTGCAAGTTGATGATCTTTTGCAGAAAGGATTCATTCGGCGTAGCGTGTCCGAATGGGGTGCACCAGTTGTATTCGCAACCAAAGCAGATGGATCGCTGAGGTTGTGTGTCGATTATCGTGAGCTGAATAAGGTGACTAAGAAGAACAAGTATCCATTGCCGAGAATAGATGACTTGTTTGATCAGCTTCACGAAGCCAAGGTGTTTTCTCAGATGGATTTGGCAACGGGATTTCACCAGTTGAGAGTGGCTAAGGATAGTGTGCCGAAGACTGCTTTTCGGACACCATCCGGTTTCTTTGAGTGGCTGGTAATGCCGTTTGGATTGACTAACGCGCCAGCATATTTTGTGGATCTTATGAATAGAGTGTTCAGAGATCAGTTGAACAAGTTCGTACTTGTGTTCGTGGATGATATTCTGATTTATTCCAGAACGGAAGAAGAGCACAAGACGCACTTGCGTATTGTTTTGGAGATCTTACGGAAACATCAGCTGAGGGCTAAGTTTTCAAAGTGTCACTTCTGGAAGAGTGAAGTGAGGTTCTTAGGCCATGTGATTTCTGGAAGTGGAATAGCGGTTGACCCCGCTAAGGTGGCAGCAATCCAGGATTGGGTTAGACCTAAGAATGCATCTGATGTGAGAAGTTTTCTTGGATTAGCAGGATATTATCGACGGTTTATCAAAGACTTCTCCAAGGTAGCTGCACCGTTAACAGGATTAACGAAGAAGAACCAAGTGTTCAGTTGGGATGCTAAGTGTGAGCAAGCTTTCGGAATCTTGAAAGAGAGATTGACGAGTGCTCCTGTTTTGACTATTCCTAGTGGGAATGATGAGATGGTGGTTTACACCGACGCATGTGGTACTGGACTTGGAGCAGTGCTGATGCAGAGAGATAAAGTTGTTGCGTATGCCAGTCGACAACTGAAGCCGCATGAAAGGAATTACCCGACTCATGATTTGGAGTTAGCGGCGATTGTTTTTGCTCTGAAGATGTGGAGGCATTATCTGTTGGGAGTTCGATTCGAGTTGTTTACGGATCATAAGTCGTTAAAGTATTTTTTCTCCCAAAAGGATTTGAATCTTCGGCAGCAACGTTGGCTAGAGTTTTTGGCATCATATGATTTTGGTATAGCTTATACTCCGGGAAAAGGTAACGCAGTGGCAGATGCGTTAAGTCGAAGACATGCAGGATTGGGAGCCATGTTTTCAGAATGGAAGAGTCTCGAGTATTTAGCCGGATTTGACTTCAGGCCTAGATGTGAATTGGAACCTGAGATGTTGGCAAACTTATCGATAAGACCTTCTCTTGTGGAATGGATTGGCGAGAGCCAAAAGCGAGATGATAAGCTTGTCAGGATTATCCGAGATTTGGAATCTGGATTGGATCCAGAAAAGGATAAAGGATTCGAGGTCGATCGAGAGGGTTGGCTTCGGAAGCAAGGACGACTAGTTGTTCCCGGTATAGATGAATTGAGGAGTGAAGTTTTGAAAGAAAGTCATCACTCGAAGTTGACAATTCATCCAGGTGGAAATAAGATGTATCGGGATATGAAGAGAACCTACTACTGGGAAGGCATGAAGAAGGATGTTGGAAATTTTATTTCCAAATGTATGAACTGCCAGTTGGTAAAAGCTGAACAGAAAAAGCCAAGTGGATTGGTTCAGCCATTAGAAGTTCCTACATGGAAGTGGGAGCAGATATCGATGGATTTTATTGATGGATTACCTAGAACAAGAGCGGGAAATGAAGGGATTTGGGTCATCGTTGATCGTTTGACAAAGAGTGCACGATTCATTCCTGTTCGATCGACTAGGACTGCATCAAGGTTGGCTGAGTTATATGTTAAGTGGATAGTCCGATTCCATGGTATTCCGAAGAGTATAGTGAGCGATCGAGACCCATTGTTCACTAGTGGATTTTGGAAGAGCTTCCAGGAAGTTTTGGGAACCGAGTTGTGTTTGAGTATAGCTTATCACCCTCAAATAGATGGTCAGACCGAGAGAGTCAACCGAGGTTTGGAAGATCTCCTAAGAGCTTGTGTTTTGGACTTCGGAGGATCATGGGAAGATCACCTTCATTTGGTGGAGTTTGCATACAACAACAGTTACCAGTCAAGCATTGGTATGGCACCGTATGAGGCATTGTATGGAAGACCGTGTAACTCACCGACGTGTTGGATAGAAACTGGAGAAAAGCCGTTACTTGGGCCAGAGATGATTCGACAGACTTCAGATTGCATAGAGATCATTCGGCAACGAATGAAGGCAGCCCAAGACCGTCAGAAGAGTTATGCCAATAAGCGTCGAAAGGATTTGGAATTCGACGTAGGAGATATGGTTTTTGTGAAGATTTCTCCACTGAAGAATGTTATTCGATTCGGGAAGAAAGGAAAATTGACTCCGAGATTTGTTGGGCCATTCCCGATTACCGAGCGAATTGGAAAGC
The DNA here is from genome assembly GCA_030737815.1 of Allium fistulosum. Lineage (NCBI taxonomy): Eukaryota > Viridiplantae > Streptophyta > Magnoliopsida > Asparagales > Amaryllidaceae > Allium > Allium fistulosum. Next base: position 77,515,449 of record CM060903.1, read on the forward strand.
TCGCCTATAGGCTGGAATTACCAGAGAAGATGTCGAGTGTGCACAATGTTTTTCATGTATCATATCTACGGAAGTATGTGCACGACTCGAGTACGGTGGTTTCTGCTGATAGCTGTGAAGACTTAGAAGTTGATCCAGTCGATAGAAGACCTCGTAAGCCGCTTCGTGTTGTTGAAACCGACACGAAATAGCTTAGGAGGAAGATAGTTAAGTTACTCAAGGTACAATGGAGTGATGATGATAACGACTGTACGTGGGAGGTGGAAGAGAGGATGAAGGCAGCTCATCCTGAACTCTTCAAGGTATGGCCCTAAGGTGTCGTGTCATCTCGCGATATTGTAACTTGTTCTAGTGCTAGAATTCTGTACGCTAAGCTAGAATTGGATGCATGGTTTGTTGATTGTTATGGTTGGTAGGCGTACAGAATAGTCTTTGATTGCTTTGTTGTTTGGAATTTCGGGGGCGAAATTCCTAAGGGGGAGAGAATGTAACGACCCGTATTTTACGGATCGACAAGTTCGTCAAAATCTGGAATTTTCAGCATTTTAAGTCATTTCATATTTTAGGTATAATTTTACTAAGTCCTAAGTCGGTTTGGACAAGTTAAGAGATAAAAGTCTGGGTCGAGTTGCCGACTTAAGGTTTTGACCGAGTTAAGAAATAGGTCGTATTGTCTTAAGTCGTATGGCGGTTTAGGTCGTGGGTTAGTTAGAGCGACCTATAGAATTATGCGACCTAAGTTTTGGTTAAGTGTTAGGTCGGCTGGGAGAGTTAGCGACCTAGTGATTCCGGGTTAGCGACTTAGTGATTAAGTTGTTAGGTCGGTTGGGACGACCTATAGGAGTTAGCGACCTATAGGGTTGAGCGACTTAAGGACTTAAGGATAGGCAGCGACTTAAGAAGGTTAGCGAGTTAGTGTAGTTAGGTCGGCAACGACCTAAGTAGTAGTGAGCGACCTATGGGAGTTAAGTCATACGAGTTAAGTTGTAAGTCGTAGCATGTTTTAGGTCGCGTAAAGACTTAAGGTTGTTAGGTCGCTGGGTTTTGGCTTAGTATTAGGTCGCGCATAGTTAAGTCGCGCAGTGCTTTAGGTCGTTAGTGTGTTGGGTCGCTGAGGCGCTACGATTGTTAGGTCGCGTAAGCGCTTAAGCGTTAGGTCGCTGATGTGTTTTAGTGTTAGGTCGTAGCACTGTTAGGTCGCACCTATGGTTAAGTCGCTAAGTCATAGTTCGTAACCTTGTTAGGTCGTAGGAGGAAGGGTTTTGTTAAGACGTTGAAGCGCTTGGGTGATAAGTCGTAGGTTGCAGTGGCCTGGGTTGTTAGGTTGAAGAGGCTTTAGGTCGGTGGGGTTTATAGGTCGTAGGTCGTAGGTCGTATACGACCTAACTCCGAGCGACCTAGGGGCGGTTTTCAGCTATAAATAGAGGGGGTTGGCTTCATTTTTGGGATCCGGATTTCGAAGCAACGAAGTGCTGCCATTTTGAGAGCTCGACTTCTACACTTCTTCACTTCTTTTCTCCACTCTAATCTAGTGATTCCTTTCATCCAAATCGAAGATCAAGATTGAAGATCCAAGAGATAAAGTTGAAGATCTTCATCCTTTGAAGTGAGATTTCTTCGTTTGAAGCGGATTCGTGATAGATCAAGCTTGATCCTTCGCTGTCCAGATCTGAAGCGTGTTGATTTGAGGTTGTTTAGGTGATTTGGTGAGTGGTGATTATCTCTCACACGGATCCAAAGGAGTATATCGGATTGTTGGCTCGATTTGGTGTTAAAATAGTGATTTCCATGCATTTTCTTCATCCTAAGTGTAGATCCATGTAGATCCATTGTTCATAATGATTTGACAACCATTTTACTAAGTGTTAACCTATGCAAGTTCATTCATCAAGATTGTAGAGATTTCTTATGATTTCATGCATGTTAGACTTTCAACTCTTTAATTACGAAAATGCCATTATTGTTATAATTATCTACTTAGATCATATTTGAATGCTTGATTGCTTGGATTAATGTTTGGTTTGATTGATTGTTATGAATTAGATGATTGATGGTTTGATTTAGACCGAAGATGATTCAAAAGCTAGGAGAAAGGCTCTTGAATTGGGTAAGCTGCTCGTGGCATATGTAGCGGGATGATGAAGCTCTTATGCGTAGATTTGATGATGTGATGTTGAGATGAGGCTTTGCGAGGATGTGATGAAGCGAGGCAATCATGTGATGAAGACTTGGTCTAATCCAGACGGGATCATTCCAAGCATGTTGATAACTCGGTGATATGATTCGAGTTGAGGATAATGAATGGATATGAGAATAGTCGTCGAGGAGGATGACTAGGAGGCTTGGATATCATCGTTGTTGAAGGTTCTAGCATGCTCTAAGCAAGAGTACGTTTAGGCAGATTCGATAGTCCCAACGGCCAACTGTTGATGGTCGAGTACTCTGGGCAGATTCGATAGTCCTAGGCACGGGCTGCGACGACGTGCGGGAGTTATGTCTAGAATCGGGGTTTCCATTAGCCCTTGACGGACGGCTGAAAGAATGTGCCGGTCATTCAATTAATGGTGATATCGAAGCAATGACAACAGTGATAGCCAGAGTCATGGATGTTTGGTTGTATCGTCATCCGGACTTAAGAGCGGTATTTTTTGGGTGCTTATCTGATTTAGGCCTTGGTACTTGGAAAACATCGCCCTTGACTCGAATGATTATTACTTTACTTTAAATTGTATGCTCTGCTATGTTGCTTCTGCTTAGTGTGTGTCTGGGGGCTATCACTGTAGAAGGAGGTGGAGTGGGAGGGTTGTATTCCTATTCTTTTTCCTTTATGCTCTTTTGGTATGTTGTTAGTTAATTTACTGCTCACTAAGACTGTTGTCTGACTCAAGGCTTTATGTTTTAATTCTTATTGCCTTGGGCTGTTCGTCCATTTTTGGGACAGGCAGACTAGGTAGCAGGTGACAGGTGCTGTTCCCTTCTCACGATGCTGATATCGAAGACGAGCTAGAGGGTTGCATATTATTTTCTTATATGTACTGGATGTTCCGCTGTTTTGTATAACTCTGAGTGTTATGTAGTGAGGCTTGATGTATTGGCTATTTGGATGCTTGTATTCAACTATTATGAAGTTTTATATGATGGCATTTTATTCTGTAAAGCTTCACTATGTATATGTTCTATTGTATTTTGTCCATGCGCTGTGAGTAATATGATAGATTATGATGTTTTTAAATTACCCTGACAATCGTCCATGGTCGCCTGGCACACTTTACAGCGCACTATCTCTAGGTTCGGTGCAGGGGTCATGGGCGGTCGTCACACATATCAATACAACCAAAGACGATGTGATCAAGTACTATTGAAAGCATTATTAGAGTCAAAGGATCTGCACCAAAGTGAAAGAAAGGTGTTTAGAGATCTATCATCATTTCTAAGCCAAGGACAAGAAAGAAAATCCTGAATTAGTGAACTATTAGCAGATTATGGTCAATGGTTTGAAAAATAGATTTTGGTATGGTTTGCATCTTCATAAACTACAAAGAGAGAAGGTCCCATTCAAAAAAGAAGCAAAGAAAGATGTCAAAATGCTAGGGATAATTTGGACATTGGCAAAAAACGGATAGAGTAAAGAAATGGTAGTTGAAAATCTATGGAGAAAGAAAGATTTTCCTTAAGCTAAAGCATAAGCAAACTCTTCGAGGGGCTAATATTATAACCTATTAGGGGAGGATGGATGTGGAGCAAGGAGTTACGAAGTGCAATGATAAATGGTGATGAGAAAGATTGGCATGGGCATAAAGCTAATGTATTAGGGAATGCCATTAAATTTATACAAGGAATAACTATTTAAGATCTAGAGCTACCGCAAGTCTAAAGTGGAAGCTATTGCATGTCTAAAGTTGAAATGCTATCGCATGTCTAGAGTCAAAGAGCTATCATATGTCTAGAGTCAAAGAGCTATCACATGTCTAGAGTTAAAGTGTTATTGCATGTCTACGGTTAAAGATCTATTGCATACCTACGGTTGAATGAGCTGTCTTATGTATAGAGTTGAAGAGCTATCACATGTCTAAAGTTGAAGAGCTAACACATGTCTAAAATTGAAGAGTAATTGAGATAAAGAGTTATCACATGTGTAAAGTTGAAGAGATATCACATATCAATAGTTGAAGAGTTACTGCATGTCTAAAGTTGAAGGCTATCATGTATAACATTGAAGGCTATCGCATGTTTGGAATTGATGAGCTATCGCACGTCTAAAGTTAAAGTATTATCTCATGTCTAAAGTTAAAAAGCTATCACGTGTTTGTGATTGAAGAGCTATCACATGTCTAAAGTTAAAGAGCTATTGCATATCTAGAGTTGAAGAGCTATCTCATGTCTAGAGTTGAAGTGCTATCACATGTTATAGTTGAAGAGCCATCGCATGTCAAGAGTTGAATAGCTATTGAAGATGTAGAGGAGTTACTAAATTTGCAAATAAGTGATCAAGCTTCTAAACAAATAGCCATCGAATATATGGAAGGAGATGCTATCAATTTAAAGGAAGCTATTAAAGAAGTAAATGCATTAAGGATATTGTGCAGAGGCATACTCATTAAAACATGCTAACAAATTCTTAAAATGAAAATTAATTCAAGTGTATACAAGGAAAGGAGGTATGAATGATATTAAACATAGAAGGATGAAAATGAATTAATTAAATAAAAAGCTAGTGCAATGATACGAGAGGAGTTTTACGTCCAACTAGTGATAAATGGTTCTGTTAGCACCAAAATTGGTCACTAACCTCGTAGAGAAAGATTGTGTAGAGATATAAGTGATGAAAGTAAATTAAACAGAGAAGACAATGCTAATCTAACTGCAGAAAGTAAGAACACCAAATTTATAGTGGTTCAGCGTAATTGCCTACGTCCACTTTGAGGTTAAACTTTATTGATCTTCTTTATAGTTGATTACAAATACAATTCGTGAATCAAATGCTTGCATGAAGTTGTTTAAGTAGAGAAGATGAGTCTCGAAAATGGCAGAGTCTCCCCAGTGTTCTCCCCTCCAAAAAAGGATCCCTTTCACTGTGACCCTGCCCCTCTATTTATAGGCAAATATGGGCTGGACTTCCCAAATGGGATGGATGGCCGAACACTCTAGCCCCAGTACAGTGGTTGCTGCATGCCGATCTTGGTATGCCGAACGCTCTGATGCCGAACAGTCCTTCTATGCCGAACGGTACGCTGGATGTGTGGGAAGTGTAGGATGATTGTCAGTTGAGGCCGAACGTGTCTCTATCTGAAGCCCTTGAACGAACAATGCATGCAGGCCGAACGACGTTGTTGCCTTGAGTAGTTGTGCATGCTGAATGTCTTCTGGATGCCGAGTACTCCCGTTGCCGAGTACTACGCTGAGTACCTTGGGACGCCGAGTACTCTTGTTGCCAGGTTCAACTTGATGCCGAGCGCTCTCGCTGCCGAGTTCTCCTTGATGCCGAGCGCTCTTGTATGCCGAGCACTCTTGGATGCCGAGCAGTCTTGTATGCCGAGCACTCTTGTATGCCGAGCAGTCTTGTATGCCGAGCACTCTTGTATGCTGAGCAGTCTTGTATGCCGAGCACTCTTGTTGCCGAGTATTGGTTGACGCCGAGTGCTCTATATGCCGAACACTATGGATGCTGTGTACTTCGCCGAGTACTCCTAGACACCGGCCACTCTGAGATGTTGAGTCCCACTGGATGCCGTGCGCTCCGCCGAACACTCCTGGATGCCGGCCACTCTGAGATGCCGAGTGTCACCTAATGCCGAGCACTAGTTGCCTGGTCAAATCTCCAGGAAACACTTGCCCCCCAAAGTGTATCGCGTGGACGAACGTGATGCGCTTTGAATCTGGTTCAATTTTCATTGATGATGCTTTCTCGAGCATGCCTGTGATGGAGGTGCGTGACGAACGTGGTTTGGACGCCGAACGGTACGTTCGAAGCCGGACAGCCCTCATGTGCCGAACGGTACTTCGTTTTGATGCCGATCACTCTGGTATTGACCGGTTCTACCGGGTATAGCCTTTTCAACTTCTACCTCCCTCTATATAACCAGGTCCTTCCCGTCCCTTCTCCTTTACCTTTTCATTTCTGTCACTCTTCAAAGATTAGCAATTTTCGCTAGACGATCAGATTTAAAACCTGACCGTTCCTTCATACTCTCCAATTCTGCAAACTAGGTACTATTCCTCGTATAACTCGAATAGGTTTCAAACGAGATGGGAGTGTGTCACGTAGAAAGCTTTCGAGTATATTGCCGAACGATAACTTAAGGCGAGGAGGAAGGATTCGGGGTGTTTGCACATATGGTCATTGTATTTCGCTTCATCGTGCCGAACTATAGTCGAAAAAGGAAAAAGAAAAACGTTGGAGGTGGTAAGGGTGTTAGATGGCATAGCTCTGGTTCGGTGTATGTTGTCATGTGCCGAATGGTGGAGGCTGCCGAACAGTATTTCATTTGAATAAACTAAGGAATGCCGAACGATAACTTAGCCAAACAAACCAAAGCCAAACACAAATGTCGAACAGTAATTTAGCCGAATCGAACTCTGGTTGCCGAACACACTTAGACGCCGAACTGCATCAATGCCGAACGTCACAAATATTAAGCAACTGAAATGCCGAACCATGTTTAGGCCGAACACTCCAAATGCCGAACAACATTTAGACCGAACAATACAATTGCCGAATAGAACTTAGACTGAGCCAAACAAAGCCGAACACTATACCTAGGCCGAACAGTCTGAATGCCGAACAGGACCTAACCGAACACTTGACAATGACTTAACCGAACAAAGCCCTTTAGCCGAACACTTGACAATGACTTAACCGAACAAACATACATGCTGATCTATTCTTAGGACGAACAACGCAATTGCCGAACAACATTTGAATGCCGAACGGTATAAATGCCAAACTACGCTTAGGCCGGTTACTATATAAATCATATGTTTTCTGAATCTGGAACTGTAATCACCACCAGGCGGGCTCTTTGAGACGGTCAGCGATGACCGTCTTCGAAGGCGACGATTCGAAGTTCTTTCTTATGTCTCTGTAATCTTTAGTTTCTTATTGCTTGTACACGAATGCTCGCACTATTTCACACACCACGTGGGGGAAAACTCGTGTTACTAATTCTAACGTTCAACGTTTTTTAAGTATAGTTCTCTCAAGCACTTAGCCAGATTCGTTATTTATTTGGGATGTCGAGAAAATCTAGCTCCGCCACTATATCTGACAGGCCTGGGCCATCATCAAGGCAAGGAGCCGTTGATACTTCTAATCTGTCGACTTCTCTTGCTCATAACTTGGCACCTGATGCTCTGGAGGCAACGATCTTACTAGACAATCCGATCGATTCACAAGCCTCGAAGATCAACGAAGCTGCTCTGCGACGGATATGCTCCATTCATGGGATTCCTTTTGCCGACGTGTTAGTTCCTTCGAGACACGATCGTCCTCATCTGCCCCCAGTCGGGTACACTACCTGCAACAAGTTCATGTGTTGGATGGGCAGCGTGCCTCCGTTCAATTTATTTCTCCGGGATGTTCTGCAGTACATAGACATAGCTCCGTCGCAGCTGCACCCAAACGGCCATGCATTTCTTTATGGGACTTACTTACTTTTCATGGTCGTCTTCTCCAGACCTCCAACCGCCGGTGATATCAGATACATTTATATGTTCAAGAGACGGAAAGACAATCCTTCCTTTATGTTCCTCGAGCCATACCACAAATGCCAGATCTTGACAGGGGCATGTAGTAAATTCGCCCTGTACAAAGAGGAATGGTTCTATGTGCGCTGCCCTTCTGGTTTCGCTAGGAGATGGGTTGAAGGCAGTAAGTCTCTCTGCTTAGTCACTATTCGTATTTAATCGGAGTCATGCTTTTCCTAACTCTTCATTTCATCTTTTCAGGTAACAACCCGCGTCCGGAAGGCCGAGGATATTCTGAGGCTGTTGAAGCCATTAGAGCTCTTCCTGCTGAGGATCGAGACATCCGGACTATCATTTCAAATGAATCGCTGTCGGGGTTTGGCTTGCTAGCTCCTGGTCGTTGGATCAGCCTTCCAGAAGGTGTCATCATTCCCAAACCTTCGTCCGGTAAAGGGAAAAAACAGGCCGGATCATCGTCGCGCCGCACTCCCGATACGCACGGAGAAGGTGAGCGCAGAGAAGATGATGTTCCTGAGACTCAAGGCGAGAACGTGGGTCCCGCTTGGAATCCGGCAATCGAGGTTCAAGATATTGAGACGTCATCCTCCCCTTCGAAGGGGAAGAAGAAGTTAAAATATACAGTTCAAAAGGAGAAAGTTGGTGGCATTTCAAAAGTTACGCCTATCCCGCCTGAGAAAGAGGCTTCTTCGCAGCATCTGGAAAGTTCCTTGAGGGGTCTATCGAACCTTTCTATTCCCGAAGACATACTTAATTACGGGTTTGATGATCCTGAAGCCCTCAAATTTTCTTCGCCCGCTAGAGGCAATGCGGGAGTTCAACTCCCGGTCCAAGGAGACAATACCCCGATTAGTAAAGATAAACGAACTGGTCCGTCGGGGGGAACACTAGGACACACACGCACATATGCATTCCATCATACACTTCAAGTTTTTCCTCATCTCACGGACTTTTCTTAACTCGTTGTTATCTCCATTCTTTGCAGGTGATATGGGGCGTTCTCACGGACTCGATCGTCTTCAGGGCTCTTCTGTATTTCATCACTCTGGACGGGATTCTGGTTCAAGTAGACGCAGGGACAGAGGCAATTATGAAGATAGGGACAATCGTCCCCGCGAGTCGTCTCACCGCAAGAAGGCACACTCTCAATCTTCCCAGTCCCATGATCTTCCTCCTCCAACTGAGCCGGATAGGGAGAAGTCTTTACAGAAGGGTTATCAATCTGATGCTCCTCGAGAACAACATTCCAGTTCATTGAGTACAAGGCAAGTCCGAGAGCAACGGAAAAGAGCGGAATTCTCAAAGCCTCCTCCTCCTACTCCTGCAGTGGACCCAACCGTTGCGGAAAAGATGGTCGATCTTAAGGCCAAGTTTCCAAAAATTTGCTTCGATGGTCTGAAGTTCCTCCCGGCCATTCATCATATTCCCGGGCATGTGAAACAGAGTGCCATTGCCTGTAATAACGACGTCTATGTTCAACATGACGCGTTTGTGCACTTGGTGGAGAAGATCTCGGAAGTATCCGTTGAGCGTCAACACGAGATTGATCGTTTGAATCTGAAGGTCGACAGCGATAAGAAAATCATCAAACTCCAAGACGAAGAGCTTGCTTCGTATAAGTCGAAGCTGGAAGCCGCTGAACAAAGCGCAAAAGATACTGCCGAGGCAGTTACTCATTTAGAGGCGGCTCACAAAAAAGAGCTTGACGAAGCAGTCCAGCGCAGCGGTGCCCTCGCCCTAGAAAAAGACTCTGTCCAAAAAGAAAAGGACGTGCTCGCCACCCAAGTCAAAGAGCTGAAAGAATTACTCTCCAAGGAGAAGGAGGATAAGGTAGCTGCTCAAGAAGAATCACAACGATACTGTGATGAGATCGTTGCTACCTGACTCCTGAAAACAAAGCCCGACGACGAACTCGCTGGGGTTGAGAAAATGAAGGATGAGGCCCGTGAGGAGGGCAAAAGAGAGGCTGCAGAGGAGATTGACTCTCGCCTCGAGGCGGCCGCGGAAGCCGGCAGGGAAGAGGTCAAAAGCATGTTTGACCCGTTGATTGCTGAATACGGAGCCCGCGTCCTCATGCATCGCGACTTAACATTCTTGGGTGACGGCTACCTTGAGTCCCTAGCCGAGGCCTGGGAAACTTTGATAAGGATTAGGAAGATTGAGTCAGGCTCCGAAGAGGTCGATGAGGAGGCCCTGGTGAAGGAGTTCCTTAGGGGGAATGAGCCATCGGATTTATCCGCAGCATTAGCACTTTACAGCAAAGGCTCTCCCCTTCCAAAAGAGAAAGATGGTGAAGCTGGCCCATCTGGGGTTAATATTACTGCTCTTCATACTGCTGCTCAGTCTGCTGCCTAATCGGCCGGTCGGTCGACACTTGATCCATTCGAGCAGCATGTTGGTTATGACCCCGAAGACCCTGGGCTCGGTGCTCATGTGCTATCACCTATCCTGGAGGGTGAAACCCCACGCACCACCGATAGCCAACCGGAACCTGGTGGGAAATTCTTCTTTCTCTAGAAGTGGAAAGATCCCGTCTTTTTTCAGCAGTGGCTACTCGTTCTAATGCTCATTCTTTATGTTTTCGTGTAGGTTGTTCTGACGCCGAGCAAACTCCGAGGAGCGATGACGCCAAGGAGGAGGCAGGAAAAACAAGCGATGCTGTCCACGCGGGAGTACTCCCTGGTCTCGATGCTCAAGTGATCGGGGCGCTGAATGATGATAAGCTCGACGCTTCATCTCCTGCCGAAAGGGATGATGAAATTGAAATCACCGGCGCCACTGAGCATACCTCGCATATGAGCATGAAGGACCGCCTTGCCGAAGAGGAGAAGAAAAAGGCCGAGGTCAAAGTTGAACCCGGAATCCTGGAACTTACCGACCCGCGGAACAGACCTTTGAAAATCATCCTCCCGGGCAGGTCCAAACCGCTAGATGTTCCGTCTCCTACTCCTGACTCCGCCTCCTTAGCAAGCAAGAAGTCCAAGAAAAGGCGTGAGGGAGAGGATTCATCGGAAAAGACGAAGGAAGACAAGAAGAAGAAATCGAAGAAGTGATCGATATACTCGTTCAACGAGCTTCTTGCTTAAGTCTTGTAATTGCTTTTATCTTCCGTAGCTTGTAGTTTGTATAGACCGGTCTGGATTTTGTAGGAGTGATCATGTAATCCCATTTTGAACTTATCGAATAAAGTTTAGTTTCTTTTTGTTTGAATGATTCTCTTGTCTTTCTTTGGTTTGCTGACTAATTGTAGCCATAACTCAAGTTCTTATGAGTTGCATTATCTCCCGGTCCATTCTCGTGTTGTTCAAACATTTCTGGACATGGCGTACTTCTCGTCCCGCATCTCTCGAGTACTTGGACATTTTGCTGACTCTGTGCTCCGGGGACTTGGAGACTTGAAACCGTTTATACTCTAGTTCGTGCTCCAGGGACTCAGAGTACTCCGCTCCGCACTCTGAGGATTCAGAGATTCGTATTCGTTTATACTCTAGTCCGCGCTCTGGGGACTTAGAGTACTCCGCTCCGCACTCCGGGGATTCGGAGATTTGAAATCGTTTATACTCTAGTTCGCGCTCTGGGGACTTAGAGTACTCCGCTCCGCGCTCTAGGGATTCGGAGATTTGAAATCGTTTATACTCTAGTCCGCGCTCTGGGGACTTAGAGTACTCCGCTCCGCACTCTGGGGATTCGGAGATTTGAAATCGTTTATACTCTAGTCCGCGCTCTGGGGACTTAGAATACTCCGCTTCGCGCTCTGGGGATTCGGAGATTTGAAATCGTTTATACTCTAGTCCGCGCTCTGGGGACTTAGAGTACTCCGCTCCGCACTCCGGGGATTTGGAGATTTGAAATCGTTTATACTCTAGTCCGCGCTCTGGGGACTTAGAGTACTCCGCTCCGCGCTCTGGGGATTCGGAGATTCGTATTCGTTTATACTCTAGTCCGCGCTCTGGGGACTTAGAGTACTCCGCTCCGCGCTCTGGGGATTCGGAGATTTGAAATCGTTTATACTCTAGTCCGCGCTCTGGGGACTTAGAGTACTCCGCTCCGCGCTCTGGAGATTCGGAGATTTGAAATCGTTTATACTCTAGTCCGCGCTCTGGGGACCTAGAGTACTCCGCTCCGTGCTCTGGGGATTCGGAGATTTGAAATCGTTTATACTCTAGTCCGCGCTCTGGGGACTTAGAGTACTCCGCTCCGCACTAAAACAAGAAAGGAAACATGCTAAATGTAATAGTGCCGCAGATGTTCACTGTTCCATGCTCGGGGGAGTGTCGTGCCATCAACGGTTGCTAGCTTGAATGTTCCCTCTCCAAGCTTCCGTTCAATGGCGTACGGACCTTCCCAGCTGGGATTCATACGTGATGGTACCGGGAAAACTCATTTTAGAACGAGATCACCCACATCAAAGATCCTTGGGCGGACTCTGCCGTCGTAGTAGCGCTTGACTCGGTGCCTATGCACTGCCGCCCTTAATTCGGCTTCTTCATGCTTTTCATCGATGCAGTCCAGTGATTCCAACAAGAGATTCTGGTTCGTCTTGGGATCATAGTATGTCACTCGGTGTGATGGAACTTCAAGTTCCATGGGTATAACGGCTTCAGAGCCGTATGCCAAGGCGAATGGAGTGTTGCCGGTCGCGGACTTGTGGGTAGTTCTATACGCCCATAATGCTGTCGGGAGTTCATCTACTCACTTGCCTCCGACCTTCTCCAGACGCTTCTTCAGTATGGACTTGATTATTTTGTTGACGGCCTCGACTTGCCCGTTAGCTTTCGGGTGTGCCACGGCGGCGAACTTCTTCTCGATGCCATATTTTAAACAGAACTCTTTGAACTCTCTGCTTTCAAATTGCGTCCCGTTGTCCGTAATGATGGTGTGTGGAAGGCCAAAGCGGCATATAATGTTTCGTACAACGAAGTTAATGACCTTCTTAGAGGTGATTGTGGCCAAAGGTTCTGCCTCAGCCCATTTTGTGAAATAGTCGACTGCAACTATCGCATATTTCGCGCCACCTTTGGATATAGGCAAAGAGCCGATTATGTCGATTCCCCAGATCGCAAATGGCCAGGGACTAATCATTTGTGTGAGTTCCGTTGATGGAGCCCTCGGGATTTTCGCATATCTTTGACACTTGTCGCATTTTCTTGCGTAGTCCACGGCGTCCCGGTTTACGGTGGGCCAGTAATATCCATAGCGGAGGATCTTCTTCGCTAGCGTTTGCCCCCCAGTATGGTCGCCACATTCCCCTTCGTGATCATCTCTTAAGACCCGCTTTGTCTCATCATGAGCGATGCATCGCAATAATGGGACTGAGAATCCTTTTTGGTACATCGACCCATCCTGCATTACGTATCGCGCGACCTTTCGAAGGACCTGCCGTCTTTCGCTTCTTTTTTTTGGTAAAGCTCCGGTCGTTAGGTACAGTTTGAATGGGGTTATCCACGATTCCTTCTCGATTTCTGTTTCCAACACGAGATCGACTTTCATCCCGTCTATGCTCGGGGCATGCAAGACTTCGACGGGATACAATCCCATTTGTTGCGCATCGCCAGTACTTGCAAACTTAGCCAATAAGTCGGCTTCTTTGTTCTGTTCGCGCGGGATATGTGAAATGTCATAACACTCAAGATTTGATAGTAGCTCTTGGACCTGAACGAGGTACGGAGCAAGCTTTCGTCCCTTTGCTTGGTAGTCCCCCCATACTTGGTAAACCACCAACCGTGAGTCACAAAAGATTTCGATTGATTCGATTCCGAGTTCTCTGATGAGCTTCAAGCCAGCGATCAGTGCTTCATATTCGGCTTCGTTATTTGTAGCCGGGAAGTCGAGCTTCAAGGCATAATAGATTGATCGGTTTTTCGGAGTTATAAGAACTACGCTCGCGCCGGAGCAACGGTCGTTTGATGCACCGTCAGTGTATAATTTCCATCGAACGGGGGGAATGATGTCGTCGTCATCCGGTTTGATGGGTATGGTAAACTCAGCGATGAAATCCGCTAATGCTTGCCCTCGGATGGCTCTCCGCGGTAAGTATGCGATATCGAATAGGCTAACCTCGATGTTCCATCTTAGCAATCTTCCAGAAGTTTCCGGCCGTTGGAGTACTTGCCTCAGGGGTTGATCGGTATAAACGCCGATTGAATGTGCTTGAAAGTATGGGCGAAGCTTTCGTGATGCAATCACCAAGCAATAAGCCAATTTCTCGATTTTAGGGTAATTCCTCTCTGCCCCTGTTAAACGCTTGCTAACATAATACACCGGCTTCTGGACTCGATCCTCCTCACGAACCAATGCAGCACTTATCGCATGCGGGGATACAGCCAAGTATACGTACAACATCTCGTGGTCAACTGGTTTTGCTAGCATTGGTGGACTCTCCAGATGCCTCACCAGATTCCGGAATGCTTCCTCACAACTAGACGTCCATTCAAAATTTCTCTTCCCTTTCTTTATGATATCGAAGAATGGGATGCACTTGTCAGTTGCCCTAGATATAAATCGACTTAGCGCAGCCACTTTTCCGTTCAAGCTTTGTACTTGCTTTATAGTCCTGGGCACTTGCACATCTCGAATAGCTTGGATTTTTTCTGGGTTGGCTTCGATTCCCCTAGCATTGACGATGAATCCCAAAAACTTCCCTGGTGCAACGCCGAATGAACACTTCAGAGGGTTGATCTTCATCCCGTAAAACCTGAGTATGTCGAACATCTCAGCCAAGTCTCGAATGTGGTCGTTTGACCATCGTGACTTCACGAGCATGTCATCCACATAGACTTCCATCGTTCTACCCAGCTGGTCCTTGAACATTCGATTCACTAAACGCTGGTAAGTTGCTCCTGCGTTCTTCAATCCAAAGGGCATCACTACATAGCAATACAGCCCGACATTTGTAACGAAGCTGGTGTGTTCTTGGTCCGAAATATGCATCGGGATTTGTTTGTACCCTGAGTACGCGTCCATGAATGACAGCAGCTCGTGTCCTGCGGTGGAGTCGACCAACTGATCGATCCTAGGCAGCGGGAAACTGTCCTTAGGGCATGCTTTGTTCAAGTCGGAATAATCTACGCAAGTCCTCCATTTCCCATTCGCCTTTTTTACTAGCACGGGGTTGGATACCCACTCAGGGTAGAGGGCGTCGCGGATGAACCCATTTGCTTTGAGTTTGTCCACCTCCTCTCCGAGAGCGGCGAACCTCTCCGGATCCATTCCTCTCCTTTTTTGTTTAACTGGGACGTATTTCAGGTCTATGTTCAACATATGACTCATGATGGCGGGAGAAATCCCACACATATCAGAATGCGCCCAGGCGAAAACATCAAGATTCGCTCGGAGGAAGTCGCTAAGGTCTTCAGTCATCTCGGGACCAAGCTGTGATCCGATTTTCAGAATTCGCGAAGGGTCGTCACGGCTAACTGAGATGTCAATTGTTAATTCAGCCGGTGCCGCCTTCTCTTCCCTGGGTTTCTCATCGTCGTCTCTCGGATCTATATCTCCGAAGATCCAAGAACTATGCCCGAGCCAGGGCTCGGGCACTACTTGTCAATTATCCGCATTAAGGATGCGGACGGGATTGTCCGCAACCTTTCCCTTCTCCCTCCGATGGGCTTCTCGGAGCTCAGCCACATAACAGGAACGACCAGCTGCTTGGTCGCCATGAACAATACCTACTCCTTTGTCAGTTGGGAACTTCAAAGTTAAACACCACGGGGCCAATGCTGCCCTAAACTCAGCCAGGGCCGGCCGGCCCAAGAAAACATTATATGGAGAATCCACATCCAAAACTACGAAAGGTAGAATTCGCACCCTCCGACGCTCGCCTTGCCCCAGTTCAACTGGTAACTCAACGTACCCCACGGCGTCGGTTGCTGCGCCGTTAAAGCCGTGTATACGAGCCTTGGACGGTTTCAGGTCTTTTGTTTCTAGTTTCATTTGATCGTAAGCCTTCTTGAAGATGATGTTGACTGAACTTCCACAATCAATCAGAATTCTTTTCACATATGCTGGTCCGATCGTTGCAGATATGACCATGGGGTCGATGGTCGGAGCCTCTATCTGATCAGCGTCTCTACTTCTGAACACAATATCGTCTGTCATTACGCGCTGCTGCTTAGCAGGGGCCCCGTCCTCCATGTTCGAACAGCACTCAAAATCTGCATGCTTCAGGGAACTTGTATATCGCTCCATCTCTTGCCAATTCTTATCTGCGGGGTGAGGTCCGCCGATAATTGTATTTATGACTAGTCTACCTACGGTTCGGGCAGGCTCCTCGGGATGACGCGGAGCTGGTGCACGACCTGGGTTGGACGTTCCCTGTCCTCCTTCCTGAGGATCCTTCACAAATTCTTGCAATTTCTTCTGCCTGATCAACTTTTCAATAGCATCGTGTAGGTGTCTACACTCCTCCGTATTGTGCCCATAAGTCTCATGGAAGCGACAATATTTCCCGGTCCGTTTTTGTTCCTCGGTCGATTCTTTCGGACGTGGCTTTCTGTATTGAAAAGTATTGCAGGTGGATAGGTAAATGTTCTCAAGTGGCGCGTTCAGCGGAGTATACTCGCTGTAGCTTGGAATTCTCGACTTCCACTTCCCCGCTTCTTTTCTTTTCCCTTGACTCCTTCCTCCGGACTCCTTGGGTTGCCCAGGCTTGTTCTGGACATTGATCTGGACCTTTCCCGAGCTGTCTCCAGACTGCTTCACAGCAATGTTGCTCTTTATTGATTCTTGGACAGGTCCTGGCGCCTTATCCCGTCGTACCCACCTAGCTTCCTCTCTTCTTATGAACTGGTGTGCCTTTGAGTAGAAACGCTCTAGCGTAGCCGGAGGTTTTCCTGCCAGCCAGTCTCCAAACTCAGAGTCTGGATCCACACCTCTCATTACAGCCATTAGAATTGCATGGTCGTTGGGATTACAGACTTCAGTTGCTGCAACGTGGAATCTTTGCAAATATTCCTTCAACGACTCCCCGGGATTTTGGATTACACTTGACAGAGACATCACGTCCTTTGGGCGCGTAGTGTGTATCCTGAACTGCTCAATAAACTTCTTTGCCAACTCCTCGAAATTTGATACGGATCGCGGAGGAAGTCGGGTGAACCACATAGTAGCGATCCCAGATAGAGTAATCGGAAAGCACCTACAATTGGTGGCATCATTCGCTCTAGCTGAATCCATCATCCATTTGTACCTCATGACGTGCTGTATGGGGTCAGTCCTCCCTTCATACGCAGGGATAGTAGGCATACTAAACTTCCTAGGGTACGCCGCTTGCAACACAACATCCGTGAACGGAGTATGACTTCTTGACACTCCCCAATCATCATTCGATAACCCCTGATTTTCCTTCATCAACTGCATGATCATGGCTGTCAGATCTGGTGTCTGTATGGAAGGCGGAAGGTTAGTGTCTGTTCTACGCGCCTATCCATGCTGATGCCTCCTCTCCTGGCGGTCTGCCAATCGTGCGTCTTGAGGTTCGACATCGTTAGCATTTTGATGATCCGGGCCTCTGTCCTCCATCTGTACCCCGGTCCTGAAGTTTCCAGCTCTTGCTTGGTCACGGTCTCCAGTTGTTTGAACAGCAACTTCTGCTCGTGCAGCGTCAGTCTTGCGGCGTCTGCGCCTGGGAGGTTCATCAGAGGAAGTTGAACTGTCAGATGAAGAGTAAGGAGCGGGATTTCCCCCAGCATTCTGTTGCTGCTGTTGAGTGAGTTGTGCCATCAGGTTGGCGTTATCTTGCATCTGCTCTCCTAGTTGTCTCCTGCTTTCCCTGAGTTCTCTCATCAAGTCATTGAACTCTATTCTGGTGACAACTGGAGTCTGTTCTTGAGCGGCAATTCCTGCACTCGGAATCGCTGGTTGATTGCTAAGTCTTGCTTGTTGCACAATAGCAGTTTCGTGGGCATCCGCATTATGAGAAGCTGACTTGGTACGTGGTCTTGCCATTGTAGAGTTATCGGTATAAACTCTAAGTAGAATCAACGGATGTCCTATCAGTGAGTCGGATCTTCTTTGGGGGATTTGTTCAATCCAGTAGCTTCAAAGCAGATCCTTGAGGCTTGAGAATTCAATTCTCAGTGAAAGCACCAAAGTGTTAGCACCAAAATTGGTCACTAACCTCATAGAGAAAGATTGTGTAAAGATATAAGTGATGAAAGTAAATTAAACAGAGAAGACAATGCTAATCTAACTGCAGAAAGTAAGAACACCAAATTTATAGCGGTTCAGCGTAATTGCCTACGTCCACTTTGAGGTTAAACTTTATTGATCTTCTTTATAGTTGATTACAAATACAATTCGTGAATCAAATGTTTGCATGAAGTTGTCTAAGTAGAGAAGATGAGTCTCGAAAATGGCAGAGTCTCCCCAGTGTTCTCCCCTCCAAAAAAGGATCCCTTTCACTGTGACCCTGCCCCTCTATTTATAGGCAAATATAGGCTGGACTTCCCAAATGGGCTGGATGGCCGAACACTCTAGCCCCAGTACAGTGGTCGCTACATGCCGATCCTGGTATGCCGAACGCTCTGATGCCGAACAGTCCTTCTATGCCGAACGGTACGCTGGATGTGTGGGAAGTGCAGGATGATTGTCAGTTGAGGCCGAACGTGTCTCTATCTGAAGCCCTTGAACGAACAATGCATGCAGGCCGAACGACGTTGTTGCCTTGAGTAGTTGTGCATGCTGAATGTCTTCTGGATGCCGAGTACTCCCGTTGCCGAGTACTACGCCGAGTACCTTGGGACGCCGAGTACTCTTGTTGCCAGGTTCAACTTGATGCCGAGCGCTCTCGTTGGCGAGTTCTCCTTGATGCCGAGCGCTCTTGTATGCCGAGCACTCTTGGATGCCGAGCAGTCTTGTATGCCGAGCACTCTTGTATGCCGAGCAGTCTTGTATGCCGAGCACGCTTGTATGCCGAGCAGTCTTGTATGCCGAGCACTCTTGTTGCCGAGTATTGGTTGATGCCGAGTGCTCTATATGCCGAACACTATGGATGCTGTGTACTTCGCCGAGTACTCCTAGACACCGGCCACTCTGAGATGTTGAGTCCCACTGGATGCCGTGCGCTCCACCGAACACTCCTGGATGCCGGCCACTCTGAGATGCCGAGTGTCACCTAATGCCGAGCACTAGTTGCCTGGTCAAATCTCCAGGAAACAAGTTCAAAGAATCCTTATGCAACCACGCCACCTTTGACAATTCCAAGGCCAAGCTAGCGATTCACATGAGCTGCCCTAATTATGTGATTGTGACATTCTTCATCAGGACCGCACATCTTGTCAAGTCTTCGATTCATGTCAACTTTAATCGACCAATACAAGCAAGCCACACCACTCGCCAACTACTATAAATATGGACCTACTCTACTAAAGAAGGAGGATTCTCTTCCTTCTCTTTCTCCAACCTAGCTTATTTTTGGAACTTGGCATTTCCAAGCTCACATAAGAACTTGAGGGCTATTTTAATAGCCGATGAGGAGAAGATGACTTGTAGTTTTGACATGAGGACCAATAAATATTAGAAATTGCATATAAGCTCGAACTTAACATTTTAGATGATGAGAAGTAAGATGTCATGTATTTTTGACATAAGGACTAATGGAAAAAAGATATTGCATATAATACCGAATTTTATATTTTTTCCTTTGAAAAAGAGGATGACATGAACTGTTGATATAAGGATCAATATTTATTCAACTATAGGCATATTTGAAAGTTATATTAAATGTAGTAGATTTTAAAAGTATTTAGGTGTTTAGCTAAAAATTTGGCATAACAAGTGGAATGAATTTGCAGAAGTCAGGAGACGAGTAGTGACCATCTTTTAGTGATATATAATGAAAGAACACTGGTAAGGAGATTACTTTAGTAAATGATTTCTGAAATGAATGTTAAAAAGCAATAAGGAGAGCATAAAATAGAAAACACTGAGGTAAATTTCTTTAAGAAGGATAAAGTCTTTATATAGGTTATGGTTATGTCTTGAAAGATTAGAAACCATTAGAAAAGATGCAAGACGAAGAGAAGTGATGCAAGGGAAGAAACAACATTCAAAAATTAAAATGTGCACCCAGTACTGCCAATGAAATTTGTAACCGATTGACTTTTTGTTATAACCGGTCGACTGATTAGAATATTCTAAAAAATTACATAAGATGTATAAATGTGTTAGGAAGCTTCATAAAAAATTCAGGTCAAAATGTTAAATTTAACATTTACAAATATTTCTACAAAACAAACTAATCTTATTTTATGGTTATTATATATAAAAAATAACCATAAAATAAGTATAGTTTTTTTGTAGAAAATATTTGAATATAGACACACAGACGCGGAGTTCAAAATTTATTGGACTAAAATAGTCTATATAATATACATACAAAATTAAAAGAAAGATATTTAAGTCTACATTTTATATAAAATCAAATAAACTCTCAAATTCATTAAAATTATATTTTGAAAAAGTACTTTTATATATAAAAAATGTGCTTTAAAAAATTTGTACAAATTTTAAACTTTCTGAAAATATTTATGGTTTATGTTTAAGAGGTATTTGATGACATGTGGAAGTCTGGAGTAATTTTAAGATCATATGTGGGGATTTTAACGAATCTATCTTATAAGGACTCAATATAGACTCTATAACATTCTCTATTTGTAGCTCTTTAGTCCATCTTCAAGCTTCAACATACTCATCCTCCAATAAATTTGTTAACTAATTAGGTCGTGCCTTAAGTAATCAATTAATAATAATGTTTTAAACATAGAATAGAATAGAATTAATGGGAGGACATAATGGGAATAACTCCTTATTTCATTTTCTAAACCCTTCCTCTCTCATTCATTCTCATTTCATTTTCTAAATCAAAACAAAACATAAAGAATGCCGGCCATAACCTAGAGGAAGAAAATAGGAAATTCAAGGAATTCAAAGTAAAAAGCTAAGAGAAATTAATCTACATCAAATCTCAATCTCTCTTATACAATCTAAGGCGAATAATAGTTAACCATCTCATTTGTTTATGCTTGATTTCGAATCTATGATTATCATGTTATGGTTGATAATGTCATTATTTGATTGAATGATGATTTATTGGAATTTTATGGAATTATTCTTATGGATTTCAAAGGCAAAAACCTACATATTGATCTCCTATTGATGTGAAATCTGAATATGTTATGTAAAACATTATTTTGAAGATTATTTTTTAAGTTCATATGAATATTTAATAAATTTCCTAAGAAGAAAAAGGTGTTTATTTTGGGTTTTAATTATTGAAAATAGTTAAATTAATATTTTAGTCTCGTAGTTTTTGTATAGAAAAGAAGAAGGAAATTCGGATTTTGGTGATTTTTAGGCAATTTTCCCTAATGGTTATGATTTTCTATGAATTTGTTATTCTAGGAAAGTGTAAAATTAATATAAATTAATTATATTAATTATAAGGGTTTGCAAAGTTATTAAGAATGTAGAATGTGATCCAACAACAAATTCTGAAAAGAATATGAAAAGAAATTTTATTATCGAATAAAAATTTGACAAGAGGCAAGAGTTGTTGGAAAGTAATATCTTTAAAAGGAAATAATTCAGTTTTCAAACTATTTATAGAAATGCCATTACGTGTTTTAGAGGTACAACACCTCATGTCTAAAGACTCTTTATCTCATATTTTAGAGGTACGACACCTCATATCTAGAGACTCTTTATCTCATATGTTAGAGGTACGACATCATATTGTTAGTCCATGAGATGATGAGATGATGGTTTTGATAACAACAACCTTAGAATAGATTATAAAATATAAATACTAACATTACAAGTTTAGATATATATGTATACGCAGGATCTAACCATGCAGGTATCAAGAATGAAGACTGTACAGTATAGAGATTCAAGATATAGAGATAAAAGACTCATGAGTATCAATATTATCAAGAGTTCAAGAGTTCAAGGTTAAGTTTGTTTTATTAGGAATATTTGTTAAAACTCGTAGAAAAGCACTGACATCTTAATATCCAATTTATTCATGGAATGGAATCCACTTCGAGCCCATTAAAGGGATGGAACCCTAAGTAGGATGGAACCTACGAAAATCTAGTGGGACATTGTTTTGTATCCACTAATTTTAATTCAAATGATTTTACAAAATTATCTTGTTTTCAAAACGATTTCAAAACTTTCCTTTTAAAAGATTCAAAACTCTCTATCCTGATTTTAAATAATTTTAGCCTCAAAACATCTTTAATTTCAAAGTCAAATTACTCCTGATTTTAAATGTCTTTTCAAATAATATATTTAACTTTTAATATTTATACTTAGATTTAAATATAAAATTATAGTTTAATTATGTATATATTGTTCTTTATATTTACTTATGAATTTCAACTATATTCAAGTATATTTATAAAGTTTTAAATAGTTTTATATAAGATAAATATTATTTTTATAGAAATTCAAAATATCAACTTTGGCTGAGGGATGTCGACATGCCCCTAGGCACTATGTCGACATAGTGACAGTTGAAGTTCAAAATTCAAATTTCAAAAGAAGTGTCTATTCGCCATAACTCTTCATGAATGGTCATGGCTGTTGATCTTCTATAAATAGGGGTCAGTTTCAACGAATTTTTAATCACTTTTTTCTGGTTTTCACTCCTCTTCTTCTTCCACATTTCTTAATACAAAATCATACCATTACTCTGCCGAAATCAACATCGAATCATACTCGATTACTTCTAGTTTGATTCTCCATCACTATCTCTACAAGGTTCTCAGTGCTATTCAGAGTTATAGACTTCTTTGTAATATATTAGCGAGAAAAGGTGTGATTGTAGCCTTGGAAATCAATTAAGCGATAAAAGGTGTGATTGTAGCCCTGGAAATCAATTGGGTGAACTTGTTGCCCCGGAAATCAAGTATCTCTACCCAGAGGATTGTCATTCTGGAGGGTGTACCTCGTAGCCTTGAAACCGAGGGTTGTAATTGTTGAATTGGTTTTGAAAGGAAATCCGTACTTGGTTGTGCGGGACTGGATGTAGGGTAACTCCAAACCAGTATAAAATCCGGTATGTTCTTTCCTTTACTGCTTTTACTTTATATTTTCATCTGTGTTTGATTCTGTGTTCATATCTGTGTCTGATTAGTATATACATTCTTAACAAAGTAAGATAAACTTAAAAAGATTAACAAATTTCTGTAAACACTATTCACCCCCCCTCTAGTGTTAATTCTATCCTTAAGATCCTTAATCCGCATTTCTCACATTTGATATCAGAGCTTTGTTTTCAAAAGCTTCATAATCTGAATTTTGAAAAGTTTTAAAATGGCTATTTTTGAAAAATCCGTTAAAACTAGTTTAGAATTGTTTAAATTATCATTGTTCCATGAGTCTGCATATGAATGTTATTCAAATTCTAGTTGTCTACCCAAATTTTATAATGTGCAGGAAAGATGCTTTATGGGTATTGAGGAATCAATCCACAATGGACAATCTGTGCAGATCAAAAGGAATAAGTGGATACTTGATAGTGGTTGCTCTAGACACATGACTGGTAATCCGGATATGCTGAATAATATTATATACAAAGACGGAGGACTGGTTAACTTTGGAGACAACTCGAAAGGATACGTGATTGACATCGGCAATGTCGGTAATTCTGAAACTCCTATTATTACTAATGTTTTGCTAGTTAAGAATCTAAAACACAATCTGCTAAGTATAAGTCAACTATGTGATAAAGGATATAAAATTAAATTTGAAAAAGATAAATGTCATATTGAAGATAATAAGTCAACCATAATATTTGAGGGAACTAGGAAAAAGAATATTTATATTCTTAGTATGAAAGTTTCAAATGATAACCTATGTCTTTTGGCAAATACAAGTGACCCTTGGATTTGGAATAAGAGATTTGGACATTTGAATTTCAAACTCTTATCTAGACTGTCAAAACATGATCTAGTAAGAGGTCTCCCTAAAATGAATTTTAAAGTAGATAGTTTATGTGATGCATGTCAATTAGGAAAGCTTAGAAAAAGTTTCTTTAAATTAAAAGATATGATTTCAACTTCAAAACCCCTTGAGTTACTTCATCTTGATTTATTTGGTCCATCTCAAATTCTGTCAATAAATCATAGTAAATATGTTTTTGTAATTGTAGATGATTATTCTAGATTTACATGGACAATATTTTTGAAACATAAAAGTGATACTTTTGAATGTTTTAAGAACTTTACAAAAAGGATTCAAAATCAATTATCTTTAAAAATTATAACTATTCGTAGTGATCACGGTGGTGAATTTGAAAATGAAAAGTTTGAGGAATTCTGCAATAAGAAGGGAATAACTCACAATTTCTCATTTCCAAGAACTCCACAACAAAACGGAGTAGTTGAACGTAAAAATAGAGCGATACAAGAGTGTGCGAGAACTATGCTTTCAGATAGTAATTTACCAAAACACTTTTGGGCAGAAGCTGTTGCTACCGCCTGTTATATTTTGAATAGAATTTTAATTAGACCTTTAACTAATAAGACAACTTATGAACTTCTTCATGGAAAGAAATCTAAGGTATCATACTTCAGAATTTTTGGAAGTAAATGTTTTATTTTAAATACAAAAGATAATTTGGATAAATTTGATCCTAAATCCGACAAAGGAATCTTTATCGGATATTCTAATAGAAGTAAAGCTTATAGAGTTTTTAATTTAAGATCTAACAACATCGAAGAAACAATGCTTGTTTCGTTTGATGAAAATTTAAAAGATTTTGAAATTACAAATGATGAAGAGGATTTAATTACTCAAAACCAAGAGTCAACTGAAACTAATAATGAATTAAATCATCCTAATAAAATGATTAGACTTTTAAAAGATCACCCTATAGAAAATATACTTGGAGATATGCAATCTGTTGTTAAAACTAGAAATCAACTAAGTCAAATGAGTAATGTAGCTTTTATATCATCTATTGAACCCAAAAATCCTAAAGAAGCATCAACTGATGATTCATGGATTTTGGCTATGCAAGAAGAATTAAATCAATTCACTAGAATTGAAGTTTGGGAACTTGTTCCTAGACCTGAAGGTAAAACTATAATTGGAACTAAATGGGTCTATAAAAATAAAATGAATGAACAAGGTAAGGTCGTTAGAAATAAAGCACGATTAGTCGCTCAAGGTTATTGTCAAGAAGAAGGTATAGATTGTGACGAAACCTTTGCTCCTATAGCAAGATTAGAAGCCATTAGGATTCTACTTACTTTCGCAAATCATAATAATTTCAAATTATATCATATGGATGTTAAAAGTGCATTTTTAAATGGATTTGTAAAAGAAGAAGTATATGTTGAACAACCACCACTTTTTGAAAATGAAAATTTACCAAACCATGTGTATAAACTTAAGAAAGCTTTATATGGTCTAAAACAAGTCATAGAGCCCGGTATGATAGACTAAGATCTTATTTATTACAATCAAATTTTGAAATTGGTAAAATAGATAATACTCTTTTTATTAAGAAATAAAAATGATATTCAACTAGTTCAAGTATACGTAGATGATATCATTTTTGGTTCAACTAACTTTGAAATGAATAAATAATTTTCTGAAATAATGACAAAAGAGTTTGAGATGAGTCATATGGGTGAATTAAACTTCTTTCTAGGATTGCAAATAAAACAGTTAGATAATGGTATTTTTATTAGTCAAGAAAAATATGCTAAAGACCTAGTTAATAAATTTGGTTTGACTACTGCGAGTGGAAAACCTACTCCCATGGCAACCAATGAATATCTAAGTAAAGAAGATTTCTCGAAAGATGTAGATCAAAAGTTGTATAGAGGAATGATCGGATCACTACTCTATATCACTGCTAGTAGACCTGATATCATGCATAGTGTATGTCTCTGTGCAAGATATCAATCTCATCCTAAAGAAACTCACTTAAAAGCTGTAAAACGTATCATAAGATATATTAAACACACCTCTGATTATGGCTTATTTTATCCTAAAAATCATTCATTTGATTTAATATCATACTATGATGCTGACTATGCTGGATGTAAATCAGACCGAAAAAGTACAAGTGGAACTTGTCACTTTTTGGGACATTCTCTGGTTTCCTGGTTTAGTAAAAAGGAAAATACAGTTTCTCTATCAACAACTAAAGCAGAGTATATTTCTGCTGCTTTGGCTTGTTCTCAAGTAATATATATGCAACAAACCTTAAGAGATTTTGGATTAAATATCTCAAAATCGCCAATTTATTGTGATAATACTAGTGCAATAAATTTATCTAAAAATCCTACTCATCATGCTCGAACTAAACATATTGATATCAGACACCATTTTCTCAGAGATAATATAAGTAGAGAAGTAATTACTCTCGACTATATCAATTCTGAAAAACAAATTGCTGATATTTTAACAAAACCCTTAAATGAATCTACATTTACTAAATTAAGAAGAGAATTAGGTATTTGCACATTAACTGAAATATAAAATATAAATAACAAGTATAATTAATAATTAATATTAAAATAAATCATAGAGTTAAAATATAAGGACCATGTCGACATCCCCTAGGAAGACATGTCGACATATAACGTTTTTATTTTTTTAAATTTTCCCACCAAAATTCAAAAATGTAGTTATATATTCTTCTCTATTTCGAATTCTTATCCATTCTCTCTGGTTTCTCTTCATTTTCTATTCTGAAATATATAAAGTAATGGCATCTTCCTCTAAATCAAACATAAAATCAACTTTCTCATTTCCCTCTCCTACTTCTGGTCCATTCCAATGCACTACTCTCGCATGTGTAACTAAATTGGAGGAGTCTATGAAGGATACTCTTCAGATGTTGACTGAAATTCAAGTGACTCAACTTCGTATGGCGAAAGAGCAAGAGAGGCAAGGCAAGATTCTTAGGAATTTACAAAAATTCCTAATGGATAACCAGGCCAACCCTATCTTG
Source organism: Allium fistulosum (assembly GCA_030737815.1). Taxonomy (NCBI): domain Eukaryota; kingdom Viridiplantae; phylum Streptophyta; class Magnoliopsida; order Asparagales; family Amaryllidaceae; genus Allium; species Allium fistulosum. Next base: position 77,542,123 of record CM060903.1, read on the forward strand.
ATCGATGAAGACTCTTCACTCAATCAAGAACATGAGGTCAGCGACGAAGAAGAAGAAGAAGAACCAATGGAAGAAGCACACGAGGAGGATGACCAAGTAGTATGCGTTGGAGAAGTGTGTTTCGACAAAAATGGGAATCTTGTTGAACAACGTGGAAATTTCTGTTTCCACTATCCAAACTGTTCAATTCATAAATCTCCTATGTTCAGAAACACACATTAGTTTCTTCTCTTTCTTTCCGTTGTTATTTATGTTTTTATGTTTTCAAACGCAAATGTAAATACAACCATACTCGTAATAAATAAACTCGTGTTCTTATATGTGTTAGTATTATTGTGATTTCTTAGTTAGGATAGTTAATAGTTTAGGATTATATTTTAGTTAAGTATTGATTATGTATGATAACACTATCATTATAATCACAAGTAATGTAGTCTTAGTTTCAGGGGGAGTTATATAGAGTTATATAGTTTGGAGTTATCTAGTTTAGAGTAAGTTTTTGTTGATGACAAAGGGGGAGAAGTATAAAATAGGATAGTTAGGCATAGATTAAGGGGGAGTTATTAGAGTTATTAGGATAGAAGTAATATTTATAAACAAAGGTTGTCATCATCAAAAAGGGGGAGATTGTTAGTCCATGAGATGATGAGATGATGGTTTTGATGACAACAACCTTAGAATAGATTATAAAATATAAATACTAACATTACAAGTTTAGATATATATGTATACGCAGGATCTAACCATGCAGGTATCAAGAATGAAGACTGTACAGTATAGAGATTCAAGATATAGAGATAGAAGACTCATGAGTATCAAGATTATCAAGAGTTCAAGAGTTCAAGGTTAAGTTTGTTTTATTAGGAATATTTGTTAAAACTCGTAGAAAAGCACTGGCATCTTAATATCCAATTTATTCGTGGAATGGAATCCACTTCGAGCCCATTAAAGGGATGGAACCCTAAGTAGGATGGAACCTACGAAAATCTAGTGGGACATTGTTTTGTATCCACTAATTTTAATTCAAATGATTTTACAAAATTATCTTGTTTTCAAAATGATTTCAAAACTTTCCTTTTAAAAGATTCAAAACTCTCTATCCTGATTTTAAATAATTTTAGCCTCAAAACATCTTTAATTTCAAAGTCAAATTACTCCTGATTTTAAATGTCTTTTCAAATAATATATTTAACTTTTAATATTTATACTTAGATTTAAATATAAAATTATAGTTTAATTATGTATATATTGTTCTTTATATTTACTTATGAATTTCAACTATATTCAAGTATATTTATAAAGTTTTAAATAGTTTTATATAAGATGAATATTATTTTTATAGAAATTCAAAATATCAACTTTGGTTGAGGGATGTCGACATGCCCCTAGGCACTATGTCGACATAGTGACAGTTGAAGTTCAAAATTCAAATTTCAAAAGAAGTGTCTATTCGCCATAACTCTTCATGAATGGTCATGGCTGTTGATCTTCTATAAATAGGGGTCAGTTTCAACGAATTTTTAATCACTTTTTTTCTGGTTTTCACTCCTCTTCTTCTTCCACATTTCTTAATACAAAATCATACCATTACTCTGCCGAAATCAACATCGAATCATACTCGATTACTTCTAGTTTGATTCTCCATCACTATCTCTACAAGGTTCTCAGTGCTATTCAAAGTTATAGACTTCTTTGTAATATATTAGCGAGAAAAGGTGTGATTGTAGCCTTGGAAATCAATTAAGCGAGAAAAGGTGTGATTGTAGCCCTGGAAATCAATCGGGTGAACTTGTTTCCCCGGAAATCAAGTATCTCTACCCAGAGGATTGTCATTCTGGAGGGTGTACCTCGTAGCCTTGAAACCGAGGGTTGTAATTGTTGAATTGGTTTTGAAAGGAAATCCGTACTTGGTTGTGCGTGACTGGATGTAGGGTAACTCCGAACCAGTATAAAATCCGGTGTGTTCTTTCCTTTACTGCTTTTACTTTATATTTGCATCTATGTTTGATTCTATGTTCATATCTGTGTCTGATTAGTCTATACATTGTTAACAAAGTAAGATAAACTTAAAAAGATTAACGAATTTCTTTAAACACTATTCACCCCCCCCCCCCTCTAGTGTTAATTCTAGCATTAAGATCCTTAATCCGCATTTCTCACACACATATCTAGAGACTCTTTACCTTATATTTTAGAGGCACGACACCTCATATTTTAGAGACTCTTTATCTCATATTTTAGAGGATCTTTACCTCATATTGCTTAAGTATTTTAGAGACACGTTATCTCATAATTTAGAGGAACGACTCTTTATATTTTAGAGACTGTTTATCTCATTTTATAGAGGTTCTTTACCTAGTATTGCTTACATATTTTAGAGACTCTTTATCTCATATTTTATAGGCTCGTTTATTTTAGAGGCTCAATAGCCCTGTTTTGATGGTGAATGTTTTAAAAGCTACATAAGGATATGACAGTCGATTGAACATATTTTGATGAACGATGTATTATGTTATCATATGATCAGTTAGACTTACATGTTTTATCATTTATCATACTCACATCTGCATTACCCAACATTGTATCTTGGGATTTAGAAACAGAATAACCAGTTAGGTTGTTCCAGTAATGAGTATGGTAAGACTAAGCTCCCGAGTGAGTTGGGTTGCATCCAGGAGATCAGGCAAATCAATTATGTTAGGATGCCTTGAACCGATCAAAAAATATAACTTGTGGACTTTACAGCCATATAGGTTGATTAGTTACCTGTGAAAACTAGTAGGTTCGTAGTAACCCTAGGAAAACTATGACATATGAGACAGATAGTCCATATGATGCTGGATAAGGTTAATTAGTTACATGTGAAAAACTAGTAGGTTCATAGTAACCCTAGGAAAATTATAATTTCGAATAAGGTTGATTAGTTACCTGCGAAAAGTAGTAAGTTAGTGGTAACCCTAGAAAAACTATGATACAGGGACAGATAGTCCTCTAATTCGGATAGACAGTCCAATTTTACTCCTAACCGTGTTTAGAGATTTTGGAATGTCTGGTTAAAAGTTTTGACCCGAGTCAGCCCGATTGGTTATTAGTTGGCCTGCAAAACCATTAGGTTCATAGTGACCCTAGGATAACTATGGTTTGTGACAGATAGACTATTTTTGGAAAGGGTAAACCATGGGTGTGCATAACCTTAGGATGATAGACTAGTCAGATTAACCCATGTTACATGGATGCATATAATCATGTTATGTTTTGTTCTTACCATTGTGGATGCAAAATGCAAGATTTATGATTGACATATTTGGATAAGATACTAAAGAGGGGAAAACCCATTCCGCTCAGCGGCGTGGTCTCACTAAATATCTATTTTGGTTCGAGATGGTATATTATTATTCACACCAGACCTTTTGTCATACCCGAAGTTTTTGTTCTCCCCTCTAAACTCTCGGGTACTCAATTGAGTAGGTCGGGAGTAGGGAGTTTCAGGTTAAACGAATAAGCTTTTGGAGACGTGCAGAAGATAAGCTAGCTAATATTAGGAGTTTATTTTCACTGTGTTGTTTGAAGTCATTGCTTTGTTGAATGGATGTAATGGTAGGATTTATAATTGTCAAGTAGTTAGACTCTGATCACCCAATGGGGCATCTTTATATGTCACTCTTGGATTATAATTGTAATTGTTATATCTTATCCGAATGTGGAATTGATGAGATTATATAATGGGATGTAATGAATATGAAAGTTATTAATGAAATGTGTTCTGAAAATTTTCATATTCATATGCTCTTGATGTTATAAATACAATTAATTAATCTCATTTTATCACTGGAAATTAATACTATGGATGACTGCAACATTTGTAGTGCTTGGTTTCGGGTCTCAAATTGGGGGACGTTGCAATTGTATTTATGGAAAGGGAGGTTAGTCAGTGAGGAAGCGAGGATTATGCATAGCATATAGGCTATATGATGACACTCGCTAATTTAAGTTAGAGAAAATGAACTTGTCTCATGCGTGGTGAACTCAATATCTGGTTAGAGGTTAATCATAATATAATACTTGATTTGATTGCCTAACAATTGATTTTATTTGTAAAATGAACCACTGGGAGCTATAATAATTAATATATAACATTAACTATATAATTTTTGGGTGAAGTAGTTAGTGTGTTACATGAAATTATCACACTTACACCCTTATATGTCATGTTTGATATAAGTGTTGGATGTCTATTGTGATTACGGATTGTGTTATACTGCTCGACATTGGTATTACACATTAATCCATTATATACTAACTTATATATGTTTACATTTTATTTTTGTATACCAATGCACCCATAACAGACGTAATCTAACCTGAGGTTGTTTATATGTTTTCCTTATCAATCTTGGGTAGTATCATGAGTAGACTAAGGATTTATAGATAGGTTATGCTTGGATGCTATCTTATGGTAGACTAGCAGGAGGCATATGCTTCATAGATTTTGTTGTGATATGACATTTTATATTTACATCTGTATATTGTGTATACATGTGTATGTCAATGATGTTACTAGTATCACATTTTTTTAACAAAGCTAATAGGACTGATTGGTCCCTTACTAGGATTTTATTTATAAAATATAGAGGTTACATAGAAACCAATAATAGAAAATTTTAAAAACTAAAAAAAATAAACAAAGAAAATACAAACCAAGACCACTTACCCAAGGCCTACTAGCAAAATACCCATCTAATTCTCTCCTTATAATAGATTTAGCATGGTTATATTGCTTCAAATAACCTTCAAATCTTTTAATACTCAACACAATCAACGCAAAAATACTTTGAGTTGAAACTTTCTTTCCAATGAAGACCATCTTATTTCTCTCCTCCCACGTTCATTTTATGAATTTATTTAGCATCAGCAGCAACAAAGTTGATTTAGGCATTCTCCGATGAGTCTAAATGAAGATGCCATTTTAACATGTTAAACCTCATCAGAGAGTGGAAATTACCCTAGACTAATATCATTTTCTACACTTTGAAAGTATACTGCCAATTGAAGAATAAATGAATGCTCGTATCATCACTACTACCATACAACACCCAAGTTGTAGAGCTTAGAAATTCAACAAAACAAGCTTGTTTGTAGTCAACGGGGAGCTAGTTGCACTTTGCAGTGCAATAGGTTGTTTCTCATAGTAGAATAAGACTATATAGCATCGCATTTATACGTAAGACATGTTGTATTTTGTTATGTACACGTTGTTGTGACTACATGATGTATTGCGTTTTGTCTGCTTTTGATATTTGTGCCACGGGTATATTTTTGTTTTTGATTATATAACGTTTTGATTAAGGAAAGTCCTTGTGCTATTGCTTTGTGCCGAGATGTGATACATATTGGTGTGTATTTTGATTACTACTATTATTATGTGTGCATGTTGGTCTAATGGAATTCATACAACAAAGCACCTTTATAGTGTCTTATTCTTCTTGCTTTCAAATGATAAACTCCCTCTGATTGCATAGGTATCAAGGATACGTCGTCATGACATGCGCTTAAGAGTAAGTACATATATTGAATTTTGTTTCTACTAAATCAAAATTTATGAATCTTATAAGATGTGAGTAGGAACGAAACCTTATCTTAAATAGTTTAAGATATGTGGTTGTTCGACTTACATTAAGAATATAAGTCTCATAAACTCAAAGCTAAGTCTATTTTTGTAACTCTATAAATAGTTCATAAAATCTTATGTATGTGTATTCCATCATACTAAGAAATATATTACTGTTTCAAGATATGAAATCTTATTACCGAAGGATTCTTTCTATAGGAATCAACGGTAGTGTGATATACTTGGGTGAGATCTAAGATTCTAAAACCAATCATGTAGACAATATTGATATGACAAAGCCTAATGGACATGACTTAAGAATGCCTGATAGGAAATTTCATGCATTAAAGTGAGACTATGAGCATCTTATGATGTCGAGAAAGTGGATTATTCATAATGAAAATCTCCTCAATTGCTAGAAAACCATAGAGAGTATAGACTCTACCACATATTATGATGCTTTAAATCCAAAATGGTATCTAAGTACATCGACGAAATTTTATTTGGAAGACGTGACCGAAAGGATATGGTCCATTAAATGCAAGCGAACCTATGGTTGGAAATGTATCAACCTGTAAAGTAATTTTGATAGAAAATACCTAATGATTTCAAGGGTTGAATTTCATGAAGCAACTTTAGTCACCATGCTTATGTCCATTTAGATTTTACTTACAAATTATCGCATAGTATGGCTATGAGTTTTTGCATATGGTCTCTGAAACAGAGTATCTAATTAATGATTAGGAGACTATTAGTACACCATATTCATAATATCTCAATATTAATGTAAGTGATAACAAAGGTTGTGAACTTCTAAGATCCGCATATGAACCTAAATAAGAAAGAGGTTGATTTTGATAGAGAAATCAAATCAAAATGTAAATGAAGTGCGTGCTTATAAGAAAAAAAATAAAAAGAACTAAAATATTTCTAATACTATAAGAAACAACATCTACTGATTGTTGATAATATACCTATGTTAAATCAATTAAATCTAGGCTATTCAATTCTATAAGAAGGATTTGAATATTGTGTTCTTTATACTTGGTATGCTTCAATAATAGGAACCATTATGTATGTTATGTTATGTACTAAATAGAAATTTGCTGATGCACATGGTGTATTAAGCGAATATCAGATCCAAGCAAAAATCGGTAGGTAGTAGTTAAGAGTATCCTCGAGTATTTGATAAATCTAGAGAACTAGTTATGGAAACAATGAACTTCTTATAAAGGAGTGTTTGAACTCAAAATTCAAAAGTTATATCAGAAATAGTAAGTCAATATTAAATTAATCGCCATCCTTAACAAAAGGTTTTGTGTTGGAATGGTTCCAAATGAGAGGTTATGGCCGATTCAATTATATAGGCTAAGTACATCATCTTGAACAATGTAGCAATAAAACCAATATGAGTGCGCAAATTTATAAGAAAGCTAGGGATAGTTCCCTCCATTGATAACCTAATAATGTATTTTGATAACAACAATGCAATAAAGATTGTAATAGGGACCAACAACTTAATGAGAGGTCAATCCATGTTCACTGTAATTACCATGTGATTTATTTGTGACGGAGATTAATCGAAAAGTGGATAGTTGACAATTGATGAACAACATATAACTAATGCATTATGCATAAGCTTGACGAAAGAGCTCAAACACGAGCGATAGCAAGCTACACAGGGATGCAAAATGCTAGAGAACAAACCCAATTGTAACACTCAAAAAACAATAGCAAAACACATTGACATTTCGGTCTGATAAGGATCACCATTGAAGTAGACATGGATTTCAACAAAATAAGGAATCAAGATGCATAAACTAGGAAGATAGAAACCAGTTGTAACAACCCACCATGAAATAGACCTAATCTTTGACCCAGAAAAGACCCATAGAACATTAGACCGATTCGAAAGCTGGCTATTGGTTGGTAAAATTGAATAATACACAGTGCTATCTACTAATGCTATCAAAATTTTCACAGCGGAAAGGATAAAATATAATATCAGGAACAGTATCCATTTTATAAAATTCAAATATCATAACAAAACATAACATCTCAAAATCCGTGGCACAATATCTTAAAACAGAATAACATCATGTCGGAATGGATACATTAAAATATAACAAAAACAAGTAGATAGAAAACTGCATAAGACTCCGTCTCCGCCTTTGTAACAACCCGCAAATTTATCGATTTTATATTTAAAATTTTTATTTAAATATAACATCGTTCGTCGGATTATAGTCCGAAAAGCTACTTTTTGCAAACAGTCGAATTAGGACTCGTGACCACTTCCATTGAGTTCAAAATGCCGTTTGCGACCTTTTTGAGTATAAGCTTCGATATGTTTGGGGTTAGTAGAATTTTGCTACTTTTTCACTTTGGACTTTGGGTTTGGTTCAGCCCATTTGCCCAATTCTGGTTTTATCAACCCAACTCCATTCCAACTCTTCATTACTTCATTTCTAACTCCTAATACTCAAGCTTTAGCAACAATGGTGGGAGAGATGGGAAATGGAAATTCCTAAGCCCTAATTTCGTTTGCAAATTCTTGCTCTTGCTCTAAATTCAAGAAGAAGCTATTGGTAAGCATCCTCTTCTCCTTCTCCAACTCTTTCTCCTTTTAATTTCAGAAATTTCCTAAACCTAACTTAGGAAATATTGCTCTTTTAAGCTTGATTCAAGCTTCTTGAGTTGAGATTGAAGAAGAATTGGTGTATCCTTTATCTCAAAGCTTCTCTCTTGTGTTTTCGTGTTTAAATGTGAGATTTTTATCTCACATCTATGCCTATAGCTATCATTGTTGTTAGGTATGAATTCTTAACACTTGTGCATACTCATTTGTTTTTAATTTGAATTGATTTCGTGAATTCTTCAATTATGGTGTTTAGGTCCAATTTCACGAAAATCCTTCTATGGACATTTGGACATTGATATTCGGAGTGTATCGAGGAGCCTTTAAGGCCGGGTTGCCGTTGGGCGTAAATCCTTAGTTGCCATTGCTCGTCCGATCGCTTCCGATACGTTTTGGCCACTCTGGCCTAGGCAAAATATTGCCCAGACCAGGTGACCAGACGTCTGGTGACCAAGTCCAGACGTCTGGTTTGGACCTGGGGAGAAAAATGTATGCACGCATTTTATAAAAAAATTCCAGAAACTAATTTCAGACGTCTGAGATTCAAGATCAGACGTCTGGACGTGTCTCAGACGTCTGACTTGAGGTTTCAGACGTCTGGGAGTTCTTTGGAAAATTTTCCAAAGAACAAAACCAGACGTCTGGATTCAAAACCAGACGTCTGGCCATGGCTCAGACGTCTGATTTGCTATTCTAGACGTCTGGGTGGTTTTCTGAGCTATTTCCAGAAAACAAATCCAGACATCTGGATTCCAAATCAGACGTCTGGAAGCATGCATTTCTGCCTGTTTAGGCTTTTCTAGATTGAATTTCCATTGTTTATCGATTTTGTTGATCCGACTTATTGTTATCAATTATTATCGACTTTGATGACTTCCTTTTCGGGGTTTATGTGAATATCCATTTTGATGGATTTATTATCGATTTCTTTGGATTTGATTCACGTCTTCGTATGTGAATTTTGATGATTGATTGTTTCTACAATCATTTTGTAACTTGTCTTCAAAAGGTCGTACCGTTTTGGACGGGGCGCTGCCCCCCTGGACCCCTGCGACCTGACCGGGCAGGTCGAACCCCGTAGCGGGGGTGTTGCTCCCGCACCCCCACCTTGGGGGGTTGCCACCCCCCTGGACCCCCCCTCCGTAGGGAATCTTATTTGAAAAACATTCAACAGAACTTCCTACTTTGATGGTTTTGGGGATTGATTTCTTTGGACTTTACTCACGTCTTCGAACGTGAATTTATGTAATTCGATTCGTTTCAACAATCGTTTTGTGACTTGTCACTTTAAAGATATGAAGGTTTCAATACTAGTAGTAAATATTTCAACTCTTTCATCAAAGCGATTTGAACACTATTTTAAATATCAAAAGTTCGTTTTCTCAAATCGATTTCCAATCTACTAGTATATACAAGCCTTTACTTCACTCGGATGTGAAATCGACTTAAACGACTTAGTAAAACGAGTGGTATGAAACGCTTGCGTTCACTTCGTCGGTTAGCTCTTGGACTTGTTCGATTGAACCCTTCTGTGACAATTTCCTAGTGGAGATCTACAGTTTGTTCGTAAATATTTAAGTTAAGCTAGTGGTTATGGGACATGAAGCTAAACTCATATATTTACTGGCTTAGTGTAATTGACACTTCCTTATGATCATGACGATCATTTTTGTGATTTAGACTAGCGATTGAGCGATGTCTCTTTGTCTGCGAGGGAGACTAGACCCCGCTTTTGTGATGTTTCGCCATCACATATATGGGGTAGCACCCCATGGTCTTCGGGCCGTTCCTGTGTGGAAATTTAATGGATAGCTTCTATGAGATAGCTTCTCGTTCCTGTGTGGCAATTTAATGGATAGCTTCCATGAGATAGCTTCTCGTTCATGTGTTAGGCCTCCCCCTTTTTTTTTGTGTTTTCTGGATTTTTGGTGATGATTTCTGGAATTTTGTGCTTTACCAATTTTCATGATTTTCATTGATATGATATCAGTTTTTGTGCATTGGTGAATTTATGTGTTATTGACTTGTTATGAATACAAGTTTGGGGTATGATACCCTATTTTATCTTTGAGAAGATTCTTGTGATATTGATTAATCTTTTGTTGGTTATCATTTACATACTTATCGTAGTATGTCGTTATGGTTATTACATGTTCATGTCATGCCTTTTACTATATACCATATCATCTGATATTTATAGCTAGACTGATCCGTTTATTATTTTCTTATAAATAATACTCGGGTCAGACCGAGATGTTACAGGTGCTTCTGCTTGACTTCTCTTCAGGATTATTCTGACTTTTGGCTAACTACATAGATTAGTAGTTTTTGGTTGTACACTTTTGAGATATAGACTCTATGTTGTGTACTCATTCTTTTGTATAGCACGTGATGCTATTCTTTTGTATTATCGTGGATCTTTCTGACCACTACTCTGATGTACACTTTCATGTGTTGTATATTTATTCATATCTTCTTCCGCCTTTGTGATATGGATGTCTGTGACTGATTTATGTTATGTTTATTTCTATATTTGTTTCCGAAGATTATATATAGCCACTCTGTGATAGCTTTGAGTTTGTATCGGTATGTCGGATTTCCTCCTTAAATGATATGCATTCTATACTATCTGACATATCGGTACTCGCACAAAGAAGTTACATGGATGGTCGCTCCTCAATAGCCTTATTCTCCATGCTAATTGACAGCACTACACCGTAGTGTTCTTGGTTAGCGTGGGTATAAGGGTGGGGCGTCACAGCCTTCATCTCCTAGATCTGCATCTTCTTCCCTAACCTTAGTTTTAATAAGGAGGGAGTCATAACGACAATGTCTGGTGAATAAAATCTCAAGTCTTTCCATAATAGTACTTGGGCACTATAATTTAGATAAGAATATGTCTTACGTATCCCAACCATATTTCTTATAAATACCTCCAATTGTAGGCCCAAAGGCTCTCCTAGTCCAATCCTATAACTTATGCTTTCTCTAACCAAACTCTATATCTTACCTTCAACTGTAGGCCCAAAGCCACTCCCAGTCTCACACATCTACCATCTATTATGTCCTATAATGTGAGAGAAAGTACCCAGGCCACTTAATACCCTTTTAATGGGAATTGGATAGACTCTGACCATTTAACATATGTATTTTAGGCAAGTCCCTGTAATACCCCACCTCTATGCTCATACTATCCAAAAGTATTACTGCGTAATACTGTCGTATAATACAGAGAATGAGGCTGTATGGGGGTACACACATGAATATTCTCCTAGGCTAACACCAATACATATCTCCAAAAAATCATAAACAACCCACTTATACATACATAGTATTGGAACAAAACAATAAACACATGTGCCTTCAGGATAGAACGATACACAATAAAAAAAATCATTGAGAACATAGAGTCACTAACGCAGCGATAACATATATGAAACAAATATATACAAATCTGAGTAGGTTATAAAATAAGTCAACCACCCACTATCTCAAAACCATACATTGTACATCCAATACAACACAATGTCATACAATCATGAGGTAATATAATACATAGTGATATATAATGATATCCTATCCTCCATCTATGCTCAACATCCATATAATGGTCATCTATCCCTGAATCAGTAATGTCTCAAACTGACCTGCGTATTTTATAAATAATAAACGGGTCAGTCTATATCTAAATCCAAGGTGAGAACATAACAATAAGCATGGTATTAAAAAGTAAACTATGAATACGACTCAAATTAACATCCGTCATGAACCTCATAATAATATACCATGCATGCATGCTCAATAATCAAAGCATCAAATCTCGACTTATAGTCCTAATAGGAGTAATAACTTCCGACTGTTAAGTCATGGAAGATAAATTAAGAAATGTGGAACCCAAAAAAAACTCAATCCATACAAAATATAGAAATCAATATCCAGAAATAGTTCTGATGGAAGTATACTCCCGACTATTAGTCCAAAGAGGTAGCAAGAAATACAAATCTCAATAACCACAATTCAACAAAATATTAAAGCAATATCCAACTAATTATCTCGACTTACAGTACTAACAGAAGTGATCTCTTTTAACTATTAAGCCCTTGGAGATATCAAGAAATATAAACTCAAATCAATATCAAAGCCAATCAAAAACTCAATATTCAAAACTGTATATCTCAACTTCAAGTCCTTAGAGAGGCGAAACCCTCGACTGAATGGTCCTAGGAGATAGAAAGAACAAATCAAATAAAAAGTTGATATCTCAGCCATATGCTCTAATGAGAGAACGACAGACAAGCTTACAGCATGTCTCTAATGTCGTAGATAAACAACACATAGTTGCCTTGGGTTAGGCTAAATAAACGACAGATTAACACACGGCTAGTCTCAATGTTATATGATTATCGGCTCTAGTGGGGTGATAGTATCAAATGTCTAGAATATAACAAATCTACCTAAGTCATCCAGATAGGAGACTGACGTACCCTGGTATATCTCTAGGGAACACTAATGACCATAGCCCGTTTCCTACAGTCCCTAAGTTACTCCAAGAATCATGACACTTGTATCCATCGCATGTCATAAACACGTTGTCGGACTATGCCGAGCATTGAGCATGACTCCAATTTGCGCTTGGTAACGGACTGTTGGTCCTTAAGTGATGTTGCAGGCAATGACTCTAATGAGAGAAATAACTCTTAGCCAACAAACTCAATAAGGTGACATCATGTATCCGGGGCGTGACCCCACAATCAGGACTGCTAGGATGGATAACTAGCCTATCGGTTGGTCTAATTCACACGCTCTCCATTGTGGCATGAATCTTATGACGTAGATTCCCAACAAATGCTCTCGTCTATATAAGTCCTAAAAAGAGTGATACCTAGTACTCTTGACTCTATGAGTCCCGATGAGAGTGACAACAACTACCCTTGACTATATAAGTCCTAATGAGAGCATTCAACACAAACAAATCCTCGACTTCTAGCCCTAAGGATAGATAGTGATACTCGACTAATTAGTCCATAGATGATACAATGAAATATACTCTCTACAAGATGATTCCTAACAAGAGTAATAATAAGTATTCTCAACTCCACACGTCCTAATGAGAGCGTCACTACATATTAATTCCTCAACTACTAGTCCTAAGAATAAATAATAATATACTCGGTTAGTTAGTCCAATAAGGATAAATTTATAAATCCCAACATATCTCTAGCCAGTAGCCCTTGGAGAGCAATGAAACTCTCGACTATTAAGCTCTAAGGAGTCACCTCTAGACGATATCACAAATTCCTAACTTATCTCCATAATATAAGTGACATCTACTCACCAGTAGTAATCGAACAAGTATTACTTGAGCGTCCCATGCCACTCAGTCTTACTTGAGCGTTTACTAAAAGCTAGTACATTATACTCATTAAATCAACAATTATTCTATAATATGAGCCAACTGAATAACCGAAAAAATATTATCAAGTGTCACATACCACCCGGTACTACTAATCCATTTATTCAATATCCTTATTATATAGAATTAAACACAATGACATCAATATGAATCATTTCAAAATCAAACCATATACGAAAGGAAATTATAACTCAAAGCTCTCAAATTTATTTAAATATTTCACAATTTAATTTATCTTCAAAATAGATAGTATATTTTTAAAATCCCCTTTCAAATTTTTTTTCTTAAATCCTTTTATCAAATCAAATCGAATAAACCAATTTCGAACTAATATAAATATAAAAACAAGAACATATTTTAAAATTCCTAAAATAGATTTTTCTTTATAATCAAAAATCTTTTTTTTAATTACCTTTAAATTCTTTTTACTGAATATTCAATTTACAAAACAATTTTCACTTTTCAAAAATATTGTTAAAAATTTCACATTTATATTTACAAAAATTCCATATAATCCAATATATTGAAAATTCTCTATTTTCATTTTCAAATAAACTTTTATATCCAAACAACTTTCAATAAATAATTTCATTTTTCAAACAAGTTTTATTTATTTTTAAATGTACTTCAATTTAATCTTAAAACACCAAAAACTGTTAGCGGCAAAAATGGCCACCAACACCCTGTTGTATGTGAAAACACCAATATCCAATATTTAGATCCAAATAGAGAAGTATAGATTCACAAGAATAGATTGCAGAAAAGTAAATGAACACACAAGTTTTATAGTGGTTCGACAAACTTTGGCCTACGTCCACTCCAATAATCTTTTATTTATACTGTAAGATTATAAGTAAAGTTATTTTTACCTTAGAAAATTAATGAAGGAAGAGATAAGAAGTGATGAAGGAGAGCCAAAAGAAGATCCATTTGGAAGAAGAAGAAGATCCCTTATAATGAGCCAAGTCCGCTATATTTATAGGTGAAGACGTGCATGGATCGGGATGAAATTTTGCCAGAAGAACCTCCAGAGCCATACGACCCGATCCACCAATTTTCAAATCAATCGCACACCATTGGAACGATCGGTCCCAATCGTTCATATTATCTCCAATGGGGTGTGATTGTTTTAATGGGTCCTCCATGATGTTAGCTACTTGCTCTTCAAATTTCGTGCAATTCCGACTTACCGTTTGCGAGATATCCGTTTTCCATGGAGCCAAGTTGAAAAATGGAAATATGGAAGATCATTCCATATTTGCTCCTTTTGGGGTGCGATCGTTCTGGTGGGTCCAACATGATATTAGCTACTGGATCTCCAAAGTTCGTGCTATTCCAACTCACTATTTGTGAGATATCGCGTTTTCCGTGGAGTTGGGATCATTCTGGCTGAAATGATATGGTCGTTCAAGAGCGATGTAGGCTGATCGTTCAAGTTTCTCCAAATGATGTGCGATCGATATGGTAGGTTCCTTTACATAATATTTTACTATTCCCAAAGTTTTGTGTCATTTCGACTTAGCGTTTGTGAGATATTGATCGATCTTATTGATTTGAATTGTTTTATGGGTCGATCCATATGGATCATGACCGATCGACCCAACTTCATCGTGGAGTGCAGCGATTGATGATTCGAGTCACTCATGGTGTAGTTGTTTTCCAAATTTCATGTTGATTGCCTTTGTAGATTTTGAGTTATAGACCGATCATCATCGAAAATTGTCAAAACGGTCGTCGAATGTAACGACCCGTATTTTTAACTATTTTAAATTATTGAATTTAATATATATTGAACAAAAATGTTTGGAAATAAAAATTTATGATTTATTAATGTAATTTATTTAATATAAACTTGAATAGGATTTTGAAATAATCAAATTTGAAGATTTAGGCAATAACAAGTATTGAAATGAAATTAAATATATTGAATGTGTTTAAAATCAATAGCTGAAATTGGATAATAAATATGGTATTATTTAGATGGAAATAAAATAACTATTGATAATTGAAATTCATTTGAAATTTTATGATTTATTAGTATAATATATTAGATAATTAAATTGTTTAAATTTAATATTGAAAATTGTTTAAATAATTGAATTTTGAATTTAATGTGAATGAAAATGATATCGAAAGTTGATTTAAATTTTATTTAAACAAGAATGAAGATTGTTAACTTTTAAATTTTAATTTAAAGTGATTAAATTAATTTTTGAAATTTCTCGTTTTAATTAACATGTAAAATAGCCGTTTTGGCCACTGCCTCAGATTCTGACGAAACTAGTTTCATTGGATCCGTAATAGCGAGTTATTATAGGATTTCAAGTTTCGCAGCGATCGAACTTATCATTTGGCCGTGTGAGCTTGAAAGGCGTAGAAATTAATTTAAGCAATTTAATTAAAATAATTTGATTTGAAAAGTTGTCTTCTGCATATGATCGAACGAGGCCTCGAGGCTAGTTCCATTGTGTTAGGAATAGGGGTATAACATACAGAATGGCAGGTGGTACGCCTCGTTTGGAGCTCAAGAATTTCAGACGTTTAAAGTCAGATATTTGCTAATTTGAATAAAATATATTTACATCATCTCCCAACACTTCGTACACTCTGCCCCTTTTCTGTCTACCTCGTACCTCTCTCCCTCTCGAAATGTGAAGTAAAAATCGACGTGTGACTTGAATTATTGAAATTGAAATTGTTTTAAGGGTTTGAACTTTTACTTGAACTTCAAAGTTATTTAAGTAAAAGTGATTTAAATTGGTATTTCAAATTTGGCTCGAGATTGAATTGTTTTAAAGATTTGAACCTTAAATTTAACATTGAAGTTTAATTTAGTTTAAATGATTTAAATCGATAAAATCAAACTTGAAATTGATATAAAATGAAATGGTTTAAAATTAAGAATTGAATTTAAATTAATTCAAATTGTAATTGAAATCAAAATCAATTAGAATTGAAAGCGAAATTGAATTAATCTGAAATCGAAATTGAATTCAAATTGGAATCGAAGTCAATTGGAATTGAAATCGAAATTGAGTCGATTTGAACTAAATTGATATTGAAGATGATTTGAATTAGGATAATTGGAATTGAATCAGTTTGATTGAAATTTGGACCCAGGACCAGATTTGTTGAAATGGAAAGAGACAGTTTGATTTGAAATTATAAATCCTAATGAGATGATTCCTAACAAGAGTAATAATAAGTACTCTCGACAGCATATGTCCTAATGAGAGCATCATTACATATTAATTCCTCAACTACTAGTCCTAAAAATAATTAATAATATACTCGATTATTTAATCCCAGGAGGATAAATTTATAAATCCCAACATATCTTCGTCTTGTAGGTGTTTAACGACGAATTTTCTATCGGTTTAGAAAATCACAGAAAAATTTAGATTAAAATTTAACCGCAAGCGCACGACATACAATGATAGTACGCGGCGAGTACGGGTCGATCCGTAGGGAATTGTAAGATTTTAAATCTCTATTCAATCATATTAACCAAAGTTGAGAGATTGTTAAGCTAAAAATGTAGAAAAATGACAAAAAGAAAGTGATAAAAATATGAGAGTGTAAAGACAATTTAGAGATAATTTCCACTCTCTAGATCACATAAATCAACAAAATGAAGTTATGATATCTCTTTTGGTCATTAGTGAAATTAGTTGTTGTGCTTATCATAAGTATGACATATTTGTACTATTAATTAGCCCAAGATAAACCATCAAACTATAACACAACCACTAATACACTTTTAACTCTCATGAAATATGACAATAAAGTTGAAAATGAAATCTATTTTAAGTATGACCTATTAACTATTAATTAGAAATATAGACCATCAAATTTTAATTTCAACATTCACTTCATTACCATCATCATATGTAGATGAAGAGGTAATTATTGTTTGTGATTGTTTAAACATATCCTATTTGG
The DNA here is from genome assembly GCA_030737815.1 of Allium fistulosum. NCBI lineage: Eukaryota > Viridiplantae > Streptophyta > Magnoliopsida > Asparagales > Amaryllidaceae > Allium > Allium fistulosum. The sequence goes on from CM060903.1 coordinate 77,559,724, forward strand.
TGTCAACAATATAGGCTATCAAATTCAAAGCAAAAACAACAAGTTAAACCACTTCAAATGTTTCCATTAAGCACAAAAAGAGAACATAAACATCAAAATGTTGAATCTACATACTAGAGAGCTTCATTACCCTTAAATTGAAGGGGTTTAGCCTGTTATCATATAAACAAATGTAGATTGCAACATGAACAAAAAGAAGAGGAAAAAGAGAGCAAAGAAAATAGAGAGCTAATTAAAAGAAAATGAAAGCTATTCTACTTGCATGAATGTAAATCTACACTACTAGAATGAAAGAAAGAGAACATGTAATTAAAAGGAAACACTAATTAACATTGCATGAAAAAAAGGAAAATTACATGAAATAAAAAGGATAAGTAGTCATGAAAAGAGAAAGAGAGCTTTCTTTTATTTTTGATCCTAAACTAAACTAAAGAGAAGAGAGCCTAAAGGAAGAGGAGAGCTAATTACATGAAGATAAGGGGTAATCTTACATGTATGAAACCCTAATCCACTTTTTTGGGGAATGCCCAAAATACCCTCTTAGGAAGTGTGGAGGCAAAGTAATCTTTAGCATCAAATAATCATCATTTAGACGAGCATGAAGCTTTAAACTCTATTAGCATGTGCATTAGCCTCTAATTTGTACATGAAGATATGTGGGTAGGTGGGGTCCTCCATGATCCATGAAATGAATTATTTCCATCTCCATTCCTTCGTATTCACTTTTGTGCATGCATATATCTTCATGAAGCCACTTGTATTTTAATTTAAATTCCTACAAAATAACATAGAAATTTTCAATTAAATTTTAGAAAATTAATATATGCACAAAAATGACCATTTTGCCCCTGGATGAAGATGAATATGTGACGATTTGAAATAATTTGAATTTTGGTTTAAACAAGTTAAAATACCCAATATGATCATTTATTTAATTTAAATAGATTAAATATGGTGGTAAAAATATGCACATTTACGTGCACATCAAATACCCCCACACTTATCTTTTTATTCGTCCTCGAATAAAGAAAAGCTAAGATAAATCCATTTTCATAGGGAGCACGATTGCATTGAGCGTATGCAACAAGCCGTTAAACCTCTAGGTGTCCCTAGTAGGACGAGTGTTGTCTCGTGAGGGTTTTCAGCGGATACTACCTACAAAATCCAAATGCAGGATGAAAATATTGACGAAATGCAAGATATATTTACAAAGAGATGAATGCGAGTTTTTGAAAATATTTACAAATGAAAGATTTACTTTTAAATAGACACAAATAAGTTAAATATAAGTTCTGGTCATTATCTTGAAAATTTAAGTCATTTATTCGTCAAAATTTCCAACAAAAATCAAGTTATCATAACAAATAGATAATAGTTTAACTCGTTGTTTCAGTTGATAACAAAGTGTAACCATGAAATAGATCCTTAGTTGATTATCAAAGTTTATCAAAGTGGTATTTTCATTTCTTTTCAATAACAAGTCAAATCAAACAAGTTAAAATAGTGCTTGGATTTCATTTGCTTACTCTCTCTATTTTTTTGAAAATTTTATTGATATTTACAATATTTACATATGCCTAACTCAGATAAACTGAGGCCAGATATATCACCCGTGTACTGCCTTGTGGATTGATGTGAGGGGAATACAGAGCATGGTGAGTGAACACACAAGTGTGAACACTTATTGACTATATGCCTTATTAGTAAAATAAATTTTATATACACGCACCTAACTCAGATAAACTGAGGCCAGATATACCGATCGTGCACTGTCTTTCGGGCTTACGTGAGAAGGGTACATAGCATGGAGGGTGAACACACGAGTGTGAACACATGACTCTAAGTGTTTATTAAAAAATATACATATATACAAGAATTTTTTTTAGAAGAGAGAGTTTCGCACTATCATCTTAGCACCATTTAACTTAGAAGACAAAAAAAATGTTATATCCTTACTTTAAATCAACCACTTTTTTAAAAAAAGATTTCCAATTAGAATGTATTTCATAATTAACACGTATGAATCTTCCTATATACTAGTTAAACCATTGTTATTTGTTATCAAACTTCATTTTTATTTTTGTTAAAACAAATAAATTTTCAAAAATTTCAGTTTAATAAACCAAAACCATATATCTATCCTATAGTGTTTCTTTAAAAATAAATCAAAAATGCTTAAAAAGTTATTTTTTTTATTTTGAGATTTTTTTTTAAATTTTGGAAAGAAAATAAACCATGAAAAATCAAGAAGAAGATGAGATCCCCCCCCACACTCACAGTCGAACATTTATTATTATTTACATGTAAATGTAATGTATTTACACGACGTCAGAAAGTATATCGTTAAAAAGTAAATGAAACGGTCTTCAAAAGACCGATTTATTTGTCTCTTCAAGTACGCAAGACGCAGCTGAAGCTTGAAAAACCAAACCTTCAAAGATTTTAAAGTTGATTGTTGATTTGAAAAACCAAATGTCGTTTTATTGAAAATCGTACGAGTTGTTTTATTTTCGATTGTTTTCGGGGTTGATAAAACGATTGATTGAAATTCAAGTTTATTTTCACCAATTTGAAATTCAAACTTATCATTGAAAACTTCCTCAGAATTATTGATTTCAAAATCAAAATGACGATTTAAATCTTCCCCTTCGAAATTTAACAACTCGTCTTCAAAAAGTCCAAAGAAATCGTGTTCATTGAATTCTTCTTCCTTTATTGAATTATCAACAACTTTATTACATGTATCAAGTTCAAAATCCAAAGTTGTTGTGTTCAAAATTTCAAAATCGGGAAAAGGAAGATCGAATCTTAAATTGAGTTTCTCACCCTCAAAAGAATTGAAATCCAACTCAATTACCATGTTTTCAACAACTTCATTAAGATCATCATTTTCAGTTTCAAAAGTTGTTGTTTGAATATCGTCAATTTGGGTAAAAGATGGATTATCATTTGACTCGTCACATGCTGGGATTTGGTTTTGTTTCTCACGTTGTTTCATATAGGTTTCGAACAATAAATCCATGTGATCATTGTAGATTTCGTCCATTTGTTCAATAAAATCCAATTTATAGTTATTAACTTGAGAATTTTCGATTTGGATTTGTTGAGAACAAAATATTTCACTCATATCGTAGTCGAGATTATTACCACTGCCAAAATTATTTGAAAAGTGGATCACATTTTCGTTTTGATTTTGAAATTCATTTTGGAGTTCAAAATTAAATTGGCATTGGTTATACTCGAAATCGTTTGCATTTTGAAGTGAATTCAAATCTTTATTACTTTGAAAATTTTGACTTGAGTTATCACACAAATAAGAATTACACAAATCATTTATTATTTGATCTTGCTGTGTAGAAATTTCAAGTAAAGACGAAATGTTATTTTCAAGATTTGAAGGTTGGTCATCATTTTGAAAATTTTGTGGTTCAAAATTTGAATCGTTTAAACAATAGTTGTTGTTGAAATATCCATAAGAATTTGGTGTGAAATTATATGGATTATATTGATTTTCACAACTATCGTAGAATTCATGTGAATATGGAAATTCAGACATTTTCAAGAATGTTTTTGGGTTTTTTTTATAAAGAAAAAATATTTACAAATAGAATTTATTTTTCAAAATGGAAAATTGATTTTTTTTTATTGGATTTTCAATTTTTTTTTGGCTTTTATGAAAAGGTTTTATATTTTTTTATAAAAAAAACTAACTCAATTTTTTTTAAATTTTTGATTGGAAAATAAATTTCAAAAGAAAGGATTTTAAAAAAAAACTAAGTTAAGAAATATTTACAATTTTTTTTAAATATGCATAAACTAATGCAATTAAATGAATGCAAGGGTTTAATTGCAAATTAGCTCCTAACCCAAAATTGTATAATCATACTTTGTCTTAAATCAACAAGATAGTTCTCGACCAGGTAACGGGTAGGATTTATCGGTGCACCACGAATCACCGTAGCAATGCAGTCGAAGGTTTAAGTACCTTTAGAGAAACAACCACTATAATATTTACGAATCACGGTAATATTTATAAATGGTTATTGCTCTGCCGTAGCCTAGAGACCAAGAAATTAAATTGTTCAAAGAAGACAACTTGTTAATATACAATTAAGGATTATCGATGTCTAACCGTTATTATTAATCAAAATCTAAGATGAAATGCAAAACTGAAATTTAACGTGTATTAATAATGCAACTAAGAATGAATTTTTATTTTTTTGATTTTTATTTAAAATGCAAGCAAACAACAATGCAAAGCAAATAAAAACAATAGATAAAGGTTAAAAGCAGCAATAAATTTTATAAGCCAGCAAGTAGTTTATAGCACACAGTTCTTTTATTCGGGTTTCCTGCAATTAGCAACCTAAAAAAGCAGCATTTGGACAAAAACCAAATTACAACAAATGAAAGATGTTTCTTTTTTTAGAAAAGAACGAAAATTAAAATTAAAGGCCCAAAATAAAATAATGCAATTCAACAGGAAAAACTCAACAAAAAAAACTAAACTAAACCTTAAAACAAACCCATAAGCCCACAATGCAAAGACCACAAGCCGAAACTTTTGCCTTTTAAAAAAAACGCTCTCTCTTCTATTCAAAATAACTAGTTCCCAAATCAAAGAATTAATAAAATCGCGATTCCCAAATCAAAATAACCAATTCCCAAATCAATTAATAATGAAAGCGGTTCGAATCGGCAGAGAATTTGTGTTTCGGTTGAATCAAATTTGGGGATTTAATTGCAAAGTGCTGTTAGGATGATTGTAACAACCCGCATATTTTACGATTGTATATTTAAATGTTTTATTTAAATATAGCATCGTTAATTTGATTAAAGTCTGAAAAGCTACTTTTTGTAAACGGTCGAATTGGGACTCGAGACCACTTCCATTGAGTCCAAAATGGCATTTACAACTTTTTTGAGTATAAACATCGATATGTTTGGAGTTGAGTAGAATTTTGACATTTTCACTTAGGGCTTTGGGTTTGGGTTAGGGTTTCAGCCCACTAACCCAAATCATCTTATATCCTAACTCCACCCCCTCTCCTCTTCATTCATTCTGTTATTTTCCTAACACTTCAAGCTTTAGTAAAAATGGGGGAAGAGATTGGAAACTAAAATCCTAAGCCCTAGTTTCCTTGGAAAATTCAAGTTATTGCTCCAAAATCAAAGAGAAGCTTAGGTAAGCCTCCTCTTCATCTTCTCCATCTCTATCTCTCTTCAATTTCAGAAATTCCTAAACCCTAACTTAGGATATATTTGCTTATTAGCTTAGATCGGAGCTTCTTGAGTTGAGATTGAAGAGGAATTGGTCTTTCCTTTGTTTTCAAGCATCTCACTTGTGTTTTAAGTTTAAAAGGTGAGTTCTTTAACTCACATCTACATCTATAGCTATCATTGTTGTTAGGTATGAATTCCTAACACTTGTGCATATTCATTTGCTTTTGATTTGAATTGATTTGGTGAATTTTTCAAATTTTGGTGTTTTGGTCCAATTTTATGAAAATCCTTCTATGGATATTTGGACATTGATATTCAGGGTGTATCGAAGAGCCTTTAAGGCTGGATTGTCGTTTGGCATAAATCCTTAGTCGTCGTTGCTCGTCTGATCGCTCCCGATACGTTTTGGCCACTTTGGCCTAGGCAAATTGTTGCTCAGACCAGGTGACCAGACGTCTGGTGACCAAGTCCAGACGTCTGGTTTGGACCTGGAGCAAAATATATGCACGTAGAATTAAAAAAAAAGACAGATACTAATTCCAGACGTCTGATTTTTTGGTTCAGACATCTGGATGGTTTTCAGACGTTTGGGTGGTCGAACTAGAGGTCTGGAAGGTTTTTTCTGGAATTTCCAGAACCTAAATCCAGACGTCTGGATTGACCCCCAGACGTCTGGAACTATGTATTTTTGCCTGTTTAGGCTATTCTTGATTGAATTTCCATTGTTTATCGATTTTAGTTGCTCCGATTAGTTGTTATCACTTTTGTTGACCTTGATGACTTCTTTTTTGGGATTTTTTGGAATATCCATTTTGATGGATTTGGTATCGATTTCTTTGGATTTAATTCACGACTTCGTATGTGAATTTTTGGTGATTGATTGTTTTTACAATCATTTCTGTGATTTGTCACTTTCAAATACAAAGATTTCTATACTAGTAGTAAATATTCAAACTCTTTCACAAAGATGTTTTCAACACTATTTTAAATATAAAGCTCTCTTTTAAAACCGTTATCCAATCTATTAGTATATACAAACCTTTACCTCATTCGTATGAGAAAATCTAATTAAACGGCTTAGCAAAACAAGTGGTATAAAACACTTGCGTTTACTTTGTCGGTTAATTTATGGACTTGTCCGATTGAAAATCTTGTGACAATCTTTGAGTGGAAACCTACAATTTGTTCGTAAATATTTAAGTTAAGCTAGTGGTTATGGGACATGAAGCTAAACTCATTTATTTACTAGCTTAGTGTAATCGAAACTTCTTGATGATCGATGATGATCATTTTATGGTTTAGACTAGCGATGTGCGATGTCTCTTTGTCCGCATGGGGGACTATACCCAGTTCTATTGAGCTTTGTCTCATTTTTATAGGCTAGCGACCTACGGGTTTTTTTATGGAGTTCGGTTCATCGGGCGTACCATTATTGCACTACGTCGCTGTTCCGAATTATTTGAGTTTCGGGATCATCGGGCGTACCGTTATTGCACTACGTCGTTGTTCCGAAATATTTGAGTTTAGGATCATCGGGCGTACCGTTATTGCACTACGTCGTTGTTCCGAAATATTTGAGTTCAGGATCATCGGGCGTACCGTTATTGCACTACGCCATTGCACCGGCTTTATGGTTAGCGACCATGGGATAGCATTCCGTTTGTGATACACGTGTTGGTGAGTTTTCATGCTCCCATTTGTGATAGGCCTTCCCCCTTTTTGTGATTTCTGGATTTCTAATTGATGATTTCTAGAATTTGTGTTTCACCAATTTTCATGGATTGCATTGATAAGCTCTATCAATATTTTTGTTTGGTGAATAATTTAAAGAATATGACATTCTTTTTGGTGTTTGAGAATATTTGAGATATTGTATTATTTTTGTTGTTATCTGATGTATACTTGTCATAGTATGGCATTATTGTTATCATACGTTTTTGTGATATCTCTTATCCTATCTCATTTTATCTGATATTTATAGCTAGACTGATCCGTTTATTATTTTCTTCTTAAATAGTACTCGGGTCAGACCGAGATATTTTAGGTGCTCCTGCTTGACTTCTTATCAGGGTCCTTCACCTGACTTTTGGCTAACTACTTTAGCATAGTAGTTTTTGTTAGTATACATTTGAGATATAGACTCCTTGATGTATAATTATTCTTTTGTCTAGCACTTGTATATATTCTTTTGTGATGTAGTGAATCTAGTTTGACCACTACTTTGATGTACACTTCTATGTGTTATATTCATATATGTTTCCGCCTTCGTGATATGAATATCTGTGACTGATTTGTGTTATGTTTATTTCTATATTTGTTTCCGAAGTACACATAGCCACTGTGTGGTAGCTTTGAGTTTGTATTTGATATGTCGGATTTCCTCTTGAAATGAAATGTAAGTTATGTCATCTAACATATCGGTACTTGCACAAAGCAATTACACAGATGGTCACTCCTCAACAGCCTTATTCTTCGTGCTAGTCGACGGCATTACCCCGTAGTGTCCTTGGCTAGTGTGAGTATAGAGGTGGGGCGTCACAGCGATTTTGGGTTGGTAATTTGCGTGTTGTGGATAGGGATTGCGGTTGCGATTGGATGAAATTGGATTGGTCGCAATTGCTGGTTCAGGTTGTTTCTGGGTTTCGATATTTTGGTTAAGGTTGAAGTCGAGGTGGTTGGTGGTGTTCGCGGCTCTGAAGCAGGGTTTTGGCGATTATAGCTTGCGATTTTGGTTGTGGTAGAAGGTGGATTTGGGGAGTTCAGGTTGGTCGTGGTTTTGTAGTGATTTTGATGGTGAACTCGACGTCGTTGCATGTGCAGGCTGAAATGAGAATGGTGGCAGATTTGTGTGGTTAGGTAATATGTAGTTTGGATGACTGATAGCACCGTAATGATGGAGATTGTGTAGTGGTGGTCACTGACAGTTTGGTTAACTGGTGATGTAGTCGATGGTGTTGCGGAATGGCTTGTGGAAGTGCAAGGCAGTGAAGTAAGTCTGTTTTTTTTTCGTTTGTGATATAGTGGCTCTGTTAGTAGTTGAAGGCAATATGTTGGATGATTGCTGCAGTAGTGTAGATGAATGTGTAGTTTTTGTCGAGTGTGATCAGGTGGTTGCTGTTGTCAGTGCACAGTAGAGGGGACAAGATGTATTAGTTGTATGAAGGTTGAAGTGAGTTTTGTTGTAGCTAGTTAAGGCAGAGGAGGATGTGACTGGAAATGTTATGGAGTGTTGGGTGTTTGATGTCTGTTGCAGTGATGTTTGACAATGAAGATAGTGGGAAGGCAACAATGGAAGTGCACATGAGGAGATCAGGTGGTTGAAGTGTGGATGGTTGTCAAAGTGGAAATTCGATGGTGTTTGATGTTGTATGCAAAAGTGTGTGCTAATGAATGGCAAGTGTTTCCTTGGGTTGTTGTATTGAAGGGAAGGGTATGTAAGTGTTGTATGTTGGAAGGGAAGTGAGAAGTGGAAAGAGATAGTTGTACTGAAAGATGGAAGTAGCAGCTGAAGTTGGTCACTGTGATATGCTCAGGCAGAGTTGAAGTAGAGGGAAGAAACAGTGATAATGATGAAGTCTGGTATGAAGGTTGGGTGCACAGACGATGTCAGAGGTGGTTCTGACTGTTTTGAAGGCTTCGAGTTATTGAAGTAGTAGTTGAGATGTTAGAGGAGAGGGTGGCAGGCAAGTATGTATGGTGTGTGGCAGTGGAGAGGGTGTTTCGGTGAAGAGTGTTTGTAGCAATTATGGATGGTGGCAGTTTGTAGATGACTGTGGTTCAGGAAAATGATGGTTTGTGCTGGAAGTAAGTTGTATGCACAGTTAGTTGTTGTAACAAAGGCAGGAGATTGATGACAGAAACAGTTGAAGTATGAATGCATGTAATAGGCAGTAAGGTAGAAAAGGAGGGGAATGAATGTGCAGGGTTTCAATTTGTAAATAAAATATATGAAATGTAATGAAATTTAATGAAATGATTTTTTTTAAATGTGTATGCTCTTTTTTTTATAAACTAGAAATGCAAATGCAAATATAACTACAAAAGAAGCACATAAACAAAATGCAATCAAAAATCATACAACAAACACACACACACACAATTTTTTTTTAAAACGCAAACACACACAAAACACACATACGATAAAATCAAAAAAAATAATTTGAAGAGTAGAAAATCAAAATCAAATTAATTTTCCGGCAACGGCGCCAAAAACTTGTTTAACGACGAATTTTCTATCGGTTTAGAAAGCCGCCGAAAAATTTAGATTAAAATTTAACTGCAAGCGCACGGCGTACAATTATAGCACGTGGCGAGTACGGGTCGATCCGCAGGGAATTGTTAGATTTTAAATCTCTATTCAAACAAATTAACCAAAGTTGAGAGATTGTTAAGCTAAAAATGTAGAAAAATGACAAAATGAAAGTGATAAAAATATGAGAGTGTAAACACAATTTAGAAATAATTTCCACTCTCTAGATCACATAAATCAACAAAATGAAGTTATGATCTCTCTTTTGGTCATTAGTGAAATTAGTTGTTGTGCTTATCATAAGTATGACATATTTGTGCAATTAATTATCCAATATAAACAATCAAACTATAACACAACCACTAATACACTTTTAACTCTCATGAAATATGAAAATAAAGTTGAAAATGAAATCTAGTTTAAGTATAGCCTATTAACTATTAATTAGAAATATAGACCATCAAATTTTAATTTCAACATTCACTTCATTATCATCATCATATATAGATGAAGAGGTAATTATTGTTTGTGATTGTTTAAGCATAGCCTATTTGGTGTCAACAATATAGACTATCAAATTCAAAGCAAAAACAATAAGTTAAACCACTTCAAATGTTTCCATTAAGCACAAAAAGAGAACATAAACATCAAAATGTTGAATCTACATACTAGAGAGCTTCATTACCTCTAAATTGAAGGGGTTTAGCCTCTCATATTTGTTATCGTATAAACAAATGTAGATTGCAACATGAACAAAAAGAAGAGGAAAAAGAGAGAAAAGTAAATAGAGAGCTAATTAAAAGAAAATGAAAGCTATTCTACTTGCATGAATGTAAATCTACACTACTAGAATGAAAGAAAGAGAACATGTAATTAAAAGGAAACACTAATTAACGTTGCATAAAAGAAGGAAAATTATATGAAATAAAAATGGCTAAGTAGCCATGAAAAGAGAAAGAGAGCTTTCTTTTATTTTTGATCCTAAACTAAACTAAAGAGAAGAGAGCCTAAAGGAAGAGGAGAGCTAATTACATGAAGATAAGGGGTATTCTTACATGTATGAAACCCTAATCCACTTTTTTGGGGAATGCCCAAAATACCCTCTTAGGAAGTGTGGAGGCAAAGTAATCTTTAGCATCAAATAATCATCATTTAGATGAGCATGAAGCTTTAAACTCTATTAGCATGTGCATTAGCCTCTAATTTGTACATGAAGATATGTGGGTAGGTGGGGTCCTCCATGATCCATGAAATGAATTATTTCCATCTCCATTCCTTTGTATTCACTCATGTGCAAGCATATATCTTCATGAATCCACTTGTATTTGAATTTAAATCCCTACAAAATAACATAGAAATTTTCAATTAAAGTTTAGAAAATTAATATATGCACAAAAATGACCATTTTGCCCCTGGATGAAGATGAATATGTGACGATTTGAAATAATTTGAATTTTTTTTTAAACAAGTTAAAATACCCAAATGATCATCTATTTAATTTAAATAGATTAAATAGGGTGGTAAAAATATACACATTTATGTGCACATCAGTAGCCCTTGGAGAGAAATGAAACTCTCGACTATTAAGCTCTAAGGAGTCACCTCTAGGCAATATCACAAATTCCTAACTCATCTCCATAATATATGTGACATCTACTCACCAATAATAATCGAACAAGTATTACTTGAGCGTCCCATACCACTCGGCCTTACTCGAACGTTTACTAAAAGCTTGTAAACTACACTCATCAAATCAACAATTATTCTATAATATGAGTCAACTGAATAACCGAAAAAATATACGGAGCGTCCCATACCACCTGTTCTACTATTCCGTTTATTCAATATCCTCATTATATAGAATTAAACACAATGCAATCAATATAAATCATTTCAAAATCAAACCATATACGAAACAGAATTATAACTCAAATCTCTCGAAATTATTTAAATATTTCACAATTTAATTTATCTTTAAAATAGATAGTATATTTTTAAAATCCCTTTTTGAAAATATTTCTTGAATCCTTTTTATCAAATCGAATCGAATAAACCAATTCTGAACCAATAAAAATATAAAAACAAGAATATATTTTAAAACTCTTAAAATAGATTTTTTTATATATAATCAAAAATCTTTTTTTAATTACCTTTAAATTCTATTTACTAAATATTCAATTTACAAAATAATTTTCCCCTTTCGGAAATATTGTTAAAAAATTCACATTTATATTTACAAAAATTCCATATACTCCAATATATTGAAAATTCTCTATTTTTATTTTTGAATAAACTGTTATATCCAAACAACTTTCAATAAATCATTTTATTTTTCAAAAAACTTTTATTTATTTTTAAATATACTTTAGTTTAATCTTAAAACACCAAAAAAAATTTCCAAAGCTTCCTACAATCTTTTAAAAACATGAAAATCAGCGAAACATCCAATAAGTTGTATATATATCTCGACTAACGGCCCTAGTAAGAGAAGCAAGCTCTCGACTATATGACCTTAAGAAATATAAAATACAAAAATCAAAATGCAATCGGACAACATCTTCTTTGCATTTTGGACCATCCAACATACACAAATCCTACAACAAATCCAAATTCAAATCCAATATCACAACAATCAACCAAATATTCCCAAACAAACATTTCAATTTAACCAATATATGGGATAATTATCAATCAAGCAATTCAATTAATAATCTCAATCCATTTAACCAGGCAATGCAAGCAATTATTGGAATGAATAAATATATATATGCAGCAGGCAATGGAATAGATATAGAAGTGAGTGAGTAAACTCACCGAAATGAGGCGTGAACTACCCAATCGGCGACTATACCATTGCCTTCATTGTCTTTTTCTTCGTCAGAGTTGCCTTCGACCGAAAACTGCCATTACCCACAAGAATACAGGCACCACCATCGGCTCCTGATTCTTCCAATCACTTGAAACCAGTGACCGCATCGCATCACTACACCAACTACCCTATGAAAGGGAGTGCGGATTAAGGATCTTAAGGCTAATTTAACACTAGAGGAGGGGTGAATAGTGTTTAATGGATTCTAAGACTTATATGGACTAAATTAAAATTATGACACAACCAAATGAAGAACTTAATCACAGAACAATCACAGAATCAAACACAGATGCAGAAAGTAAATAAAAAGCAGTAAAAGGAAAGAACACACCGGATTTTATACTGGTTCGGAGATACCCTACATCCAGTCTTGTACCAAGGCAGAACACCTCATACAGATTTTTATTATACCGAAGTCGAGATTACAATCCTCAGTTTCTAAAGGCCTTGAGGTACCCTCCTATCTCACGAGTCCAGGGCAAACTCTCTTGATTTACGGGCCACAAGATTACCCAATTGATTTCCAGGCACAACCACACCTTATAGAGAAACTCGATAAACTTTTGATTACAAATTGATCCTATAACTTTGAATAGCACTTTGATCTTCGAGAGAGGGCAGAGAATCAAACAAGAATGAGATTCTAATTTGATTCACTTGAAAATTCGGCAGAATTTCGGCACGATCTTAAAAATATGAACATTTTAGAATATGGATTTGTGGAGAAGGAGTGAAGAAAATATGAAAATAGTTAGTTAAAAAATTCGTTTGTGAAGGCTATTTATAGACCAGTAACGGTCATAACCATTCGTGAAGAGATTTAAATGAATAGACACTTCTTTTGAAAATTGAAACTTTTGAAATTAACGGCCACCATGTCGACATGGGGTATCCCATGATGTCGACATCCCTTAGTTAAAAACAATGTAAAATTTGTTTTGAAAATGGTATTGAAAGGAAAACAAGATGAAATGATTCTAGAGTAAAATAAATTAATTTTCCTATGTTTTAAAATAAAGAAGAGTAGAAAAATATATTTTTAGAATGTATATATAAATTTGATTTTAAATCTCAAGTATATATATATATATATATTATAAAAGAATATTTAAAAATCAGAAGATAGTATAAAAACAAACGAAGTTTAAAACAAGAGTTTATTTAAAAACAAAGACATAGAATATTTTAAGGCTAAAACATTTTGAAAAGTAGTTTTGAAAATCCATTTTGAAGTAGTTTTGCAAGCTTCTTCCTGTAGAATATCTCATCACATCAGGACTCGAGAACTTGTACAAAACCAGGATGTTCGTGGGTTTGTAAGCCACTTGTCGTAGGTTTGTAAGCTACTTGTCATGGGTTTGTAAGCCACTAAGAAGATAGAAATGGGTTCCATCCCAAATGAAATATGGAATGAAGATTTCCATGCTATTATGAAGTTTTAACAATAAACTAGACACTTAACTTGAAATCTTGATCTTGATACTCATGAGTCTTCAAACTTGATTTCTTCATCCTTGATCTTTATACTATACAGTCTTCAATAACCAGTACCTGCCTTATATATATCCTGCATAATAACATTTATATATCTATATATCTAGACAATAGTGTTAGTATATAAGTTATAATAAAATAAGTTACAAAGGTTGTTGTCATCGAAACCACTATCTCCAGATCCTAACATTCTCCCCCTTTTTGATGATGACAACCTTATAAAATATACTTACCACTTCGATCATACCATAACTCCCCCTTACACCAACAACTCCCCCTTACTCCAAGCCTACTATTTTATATAACTTCTCCCCCTTTATCATCAACAAAACAATAACCTATAATCTTTGAACTTAATAGAAAATGAGATAAACAAACATATGATATAAGAATAATAACTATGTATGAGTGAAATATAGCATCCTAAGTTAAATGGAATTCAAGATTTTATACACCAAAGATTGTTTTTAGAAGAACATTAATTAAGATAACATTTTATATGCAAACTAACAAACCAATATATAATCAAGAAAGAGAAAAACAAAAATGAAAAACACTTAACGAGGACCCTTAACTATTGGTGACTTATGGACCGAACAATTTGGATAATGGAGACAAAAGTTTCCACGTTGTTCGACCAAGTTCCCATTAGCGTCAAAAAGGACCTCTCCAACACAAATCACGCCATCGTCTTCGTCCATATGAACATCTGGATTCGGCAGAGGATGTTCTTCTTCTTGATCCTCTTGTGGTTCTTCTAAAGGCTCTTCTTCTTCAGAATCCATGGCTTGTGATGATTCTTCGATGACAATGGGACTGACATGGTTATCCATAAAGAATTTTTGTAAATTCCTAAGAATTCTGCCTTGCCTATCTTGTTCTCTAGCCATTCGCAGTTGACTCACTTGAATTTCCATCATCATTTGAAACAAATCTTTCATCTTCTCTTGTAATTTGATGACTCGTACGTGTGTGGAACGTTGAAAAAGGCCAGAATGAGGAGAAGTGGGTGAAGAAGGTTCATTATTAGAAGAGGAATCCATTAATTTACTGTTTTAGAAGTTTAATATAGAGAATAGAACAGAGGAAAGGAGTAAAAGTCAAAATATATAAATATATAACCAAATAACTAATTTTAGAGGGAAATTTAAATTTGAAAATCTCGGCATGTATGTCGACATAGGGGGATGGGTCATGTCGACATGCCCGGTTCAAATTTTTTTTTTTATATTAATTATTAACTATACTTGTATAATTTATATTTCAGTTAATGAACATATACCTAATTCTCTTCTAAATTTAGTAAAGTTTTGTTCATTTAATGGTTTGGTTAATATATCAGCAATTTGTTTTTCAGTATTAATATATTCAAGAGTTATGACTTCTTTACTTATATTATCTCTAAGAAAATGATGTCTAATATCAATATGTTTTGTTCTAGCATGATGAGTTAGATTTTTATATAAGTTTATTGCACTAGTATTATCATAATAAATTGGTGATTTAGTTATAGTTAATCCAAAATATTTTAAAGTTTGTTACATATATATAACTTGAAAACAAGCCAAAGCAGCAGATATATATTCTGCTTCAGTTGTTGACAAGGATACAGTGTTTTGCTTCTTACTAAACCAGGAAACCAGAGAATGTCCTAGAAAGTGACAAGTTCCACTTGTACTTTTTTGGTCTGATTTACAACCAGCGTAATCAGCATCACAATATGAAATTAAATCAAATACATCATTTTTAGGGTAAAATAAACCATAATCTAAAGTATTTTTTACATATCTTAAAATTCTTTTAACAGCTTTTAAGTGAGTTTCTTTAGGTTGAGATTGGTATCTTGCACAGAGACAGACACTATGCATGATGTCAGGACGACTTGCTATTGTATAAAGTAGCGAACCAATCATTCCCCTATATAATTTTTGATCAATATCTTTTGATTTATCTTCTTTACTTAAAGCTACATTTGTTGTCATTGGAGTTGGTTTCCCACTAGAAGTGGTCAATCCAAATTTATTAATTAAATCCTTAGCATATTTTTCTTGACTAATGAAAATTCCTTTATCTAATTGTTTGATTTGAAGTCCTAAGAAGAAGCTTAGTTCTCCCATATGACTCATTTCAAATTCTTTAGTCATTATATCTGAAAATTCTTTATTCATTATGTTATTAGTTAACCCAAATATTATATTTGTACTAATTGAATATCATTTTTGTTTCTTTTAATAAAAAGAGTTGTATCTATTTTACCAATTTAAAAACCAGGTTGTAGTAAATAAGATCTTAGTCTTTCTTACTAGGCTCTAGGAGCTTGTTTTAGACCATATAAAGCTTTCTTTCATTTATATACATGATTTGGAAATTTATTATCTTCAAAAAGTGGAGGTTTTTCAACATAAACATCTTCTTTTACAAAGCCATTTAGAAAAGCACTTTTAACATCCATTTGATATAACTTGAAATTATTGTAATTTGCGAAAGCAAGTAGAATCCTGATAGCTTCTAGTCTTGCTACGGGTGCAAAGGTTTTGTCATAATCAATTCCTTCTTCTTGACAATAATCTTGCACGACTAAACGAGCTTTATTTCTCACGACCTCACCAATTTCATTCATTTTATTTTTATAAACCCATTTTGTTCCAATTATACTTTTATCCTCGGGTCTAGGAACAAGTTCCCAAACATCATTTCTGGTGAAATGATTCAGTTCTTCTTGCATAGCAAGAATCCATGAATCATCAGATGATGCTTCCTTTGGATTTTTAGGTTCAATAGTTGATATAAAAGCTACATTGCTCATACTATTTAGTTGATTTCTTGTTTTAACTATAGATTCAATATTTCCTAGTATATTTTCTACGGGATGATCTTTTAATAGTCTAATTCTTTTATTAGGTTGAATGATTTCACAATTAGTTTCATTAGGTTCATTATTTAAAGTTACAAAATCTTCTTCATCTTCTATTTGTACAATATCTTTAAACTTTTTATCAAAAGATACATGCATTGTTTCTTCAATAGTGTTAGTTCTTAAATTATAAACTCTAAATGCTTTACTTCTATTAGAATATCCGATAAAGATACCTTTGTCGGATTTAGGTTCAAATTTATCTAAATTATCTTTTGTATTAAGAATAAAACACTCACTACCAAAAACTTTAAAATAAGCTACTATGGGTTTCTTATTGTAAAGTAATTCATATGGTGTTTTATTAGTTAATGGTCTAATTAAAATCCTATTTAATATATAACAAGTTGTAGCGACTGCTTCAGCCCAAAAGTTTTTAGGTAAGTTACTATCAGAAAGTATTGTTCTAGCACACTCTTGAATCGTTTTATTCTTACGTTCTACCACTCCGTTTTGTTTTGGAGTTCTTGGAAAAGAGAAATTATGAGTGATTCCTTTTTTAATGCAGAAATTCTCAAAATTTTCATTTTCAAATTCTCCACCGTGATCACTACGAATAGTTTTTATTTTTAAAGAAAATTGATTTTGAATTCTTTTAGCAAAATTTTTAAATAATTCAAAAGCATCACTTTTAAGTTTAAGAAAAATTGTCCAAGTATATCTAGAATAATCATCTACAATTACAAAAACATATTTATTGTGATTAATTGATTGAACTTGAGATGGACCAAATAAATCTAAATGAAGTAATTCTAGAGGTTTAGAAGTAGAAATCATATCTTTTAATTTAAATGAACTTTTCTTAAGTTTTCCTAATTGGCAAGTATCACATATATTATCTACTTTAAAGTTTAACTTGGGAAGACCTCTAACTAAGTCAAGTTTTGATAACCTAGATAACAGTTTGAAATTTAAATGACCAAATCTTTTATGCCAAATCCAAGGGTCACTTGTATTAGCCAAAAGACATAAGTTATCATTTGAAACTTTCATACTAAGGATGTAAATGTTTTTCTTCCTAATTCCTTCAAAGATAATATTTGACTTATTATCTTCGATGTGACACTTATCTTTTCCAAATTTAATTTTAAATCCTTTATCACATAGTTGACTTATACTAAGCAGATTATGTTTTAAATTCCTAACTAGCAAAATATCAGAAATAAGAGGAGTTTTAGAATTATCGACATTGCCGATGCCAATCACATATCCTTTTGAGTTGTCTCCAAAGTTGACCAATCCACCATCTTGCTACATAATGTCATTGAGTATCTCGGGATTTCTAGTCATATGCCTTGAACAACCACTATCAAGTATCCATTTATCTTTCTCAATTTGCACAGTTTGTCCATTGGTTGTTGATTCTACAAAAGCCATGTAACATGTATGTTCCTACATAACTGACCAATTCGATAGATAACTTGATTTTTCATAAAAACTATATGCAGGCCATGATACTTTGATGAAATGCATAGATTCAAACTAGTATTAACAAAATTTTCTAAAAATGCCATTTTCAACTTTTCAAGTTTCAGATTATGACAACTATGAAAACCTATGCCTTGATACCAATTGAAAGGGAGTGCGGATTAAGGTTCTTAAGGCTAATTTAACACTAGAGGGGGAGTGAATAGTGTTTAATGGATTTTAAGACTTATATAGACTAAATTAAAATCATGACACAACCAAATGAAGAACTTAATCATAGAACAATCACAAAATCAAACACAGATGTAGAAAGTAAATAAAAAGCAGTAAAAGGAAAGAACACACCGGATTTTATACTGGTTCGGAATTACCCTACATCCAGTCCTATACCAAGGCAGAACACCTCATACAGATTTTTATTATACCAAAGTCGAGATTACAATCCTCAGTTTCTAAATGCCTTGAGGTGCCCTCCCATCTCACGAGTCCGGGGCAAACTCTCTTGATTTACGGGCCACAAGATTACCCAATTGATTTCTAGGCACAACCACACCTTATAGAGAGACTCGATAAACTTTTGATTACAAATTGATCCTATAACTCTGAATAGCACTTTGATCTCCGAGAGAGGGCAGAGAATAAAACAAGAATGAGATTCTAATTTGATTCACTTGAAAATTTGGCAGAATTTCGGCACGATCTTAAAAATATGAATATTTTAGAATATGGATTTGTGGAGAAGAAGGAGTGAAGAAAATATGAAAATAGTTAGTTAAAAAATTCATTTGTGAAGGCTATTTATAGACTAGTAACGGTCATAACCATTCGTGAAAAGATTTAAACGAATAGACACTTCTTTTGAAAATTGAAACTTTTGAAATTAACGGCCACCATGTCGACATGGGGTATCCCATGATGTCGACATCCCTTAGTTAAAAACAATGTAAAATTTGTTTTGAAAATGGTATTGAAAGGAAAACAAGATGAAATGATTCTGGAGTAAAATAAATTAATTTTTCTATCTTTTAAAATAAAGAAGAGTAGAAAAATATATTTTTAGAATGTATATATAAATTTGATTTTAAATCTCAAGTATGTATATATTATAAAAGAATATTTAAAAATCAGAAGATAGTTTAAAAAAACGAAGTTTAAAACAAGAGTTTATTTAAAATCAAAGACAAAGAATATTTTAAAGCTAAAACATTTTGAAAAGTAGTTTTGAAAAACCATTTTAAAGTAGTTTTGCAAGCTTCTTCCTGCAGAATATCTCATCACATCAGGACTCGAGAACTTGTACAAAACCAGGATGTTCGTGGGTTTGTAAGCCACTTGTCGTAAGTTTGTAAGCTACTTGTTGTGGGTTTGTAAGCCACTAAGAAGATAGAAATGGGTTCCATCCCAAATGAAATATGGAATGAAGATTTTCGTGCTATTATGAAGTTTTAACAATAAACTAGACACTTATCTTGAAATCTTGTGATACTCATGAGTCTTCAAACTTGATTTCTTCATCCTTGATATTTATATTGTACAGTCTTCAATAATTAATACCTGCTTTATATATATCCTGCATAATAACATTCATATATATCTAGACAATAATGTTAGTATATAAGTTATAATAAAATAAGTTACAAAGGTTGTTGTCATCAAAACCACTATCTCCAGTTCCTAACACCCTAGCCTCCATGAACGCACGCAAATCAACATTATCACCTACTGTCGTGAGTTGAATCATCACCATCGAACTCACGCTCGTCGTCGCCAACCTTAACACTCCTCCGCCATCGCTGACCCCACACCTGAACTTGCGTTCGCTCGCCTCCTGTAACGATGTGATTTTTCGATGCTCGAAAGTCGACATTAATACGTCCACTGTATCAAATGCCGCGCAATCGAATGCCGGAAAACCGAACCATTAGGGTTTAAAGAAGAGGTAGAAGAAGACAGAAGAAGAAAAAGAACAGTAAAACAGAAACAGAACAACATCAGAATCTCACATTCGCAGCGGAACAATATATAATAGATGAATCAATAATCTTTTAAACAAAGAACTATATCAGTTTTATACAATACATCAATCAGAGTCAATATACGACTCAATACAACAATGGACAGTTATGTAAACATGTCCTCATATAGAATACACAGCGGAAATAAATAACAAGTACGATAGTACGTCTCGCCATCCAACTCATCTCCAAAGCTCCAGAATATCCAGAATATCCTGATAACATAACTCTAGGCTACCCGTGTGGAAAATAATGGGCACCCAGAGTTTAGAAGGGAACAATAAACTCAGAGTCAGTCATGGTGATTGGTGTGAGATCGTAAAATAGTTATTTTCATATAGAAAATAAAACAGATTCGCAATGCTTTTGGAAAATGAAACTACCATAAGACCTCCCACCACACACACAATGCAAACGCAGAATTGGAGGAGATTTCTTCTTATGATAGTCAAAGATGCTTACTACGCCAATCATTGGATATTGTTATTAATGTCTAGTGTGGAAAACATTTCGAAGGTATAATATTAATCTTAGCCAACATACGACCAGTATCGTATGCCTACTATAGCTACCATCTAAACAGTGGGGCGCCACCATAAGTAAATGGCAGGTTCTACAACTAAAACCGTACAAGTTTCGTATTGGGAATTAGATTTTCCAACAAATGGTCAGGCTAAGGAACTTCCTTTCCTCCTGCCGAATAGGATCGCCTCTGGCTGGACGTCCCGAGAGACAAACTGCTCTCTGCCAAACAAGGCCGGGTTACCCCTGTAACAGGTAACTCACGAATATGTCATCACCCGGTCCTTTGGGACCTTTATCCGAGCGCTCGGTAGCATCATCACACATAATAAATAAGGTGTGTCCACATGAGTAAGTATCTAGGCTCCATACCATGATACCACCCCTTTCCAGAAGGAAATGACATACCCTAAAGGGCGCGACCCTCATAACCTTGCCGCAACATTCCTGTTTCGACCATTTCCGGGTTGTTGAGGCCCTGACGAAGTCTCGTCCACAAAGCTACGCTTTTTCACAAAGCCACGCTTTGATCACAAATGATCAATAAATGATCATCGTCACAGCAACACTCAGCATGCCACATTACCGAATTGGGAATATATCGTTGATAAATTTCAATTACATAACCTCTGAGCTCGTACGTCTCAGAGAAGGGTGTTAAGCTAAGAGAATAAATTCTCCGCCACCAACAGAAATGTATTTGAAAGAAATCAGCTTTATATCTCAAAATGTAATGTCAAACACGTAACCATACAAGTCTGTTCCGAGTTCGAACAGAACCGAAGGCACTTCCAAAAGAAGCCCTTGCAATCCGGATATTCACAATCCCGATAAAACTTCCCATCACAAAGGAAATCTCAATACCGTAGCTAACGGTGCAGAGACAATCGATAGGTCATTCTATCGTTTTCACAAATACCCGGTCTTCATCACCGGTCTTCAATACGATCCATATCGTCGTATCATTATTCGGAATGGGTTATCTGACACAAAGGTCCTTTCCCGGCTAAACCGAATAATAAGCGTTTGTTTGAAAAACAAATTCAAATGCCATTTCAAAGGCAAATATTGATAGTCGGTGATTTAACTATAAATAACATTCACAACAATCATCATATTCAAATAATTTTCCCAAATTATTTATTTTCAAAATATCTTCATGATATATGGTTTATACTTCAACCATTTGAAAACAATTTCCAAATTACATTCATTTAAACCCTTTAAATAAATCCTTATCGATTTATTTCAAATTTACATCCCAATCAGTAAATTTATTTCCACACTTCATCACTTTGAAAACCAATTTCAATTTACTTTTCACCTTTCAACTTTTGAAAATAAATTTCAAATCAATTTCCTTATACAGAATATTTTTCCAAATATATCTTTTAAAAACCCACTTAGAACTTTTAATTTATATTTTAAAAAGCTACTTTGGAAAATATACTCAGCTTTATAGTGAAAATACAATTTCACTTCAAAATGGTCCATTTAAACCAATTTAAACAAATCCTTATCGATTTATTTTAAATTTACGTTCCAAATCCGTAAATTTACTTTCACACTTAAAAATAACTCAGCGTTTATTTTTAAACAAATTTCACTTCCATTTCATAAATTCCATTTTGAATTTACATTTCCAAATATTCATTTTTAATCCAAAAATCAAATTTTAGATTGATTTATAATTTTATCTCAATATCAGATCAATTACAAATTTATTTCTAAATTTATTTCCAAATGCTAAATCATTTTATAAATCGATTTATAAATTTATTCTCAACACCAAAAATAATTTTTCCTTCAAATACCAAATTAATTTCCAAATCGATTTCTCA
This sequence comes from Allium fistulosum, assembly GCA_030737815.1. NCBI lineage: Eukaryota > Viridiplantae > Streptophyta > Magnoliopsida > Asparagales > Amaryllidaceae > Allium > Allium fistulosum. The sequence goes on from CM060903.1 coordinate 77,582,279, forward strand.
AGGATTTATTTCCAATTACCAAATCAATGTTCAATTGGATTTCCACAAATTTATCGCCTTTTCAAATAAATTCTTTTATGTCTCCCAAACCCTATAAAATTCCATTTCAAATAAATTTTCCAACTTTCGAATAATACTATTCAAAATCAATTTATTAAAATCTTTTCCCATATCTTGGAATTTATTCAATAAGATTTCGACAATTCATTTTTATACTTTAAAATTCCTTCTTTCAAATAAATTCAATTCTTAAAAATAAATTCATTTAAAGTTTTCCACTTTAATTAAAAATCCAATTTATATTCATTTCTAGTACCTAACGATACCAAAAATACATTCGGCTAAATTATAGCCTTCAACACATTCAATCACAGATATAATCATACACAGATTATAAATAATCAATCACAGAACATATGAAACCAAATTCAAATGTTTTGAGGAATCCTGTTGGATCCCTCCAACCTGTTTCCCTGCATCCACAGATGTTAGCACAATACCAATTCCACTTCGAGGTGGAATATCGCAGTATATAGGATTTATAAATAATATCATCAGCTTACTAACGGCGCAATAGGGTCTCATCCGCTATACAATGCGGGAAATCAATCAATCCAATATATACATATGCCAATATGTATATATTGCTATATATATAGATATATCCTACTATATCTAATAGCACATCCAAATAGCAATCAATCAGTCAATAACTGCAATTCAATTTTAAATCTGAGTGAGAAGATCTCACCTTTGATTTTTAATTTGCGGTCCATTTCCATTTCGACCATTTCTTCACGGTTTCAAACCTTGCATAAACAATTTATACAATTTTATTAATATTCGAATTAATCGAAAATCAATTTTCGTTTGATAAATTTGATTTTTTTAATTAATAATTTCCTTTTAACAATTCCTAACAAATTTAAATAAGTTAATTTGACAAGTTGACCTCCATAATACATAAATAAATTTTAATAATCGAATTAATGAATTTGTATATACCTTACTGACAAACTCGAGTGCCGAGTACAAGCCTCAGACCATCCAGTACGACTCAGTCACTGTCGTGACTTCCTCCTACAACTGTCACCACCACGACCTAGCAATCGCCTCTTTAGCCTTCCACTCACGAAATCACGCTGCCAGACTTCGCCTGCCGCCGCTAAACCCCTGAACGAAAACGCATCCAAGTCCTAGCGTGCGTGAGTGCTACCAGCTCGAGCTCGAACTCGAGCTCATCTCCACGTCGCTGACCTCCCCGAATCACGTCGCCACACGCACGAGGATCCACTCGAGACTGTCGCAACCTTCGGTTGCTCTCCTCCATCACGCGCCTCGACTTCAGCCACAAAGTCCAATCGCGACTTCGAGTTCGCGAAAACCCTAGCCTTGGTCGATTCGATCGATCGACTCGAATTGAAAGGGGAAGAATATACTTGAGGGGCTTTGAGCAGATAAAAAAATGAAGGCTGATTTTATTTTCGAAATTGGATTTGTGAATTAAATTGAAGAGGAGAATTTGATTTGAATTGAATAGGCTTCGGCCATTACTTTCTTTTAACTGGAGATGGAATTTTTTTATTTTAATTGAAGAGGGGAAATGTGAAAGAGTACGTGCAGTACTAAGGATCGTGTAATATGGTATATTAATGCGGAAACTGGTAATAACAGTAAAGTAAAAATTAGAGTAAGCACACCAGGAATTTTTATACTGGTTCGAACTTCTCGTTCTACGTCCAGTCCCAGAATACCCTCTGGATTTAAACTAAACCCCTCACTTAACCCGGAGGAATAGGTATACGACACCTGAGCAGCCGAACAGGAATTTTTCCGCCTCAACAACTGAAGAGGACTTCAACTTAATACAAAATGTTTGTTGACGAATGTGTTCTAAATAACACTGATTGTCTTTTGATAGTACAACTTTCCTATAATCAAATCCTCAAGAATATGTATGTGTGTGAAGATTTAGAAGGAAGGTAATCACGTAGAATCGAAGTATATGAATAAATTCAAGGATTCTAGTGATATTGAATAAGAGTGAATGCTTTTATTTGCAGAAATGAGAAGAGATTAGATTTCAGAAATATAAACAAGAATCGGTGATTGTAGAAGTGAATTGAATATGTTTATATAGTTGTTGAAGAGTTGTAATCTTTCATGAATAGTTTTAGTCAACAGTAGTGTCCATACCTCTTGAAATAGAGGACATTACTCTTCATGAAAAGATCGCATCTCTTCAGAAAACTAGCCGTTTTTCTCTGGTCGGTCGACCGGAAAAACTGGCCGGTCAGCTGAGTTGAAAAACGTATACAAAACAGAAAGTCACTGTGCATATGATACAGGGTCGGTCGACCGAGGATCCTGGTCGGTCGGCCGACCTGGTGTTATATGCACAGTGAACATATTTTTGATATAAAATGTTTTGTGTGCGTGTGTGATTATTTGAGGAATGATTTTAACATTGTTCTAAGACTCAAATAAAATAACATATCCATACTAATCTCTGAATTGTAAGATTATTTTCTTTGTAGTGCATGGTATGCACTTATTCTCTTTTTGTCGCTTTCATATAGCATTCTCGTCGTATGATCTCTGAAGCTTGTGTCATGAATCAAAACTCATGAATCAACATTCTCCCCCTTTTTGATTGATGACAATACTTATGTGACGAAGTAATATTGACATATATATTATAGTTCTCCCCCTGAATGTATGGCGACTTTTCTGCAAAAATTCGTTAATTTGCATACATTTCTCCCCCTTTGTCATCGACAAAAAGGAATACTTATAACAGATTGAAGTAATGCAAAAAAAATTTAAATTTACATGGTACATTCTTTGAGCTTAATTAGAAATAACTTAAAGATGTTTGCTTAGAACATAACAAATCAATTAAGTAAGAAATAAAATAAACTACGAGAGATTCTTGAAAGTTAAAATATATTTAAAAAAATACTACAATTACTCCTCATCATCGTCGGTATCCCACTGTGCTGGATGAAGATTTTCATCGAGAGGAGCCGGTTCCTTACCCCGTCTGTGAGTGGTAGGTGCGGGAGTTGCCGATGTGCTGGAACTTGTGTTCTCGGATGTAGACCAAGAGAAATTTGGTGCGGGTCTTTTTCCAGGAGCAACAAATGAAGCACCGGCTTCAGAAGAGCATGATAAGGCATCCCATAAATTGACGAAGAAGCCTTTGATCTTTTTGAAACGCCCATCAATTTTTCGAAGGCGAGAATCCAAAGCTAATTGATTTTGGGCTAAAATATCTATGGCAGCCGCTGTGCTAGTACCAGGAGGTGGTCTTTGGATAGAGGTTTGACGAGTTAAACGTTCTGTGGAATGAGTGGAGGGTTGAGGAGTAGAATAGCTACGACGTAGTTGTTCTCGTGGAATGGTACGCCATTGCTGAAAGGTTGTGATTTGGGATGGTGCATCGGGTAACTTCATCAACTTTATTGTTCGTGAGTCAAAGGTACGAACTTTGGATGTTTCGGATTCCGGTGCATGAGTGACAAAGTTGTTAATCAACCGCATTATGTATTCTCCATAGTAAATATGGAGCATTTTTCCTTGGTTGAATGTAAGGAATTCATCCATAAGTAGTTGTGTCCAATTTACCCGAATGATTCCACACATAGCATATAACGCCTTGAAGTTTTCGGGATACACTAAGTGGTACGACCCTCCTCTTGGAACAATAGACTTCATCATGAATCGATGAAAAAGTCGTGCTTTAGGTCGGAGAGATGAAGTTTGCCTTAAGTCGGTAGCATCATCTTCAAAGAATAAGTGACTTAGGCGGTCACGAGTTGATGGATTACAATCTACATCATGTAATGAGATTCCACCCGGTCGAGCATTTAAAATATGATTCATTCGATCAATGGAGAGAAATATCGATGTGCCACATACCGAAGTCCAAACACAATTTTCAGTGTTTCTAGGTGGATTGACAAGATTGAGATTTGCTAAGAATAACTTGACCATTATATGATTAATCTTCAAGTTGTTTTTCCTATGGTCAAGAAAAGCATCAAGACCACTTTCAAGAGCGGCGTCTTCAACACCGTAGGCGGTAAAATCAGGATAACTTACAAACGATTCCTCAAAGATTTTTGCATCTTGAAGCTTTATCCATCTTTCTAAAGCTTTTTCACTTACTAACCAAGAAGCAATTTGAGAATCTACAGGAGTTGAGGAAGATTGGCCAGCGGTAGTCTTAGATTTCTTTTTGGGAGCCATTTTTCTTGAAGAAGTTGAAGAAATTTTAGAAAGGTTTGTAATGGGGGCTAGGGTTCAAATCTGTTGTGAAAGAGTAAAGTGAAGAGGTGAGATAAAAAGGTGAAGGGTTGGGTTAAAATATGAAGACAATTTGAGCAGAATAATACGTTCGGTCGACTGAAGGACCTGGTTCGGTCGACCGAGTTTAGGTTCAGAACAGTGCTGAAACTTTCGGGAAAAGCTTCGGTCGACTGGTGCAGGGAATTCGGTTGATCGAGTTTTAAAAAATATTCTACTGTCATTCGGGAAATACGTTCGGCTGACCGAGTCAGGTATTTAGATCGACCGACTTGGAAGAAATCTGTTTTTTAAAAAACTTCTCGGGACCGCTTCGGTTGACCGGTTCAGGCATTTCGGTCGACCGAAAGCATGTCATGTTGTTTTTTTTTTAAAAAAAAATAAGAATTATAGAAATATAATCATATTATTACATCATATTTATTTATACAGCTTATATATAAAAATAACATATATATACTAAAATATAGCCATGATGAATTAGCATCGACGTTCCCATGAATTTGGAGATGGAACGTTTTCTACCGGTGACCATATTGGAGCTATTGGAGATGGAACATGGTTAGAGGGAGATGGAGTTCTATAAGAAGGTTCAGCAACATCATCCTTCTTAGATGAACAAAATTTCATGGCAATCTTTTCAAGGAAGCTTAAACGTCTTGCCGTGACTTTCTGTTCGTAATAAAGTTCCCTTTGCATATTCTTCTGTTGTTGTTGGTAGTGATGAATTTCATCAATCTTTTGTTTGGTTGATGGAGTTACTACCATTTCCTTTTTCCCTTTCTTTTTATCAGGTGTATAACCTGTATGAGAGTCTTCCCAAGGTTTCCACCTGTGTCGGGGATCATTATCTGGAGAGGGAAAATCTAAAACACGATTTGGCATTGGAAATGTAGGATAAGGACCACCTTCGGGGATACGATCAGAATAGTCGTCGTCCGGGGAAGTATAAGAGAGATGAGAATTTTCAGAATTGTAGACATCATTATTAGAAGACATTTTTGTTTTAAGTTTTTGTTTTGTATTTGATGCTCTATTCAATAAGCATATGTATGTATATATATAACCATATTTTCTAAAAAAATTGTGGTCTAAAATCAGATTTTAATTTTAATCACATAATTCTTTAAACAAAAACTGTTTACAAATGAATGACATACAATGCTTTAGAGTTAAAAAATAGTATATTCTGAAATCAAGTTTCAATGATGTAAATTAGAAACAGAGCTGGAACAAGAAACACCCATAGCCCAAGTGGCTATACTACAACATCTAACATACAAGTCAGAAGTCATGAGTTCGAGTACCGCTTTGGTCAGAAAAATAATTTTTTTTTTTATTCATAAGTCTTTAAACGACATTATACCTAAATCTCGTCTTAGTTTTATAAAAGAAATTTCATTTAGTGGTTTAGTAAAAATGTCAGCTATTTGATTTTCAGTATTGATAAATTCTAGATTTATTAATCCTTTTTCCAAACAATCACGAAGAAAATGATGACGAATATCTATGTGTTTTGTTCGGGAATGATTGACCGGATTTTTTGAAAGGTTTATTGCACTGGTATTATCACAATAAATTATTGATTTTTCAAGATGACAATTAAAATCTTGTAATGTCTGTTGCATATATACGACTTGTGCACATGCCAAAGCGGCAGATATATATTCTGCTTCACATGTTGATAAAGAAACACAATTTTGTTTCTTACTAAACCAAGAGACTAAGGAACGTCCAATGAAGTGACACGTTTCGCTCGTACTTTTTCGATCCGTCCGACTTCCTCCAAAATCAGCATCACTGTAGGACACTAATTCAAAAGGACATTCTTTCGGATAAAATAGTCCGAAATCTTTGGTTTTAGTTAGATAACGAATAATACGTTTAACTGCTCTCATATGTGATTCTTTGGGATTTGCTTGAAATCGAGCACATAAACAGACACTCATCATAATATCGGGGCGACTCGCTGTTAAATAAAGTAAAGAACCTATCATACTACGAAATAACTTTTGATCAACACTTTTGCCATCTTCATCTCTATCGAGATGAACCGTTGTACTCATAGGAGTTGGTTTGGCAGCAGTATTTTCAAGACCAAAACGTTTGATTAAATTATAACAAAATTTTTCTTGATTAATAAAAATTCCATTTTCCATTTGTTTAATTTGTAATCCAAGAAAATATGACAATTCTCCCATATGAGACATTTCAAATTCATTTGTCATTATGGTTGAAAATTCTTGACATAATTTTTCATTTGTCGAGCCGAAAATAATATCGTCAACATATATTTGAATTATTAAAATATCTTTATTAGTTTTCTTAATAAAAAGTGTTTGATCTACTTTACCGATTTCAAAACCAGATTCTAATAAATAACTTTTAAGACGATCATACCAAGCACGTGGTGCTTGTTTTAAACCGTATAACGCCTTTTTAAGTTTATATACATGATCCGGAAATTTTTCATGATTAAACAAAGGTGGTTGTTCAACAAAAACATTTTCTTTTATGAATCCATTTAAAAATGCACTTTTAACATCCATTTGATATAGTTTAAAATTATGAAAACATGCATAAGCTAATAATATTCGTATTGCTTCAAGTCGGGCGACTGGAGCAAACGTCTCTTCGTAATCAATACCTTCTTCTTGATTATATCCTTGTGCAACTAATCTAGCTTTATTCCGTGTTATATTTCCTAGTTCATCTGCTTTATTTTTGAAAACCCATTTAGTACCGATGACTGATTGATCACTAGGTCTAGGAACGAGTTCCCAAACTTCGTTTCGTTCGAATTGATTTAATTCTTCTTGCATGGCAAGTATCCAGTAGTCATCAGTTGAAGCTTCTTTTATATTCTTAGGTTCTATGTTAGAAAGAAAAGCAACATGACCAGCTTGATTTAATTGATGTCTGGTTTTAACATTCGTATTAACTTCTCCAATTATATTTTGCACAGGATGATCTTTTAAAATTCTAGGTGGAGATTTTATTAAATTGGAAGTTACATTTGTATTGGTTTCATTAATATCAAGATTTTCATTTGTACTAATATTCTCATTCTGAGTAGATTCATTATCAGAATCAATAGTATCACTCGGATTTATATTTTTAAAATTTTCGTTGAAAGAAACATGTAAACTTTCTTCAATAATTTGAGTTCGTTTATTATAAATTCGATAGGCCTTGCTTCGTTCCGAATATCCAACAAATATACCTTCATCGGATTTTGGATCGAATTTGCCTAGTTGATCTTTAGTATTTAAAATAAAACATTTGGAACCAAAAACTTTTAGATATGAAATATTTGGTTTTCTTCCATTTAGAAGTTCATATGGTGTATTTTTAGTTAATGGTCGAATAGAAACACGATTCAGTACGTAACAAGCAGTAGCTACAGCTTCTGCCCAAAATTGTTTCGATAAAGTTGTTCCATTTAGTAAAGTTCTTGCACATTCTTGTAACGTTCTATTTTTCCTTTCTACAACTCCATTTTGTTGTGGTGTTCTAGGAAAAGAGAAATTATGTTTAATACCCTTTTTGTTACAAAATTGTTCAAAAACTTCATTTTCAAATTCGCCTCCATGATCACTTCCTATATTTTTAATTTTCAAAGTTTTAATATTTTGAATTCTTTTAACAAAAACTTTAAAATTATCAAAAGTATCACTTTTATTTTTCAAAAAGAAAATCCAAGTATATCTAGAGAAATCATCTACAATAACAAAAACATATCTATTATGATTAATAGATTGCACTTGAGTTGGACCAAAAAGATCCATGTGTAAAAGTTCAAGTGGTTGTTCTGTAGATATTACTTTCTTTGATTTAAAGGAAGATTTTGTTAATTTTCCTAATTTACATGCATCACAAAATATGTTAGTTTTGAATTTTATATCGGGTAACCCTTTAACTAATTTATTTTTAGCAAGTTTGTTGATGGTATTAAAATTTATGTGACAAAATCTTTTGTGCCAAAGGCAAGAATCATTCTCTTTAGCTACTAGACACAAATTTGAATCATTATTAACATTCATATTTAGGATATAAATATTTTTATCTCTATTTCCTTCGAAAATAATGTTGTGATTTTTATCAAAAATGTTACATTTATTTTCTGAAAAAGTTATATTAAAACCTTTGTCGCATAGTTGACTAATACTTAATAAATTATGTTTTAAATTTTTAACTAATAAAACATCAGTAATGAGAGGTAAATTAGATATACCATTGCTATTGACATTGCCTTTGCCGATGATATACCCTTTTGAGTTATCTCCAAAGGTGACTGCTCCTCCATTTGAGTATATAATGTTTGATAACATTTCTTTGTTTCCAGTCATGTGTTTTGAGCAACCGCTATCTAAAATCCATTTTCCTCTCTTTTTATGTGGTACATCGTCTGACGAAGCCATGAAGCATACATTTGCTTGTTCATTATCACTTTCACTCTCTGATGAGGATGATGAGTCAGTGTCGTCCCAAGTGACTGAAAAAGCTTTTCGTTTGTTTTTGTCCTTCTTGAAATTGTTCTTTTTACGATCTGGACAATCTTTCTTCATGTGTCCTTTCTTGTGACATTCATAACATTCCATTGTTGAAGTTGATGGTTTGCTGCTATTAGAATTGTTGTTGGAATTATTTTTGTTTCCCTTGAATTTGTTTCTGTTGAATTTCAAAAACTTTTTGAAATTTTTAGCGATCATTGCCATATCTTCATTGTCTGAATCGGAATCATCTTTTTCTGCTTGGAATGCTACATTTTTCTTTTCTTGTGCTCCATTTCGTTTTGCCTGCAAATTTACTTCGTAGGACATTAAATTACCTATCAATTCTTCTGGTTTTAATGTTGACAAATCAGTTGCTTCTTCAATAGCTAGGACTTTTCGTTCCCATTCGTCCGTTAAAGAATTCAAGATTTTTGTAACAACATCAAAATCAGTAAACTTTTGTTCTAGAGACAATAGAGCATGATAAATATCCTGAAATCTAGAGTACATGTCATTTATAGATTCATTTGGCCTCATTTTGAAGTTTTCAAATTGATGTTTCAGCATAGAAATTTTGCTCAATTTAACTTTGTTCGTTCCTTCATGTGAAACTTTAAGAGTTCTCCAAATTTCATAGCCGGAAGTACACATACTAACTCTATTGAATTCATTTCTATCTAATGCACAAAATAAAATATTCATAGCCTTAGCATTTGATGTAGCATCTAGTTTTTGTGTGTTACTCCAAGTCGAGTATTCTCCAGTAGGAATTGTGTATTCCCTCTGTATAATATTCCAGATATCAAACCCACTTGATTTCATATAGATTCTCATTCTAGTTGACCAATAATTATAATTTATACCATTGAAAAGTGGAGGTCGTGAAGTCGATTGACCTTCTGTGAAACTAGAATTAGTGTGAGTGTTAACATCGTTAATTTGTGTGGTTGCCATATTACTAAAAATAAGTAAATATCAAATAACTTTGTGATGGTTATAAGATGACCTTGCTCTGATACCAAATGAAAGAGTACGTGCAGTACTAAGGATCGTGTAATATGGTATATTAATGCGGAAACTGGTAATAACAGTAAAGTAAAAATTAGAGTAAGCACACCAGGAATTTTTATACTGGTTCGAACTTCCCGTTCTACGTCCAGTCCCAGAATACCCTCTGGATTTAAACTAAACCCCTCACTTAACCCGGAGGAATAGGTATACGACACCTGAGCAGCCGAACAGGAATTTTTCCGCCTCAACAACTGAAGAGGACTTCAACTTAATACAAAATGTTTGTTGACGAATGTGTTCTAAATAACACTGATTGTCTTTTGATAGTACAACTTTCCTATAATCAAATCCTCAAGAATATGTATGTGTGTGAAGATTTAGAAGGAAGGTAATCACGTAGAATCAAAGTATATGAATAAATTCAAGGATTCTAGTGATATTGAATAAGAGTGAATGCTTTTATTTGCAGAAATGAGAAGAGATTAGATTTCAGAAATATAAACAAGAATCGGTGATTGTAGAAGTGAATTGAATATGTTTATATAGTTGTTGAAGAGTTGTAATCTTTCATGAATAGTTTTAGTCAACAGTAGTGTCCATACCTCTTGAAATAGAGGACATTACTCTTCATGAAAAGATCGCGTCTCTTCAGAAAACTAGCCGTTTTTCTCTGGTCGGTCGACCGGAAAAACTGGCCGGTCAGCTGAGTTGAAAAACGTATACAAAACAGAAAGTCACTGTGCATATGATATAGGGTCGGTCGACCGAGGATCCTGGTCGGTCGGCCGACCTGGTGTTATATGCACAGTGAACATATTTTTGATATAAAATGTTTTGTGTGCGTGTGTGATTATTTGAGGAATGATTTTAACATTGTTCTAAGACTCAAATAAAATAACATATCCATACTAATCTCTGAATTGTAAGATTATTTTCTTTGTAGTGCATGGTATGCACTTATTCTCTTTTTGTCGCTTTCATATAGCATTCTCGTCGTATGATCTCTGAAGCTTGTGTCATGAATCAAAACTCATGAATCAACAAAATGATTTTAAACGAGATCGATTTATTTTTCTTTCGTGGATAAGGATGAACGAGGAAGTGTGTTCAAGAAGGCAAAGGAAGCGTGACTGAATAGAGAAAAAGTAAGTCGGCTGATGGAAAGTAAATTAAAATTTTATATTTTTATATTCAAAATATCCCGTTACATTATATTAGCGCGTTTGCTTATCGTACGCTCACACGACAATTCCAATCACTACAAAAATTGAAATCCTATAAAAATACAATATTACGGATCCAATGGGACTGGTTTCGTCGAATTCCGAGACTGTGCCCCGGACCGCTATTTTTAAATTCAATTTAAACAACAGAATTTCAAAACTGAACAAAACAGTTTCAAATTCAATTCTGAAAGTTCCAGTACATTCAGAATTATAAATATAAATTTTCTAAGCCTTCAGATTATTTTAAATCAGCTTAAAACTGAAGATGCAACATTTTACCCAGTTTCAATAATTAAATTCAATAATTTAATCGCCAAATTCATTTTGATATAATGAATTTCAAATTAAACTATCATTCGAATATTTAAACTCAATTAAATATTCACTTTTCAAATATCAAAAATTCAGGGTCGTTACAATCTTCCCCCCTTAAAAGAATTTCGTCCCGAAATTACAAGTTAGGAAGAATGCTCCAACACCCGCTTATCATTTTACCAAACCAAATAGTTTTATCAAATTTTCAACCCAAATCTTTTCATTAAAGATTATCATTTCAACTTAATTTCCAAACATTTTCATAGTTTCAAATAACTTCATTTTTACTTCACAATTCAAATTCAAATTCAAATTCAAATTTTGAATTATCCAAAATTTCTAAAAAAAATTCTAACTCTCGAAATTTTCGAAAAATTTCGCCAGCGTCTCCTTTGCGTGGCTAATACGGTATGACTACAAAACGTCCCCACGGACCCTCAGATTTCAAAAAGAAAAAGGAAAAGCCAAGCGGCTAGACAAGAAATCATCAAATCTCATATTGAAATTCAAATACTTACCTTTTTGTCGAGCCTTTTCAAATTTATCTTCAAAATCAAAATCTAATTTTCCTTAGCCTTATAATACCTGTATATTCAATTTAACTATATCCAACTACAGATTCCAAAAATCATTTCACACATTTTCTTACAGAAGTTTTCATATCTACTTCTATTCAAATAGTTTTCCCGTTACCATATGAATTCAATTCATTTACAACTTTGAATATTGAATTTTATCTGCCATTCCTTTCTTAAGTTCAAGATTTAAAAATTCAAATTCATCTCTAAATCATATTTACTTTGTCATTCCTTCAATTAGTTTCACTTACTAATTTTATTTCAATACTTCACTTTGTTTATCAAAAATCAAATTAAATTTCCAATATTCAGCTTAAATTCCATTTACCAACAGATTCAAAACAAAGTTCAACATTCAGTTTAAATTTTATTTACTTGCAATTCATAAGGTTTCAATACAACTTAAATCGCTTCCATCTAATTCACATTCAATTTATATTCAATTCAAATGATTAACAACTCACTTTCTTACATTCAATTCATTTCTAAGTCAATCTAACTCATATCTATTTCAATTGATACAAAAATCAATTTCTATTTACTTTTATTAACTCATAGAATTTATACAATCTCGTTTTTATCAAACGATAATTCTTTCTATTCAGATTCGTTAATATCCATGCACCTAAATGATTACTTAAGCTAACAATCATTTAAATTGATTCCATTTCAATTTAACTTACATTCCATATTCACAAAACCATTCGATTTTGTTCAAAACCATCGTACAAAACTCGACAACAACAATGCAAATATTTATATATACTTCTTGTATTTATTTTTCATTTCATTACTGAAGTTATACATTTATCACTATTCAAATTCGCATTTCAACTTATTAATCAACTAAGTTTTCATTTAAACCATTTCAAAGCTTCACCTAAATTTGAGTTACTGTTCAATTTTTACTTAAGCTATTTTAATTCAAAACTCAAGTTCATTTCCTTGTAAACAGTCTCCAATTTCAATTCTTGATTTGATTTTTATTTATCAAATCTATTCCATTCACTAATTTAATTCAATTAGTATATTCGCTTATTCTTTTTAAATTTCAATTTTCCATATTCAATTCATCTCGAATTTACTTAATCAAGGAAACTTTTCAATTTATTTTTACTACTTGAATTTATATGCAAATTCAAACCATTTTTTATTCAACTCACAATTCAACTTTAATTTAACTAACATCCAATTCATTACTTCATGAATTAACAATTTATCAAGTTAATTTTACTTGAATTCAATCCATTTCATTATTCAATTCCGATCCATTAATTTACAAATCTTCATTTGTTTACTTACAAATTCATTTCTTTTCAATTTGAATTTCATTCCAAATCAATTTTCATTTATTTAATTGATTCACTTATACTTTCTTTAATTTAACTTCATCCTTTAAGTTAAATTTATTCTATCAAAATTCAATTCGTATAAGTTATCAATTTATTTATTATTCCATGAATTTATTTTCAAATATTCTCTCTGGAATTCTATTTTAATTTGTAAATTACATTTACAATTCACATTCCCAAATCTCATTTGTATATGAATTCAATTCCTTATCTTTCAATTTATTTTTATAAATTTCATTTATTAAATGAATTGATCTTCAAATCTTTGGTTATATCATTTTACCTTATTCAATTTTCATATAACAGTGATAATAATTTAATATTATCACTTCTTAACAACCAAACATCCATATACTATAATAATTCATAGAAAATCATTTCTTTTCTATACAAAAATAGTTTTGGGCAAAATTATTTCATTACCCTATTTTAAAACAATACAGTGTCAGTTTATCTTGTTTAAGAGTTTAGAAACCCCTATCGATTACAGTTAGCTAGACTGCACCGACCAGAATCTATAAACAATCAACCGATAAGTCAACACAATATAAAACAAATTTTATATTCACTAACAAATACGCGCTCATATCTATTATTACTCTCAACTCATTCTAGAGTACTACTGACTCTATCTCTAATGAGTAACACCCAACAGAGCAGGGTTGTCGCTTAACCGGATGCTCTGATACCACCTGTAACGATGCGATTTTTCGATGCTCGAAAGTCGACATTAATATGTCCACTGTATCAAATGCCGCGCAATCGAATGCCGGAAAACCGAACCATTAGGGTTTAAAGAAGAGGTAGAAGAAGATAGAAGAAGAAAAAGAACAGTAAAACAGAAACAGAACAACATCAGAATCTCACATTCGCAGCGGAATAATATATAATAGATGAATCAATAATCTTTTAAACAAAGAACTATATCAGTTTTATACAGTACATCAATCAGAGTCAATATACGACTCAATACAACAATGGACAGTTATGTAAACCTGTCCTCATACAGAATACACAACAGAAATAAATAACAAGTACGATAGTACGTCTCGCCATCCAGCTCATCTCCAAAGCTCCAGAATATCCAGAATATCCTGATAACATAACTCTAGGCTGCCATGTGGAAAATAATGGGCACCCAGAGTTTAGAAGGGAACAATAAACTCCGAGTCAGTCATGGTGACTGGTGTGAGATCGTAAAACAGTTATTTTCATATAGAAAATAAAACAGATTCGCAATGCTTTTGAAAAATGAAACTACCATAAGACCTCCCACCACACACACAATGCAAATGCAGAATTGGAGGAGATTTCTTCTTATGATAGTCAAAGATGCTTACTACGCCAATCATTGGATATTATTATTAATGTCTAGTGTGGAAAACATTTCGAAGGTATAATATTAATCTTAGCCAACATACGACCAGTATCGTATGCCTACTATAGCTACCATCTAAACAGTGGGGCGCCACCATAAGTAAATGGCAGGTTCTACAAATAAAACCGTACAAGTTTCGTATTAGGAATTAGATTTTCCAACAAATGGTCAGGCTAAGGAACTTCCTTTCCTCCTGCCGAATAGGATCGCCTCTGGCTGGACGTCCCGAGAGACAAACTACTCTCTGCCAAACAAGGCTGGGTTACCCCTGTAACAGGTAACTCACGAATATGTCATCACCCGGTCCTTTGGGACCTTTATCCGAGCGCTCGGTAGCATCATCACACGTAATAAATAAGGTGTGTCCATATGAGTAAGTATCTGGGCTCCATACCATGATACCACCCCTTTGCAGAAGGAAATGACATACCCTAAAGGGCGCGACCCTCATAACCTTGCCGCAACATTCCTGTTTCGACCATTTCTGGGTTGTTGAGGCCCTGACGAAGTCTCGTCCATAAAGCTACGCTTTTTCACAAAGCCACGCTTTGATCACAAATGATCAATAAATGATCATCGTCACAGCAACACTCAGCATGCCACATTACCGAATTGGGAATATATCGCTGATAAATTTCAATTACATAACCTCTGAGCTCGTACGTCTCAGAGAAGGGTGTTAAGCTAAGAGAATAAATTCTCCGCCACCAACAGAAATGTATTTGAAAGAAATCAGCTTTATATCTCAAAATGTAATGTTAGACACGTAACCATACAAGTCTGTTCCGAGTTCGAACAGAACCGAAGGCACTTCCAAAAGAAGCCCTTGCAATCCAGATATTCACAATCCCGATAAAACTTCCCATCACAAAGGAAATCTCAATACCGTAGCTAACGGTGCAGAGACAATTGATAGATCATTCTATCGTTTTCACAAATACCCGGTCTTCATCACCGGTCTTCAATACGATCCATATCGTCGTATCATTATTCGGAATGGGTTATCTGACACAAAGGTCCTTTCCCGGCTAAACCGAATAATAAGCGTTTGTTTGAAAAACAAATTCAAATGCCATTTCAAAGGCAAATATTGATAGTCGGTGATTTAACTATCAATAACATTCACAACAATCATCAGATTCAAATAATTTTCCCAAATTATTTATTTTCAAAATATCTTCACGGTATATGGTTTATACTTCAACCATTTGAAAACAATTTCCAAATTACATTCATTTAAACCCTTTAAATAAATCCTTATCGATTTATTTCAAATTTACATCCCAATCGGTAAATTTATTTCCACACTTCATCACTTTGAAAACCAATTTCAATTTACTTTTCACCTTTCAACTTTTGAAAATAAATTTCAAATCAATTTCCTTATACAGAATATTTTTCCAAATATATCTTTTAAAAACCCACTTAGAACTTTTAATTTATATTTTAAAAAGCTACTTTGGAAAATATACTCAGCTTTATAGTGAAAATGCAATTTCACTTCAAAATGGTCCATTTAAACCAATTTAAACAAATCCTTATCGATTTATTTTAAATTTACGTTCCAAATCCGTAAATTTACTTTCACACTTAAAAATAACTCAGCGTTTATTTTTAAACAAATTTCACTTCCATTTCATAAATTCCATTTTGAATTTACATTTCCAAATATTCATTTTTAATCCAAAAATCAAATTTTAGATTGATTTATAATTTTATCTCAATATCGGATCAATTACAAATTTATTTCTAAATTTATTTCCAAATGCTAAATCATTTTATAAATCGATTTATAAATTTATTCTCAACACCAAAAATAATTTTTCCTTCAAATACCAAATAAATTTCCAAATCAATCTCTCAAGGATTTATTTCCAATTACCAAATCAATGTTCAATTGGATTTCCACAAATTTATCGCCTTTTAAAATAAATTCTTTTATGTCTCCCAAACCCTTTAAAATTCCATTTCAAATAAATTTTCCAACTTTCGAATAATACTATTCAAAATCGATTTATTAAAATCTTTTCCCATATCTTGGAATTTATTCAATAAGATTTCGACAATTCATTTTTATACTTTAAAATTCCTTCTTTCAAATAAATTCAATTCTTAAAAATAAATTCATTTAAAGTTTTCCACTTTAATTAAAAATCCAATTTATATTCATTTCTGGTATCTAACGATACCAAAAATACATTCGGCTAAATTATATCCTTCAACACATTCAATCACAGATATAATCATACACAGATTATAAATAATCAATCATAGAACATATGAAACCAAATTCAAATGTTTTGAGGAATCCTGTTGGATCCCTCCAACCTGTTTCCCTGCATCCACAGATGTTAGCACAATACCAATTCCACTTCGAGGTGGAATATCGCGGTATATAGGATTTATAAATAATATCATCCGCTTACTAACGGCGCAATAGGGTCTCATCCGCTATACAATGCGGGAAATCAATCAATCCAATATATACATATGCCAATATGTATATATTGCTATATATATATATATATATCCTACTATATCTAATAGCACATCCAAATAGCAATCAATCAGTCAATAACTGCAATTCAATTTTAAATCTGAGTGAGAAGATCTCACCTTTGATTTTTAATTTGCAGTCCATTTCCATTTCGACCATTTCTTCACGGTTTCAAACCTTGCATAAACAATTTATACAATTTTATTAATAACCAAATTAATTGAAAATCAATTTTCGTTTGATAAATTTGATTTTTTGAATTAATAATTTCCTTTTAACAACTCCTAACAAATTTAAATAAGTTAATTTGACAAGTTGACCTCCATAATACATAAATAAATTTTAAAAATCGAATTAATGAATTTGTATATACCTTACTGACAAACTCGAGTGTCGAGTACAAGCCTCAGACCATCCAGTACGACTCAGCCACTATCGTGACTTCCTCCTACAACTGTCACCACCACGACCTAGCAATCGCCGCTTTAGCCTTCCACTCACGAAATCGCACTGCCAGACTTCGCCTGCCGTCGCTAAACCCCTGAACGATAACGCGTACAAGTCCTAGCGTGCGTGAGTGCTACTAGATCGAGCTCGAACTTGAGCTCATCTCCACGTCGCTGACCTCCCCGAATCGCGTCGCCACACGCACGAGGAGCCACTCGAGACTGTCGCAACCTTCGGTTGCTCTCCTCCTTCACGCGCCTCGACTTCGGCCACGAAGTCCAATCGCGACTTCGAGTTCGCGAAAACCCTAGCCTTGGTCGATTCGATCGATCGACTCGAATTGAAAGGGGAAGAATATACTTGAGGGGCTTTGAGCAAATAAAAAAATGAAGGCTGATTTTATTTTCGAAATTGGATTTGTGAATTAAATTGAAGAGGAGAATTTGATTTGAATTGAATAGGCTTCGGCCATTACTTTCTTTTAACTGGAGATGGAATTTTTTTGTTTTAATTGAAGAGGGGAAATGATTTTAAACAAGATCGATTTATTTTTCTTTCGTGGATAAGGATGAACGAGGAAGTGTGTTCAAGAAGGCAAAGGAAGCGTGACTGAATAGAGAAAAGTAAGTCGGCTGATGGAAAGTAAATTAAAATTTTATATTTTTATATTCAAAATATCCCGTTACATTATATCAGCGCGTTTGCTTATCGTACGCTCACACGACAATTCCAATCACTACAAAAATTGAAATCCTATAAAAATACAATATTACGGATCCAATGGGACTGGTTTCGTCGAATTCCGAGACTGTGCCCCGGACCGCTATTTTTAAATTCAATTTAAACAACAGAATTTCAAAACTGAACAAAACAGTTTCAAATTCAATTCTGAAAGTTCCAGTACGTTCAAAATTATAAATATAAATTTTCTAAGCCTTCAGATTATTTTAAATCAGCTTAAAACTGAAGATGCAACATTTTACCCAGTTTCAATAATTAAATTCAATAATTTAATCGCCAAATTCATTTTGATATAATGAATTTCAAATTAAACTATCATTCGATATTTAAACTCAATTAAATATTCACTTTTCAAATATCAAAAATTCAGGGTCGTTACAATCTTCCCCCCTTAAAAGAATTTTGTCCCGAAATTACAAGTTAGGAAAAATGCTCCAACACCCGCTTATCATTTTACCAAACCAAATAGTTTTATCAAATTTTCAACCCAAATCTTTTCATTAAAGATTATCATTTCAACTTAATTTCCAAACATTTTCATAGTTTCAAATAACTTCATTTTTACTTCACAATTCAAATTCAAATTTTGAATTATCCAAAATTTCTAAAAAAAATTTCAAACTCTCGAAATTTTCGAAAAATTTCGCCAGCGTCTCCTTTGCGCGGCTAATACGGTACGACTACAAAACGTCCCTACGGACCCTTAGATTTCAAAAAGAAAAAGGAAAAGCCAAGCGGCTAGACAAGAAATCATCAAATCTCATATTGAAATTCAAATACTTACCTTTTTGTCGAGCCTTTTCAAATTTATCTTCAAAATCAAAATCCAATTTTCCTTAGCCTTATAATACCTGTATATCCAATTTAACTATATCCAACTATAGATTCCAAAAATCATTTCACACATTTTCTTACAGAAGTTTTCATATCTACTTCTATTCAAATAGTTTTCCCGTTACCATATGAATTCAATTCATTTACAACTTTGAATATTGAATTTTATCTGCCATTCCTTTCTTAAGTTCAAGATTTAAAAATTCAAATTCATCTCTAAATCATATTTACTTTGTCATTCCTTCAATTAGTTTCACTTACTAATTTTATTTCAATACTTCACTTTGTTTATCAAAAATCAAATTAAATTTCCAATATTCAGCTTAAATTCCATTTACCAACAGATTCAAAACAAAGTTCAACATTCAGTTTAAATTTTATTTACTTGCAATTCATAAGGTTTCAATACAACTTAAATCGCTTCCATCTAATTCACATTCAATTTCTATTCAATTCAAATGATTAACAACTCACTTTCTTACATTCAATTCATTTCTAAGTCAATCTAACTCATATCTATTTCAATTGATACAAAAATCAATTTCTATTTACTTTTATTAACTCATAGAATTTATACAATCTCGTTTTTATCAAACGATAATTCTTTCTATTCAGATTCGTTAATATCCATGCACCTAAATGATTACTTAAGCTAACAATCATTTAAATTGATTCCATTTCAATTTAACTTACATTCCATATTCACAAAACCATTCGATTTTGTTCAAAACCATCGTACAAAACTCGACAACAACAATGCAAATATTTATATATACTTCTTGTATTTATTTTTCATTTCATTACTGAAGTTATACATTTATCACTATTCAATTTCGCATTTCAACTTATTAATCAACTAAGTTTTCATTTAAACCATTTCAAAGCTTCACCTAAATTTGAGTTACTGTTCAATTTTTACTTAAGCTATTTTAATTCAAAACTCAAGTTCATTTCCTTGTAAACAGTCTCCAATTTCAATTCTTGATTTGATTTTTATTTATCAAATCTATTCCATTCACTAATTTAATTCAATTAGTATATTCGCTTATTCTTTTTAAATTTCAATTTTCCATATTCAATTCATCTCGAATTTACTTAATCAAGGAAACTTTTCAATTTATTTTTACTACTTGAATTTATATGCAAATTCAAACCATTTTTTATTCAACTCACAATTCAACTTTAATTTAACTAACATCCAATTCATTACTTCATGAATTAACAATTTATCAAGTTAATTTTACTTGAATTCAATCCATTTCATTATTCAATTCCGATCCATTAATTTACAAATCTTCATTTGTTTACTTACAAATTCATTTCTTTTCAATTTGAATTTCATTCCAAATCAATTTTCATTTATTTAATTGATTCACTTATACTTTCTTTAATTTAACTTCATCCTTTAAGTTAAATTTATTCTATCAAAATTCAATTCGTATAAGTTATCAATTTATTTATTATTCCATGAATTTATTTTCAAATATTCTCTCTGGAATTCTATTTTAATTTGTAAATTACATTTACAATTCACATTCCCAAATCTCATTTGTATATGAATTCAATTCCTTATCTTTCAATTTATTTTTATAAATTTCATTTATTAAATGAATTGATCTTCAAATCTTTGGTTATATCATTTTACCTTATTCAATTTTCATATAACAGTGCTAATAATTTAATATTATCACTTCTTAACAACCAAACATCCATATACTATAATAATTCATAGAAAATCATTTCTTTTCTATACAAAAATAGTTTTGGGCAAAATTATTTCATTACCCTATTTTAAAACAATACTGTGTCAGTTTATCTTGTTTAAGAGTTTAGAAACCCCTATCGATTACAGTTAGCTAGACTGCACCGACCAGAATCTATAAACAATCAACCGATAAGTCAACACAATATAAAAAAAATTTATATTCACTAACAAATACGCGCTCATATCTATTATTACTCTCAACTCATTCTAGAGTACTACTGACTCTATCTCTACTGAGTAACACCCAACAGAGCAGGGTTGTCGCTTAACCGGATGCTCTGATACCACCTGTAACGATGCGATTTTTCGATGCTCGAAAGTCGACATTAATATGTCCACTGTATCAAATGCCGCGCAATCGAATGCCGGAAAACCGAACCATTAGGGTTTAAAGAAGAGGTAGAAGAAGACAGAAGAAGAAAAAGAACAGTAAAACAGAAACAGAACAACATCAGAATCTCACATTCGCAGCGGAACAATATATAATAGATGAAACAATAATCTTTTAAACAAAGAACTATATCAGTTTTATTCAATACATCAATCAGAGTCAATATACGACTCAATACAACAATGGACAGTTATGTAAACCTGTCCTCATACAGAATACACAGCGGAAATAAATAACAAGTACGATAGTACGTCTCGCCATCCAGCTCATCTCCAAAGCTCCAGAATATCCAGAATATCCTGATAACATAACTCTAGGCTGCCCGTGTGGAAAATAATGGGCACCCAGAGTTTAGAAGGGAACAATAAACTCCGAGTCAGTCATGGTGACTGGTGTGAGATCGTAAAATAGTTATTTTCATATAGAAAATAAAACAGATTCGCAATGCTTTTGAAAAATAAAACTACCATAAGACCTCCCACCACACACACAATGCAAACGCAGAATTGGAGGAGATTTCTTCTTATGATAGTCAAAGATGCTTACTACGCCAATCATTGGATATTGTTATTAATGTCTAGTGTGGAAAACATTTCGAAGGTATAATATTAATCTTAGCCAACATACGACCAGTATCGTATGCCTACTATAGCTACCATCTAAACAGTGGGGCGCCACCATAAGTAAATGGCAGGTTCTACAACTAAAACCGTACAAGTTTCGTATTGGGAATTAGATTTTCCAACAAATGGTCAGGCTAAGGAACTTCCTTTCCTCCTGCCGAATAGGATCACCTCTGGCTGGATGTCCCGAGAGACAAACTGCTCTCTGCCAAACAAGGTCGGGTTACCCCTGTAACAGGTAACTCACGAATATGTCATCACCCGGTCCTTTGGGACCTTTATCCGAGCACTCGGTAGCATCATCACACATAATAAATAAGGTGTGTCCACATGAGTAAGTATCTGGGCTCCATACCATGATACCACCCCTTTGCAGAAGGAAATGACATACCCTAAAGGGCGCGACCCTCATAACCTTGCCGCAACATTCCTGTTTCGACCATTTCCGGGTTGTTGAGGCCCTGACGAAGTCTCGTCCACAAAGCTACGCTTTTTCACAAAGCCACGCTTCGATCACAAATGATCAATAAATGATCATCGTCACAACAACACTCAGCATGCCACATTACCGAATTGGGAATATATCGCTGATAAATTTCAATTACATACCCTCTGAGCTCGTACGTCTCAGAGAAGGGTGTTAAGCTAAGAGAATAAATTCTCCGCCACCAACAGAAATGTATTTGAAAGAAATCAGCTTTATATCTCAAAATGTAATGTCAGACACGTAACCATACAAGTATGTTCCGAGTTCGAACAGAACAGAAGGCACTTCCAAAAGAAGCCCATGCAATCCGGATATTCACAATCCCGATAAAACTTCCCATCACAAAGGAAATCTCAATACCGTAGCTAACGGTGCAGAGACAATCGATAAGTCATTCTATCATTTTCACAAATACCCGGTCTTCATCACCGGTCTTCAATACGATCCATATCGCCGTATCATTATTCGAAATGGGTTATCTGACACAAAGGTCCTTTCTCGGCTAAACCGAATAATAAGCATTTGTTTGAAAAACAAATTCAAATGCCATTTCAAAGGCAAATATTGATAGTCGGTGATTTAACTATCAATAACATTCACAACAATCATCAGATTCAAATAATTTTCCCAAATTATTTATTTTCAAAATATTTTCACGGTATATGGTTTATACTTCAACCATTTGAAAACAATTTCCAAATTACATTCATTTAAACCCTTTAAATAAATCCTTATCGATTTATTTCAAATTTACATCCCAATCAGTAAATTTATTTCCACACTTCATCACTTTGAAAACCAATTTCAATTTACTTTTCACCTTTCAACTTTTGAAAATAAATTTCAAATCAATTTCCTTATACAGAATATTTTTCCAAATATATCTTTTAAAAACCCACTTAGAACTTTTAATTTATATTTTAAAAAGTTACTTTGGAAAATATACTCAGCTTTATAGTGAAAATACAATTTCACTTCAAAATGGTCCATTTAAACCAATTTAAACAAATCCTTATCGATTTATTTTAAATTTACGTTCCAAATCCGTAAATTTACTTTCACACTTAAAAATAACTCAGCGTTTATTTTTAAACAAATTTCACTTCCATTTCATAAATTCCATTTTGAATTTACATTTCCAAATATTCATTTTTAATCCAAAAATCAAATTTTAGATTAATTTATAATTTTATCTCAATATCGAATCAATTACAAATTTATTTCTAAATTTATTTCCAAATGCTAAATCATTTTATAAATCGATTTATAAATTTATTCTCAACACCAAAAATAATTTTTCCTTCAAATACCAAATAAATTTCCAAATCGATTTCTCAAGGATTTATTTCCAATTACCAAATCAATGTTCAATTGGATTTCCACAAATTTATCGCCTTTTCAAATAAATTCTTTTATGTCTCCCAAACCCTATAAAATTCCATTTCAAATAAATTTTCCAACTTTCGAATAATACTATTCAAAATCAATTTATTAAAATCTTTTCCCATATCTTGGAATTTATTCAATAAGATTTCGACAATTCATTTTTATACTTTAAAATTCCTTCTTTCAAATAAATTCAATTCTTAAAAATAAATTCATTTAAAGTTTTCCACTTTAATTAAAAATCCAATTTATATTCATTTCTAGTATCTAACGATACCAAAAATACATTCGGCTAAATTATAGCCTTCAACACATTCAATCACAGATATAATCATACACAGATTATAAATAATCAATCACAGAACATATGAAACCAAATTCAAATGTTTTGAGGAATCCTGTTGGATCCCTCCAACCTGTTTCCCTGCATCCACAGATGTTAGCACAATACCAATTCCACTTCGAGGTGGAATATCGTGGTATATAGGATTTACAAATAATATCATCCGCTTACTAACGGCGCAATAGGGTCTCATCCGCTATACAATGCGGGAAATCAATCAATCCAATATATACATATGCCAATATGTATATATTGCTATATATATAGATATATCCTACTATATCTAATAGCACATCCAAATAGCAATCAATCAGTCAATAACTGCAATTCAATTTTAAATCTGAGTGAGAAGATCTCACCTTTGATTTTTAATTTGCGGTCCATTTCCATTTCGACCATTTCTTCACGGTTTCAAACCTTGCATAAACAATTTATACAATTTTATTAATATTCGAATTAATCGAAAATCAATTTTCGTTTGATAAATTTGATTTTTTTAATTAATAATTTCCTTTTAACAATTCCTAACAAATTTAAATAAGTTAATTTGACAAGTTGACCTCCATAATACATAAATAAATTTTAAAAATCGAATTAATGAATTTGTATATACCTTACTGACAAACTCGAGTGCCAAGTACAAGCCTCAGACCATCCAGTACGACTCAGTCACTGTCGTGACTTCCTCCTACAACTGTCACCACCACGACCTAGCAATCGTCGCTTTAGCCTTCCACTCACGAAATCGCGCTGCCAGACTTCGCCTGCCGCCGCTAAACCCCTGAATGAAAACACGTCCAAGTCCTAGCGTGCGTGAGTGCTACCAGCTCGAGCTCGAACTCGAGCTCATCTCCACGTCGCTGACCTCCCCGAATCACGTCGCCACACGCACGAGGAGCCACTCGAGACTGTCGCAACCTTCGGTTGCTCTCCTCCTTCACGCGCCTCGACTTCGGCCACGAAGTCCAATCGCGACTTCGAGTTCGCGAAAACCCTAGCCTTGGTCGATTCGATCGATCGACTCGAATTGAAAGGGGAAGAATATACTTGAGGGGCTTTGAGCAGATAAAAAAATGAAGGCTGATTTTATTTTCGAAATTGGATTTGTGAATTAAATTGAAGAGGAGAATTTGATTTGAATTGAATAGGCTTCGGCCATTACTTTCTTTTAACTGGAGATGGAATTTTTTTGTTTTAATTGAAGAGGGGAAATGGTTTTAAACGAGATCGATTTATTTTTCTTTCGTGGATAAGGATGAACGAGGAAGTGTATTCAAGAAGGCAAAGGAAGCGTGACTGAATAGAGAAAAAGTAAGTCGGCTGATGGAAAGTAAATTAAAATTTTATATTTTTATATTCAAAATATCCCGTTACATTATATCAGCGCGTTTGCTTATCGTACGCTCACATGACAATTCCAATCACTACAAAAATTGAAATCCTATAAAAATACAATATTACGGATCCAATGGGACTGGTTTCATCGAATTCCGAGACTGTGCCCCGGACTGCTATTTTTAAATTCAATTTAAACAACAGAATTTCAAAACTGAACAAAACAGTTTCAAATTCAATTCTGAAAGTTCCAGTACGTTCAGAATTATAAATATAAATTTTCTAAGCCTTCAAATTATTTTAAATCAGCTTAAAACTGAAGATGCAACATTTTACCCAGTTTCAATAATTAAATTCAATAATTTAATCGCCAAATTCATTTTGATATAATGAATTTCAAATTAAACTATCATTCAAATATTTAAACTCAATTAAATATTCACTTTTCAAATATCAAAAATTCAGGATCGTTACACCTCCCAAACCAATGCGACCATCATCCATACGCACGTGACCAATCGCCAATGATCGCCGCTTCTCCTATGCGTTATTCGTCGAGGCCGATTTTGCATCCATGCATTAGGTGCCAACCTGCAACTTCGGCCATGAGACCTAATCATGGCCTTCGACTATGTGATGAACCTCCATCATCGCGCCGTTGATCGTAGATCCCCATACATCGTCGATCGTCAATGCGAAGGTCGAGCGCTTTGGGCGCGTTCTTTTTTTTCCGATGCAATTTTCTGATTGGGAAATTCTAGAGTGGAAATAGAGCAAAATGTGGTTCAGGTAAGGATATTGGGAGAAGAAAAATAACAATGAGCTTGATGGGCTGGGTTGAGATTTGGGTTTTAGTTTAATTCTATTTAAATTTAATTGATTTCCTTCATATTGAAATTTAAACACCAATCCATATATATATATATATATATATATATATTTGTGTGTATGCGTGTGCGCATGTCCCTATTTAATTTAAATTCGTTCACACTTCACTGCACAGAATCTATTTCAATAGTTGGACAATTTTATTTAATTCAATACTCGTTTATTTTTTTCACTATTTTACACTTTGAAGATGATTTACATTCAATTAAAACAATTTACTCAGTTTCAATGTATTATTAAAAAGGAATTTATTAAGTTAGTTTAATATAGTAAAACAAAATCTTTTATTAAATAGATTTCAACTAGATAAATATTAAAATTTTAAAATATTAATTATCAAATATCGCATTCCGGCCATTTTATTTTAATTATATTTATTTAATTTATGGCATAGAAAGCAGGGTTGTTACAGTCCCCGTCATTTAATACCTAACACAAGGCAGTCCCCTCTCCGGTACAATCTAGTTGACATCGCACGAAATCTCATCAGACCACTTAACACTTCTTTTTGGAAGAGGCAGACCTACAATAGCCACTTAATACCTCAAACTCATAGTGGATCCTTCCTAAGATTTCCATCTACCATTCGTAAACGCTATCCCTAACCGTTTAGAAGGAGGCAGACCCTACAATAGCCACTTACTACCCCCAGTCCTCGAAACAGGTCCTACGTATTTTGACATGTAACCCAAACTGTGACGTCACACATTAGTTCAACTATTCGTAAGCATCGATGACCAGATTATTGGGCAAACTTACCCTACAAAATTGGGAATAACCTCCGTCCTCTGTGGGCATTTATTACAGACGATGTCTCATCAGCCACAAATTCACATCGATAGTAGCCGGATTAGCTGGGCAAACTTCCATGTGCTTTCGACTGACCTCACATCCCTATAACTTAATCATAATTTACACTTTGCTAATCATATTACCACATACCACATCATATTCTACTGAGGCTATAAAGAAATATTCTTTATTTATGCCACTAATCATAATCATTATTTTCCATATTATGGGATTTTAATGCTAATTGTTAACCTATTAATTATGTGATCAATGCGTTATTAATTATACATTATTCATATGCTAACATATATTTATAGATACAAAACTAAAATATTCCTAGGTATGCGAGGTTTGCTCCCTATACTAATCGTTGAATGTCAAAACTTCCAATTTATACAAGTCTAAATCGATACCATAACATACAAATTAGCTAATAGCCTTAGCCCAACAATAGGTTTGTATAAGAAAATAGAATTAATTACCAAACTTATTTTATATTAAAATAGTAGAATCAACATCAATAAAATTTATAATTCAAATCCTTTTACACTCTATTCGTATTCTGCGTATAAAATGAAAAGGGATTCATGTTTAATTTCTAACCCTTAATCACATCAAAAGAGGAAAGTGAGAAGTGGAATAGAATGTAAAACATTAAACTTGCAATAACTACATAAATTCTGCTATTTTATTGTAAAATAATTGAGATTCCAAAACATTAGAATTGACATTTCGCATTGGGGGAATTTTGGAGGTTTTAGCTTGATGTTTTCATGAACAAAATTCCCCAAGGCATATATCAAACCCAAAATATACTATACAATTACTAAAGTGAGAAAAACTAAGGGCCTGTTTGGTTTGAAAATAGAATTTTGAGTTTTGCGTTTTCAATATGTATTCAAAAAGGTATGGAATAGAAGGACAGCGTGGGAAGGAGTGGATGGCGTGGGAGGACGTGGACGACGTTGGGAGGGGAAAAAGAAGAGGAAGGGAAACGACGTGAAACAAAAAAACATTTTCAATTTTATATGTAAAACCATTTTTCGGACTGATCGTTTTTGGAAATCCATTGCATTTTATCATACGAAAATCTAAATTGAAAATTGCAAACCAAATGAGCCCTAAGATTTTCACTCACAGATAATTCCCAGCTTTCTCCTTTTTATTTGATTACACCTGCTTCTTTTTGTCTTTTCAGACCTCTTCCTGAAGACCTTAAGAAATTTCTGAATCGTCTGAAAGAAAGAAATTGACAGTGCTCCACTACGTTCTTAAATATTTTATGAATAAAACTAAGGGGGCTAGGTTCTTATTTATAGTGGTTAGAAATCACCAGAACTGTCGAATTTAAATCGGTTTAAAATAATAAAATCCGGGCCATCCCTGGCCTAAATAACCCTAGTCACCACAACATGCACCAGTCGGCTGCTCCTACCTAGGAGGTCGACCGGTTGCCTAGATATGGGAACATTATGTTTTAGCCATTTAATTATTATTTAATTCCTTATTTACATTTAATGTTAACTTTCTTTTAACATTTACTTAAACCCCAAGGATCTAACTAGCGTTAATTTTTGAATTGCAAATTTTAATATTAATTACATTTTGAATTTGAATTCTATTTGAATTATTTTAAATTCAAATGCTTCAAATATCAATAACTTTTCCGTTTGAGCTCCGATTTCAAAACTTTATAGATGAAAATTAATCAAGAAATCGCCATGAACGCAACGACATAACTTTCATAGCCAAATTCTAACATCTTCAAAAAAAATTGTTTTTAGCCTTATTATTAATTGATTCTTTCTTATTAAATTTATGGGTGTTACATCAGTACAATTCAATATAAAAAATCAGTGAAGAAGTAGAATAGGAAACCAAAGTGAACCACCCAAAAGCCAATTAGAGTACCACAAGCAATAAATAAGGGGCACCTTCATTGCAGCATTAATCATTAAGGAGTCGCTTAGTTGTCACGATAAAATAGGAAGGCAGAGAATTCAGATCCACAAGCTCCAATACACCAAAATATAACATGCTGACAATAAAAGAAGAACCTAGGCTCTATAACCTCACCTAGCTACCAAATAGAAGAAACAACGCATTCCCAACATCCGCCTCCACACTAAAAAAAGAAAAACGCTGAAGCACAATTGGTACTTCAAAAATAAGCCATTAAAGCACAAAATGATATTAGAACTTCTAAGCGAAAGACAAGGAGATTATTGACTAGAATGGTAGATTTGAACAAGGTGGAGGCAAAGTTGATGCGCTCGAGCAATATGTAAAATTGGTAGAGAGACGCAAGAGAAAATTCTTATAACAATAGGAAAAGTTAGGGAAGATAAGAAGCATCGGGGATAGTAGGGAGGAAATGGGAGAGGTGAAATGAAAAGTTGTAGAGGGAGATTAGAAGTGGCGGCGGCTGAAAAGGGAAGAGAAAAATAGATTTATTTCAAAATGAATATTCATGATACTCTCGCTAAAATAAAACTATACCCACTTTCAATCAAACATGAAATGGATCTTATTACATAAATAATTTTGGCATATAATGACATACATTATAATTTAGATGTGTTCAATAACAAGTGTTTCATTGTACTCCTCTACTGCTTTGATTGCTATGATAAAACTATTTGCAATGTAAAGTTCCAGTAAATCATTTTCCATGTTTCTTTTACTTTTAAGTTTATGTAACAATTACATATGGGTGTTCCTGATCTAGCATTCAAAACTCATGAAGTAAAATCGTTAGAAAGAAAATCTTCCATAAGGAAATACTTTTAGAAGGAAAATCACATTACTTCTTCTCTTTAACCGTCTTTAAACGATTCAGACAGTTCCTTTTCCTTTGTCCCCATTCTTTTCCTTCCCAACCATGTCTTTATCACTACCATCTTTTAACTTTCGTTTAATCCTCTTATTTTAACACCCCACAAATTAACACATAATTAGCTAGTAGCCACGTTCGATTCGTAGATCGATCCAAAAGGCTAACTTTTGTTTACTATGGAATTAGGTCCTGAAACCTTTTCCATTGAGTTCAAAGTATGGGTATATGGTTATAAACGATGTTGAGCACTCATTGTTTGAAGTTGTGGAATTTTCGATATGTATTTGTACTCGTATTATTCGATACGCGAGAAATTATCATTCTAGGGCATTGTCTCGGATTTTGACGAAACTAGTGCCATCGGGACTGGAATAAAATGATGATGTATGCCGACGAGTTTCGTAGTGACTTGATGTGTTGTGTGATCGTACGAGCTCACAAGGTGTGTCGATTCATTCGAGAAATCGAATAAAAATATTTTTTTTAATATGTATGTATATCCCCCACTTGGATATTTTGCCACTCCCACTTTTCTCTCTCTGTTCACTTTATCAAATGCCTACATTCCCAAACGAGGATAAACCCACCTTCAAAAATCAAGAACTATAGTTTTAAGCCACAAAAATCGATGCGGTTAGATCCGTTAGACTCCTAGCAAGGAGGGCTTCATATCGGTGGCATCTTTATTAGGTGCGACATAGATTGGGGTTGATTTACTTTTGGTGGCAATGGTAGGGTTAGCTTTAGGCGTCGAACAAGTAAGCGTTAAGCGAAACGTAGGGCAAAGTTGCCTTCCTCTTGGTAATGCACTTCTTTCCACATCATTGCTTTGGGGTCCGACGGTCTTGCGTAGATTGCGTCGTTTCACGGCCATGATGGGGAGAGCAGGTCGCTTTTTGATTGAGAGGGTCGGCTTCACAACTGTAGGTCCGTTGCAAAGAGCTTGAGTAAAGCGACGCGTGGGAACCAATGGTTCGTCGAATAATTGAGTGTAGGTGGAGAAATCATTGAGTGATGATTAGCCAAAGTGGGTGCGTGCATAGCCTTTGTGCACAGGGGATCGGTATTTAGGAAGAAAGGTTTAAGAGGTGATTTGTTGATTAATTAAGTAATTATGTTATTTTATTATCTAAATTAATCTAGATCCGTATTTAATTTGTGTTTATTGCATACGAGGTCCAATCGAGGCGAGGTCTTCGCTGTTGCACTCATAGTGAGATAATCTACATCATGGTATAGGCTTGGACTGGATTCGGACATTTGAAAATTTATAGTTCAGGTGAGCGGAATTATAACTCTGAAATTATTTCTCGGTACAAATCCCCATAATTTTATATACTGAAATGCTACCCAATAGTGGTAGAAAATATATACATATATGAAATTGTTGTCCCAACTTGATTTGATTTATTTGAGTAAATATCCAAGATAATTAGTTAATATTCCGTGTATTTATGTTGTGTTATATTCATGTAGAATAGAGCTAGATAGTGATTTAAATTAATTAAACCCTAATTTGGAGTTATATTAGCGATAGAAATATCATTATGTATTTTATTTTATCGCTAATATTTGGGATAATTGATTAACATCCCGTATATGTAAGTGTTGAATTCTTGAATTCTATTCATAGCTAATAGAATCAGATGGAGTTGTTATTAATTTATAGCATGATTATAAAATAATCAGAACTCTAATTAGGAGTTATATTAGCATAGAAATATTATTATAGATTCTATCACTAATTAGAAGTTAGAAATTACAAAAAAGTAATTTATTACTTAATAGGGTTTAATGAAGTGTAAAATCTAGAATATTGCTATAACAGGATTTATTAAATTTAAACCCTAAGAAATGATTTTAAATGTATGTGTATACATTGAAATTATACACTAGAGCTATATAATATTTAAAGGTCTTATTAATAGCTAAACTTAATTTTAATAGGAATAATTTAGTGAAATTAAGTTATAAAATAATTGATTGGCTAGAGTGTTATTTTATAAAATAAGTTTGGGACTTCTATAAAATAATAGGAAGAATATATGGTTTGAGTAAATAAATAAATAATCTGATAGTTGAATTAAGTTTTCAAGTAAGATGAATTTGGTTGAATTGGATATTAGGATTTATAGGAAGTCCTTAATATTTTGAATGGGCCGATTAGTCTATCTAATTGTATAGTATGGATTTTGTCACATGATTAAATTAGTCGAATGAGTAAAACTACGTGAAAGAATGGTATACATTTATATGTAGTCTGTATATACTCAATGTAAGCTTATAGAAAGATATTTAATGGAGTTTGATGTTCAAGAAATATATTTGGACAAGTTAAATAAATTAAAGGAGAAGAATGTCGTATATTACGATCTAGTTGCCGCCGATCGGGTATCGAGTTCCGATAGCAAGACGATGTAATAGATATAGTCGAGACGATGCTCAAAATGAGGTAGAACTGGTGTGATGTTTTCACTCAATGATAACAAAATATTATTCATGAGATGTCATGATAATATGACTTAGTAGGCAAGGCTAGAGTTATATGTTAACTCCGGTTTTCTGATATGTATGTTTGAGAGATGATACGTTCTAGCTTCGATGGATTGACTTGAGCTAGCGAGAGCACATACAGGATACACCCGTTATCCATATAGTATAGATATGTAGTGATTACGTAGATAATCCATGATACCACGGGAGGACCACACAACTTGTGTATGAGATTTCAGAGAATGTTCAAAAAGAGATGGCGACGACTATCTAAAATAAATTATATATCAGCCATGCTTATAGTAGAGGTCAAGGTGAGATCTATACGAGTCTATTGCATTGTGATGTGACTCGTAGTCTATGGTATATTTAGATAGTGACTTATTCTGGTTTTTTCTCCAATGGGTTGTCATTGGAAGGACGATA
Organism: Allium fistulosum; assembly: GCA_030737815.1. Taxonomy (NCBI): domain Eukaryota; kingdom Viridiplantae; phylum Streptophyta; class Magnoliopsida; order Asparagales; family Amaryllidaceae; genus Allium; species Allium fistulosum. Next base: position 77,615,227 of record CM060903.1, read on the forward strand.
AGTAATATATCCTACCGTAGATGATTAGTAATATATCGTATAGTAAACTATTATCGCATAGTTGACGATTAGTAATATATCATATAGTAGGTGATAGATACTATAATATATAATAGATGATTTATAGTATATCGTATAATATATAGTTTAAAATGAATGGTGGGTGGTACGGTTCTTTTGTGGAGTTTAGTATACTTGTGTAAATCGCTTGACATTAGGGGTAGACCTAGATTAGGATTCCTATACCACCACTAGTCTCGAGTGAGTGTAGTTTTGACCTTACACTCATACAATAGGATGTGCCTCACATTTCACTGTTGTGCATGCCAGTTTTTATGTATAACATTATCTAATGGACTGATTTAAGGATACGAAAGAAAGAAAGGTAAGGTATAATTCCCTATCATTTAAGAAGAGTTTACTTTACTTTTCTATAGGTAGTCTGGATTTCCCCTGAGTAATGTTTTGGAGAGGGCGGGCTGTGATTTAACTGTCTTTGTTTATTTGTATATAGTTTTAATATACAGTATTCTGAAATAGTTCCCCTCACACCAGATTTTATGTCTGACTTGCATTTTGTCTTTGTCTGCTTATGTCATGACAACTCTTAGGTACTCGATTGAGTAGTTCGAGAGTCAGGTGCTCTTAGGGATATGCTTACAGGATGCATCTGGAGCATTTTGGAGGCATAGCATCGAGATTTTGAGATATATATATACTATATACATTTGTAGTACATGACATACTTATTTATTATATATGAGATTGTTGTATCAGATATTCATTCAGAACTCCATTCTATTGGGAGTTGATGTATTATGATTTTCTGTATTGATATTTATTTATCAGTCACTTCTGCTAGTGTGGTCTCTTATATATTGTCATCTTATTCTATTCATGCATATTATATGTTGTCATTTCAACGTGAAATCTTATCGATGTCTTGGTTTAGTGTTTTGTTTTAATTTTACCCAGCCGGGCTATCTTTTGTGGTATTTAGGAGTCCGACGTTGTTCAGGGTATTACGAAGAGTAGCTCATCACATTTGGTATGAAAGCCTAGGCTCAATATTCTAACCAAGTAGACCAGTTTAAGTTAGTCAATCTGGTCAAAGGAGATACATTGAGAGAGCATACTTTTATTTTTCTACTATATAATACTATACACTAGTAGTCTTCTGGAGTTAAATTATTTTGACCGCTAGTTGCTAAGGTATTTTCGTTAGGCCATTCGCATGAGCAGACGAAATACATGAGCGATTGCGAATAAGCAGTTTGAGATGCTTGATTGGTTCAGAGACTATTTAGCTAACCAAAAAGATGTTCCGTCATTCGTGAACATTTCCTACAGATTGCAGTTAGAGCCAGAAGTGGTGCGCCCCTTTGGGCATCAGTATTTTCTAGGTCCTCTAGCTTTAGAATTTTCAAAGTAGTGTCAGAATTTCCTTATCCTTGGAGGGGAGCCATATCTGGGTCTTGAGACTGTTGCTGAGGCGCGGTCTTGGACACAGGCATGAGAAGGCTTCCATCGATATAGGCCAAGGGAATTTTCTCTTAGGGAAGTTTATTTTTCGGCATTTGGGAAAAGGAGGCTTTGGCTGGGTAGGATGCAAAGTTTGTGTGGCTGATAAGATAAGCAGAATGTAACTTGGAACTTATTTAGGCTTCACTTTGGTTCTCGGTTTATTTTTGAGATCGAGAAGAGCATGTAGCTTGAGCATTCCATCCAGTTGGAGCAGGACATCTTGTCAATGAAGGAGTGAAGACCAATTTAACCCTTTGTTTTGGGATTTGGGGTGGTCAGTACTTCATTGTTGTGGGCAAGCAGATTTACTTTGGGTCTTAAGCATTGGCCGGGGGTTCATTACATAGCCTTATCCCGGTTAGGGTCCACTTTTAAATATCTCGTTAGGATGGTTCTCCTTCGTGACAATGCCCATGAGATACCGTTAATGTAATGAAAGTGGAAAGCAACCGAAACTCCAACTGAAGTGAAAAGACCTAGATGCAAGGAAGATCGAGCTTGTTCAAAAATGAAAAGCTGGCCTAGTATGTCACTCATGTGACACGTGGGAGGCATTTCGCTTTGAAATATTCCCCAGCTAAAGAGAAGCGTAAATGCTTCAATTGCAATCAGCCATATCACTTGAAGAAGGACTGTCCTACATTCTCGAAGAGTGTGTAAGTGATGATGACTTGCGCCTCTTAGGCATTACCGGGTCATAACAGGCTTATGGCTTAGGAGAATCGGAAGGAGTTAGGAAGTAAGGTATGCTCTATTTTTGGGAACTCACTTCCATTCCCTGCAACACTTGAGTGGTATATTTTATCTGTTATTAATTACTCGGTAAATAGGCTAAACTTGGCACCTTTCATAGTAGGTAAATTCTTTGATAGAGATAAACCTTGCATGAGTCACGTTAGTTGCATAGCTAAGATGAAGCGACCGAAGTGATACCATTCGAACTTGATGCACGAGCTTTCAAGTTTAGCGGGTTCAGTCGATGGAGTGTGTCTTGGATTTATATCTATGTGGGGCTTGGTGGATGCCCAGTAATAAGCGAAGACTGAGCATATGACTTATAGGCGTTTTTCTAAAGTCGTTTATGTTATAACTGTTTTCCTTTGTATCGGTAAACCTTAGGAGATAGGAGTAATCCCATGTGCCGAAAGGGACATTTTCTAAAGAATGGTTTATTCACGTACCAGTTCTTAACCTATAGTTTGAGCACATAGTTTTTAGGTGATTTACACCAGCTAGAAAAGGGTTTTTCATTATTCTGATAGATGAGCACTTGAGTCGGATTCTTGAGATGACTGAGAGATTTCCAAAGCATTGCCTCAGTCGTGCCAGGAGATTCCAATAGTCAGATTAAGGAACCGGATCAAAGTTCGCACGGATGGAGTCAAGTGGACGACCCTAATTTAACAAAGAAATCTTGCGAGCAAACGAAAGTTTGGAACGAGCGTCATGTCTTTTGAATGATCTTTCGTAATTATAAAATTTTAGTATATGATAATTATTATTGCATGGGAGAGTTCGAGGAAGGATTTCTCGACTAGATTTGTGACGGTTCGGATAATCTCCTAAGTGACGAGAAGATACTTGCCTAGGCGAGCGCCGTAATGCATTTAGTATATTATCCTTATTAACATTGTGCAGTTGAAGTGGATCTGAACCTGAGCAAACCTAGGCAATTGTAAATCTTCATTTAATGATGATTTAATCGGTGTAATTTTCTCTTCTTGAGAATGAGTTTTGTTTGGAAGAAAAGGGAAGTTGAGACATTGATGCTGGATTTCTTCGAGAGTTTCGAGACGTGGGGATCCAACATATCATATAGGTATTCCTCTTTATAGCCGAGAGGTGTATTAGTTGTTCATGTGTTATATTCATGAAAGAAGTTACATCACTTAGGCATTTATTCCTTTTAAATGTCGAACAGACTCATTGGAGTTATGGTTTAACATGCATGATTGACTCTTGGTGGTTACCGTGCATGTTGGTATAGACTCCTATTAAAATATTTAATTATTTTGTACGCTTTTTCGTTGCTTGCTGTTTTTTGTTGCTGTTTATATTTGCTTGCTACTGTTTGATTTGGTTTAATTTCGTTGTTGGCTGTATTTTATTGTGGTAGATTTTTGTTGATTGCTTGTTTGCATGTTTGATAATTAATATGCTTGTTATTATTGCTTATTCTTGCTTGTTATGATTTGCTAGTTGCTTTTTTGATGGTTGCTTATTATTGCTTATTGTCTAATCGTTGTTTGTCCTTGTTTGCTATTGTTTGATTTTTGCTTGTCTTATATGTTTAGTTGCTTGTATGATAGTTATAATTTCACAATTTAAAATAAGATTCGGAGAGAGATAACTATCTAAAATAGATTGTGACATCCATGGCCATTGTAGGGGTCGAGATGAGATCTATGTTGTCTTTTGATGTGACTCACAGTCAATGGTATATTTAGATATCGACTTATTTGAGCTTACTCTCCAATTGATAGTTATACATAGTTGTGATAGTATAAGTTACTATACTAAGACCATGCGTATTTAAATTTTAAGCTAGTTGCATTCATTTTAGAAATGCAAGTTAGAGAATGTGTTGAATTGCATGTTTGGATGCTATTCATGATTTAGTTACCATGTTGGTATGTATGCATTTGTTGATTCTGCATGCTTAAATCCATGGTTAATGTTGCAATTATGTTTGATCCTCTTTGTTGAGTACGTAAGCAGGTACACGGAGGCGGCTATTGGCTGTTTAGATTGCTTATTTACTTATGTTAGCACCTAAATAGCATATGCTTGCTAATGAAAAAGGTATGTTTTTATGCTTAACGAGTGTATTTTCTATGTGACATACAACACTCTATAAGGTATATCATACGTATATATTGCATGTATGTGTCCTAGATATGGGCTCCCCAAATATTGTGAGTTAGCGGAATAGGGATCTTAAGGTTAAATTAACACTGAGGGGGGTGAATAATGTTTAATGGATTATATAAATATTTTTCAAATTCATTAAGGTTCTACTTGGAATGATGTAATTAACAATCACATAATCAAACTACAAATTAAAGTAAATGCAGTAAAAGTAAAAAGGAAAGAACACACCATGATTTTATACTGTTCGGAGTTACCCTACATCCAGTCCCGCACAATTCCTTGTACGGATTTCTTTTCAACTATTAAATGCAAATACAATCTCAATTTCAAGGCTACGAGACACACCCTTCAAAATCCCGACCTCTGGGTAGAGCCACTTGATTTCCAGGCCACAAGCACACCCATTAGATTTACGGGCTACTAAGCACACCTAATTGATTTAAACATGCTACAATCACACCTACCTGAATTTCAGGGATACCAAGCACACCATAGAGTATAAGAGTATGATTCGATAGAGTTCACAGACTCAGATCTTCGATCTTGATTACAATTGATCCTATAACTCTTGAATAGCACTTGATCTTGAGAGAGATGAGAGAAATCAGAGAGTATACGAAAGAGAATCAAACTAGTAATGATTGAATTTGATTCTGGTTGAATTTTGGTAGAGTTTTGATAGAAATTGATTTAGAAATCAAGAGAGTGAAAAGAGGAGAGAAAAAATAAGAAAGTAGTTAATAAAAATTCGTTTGGAAGTCTGGAATATATAAGGAAACAACGGTCATGTCCGTTCACGAAGAGATATGATGAAAAGAAGGTTTCTTTCCAAATTTGAATTTTGAAATTTATGGCTAGTATGTCGACATATAGGATTTGGATATGTCGACATATCCTTCACAAAATTGAAAAAAAACTTTATAAAAATTATTTTGAAAATCCGTTGCTTTGTAAAATAAGTTGATTCTTTGTAGAATCATTTAAACAAATTTTAATCAAAATATAACTTAATAAAACTTTATAAAATAATTTTGAAAGATTTAATAAGAATATTCGGTATAATGTAAATAATTTATATAAAATCAACATAGTTATAAATTATTAAAGTATAAAAAAAATTCAGTATATAAACTTAAAAGTACTAAAATAATATCTTTATAAGTATAAGAGATCTGAAAATCATTTTGGAAAATATTTTGAAAAGATTATTTTAAAAACAGATTATTTGAAAAATAATTTAAAATAAAATTAGAGAAGACGAGAGAGATCAGGAAAGTGCTATCAAGGTTTTAACATTAATTCCGCGACTCTATAACTTATCTAGAATACCTTGAAATCTTGAACTCTTCAATACTCATGAGTCTTCATTCTTGATCTCTTGAAACTTTATATCAGCATTTTGATATTATACAGTCTTCTCAGTATCTGTCTAATATCCTACACTATATACTATATATATCTTGATAAAACATTAGTATCTATATTTTATATAATGTCCTATGGTTGTTATCATCAAAACCAATACCTAAGGTACTAACAATCTCCCCTTTTTTGATGATGACAACTCTGTATAAAATATATTATAACTCCCCCTAAGTTACAAAACTCCTCATTAAAATCTATGCTTAGATTTTATATATTTCTTCCCCTTTGTCATCAACAAAAATAACCATCTAATACTATAACTCTAACACTAACTCTTACTCTAACTCTAACTCCCCCTAAATAAAATACCTATATACAAGAGAGTTAAGTTCAATAAATAAGATTTAAATGCTATGCTAATGAATCATAAATGATACATTGAATATGATATTGTGAAGAAGCAAAATGTGATATATAATGAGAAATTAAGACATATAAATGATGATTAATATATGATATGAATGATGATTAATATGTGACATAAATGATTATTAATATAAGATATAAGTGATATATTATGACATATATTAAAATATATAATGATAAATATGATAATATAAACTATATTAGAATGCTAAGTAATATGGATATTATATATGTGAATGTTGATCAATAATAGATATTAAAGTCATTAAATAAGACATATCAAATATAACTTAAACTATTTATTTAATTACTATCAAATATGAATGTGGGATACTGTAACCTTTAAAAAAATACTGGGAATAAACTCCTAAGTAAGATGATAAATACATCAAAATCATTTTATTTTAAACATTATCATCTATATTGCATTTATATATACCAAATGATAACAAGGTAAAGCATTTTAATTCACTTATGTAAGATAGATTTTATTGTACATATTTTTATGAGACTTTTTTTAATTTCCAAATCAAATTCCCTTTTCAAAATACCAATGTCTATAAATAAATGGCAAATATTTCTAAAAGACTTATTTATTTTAAAATGATAACTTTATATTTTATTTAATTGGATTAAATATTTATTAAAATAATGTTGCCAAAAATCCCGGGTCGTCACAGTTGGTATCAGAGCTGAAAGGTTAAGCGAGAACCTTGACTCTGGTTGGGATTACTCCTTAAACAGAGTCCGTAGTATTCTAGGATGAGTTGAGTGTATATATATATATATATATATATATATATGAGAGCGTACTTGTTACTTTCTTATATAAAGATTTTAAATGATTTTGTAGGAGAATATATTTTGATATATATATAAAGCAATATTTCTTTCAAATAAATATTAAGGTAATTGATTGTTAAATTATTGGAATTAAATTAAGTGGTGATAGAAATATAACCAAATTGAAAGTAAAAATAAGTTTGAAAAGGATTCAAATTGAAACTAAGTCTTGAATTTTGGGAAAAGTGTCAAAATAAGGATTGGTTTGGAATGAATTCAAACTGAAATTTAAATTTTGAATTTAAGGAGAATTTCAAATAAGATAATGATAAATTGGTTTCCAAATATGATAATCTTGATTATTATCATAAATGGTTGTTGTGTTTAATAATGAAATGTTGTTAATGAATAGGAAAAATGAAATGTTTTAGGAAAGTAAAACATTTAGGCAAGTATGACTTATAAATTGGAACTGAAGGTGATATAAATTGTGAAGTTTTAAACCTAAGCTAGAAAATTTGGAATTTGTTTCAAATTGATAAAGAAATAACAAATAATGTTATTTAATGTATTTGAATGTGAGGATCTGTGTTGTGTTTCTATTTCTTCCCTTCTATCTCTTTCTTCTTTTTCATAACTATCTGGAAAATTCAGGATCGAAAATTCCGGGTCGTTACAGTACTGTAACATATCATATGTAAATTGTATTTTAAACTTATATATATATACACACACACTCTTAAATCATATTTATTAAGCAATATTTAAAAAGAAAATAAAATAAACCTTATTATAAATCTTATTTAAAACCATATAGTTATTTGTTTAAATAGCTTTGAAAAGCTTAATATTAAATAAATCATAATTTCCAAACTATCAAAATATATATATTAGAAATTTAAAAATAAGATTTTATTTATTTATTAAATTTCAAACCAAAGCTTATCTATTTACAATATATACACACATATATATACATTATAAATAGAAATCATTTTATTAGTTTTTAAAAAAATAAAATTCACTAATTAAATATTTATTTAATTAGATTATTAAATCAATTCAAATTTTATTATTTAAAAAACTAATAAAATGATTTCTATTTATAATGTATATATATGTGTGTATATATTGTAAATAGATAAGCTTTGGTTTGAAATTTAATAAATAAATAAAATCTTGTTTTTAAATTTCTAATATATATATATTTGTATAGTTTGGAAATTATGATTTATTTAATATTAAGCTTTTCAAAGCTATTTAAACAAATAACTATATGGTTTTAAATAAGATTTATAATAAGGTTTATTTTATTTTCTTTTTAAATATTGCTTAATAAATATGATTTAAGAGTATATATATATATATATATATAAGTTTAAAATACAATTTACATATGATATGTTACAGTGGTATCAGAGCAGATTTATATATATATATACATTCACATGCATACAGACATTTCATATATATAAACATGCATTCGTATCCATATACTAAGCCACACAATTTACATAAATCATTCATCACATGCAATCAGATATCAAACCATTTAAGGCAATCAATGTCGTTCAACCATACATAAGCAAAGATATATTAATCACACCATCTTTAATTAATTTAAAATGAATTAAATTAATTACTTCTATCTCTTATTAATTTAAAATAAATTAAATTAATTTAAGATGGTGTGATTAATATATCTTTGCTTATGTATGGTTGAACGACATTGATTGCCTTAAATGGTTTGATATCTGATTGCATGTGATGAATGATTTATGTAAATTGTGTTGCTTAGTATATGGATACGAATGCATGTTTATATATATGAAATGTCTGTATGCCTGTGAATGTATATATATATATATATCTGCTCTGATACCACTGTAACATATCATATGTAAATTGTATTTTAAACTTATATATATACACACACTCTTAAATCATATTTATTAAGCAATATTTAAAAAGAAAATAAAATAAACCTTATTATAAATCTTATTTAAAACCATATAGTTATTTGTTTAAATAGCTTTGAAAAGCTTAATATTAAATAAATCATAATTTCCAAACTATCAAAATATATATATTAGAAATTTAAAAACAAGATTTTATTTATTTATTAAATTTCAAACCAAAGCTTATCTATTTACAATATATACACACATATATATACATTATAAATAGAAATCATTTTATTAGTTTTTTAAATAATAAAATTTGAATTGATTTAATAATCTAATTAAATAAATATTTAATTAGTGCATTTTATTTTTTTTAAAACTAATAAAATGATTTCTATTTATAATGTATATATATGTGTGTATATATTGTAAATAGATAAGCTTTGGTTTGAAATTTAATAAATAAATAAAATCTTGTTTTTAAATTTCTAATATATATATTTTGATAGTTTGGAAATTATGATTTATTTAATATTAAGCTTTTCAAAGCTATTTAAACAAATAACTATATTGTAACGACCCGTAAATTTCAACTGTTTTAATAACGGAATTAGTTGAAATTTTGTAAAATTTTAAACGATAAAATTTTGAAATAAAAATTTAATATTTGGAATGCATTTAGTTAAACATAGCAACTGGAAAATTTTCGTTCGAAAATATGAAAGTTTATTTCACGCGTAAATTTACTTCAATTTAATCAGTTAAAAAGCGATGAAAATAAAATGTTTCCGAAACCTAAATATTTTTACATAAAAAAATTCTAAACCATCTTCTGAGCAAGATTTCAGTTTGTCGTTTTTCCAAATTCGGACATCTTTGGCTCCGTCGATCTTATTCTTCAGCGTTTTTCTTGCATTTTCCGCTATTAGAAAATTCGAATTTTTATAATTCAATCAAACCACTGATATCTGTATATCGTTTTGACCGTCTCGTCGTGCTGATCTCTACGGTACATTCGATTCTGTATTTTGAAGTCCGGTTCGCAGAGGAATCCGCGAAAACGATAACCGTGTCGGTACCGGTTTCGTGACTTTTGGTTTTGTGACCTTTTGACTTCGTTGTCCATTCAACCTTCATCGTTTAACTCAAAAGCATTATGATAAATTTATTATTCTGTGACTTTTACATACCTTGGTTGTTTGGTTTTCAAAATTTACTTAATATCTTTGTTTTGGAAGGAGTGTATTCACGGATGTTTCATTTTCTTTTCATTTGTTGGATCCTTCTCCCCTCTCTCATTTGCCTGAGGCCATCTCTTCCTCTCCCCTTCTTCTCAGCAATGCAAACATCTCCCCTTCCTTATTTTCGTTTCTACCTGCCTCCATGCTAGAACTCTTCACCTACAAGGCAGCAAACCTCACCCACCTTGCTCCGCGTTGCACCTAGATCCACCACCTTCCATATCATCTCCGCCAGCAACCGAGCCCACCTGGCCACCACCAAAACACGAGCAGCCACCGCTGAACCCAGCCCCTTCACTGACGCAGCCTTCCACCTCGCAGAACCACGTTCCGACAGCCACGTCTTCTTCTTCCATTCACAGTGGCCAACTTGTTTGCCGATCGTCCCCTTCGCCTGGCCGAGCGCCATCATCATCATCATCGTGAGTTGTGTTTATATGACATATATATAAGTTGTTGTTATATATGAGTCACTGTTTATATATATTGTATTACACTTTATTGTATTAAGATATATTCTACTGTAAACTTTTAGTCTGTTGATATCTCGAAATGTATAGAGATACATATATAGCTGTATACTTTACATAATAGTCTGCACATGTTATGGTTACACATCTTGTTAGGTGGTTTGCATTTAGTTGTCTGCATAGATTTTTATTTCACTTGTTGTATGTATATATCTTATTATATATATTGTATGAGTATTACTTTAAGATATAATAAATTGTTATGGAGATTTGATAAATGAATATTGATTTTATTTATAACCAGTGAGTAAGTATGTATAAGTTATATATATATTTGTTGTCAATGAAATCGGTTCATGGGTATAAATTGTTTGTACGAGTTTATATGTATAGTTCTCTTGTCATTATAGTTGTAGTGGTATAATATATTAGTATACCAAAAGTTTATAAACTGTTACTTTAGAATATGTACTGTACGTTTGTTGGCGTGCCTGTATATAATACGTACAGTATGTTATTGAAGTGTAAAGAAATATATATATATATATATATTTTAAGTTTGTATTAGTTGCATATATTGATTTGTTTAAGGTATTGTTTTGTAATAGGTAACTCTTCATACTTTCATTGGTATGTATATATTACAGTAAAGTAGGTTATGTGGATTTTTATAATAATTATTGATATTAAACTTTAACATGCGTTTTAATTTGTACAAGGTATATACAAAATTTTGACAAACTTTATGTGTTAGTTTTATATAAGGTAACATAGATTGTACCATACATTAGCTATATATATCTAATGTATGTGGGTCTATAGGACAGGGTGTTCAGGTAAGTTTGCATATATGTTTAACCCAGACATTTATTGTGTTTGCATATGAAAAAGCATGCATCTTGTTATAGTCTACATATGTTATTATATATGAAGTCTACATATTTAGGTCTGCATACATATACTGTAATATATATAGATATAGTTTGAAAATGGAAATTTCAATTTATATAAGATTTTGGGTACGATATGTTATTTTAAAATATGTATTGATTTGAAATTTTATACATAGTTTTTGTATATGTTACTAAAATTGATTTTTGTAAACATATGTATATAATATAGATATTAGTTACAGTTATATCAAGCCAATTTGACTGTTCTCATCGATTTCTATTTATCAGCTCTATCCATTTAATCCGTGCCCATTTTGTTTCACGTTGGAATTCGTGTTTGGATCCACAATTCGCTTCCGTCCCAGTGTCAAACTTCTCTAGCCTCGAAAGGTGAGCACTCACTCACGATTAACGTTCTTTTATTTATTAAATTTGATTTCAATTGAAACGACAATTGAAATATGCTGCTGTTTGATATTTACACTGTTATTACCTGTATCAGTTCACCAGTGACATCTGACACCATTATCTACTATATATGCGATGATAATACAGTTTGGTTGATAATTGATTGATTGTTGATGTTTATATTGGACGTTAAATTGTTAATGTTAAAATGATAAATGATATGCAATTGAAATGGATATAGGATAGTTAACGATTTTAAAACTGAATTATATGTTAAATTCGATTAAATGACACTTGTATAATATGACCCATTTAACTGTTGAATTTATTGACACGTAGGATTTGTTTAATTACATCTTGAACCACTGAATGTATGTTGTTAAATTGATGATGGACGAAATTGAAATAGATGACAAGTGAAAGCCGTAATGTAATAATCTTTAATCTGCATGAAATGATAGTGTAGATTCTGGAGATAATTATATTAATTCGTACAAATAACAATGCGAATTAATACGATTATTTTAGGATTATTTAAATTGATTATTGGATTGATATTGATTGTTGTTATTGCTTGTTTATTTACTTTGACACCATCCCAGTTATCACACTGCAAGTTCCCTTTGTTATCCTTTGATTTTTAAATTGAATTGGAATCGGGTTGAAATGATAAATACCCAAATTGAACTTTGACCTAGGATAGGAAATTAAATAAAACCCGATTGGTCAATAATTTGATTTAAAAGTAAATGAAGATTTTATTTGAATAAATAATATGGTTTTGAAATGAAGTTGAAATTTGAATTTTAATGAAAGGAAATTTTTAATATTTGATAATCTGAAACAAAATATTAACAAATGTAATTGATGAAAGAATGTTGTTTAATTTGAGAAATGATTTAATAATTAAGTATGAAATTATAATTAAGTTTGAAATTATTAAACTTTGAAATTATTTAATAATTAAGTTTGAATTTATTAATAATTAAGTTTGAATTATTTAATAATTAAGTAAGATTGAATTATTTAATGATTAAATTGAATTGAATTCTTTAATCAGTAAAATTGGACTTTTGAATAAGTGAATTTACTTCGTAAATAATTGAAATTGAGTTTCTTTATTAAGTAAGTTTTGGAAAATTATTTAAGAAAGTAAATAAGAGAAATTGAATTTCTTTAACAAGAAATGAAAATGTGATAATTTTGGAATTAATGTAAGACTTGTAATTGAAAGAATCTGATTTGACGAATTTAATTTAATTCAAAATTGTAAGTTTTGATTTAATGAAGTTGAACTTAAGAAATTGATTTAATGAATTGGAAATTTAATAGAAATTGTTTTGAATGATAAATTTACTTAACGGATATTAAATGAAATCGTCAAATGAAGTTAAATTGATTTAAATGTTAAATCAAATTAATTTAAATGATTTCGGAATGAAACTTATTTACGAACTTGAATCAATATTTGAATTGTTTTAAATAAAGATTGAAATTGAATTATAAGATTTTGAAATTATGAATGTGGAAGTTTTGAAACATAAATTTTGGAAATTGGTTTAGAAAGACTAATGAAATGTTGATTTACGAATTCTATTTGAAATTGAAATTGATTTGGTTTTGAAATATATTAATGACCAATCGGTGAAATAATTACGGAAGTTATTAAAGAGACCGGGATCGGATATGGACATACTCTCTGTCGATACCGAAAACCACTTTAATAACTAACATTCGCGGAGTGTTGATCCAGAATGAAGTGGTTGGAATGATGTACGTGATGACTGAAGAAAGAGAACGATAATGGATAGCCTTGACACTTGTGTCAAATTGGAAATGACTAAAACAGGAGCTGTGCCGGGCCAATGGAGGATTAGCTACCTCAAGTGGACACACTTCTTCGAACTACTCATTACTTGTTGTCGATTGGTGCACCCTTGATTTTGGGAGTGTTGTTTCACGGTGTTGCGGGCGCTGCGGCGTTGCGTTCTCACCAGTCCGGATCAGGCGAACGGTAGTATCACTACCTTGGGTATTGCCTCATGTGCCTTGTCATACTTGTATTCCATTTATACGCGACCACTACGATTTTGATTTGTACCTTTAGTATATGGATTGCCCTCTGGTGACTTCCGGTTTTGGGGAAACTACGGTCTTGTATATGCTTTTGGGAATAAAAATGTGTTAAGGGTGGAATGGGCCATGACTTAACACTATTTTGATAACTTTATATTACTGATAGACATTATCTACTTATCGTACACTACTACATAGTAGATAGTTTAACGGATCCTTAAAGGATGGTTATTCCAAACATCCTTTGAGTTACTTGTATTTTAATTGCTATTTCACTTGAGTTGGATTTATTAATATAAGAATGTTAATCCTGACTCGAGTGTTTTGTGTTTTGCTTTACGCTCGGGTCAGACTGAGTGATCCAGTATTCGAGACTCACCTTTGAAGTTGGAGCTTTGCTTGAAGATCCAGCCATCTATTCTGCTTTCAGTATTCGATGATTCCAGTGATGTATTCTGATTTGTATCTGATGTATCGTATTACTCTTCCGTTGTATCTGGTTTAACTCTGATGTATCGTATTACTCTTCTGTTGTAAACTCTGATGTATCTCATACATTTATATAGTAGCTTCATGAACTACTATCTCTTTTATTTCCGCTGCACTTTTTACTCTGTGATCTGTGATTATTTATTTACTGTATATGTTCAGTTTTGCCAAATTTAAATTAACAACGCGGTAGTTTGAGCAATTCAACTCCGGCATGAGTGTCTACCTATACACTTATAATGGATGCGAATGGTCCAAAATATCGGGTCGTTACAGTTGGTATCAGAGCTTTGGTAGCTCTAGGCAAAACTTAACATATAGGGTAAAAGCATTTACAGAATCACTCTCATTCGAGTTTCAATCTCTTCCTTTTGACTCAATTCCCTTGAATTTTGGAACGTTCCCTCGGTTCCGAAATTCATTCTTGTCCTTCACTATTCGTATTCGTTTGAATTCTGGAGTATCTCATAACCCAACTTCGAATGACCCTTATAATGAATCGGCGGTCTCGCCAAACTTTGAATGATTTGTAAAGGGGTGAAACTCCCTTATAATAGACATCGATTTACCGGAGATTTCTATATCCTTGGTTTACGATGCTATCTATTCCATGCTATACCTGAATTCCATCTCGTGAGATCGAGTGTTGATTTACCTCAGAATTCAGCATCGATCTTATTCTTGAAGTTACGGACGACCCGGTTAAGGTTGCCCGTGAATTAAATGAACTCATCCATCTTATCTTCTGTTTCAAACTTATTTTCGAATCGAAATTCTCTTTGATTTGAGTTATCAAATTTGAATCCCTATACTTATTTTGAAATCCATCCTTGTATCGTCGGGCGAGGTAGTGCATTTGTTATTAATATAAAAAAAATGTTTCTTTATTGTGTTGTTTGAGTTGTTGATGTTGATTTGGGTTTCCGATCGATTCGTCTGATCAACGCTATCGATAGGATTTCCAAAACACTTGAACAGAGCAAACTGACACAATATCGTTTTCAAATTTGATAAATAAAATAAAAGTTTTGTATGATTATATTATATATAAGTTTTCTGAAATTAAATTGTTAATGAATTTGTTGTCTGAAAATAATAATATTTGATTTTCATTTATTGTTTTGTAAACCATTGACTATTGCATAATATAAATAAATGAATTTATAAACTTGGTTTATAAATTGATTTGGAATTTGAAATGTATTTAATTCAGAAATTTGAGAATTTATTAGTTTCCGGTGATTTCGAACTTTGGTTTTTAAAATTTCAAAGTGTATATTACTGAAAGTATTTTCGAATAGAAATCGTTTTCAAAAAAATTTTAAAGTGTTGAAATCAGTGCTCTTCTCTTTGTCGCTGGAAAATAATTTCGGTGATGGCGGCCGCATCATCGACATTCATTTTCGAGTTTCGAAGTGGAGATACTATTCTGTAGCTTTGCTACGGTTTTGTTTTGAAAAAAAAATATTTTGATTTGAATTTCTTCAGTATAAATTAATTTATATATATCTAGGTATCTTATTTTAAAATTTAATTTGATTTGATATAAATATATTATATATATCTCTAAATTGTTTAAAGTTAATCGGAAATCTAATTCTTAAATTTGTTAAAGGATGATTTTAATTATAAATAAAACCAAAAATTTGGAATAAATATTTAAACTTGAACAATTGAATTGGGAAAATTTTATTTGTATATTGTTCAACTGCATTCTAATACAACTTACCTAAATTATTCAGAAGTTGAATATGTAATTGGATAATATGTAATATAAATTGAAATTATAAATAAAATTTGAGTGTTTATAATAAATGTTATATACTAAATTTTGATTATAAAGATGTTAATAGAGTTAGATAAGATAATAAGTAAACTTAGTTTATAATGAAATAAATTTGTTTTGAAAGAATTAATAAAATTGAAATTTGATCAACATATGAAAATACCTTGAATTTAAAAGAAATTAATATATGTAAATTAATTTAAATCGAAACTTTTATGTTTTAAATTAATTTATATGGGTTAAATATATGTGAGTAGATATATTAAGTAGAATAAATTTAACAATAATTTGTAATAAAGAAGAATTTAAATTGCTGAAAAAAAAGATTATAATAAGAGACTATTCAAATTTATGGTTTTAGAAATTGTAAATTAAGGATAATTGGATAATAAGATAATGAATTTAGAAATAGTTGAGATTGATTTTAATGAAATCAAATGGATTAAATCAATTATTGAATATCAATTAATTTAAAATTTGAATTTATATGGTTTAAATTAATTGTTATTTTGTATTTCAAATCTGTTTTTCTTTCTGGTTGTTTCTATTCTCCTACCTCGTTCCTTTTCGAGGACGAAAAGTTTTGAGTGGGGGAGAGTGTAACGACCCGTAAATTTCAACTATTTTAATAACGGAATTAATTGAAATTTTGTAAAATTTTAAACGATAAAATTTTGAAATAAAAATTTAATATTTGGAATGCATTTAGTTAAACATAGCAACTGGTAAATTTTCGTTCGAAAATATGAAAGTTTATTTCGCGCGTAAATTTACGTCAATTTAATCAGTTAAAAAGCAATGAAAATAAAATGTTTCTGAAACCTAAATATTTTTACATAGAAAAATTCTAAACCATCTTCTGAGCAAGATTTCAGTTTGTCGTTTTTCCAAATTCGGACATCTTTGGCTCCGTCGATCTTATTCTTCAGCGTTTTTCTTGCATTTTCCGCTATTAGAAAATTCGAATTTTTATAATTCAATCAAACCACTGATATCTGTATATCGTTTTGACCGTCTCGTCGTGCTGATCTCTACGGTACATTCGATTCTGTATTTTGAAGTCCGGTTCGCAGAGGAATCCGCGAAAACGATAACCGTGTCGGTACCGGTTTCGTGACTTTTGGTTTTGTGACCTTTTGACTTCGTTGTCCATTCAACCTTCATCGTTTAACTCAAAAGCATTATGATAAATTTATTATTCTGTGACTTTTACATACCTTGGTTGTTTGGTTTTCAAAATTTACTTAATATCTTTGTTTTGGAAGGAGTGTATTCACGGATGTTTCATTTTCTTTTCATTTGTTGGATCCTTCTCCCCTCTCTCATTTGCCTGAGGCCATCTCTTCCTCTCCCCTTCTTCTCAGCAATGCAAACATCTCCCCTTCCTTATTTTCGTTTCTACCTGCCTCCATGCTAGAACTCTTCACCTACAAGGCAGCAAACCTCACCCACCTTGCTCCGCGTTGCACCTAGATCCACCACCTTCCATATCATCTCCGCCAGCAACCGAGCCCACCTGGCCACCACCAAAACACGAGCAGCCACCGCTGAACCCAGCCCCTTCACTGACGCAGCCTTCCACCTCGCAGAACCACGTTCCGACAGCCACGTCTTCTTCTTCCATTCACAGTGGCCAACTTGTTTGCCGATCGTCCCCTTCGCCTGGCCGAGCGCCATCATCATCATCATCGTGAGTTGTGTTTATATGACATATATATAAGTTGTTGTTATATATGAGTCACTGTTTATATATATTGTATTACACTTTATTGTATTAAGATATATTCTACTGTAAACTTTTAGTCTGTTGATATCTCGAAATGTATAGAGATACATATATAGCTGTATACTTTACATAGTAGTCTGCACATGTTATGGTTACACATCTTGTTAGGTGGTTTGCATTTAGTTGTTTGCATAGATTTTTATTTCACTTGTTGTATGTATATATCTTATTATATATATTGTATGAGTATTACTTTAAGATATAATAAATTGTTATGGAGATTTGATAAATGAATATTGATTTTATTTATAACCAGTGAGTAAGTATGTATAAGTTTTATATATATTTGTTATCAATGAAATCGGTTCATGGGTATAAATTGTTTGTACGAGTTTATATGTATAGTTCTCTTGTCATTATAGTTGTAGTGGTATAATATATTAGTATACCAAAAGTTTATAAACTGTTACTTTAGAATATGTACTGTACGTTTGTTGGCGTGCCTGTATATAATACGTACAGTATGTTATTGAAGTGTAAAGAAATATATATATATATATATTTTAAGTTTGTATTAGTTGCATATATTGATTTGTTTAAGGTATTGTTTTGTAATAGGTAACTCTTCATACTTTCATTGGTATGTATATATTATAGTAAAGTAGGTTATGTGGATTTTTATAATAATTATTGATATTAAACTTTAACATGCGTTTTAATTTGTACAAGGTATATACAGAATTTTGACAAACTTTATGTGTTAGTTTTATATAAGGTAACATAGATTGTACCATACATTAGCTATATATATCTAATGTATGTGGGTCTATAGGACAGGGTGTTCAGGTAAGTTTGCATATATGTTTAGCCCAGACATTTATTGTGTTTGCATATGAAAAAGCATGCATCTTGTTATAGTCTGCATATGTTATTATATATGAAGTCTACATATTTAGGTCTGCATACATATACTATAATATATATAGATATAGTTTGAAAATGGAAATTTCAATTTATATAAGATTTTGGGTATGATATGTTATTTTAAAATATGTATTGATTTGAAATTTTATACATAGTTTTTGTATATGTTACTAAAATTGATTTTTGTAAACATATGTATATAATATAGATATTAGTTACATTTATATCAAGCCAATTTGACTGTTCTCATCGATTTCTATTTATCAGCTCTATCCATTTAATCCGTGCCTATTTTGTTTCACGTTGGAATTCGTGTTTGGATCCACAATTCGCTTCCGTCCTAGTGTCAAACTTCTCTAGCCTCGAAAGGTGAGCACTCACTCACGATTAACGTTCTTTTATTTATTAAATTTGATTTCAATTGAAACGACAATTGAAATATGCTGCTGTTTGATATTTACACTGTTATTACCTGTATCAGTTCACCAGTGACATCTGACACCATTATCTACTATATATGCGATGATAATACAGTTTGGTTGATAATTGATTGATTGTTGATGTTTATATTGGACGTTAAATTGTTAATGTTAAAATGATAAATGATATGCAATTGAAATGGATATAGGATAGTTAACGATTTTAAAACTGAATTATATGTTAAATTCGATTAAATGACACTTGTATAATATGACCCATTTAACTGTTGAATTTATTGACACGTAGGATTTGTTTAATTACATCTTGAACCACTGAATGTATGTTGTTAAATTGATGATGGACGAAATTGAAATAGATGACAAGTGAAAGCCGTAATGTAATAATCTTTAATCTGCATGAAATGATAGTGTAGATTCTGGAGATAATTATATTAATTCGTACAAATAACAATGCGAATTAATACGATTATTTCGGGATTATTTAAATTGATTATTGGATTGATATTGATTGTTGTTATTGCTTGTTTATTTACTTTGACACCATCCCAGTTATCACACTGCAAGTTCCCTTTGTTATCCTTTGATTTTTAAATTGAATTGGAATCGGGTTGAAATGATAAATACCCAAATTGAACTTTGACCTAGGATAGGAAATTAAATAAAACTCGATTGGTCAATAATTTGATTTAAAAGTAAATGAAGATTTTATTTGAATAAATAATATGGTTTTGAAATGAAGTTGAAATTTAACTTTTAATGAAAGGAAATTTTTAATATTTGATAATCTGAAACAAAATATTAACAAATGTAATTGATGAAAGAATGTTGTTTAATTTGAGAAATGATTTAATAATTAAGTATGAAATTATAATTAAGTTTGAAATTATTAAACTTTGAAATTATTTAATAATTAAGTTTGAATTTATTAATAATTAAGTTTGAATTATTTAATAATTAAGTAAGATTGAATTATTTAATGATTAAATTGAATTGAATTCTTTAATCAGTAAAATTGGACTTTTGAATAAGTGAATTTACTTCGTAAATAATTGAAATTGAGTTTCTTTATTAAGTAAGTTTTGGAAAATTATTTAAGAAAGTAAATAAGAGAAATTGAATTTCTTTAACAAGAAATGAAAATGTGATAATTTTGGAATTAATGTAAGACTTGTAATTGAAAGAATCTGATTTGACGAATTTAATTTAATTCAAAATTGTAAGTTTTGATTTAATGAAGTTGAACTTAAGAAATTGATTTAATGAATTGGAAATTTAATAGAAATTGTTTTGAATGATAAATTTACTTAACGGATATTAAATGAAATCGTCAAATGAAGTTAAATTGATTTAAATGTTAAATCAAATTAATTTAAATGATTTCGGAATGAAACTTATTTACGAACTTGAATCAATATTTGAATTGTTTTAAATAAAGATTGAAATTGAATTATAAGATTTTGAAATTATGAATGTGGAAGTTTTGAAACATAAATTTTGGAAATTGGTTTAGAAAGACTAATGAAATGTTGATTTACGAATTCTATTTGAAATTGAAATTGATTTGGTTTTGAAATATATTAATGACCAATCGGTGAAATAATTACGGAAGTTATTAAAGAGACCGGGATCGGATATGGACATACTCTCTGTCGATACCGAAAACCACTTTAATAACTAACATTCGCGGAGTGTTGATCCAGAATGAAGTGGTTGGAATGATGTACGTGATGACTGAAGAAAGAGAACGATAATGGATAGCCTTGACACTTGTGTCAAATTGGAAATGACTAAAACAGGAGCTGTGCCGGGCCAATGGAGGATTAGCTACCTCAAGTGGACACACTTCTTCGAACTACTCATTACTTGTTGTCGATTGGTGCACCCTTGATTTTGGGAGTGTTGTTTCACAGTGTTGCGGGCGCTGCGGCGTTGCGTTCTCACCAGTCCGGATCAGGCGAACGGTAGTATCACTACCTTGGGTATTGCCTCATGTGCCTTGTCATACTTGTATTCCATTTATACGCGACCACTACGATTTTGATTTGTACCTTTAGTATATGGATTGCCCTCTGGTGACTTCCGGTTTTGGGGAAACTACGGTCTTGTATATGCTTTTGGGAATAAAAATGTGTTAAGGGTGGAATGGGCCATGACTTAACACTATTTTGATAACTTTATATTACTGATAGACATTATCTACTTATCGTACACTACTACATGGTAGATAGTTTAACGGATCCTTAAAGGATGGTTATTCCAAACATCCTTTGAGTTACTTGTATTTCAATTGCTATTTCACTTGAGTTGGATTTATTAATATAAGAATGTTAATCCTGACTCGAGTGTTTTGTGTTTTGCTTTACGCTCGGGTCAGACTGAGTGATCCAGTATTCGAGACTCACCTTTGAAGTTGGAGCTTTGCTTGAAGATCCATCCATCTATTCTGCTTTCAGTATTCGATGATTCCAGTGATGTATTCTGATTTGTATCTGATGTATCGTATTACTCTTCCGTTGTATCTGGTTTCACTCTGATGTATCGTATTACTCTTCTGTTGTAAACTCTGATGTATCTCATACATTTATATAGTAGCTTCATGAACTACTATCTCTTTTATTTCCGCTGCACTTTTTACTCTGTGTCTGTGATCTGTGATTATTTATTTACTGTATATGTTCAGTTTTGCCAAATTTAAATTAACAACGCGGTATTTTGAGCAATTCAACTCCGGCACGAGTGTCTACCTATACACTTATAATGGATGCGAATGGTCCAAAATATCGGGTCGTTACATATATGGTTTTAATTAAGATTTATAATAAGGTTTATTTTATTTTCTTTTTAAATATTGCTTAATAAATATGATTTAAGAGTATATATATATATAAGTTTAAAATACAATTTACATATGATATGTTACAATGCTTACTTAATGATTAATTATGATATCCCGGAATTTTGGGCAATATCAATTTAATAATCTATTTAAAAAAATTAAATTGATTTAATAATCTTTGTTAATAAAGATTTAAATTGGTTTAATAAACTTCTTTTATAAATATTTAATTGGTAAATATTTATCTTTTAAAAGCTAATTAAATTGTTTTCTATTTATAATGTATATATAATTGTATATATTGTAAATAGAAAAGCTTTGGATTGAATTTAACAAATAAAACATAATTTTCAAATTCTAATATATTTTGGTAATTTGGGAATTATGATTAAATTTAATATAAAGATTTTCAATGATTAATCAAATAGTTAACTATATAGTTTTAAAATACTTAAGGTAAATGTATAATGGTTTAAATTATATTATAACTTAAGTTTTAAATTCAAATAAGATTTACAAAAAGGTTTGTTTTATTTCTTTAAAATTAGCTATATATATAACTAAGTATTTATAAACTAATTAATTAAGTTAAAAAGCTTTTATACATTTAAACTAAAAGGAAATTACTTATATGACATGTTTTAACACATTAAGTAACCAAATAACATGTGTTAAGTTAATAAACAAGGAATTTGACAAATGTTGTAATATTAGACAAGTGGCATTTTTAAATTTTGTTTTTCTTTTATTTTTATTAAAAATCATTTCAGCCTATATATAACTATTTGTTCTCTTCCCTTCATTCTTTTTTCTATCATCTTCTTTTTCAAAAGATAAAAGCAAATCTGAAATAAATTCTTCCACAAACTAGAAACCTGTACATTTTCAACATCCTCCTCAAACCAGAAATCAATTCAAAAGCCTGAACTAAATTCTTCAACCTATAATTCATTTCGAAAGAAAATGTAACCAAAGCCTGTAACTCATTTTTAAAGGAAGACTGCAAATCATTTTCAAAAGGAAACCAGTCTGCATTTTCTTCATCTGGAAATCAAGCCAACATACATGTAGTTTAAAATCAGTTTAAAGCTCCAGCAACTCAAGTTTTCAGCAAGCAATTCAAGTTTAAAGTTTTCAAATCAAAGCAAAGCATTTTCCAGTATTTAAAGTTCAAAAGTTATCAAAAGCTTTTCAAAATGGAGGCTCTGTTCTTTAAACTGGTGAGTAAACTTTTAATTTAAAAACAGTTTAAAATTCTGTGATTAAACTTGTTGCATGTGATGAAAGTTTGTAGAAATATAGTATAAAATGATTACTTGAATGTTTGGTTGTGAATATATGTATAAACATTTGATTTGTTTGAGATATGTCTGTGCATGTGTATATCTGCTCTGTTATTATACCCAGTCATAAGCTTACCCTTCAAAAATTCATATTATTTCATTTGATCGCTGTTAAACATTGATCATTGGAAAAGGAAAGGGCAGAAAATAATATAGATTCAACTTCTAAATATGGTTTCAAATATTAATATTTAGTAATTATTTCTAAATTAATAATTTACAGTAGAAAATCAAATGTTGGTAAAAATCAAAAGTCTGGAAAATATGTTTTGAGTTCAAAATTCAATTCATATTAGAAAATCATGAATTTTGATATACAAATATGAATTTTTAAGTTTGTGTTCATCAGAAAATTATGGGTTGATCGGATTGTGTACTTTTGTCGAATTCCGACAAACGAGGAAGGTAGAGTCGTTGGGATTTGGTATGGAGGTAAGGGGTAGTCTGGTGGTCATGGGAAAAATGGTCGCCAAAATTGTAGATGGTCGTGGCATCCCATCATAGGCGAAGTAGGGTTTTAGCGTTTATTTGGGTAGTACGTGAACTCGAGGTGATTCCGACATCGTTGGTGCATCAAAACTGATCGCGATAGGGGGAAATGATGCTGGGTTGCGAGACGAAGCTCGGGTGTGGTCGGCGTGGATTCTGGTGGTGGGGTTCGTCGTCGGCAAAGAATATCTGTCGAGATGTTGGGTTCCTGGAGTTGATCGTTTGGCTCAACTTCGATTCGCTGTCAGTTTCATCGAACTTGGAGGTCAGGTGAGTCGGGGAGATGATCGTCGACTTATGGGTGGCCTTGGCGAGGGTCGGAGGCGATCAGGTGGCGTGTGCACGTGCACGTGTGCACTGTGGTATCTGGTTTGTTCGTTAGTTTGGGGAAGAAGGATTTCTCGGGTTGTTCGCATGGGTTGCTCGGGGTTTTTGTTTGGGTGGCTCGGGGTTTTAGACTGTTAACTGGTTTTAAATTTGTGAAGTGAATTTTAGTTGCCAGATTGTAAATTTTTAAAGGGAAATCAAGTTCAGGTTTTAAAAAGCAAAAGCAAGTTTAATTAATCAAGTTTCCAAAAGGAATGTTAGTCAAGTTTAAAAGTATGTTAAATTGAATATGTTTTCAAAAATTTAAAATGTTTAAATTTGTTTGTTTTTAAAAGTAAATATAAACTAGATTAATTTTGTAATTGAATTCAAAAGTGTTTTCAAATAAAAGTACTAGATCAAGTTTTTAAGAAAAGAAATTTAAACAAGTTTCTAAGTAAGTTTCAAAGATAAAGGTTTAACAAAGTTTTTAAAATATATTTAAAGGAGATAAGTTTTAAAGGATATTTAATTAGAGTGTTTAATTAAGGTAAATGGTTTATCTTAATTAATTAAGGTCTTATTAAGTAATTAAAGTATAGTTATTTAATTAATTGAAGATAGCTAATTAATGTAATTAATTTAAGATAAGTACTTTGGTTTAATTAAGGATAATCACTTTGGAAATTGATTAAGTATAATTATTGAATGTAATTAATGAAAGAATAATTAGTTAATAAAAGAAATTAGAGGTTAATTAATAAAAGGTAAATTACTTTATGGAAGTAATTAATGAAAGGTAATTAAGAATTAATTACATAGATAATTAATTAATGTGATTAATTAAAGTTAATTAATAAATATGATTAATTAAGACTAATTAATTAATGTGATTAATTAATGGACTGTAAATACTTAGTAAAGTAATTAATGTAATTACTGGAAGTAATTAAGGGAAGATGATTTAAGGATGAAAGCAATTTGGATTAAATTACTTTGTAATTAATCAAGGGATTAATTAAGGAGTAATTAATTTATGTAATAAAGTAATTAAGGGAAGTTAATTACCGAATGAGATTAATCAAAGGTGATTAATAAATGTGACTAATTAAAGATTAATTATTAAATGTAATTAATTTAAATGGAGTAATTAACTAAAGAAGTAATTAAGGATTATTAATTAATATAATTAATGATATGATTAAGGGTTGATTAATTAAAACTGATTAATCAATAATAAGTAATTAAAAGTAATTAATTAATGTAATTAATTAAGGATTAATGTAATTATTTATAGTTAATTAGTTTATGAAGTAATTAAAGGTTAATTACTATAAATGGTTAAGAATAATTAATTTGTGAAATTAATTAAAGGCTAATTACTTGAATGTAATTAAAGAAAAATTAATCAAGGATGATTAATTGAAATGAATAATTAAAGGAGAATTAATTAATTGATTTATAATTAATTAATGGTTAAGTAAGCAGGATTTATAGAATAAAGTAATTAATTTAATTTATGCTAAATTAATTAGAGATGGTATAAATCATTACTTATGGATGGTTGAATAATATTGAATGCTTTGCATTGTTTAATATCTCTGATGAGATATGTGTTGATCTGTGATATGGATGTTTTGGTTGAATTGTGATGATAATGTAGATTATCTATTGTGATATTGTGAATTATCTATCTGTGTGTAAATAGATAATAGAATTGAATTATTTTAACTTAAAACAACTTGGCCTTAAAGGATACGTTTTGGATTTCGATGAGACCGGGATCGAGTTTCCAGATTTGGATATCCGAATACCACATCGATCCAAATTAACGATAGGTCGTGAATCTCAAGTGAAGATGAAGATTCAGAGTGCAAGGGTTATTGTCGTTAACTCTGAGGGTGATTCCAAAATGAGTGTAAGGAGATAATGCCTTCGGTTTCGTTCGAACCCGGAACGAACTTGTATGGATTGAATGCTTTCAGAACATCGTCAGGTGGACGATGAGCATTCTAAGTGATATGTTCTGATTAAAGGTAATCGTAGCCTCAAGCCTCATCAAACGGGAATGTCTAAAACAGGGGAGGTGCAGCAAGGCTTCGTGGGTAGCGCCCACTGAGAGTAAGGTCATCCCTGTCTAGATGTCCCTTTCTATTTCGGCTTAGTGGTGCGGTTGAATGATCACAACCGTGGGGTGATTTTATTCAAAATTATCCAGTAAGGGATGGTTCCGGCTTTGTGTTTCAGGGGATTGGGCGTGATCCTCGGTACGGTGATCTAGGCCACGTACTGTGACGGGCGGTACCCAGTAGCCCTGCCATTGTATGGAATCCAATCTCCAATAAGTGATCTCGGACTTGATTGTATACCTATGTATGCTGGAATTTAATGAATGTAACAATTTCGGCTATGTGAATATTTATTTGAGAATCTTAGACCCTATTATAATATAACTGGATTTCCTATCAATGTTTTGGTTAGCGTAAGGTAAAAACTTTTCCTTGTTTATGTGCGGGGAGTCTTACGTGATACCTTTGTTTTCAAAAGGTTTTGAAGTTAAGCAACTTTAACCCGTTTACTCACACCAGACCCATGTCTGACCCAAGTGTTTATTTTCTGTTTTATTAAACTCTTGGGTACTCAAATTTTTACGAGTAGCCAAGGGATTCAGGTTAGCTTTGACGAATCTATGGAGGAGATATGGAGCAGGAGGCTTCAGCATTCGTAGATATATAGTGTTCCGCTGTGTTTGTTTCTCTGAGTCTTTTGTTTGAGTTATATCTTGAGTTGTATAATAGACATAAATTTATAATTGTCTATTTTGTGTTGTATAAGCTATGTAACTCTGATTATGTAAAGACTATGTAATAGTTATGTGATATATTATATTTTATTCCATTTCCGCTGTGAGATTCTGATATTGTTTAGTTCTTTCTCTACCTTCTCTCTTTTCTATCCCTTTCTTTCTTATTAATGATGCGTCATTCTGTGGAATGAATGGCGGGTCGTTACAATAACTAATGTATTTAAAATAATATAAACTAGATGATGTGTGTGTGTGTGTGTGTTGTATAATCAAAATTCAACGATGAGGGTATGGAAGGTGTTTTAAAATAAATGTTATTATTGTATAAACCTAAGCATCCAAATTTTACAAAGAAATTTGTATATTAGATTTATTATATAAATTAATATATTTATAGAAGAAACCATATTAATTACGAAATTTACTCGCAGTCTAACCATAATGTTTGACAAGTGTAACTATGTATATGATCAAATATGATTTTATAAACTTATTAACCACTTTATTTTGTTTCTTTAAAATAATTCATCTTAACTTAAGTGTTAAAAGTCCAAACTTCCATTACTACGTTTATAAAATACTTAACTTACTAATTAAAATCTATATAAAAAAATTAAAATACTTATAAATATGTTAAAAACATTTTTAACTTACTTAAAAATATATCATAATAGAATATTATAAAAAAACAACAAAGATTGAAAAACTAGAAATAAACATGTTTTGTATTAAAAGCCCTTTTACTTTAAAATTTTATAATTAATTATTAAAAATGTATTTAAACATGAAATCAATTTTAAAACATTCAAGTATAATTTAAAAAATAACTCTAGAAAGGTTAGAGGAAAATCCTTGATTTAAGTATCATTTTTACCCAATTTAAAGTTTCAAACGAAAAAGACAGCATTTCCGGAATGCTATAAAGGTTTCTATTGCAAAATGTATTCAAAAACCTGTAACTGCAGCATTTATCAAGTGTTGCAAAACATCTCTGAAACACCTTACGATGTTTCAAAGCACAGAAATGCTATCTAAACAATTCGGGCAAAAAGTGTTACAGAAGTAGAGAAGCATTTCAGAAGTGCTATCTAAAGTTTTGAGTCTATTTTTAACATGATTTTGCACCAATTTTGCGACTAATTTTTGACACTTAAATAACTAATTTTTGATCCCATTTTTCTACAGTAGTTAGTATGCATAGATTACTTAAAAACCATAACGAAAAGTAATGAAAAACATAATAATTTAAAAAAAATGATACACTCTACTAAACCTTTTAGTTTTAAACACAAGTAGAGTTCTAAAATTCATTCATGATACTATTATATGTAATATAATGTGACATAATGCATTTTGTCACATTCACTATTTTATATTATAAGTGTATTACTGAATTACATGTGTACAGACACTTGGCATCATGCATGTATACAATGATTTTCCTAAATGACAAGTGTAATGACATTTGTCATTTTGTATGTGTGTTACTATTTATTTATATGACAAGTGTCATATGATGTGGCGCATTCTTATTGATAGAAGGAACCTATAAATAGAGCCTTATTCACATGTTCTAAATTCATTCAATTAACTTCATGAAGCCATAAAATTAATATCTCATCATAAAGTTAGTAAGAAATAAGAGTGAAAGAAGTAAAATCAACATTTTGAAAAGTTGAAATCACGGATGGTATTCTTTTCTATTTAGCATATTTGTGATAAATGATTAGTGAGATGTCATTAGAATGGAAACACTTTATTAAAGTCATTAGGGAAATGATATAACCAATCGCAAAGAGGCATGACTGTTTGTAAAAAAAAAGAAATTAAAGACCATAAATATTCAAATTTTGGCTCCAAAAAATATATTAGTTGTAACTTACTAAGTGTCCATTCATTCAAAAATAATAAAATAATTACAATTCGAATTTTGGCTCCAATTTTTTTTATAGAATCAAGTGCATCTATCTTATATTTATGTAAGAAATTTCATTATTAATTTATAATCTCTAGGATTTAAAACATACTATTATATTCAGTATTTTATGCCCTATTTTCAAAATATATAGTTAATATTGTAAAAGTTTTACAAAATCTAAAATTATTATTTTTCTTTGAAATCATTTTATAAACTTTTAATATATAATATTAATTATAATAAAAATATAATTTTTTAATAGATAAATAATTTAGGATATCCTATAGATGAAATCATAAGGCATTTTAAAAACTAAAGTTTCTTTTGAGCTTGAAAACTACCCATTAATTTTTTTGTAGAGGTAAAATTTATTTTCTACTTATTTAAACCGTTTTGGTTGTTTGGAACATAGAAGAATAACTAAAATGTCTTTCTACTTAAAGTAATATACAAAAGTTCCATTTCCTAATACCTTCAAAGATAATGTTTGACTCATTATCTTTGATGCGGTAATTATCGTTTTCAAACTTAATTTTAAAATCCTTATCATATAATTGACTAATACTAAGCAGGTTATGTTTTAGATTCCTAACTAGCAAAACATTAAAAATAGTATGAGTTTTAGAATTACTGACATTACCGATACCAATCACATATCCTTTAGAGTCGTCTTCAAAATTTACTAATCAACCATCTTTGTAAACTATATCTTTCAAAATCTACGGATTTCCAGTCATGTATCTTGAACATCCACTGTCCAATATCCATTTGTCCTTTTTGATCTGTAGAGTTTGATCATTACGTGTATGTTCATCAAAATCCATGTAACACATCTATTCCTATTCATACCTTTCAAAAGATCACGTAACTTTTTATAATGAACTAATGAAAATTTATGAGACAACATTATGATGATTTTGCAAATTATCTTTTCGAAAATAGTATTAAAATATTATCAAAAATTGCCATTGAAACTGTTCAAAAATCAAATTATGAATATTTTGAATACCAATGCTCTGATACAAAATGTGAATTAGCAGAATATAGATCTTAAGGCTAAATTACACTAGAGGGGGTTAATAGTGTTTAATTAATTATATGAATATTTTTCAAATTCTTTAAGGTTCTACTTGGAATGATGTAATAATTAACAATCACAGAAACAATTACATAATAAAAGTACGGATAAAAGTAAATGTAGTAAAATATAAAGGAAAGAACACACCATATTTTAAACTGGTTCAAAGTTACCCTACATCCAGTCCCATACAATTCCTTGTACGGATTTCTTTTCAACTAGTAAATGCAAATAAAATCTCGAATTCAAAGCTACGAGACACACCCTCCAGAATCCTGACCTCTGGGTAGAGCCACTTGATTTCCAGGCCACAAGCACACCCACTAGGTTTACGGGCTACTAAGCACACCCAATTGGTTTAAACACGCTATAATTACACCTACTTGGATTTTAGGGATACCAAGCACACCACAGAGTATAAATGTATGATTGTTAGAGTTTATAGACTCGGATCTTCGATCTTGATTACACTTGATCCTATAACTCTTGAATAGCACTTGACCTTGAGAGAGATGAGAGAAATCAGAGAGTATATGAAAGAGAATCAAACTAGTAATGACTGAATTTGATTCTAGTTGAATTTCGATAGAGTTTCGACAGAAATTGATTTAGAAATTAAGAGAGTGAAAAGAGGAGAGAGAAAATAAGAAAGTAGTTAATAAAAATTCGTTTGGAAGTCTTGCATATACAGGGAAACAACGGTCATGTCCGTTCGCGAAGAGATACGACGAAAAGACGTTACCTTTCAAAGTTTGAATTTAGAAATTTACGGCTCATATGTCTACATATAGGATTTGGATATGTCGACATATCCTTCACAAAATTTAAAAATACTTTATAAAAATTATTTTGAAAATCCGTTGCTTTGTAAAATAATTTGATACTTTGTAGAATCATTTAAATATAGTTTATACAAATTTTAATCAAAATATAACGTAATAAAACTTTATAAAATAATTTTGAAAGATTTAATAAGAATATTCAATATAATGTAAATAATATATATAAAATCAATATAGTTATAAATTATTAAAGTATAAACAAAAATTTAATATATAAACTTACAAATACTAAAATAATATCTTTATAAGTATAAGAGATTTGAAATCATTTTGGGAAATATTTTAAAAATAGGTTATTTGAAAAACAATTTAAAACAAAATTAGAAAAAATGAGAGAGATCAAGAAAGTGCTATCAAGGTTTTAACATTAATTCTATGAGTCTATAACTTATCTGAAATATCTTGAAATCTTAAACTCTTCAATATTCATGATTCTTCATTCTTGAACTCTTGAAATTTTATATCAGCATCTTGACATCGTATAGTCTTCTTATTCAATACCAGTCTAATACCCTGCACTATATACTATATATACCTTGATAAAACATTAGTATCTATATTTTGTGTAATGTCATATAGTTGTTATCATCAAACAATACCTAAGGTATTAACAGATATGGGATGTATATTTGTTATGGTTGGGATTTTTTCGGAACTAGCCGCGTAAAGGAGGTGCTATCGAAATTTTTCATAACTCTAGTCGTGTTTGAAAGAGAAGTTAATGAAAAGGTTGTTAGCCATAGCCGATTATTGAGGGGGTTAGTAGCGTAGCGTAGCCGGCTAACTTCTCTTTTGAATGGCTAGTTTGCACTTCGTTTTCCATTTCCTTGAAAACGCGTGTGTAAATTAGGCGTTTGGTTTAGATTTCGAGTATTCGCAGATGCTCGATTGGTAGGATGTGTCATGTTAGTAGACATGTGTATTTCCATGTGTGTTTTTGAGTATACTAGTGTCAAGGTGTGATGGTATATGACCTACTTGTTGTGGGTTATTTTATGTTGCTCGGGTATATACTAGTGAATGATTGTTTTGGATATGTTGGTATTCGGTTGTTATAGCACATGGGTAGAGTTACAGTTTTCCCTGGAATTTCAAGGACGAAATTCTTTTTAAGGGGGAAAGAATGTAACAACCCACATTTTTATGCACCAAAATATTCAAATAATTGATTGATTTAAATATTAAATTGCTAATTTAATTGATGGGCTGAAAACTCAACTTTCACAAATGGGTGAATTAAGACTTGAACCACTTCCATTGAGTCCGGATCGTCTAAGCGATTGAGAATGAGTATAAGCATCGATATATTTTGACCGACGAAATTTGTTAGCTAGTAGCCTACATTTGATTCGTAGATCGATCCAAAAGGCTAACTTTTGTTTACGATGGAATTAGGTCCTGAAACATTTTCCATTAAGTTCAGAGTAATGGTATTTGGTTATAAACGATAGTGAGGTATCGTTGTTGGAGTTGTAGAATTTTCAATAGGTATTTGTACTCATATTATTCGATATGTGAGGAACTATCATTCCAGGGCACTGTCTCGGATTTTGACGAAACCAGTACCATCAGGACTGGAATAAAATAGTGATGTACGACGAGTTTCGTAGCGACTTGACGTGATGTGCTGATTCATTTGAGAAATCGAATAATTTTTTTTAAATATGTATGTATATCCCCACACTTGGATATTTTCCCCCACCCCCTTTTCTCTCTCTATTCACTTTATCAAATGTCTGCACCTTTACAAACGAGAATAAAGTCACCTTCAAAAATCAAGAACTAGAGTTTTAAGCCCTAAAAATCGACGTGGTTGGATCCGTTAGACTTGTAGCAATGAGGACTTCACATCGATGGTTTCTTTATTGGGTGCGATATGGATTGGGGTTGATCGACTTTTGATAGCGACGATGGGGTTAGCTTTCGACATCGAACAAGTAAGCGTTATGCGAAACGTAGGGCATGGTTGCCTACCTCTTGGCGACACACTTCTTTCCACCTCATTGCTTTGGAGTCCGACGGTTTTGGGTAGATTGCATCGTTTCACGATTGTGATTAGGGGGAGCAGGTTGCTTTTTTATTGAGAGGGTCGGGCTTCATAACTTTAGGTCTATTACGAAGAGCTTGAGTAGACCGACGCGTGGGAACTGATGGTTCATCGAATAATCGAGTGTAGGTGGGGAAATCATTATGTGATGATCAGTCAAAGTGGGTGCGTGCACAGCCGTTGTGCACAGGGATCAGCGTTTGGGAAGAAAGGTTAAGAGGTGATTAGTTGATTAATTAAGTAACTATGTTATTTTATTATCTAAATTAATCTCGATCCGTATTTAATTCGTATTTATTACATATGAGGTCCATTCGAGGCGCGATCTGCGCCGTTGCACTCATAGTGAGATAATCTATGTCATGGTAAAGGTTTGGACTGGATTTGGACATTTGAAAATTTATGGTTCAGGTGAGCAGAATTATAACTCTGAAATTATTTCTCTGTATAAATACCCATAATTTTATATATTGAAAATGTTACCCAGTAGTGGTAGAAAATATAATACATATATGAAATTGTTTCCCCAATTAGATTGGATTTGTTTGAGTAAATATCTGGGATAATAGGTTAATACTCAAAATATTTATATTGTGTTCTATTCGTGTCGAATAGAGATAGATAGTGATTATAAATAAATTAAACCCAAATTTGGAGTTATATTAGCGATAGAAATATCATTACAAATTCTATTGCTAATATTCGGGATAACTGATTAATATCCCTTATATTTATGTATTGAATTATATATGTAGCTAATAGAATTAGATGAAGTTGTTATTAATTTATAGCTTGATTATAAATTAATTAGAACTCTAATTAGGAGTTATATTAGTGATAGAAATATTATTATATATTTTATCACTAGTCAGAAGTTAGAAATTACAAAAGAAGTAATTTATTATTTAATAGGGTTTGATAAAGTGTAAAATCCACAATATTGCTATAATGGGATTTATTACATTTAGACCTTAAGAAATGATTTTAAATGTATGTGTATACATATATAGAAATTATATACATGAGCTATATTACATTTTGAGGCCTTATTAATAGCTAAACTTAATTTTAATAGAATAATTCAGTGAAATTCAGCTATAAAATGATTGGTTGGCAAGAGCATTATTTTATAAAATAAGTTTGGGACTTCTATAAAATAATACGAAGAATATGTGATTTGAGTAAATAAATAAATAATCTGACAGTTGAATTAAGTTCTCAAGTAAGATGAATTTGGTTGAATTGGATGTTAGGATTTATAGGAAGTCCTTAATGTTTTGAACGGGCTGATTAGTTTATCTAATTGTATAGTATGGATTTTATCAACCAATTAAATTAGTTGAATGAGTAAAGCTATGTGAAAGAATGTGTATACATTTATACATAGTCTGTGTATACTCAATGTAAGCTCACAGAAAGATATTTAGTAGAGTTTGATATTCAAGAAATATATTTAGACGAGTTAAATAAATTAAAAGAGAAGAATGTCATATATTGTGGTCTAGTTGTCGGTGATCGGGTACTGAGTTACGGTGGCAAGACGGTGTGATAGATATAGTCGAGACGATGATTAAAACGAGGTGGAACTGGTGTGATGTTTTCACTTGATGTGAACAAAACGTTATTCGCGAGATGTCATAATAGTATGACTTATTACGCGAGACCAGAGTTATGTTAACTCTAGTTGTTCGATACGTATGTTTAAGAGACGATACATTCTATACGGCTTCGGTGGATTGACTTGAGCTACTGAGAGCACGTTATACGGGATACGCCCGTTATCTATATAGTATGGACATGTAGTGGTTACGTAGATAATCCATTATACCATGGGAGAACCACACGACTTGCATACGAGATTTCAGAGTATGTTCGGAGAGAGATGGAGACGACTATCTAAAATAGATCATATATCACCCATGTTTGTAGTAGAGATGAAGGTGAGATCTGTTTGCGCCAAAATTGGTCACAAACCCCAGAAGTAGTGAAAGCGCCAGTATTTACACACAAATCCTCAATATCTTAACACAGATCTCAGATCCAGATAATGTAGAGAATAAAAATGAAGAAATAACCAAATTAAAATGAAAGAAAATGGGAAAAGACACGAGATTTATAGTGGGTCGGCTATCTCCGGTCTACATCCACTTTGAATTGATCCTTTTATTCCTTTTATATTGAGATTACAGTTACAAGCCTTTGAAATCAGTAAACAAAATGGCAGAGTTTCGCCTAGAAAAGCAGAAGAAGATCCCTTTTTAGTTGCCATAGAGCTGCTATTTATAGGTGCAGATCTGAAAATATCCACCCCAAAACCTGAATACCTCTTCTCATGCGTAGGTGGGCCCACCAGATCGATCTGGAGTCGTTTGGGATCGATACTGATCGATCCAAGTATAATTCGTATCGATTCAAAAATAGTCCAATGAAGCTGAGATCGATCATGTACGTTCTTGAGTGAATAAGCAAGCTCCTGTGAAAATTCATAGCATTTGGACTTGTAGAATGAGAGTTATGATCGATCCAAGTTTGTATTTCTTAATGTAGGCTGGTAGCTTCGTATCCATCAATGCTTCGTATCCATCACATTCCATTGCCTCGTGTCCATCATTTCGTATCGATCCCTAAACGCTCGCTGCCCTTCATATCCATCCCATTTTCGTATCGATCCCAAGTGTCCATGCTATTAGTATCGATCCCCAGCTTCGCATTCCATCTCGATCGCTTCGTATCGATTGATACGAACACGATCGATGCGAAGTGTGCCTCCATATCCAACAACTGCCGCCCTTCGTGTCCATCTCCCACTCTCTTCTTTGTATCGATCCCTAACTTGGATCGATACGTACTGTGATTGATCTGGAGCAAAGTGCATTTTCCATATCCATACCCATGCTGATTGATATGAAAGCATCGATCCGAAGTAAATAGCCGAGCCCATGTTGATCGATACGAACCATATCACTACGAATTGATTTTGTATGAATATCGATCCATCCATATTTGAGGATACGAACTTCGTTTGACCTGAAATTTGAAATGCAACCTTTCCTAGCCTTATTCATCATTCTCAATCGATCCCAACTTGATTGGAGCTTAGTCCAATTTTGACGGTATCGATCATAGCCTCATTTCCAATCGATCTCTAATCTTGATATTCATCCTTTTTAACCGGTTTGTTGATATTTCGGCCTTGACCAAAAGGTGGGGTAACAAGATCTATACATGTCTATTCATTGTGATGCGACTCGGAGTCCATGGAATATTTGGATACCGACTTATTCTAGTTTATTCTCCAATGGATTGTCAATGGATGGATGATAAGTAATATATCGTAGAGTAGACGATTAGTAATATATCGTATAGTAGACGATTAGTAATATGTCGCATAATTGACGATTAGTAATATACCGTATAGTAGGCGATAGATACTATAATATATAATAGACGATTTACAGTATCTTGTGTTATATATAGTTTAAGGAATAGTGGGTGGTACGGTTCTTTTGTGGAGTTTCGTATACTTGTGTAAATTTCTTGACATTAGGGGTAAACCTAGATTAGGATTCCTATAGCACCACTAGTCTCGAGTGAGTAGTTTTGACCTTACACTCATACAATAGGATGTGCCTCACATTTCACTATTGTGCATGCCATTTTCTAGGCACAACATTATATTTTTGATGGACTGATTTAAGGATATGGAAGAAAGAAAGGTAAGGTATAATTCCCTATCGTTTAGGAAGAGTTTACGTTACCTGTTTATAGGTAGTCCGGATTTCCCCTGAGCCACATTTGTGGAGAGGGCCGGCTGTGATTTAACTGTCTCGGTTTATTTGTATATAGTTTTAATATACAGCGTCCTAAAATAGTTCCCCTTACACTAGACTTTATGTTTGACCCATGTTTTGTCTTTGTATGCTTATTTCATGACAACTCTCGAGTACTCAATTGAGTGGTTCAAGAGTCCGGTGCTCTTGACTATACGCTTATAGGATGTAACTGGGCATTTTGGAGGCATAGCATCGAGATTTTGAGATATATATATTAGATACATTTGTAGTACATAGCAGACTTATTTATTATATATGAGACTGTTGTATCAAATATTCATTCAGAACCCCCATTCTATTGGGAGTTGATATATTCTGATTTTCTGTATTGATATTTATTTATTAGTCACTTCCGCTACTGTGGTCTCTTTTATATTATCATCTTATTCTGCTCATGTATATTCAGTATATTATATGTTGTCATTTCACTGTGATATCTTATCGATGTCTTGGTTTAGTGTTTTGTTTTAATTTTACCCAAACGGACGGTCTTTTGTGGTATTTAGGAGTCAGACGTTGTCATCCGACGTTGAATCAAGGTATTACAAAGGGTGGGTCATCACAAGTATTACTTACCATATGCAGAGAAGTGGGTAGACCGAAAGGTCATCCGAGTGCTTGAAAATTTGTTGCAAGCATGTGCATTTGGCTTTGGTGGATATTGGGAAGATCATTTGCGCTTAGTGGAATTTTAGTACAACTAGTGTAACTAGTCTAATATTGGAATGGCACCTTTCGAGGCATTGCATGGAAGGCCTTGTAAGTCATCGGTATTTTGGTGCGAGGCGGGAGATAGGCTTGTTCTGATGCCGGATCTTGTAAGAGACGCTTCAAAGAAGGTTGAGTTGATTTGGCATAGGATGAAAGATGCTTAATAAAGGAAGAATGGTCATGAAAATAAAAAGTAGACGAATTTTGAATTTGATCAAGCAGATCATGTATTTTTCACTACAAGAAAATTCATTTCTAGCAGCATTAAATGGCAGCATTTTATACAAAATGTTGTTTATGATATCTCAAATTATATTAAATTTAACTAAAACGCTGCTTCTTACAAAAATACATCGCCTGCGTGCTTTTTTACGCCCATGCCCTCTTCCACTTCCCCCCTTTTCTTTTTCCCTCCCGAATTTCTTTTCCCTCTTACTTCCACTTTTTCCCCAATTTCTTTTCCCTCTCAAATACCTATCACTTTCCCCAAAACCAGCGATGGCGATCCCTTTTTCTTTTCTCATCGCTTCTCCTCTTTTCCTCTACATACGAACACCGCATCCTCTCAACAACTTCACTTTTTTGATTTACTATACCACTTGAGGAGTTTTTTGTTGTAGGAGCTTCAAGGAGTTTTTCGTGCTCAAGAGCTTTCCAGCTTTCAGAAGTCTCCTTGACCCTAGAAGCCTTCAAAATTTCAACAGTCTTTCAGTTATCCAAGAAACTCAAAGTCGCCCTGCCGCTTCAGACTTCTAGCTTTCAAAGGCGTTCAGGCTTCCTTGGCGTTCAAGGTCATTTAGTGTTCTAGAACGCCCAACTTTTCAAGATGCCATCTCCATTTAGGTATAATTTGTATGTGTCCAACTATATTTAGGTCGTGTCTATTCAAGATGTATATTTCTTATAAGGTCCTCCATTTGTCTAAGATAGGCCACTACTCCACGAACTTGATAGCCGTCCCATTCTGAAGTTCAACTTTCATGACAATTAATCTATCAAATTTTACTCAACAACTTTAGTCATTTTAGCTGTTATTTTATCTATTGCACCAACATGACAATTTGTAATGAAAATAAGTCTTGCACATTTATGTTGAATTTTACACTTACTAAAAATTCATTTGGATATAGACAGGTCGGAATTTGACTATAAATTTAACTGAAATTAAGACATGACAAATAAAAATAGGATAAGAAGAAAAAGTTGAATTTGGTGATTAGGTGGAGAATGAGATTATAAATTGCAATAAAAATATGTTGATCGAAAAAGTTCCCATCTCATCCTATTGTGATAACAATACTATATATATATATATATATATATATATATATATTAAGAAAAACTTGATGTTCCTTTGATAATTTATAAAATTGATTGAGGTTCTTTAAACAATGGCCACTTGGATTTATTAGTTCACAGTTTGCACCAAAGTTCAAATTTTAAAGGGAAAAAATAGGCCACAATATTTTTTCCCTGCTTATGTCACTAATTAACTTGATTGTTGATTGGTTAGCAATCAGTAGAAAAGTTTATCTCAGACTGTATATTTTTATTATCCTAATAACTGATTATTAAATTGTAGATATACCAAACACTGTTAGTGTGTTATGAAAAAGAAAAGAAGGAGCCCTTTCATGGCTTTACTCGAATCTTAATACTTGTGCTAATTACAATACTTTTCTGTTTTAGACATATAATGTATTTTTCAGGCTTATCTTTTAAGTAACTTCCATAGATTAGTTCCATGTTCATAACAATAAATTTGATGTGAACAATATCAGATTTATCAATTTCATATTTGTTGCGGTATGACTAAATAAACAGAAGCATCTGATCAGTCTAAAACTCGAATAATGGAAGCTTTCGAACATCAAATTTAGAATGTAACAAACCTACCAAGTAATATTAGTTTGACTATAGGCTCCTCATTTTGTAATAAATATATATGTATTATATCACTATTGGTTTTGTTTTGCTCCCTTAAAATGTCCAGCTTTCTTTATGCGTGCAAAAAGTTCAACGAAGTAAGAAAGACTATAATTGTCAAAGTCAAAGTGGATGAATTAAAAAGTGAGAAAACTAATAGAAGTTCAATTTCCAAATAATTTTGGAGAAGATGGAAGGAGTAGGAGCTGTGCATGAACATGAAATCTGTTATTCACTACCGACATGCAGCTAAAGATGGAATCCTAATTTTATTAATTGATTAGCTGAAGAGAGGAGGAGGAGGAGAGTTAAGTGTAAATAAGATAAATGTTTAGGGCTTTCAACTTTGGAGTCAAATACAATCAAATGTTTAATGCTAATGTGGAAAAATTAAAATAGATTTACTCATGGAGAGGAAGAGTCTGGATGGAAGTGGATAAATTGAAATTGAAGAAATAGTTTTCTAGTGGCGAGAGAGACTCCATCACAATGATGTGTAATTATGTGAAGGTTAGATGATTACTTCTTCAAAACAGAAAATTATAAATTAGATAAATTATTATAAACTCTAGAAAAGTAAAGAAATGGAGAGTTATAGAAAAAATAGATTGTATTCCTTTATAGTTTGACATGTCAACAAAGAGAAATTTCACTAGATGCAGCTTTTAATTAGATATATTAGATATTTTATTTTTGAATAAAGTAAAAGAAGCAGTTGGAATCTGAAATTTTCCTATAAAATTTGACTTTTTCTTTTTTACTCTTGCAAAGCATTCTTTTTAAAGTTTCCAAAAAGGCCACAATCAAGTGTCTTACGCATAATTTCCTTGTCACCATTATGACATAAGATCATAAGGTTTGAGATAAATATTGTTGGCTAACGTGAAGTCTCCTGTAGTAAACGTGAAAATCGCATGAAAAATAGTTAACCCATACCTAGATTGAGCCATTCCATAGTGGCAGTAAATCAGTAGTACTCTGGTTGTCATAATATCGAGTATTGTTTGTGATTATGACAATTAAGTGCCTTAGGTGTTTCTCAACTCTATTTTTTGGACATGTATGACATTCTTATGTTATACGGTTAACAATCTTATGACGTTGTACTGCATCTGCTATTAAGCTTTTCTGAATATGACACAAAGAATAGAGAGTGCTATATAATATACTAGTAAATGGATCTTCCATTTAAATAAATCCCAATCCCTTATACTTCGCTTTAAAATGCTAGTAGATTCTCTTATCAAATTGTCACTTGAATTTCACCATTTTCATGTATTCTATCATTTAGCCAACCTCATTTCTATCTATAATACTGAAATTTATAGTGTTGAAGAAGTTGTAGTAAGTGGTTTGTTAATGTTAGAGAACTTAAAATTGACTAGATGTAGTGTTTTTGGTGCCTGTAAGAGTAATATAATGGTTTGTTTAATATGGAGATTCAAACAATGAGATGGGTGCATTTTGAGAAGAAGCATTTTGTTGGGTAGTACTAGTTGAACCGATTATTCTTAAACATGTACTGCAATATAAAATGTTCTTTAGCTTAAAAATAATAATTATATCATGTCGCTGCCATGGTGGAATCTGCAGAATTAAGAACAGGTTGACTGTACACACTATCAAACTTAGGTTCAATCAGATCCTCATCACCCATCATTCCCAACCTCACAAGGCTCCTGGTAGCAAGAATGGCCTGCGTGTTCATATCATGCATTGCTCTATCCTCCGATCCTTTTACCGCTTCTAGAGCCCTCCTCTTCAGTTCCCCTCCACTTCCAGGTCCCTGATCTAGCGAACAGTGCCCTACAATCCATGTTGTGTTTAAAGATTTGAAATACAGCAATCAATGGCTTTATGTCCTAATCATAAATACTTTCCGCAATTGTTAGGGGTATTTTTAATAGGTTGTATTAACCCATTTCCCATGCTATGTTTAGAATTTTTTTGAAATCGGTGGTTAGAGATATCAGTTTCACCACAAAAACAAGCTAGACTATGATGAAATGATTTAATAGTAAGTACATCCATTTGAGAGGTTTACCTAATCTGTGAGTGAAGTGCCTTAGAAATTATTTGTGTTAGAAATGCACTGGAAATACTAGCAGGGAGACCCATATTGGAATAATGGTACAATCTACTTCAGGGTCAATGTTTGGAGTTCAAATTAAAAAATTTATTGGGTGACACAGAACTGTCCAATTTTCCCTTAGCCAGAGTCTCATAAAATATTCTTCACAATATAGCATCAATAGAAAATGCTTTTCATCTATCAGACCAATGTGGGTTTCGACCTTTAGTTTTAATTTGTCAAAAATCTTCCGTATTACTTCAATTGTTGGTCTATTTTTCGTAAATTTACTAATAGGACCAAATTTAAGAAGTTGCATAAAATTTTGATTTCTTCACTATTAAATTCAATTGAGGCCTCTCCTTCATGAAAAGTTAGGTCCTTTGGAATGATAGAGTTAGAGCAGCTCTTGAGATAACTATAGTAAAGCTTTTGACAACTTCTTCTGTTAAGTCAGAGCATGTTTGAGTTAATGCATTTGATTAGTGCTGACTGGCCATGTGGTTGAAGTGGGTAAAGAGGGTAAGTGGTTTACA
The DNA here is from genome assembly GCA_030737815.1 of Allium fistulosum. NCBI lineage: Eukaryota > Viridiplantae > Streptophyta > Magnoliopsida > Asparagales > Amaryllidaceae > Allium > Allium fistulosum. The sequence continues at coordinate 77,657,295 of CM060903.1, forward strand.
TTTTTGTTAGGAGCTAGGTTTGGGGTATTTTTAACATAGTAAAAGTAGATCTAAGGGCTTAAGTGCAAACTTTAGGTGGATTCACTAGAGGTGGCATACAAGTCATAGTATCTTCATGTATTCTGTCATAGTGACTAAACCATTGCATGAAGGCTTCACCTCAACGGCCATATTTTCTAAATATAGTAAAAAAACTACATGTTCTTATTTTTGACGTTGTTATAAGAAAAGTCTCTGTAGGAATGAATGTTTAAGTTAAGTCCTTAAAAAAATTAGAAAACGCGAGGTAGTTTGTACTTTTCTGAATACAAGTTGACTTGCCGTTTCCGAAAAAAGAAAACAAGAAATTTATAAAATTCAATAGTGATGAGAAACTTTATTTGTTTGCTAAAATTATGCTTAGATAAAAATTATTACTATTTATGGGAAAAGGAATTCAATTTTTCAATTTTTGAAAAACTTTTTGAAAAGCACAAGCTAATCTGGAAAGTGCAAGCTGGTTTGCGTTTTCTAATTTAAAAAAATAGGGATCTGGTTTACATATTCATTACTGCGTAGACTTTTTTATGACATACAAACCTAATGAGTAAAGTCTCTTCTAAATAATGTGGGCTGCCACCTTGGTCCAGTGCAATAGATTGTTGACATGTTATCGCATTTGTTTCTGTTGGCAAAGTTTTGATTATTGATCAACTATTATCAACTGCGCGCTTCTAATTATATATCTAAGTATGGTAGATGCTGCCGGTATTTAAGAAATTGATGGGCCTTTTGACTTGCATCCTTAGAAGTACTAGGTGTTTCTAGTTTTTGTTGTGTAACACACAATTCTCATTTCAATTTTCTTGAAATTTCTTATCACCTATCGGTAGATGCAATTCTAATAAGTCATTATTTTTGGTTGCAGGACTGATGACCTGCTTAGGCCATTTTCCCAGTTTGGTCCTTTAAAGAATGTTTACATACCACGTGATTACTACACAGGGTAATTTATTATTCCAAATGCTGTTTAATTTCTAGCACTATTTTTCAATGCACACATGTAACCATACATGCCACATTCCTACACAGATGCAAGCTTTACTTGTTTTGCACGTCCAGTATTTAAATAAACATACAAACTTAGAAAGTTTGGCATGTATAGCTTTAATTGAAATATCTTCATTTTTCTAATGCATAGACCATTTTGTTTTAATAACACGTGGTTGCTTGAGGTTTGAACTTAGAAAATCGGAACACGATTTTTTGAATAAATGGTTATGTTAATGGAAAATGCATGTTTTGGAACTTATCATTGGCATTTGGGTGAAGATTGTAGAATTCACTTTAAATATTGATTCTCTTTCATTATGAATTTAGTTTTGAATTGTACCACATTAAATGAGTTGGTACTGTTATAGCACAGAAAGAACTAAACGAAAATCTCCATTTGAATATGAAATAGATGATGATGAGGTTTAATTATACAAGGAGTACCTTGACACTGTTTTCTTTGCCTTTTTTTTACTCCAAACACTTTTAGAAGGATCACCTTAGGGTGAATTCGAAATTCAGGGCATAGTGGGAGTAACATATTCCCTTTATTTTGTCAAGATCACACACACTCTTACTCATGTGTATGGCGTGTTTGTGTGTGTATGTATGTATACATTACATGTATGTACAAATATTATGTGGATACACCTAAAAATAAATGGATATATATAATTATATAGTTATGAGAATGCACTTTCTCAATTGATGATAAGATATAATGTGCTAATGTGCAGCACTATTTTTCTTAAATTCTTGGAAAATAAGTTCCTTATTATAAAATGTGATTGTACAACTACGAATAAGGTGAACTTGAAATTGCAGCAAAATTGCGATATGTACTGATGCTTCACTTTAATAGCATCATGTAACTATCGAGGTAAAAGGGTGCATGTGAATGGACTATTAAATGTGTGCTTCTTTTGTTATTCATTTTTATGCTATTAAATGTGTGCTACACCATGTTCCTCTCTTCGTAGAATTATTTTGTACTTCTTGTTCAATGAATGTCTTTCAGCATCATTGTTTGGGTTTAACAGTGAAAATAAAGTCTGAAGATGTATCTATTGTAAAAGATTACTGAAATTGACTGAAGGGGAAGTGAAGAATTTAACTTGTATGTGTCTCTTGAAGTTATTCAAGAATTGAAGAATTGCACTTGTGTATGTCTCTTGAAGTTAAGTATCGAAGAAATTGAAGTTAACAATATATGAGAATGTAAGGTCAGCAATCTGGTAGCAAGTAAATAAAAAAATTTATCGTTGACAATTTTTTCCCTCCTGCAGAGAATCAGATGTAGCTTGCTCTTCCAACCCCATGGGATGTTAGTCCGCTGCTAATCATTTTGTAACTGCTAATCGTAAATAATCGTTTTGTAACGAAGTACACATGTCTATTTCAGAGAATAGTGAGGATTTGGTTTTGTTCAGTATATTGGTCCAGAAGATGCAGCAGATGCCAAGCATGAAATGGATAGAAGGGTTTTCCTTGGCAGAGAATTGACTGTTGTATTTGCTGAAGAGAATAGAAAGAACCCTTCTGAGATGAGAGCTAGAGAGAGGCTCAGGTCTGTTTTCTACAATTCAATGATTCTTTACAAATTAAATCGTTAAGAAGAGTTGTTTTACCGACGATGTGATTGTGAAAAGCATTGGCTAACGTGCTTGATAATGCGACCGCAGGAGTCTATAATAATAATAAATTTTATGAAAAATTAACTAAGTATAATAATAATAATAAATAATTTTATATAAATTTACTAAGATTTATAACAATAAGTTAATTAAGATTTATAATAATAAGAATAATTAAACGAGTCTATAATAATAATAATAATACATTAACTAATTTATAAAAATCAACTAAGTTTTATAAAAATTCAATAAGGTTATAAAAATCCGATAAGTTTATAAAAATTAACTAAATATTATAAAAATATAACTAAATAATAATAATAATTTTTTTGAAAAATTAACTAAATCTAATAACAATAATATTAATAAATAATTTTATAAAAATTAACTAAAATTAATAATAATAATAATAAGTTAATTAAGATTTATAATAATAATAAGAAATTTTAAATGAGTCTATAATAATAATAATATAATAATAATATTATTAATTGTAATAATAAATTAACTAATTTATAAAAGTTAATTAATTTTTATAAAAATTCAATAAGTTTACAAAAGTTAACCAAGTGCTAATAAAATTTCAAAAGAACATAAGTAATTGGTTAGGAACAGAACATTAAAATGAACATAATAGAAAGAAAAAGAAAATAATAACTGTCCTTTCCTATATACTTTTTTCAAACAATGAATTGGTATGACATCTTTAATCACGGTGGAAGAATTAATATAGCTTAGGCTTGTTTGGGTCTGATTTCTTCTCTTCCTTCTGTTTCTTCTTGTTCTCCTTCGTTTTCTATATCAGAATATTTATTATTAAATTGCTCACATCAAACGAAAATTAGGTAGTAAATGTGGTTTATTTTGAAAGTACCTTGATGATGTCCTTAGCTTTCTCTTTCTTTTTAAGTAACTGAAGAGCTTCCTGTTTCAAATATTTTCCCTGTTCCATGTCTTCCTTCTTATGAGTGGCAGCTTCATGTTGTTTTTGGAACCAAAATTAACTCAATTTTGCAAACCAGAAGACTACTATTTATACATAAAACATTTTTAAGTATATGGTTATTACTTGAAGTTTATTTTGCTTGTAGACCTCCATTTTGTCGTTGTATTCTTCCTGCAGTAGCTTTGCATTCTGAAATGCCATCAGCATATGATGATATTCGGTAAAGGATGCTCCATTCAAACTATGTTTATGTACAAATTTAGTAAGAGATCCAAGTAAGAAACCTGTTCATAAGGAGCTTTCTCTTCATCAGTCATGTTCTTCCACTCTTCACCAGCAATCTTAGATATCTGTTCACATTCAAACAAATAAACTTATAACTCCAACACTAAATAATTGTATCAACTTCTATTTTTTAAGAATCAAAACTACATTTTACCTCAACGATACTCTTTTTTTCTTCAAGTAATTCTGACCTGCGCTTATTCACAAACAACAAAAATGCTGACATGGGTTTCTTTGGTTTTATAAGATCCTTCTCTTTCCTACATCCATGCACAAACAAACCAATTACAAAGGCATAAAAAGGAAACGAACTTCAAATAACTATGATAAAAAGGTATGATCATTCTACGTTGAATATGTATAAAGTATCAGATTTAATGGTGAACGGTGAATTGAAATGGTGAACTGCAATGTTTGTAATGGTTGAAATGTGCAATGTAAACAAAGAAATGCACATTTTTTTGGAGATTTGGAACCCTTTTGTGAATGAAATGAAACTGTAATGCAAACTAAAGTGATATGCAACTGTAACAGTAAATGAAAATAGAAACAAGAATTGTGGCAGAGAATGAAAGCAGTGAATGAAAATTAGATGCAGCAGTGAATAAAATAAGTGAAAACAGAAAACAAATGAAATGCATAAGAACTGAGACTAAATGAATTGAGAAAATGTAACAGAATGAAATGCACATTTGACTTTTGTTTTTTTTTTGTATTGTTTCTTTTTTTAGTGAAAAGTATCATGGATTGTCAAATTGACATGGTACAGTATATTTATTTTAATATATAGATATAAAACCGATATACATGTGTGTTGATTTGTCATACATTGTTGCTTCTTTTATCTGTACCAGTTAATGAGATCAAAGGCTTTATATGTGTATACAAGTGGAAAGCCCTTGTGTTGCATGAGGTTTATGAATTGGTTGTTGGATTATGTTTAGTAAATATTTGGATTATACTTTTTAGATTGATTGCATGTGTTAAACTTTGATGAACTCTGTTGAAATAGTATGAGTATGCAGGTCGTTATTGTTTGAGTAACCATTCTTGTTATGTGTGTTGAATGACCATTTCCAAGCACTATATGACATTCTTCCACCGTTTATCTCTAACTGTTTTTTTTCTTGTAGGAATACTGGACTTTTGAAGGAGAAGAACTTGGACTTTCCTTGATTTATATTATGCTCTTTTAACAAACTTTTTTTTGTAAGATTTTATGTCACTAACATTTGAGTTAAAACACGGTTTTTATAATTTTGTATATGACTAAATCTTATAGTTAATGAAATTGATGTAGCTTTGATTATGTTTAATCTTTATAGTTGTTTATTATATCACAGTATATCCTTATTGTGTTATAAATTGAGTAGTTTGTTATTGAATTCATCAGCTATAACTGATTTAAAACTACTGCAGTAAATGAAAAAAATAAAGCAAAACTTTGATATACCGCAGTGTTTTTAAACTGCTGCAAAATAAAATAGCAAAATGATGCAAAACAGAAAAAACGCTGCATTATATATTACTGCAGCGTTTTATAAATGATGTTATATTAACGACATGTTGAAGCATGTTTTTTGACTACGTCTTCAAAATGCTGCTAAATTAATTCGCAATATTTAGAAAACGCTGCACAAACACCTTTTCGTAGCGTTTTTTAAAAGCTTCATAGTCCATTTTTTAGCAACCTTTCAGAAACGCTGTGGCATCTTCGTTTTTAGCAATTTTTCAAAAATGCTGCGGTATATTAGTGCTCTTTTGCAGCAGGACATATTACAACGTTCTTCGAAATGCTGCGGATGATAATGACATCAATTCTATAACGCTGCAAAAGTCCATTTTGTTGTAGCGTGTTAGAGTATCGCCGATGAGGGACACTATAAGGTCTAAAATGCCCAGGAAGTTAGCGCCAAAGTATGTTGTCCCATTTTTGATACTTGAAATAATCAGGAAGGTAGCTTCTAGAGTTGAGTTACCGAGTGCCTTTGCTGGGTCCTATAATGTGTTTCATGTATCACATTTAAGAAATTGTGTCGAGACCCTAAAGATGTAGTAGTTTCGAGAGCTATAGAAGATTTGGTTGTTGAACTGAATATGACCCGCGTAAGGAAGCCTGATCAAAGAGTAGACCATAATGTCAAGGAGCTTCAGAATAAGACGCTGAAGCCTGTGCAAGTCCAATGGAGTAAGGACCAAGATGATTGTACTTGGAAAACAGAGGATAAAGTCAAGAAGATTTATCCTGAGTTGTTTGGTCATATTAGCATGTATATATGTGATATGTTGTTGGTTTGTACATTGGATTGATACACATTCAAAAAGAACATGTGTGTCTATGCCTTCAAAAACCAGATAGGAAAATAGAACTGCTAATGTTTAACCAGAATTTCAAGGACGGAATTCTCATAAAGGGAAGCTTGTAACACCTCATAAATTAATAAATAATTAATTATGAGAATAAAGATTTAAGTGGTTAAATTATGAAATTTAATAATGAGGTATGATATGTATTTGAGGTGTACATTAACCTATCATGATTATCACTTAATGAAACTTAGCTAAGATGAATTAAATGTGAAAGAGGCGAGTTGGACCAAAATCCCATGAAGAGGATATTAATGCCTTTTCAAATTATTTCATCACCCTCTTCTCTTTCATTCTATAATCAAAATTAAATAAAAGCTTGAAGCATTTGATGGTGGTAGGGGCCTAAGAAGAAAAAGCAGAAAAGAAGAAGATCAAGCTAAGGAAACTAGAAACATCATTCAACTAAGAAATTTAAGTGAGCAGTATATTCTCTAATCACATTTCTTCATAATTTCTGATGGCAGAGATTAATTGATATCATTTCTTATAATTCTAGTAATCTAAATGATTCAAAAATTTAATATGATGTTATGACACATTATTAGAGAAGGGTTTAATTTATAAAATTTTCCAATGAGTAAATGAATTGTCATGGATTATTCGAGAACTATTGATTTTAGAAACTGGTTAGAAATTGGAAGTTAGAGAAATTTTATGGAAGAAAACACATGCAAGTATTTTCTAAGATTTTCTAGGAATAATTTAAGCAATTACCGAAAGTAAATTCACTTGGTTGAAGTGATATTTAGGGGTGCCGAAAGGCTAATATATGGGGGTCAGGAGGAAAATTAAAAGAATAAATTAGTCGATATTTGATCAGTAGACTAGATCTACAAATTGCATTGAATGTGCCTGGAATGTTCTAAATAACGATAGGAAAGGAGTAAGTCAGACGAATCAGGAGTCGACATGTGTATAGATAGTATCACATGTGTAGAAGACGGTTTTCAACTTGTACCGATAAGTAATGCTGAAGGAATTGGAGCCGATCAAAAGCAACTGAATTAGAACCTTAAGTATAATGACTTAACTGAGAAAGCTAAGAAATGCTTACTAGGAAACTAGTTTATTAAACTAAAGGTACATGCTAAAGAGGGAATGAGGGTAATAAAGGAATATAGGTAGAGGAGGTGATTTTTGAAACATAGAATTGATATTCCTTACGTTAACTAATTAAAACTAAACTAAGTCAGCCTTTCTTAGACGAGACCAAGGGTAGTGATGGCCAAGGACAGTTTAGCTTTCGGTAAGATGTTAAAACCATAACTAATTGACTTCCGGAGGAAGGAATCACTACACCAGAAAAGGCCTTTCGTAGCTTTGAAAAAACGCACCTAAAATTTTTAGTAGCCATTCGGTAAACGCTGCGACACGATATGCAACTAAAAGCCTGGAAGTTTTAGTTGCGTTGTGGTAAACCCGAGCAAAACAAACATATTGTAGCGTTTCTGAAACCCTACAAAAGATTTTTTAGGCAGCGTCTTCAAAATGCAACCAAAGTGTTACTCGCACCTTTTTTTTTCTGTAGCGTTTTTTCTATGCTGCTATAATATTTTCGTAGTGTTTCATCTTTCCTACTATATATTTTTTGTTGCATTTTAGTTCCGCTACAATATTTTTTTTTTCTAAATTGCATATTTTCCCGGCACTTTTGAAACGCTACTAAAACTTATTGATTGATGTACATCACATTTTAATCGCCGCTATTTACTGTTAATAGCTTGTATCATTTCCGACAATCACTTATATATAATAGCCATATTAAAACCAACAATCAATCACATAATTATCATTGTCAAACCAACTTCGATAATCACTGTATATAAATAAGTGAAAAAACACATTAATCGCATAATCAAGTATAATATCCATAATCATTTCAATAATAGTATTTCGACAAAATAAGCGAATCCACATACCACAACCGTTTACAAATAAGTCTACACAACCAGTACGAACAAAATATTATAATATATAACGGTTAAATTCTTGTTCATGGCTTAATTATTGACAATTCTTTGATGCGGCTGTTCTTCACTTCGGAAATGCTAATTACCTGTACACAAGTATAACGGTCAACAGTTAGAATTACATACAAGTCCTGATAATTTACTATATATACCAGTACCAATAGATGTAAGTTCATGTCTAAATGTCTGGAAAAAATGAAGCATTCAGAATACTTGATTATTTCCAACCTGTTACTGTACCAATAGACAATAACAATAGAACTGTTACTTGATCACGTTTGTAATTTATTACTGTGAGCATTCTGAATACTTGATTGCATTCAGAATGTCTGTAAAACTCTTCCTGTTACTTGATCATTTCTAAATGTCTAAATGTTTTTCTTTACTATATATACCAGTACCAATAGGCAGTAACAAGTCATTCAGTATTCAAAAATGAAGCAAAACCAAGACAGTAACAAGTCATGGTCGATTTGTGCAAAGAAGAGAATACCGACAGTAATAAATTTAGACAACATGGAGATACCCTTGGAAACATTCCCAGTAATATGATCCTAAAGTACTTTGATCCAAAACAAATCAAAACTATGATATATAATCAAAGAACAACTAGTAAAATAACATATAACCAACATTTGGTCGTGGTTTAAGTACATGCGAACCAACAGATAATGTATTATGTGATTCACAACATTTAGAAATGGAAAAGTTTAATGGTTACTTAACAATACCAATATCCCAAAAAAGATTTACTGATTCAAATAATTCTGCAAAACACAAAGAGTCAACTTGCTGCGTTGAAAACTGACAGTATGGTATAAATTATTATAACCTTACAATCAGGAAGGGTTGACCATGACAGACATTACTACAATGTAGCAAGACATATCACATTTTTAAAAATTCCTACAGAAACATTTTGCACGTCAACTAATTGCAATGTATTCAAATAATCAACAGCTGTTATGCTTGCTTTCGTATACCCTTCAGGGTAGAACTATAAAAGCAAACTTTAAGGATTGGTTAACCGATTTTTAAGCAGGCATTTTTTATAACGAATATGCAACCAGCTACGTTTTCTAGAGTACAGGTACTCAACATCTACCAGCTTGCATCTCCTTTTGAATTTTTTTGAATGGGCAGGTAAAGTAGTTAACTAAATAGAACATATGATGTATGGACCTATATCACCGATGTAAATAACATCAGAGTAAATTTCACTCAGCATTAATAAAAATATAGTTGTTTTACAAACTGAAGGGTACAGGTCCATGAAATATAACATACTGTTACTGGTTTTTATTCCTATAACTAATGTTACCCCCAAGCAGTAGTGGGTATAAGTCTCAGTTAGCCCGGAAAAGGTCAGTTACTACTTTCAAGAAAATAATAGCAGAGTAATTTAGACAACACGGACATTCATCTCGATTCACACTTAAAGAGATTAAAAGAAGAATGAAAGAGATGAAAGGCGAGGACAAAATTAAGCCAAGTTCTATCAAGATGGATAGTCTTCTACATAAGATTCCATATGGCTCTCCAAAAGATATGGAGCAAAACAAAAATGCTTATTAAGTTACCCTACCCATTAAAAAGTATATTTAGCGACAGAAAGCAAGATTGAAACATGCAAACCAAACAAGGCCTAATAAGCTGAAAAATGAATATTCTTAGTTTAGTTTTCAGATATTTTCATTCAAATAGGGTTGAAAATATTATTAAAAGTTATATTTTAATCAAAATATACATTTTGTATGCTATCCAAACATAGCCTAAATGAAATTTCATGAATGAATATGCAGGATAAGGTCGGACCATGGTTCAGCAATCCAGGAACAGGAGAAAGTGGCGTAACAACAGGTGGTGGGGTTGGCAGGTAACAGGTGGTACCTAATGTTGACAGGTTGTACCTAATGTTGACAAACTAATAAATGATTCGAGAATAAGACTAAAAATTGGTTTATAGACCCCAACTTATCTACATGTTCATGCAACCTGTTGACGGGTGGTAGTAGCACATGTTGCCTCCTTATGATTAAGTTGGTATAATTATTAAAAAAACTATCAAACTAAGTTGTTAAAGTCGTTAACAGCATAACCAGAGCTAGAATTTGTGTATGAGTATATATATATATATAAGAGATGCATACAAGTACCAACTAATACTTATTAGAACTTGATTCCCCAATGACATATGCGGCCGGCCAAGCTACGATAGTACCAAATGCATTTTCCATGTACGTACACTCTGATGTAGGTCTCCGTAGCAATGCGTCATTGACTTTCACAAACTTTACCCAAACTTTTACCGCATCTTTTCCCCATGGAACAAAGTGAACCATCGATGTTGGATTAGTTGAAATGATAGTTCCTTCAGCCACTACTCATCCATTTTCACCCACATCAATCAACTTGCATTTATTAAGTGCTAGCAGATTTTCACTCTGTTGGGTAAGCAAAAATGCATGAATTATCGTATTTTTGGGTAATTATATTATATTAGGAATCTAGAAACACTACAAGGGACAACAAAGTTACCTGAGGAGTTGTTGTAGCCTTACAAGGAGAAGTCACAATGCTTGCTCTAGCCTTGCAAGGAGTAGTCACAACACTTGCTTTTTCAACTACAACTTTTGATTTTGGCCATGCTGTTTTCCTACCAACGGCCTCTTTAATGCATGACATATCAGTTGTGGGTCACCACAAGAAAGCATCTCCTTTGTTGGCATAGTCTACCCAAACCACAACGGCTAACGGACCAAACGGAATACCATTTACTATCATTTTTGAATCACTGGAGCAAAGCCTTCCTTCGGCAACTAGCACTTCACCCTCATTCCAATCATAAAGCTTGCAGTTTCTGTTTGTGCTACTAGTTTTACTCTAAAAAGAATAATAAATTTAATGGGAAAAGGTATGTGTACACTTACAAATAGTTACCGTGAATTATAAAATTTACCATAATGTCTTCCTCCAAGTATCCTTGCAGTGCAACAACACAATTAGCAGGCCATGCTACTGACTTATTCTCGGCTTCTCCTAATAGTGACAAACTTGGTGTAGGCCACCATAAATAAACATCTGCTTTCTTTACACAATCTATAACAACTTTCATAGCATTTTGTCCAATACGAATGTCATTGACAACCTCATTAGGATCAGCGGACACTACTCTCCCTTCGGCAACAATTTCATCGGTTCCATCCCAATTCAATAACTCACATATGTTGTCATTTCCATACAATTATTCAACCAAAAATTATATTAATTATTGGTTTGAAAACTAAACTACAAATGATGTTATATCAGTAATATAAGTGATTTTTACCATTTCAATTATGCCCCTTTGTGACGCCCCACCCCGAGACCCACATTAACAAAGAGTATTACTGGGTAATAATGTCTGCTAATGCGGAGAATAGGGCTGGTTAGGAGCGACCATCTATAGCCTTGTCTTAAATATCTATTGAATACATCGACAAATGCCATATTTTTTTTCTCAAGTGGATCGACATATCCAATAAATACTTAATACAAAGCCATAGGTGGCTATAGGATCTATCAGAACAAAATACAACAACTCGAATGAAAAACACATCACAGAACAGTAGATCATCACATATATATACATATACAGATTCATCACAGAGTATACAAAATGATACATGTCAAGTGGTATAGCAACCACAATATACAAGCAAGTCAAAAGAATATACATACCAGAGTAGCAACCAAAAAGGACTACACAAAAAGCTATAAAAAAAAGAGCTAGCAGAATAGTCCATGCGGAAGTAGAATAAGCTAAGTCCAAATGTACCTAACCTGAAACACCTCGGTCTGACCCGAGTATAAAATACACGGGTTAGTCTAGCTAAACCAATCAGTTTACAAGGATAAGCGATAGTATGAGCATAAGGATAATGTGATAATATTCTCAAGTGAGAAGGGACAATTAAAGTGTATGATTACATCAAGTGATAATATGGTATCACTACACAAACATATAATCTCAAAAGAGATAAAATAACCCATAAAATGCTAAAAGTAGCGAGCCTCATATCATCGGCATTCATAAAATATCAAATATGGTTTAGGGGAAACCTAAACCCGCCATCTTGGAAAACCCAAAACATGCATAAAGAGATCCCATCTCAAACACGCCATAAGGCAAATACATCTCCAAAGAGGAGAATAAAATCTCAAGTAAACGCCAAAAGGAAAATCTCATATAACGCCAGTGTAGGCAGTTCAAATCTCAAAAATAGAACTCCCAAGAGTTCAAATTCCCGAAAGGTAATCGCCACAAATATATATCGAATGGCTCAAAGGACCAATTCTGGAAAAGGGCGATACACTAGGGAAATCACAAACATCAATGAAATTATCTCAAAGATATAGCACGTGCTTATGAATGAAGCCCGCCAAAACTGCTCTCTCAAAATAAGGCGCCACGTCTCTTAGAAAAACGTCCCGAAGGACAATAAATACGTCTCTTAGACAAACATCCCGAAGGACAAATATGTCGCAATGGACAAATATGTCTCTTAGACAAACGTCCCGAAGGACAAATGACCCGAAGGTCCAGTACTGGCAAATACGTCTCTTAGACAAATGTGTCACAAACTTTCAGATAGGAACCCGAACAGTGTTAACGTGTGTCCCATACCACACGTTCGCACTAAACGGTTTACTAACCGCTAGTAAATTTCACACTCAAAGCAGTAAAAAGTTTACCTCAATTCATCGGTAAACTTGACCTGTAGGTCAAAACGATCAAACAGACAAGTCGGGAATTAACCGATAAGATAAACGCCCGTGTCTCATACCACGTGTTTTACCGAACCGTTTAATTCTCCTTTCCATTCGCTCGAATAGTACAAAAACGTGTATTTTATATATAAAATAATTTACTTGAGAAAACAAGCTTTTAATACCAATTTTGAAAGCCATATTTGAAAATTCCCTTATTATCGAGAATAAATAGATTCTATATTTGAAAATGCTTTAAAAATATCATATAATAATAATTTAAAATACCCATTTAGTTTAAAAATTATTTCAAAAAGGTTTGGAAAAATCCGTGCTCGAAAACGAATAAAAACCCAAGAAATCACTCAAATCGATATTCGAATTCAATTCAAATTTAATCCAAAATTTGAATTTCATAATCTCCAAAATTTGGCTAGTCTACCGATAGACATCATGACCTTAAAACATTTCAGAAATATCATAAAAACATGAAGTAAAAGTCAAAGTCGGACGGAAAAAGAACATAAAAATGCATCGGCAACACAATACCCAGGTCCGAAATCTTCTCTGGATTCAACTTTCGGACATGAAAGGTGGCCAAATGACCTTTGATTGAACTAAAAATTGGTGTGCACAAAGTACAAAACTTCGTCTTTCAAAAAAAAAGAATCAATGAATTCCGACTAGAAATGAAAGAGTTACATTGTCTCAAACATGGACTTAGGCCATGTTTGCAACAGTTCAAAATCAAAAATATGCCCAGGCCTAAAAACCATCTTGGGTCCAACTTACACGCCTGAAACAGAGGAACAAACGACCTCATATTGAGCTGAATATTGGTACACACATAGTAGAAAACTTTATCTTTCAAAAAAAAAGAATCATTGAATTCTGACAGGAAATGAAAAGGTTACACTGTCTCAATCATGGACTCGGGCCATGTTTGCAACAGTTCAAAAAAACAAATGTACAGGCCTGAAAAACATCTCGGGTTCAACTTCCAAACATGAAACAAAGGACCAAATTACCTCAGATTGAGCTTAAAATTGATTTGCATATAGTAGAAAACTTTATCTTTCAAACAAAAATTGAATCGATTAATTTTAGTAAGAAATGAAAGAGTTATGCTATCTCATACATGGACTCAGGCCATGTTTGCAGCCACTCAAAAAACAATTTCTACAGGCAAAAATATGTGTTTGAGTTGATTTTCTACCACTGTTTTGAACATCTAAATGACAATAATTTTCAACCAAAATTTGCAGAGATGAAGTTCAACATGCAAGCTACCAAATGCAAGAAATCCGGCAGCATTTCATTGCCGGAATAAAAAGATATAGGCTTTTAAAGAGGCAATATGAAACAGATTTCAAATAGAGAGACTACAAAAATTTGTCAACAAAAGCTAAATTTCGACTGCTTTTGCAATTTTTTTTGAGCTTGGCTCAGCTAGATTATGTGAGTATTTCAACTCACCTGGTATTTGAAGTGTAAAAATCCGATTTTGAGCTGAAAGGAATGAGCTTTGAGCTAATTTGGCCTTGTAGAACCTGTAGAAAGAAGAAACATATGCATGCAAAAGAGAAATTCACTGTTAACAAACAATCTCTTCAAAAATTAAGATTTCGATGAAATATTTAGGTTTTTGGATTGGATTACCTATTAATTTCACTTTAGATTGATAAAAATCACAGCTTATTGAAGATAATTTGAAGATTGAAAGCTTGGGTTTTGAGAAAGATGTTGTTTTCTTTTATTGGCTTGAGGAAGAAGATGAGAACAAGTTTGTACGTACAATAATTGTTTCTCACTTCTTTTCTTATTTCTGGCTTTAGTGCACTAATGGACTTTTGGACCCAAAAAAAATTAGAGAAAATAAATTAGGCTAAATGAATTAATACAACACTGAAATCCAATATGTACATATACACTAAGTTACATGAAAACAATGTATTTTCTTCAAATTTTTACACAAATAAAATATATAAATTCACATACATATTAAATAAAATATTTTACATCATATAAAAAGATAATTTTAGTTTTTAATACATTTTTATTATTAAAATCTCTTATTTTACAAAAATACACAATTTTACCCAAATAACTGCATAAATCCACATTTTTAACTTCTAAAATTCCACAAAAATATTTTTCTTGCTTAGAAAAATATAACTAACCATTCTAAACTCAAATTTATAATTAAAACTCATTTTTAAACTAAATTTCACCTTATTTATTTAATTAAACACCTTTAAAAATCAACTACTTCCTTTAAAAATTATTAAAAGAAGTAAATGGGCAATAATTAATATAATTATTGCATTTTCTCTAAAATAAAATCATTTTCATTATTTAAAGCCAATATTCCATTTATTATCACTCCAAACAAAATAAAATAAAGCTTCGAATTTCATTTTCTCATTTTAAATTCCAAAATTCATTGTTTATTCCAAATAAACAATTTAATTTCTCCAATTTTAATTTAAATCACAATATTAAATTATAATTATCATTATCATTATAATTCAATATTAACAGGTAATCTCCAAACCAGGGTTGTTACACCCTTTTTATGAAATTTCTTTACCCTGTCAAAGCGAAAATAGCAACAGAACGGTTAAAGGTTTAATTCTGAAATTCTAAATAAAAATTATATTGATTATTGGATTAAAACTAAACTACAAATGATGTTATATTAGTAATAGAAGTGATTTCTACCATTTCAGGTGTACTCCCTTCTTTCGAATATTCTTCACCCTGTCAAAGCAAAAAATAGCAGCACCAATAGTTAAAGGTTTAAATTTTGAAATTTAAAGAAATTCATAAAAATCAACGATGCAATAAGTGAACCTTCTGAGGTAGATTTTTCAGCTTGTTCATTAGCATGTGTACCATACTCTCCATTTCTGATATTCTATTCTGACATTGAGTTATTTGCTTATCTCTACATTGTGACAAACTTAGCTTAGTTAAGGTATAGCCCCTTCCTAGTGCTCTTAAGCGTCCTGGTTTATCGTGCCCCAAAACTTGTACAACTTCATCTTCTTTGACATTATTTGTCGAGTCGGATTGTCTTGCATTATCAATTGTTTTAATCTCCTCCTACATAAATTAATATACATATAGGCTATATACGATGGTAAAATTATCGCAATGTTTAGTTGCTGACAAAATCAAATATTCTTACAAGAATATTTGCAACATCCATGTTCATTGGTTCGCCCTTTTTTTAGTGCGAGATTTAACCCAAACATCAACTCTATATATGGACAATGGATCCCGACTTTGCTTTTTCTACATTTAGAAAGACATTGAATAAACCAATTGATAGTTAATTAAATAACTGGGTAAATAATGCTACAATTAATTAACTAACCAAATCGTCGATCAATCTATTCATTCCTCTACGTCCAGTTGTGTGTGGCAATTGTTTTTGCCTAATGGCAATATATTTCTCACTTCGTGCCTAAAAGAAGGTAAGGGATAAACAAAATCAGAGGATGCCATAGAAGAAAAAAAATATTTTTGAATTCAGGTAATGAGAAAGCATGCCATAGATGAAGAAATGTACAGAGTTGTTGCATGGTACAATTACATGTGCTTAGATGATATATGTTGGTTATCAACACAAATACCAACAAATTTAAAATATGTGCAACTGGTAGATTATGAATGGAAACCAAATATTTGCCGAAACTGTAATTGTTTTGAACACCCACAAAAATAATGCTTATTTAGTTTGGGTGCCAAAGCCAAAAGTAAAGGAAAAAACCAATTCATGTAGCATGGAAGTAAACCCAAAAAGTAATGTCAATGCATCAGGTGGCTTGCAGTCTTATAATTTTGAGAGTTCTAATTATGATAACCGAAATAATAGAGATTTTAACAATCCTAATTATACAACAAATAAAGTCCACGGTCTCAGGGTTAATTTAGAACTGAGCGGCATAGTTTTAGAACAAGTTGTGGTTGTAAACAATCAAATACTAAATGACACAGAAGTTCAAATTGACTCAAATGTAACTAACAAATATAATGAGCAAATAGCAGCTCAATCAAAAATTCCCATAGAAGTTGTTAGGGAGGAAGAAGATACCCAGGAAAATTTAGGCATGGAAGATTCTGCAAAGGGCAATACAACTACAGTTACAACAATAGAGGATGCTCCTCTATAAGATGCTCAGAATGGAGAAATTGCAAACATAATAGAGCAGAATACAGTTAGAACCAGACTTACAAGGAAAACAAGGACCGATGAAGCAATGTTTTGAGTTTACGGCGACATGTAATAAGGATGTAACTAACAATCCTTTATATGATCAATATGCAACCCATCTAAAAACTAAAGCAAGAAAAATCAAAAAATTGAAACTGGCAATAAAACTCCAAGCATCTCTAATCCTAGGAGTTCATAAGATAATTAATGTCGATATTTGTGTGTAATGTGAGGGGTTTAAACGTCACATGAATACATGATGTTACACAACATCTTGTAGGTCATAAATTAGATATAATGAGGTTTGCTGAACACAAATTATCAATGTATGGCATAAATAAATTATGCAAAAGCATAAGTCAAGAATGGGAAGTGATGCACAATAATTAATTAGACGGTAGGGGTAGAATTATGATCATATGGAACAAGTCGGTATGGTCTACCAGTATGATATCAAAATGCGATCAATACATAAGTTGCCTGATAGAAAATAAAAGGGGATTCATATGTGTTATAACTGTAACATATGTTAAGCATTAGGATTCAGAAAGAGAACATATGTGGAAACACTTATCCAAGGGGTTGGAGACTTTAATTGTATACTGAAAAATAATGAGAGAATAATAGAAACAAACCAGTTAGCGGCATATACGAACTTTCAAGAATGTATCAGCTCATGTGGTCTAATTTTTTTTTGGTAACATTGATTTTTTCTTAAAATTTAGCCAAATTTCTATGTCATTTTTAAATCACTCGACATGCGATCATTCACCCATCCTTATCAAACTCATAAATGACAGTGGTGAGCAATAGTAAACCATTCAAGTTTAACAATGCTTGGCCAACTCAGTTAAGCTATCATAAAGCAATACATGATTGCCTAACCACAAGAAGCAGAGACGACCTAATTTAATTTTTTTGAACAAGTCTAAGTGTGTTGGTTATCAAATACTTCTTCTCCTGCTTTGGCCAAAATTAGCCTTTTGTTGTTTTCTACTAGCAGTTTAATGCTCATTGTTCTGTACTAGTAGTCAATTTCTATCTATGATAATTTACCTGAGCATAGCTAAGAATTATAAGAGTTGATTTATTTTTTATATTTAAAATAATAAAAGGCAAAAGATAAAAATAAAGGTATATCCGTTTTTCATGCAATTACATAAGCTCTACTTTAGATTTGTTTTATTAGTAGCTATATTTATAAATAATGAACTTATAATTCAATTAATTCAGTTTAGATAAATGTAAATAATTATATCATAACTTTCATTAGAGTATAAATAATTATATCATTAATTCAGTTAATTCAGTCTGAACAGAGCATAGCTAAACCGGGCATAATGTGAATTTATTGAAAAATTCTCCACTTCACAGTTCATATGTGATGAAAGTATGAGAAAATGAAAGGAAGATCAGCAAGACAATTTACTTTAAACTCCAAACTTGTTTTCTCCTTTACAAACTTTCTCCATTGCTTCACGTTTTTGATGTTGTAAGGTTTCAAAGCAAGTCTTTCCTCTTCCGTCGTTTTTTAATTATTTTTCGAACCAATCTACTTTTTGAGGTTCTCCAAATGGTTCCCATTTGTTGAAATATGGAGGTTTTTTGTTATTCATCATCCACTTTTAATCTAGCCTACAAATCAAAAGGAAAAAACTGGTGTTATTTCATATTAAAATGAATTTAAAAGGACATTCTGCTAAATAGATTACTTTTGTAAATAAATCTATTATTATGCGACAAAAATAGTAATTTTTCATGCTTGAATGGAATCCCACAAGACGGTTTTTAATTCATCGCTTAGAAGCCTCTAATCGCTAAGTGTAACCGGAACATGCTCCCGTACTAGCGGTCCAAGATAAGAAGTTAAGTGTACCAAGCCTTCTCCTATCGGTACGGCTGCCTCATTGAATTCAACTTTAATTCGATTCTTAAGATTTAACGGAAGTATTTTTACTTTCGTTGGTCCTCTACTATGTTTTTTACATTTATATTTGTAGTTTCAGCTTAGAATGGACTCTCGATTTCCATCTCGGCAACAACATTTTCTTCACAAGCCATTTCATATTCTTCACGCGTTTCATTTTCTTCACAAGGCATTCTAATTTCTTCACGCGTTTCATTTTCTTCGCAAGGCATTTCATTTTCCTCATGCATTTCATTTTCTTCACAAGGCATTTCATTTTCTTCACATGACATTCGTATGTGTCGTGCCCTAATTCTTGTTCCTTTTCTACATGGCAAGATTTGTCGGTTGGCACAATATATTTGACCTTTGGCTTATACTTTCGGGATTTCTCGTTCTTCAATTGTTGGCGAGTGCGTACACTGCTTGTATGCATATCCTTTTTCTGTAAAAACATTTAATAAAAGCAATTTCAATGTTAAGGTCATCACATATTTAATGAAAAATAAGTTTCTTAAAAAAGATATATAGAAAAATGCAGTTTTTGTTTAGTAACTTGGAATACATATTCAACTTAACTAGTGATTACCTTACGATTCCTAATTTTCATGGAGATGGTTATAGTTTCTTAAATAGAACAACCTTCTGCACCCTTTTGCACTACACCAAAAAGGTGTATTTGTAACGAATATAGTCGTTACAAATGAAATTTATAACAGATATAGTCGTGAGCGGTACAGGTGTGAGGTATGTTGTTACAAATATTTATAACGGCCTCTACCCGTTATTAGATATATCACTTACCAACGGACTTTGTCGTTAGAAATCTAAATTTTTGTAACGAAATAGTTTGTTATTAGTTGCATCGGTTTGTAACGGGTATTTTCCGTTACTTAGTTTCCCCTTTCATGGTGGAAGAAGGGGTTGTCATTCTAAATTATCACGACCTTGTCCGTTACAAATTTCATCATTAGTAACGCACTTGTTCGTTACAAATTTCATCAATAGTAACGACTATGCTCGTTATAAATTTCATCTTTAGTAACGAATATGTTCGTTACAGCTACCAAACCATGTAGAGCTGCATTTTTGCTAGCATTTACACTACAGAATTGTCTATTATAATACAGTAGGTACATACATATCAAAAATTACAGAATTTCGATAACAATAAGCAATTACGCATCCAAACATACAACTTAAATTGCACAAATATTTGACAACAAATTAAAGGAAGATTCGAAATTTCACAAGTTCATCATACATAACTAACGAGCATGAAATCAAAATATTACAAGTTCTAACATTACTTCAAAATAAATTCTAGATCCTACAAACAACGAACAACGAAGACGAACAAAATAAAGGGGAGTTGCAAATGGTAATAGAAGACGAAGAAGGAAAGGAATATGAGTCCAAATATCTAGCAAGGAAAAGTGGGCTCAGTGGCGGATGGCGAGGATTTTCAATAGCTCATGATCTGGAAGATGGAGATGCCTTGATTTTTCAACTTGTTGCACCTGCAAGGTTCAAGGTATTGTATTGGTTTGCTTTCATTTTCTTGACCATTAACTCATGTCATTTTTCATTGCAACCAACTCTTAATATGAAATTTATTTCATCAAAACATGAATTATTACTATTCTGCAATATTCTCAGGTCTACATCATAAAAGCAATTGAGGAAGAAACTGATAAATGCAATAGCAATGATGGGAAAAAAATAATAGGAATCTGAGTGGAAAAAAGGAAAAAGAAATTTTGCTTGCTTCATGAAAGAAATCTACAAAATGGGGATCATCTGAAGAAAAAAGAGTTCACTAAGAACGAAACATAATTATAATTTAGGAAGATGTAGCTTGTATGTATGATTAATTTATAACTGACATTTCGTAAAGCAAATGCAAGTTCTATTTGCACTAAACTTTAGCCTCTCTATTGATCATTCCATGCCTACGTGTTGGTTACCTAATTTACTGAGAATGTATTGAACAGAGAAATTACCTCAAGGAAATTTGGCATTGACAAATTAATTGAATGATGCTAGTGAGTATAGTACTATATAGCATACTGAATATTAATATACAAGCTGTTCTTATCCACTCGTCAATGATTGTACCTACCTGCAATTACAATCTTAAATATTAATGTGACCCACATCCTCTATAGAATATATGTATTGGCATTTGCACCTGATCATAATCGACGCACATGCACGTCTGCGTGTGTGCTTGTACAAGTGCACTATGATTTTATTTGTTCTTTATTTTTCATTTTATGGGATGATTATTTTGAGTTCGTGTTTACTTATGTACAAAGCTAATATATCTGATACAGAGCGGTTCCGGATCATCATTGTGATCCTATATACAACGTTTCATTAGTGAAACTAATAAGACATAGTTATCTATGGTTATGTCAAATTAGGGACCTATAGCTTATTATAATACTTTGTGTATGTTGAAAATAAGAGCTTCTTACCATGGAAAAATAAATAAAGCAATTGACAATAACTATGATTAGACAAAATATAGCTTTTAAGCTAGAGCAATGATTATATGTTTGCTTCTTCTCCTACGCAAAGATCAGTCTGTGGAAGTAGTATGTTCCCATTATATTCCCATTATATTCAGTTCAATCGTTTTATGTTTTATACTCATTCTCTTTCCACTTAAAGATCTTTTGACCATATTTATTTGTTAATTTGTGTCTGATAAGTTGAAGAACCTGCATTCTTTACGTTAAACTAATTAGCATCACATTCATTTGCCTAACTAGCAATAAATTGATATGCTTATATTATCATAAGTGGATTTGTATTTGTTGTAGGACGATATCTTTTAAAGCAATATGCTCATCAACAAGGGTCTTTATTTTAAGCATACTGATCAGTTTCCACTTTCCGGAATCTTCATGTTCTGTTGATTAGTTACAGGTAACTTCATAAATAAATTAATACTGACATAGGTTTAGAATAGATGATTTATAAATGCACTTATGATGTAATTTCAAATACTAATAATTATGAACATACCCGTTGTTGCCATGTCCCCTTCCATTGTTCCTCATGTTCACGCTTCCTTTTCCACATCTCCTTTGTTTCCTCTTCATCTTTCTTCAGACGTCCATCCTCTTCTCATATATGTACCTAGAATAATATCACAGCTCAAGTAATGATATAACCACAAAATAATAATATTAGGGACAAAACAAATGGCTGACAATACCCTCATTTAATTACATTTTCCTCTTACACCATTTTTGGTCAGTTAATATTCTCTAACTTTGATTTTAAGCTGCTGCTGGAAGTCTGTAGATCAAAATGTAAGTCTGGGTTCAAATTTGAATTATAAATAAGAATTAAGTTCAAGTACTAATATAAACAACTCGTAACCATTTCCATTATTGTAGAACCATCAATCATCCTACTCAGAACTTTGGACTGGCTTTTGGTTCTCTTCTCTAACAACCATGTCACCTTCAGTCTTTAATTCAAACATCTGCAAAATTAACATTAATATATGTATTATTAAAACAATTACATTTGGAAAAGTAATAATATGTCAGAACATCAATTTCTACTAGTCATCAATGAAGCTTAAAGCTTTAAATTTAAGTAAGATGCTGACAAGTATAAAAATAAGAAGCAGAAGCACAACTTACAGAGCCAGATTTCCTGAACTTGTTGCTAACACCATCCAGAGTTTTCTTCAGATAAATCCTGTGTCGATCCATAGGACTATTCACAAACTGCTTATAGTGGCTCTTGATATTACCAAAAAATCCATCATCAGTTGATTTTTTTTCCTGCATGGTTCTATTTCAGCTCGAACCTTCTGCGATTCCATTTTTGATTTCCCTTTCTCAGACTTCATTTATCAGGAATTCCTTTAACAATAACTAGCAAAGAAAAGAATGTTATCATAAGAGAAGCCGAGATCTTACCAATTATCATGAATACTATTATAACAACTTCTACAAAAATGTAACCATATCAAAACAGAAAATTAATTAACTACATGTACTCATATAATTATGCAGGGAAAAAATGAACATTTTATGAGATGAAACTGAAAAAAATGAACATTTTCGTTTGTAGTGGGAAAAATTATATTGATGTTCGAACATTTTATGAGATGAAACTGGAAATAAACAGAGACCAGATATGCATATTTTAATGATCATGTATTTTATTAGAGCTTACATATTTTAATAAATGGAAATAAACAGAGACCAGATATGCATATTTTAATCAACACAGTTATTATTAAAGCAATAAAAACAAAGAGCAAGTGCCATTTCTTAATTCATTAAGATGTGCACTGCGAAGTTCGATCTACAATAAAGAATAGTGCATAAATAAAGATGCATACCAATATTGTCTTCCACTTTTTGGGTGCAGTGAGATGAAAGTTCCACAAATGTCAATATCCAAACTTCTTGCACTAACAAAAAAAAGGTACATGAAAGGTCAGTATCCTCATTTTCAGTAATTTTCATGCTTTTAAATTAGTAAATAAGAGATGAATCCATTTATATCTTCTCGTAAACAAAATAGAATGCATATAAACTATTCTAATAGATTAAGAAATACATATTGCTTATTATTCATGATAATTTAAATTGATGTCAGGGAGAACCAGTTAACAAATACTTATTTTAAGAGAAAAAATGAAAACCAAAAGAAGTACGAAATAGTATGAAAAATAATTTGTCTAACCTAAATGCTGCTGACGGTACGAGGATCAACAACTGAGTTCCAATGCGTCATAGTTTAGAAATCTCATCCCCAAAAATATCCATGTAACAGCCAATTAAAACAGGTTTTGGCAGAGTAAGTGTATTTAAGATAGGAAAATATAATATTTAAGTTATAATTTCATTGTGCAAACCATTTTTTAGTGAATATTCAACTGTACGATTGAAGTTTAAAATTTTATAGTGTTAGAAATGAACTTCAATGTAATTGTTGGGACTGGTGTAAAATATTAAATTGTCTATTTTCATTACAACGATTGGAGCAACAAACCAAATATGAAGAAC
Organism: Allium fistulosum; assembly: GCA_030737815.1. NCBI lineage: Eukaryota > Viridiplantae > Streptophyta > Magnoliopsida > Asparagales > Amaryllidaceae > Allium > Allium fistulosum. The sequence goes on from CM060903.1 coordinate 77,681,448, forward strand.
AGTTGTCTTTAAGATCTAACCACTCTTTGTTTTCTTTATTCTGTTTTGGTTTTTATCAGGCTTGATTTTTAAAGTTCTAATGGAGAGCCAGGAATATGCAACAAAATGTGGGTAGATGTCAATTGTGGGATACAAGATAAAGCAATATGGTAAGTTGAAAGCCAAAACCAATTCATTTTGGCTTTCAATAAGCCAAAAAGCAACTTACTTAATTCGATTCAAATGAGCCCTTATTTCTTTATGAAACACATGACTAAGTTTCCCTAAGAATAATCATGTCTTCTGCTGTCATTATCGCAATCTTAGAATAACATCGACAAACGTGATTCTGGCATATGGAATTCAGAAATTGTTGAATGGATTTTTTTTACTAGAAACTCATATTATTGTTAAGGTGGTCCGAGTAAGGGAGAATTTTCTTATCTACCCTTATATGCGACTACATGAACAATCAATCATCCATAAAATTAAGCTAAGCGACATGTATGGCTACTAGATAAGCGTCAATTTGAATTATAACATGTTGAATTATTACTTTCTTTAAAGAAATATAGTTTTCTTTTTTAATGTACTGGGTAGGCCAAGGATCCCAGAGTTCGTTCATATCGCATAGGATTGTTGGTGGATTTATACAAAGTGATTGTACTGGTGATTTTTTACATACTAATACTTACACATAAAGAAGAAATCATTGATGGATCCATTGTTAAAACTCTGGTTTCAATTGTTCACAAATATGATCTTTTGTTTATTTTATTTATATATTTTTTTTGTAGAAGATCATAGCACAGGGCAGAAATACTTTCGACTGAATTTAAAAACTGTAGCTAGTGTGTGTCTTGGACTGGTTTAATAAAAAGTTTCATGTGTTCTTCAGGTTGCTCTACCAGCCAAAGTTAATAGCTTCAACATAAACCTATATGCATGGAATAATGCCTGCCACCTTAAAAGTAATTCATTATATGCTAAGAAATGAACTCTTAAAGATAAGAATATTTTTCTGTGCCAAATTCAATAATGGGCCAAAGGCTGTGTATTGCACCTTTTCTCATGTTCTCCATAACCCCACTTAACATGCAGTTATTTCCCTTTCATTGCCCGTACATTTAATTTTTGGCGCATTTATTAATTTTAGATTTTATTTTTAAGCCATCACGACTCTTTTTCCAACGTGACGAATTAATATTGAAGTTTTTGACATTAAAATGATGGATAATTTACAGTGCTGATAATTAGAGTTTGCATCTTGTTGTAATTAGTTGAAATGTCACGACCCTTGTAAGTTGAGCGCACACTAAGGTTAAAGTTGAAGTAATTACCTAATTTTAAATTGAAATTAGGTTGCAATTGGTTGTAGAAATAGAACGCAAGCCCTAATCTTCCTTTCTCTTCCTCAAATTCGTGGAAAACAAACAACCAAGGCTGTGGAAGAACGATGGAGGCAGTGGCAGATGGTGCTGTCAGAACGGCGGAGGCAGTGGTAGAACGGCGGAGGCAGTGGCAGAACGGCGGAGGCAGTGGCAGAACGGCGGAGGCAGTGGCAGAACGGCGGAGGCAGTGGCAGAACGGCGGAGGCAGTGGCAGAACGGCGAAGGTGGTGGTAGAAAAATCGAACAGGTGATAACCTAGAACGAAAAAGTGAATAAATGGGAATAATGAAAATTCATGCGTGAGAATGGGATAAGTAATAACAGAGAGAAAATTACAGCCCTATCCATATTACTTCTAACTATTTACCAAATTACCGGGTTTTGGTAACCGTAATAACCGTGACAAACATTCATAACGGAAATATCTGTTACAAATTTATAACGGTTATTACTGTTACAAATTGAAAGCGGAAAAGTGTTACAAAATGCAATGTTTGGTGTAGTGTTGATCGACCCCCTTATAAGCAGTCTAAACAATTATGTGAAGTTGAATGTTTCAAACTGTAAGGAGGTAGCATAAGTAGCTTAAAAATTAAAAACTAGAATGAAAACGTTAAGTAAGCTGCAGGAAAAAGGTGACGATTATTTATGTTACCGTACAGGAACTAGAATGAAACTATTACTGTTAGATTTGTTAGTTTAGAAAATATTCAGGTTATATATATTGTTATATAAATAGATATATGTTCTTAATTAGGTGTTTTTCCTATGTAATTGCAGAGCCATACTTTTATGAAGAAGTTTGAGGACAAAAACTTAAATCTAGGAGGTCTTGTGGGAAGCTTAGATCCTCATGTTAACTTTCAAGGTTGATCTTTCGCATATCCCAACGATCATTAGTTCTTTATATATTCATTTTATACACACACACACATGAGATACATCAATACTTATGTATATCATCATTTTATCTTAGAACTCTTTTTCTTTTCGGGTGATTTAATTTTTACCTTTTCTTTTAATTTTTGATTTTTAATTTTTATCTCTCCCTTTTCATTTCCACGTGAAACAAAGTGTTTATGGTTTTTTAGAAATTTGAAGTTACTATAATGAGGGTATACAATCATAGATGTGATATTGAACGTGATCTTGGCTTGCTGCCATTTAAGTGGCGGCGGAAGATGAATGTTAAAACTATGACTTAAAAATGGTTTCAAAAGTTGAGAGTATGCAATATTATCTGTCAAATTAAAAATTCATGATCCTCAATTCATCCGCTGGTGCTGAACTACATTTTGAATCTGAAATTATCTAACAAAGCAAAATGACTGGAAAAAAAACAAGAATAAACAAACTAAAAATATATATATCTCATCCTGATAAAGGTATACGTGAAGTGATATTATTTTCATCAAAATTTATTATGTCTCAATGATATTATCCTATTCTAAAAATCTGAAAGGGATATCCAACATAATATCTGAACCAACTATCTATATAGATTAACCAAGAGGTTCAAAAATTATTTAAAACTAGAAAATGTTAAGAAACAGTTAGGTTTTGATGTTTATTATCCATAAACTGATGGTTGAGCAATAGAATACAAGACAGAAGCAAGAACAATACTATTAGTGGTTAGAAATGAGATAGTAAAATTAACATAGTAAATATATTCGTAAGCATAGTTAATATATAGGCACATATGCAATTGGAGAATTTATGGAAAACATCAACACATATGCAATTTCTAAAATTCTAAAATAAAATAAAAGACAACATGGATACCTTCGTGATGAAGATTGAGTATGCCTTCAAGTATGTAGATCTCTATGATAAATCAATAACTCAATAACTGCATACGTGAAATATTAATTGGTTATCAAACATATTAATTACATTTGCCTAATTTAGACACAAATAATAATCACATTTCTTACACAACAATCATTGATCTTATGAGCAGAATGGAAAAACAAACAAGAATGACATGTCCATGTACTCGAAAACAATTCTCATGATCAAAGAAAATGCTTAAACTACTCAAGTATGCCTTCGCAGTCCTCCCTAACATAACTAACATCTTCAACATCCGTATCGGTTACATCGCAATCTTCCATGACATTGATAGCTTCTTCTTTATAATCATTTGTCTCTAAATCATGAAAACCTCTTGGTGGTGCTTTCATTACAACATACCAGATTTGAAAATCATTTTCTCTGGAATAAAATACTTGTTTCGCTTGAGATGCAAGGATGTATGGATCTTTAGAAAATGATGCTTGATTTTGATGTAAATTGATAAAAGTGAAACCATCTTCATCAACTTTTACTCCATTTCCTATATGTGCCCAACGACACTTAAAAAAGAGAATATAAAACACATGATAATCTAATAAAATTATATCAGTCAATATTCCACAATAGGCGACACATCAACTACTTGAGAAATATCTTTTGTACTTGCTCTACACATAGTAGTCGCATCATAAGTCACTCCGCTATTTTGAGTTTCTCTCCCTACATCTTTTATATGAAACCGTTGATCGTTGATGATATATTCTTTGTAAGATAAGGCATCATTCTTCGGACCGTATGCAATCCACTTCAACATTTCATTGTGATCATTAGAGTTCATAGGTATCTACAAAAAATTTCATTGACAACAGGTATTTTAGAGTAATATTCTTGGGAAAATGAGAGTATATTTAAAAAATAATTTTACCTTTTTTTTAATCCAATCAGCAAAAAATTTTGTATGCGTTTCCCAAAGTAAGGCTGAATTTCTTTCCATACGCTTGCTTGAATTTTGTAATTCCTCCAAATGCAAACTAGTATAAAACAAGGAATGCTAAGTTATATTTATTAGTACAAACACACCCAAATAATTGAAAAATAATGCAATGTATACTTACTCTAAAAATGGTTCGACCACGGTCATATTCATTAACACGGCTAAATAAGCACTTTCTCTCTCATGGGAGGATAGTGTAACTATCTTAGACATTGACATCCTTCAAGTATTTGCTTTCATAATCTTCATTTCGAACTACTTTCTTCTCAACATGTCCTGATTTTTTTTAAAATTCACTCAAAAACCTCATGCATTCGTCTGCGAGATAATATTCTGCAATACATCCCTCGGGTCGTGAATAGTTTCTTACATAATCTTTAAGCGTCTTCATATATCTTTCAAATGGGTACATCCAATGAAATTGAACCGGACCAAATATTAGTGCTTCTCTACCGAGATGAATTGACAAGTGTACCATTATGTCAAAAAATGTTGGCGGAAAATATTTTTCAAGCTCACACAAAATTTCAATAATCTCAATGTTGATTTGCTGCAACTTCTCTGTCAAGGACACGTTGACATAATTTGTTAAAAAATGAACATAAGCGAATTATTGCTTTTCTTGCCTTCTTTGACAATAGCCCTCTTATTGCTACCAGTAACAAGTGTTGCATCAAAAAACATGGTAATCATGTGATTTCAAGCCACTAAATTTACAATCCTCCAACGATATACGATTTTTCAAATTTGATCAGTAGCCATCGGGTCCTTTGAAATCGTACAATCTTTTGCAAAATATTTGTTTTCTCGGAATTTGACAACGTAAGGAGCCGGCGGAAGATATGTTTTCTTCCTACGAGGTTATGCATGGAGCTCATGCTGAATTCCCCAATCCTCTAAATCCTTTCTGAAGTTGGTTCCACCTTTTGATTTGTTATCATGCAACATTGTACCTAATATGCTTTCACCAATGTTTTTCTCCACATGCATTACATCTAAATTATGACGTAACGGCGGTTCCTATAAGAATCAATAATGTAACACATAATTTTGTATATATTTAATCGTTAAAACATTTTAAAAAAATCCACTAACCTCCAAATATGGCAAATCAAAGAAAATTGATCTCGTTTTCCACCTTGATATCTCCAATTTTGTAGGATCGTTATCTTTATCGCCTTCATCTTCCATATCATGGGTACTCTTCCTCTTCCTCTTTTTCAGCTTAATGGACTTTATATTAATGGTCCTTTTCTTATTGTTTTTTCCTCTGCCTTTTTTCTTTTCTTTCTCTTTACCAAAATCATTAGGAAAATCTTTTAACAATATAGAAATATTTCTTCCAGTTAAAATTCTAGGAGCAATACCTATCTTCACGGTGTTATCAAACCAAGTCTTTTGTTTCCTCCGTGAATCTGACATAGGTAGATATCTTCTATGACCCATGTAGACATCTTTCGACTATAATTCAACCAACGGTGATGAGTATTAACACCACACAGTGGACAAGCTTTTTCTCCCTTCACATAGCATCCAGCAAGATTTCCATAAGCTGGAAAATCATTACTGTCCATAGCATAATTTCTTTCATTTTAAATAATGTTTTACTAAATGCATCATAAGCATCCACTCCATTACTCCACAAATAATGCAAGTCTTCAATCAAAGGTGCCAAATATACATCAATATCGTTCCCGGGCTGCTTTCGATCGGGAATAAGTAATGTTAACAAAATATTTTCCTTCTTCATACACAACATAGGTGAGATATTGTATGTCACAAGCATTACCGGCCAACAACTATATTTGGAATTCAACATAGAAAATGGATTAAATCCATCTGTAACAAGACCAAGTCTAAGATTGCGTAGATCGGTTGAAAAATATTTCCATCGTTCATCCACCATATTCCATGCCATAGAATCCACCGGATGACGCATTTTTCCGTTATTGCTTCTATTATTGAAATTCCATCTTAAATCATCGGCCATCTTCTAAGATCTAAACATTCTTCTAAATCTTGGAATTATTGGAAAATATCTCAACACTTTAATTGGAACACCTTTTATAATCTCCTTGGTATCTTGATTTATCTTCCATCTTGAAGAACCACATTTTGGACAAGTTTCTAAATCTTTGTATTCTTTTCTAAAAAGAATACAGTCATTCTCACAAGCATGTATCTTTTCAAAATCCATGTCAAATTCTTTAAGAAATTTCTTTACTTCATATAAAGTTTTGGGAAGTACGTTACCCTTGGGCAAAAACAATTGTTGCACATTTAACAACTTGTCAAACCCACTATCGGACAGGCCAGTCTCACATTTAAGATTATATAAGACGGTGATGTTAGATAATTTTGTATGGTCTGTGCATCCAGGATATAATGGAGTTTCTGCATCTTCCAAATTCTTAAGTAGTTCATCCTCTCTTCTTTGAGAATCATCATTATCCTTATCATCGATAAAAAAAATCATGATTCATATCTATATTTATTTGCTCGCCATGGCAATACCATCTACTACTCTTATATTTTGAATCATTCCTTTTATAATTAAATGCTCAACGATGATGTGGTCATCATGTCGACTAAGATTTCGACAATCAATACATGGGCATAAAATTTTCTCTACATTTCTTAGATTTCTTTTTGCCACATGCACGAAATTCAAAGCTCCTTGCCGGTACTCTGTACTAGTCCTGTGACAAAAATTAAAAACATTAAAAAAATGACTTTTAATATTAACATATACGTGTTAATTCTCAAAATACATTTTAAGTTAAGCATTATATAGTGACCTGTTTAAATACACCCAATCTTTTTCTATCGGCAATATAGGCAATCAAATAAGTTTCCAAACTTTGATGTTGAATTTGATTTTCTGTTATAATCAAACAATAAAATATTTAAAATCATTTTATGATTCCATCTATAATTCCAGACACAAATTTGACTTTCTTTTTGTATAATCCACTACTATTTTTGCATCTACTATTTGGTGGTGTGAAGAATGCTTTACATCTCCTTTTTTGTATTAAGGAACAAAATCTGGAAAGTATTGTTCCATTTACATCTCCTTTACATCTCCATTTTCACTTCATCCATCTTATATGTTTTATTCCATTTTATATGTTTGAAAATGGAGAAGCCTTATACGACATTGCACAAGCTATCAAAGAAAAAATTGAACACGAATGATGCAACCAACTATTATCCAATGCAGCGATAGTTTTATCTTCAACTTTATGGATGAGTTATATTCTTTCTTTCTTAAATTTGGACAAGATTATATACAAAGGACAAATCAATTTTGATGTCCTATCCTTTTCTTTCAGAGCGGCATTGTGGAATTATAACTTGAGAGGGGAAACTATGTACTTTCTCTTGATTTGATTCTATATTTCAACAATCATTTTAAATTGTTTTATGATAATAGACTTGTTATCTGTATAAGATTTTTGTGTTCACACAATCTTTCCCAGTTTAAACATAATGCTTAATTTATTGGTAGAAAATAATAATGTATGGTTGTTGGTCTGTCCTCCTGGGCTTCTCCAATGAGGGATAATGTTTTACTCACCTTCACATTTCAGTTTCCATACTAAGGAGGATATTATTTTGTTTACAAACTTACAAAAAAGTGAAATTAACTTATACTCTGTTATTTGATTTGATCATATTTCAGCAGAACATGGGACATAATATGTCATTAAAACTCAAAATTTAAATTGTCTAATCATGGCATGGCCTAATATTATCAATCTCATTAATAATCCACACTTTATTATGATAGCTGAGCATTTCGTTGTTATTAGAATTGTTTCTCGATTCATTTTTGAATCATACCAACATAATGTTTAACATACACTCTGATATGGCTAAATATTTTTTTGACTGATGATTCTATAACACGGTATTCTTCATATGCAGGTGTGAACTTTTCAGAACTAATCTTGACCGATATGTAAAGACTTTGATTTAGCTTCTTCAGGTAGTTTCAAGAATTACCTTAAATGATCATTCATTTGCTGTTTGTAAAGTTAAATAGTATATTTACCATAATCTTATAAATCAAATGTGAAATTTCATTGGATCCTTCAACACTGATGGCTTCAATTTGCATAAAGGGATCGAATTTAGACCTTTTGTTAGTTTATGTTACGAAAATCTAAGCTATACAATATTGAATTCCTAAGACCATTTCAAAATAAATTCCTTTTGCTATAGATACTAAAGCTGAACTCCCTAAATGTTGTGCAATATAGCTTTTCAATTAGTTTAGTATGTTTATGATCAATGCAGCAATAGTTTCTCAAGTTATATGTCTTTGTATATGAAACTATTTCTAAGGTCTCAGCCATTTGAACATCATTCTTTTTCTTCTTTTATCTTTTATGTGTGTGCGTTCAAGGAGCATGAATGAACCAATTCATATCATAAGTGTACACTGTCATAAGTTAGTTTGACTGACTAATTGGTTTCACTATATCCTAACTTTTTGAGTACTAGAAAAAATCACATATATTTTGTAATTAACTGAACTGAGTTAATTCTGGATAATTCGGATTTAACTGAACTAAAATGGTAAATCGTGGAAATTATCAAATGTTTCGAACCAAATGTACAATGTATTCAAAGAAAAATTAAAATCAATAATAAAAAATTATTCAATCTGAATATAAACCAATTCAATTTAGTAAACGAACCAATCCAATCATAATAAACCAGTCTGGTCGGTTAGCTCAACTCTAATTGTACCATATAAATTATTAGATAGTTCATAGAACAATCCACTTGTATGTTTATAATAGTATTCGTAATTAAGTTCCCTATATATGGCTACTGGTTACTATCAGTAAATCATAAATAGTATTCACTTTAACTTTTAAATCTATATGGAAATAAATAAATACGAAAACATGGGCTATTGAACGCGATGTTTTAAAATAATTTATTATATCCCATAAAGGCCTTTTTTTCTAAATTTGATTAAAAATATCAGGCATGATTTTTGAGTAAGAGTATAATAATTGAAAAGTAGGTGTTGTCTTTATGTTAAATAATGAAGTGTTTTAAACACAATGTTAAAATGATTTCAATAGAGGATCCCTGATAAGACTTCATTAAATGTATGTAGTACATAAAGGATCTTTGAACAAAGGGAAAAAAATCCAAATTTGTTATCAATTATTATTTGCAGATGATAATCTAAAATAAATGTAAAACTAGCATAGCTTTTGTAAAAACTTGCTACATTAACCATGATCTATGGCTTTCGTAAAAGCTGCTATATAGTAGATGAGGAATCTTAGCCCGTACCCCGTATTTTTTGAACAAAGCATTATCTTATTAAGCATAGAATAAGTATTGAAAAGGATACGCTGGAAAAATATCCATAAAACAGATTTTTGGCAGAATAAATTTCAAAAATGATATTTTACCTGAAAGTGGGAAGTATTCAAATAGCAAGCAATCTTTCTAAAAAATATGATAATAGTTTTGAACTAGATATGCAGATTCACACATGTTCGTACTAAATACTATATTTTACACAATCATAATATATATGATAACAGTTCTATAATTAAGTGTATCAATATGTGTTTTTGTCAAACATAACAATGGTTAAAAACTGACCTTTCACTGTATCATTTATACAATTCACAAATGGACATCAATCCAAGTTATTTACCCAATATTCATACAAACAAGGTTTGAGATTTCTAGAAAATCCAAAAAATGAATAATTATGATCTAATCTGCTAGGTATACAAATAAAAGCGGCATTTACTATCATATAAAATATGAAGTAAATTCCAAGAATTGTCATAATATGCTTTCATAATTTGTCTCGATAATTTATGTATCCTTGTAATCATATGAATTATAATCGTTAAAAGTTATATAAGACATAAAACAGAGAATATCATCTAATGTATAAGAAAAATTTCATCCTATTTTAGTATACATTCAAATAATAGTATGCAAACTCTTTCAAAGGGGAACATAATCGTCCAAATTGTGAATAAAATAGTATATATCAATGTTCATACTAAAATTGGACACAAATCCAAACTGTTTAAACTATTTTAGTGTGTATTCAAATAATAGGATGCAAACTGTTTTGTTCGTGGTAGTAAGACAATAGGAATCAACCTTCAATGTTACTTCTTGTTCGACGACGGTTTTTCTATCGAGTTAGAAATCCGTAGAACAAATTTAAATTTAAATTACTGCAAGCGCACGACGTACAATTTTAGTACGTGGCGAGTACGGGTTGATCCACAGGGAATTTTTTAGATTTTAAAATCTTCTATTTAATCAAATTAGACAAAATTGGAGAGAAGATTGTTAACTACAAATTGTAAACAAAATGAAGCTAAAACAAGAATGAAAATGAGATTAAAAACTACGAGATTAGAAAACAATTTAGAGGCAAATCCACTATCATATTTTTGTAAATCAACAAACAAATCATCTATGATCTCTATTTTTGATATTAAGTGAAATAAGTTTTGTATTTATCATAAGTATGGTTTATTTATGTTATTAATTAACATAACTTAAACCATCAAACTATAATACAACAAATAAACCACATCAATTCTCATGAAAATGAAGTCAAAGCAAAAGCTATTTTAAGTATGATCTATTTGCTATTGTAACTAGTAATATAGATCATCAAATTTTATTTTTACCTTCATTTCAAAATCAAAAATCAATTAGAAAATGATGATGCAATTTGTGTTTATGTTGAATAAGAATAACCTATTTGCAAATACAACATAGGCTATCAAACTTACTTGTATAAACTTACATCAAAATTTACTTTCATAAAGCACAAATAAGATCATAAATCACAAATCATGTTGAATTTACATAATTAGAGAGCTTCATTACCCCTAAATTGGAGGGGTTTAGCTACTCATTTGTGTTATCAAATCAACATATGTAAATTTCAACATTAAAAAGAAAAAAGAAATAGAAACTAAACAAAGGAAGAAAAGAGATAAACTACTAAACTACTTGCATAAAAAAAGTAAAGCTACACTACTTGCATGAATGTAAATCTAATCTACTAACAATGAAAAGAAGAGAGCATAGAAATAAACATGAACATAAAAGTAAAGATAAGCATGTAGAAAAGAGAAGGCTTAGGAAGCCATTTTTATTATACTTTGATTTTGTGTTTACAACTTGCTAATTACCTAAGTAATAAGAAGAGTAAGAAGATCCTCTACATGTACATAAGTGGGCTATTTATATATGCATAAAACCCTAATTCAATTTTTAGGGTGCTTCCTAAAATGCCCTTTAGGAAGTGTGGCCACCAAGTAACCATTAACCTCAAATTAATCCATCATCAAGTATGCATGAAGCTTTAACCTCCACTTAGTTTTCCATTAGCTTCTAATTGTAGATTTAGGTAAGTGGGTAGGTGGGGTCCTCCATGATCATGAGTTTGAATTATTTTCATCTTCCTTCCTTTGTATTCTCTTGTGCATGCATATATCTTCATGAAACCCTCTACCATTTGCATCCAAATTTCCTATCAAAATCATAAAAATTGTCCAAGTAAAAATTCTCAAATTAACATATGCACAAAAATTACCATTTTGCCCCTGTTTGAAGATGAATATACGATGATTTGGAAATAATTGAATTTTGGTTTAAACATGTTAAAATACCCAATTATGAAATTTATTTAAATAAAAATAGATAAAATATGAATGTAAATATATGCATATTTACGTGCACATCAAATACCATCACACTTATCTTTTTATTCGTCCTCGAATAAAGGAAAACTAAGATAAATCTGTTTTCGTAGGGAGCACGATTGCATTAAGCGTATGCAACAAGTCGTTAAACCTCTGGGTGTCCCCAATAGGACAAGTGTTGTCTCGTGAAGGTTTTCAGTGGATACTACCCACAAAGTCCAAATGCAAAGTCAAAATATTTACAAAATGCAAGATTTATTTACAATGGGATGAATGCAAGTTTTTGAAAATATTTACAAATGAAGGATTTACTTTCAAATCGACACGAATAAGTTAAATATAAGTTTTGGTCATTATCAAGAAATTTAAGTCCTTTTACTTGTCAAAATTTCCAACAAAAATTAAGTTGTCATAACAGATAGACTATAGTTTTGCTAGTCGTTTTGGTTGATAACACAATGTAACTATGAAATGGATCCTTAGTTGATTATCAAAGTTTGTCAAAGTGGTATTTTCATTTCTTTTCAATAATAAGTTAAATCAAACAAGTCAAAATAGTGCTTGGATTTCAATTGCTTACTCTCTCTTATTTGAAAATTTTATTGATATTAACATTATTTACATATGCCTAACTTAGAAAACCGAGGCCATATATATTACCCATGCACTGCCTTTAGGGCTTACATGAGGGGAATACAGAGCGTGGGGAGTGAACACACGAATGTGAACATCTATCGACTATAGGCATTATTAATAAAAAGAATTTGTATATACATACACCTAACTCAAGTAAACTGAGGCTAGATATACCGATCGTGCACTGCCTTTTGGGCTTATGTGACAAGGGTACAGAGCGTGGCGACTGAACACACAAGTATGAACACATGACTCTAGGTGTTAATAAAAATATGTGCATATATACAAATGTTTGTTTGTTTATATATATATATATGTATATGTATAACTTTTTTTAGAAGAGAGAGTTCCGCAATATCATCTTAGCACCATTTAACTTAGAGGATAAAAATGTTATATCCTTACTTTAAATCAACCACTTTTTTTTAAACAAAGATTTTCAAAAAAGATATACTTCATAATTAACATGTATGAACCTTCCTATATACTAGTTAAACCATTGTTATTTGTAATCAAACTTCATTTTTATTTTTGTTAAGACAAACAAATTTTCAAAAATTTCAATTTAATAACCAAAACTTATACTCATCCTATAGTGTTTTTTCAAAATAAATCAAAATGCTAAAAAGAAAATCTTTTTGGGATTTTTTTTTTGAAAATTTTGGTTTTAAAGAAAATGAAAATTAAAAAATGGCATGAAAAATTAAAAAAAATTGAAAATGAGACTCCCCCCACACTTAATTTTGACTGTGTCCCCACAGTCAATGCATGATATAATGAGTGTAACGGAGAAAAATATGTACATATTTACAAAAGAGGGTTAACATTTCTTACTAGACGTAGCATGGCTCATGAAGAATCATGAGCTCCTCCTCTTGGTTACTTGGCAATTCCAAGAAAGGTTCCAAACGATGACCGTTGACTTTGAAAATCGATCCATCCCTGGGGTTTTGTATTTCTATGGCACCGTATGGAAAAACAGTTCGTACCACAAATGGTCCGGTCCATCTCGATTTAAGTTTCCCAGGGAATAAAAGAAGTCTTGAGTCATATAAAAGAACTTTCTGGTTTGGTGAAAACGTTTTTCTGAGGATTGACTTATCATGAAATACTTTTGTTCTTTCTTTGTAAATTTTCTTGTTTTCATACGCGTCATTCCTAAGTTCTTCTAGTTCGTTGAGTTGTAGTTTTCGCTTCTCACCAGCTTACTCGAGATCAAAGTTTAAGTTCTTTATTGCCCACAACGCTTTGTGTTTGATTTCAAAAGGTAAATGGCAAGATTTCCCGTAAACTAAATGAAATGGAGACATCCCAAGGTTAGTTTTATAAGCGGTACGGTAAGCCCAAAACACGTCGGTCAATTTCTAAGACCAATCTTTTATATTTTTATTAAAAGTTTTCTCTAAGATTTATTTTATTTAATGTTAGCACCAAAATTGGTCACTAACACACAAGAAAGGATTTGTGTAGAGAGATTAATGAAGATAGAAAATTAAAATAGAGGAATGTATGCAAAATTAACTACAGAAATAAGAACACCAGAATTATAGTGGTTTGGCGTAACTGCCTACGTCCACTTTGAGTTTAATCTTTATTGCTTCTTCAAACTATTGAATACAGATACAATCCGTACACTAACGACTTGATTACAAGTTTGGATCGAAAATAGATGAGTCTTCAAAATGGCAGAGTCTCACCGGAGTTCTCGAAAAAAGGTCCCTTTACACTGCGCACTTGCCCCTCTATTTATAGACGAAGATAGGCTGGTCTCCATGCTCAGGCCTAAGAGTGAAGTACCTCGGCCCATATATGGGAACCTCGACTCGACCGATCTAGGCATGCCGAGCAAGGTATACCGGTCGACAAATGCCGATCCGCGATGGCCGAACGGTGGTCACCGGGTAATTGACTCGAAGCGAACTCCTAAAGGACCTGGAGTAACTCGCGGTGGGACTCGAAGTGAACCAATGTCGAACCCCCAACTTTGATGTTGACCTCCACGAATAATTCAAATCCCTCATCTTGCTCTAAAACAGCTATACCGAACTAGGTGTACCGAACGGTGGTTGTCGAGCGATGTTGGTCGAACGGAAGTAGCTGAGTAGTGTTGGTCGAACATGAGTAGCCGAGCGACGTTGGCCGAACGGTAGTTGCTGAGCAGTGTTGGCCGAACCACACTTGCAGGCCGAACGATATACAGGCCAAACCACACTTGCAGGCCGAACGATATACAGGCCGAACCATACTTGCATGCCGAACGATATACAAGCCGAACGAAGCATATATGCCGAGCTTCTTAATTCAAGTCAACCTCTCACTGGCTCAAGTTTCACTTAGGTTCAACCAAGAAACTCAATGATTAGCAACTCGTAGCCGGACCAAGCAACCGGGTAACATTTGCCCCCAAAGTGTGTCATGTGAAGCAACACGACACGCTTTGAATCAGTAATCGGTTCCTACTGTCAAAAGTCGAATGTATACAATGAAGGTCGAAACATGGCAGTCCTCCCTAGCACCTTGTACAGTTTCGAGTCTATTTTCTTCTCTTCTTTTTTTTATTATTTATTTTATATAGACAAGGAGCCATTCGGCATACAAAGACCGAACCACTCGATCGGTTTACTTGAGCTGGGGCACGCATGCCTAATAACTCACCTCTCAAAACATACTGACCAGGACTACATGAGATAGCCTATTCACCTCCCCTCTACCGTATATAAGTTTTGGCCTCCTCTCCTTCTGCTTTTTTCTCACTTGTACTTTACTTCTCCAAAGTCATCAGTTCATTCCTCTTCGAGCCTTACTCACTACTTAGCCTTCCATCGAACCCAAATTGTCCATCTCGCGATTCTAACTAATCGCTATCACGAACGAATCTCCAACCCAACAATTTGACGCCACCGCATACCTCGAGCTCTCTTCCTAGGTATGAATTTATTTCCAAACCCAGAGTTACATTGAGTTTCGATGCCTGCATGGACAACCCCTCCGTCCCCCCTCTTCATTTGTTGTAGGAATAGGTAGAAAATAAATTTAGAGGAGGAAAAGAGATGGATTAGGAATAAAAGCAGACTCCAGGTTAGGGCCTTAGGAGGAGGATAGGAGTCGTTTCTTGGTGAAGAAAGATGAGGAGAAGAGAGGTTTGGCAATTTGAGAGCGAGTGCGGGTCGGTCAGAACCCTGAGGAGTAGATCGGTATCTTGATCAAGTGGGGCGTTCAGCCCCGAGGGAGAGTATGGAACGGTAGGGAACTAGGAAGGTGGGTCGGCATAGACCAGTGGGTCATAGGTGGTTAGGAAGTAAGTTAGGGGAATGGATGTTGTGAGTGCGGCCTGACATCCAGTGAGACGCCCCAAACTAGGACGAGTCTAGGAAGGTGGGTCGGTAACAGTTCGAGTGAGGCTGTTTTGTTGGTAGAGAGAGATAGGAAGTGTGTGGGTCGGTCGTTATGAATGGTTGCTGGTGTTAGGAACAGTGGCCCGGTGTTGTTCGGTGTTGAGGGAGAAAGTGTGGTTTAACCACTTGAGTGTAGTGTTATGGCCCGGTTAGGGACCACGAGATGGGTTCGGTATACCGAGCAAGTGTGGCTCGGTATAGCCCTCGTAGGCCATTTGGTGAAGAGAGAGCGTTGGAGAGGAGAGTGAGTGATTCGATGATGTTGGTCTAGTGGGTCGGTCGGTATTTGGTCTAATTTGATATTTAGTGTCTAAGTAGGTCGGTGAGCAGAGAAGAAAAAAAAGAAGCAGGATAGGCTTTAAGGACCGGCACCGAGCGGGGCACTACAGTTCGGCATATATGCACTCAAATAGACGACCGATCCTAAGTGTGGGGATCGGCATTAACAAACATACTTACCTCACCTCAACTCGTAGAACATAACATTACTACTTATTTCCATACTTAATTCGTATAACAATAAATCCATTATATAAACCTAAGCCCAAAAGCACATGGAACTGATCAGGACTAATAACTTCACAATTTCACCATAATAAATGTGAACTTAAAGCTTTCTAAAGAGGATAACTTAGAGTTCTTTGTGCTACACTTTACTCTTCAGAACCCTAATTCATTTATGTTCTTTACATGATCCATCACACTAGCTCACACACCACGCGGAGGGAAAATCTTTGTCGTTATATCTAATATCGATTGTATTTCAAGTATAGTTCAAACAGAACTTTTTCCACATCCATTACTTTCTAAAGATGTCCAGAAAATCGAGTTCTACTACAGTGTCCGACAAGCGGGAGGTAGTAGGTACTTCGGACCCACCGACGACCTCTACGCAGGGTATTCTGGATCCATCCACTGTAATTATTGGCCCGGCACCCGATGCTATAGATGGAACGATCATCCTGGACAACCCAACTGATTCTCAAACTTCAAGAATCAATGAAACCGCCCTTCGCCGGCTATGTTCAATCCACGGAATCCCTTTTGACGACATATTAATTCCATCGGGACAAGACCGTCCCCACCTGCCCCTAGCTAGATATACAGCTTGTAGCAAATTCATGTGCTGGGTCGGGAGTGTGCCACCGTTCAATTCATTTCTTCGTGAGGTGCTGTAGTACATCGGGATCGCTCTGGCACAGCTTCACCCCAATAGTCACGCATTTCTCCATGGCACTTACATTCTCTTTATGAGCATCTTATCTAGGCTCCCCACTCTCGAGGATATTCGCTACATTTATCGGTTCAAAAGGCGATCTGACAGCCCTTCTTTCATATTCCTTGAGCCGCAATCTAAGTGTCAGATCCTGACAGGGGCATAGAGTAAATTCTCCCAATATAAGCAGGAGTGGTTCTACGTGCGCTGCCCCTCTGGCTTTGCGAGAAGATGGTTGGAAGGGAGTAATTTCCATTTCCGAACTTGTTATTTACCTGAGGCATGATGTGCATTTTTTCTAAACTTCCTTTGGTCTTTTGCAGGCATCAGCCCACGTCCCGAAGGTGCGAGGTATTCTGAGGCCGTCGAGGCCATTCGTGCTACTCCCGTGGAGGACCGGGAGATAAAAGTCGTTATTTCCAATGAGTCACTTCGAAAGTTTGAGCTATTGGCGGAAGGTTGCCGAACTAGTCTCCCATCCAGCTCCACTACAACCAAACCTATGGTGGAGAAGGGTAAAGAACAAGCTGGGTCTTCGGTGCCCCCTACAGGAGGGGCCTCCGACATGCCCGAGGAAGGTGAGATTAGGAGACCAGGGTTTTTGGAGCGTCCGACGAGCATATAAGTCCTCTTTCAGAACCGGTGATCGACGCACCCGGCATCGATGAACCACCTCCCCCATCAAAGGGGAAAAAGAAACTAGCCTACAAACTAAGGAAGAAGACAGTGGGCAGAACCTTGAAGGTCACAATTACTCCGATGGAGAAAGAGCCATCTCCACAACACTTAGAGGGTTCACTAAAAGGCTTATCAGATCTCACCATTCCCCATGACTTCCTCAATTACGGCTTCGAAGACCCAGAAGCCCTAAAACTTCACTCGCCCGCGAGAGGCGACGAAGGCGTTCAAGCCCACCACCAAGGAGAAAAAACTCCGATAAGTAAAGCTAAAGAAACTGGTCCATCGGGGGGAAACACTAGGACACACACTAACACTCACTCTCCACCCGACACTTAAGTTTTAGCCATCATATGATCATCTCTAACTTGTTTTCACTTGATTTCTATGCAGGTGACATGGGATGCTCACACGGCTTCGATTGCCTTCGCGGTTCCTCTATCTTTCATCACTCTAGCCGAGACTCAGGGCCCGGAAAACGCCAAGATAGAGATGACAATAGCGATAGAGACTATCGTCCTCGAGATTCATCGTCTCGAAGGAAAACTTATAGCCACTCTTCCTTCCCGAACGATCCTCCTCCTCAACCAGAGCATAGCAGGGATAAATCTGCTCAAAGGGGGTCTCAATCTGAAGCTCCTCCTGATCAATATTCCGGTTCATCAAGCACTAGGCAGTCCCATGAGCTTCACAAGAAATCTGTAGTTTCGACTAAACAAACTTCCTCCAGCCCTGCACATGATCCATCGATAGCAGAAAAGCTAGCTGAGCTTAAAACCACATTTCCAAAAATATGCTTTGATGGACTAAAGTTTCTTTCGGCGATCCATCCTATTTCGGGGCATGTCAAACAAAGTGCCATTGCTTGTAATAATGATGTCCACATCCAGCATGACGCATTCGTTCATTTGGTGGAAAAAGTTTCAGAAGTTTCGATGGAACGTCAGCATGAAATCGATCGCTTGAAACTCGAAGCCATCCATGACAAAGACATTATCAAAGCACAGGATTAAGAGCTTTCCTCGTATAAATCTCAGCTTGAAACTACTCAAAAAACTGCTAAAGACACGGCCGAAGCAGTTGATCGTCTGGAAGTCGCACACAGAAAGGAAATTGATGAGGCGGTTCAACACTGTGGCTCTTTAGCCTTAGAGAAGGATTCCATCCAAAAAGAAAAGAATGCTCTCGCTCAGCGAGTTAAAGAATTGGAGGAGCTACTCCTTAAAGAAAAAGAAGAAAAAACTACAGCCCAAGAGGAGTCACAACGATATTGTGACGAGATTGTCTCCACACGACTCTTGAAAGCAAAGCTTGATGAGGAGCTCTCCAAAGTTGAAGCGCTGAAGGATGCGGCCCGTGAAGAGGGCAAAAGAATGACGCTCTCAGAAATCGATTCTCGCCTCGAGGCGGCTACTGAGGCTGGTAGGGAAGAAATTAAGTGCATGTTTGATCCACTCATAGCCGAGTATAACGCTT
Organism: Allium fistulosum; assembly: GCA_030737815.1. Classification (NCBI taxonomy): domain Eukaryota; kingdom Viridiplantae; phylum Streptophyta; class Magnoliopsida; order Asparagales; family Amaryllidaceae; genus Allium; species Allium fistulosum. Next base: position 77,700,731 of record CM060903.1, read on the forward strand.
GAGTTCTCATGTATCGTGACCTAACTTTTCTTAGCGAGGGTTACCTCGAACCTTTGGCTGAAGCATGGGATACTTTAATAAAAATTAAAAAGGTCAAGTTTGGAACTGAAGAGATTGACGAGGATTCCCTTATGAAAGAAGTGCTTCGCAAGAATGAGTGCACTAACCTATCCGCTGCAAAGGCCCTTTACGAAAGAGACTCCTCCTCATCAAAAGGAAAAAATGACACTGCTGGTCTTTCCAGAACCGAGTCTCCAGTCCCTCCTTCTGTTCAGCCGACTGGTCGTCCACCACTCGATCCCTTCGAGCAGCATATTGGCTATGACCCAGAGAAGCCTGGACTTGATATTCACACTCTATCTCCCATTCCAGAGGGCGAAACTCTCAAAACGGTTGAAAGTCGGCCAGAAACCGGTACATAACTTTTCTTTCTAGAGTCTAAAAGATAATCGTTTCTACCGTGTAATAGACGCATCCTAACATTTGTTTGTTACGATTTCGTGTAGGCCATTCTGATCCTGATCCAACTCCAAGGAGCGACGCTGCCACAGAAAAGGAGGGGAAAACGGGAGAGGCAATTCAGACTGGTGAGACTCCCGGACCCGATGCTCAAGTGATCGAGGCGCTCGATGAAGACAAATCTGAATATTTATCGCCCGTGGAGGTACATGATGAAGTTGAGATTACGGGCGCCTCTGAACACACTTCAAAATCGAGCATGGCGGAGCAAATTATGGGAGAGAAGAAAAAGAAAGCTGAGATCAAAGTTGAGCCTCGGGTAGTGGAACTCGACGATCCGTTGGACAGGCCCCTGAAGGTTATTCTCCCCGGCGGAACCTTGCCACTGGAAGTTCCTCTTCGTTCCCCAAGCACCACTTCCCTAGTGAGCAAGGCGTCCAAGAAAAAACACTTGGGGAAGGAGTCTTCAGAGAAATCGAGGAAGGAGAAGAAGTCAAAAAAGTAGCTATCATGCCTTGCTCAACGCGAATAAGCCTGGATTATGTAATTATCTCTATTTATTCTCGTAGTCTTTGTAAATAGATTTTTTGCTCCGAGTTCAAGAGAAGTTGTAGTGAAACTGAATTCTCAATTAGTAAATAAAATTTTGTTTTTTGATGATCTTTGCTACTTAGCTTCACCACCCATCATGTACCTAAAATCCAGGGTTGTGTGGTCACTTAAACTCTCGTTTGTTTCTGCATGACACAAAGATTTCTAAATTGCTTATATTTTAGCATGTGCTCCAGAGGCTGAGTTATTAGCTTGAATCGTTTATACACTAGTCCGCACTCTGGGGACTTAGAGATTTTTAAGTCGTTTATACTCTAGTCTGCACTATGGGGACTCAAAGTACTCTAGTTCGCACTCCAGGGACTTAGAAATTTTTAAATCGTTTATACTCTAATCCGCACTTTGGGGACTCAGGGTACTCTAGTCCGCACTCCGGGGACTTAGAGATTTTTAAGTCATTTATACTCTAGTCCGCACTCTGTGGACTCAAAGTACTCTAGTCCGCACTTTGTGGACTTAGAGATTTTTAAGTCATTTATACTCTAGTCCGCACTCTGGGGACTCAGAGTACTCTAGTCCGCACTCCGAGGACTTAGAGATTTTTAAATCATTTATACTCTAGTCCGCACTCTGGGGACTCAGAGTACTCTAGTCCGCACTCTAGGGACATAGAGATTTTTAAATCATTTATACTCTACTCCGAACTCTGGGGACTTAGAGATTTTTAAATTGTTTATACTCTAGTCCGCACTCTGGGGACTCAGAGTACTCTAGTCCGCACTCTAGGGACTTAGAGATTTTTAAGTCGTTTATACTCTAGTCCGCACTTGGGGGACTCAAAGTATTCTAGTCTGCACTCTGGGGACTTAGAGATTTTTAAGTCGTTTATACTCTAGTCCGCACTCTGGGGACTCAGAGTACTCTAGTCCGCACTTCGGGGACTTAGAGATTTTTAAGTCGTTTATACTCTAGTCCGCACTCTGGGGACTCAGAGTACTCTAGTCCGCACTCCGAGGACTTAGAGATTTTTAAGTTTGGGTGCGTGTTCATGCGCCAGACGGAATGATGTAATTTAATTTTTTTCACAGAATTGTAACATACGAAAACATCAATAGTTCATGGAAAAGACGGCTTCAAGCCTTTATTGATCATAACAAATGAAAACAAACTGAATTGTCTTATTAAGCGCTAAAAACTAAGAACAACAAAATGAACATACACTGGAAATAATTGCAACTAAAATTCAAAAGAAATAAACTAGGTGTAATAGCGACGCAAATGCTCGCTATTCCATGCGCGGAGAAGTGTTACGCCATCTACGGTCGCTAGCTTGAAAGTTCCTTCTCCAAGCCTCCGTTCGATGACATACGGACCTTCCCATGTGGGATTCAGATGTGATGGGGTCGGAAAGACTCGCTTCAAAACGAGATCACCCACATCGAAAATTCTCGGTCGAACCTTTTCATTATAGTATCGAGCAACTCGGTGCCTATGTGCGGCTGCTCTTAAATCAGCTTCTTCACGTTTTTCGTCAACAAAGTCCAGCGATTCCAATATGAGATTCTGATTTGTCTTAGGATCATAATAAGTTACCTGATGAGAAGTAACTTTAAGTTCCACGTGTATCACAACTTCAGTGTCATACGCCAAGGTGAATGGAGTATGGCCAGTCGCGGACTTATGGGTGGTTCTGTAAGCCCAGAGCACTGTCGGAAGCTCATCCACCCACTTGCCTCTAGCCTTTTCCAAACGTTTCTTCAATATTGACTTGATTATATTATTTACAGCTTCAACTTGTCCATTCGCTTTAGGGTGAGCGACCGTCGAAAACCTTTTCTCAATGTGATACTTCTGGTAGAATTCTTTGAACTCCCTACTTTCAAATTGAGTTCCGTTGTCCGTAATGATAGTTCGTGGAAGACCGAAACAACATATGATGTTTTGTACAACGAAATTAATTACCTTTTTGGTGGTGATCGTAGCTAAAGGCTCTGCTTCTGCCCACTTGGTAAAGTAATCGACCGCAACAATTGCATATTTTGCACCTCTTCTAGAAATTGGTAACGAACCGATTATATCGATCCCCCACATTGCAAATGGCCAGGGACTAACCATTTGTGTGAGTTCTGTTGGCGGAGATCTTGGGATTTTCGCATACTATTGACATTTGTCACATCTTCTTACGTAGTCCGCATCATCCCGATTGACAGTCAGCCAATAGTATCCATAGCGAGGGATCTTTTTTGCTAGGGTCTGCCCCCCAGTATGGTCACTACATTCTCCTTCGTGAACTTCCCTCAAGACTCATTTTATCTCGTCGTGGGCGATGCACCGAAGCAAGGGAACCGAGAATCCCCTCTGATACATTATTCCGTCATGCATTATATATCGTGAAGCTTTGTGAATGACTTGTTACCTTTCGTTCTTTCTATCGGGCGAAGTCCTATATACTAAGTATTGTTTGAATGGGGTTATCCATGACTCCCTTTCAATTTCTGTTTCTAGCACAAAATCTACTTCCATTTCGTTTATACTCGAAAATTGTAAAACTCCGACGGGAACCAAGCCCATCTACTGTGCATCGCCAGTACTTGCGAATTTTGCCAATGAATCGGCTTCCCTGTTTTGTTCACGCGGGACGTGCGAAATATCGTAATATTCAAGGTCTGCCAACAGTTCTTGAACCCGAGCGAGGTATGGAGCAAGCCTCTGCCCCTTTGCTTGATAATCTCCTCGTACTTGGTATACCACCAATTGTGAGTCACAAAAGATCTCAACCGATCTTACTCCGAGTTCCCTAATAAGTTTTAAGCCAGCAAGCAACGCTTCATACTCAGCTTCATTATTTGTAGCTGGGAAATTAAGTTTTAAGGCATAACAAATTGATCGGTTTTCAGGGGTTACAAGAATGACTCCAGCCCCAGAGCAATGGTCGTTGGATGCCCCATCGGTGTATAGTTTCCATCGAATGGAGGGAATAACATCATCACTGTTTGGTTCGTCTGATATGGTGAATTCTGCGATGAAGTCTGCTAGCGCCTGCCCTTGGATAGCCCTCCATGGCAGGTAGGTGATATTGAATTGACTCAACTCAATATTCCATTTTAGTAACCTTCCTGAGGTCTTTGGTCGTTGGAGTACCTGTCGCAAAGGTTGATCGGTATAAACACTGATCGGATGTGCCTGAAAATATGGATGAAGCTTGCGTGATGCAATCACCAAGCAGTAGGCTAGCTTCTCAATTTTAAGATAATTTCTTTCTGATCCCGTTAAACGTTTACTGACATAGTACACCGTCTTTTGAACTCGGTCCTCCTCGCGAACTAAAGTTGTACTGATGGCATGTTGAGACACGGCCAAGTATACATACAACACTTCATGGTCTATAGGCTTCGACAGCACCGGGGGACTTTCCAAATGTCTTACCAAAGCTCGGAATGCATCCTCGCAGTTGGGAGTCCATTCAAAATTTCTTTTCCCTTTCTTTATTACATCGAAGAAGGGAATGCACTTGTCCGTCGCTCTGGATATGAATCGACTTAGCGCGGCCACTTTTCTGTTTAGGCTTTGTACTTGCTTTATGGTTCTGGGCACTTGTATGTCTCGAATAGCCTGAATCTTTTCTGGGTTAGCTTCAATTCCTCATGCATTGACGATAAAACCCAAAAACTTCCTAGTCACAACACCAAAAGAACAATTTAAGGGATTGATTTTCATCCCGTAGTGTCTGAGTATATCAAACATCTCCGCCAAGTCTCGCATGTGGTCATTTGACTGTCGTGACTTCATGAGCATGTCATCCACATAGACTTCCATCGTCCTACCAATTTGGTCTTTAAACATCTGATTCACCAGACGTTGATAAGTTGCTCCTGCATTTTTCAATCCGAAAGGCATCACTACATAACAGTACATTCCAACGTCTGTGACAAAACTAGTATGTTCCTGATTTGGTGTGCATTGGGATTTGATTATATCCCGAGTACTCATCCATAAATGACAATAACTCATGCCCTGCTGTTGAGTCGACCAGCTGATCAATTCTGGGTAAAGGGAAACTATCCTTAAGGCATGCTTTGTTCAGATCTGAGTAATCCACGCAGGTCCTCCATTTCCCATTTGCTTTTCTCACTAGTACAGGGTTAGAGACCCATTCGAGGAAGAGGGCGTCGCGGACGAACCCATTGGCTTTGAGTTTGTCCACCTCTTCTCTGAGAGCAACAGACCTCTCTGGGTCCACACCTATCCTTTTTTGCTTCACCGGAACGTATTTCGGGTCTATGTTCAACATATGACTCGCAATGACGGGAGAAATCCCGCACATATCGTAATGCGTCCAAGCAAAGACATCCAGATTCGCTCGGAGGAAATCAGTAAAATCCTCGATCATCGAGGGGTTGAGTTGTGATCCAATCTTTAGTACCCGCGATGGGTCATCGCGGCTGACTGGAGTGTCAATCGTTAGTTCAGCCGGCGCTACTTTTGCCTCCTTAGGTTCCTCATCATCGTCCCTCGGATCTATGTCTCTATAGATCCGATCATGCTGCCCGAGCCAAGGCTCGGGCATTACTTGTCAATCTTCAGTAACTCGGATGCGGACGGAGTTGTCCACAACCTTTCCTTTCTCTCTTCGTTGGGCCTCTCTTAGCTCAGCCACATAACACGCACGACCAGTTACCAGATTGCCATGCACAACACTAACTCCTTTATCCGTCGAAAACTTCAAGGTTAAACACCACAGGGCCAAAGCTGCCCTAAACTCTACCAGGGCCAGTCGACCCAGAAACACATTATACGGAGAATCGACATCCAAAACGATGAATGGTAGGATATGCACCCTCCTACGTTCATCTTCTCCAAGTTCAACTGGTAATTCAACAAAACCCACTGCATCAGTAGCCGCACCATTAAAGCCATGGATACGGGCTTTAGATGGTTTTAGGTCCTTTGTCTCCATCTTCATCTGGTCATATGCTTTTTTAAAGATGATGTTAACAGAACTTCCACAATCAATCAGTATTCTTCTTACAAAAGTTGGCTAAATAGTGGCCAAGATGACCATCGGATCAATGGTAGGTGCCTCTACCTGATCGGCATCTCTACTTCTGAACACTATATCATCTGTCATCATTCGTTGTTGCTTAACCGGAGTCCCATCTTCCATGTTTGAACAACATTCAAAACCTGCATGCTTTAGGGAACTAGCATAGCGCTCCATTTCTTGCCAATTCTTGTTTGTATGGTGAGGCCCACCAACTATCGTGTTTATGACTAATCTACCTCCAGTCCGAACGGGTTCCTCATATCGTCATGGAGCCTATCCGCGATTGGGGTCGGATGTCCCATGTCCGCCTTCCTGAGGGTTCTTTACAAACTCCTATAACTTTTTCTATCAAATCAGCTTTTCAATTGCATCATGAAGGTGCCTACGATCCTCGGTATTATGCCCGTAAGTCTCATGGAAGCGGCAATACTTCCCAGTTCGCTTTTGCTCCTCGGTGGACTCTTTTAGGCATGGCTTTTGATATTTGTTAATCGATGGAATTTCTATCGTGTTAGAAAACCGTCGAAAAATTTTGAAATAAAATTTACCACAAGCGCACGGCGTACACTTATAGTACGTGGCGAATACGGGTCGATCCATAGGGAATTGATGATTTTTAAAAATCTATTCAATCAAATTAAACTAAAGTCGAGTGAAAGTTAAGCTAGAGAATTAGAAAATTAGATAACTAACTAAAAGAAAATAGATGCAAATATAAGAGTTAAATGACAATTTAGAGAATAAATCCACTCTCTAGATCATGTAGTTCAACACATATGAAATCATAATCTCTCTTTTATGGTCATTAGTGCTTTAATTGATGTGCTTACCATAAGTATGGCATATTTGTGCTATTAATTAGCCAACATAAGCCATCAAACTATAACACACCCCTTAAATCACTTACTAACTTTCATGAAACTTGACAATGAAAATGAAAATGAAATCTATTTTAAGTATGGCCTATTAACTATTGATTAGAAATATAGACCATCAAATTTTAATTTCAAATCACTTTCTTATGCCATAATCATATTTTGATGAAGAGGCATATGTGTTAGTGATTGTTTAAGCATAGCCTATTTGGTGTCAACAATATAGGCTATCAAATTCAAAGCAAGAACAACAAATAAAACACTTCATTGATCATCATTAAGCACAAAACGAGAGCATGAATTAACAAATAGTTGAAACAACATAATTGGAGAGCTTCATTACCCCTAAATTGAAGGGGTTTAGCCTCTCATATTTGTCATTTGATTAACAAATGTAGCTTGCAACATGAAAGCAAAAAGAAAGCAAAATGAAAGCTAAATGAAAGAAAACTATTCTATTTGCATAAAAGAAAATCTACACTACTAGCATGAAAGGAAATGAGCATGTAATTAAAAGGAAACAATAATTACATTGCATAAAAAAAAGTTACATGAAGTAGAAATGGCTAAGTAGCCATGAAAAGAGAAAGAGAGCTTGTCTTTTTATTTTGAGCCTAAACTAAACTAAAGAGAGACTAGGGGAGAAGAGGGTTACATGAAACATAATGGGATTTTATATATGTGTTAAACCCTAATTCATATTTTTTTAGGGAATGCCCAAATTGCCCTTGAGGTAGTGTGGTGGCCAAGTAATCATTAGCCTCCCATAATCATCCATTTAAATGTGCATGAAGATTTGATGACCATTAGCATGTGGATTAGATTCTAATTTGTACATGAAGAAAGGTGGGTAGGTGGGGTCCTCCATTATCATGCCTTTGAATTATTTCCATCTTTATTTCTTTATCTTCACTCTTGTGCATGCATACATCTTCATGAAACCACTTGTATATGAATTTAAATTCCTACTTAATAATATAGAAATTTTCAATTAAATTTTAGAAAATTAATATATGCACAAAAATGACCATTTTGGCCTTGGATAAAGATGAATATGTGACAATTTGAAATAATTTGAATTTTGGTTTAAACAAGTTAAAATACCCAATATGATCATTTATTTAATTTAAATAGATTAAATATGGTGGTAAAAATATGCACATTTACGTGCACATTAAATACCCCCACACTTATCTTTTTATTCGTCCTCGAATAAAGAAAAAAAACTAAGATAAATCCGTTTTCATAGGGAGCACAATTGCATTGAGCGTATGCAACAAGCCGTTAAACCTCTGGGTGTCCCCAGTAGGATGAGTGTTGTCTCGTGAGGGTTTTCAGCAGATACTACCCACAAAATCCAAATGCAGGATGAAAATATTTACACAATGCAGATTTATTTACAAAGAGATGAATGCAAGTTTTTGAAAATATTTACAAATGAAGGGTTTACTTTTAAATTAACACACATAAGTTAGATATAGGTTTTAGTCATTATCTTAAAAATTTAAGTCATTTACTCGTCAAAATTTCCAACAAAAACGAAGTTATCATAACAAATCGACTATAGTTTAACTCGTTGTTTCGGTTGATAACACAGTGTAACTATGAAATGGATCCTTGGTTGATTATCAAAGTTTATCAAAGTGGTATTTCATTTCATTTAAAAAACAAATCAAATCAAATAAGTTAAAATAGTACTTGGATTTCATTTGCTTACTCTCTCCATTTTTCTTTTGAAAATTTTGCTGATATTAACAATATTTACATATGCATAACTTAGATAAACTGAGGCCAGATATATTACCCATGCACTGCTTTGCGGACTGATGTGAGGGGAATACAAAGCGTGGCGAGTGAACACACAAGTGTGAACACCTATTGACTGTAGGCATTATTAAAAAGAATTTTTATATATATACACCTAACTTAGATAAACTGAGGCCAGATATACCGATCGTGCACTGCCTTCTGGGCTTACGTGAGAAGGGTACAGAGCATGGCGAGTGAACACACGAGTGTGAACACATGACCCTAGGTGTTTAAAAAAATATATACATATATACAAGAAATTTTTTTTGTTTTAAAGTGAGTTTTGCAAAATCATCTTAGCACCATTTAACTTAGAAAACAAAAAAATGTTATATCCTTTTATTTGAATTCACCACTTTTTAAAACAAAGATTTTCAATTAGGATGTATTTCATAAGTAACACGTATGAATCTTCCTATATACTAGTTAAACCATTGTTATTTGTAATCAAACTTCATTTTTTTGTTAAAACAAATAAATGTTCAAAAATTTCAATTTAATTTCAAAGGAAAAGGAAAAATAAAAAAACTAAGTTAAGAAATATTTACAAATTTTTTTTAGTTTTGGATTTTGAATTTTTCTTTTTTTTAAATATACATGAGCTAATGCAATTAAATGAATGCAAAGTTAATTACAAATGATTTATCCTAAGTTAACCCAAAATTGTATAATCACACTTTGTCTTAAATCAACAAGATAGTTCTCAGCCAGATAACGGGCAGGAGTTATCGGTGCACCACGAATCACCGTAGCAATGCAGCCGAAGGTTTAAGTACCTTCAGAGGAACAACCACTATAATATTTACGAATCACCGTAATATTTATAAATGGTTATTACTCTGACGTAGCCTAGACACCAAGAAATTAAATTGTTCAAAGTAGACAACTTGTCAATATATAATTAAAAGTTATCGATGTCAAATCGTTATGATTAATCAAAATCTAGGATGAAATGCAAAGCAGAAAATAAACGTGTATTAACAATGCAACTACGAATGTAATTTTTTGTTTTTCAATTTTTTAATTTTTTTTAAATATATATGCAAATGCAAGCAATCAACAATGCAACTAAAATAAAAACAAGAGATATATACAATGCAAGGCAAATAAAGAGAAAATTATAAGTAAGCAAGCAGTTTTTTTTTTGGCAAGCTCAGCACGCAAGCAATTTATTTTGGCAAGCACTTCTGCTTCTTCTGTAATTCTGCTTTGGCAACCTGAAATAAAAACCACATATATATATATAACAAATTAAAACACGTGAAAACAAGACAAAACAAATTACAAAAAAAATCAAAACAAATGAAAATAAATTCAAATTGGTTTTTTTTTCTTTTTTTTTATATCAAGAAGAAATCAAATCAAAACAAAATAAACAAGTCAAAACAAAACAAGTTAAAAATCAAAGAAATTGAAACTTTTTTTTCCAGAGGCTAGTGAAGACAATTGAAAAAGCAAATTTGAAACTTTTAACAAAATTCACACCAACTTACCACAAAGATTAAACGAAGCAAAAGTTTAACAAAGCCCACACAAACCTATCACAAAGCCCCGGCCCAAACTAAACCCAAACCCGAAAGACTAAAAGAAATTATCTAATAACTTTCGACAGACAATTATCTTACATTCCCTGTTAAAACATCGACTCCCCTTCCTTTCAAAAAATAAAGTGAATAAATAATCGAAATCAATGAAAATTGGGTCGCCGTGCTCAATGCTCGCTTGTCGTGAGGTGGAGTTATGGTGATTTCGAGAATTGGTCAGAGGATGATTGGGTTTTAGGTGATGATTTCGGGTGGTGAAGTTCGATTTGGGGATTCGTGGTGCTTGATGTTGTATGAGATAGCAAAGGTGTTCGGCGTCTTGGATTTGGCATCTTGGATTTGGTGATGGAAATTGGCGATTGGTGGTTAAAATTGGGTTCAGCCGGAGATTGATGTACGAGTTGAAGCGATTCGTGGGTGATGATATGGTCGCGGTGATGATGAAGTAGTGGATGCTGTTTGAAATGAGACAGTTTTGTAGAGATGCACAGGGTTGTTATGGCTGCTGTCGTGGAGGATGAGCAGAAGTGAGTTTGGTTGAGAACGGTATGATGTTGAATGTCAGTGGGAAAATGGTTGGTTTTGGTATGGTGAAAATGGTGCAATAGTGACAGTTGTGTGAAGCTTTGTGGCAGTTGCGGTTGTTGATGTTGGAAGTTTGGGCAGGCTGTAAACTGTTGTGATATCCCGGGTTTTTGGGCAATTTAAATTTAATAATCTGTATTGATAATTTAATTGGATTGATAATTTTCTTTATAATTTTAATTTAATTTGGTAATTTAATCTTTTAAAGGATAATAAATATTTAATCTGGCAATATTTAATTTGGTAATATTTATTTATATCTTTTTCTAATAATTTAAAATTGATAAGATTTATTTCCAAAACTAATAAAAATAGATTCTATTTATAATATATATATTGATATATATATATATATATATATTGTGAATAGAGACTCTTTTGTTTAAATAAAAGATGTATTTTCAAATTATAATATATATGTATATATAGTGTGATTTGGAGTTATATTTTAAAATTCAATATAATAATTCTCAAATTAATGTTAAAAATATTTTCTATTTAAATATATGTATATATTTGTATATATTGGAATTTTGGTTTGAATTTAATAAAAGTATTTCAAATTTTAATATATAAAGTGTAATTTGGAAGGTATAATTTAATATAATACTTTTCAAGAGATATTTGGTATTTTAAATTTATATTCCTTAAACAATAAAGATAAATGTTTTGGATTTAAAAATATATGTATAAGATTTTATTTGTTTTATAATATTTTCTCTAAAGTAATTATATATACATATATACTAAGATAAGTATTTATTAATTAGTAAATTAAGTATGAAAAGTTTTATATTAACATTTAAATTAAATAAAATTTATTTAAATTTTACTTAGGACATGTGTTAATATCTTAACACATGGTAATAACAAGTGTAAGCTTGATAATCAATCTAATAACATGTGGCAACATTTCTATTTTTATTTTTAAATATATGTTTTAAGAAGAAAACTAGTTTTTACATAACACATTCATTCCTTGTCTTCTTTTCTCAACTCAAACCAGAAAATTTTCTTCAACCTGAAATTGAAAACTAAAAGTAAATCGAAACCTGAAACTTGATATTCAAATTACAAATCAACCTGTATTTCAAATGAGCAAATGAGAAGATCAACATCAGTTTTAATTTTCAACCTGAGCAAGGAACAACTCAACAAGTAAACCAACCTGCAACAATTCAAGTTACAGATTCAACATAAATAAGGCATGCAAGGATTTCAAATTTCAATAACAAACAAAATCAAAAGCTTTTGCCAGATCAAAGTTTAAAAGCTGGAAAACACTGCTCTGCTTTGTTCTTTGTTAATTTTAAGGTGAGTAAACATTCTTTTAAAAACAGCTTTTAAAATCTGTGATTTGGCTAAAATATTGTGATGAATCTCTGTAGATATGGTTGCATGTGTTCATATGTGTAGATGCATGTATTGCCTCTGTTCTCTGTTTTGTAACCTGTGAGCAACCTCATTTTTAAGCCTTGATATGTTAGTGCATGTGATAAATGATTGTAGTAGTATGGTTTGCATAAATATTTGGATGTGAATGTATGAATATACATATGATTTTGTCTTTGAAATGCCTGTGTAAAATATATATATCTGCCCTGTTAGAAAACCAGGCTCTAATTTCTTATAAAATTTCATATCTTCTCAGACATTCAGATTTAGGTTATGTTTTATAATGGAATAGTGATTATAGCAGTGTAAAATAAATTTTAAAAATAGTTTCTAGAAGTTATATTTGGCAATTATCTCTGAAAATAAATAAACAGTGATGATCTAAAACTAAGCCAAAAATCAATCTTCGTAATTTCAGGATTTGATTTTAGAACCTGATTAGTATTAGAAAATGATGAATATTAATATGGAAATCATAATTTTTAGCATATAAATTGTTGAGATTTTCAGTGTTGAACAAATTTGGGTATTTTGTAAATCGGCGGCGATCGATGATGTTTTGGAGGTCTATGTTGTTATCAAAGATAGCCTAGGGAATGTCGATCGCGAGAAAAATACTGGTAGATTTTCTGTTTGGCCGTGGTGATGGGATTAGATCAAACTAGGGTTCTAGAGAAAAGTTTGAAACGATGCTGTCAGAAGGCTCTCGCGATGGTTATGGAGGACCGGAGTGATTCGCATTAGTGGGAATACAAGCTGGAAGACGTGACGAAGCATCAGTGAAGTGGATAGATGATCTCGAGTTTGGAGGCGATGGGAAGGAAGCAGTTTCTGGCCATGGCAGTTTTCCAGTTTTGATCGAGATGGTCTAAATTCGATTCGATGGAGTTATGTTCGATCTGGATTTACTTTTGGGTTCGCATGGGTTCGCGTGACTGTGGAGTGGCGCCGCGATGATCATCAGTGGACAGAATCGTTGGTGGACGTGCACCACGTGCACGTGTACGTTGTTCGTTCTGGTATGTTGGGGATAGCATGGAAGAAGAAGGCGACTCAGGTTTTGTCTCGTGCGTTTTGTTTTTCGACTCGAAGCAGATGTGCGTGGGTTTACTCGAAGACGACTCGGGGATTTTTAGTGAGTTGCTCGGGTTGATTTTGTATTGTATCTAGTTAAAGTTTTAAAGTGAAGTAAATTAGTTCCAGGCTTATAATTTTTAAATAAAACAGAATCCAGATTTATATTAAACAAAGGGAATCAAAGTTTAAAAGTAAAGAAATTATTTAACAAGTTTCAAAGATTTTAATGTTAAATTTGAATGTTTAAATTTGAGTAAATTTTATATTTTCAATTAAAATTGACTCCTAAGTGTTTTTCCAATGAAGTTTAATGATAGAAATTTATATGTAATTTAATTGAAAATTTTATCTTTAAAGATTAAATTTTATTAAGGAAATTAATAAATAAATTGAATTAAAGGTTAATTATTATTTGAAATTAAGAATAATTACTTAATGAAGTAATTAGTGTAAATGAATGTAATTAATAAATAAATGAATTAGAGATTGAGGTATTAATTAATTAGTTAATTTATTTATGTAATTAATTTTAGATTAATTAATTAGCCTAATTAATTTAAGATAATCAATTTAAAATTAAGTGAGTAAATTTCTTAAATGAAGTGATTAATGAATAATTACTTAAAGTAATTAGGAGGAGTAAATTAGTTGAAGTGATTAATGGGTAATCACTTGTTGTAATTAATTAAGGAATTAATTAAGTTAATTGTTTGAAGTTAATTAATTATGGAATAATTAATTAATTAAAGTATTAAGAATTATTTAATGATGGAATTAATTATTGGTTAAGTAATTAATTAAGAAAGTAATCAAGATTTTTAATGGAAGTAATTAGAAGATAATTACTTATGTAAGTAATTAAGAGTTAATTACTTAATTATTTTAGTTAATTAATTAATGTGATTAATTAAATGTGTTTAATTTAAGATTAATTACTAAGTGTAATTAATTTAACAGTAATTAATTAATAAAATAATTAATCAAGGATTATTTGTTAATATAATTAATAATTACTTAGTGAAGTAATTAAAGATTAATTAATTAGATTAATTAATCAAGGTTAATATAATTAATTAAAAAGTAATTAATTAAGATAAGTAATTACAAGATGGTTAATTACTATTTATAATTAATTAAGGTTAATTAATGAATATAGTTAATTAAAGATTAATTATTTAATTAACTAAAAGGTAATTAATTAATAAAGTAATTAGAGGATTATTAATAAAATTAATTAAGGTTGATTAATAAAAGTAATTAATATAAGTATGATTAATTAATTGTAATTAATTGAGGATTAATATAATTAATTATAGTTAATTGATTAATGAAGGTTCATTAATTATTGTAATTAATGATAGTAATTAAAAGTTAATTACTGAATATGGTTAAGGATAATTACTTGAATGTAATTAAAGTATAATTAATCAAGGAGGATTAATTAGGGAAGATCATTAAGAAATGATTTATTAATTTATAATTAATTAATGATAGTGAGCAGGATTAAGATAATCCAAGTAATTAAAGGATAGTAATTAATTTAATTAAAGGTTAATTAAATTGATATGGAGTTAATCAATTCTGTTTAGATAATTGATTAATACTGGATGTTTGATATTGGGTGATTGGTTGATATTGGATGATTTGTATGTCTCTGATATATATATGATATATGCTGCTTTGTGAGATGAATGTTGATTTGAATTATCTATTGTGATAATGTTATTTATCTATCTGTTTATATCATCCTGAATAAGTTTAAATGTTTAAACCTTTAAACAACTTGACCTTAAAAGATACGTTTTGGATTTCGATGAGACCGGGATCGGGTTTCCGTATACCGGAATTCCAGGTCTGGAGACCCGAATACCACATCGATCCAAATTAACGATAGGTCGTGAATCTCAAGTGAAGATGAAGATTTAGAGTGCAAGGGTTATTGTCGTTAACTCTGAGGGTGATTCCAAAACGAGTGTAACGAGATAATGCCTTCGGTTTCGTTCGAACCCGGAACGAACTTGTATGGATTGAATGCTTTCAGCACATCGTCAGGCGGACGATGAGCATTCTAAGTGATATGTTCTGATTAAAGGTAATCGTAACCTCAAGCCTCATCAACCGGGAATGGCTAAAACAGGGGAGGTGCAGCAAGGCTTCGTGGGTAGCACCCACTGAGAGCAAGATAGATCCCTGTCTAGAGGTCCCTTTTCTTTTCATTCGGCTTAGTGTGTGGTTGGTCGCGCCAACTACGGGGTTATCTTGTTCGGGATTATCCAGTAAGGGATGGTTCCGGCTTTGTGTTGCAGGGGAGCGGGCGTACTCCTCGGTACGGTGATCTAGGCCACGTACTGTGACGGGCGGTACCCCAGTAGCCCTGCCATTGTATGGAATCCAAACTCCAATAAGTGCCGTACGTATTAGTTGTGCCCAACTATGTTGGAATGTGAGATGTAAGCATTTCAGCTATTTCTGTATTTTACTTGAAAACCCTAGACCCTATTATAATATAACTGGATTTCCTATCAAATGTTTTGGTTAGCGTAAGGTAAAAACTTTTCCATGTTTATGTGTGGGAAGTCTTACGTGATACCTTTGTTTTCAAAAGGTTTTGAAGTTAAACAATTTTAACCCGTTTACTCACACCAGACCCATGTCTGACCCAAGTGTTTATTTTCTGTTTTATTAAACTCTTGGGTACTCAATTTTTACGAGTAGCCGAGGGATTCAGGTTAGCTTTGACGAATCTATGGAGGAGATATGGAGCAGGAAGCTTCAGCATTCGTAGATAGATAGTATTCCGCTGTGTTGGTTGATCTGAGTCTTTTGTTTGAATTGTATATTGAGTTGTATAATAGACAGAAATTATAACTGTCTATTTTGTTGTATAAGTTGTGTAACTCTGATTATGTAAAGACTATGTAATAGTTATGTGATATATTATATTTTGTTTCGTTCCGCTGTGAGATTCTGATATTGTTTAGTTCTTTCTTTCTCTTCTTTTCTCTTTTCTATCCCTTTCTTTCTTATTAGCGATACGACTTTCTGTGGAGAGAAAGTCGTGGTCGTTACAACTGTGGTGATGGATATGTGTATGATTGAAATGGTTCGGGAAGGGGACTGATGAAGTGGGAGGTCAGTTTGAAATGGTCAATTATGTATGGTGGTGAAGAAGTAAGGCTGTGCACGTCGGGTGGTGTGGAGATGAAGTGCGGCAGCCTGATGGTCAGAGAAGTTTACAAGCAGTGAGTATGTGAAGGCTGTAATGAGTTGAGGAACATAGTTTACAAGCGAAGAGGTGGAGTGGTTTTCTGGTCAGGAAATGGTTGATAGGCAGCACAGTCAATGGTGGCAGCAAAGGTATTGGTACAGAACTGGTTTGTGTGCACTTTGTGATGATCGGGTTTGTTGAACTGGTTCTTGAACTTTGTTGAAGTTGAGTTGAAGTTGAAGTCTGTAGTCAAGTGTGATATCTCAGTTTGATATGTAGTGTTGAAGTGAATGCAACAGGGGTCAGTTGGATGGCTTTAGAAGGTTGTATGGTATGATGGTGTTGCCAAAGTAGTTGAATGAGACTGTTTGGATAGTGGGTTGTTTTGTGGAGTGGACTTGATGGTGGAATGTTGGTCAGGGATTTCTGGTTGTGGCCGAGGGAAATGTACAGTGTGTGGTTTGAAGGGGTGAGGCAGGCTTGTGTAGCAAAGGTATAGTTGTTGCTATTGTTGTGTGATACCAAGTTGGCTGCAACAATTTGGTTTTGGCAATGGTTGTGTGGTTTGTGGAGTGCTAGTTTGTATGCGGGGGAAAACTGAGAGGTAGCTGATGTTGTGACAGAGATTGTCAGTGGGATGGTTTGGAAAATGGATGGAAATTGCTGTGTGCACAGAAACACAAAGGCACAGAGGATGTTGTAATTTCAATGTGCAAATAGAAATGTGCACATAATTGTAATATAAACTTTGTAAATTGAAAATAAAAACTGTAGAGAAAATGGAATGCAATTGTAAATGGAAATGTAAAAATATGAAATGTAAACGAAATGAATTTTTTTTTCTTTTTCACATGAAATTGTGCAGTTTTTTTTCTTTTTCACATGAAATTGTGGAAAGTATTACAGGTTGATAGGTAAATATTTTCCAGAGATGCGTTCAGAGGAGTGTATTCATTGTAAGTTGGGATCCTTGGTTTCCACTTTCCGGCTTCCCTTTTCTTTCCGGAATTCCCTCCTTCGGATCCTTTTGACTGCTCAGGCTTGTTTTGAACATTGACCTGGACTTTTCCAGAGTTGTCACCAGATTGTTTTACAGCAATGTTGCTATGCACGGTCTCCTTGTCGGGTCCTGGTGCATTATCTCGCCTTGTCCACCTGGCTTCCTCCCTTCTTCTAAATTGGTGCGCCTTTGAATAAAAACGTTCCAGCGTAGCCGGAGGCTTTCCTGCCAGCCAATCACCAAACTCTGAATCCGGATCTACTCCTCGCATTACGGCCATTAAAATGGCATGGTCATTCGGTTTGCTAACTTCGGTAGCAGCAACGTGGAATCTTTGTAAGTACTCCTTTAACGATTCCCCTAGGGCCTGAATTACACTAGACAAGGACATAACATCCTTGGGACGAGTGGCATGAATCCTGAACTGCTCCACAAATTTCGTCGCTAACTCATCAAAATTGGAGATAGATCGCAGAGGAAGTCGGGTGAACCACATGGTAGCGATTCTAGATAAAGTTATTGGGAAACACCTACATTTAGTTGCATCATTCGCACTAGCTGAATCCATCATCCACCCATACCTCATTACATGCTTCGGGGATCAGTCTTCCCTTCGTAGGCCGGGATAGTCGGCATATTAAACTTCCTGGGGTACTCATCTTGTAGAATAGCATATGTGAACGGAGTATGACTCCTAGATACTCCCCAATCATCATTAGATAAACCTTGATTTTCCCTCATCAGTTGTCTGATCATGGCTGATAGGTCTGGGGTTTGTATGGAGGACGGCAAGTTGGAATCCGTCCTGCAGGACCGTTTCGGTTGGTGCCTCCTCTATCGGCAATCTACCAAACGTGTATCCTGGGGACCTGCTTCATCATGACCTTGGTGAGCTAGTCGTCTAGCTTCCACTCGTGCTCCAGATCCTAAGTTTCCTGTTTCAGCTTGAGCGCGATTTCCCTGGTGTAAGTGAGTGGCCATGGCTCCAGGTAGGGAACTTAGACCATCCCTGGTTGATCATTCTGCTGCACCTGTTTGCGTTGTTTCAATTCTACGGCGTTTATGCCTGGGAGGTTCATTAGACGAAGCAGAGCTGTCGGACGAGGAGTAGGAAGCGGGACTTCGTCCAGCATTATGATGCTGTTGTTGAGTAAGCTGAGTCATGAGGTTGGCGTTAGCTTGAATCTGCTTGTTAAGCTGTCTCCTGCTTTCCATGAGTTCTCTCATCAGCTCGTTGAACTCTGCCCTGGTGACAGCTTCCGTTTGGTTTTGGGCGGTGATGGTCCCTGCGCCCGGATTAGCTTGATGATTGATGGTTCCTACTTGTTGGATGCTAGTGGTCTCGTTGACATCTGCATTGTGGGAGGCTGATCTAGTACATGGTCTTCCCATTGAAGAGTTATCGGTTGGAACTCTGAGTAGAATCGATGGACTTCTTGTGAATGAACTCAGATCTTCTTCGGGGGATTTCCTCAATCCAGTAGCAACAAAGGAGATCCTAACAGCCTGAGAATGCGTTTCTCAATGAAAGCACCAAAATGTTAGCACCAAAATTGGTCATTAACACCCAAGAAAGGATTTGTGTAGAGAGATTAATGAAGATAGAAAATTAAAATAGAGGAATGTATGCAAAATTAACTACATAAACAAGAACACTAGAATTATAGTGGTTCGGTGTAACTGCCTACGTCCACTTTGAGTTTAATCTTTATTTCTTCTTCAAACTATTGAATACAGATACAATCTGTACACTAACGACTTGATTACAAGTTTGGATTGAAAATAGATGAGTCTTCGAAATGGCAGAGTCTCCCCAAAGTTCTCGAAAAAAGGTCCCTTTACACTGCGCCCCTGACCCTCTATTTATAGACGAAGATAGGCTGGTCTCCCTGCTCAGGCCTAAGAGTGAAGTACCTTGGCCCATATATGGGAACCTCGACTCAACCGATCCAGACATGCCAAGCGAGGTACACCGGTCGACAAATGCCGATCCGGGATGGCCGAACGGTGGTCACGGGTAATTGACTCGAAGCAAACTCCTAAAGGACCTAGAGTAACTCGCGGTGGGACTCGAAGTGAACCAATGCCAAACCCCCCACTTTGATGTTGACCTCCACGAATAAGTCAAATCCCTCGTCTTGCTCTAAAATAGCTATACCAAACCAGACATACCGAACGGTGGTTTCCCAGCGATGTTGGTCGAACGGAAGTAGCTGAGCAGTGTTGGTCGAACGGAAGTAGCCGAGCGACGTTGGCCGAACGGTAGTTGCTGAGCAGTGTTGGCCGAACCACACTTGCAGGCCGAACGATATACAGGCCGAACCACACTTGCATGCCGAACGATATACAGGCCGAACCACACTTGCATGCCGAACGATATACAAGCCGAACCACACTTGCATGCCGAACGATATACAGGCCGAACGAAGCATATATGCCGAGGTTCTTAATTCAAGTCAACCTCTCACTGGCTCAAGTTTCACTTAGATTCAACCAAGAAACTCAATTATTAACATCTTGTAGCCGGGCTAAGCAACCGGGTAACATTTGACGATTTTAAACTTCAACCTGGCCACAAGTTTGAGGATGATACGGAGTGGATAACTTGTGGGTTATCGAGTATTTCTTCATTAAAGTTTCAAAAAAATGGTTGCAAAAATGGGTTCCGTTATCACTAAATATTGTGTGAGGTGTGCCGAACCTCGAAAAGATGTTTTCTTTGATAAATTTCACAACAATTCTATGGTCATTGGTTTTACAAGGAACGGCTTCGACCCATTTTGAGACTTAATCAACAGCGAGAAGAATATACAAATTTCCAAAAGAAATGGGTAAAGGTCCCATAAAGTCGATACCCCAAACATAAAAGATTTCGATCGTAAGAATGGGGTCTAGAGGCATCATATTTCGTCAAGAAATTCGTCCAAGCATTTGACATCAATCACAAGTTTTGCAAAATTCGAATGAGTCTTTGAAAAGAGAAGGCCAATAGAAACCACACTGAAGCACCTTTTCCATAGTTTTTCGAGGACTGAAATGTCCACCGCACGCTTGATCGTGGCAAAACGAAAGAACACTCCTTATTTCATTATCCGGGATGCAACGTCGAATAATTTGGTCGGGACAATACTTGAACAAGTATGGATCGTCCCAATAGAAATATTTCACCTGGGACATGAATTTGTATTTGTCCTGTTTGGACCAAGATGAGGGAATTTATTTAGTGACTAAGTAGTACACTATATCAGCGTACCATGAGTCGATAGAAATTGACAGAAGTTGTTCATCGGGAAAGTTTTCATTGATTGGTAAAGACGATGGTGCGTTGGGAAGATGAGACAAGTGATCGGCTATGACATTGTTAGATCCCTTTTTGTCCTTGATTGTAGGATCAAATTCTTGTAGTAAAAGGATCCAACGAATTAAGCAAGATTTAGCATCCTTTTTAGCGAAGAGATATCGAAGCGTAGAATGGTCCATGTACACAGTAATGTGTGACCCTATCAAATATTGTCGGAATTTTTCGAGAGCAAAAACTACCGCTAAAAGCTCTTTTTCAGTAGTTGTGTACTTGAGGTGAGCATCATTCAAAGTCATGCTAGCATAGTAGATAACGTGAAGGATCTTGTTGATGCGTTGTCCTAAGACAGCACCAACTGCAAAGTTCGAAGCGTCATGCATTATTTCAAATGGGAGATCCCAATTGGGTGTGCAAATGATTGGAGCAGAAATGAGTTCGTTTTTAAGACGTTCAAAAGATGAGACACAATTAGAATTGTAATTGAAAGGAATGTCTTTTCCTAGAAGAGTAGTCAATAGACGAGCGATTTTGCTAAAGTCTTTCACAAAGCGTCGGTAAAAGCCAGTGTGTCCTAGAAATGATCGAATGTCCTTAACATATTTGGGAATGGGTAGGTTTGCAATTACGTCAACTTTTGCTTTATCTACCTCAATGCCTTTATTTGAAATGATATGTCCAAGGACTATGCCTTGTTTGACCATAAAGTGGTATTTTTCCGAATTCAAAGTCAAATGTTTTTCTTTACATCGATTTAGAACCAACTCGAGATGATGTAAACATTCGGAAAAAGAATCACTAAAGATAGAGAAATCGTCCATAAAAACTTCTAGAAAGCATTCAATCATGTCAGAAAAGATGCCAACCATGCATCGTTGGAAAGTAGCAGGAGCGTTACGAAGTCCGAATGGCATACGTCGATAAGCAAAGGTACCAAATGGACACGTGAAAGTCGTTTTCTCTTGATCTTCGGGAGCGATTGGAATTTGGTTATAGCCAGAATAATCATCAAGGAAGCAGTAGAATTTGTGGTCGGCTAAACGTTCGAGCATTTGGTCAATGAAAGGAAGTGGGAAGTGATCTTTACGTGTTGCGGCATTTAGTTTTCGATAGTCAATGCAAACACGCCAACCAGTTTGAGTATGAGTAGGAATGAGTTCGTTAGCGACATTTGTTATAACGATAAGTCCGGACTTTTTAGGCATGACATGAATTGGGCTATCCCATGGGTTATCGGAGATGGGATATATGATACCGTTATCGAGGGGCTTAAGAATTTCATCACGAACCGCATCTTTCATTTTTGGGTTAAGCCTCTGTTGTGCATCACGAGTGGGTTTGGCTTCGTCAATTAAGTGAATGCGATGTTGGACAATAGCAGGGCTAATTCCCTTAATATCGGTAATGGACCACCCAATTGCTTCTTTGTTTTTCGAAAGAATAGAGAGAAGAGAAACTTCTTGGTCAAGAGAAAGATCGTTAGAAATTATGACAGGACAAGTTTCATTTTCGATTAAGTGCACGTACTTTAGGTGAGAAGGAAGAGGTTTAAGCTCTAGCCTAGGAGGTGGCTCAATCAAAGAAATCGGTTGAGATTCGGACTCAACCGTGAGAGGCTCGAAAGGAAGCGTGTTTTCGATCTCTTGAGGAACATCTTGAAACAATTTCTCATACTCGGCCTCACGTGCATCATTAAGATTCATTTTCAAAATTTTCTTGAATGGTACTAACTTCCAACATGATGTCGAATGGTTCATTCAATTGATTTTCTAAATTAATGATGTTAAGATCGATCGTCATATTACCAAAAGAAATCTTCATTGAACCGTTTCGACAATTAATTACAACATTTGAAGTGGCTAAGAAAGGTCGTCCTAGAATCAAAGGAATTTGGCTCGTCAGATTGTTTACAGGTTGAGTTTCAAGGCCTATGAAATCAACAGGGAATATGAATTCCCCTACTCTAATGAGTACATCCTCGATTTCTCCTATCGGTTTCTTTACAGAATGATCGGCCAATTGAAGGGTGACCTTATTCGGTTTAAGCTCACCTAGACCTAGTTGCTGGTAAACTGAATATGGGAGCAAGTTTACGCTAGCACCTAGGTCTAACAAACATTTGTTGATTCTCTTGTCTCCTATTGTACATGAGATTGTGGGGCAACCGAGATCTTTGTATTTAACGTGAATGGATTGAGACAAGACTTCGCTTAGACCAACAGCTAAAAAAACTTTCTTTGACACTTGAGTGTGTCATTTTTGAGTACATAAGTCTTTAAAAATTTGGCATAAGTCGGGACTTGTTGGATGATATCTAAGAGAGGAATATTCACTTTGACTTGTTTAAAGATTTCTAACATCTTTTCCATTTGCTCTGAATGTTTCTTAGGTCGAAGTCGATTTGGGAAATGGGATTCGAAACTCAGTCGGATGGTCTTCTTGAGTTGGAAAAGAATTAGACTCAGAATTTGGATCGGGGTTCGACTCGATATTTTGATTGGCATCGTTTGTGGTTTTTGAAGTGTCGAGTGGAACATCTGGTAAGTCGTTTGGATTGACAACTTGGTTATTGATTATCTTACCGGATCGCAAAGTGGTGATAGCATTCATTTGATTCAAATTGCTATCTTGAACGACATGAGCCTGGCCCGAGTTCACGTTTTGATTCCTAGGGTTTGTAATTGGTTGGCTTGGGAATGTACCTCTTTCTCGTTCACTCACGAGGTTGGCTAATTGACTCATTTGCATTTTAAGTTTAGAGATCGATTGGCTCGTATTTTGCATGTGAATTTAACACATTATGCGATTGCGTTGTCGCGTTAGTCAAGGCTTCAATACTCTTTTCAAGGGAGGTCATTCGTTTGTCATCTTGTGGAACGAAAGATTATTGTGCTTGGTTTTGAGAAGGATGCAAAAAAAATTATTGAAATTGTTTCGGTTGGAAAGGAGGATTCGGATTTGAAGCACTGTTCGGAAATGATTGAGAAGATGGTCGAATCGAACTCGTGTTCGAATTGTTTTGATTCCAAGCGAAGTTAGGATGATTTCTCCAACCAGGATTGTACGTTGGAAAAAACGGATCATTCCTAACTTTATTAAAAGCATTGATTTGTTCTAACGAATATGGACACTAATCGGCGATGTGATTTGGATCGTTGCATTTGTAACACAGGACTTGAGAAGCTTGATTCATTTGATTTGAGGAAAGGACATTATCGAATTTGGTTATCATTGCATCGATTTTCGCTTCTAAGGCCAAAGAGGATCCTACCGAATGAGCGCTTGATCAGGAATAGATCAATTTATCGTTAGATCGTTCTCATTGTGATGATTTTTCGGACAAGTTTTCAAGAAATTTCTAAGCGTCATCATGATGTTGGGCTAGAAAGTTTCCTTGGCACATCGATTCTAGCATTATTCGAGAATTGTTATAAAGTCCATCATATAGAATTTGGCAAAGAGTCCATTTTTCAAAGTTATGGTGAGGACATTTGATTAAAAGTTTCTTAAATCTTTCAAAGTATTTTGCAAATGATTCACCCCCGAATTGATGAAAATTTACAATTTCATTTCGAACTTTTGATGTTTTTTACAAGGGGTAAAACTTCTTTAAGAAGGTACTAGTAAATTCTTCCCAAGATTTGATCGAATTCGAAGGCAAACTATACAACCATTTTTCAGCGTAATCGGTAAGTGCGAATGGAATTAACCTAAGTTTGATTCCATCGTCACATAGTTGTTGGAGTTTAATGGTTGCACAAACTTGTTCAAATTTGGTTAAAAAGATATAAGGATCATCTTGTTCAAGATTGTCGAATTTTGGAAGCATGTTAATGTGATTTGAATGAACCTCAAAGTGATTGCCCGTCTGGGCGGGCAAGGTGATGCAAGAAGGGATAGAAACTCGATTGGGGAAGATTCTATCCATAAAAGTTTGAGGGGAGATCTCGTTCGCCATTTCAAGAGGATCGTTTGTTCGGGTTAAATGATTTGTAGAAGGGTCTCGAATCCAAGTATTCGTAGAAGTGTCACGAGTCCAAGTATTCATGTACTAGTGAAAGTAGAGAAGAAAAGGAAGTTAGAATCGAATTTAGAGAATGAAACAAGATTTGGAAAATGAAGTGAAAAATTGTTTTTGTTGTTTGTTTTTTTAAAGGAAGAAAAATATTTGCCAAGTGAAATTTATTTTTCAAAAGAGAAGTTTGAATTTTATTTTGGTTTCGGATTTTCAACTTATTTATATGTTTTTTTTTGTATTTTTTGTTGTTGTTGAATTTTCAAATATTTACCGAAAGAAAAAAAAATTGTTTTTTTAGAAAATGAGAATTTGATTTTTGTTTTTGAATTTGAATTTTCAAAAAAAAATTTCGAAAAGATTTTCTTTTTTTTGGATTTTTTTTTCTTTTTGATTGAAAATTTTCAAAGGAAAGGAAAAAGGTTTTTCTTTTGGATTAAAAACTAAGTTAAGTAAAATTTACAATTTTGGATTATTGATTTTTTGTTTTTTTAAAATATGCATGAACTAATGCAACTAAATGAATGCAAAGGACTTATTGCAGTTTTCTGTCCTCGGTAGCTCCTAACCCAAAATTGTATAATCGCACTTTGTCTTAAATCAACAAAAATATTTCTTAGCCATGTAATGGGCAGGGGTTATCGGTGCACCACGAATCACCATAGCAATGCAACCGAAGGTTTAAGTACCTTTAGAGGAACAACCACTATAATATTTATGAATCACCGTAATATTTATAAATGGTTATTACTCTGCCGTAGCCTAGACACCAAGAAATAAACTTGTTCAAAGAAGACAATTGTCAAGATATAATTAAGCCCTAGATGAGCTCGCGACTCTCTTAAGTCGAATGTCTAACCTTTATTATTAGTCAAATTCTACGATGAAATGCAATTTGTGGGCTAAGGAAAGGGTGATGAAATTACCCACCTTATGTGAATTGGGGTATTGACCTTAGAAAATAAAAATAAGATGAGATGAATGCAAAACAAATATTAAACGTGAATATACAGTGCAACTAAAATGAAGTTTGTTTTTGGATTTTGAATTTTTTTATATCTAAATGCAAATGCAAGCAACCAACAATGCAAATCAAATTAAAAACAAGAGGTGAAAGCACGATACCAGAGCGTGCAGAATTATTAGCAATTTATTTTTTATATTTTTAGCGGTGAATTTTTTAGCAAAGCAAGCAATTTCTCTTGATTTTATCTGCTTTGACAACCTGAAAGAAATTAAACACAAAATATATACTTTTTTAAGAGATGGAAGACTAAAACAATTGGAAAATCAAATGAAACAAAACAAAAAAAATGCAAGAAAGAAACTTTTTTTTAAAGAAATTGAGAAAACAAAACAAACTTTTTTTTTGGAAACTAAGGCCTTCAAAGCTCCAGCCCAAACCAAGTCATCAAATCAAGTTCACAAAGACAATATTTTGTTTTTTTTCTTTCTGAACCACGTTTATATCCCCCTTTCTCTTTTTTTTTCTTTTCAAAAGAAAGCGGCAGAAATCCTCAAATTCACGTTTTTGAAATATTAAAATCAGAATCAGACATTAAAAATTGCGTTGTTGAGTGAAAGCGGTGGGAATTTGGGTTCGATTGAGGTAGAGGAGTTTGATGGCTTTGATTTGCGGTGGAGGTCATTGTTCGATGGTGAGGCGTAGGATGGTTTCGCGGAGCGTTGAATTGATTCGTGGTGGTGAATTGAAGCGCGAGGTGGTTCGTATTCTAGTGAGTAGGTGATTGCATGTTGTTCTGGTGATGGAGGAATAGTAGGCGAATTGAAGTCACGTGCATTTAGCGGTAATGGAAAGAATTTGCAGTAGAAATTAGGCAGTGGAAATATGCAGTGGAAATTAGGCAATGTGTATGAAGAGTAGTAGGCTTGTATGAAAGGTAGAGGAATTTTGTTGAAGGTGATGTTTTCAGGTGACACTGTTTGCATGTGTAGGAACTGTTTCTGGTGATTGTATTCGAGAGATGAGTGTTCAAGGCAGTGAGGAATTTTTGGCAGAGGATGGTGTTCGGGTAGGGGTTGAAGGTGGATGGAGCAAAGGCTGTTTGAGTATAAATGTGACTATTTTGAAACAGAGAGGAGTAAGGCGGCAGTGATGTTTCTGGTGGCTTGAAGAGTTTGAGAAGATGGTGGCAGTATGTTTCAAAGAGGAACAGCGTGTATGAAGTTGCAGAGGTTACTGCTTGAAGTGCTGGAGTTTGGTTCAGGTTGTATGGGGAGTGTTCAGGCGATGGCAGAGGAGTTTGAAGGAGGTCGGGGAATGGCAATGTCAGATGATTGGTTGTTTTCGGTTGAAAGTTTACAGTGCAGCAGTAGTGGATGTGTGGTATGGTGTTAAGGTGATTGACAAGGTAAGCAGGAGAAGTACTGCAGTGTTAGTGAACTATCATTTGTGGTCGTTTGTGGTTCCTGATCGTTTGTGGTTCCTGATCGTTTGTGGTTCCTGATCGTTTGTGGAAATGGCTACAGTAGAAGTTTATGTATAGTGATTGTAGCAGTAGAAGTTTTTATGTGTGATGATTGTTCGGAGTTGTTAGCAGTTGTAGCGAATGGAGTGATTGTATGGTTATTGAGTAGAAGTGTACACTGGTGGCTGTTGGGTATCGGAGTTCAGTTCTGTTATGGCTACAGTTCGATTGGGGGACATAAGTGATATGCGAATTGTTGTTATGTGGAGATGCGAAACGTGTATGATGGTGGTTGTTTGTCAAAAGTTGTTTAAGGCAGAGGAGGAAGGTGGTCTCGGCAGTGGCTTATGTTGTTGGCAAAGTCAATACACAGTGTTGAGTGGTGTTTGAAGCAGTTTCGATAGCATGCGATCGTGGGTAGTTGAACTATGTATGGCAGTGGAGTCGTGCGGGACAGTGAGGCAGAAGTAGGTGGTAGTCGAAGTAGATGTGCACTGTATTGCAGTTGCACAGTGATAAATAGCAGAACTTAGCAGTTGTAGGTGTAAAACAGTGAAGAATTTGTAAAACAGTGAAGAAACGGTGATGAAAAGAGTGGCAGTGCACAGTTTTGTCAATAGAAATTGTAAAATGAAAACTGTAAAGTAGAAACAAAGATTTGTAATAAAAATTATAAGTGAAAATCAAAAAGGAAATAATTTTTTTTAATATGCAAACAAACACACAAGAAAATCAAACGAGAATAATCCGAAGAATAGAAACTAAAATCAAAGCAAATTCCCCGGCAACGGCGCCAAAAATTTGTTCGACAACGGTTTTTCTATCAAGTTAGAAATTCATCGAACGGATTTAAATTAAAATTACCGCAAGCGCGCGGCGTACAATTTTAGTACATGGCGAATACGGATCGATCCGCAGGGAATTTTTTTAGATTTCAAAATTTTCTATTCAATCAAATTAGACTAAAGTGGAGAGAAGATTGTTAACTACAAATTGTAAAGAAAATGAAGCTAAAACAAGAATGAAAATGAGATTAAAAACTATGAGATTGGAAAACAATTTAGAGGCAAATCCACTCTCATATTTTTGTAAATCAACAAACAAATCATCTATGATCTCTATTTTCGATATTAAGTGAAATAAGTGTTGTATTTATCATAAGTATGGTTTATTTATGTTATTAATTAACATAACTTAAACCATCAAACTATAATACAACAAATAAACCACTTATCAATTCTCATAAAAATGAAGTCAAAGCAAAAGCTATTTTAAGTATGATCTACTTACTATTGTAATTAGTAATATAGATCATCAAATTTTATTTTTACTTTCATTTCAAAATAAAAAATCAATTAGAAAATGATGATGTAATTTGTGTTTATGTTGAATAAGAATAACCTATTTGCAAATACTACATAGGCTATCAAACTCACTTGTATAAACTTACATCAAAATTTACTTTCATGAAGCACAAATAAGATCATAAATCACAAATCATGTTGAATTTACATAACTAGAGAGCTTCATTACCCATAAATTAGAGGGGTTTAGCTACTCATTTGTGTTATCAAATCAACACATGTAAATTTCAACATTAAAAAGCAAAAGGAAATAGAAACTAAACAAAGGAAGAAAAGAGATTAACTACTAAACTACTTGCATAAAAAAATAAAGCTACACTACTTGCATGAATGTAAATCTAATCTACTAACAATGAAAAGAAGAGAGCATAGAAATAAACATGAACATAAAAGTAAAGATAAGCATGTAGAAAAGAGAAGGCTTAGGAAGCCATTTTTATTTCACTTTGATTTTGTGTTTACAACTTGCTAATTTCCTAAGTAATAAGAAGAGTAAGAAGATCCTCTACATGTACATAAGTGGGCTATCTACATATGCATAAAACCCTAATTCAATTTTTAGGGTGCTTCCCAAATTGCCCTTTAGGAAGTGTGGCCACCAAGTAATCATTAACCTCTAATTAATCCATCATCAAGTATGCATGAAGCTTTAACCTCCACTTAGTTGTCCATTAGCTTCTAATTGTAAATTTAGGTAAGTGGGTAGGTGGGGTCCTCCATGATCATGAGTTTGAATTATTTCCATCTTCCTTCCTTTGTATTCTCTTGTGCATGCATATATCTTCATGAAACCCTCTTCCATTTGCATCTAAATTTCCTATAAATATCATAAAAATTGTCCAAGTAAAAATTCTCAAATTAACACATGCACAAAAATGACCATTTTGCCCATGTTTAAAGATGAATATATGATGATTTGGAAATAATTGAATTTTGGTTTAAACATGTTAAAATACCCAATTATGACATTTATTTAAATAAAAATAGACAAAATATGGATGTAAGTATATGCACATTTACGTGCACATCACTTCTATCCCAATTCACATAGAACCAATCTCATTGTATATAATCTAAAACAAACATTGTGCATGTAGTGGAAGTACAAATATTATAACTTCCCTTTAACCGGAATATACAAAGGAAACAAAAGAGCGCATCAACCACCAACTAATTTATTAGAATAAAATATCAGAACACTGACTAAGAAACTATTTCTCTTGCGTACATATAAAGAAAATTGAGTTGTACACTAAAAATTTTACACATTGACCCTTTTATGTACTTTCTTTTCTTGCTCTTACTCGTTAAGAAAATAATATGTCTAGGTATGAAAATTTGATTTAATCTTCCAACCGACGGACTGAAATCCCAAACAAGTACTAATCTACCAAATTGCTCAAACATGATAAAAAGCTTTATAACTGTCCAATACTCGGATGTAACAAAAAATGTCATATGTAACAATAAGGTAGAGATACAGATAATATATTTACTAATAATGTAGCGATTATTACAAAGAAAACAACGATTACCTCGATTAGTAGATTCAGGGCTTGTGAACAAGGCGGAGGAGGGCAGATCGACGAAGTGGAGGGGATCCCTATTGACGAAGTGGATGGGAGTTGATCGACGAGGTAGCGTGATGAGAGCAGTTTAAAGAAGTAGCGTGCACGTGATGGAAGCTGAAGCGAGAGGACGGTTGAAATGTAAGCGAGAGGAGGCAAATTTTGTTGAAAGAGGGAAAAATGTAACTGTGGAGGGAAAAAGGAGGCAGTGGAGGGAAATAGGAGGAAAAAACATGACAAGTGTTTAAGGAAGGCGGCAAAATTTTTTTGCCCTATAATTAAACAAAAAAAAATGGAAAAGGTAATATTTGTTGCACTTACACTACAAACGCTACCAATAGTTGCAACTAAAGGTAGGTTTTCTTGTAGTGAATTTATGCTAAGGCTTAGGATGGCCAAAACTAGCACTTAGAGCACTAATGATAATGAAGTGAAGTAGCTTAATAAATTGCTAATTGAAATGCCTAATATATTAGTGGTTAGATAGGTTGTTGATGTTTGGAGATGATGTAAGGCCTGATGTGGCAGTCAAGGACCGAAGGACTAAGGCCTTAGTGGCATCCATGAACAAAAGAGTAGGCGTAAAGACTAACTGGCAACTGAAACATAAAAGCGTTGGTATAAGGCATGGAGTGGCAACCTAACCCAAGAACAAAGTTATAAGGCCTAAAGTGGCAACCATTGCCTAAATTGTTAGAGTAAGGCCTAAGATGGCATTCTACAAATAAATGTTATTGGTGTAAGGTCTGATGTGGCAACCAAAGCAAGATTCGGTGGATGGCGTAAGGCCTAAGATGGTAGCCAAAAACCAAAAGCGAAGTGGTGGAAGGCCTAAGTGGCAACCAAAACATGAAATCTTAGGTGTAAGGCCTAGGTGGAAATCGAAACATGAAAGCGTAGGTGTATGGCCTAAGTTGCAACCAAAACACGAAACCGAAGTAGATGTAGGGCCTGGAGTGGCAATCGAAACCCGAAAGTGTAGATGTAGGTGTGGAGTGCAACCAAAACAGAGTAGTATAACTAGAGAAACTAAGGAAGCAACGAAGACATAAGATCTTACTGGTAGCCGAAGGCTTTGTAGCTTTAGTTTCAAAAGAAAAGAGAATGATTACTGAATGGCATACCGAGAGAAAAGGCTATTGATTTTGTTATGGCGTTATAGTCTGAATAAGACCGTTAGGAAGGAAATATTGATTTATTGCTATATTTAATGTTGTTCAAATGAATGTTGTATTATGGTTAGTGGAAACCCATTTCGTGCTTTAGTGTTGTGGTCTCACTATTTTTATGTTAGGGTAATATACTGTTCATACCATACTTTATGTATGACTCAAGTTTTTATCATTGGTTCTCCTAAAATCACACCAGTGCTCATTCGAGTAGCTAAAGTTTATGGATCTAGGCAGATTGTTTTCAGAATATGAAAGAGGAGTTCTGAAGACAAGGCATAAGGCTTAGATAATATAAATTTTGTTTTAATTTCATTGTATTGAGTGTTCATGTCAATGTCTTTATATGATGGGTGTGACACTGTTATTTATGTTGGATTATACTTTTGACCCCTGCGTGAGCATGACGATGGGAATAATTGAAATATGTAACTAATGACTATGTTGTATGACATTTATTAGAGTTAATCTTTGGGTATTAAAATGAGGGATGTTACACAAGAAGAAGATAATCGATAGATCAAACTTCTTTCATGGTAGTGCATACAATTGTCTTAACATATTAAGGCGATCGACTAAAATGAACTTAGGCGAGTTAACCAGTATGAATGGATCGAGCTAATTCATTAATGATCTGAACAATAACTATCTATATGTTTTGGTTTAGAGTCGTACTTCAACTTTGCAAGTTTCTCAATGTAATAAATCATGTTAAGCATGCATTCTTGCACTATGATTCCTTATCCTTAATCGAATGAACAATTTCTTTGAACTCTCGTACCTTTGCAGAACGAGAGGTTTCGCATGCAAGTGTTATATATGACTGAATATGAAAATAATATCAATACTCATATATTATCTCATGTTAGTTAACATATGGCATTAGGATAGTTTGTTGCTAAGTGACCAAGGTTCTTAAGTTTTAACCTTATTAATTATGCTCATGCTATTTGTCTCTTGTATGGGAATTAAGATGAGAACATGCTAAAGTTTTGTTGGAGAGTATTATATTATATTTCTTAGTCATGGTCCAAAATTACTAATATGTCATTTTTCAAGAAATAATATTTCACAAATTTGTTAACTAAATCAGTTAATGCTTGCACGTGTTCTTATACTTATTAAAATGGTTTAACACATTTTTCTAATAAGGCTTCCACTACATTTTTCACATGTTCTCAAACCTAAAGAAGATGCGAGAATTCTTAGAAGTCCTCTAGTGGTGTTAGATCCATTTATCATGTAATCCCCGACCTAAAGTTTGCTCAATAAATTCTGGTAACCATAAATGGTGAATAACACATTATTGGTTATATCATATATAACTCCTAACACTGTAACCATTTCACCTAATCTTGCTATGATCTTGAGTGTACCCATTAAATCACATAATACATTAGACACTCGTGACTTATCACCTCGTAATGCGCACTACAAGTATATAACCCTTGAGTGTGTTCAACAACCATCCATAAACTCTATTATATAAATTTGTCTGTAAATGATAGAGAGCAACCTCTATTATAGATTCATGATTTATAGAAATGAATTTGAATGCTATAGATAATAAGGGATGATAAATACATAGCATCCTATGATATATAATATAAACTACACATCCTTTATATCCTAGTGGACTTATTATTTCATAATATTTAATGTGATTTTAACTCGGTTAAATTAGTTATTTTAATTAACTATATTATAAGTTTTATTGCTTCTATTTTATTTCAAACAATTATGAAATAACATTTATAGTTTATTCCTTTTGAATTCAAAACAATTTCAAATTTATTTTCAATTCAATTATAATAATTTGTACTAATTATTTTTCTAAGAATAAGAGTAGTACTTTATTTAAGAAGAGTACTCATTTTGATATTTTAGGAGTTCGAACCTATGACCTCTAGAACCTCAGTCTAGAGTTGTAACACCCCGTAAAATTAACAGTAATTAATAAATAATTATTAAGGCTCAAATAGAATTTGAGCAAACGTCATAATTTAGCCATAAAACTTGCACCGTTGCATTCGTGGTGATTTTCTGAGCAACTATCATATTTGTAGTTTTTCGATCGGAGTTCAAATGAAGAAGTTATCAGCGTTTGAAGTTTTCAAAACGAAAATAATTAAATAGGAAATAAATAATAATAAATATAGGACCCATCGGTCGACCCCCTTACTTGGGCCGATCGACCACTTATAAAAGGCAGTCGACTCGTCCTATAGGTGACGGCTAGGGTTAAACCTTGGTCGAACGACCTGGATTTAATTATTTAAATCTAACGGATACGATTGGTTCGAGCGCTTATAAATACAGGCCTAGCCCCTCACTTTTTCTTCTCATATTTTCAGATCAAAGCAGCGGAACTCTGCCATTTTCCCTTCTCTACAATTTTTATTAATTATAAAATATTATATTATATGTACATATAATCGGAGAAGGAAGAAAATAAAAGAGAAGAAAAGAAGGAGCGAATCAATACTATGGAAAAAGGGTGATTTCATAATTGTAAATCTATATGCCTTTAACCCCTAATCTCTTCTCGGATATGTAATTCTAATAGTATGTATATACCTTGTTATACATATTCATTTGGATTAGAATGGAAAATGAGTCAAATCAAAGGGATGAATTCGGATTTGGAAGATTTAGAAAGCTTGAATGGTGAATGGGAAATTATATTATTTATATATAACATTGAAATTTATATCATTGAATTTTATTTGATTATTATGCTTATATAAGATCTGATAAGTTGTAGGCTTAAAATGAACGTATAGGAATATCTCTAACATACTCTGTAAGATAGATAATTGGAATAGGAATGGTATTTTTGTAACGATCCGTAATTTTCGATAATTAAAAATGTTAATTTAATAAGGTTTTGTGATTTATTGTTGGAAAAAAATAAAAATTTGTGATTTAATAATAAGAATATAATTAAAATGTGATATTATTAATTTAAGGTAATTGATAACTGCTTTAAATGAAATTCTAATTAATTGAAATGATTAAAAAGTTATGATTGGTTATAGATTGTAAATAAATTGTAACAATGTGTGTATTAATTTATAATTAATTAAAAGAGTAATTGATAATTTAAGTGTTGTATTAATTAATGAAATAATATGTAATAAATTGTAATTGAATAAAAATTAGTGTTGTGCAAATAATTATAATATTTGTGTAGACAATCAACTTATAAATGTGATTAAATTAAGCTAAAGGTGACAATTATTAATTGTTACCTATTTGTTTAACTTGTTGAAATCAAATTAGAAATAAATTGCATTAAATGTAATTAAATGTTACGTTAATGTGAATTATGGCAATAACTATAGAATATTGAGGTAATAAAATGTAAATTAGTGTTAGTTTTACCCATTTGACAATAAATGATTGAATAAAAGATTGAAATCAAATTTAATCAATTTATTGGAACTAAAATATAATTAATTGGATTTAATTATAGTTAAAATTGAACACTGTAATTAGTGCAATATTCAGCACTGAATTGATTTATAAATGTGTTTTTTTAAATGTGTTTAAATTACTTAAATGTAAATATTGTTTTATTTATCATCTTATTATTTAATCCGTTGAAATCAATTTGGAAATCAATGAAATTAAATGTATTTAAATATTGCAGTTAATATAAAAAAAGATGTTAACTATGAGTTGAGTGAAATAAAATGAAAACTTATGTTGAATAAATTCATAAGGTAATAGTTGATTTAATATGAGAACATTTAAATCAAAAATAAAAGAATAAAAATGAATAAGTTTAGTAAAGGAGTAAACAAATGTTTATTTGTTTGAAATGTATTTTAGCAGATTAATTACAGGAATAAGAAATCAATTATTTAACTTAGAAATCAATGGCAATTAATGTGATTGGAACCTTTTAATTAAAAAGAGAAGACGTTAACTGTATACGTATATTGAAATAAATTTAAATTGGGTGATTTATTTCCAATTAATTCAGATCATGTTTTTGATTTTAGTGTGGGTTTACTGCATATATGTTTGTACCTAAATATAAACTTATGTTTCAGATCCAATTATATATAAAAAAAAGGATTATTTAGGTTTGAAATCTCATATGGTTTTAAATTAAATGTTAATAGGAGATTGTAAAGGGGTAAAATAGATTTTCACTTGACTATTTCCTTTTTACTTAGATTTGATTAGATTTTAATTGCAACATAATTTACCTTTCCATCTTCTCTCTTCTAATTTACTCTTACATTCATTGCCTCCTAACATGGATTAGTAGCATAACTTTTATTTATTAATGTGAACCATAAGTGGAGATAAAGATGTGCATACATACATATATATACATATACATACATACATATATATATACATATATATATACATATATATATATATATATTATACACCTATTTATATTACCTCATTTATGCTGTCATATTTGTTTAGTGTATGTTAATGCGTTCCTAGTAAAATGTTTAATCGAAATGTTAACATGTTTGTTTAAATTCCTAATCTAATAACAAAGAGAGAAATGAAAGGTTCTTAATGCTGTATATTTCCTTAATTAATTACACAAATTTGTGTAAAGAATTTATTTTTATTTATTGTGTGTTAATGTAAAATTAAATAGGTGTAACTATGGGTTTATGAGAATTAAGGAAAGTAATAATGAGGAGTCATAAGTTTGAAATTTGAATTTCAAAGGTTTGTTGGTAGTGTACATCTGGTCCGTGCATTCCTTCATCATTGTTTAATACATACCACATTTCTTTCCTCCTTTTGTTGTTTCTTCATTTTCGTTTATTTCCTTCCTCTTTTTCCTGAAGCTACATCTTCTCAAACGTGAGTTTCATTTTATACGTATACATATATTTTTTTTATTTAACCTTTCTTCACCTCTTTACACCATGTCCTACCTCCAATTCCTAAAGTAAAAAATGTGAGTTTGTTGTTTTCTCCATCTCATTTCATATTTCTATAACCACTTCAATTCTTTTCATTTTTTTCCTATAGCCTTCTTCCACCTCATATTTTATTTATTTATTTTTGTAGCCTATATTTCCTAAAGCCTTCATTTTAGAAACGTGACATTCATTTTGTCCCTCCACCTTCATTTCTTTATTATTAAATAACTCGCCACTTAATTTCTTCTTTTACATTTTGTTTCTCCTGACACCTCATATTCATTTAGTTCAAATTATTCTTTGCTGAAGTTATAATCTCATCAGCATATTGTTCACATTTTTAAAGTTTTTCCTTCATTTTTTTTCTTGTCGCCGCTTCATTTCCTATGTTTAGATCTCCATTTCAAATCTTCCTTTCCCTGAATCATTTTAATGTGAACTTGCAAATTCAAAAGCTCTCATTTAGCAAATTCAAAAGCTTTCTTTTATGAAACATGAGTTTCATCCTTTTTTTCCTACATGTCCTGCCCTCATCTTAGTTTGTTCTTCCATCTTTGCCTGAAGCCTATCTTGAGAAAAACATAAGTATTAAAACTTTGTTTATTTTTATTTAAACGTATACCAATTATTATTTTAATAATATTTCTTATAACATGAATATCTTTTGCATATAAACTTCAATTCACGTGCGATTTCTTCTATTGGAATTTTGGGCTTTTATTGGATTTAAATCGACTATAAATCAAAGGTGAGTGTTTTAGCCTACTCACAATTACTAAATTATCTTATGTTAGTTAAATTGAATTTATGATGTGATTTGGAATTGATTGGTTGATGTTAGGTATATTAAATTTCCATTCTGGTTAAATTTAACTTTTTTTGCATTTAATCATCGTTTAATTTAATATTGAATTTAATTGTCAATTTAATACATGTTAATGATAATCAGTTATCTATTGATGTTTATTGGTTGATATGAGTGATGATTGTGATGTATGTTTAATTGTTGATATTGGATGATTTGATGTTATATTTATATTGTTATAACACTGCAAGTTCCCTTAGTTATTGTTAGAAAATCCCTATGGGTTGAAATGATACATACCCGAACGATCATATAGAATAGGAGAAAATCGTTATGGGTTGAAATGATAAACCCAAGCGATTTTCATTGATTTGGAATTTGGGATTGCGGGTTGAAATAATATATACCCGTAAATTTAAATTTTTCCGGATTGAAATGATAAATATATGTATCACTTGACCATAGGGTAGAAAATTATATACGGACATCGGATTGGTTAAATTAAACGATTTTAAAACCCTTAAACCTTGAATTGGATTAAATGATATTTTGAAGGAAATTGATATATATAAATTGAATTACTTTGAAAATCCAAGTTTGAATGTTGGAATTGGAAATTGGTTTAAATCGAAATTCTAAAGTATTTTAATCTATTTTAAATATATTTAAAGTATTTTAATCCCTTTTAATCTATTTTAAATTATATTAATCTATTTTAATCTATTTAAACTATATTAATCCATTTTAATCTTTTTTAAACTAAAATATCTTAAAATATTTTTAAAACTATTTTAAACTATCTAAACTATTTTCTGAATTAGGTTTTGTAAAGTGGAAGTCTTATATTTAAATCCTCGATTTTTAAGTAGAATACGATTAAATGATGTTATAACATAAGTAGGGATTTAAATGACATATTTGAGTAAATATGATGATTTTGAAATGAGATTTAACCTAATTATGAATATAATTTTGAAAGTGACATGGTTTGAATTGAATATGATATTTTGATATCAATATGAAATGGTTTTGAAAATGTAAAAGAACCATCCGGTATGTAATAAGCTATTGGTTGTTAAACAGACCGGGATCTGATATTGTCATACTCTCTGCCAATACTGAAAACCACTTTAACAACTATGCACGTGGTGGAGATTCCAGAAATGAAGTAGGATGGTTTGGTGTACGATTCTGTATAAGGTATTTACGTGACCCTGACTCCCGTGAGTCAGCTTAGATGTGACTAAAACAGGAGCCATGCCGGGCCAAGTGAGGTTGCACCTCCAATTGGACACATTTCTTCGATACCATATTATGAATTTGTGATGATTTGGTGGCCACCCTTGATTCTGATTATGGGAGTGTGTTCCGAGGTGGGCGGTAGTAGCTGCTATGCATTACCACCAGTTCGGATCCGCAAACGGTATATCTACCCTGACATTGCCTCGAGTGCCATGTTCACATGCCCTATCGGGCCTTCTACGAGTTTGGTTTATACCATACCTATGGAGTGCCCTCTGATTAAACCTCATGGAAGAGCTTACGGTACTATATAGACTATGGGAATATATAAAATGTGTTAAGGGAGATATAGGTAACGCCTTAATGCTATTTTAATACTTTACTTTACTGTAAACACTATTATAATAGTGTATTGTACTATGTATGTAGATAGTTTAACGGATCCTTAAGAGATGTAAATCCCGAACATCTCTTAAGTTATTGCACTCGCGTTGGCACTGGATATGAGATGTTAAAACCCGTAAACATCTCCAACGCCGTCACACTCATATTTATTACTATTGATTTAACTTACGTAAGATCTTTTAGTTCTGACTCGAGTGTTTTGTCTTTTCAATTCGCTCGGGTCAGTCTAAGCTTTTCGGTGTATCGAAGACTGCTTTCTAAAGGACGAAGACGAAGATTTATACTATTACTATTTATTATATTCATACCACTGCATCATGTTATTCCGCTGCATTTATTTATTTATTCATGTTGTATGTAACTCTGGTCTGTAGTGTAAAAGTGTAATCAAATGTTATTTGTAAAATAGCTTCATGAATTGTTTATTTGATTATTATATTTTGTCATTCCGCTGTGAGATTCTGTGCTTGTTTCCTTTCTTTCTCTGCTTTTTCATATTTACCCCATAGCAATCTACCCATTTGGATGGTTTGAGTTGGCATGTGTGTCGATTTAAACCGTCCAAAAAGGCAGGTCGTTACAATTTTCATCCTAATCTAAAAAATTGAAAATCAGTCCCTAAATTTGTTAAAGTTAAATGCTGATAAAGTTGAAAAGTTTATTCCAGATTTATAGTTAGGTTGTAAAATATTGGTATCAGTTTAGATTGCCCTAATTTGACTTGGAAAGTGAATTTTTATGTTTTAATTTGTTAGGAGTGGGGTATAATTTGGTTATATCTATTTCCATGTAATTTCCCTAAATTGCCTAATTCCAGAAATGTATAAAAAGTACGTCATTTGAAATAATAAGGGATGTACCAAAAATGAAAGAGATATGCAAAGTACGGATGTTCTTCCCTGTATTTTGCACTGTCTATTTCAATAAAAAAAGATAATTCTTTGTAATTTCAAACGAAGCAAAGGTCTCACTTTTGGTTAATTTATAAAAAGTTATAACGGTAATCCTTTTTGGAAGGATAACTCTGATAAATTAAAACGTGGAAAGGAATGTTCTAGTTTGGGCATTAATTATTGGAAATAGAAATATATATATATATACATGTATATCATCCTTAGCTAATAAAAATAAAATTACATTTATATAACGTTATATACGTCGATATTTGCATTAGTTATAATTAGAACATCTAGATATAAATAGCATAACAACTTATAGGATTAGGAGGTGTAGATAGAAAAGAGATAGTCACTCCAAAATTAATAGGGTAATAAATGTGCAGTTAATAGGGAGGTAGAAGAATTAAATAGGGACATGAATGTGTTTCATGGGACTGGCTAAAGGACTTAATATGACATTTATGAGGAAATCAAATAGGCATAATAGGTTGAATTAGAAGGAATACATAAATATTATTAGAGATTGTCCAAATAGAATAATTATGACCACTTATTACGGACAATTGATATTTATGGAATATAGGAAATAAACATATAAGATAGGAATTAAATACTATGAGGCAGTATAATTTTCATAGTGGGAAATTATAAAGCCTTAATTATATGTTTAGGACAAATGTGAGTTAGTGGACTAGGCTAATATTCAGGCTTAAGATGATTGGTTTGGTTTAGTAAGGATTGGGATGTGAGGTCCGTAGAGTTACACAACAGAAGTCTGCCATTCACTTAGATGTTTCAGTAGTTGTGTATACTTATTCCTGATGTGGGACATCTCCAGCCATAGGACCCAAGGAAAAATGATATGTGGTTGCGTATAGGTATGGAAAAATATACCAAGGGTTCACCTCGGATTTGAAGTATTAAATAGCCCAGTACTTTTTAGGGAAATGGGGTCTTCTTTATTCTAGTAAGAGGTATTAAGTAACTAGAATGAGCATTTTCCTTGACTTACATTAGGTTAGTCAAAACAGGATTTCGGCTGTGGGAGGTCGGTGGGCTTTGTTAGTATTGTTGTTGAACTAGTATTTAGTAGTACGACTGGAATATAGGCTATGACCACCAATGGTCCTAAGCGGTCGGTAGCAAAGACTCGGGTTATGCCTAAATGTATTTTACTTCCTACTAGTGTAGAATTCCTATGGGATATGCACATACCCCAAAGTTTAATTAGTTAGTTGTTTGTTTGTAGGAGATAGGCTAGTTAACCATTAGATGAGTTTTTGAGATGCGTTAGAAATACGGTAATTAAATTATAAAGATGTAACTAGGGGTCATCGGTCTCTGTAGCTAGAACCGACTGACCAGCGATTACGTTACGGAGGGCCCGCTTCGGGGTTGAGGTATTAAATGGCTATTGGGCATGCCTCCTTCATATTCAAGAAGTATTAAGTGGTCGGGGTTTTGGGTAGTACAACGTTTAGAAATATATGTGTATAGGCATATATATATATAGTTATATAGTTATACCTCAAAGGAGTAGGCATATCATATGCGCATATAGGATTGAACGGATTAGCCGTAAATAATAGACATTAACACTTAAAGAATTAATCAGCATAAATTAGTGATATGGATAAAGTATGTAAATTTCTAGTTATCGGAAAGTTGTTCTGATCCTATCATCATTACAACTCACATGATAGATTTAGAAGGACGGGTTACCGGTGCAAGATGATGGGAACTACAGATGGTGAAGTCTTCTCATTCATGCTTGGCACTAACAAGACGACTAGATATCTAATGTATAATATTGATTTCCAGGTAGAAGCCTTAGTCGATATATATGTTCTACAATATTTTTCTATTCCGCTGCGAGTTTATATAGATAGCTCTCTGATAAACTTATGTTTATTACAGGTTACCATTACCAACAATCTGTACCCTAATGGACTTGGGTTATGATTTAGTCGAAATTTCAACCCCCTTAAGGTGCAGGTTGTTTACATTTGGTATCAGAGCTTAGGTTAGTCGATCATAGGAATTAAGACACGCTAAGAGAACGTATTTGTATTTTTACCTATAATTACACACACACACACAAATATATATACACCAAACTCTATAAATTATGACTATAGAAGTAGTTGCGACCATATTCTGAAAAGATGGATGAGGCAACTGTGAGTTGGAATAATAAATAGAGTTAAATCTATACACCTACCTGTTTACCCCATGGAGTGTAGGTCGTACTGCATGAACTATGAAGAGCATGAGCACAACATATAGAAGGACCCCGGAAGCTGGATGGTACTTGATTCCTTTACTAGGCCTAGGCTCCCTTATGATCATGGATTTCAATGAGATGGCCATTGAAGACATAAATTTCATCCAAACTGATAGAAAGAAAAAATATATATGCTGAAAGCATCCAGAAAGTAAGATATGAAAAGGATTGAGCAAGTTCCCAAATGAAGGTGTACATTAACCACTACGAGATGATAAACCTAATTTTTATGGAAGTGGGTAGCAAGAAGAAAAGTCCAAGAGAAAGGACAATTAAAGTCCATTTCCAAATCCGACCCCATGTAGGAGAATTTGACAAGAAGATTTTTGAAAAATTTTAATTGGGTTTTACAAAGGATTTATAAAGAAGTTGTTAAAATTAATTAAATTTTGAAATTCTTAGTTTAAAATTGGTTGAGTCAAGAGTTTTCGATTCGAAGCATTTTGGTAAAGGGTTTTTCGTTTTTGAAATGAACGAAAATGATAGCGTATGTTTGGCTCGATGATTTTTTCTATTTTTGCAAAATTTGGAGGTTTCTTTTCGAAATTCTTTATAAGGGGTGGATAAATGGAAATAGTACTTAATTGAAATGGGGTAAAGAAAGTGGAAGGGTAAGAATGCCCAATAATGAAGATGGAAAGAATATTCCTATATAAGAAAAATACGGAGAAAAGTAGTTGAAATAGATTTATACATATCTCTTTTCATTAAAGAAAAGCCCAACGACTAAAGTGGTAGACGAACGCACTGTAATGAGTCAATGGAGAAGAAAATAAAAGAGGAAAAGAGCTATGTAGTATAAGCCAGTTGGGTAGGAGAAATTTTAATAGTAGCAGTATTAGAAAATTTGAATGGAAACAGCGTTTGGAATTTATATTAAAATAGAATTAGTAATCTAGTTAGAAATAGTATAGAAAATAAACAATAGGGATAGGATATGAGAAATGGGTAGTTCCCATAAATATGTGAAGTAATTGCGCATATTAGAAGTGCCCCTTATGTGCTATTAGAATCTCTGCTAAGGTTAAAAGCGGAAATAGGATGAATAGTAGAAAAATAGTAGAATGGAAATTATCCTTATCTACTCCAGTTTTCATTATTTAGAGATGTTTTTGAAAATAATGGTTTGGTATGACAATTTGGTTTTTGAATGCAAACAAATTTTTTGATTAAAAATCTCACTTTTAAAGAAGTAAATTTCTGCTATCGAAAGTCTTTGAAAAGAAAAACATGACTGGAACAGAAAAATTTTCATGACTCTTTCGGAAACCAAACAGGTTTTGTATTTAATAAAACAGGAAATTATTGTGAAGGACAAAATTTCTCAGCGTTTTAGTCTCAAGGACAGACCTTCGGTATTTTATTTAAATATTATGCCTATATAAGATCTGATGAGTTGTAGGCTTAAAACGAACGAATAGGAATATCGCCTATATATTCTATAGGATAGGTAATTGGAATAGGAATGGTATTTTCACCCTAATCTGGAAATTTGAAAATCGGTCCCTAAATTTGTTAACGTCCAATGTTGAATTTCTTTGTTTTGATTTATTGGGTGCCGGGCACAATTTAGTTTTATCTATTTTTCGTGTATTTCCATAAATCATCTAATTCCACAAATGTATTAAAAGTGCATCATTTGAAATAATTAGAAATAAATGAAAGATATGCGTAAAGTACGGATGTTCATCCCTGTAGTTTGCACTGTCCATTTCAATAAAAGATAAGAGATAATTATTTG
Source organism: Allium fistulosum (assembly GCA_030737815.1). Classification (NCBI taxonomy): domain Eukaryota; kingdom Viridiplantae; phylum Streptophyta; class Magnoliopsida; order Asparagales; family Amaryllidaceae; genus Allium; species Allium fistulosum. The sequence goes on from CM060903.1 coordinate 77,744,405, forward strand.
TAATTTCAAACGAAGCAAAGGTCTCACTTTTGATTCATTTACGAAAAGTTATAGCTGAAATCATTTTTGGAAGGATAGCTCTGATAAATTAAACGTGGAAAGTAATGTTCTTGTTTAGGAATTAATAGTTAGAAATAGGAATATATATATATAGACACACACATATGCATATAATCGCCTTATCGATTAAAAATATAAGTATTTATATAGTGTAGTATACGTAAATATTAACATTAGTTATAATTAGGATGTCTAGTTATAAATAACATAGCAAATTATAGGATTAGGAGGTGTAGAAGAAAAAGAGATGTTAACTTCAAAATTAATAGGGCAATAAATGTACAGTTAATAGGAAGTTAAAGGAATTAAACGGGGACATATATGTGTTTAATGGGACTGATTAAAGAATTTAATATGACATTTATGGGGAAATAAAATAGGCATAATAGGTTGAATTAGAACGAATAAATAAATGTTATTACAGATTGTTGAAATAGAATAATAATGACCATTAATTACGAACAATTGAGATTTATGGAATATAGAAAATAAACATATAAGATATGAATAAAATACTATGAGGTGCTATTTTCATAATGGGAAATTTTAAAGCCTTAATCTTGCGTTTAGGACAAGCGTGAATTGGTGGGCCTTGCCCAATATTCAGGCCTAGGATGATTGGCTTGGTTTAGTAAGGGTTAGGATGAGAGGTCGGTAGAGTTACACAATAGAAGTCTGCCCTTCACTTAGAGACTACCAGCAATTGTGTATACTTACTACTGATGTGGGACATCTCCAACTATAGGACCCATGGGAAAAGGATGTGCGGTTGCTTAAAGGTAGGGGAAAATATACCAAGGGTTCACCTCGAATTTGAAGTATTAAATGGCCTAGTACTTTCTAGGGAAATGGGGTATGCTTCATTTCTGATAAGAGGTATTAAGTAACTGGAATGAGCATTTTCCTTGACTTACATTAGGTTAGTCTAAACGGGATTTCAGTTGTGGAAGGTCGGCGGGTTGTGTCGGTATTATTGTTGAACCGGTATGTAGTAGTAGGACTGGCATATAGGCTATGACCACCAGCGGTCCAAAGCGGTCGGTAGCAAAGACTCGGGTTATGCCCTAACGGATTTCACTTCCTACTAGTATAGAATCTGTATGGAATAGCACAAACCTCGAAGTTTAATTAGTTAGTTGCTTGTTTGTCGGTGGTGGGCTAGTTAACCCTTAGATGAGTCTTTGAGATGCGTTAGTAATGTGGTAATTAAATTATAAAGCAATATCACGAACAAGTTTAATGTGCAGCCTCTCGACTCGAATACTAATTCATCCAAAGATCAACTTTCTATTATTATGAACTAATGCAAAAATTATATTATAGCATATTTAATCTAAATTCAATTTGATTTGATTTAAAAATTATTATGTTAAATAAATCAAATTATATTACGTGAGGAAACATGTGTATACCGGAAAGAATATGGAAGTGCTATAGTATTTATCGTCCTTTATGTCGATGGCCTACTCCTGATTCGCAACAACGTCCCGATATTGCAATAGATGGAAGCTTGGTCGTCCAAGAACTTCTCCATGTAGGATTTGGGAGAAGTGGCCTATATACTTGGTATTAGGATCTATAGAGATAGATCCAAGAGGTTGCTAGGATTGTCCCAATCCTTATACATATGTATCATACTAAAATTGTTTAGTACGAAGAATTTCAAGTGTGGAAATGTTCCAACACAATCTGGAATCGTCCTTTCAAATAAGGATGCTCCTTATACTAATAAGGAAAAGGAACGCATGAAGAGGATACTATATGCATTAACAATTAGATCCATTATGTACAGTATGCTACGTATGAGACCAAATGTGACATGCATTAGGATGCATAAGCCGATACTAGTCAAACACTAGAGAAAAATATTGGACAACGGTGAAATATATTTTTAGTATTTGAGAAATACTAAACACTTATTCCTAATATATGGAAATGAAGACCTACTTATGAAAAGGTATATAGGTTCAAGCTTTCAGAGTGAGATCGACGATAGTAGATGTATCAAGTTATGTATTCACATTAAATGGTGGACCGGTAAGTTGAAAAGATCCTAGCAAGGAGTTGTCGTTGATTCAATGATGGAGGTTGAGTATATTGCCTGAATGAACCAGCTAAAGAAGCAGTCTAGATGTGCAAATTTATGACTGGGCTACAAGTGATTTCAAATGTTAAGAATCTCATAACATTGGTATGTAATAACAATGTAGTGATGCATATTGCGAAAGAACCTAGAGCTCACAAGAAATCAAGGCACATACTCTGGAAGTTCCACCTGATAAGAGAGCTTATCAACAATGGAGAAGTGATGATAATAAGAGTAGATAATAAAGAAAATATAGCAGACACATTCACGAAGGGATTAGCTCGATCAATATTGAGTAAACTGATCGAAGGAATGGGATTACAAATCTATAATTGGCCCCAATTGAAAGTAGGAGATTGAGAGAGTTAAGGGTGTGTCTAGGGGTAGTTGTGTAATTTACTGTAAATTATCTAACTTTGTAATCACTCAAAGAGAGGTAGAGGTCGACCAAGGTTGATATGGGAGGAAATAGTAAAAAGGGACTTGAATGATTGGAATATATCTGAAGAGCTGGTGTCGGATATGAGCACATTGAAGTTAGCGATCCACGTACTAGAATCATGAGCCAGGAGTTTTTTTTACTTAAGGTTGGTTTAGGGGTAGTGTTATAAGTTTTAGATTATAGGACTAGTAAATAGGAGACTAAGACGTAGTGTTTGGTCTTCGATCCCTATTACTATTGGTACTATTACTACTACTACTACTATTAATATTATCATGGTTTTTTAATTTCTTTATATATTTACTTTTATTTTTATCTTCATTTTTATTTTACTTATTTATTATTATTACTATTTCTTTAATTATTTTATTTTGTATTATTATCATGGTTTATTACTATTATTATTATTCTTATTATTACTTTTAAATTGGCTTTGTCATGTAATTTGGGTTCCATCTCTAGCCAACCCCAACTTGTTTAGGAATAATGGCTTAGTTGTTGTTGTTATTGTATCTAACTCTACAATCAATTAAATTTGCAATAAAGATGTTTATTTTCTTTTATATACTTTTTTATATTGTGATATAATCAAGTAGGTAATTAATTAAACTATATTGATTAGAAAACCCTTAAATAATATGTTATGTGATAACAGTTACAAATAGTTGCAATTATGAAAAAATTATCACAACCTAGAATAAATATTGTTTTAAATGTTCTTGGTCGAGATGATTCAAGAAAAGCTATTGATACATCCATTGAGACCAGAGTACGTAAACTATTCATATGTTGGGTAATTATTCATGGTTGCTGGGGGCACCACTTGATTACATATCCTTAGTTATTGGATAACAATGGAATGACTCGTTTGAAAGTTTTATGTCAGTTAATAACAACTAGGTCAAACAGGAAACTTCAAATTATCATTGCTTAAGAAAATGTGTAAAAATGGATTTTACCAAGGGATATGTAAGCGATGAATTCAGCCAAACTATCACACCACTAGATGAGATGACGTGTGAATGTTAATATTTCAATTGTTTGAATTTTAATCGCTGACCGAATTCACACCTATGAATCGCACTGTTGTCCAAAATACCATCTAATTTTATTAGTTTATGATGGTTATAAATTAATCAAATTAACTAGCATTTAGAGAAATATTAATTGTGAGTGTATTTAGTATTTAAGGGTGTATTTATTAAATTTGGTAGCTTCTAGAAATACTATAGGTGCTATTAGTAATTAATTGGTTGTGTATATAAAAGTTATATATAAGAATATCGATATACGATATCTATGTTCATTTAAATACATTTAATTACAACATAGGCTTTGAGGTATATTAGGTCCAATAAGGGACCTATAGTGGTCAGCCATAGGCGGGTAAGGAGTGATGGTCTTGGCTTTGATTTGGTAAGAGAGAAATGTGTAAGATTTTTTCTCTCTTTATAAAAGCCAGGCCAACCACAACATTTTTTGGACTATTTCTTACTTATTCTCTCTTTATCTTGGTCGGCCCTACCTCCAACAAAATCCCATAACCGAGCTCCCCCATCCAATATTACAAATACAAATAACTAAGATCTAATGGTTATATGTCAAAGGTTGCAAATTCTGGTGGAGATCTACGAATCTGTTCATATCGAGGTGTGTCAATCAGGCTGCTCTTCATCAAAGTATAAGTTTATTTTACATATATAATTTTTGTCTTATCACCGTTTTATATATGCTATTACCCTTCTATAATTTATAATTAACACCGACAATTTAATAATTAATTAAATGTTCTAATTTTATTTAATATAATAGTCTAAATTGATATATATATATAGCAAGGATCGACTCCCCCTCACATTTGTTACATCTTAAATCCCCCTAAATACCAGCTATAAGATCTGAATTAGATAATAGAGTGAAGTGGCAAGAGAGAGAAAGTATATTATTTAATTCAGAACTTGTAGCTAATATTCAGGAGGATTTGAGGTGTAGCAAAAATGAAGTGTAGCCGATCCTTGCCTCTATGTGTGTGTGTGTGTGCATGTGTGTGTGTGTCAACCATAATTAAGATTGAATATATGTAAAATAATTTTCTAAACATAAAACATAATATTTAATAATTATTTGATATTTTTAATCATTTCTAAATCACAAAATACATTATCATATTTAAAGTTAATGTACATATACATACATACATACATATTAAATTTAAAATTCCTTTGGTATTTTATTTTAAAAAAATTATGCTAAAAGATACTATATATAAATACAAATATATTTTATATTATTATCAAATATGTAAATTTTAAATTTAATATTATCATATAAATATATATTAAATAAAACTTACTTTCAACGTTTATTTAGAATTTTTTGTTTTGGTCGAAACTATAATATATATATATATATGTTTTTAATTTAATACATATATTCTAAAATTAATTAAAGATTGATTTCACATACATATATATTATAATTTCAATTATTTCAAAAAAATTATAATATTGATACTAAGTCAAATAAAGATATTTTAAAATTTTGACTTAATTAAGTAAGATCCAGATTTGAGTTTAAATATATTTTACCAAGTCAAGCATAGATATTTTAACTTTTAACTCTGAAATTGAAAAACTTAGACTTAGTCAAATTATGTGTGATATTTTACAAAATCAAATTTATTATTTATTAAATATGAATTTTAAATATATACATATATTTACATGTATGTATGTATGTATGTATGTATGTATTAAATTATTTAAATGAGGCAATTAATACACACACACACATAAATGCTCAATGTGTACATGATATATATAAATCCCAATATCTACATATGTATATTTTAACCATGTTATTATCTGTTGTATTATCATGATATGCCCATTATGTCAACATAAATATGTATGAGTAAATATTAGAATATTCATATATACACACGCGCGCGCGCGTTAAATATGTATTTATTTAATTAAACCAATTAAATAAATAATCAAAATAAAATATGATTTTATTTAATAACTAGATTGAATCTAATGTTAACTACTAGATCTCATATGCCTGTTAAGATCTAATTAGAGGAAAAAAACTAAAATTTATCCATTTCACCTACTACTAACTGGGCTGGTTCCAACAGTATTTACATGACTATTTTATTACTAACCATTGCTTAAGCACTAATCATGACATAATAAGGGATCAAACTCTGGTTGTTTGATTGAAACACCACCTATAATATCAACCAAAAGGACATGAATTTGTGAATGAGTGTAGAATTATTATTTTTATCCTAGTTTGGTAAACCATTTTTCTTTCAAGTTTGAGTCTCTATATTCATTAAATAGATTTTATTTATATACCAAAAATCCAGTTTTGATCCAAAAACCTAAATACACACCTAAAAATGTTGGAACTGATGGATAAGAGCAATAAAGAGAATGTGGCAGGAGTTCTTGTGTAGTGGATGAGGGCACTGCCTGAAAGCAAAATTCGGCATGAGTATAGTGCAATCGATAATTGTTGTCCAATCTCCAAGGTTAACACAATGACTCTTTATACTCCAGATTGAAAATTTTGGAGATTTGTAGAAGTCACTACTCGGAAGTTTTAAGTATATTTGGAAGATTGATATTATTTTAGAGAAATTTATGGAGAGAAAGAGAGGAACTATATTTTTGTTTTCTTTCTCAAAGAAGAGACTGAAAGGAGAGAGAATAAAAATGAACATAAGTTTTTTATTATCTTCCACTTAAACAAATTGACCATAATAAATAAGCGCTCCTTAGATGGAAATGGTTTCTCATTAATATACAATACAAATTAGGTCAGGTAATGAGAAGACATTGATTTTAAATGTAGTTATTCAACAGTCCCCCACTAACTACAATAAAATTAAAAGAAGATGAATGAAAAATGACTTTGGCAAAAAGAAATTTTCATGAGTAAGTACCGATATCTTGTGATTGAACTGATACATAAAGAAGTGAGTTTACAACTAACCAAAGTGATGAATTACTCTTGAACTACAAAAATTTGTGTTGATCAACTTAGTTAAAGTAATGAATTTCTCCTGAACTACAAATATTTTGGTTGGGATCTCCTAGCACGTACTACACTTTCAGTTTGTACAAATTCCATGATAAGTATGTGCATTGAGTTCAAATGAAAATTGAAAATTTAATTTGAATAGGAATGGATATAAACCAAAGTGATGAAGTGGAAATAAATATAAGAAGTTATATAACGTAGTTATAATAAACTTAAGAAAGTTGATGGTGGAGTTCTTAAGTAAAATTGGTATTGGAAAAAAAATATACTAAGAAAGTATTTGAATGAAGATTAAAAAAGGGTGCGTAAAATGAAAATTTTGGATAATTGATTGGAAGGAAGTAAATGTGAATAAAAAGAAATTGATATAGCTAATAATCAATTGGAAATAAAAATGTAGGTTGTACGTATATTATTTTATTCGCATAACGATTTGATCCAGATTCGAGCACAGAATTTCGAGATAATTTATATCGATACGAGTTGGAATTTTTCACTCGATTTTCACCGGCGAACCCTGGATATGAATTTTTGATTGATTCTGGGATTCTCTATCATAGTATATGACTATGCAAGGAGAATGATGGTTTCTGATCAAGAGACCAGATCTGAGTCCGCATTAAAGAGTCGTGTGAACGATACTAGTTCGGAAATGAAATTGTGTGATCGAGCGAGCGATCCGATTTGATTTTGCGTACGGATGATATATGTACATCATACGGGTTTTGGTGAAATGAATATTGGGAATTGAAAATAAATAAATAAAATGATTTTGAATTATGTGATTGGTTTATTGGTAAATAAGGTGCATGTAATTAAACGCAAAAGCTAAATTGATGTCTTCGATTTCAGAAATAAATTTTGATTGCCTAACAAAAAGGTATGTGTTTAAATTGTTGTATGAAATTGATGATTTTCTGATTGAGCCACTTGGCTTTTGTATTGTTTGATGATTTGGGGCTGTAGAGGCAGTTTTGTAGTTTTTCGGATCTAGCCACGCAAAAGAGACGCTGGCGAAATTTTTCGAAATTTAAGGAGTTAGAAAGATTTTGAAGAAAATTTTGATAATTTAAAATTTGATTTTAAATTATATTTGAATGATTGAGGGAATAATATTAGTTGTAATCTATGGATGGATTTGGAAATTAGTAAAGGTGAAAATGTGTTTTCAATAAATTGATTTGGAAAGTTGTTTAAACTGATAGGTTTTGGGAAAAATAGTTAACGGATTTTGGGCCATTCTTCTTACCTGGCAATTTCGAGGACGAAATTCTTATAAGGGGGAAGGAATGTAACGACCTTGAATTTTGGATATTTGAAATTGGAATATTTAATTAATTTTAAATATTTAAAAGTTAATTTTAACTTGAATTTCAAATATAACCATTTATTGGACAATTAAATTATTCAATTTAATAATTGAAAATGGGTTAAAATATTGAATCTTGAGTTTTAAGCATGTTAAAAAAATAATTTAAAGGATTATAAAATTTATATAGATAATAATGAAGGTAATAAAAGTTTTAAAATTGAAATTAAAAGTGATTTGTTCAGTTTAAAAATATATCGTTTAAATTGACATTTAAAAATAATCTTCTGAAGCACAGTCTCGGAATTCGACGAAACCAGTTCCACTGGATCCATAATAGTGTATTATTATCAGATTTCAAATTTCGTAACGTTTGGAGTTAACGTTTGGCCGTATGAGATATAAACGCGCTGAAATTTATATTGAAAATTCAATATAATATAGGGGGTCCAAAAAGCTACCTTCTCCGTACGATCGAATTAGGACTCAAAACCTTTTCCATTGCGTTCGAAATAGGGGTATAACATTATAAATGCCTAGCGGCACACCTCGATAGGATTTTGAGATTTTAAGCTACGAAAATGAGATGTTTTGAATTTAATTAATATTTATTTATTTATGTATTTAGATTCTGGTCAAACCGGTCTCATCTCTACAACCTAGGATCTGACTTTTGCCTATTCAAACACACAACCTTACGTCTCACTTTTCTTTTAAAACTCACGCACACGCACGCAGTAGAAAAAAAAAGTAAAAAACCAAAACTTAGAAAAATGATTTCTCAATCCACACTAAATTAAAAATCATGAAACCAGTTTGTAAATTCATGTTTCTGAATGAGCTTCGATCTGGTATGAAATATGGAGAGTGCGACTTCAACCTGGGATGCTCGACTAAGAGTCGAACGTCGTGGTGGGCTATGGTTTCAGTTTGTGGATTTTATAGCCTTTGATTCGAGCAATGGAGAGTGGAATTGGGTTCGTCATCGGAAATAGCACCTCGTAGCACAACATGGGGATGTGCGGTCACCTGGGGATGAACGCGACCTCGGCTACAGTTAAGGAGACCCATCAGGTCACGATCATGAGAAGGAGTCGAACTCCAAACGTGTGGTATCCGGTAGGTGGAGATCGACGCGAGAAAGATATTGGCGAAGTCGAAACTCGATTTCGTAAAGCCGAGCTCCATGTCGGTGGCGTGCACGCATGCGTGAAATTGGGTTTGTTTTTCGTGTACAGGCATTTGGGAAGATGGAGAAAGGGGTACTTCTGTAAATACTTTAACTTATGTTTAGTTTATTTAATTAATTTAAAATTTTGTTTGATAACTTATAAAATCTATAACTCATGCATACGAGGTCCGATTGGGACGAGACTTTTTGTGTTGTGATCGTGGTGACAAGAGCTTCGAAATGAAACTGGATTGGATGGATTTGGAGATAGTCAAAACTTGGGCTAAAATCGGGCGTTGTCCGGTTTTAGTTCCAAGCCGGTACGTCTCGGCGACAACTGAAAATAAATGTGAGTTAATCTCACTCAATTTCGGATTACTACAATTAATTTTAAATAGTTAAAATTAATTATTGATCGATTGGTTGAATTGATACATTTTTATTAGTTGGATGTGATATTATATATAGTAATATATATGTTGGAGTGATTGATATTCCCGCATATTTATAGCGGATGGGACCCTATGCGACCCGCATAATAGCAGATGACCCTATATACCGCGATATCCCCCTCAAAGTGGGATTGGTATTTTTATATCGTATTAACATCTATGGATGCAGGGAAACAGGTTGGAGGGATCCAACTGGATTCCTCAAAAATGTTGAATTAAATTTTATATATATTGATATATGATCTGTGGTAGATTATAGTGCCATTTGAATTTATTGGATGCGATGGTATTACTGGTTAGATTTTGGCATTTTAAAATACCATAAATCTAATATTGCAATTTTAAAAGAAAATAAAAATGGAAATTGAAAGTAAAATATTTATAGTGAAATTTGGATAAATTAAAAGAAATGAAATTTCGGGAGAAATAAATAGTTTGATTCAAATTTGTACTTAATAATTTCGGAATATCGTAAATAGAGATCTTGGAATATTGTAAATAAAAGGATTTTAAATAATAAAACTTAAGCGATATTGTTTTAAGTGTAAAAGGGGTTTGTTTTTAAAATCGAGATTTAAAATAGTTTGGGAAGATAAAAAGGAAATTTGGAAAGAAGATATGAAATTGTTGTACTAGATTTTTAATAAGATATGAAAAGAAAGTGAAATCTGAATTTAGTGGGTTTTGGAATATAGTTGGGTTATTTGAGAAATTAATTTAAAAATGGAATTTAATTTAGAAATCAATGTAAAATCGATTAAGTGTTGTGAAACCGTTATAAACGGGAAATGAGACTATGGAATTTATAAACGAAGTTTATAAATAAAGTGAAGTAATTATCAGTGGATAAGTTGAAATTATAAATTCACGGTGAGGATTTATAAGGAGATGGGTAAATCGGTTTAAAAATAAATGGTAGATTTATTATTAGAAATGTGGAAAAAGGGAATTTACGGATTTGGGATGTAAATCGAATTGGAAATAAATCAAAAGGGATTTAAAGACGTTAGACTGGTTATATTGGAATTGGAAAATATATTTTTATCGAGAAATTCAGTTATTTTAAAAAGGGGGGATTTTTAAGTATTAACTAGAAAATTTAAAAGTGTTAAAGAATATTTCAGAAAATTAATTATTTAGTTGTTTAAAAATTGTTTAAAGTATATTTAAATATTAATTAAGTTAGTTTATAGTAAGTAAATTATTATTTAAAGATTAATCGGTATTATTATTTTAAAGGGATAAATTATTCTATATTAATAGTATTTTATAATAACTTTTATTTTAAAGAGTAATTGCCTAAAATTAAATTGAAAAAATAATTATTGTAGAAATTTCATGAGTATTATTTTGAAAAATTTTAAATAAAATTTTCGGGAAGTAATGGTATACTCGCATGGCGAAATCGGAGGCAGTCAGTGCCTGCAGTTAAGTCTTGGATTTCTTTGGGATGGAAACGTAACCATTGAGCTGTGAATCCATGGTTTAATACTACAGTGGTGCTTTCCATATTATTTTAAAAGAGGGTTTTCAAATATTTTTGAAAAAGATAGTTTGTGAATATACTAAATTCAGTAAGAAAGTATATATTTGGATAAAGAGATTTAAGTGATTGAAATTTAAATTGAATAAGACTTAGTATTTTTCAGTGGAAAATGAAGTATTTGGTTGAATGATTGTTTATTTGATAGTTAAATAACCGACTATCAAATCTGGACCAAAAATATAACTTTGGGAATATCTGGAGAAATACGGGAATTATATGGTATAGTTACCGTTCGAGGTGCTATACTATACATATAAACTCGTTTTGTTCTTCTAGGACGTTTATAAGGAAATCCGTCCACAAACGGTTAGGAGGTGATCTCCGATCTTATTTTTGTCTGTTTATTTCCTAAAGAACAGGGGTTGAGTTTACCGGAAATATCGAACGTGGTTTCGAAGAGACCGGGATCGGATAAGTTATCCGAAAACCACTTCGATCCAACGAGTACGTTTCCACAGTAAAAATAAGAGCATGGAGTCGAAGATGGAGCAGTGAAGTGCAAGGGCTAATCACTACTAATCTTGAGGATTATTCCAAAAGGGATGTAGTAGGAATGGTACCTTCGGTTCCATTCGGACCCAGAACGGACTTGTATGGATGAATGCTATCAGTACATTGTCATCGGAGGACAGTGAGCATTCTAAGTGAAAGTTCCTTAAAAAAAGTAATCGTAGCCTCTAGCCTCATCAACCGAGAATGACTGAAAATCAAGGGAGATGCAGCAAGGCTAAGTGGGTCGCACCCAAGTAAGGTATGTTTATCACCTTTCTAGATACCCTCAGATATTATTACTACGATTCATGGAAGGAGCTCAGAAAGGGTGGGAACACCCGGGGTGATAGCATATTCGGTCTATCCAGGTTAGGGATAGTCCGGTCTTGTGTTGCAGGGGATCCCGGCATGGTCCTCGGTATGTTGTTCTAGACGTGTACTGTGACAGGTGGTACCCCAGTGCCTAGTCATTCGTAAGGAATCCATTCCCCAATAAGCGTCGTACGGTTTTGATTGTACCCAACTATGCTGAAATGTGAGATGCAAGCATTTCAGCTATTTGAATAAGTATTTGTACTTAGACACTATTATAATATCAGAGGATTTGATATGAAATGTTTTGGTTATCCTAAGGTAAAAACCTATCATGTTTATTTGTGGCGTGGTCTTACGAGATACCTTTGTTTTTCAAAGGATTTTTGATAATTTTAATAATTCAAAATGAGTGTGTTTTCTCACGCTGGTTTTCCAGACTGACTCGGGTGTTATTTTTTTATAATGCTCAGGTCAGACCGAGTATTACAGATACAGGATAGGATGCTATGGAGCTCAGGAGACGAGCTGGATGGCGAAGACGTATTCACGTATCTGATTATATTCAGCTATGTATTGTAGGCTATATATTCAGCACTTGTACGGACAATTTGTTATAACTGTCCAGTATCGTGTTATTGATGTGTTTTACTTTGATGATGTAAGGTATAAAAACAGTTATAGTTCTTTTTGTTAAAGACTGGTTGTTATCTATTATATATTATTCCACTACGATTGTGAGATTCTATGCTGTTGTTCTGTTTTTCTTCTTCTACCTCTTTCTTCTTTTCCCTAACGATCTGGTATTTTCGGCATTTGATTGTTCGGCATGTAATATAGTGAACGTATTGATGTCGATTTTCGAAGGTCGAAAATCTGGTTCGTGACAATTGATATTAGAGCTGAAGGTCAAGTGAGAACCTTGGCTCTGGTGGGGATTACTTATTAAAGATAAGGCCAGTAGTACCCTAGAATGAGTTTGAGTATATTAATAGATATGAGAGCGTATTTGTCAGTGAATATTAAATTTGTTTTGCATTGTGTTGATTGATCTATCGAGTGGCTTATGAATTCTGGTCAATACGAGTAATTAACGTTATTGATAGGATCTCTAAGCACTATAATAGAACAATTCGACACGGTATTGTTTTGAAATGGGGTAAATGAAATAATTTTACCCAAAATTATTTTTATATATAAAAGGAATTATTTTCGTAAATTATTATAGTGTATATGGAATGCTTGGTTGTTAGGAAATGATAATATTAAACTATTAACATTGTTGTTGTGGAAATTGAATAAAAGTTGATATTATAACCAAAAGTTAAAAAATTCATTCATATAACAAAATGGAGTTTGTAAATATGAGTTTATAAATGCGATTTATAAATTGAAATGGAAGAAAATTCAAGAGGAATATTTAAATATAGATTAAGGATTTGAAATTTGGAAATTTGGTAATTTAATTCCTGTTTGTTTGAAATGTTTTTCAAGTCTTGGAAAATAATAGTAATATTATTTGGAAATATTTTTGAATTGGAAATGAAATCTGTTGAGATTTGGAATAAAAATATTAAAAAAAGGGTTTTAAAGGGAAATAAAAGCACTGAACTCACTTCGGTCGTTGGAAAATAATAGCGGTGATGACTGCAGCATCATCGACTTTCATTTTCGAGTTTCCAAGGGAGGAATTGCTACCTTAATGATTTGCAATTGGAGTTTGTTTTGGAAAAACTGGTTTTGGTTGGAAATGCAAAGAAATAATTTGATATACCAAGGAATTTTGGGTATATATGATTTCAAAAATGATTTTGAATATTGAGTAATTGTTTAAACTCTGGAGTTTGATCTAAAATGTTTTAAGGAAAATAGATAAGTTTGAAAACTTATAAAGAAATTTGAAATTTGATTTGGAATGGAAATTAACTTGAATTAAGTTAAATAAAGAAAATTTTGAGGAATTAAGCCTAAGTAGGCTAAATGGAATAGTTATTGAAATAAAATTTGATTGAGATACGAAATAAATTAGTGAATCAAATATGGGTTGAGATATGGTCGATAAAATTCTATACTTAAGATTTGGAAGGTAAATTGAGTTCTAATGAAAATTAAAAGTTTAATTTGAATAGGAATGGATATAAACCAAAGTGATGAAGTGGAAATAAATATAAGAAGTTGTATAACATGTTATAATAAACTTAAGAAAGTTGATGGTGGAGTTCTTAAGTAAAATTGGTATTGGAAAAAAATATACTAAGAAAGTATTTGAATGAAGATTAAATAAAGGTTGCGTAAAATGAAAATTTTGGATAATTGATTGGAAGGAAGTAAATGTGAATAAAAAGAAATTGATATAGCTAATAATCAATTGGAAATAAAAACGTAGGTTGTACGTATATTATTTTATTCGCATAACGATTTGATCCAGATTCGAGCACAAAATTTTGAGATAATTTATATCGATCCGAGTTGGAATTTTTCACTCGATTTTCGCCGGCGAACCCTGGATATGAATTTTTGATTGATTCTTGGATTCTCTATCATAGTATATGGCTATGCAAGGAGAGTGATGATTTCTGATCAAGAGACCAGATCTGAGTCCGCACTAGAGAGTCATGTGAATGATACTAGTTCGGAAATGAAATTATGTGATCGAGCGAGCGATCAGATTTGATTTTGCGTACGGATGATATATGTACATCGGACGGGTTTTGGTGAAATGAATATTGGGAATTGAAAAGAAATAAATAAAATGATTTTGAATTATGTGATTGGATATTATTGGTAAGTAAGGTGTAGGTAATTAAAAGCAAAAGCTAAATTGATGTATTCGATTTCAGAAATAAAATTTGATTGCCCGACAAAAAGGTATGTGTTTAAATTGTTGTATGAAATTGATGATTTTCTGATTGAGCCACTTGGCTTTTGTTTTCTTCGATGATTTAGGGCCGTAGAGGCAGTTTTGTAGTTTTTGGATCTAGCCGCGCAAATGAGACGTTGGCGAAATTTTTCGAAATTTAAGGAGTTAGAAAATTTTTGATAATTTAAAATTTGATTTTAAATTATATTTGAATGATTGAGGGAATAATAATAGTTGTAACCTATAGATGGATTTGGAAATTAGTAAAGGTGATAATGTGTTTTCAATAAATTGATTTGGAAAGTTGTTTAAACCGATTGGTTTTGTGGAAAATAGTTAACGGGTTTTGGGCCATTCTTCTTACCTAGCAATTTCGGAGACGAAATTCTTATAAGGGGAAGGAATGTAACAACCCAGAATTTTGGATATTTGAAATTGGAATATTTAATTGATTTTAAATATTTAAAAGTTAATTTTAACTTGAATTTCAAATATAACCATTTATTGGACAATTAAATTATTGAATTTAATAATTGAAAATGGGTTAAAATACTGAATCTTGAGTTTTAAGCTTGTTAAAAAAATAATTTAAAGGCTTATAAAATTTATATTGATAATAATGAAGATAATAAAAGTTTTAAAATTGAATTTAAAAGTGATTTGTTCGGTTTTAAAAATATATTTTTTAAATTGGCATTTAAAAATAGCCTTCCGAGGCACAGTCTTGGAATTCGACGAAACTAGTTCCATTAGATCCATAATAGTATATTATTATCGGATTTGAAATTTCGTAACGTTTGGATTATCGTTTCGCCGTATGAGATATAAACGTGCTGAAATTTATATCGAAAATTCAATATAATATGGGGTCCAAAAAGCTATCTTCTCCATACGATCGAATTAGGACTCGAAACCTTTTCCATTGCGTTCGGAATAGGGGTATAACGTTATAAACGCCTAGCGGCATGCCTAGATAGGGTTTCGAAATTTTAAGCTACGAAACGAGACGTTTTGAATTTAATTAATATTTATTTATATATTTAGCTTCTGGTCAAACCTATCTCATCTCTACAACCTAGGATCTTCCTTTTGCCTATTCAAACACGCAACCTTATGTCTCCCTTTTCTTTTAAAACTCACGTTCACACACAGTAGAAAAAAAAAGAAAAAAACCAAAACTTAGAAAAATGATTTCTCAATCCACACTAAATTAAAAATTACGAAACCAGTTTGTAAATTCATGTTTCTCAATGAGCTTCGATCTGGTATGAAATATTGAGGGTGCGGCTTCAACCTGGGTTGCTCGACTGAGAGTCGAACGTCGTGGTGGGCTATGGTTTGAGTTTGTGGATTTTAGATCCTTCGATTCGAGCAACGGAGAGTGGAATTGGGTTCGTCATCGGAAATAGCACCTCGGAGCACAACTTGGGGATGTGCGGTCACTTGGGGACGAACACGACCTCGGCTATAGTTAAGGAGACCCATCAGGTCGCGATCATAGGAAGGAGTCGAACTCGAAACGTGTGGTATCCGGCAGGTGGAGATCGACGCGAGAAAGATATTGGCGAAGTCGAAACTTGATTTCATGAAGCCGAACTCCATGTAGTGGTGTGCACGCACGCGTGAAATTGGGTCTTATTTTCGTGTACAGGCATTTGAGAAGAAGGAGGAAGGGGCACTTCTATAAATACTTTAACTTATGTTTACTTTATTTTAATTAATTTAAAAATTTGTTCGATAACTTATAAAATCTATAACTCATGCATACGAGGTCCGATTGGGACAAGACTTTTTGTTTTGCGATCGTGGTGGCGAGAGCTTCGAAATGAAACTTGTTTGGACAGATTTGGAGACAGTCAAAATTTGGGCTAAAATCGAGCATTGTCCGGTTTTAGTTCCAAAAAGGTACGTCTCAGCAATAACTGAAAATAAATGTGAGTTAATCTCACTCAATTTTGGATTACAGCAATTAATTTTAAATAGTTAAAATTAATTATTGATCGATTGGTTGAATTGATACATTTTTATCAGTTGGATGTGATATTATATATAGTAAGATATATATATATATATGTTGGAGTGATTGATATTCCCGCATATATATAGCGGATGAGACCCTATGCGACCCGCATAATAGCGGATGACCCTATATACCGCGATATCCCCCTCGAAGTGGGATTGGTATTTTTATATCGTATTAACATCTGTGGATGCAGGGAAACAGGTTGGAGGGATCCAACTGGATTCCTCAAAAATGTTGAATTAAATTTTATATATATTGATATATGATCTGTTTTAATAATCTGTGGTAGATTATAGTGCCATTTGAATTTATTGGATGCTATGGTATTACTGGTTAGATTTTGGCATTTTAAAATACCATAAATATAAATATTGAAATTTTAAAAGAAAATAAAAAAGGAAATTGAAAGTGAAATATTTATAGTGAAATTTGGATAAATTAAAAGAAATGAAATTTGGGGAGAAATAAATAGTTTGATTCAAATTTGTACTTAATAATTTCGGAATATCGTAAATAGAGATCTTGGAATATTGTAAATAAAAGGATTTTAAATAATAGAACTTAAGCGATATTGTTTTAAGTGTAAAAGGGGTTTATTTTTAAAATCAAGATTTAAAATAGTTTGGGAAGATAAAAAGGAAATTTGGAAAGAAGATATGAAATTGTTATACTGGATTTTTAATAAGATATGAAAAGAAAGTGAAATCTAAATTTAGTGGGTTTTGGAATATAGTTGGGTTATTTGAGAAATTAATTTAAAAATGGAATTTAATTTAGAAATCGATGTAAAATCGATTAAGTGTTGTGAAACCATTATACGCGGGAAATGAGACAATGTAATTTATAAACGAAGTTTATAAATAAAGTGAAGTAATTATCAGTGGATAAATTGAAATTATAAATTCACGGTAAGGATTTATAAGGAGATGGGTAAATCGGTTTAAAAATAAATTGTAGATTTATTTTTAGAAATGTGGAAAAATGGAATTTACGGATTTGGGATGTAAATCGAATTAGAAATAAATCGAAAGAGATTTATAAATTTTAGATTGGTTATATTGGAATTGGAAAATATATTTTTATCGAGAAATTGAGTTATTTTAAAAAGGGAGGATTTTTAAGTATTAAGTAGAAAATTTAAAAGTGTTAAAGAATATTTCAGAAAATTAATTATTCAGTTGTTTAAAAATTGTTTAGAGTATATTTAAATATTAATTAAGTTAGTTTATAGTAAGTAAATTATTATTTAAAGATTGATCAGTATTATTATTTTAAAGGGATAAATTATTCTATATTAATATTATTTTATAATAACTTTTATTTTAAAAAGTAATTGCCTAAAATTAACTTGGAAAATTGTTATAGAAATTTCATGAGTATTATTTTGAAAATTTTTAAATAAAGTTCTCGGGAAGTAATGGTATACTCGCATGGCGAAATCGGAGGCAGTGAGTGCCTGCAGTTATGTCTTGGATTTCTCTGGGATGGAGACGTAACCATTGAGCTATGAATCCATGGTTTAATACCGCAGTGGTACTTTCCATATTATTTTAAAAGAGGGTTTTCAAATATTTTTGAAAAAAGATAGTTTGCGAATATACTAAATTCGGTAAGAAAGTATATATTTTGGATAAAGAGATTTAAGTGATTGAAATTTAAATTGAATAAGACTTAGTATTTTTCAGTGGAAAATGAAGTATTTGGTCGAATGATTGTTTATTTGATAGTTAAATAGCCGACTATCAAATCTGGACCAAAAATATAACTTTGGGAATATCTAGGAGAAATACGGGAATTATATGGTACAGTTACCGTTCGAGGTGTTATACTGTACGTATAAACTCATTTCGTTCTTCTAGGACGTTTATAAGGAAATCCGTCCACAAATGGTTAGGAGGTGATCTCCGGTCTTATTTTCGTCTGTTTATTTCCTAAAGAACCGGGGTTGAGTTTACCGGAAATATCGAACGTTGTTTCGAAGAGACCGGGATCGGATAAGTTATCTGAAAACCACTTCGATCCAACGAGTACGTTTCCGTAGTAAAAACAAGAGCATGGAGTTAAAGATGGAGCAGTGAAGTGCAAGGGCTAATCGCTACTAATCTTGAGGATTATTCCAAAATGGATGTAGTAGGAATGGTGCCTTCTGTTCTGTTCGGACCCAGAACGGACTTGTATGGATGAATGCTATCGGTACATTGTCATCGGAGGACAATGAGCATTCTAAGTGAAAATTCCTTAAAAAGGTAATCGTAGCCTCTAGCCTCATCAACCGGAAATGACTAAAAATTAGGGGAGATGCAGCAAGGCTAAGTGGGTCGCACCCAAGTAGGGTATGTTTATCACCTTTCTAGATACCCTCGGATATTATTACTACGATTCATGGAAGGAGCTCAGAAAGGGTGGGAACACCCGGGATGATAGCATATTCGGTCTATCCAATTTAGGGATAGTCCGGTCTTATGTTGCAGGGGATCTCGGCATGGTCCTCGGTACGCTGTTCTAGACATGTACTGTGACAGGTGGTACCCCAGTGCCTAGTCATTCGTATGGAATCCATTCCCCAATAAGCGCCGTACGGTTTTGATTGTACCCAACTATGCTGAGACGTGAAATGCAAGCATTTTAGCTATTTGAATAAGTATTTGTACTTAGACACTATTATAATATCAGAGGATTTGATATGAAATGTTTTGGTTATCATAAGGTAAAAACCTGTCGTGTTTATTTGTAGCGTGGTCTTACGAGATACCTTTGTTTTTCAAAGGATTTTTGATACAAATTGAATGTGTCTTCTCACGCTGGTTTTCCCGACTGACTCGGGTGTTATTTTATTATAATGCTCGGGTCAGACCGAGTATTACAGATACAGGATAGGATGCTATGGAGCTCAGGAGACGAGCTGGATAGCGAAGACGTATTCACGTATCAGATTATATTCTGCTGTGTATTGTAGGTTGTATATTCAGCACCTGTAAGGAAAAGTTGTTATAATTGTCCAGTATCGTGTTATTGATGTGTTGTACTCTGATGATGTAATGTGTAAAAACAGTTATAGTTCTTTTTGTATAAAGACCGGTTGTTACCTATTATATATTGTTCCGCTGCGATTGTGAGATCCTTTTTTGTTGTTCTGTTTTTCTTCTTCTACCTCTTTCTTCTTTTCCCTAACGATCTGGTATTTCCGACATTCGATTGTTCGGCATGTAATACAGTGAACGTATTGATGTCGATTTTCGGAGATCGAAAATCCGGTTCATGACAGGACAAGAATATGTTAGGACACTCACTTATGTACCATAGACCATGGAATGGTTTGTCCTGCTCTGGGAGGGGTACTTATGGGATAGGTATGTGATCGAGCATCGAATCTGATTGTGACTTGGGATTCGCCAATCTGAGAGGTTGTCGTATGACTTATCATATATCCGAGTGCATATTGGTGGTGATGTAAGACCATAGTGATGGTTATGTGATGGGAGACCTTGATGATGGCCGAGGTGATGTGAGACCATGGTGATGGTCATGACGATGTGAGACCTTGATGATGGTCGAGACGGTATGAGACCTTGTTGATGGTCATGGAAGCGAGATCTTTGTAATCGTTATTGTCGCATGTTTACTATGTTTTTATTACGATTACTATGATTGATGTGACTAATGTGTGATTTAGATGGATGTCTTATGATGCAGGTATTCATGAGTTAGGTACCATGACATCCATGTTATTTAGTGTAGTATATATACCATATGGTGATGATAGTGTAGCATATATCTTGCTATGTGCTTGGATGCATGGATATGTCAGGTATGATTCTTCATACTCAATGTCTATGTTTTATTATATTGGCTTTTACAGTATCTTGAGATTGATTATCGCTTACATCAGATTGTTGTTTAACTCAAAGTTTTATGTTTTGCTTCTTATTATCTTTGGCGCTCTTAATTAAGTATACTAAATAAAAGATCTGAGATTAGCGCATTAAACTATTCAGTGGACAAGCAAGAGGCTGACGCTTATATATATTTTTACTTTGGAGCTTATTACTATTCCATTATGCAGCATTGTGGGGCTTTATCGGTGCTTTGCTTTATTTAGAGACAATACATTTGGGTTTATTATTTTATGTATAAAATTTGTGATTTGTGTATATAACTATGGTTATCCTATTGCACACTGATTGTGTGACTCATTTAGTTATTAACATCTCGTCTGTTTTTATATTTGTGTTCATTATTATATTTTATCCTTGTTCTGTGAGATATACGATAGGTTTATCTATTAGAGTTTTAGTTATTTTACCTTTGACAATCGTCCTACATCAGCGGGTACTGTTACAATACTTTACATGTTATATTGGGTGCCGAGGGTGTAGGGCAGTCATCACAACTTTGGACAAGGATGTTACATTACCGTATTCATCATTTGACAAATTATGTCTGTTATCCTTTCTAAATGTATGCAGGAACTATGGAAAGATCACACATGTACCACACAAAACACAAATATTTCCAAGATTTTCCCAATTATGAGATCAACTAGGGAGAAATTATTTTTAGTTTTCTTACATTAGCCTTTCCAACGTCTACTATCTCAAATTAGGAGAACAAGAATAAACTCAGAAACAAATATCTAATATTAATTGCTAGTTTCCATAAAGTTCAGTAAACCCTCTTTAGGTAGATACCCCCACTCATAAAAAAAACTAGGTTTCAAATAACAGCTTTCCATCTTTCATAAAGAGTATTTTATTTTTACATTTATGAGGATCTATGTTGAGTTAAGAATAACCAAACAAAATAGTTTCTCCCATATATAATTTAATATATAATTATAATAAATTTTATATCATTGATTACATTCAATATTCATTCATCATGTTTTACCAATTCATGCATACAACCCGTATGAGTAAAAAAGCAAATAGCAACCCAATATTTAACATATAAAACCTACTTGCATAAACTCAGTATTCAATTCAAATCAAGTCATTCTTCCATCATGCATATATCGCTCAAAAGGTATGCACCTGTAAATATAAAACATGTGAATAGTAAAGTCTTATAATGAGTGTTAGTTTATGTGTATGAATAAATACTTCTCATTTACAAAAATAAATCACAAAATACATACATACATACATACATACATATATATATCTGTGTGTGTGTTAGTTTAATACTTCTTCACTTTTAATGAATTCATTCGTACTAACAACGTGAAAATGTCTTAGATTGTTTTACAATCTATATCATTTAAAGTCTTAGCATGAAGGACATATAATATCATAAATATAGATGGATTTAACAAGAAAATACCGATTTAATTTTAAAATACACACACTTCTTAAGAAGATAACACCTTATCTATCTAATAAAATTTACATGACCAATATTTATACAATTACCATATATAACACTACCGTTGATATATGGTAGTGACACATAATGCAACTCCTTGCATATTAATACAACATTTAATACTCTCCTCCTAATTTAAAACACCTTATATGTATAACTCATGTCAATCAAAGCAATCTTTAACCCGATTCAAACACACATTGAAGATAAATATTCCATTTCATATTTGTTTTTGAAATTATCACACATACATACATACATATATCATACAATAGAGTTTTCATATAAGAGTATCTTTCTAACTTTAGTACATAAAATCAATAATAAACATTTTCTAGAATGAACTTATAATGACATTGATTCATGAAATACATCATACTATTAATAAATAAAAACCATTAAATTCATGTTTCTTTCATAAGTATAAATACTCCCTCTTCATAAATTAATAAATATAAAGTCTCATTGATCAACTCTAAAGTCGACATATTATTATTTGCCCTTCAAGTTCACTTTTCTTTGAAACATTTAACAATACTTCTATAAATAAATCATAAATTGGTTATATGAATTAATAATTTGAATATCATACTTTTAATTCCCATAAAATTATTAATAAGAACACTTAAAGTAAATCAGTGTTTTCATCATTTGTTACTTCAACTAAATCTCCAATACATCAGATTTTCATATACTTACAACTCGTTCGTTTACTTTCATGTTTGCAAATAATGCCAAAGAAATGTTATCTATGTATGTATGTATGTATGGTGGAACATAGTGGGAACCAAGAAAATAACTACCAAAATGAAGAGGAAGACAAGTCTCCGCCCGATAAAGGCAAGGTAAAATTTGGAGTAAAAAAGACATATGCAAAAGCAACATATGGGCCTGGAGAAGAATCAAGCACAAAGAATTCTAATTGTTTTAAGTATGCTCAACCTGCCGAGGATTATGTTTTTATGCCAAAGACAGTTGTATAAAATTCTTCTCAGGATTAGGTAAATACACTGATGGTGGTTTACATAGTTGATATCAAGATTCCATACTTCAGATTCAAGAATTACATTTACCGAGTCTAGAAACCAATAGGAGAATTTACCATTCACAATGCAAAAAACAATTATTATGTTATGTAATTTGCAAATTTAGAAGACATTGAAGGCATACTAAGTAAGAAAACATTTTCTTATTTTGGTAAACTCATTATCGTTCGAAAATTGTACCCAGAATTTGAATTCAATGATATGAATTTTGATATGGTTCAATGGGTAAAATTCATGATTTAGATATGGAAATTTGGAAATCATATGCAAAATCAATAATAGTAAGTTTCATTAGAATACCCATCCAATTAGATACATTTACAGAATAAAGAAAGTTTACCAAATTTGCTAAAGTACTAGTTGAAGTTAATAAAAACTCTACTTTGCTGGATACAGTCCTTGCTTAAATATACAATGGAATAAAAAAGGAGTTCAAAGTTAGTTATGATTACATGCCTCCAAAGTGCTCGGTTTGTAACAAGTTTGGCCATAAAACCGAGAAGCATGAAGTGGACGTTCGCCCAAATGGATCCCTAAGAAGAAGCAACCTAAAAAAGAGGTACTTGCACAGGATGATACTGACGGTGTGCAAGTTTAAACTACAGCACAGGATACGATAGTTCAGGGAAAGGAACATATTCATGTTTCTAGGAAACCAACTGATGGAGATTGTGTATCTAAAATAGGCATCAATGAACATGACAAACCCAAAAGCTCGAATAAGGAACAAGAGAATGCCGACTCGCTCAACTTCCTCGATACTGAGCAGCCTGCTAAACTTCAGGAAGATGATATTGTTGAGCTTGTTGCTGATAAAATTGAAGAATTTTTTCCTGAAGGGAAATGGAATGAGGATATGTCAGCATATGTTACCACCAACAAATCATACATGATTTCAACAGTATCAAAAGTCAACACCGAACCACATGCTCCTGCTAAAAGATACTTGAGGAGCAGTTCATAAGGTAAATGAGTATTATCACATAGAATGTTAGGGGTATGAATAATGATAAACGAATGCAAGATATATTCATACTCCTAACAAAATTAAACCAACCATGGTTGGTTTCTTGGAAAATAGATTGAATGATGCTAATTTACAATATTTTATGCAAAAACTCCCATCACATTGGGGTGGGATTAAAAATAATAATAGTGGTTGCATGGGTAGAATCTTACTTATTAAGGATAAGCATATTTGGCAACATACAAAAATTCCTGAATCAGCACAACATATTTCGGTGCATATTACAAACACCGGTGGTTTTAGTTTTGTATTAACAACCTTCTATGCAAGTAATTTTCAAACTAAAAGAGAGAGTCTATGGCAGCAAATCATATCAGAATCAACAAAAATTATGATTGATTGGCTACTTATAGGTGACTTCAACAACTCTTTATCTCCTACCGACAAGCAAGTGTTAAAACATGATTTTACTATTTTGATGATAAGAACTATGTGACAATGCAACTAATGTGTTTTTCGAGTAATTTCAAGTCAAGTAGCTATACGGTGGATGATAAAATTTATACAGGCTATATTGAAGAATACAAAGAAAAAAAATATTATGCAGGTGGTAGGATTCGAGCATGGGACATGGAAATCAACCAACTAGTGAATTTTAAATGACAGTTGATTATAAGCTAGGTTGCATTATAATGTGGGAAATTTTAAAAATAAAGCGGACATGCCAAAAATTGAACCCAAGTGATTGAGCGCACCACCCCAACCAACACGCTGTTGAAACTTAAACTCAAACTTATGTTACCTGAGTTTGTTTCCTATTCCAAAATAAAGTATGTGTTAGAACGTGTGTTTTCTTTAGTAGAAAGAGTCTGAACTAAATAATAGGGAATGTGTGTTTTCTTTTGAACTATTTTATAGGTCAGTGGCTATGGTTGTGGATCTGTCTTTTTTTTGTTTAAATATCTGATGTAGTTTTTTATTGTTCAATAATAAGAAAGAAAATTCATCTTTATACACTCTCGTATATTTTCCCATCTTGATCCTGTTTACAGGAAACTGCCGTTCGTGCAACTGGTATCGGAGCGCAGGCTTGATTTGAAGTTGTGGACTAGGTTACTTGTAAGAAAGTCACAACAATGAGTGGATCAATTCAACCTTAGCTTCTGAAATTCAGCGGAAAGAATTTTGATCAATGGTGTATCTAGATGAAGGCATTCTTTGGTTTCCAGGATTTGTGGGAAATCATTGAACATGGATTTAGTGAACCTGCAAATGAAGCAGAGTTAGCACAACTAAGTCAAACACAGAAAGATGCATTAAAGGAAAACAGAAAGAAGGATAAGAAGGCACTGTTTTTTCTTTATCAAGCATTCGATGAGGTCATGTTCGAAAGGATCTTAAGTGTATCAACGTCAAAAGATGTATGGGAGAAGCTGCAAAAGTCTTACAAAGGCAATGCAAAAATGAAAAGTGTAAGACTGCAAACCTTACGTCTTGAGTTTGAATCTTTAATCACGAAAGCACATGAGAGTATTGTTGACTATTTTGCTCGATTTCATACTATTATTAATCAGTTAACTATGAATGGCGAAATCTACGAAGAACCTCGTGTCATCGAAAAGATTATGATATCACTATCAAGTCGATTTGATGATGTTGTCCCTGCAATTGAGCTAGCAAGCAATCAAGATGGTATGACAGTAGTAGAATTAATGGATACATTAAGTGCTTATGAGTATAAAAAAATCTTAGAAGTGAAACGACTCTTGAGAAAGCTTCTCAAGGCAAGGCTATGCTGGAATAGAAAATAGCAAAAGATAGCAACAACAGTAGTGGTGGAGCAAAGAAGCAAAACAGCGAGCAATTACCTTCAGCTATAAAGAGGTATGATAAGTCTAAAGTTCAATGTCATAAATGCAAAAATTTGGTCACTATAAATCTGAGTGCAGAGGTAGATATCAAAAGAAAAGGCATCAACATGCTAACTACACTCAAGGCAATATGCAAGAGAAAGAAACATTGTTATTAGCTTGTAGTGCTTCCGAAGGAGATCATGTCGATAAGTGGTATTTAGATACCGGATGCAGTAATCAAATGTGCAAAAAAAAGGAGCTCTTCACTCATTTGGACGAGTCAGTACATGGTGAAGTGAATTTTGGAAACAAGGCCAAAGTTTCCATCATGGGAAAGGGTAACATTCACATTCGACTAAAAGATGGTTCTCATGAGTATATTTCTGATGTATTTTATGTACCAAGTCTACATTGGAATTTGCTTAGTATGGGTCAACTATCGGAAAAAGGGCTTAGAATCGAAATTGATGATGGGATTTGTACGATCTCGAATTGGAAAAATGAGCCTGTTGTGAGAGTTTCGATGACAAGTAATCGCATGTTTCCTCTGGCATTGCAAACAAAACCGATATGTTCTTTTGCTGCACTTATTACTGATAAAAACTGGTTGTGGCATTTTCGTTTTGGTCACCTGAATTTCAGAGGGTTAAGGTTGCTTGCTCAGAAGGAAATGGTTGTTGGCCTTCCACTATTAAAACCCTCAAATCAACTATGTGAAGGCTGTGTGCTCGAAAAGCAACATAGAGAGCCATTTCAGATTGGAAAATCTCGATAGCTGTGAATCCATTGGAGCTTGTGCACTCAGATATATGCGGACCGATGGAAACTGTTTCAAATGGAGGTAATCGTTATTTTATTACTTTTATTGATGACTACAGTTGGAAAACATGGGTCTTCTTCTTGAAATATAAATACAAAGCTTTAAACATCTTTAAAGATTTTAAAACTTTTGTTGAAAATCAAAGTGGCTATAGTATAAAGATGCTTAGAACAGATAGAGGAGGCGAATATACCTCAAATTCATTTCGTGACTATTGTAAAAAATATGGTATAAAGCATCAACTTACTACTAGTTACACGCCTCAACAAAATGGAATTTCCAAAAGAAAAATAGAACTATTGTTGAAATGGCTCGAAGTATGTTAAAAGAAAAGAATGTACCTAAAGTTTTCTAGGCAAAAGCTGTTGCTTGTTCTGTATATCTTTTGAATAGGTGCCCAACAAAATGTGTGTTGAATAAGACACCAGAGGAGGCTTGGAGTGGAAAAAAACCAAATGTTGAAATTCTTCGAGTTTTCGGGTGTGTTGCATATGCTTATGTACCTGCTGAAATAAGAAAAAAGATAGATAGCAATGGTGAAAAATGCATATTCATTGGTTATAGTGATATAACAAAAGGCTACAGACTTTATAATCCTAGATCAGGCCAATTAATTATAAATTGAGACGTGAAGTTTGATGAATCTGCATCTTGGGATTGGTCAATTGAAGAGAAGAAGCAAGTTAGCATATATGTCGGTGATGATTTGCATGCAAATGAGCAGCGGGTTTTAGAACAGTCCAGTGAGCCATTGCAAACTTCAAATAATTCAACATCCCCTACTCCTCCTTTAGTTCGAGATGAGTACGTTCGTCCCAAGCGCACTCATAATCTTCCAGCAAGGCTACAAGATTATGTTGTGACAAATGACAATGATGTCAACGATGAGGAGCTTGTTAACTTTGCATTGCTTACAGACTGTGATCCGATCAACTGTGATGAAGCTTCAAAGGATGATAAGTGGAAAAAACTATGGATGAAGAGATTAGTTCCATAGTAAAGAATGATACATGGGAGATATGTCCTCTTCCTGAAGGAAAAAAATCAATAGGCGTGAAGTGGGTGTATAAAACTAAGTACAAACAAGATGGTCAAGTAGATCATTTAAAAGAAAGGCTTGTTGTGAAAGGAAACAAGCAAAGGCCTGGAATAGACTATTATGAAGTTTGTGCTCCAGTAGCTCGACTTGATACGATCTGTATGGTCATTGCTCTTGCTGCTCAAAACAAATGGGAAATACACCAAATGGATGTAAAATTGACATTTTTAAATGGCTTACTAGACGAGGAGGTGTACATTGACCAACCGGTAGGTTATATTAAGGAAGGGCATGAAAACAGAGTTCTTAGACTGAAGAAAGCATTGTATGGACTAAAGCAAGCTCCTAGAGCTTGGTATAGTCGCATCAATTCTTATTTTTAAGAAAATGGTTTTATGAAATGCCCTTATGAGCCCACACTGTATATCAAGTCTGAAAATGAAAATATCATTATTGTTTGTCTATATGTCGACGATTTGATCTTCACGGGAAATGAACTTGAAGCATTTATGAAGTTCAAGTACAAGATGTCAAGCAAGTTAGAGATGATAGACATGGGTCTAGTGACATATTATTTGGGACTTGAAGTTAAGCAAACAAGCAATGGAAAATTTCTATCGCAGGCCAAATATGCAGCAAATATCTTAAGAAAGTTCAACATGAACAAGTGAAAAGCAATCAAAACTCTAGTTGAGGTGAAGTTGCAGTTGATCAAGTCAGATGATAGTGAGCTTGTAAGCCCTTCTTATTTTCGTGGCATAGTTGGAAGCCTTCCCTATTTGACATCCACCCGACCTGATATTACATATGGAGTTGGTATCATCAGTAGATTCATGGAGACTCCAAATCAAAATCACTTGCGTGCGGCAAAGAGAATTCTACGATATGTGAAAGGTACTCAAAATTATGGTATTTTCTATTCACAAGCTAAGTCTAGTGATCTTGTCGGATAAACGGATAGTGATTGGGCTGGCGATGCAGAAGGAAGGAAAAGTACTTAGGTTTTGTGTTCCACATCGGTTCAGGCATCGTATCTTGGTCTTCTAAGAAGCAACAAGTAGTCACACTCTCTACAGTATAAGCGAAATACATAGCAGCATCTTATGGTGCATGTTAGGAAATTTGGTCGCGTAGAATACTTGAAAGTCTGAACCATAGACAAGAGTCACCAACCAAACTATTTTGTGATAACAAGTCAGCAATAGCACTTACGAAAAATTCGGTGTTCCATGGAAAAAGCAAACACATAGATATTAAGTATCACTACATTAGAAAGCTTGTGAAGAATCAAGACATTGAGTTGACATTCTGTAGTTCTCAAGAACAAGTTGAAGACATCCTTACAAAGCCGTTGAATGCTGAAATGTTCCACAAGTTCATAAAGAAGATGGGGATGCAATCCATGGATGGTTTGAGTTTAAGAGTGGGTGTTGAAACTTAAACTCAAACTTATGTTACCTGAGTTTGTTTCCTGTTCCAAAATAAAGTATGTGTTAGAACGTGTGTTTTCTTTAGTAGAAAGAGTCTGAACTAAATAACAGGGAATGTTGTTTTCTTTTGAACTAGTTTATAGGCCAGTGGCTATGGTTGTGGATCTGTCTTTTTTTTCTATTTAAATATCCGATGTAGTTTTTAATTGTTCAATAATAAGAAAGCAAATTTATCTTTATACACTCTCGTATATTTTCCCATCTTGATCCGTTTTATAGGAAACTACAGTTCCTACACACACTGCAAGTGATTTATGTTACAACTGCTTAGCTCATTTTATTATTTGAGAAAAGAACCGAAATAAAATGGATACAAACATATGCAACAGGATTCGAACCTAGATCAGGGAAGAGCCACTTCGCTCACCAACTACACTACAAGCATTTTTGTTAACAAACTGGTTAGCAATTTTATATATTATCGACCTAAAATAAATAGATGAAAAATGAAGGCAATGAGACTTGAACCCAGGCAGCCAAGCAAAGAACGTGCGCCCATACCACTGTGCTACACAACGTTCTGGTTTGCTATTGCTATCGCATTAATATGACCGTTAGAAAATGACCAGTACAAGTGTCCATTCAAGCATCTCTTTCAAGTGTTGCGATGTTCCAATGAATGCATCTCTTCCGACCTGAACTGCTGAAGGGTTGCTCTTGTTCAATGGCATCTTATCACTCCTATATAAGCTTCCCACTATCCCAAAAGCAAATACATAATTCCATTCTCTCAAATCATTATCATATTACTTCCAAATGCTCTAAACTGCATATTAATTCCAAATGCTCTAAACTGCATATTAATTCCAAAAGCAAAATTTATACTAACGCACTTTCACTCCACAATATTTGAGTCTGGTCTCAATCCATTTCCGAACCTCTACACACTCATTCTGCATCATTTTTAAACGTTATAGAAGCTGTACTCTAGTTTGACTACTCGATGTATTGAATACACAATATATAGTCAAGTTATTTCTTTATAAGAGAAAAGATTGAAGTCCTATTGTAGAGTCCTCAAGCCGTCAGTGTTGAAGTCCTGTTCGGTTGTTCAGACGGAGTCTGTAAACCTGCTCCTCCAAGTAAAGTGAGAGTGTTGATAGTGAAATTACTAAGAGGCTTAGGGACTGGATGTAGGACGGGAGGTCCAAACTAGTATAAAATCAACTGTGTGATCTACTATATTACTACATTTACATTGTTTATTACTATTGGCCATCTTCAATCCTATGCATAGTGACTAACAGCAAGGCAGACTGCCTATTGCGTTTCATCGGTTATGAAGTTTTAATGGTGGTCTATTACAATCAGGGGCTGGCTGAATTAAACGCTCTGGGTTTTAATTACACATGGCGAAGGAAGGGTGTGGCTAATAATGTTGATAAGATATTGGTGGACTCTTCTCTACTTCGGATCTTTTCTTTCTTGAAAGTGTTGATACTACCTAACTTTTCTAGTGATCATATCTCTCTGTTGGTGTATTTAAATTTAAGTATTAGATTAATAAGCAAAAGGCCAAGGTACAATGGCTTCAACAAGGTGATACTTCTTCAAAGTTCTTCCATGTTAAATGTCTAAATGTACTTAAATAACATACAAGCGTTAATCAAGGCTAATGGAGAGTGTACATCCAATCTAGAAGAAATAGAGAATGAGGCTATATCCTATTACACTAACTTATATAATGGAGAGCGGAAGGATATTATTGCTATAGCTTATACAAATTGAGGAAATAAAAGAATGCAGTTTTCTCCGTTCATGACGATAAAGTCCCCGTCCTGACAGTATTAATTATAAATTTATGAAATTACATTGGGATGCTTTAAAGTTTTATTTACACAAGGTTGCTGATGATATTTCTAGTAGTACAAAGCTAGCAAAAGGCCTAAATCACACATTTATCTCCCTAGTCCCAAAGATGAATAAACCTATCGACATAGGTGACTACAGACCGATTTCTTGTTGTAACATGTATTATAAAGTACTTAGCAAGGTACTATGTAATAGAATTAAAAAGTTTTTGCCACTTTTGATTTCCCCTAATCAATCAGCATTTATAAACAGTAGAAATATCAAAGAGAATATTTTGTTGGCACACGAATTATTACGAGATTTCAACAGATCAAGGGTTAAAAAAATTTGTATAAAGGTTGACTTGCAAAAGGCTTATGATAAAATTAGTAGAGAGCTTATATGCAATGTGATGATTAAAATGGGCTTCCCGACATATTTTGTCAATGTCATTTACGAATGTATTAGTACACCAAGGTTCTCAATCTTATTATAAGGGATACCTAAAGGATTCATTATGAGCAACATGGGTATTAGACAAGGGGATCCATGGTCCCTCTATCTTTTTACTATTGATATGGAGTGTATTACGTATTTAATGGATGAGGCATGTTTGAACAAGAAATTTCACCCTTCAACTGCTATTAGACCTATTGTGACAGATCTATTATATGCCGACGATTTAATTATATTTGGGAAATCCAATATTCAGAATGCAACAACGATTAATGAAGTACTATATCTACTAAATTTATATACATGCCTGAACAACAACGTATTAAAGTCTACTGTTTATTTCAGCACCAATGCACTTGACAAACATGAAATTAAAGATATTATGGGAATTGATGAAGGTAGCTTACCAATAACTTATTTAGGAGTCCCTTTGTCCTTAAATTATCTTCACTACACTCAATGTAGTAGGCGGTTGGGATTCTAAATTCTTTTTCATTGCTGGTAGAGCTGAATTAATACACATGGTTATAACTTCGATGGTTTTGTATTGGTTGTTTATTTATCAATTGTCGGAACAAACAAATTGATAAAATAAACAAATTGTGCTTTGATTTTTTTTGGGGTGGTAAGAAGAAAAAAAATAGTATGGAATTTGTTAGGTAGACCTAAAAGTGAAGGAGGTGTAGGACTTAAAAATTTGATTGATCTAAAGAAGGCAGCAACTATTAAACTAATGTGGAATTTCCTAACAAAGGATAATTTATGGTCACGATGGATGCACTTAAAATATTGTAAATTTAATGATTTCTGGACAATGGCCATAGATAATAACTCCTTTAGCACTTGGAAAGGTATTCTCCGGCTATGAAACTAGTGGAAAACAATAATTTAACGAAATGTTGGCAAACGAAAATGACACATATTTATGGAAGGATCCATGGATAAATGGTAAATGCCTAATAGATATACTAGGGCTGGATATATTTAATGCGATCGGGTCTAAAACAGATAACGTATCCAATATAATCGAGGATGGGAACTTTTGATCCTACAATCAATAGTGCAACAAGATAGTTAATCAAGGAAATTGGTCAGATTAAACTTCATCCTAATATAGTTATAGATTGCTATGACAAGACTGACGGGGGTACATTTACATTTCAATCAGCTTGGATAAGGTCAGAACACATTACCCAGTACCTAACTGGACTAAGATCATATGGCATCACTAAAACTCAAGAAAAATGAGTTTTTGCGCTTATAAGGTATGTTTGGACAGATTATATACCAAGGGCAGACTAAACAGGTGGCGTTATTCTCTGAATAATGTTTTTTTATGCAATGAACAAGACGAAACCCAAAATCACTTATTTTTTAACTGCTCCTATAGTAAATATTTATGGTCTATTTGCAGATTGAAATTAAAAGTTATACATGACTAGTCAGAATATAGCTATAATATCTTGGATGCTGCAGAGGAGATTCAAATGACATTTACTCAACATGATCAAATCAGGGATGTGGCTTGTGCTGCTCTTACGGCTACAACCTATTTCATATGGCAGGAGAGAAATGCAAGGATATTTAGGCAAGAAGCAACAGATAAAATACATATGGCGAAGATCACTGAAAGAGAGGTGGCGTACTTGATAAACGTTAATGGAAGTAAAATTAGAAGAATGGACTAAAATGTTGAGGTCTTGATGCAGTGGTAGGTTGATCTGGTAGATACAGGATAACCGCCATTAGTGAGGACTGTGTGAGCTAAAGAAGGCGTAAGTCGAATTAGGTTTTGGACATAAAAAAGCAGGTCGGGTTGTGGGCTTTTGGCCTTCTGTGTTTTTTATTTGAAGTTTGTGATGGTGTAAATGTTTGTTGTACTTTCTTTGTATTTTTTGTTTTGTTTAGTTGTAAGTTAATATATGGAAATGATATGTACTCTTTTCCCTTACAAGGCATCCATCTAGGTTAAGCGGGTTGTAAGGTTTTGATGAGACATATTACGGAAGTATATGATTGGATTTTAGTGATATTAATACCAATTTTCAATATATATATATGTGTGTGTGTGTGTGTATGTATGTGTGTGTGTGTGTATAATAACTTCTTACATTTGGAATCCCAAAGGTTTATACATCATTATATAAACCTTTTACTCTAATTTCCTGTATAAACCCAATATTATAAGTAACCATTACAAATGTTTCCTTTTTTAAGTGTTGATTATATTATACATATATAATCAATGACTAGATCGTTTATTCAAATAGCTAAAGATTTGTAAATAAATTAAACACATTGTTCTAAATTGATATATTTATATGCATAACAATGACCACTCACTATTGTTAAGATTTCTCAGCATACCAGTACAATAATTAATATTGTGTAACTTATATACTTATTTCACGAACCATTAAATTTTATTTTCCTTTACTTACCAATTATTTTATCTAATAATCAATGGAAACTTATATATACTTAAGTAACCTTTTCATTTGGCAATCTTTATATAATTTAGTTTATTCATACACAAATAAATTGATATTTCCTAATGAGAGTTCCATTACCTCATGATTACAAAGGTCCTATGCTATAAATTTTTCATTAATTTCTCATAATTCAAATCAATAAACTAACATTGGAATTTACAAAACTTCACTATCAACGTTTGTATAAGTGAAAAGTCTTTAATTTTGATAAATATATGTACACAAAACATGTAATTTGCATAATTTTTTATTATGTTTTGTAACTGAATACATTAATTTAAATTAAAAGCTACACGCTTACACTATCAAATTGGTACATAAAGCATAACCATTTATATTTTTTACGTACTCATGCATTTATTTTCAAATTTCACCATGACCTTAACAAATGATATTTTTGAAACCTAAAACTAATTCAATTAAGAAAGTAGAAAGTAATTATGGAACGTACTTTAGAGCCACATCATCATACTTCTTACATTTCCAGTGTTTTGAATGCCTCGGATTCAATTCAAATTTACGCACCAACCATCATAATCATTGCATTTTTCCTCCAACTGCACTAATAATTATAATAGTCCAATGTTTGATTTATAACCAAAACAGCCTAATTCTCATAAAAGATTGAATAAATTTCATTTTCAAGTTGTTGGAATTGATGGGTAGGAACAATATAGAGAATGTGATAGGAGTTGCATCGTGGATGAGGTCACTACCTTGAAAGCCAAATTCAGCATGACTATAGTGCAATCGATAATTGTCATCCACACTCCAAAGTTAATACAACGACCCTTCAAACTTATGCACTCAAGGTTGAAGGATTTATTAATTTGTAGAAGTCATCGTATAACGACCCATAATTTACGTATCAAATGATCGTAAAATATTTTTATTTTATTCGTATGATTCTATAATTTTTGGATATGACTCTAACGGACATTTTACACACCTTTGATTTTTCCCAAATTTCTATATGATCATTTTGACCCTAAAATTTTTGTTTGGGCTATAACTTTTGATAAGAGTTGAATTAAGGTCTCAAACTAGTTTCATTGCTTTAGGATGATGGTTTCTCATTACGTAGAGTGGTCATAGTAGAAAAATAGACTTACTGCCTATTCTAAGTTTTTAAAATTGTTGGCAAAATTAATGTGTAATTAATTAAGCTCATTAGTGAGCCCATTAGTCTAACTAGAGAATACTATGAATAGAGGGCCAAAGAGTCAAATCAAAATTTTTCCCTCTCATTCTAAATCAAGTTTAAATCCTAATTAGCCATAAATCCATCCTACTTTCATCGAAAATCACCCAAATTGCTCTCTAAATCAAACTAGATTGCGGATTAGAGATTTGATCCTCAATTAGAAGCTATAGATCATTGATTTGCTTGATTCAGAGTGCTTTTCTTTATTGTCCGGATTAGATCTACACACGATTTGGTTGGATTTGGTAAATGGTGAGTGGTTTATGCCTTCTCACTATGTTATACATGTTTATATGGTAGAATTATAGGATTTAACATGTTTTAAATTTATTTTGGCCATTAAAACCTTTTCTTACTTTAATGACATGTTAATCCATGCATATGGTATAGGTTGATTAGAAATCACCTTGATTTATGTTCATATATTCATGTTATATGTAGATCTATATTAGAAATTGACTTTTTTATCTTATTCCAATGAGTTGCATGTTAGAATGGATGAAATTACTTGTTATGACATGTTTGGATGTTATGATTTGATGTTGTTTGCCAGTATTGTGATTGCATAGTAAGTTAGGTCGGAGAATTGAGCAAATCGGAAGCAAAGTTGGTCGAAATTGGACGAAACTTGGATGAGAGGCACTGGAGCATAGTGGGAGCCTATATGATAAGTCGCACTTCCAAATCCTTTAGGGCTAAACTCAGACCCGAATAAAGGCTTAAGTCGGTGACGAGTTAAGGTGGTGGGTCTTATAAGTCGGTGGTTGGCATAGATGAATAGAGCTTGGCTAGATGAGATGTTCCATAACAAGGTGCATGAAATTGGCTAAGTATAGGAAGTGATGACGAGTTAAGAGCTTAAGTTGGCGACGAGTTAAAAGCTTAAGTTGGTGACGAGTTAAGAGCTTAAGTTGGTGACCAGTTAAAGGCTTAACTCAGCACTAAGTTAAGGTAGAGAGTCTGACGACATTAGAACTTCTAGAGACTATTGTTGAGGTTCAGTAGATCGTGCTAGAGGTGGTGGCTCGTTCTTATCAGGTTAGATGATGATATAACAGCATGATGAAAAGTTATGGTCTTCAAATGTTGGCTCGTGTCGGGAGTAAGTTCCGAAGATAGCTGCTCGTAAAGGAGGGAGCCGTATGGTCGAGGAATATGGAAGGATTCCTTATGAATAATGGAAATTGGACTGAGTAAGAAGGGCTCAGTATCCAAATGGAGAAAAGGTAGGCTCAGGTGTATGTGCTAAGGAATCAGTAATGCTCAGAGAGTTTTCAGTTGTATTCAAAGCAGGAATATTGTAAGTGGGGACACCCATGGGTCAATTAAGGGGCCTGTATACCTTGGGCTATAGGTTTAGGTCTGATGTCTAGCTTTGGGCTGTAAGACATGTATCCAGATTTGCGTTACGAGATATGAAAGTACAATAGAGAACTGGGATTTCCATTAGTCGCTAACTTGGGAGTCATACGAGTTATTATATATTCAGAGCACAAGGAGTGTTAGTTAGGACTGTTTATGGATGATATGGATGCTTTGGTTGTTTTCTTTAGTAGGCTATCACTCATAGGTATCAGGGAAGTAGGTATTCGAGATAGGAATACCAAGAATATTGATATCCTTTATTTGTTTTGTGGTATATTATAATGTTATATGCTAACTCTTTGGTTGTGGGGACAGGTCAAGTATGGTTCGTGCACTCTTGTTCCTTACCATATATAGCTGTATAGTATTTTAATACTCATTTACCGCTCACCGCCAGACTGTTGTCTGATCCAAGGTTTTATGCTTTGTTTCTTATTATCTTGGGTACTCTTAAATGAGTAGACTAAATAACAGGTCTAGGTGACGTTGTAGTTGTTCGAAGGACGAGTTGGATGGAGCTATCTCGTATTATATACATATATGGAGTCTATGGATGTTCCATTGTGCATCACTAGGGATAGTAGTGACTG
Organism: Allium fistulosum; assembly: GCA_030737815.1. Classification (NCBI taxonomy): domain Eukaryota; kingdom Viridiplantae; phylum Streptophyta; class Magnoliopsida; order Asparagales; family Amaryllidaceae; genus Allium; species Allium fistulosum. The sequence continues at coordinate 77,781,682 of CM060903.1, forward strand.
CTTACCATTTGTATTTGAGACAGTTGTTGAGTTTGTTTCCATTGTATAAACTTTACTTTTAATGTATAACTCTGCGTATATTGTACTCTGATAATGATGTTCTGTTCACATTGTTATTACTGTCTCTTCTATTGTATATGTGATATTATTTTTTCTATGCGCTGTGATATATACGATATGTTACATGATATATTGGTTTATTTCAACCCTGATGATCGTCCTATATCGACCGGGGATGACAACAACACATTTTTATACAATTGGTTCCGGTGGTATAGTACGGTCATCGCATTTGGTATCAGAGCTTTCGTTACACGATTAACTGGAGTTGATCCCATGATCCAGTAGAGATAGGGAAGGTGTTATCGTCTTAGACTGGATTGAGAGAGAGAGAGAGTGTGTGTGTGTGTGTGTGTGTGTGTATGAGAGTGCGTACGTGTTATAAGTTTGGTTTTCAAAGCTACATAATAATATATTGTATCGTATAAGTCGCATGCACATGAGCACTATAGACACGGTTTTCTTTATAAGAGACCAATCATTCTTGTTACAGATAAGAATGAGCCAGCATACAAGGAATACTGTGAGATCTTTTTTAGGATTTGAAGAAGGATCAAGATCGGGAGCTGCTACGCCTAATTTTCAAGCTATGTTCAATGTTATGATGGCGACGATGATGAGGAATGCTCGTGGTATGACTGTTGGTGGAGGTGCTCCCGTGCAAGCGCCTAGGGTTGATTTCACTAAGTTGAGCAAAGATTACTCTACTTTAGGAGGAAAGCCATTTTGTGGAACAGAATCGGTCATAGAAGTGTAAGATTGGATAGATACTTGTGAACGCATCTTTAGTGATATGGAAGTAGATGATGCTATGAAGAGAAAGTTGGCTTTTAGACGGCTTCAGGGGCGGGCCATGAATTGGTGGAATGCCCTGACTATTGCTATGCTTGAAGATCAGTTCGGTTGGGAATAGTTTAAGACAAGGTTTGAAGAATGATTGCCTGGAACCAGTGAAGGATAAGCAAGTTGTGAAGGCGTATGCTTTAGACACAGTCCCAACTTCGTTGAGTGCTCCCTTGGCGAAGGAGAAGAGAAAAGGAGTCGTTATTCAAGTGACTTGGTAGATAGATTGGGATTGAGACCTAAGATGGTAGACCGGCCCCTAATCATGACAAACTATGTTGGAGGCTCTACTAGTCTTTGCATGGATTGTCGTGGTCTAGTGTTATCGAATCATGGATGCTCTTTTGTTTGTGATTGCTTTATTTTGAATTTCTTTAGGTTCGAGATTATCTTGGGAATGGACTGACTTAGGAAGTATGCGGCCATAGTGGATTGCGAAAGTCTATTGGTGACAATTGGAGATGTGGATGGGCGGACGGTAGTGATTAGCCGTCTACCAGAGGATGGGGTGATGGTTAGCTTTCTATATTTTCTTGAGGTTCCACGGGATGGGTTATCATCTGTTTCAATTCCTATAGTGTATCTGAATGTCTTTGATGAAGTAACCAGATTATCGCTAGATTGTCGTAGCATGGAGAAATTGAGTTTCAGATAGGCTTAGTAGAGGAAGCCAGATTGATAGTTATGCCTTTGAGGCATATGACACCCAGAGAGCAGAAGGAATTGGAGGTGCAAGTGAATGACCTATTGAGGAAAGAGGAGGTACAAGTGAATGACCTATTGAGGAAAGAGTTCATTCAAAGGAGCATATCTAAGTGGGGTGCACCTGTAGTATTCGCGATGAAGGCGGATAGCTCTTTGAGGTTGTGTGTGGATTATCATGAGCTGAATAAAGCGATGAAGAAGAACAAGTATCCACTCCCACGCATTGTTAACTTGTTCGACTAGCTGCTCGATGCGAAGGTATTCTCTCAAATGGATTTAGCGATGGGATTTCACCAACTTAGAGTAGCGAAGGAGAGTGTTCCTATTACTGCGTTTCATACGCCGTCAAGACTTTATGAGTGGTTGGTGATGCCATATGGGTTAACCAATGCTCCGGCATACATTATGGATCTCATGAATTGGGTTTTCAAAGACTAGCTGAAAAGTTCTTACTTGTGTTCCTGGATGATATTATGATGTACTATAGAACTGAAGAGGAGCACAAGACGCACTTGAGGATTGTGCTAGAGATATTGAGGAAGCACAAGTTGAGAGCGAAGTTCTCTAAGTGTCACTTCTAGAGAGAAGAAGTGAGATTCTTGGGTCACGTTGTTTCAGGATAGGGTTTAGCTATGGATCCTGCAAAGGTGGCAGCAGTCCAAGAATGGAATCAGCCCAATAATGCTTCGGATGTTAGGAGTTTCCTAGGGTTGATAGGATATTATAGATGCTTCATCAAGGACTTCTCAAAGATAGCAGCACCATTGACCAAGTTGACGAAGAAGAATCAGACTTTTGTATGGGATGTGAAGTGTGAGCATGCATTTATGAGTCTAAAAGAGAGGTTGACGAGTGCATAAGTATTGACATTCCAAATGGAAATGAAGAGTTGGCAGTATACACTGATGATTGTGGTACTGGATTGGGTGCGGTATTGATGTAGAAAGGAAAAGTTGTTGCTTATGCTGGTCGACAGTTAAAGCCGCACGAATGGAATCACCAAACTCATAATTTGGAATTGGCGGTAATTATTTTTGCTTTGAAGATGTGGATGCACTATTTGTTGGGAGAAAGGTTGAGATGTTTATGGACCATAAATCCTTGAAGTACCTTTTCTCTCCGAAGGATCTCAACCTTCGACAGCAATGGTAGGTGGAATTCTTGAACTCTTACGATTTCAATATTTCCTACACTCCAGGAAAAAGGAATGCAATCACCGATGCATTGAGTAGAAGACATGTTGAGTTGGGAGAAATGATCTTGGAATGGAAGCAGATAGAATATATTGTTGGGTTTGATTTTAGGCCTCACTGCGAGTTAGAACCTGAATGTTGGAAGCTTATCGATCAAACCTACTCTGATTGAAAGGATCCATACTAGTTAGAAGCGAGATGCTAGGTTAGCGGAGATCATATCAATGATAGAGGAAGGAGTATAATCTGAAGATATGAAGCAATACGAACTCGACCAAGAAAGTTGGCTTTGTAAAGATGGAAGGTTGTTTGTTCCCGATGTTGATAGATTGCAAGATGAAGTGCTAAGAGAGTGTCATTATTCCAGATTGACTATTCTTCCTGGTGGTAACAAAATATACCGAGATATGAAACGAACTTACTACTAAGAAAGTATGAAGAGGGATGTTGGGGTATTCATCTCTAAGTGTATGAACTGCCAATTGGTAAAGGTGGAGCAGAAGAAACCTAGTGTATTGTTGCAACCATTGGAGATTCCTGAATGGAAATGGGAGCAAATATCGATGGACTTTATTGATGGATTGCCGAGGACTCGAGCAGGGTACGATGGCATTTGGGTCATAGTTGATCGGTTGACCAAGAGTGCATGGTTTATACCTATCAAGTCAAGTAGGACGGCATCCAAGCTAGCAGAGGTGTATGTAAAATTGATAGTATGATTCCACGACATGTCAAAGAGCATTGTAAGCGACCGAGACCCGTTGTTCACTAGTGGGTTTTAAAAGAGCTTACAAGAGATGCAAGGGATGGAGCTGCATCTTAGTATAGCTTATCACTTGCAAATGGATGGGCAGATCAAAAGAGTAAATCGTATATTGGAATATCTCTTGCGGGCATGCATTATAGACTTTGGTGGATCATGGGATGATCGTTGCATTTGGTGGCAACAATAGTTTTCAATCAATTATTGGTATGGCTCCGTATGAAGCATTGTATGCCGAACCTTGTAACCCTCCTTCATGTTGGTGGGAAGCAGCCGAGAAATTGATACTTGGGTCAGATATGATTAGAGAGACTTCAAAGAAGATTGAGGTGATTCGGTAACGAATGAAAGCTGCTCGGGATCGATAGAAAAGCTACGCGAATAAGAGATGGAGAAATTTATAGTTTTCTATCAGAGATATGGTGTTTGTAAGGTTTCTCCTCTAAAGAATGTAGTTCGAGGAAAGTTGGCACCGAGATTCGTAGGTCCTTTTCCCATAGTCGAGAGAATCGGGAAGCTAGCATATGGGGTTGACTAACTCAGAAGATAGTGGGCATGCACAATGTTTTTCATGTCTTTTATATACGGAAGTTTGTGCATGACTTAGGCATGTTGATTACACCAGAGTAGCTAGAAGATGTAGAGGTAGAACCAGAAGTGTATGAATCTCATAGGTCGCTTCGTATTGTTGGGTATGCTACGAAACAGCTAAAGAGAAAGATGGTGAAACTAGTTAAGGTACAATATGTGGGTTGTGGAATTATAGATCTTAAGGCTAATTAAAATATAGAGGGGAGTGAATAGTATTTTCTATTTTTTATAAATCTTTTTAAAATTCTTTCAAGATAATTTTTAATCAACACAAATGAACAATCACAGATGCAAACATAGATAAGTATAAATGTAGTAAAGTAAAAAGTAGAGAATTAGATAGATCACACCAAGGATTTTTTTACTGGTTCAGAATTACCCTGCATTCAGTCTCATACAATTGCTTGTACATAGTTCTTTTCAAATGCCAATCTTTCAACGAGAAGAAGGCAAACCCAATACAATATCGATTTCAAGGCTATGAGACACACCCTCTAGATTTTCCGAGCTTTGGGTATACTCACTTGATTTGGATGGGACACAAGCATACCCACTTGGATTTTCAGGACACCAATCACACTTACTTAATTTAAACAGGACACAAGCACACACACTTAAACACAATTTAAGTTTGATGGTTTTTCCAAAGGCAATTTTTTGATCTTTGGTTATAATGAATCCTATAGCCTCTTGGACAGCAGAGAGTAAATAGTAGGGAATCAATACAAGGAAGAGTGAATTGATTCTGGTTTGAATTTGAGAAGATTTGAATATAATTTTGATAGAAATTTTGGCAGAGGAAGAGGAGAGAAGATAATAAGAAAATAGTTAATAAAAATTTGTTTGAAAACCCACTGCATGTAGAGAATAAACAGACATGTCCATTCGCGAAGAGTTACTATGAATAGACACTTCATTTCTAAATTTGAATTTCAAATTTTCAATATATATGTCAACATACATATAGGGTATATGTCGACCTACCTATGTGTATTTTGAAAACTCTTTTATTTAAAATATTTTTTGAAAATGATATGCTTTTTAACTATTTTGATACTTTGCAAAATAGTTTAAACTTAATTCATAAACATTTTAAACTTGAAAAAACTTTATAAAATATTTTTAATTATATTTTAAAAATATACTTTATTTTAAAATTAAAAGACAAGAAAGTAAGAAATAGAGATTAAAGATCGCTACTGGGGACTTTAACAATATTATATGACTCTATATACTATACCATAATCTTGAGATCTTCATATCTTGATCTTTATACTCATGAGTCTTCATGTTCGTTTCTTGGGTCTTTGTACTGCACAATCTTCGATTCAATGCATGTATAATATCATGCACTATACACTATATAACTTGGCAAAATCATTAGTATCCATATTTTATATGAATATATTTTTGTTACCAAGGTTATTATCATCAAAATCAAAACTACGGTATTAACTATCCCTCTTTTTTTGTTGATGACAACCATTATTATTCTGGTATAAAACATGATATAACTCCCCAACTCTCCCTGAATTAGATAACTCCCACTTAATATGTGTATATGTATATTTTATATTTTTCTCCCCGTTTGTCATAAAAAAATTGGTGAAAAACAAACAACTCCCCCTAAATGAAATATATGATGTATCCAATTCAAAATCAATAATCCAAGTAAAAAAATGATGATGTATATTATAAATATATGATAAACGATATTATTAAATTTGATTATAAAGTCAATTTTATTAATTTAATTTCGAACTATACATAAACAAATTCAATACACACTAATCCAAATCTAAATCAAACTAAACTAAAACACGCAAACTTGTACAACCCACTCCAATAAATTCAAACATATAATTTCAAACAATCCAAATCAATCAAGTTCAATTAAAATACGCACCATGTTATTCAAATCAAATCCTAAGAGTGTATACACACACACATTAAATTCAAACCTAATAACTAGGCACTTCAAGGAACTTCAACCCAACCATCGGCCCCAATGATTGGATCCGCTTTAATGGCATCCCAATCTTCATTATCCTTAATAACAATGCACTTTGAGTTGTTGGATGGTTCGTCTTTGATTGGAGAAAAAATCATCCATCGAGTAGCATCAAAATTCTTTTCTTGTTCCTTTATCATCTACATTTAACTCAATTCTAAGTGTCTTTGATTTCTTAGGATAAAGGAGAGAATATCTCTGAAGGATTGGAGAGTTTGTTCAAGATTTTCACATAATTTTTGATGTGGAGAAGACATATTTGTAAAAATATGTTTGAGAATGAAAATAAAGTATAGAGTGAAATGACAAATGAGTTTTCTAGAAGAAATAGGCTTATATAAGAGTATAAAATCATTTGGAATGAATAGATAGATGGTGGTTATTTTTATTTTGAAATTTAAAAATTTTGATTTTTTGAGTAGGGTTATTATAATTACCCATCCTCGGAGTTAAGCTTTGTTGTAAAATGAGACTCATAAGTCTCGATTTTGGACGAAGATTTTTGTGTTTAAATTAAAAATTATCATCATTTTCGAAAAGATCATGAAAAACTTCATGATTATGAACATCAATTTGAAAAGTGGAGAGGTCAATCCCAATTGACTTACAACCAAGAATTTGACCCAAAAGTTCACAATTTAAAACTATTTGACGTTACTTCAAACTTGATCTTTTCCTCCTTCATAAAACTTTTCATTTAAATTTGCATAAAATATTTTTACCAAATCGGGGTAACAAACAAAATCATTTTGAGAAGATTCAATTAAACCAAGAATATTTTTTCAAAATAAATATCAAACAAACCATAAGAAGCAAAATCTTCAAATTTAGCAAACCTCCCGGGAGAAACTTTTCCGAAAGTGGTGTATTCCATATAGGCCTCAATTGCATCTTTCTCATTGTTGAGAAAGCCTTTTGTTTTCTTAGAGAGCCTAATGATTTTTGGGTTTGAACTAGAGGAAGCCATTTTTAAGTTTTTGAGGAGCTAAGAGGGTGAAATGATATTTGAAATTTGAAAATAAAGTAAGTGGGATGATATAATGGAGATGAAGTAAATAGATAGAGAATCAAATGACACGTTCTCTGGTCAAAAGGCATCTTTTCAGAACATAGGAGTAAGTGAAAAATGGAGGGAAGTTCAAAGTTTGAATTTGAAATGAAATTTCAATTTTAGATTTCTAGTGCATATGTCAACATATAGCCCTTAAATTTGAAAACTATATTTTGGATAAAATGTTCCAATATACTTATATATCTATATATTTCTAATTATCCTAATTTTATTAATTTATAGGTTATTCCTATCAACCAAAAAAATAAAAATAAAATTATAAAGCATACCGATTTTTGCTGCTTTTTGTTGATCAGTTTTGACTAATCTATCGTTACCGTGAAACACATATTCACACTTTCAGTATCAGGTTCAATGTCGCTACAGGAAGTGTTTGAATCATCCAGAGTTGCTGTATATGCCATTTTTCTTTTTTTCTGGATGAATCATTTACCGGTGAGATCTTTTGATTTATTCGGATGCGGGAAGTCACTTTGAAATTGACCAAGTTCATCATAGTTGAAGCATCTAATCGTAGTTCCAGTTCCATTGGTCTTGTTTTCAGATTTTCGAAAGTTGTTCATCTTTCTATATTTTAGAAATTTGCTGAAATTTCTAGTCATGAAAGCAATTTTCTTCATCATTGTCATTGTCAGAATCCTGATCGTCGTTTATTGCATTAAAAGTGATGGATTTCTTCTCTGCTGCCTTACTTTCTCTTCTACTCTCCATTTGTGCTTCATAGGACACTAAGTTGCCTATTAGCTCATCAAATTTTAGAGTACTAATATCATTAGTCTCTTCAATTGCAAGTGTCTTTTGATCTCACTCTGAAGAGAGTGAATTGAGGATTTTTCTAACTTGATCCTCTTTAGAAAAGTTTTTTTATAATGCTACTAATGAATGAACTATGTCTTAAAATCTATAGTACATATCAGAAATGGACTCATTTGGATTCATTTTAAACAACTAAAACTGGTTAGTTAACATGGAAATTTTGGTCTGTTTCATTTTACATGTGCCCTCGTGTGTAACTTGAAATGTCCTTCAAATTTCATATGCAGACTTACAAATAGACACTCTATTAAATTCATTCTTATCTAGTGAACAAAATAGAATATTCATGGCTTTAGAATTGTTTTGTTTATGTGTGGTCAGCAGTCCATTGTGCAAAATTGGTCCGAGGTTCGGTGCAATCATTTTGTGTAACGTTCCAAATTTCCAAACCATTTAATTGTAAATAGATCTTCATCCTACATGACCAATAAGTGTAATTACTACCATTAAAAAGTGAGGGCCTAGCAGTAGATTGTCCTTCGACAAAAGTGTTAACAAATGTACCAATGGTGTTGTTAGCCATTAAAACTTTTCAAAAATCAAATTACGAGTTTTTGAAAACCATGCTCTAATACCGAGTGTGGATTGTCGAATGGATCTTAAGGCTAATTAAACACTAGAGAGGGGTGAATAGTTGTGACAACCCGGATTTTTATGTCTATGTATCGGGAGACTAATTGATGTAATTATTGGGATATTAGTTTTGATTAGTCGAATAAAGGAATTTCTGATAATTAAAATGATAATTAATTAATTTTTGAATAAAAAATTGGTGAAGTAAATGGGTAAATGGATGCGAGTTTCCCCGAACTCAAATATATTCTGTATAAATCATTTAAACTTTAAATATTGTATATATGTGAATATATATGTATTTTAGCGTATATGGGTAAATTTGGAATTTTAAATATATGTACATATATATTGATATGAATTTAAATTGTAAATAAATGGTTTGAGAATATATATGATAATACATAAATAAATTGTAAACAACGTATTTAAATATGAAAATAAATATATGTATACACTTGTAAAAGAAGAGAAAATAAAAACACAACCAAATATATATGATAAAAACATATACATGAATTAGCTGATAAAAGAAAATAAAATATACAATTATTTATGAAGTTCATCTATATTACAAAGTGTTAAAATGAACAAATGAAAACAAAAATACTTATACATGAGAAAAAGCTTGCATTCAAATATGAAAGGAAAAGAAAGTATATATATTCAAAGTGTAAATAAACAAATGAAGCTTGCAAGGGAAGTCATGGGAAAAATTATTCAACTTGTACAGCTGAAATGAAAGGGAGGAAAAATAAAGACAAAATTTGTACAAATCTAATAAATGCAGCCACCACAACTCAATTCAGCCACCGTTTTAACAAAAAAATCTCTGATCAGCTGAATATAATCTTTTATGTACAATACGAGCCTGTACAATCTTTTATATATCATCTTTCACTTAATTCATTTGTTCATAAACTGAGTACAACTAAAATAAAAAAAAAGAAAGAGGAAAAGATGAAATATAGCAAACCTGAAAACTAAATACAGCAACATCATCAACAAGCAAGGAGGTCAAAATCTATTTTTATCATCAAACAAGAACTGGGAAAAAGATCAAGGCTGTGTTTATTTCTTAAAACCAAAAGCTTTATTCTCTGTTCAAAGTTTATTACCAGGTGAGTGAACAAACTTCAAATCTATTTTATAAATCTTATGGCATGCAGCAAATTCGAAGTGAAGTAGGATAAATGTTCATATGATGGTTCAAATATGAGTTATATATATATATATATGAATTTAATGGCTGAGAATGTCTGTTTACAGAACATTTGTTCTGTTCTTGTTGTTCAGGGTTTAAGATTTAAGTAAAAAAATAAAATGAAATGTGTTCTCTTTCCCTGATCTTCTTAGAACATGATGTATAAACAAAACTAGATTGTTATACCATGTTGTCAATTTTAAAAGTAAGTTCAACAAGCAGAGAGGTTTCCAAGGTTTCAAAATTTACAGCCTTTCAAACAAAAAATTGCTTCTGTTTCAACAGTACTTCAAGGAGAGTAAACTCCATTTTCAAACCCAGTTCTCTATGTTTATCTATATCTGTGATGATGGATAAGATTGATAACTTGGAAATAAGTTTATATGAATGATCATGTGTGCAGGTATGTATATATATAAGGGTATATCTGTGTATGTATGTCTGGGTATATGTATATATACCTATGCTCTGTTGATTTACAGGCTCTAACCATTAAATAAAATTCAATTGCTCCTCAATTAATTGTTTTTAGGTTACGATATCTAAATGAATGATAATTGAAATAGGATAACATCAATCTTACAGATAAATTCAAGTTTTTATATTGGGAATTTACTGCAAGAATAAGAAATAACAGTAGAAAATCAAAATCAATCTAAAATCAAATGTCTGGGTTTCGAGATTAAATTTTAGGAATATATTTGTGTTCCAAAATCATGATTTTTGATAATCATTTCAAAATTTTTAAGGTTATAATTAATGAGGAAAATCGAGTTGAACGGAAAAGGAATTTTGATTGAATTCCGGTGATCGCGATGCTGTATGGTCTCGGGTTTGTTTGAGGTGATAGTTGAAAGAAGGGAGGCTATGGGAAAATTATTGGTTGAGCTTACAGATCATCGTGGCGGCAGGAGTTTGTCGAACTAGGGTTCGATTCGTATTTTGAGATGGTTGAGTTCTTGTGATTTCTGCATCGCCGATGATGGACCGGAGTGGAACGGTACGAGTGGAAATGGAGCAGAGAGCATCGGTGATGATGTGGTCGGAGTTTCGAAACCTCCAGTGAACTGAGGCGGCGGGGCGAATGGATTTCTGATGATCGAGTTTCTTCCAGTTTTTGGGTCGTGAAGCAAAATTTTAAATTCATCGCGGTCGGAGGTTACTGGGCGGTCTGGTGGCTAGGGACGATCGTCGCCGACTCATCGATCATCGCGGCATCGATCGAAGTTCGCCAGAGGCTCCGTGCACGTGCACGACTTGGCGTATGTGTCAGTGGGAAGATGGGTTGGGTACTCTGGTATTTTCGAGCTTGAAGGGTTAAAACTCGGGGTCGAGCTCGAGTATGTGGGAAAGATTTTTATTCAGACTTGAATATAAGCTAAAATAAAAAGGAAGAAGAAAGATTAAGTAGAAGAATAAGTAGGTGAGAAGAGAGGGGAACTCGGGAAAGGGTAGAGGGAGACTCGAGTTTTACTCGAGTGAACGTATGGTTCACCTCGGGTTCAGTTCCTAGTGAATTGCCTAAATACTTTAAAATTATTTTGTTATACTAAGTTTAATATTAATAAAATAAATAGTGGTAACCAGTTGTAAGTTAAGATTTGACCTTAAAATGTATAATGGTAATTAACGAAGTAGTTTAAGGTTAAATAAATTGTAATTAAAGATTGATATTTACAATCTTGTGTTTAATCAATTTGAACTTAAGAATTTATTTAACTATTTAAAGTTACTTAATTAATAAATAGTAGTTAACTAATTAAGTAATTAATTTAGAATAAATGATTAACTAAATTGGTAATTAATGATTAATTAAATAATTAGTGATAAATAAATGGGTAATTAAGTTCTATTAATTAATAATTAAAGTATTAATTAGTAAGTAAGAATTAATTAATTAAGTAATTAATTAAGAGTAATTAATTGATTTGATTAATAAATAATTAAGGATTATAAATTAATTAATTTAAGGTAAATTAATTGTAATTAAGAATTATTAATTAAGGATTATTAATTAATGAAAGTGATTAGAGGTTAATTACTGTGAATGATTTAGGATAATTAATTTGTGAAATTAATTAAAGGCTATTTACTTAATGTAATTAATCAAGGATGATTAATTAAGATGGATAATTAAAAGATGATTAATTAATTGGTTTGTAATTAATTAAGGATAAGTAAAGGTAATCTAAGCGATTAAAGATCTGTAATTAATTTAATTAGAGATAAATTAAATTAATTTTAGAAGTGATTAATCTGGTTTATGTAATATTTAATGATGTTCCATGCCTTGAATTGGTTGATATCTCTAATATGAAATGTTTGGATGGACAGTGAAAATGTGGTTATCTATCAATGATAAATTGCTGTGTAAAAAGTGACATCATGTATTTAAAAGTTTGAATTGTATTTCACTTGAATAACTTGGGTTAAGATGACTTGAGATTCGAAGAGACCGGAGTCGGGTACCAGTAATTACCCGATGCCACTTCGATTCTTTATAAAATGATATGTGAAATCAGTAGGCTGGTATGGAATGATTTAAGTAAATTGGAAGGACCATTTAATCTAAGTTCTGGGTACTTAGAAAATTTATATGTGAAATAAGTGATGTCTATAACAAATTGTGAATTTGTAAATTGTTACGAGTTACCCCGGGTTTTATGTAGTTTTATGCTGTGGTATTCCATGTTAGATGAGTTTACTCACGCTGGTTTCCAGCCTGACCCGGGTGTTACTTTGATGTAATGCTCGGGTCAGACCGAGTATTACAGATTTTCAGGTAAGGACGTTCTGGAGCTCGGAGACGAGTTGGATGGCAGGAACGTATGGAGTGTTTCCGCTATGATATATTGATGTATATTGGGACATGTTGATTATATATGTCCAGTGATTGTGTCTATGTTGTAACTCTGATGTATTAAAGTGTAATTTAACTGATATAGTTTTTTTGTATAAATGGTATTATATGATATTATATTTTGATCCGCTGCGAATGTGAGATTCTGTGACTTGTTTTCTGTTTTTCTTCTTCTATCTCTTTCTTCTTTTCCTAACTATCTGGAATTTTCGGGATCGAAAATTTCGGGTCGTTACAGTTGGTATCAGAGCGAAGGTTAAGCGAAAACCATGGCTCTGGTGGGTGTACTCATAAAGATAGGGTCAATAATACCCTAGAATGAGTTGAGTGTAATATATATATATGAGAGCGTATTTGTTATTTTCTTATATAAAGATTTTAAATGATTTTATGTAAGAATATATTTTGATATATATAAAGCAATATTTCTTACTAATAAATGTTAAAGTTATTGGTTGTTAAAAGTTATTGGAATTAAATAAAATAATGAGAATTAAGTGGTAATGGTAATACAACCAAATTGAAATTGAATGAAGATAAATTTGGAATGGATCCAAACTGAAATTAAAATCCTGAATTTGTGGAAACGTTTTCAAAATAAAGATAATAATAAATTGGTTTTCAAATATGATAATCTTGGTTATTATCATAAATGGTTGTTGTGTTTAATAATAAGATGTGTATTAATGAGTGAGCAAAATAAAATGTGCTAAGGATATAAACTTAGATGAGTATAACTTGTAAATTAGAACGGATTTAAATTGTGAAGTTTAAAACCTAAGTTTAGAAACATTGAATTATTTAAGAGTGTTTAAAGAAAAGACTAAATAATATTATTCAGGATTGAATGTGATCTTATTTTAAAATAAGAAGCTGTTTGAAAACTTAAAAAAAAGGGTCTGTCTTAAATTAAAACCGAAGGAGGTTTAAAATTTAAATGTATAGCCTGGTAGGCTAAGAAATAAATATGTATATATGGATACAAAGATGGTTTGAAAATAAACTCTAAATGTTGAGTTTTAAATTTGGGAAATGAGGTGTGATATCCAAGGTAATAAGTTTTTGAACTTATAAGATTTATTAATGTGAAGTTTAAAATTTGAAGTGGGAATTCAAATTTGAGTAAGTTTGGCGAGATTAAATTGAATTTAACTTAAGGGAAGTTAAATAAGTTTGGAATAAACAACCTGAATTGGAAATTTCAAGATGAAATTGAGGTTTAACTTAGGAAAGTTAAATGGGTTGATTTGGTAGGGAACTATATATGGTCTGAGATAGGATTGAGATCTGGAATAGGTAGTGGATGATGAATGTTTTAAATAAAATGGATGATAGATTGGGGTAATATCTATCCCAATATTGGAATTAAATGGAATTAAACTTTAATTTGAAATTACTTAGGTAATTTTGATTTTAAAGATAAAAATTAAACTTGAGAAAATGGGATCACTTTGAACATTAAGATTTGAATGTTTAAAATGAACATGTAAACTGAAATGATTCAGGATTGGTTCCAAGATTGAATTTGGGTAATAAATTGAATTTCAAAGATTTAATTGTTTAAAAGGGGTTTGAATTATTATTTGAACTTTGAAATAAGTTAAGAGAAGATAATTTAAAATGGAATTTTGAGAATGGAACTTAGAAATTAAATTGTTTAAAGATATTGATTTGAAGATAAATGTTAATTGGATTAAGGGAATAAATCAACATTTGAAAATTTAACTCGAATTTATAAAATTCGAGATGGTTTAAAATTGAGGTTTAAATTGAATTAGTTCAAACTGAATTTGATTTGAACTAATGAGAATTGTGATTTATGATGGACAAGTATAAAAGTCAAATGAGAAATTTGAATTGGATTAATTTGAAATAAAATTGAAGTTATTCAAATTGGGATTGAGTCAATTTAAATGTAAGTGGAAATTTAAATTGAATCTATGGAAATGGAGATGGGGTATTAAACAGTTTGACTCTGGACTATTTTCAAAATAAATTGTTTAATATAAACCTATTTTTCCAAACTATTTACTACACAACTTTTCTTTTTAAACCTAAAACTATCTTAAACCTGTTTTACAATTACTTTGGAACTATTTAACTATTTTACAACTGTTGTATAAACTAATTACTATTTTTCTATTACTTTATAAACTGATTACTGTTTTTCAACTATTTTATGAGTAATTACTATTTTTCAATTATTTTACAGTTACTTAACTATTTTACAGCTATTTTACAAATTAATAATTATCTTTCAACTATTTATCTATTTTTAAAATTTTCAAGCTATTTTGTAAATATAAACTGGTCGGAGTTCAAACTGTTATTGAGTAAATACCCAACTGAGATAAGAATTGAAGTGATAATCCAAGTGGGGATTTAGCCAAATGTGAATAAGGGAATAAGATCAAAGTGAAGGTGAATAGAAAGGAAATTGATTTAACTGACAATCAATGAAGAAAATACGTAGGATGTACGTATATTATTCTATTCGCATAGAGATTTGATCCAGATTCGAGCACAGAATTTCGAGATAGTATTATCGATCCGAGTTGGGATTTTTCACTCGATTTTCGACGGCGAGCCTGGATATGGATTTTTGATTGGTTCTGGATATTCTCTATCATAGTTGTGACTATGCAAGGAGAATGACGGTTTCTGATCAAGAAACCAGATCTAAGTCCGCACTAGGAAGTCGGGTGGACGATACTAGTTCGGAAGTGAAATTGTGTGATCAAGTGAGCGATCAGATTGGTATTGCGTACGAATGATATGGGGACATCGTACGGTTTGAATGAAATTGGCATTGAAAATTTGTGGATAAAAATTGAAAAGATTTTTGAAATTGAAAGTATATTTTGAGAAATTGACAATGAATAAAGGTGGAAATTTGATTTTGAAGTTGTAGATAAAAGATTATAAGATGATTTTTGAAATGGAAAATATATTTGTAAATATATGAGGAACTAAAATAAAATAAATTTAAAATTTATATTTCTATGGTAGAAATTAACTTTATGAAAATAAAGTGGAAATTGAATATTTTTCGGAGTTAAAGTTTACTTTATAATAAAAGTAAGAAATTTGGCAATTGACTTTATAAAGTAATCAAATTCGAATATTTGATTGGGAATAAACAAAGTTACGTATCTTTGTTATATTTGATAAAACTCCCCTTATTGAATCCATTGCCAGAAGAAAAAGGTTTTTGAAATTTTTTGAAGTATACAAAGGAAACTTATATAAGTATAAAGTGATTTAAAGATTTCCCCAGAAAATTTTATATATGAATATATATATAAAAGATTTTATGGAAATGGTTTTGAGAAAAAGGTTTTGGGGAACCTTTAGATTTGGAAAAGGCTTTTGATTTTAGGATAAAATCCATATTGGAATTTGGGAAAGCCTGATTTGTGAATTATCGATTTTGAGAATCGATTTTGTGTAAAAGCATTTATATAAGATTCATACTAGGTGTATGATTTGGAAAATACTATATGTGTATAGTATAAAGTGTTTTGGGATTTGCTCTGGGGAAAAAGGCGCTCCCTTGAAATGAACTTCTCAGGAGTGCCACTGGGTGGTACTGCCTTGAGCCCCAAGGGGGGTTTCTAAAGTTGATCCTGTGAGGAGTCCGGACAAACTAGTTCCTGAGGATTATTTGGTAGCGAAAGTCGATGGCGCTGATGCCTACAGGGGCATTTGGGTTATGCTGTGACGACAGTGTAATTCGATGTCGCTGCGATCTACTGTGTGGGGACCATAGCGAAAATCGTGTGGAGGATGAGTGCCAACAGTCTACACTTGATTTTGCCGGGATGGCAACGCAACATCGGTAGACTGCGGTCTATGGTCAAGTGGAGGAGTTTCATTCTTTTGGCAGCGAAATTCGGTGGCGCTGATGCCTACAGTTATATGGGTCTTTGCTGTGATAGCAACGTATAGCCCGGGTATAACTGTGATCTGTAGCGGGTTCCATGGCGTAATCGAGTGGCGCGGAGGCCTACAGTTATCTGTGGATTTTGCCGGGACGGCAACGTAACCATCGGGTTAAATGCGACCATGGATGGGGGTGATGATTTCCAGAGCATTTTCACCAAAGATATTTCCTCTGTTTTCGAAACTGTTTTCTATATTTTCAATAAAATTATTTTCGAAATATTTTCACTGGATGTTGGAACGGGTCTGCCAAGCACTTATAGATTTTCAGTCGTACGCCTGATCAACGTATGACCGAATTTCTGTAAGGACAAGGATGGACTTGTTGAAACATCGAGTTATAAAAGTATTTATATAAAAACTTAAATAGTTTTTTATAAAGTATTTTAAAAATGATCTTAAGTGATTTTACTAATTCTGGATTCGTTCCTTTTCGAGGACGAAAAGTTCTAAAGGGGGGAGGAATGTGACAACCCGGATTTTTATGTCTATGTATCGGGAGACTAATTGATGTAATTATTGGGATATTAGTTTTGATTAGTCGAATAAAGGAATTTCTGATAATTAAAATGATAATTAATTAATTTTTGAATAAAAAATTGGTGAAGTAAATGGGTAAATGGATGCGAGTTTCCCCGAACTCAAATATATTCTGTATAAATCATTTAAACTTTAAATATTGTATATATGTGAATATATATGTATTTTAGCGTATATGGGTAAATTTGGAATTTTAAATATATGTACATATATATTGATATGAATTTAAATTGTAAATAAATGGTTTGAGAATATATATGATAATACATAAATAAATTGTAAACAACGTATTTAAATATGAAAATAAATATATGTATACACTTGTAAAAGAAGAGAAAATAAAAACACAACCAAATATATATGATAAAAACATATACATGAATTAGCTGATAAAAGAAAATAAAATATACAATTATTTATGAAGTTCATCTATATTACAAAGTGTTAAAATGAACAAATGAAAACAAAAATACTTATACATGAGAAAAAGCTTGCATTCAAATATGAAAGGAAAAGAAAGTATATATATTCAAAGTGTAAATAAACAAATGAAGCTTGCAAGGGAAGTCATGGGAAAAATTATTCAACTTGTACAGCTGAAATGAAAGGGAGGAAAAATAAAGACAAAATTTGTACAAATCTAATAAATGCAGCCACCACAACTCAATTCAGCCACCGTTTTAACAAAAAAATCTCTGATCAGCTGAATATAATCTTTTATGTACAATACGAGCCTATACAATCTTTTATATATCATCTTTCACTTAATTCATTTGTTCATAAACTGAGTACAACTAAAACAAAAAAAAAGAAAGAGGAAAAGATGAAATATAGCAAACCTGAAAACTAAATACAGCAACATCATCAACAAGCAAGGAGGTCAAAATCTATTTTTATCATCAAACAAGAACTGGGAAAAAGATCAAGGCTGTGTTTATTTCTTAAAACCAAAAGCTTTATTCTCTGTTCAAAGTTTATTACCAGGTGAGTGAACAAACTTCAAATCTATTTTATAAATCTTATGGCATGCAGCAAATTCGAAGTGAAGTAGGATAAATGTTCATATGATGGTTCAAATATGAGTTATATATATATATATATATGAATTTAATGGCTGAGAATGTCTGTTTACAGAACATTTGTTCTGTTCTTGTTGTTCAGGGTTTAAGATTTAAGTAAAAAAAAAAAATGAAATGTGTTCTCTTTCCCTGATCTTCTTAGAACATGATGTATAAACAAAACTAGATTGTTATACCATGTTGTCAATTTTAAAAGTAAGTTCAACAAGCAGAGAGGTTTCCAAGGTTTCAAAATTTACAGCCTTTCAAACAAAAAATTGCTTTCTGTTTCAACAGTACTTCAAGGAGAGTAAACTCCATTTTCAAACCCAGTTCTCTATGTTTATCTATATCTGTGATGATGGATAAGATTGATAACTTGGAAATAAGTTTATATGAATGATCATGTGTGCAGGTATGTATATATATAAGGGTATATCTGTGTATGTATGTCTGGGTATATGTATATATACCTATGCTCTGTTGATTTACAGGCTCTAACCATTAAATAAAATTCAATTGCTCCTCAATTAATTGTTTTTAGGTTACGATATCTAAATGAATGATAATTGAAATAGGATAACATCAATCTTACAGATAAATTCAAGTTTTTATATTGGGAATTTACTGCAAGAATAAGAAATAACAGTAGAAAATCAAAATCAATCTAAAATCAAATGTCTGGGTTTCGAGATTAAATTTTAGGAATATATTTGTGTTCCAAAATCATGATTTTTGATAATCATTTCAAAATTTTTAAGGTTATAATTAATGAGGAAAATCGAGTTGAACGGAAAAGGAATTTTGATTGAATTCCGGTGATCGCGATGCTGTATGGTCTCGGGTTTGTTTGAGGTGATAGTTGAAAGAAGGGAGGCTATGGGAAAATTATTGGTTGAGCTTACAGATCATCGTGGCGGCAGGAGTTTGTCGAACTAGGGTTCGATTCGTATTTTGAGATGGTTGAGTTCTTGTGATTTCTGCATCGCCGATGATGGACCGGAGTGGACCGGTACGAGTGGAAATGGAGCAGAGAGCATCGGTGATGATGTGGTCGGAGTTTCGAAACCTCCAGTGAACTGAGACGGCGGGGCGAATGGATTTCTGATGATCGAGTTTCTTCCAGTTTTTGGGTCGTGAAGCAAAATTTTAAATTCATCGCGGTCGGAGGTTACTGGGCGGTCTGGTGGCTAGGGACGATCGTCGCCGACTCATCGATCATCGCGGCATCGATCGAAGTTCGCCAGAGGCTCCGTGCACGTGCACGACTTGGCGTATGTGTCAGTGGGAAGATGGGTTGGGTACTCTGGTATTTTCGAGCTTGAAGGGTTAAAACTCGGGGTCGAGCTCGAGTATATGGGAAAGATTTTTATTCAGACTTGAATATAAGCTAAAATAAAAAGGAAGAAGAAAGATTAAGTAGAAGAATAAGTAGGTGAGAAGAGAGGGGAACTCGGGAAAGAGTAGAGGGAGACTCGAGTTTTACTCGAGTGAACGTATGGTTCACCTCGGGTTCAGTTCCTAGTGAATTGCCTAAATACTTTAAAATTATTTTGTTATACTAAGTTTAATATTAATAAAATAAATAGTGGTAACCAGTTGTAAGTTAAGATTTGACCTTAAAATGTATAATGGTAATTAACGAAGTAGTTTAAGGTTAAATAAATTGTAATTAAAGATTGATATTTACAATCTTGTGTTTAATCAATTTGAACTTAAGAATTTATTTAACTATTTAAAGTTACTTAATTAATAAATAGTAGTTAACTAATTAAGTAATTAATTTAGAATAAATGATTAACTAAATTGGTAATTAATGATTAATTAAATAATTAGTGATAAATAAATGGGTAATTAAGTTCTATTAATTAATAATTAAAGTATTAATTAGTAAGTAAGAATTAATTAATTAAGTAATTAATTAAGAGTAATTAATTGATTTGATTAATAAATAATTAAGGATTATAAATTAATTAATTTAAGGTAAATTAATTGTAATTAAGAATTATTAATTAAGGATTATTAATTAATGAAAGTGATTAGAGGTTAATTACTGTGAATGATTTAGGATAATTAATTTGTGAAATTAATTAAAGGCTATTTACTTAATGTAATTAATCAAGGATGATTAATTAAGATGGATAATTAAAAGATGATTAATTAATTGGTTTGTAATTAATTAAGGATAAGTAAAGGTAATCTAAGCGATTAAAGATCTGTAATTAATTTAATTAGAGATAAATTAAATTAATTTTAGAAGTGATTAATCTGGTTTATGTAATATTAATGATGTTCCATGCCTTGAATTGGTTGATATCTCTAATATGAAATGTTTGGATGGACAGTGAAAATGTGGTTATCTATCAATGATAAATTGCTGTGTAAAAAGTGACATCATGTATTTAAAAGTTTGAATTGTATTTCACTTGAATAACTTGGGTTAAGATGACTTGAGATTCGAAGAGACCGGAGTCGGGTACCAGTAATTACCCGATGCCACTTCGATTCTTTATAAAATGATATGTGAAATCAGTAGGCTGGTATGGAATGATTTAAGTAAATTGGAAGGACCATTTAATCTAAGTTCTGGGTACTTAGAAAATTTATATGTGAAATAAGTGATGTCTATAACAAATTGTGAATTTGTAAATTGTTACGAGTTACCCCGGGTTTTATGTAGTTTTATGCTGTGGTATTCCATGTTAGATGAGTTTACTCACGCTGGTTTCCAGCCTGACCCGGGTGTTACTTTGATGTAATGCTCGGGTCAGACCGAGTATTACAGATTTTCAGGTAAGGACGTTCTGGAGCTCGGAGACGAGTTGGATGGCAGGAACGTATGGAGTGTTTCCGCTATGATATATTGATGTATATTGGGACATGTTGATTATATATGTCCAGTGATTGTGTCTATGTTGTAACTCTGATGTATTAAAGTGTAATTTAACTGATATAGTTTTTTTGTATAAATGGTATTATATGATATTATATTTTGATCCGCTGCGAATGTGAGATTCTGTGACTTGTTTTCTGTTTTTCTTCTTCTATCTCTTTCTTCTTTTCCTAACTATCTGGAATTTTCGGGATCGAAAATTTCGGGTCGTTACAATAGTGTTTTAAAGTTTTTATGAATCTTTTTAGAATTCTTTTAAGATGATTATTAATCAACATAGAATGAAAAATCACAGATGCAAACACGGATGAATATAAATGCAGCAAAGTAAAAAGTAGATAATTAGAGAGATTACACTAGATATTTTTATACTGGTTTGAAGTTACCCTACATCCAGTCCCATACAATTGCTTGCATAGATTTCTTTTCAAATGCCAATCTTTCAACGGGCACAAGGCAAACCCAATACAATCTCGATTTCAAGGTTATGAGACACACCCTCCAGATGTTCCAAGCTATGGGCACACTCACTTGATTTGGATGGGACACAAGCACACCCACTTGGATTTCTGGGACACCAAGCATACCCACCGAATTTAAATGGGACACAAGCACACTCACTTAAACACAACTAGAGTTTGATGGTTTTTTCAAAGACAACTTCTTGATCTTTGGTTACAATGAATCCTATAGCCACTTGGATAGCACTTTGATCTTTGATATTGAGAGAGAGATGATTGAAATCAGAGAGTAAATAGTAGAAAATCAATACAATGAAGATTGAATTGATTTTGGTTTGAATTTGAGAAGATTTGAATATATTTTCGATAGAAATTTTAGCAGAGTAAGAGGAGAGAAGATAATAAGAAAGTAGTTAATAAAAATTCATTTGAAAACCCCCTATATATAGAGAATAAACAAACATGCTATTCACGAAGAGTTACAACGAATAGACACTTCATTTCAAGATTTGAATTTCAAATTTTCGGCATATATGTCGATATACATATAGGGTATATGTCGATATACTCATGTATATTTTTAAAACTCTTTTATTTAAAATATTTTTTGAAAATGATATGCTTTGTAAATTATTTTGATACTTTGCAAGATAGTTTATAAACATTTTAAATTTGAAAAATATTTTATAAAATATTTTTAAATACATTTTAAAAATATACTTTATTTTAAAATTAAAAGACAAGAAAATAAGAAATAGAGATCAAAAATTGCTAACAGGGGCTTTAACAATGTTATATGACTCTATATATTATACCATAGCCTTGAGACCTTCATATCTTGATCTTTATACTCATGAGTCTTCACGTTCATTTCTTGAGTCATTATACAATATAGTTTTCAATTCAATACCTGTATAACATCCTGCACTATACACTATATAACTTGGAAAAATCATTAGTATCCATATATTATTTAAATGTATTTTTGTTACTAAGGTTGTTATCATCAAAATCAATAACCGAGGTATTAACACAATGGAGCGAAGGTGATGACGATTGTACATAGGAGACGAAGGAGAGCATGAGGACTAGGTGTCCGAAGCTCTTAAATGGCAAGACCCATCTTTTATCGTATATACTTTCACCATTGTAGATTATATTCGATAAGTTAGTATTCTGCATGCTAGGATAAGTTCACTATACTACTGGTTGCATGACTGCTTGTTTGATATGTGTGATAGTTGCTTATGATTGGTAGGCATGTAGGATGACCATGGTTGCTTATACTTTGGCTTGTTTAGGGATTTTGGAGATGAAATTCCTAAAGGAAGGAAAATGTAATGACCTGTATTTTATGTATCGGAGGATCGTAAAATATTTTATTTTATTTGTATGAGATCGTATAATTCTATTTTTTTTAGGATACGACTCTTAGAGATATTTTACACACCCATAATTTTTTTAAATTTCTATGTGATAATTTTGACCTCAAAAATCTTATTTGGACTATAACTTTTGATAGAAGTATAATTAAGGTCTCAAACTAGTTCCATTGCCCGAGGATGATGGTTTTCCATTCCGTAGAATAGTCATACTAGAAAAACGGACTTACGGTTAGAAAGTTATGACTGTTTTAAATTTTTAAAGCTTTGGCCAGGATTAGTGTGCAATTAATTAAGGGCATTAGTGAGCCCATTAGTCTAATTAGAGAATACTATAAATAGAGGACCGAAGCGTCAAATTAAAAAAAATTCCTCTCATTCTAAATCAGATCTAAACCCTAGTTAGCCCTAGATCCATTATAGTATCATCCAAAATCACCCAAATGGCTCTTAAATCAAACTAGATTGCGGATTAGATATTAGATCCTCAATTAGAAGCTAGAGATCATCGATTTGCTTGATTGGATTGCTTTTCTTCGCTGTTCGAATTAGATCTACACACGAATTGGTTGGATTTGGTAATTGGTGAGTGGTTTATGCCTTCTCATTATGTTATACATGTTTATATGGTAGAATTATAGGATTCAACATGTTTTCAAATTGATTTTTGCATAAAAACCTTTTCTAACTTTAATGACATGTTAATCCATGCATATGATATAGGTTGATTAGAAATCGCCTTGATTTATGTTCATATATTTATGCTATATGTATATCTATGTTAGAAATTGACTTCTTTATCTTATTCTGATGAATTGCATGTTAAAATGGATGAAATCGCTTGTTATGACATGTTTGGATGTTATGATTTTGATGTTGTTTGCTAGTGTTGTGATTACATAGTAAATTGGATCGGATAATTGAGCAAATTGGAGGCAAAGTTGGTCGAAATTAGATGAAACTTAGACGAGAGGCTCTGGAGCATAGTGGGAGCCTACATGATAAGTTTCAC
Source organism: Allium fistulosum (assembly GCA_030737815.1). Lineage (NCBI taxonomy): Eukaryota > Viridiplantae > Streptophyta > Magnoliopsida > Asparagales > Amaryllidaceae > Allium > Allium fistulosum. The sequence goes on from CM060903.1 coordinate 77,805,661, forward strand.
TTCAAAATCCTTTAAGGGCTAAACTCGAATTAAGGCTTGAGTCGGCGACGAGTTAAGGTGGTGGCTCATATGAGTTAAGAGCTTAAGTTGGTAACGAGTTAAAGGCTATACTCGACACAGGGTTAAGGTGGAGAGTCTGATGGCAATGGAACTTCTAGGAATTGTTGTTGAGGTTCTGTAAATCGTGTTGGAGGTAATAGCTCGTTCATATCAGGTTGGATGACGATATAACAGCATGATGAAAACCTATGGTCTTCGGATGTTGGCTCGTATTAGAAGTAGGTTCCGAAGATGGCGGCACGTAAAGGAGGGAGCCGTATGATCGAGAAATGTGGAAGGGTTCCTCATGAATAATGGAAACTGGATTGAGCAAGAAGGGCTCAGTATCCAAATGGAGCAAAGGTAGGCTCGAATGTATGTGCTAAGGAATCATTGATGCTTGGAGAGTTTTCAGTTGTACTCAAAGTAAGGGTATTGTAAGTGGGGACACCCATGGGTCAATTAAGGGACATGTATACCTTGGACATGTAGGTTTGAGTCTGGTGTCTAGCTTTGGGCTGCGAGACATGTATCCAACTTTGGGCTGCAAGATACGAGAATAGAATAGAGAATCGGGATTTCCATTACTCCTTGGCTTGGGGGTCATATGCGTTATTATATGTTCAGAGCATAAGGAGTGATAGTTAGGATTGTTAATGGATGCTATGGATGCTTTGGTCATTTTCTTTAGTAGGCTATCACTTATAGGTATCAAGGGAAGTAGGTAATGGAGATAGGAATACCTAGAAGACTGATATCCTTTATTTGGTTTGTGTTATACCTTTATGATATTGTAGAGTAGCATATTATAGTGTTATATGTTAACTTTTTGGTTGTAGGGACAGGTCAGGTATGGTTTGTGTACTCTTGTTCCTCACCATATTTACTTGTATAGTATTTTGAGACTCATTTACCGCTCACACCAGACTATTGTTTGATCCGAGGTTTTATGCTTTGTTTCTTATTATCTTGGGTACTCTTAAATGAGTAGACTAGATAATAGGTCTAGGTGATGCGGTAGCTATTCGGAGGACAAGTTAGGTGGAGCTATCTCGTATTATATACATATATGGAGTCTACGTTTATTCCGCTGTGCAGCACTGGAGAGCCTTAGTAGTGACTGCTTACCATTTGTATTTGAGACAGTTGTTGAGTTTGTTTCTGCTGTATAAACTCTACTATTGATGAATAACTCTTTGGATATTATACTCTAATGATGATGATTTATTCACATTGTTATTACTGTCTCTTCTGTTTGTATGTGATATTATATTCTGTCCATGAGCTGTGAGATATATGATATGTTATATGCTATATTGGTTTACTTCAACCTTGATGATCGTCCTATATCGGTCGGGCACGACAGCAGCACATTATTTATATACTATTGGTGTTGGTGGTATCGGGCGGTCATCACACACCGTCTAGGAGTTTTAAGTATATTTACAAAATTTATGGAGAGAAAGAGATTAACTGTAATTTTTTGTATTTTTCTCAAAGAAGAGAACGAGGAGAGTGAATAATAATGGACATGGTTTTTTATTATCTTTCTTTTGAACAAATAATTCATGATAACTAAGCATTCCTTAAATGGAAATGATTTATCATTAATATAGAATACAATAGGTCAAGTAATAAAAAGATTTGATTTTTATTGTAGTTATCCAATAAAAAATACCAAGGGCAACATTATTTCATTATTTAAATCCAAGTGAGATAAATCCAAACAAAAAATATATGGTTTGATGCGCTTATCACTATCAACGTGTTGAAATGTAATATCCAGCGTACATAACATTAAAATTTACTAACATTTCGTGGAAGTAAGCTAATATATGAATCACAATTAAGTAATTAATTACTTAACTCCCTTATGGGCACCCGTATCCTTGTTAGTGTCGTAGTTCAAGTGTCAGATGAAAAGGTGATCACTTCTTTTTGCTTCAAACATGAATTCTAACACGATCAACTAGAATTTACCAACTTTTTAACTTCATCAATTGATATTTCCTGCATCCAACAAAACCTTAGATATCGAGCAAGTTAACTAATTACAATTTGGTTACCAATCCATTTTAGGTGTAAAAATAATCATTTTTCTATGTTTGGCTACTGCTCTATCGATTTTAGCCAACTTCTTTGGTGCTTTCAACACCATTTCATACAAAATAATCATAAATCACTTGGATCTAATCAAATCAACATAGAATATACGTAAAACCTCTTTTAAACATGGAAGTGGATCTAAGTGAGTGATAAATCACCACAAGAGTCCTCAAAACCCAGGTTAATGCATTCAAATTACCAATCACCACCATCCAGCTCTAGCGTTGCCTCTAAACTAAGATCTCCAATGATAAACAATTGCAGTCAAGAACCACTAACTCAAGTAGCAAGTGACATGACGCTCTAAACTGAGATTCTAGAGGTTGTGGTTTCGAACCTTTGAAACATCAAAAATAAGTGTTCTGCATGATTAAAGTAACACTCTTATACTAAAAAAATACTCCAAATTACCGCACCTACTGATACCCTAAATTATGGTTCATTACGTACATTGGGCATGGTATTAGTAAGGTCGTGCAAATTCAATGATGTAGATTGCTTTAAAAATACGAATCATTATTGTGCGATTAGGTTTGTCAATGGTTGGATATAAATACAAACAGTATCATATTCACATCCGTATCCGAAATCATTTTTGAATGTCAAATATCTGCATCCACGAATAACAAACAAATATAAGATATTATTTTATTCGTTGACTATTGATAAATCTAAAGACATAAAAAGAAAAAAAATTCGAAGTAAAACTATTTCAATTCAACGTTTATTAAAGAAGACATATATCCACGTCTTGGATGTCGAATGTTTATATTTTTCCAAATTTAAATGTGGACAAATTTTAGATTTTTGACTATTCGTTAACATCGACGTGCGATCAAAGAACTCTATGATTTTAGGCAGGGGATTAACAACTTTAGTTGAGCTTGTAAAAGACTCGATGAATATGGGTCTTTTGAACTCATCTCTTTTTGTTGGGTTTGAAGTGAATCATATGTTGGAAGTTAGGTGGTACTCATTATGAGGAGGTAAAGAACCAATTAACACCAACAAAATTAAAATCAAATTAAACAGGCTAACACGAAATTTATTGTAAAATATTAAGATAAAACCGACTTAATTGAAGGTCGTGTGACCGAAACACACTTACATGTAGGAATGGCAATGGGGGGGGGTTTTAGTGCCCCATACTCGTCCCAGATTTTTTAGATCTCGCTCCAGACCCACCTCGTAGACCCGGTGCAGGTCTGGAATTTTGCCCCGTACTCGGGACCCGTACGGGTCAGGGTAGACCCGACCCGCCCCAAGACCCGACGAGTCTCTATGAATTGATTCAAAATTGTGTACCGACGTACATATATTTATTTGTTTATACTTGTTATCACCAAATAATACATGAAATACAAATAACAATGTGTTTAAGGGAAGTTAATAAAAATGATGTCTACAATAACAATTCATAAAATATATACATATGTTGTTGTATAATTATCAATGACGCAACTTAATACTATAATTTTTTCTATAGATTATTGATTGGAACATTTTAATATCCAAGCTAGAATCACTTATATCTAAGAAGATTAATAAATCATTATAGTAATAAAGCAGTTTCTTGAGATGTTAGTAGTGCGGGTCGAGTTGGGGCGGGTCAACCGAGCCCTGACCCGACCATAGACCCGGAGCACTCAAGAACGGGTCACGGGTCTACCCACCCCAATGACCCAATGGGGCGGGTCTGGACGGGCCAAAATAGGGGCGGGTCGACCAGGTTTGGACCCTAGACCCGCCCTATTGCCATCCTTACTTACATGATAGATTTAAAAAGGAACACCTAGAATGTGTTTGCGACGAAAGGAAACATGGCATTTGAGCGGGGCATTTGAGTGAACGGGGAATACATTTGGGGCTACGAACAGCGTATTTGAGCGGGGTATTTAAAATGTGATTTTTAATTCAATTGATTTGTAATTAATTAATTTTTGTTTTATTGTGTAATATGTGTTTAATTGAAATGAAATAACGATACAAAAATTGAAATACATGCAAGTTAATTAAAATACCTTAAAAAATACAATGATAAAATTCATAGATAATACAACAGAAATATAATTATAGTAAAAATCCTATTTTGTTGTCACCGCCTTGGTTTATCAGATAAGTTTGGTACTTTTTGGCCTGCCATTTTTCCCCAACCACTGACGCCAACCGATTTTTGCTAAGTCGTCATTAAGAGCTTTGAATAAATCTTTATTATCGGACTGCATAAAAAATACCATCGCTTCACCAAAATCAAATTATCATCCTTCTCCAAGACATTGAACACGAGCAGCCATATCTGCGTAGTTTATAGAATTTCCTGTTGAGTCTACGCTGTTTGTGTTTGGACTGTCTGAATTCGTACTGGAATTTTTCATCTGTCTCTCGTGCATTAAGTCAATGATGTCGTACATCTTCTCATCGGCTTTTCCACGACGTCTTATTGAGCTAATACGTGCACCGAAAGATGAACCAATGATTTGAGGTTGTTGGAATGGAGCTTGTTGCAATGAAGTTTGTTGTAATGAAGGGACTGGGTGGTGAATTCAAATTTAGTATTTGTCCACCTTGTGTGTCATCTGGTTAATTAAAAAACCCTTCAAAACCCCATGTTTTATTAAACTCGGTCTGTCTAGAATGAGTACTTTGTTGCAATGCTTATTGGATAGCAGCAGGTGTATATGATGTTTGTCCAGTTGCATTAGTCTCTTGAAACAGTTGTTGCATCAATGCCAAATTCTCAAGCGGTCCTTTTAAATATTTCACAATACTGGATCCAAATTCCTACAAGTAATAAAAAAATCAATAAAAGATTAAAAAAAAGCATATATGAAAAATACTTTACACGACTACTCCACCATTCCTCGCTGTCAGTAACAGTTGTGCTTACTTACATCCCAGCCAACACTAGTTTTGTTGCACAAACTTTTTCATTTAACCCAATCTCTTCTAAGACTATCATATTTATGTCGGATTTTGACTTCGCACATCAGTTGAATTCTCGGAATGCTTTCTACGGCTCGGTTGAACTTTTCCGCTATGGTTTTGTGTACTCCTTTTTTATTACTATCGCAGGCAAAATATGTTTCTACAGCATATTTCAGCATAATCTGAGTAACGTCGGACGACCATTGATGTAGAGCCTTTCGGGTTAACATTCTAAATTGAAATAATTCTAAAAAACTACAGAATGTAGATAGGAAAAAAAAATATACGACAGTATAAAAATATACTTGAATATCATTTCTGATCGACAGGAAAAAATAATCTAAAAGGGAGGTTTGGAGGCGTGAGATGTTGGAGAGGGAGGAGGAAAATGAGCAGTTGTAAATGAGCAGTTGTAGGTAAAACTAACGGCTCAAACGAGCTTGAATAGAGAATTGTAACGTTGAAGCGTGGCATCAGACGCGTTACCAATGGTAACGTGGTAAAAATTGACTGCGAGTACCTTAAACAGGCTAACACGGAATGCATTAAAATCAAATTTAATTAAAAAATAATCTAAAGTTCCTAAAGAGCAAAAAAGGAAAAGGGTAAAAAAAGAAAAAGAAAAAAGAAAAAGAAAAAAGAAAAAAAAGAGAAAGAGAAAAAGAAATGTCCTCGCCCTTTAATCATAACGTACGAAACGGGCCGACACATGCTCCAAATTACCCGATTCATCGCACGGGGGTAATGACGCTCCAGGAACCATTCAACGCACGAATTATTAAATTGAAATCCAACGACGGTGGAAAAAAGTCGAAAATTGTAGCTAAAAAAAGTAGAAAAATAGCAAGCTAGGGTTTCAATTTCAGATCTGTAGATCCGGGACTTGCGGTTTTGTGACCTACAAATTTTCGATCGAGATCCGAACGAAAGAGAAAAACTACAGAGACAAATCATGAGGAAGAAGCTCGGCACTCGATTCCCCGCTGTAAGTAATCTATATATATATAAATATATATATATATATATATATATATATATATATATATATATATATTTTAGAATTTGCAGAAGAGCTGATAATTTGGTTTTTTTGGGATTAAATCTGTATTTTGACTTGGAGAATAATTTTTAATATTTTTTATTACAGAAAGTTGGGTCATTTTTCGATAAACTGGATGTTGGATTGCGATAATATTGCCCCGATGTTGACGTTAATCATTTCTTTTACCCTAAATCTATATTGGTTAATTAGATTATAGCAAGTATATTTATTACTGGATTTTTGTTTTTTTAATTGTATGTTACTGGATCTTTGGTTCAGATATTGATGATTAGTAGTGGGTGAAACAAAATGGTTAAGCGAAGAGAATATATCGGGAAAAAATTCAGAAAATAAAAATATACTGGGAAAAAATTGAAAAAATAAAACATAAAAGTTGATAAGGAGGGAACTTGTGTTTCTCTATTGTTATTTTATTGAGTTTTCTTTTTTGATCTTTTATTGATTTTTGTAATATATTTTGCTATTTTGTTAAACTTGTTCAAGAAAAAAAAATCTTAGAACATCCGATTTATTTGAAAATCATGGTTTCAATATGAGATTCAGATCATAAATTGTAAAATTCAAATTTCAAATCAAAACGGGATTTAAATCGTTAGATTTTCATATTTTAAGATTTGCACACTTTGAAATTAATTTTGATGTTTAAACTAATAATCTAAACATAAAACTTCATTTTCTCCCTGTTCCAGTTTTATTTTCTTTGGAAAGGATTAGAGTTGGAATTGTAGATCCAAATATATACTGATTATAGTGGATTGAATGATTTTTCTAAACTGCGGTAGTAGCTTGGTTTGAATAGGAGTATAAATGAGAGATTCGATTTGAAGCGGGATTCAAATCGTAGTATTTTAAGATTTTTGACAACAATGAAAATTTTCGAAAAATTTGAATTTTATAAACCATTGACTTTTGTACTTAAAGAAAAAATTGACTATTTTAAAAACTCAAAAATTAACGACAAAAAAAATTACAAAATCAATTTCTGAGTTTTATAAATTGTTGATTTCTTTTTCAAAATCTTGAATTTGATGATTTTCAGAAAGTAATTGTTTTGCTCTTAATATTTTTCGAAACTGCTTAATTATTTATTTGTTTTACTTTTTAAATTTGTCTGAAATTTTGAAATATTCTTATTTGCATTGATTCTTTTTTTGAAAGAATGTTGATTTTATGATATTTTTTTAGGATAGACATCCTTAATGTCACCTTAGCCATTTATTTTGGTTGTAACACTACACTTTCTTAGCCCTATTGTTTCTCCATAATCCTTATATCTAATTAGAACTTGGTTAAGAATTTTGCCAATCAAATCCTGCTGAACTGCTAAAAAAATCTCTATTCGTGAATTTCTGCAAGTATAGTTTGCTGCAAATTCTATTCTTATACGGATATTACTACTTACACCGACATAATCAACAGTTTAAACTGCATCAAATTTTGCTATGCATACATCATAAAGTTACAATGTTATCCCTCTCTCAACAAAAAATATAAAAAATCCTTGCCTAGTCATTGTTCATCTCCTCTTACAAAATTCTGCAAACCCTACTAAATCTGTCAAGCAGTTGAAATTCAGGTAAAAAAATTCTGCTAGTTTGTTATCAATAGGATCGCTTGTAATGCGTTTCTATGAGTGGATGAGCTCAATTTGATTTTCCGTACTGGAAGATCTCGAGATCCACAACCCTTAATGCTGTCATGTCAAACGTCAACTCGGGTCAGTGGTTGGTCTTCGGAGTGGTTTAATTGCTTAAGTTGGTTGAAGTGGGATCCTTTAATTAAAAGGAAGAGCAGTTTTGTCCTGAAATCAAAATTTGAACCTACTGCTCTAGGAAAAGTTATATTGGTACATGAGTATAATTTTCCTAGCTTATATCTTATTTTAGTGAGGTTTAATTGATAAAGACCAAGAATATGCACAAAGTTGAAGTTACTCTTTTTTTTTGTTGTCTTCATCGTTCAGCTTAATTTTTTTTCATATCAAATATATTCTAGTTAATGTTCTAGTCCTTACAACATAGCTTAACTGTAGTGATCTTACTAATTGAAAACTATTTGCGCAATTTTTAATTTGAAATTTCAGCATCAGTCCTCCAGTTAACTCAGTAAAGAAAACTAACCTATATTTTTTACTCTTTATATCCTGCCAGTCACGAATCAAGAAGATAATGCAAGCTGATGAGGATGTTGGGAAGATTGCATTAGCAGTGCCTCTTTTAGTTTGTAAGTTACTTCAACTTCTTACTTTGCTTGTTTATAGACCTTTTTTTAAATCTTAGTTTGCTCAAATATAGTACTAGCATGTTATGTTTCTTTTTCCACTTATCATGTTGCTTTATTACTTTGTGTTTATGAGCTACTAAAGATAATATGAAGCAATCATCTTGCAATTTTATATCGCACTAAATCGACGATATGAATAGATGACTTAATTGAAACTGTATTGATTTTCATTTCTTTCTTTGCTTGCAGCAAAAGCTTTAGAATTATTTCTTCAAGATCTGTGTGACCGAACTTATGAAGTTACTCTGCAAAAAGGTGCAAAGACGGTAAATTGCATGCACCTGTAAGTTCAAATTTATTCTTTTTTTCAAAATACTATTTTTCTTCTTCTTCCTTTTCATTTGACTTATTTTATTTCTTTCAGAAAACAGTGTGTGCAGATGTATAGTTCTTATGATTTCTTAACTGATGTCGTTAACAAGGTACCCACCCTTGGTGGCAGCGAACCTTGTGGGGATGATAAGGGAATTTCACGTAGAAGGTTAAATTTTATTTCTTCTAAAAACATAATACTGCTACAAAAATAGCTGGCCAACTAATTAATTGAAACTTTATTTCAGAAAAATACCGATACCTGATGGAGCTGCTGAAGAAAATGATGAGCTAAGATCCCCTAAAATGGTACATTTTAGGAAAACATCTCACATTATGCTTTTGTTTAATTTCATCTCACACATGGTCTATCATATTTACTTGTAGAAACCTAATATCATTTGCTTAATATTCAATAGGCAACAAGAGCCCCGAATTTGAGCACAAGAGGGAGAGGAGGAAGAGGAAGAGGCCGTGGCAGAGGGCGGCCTCCACTCAATAGAAACATGGAAACAGAAAAGGAACAGACATCAACATATATGAAATCTGAAGACGAACATGACGCATCACCAGAGCATATGGAAGAAGAATCAGGCAGCAGCTTAGTAGAGAAAGTAAACATTACTCAAAATGCAACGAATCCTCCTCCAGTTATAATAGAGGAAAGCAAAAAAGAAGAGCAGACACAAACTTCTACTTGGCCTTTGCATGAAAATGAAGCGGCAAATATGGGGATAGACCCCTCTAGATTTGTAAATTTGAATATGCATATCGATGAGGATGAAGACTATGATAACGAGGATTAAAGGGGGTTAAATTAGAACTTTGTCCTGTTGTATGTATTGCTTCTCTAACTAACTTAAGCTCATCATCCCTCTGTTCTGTAAATTATTTTTGCCTCATTGAAGCACATGGAATTTACGGTAACTCTAGTTTATGAGTTTATGTTTCCGATCACTGTGTTATGTACTTTGGGTAGAAGTGTAGTTGCAGTTGTTATCAAGCAGTCGTATTCTTCTGTAAAAATGGCAGTTGCCTTGGATTCAAAAGAAATCTTAAGAGCTTAGCTTATTTAGTTGTCACTAATATGTGAACTCTGAGCACTTGTTCATGAACAATTCAGAGTTTAGTTGAATTTACTTTGGATATAAGTTTATTTGTGTCATGTTTGGATGACAAACTGGTGATCTAATTTAGTAACATCTTCTTTCTTATGATGGATTGTTTATTAAGCGAATCAAGTGGTAAAATCTAAATCTGAATCAAGTAGCAAAACCAGTGATCACGTTTAGTTTTATCTCAAAGAGCATAGATCTCTTATCTCTAGTAGAATTACCATATTATATAAAAGAAAATGAAATTCTTGCAAAATCAAAAGATGTATGTTATCTTAACTGAATTGCCCTTCAGAGCCCATTTAATAAAAAGAAACCGGTTTCGGAAATTTAGACTAGACACAGAGTTGCACAACCTGGCGAATAATTACTGTACAACAACTTAGATTGCAATTATTACTATTTTACATTATTCTACAAAAACACCCAAGGATGCAGCTTAACTCTTCAAGCAAGTTTACACATTAAAGTTTCATTTGAAATAAGCAGATTCAAGAGCATTTGCCTTCTTTGCTGCAGAATGGGCTTCTGCCATCCCTTCCTCGGTGTACGCTTTTGCCTGCAGGAAGCCATTTAAAATTTTATATTTAAACATGTATTTCTTTTTTTATTTTCCAATTTGCTATTTTTTTTCTTCAAGCTACAAATCGTTGTAAGGAAAATATACCAATAATCTCCACAAGAAAGGGACGCCTTCTCTCTTCTTAACCGCCTTTTCAAGTTCCACAACCACTGATATAGTCATACAGTGAAATATCAGTTAACAGAAGTAAAATATTCATAATATATATTATTTTTAATTCTGAAAAAGAAAATGCATGCATACCTTTGGGGAATTGCTTAGTGCACAGTAAAATGTTGTACCAGACTTCGTTAAAAACATCTAGCTGTTCATCAGACGCCCCAATCATCTGAAGGAAATGGAAAACATCACTTAATCAGAATCACAAATGAAAATAGAAAAATTGATGAAATGTAAACATAGGAAGAATGACGCACTTTGCAGTTAACGGCATCAAAATCTGAAGGAAGCACGTCATATGCTTTCTGATAATTACCCTTTCCATATTCATACATGGCTTCTGCAAGCTGGAAATACATACTTACTGAATTAATAATTTGGGGTTTATTTATTTTCTTTTGAGGGGGGTGGGTGGGGCGGCTACTGGGACACAAAATAGAAACACAATGGATGTTGATCGTTGGATCTTATTAGGGGTTGAATTCAAAAGGAGATCCAACGGTTGACATCTTTTGTGTCATCAAATGTATCATCTACTTGTGGTTCAGGTAGATTTTCCAGTTAGCCTATTAGAAATCCATTCATTAGGGCCTCTTTGTTTTTTACAAGTTAAATGCATACCATCAATTATATGTAGTCTTATTTTGCTGATTATAGGCACTAGTTAGTGACTACAAAATGTGTTGGTTTTCACAAATTAGTAATATTATATTTGTTTTACATCAATATTATTTTACAGTCATACCCTTATCACTAATACTATAACTATATGATATGAATCAATTGATAGTATTTTATCATTCAGTTTAATGCATTTAAAACATAAACAATCTTAATTCTTAAAACGGTATGTAATAGAAAAACAAATGTACGTCCGTTTTAGTGAAATATTATTTTTATTATTTTCTCTTGAATTTCCATTGAAAATTTTGAGAGTTTTTACCTTTTTTGGTTTCATTTTATTTCATTTTTTCCAAGGAAAATGTTTTTTTTTTGGAAAAGTTTCAGATTATTTGAATGGTGTTAAATTTTTTATGAAAAACCATGGTATTTTTATAACAACTTTCGATTCTTTTACGAATATTTTTGCACTTAATTGAAGATTTCTGATATTTTCAAAGATTGCTGAATTATTTATTTTGAATAATTTGAGTTTTTGTTATTATAGAAAATTCAACATTTTTAAGTAAAATTGAAAGAAAATATTCTTATTAAGTTTGATTTTTTTTTAAACTCCACTCCGAAGAGTAGAGCCCCACCCCAGCTGGTACCACCAGAGCCAGGAATGAGAGGTTATACCTGCCCCGCAGGAAGCATGCATTTCCCAACCGATTTTGGTTATGCAGGAAACACAACTTCCCGCCTTGAGAGAGTAGGACAGATGGGTATCCAACTCGCGACCTCGTTAACAGGTTGCAAGTGTCTCTACACAACTTCCCAACCGATTGAGTTTGATTTTTCTTCATACAAATAAGAAAACATCGCTCGTGTTCAAAGTTTTAAAACACGAAAGCGTACACGAGTCGTTCCTTTGCTCGGGAGCAGGGTGTAAGCCTCAAAATGTTAAGTCGTAAGTTTTAAACATTGAGGCGTAAGTTATTATTAATTTTTGATTAATAAATAAAAGTTAGCAATTAATCACATAAATTTGTAAATAAATAGCAATATAAACACTTCAGTTTGTAGAGTTCGGTCTTAATAATTATTTATTATTTATCCATAAAAGCATAAATAATTAAAGCTGTAACTAAATAGATTTTAAACACTTACTATATATACGTATATGTATATATACGTATATGTATATATACGTATATGTATATATACGTATATGTATATATACGTATATGTATGATTTAATCCTGTGAAGAATTTGTATTCAGTTTTCAGCTCCGTAATGGTATATTTTATAATTTTTATCCTTCCCCCGTTTGTCTTCAAATTTATCTGAATTTTTGGAAATGATTTTTGATCGATTCTAGTGGGATCGATCTCTATTACAAGCAGTATGAAATTATGTAAGTTATCATTTTATATATTTTTCCTTCTACCAATTTAAATCGATCCGCAAAATTTATTTAGAGATTCAGCGACGACAATTCAGAATTTTTTTTAAACAGCAATTGAGCAAATCCATTACGTAGTTCTCGATCGTTGTTTCAAAAACAATCTTACATAATCATGTTGACATTGAAATTGAAAAATTAAAAATTTTTGAGTCATATGTCTCCGCAGCATGAGACGTGCGAGACGTGCGTTTTATATGCTTCGTATGCCTCAAGTTGTTGAGGTATAAACCTCAGAGATAAAAAGCCCTTTTGAGAATGCCTCAAGGCGTTTTATCTCCTTTTGCCTTGAGGCGCTCCTCAAAATAAGTATAGACGCAAGGTTTTTAACTAATGTTTGTTCGTTTTCTTTTCTTATTTTGGTCACCAAATTCATTCTCACCCTAACACAAAACCAACCTAGCAACATCTATTTACTAATTTGAATTGTTGGTCCTCTCTACCCGCCAAAGTCATCATTTTCATGGGCTAGCAACTCGTATCTAACTTTTTATTGAAATTTTTATAAAGAAATCAATTAATTTTTAATGTGATCGAACTACAGACATAAAACTTGTTTATTGTGAATTTTTAAACTTTTAACATGTTCTTAGTTCTTACTACTTGTAATGTTGAGGACTAGTGTTATTAACAATTTAACATATATCACATTTTTAATATATTTTTTGTTCCATTAGTAGTTTGAAACAATTATAAAAATTCTTGCTTATTTTTTGTAGCTTATGGTATTATAAAATATATTGCCAATTTATCATTTTTTGTAGCTTATGGTATTATAAAATATATTGCCAATTTATCATTTTTTGTAGCTTATGGTATTATAAAATATATTGCCAATTGATCATTTTTTGTAGCTTATGGTATTATAAAATATATTGCCAATTTATCATTTTAATCAGTTAATGTAAGAGACGAAGGTTAATGTGATTCATGAAATAAAAATACATTGTTGGTTTATCGTCCTGTTTAGCATGCAAAAGACAGCACATAAATGTGATTCTAGTTTATTTCAATTGATCTAAGCTGGTATATCAATACAAAAGGTAACAATAACTTGGGATTTTCAATACTAAAACATTGTCAATTTTTTTCTCCAAAATCAACTGTAACAGTACTTTACTGACCCTAGTACCTTTTTTTCTCCTTATTTTTCAAAATATCTTTTCAAGAATAAATTAGATCCTTTAAAGAATATTCTGTTGCCATTGTATTTCTTGCTAATAGTTTCCATTGGAAGCGAGTGACCAATCTAATCTAGTAAATTGGCTCAAACATTGTTAACTGCATTTTTTCCTTTCTCACTGATGTCCTTTATCAAGTGAAACAGTGTGACATATGAAGCACTACTAAATAACAAATAGCACCAAATCTTTTGATTTTGTTCTTTTTTAATAAATGGTGAATTACCACTGTCTATGTAGCATTTACATGTTATTGGCATACCAATCTTCGATATACCGACAATATCGATAACAGTAATAATATGAGTTTTTGGCTTCCCAATAAAAAGATACTGGAACATTATTTCCAAAATAGCAGTGGTAATCCTTACCATAGTAGTAGTCATATTTTATGTAATATATCTCATACCAGAGCTTAACAAAATTAAGTAAAAGATTGTTTCTTGTATACGCAAATTTATTTTATAAATATACTTCAAGATAGTCACAAGATGAAACTTAGACCCCGAGATGTAAATATCCAGGATGGATACAGATACTCACGGCGTTCAAGATCTCACATAATATAAGATATCATGCGTAAAATCTCAAGGATGAAACCTGACCGAAATCTAAAATTTAAAACTTGCCCATCATAGAGATTAATTAGTTTGTTGTAACACGATGCATACTGAATACTTTTCTTTTTTTAGAATAAGAGTGGTACGTTATTCAAACAGAGCAGTCATTTTGATGTCACGAGCAGACCCAGTTTTAAGACTAGGCTAGCTAAGCAACCGCCTACGGCATATCCCCTCGACCAGGCAACCATGCCATGAAAACTAGAAACAGACTGACTATATAAAAAAAAAGTATTATATTATATACATTTTTTATATAATTATCTTCAGGTAATTTGGTTGGGCAACAAATTCATTGTGAAAGCTGGTGCAGATTCAACGCTGTTAAATGCCAAAAATAAAGCAATGTTTTTTTTACAAGTTGTCTAGGGCAACCAAAACTAGACAGCCGGCCCTGGTCTCGAGGGCTCGAACCCATGACCTTTAGAACCTTAGTCTAAAACGACATACCACTTGCCACTTGAGCTAGTGATCTTTGACTTTACATATGTGTAGTTCAAGCAATTGAAAAAAGCTTCATCATATCCCAGTGTTCACTTTATATAATAATTTATACAATATTTATATGACATGTAAATGATTGTATATAACATATGTCATATATGTTGTAAGCTATATAGACAAGTCGTACCTTTACTCCCATTTGCATCAAATGTTGCTTCTCTTTGCTCATCGAATTTATCCTGAAATGCCAGCAATTTGGTTCTAGTAATCTCTCCCTCTCTAAAAGAAACGAAAGAAAAAAATAAATTTGAAAGATGGTGAAAGCCTGCTACCTTGCTTTCACAGATTCAAGTAATTCTTCTGCTTTGATCGATTTTTTATAGGCAAGTGCCCACACTCCTAAAATGTCAAGATTCCACTCTATATGCCATGTTGACTGCAGATGCACATATGTGAGAAATCAGACAACCAACAATTATTTCAGAATAAATTTCCTTGATAGTAGGATCAAATCAAGTATGAACATGTATGTGGTATGTAGTATACTGGGTGGGGGTGGCAATTAGACCCAACCTGACGGACCCGACCCAGCGGATCTCGGTTCTAGACGGGTCGGGTCCAAACAATACATTCTGAAACCTAGACCCGACCAGACCGGAGCTTCGCTTCGGATCGGGTTGGTTCGGATCCGGTTGGATAATATAACTAAAAATGCATATATTTTAATGTTTTGGATCAGGTTGGATCGGGTTTGATCGGGCCTTTATGGTATTTTTCATCATCCGGACCTGACCCGAGA
Organism: Allium fistulosum; assembly: GCA_030737815.1. Classification (NCBI taxonomy): domain Eukaryota; kingdom Viridiplantae; phylum Streptophyta; class Magnoliopsida; order Asparagales; family Amaryllidaceae; genus Allium; species Allium fistulosum. The sequence goes on from CM060903.1 coordinate 77,821,356, forward strand.
CCCATCGGGTTCGGTTAGGGTTCAGGTCTTCTCGGGTCGGTTCAGTTCGTGTTTGTGGTTCTCGGTTCTAATTGCCAGCCCTATGTACACATCACTGTGACTTCTAACCTGATCCTCAAGTTTAGTTGCTACATCCATTATTCGATCATCTATGAAGCTACTGTGACCACGCACATCAATTTTCAGCAACAAGCCTAATGCATTAGCGTATACCTGAATGTATGAGAACGATAAGAACAAAAAATTAAATCTATGAAGCAAAAATTGTAAATTTACACCTCAGTACATTCTGCATCGTTTCTTTCCAACTCTTTCCAAATGTGGTTGTCATATATTTCTAAAACTTTTTGTAATGGAGCATGGCCTTCCAGATAACATAAAGCTACATGCCACCAACAATGTGTGTACCTGACACGGGATAAAGTATATATAGCAGTTAATGAAAGAAGAAGCTAAAAACATAATGAAAAAAGAAACAGAAAAAACGGGAATCTGTGTAACACAGATAAATAGTGTGTATGATTGTATAAATATGTGCTATAACATGTCAATTATTTGTGTGATAACTTATAACCAAGATTCATCTTCCTCATATATCACAATATACTGTGATTAATCCCAAGGGTAGTTCATCCGATTATTATCTGCAGTGTTTATGTTGGTTATTTTGTGAAAAAATAAATAAATAAAACAAACAAATATGATTCAACTTAGATACAAAGATTAATTAAGCATGAAAAGGGAATGAAAACCCACTATATATAATGTTTGAAAGAATATACATGAAAGATATGCAGTTATTCCACGTGGAGGAACATGACAACATGAAGTCCACTGCTTCTCTGTAATGACATTCGTGCTGAAGGACATGGCAAAGCTGCAATGAAAATATATTATTTACTACACAAAAGCAAAATGATTTCTTCCTTTTTTCGACTTAGTAGAAAAATAGTACCTATACAGCTAAATAATTAGAAAACATATGAGGCATACAAGAAATTTTGAACAGGAAAATTTTCCCCCAATATAAAAGTGAATTTATTCAAATTCTAATCCTAAGGACATTCACGGATTATTATTATTATTATTACGATACATACATTTAGCATCTAGTTATAATTTTTGAGGAAAAAGAAATACATTATGCTGAGACCAAACATCATATTTGTTCATTTCATATCCTTTCTTTGCTGCGTTTTCAGCTTCAGCCATCCTTCCGAGTTCTAATAAAGGAAACGAGAACATACCATACATATAACTTTGATCTTCATTATATGGTAGTACCTAATTGTTATAAATGTAGATATTTAGCACCAACAATCATTAACAAATCAAAGTACCACAATCAGAAAGCTTATCGTCATATCATAAAATAATTAAAAATTGACCTGCTCGACAAATTTAAGAAGTGTATCAGGACGGCCAATGTAGAAACATATGAGATGTGCTCTTCTTAGTGATGCCAAATCTCTCGGAAACTCATTAAGCAACTGCAAAATCGATGTTAAAACAATTTAATGGTTAAAAAGAGATATCATGAATAGATATTTATACTTTAGTGAACTATGTCAATCTTGTTCAAAACTAAAATTTTGCATTTGATTAAAATTACACAAAGTCGTGTTTTTCTTTGTACATGTTTTTTTTTTCATCATCGTTGTTTTGATATTATTCTTCAAAACTAAGCCCCGTTTGGTTTGTCATTTTTAGTTTTGTATTTCCGTTCAAACAAAAATGCGCATGGTCCATGTATTTTTGAAAGACAACCAATTGAAAAACGAAGTTAACATAAAAAATAAAAATAAATTTATTTTGTTTTCTGTGTTTTGGGAAATCACAAAAGCACGAAAAACAACTCATCCTCTCCGCCATCCCTCCATTATCGTAATGGCTCAGAATTTTAAACCTTCTCCTCCGCTCTCTTCACGTTTTGTGACAAATGTTGAAAACGCGAAACACAAAACAAAATGAAATCAAATGGGCCCTAAAATTTTGGGCATTTCCACGGTTTTCGTAGCATCACGTTGAAGCGTGCTTAATAGTGCAATAATATACAGAAGATTTCAATTACAAATTCATACTACTGTAGTCATAAATTTATCAAACATAAACAGTAATTATCAATAAAGCTCTAAAATTATAACTCTAATGTTAATCTTACTGCTTAAGTAGACATGTTTATATTACCATCAAATAACTGTAAATAAAATCAATAATGAACCTCAAAATGTTTACTAATTGCAGCATCCACGTTCTTTTCTTTTCCAATCATGCAAGAAACAGCTTCAAAAACCATCCTTTCATACTTGGTCCCAATCCCACTATCCTGATATATACATAATCAAAAAATAATCACAAAATCCATAAACAGCATCAAAATAGCCTGAACTGACTAATTACATCAAACTAAATTAAAAATCAACTGAAATAAACTTCAAAAGAATGAAAACCTACCAACGAATTCTTAGCAGCATCAAGAAAAGATGAAGCTTTAACGGGTTCTTTGGATGAAATTTGAAAAGCAGCGAGAGTATTAGCAAGAACGCAAACTGGATCGTGAACTGTAGCTTGAATGATCGCATTTCGATTGCGGCCGAATGTGATGAACTGAAAGAAGTAGGAATTGATCGATTTTATGCAATCTGAAGACTGTGTTTGGATTGAGTAACCCCATACATCTAGAAACTTCGGTTCTTCTTCCATTTTTTGCTTTTATTTGAAGTGACTTCGATAGAGAACGTTGGTACTTTTGGTAATTTTGGAGTGTTATTGAAAGTGAAAATGAGGAAGACGACTATGATTGGTATCTCGTGTTTAGGCGGACAATTCCTATAACAAAATTCCGTCGGCTCCCCCAAGAAATTTGAAAGTCGGTACATTGGATTCACCGAGTTACCTTATTTGAAAAATCCAAGAAAAATAGCAAAAAATAAAGGAAAAGATTTATAATTCTTAGTCATTGCGACCAACCAACGAAACGAAGGAGTTGGATTGTTTCCGTGCTTTTGTTTTCTCTCGAAACACGAAAAACAAAATAAACTTGTTTTCTATTTACATGTTAATTTCATTTTTCAAAATTGTTTGTTTTTCAACAATACATACAACGGACGCGCTTTTGTATAGACGAAATCACAAAACTGAAAACGACAAGTCAAACGGAGCCTAAACTTTGCGATTTACCTCAAGTCTCATATCTCACGCAGAGCAACCGACCTCTTGACTAAGCAATCATTCGTTTAAAAGGTTGAATAGGGAAGCTGAATGCTTAATATAGACTATTGATGGCTGAATATTCAAAATATTATATGTTTACCTTCTGCCCCTCGAAGTTAAAATTAATTATTCTTCAGTGCAACTGTCGTACAAACACATTTAATCATCTTATTTTATGTAATGCATAAACAAAAAACAACAAACGACCGCGTGTTCAAATATTACAAAAACTACAAAACACGTTGAAAGTAGAAAATTTGATGACATAAATATATTTTATAAAAGTTTGACCGAGAAAAAAATATTTCATTATAACAAAATTGAAGTTTGTGTTGTGTTTGGATTATCAGTTAATGATTTCAACATTATTAATATATAAATATGTGTGCGCATGTGTTCAATGTGTTGAAATAAGTTATTATAAAAATATCAGATGATTTTGTCCAACTTTTCATAATTATTTAATATGTTGATTTTTCACGTGTGTATTATAGATTTTTTTTAAGTTTTCATTTTCCTTAAATAAATCGATATTGTTCAGCTAGTCGAAATTATTTATAATTTATTTAAGCCTGCATTACATATTTCAATTTTTTTTCATTTTCATTCTTATTAACCAATTTATATATTATCATACTTTAACTTCAAATTGTTTGCAAACGTTGCGTTATGTTGCCATCAATTTAACTGATTTTATTTGGTTAAATAAATGGGATTTTGATAAATTAGAACTATCTGAATATATATCTTTAAATAAATTTAAAACTATAATAAATATTGAAATATAAATATCTAGAAATTATAAATTTTACAGTAAATTAATATATATATAAATAGATGTAATCAAAACTCCATAATGTTGGAAATCTTAAGTGTATACATGTATAAATTCATTGTGAAATAGTAAACATATTAATATATTGAATTGGAAGTTATGTTTTGAAATTAATATAGTAATTTTCAAGATTTATTTAGTTTTGAGTTCTATATTTTAAACACTAAAATAGTATCTATGTATATACTTATAAATATAAAAAGTATTTTAGCTAAAGTAAGGTTTGGTAAAGGTATATGTATTTCTTTAAAAGTTATACATGAAATAAATGTAGTACATAAACTTAAGAAATTAATAAATACATAAGACATTAATAAAAATAAATAAAATTATAATATAAATATATATAAACATAAAATAATTTAGCTCTGATACCAAATGTAACGACCCGGAAATTTCGAACCCGAAAATTCCAGATAGTTAGAAGAAAAAGAAAAGAGATAGAAGAAAGAAACAGAAAAAGACACAGATTCTCACATTCGCAGCGGATCAAAATACAATATCAAATAATAATATCAGTTATACAAAGAAAACTGTATTTGTTAATTATATTTTTATACATCAGAGTTACCACATTCACAATATACTAGACAGTTAGAAATAACATGTCTCTGACAACAATAATATATCACAACGGAATATACTCCATACGTTCCTGCCATCCAGCTCGCCTCCTGAGCTCCAGAACGTCCTTACTTTTATTATATATTCGTTTCTAGTGAATGGAAGCTACACTTAAAATTAAAATCAGAACAAAACGAAAAAAACACCTCATCGTCGAAGGAGATAAGACTGAAAACAAAATTGATTTTATGTTTGAATTTTTTTAGTTGTTTGATATAATTAAAAAACTTTATAAAACAGTTACGATTGATTAGCGTTTATGTTGAGGAGAGTCTATAAATACAGACCCAACCCCAATAAATACAGTTACAATATAGTATGACTGATTGACTAGCGTTTACGTTAAGGGCCTGCTTCGGGGGCTGAGCTATTAAATGGCCGTTGAGTCTACTTTCTCCACAATTAAAAAGTATTAAGTACCGGGGTTTTTGGGTAGTACATCGTGTGTGTGTGTGTGTGTGTAGTTATACCTTGGAGGAGGTTAAGCATATCGTACGCGCACTTAGGATTAAACGGATTAGCCGTAAATAATAAACATAACACTTAAAACGGAAATCAATCGGCATAGATTAATGTTATGGCTAAAGCATGTAATTTTTATAGCCATCCATTTGTTGTTCTGACCCCTCCTCATTACAACCCATATATATGTTTAGAGGGACATGCTATTGGTGCAAGATGGGAATGGTTGATTGTGAAGTCTTCTTATTCATACTCGGTGCTAACAAGTCCTTTTGATATCCAAGGTGTATTACTGATTCCAAGGTAGTAGTCTCAGTTAGTATGTATGTTCTATTATTATGTTTTTATTCCGCTGTGAGTTTATATTGATCGTTCTCTGATATGCTTATGTTTATTATAGGTTAACAAAACCAACGATCCATATCCTAATGGACTTAAGGTTTCAATTTAGTCGAAATTTGGACCCATCAAGGTGCGGGTTGGTTTGTTCGGTCTATAACTTCAATTGTTTCAAAACTACATCAAATAATTTGTCAAAACTACAAATCGTAGTACTAATTTTCTTTAAATCCAATTTTGATTTACGGTTTGTTTTTTGTGTAGTCTAATTTCTAACCAAATTGCATATGTTTAAATGATTTTAACATTCATGGTTCGGTAAGTAGTAGGTAGTTACACTCTATTTATAAATTCGGACAATATTCAAAGGAATCAATGCTAGTCCATATATTATCAAAACCATTAAATTATAATAAGTGTTTATTTCATTTAGTATAGTTGGTTTAATCATTCAAACCGCAACAAAACTATACTGAATCTAATTGGTCTGTCTAAGTACTATTTTGACCAAATAATACATGACGATTTTATAGACTTTTTACCATTCACTGCGATCAGTTTTTGCTTTTCTACGACGTTTATGCCTGTCCCTAGAATTTTCTTCATCAAATTTACAATTTTGATAATCCATAGTTTGTTTAAGTTTAACCCATTTTCGTAAAGAAATATTCTTAGGTTCATATTCAAATTTGCATGTAGATTCAATCAATATTTGAAAATAACAAAAATACGATAAAATGGTAATAGAATTCAAAATTTTGTTCCAAGTCACGAGTTTCACCTCACACAAAATTCTAAGTTTGAATTTAACGTGAGTATGAAATAGAGATCTAATAATTACTTAATATAGTTCACATCTTTGAGTTTTGTGGTTTGCAAATTCGTGAAACTTGAATGAAAGCTCAAGCGGATTTGAAAAACCTAATTAATGATTCAAAAATAAAGGGTATACTTAAATTTAAATAAACTTTATATGGAGCTGCAAATATCCTTTGTTGATTAAATTTAAAACTTCACAACCTTTAAATTTTGTATTTTAAATTATTAGAAGTGCATACATCTACTACACTAGGACAATATAGACGTATACATATTCAAGTGCACTAGATTCATACGTTATAAGAATATATCAACATATCACTCTTGTAGTATGTCATTTATTGTAACCCTACATATGTAATGAAATTCTCATATGTTGGCTTACCCACAAGACACCATTTATTATACATATTTGAAGTTGATTTAGTTATTCATGGCTTACCTAAAAATAATACTACTAGAAGTTATATTGTTTACAAACACTTTAGTTTTTCTAGCTCGTCCACCAAATAAATTGATTACCCATGTTAGGAAAACCACTTTATTTACTCATTGCTCACCTACCAAAGATATCAATTATTAGTGTTAAGAAACTTGTTTACTCCTACATGGCTTAATCAAAAAAAAATCTTTACTGCATATTTGAACGTTTTAGTTATTTTTGGCCTAATCGTTAAAACCTTTCCTATATTACATATTTAAACATCTTAATTATCCATGACTTAACTACCTCTTTCATTACTTGTTCTAAACACTTTCGTTATCCATGGCTTAACCACCAAAGCTAATGTTATAATTTGTTTTAAAATACAGTTACCATCCACTATGTACCATGAACGAACATTGAATTTAATTCTAGAATAGTTTTACAACCATTAATTTCATACAAAAACATATTTAACTTCGGCACACTTTATACACACACACACACCTGTGTATGTGTGTCTCTGTATGTGTGTAAATAGATAGATTTATACCAATATCCTTGTGACATTATCACATTAACCATAAATTTCAACAAATGTTGCTACATAAGAAGAAACCATCGTTCTTATCCCAAAATAACACAAGCAGTTTAGTGCAAATTGTTCAGTGAAAGTACACATAAAAATGTCATGTAAAATCATCAAAAAATGTTCAAACCCTAAGAAGAAGCCAAGGAGTCATCTTATATCCAAAATATTCAAGATTAAAAGCATGATCTATCGTAAGTATAAAGAAGGAGCTATCGCATGTCTCAATGGATGAGATATCACAAGTATAAAAGAGTTATCATATGTTTCAATGGATAAGCTATCACGTATCTTAATGGATGAGCTATCGCATATATCAATAGATAAGCTACCATATATCTTAATGGAAGTGTCATCGCAAATAAAAATTCTCCCAAAACCACCTTAATGACCCATGTGTTAGCCTTTTGTTCGGTGTGAAAAGGTGAAAAAAGCAAATCATGTCACATGTCATATCAATAGCATGCCATATTAGCAACTAACTAGGATAATCTCATCCATCCAAAGTTGATACTTTCCATGTGTAAAAGATCAAACGATGTAAATTTTCTATAAATAGGCATATAGCCCCCTTTCCTTACTTAAGAAGGGGCGAATTCAATATCTTCTTCCTCCTCATTTTTATGCAAAGCATAAATAAAGAACTTGATTTAGGACTTTAATGGCCGTTTAGGTCAAATTCGAATTAAAAATATATGACAAAGAACTTGGATATTTGATTTGCATATTAGAATGCTTGTCTAAGAGTTAGCTCTCTTATCCAAGTATCACAAGACTAACTTGATGTAAGCATATATAAGTTAGGCTAATTTGTAGGCCTAACATTTTAGTGCTTTCACTGAGAATTGAACTTAGGGAAAAACTAAGATACCTCTTCTTTTGAACTCAATAACATGCTTTCAACCAAACAATGGTCCTCTAAACCCAATGAAGTCCTACATTCCCAAATGATTCATTATATAACAAATCCATTTAGGAGCAAGAGCAAGCCTTTCCAGAATAGAGAAAAACAGATAATGAACCTCAGGAATTTATCCCTTCAAACCATAGTGGAAAAAAGGAGAGTTGTACAATATGACCCATACAGATTGAGCTTAAACCCATTCCATACTAGAGAACCAATCTTTGGTTTGGCATTAGAATAGAGGAAAAGGAAAAGCCTATTCAAAATTATATGAGAGTTATAATGATAAAAAGTGTTCCTTTGCCCAAATGAGAATGGTAATTCAATCACAGGCTAAAGGAACTCTTTTTCGGGATAGAATGATTTACAAACCAATCAATCTTCTCAATAAAGAAAGAACATCATGGTATTTTGAAAATGGAGCGAAGGACAAAGAATGGAGAATTGGCCTTCCAAGAAGACTAAAAATAAGCAAAAGAATCATTCATTTAAAGGCCCAGTGATTACCCTTCTTCGAATATCACAAGAAGAAGCATATATTTTAGGAAGGATTAGGCTTGAATATTGGCCCTCAAAGTGAAAGACTAAAGGAAAGGAGGAAAATAAAGGGGGGCATATTGCAAATACCTTAATGGATATGAAACAAACCATTGTCAAACCTTGGCAGGAATGATTGAGAATCATATAAGGCATCGGGAGTTGAAAGAATTTGTGGACTAATCGAGAAGCGAAAAATTAAAAAGAGAAGGGATGGATTGAATCTAAGGGTGAACATGGTTTATAGTAGAAATTAGTGTTATCCGGGTTTTCAACCCAGTAGAAACCAATAGAAAACAGAACAACCTTGTGTAGACATGATGGTTCAGGACTTAACCAGAAAGGCTAAGACAAGGGATCAACAAGGACCAAGCTATACGGCTAAGACAACGAATGGGATCAACGAAGCCGAGAGATGAGCATTCTTTTAGTCCAATCAGCAGCTGAACGTAAACAGCTAGTGAATTGCCATCAAAACATAACAACCACGATAAAACACTAAGGAAACATCTCAAATTTCGAACTCCAGAAAAATCCCAAGTGGTTGGATCATCAGTGACTCATGCCTTCCCTCAAACCTTCAAACCAGACAACCAAAGAATACTATGAAAGAGACCAAGATATTGGCTCGCAAACGAGCCAAGTCAATGGGTCGCTAGCGACCCAAAGGCCATAGGTCGCCAGCGACCCAAAGGCCATGGGTCGTCCGTGACCCATGGCTCTGCCTTGTTTTGCAAGCCCAATCCTCCATGGGTTTTTCCCTACCTACCAGCGAGCAGATGATGAAGTGGCCTGGCCCAGAAGCTCTCCGATCCATATAAATACCATCCTACCTGCAACATAAACTAGGTCATCTCCGGACTGGTTGCTGAAGCTCTACTAGAAACATTCTTCACTCTCTATCTACCTTACAACAGTCTCCAAAGGAATTCACTGTGATTATCCAGTGGATTCCAACACCGGGGATTGAATCTAGCTAGAAAACAATCAAAGCTTTGTAATCAAACATCTATTGTATCAGCAATCAGTCTATAATAAAACTATAAAATGGACGTAGGCTTCATTAACAGTCGAACCACTATAAAAATTCTCTATCTACTTTCTTTTACTGTTCTTTCTTTATATCTGTGATCTGTGATACTGCTCTATCAGAATAGAGCTGGTGCTTTCAAACTCAAACCAGGGTGTTGGTCCATTTTTTAGGTCAACATTTTGGTGCTTTCACTGAGAACCCAACTTAGGCTTAGATCTAACTATCTACTTTGGATCAGATAGGTTCAGAAGTTAGATCTGCAATCTCTGCTTAGTAGGTTTACTGTTGAGAACAGAAGAACAACCAAGAAGGATCGGAGAAAAAGCAAGCAAGCACATGCTAAGGTGATGAATCACCATGAGATAGTAGACGCGATCCTAAAGGCAAAACTCAGAAATCACTTAAGTACATGAGTCACTAGCGATCCATGCACTATGGGTCGCTAGCGATCCATACCTTTTCACCAGACCGCCATAAACTTCAGAAGACAAAGTACTAAAACTAGTTAAGTACATGGATCGCTAGCGATCCATGTACTATGGATCTCCAGCGATCCATACTATTTTGCTAGGTCGCCACAAAGTCTGAAATCACTTAAGTACATGGATCGCTAGCGATCCATGTATTGTGGATCAGTAGCGATCCACTATTTTGCCAGGTCACTATCGAGCCAGAAGCTATGGATTGCTAGCGATCCATAAAGTTAGCTCGGTTCGTGATGATTTTTGCATATACCGTGAACCATCGGGGGCCACGTTGCGCCCTAGAACCCCCGAACCAGGGCGCTTCGCCCCTGGACCCTGACCCGCAGACTAGCCAGCGAGACCACCGTCTAGGTCATTTGAAGGGGATATAATCGAAAGGAAGCAATGGGCGGAGCTCCAAGAATCATGATGGAAGAAAACGTTAACACTCCACTTACTGCAAAAGCACTGGTGACAAACCCGAACTTAAGAGTGAATACCCCACAGAAGTATATAATGATGGCTCTCTCCGACTTTGAAAATGACAAACAATTTGAGGAAGATAGATTGGATGAAAATTCCAACATAAAAAACGCTAGAAAAAGCTCTAAAACCCGTGTCATATCACAATGCCAAGCTCCTCTGGTATATTGTGACCACTCCCAACTGACCAGCTTCAAATCCCATCATGGAGCTCACTTATCGAATCACGAATGGTCTTCGTCGAAAATCATCAAAAATCATCAAAATGGTTGTTGAAAAACTCACTCTAGGATTGACTCAAAGTCAAACTTGAGTAATCACCTATTTGACCTGATGCAGATTCTGGAAGTCCTGACTTGAAGTCGAACTCGGGCAATCATCCATTTAACCCAGAGTAAACCTAGGAAATTCTGGCTCGAAATCAGACTCGGGTAAATCCAGCATTTTCTCCAAGCAAGCATGCAAATGGCTCCAAGCAACGTTTGTCACTAACCCAGCACTTCAAAGTCTGCAACTCCAAGCAAATGGAAAATTTTCTCGGTTCGGACTCCAAGTAAAATACTACTGATCCATCAATCTCGATCCAATCATTCAAGCATAGACAATCATGTACATATCATTCTCAAGCATTATAAACAACCATAACTTGAAAACGGACCGGTCTGACAACAATTAGAGCATCTTCTCTAATGGAAACCCATGCACCGAAGCCATTCAACATGCATAATATCCAAAGTATGACTAGCATACAGACGAAGCGAGGGCAACAGATGCAGTCTACTGCAAGGCCTTCAAGAATCATTAAAGGATGGAATAACCTACTACCCTGGAAAAATTCTATGGGAAGGCATACCGGTTCTAAAGACTAGAAGTAGTGCAATTAGAAGAAGGCAAACCCGATAGTGTGCCAAAGAACATAACAAACGGTGAAGGAGCTACAGGACCTCAAGGACCTTCTACCCAAGCAAGGCTACTAAGACCCAGTAGAAAAGCGCCCTAGCTAACCGGTAGATCATCGGTCATCTGATCCAAAAAACCCTTTGCGAACGTAAAGGTCTTTCACGAACTAAAGCATTGTGAAGGCTAATCGGTAGATCAGCGGTCATCTAATCCAAAAAACCCTTCGCGGATGTGAAGGTCTTTCATGAAATAAAACGTCGTGGAGGCTAACCGGTAGATCAGGGGTCATCTGATCCAAAAAAAACCTTCGCGAACGTGAAGGTCTTTCATGAACTAAAGCGTCATGGAGGCTAACCGGTAGATCAGCGGTCCTCTGATCCAAAAAACCCTTTGCGAACGTGAAGGTCTTTTACGAACTAAAGCATCGTGAAGGTTAACCGGTAGATCAGCGGTCATCTGATCCCAAAAAATCCTTCGCTAATGTGAAGGTCTTTCATAAACTAAAGCGTCGTGAAGGCGAACCGGTAGATCTGTGAAATCTATGTACGATTGATATCCATGAAGGTGAACTGGAAGGTCAGCAGTCATCTGATCCAGAGCCCCCTGAAGTCAAAGAAGTCACGCTCCGGGGCTGCAAATCGACAATCATATCAGTCACTCCGCATAATTAACAGAATCACTTCTAACCACTGGTGAAATAAACAATGCTAAATTCCAGAGCTTCAAAGTCACTTAAAGAAATTAAGCCAAAACTGAACTGACCTTCTAATCAATCAGAGGCCAACTCAAATCAAGCCAAGATTCGGCACTTGGGAAATCCGCACCCACTGGACTAGGGGCAACCAAACGAGTTGTGGAGAGACCATGGATACAGTTCAAGCGCGCCAGCAGCCCTATGGCATGGGGGGCACCGCACACACTTGAATAGCCATAAGAAAGGCCGAGACTAATCATACCGAAGTTCTGTTATGCCCGATCAAAAATTATGGCATTCTGACAACCGTGGATTTAATGGCCTAGCTAGTGCAACAAACGAAATACTAGCATAATACTTGCCCACTTTTTTGCAACTACTATTTTACCGCTCTTGGTGACCAATTCCTCTTCCTCTTAGACCATATGCTAGTCAAAGACCCTTTCTCTAAAGGCAGTTTGCACCAAAATAATAACTCCTCGTGTTGCCCGAAGATAGGCAACACCGAGGGAAAGCAAAAGCCGCACATCTCATAAGCCGTGCACCAAAATAATAACTCCTCGTGTTGCCCAAAGATAGGCAACACCGAGGGAAAGCAAAAGCCATGCATCTCATAAGCCGCACACCAAGATAATAACTCCTCGTGTCACCCGAAGATAGGCAACATCGAGGGAAAGCAAAAGCCACACATCTCACAAGCCGCGCACCAAGATAATAACTCCTCGTGTTGCCCAAAAATAGGCAACATTGAGGGAAAGCAAAAGCCGCACATATCATAAGTCGCACACCAAGATAATAACTCCTCATGTTGCTCGAAGATAGGCAACACCGAGGGAAAGCAAAAGCCGCACATCTCATAAGCCGCACACCAACACCGAGGGAAAGCAAAGCCGTGCATCTCATAAGCCACGCACCAAGATAATAACTCCTCGTGTCATCCGAAGATAGGCAACACCGAGGGAAAGCAAAAGCCGTGCATCTCGTAAGCCACACACCAAAATAATAACTCCTCATGTTGCCCGAAGATAGACAACACCTAGGAGTACCAAAAGTCGTGCACCTCATAAGCCGCACACTAAAACAATAAATCCTCACGTTGCCCAAAGATAGGCAACATTGAGGAACAACAAAAGACGTGAACCTCATAAGCCGTGCACTAAAATAATAACTCTTCACGTTGCCCGAAAATAGGCAACACCGAGGAACACCAAAAGATGCGCACCTCATAAGCCGCGCACTAAAATAATAACTCCTTGTGTTACCCGAAGATAGGCAACACTGAGGAAAACCAAAAGCTGTGACTTAGCCAAGTTTCAAGTCTAACATGAAAATTATCTAAACTATAAGTTACCGGTCATTTAAAGTAAACAACCCTGTGAACTGGGGGCATGCACCGGGTCAAAACGTGGAGGCTGTACCCACGCAACACCGACCAACAAAAAGAAAATACAAACTCCACGACAAGAACACTAAGTGCAGACACTACACTTGAACAAAATGACTTAAAAAGAACCAAAATCAGACCAGTCTCCACACAAGCTCATCAGCGCTTCCTTCCACTGCACCCCTTTCCACCTAGTGTCGCTCTGGCATCATCATCGGACCGTCAAGATTCTCTAAGTATCGGTGTTGTCTTAGCAACACTGGAAAACTTGTTTATTTCAGGATTAATAGGAACCGATCCCTACCACCCAAAAGGACCGACATTGCTCCGGCAATGCCACAAAGTCCCCAAACCAAGATTTCAACAAAGAATTCCGATCTTTGACCAAAATGTCTAAAGTTAAGACATTCAAATCACGAGCCACCGAAGATAGGAGCTGCGACACAACTTTGACTGGGGGCATCCAGAGAGCCGCCCAGAACATCAAGTCTTGCATCATGTGTTCAGAGTAACCAACCCCATGGACCGGTGACACATAACACACTAACACTTGGTTGGGACCAAAAATCACTCCATGGTTCTGTTAGGCTGAACAGAGAGTTTCGGCAATCGCAACAAAAGCAAGCAGTGTAGTAGGCTGGATGAATGCGGAATTAAAAAGGAAACTGCTCCAACGTGCTAGACATCGATATTGCCTCAGCAACATCGAGGACTTTAGACCGTCATATCAACAAGAAAATCGAACTCCTTAAAGTTCACTATCGCTTGGAAATAGGGATAAAAGGAGGAACTTACCGACGACTAGAGATAGATAATGATGGAAGACATTTCAAGAATCAAGTCATCGACCCAACGGCTTCCAAAGACAGAAGCATGTTCTCAAATAAGGTCTCAAACCCTAACTTGTAAAAAACCAGCTGTTATCCGAAGACAGACAATGACAAGGAGAAAACACTCAAAATCGAGCAGCTAAACCATTGATTCTCAAAGATTGGAACCAACGAATAAGGTTGATATCCGCAACAATGTTATTTTTCCAGCATAATGCATATGGCCCGAAACAAGCAAGGATAGGTGTCAGGGATTCAAGACAAACACTACCGGACTCTTCCGGTCCATGATCAGTATAGGAATGAACGTGGTCGTACCGGGGGCAATGTGATGACCTGCTCCACAATTTCAAATTTTCTATAAAAACTTGGAGTTTGAGACCTAGACATGAAGGGTTCCGCTAAAAGTCGTCAGATCATAACAAAAAACTAGTTGGAGGAAGTTCGATTTTTCATGAATAAGAATAATTATGGAATTGGTTAAGCAACAACCATGCATCTCCAAGGGTAATACTTGACGGTTAAACAAAGCTAGGCAGCAAAAACGCCCGTGACTCTCACCCTTTCAGAGCGTGGCACATCCCAGATTTAAGCAACATTGAGAAAACAACCACATTGGGTTAAAAGGAAATGAAGGATTTAATGTTCAGAAATCAACCGTGGCTCATAGTCTGGCGACGGTGAGAAAGATCGATGACCTACTTACGGTCTAACTAGATCATTTGGTTCTAACTTGCAGGATTATGCGATTACCCAAAGTTTGGTGATGCTAGAAAGAAAGCCCAAAATGAAACTATCAATACATCAGCTTTCAGAAACAGAAGCAAGAGTTTGATTTAATCTTAAGCCCTACCTTCCGGAATCTCATGCTATCTGAAAATTCACAACATCAAGGAAAAATCCACAAAGTTGAGTCATCCGTGTATGATTTTCCGAAGATAGAAACGAACACATGATTAGGATCTCAACGTCGGACTCAAAAGAATTTACTTTAGCAAAAGATGCCAGAAACGCATCTTTCTAATACATACCGACATCATTACAAAACTCAAATCTTGGGATCAAGCAACAAAGCCCCTAATTCCCAAAGATAGGAGCTATCGTGTTAATCAAACCGGGGCAATCGAACTTATTGCTTAGGAAACCTAGTCTCCCAAAACATGTTGGCTTGGTAGTCAAAGTAATCAGCCCTACAGACTAAGGCATTTACACCAACACTTTGTTAAAACTAACTCAATTGTGCATGAGTAGGGATTAGCTTCAGAACTAGCTAGACCAAGCCACTTCATAGTTCTAAACAAAGTTATGAAATAGAATATGTCGAAATGACCGCAGAAGTATTACTTACATGTATAAAATTAAAGTAAATGAGTATGCTGCACATGAGCACAAGTAGTGCAACAACGAGAAAAAACAATGTTCGGAATCGAGCAATTAAGCCAATAGTCCCTGGAGATAGAGACGGGTGTGTGTTGAATTCCGAAAAACGCAAGAGAAGGATAATCACAATCGAAGAACTCATGTGCTAGTTTCCGAAGGCTAAAACTGTGCCTGATTGAACTTCAACTACAACTCTACAAGAGCAACCGTGACTCGTAATTTAACTGCAATTAGTCCTTCCAATATGATACGAATAATAAGCGAAGCCTAAGTTGTGAAGGACCCAGCTTCTGGAGAGTGGAAGAACCTCCACCAGACTAAAGATTGGATGACCGAAAAATCATTTTCAACGACAAAACTTGGCATTCAACCCTGTCAGATATGTTTTACTTTAAATAATATCCTCATATAACCAACGCCAGGAATCCAAAGGAAGTCAACGTATGTTGACCAATCGGGTCCTGAGCGTTGACCGGGGCAGATGCAGTGTGTTATCTACATGCGAAGAGCCCAGTATCCTGATTACTGCGAACAAACAATTCAGTATAGCTAGCTTGCTTGTATTTGAGAAACAATCCATATCTTCCTTTAAAATTATCTCTTCCACACTTACCCATTATCGATCAACGATCGATAATGGAGCAACTGTCCGAAGCGACGCGGAAAGCTTTTCTTTTCAGGATCATTGGAATACAGAAATAGGAAGAGCGATACAATTGAATCGTCCACTATATCTAATTTTGGAATAAATTATCTCATTGGAACTCAAAAACATTGACGGGAACTTAACTAAATTCACGAGAAGAAAAAGCTAAAGATAAAGAGCAAGACTTCGCTCCAAAACAGCGTACAATCGTTCGAGACACACTTAGCTTCACCGCCAGTCGAATTAAAACTATATAGGGCAACTCCAAACCTACATCACGCACCCACTTACCAACCTAAACCCTTGCGTAAACTACGAAGCAAAGATTGCATCGTCAATACCAGGAATTGAAATTCGGATCAAAATTAAAAAGACGAACAACCATCGGAGGTTAGTCAGTTGAAAACAACATCTTGAGGTGGACTTCGATGATTCACACTAAAAATTCAACAAATGGCTGAAAAACCAAAGCCAAATTTGCATGGTGGCCTCGACACTTACCCATTACTTCAAAGTACAGCAAGAAGCTATGGAGAGAAATTTGATTCGTTACGACAAGTAGTAGCAGTAAGAACCAAAGAAAGACGACTAACAACATTGGGTTAAGGCATTCATAAAGCTCTAATGCAATTACTTGGAGGTCGACAAATGGATATTGAGAGCGATAACTTCCAGAGCATGCCTTTTTTACAACAAAGACGTACTCTGGGGGGAGGGGACAAATGTTATCTGGGTTTTTAACCTAACGGAAACCAATAGAAAACAAAACAACCTTGTGTAGACATGATGGTTTAGGACTTAACCAGAAAGGCTAAGACAAGGGATCAACAAGGGCCAAGCTATACGACTAAGAGAATGACTGGGATCAACAAAGCCGAGAGATCAGCATTCTTTTAGTCCAATCAGCGGCTGAACTTAAACAGCTAGTGAATTGCCATCAAAACGTAACAACCACGATAAAAGATAAGGAAACATCTCCAATTCCGAATTCCAGAAAAATCCTAAGTGGTTGGATCATCAGCGACTCATGCCTTCCCTCAAATCAGACATCTAAAGAATACTACGAAAGAGGCCAAGACATTGGCTCGCAAACGAGCCAAGGCCATGGGTCGCCAGTGACCCATGGCTCTACTTCGTTGTGCGAGCCCAATCCTTCATGGGTCTTTCCTACCCACCAGCGAGCAGATGATGAAGTGGCCTGGCCCAGAAGCTCTCTGATCCATATAAATACCTTCCTACCTGCAACATAAACCGGATCTTCTTCGGACTGGTTGTTGAAGCTCTGTTGGAAACATTCTTCACTCTCTATCTACTTCACAACAGTCTCCAAAGGAATTCACTGTGATTCTCCAGTGGATTCCAACTCCGAGGATTGAATCTAGTTAGAAAACAATCAAAGCCTTGTAATCAAACATCTATTGTATCAGCAATCAGTCTATAATAAAACTATAAAGTGGACGTAGGCTTTATTAACAGCCGAACCACTATAAAAATTATCTGTCTACTTTCTTTTACTGTTCTTTCTTTATACCTGTGATATATGATATTGCTCTGCCAGAACAGGGCTGGTGCTTTCATACTCAAACCAGGGTGTTGGTCCATTTTTTGGGTCAACAATGAGTAAGATTTCCTATAACTTTGAAGTATTTTTTTCAAGAAATTCTATTTCAAAAGAAGTCATTTTCTAAAAAGATATTACATTTCCAAAACTATCATTAAAATAGCAGTTGAAAACTGACACATGGAATGATCATTCATAAAACAAATTTTGTAAAATCCTTCCTTAGTATTTGGTTAAGAGATGTAAAAATGAAATCTTTCTCATCCATATAAAAACTTATCCATATCTTCTCTAAGTATAAACGAAGAGGCGATCCCTAGTTTTAGTCGCACAATGCTTGATAAACCTTCCAACCTGATGATGTCGGTAATATTATTTAGGTAAAGGCACACCTTACACCCATCGGTGTTTAAACCCTTTGATGAGTTCCAAGGCACCTAATAAGAGATTTGGTCAAACAGGTCTTTTTTCCTGCCTTCGGGTTTCGACAAAGCAACCATCTAAAAAATACGAGTGGTCAAACAAGCCTTTGGTCCTACTACCAGGCCTGGCCAAAGCAACCATCCATAGAATACGGATGGCCAAATAAGCCTTTGGTCCTGCCTCAGGGCCGGCTAAAGTAACCATCCAAAGAACAAGGGTGGCCAAATAAGCCTTTGGTCCCACCTCCGGGCCTGGCCAAAGCAACTATCCAAAGAATACAAGTGGATAAATGAGCCTTTGTTCCCACCCTTGGGCCTAGCCAAAGCAATAATAAAGAGAACATGGGTGGGCTAATAAACAACCATCCAGAAAGAAGAAAATGCATAGCAATATGTACGAAGGCTGAAAGGACAGCCAATCACACACAAGTCAAGAGTTAACCAGAATACACACATCAAAACACATTCATATGCATTATTAGAATATTTACATTATGTTCTTCATGATTACAAGTTATTACATGAATTTACATCTTAAAGCTCCCAAACATAATTTACTTAAACCTATAAAAGGGAAGTTTTTATGTCTATACAGGAAGAAAAATACTCAAAAATCTACAAAGTTGGTGGATGCAGAATTGGAGGATATTGATATCACTTTCTGTGAACATCCAACGTAAAGGGTTTCTTTCACTCAATAAAGCTGCCACCTTGACAACCAATATCCATGAGTTCGTTCGAATATCCATAGAGGCAAAAAAATGTTGATATCGTTGATAGCTTGAGATTATAGCCTTCCTTAGACATAAATTTATCTTTAGGCCCAAAAATGAAAATTCGATCCTTAAGTCGAAGGCAATAATGATTTAAACTAAGTAATCTACCAAAAAGAAACTGGGAAGCTCTCAAAGAATAATAATGCATTAGTCCCAGCTGCTTTTTAAGCCTTTTCATTTCTTTTTCCACCTCCTCAATGGCTACAAAAAGGTAAGTAATGTGTTGAACCACAACTAACATTCACTACTTCAACTTTATCTTTTTCTTGCATATCATGTTCAATGAATCGATGGAACCGATCTGAATGGATAATATGTTTAAGGATTTATTAGCACCATCCAATGATAAAATCTCAAAAGAAAATTTCTGTTTGTCACTCTCCAAGTCTTGGACCTTCAAAGTCTATGTATATGTGATGTATAAATCACATATATTCTTCATTCTAAAATGTATCTTTCTCTGCTAAACAAAATACCAAAATAATGGCAAACCCATATAAATCCATACTCCACAACAAAGTCAGTTAATTAACCAAATGAACTTTGCACAAAATTGTGGTTACCTTCTGAATCAAATCCCTTTGAACCTGAACATGCTTAGTTCACAACCGATCATTTCTCCTCCTATAACAACCTAAGAGTAGCCTTCGAACGCTACTCCTAGTGATAAGGTTAACCAAGAAATCAAGAGCTTACAATAAAAGAGAACCAAGGATCCTCGAACCAAGGATTCTATTGATTAAGCAGTGATAGTAGTAAGACACGGAGACTACATGACTATAAGGTGTTAGCCAATGCATGGGTTGATGCATTCGAAGTTCCTACAGGACATTCTGAAGGGAGTACCTTCTATACAAGAGTGAATGAGAACTACAACTAAGACCTGAAATGCTAATCAAAGCGTTCATTTGAATGCACAAAGATAACATGGTATAACTTGAATACTATCTACACCGAATACGAAAGTATAATAGCCCAAAGAGGAGATAGGCAAAGAAGTGGACAATCTTTTAGAAACTTGAAAGATGATCATGATATAATATACCATGATACTTACAACACTGAATTCAAAGCGCATGAGGCATTTGTAACTCTATGTTTGTGGTTTAGTTGGGCAACTCTTAATGAAGACGTTGTTGGTAAAAGGGATAGTAAAGAAGTTAATTTCAAAAATGTTTCTTCAAGAACCTCAATAGGTTCATCTCCTGGGTAGTTAAATGATTCCCCTCCAAAGGAAATGATAGACACTCTTACTTCAGGAATGTTATACAATGGAGTTGCAAATCGTTCTAAAGGAATAAAATCATGTAAGAGATTACTGTTGAGAAACAAAGAAGCAAGCGACTTGGCAGTGGCCAGTGACAAGCTAACTGCACTCCTTAGTGGTATTTCAATTGCATCTTCCTCAAAAAAGAGGAACATTTAAGGATGAAAGAGAAAAGGTTAAAGATCTTGGAAACACGAGTTCAACAAGATGTAGAAAGAACTATAGCTCTTAGAGAAGAACTCAATTAAAAAAGGCCCGTGAAAAACGTTTATGGGATAAAAAAAGAGGAAGAATATTTAGCAAAAGATAACATTTTAAGGGCTCAGCGACAAAGGTACCAAGATAAAGAGGAAGCTCTAGAACGTAAAGGAATTACAATGTTAGAACATGCCTATTTTAGAAATTACGTATTTTCATATTCCAATATTAGTTTGATTTGTCTTTGTAGAGTTTGCTTTGTGTTTTAGAACCAAAGGATTTTCTAATATCTTTTTGTTGATGAAAATGTATGAAACTCACTAAATATATAAATTTAAAAAGGTAAAACATAAAATGGTTAAATGAAAACCGTTTAAACAGTGAAACGATATTCAAAGATCCCTTTTCCTAGACGGTTTTTTGAAAACCATTTAGGAACTCACATTTAGAAAAATAGGGTGAACCTCTACAACTTTCCTTTTCAGTTCTCAAATCCACACTTTTAGACTCTACAACTTTCCTTTTCAGTTCTCAAATCCACACTTTTAGAGTCTAAGGAATAGAGAAAGAATTGGAATTACCACACCCAAATTTTTCTCCAAATACATGCTATTGGAGATGCTCGTATTAAAAGTTAAAATGTGGAAGATGACTTGATTGGTATCTAGTGTTTAGGCAGGTAATTCATCTACAACAAAATTTCGTCAACTCCCTCAAAAATTGAAGTCGGTATATTGGATTCACCACGTTGCCTTGTCTAAGAAATAAAATCCTTTTAATTTACCTCAAGTCTCACATTTCATGCAGAGCAATCAACCGATAGACTAAAAGTATAAGCACATATTAAGGACCATAAATTGTAATATTCAAATAAAATTCAGCTTATGAATGTGGTAAATGACTCAACAAAAACAGGTATTTATAAATAATTAAAAGCAGATAGTTATTGAATAATCGATGAAAGACTATTGTGATTAAGAAAAATTAGTAGATGGGCGATATATTCATGATATTGAAGACGAACCAACACATATTTGTCCATTGCAAGTTACAACCTATCACTATCTTTGTGTTTTGGAGGAGTTTCCATCTAGGTAGGTGCATAGAAGTTCTATCGCGTTTCAGACTATGAAGGTATATTTTTTATATTAAAATTAGTGTTTATTGATATTGAATTGATTAGTATACCATTGTTCATATATTATGTTTAAGACTTCTTGTAAATTATAAATTTAATAAGCATGGAATGGTAATCATGAGCCATTACATAGTACTTACCACAATATGTTAAGTTAAACAAGTATTATTTTTGTTTTGTTATTTGTCATATGGACTATATACATTGCTGTTCGAAGCACTTGGCCTAAGTGCATATATGGATTTCATGATGCATTACCTTGCAGTATTGCAGATAGGCTTCACAAGAGTCCATTTGGTTTATTCCTATCGATCGGGCTTATCCAATCATATGTCATTCTCTTCTTCAAGCCTTATTAGAGAGATGATGGCCATCAACCATGCCTTTCACTTCTATGCTTTTGAGTTTGGAGTTATCACTGTTGACTTCTATAGGTTGACCAAAATAGAGATATGAGTCTCAAGCGTATGCATATGCCGTTTAAGAATGAGTTCGAGATACCATAATATTATACATCGTCGTACCTCATTTTTACAAGGGACGTGTTTACAATGAAGTTGGTCCATTGAAATACCTACAACGATACTTAGGTGCATAATGAAATATTGGTGATATGAGCGATATGTTATTAGTGCTTTCCTTTATATCTCTTTGGTTTTACATTCTTCCCGAACCGAAAGTGCACAATTCGCTAAAGCTATCTTCCAATGATTATAGATTTGCAGTTGCACACTATTGACTGGGGCACATGTATAATTAGTGATCTCTGCACCTCTAAGGATACTGTGTTTTATGCATTGTCATGTGTCCTCCTTTATTTTGGTATATTTTTGTTAGCGTACTACGAATGCACGACAACTATGCATCCTCGCATGGCTTCGGCTGTTGATCAGTTGGCAGAGTATTACTTTTCAAGGATGAGATCGTGGAAGACTGGGCAGATTGAGCTACATTTACCCTAAGGCAATTTGCATGGTGACACTTACTAGCATGCATTAGTGGTAATGTTACCACCAATTGCTATATGAGATTATGTTGGAAATCCCACGTCCCCACTTCCTTGAGATGCAGTATCTTTTATGTGAGTTTAAAAAACTAAATATAAAAAAATGAACCACCTTTTCCGATTATTGTATTGTTCAATTTATTCATAAGATTTCTTGTGAAAATTGGTTAGTGATGCTAATGAGATTTATTATAGGACTTAAATCAACAATTAGAAACATACCACTACATTAGTGGTCATTGACATTTCTTCATTAAGATTCAACTTGTTGAATCTTTTTAGTTTTTAATTAAAGTTTTATGATAGATTAAACGAGTCAGTACAATAGTAATTAAAAGCACTAGATGACAAATCTCATCTTCTTCTTAGTCGGAGTCTTCATTGTTGGCTTGAAAATCTATACTCTTCTTCTCATTATTTTGTTCTTTTCTTACCTACAAATGTGCTTCATACGACATCAAATTTCCAATTAATTCTTCAACTTTGAGTTAGGAAAGATCATTGGTTTCTTTAATCGGAAGTACTTTTCTTTCCCATTAAATTGTTAAAGAATTTAAAATATGTGTAATAAGTTCAAAATTAGTAATGTAACACCCAATTCCATGAAATCATGTTTTGTGGTTTGAAATATTGCATACAAATCTACAATGGATTCATTAGTTTTCATTTTAAATGATTGGAATTGATTTTGAAGAACAGAAATTTTAGTTTGTTTAACTATCCTTCATGTGTAATTTGAAACATACGCCAACTATCATATGTGGTTTTGTAAAGCATGACCCTAGAAAATTCATTTTTGTCAAGTGAATAAAACAAAACATTCATGGCTTTTACATTATTGGTTGCCATGGTTTTTGAGCATTCAACCAAGTACTCATTTTAGTAGTAGGTGCTTCAAACTTAGTTTGAGTAGCTTGCCAAATCTCAAGACTAATAGCTTCTATAAAAATTCTCATACGTGTAGACCAATATGCATAATTAGACCTAAGGAAAAGTGGAGGTCATGCAGTTGATTGACCCTCTAAAAATGTGCTTGTCATATTATTAAATTTTTCAAAAGCTTTGTTATGGTTATTGAAAGTTCCCGCTCTGATACCAAATGAAAGTGCACAAGGATCTATAGTAATATGGCTAATTTATGTATATAAGTGTATATGCAATATCAAACTATATGATAAAGGAAATAGTAAAGTAAATAAGAAGCAAAGCACCAGGATTTTTATATTGGCTCGGACCTCTCATCCTACATCCACTCTCGAAGCTCCCCTTTGGATTTTCCACTAACCAAAGCACCCTCACTTAAACTGGAGGAATATGTGATAAAAAAGTTTGCTGACTTGACAATCTTGTGTTCTATTAACATGAATTTTGACTTATAGTACAAAGCTTCCTATAATCTCATTTGAGTTGAATAAGTGAAATCATGTGAATTTGTGGAAGTAGATCAACAAAGACTATAGAATAATTTTTGGTGATGTTGAAAGCAAATTTAGAACTTGAAAGCGCTAGAGTTTAAAGAGCAAGAATAAAGTATATCAAAACAAGAAACTAGATAATTAAAATCTAGCCATAGCCATGTATTTATAAGTGTTAAAAGTGTCATTCAAAAGGACTTAATTACAGTTTTCTGTCCTTAGCAGCTCCTAATCCAAAATTGTATAATCACACTTTGTCTTAAATCAACAAAAATATTTCTCAGCCAGGTAACGGGCAGGGGTTATCGGTGCACCACGAATCACCGTAGCAATGCAGCCGAAGGTTTAAGTACCTTCAGAGGAACAACCAGTATAATATTTACGTATCATCGTAATTTTTATAACTAGTTATTACTCTGCCGTAGCCTATACACCAAGAAATAAAATTGTTCAAATAAAACAATTGTGAAGATACAATTAAGCCCTAAATGAGCTCACGACACCCTTAAGTCGAATGTCTAACCTTTATTATTAGTCAAATTCTATGATGAAATGCGTTTGGAGGCTAAGGAAAGGGTGATGAAATCCCTCACCTTATGTGAATTAGGGTATTGCCCTTAGAAAAGAAAATAAGATGAGATGGATGCAAAACAAAAATTAAACGTGAATTTACAATGCAACTAAAATGAAGTTTGTTTTTGTTTTTGGATTTTAAATTTTTTTTTGTATATATAAATGCAAATGCAAGCAACCAACAATGCACTAGAGATGAAAGCACAATACCAGAGCGTGCAGATTATTAGCAAATTTTTTTTAAGCGGCAATTTTTTATAAGCAAGTGGCAATTTTTTTTTGGACAAGCAGTTCTTCCTTTTAATCTGCTTTGGCAACCTGAAATGAAAAACAAGATATATTCAACAATTTTTATTATTATTATTTTTAGTATTTTTATCAAAGATGAAAACCAAAATAAGCGAAAAACAAAACAATTGAAAATAAAATAAATGAAAACTAAAACAAGTGAAAACAAATGAAAAAGGAAAATTAAAGAAAGTCGAACTTGTTTTTTTTTTGGATTTTTCAAATTTGTTTTTTTGAAGAGGAAACTAAAAAGTGCAGTTTTACTTAAAAAAAATTTCTTTAGATTTTTTTTTGAAATTTCAAAGAAAAACGTAAAAATTTCAAAGGAAAAGGAAAAAGGAATATTACAATTTTTTTTAGTTTTGGATTTTGATTTTTTTTAATGTATATCAAAAGGGAAGTTAAACAAAGGAAAAACAAAAATTATTGAAATCAAAATAAACACAACAAAACAAAAGATTTCCATACAAATAAAAAAATCCTCCTTTTTTTTCAGTTTTCAAAAGAACAAAAACTACTTAAAACTCAATAAGGGAGACTAAAAAAAAAGAATGACCACAAATTACTCAAATGTCAACCCAGCCCAACAACAAAGTTAACCGAAAAACAAAACAATTTTTTTAAGGATGAAACAAAACTAAAAACAAAATAAACAACACAATTCAAGCAACCCACCCTAATTACAAACCCGACCCACTAGTATGAACAAAGGAAAATATTTGTTGCTAGGTTCTCAAAGGTATAACACAGCACAACAAAATCGAACACTTCTAGTTTCCAAATTTCCAATTTCAAAAATCTCAAATCAAGTTCAATTTCTTGAAACGAATTAGCTTTCCCCTTTTTTTTCTTTAGAGGCCGCGACAAATTCGAGTTTGGGGATTGTCGCTACTGTTTGTAGGTTCGGTGAAGTTGGAACGGTGGTGGTATTTGGCTCGGCGGATGTTAATTGAGGAAGGTGGCGCTGGAGTCGCTGTTTGATTTGGGTTCGAGGATGTGAGGTTGTCGAATTGGTTTTCAATTTGGGGATTGTTTGATTGACATTGTTCGAATGTCGCAATAGTTGTTTGAGGCGTTGGGTTTCGTGGATGTACTTATATGATGTGGTTGGGTTCTGGTGAATCGTCGGTTTGGTCAGAAGTGGTGACGACTTGGGTATTTTGCGATGGGATTGGCAGTGAGTATTGTTGCTGTGTGGAGTGATGTAGTTTGCGAGGTCAAGGAAGCTACTGGAAGTCAGGTAGAGGTGGTGACGTTGAATTGTTGTTTGTGGGCGAAGTTTTTGCGACAGTCTTGTATTGTGAAGTGGTCGACACTTTTGGGGGTGGGTTGTACGTGGTACAGCAGTCAGATAGTGGTATGGATGTGGTCGAAATTGGTTGGCAGTGATGGTTGATGTTGAAGTTGATTTGCACAGTGAAGGATGATGGAGACTGTATATTGAAGGTGAAGTTTGTATGAGTAGGGATGAATTGGAGTTGTATGATTAGGAGGAGCAGTAGTGGAGCTTGGTCAGTTGTCGGTAAACTGTGAGTGTTTGTAAATGTGGTGGTGCAGGTGCACAGTTATGTGGTCAACAGATTTTTGGTCGAGGCTGGAAGATGGAATGTTAGTAAGGTTGAAGTGCAAATGTGCTGATGATTTGAGAAGTGAGGAGGTTTATGTTGAGCAGGAAGTGACAGAGCAACAACTTGTAGATGTCAGGGTTGGTGAAGTTTGAGGTTGTCAACAGTTTGAATGTGAGATGTTTGAACACCCGAATGACAGGGAGGAATGAATAGTGTGGGGGGACGATGTTGAATATGGTAGAAATGAATATATGCAGGGGGATGTAAGGTAGACGGATAGGCAGTGTTGGTTATGGTCAGTGACTGTGCAGGTCAGGTGATGTTTGATGTGGTGGAAGAAGGCAGTAATTTAGTTTGTAATTGCTGATGATGGCACTGTAGTGGTAGAGTGTTGGGCAGAGGGATGTATGGTCGAGTGAATGGTTTTGGAAGAAGTGAAAATTTGTATATGAAGATAGTCGAAGAGGAGGAGCAGGTTGAACTGAATTGGCTGGGCTGGTAGATGGTCTCAGGTTGGTTATGTGGTGTGACAGAGTATTGTTGGAGTAGAAAGATAGTGGAGAGGAAGAGATAAGTGGACAGTGAGGAATGAAACAGTGAAACAGTGTACACTACAATGTGCACTTTGATGTAAACAGTGTATTTTTTTTATAGAAATGCCAATGTAATATGAAAATGAGAAGCAATAAACTATTTTTTTTGAAATTGTGTATGTGTTTTTTTAAATGTACAAACACAAGCAAATCAAACACACGAAAATTAAGCAAAAATAATTCGAAGAATAGAAAATCGAAATCGAAACAAATTCCCCGGCAACGGCGCCAAAAATTTGTTCGTCAACGGAAATTCTATCAGTTTAGAAAACCGTCGAACGAATTTAGATTAAAAATAACTGCAAGCGCACGACGTACACTTGTAGTACGTGGCGAATACGGGTCGATCGACATGGAATTGTTAGAGTTTAAAAATCTATTCAATCAAATTAGACCAAATGGAGGAGGAATTGTTAACTAAAAATAAAGCTAAAACTAGAATTAAAATGTGATTTAAAAACAATTAGACTAGAAAACAATTTAGAGGCAAATCCACTCTCATATTTTTGTAAATCAACAAACAAATATTTTATGATCTCTAGCTTTGATATTAAGTGAAATAATTATTGTATTTATCATAAGTATGATTTGTTTATGTTATCAATTAACATAACTCAAACCATCAAACTATAACACAACAATTATACCACTTATAATTCTTATGAAAATGAAGCCAAAGCAAAAGCTATTTTAAGTATGATCTATTCACTATTGTAACTAGTAATATAGATCATCAAATTTCAATTTTACTTTCATTTCAAAATCAAAAATTAATTAGCAAATGATGATGTAAATTGTGTTTATGTTGAATAAGAATAACTCATTTGCATAAGCAACATAAGCTAACAAATCCACTTGTATAAACTTACATCAAATTTACTTTCATGAAGCATAGACAAAGAGATCATAAATCATAGAAATGTTAAAATCACATAATATTTGAGAGCTTCATTACCCCTAAATTGAAGAGGTTTAGCTACTCCTTTGTGTTATCATTTCAAACACATAGAGATTTCAACATTGAAAATGAAGTAAAGTAGAGAACAAACAAGAAAAAGAAGATTAACTACTAGAAGGAAATGTATTAAACTAGTGCATAAATGTAAATCTAAACTATGAACATGAAAAGAAAGAGAACATAAAAATAAACATCAACATAAAAGCAAGGAAAAGCATGTAGAAAAAGGAGAAGAAAGAGGCTTGGAAGCCATTTTTATTTCATATAACATTGAGCTTACAATTTGATCTCTTAATTTCCTAAGTAAAATGAAAGAGTAGAAGATAGTTTCATGTACAGAAGAGGGCAATATATACATGCATAAAACCCTAATTCTATTTTTAGGGGGCTTCCTAAAATGCCCTTTAGGATGTGTGGCCACCAAGTAACCATTAGCCATTAATTAATCCATCATTTGTTGTGCATGAATCTTTAACCTCCACTTAGTTATTCATTAGCTCATAATTGTACATTTAGGTAAGTGGGTGGGGTCCTCCATGATCTTGAACTTGAATTATTTCCTCTTCATTCCTTTTTATTTCATTTGTGTATTCATGTATCTTCATATAAGCCTCTTCCATATGCATCCAAATTCCTATAAAAATTATCAAAAAATGTCCAAGTAAAAATTCTTAAATTGACACAAGCACAAAATGACCATTTTGCCCCTGAATGAAGATGAAAATATGATGGTTTGAAAATAATTGAATTTTGGTTTTAAACATGTTATAATGCCCAAATATGATGTTTATTTAAATAAAAAGAGATAAAATATGGTTGTAAATATATGCACATTTACGTGCACATCACTTTAGGAGGAGATAATTTTAAAGAAAAATGAGGAAATATTTCGAGAGCAAGACATGTTTAACAGTATTGGTTTTATTTTTGTGTTACTAAAATAAGGTGGTTAAATACCAATAATTATTACTAAAATAGGTAAAAATATTTTTAGAAGGAATATTTTATCACCTTAAATCAACCCTATCAATAGATATTTTTAAGTAAAAAGTTTGTTTAACCAGTGAAAAAAGGTTATATAATTTTATGGATAAAAACTATTCACGGATATCTTTTAAAGACAATGTTCAAAGATAATCCATATTTTTTTTAAATTATACTTATAATTTAAATACTGTTTATTCAGGTACTTTATTTAAAGAACAAGTTCCTAATTCTCTTCGTAATTTTAGAAAAGTTGTTTCGCACAATGGTTTAGTGAAAATATCTGCTATTTGATTTTCCATAGCAACAAATTCTAGGGAAATTTTTTCTTTTTCTACATTATCTCTTAGAAAATAAGACGTTGTTATTTGGCCTTTTGGTCTGACTATATCCAGACTGACTGGATAAGTTAGACTGGGCTGTCATCGAGGAAGACAACCCGGAGAGATGATTATTAGGCTTAGAGATCAAGCGTAGGTAATGATATGCAGCGACGATCAACCGAGTCCAAAGGATAGACTCACCAGAATATTCTAAGTATGGAATAATGCCTCCCCTAGGTGGGGGTTCAGTGCCTATCCCTTTCCTTAGGGGATCGGTACATACCCTCAATTAATGTCCCAAACTTGGTAAGATCGATACAGAGTGACAAGGAAGGCCATATGAGGCTACATTCAAAGTTTCAAGTCATTTGGAGTTCACATGCTCAAGTTATGGGTAAATTACTTCACCTATCAAAAGAGATTGGTATAAAAGGGATCGTTCATATTCAGCTTTCATTACATATTGCAACAATGATCGGTCAATAACTCAAAATCTACAGATGCTATCAACATGAAACTTGGAGTATAAGCTAATTAGGATGTGTGGAACACCCCATAGGGATCACACTGCATTTGGAGCAAGTTGGAGGGATCGATACCTATCCCTCTAAAGGGATCGGCATAAATCAGAATTCAAGCAACACTACTTCACGAAAAATGCGATATCTCACAAATCGTACGTCGAAATTGCACGAAATTTAGGAGCAAGTAGCTAACATCATGGGGCATCCCTCACAGGGATCGCAGCCCATTTGGATGCATTTACAGGGATCGGTACTGATCCCTACTATGGGCCTCGATGGGCCTGCAAAATTTTGGGTCGCCTCATCTTGGCCTCCTGAACCTTCTGCCAAAATTTCGGTCCGATCCGTGCACACCTTCCCCTATAAATACAGCAGGCATGACATCAGAAAAGGGATCCTGCTTTCTCTGCCGAGGTTCAGCCATTTTTATTCTTCACTTTTGTACTAATGGATTCCAGCCGATCCAAACACTCTTGTAATCATAATCAAGTGGAATATCAATAAAAACATGAAGTGGACGCAGGGCAAGATTGCTGAACCACTATAAAAATTCTGTGTGTTCATTTATAATTTCTGCTATGTTTTAATTTCATTCTTCATTTAATCTCTACTAGATTCTATTGGGTATTGATGCCTATTTTTGGCATCAACAAACGTATATCATTTGTTTTGTTCTGAAATACATGATTTTTAGAGAGATTGATTGCACTCGTATTATTACAATATATAAGAGATTTCTGAATAAATTTCCC
The DNA here is from genome assembly GCA_030737815.1 of Allium fistulosum. Lineage (NCBI taxonomy): Eukaryota > Viridiplantae > Streptophyta > Magnoliopsida > Asparagales > Amaryllidaceae > Allium > Allium fistulosum. Next base: position 77,852,262 of record CM060903.1, read on the forward strand.
ATAGTCACAAAGTTTTTGTTGTATATATATAACTTAAGCATAAGCCAAAGCGGTTGAGATATACTCGGCCTCACATGTCGATAATGAAACACAATTTTGTTTCTTACTAAACCACGAGACCAAAGATTGAGCAATAAAGTGATAAATTCCACTCGTACTCTTTCAATCCGTCTTGCAACCTCCAAAATTGGCACCACTGTATGAAACCAATTCAAATAGGCTACCTTTCTGATAAAAGAGTTTGTAATATTTGGTGTTGGTTAAGTATTTCAAAATTCGTTTTACGGTTTGATGATGCGATTCCTTTGGTCGTGCTTGAAATCGAGCACACAAACAAACACTTATCATAATATCGAGTCTATTAGTTGTTAAATAAAGTAAGGAGCCTATTATAGTTTCATATAGTTTTTGATTAAAAACCTTACCATTCTCATCTTTGTTTAAATCTAAACTAGCACTCATTTGAGTCGGTTTACTGGAAGTTTTATCCATTCTAAAACATTTTAATAATTCTCTACAATATTTTTCTTGACAAATAAAAATTCCATTTTCTAATTGTTTAATTTGTAATCCCAAAAGGAAATTTAATTCTCTTATATGAGACATTTCAAATTCATTTTTCATAATAGATGCAAAATTTTTACATAAATTTTCATTTGTAGATCCAAAAATTATATTGTTAACGTAAATTTGGACGATTAAAATATCATCATTTTTCTTTTTGATAAATAACGTAGAATCAGTTTTACCAATTTGAAAACTAGAGTTTAATAGATGACTTTTGAATGTATCATATCAAGCATGGGGTGCTTGTTTAAGACCATAAAGCGCCTTTTAAGTTTGAAAACATGATTTGGAAATTTTTCGTTAACAAATAGAGGTGGTTGTTCTACATAAACATTTTCTTTAATAAAACCGTTTAAGAAAGCCTTTTGACAACCATTTGATATAATTTAAAATTATGATGACATGCAAAAGCAAGTAATATCAAATTGCTTCTAATCATGCTACAGGAGCAAATGTTTATTCGTAGTCTATTCCCTCCTCTTGATTATACCCTTGAGCAATTAATCTAGCTTTATTTCGAAATATATTACCATTTTTATTGGCTTTATTTTTAAATACCCATTTTGTTCCAATAACGGATTGATCATCCGGTCTTGGTAAAAGTTCCCAAATGTTATTTCTTTCAAATTGATTAAGTTCTTCTTGCATTGCTACTATCCAAAAATCATCTATAGCGGCTTCCTTGTAGATTTTAGGTTGTATATTTGAGATAAAAGCTACATGACCCATTTGATTTAACCGACTTCTAGTTAAGACTCTAATATTTACAACTCCAATTATATTATCTATAGGGTGATCCTTTAAGATTCGAGGAGGAGATCTTAAGTTAATATTTTCATTGTTATTATTTTCAAAACCATTTTCATTATTAGTGTTAATATTTAAAGAATTATTTTCTAAAACACATTGTTGTTTCATTTTTAAAATTTCTTCATTTCATTTTTATTTTTGAAATCTTCATCAAAAGAGACATGTAAACTTTCTTCAATTGTAATAGTTCGTTTATTAAATATTCTACAGGCTTTGCTTCAATCCGAATAACCAATAAAAATCCCTTCGTCGGTTTTCGGATAAAAATTGCCTAATAGATCTTTAGTATTTAAAATGAAGCATTTTGAACCAAAATTTGAAAATATGAAACTTTCGATTTCTTTTCATAAAACATTTCATAAGAAGTGTTTTTAGTCAATGGCCTTAAAGAAACACGATTAAGTACATAACAAGTGGTAGTAATGGCTTCGACCCAAAAATTCTTTGGTAAATTACTACTACTTAGTAATGTTCATGCACATTCTTGTAAGGTACGATTCTTCCTTTTAGCTACACCATTTTATTGCGGTGTTTGTGGAAATGAGAAATTGTGATTAATACCCTTCTTATTACAAAAATCTTCAAAGAATTCATTTTCAAATTCTCCTCCAAGATCACTTCTAATACTTTAAATTTTAAAATCTCTTAAATTTTGAATTCTTTTAGCAAATATTTTAAACATTTCAAAGTATCACTTTTGTCTTTCAAAAATAAAGTTAATTAAATCTAAAATAATCATCAATAATCACAAAAACATATTTATTATGATTTATTGATCTTAGACCAAATAAGTCTAGGGGGAATTAATTTAAAGGACAAAAATTTGTATATTTTTTGCCTCAAGGACACAACCTCAATATTTTTACCATAAGGACAAACATTCTTCTAAACTTTATTCATAAGGACAAATATTTTTCAAAATTATTCATAAGGACAACAAAACTGCTACCAAGCTAAAAACTGCTACCGATAACTACAAACTGATACTATCAATGACTAAAAACTGATACCTAAAGAAAGTTGTCCTTCAGGATAAAATATTGAAGGCATGTCCTTGAGGCAAAAACATTGAAAAATTTTGTCCTTGACAATAATTTCCTGATAAGTCTAAATGTAATAGTTTTGGTGGTTGTTTTGTTGATATTTTCCTTTTAGATTTAAAAGAAGTTTTCTTTAATTTTTCTTATTGACAAACGTCATATAAATTATTAATTTTAAAATTTATTTTTGGTAAACCTCTTACTAATTCATTTTTAGCTAGTTTGTGAAGATATTTAAAATTAACGTGACAAAAACGTTTATGCTAAAGCTAATGATTGTTATGATTTGCAACTGGACATATATTGTTAACATGCTTAATATTCATATTAAAACATAGATATTTCATTTTCTTATACGTTCAAAATTTATATTTTTAATCTGATAAAAAATATTGCATTTTTGTTTTTCAAAATTGATTTTAAAACTTCTATCACATAATTGACTTATACTTAAAAATTATGTTTTAAATTTTCTACTAATAACACATTTGTAATCAAAGGAGAGTTAGATATACTAACATTGACGACGTCTCCATTCCAACTATGAGTCCTTTCGAGTTGTCTCCGAATGTCATGGTTCCTCCATCAATGTATGTTATGTTAGTTAACATATTTGCATTGCCCATCATATGCTTGGAGAATCCACTATCGAGTATTTATTTCTTCTTTTTGTTATTAGGTACCTGCAAAAGAATAAGAAATTTTATTGGTACTCACTTCCTACCTTAGCGTCCTATACGTTAGTAGAAGAAGGTAGCCATACCTATAAGGGTTTGGGACCTTTATAAATATAATTCAAAACAGAGTAAACTTCTTTTAGAAATTGTCTAAATGTTTTTGTCAAATTATTTTGTTATTCATTTTAGAAATCCAAATTGTTATATTGTTAGAATTTGAAGTATTTATTTTAGCACTAACTTTAGATTTTCTAAATTTTGGGTACAAAGTGCTATATTTCTTATTGCTATTTTTTAATTTGTTAAGCTTTTTTAAAGCCAAGTAATATTTGTTACTAGATGTCTTTGAAATTTTAATCAAATTTTCTAAGCTTTGTTTTCCTTGGTTAAATTTTGAGCATTATTTGGAATTTGCTCTAATTTTAGTTTTAATTCTAAAACTTCATTTTCTAAAAAATCTAAATTGGATTTTAGTTCACAAACTTCTTTGCCAAGTTTATCATTCTCAATTTTATTTACCTTAACTTCGTCAATTAAAGCGGTATTTTGAGAATAAATTTTCGCATGATTTTTGTGAATTTTCTAATTCTTCTTCTAAAATACATTTTCATCTTTAAGCACACCATTTCCTAATTTAGCTCTATTTATTTTGCCTATATTTTCTTTATTTGATTTTTTCAAATTTCTTATGTTATCATCAAGTCCAATACTAATTTCAAGAATATCATTATATAGGAGAGATCAATTCTCATTAGTGGCCATGAAAAAACGTTTGCTTGTTCTGTGTCACTATCACTTTCACTCTCCAAAGAAGATGAATCCAAGTCATCCCATGTAACTTGAAAAGCTTTTCTTTTCTTCTAGAACTTCTCAAATTTGTTTTTCTTCTTTTCCTTGTTTAACTGTGGGCAACCCCTCTTCATGTGCCCAAATTTGTCACATTCGTAGCACTTGATTGCAGTTGAGTTTCCACAATTTTGTGCTTTCATGAATTTCGTGAATATCTTGAATTTGTTGTAGTTTTCTATGGTGAACACAATCTCATCTTCACCTTAGTCGGAATCTTCATTGTTGCCTTGAAAATCTATTCTCTTCTTCTCTTGATTTTATTCTTTTCTTGCCTGCAAGTTTGCTTCATATGATATCAAATTTCCAATTAATTCTTCAACTTTGAGTTGGGAAAGATCATTTGCTTCTTCAATTGCATGTACTTTTATTTCCCACTCAATTGTTAAAGAATTTAAAATACATGTAACAATTTCAAATTCAGTAAATGTTATTCCTAATGCGATGAGATAATGTTGTATGGTTAAAATATTGCATACATATCTACAATGGATTCATTAGTTTTCATGGTAAATGACTAAAAATGATTTTGAAGAGTAGAAATTTTAGTTTGTTTGACTTTGTTTGTACCTTCATGTGTAATTTGAAGTGTACACCAAATATCATATGTGGTTTTGCAAAGCATGACTCTAGAAATTCATTTTTGTCAAGTGAACAAAGCAAAATATTCATGGCGTTTGCATTGTTGGTTGCCGTGGTTTTTTGAACATCCGACCAAGTATTCATTTCAGTAGTAGGTGCTTCATACTTAGTTTGAGTAGCTTGTCAAACCTCAAGACCATTAGCTTCCACAAAAATTCTCATACATGTAGATGAATATGCATGATTAGATCGATGAAAAGTGGAGGTCGTGCAGTTGATTGGCCCTCTAGAAATATGCTTGCCATATTATTAAATTTTTTCAAAAAACTTTGTTATGGTTATTTAAAGTTCCCGCTCTGATACCAAATGAAAGTGCATAAGGATCTATAGTAATATGGATAAGTTATGTATATAAGTATATATGCAATATCAAGCTATATAATAAAGGAAATAGTAAAGTAAACAAGAAGCAACCACACTAGGATTTTTATACCAGTTCGGACTTTCCTTCCTACGTCCAATCTCGAAGCTCCCCGTTGGATTTTTGACTAACCAAATCATCATTCTTAACCCAAAGGAATATGCGATACAAAACTTTGATGACTTGATAATCTTGTGTTCTATCAACATGAATCTTGACCTGTAATACAAAGCTTCCTATAATCTCCTTTGAGTTGAATTAGTGAAATCACATGAGTTTGTGGAAGTAGATCACCAAAGACTATAGAATAGTTGTTGCTGATGTTGAAAGCGAATTTAGAACTTGAAAGCACTAGAGTTTAGAGAGAAAGTAGAAAATATATCGAAATAAGGAATTAGATAGTTAAACTCTAGTCATAGCCATGTATTTATAAGTGTTAAAAGGTCTCCTTCAAAATTTGCAATTCATCAGAGAAAACCATTGTGAAAAGAGTTGCAACCAATGAGGGAGAAGAGACATGTCTTTAAAAACATAGTTGTTATACAAATTCATACGTTTGACTTTTTAAAGGTATTTCTACAAAGAACCTATAGTACAAAAATTCAAGTCATCAGATGTCTGACTTATGTAGTCAAACGTCTGACTTATGTAGTCAGACATCTAACTTTTTAGAATTAAAGTCCAGAAAAGATTTAGTTCAATATAAGTTAATTTGACAAGTTCTCTTTTAAAACAAATCAACAAAGTTAGGGTAAATACCTAATTTTAAGGCATAAGTGCTCAATATAAGTTAGAAATCTATTGTAGTAACCAAATCTGGATTGGATAAATTATGATATTCTTCTTTTTTTATTATATAGGATTAAACAATATTTTTTTACACAAATGATGTGAGAAAGACAATAAATTTAGTTTAAATATTTGGTTTTATATCTAATTAAGCTTTTTGCACCTCCGCTATTTTCCCGTTTTATCCCTGCTATAACATTTTGCATCTTTACTGCTATGGAACCGCTAAGCGCTTTAACTGCACAGCCAAAAACTATCTTTTATTACTTATTCTAAACACTTTCATTATCCATGGCTTAACCTCCAAAGCTAACGTTAATATTTCTTTTAAAATACAGTTACCATTCGCCATATACCATGAATGAAAATTGGATTTAATTTTAAAATAGTATTACTACCATTAATTTCGTACGAAATTGTATTTAACTTCAACACACTTTAGATTGTCTCACACACAGATATGTGTGTGTGTAACAACCCACCATTTTTGAACCGTAATCATAAAACGAAGTCTGGAAACGATGAGTCGTTATGCGATGCATATTGATATTCAGAGAGAGCTAATTACATGATCAAAAACAAAATATCTAATATTTTCGAAAATCACAACGGAAGAAATAAAATACTGATACCATTTAAAATAAGCACACTTTTAGTTATATACAAATGTCAGTCACATAGTTACATGTCCATATACATAAAATCCAAACCACACCACACTTCATAATTATATATATATAATATTTACATGTTCCTGTCTCCAGATCCACCACTTCGTCGAGCTCCATTAACCTGAATATTATAGTTAAAAGGAAATGGGAGGGGGTCAGACATAAGTCTAATTAAGTGAAGTCCATTTAGTTTATATATACTACAATATCAGTATTATAACATGACTAGTGTCTAATGCGTATCTCAATTCGAATTTGCCCGTTATACGACAGACCGGTGTTACTAAACTACATATACTATATCAAATTCTTTTTTTTGCACATGTCATTCAATACATCTCTTTTCATTATTGATATAATAAAATGAAGTAATCATCAAATCACCAATTTCTAATTTCAAAGTTATTATGCACTAATCAATCTTGATCAAATATAACATGTATACCTACCTAGTGTACATGGTATTCCCAAACTTTACATCTAGTTTATAACCAATTATTCATGTCTAACTAAGTTATTATTTATTTGGAACATATTCAAATATAATACATATACACACCTAGTGTATACATAATCCAATATCAATTAACTTCGTTTATAACACAGACATACACTAAGTATGTATATTACATTCTTTGTCACATTCGTACACGTAGCACATATAACTATGTATTTTAGTATCAAATCCACTTATATCACATACATACACCAAGTATATATTCTTATTATATAACTCATATTGTTCAGTTCAATCATCAACATTTACACAATGTATATAGCTATATATTTCATTATTTACATAACACTATAATATTAGCTTTAGTTCCTCTCAAGTTAAAGAGACTCTAATAGTCGCTATAGAAGTTAAATGAGCCAGCACAAAGTCGCTACACATCACCTAGGAAGGAACCCAAAACTTCAAGTTAGACATCGAATGAATGGTGGCCCAAATGGCCTGAAATCTAACCCCAGAATTTAGTGAAATGGGTCCACCCAAGTTCACGACCGGTGCACCAGTCCACTAGCCATCGGTAGACCAATGACCGACCTGGGATGCCCATTCCCAGCGCTGTTTGTGTCATTTTGTTATAATTCTTTCTGATTTCGTCTTAAATTGAATTTATGGTATTTAACTTGATTAGATAGGTTAATACAATGGTTTATATGTCCCTAATACACCTTACAATAATTAAACTAAGTTAAGTAATCAAAGGAGTTACCTTGTATAATCTTGTGTCAAAACAAAGTATTTACAAATGGTTGTTGTAAACTTCTCAAACTTCTTATTGTATCAATTCTTTTTCATAACCTCTTTTCTAACTGATCATATACCATGTATGAACCAATCTTAGGATCATAATATCATCATCATTAATTGATTTTATCATAATTGATCCATTTATATCATTATATCACTTGCATTTTATTTCCAATTATCATAACTTTATCTTATCATCAAATTCTATATAAACTATTCTCCAATCAGTAATTGTCTAATATTTAATCCCTAATTAGCTCTTAATCATAATTAGAACAACAACATGGCATTATACATTGAATAAATGTCATCCACTCACATCGATTTGCCTTAAAATACCTTGATTTCACTGCTGTTTGGATACAGAGATCTCAAATTCATAATAGCCTTCAATTCTCATTTCAGTTAACGGAGAATTTTGCCATGATTCTAATGCACTTCATTTCGCCAGATTTCGTTAAGAATTGACAATTTTGTGTTGATTTGAATAGAGGAGGAAGAAGACGAATTCAGTTTTAGAAAAATGAGAAATGAAATGTATTTTCAGTTATATGTTCTTTTAAGATAGGATCTGGAGTGAAATCCGAAATGGTATCTGGTTTTCTATATCAAATTTCAACCCTAACCTAACTAATTCCAGCGTGGCCCGCTGCCCGTGCACGGTTTCTACTTGCTTCATTAAATTAACAATATCCTACTCATGTAGCATCCGATTTCGACAAATGAATACTCCATTTTGATCGAAAAATGAGATATACGCAATGCTTTGACTCATATTAGCTAATTCATCCATTTGTAAAATTTACCGTATTGCCCTTCTATTGAAATTTACCAAAATACTCTCTAATTAAATCTAAAATTTATTTATTATTATATAAGTTTTATATAAAATTTCAAGGTATTACAGTGTGTGTATGTGTGTAAAATCATGTAAAAACTGGAACTATCGCAAGTATAAAGGAGTTATCGCATATCTTAATGGATGAGCTATCACATGTCTCAATGGATGAGCCATCACAAGTATAAAGGAGCCATCACATATCATAATGGATGAGCTATTGCAAATCTTAATGGATGAGCTATCACACATCACAATGAATGAGCTACCACATGTTTCAATGAAAGTGCTATTGCATACCTAAAAATGCTCCCAAAACTACCTTAATGATCCATGTGTCAGCCTTTTATTGGTCTATCAATGCCATGTCAGCATGAAAAAGTGAAAAACGTGTGTCATCTCAATAGTGTGCCACATCAATAACTAGCTAGGAGAATATCATCTATCTAATGTTGGTATTTGTCATGTGTAAAAGATCAAACGATGTAATTTTCCCCTATACCTCCCACTTCAGAAGGTGGAAATTCAATATTCTCTTCTTCCCCATTTATACTCAAAGCATAAACAAAGAACTTGATTTTTGACTTTAACAGTCGTTTAAGTCAAATTCAAATTAGGAATTTGTGACAAAAGACTTGCATATTTGACTATTTGCATATTTGCATACTTTCCGAGGACCTGTCTCTCTTGCCCAAATATCACAAAACTACCTTGACATAATCATATAAGTTAGGCCAATTTTAAGCTTAACATTTTGGTGTTTTCACTGAGAATTAAAACTTAGAGAAAAAATAAGAACACCCTCACCTCTTCTTTTGAACTCAATAACATGCTTTCAACCACATAATGGTCCTAAGAAACCAATGAAGTCCTACATTCCCAAATAACTCGTTGTATAACAAATTCATTCAGGAGCAAGATTAAGCCTTTCCATAATAGTGAAGAACAAATAATAAACCTACAATGACCCAGAATTTTATCGCTTTGATTGAGAATATTTAACTAATTTTAAATATTTAAATAATTGATTTTATAAGCCTAAATAACTCATTATTTCTATTTAATAATGATAGTAAACTTGTTTTGAAATTCTACTTACAAAATTAAACGGTTCAGATAAAAACTAAAAATGTGATCGAAATTCGGATTTTCGATATTTTATCGAACGAAAGTTGTCGCAATGTTGTTGCACCCTTGCACACACATTTATAACACATTTGTACACATATAATAAGTGGTTCAAAAGTTTACAGATAATCAGCTAAAAGTTAGTATAATTAAAGAATTTATAAGAACTTTAGAAAGTTAATTAAGCAATGTGACTATTCTTTTTGTTTATGTAAAGTATGAAGACTTTTGTGCATAGATTTAAATGCCTTTGTGCCATCATCAAGAAGTCATGTAGAGGCATGTGCTTGCATTAGAAAGGAGGAAAGGTGCATGGGAAGGGTAGTAGTTTGAAAAAAATAAGGGTGTAGCATGCATTAAGGAGGGGCAAAGAGGTCATTTTGGCAAAGGGTAAGTGATGTAATTTGGAAACTTTTCATATTTATAAAAGTGCACCTCCACTTCACAAATTCATTTTACATCTTAACTTTCTTTTACTCCTTCTTTTCCATTTTATCCATTCTTTTCTTTAAACAAAACCACATAAAAACTCCTCATTTTGAACCAAAATTTCTTCATTTACCCTAGAATAACCTCACACACCCCCACCATCCCAAGCTTTGAAGCCAAGCACCCCATTATTTCTATGTGCATGAGCTTTGGGGAGATCCTAGAGCCTAGGTCGAGCCAAGCAAGGTGAAAGGAAGGATCTTGTGTTGTTTTAAAGTGAGATTTCTCATTTTGGATACCACTTTAAAATAGTTTTATAACTTGACATAATATTGTAAAGTATAAATTATTGTTTGTGTTATTTATACTTGTGTATATTGCTTATTTGGATTTGATTCCCACTTGAAAGCAGATGGCATAAGTAACCATTGTTTGCAATGGACTAAAGCAAAAGGAAGTTGGAGTGTTCTGTAGTGAATAGGTCACTGAGGAAGCACTTCAAATAATAGAAATTTTGTAGGGGGATCCTAAAGGATTCCTTGCCTTGTAATTTTTATTTACATACATTCTTGTTTATGTAAATGTTTGTTTGTAGGGAAAGTGAATGTTGCTTAGATATTGTCGACCTTCTTGTTGTTGGTTTTTGCGACATTGAAATCATATGCTCTCTTTTAAGTGGTTTACTACATTGTTTTCTAAAAGTGTTTTGAAGTGGTTTTTGAACTTGATTTTTGTTTTCAAACCCTTTTACAAAGGTATTAAAGTGACTTAAATTTTATAAAGAAATGTGGTTTAAAAGTTTGATTTACAAAACAAAGTTTTAAAAGTTACGGTCCATATAGTGATAGTCGCTATGGATGCACTTTGGAAATCTATGATTTTAGTAAAGTAAAAGAGTTATCTACTTTAGATAGTTCATAAATTCTTTTCTAATGTGTTTCATAGAAGTAGTATAAGTATTTAAAATGGAGATTGAAGATTTAAGTATAAGTTTAAGAATTTATTTGAGTTATTTATACAAGGGGTTTAAATGTTATAAAGGAAGCTCCTTTGTTTCAAAAGTCAAGTTTTGTTTAAAAGCGACCATCTTTAAGGGGATGTTGTAAATACAAGTTTCAAGCTATGTTTTAAAGAGTTTTAAAAGTAATTTTAAAAGAGGAAGCATGGATTACAACATTATTGTTGTAATAGATGTTTTCAAGAAAAGGAAAGAGATCAGGGACTATACCATTTTTGTTATAGTAAATGGTTTCGGGAAAATGGAGAGAAAGTTTGATTTATAACACTTTGTTATTATTAAATAAGTTGTTTACATTATATAAAGAAAGGATCTTGTCTTTTAAAATCAAGCTTTGGTTTAATTAAACAATTTTCAAAAATGTTTCCAATAACTAGTTTGAAATCAAAGACTAGAAATAAGTTTACAGAGTTGGTTTTCCGCTTGTTTTATAAAGACTTTGTTTTATGCAATGGCTTTCTTTGTCATTGCCATTAAGTAACATAAAACAAATATGATAAGTAGTGCTAAAGTGTTGACACGTTTATGGGAAGTATGCCATCTTATATTTAACACTAAAACACGATGAGTAGACTTTCCTCTATTTGTGAGATCTAGAATTAAAATGCTTTAACTAAGGCAAGGCCAGGTGCAACCAATGGCTAAACTTAGCTAGCTTCATTTCTGGGCCAGGGATAGAGAAGTCGAAATGTCTGAAGTGTGACAAGTATAAGATGGTTAAAATCTATAAATAGGTCATGATTAATTAAGTATATGGAAGGTACTTCATCTTATACTTGGCACTAAATTTTGAGGTATGGAAGTCTGTTTCTATCCATGAGAATTAAGAATGTCCTCGAGGTAAGGTTAGTATTCCAACTTGTCCGACTTCATTGTTAATCGAGGGATAGTATGGGGTTGAAATTGAAAAGTGGTGATAAGTATACGATGTCCGATTTTCCATATGCAAACTATATACTTACACCAGATAGTGGTTTATTCACTACCGATAACTTGACCTATTTTAACTTAGGAAGTATATCAAAGCTTCGTGATTTCATACTAACCGAGATTCCCTTGGGAGAACTCATTCCGGTGAAATGCCTATCGCTTTAAGGGCGGATATTCGAGATCCCCTTGGGATTCTTATATTGTCTGCTTACTTCTGAAAGAACCGAGATTGAGTCGACTGAAAACTATCGATTGTTGGTTCAGAGAGACCAGGATATTATAAATATGAATTATTCGAAAACCACTTCGAACTGGCATAAACGTTCGAATTGGAGACATCTTGAAGATGATGGATCGAAGATGGAGTTCTTTGAAGTGCAAGGGCTACTTGCTACTAATCTTGAGAGTTATTCCAAAAAGGATGTAGTAGAAGTAGTGCCTTCAGTTTACTCATATCCCAACAACTTGTATGGATGAATGCTGACATTGCATTGTTGCTTGGACGACAGTGTTAAAATTCCAAGTGGGATTTGCTAAAAAGGTGAAATGTAGCCTTAAGCCTTGCACTTGGTAATGGTTAAATAGAGGATATGCGGTAGGACTATGTGGTTCGCTACTGTTAGGCTACGGTCATCATTCGATCTAGATTGTTATTTATAGATTTATGTATGCTAGGGGTCTAATAAATTATAAGCTGTAACCGAGGTGATGACATATTTGATACTATCCAGGAAGGGGTATGTCAGTTCTGTGTTGGTGGGGGTCTATGTGAGGCTCTCGCTACATTTTCTCTAGAGGTGTACTGTGACATGCGGTGCCTCATTAGCCTTGTCATTGATGGAATACATTTTTCAACACATGCCTTACAGACTTAGTTGTATACACAATATGTTGGAATGTGAGATGCAAGCATTTCAACTATGTTATATATTTATTTTAAACCCTAGACATTATTATATTATCACAAGCTTTTCTAATAAAAATGGTTTGATTATTGTAAGGTAAAATCCCATCCGTGTTTATGTGCTGTGTGGTCTTATGAGATACCTTTATTTTTGAAGGGTTTTATAAATATAAAAATCCATATGATTTGAGTTTCTCTTGCTGGTTTGCCAGACTGATCCGGATGTTATTTTCTTATAATGCTCGAGTCAGACCCGAGTACTTTTCCAGATTTAGCGATGGACACTTGGAGCTTTAGGAGACGTGCTGGATGCCTCCATGACCTGACATATTATATTTTCGGCTATATTTATTGTTTTGTATATATCAGCATTTGTAAGGACATGCTGTTATACCTACCTAGACCGATGATAGGTTAATTTACTCCCATTATTGTATGTATATCAAAATTTTCTTTTGTAAAGACTCGTTGTATATTATATATATTACTCGTCACGATGTAAGATTCTATTCTTTCTTTTCTTTTCTTTTCTTTCCTTAATAATCTGTTTTTCGGCACTTTGAGGCTCAGTTTGGTATATTAGTACCGACTTTTGAGGGTCGAAAAGGCGAGTCGTTACAGAGTGATATTAGAGCTCAAGTTGAGCAAAGACCTAGGCCTTGGTGGGGTAAACTCATTGAAGATAGGGTTAGTAACACCCTAGAATGAGTTAAGTGTATTATATATGAGAGCGTGTAGTTCTTAATGTTATAAAAAAATGGTTTATATTGTGTTGAAACGAGTAAATGAAATAATTTTACCTAGGATTATATTTTATATATAAAAGAATAATTTTCAAAAATCGGTATAGTTTTTATTGATATGTTTGTTTGTTTGGAATGATAGTATCTAATTATTATCATTTATTGTTTGATTAGTCATGCTTGTCCAATTTAGGAGCATTGGTTATTGTTTGTTGATTGTCATGCTCAGCTAATTTAAGAGCATTTATTGGGTGGATTTAGATTAAATACGAACACCTTGTTAGTTCAGTTTCACGATTTGACTATAAGGCATTCGTTAATGATGTAGGTTTAACAAGTTTACTTTGTTAAAAGGGTTATTATAATAAATAAAGTTTTATATAAATGTAATTTTTATATAAATCAGGTTTACAAAGCCTATTTTGTAAATAAGGTGGATTTTTGAGAATTTAAATCCCAGTGTCTTTGGAAAAGGTTTCAAATGATTTTTGGAAACAAGAATAATAATATTACTTGAAAGTATTTATAAGTGTGATCATTTTGAAGAAGAATTTTAAGTAAGGTACATTTTCTTTGGATAGTTCGGGAATGAATCTTGATTAGTTTTGTGGTGATCTGAATCATCTTTTAAGCGACAATCAAATGTTTGCTTAGGCGAACGTTGTAGTGCATTTAGTAAGTTATTCCCTTTGTCATTGTATAATCAAAATGAGTTCAAATCTGAACGAACCCAAAGCAAGTTGGTAATAGATATTTTTGTTAAAAACTATTTTATATGGAAATATATACAGTATTGTTTTAAAATTAGATTCGGAAAAGAAGAAGTATTTTTACATTAGCTAGTTCGAGTGGCTCGAAAATGACTAAAAATGGGCAAGAGATGTGTTCTGATGGTAAGCATTTCTCTTAGTATTACTTTTCTTTGTAAGGGGATGTGTGATAATACTTCGTAGGATCCAGTTCCTTAGTATCGTTTTAGTGTTACTCGGTCTATATGAATATTTTCTATGGATTAAAATATATGGTATCATTTCAAAAAGGGTTTTGAAATAGAAACTGGGTATTTGATTCTTAAGTTTCCTTAAAGAAAATAGATTAAAAATAAAAATGTATTTTGATAAAAGAGTGTGTTGATAAACGAAATTTTTATTATGGGTTATATCACTCTTGGTTAAAGAAGAAATAATTTAACACAAGATGAGTTAAATTTAATAAGAAGGTTTTAATAAACTTTGTTTTACTAAAATCGTGTCTTTTGTTTTAACATCTAAGTTGTAAAACCTATTTGATGTTAATGGGCCGACTAATAAACATATTTACCTTAGAGTTGTTTAAGGAAAAGTAAACTCTAAGACTTAGTTTGGATACCAGCACTCTACACTTCTTAGCTACTTACCAGACCGGATGGGTAAAGAGGTCGAAGAGGTCGACTCAGTTTTAAGACCCAAATTTATGTTGGGCCTAAATTCGAATTTAGGGAAAAAGAAAAGATAAAATATCAAATCAGATAGTCATATATACTTTCAGGATATAGTAGGGTATTATACAAATTTAAAACTTAAGTTATGTTTTTATGAATTGTTTCATAAATAATTTTTGGATGTAAAAATAATTGGAGTAGTATAATTATTAAGTTATCCTAAAGGGATAAAACCGTAAGTTGGACTTCGATCATTTTATTTGCATGACCTTTCTTGATCCAGAGTTCGGGCACATGATTTCTAGTTGTTATACACCAGTCTGAACTAGGCATTTTCACTCAATTTCTCGACGACGAGTACTTGAAATGGATTCTTTAGATGATGTGAGTGTTTTCTATCATAGTTTAAAACCGTGTAAGGAAAACATAAGTATCAGATTAAGGGATCGGGTCAGGATTCCATAATGGAAAAGATAAGTGAACTATACTAGTTTGGATGAGAGATTTATATATCCGAACAAGCGATCGGATATTGTGTACGGATGATTCATACACATCATACAGGTTTAAGTATATTTGCCTTTAATGTTTTATGTTTATTATAAGTTAGGTAGATGACTCTTCGATTTGTCATGAGGTAGTGTGAATAATCGATTGAGTAATAACCTATGGCTGTTGAGCATGAGATATGTGTATCGACCCTGAAATTCGAACACTTCATCTTCGAATATCGAAACGTTTTGAAATATAATTAAGTGTTATAAATATGATTTTATAACCTTGTTAGGAATTATAAATAATCAATGATAAGAAACTTACTTTTGAAATTTGTTTACAAAAATTTATTCTTCAAAGAAAAATCGATAATGTGACCGAAAATCAGTTTATCGGTAAACAATATTTCGATCGATATAAGTTGTTCGAACTCTTGTGCACTTGTCTAATGATCAAAGACAAATTAGAAAATAATTAACATACACACACCTCTTCATAAATCTTGGAATGTTCTAGAAGCTTCTAAAGGATAAGAGATATTATTATGAGAGGAGTAAAATGGTAATTAACCATGAAGGAGAAGTGATGGGAGGTGAAGATTCAATGGCATGGTGGAAGGGGGTGAATGCAAGCTTAAAGAGCACCATTCTTATGCCTACACAAGAAGAGGAATACCATAGAATTAGAATCACAAATTCACAAAGCTTAAGTGAGAAAAATCAATGGCTTCTTCATCTTCTTCATCTCTTATGTTCTAAAAAAAATTGTTGCAAATCAACTCCAAATCACTTCAAACTTTGCCACAAGCCGTAGTACAATATTAGAATACCTTCCACTATGCCAAAACCTGAAGAAGAAAAGCCATGCCCTCCCCTCATGCAATGGCAGTGAGCAAAGGAGGCATTATAGCCTAAGAACAAGTGAAAGTAAGGAGAAAGGAGAATGAGGAAGGTGATTTCAAGGTTGGGCTTGGACTTTGTTAGCTTGGATCTTGGTTGTTGTTTAGGTTAAAGGTGAGTTAACGCCTCACTTTGAATGAAAATATAATACATACGTATGTTGTGTTGATTGTATATATGTTGTTTGAATTATTGTTAACTTATTTAAAACATTGGTTTGGATTCTTACTTTAAAAGTAAGTGACATATGGGATCCATGTATATGGACTTGTATGATATATGACTAGGCCTTGATAAAGCACATAGGTTATTGATAGTGTAACGACCCGTATTTTTAGCTATTTTAAATTATTAAATTTAATGTAACTATTGAATAAAAATGGTTAAAAATAGAAATTTAATGATTTTGAATGTAAGTTATTGGATATGAACTTGAGTAAAATTTTAAAATAGTTAATTTCAAAGATTTTGCGATAACAAGTATTGAAATAAATTCTACGTATTGACCATGTTTAAAATCAATATTGAAATTGAATAACAGGAATTAAATGACTGTAAAATGGAAATAGTTGTTCTATAATTTGAATTCGTTTTGAAAATTAAATCTTATGGTTCATTAACTTATATTTCAAAAGATAGTGATTTATTGAATAATCAAAATTATTTAAATTCAATATTGGAAATTATTTGAATAATTGCATTCTAAATTTAATATGATTGAAAATGATGTTGAAAGTTGATTTAATTTTTATTTAAACAACAATAAAGATTGCAAATAGTTAAAAATTGGATTTAAAAGTGAATAATTAGAAATTGGGAATTTTATATTATAATCGAGACATTAGAAATAGCAATCCGGGACACAGTCTCGGATTTCGATGAAACTAGTTCCATTAGATCTGTAATAGTTTTTTATTATTGGATTTCAAATTTCGTAGCGTTTGGAGTTATCGTTTGGTCGTACGGAATATAAACGCGTTGAATTTAATATTGAAAATTTAATATTTTAATTCGATTCAAAAAGCTATCTTCCACATACGATCGAATTAGGCCCCGAAACCTATTCCATTTTGTTTGGAATAGGGGTAAAACATTATAAATGCCAGGCGGCACGCTTCGTTTGGAGTTCGTTCGGAAAATATGTGAAAAGTGAGAATAATATTAAAATAATATATATTGCACGTGTATATATATATATATATATATATATATATACGTCCAACAGTAAACGCTTGCCTTTTATTACAGCCGCACCTCCACATATCTCCAATGGCCAAAAATTGATCTTCTTCTTCCCCAAATTTCTCCCAATCCGTAAACAATCATAAAAAACTCTCAACTAGAATATCGTAGAGCTCGTCGAGCACAACATATCCAACGGCTACGATCGAATTTAGAGCTATGGATTGGCGGCAATCCCTGTTCAAACGCACGTCATTCGTGCATGCTTTTCTAGGCGTGGGAAGAGCCAAGCTCAGCCAGGTCATGGGCGGTGGTGGCTATCGCGTTGGCGCATGCATCGAAACTCTCCGATCGATCTCCGGCGCGTGGTAGGTGGAGCAGTGAGCTATTGAACGAGGCGAGCTTTGGGTTCGTTCATTCCTGTAGGCGCGTGAGAAGAAGAACGAAGCGGCCTTGATTGCAGATGGCAATCGAATGGTCCAGATCTTGTTTCGTAAAAATAAAATAAAAAATTGTGAATTTAATTATATAATAAAATCGTCAATCTTATAAATATCATAACTATTTCATATGAGGTCGGAATTGGATGAAACAAGCGGCGTTGGAATCGTGGCGACGGACACTGCATCATGGAGCTAATTTGGAGTCATTTTGAGCTAGTTAAAATTTTAGGTTAAATCGAACGTCGTTCGATTTGATTTGAAATTGAAACTCAAGGTGAGTGTTTTATAACGCTCACAAGTACTATAATATTTTTATGACAGTTAAATTTGAAATTTTGAAGTGATATGAATTTATTGGTCGTTGTTTGATAAATTTAATTGTCATTGAATTAACCGTTACAAATTAAAATTGACAATTAAATTTGAAATTGAGATTGAATTGCCAGTAAATTACCCAATATTAATAACTATGAAACAGTTGTGAATTATATTGTCTGTTTGTATGATTGATTGTGATGGATACAAATTGGTTGATATTTGAATGTTTGGATGTTTATTTGTTTATATATATATCCTGTTATCACCCTGTATATTATTTGCAGTGTATAAAACTGTAAATTGAATTATTTCGAATAAATTAAGAAATAGGTTGAAATGATATATACCTATGACATTGTGATTTGGATTGAAATGATATAGATCCATCACTGAAATTAAATTGAAATAACTGATCACTTGGCCATAGGATAGAAAATTATATATGGACATTGGATTGGTTAGATTAAATGGTTTTAAAATCTTTGATTTGAAATTATTTAAATGGTTTTGATTTAAAAGAAATAAAAATCAAATTTATAGAAATCGAATTATTCACGAATTCGAGTTTGAAATGTTGAAATAAAATTTTGGTTAAAATAAATTGTTAAATAATTGAAGTTGAGATTTTGAAGTTGAAATCGGAATATGATTGAATTTCATAAATTGATTTGTTTTTAAAAGATTGAACTTTTATTCAAACGTTGAATATTACTAAGTAAAAGTGATATAAAACGATATTTGGGCTCAGAATTGAATTATATTTAAAAATTGGATTTTGAATTGAATATTGAAGTTAAATTTAATTTAAGTGATTTAAATCGATATTTTGAAAATCGAACTTGAATTTATATAAATCGAATTGGTTTAAAAATTTGAGAATTGAATTGAAATTAATTTTAATTGGAATTGAGGTCGAAATTGAATTAATTTGGAATCGAAATTGGATTTGATTTGAACATAAACTGGAATCGAAGTTAATTCGAAATGAAATCAGAATTGAATCATTATAAATGGAGATGGAAAATTAATTGATTTGAATTGGGAAGTGGGAATTGAATCGGTTTGACTTTGAAACTAATTTCAAATGAATTATTTATGTATAAACTATTTTAAATCTATATTCTTTAAATATTCAAATTATTTGGATTTTCCAAACTATTTTGGCTATATAAACCATTTTAATACTTAAACTATTTTGTATTAAGCTATTTTAATCATTTACACTATTTTAAACTACTCAAACTATTTTCTATTAAACTATTTTAACTATTTTAAACAATTTAAATTTTCAAACTATTTTTCTAAAATTCAAACTGATTAAGGTGGGAATTATTATATTTAAATCATGGATTTAAATACGAATTGGGTTAAATGAAGTTATAACACAAATTGAAATTCGAAACAATTTTGGAATTGAAATCGAGATATTAAGGAAAAAATGATGTTGAACTGAAATAGTATATTTTGAGTAAATATGATGATTTCGAAATGGATTTGATTTCGAAGCGAATATGATATTTTGATATCAAGTATGAACTTTTTTTTCGAAATGTAAAAGAACCAACCGTTGTGTAAAACGACATTTGGTTGTTAAAGAGACCGGAGCCGGATATGGGCATACTCTCTACCGATACCAGAACCACTTTAACAACTGTGTACATAGAGGAGACTCTTGAACGAAGTGGTTGGATTTGGCGTCGTTTGCTAGATTTGAAGAAAGAGAACGATGATGGATTAGTTTGGCACTGTGCTAATTTGAAATGACTAAAACAGGTGTCGTACCGGCCAAGTGGGTTAGCTACCCCGAGCGGACGCACTTCTTCGTATTACCATCATTTACATTGTGATTGATTTGTGCGCACCCTCTGATTTTATGGGAGTGTTGGACGCGGTGGGCGATCATGGCTATGATGCATTACCACCAGTCGGAAAGGGTAAACTGGTGTATCCTACCTTGGGCATTGCCTCACGTGCCTTATCATACTTTTATCCCTATACGAGACCCATACGATTTTGGTTTAGTGTTGTCGTATCATGGCACATCCCTGACTACCGACGTTCTACTGGTGGTGTCAAATGCAAACTGTACGACAGTGCTTAAAAACGCGTTAAGGGGGATTAATGTAAAGCCTTAACGCTAAGAAAAATATTTATTTTACTGACTAGACATTATATATGTAGCGTATTCTACTACATATAAATATTTTGACGGATCCTTAAGAGATGGAAAATCCCGTAACATCTCTTGAGTTATTGCATGCACGTTATACACTGAATAGGAGATGTGAAAACCCATAAACATCTCTAACGCCGTTACACTCATGTTATATGCGATATCGATTTGACTTACATAAGGATATTTTAGTCCTGACTCGAGTGTTTTGTCTTTTCATTACACTCGGGTAAGTCCTGAGTTTTTCAGCTTATTGAAGACTTATTCTGGAGGGTGAAGACGAAGATTTGGTATACTATTACTACTATTATTACTCCAGCATCATGTTGTTCTGCTGCATTATATTTTGTTATGTTGTATATGTATAACTTTGATAAAGGTTGTATAGATTATAATCAAATACATAATAGAAACAACTTCATGAACTGTTTATTTGATTATTATATTTTATCGTTCCGCTACAAGATTCTGCGTTTGTTTTCTTCTTCTGTTCTAATTCTTCTTAATTAACGCCATTAACAATCCACCCTTTGAATGGTTTGAGTTGACATGTGTGGTTTATTGTCGATTTTAAACTGTTCGAAAAGGTGGGTCGTTACAGATGGATTTTGGTTTAGATCGGACTCGGATTTGAAAGTGCACTTATAATAATAATCGCTATAGATGTAGTTGCGAATTGCCTTGTTTTTGGCGATTTCGATGGAACATTATAGAGAGATCCTTAGGGGTTTCTCACCATATTTATAATGTCTTATATATATGTTTGTTGCTATTAAAAGTTTGAATAGTAAAAAGTTAAGTAACATCTCGAAAAGTGGTCAAAACTTTACTTGTGCAAAATTGCTCAGTTTAGCCTTGATTTTGGACTTTAAATGGTTTGAAAGATATTTAGATTTAAGTATTTTATTTCATTCTTTTGTAAGTGTTTACTAACTCATATTAGAGTATTTATAAAGTGGTTCGAGACTTTTATGAATTTTTAAGAATTAGTTGTGAATTTTTAATGAAGAGATATTTTGTGGAAAACATGTCATTTTCAAGTTTTTAAGGAAAATTGTAAAGTTTTATTTTCAAATAATATCTTGGATAAATATTTTAAAGCCTATTATAAATATTTTCAATTATTATTAAAGTATGTACAAATGTTTTCAAAAAGGGTTAGAATTGCTAAATGTCCAAATGGTTAATTGATTAATTACTTTGTTGAAAAGTAATTAACTATGCTTAGCACTAAAAGCGACAAAGTAGGACTTATCTATTTGTGAGAGTTAAGATTGATGTCGAGTAGGGACGGAGCAATAGAGCTCTAACCTACCGAGTTTCCCTCTTGATCAAGGAATAGTAAGTTAGAAAATGTTGGAAATTTAATCGTGTCAATTTTTTGCTGTTTATGGAAATCATTAATAATATACTTAATATTAAAAGCCGATGAGGCAGACTTATCTATTTATGAGATTTAAGAATGAAGTGTCTAAACAAGGCTTTGATGCAACCCGTGCTCTAACTTACTTGGATTCACTCTTGAATGAGTTATATTTAAGTTGGAATGTCGGAAACGAGTTAAGCGTACGAATCGTGATTTGTATAAGCAATTATTTTGACTAGATAATCGATTAGTCGATTCTCGAACTTAATCAAATATGACTTAAGAAGTTATCAAAAGGCTTCACAATTTCATACCAACGAGAACCTCCGGGGAGGAGCATTGGTACGAAACATCTCTAGCTTTTTCTTACTTTTAAGAGAATCGAAATTGAGTTAACCGAAAATTCATCGATTGGTGTTGGAGAGTTCGATAAGCAGGAAGAGTGTACTTATATGAGATGACTCAAAACCCATATTCACTTTAAAACCATATACGCGATCTATGTTCTAGAAGCGGTTGTGAAGTGAAATGTTATAAATTTGAACTGTCAATCCTAATGTTAAGTCCAAGGGAGAGGTAATCGTTAACATTTCAAACGATGCTATCGTGTAGGACTGTCTATCTTGAGGAGTATTCCAAAAGAGAGGACATCGTTAGCATTCATCGAAGGATTATTGCAGGGAACCTTGGAGGTTCGAGATCTATTCGAGATGCTCAAATCCATGTAATGATCCATGATCTTTGTGAGATAAAGGAATCCACTTGGGGATTCATGTTTTGTGTGAGTGATGAAGACTCGTGTGAGAGATACCGAACATCGCCTCGACATCAGGAAAATTAAAGAAAATAGAGAAGAGGCATGGCCAGGTAGGTTTAGCAAATCTGGAGGGTATATCAACTCTGTATCTAGAGATGCTTATCAATATGTGGTACCAGGAGTTGATATGGCTCGGACCACACACCGAGGGTGGTCCAGTTATGTTTACCTTAAAGTATATCCTCACTATGCCACAAAGTGAATCAGATAACAGTGATCACACGACATAAGGTAGATGTTCTGTTATCCCACTTTTTCACAAAACACATGGAAAAACCATTTGTTGTCTGAAGAGCCACATAATCTTTCATCTGTTGTCTGAATGGCCCATGAAATCCCTATGTACAAGCTTGTTATTCAGACAACATTTTATATGTCGTTTGATTTAAGTTATCAAAATTTTTATTTTTAGCTCCAACTTTTCCCTCTTAATTATTTCGTGGCCACTGTTTTTTTCTATTTCCAATTTTATTATTTTATTACCCCTTTATTATTTCGTCCCGTTTCCCCCTTTATTATTTCGTTCCCCCTTTTTATTTTTATTCAGGAGAAAATCGCCATCTTCTTCTTGTCGTTAACTTAGGGTTTTATGAAATTGAAGTCGTCTCCTTCTCGTCTTTGTGCAAATTAATGGTTGCGTGCTTCATTCCTTGTCGATTGTTCATCGATTGATTTTGGTATGATTTTTTCCCCTTTTGATTTAAATTGTTCTCGAATTTGATTATCCTGCCAATGATGAATTGGGTTATTTATATAGGAACTAATTTCCTATATTTCCGTATATATGTTGAGATTTCTGCCCCTTTTGATTTTGTATTGATCACGACTTGATTTGCCTTTCGATTTCTGTCCCCATTTGATTTTGTATTGATCTCGACTTGATTTGCCTGTGATGATTTGGGTGTTTATGTAACAATGAACTAAACTTGGCTGAAGTGCACTGGCCGATGATGATTTGGGTTTCTTATGTAGGAATTTATTTCCTAAATATGTGAATATATGATTCGATTTGATTCTTGAATTTTTGATTTTGGTTTCTGTTTGATTTGGTTTTCTGATTCTTGAATTTCTGCTTTGGTTTCCATTTGCTAAGATTATTGCTAGGTTGAACCTTGTTTTTTACTATGCCACCTGACCATGTGCTCTTGACTTCATGTCAAAGTTAGTGGATTGCTATGTTGGACCTTGTTGTCCAAGGCAGTGTTGACTGGAACTGCCTTGTTAAAGGCAGTGCACTTCAACACTTAATATGTCTTGTTGTATATACTTGTTGTATATGTGTCCAGTTTCTCGAGTCTTGTGTTGAATTGTAGGTCCATAACATTGCCTATTGCTGTGAGTCTTGTTGGTCCTTCCTTGTTTTAATTTGTGTGAATGTTTATACTTGTGTTCATGTGTTCATATGTATATACTTGTGTTCATGTGTTCATATGTATATATGTGTAATAAGATTTCAGTTTGAGATATATGGGATTTCAGTGTTGCATATATACATGTATACATGTATATACATATGTGTATATGTGCTGTTACATCTTACTTCATTTCTGTATATGTGAAAAGTCTGTATAATTATACCCTAGTGCTTGTGTATGTATATCTTCACCCTTGTATGTGTGTTATGTTGTTTCAGTTCTCACATATACTTGTATGTACTTGAGCTTGAACAAATTTGAGTATGTACATATATACATGTATTTACATATGTGTATATATGTATATTACTTAAAGCTTGATGTTGGTTGAATCTCTGAACATGTGTTGCATATATACATGTATACATGTATAGACATATGTGTATATATGTATATTAGTGTGCCAATTACATCCCACTTCATTTCTGTTTTGATGGTTCATTTATGATCTGGCATGGTCTTGTGCCTTGAAGTGATTCATTTATGATCTGGTATTATGCCATGAGTCTGGACCATGTGCATTGAACTGTTTATGTGTTCATATGTTATATATATGTATACATGCATATACATACATGTATATACATGTAAAATCCCTTAAACAGATTTTGAATAGCTTTGAGCTGCTTTTGAATTGTTCATGTGTTCATGTATATATGTATATACATATGTGCTTTGAGCTGATTTTGAATTGCTTTGAGCTGCTTTTGAATTGTTCATGGGTTCATATGTTGAATTTTTGATGCATTTTGCTTTGATACTTGAATGGATTTTTCTTCGATTGCTTTCCCTGAACCTAGAATGCATTTTAATACATGTATACATCCTTTTGTATGTATTTTGGTTTATACACATATACATGTATACATTCAAGGTTGATACATATATACATGTATGCATTTTTCTTTGAATGGTTTATACACACACACACACACATACATGTATCAATTTCAGGCCATTCAAGTATCAAAGCAATCAGAGATTTATACATGTATATATGCTTTGGTACCAAAATGTATTTTTCTTTGATTGCTTCCCTGAACCTTGAATGTATACATCCTTGCCTTCCCTGAACCTTGAATGGCCTGAAATTGATACTTGAATAACCTGAACCTTGAATGGTTGTTACTGCTATATGCAGTCTTCTTGCTTGTTACTTCCATGTATACACACACATACATATGTATTATATATGTGTGAAATATTGCCATGTTTCCCTTGTTTTTGTCTGGTTTATACATGTGCACTTCAGCTTTGTTCATGCTGCTCCTATGTGCACTATGCTTAAACTGTTTTGAGATTTCTTGCCTTATATTCATTATTTACTCTTATGTTTGTTGAATTGATGAAACCTTTTTATGATATGTGCACCTGAGTTGAGCCCGAGGAGGCTTGGGCTTAATCTTGTGCACATTTGCACCGTGTTGAGCCTTCGGGCTTGGCCTTTGCAATAGTCCGTGAGATTTAATCGATGTCCGGCCTTGTGATATTCATAGTGATACATTATGCAAATCATAAGTTGTCCGTGCATATATATATTTGTCCGGCCATGTCTAAAACATGAAGAGAAAACAAACCCATAAACTGAGGCAATATTAATATTAATATTCAAATTTAATTTAATTTTTGCAATTTAGGTTTGTTTCCTTTTCCATTTTACCACGTTGTTTATTTGACAGGTATAAGAGATGGCTGGACACAGGCTGGAGCAAGCAAATGAAGATTAATATCAAAAATAAACTCGAGTGAGTGTAAGTGAGTGCTAGTAAAAAAATGTTATATATGAGAGTGTAGAGAAAAGTTGTATAGATGAGAGTGATAGTGAAAGTTGTATTGTATTTGAAAATGTAAGAATAGTGAAAGTTGTATTGTATTTGAAAGTGTAAGTATAGTGAAAGTTGTATTGTATTTGAATTTGATTTGAAATAAAATATTTGTTTAAAAAAATTGCAATTCATATATTTTATTCTTCAAATATATAATAAAATTGTAATTGGTATGCATATCAGTCAATATTAATGTGTTGTCTAATAGAAAATTCCAGTTCATTTTGATGTGTTAGTGCATATCGGATGACGGGGCATATCTCCGGTCTGATGTGTAATGGGACGGCACAAAAATAGACGACAGATAGGTATTCATTCAGACAACAGAGCATATCTATCGTCTGATTTGTTTTTTCTTATAGTGCCTATCTAGAGATATACGATGCGTGAAAAGTAGTTTTTAATCTTTGTCATGGAGTTCGGATGCGGTCAGACTAAGGAGATCTCCATATAAAATCCATTATGCGAACGCACCTTAGCAGTATTGATTGTATACCTATTATTGTTATGGCGTTCACACAACAGCTATTTGATATGATTTATGTGATACACTCTATACATTATTTATCATATCACTATATATTAAACTTAATGATTGGCTGGTTTCTTTGAGGGGAAAGCTGTTATGCGAATCCGTACGATCTCAATGGTTACTATTACTTATTGCATATTTCTTAAATTTTTCATGCTGATTTACTAGACCGATCCAGGAGTTATTTTCTTATAATGCTCGGGTCGGCACCGTGTATGTTTTCAAATTAAGCCACGAACACTTTGGAGCTTATGGAGAAGAGCTGGATGATTATCTTCCGTAGTATTCTGCATTTTTGTATTGTATATATTAGCATTGTAATAGATAGTTATAACTGTCCAGACTGATGATAACACTTAGGTTTTAATAGGTTTGATATTCCTTTATTCAGATTAATCCTTTGTACTGTCCTTTTGATATTATATATTACCGTCATTGTGAGATTATGATATTGTGTTCTCTCTTTCTTGTTCTATTTCCTTTTCTTTTACCCTAACTTTCTATCTTTCTGGCACTTGGGTGCTCGACACACGAATACCGTGGATGTATTAGTGTCGACATACGAGGGTCGAAAAGTTGGGTTGTTATAGTATGCTTAGTAGATTGTTTATTATTCTTGTGTAATGAGAAGGTTGTAAACCTTAACAAACTCTAAATTTGTTTGTTAGTCATTTAACATTTTGGAGAATGTTAAAAATTAGTATGGTTTGTTTATTGTTTGTTTGTGATGGAATTTCGAATCGAAATTCTTTTAGGAGGGGAAGAATGTAACGACTTAGAATTTTATCGCTTTGATTGAGAATATTTAACTAATTTTAAATATTTAAATAATTTTTTTATAAGCCTATGTAACATATTTTTTATTTAATAATGTCAGTAAACTTATTTTGAAATTTTGTTTACAAAATTAAATAGTTCATCGAGAAACTGAAAATGCGACCAAAATTCGTTTTTCGGATTTTTGATTTTGTTATCGAATGGAAGTTCTCACAATGTTGTTGCACTCTTATACACACATTTATAACACATTCTTACACATATATTAAGTGGTTTAATAGTGTAAAATTAATTAGCTAAAAGTAAGCATAATTAAAGAATTTTAAAAAAACTTTAGAATGTTAATTAAGTGATGTAACTTTTGCTTTTTGTTTAAATAAAATAAGAAGACTTTTGTGCATAGATCTAAGTGCTTTTGTTTCGTTGTGAAGAAGCCATGTGGAGGCATGTGCTTGCATTGGAAAAGTGCATGGAAAAAGGAAGGGTAGTTGTTTGAAAAAAAGAAAGGTGTACATGAATCAAGGAGGGGCAAAGAGATAATTTTGGCAATGGATAAGTGATGTAATTTGGCAACTTTTCATGTTTGTAAAAGTGCACATCCACTTTCACAAATTCATTTTACATCTTCACTTTCTTTTACTCCTTCTTTTCCATTTTCTCCATCCTTTTCTAATAAAACCATATCAAAACTCCTCCTTTTCAACCAAAACTCCTTCATTTACCCTAGAACAACCTTGCACAAACCACCACCATCCCAAAGCATGAAGCTATGAAGCCAAGCACCCAATAATTGCCACGTGCGTGAGCTTTGGGGAGGTCCTGGGGCCTAGGTTGAGCCAAGTAAGGTGAAAGAAAGGATCTTGTGTTGTTTCTAGATCGAGGGTGGTCGTAGTAGCCTTTGGTTTGAGTTGGTGCTCGTTTTAAAGTGAGATTTTTCACTTTGGATACCACTTTAAAATAGTTTTATAAATTGACAAAATATTGTAAAGTATAAATTGTTGTTTATGTTATTTATACTTATGTATTTGCTTGTTTGGATTTGATTTCTGCTTGAAAGTAGAAGGACATAAGTAACCATTATTTTGCAGGGGACTAAAGCAAAAGGAAATCTTAGTGTTTTAGAGCAAATAGGTCTCTATGGAAGCACTTCGAAGAATAGAAATTTTGTAAGGGGATCCTAAAGGATTCCTTGCCCTTGTGATTTTTATTTACATATATTCTTGTTCATGTAAATGTTCGTATATGAGAAAAGTGAATCTTGCTTAGATATAGTTGACCTTCTTGTTGTTGGTTTTGCGACATTGAAATCCTGTGCTCTCTTTTAGGTGGTTTACCACATTATTTTCTAAAAGTGCTTTGAAGTGGTTTTCGAACTTGACTTTTGTTTTCAAACCATTTTGCAGAAGTATTAAAGTGGTTTATATTTTAGAAAGAATGGTTTAAAAGATATTTGATTTACATAATAAGATTTTAAAAGTTACGGTCCATATAGCGATAGTCGTTATGGATGCACTTTGGAAATCTATGTTTTAGTAAAGTAAAAGAGTTATCTACTTTAGATAGTTCATAAATTCTTTCTGAATGTGTTTTATAGAAGTAGTATAAGTATTTAAAAAAGAGATTGAAGATTTAAGTATATGTTTCAGAATTTATTTAAGTTATTTATACAAGAGGTTTAAATTTTATAAAGGAATCTCCTTTGTTTTAAAAGTCAAGTTATGCTTAAAAGTGTCCATCTTTAAGGGGATGTTCTAAATACAAGTTTCAAGCTATGTTTTTAAGAGTTTTAAAAGTAATTTTAAAAAAGGAAGGAAGCATGGATTACAACATTATTGTTTTAATAGATGTATTCGAGAAAAGGAAAGGGATTATGGACTATAAGATTTTTGTTATAGTAAATGGTTTTGGGAAATTGGAAAGGAAGTTTAATCTATAACACTTTGTTATTATTAAACAAGATGTTTACATTATATAAGGAAAGGATCTTGTCTTTTGAAATCAAGCTTTGGTTTAAATAAATGATTTTGGAAATTATTTCCATTAACTAATTTGAAATCAAAGGTTAGAAATAAGTTTACGAAGTTGGTTTTCCTATTGTTTTAAAAAGACTTCTTTTTATGCAATGGATTTCTTTTTCAGTGCCATTAAGTAACATAAATCAAATATGATAAGTAGTGTTAAAATGTTGACACGTTTATGGAAAGTAAGTCATCTTATATTTAGCACTAAAATACGATGAGTAGACTTTTCTCTATCTGTAAGATCTAGAATCGGAGTGCTTTAACTAAGGCAACGCCAGGTGAAACCAGTGCCTTGACTTACCTGGCTTCGTTTCTGGGCCAGGGAAAGAGAAATTGAAATGTCAGAAGTGTGATAAGTATAAGAGGGTTAATTTCTACAAATAGGTCATTATTAGTTAAGTATATGGAAGGTACTTCATCTCATACATGACACTACATTTCAAGGTATGGGAGCCTATTTTTACTATGAGAATTAAGAATGTCGTCAAGGCAAGATTAGTACTCTAACTTGTTCGACTTCACTGTTAATCGAGAGATTGTACGGGGTTGAAATCGAAAAGTGTTGATAAGTATATGATGTCTGATTTTCCATATGCAAACTAGATAGTGGATTATCCACTATCGATAACTTTATCTATTTTACTTAGAAAGTATACGAAGCTTCACGATTTCATACGGGTTGAGATTTTCTTGGGAGAACTCATTCCACTGAAACGTCTCTTTAAAAGAGGATATTCGAGATCCCCTTGGGACTCTTAAATCATCCGCTTACTTCTAAAAGAACTGGGATTTAGTTGATAAAAAACTATTGGTTATTGGTTCGAAGAAGATCGGATAAGCATGAATTGTTTGAAAACCACTTCGAATCGGCAGAAGCCTTCAAATTGGAGACATCTTGAAGATGATGGAATTGAAGATGAAGTTCTTTGAAGGCAAGGGCTACTTTTTACTAATCCTGAGGGTAATTCCAAAAAGGATGTAGTAGAAATAGTGCCTTCAGTTTGTTCATATCTTGAACAAATCGTATGGATGAATGCTGGCATTGCATTATTGTCTAGAGGACAGTATTAGCATTCTAAGTGGGATTTGCTAAAAAGGTAAAACGTAGCATCAAACCTTACACCCGGTAATGACTATAACATAGGATATACGGCAGGGCTATGTGGTTCAATACCATTAGGATATGATCATCCCTTGATATAGATTGGTATTTACACATTTATGTATGCTATGGGCCCGGTACGGCTGTAACCTGCAACCAGGGTGATGACATATTTGGTACTATCCAGGAAGGGGTAGGTCAGTTCTGTGTTGGCGGGGGGTCCATGTAAGGCCATCGGTACATTTTCTCTAGAGGTGTACAGTGACAGATGGTACCCTAGTAGCCCTGTCATTGATGGAATCCATTTTTTGATACTTGCCTTACAGACTTAGTTGTATATCCAATATGCTGGAATGTGAGATGCAAGCATTCCAGCTATGTTATATATTTATATTAAACCCAGGACATTATTGTAATATCACAATTTTTTTAATAAAAATGGTTTGGTTATCGTAAGGTAAAAACTCATCCGCCTTTATGTGCAGCATGGTCTTACGAGATACCTTTATTTTGAAAGGTTTTATAAATATAAAAATCCATATGATTTGAGTTTCTCACGTTGTTTTGTTGGACCAATCCGGGTGTTATTTTATTATAATGCTCAGCTCGAACTCGATTAGTTTTCCAGATTCAACGATGGACGCTTAAAGCTTTAGGAGACGAGCTAAATGCCTCCAAGGTCTGACATATTACATTTTCCACTGTATTTCTTGTTTTGTATTTATTGGCAATTATAAGGACATGTTGTTATAGCTGTCCAGGCTGATGATAGCTTAGTTTACTCTTATTGTTGTATGTATATTAAAGTTTCTTTTTGTAAAGATCCATTGTATATTATATATTACTTGTCACAACGTAAGATTCTGTTATGTCTTTTCCTTTTTTTCACTCTAACAATTTGTCTTTTCGACACTTGGAGGATCGGCACGTAATATCATGGATGTATTAGTGTCGACTTTTTAGGGTTGAAAAGGCGGGTCATTACAGAACCTTAGAAATTTAGCCCTCCAAAAAATAGCAGAAAAAGTAGAGTTGTGCAATATGACCCATATAGATGGAGCTTAAACCCATTTCATATTAGGGGAAAACCAGTCTTTGGTTTGGCATTAAACTAGAGGAAAAGGAAAAGCCAATTAAGAGGACCAAGAGAGTTAAAATCATAATAGATAATCCATTTGTCCAAACAAGAATGGTAATTCAATCACAGGCTAAAGGAAATCTTTTTGAGGAAAGTATGATTTACAACATCAATCAATCTTCTCAAGAAAGAAAAGAACATAATGGTATTTTGAAAAGGAAGCAAAGGACAAAGAATGAAGAATTGGCCTTCCAAGAAGATTGAGAATAACCGAAAGAATCATTCATTTAAAGGCCCTAAAATAGAAGTGACTACCTGGACCCGAATATCACAAGAAGAAGCATATATTTCAAGAAGGACTAGGCTAATATATTGGCCCTCAAAGAGGAAGACTAAAGGAAAAAAGGAAAAAAAAGGGGCATATTGCAAATACCATGGACCAAATGGACATGAAGAAAACCATTGTCGAACCTTGATTGGAATGATTGAGAATCATATAAGGCATCGGGAGTTGAAGGAATTCATCAAACATGACTAATTGAGGATCAAAATATTAAAATGAGAAGAGATAGCTTGAATCTAATAGTGATCATGGTTTATAGTAGAAATGATTAAGGTTTCCATATAACTTTGAAATATTTTTTTCAAGAAATTCTATTTCAAAAGAAGTCATTTTCTAAAAAGATCTTACATTTATCAAAATATTCATCAAAATAGCATTAGAAAACTAACATATGGAAGGATCATTCACAAAACAAATTTTGTAAAAACCTTCCTTAGTATTCGATTAAGAACTGTAAAGTGAACAATTTCTCATTCATATAAAAAATTATTCATACCTTCTCTAAGTATAAACGAAGTGGCGATCCCAAGTTTTAGATGCACTTTGCTTGATAAAGCTTCCAACTTGACGATGTCGGTGAAATTTTTTAAGCAAATACTCATCTTACACCCACTGGCATTAACAGCCTTTAACTAAGTTCCAGGCTCCCAGTAAGAGATTTGGTCAAACAAGCCTTTTGTCTTGCTTTCGGGGCTGGCTAAAAGCAATCGTCTAAAAGAACATGGGTGGTAAAACAAGCCTTTGGTCCAGCTTCTGGGCTTGACCAAAGCAAACATCCAAAGAATATAGGTGGCCAAATAAGCCTTTGGTCTTGCATTAGGCCTGGCCAAAACAACCATCCAAAGAATATGAATGACTAAATAAGTCTTTGGAACCGTCTTTGGGTTTTTCCAAAACAACCATCAAAAGAATATGGATGACCAAACAAGCCTTTGGTTCCACTTTTGGGCCTAGCCAAAGAAACCATCAAGAGAACACGAGTGGTCCAACAAACAACCGTTCAGAAAGAAGAAAGTGGTTGCTAGTATGTACAAAGGCTAAAAGGACAACTAATCGTGCACAAGTTAAGAGTTAACTAGAATACACACATTATTCACAAAACACATTCAAATGCATTACTATAAGATTTACATTATGACCATCATCATTACAAGCTATTACATTAATTTACATCTTATAACTCCTAAAAATAATTTACTTAGACTCATAAAAGGGTAGTTTTTATGTCTAAACAAGAACAAAAATTCAGAAATCAACAAAGTTGTGGATGCATAATTGGAGGATGTTGACACACTAGCTCTTTTCCTTTTTTGCAAACATCCAAAGTGCAGGGATTACTTCTACTCTTTAAAACTGCCTCCTTTTATAGAATGTACGGACCACCGATATCCATGGGTTCATTCAAACACCCATAAATGAAAAAGTATTGATATCGTTGATAGACGTAAGTTTATCTCTGACCTAAAAATGAAAAGTCGATCCTTAAGTCGAAGGCAATAATGATTTCAACTACGTAATCTACCAAAGAATCAAGCTGGGAAGCTCTCGAAGGAAAATAGTGCATTAGTCGCATCTGCTGTTTAAGCCTTTTCATTTCTTTTTCCTACGTCTCAAAGGCTGCGAAAGGGTCAGTGATGTGTTGAACCGTAACTAACATGCACTACTTCAATTTTCTCTTTTTCTTACGTGTCGTTTTTAGCGAATCAATGAAATTAATTTGAATGGATAATCCATGTTCAATGGTTTTATTACCCTTAAATTGCGAAATCTCGTGGGATAATTGTATTTGTCATTCTCTAAGTCTTGGACCTTCAAATTAAGTGTATTTTTCACGCTTAAGGGTGGTTTTGATTTGAGAACAAAGATTGGAAAGTTCGTCCATGATTTTTTTGTTCCACTAGTCCTTCAGTCTTTGATTGCATTCAAACATAAACGTTCTACTCAATCTGGCTAACTTCTTAACTTATCTGCTGACATAGGAGGGTGAGAAGGGAGAGACAGTGATGTGGTAGAACAACTAGTACTATGAGTTGAGCAACCACGAGAGGAAACTATTTTCTTAAAAGGAGCTTTCTTGAAAGGAGGAGCATGAGTTGGAGTAGGGAGTCTGATCACTCCTTAAATCAAAATTAGCTCATATAATTGACATTCATTACATGATTTTAGAAAATCAACTTCCAAACCAAATATCGCTGGTTAAGTTGAGTCATTTTCGCATCATAGTTTATTTGATGAGCTATGGGTAAAATAATAATAGACTAAGTTCTGAAAGTAGACGCTCTAGAAAGTCTGTGGATTACCTCTTGAGAAGTTTTCAAAATAGACTTTTTTTGAAGATACTTATTATACCATTTATTTGCTTCAGCATTGTCAGTAGACTAGACATCAAATCAGATGAGGAGTGTGAAAGTGGGTTTCCTATATCTCAAATAAGTTTAAACTGAATGACAGAGAGTTGTTGCAACAAGCAGGGGTTGTCAAATGATAAAATATCACCTGCACCCTAAGATGAATCATAAAGAATAATATCAGAATATACAGCTAATAAAGTTATATAGCAAAAGAAAGAAACTTTATAAACAATGAAATGACAAATAATTCATTGCAAATTATAGAAAACTAAGAGTACATTTAAACTGAAACAAGTGGTCCATCGTTGTTAAAATTAAGACTCAAAAGTGCATTTCTAATCTTTTGATGATATATTGGAGAAATGGAAAACATAGCCGTGAACGAAATCTTAACACTTGAAGTGGCACTGATTGAAGGGAAATTATGGTAATCCCACTTCTTGGAGGGAGTAAGCAAGCGAGAGATGAACTAGTTTAGCCATATAGTAACTTTGCATAATTAGTATTAAAGAAAATGAACTTCTTTACCTCTTAGAAAACTAAAGTCCAAATTTGGAAAATGAGTGTATATACTATATACAATGAAGATCACAAAAATAGTATCTTGCTGGATAATATTATACAATATAATTTTTTCTCTCTAAAAGTCCCTTTTAGCTTAATGTATAGGGGACAAACTAGATCAGATAAAAATTTGGAAACCTCCCGATCAATGATAAATTAGATTTTAAAGTCAACCGACAACCTCTTTAACTAAAAGTAAAATATATCAACTGATCATGAAGTTACAGTTACAAAAATATAAAAAACAACTAGATAGCTCATGCAGATATGATATGACGATCTCCCTACGCCTCTGATGCTCAAATATTGTAGTGTGTTATAGCAGTATTCGACCAATGTAGAGTGGCATCAAGGAAAGTAATAACAATCCAAAACAGAATCTATCTAATATCTCAGTGCATTGGATAAAATATAATAACCACATGGATATAAAATAAGTTAGACAACAATATAACTAAGTGAACCAAATAAAATCAAAGTGCAGTAGGTTCATCACAATTATACAAAGAAAATAAAAATAGAGTTTATATATCAGTATAATAAAACTAGAATATTTGTTTCTAATAATAATAGACATGTATTGAAATTGCTCTATAGCACTACACAACAGAAATAATGATAATAGCTCCAAAATATAGATATAAGAAAGTGCTAACCACTTGCTCATCCTTCGAACTGCATCATGCGATATCTAATGCCAGCTATCTCCATTCTATTCATTTAAGAATACCCAAAATGACAAGAAGGGTAGAAAATAACCTTAGGACACACAACGATCTAGTATGAGCCATTTATAATCTCAAAATAGATAAGTAAAGCGGGAACACAAGTTATGGAGAATCATACCTGACATGTCCCTGCATCCAGTATGTTAGCATATACATAATATATGCTACACTATCATCATATATGTGCACTACACTAAAGTATAGGGTGTCGGGTCCCTAACTCAGCAGTACCTGCATCACATGACATCCATACCAATCCCACAACAATCACAACAAACACAGTAGTCACAACAAACATGGTAGTCATCACTAAGGTCTTACATCACCACTAAGATGCGTTCGAATATATGATATTTCATATGACCATCACTAAGATTTCGCTATCACTAAGGCTTTGCCATCACTAAGGATCATGCTCTAATAAGTGCAATCACTAAGGTACTGCCATCATTAAGGCGAGCTAAACCACCACTAGGATCCAGGGTATACAGTTGAGCATTCTCACATACTCTTGCTCTACGAGCGCATATCACATCTTTGAGTTATCTGTCAATCCCTTCAGCACATGACTCGATAGTAGAATACACTATGTTCCACTATATCGTTTCAAATCAATGAACGTTCCTCCCCAAACCATTACTATTCCCTATAAAACTTCTCACTTGAAGTAGTCTACCCAAATTCATTGCCAATTCATCGAAGTTTGGAATACTCCACAAAGTACCAAGGATTCTCCCTTGTCGAGCTGGAAGTAACACACTAACTTCCCCGCATATAGCCCAAAGTAGAACCCTAATTTCTCCGCATCACCTTTGCATTTTCCACCATAGCTTTTATCGACCGACTTTGTCTCATAACTCAAGATCCCACCTTTGGATTAAAATGTGAATGATCAGGAAAGTCCACTACACCATGCCAAACACCTCTACAAAGTTTGGGATCGATCGCTCACTATCCATGACTAATCGATGGTAATCAATCGTCCCTATACTTAGCCGTTTTTCACTTGATTCAACTCTTTCCAAAGCAACCACCGTTCTTCCTTTGAGTAAACGCATACTTACCCTGAAGGAATTTTAATACTTCCTCGTGTTTGCATAATGCTTGCTCCAAAATCTCCTATTGATAATATTTTGGTCATTTCTCTTCATCTTTTGACTCAAATAAATAATGATCGATCATGAGATCTCCGACCACCCCTTTAGATACCTCTGATTGATCGCACCTCCATACGACCAATTTTGATCCACCTTTGGCGATTGATCGGTGGTAGCCATTAGCCTTGCATTTTTGCTCTAGTGAACCTAAGTCACCTTCGAGTATGCCTAGTGTATACCCCCAAGCCATTTCCAAGAATCAATACTAGGACTGGAAATTAGAATTGAGAACCGCAAACCCGAACCGTACTGGCCCGAAAAGACCTAAACTGAAGTCGTTGGGTCTAGGGTCAGGTCTAGGTGATGAAAAGTACCATAAAGACCCAATCAAACCTGACCCGGAATGACCGACCTGAAAGACCCGACCAAAAATAATTGAAATATAGGCTTTTTTAGTTATTACCTAACCATATCCGAACTGATCTGAACAAAAGCTTAGGTCGATTCGTATGACTACCCGCCCTTCGTAATACCCTGAATCAATGTCAAATAATAACATTTTGCGCCCGAATACCATAAAAAACTTACCAGAGTAAAATTAAAAAAAACAAGGCGTAGCGATAGAATCTCACAGCATAATGATAATTTATAATATACTGAATATACATGAACATAATAGGATAAAATATATCAGATATTGTATTCTGACTTTCTGTATTGATATTTATTTATCAGTTACTTCAATAGATTCCTTGAACAATCGGTAGCCTCAAGTCGGACATACCAAAACTATATATAAATGCTTTAAATTACATATCAATACATATATATATATATATATATATATATATATATAATATACTATGGAATTGTATATTGGATTACCTATCATTGTATATTGTTACATATTAGTCACACTATATTACTTGTGTTGACTCACTGATGACAGAAGAAGAACAGGTTATGGTATGATTCCCTACCTTTGAGTTGGGTTTACTTTACCTGTTTATATGCAGTTCAGATTATCTCTAAGCTATGTTTGTAAGTAGGACTGACTATACCTCGGTAATTTATTATTTATTCAAATATGGTTTTGATATACAACATTTTGAGATAATTCCCCTCGCATTAGGCTTTATGTCTGACCGATGTTTTGTCCTTTTCTATTTATGACGACAACTCTCGGGTACTTGATTGAGTATTTTGGGAGCAAGGTGCTTTTGGGGATATGCTTTTAGGACAGCTGGTGCACTTTGGAGGCAAAGATGACAGTTTGGATTTATACTTGATATTATAGTGGTACATGATAGACATGTTATTTATATATGAGACTTGCTGTAACAAATATTGTATTCTGATTTTATGTACCGATATTTATTTAGCAGTTACTTCCATCAGTACAGTCTCTTATATATTTTATCCTTTTATATTCATGTATACTCAGTATATTATAGATTATAATTTCGCTGTGAGATTCTATCGATATGCCTTGTTTTTTTATTTTACCTGGCTATGTTATCTTTTGTGATATTCGGGAGTCAAACATTGTCATTTGACGTTGTTCAAGGCATTACGAAGGGCGGGCCATCGCAGTTTGGGTCTAGGTTTTAAAATGTATAGTTTGGACCCAACAAAACCCTTATTCAATACAAGTGAACTTTTTCACTTTAACCCTTAAGACCGGTCGGTGCCGACCCATATGGGTTAGGACCGACCGTTATGGCTTCTCCATAATTTTGTCTAAGTCATTCTTCAACATTTTGCATCGATCAACCTTTGATTTTTTGGCTCTAATATGAATGCAAACTCCAAAACTCTATCAATACGATCTCGATTTTTCTAGAGCTGATCCATATCCAAAAATGCACATCGATATGCAATACCTATTCTAGCAAACAGACAGACAAAACAATTAAATGACCACTACATCCATACAATACGAACATTATATCAAAGATAATCTAGTCTATCATACATACAATATGTAAATGTATGGAAATTCATACCAAATCAATATAAAATGACTTAAAAACCTTTAATTTTCTCATAAAAAACTTATACCACTTAAATAGATCATTTTACATGGAAAACTATCCTAAAACATAGTTTTATCATTTAAAAATGCTTAAGGATATTGAGAGATGATAGATCACTCACCCTTGTACCAAAAGTCACAAAAAATGAGGTAGAACTAATGTGGACAATCAAGCATGAATCCTAAGATACCAAATCTCGAAATCCCAAAGTCCCTTTGCTAATCCCCTCTCAATTTCTTGATTAAGCTCTAAATAGTAAGGATTTTGATCGAATTTGGCTATGAAGTTGATTAATGGAGGTTAGGAAAATTTCTTGGAGATATATTTCCTAATCCGTAAGGCCAAAAATCTGGTATAACCACTCTACAAAAAGGCAAAGCATCACATCTTTCATTTGGAAGTGGTTTTACATCCTAATTCAACTTCGAACAAAAGTTACAATCCTTACAAGTTTACAGGGTCAAAATCATTCTTAATTTATTCCAGGGATCAAAAATATCAATACTCAACATATTCCAAAGTTATTGCCTAATCAGACCCAACTTGGTTATGAAAATATTATTTTTATGATTCGTCGATATGTAAAATATGGGTTTTTACGTCCCCATTTAGGAATTTCACCATCAAAATTTCGACCAAACAATATAGATACTAAGCATGCCTAATAATCAAACAAGTATAGCAATCATCAGACTTGTACACATAAGCAAGAAATAAACTTGTGCAAATACCCTAGCATGCAAGGTACTAAACTAGCGAAACAAAAATGTGAAAGCAAAAAAATAAAATGGGACATTACCAAGTAAAGATCTCCAGATACACGGCCCTTATGCTCTCCTTGGTCTTATAAGTACTATCAACCTTACTTTCACTCTACTGAATCTTTATTAGCTTCACCATTTTCCTCCTAAGCCGCTTCGTACTCTGCTCGACTATACGAATAGGCTTTTGAGGCTTTGATGCTTTAGGTTCAACTTCAATATCATCCAGTTGATTCGGTATAACAGTCATGCCTGAGTCATGCATAAATTTTCGAAAATGAGAAACATAGACCACATTCTGCACACCCATCATCTTCGAGGTAAGTCAACCCTATGTTATGGTCCAATTCCTCTTGATTATTAGAAAATGACCTACAAATATCGATGCCAACTTCCCCTTAATATCGAACGAAACTATATTATCACATGGAGATATCTTGACAAATACCATATCATCAACTAAGAACTCAAGATCGGGATGTCTCTTATCAACATAGCTCTTTTGTCTGTCTTGAGCAGCTTTGATATATTACCGAATGATCTAAATTTGTTCCAAAGTCTCTCTTATCACATCTGGCCCAAGAATTAATTTCTCACACTCTTCCCACCAATATAAAGGGCCATTGCATGGTCGACCATACAATGCCTCAAATGCTTCCATACCGATGCTCGATTGATAACTATTATTGTATGCAAACTACCAAATGCAAATGGTCCATCCCATGAGCCCCCAAAGTCAAGTATGTAAGCTCGCAAGAGATCCTCTAAGATACGATTCACTCTGTCGGTCCGACCGTCCATTTATGGATGATAAGCTGTACTAAAATGCATCTCTTTCCCCAATGCCTCTTGTAAGCTTTTCCAAACTCCATTAATGAATGATGGGTCTCGATTGCTTATAATGCTCTTTGATACAATGTGGAATCACACTATCCACTTCACATACAACTCCCCCGACTTTGATGATGTTCTACTCATGAGTGTAAATCAAGCCACTCTTCGTAAATCTATCAGCTATGACCTAAATGCTATCGTACGCTCCTCTACTCCTTGGCAATCCATTAATATTTGTTCCCACTTCCAATGGGGAATCTCTAGTGATTATGAAAAATCACTTGGCTTCTTCTGCTCATCTTTCACTAATTGTAATTCATACACTTCAAAATGAATGTCCTAACATTCTTCTCATCTTTTCTCAATAAAATGTATGCTTCATATCTTGATACGTTTTACTACCTTCATGATGTATAGTCAATCTTAATGATGGCACGAATGTAGTACCTCATTCCTCGACCTATCGTCATCTGGTACAATTCGCCTACCATCCTTACAGAGCCAACCATCATAATAGACTATATACTACTTTATCTCCTCAGACTCTAGTTCTGTCTCAACCTT
Organism: Allium fistulosum; assembly: GCA_030737815.1. Taxonomy (NCBI): domain Eukaryota; kingdom Viridiplantae; phylum Streptophyta; class Magnoliopsida; order Asparagales; family Amaryllidaceae; genus Allium; species Allium fistulosum. Next base: position 77,893,055 of record CM060903.1, read on the forward strand.
AGCAATGTTCTCTGCTAGTCTAGCATCTCATCTTTGGTTGGAACTGATCCGCTCAACCAAAGTTGGTCCGATGATCAAGCTTGGCAACACTTTTTCCTCTAGCTCACATCTAGGTCAAAAATTATTAGGAGCAATATACTATAATTGCGTCCATGCTACAAACATAGCTCCTAAGCTAGCATGTCTTTACTCAATGCATTAGTGATTGCATTTCCCTTACCAAGCATATAGGAAATGTCAATGTCGTAGAAGGTCTAGACCTCTAACCATCTCTGGTGTCGAAGGTTAAGGTCCTTCTATGAGAAAAGGCATTTCAACGATTTTTGGTCAGTGAATAACTCAAATATTTATTCTAGCAAGTAATGCCTCCATCTCTTCGATGCGAACACTAACACTGCTAACTCCGAATCACGAGTCAGGTATTTCTTCTAATGTGGTTTTAGTTATCGACTAGCATAAGCAACATCCTTACCTCTCTACATTCATATCACCTACAATCCGGTACCATAAGCATTTGTGTATGCTATAAAATCCTCATTCTCACTCGAAATGACTAAAACTAATGCACTGGTCAACCTCTCATTCAGACTCATGAAAGTATGCTCACACCTCGCTTCCTAAGTAAAAGCCTTATTCTTCATCATCAAATTGATCAATGGTGCTGCTACTTTGAGAGGTCCTTTATGAATCATCTATAATATCTCGCCAATCCAAGGAAGTTTCTCACATCTGTAGCATTCATAGGTCTATCCCAATCTTGGAGTCCTGCTACCTTGGTGGGATCCACTGTGATACCCAGCTCAGAAAACAACATGATCTAAGAATCGCACTTCCCTCCTCCAGAAGTGACACTTCAAAAACTTCTCTTTCAGCTAGTGCTTTCTCAACACCTCTAGCATAATCCTCAAATGCATCTTGTGTTCCTCTTCCATACATTAATAAAGAAGAATATGATCAACGGACACAAGTATAAACCTATTAAGTTGATCTTTTAAAAAACGGTTCATCGGATCAACGAACTATGCCAATGCATTGGTTGTCACAAATGGAATAACCAACCACTCATAAAATCTCAATGGCATACAAAATTTAGTAATCAGCACACTCTTTCGCCACTCTCGGTTTGTGGAACTCGTAGCCAAATCTAACTAAGAAAACACCTTCACACCATGGAGCTGATTGAACAAGTCATCAAAACATGAGAGTGGGTATATGTTCTTCCTCGTCAACTTGTTCAGCTCATGGTAATCAACACAAAGTCTCAAAGAGCCATCCACCTTAGTGGAGAACACTACATGTGCTCCTCACTTAGATATGCTTCTATGAATGAACTCCCTCCTCAATAGGTCATGCACTTGCACGTCTAGCTCATGTTTCTCTTTGGGTGTCATACATCTCAATAGTGTAACTATTGGCCGAACATCATTCCCTAAATCGGTACAAAACTCAATCTCTTCATGTGACGGTAATCTGGTGACCTCTTCAAATATATTTGGAAACTCATTAGCAATCGGTACTAATGACAACTCATCATGTAGGATCTCGAGCAAATACATAAAACTAACCATAACTACATCCTAACGCATGCAACTTAACTCTAGCCTATGCTCATCACCTATCCATATCATCACCAACAATCTATCGCAATTCACCATGCCTTCGTACCTCTGCAGTTAGTCCATCCCTAATATGATACTCAACATAACAAAACCAGGCACTAAACAATCATAACCAAACACACATCCATGACTCGACAACACAATGTTACAACAAACCATAATCAAAATGGCTGAACCTCCCATAGGGTTCGTCACTAATAGCGGCCTGTCATAAGGTTTCAATCCTAATATATCCATAGGGTCACCAGATATAAAGGAACATGATGCACTAGTATTCAATAAATCACGAATAGGTATACCATAAACAAAAAGCAAACCTTGGATATTAATGTGCTTCCCCTTATCCTTGGTCGATGGAGCACTCGATGAAGTTGAAGTAACATTAAGAGCAAAAGTAGACACGATCTCTTGTCCTTCAGCAACTCGGGACAATCCTTCTTCAAATGACCTCTTTCTTTACAGTTGAAGCAAATAGGCTCCCACTTGTCCTTCTTTTGGCCCTCCTTTCCCTAGAATTGCTTCTTGCCTTTGTTGTTGTTTTGCTTCCCTTTGCCCCTCCCCCCCGGTCACTTGCAGCTTAGGCTCTTCTTTCGGAACAACAATAGCCTTGGATTTAGGATACAAACTCACATGCCATAGAGCCTTCTCAACCAACTTCTCGAAGCTTTCACCGATGTGGCCCACCGGCCGCTCTTCGAGATATTTGTCCAAGCTCGTAATAAACTTCTCGTTTTTCTTTAAGCGAGTGTCAGTGAAAGATATCTCGTGCTTTGAAAACATTTCAAATTCAGCAATACTCTAAAATGGATATGTTGGCCTATTTCAGGTCAGTAAACTTCCTAAATAATAACAACTTCTAAGTAGTCGATATGAATTTCTTTTCGAATCGAGCCTTGAACCATCCTAAGTAAACTGATCCTCGACGGTAGCAATCTTTATGGCATCCTACCAGCCTATGGCTCTTTCTTAAAGTTTCCTAGAGGCCATCACATCCTCTAACTCTATTTCCTCGAAGATGCGTTTACAAGTTTCATGCCAATCTTGCACTTAGACGATCAATTCCATTCGGAGAAATGGTTTTCCCCCAAGACTAGAGTAGTCTTTATCCAACTTTGCAAGGTCACCCTTGGCGCTTGCATTGAAGCACCACCACCACCAATAGCAGGATCACCTCCTGGAGCATTCAATAGAATGTTCCTCATCATAGTATTAAACATTATCTACAAGTTATGGTTAGCTGCTACCCCTGAGCTCACTCGTTCTTTGTTCGTCGACGGAAATTCAATCGGTTTAGAAATCCGTCGAGCGAATTTATAATAAAAATAACCACAAGCGCATGGCGTACTATCGTAGTAGGTAGCGAGTACGGGTCGATCCACAGGGAATTGTTAGATTTTAAGTTCATACTCAATCAAATTATACCTAAGTCGAGAGATTAAGCTAGAAAATGAGAAAACTAACAAACTAGCAAAAGAAAATAGATAAAAATATGAGAGTGTAGAGGCAATTTAGAGGTAATTTTCACTCTCTAGATCATAGAAATCAACACAACATGAAATTATGATCTCTCTTTTTTGGACATTAGTTAGTTTAATTGATGTGCTTATCATAACCATGACTTATTTTTGCTATTAATTAGCTCAACATAAGCCATCAAACTACAACACACCCCTTAAACCACTTACTAACTCATATGAAAAATGACAACAAAGTTGAAAACAAAATCTATTTTAAGTATGGCCTATTAACTATGAATTAGAAATATAGACCATCAAATTTTAGTTTCAACATTTACTTCATTACCATCATCATATGTAGATGAAGAGGTAATTATTATTTGTGATTGTTTAAGCATAGCCTATTTGGTGTCAACAACATAGGCTATCAAATTCAACATGAAACAATAAATCACATCAACATTCATTTTTCCATAAAGCACCAAAAGAGAGCATAGATTACCAAATTATGTTGAATCTACATACTAGAGAGCTTCATTACCCCTAAATTGTAGGGATTAGTGACGCAGCGGATATTACTAAACAATGTAGATCGATGAACGTAGCAATCGGTGGATTGAGAAATACCGAAATGCCCGAATTCGTTGATCCGAAGATACTGAATTCTAGCTATCTCTGACACGTTGATCGTGCACGATACCGTGAAGAGAGATCTACAATTCTTCGAGCGTTGATCAAGCGCACTTGATTCCGCGAATTGGCTTCAACGATCGAAGATTCGAGCGCACTCGAATGTCGAAGGTGGAGATAGGAGATACACTCAACTACCGATTTAATTGAAAGCACAAAGCTAACAAAAGAGAATTTTATTCAACAATCAACAAACTTTTACAAATGAGACTCACGGCCTATTTATAGGCGATACAACTCAACACACACAAATTACAACAACACTTAGGTCGTTTCCGACCTATAACCTTCGACCTAAAAAAAACATCACGACTTAAGAAAATATCTCGACCTAAGACGGTCCGACCTAAAAACAATACAACATAAGTACAACACAACTCTTTTACAACACATATATCGGTCACGACCTAAAATATAACTCATGCGACCTAACTTCAATACATCAGCTTCCTTCAGCGACTTAGTATAGGTCGTTAGCGACCTAACACTTCATGCGACTTATCCCATAAGCGGCTTAACGAACTGTAGTAGTGACCGACCCAACATTCTTGCAACCTTACTTAGGTCGTAGGTCTTACGTGACCTAACTTATGTCGTAGGTCGTTTACGCGACCTAACTTAGGTCGAATCAAAACTCTGCGACCTATCATAGATCGAACTTCCATCTCGCGACCTAACTTAGGTCGTATTCTTTTAGCTCGTTCACACTCCTTCACACTGAATCCAGTAACTCGTGTACCATCCTCCTTAGGTCGTGAGCGACCTTCACTAGGTCGTGAACGACCTAAGACTTCAACAACTTTCCACGACTTATTTCCAGGGTCTAGTTCATTAACTCGTGCGTCTCCACTAGGTCGTTGCCGACCTTTCCCAAGTTGCTGAAACGACTTAAGGGTTTCGTTAGGTCGTATGCGACCTAACATTTGAACTTTCCACAAATCTTTATGAGGTCTTGACTCGTTAGCCCCCTCCTTAAGTCGTACTCGACTTACCAGCATCATAGGTCGCACACGACCTATGTCTTCAACTTTCTGGGCTGTATCAATTAGCCTCTCATATTTGTTATCATTTCAACAAATGTAGAAAGCAACGTGAAATAAAAGGAAAGAAAAATGAAAGCAAAGTAAAGGAAGAGCTATTCTACTTGCATGAAAAATAAACTAACTACTAATATAAAAGGTAAAATAGCATGTAAATAAAAGAGAGCACTAATTAACATTGCATAAAAAAGGGAAAAATACATAAGATAAAAATGGCTAAGTAGCCATGGAAAGAGAAAGAGAGCTTTCTTTTATTTTTAATCTAAGCTAAAACTAACTAAGAGGAAGAAAGACTAAAAGAGGAGAGGGTTACATGAAACATAAGGGGTATTTATACAAGTTTAAAACCCTAATTCATTTTTTTGGGAACTACCCAAAATACCCTCTTAGGAAGTGTGGTGGCCAAGTTATCAATAACTTCAAATAATCATCCATTAAGTGTGCATGAAGATTTAATGGCCTTTTAGCATGTGCATTAGCTTCTAAGTGTACATTAAGGTAGGTGGGTAAGTGGGGTCCTCCATGATCATCACTTTGAATTATTTCCATTTTCATTCCTTTGTATTCACTCTTGTGCATGCATATCTTCATGAAGCCACTTGTAAAATTCACTAAAATTCATACAAAACAACATAGAAAATTCCAAGTAAATTTTCACAAATTAATAAATGCACAAAAACGACCGCTTTGCCCCTATATGAAGATGAATATATGACGATTTGAAAATAATTTAAATTTTGGTTTAAACAAGTTAAAATACCCAATATGATCATTTATTTAATTTAAATAGATTAAATATGGTGGTAAAAATATGCACATTTACGTGCACATCAAATACCCCTACACTTATCTTTTTATTCGTCCTCGAATTAAGAAAAACTAAGATAAATCCGTTTTCGTAGGGAGCACGATTGCATTGAGCGTATGCAATAAGCCGTTAAACCTCTGGGTATCCCCAGTAGGACGAGTGTTGTCTCATGAGGGTTTTCAACGGATACTACCCACAAAATCCGAATGCAAAGTGAAAATATTTACAAAATGCAAGATTTATTTACAAAGAGATGAATGCAAGTTTTTGAAATTATATAAAAATGAAGGGTTTACTTTTAAATCGACACAAATAAGCTAAATATAGGTTTTGGTCATTGTCATGAAAATTTAAGTCATTTACTCGTCAAAACATCCAACAAAAATCAAGTTATCATAACAAATAGACTAGTTTAACTCGTTGTTTCGGTCGATAACACAGTGTAACTATGAAATGGATCCTTAATTGATTATCAAAGTTTATCAAAGTGGTATTTTCATTTCTTTTCAATAACAAGTCAAATCAAACAAGGTAAAATAGTGCTTGTATTTCATTTGCTTACTCTCTCTATTTTTTGAAAATTTTATTGATATTTACATATGCCTAACTCAGATAAACCGAGGCCAGATATATTAACCGTGCACTGCTTGCTGACTTATGTGAGGGGAATACAGAGCGTGGCGAGTGAACACACAAGTGTGAACACTTATCGACTGTAGGCGTTATTAATAAAAGAATTTTTTATATATACACACACCTAACTCAGATAAACTGAGGCCAGATATACCGATCATGCACTGCCTTTCGGGCTTACATAAGAAGGGTACAAAGCATGGTGAGTGTACACACAAGTGTGTACACCTATCGACCATAGGTGTTAATAAATATATACAACAAGATTTTTTTTTCTCTTTTTTTTCAATTTTTTTGGAAAGAGAGAGTTTTGCAAAATTATCTTAGCACCATTTAACTTAGAAAACAAAAAAATGTTATATCCTTTACTTCAAATCAACCACTTTTTAAAACAAAGATTTTCAATTAGGATATATTTCATAATTATCACGTATGAACCTTCTTATATACTAGTTAAACTATCGTTATTTGTAATCAAACTTCATATTTATTTTTGTTAAGACAAATAAATTTTCAATTTTTTTAATTTAATTAACCAAAACCATATGTTTATCCTATAGTGTTTCTTTAAAAATAAATCAAAATACTAAAAAAAAGAAAATGTAAATAAACTATGAAAAATGAAATAAGATGAGACCACCCCACACTTGATTTTGACTGTGTCCCCACAGTCAACCCAAGTGGAAGGAGAAAAATAAAACAAAAACAAAAACATGACCTTTATTTAAATGAAAATGAAAAGATGATTATTTACAAGACATCAGAAAATATGATGTTAAAGAGTAAATGAACCGGTCTTCCAAAGACCGATTCATTCGTCTCGTCAAGTGTGTGAGACACAACTTAAGCTCGAAAACCCAAACCGTAAAAGATTTCAAAGTTGAATGTTGATTTGGAAAAACAAATGCCGTTTTATTAAAAGTCGTTCGAGCTGTTTTCTTTCCGATAATTTTCGAGGTTGATAGAATAATTGATAGAAATTCAAGTTTATTATCACCAAATTGAAATTCAAATTTATCGTTGAAAACAACTTCTAATTATTGATTTCAAAATCAAAATGGTGATGTAAATCTTCCCCATTAGAATTTGAAAACTCATTTTCGAAAAATCCCAAGAAATCATGTTCATTAAATTGGTCTTCCTTCGTTGGATTATCAACAACTTCATTCTATGTAACAATTTCAAAATCCAAAGTTGCTATATTCAATTTTTCAAAAAAAGAAAGATTGAATCTTAAATCAAGTTTCTCACCCTCAAAAGAATTAAAATCCAACTCAATTACCGTATTTTCAACAACTTCATCAAGATCGCATTTTCCATTTCAAAAGTTGTTATTTGAAAATCATCGATTTGGGTAAAAGATGGATTATCGTTTGACTCGTCACACATTAGGATTTGGTTTTGTTTCTCACGTAATTTTTTGTATGTTTCAATCAACAAATTCATGTGATCAGCGTAAATTTCGTTCATTTGTTCAACAAACTCCATTTTATAATTCTTTACTTGAGGATTTTCGATTTGGACTTGTTGAGAACAATAATCGTCAATTTCGATAAACGATGGATTATTATTTGATTCTTCACAAGATTGGATTTGATTGTGTTTCTCGTGGAATTTTTTGTACGTTTCACGCAACAAATCTTCATAATCTTTTTTCGTTTGCTCAACTAAATCAAACTCATGAATATTAATTTGAGAATTTTCAATTTGAATTTGTTGAGAACAAAAATTGTCAATCGCATCGTTATTAAAACTATTCTCATTGCCAAAATCATTTGAAAAGCGATTCACATTTCCATTGTGATTTTGAAATTCATTTTGGAGTTCGAAGTTAAATTGGCATGGAGTATAATCAAAATCATTTGAATTTGAAAGTGAATTCAAATTTTGATTATTTTGAAAACTTTGACTTTAATTGTTGCACAGATATGATTTACACAAATCATTAAATTGAATTGTTTGTTCAAGTAAAGATTTAACTTTTTCAATACACCTTTCAAGAGTTGAGGGTTGACCATTATTTTGAAAATCTTATGTTGCAAAATTTGAATAGTTTGTACAATTGTATTTATTAAATTATCCATAAGAACTTTGAGTGAAATTATATGGATTATATTGTTTTCACAACTACCGTAAAATTCATGTGAGCAAAGAAATTCGGATATTTTCAAGAATGTTTTTGGTTTTTTTTTATAAAGGAAAAATATTTACCAATAAAATTTATTTTTCAAAAGGGAAATTGGCTTTTGTTTTCTATCGGTTTAGAAATCCATTGAGCGGATTTATAATAAAAATAACCGCAAGCGCATGGCGTACTATCGTAGTACGTAGCGAGTATGGGTCGATCCACAAGGAAATGTTAGATTTTAAGTTCCTACTCAATCAAATTGTACCAAAGTCGAGAGATCGTTAAGCTAGAAAATGAGAAAACTAACAAACTAGCAAAAGAAAATAGATAAAAATATGAGAGTGTAGAGGCAATTTAGAGGTAATTTCCACTCTCTAGGTCATAGAAATCAACACAACTTGAAATTATAATCTTCCTATTTTGGTCATTAGTTAGTTTAATTGATGTGCTAATCATAAGTATGGCTTATTTGTGCTATTAATTAGCTCAACATAAGCCATCAAACTATAACACACCCCTTAAACCACTTACTAACTCATATGAAAAATGACAACAAAGTTGAAAGAAAAATCTATTTTAAGTATGGCCTATTAACTATGAATTAGAAATATAGACCGTCAAATTTTAATTCAACATTCACTTCATTACCATCATCATATGTAGATAAAGAAGTAATTATTGTTTGTGATTGTTTAAGCATAGCCTATTTGATGTCAACAACATAGGCTATCAAATCCAACATGAAACAATAAATCACATCAAATTCATTTTTCCATAAAGCACAAAAAGAGAGAATAATAGATTACCAAATTATGTTGAATCTACATACTATAGAGCTTCATTACCCCTTAATTGTAGGGATTAACCTCTCATATTTATTATCATTTCAACAAATGTAGAAAGCAACATGAAACAAAAAGAAAGAAAAATGAAAGCAAAGTAAAGGAAGAGCTATTCTACTTGCATGAAAAATAAACTAACTACTAACATGAAAGGTAAAAAAGCATGTAAATAAAAGAGAGCACTAATTAACATTGCATACAAAAAGGAAAAAATACATAAGATAAAAACGGCTAAGTAGCATGAAAAGAGAAAGAGAGCTTTCTTTTATATTTAATCTAAGCTAAAACTAATTAAGAGGAAGAAAGCCTAAAAGAGGAGAGGGTTACATGAAACATAAGGGGTATTTATACAAGTTTAAAACCCTAATTCATTTTTTTGGGAACTACCCAAAATACCCTCTTAGGAAGTGTGGTGGCCAAGTTATCATTAACTTCAAATAATCATCCATTAAGCGTGCATGAAGATTTAATGGCCTTTTAGCATATGCATTAGCTCCTAAGTGTACATTAAGATAGGTGGGTAAGTGGGGTCCTCCATGATCATCACTTTGAATTATTTCCATCTTCATTCCTTTGTATTCACTCTTGGGCATGCATATCTTCATGAAGCCACTTGTAAACTTCACTAAAATTCCTACAAAACAACATAGAAAATTCCAAGTAAATTTTCACAAATTAATAAATGCACAAAAACGACAGTTTTGCCCCTATATGAAGATGAATATATGACGATTTGAAAATAATTTGAATTTTGGTTTAAACAAGTTAAATACCCAATATGATCATTTATTTAATTTAAATAGATTAAATATGGTGGTAAAAATATGCACATTTACGTGCACATCATTCTTCGACCCCAGAGATAGAGTTCCTTGTCGCGTTCCAATTTTACCTGCCCGTTCTTACGATCTATAATAAGAATGTTCATTTTCTCATAAAGCAAAGTTGCATAAGTGGTAGTCGTGCGTCTAATGCGAATTACTACTATATATATACTATATAGTTTTGAAAACAAAAATACACAACAAGTACGCTCTCTTATATATTACTCGATCCATTCTAAGGTGATAGCTTCTTCCTTACCTCTAATGGATCCAAGTATCAAATTTCATTAACCTTTCAACCTAAGCTATAATTCCAAATGTGGCGACCGCCCTGCACTTCCAATACTTAAATGTTATAGCTAATGCACTACAGTAGTATCCGACCGATGTAAAGTGACAATTAAGGTAAATTAATAGCAATTCAAAGTAAAAAAAATGTCGTATATCTTACAACACATAGGATAAATTATAATAACCACATAGATATAAAATAATCGAGACATCAATATAACTAAGTGAACCAAACGAAATCAGAGTGTAGCAGGTTCAGCATAGTTACACGAAGCAAATAACAATAGAGTTTATACATTATAATGATAAACTTAGACTAAATGTCTCTAATAATAATAAAAGAGTGCTGAAATAGCTCCATAGCACCACACAACAGAAATAACGATTGGCTCCGATAAACATAGGTATATTAAAGCACTAGCCACCTTCTCGTTCTCTGCACACCTCCATGCACTATCTTATACCTGTCATATCTAATACTCATTTAAGAGTACTTAAAATGATAAGAAGCATAGCACATAACCTTGGGTCAAACAATAGTCTGGTATGAACAATCAATAATCTCAAAATAGATAAGAAAAGCGGGAACAGAAGGTTGGAGAATCATACCTAACTTATCACTTCATCTGGTAAGTTAGAACTTAACACAATATATGCTACATAATCATCATATAAGTGTACTACACTGAGTACAATAAAGGGTGTAGGGTACCTAATTCAGTAGTACCTACACCACATGACATTTATACTAATCGCATAAGAATCACAACAAACACAGTAGTCAAAGAAAACGTTGTAATCAAAGAAAATACGACAACCATCGCCATGGTCTCACATTACCACTAAGATTCCCTTGGATACATGATAACTCGTACGACCATCTCTAAGATTTTGACATTACTAATTCTTTGTCATCACTAAGGCTCATGCTCGAATAATACCATCACTAAGGTACTTTCATCATTATGCAAGCTAGACAATCACTAAGGTCCAGGGCATACATGTGAGTGATGCAGCAGAAATAACAGAAATGAATACAACGATGAAAGTAGCAATCGGTGGATTGAAATTACCAAACGCCCAAATCCGTTGATCTCAAGGGATACCGGATTCTAGCAATCTTCGACACGTTGATCGCGCACGATACCGTGAGAGAAGATCTACAATTCTTCGAACGTTGATCAAGCGCACTTGATTCCGTGAATTGGCTTCAACAATCGTTGATTTGAGCGCACTCGAATGCCGAAGGTGGAGATAAAAGATAACACTCAACTACCAATTTCAAAGTGGCACAAAGCACACAAACGAAGTTTTATTCAAAATCAACTCCCTTTACAAATGACCCAACATCCCTATTTATAGGGTTACATCACAACACAATACTCGACCTTCATACAGCACAGACGACCACAGACGACCTACGACCTAACATAGGTCATTAACGACCTAACAACATGCGACCTAACCATGTTAACAACCTACGACTCACGACTTATGGAAACATCATCAATGAGTTAACAAATTACAACACACGCGACTTAAAAACATTACAACACAACAAAGTACAGCAGTGCGACTTACGACTTATAGTATTTACAACAGTTACAACATCACAATTAACAACAGGAACGACTTATGACCTAACACTTGAGCGACCTAAAAGATAACACATCTTCAGGTTGAGCTTCGGCTTTGTGAGCACCTACGAGATAACGACTTAGCATCTGGAGCGACCTAACCCTTCAGCGACATAAGAAAATAATACTTCTTCAAAGACTTGCGACCTAAGCTTGGCCGCGACCCAAGAGATCAGCGACCTAAGGAGGCTCACTAAGTTGATCCAACAAGTCATCAAATCTGGGCATAGGAAATCTGTATCTCACTGTAATAATGTTCAGTGCTCGACTATCAGTACACATCCTCCATGTTCCATCCTTCTTCGGTACTAACAAGGCTGGAACTGCACAAGGACTTAAACTTTCCTGTACACGCCCTTGTTCAAGCAACTCTTCCACCTGCCTTCTCAATTCTTCGTGCTCCTTTGGACTCATTCTGTAATGTGGTTTATGTGGTAACACAGCTCCTGGAACAAGATCAATTTGATGTTGAATGTCCCTCAACGGCGGTAACTCCTTTGGCAACTCCTCTGGAAATACGTCTTCAAATTCCTTCAATACTGGGTTTGCTTCTTCAGGAATTTCAACCTCCTCACTACTGTCACGTCCAATCAACAAAAATACTTCAGGCTCCTCTTCTACTTCCTTAACAAACTCCTTCAAAGATAGCAAAGTTTAAGTTCTTCAATCTCCTCCAACTTGCTTTCTTCTTGTTGTCGCTTCTTGGGAACTAAAGTGATTTTTGTGCCTTCGAACATGAAACTATAGCTGTTGATACGTCCATCATGTTGCACAGCTCTATCATAGTGCCATGGTCTCCCCAACAACAAATGGCATACATCCATATCCACAACATCACACCAAATTTCATCTTTGTATTTCTTCCCAATCGAAAAATTAACACAAGCTCTTTGTCCAACCTTCACCTCCCCACCTTTCCTCAACCAAGCTAACTTGTAAGGTTTCGGATGCTTCTCAGTCTTTAATGCCAACTTCTTCACAGCCTCGGTAGAAATGATGTTATCACAACTTCCCACATCGATGACAAACTTGCAAACCCTTCCCAAGATAGTGCACGTTGACTGGAAAATATTACTCCTCAACCAACTTGAATCATCCTCTTGTTTTGGTGTTAAACAAGACCTCCTCATCATTAAATTACAACCCTCATCTCCTGACAACTCTTCCTCCTCCTCAACATGTGGTGAATTAGAACATTCAGCTTCTACATCCTCAACCTCAGCTACCATCACTCGCTTCTTTGGCTTCGGACATTCATTGCTTTTGTGACCAAACTCCTGACAATTAAAGCATTTGATACCACTATTGACCTGGGTCTTAGCAACTTCACTAACAACCGGTTTTGCAACAGCTTTGGAAACATTCGCATTGCTACTAGCCCCTTTCATTTGATTGTTGGAATTTGTAAACACACCACCACTTCTCCTACCTTGCTTCTCCTAAGCTAGAGCTTTTTGATGTGCTTCAGCAACAGATTTGGGATCAAACATATTCACCATATCTTGAATCTGCATTCTCAACCCTCCAACAAATCTAGCGATCAACTGTTCCTCCGTCTCCATAATGTCATTTCGAGCAATCAGTTGATAAAACTCATCAGCATAATCATTAACAGTCTTCGTCCCCTGCCTCAAGTTCTGCAAACGTTGATACATAAGAGATTGATAATTGTAAGGTAAGAAAGTAGCTTTCATCAACTTCTTCATCTTCTCCCATGACTCAATCTTTGACTTTCCCATCCTCTCCCGTGTAAGTTTAGTTTGTTGCCACCATGCCATAGCTCTTCCTTTCAAACGAGTAGCAACCAACTTAACTCTCCGATGCTCGGGAACTTCCTTAAAGTCAAAAGTTTCTTCAACATTAGATAACCAATCCAAAAATTCCTCAGCTTGCATACCACCCTTGAATTCTGGAATTTCAGTTTTCATCCCTGACTCCCATCGTCGATCATCTTCAACATTCCGATATGCATTTCGTACTTGGTCTCGATCTCGATAATGAACACTACATCTATCACCATCTTCATCAAATTCAAATGTATTTCGATAACGATCTCGACCATCCACATCTCTATGATCACGCATATCTCTTCTACTTTGTCTTTCAACGTCACGATATGGCTCATATTCATACTCCCGTGGAGTTCTTCTCTCTTCACTTCTATGCTCATGATGTTCCCTTCTCATTGAAACTGATGATTCTCTTCTATCTCGGTAAGATTGTGGCGACACCCTCCTTGCTTCCATAACCGATGGTGAAACCCTGTTTCCTCCATGGTTCGAGACTGGTGACCTTCTCCTTTGACTTTGATTCATATCTATCATCAATTTCTCCAACTTCCCAATGCCTTCATCAAATTTTTCATTGATACGTTGTTCCATTTGCTCAGCTTCTTCTCTTCTATACAATGCTTCAACATTCTGATGGCGATTAGCTCTTCTCGGCGGCATTGTCGAATCAAACAATCTTTTACAACTCGGCTTGGACTTACAAAAGTGATGCACGACCTTCAACTAGCTCGGATCTACACTTCAACACTTCAACTTTGCTCCAACAGGCTCGGCTTAGCTATGATTGGCTAAGTCTAGCTCTGATACCAAATGATGCAGCGGAAATAACAGAAATGAATACAACTATGAAAGTAGCAATCGGTGGATTGAAATTACCAAACGCCCAAATCCGTTGATCTCAAGAGATACCGGATTCTAGCAATCTTCGACACGTTGATCGCGCACGATACCGTGAGAGAAGATCTACAATTCTTCGAACGTTGATCAAGCGCACTTGATTCCGTGAATTGGCTTCAACAATCGTTGATTCGAGCGCACTCGAATGCCGAAGGTGGAGATAGGAGATAACACTCAACTACCAATTTCAAAGTGGCACAAAGCACACAAACAAAGTTTTATTCAAAATCAACTCCCTTTACAAATGAACCAACATCCCTATTTATAGGGTTACATCACAACACAATACTCGACCTTCATACAACGCAGACGACCTACGACCTAACATAGGTCGTTAACGACCTAACAACCTGCGACTTAACCATGTTAACAACCTATGACTCACGACTTATGGAAACATCATCAACGAGTTAACAAATTACAACACACGCGACTTAAAAACATTACAACACAACAAAGTACAGCAGTGCGACTTACGACTTATAGTATTTACAACAGTTACAACATCACAATTAACAACAGGAACGACTTACGACCTAACACTTGAGCGACCTAAAAGATAACACATCTTCAGGTTGAGCTTCAGCTTTGTGAGCGACCTACGAGATAACGACTTAGCATCTGGAGCGACCTAACCCTTCAGCGACATAAGAAAATAATACTTCTTCAAAGACTTGCGACCTAAGCTTGGCCGCGACCCAAGAGATCAGCGACCTAAGGAGGCTCGCGACCTAAAGAAGCTCGTGCTGCATCACCGAGTTGTTTGAGCGACCTAGGCTTGAACGTGGCATCATTACTCTGAGTAGGTTGTGAGTCGCTAGGTCGTTCGCGACTCAAGGAACCAGAACGACCTAAGGTTTTGGGGCAACTGGACTCGTTATGCGCTGCATTGTTAGGTCGTTCGCGGCCTAGGGGTAACTCGTCATCTTGTCTTGAGCGACTTAAGGAATTGGGGCGACTTGACTCAGGCTGGGCTGCATCATCCTCCCCTGGTTGGGAAAAATTCGTCCTTGAATTTAAAAGTTCTTCCCTATTGGATTGTTCATCTCCATAATAAGGAATAAGATGTTTAACATTAAACACGTCAGAAGTGTACACATCCTCCGGCAGTTTCAACCTATAAGCATTTTCATTGATCCGTTTCACAATCGTTACAGGACCAATCTTTCGAGCTTTAAGTTTATTGTATGCCCCTATTGGAAAACGATCCTTCGTTAGTACAGCATATACTAAATCTCCTTCATTAAATTCAATACTTCTTCGCTTCAGATCCGCAGATCGTTTATACTTCTCATTCGTCTTCTCCAATCGTTCCTGGACGATTCTATGGCATTCTGTCAACCCATCAACGAAATCAGCGGCCTGCTTAACTGTCCCCTTTGGTTGTGGTACTATCGTTAAATCCAGCGGCCCCTTTGGCAAGCTTGAATATACAATCTGAAATGGACTGAAACCCGTACTACGATTGATAGCATGATTATGGGCAAACTACGCTTGACATAACTTCACATCCCAACTCTTCAGATTATCCTTCATAAGACACCACAACAAATTTCCCAGGGATCTGTTAACAACTTCAGTCTGTCCAACCGACTGCGGATGATAAGCACTACTAAAATTCAGCTTTGTTCCCACCATCTTCCTCAAACTCAGCCAAAAATGACTCAGAAATCTGGTATCCCTGTCCGAACCTATAGATTCTGGTAAACCATGCAAGCGATAGATCTCTCTAAAGAACAACTATGCCACATGGACTGCATCTGCCGTCTTCTTACAAGCAACAAAATGTACCATCTTCGAGAAACGGTCCACCACAACATATATAGAGTCATTTCCCCGTTGAGTCCTCGGCAAGCCCAACACGAAATCCATGCTTACATCTACCCACGGTTTTGTAGGAATAGGTAAAGGCATATACAATCCCGCATTTGTAGCTGTCCCTTTCGAAACCTGACAAACATGACATCTATGCACAAACTTTTCAACTTCCCGCTTCATCGAGGGCCAATAGTAAGACCGAGAAATCAACTGCAATGTGCGATCCCGACCAACATGTCCTTCTTCATGCAACTCTTTTACAATTTTCATTCTCAAGCTGCAATCTGGTACGCACAATCGATTTCCCTTGAATAAGAATCCATCTACCAACACAAACTCGTCATTACTCCCATCCTCGACTTTCTCAACAATCTTTGCAAAGTAAGGATCTTCTTCAAACAACTCTGGCAATAGTTCAAATCCTGTCACTTCTACCTTCATCGTCGTCAACAAATGATTCCTCCTGCTCAAGGCATCTGCCACACGGTTCGTAATTCCCGATTTATGCTTCACCACAAATGTAAATTGTTGCAAGTATGCGATCCATGAAGCATGTCTAGCTGCGACTTTATCCTGCCCTTGCAAATTTTTCAAAGCCTCATGATCAGTATATAACATAAACTCCTTGTGAAACAAGTAATGTCTCCAGTGTTTCACGGCTTGCACAATAGCATAAAATTCCACATCATATGTACTATATCTCATCTTGGCTCCCGAAGACTTCTCACTGAAATATGCAATTGGTCGGCCTCTCTGACTTAACACTCCTCCAATTCCAACGTTAGATGCATTAGTATGTAACTCAAACAACAACTGAAAATCCGGTAATACTAGAATTGGTGCTAACGTCAAGAGTTCTTTGATTCGCTCAAAAGCAACCCCTGCTTCCTCCGACCATGAAAACTGCATCCCCTTCATACAATCAGTAATTAGGGCCATCACGCTACTGAAGTATGGAATAAATCTTCGGTAGAATGATGCTAAACCATGAAAACTTCTAACTTTTGTTATCGTCCTGGGTTGTGGCCAATTTCTGATTGCTTCAACTTTATTCTGATCCACATGTATACCTCCTTCTGATATAACATATCCCAAAAATAAAACACTATGCGTCATGAATACGCATTTCTTCATTGCAGCATAAAATTGTTCCTATCGCAGTATCATCAACACTTCTCTCAGATGATGCAAGTGTTCTTCTGTGTTTCCACTGTATATCAGTATATCATCAAAATACACCACCACGAACTTCCTAATAAATGGTCTAAAGATCTGATTCATCACCCGCATAAACGTACTAGGTGCATTCAAAAGAGCAAACGGCATAACCAGCCATTCGTACAACCCCTCCCGTGTCTTGAACGCTGTTTTCCATTCATCCCCTGGTCGAATTCGAATTTGATGATAACCACTCTTCAAATCGATCTTCGAAAAGATAGCAGCTCCACTAAGTTGATCCAACAAGTCATCCAATCTGGGCATAGGAAATCTGTATCTCACCGTAATCTTGTTCATTGCTCGACTATCAGTACACATCCTCCATGTTCCATCCTTCTTCGGTACTAACAAGGTTGGAACTGCACAAGGACTTAAACTTTCCTGTACACGCCCTTGTTCAAGCAACTCTTCCACCTGCCTTCTCAATTCTTCGTGCTCCTTTGGAATCATTCTGTAATGTGGTTTATGTGGTAACACAGCTCCTGCAACAAGATCAATTTGATGTTGAATGTCCCTTAAAGGCGGTAACTCCTTTGGCAACTCCTCTGGAAATATGTCTTCAAATTCCTTCAATAATGGCTTTGCTTCTTCAAGAATTTCAACCTCCTCACTACTGTCACGTCCAATCAACAAAAATACTTCAGGCTCCTCTTCTACTTCCTTAACAAACTCCTTCAAAGATAGCAAAGTTTTAAGTTCTTCAATCTCCTCCAACTTGCTTTCTTCTTGTTGTCGCTTCTTGGGAACTAAAGTGATTTTTGTGCCTTCGAACATGAAACTATAGCTGTTGGTACGTCCATCATGTTGCATAGCTCTATCATAGTTCCATGGTCTCCCCAACAACAAATGGCATACATCCATATCCACAACATCACACCAAATTTCATCTTTGTATTTCTTCCCAATCGAAAAATTAACACAAGCTCTTCGTCCAACCTTCACCTCCCCACCTTTCCTCAACCAAGCTAACTTGTAAGGTTTCAGATGCTTCTCAGTCTTTGATGCCAACTTCTTCACAGCCTCGGTAGAAATGATGTTATCACAACTTCCCGCATCGATGACAAACTTGCAAACCCTTCCCAAGATAGTGCACGTTGATTGGAAAATGTTACTCCTCAACCAACTTGAATCATCCTCTTGTTTTGGTGTTAAACAAGACCTCCTCATCATTAAATTACAACCCTCATCTCCTGACAACTCTTCTTCCTCCTCAACATGTGGTGAATTAGAACATTCAGCTTCTACATTCTCATCCTCAACCTCAGCTACCATCACTCGCTTCTTTGGCTTCGGACATTCATTGCTTTTGTGACCAAACTCCTGACAATTGAAGCATTTGATACCACTATTGACCTTGGTCTTAGCAACTTCACTAACAACCGGTTTTGCAACAGCCTTGGAAACATTCGCATTGCTACTAGCCCCTTTCATTTGATTGTTGGAATTTGTAAACACACCACCACTTCTCCTACTTTGCTTCTCCCAAGCTAGAGCTTTTTGATGTGCTTCAGCAACAGATTTGGGATCAAACATATTCACCATATCTTGAATCTGCATTCTCAACCCTCCAACAAATCTAGCGATCAACTGTTCCTCCGTCTCCATAATGTCATTTCGAGCAATCAGTTGATAAAACTCATCAGCATAATCATTAACAGTCTTCGTCCTCTGCCTCAAGTTCTGCAAACGTTGATACATAAGAGATTGATAATTGTAAGGTAAGAAAGTAGCTTTCATCAATTTCTTCATCTTCTCCCATGACTCAATCTTTGACTTTCCCATCCTCTCCCGTGTAAGTTTAGTTTGTTGCCACCATGCCATAGCTCTTCCTTTCAAACGAGTAGCAACCAACTTAACTCTCCGATGCTCGGGAACTTCCTTAAAGTCAAAAAGTTCTTCAACATTAGATAACCAATCCAAAAATTCCTCAGCTTGCATACCACCCTTGAATTCTGGAATTTCAGTTTTCATCCCTGACTCCCATCGTCGATCATCTTCAACATCCCGATATGCATTTCGTACTTGGTCTCGATAATGAACACTACATCTATCACCATCTTCATCAAATTCAAATGTATTTCGATCACGATCTCGACCATCCACATCTCTATGATCACGCATATCTCTTCTACTTTGTCTTTCAACGTCACGATATGGCTCATATTCATACTCCCATGGAGTTCTTCTCTCTTCACTTCTATGCTCATGATGTTCTCTTCTCGTTGAAACTGATGATTCTCTTCTATCTCGGTAAGATTGTGGCGACACCCTCCTTGCTTCCGTAACCGATGGTGAAACCCTGTTTCCTCCATGGTTCGAGACTGGTGACCTTCTCCTTTGACTTTGATTCATATCTATCATCAATTTCTCCAACTTCCCAATGCCTTCATCAAATTTTTCATTGATACGTTGTTCCATTTGCTCAGCTTCTTCTCTTCTATACAATGCTTCAACATTCTGATGGCGATTAGCTCTTCTCGGCGGCATTGTCGAATCAAACAATCTTTTACAACTCGTCTTGAACTTACAAAAGTGATGCACGGCCTTCAACTAGCTCGGATCTACACTTCAACACTTCAACTTTGCTCCAACAGGCTCGGCTTAGCTATGATTGGCTAAGTCTAGCTCTGATACCAAATGATGCAGCGGAAATAACAGAAATGAATACAACGATGAAAGTAGCAATCGATGGATTGAAATTACCAAACGTCCAAATCCGTTGATCTCAAGAGATACCGGATTCTAGCAATCTTCGACACGTTGATCACGCACGATACCATGAGAGAAGATCTACAATTCTTCGAACGTTGATCAAGCGCACTTGATTCCGTGAATTTGCTTCAACAATCATTGATTCGAGCGCACTCGAATGCCGAAGGTGGAGATAGGAGATAACACTCAACTACCAATTTCAAAGTGGCACAAAGCACACAAACAAAGTTTTATTCAAAATCAACTCCCTTTACAAATGACCCAACATCCCTATTTATAGGGTTACATCACAACACAATACTCGACCTTCATACAGCACAGACGACCTATGACCTAACATAAGTCGTTAACGACCTAACAACATGCGACCTAACCATGTTAACAACCTACGACTCACGACTTATGGAAACATCATCAACGAGTTAACAAATTACAACACACACGACTTAAAAACATTACAACACAACAAAGTACAGCAGTGCGACTTACGACTTATAGTATTTACAACAGTTACAACATCACAATTAACAACAGGAACGACTTACGACCTAACACTTGAGCGACCTAAAAGATAACACATCTTCAGGTTGAGCTTCGGCTTTGTGAGCGACCTACGAGATAACGACTTAGCATCTGGAGCGACCTAACCCTTCAGCGACATAAGAAAATAATACTTCTTCAAAGACTTGTGACCTAAGCTTGGCCGCGACCCAAGAGATCAGCGACCTAAGGAGGCTCACGACCTAAAGAAGCTCGCGTTGCATCACTGAGTTGTTTGAGCGACCTAGGCTTGAACACGGTATCATTACTCTGAGTAGGTTGTGAGTCGCTAGGTCGTTCGCGACTCAAGGAACCAGAACGACCTAAGGTTTTGGGGCAACTGGACTCGTTATGCACTGCATTGTTAGGTCGTTCGCGACCTAGGGGTAACTCGTCATCTTGTCTTGAGCGACTTAAGAAATTGGGGCGACTTGACTGAGGCTGGGCTGCATCAGTGAGCATCCTCACATACCCTTACTCTTCGAGCACGTATCACTTCTTCAAGTTATTCGTTGATCCCTTTGGTACATGACTTGATAGTGAAACACTATGCTCCATTTTATCTCTTCACATCATCAAATGTGCCTCCTCAGACCATCACTAAGCCCTACGAAAACTTCTTAGTTGAAGTAATATACCCAAACAACTTACGTTATCAATTCATCGAATTTTGAAGTGCTCTAGAAAGTCCTTAGGATTCTCCCATGTTAAGCTCGAAGTAACAAACCAACTTTCCCATATATAGCTCGAAGTAGAATCCCAATTCCTCTTTGCCACCTTCGTGCTTTCCACCATAACTTGGACCAATCGGCTTCTCCCTATAACTCAAGATCCCACCATTAGGTTAATTTGGAACGATCATGGTAGTTTATATACCTTGCCAAACATCTTTACAAAGTTTAAGGTCGAATGCTCACTGTTCATAATTGATAGATGATGGTCGATCATCACCTATAACTATCACTTGATTTAATTCATTTTCGAAGCAACTACTAGTCCTCCTTGGAGTAAATGCGTACTTTCCCCAAAGAAGTTCCAAGTCTTCGTGTTTGCATAGTTCTTTCTCAAATATCTCTCATTTATCCTCTTTTGGTTGTATCACTTCATTCCTTGACTCAAATGAATGACGATCAAACATTGGAGCTCCGACCATCCCTCCAAACATCTTTATTCGATCGCACCTCCATATGACCATTTTTGGTCCATATTTGGCGATCAATTGGTGGTAGCCTTTTGCCTCGTGTTTTTGTTCAATTGGATTGAAGTTACCTTCGGGTATGCCTTCATATGCCCCCAAGCCATTTCCAAACTTCAATACAAGTGCAATTTTGCACTTAACTCCTAGGATCGGTTGGTGCCTACCCATATAGGTTGGGATTGACCAATATGACTTCTTTACACTTTTGCCTAAGTCATTCTTCGGCTTTTTACATCGATCGTACTTTGATATTTTAGTTCCAGTCTAAATGCAAACTCTAAATCTCTATCGATACATCCTCGATCTGACTAGAGCCAATCCATATCCAAGAATGCACATTAATGTACAATTACCTATTCTAGGGAAACAAGCACACAAAACAACTAAAAGAATAATACATCTATGCAATACACACATAATATTAGCCAAAATCCAGTCTATCATACATACAACATGTCAATTTATAGACATTAATATCAAATCAATATGGAATGATTTAGAAGCCTTTAAATTCGTTCATAAAACCTTTATAAGATTATCCATTTAAAAATCTTATTTTTAACATAAAAACCCATCCAAAAACATGTTTTTATCATTGCAAAACATCTAAGGATAGTGAGAGACGATAGACTACTTACCTAGTTACCAAAAATCACCAAAAGCAAAGCGAAACTGATGTGGACAACTAAGAATGAATCCCAAGGCACCAAATCTTAAAAATCCCAAAAGTCCCATTGCTAATCTCTATGTCGTTCCCTTTTTAATCGCTTGATTAGGCTCCAAATAGTAAGGATTTTTATGGAGTTTGGTTATGAAGTTGATTAATGGAGGTTAAGGAAAGTTTCTATGATTTAGAATAATGATTAGGCCCATTATGGGATGTCCCCACTGTTGGATTGGGCACAAATCCTGAAATTCATTAATGGGCTTAAGTTAATTACCCACTAATCTACATGCAGACTGTCCAAATGACAAGATTTCCTAAATCATAAGCCAAAAATCTGTTAGCACCACTCTACAGAAAGACGAATCATCACATCTTTCATTTTGAAGTGGTTTCAGACCCTAATTCGTATTCCATTAAAATTTGCAGCCCTTTTAAGTTTTCAAGATCAAAACCATCCACAATTTATTCCAAAAGTCAAAAATGTCAAGACTCAACATTCCCTAAGATTATAGCCTAACCGATCCTGGTTTGGTTTTGAAAACGATATTTTTGCAATCTGTCGATATGTATGATATTTAGAAATGAATTTATTCTTGTTAAATTTGACTTTATCATAGGGAATGAGTCAATATTTAAGGGTACAACTTGGATTCTGGGTAAGTTCTGTTATTTTTTGGATTAGGAATCTTGGCTAATTTTGTTAAGGAATTTCATATGTACTCATCTAGCTAGACCCTCGTAATCATCACCCAAGAAATAAAACTCAGTTGTTGGGAATTTGACGTATACTAAATAAAGGAAATTTATAAGCTTATATCTATCATCAATAAGCATCCAAAATAGAATAGTAAGTTCCTCGTTTCCATGTGAAAATTAGACTGATGGATACGAGACTTTTGGAGAATCGTGGTAAGTTTTTTATTCATAGAATCTTCCAGAAACCTTAGTCATTTCAAGAGTTTCATGTATTTGTCGTTATCCATGTTAAGGTCCTTTCAAAGTCTTTCCCACTAAGTCTTAGGACTTCATTTCTACTTTGATCTAGTAAACTCTCAGAATAGTGCTTATTTTCCTTTATTTTGATAATAAAAATCAAGTTTTTGATAAGATTAGGATGTATGAAAATGAATAGAAAGTAACATTCATTAAGCTGTCTGAGAAGGAGAAGTAGAAGGCCTTGGAGTGAAAGAGGATTTATTTCTTCTTTGAGCAAATGATGAAACAAAATGAGTATCCATGACAAAGTCACTCAAAGTGGTTGTAGGAGACTCACTTTTAGGACCATTCATTGAAGGAGTGTCATCAATATTGGGTTTAGTTCCTTAATGGGAGATTCTGCTTTTCAACCTCATGAGTGTTAGCTCCACCTTAAGGATTGGTGTGTTGACCGCCCAGGTCGTTATCCTTATCTTTCCTTAAAGGTCGCCTTCAACACCATCAACATCACCACCATCATCATCTTCATCATTATTAGTCTCATCATCATTCCTATTCATGTTCGTATCTTTATCATTGTCAGAAGGTTCATGAAAAGTCAAATATTCCTCGAGGTTCACCACTCTTTTTTCCTTAAATTCTGACAGATATATACCCTAATACTTGATCAAGGATGATATCTAACTTCGTCTTATAATCAATGTCGGTGGCCTCTAGTGAAGGGAAGGATAAGTTTCGATATCTGTCCATGTTATTTTTGTAATCTAAGAACAAAACACCCTCTATGCATTGATCCTTTAAAGAAGAAATGATCTTTTGTAAGAATGCAAAGGCTTTATCCTTAGCAGTTTTAAAGGAAGCCTTGCACCTTTTTAAAAGTACATATTTTTTTGGCCAATTCCATTTTAAGGGTGATCAATCAAAGACGGGCTTCGGTGGTGCCCTCCTTTGATAGATTAAGAGCTTCTTAAGTTGACTTTAATTTGTCCTCTAAAACATGATTCTCTTCTTTCTCTATGGCAATAGAGGACAATAAATGAAGGTTTTCCATACAAAAGTTCTTATTAATAGTGTATAAGACGCGATTATAATCTTCAAGAGCTTTACTATTGCTACCAAGGGTAGAATTTAGTTTTTATAAGGAGAAAGTGCAGTTTGCATATTTTGAAATAGACCATTAAAGAAGAAACATATTCTTACCAACCTAAGAACAATTTTTTTTAATCAAGAAACAACCTAAAGAAGGAACATCTACTTATAACATCAAAAATGAAAATTTATCGTAAGGAGTTCTTAAAGGAGGAGAATGAGGAAGTCTTTGAAAAGGACAATAGGATTTCAGTAGCTCCCTGGGAAGAGAATGTATAGGAGTGCAAGATGGTAGACAATGTGCCATCAAAATTAGAGGAGGAAGCATCCGTTACTAAAGAAGAATTAAGTCCTAGCTTCATATGTAAATTAGAAAGCTAACCTTTTAATGGAGTTGACATAATGTTGACATCGAAATTTAGGTAAGAGAATGCAACATTTGAAGCAGTAGTGACCATGGAAGTAGAAGTGTTAGTAGTAAGAAAGGGATTGGGAGCCACAAGTGTATTTATTCACCAAAGGAGGCTCACCCAAGATGTGATGGAAAGTTTGGGTTAAGCCATATTTCTTCAGCTTGTCTTCTGTAAGAAGTCCCAGTCGACTTTTGGCATATTTTGAGGCATTCCCAAATTAACGATCTTCACCATTACCTTGGGATCAGTAGATTTAAAGGAAGGATCTGTAAATGAAATAATAACAAGGTGTTAAAGCTAAAATTAAAAGTAAAAGAAACACATAAGTATATAAGACAAACTCAGGGAAGCAAGGTTCATGAAGTATCGAGAGAGAAGCATTTCATAAAGAAGAATTGTTGGGCCTAGTCCTTTGTTCTGTTAATGGAATCAGAAGTGACTTCACTAATAGATGGGTAGAGGCGAGAGATGGTGCCCTCTGGCTAATTCTTGATTTTCAATAGAGTAGTAATTAAGCATAACGTTGATGCATTCAAGCCATCCATTTCTAGCTCTTTGAATAAGATTTGAAGAGAGATTTGAAGGGGGTAAGCTCGGTCAGAGCAATCGTCAAAAAGTAGAGAATCCCAAAGATAACGTGGTTGAAGGGAAGGTAGCAGGTTTGCCATATCTGAACTGGAGTAAATGCAAAATATCTTTCTGGAGGCTGGTCCATTCTATTTGTAGACTAGGAGCTCTGGTCTTGATACCAATAAACCCAAAAGTGACTGAGGATTGAGTTAATTTTTTCCTACATAGTGATATGAGATTTTCAATTGACATAAACTTTGTCTTTAGAATGATCAGTCCTTAGCTTTCGAAGAGCTAGAAAGGTCCTCTGAGGCATCCTTCTTAGCGTTCCCCATAATTCCTGAGAAAATAAACATAAAAATAATAATTAATAGCAAGGAAACTTTGCCTTAAAGGAAAGTAATCAAGATAAGCTAAACTAGGTTAAAAGAAGATGGCTGTCGCATGTATAGGATGGCTATCGCACTTCTAAAAGTTGATAGCTATCTCAAGTATAATATAGCTATTGCACTTCTAAAAGCATACAGCTATCGCAATTCTAAAAATTGATAGCTATCGTAAATACAATATTGTTATCACACTTCTAAAAGAAGATAGTTATCACAAGAATAAGACAACTATCGCCCTTCTAAAAGAAAATAGTCCTCGCAAGCATAAGATAACTATCACACTTCTAAAAGAAGATAGCTGTCACAAGAATAAGATAGCTATCACACTTCTAGAAGTAGATAACTATTGGAATTATAAGATACCTATCTCCTTTCTAAAAGTAGATAATTATCGCAAGAATAAAATAACTATCACATATCTAAATATGGATAACTATCATAAGTATAAGATAGCTATCGCATGTTTAGAAATGGATAGCTATCGCATATGTAAAATAATTATCTCGAATCTAAAGCCAGTGGTTATCACATGTTGCAAATGGAAATTGCAGTCCAAAATTCAAAATACTATCTGGTTGTGGTAATTGGATCCAAGAATCCACTAACAAATTTATTCATAAATCCATTATATTTTAGGATCAAAATCAGTTTCATTTCAAAAAAATTATTTTAAGAAAACTCAAATTGAGAATGATGAAATAACAACGCTAAGATCAAGAAAATTCAAAATGATTCTCAAGTTCCAAAAATTCATAATAAACAATATTCAAATAAGCAATTACCTTGAGACTGAAAAATATGAAAGCTCAAAAATCCTTGTAGTTTTGAACTTTAAATTTTGTAGATGCTTGTAAAAGTGTATTTTGGAAGAAACTGGGGGAAATTAGGGAGAAAATTATAACCATGGATTTAAAGGTAACAATTTAACAGTTATGATAATAGATTGAAAGAATACTAAGAGTTTGTCTAAAAAAGTACTTAAGTGGGAAAACGAAAAATGAGGACAACTACTAAAATATAACAAATGAAGAAATAAAGGAAAAGAATTTTATTTACACCTAAAGTATAAAAGAAACTTTTCCTTATGGGGGGAGGGGGCAAATGTTATTCCCTAAAATTTTCAAACTTCATAGAAAGAGACATCTCAAGTATAAAAGAGCTATTGCAAGTATAAAGAAGGAACTATCACAAGTACAAAGAAGGTGTTACCACATGTCTCAATGGATGAACTATCACTTACCCTAATAGATTAGCTATTGCATGTCTCAATGGATGACCTATCACATGTCCCAATAAATAAGATGAGCTATCACATGTTTCAATGGATGAGCTATCGCGTGTCTTAATGATAAGCGATAACATATCTGAATGAAAGTGTTATCACATATTGAAAAATGCTTTCAAAACCACCTAATGGTCCACGTGTTAGCCTTTTGTTGGTTTAACTATGCCACATCAGCTTGAAAAGGTTAAAAAATAGTATGTGTCATGTGTCATCTCAACAGTGTGCCACATCAGCTTGAAAAGGTTAAAAAAATAGTATGGGTCATGTGTCATCTCAACAGTGTAACACATCAGCAACTAGCTAGGAGAATCTCAATCATCCAAAGTTAATACTTGTCATGCGTCAAATGTCTAATGATGTAATTATCCTATAAATGGGCATGTGCCCCCCACTTACGAAGGGAAAGCAATCCCTAAGTTCTCTTCTTCCTCATTTTTCATTTATACTTGAAGCATAAAAAAGAACTTGATTTGGTACTTTAATGACCATTTTGGTCAAAGTCAAATTAGGAATTTTTGATAAAGGACTTGCATATTTGATTATTTACATATTAGCATACTTGCCCAAGAGATAGCTCTCTTGCCTAAGTATCACAAGTTTACCTTGACATAAGCATATATGTTAGGCCAATATTAGGATTAACATGATTAACAGAGTTAAGATTGTACCCTTGAGGTAATTATGTAATTTATAACATAATTTAGTTATTGTATAAGAATCTTGTTCGAAATAAAGTATGCTTTTGGTTATGTTTTCTGTTATATGTGTTGTTATATTGCGATATAAGTAATGATATGAATACAATGGACATGTTTAATAAGTAGAAAATCCATCAGAGAAGTATTTAATTAATTGTGATTGCAGATGTGATCGTAACCATAAGTTTTTAATCGAACATTCAAAGTACTTATATAAATTAGTAAGGATGTATCTAGAAAAGGATATTAATACATCCATATAGACTAGTATATGTAATGCTCTCCATATGATGAATAGTGAATTACTCACGACTATTAGGGACCAAAAGGGATTACATACTTGTGGTTGTGTGGAATAATCACAGAACGACTCAGTGAAATTCTTTTATAGGTTAAAGCAACCAAGTCAAAATAGAAGATCTCATGTAACGATGTGCAGTAGTCTTCAGACTTGAGAGTACTATTGATCTTAAGTATCTAAATTGTACTTTTATTATGGTCAATCATATGACATCATGATTATGTTACGACTATAGTTGGGTACATGTCGAACTACTTAAAGTGAAATACTACTCTAAAGAGTATTCATCTCCATCATTATAGATGGTTAGTAACACCGTGATTGGTAGTCAACTTAAAGTTAAAATATTTAGCCTGAGTAAAACAGTTTAATGACAAATGTTATCGGATCGAACCGATGGCTTCAAAGTGGCACTATGCAATTAGCTGCTGATATTATTGAAAAATTTGACCATTGACCAAACTTTAGATATCTTAGTGATACAGCGACGACAAGAAGTAACGTGCATAATTTGTTGTTACAACATGTAGCTTAATAAAATAGAAATCAGATTTCACCTAAATTATCTATGAGAAACTGAACACATACTTGATATTGTACCTAGCAATGTCCATATAGGCTTTGGTATTTAATTTATTTAAATATTGCCGAGGACCGAGTTCACATCAAAGAGTCATTATTAGCTATTTTTCGAGTTCAAGTAGTTTAAATTTATTTATATATGTTATAAATTGAAAAATTTTGATAAATTTTTTATGGCACTCAATTATTTATTAGAGTCTCAAAATTAATTAAAATAATATAGCATTATTATATACTAATTTAACTAATAGGAAAATAATGTGAGGATGAATCTTACCAATTTTTTAGCTCCAAGAACAAGCTCTTACAAGAAGGACAAACTTTTCAACTAAATATAAAAGAAGGAAAAAAATTCGTGAAAAGTACACGTTAATTTCAACGTATAGTAAATAAGCGTTTCACATGAGTTAGAGTCTAGAGGATGGAGGAGGATCGTATTTTGCTTCAATGAAGGCGCGACAAATCCCGACGGCGGCGGCGATGACATAGGTGGATGCGATGGTTGTCGACTAGGGTATTGACGCAGTAAGAACCTAAAATGCTTTGACGATATGGTGGATGCGAGTAAAAATAGAGAAGAGGCGGCAATACTTGTAGTAATGATTTCGAGTTTGGACATGAATGAACGATGTTAATAGAGAAGCAGCAGTAAAGGAAGAAAAAGATAATGTGTAGTAGTGCTACCTTGTAGTGTATTTTTTAAAATAAATCAGTTATATATATAATATATGTTCATAATGCTATTTTACAGTAGCATTTTATGAGGTAGTAATGTATGAATTGTAGTAACATTTTTTAAATTGTAGTAACACTACAACAAAAAGATCCTATTACAACTGCATTTTTACAACGGTCACAAAATGTCAGTTGTAATAGAGGTTTTTTACAACTTTTTTTTTTAAAAAGTTGTAATAAATTTATTTTTAACAACTCTTTAATTTTGCCAGTTGTAATAGATGCCTATTACAACCTTTCCTTCCTGCTAGTTGTAATAGATGTCCATTTTTAACCACTCTTTTTTTTGGCAGTTGTAATAGATGTCTAACAAAACCTATTTTTTGGCCGGTTGTAATAAATGTCAATTTTTAATAACTTTTCTTGTTTGTCAGTTATAATAGATGCCTATTACAATCATTTTCATTTTCCCATTATAATAATTAATTAATAATTATAATTAAATAATAATACTAAATTATTAATGATTAAACAATTAATAATTTTTTAATAATAATTAATAATTACTATTAAATAATAATTAATTTGAAATATGAAATAATTACTATTAATAATTAATATTAATAATTACTATTCAATAATTAATAGTTAACACAATAATTAATAAATAATAATTATTATTAAATAATTCATAACTAATAAATTAGAATTAATTTTTAATAATTAATGATTAAGAGGTAATAATTAATATTAAGAAGTAATTATTAATAACTAAGAAATTAATAATCAATAATTAATTAATTAATAATTAATAATTTGTAAATAATAATTATTATTGAATAATAGTTACTAATATTTAACAATTTTTTTAATAATAAATAATAATTAATTAAAAAATAAGTAAATAATAATAATTAAAACTTAAAAAAATTAATATTAAATAATTATATTTACAATTAATAATTAAAATTAAACACTAAAAATTAATATTAAATAATAATTAAATAAATAGCACTTCAAAAATAAAAATTGAATAGTAATATATAATAATTAATGACTACTATTAAATATAACTTATAATTAATTTGAACTATGAAATAATTCCTATTAATTATTAATTAGTAATTAATATTAATTAATAATTAATAAAATAATAATTAATAATCGATAAATAAATTATAAATATTAATTAATGGTTAATAAATAATAATTACTATTAAATAATAGTAACTAATAATTAATAATATAATTTTATAATAAATAATAATTAATTAAATAATAATCAAATAACAATAATTAAAAGTTATAAATTAATAATTAGTAATCCATCTATATGAAATATACTACTTAATTAACTTAGAAACTCATATAATATTTAAATATAAATTTTCATATAAACATATTTACTAATTAATAATTAAGAAGTAATATTTAATATTTAAGAATTAATTTTTAGTAATTAATATTTACTATTAAATAATTAATAGTTAACAATTACCATTACATAATCGATAATAATAATTAATGTTAAATAATTACTATTAATAATTAACATATAATAGTTAAGAATAAATAATTACTATTAAATTGGTAAGAAGTAATAATTAAGACAGATATTTAATATTTGCATTTTACTAATTAATTTTTAGTAATTAATGATTGATAAGAAACGTGTTTTAAATATAAGTTTTGAATGGAAAAATTCAAGTTGAATAAAATACACACACAAAATGGAACACAAGAGACCTTGGCATTAGATCTACCTCTAATTTCCATCTCTCATGTAAATACAAAGAATCAACAGTCTATATTCGCTGTGTCAAATTTTATGTTTTAATAGTCGCTCTCTTTTTAATGCGTTTACAATTGTTTATAATACTATAATAATTAATTATTATTAATTTATAATTAATAACTAATAATTTATTGTTAATAAGGAAAACCTTGGTTTCAAAGTCTGAAATTCTTGGCTCCAAAGTCCAAAAATTTCCCTCCATTACCAGAAAATTTCCCTCCAACCCTTATCTAACTAAACCCTAGTCCTATCTTGGCATAACACAGTCGCCACAGACCTTTCTTCTTCATATTACTAATTTTAATCATCATACCATAATAATCAAATCCAGGTAACGAGATTTCAAGCACCAATCATCTCAACGCTTCTTCATCTCAACATGAAATCATCCTCATCTATTAAATCATCTAGCGAATCATCCTCATCTAGCAATAATCGACCAAAACGGTGCAACAGTGGGGGGAGGTTGTTTGAGCGGTTACCTTGCTGTCCAACGTCTTGTCCTTTTACAGTAATGGATCTGCTAAAACCAAGAATGAGTTGGTGCCGAAAGGGTTCACTTTTTTGTTGGGGCTGATGCTTGAGTGAGTGGCAGCTGAGCCGATGGGGAGGAGGCCTGCAGGCGGAAGGAGATTGAGAGCCGTTGGTGATCTTCTACAGCTTTTAGTTAAGCCTGCGTTTGACTTTGGGAGAGTTGTGCTTATGGCTATTAATGTTCAATATTTATATTTTCGTATATGTGGTTTCTTTTTCCTTATTTCTATAAATATGACTGTATAACTGCAAAAGAGTGACTTCTTAGATGTATTTAACGTCTGAAACTTGATTGTAGATGCATATTGGAATATAAGAGGTCCTTATATGTGAAGGTAGCAGAGCGATGCCAATCATTGGCATGGGCACAGCCGCATATCCATTTGCTTCAAAAGACACAAACATGCAGTATTAGATGCGATCGAGATTGGCTATCGCCACTTCGATAGTTCATCACTTTACGGGTAAGAAAAGCCGCTTGGAGAAGCCATGATTGAAGCGATAAAAAGAGGATTCATATGGTCAAGGGAAGAGCTTTTTATTACCTCCAAGCTTTGGTGTAACGATCCTTATCCTGACTGTGTCCTGCCTGCCATCCGAAGGAGTCTCGGGTAATTTAACGTTTCTTCATTTTACTATATTTGTTTTCTTAAAGCAAGGATAAAACTTAATTGGTCAGTAATCTACCCATTTATGGCTAAATTGAAACTGATGATATGAATTTTATGTTCTTTGGTAATATCTTCATACGCACTTTGCTCTGATGATCCCTTAACTATGTTCATATTTGGATAACATGAATTAGGCCGTTGACTTATTTTGTGTGGCTCGGTTATAACTGTTCAGAATAAATTAGGTTCTCCTTTTACACTACTTCTTTATATGCCCATATTACCGATCCATGTGCCAAAAGGAAACACATATGATCCTTCAACTATGTTCAGAATGAATGAGATAACATTGAAAGCATTTTTCAAAGATAAGCCTCTTAGTTGTTAATTGTAGACGCATATGATGTTTGAAACTTTATTTTTTATACAGGATTGTTGGGAAATTTCACTTGAGACTTCTTTAGATTTATATGTTTGTGTCTATTTATAAGGCATCTGATTGTGTGTTATTTGTTTATTGTATGCCTACTTATGTCTGCATTGTTGGACTATTGATAGTTAAATTTATATGTTCGTATTTGCACATTTTTTTTTCTTCTTTTTTCCCCCCTGCAGTGAAGGATATATAATCTTCAATAAAGTTTTCTCATTCACCTAATGATGAGGTAAATTTCCTTCCTCTTCTAACTATGCATCACTTCAATTCTTTATGTATCATTTTAGGTATAATCGAAAATGTTAAACTTTATACAACAATGCAGGAGATGACTGGTAATACTAGAAGATGGCTAAATAAGGATAAATACCAAAACATGGAGCCGTAAAAGCTTCTAGAAGCTACCTATGAAATATATAAAATGCTGAACAAAGATTACCATCAAAAATTTCACCATAGGCCTCCTATCAACAACAATACCCCATTAAAGGACCAAAACACGAAATTGAAAACTTAAGAATGCATGGGATATAAGCAATTCTTTTGCTTCTAGTTAATTGAAGATTGTTTTTGTCAAAACATCAGAGCTATGTTATATGTCAGTTGTTTTCAACTACTTATGTCAAAACATTAGAGCTTGGAAGCTTCAGATGTGGTTGACTTTGGTTGCTGAGCTGTATATGAAGGGAAGCCAGATTTTCGAGTGTTTGGCTTGGGCTACTATGCAGCATACGATGGGAATCAGGATATTCAATATAGGGATTGGGTTGTGGATTGCAAATGCTAGCTAAGGCATGTTGATAGTACGTGTGGCTAGCAAGGGAGCGGGCTGCATCCTTGTGGCCTTGCCGGGCTTAGGAAACTTGGCTTGTAAAGAGAATTTAGCTGAGTGAATAAATGGTGAGGAATTAATGAACTCGGGTCAATCGGGCTTAAAAGACGAGCCATGATGATTATTAAATGTATTAAAGAAAGTGAATATAAAATGATGTATTCTATGTTGATTGCATTGGGGATAAAATAGTGTATTCATGAAAAAATGTATTCTATAAAAATGTATTCTTTAATTTAGAAAAGAATTAAATATATTAACAAAGTGAATATGAAATATAATTCTATAATAGTATTTCACAACATTAGAAAATAGTTATAGTTGAATTACAATATATAAATAAATCTATTACAACTGACAAAAGCAGTTGCAAATGATGTTATTGCAACTGCCATTAGCGGTTGCAAAAAAGACATGTAACAACTATTAATGCAAAAACCATTAACTGTTGCGATATACTTTATCACAACTATCAAAAGAAGTTGTAAAAAAGTCTTTTAC
Organism: Allium fistulosum; assembly: GCA_030737815.1. Lineage (NCBI taxonomy): Eukaryota > Viridiplantae > Streptophyta > Magnoliopsida > Asparagales > Amaryllidaceae > Allium > Allium fistulosum. Next base: position 77,927,511 of record CM060903.1, read on the forward strand.
AACTGCTTTCGCAACTGTCGACGACCGTTGTAAAACTTTCTAACTCTATTACAACTTTGGATATAAAGACTGGCAGGCGTCGGTTGTAACAGATCTATTACAACTGTTTTTGGCAGTTGTGGAAAGGTATTTCTGTTGTGGTGTAACAGTTTACAAATAATTGCAACATCTTTTTATATGTTTATACTAATGCTACTATGTAGTATTTTTTTAATAGATTAAGCATATATATTTCTATTCATAATGCTATTTTATAGTAACTTTTACGAATTGTAATAGAAGTTTCTCAATCGTGGTGGAAAATTTTAAATTATAGTGGCAATTTATCAACAATATAGCGTCTTTTTAGATGATGTATGTATTATTTTATAGTAGCATTTATGAATTGCAGCCAATTTACAAAGTTTATTAGCATTTTGATGTATAGGTTTAATGAACCATAGCAACAACATTTTTGAATTTTTTTTAAAAAAAATTCCACATTATAGTATCATTTTTTGTAAAGGTAATATCATTTTTTGACAGTTTGTAATACTATTTTTCACAAATTAATTTATAATGCTACTTCATAGCTTTATTAAGGAGGTGTCATTTTTATTTAATTTTTTGAATAATTATTGTGCTATTTTCATAAATTATCTTATAGTGCCACTGTATAGTATCAGTTTTGTATACTGAATAAAAAATCAATAAAGCACTTATTATTCAATCTTATCATGTAATAGTCGATCTTACCTTGTGGTAGCATTTTATGTTTAAATGATATGGTTTAGTAGCATTTTGTACTTGCTATATTTCTTTTTACATCATTTTATCATGTAATGTTACTAAACAATATCATTTTTTTACTTGCTACTATTTTGCAGTAATTGATGATTAGTGAGCAACGATGTTTTGAAGTGTTGAAAGATGTAGGTGGCATGATATATAGTGAGTAAAGGCATGGGTTGGTTTGTTATGGTTAGATTTCGAGAGGACAACGACTATGAGAGGTGGTAGCCATAAGAGGTGACAGTTATGAGCAGTGGTGGAGCATGGGTATAGGGTGGCGTGGAGGTGTGGTAACATAGGGGTGTGGTGGCATGTGAAGCGACAATGTTGGACGTGGCAGTTTGGGCTATGCATATGTGAGAAACGAGATTTGGAGAAAAAGTTATCCTTATGACTAAATTTTGAAGAAGCTTTCCTAGGGGCCAAAAAACTTTGGAAGTTTGTTCTTTAAACTTAAACTACCCTTAATTAAATATATAAGCTTAATTAATTAATTAATATAAAGTGTAGTAAGTAGGCCCAACATCATGAAATGTCCATGAAGGAAAGGGTCAAAACACGGAAATGGTGAGAGTTTGAGTGAGTCATTTGGTCTAGACAAATCTTGATTTAAAAGAGAGGAAAATGTGGGGATATTTTATATTTTCCTACCTTCTCTCATTCAAAGCGCACAAAAATAAATACCCCTAGCTTCCAGTAAACACTTGTTGGAGCCTTGAAGTTGGGATTTGCACACTAGGCTTGAAGAGGAAAGGAACCGCAGTCTGAGGAGGAAGAACAAACAACATAACATATAGGCAACCGACAAATTAGAGGTAATTTATATTTTAAATAATTTTTATATTTGCACACATTTCTCTTTTTATTTCAACCAAAGGAAAGAAAAAATATTTTTGCAAATTAAATAAACATACATAAATATATCTACATAAATAATATATATATATATGTTTATACATATACATATAAACACACACACACACACATAATTCATATTAAAAAAACACAAATTTTCCTTTGGCCAATATAATTAAAATAAACCCGTTAGCGTGGCCAAGTGGTAAGCGTTAGAATAACACATAAGAGCTTGAGTTTGATCCTATCATGTCATGTAATTCTTAGGCAATAAAGCAGTGCCCCTTTCACTTACTTGGAGTCTAATTGTAGATTCGATTCAGGATTCCCTAGGTTTGCTTAACTAGTTCATGGTTTTCAGCCAAAAATATGTTATCTTTAACTATATATACATATGTATATATAAATATATGTAGATAATGCCCATAGGTTAAGTAATGAAATAAATTTCTTTTCGGGTTTTATAGGAAAAACCTTTAATGTTATATATTATATATGAATTCATTTTTCAGTTGAAATATAATATATCCGAATATTCAAATTTTAAATGTATATATATATATATTATTTATTTAATAAAATATTTCTTCAAAAATTTACTGTCGAAAGTTTTAGAAATAAAAATAAACATCTTTTGCCCAAAAAAAGTTATGTGTATAGCCAAAAATAAATCTTCATGTGTATATATTACTCATATTTTACTCATATATCTCTATAATATACACTATTATTAAGAAGACGCTGTTGATATCATGCCCATTTTATGACTATAAATGATAATGGTTACATACATATATATTATATGCTGTTAATCATAGAAATGTCTTAGATTAGTTTAGCACATACGATGTTCACATCATGAATGTGAATTCCCATTAAATAAAATATAACAAACTAAACTATAGATTAAAAAAACTTTAAGTTATAACATAAATAAATAAAACATAAAATAATACACACCCTATTTTATTAATATTCACTAAATATGATTTAGTGTAAATAAATTATTCATGTATACACGAAATAAATATCTAGTGAAAAATCAATGAAATAATTTTTTTTTGAAGTTTCCCCATTTGACCTCGCTGCCAGTGCAACATATCCAAAAACGGTATTAGAGCTCGCATTGTGTTGACAGGAATAACCAACACGTTGGGCAGTGGCTTAAAAAAATTAATTTGATTGGTGTGTAAGGAAATGGTGTTGAACTAAAGAGACGACTACTCTAATTATGGAACGTCTTATTAAGGGAAAACCTCCCATCTCTTGGCCCTTACTTCACATGTTGAAGTGGTCCATTTCAAAGATATTCCCTTATTGGAAGATCCGAAGTTGTTTCGTGCCTTGGATTGATTCAAATTTGCATATTTAAATATCATAAATTTTAATTTAAAATCGTCTTGGATTTAATTTTTTTATAAAGGTATAAAATGTGAATTTAAAATTGTTTTCTATTTTATATAAATATAAATGTTATATTTACATTAATTAAAGTATTTATTTAATAGAGAATTACATATATATATATATATATGTGTGTGTGTGTGTGTGTGTGTGTGTGTTTGTATGTATATACGTGTGTGTGTTTAAAATTGGTTCTTTATTGATGATTTGAAGAACCGTTAATCCAATTTGCCTTCATAAAAAACTTTACTATACTAGTAAGGAAAAAGAATGCGACATTAGTCTGTGTGTGTATAGCTTTATGAATTATAAATATTATAATATATATATATATATATTGCATATGTGTAAGAAATGGGAGGTTATATGAATTTTTAGAATAGAACGGTACTTTATTCACTTCAACATAGTAAATGTACAATAGATACAAACGAAGAGACCAAAACTAGTGCAAGAGAAATAATAACAACCCGACTCAAAAACACTCATATATGATCTCTAATAAAATTGTAGCAAAGAAATATTCACTACCAGACAAATATAATTGAAACTCTTGATAGAAAAACGTGTTTAAGCGTGAATGCTAAGCGTAAACACTTTCCCAAATTCATCTTCACTCCATCAATAGCTTATAATAAAAAAAGATAATCATGGTGACTTAACCATCTCGGATTCGCCAATTCTTCGCCTTTTCATTGCACTAACTTGCCAGATCTAGTTGGATCTTTACCCAATTGATGATATATAAGGGGGATTGAACTAGGAAGAACAAATCTACTTCATCAGCTACATGCAAAGTCCTTATATCCAAAATTGTGCAAGATAAACTCTTTTCCTTTAATACTGTCTCCTTTAATTTTAGCATGTAGAAGTAATTGTTTGCAGGCTAAATGAATTAAAACCCACATAGACCTAAGAGAGTATACGTAAGATGTAGAGACATGATTTTCTGAGATATTCATCTCACTTAAAATGTAGATAATACTCAATTTTTGTTATTTTAAATTTTGACTTTAAAATAATGTTGCTCTCCATCGTTTACAATATAATAAACTACTATACACACTTATAGTTGTTGAGAACCTTAGGCCCTAAAACATATATAGTGATGTTTATATTTTCCGTAGATGGTAAGAATATTTTGTAACTTTATTGAGAATCCTCAAAGGTAACAAAATTACCCTTAACCTATAATGTAATGATGGATCTGGAGTATCTAATGTACTTTATGATCTATGGGTTACCCTCAAGGCCATAAAAATGATTAGAATCAAATAAATATATGGTTAGGAATGTTATATGAGATATAAACAGTAAAGTGTTACTTATATTTAGGGGGACTACAATTTGTTGAGCACTCTCAAGGTTGTAGCAACATGATAAATGGATCCTAATACTCAATAGAGGAATCTGAGAATTTTATGTATCTCTTTTACATTTTTTAAGTGATGCAGAATCTAATGGGAGCCTTATTAAATGAATATAATAAACTAATCTAACAGGTTTAAGAACATATGCAATGTTATCTAATTTACTCTAATAAATTTGCGCAGGTTAAATGGCAACGCTGAAGCAATTTCTTGAGAAAACACACTAACCTATGTACAAGGACTGACTAATAAATATAATGATCACACTCACCTATGAAAAACTCTAATATGTAGTCGCCAATGTACTTAAGGTTAAACCTGATAAATATGGAAAGCTCAAACAAATATTCTTGTACGAGTCAAGGTCAGTAGAAACTTGCTCATTGTTATGTACTGCCTACCATGGGAGCTCCAAAGACAACATAAGAATATGGATGTTTGATCCATATTTAAGCAACTACAAAAGTTATACAGTGACTAGCCTTAGACCGTAAGACATGAGATCTCATGGAAATTGTTTCATACAAAATTAAGCAAAGGAACTCCCGTCCAAGATCACTTACTCGACATGTGTAACAACCCGCACTTTTACCATATTTTATCAGATTTTATCAATATCTTTATTTATTAAAATGTGGTAATTTTTTGTTCAACATTTTCTATGCATTTGATGTAAATTTTCAAAATTAAATAAATCATGTAGAATTATAATCAGTATATCGAGTTGAATTAAAGCGTAATTTTATTTTGATAAACAAATGAAAAAGGTTGTTGCATGCATTAATTAAACCTGTAAACGGACCCATATTCTAACTTATATATTTGATATAAATATCATACACATCTGTTAATCATACATGTGCCTACAGCCTACTCTACTACATGAAGTTATGCATGAGCTCATTGTAGCATTTGGCAAAGCTTGCACCACTTGGTACAATGTTTGAGACATTTGGCAAGTTGATAACATGAATATTTGTGCAAAGAATAATTTGATTAGAAGACTAAAATGAAAAATTATCACCCTTATAAATAGGCATGTATTCATGAATTAGGGGATCATCTTTACCCTAGGAAATTATTACCGAACACTCATCTTCTTTCCTTTTTTCTTGTATAAGTTTCTCCTTTCATCAACAAATACAAACTCAATTAATCCATAAACTTCTACCATCAATATCTTTAGCAAATAACAGTAAATTATTTCAAAAATGTAAAGAGAAAATGTAGTGTGTTGTCTTAGCTTCTTGCTTGCTCCATTCAATTTTTAGTCTTCCGTAAGGTGTGATGGTGGTTGTGATAATCATCTTTGACCATCAAAGATGATGTTTTTGCGATGTCGGTCAAAGTGCAAACTGAAGATATGTAGCGGCGTAATTTTCGAAGCAGAGTATTTTGATAATGGTCTTAGGCCTTTAGACGGTCGAAGTTGGACGCAAAGGAAGAAAAGGTGCTGTGCGGCCGTGGGTTCGGTGATTGTCACCGGACCTAGAAAGGTGGCCACCATCAGAGATGTAGGGAGGATAGGAGGCATTTGAAGGTGGTCATGGAGGCTATCTCAGGTGGAGGCGATGGTAGTTCACGATCAAATATGGCGGCCTTAACATTAACCATCACCAACGGCCATCGAGTTGGCCATGATACTTATAGGTTGGGTCGGATTTAGATGTTGATAATGGCGGTGATGGTCTTGTAATGAATGATACTCAGAGGAGGTTGCTATGGAAAACCATAACTGACAACGGGTTAATGAACCGATGAACGTAGGCCAACGTTGAGTTGGCTGAGGGGTGATAGGTCGGATTGGTTGGCAATGTTGAGTTCGCTAATGGTAGTAGCGCTCCATTTTGTGGCCGAAGATAGAAAACCAAGAAGAGAGAAGGTCGCGTCGTTCTTTTTCTTAGAAGGAAGCGAAAGCAGAAGGATATAGAGATGAAAAAATTGTGATAAAGTCCTAGTATCAATTTAATTGCGCAAGCTAGTATAATTTTTATTATATTTGAAATTATAAATTCTCGTTTAACCTATGAAACATAAATATGCGATAACTTCTTCATGTAGAATCCGTTTGGGATGCGGTTTGTCATTAGAATCACTATGGTTATTGATCATTCATATATAACTTACTCACACATGTAAAGAAGTATCAAATTATGGAACAGAAATGTTACTTAGTGTTTATAATCTTGTAACTAATTAATAAGTTAATGATTTATTAATGTTAAAATGAACGACCCGTTAATGTTGTTATGATGATTAGAATTCCTTAAACATCTTTGATTATGATTCAGGGATCATTTTTATGCATTAGTTATTTGGTAAAATAATTTGAATGGGTCGACATAAGTATATTAATAGGATTAACATGATATTTATAATGGAAATCTGCACATTTGCATGGCTACAAGCATTCACAATTATGAAAAAAATGTGCCTATCAGTGTGGCTACCGACAGTTATAAATTATTAGATCATCCCTTAGTTGAATATTAAATATTTATCGGTTAGAAATATTTAATTGATCATTTGAGAGTTTAATGATAAAATATTCTTCCGAGTAGTATAAACCCAAAAAATATTCTTATTTGAACTATATATTTACGACATCATACATATTGGCAGTTTATATCGTGTACATCTGATAGTATATATAAAGCACACCTTTGATAGTTTTATAGTGTTAGAACCTCCATTTATGTTTCAATGATAACAACTATACAATCATATATATATAGGCCTTATCAAGATTGCATATATATGCTACAAGAAGACACCATGCTCGAAGATATTGAGACTCAAAGAGAAACGAAGATTCATTGATCATACTGCGGTTAGTAAGGTTATTCTACTGTAAAAGAGTCCTAGATAAAATATTTCTAAGGTCTCTTGGAGTATATATGCATATACGATCACACACAATTTCATATACATCAAAATTAAGGTGAAAAACTGTTTTTACACCTCACAGATGTCTGAGATAAAACCACAGACGTCTGTGACAATTCTCGGGTTAAAATTTAAACAAGTCACAGATGTCCGTGGATTTTACCACAGACGTCTACCATGGGCAAAAACTGTCAATTCTAAAAGTCACCTCTGTTTTGAAACAAAAGGAAATCGCCTTTTCAACGAAAGGTTGCAGCCATTAAAATGAATAGACTTTCTCAAATAGTAACAACTCTTCATTTACACCTTTTTGAATCTATAAATACCACTTTGATTGAGAAGTAGACATTATCTAACTTGAATTAATCTATTCTTTACTCTCTTGATTTCTAAACACTCTCTTTCATATACATTGTTCACATACTCTCAATCTATTATAATCAAAATAGAATTTTGGTTCAATCACTTCCTACAACTTAAAGCATTCATATTCATATACTCAAAAGTAGATCATAAGAAGATTTGTACTACAAGTCAAAAACTGTGTTATTTGGAACACAAGATTGTCAGAGACACTTTTGTATTAGCCTATTCCTTCAGACGAAGTGAGGTAATTTATTTAAAGGAAATACCAAAGGGGAGCTTTGGGATTGGACATAGGACGGGAGGTTCGAACCAGTATAAAAAAATCTGGTTTGCATGCTTTTTATACTTTACTATTTATTGTCTAATATTGCATTAACTTATACACTTGCATATTATACACAAGTTAGATAATATACGATCCACAAGATTTTTCATTAAGTACACAATGCTAATTTATGGTGAACCTTTAAATAATTTTGGTATTATATGCATTCACCAATTTTTTTATGTATAAGTAATATAATATGCATCAAGTGCACTTTGCAATGTTAAAGTGTACAAATTATAATTCACATCACCAGTTTCATATATACATATTTTATTAATGTACACATTTGACATTTTTATTATATATAATTAATAGTTATAAAAATATACACATTTTTTCTAGTTTATTATGTAAATTATAGAATTTAGATAATGATAGAGATTTAGAATATCAATAGTTATCGAAGGAAATAATTTGTTGGACAACTTGACTTTTGAACAATTGATTAAGGGGTTGAAATTTAGTATACGGTATATAGCAAAAGATAGGCTTCTAACTTTTGATTGTATGGGTTGTCTATGTGTTAGTACCCTATTTACACTCTTCTTTGTATTCCGATGGTCAGTCAATTTTTAGTTAAATATGATGACATTACTACGAGTAGTGAAATCCCGTAAGCTACTCAAGTTGTCTCACTTTTAGCAACAATATGAGTTCAATAATATGGTGATTAAATATTTAGGTGACAATATACAAGTATGGATATTTATGTTTACTTATTAGTGCACCATGGAAAAGAGATATGATGCCCATGATAATTGAATAAGTGTACACTCGAAAATGATGGATATGGTCCACACTAGGTTTTAAATATATGTTCCCTACTTATATCGAAAATATATTATATTATTGTTAATAAGATGTTGCAGAGAGATACCCCTGCTACCATCAAGACTCTATGGTATTGTTTTCGTTATAGGTTGATGTGCTATTTAGTACCACCTATTGATTATTTATATTACTCACATGTTTATATAGGTATATACCCTTATGATATTATCTAGGTTTCAGGTAGTAAGTACGATGAAATAGGCTCTGTGGATTAGAATTGCACCCAGTAGATCTAGTGAGATCCATTCGATGTAAGGATGTTTTAGTGGTAAATTCTAGTGTAATACCAAAAAGGCTAATATCAATCTTAGCTGACCGACCATGGGATAATGCCCCGCGTCTATGATGAGTTAGCCCTATCGTCACTGATCAAACAGTCTGCTACTCAGGCTTTTCCTAGGATTTGATCGTAACCATTAGGTAATATAGTTGATAGAGACACTATTACGATTTGATTGTTATTTGGTGGTAGCAAAGAGACTGTGTTTGTGTGGGAAAGCCCAACATTTGAGTTGCTGAGTACTTTCTCCCATTTGTGTACTCAGCTTCTAGTATGCATTTATAAGATTCCTAATAAATACGATTTTGCACTAATTTTGAAAAAAAAATAGGATTTTGGAATATCTAAGGAACACATTTTGGAAATCCTTTGGACAATGAGTTTGAAAATAACAAAGCAAATAGAACAATAAAACCCAAATGAATAGATGTGGACATTAGAGATAATAAATAGGTATTATGAGATGAGTGGGGGTGGATTAGTGTGTTGTGTGACATTTAGTTATGATAATTTGAATATGCATCGATAATATCTACATCATTGTAGTTGTAACACCTAGTAACAACAATTAATTAAAAAATTTAATTAATAAATAATAACGTCGAAAAAAGAAATTTTATAAATGTCAAAATTTGGTTATGAAACTTGCACTATTAGGTTCGTGACAATTTTCTAATCAATTTTCATATATAAAATGTTCTAATCTAAGTTCAAACGAAAAGTTACTAAGATTTGAAGTTTTCGAATCAAAAATAATTGTATATGTAATTATGTAATAAAAATTAGTTAACGTTAATTACTAACGTTAATGAAAATTAGATGTTAAAAATGTTAACATTAAATGAAATCGGGGAAATTATATGCAGTGGGAAATAAATAACGTAATCAGTTTTAAAAAGGAATTAAACCAAACAAATCAAACAACACTGTTAATTACCCCCAAAAACACAGTTAAGGTCGACCTAAGATAACTTCAGGTCGACCGGTAGCGGTTGACCAAAGGCAATAAGCGGTCGACCATTGCTTGTTTAATTTCTATAATACGTGTCCAGACGGCCGAAATTCAATAAACTTCAATCAAACGGTTAACATTCATTTGAACCATTATAAATATAGACCTAGACCCTCACTTCTAAACTTATATTTTAGGAGTGATGTCGCAGCTCTATCATTTTCTCTTCTTCTCCAAATCCTAAATTCTTGGAAATTGTTATAAATTATATGTATACACAATTTGAGAATTGTAGAAGATGCATGGAAAGAAGAATAGAGTCAAATCAAATGGCCAAAGCCAAGGTAAATTGTAAATCCTGATCTAAATTGTAAATCGAATACAAATGTCTTTTCTAATCTAGATCTCTAATAAATCTACGTACACTTACGGTGTATATATCTAAATAGGGAGAAAAGGGAGTTAAACTGGAATAACAGGGATTAGTTTGGAGATTTGGAAAGCTAAAAAGGTGAGTGGTAAAATATATATTTTTATACAATATTAGATTTATATCCTTGTAAATCTATTCTTGTATGCCTGAAATGTAAATTGGAGTTGTAAGCTAAATTTGTATACGTGAAATAAAATGATAAACCCTGCCTACATATTCTGTTATTGATAACTTGAATTGTATATTGCATGTATGTAAATTTATAGAATGTTGGGTATTACTAGTCCCTGAATTTAGTCTTTGAAACTTATAGAATATGTGATAATTCCAAATTTCTGAATTTAATATTACTTGCATGAATAAAAAGGCAAATTGAGTTATCACAACAAATTGTAGGGATTTAAATGGTATTTTAATTTATTGGATTATGTAACGTGTTGCAATGTGTATTTCTATAGACTATCAAGTTTCAGATTTATAAATAAAAGTGTAGCGATTGAAATAACAAGGAATACACCTAAAAAGAGAGAGATGTATAAAATAGGGATATTTACTGTATTTTGTACCGTCTATTTTGATAACTATGAAAAGATAATTCCTTTTAATTCCTAACGTAACACAAACTCCCCTTTTGGGTAAGAAATAGAAATTTATAGTATTAATCATTCCATTTGGGAGAAATGTAATTCCAATGCATTACAATTCAGAAATCCCTAAGGACAAATTAAAGAATTATAATGTGATAAAAACGATCTAAGAAAAGAATATGTGCAATATAAGTAAAAAAGAAGTGAACTAGAAGAAATGAAAGGATAGGTAAGTCATCATTTAAAATAAAAAGGGTATAGATTTCCTCTAAAACAATGTTGGGAATTAGAAGTTAAAAAGGAATAAAAATAGAAAGTAAAATTTTGGGGAAAAAAAGAAGTAAATGAGAAAATGCATTTAAATCTTTTAAAAAGAAAGCGATTAATGACCTTAAACTAAATAAGATATAAACATATAAAAAAAGTAGAGAAATATCGTTATCAGTAAACAGTAGAGGCACAATAATTAAACAAGAATAAATAAAGATATATATATATATATATATATATAGCCTCAAGTATGCATTTGTGATCGGCGTGAATTATTAAACGTTAGTAAATAACTTTGTAAACAAAAATGACACAATCATTAGTATAGATTGGAATGCGAGGTTAGTAGTGTTACAAAATAGAAGTCTACCTACCCCAAGGGACCACCAGTAGTTATGTATACATTATACTGATGTGGGACATATCCAATTGCAGGACCTATAGAGTTATATACGCTTGCATATAGATGAAGGAATCCTTTTAGTAGAGTCTGCTTTAATAAATTCGGGAGGGGGGTATTTCCCTAATTACGTAAGGCAATCTAAATAGGATGGTGAGCGGCTCGATGCTATGTCAGTACGTGATGGTACCAAATCAGTAGTAGGAGTTGTACATAGGTTGAGTACGTTATCGGTCATGCGCGTTCAATAGGAAAGATAGGGTTGCACCTTATGGGATACACCTCCTACTAGGGTAGGTCACATTAGGTCATGCAGTACCACAGTTGTTTGCTAGTTCGTTTGTTAGGGCAAGGCTAGTTAACCCATAAACGAGTTCTTTCAAAAACGGATGGGATCGTCAAGGAGCCGAGTCCTCTATAGTCCATGGAGTTGAGTCCATTATAGAAAATAGACAAGTAGTAAATCCCTAAAGCAAAGTAAGATAGAATATGGCTAAATTATTGTGACGCTGTTATTAGCACTATGGGAGTTCCTCGGTATGCACGACGACGAGGACGTGATACTACATTGGCAATGGATCCTGATGGGGTGCCAGGTTATGGACACTAACAGGGATAGTATCTTGGTCAAAAGGAGGACCATAGTACTTATATATATACACACACGTATGTAGTTAGGTCTATTTCGGATAGATGGGGCATATCGTACGCGTACGTGGGTCCAGATGACTAAGTAATATAAAAAGACATAACATGTGATGGAAGACAATCGACATAAGCTTGTGTTATGTGTAAAATTTATAATTTACCAGTCACTAGAACGTTGTTATGACCCCTTCCCATTACAACCAACATGATAGCTTTAGAGGGATAGGTATTGGTACAAGACGGGAACAGTTGAAGGATAGGTTTCCTAATGCATGCTTGGCACTAACAGGTTACATGGACACTAGATATCGGAAGTGTCAATCTTGGTCAGTAACTATATGCTTTATTATAATTTACTATTCCGTTGTGAGTTATATTGATAGTGCTCTGATATGCATTTATTTTTTTATTTGAAGGGTATGAAAACAACGATTCATAATTTGGTGGACTTGGGTTTTCGATTTAGTGAAAATTCAGGCCCACTGTGGTGTGGATTGTCCCATTTAGTATCAGAGCGAGATTACTCGATCTTGAAAAAATTAGGAACGTCGAGTGAACGTATTTGTATTTTGCCTATAAATATAAATATATTATATGCCAAATCTTATAAATTCTGATTATTGAGTTATTGCAACGATACACTGAAATATGGATAAGTTGATTATGAGTCGGAATAATGGAAGAAATCAAAGAGGTACACCTACCTCGACTACCCTGCGGGAAGTAGGTTGTATTAAAAGGTATTGACTTAAAAGTGCATAAGTGCAGCATATGGAAGGTACCTGAAGCTGAATAGTACGCGACTCCCTAGTTGTAACGACCCCAAATTTTCTATATATTTAAATTAATAATTAATTGTATTTTTGAATAAAAATAGTAAAATAAATGGATAAAGATGCGAGTTTCCCCGAAACCAAATTAAAATATTAAATCATTCAAAATTTAAATATTGTATATATAGGTGATTTGAATTTAAATCTTAGATAGATGGTTTAAAATATAAATAATAATAAATAATTTAGAATTTAGAATTGATGGTTTAATAAATATTTGAGTTTATATATATATATATAGTTTTTATACAATATAAAGTCAATATATTAAAATAAATCTTAATATTATGTTAATAAGTTAATACAACTATATAAAATAAATTATGAAAAATATGTATATAGTAACACATAAATAAAATTTAACGACATGTTAAAATAGAAGTTATTCATACTATAAAGTAATAAGACAAAGCAATAGAACAAAACATATATATGAATTAACTTGCAAGGAAGAAGACAAAGGCAATAAATGTTTAAATCTTTAGCCACCAAATTGTCTTCAGCCGAGTTAAAGCTTGCAAGGGCAAGTAAATATGTATGGGTAGTAGTAGGATAGAACAAAGTATAAAAGAAAATATCTTAGTACACAAAACAATTAATGTAATTGTACATATGAACAAAGAGGTAAGTATGGACAAACATACATACATGTACAACCGAAATGAAAGAGAAAAGAAAATATAAATATGTAAATTTGTACACCTTAATTAATGCTAGCACCACAACATTATCATCTCAGCCGAGAAAAGCAAGTAAAGGAAAATAAAATAAGCAAGATTGTACATGCAAAATAAAAGAAATAGTATTGTAAACATGATAAGGTACTTGGCATTAAATGCCATCTATTCAAATTTGCTTTTGCTTTCAGCCTCCAAAGAAAATAAAATATCTCCTGTAACTTCTTCTTATATACATCACACTCTTCATCATTTTCGTTCCATTCAAACAAACTAAGCAAAACTGAAGTGAATGTCATTTGTAAACAAAACAAACATCTCAAATAAAAACATCAAAGCAATCAAAGAATGCCTGGGATCAAGAAGATTTCAGCAACCCAGATTTTCAACTTTGCAAATTTAGGAAGACTTCAGCTTGTTTCAACTCAGTTTAAAAGCAAATCAAACATCAACAACTAGGCTTCAGTTTCAACTCAATTATATTAAGTATCAGATCAAAATTCAGATCAAAAATCTGGTTTCAAAACAAAATCACCGGTTCCCTGCTCTTTTCTTTCCTGGAATCTAAGGTGAGCAAACTTCCACCTTTTTAAACTTGATCTTCCTTATTATCTTAAGTTTGTGATGATGATAACTTGGAAATGGGCTGTATGCATGTGAAATGTGACTGTATGCCTGAGAATATGGATGTGGCTATGCATCAATGGATGTATCAGTGTTCTTCCCTGTTTCATATATATATTCTGAATCATCATCAAAAGCTAGGATTTTAAAAATTAAAATCATGATTTTTAATTTGGTAATTCGAGAGATATTGATGGATGAACGAAATTTGGGTTTTCATCAATTGTTGACGAACGGTGAAGTGATGGTCGACGTGGTCAAGGGTTGAGGAAGCCTGAGTGATGGGGATTCGTGGAAAAATGGTCGGGGATTTTTTAGCTCATCAGAGCAGCTAGTCGAAGGTGATCTAGGGTTTAATTGTCAGTTTGGGTAGCAGTTGTTCTTGAGGCGATTGCGTGGTCGTGGAAGCACCGGAAGTGATCGGACCAGGGGAGTTCGAGGCGTAGTGTCACGGCGAGGCTATGGTCCAAATTTCAGACCATCTGGTGGTCGGTGGCGGCTATACGAGGTGATTTCAGGCGATTGGTTTTGTTCCAGGTGGATGTGGAGTTGCTCGATTTCGATTTTGTTGACGTTTTCGACGATCTGGGTGGCCAGGTGGGTCAGGGGGATGGTCGTCGACTTGGGGAGGCTAGCGGTGTCGATCAGCGGTGGCCAGAGTGAATGTGCACGTGCACGTGCACGTTTGGGATAGTCTGGGTTTGGCTGTGGTTTTGTGTTTTGGAGAAGAGAGAGGGGACTCGGGGTTGTTCTCGTGTGGATGAGTGGGCGACTCGAAGCAAGTGAGTGTTTGAGAGGAACTCGGGGAAGACCCGGGGTGTTTGAGGGGTAGGCTCGTGTTAGGATTTGTTGTGAGCCTGGTTATCAAAATTTAAAATAAAACATATTCAAGTTTTTAAATGTGAAGTGAATTTTGAATCTAAAAAAGTAAAATGTTTGCAAACAAGTTTTAAAGGTTAATTACCTTAATGTAATTAAGGGTTAATTAATTAATGTAATTAATTAAAGGATAATTAAATAATTAAAGGTTAATTATTTAATGATTAAAGGTTGATTGATTTATTAATTAAGGTTGATTAATTAATGATTAAAGGTTAATTAATTTATTATCAAAGGTTGATTAATAAATGATTAAAGTAATTAAAGAGTAATTATTTAATTTAATAAATTAAGTAATTAGAAATTAATAAATTCCTAATTAAGGATTAATCAAGTAATTAGAGATTGATTAACTAGTAATTGAGAATTACTTAAATGTAATTTATTAAAGAAATTTATTAATTAAGAGTAATTAATTAAATGGTAATTAATTAAGGATAATTAATTAATATGATTTATTAATTAAGGTAATTAATTTGAGGATAATTAATTGATTAAAGGTTAATTAATTAAAATGGTTATAATTAATTAATGATTAATTAACCAAGATTTGTAGTTTATTCATAAGTAATTAATCTGGTATAAACTAATAAATCAGATAATTAAATTGGTCTTACTTATGGATGTTTGGATTTCGTTGAATTGTTTAGTATCCCTGATATGTGATGCTTAGTGATACATCTTGATTTGTGTTATGATCTTTAGTATGATTTATTTATCTGGGATAAATGTAATTAATTATCTGTGATGTAATTTACTATCTGTAAGTTATATATCTGTGATCTGTGAATAAACGATAAGCGTTATAGTTAATACCGCTTATCAACTATATTTCTGTATTCTGATCTGTGATGATTGTATGATGTTGCACTACTGTGTAAAACCCCTAGACCGCACTGTTACACACACAAATGTGGATTTCACGTGGAAATCGGTTAAGTCACAGATGATTTAAATTTAATATTTTTGAAATTGAAATTTTTATTTTCAATTGATTTTGGAAATGAATTTGGGTTAAATATTAAGCTTTTGAAAAGAAGTTTAGGAATAAAGTTATTTTGAATAACTTGGTAAGTTTTCTAATTTAAATAATTTAATTTGAATTTTGAATTCAAAATTTGGAATTGAATTCCATGATTGGAAATTACGGTTAAAGATATTATAAATGTGTTTATATGAATTTAAACCATTTTAAAAGTATAATTTTGGGAATTTGAATTTAACCCAAGGATTTCAACTCGTATGAATGAATCAGATTTTCTGAAATGAAAACTGTTTGTTTTAAAAGAATAAAAGCTTTCAGATAAGAGATGAAATTCCAGTTTAATTAAAGGAATTTCAAGATTGAATTGAAAAATGGTTTTCCGAGTTATGAATGAATTCTTTTTGAAAGCTATGAATTAAATCTGTTTATTTTTAACAGATTTAAAATGATGATTTGTTTAAACCATTTGAAATGAAATTGTTTTGAAAGCTATAAGTTAAATCTTTGTTTTAAAGATTTAATGAGTTAATGCAATTGAAATGGAAATTAATTTGGAAAATCTGTGAATGAATCTTTTGTTTAAAAGATTAAAGTGTGGAAATTGTTTAAACCATTGAAGGTTGTTAAGATGAATCTTTTTGTTTAAAGGTTTGAAAATGGTAATTTGTTAAACCATTTGAAAGAAAGTTTTGGATAATCAGTTGTGACTTGATTGAAATCCATTATCCATATGTTTTAAAGTATTACGCTCACTATTCGGTTTAGCCAAGAGAGGACCTTTGTGTCACACAACCCATTCCGAATAATGATACGTCGTATATGGATAGCATTTGAAGACCGGTGTTGAAGATCGGGTATTTACGAGAATGATAGAATAACCTATCGATTGTCTCTGCACCGAGTGGCCCCGGTATAGAGATTCCCTAAGTGATGGGAAGTTCGATCGGGATTGTGAATACCCGGATTGCAAGGGCTTCTTCGGAAGTGCCTTCGGTTCAGTTCGAACCTGGAACAGACTTGTATGGTTACATGTCTGACATTACATTTTGAGATATAAAGTAGATTTCTTTCAAATACATTTCTGTTGGTGGCGGAGAATTTATTCTCTTAGCTTAACACCCTTCTCTGAGACGTACGAGCTCAGAGGTTATGTAGTTGAAGGTTATCAGCGATATACTCCCAATTTGGTAATGGGGCATGCTGAGTGTTGCTGTGTGTTGATCATTTGTGATCAAAGCATGGCTTTGTGAAAAAAACGTAGCTTAGTGGACGAGACCTCATCGAACCTCACAGACCGGAAATGGTCGAAACAGGAATGATGCGGCAAGGTTATGAGGGTCGCTCCCTTTAGGGTATGTCATTTCCTTCTGGAAAAGGGTGGTATCATGGTATGGAGCCCAGATACTTACTCATGTGGACTCACTTTATTATTTTGTGTGATGTTGGTTACCGAGGCCTCGGATAAAGGTCCCAAAGGACCGGGGGGTGGCATACTCGAGTAGTAGTTACCTAGTGATAGAGGTAACCCGGCCTTGTGTTGGCAGAGAGCCGGGTAGGTTCTCGGGACGTCCCGCCAGAGGCGATCCCATGTGGCAGTAGGCAGTTCCTTAGCCTGACCATTTGTTGGAAATCCAAAGAAACAATACGAACCTTTACGATTGCAATTGTATAACCTGTCTCCTCAGGGGGCAGCTATAGCAGGCATAATATAATGGTACATATGATGGCTAAGATTAATATTGTATTTTCGAAATGATTTTGTACACTATGCACTAGTAATAATATCAAAAAGAGTTTGTTTGCGTAGTAAGCATGTTTGACTATCATAAGAAGCAATCTCCTCCAAGTCCGCGTTTGCATTGTGTGTATGGTGGGAGGTCTTATGGTAGTTTCATTTTCCAAAAGCATTGCGGATTTCGATGTTTTAAACTCTTTTGTTGTTTGTTTTAAAGATAAACTGTTTTTATTGCTCACACCAGTCCCATGACTGATCCGGAGTTTATTGTTCCCTTCCTAAACTCTGGATGCCCACCATTTTCCACACGGGCAGTCTAGAGTTGGGTTTCTCAGATATTCAGGTTGAGTAGATTATCTGGAGCTAGTCAGTCCTTGGACGACGGACCTTGCTTTCCGCTAGCTATGGATTGGAGCATTTTATTGGAGATATTCTATCCGCTGCTGGTGTTATCTATTTTCTTTCCGCTGCTATTTCTTGTATCATATCTCTGATGTATATTGATATCTGTTGTATCATTCTATTGTATCATATTGTATCAGCTTTTGTATCTGTCATTGTACCAATGATATATATATATATATATATATATATTGATATATTCTTTTTCTTCCGCTGTGTTGTTGTACTTAATGGTGTTATAAGCTCCGGCGAATCGGATTTGAACGGTTGAATCTACGGCATTCTAGTACAATGTGAAGTACGGATGTCGATTTTCGAACGTGAAAAATCCGAGTCGTTACACTAGTTGGGCCCCCGATAGCCCAATGATTGTAGATACCCGTATGATTGCTGATTGATGATGTACAGAAGGTCCAGATAAGGGGAAAGTAAGAGTCCATATGTTGTGGATATTTGAAAGAAATTGAGTTATGAAGGAAGGCATGAAGTAATCACTCCAAGATGCAAGCTAGAATTTAATATTTGAAAACAAAGATAAGTCAAAGAGTAAGTAGAAAAGAACAAAAGTCCAAAAGAAGGGACGAATAAAAATCCACTCTAAGTCCGACCCCATATAAAAGAATTTAATATAAAAATTTAAATGATTTTAATATAAAAGTTTGAGATATACATAATATATTTGGAATGGTTTTCAAAGGAATTATTTGAAGGTAGAAAAACCCTATTTTTGAAAAGTAAGTAAATATTAAATTTAAAAAAATATATAAATAACTATGTTATATTAAATAGAAAGTTTTAATAGAAAATTTAAAGTTTGTTGGACCGAAAATAACAGTAAATCAGTTTTGACAAAAAAGTTAATTCTTTTGAAAAAAATAGTATAGCGTATGTTGCTCGTTGATTTTTCTAAGACGATTTTTTTTAAGGTGGATTCTTTTTAGTGGTAGATAATAGGAAGTGGTACAATTTTAAAATGGGGTAAAAAGAACGGAAAAGAAGAATATAAACCGAAAATAAAGCAGTAGGTGAACGCACCGCAATTGTTCAAGAAGACAGTAAATTGAGAGTAAAACTATATAAATATAAGCCATTTAAATTAGAAAGTTTAGGTAGAAGAAAGTTAAATATTAGAAACATCAAGAAATAATGTTAGGAATTTATATAAAATAATGTTAGTAATTAGAAATAACATTTGGAGATTATTTTAAAAATAATGCTAGTATAAGCAACATAGGAAACTAAAGGCGAAATAATGGGAAATGGACATTTTCTATTGTTGTGCGCATTTATTGCAAGTATCTTTTATAAGTCTCCCTCACATGATGTTAGAGACTCCTTCAAGGATTGGAAGTAGAGATAGTATAAGGATAAGAAAATGATAGAGTGAGAGTTGTTCTTATTCACTCCAAGTTTATTGTTTAAAAATAATAAAGGATATTTAGAAACACCGTAAAGTACATTTCTGAAAAAGAAGGGGTTTGGTATAACAACTAAGTTTTAAAAAGAAAAACTTAATAAATTGTTTGAGCTAAAAAATAATCCCAATTTTTAAGAAGTAAAAGTTGAAAAAGGTCTTTAAAAAGATCATTAAAAAGGAAAAGAACTTTTAAAAATTTAATTGTAATTTTAAAAGTTAAGACACTAAGTTATTTCTAAATTTTCTAAACAATTTCTAAGTTGTAATTTTAAAGATAAAAGTTTTAGGATCAAATACCTTAAAAACATTAAGTTTTAATTTTTAAAGAAAATTGGCGAAGACCAAACCAAAACTTTAAATATGGAGTAGATAGAAATGACTGCCTAGGTAAAGCGGGGTAAAAGATAAGACTATGAAGAGGATAGTTATGACTACTAATATATTAACAATAAGAAATCCTCATAGAGTGTAAGGAGTATTGTGTTAGACATGTATGCAAGCCATAAGAAGAACCCGCAAAGGAATGATAAATGATATTAAAGTACACTTCTATGAGTACTAGGGTATGCTCGCATGAAGGATCAAGGATGAAGAAAATAAATACCAAGATTTGGATTAAAAGAAGATGGTATCAGAGGGTAATGAGATGGCAAACACATAGATGATATTTGTAGACTCAAAGTTAAGGAAGGCAAAATAGAGGACGGAAAAGTTATTCCACCAAGCTAATTTACCAATGAGTTATTCTAAATATGCATAGTTTGTATTTCTTACCCATTACAGTGTGGGGAAACACGGTTATTCCATAATTGGGTATGGTAATGGAAGTAATGGATGGACCTTATTCATCAGAAGCCATAATGGGAAGTTAAGATATGTGGTTTGAAGAATGATGGCACATTAGAAAGGTCCATTTAATTGCCAGTAAAATATGATAGGGCCATAACATCATTAGTCGGTTGATGTTAAAGTATAGCTTCTAGCAATAGTTTCTTTGAGGTTTATGTTATAAGCATTAGTTGTTTCTGTAAAACACATCGATATCATGAGAAATATTCCTTTTAGAATTTGTTCACTGGGTAGACCGTTATATAAATTTACAATGCAAAATAAATAAATAAAAGTTTGGAAGTTTATAAAATAAATTAGGGAATTTATTAAATTAGATGCTAAAAGAAAAGTAAAGTTAAATCCCAAAAGCCTTAAAGTTTAGGGAATATAAATTTTGGCGAGCGAAGGATTGAGAAAGTTTATTGCAAAGCCATGGGTCAATGTCCTTATACCTTAAAGGCTAAATATTGTAAATGAACTTGTACGCTGGTTGTTATTATAGATAAAAGAAAAGTTTTTGAAAAGTTAAAATTTACCACGTAGTTAGATTGACGTTAAACTATTGACTAAACTCCGATCTCATGTGGTGTGGCATAATTTGTTACACACACACACACAAATACTTTGGAAAAACTTTTGTTCAAAATTCTTGGTTTTAGAAAATAAATAACTTTGTGAGAAGATTTTGAAATTTTTTGTGATGAAAATTTTAACGTTTAATTTTTTTTACCGATAGTTCAAAAAGTTATATAAAAAGATTTTTGAGGAGAAAAAGGAATTTTCTAATATTTGAAATGTCACATACTTAGCATGGGGGAAGTAGTTGACGGGTTAGCCAGTACGGATTTGACTGTGCACCAGAAGTGACAGTAAAATAAAATACGATAGAGACAAGGGAAAAAGCTGTTTAACTAAGGAGTCGCTTTCTCCATACCTTGTCGGTAGGCGAACAAAACTGGTTTTAAAATATTCCTATTTTAAAATTTTAAAGATTTAAAATAAAATTCACTTGTGCGGTATGTACTTGGAAAAGTTAGAAGAAAGTGTTGGGGGCAAAAGGAAAGGTTCCAAGGTACAATGAAAATACACAAGGGAAGGATGGGAATATGGAATTTTACATCCAAACTATTTTTCGGCATAAGAATATAGGTTTAGAAAACTGAATTATTCTATTGGATGTTAGCAATGGTGTGCTAGGATTTTGGATGGTTGATGCGCAATTGGTTGAACTGTACTTCTATTCGTAGAAGTGTGGGAAACTTTGAATACAAAAACAAAGTTTTTGATTTTCAAATTTCAATACATATAGAACTGCCTGTATATTTAGGTTGCTTGCACCATATTGTCAAGATTGTTTTAAAAGAATGCATTCATATAAGAAGCGCCAATTAGAATTATTCTTCATACATACCATATGTATAGTGAAAAACCGTGCACTTATACACGATTGGTTGTTACATTGGTTGCACACTAATTGGTTGGTTAGTTTAGAACAATTGTGTGTTATGTTATGTGATTCAGCCCTTGAGGAATTTCAGAGACGAAATTCTTTTAAGGGGGGAGAATGTAATACCCCATAATTTTATGAAAATTAATTAAAAAGAAATTAATTAATAAATAATTACTTCGAAAAATAGGATTTTTATAAACGTCTGAATTTGGCTACGAAACTTGCACCATTGGGTACGTGACGATTTTATGATCAATTTTTATATATAAAGTTTTCCGATCAGAGTTCAAACTAAAAAGTTATTAACGTTTTAAGTTTTCAAATTAGAAATAATACATATGCAATTACGGTAATAAAAATTAATTAATGTTAATTACTAATGTTAATGGAAACTTAGACATTAAGAAATGTTAGCGTTAAATGAAATCAAAGAAAATATATATAGTCGGAAACAAATGACGTAATCGGTTTTAAAAGGAATAAAATCAAACGATGCTCTTAATCACCGCCAAAAACACAGCTAGGTTCGACCCACGATACCTTTAGGTCGACCAGTAGCGGTCGACCAATGGCAATAAGTGGTTAACCGTTGCTTGTTTTATTTCGACAGTAACATGTGGCCAAACGGCCCGGATTTAATATACTTCAATCGAACGGCTGACATTTATTTGAACCTCTATAAATATAAGTATAGACCATCACTTCTAAACTCATAATTTCAAAGCGACACTGTAGCTCTACCATTTTCTCTTCTCCTCCAAATCCCAAATTCTTTTAAATAACTATAAATTGTACGTATATACAATTGGAGAATTGTAGAAGACGAATGTGAAGAAGAATAGGGTCAATCAAATCACCAAAGCCAAAGTAAATTGGAAATCCGGATCTAAATTGTGAATCAAATCCAAATCTCTTTTCTAATCTAGATCTCTAATAAATCTCTGTATGCTTGCGGTGTATATATCCAGATAGGGAGAAAAGTGAGTCAAACTAAAATAATGATATTATATCTATAAATTTGGAAAGCTAAAAAGATGAGTGAGAAATTATATATTTTTATATAATATTAGATTTATATCCTGTAAATCTATCCATGTATGCTTGAAATGTAAATGAAGTTGTAGGCTAAATTTGTATACGTGAAATAAAATTATAAATCCTACCTACATATTCTGTTATTGATAACTTGAACTGTATATTGTAGGTATGTAAATCTATAAAATATTGGATATTAATAGTCCCTGAATTTAGTCTCTGAAATTTATAGAATATGTTATAGTTCCAGAATTTTGAATTTAATATGACTTACGCAAACAAAAAGGTAAATTGAGTTATCATAGTAAATTGTATGGATTTAAGTAGTATTTTAATTTATTGGATTATATAGCATGTTACAATGTGAATTTCTATAGATTATCAAGTTTCAGATTTATAAATAAAAGTGTAGCAGTTGAAATAACAAGGAATACACCTAAAAAGAAAGGGACTTATAAAAATGGATATTCATTGTATTTTGTACTATTTATTTCAATATCTATGAAAAGGTAATTCCTTGTAATTCCAAACGTAACACAAATTCCCCTTTTGCGTAAGATATAGAAATTTACAGTGTTAACCATTCTATTTAGGAGAAATGTAATTCCAATGCATTAAAATACAAAAATCCCTAAGGATAAATTAAAGAATTATAATGCTATAAAAATGGACTAAGAAAACAATATGCACAATATAAGTAAATGAAAGTGAAATAAAAGAAATGAAAAGATGGACAAGTCATAATTTAAAATAAAAAGGGTAAACATAGTCCTCTAAAACAAGGTAGGGAATTAAAGATTAAAAAGAAATAAAATAGAAAGTAAAGTGGTAGGGAGAAAAAGAGGAAAATGATAAAATGTATTTAAATCTTTTAAAAAGAAAACAGTAAATGACCTTAAAATCGATAAGATGTAAATACATAAAGAAGTAGAGAAATATTGTTAACAGTAAACAGCAGAGGCACAATAATTAAACAAGAATGAATTAAGATGTATATAAACATATATAAATAAACACATGTTGTCTCAAGTATGTGATTATGACAGGCTTGAATTATTAAAAGTTATTAAATAACTTAGTAAGTAAGAATGACGTTGTGATTAGTATGGGTTGGAATGTGAGGTCAGTAGCGTTACACAACTGAAGTCTGCCCACTGGAAGGGACCACCAACGATTGTGTATACATTAACTGATGCGGGACATATCTGACTGTAGGGCCCGTGGAGTTGTATATATTTGCATATAGGTGAAGGAATACCCTCAGTAGAGCCTGCTTCAATAAATTGGAAGGGGGTATTGCCTTGTTTACATTAGGTATCTAAATAAGATGGTGAGCGGATCGAAGTTGTGTCAGTGTATGTTGGTACCAAATCAAAATTAGGAGCTATATATAGGTTGATTCCGTCATCGGTCCTGCACAGGCAGCGGAAAGATAAGATTACACCTAACATGCTACACCTCATACTAGGGTAGTTCACATTAGGTCATGCACCGCTATAGTTGTTTGCTAGTTTGTTTGTTAGTGTAAGGCTAGTTAACCCATAAAAGAGTTCTTTCAAAATGGATGGGGTAGTCCAAGGAGTTGAGTCCTCTATAGTCCATGGAGCTGAGTCCATAATACGAAGCAGACAAGTAATAAATCACTAAAGCAATGCGAGATAGAAAACGACTAAATTATAGTGATGCCATTATCAGGCACTATGGGAGTTCCTCGGTATGCACGACGACGAGGACGTAATATTGCTTGGCATGGATCCTGACGTGGTGCCGGGTTATGGATAATAACGGGTATAGTATCTTGTCCAAAGAGGGACTGTGGTACTTGTATATTTTTATATACACAGATATACATATATACATACACATATGTAGTTATGGTCTACTTCAGATAGATGGGGCATATTGTACGCATATGTGGAGTTGAGACGACTAAGTAATATAAAAAGACATAACTTGTGATGGAATGCAATCGGCATAAACTAGTATTATTTAAAAAAATATATAGTTTACCAGTCACCAGAATATTATTCTGACCCCCTCTTCATCACAACCCACATGATAGCTTTAGAGGGATAGGTAATGGTACAAGAGGGGAATAGTGGAAGGATAGGTTTCCTAATGCATGCTCAATACTGACAGGGTCACTAGATACTAGAAGTGTCAATCTTAGTCAGTAACTATATGTTTTATTATACTTTTCTATCCCATTGTGAGTTATATTGATAGTGATCCGATATGCATTTATTTACAGGATACCAAATCATGGATCCATACTTCAGTGGACTTGGGTTTTCAGTTTAGCGAAAATCAGGCTCACTAGGGTACGGGTTGTTGTAATAGTGCCAAATAAGACTAGAGTGGAATATTAAGAAACAGTTACTCCTGTCATGCCTACACTACTGTCATGTCTACGCTATTAAGTGCTACTTCTATATTGCATCAACATACTTTATTGGTAGTGTCATATGATTGTGCAAAGCACAACAGTTTTGTGGGTTACGGTGCAACGAATCTTAATGCTACTTTAACACTAGAAGGGGCGAATGGTGTTTTATAACTTTCATGAAACTTTTTAACTTTGTTTTAAGATTTAAATTAAATCACAGATTATCAACACAGATCTATACTAATCAAGCAGTCATAGATGCAATCACAGATAAATATAAAAGCAATAACAATAAATAAAGTAAGAGAGATGACACTAGGAGTTTTTATATTGGTTTAGATTAACCAATCCTATATCCAGTCCCATACAATGTTGTATAGGTTTCTTTTCAATCGCCTACTTTAACCAAGTAGCAAGCAAACCAAAATGCAATCACGATTTCAAGGCTATGAGATACACCCTCCCGTCTTACGAGTCTGCGGCAATCTCTTGATTTACAGGGCATCAAGATCACCCACTAAATTTAGATGGGCTACTAAGCACACGCACTTGATTTGAATGTGCAACAAGCGCACCCAAACAAATAAGAGCAGAGTTGTTGATTTTCAAATACAAGAGGTTGTACTTGAGATAGAAGATATCTTATAGCCCTTCCGATAGCAGTTTGATCTTTGAATTAATGAGATACTTTCAAATCGGTAAGTATATTGTAAAGAATGAATAAAGTAAAATAAAAACTGAATTTGAATGAATTAGAAGAGTATAGAAAGTGGAATTTATGAAATATATGTTGAGAATTTGGAATAGAAGAAAGTAGAGTGTAACGACCCGATATTTTGGACCATTCGCATCCATTATAAGTGTATAGGTAGACACTCATGCCGGAATTGAATTGCTCAAAATACTGCGTTGTTAATTTAAATTTGGCAAAACTGAACATATATAGTAAATAAATAATCACAAATCACAGACACAGAGTAATAATTGCAGCGGAAATAAAAGAGATAGTAGTTCATGAAGCTACTATATGAATATATAAAATACATCAGAGTTTACAACAGAAGAGAAATACGATACATCAGAGTTAAACCAGATACAACGGAAGAGTAACACGATACATCAGATACAAATCAGAATACATCACTGGAATCATCGAATACTGAAAGTAGAATAGATGGCTGGATCTTCAAGCAAAGCTCCAACTCCAAAGGTGAGCATCGAATATTGGTACACTCAGTCTGACCCGAGCGTAAAGCAAAACACAAAACACTCGAGTCAGGATTAACATTCTTATATTAATAAATCCAACTCAAGTGAAATAGCAATTGAAATACAAGTAACTCAAAGGATGTTTGGAATAACCATCCTTTAAGGATCCGTTAAACTATCTACTATGTAGTAGTGTACGATAAGTAGATAATGTCTATCAGTAATATAAAGATATCAAAATAGTGTTAAGTCATGGCCCATTCCACCCTTAACACATTTTTATTCCCAAAAGCATATACAAGACCGTAGTTTCCCCAAAACCGGAAGTCACCAGAGGGCAATCCATATACTAAAGGTACAAAACAAATTCGTAGTGGTCGTGAATAAAGGGATACAAGTATGATAAGGCACATGAGGCAATACCCAAGGTAGTGATACTACCGTTTGCCTGATCCGGACTGGTGAGAACGCAACGTCGCAGCGCCCGCAACACCGTGAAACAACACTCCCAAAATCAAGGGTGCACCAATCGACAACAAGTAATGAGTAGTTCGAAGAAGTGTGTCCACTTGAGGTAGCTAATCCTCCATTGGCCCGGCACGGTTCCTGTTTTAGTCATTTCCAATTTGACACAAGTGTCAAGGCTATCCATCATCGTTCTCTTTCTTCAGTCATCACGAACATCATTCCAACCACTTCGTTCTGGATCATCACTCCGCGTATAGTTATTAAAGTGGTTTCGGTTTAGACAGAGAGTATGTCCATAACCGATTCCGGTCTCTTTAATAACTTCCATAATTATTACACCGATTGGTCATTTATATATTTCAAAACCAAATCAATTACAATTTCAATTAGAATTTGTAAACCAACATTTCATTTCTCTTTCGAAATCCATTTTCAATAATTTACGTTTCAAAACTTCCAAATTATCATTTCAAAACCTTATAATTCAATTTCAATCTTTATTTAAAACAATTCAAATATTGATTCAAGTTCGTATATAAGTTTCATTTCGAAAACATTTAAATCAATTTAATTTAACATTCAAATCAATTTAAACTCATTTATCAATTTCATTCAATGTTCGTTAAGTAAATTTGCCATTCAAAACAATTTCTATTAAATTTCCAATTCATTATATCCATTATTTAAATTCAACTTCATTATATCAAAACTTACAAATTGAATTAAATTAAATTCGTCAAACCAAATTCTTTAAATTTCAAGTCTTATATTAATTTCAATAAATCATAGTTTATTTCTTGTTAAAGAAATTCAATTTCACTTATTTACTTACTTAAATAATTTTCCAAAAACTTAATTAATAAGAAACTCAATTTCAATTATTCAAGAAGTTTAATTCCACTTATTAAAGAATTCAATTCAATTTAATCATTAAATAATTCAATCTTATTTAATTATTAAATAATTCAAAACTTAATTATTAAATAATTTCAAAGTTTAATAATTTCAATCTTACTTATAATTTCAAACTTAATTCAATCATTTCTCAAATTTAACAACATTCTTTCATCAATTACATTTATTAATATTTTGTTTCAGATTATTAAATATTAACATTTCCTTTCATTAAAAATTCAAATTTCAACTTCATTTCAAAACCGTATTATTTATTCAAATAAAATCTTCATTTTATTTTTAAATCAAATTATTGACCAATCGGGTCTTATTTAATTTCCTATCCTAGGTCAAAATTCAATTTGGGTATTTATCATTTCAACCCGATTCCAATTCAATTCAAAAATCAAAGCATAACAAAGGGAACTTGCAGTGTGATAACTGAGATGGTGTCAAAGTAAATAAACAAGCAATAACAACAATCAATAACAATCCAATAATCAATTCAAATAATCCCGAAATAACCGTATTAATTCGCATTGTTATTTGTACGAATTAATATAATTATTTTTAGAATCTACACTATCATTTCATGTAGATTAAAGATTATTACATTACGGTTTTCACTTGTCATTCAATTTCAATTTTCATACATCATCAATTTAACAACATACATTCAGTGGTTCAAAGTGTAATTAAACAAATCCTACGTGTCAATAAATTCAACAGTTAAAGGGGTCATATTATACAAATGTCAGTTAATCAAATTTAACATTTTAATTATCCTATATCAAGTTCAATTTCATACTATTTATCATTTCAACATTAACAATTTAACGTCCAATATAAACATCAACAATCAATCACTTATCAGCCAAACTATATTATCATTGCATAAATAATTAACAGATAATGGTATCAGATGTCATAGGTGAACTGATACAGATAATAGCATATATAACGGTGTAATTAACTAACAGCAGCATATTTCAATTTGTCGTTTCAATTGAAATCAAATTTAATAAATAAAAGAACATTAATCGTGAGTGATTGCTCACCTTTCGAGGCTAGAGAGAACAGAAATGGGATGATACAGATACGAACGCTGATACAGATACAGCTAGCGAGACAGCAACAGGTTAGAAATCGCTGCGATAGATTCAATAAAGAAACGTAAGTCAAGATGGCACGAATACGACGAACAAGACTGGTATATAAGAAACCTTATGAGATCAATCAGAATAGTCTAGATAAAAATGGAATATATAATTTATTTTACTTTCAAATCCATATTAATTTTAAACACATATTATATTAAGCATATATATATATATACCGAAACTCGTATTAAAAATAACTATTATGAATCTTTTCAACATAACGGACCAATATCATATATATATACTTTAAAAATGGTATCTCCAGATACAAACTTAAATCACAGGATATACTTGTATATAAATTATTATATATATAACCAATATATAACGGTTGCCAAATGAACCATTGAGAAATAAAGTATATATACACAATATATATTTTAAAAAAATTCGCACTCTAAAATCATTATAAAAGCAAGACGGGTCCTAAACAAAATTTCAAATGTATACAGACACATTTTGACATTACTTTTATCATTATAACTTATTTACTTTAGTATACTGAATAGATATACTAATATTTACCTAACTACTGAAACATTACATTTAACTATTATAAACTTAAAACAACCTATAATATGCAACAGGTATTGTGACCATATATGTACACTTACGTCTTTCCTATATATATAAACTTTTGATGCACTGTTGTAAAGGTACTTCAACATTAATTTATAATGGCCTATATGAATTGATATATGAACTACTTCATACTGCAAGCATATGCAAATTTTATAATATATGTATTTAAACTAACCAACCGACCGTACATCAATACCAAAATTATTGTATATATATATACAAATCAAATATCTTTGAAGCATAAGCTATAACAAAATCAGATTATATGAAATCTATGTATACATATAGGAACCAAAATTTATGCTATAAAACAATAAAATTTAAAAGCACGAAGAAATAATTTTTTTTTATATAACCAATATAAACAGCTACTGTGTATTTATATAGGTACACACAGTCAAAAATAAAATATGTTACTATAAACTCTATATATAGTAGAGGTATAAAATATATATCTACATAAACAGATAATATACTACAACATAGCTTTATATCTAACTAACATAGTTTTAAACTATCATCTATATATTGACTATATATTACATACCACTACTACATATATATAATATGATACTTGTACTTCATAAAACACTTCAACATATAAATACTCACAGTGCAACAAACCAAAAGGTGGTGTACACTATTGTTGCCGAGGCCAAGTAAGCAGAAGAGGAAGCTCGACAGGGAGTGGCAGACATGCGGAAGGGTGAGGTGAAGGTGGGATATGGTTTTGTTGAAGGGGGAGGTGGCCACGGCCATGGCTGGCACACGGAGAGCGGTTGCAGCCAAGGCGGCTGCCGTGCCAGCTGTGGTCGACGAGGGTGGAGGAGGAGAGGAAGGGCGGAGCGGCTATGGAGGAGGGCTCGGATCGGGAGACGAGGCTGTCGAGAAGGGTCGGCCAGAGTTTGGTCGAAGAGGGAAGGTCGTGATAGATGGGTGGAAGATGATGGACCTGTTGTAAAAGAATGGGGAAAGAAGATGTAAATTGTGCTCATATTATAATACTTTTGCTTTGAAAAAAAATGAACTGTCATCAAACAGAGAGAATAGAAAATGAACTAGTTGTATGAATTGTAACCGAGGAATAGTGAGAGCCAGCTATTAAATCTCGGAATTATAAAAGTCTATTGGCTATTTGTTTCAATAGATGGATAGCTGAAAAGACACAGGAAACGAAGAGTTGAAATTTCGTAACCGATACAGATATTTGTTTCGCGGTTTTCGCCGCGAACCGGACACCAAATTTGACAATCGAATATACCGTAGAGATCAGCACGAGGAGACGATCAAAGCGGTATACTGATATCAGTGATTTGATTTGAATTATAAAAATTCGAATTTTCCAACTGGCGGAAAATGCAAGAAAAACACTGAAAAATAAGATCGACGGAGCCAAAGATGTCCGAATTTGGAAAAACGACAAACTGACATCTTGCTCGGAAGATGGTTTAGAATTTTTCTATGTAAAAATATTCAGGTTTCGGAAACATTTATTTTCATCGCTTTTAACTGATTAAATTGAAGTAAATTTACGCGCGAAATAAACTTTCATATTTTCGGACGAAAATTTACCAGTTGCTATGTTTAACTAAACGCATTCCAAATGTCAAATTTATATTTCAAAATTTTATCGTTTAAAATTTCACAAAATTTCAACTAATTACGTTATTAAAACAGTTGAAATTTACGGGTCGTTACATAGAGAAAGTAGTTAATAAAATTAATTTTCCAGACCCCTTTATATAGTGTATGAAAAGATGTGCCTATTCGCGATGTGATGCGATTAAAAATCACAACTATTCAAAATCCAAAAGACACCTCTTCAATGGTCTATATGTCAAAATACATAGAAGGCCTATGTCGACATATCTAAGTTCATTTTTAAAAACAATAATTCTTTTAAACTGTTTTCAAACTTCTATATTTTTGTAAAATAATTTAAACATAGTTTTTAAATACTTTGAACACATAAAACTTTAATAAAATATCTGTAAAAAAAATATTTTTGAACTTTAAATAATTTATTTTGATAAAATATCAAAGATCAGAATTTCGTGATAAAGATTAGAATCTGCTACAGGGACTTTAACAAATTATTCTAATGACTCATAACTATACACTAGAGTCTCGAGCTCTTCAAATCTTTGACTTCAAACTCATGAGTCTTAATTGTCTCTGTCTCTTGACTTTAGTCTTTATACCGATCAGTCTTCAAGTTTAATCATTATGTACCTTTGTAATATTCTGCAATATATATTATACAACTTGGAAAAACATTAGTATCTATATTTATATGGATGTTGTCATTAAAATCAATATTTAAGGTATTAACAATCTCCCCCTTTTTGATGATGACAACCATATAAGTATTCCAGTATATAAAATATAATGTAACTCCCTCTAAGTTAAAAACTCCTCCTTAGTATATGCATGTGTTATATTTTAGATTTTTCTCACCCTTTGTCATCAACAAAAATGAATGTAAAATAAAAATCCCCCTAAATGTGATATACTTATGAATTATGGAGTCAAAATCAACATTTAAATGCGACATAATTATATATTGAGTAATGATTAAATTCTAAGACAAACTTTATTAATTATTCTAAAATAAAAATTAAACTATAAAAACATACAAACAAACAATCCTATACAAATCAAGTCAAACCATATATACAAACCAATAACAATCCAAACCTAACAATATTAAGATTTACAAACCAATCAAATTCAAATATACAAGTTTTAAAATACTTGCTTACAAATTCGGAACAAATTGGAATATTGGATTTTCCTTGGAACTTCAACCCATCCTTCGGATCCAAAGATTGGATTTTGTTTGATGACATCCCAATCTTCTTGTTCCATGTTTGCATTTTAGTTCGAGCATTCCGGGTTGTTATTTTGATCATCTTTGATAAGTGAGGAAATTAAGCAAAGTAGATCATCAAATTGTTTCTCTTGTTCCTTTATCATTTGCATTTGATTTAGTTCCAAATGCTTTTGATTTTATAGAATGAAACAGAGTACACCTTTGAAAGATTAAAGTGTTTCTTCTAAGTTTTGACAAAGTTTTTGATGTGAAGAAATCATTTTTATGAAAGGAATTGTTTAGAATGGAAACAAATGAAAGGATGAATAAATGTTGAGTTTTTCTGGAAGAAAAAGAGGTTAAATAGAGATGAAAAAATGGATTAAATAACTGATTTAAAAGTAGTCACCAATTTTTGAAATTTAAAATTTTTCAAAAACGGCCATTATGTGTCGACATTTGTGCCTTAGTTTGCACAATTTATGTTATTGTTCTAATTTTTGTATATACTTGATACTACTCTATTTTAATGATTTGCAGAGTGAAATGACCCTCCTATTTCCACCCTAATTTCATAAGGAATTTTTTTTTTACTAAGAGATGATATATATAGATATATCATTCATTACAAATATATTTTCCAGGGTCACTTTCTTTTTCCAATAAATCAAATATATCCAGGATCACAATAATCAACCAATATAAATATATCAGTACATTTACAAAAATAAGCACATACATGTGAGGATGTATATGCCTCTCTTGTTTGAATCAGAGTTTTGGAAAAACAAGAGGATATTGGATTGCTAATTTATTTTTGACCTAACAATCCATTGTTAACATTCATATTAGTCTGTTTATCCTAACTAAGAAGTGATCAAGTAATAATCAATAGTAAACAAGCTTTTAATATGGATGTTTGTGTTAAGTTCTGAATAGTGTCAAAATCAGTATAAAATAAAGTGGATCCTAAGGAAACACAAGCAACATCTAGGCGTAATGGAAACGCGCCTAACTTATACATGCAAGGTCACGAGTTCGAGTACTATGCTGGTCGGTTCAAACACAATTTTTGGTTTTTCATTTTTTTTCATTTTTCTTCTGTGCAATTTGGAATCTGTTATTTACCTATATCTGCACATATATGTCTTATTATTGCCTATATTCCAGCATACAGAACAATAATTCTTGCTTAATTATTTTTTGAATTCCATTCATACAACCTAGAAGGCTTCATGATTGAATGATAAGAGTGTTTATCATTTTCCAGGTTTGTATTTCTTCTTATAAGATTTGTCTGGCATTTAAAATGCATTTGGTTAGAATCTGAGTAAAATTCAGATTCTTATTTCAAATACAAAGGAAAAGGTGTGGTATAATCTGCACTTAAACATGTTTATGTGCATATAAATCTGCAACTATTTGAATCTGGCTTCCATCTATCTTACTACAGATTCTTTCTTATTTAAAAATAGTACATGAGACATTTGTATGAAACAAGTTTAACTATGGAAGCATTACAGCCATATAAACATTTAACCTATGCCTATTTCTTTTGCATACATATGCTATATTGGAAAATAAAACCATTTAAGTTTCTGAAAATCAACTATCCTGGTTTTGCAAAACTTTAATCCTTCTCAAAGATTCATGATTGACAAATGCATTTATAAAATGTAATCATTCAATTTTAACATGGTGTACTTGCTACATCTACTTACAAGATTTGATTAAAATTCATTTTAAACATAACAGATATTTAATTTAATTCAAAGATTCCAGATACAAGTCATATTCTTAACAAAATACTCATCCAACATTCAACCCTTAATACAAGTAGCAATTTAAATTGTCAATACATGCAGATTTCAACATTTAGGCTCTTATCTAACTAAGTTTTAGCATGCTATATCTTCTTCTCAAGGCCTTGCTCCTACTCCTACTTAGTTGCTGCAATCCCTGAAAAAGCATTGGAAACTGCCTCATTTTAAATGAGACACCCCAGATGCCATTAGCACACTAGGGTCAGACATATGTCTGGTATGAGAAAATTCACAAAAGCAATTTGTTAATTAGTTTAAAGTCAAGTTAAGTACAAATACATAAGGTTCAGTCCTTTGAAATCAGGTATATACTTGTGTGCATGCTCTGTGACATTGTGCATGTGCACACTTTAATTTTTCTTTCCAGAGACTACATATATAAATATGGCACATACATTTAAGCATACAACTCAATCATAATCAAGCAATCATTCATACCAAACAGGAAAACAACCAATATGAGTTAAATCATCTATTCAATTCTCATATTTCAATTCTGGGAAAAACTCTAGTTTTCTCATCATTTCAAGTATTAATTCCTTGGTATATTTTTCTATCCTTGGTCTCACCTGCAATATCTATGAATCAATGGACACACTGTAATGAACTAATTCACTCCATTACACAAAGATCTCAGGACTTAAACAAGCCATGTGTCAACTTATGTTACTCAAGCACACAAGTCATTCCTGCAGTGTTCTTGACCCCAATATCCTAATCAGGTTTTAAGTTAATAATAACTCTTTTTATTTTTCATGGCAAAACCATTCAGTGATTCATTTCATTAGCTAAGACATCCATAACATGGCATCTCATATTATTCATAATCATACAGAGACAAACAAGCAACAACCATTTGTGATTACAAAATAAGGTTCTGTCTATACATATATTCATCTTGGTATTTTAAAAGGAGTTTAGGCAGCTAACATTGGTTTATGACTTCTGGGGAAGTTTTTCTTTTTGCAACCATTTGTGCTTGAGTTAAACTCAGAATAATCTGGTTTCACTGAATCACAAAATTTTGTTTGCTATGTATTTTGATGAATCAGGAGCATCAGCACATAGGCAACCCTATTGCACCCCTAATTCCTTTCTATTTCAAGCCTCAGCACTTATACATGAGTATATTGCAGCTCAACATTATTTGCATTTTTCTGGGTTAAGCCAAAACCAATACTACTTGCCTATTCTCAACATTTTATTTTCTGGGTATTTGTTTATATCCCCAAATATTAACATATCAGAGATCTGAGTGTATAAACAGATATGTATACTATCAACACATAAAAACCTTGTTATAATAAAACAAGTGATCAATCAAAGAAAATCAAGACATATTCAGGTTTAAATTCACAGATAAACATTCACATATGAAAATACTCTTTTAATAAAATACTTTTATCTGGCTGCCTACATTAGGACTTATTGCCTTAGGTTTTTGAGTGAGTTTTCTCACCTAGCTCTCTTCTTTTGTTTCCTTAATTAACTGATGAACTCCTGCTCTTATCCTCAAGCTCTCTTTCTTCCCTTGTCTTATGATTTCTGTGGTATTGTTTTTCTCTTTTTTTTTTCAAAATTCTTTTCTGAGGAGAAGAGGAGGCTGCTGCATATACATGTATATATATGCAGGGTCTCTCTCTTAGGGTTTTGGGTATTGGCTAAGTCCATTTTTGCCCACCAGAAAATCATGTTTTCTGCATTTTAAACCCAAAGTTTTACCCCCCTTCCCGGCTTGATTTGGGTGAAGAGAAAAATGGTTATACATTTTTCTTTCAGAAATTGCTTTTCAGAAAATACTTTTCCCCCTTGTCTACAATTATGCTAAAAATGTGACTTGGTTTTGTTATTTATTTAATACACTTCCTAATTCTGCCTATAGCAACATTTCTCTGTTTTCTCTTATTTTTTTCTATTTTTAGCTTTCATGTAAATGGTATGTACCTCCTTCATTTATTTATAAGAGAATTAGTTCTTTTTATATCTTCTTGCCTTTTATTTTCTGCTTATATTAAAATATGTCTATATATATATATATTTTATTTCACTAGTTTAAACTCTAGTATTTTATTAACACATATATATATTTATATATATATCACTCTGTATTGACACACACATGCACATGTATACTTAAGAAAAATATTCAGTAGCATACATATATTTATATTTACTTATGCATTCAGCTTTAAAGATTTTAATATATATATATTTATATATATATTTATTCCCATACATATCAATATGTATTTATTCTTAAAGTTCAGAGATTTTTAGCTCTAGTTCATGTGTATACCCTGTGCACACATGTACACACATACTGATACACTATCAAGCCATAACAATCTCCTTCCAAAATTAATTTAAAAATTATTTTAAATTTATTTATATTTTCCAGAATGAATTCCTAAAATCTTGGGTCATTACATACACCCCTCCTTTTTGAAATTGTGTCCCACAATTTTTCCTAAGCTTAAAATAAATTTTAAACTTAATTCAGAGAACAAGTATATTCCCTACCAAATAGATTCTTAGTTCTATACTAACTAAAAATATATTCATCCAGAATAAAGAAAACAATCAAAAAAAAAAAAAATCAGAATTACCTTAATCTGAAAATAGCTTAGGATAATTCATCCTAACTTTGTCTTCTAATTCCCATGTGCAATCACTAGGATCTAGACTCCATTGTACCTTCACAAGTTTCAGAGATTTATTCCTCAACTTCTTCACATCTTTTGCCAAAATTCCCACTGGATCCTTTTCATAAATCAAATTAGGATTTATCTGCACTTGGGTTGGGGTTTCAAGAATTTCTGCCTTGTCATGGACCCACCTTCTCAATTGTGATACATGAAAAACATCATGTATGCCTTGCATGTTTTCTGGTAATTCCAACTTATATGCCAAAGGACCAATTCTCTCCAGAATTTTGTATGGTCCAATATATCTTGGGGTTAATTTGCCTTGTTTTCCAAACCTCAGCACATTTTTCATGGGTGAGATTTTGATGAAAATAAAATTTCCCACCTCATATTCTACCTGCCTCCTTCTCATGTCTGCAAATTTCTTTTGCCTGTCTTGAGCTGCTGTCATTCTTCTTCTTATCAACTCAATTTTCTCCTTGGTTTCTTGTATGTACTCAGGTCCTAAAATAGACCTTTCTCCTGCTTCTACCCAGCAAACAGGTGACAAGCAGGGTTTACCATACAAGGCTTCAAATGGAGCCATTCCTATGGTGCTTTGGTAGCTGTTGTTGTATGTAAATTCAACTAGATGAAGATAATCTTCCCAGTTGCCCCCAAAATCCAGTATACATGCCCTCAACATGTCCTCCAAAACTTTGTTTACCACCTCAGTCTGCCCATCTGATTGAGGATGGTAGGCAGTACTTAAACATAATTCACTTCCCATTGCTTCTTGAAAGCTTCTCCAAAATTTTGAAGTGAAGATGGTATCCCTATCACTCACAATGGTTTTGGGAATGCCATGTAACCTTACCACTTCTTTTATAAAAATTTGAGCTAGTTTTGGTGCTGTTCTTTCTGACTTGACTGGGATGAAGTGTGCTACCTTGGTTAGCCTATCCACTATCACCCATATACTTGTATTACCTCTCTTAGATCTAGGCAGTCCATCTATGAAGTCCATAGATATATCTTCCCACTTCCACTGTGGTACACTAAGGGGTTGCATCAACCCTGATGGTCTTTGAGTTTCAGCCTTGACTTGTTGGCAAGTCATACATTTGGCAATGTACTTGGCTATATTAGATTTCATCCCCTTCCACCAGAAATCTCTTTTCAAATTTTGATACATTTTTGTGTTACCTGGGTGTATGGAGTACTTACTTCTGTGATATTCATTCAATATCTCCTTCTTCAATTCTAGGTCCTCTGGTACACACATCCTATTCTGGTATCTCACATAACCATCCTTATCAATGTGGTGTTTCATTACTTCCTCCCCTCTTGAGAGGAGCATTCTCTTCTCTACTAAGTGAGCATCTTGTTCTTGCATTTTTCCTACCTTCAGAATTAAATCTGGTTGAAGTGTCATTAAGCTCAACTTCCCTTTATTTTCTTGTGCACTATGCATCTGCTCATTAATGTGCACACAACCATTCTCCTCAATCTCTAACTCAGTTAGCAAAGATAAATTTTTAAATTCTTCTATCATCATCATAGCCAATTTAGCATGCTGTCTACTTAGAGCATCTGCAACTTTGTTTGCTTTGCCTGGTGTATAGAGTATGTCAAAATCATAGGCAGCTAAGAACTCCACCCATCTATGTTGCCTCATGTTCAAATCTTTTTGTGAGAATAAATATTTTAGAGACTTATGGTCAGTGTAGAGTTCAAACTTTGTGCCTAATAAATAATGTCTCCAAAGTTTTAAAGCATATATCACAGCTGCTAATTCGAGATCATGTGTGGCATACCTTACTTCATGGGGTTTAAGTTGTCTGGATGCATATGCAATGACTTGGCCTTGTTGCATCAACACTGCACCCAAGCCAAATCCACTAGCATCAGTGTATACCACTAATTCTTCATTTCCATGTGGTACCTTTAGAATTGGAGCATTCACCAATGCCTCCTTCAATTGTTCAAAAGACTTTTCACACTTTTCTGACCAAACAAAAGCTTGGTTCTTCCTGGTTAGGTTAGTGAGTGGTGTAGAAATTTTTGAAAAATCTTTTATAAACCTTCTATAATATCCTGCCATCCCCATAAATGACCTCACTTCACTCACAGTGCTTGGCCTCTTCCATGCTTGGATAGCTACTACTTTATTGGGGTTCACAGAAATTCCTTTGGCAGATATGACATGGCCAAGAAAATGTACTTCCTCCTTCCAAAACACACATTTTGAAAATTTTGCCTTTAAATCTTTTTCCCTTAATCTAGACAAAACCAGGTGCAAATGATGCTTATGTTCTTCCACTGTCTTGGAATAAATCAAAATGTCATCTATGAAAATAAGCACAAACTTGTCTAAGCAATCTCTAAAGGTTCTGTTCATTAGATCTACAAAATAAGATGGTGCATTGGTCAAGCCAAATGGCATAACCAAAAATTCATACAACCCATACCTAGTGTTAAAGGCAGTGTACTTGATGCTTGATTCTTCCACCTTCATTTGATGAAAACCAGATGCTAAGTCTAGTCTAGAAAATATTTTTGCCCCTGCTAATTGATCAAAAAGATCATCTATTCTTGGCAATGGGTATTTATTTTTAACAGTTACTTTGTTTAATTCTCTATAATCTATGCAGAGTCTTAAAGATCCATCTTGCTTCTTAACAAACACCACTGGTGCTCCCCAGCAAGAATTACTTGGTCTTATAAAACCCTTTTCTTCCAATTCTTCTAACTGTTTCTTTAATTCTTTTAATTCATTTGGCCCCATTCTAGTTGGCTTTTTAATCACTGGGCTTGCTCCTGGAACGAGATTGATCTGGAATTCTACTGGTCTATGGTGTGGAATACCCTTGACCTCACCAAACACATCCAAATATTCATTGACTATGGGAATTTCTTCAATGGTTAGTTCACTGAAATCTTTTTCTAAGTCAACTAAATGATATAGTTTTCCTTCCTTAGCTACCTCACATAAAACTGTGATTCTCTGGCCTCTAGAATTTTGCAATGATATGGTGGATGAGTCTAAATTAATTATGGCTTTAAATTGCCTTAACCAGTCTACCCCCAATATAACACCTATATTTGGGTAATTCAAAACATATAAATTGGAAATAAAAATATTTCCTCCTATGTTTAACTCCACATCCACACAAATCATATTTAAAACACTAGAACTCCCCAATGGACTGTGTATATGCAATGGGGTTTCAACTAATATGCAATTCAGTTTTAGCACTTTAACCAATTCATAAGAAATTAAGGAGTGAGTTGCCCCAGTATCATACACTACTGTTATGGGTATGGTACAAATAAGTAATGTACCTTCCACTTGGCTATGGTTTACAGTGTTACTTTCCACTGTGGCTTTGCCTTTTCCTTCCAAATTTGCCAATTTGCCTTGCTGTTTATACTCAGGACAATTCCTCTTCATATGTCCCTCTTTCCCACATAGATAGCATTTGAAAGCTCCTCCTTTCAACTCTGGACATTTTGGTTTGATATGCCCTTCCTTTCCACACTGATGGCACACAATTTTCTTCTTGTCTTCCTTAGCTTTGACATCTCCAGTGCTTTTGTTACTAGCCTCTTCTTTCTTCTTATCATAAGGGTGATACCTCCCCTTACCTTTCTTGTTATTATTGCTCTTAAAATTTCTGAACTTCTCCCTTTCCTTGTCATGCTGCTCCAACCTCAAAGCTAAGTCTATCACATGATCAAAAGTCTTGTCTGCATAAGGTAACATAGCTCTGCTAAGTCCTGGGTTTAGACCTTTTATGTACCTATCATTTTTAGATGCTTCATCTGCCACAAGCATTGCTCCATATGTGGAAAGTCCCTCAAACTTTTGAGTGTATTCTGTGACAGTCATGGTTCCTTGTCTAAGCCTAATGAATTCTTCTAGCAAGGTAGTCTTTGCTGATGCTGGTACAAACCTTGCCTCCAACATCTCTTTGAATTGATTCCAAGTGATTTCATTCTCATTCCTTCCTGCAATGATTACTTCCCACCAGCCTAAAGCTACTCCTTTTAGCTGTCTTGAAGCCACTTGCCTCTTTCTTTGATCATCAAGTTGCATGTCATTGAAAATTCTTTCCAATGTTCTCAACCATGTTTGAATTTCCATGATACTCTCTGTCCCTTCAAAGCTTTTGCCTCCTAAATGAGTATATGTCTTAAGCAGTTTTGAGAGTTCTTCATAGGGATTTTCTTGCCTTTGTCCTGCCCCATCCCTAAATGCTCTCACCAAGTCTTGCAGATTGACCATTGGTGGTGCATGGGAAGATCCTGCTCCCTGATTTGGTGGTCTCCCTACCATAGTTTGCTAATAATAATTTACATAGCTGGTTAGTTTGATATTTAGTTCCTTTTAATTTTATTTCTATCTAAGAACTTGATCCTTACTTCTACTATGTTGAATAACATAGCTCTGATACCAACTGAAATGACCCTCCTATTTCCACCCTAATTTCATAAGGAATTTTTTTTTTTACTAAGAGATGATATATATAGATATATCATTCATTACAAATATATTTTCCAGGGTCACTTTCTTTTTCCAATAAATCAAATATATCCAGGATCACAATAATCAACCAATATAAATATATCAGTACATTTACAAAAATAAGCACATACGTGTGAGGATGTATATGCCTCTCTTGTTTGAATCAGAGTTTTGGAAAAACAAGAGGATATTGGATTGCTAATTTATTTTTGACCTAACAATCCATTGTTAACATTCATATTAGTCTGTTTATCCTAACTAAGAAGTGATCAAGTAATAATCAATAGTAAACAAGCTTTTAATATGGATGTTTGTGTTAAGTTCTGAATAGTGTCAAAATCAGTATAAAATAAAGTGGATCCTAAGGAAACACAAGCAACATCTAGGCGTAATGGAAACGCGCCTAACTTATACATGCAAGGTCACGAGTTCGAGTACTATGCTGGTCGGTTCAAACACAATTTTTGGTTTTTCATTTTTTTTCATTTTTCTTCTGTGCAATTTGGAATCTGTTATTTACCTATATCTGCACATATATGTCTTATTATTGCCTATATTCCAGCATACAGAACAATAATTCTTGCTTAATTATTTTTTGAATTCCATTCATACAACCTAGAAGGCTTCATGATTGAATGATAAGAGTGTTTATCATTTTCCAGGTTTGTATTTCTTCTTATAAGATTTGTCTGGCATTTAAAATGCATTTGGTTAGAATCTGAGTAAAATTCAGATTCTTATTTCAAATACAAAGGAAAAGGTGTGGTATAATCTGCACTTAAACATGTTTATGTGCATATAAATCTGCAACTATTTGAATCTGGCTTCCATCTATCTTACTACAGATTCTTTCTTATTTAAAAATAG
The DNA here is from genome assembly GCA_030737815.1 of Allium fistulosum. Classification (NCBI taxonomy): domain Eukaryota; kingdom Viridiplantae; phylum Streptophyta; class Magnoliopsida; order Asparagales; family Amaryllidaceae; genus Allium; species Allium fistulosum. The sequence continues at coordinate 77,970,113 of CM060903.1, forward strand.
TACATGAGACATTTGTATGAAACAAGTTTAACTATGGAAGCATTACAGCCATATAAACATTTAACCTATGCCTATTTCTTTTGCATACATATGCTATATTGGAAAATAAAACCATTTAAGTTTCTGAAAATCAACTATCCTGGTTTTGCAAAACTTTAATCCTTCTCAAAGATTCATGATTGACAAATGCATTTATAAAATGTAATCATTCAATTTTAACATGGTGTACTTGCTACATCTACTTACAAGATTTGATTAAAATTCATTTTAAACATAACAGATATTTAATTTAATTCAAAGATTCCAGATACAAGTCATATTCTTAACAAAATACTCATCCAACATTCAACCCTTAATACAAGTAGCAATTTAAATTGTCAATACATGCAGATTTCAACATTTAGGCTCTTATCTAACTAAGTTTTAGCATGCTATATCTTCTTCTCAAGGCCTTGCTCCTACTCCTACTTAGTTGCTGCAATCCCTGAAAAAGCATTGGAAACTGCCTCATTTTAAATGAGACACCCCAGATGCCATTAGCACACTAGGGTCAGACATATGTCTGGTATGAGAAAATTCACAAAAGCAATTTGTTAATTAGTTTAAAGTCAAGTTAAGTACAAATACATAAGGTTCAGTCCTTTGAAATCAGGTATATACTTGTGTGCATGCTCTGTGACATTGTGCATGTGCACACTTTAATTTTTCTTTCCAGAGACTACATATATAAATATGGCACATACATTTAAGCATACAACTCAATCATAATCAAGCAATCATTCATACCAAACAGGAAAACAACCAATATGAGTTAAATCATCTATTCAATTCTCATATTTCAATTCTGGGAAAAACTCTAGTTTTCTCATCATTTCAAGTATTAATTCCTTGGTATATTTTTCTATCCTTGGTCTCACCTGCAATATCTATGAATCAATGGACACACTGTAATGAACTAATTCACTCCATTACACAAAGATCTCAGGACTTAAACAAGCCATGTGTCAACTTATGTTACTCAAGCACACAAGTCATTCCTGCAGTGTTCTTGACCCCAATATCCTAATCAGGTTTTAAGTTAATAATAACTCTTTTTATTTTTCATGGCAAAACCATTCAGTGATTCATTTCATTAGCTAAGACATCCATAACATGGCATCTCATATTATTCATAATCATACAGAGACAAACAAGCAACAACCATTTGTGATTACAAAATAAGGTTCTGTCTATACATATATTCATCTTGGTATTTTAAAAGGAGTTTAGGCAGCTAACATTGGTTTATGACTTCTGGGGAAGTTTTTCTTTTTGCAACCATTTGTGCTTGAGTTAAACTCAGAATAATCTGGTTTCACTGAATCACAAAATTTTGTTTGCTATGTATTTTGATGAATCAGGAGCATCAGCACATAGGCAACCCTATTGCACCCCTAATTCCTTTCTATTTCAAGCCTCAGCACTTATACATGAGTATATTGCAGCTCAACATTATTTGCATTTTTCTGGGTTAAGCCAAAACCAATACTACTTGCCTATTCTCAACATTTTATTTTCTGGGTATTTGTTTATATCCCCAAATATTAACATATCAGAGATCTGAGTGTATAAACAGATATGTATACTATCAACACATAAAAACCTTGTTATAATAAAACAAGTGATCAATCAAAGAAAATCAAGACATATTCAGGTTTAAATTCATAGATAAACATTCACATATGAAAATACTCTTTTAATAAAATACTTTTATCTGGCTGCCTACATTAGGACTTATTGCCTTAGGTTTTTGAGTGAGTTTTCTCACCTAGCTCTCTTCTTTTGTTTCCTTAATTAACTGATGAACTCCTGCTCTTATCCTCAAGCTCTCTTTCTTCCCTTGTCTTATGATTTCTGTGGTATTGTTTTTCTCTTTTTTTTTTCAAAATTCTTTTCTGAGGAGAAGAGGAGGCTGCTGCATATACATGTATATATATGCAGGGTCTCTCTCTTAGGGTTTTGGGTATTGGCTAAGTCCATTTTTGCCCACCAGAAAATCATGTTTTCTGCATTTTAAACCCAAAGTTTTACCCCCCTTCCCGGCTTGATTTGGGTGAAGAGAAAAATGGTTATACATTTTTCTTTCAGAAATTGCTTTTCAGAAAATACTTTTCCCCCTTGTCTACAATCATGCTAAAAATGTGACTTGGTTTTGTTATTTATTTAATACACTTCCTAATTCTGCCTATAGCAACATTTCTCTGTTTTCTCTTATTTTTTTCTATTTTTAGCTTTCATGTAAATGGTATGTACCTCCTTCATTTATTTATAAGAGAATTAGTTCTTTTTATATCTTCTTGCCTTTTATTTTCTGCTTATATTAAAATATGTCTATATATATATATATTTTATTTCACTAGTTTAAACTCTAGTATTTTATTAACACATATATATATTTATATATATATCACTCTGTATTGACACACACATGCACATGTATACTTAAGAAAAATATTCAGTAGCATACATATATTTATATTTACTTATGCATTCAGCTTTAAAGATTTTAATATATATATATTTATATATATATTTATTCCCATACATATCAATATGTATTTATTCTTAAAGTTCAGAGATTTTTAGCTCTAGTTCATGTGTATACCCTGTGCACACATGTACACACATACTGATACACTATCAAGCCATAACAATCTCCTTCCAAAATTAATTTAAAAATTATTTTAAATTTATTTATATTTTCCAGAATGAATTCCTAAAATCTTGGGTCATTACACAGAGATAATGATAACATTGTTGAATAGCAGGAATAAATATCATTAAGTAAAATAGGGAGATACATGAATACAAAGAAAAATACATGAAAATAACATGAAATGAAACTAGAAAAACATACAACTAAGGGATACAAAGGTAGATAAAAGATCTAAAAAGATGATGATGAAGAATAGTTTCCATCAAGTTTCCTAATGATCTTCCCAAAGTATTTGTCCACTTTGTTTGAGAGAGAAGTTAACTTTTTACTAAAGGAGAGTTTAAGCTTCTTTTGGTTATTGAGAAGCTTCTTTTGGTCCTTGAAAATCCACTTTGTTGGAATAGCGAGATGGTTTGTCAAAGCTCTTTGGGGATGTGTCCAGTTCCTCCTCTTTCACTTCTTATTCTTCTTCCTCTTCAATTTCCATGCTATTCATTTTCTTCTTCTTCATGAATAATCTCTTGCTCTTCTTCCCTTGCCAATCTCTTTTCCTTTTTGGGAAGAGATTCATGGGGTTCGAATTCAAAAGGAATGTGTATAAGAAAGGGGTTGGTTTTGTCGAAAACTTCGTGAGGCAAAATGCTTTCACCTCTTAGATCGATACCAAAATAATTAAAAATTCTAGTAAGATACACATCATGGTAAAGTGCGTTCTCATGCCTAAACATTTTCTTTTAAACAAATTCATCCGAAATCATGAGCCTAATTTATATCATATTTTTCAAAATAGTGAAAAGTGCTTTGAAAACATTTTGAGTCGGGATATTGTAATTCCCCATTCTCAGTGTAATACTTTGTTGTAAAATAAGACACATTAATCGTGATTTAGGCCTAAGATTTTGCCTTTAAAACCGTACTCTTTATCATCAAAAAACAAATCGTGCACAACTTCTCTATTACCGTAATCAATTTCAAAAGTGGAGAGGTCATTTCCACTACTTTTACAACCAAAAATTTACAAAAAATTTCATAATTTAAAATAATAGCAATGTCTTTTACACTACTCCAAATTTCCTTCTTCTTCTTGGAATTTTTTTCAATTCAAATTTGCATGAAACATTTTAACCAAATCGGGATAGCAATCGAAATCATCTTAAGATAAATCGGTTAAAACAAAAATTCCAGTTTCAAAAGCAAGATCTTGTAAACCATAAGAAGAAAATTCATTAAAATTTAAAAAGCTTTTCAAAAATACTTTTCCATATGTAGCATACTCATCATAAATTTCAATGGACTCTTGACCATTAGGATGTTGACTTTTGATCTTTTTGGTGAGCCTAATGGCTTTGGATGAGGAGTTGATTTGATGAAGATGTTGTTAAATTGTTTTGGGGAGAGAGAGAGGATGACGAATATTTTGAAATTTGAAATTATTTGACTGTAGAAAATGAGATAGGATAGAGTGAATAAATAAAGGTTGAATAGTCATGTGACAGTTGGAAAGGTGACAATTGAAATTTTGAAACTAATGCAAGAGAGGGAATTTCAAATGTTTGAATTTTTAAAAGATTCTCAAAATTCTGCTAGGTGTGTCGACCTACCCATATGACATATATCGACATATGAATCGAAATTCCAAAAGATAAACTAAGGCAATAAATTTACACACACACACACACACACTCTTATATACACTTATTATCATTATTAATCTATATTTATTCCTCAATTCAATAATTCCAAATAAATGAAATAAAAATTAAATACAAAAGGTATCGATTTTGCCGTTTCCTTTGTCTCTTCTGATTAATCTTCCATCACCGTGAAACACATGTTGATATTTTCTATGTCTACTTCGTTGTTACTTGATGCAGTATTAGAATCATCCAAAGTTACATTGTAAGCTCTTTTTTTCTTTTTGAATGAATCAGTGTTTGGTTTTTTCTTTTGCTACAGAAAGCCTCTTTGTAGATTTCCAGTTTCTCCATAATCGTAACACTTAAAAACACTTCCGTTTTTAGAATTTTTGTTTTCAGTTTTACTAAAATTGTTCATCTTTCTGTACTTCCGGAATTTTCTGAAATTTCGGGTCATAAAAGCAATTTCCTCATCAATGTCGTCATCTGTATCTTGATCATCTGTTGCAGCATTGAATGCAATTGATTTCTTTTTGGTTGTCTTGTTTTCCTTCCCACCCTGCAACTATTCTTCATAGGATATTAGATTACCAATTAACTCTTTAATTTTCAATACACTAATATCATTGGCTTCCTCTATTGCTAATGTCTTTTGATCCTATTCCAAAAATAGTGACTTAAGAATTTTTCTAACTTAATCTACTTCGGAATTTTTTTAACCTAATGATACTAATGAATGAACTATACCTTGAAATATGGAATATATATTAGAGATAGGCTCATTTGATTTAATTTTAAACAATTAAAGCTGACTAGTTAGCATGGAAATTTTTGTTTGTTTCACTATACTAGTGCCCTCATGTGTAACTTATAGTATTATCCAAATTTTATATGCAGACTTACAAATAGAAACACAGTTAAATTCGTTTTTACCTAATAAACAAATACAATATTCATGGCCTTAGAATTATTAAGTGCTTATGTCTTTTGGTCTAGTGTCCATGTTGAGTATTCAGTTTGGGGTTCAGTGTACTCACTAATATTCCAAATATCTAAATCATTGGACTGTAAATAAATCTTCATTCTACATAACCAATAAGCATAATTACTACCATTAAATAGTGGGGGTCTAGCGGTTGATTGTCCTTCTACAAAAGTATTAAAAAGTGTACTAATAGTGTTACTAGCCATATATATTTTTCAAAAATCAAATTATGAATTTTTTGAAAACCTAATGCTCTGATGTCAAATGTTGGTTACAGTGCAACAGATCTTTAGGCTACTTTAACACTAGAGAGGGGGCGAATAGTGTTTTATGACTTTTATGAAACTTTTTAACTTTGTTTCAAGATTTAAATTAAATCGCAGATTATGGACAAAGATCTATACTAATGAAGCAGTCGCAAATGCAGTCGCAGATAAATATGAAAGCAATAACAAAACGTAAAGTAAGAGAGATGACACTAGGAGTTTTTATACTGATGCAAATTAACTAAATCTTATATCTAGTCCTGTACAACTGTACATGTTTCATTTCAATTGCGTACTTTAAATAGGTAGCAAGAAAAAGAGAATACAATCTTGATTACAAGGCTATGAGATATATCCTCCTGTCTCATGAGTCGAGGGCAAATTTTCTTGATTTACTTGGCAACAAGATCACCCATTAGATTTAGATGGGCTACTTAGCACATCCAAACAAATAAGAGTAGAGTTGTTGATTTTCAAATACAAACAGTTATATTTGGGATATAAGATATCCTATAGCCTTTCTGATAGCGGTTTGATATTTGAATTAATGAGAGAATACTTTCAATCGGTAAGTATATCGTAGAGAATGAACAAAGTAAAATAAAAATTGAACTTAAATGAATTCGAATAGTATAGAAAGTGCATTTTTTGAAATATATGATGAGAATTTGGAATAAGAAGAAAGTAGAGGAAGTAGTTAATAAAATTCATTTTTCAGACCCCTTTATATAAAGTATGAAGGGATGCGCCTATTCGCGAAGAGATGCAGTTTAAAATCACAACTATTCAAAACCCAAAACACCTCTTCAACGGTTTATATGTCGAATTACTTATGTTTTATATTACAAGATGATTAGAGTACGTATGTTTAATCAATAAATATACATCACTTGATAATTATTTATGTTATTGACTATGCTCATTCTATCGCTATTTACAAGATTACTTTAAGTTAGGTTGTATCTTATGGTTATATTATGCGATTGTTGGGTAGTTGAGTCATTTGTTTCAGTCGATGTTTCTATTTTTGGCGCTTCAAACAAGTGTCGAAAATTGAGGTTGTCATAGCTTGGTATTAGAGCTTAGATTCCTAAGTTAAATTTCATTAGGCATAATGATATATCCTAGGAAAATTTAATAAAGCTACCCATAATTTGAAAAAGGATGGATATGATAAGGCATCATACGTACGACTGGGATTACGGGTTACGTATATTCATATGATGTACTTGAAATTTATAATATTTTCCCTTGTATATCTTTCCCTACTTATCAAATTCTCATTTTATATCGATGACGAGTGCCGATGATACGTGTTCGAGTGGACATGGAAGGCAAAGTGAGTGTCAAAAGTAAGTTGGTAAGGTAGAAGCAGTGAAATTTTGAGAAGTGAAACGTGAAGTTGTTTTGTTTCTACTGGATTTTGATCAGAGTGCATATCGATTGATTGTAGAATCATGAATCTCCTAAGTCGCATGACGAATTTTATCACTATTTATGATATAAATTGCAATGACGCAATTTTGTTAAGGGGAGATCTGTAACAACCTGCATTTCTACCAAATTTTATCAATATTTTTATTTATTAAAATATGGTAATTTTTCGTAAAACATTTTCTATGCATTTAACGTACATTTTCAAAGTTGATAAGTTTAAATAATCAGTGTAGAATTATAATCTATACACCGAGTTGAACAAATGCTTAAATTTAGTTTGATAAACGGACAATAAAAACCAATGTCGTGTATACTAATTAGATCCTAAACGGACCAACATTCTAACTTATATATTTAAAATAAATATCATACATACCTATTAATCATGCATATGCCTACTCTGCTACTGTTATGCATGAGCTTATTGTAGCATTTGGCAAAGCTTGCACCACTTGGAAAAATGTTTGAGACATTTGGCAAGTTGATAACATGAATATTTATGCAAAAATAAATTTGATTAGTGGACTAAAATGCAAAATTACCACCCTAATAAAAAAGTGAATATTAGGCACACATCCCTAAAAGCAAACTTAATTCACCAAAACTCCTCCAGCAAAAAAAAATACTTTGCAGCTCCTTGTTTTTCATTTCGGCTATTTTCTTCTCCAAAATACCCTTCCGCTTCTTACAGGATCGACTTTAATGGCGAGCTCATCTTTCTTGATTTCATCTTCTACTTCAATGGCGAGCTCATCTTTCTTGATTTCATCTTCTTCTTCAACGACGAGCACATCTTTCTCGATTTCAATGGAAAACTGCAACTATTTGAAGACAAATCAATCTTTTTTACAAAATATAAATTGTTTTTGATTATTTAGGGATTGTTGGTGTTGTATTAATATTTAAATTCATTAACGATAAAGAGAAATGATTGTTGTTTAATGTTTGAAGTTTTTATGCAAATATTCATACTATGTGCATAAATAATGCAAATATTACAATATTTGCAGTTTTTTCCGTAATTATTCTCAATATTTGTAGAAAAATCTGCAAACATTGAGAATACATGCATAAAATACTGCAAATTTTGTCAATATTTACAGTAAAACATCTAATTATACAAATAAAAATGTAAGAGTTTTCTCAGCAAATATTTGCTCATTTTTATGCAAAGATTCTAAATACTTGCAGTTATTGCTGCAATTATTCTTAATAATTGCAGAAAGCTCTGCATATATTGAGAATTTTTGCTTAAAATACTACAAATATGATCAATATTTGCAGTAAAAAATGTAATAACATATGTTGGAGCTGCAAGATTTTTTTGAATTGAAATAATTGCAGACGTACATTGAAAAATATAAATGATTTTAAGTGAATAATTGCTAATAAGTGAGCAATTATTCAGAATAATTGCAAACATCATTGAAATACATTGAAATAAATTTATTTGAATAATTGCTGACAAGTAAACAATTATTCAGCATAATGTAGACATACATGAAATTATTCAGAATAGTTGCATACATCTCTGCAATTATTAGCAATTATTATGAATAACTGCAGAGAAAGATGTATATAATATTCTTTATTAATATAAATTGATTTTTATATTATTTACAGTTATAAATGTCCTTTTTTGAATTGAATTTATTTTAGTTGAATAATTGTTGATAGGTAAGGATTTATTCAAAATAATTGCAGACATACATGTCATTATTCATAGTAGTTGTATACATCTCTGCAATTATTATGAATAAGTGCAAAGAAAGATGAATATAAATGATTTTAAGCGAATAATTGCTAATAAGTAAACAATTATTTTGAATAATTGCAGACATACATTGAAATGAATTTATTTGAATAATTGCTGACAAGTAAACAATTATTTTGAATAATTGTGGACATACATTGAACTGAATTTATTTGAATAATTGCTGACAAGTAAGCAATTATTCAGCATAATGCTTTATTTTGTTATTTACAGTTATAAATCTTTTTTTTGGATTGAAATGATTTTATATGAATAATTGCTGATAAGAATGTAATTATCGAGAATAATTATAGAAATACATGTAACAAATCATAATAATTGCATACATGTCTGCAATTATTTTGAATAATTGCAGAGAAAGATGATTTAATCCTCATAAATTTTAAATAAAATCTTGCAATGTTTATTCTGTTTATTACATTTCCTACTGTATATATAAACAATATTTGCATTATTCTAAGCTATTATTCAGAATAATTGCAGCAAAATCTACAAGTATTGTGAATAATTGCAGATTTTTCTACCGATATTATTAATATCGGCAGAAAATTGAAAAAAACAATAATTATTTGCTGAAAAACTCTTACATAACATTTCTTATGATCATTGAAAATTAAAACATTAATACAACAACAACATTAAAAATACAATGCAGTAATTGAGAAAATATGAAGATTTGCAGTTTTAGTTTGTTTTTGCTGTTCGATTTTGGAATCCAAATGTTGAAATTGAATTTGACGATGCTTCTATAAATCGATTTGTTAACAATGAAATTGTCGATTTGTTGATAATAAAATTATTGATGATTTAATATAAAATCGACGAAGACTGAAAAGAAAATACATGCGTGAATTATTTGATGAGGCCGATGGTAAATTGAAAAGTAAAATAGAGGAACTGAAAAATATAAATGTATTTTATAAGTTATTTTTAAGAGGATTTTTTTGTATTTTAAAACATATTGTGAGTCAAAGTTCAAACACCCACTTTAAAAAACATTCACGTGTCTCCTTTCTTCCATGTACAAAATTTTAGCTTTTTTAATCACTAGCTAAGTTCCCATTATATAAACCAAACTATTCATATTCTAATTCATGAATATTAAGATTTAATTGCATTGAAATTTAGGGCACCCAATCGGCCATGGGGAAATTAATATTTCCTCAAAATATTGCACCTAAGATCTTTGTAACAGCTTCAATGGGCAGACCACCTAATGGGTTTCAATCATCTCATATCAGGAAGCCATTAGGAGTCAATATCGATGAGGAAGGCTTTCAAACCATTCAATCCAGATCTCAAAGGAGAAGAGAGACCAAGAATAGACAAGAGTTGCCACTGGCTCCAAATTCTAGCAATTTAAGGGGCAAAGACATTCCAAGAATACCTTTACCGCAAAAATTAAAGAATGTACAAGAACCTCAGAAGCCGGCTACCTTCTCACTGAATAAAGAGCAAGGTCTGAAATCATGGGCAGATATAGTAGCTGCCGAGTCAGAAGAACCACTAGAGGAAGAATGTAATCTTGAAGCTATTGCTCCAATAGTGATTAATAACAAGAAGTATGGTGTGGTAAAAGAGGCAGTTTGTAAGAGAACCAGAGAATGCTGGAGCAGTTCTGTTCTTGTTTATGTGGTGAGTACCAAACCATACTACTTGTTTTTTAAATCTTACATTCAACGTGTGTGGAAACCAATAGGGCAGTTTGAAGTGTACACAAGAGAGTACGGCTTCTTCCTCATCAAATTTGAAAATAAAAAAGACTGTGAGTCAGTTTTAAAAAATGGACCATATTTCTATAATGGAAAACTCATCATCATGAAGAGGTGGTTTGAGACATTAAAACTGGACAGAGATCTCTTAACAACAATGCCGGTATGGGTAAGGTTACCCAGTGTGAACCTAAAGTTGTGGGACAGAGAGGCCTTCATCGTCATGGCTAGTATCATTAGTAAACCCATTAAAATGGATGCAGCAACTACTTTGAAAACGAGATTGAATTATGCTCATCTCCTTGTTAAAATTGCTGCAGAAGATGAACTCCCAAATGAAATTAATTTAACAATTTACAATGGAGAAAATATAACTCAAAAGGTGGAATATGAATGGATTCCACCGAAATGTATTATATGTAAATGTTTTGGGCATCTTAAAGAACAATGCAACTCAAAAAAAGCATGGGTTCCGAAAACAAATAATCAAGAATCTCAAGAAAATAGTCATCAAGAAACAATTGACATATTTATGTTGATCAGAGACAAAAACATAGAAAATGAAGGCGATTGTGCTTCTAAAATTAATACAGAGCGGATCATCCAAAAAGGAATCATCTCCGGCCAAGAAAGGTGCTCACTGATAAAGAAAATCAGATCACAGCAGAGGGAGTTCATCAAACAAAGAAATCAACAGAGAACAATATGAAAGACAGTTAGAACACAGAGCTGGAGGGAGATGTAAATGCAGTGGTCCTAGATTCTGAAACCTCTCCTGTTCAGAATCTTGTTTAATTACAGACAATTATGGCAAAGTTATTAAAGGCAAAATACAACATAATGCCAAAATATCTAATGGTAAGTCAATAGAGATCGATCCTCCTCCAGAGAAGGCTGCAGAGACCGAGGAGATTCAAAATACTGACTCAGCCTTGCCTCGCACATCTTCTGAATTCGATATCTTCTTGATTCAAATTCCAGAAACAGTGGATATGGGTTGCATTAACTCGGTTCTGCCTCAAACATCTGAGCAGTTTGACATTACCCAACTGCATATTCCAAATAAAGGTAACAAAGGTAAGAACAAAGAAAAATCTGATTTTAAGCATAAATATGTTTCTAGCAACCCAGAATGGACAGAAATGACAACAAGGTTAAAAGAAAAGAGTTCTGAGTGTAAGAGGAAAGGTAAGAGTACCAATGTGACAGGTACAATTTAAACCCCTTATTTTTTATGAAGATATTTGCATGGAATTTTAGAGGGATGAACTCCCCAGCCAAGCAGATTGATATTTTGCATATGATTAGGGTATATAAGCCTGCTCTTATTGAAAACAAGATGAATGATGATAGTATGGATAAATTCAGTATGAAACTTGATAGAAACTGGAAGTATATTACTAATAATGACCGTGGTTGTAAGGGTAGAATCATGCTTATATGGGACTCTAACATTTGGTCCATTGATAATATTAATAAAGACTTGTAGTATATTGATAGTAGTTTCAAAAATGTTGGTGGATTCTCAATTCAAATCACTAGTGTTTATGGTAGAAATTTTGAAAGTGAAAGAAATGGGTTATGGTGTAGACTTAGAGCTATGAATCATGTTATTAAATCTCCTTGAATTATAATGGGGGATTTTAATACAGTTCTTCAATTATATGAAAAATCTGGTGGAAGTCATATACCCCAAAGTAAGTTAGACAAGATTAACAAATTTATGATTGAAACTGGTTTGATTGAGATTTGTGTTTCTGGAAACAAATTTACTTGGAAATATGGTGTTGAGAAAAATATTCATTGCAAACTTGATAGGGTGCTAGTGAATAATGATTTTTCTAATACTTTCCCAAATTTTGCTTGTAGCACCTTAGAACAGAATGCAAGTGATCATACACCTATTTTCATAAAGCTTTTTAATGAAGTGGACAATCTTGATAAAAAAAATGTGCCTTTTAGATTTAAAAATGGTTGGATTTATGATGAGAAGTATGATGGTTTAATTAAAGATTGTCTTAATTTTTCTTGTGAAGGTAATAAACAGTTTCAGTTTAATATGTTATTGAATACATATTAAACATAACTTAAAAGATTGGAATAAGAATAACTTTTAGGATAAAAATGTTCTGAACAAACTTAAGAAAGAAGGAATTTTTTTATAAGATCTTGCTGATCAAAAGCCTGAGGATTTGAATTCTGTTAATTTTTTTTGATAATTAGAAGAATCTATCTAGAGAGATGTACATCAATTTTGTTAATGCTAAACAAATAGCTAAAGTGGACTGGCTTACTTTGGGGGATGAGTGCACCAAATTTTTTCATGCAAAAATGTCTACTAGAAGGCATATGAATAACATAGGGAACATTATTGATAGTTCTGGTAAGTCTACCAATTCTTATAACTCTATTTTTGAAGAATCTTTGAATTTTTATACTGAACTATATTTTTTTGAAAATCAAATTCATAATTTTCCAAAAATCATTTGCAAATATAAATTGAATAGTGTGGCAGAAGAAATTCTGCTTGCTTCTGTGTCAGAGAATGAAATTAAGGTTATTATTTTTAATGCTGTTGATATTAAAAGTCTTGGCCCTGATGGTTTTAATGCTAAATTTTATAAAAATCATTGGGACAGTTTAAAAGGCCAGGTGACTGATGTTGTTAATGAATTTTTTGATAAAGGTAAACTTTTGAAAAGTATTAATCATACTTTTATTACTTTAATTCCTAAAAATAAAAATCCATCTAGCATTGGAGACTACAGACCTATATCTTGCTGCAATGTTATTTATAAGATTATTGCTAGTGTGCTTAGCAACAGAATTAAGGTGTTCTTGCCTTTTTTAATTTCAGAAAACAAAAGTGCTTTTGTTCTTGGCAGATTGATATATGAAAACTCTATGCTAGCTCATGAAATGGTTAGGAACTTCAATACTAAAAGTAGTGATAATATGTGCCTTAAAATTGACTTACAGAAGGCATATGATAAATTCAACAGACGGTTAATTTACCATATGATGAATAGCATGGGTTTTCCCATAAAATTTTGTGATTTGGTATATGAATGCATTAGCACCCCTACTTTCTCTGTTCTAGTTCAAGGTAAACGGTGGGATTTATCAAAAGCAATAGGGGTATTAGACAAGTTGCCCTCTATCACCTTATCTATTCACTATGGTCATGGAATATTTCTCCATTCTTGCTGATAGAGCTTTTAAAAGGTTATATTACTCCTACTAATAGAGTTCAGCCCACTATTTCTCATCTTGTATATGCAAATGGTTTGTTGCTCTTTACAAAAGCAAATGAACAGAATGCTTATGCTATTTCACAAATTTTTGTGCATTTACATAAGTATGCAGGTTTGCAAGTTAATGATCTTAAGAGTAAAGCATATTTTAGTAAATGCAGTAAACACAAAAAGGAAGTGTTAGACATACTGCATGTTACTAAAGGAAAGCTGCCAATTAAATACTTAAGGCTGCCACTTTTTGTTAATCAAATTAAAGATAGTGACTGTTCTATGCTTATTGAAAAAATTCAAGAAAGAACGGAAACATGGTCTTGTAAACTCCTCTCCATAGCTGGGAGAATGGAGTTGATTAAAATTGTTATTTATGCCATTATTTTATACTGGCTTCAAACATATCATATCCCAGCTGCATCTATTAAAAAATTAGAAAGGAGATGTGCTGATTTCCTTTAAAAAGGGGGTTACCATAAAATCAGTTGGGAAAAAATTTGTAAACCCAAAAAAGAAAGGGGGATGGGGATTAGAAATTTGAATGACTTAAGCATTACTTGTCATTTAAAAATGTTTGGGAGATTTTTGAGCACTGATTCATTATGGTCAAAATGGATGAAGGCCAAGTATCTTTAAAAAGGAAATTTTTGGAACATTTTGCCTAAAGATAATCAATCAAATGCTTGGAAACAGATTTTAAAATGTAGAAACATTGGTAAACCTCTATTAGAAAGGATTTTTAAATCAGGGAATGAAACTAATTTGTGGTTTGACCCCTGGTTTCAGCATGATTCTTTTGTTAATAGAATTGGCTGGGATAATTTAGTTATTTTTGGCAATGCTAATGCAAATGTTTCCATGATTATCAAAGATAATCAATGGCAGCCCCAGCTACATCCCATTGCTAATCCACACAAGAATGTGATCAGATGTATTCCCCTTGATTCTAATGCTGAGACTGATTACTGGGAATGGACTGCTAGTTGTAAAGGGAAGTTTTCTTTTAAAAAACTTGGGAGTGTGTCAGAAACAAACAGTCTACAGTAGACTGGTATCGTTGCATTTAGAACAAAGTTAATAATCCCAAGAGGGTAATCTGTTCATATTTTGCTATAAATAATAGATTACCAACTTGGGACAGACTAAAGAAGTGAGATAGAAATGTTAAACCACTTTGTTCCTTGTGCAACAGTGAGGAAGAGTGTATTAATCATCTATTTTTTGAGTGCAATTATGCTTACCTCTTGAAAATCCTAGCTTTATCTTCTCTTGAGATTGAAAATGGTGGTTAGCCTTAAAATATTTTACTTGAGAATGAAATGAACGTGTGTTTAATTTCCTAAGGGTTTAGGGTATAAGTTCTATCATTTTCCTCTTTTGCTCTCACTTATTTCCTAACACTTATTTCCATCTTATTTCTTTAGTTCATTCTACATGTAGGCACGACTACCCTTGGTTAAACCAAATCTCAATCTACTAATCATCTTACATTATTTTATTTTATTTAGCTAATTAAATATTCTAAATAATGTTACTAAAAATATAAGGTGTTACAATATCCCCTCCTTAAAGAATTTCGTCCTCGAAATTACGATAAGGAACACATCAAAACAATCAAGGTAAAACATACCATCAAACAAATCAGGATAAGCATCTCTAATCCCGCTCTCAGTCTCCCAAGTACAGTCTCTAGCATCGTCACTCCACTGAACTTTCACTAATCTGACTGCCTTGTTCCTCAACTTCTTCTCATCTCTCGCGACTATCCGGATTGGCTTCCTAAGTATAGTCGTATCAGGTTCCACTACTAAGTCCTCTAAGACAGTCGGTGCTATAGTAGTGTCTGGATTCCTAACACATTTCCTCAGATGAGATACATGAAAAACATTGTGGACTCCCGCTAAATTACTCGGTAGCTCTACTCTATATGCGAGTTTCCCGATCCTTTCCAAAATAGGAAATGGTCCAATGAACCTCGGTGCTAACTTCCCCATCTTCTCGAACCTGATAAAACCTTCCATTGGCGATACTTTGACGAAAACATGATATCCAGCAGAGAATACTTAATCTTTTCGTCTTCTATCTGCATAGCTTTTCTATTTAGATCGAGCTTCCTTCATTCTTACCCTTATCGGCTCAATCTTTTCTACTGCTTCTTTTACCAAATCAGGACCAAGGACTAATCTGTCTCCAGTCTCTACCCAACATGCATGGGATTTGCATAGTCTTCCATACAAAGCCTCAAACAGTGCCATTTCTATACTAGTCTGATAACTATTGTTATACGAAAACTCGACTAGATGTAGGTGGTCTTCTCATGATCTCCCAAAGTCCAGTACACAAGCTCACAACAAGTCCTCCCAGATCTAGTTAACTCTTTCCGTCTACCTATCAGTCTGTGGATGGTAAGCGGTACTCATCTTGAGCTTGGTTCCTAAGCTTTCCTGAAGACTTTTCCAGAACTCGCTAGTAAACAAAGAATCTCTATCACTAACAATACTACTAGGAATTCCATACAGTCTAACCACATTCTTCATAAATAACTTAGCCAATACAGGTGCCGTCCTATTTGCCTTAACCGGAATGAAATGGGCACTCTTGGTCAATCTGTCTACTATGACCCATATATTTTCATTTCTTCTATTAGTCCTCGGCAACCCATCAATAAAATCCATAGAGATGGAGTCCCACTTCCATACTGGAATGTCCAATGGCTGAAGAGATCCACTCGGCTTTTGATGTTCAGCTTTTACTTGCTGACAGTTCAAACACTGTTTCACGCATAAGCCAACATCCCTCTTCATGCCTTCCCAGAAGAAACTTGTCTTCATATCTTGATACATCTTCGTTCCTCTTGGATGGATAGTGAGCTTTGAACAATGGCATTCCTTCAAAATCTTTTTCCTTATGTCTCCCACATTTGGAACACATAATCTGCCCTTCTTTCTCAACCATCCGTTTTGGTCAAGATAGAAATCCTTTAAGTCATCGCTCTCCGTTCCTTCCCTTAACTTTCTGATCCATTCAGCCGAAACTGGATCCTCCTCCTGTTTAGAAGCTATCTTCTCAATCATTATCGGTTGGATTTCTAAACATGACAACCTAGCAGACTCTCCACCAGACTCAGCTTCAGATCTCCACAGTATTCTGCATGCCGACAATGATTCTAAGTCTTTCCATTCTACTATCATAGCTAACACTACATTTTGATGCTTCCTACTGAGCGCATCTGCAACCTTATTTCCTTTTCCGAGTGTGTACTCTATTCCAAAATCATAAGCGGCTAGAAACTCCAACCATCTTTGCTGTCTCATGTTCAACTCCTTCTGAGAGAACAAGTACTTCAACGACTTACATCAGTATAAAGCTCAAATCTCTCTCCTAAAAGGTAATGCCTCCACACTTTCAATGCAAATATAACTGCAGCTAACTCCAAGTCATATGTTGGATACCTAACCTCATGCGGTCTAAGCTGTCTAGAAGCGTAGGCGTTCACTTTACCCCTCTGCATTAGTACAGCTCCCAATCCAGTACCACATGCATTAGTATAAACAACTAAATCTTGATTCCCCTCCCGAACCACCAACATAGGTGCATGGGTCAACAAGTGCTATAAGCTCTGAAATGCTTCCTCACACTTATCGGTCCATACAAACTTTACATCCTTTCGTGTCAGCTTAGTCATCAGTGCTGCAATCCGCGAGAAACCCTTTATAAACCTTCGATAATATCCGGCCAACCCAAGGAAACGTCTTATCTCAGTTACCTTTTCTGGTATTTTCCAATTATTAACGGCTTCAATATTTTCTGGATCAACTGACAATCCTTTCTCCGAGACCACATGACTAAGAAACTTTACTTCCTTCCTCCAAAAATGGCACTTCGAAAACTTTGCATTTAGCTGATGCCGCCTCAGCGTCTCCAGCACAACCCTAAGATGATTCATGCTCCTTCTCACCCTTAGAGTATATCGGAATATCATCTATAAAAACCAACACGTATCTATCCAAGTGCCCTCGGAAAATTCGGTTCATCAAATCTATAAAGAATGCCAGTGCATTAGTGAGTCCGAACGGCATAACTAACCATTCGTATGACCCATATCTCGTCCTGAACGCCGTTAAAGTTATACTATCTTCCGCTACTCTAAGCTGATGAAATGCTGTTGCCAAATCTAACTAAGAGAATATCTTAGCCTCACTCAACTGATCAAACAAATCGTCAATCCTTGGCAGTGGATATCGATTCTTTATCGTCTTCTCATTCATCTTACGATAATTGATACATAGCCTTAACGATTCGTTCGGCTTTTTAGCAAATACAGCGGTTGCTTTCCAAGGCGAACTACTTGGTCTGATAAATTCTTGCCTTCCAAGTCCACTAACTGAGATTTCAACTCCTTCATCTCCATAGGTGTCATCCTATTTAGCGGCCTACTCACTAGTTCTGCACCAAGCATTAAATCAGTCTGAAACTCAATGGCTCGTTTCGATGGCAATCCAACTATAGGCTCAAACACATCTGCAAATTCTCTGTCTATGAAAATGCGATTTAACTCATCTTCCAACTCCATAACACCCAACAAAGCATTCACCTCACAACTGTGGTATTCTATGGTATAAATTATTCGATCATTACAATCCGGATGTCTAAGTGATATTTTCCTATCTAGGCAAAATACCCTAGCATCATAATTACTTAACCAATCCATACCCAATATAATTCCGAACCCAACAAAATCAAATACATGCAAATTGCAAACAAAGGTGTAACCTAGCAAGTCAAACTCTAAGTAGTCACACTTCATCCCGAGCGTCGCATACCCTCCTATCGGATTTCAACTCTTAAGGAAGTAACTAAATATATGGGTTCTAGGTTAAATTTATCTACCAACCATCGAGATATAAAAGAATGAGATGCACTAGTATCAAATAAAACGCTGATAGATGTATCATGAATTTGAAGCATACCTCCTAACATAGCCTTTCCCTTCTCCTGCGCCGTCGGCTTTGATGTAGCAGGCTCCAATGCAAACACTTGGCCTTTTTCTCCTCTAGCTGGCTCTTTGCACTGGTTCTGGTAGCGCCCAATTTGATCATAGTTAAAACATCTGATCCCCTTTCTTCTCAGCAGCCTTCTTTCCTTTGCATGTCCAGTAGTCATAAGCATAATGGCCTTTCTTATCACACTTCTAGCAGACCACCTTGGACTTTCCTTTCTTTGCCGCACGTCCTTTTTGAGCATTCTTTTTGTGGAAAAACTTTCTCTTTTGGCCTTGTCCGACCTGGACCTCTTTCTCCTTCTTCTTCTCCAAGCAAGCTAACATCTCTTCATGTCTCAACGCCATTTCCACTACCACATCACACGGATCCCTGATGTACGGTATAGCCCTGCAAACTCCGACTTCAGACCTCTAATAAACATTTCATTCCTTTTCAATACTGTGTCAACAGTGGCATACCCATACCGGGCAAACTCTTCGAATCTACTAGCATATTCCAGAACTGACATTTCACCTTATTCCAGCTCAACAAACTTCCTGACCAAGAAAGATTACGCCATTACTGACATGAATCTTTCTTGAAACCTCCTCCTAAACTCCGCCCATGTCATAGTCTCTTCATCCACACCAGCAGTTACAATATTCCACCAAAACAAGCAGCTCCTTGAAGTTGTCTTGAGGCAAGTCTTCTTTTTATTCGTCATTGAGCCCTAGGTTAGCAAAAATCCTCTCGCAATGCAGCAGCTAGTTTTCTACTTGGATAGCATCTTCCGTTCCAACAAACGGTTTTCCTCTAAGCCTAGTATAGTCTCTACTCATGTTAGCATACTGATTGACCATCGGAGCTTTCTGAACTCCTCCTCTAGCAGCATTACCTCCAACAACTCTAGCTGCGATACCAGCTTGCATCATGTTTACGAAAAACTGATACATGGCTCCCATATCTACTTGGGGAACCTCATCACCAACATTCTCAGCCTGAGCCTGACCTCTTCTAGTATTTGGTCAGGCATTTCCATTTGTAGTGGTGCCATCTCCACCTAGATTGATTCTGCCTCTTCTTCCATCCATATCCGTGTTCAAGCCTCGTGAGATAAAGAAGAATAGCCTAACAAAGGTAGAAGTCTAGAGATAAAGCATATACTTATATATAGAAAATACAAATACGTTACTATAGCGTTATCCCATGCCCCGATTCTAACTCTAATTCCTAAGGACTTCAATGGAGTTCATTTTATTTAGAATGTAGGTCAAGTAACTTATAAATATTTAGCTAAGTAACATATACCAGTTTCACTCCGAGCTTAATGAGGTCCATTTCTGCTTCCTATTTTATTTAGAATGTTGCTTGAACTACTTTTATCTTTCAACACATCTAGCTATCCATCGTAGTATACCAATGTAAAAAATGATGCATTTTTAAGTAGTAAATAGGGAATCCATTACTGTGATATTTGCGTATTCAGAGCACAACCATTAGTGAGGATTGCATAATTAATTCAATGACAATAACAAAAGTCATACAAAGAAATACTGATTTTTTATCACTACAAAATATAATGTAAATATACCGAGGAGGATAATAGAAAAAGTGCTAGATGTGACTGGGGTTTTCACTTTTGTTACAAAACGCAACTTCTATCTCAGTACACACATTATAACAAATATAGTTTTTTACAACTTTTGTTTTACAATGTTTGTATATAAAATGTTGTAAAAAGTTCTTTTTACAACATTTTCTGAAAAAACATTGTAAAAAAATTCCCCTTTACAATGTTTTTGCAGAAAACGCTGTAAAACATGAATTTTCACAGCATTTCATTCAAAAATGTTGTAAACAGTTACTTTTTTACAAAAATTTTGTAAACGTTGTCAAAGTACCCTTTTAACAACAGTTTTAAAATATGATAAAAACGTTGATTTTTCCAACTAGATATTAATTAACTACAACTTTTTTAAAAGTAGTTTTACTCATAGGTTTACGTTAAAGTTTTTGAATATGTTTAGTATTACTTAAAATATTATAATAATTTATAATAAATAATTAATAACAAATTGTT
Source organism: Allium fistulosum (assembly GCA_030737815.1). Lineage (NCBI taxonomy): Eukaryota > Viridiplantae > Streptophyta > Magnoliopsida > Asparagales > Amaryllidaceae > Allium > Allium fistulosum. The sequence goes on from CM060903.1 coordinate 77,990,929, forward strand.
AGTCCATGAGATGTTGGTTTTGATGACAACAACCTTAGAATAGATTATAAAATATAAATACTAACATTACAAGTTTAGATATATATGTATATGCAGAATCTAACCATGCAGGTATCAAGAATGAAGACTGTACAGTATAGAGATTCAAGATATAGAGATAGAAGACTCATGAGTATCAAGATTATCAAGAGTTCAAGAGTTCAAGGTTAAGTTTGTTTTATTAGGAATATTTGTTAAAACTCGTAGAAAAGCACTGGCATCTTAATATCCAATTTATTCGTGGAATGGAATCCACTTCGAGCCCGTTAAAGGGATGGAACCCTAAGTAGGATGGAACCTACGAAAATCTAGTGGGACATTGTTTTGTATCCACTAATTTTATTTCAAAATGATTTCACAAAATTATCTTGTTTTCAAAATGATTTCAAAACTTTCCTTTTAAAAGATTCAAAACTCTCTATCCTGATTTTAAATAATTTTAGCCTAAAAAACATCTTTAATTTCAAAGTCAAATTACTCCTGATTTTAAACTATCTTTTCAAATAATATATTTAACTTTTAAATATTTATACTTAGATTTAAATATAAAATTATAGTTAAATTATGTATATATTGTTCTTTATATTTACTTATGTATTTCAACTATAGTTAAGTATATTTATAAAGTTTAAAATAATTTTAATATAAGATAGAGGTTATTTTCAAAGAAAATCAAAACACCAAAAATCCCTTTGGGATGTCGACATGCCCAAGTACCCCATGTCGACATAGTGTCAGTTGGTTTCAAAATTCAAATTTCAAAAGAAGTGCCTATTCGCCATAACTCTTCACGAATGGACATGACTGTTGTTCTTCTATAAATAGGGGTCAGTTTCAACGAATTTTTAATCACTTTTTTCTGGTTTTCACTCCTCTTCTTCTTCCACATTTCTTAATACAAAATCATACCATTACTCTGCCGAAATCAACATCGAATCATACTCGATTACTTCTAGTTTGATTCTACATCACTATCTCTACAAGGTTCTCAGTGCTATTCAGAGTTATAGACTTCTTTGTAATATATTAGCGAGAAAAGGTGTGCTTGTAGCCTTGGAAATCAATTAAGCGAGAAAAGGTGTGATTGTAGCCCTGGAAATCAATTGGGTGAACATGTTGCCCCGGAAATCAAGTATCTCTACCCAGAGGATTGTCATTCTGGAGGGTGTACCTCGTAGCCTTGAAACCGAGGGTTGTAATTGTTGAATTGTTGTTGAAAGGAAATCCGTACTTGTGTTGCGGGACTGGATGTGGGGTAATCCGAACCAGTATAAAATTCGGTGTGTTCTTTCCTTTACTGCTTTTACTTTATATTTGCATCTGTGTTTGATTCTGTATTCATATCTGTGTCTAATTAGTGTATACATTGTTAACAAATTAAGATAAAACTCAAAAAGATTAACAAATTTCTTAAAACACTATTCACCCCCCTCTAGTGTTAATTCTAGCCTTAAGATCCTTAATCCGCATTTCTCACATTTAGTATCAGAGCTTTGTTTTCAAAAGTTTCATTATCTGAATTTTGAAAATTTTCAAAATGGCTACTAACACTAGTACTGCTATTACCACCAACACTAGTTCATTTGCAGAAGGTTAGTCTACTGCCAGACCACCACTTTTTAATGGCAGTAACTATGCATATTGGGCATGTAGGATGAAAATTTATTTACAATCTGTAGGATTAGATACTTGGAATATCACACAAACTGAATATTTTGAACCCACAACTAATTTTGCACAATGGACCACTGAGCAAAAGACTGTTGCACAAAATAATTCTTAAGCAATGAATATTCTGTTTTGTTCACTTGAAAGAAATGAATTTAATAGAGTGTCATTTTGTAAGTCTGCATATGAAATCTGGAAAACTTTGCAAGTAACTCACGAAGGAACAAGCAAAGTTAAACAGACCAAAATTTCAATGCTCATAAATCAGTTTTAGTTATTTAAAATGAATACTAATGAGTCTATTTCAGATATGTATAGTCGATTTCAAGATATTGTGCATTCTTTAATATCTTTGGGAAAGGAATTTTCGGAAGAAGATCAAGTCAGAAATTTTTTAAATTCTCTCACTCCAAAATGGGATCAAAAGACACTTGCAATTGAAGAGGCAAATGACATCAGTACTTTAAAGATACAAGAATTGATTGGAAATCTAATGTCGTTCGAAGTTCAAATGATCGGGAGAAGAGAAAGCAAAGCATTTGAAAAGAAATCAATGGCATTCAATGCATTGACCGATGGATCAGACTCAAACAGTGATAATGATGAAGAAATAGCATTTATGACCAGGAATTTTAGGAAATTCCTGAAGTACAGAAAATTGAATAGTTCCAAGAGAAACAACTTTAAGAATTCCGGTAATCAGACTACAGTACCAAACTTTATCAAATGGTTCAGTTGTGACGAACCAGGTCATATCAAAAGAGACTGTCCGTATCCAGATAGGCAGAATCCTCCTATGAACAATGAACCAGCAAAGAAACGGAAGCATGCATTTACTGCAACTCTAGATGACTCAGACTCGTCCTCAAGTGATGATGATCAAAAGATGGATAATTCGAATTTGTGTTTCATTGCAGTTCACGACTCCGACGAATTCAAAGAAATGGATTTAGAAAAGGTACACGTTTACAATACAATTGGTTGAAATTGCTTGCATAGAATTAGTTGCTTGATTGTTTAATTGATTGATTTTGAATTGATATGTTGTTTGAATTTTAAAATTTATTTTCTATTTTTTCTATTATTTTATTATTTTATTATTATTTTTATTATTTTTGACACATTCTGAAATATATTATAAGTATAATAATATTTCAAAAATATAGACAATAATAATAATATTTATATATATATATATATGTATTAGATAACTTAGGAAAAATCATGTCATGAAAATTCAAAGGCACATGTCGACATGGCCCCTACCACGATGTCGACATGTCTACTTGAATTTGAATTTCAAATTTTGAATTCAAATGTTTGAATTTCCCTCCACCTTTTCACTTCACTTATTTCTCTGAAATGATACCTTTTGACCAGAGAATATGTCCTTTGAAAGTCTATTTATTCACTATCTTTTATCATATCTTTTCACTTTCATTTTCAAATTCAAATGCTCTCTTCATATCTTCAAGCTCTCTACTCTCTACTCTAATGGCTTCTTCAAGCAACCCCTCAACCATGAGAATTTCCAGAAAAATCAAAGAGCAATTATTCATTGATCTGGAGGCAATTAAAGCATACATCAATTATGCTAATTATGCCAAAGTCCATCCCGGAAAATTTGCTATTTTTCAAGAATTTTCTTCTTATGAAATTGATTTTCTTTTTGCAAACAATGGTGTTTTAAGTCTTATTGACTCTTCTCAAAATGATTTTGTTTGCTATCCTAATCTTGTCAAAATCTTCTATGCTAATTTATACCGTGGTTTTTATAATGGAAATGAGAATGAAATTTGGAGTAGTGTCAAAGGCACTCAAATTGTTTTGAATTGTGATCTTTTGGGTATCATTCTTAATTGCAAAAGCACGGGTATGGATCTTTCTAGTTTTAAAATCGATGAACATGATCGTGAGACATTTCATCATATTTTTGAAGGAGATGAAAACTTTGAATTTAAAAACCGAAACTTTCGTCCTAAAGCAAGAATTGTCAATCTTCTCTTACAACATACTTTGACCCCAAGATCGGGAAATTTTAACAATCCTACCTCAAAAGTGTGCAAAGCACTTTTTGCTATTTTCGGAAATTATGATATCAATTGGGCGCAAGTTATTTTGGATGAACTTCGTCCTAAAAATTTTGAAATGGGAGAAAACACTTTATATCATGGAATTTACCTTACTCGGATTTTCAACTATTTTGGAGTAAATTTCAAAGGAGAAGAATTTATTTCAAGAAAAGTTTTTAATATCTCAAACATTTCTCTTATGAAAATCCCATATGTTTTTCAACCTTATGAAACCCTTACCGAAAAGGAAGAGCGTTTGGCTCATGAGGAAATGGAAGAAGAGGAAGAAGAAGAAAGAGAAGAAGGGGATGAAATGGAAATTGAAGAAGAAGAAGGTGAAACCTCTTTGGAAAGCATCGAATATCCTTCCAATCCTTCCAACAAAACCCTTCTCAAAAAGCAAAAGATAATTGTGGACAATCAACGAATTTTAAAACGATCCGTTAGTAAGAAGTTGGATAACATATCTTCAAAGATGAACAAGTTCTTTTCAAAAGTCAGCAAGAAACTTGGACTATCTTCATCATCTTCATCTTCTAACTAGTTTTATCTTTTAGTATCTTATTGTATTTGTCTTAGTTTGTTTTATTTCGAATGTTCGTGTAGTTCTTTATGTTTAATCATTGTATTATCCTATTATGCAATGAAATTGAATTTCCTTCCTGTAATCTAGCTTATTTTATATCTTGGATAAATGTTAGTATATTATAGAAATATAAATACATCATTATTCACAAATTAAAATTATCATCAAAATTCACTATGATATGTCGACATACCCCTCCTTGACCATGTCGACATGTACTGGTCAGAAGTGATTATTGATTTTTGAATTTGAAATTTGAATAACTACCAAATGTCTATTCATTTCAAACGAATTTCTACACCTATATATACCTTTTTCTTCCAGAAATCTTCACTGAAATTTATTTCTCATTATCTATATCCTTCATTTCTTTCTCTAATTCAATTATGGCCAATCCTATTCACAATCCATCTGAAAATCTTGAAGAAACACTCAATTCATTCAAGAATATTCTCTCTATCATCCTCCGTAATCAACGTCACTTAGAATTGAGTCAAATGCAGATGATCAAGGAACAAGAGAGACACTTCGATGCAATTCGTTGGATGATCTCCTCCCTGCACAAGGATGATAATGAAGCACATCCTCCCGTTTCTTTATCTGTTGATAATGAGAATTGGGATGCCATCAAACAAGACCTTATCTTTGGAGAAGAAGGATGGGTTGATGTTCCTCGTAACGTTTAATTTTCTTTCTTTGTTTGATTTTTCTGAATTAATTTGTTTGATTTAATTTAGTTTGAATTGATACTTTGTGTGGATTGATTTTATTTGGTTTGAAGGTTGGTGTGTGAAACATATATATATATACAGTGAAATGAATATAGTCTTTAATTAAGTTATTATGCTCATAAGTAGCATTATTTCTTAATCTATATATTATATATTCCGTTGTATAGTTTATCAATGCAGGTACTAAAGTCCAAGAGTAAGGGGAGTAAATTTTTTGTTGATGACAAAGGGGGAGAAATATAAAATAGGGTAGTTAGGCATAGATTAAGGGGGAGTTGTTAGTTTTAGGGGGAGTTGTTAGTTTTAGGGGGAGTTATTAGGATAGAAGGAATATTTTATAAACAAAGGTTGTCATCATCAAAAAGGGGGAGATTGTTAGTCCATGAGATGTTGGTTATAAAATATAAATACTAACATTACAAGTTTAGATATATATGTATATGCAGGATCTAACCATGCAGGTATCAAGAATGAAGACTGTACATTATAGAGATTCAAGATATAGAGATAGAAGACTCATGAGTATCAAGATTATCAAGAGTTCAAGGTTAAGTTTGTTTTATTAGGAATATTTGTTAAAACTCGTAGAAAAGCACTGGCATCTTAATATCCAATTTATTCGTGGAATGGAATCCACTTCGAGCCCGTTAAAGGGATGGAACCCTAAGTAGGATGGAACCTACGAAAATCTAGTGGGACATTGTTTTGTATCCACTAATTTTATTTCAAAATGATTTTACAAAATTATCTTGTTTTCAAAATGATTTCAAAACTTCCTTTTAAAAGATTCAAAACTCTATATCCTGATTTTAAATAATTTTAGCCTAAAAAACATCTTTAATTTCAAAGACAAATTACTCATGATTTTAAACTATCTTTTCAAATAATATATTTAACTTTTAAATATTTATACTTAGATTTAAATATAAAATTATAGTTAAATTATGTATATATTGTTCTTTATATTTACTTATGTATTTCAACTATAGTTAAGTATATTTATAAAGTTTAAAATAATTTTAATATAAGATAGAGGTTATTTTCAAAGAAAATCAAAACACCAAAAATCCCTTTGGGATGTCGACATGCCCAAGTACCCCATGTCGACATAGTGCCAGTTGGTTTCAAAATTCAAATTTCAAAAGAAGTGTCTATTCGCCATAACTCTTCACGAATGGACATGACTGTTGTTCTTCTATAAATAGGGGTCAGTTTCAACGAATTTTTAATCACTTTTTTCTGGTTTTCACTCATCTTCTTCTTCCACATTTCTTAATACAAAATCATACCATTACTCTGCCGAAATCAACATCGAATCATACTCGATTACTTCTAGTTTGATTCTACATCACTATCTCTACAAGGTTCTCAGTGCTATTCAGAGTTATAGACTTCTTTGTAATATATTAGCGAGAAAAGGTGTGATTGTAGCCTTGGAAATCAATTAAGCAAGAAAAGGTGTGATTGTAGCCCTGGAAATCAATTGGGTGAATTTTTGCCCCAGAAATCAAGTATCTCTACCTAGAGGATTGTCGTTTTGGAGGGTGTACCTCGTAGCCTTGAAACCGAGGGTTGTAATTGTTGAATTGTTGTTGAAAGGAAATCCGTACTTGTGTTGCGGGACTGGATGTAGGTTAACTCCGAACCAGTATAAAATCCGGTGTGTTCTTTCCTTTACTGCTTTTACTTTATATTTGCATCTGTGTTTGATTCTGTGTTCATATCTGTGTCTGATTAGTGTATACATTGTTAACAAATTAAGATAAAACTCAAAAAGATTAACAAATTTCTTAAAACACTATTCACCCCCCCTCTAGTGTTAATTCTAGCCTTAAGATCCTTAATCCGCATTTCTCACACAAATAATTAATGCCTACTTAAATAGTTTATAAATGGTAGTTTATAATTTATAATTTATAAATTAAAATTTAGATATGTAGTTATTTATAATTTATCACCATTGATTATTAATAGATAATTTAAATTACTAATTATTATCTGTATTCAATAATTATTTTTACTTTTGATAATTAACAAATATATTTAATAAATAATAATTACTATTAAATTATTACAATTAAATAATTAATAACTATATTTTAATATTTGATATTTATTAAACAACAATTACTATTAAATAATAATATTTAATAATTAATAATAAATATAAAATAAATACTACTAATATTTAATATTTAATAAATTATAAATAAGATTTAATAAATAATAATTCATATTAAATAATTAATAATTAAGATTGAATAATTGAAGTAATAATTAATAATTAAGACTAATCATATTTAGTACTTAGTAATATAATTAATACTTATATTTAATATATTTTTTAAATTTAAATTTTGAAATTTTCAAAAATAAATTTGAAAGTATTTATAAAATTTAGAAACAAAATTCTAAAATTTCCATAAAATTTAAAAACTTGAATTGTAAATAAATTTTAAATTTTATAAATATTCAAAATTTTAAATTTTTTGAAATTGTTAACAAAACTTCAAAATTCAAAAAATATAACACTACATTGCAAATTATTACTTCTACATTCATTTAGAGGTTTTCTTCTTCTTTGACATTTACATGTTCTGTTTCGAATGTAAGTAAAGAAAATTTTGGCTCTAATCAAATTATTTTACCTCCAACGCAAATTTTTTAGCTCCAATTGGCGATAACCCCAAATTTTTTGGCTCCAACACCAAAATTTTACCTTAATTAACTATATAGCAAGCACTAATTAGGTGTTCTCCATCTACTACCTTTAATCCAAAAATTCGTCTACCCTAATCAACTATCTAACCCTAATCCTCTATCTTCTCCATCTACTACCATAACTTTCATAAATCCATGACCTTCCCTGCCAAATCCAACCCCAACATCCTTGTTCGACTCAAAGACCCTGGGCACCACCGACGAGCTCCCAATCTTCCTCCTTGAGTCCAGCTCCTACGCCAAACTTAGAGAAGTGGACGGTTGTTTAGTAGGTTCTCCATCACGCTGATTAATTGAACAAGCAAACTTACATCTTGGTTTATCATCTCGTTAATTTATCAAGCTGGCGGGTATATGATGGTATACGAACAACTATCTCTAGGATGGCGGGTATATATTTGTGGTGGGCTCGATATGATTAGTGGCAATGTTGAGCTATTCTGGTAAGGTGATGCTTATATAAGTAATCTTGAGTTGCACCACTTTGATCTTGTATTAGAATTTTCCTAAATCTTATTGTTTTGTTTTGGTAGTGTTTAGTTCCTAGAGTAATTAAATACCTGTGTCCGGCTCATTTGCTTTAGTGGAGTTTAGTTTATAAAGTAATTGAATATCTACGCATGACTTATTTGCTACATCAAGAAATCACAAATACGAGGAAATATGGAACCAAGAACTCTTTCAAGTTGTATTACACCAATTTTTCTCTTAGAAAAAATAATGTATTCCATATTGTAGTGAAAAGTGCAGCCTTTTGCTATGGAACTAGCTAGCTAGGTCAGTGATGGATTAGCTAAAGTATTGATCACTGTCGACAAAGAATATACATTACTTAGCATTTGACCATGTAGCACCATTTTACTTCGATGCCATTTAGTCCTTAATTCATTTATGGTATGTATTATTGGCCATTTACATTATATTTGTTGTAACCAGCATCGATTTTCAAACTAAGAATAGAATAAGTTTCACGATGAATAAAATTTCTTTACAATTCTGAAGTTTTTCAAAATTAACTATCATTTATTATTTCACTATAATTTGGGCAAAATGATTTAATGACCCATTCTTGTGTAGGAAATATTTTGAAATGTAACTTGATTTCGGGTGTACAAAAAGATTAGGTTGGAAGAGGAGATTGAAATAAAAGATGCTTATCAAGCTTGATTTAACTTCGAGTGATTACAAATGTTGATTCTTCATGATGCTGCGTTTTTATCCTACTACCTACTTGTAAAAATGAAAAGGAAAAAACATGTTCAGAATTGATGTTATTTATCATGTGTATTTTTAACCATGCCCAGTGTTATGTATCCATTGATTTTATCATTTTTGATTTGTGCTAGAAAAGTTTGTCTTATTTTAAAAATGCACCATGCTCTCTGTGTTATGCTCTTTGTATTATGCACAAATTTGTTGAATTAACAAAAAAAACTACAAATTTGTCTAAGTATTTTTTGAAAAAAGTCGTATATATTTCGCAACATTTAAAAAAGGCTGTAAAAATTATTCTATAACATTTTAAAAAAGCTATAAATCACATTTCACAACATCTAAAAATAGTTGTAATTCTAACTATTACAACGTTTTTTGCAACATTAAAAAAAAGTTGTAAAAGATGCCAATCTTATTACAACTTGGTCTAATACTAAATTTGCAAAAACATTGCGAAACCCTTATTACAACGTTTTTTGATGTTGTAAAGCGTATATTTGTTGTAGTGACAAATCATAATTGCTTTTCAAATCATTTATTCTATGCACCTAAAAAGAGAAAAAGACTGTGTTTTAAATTTGTAATATTGAAAACCTTACAACTAATCGTGGGACAGAAATTCAACAACAATAAAATTGCATCCACGTTGATTATGTATAAATGACCAAAATGATACTTAAAATTGATTCATATTATTCCAAATCTCAACTCAATGGGACAGAACTATGGTGGAATTGTTCCTATGAAAAATAAAGCGACTATTTGAGAAGTAGCAACAATTTCTTGACTAACCTAAAAAAGGAAATAAATAAATTAATCATCTAGACTAATATATAAGAAAATTTAACATAATACTTATTAATTAGGGTTCCAAATAGTTTCCTATTAGGAAAAAGTGGAAGGCTAAAATCTGTTTGGAAATTAAATCGATGCAAAGATGTGGATAACCTTAGAGCTGATAGTGAATGAATTCAATGAAAAGGATCTAATTCAAATTTTTGGAGAGCTAGAGTAAAAACCATAAGGAAAATAATAAATATGAGTCGATGTTAAATTCTAATATTAAATAGATGCGCCAACTTGACAATAAAATATAGAGTTGGAAATGAAAATCTCTCAACTGATTTTCACTGAAAATGATTTAAGGAAAGAAAACAGAGAGATGGAAACGAAAATCCAAGTCACTTTTCATTATATAATAGAATAGTTATAAGGACCGGATCAAACCGCGGTCCAACTGCGAAAAAAGACGGACCGCGAGTCATTTCACTTTGGAGACAAACCAAACCGCCTAGCTACATGAACCAGGGGTTTAACCCTAAAATCGTTGGTTGAACCGTATCTTGAACCCTTTCAAAACCTTCACTACAACAAATATACCTTATTACAACATCAGAAAATCGTCGTAATAGGGTTTCGCAACATTTTTGTGAACGTAGTATTATGCCAAGTTGTAATAGAGTTGGCGTCTTTTACAACGATTTTTAATGTTGCAAAAAAATTTGTAATAGTTACAATTATAATTGTTTTTAGATGTTGCGAAATGTGATTTACAACTTTTTTAAAATGTTGCAAAATATTTTTTGCAACCTTTTTTAAATCTTGCGAAATATATATAACTTTTAAAAAACGAATAGACAAATTTGTAATTGTTTTTGTTAATTCAACAAATTTGAGCACAACACGGGGGCACAACATAGAGAGCATGGTGCATTCTTTAAAATAAGACAAACTTTTATAGCACAAATCAAAAGTGATAAAATTAATGGATATATAACACTGACATGGTCAAAAATACACATGATAAATAACATCAATTCTGAATATTTTTTTCATTTTCATTTTTACAAGTAGGTAATAGGACAACAATGCAACATCATAAAGAATCAACATATGTAATCACTTGAAGCTAAATCAAAGTTGATAAGCATCTTTCATCTCAATCTCCTCTTCCAACCTAATCTTTTTGTACACTCGAAATCAAGTTACATTTCAAATTATTTTCTGGAAAGAATGGGCCATTAAATCATTTTTCCTAAATTATAGTGAAATAATAAAATGATAGTTTAATTTTGACAAAAGTTAGAATTGTATAGAAATTTTATTCATCATGAAACTTAATATGTTCTCGGTTTAAAAATCAACGCTGCTTACAACAAATACAGTGTAAATGGCCAATAATACATACCTTAAAGATTAAGGACTAAATGCCGTTGAAGTAAAATAGCGCTACATGGTAAATGCTAAGTAATGTATATCCTTTGTCGATAGTGACCAATACTTCAGCTCATTCATCATTGACCCTGCTAGTTAGTTCCATAACTAAAGGTTACACTTGTCACTCAATATAGAATACATTGTTTTTTCCAGGAGAAAAATGGGTGTAATACAACTTGCAAGAGTTTTTAGTTCCATATTTCCTAGTATTTGTGATTTCCTGTTGTAGCAAATAAGTCATGAGCAGATATTCAATTGCTTTATAAACTAAACCCACCAAAGCAAATGAGATAGACACATGTATTTAATTACTCTAGGTACTAAACACTACCAAAAAAATAATATGATTCAGGAAAATTCCAAAACAAGATCAAAGTGATGCAACTCAAGATTACTTATATAAGCATCACCTTACCAGAATAGCTCAACATTGCCACTGATCATATCGAGAACAACACAAAAATAAACCCGCTAGCCTAGAGATAGTTATTCGTATACCATCATATACCCATCGGCTTAACTGGTCCACAAGATCATATACCAAGATGTAAGTTTGCTTACTCAATTAATCAACATCATGGAGAACCTGCTAATCAACCATCCACTTCCCTAAGTTTGGCATAGGGGTTGGACTCGAGGAGGAAAGTTGGGAGCTCGTCGATGGCGCATAGGGTCTTTGAGTCGGACAAGGACATCGGGGTTGGATTTTGGTAGGGAAGGTTATAGATTTATGAAAGTAATGGTAGTAGATGTTGAAGACAGAGGATTAGGGTTAGATGGTTGATTAGGGGTAGTAGACGGAGAAGACTTAATTAGTGCTAGCTAGATACTTAATTAAGGCAAAATTTTGGTGTTGGAGCTAAAATTTTTAGGGTGTAGCTAAGTGCAGCCAAAAAATTTGCGTTGGAGGGAAAATAATTTGATTGGAGCTAAAATTTTCTTTACTTACATCCAGAAAAGAACATGTATATGTCAAAGAAGATAATTACAAAAGAAAACCCCTAAATGAATGTAGAAGTAATAATTTGCAATGGAAAGCTATATTTTTCGAATTTTGAAGCTTTGTTAACATTTTTGAACTTTTGAAATTTTGATTATTTTGTAAATTTTTTAATTTATGTACAATTTTAGTTTTTTAATTTTTCAATTTTATGCAAATTTCAGTATTTAGTTTCTAAATTTTATAAATACTTTAGGATTTATTTTTGAAATTTTCTAAAATTTTAAAATATTAAATATAATTATCAATTATAATTATTAAATATTAAATTTAATTTGTCTTAATTATTATTATTACTCCTTAATTATTAGTTATTACTTTTTAATTATTCAATCATAATTATTAATTCTTAATTATTTAATATTATTATTAATTATTATTTTAAATATTAATTATTAGTAGTATTTATTTAATATTTATTATAAATTATAAATTATTATTATTTAATAGTAATTATTATTTATTAAAAATTAAATATTAAATATTAATAATTATTTAATAATTATTATTAAATATTAGTTATTAAATATATTTGTTAATTATCAAAAATAAAAAATAAATATCGAATATAGGCATTAATTACTAATTATAAATTATCTATTAATAATCAATAGTTATAAATTATGAATAATTACCTATCCAAGTTTTCATTTATGAATTATTAATTATAAGTTACTATTTATAAATTATTAATTATAAATTATTACAATATTTTAAGCAATACTGAACATATTCAAAATGTTTAACGTAAACCTATAAGTAAGATTACTTTAAAAAAAATATAGTTAATTAATATCTATGCCACGTGCTTATGCTCACATCCCCTCTCCTCCTGGTTATCCTAATCACTCTCATGTCTCTGTCCATGCTACTTCCCTTCCTAATGGTAGTAATCCTTCCTCTTCAAAACTGCCAAAAACAAGAATCTGAATAAAAGGATTCTCAAAGATTTAAATATCCCTAACGTCCATATTACCACTGTAACGACCCGGAATTTTCGATCGCGAAAATTCCAGATAGTTAGGAAAAGAAGAAAGCGATAGAAGAAGAAGAAACAGAACACAACACAGATTCTCACATTCGCAGCGGATCAAATATAATATCAAATAAATAGCAGTTATACAAAGGAAAATTATATCAGTTAATTTACATTTTTATACATCAAAGTTACAACATTTCACAATCACTGGACAGTTAAAATAACTTGTCCCAGATAGATAACAATATCACAGCGGAATACACTCCATACGTTCCTGCCATCCAGCTCGCCTCCTGAGCTCCAGAACGTCCTTACCTGAAAATCTGTAATACTCGGTCTGACCCGAGCATTACATCAAAGTAACACCCGAGTCAGGCTGGAAACCAGCGTGAGTACCCATTTAAATTGAAATACTAAGGTTGTAAAACTTCTTTGAAAACCAAGGTAACTCGTACCTCACTACGAGTTCTTATTTTATTATAGTCAAACAATTATTTCACAAAATAATATCTAAGTACCGTTACTTAGTTCCAATGGTCTAGATTACTCAATTTATTCCATTCCAGCCTATTCGATTACAAATCAAGAAAGCAAAGCAATAAAATCACTCGCTCTGATTTATAATGCATCACATAGGAATATGGAACATTAGAGGTGGTCATCAAGATATGAAACTTCTGCAAATTCAGAATCTCATAAACTCCCACAATCTCCATTTAATTGCCATCCTTGAAACTAAACTAAATCTCCAGCTTACTGTGAGAGCTGCCAACATCATCAAACCCACTTGGTCTCTTTATCATAATTTATCCGAATCTCATTATGGTAGAACTTTTATTCTAACTGACCTAAACGCCTTCTCTCTATCTCCCATTCTATCCAACAGGCAATTAATGCATTGTCACCTCGTTCACAAACCAACATCAACTTCATTCTATTTGACTATCATTTATGCTGATAATCAACCTTCATCTGGACAAGCTCTCCTTGACTACCTAAAACATTTTGTACAGGATACTCACCCTTGGATTGTTTCGGGTGATTTCAACAGTGTATTATGCTCTGAAGATAGGACTGGTGGTAATCCAGTTACTCTGAAAGAATTAAATCCATTAAGTAAAGCCATTAATCATTCAAAACTTCTTCCTATCTCTTTCTCTGGTGCTATATATTCTTGGAATAACAAGAGTAGGTCTGGTAGAAGGATATTTTCAAAGACTGATCACTCTTTTTGTAATCTTCCATCTTTATCCATTTGGCCATCCATTTCATGTTATCTTCCTCCCCCTATTATCTAATCACTCTCCTCAAATAATCTCTTTGAACCATGATGCCATGAAAAGGAAAGCCTCCTTTAAATTTTTTAATGCTTGGACTCAGCATCCAGAATTTTTTAATATTGTTAAACAAGCTAGGCTAACTAATCAATATGGTTCCCCTATGTTTATTTTGCAGCAAAAATTGAAGTCTCGAAAGAAAATCCTTAATTCTTAGGCTGCTCTGAAATTTGGTAAAGGTAATTTGCTGTCATCTCAACTTGAAGTTAAACTTGCTCGAGCTCAAAGTAACTCAGTGAACAACCCTCATGACTAACAAGCTGCTACTGTGGAAAATGATATCCTTATCCAATACCAAAAGGCTCTATTGATGGAGGAGGATATGAATAAACAAAAGTTGAGCAGTCCTGGAATAATGATGGTGATAGAAACACTAAATTCTTTCATGATAGACTGAAAATAAAACAAGCTAGGAATCATATTCATTCCATAATTGACCTTCAAGGCAACCATGTCTCTTCCCCTCAGCTTATTGATAAGGCCTTCACTGATTACTTTTCTAGAATCCTTGTCAATAATGATAATTTTGTTCCTGACTTGAATATCATTGATGACCTTCATCTACCTTGTCTGAACCATGAACATATAGGCCTGCTGTCTTCTCCCATTACTGATTTTGAAATCAAGGACTGTATTTTTAATATGAATAAAAATTCTTGTGGTGGACCTGATGGGTTTAATGCCCTTTTTTTTACATCTCTTGTTGGAAGATAGTTGCCTCAGTGGTTTGCAAAGCTATCAAAATAAAATTTCTCTAAGAATAAAATGATCTTTGGCATCAATGCTACTAATCTTGCTCTCATTCCCAAGTCAGATCACCCCTCCATGGTCATTGAATTTATACCTATTGCCTACTGTAACATCCCATATAAATGTATTGCTTAAATTATTGCTTCAAGACTCAAGGCAGTTATACCTTCCCTCATTTCCAATAACCAAGCTGCTTTCCTCCCTGGTAGAAGCATTCTAGATAATGTATTATCGACCCATGAATTACTAAAAGATTATAATAGAAAGTATATTTCTCCCCGTGCTATGCTTCAACTAGATATCAAGAAAGCCTTTGACACTTTGCAGTGGACAATTATCACCAGGGTATTAGCTAGAATGGGATTTCCTGACCATTTTGTGGCTTGGATATACATATGCCTATCTACAGTTCATTTCTCCCTCTGTTTCAATGGTTCCTCCACTGAATACTTCAGCAGTAAGCAAGGCATCAGACAGGGAGATCCTATGTCCCCCTACCTCTTCATTCTTATCATGGAAGTTTTCACTACCTTTCTTAATAAAAAGGTTACAAATAAACTCATAAGTACTCATCCCAAGTGTAAAGATCCTCTGATCACCTGTCTTATGTTTACTGATGATCTCATTGTTTTCACCAAACCTAATAATGAATCCATCTCTTCCATCATGGAGGTATTAAGCACTTTTCATTCCTTCTCTGGGTTGTTTATCAACCTCACCAAATCTAGTATTCATACTGCTGGAATCCTTCCTGACATTGCTTCCTCTTTGAGACTTATGTCTGGCCTGTCTCATCCTCCCGATTCATCAACATACCTGGGTATTCCTCTTGCCACTTCAACCATTACCACTGCTCAATGCCTTGGTGTTTATACGAAGATTACTAGATTGATGAATTGTTAGTCTAATTGCATGTTGTCTCAGGCAGGTAGACTTACTCTCATCAGATCTGTTGTGCTTGCTTACACTTCATATTGGTGCAGAACCTTTCTTCTTCCAAAGAAGCTTGTTTTGATGATTAGAAGGGGTATATGCAATTTCCTTTGGCATGGTTGGATTTTGTCAAACAAACTTAACCCTATTAAATTTCAGAAAATTGAAATGCATATGAAACATGGTGGCCTGGGTATCTTAAACCTTCACACTTGGAATAAAGCTGCCTTCAGTATCCACTTTGATAATCTGATCAGCAGGAAGAATAGCATATGGATTGCTTGAACTATCCAACACAACCTTAAAAACAATCATTTCTGGATTATGGACATCCCTCAACATTGCAGTTGGATAAGGAGAACTCAAGCTCAGAATTGATTTTCTACCTCATCTTACTATCATGGCATCCTCTGATAGCCACTTAAGTTTTTGGAATGAGCCAGGCAAAGGCTCATCCTTGTTGATGTGATGCCATATTGTCATAGAGTTCAAACTGGTATTCCTTCTGATGCTTATGCAAGTGATTACATTGTTAATGACTATATATCCCTCTCGTATTCTAGTAATCCTACAATCAGGATCATATGGCATGATATCGAGCAACAACACAACCCTTCTGTTCGTGTTGACAGGGTGATGTGGTCGCTAGATTTCAAACCTCACTCTGTTTCTACTATCTACAATTGTTTGATGTTCCATGTTCAATCATATCAATTTTCCTAGTATCATAGAATATGGAATAATATTATGAGGGAGAAGGATAACTTTCTTCTCTGGAAGGTGATGAGAAATGCGCTCCTAACTCATGAAAGACTTGCGGATGTTGGTATGCAGATTGATCCTACCTGTATATCTTGCTCTTGACGGGTAGATCAAATGTTTCCAGTGTTAGCACCATTTAGTGGAGTCACGTTTATAAATCTACAAGATGGAGAAATGGGGAAGGCATGTTGTTGTTGATTCTTAAAAAATTTATCTATGTTACATGGAAGCACATGAATTTAAAGATTTTTAAGGGTCAAGTTATCTCCTGTATTGGCATTTGGAATGATATAAGAATTGCCTCTGCTATTAGATATAGCTCTTTTGACTTCGGGGATGCCATCAGTTCAACTTGGACTTAGGTTTCTTTTGTTATCATTGATTTCCCTTTTTTATTTTATTTATTTTTGTTTTTTCCTTCTCTCCTTTCGTTCTATGCTCCGTAGTTTTTTACGTGGCGTATTCACCTTTATTGTTTATGCAATAAACTGGTAGGGGCCCACTTCACCCTGCTTAGCTTTGCTAAAAAAAGTTGTAAAAGGCTGTATTTGTTGTAGTTCCAGATAACTTTTCATTTGCATTTATGTTGTCTTACGAACCCTGGTTCTAAATCGCCAAATGCCGTCAGTATCAAAAACTCCACTAATGCTGCTCCATCATTGCAAACTTGCCAGGTGCATCGTTAGTCGCCACCATTTAATCTTTTGTGTTGCGCCTAACTAAAGTATAACAATTTTTAGGAATTTTTGTTTTATTTTATGGATTATTGATGTTTTATGATGAGTTAATTATTTGAAACTCTAGGGCTTTGAGTACTCAAATTAGAAAAGATTTTTCCATAATTTTTGGATTGCAGATTACTCAACCTTATATATGAATTACTGTGAAATAATAAAAATCAGTGTTTGGACTGCATATTACTTCATATAGATTGTATATGAATATGTCAAGGCTGCAAAGCATGTAATCAATTTCTCTACTTTGACTGCACAATTCATGGATGCAGTGTTAGATTTTGGTGATACAATATTTAATACTTAAGTAGATTTTGAAGATATTTGAGTCTATGTCGAATTGTGACTCAGATTCATTGTCTATTTTATAGATTTTTGAGAGTGATTTTGCCTCTTTTATTACTTTAAAGAAGGCAATGAATTATCTACATATGAAAGATCTATAGAAATATTCAATAGCTTCTTAAAAAAGATATTTTGTCAAGACTGGAATAAATAGACATGGATACGGTTCACTAGATGCATGTGGGAAAAACTTATTTTTTCTAAAGTTTTGGGATTGAGATATCCTCTTAAGTTTTTGGTTTTTTTTGTAATAATTTGATGAATTAATAAAGGTTTTGTTTGGAGGAATTTGTTTGTTATTCTTTTTTCTTAACTTCTTATCTCTTCTATAATCAATTATGCAGAGATCCTAAAAAAACTCTAACAGTTGGTATCAGAGCCTACTATACAAATTTTTTAAAGAGAGCTTGGGTTATGGAGAATATAAGAAATTAGGGGTACGGAAGGCGAAGATGGAGAATTTTCTATATCCCAATGATCTTCACCAACCATTGGAGAACATAGGGGGAAAACCTACTAATGTATCCGAAGCAAAATGGGAGACTTCGGATAGAAGGTTGCATCGACTATTCGGTGTTTTTTTTGGAGAATACGACGTTTCATATTATTGCTAATAAAACATCTTCTTTTGGAATTTGGAAGAAATTGGAAGAAATCTATGCAAAGAACTCTGCAGCAAACAAGACACTTCTTTTGATCAGAATATTTGTAAATCTAAAGCTTAAGGAAGGTGGGTCAATTGGAGAGCATCTCAATGATTTTCAGGCAATTGTGAACCAATTGGCGGCTGTAAATTACATGGTGGATGATGAGACAAAAGCTTTGATGTTAATGAGTTTATTATCAGAGAGTTAGGAAATGCTTGTTATGGTTTGTAACGACCCGGTATTTTCAACCGTTCGCTTCCGCACATGTCAGACTTGAATTGCTCAAAATATCATATTGTTAATTTTTATTTGGAAAAACTCAGCATATATAGTAAATCAATCAATCACAGAATTATAGACACAGATTTTAACAATAATAAGCAGCGGAATAGATAAATAGTAGTTCATGAAGCTACTATATAAACAACAGAGTTTGAGATAAATACAACAGAATAACTTAAATATAATGTAGTCTCAAATACAAACATATGACATCTCTGGAAAAAATCAACTGGATAGCTGAAGCTGAATAGATATAGATGGATCTCCAAGTGAAGCTCCAAACTCCAAAGGTGAGTCTCAAATGCTGTGGCACTCAGTCTGGCCTGTGCGGATGCGAATGGTTGAAAATACCGGGTCGTTACAGTTGTTGCATTGAACAAACTCAAATTTGGATGAAGTTGTTTCAATGGGATCGGTGGTTAGTAGCCTTTTTAATGAGGAGATGCGGAGGATGAATCTAATGGAAGAAAAGGATAGGAAAAGGAAGAAATTGGAAATCCAATAAGAGAGGTGCATCTTGTAAGGAGGGGTAATGACCAAACATGGAAAAGCGATCAAATAGATCAAACATGGAGAGGGATTTCATCTGCTATTACTGGGAAAAACTTGGTTACTAACTAAAATTTTGCAACAAGATTAAAAAGGACAAAGAAACGATGAAAGCATTAGAAGAAGAGAAAGAAAAGCTTGATGAAGGTAGTGACGACAAAGTGAATTTTGGTGTTAGTAATGACATTCTCTGTGTTAACGATAGAGAAAGAGATAAGTGGGTGCTTGATTCAGGTGAATGTTTTCATATATGTCACTAAAAGGAAGCATTCATCCATTATATGGAGCAAGAGAGTAAGGTGGAGTCCACTAGTGGTGGAGATGTTGAGGTGAAGGGTATAGGTTTGGTTAGGCTGAAGATGTATGATAGGAGAAAGGTGAAATTCACGGAAGTTAGGCATGTCTTGGAAATTAAAAAGAATCTTATTTCAGTGGGATAGTTGGAAGGAAAATGTTGCAACTTTTTGACTCGAGGTGGAGTTACAAAGGTTTGGAAGAGTACTATAGAGATGTTGCACTTAAAAAGGTAAAGCAATAATGTGTGCAAGTTGCTTGGAAGAATGGTAGAGAATAAAGGGACTTCTCAAAGTGGTTTTAAAGAGGCAAATTTGCTAGAATCAAGGTGGAGCATGCAAGTGATAACCACAAGTCTACTTAGAGACCTTGATGGTATGACAAGCAATTTTAATTTATTAATGATATTCATGTCTAATTAGGGGATGCATATTTTGGTGGTTTGGAGGTTGGTTAAGTTTTTTTTGAATGGAGATATTATATTCCATTGTAATATTGAAGATTATTTGGAGTTTGAGGTTCTAGATGGAGCTTGGATGACATTTATGGAACATCGTATCAAGGTGAAGATTGTTAGATTTTAGTGATATAATATTTCATATTTAAGTAGATTTTGGAGATATTTGAGTCTATGTGGAATCGTGACTCAAATTCATTGCTTATTTTATAGATTTTGGAGATTTTGTAGAATGATTAATTGCCTCTTTTATTGCTTTAAAGAAGGCAATGAATTATCTACATGGGAAAGATCTATGGAAGTGTTCAATAGCTCTTAAAAAATATACTTTGTTAAGACTATTATAAATAGGCTTGTATAAGGTTCATTAGATGTGTGTGGGGAAAAGTTATTCTTTAAGTTTTTTGGGATTGAGATATCTTCTCAATTTTTTGGCTTTCTTTTGTAATAATTTGGTACATTAATAAAGGTTTTATTTGGAGGAATTTTTTTGTTATTCATTTTTTTTCCACTTCTTATCTCTTCTAAAATCTTTGTGTAGGGATCCTAGGAAAAATCCTAACATGCTGTGTTATTTTTTTCGCACAATTCATGGCTGTTATTTTTTTTGGCATAATTCATTTGTCTAATTAAAACATGTGAAGTGGATGGATATAAAACTTGTAATATAAATTCTTTCATTGATCAAAACGTGCTAAGTAGATGGTTGAAATCTCAATTTTTTTCAACTTATGATAATGGTTTTATGGTGTTTCACATTTAATTTACTATTTAATGATTATTGGGTATTACGATAATGTACTTTTAAATAATTACTCACAGAATGACATCAAATCCAAGTTCTAGAAAAGCATCTAATCCTAGCATTGAAAGCACCATATGTCAACCAAGCAGACCTAAGACAAATTCAGCATGGAAGTATTGCATCGAAACAATAGCTAATGGGCATTCGAAGATAAAGTATATTTTTGCAACAAAGTATTTAAAGGTGGTGCAATTTATCACTTTAAATATCATATTTCTGGTTTATTTGAAGGAGGATGTGCACCATGTACATGTGTAAGAAAAGAAGTCAAACATGCTATGAAGTTGAATATTAAAAGTGGTGACATTTTGAAGAAGAATATTGCAATTAAATATTCTAAAGATTTTTCTTTAAAATGTAGATGATGCTATACCTTCTAATTTTAGAAAAATATTTGAATGTAGTAGCATACAACCTTCTGATTCCAGCAATCTCCTGAGTCCTACTTTTATGCTGAGAACGACTAATAACTCTCAACCAACCATAAGAAGTGTAATTCAAGGTCAGGCAGTAAAGGATGCAGTGGATCTAGCTATTGCAATATGGTTCTATGAAGCATCAATTCCTTTCAATGTCGTGAATTCAATATTATATCAAACAATGGTCAACGCCATTACTAGTTATGGAAAAGGCTATGAAGGAACAAACTTTCATGCATTGCATGGTAAGTTGTTAAAGAGTTGCATTTGAACAAGTGAACGATCAAGTCATGTAGGTACATTTTTTTAAATCTGTTGATGCATCGGTTACTTCTAAAATCACCTTAATGCTTTTAGACTTATTTAAAGAAGTTATTTTACTAATAAAAGCAAAAAACATAATGCAATTAGTAACGAACAATAGCAAACTATGTGCTTGCTTAGAAATTGATTGAAGTGGAATTTTAAACCATTTTATGGTCCCCCCTAGTGTCTGCGGGTGCGACGCAGTGGAAAGGAGGCTTGGGTTCTAGTAAAAAGACCCAGGTTTGATTCTTACCATGCGCTTCCCTATCTTATATAAATTTACTAGGGGGTATGGGGTCTTGGATCAGCGAACGACTTTACTATACCCTCCTCAAAAGTTTACCAGCCCGCCGGGTTCTCTTGGGTTTTCAAAAAAAGGGTCACCCTAGTGCCGCTCATTGCTTGATATTAATGTTGAATGATATTGGAAAACTTGAGCGTGTCTCTAATGCCATGAAACAAGAATCAAAGTTAACAAAGTTTGTATACAACATTGTTTATTGTTGTCTACGATGCAACGGTTTACAAATGGGAGAAATCTAATTCGCCCCACTCCTACTAGATTTGCAATAAATTTTGTTTCTTTACAAAGTATTTTGAGTCACAAAAATGAATTAATGGCCATGATTTCTACTCAAGGTCGGAAAGTATCCTCATATACAAGAGATTCAAAGGAGAAAACTTTTATTAGTAATGTTTCGATCCAGCATTTTGGAAAGAATATCCATTGATCGTTAGTATCATGAACCACTTATTCATGTTCTCAGACTTGTCGATGGTGATGAAGGACCAGCAATTGGATATTTGTATGCAGCAATCCATAATGCAAGAGAAGGTATGATAAATAAAATTGTAAGGAACAAACATATACTAAAGTCATTCATCGATATCATTGATAGCCACTAGGATAGAAAATTGTATAAAATGTACACTTTGCTAGTTTTTAGTTTAATCTAGAGTATCAATATAATGTTGAGATGATGGAGAAGCATTACTCTTATCATTTAGCTATTTTAGATATCATTGAGAAATATGTGAATGGGGATGTAGATTTGACTGGAGATCTTACAAAAGAGATGAAATTTTACGAGAATGCGGAGGGTGATTTTGGTAGGAGCTCGGCTATAAATAATCGCTATCATTTGCTTCCACGTAAATATTTAGATTTCAACTATTTTGAATCAAATTATTATAATTAACAAACTTTTGTCTAGTAAATATTTAATAATATTATTCAAATGTAGATGAGTGGTGGTCGGTTTCTGGAACCAATACACCAAACTTGAAAAAGTTAGCAATTTGAATGTTGAGTCAAACTTGTAGCTCCTACGGATTTGAGAGAAACTGGAGTGTTTTTGAACACATCCATTCGAAAAAAGGAATAGATTAGAACACCAAAATTTTAATGATTTAGCTTTCCTACATTATAATATTCGACTTGGAAAAACGTAAGTTATTATTCTTCATGAACTCTTAGGTATTTACTCGATACTATGTTTACTTGCTAAATAATAGTTCATGAACTCATCTATTTTATGATATTTATTTAGGCATGAATTAAATGGAAGAAATTACGACCCCATTAGTTTTCTTGAATTTGATGAAAACAATACATTGGTGGTGGAGGAGGAACCACCATTCTTGACGGTTGATCAGATTAGTGCTTTGTATAATGAAGAAGATGGTTTTTTAATTCAATTATTAGACTATCCATTTTCTTTGTTTCAATGTATTAACAAATTTTTTGCTATTGTATTTTCTAGAGTTTAATTGCATTATGATTACACAACTAAGTAACAATGGTTTAGAAGTTCCATTGGATGATATGGAAGCTAATACCGTTGGCAATGAAGATAATGGCGTTACTGACGATGTGAAAACTAAGTGAGTTTACAAGAAATAAAAGGTGATGTAGAAACATTTAACTTCAATCCTCTAATGTCATATACCGTAATATTAAAAGTAGCTAAAGGGCCAGATCTAACAGTAGGCAACCATCATTGTGGATGGTGAATATGTGAGTGAAAGTGTGAAGAAGTGCTTGTGTCTTGTGTTCTGAAGAAGTACACGTGCAGCTTTGTATGAGTGTTGTGTTATGTTGGGTGCACTTTTGTGTGAGTGTGTGGTGAAGGTGGTGTTATGTTGTGAAGGAGTGCAGATGCAATGTTGTGAAGTGCGTGTGTTTGTAGATGTGTTCTGTAGTGCATGTGTGTGTGAGGTAGTGTTGTGTTGGTGAAATTTTGTTGTTTTGTAGTGTACTGAGGAAGTGCATGTGTATGTGAGGAAGTGCAGTGTTGTGAAGTGCATCTGTAGTGCAGGTGAAGTGCATGTGTATTAAGAACTATTATTTGGATATCTGCTGTGTTGTGCACATTGGATATATGTTGCATAGTTATGGTATTAAGAACTATTATTTGGGCAAGTTTAAATGTGTCATGTTGTGCACATTGGATATATGCTGCTATGTCATGAACTATAAACTATAATGTATTACGAATGATTATTTATTAAATTATATAAGTGACATTATGTGAAACTATGTTCATCACATATCATGTGTACTGCTATTATTTGTTTGTGAAATTAGAATGTACATGTATGGGTTATGAATGAACAGGGTATGTTGTGATTTGTGATATTTTTGTGCACTATTAATATATATGTTGAGCATTTATTTACAAATTTTGATTGAAAAATAACATGTATGGTTCCAACAGTTCGACTGTTCGGACCCTCGAAACCTTAAACCTTGAGTCGTAACAGTTCGACTCATATTCGGTTATGATAACATTATATAATATAGAGATAGTTGTGATTTTTTTTGGATAATAAATTTACCCATACACGTGGCAATATCAGAGCAAACTTGAATTTCCGAGGACACTAAAAATGAAGAGCCATATAAATTTAAACTAAAATTTCATTTATTATAATAGAAAAAAGGCAATGGCATGCTAATTAAGCAACAATATAAATGATATAAGTATTGGCGACTAGTGTCGATTTTCAAATTCAAAGGTCCATAACAATTTTCTATCAAAATAAAAGTAATAAAATAAAACTATATGCAGTAATAATAAAAAATATACTTGAGATAGTATCTCGTTCTTTTTTTCTTCGTTTTCTTTTGCTATAATTTGAATGATAAATTTTGAGAGAGAATTTAGTGAATAGTTTGGTTCAAAATAGTTTTCTAGGATTTAGGTTTAGATACTAATCAAAAAACAAACTAGCAAAGATCAGAGAAGTAGTGGATACTAGGAAGACTTTTTAATGTACTTTTTTTAAAATAATGATTGGGTAAAAGGAAGAGGAAATTTTGTTTTTGACAGCAATATAAATTAGACCTAATCCCCATTTCTAGTAACAAACATGAATATATATATTATTACGTATCTATACATAAATTTCTTCTTTTATCTCCGACTTCTTCAAGGGTTGTTTTGTCCCTTTATTTGCTTCTATGGTTTTTTTAATATAGATATTTATAAATATTTTTAATATTGACGTTAAAATACTTCCATGGAGTTTGGTTTCTTCTAAAAAATGCAATTCGTACATTATGAAAAGAGAAAAAAGAACAAGGTGACCTTGCATGTTCATTTTAGTGTAAATCATAAACAATGGTACACAAACATTTTATTTCCATAATTAATATCTATGAAATAAATAAAATAAATATAAACATACAAATTAAGCACATGGAGGTTATGTGCCTGTATAGAATTATATTCATATCACTTTAGTTTGATGTGTATCCATTTAACTTTAATCGGTTTTAGAGATCAGCTGGTTAAGACGACCAATAAATTAGGAGACCAAGATTATAAAAGTTTTTGGGATGAAGAAGATTTTGGATTTTCATGTGGGGAAAGTGCCAAAAGGGGTTGAGAACCGACTGGATCATGCATGCATATAATTGCTCTTCCTTTCTGCGCAAAACTCTCCATGATGGAATGATCAACCTAAAAAATTCAAAAAATATCAATAACTATTCCATAGAACATTTTGTACAACAAGTTTAAGCTTACGAGCATCCTTAATGAAAACGTTCTCATAATTAACAGCACTTGCTAAAATTACATATTTGAGAAATCATAAATGTTGATCAGAAGAAAATTCATGTGCAAGCCTCTAAATGGGTTGAATGGGAAAAGCAAAAAATGTGTTCAACTTTGGTAGTCATGTAAAATTGTGTATATGCACCAACAAATTCTTGTTACTTGATACACACTAATGTAATAAAAGCATACGACATACAAGTTTTTTAGTCAAGTATGGAACTTTAAAAACTAAAGTCAACAAACTAATTAATAGGTGAATTAATTTTCTTTAATACATACCAAGGAGTTAAATTTTAATGTGCTTGTAGATATAGAAGCATCTTATGTATAATGATGGATGGTGGCCAAGATTATGTTGCCATAGTGCATGATAATGTAAGTACAATGCAATATTCAAGCATTTAGAAGAGGACATGACATTTAATAATAAAAAATTAAGGTCAATTTATAGCTGCCCTAATGAAATGCATTCAGGAAACATAGGCAAATAAGAAAAATAATAATGTAAATCCTAGAAAGTCGAATTTTTTTTATTATTGAAATGGTTATGAAAAATGAATTATTTCTCAAATTGCCATTCACTTTGAAAAGAGGGAACGATAATGGAAAAAAAATAACACTTAACAAATAACATGATTTTGTTTAGCAATTCAAAAAATCTAACATGAAGGAGAATATATATATATATATATGTGTGTGTGTGTGTGTATATATATATATATAAGGTTCATTTAACAAGGAGAAAATAAGAAAATGTTCTTAGGATTAACCCGTACGGATATAAGGAGGCAAAGAAATATGTGTACCGGGTTACATAGAAAAGTAATTGTAGGTATACTTTGGATAATCTTGCCCCACTAAATAGAGGACATTCATAACATTTAAGAGAATAAAAATGCTTGACTTGCCAATGGACAAATGTTTTACCGGTCAAAGTGATGAAGCACAGGGCTATCCAATTATTTGACCTGCTCTTTTGATGCTAGCTTGGTTGACCCTTAACCTGGGTTTGGTAAAGTTTCCTTAGATCAACTCGCTTTACTAGTTGATAAAGGTTCTAATTTATGTGACAATATTGAAAATGTGGAAGTACTATATAACACACCCTTTTTGGACAATATGGAGAAGGTTTCCATAAAGGATAGACAATCGATATTTTGTTAACATTTTCTAATATGGTCAATAATATAGATAGGCCAAATATAGGAGGGTAAATAGAAAGTATTTGTCTGATATTTCAAACACTAGTGGAGTTTGAATCCTTTGATGTTTTTGATATGCAATGCTTGAGAACTTGCTTGGTGGAATTATTAAACTTGAAACAGAATTATAGGAAATTTTATGATATGCCATTGGTTTGGAATATTTATCTGAAAATGACAGTATTGATTTAAATGTGAAATTAGAATAGTTTAGAGTGTATTTGGAATTAAAAAGTGCAAATTGGAATGATGCTTCTACACAAAGACATGAATGTGAACTTTCTAGAAAAAAGACATAAATGTGCGTGTGCATTATTTTCTATCCAAGGACCTTTTTAATGCATATTTAAATCAGCAAAAAAATAATATGAATACATATTATACAAGTATGATATATAAAGAAATTTTTGTAACTAAATTATTATCAATTTCATGCGGTTTAAGGGTTAGTAGCTCCTCACAACGATGTTAAACGAAATGTATAACATGTAAAACGTGTAAATTGTATGATATCAATAACTAGTAAAGTACAATATATTAAAAATTTCTTAACTTTTATCTGCTTCTGATTTTGAATAAATTTTAGATGTTAAATTTCATATACTAAACTTATAACATAAATAATATTTATAAAGATTTTTAATCTTTCCAAAATTCTTAGAAAATTCACTTCAGTTACTATTTGTTGCATTTGCAAAAACCATAATATATTATTTCAATTAGGAAAATAAGTGGAAATATACACAAAATTAAATAAGGATATAACAATCAATGTGCTTCAACTAAAATCGTAATTTTTTTTACTTAGGTTTAGAACCGTTTATAGAATTTAAAACTAGAAATGTAACATATGACAATTAGTTTTAAAAACTTAAAAAATGTCTGTTTTAGAAACTTGACAAGTACATAACACAATTTCTTGGTATATTTCTTTAAAGAAATTCAGTTATGATATCATTTACACCTGCATCTGAGACTTGACATTCACCTTATGTTTTCAATATCAATACAATATGAGTAATTGAAAATAACTTCGATTGTATATAAATAAGACATGTGAAAATCTAATGTTTACCTTTTTTCCATTACCTCCCATTCTGAATAAAGAAAACAAGATTGAATGATTTTCATTTGATACTTGCAGGAGTGTAAGAAAACTAAGAAGTCAAATATCTTTGATGCAGTAAGCATGATTTGTTGATGACTAAATTTTTTGTGTCTTTGATTTGTAAAGAATGTATATCCAAATATATTAAAATGAAATTTGTAATTGAAAAAGGGTGAATAAATAGTGTATTTGTAGCATGTATATTACCCCTTATTTAAGATAAACAATCAGATCTAGCATATGCGATATTCAATCCAATCCCGCTAACGAATAATAAGTAAAATTAGGTAACTCTCAAAAGTAAAATACATGATAATATTCTTTATTTTTTTAGGTTTAGAGTTGTAGGTTTGGACAAATAAGATATAACTAGCATGAACTCGTGCTATGCACATAACACGTTAAAATTATGTAAAAAGTTAAATTTTTTTGATGCAGTAAGCATGATTAGTTGATGACTAAATTTTTTGTATCCTTTATTTGTAAAGAATATATATCCAAATATATTAAAATGAAATTTGTAAATGAAAAGGGTGAATAAATAGTGTATTTATAGAAAATATTAGTAGCATGTATATTACTCCCTTATTTAAGATAAATTATCAGATCTAGCATTTGCGATATTCAATCCAATTGTTCTAACGAATAATAAGTAAAATTTGGCAACTCTAAAAAGTAAAATGCATGATAATATTCTCGATTTTTTTAGGTTCAAAGTTACAGGTTTGGACGATTAAGATATAATTAGCGAGAACTCGTGCTATGCATACCACATGTTAAAATTGTGTAAACAAAATTAAGATGCCATTATTATAGTTACAATGGTGATCATGAAGAAAATTGGAAAAAAAGTTAAAATTTGCAATATAGAATTATTTTTTACATTTAGAATGTAGCATGAAATCAACAACGAATATTAATACTTTAATGTTAAACGTATCTTTTATGATTTATTGGACTAACAATGGATTAAAGCCACTACTTTTTTATGTTAAACTATAGACTTAAACAAATGACCTCACTACATACCAATATGTCACAAGTTCGAATCTTGGTAAAGACAATTATTAATCTTTATTTTGTTGGAAGTTTAGAATAATATTAAGTTCATGAGTTCAAATCTCGACCATGACAATTTTATTCATATATTTTTTCTCTACTTTTTTCATTTTTTGGGAATGTTCTCTAATATTCTCATTATCGATTTATTGATTTATTTTAGATTCACGTCACCATTTATTTCAATTTTGTATGACTTTAGCTTACTTTATGCAAAAAATATTCCTTTTAATGTTTTAATATAATTGAAATTCCATTTAGTCGAAATTAAGATTCATCCCTTATTTTTAAGTTTCGTATGTGAAAAAATATTTTAAAAAAACATGTTCTAAATTACATACCTATTTTTAGTTTCTTTAATTTCTTATAAAAAAATTAAATTTGAACATTAGTCGCATATTTCTATGATCAATTTTTTTTTGAAAAAATGCGAATGACACATTATATCTTGGAATGTCATAGTATGAGACTAAATTGACAATAAGAATTTATTAAATAATAATTAAGAGTATCTAAGTAAAATGATTATTCAAGGAAAATTTGATTAACTAAGTGCACTTCAAAAGGTTAGTTAAATGGGGCAAGAATAAGTAAAACAAGTAAATTCATCCATATAAATAAAAGGGAATAAAATTGAATGTTTAATGAATCGGGTTTATATAAGGGAAAGAAACTAATGAGATTAAGCAAGGAGGGATTTTGGCTCAAGCTCAAATCACTAACTCATATACCGCTAAAGGCATAGTATTCTATTCATTCCCCTCATTTCATTTTAAAATAAAACAAAGGGAAAGAATCCTAAGCAAGGCAAGGTCGGTTACCATTAAAAAAGGGGAAGAGAATAAATCTAAAGGAAGATCAAATTTTTATTTTAAATAGAGAACATATTGCACAAGTTTTCAAACCAAGGTGAGTAACACTTACCACATTTACTTTCAAACCCCTTTTGGTTTGGATTATGATATGCTTTGAAGATTGAAATGATAATGAACATGTTTTGATGATAATATAATTAATTTATACATGTTGGTATTAAATGATATCGTTTTCGAGATGTTTTAGAGTAAAACATGAGTTAATCATCTCCAAATGATTTGAAATTTTCATATGATATTTATAATATAAAACTAGAGATGAACTTTAAGTTTCATAATTTTAAGATAAGGAAATCGTTTATTTGATTTATCTTAGTTAAAGTTGGTAGTTTTGGCTGTAAAATGAGTTAAAGATATCAAAGTTTAACATTTGAATATGAATTTTCACTAAAGGTACATGAAGGTGTTTTCGAATTTTGGCAAATTTTTGAGAATTTACTCATCATTTTTTGAATTCATACGAATTAAATGGTAAAACATACATTATCTTTAATCAATAAATTAATTATAGATAGTAATTATGGTATAATTAGAGGGATAAAATCATGGCAAGCTTTAGAGATTTCTCAATAGTAAAACAGTAACGAATAAACAAATGACAAGTGTAAGGAGTTAGTAAAAAAGTAGTTACTTTATTAAGAAAAATATCGGTTTTGCATTTAATTATAGATTTGCCATTTTAATACATGCTTTAGCCTTAAAAATCTATCCTTGCAGTAGCTATTAAAGTTGGACATGCAATAGTCATAAGTTAAACATATGATAATACTAATTGATACACATGATAGCTATCACACCCTAATTTTTTCAAAAAACTAGGTAAGAAAAGCTACGGAGTATCAAAGATAAAAGCTATCAGAATCCAGGAACATGGAGCTATTGCACACTAAGGATGCTAAAAATATTGAGTATTAAGATGCCATGTGCCATCACATACCAAAGTGCCAAACTATTAAAGCTATCAAAGGCCTAAAATCAACAAGCTATTAAGGATCTAAGGAGTGAAGCTATTAGGAGTCTAAGGTCTATAAGCAATCAAGGATTTGAAATCAACATGCTATCAAGTGTCTATAATTGACAAGCTATCAAGGGTTAAATAATCAATCAAGCTATTGATTATAAAGATGGAACAACTATCGAGTGTTAAGAACGAAAGAGCTCTCACATACTAAAGATATTAGCACTATCGAGGTTCAAGATGTAAGGAGTTATCACATACTAAAGATATTAGAACTATCGATGTTCAAGATTCAAGGAGCTATCGCATACCAAAAATATTATAACTATCAAGTTTCAATATGCAAGGAATGATTGCATGACAACTTTGATGCTATCGATTATCAAGAAATATCAAGTTATCGTGTACCTACATTAATTCTATCGAATGCTAAAAGAGTAATGGCTATCGCATGTTGGAATATGTAGCTATCGAGTGAAAAGAATTGGCAAGCTACGAATGTTTGCGATAGTGCTGTCGAGTATCAAAAGAAACTACTACTATTGCATGTGTGAAATTAAGCATAAAAATGTTTAGTTGACTACGTGGCAGCTTTTGGTTGGTCTGATTATGTCGTATCATCTCAAGGGAAGTAAGGTTAAGTAGTGCCACATGTCACCTCGATAGTTTGCCATGTTAGAAAAATCTTAACCATTCAAGTCTGATTGATGCCACATGTCAAAGATCTAATGCTGCAATTTCTGTATAGATAGACGTGTACCACCTATGAAGAAAGGGTGAATTCCGAATTAGTCTTCTTCCTTATCTTCATTTTATAACCTTTAAACATTGTAAAGCTTGAATATGGGACATTCATGGCCACTTAGGACAAATTGTAATTGGGACTTTGCAATAAAGGATTTTGATATTTGATTATTTGCATCTTACTTTCTTGACTATTGAACTATAAAAATGCCTACCCAAGGACTGCTACCTTGCCTAAGCATATTCAGACTTGCCCTCTTACATATGACTCGAGCACAAGTTAGGCCCAAATTTTAGATTAGCATTTTTAGTGCTTTAATTCAGTATTGAACTCAAGGAGAATTACCTCTTTACCTTTATATTCTCGTGAAAAATGGGAAGACCAACTAGGAAAGTTAACGTCTATGAGCAAGAAGCCTTGCACCACACTAATGAGGAAAATGTAACTCTACAATTCAATATTAAGGTAGGGAAAGCTTTGATACTAGTGATAATAATGAATGAAGACGCGAACATTAAAGCCATGCAAAAGCAGCCTCAATCTATTCATAAGCTACTCGAGATGCTCGTCTCCCAAAAATCATCAAGGACAATCTGAAGAACAAGATGATGGAGAGGAGGTTGAATCTCCGAATACGATATTGCGATCTTTTCCCGAAACGCAATGGGTTTTTAAGATCACTTCCGGATCTAGGTCTTTTACTAGTTAATCCTGGTAAGAGATTTTGTTGCATCACTTTTGAGAAGAAATAGCATTGAGAAAAGTAATTTAGAGTCCCAAAAGAAGGAAGAAGCTAAAACAACTAGGGCGGTCAAAACTCCTATTAAGCATAACTTGGACTTGGGAAAAGAAGCGAAGGCAGTAGTTGTGCCAATCAAAAGATAACCAAAGAGCCAAAATCCTCACTTGTATGATTAGCTAGTTCAATTTCTTAAAAAGAATAGAAGCCAGAATAGAAAGAGTATGGGGATAGTGAAGCATACTTGAGAGATTTGGCAAACAAAATGATCAAGGATATGATAAACATAAAAGGAAAAGGAACAATGGATCCTAAGGTTAATAACAATTTTAGGGGATCTCCATTTACTGAAGAAATTATGACAGTTCTATTACCTTCCTATATCAAAATTCTATCAATTAAATATGATAGATCAACTAATCCAGATGATCATTTGTTATCTTTTGAAAGCCAAATGGATACTTATGAAGCTCTAGGAGCATTACGATGTAGATTGTTCCCCACTACATTCTTTAGTGCAGATGCATAATCGTACCACCACAATCAAGAAAATAGTGTTTACTCATGGAATAATTTTCTTATGAATATTCGACATAGTTTTGTTCCTCTAAGGAGCCAACTATAGATGCAAGCATATTATCAAATATAAAAAAAGGCCAGTGGAGTTACTAAGAGAGTAATTGAAAAGATTCAACACTAATGCCAATAAAGCCGAAAGGGTGAGTGATAGAGAAAATAGATGACTGTAAAATCTAGGCTAATAGAATACACTCCATTTTGGAAGGAGATTTGTATCCACATGTAAGGATTTATAAGATTTTTATTTCCTAGCTAATAAATTTCTTCAAATGGATCAAACCTTTCATGAGAAGAAGTTGTCTCAATAAAGGAAAAGGGGAAGGTTTCTGACCCCTATAAAAGAGGAAAGTGGGAGAAATCATGAGGAGAAAATTATGTTGACTTAAACCAACCTGTCTCGTACAATTATGCTATAACTAAAGATGAGATAGAACATCCTACATCATTCAAATCTTAAATGCCAATAACCCAATAAAGGAGGGGATTGCTATGCTTTTCACAAAGCGAAGGGTCATAAAATCGATGATTGCTGCGTTTTAACTGGAATTATTCAAAACAAGATAAGAAGGAGGCACTCAAGGAATTTGTTAAGAATGATCAGAAATTCCCAAGATCCAAAGGTAATGGAGAACCCCCAACTAATAGTGCCAATTTCATGGAAAATGATCCCCTATAGAGTTTTCCACCACTAATCAACCATATCAATGCTATTTATGGAGGTTCGCACATCGAAGGATTGCGCAAAGGTGTAAGAAAGAGAAATACACGAGAAGCAAAAGAAGGAGTCTATATAATATGAGAAGAGCCCCTGACAAAAGCATACGATAGCGCTGCCAGATTCCTAATCTGATAATAACTCCAAAAGAACTAAGAGGGGTGAGGCATCCTCATAACGATCCAATAATGACTACGACTCAATTTGGGTTGTCTTTGGCGTTTAACATTTTGGTGGACACTGAAGCATGGTGAATGTAACCTAAAAAATGCCTTTGATCAAATGGATATCCCTGTAGAAAAGCTTAAGCCTAGTTTGGAGCCAATCTTTGGGTTTAATAATAAAGGTTCTACACCAATTGGATAAATGATGTTGTATGTTCAGTGGGAGTTCCTTCCTACTCTAGGACCTTTGAACTTTGATTATGGTGATGGAACAACCTTCTTACTATAATGCTTTTTTTGGAAAACCTACATTGGATGAGATAGACATCTTCATTTCTTCGATACTGTGTGAGGGGAACAATTACTTTTAGGCAAATGTATTTTGCAACTCTTGATCAATGTAATAAAGAAGGCGATTCTTGTTATGAACCTATGTTAAATAGATTGAATGAAATTAAAATTTATATGCCCTTGCATATTAGTCATCATGAACTGATATCTAAGACAAATAAGCAGAAGGTATTGATTGATAAACAGAAGGAGCTGGACAGAATGATTAAACTATCATATAGGAAAAGGAAGTACATTGAGCTAAATCAGATGAATCAAGATGTAAATTCTAAGTTGATTCTAAAAACATAATGCAAAAAATGGATTATAATGATAAAGAGAATATAAAATCCATAAAAGACTTGGAAAAGGTAAGCTTAGATACACAAGATCCCACTAAAATAGTGAGGATAGGGAAAAGGTTAGACAATAATAAAAAGGAAAAGCTAATCCTCTTTCTTCAGCCAAATAAAGGATGTTTTCTCCTGAACCCATGCTGATATGGTAGGAATTGACCTTGCAATAATATGTCATGCACTCAATATAAACCATAAGTTTATTACTATAAGGAAAAAGAATAGACAATTCGATAAAGTCTGAACTATTGCATTACAAGAAGAAATGAAGAAATTGCTAGAAAATGGATCACTGGGTAACTATTTGATGCAGCGTAGTCCAGTGGAGAAGGTATAAGTCGTACACGACTTATAGGAAATGTTTTAAGTCGTCTACGACTTAAGGGAGCTGAAGGTCTAAGTCGTGACCGACTTAACAAAAGGGGAATGAGTCGCCCACGAGTTATTGAAGTAGGAGGCATAGGTCGTCTACGACTTATCGGAGTTGAAGACATAAGTCGTCCACGACTTAACTCGAGCAAGTTACGACCTAAAACTAAAGGAGGAGCGGCACAAGTTGAAACTGCGCAAGTCTTAAGTCAGCTACGACTTAAGGGGGGTCTTTTAGGTCGTCTACGACCTAACAAGTAAGAGGACGTGTGGAGCCGTGGATCTCTCCTACCGACTTAATCCCTGCCGTTGATATCTTAGACCGTTCACTGCTACTGTTTGAGTCGCATGTATTGGTTAAGTCGTAGGACGAAGCTGCTGTTAAGTCGCCACCGACTTATACTAAGTCGTAAGTCGCATCATTTTAAGTCGTCTGAAGTTGAGTCGTGGGAAGTTGCTAGGTCGTCAACGACCTAAGTGATCTCTGTTTGTATTCTTTTTCTGTGTTTGTTAAGTCGCTGAAGGCTTGTAAAGTGTTGTAACTGTTTTGTTCTTTAGGTCGTTTGTTGATGAGTCATAAGTCGTGGCAATGTTAACTCGCTTAAGTGTTGAGTCGAGGTATGTTGTAACTGTTGAGTCGGAGTCATTGTTAAGTCGTAAGTCTTGTACTGGGTAAGTCGTAAGTCTGAGGCTATAAGTCGGAACTGACTTAGGAGTTAATGTAATTTCTGTTGTAAAATTGTAACGCCTATAAATAGGCCGTGTGAGTCATTTGTAAAGGGTTGTTGATTTTTGAATAAAAGTCTCTTTTGTTAGCTTTGTGCTTTCATTCCAATTGGTAGTTGAGTGTAATCTCCTATCTCCTCTTTCGGTTAATCGAGTGCGCTCGATTCAACGATTGCAGAAGCCGATTCGCGGAATCAAGTGCGCTTGATCAACGCTCGAAGAATTGAAGATCTCTCCTCACGGTATCGTGCGCGATCAACGTGTCAGAGATAGCTAGAATTCGGCATCTTCGGATCAACGAATTGGGCATTTCAGTATCTTCCAATCCACCGATTACTACATTCATCGATCTACATCGTTTTGATTAATCCGCTGCGTCAGTTTTGGTATCAGAGCTTGTTTTAGCCAATCATAGCTAAATCGAGTCTTGGAGCCAATCATCTTGAAGAAGTTTGAATCGAAGTGAAGATTTGAGTTTTGTTTATCACAGCCGAGAGAAAGTTGAAGTTGTTCGACTTTGTATTGAAGTTTGGAGATCAGATCTTATCATTTGGAGAAGTTGTGTTCATCGTGTTCATCGCGATTTGCAACAAGTGTGGAGTTTCCGATCCATTTCATTTTGGATCAAAGTTCGAATTGTGTTTGAATTTGAAGAGTTTGTAAAGTTTCAAGTATGCCACCAAGGAGAGCTAATCGACATCAAAACGTTGAAGTTTTGTATCGAAGAGAAGAAGCCGATGAGATGGAGCAAAGAATCAATGAAAACTTTAGTGAAAAGCTTGACGAAGGAATTGGACGATTAGAGAAGATGATGTTAGAGATGAATCAAAATCGGAGAAGGGTTTCACCTGAATCTAACCATGGGGGAAGTAGAGTCTCACCACAATCCAATCGAGAAAGAAGTGTTGACAATGATCAAAGGCGTGGGAGGAACGTGGATGATCGTGAACGGAGGAATGTAGATAGAAGGGATGATGGTGGTAGACGAGATGGTAGTAGAGATGTGGGTGGACGAGATAGACAACGATATACATCTGATTTTGAAGAGGAATATGACGGTGGTAGTGTTCAAGGACAAGGACGAGGACGAGGAAGAAATTACTCTGAATATGATCATAAGTGGGAATCGGGGATGAAGACTGAAATTCCTGAATTCAAAGGTGGTATGCAAGCTGAGGATTTTTTGGATTAGGTAGCTAATGTTGAAGAGATTTTTGACTTCAAGGAAGTTCCAGAACATCGTAGAGTGAAGTTGGTTGCTACAAGGTTGAGGGGTAGAGCTTTGGCATGGTGGCAGCAAACCAAACTTACACGTGAACGAATGGGGAAGTCAAAAGTTGAATCTTGGGAGAAGATGAAGAAATTGATGAAAGCAACGTTCTTACCTTACAATTATCAATCTTTGATGTATCAACGTTTGCAGAACTTGAGACAAAGGACGAAATCTGTGAATGACTATGCTGACGAATTTATCAACTGATTGCAAGGAATAATATTATGGAAACGGAAGAGCAGCTGACATCTAGATTCATTGGGGGACTGAGAATGCAGATACAGGATATGGTTAATATGTTCGATCCAAGATCTGTGGCAGAAGCACATCAGAAAGCGTTGGCTTGGGAGAAACAGGGACCACGAGGAGGTGGTGTGTTTACAAGTTCCAATAATCAAGTGAAGGGTGTTAGTGGAAGTTCTAATGTTTCAAAAGCTGTTGCAAAACCAGTTGTGAATGAGGTTGGAAAGATGAAGTCGGTAATGGTTTTAAGTGTTACAATTGTCAGGAATTGGGTCATAAAAGCAATGAGTGTCCAAAGCCAAAGAAGAGAACCATGGTTGCAGAAGTTGAAAATGAGGATGTTGATGGAAATTATTCTAGTCCAGTTGAGGAGGATGAACAAGATATTGCGTCAGGAGATGAAGGTTGTAATCTAATGCTGAGGAGATCATGTTTGACACCGAAGCAGGAGGAAGCTAGTTGGTTGAGGAGTAATATCTTTCAGTCGACATGTACTATACTAGGGAAGGTGTGTAAATTTGTGATTGGCGCGGGAAGCTGTGACAATATCATTTCAACTGAGGCTGTAACAAAGTTGAAGTTGAAGACAGAGAAGCATCCGAATCCATACAAGTTAGCATGGTTGAGAAAAGGAGGAGAAGTGAAAGTGGATAGACGAGTTCGTGTTCCATTCTCTATTGGGAAGAAATACAAAGACGAAATCTGGTGTGATGTAGTAGAGATGGATGTTTGCCACTTGCTTTTGGGAAGACCATGGCAGTATGATCGAGCAGTACAACATGACGGACGGACCAACAACTACAGTTTTATGTTTGAAGGCACGAAGATTATCTTAGTTCCAAAGAAGAGACAATAGGGGGAAAAGTAAGTCAGAAGAGATTGAAGAGCTGAAAACTTTGCTATCTTTGAAGGAGTTTGTTAAGGAGGTTGAGGAAGAGCCGGAAGTATTCTTGTTGATTGGACGAGAGAGCAGTGAAGAGGTTGAAATACCAGAAGAAGCAAAGCCAGTTTTGAAAGAATTTGAAGATGTATTCCCAGATGAGTTACCAAAGGAGTTACCGCCTTTGAGAGACATACAACATCAAATCGATCTTGTTCCGGGAGCAGTGTTGCCACACAGACCACATTATCGAATGAGTCCGAAGGAACATGAAGAGTTGCGGAGGCAAGTAGAGGAATTGCTTGAACAGGGGCGTGTGCAGGAGAGTTTAAGTCCTTGTGCTGTACCAGCTTTATTGGTACCCAAAAAGGATGGAACGTGGAGGATGTGCACAGACAATCGAGCATTGAATAAGATCACAGTCAGATACAGATTTCCGATGCCGAGGCTTGATGATATATTGGATCAAATTAGTGGGTCTGTAATCTTTTCTAAGATTGACTTGAAGAGCGGTTATCATCAGATTCGCATTAGACCAGGGGATGAATGGAAGACAGCATTCAAGACAAGGGAAGGATTGTATGAATGGCTGGTAATGCCGTTTGGTCTATCGAATGCACCGAGTACATTCATGAGGGTGATGAATCAAATTTTCAGACCATACATTGGAAAATTTGTAGTGGTTTACTTTGATGATATTCTAATCTACAGTGCTAGTACAGAAGAGCATGTTCAGCATTTGAAGAAAGTGTTAATTATACTTCGTGAAGAACAATTCTATGCTGCTACAAAGAAGTGTGTTTTTATGGCGAGGAGTGTTTTATTTCTGGGGTATGTTGTGTCGGAAGAAGGAATACAGGTTGACCAAAGTAAAGTCGAAGCTATTCGAGATTGGCCGCAACCCAAGACAATAACGGAAGTTCGTAGTTTTCACGGGTTGGCTTCATTTTATCGAAGGTTCATTCCACACTTTAGTAGTGTGATGGCGCCTGTTACAGATTGTATGAAGGGTAAACAGTTTGCATGGACGAAGGAAGTAGGGGTTGCTTTTGATAGAATCAAAGAACTCTTGACGTCTGCACCAATTCTAATATTACCAGATTTTCAGCTAGTGTTTGAACTACATACTGATGCATCCAAGGTTGGAATTGGAGGGGTGTTGAGTCAGTGGGGACGTCTGATTGCATACTTTAGTGAAAAGTTATCAGGAGCGAAAATGAGATACATCACATATGATGTGGAATTCTATGCGGTTGTGCAATCTATTAAACACTGGAGACACTATCTATTTCAGAAAGAGTTTGTTCTTTACACTGATCATGAGGCGTTGAAGCATTTACAAGGACAAGATAAGATTTCAGTAAGACATGCATCGTGGATTGCATATCTGCAACAGTTTACTTTTGTTGTTAAACACAAGTCAGGGGTGACGAATCGTGTGGCTGATGCTTTGAGTAGGAGGAACCATTTGTTGACAACAATGAAGGTTGAAGTGATGGGGTTTGACATGTTGCCGGAATTATTTGTGGAAGATCCTTACTTTATGAAGTTTGTTGATAAAGTCAAGAATGGGGAGACGAATGAGTTCGTGATGGTAGATGGTTTTCTGTTCAAGTGAAATCGATTGTGCATACCTGATTGTAGTTTGAGAATGAAGATTGTAAAAGAGCTACATGAAGAAGGACATGTTGGGAGAGACCGTACATTACAGTTGATTTCACAGTCTTACTTTTGGCCATCAATGAGGAAAGAGGTGGAAAGGTTTGTGGAGAGATGTCATATCTGTCAGGTTTCGAAAGGAACTGCAACTAATGCTGGGTTATATATGCCGTTACCTGTACCAACTAAACCATGGGTTGATGTGAGTATGGACTTTGTGTTGGGGTTGCCGAGAACACAGCGTGGTAATGATTCCATTTATGTGGTGGTTGATCGATTTTCGAAAATGGCACATTTTATTGCTTGTAAGAAGACGGCGGATGCTGTTCATGTTGCTCAATTGTTTTTCAAGGAGATCTATCGACTTCATGGATTGCCAGAATCTATTGTATCGGATAGAGATACTCGATTTCTGAGTCACTTTTGGTTGAGTTTGTGGAAAATGGTGGGAACGAAGCTGAAGTTTAGTAGTGTTTATCATCCGCAAACGGATGGACAGACCGAGGTTGTGAACAGATCATTGGGAAATTTGCTGAGGTGTCTTGTGCAAGACAATCTGAAGAGTTGGGACATGAAGTTATGCCAAGCAGAATTTGCTCTTAATCATGCAGTGAATCGTAGTACAGGGTTCAGTCCATTTCAGATAGTGTATTCAAGCTTACCGAAGGGACCGTTGGACTTAACGGTAGTACCACAACCAAAGGGGACGATTAAACGAGCTGTTGATTTTGTTGAGGGGTTGACTGATTGTCATAAAATCGTTCAGGAACGACTGGAGAAAGCAAATGAAAAGTATAAACGATCTGCAGATTTAAAGCGAAGACGTGTTGAGTGTAATGAAGGAGATTTGGTATATGCGGTGTTAACCAAAGATCGTTTTCCAGTGGGCGCTTATAACAAATTGAAAGCCAGAAAAATTGGTCCTGTAGAAATCGTGAAACGAATTAATGAAAATGCATATAAGTTGAAGCTGCCGGAGAATATGTACACTTCTGACGTGTTCAATGTTAAGCATCTCATACCATATTATGGGAATGAACAGTCTGAAGTGGGAGAGTTTACAAATTCGAGGTCGAATTTTTCTCAACCTAGGGAGGATGATGCAGCGCAGTCTAGTGGAGAAGGTATAAGTCGTACACGACTTATAGGAAATGTTTTAAGTCGTCCACGACTTAAGGGAGCTGAAGGTCTAAGTCGTGACCGACTTAACAAAAGGGGAATGAGTCGCCCACGAGTTATTGAAGCAGGAGGCATAGGTCGTCTACGACTTATCGGAGTTGAAGACATAAGTCGTCCACGACTTAACTCGAGCAAGTTACGACCTAAAACTAAAGGAGGAGCGGCACAAGTTGAAACTGCGCAAGTCTTAAGTCAGCTACGACTTAAGGGGGGTCTTTTAGGTCGTCTACGACCTAACAAGTAAGAGGACGTGTGGAGCCGTGGATCTCTCCTACCGACTTAATCCCTGCCGTTGATATCTTAGACCGTTCACTGCTACTGTTTGAGTCGCATGTATTGGTTAAGTCGTAGGACGAAGCTGCTGTTAAGTCGCCACCGACTTATACTAAGTCGTAAGTCGCATCATTTTAAGTCGTCTGAAGTTGAGTCGTGGGAAGTTGCTAGGTCATCAACGACCTAAGTGATCTCTGTTTGTATTCTTTTTCTGTGTTTGTTAAGTCGCTGAAGGCTTGTAAAGTGTTGTAACTGTTTTGTTCTTTAGGTCGTTTGTTGATGAGTCATAAGTCGTGGCAATGTTAACTCGCTTAAGTGTTGAGTCGAGGTATGTTGTAACTATTGAGTCGGAGTCATTGTTAAGTCGTAAGTCTTGTACTGGGTAAGTCGTAAGTCTGAGGCTATAAGTCGGAACCGACTTAGGAGTTAATGTAATTTCTGTTGTAAAATTGTAACGCCTATAAATAGGCCGTGTGAGTCATTTGTAAAGGGTTGTTGATTTTTGAATAAAAGTCTCTTTTGTTAGCTTTGTGCTTTCATTCCAATTGGTAGTTGAGTGTAATCTCCTATCTCCTCTTTCGGTTAATCGAGTGCGCTCGATTCAACGATTGCAGAAGCCGATTCGCGGAATCAAGTGCGCTTGATCAACGCTCGAAGAATTGAAGATCTCTCCTCACGGTATCGTGCGCGATCAACTTGTCAGAGATAGCTAGAATTCGGCATCTTCGGATCAACGAATTTGGGCATTTCAGTATCTTCCAATCCACCGATTACTACATTCATCGATCTACATCGTTTTGATTAATCCGCTGCGTCACTATTCAATCTGAAATGGTTGGAAAACCCATTATTAGTTAAGAAGTCTAATGGGAAGTGGAGAACATGTGTTGATTATGAGGATCTAAAAGGCATGCCCGAAGAATTGTTATTCCCTTCCAAGGATTGATCAACTAGTTGATGCCATGCATGGACATAAGTTGTTATCGTTTATGAATGTATACTCGGGATATATTTATATATTCAGGCCCGATGAGGCACATATGAGCTTTATAACTACCCGGGGGACATACTGTTACAAGGAAATGCCATTTGGACTAAAAAATGCTGGAGCCACATATCGATGGTTAGTAAATAGGATGTTTAAGGATCAAATCAGAAACAAATATGGGAATATACATTGATGACATGTTAGTAGAGTCTGAGGGAGAAATCGACCACATAAATGACTTAAGTGAAATGTTTGAGGTGCTATGGAAATACAAAATGAATTTAAATCTGCAAAAAATTTCTTTCAGAATTCAATCTTGAAAGTTCTTCGGATATATTATAAGTGCAGAGGGAATAGAAGCTAATCCTGATCAGTAAGTGCGATTCTAGATATGGTAGAACCTAAAACAATTAAGGATGTAATAGGATTAAATGGTTAAGTTGCTGCACTTGACCAATGTATACCAAGAGCAATAGACCAATGTATTTCATTCTTTGACATGATCTACAAACAAAGAACCTTTGAATGGATGGAGGAATGTCGAAGGGCCTTCCAAAAATTAAAAGATCATATAGGAAAACAACCGGTACTTTCTAGCTCGGTGGAGGGGGAGAATTTATTTTTGTATCCAACAGCATCGGAACATGCGAACAGTTCAGTTTTGATAAGAGAAGAAAATGTAATCCAATTACTTGTATATTATACAAGTCTAAATGATATAGAAACTAGATATCCAGTTATAGAGAAGCTAGCCTACTGCTTAGTATTATTGGCACAAAAACTGAGATCTATTTTCAAGCACATCCAATTAACGTGTTAACCAACTATCCGCTTAAGAAAATTTTCAGTAATCCTGAAATATCTAGAAGGTTTTTAAAATGGGGGACGAAATTAAATCAATATGATATTGAACATGTGCCTCGAATATCGATAAAAGGACAAGCTTTGGCTGATTTTCTAACAGAGTACACATAATTATCAAGGAGTGGTTGGAAAATAAAGGAAACTTGAACCATGGTAGCAGTTATTTGTAGATGTAATATCAAGCGAACAAGGAGCTAGGGCTGTATATGTGATAATTATACCGGATAGATATAGATTTCATTACACAATGAAACTAGGATTTTTTGTGACTAACAATGTTTTTAGATATGAATCAATGATAGTTGGGTTGAATTTGTAACAATAACTAAAAATTCAAAGAATCGAGGTGTTTAGTGAATCATAGATAATGGTAAATCAACTAAACACAACATATTAAACAAAGGATGCCTGATTAACTCAATATGTTAAAATGATCCATGAAATGTTGGCCCGGTTTGAAGACTTTTCTATCCATGAGGTACCAATGAAAAAGAATGCACAAGCAAACTCATTAGCAAAAATGGCAAGTTTGTGAGGGGAGCTAGAAGTAAAAACCGTTCTTGTTGGATTCCAATAAGACCTAAGCGTTGAGTTTAAAAAAGGTAGTATCAAGTAATGAAGCTTTGGTTTTAACCTGCTCGCAAGCCTAACAAACACAAGATAATGAATAAAATTCTCAAGAGGCCATAATCACAGGGAAACCCATGAAGAGGAGGGGATGCATGATCATAAAAATCGATATATAAATAATTTTATGACACCTATAACCGAGTACTTAGAAAAGGAACATTGGCAAGTAATATGAATGAGTCAAAGAAGTTGAGATATAAAGCTTAATTTTACACTATGGTTGACGGGATATTATGTAGAGAAGGATACTCTATCCCCTATTTGAGATGCATAATCTTGAAAACGGGAATGAAACTATTGAAGCGATCTTATGTTGGAATTTGTGGAGATCATTCCAATGAAGTGAAGTTAGCAAAAAAAAGTAATCAAACAAGGCTATTTTTGGCCACACATGACTATGGATGCTTCAGCTTACATGAAAGGATGCAATAAATGTCAAACATTCTATAAAATTCCAGGACTAACATCGAGTGAATTAACTCCCATCACAAGTCCTTGGCCCTTCGATGTATGGGAAGTCGACTTGATGAGACCCCTCCCTGTCTTAAAAGGAGGTGAGAAATTTGCAATAATAACAGCTGGTTATTTTACTAAGTGGGTATAAGTTGACCCATTACCCAACATTACCTCGTGGAAGTCTTGAAGTTCATTATCGAAAACAAAGTTACGCGATTAGGACTCCTAAATATAATCATTTCTGATAATGGAACACAGTTTAAAGTGAAGTTGTGAGATGGAATAATAAAGAGTTTCTCATTGGTAGCACATCCAAAGGCCAATCGGGCAATATAAGCAGCAATAAAACCATTAAGAACTTTTTAAAGAACCAATTTGGAAATGCAAAAGGAAACTGTGTGAAAGAACTTCCTCTTGTTTTATGGTCATGTAAAACTTCTTCAAAGATAGCTAATAGGCATATCTTATACTCTCTGAT
The DNA here is from genome assembly GCA_030737815.1 of Allium fistulosum. Lineage (NCBI taxonomy): Eukaryota > Viridiplantae > Streptophyta > Magnoliopsida > Asparagales > Amaryllidaceae > Allium > Allium fistulosum. Next base: position 78,035,689 of record CM060903.1, read on the forward strand.
GTATGGATTTGATGCAATGTTAATAGTAGAGGTTGAAGTCCCATCACATTGAAGAATTACATATGCTTAAGAACCAGACCAAGAATTAAAGAAGGAATCACTAGATTTAATCCATCAGCTAAGAGACCATGGCACATTACAAACAACGGAATATCAACGAAAAATTTCCAAATAGTATAATTCGAAAGTGAGAGGGATGGTGTTCCAGAAAGGATATCTGGTACTAAGAAGGGTAATGGAAACTACCGACGACCCAACAGACGGTCCACTAGAGCCAAATCGGGAAGGACCTATGGTAATCCATGAAGTAATACCTCCGGGAACTTATCGATCGAGTAGACCAAACAAAAATGTCATAACAAGAACATGAAATGTCGAACATTTAAGACCATATTTCACTACATTGATTGATAAAAATGGGTTACTAAAATTTTCTCCTTGATAAATATTTACAAATTTTTTTACACCATTTTTAAGAAAAATAAATTTCCAAAAAAGGACAAACTTTTCATGAAAAGGATTTCTAAAGATCTTCAATAATGGGTTGCAAAATGATTTTGCATAACTTCTAGCCCCTAGACTGAGATGCATTATGTTGAAAGCAACTTCTGACCTGACGAGGTCAGTGAGATTCTTTGAGCATAAGCACACCACATTCCTGGTAGAGGACAAAAAACCTTTAGTCCTGCTTATGAGCCTAGCTAAAGCGACCATCCTATGAGTGGTGGTCAAACTAAACCTTTGGTTCTGCCACCGGGCTTGGCCAAAGCAACCATCCAAGAGAGATAGTCAATCAAGCCTTTAGTCCTGTCTCTGATTTTGGCTAAAGCCACAACCAAAAGAATGGTGGTTGGACTAAGCCTTTGGTTCCGCCTTCGAGCCTGGCCAAAGTAACCATCAGAGTGAGATGTTCAACCAATCCTTTAGTCTCTCCATTGAGCCTGACTAAAGCAATCACCAAAGAGTGGTGGTCAATCTAAGCCTTTTTCCTGCCTTCGGGCCTGACCAAAGTAACCATATGAGGGAGTGGTTGATCAAGCTTTTAGTCCCACCATTGAGCCTAGCTAAAGTAGCCACCCAAAGAGTGGTAGTTAAGCTAAGCCTTTGATCCCACCTTTGGGCTTGGCCAAGGGAACCATCCAAAGGAAAATTCCAATCAAACCTTTAGTCCTACCTTCGAGCCTGGCTTAAGCAATCACCCAAATGGCTAAAATAAAGCTTTGTTGATCTCACCTCTAAGCCCGTCCGAGGCAACCATCCAAGAGATATTGAATAAAAATGCAATTATTAAAGGAAGGAAATATTCAGTTAAAAGTTATCAAACAGCTACACCCACTAAAGAACCCACCAAAGAGAGAACTTAAAAGATGGTCTAAAGATAGAAGCTTATCTAAGCTAAAGCATAAGTAAACTTCTATGGGGTGCAAGTATTACACCACAATATTTTTCAAAAAAAAAGCAAACAAAACTATATGAGTACTAATGATAAAAGCTATCGAGAACCAAGGAAAAAGGAGACAAGCACACTAAGGATGCTAAAGCTATCGAGTATTGAGATATTGGGTGATATCGCATACAAGAGCACCAAACCACTAAAGCTATCAAGGACCTAAAATCAGTAAGTTATCAAGGATCTAAGGAGTAAACCTACTGAGAGTCTGAGGTAAAGAAGCCATCGAGAGTCTAAGATCGACAAGCTATCGAGAGTTAGAGAGTCAATCAAGCTAGTGAATATCAAGATGGAATAAGCTATCGAGTGTTAAGAGTACAAAAGAGCTATCGCATACCAAAGATATTAAAACTATCGAGGTTCAAAACATAAGGAGCTATCACATACCAAAGATAAGAAAACCATCAAGGTTCAAGATGCAAGGAGCTATCACATACCAAAGATATTAGAAATATCAAGGTTCAAGATGTAAGGAGTTATCACATACTAAAGATATTAGAGCAACTGAGGTTCAAAGTGCAAAGTACTTATTGCATGAAAACTTTGATGTTATTGAGTATCAACAAATATCAAGCTATTGCGTGCCAACAAAAATGCTATAAAATGTTAAAAGAGTAAAAGCTATCGCATGTTGGAATACGAAGCTATCGAGTGACAGGAATTAGCAAGCTATCGCATTTTTGAAATAGTGCCATCGAGTATCAAAAGAAACTACTGCTATTACACACCTGAAGTCAAGCATAAAACTGTTCATTGAATATGTGGCAGCTTTTAGTTGGTCTGATTATACCACGTCGTCTCAAAGAAATCAAAGTTAAGCTATTCCAAATGCCACCTCGATAGCGTGCCACGTTAGCAAAATCACATCCGTTTAAGTTTGGGTGATGCCATATGTCAAAGATCTAAGGGTGCAATTTCTTTATAAATAGGCATGTACCCTTTACTAAGAAGGGGTGAATTCTGAACTAATCTTCTTCCTCGTCTTTATTTTATAACATTCAAACATTGTAAAGCTTGAATTTGGGACATTCATGGCCGCCTACATCAAACTGTAATTTGGACTTTTTGATGAAGGATTTTGACATTTAATTATTTTGCATATTCACTTTCTTTACTATTGAACTATAAACATGCCTACTTAAGGACTTGCTACCTTTCCCCATCATACTTGAACTAGCCCTTTTGCATATGACTTGAAAAGAGTGGTCATTTCATTTGTGATACTATTAGAGGAAATGGTAAATTAGAGATAGAAAGAGTTAGGGATGCAATCACTGAATAAAGTTCTTGATAACTTTTAGGTTGACACTTAAATAAGAGCCTAGGTGATGCATATAGAAGTGTATGATGCTTGTATGACATATATTGTTAAAATGATTGACAAGTATAGCATATCATTAAATTGAAATGGATGAATATATATTACATGGTTCATAAATGAATAGTAGGTATAGGGGATACTTATGTTTAAAATGGTGTTATTTGTATGCTCATGATCTGATGATTTTATCACACGATAGGATGTAATTACTATAGTTTAGGAGAAAACCTATTCCACAAGGTGGCGTTGTCTCACTATATATGTTTAGGGAAATGTATTACTCAAGCTAGGCTTTATTTTGACCCATGCTTTTAATATTGTTTTCATCATAAGTTCATTGGTACTCATTCAAGTAGAACGACTTTATGGTTTTGATAGTTTTCTTAGAGATGAATAAAGAACCCAAAGACTAATAATGTGCTATATTTTTAGTTCTATTATTGTAAAACCAGGTTATATAATTGGTTAAGTGTTCATACTGACATCTTCATATGTCAGGAATGATAATATTATATATATTTTTTGTTATATTTACCGCCGGTCGGGCAAGATATCGGTAACGAAAACATAAATACAATTTTAAGTAATGGAAATAATTTAGTTGCTCTATTTTCTTAATTTTTTTTAAAATGATCTTATTATGTTGCTTGAAAATAATTCTAACGATGACTGTATATCATTGATGTTCATTTTTGGGTCTCGAAATGAGGGATGTTACAACTTGGTATCGGAGCTTAGGTTAAGGGAAATTTAAGTTAAACATAGCTAAGTAGAAATCTTGGTAGAAACTAGGTAGTAGAAAATGAGCACCTAGGGGAGGGTATACGCTATATATAACGTACTTATATTTTGATATAGATATATACATGGATATATCTGTCCTTCTAGTATTGCTCTCAATCTCTTTACTTTTATTTCCTTATAAGTGCTTGCTTATGAAGAAAACAAGAATGGTAATTCGAAGTAGCCATTTGATGTTAGGAGGTCCTAGGGCAAATGCTAGTAGAGGAATTGCTAGTACATAGACTAATAGCCAAGGAGGGAAGGTAGTTCGTGATGTTGTTATTTTAACTGGTGCTCAGATGTCTGCCCTGGTAGCTGAGGTAATTGATATTAAAGTTTTTTTCCACTAGTACATGAAAAAAATGATACAAAATCTAGCCAAAGTTGTTAAGCCAAGACCAGTGGTTAGAGGAGTAGACTAATACAATATGGATCAAGACTATATGAATTTTGGAGAATGTGTTCGATGAAAAGGAACTTGCTTTTGAGGTACTAAATTGGTTGAAGACATGCAAGCATATCTTTGGAGACAGAGGATATGGTGACCATCAAAATAGAAGGTTGGCTTCTTGCTAACTGCAAGTAGATACTTTGGACTGCTGAGAGGAGTTAACTATTGAAATACCAAAGGAAAAGGTTACATAACATCAATTAAGGAGTGATTCGAGGCTTATATTATTCTTGAATCATAGAAGGGTGATTTGTGCCATGAATTTCTAGACCTAAAGCAAGGAGAGATGACTTTGGCAGAGTACTTTAGCATTTGAATGCCTTTTCAAAGTATGGCAGAGAGCATATCAGGACTCCACTGAAGACGAATGAGAAAGTTATTAAAGGTTCGAGAAAGAGATTGAACCATAAGGTGATGACACATCCATTATCTCCTTTCGATATAGTAGTAAAAATGGTGAGGAGGTACCAAATGGATAGAGTTAGACCTACGATGGGGGCAGAAGAAGAGGTTCAACCCATATCATAAAGGTATAAGAACTAAAAGGGAGGGAAGACCTTAGGAGGAGGAGCTTAGACGAAGCCAAATATGATGGATGTTGTTTGCCTTAATTGTGAACAACATGGTTACTATTCGACCAAGTGTACCTAATCGAAGAATAAGGGGAAAGCCAAGTGCTTCAATTGTGATAAGCATAACCATAAGAAGAAGGAGAGTTAAGGAAAATGAAGATATTTTCATTGGAAGGACCATCTGCTTGACCTACTACTAAAGAGAAGAGGAAGGATGTAGCGATTGGAGGTATGAAGTCAATTTCCACTATTTTAGTTAAAGTTCTAATTGATATTCGGGTTGCACAATCTTTCATTTTGAAAGATTTGGTTGATATGTTAGACTACCTATTTGGTTATGTCTTTGTATGTGGTTAATCTGATCGGTGGTATGCCACTCTTGAATAACATGCACGGATGTAGAATTTTTTATGTTGAGATTTGTTTGTCTGCAATCTATATATGTTTTGATTTCATATGGTATGTTATAGTTTTGGTGATGAATGCATGATGTAGCTAGAATTTATTAGGTCGATGTAGTTATTGCTTTATGAAACTCAAGACCTAGTGAAACGATTATGGTGGTAATAGATATGTTGAAGGATAAGTTTGGAGTTTCCTTGTCTATTTTAGAGAATAAAGAGACTGCGATAGAAGTTGGGTAAGTAGTTCGATAATTTGTAGATGTTTTCAGACCATTGACAGGATTACCATCAGTAAGAGTGATTGGGTTTCAGACAGATAGTATACCTAGGGCCCAAATTTTTTGTAGACCACTTAGTAAAATACCACTTAAGGAGAAGGAGGAGTTGAAAACAACTAGTGGAAATTGAGCATAAATGTTTCATTAGGCTGAGTAGTTCACTATAGGAAGCGTCCACGGTACTTATGAATAATTTAGACATATTACATTAGATTTGCATTGACTACCAGAAGTTGAACGAATTAACGATGAATAATCGTTATCCATTGCTTATGACGTATGACTTTACCAATAGAGTGGAGTTAGAGTATTCTTACAGCTAGATTTTTTAACAAGATTCCACCAATAGATGAGAATAGTGTTCCTCTAACCGAGTTTAACAAGGTACATTCATATGAGTGATTAGTCATGCCCTTTGGACTAACCAATGCCTCTATGTTCTTTGTGGATCTTATGAACCAAATCTTTCGCAATAAGGTGGATAGACTTTTCACGTTCTTCACTAATGATATTTTGGTGTATTCTGAGAATAAAAGAGATTTTTGTTAAAGAACTTGAGACACTATATGCATGTTTTCCAAATGTCCTTTTTGAAACGAGATGTTAATTATAAGGGTCATGTTATCATAGGGAATAGGTTAATAGTTGATCCATCAAAGATGGAGACTATAACTGATTTGAAGAGACCAAAGATAGTTACAAAGTTGAGAAGCTTCTTAGGATTGGCTAGTTATTATTGTAGATTCATTAAGGATTTACCATAGAGAAGCTCCCTTAATTAAGTTGACCAAAAAGAATGAGAAGCTCATATGGAATGATAAGTGCAAATAGTTATTTAGAGAGTTGAAGAGGTTATTAATAAATGCTCCTATCTTGATATCACATGGAGGGAATCATGATTTTGTTGTTTATACAGATGCTTGTGGAACTAGCTGGGAGTAGTACTGATGCGAAAGGGAAGAGGGATAGCTTATGCATCTCTGTAGTTGAGGTTGCATGAAGTCCGCTTTCCGACTCATGACTTGGAGTTAATAGTAATGATCTTTGCAATAAAATTTAAAGTCAATATCTCATGAGAGAACAGTTCGAGTACTATACAGACCATAAGTTTCTTAAGTATTTATTCTCTTAGAAGGAGTTGACTATGAGGGAACATAAGTGGTTAGATTTCTTGGCAGCATATGACTTAGTGTATACATTGGAAAATGGGAATAAGGTTGCTGATGCTTTGAGTGGAAAGCAGCAAAATGGAGTATCATCCATGATTGAGGAATAAAAGGCATTAGCTTTTTTACAGAGTGCATTTTAGGCCGAATATCAGATCGAATAAGGATGCATGGGCAGTAGCAGTGTAACACATGTAGATAGAATTGCTATAAGACAAAGAGATAACCCATTATTAATTAAGAGGATTAGGCGAATGGAGTTAGGTGTGGATATAGAGGACTTAAAAGGATTTGAAATAGACTCAAGGAGATGACTTAGGAAGAAGGGATGATTATGTGTCTCTAATGTTGGAAATCTTTAAAGGGAGGTCTTAGAAGAAAGATATCAGACCAAGTTTTTGATTCATCTTGGTGGAACAAAGTGTACCGAGAAATGAAGTGTATACTCTTTTGGGAAGGGATAAAGAGGGATGTCGGTGAATATGCGAAGAAGTCTTTTGTATATTAGCAAGTAAAAGTTGAGCATTAGATGCCAAGTGGATTACTTTAACCCTTGCAAGTACCAACTTGGAAATATGATTCAATCTTTTTGAATTTTATAAATTATTTGCCAAGGTCGAGAATAGGGAATGATAGTACATGGATAATAGTCAACAGATAGACTAAGAGCACTCATTTTATCCCAGCAAAGACGATGAGAACAACAGCTAGCTTAGCGAAGCTATATGTGAATAACATTGTAAGACTCCATGGGTTCCTAACAACATAGTCAGTGACAAGGATCCTTTATTTACTAGTGAGTTTTGGAGAAGTTTGCAGTCTAATTTGGGCATAGAATTGAACTTGAGTATGGCTTACCACCCATATATAGATGATCAACAGAAACGGTGAATTGAGTTATAGATGATTTTCTTAGAGCATATGTCTTAAATTTTCGATGTCCTTAGGATGATCATTGGCATTTGGTAGAGTTTGCCCAATATAATAGTTACCAGTCAAATATTAGGATGGCATTGTTTATGGGCTTTGTAGTAAACTGTGTAAATCACAGGTATGTTGGTAGACATGGGAAATAGATTCATGTTAAGACTTGACTTTTTAAGAAATGCTACTAAGAAGATAGAGTTGATTCATGCTAGAATTAAGGTTGCGTAGTCAAGGCAAAAGAGTTATGATGATAAGAGACGTAAAGAATTAGTGTTTGGAGTAGGCAATCATTTGTTCTTGAAAATTTCACCGATGTGCACTTTGGAAAGGAGGGGAAATTGGCTCCTAGATATGTAGGTTCATTTCTAGTGATTGAGAGGACTGGAAAACTATCATATCGAGTCGAGTTACCAAATAGTTTGGTGAGTATGCATAATGTTTTTCACATGTCACATTTAAGGAAGTGTGTGCACAACTATAGTATGATAGTGGTACCAAGGATGATGGAAGACTTATCTGTAGAAGTGGAATTTGATATAACGATACGAAAGAGTTAAGGAACACGGTTACTAAACTTGTTTGCATCTGCTATAGTCAGGATAAGGTGATTATACCTGGGAGGTAGAGGATAAGGTTAGGAGTATCTATCCTGAGTTGTTTATAACATGCATGTTTAAGTAAGTATGCTTTGTTTGTCTATTGTATGTACTAGTAGTGGCACTAGTGTATTTATGTTATGATATAATTAGGTGTTAGTAGTTGAACCAATGCATTAATATTGATGATTTTAAATTAGTAGGGTACTAGTATAACTTTTTTATTTGTTGTACATTGTATGATGATGACTTTACATTATCAGGGTGTTAGTGTAATTAATTGACCGGGGGTCATTGCTCTATCTTATTTGAAATTCATGGATGAAATTCCCTATGAGGTGAGAATATAACATCCCATATATTGGAATGCCATAACATGGGATTAAATTAATGATAATAATTTATTAAATGACAATTAAGAGTATTTAATTAAAACAGTTACTAAAGGGATTTGAAATTAAATGTGGGACACTTAAAAAAGTTAATAAAATGAACCAAGGGTAATTAGAGCAGTTGAGCTCAACCATATAGATAAAAGGGAATTGAATTGAATGTTTTCATGATGGGGATTTTGTATTAAGTGAAATGAATTAATGAGATAGGTAATGAGGGATAACATTCTCTTTATTCACCTCATTTCACCCTTAAGGCATGCCCAAATCATTAACTCATTCACCCTTAAGGCATAACATTCTCTTTATTCACCTCATTTCACTTTATAACAAAAAAGGAACTCTAAGTTAGGCCGAGCACCATTGACAAAGGAGAGGAGGAGAAACAAAGCTAAAGAAAGATCAAAGCTTTAATTTTCAAAAGAGAAGAAGAGATTAGACAAGTTTTTAAACCAAGGTGAGTAATACTTACCCTATTTCCTACCAAACCCATTTGGGTTGGATTATGATGTGCTTTAATGATTGAAATGATAACGAACATGTTTTGATGATAATATAATGAATTTATGCATGTTTAGGTGTTATATAGTATCATTTTTGATATGTTTTAGAGTAAAACATGAATTAACCTTATTCAAATCCTTTGACACTTTAATATAATGTTTATAATAATAAAACATTGATGGATTTTAGTTTTACAATTTTCAAATGAGGAATTTATGATTAGTCTATGTTAAAAATGGGCTGTTTTGGTTGTAAAATAATGTTTAAAACTCATTTGAGTTTTTTTACAAAAGTTAAAGGAAGGTGCTTTTGAATTTCTGTGAATTTTTGAAAATTTTTCCATCAAATTTCAAATTATATCAATTAAATAGTAAGGAAGAAATTAACTTTCACTAGGGAATTAATTATAGAAAGTATATAATTAAGGCCTAATTAGAGGGATAAAATCTTGGTAGGCTACAGATATTTTTGCACGGTATAAAATTAATGAATAAACAAATGATAAGTATAAGGAATTAGTCAAAAAGTTGTTGATTTATAAATGAAAATATCAGTTTTCCATCTAATTGAAATTTTGTCATTTTTATATATGCAATAACCGTAAAAATATGTACTTGCAAAATCTATCAAAATTAGACATGCGATAGCCATACGTTAAACATGTGATGGCTATTATGGTTAGAGATGCGATAACCTTTCCTGTGTTTATATCTACGATAACATTTAAGTTTATACCTATGATAACTCTAAACTGATGCATGCGATTGCTTTGAGTTGATACATTCGACAACCTTACAAGTGAGACTTGCGATAGCAACCTTAGTAAGGGGATAGCACTTGAGTTAGAAGTGCAATAGCTAGACATGTGATAGCTTTTTGAAGTACCATAGCTAAACATGCGATTGCTATTTAGATGTGCGATAGCTAAACATACGATAATTATCTAGATATGCGATAGCTACTTTATAGATGTGATAACCAGATTCGCAACAACAGTTTTAAAGGTGCAATAGCCCTAAAAAATTTATAGGCATTTTTGACGTCTATTAGCACTATACTTATGATAGCTATATACATGTGATAACTTTGTATGAAATAGCATGAGCTAGGAGTTCAATAGCTGTGTACGTGATAGATAATGAAAATAAATCGATTGTTTAAATATCTAAATTTTGGGTAACCTTTTGAAGCCAAATTCCAAGATGTTTAATTTAAATTCCATAAGGATTAAATTAAGAATAGTAAATAAAAATGCAATAACTTATTGAAAATGGAAAAAAGGATTAAGCCTTGGGAGGCTAAGAAATGATAAGTAATTATCTAAAGAAATGAAAGAGTTTTGATCTAGTCATGAAGATCTAAAGAATGTGTAGGGTACATAACTAATGAATAAAAGAAGTGGATTAAATCTAAGATCCGAAAATATACCAACTCATGGAGTTATTGAATGGCCGAGGGCCGGCGCTTAGGAAGTCCATATTCAATGGTATATGATAGGGTGTACGGACTTGTAAAGTCTATTAGGTTTAGTTCTAAATTTTTAACTCTAGTGTGAGTAATAACATCAAAATGGTTATATTTTAATGAATGAATCGACAATGTGAAATGAAAGTGTTTCTAGGACTAAGTGGAGATATTGATAGTTAGTAAGGACACCTGCTAGAATATATTTAGGGTACTTACATTCTATCTCCTATGAGAGTAAGGGTAGCTTTAGTCAGGGTGGCTCCCATGGTAAAATGAGTGGACATTTCAGCGATGACTTGTTAGGGAAAGGGATAAATTAGTGAAAGAAAGACCTAAGGAGGTAATCACATAGTAAAGTTAAGAATAAGTTTAAGATTGGCACCTAAACAAGAGTCTAAGTGATGCATGTTGTGATAACCAATATTTTTTGATAATTCAAATAATAAAATAAATTTACTTTTTTTTACCGAAGGGCAAAATCATCATTTTTCTAAACTTTTGAATTTGGAAATGAAACTAGCATCGTCACGAACATCTTGTTTTTCGAATGCATGCCTCATATTAGTTTGTCAAAATCGGAGTTTGGACAATGAAGTTATAGACTTTTTGTAAGTTAGAATTTGAATTTTTAATTTAGGCCAGATCGGCATAAGTGAATGGACACTTCATCTCTTCTATTTATAGAAATTTTAAAATCTTTTTTCTCAACTATGTATTCTTCTTCTCATAGAAAGACTGAAACCTTGATTAAATCAAACCCAAAATCCACTTTTAAAACTAATGAAATTTGATAATTCGACCGCCAAATCGGTGAGTAAGGCGACGGTTGTAAATTTATATCAATTAGGATTGCAAATACTTGGCTTCGAAGAGGAGTCCAATTGCAAACAACGAGCAAATTAGGGGATTTCTAATCAGAATGCGTAGTCCATGACTAATCCAATATATAATCAATGATTCTCAGGTAACCCTTCAATAAAATATGACCAAGGGTTTAAGTTTGGGTTTAATCTGATGATTACTAATCAGTAATTAGTCATGAAATAATATGAAAATATATCATGATTTGATGTTAAATTTTGATGAAAATAATTGATTAATTAGAAGGGTTGAACTGGTTAATAAACTAGTGAATATTGGAAACTCTGGATTAGGATTCATATGGAATGAATGAGACAATGACATCTGAAATTAAGGATGATAAATTATAATAATCATAAAGTAAAATTATATATATATATATATATATATCTGTGTGTGTGTGTAATTTCAATGAAGTGGATGGGAGAAATATTTATATTTAGACAGATATATGCGTAATGCATATTAAATACTACGGAAAGAAATGCTATGATCTATAGAGTAATATATACATTCAGAGATTAAATCTGGTTTTTATATAAATTTTAAATGATTCATATGAATAATCTCAAAGAAATAGAAGTACAATATTTTTGAATAAATTAATATATATATATATATAGCGTATAAAAATTGTATAGTAAAATATTATAATGTTTCAAATGATGATTCACGTCATATTATGATTTTTTTCTCAAAATTATAATGATTTATTAATGTTTTTTGAATATATATTATGAAGAGTAAAATTTAAAATTTTTTGAAACTGTTGTACACTGAATTTCTAAGCAAATTCCTAAATGAATTTGATTCAAACGCTTTCGTAAAATTGAAGTAGAAAGATAACAAAAGTTCATATTAGAATTTAGTAGAAAATGGATTGAAAAATGAGAGAGAAATAGAGAAAAGAAAATTAGGGAAAACAAAATATAAGTTAGAAAAATTGACAGAGTCGTAAAGGCTCTGCTTGAAGAAACCACCGGTCAACTAGTGTTGCAACCATCAGTCAATAGGTGACTGAACATTGAGTATGATGACCTTGACCCGATGACGCTATTGTGAATTCATATGATCCGATCATTTTAGGCTTTTCTTAGGATTTCTGAGTGGCATTTGACTAACATTTTGAAGTGAATTTCTGACTTGATTGAATTGGATCATATAGAGGTGCATACATAGAGATATACAGACACATACATACATATAAATATGTAGATATATACATATGGATAGTTAACTATTTTTATTAGTGATTACTAGACTATTGATTGTTGTGTCCTTTATTGGTTATCATGGTAACACGATCACTCAGTATATAGAATTTCCTAGGTGCATGTTGTAGTATGGAATTTGGTTTATGAGCCATATATGGAATTGTGTCCATTTGTTGATTTAGCCTTGTGTTAAAGCAACAAAGTGGGCTTGGCTTTGTATATGAGTTAGACCATATCATCGACCATTGTACTTGTATTGGACTTTGTTTCACACCATGTTTAGTGTATTGTTTGATTGACTTGTTGGATATAGGTGAAACTAGATAAGGTATGATATTTACCATAGTTGTCTTAGTATATTGGGAATGATTAGAGCATGCATTAGAGTAAATATACATCATTCACCAGACTGTAGTCCGACCCACTATATATTTTTCACCTTTTGTTATCATCACTAGGTTGATGGAATTCAGTGTACTTTGTCAAGTAACATTTGAAGTGGATGACGATTTTGTTGCTTCTTTATATAAAATTGTATAAATCATATAACAGTTGTTTGGCTTTGTATATGTGTGTTGGATAGGATTTGATTGTATTTGACTTATATCTATGCACTGAATCTGCCAGTTTGGAATATAATGATATTTTACTATATATATTATTACCTTTCAACGTGAGTTTAGAAAGAGAGATAATAAGTGTTTGCTTTCCATCTCTTATTATCTTAACCAAATGACACATTGTTTTTGGCTTTCGGGGTTTACACATCGTGAGTTATGTTAAATCAAAGGGTAAAAAATTGGTGGATTGTTACATTTGATATTAGAGCAAAAAAATTTCTAAATTAAGGACTAGGACCATATTGAAAGAGCATATTTGTATTTTACTATTATATATATAGGTGAGCAGAGTAAATATATGCACACCATTTACTGTTCTAGTTTTATTCACTATCTATGGGAGTTGCTAATAAATCTCATTTCTTTTCAAACAGTTGAATTTGAGTAAATCAACTGGAATGTAGATCAACACTACTAATCTTGATGGGGTAATGACCAAAGCTGGTATTAGCTTTAGGGTTGATACTATGGTATCCCTAGGGTGAACATTTCTTCATGGACCTGAAGGTGCTTTCAGGGGATTGACAGAAACTCTACAATGACTCCTCTTATTCCTAATACCACTGCCATTTTAGAGGTAGTTCCCATCCAACAAACACCAAAAGTGGATTTCTTGAAGCTCTGTAAGGATTTCTCAATTTTGGGCAGAACACCTTATGTTGGTACCAAACCCTATTCGGTGACCAAGGCTTGGTTAAATTCCTGTGAAACGATCTTCAGCTTATTGGGTCTAAGAGATATCACTATGTGGAAGTTGGTTGCTTGGCATCTGCAGGAGGAAGCAACGAATTGGTAGGAAGTGATTACTTCATAAGTAGATGCATACTCTATCATTAAGGCGGACTTCAAAACGGAGGTTTGATGTTAAGTTCTTCTTTGCAATGAAGAAAAGTTATCCATCCGAAGTAAGGGGAGTCAACTGTGAGCGAACACTTTAGTCGGTTCAACAAGTTAGAATGTTTTGGATATCAACACCCCACGAATTGGTTGAAGCTGCATTGCTGAACTCGAATGATGGGAAGTTAGATGTTGTAACTAAGAAATATATACTAAAGAAAGGAACCAACCAGAATCAGAATAAGCGCAATGGTAGACCCCAAGGAGGATAGGGAAAGAAGTAGGCCTTCATCTATCGGATGTGTCACGGAAAGGGTCATATAATGAAGCATTACAAGATGGATATATTTAATATTAAGTGCTACTGATGTCAATAGTTTGGACACTTCAAGCATAACTGCCCGGCTCAGCAAAAGAAGGAAGGGCAAGTAGCAAAGGCATATGCTTTGAAGGTTCCAATTACTTATATTATACCATCAGCTGATGAGATGTGTGTTATATTTATTTGGATTTCCTATTAGAACTTTTTTGATATTAGTTCAACGTGTTCAGTCATTAGTCGTGCTTTAGTGGATAAGTTGAGCCTTAGACCCTAAATTATCTTTGATTGTATTTCTATATGGAATCCTTTTGGCTAATCGTCCTGCCTACCTATGTTTGTCAAAACCTTAAGTTGGTCATACATGGTGTGGTGTTCCTTTGTAATGCATATGTACTTAGCTTCTCAGGGCATGGATTGGGAATGGATTGGATGATGTGCTACGGAGTAATTTTGGATTGTGATAGGAGCATTGTACGACTGAGAAATGGTGGAGGGAAGGGCCTTATTGTTTGTTGTAGGACTTATGATTCCATAATGGCTAGTTATCTATGTTCTCTTAGTGTGTCAGAAGACGATATGTCTTTGATCCCTATTGTGCAAGATTTTCCATATGTCTTCGCAGAAGTTTCCGATCTTCCACCCTGAAGAGAGTTTAGAATAATCTTGTTAAATATGCTAGGCCAATATTATTTCCACTTAGACATATGGATTTGAAAGAAATGAGGGAATTGGATAAGCAAGTCTCATAGTTATTATAAAAAGGTTTTATTCAAAGAAGTATTTCAAAGTGGGGCGCGGCTGTTGATGTGCGCGTAAATGTGCATATTTTTACCACCATATTTAATCTATTAAAATTAAATAAATGATCATATCGGGTATTTTAACTTGTTTAAACCAAAATTCAAATTATTTTCAAATTGTCACATATTCATCTTCATACAAGGGCAAAATGGTAATTTTTGTGCATTTATTAAATTGTGAAAATTTACTTGGAATTTTCTATGTTGTTTTGTAGGAAATTTAGTGAATTTTACAAGTGGCTTCATGATAATATATGCATGCACAAGAGTGAAGAGAACAAATGAAGATGGAAATAATTTAAAGTGGTGATCATGGAGGACGCCACCCACTTACCTTGATTTTCAAATTAGGAGCTAAGCACATGATAAAAGGACATTAAAGCTTCATGTACATTTAAGTGGGGGATTAGTGGATGTTAATGATTACTTGGCCACCACACTACCTCAAGGGCAATTTGGGCATTCCCCAAAATATGAATTAGGGTTTAACACATGTATAAATACCCCTTATGTTTCATGTAACCCTCTTCTCCCTTAGTCTCTCTTTAGTTTAGTTTAGGCTCACAAAAAAACAAGCTCTTCTCTTTCTCTTTTCATGGCTACTTAGCCATTTTTATTTCATGTACTTTTCCTTTTTTTTATGCAATGTAATTATTGTTTCCTTTTAATTACATGTTCATTTCCTTTCATGCTAGTAGTAGATTTTCTTTTATGCAATTAGAATAGTTTTCTTTCATTTAGCTTTCATTTTGCTTTCTTTTTACTTTCATGTTGCAAGTTACATTTGTTAATCAAACGACAAATATGAGCGGCTAAACCCCTTCAATTTAGGGGTAATGAAGCTCTCTAATTATGTAGCTTCAACTATTTGTTAATTTATGCTCTCTTTTTGTGCTTAATGATGATGATAGAAATGGTTTACTAGTTGTTTTTGCTTTGAATTTGATAGCCTATATTGTTGACATCAAATAGGCTATGCTTAAACAATCACTAACACTAATTGCCTCTTCATCAAAATATGATATGGCAAAAGAAAGTGATTTGAAATTAAAATTTGATGGTCTATATTTCTAATCAATAGTTAATAGGCCATACTTAAAATAGATTTCATTTTCATTTTCATTGTCAAATTTCATGAAAGTTAGTAAGTGGTTTAAGGGCTGTGTCAAAGTTTGATGGCTTATGTTGGCTAACTAATAGCACAAATATGCCATACTTATGATAGGCACACCAATTAAAGCACTAATGACCATAGAAGAGAGATCATGATTTCATATGTGTTGAACTACATGATCTAAAGAGTGGATTTTCTCTAAATTGTCATTTAACTCTTATATTTGCATTTCTTTTCTTTTAGTTAGTTAGTTAATTCTCTAATTCTCTAGCTTAACTTTCACTCAACTTTGGTTTAATTTGATTGAATAGATTTTTAAAATCATCAATTCCCTGCGGATCGACCCGTATTCGCCACGTACTACAAGTGTATGCTGTGCGCTTGCGGTTATTTTTAATTTAAATTCGTTCAACGGTTTTTCTAAACCGATAGAATTTGCGTTGACGAACAAGTTTTTGGCGCCGTTGCCAGGGAGTTAGTTTGATTTTGATTTTCTATTCTTCGAATTATTTTTCATTTTTATTGTGTGTTTGTTTTGCAAAAAAAAATTATGTGTATGTTTGTTGTGTGATTTGTGTGCTTGATTTCTATTTGCATTTGCATATATAAAAAAACAAAAACAAAAATATTTTGTTTCCCTTTCAAATTGCATTTCATTTTACAATCTACATTGCATACAATTTCCAAAAAAAACACTGCTTCACTGATTCACATTTTCTATTTGCATATTTCTTCACTGTTCACAATCTCTGTTGTACATACATACAACAACCACTTCAGCAGTTCCTTCTCTGTCACAACCCCAACCATTCATCACCATCCGCAAACCAAAACCCCAAGTTCACCACAGCTCAATACATTCAGCTTGTTGTTGCACCTAACAACTACCTTCATACCATCACCACAGCCCGCTTCATCAATATTCCATATCACTTACACCTTCCAAAGTCAACAGTGCATCAACATACTGTCATCGATTTCCCACAACTTACTGTCAACAGTGCATCACCAGTTGCATAGCCTACCACCCTTCTGCCAGACTACACACTATCATACTACTTCAACCTGTCACTAAACTTCTTGTCATTCAACTATAAACCCTCTCTCAACTTCTCAAATAACTACACAACATCATTTTCCCCTTCAAAAACAACTCCTGCCCAAACTACACTGCTTCTACAATTTCAACAGCAAACATCTGCCTGTGATCATTCTCAACTATCAACCCTACACTACCAGCAACCAAGTTCAGCTACTTCACCTTGCCACATCAAACACATACCCACAGCCATCATCTAACAATTTTGAGCCACCTTCACCGAACTGCTGCTCAACTTCATTTCCACTCATCAACCCAGCTATCAAACAGCTTAACCAAAACTATCACTGCTTGAAACAACAAAGTATCCACTGATCACCGTAACACTCTATCCACCATACGAACCATTCACTGCAGTGTTAACCTCTACCCTTTTGCTATAACAACCACAATTCGACAACCTGCATACTCACTTCACTACAGCACTACCATACCATACCATCATTAGCACTTCCTTGATCAACCCACAATTCAACATTCTCTTCAACCTCCTCATTTACAACCTGCTTTCAGAACTTCCATCTCCTCCCATCTACAATCTTCCAACCAGTCTACTACCGAACATCTACCATCATTCCAACAGCTCCTCAAACCCACATCCACCTACTTGCCATCGTATCACTACAATCAACAAAACAACTTGCTGCCTGTTGCATAACCCACACCTGAACCATTCACACATACATCCTCCAACATCATCTGGCTACAAAGTGCATCATCAGTTCACTTCTTTGTATCCACCACTGCAGCCTTCAATCGCGTCTGCATCTAATCCCAAAAATCATCGCCTACCATCCACTGCATATCTGCTAAACTACAATCTCCATCTACAATCATGACATCACCTTGCTCATCACCGCAACTCGAATCTAACTCCTGCCATCAACCAATCGACTAGAGAATCGAAGTCGAACCACCAAAAAAATACCCAAATCGAATTACAAAATAACCAACAGCCTCGAACCCAAATTCTACTTCGAATTGCGCTTCCTCCTTGAAACCCACGACCATCTCTACCTTGAACTTCGATCGGCAATCTAATAACGAATTCCCTTTCGATCGCGACTTGGATGTTGAATTGGTGGAAGCGCGATTTGTTTTTGTTTGGGAATTCAGCTAAAATTTAGCTTGAAAAGTTCGTTTGGAGAGCTAGAGTTGAATAGAAAGGAAGCTGTTCTATTTTTAGAGTTGTTGGTTTGTGTTAACGGACGAGTGGGCCTTGAGTTAATAAATTTTGGTTTTTGTTTTGTTAAGTACATTTGCTCTGTAAAAAAAACCAGTTTTAATTCTTCTTTCTTTCATTTTCTCTTGTTTTGTTTTCGTTTCCGTTAGTTTTAAAGTCTACCTTTTCAAAAAAAAAATTAAGTAAAACTGCACTTTTAAGTTTCCTTCCCAAAAAAATTTGGAATTTGTTAAAAAAAAGGTGGGGTTGTTGTGAATTTGTTTGGGTTTAGTTTGTTCTTTTTTTTCTCATTTGTTATAGTCTTTCTTTGATATAAAAAAATTGTATATATTTTGCTTTTATTTCAGGTTGACAAAGCAGAATTTCAAAAGAAGAGGAGGTGATGCTATAAAACTGCTCCTCTTGCTTGTTTAAAAAAAAAGATTTTTTCTTTCATCTCTAGTTTGTATTTTCCTTGCATTGTTGTTTGCTTGCATTTTAGAAAAAAAAATCAAAAATAAAAAAAAACAAAAAACAAAAACAGAAATTTCATTCGTAGTTGCATTGTTAATACACGTTTAATTTATGCTTTGCATTTCATCCTAGAATTTGTTAATAATAACGGTTAGACAACGATAGCTCTTAATTGTATATTGACAAGTTGTCTTCTTTGAACAATTTACTTTCTTGGTGTCTAGGCTACGGCAGAGTAATAACCATTTATAAATATTACGGTGATTCGTAAATATTATAGTGGTTGTTCCTCTAAAGGTACTTAAACCTTCGGCTGCATTGCTACGGTGATTCGTGGTGCACCGATAAATCATGTTCGTTACCTGGCCGAGAACTATCTTGTTTATCTAAGATAATGTGTGATTATACAATTTTGGGTTAACTTAGGATAAATCATTATAATTAACCATTGCATTCATTTAGTTGCATTAGTTCATGCATATTAAAAAAAATTCAAAAATCCAAAACTAAAAAAAATTGTAAATATTCTTTTTCTCTTGAAAATTTTAAATCCTTTTCCTTTGAAATTTCAAAAATCCAAAAATTTAGAAAAACCAAAATCCAAAAAAAATAAAATTATAAAACCTTTTCAAAAATATAAAAAAAATTGAAAAAACCAAAAAAAAAACAAAAATCAATATCCCTTTTGAAAAATAAATTCTATCCGTAAATATTTTTCCTTTATATAAAAAAAATTTCTTGAAAATGTCCGAGTTTCCCCACTTACGTGAATTTTACGATAGTTGTGAAAATCAATATAATCCATATAATTTCAGTTCAAATTTTTATGGATATTTCAACAATAACTATTGTTTAAACGATTCGAATTTTGAACCACAAATTTGTAAAAATGACGAACAACCCTCGACTCTTGAAAATTGCATTTCATCTTTACTTGAATTCTCTACACAACAAAATCATGAGATAAATGATTTGTGTAATTCTTATTTGTGTAATAACTCGAGTCAAGGATTTCAAAATTTGAATTCAATTCAAAATTCAAACGATTTCGATTATAACCCATGCCAATTCAATTTCGAACTCTGAAATGAATTTCAAAATCAAAACGAAAATGTGATCCACTTTTCAAATAATTTTGGCAATGGGAATCATCTCGACTATGATGAAAGTGAAAATTTTTGTTCTCAACAAATCCAAATCGAAAATCCTCAAGCTAATAATTATATATTGGATTTTGTTGAACAAATGAACGAAATTTACGATGATCACACGGATTCGTTGTTTGAAACTTATATGAAACAACGTGAACAACAAAATCAAATTCCAACGTGTGACGAGTCAAACAATAGTCCATCTTTTACCCAAATCGACGATTTTCAAACAACTTTTGAAATTGAAAATAATAATCTTAATGAAGTTATTGAAAACACAGTAATTGAGTTGGATTTCAATTCTTTTGAGGGCGTGGAACCAAATTTAAAATGCGATCGTCCTTTTTTCGATTTTGAAAATTTGAATACAACAACTTTAGATTTTGAACTTGAGATACGCAATGAAGTTGTTGATAATCCAATAAAGGAAGACAAATTTAACGAACATGAATTTTTTGGACTTTTCGATGACGAGTTGTTAAATTTCGACGGGGAAGATTTAAATCACCATTTTGATTTTGAATTCAGTAATTTTGAAGAAGTTTTCAGTGATAAATTTGAATTTCAATTTGGTGATAAGAAATTTGAATTTCAATCAATTATTATATCAACCTCGAAAATCATCGAAAATAAAACAACTCATACGGTTTTCAATAAAACGACATTCGTTTTTCCAAATCAACATTCAACTTTGAAATCTTTTATGATTTGGTTTTTCGAGCTTAAACTGTGTCTCGTATACTTGATGAGGCAAATGAATCGGTTTTTGGAAGACCGTTTCATTTATGCTTTGACGATATACTTTCTGATCCTGTGTAAATACCGTTCATTTTCATATAACTAAAGGCCATTTTTATTTTTATTTTTCTCATTTCACTTGGGTTGACTGTGGGGACACAGTCAAAATCAAGTGTGGGGGGAGACTCATCATGATTTTTAATTTTTCATGGTTTATTTATTTTTATTTTGTTTCCAAAATTTTAAAAAAAAAATCTAAAAAAAAACAATTTTTTTAAAAAAAGCATTTTGATTTATTTTTAAAGAAACACTATAGGATAAATATATGGTTTTGGTTTATTAAATTGAAATTTTTGAAATTTAATTTGTCTTAACAAAAACAAAAATGAAGTTTGATTACAAATAAAAATGGTTTAACTAGTATATAGGAAGATTCATACGTGATAATTATGAAATATATCCTAATTGAAAATCTTTGTTTTAAAAAGTGGTTGATTAAAAGTAAAGGATATAACATTTTTTTGTCTTCTAAGTTAAATGATGCTAAGATGATTTTGCGAAACTCTCTTCCTAAAAAAACAAAAACACAAAAAAAAGAATATTTCTTGTATATATGTATATGTTTTCTTAATAAACGCCTAGAGCCATGTGTTCACACTCGTGTGTTCACTCGCCATGATCTGTACCCTTCTCACGTAAGCCCGAAAGGCAGTGCACGATCGATATATCTGGCCTCAGTTTATCTGAGTTAGGTGTGTATATAAAAATTATTTTACTAATAACGCCTACAGTCAATAAGTGTTCACACTTGTGCATTCACTCGCCACGCTCTGTATTCCCCTCACATCAGTCCGCAAGATAGTGTATGGATAATATATCTGGCCTCAGTTTATCTGAGTTAGGCATATGTAAATATTGTTAATATCAACAAAATTTTCAAAAGAAAAAATAAAAGAGAGTAAGCAATTGAAATTCAAGCACTGTTTTAACTTATTTGATTTGACTTGTTATTGAAAAGAAATGAATATACCACTTTGATAAACGTTGATAATCAACTAAGGATCCATTTTATAATTACAATTTGTTATCAACCGAAACAATGAGTTGAACTATAGTCTATTTGTTATGATAACTTAATTTTTGTTGGAAATTTTGACGAGTAAATGACTAAAATTTCAAGATAATGACCAATATGTTTAACTTATTTGTGTCGATTTAAAAGTAAACCCTTCATTTGTATATATTTTCAAAAACTTGCATTCATCTCTTTGTAAATAAATCTTGCATTGTGTAAATATTTTCATCCTGCATTTGGATTTTGTGGGTAGTATCCGCTGAAAACCCCACGAGACAACACTCGTCATACTGGGGACACCCAGAGGTTTAACGGCTTGTTGCATACGCTCAATGCAATCGTGCTCCCTACGAAAATGGATTTATCTTAGTTTTTCCTTTATTCGAGGATGAATAAAAAGATAAGTGTGGGGGTATTTGATGTGCACGTAAATGTGCATATTTTTACCACCATATTTAATCTATTTAAATTAAATAAATGATCATATCGGGTATTTTAACTTGTTTAAACCAAAATTCAAATTATTTTCAAATTGTCACATATTCATCTTCATATAGGGGTAAAATGGTCATTTTTGTGCACTTAATAAATTGTGAAAATTTACGTGGAATTTTCTATGTTGTTTTGTAGGAAATTTGGTGAATTTTACAAGTGGCTTCATGATAATATATGCATGCACAAGAGTGAAGAGAACAAATGAAGATGGAAATAATTCAAAGTGGTGATCATGGAGGACCCCACCCACTTACCATGATTTTCAAATTAGGACCTAAGCACATGATAAAAGGACATTAAAGCTTCATGTACATTTAAGTGGGGGATTAGTGGATGTTAATGATTACTTGGCCACCACACTACCTTAAGGGCAATTTGGGCATTCCCCAAAATATGAATTAGGGTTTAACACATGTATAAATACCCCTTATGTTTCATGTAACCCTCTTCTCCCTTAGTCTCTCTTTAGTTTAGTTTAAGCTCACAAAAAAACAAGCTCTTCTCTTTCTCTTTTCATGGCTACTTAGCCATTTTTATTTCATGTACTTTTCCTTTTTTTATGCAATATAATTATTGTTTCCTTTTAATTACATGTTCATTTCCTTTCATGCTAGTAGTAGATTTTCTTTTATGCAATTAGAATAGTTTTCTTTCATTTAGCTTTCATTTTGCTTTCTTTTTACTTTCATGTTGCAAGTTACATTTGTTAACCAAACGACAAATATGAGCGGCTAAACCCCTTCAATTTAGGGGTAATGAAGCTCTCTAATTATGTAGCTTCAACTATTTGTTAATTTATGCTCTCTTTTTGTGCTTAATGATGATGATAGAAATGGTTTACTAGTTGTTTTTGCTTTGAATTTGATAGCCTATATTGTTGACATCAAATAAGCTATGCTTAAACAATCACTAACACTAATTGCCTCTTCATCAAAATATGATATGGCAAAAGAAAGTGATTTGAAATTAAAATTGGATGGTCTATATTTCTAATCAATAGTTAATAGGCCATACTTAAAATAGATTTCATTTTCATTTTCATTGTCAAATTTCATGAAAGTTAGTAAGTGGTTTAAGGGGTGTGTCAAAGTTTGATGGCTTATGTTGGCTAACTAATAGCACAAATATGCCATACTTTGATAGGCACATCAATTAAAGCACTAATGACCATAGGAGAGAGATCATGATTTCATATGTGTTGAACTACATGATCTAGAGAGTGGATTTATTCTCTAAATTGTCATTTAACTCTTATATTTGCATTTCTTTTAGTTAGTTAGTTAATTCTTTAATTCTCTAGCTTAACTTTCACTCGATTTTGGTTTAATTTGATTGAATAGATTTTTAAAATCATCAATTCCCTACGGATCGACCCGTATTCACCACGTACTACAAGTGTACGCCGTGCGCTTGTGGTTATTTTTAATTTAAATCCGTTCGACGGTTTTCTAAACCGATAGAATTTGCATCGACAAACAGCTGTCGTCTTTATTACTAAAACTGATGGTTCCTTTAGACCTTGTGTCGATTGTAGGGAGCTAAACAAACTGACGAGAAAGAATCGATATCTTTTGCCTTACATCGACGACCTCTTCAATCAGTTCGTCAGAGCTAAAGTTTTCACTTAGCTTGATTTGGCTACTATATTCTATCAGTTGAGGGAAGAAGAGGATAACACACTGAAGACCGGAGTTATAACTCCTGATGGACGATTTAAATGGGTAGTCATGCTGACTTGACTAATGCTCCTGCATATTTCATGGATTTGACGAGTAGGGTTTTTAGGTGCTATTAAATAATGTTATGGTATTTGTGGATGATATCTTAATATTCTCTAGAAGTAAAAAAGAGAACATACGTCATTTGAAAGAGGTATTAGAAGTTTGAGAAGGAACAAGTTGAGAGAAAAATTATTGAAATGCCATTTTTGGAAAATGGAAGTCAGATTCCTTCGACATATTATGTAGACCCAAGAAAAGTAGAAGCGGTGAATGAGTGGAAGACGCGAAAGAATGCTTTGGAAGTTCATAGCTTCTTTGGATTGGCCGGCTTCTATAGGAAGTTTATCAAGGACTATGCAAAGATCTCGACTTCTTTAACTAAGCTTGCTAAGAAGAATCTAGTGTTCGTTTGGAAACCTAATTGTGAGATGGCATTTGTTTAGCCAAGCGCGCTTGTCTTAAACCTCCTCGATGGCACCAAGATTTTTACTGTCTACAACGATGCTTGCGGAACTAGTCTTGATGCAAGAAGGGAAGGTGGAAGCATATGCTAGCTGATAGCTCAAGGTACATTAGAAGAATTACCCAAGACAAGACCTTGAGTTAGCTGCAATCATATTTGCATTGAAATCTTGAGACACTATTTACTCGAAGAAAGATTAAGCTATTCATGAATCACAAGTCCCTTAAGTATTCATTTACATAAAAGGATCTAAATTTAAGGCAATAAAGTTGGATGAAATTTCTTTCATCGTATCATTTTGGGATTTTTTATACTCTAGGAAAGGGGAACATGGTTGCTGATGCATTAGGTAGAAAGCATACTGTGATGAACTGTTTGTTGTTGGAATGGAAGAGTTTGGAGTTTTCACTTATTTTGACTTCCGACCCGTGTTAGAATATACATAAGGTTTATTACCAGCAATTGAGGTCAGACCTACACTAATGGATAGATTGGACTTAGTCAAAGACAAAATCCAGTGTTAGTTGGGATATTAGGTCAGTTGGAATAAGGTGAATGGTCTAACCATTTGGATTGTTACTCCAAAGACTATAAATGATACCTAAGATAGGATGGTAGGTTGTGTGTACCTCATATTAAGGATTTAATTAAGGAAGTATTAGGAGAGTGTCATCACCCAAGAATGATCATTCATCCGGGCAGAGGCAAAATGTATCGAGATATGAAGAGGGATTTCTATTGGCCAGAAATGAAGAGGCATGCGGCAGAATTTGTGGCTAAGTGTTAGACATGTAATAGGATTAAAGCCAAACAGAAAAGCTGAGTGGATTATTACTCCCACTAAATATTCCACAGTGGAAATGAAAGAATATATATATAGCCTTTATTGATGGTTTTCCTCATAGTAGAAGGGGTAATGAGAGTATTTGGGTAGTTGTGGACCGAGTAACTAAGAGTGCATACTTCATTCCAGTAAAAAGCACAAGGACTGCAGTTTCATTATTGACATTATATTATATAGATGGTTCAACTACATGGAGTTCCAGTTAGTATAGTGAGTGATCGATACCTAACCTTCATGAGTGAGTTTTAGAGGAGTTTATAAGATTCTTTGGGAACGAAACTGAATTTGAGTATGACATATCACCCTCAAACAGATGGAAGGAAAGGTTTAATAGAGTATTGGAGGATATACTTTTTTTTTGAGAAAATAGTATTGGAGGATATACTTAGAGCATGTATAATTGATTTCAAAGGATCTTGGGAGGACCATCTATCTTTGGTAGAATTTGCGTATAATAATAGTTATAAGGCTAGCATTGGAATGAAATCATATGAGGCATTGTACGGAAGGCCATGTTAGTCATCCCCATGTCGGTGGGAGTCAACGGATAAGGTGATACTTGGACCGAAAATGATTTGAACAAGGTATAGTGAGTCATCAGTACCCACCCTTTATGAGTGACTTCCGGAGGAGTTTACAGGGTTCTTTGGGAACGAAACTGAATTTGAGTATGACATATCACCCTTAAACGGATGGACGCAAAAGGTGAGAGATTATTGAGGATATAATTAGAACATGTATAATTGATTTCAAAGTATCATAGGAGGAATATCTAACATTGGTAGCATTTGCATATAATAACAATTATCAGTCTAGTATTAGGATGACACCATATGAGACATTATACGGAAGGTCGTGTTGGTAGGAGTCAACAGATAAGGTAATCTTTGGACTAGAAATGATTTGAGTACTTCTAAGAAGGTGGAGTTGATGAGGAAGAGGATAAAGGACGAGTAGGATCATCAAAAGTCATATCCCAATAAGAGTAGGACTGAGTTGGAGTTTGCGGTCAAAGATTTGGTATTTGTGAAGGTTTCACTGTAGATGAGAGTAATAAGGTTTGGAAATTCGAGAAAACTAGCACCATTATTTGTTGGACCCTTCTAATATTGGAGCGAATAAGAAAAACTTGATGGTAGTCTAACTAGGGATGGAAAACGCTACTTTATTACTTTTATTGATGATTTCTCTGATTTTACTTATGTTTATCTCATGAAGAATAAAAATGATGCGTTAGATATGTTTAAATTATTTGTCACTGAAATTGAAAATCAATCTGATAAGAAAATTAGAAAATTTTGAAGTGATAGAGGAATAGAGTATGAATCTAACTTATTCATTGAATTTTATAAACAACATGGCATAATTCATGAGAGAACTACACCCTATTCGCTGGAAATGAACGGTAAAGCTAAAAGAAAAATAGGACTCTTACCGAATTAGTAGTAGTTGTTTTATTAAATTCGGGTGCAGCATCTCACTGGTGGGGAGGGGGAATTTTATTAACTGTTTGTTATGTCTTAAATAGAATTCCTAAGTCTAATAGCAAAATTTCACCTTTTGAGATTTTAAATATCATAAACCCTATTTGTCTTATTTTAAAACTTGGTGTTGCTTAGCGTATATTCGTATTCCTGACCCTAAAAGAATTAAATTTGTAAGTCGAGCATATGAATGTGTTTTTATCGGTTATTCCCTTAACATAAAGCATATAGATTTTTTGATTTGAATGCTCGAGCTATTATTGAGTCAAATGATGCTGATTTGTTTGAAAATAAATTTCCATTTAAACTTAGAAATAGTGGGGGCACTTCTACCACTAATAATCCAATAATAAAAAATAATGAACAAAATACAGAAAGTGTATCTGAACTTAGAAGAAGTAAAAGAGCTAGGATAGCTAAAGATTTTGGTCCAAAATATTATGCTTATGCACTAGAAGAGGACCCCGCTAATCTAAAAGAAGCTCTGTCTTCTTTGGATTCAGATCTCTGGCAAGAAGCTATAAATGATGAAGTGAAATATCTTGAATCTAATAAAACTTAGCATCTAGTTGATTTACCTCCAGGTTGTAAACGGGTACTCAAAAAGAAGTTGAAACCTTATGGTACAATTGATAAATATAAGGCTCATCTTGTCACCTGTTACAAAAATAACATTAATTCGAGTATTAATTTCTCTTCTTTACTATATGATCTATTAATTCACCAAATGGATGTAAAAACTGGTTTTCTGAATGGTCAATTAGAAGAAGAGATTTATATGGACCAACCCAAAGGTTTTATTATACTTGGTTAAGAGCATAAAGTTTTTAAATTAGATAATCTCTATATGGTCTTAAACTGGCATCGAAACAATGACATGAAAATTTTGACAATCTAATTATTTCACATGGTTTTAAAGTAAATGAAAGTGACAAGTAAATTTATTATAAATCCAAGAATAACATTTGCACTATCATATGCTTATATGTTGATGATTTACTTATCTTTGGTTCAAATATTCATATTGTAAATCATGTGAAGTCCTAGTATAGAGCATTAGCATGTTATTGAAAGGGTCATAAGATACCTTAAAAGAACTATAAACCTAGGATTACACTACCAAAAGTTTCTCACTGTCCTTGAAGGATACAGTGATATAGATTGGAATAATTTATTAGATGATTCCAAAGCTACTAGCAGATATATTTTAAGTACTACATGAGGAAATGTTTCTTGAAAATCTAAGAAACAAACTATCTTGGCTCAATCCACCATGGGGTCAGAAATGATAGCACTAGATAATGCTAGTGAAGAAGTAGATTACTTAAAAAATCTGCTAGCTGAGATCCCATTATGGGAAACACCGATACCAACTATGTTGTTCCATTGTGATAGTACCGCAGCTATTGAAAAAGTTGAGAACCGTTATTACAACATTAAAAGACGACAAATTCATTGTAAGCACGGTACTGTAAGAGAGTATATCTCTTCAGAATCTGTAAGAGTGGATCATGTATGCACTGATGAGAATTTGACAGATCCTTTAATGAAAGGACTGGATAGAGAGCAAGTCCTTTCTATATCTAAAAGAATGGGAATATTGCTCTTAGATTGTTGGGTCATGCATAATAGTAACCCAACCTAATGACTTTAGATCCCAAGAACTAGGTTCGATGGGTAATAACAAGTTGTAAATTGATATGAGTTGAACATGCTATTGTTATACACTTAGAAGCGTGTTTTCCTGAAGTGATTAGATTATGAGTTAATAGAAACTCTTAATGAGATCTATACTCTAAATGGAGTGGAGTACCTACCTTCAGGAGTACTCTAGATAGACTCACCTATGTGGATGTGGAAATGTGGTCGTTTCCTATGGAATTTTGGGCAAGATTCCTATAGCATTCACTAAACTTAGATAGACGTGCATGGCCATAAATGCACGAGCTTAGTTGATAGTACTTTAGAAAGGTTGTGTGTGGTTTGATGTAAGGAATATAGTTCAAGACTATGAGTCACTCTGGTAAACTGAATCTTACGCACTATGCAAAGGTTCAAATCGATAGATACCTTTTGTTTATGCACAATCCTATATTTACAGAAATTGCTTGGAATTTTTTTTAATAGTTCATGTGGGGGATTTGTTGGAACTTTAAGTGAGTCAATTAAAAAGTAAATAAAAATAGGTTAATGGTTATATATTTATGAGCCTTTATTATAATTGAGCAGTTGCATATGTATAACGTTGATATATATTTATGAGCCATTATTATAGTTAAGTCGTTGCAAATGCATAACGGTCATATATTTATGAGTCATTATTATACTTGAGCCGTTGCAAATGTATTATGGTGATATATATTCATGAGTCATTGCAAAAGTTAATGGTATTAAAAATTCATTTTAAATGATAATAAATTCAAATCCATTAACATTCCCTCACTTCAGTAAGGCATACAATTTCCATTCAGCCTATTTAAAGGATAGATATGCAAAAGAGAAAATGTGAATAACAAACAATTTTTCTTTCTTCTTCTTTGTCCTCTGCATTTTTCTCTCTTTAAGAAACATTACAAGCAATTAAATTAGAAAGTGCTATATTCAGAACAATTTTCTGTAGTGCAAATAGCAAATTAACCAAATTTCAGAGGTTGTTTTATCTTGGGGACGGAGCAATCGATAGATAGCTTTGCACTTTGAGGCTAATGTACAACATGAACAACCGCCACAAAATTAGGACATGTTCTTGCATAATGAGTGAAGCTTAAGTCATCTTTGATTTCAACAACTATTTTTGATACAGGCATATCCATTGGAGATAAAAGAAGAACGAAAGCAAGTAATTTGATAGAAACAGATAAAGCCAGCATTTATGTTAATTTTGATAGAGTATTTTTGTTGTATTATATAGAGAAAAGAATAAATGACTGGAGTTTACTTGTAGGCACAAACAAATGAAAAATATTATAAATGTCACCAAATGATCAAGGGACTGTGTGAACTCTAGTAACATAGATAAATACCATATTAATATATGAATACATACCTTATAAGATTCGTAGAAACCATCTTCATTTTGAACATGTTTCTAGCTAAGAAATTATATGTATACACATCACACTCTACTCCTCTAAGCATCATGAAATCATGCAACTCCACTACTTCATCTTTGCTGAAATTCTTTCCAAATGCAGTGATAAGCATGGCATATGTATTCAAACTTCCAAGTGTCATGGGAAGGAGAAGAGAAGTTGCTCAGTTGAATGTTTGCATCAACACCAAACATGCATGCACCAAAAAAATGGGCGATAGCAATGTAGTATCCATAACATATACAAGCACGATTGAGTGATGAAATCATAGCAACAACATTTGGCATATGTCTAAGAATTTTGATTTGTAATATTTTCTTTGGCAAACATGCTAGTTCATCTAATTGAAAATTCATAGTTGCAATCAAATTCTTTACATACCTATTTACGTGTTCATTTTTGTATAATGTTATAAAAAGGTTTGGGGTATTGCCATTTGAGTTATATAAACTTCTATTTATCGTAGTTGTGCCTTTAATGGCACTGACTCCTTTGCTGAATGACCTTGGAAGAAATGCTGCTGCAATAATCGATGAAAAAACAGAAGTAAAAAAGGTATGCACTTATCTATGCATCATGTTCTAAAGTACAAATTAGGGTATTCTTGATTTCAGTCAAAACATTTTTATTTTTTTCTCATAAAAAACCAATCGAGGCAAGGAATTTTGATGCTACCGAGCCTGTTGTTATTTTTATGTTTGAGCAAATAAGGTAGGTATTATAGTAAATACTATCATAATGTATACTTGTCATGTACTTCTATTAATTAATATTCTTTGTAAAAATTATAGTACTATAGGTGCTAGCCAATTTTTTATCCACGCCACTATCGTTAGGCTTAGATGGTGAGAAAGCTAGGTGGTCCATTGCATTCGGTCTAAATCTTGGGTCGTATAGGTAATTCTTTTCAGTTCGTATAATAAGTATATATATACTATATAACAATAAAACAGAATGTTTTCTCATCTTTTCTTATTGTTTCATTATATTTTTATTTAAGGCCTCAACAATTCCAAACTTTTCAATTGCTTCCCTTTATTCCTCATTATTTTTTTATTTATATTCTCCAAATCTTAGAAATTCCCATTCAACCACTCATTAATAACATTATATTTATTTTTTCTTATAAATAATGTTAAAATCATACCGACAATAGTTAAATCTCTAAAATGATATTTATAATATTAAAATTATATTTTACAACATTACCATTTATTACTTTATTTTATATATACTTGAAGATGATGTTTAAGAATTTATTCTATATGTTATTTGAATAGGAAGCTAGAAAATCTAGCTTTGATATGCATTATGATGATGGGTCACTGCCATTAGCATGTACTTTATACTAGTTATATACCATATTTGTGAAGGTTTTTGTACAAGTTCTCATTGTTGATGTTTAAACTTATCTACGGATACTTAAGCTTTTCCAAAGAAAAGAACAGTTGCAGCAAAGAATTGGTAATCATCATTTATATTATAACATTTAGTTAGTATTAGTTGTGTAAATTTGTCAATGAATATTTATGGATTTTATGTGAACTTGGTTATTTTGTCTAAAAACTATTGTATCGAAATTGTTATGGATATTGTATTTGATTATGTGAATAATGTGTTTCTCAATTGTTTGAATATGATGATTATGTGAGTGATTATTGGTTTCATACCAAAATCTATTACTTATTATTATATAATATATGTTGTGAATACAATGTAGCAAAAATTCAACAAGCTACTAACAGAGAAAAGTAATGTGTAAAAACTCTTGCAAAACAATCAATCATTTTTAGTAGCGTTTATTAAAATGAGTAGCATTTTTAGAATGCTACAAAATCCTTTTTTTTGTAGCATAGTGGAAAATGCTATAATAAGTTAATTTCTTGGTAGTGTTTAACGAATCGCATAATAAAGTTTTGGACTTTTAGTTGCACCTTCTATAGCGACGTTTATGAAAACGCTCCTAAAGGTTTTAGTAGCATTTTTTTGACGCTGCAAAATCCCTTTTCTGGTGTAGTGATTCTAAACTTAAGAGCTTTGGAAGGAGTTGCTTATTGTAAGAGTAATGTTGTGCTGAGAAAATACAAGAATTCCACTAGTTTTCAACTAGTTTCCAACCCCTTTTATGTTGTATGGCATGGGGTATTTGTAGGAGCTGATATGGATGATAGATGGTTGAGATTATGTAGTACAATAGTTAGGAAATGCTCTTGGTCATCGATCTGATCGCATGGCTGACGGGTGATAGATTTAAAGGTGGAGTGGAATATGTGGCTGAGAAGCATGTTAGCTATCTCTCCGTATCAGGCACATACTTTGCATTTAATGTGGTGGCATGCTATAGGAGTAGACATGCTACAGTAACTTAGTATAACTGGTCGTATTATTTGTCATTTACTTTAGCTTGCTAGGTGGTAAGGCGAATGGGAAGCGTAGCGGTCGATCCCTTGTTGTCAATGATTGCTAAGTAAAAATAAATAGTGCTAAGAACTGGGTCGCGAGAGGTGTGTCGAGCCATTCATGGGATAACAAGATGGTCTGCCTGGAATCAGTTGAAGGTGGGCTGTGATAAAGTCAAGCCAAAGATGGGTGCGATTGAGCTGGCCTAGTTCGATGAGTTGGCAGTGTTGTCTTGTGTTGGGCCAAGCCTGGCATAGGAATCCCGGTTGAACCATCAGTGACGTGCTTGCTGGATTTGCATAAATGGGACCAAGTTGGTCATGGGCCAGTTTGAATTGAGCCAGGCTGAGTGCTAGTTGACTTGGGTCTAGATCGGACCTTGATATGTTGACCAACTAATCACACTTGTGAGAAATTAGAGCAATCATTTATCCCCCAACCCCGTCTTTACGAATAAGGCGGGCTTGTCAAATCATAAAGATTATGCCGATCGGCTCTTTTGCTTTGCATTTAATATGTACCGTACGTGGCGATACGCCATTAGCCAAGACAGTTCACTTTTCCAGACATGGTAGGAGCATTCACATTTCCAACATGTGTGAAGTGATATTTGTACTGATGATACCTAGATGACTGAGATAGATCTGCATTTTGTCTCCTACGGTTATGATCGAAGGGGCATGTATTATAAATACCCTTCATCTTCTTCCCCTTCAAATTTTACTGAAGCTATAAAAATTTTATGCCATTAAAAAACTCAGATAACCTCAGTTGCTTTCAAAGCTTTCAAACTTTAAATCAGTAAGTTTCTTCCCCTTCATATTCTCTACACTTCTTCTTCGTGTTCCCAAGGGCTTTGGCCATGGGAAAAATATGAGCTTTTGCAATTTTCGGTTTTTTTACTACATTTTGACATGCTTGAATTTGCTTCCATTTTGTTTGATGCTAGGTTGTAATCTATGCTTTTCTGACCATCTTTTGGACGTCAATCGACCATCGCTTCCATGTCAGTGTTGGTCAATTGACGTTGATGAAATTTTCCAATAGCATGCAATATTTTTATAAACGTATTAGTGTTGGGCTATAGATTAGACCCAATTCGATAGCCATAGGCTTTAAGTAAAAAAGATAGAAGTAATAGGTATGGGCTGCATGGCCTACAACTTAGCCTTTTAGAGCTATTCAAGTCATTAAACATTCGCTATGGGGTTCCCGGTCAAGGCACGCCATAGGGGCAGTTGTACCATCTTTTGCTAGAGGATTTTCCTTCAGGCTTTGCTAGACTTAGCTGTAGGGCCATTATTCAACCAGGCCATTTGTATTTCAAATGGCAGTCTCTAGGTCCTTTTCGATTGGTGTTTCCAGCCTTAGATTTTACGAACATCTAGAGAGGATAGTAAATTTAGCTGGGATCCTAGCCAAGCATGGATGTAATGTCAGGATGATTTGATACTCTACTACCACCGATCGGCCTGACCACCCTTCACCGGGCTATTTCGCATGATCCCTCGGCTACATTAAGATCAGGGCCATGTTGCCCCTCCACCCCTACCTTTTCTTTATTCTAAACACCTACAATCTTGACCCCAGTTAGCTTACACCCAACAACTATCGGTTTCTATGCGAGCCCTATGTTGCTTGTGCCGAGCTTCATCTTCATAAGCCTATTGTTCAACTAGTCACATGGTCTTCTGCTTGTCGAAGGAGGCCGGCTATCCAATTGGGTAAGCATTTTTACCTCGAGCTATAACACCTTGATTTTCAAACCTCCAGTAAGTGTTCGTTTCCCTTCCTTTTCTTTCATCTCTTTCCTTCCTATGCTTAGTTTATCATTTGATAGAAACTTCAATTAAGCTTGGTGGTTTCATCGTAGGGATGCCGAGCGAATATGTCTAGCAATTGAAGACTTTCCCTACTAATATTCGGGATATGGAGATCCTAATAACTAATGCAAACCACTACCGAGTCGGGCTGATGAGGGGAGCTTAGACCATGGTTATGGAGC
Organism: Allium fistulosum; assembly: GCA_030737815.1. NCBI lineage: Eukaryota > Viridiplantae > Streptophyta > Magnoliopsida > Asparagales > Amaryllidaceae > Allium > Allium fistulosum. The sequence goes on from CM060903.1 coordinate 78,069,971, forward strand.
AAGCCCCCCCAACAAAGAAACCGGTATAGAAAGCGGCTAAGGAAAAATGTGACTACTCCAAGATAGAATTTCAGGACCCTATGGTCGGGCCGATCACTAACGCGGGAAGAGGATACGATAATGTTGTCATGGGTGAAGAGTCTAGAGAGTGGAAACAAGTTAACCTTGATGAGATAAGTGATGTAGTGGTAACGCCACAGTGGAAAGAATATGAACTACAACAGTTAGTTAACATGTCGGTCCCTCGGCGTGGGACGCCACCCATTGATTGGGATAGTGAGGTAAGCTCCAAGGAAAGTAGCGTAGAAGGAAGAGTTACAAGATCCGAGTGTCGATAGGGACTCAAATCCCTCTTTCAAGCTAAATACCGAGTATGACACTTTATATCCTAAATACGAAGTTGTACCTTTAGGCGAGCCTTATGCTAGGATATATTAAAAGGTGTATGGTTTTCTTTGTTTTTTCAGTGGCCACCAAGCTATCTTTTGATGATTTGACAAACTTGAACCATATGTTCACATTGCCACGTCTCTCAGTCCTAGCCCCGAGCGATCACTCTACCGCTCCATCGATAGTAAGAAGAGGAAAAGAGACAAGGTCGGCATGTCCTCGCTTCTTGAGGACACCCCTCCTTAGTCCAAGTTCCTTCGTATTTGTGACATGGAGGGGCTAGCTGCCAAGGATGATGCAGTGCCATTGGGGCAGGCAACTATGGATATCTCCCATGGTGCGGATACTAAAGATTTGGATCGCCTACTGATGGCTTTCCAACTCATGTCTATAGAGACCCGATCATACCCTCAACAGACTAAGACTGGTCGGAGCCGATACTTTTTGGAAGCCATGTTGAATGCATTGACCCGGGACACATTCACGGTAAGTCGCCAATTTTGAATTTTCTTATTACTTTGTTATTTTTTTGACACTGGTTGTTCATATCGGATACTGCTTCATTTCCATTTCGGACAAGGTTGAGAAACTCCAAAAATATTTAAAGGCTGAAGAAAGTGCCTAGATGATGGACATGACCGAGGCTTACATAGCAAAGGAGGTGGTGGAGGTGGCCAAGAAGGTGGCGAGGGAAGCGGCAGGGGCAAGGGAGAAAGAAATGAAGATGGCTGTGGATCTCAATGAGAATCTAGAGAAGGTTGAGAATAGGGCTGATGGTTTGCGGAATGAGCTAAGCCAGCATCTTTTGGATGTCAATCGTCTGTAGACATGGAGGCCACTAAAAAGATAGAGGAGGATAGATGGGTGAACCGACTGAGGAACTTGGTAAAGACCTTGCTCAGGGAAAACTACTACATCACAATCTATTAAGTGATGTTGGAACTGGGCCAGCCCACAGTGGAAGTTCAGAGTGAATTTCAAATTTTTATATCATACTGGATCTTCATTAGGCCTATTAAGTCTAATTTATTTAGAGCATTTCTAAATTTGATTTAGATAAAATTATTATTTTATTTAAATTTGTAAAATAATATAGTATTATTTAATTTATGTTATATATATACATATATATATGTGTATGTGTGTGTGCATGTGTAACATATCAATACATGCAAGGTATAACATGTCTTATATAGATGCTGATCTTTACATCGCAACGGGCATGTTAGCACATCCGAAATACAAATATATTGTCTAAATGTATGTTTATATACTATTATTTACACATATATATAATATTACAAATATACATATATATATATATACACACAAACTATAGAACTTTTATAAATATAAAGGTGTATAAATATATTTTTTATTTATAAACAGAATTGTGAAATATATTATCATTTATATATAATTATAATTATGTGAATATATTTAAATCAATTATAAATATATTAAATAAAATATTTTTTTTAAAACCGAAAATTATATATACATATGTACATAATTTTTTTAATATATATATTATATTAATTACTTATTTATAAATGTATAATAATATATTATAAATATAGATTGATATTTACAAAAATAGATTAAATATTTTTTATTAAAATGGTATTTATTTAGTCTTTTTCATAGCTCAAAAAAGATTTTTTTTAATTTCAAATATTATTTTATTAATTTCCATGCAGATTTATATTAAAATATTAATATAATATAATTTCAAAACATAATTTTGAAATTTAAATTTCCAATCAAATTCTAATTGATATTTTGTACTTTTAATATTTATTTCATAATTTTATGGTTTAAAAATAATTTTAAAACTAATTATTTAATTTTAGACTTTTATTTAAAATATTTTAAATTATAAAAAATTATTTTTTATTTTTTGCTGAGCCTGTATTTTGTGGTGATATAATGTTATAAAATATAAAAGATGATTTTTATATAGTGTATATATATATTGATTTATTTAATTTATGTAATTAAATGATTTAAATAATATATATATATAATATTTATTATTACCATCGAGTATAATATATCTATAATATATATATATATAAATTTATCTAACCATATTTATATAAAGTATATTGAAGTAATTAAATTATAAAGTATATATATGCATATTTATAATATATATATATTATTAAATTAAGTAAATAAAGAAAATTTATTTTATTTCCGAGCCAACCATTATAAGTATATGCATGACAATTTTTTTATATATAAGTACATACACACATACAACCAAACCAATGTGACAATATAGTTGTATATCAGAATCTTCAACTAAGTAACAATATATATATATACGATAAAACATTATATCTAAGCATTAGTGATCATATTTTAGTTAGATATGTATCTTACTCCCAATGCCTTGAAGTACACCTTGAAATGATGAAGAATGCTGCTTGAAATGATTTTCGATCCACTAGAGTGCTAGTTCTTGAACCGTTGACCACCAACTATCGAATAACAGTTGAATTGATTTGAGCTTAGAAAATTAGAAAGATGGGAAATGGAGTGCAGCTAACAATGTATGGGGATGGAGGCTCCAAAGATCAATATTAAATGAAGTTAGAGATGCTTAAATAGAGGAAGAAAAGAGGAGAATTTGGGATCTCATCTTTTACTCAGTCTTCTTCCATCTCAGCCATCCAAGCTCAAGCCACTCACTCCCATATTTGAGCCTCCTATAGCCCCATGATGCAGCCGAATCAGCTAGCTCTTTTCTTGGACTTTAAACTCTTTTATGGGCTGAAAAAATATTTTGCAATTAAATCTCATTTAATGCTTATCGATATCCTATATCAATTAATATATTCATAATTATTATAAATACCAGTATAGCAGCACACAAAATGCATGCTTGCATAACCATAATATATATTTATAACAGTTGTTACAATTTTAAAAGAATGTTTCAAAGTCTTACATGGAAATATTCTTTGAAAAATAGTTCTTGAGAGTTTGATCATGACTTAGAAATCCTAACATATCACCAAACATATGCCATCAAAACCATTAATAAAAAGGAAAAATGCCATACTAAATCTTTAGAGCTTCAATTATAAAAATTAATTACGCTTGTTTATTCTAAAAAATGGGAAGACAATAGCAACAGTATTAACCTTTTGTCATTCAACTTCATAGTGGACAAATTGACACATGCATGCTCATCACTGAACTATGTAGCCAAATTCCAACACGTTGAAAGACAAAACCATAAACAACAGAAATTTTGAGATACTGAATAAAAAATTAAATATACTTCACATACAAAATCTCCATCCATTTGAACACTTCCATCTCAACTTAATTAGACAATTCTTGTTAATAGAACAACCGTATAATATAGTTGAAATATTACTATATTCAGTGGCATTGCTAGCATATGATTCCAGATAGGGAAACATATTTTTCGTACAAAGTAACATACTCGAGCAGTGAAAAAAGCATTAGAAAATATACTTAGATATGTATCTCAATTGCATAAGACAATGATAAAAGGAAGTTCGAGTTGCAAATAGATAACTGATTGTGGAATGAAAATATAATTAAATTTAGCCTGTAAACAACATTAACTCATTATAGATATGGCAAGTTTCTATTTTCAGATAGGGCTAAATTGAAAAACTATGTTAAGAAGGATTACAAATTTCAAATAGGGCATTGGTCGCAGTTGGTTTTCATTTCCCTCTGCCCCCAATTATATTTGTTAGTAAATTTATTGACAAACTACAACACCCTAAGATTCTCCGAAAATAAATAAGAAAATATAATTAAAAATAAGAATTAATCTAAAAGGATAATTTTCATAAACGTCTGAATTTGACTACGGGACTTGCACCATTGTGTCCGTAGTAATTTTTTAGACAACTTTCATATCTAACTTGTTGAAATCCGAACTAAAACAAAAAAGTTATAAAGGATTGAATAAATAAGAAATTGAAAAGAAAATTAGAAAAAAGGAAAAAAAAAGAAATCAACTAGGGCTAGGTCAACCTAGATGGACCCAGGTCGATCGTGGGTGGTCGACCTTGCCCAAGGCGGTTGACCCAACCCATGGTCGTTCATAGCGTCACGACGACCTAGAGATAATTCGTTTGGTCGTACGAGATTGTTGCGTGCTGGCCACGGTTTCAGGGATGAACGAGATGATTTTGGGTTGGGTTGACAGTAGTGAGTTAAGTTGTTCTCCTACAAATTGATAACTAGGGTTAACCTGAAACCTAATTCTCTCCATTACAACGAATCTCTGCCAAAATGAAACCCTACACCATAATTTTCCAAATCAATTTCTAAACCCCAATTCTATTATATATCTCAATCTAAATTAAATAAAAAGAAGATCTAGCAATTGGAGGAGAGACCTAAGTGGATTTAAGGGAGAAAGCTTGTAGCGTTTGAGGAAAACCTAAAAGCTTAGGACAGAGGTGAATGGGTACAGATTTAAAAAGTTAATTAGATTAATTGAATTTAATTTCAAACCTATGTTGATTTGACTATTAATTATGCCATTAATTCTTTAATATATTAAATTGGAAATCTGGAATAATGGATTTTTTTTATCTAATTGCAATTGACATATGTAAGTTGTAAAACCATAAATCATAAGCTAAAACTGGATTTGACACCTATAAATTACTAATTGAAATAATGTAAATTTTGCAACGACTGTAATAAAAATAGGACAACAAATTAGCCCTATTAAAATAAGAATTAAATGGACTACGTCTGATAATTGAATGGATTACGTCTGATAACTGAAATGGATTATGTCTGATAATTGAATGAAATAAATTAATTTACTTAAAACAAGTAAATTGAAAGATATTTGGATTAATTTTGAGCATAAAATGAAATAATTAACTTACTTAAAACAAGTAAATCGAAAGTGTCTGGATTATAGGAAATCGACCTAAGACTAGCGTAGCTCGACTGTCGTAAGTCACTTTAGACTTAGTAGACTGTTTGAGGCTTGAGCCAATAGGGGTATGAGCCTTATTGCTCTCTAAATTGCTTGATTGGCAGTAACACATTTAGGTGTTCTTATTTGACGGACTTAGTTCGCGTTTCCGTATCATAGAGTAGGATGCGGAGTGTCGTTAAGATGTGCAACTTATGTTGAGAAAGGTGCGCATAAGTGTTGGGACTGAATTACTGGTCGTTAGTTGAGCCTGTTGGGATTGGATTTTCGATCGCTTGTCGAGGTGAGGGATCGGATAATGGATCATGGACATTCCTGTGGGTACATATAGGCATAGACGTTGAAAGCTAGGTGGTGCCCAATACCAGGTGAAGTTAAGCGCAGTGACTTTTTGGGGTGCATAAGAGGTATTTTGCTACTAGGATCGAGAGGTCGGACATGGGTGCATACAACGAGTCACTATGTGAGTTTACATGCATGTTCTTCCTCTCTAGGCCTAGTGTGAGTTAAAGTGGGGCAGTAGTTTCCTCAAAACTAGACGACCGTTCGATGAGATGCGGTATATCATTATTCCCCCGATGTTATACTGATGACTGTTAGACTGATGACTGTTAGGTTGATGACCTTAGGATTGTGACCTTAAGTGCATAGAAACTGTACTCACACCCTATATCACCTAGAGTAGACTTGAAGTCGGTTGTATTTAATTTTCTTATTAGTCTTGTTCTCATTCACTAGATTTTATGTCTGACCTATTATATTTTCCCCCCAGCACAGGTGGACAGAGTAGCTGTTTACATGTCCATTGTCACCTTCGGATTATCATACTTGGAGTCTAACTCTGTTTAATCCTTTATCATGTATTTCCCATTAGTACATTTGCTCTTTTTGTATTTTTCTTACAAGGGGTTATTTTTATGATACTCTGATATTTGATATGTACTGATGGTTTTTTGAGACTACGATATTATGATAATATGAGACTGGATATTTTGATGCTTTTGAGATTTTTATTACTGTTATTATGAGATTATTCATATATCTGATATTATGTTTTCGCTGTGATGACATTTGGAATAGATAGATTATTTCTTCATTGATATCTTAGTCTCTACGATACTATTTATTCCTTAAATCGATGATCCATGTTTCTTCATATGCCAGTGTTTGGCATGTCAAGGGATGCGGGTTGTCACGTGTAGTATTAGAGCCTAGGTTCAATATTCCTAGGGATAGGAGTCTATTTGACCCAAATGGATATATATATATATATGTGTGTGTGTGTGTGTGTGTGTGTGTGTGTGTGACTTTAAAAGGAGTAATGATTTTTGAAATTGTTTTCAAAATGGGTTTCCAAAGTATAACTATATATATAATTATTTTTGGAAAATGTAGTGAAGAATCCCTCAAATTCGTCCCTATGCTTATTTCAATTCCTTCCTTTGTTCTCCTTTATCATAAATCTTATTTGAGCTAGCTGTGGAAGTATTTGATTTAATCTTTAATATTCATAGATAGAGATGGCTGATCCAACATGATCGGGCTCTACAGACATCCTTGATACTTCGGGCACGAAAATGCCCATTTGGTTCCGCTGTTATTATAGGTTAGGGGACTAGTTGAGCATCCGACTAGAGAACCTATGGAGGAGGCAGTTGGTGGGCTCCCTATCCACCCACCTGTCTCTCATGACTTTGTTAAGCTATGCAAGGTCTTTTCCAACTTAGGTGGCAAGCCATTCTTAGGCACAAAGACTTTTGTTGATGCTAGAGCTTGGATCCACATCTATGAGTGGATATTTGGACTTATGGGTTTGGAAAATGAGGTTAGGAGGTAGCTTGCTACCTAGTAGTTAGAGGGAGAGGCTCTTAGTTGGTGGGAGGTTGTTGAGGCTAAGACTGGTGGTGGTATTGTGACTTGAGGAAAGTTTAGGCGAATATTTGAGATGAATTTCTAGTCGCAGGCTGAGGAGGGAGTTATGTTAGAGAAGTTTATAAATCTGAAGCAGGGTGATTTTTCAGTTAAAGAATATGTTAATCAGTTTAATGATCTTGCGAGGTTTGGAATGGAGTTGATCAATACCCTGCATAAGAAGGCGCTCAAGTTTGCTAAGGGTTTGAATCAGCCACAACAGGGCTTAGAAGTGAGTCATATTCCTATGGGAGCTACTTATGATGGTATGGTTGAGATGGCATTACTTACTACTATTCCTAAGAAGGTGGAAGAGACTCCAAAGGCTGAAGTGAAGAATTTTCAAAAAGGGAAGAAGAAGGGTGGACCTACACCTAAAAGGAAAATTCAGAAGAAGGAGTTGAAGTGCCATAGGCATGGGAAGACAGGGCATCCTGTTAAGGAGTGTTTGCTACCGAAGCCGAAGTGCTTCAGTTGTGATTAGGTTGGGCATATTAAAAGGAATTGTCCAATACCACCTAGAGTTGCTTCTCTGGTTTCTACTCAGGTGGTGCATGCATATGCTGTGGAGGCTGTTCCCACTTCCTATGTTCAACCAGCACTGGATAAGGGGAAGAAGATGGTAATTGAAGATGTATTATCTCTATCTGGTCTTTTTGTTCATACTTTATTTGATACTGGGGCATCTCAATCTTTTATCTCTAGTACACTTGTTGATGACTTGTACTCAGACACTATTAAAGTGACGGACCCAATAGTCATGTCAAATCCCATAGGGGTATCAACTTTTTTGTCTATGATATGTCGGGATTTGAGCTTGATGATTCTAGGGGTTGAGTTTGAGTGTGATGCCTATGTACTGGGGTTCTCTGGGTTTGGATTGATATCGGCATGGATTGGATGTCCATTCATGGGGATATACTGGACTATGATAGGAAGACTATTAGACTGGGAAATTGTAGTGGGCGCAGCTTAGGTGTTTTCTATGATCCGTAAGGATCGATTATGTTGAGATGCCTTTGTTCCTTAGACCTACCATATGATAAGCTTGTTTCTATCCCAATAGTTAGGGATTTTGCAGATGTATTTTCTATGGTTACCGGTCCCCTGCCCTAGAGAGAGATCGAGTTTAGGATATATCTTATAGAGCATGCTCGACTAATTGCTTTGCCTTTAAGGCACATGCCTCAGACGGAACGACGCAAGTTGAGTAAGCAAGTGAATGAGCTATTGGAGAAGGGTTTCATAAGGAGGAGTATTTCCGAGTGGGGAGCGCCAATCGTCTTTTCCACCAAGGCGAATGGTTTCCTTGGAGTCTGCATCGATTACCGTGAGCTGAATAAGATGACAAAGAAGAATCAATATCCTTTGCCCTGTATAGATGATCTCTTCGATCAGTTGGTTGGAGCGAGAGTATTTTCCCAACTCGACTTAGCCATGGGTTTCCATCAGTTGAGTGAGGCTGAGGATAGTATTCATAAGGCTACATTTAGGACTCCTAATGAGTTATATGAGTGGTTAGTCATGCTTTTAGGACTAACCAATGCTCCCGCTTATTTTGTTGATTTGATGAGCCAAGTGTTTAGGGAGTTGCTGAATAAGTTTGTGGTGGTATTTGTGGATTATATTTTGTATACTCGAGGAGTAGGGAGGAGCATGCTTTGCATTTGGAGGAGGTACTTAGGACCCTTCGAGCATATAAGCTTAAAGCTAAGTTTTCTAAGTGCCACTTTTGGAGAGATGAGGTTCGTTTTTAGGGCACATTGTTTCAGAGAGTGGTTTGGCTGTGGATCCTAGTAAGGTGGCAGCAATGTAGGATTAGCATGTCCCGAAGAATGCCACAGAATTGAGGAGCTTTCTTTGTCTCGTGGGTTATTATAGTAAGTTCATTAAGGACTACGGTAGGATATCTGCCCCATTGACTCACCTCACCAAGAAGAATCTAGCTTTTGAATGGGATGCTAAGTGTGAGGGTGCTTCCGTTAGATTGAAGGAGGCTTTGACCAGTGCACCCGTATTAGTGTTACCTGATGGGAGTAAACCATTTACGGTTTATACTGATGCTTATGGAATGGGACTAGGATTAGTGTTGATGTAGGAAGGTAGAGTGGTATGCTATGCTAGTAGGCAGTGAAGACTCATGAGAGGAACTGGCCGACACATGATCTTGAGTTGGCAGCTATAGTCTTTCCTCTTAAGTCTTGGAGATGTTATCTTTTGGGTGAGAGAATTAAGATTTACACAGATCACAAGTCTTTAAGGTACTTATGCTCCCAAAAGGACTTGAATTTGAGGCAGCAAAGATGGATGGAGTTCTTAGCCTCATATGACTTTGAGATTTCTTATGCCTTAGGCAACGGGAATGTTGTGGCGGATGCGTTGAGTAGACAAAGAGCTCCAGTGAGTCCTTTATTTTTGGAGTGGAGACATTTGGAATATATTTCCATCTTTGACTTTAGGCCACCTAATATTACCCCTAGATTATTAGTAGTCCTAGATGTTCAGCCGACCTTGATGGAGCAGATTGGGGCTAGCCAGAGAGAGGACGGTGAGCAGGCAGACCTTTTGGATAGATTAGCACTACAAGAAAATCTACTTTTAGTTGCAAATATTGGTAGCATTTGTAAGCTAAATGCTGCCATAGGCTTGGAGGAAGCACTAGGGTAAAATTTTGCAGACCCCGCCTAAAATTTTCATGAAAATTTCTCTAGCTACCGTTTAATATTCATTTCTTTTACTTCCACTTCACAACGCTCTCAGAAAACCATAAATCACCATCTCCTTAGTCCACCTCTACAAACCACTTCGTCGATCTACTCCTTATCAAATCGTCATCAATCTCTAATGCACTAAAAACCCTAAATCGTTGATTTACCCAGGCACCCAAAAACTTCACTGTAATCAGTCGTTGTCGATCTACTTGGCTATAATAGACCGACTCACCAGCATCGACAAGCGTCATCTCCTTCTTAGTCACAAAACCTAAATCGTCATCTCACTAACGTCGACAAGCTTCTCAATAGACCGACTCAGCCTAGGTATTAACTTTAACTTTATTTCTTCCTATTCTTCCTATTCTCAGTAGGTCTACTAACCGTGATGATTCAGATGATGAACCGGTAAAGGCTATATGTGAATATACATTATTTGTATTTTTCTAAAGGAGCCTATTTCTGGAAAAAATATGTGCGTGTGCAAAAGCTAGCAATATGACCAATCCTCTCACAAATCTGACATCTGGGTCTATTGTTTCCACTGTTGTTGAACCATCTTCCACCCCTTCCTCGTGATCTAGAGGACTGACCACCTCTCTGATTGTTATACTGTTGACTTCTGTTACCATAGGCCTTTTCTTGACTTTTGGTTTTGTTGTTTGAGATGAAATTCAGAGACATGTCTGATATAGATGACTTCTTGAGATCCAATCTACCCTCATGAGCTAGTAGGGTAGAGTGAACATATTGAATTGTGGGTAGATTTTCCTTTGATGATATAACAGCTACCACTGATTCATATTCATCATCTAACCCTCCAAGAATTGATAGAATATGTTCAGTGTCACTCACCTTGTGCCCTGCAGAAGATAAGTGATCACACAAGGTTTTAACCTTTACAAGATAATCTCTCATTGACTGATTTTCCTTTTTAAAATTTTGCAATTGTCTTTTGTAGTACATAATCTTGGCTGCTGACTGAGTACTAAAGATCTATTCTATTATGGACCAGATCTCATGAGATGAATTGCATCCAATTAGCTGAGGAAGTAGATTAGCACTTATTGATGATATTAGCCATGAACTGACTAGACTGTCTTGTCATTGATGCATTATGAATTCTTGATTACTGCCAAGCTTTCCATCCTTGTCTGTAGTGTACTTTGGTGGTATGATTATGGTACCTTGGATATATTGCTCCAGACCATATGCTTTGATTGCTATTTCGACTTGAAACTTCCAAAGCAAGAAATTGGTCTCATCGAGTTGAATAGACAACAGTTGACTTTGAGGTTTGACAATCTCTTTCAGGAGTTCTTCAGTTGGATTGAATCTGGCATTAGTGTTGGTGCTGAAGGAGGCAGAGACATCTTGATCTCCTCCATCCATTGATTCAGAAATCAAGAAGAGTGATTAAAAATTTTTTACTGAGAGATAAAAGAAGACTGGGCAGCCAGGAAAATTCTTGAATTCCTAGGCGAGGCACAGCAAAAGCTTTGATCAGTAATCTTGATTCAGGTAGGTAAACGAAGAACTGAGATGATGAGAAATATTGTATTTCTCAGATGATTCTGAATGAAACACGATTCAATCTTGATATGATGATATTATATCTGATCTTGATTGAAAATAGGAAAAGAATAGAAAAAGATGACGAGAATCTATTTGATTCTTAGATGATTCAAAAATATGCAGCCTGATCTTGATATGATGATTTTAGATCTGATCTTGATCAATGGCATGGCATTTTTTTTGCTGTTAGGCATGAAATGCTCTGATACCATATAAAGATTTGAAGAGAAAAATATAAACTGTTTTATTTCTTATATTTTTGTATATAGAGAAATAATTATTTGATACAGGCTTGCACTCTCTATTTATACATATTTTGGTGAAATGGTTAATGGGCCAAGTAGATAAATCACAGCCTGGCTTGTTCCATAGCAAGTAGTCCATAGTAGAAATCAGGCTATCTGTATTGATTCATTTTATTATATAAACTAGCTAATGTATACATTCATCTTGCAATTAATAAACAAACAAAATTGATATATTGGTATCAACTAAGATGGGCTTTAGTGAGATTCAAAGAGCAAAATCTTTCTGACAATTCAACATGTAGTTATACATCCATCTATGCAATATGATATTTACATTTTAAAGGGATTTTAAACATGTGGGCTATAACTATCTAAAAGTATAAACATTGAATTATTGTAGATTATGTCCAGTGTAAATAGCATGTATCAACAACAATAATTTATATAACGCCAAGCTAGGTCGAAGTTTTTTATTATCAGCAAGTGGGAAATATATAAATTAAAAAAAATGCAAAAACACATAAAATTGGATTTAAGTGTAGTGTATCATAAATCAACAACCAAAAAAGTGTTATAAGATAATATTTTCGAACAACCATGGAAGATTATAAAGAGCTCTTTGACCATGACTTAACAAACAGAAACTGAGCTACGTATCTTTATCTGTATATATTGCTTATATCTCACATTAACCTATAAAAATGAAACTTAAGCAATTTTCAACATAAACAACATAAGAAGAGGATTGTAACATAAACTATTTTACAAACATAAATATTACAAAAACCATGGAAAATAATTACAAAAGGTGAGCTTTTGTCACCATGCCAGCTCTTTCGTTTGGATTTAGGAAAATAGTAGATTATGCTATATAACTACATCATATTTGATAGTATGATACTCTGCAATAGTTCTTTTGCTTTTTCATACAAAGTTAGCAATGTTTATGATGGTAACAAAAATTATGTAATATTTTCAGCCGATAAGTTAAAAAAATGTAAGAAACAACGTATATCTCTGTTGTATTTGTAACAGCTCAAAGCAATAGGGTTAGATAAAGATAATTGGGCCTATAATTTTGTTTAGCCCATTACTTATACAAGTCTCTATATAAACATCTATAAGAGAAAGTGTAACAGCAACTTTGCAATATAATTCATTTTCTTCATTTCTTAATTTATCATTCACTCAAAATCATCTCCAAATTCATATCAAGAAATCTCATTAATTCAAACATGGTATCAGAGCCAATCAAAGCCTAACGGCAACACTACAATATCAACACCATCAGAAAATTCAATTCCAGAAGTTTCAGAATCTCATCAGAAACATACTCATCACTTGAGATCAAAAGAATTCAAAAGTTTCAGTTCAAGAAGGCAGAAAGTGTCGTGCCTAAGTATCACAGTGATACTGGCTGCATTACTCCTCCATAAAAGCAAAAAATTTGAATTCTTTGCAAGAAAACAAGAAAAATCATCATTAAACTCACCAAAACACCAAGGAATCGCACCATACCAGAAAAACCCATCATTGAAACCAATCATCTGGGTTAGTGGTTGTACTTACCTGGTTTCTTGAAGATTTTCAGACAACTTCTTGTTTTACCTCTTCACTGTCTCCCCACAGTAGTAGTTCTTGAATCAAGACTGCACTTCCATATTTGTCACCAATTCACAGTTATTTGATCTTGCATCATGGCCAACAGCTCAGCAACATCAGCAACATCTGAGTTTAATCAAACTACAACAGAGAGCCTCATCAAAACCATCGTCAGCCCATAGAGTCAATTAGTTACAGCTCATCTAGAAGAATATAATTATCTTCTTTGGAAGATCCAGGTTGAAACTGCTGTCAGAGGGTATGGGCTTGAAGATTTCCTCAATGGCACCATTATAATCCCACCAAGAGTCATCACTGGTTCAGAAAACACAACAGTTAGCAATCCAGAATTCATAAAGTATCAGAGACAAGATAGTCTGATTTGTTCTTGGCTACTCTTATCAATAAGTATAAAACTGTTACCACAAGTGATTGGCAGTAAAACTGCAAATGGTGTTTGGTCAACAGTTGAAAGGATTTTCAACTCACAATCTGCAGCTAAAGTAATGCATCACAAAAGACAACTTCACAGCATTAGAAAAGAAAATCACACAATGGGGGAATATCTTGCAAAAATCAAGACTACATGTGATCTTCTTGAAGCAGCAGGACATAAAGTACCAGCATCAGAACAAGTACTAATCATACTAAGTGGTCTGAGTGACGGTTATGAATCTGTTATGGCTATCATATCATCTCAAAGAACAACACCAACTCTAGAGAATGTTCATGCTATACTTCTAGCCCATGAAGGAAGGCTAGAATTCAAGAAACCTCCAGACTCTGACATGACAGTCAATTATGCAGCAAGCTACAAAGGAAAGAATCAGTATAGTAACAATAATAGAGGAAATACACCTGTTAGAGGCAGAGGAAGAGGAAGGTTTAAAAACAACAACAACATATCAAAATGCCAGATATGTGAGAAAATTGGTCACACAGCTCCAAAGTGTTACTTCAGACTCAATATGAATTATACTCCAGGTCAGAACTCAAATACTCAAAGAAATGGGAACTACAGTGCAAACATGGCACAAATACAATAAGATACTGGTAATCACACAAACAGCAACAGAACAAGCAGTCAAACTGACATCAACAAACAAGATCAAGGACTTGATGAAAGCTGGTACCCAGACTCTGGTGCAACTAATCACATCACCAACAATTTGGACAACCTAAATCTAGGAAACAAGGAGTACAAAGGTAATAAAACCATACACATGGGAAATGGTGAGGCAGTAAAGATCACACACACTGGTATTGCTTGCATCAAAGGTGAAAGAAAACTATATCTCAATAATTTACTGTTGGTACCACAAATAAAGTACAACCTTTTAAGTGTATCACAATTTGCAAGTGATAACAATGTATACTTTGAATTTTATCCTAGACACTGTATAGTTAGAGACATTCTAACAAAAGAAATTTTACTGCAGGGTGAAGCTGTGAAAGGCCTATATAGATTTACTCTTGCTGAGTCAAGAAAATCAAATGCAGATAAATGTGTTGAAAATTGTAATTTTTCTGAACTTGCTCAGAGTAAAAAGGAACTGAGCAATTTTGATATCTGGCACTATAAACTTGGTCATCCTAGTGTCAATATTGTAAAAAAAGTGTTATCTGAAAACAAAATTTCTTTTGATGATATTACACTTCCTTATATTTTTACATACTGTCAAATGGGTAAAAGTCACAAGTTGTCATTTACAGATTCTGTAACTATACATGATAAACCATTACTACTGATTGCCACTGACCTCTGGGGTCCTGCCCCAATTAGCTCAGACTACGTATATAAGTATTATATATCCTTCGTAGATGCACACTCTAGATACACTTGGGTATACTTTCAAAAGAACAAAGCTGAAGCACATCAAACTACAATACACTTTATCACACAAGTGGAAAAACAAACCAACCATCAAGTTAAAATTATACAAACTGATGGTGGTAGAGAGTTTAAGACTCTTAACAAATACTTCAGTGAAAAAGGAATTGTTCATAGAACAACATGTCCTTATACTTCTGAACAAAATGGTCTAGTAGAGAGGAAAAGACATATAGTTGAGACTGGCCAAACATTACTTGGTCAAGCAAATTTACCTTTAAAGTTTTGGCCAAAATCCTTTAGTACTGCTGTATACTTGATAAATAGGATGCCAACCAAAGTTCTAGAGGATAAAAGTCCAATAGAAAGGCTATTCAAAATAAGACCTGATTATCAAAACTTAAAGGCATTTGGTTGTCTATGTTTCCCCTACACCAGACCATACAATGCACACAAACTAAATTTCAGATCAACACCATGCACTTTTCTTGGATATGCATCAAACCAAAAAGGTTATAAATGTATTGATAGCAGTGGTAGAATATTTGTAAGCAGACATGTAGTTTTTAATGAGCATGTCTTTCCCTACTCTAACATCAACATCAAGACTACAGGAAAAGTATACAATTCGAATGTATCAATTCCTCACATACCTTTGTATCCATCAGAATGGACACAGATGATGACTGAAGATAGCTCAGTGAACTATGCACCACAACACATAGTGTTTGTTCAACCAGGTCAGGCAGAGTCATCTGAAGTACCTAAAAGCACACCAAAGTCAACACAAAATGTGAGTGAATCTGAAACAACTCCAGAGCATAATGAAACAGAATACAATTCAGATCAAGGCATTGGATCATCACACAGTGAAGATCAAGTGACAACCAGACATCATATGACCACCAGATCAAAGAGTGGCATATACAAACCAAAAATATATGCATCCATCATATCAGAAGAACCAAAAACACATGAACAAGCATTCAAAGACAAAAACTGGAAGTCTGCAATGGATGATGAATATAATGCACTTATCAAAAACAAGACATGGAATCTGGTTACACTGCCTAAAGATAAAAATATTGTGGGATGCAGATGGACATACAAGCTAAAGAAAAATCCAGATGGTACCATTGCCAGACATAAAGCAAGGCTGGTAGCAAAGGGATATACACAGGAACATGGCTTCAATTTCAACGAAACATTCTCACCAGTGGTAAAACCAACAACCATCAGAATCATTCTCACTATTGCTTTGTACAGGGACTGGAAGATCAGACAACTAGACGTAAATAATGCTTTTCTCAATGGAGAGTTAAAAGAGGAAGTGTACATGCAACAACCACCAGGATATCAACACGATGGAAAACTTTTGTGCAGACTAAACAAGGCCATATATGGTCTCAAACAAGCACCAAGAGTGTGGTTTGAGAAGTTGAAAACTACTTTGTATAACATGGGTTTTCAATTCACAAAATCAGATAACTCACTGTTCATAAAAATTGATGATACTGTTACAATTTATATACTTATCTATGTTGATGATTTAATTATCAAAGGAAACAGTGAGACAGAAATCAACAAAATTATTCAGCACCTTGACAAGGAGTTCTCAATTAAAGACCTTGAGAATGCTAACTACTTCCTGGGCATAGAAGTTAAAAGGAAATCAGCCACAGAAATCACACTGTGTCAAACCAAATATATCAAGGAATTGTTAAACAGATCAAAGATGTCAAATGCTAATCCTCAACCAACCCCAATGATAAGTAGCCAACACTTATCCAAAAACAGGGGAGAAGCCATACCTAATGACAAACAATATAGAAGTCTAGTTGGGGCATTACAATATGTCACCATAACTAGACCAGATGTTTCGTATAGTGTTAACAAGGTTTGTCAATTCATGCAGGAACCACTGGATCAACATTGGAAAGCAGTCAAAAGAATACTACGATATCTAAAAGGAACAGCAAGCCATGGAATTCTATTAAAGAAAAGCAAGCACCTCAGTATAACTGGTTATGCAGACGCTGATTGGGCTACAGATCCCGATGATAGAAAATATTCCACAGGCTACTGCATCTATATAGGTGATAATCCCGTGTCATGGTGCTCAAAGAAACAGAACACAATATCTAGGTCCAGCATAGAGGCGGAATACCGAAGCGTGGCTAGCGCAACAGCAGAAGTCATGTGGATACAATCACTTATGCATGAATTACAAATAGATACAAACAGCAAATCAACAATATGGCACGACAATTTAAGCACAGTCTACTTATTAGCAAATCCAGTACTTCACTCAAAAACAAAGCATATAGAAATCGATCTCTACTTTGTAATATAGCAAACCTTAAAAGGGAAGCTGGAGATTAATCACATACCGGCTACTTACCAGGTTGCAGATATTTTAACAAATCCACTTACAGCGAGAAACTTCGTTCGATTTCGAAAGGAGATGAAAGTTGAACAAAATCTCATCAAATCTGAGGATGATTCAAGTAACCGACTCAGCAATAAGACAGACTGATGTTCCTCATGTCTCATCAACAGCCATGAATCTCTAATCTAGTTGGAATCTGAAGAAACTTTTATGTGAAGACGGAAGTCATCGAAAGGCGGCGTAGAAGTTAGGAAACCTAACCCTAATCGCTTTGAGGGGGGATGTAAGAAACAACGTATATCTCTGTTGTATTTGTAAAAGCTCAAAGCAATAGAGTTATATAAATATAATTGGGCCTATAATTTTCTTTAGCCCATTACTTATACAAGTCTCTATATAAACATCTGTAAGAGAAAGTGTAACAGCAACTTTGCAATATAATTCATTTTCTTCATTTCTCAATTTATCATTCACTCAAAATCATCTCCAAATTCATATCAAGAAATCTCATTAATTCAAACAATAAATTCATATTGCTAACCTAAAATGTTCGTCGAATCAAACAGCCCTTTTTTGTACAAATAATGGTTCACATAAATATTATCAAAACCTTTTTCTTAATATCTACATCCATTTTGGTTATACAATTTATAGCCTTGGAAAAGAATCTTGTATCATTCATGTTTGAATCAACAAACATGAATTCGGAAAGTACTAATAAATGATAATATTCTACTTATATAGGATAGGATGGTAACATACACAATTGCTAGACATAAATAATATAGTGAGAAATCATAGTTTGAGTCTAGTCGAGAGCAACTGAATTGTGATAAATTATTACCTTTTTCATCAAACCACAACTGCGTCAGTGAATAAACTATGATATATGAACTAACCTCAGGTTGAAAAAGTCATTCATTTTTAGCATCATTTTTAGGCTCACTCTTCGTCGTCCCTTATGTCTCCATAACTATCAACAACCAAATAATATCATTCGCCATCTTTATCCGAACAAAGAACCGACATAAAAATTAATACTCGACATCTTCATCCAAATTACTAGCACAGCCCTTTGACTGTAGATCAGGACTTAATGGTGAAGGCAGAATTTGGCGGAAGATCGGGCAAAGGTAGTATTATCGATAATAGAGTGTTAAGAAATGTGGTATACCGTATAATATGATTTATCTCATTGCTGAGTAATAGTTGTAAATAGCGGGTCAGGGCCGTGCCTCTTCAGCCCATTAGTATAATTCAGTCTGTACATAAATGTAACTAATACACAACTTGTATTTTGTATCAAAATACTCAAGCATCAATCAATAAACAAAAAAATCTGTCTTTTTTCATCTTTTTGCAAACTGAAATCAAAAGTTCAATATCAACATTGACCATTTCATCGAATTCTAACATGGTATCAGAGCTTATCAGGCCTTGCAGCAACAACATCTAAATTCAAGATTATCAAAATCAAATTCTCTTTAAGCCTAACGACGGCAGTTTTGAATTCAAAGTTGCTCAAATCAGGGTTTCATCAGAAAACTATCATCATTTGAAAGCCTCTAACCCATCAGGTGAAATCTCATCATTTGGGTTAGTTATTGAATTTGCTATTTTTATGAAAAACAGGTGCCATACCTAGAAATCAGTCAGATTTCTGATTGCAACAAGCCTTTCTTTAAAGAATCAAGCAAATTCAAAGCAAGAAAGTTCAGAAAATCAGAAACTAATTCAAGAAAGCAGTCAAAAGACAAAAAAAGAAAGTGATTGCTTCGCCAAAATTCATCAGAACAGATTCATCACTTGAATCTTGGCTGCAACTAACCTGTTTTTGCCCCAGTTATAGCAATCTTGAATCAGTAATTCATCTGAACTATCAAGTTTTAGTACCTGTTCCAGAATTCTGTCATCATGGCTGAAGGAGATAATGCTTCAACAACTTCAGATAATACTGACAACCCCCAGCAGCAATCTCTCACTGATGCAACAGAGAATCTGATCAAAACTGTCATCAGTACTCAAAGTCAGCTAATCACCACACATCTTGAGGAAGATAACTATCTCTTATGGAAGTTACAAGTTGAAACAACAATGCAATGATATGGCCTTGAAGGCTTCATTCTTGGCTAAATTCCAATTCCTCCAAGATTTATCACTGGTCCACAAAATAAGATGATCAGCAACGAGGAATACACAAAATTCTACAGGCAAGATAGACTAATAAGTTCTTGGCTCCTATCATCAATTGATACAAAACTATTGTCACAAGTTATAAGCTACAAGTCAGCAAATGATATATGGATTATTGTTGAAAGGATATTCAACACTCAGTCTGCTGCAAAGATTATGCACTATAAAAGACAACTGCAGAACATTACTAAAGGAAATCAACCTATGAGGGATTACTTGTCACAAGTTAATAACATTTGCAACATGTTAGAAGCAACTGGACATAAAGTATCTGAAACAAAGCAAGTACTGAGCATCTTGAATGGACTCAGTGAGGAATATGAAGTAGTTGTTGCAGTTGTATCATCTCAACCAAGTTTGCCACCTGTACAGTATGTTCATGCCACACTTCTTGCACATGGGCAAGAATAGATCATAAGAAACCCCAAGATACAGATCTATCTGTCAACTACACTTTCAACTCAAGGAACAAAGGAAAAAATCAAAGCAAGCAAGGTCAATCATATCAAAGATGATGCTACTCAAATAGATCTAGAGGCAGATGGAATAATAATAATAGCAGACCAAAGTGCCAAATTTCTGAGAAAATTGGTCACACTGCTATGAAGTGTTATTTCAGGTTTAATGCTAGTCATGTACCAAACCAGAACCAAAATAATCAAAGAAATGGAAATGCTAGTGCTAACATGGCTTAAACTCAGTCAGATTCTAGCAATCATGCTGACAGTAGTGGTGAAATCAACCGAAGTACAATCACAAGACTGGAACACATACATGATGAAAGCTGATACCCAGATTCAGGGGCAACCAATCACATAACAAAACAATCTTGACAATTTAAATCTTGGCAACAAGGAGTATAGAGGTAAACGGTCTATATGCATTGGGAATGGTGAGTCAATTAATATTACTCACACTGGTAATGCTTGTATTAATGGCACGAGTCAATTATTTCCAAATGATTTATTGAGAGTACCAAAGATAAAGAAAAATCTTATGAGTGTGTCACAATTTGCAAAAGATAGTAATGTATACTTTGAATTTTATCCAGATTACTGCTTAGTTAAAGACATACCAACTAATGAAAATCTTTTGCAGGGTGAAGTAGTCAAGGGATTGTATAGATTCAATCTTAAAAATAGTAGCAAACTTGAGAGAAATCAGAAGTGTTGTAATATGATTGAAATTGTTTAGTCAGAAAAGAATAGAAATGTGTTTGATTTGTGGCACTATAAACTTGGTCATCCAAACACAAATGTTGTGAAATAAGTACTTGAGGAAAATAAAATTGTATTTGTTGATATTCTTTTGCCATATGCGTGTATTTACTGTCAAATTGGTAAAAGTCACAAATTACCTTTTAATGACTCTTTATCCAAGTATTTAAAACCTTTAGAATTGGTTGCCACTGATCTATGGGGACCTGCCCCAATATATTCAAATTATGGTTATAGGTATTATATATCCTTCATTGATCTCTAGATATACATGGATATACTTTCTGAAAGCTAAATCTGAAACTTATAATGCAGTAGTACATTTTATATCATTGGCTGAAAAGCAAACTGGTAATCAAGTTAAGATTATCCAGTCTGATGGTGGCATTGAGTACAAAACCCATAGCAATTATTTTAATAAGAAGGGAATAGTTCACAAAACTACTTGTCCCTACACATCTGAACAAAATGGTCTAATAGAGAGAAAGCACAGACACATTGTTGAGATTGGGTTAACACTACTTGCTCAAGCATCACTACCATTGAAATTCTGGCCTGATTCCTTTAATACTACTGTTTATTTAATTAATAGACTTCCCACAAAAGTTCATAAAGGAATTAGTCCATTAGAGAAATTACTAGGTGTTAAACCAGACCATCAAAGTCTAAAAATGTTTGGATGCCTGTGCTTTCCCTATATAAGACCATACAGTAATAATAAATTGTGTTTTAGGGCATAACCATATACTTTTATAGGGTATGGATCAAATAAAAAAGGCTACAAATGTCTTGATGATAGTGGCAAAGTTATCATTAGCAGACATGTCGTGTTCAATGAACATATTTTTTCTTTTAGCAATGCAGGTATTAAAACAACTCAAAAGATATATAACTCAATGGTTTCTATACCTAGTATACCTGTTTACAGTGATGACCTTCAACCTGAGGTGATTGAAAGGACTGCTGGAATCCATGATCAACAACTCACCGTGTCTAATCAATCAGGTCATGAATCACTGAACTCACCCAGCTATCTTAGTCGAACTCCTGCACATTCAAAGGATCAAGCACAGTCAGGTAATGAAAGAGAGTCAGTCAACTCAAAAATACAATCAGAGAATGACAATGATCAAACAAGTACAGAAATATCACCACAGGCTAGAACTGGTCATCCAATGGTTACAAGATCAAAAAGTGGAATCTTTAAACCAAAACTATACATTGCTGCATCAAACTCAGAGGAATCAGAAACCTTTGAGCAAGCTGCAAAGGACAAATACTGGAAGGCAACAATGGATGAAGAATATAATGCTCTAATAAAGAACAATACATGGGATCTTGTATATCCACCAGATAATAAGAATATCATAAGGTGCAAGTGGACATACAGATTAAAAAAGAACCCTGATGGAACAGTGTCTAGATACAAAGTAAGACTTGTAGCAAAGGGCTACACATAGCAATATAGGTTTGATTTTAATGAGACATTTTCCCATGTAGTTAAACCAACTACTATAAGAATTATTTTACGTATTGCTCTATACAATCAGTGGAATATTAGAAAATATGATGTCAACAATGCCTTTTTAAATGAAACATTACAGGAAGAAATATATATGGAGCAACCACAGGGGTACATGCAGAATTCAAATCATGTGTGCAAGCTAAAAAAGGCTATATATAGCCTTAAACAGGCTCCAAGGGTCTGGTTGGATAAACTGAAAGCCGCATTGATTCATATTGGCTACCAGTCTAACAAATCAGACAACTCTCTGTTCATTAAAATTAACAATAAATAAAGTGTCTATATTCTAATATATATTGATGACCTTGTCATTATAGGAAATGATGAGGATGAAACCAAATGTTTTGCTCAATATCTAGACAAGGAGTTCTCTATCAAGGACTTGGGCTCACTGAACTATTTTCTTAGTATAGAAGTCAAAAGAAAATCAAAGTCAGAAATTATTCTTAGTCAAAGAAAATACAGTTTGGAGCTACTGGCCAAAACTAAGATGGACAATGCCAAGCCTCAACCTACCCCAATGATAAGCCATCAATATATATCTAAAAACAGGGGAGAATACATAACAAACACTAAACAGTACAGAAGTGTTGTTGGTGCTTTACAATACTTAACAATTACAAGGCCAGACATCTCTTTTAGTGTTAACAAAGTTTGTCAGTTCATGCAGGAACCAAGTGATGATCCACTACGCCATAGATGGCCTATTGCAACGAAAATACAAGATGTTGCTAGCTACAATGTAACGATAGCTATGCTGATTTTTGTCTATTACAACATTTGCTTCAGGATGTTAGCATAGATATCAACACTATGTTGCAATAGCTATAGACTTATAAAAATATTATAAAAAATGACGCGGCAAGCAAAAACAAAGCGGCAAAAGGGTTTCACTCAAACATTTTTTTTGGCTACAAGCTAAAATTTTTGGCTCCAAGCAAATTGCTTTTAATCTCCCGTAAATTTTTACCATTGTTCTTTTACCTGCCGCCTTCCTCAATTCCAAATCCAAGCCAAAATAAAATCGCTTCTAATTCCAAATCCAAACCCGATTCCCATCTTTTACGAAATCAAACTCCAACTACTTTTAATGCATCCCTTCAATCTTCCATTATCACAAATCCCTAATTTTTGACATAATTTGTTCCATCAACGCAGTGAAATAAAGCGACATTAGGAAGATGGCGTTCGGTTTGGAGGAGCTATGTTGACGATGTCGTGGGCTCGCAGCGGTGAAGGCCGGATCTTGAAGCACGAAACTTGGTAGATTTGAGTTGATGGCCGGATCTTGAAGCATGTTAGTAGGAAGATTGATTTGGAGCATGAAACAAAGAATATTTGGGTTGAAGGTCGGATCTGAGGGATACTCAACTCCAGAATGGATCATCTATGGCAGTGGTCTTCTATTCACATGAGGTGCTGCATAGGAATACATGTGTTATCTATATATATATATATATATATTTATTCAGATATTAAACTAGGTTCTAAAACATTCATGCCTCAATATTTAATATTAATGGCTATTATTGATGATTCAAGTATAATAAAAACTGATGATAGGAATAAATTTATTACCTACGTTTGTAGCAGATATTGGTTAAACGAGCCAAAATGAATATATCGAGCTGCAGAGCTGTTGTTAGATTTTTGGGCATTGTTGATATATTTTTGGTGTTTTGTGATAATTTAGAAGATGAAAATAATACTGTTGTGTTTTAATCTGATGGGATAAACAAGCTGAGATAGTTCTAAATGCCTTACTATGAAATTAGTAGTAATTGACAATATATAGAATTTAATATTCTTTTATTCACATTTAATACAGAGATGCAAGATTACCAACATTATAGTTAAGTTTATTGAAGGTTATACTGATTTGGTTTATAATCATCTAACTATTTGCCACCTTATTTGTACTAGAGTCGAAACAACTGAAATCACTTTTCAGGGGTTCATTATTGAAGCCTTTGAATCCACCATTGCAAATCCTCAGCATTATTTATAACTAGTGGGTTTTCAACTAAAATAGTTTGCTTTTTTTGGCCAACAATACATGCTGTGCTACCCAGATATGTATTAACTTTGTAAGCAGGTTTTCTTCTCCGTTTCTAAGTGTAAATCTATTACTGAACCACTATATTTTTGCCAATATATATATTCCTTTGGCCTACAATAACTCTGGTTGTATGTTGAGTAACATATCTTATGCATAAAATATATGAATAGCCAAATAAAGATCAGATGTTGTTTAATGAGGTTTATCTTACAAAGTATGCTGATGTTGATAGGTGCTGGACTGTTCATATTATTTCTTACCTATCGAGTATCACCATGCTTTCATGTTTTGACGTTTACTCATTTCATTCTACTCGTATCTCGTTTTTACTTAGCCAACAACATGTCCAAGGATATACCCTTATTTGTGGTTAGTTTAAATTTTTATTTTTACACCCCTGAGAATGCAATATTATCAATTTTGACATAAACAAGGGACTTAAATTGTTACCAATTGTTGACTAAAATTTCCATTTGAAATCAGTTTCTTTTTTATCGGTTTAAACATTTCTCATGGCGAGTGCCAAACACTTATCTACTAAAAAGTTCTTTGTATTAATACATGCTATGTTGGTTCTTTTTATTATTGTGCATGTTTGCATGATGGTATAAACTATGGTGTTGTATGACTATTTATGTTATCTGAAATTCTGACTCAACATGCTTTGTTGACAAGCTTACCCATCTGCAATTCTCTAGGTCAAAGTAGGTGGTGCATATCACAGCTGATGTATCATTGTAAATAACATGCAAAGATGTGTTTATGCTATACCAAATAGTTCTGTATTTCCAAGTGACAAGATAGATGAAATTGAAGTTAAAGCTAAAGAGTCTCAGGACCCCATAGCTACTTTCCGTGCAAATCTTCAAGTAAATTTGTACTCCCATAGCATTATAATTTGATACTGTTTTAGTCCTTGGTTAGTTTGTTTCTTGTTTACCTAAAAGCATGTATTGCTATTGTGCATCCATGTATTATGTAGGAGATGGCATCGGATCTAAAGAGTGAAATAGCTGAAAACTTGTTGAAGCGCAATGTTTCATCATTTTCCATGATGCCTGTAAAGGTCTGTAGCTTATTTTGATCAACTTCGATTGCTAATAAAAGCATGATTTGTAATTTTTATGCTTGGTTATAATTGGTAATCTATATGGTCTACTTGTTTACATTTCAGTGGAGTTATGCATTTGAATGAACGGACATACCTCTTGGAAACCAATACGTGCTTAAGATAAACTACCCATTTAAGGTACACACCACACACACTATTATTATTATTGCTATTACAACATGTTGTTTTCTTATTTTATTTAAGTCATACATGCATTTCATGATCAAATTGATTTCAGCCGATTAAAATTTTATACTGCCCACTTCCTTTTTTGTTTTTGTTTTTTGATGTTAATCAAACTCAGCCTGTTTTCAACATGTATCGCAATGCTCACTCTGTCTCTATATGTTTCAGGACCCACCACTTTCATCTGATCTTAGAGGAGAAAACTTCGTCTCACTAATGGGAACAAATAGCAGGTAAAGTCTAATGGGAACCACTTTCATATGACCCATTGAGTTGGTTGTTACAATTTATCAGGTCCCTACTATATCTCATTTGTTACATAAGAAGACTTTGCAATTTGTATTATCAAGATGAGGTTCTTGTTGTGTGTTAACCATTTGTAACTGTTTGTATTTTGCAGGCTGTAGTGTTGTTGCTATTTAACAACACGGGTATGTTGAGTTATACAGGGATCACTACACAGTTAAACTTATCGGATGGTGATGTGATCAGATTACTTCACTCCTTTTCTTATACTAAATATAAAATTCTTATTAAAGAGCCAAGTACTTTGATTTTGTTGCACTTGCTTATGTGGTCGGTCCTATCTGTTTTCTCCACTTTCTTTTATTTAATAAATATGTACATATATGTATGTAGCTCCACGAGTGTTCTATGCAGGCAACATGAAATTTAGCAAATAAAGCACTTTGCATTGTCCTGGTGGCACATTTGCTAGAAGCGGTAAGTCCGTAGACTGTAAGTACCTATAGGCTATGTATGTTTAATTATTACTATAATTAGATGACCCAGTAACTTATGCCGTTGACTTCACTTTTTTCTTTTAATTAGAAAATGATAATACTTAGAAAAACTCTTTATTGTTATTGCATGATTTACGGAATATAGAAACCTCTTCATTTTGATCGAAGGATATATGCAATCCTATTAAATTGATCTCAGGGAAATGTTGATTAAATACCCAGTACAGTGTCAGGTGAGATTGAACTAACCATATGCTAAGTATGTTTTAGTTGTATTGCATGATTTATTTACAACATTTGATTGTTACTGATTGAAGATACATGCATACCTCTCAATTTTATTTAAAAGGTGTAGGATTAAAGTGATGCTGTGTTTCAAATCTAGAGTGGCTCGCAGTGCCATCATTCGGTCTAGAAGCATGCTGATTCATTTGTGCATCATTTTACGTCGTTTCAAAGAAGGCTCGATCCCCGCCGGGACCACTGTGCCCCGGACCCCCGTCGGCGCTGCGCCCGGATCCGCTTCTCGGCTCGCCTTCGGCTCGGCACTCAGCTCGTCATATATTTGTCAGTGTCGGTGTCTGTATAAATTGAAACTGCATATGTAATGAGTGAACTGAGTGATGTAGTGAGGAATATTTGTATATGTGAATATCAGTGTTATATATCATCGAATTGTAAAATAGTGGAGTCAGGAATTTGTACTATTTAAAATGTTGAAATAAAATATTTATTTAAATAAATTACTGTTTGAATATCAAATTCTGTGCAATAGCATTTTATTAAATAAATATTTATTTCTATTAAAAAATCAAATATGCTCTACATTGTGGGTCCCACAAATTCAGAAAGTTAATATCTATAGCAACATTTTGAAATGTTGGTACAGACACCTATGGATGTTGCTATAGACCCAAATATGGTTCTATTGCAACAATATTTCTTATGTTGCCTTAGATAGTCAAAATGTTGCCTTTGAGGTCTGCGGCAACGCGGCAAAATGCATCACCGAGAAAGTGTTGCCTTTGCCCTTTTTTAGCCTACAACAACATTTTTTAGCACTTCCTGCATCACTTCTTTGGTGTTGCAGTATGCAATCTATGGCGTAGTGATCACTGGAAGGCAGTAAAAATAATTTTGAGATACATAAAGGGAACAACAAATTATGGATTATTAATGAAGAAATGCAACAATCTGAATATAACTGGCTACACTGATGCTGATTAGGGAACAGACCCAGATGACCGAAGATCAACTATAGGGTACTGCATATATATAGGAGATAATCCAATGTCATGGTGCTTAAAGAAACAATCTACCATCTCCAGATCCAACACAGAGGCCGAATACAGGAGTGTTGCAAGTGCAACAACGGAAATTATATGGATACAGTCCTTATTACATGAATTAAACATTAAACTACAAGCCAAACCGACATTATGGTGTGACAATCAAAGCAAATTCTATATGTCGGCCAACCCAATATTACATTCAAGAACGAAGCATATTGAGATAGATCTTCATTTTTTCAGAGAACGGATACAAAAGGGAAATTTACATGTAAATCACTTACCATCTGCTTACCAAAGAGCTGACACACTTACCAAAGCATTGTCGAAGCAAAACTTCACCAGATTCAGGAGTGAATTGAAAGTGGTAGCAATCTCCACTGATTCGAGCAAACCAGAAGAAGTTTCAGAGCTTTAACGAGAAAAGTTGACAGCTTTGATACCAAGAGCAGCAGATCTACCAACAAAGCCAACATAAAGGTGGACAATGATGCAGAAAGAGCTTCACATGTCAAAGAAATCACTCAAATCTATGTGAAGAAGCCTAGTATGTTGATGAATTCACCCAGATCTGAGCAAATATCACTCAAATCTCAAAAATTCAATGAATTTTTTGAGGTGGCGCAAGGAGAAGAGGGTCACCATGAAAACCCTAATGTCGGTTTGAGGGAGAGTGTTAAGAAATGTGGTATACCGTATAATATGGTTTATCTCATTGCTGAGTAATAGTTGTAAATAGCGGGTCTGGGCCATGCTTCTTCACCCATTAGTATTATTCAGTCTGTATATAAATGTAACTGATACGCAACTTGTATTTTGTATCAGAATACTCAAGCATCAATCAATAAACAAAAACATCATTCTGTTTTCATCTTTTTACAAACTGAAATCAAAAGTTTAATATCAACATTGATCATTTCATCGAATTCTAACATAGAGGCAGTGAATTCGACTATTACATGATTATGGTGCCTTCGATTTAGGTGTAAGTGATAGATTAAGGTTACGTATAGGTTTGGGTTAACAATGGATTAAGTTGGATGATGGCGATGGTATTGAATCGCCATGCAATTAGGACTAGAGTAAGTTTGAAGAAAGTGGGATAAATGAGAGTGGGAAAAAGTGAATGGATGAGAATGAAACAAAAAAATTTGAAGTAAAAGGGTATTTTCGGTAGTTCAAAAACACACTGTGGAATTTCTATTCAAATAATTCTCTTTATTAGTAGTAGAGATATAAAATAATATTTGTTTATCAAATCAAAATCAAATTTCATAACTAGTATTTCACAAATATTAATTAATTTATAATAATTATAGATTAATTAAATCGTTTGGTCAAAGAAGAATTCATCGTTTCGGTTGTGTGACTTGTCAGGTATAAATTTGGTTAGTGATTAATATCAAGCTATTTGAATATCAACGTTCATATGTCACTTAGTAGGTGGTGTAACATTTTGGCCAAATCTATCACTTACTTGGTTTCGGTAAAAGCCAATTTTACTTTGTTAAGCGTTACCTAGCTGTGACTATTTTTACACCAATTCTCTACATCAAAACTATATCACTTCTAACTTATGGAATATGGTAATAGTCAAAATTCCAATATCATCCATATTCAACTCTATTGTCCAAACACAAAGTCCTTGATTCAATAATAACAATTATTATTAATCGAACTACTTTGGCTAGAGATTTTAACTTGGAGTTGACATGAGTTGATCACGATACTAATCCCATATAACCGAGGAGACGAATTCTCTCTTAAATAACATTTCACTTCCAATTCTCCACTTGACCCAACTATGGTTACTTGATGGACATCGTGCCATGATTTGACTATAATCAAATCAGAGCTTTGATATTGTAGATCGACAATATTTTCAAGTCGAGAGAACTATGTAAATCAATCACATTAATATTTTATGTTTGACCTTGATTATATTAACCAACAGAAAACTATTGTGCGATTCATTCCACGATTATTTAATAACTATCAGTACATAAACCTTCGGTACCTCCAGCAGTCATGAGTAATATACTGCTCAATATTTGGAGAGCGTTACGTACTTTAGTCTCAACAGGTACATCGATATCCAATCTCAATACATCTTTACTAGGAACATTTAAAATGATGTGTTTTATAATATTGTGATATAATACTCATGATTACAACTATTTGTAATTACTATAACAAACACATCATTTATGGATTTTCTATTAAATATATTTTTGTTAAGCATTGAATTATCTGTAACACATTAAAACAAATTTATAATAGAAAGAAAAACGCTTTTATTACAAACGAGAATTCATTACATAGTTAATTAATTTACAATAAATTACAAAATTGACCCTAGGGCATACCCCTAACTCTATCAATCTCCCACTTGCACTTGGGGCCAATAATGGAATCTCATTATCATCCCTTCAATTAGCTTCTCGAGAGCTGACCCAGCTAGACCCTCAATGAATGGATCTGCTATGTTTTTCTTGGTATCTACACTTTGTATCATGATCTTTTCTCTCTCAATGAATTCTCTTATCATGTGGAACTTCAGAAGAATATGTCGTAACTTTTTGTGTACTCTAGGTTCCTTTGCGATCTACATCGCTGCATTGTTATCACAGAACATGCAATATAATTCTTGGGGTTGGGAATTATTCCAATCTCGCTCAAAAACTTTCTCATTCAGATTACCTCTTTAGTGCTTTATTGATGGCGATGTACTCGGCTTCCATTGTGGAATCGGCAATTGTTTCTTGCTTGGAACTTTGCTAACTAACGACTCCACCATTAAGCGTAAAGATATAACTAAACGCCGATTTACAATCATCTATATCACATTGAAAGCTTGAATTTATATACCCCCTCATAAGGAGGTATTCATCCCCGTATATAAAAATAAGTCATTTGTATTTCTTAAATACTCCAGTATACATTTTACGACCGTCCAATGTTTTTCTCCAGGATTAGACTGGTATCAGCTCATGCATCCTAATGGGTATGCTACATCTAGTCTAATACATAGCATAGCGTACATTATGGATCCTACAACTAAAGCATAAGGGATCCTCTTCAAATGCTCTTTCTCCTCATTGGTATGAGGAACGTCCTTTTTAGAAAGGACAATTTCAGACTGTATTGGAATACTTCCATGCTTGGAATTCTCCATACTTAACCTTTTTAGTATGATGTTTATGTAAAAGAATCGGGACAATCCCAACGGCCTCTTAGATCTATCTCTATAGATCTTTATACCAAGTATATAAGTTGCTTCTACCAAATCTTTCATGGAGAAGTTCTTTGAAAGCCAAGCTTTTACTGATTGCAACACCAAAATATGTAACACCCCGTAATTTGGTGTTAATTATTTAATTAGTTAGTTAGTTAATTAATTAGGCTTCGAAAATGGAATTTGTGCAAACGATAGAACTTGACCATGAAACTTGCACTATTGCGTTCGTGGTGAAATTTTGAGAAACTTTCGTATTTGGAATTTTTCGATCGGAGTCCAAACAAAGATGTTACGGACGAAAAACAAATTTTAAATGAAAATAAATAAATAAGAAAAATTAAAGTTTGTAATTAATTATCTAGGGCCCACAGGTCGACCCGCATATTGGAGCGGTCGACCGCTTCATGCGTGGCGGCTCTAGTAATCCTAGGCCATGTACGACTCGAATTTAATATATTTCAATCTAACGATTCTGGTTGATTCTAGCGCCTATAAATTCAGGTCTATCTCTCCCTTCTCTTCTCATATGTTTCGGGAAAGCAGTAGCGAAGCTCTGCCATTTCTCCTTCTCCACTTCCTTTCTAATTATAAAGATAATATTTTTTTTTGAAAATAGGTTAATGGTATTATAGCGGGCTATGCGGCCCAAAAGCATTTACAACTGCAAAATACAAAATTATATCTAGGACAGCTTAGCCGATAGTTCGACACTAACATAACTTTAACACATACTTTCCTAATTTGATTTAGGGTTCTTTAGCTTCGATCTCTATGGCAGCTCCTCGGTGTTTGCTTGATTTTCTGGCCTCACAACCTTCCACTTCCAATTCTCCAGTAGCGGTTTTTCTCTTGCCTCTGAGTTGGTAATTCTCCTGATTCTTCCAATATTAATCTTAACTTCTCTTGCAGTGTTTTTCGATAGCTCTAACTCTGTTTTTTCTTTATTTCTGGTGAAAGCCCGTACATTTCTTTCTCAGCAGATATGCCAGATAGTTGTTGTCAAAGAAATTTTCACGACCTCCTTCATAAGGTTTGTGAGGTCTGTCCGGTCACTCAGGTATTTAATTTCGTCTTCTAAACTCAATACTGCTTCTGTTTGCATGTTTTTAAGTTTCTGCATAGCCCAGACACGTTTACTATATTTGCATTCGAAAAATAAGTGTCGGTGTGTTTCAATTTCCCTTCTGCATAAATTGCATGTGTCTTCATCGATTATTCCCTAACTTTTTGAGTCTGTCTTTAGTGCTTAATCTGCCCTTGATTGCCTTATAAGTAGTGTGAGCCATTTTGGGGCAGTTAGATTTACTCTAAATTACTTTATGCCAGTGAACAGTTTCATAATGTTGTCGATTGTCTTACCAGACTTCCCTCATTTTGAATTGCCCATTATTATTGTTTTTCCAGGCACATAAATCTTTTTCTCGGTTTGTAAAAATTAGGAGTTCCTCAATTTCTTGCTTCATACTTCTGGTTATTAATTGTTTTTCTTATGCCCATCTTTTGTTGTGAATTATGCTAGCAACTTGAATTTTTGGTGTGTTATTAGCTGAAAAGCTTTCCCATCCCATTCTATCTAGGAGGCTTTTGTTTTTAATCCAAGGGTTCTTCCATAGGTCAGTGTCTTGACCATTTGCTATTTGTCTTTCAACTGACTCTTTTAATATCTCCCTTTGCTTGAGAATATTTATCCAGATGACTGAGGCATTATTATCTTCTTTTATAGTCCAAAAATTTTCTTTTAAGTATTTAGCCCTCATCCATTTGGCCCACAGATTCTCAGAGTTAAGAATTTTCTAAGCTAGTTTGAGTCCATATATCTTTTTAAGCTCAAATAGATTTTTAAGACCGACCCCTCCTTCACTTTTAGGTCTACATAGTTCATTATAATTCACTTTATGGATACCTCCTTTCCATATGAAATTTGCACAGACCGAGTTTATTTTAGCAAGTGAGCAGTCTGGTATCTGGAAGGTTTGCAACCAGAACCTGACCTTTGAAGTGATAACTGTATGTACTAATTCCACTCTCCCTGCAAAAGACAATAATTTTGACCTCCAACCTTGCAGCTTTTCTCTGATATTATCTATCAGCTTACCACAACATCTGTAACCTTATTATTCGACAATGGTACACCTAAATATTTTACTGGCAATTCTCCTTCTCCAACACCGAGTTGTGCTAATATATCTGTTTTATTTTTACAATACTTGTTCATATAGTACTTGGTTTTAAATTCATTGACTTTGAGTCCTGCTAAAGATTCTAGTTGCTTAAATATTTCCTTTATTGTGTTTATACCCATGGTATTAGATTTAAATACAACCAATAAGTCATCTGCATCAACTCATCAAAGCTTTTTTCTTTTTTTAATGGCCTCTGTTCCCTCCATTCCTCCTACCGTACTTTCAAACTTCCCTCCAACTATTCATCCCCTGTCCCCTCAAGTACCTCCTGACCCTGACCCGCTTGACCCATCCCATCCTCTGCCTACTACGACCCCTTCCCCACTTCCTCCTCCCCATGGTCCTTCATCAAACATCCATTCTCATATCTTCCCTTCTTCACCGTCACTTCCCTCTGTTCAATGGAATTCCCTTTTCAAAGATAAACCTCGAAATGCTGGGCAGCACTCCCCTATAAAAGTGCCACTGGTCTATGATGGAGAGGTGCTGGTTCCTTCAGAGAAGGTAATAAAGGCAGGCAATGAAGTTTGGGGTGACTACTTGGTAGGATTTTTTCTTGATAAACCTCTTTCGTATCTAACAGTTATAGCTCATCTTAAAAGAGTTTGGAAACTAAAGGGTTCAATTAAAGTTAAATCGTATGGATTTCTGTTCCTATTCAATCTGTCTTGTGAGGAAGATAGAAGGAAAATAATTGCTTCAGATCCAATTATCATGAGGAACAAAATATTCATAGTTAAGCAATGGGATCCAAATGTTGGTAACAGCTGTAGTACGATTAGATCTGTTCCTGTGTGGATTAAGCTCTCAAATATACCATTATATGCTTGGTCTCACCTGGGTATTAACTGGCTTGCTTCAAGGGTTGGAACTTTCATGTGTATGGATGAGCAAACTGAAAGGTTGGAAAGAATTGGATATGCAAAATGTATGGTAGAAATTTCACCATCAGTGGAGTTGTTGGATGAATTTGTAGTGAGGTTACTTGATGGATCAGAGCAGATTGTTAAAGTTGACTACCTGTGGAGACCAGAAATATGCACAAGCTGCAATGAGTTTGGCCATATGACTGACAAGTGTATGAAATTGAATTTGAATTATGAAGAGAAGGCAAGAACAAAAGAAGAAATAAGTAAGGAATGCATGGTGAATGAAGTTGAGAATGAAAAACTAATAAGGGTCAATAAAAAAAAGCAGGAGTGGAGAAAGGTTGAAAATAGAGGAACTAAAATGAAAACAGATAAGGAAAGAAACATACAAAATGAAAACCATAAAAATAGAGCAGGAAATTCAGTAGATAATGCCAAGAGTAAAAGGTTACCTGAAGCACTAAATTGTTCGGTGGAAAAGGGTAACCCATCAAAAATAAATGAAGAAATCAATAGAGATAGCAATAGATTTAATGTTTTGATGGAAGAAAATAAGACTAAGCCATGCTATGTAATCTGTGATAAAGAACCTTGCTATGTAATCTGTGATAATAAAGAGCAGGAAGAGGAGGGAGAAATCATAAGTAAAATGCAGTCTGATTTAATGGAAAATGTTGATCATGTGCAAACTTACTTGTGCACACTGAAATAGAGGATCAGGCAAATAATGAAAACATGAGAGAATCACCAGAAACACCAAGTAGACCACAAGCAGAGTACAATATGACTCGAAGTAAGTCCCAAAGTAAGATTAGGGAAGATATACATGTGCACACTGACAAAAGTATACATGAAAATGCCAGTACCAGTGGAGGAAATTCTCAACCACCAAGTGATACTCAGGATAAGAATGATAAAAATGGAAGCACAATAACGAATTCACATCAAGCAGAAGCTCAGTTCAGAGAAAACCTAGAAAATGAAATATTAATCTTGTGCATGACTGTGCAAAAAAGAAACACCAATCCCACTACAAGTTCTTACTCATACAATGGCACCTTGCCTGGTTGGATCTCCCTACCAACATCTCCAAGAATTACTCCTCCCTATCCCATGGCAGAAAAGAAAAGTGATAAAGGTCTAAACATTAAAAGAGATGACAATGTTGATCATATCTCTGCTCATAGGGGTTCTCCTTCAACAAGGAGCATGAAAAATGTAGTTCATCAATCATTGAAGTATACCAAATGATGCAGTCCTATGCAATATGGAATATAAGAGGTGCACATTCCCTAACTAAGATAGATCAAGTTAAGTATCTCATCAACCATCACAAAATATCACTATTTGCTATTCTGGAAACAAAACTGAATGAAACCCTAACAAATAAAGCTGCTAGGCACATTAACCCTACATGGACTCTCAACCATAATCTGAATCAAGCTTCTTATGGTCAAATAATGGTTATTCATGACCCATTTGTGTTGACTCTAACCTCTGTGTTATGTACTGATCAAGTAATGCACTTCCACGCCAATCTGTTTGATTCTTCTTCTTCCTTCTACCTTTCTATTATTTATGCTCACAATTCTATAAGCTCAAGGCAAGCTCTTCTTGATCTACTTCCAGCCTTTAGGCAAAATTCCCATCCCTGGCTTGTCTTTGGGGATTTAAACTGCTGTTTTTCCTTACATGACAAACTTGGAGGCACCCCCCTTCTCCCAAAAGACATTTATCCTCTCAATAAAGCTATTGAGGATTCCAGTTTGCTTCCTATTCCCACTTCTGGTGCTGAGTTCACTTGGAATAACAGGAGTCGAACTGGAGTCGGAACATTTACCAACATTGATCACTCTTTTGCTAACCTCCAAGCCTTAACCAATTGGCCAACTATGTCTTCCTTTATCCCCCAACCAGTCTTGTCTGACCACTCTCATATAATTTTCTCCTCGGGTCAGAAGTTGTTAAAAGAAAAAAAAAGCTTCAAATTTTATAATACTTGGGTCCTTGAACCTGAGCATACTAGTATAATAAATAAAGCTTGGTCTGAAATTTTTTATGGAAATCCTATGTTTATATTTTGCAGGAAATTAAGAGCTACAAAATATGCTTTAAGAGATTGGGCTAGGAACAAATTTGGTGATGGGACTTTGAAATCAACTATGCTAAGGAAGAAGCTATTGGAAGCTCAAGAAATAATGATGAACAATCCAGCTAATTCAGCAGCTGCTGAATCTAAGAGAAAATACTTTGATGAGTTAAATGAAGCTTTGGGAACTGAGGGGAATATGAAGAGGCCGCAATTGAGGCAAAAATGGGCAGCTAAAGGGGACAACAATACTGTATATTTTCATGCAGCCATTAAGGTTAAACAGGCAAAGGACTATATCTCAACTACTTATGATGAGTTTGGGGTCCTCCACTCTAATCCAACAGAAGTTGACAAAGCTCTTCTTAACTATTTTAAGAATATTTTAGGAAACAATGATGATTTCAATCCCCAAATTGAAGAACTAAACCAATTGTAGTTACCAGAAGTGCAGCCTGAGGAAGCTAACAATCTTGTCATTAAGGTAACAGATAAAGAAATAAAAGAAACTCTTTTTTCCATGAATAGACAATCAAGTGGAGGTCCAGATGGTTTCAATGTTCAATTCTTCATTCACAGTTGGGATATAATCAAGAAAGATTGTTTAAAAGCAGTTTATGATTTTTTCACCAAATTCAAACTGCTAAAGGAAGTGAATGCTACAAATCTGGTACTTATTCCTAAAGTCCACCCTCCCTCTTCTATTGCATCCTTTAGGCCAATTTCTTGTTGTAATGTAATGTATAAGTGTATATCAAAAATCTTAGCTTCTAGACTTGTTGTGGTACTTAGCAGATTAATTTCCAGGAATCAGTCTACTTTTCTTCCTAGGAGGAATATCCTTGACAACATCCTGATTTCTCATGAATTATTAAAGGGGTATGGTCATGCTCAAGCTACCCATAATGCCATGTTAAAATTGGACTTAATGAAGGCATATGATAGCATACATTGGACATCTATTGTAAGAATAATGGCTCTGATGAGGTTTCCAAAAGTTTATGTAGCTTGGATATACGCCTATCTCTCAACTCCTACCTTCTCAATAAATTACAATGGCTTCACATCTGGATTCTTCAAAAGTAAGCAGGGGATCAGCAAGGTGATCCTATCTCATCTTATATATTTATTCTTGTTATGGAAGTTTTAACTACTATGTTGTCAAAGAGATATGTGCAGAAGGATATTTTGTTTCATTCTAAATGTAAGTCCCCACAAATAACATCCCTTATATTTGCTGATGATATCATGATATTCACAAAGCCTGATCAGAGATCCTTGGAGAATATCATATCTATGCTTCACAAATTCTATCATATGACTGGTTTAAAGCTGAATGTAAATAAATCTCATATTCTCACTTCTGGTATATCTTCTGAAGAAGCTAATCGATTAATTGCCATAACTGGATTGCAATCTATGAATAATAACATGAATTACTTGGGCCTTCCTCTTTGCTCTTCAAGAATTACTACAGTTAACTGCCTGCCTCTATATTCCAAAATATGTGGCTTAATGTCCTGTTGGGCAAATAGATTTCTCTCACAAGCTGGAAGACTTGTGCTCATCAAGTCTGTTATTTCATCTATGATGGTGTATTTGTCTATGGTGTATATTCTTCCCATTAAGCTGGTGAAAATGATTAGAAATTCAATGTTGAGATTTTTCTGGACTGGCTCTATTCTTTCTAAGAAAATCATTCTGTGCTCCTTTGCCAAAATGGAGTTGCCTAAAAAGAAAGGTGGACTTGGAATTTTTAATTTGCAAACATGGAATAAAGCAGCCTTCAGTGCTCATTTTAATGCCTTGCTAAGTGGTGTTGATTCCTTATGGGTTGAATGGACCAAAAAATATAATCTGGGTAGAAGGAACTTCTGGACTATCTCTGTGCCCTAGAATTATAGCTGGACTTGGAGGAAGATGCTGGACATAAGAACTACTTTCTCTCCATTTATAAAATTTGAGCTCTCTCAATCCAGTACTATCAATTTCTGGAATGATCCGTGGATGGTTGAAGGCTTATTGCTTGGGAAAATCTTTACCCCAAACCAGATTGCTCAGACTGGAATAAGTAGGGATGCTCATGCTATAGACCACTTGAATGATGGCAAGCTTATGCTGCCATACACCAGTAATCAAGAAATTAGAGCTGTTTGGAATAAATATCAGGGTCATAACTACCATATAGCAATCAATGACAAAATGCTTTGGAATGGAAAGCCTCACTCAATCTCTGCTATATATGATCTCCTTGCTAATGTGACTGGAAGCCCCGAAATAGTTTGGCATAAGGTTTTATGGTCAAGAATCTCTCCTGCCTGGGACAACTTGATGATGTGGAAGGTCATCATGCATGCCTTGTTGACCAAGAGTAAATTGATGTATTATGGTATGTTAGTTGATCCACTATGTGTTTTCTGTAAGCTGCAGACTGAAACTGTAGCTCACTTATATTTTGAGTGCACTGACTTAATGGGACTTTGGGGCAGACTGGTGAGAAGAATAAATATATATAATATGCATGGTTTGTCTTCAGTTGAGTGGGATTTAATAAGCAAATCAACTAAATGGAGAAAGCTTGACAGAATTGTGTATTTCTTCTTCTTTAAGAAGTACTTGAAATTGGTTTGGGAGGAAAGAAATTTAAGATGTTTTGAAAATAAGAGAAGGACTATGGATCAGCTATGGGAAGCCCTTAAGAATGTTATCATCACTGGTATGAAGGAAATCCTATATGACTTCAGTAGTCATATGACTGAAGCTTGGGTTTAGCTTTTGAATGTGTTTATTTCCTCTTTCCACTACTTCTTGTCTTGTTTCATTTGTGTGTTTTTCTTTGTAGCTTGTCTTTGTGTGGTTTTTCTATTTTTTTCTTTTCTTTTTCTGGTGGTTATGAGCATGTTCATAATCATTATCTCTTTTTATTCTCAATAAACTGGTAGGGGACCAGTTAACCCCGCTTGCCTTGTAAAAAAAAGTCATCATCATAAATGAGGTGGTTGACTTCTGGACTTATCTTATATATGGGTTTAATTAAAGATTGGTAGCTAGCTAATTCCATTTGAAGAGAAAACCATTCCATGGCTACAGAAAAAAGATATGGGGATAGAGGATCTCCTTGTCTAATCCCTCTATTAGTTTTAATATATCCTTTAGGAACCCCATTTATGATCACTGAAAATGTAGGAGTGCATATGCAATGTGTTATGAGTTTAAGTAGCTTAGCCGGAACTCCCATTTCATGCAACATGTGTAGAATGAATTGTCTACTCACTTTATCATATGCCTTGTGGAGATCAATTTTCAAACACACCCTATCTGCCCCTTTTTTATTAAATTCCCTTATTAGTTCGTGTGCCATTAGTGAATTTTCAGATATGAATCTGCCCTTGATAAAAGCACTTTGACTTTGTGATATGAGTTGTGGTAAGACTTTGTTGAGTCTCATGCAAATGATCTTGCTAAGTATTTTATAGGTAACATTACAACATGCAATAGGTCTATATTCTTCAATTCTTTCTGGCTTTTTAACTTTGGGAATCAACGTGATGAATGTATGATTTATTTCCTGAATAAATTCACCCGTGTTTAAAGCCTCTTGATAGCCTTTGAGCATACTTTCTTTTAGGTTTTTCTAGTGCATTTTGAAGAAGAGTGCACTCATACCGTCGGGGCCAGGACTGGACTCGTCGTGGATAGAGAAAGTGGCACTTTTCAACTCCCTTTCCATAATGTCAGCTATCATCATATGAGCACCTTCTCTGGAGATTTTTTTCCTACAGTTAATTTGAGGTATTTGCTGTATATAATCTCCATTGTAAGTTTCTGTAAAGTACTTTATGGCTTTAGTTTCCAAATCTTGCAAGTTTTCAGCAATCTCCCCCTGTTCATTTAAACAATTAAGTAGATTATTTTGATTTTTCCTCTGAGACATTTTGGTATAAATTTTTTTATTGCACTCATCCCTCTCAGTCAACCACTTCTCTTTTGCTTTATCTTTATGGCTTGAATACCCAATAGATGCTTTAGTTGCTGTTGATTGGAAAAATATTCTACGTTCAGCTCTTCGTTTTGAGGTTCTTCTTCTAATTGATATTGAAGTTTCTCCAACTTTTCCTGTAAGTCCTTTATAACATCATGCGATTTGGGCCTTATTTTATTCCATTCCTTCAGTCTATTTTTCATTTGTTTCACTATCATTATATACTGGTACATATGATTCCTTTGGAATTTGGATTTTATTAAAATCAACTATTTCTTTGTATCCCTCAATTAGATGCCAGTGGTTTGCATTTAAAGACAATATATTTGTATTCATATTCATATAAATTGGAGAAGAATAGAAATCAAATGAAAGGGAGAAGAGAAGAGAATCAAATATATGCGTATTTGAGGTAGTTTATATGTATTTATATAATCGTATCTATTTTCTCTCCCAATCCAAAATCTCTTCTTAAATCTGTAATTCTAATGTATGTATATACCATTTTATACATATTTCTGGATTAAAAAGGATTTGGAGATGAATCAAATGTTCTACTTCAGATCTGGAGATTTGGATCGCTTTGAAAAGGCGAGTGATAAATTTTATAAATTGTTATAGTATGAAAATTATCTCGTTGGTGTTTATTTGATTATAAGGCCTAATTGGATACTTATATATGAGTTGTAGGCAACAAATTGAATGTAATCTGAATATAATAAATATCGCTTATATATTATTATTTACGAATTGATTTAGAATTGTTTACAACCTGATCTGGAAATCAGTCCCAAAAGTATGAATTTAGAATATTGATAGAATGAAATTTATTCCAAATCTGAAATAGGTTGTATAATAATGGTATGAATCTAAATTATTACCCTAATCTTATTGGAATGTAAACTTCTCTATGTTTGGAATTGTTGGAATTTAGACCCGCTTAATATTTGTAAATTAGTTGATTTCTTTTCCTTTTCAAAAAAAATACATCGTTTGATCTAACAAGGAACATATGCAAATAAAAAGAAAAAGAGACGTATAAAGTATGAATTCATTGTATTTTACACTGTATATTTTAGTAATATAAAGAAATGATTATTCCTTGTA
This sequence comes from Allium fistulosum, assembly GCA_030737815.1. NCBI lineage: Eukaryota > Viridiplantae > Streptophyta > Magnoliopsida > Asparagales > Amaryllidaceae > Allium > Allium fistulosum. Next base: position 78,111,370 of record CM060903.1, read on the forward strand.
ATTTCAAACGATGTAATCTTTTATATTTTAAAGTTAAATCTTTTATTTTGGACTAATTTATGGAAATTATAGCAAATAATCTTTTTAGATATGATTTCAACAACTGAACATGGAAAAGAATATTTTAGTGAAGATATACCACTAGAATATATTTGATAAAAGTAGATACTTGTACGTAATTTACTACGCTTGTAATAATTAAATAAAAAGCTAACAACGATGCTTGCACGAAATTTTCATGTTTAGGATAATTAATTAATGGAAAAGGAATTTAAAAGATTGTAACTCTAATAAATGAGAAATAAATGGTAGTAAATATGGGAGTTGCAATAATTTGATAAGGTAGGTGGATTAATGGGACTGATAAATTAAGAAGTTAAATTAATAACTATGAAACAGTTAAAAAGTTTACTAATTTGAAATTAGTAATCATACGTAAATGTATTAGGAAATGTCCGTTAAGATTTTGTGGACAAATTGACATTTATGATCATAAATGGAGATTTATGGATAGATAAGTATTTAAGGTAAATCTTATTGCCCTAAATAAAAAGGGAATTATTAAGCTAAGTCCAATGTCTACCTAAGATATGACTTAGGATGGTTAATTGGACTTAGCCGGTTAGTGATACAAGGTCGGTAGAGTCACTCGATGGAAGACTGCCATTCACTTTGAGGCTACTAGGAGTCGGATGCACTTACTACTAATGTGAGATATCACTAATCCTAGGACCCATGACGACGTGAGAGATTAGGCCTGCTTTCTTAATTGTAAAGTATTAAATGGTCCAAATTTGGAATTAGGAGCGGTGAGGGATATCTCCATAGGGGTTCGCTTCTGGTTTGAGGTATTAAGTGGTTGTAGGGTCCGCCTCTCTCCTAAATGGAAGTATTAAGTAACCTAGTGAGATTTCAAATAAATAAGGATGTCTCTAAAAGGGTTTGCTTTAGTGTGGAGGTGTTAAGTGGTTGTAGGGCATGCCTCCCTACCGAAAGAAGTAACCTAATGAGATTCCATATTTATAATTAAGAGTGATAGTGGATGTCTCAAGAAGAGTTCGCTTCAAGTTTGGGGTACTAAGTGACTGTAGGCTCCACCTCTTTCCTATAAAAGAAGTATTAAGTAGCCCAATGAAATTTCCAAGCAATGTCAACTAGATAATATCAGTGAGGAGTCCACCTTGGAAATAGGTATTAAATGATGGGGTCTGCCTTAATTAAGGTTTTAAATGACCAGAGTCTGCGTATTTTCCTATAAAAGGTATTAAGTGGCTTGGGTACAGTCTCTCACATTGCTATGGCCATAATAACGATAGTACCATTGAGGAGCACGCCTTGAAAATATGTATTAAATGATGGGGTCTGCCTTAATTAAGGTATTAGTATTTAACGACCAGAGTTTGCCTATTTTCCAATAAAAGGTATTAAGCGGCTTGGGTACTGTCTATTACGTGGCTATGATGTTATCGGCGATAGATGCGGTAATGGTTGGACATTAAATGTCGGAAGCCTTAAATAGTGGTTAGAGGTCTTTGTAGTTAGGACCCACCGACCATTAACAACATTGTTAGGAAATCACCTTGGGAATAGGTCGTAAATGATGGTGTCTACCTTGATTGAGGTCTTAAAGGGCAGAGCTTGTCTATTTCCCTCTTAAAAGTATTATAGAATCCCGCTTCATATTTAGAAGTATTAAGTGGCAAATGGGTTTGGAAGTATTGGGTGGTTGATAAGGCTTCATCAGTATTTTGTACCTTGGGAAGGGGTAGGTAAGTAATCGTGTATGCAATGCAAGGTTAGATTAGAATTGCTAATCTTAATGGACATAACAATTAAATGGAAACCAATAAGTATATATTTATGTTATGGACAGTATATAGATTTTCCAATCACTAGAACGTTGTTCTGACCCCGTCCATATTACAACCCATGTGATAGATTTAGAGGAATGGGTCATAGGAGTTGGATGTGTTTGCTGTTGGAGAAGTCTTCTTTTCTCTCCTGCTTGATGTTGATGTGAGAACCTACTATCAAAGGAATACCATCAATTCCAATGTAGTAGTCATAATCAATTTTCTTATCCTATTATTGTTTCCGATGTTACTTTAGATTTCTATCTATCTCTGATAATGCTCATGCTTATTTGCAGGTACCAAATCCAACGATCTATACTCTGATGGACTTGGGTTTCAATTTTTGTCGAAATTTAAGCCCATACAGACTCTAATTTCCTGTCCATCAAGATTGGGTCTAGGTTCAATTAATGCCCAAAGCTCGTGTAGCGGTTAACCACCTAACGGTAGACTTAGAATGGTCTACCGGTTAACGAGTTTTGGCACAACTTGAACCTAGAACGGGATTATAAAAATTGCGTCTGAATTTCTCCAGTTCCCTTCTTTCGTTCCTCCTTTCTCAACAAGCCGAACCCAATCTCCATCCTCCTCCTCATCCAAGTATCAACCTCTCTCTCTTTCGTTCCACCCCTAGGCGATGCCCTTTTTCCCTAGGAGCAACAACCTCGCCTCCCTTTCATGCTGGTTTTGCACATTAGATCTCGGCCCACCATCATTCCAGATCTAAACCCTATTTCCTCCCTCCACCACCTTTTAGCCCAAGACACCTTTCCGCACTGCTGGTTTTTCCTCGCACCACTATGGTCTCAACCCTCAAGTGGCCACTTACTAGACCGGAATGAGAAGAACGTTTCACAACTTTTGGGCTAGAAGAGCTATTTGTCATGATAGAATTTGCGCTGATCCTCTGCTTCAAAACTTTTGAGCGGAACTGTTGCCCATGCTGCATCTGCCTTTTTAATGGAGGCAATAGTTTGATTTAGTTTGAGATGAAGGGTGCCTTGATTGAGCTGACTAATGATGATCTCACTGAGGTTTTGGAGGCCTCCGCAAAGGACATGGACTCGAATGATTTTGAAGTGACTGACTCAAAGATCTTAGAGCATATCTTTTCTCAAGATGTAGGTATTTGGAAGACGGATAATCTACGTTCGACTACCCGTTGGATTATGTGTATCATTCGGCATAACGTTATCCCTAAGATGGGAAGTTACGATTGGATTTATCTCTTGTTGCGGAAAAACCACCTATACTAGTATTGGCAGCATCGCCATTAATTGGACTCGTACCCTTTTGATTTAATTTGTTGATCAAGGTTTTTTACTCCGTAGAGTCACTTTCCGTATTTTCACCATCCACTCTTGTCTTTAGGTATTACGGGTGAACCTCCGTAGAGAGGCAGTTTAATAGAAGGTTCCTTCTGCCATTATTAGATCCTCTCTTAGGAAGATGGCAATTTTGAAGCCATCAACAATACTAGTAGCGCCAGCTGCATGAGATTTGGTGCATAGCCACCATGCTATGACCATTCAAGGGTCGCAGCAATGGATCAGCTCCAACCACGGAGCAAGGCATCTCGTAGTCTATAGGCATTGTTTTGGGGGTCATGGTGTTGTTGTCTTTTCCTTCCAGCATTTATTCTTTTCTTTTAGGTTGTTTGGGTTGTAACTGTTAGTTGTCTCTTATAAAGTCACGCACAATATTATGAGTTTCTATTTATTAACTGGGTTATTGTTTATGGATATGCGAACCACTTCTATATATGCATAGTAAAGAAGCAGTATAAATATGGGAATCTCATAAAGATACTTGACTAACAGTAAATGCAATGTAAGACTAGAAGTTTAGAATAGTTGGAAATTTTAGCGAAGGACATGACAAAGTTGTTTTGATATCGTGGGTCATTGCTCATGTTCCTTAAATGCTAAAGTTTTTGAATAATAGGTGTGATGACATTTTTTTTAAATGTCAAGTTTTTAGGTAAAGGTTAGATGTAGAATTTTGGAATTTGGTTTATGTGTTTGGCGCACGACTTCCGATTATGTTGAAATTGTGGCTTGGTTTATCAAAAATTTTGGGAAGAAAAATATTTTGAAAAGTATCTCCTTGATTTAAAAAGTTCACTTTTGGAAAAAAAAAGAAGTTTTATGTTTTAGTTATTTTGACACTTAAATTATTTTTAGAGTTTCTGTTCAAAATTTTATTTCAAGGAAAAATGTGTATCTAAATATTTTAGGATTTTATTTTTCAAATGATGTACAAACTTGAAAAACGTGTAAGATTTTTGTGAAATATTTGATTTTGAAGGCCACGTGTTAAGCATAGGGAAGGCAAATAGAGTAAGAATTTAGCGGTGCATTAGGTAAATGCAAGCAATAATAAGGGAAAAGCTATTTTAGCCTTTGAATTTCTATTTCCATACTTTGCCAACTACACGCGCGAGTCTATTTTAGACTCAATTCTGTTTTAGAGCTTGAAGATATGCATTTTTATGCGTTTTGTGCATGGAAAATTTGGGGTAAATCCAGGGCAACGAGAAAATATCTACTGTACTATGGGAATAGGAAGATTATTGAGTGGTATGAATGTTAAATTCTCCAACTAAATTCTTTTTTTCGACATAGGAGTAAAGTTTAGGAAGTGATTTCTCGATGCATTATATTATTGGATGGTAGGAACTGGACGAAAATTTTGTTGCTTTATACTTCTATTCGTAGGAGTAAGGGGGGTTTTGGCTGAATTTTTTCTTCAAAAAGCTACATACAAATAGAACTCCCAGTATATATGTAGGTTGTTTGCATCACGCTTTCAAAAATGTTTTCAAAAGAAATGCATTCATATAGAAGGATTCGATTTAGAATCTGTAACGACCCGGGGGTTTTCGACCCTCGAAAATCGACATAATACGTTCACTGTATAAAATGCCGAGCAATCGAGTGCCGGAAATACCAGATCATTATGGTTTAAGAAGAAAAAGATAGAAGAAGAAACAGAAACAACAACACAGAATCTCACAATCGCAGCGGAATAAAATATAATATATAATAACAGATTTTTATACAAAAGAATCTGTATCAGTTAATATACATACAAATTATCAGAGTACAACCATCAACATAAAAATCTGGACATTTATAATAACTTGTCCTAAAAAATGGTGAATATACAGCCTACAGTAAATAGCGGAATATAATCGAGTACACGTAATATGTCTCTGCCATCCAGCTCGTCTCCTGGACTCCAAAGCATCCTAAACTGAATCTGTAATACTCGGTCTGACCCGAGCATTACAATAAAGTAACACCCGAGTCAGGCTGGAAACCAGCGTAAGTAAACACACTTAATTTGAAATTATCAAAATCCTTCGAGAAACAAAGGTATCTCGTAAGACCGCGTCACACATAAACACGACGGGTTTTTCTCTTATGACAACCAAAACATTTTTATTGAAAATCCAGTGATATTATAATACTGTCTAAGTATAAATACTTATTTAAAATAGCCGAAATTGTTACCTTAATTAACTGAATCCATTATATTATATATCCAAATTACTTATAAATTAAAGAAATTATAAAAACGATTTATTATTAGTTAATTAATATTAAACAATCCACTTAATAACTAATTTATTAATTAACATAAGATTTAATCAATTAAGAATTTAATTATTAACTCACTTTAATCATTATAATTAATTAATTTTAAAATACCAAAATTAATTTAAACTAGGTGTTAGGATCATAATGCAAAAAATTTCATGTCTATTGGATTTAAAAAGAAGAAGAGAAACAATGTTTTTAAGTTAAAGGATTATTAACATATAAACATGTATTCATCACTTTACTTTTATTTTTCAAATATATGCCAGCCCACACGTTCGGCCCATGAAGACAAAAGCCCAAACTCCCATTCCTTCTTCCCTCTTTTCCTCCCACTACTTTTCCTCTTCTCTTTACATTTCCTACTAACCATCACGCGTACACCAAAACTGTGTTGTGCACATGCACACGACACCTATCGCCCTTCCTTCGTCGCCGACCAACTTCTCCCATCACCCACGACCAGACCATCTCGATCGCGCACCAAGACAAACCCCGAACCACCCCAGTTCGAAAACTGAACGCCTGCTCCAAGACTGGAACAAACACCTCACCGCTCATTCACATCGTCTCGCCACCGTGCACCGCCATTCACCACCAACTTATGCCAAAATGACCGCCACATTCCCCTCTACCTCTTTCCCCACTACCGCACCCCTAAAGTTGCCTCTCGCCGCCACAGTTTATCCAAGACTGAACCCATACAGTCACAACCCTAAAACCCTAAATCTCCTTTGACCAAACGCTACACGCCCCTATAAAATGCCGCGCCATTCCTAGCTCCACCATCACCCACGCCACCTCCACAACCAACGCCAAGCCATTCCACTGCCTCGACCGCCGGAATTTCATCAAAACCCATATTTTGGTCATCCCTCTCTTTCTCACCCAATACTCGACTAAAAATTCCCAAATCACTACCAAAAATCATCATTTCGAATAACAAACACATTCATGTAATCAAAGGATTAAATTATGATATTTGATTTTTGATCATTTATAAGTAGTTTATTGTAAAATGCACCTTTCTTCCCCTATACTTCATGATAACTAATGAAATGATTTTTAGAATAAACTACATTCGAAAACAATCAAGTTTCCTTTTGGAATCATAGCCTAAAATTTAATGGGTAAAGAGATAATGATTTTTAAAGGTTGCAAGATATCAACTTTTTAAAGAACAGAGTAGTTATACTTGTTACTGTAAGTTTTACAGGGTATTCTACATGATTTAACATACATCTGTACAACATAGAAAACTCATTACACATGAATACTTGTCAAATAAAGAACCCATTCAAATCTACAAGCATATAGATGCATATATGATTTACAGTAAGAAAAGTTTTAAGTTTTACTCACAGCTTTTTGAAAAAATGATACACCGCTGTTATGTTTTGATTTACTTCCTGAAGCCTTTTAGTGCTTAGTATTCTACAAGTTTTAATGGTAGCCTTCTTTTTTTTCCTTTTATGTTTTGTTAGAGGGTTAAACGTGAATAACATAGGCTGTGGCATACATATATATAGAGACGAGAGGCACAAGTAAACAAAAGGCTGAAGGTTTTCATGAACATGACTTTCTCGTTTTCTTTTATATTTTATTTCTGATTTGAAAATTTGTGACTTGATTTGATAAATTGATTCCTAGTTTGATTTGAAAATTGAGTGAAAGATTTGATTTATTTCATGCTTGAGTTTATCTTTATTCATCGTTATGTTCCCTTGTGTATATATATATATATATACTTTCATATATGTATATATAGATTCCCTATAACTTTAGACCATATGAACATGTTTTGCTTACTAACATAATTTAACATGCTAAGGTTTCTTTTTCTTTATATAAATTAGATTTTAAACCTTTAAATCAAAGGCTATAGAATATATATATATACATATATTTCATGTATCATAAATTTATTATTTGACTGATAAAAATTAATATTTCAATATTTAAAATTAGTTAATCATTCTTTTCTCATATCGAATTTGGTATTTAAAATTTTATCTAAGTTCATATCCAATAAATTTCATTAATAAATCATTAAATTTTATTTTTAACCATTTTAATTCAAAAATTATATTAAATTAAATATTATTAAAATAGTTAAAATTACGGGTCGTTACAATCTCCCCTATTCAAAACTTTTGATCCTAAAAAAGGAACGAAGTAAGAAATTTAACATACGATATATTTTACTGTAAATAATTAACTTATAAGAATCATTAATACACCCATGTGCAGCACATAAATGTAATGCAACTAATAGGGATGATGTCAAATTATATGCAACCAAACAGTATAGCAATCCTAAGAAAGAAACAATCATAGCTAGCAACCATAGCATATAATCATTTTATTAGAATCTGTACGATATATATATATACCATTCGTACGTATAACAATTTCGATCTCTTATTTGAATACACAACTTTATTTTCCAAACTAGTATTGGTAACCCGACTACTCTAGTACGGACTCTAATCCGACTTCTTGGTTAGAAACTTCCATCCTCCTTACATAGTAATAAACTATGATAGAGAACTTCAGATTCATATTAAAAATTCGTATTAGTGTTCGTCGTCGAGAATCGAGTGAACAATCCTAAATCGGACAGGTATGAATTACCTTAAAATCGTGTATTCTAATCTGAATCAAAACTGTAAATGCAATTAGAATGGTCTATATACAACTTACGTATTTATTCTATGGTTTCTTAATCTCACCAATGGTTTTTATAATCAAATTTTAAATGCTTGAAAATTTTCTTTGTTAAAAATTCTTTTATAACGAAATACTTTTATATCAAAAATATTTATGATAACTCGATGTTTCCACAAGTTTATCCTCGTTCTTACAGAATCTAGTAGTACGTTGATCAGGTGCAAGACTAGAAATCTCTAAGTACTTAGTAAACCCGTTTCAACACCTAGTGAAAATACTTGGAAAACTTTAAAACAGATATGGAAAGTACAATCCAATCACCGAAATCAAACGAACGGGATCGTCATGGAACGCAGTCCCTAAGGTCGCTCTCTCGCTAAGTCAAGAGGATAGAGCGACGCAGCCTCAGGTGACTTTAGGCAGCCACTACCCCATGTCTTACGCCATGACATCCATAACAACCATAGATCATAGATACACAATGGTTTCGCCTAGGTCCCCCAGGAAACATCCGTACCCGTGAGCAATCACTGCTCTATGAATTTCGCTATGAAAAACAATCGCATGGATCGTAGTCTACTTAATAGTAACACTAGTGGTTACGTCGCTATCACCCATAGACTCAAGGCAACCATCTGCCCTCGAATTACGCCATGTGGACCGCAGATACACAATGGTTTCGCCTGGTTCCCCCAGGAAACATCCGCACCTCTGGGCAATCACTCTACCCAGGCGGATTACTCCAAAAAACGACCATAGATCGTAGTTACACAATGGTTTCGTCTGGTTCCCCCAGGAAACATCCATAACCGTAAGCTTTCACAGCATTGCGAATTTCGCCATGCAGCCGCGTCGTAAGACCATAGGTCACGCAATGGATTTCGAAGGAACCCATGAGTTTGTGTTCGGACGACCTAAATCAATCAATAGAATCAGTAGAATGTATCCCCAATGTGGCCACAAAGCGGATAATCAAGCAGAAGGTACTTCCCATATCTTCAATTTCAAATTGTATATCATACTATACATAGTACCTTTTCGAATATATCATTCTTATATAATTCCGTTATATATAAGATCATCGCTTTTCAAATAGAGTACCTTTCAAAATCAATAGTTTTCGAAATAACTTCATACTTATACAATTCATTTTATATAAGTTCGAAAACTTCCAAATCAACATTTTTTATATAGTGATAGGTATTCGAAATCAATCACTTTCAAATATCGGTCCAGCTTCAAATTCATCTATGGTTTCAATAATCATTTTTCAAATTAAATATTATTCAATATTGATATATTTTAAAATTCCAATCATCAATTTTCAAAATTACTTCAGTTTCATATTTACATAAAGTCGTATTTATATAAAATCAACTTTCTTTCTAAATCACTTTGTAAGTAATTAAGTTTTAAAACCACAATTACTTTTCAAAATCAAATACTTTACAAAAATCCTTTATATATAACTAACAGAGTAAATTTTTATTTTATTTTATTATTTTTATTATAAATTAATTTTTCTTCATAAACATTTCTTAAACAAATTTATAAAACTTTTCAAAACTAGATTTCATGTTTGTACATAATTAAAAATTGCCTTCAAAATCATTTTGCAATTAAATAAGAGTTTATAAATCAAAATTACTTTTAAAATAAATTTGTAAAATAAATAAGTTTTTTTTCTTCTTATCCCTTTATTATTCAGGAATATTTCTTAAAGCAAAATTTCATTTAAAACATTTCAAAACAAATTTCATACTTAAATATTACAAAATAAGGCTTATACAATTTACTTATCAAAATATTTAGCTTTTTTTTAAATAAAACTAACTTTATATACTTTCCAAAAATTCTTAGCTTTGAAAAATGATTCACAATTTGGAAGTGTTCAACTATTCAGAATGGTCGGAAAAATCAAATTCCAATTCAAAATTGGAATCAACAATCAATCATCCCTACAAGATGCACAATCAATCAATCCTAATGCATAGGATACATGCATTCATAATATCATTCAATCCGAAAACTCGAGAATTGATCACCGGGTTCATTTCAAATAGATATATACGTATATCTTTCGAATATCAAATCATAATTCAGGGATTTGAATCAGATCAATTTCACTAAATAATCGAGTAGCAAAGCTACTAAAGTTTTATTTTCTTGGAAATCATTTTGAAGACATTTCTTATTCGGAAAATAAATTCAAATCATACTATTATATTCTTAAACAAATTTCAAAAACTCCAGGAATCCAACTTTCAAATTTCTAGTTTGAATAACTTCTTGTTTATTTATTAACCATGTCTAGATAAACCATATTTCATATATCACTTTCAAATGGTACCCATTACTCTTTAAGATGATACATGGGAAAATTCAAATATATATTCACTTCAAAATCCAAGTTAAACATGCAGTTTCTCAATTGATTAAATATTTTTCAAAACCAAAATTTTCCAACCATAGTTGAATGCTCAAATCAACAACCAATAGTCGATGCTCAAAAATTGGTCGAGCACGACTCATCAATCAATAAACGATAATATGCACATCCATAATAATCAAACAATCAATCAACAAGATATAACATCCAATTCACCATCAACGGTCACGATTGATTTTATCAGTTTATAGAGTTCATTCTTTTATATTCTATATAAAATCTAAGTTAAAATCATTTTATTTATTAATATCAAAATATTTTTATATCCCTAACAAATACGCTCTCTCTTATACGTATATACACTCAGACTCATTCTAGGGTACTACTGACCTTATCTCTAATGAGTAATCCCCACCAAAGCCAAGGTTCTCGCTTAACCTTCAGCTTTGACACCAAATGTAACGGCCCGGGGGTTTTCGACCCTCGAAAATCGACATAATACGTTCACTGTATAGAATGCCGAGCAATCGAGTGTCGGAAATACCAGATCATTATGGTTTAAGAAGAAAACGATAGAAGAAGAAATGGAAACAACAACATAGAATCTCACAATCGCAGCGGAATAAAATATAATATATGATAACAGATTTTTATACAAAAGAATCTGTATCAGTTAATATACATACAAATTATCAGAGTACAACCATCAACAAAGAAATCTAGACATTTATAATAACTTGTCCTCAAAAATGCTGAATATACAGCCTACAATACACAGCGGAATATAATCGAGTACACGTAATACGTCTCTACCATCTAGCTCGTCTCCTGAATTCCAAAGCATCCTAACCTGAATCTGTAATACTCGGTCTGACTCGAGCATTACAATAAAGTAACACCCGAGTCAGGCTAGAAACCAGCGCGAGTAAACACACTTAATTTGAAATACTTAAGTTATCAAAATCCTTCGAGAAACAAAGGTATCTTGTAAGACCGCGTCACACATAAACACGGCGGGTTTTTTTCCTTTACGATAACCAAAACATTTTTATAGAAAATCCAGTGATATTATAATAGTGTCTAAGTATAAATACTTATTTAAAACAGCCGAAATTGTTACCTTAATTAACTGAATCCATTATATTATAAATCCAAATTACTTATAAATTAAAGAAATTATAAAAACAATTTATTATTATTTAATTAAGATTAAACAATCCACTTAATAACTAATTTACTAATTAACATAAGATTTAATCAATTAATAATTTAATTATTAACTCACTTTAATCGTTATAATTAATTAATTTTATAACACCAAAATTAACAAAATTAATTTAGATTATAAAACTAGGTGTTAGGATCATAATGCAAAAAAATTCATGTCGATTGGATTTAAAAAGAAGAAGAGAAACAATGTTTTTAAGTAAAAGATTATTAACATATAAACATTTATTAATCACTTTACTTTTATTTTTCAAATAAATGCCAGCCCACACGTTTGGCCCATGAAGACAAAGTCTAAACTCCCATTCCTTCTTCCCTCTTTTCTCCTACTTCTTTTCCTCTTCTGTTTACATTTCCTACTAACCATCATGCGTACACCAAAACTGTGATTTGCACATGTACACGACGTCTATCGCCCTTCCTTCACCACCGACCAACTTCTCCCATCACCCATGACCAGACCATCTCGATCACGCACCAGGACAAACCCCGAACCACCCTAGTTCGAAAACCGAACGCCTGCTCCCAGACTGGAACAAACACCTCGCCGCTCATTCACCTTGTCTCGCCACCGTGCACCGCCATTCACTATCAACTTATGCCAAAATGACCGCCAAATTCCCCTCTACCTCTTTCCCCCATACCGCACCCCTAAAATCGCCTCTTGCCGCTGTAGTTTATCCAAGACCGAACCCATACAGTCACAACCCTAAAATCCAAAATCACCTTTGACCAAATGCTACACGCCCCTATAAAATGCCGCGCCATTTTTCCTAGCTCCACCATCACCCATGCCACCTCCACAACCAACGCCAAGCCATTCCACTGCCTCGACCGCCGTAATTTCATTAAAACCCATATTTTGGTCATCCCTCTCTTTCTCACCCAATACTCGACTAAAAATCCCCAAATCACTACCAAAAATTATCATTTTGAATAACAAACACATTCATGTAATCAAAGGATTAAATTATGATATTTGATTTTTGGTTATTTATAAGTAGTTTACTGTAAAATGCACCTTTCTTCCCCTATACTTCGTGATAACTAACGAAATGATTTTTAGAATAAACTACATTAAAAAACAATCAAGTTTCCTTTTGGAATCATAGCCTAAAATTTAATGGGTAAAGAGATAATGATTTTTAAAGGTTGCAAGATATCAACTTTTTAAAGAACAAAGGAGTTATACTTGTTACTGTAAGTTTTACTGGGTATTCAACATGATTTAACATACATATGTACAACATAGAAAACTCATTACACTTGAATACTTGTCAAATAAAGAATCCATTCAAATCTACAAGCATATAGGTGCTTATATGATTTACAATAAGAAAAGTTTAAGTTTTACTCACAGCTTTTTAAAAAAATGATACACTGCTGTTATGTTTTGATTTACTTCCTGAAGCCTTTTAATGCTTAGTCTTCTACAAGTTTTAATGGCAGCCTTCTTTTTTTCTTTTTTCTTTTATGTGTTGCTAGAGCGTTAAACGTGAATAACATAGGCAGTGGCATATATATTTAGAGAGGAGGGGGACAAGTAAACAAAAGGCTGAAGGTTTTCATGAACAGGACTTTCCCTTTTCCTTTTATATATTATTTTTGATTTGAAAATTTGTGACTTGATTTGATAAATTGTGTTGATTTTATTTTCCTAGTTTCATTTGAAAATTGAGTGAAAGATTTGATTTATTTCATGCTTGAGTTTATCTTTATTCATCGTTATGTTCCCTTGTGTGTATATATATACTTTCATATATGTATATATAGATTCCATATAACTTTAGACCATATGAACATGTTTTGCTTACTAACATAATTTAACATGCTAAGGTTTCTTCTTCTTTGTATTAATTTTTCCATAAACACCATATTTAACTTACACACATAAATAGCTATTTACAAATATTTATTTTTATTTTAATATATTTTATTTTATTTTATATCATAAGTTTTGTATATACAAACATACATATATATATATATTCCTATATTTGAAATGTGAAGTTTATTTAAATATTTTTTTTAGAAATTAGATTTTAAACCTTTAAATCAAAGGCTCTAGAATATATATATATATATAGATATTTCATATACCAGAAATTTATTATTTGACTGATAAAAATTAGTATTTCAATATTTAAAATTAGTTAATCATTTTTTTCTCATATTGAATTTTGTTATTTAAAATTTTATCTAAGTTCATATCCAATAAATTTCATTAATAAATCATTAAATTTTATTTTTAACCATTTTAATTCAATAATTATATTAAATTAAATATTTTTAAAATAGTTAAAATTGCGGGTCGTTACAGAATCATTCTGCATATATATTTTTTATGTAGTGATATAGTAATAAACTATGCACTTGTGCATGTTTGGTTGCAAAATTGGTTGTACACTCATTGGTTGTGTAGTTTAGAATAACTAGGTGCCAAAACCTTAACCTTAGTCATCAGTGAAATTTCGGGGACAAAATTCTTTTTAAGGGGGGAAGAATGTAACACCCCGTAATTCGGTGTTAGTTATTTAATTAGTTAGTTAATTAATTAAGCTCTGAAAATGGAATTTGTGCAAAAGATGGAACTTGACCATAAAATTTTGCACCATTGCGTTCGTGGTGAAATTTTGAGCAACTTTTATATTTGGAGTTTTGCGATCGGAGTCCAAACGAAGAAGTTACGGACGAAAAACGAGTTCGAAATGAAAATAAATAAATAAGAAAAATTAACATTTGTAATTAATTATCAGGGGCCCATAGGTCGACTCGCATATTAGAGCAGTTGACCCGGAGCAATCGACCCATAGGAAAGGGGGCGGTCGACCGCATCGTGCGTGGCGGCTCCAGTAAACATAGGCCATGTATGACCTGGATTTAATATATTTCGATCTAACAGTTCTGATTGATTCTAGCGCCTATAAATTCAAGCCTAGCCCTCCCTTCTCTTATCATATTTTTTTGAAAGCAGTAGCGAAGCTCTGCCATTTCTCTTTCTCCATTTTCTTTCTAAATTATAAAATTAAAATATTTGTATTTATATTCATACAAATTGGAGAAGAATAGAAATCGAATGAAAAGAAGAAGAGAAGAGAATTAACTATACGCGTATTTGAGGTAATTTATATATATTTATATAATTGTAACTATTTTCTCTCCGAATCCCAAATCTCTTCTCATATCTGTAATTCTAATGTATATATATACCCTTCTATACATATTTATTGGATTAAAAAGGAATTGGAGATGAATCAAAGGTTCTACTTCAGATTTGGAGATTTGGATCGCTTTTAAAAGGTGAGTGGGAAATTTTATAGATTGATATAATATGAAAATTATCCCGTTGGTATTTATTTGATTATTATGCCTAACTTGATAATTGTATATGAGTTGTAGGCAACAAATTAAATATAATCTGGATATAATAAATATTGCCTACATATTCTTGTTAATGAATTGATTTAGAATTGTTTTCAACCAGATCTAGAAAACAATCCCATAAGTATGAATTTAGAATATTGATAGAATGAAAGTTATTCCAAATCTGAAATAGGTTGCATAATAATGGTATGAATTTGGATTATTACCCTAATCTTATTGGAATGTAAACTTCTTTATGTTTGGAATTGACGGAGTATAGATCCGTTTATTATTTGTAAATTAGTTGATTTCTTTCCCTTAGAAAAATACACCATTTGATCTAGCAAGAAATAGATGCAAATAAAAAAAGAAAGAGACTTGTAAAGTATGAATTCATTTTACTTTACACTGTCTATTTCGGTGATAAAAAGAAATGATTATTCCTTGTAATTTCAAACGATGTATTCTTTTATATTTTAAAGTTAAATTTTTGTTTTGGACTAATTTATGGAAATTATAGCGAATAATATTTTTAGAAGGATTCCAACAATTGAACATGGAAAACAATATTTCAGTGAAGATATATTACTAGAATATATTCGATAAAAGTAGATATTTGTACGTAATTTAATGCGCTTATAATAATTAACTAAAAAGCTAATAAAGACACTCACACGTAATATTCGCATTTAGAATAATTAATTAATGGGAAACGAATTTAAAAGATTGTACTCCAATAAATTGGAAATAAATGGTAATAAATATGGGAGTTATAATAACTTGCTAGGGTAAGTGGATTGATGGGGCTTATAAATAAAGAAATTGAATTAATAACTATGGAATAGTTAAAAAGGTAACTAATTTGAAATTAGTATTCATACATAAATGTCTTAGGAAATGTCCGTTAGAATTATATGGATAAACTGACATTTATGAGCATAAACGGGGATTTATGGGTAGATAAGTATTTGAGTTAAATTTTATTGCCTTAAATAAAAAGGGAATTAGTAAGCTAAGTCCAATGTCTACCTAAGATAGTATAAGTAAAACTTAGGATGGTTAATTGGACTTAGTAAGTTAGTGATGCGAGGTCAGTAGAGTCACTCGACGGAAGACTGCCCTGCACTTTGAGGCTACCAGCAGTCGGGTACACTTACTACTAATGTGAGATATCACTAATCCTAGGACCCGTAACGCCATGAGAGATTAGGCCTACTTTCTTAATTGGAAAGTATTAAACGGTCCAAATTTGGAATTAGGAGCGGTGAGTGATATCTCCATAAGGTTTCGCTTTTGGTTTGAGGTATTAAGTGGTTGTAGGGTCCGCCTCTCTCCTAAATGGAAGTATTAAGTAATCAAGTGAGATTCCAAATAAATAAGCATGTCTCTAAAAGTGTTTACTTCAGTGTTGAGTTATTAAGTGGCTGTAGGGCCCGCCTCCCTACCGAAAGAAGTAACCTAATGAGATTCCATATTTATAATTAAGAGTGATTGTGGATACCTAAGGAAGGGTTTGCTTTAGGTAGGGGTATTAAGTGACTTAGGGTCCGCCTCTTCCTATACAAGAAGTATTAATTAGTCCAAAGAGATTTCCAAGCAATGTCAGCTAGATAGTACCAGTAAGGAGTCTGTCTTGGAAATATGTATTAAATGATGGGATTTGCCTTAATTAAGGTATTAAATGATCAGAGTCTGCCTATTTTCCAATAAATGGTATTAAGTGGCTTGGGTACAGTCTCTCACATTGTTAAGGTCATAATAACAATAGTACCATTGAGGAGCACGCCTTGGAAAAGGGTATTAAATGATGGGGTCTTTCTTAATTAAGGTATTAAATGACCTAAGTCTGCCTATTTTCAAATAAAAGGTATTAAGTGGCTTGGGTATCACATGGCTATGATTTTATCGGAGATAGATGCGGTAGTAGTTGGACATTAGATGTCGGAAGCCTTAAATAGTTGTTAGAGGTCTTTGTAGCTAGGACCCATCGACCGCTGACAACATCCTTAAGAAAACACCTTGGGAATAGGTCTCAAATGATGGGGTCTACCTTGATTGAGGTATTAAATGGCTGAGTCTGCTTATTCCTCTTTTAAAAGTATTATAGAAGCCCACTTCATATTTAGAAGTTTTAATTGGCAAATGAGTTTGGAAGCATTGGGTAGTTGATAAGTCTTCATCGGTATTTTGTACCTTGGAAAGGGGTAGGTAAATAATAGTGTGTGCAATGTAAGGTTAGATTAGAATTGCAAACCTTAATGGATATAATAATTAAATGGAAACCAATCGGTATATATTTATGTTATCGACAGTATATAGATTTTCCAGTCACCAGAACGTTTTTCTAACCCCTTCCTCATTACAACCCACAGGATTGATTTAGAGGAACTAGTCATTAAAGCTAGATGTGCTTTGTTGTTGAAGAAGTCTTCTTTTCTCCCATGCTCGATGCTGATTTGACAACCTGCTAGCCAAGGAATACCATTAATTCCAAGGTAGTAGTCATAATCAGTATTCTTATCCTATTATTGTTTCTGCTGTGAGTTTAGATTTCTATCAACCTCTCATAATGCACATGCTTATTTGCAGGTGCCAAATCCAACGATCTATGCTTTGATGGACTTGGTTTTGATTTTTGTCAAAATTTAAGCCCATTATGGTATGGTTGTTAAAAACTGTCATTGCCAATCAATAAGAGATCATAGACATAGAGCACTACGAATACGATAGTGTTGCCTTATTCCTTTCTGTATACGCACGCTTCCTCTATGTTTTAATAAAACCACCCTGTTTGATTACCTTATCAAAACACTTGTTCCAACTCCTTGAAACTTGTTTAAGTCCATAAATGGACTTAAACAACATACAGGCCTTGCCCTCACTCCCACAGACCAAAAAAAACCTCAGGCTACGACATATAAATAGTTTCTTCTAAATCCCCATTCAGAAAAGCCGCCTTTACATCCATTTTTCATATTTCTTAGTTATAGAATGCAGCGATGACATAATCCAAATGGACTTAAGCATGGCTACGAGCGAAAAGGTCATGTCAATCAACATCTTGAATTTGACGAAATCCATTCACAACTAGCCTTGCCTTATAAGTCTCTATTTCTCCATATGCATTTTGCTTTTTCTTAAAAATCCATTAGCAACCGATGGGTTTTATCCCTTTGGGTACGTCCGACAAAGTCCAAACTTTCCATCTCGGATTGTAGAGTACCAAGCCAAAGTGCAGTGTCTTTACTTTGCAGTGCTTGTTGGAAAGACATAGGAGTGATGTCATCTAAGACACAGTCCTCCTTCTTACCATTCAGGAGAAAATAGTAGTATCTCTCTGGTGCATGAAATTCCCTATTAGACCTTCTAATCAGTCGCATGTTTTTGTATATGGATGAACTTAGTTCTCCCACTGGTTCGGTCTCAGTGTTAATTTCTTGGGTCTCATCCAAGTCTACAACCTCGCCGTTAATTTTCTTTAACATAATTCCTTTTCTAAAAAGGTAGCATGTCAAAAAACAATAGCCTTTAGTTCCTCAGTATTGTAGAATATATATCCAATCGAGTTTTTGGGATGTCCTGTAAATTTACACAATACCGATCTTGGCTCTAGTTTATTCAGACTAACATTCTTAACGTATGCCGAACAACCCCACACCTTTAAATATTTGAGTTGGGGTTTCTTACCATACCATATCTCATATGGTGTTTTAGGCACATATTTAGTGGGTAATAAGTTCAACATATGCACCACGGTTTCTAGCGCATATCCCCAATACGACAGAGGTAACTCAGCCTTACTCATCATGGAACGAACCATATCTAGTAGGGTTCGGTTCCTTCGCTCCGACACACCGTTGTGGTCCAAAGTACAGTAACGACCCACCATTTCAAACCATTCAAATCAACAATATTCCACACATGTCAGACTTGAATTGCACAAAACAACAGATTGTTAATTTATAATTGGAAAACTTAGCATATACAGTAAATAAATCAATCACAGAATCACAGACACAGAATTTTACAACAATAAGCAGCGGAAAAGATAAATAGTAGTTCATGAAGCTACTACGGAAACAACATAGTCCAAAACAGAATACAACAAAAATCCCAATACACAGAAGTCTCTAATACAAAAGCAAATGACAAGTCTGAAACATACAATTGGAAATAACAGGAATAACGAGAAAGCTAAAATAGATAAGATAGATCTTCCAAGCGAACTCCAAGCTCCAAAAGGTGAGTTTCAAAAGCTGTGACACTTAGGCTGACTCGAGCATAAAGCAAAACACAAAACACTCGAGTCAGGATTAACATTTTTATGTAAGTAAATCAAACTCAAGTGAAATGTCAAGTGAGATGCAATAACTTAAAGGATGTTGGGATTCCATCCTTTAAGGATCCGTGAAACTATCTACATACAGTATAATATGCTAAATATATAATGTCTACAGTAAAATAAAATATCAAAATAGCATTAAGGCGTTACCCATATCCCCCTTAATATATTTTTATATATTCTCGTAGTCTATACAGATACTGCAAGCTCCACCAAATCGGTGGGATACTTAGTGAGCACTCCATAGGTACAGTACAAACCAAACTCGTAGAGGGAATGATAAGGCATGTGATAAGGCACGCGAGGCAATGCCCAGGGTAGGATTCTACCGTTTTGCACTCCCGGACTGGTGGTAACGCATAGCAGCTACTACCGCCCACCTCGAGACACACTCCCAATCAAAGATGTGCACACCATCATCAAAACACAAAAGCAATGGATATGGTTTCGAAGAAGCATGCTCGATCGGAGGTGCGACCTCACTTGGCCCAGTATAGCTCAAGTTTTAGCCACATCAAGCTGACTCGAGGGAGTCAGGGCTGCGTTCATGCCTCATATAGAATCGTCGCCAAACCATCGTACTTCGTTCTGGAATCTCCAACATGTACACAATTGTTAAAGTGGTTTTTGGTATTGGCAGAGAGTATGACAATATCTGATCCCAGTCTCTTTAACAACCAAACACTTATTTCACACCGTAGCCATTTTATAAAAATCACATTTATAAACATTTGAAATAAAACTTAAATCAATTTAAATCAAAATTAAGTATCTACTTCAAATTTATTTAATTTAAAATATTCACTTAATCACCTTTTATAATAAAATAAAATCTCAAAATACAAATTTAAATCAAAACTAAATATTCAAATTTAATTTTATTTAAATTTAAATATTCATTTAATCTTCTTTAATTAAATCAAGTTATAAAATCATACCTTTAAAATCCAAAATTAGTAAGTTCCAAATAATCCTTATTTACATTTAATCATTAACCAATTTAAATTGCAAAACACTTTCAATTTACCTTGCCAACTTTAATTTATTAGAGTAAAGTCTATTTTAAAATATTAATATAAAATTTAAATGAACAATAAGAGTGTATATATATATATTAGTTAAATTAAATTTTATAAAATTAAATTAGGTTAAACCTTTTATTTAAATCTATTTAAATCTTATTTTATATATTTAAAATAATAAAATGATAGTAAAATTTTATGATTTATATTTTTAAACTGAACTTATAAATTTAAAATTTCCAAAACACATGATTTAAAAATTCTTAATTTATACACATATTAAGTTTAAAAATAAAACCTTTATATTTATTTAAAATCAGCATACATATATTTCCTTTCTCAAAAAATTTGGAAATCGTTTAAAAATAGACCATCGGTGTCCATATATAATTTTCTATCCTATGGTCAGGTGATACAGATATATATCATTTCAATCCGCAATAATTTAAATTTACGAGTTTATATCATTTCAACCTGTAATCCCAAAATTTCAAAAATCAATAAAAATCGCTTGAGTTTACCATTTCAACCCATAACGATTTTCCCTAATCTATAATATCGTTCGGGTATGTATCATTTCAACCCATGGGGATTTCTAAACTATAGGGAACTTGCAGAGTGAGAACAATAAAATATCATAACATATCAATTTCAAGCATACGTAATCATTAACAAATTTAAATATAATATTTAACATGTTCAAGTGTAAATTTAGATGAGTGAACAATTTAACATATCATATTGACGATTAAATTACTACTCAATTCAAATTACCACATATTTAATCGTCATCTCATGTGAATTTTATTTACTAAACAAATGAATGTTAATCGTGAGTGATCGCTCACCTTTCGAGGCTAGAGAACAATGGAGGACAACTACAATGAAGAACGATGCAACGGATACAGACACGAAATCGGGCACGACAAGTCAAGGATCTGCGACAAGCACAAAAGCATATTTAGCTCGAGAATTTAATATAAAAAAATACATATATATACATATGCGATATATATACATTTTTTTATAAATATAAAAAGGAACAAAGATATATGTACAACGTGTGTATATATATGTCAATATATACATACGACTCTCTGATAGGATATATATATACAACAGATATATGCAATGTATATATATACAACATATATGAGCCCTAAATATTTTTGCGCTAATATATTTTTGCGCACATATATATATTTCGATCAATATATATAACATATACATATGCAGCATATACTTGGCAATATGTATGGAACGAACAATATATATACGCAGCACATAGATATACTAGCAATTGGATGAACTGTGCCACTTTATATGTACCAATATATAACTTCAGCCAGTATATATATATATAACATATATATAACTCTTGTGCAAAAAAAATATGTTCATATAAACAAGCACGGGAAAAGGCTCAGGTCTGCTGCATCTCAAGGCTGTTGGGGTTTTATGGCGCGTGCTCGGAGTTGAACGAGAGGAAGGTTCGAACAACGGTGATGGCGGATCAAGGCAGTGGTGGCTTCGGGTGTCGGTGATGGAATAATGGAGGGTACGTGGCATGGCATTGAGGCGGCAGGAGGTGAAAGTGAAGGCTGCGACTCATACGGGTTTGAGGTGGTGTGGAAGCAAGGCGGCGGAGGGGAGTGATGGGTCGAGGTTCGGTAAGGCGTTGGCGGTGGCTTCCTCGGTGAAGGCCGAGTTGGTGGTGTTAATTGGTGAAGGGAATGGTGGGATGGCCAAGGTATTTGGGTGGAGATAAGGTGGTATGGAGGTAGAAGGCAGTGGTCAGAGGGGCGAAGGCGTGAAAAAATGGAAGGAAGGATGGAAAATTGGAGGCGGCGCTGGCTTAGGGCTTCAATGCAGGGAGGTAGAGAGGCTTGGGGGTCTGACTCGGGCAAAATAAGGAAAAACACGGGGCAAGCTTTGTGTCAGAAGAAGGGAAGCACGGGCAGATCTGGGTGGTACTTCAGGTCAAAGCGGGAGGAAATGGAAGAGGCACAAGCGGTTGATGTTATTGGTTTTTCTCGGGTAAAAATGGAAGAGGCACGAGCGGTGCTTGCAGAAATGAACAAGTTAAAGCTTACCTCTTTTTTTTCCTTAATGAACAGAGGAGGAAAAGTGAAAAGACTCAAGCATATAAATATACAAAGACCAAGGAATGGAAAAAGTCAAATGGTGGTTTCAGAAATTTCTTAAAGCAAGGACAGTTGAGTTTATACTGCTGAAATTTGAAAAGGCAAAGGAAACAAAAGCTAAATACGGAACTGACTTGATACGACAAATCGTTTCTTCGATTTCGCCGCGTACCGGACATCGAATTACAAAAATGAATATACTACGGAGATCAGCACGATGAGACAAACAGAATGGTACATAGATATCAGCGATACGACCAAGCTATCAAAACTCGATTTTTCGATTCCGAAAATGGTGCTAAAATGCCGAAAATAAGATAAACAGGGCTATAGCAGTCCAAATTTGGTGAAACGAAATACGATGTCTCACTTAGAAAATGATTTACAATTTTATTATATAAAAATATTCATATTTCAAAAATATTTAATTTTTCAACAAATTAACTGATTTAAATTTAAACTTGAAATTTCAGAAATAAACTAACTTTCATATTTTCCAATAAAAATTTATCATTTGCTATGTTTAAATAGACGTATTTCAAATATCAAATTTTCATTTCAAAACATTATTGTTTATTTTCATGAATTTTTTTAGTTAATTACGTTATAAAATTGTTAAATTTCACGAGTTGTTACAATCTCCCCTACTCAAAACTTTTCGTCCCCAAAAAGGAACGAGATAGGAGAATAGAAACAACAGAAAGATAAGATAAATTCAAACGAATAGTACATGAGTCAAATAATTCAGGATTCGAAGCACGTATGGATTCCTCTGTCTCCCAGGTGCAATCCCGATCATCTGTACTCCAATGTACCTTGACTAGACTG
Organism: Allium fistulosum; assembly: GCA_030737815.1. Classification (NCBI taxonomy): domain Eukaryota; kingdom Viridiplantae; phylum Streptophyta; class Magnoliopsida; order Asparagales; family Amaryllidaceae; genus Allium; species Allium fistulosum. Next base: position 78,134,810 of record CM060903.1, read on the forward strand.
ATAGATTTCCTCCGAAGCTGCTGGGTACCTCTATTGACAATACGAAGTGGCTTCCTCTCGATAGTGAGATTCGGCTCGACGTCCAAATTCTCTAACGGAGTAGGTTGAACAATCAAGGATGGATCATGGAGATACTTGCGGAGGTGAGACACGTGAAACACGTTGTGCACACTCGGTAGCTTCTCCGACAAGTTAACCTTATAAGCCAATGGACCAACTCTTTCCAGAATATGGAAAGGACCAATGAATCTAGGAGCAAGCTTCCTTCTTCGACCAAAACGAACCACATTCTTCAACGGCGAGATCTTAAGAAAGATCGAATCATCTACTGAAAATTCAAATTCGTTTTACTCCTATCAGCATACTTCTTCTGCCTATCCTGAGCAATCCTTATCTTCCTCCTAATCTCCTCAACCTTCTTAATCGGATGCTTCCAGAATCATATCAGGTCCAAGAACTAAACGATCATCAGATTTAATCCAGCAAGATGGAGATTTGCAGGATCGTCCATAAAGAGCAGCAAATGGAGACATCTTAATACTTACCTGAATTCAAAGAAGTCGGATTAATAGATTGAAGCTTAAGATGATTGAAAATTCAAATAAATAGTTATACCTGATAACTATTATTATAGGTGAATCCAACGAGATGGAGATGATCTACCCAAGATCCTTCATAATCAAGAACACAGGCATGAACGAGATCTTCCTGAATCTGATTCACCCTTTCCGTCTGACCATCAGTTTGGGGATGGTAAGCCGTACTAAGGTTCAAACGAGTACCCAAATCATCCTGAAAAGCTTTCCAGAACTTATTGGTAAAGAAAGGATCACGACAAACAATGCTAGAAGGAACACCATGGAGACGGACAATCTCCCTCATATAGATCTCAACTAAGCTCGAAGCAGTTCGATTCGACTTGACCGGAATAAAATGGATGGACTTGGTCAATCGATCGACAACTACCCAAATACTCTAATTACCTCTTCTATTCCTCGGTAATCCATTAAAAAAATCCATAGAAACCTGATCCCACTTCCAAATGGGAATCTCAAGGGGTTGCAGCAATCCAGCGGCCTTTTGGTGATCAGCCTTGACCTACTGACAAGTGGCACATCTACTGACATAAATGGAGATATCCCGCTTCATACTATTCCACCAATACAACCTCTTCATATTCTAAAACATCTTCGTGACTCCTGGATGGATAGAGAGTCTGGACTGATGATCCTCCCTAAGAACCTCTTGCCTCAATCCGTCGACATTTGGAGCACAAATCTTGCTATTAATCCTCAAAACCCCATTCTGATCAATCTGTGCTCCTAACTCACTCTGGTTATCACCTTCCATACTCTGAATATTCTCTTTCATAAGCTTAAGCATCGCATCCTCATCCTGCTTGGCTGCAATACGATCCATAAGAGATGGAGAAGCTACAGTCTGACACAATATGGCTTTCTTACGACTGAGGGCATCGGCCACAACATTGGCTTTCCAGGAGTGTAGTTGATGTCCAGATCATAAGACGCTAAGAATCCAAGCCATTGAACCTACCTCTAGTTCAAATCCTTTTGGGTGAAAATATACTAAAGAGACTGATGATCAGTGAAAAGCTCAAACTTGGTTCCCAAAAGGTGATGCCTCCACAACTTCAAAGCAAACACAACATCAAGTAATTCCAAATCGTGGGTGGCATAGTTGGCTTTGTGGGGTTTCAACTGACGACTAGCATAAGCAATGACCTTCCCACTCTGCATCAACACAGCACCCAAACCTTCTCGATTAGCATCGGTATAAATCGATAATCCTTCACTTCCATTCGGAACGGTGAGAACAGGAGCAGAGGTAAGCTTTTACTTCAACTCATTAAATGCTGCTTCACACTTATCACTCCGAACAAACTTAGCATTCTTACGAGCCAAAGCAGTGAGAGGTGCAGCTATGCGAGCAAAATTCTTGATGAATCTCCGATAATAACCGACAAGGCCCAGAAAGCTATGAATATCAGAAGGAGTCTTAGGTGTCTCACAATCCTGGAAATAGAATAAAATGGATAAGTTCAAAGATAAATTAGATAATTGAATTACAAAGGAGAAAAGGTGGATAGACTTACATTAATCGTGGCGACCTTAACCGGGTCAATCGAGACTCCATTTTCTAAAACAATATGCCCAAGAAATCGGACTTCATCTCTCTAGAAATGGCATTTAGAAAATTTGGCTTTCAACTGATGACTCCTAAGAGTTTGGAGAACATAGCTTAAATGTGATTCATGCTCCTTCTCTGACTTAGAAAAGACGAGGATATCATCAACGAAAACCAGAACAAACTTGTTGAGAACATCGTGGAAAACGCGATTCATAAGATCGATAAAGAAGGCAGGAGCATTGGTTAATCCAAAAGGCATGACTAACCATTCATAAAAACCATTCTCTGTTCGGAAAGCAGTATTGGGAATTCTCTCCTCAGCTACACGAAGCTGGTGGAAACCGCTAGCACGATCAAGCTGGGATAATACTTTTGCTCCGTAGAGCTGATCGAACATGTCATTCATATGAGGCATCAGATATCGGTTCTTGAGAGTAAGCTTGTTCATCTCTCTATAATCAACACACATCCTCAAAGAACCATCAGATTTGGTGACAAAGACCACAGCTGATCCCCATTCAGAAAAACTCTTCCTAATCAAACCCTTAGAGAACAAATCCTCAATCTGCTTCTTCAACTCAGCTTTCTCTCTGGGTGCCATCCATCTGAGAGGAAGAACAACTGGTCGAGCACCATGAATAAGATCAATGCGGAATTCAATTTCCTGCTTAGGAGGAAGACAAGTGACTTCACCAAAAACATCAGGATAATCCCTGACTATCGCGGTGGAGTCAAGATCACTACGCTGAGCATCAAGAGAAAAGATAAAACTACTTGCATAATCATGAGGTAATCGACATTCAATCACAAGAGAATTGCCCTGGTCGTCTACTAGAGAAACGGTTCGGGATTTGCAAGAGATAACAGCATCATATCGCTCCAACCAATCGCCTCCAAGTAAGATATCAAATGCATAGAAACCCAGAACAAAGAAATCTCAGGTGAATATGTGCAAATTGTAAAGGAATTTCACCCCTTTACAAATCATACTAAGGTTGGCAGGACCGCCAATGGGATTAATCACCATAATGATGAAGTCGCCAATTAAGGTTGCAAGATATGCTCAAATTTATTACAGAGACCAACAGATATAAAGCTATGGGATGCACCAGTGTTAAATAAAACACGAATAGGAAAACCATGCAACGAAAAGGAGCTCTAAAGAGTACCTTGGTTATCACTGGCAAGAGGAGGAGGAGTTGAAGAAGTCATGGAAAAAACTCCAGATGTCTTACCTCTCTGCTGGGTGGGACAATTATTCTTGAAGTGACCAGGCTACAAATAGAGGTGACAAAGGTTGTTTCTAGTTGCCTGGGCCAGAGGAGGAATAGCAGCTCCTGCGGGGGATGGACGGCTATTGGCATAGTGACCCTTCTGGTTGCACTTGAAACAAGTGGTGGAAGATAGGTCAAGAGATCGCTTCTGAGATGGAGAACCAAGACCTTGAGAATTCTGCTAATTCTTATTCTGCTGATGGAAATTGGACTTCTTTGAACTTTTGGAACTACCCTGAGATGCAGAAACAGCCTGCTTAACCTTGGAATTATGGTTCTCAAATCTGGTGGCAAAATCCAAATGAGAAGTGAAGGTTCCATGAACATGACTAATCAAGCGGTCATAATACTCTGGGCGAGCACCATGAATAAACTTCTCATTCTTTTTAAGTGGGGTGTCTATCAAGATGGGACCGAACTTAGATAACTCATTGAACTTCCTCTCATACTCAGAAAAATTCATATCTCCCTGCTCAAGATCCATGAATGCCCTATACAACTGAGATTTCCCGGCTTCGGGCATCCACTTAGCGACAAAAGCATCCCTGAAAAGATGGATCCAAGATTAGACAAAGATAAAAGAGATAAATTTCAGAGATAGATTCAAAAGAGATAAGCTAGAAAAGGATAACTAAGGATCTCACCTGAACTCCTGCCAAGTGATATTAGCCTCGACAGTCTGAGCGATAATAGATTCCCACCGATCCTAGGCGGACTCCTATAACCGCCAAGTAGCTAACTAACGCATCTGAGCATCAATGATCTCAAGTCCAGTGAAAATCCTTTCTAAACTCTTCAGCCATTGCTGAGCCTCGATAATACTCTCTGCTCCAGTGAACTTGGTAACTCCAAGCTGAGAGTACTCCTTACAAAGCTGGGTGAACCTAACAGGCTGAACGGGATCAACAACAGGTGGAGCAGGGGCAACTGGTAGTGCAAGGGTATTTCCACGACCCCTACTACGAACATTCCTACGGTTACTCATCTGGATAAACAAGAATCAATTTTAGAACAAAAATAAAGTTCCAAAATTAAAGAAAAATTCGAAATCAAAGAGGATCCTAACTAAAAATTTCAAGCTTGAACGAAATATGATCCCGTAATTAATTCAACTCATTCTAGGGTATTGCTACCCTATCTCTAATGAGTTTTCACTCCATATGCTAAGTTTGCCTAAACCTCGCTCTAATACCAACTGTAACGATCCACCATTTCAAACTATTCAAATCGACAATAATCCACACATGTTAGACTTGAATTGCTCAAAACAACATATTGTTAATTTATAATTGGCAAACTTAGCATATACATCAAATAAATCAATCACAGAATCACAGACACAGAGTTTTACAACAATACGCAGCGGAATAGATAAATAGTAGTTTATGAAGCTACTACAAAAACAACATAGTCCAAAACAGAATACAACAGAAATCCCAATACATAGAAGTCTCTAATACAAAAGCAAATGAAAAGTCAGAAACATACAACTGGAAATAACAAGAATAATTGGAAAGCTAAAATAGATAAGATAGATCTTCTAAGCGAACTCCAAGCTCCAAATGGTGGGTTTCAAAAGCTGTGACACTCTGGCTGACCCGAGCATAAAGCAAAACACAAAACACTCGAGTCAGGATTAACATTCTTATGCAAGTGAATCAAACTCAGGTGAAATGTCAAGTGAGATGCAATATAACTTAAAGAATGTTGGGATTCCATCCTTTAAGGGTCCGTGAAATTATCTACATACATAGTATAATACACTACATACATAATGTCTACAGTAAAGTAAAATATCAAAATAGCATTAAGGCGTTACCCATATCCCCTGAACACATTTTTATATATTCCCGTAGTCTATACAGATACTGTAAGCTCCACAAAACCAGTGGGATACTCACTGAGCACTCCATAGGAACGGTACAAACCAAACTCATAGAGGGCGCGATAAGGCATGTGACAAGGCACGCGAGGCAATGCCCAGGGTAGGATTCTACTGTTTTGCACTCCTGGACTGGTGGTAACGCATAGCAGCTACTACCGCCCACCTCGAGACACACTCCCAATCAAAGGTGTGTACACCATCATCAAATCACAAAAGCAATAGATATGGTTTCGAAGAAGCATGCTTGATCGGAGGTGCGACCTCACTTGGCCCGGTATAGCTCATGTTCTAGTCGCATCAAGCTGACTTGAGGGAGTCAGGGCTGCGTTCATGCCTCATATAGAATCGTCGCCAAACCATCCTACTTCGTTCTGGAATCTCCACCACATACACAATTGTCAAAATGATTTTCGGTATTGGCAGAGAGTATGACAATATCCGATCCCGATCTCTTTAACAACCAAACGCTTATTTCACACCATGGCCATTTTATAAAAATCACATTTATAAACATTTGAAATAAAACCTCAAATCAATTTAAATCAAAATTAAGTATCTACTTCAAATTTATTTAATTTAAAATATTCACTTAATCATTTTTGTGACATTTAAATAAAATCTCAAATTACAAATTAAAATCAAAATTAAATATTCAAATTTAATTTTATTTAATTTAAATATTCATTAAATCATATTTAATTAAATCAAGTTATAAAATCATACCTTTAAATTTCCAAAATCAGTAAGTTCCAAATAATCCTTATTTACATTTAATCAATAACCAATTTAAATTACAAATTACTTTCAATTTACGTTTCCAACTTTAATTTATTAGAGTTATTAAAGTCTATTTTAAAATATTAATATAAAATTTAAATAAACATTAAGAGTGTATATATATATTAGTTAAATTAAATTTTATAAAATTAAATTAGGTTAAACCTTTTATTTAAATCTATTTAAATCTTATTTTATATATTTAAAATAATAAAATGATAGTAAAATTTTATGATTTATATTTTTAAACTGAACTTATAAATTTAAAATTTTCAAAACACATGATTTAAAAATTCTAAATTTATTCACATATTAAGTTTAAAAATAAAACCTTTATATTTATTTAAAATAAACATACATATATTACCTTTCTCAAAAAATTTGGAAATCGTTTAAAAATAGACCATCGGTTTCTGTATATAAATTTCTATCCTATGGTCAGGTGATACAGATATTTATCATTTCAATCCGCAATAATTTAAATTTACGGGTTTATATCATTTCAACTCTGTTTGTACCAAAATTGGGCACAACACTCTTTGAATGTGTTTGAAGAGATAAAATGAAGAAAGTAAATGTAAAATGAGGCAGATTTAACAAACACACCAATTAACAGATAAGAAAAAGAGCTGAAACACATGAATTTAGAGTGGTTCGGCATATGGCCTACGTCTACTATGGAATGATTGATGTTTATTGATTATAGCTCGCTTCTTACAAGTGGATTTAAAACAGTACAATCAAAGTACAGCGGCAATTTCGGCAGAGTATCAACGTAAAGAAGCCAAAAGTCCATTTTCTATAGGTCCAGAGTCACTATTTATAGGCGTAGACAACAAATATCTCGCCTAGATCTCGGAGGACTTCTTCTCTCATGTGGGTGGGCCCACGAGATCGAGTTCAGGCGATTTTGACTCGATATCAGAGCGATACGAATGGAATTCGTATCGATCAAGAATTGATCCTTTTTGGCTGAAATTAATCTGGTACATTCTTGACGTTGTAGGCAAGCTCTTGTGAAAATTTGGTGGCGTTTGGACTTGTAGAGCTCGTGTTATGATCGATGCAAATTTGGATTTTCAATGTGTTGTCGAACTCGTATTGATACGAATCGTATCGTTCTGATTCGTATCCATGCATCACGTGTCGATCAAATGACGTGGCACTATAATTTAGGATCGATCCACTTTTCATGTCGAGTTACCGTTTCTTCCATTTGAATCGTGCTTTGTTCGTATCGACCTGGAATTACTCTTCGTATTAGTCTGGGAAACTCTTTTCGTATCCATGCTCCGTGCTCTACTTCGTATCGATGATTTAGTGCCTACTTCGTATCGTTATGTGTAGCCGCTTCGTATCACAACTCACTTTGTATCGATGCTTTTAGGTGCTACTTCGTATCGATTGTTTGGGGAACTGATACGAACTACCTTCATTTGATGGATATGAAGTGGAGCAAGTATGATGGATACGAAGTGGAATAAATATGATGGATACGAAGTGGGATAAATATGATGGATACGAAGTAGATCAGTCATTGATGGATACGAAGCGATGCTCTCTCTCTCTCTCTTGATTTTTATCGATCCATATCTTAAGCATACGAACTCCGATTGACTTGAAATTTGGAACGTTGGCTTTCATAGCTTTGCATGTGTGTCTTGTCAATTGTAGCTCGATCCGGACTCGGATAAAATTTTCCAATATCCATAGTGAACCTGTATATAACCGATCTTTGGGATGGGCTGTCTTTGGTTTCCAGCTAATTCCTTGGTGTCACGGCATTGCCAAAAGGCGGGATAACAAACCCACAATCCCAAAATTTCAAAAATCAATAAAAATCGCTTGGGTTTATCATTCCAACTCATAACGATTGTTCCCTAATCAATAATATCATTCGGGTATGTATCATTTCAACCCATGGGGATTTCTAAACTATAGGGAACTTGCAGAGTGAGAACAATAAAATATCATAACATATCAATTTCAAGCATACGTAATCATTAACAAATTTAAATATAATATTTAACATGTTCAAGTGTAAATTTAAATGAGTGAACAATTTAACATATCATATTGACGATTAAATTACTACTCAATTCAAATTAACCACATATTTAATCGTCATCTCATGTGAATTTTATTTACTAAACAAATGAATGTTAATCGTGAGTGATCGCTCACCTTTCAAGGCTAGAGAACAATGGAGGACAACTACGACGAAGAACGATGCAACGGACACGGACATGAAATCGGGCACGACAAGTCAAGGATCTACGACAAGCACAAAAGCAGATTTAGCTCGAGAATTTAATGAAAACAAATACATATACATATGCGATGTATATACATTTGTTTTATAGATATAAAAAGGAACAAAGATATATGTAAAGCGTATATATATATATCAGTATATACATACGACTCTCTGACATGATATATATACAACAGATATATGCAATGTATATATATACAACATATATGAGCCTCCATATATTTTTGCGCATATATATATATCGATCAATATATATAACATATACATCTAAAACATATACTTGGCAATATTGACGAAACGAACAATATATATACGCAACACATAGATATACTAGCAATTGGATGAACTGTGCCACTTATATATATCAATATATAACTTCAGTCAGTATATATATAGCATATATATATATATAACTCTTATGTAAAAAAAATACGTTCAAATAAACAAGCACGGGAAAAGGCTTAGGTATGCTGCATCTCAAGGCTGTCGGAGTTTTATGGCTCGTTCTCGGAGTTGAACGAGGGGAAGGGTTCAAACAATGGTGGCGGCGGATCAAGGCAGTGGTGGCTTCGGGTGTCGGTGATGGAATAATGGAGGTTTTGTGGCATGGAATTGATGCGGTTGGAGGTGAAAGTGAAGGCTGCGACTCATACGGGTTGGAGGTGGTGTGGAAGCAAGGCGGTGAGGGGACTCATGGGTCGGGGTTCGGTCAGGCGTTGGCGGTGGCTTCGTCGGTGAAGGCTGAGTTGGTGGCGTTACTTGGTGAAGGGAATCGAGGGATGGCCAAGGCGTTTGGGTGGAGATGAGGTGGTGTGGAGGTAGGAGGCAGTGCTCAGAGGGGCGGAGGCGTGGAAAAGTGGAAGGGAGGATGGAAAAATGGAGGCGGCGCTGGCTTAGGGGTTCGATGCACGGAGGTAAAGAGGCTTGAGGGTCTGACTCGGGCAAAATAAGGAAAAACACGGGACAAACTTCATGTCAGAAGAGGGGAAGCACGGGCATATCTGGGTGGTACTTCGGGTCAAAGCGGAAGGAAATGGTAGAGGCACAAGCGGTTGATTTTATTGGTTTTGCTCGGGTAAAAATGGAAGAGGCACCAGCGGTGCTTGCAGAAACGAACAAGATGAAGCTTACCACTTTTTTTCCTCAATGAACAGAGAAGGAAAAGTGAAAAGACTCAAGCATATAAATATACAAAGATCAAGAATGGAAAGAGTAAATGGTGGTTTCGGAAATTTATTAAAGCAAGGACTGTTGAGTTTATACAGCTGAAATTTGAAAAGGCAAAGGAAACAAAAGCTAAATACGGAACAGACCTGATACGACAAATCGTTTCTTCGATTTTGCCTCGTATCGGACACCGAATTACAGGAATGAATATACTGCAGAGATCAGCATGATGAGACGAACAGAATGGTACACAGATATCAGCGATATGCCCAAGCTATCAAAACTCGATTTTTTGCTGCCGAAAATTCTGCTAAAACGCCGAAAATAAGATAAACAGGGCTATAGCAGTCCAAATTTGGTGAAACGAAATACGACTTCTCACTCAGAAAATGATTTACAATTTTATTATATAAAAATATTCAGATTTCAAAAATATTTAATTTTTTAACAAATTAACTGATTTAAATTTAATACTTGAAATTTCACAAATAAACTAACTTTCATATTTTCCAATAAAAATTTACTATTTGCTATGTTTAAATAGACGTATTTCAAATATCAATTTTTCATTTCAAAATTTTATTGTTTATTTTCATGAAATTTTTAGTTAATTACGTTATAAAATCGTTAAATTTCTCGGGTCGTTACAAGTATACTATGGAATAAGCTGAGAGATAGTCCCAATATCTTTTTAGTATTATTGGAAATCTATCCAACATACTCACCTCCTCGATCTGATCGAAGAACCTTAACCTTACAACCCGTTTGATTTTCTACCACATTCCTATATTCAACAAATTTCTCATGGATCAGATTTGTTCTCCATAAGATACCCAAATCCTAGTCTCGAGAAATCATTAGTGAAGGTAACAAAGTAAGGGCTATTATTTTTATTTATTATAGGCACCGAGTCACATACATCACTATATACTAACCCTAAGAGTTGAAAAAAATCTTTCATTGCTCCCATTGAAGGGGTGCTTGGTCATTTTACCTTTGAGACACGACTCACACATGTCAAAGTTTCCGAATCAAGTGACGGAAGAAAATTTTCGGGTTTTAGTTTGTGTTGTCGTTTCTCACTTATATGACCTAGCCTACAATGCAAAAGATAACTATCATTTATATTGTTAGAAGAATTATTCACAGAACACACATAATTAGTATTAATCCCATAAATTCCATTTTTAAGAGTACCGTCGCAGACTTTATTTCCATCAAACTAATGTTCATAACATTATTTGCACAATGAAATATATATCCAGTCTCAAAAATCTAGAAGTAGAAATAATCCCACAAATAATGTCTTTCACAAAATAGTAATTATTTAATACTAATATTACTTTCTAAGCCAAAAATATGATAGTCTCCTACTGCCGTTGCATCTACAATAGATCCATCAGCAACTTGGAGCCTTATCTCTCATTTTTCCACACGATGTCATTTCTTAGGCCCCTGTAATGAATTACAAATATGAGCACCGGATCCAATATCAAAGACCCAAGACATTTTATTGATTACAAAACAATTTTGAATCATACATATACCTAATGGAGCCGCAGAACCATTCTGCTTCTTTTCTCTTACAATCTTCAAGTAGTCAGGACAATTCCTTTTCAACTGACCTTTCTTCTGGTAGTAGTGACATTTACCCTTATCATTGGTCTTTTTACTTTTCTTTTTCTGATCTTCTCTTTTCCGCTTCTTCGAACTCTTTGGATATGATGCACTGCCCTTCATAGAAAGTACATCCCCTTGAGATTATAACTCGACCGACCTCAACATATTAAGGTACTCCACGAGATTGACATTCAATTGGTTCATGTTATAATTCATTATATGGTTCATACTAAAGAGTAAGTGAACCAAGGATCAAATCTACTTGCAATTCATTGCTTATTCGTACGTTAAACTATGAAAGCCTATCAATATAGCCCTTCATCATTAACACGTAATCATCAACTTTCTGTCCTTTGATCACCGTTGTATTGAACAGCTTCTTCGTAAGCTCGCCCTTGCGTAACATGATTGTTCATGGAAAAGAGCCTTGAGACTATCAATATCTCATGGACAAACATATTTTCATGCTGCCTCCACAAAGGCTTGTCTAATGTAGATAGCACGAAAACTTTGGCGATCTCTAGGTATGATACCCATTTTTCATAAACAAGTCGTAGTTCGTGGTCTGCACCATTGGCGGGTTGTTCTTTAGGACATGTAATAGCAGTCTAAAAGCACTTATAAGTCAATACCAATTTAATTGCTCTTAGCCAGTCAGTATAGTTACATCTAGTAAGCTTATCATTTCCATAAAATAGTTTTGGAGTTGTCATTTTATGCAAGTTTAAGTGGTAGATTGTTAGAACAAATTATAGTGGATGTTCTTATAATATTAGTAAGGTTAAACTTTTATATTTTATTTCACTAATAGGCTCCCATCTGTCTTCTATATTTTGAAAAACCATAAGTCGGAACATAGAAGTCTTTTGACTTCACTAGTAGGTGTTAGGACTCGTCCGTCTTGGAATTCTAAGTTTGAGTTTGCTCAACAAGTCATAGCTCGATGGACGATGGATAACTCCTTATCGGTTATATCCTATACAACTCCTAACCTTGGTACCTTATCCTAATTTCACTTCGACCTTGAGTTTGCTCAACAAATTGAAACATAATTATTCACTCGTACCTACCATATTACGACGACCAAAATATAGTATATGTACCTTGAATTTGCTTAATAAATACATATAGTTATCTCACTTCGTCTATTCAGTGTACTAATAATACGACACATAACATCCCTAGCTTGAGTTTGCTCAACAACTAAGGAGTATGCAAGTAATTTATTAATATATATATGGTAGAGGACAACATTAAATTGAAGAGTCATAATCTTCAATATATTACATTGAGTGATATCGGCTTATGGAATAATGTAATTTTTATGAACACCTTCATGATTCAAGTGTCGGACTCATCGAAAATCACGGTATACGTACATTTACATATGTTTATTCTTTAAGTCTATTTAGGGTTTCTTAATATTTCATCTTCAATTTATGCATACATATTATATAAGTTTTATTATTATATATCTTTTATATTTCATATTACTTATATAATAGTCTTATGTATCGTATTACATTAATTAAGTCTTATTTAATTAATTTTAATCGATTAACATTTTAATTAATTTTATATTATCTTAATATAACATTCATATTTAATATTTATTGTATTCTATAACCTTTATAGTATAACACATATATCATATACATATGTACATTGTTAACTAATTTATTTATTTAATTAAATTGTATTAATTTTAAAATTCATATCATATATATACATGTATGCATATGTTATTTTAAACATTTTAAAACAAAATAATACATATGTTTGCACCAAAAATTGGCTCAAACACCCAATAGGGATTTTGTAAAGGAATAAATGTAGAATAATAAATGTAAGCAGAGAGAATATAGCAGTAAAGTAATAAGAAACAAGCTAATAACAGAGACACAACAATTTATAGTGGTTTCGCTTTGTTTGCCTACATCCACTTTGAAGAGATAGCTTTTATTAATCACTTTCACTACTAGAACAATAGTATATAGCAACAACACGTTTCCGACGGCCGCCGACGGCAATTTCCGACGGCTAACGACGGCCCGTCATCTTTGTATCATTTCTATAATTAAAATACAATACCCGTTACAAGCCATCGAAAACCGATGCAAACTCAACCGTCGATCGTCATCGGAAATATACGTTATTACAGGCCAGTTTGGTCGAGAGCTGCTTCATTCTCATTCTTCCACCCAAATCAACCAAAATCCTCAACTCCTCCACCTCCTCCCCACGACAGCCAGCCCCCCACTTCTTTCGGAGCAATTCCAACATCATCAATCGTCACTCCTAACAACTCCAGCCTCTCCATCCATCTCCAAATCAGGTTTTCCTAAACCCTAATTGATTTTGATTTGTTAATTTTGGGTTAAATTGTAATTCTAGTTGTTTATAATAGCCGATTGATTGTTTATTTACATTAACTAATTAGTATTTCGATTAGTTTATTTACATAAATCCTAAACCCTAAACCCTAATTAATAATTTGGTTACTTTATTTACATTAACCAGTCAGTGTATATATACGTTGATTATTTAGTATATATGAGCATTTGAGCTAGCATTTGGTTAGTTAAGATTGATGTGAATGATTGTGTTTATGGTTTGTAAATTTCCGAAATCGATAATTAAACTATATTAACCATAGTTAAACCCTTAATCGTTTATATAAAATCAAGTTTGGTAGAATATTGTGTGGCATGATATAAACTAGTGTATGCTATAGTTTAATATTATTTTAAATAAAATATAATACCATATACGTAATTCGTTAAATTTGAAGACATGAATAATATATATTTTTGAAATAGTAAAAATCATATAATATAGTATATATTTAATAAAACAGTAAAAGGCAAATAAACCATTGTACAAATGCTAATATATGTTATATAATTAACTAATCGTGCATAATACTGATATATAATGCTAATATTGATATTCTATAAACAAATTAGACGTGCATAATGTGTTTTATTTTTTATAAATCCTTTAGAGAGTTTTTGACCCCATCTGACAAGTATTGTATATGATCGTTATATGGATATTCGTTTTTATTACAAAACGGACATGCATATTCATCTAATACAATATTTGTCGGATTTGTCCCTGTATTGGACAAGTTACAAACATTATAAAGTAATTATATTTCGTAAATCATTTCATTTTAAACGATTCAAAAAATTTCGACAGCACTTCCTTTTTATTTCTTGTGTGCACGCATTTGTGTACGATACAAGGAACACGGGGGAAGTGCTATCGAAATTTGATGAAATCATTTAAAATTAAATATAATTACTATTGTGTTTGTAATGGGAAGTAGGATGACCGACCATCAAAGCAAAAAATAATATAGAAGCTAAAAATTTAATATTATATTCATTTCAAGGCGCAAGAAATTGCAAAAGCTATTTCAATGCGCAAAAAGGTGCAAGAAGATGCAAATTAGCAAATTCGATAACATTATAAATAAATACTTTTTAATTAAAAAATAAAATGTCAGTGCATAAAATTAAATGATTAATACTAATTTTAATTTCTATCATAGGTTTTAAAGTAGGAAAAATGGTCAATTATTTTACTGATCGGAGCTGGATGTATAAACAATGAAGTATCAATTATAGAAATAAAACATACCTTGCATGATCAAAAGTACGATCCTTTTGTACTAGCCAAACAAGCCCTACAAGTTTATTATACACCTTATCTATCTCTAAAAAGAGATAATGCAGACTGGTCGGTAGTTTTTAAAATGAAGGTAAGATTTACGTTTGATGGAAAGAATATTCCAGACGAACAAACCTATTAAGCAAATATTAAGGAAAATGTTGAAATAACAATAATGGACGATCACACGGATTTTGGACCTCTAAATGATGAATCAAATGTATTAGTAGAAGCATTTGAAACTATAGAGGAAAACGATATAGAGTACGAAACCAAGTCCGAATCAGAAAACGAAAAAGTCTAATTGCTAATATATAATTTAATATAAGGTAATGTATGTGATTATTCATGTTACATTTTTCTCATCAATTATGATATCTTTTCTCATAATTATTATGAATTATATGTTCTAACAAAATAAATTGATATGTACGTGACATGTATTATGTCTTTTTCCCGAAGGCGTAGCTCTTCCCACTCCGGTTCCCCCTCTTCTTCTCAAAGAGGGAATAGAGGTGATGACAGTGGCCCTTCAGAGCCAGCAGCACGACCAGTAATGTATATACAACCCAAAACCGATGGATCGTAAGTATTAAAATTAGTAGCATAGCATTAGAAATATTTTGTGTACGATATATGTAATAGTCTAAAGCTATGTTTCAAATTTAATACAGAGGATTTGAGCTAGAGCCATCGGGAGTGGTTCTTAGTATTTCCAAGCAGGCATATATAAGTAGGATGACTGGTTGTTGGCCCCGATGGAGTAAGATCCCTGACTCGATCAGAGAGAGCATCTGGAAGGAATTTTTGGTGGGTTTAAATTTACATATTTGTAAATTACCGTTTTACAATTTGTTGACTACTTAAAAATGTACAACTTATGTTTAATTTTCTCAATGTGCAGGGTTACATAGATCTGTAGGAAGCGGACATTTCCCTTGTGCAGCGCCATTGGATTCTAAGATAGCGAAGAATTATCGGGACACGATGTCGGGCCTTAGAAGAGGTGGGAAGAAACCGAACTGGATCGGTGCTAGTGTATGGGATGCTTGGGTTGCCAGGTGGAACAACAATGAGTTCAAGGTAATTAATCTATCATATATATCTCATTACTTTGTTTTATAGCTATGAAATATATTGTTCAATTATTTAAATTTGTAGGAAGAGTCATAGAGGAACTCTGCGAATAGAAATAAGAACCCAGTAACACATCGTGGTGATTCCAAGTCATTCCAGCATCATCATGAGGTTTTGGTAAATTTATTAATTGCGATTATAAACAGTTATTACATTTATATAGTTTAAATTATAAGTTATAAATAAACATTAATATAAACAGTAATATATACATTATTTATTGCAGGAAAGAGCACGTCAACGTCCGGTCTCATACATGGAAGTATTTGCTCATACCCATGCCATAAAGCAAACGGACGAAGCTGGCAACGTTACATATGCATGGGAAGATGAGGATAAGGCGATGGCTGCATATGTATGCATATTTTGAATTTTAAGTTATTAATATTGATTAGTTTAAGTAATTAGCT
The DNA here is from genome assembly GCA_030737815.1 of Allium fistulosum. Lineage (NCBI taxonomy): Eukaryota > Viridiplantae > Streptophyta > Magnoliopsida > Asparagales > Amaryllidaceae > Allium > Allium fistulosum. The sequence goes on from CM060903.1 coordinate 78,151,178, forward strand.
TCGAAGAATTAAAATAATGTTGTGTTAATTTCAACTGTAATTTTTTTGGCATTGTAGGAAAAGTTTCAAGAGGCACGGGCGCAGATGCTAGAGGGATCGGAGTGTGATGAGTTGACATGCAAGGAGGAAGATGCTATTTTTGACTCCATCATGGATCCGATGCTGCGAAATCGGCGTTTTAGTTATGGAAACCAAGCGGTAATTTATAAAAATAAACTATCTTATAAAAGTTACACAATTGTTATAAAAGTCGTAGAAAAGTTCTATAACGGTTTTTTCTATTCGCAGGCTAGGGCATCTCAACAAACGTACCAAAAAGAACAGGACAAAGCCGAGATAAAAGAGCTGAGAGCCATGGTCGAGCAGTTGCAGGAGCGGGACCGTCTTCACGCTATACAGATGGAGCAGTTGAATCAGCGCTTGGCGGATTACGTGCAGCAACATGGTTCATTTCCTTCGTCGTCTGTTGCTTCCGGAGGCGAGGACGACTCTTGATAGGTACGCTTTTTTGTGTTTGTGCTTGGATGTTGTATATGATTTGTTTTGGTATGTTTGATACACTTTGATGAGAGATTGGATGTGTTGTATTGATTTGGTACATTTTATGGAGTTGTTTGATGTTTGACGTTGATTGGCCAGTGTTTTGTTCGATGTTTGAGGATGTTGGATGGTTGATTTTGTATATATTGGAGTTTATGATCTTGACTTTGTATATATTGGAGTTTATGATTTTGTATATATTAGGGATTATGGTTAATATTGTTGTTGGTATAATATGTGATGTTGATTGTTTTATGTGTGTGTATATATATATATATATATCTAAATTATCTGTGTGGAATGGAGTTGAAAAGTATATTGAGATATATGTAGATTTGGTGGAAGTAGAACAGGTGCAGAAATAAAAAAAATAAACCCAGATTTTCGACGGCTATCGACGGCTTAGAAGTCACAATTTTTCGATGGCTGTCGACGGCTATCGATGGATTATTGGTTATGAGTGGATCCACGTGTACCTCATTGGTCGTCGAACACCGTCGCTATTTCTCCATTAGAAGTCGTCAAAAAGGCGTCAGAAGATTGTCGTCGATTCCGTTGGAAGGCGACAGAAACCGTAGATGTTATTTCGACGGCTATACCGTCAGTTTTCGACGGCCGCCGACGGCTATTTACCGTCGAAATAGCCCTATTTTCTTGTAGTGTTTGTAAACCGAGTATAGTAGGGATCGACTTAGAATCCTTAGTTACAAAGGAGTTCAAAGCAACAAGCAGCGTAAAGATCCCAAAAATGAACAATCAAGTCTGTATTTAAAGAGGAAGACGACGAAATACCTCTCTGAAAATTCGGTAGAAGGCTTTCCAGATTCATAGCGGCCCACATGAGGGATCGCATGCCCTAAATCCCAAGAAATAAGGATTGGGGCCAACCCCTATGATTGATGATTTTGGGGGTGCGATCCCTACGTGTGCTTCTCTGTGTTGTATTATGCTTAGCCTCCAAGTTTCATGCCAATTGGATTAGTAGAACTTGAGTTATTTATCAATCTTTGTTGCAACATGTGATGTTGTCTTATTTAGGCCGATCCCTTTAGAGAAAAGAAGGTCGATCCCACTTTCTTGTGCCTTTTGGGGTGTGATCCCTAGGATGAACTCCCTGGGTCCCCTCTTCTTGTTCCCAAAGTTTTAATTGTATTGGACTTCTCAATTTTGAGATATCGATCGTTTTCCATTGAGTTGCATTGTCCAAGGCCAAGCCCATTTTGGGTGTGTAGGCATCCAACGACTTCATTTTTGCAAAGTACTAGCATGTATTCAAGTTCGGTAGAAGTTTGCCGTGATTTAGTTAAAGTTTGGTGAGTAAAGTTCATGTTTTTCAAACTCTAAAGCTGTAAAATTTACGAGTTAAAAATGTTGCTTATGTATGTGTGGTAATGTTATATGTTGTGTATGCATGCATATATGTTGATTTGGTGTTGATTGTTTATGCCGAAGTTTGAGTAGGCGATAAAGATTATAACTTGAATATTAGAAAAGTTAGTATTGTGAAGTAATACTTTGTTTACGATGGTGCTATAATGTTATGTGTGATATTATGTGGAATGCTGTATTTGTTGTATGTAGGTTCATGACATAAAGATAGCGATTCGCTAACCAAAAGCAACGTAGAAATCCGCTTTTTGTCGAAAGTTTGATTTTTGTTTCAAAGTGAAAAGCTTTCAAGTTAGAAACATTGTTTTAATTTTCAAAAGTTTATTTTCATGTTTTAAAGAAGAAAAAAGTTCAAAGTTGAAGTTTTAAAAGTTAGAAAATCAAAATTTCAAGTTTTGAAATTATGGGTCCATATAGCGATAGTCGCTATACTCGCAGTTCGCAAGAACCGAAATATTTCCAAATCCGAAACTTATTTCCACCTAGAAAATTTTTGAAAGGTGTTTTCTAGCTTTATTATAAGTTTTAAAGTGTAAAAATAAAGTTTTGAAGTTAATTTTTTTAAAAACCAAGTATTGAAATTACGGGTCTGTATAGCGATAGACGCTATACCAGTTCGGAAAATCTAACTATTTTTCCAAGCTAAACTTGTTTTAACTTAAAATATTTTTAGAAAATGTTTTCTAACTTTAATTTAGTAATTATAGATCAATTATTTAATTATTTAATGATTATTTTATTGATTAATTAATTAATAAAGGTAATTAGTACTTAATCGTTTGTTAATAATGGTTTTTAAACTTAAATGTTAAAAAATTAAGTTAATCATAATTTGTTACTTAATTAAAGTTAAGTTTTATTTAATTAATAATTAAGAATTAATTGATTATTATTTAATTATTTATTAAAGATAATTAATAATTAATTATTATTAAAAAGGGGTTTTATTTAATTAACTTTTGATTAAAGTTAATCATGTTTTAATAAGGTTTAATTACTTTTAATTAGAGTTTTATTACTATTTAACAAGGATTTGACTCTCATTTACAAGGGTTTTAATTTATTTTAAATCGTTTTGAGTCTAAGTAATCAGTTTTGTTTTAAACCGTTTTCTTTCCAAGTTTGTTTTAAATCAAGGGATTTCTGTGTCGCTTACCTTTAAGTAACCCCATATGATTAAGAAAACTAAATGACATATATTAGCAGAATAAAACACCATTCTGCTATTTCAATCAACTTGGACATTTACTTGAGTTGATTAATGGTTAAGTGTCGATCCCTTATATACCTGTTGTTATGTGGTACCATGTTAAACCGGACAAGTAAAATCAAATTAAAAGCACCATTATGGTCGCTAAGTCGGTTGAATTTGTAAAGATAAATATATCATTTTCTATTTGAAATTGTTTCAAAGTTATTGCATTTTAAATGAGATATTTAAAGGAATTTAGAAATTTATAAAGTGCTTTGGGTAAATGGATTTGAGTTTTTAAGTAAAGAAGATTTCATAAATAAAGGAGATTTATAAAATGGATTTGCTTATAAATGGAGCTAATTTTATTTAGAGTTATTTAATAAGTTGTTTAAATAGGAAAGATTTGTAAAGAAGATATATAAGTGATCTTGAATATTTATAAAAGGGTTTTATAAATGAATTTGGAAGTTTGGAAATAACTTTGAAATGGATTTGAATTTCAAGTAAAAGAGATTTCATGAATGAAATAGATTTGATAAAAAGGATTTTTCAATAGAAGTATAATTTTTTTTTGAGATTTGGATTTGAAACACCCCACACCCCTTAGTATTCCCCAAAAAGGGCACACCAAAGGATGTGGTGCGTTATAGCTATAGCTAAAGCATCACAGAGACTAAGATTCACAAGACAAATAAGTAAAAGCAGTGGAAAACATTTAAATAATAACTTATCATTCAGAATTAAACTTCTTCTCAAAATAAGTCATAAAAAACATATATATCTCAAAAACTCAAAATCTCTCATGTCTCATGAAAATACATCTCACTCTCACATAATCAAAGTACAAAAATAACAATAATAATCCCTCTCACAAGTGCCAATCCATCATAAGCCAAATGAAAAAGATGAAAAGCAGAAGAATACATCTAAAACGAGAAAACTCTAGGAATGAATCTCTAAGCAACCTAAATCAACTATCCTCAACTCTGCTGGCCTATTGGGGGAAAGGGAAAGATAGAGGAGTGGGTCAGACAATAAGTCTGGTGAGTGAAAGTAATTACTAGCATTTCTAAGCAAGATAAAGATAATAGACTAAGCAATAGTTCTAGCATGAAAGGAAGATATAGAAAAGATAAAACTTGCATAAAATACTGATTCTGTTTGACTGTTTTCTTTGATTGTTTGCACTTGTCCTAAACTGTTGTGATTAGGATGAAACCCTAATCCTACCTCAACTGCTAACTTGATTAGGCTGAAATCCTAATCCTACCCATTAATCGGCCTTTCCTATCTCTATTGTGCCACTGTGAGCCAATCCTGCTAGTCCCATAGCAAAAGACACCTCTTAGCGCTTAGGACGCAGTATCGAATTATTTACCCTAATCGATGTCGCACGCTCGGTCATCGTCGGTACACACTAACTGTCGCCCCCCCTACTTGACCCTTTATTTACCCTAATCAGCATAAGCGTGCCCAGCCTCACCCACATGTGAGACCATCAGTCCTTGACCTGAAAGGGAATGCTGCCAATACTGGTCCTAACAAACAAATCTTCTAACTTTGCACCCCTTGCCCAAATCCCCAGATTTTAACCTCTATCTATTGGCCACTTATTTACCCTAATCAGCATAAGCGTGCCCAGCCTCACCCACGCGTGAGACCTTCAGTCCTCGACATGAAAGGGAATGCTGCCGGTATGGGCCACTACTGCTATATTTGCTTATTAACTTAATCCAAGATCTAAGTTTTTAAAATAAGCCCCTTCTGTTATTTCTTTCTTTCTAATTATAACCTGTGTGTTAAAATTGTTCTTGCAACTATTACTCTTCTATTTTCTCTTTTTAGTTATAACCACTTGTTATAATTATTCTTGCAAATATCTCAAATTGTCCTATTTCAGTCCATCTCTATTTTATTTCAGTTTTTCTCATTTTACATCTGATTTCTGTAAATTTAGTGTTTTTCTATTTTAATCCATATTTGCGAATTCTTCTCTTTTTAATATTTTATTCACGTCAAAAAGGATTTGATCTCTATAAAAAGAAACTAACATTTACAGGTTAAATTCCAACTTAAACAGATGTAAATAACTGTAAATAACTGTAAATAACTGCAAATAACTGAATAAAATAACTGAACAAAAATAGACTGAAAACAACTTTTGAAATTTACTTAAAATCCGACTGTAAATAAACTTACATAAAAGCCATCTCAAAATTATAGAAAAACTACAACTATTGAGAACCCTATTATTTTAAATTGCTTACAAATCTAAAGTAATTACAAAACACTCACCTGTGGTCCTTAGCTCTAATCCTGGACCTTCCTGGATCCACTTCTAGGGTGTAGAATATTTTTATTAAAAAGATTTCCTCCCCGGAAATTTTTTCTATTTAGGGTTCAGCCACAGGCAATGAATCTAATTGGGAGAAAATCTGAATGAGAAAAATAGATAGACCAAGGATTCTATTTATAGTATGGCTTAGGGATCTCAGGCCATTGGATTTGAAGATTTAATCTGGTGCAACCACATCATAGGCTCATTAGGGACCATCAGATGTAGCTACGAACGCACAAAATTTCACAAAAATCAATTTTTATGGTCTTCGGCTCGTACCTGGATGAAAAATCATCCAGGAAGAAAGGCAGGTCGACCCGTGTTCATTGGGGGTCGACCTGACCCTAGCATGGGTCGACCTATGCCCTTTTTTGATTAATTATAATTTTAGTTTCTTGTTTCTCTTGTAACTTCTCCATACTAGCTCAGATTTCAACAAGTTATATATGGAAATGGATCAGAAAATTACCACGGACCCAATGGTGCAACTCCCGTGGCTCAATTCTGACAATTTCCCAACCCTATTTTATTATTCAATTAGTTTTTTAATTAATTATCATTACTCTAATTTTTCGGGTTGTTACATTCTCCCCTCCTTAATGGATTTCGCCCTCGAAATCTCCAAGGACAGAAGAATGAAATAAATATTTTCATCCAAATTCCACAACCACATATTCAACCATCGTCCATTACATCCATTGTCCTTAAGTTTTTTAATGCAATTTATGATATATGCAATAGTATAGTGTCAATGTCCCTAACTAATGCAAAAGATTAGGCGGTCTACTGATTCAGTCGACCTCCTTTTTATGAGCTCATGTCAGTGCCATGTATCCAAATGAATGCAAATTCCCTAATGACAACCGATAGTTCTATATGCGTGCTACAATCATCATCCAAATGCAACAATCATATAACAATCACCTATTCATAGCAACCATGAAATAAAAATGCAATTGCACACACATCCATATGCATATGCTTTAGTGACCTAGTTAGGTCGATCTCTAAGAGATAATAGTGCCTAGTGTGTGTATATGCGTCCATTAGCATCCACTAGCAAACACTTGCAACCACTTGCGTCCAACATACATAACATGTTCTAGTAACATGTTTACATTTAGTCCTACCATCCATAGGTTAAATCCTAAGATCTACCATCTCGAAGGATACTAAAGGAAAGAACCTATTCAAAACTAAAGATGGAAATAGGAAAGTCAAGACGCACCATCGAAGAGATGCTGATAAGAGATACGCATTTTCTCCTCAGCCTCCCACATAGCGTCCTCAATACTATCTCCTCACTGCACCTTAAACAATGAGACTTTCTTATCCCTAAGCTTCTTGATATCGTGTCCAACGATCTTGGTAGGAATGCGACGAACCTATGTTTCCCTCTCCACTTCAACTTCCTCAAGTTGGCTACGTTCCACTACCTCTGTCGAATCGTGTAAGCACTTTCTCAAGTGTGAAACATGAAAAACATCATGAACTCCTGCGAGCCTCTTCGGTAGCTTTATCCGATATGCCATCTTCCCTACCCTTTCCACAATGGGGAATGATCCTACGAATCTGGGAGCAAGTTTCCCACTTGATCCAAACCTCACTACCTTTCTTAGCAGAGACACCTTAATAAAAACCAAATCTCCTACCTCGAACTCAATATCCCTTCTCCATTTATCTACATAGGACTTCTGTCTATCTTAGGTCGTCTTCATTCTTCTTTTAATCAAATCAATCTTTCCCGAAGTCTCTCTAACCATGTCGGGACCAAGTAGCAATCATTTTATAGACTCCAACCAACACGAAGGCGACTTGCAAGGTCTTCCATAAAGGGCTTCAAAAGGAGCCATCCCAATGATAGCCTGAAAACTATTGTTATAAGCGAATTCCACTAAAGGAAGGTGCTCCTCCCAAGTCCCTCCAAAATCAAGAATGCACATCCTCAACATCCTCAAGAACTTATTAACTCTCTCCGTTTGGCCATCCGTTTGAGGGTAATAGGCCGTACTCAATCTAAGCTGTGTCCCTAAAGCCTATTGCAAGCTCCTCCAAAACTCACTAGTAAAGATAGGGTCTCTGTCACTCACTATGCTTGAGGGAACTCCATGAAGTCAGACTATCTCACGAACGTATATGGATGCCAAATAAGGTGCTATCCTCTTACTATTGATAGGAATGAAGTGAGCATTCTTAGTCAAACGATCTATAATCACCCAAATACTGGTATTCCCCTTCCTAGATCGAGGTAAACCACCTATGAAGTCCATCGAAACACTATCCCACTTCCATTCGCGTACATCCAATGGTTGAAGCAATCCACCAGCTTCTGCTACTCCTCCTTAATCGTTTGGCACACAAGACACTTAGCCACAAACTCTGCTACATCCTTCTTCATGCCACTTCAATAAAACACTCTCTTCATGTCCCTATACATCTTATCACCACCCGAATGAATAGTCATCCGAGAATGGTGTGCTTTTGCTAGAACTGCACTCATCAAATCACCAGTGTGGGGGACACAAAGTCTTCCATCTCTCCTTAGCCACCCATTACTATCGATGGAATAGTGTTGGAGATGTCTAGGGACCTCTCCTCTGCTAATCCAATCCAGCATATCTGCAAGCTCTGAACCCTCTCGCTGCCTTGAGCCAATCTGATCTATGAGGGTGGGCCTAACCTCAAGTGCCGCCTATAATCCAAAAGTAATGTCCGTAGAGGGCTTAAAATAAAAGGTGGAAATAAACTCTAGGCTTTTCCACTCCACGAACATTGGGCTAAGGGTTGTTCTCTTCCTACTTAACGCATCCGCAACCACGTTTCCCTTGCCCGGGGTGTAAGCTATCTCAAAGTCATACGATGTCAGAAACTCCATCCAACGCTACTGCCTCAAGATGAATAGCGTGCTCTTACATACTTGGAAAACACTAGAATGTTGTCCACAAACACTACAACGAACTTATTTAGGACATTTTGAAAAACACGGCTCATCAAATCTACAAAATAGGCTGGGGCATTGGTTAGCCCAAATGGCATAACCAACCACTCATAGAATCCATCGGGTGTCCTAAATGTTGTCTTATTGATGCTATTGTCAGCGACCCTAAGCTGATGAAATCCAGTGGGCTAAGTCAAGCTGAGAAAATACTGAAGATCCAACCAACTGATCGAAAAGATCGTCTATCCTAGGAAGTGGGTAACGGTTCTTCTTCGTGAGCTTATTTAACTCTATATAGTCTACGCAAAGTCAAAGGGAACCATTCGGCTTTGTAGCGAAGACGATTGGCGCCTCCCACTCAGATATGCTCCGTTTGATGAAGCCTTTCTCCAATAGCTCACCAATCTGCTTACTTAACTCCTTCCTATCCCTGGGAGCCATATATCTCACGGGCAATGCCACTGACTTAGCATTGTCATTCAGATAGATCCTAAAGTCGATCTCTCTCTTAGGGGGTAGTCCCCTAACCTCCTCAAAACATCTAGGAAATCTCTAACAACTGGAACTGAATCTAACTATCCTAGTGATGAATCAAGGTAATAAAGGAAGCTCAACATGACTGACCCCTGTGGGTCATAAGAAACCTCGAGGGTCTGTCCGCTACATGTCCCTAGCCTGACGACTCTCCTCTCGTAGTCCAACATTGCACCATAAGTGGATAACCAGTCCATCCTCAAAATCATCCCATATCCCGAAAATCCCAGTACATAGGCGTCACAATCAAACTCTACGCCTAGTATAAAAAATTTCAAACCCCTATAAATCATGGATAAATGTGTCGATCCTCCTATGGGGTTTGAAACAACTATAGGGTCTACAACTAAAGAAATATCTAAGTGCAAACAATCAACCAAGGAACTAGAAATAAAAGAATGCGATGCTCCGGAGTCAAAAAGAGTCTAAATAGGAAAATCCGAAATAGAGATCAAACCTTCTACAGAGACTTTCCTACCTCGGTCCGATCCACTACTAGAAGGTGCTGCATCCAAAGCCTGTACTTGCGCCGTAGGTGCGCCTGCTCTCTGCCCCCATCTTCTGAGGACAAGCTCTACTAATGTGTCCAGGCTGCCCACAACTGTAACACCTCCAATTCATCGTGTCCTTCTTACAGTCCTTTGAGTAATGCCCAACCAATCCACAATTATGACACTTCTTGCCCTTCTTGATCTGTCCCTTTTGAGGTCCTACTCCTTTCTTCTTGTCATTATCCTTCTTATTCTTCCACCACTGCTTCTTAGATTTTTCTGATTTAGGAACCTCCTTAACCTCTTCTTCCTAAGCAATATCTGATATGAGAGTCATTTCCACAAGTGACTCATACGTTGCTCCCATAGGTACATGTGTCAATGCCAACCCTTAGAGGGGCTGGTTCAAACCCTTAGCAAACTTGGTGTCCTTCTTATGCAGTGTATCAACAAGCTCCATCCCGAACCTCGATAACTCATTAAACTAATTTATATACTCTTTTACCGAAAGACTACCCTGCTTTAGACTAATGAACTTCTCCAACTACATGCATTCCGCGGCTTGCGACAAGAACTTTCTCTCAAACCTTTCTCGAAATCCAACCCAACCAATGTCTCCACCCTCCATCTCTACAATCTTCCACTAGTAAGAAGCCCCTCCCTTCAGCTGCCAAGATGTAAGCTGAACCCTCCGTCGGTCCTCCAATCCTAACAGCCCAAATATTCGCTCTGTATTCCTCAACCACGTTCGTGCCTCTACGAAATCCTCCATGCCATAAAATGTCCTGCCTCCTAGATTAGCGAAGTACTTGCATAGCTTAGAAAACTTGGCTGCTGCAGGTGGATTAACGTGACCTCTACCCACCGGTGCTGCATTAGGCGCTTTCCTTTGCACCTCTGGTGCCATAGCTTGGAGGTATCTACGAAACCAACCAGAGACTTGGTGGACACCCTCTGGCAGATTTGGGGCGTCCGCCATACCATGCAAAGAAAAGAAAATTTAGGCTTGAAAGAATCGAAAGAAGGTTGAACTGGACTTTGAGGGGATTTTTATAAAACACTCTTATACTTGAAAACTATTTCTATGATAAGAGTTTCTTTCTGAAAAATACTTTTAGTTTGAATATATGTTACCTTTGAAAAATACTTTACTTTTAAAACAAGTTTTAGGAATCCTATAACCTTAGGCTTTGATACCAAATGAAACGCCCCACACCCCTTAGTATTCCCAAAAAGTGCACATCAAAGGTGTGGTGCGTTATAGGTATAGCTAAAGCATCACAAAGACTAAGATTCACAAGACAAATAAGTAAAAGCAGCGAAAAACATTTAAATAATAACTTATCATTCAGAATTAAACTTCTTCTCAAAATAAGTCATAAAAAACATATTATGTCTCAAAAACTCAAAATCTCTCATGTCTCATGAAAATACATCTCAGTCTCACATAATTAGAGTACAAAAATAACAATAATAATCCCTCTCACAAGTGCCAATCCATCATAAGCCAAATGAAAAAGATGAAAAGCAGAAGAATACATCTGAAATGAGAAAACTCCAGGAATGAATTTCCAAGCAATCTCAATCAACTATCCTCAACTCTACTGGCCTATTGGGTGAAAGGGAAAGATAGAGGAGTGGGTCAGACAATAAGTTTGGCGAGTGAAAGTAATTACTAGAATTTCTAAGCAAGATAAAGATAATAGACTAAGCAATAGTTCTAGCATAAAAGGTAGATATATAAAAGATAAAACTCACATAAAAATACTGTTTCTGAATCTGTTTGACTGTTTGCTTTGATTGTTTGCACTTGTCTTAAACTGTTGTGATTAGGCTAAAACCCTAATCCTATCTCAACTACTAACTTGATTAAGTTGAAATCCTAATCCTACCCATTGATCGGCCTTTCCTATCTCTACTGTGCCACTGTGAGCCAATCCTGTTGGTCCCACAGCAAAAGACACCTCTTAACGCTTAGGACGCAGTAGCGAATTATTTACCCTAATCGATGCCGCACGCTCGGTCATCGCCGATACAAACCAACTGTCGCCCCCTTACTTGACACTTATTTACCCTAATCAGTATAAGCGTGCCCAACCTCACCCACGTGTGAGACCATCAGTCCTCGACCTGAAAGGGAATGCTGCCAGTACGGGCCACTACTGCTATATTTGCTTATTAACTTAATCCAAGATATAAGTTTTTAAAATAAGCCCCTTCTATTATTTCTTTCTTTCTAATTATAACCTATGTGTTATAATTGTTCTTGCAACTATTACTCTTCTATTGTCTCTTTTTAGTTATAACCATTTGTTATAATTATGCTTGAAAATATCTCAAATTTGCCTATTTCGGTTCATCTCTATTTTATTTCAGTTTTTCTCATTTTACATCTGATTTTTGTAAATTTAGTGTTTTCCTATTTTAATCCATATTTGCGAATTCTTCTCTTTTTAATATTTTATTCGCGTCAAAAAGCATTAGATCTTTATAAAAAGAATCTAACATTTACAGGCTAAATTCCAGTTAAAACAGATGTAAATAACTATAAATAACTGCAAATAACTGAATAAAATAGTTGAATAAAAATAGACTGAAAAGAACTTCTGAAATTTACTTAAAAACTGACTATAAATTAACTTACATAAAAGCCGTCTCAAAATTATAGAAAAACTACAACTATTGAGAACCCTATTATTTTAAATTGCTTACAAATCTAAAATAATTATAAAACACTCACCTATGGTCCTTAGCTCTAATCCTAGGCATTTCTGGATCCACTTCTAGAGTGTAGAATATTTTTATTAAAAAGATTTCCTCCCCAGAAAAATTTTCTATTTAGGTTTCAGCCTCAGGCAATGAACCCAATTGGGAGAAAATCTGAATGAGAAAAATAGCTAGGCCTAGGGTTCTATTTGTAGTGTGGCTTAGGGATCTCAGGCCATCGGATTTGTAGATTTAATCTGGTGCAACCACATCATATGCTCACTCGGATGCAGCTACGAACGCACAGGATTTCACAAAAATCAAATTATATGGTCTTCGGCTCGTACCTAGACGAAAAATCGTCCAGGAAGAATGGCGGGTCGACCTGTGTTCATTGGGGGTCGACCTATGGGTCGACCTGACCCTAACATGGGTCGACCTATGCCCTTTTTTTATTAATTATAATTTTGATTTCTTGTTTCTCTCGTAACTTCTCCATACTAGCACGGATTTCAACAAGTTATATATGAAAATTGATTAGAAAATTACCACGGACCCAATGGTGCAACTCCCATGGCTCAATTCTGACAATTTCCCAACCCTATTATATTATTCAATTAATTTTTTAGTTAATTATTATTACTCTAAATTTTCGGGTTGTTACAGGATTTCTCTAAACTGACCTCTTAAAAATGGGTGGTATGGAACATCCGTTCCACATTTAACACCGAGAGAATAGTGTTTAGGTTGTCCTTACCTCCAATTTAAACAATAGTGGTTTAAATCCTTTTTAACGTGATTTGGAAGTAAGAAGTTATTTGCAAATATTTTGTGTGTATACTTATGTCAGAGAGATAAGTATATGAACGTTTTAGACAAACATTTCTGAAAAAGATTTATTAAATAAAGATTTTGTTTTGAGGCTTAGAGATTGCTGTGGATAAATAATTCTCAAATGGAATTGGTTATTGTTTGTTTATTTGATAGTTAAATAACACACTATCAAATATGGACTCAAAACTTAACTTTGGAAATATTTAGGAGCTAACACATGAGTTATATGGCATAATCATCTCTGATGATGCTGTACTGTGCATATAAATCTCGTTTCATTCTCTTTGGACAAACGATAAGGAAATCCGTCCACCAACGGTTAGGAGGTGATCTTCGCTCTTATTTTTGACTGTTTATTTGCTAAAGAACCAGGGTTGAGTTTACCGAAAACTATCGAATGTTGTCTCGAAGAGACCAGGATCAGATATGTAATGCGAAAACCACTTCGATCCGACTAAAGTGTTTCGAAATAAAGACATCTCGAAGAAGATGGAATTGAAGACGGAGCTCTTTGAAGTGCAAGGGTAGCTTGCTACTAATCCTTAGGGTGATTCCAAAATGGATGTAGTAGAGATAGTGCCTTCGGTTTGTTCATACCTGAGCAACTTGTATGGATGAATCCTGGCATTGCATTGCTTCTTGGAGGGTAGTGTTAGCATTCCAAGTAGGAAGTTCTATATAAAAGGTAAAACGTAGCCTCAAGCCTCATCAACTGGGAATAACTAAACTAGGGGAAATGCAGTAGGGCTAAGTGGGTCACTCCCATCAGGGTATGATCATCCTTATCTAGAGTCGATATTATCTCTCATTTGTATGCTTGGGGCCCATTAACCAAGGCGTGATCATATTCGGTACTATCCAGTATGGGGTAGGCCGAATCTGTGTTGGTGGGGAATCCCGGTGAGGTCCTTAGTGTTATTTTATCTGGAGATGCACCATGACGGGCGGTACCTCAGTAGCCCAATCATTGTATGGAATCCATTCTCCAATAAGTGATGTACGGACTTAGTTGTGCTCAACTATATTGAAATGTGAGATGCAAGCATTTCAGCTATATTCATATTTTACTTTGGCCCCTAAACATTATTATAATATCAATGGATTTTCTATAGAAAATGCTTTGGTTATTCTAAAGTAAAAACCCATCCGTATTTACATGCAGTGCGATCTTACAAGATGCCTTTGATTTAAAGGTTTTTATAAAGTTAAAAACTTATGCTTCACTTACACCATACCCATGTCTAACCCGGAGTTTGTTTCCATTTTCCTAAACTCTTGGGTGCTCAAATTTGAATGGGCAGCCAAGTAGTTTAGGTTTTTCCACAAATTTATTTTGAGGAGCTTGGAGCAGGTGGCTTCATCAATAGCTAGTTATTTTTCATGTTTCCATTGTGTTATATGTATATTGTATCGGTTAGGAAAGGACAGGTTGTTATAACTATCCTAGGTTAGAATTTGTATTAGTATGACTCTAATGTAACATTTTTGAAATGACTTTGTAATATACTATGTCGACTAATATATATTGTTCCGTTGCGTTGTGAGATTTTGTGTCGTTGGTTTTCTTTTCTTTTTTCTTTCTTTCACCCTTAATGACCCGTCTTTCGAACGACTAAATGATCGACACATGAATACTGAGGATGTATTAAGTGTCGTCTTTGGTAGTAAGAAAGGCAAATCGCTACATTTGGTATCAGATCGAGGTTGAGCGAACACTTAGACTTTGGTAGGGGTAAACTCATTATAGATAGGGTCAGTAGTGCCCTAGAATGAATCCGAGTGTAATATATATATATATATTTTGTGTGTGTGTGTGCGTGCGTGTGTGCGTGCGTGCGTGTGTATGAGTGCGTATTTGTTAGTGAATAAAAATGCTTTATATTGTGTAGTACGACTAGTTGAGTGGCTTAAGAATTCTAGTCGATGCGTCTGATCAACGTTATCGATAGGGATTTCCTAAACACTTGAACAAGTTAAATTGACATAATATTGTTTTAAATTTGGTAAATGAAATAATTTTACGTAAGAATATATTTTCTATATATAAAAAGGGATGATTTTCAAAATCTATGCAGTTATTTATGAGGAGAGTGGGTTAAGAGTTAATAATATTTAAATTATTAGCTTTGGGGTTTAAATAGTCATGCTCGTCCAGTTTTGAGCATGGACTATTGACGGATTTAATAGTAGATTTCCTTTTTTGATCATGGGTTGGGTAGATAGAATTTGGAGAAACATTGAATCGAACACCTTGTGAATTAAGTTTTATAATTTAACTATAAGGCGTTCGACGATATGTAAGGTTAAAAATTGAATTTTAATAAAGGAGTTTATTAAAAGAAAATATTCAAATAGTTTTATAAGATGGATTAAGAGAGATGGTTTTACAAATCATAACTATAAAATGCATTTTAAAAATGAAAAGGGTTTTGAGAATGTTAATTCCCGGCGGCTTTGATAAATTTCAAATTATTTTGGAAAATAGCAATAATCTTTCTTAATGATATTTTGAGATATAGATATTTAAAATAAAGTTGAGAGTAAGGTTCTCTTTGGACAGTTCGGGAATAAGTCTTGATATGTTTTGTGATGATCAAAATAATTTTCTAAGTGACAATCAAATGTTTACTTAGGCAGATATAATGGTGCACTTAGTAAATTATCCTCTTTATCATTGTACAATCGTGATGAGTTCAAATCCAAATGAATCCAAAGCAAGTGGATGATTTTATTAAAAACTATTTATCTATATATAGTATTGTTTCAAGAAGAAATTAGGAAAAAGAAGAAATATTTTTATTAACTAGTTCAAATGTATCGAAAATGACTAAAAATGGGTAGGAGATGTGTTCAGATGGCAAACACTCCTGAGTATTGCCGTTCTTAGTAAAGAAGTATATGGTACTATTTGGTAGCACCCAGTTCCTTGACATTATTTTGGAGTTACTCGGGCTATATGTATGTTTTCAAAAGGTTTTTGATATAAAACAGGGTATTTTGTTATTGGACCCTTTAAAAGGAAGATTTTTCAAAATAAAAAAAAATATTTTGATTAAAAAGGTGGATTAATAAATGAAGTTTTAATTAGGTTAAATTTAGTAAGGGGATTTAATAAACTTTGTTTATTTAAACTATGTCTTTTGATTTTAACATTTAGGATGTGAAGAATTATTTGATGTTATTAGGCCGACTAATAGACTTTTTTACCATAGAAGTGTCTAAAAAATAATAATTAAAATTCAGATGTTTGTATATACTCTTAGGAGGTAGAAGTGTACTATATAAGTTAATAAATTTAAAAATTGATTCTTATAAAGCATGGTGGGAGGGTAAGAAGTTGTCAGATAGTAAGAATTGTTAGATCTGTATGTAGGTTGTATGAAGATCATTTCTCCTTTTCACAAAGTTCTCGATCCTAGATTCGAGTATATGACTAAAAGTGTTTTAGACTATTCCAAATAAAAATTTATCACTCTATTTTTGACAGCAAGCATTGGTGAGGGTTCATACGTAAAATCAAAAGTTGTCTATCATAGTTTATGGCTATGCAAGGAGAACAGAGGTTTCTAATTAAGAGGCCTGATCAAGGTCCACACTAGATAGCTAGGTGTGTGATACTAGTTCGGAAGTGAAGTTATGTGTTCGAGTGAACGATTAAATCATATTTTACATAGGAATGATCTATGTACATCATACTGACTTATTAATATTTTAAGTGTTCTGGGAAGTAGGGTTGTGGTACAATTTTGAGGATGAAATTCTTTTAAAGGGGGAATGGTGTAACGACCCGGAATTTTACCGCCTTGATTTGCAAATATTTAATAAATTTTAAATATTCAACTAATAGGTTTTATAATTAAAATATAACTCTTTTAAATAATAACAAATGATGGTAAAATAGATTTGTAATGACACTGGATTTCGCCACTTTGAAATAGGCTGTTTAAATATATTTTATATAATATATAAATGAATTTTTATTAGCAAATAAACCTATTTTAATTATTTAATAATGATGATGAAATAGTTTTCAAAATTTGTTTACCAATATAGATAATTCAAATAAAAATAGAAAATGTGATCGAAGAACGTTTTCCGAAATTTCGACTTTTCAACACCCGAAAGTTTTTGGGAACGTTGTGCACACTTGGTGAAACAAGCACACATTTATACATGTTAGGATGAGTATTAATTAAGCATACTTATGTATATTAACTTATACACACACACATAAGCATGGACGTGGCTAATTATGTTATAAAAGGCATATATACATATAAACACACTTATATGTATACAAATCACCTCCATATCCTTAGTACACACACATGGAAGCTCTAGCATGATTCAAGGCATGAAAAGAGGAGGAGAGAACGTGTACAAGTGATGGAGGGAGGTATGGAGTGCATGCATGTGTATATGTTTAATTATAAGCACTTTATATTCTAAAAATATATTCCTAAGCCTATAAATACTCCTTCCATTTCATAATTTTTATTTTACAATCCTCTTCTCCACTTTAAAATTCCTAAAAGCTTGAAAATATATATCCATGGCTTCTCTTCATAAATTTTAAAGTAAGAAAAATCACCTCTTTTTACTCAAAATCTCCTCTTTAGTCCACTAAACTACTTTTACATATACTACAACCTCTTCTCTTCCAAGTTGTAAGCCCATCCACCCTAAAACATCCATGGCCGAGCCCAAATTGTCCAAGGCTCAGCCCATTTTGGGTGTGTAGGCATCCAACGACTTCATTTTTGCAAAGTACTAGCATGTGTTCAAGTTCGGTAGAAGTTTGCCTTGATTTAGTGAAAGTTTGGTGAGTAAAGAACATATTTTTCAAACTCTAAAGTTGTAAATTTTATGAGTTAAAATGTTGCTTATGTATGCGGTAATGTTTTATGTTGTGTATGCATGCATATATGTTGATTTGGTGTTGATTGCTTATGCCGAAGTTTGAGTTGGCGATAAAGATTATAACTTGAATATTGGAAAAGTTAGTATTGTGAAGTAATACAATGTTTATGATGGTGCTATAATGTTATGATGTAATATTATGTTGGAATGTTGTATTTGTTGTATGTGGGCTCATGACATAAAGATAGCGATTCGCTAACCAAAAGCGATGTCGAAATCCGCTTTTTGCCGAAAGTCTGATTTTTGTTTCAAAGTGAAAAGCTTTCAATTTTAAAACTTTGTTTTGGTTTTCAAAAGTTTACTTTCATGTTTTAAAGAAGACAAGAGTTTAAAGTTGAAGTTTTAAAAGTTAGAAAATCAAATTTCAAGTTTTGAAATTACGGGTCCGTATAGCGATAGTCGCTATATGCGCAGTTCGCAAAAATCAAACTATTTCCAAATCCAAAACTTATTTCCACCTAGAAACTTTTTGGAAGGTGTTTTCTAACTTCGTTATAAGTTTTAAAGTGTAAAAATTGAGTTTTGAAGTTAATCTGCTTAAAAACCAAGTTTTGAAATTATGGGTTTGTATAGCGATAGTCGCTATAAGCGCAGTTCGGAAAATATAACTATTTTTCCAATCTAAACTTGTTTTAACTTAAAATATTTTTAGAAATTTTTTTCTAACTTTAATTTAGTAATTATAGAGCAATTATTTAATTATTTATTAACTAATAAAGGTAATTAGTACTTAATCGTTTGTTAGTAATGGTTTTTAAACTTAAATGTTAAAAAATTAAGTTAATCATGATTTGTTACTTAATTAAAGTTAATTTTACATAATAATTAATTAAGGATAAATCAATATTTATTTAATTATTTATTTAAGATAATTATTAATTAATTATTATTAAAAAGGGGTTTTATTTAATTAATCTTTGATTAAAGTTAATTATGTTTTAATAAAGTTTAATTACTTTTAATTAAAGTTTAATTGCTATTTAACAAGGATTTGACTCTCATTTACAAGGATTTTAATTTATTTTTAATCGCTTCGAGTTTAAGTAATCGGTTTTGTTTTAAACTGTTTTCTTTCCAAGTTTTTTTTAATCAAGGGATTTCTGTATCGCTTACCTTTAAGTATCCTCATATGATTAGGAAAACAAAATGACATCTATTAGCAGAATAAAACACCATTCTGCTATTACAATTAACTTGGACATTTACTTGAGTTGATTGATGGTTATGTGTTGATCCCTTATATACCTATTGTTATGTGGTACCATGTTAAACAGGACAAGTAAAATCAAATTACAAGCACCATTGTGGTCGCTAAGCCTTCGGTTGAATTTGTAAAGAAAAATATTTCATTTCCTTTTTGAAATGGTTTCAAAGTTATTGCATTTTGAAAAAGATATTTAAAGGAATTTGGAAATTTATAAAGTGTTTTGGGTAAATGGATTTGAGTTTTTAAGTAAAGAAGTTTTCAATAAATAAAGGAGATTTATAAAATGGATTTGCTTATTAAGGGAGATAATTTGATTTAGAGTTATTTAATAAGTTGTTTAAAAAGGAAAGGTTTGTAAAGAAGATATATAAGTGATCTTGAATATTTATAAAAGGGTTTTATAAATGAATTTGGGAGTTTGAAAATAACTTTGAAATGGAATTGAATTTCAAGTAAAAGAGATTTCATGAATGAAATAGGTTTGATAAAAAGGTTTATCAAAAGAAGTATAAAAAGAATATGAGATTTGAATTTCTCTAAACTGACCTCTTAAAAAAGGGTGGTATGGAACATCCGTTCCACACTTAACACTAAGGGAATAGTGTTTAGGGTTGTCCTTACCTCCAATTTAAACAACAGTGGTTTAAATCTTTTTTAATGTGATTTGAAAGTAAGAAGTTATTTGCAAATGTTTTGTGTGTATACTTATGTCTGAGAGATAAGTATATGAATATTTTAGACAAACTTTTGTGAGAGAGACTTATTAAATAAAGATTTTTTTGGGGATTAGAGGTTCCTATGGATAAATAAATCTCAAATAGAATTGGTTGATGTTTGTTTATTTGTTAGTTAAATAACCGACTATCAAATATGAACCCAAAGTAACTTTGGAAATATCTAGGAGAAACACGTGAATTATATGGCACAGTCATCTCCGATGATGCTGTACTGTGCATATAAATCTCTTTTCGTTCTCCTAGGACAAACGATAAGAAAATCTATCCACTAACGGTTAGGAGTTGATCTCTACTCTTATCTTTGACTTCTTATTTCCTAAAGGACCGATGTTGAGTTTACCAGAAACTATCGAATGTTGTTTCGAAGAGACCAGGATTGGATATGTAATCTGAAAACCACTTCAATCCATTTGAAGTGTTTCGAAGTAAAGACATCTTGAAGATGATGGAATTGAAGATGGAGCACTTTGAAGTGCAAGCGCTGCTTGCTACTAATCCTTAGGGTGATTCCAAAATGGATATAGTAGAGGTAGTGCCTTCGGTTTGTTCATATCCTGAACAACTTATATGGATGAATGCTGGCATGCATTGCTATCTGGAGGGTAGTGTTAGCATTCCATGTGGGAAGTGCTACATAAAAGGTACAACGTAGCGTCAACCCTCATCAACCGGGAATGACTAAAACAAGGAAGATGCAGCAGGGCTAATTGGGTCACTCCCATCAGGGTATGATCATCTCTATCTAGAGTCGATATTACATCTCATTTGTATGCTCGGGACCCATTAACCAAGGGGTGATCATATTCAGTACTGTCCAGTAAGGGGTAGGCCGGTTCTGTGTTGGTAGGGGATCCTGGCGAGGTCCTCGGTGTTATTTTATCTAGAGATGCACCGTGACGGGCAGTACCCCCAGTAGCCCAGTCGTTGTATGGAATCTATTCTTCAATAAACGCCGTACGGACTTAGTTGTGCCCAACTATGTCATGTGAGATGCAAGCATTTCAGCTATATTCATATTTTACTTTGGCCCCTAGACATTATTATAATATCAATGGATTTTCTATAGAAAATGTTTTGGTTATCGTAAAGTAAAAACCCATCCGTATTTATATGCGGCGTTGTCTTACGAGATGCCTTTGATTTAAAGGTTTTTATAAAGTTAAAGACTTATGCTTTACTCACGCTAGACCCATGTCTGACCCTGAGTTTATTTCCTTTTCCTAAACTCTTGGGTGCTCAAATTTGAATAGGCAGCCAAGTAGTTCAGGTTTTTTCGCAGATTCATTTAGAGTAGCTTGGAGCAGGTGGCTTCAACGATAGCTAGTTATTTTTCATGTTTCCACCGTATTATATGTATATTGTACCAGTTAGGAAAGGATAGGTTGTTATAACTGTCCTAGGTTAGAATTTGTATTAGTATGAATCTGATGTAACATTTTTGAAATGACTTTGTAATATACTATGTTAAGTAATATATATTGTTTCGTTGCATTGTGAGATTCTAGGTTGTTAGTTTCCTTCTCTTCTATTTTTTCTTTCTTTCACCCTTAATGACCTATATTTCGGACGACTAAATGATTGAGACACAGATACCAAGGAAGTATTAAATGTCATCTTTAGTAGTAAGAAAGGCGGAGTGTTACAAAATTATCCTCTTCAATCACAATTGGATTTGTTGGATTATCCAATAGATATTTCTGCATATTTCGCATGATTATGCCTTGTTTTTCTTGTTCTCTGGAGATTCTAAGTTGAACCGCTTGTATTTTAGTGAGTATTTGCAAAACACTTTTTATTTCATCCTCTAATTTAATCACTTTGTCCATGCTGATGTTCTGAAGCGGCCCTTGTGTAGAAGATGGGAAGAAAAAGGATGAATTTTCCTCTCTTGGATGCTTATAATTAGAGGAGTCTGTGGGATTATTTTTATTTCAGAAGATAGAACAGTGAAAAGATAGAAAAATAAAGAAGAAGTCAAAATTTTAATGGTTATATAACCCCAATTCAAGTTCTGAATTTTGGAGAGAAATTTAAATTCTGAATTTAACTAAATATGTCGACATATCCAATCCATGTATTTCGACATATCTAGTGTAAACTTGATGATTTGTTTTTCCTTTTAATTTCTAATTTATATGTTATTATTTTTAAATTTTTGACAGCGAACAAATTCCTAACTCTCTAACTTAGTTTAGTAAATGATGTTTGGTTCAATGGTATTGTTAATATATCAGCTATTTGATTTCAGTATTTATAAATTATAATAAGATTATTTCTTTGTATATGTTATCTCTTAGAAAGTAATGTCGTATATTTATATGTTTAGTTCTAACATGATAAGTTGGATTTTTAGATAAATTAATTACACTAGTATTATCGTAGTATGTTGGTGATTTAGTAAAGCTTAAACCAAAATCTTTTAACATTTGTTGCATATAAATAACTTGTAAATAGGCTAATGCTGCTGAAATATATTATGCTTCTGTTGTGGACAGAGTGTAGAATTTTACTTTTTGCTAAACCAAGAAACTAGAGCGTGTCCTAAAAAGTGACAAGTTCCACTTGTACCTTTTCGGTCCGATATGCAACCCGCATAATTAGCATCACTATATGAAATTAATTCAAAGGAATCCTCTTTTGGATAAAAGATTCCATAATCTAATGTGTTATTTACGTGTCTTAATATTCGTTTTATAGATTTTAAATGAGATTCCTTAGGTTGAGATTGATATCTTGCACAGAGACATACACTACGCATTATATCAAGCCTACTAGCGGTTATAGAGTAGTGATCCAATCATTCCTCTATATAATTTTTGATCTACAGATTTTGAATTTTCTTCCTTATTTAATTTTTCATTTGTTATCATGGGAGTTGGCTTACTACTAGTATTTGACATGCCAAATTTCTTAACTAAATCTTTAGCATATTTTTCTTGACTTATAAAAATACCGTTACTTAATTTTTTATTTTTAATCCTAGAAAGTAATTTAGTTCTCCAATATGACTCATTTCAAATTCCTTAGTCATTATACCTGAATTTTTTTTGTTTATTTTATTGTTAGTTGATCACAAAAATAATACCATCTACATATATTTGTATTGGTTGAATATCATTGTTATTTCTTTTAATAAAAAGTGTACTATCTACTTTGCCTATTTCAAAATTTGATTGTAATAAATATGATTTAAGTCTATCATACCAAGCTCTAAGAGCCTGCTTTAGACCATACAGAGCTTTCTTTAATTTACAAGCGTGATTAAGAAATTTCTCATCCTCAAAAAGCAAGGTTGTTCTACATAAACATATTCTTCAATAAAAGCATTTAAAAAAGCACTTTTAACATCCATTTGAAATAATTTGAAATTATTATGATTTGCAAAAGTGACTAAGATTCTTATTGCTTCTAATCTAGCTACGTGTGCATTTATTTTATTTCTATGTACCCATTTAGTTCCTATTATAGATTTATCCTCAGGTCTTGGGACTAATTCCCAAACATCATTTCTTGTGAATTGATTCAATTCTTCTTGAATAGCAAGAATCCATGAATTATCTATTGATGCTTCCTTTGGTTTTTCAAGTTCAATGGTTGAAATAAAAAGCAATATTACTCATTTTATTTAATTGACTTCTTGTTTTAACAACAAATTCTATATTTTCTAAAATGTTTTCTATAGGATGATTCTTTAATATTTTGGTTCTCTTATTTTGATATATATTTTCGATATCTTTATCATTTTCTCTATTTTAATTTCATTATTGGTAATTTCATTTGTATTATCAACATTTTCTTCTTCATCAATACTTGTATTATTAATTTTAAAATTTTCATCAAATGAAATATGTAATGTCCCTTCTTAGTATTAGTTCTAATATTAAAAACTCTATAAGCTTTACCTCTGTTTGAATATCCAATAAAAATTCCTCTATCTGATTTAGCATCAAATTGATCTAATTTTTCTTTAGTATTCAATATAAAACATTTACTATTGAAAATTCTAAAGTACGATGCCTTAGGATTTTTATTAAAATATAACTCGTATGGTGTTTTCTAAGTTAAAGGTCTTATCAAAACTCTATTTAAAATATAACATGCTATAGCAACGGCTTGGGCCCAAAAGTTTTAGGTAAATTACTACCATTTAACATAGTTCTAGCGCACTCTTGAATCATTCTATTTTTGCGTTTTATTACTCCTTTTTGTTAAGGTGTTTTTGGAAAAGAAAAATTATGGGTAATTCCTTAATTATTAAAAAATTTCAATATTTTTATTTTTGAATTCTCCTCTATGATCACTTCGGATAGATATTTGACTTTGAATTCTTTTAACAAAGATTTTAAAAAATTCAAAAGCATCACTTTTAAGTTTTAGGAAAATTGTCCATGTAAACATAGAAAAATCATCTACGATTACAAAGCCATATCTATTATTATTTATTGATTGTATTTGCGAGGGACCGAAAAGATCTAAATAAAGAAGTTCAAGGGGTTGAGAGCTAGAGATCATATCTTTTGACTTAGAACTTTTTCTAAGTTTTCCTAATTGACATGCATCTTAAAGATTATTAACATTAAAACTTATTTAAGGAAGACCCCTAACCAGATCATTTTTTACAATTTTTGAAAGGTGTTTGAAATTCAAATAACCAAATCTTTTGTGCCAAATCCAAGGGTCACTTGATTCAACCAAAAGACACAAATTATTATTTGACACCTTCATACTTAATATGTAAATGTTTCTTTTCCTAATGCCTTCAAAGATCATGTTTGACTCATTATCTTTAATATGACATTTATCTTTTTCAAAATTAATTTTGAAGCCCTCATCACACAATTGACTAATACTCAATAGATTATATTTTAAATTCCTAACTAACAAAACATTAGAAATAGTAGGCATTTTAGAATTACCGACATTGCCGATGCCAATCACATATCCTTTGGAGTTGTCTTCAAAATTGTCTGATACACTATCTTTGTAATTGACATCTTTCAAGATCCTTAGATTACAAGTCATATGCCTTGAGCAGCCATTATCCAGTATATGTTTATCCTTTTTAATTTGTAGAGTCCGATGACCAGGTGTTTGTTCATCAAAAGCCATATGACATGTGTATTCCTGCAAATTATACCTTTTCAAAAGATCATGTGACTTTTCATAATGAATGAATGCAAATTCATGAAACAATGCAATGTTAAATTTGTTAGATTACTTAATAGTGTTAAAAATATAATCAATATCTCTTGCCATTAAATATTTTTAGAACTCAATTTACTAAATTTCGAAAACCAGTGCTCTGATACTAAATGTAAGTTTGCGGAATAGGGATCTTAAGTCTAATCTAACATTAGAGGGGAGGTGAATAGTGTTTTTTAATTTTTGTGAATCTTTTTGAATTCTTTTACGATTATAGTTTAAACAATGCAATTAACAATCGCAGATTCAAACACAAATAAACATAAATGTAGTAAAAGTAAAAAGGAAAGAACACACTAGTATTTTATACCGATTCAGAGTTACCCTACATATAGTCCTGCATAATTTTGTGTAAAGATTTCTTTTCACATAGAAATGCTAACACAATATTGATTTCAAGGCTATGAGACACACCCTCCAGATTTTTCAAGCTTTAGGTAGACTCACTTGATTTACACAGGCCACAAGCATACCCACTTGAATTTCCGGGCCGCACATCTAATTTATTAACATGGGCTACAATCACACCCACAAGTATAACAATATGATTTGATAGAGTTTTACAGACTCAGATCTTTGATCTTGAATACAAATAATCCTATGACCTCTTGAATGACATTTTAATCTTGTTTGATTGAGAGAGATAAGAGAAATCAAAGAGTAATCAATAGAGAATTAAATAACTAGAGTTTGAATTTGATTCTAATTGAATTTGAGAAAATTTGAGTAGATTTTCTTTTAGAATTCAAGACAGTAAAAGGGGAGAGAAAATATTGGAAAGTAGTAAATACAAATTTGTTGGTTTCCTCCATACTTATAGAGAAACAACATCCATGTTCATTCGCGAAGAGATACGCCAAAAAGACACTTCCACTCAAAATTTTAATTTTGAAATTTTCGGTCTATATGACGACATACATGTATAGGATATGCCAACATATCCCTTTGTATTTTGAAAACCACTATATTTTAAATTATTTTGAAAACCTTTTATAAAATATTTTGATACTTTGTAAATTCATTTAATCATAATTTAATTAAAATAAAAATTAAGAAATCTTTATAAAATAATTTTGTAATATTTTAATATATATAAAGAATTAAAAATAATATAAAAACAATATATATGAATTATAAGTTTATATATATTAAAATTAAAGTATTGTTAAATGTCAAAAATGTACTTTGAAATATTATAATTATTTAGAAAACGTAAAACTAAAACTATATCAAAGTATAATAGATTAAGGTATATAAAATACTTAAAAACTTATTTACTCAAAATATAACATTCTTGTAAAAAGTTAGAAATCGTTTGAAGGCTAGTTCTAAAAGCTTTTGGAAAAATCATTTTGAAAATAGGAATTATTAAAATTAGAGAATAGATTTTTAAAAATCATTTTAAGTAAAAAATGAAGAGAGATGAGATCAAAGAAGTGCTATTAGGGTTTTAACAAAATAACTTATCTGGATAACTTGAATCTTCAATACTCATGAGTCTCCAATCTCTAACTCTTGAATCTTTATATCAAGCTCTTGAATCTGCTCTAGATACTGCACAGTCTTCTTAATCAATACTTGTCTAATATCATGTACTATGTACTATATACTATATATAACTTGATTAAAACATTAGTATCTATATTTTATATAATGTCATATGGTTGTTGTCATCAAAATCATTGCCTAAGGTACTTGCATAGACGAACGGTTTCTCAGAGATAGGAGAACCCAAATACCATAGAACTAACCGAGACTGTTTGTGATGCCAAATATTTGGGATAGGCCATGATGATCACCATCTAATCAATTTGATTGAACCAAAATATTTTGCTGATACGGTAAGGAAACCAATGAGTGAGAACCAACATATAAATAATGATGGTTGGGGTTCTTCCCAAGTGGGAACCTGTCTACCGAGGAGATTTTACAATAAGAATTTCCTAGGATATTCGTGATGCCCATGATTCCATCTTATAATGAAACCACTGATCTGAGACAACATCTTCAAAAATACAAATGGCACATGGATAGAGCTCAGGCTACTGATGCTATTAGGTGTAAATATTTTTCGACATTCCTTAAAATAGTAACTATGATGTGGTTCACTCGGCTCCTGCTGAGATCCATATCTTTATTTGACTAGTTGGTCAGAAGGTTTGTGGAGCAGTTCCGGTTGCATGCTGCTTGTCTTAAGGATGTGATGTCTTTATTCAACATTTTTCCAAGTGCTAGAGAGACTTTTAAAATTTTCCTGAGTAGACTTAATACGATCGCTATTGAAGTGAGCAATGCCAAAAAGGATATTCCATTGACAGCATTGATAAGAGGGATCCAACCGGAAATAAAATTCGGTAAATGGATGAAAATAAAACCTCCACTAACCATAGAGGAGATTTATAGGAAAGCGACCCAATTTGTATGCTTGGAAAAGGTGGATACAACCGCTGCAAAGGCTAGTGGAAGGCCATCTACTGAGGTGGTGCAGTGTAATGTTGTTGTGAAACAAACCAATGAGAGCGCCAGAAACATTGCTATTAATGTTGGGAATAAAAACAACAATTATAAGAGAGGTAATCAGGGTACTGGTATAGGAAGTCAAACTTTAAGAAGCGTCCGAGGTACCTTACCCGAAACATGAGGATTACACCCTGCTTAATAAAACTGTTGAGAATATCTACCTTGCGACGTAGGGTATTGAACAGTATAAAAAGCTAGCTCATAGGGAGTCGACAAAAAGAGATAAAATATTCAGGAAGTATTGTCTCTTCCATGAAATGCAGGGGCACAATACTGATGAATGCATATGTTTGCGAGATGTAATCGAGGACTTGATTTGAAAGAAGGAACTTCAACAATATGTGAAGGCCCCGTAGGATGGTAGGCAAGGAAATGCTCAACCCCAAGAGCAGACACTTCAATGAGGTCAGGTTGGGCCTAGCGAAGG
Organism: Allium fistulosum; assembly: GCA_030737815.1. Classification (NCBI taxonomy): domain Eukaryota; kingdom Viridiplantae; phylum Streptophyta; class Magnoliopsida; order Asparagales; family Amaryllidaceae; genus Allium; species Allium fistulosum. The sequence continues at coordinate 78,179,156 of CM060903.1, forward strand.
TGGACCTAGCTGGCCTAATAAATGACTTTTTATTTACACAATCTTCAATGGACCTCATCCAGTCGAGAAAAGCTGGTGTGAGATGGAATGATATGGAAGTTCATTGAAGCATGTAGTATAAGAGAGCTGCTTTGTTTTTGAATACGAGCTTCAGTAAAGCAGCTAAGGATTATGATAGATGACATAGTGTTTAGAAATCATGATTTTGATAGGGTAGTAGCATCGACGCTTAACCCTCTGTGATAACGGCCATGATTGGCCGACAACTGTAAGCATATTTGTTCTTGATTGTGGAAGCTCGGTGAACCCCTAGTTGTTTACATAAAAAATGGGCAAACACCTCCAATGGATTATTCACAAAAGATTAAATGAAGATTTAAAAACAAGAAAAGTAAAGTACACCAGATTTATAGTGGTTCAGCTATAATAGCCTACATACACTATTCGTTTTTATTTCTTTTCTTCTATATCAGCCCTTTACAAGAAATTGATGACAAGCACAATGATTTCTGATAAAAATAGATGATCTAGATGCTTCAAGTGATTAATGATGTTGCACAGAGCTTCTAAATCTTACAAAGTCGTCCTTGTAAATGATAAGTGCTTGAATATTTATAGGGGTGGATTTGAGGTGTGTTTAATGCGGCAAATTATGACATTTCCATGTATATCTTGCCCTAAAGGAATATTCCCAAGAATCTAGAATATGCTCGATATTCTTCCAAATATATGTTGATTTCCTTCCATATTTGTGCTGTTGGGCCTGGTTGAGAAGTCGGTCCAGAGGCTCTGGTTCGGCTAGGATGAATGTGGACTATTTACTAACCAAGCTCGTATACTCCATTATTTGGCTTGGCATGCTCGGTTTGGTAGGTGTCCACTTCCTTGGCTCGGTAAGTGTTCTCCTTCCTGGTTCAATGAAGGGCCAAAATTGCTATATTGATATTTATTGTTAAAAATGAGATATAGCAATTAATAATTTATTTTGTCTAAATAATAATACTAACTTTGATTTGCAAAAGCCTTGCTACCATTTTTTAGTACATCGTAATATCGATAAAAATATTACTTTTGTTATTTTAGCATTTCTCGAAATATTGTGAAATCACAATATGTTAAATGAAATATTGATTGAAATGAAAAGTGGTGGTTTATAAATAAGGTATTTCAATATTTATAAGAATGAGAATTTTTACATGTTAATTATTTTGGGAAAATTTAGATAAAACAATGGTTGAAAAATAATAATAATAGAACATTTTTTAGTACAATTAGTATTCTTATAGCGATGGAACAAGTATATTGGTAACACTTTTCTCATAGAAAAGAATTAGCATCACATTGCTTATTGGGTTCAATACAAATCCTTCTTGGTTCAAGTAGAAGAAATAAAAGATGAGAAACAAAGTAGGTACATTCGCATTCTCATTTTCATCCAGCAAACTAAAAATATGAACACTCCTATAAACCTAAACCTAGCTCTAACTAATTCCCAAATTCAAGTGGAAAATCAAAGGGGTTTTGATCAATACATATTCAAATTGAATTTTGATAATCTTCTCCATTTTTAGTAGGTCTAATTCGATTGTTAATTTCAATTTTTGCTTAGGGTTGTAATCTTTTTCTTCAACCTTTGAAATGTGCCTTAGGTTGTAGCTAAAAGTATTCAATCTAGGAGACTCTGGTCTATTGCCATCCATTTAAGCTTGTTTTAGTGAGTTAATCTCACACTTCTAGACTATAAATGGATGTTTTTTTTGTCGTTTGATGTTTTGAATGAATTTGATGTGAATTTGATCTCAAAACCCATATGTTGTTCATAACTTTTGCTGTTCAAATCTCTGGTTGCGGAAACAACTTCATATGATCTTGATTCACATCTAGATATAGATGTTTTTATGCTTGCATGATGTCTATTTCAGTAAAGCAGAAGTATAGGATAAAATTGGCCAAAAAAACACTGCCAATAGGAAAACGGAGTATCGTCGGAGACACCTGGGGCTCAGCTCAAGTGTGTCAACTGATGCACCGGTCGAGATGACTGATGGACCAGTCCTGACCTGGGCTGTGACCCAAGTCATCCGTTTCAGGCTCCATTCGTTCCCGTTTACTCCATCGTTCACTTATTTGATCGATTGAGCCCATTTGCTTGCTTTTGATAATGTTATCATGCCGGTTTCGATATTATTTCCATATTTTGATTTCATGAGTTTGTGAATTCATCTTGGAGTTATTTTCCATAGAAATGCTCTATGGATATATGAGATTGCACACAATGTTTTATTGCACCATTTTAACCAGACTTTTTAAAAGGCTAATTTTCCAAATTGAATTGTTTGGTCAAAATCTTTTCAAGTGTAAATATATTTTATTAAGAATGTTTTGAAAAGCTAATGTGTATAGAACTTACTTATATATATATATGTAATAATAAGAGTTTTAAATTGATTTGGAGCAATGAGTTTTCTTTACTTATATAAACATATAAAAGGACTTTTTAAAAGCTTTTCATACATACATACATACATATATATATAATTTAGCATATAAAACAATATTTCCAACTACAATTTCAAAGTACAGAATTTTTATATGAATTGCACGACATCGATCGAATGAGAAATTGATTTAAACGGTTAAACTAAACGAGTGGTATGGAATGCTCATGTTTATTTTTCCGATTAATTCCCGGACTTGTTTGACCGAACATTGATGTACACAAGTGGAGTTTACTCACCTATAGTAAACGTTTAAATAAACCCATGTGGTATGGGACACACGGTTGTTATTTATTCGATTACTATTCGGAGGTATATGACACTTATTGATGAGTTTATGACTCGCTTTCAGAGTTTATAGGAATTATTCCTATCATGATGTTTATAGTTCTCATACCTATTTTGACGTTTATAGGACTTGATCCTTTCTTGATGTTTATAAGTCTCATACCTATCTTGATGTTTATAGGGCTTGTTCATATCTTGATGTTTATAGACTTATACATCTATCGTGGAGTTGCATGCATGTAGGTGAATTTATTCAGCAATCTTGGAGTTTTGGCACCTTTCCCATTTTATGTTATTTTTTGGATTTCTGTTATGATTTCTAGATTCGATGTTATTTATGTTATCACCATATGATTTTAGGGGTTTTTCTTTTAGAAGCTATTGTGGGGCTTTTATATTTGGTGACTTCATACTTGGAGTTTATTTAAGTATTCTTGTTGTATTTGCCAATACTTGGCTTTGTGTCTATTTGAGATCTATATCATTATATCCACTATCTATTTTGCTTAACTCTTTCATTATAGTCTAGACCGACCCATTTATTATTTTAGCATACTCGAGCCATACCAAGATATTTCAGGTGCTCCGGTTTGACTGTTCTAGAGAAGATTTTACTCCAGTCCTCTAGTTATTATTTTTCTTGTCATCATCTTGTATATGTATATAGATTCATTTAGTGTTGTATCTATACCGAGTCTAGATTCATTACTTGTACTTATTCATTTTTTTAGTTGTAGTGTTGATGTATTATATGGATCTTTTTTTCATAGTCTAGTATTCGACATTATGCATCTAATTTCTCTATTCAGTTGTATCCATTGTATATTCCGCTGTGTGTATTTTATGATCTGTAATTCTATGATTTGTATTTGTTATATATTGTTCTCGATTATTATTTTATCCACCATAGTTTTATTTTAAGCCTGGATTGCATATGTTGATTCCACGTGCGATGAAAAAAAAAGCATATTAATCGACGTATCGATGCTTGCTTAAAATAAAATTCATGGATGGTCGCTCCTAACCAGCCCTATTTCTGCACTAGTAGACACTATTACTCCCTAATAGCCTCTATTATTGTGGGCCTTGGGGTGGGGCATCACAGCTGTCCAGTAGTATCCATATCGCAACACTTTCTTTGCTAGGGTCTTCCCCTAGTATGGTCACCGCAGCTTCCCTGATGTATGTCTCTTAGTACCTGTTCGGCTTCCTATCCAGCAACTCGTCTTAATAGTGGGTTCAAATATCCTCTTCGATATAGCAGACCATCTTGGATGATGCAGCATAGTGCCTTTCGTACGGTCTTCGTAGCCTCGTTTCGACTGTCGGGTAGTGTTCCTTCACTCAAATACTTTATCAACGGAGTCATCCATGTCTCCATGTCGCCTACAGCTGCAATCACATTTACTTCCTCAAAACTGGGCCAGCATAGGGTTGTGATATGCACTGGTAACAATAGAGACTCATCTCCTGAACTTGCCAACTTTGCCAAATCGTCTACATCGCAATTCTCTTCTCAAGGGATATGTTTAACCACATAGTGTTCCATCCCAGTAAGCGAATCCTTTACCTTTTTCATGTAAGATTTCAAACGTTCTCCTTTAGCCTAGAATTCCCCAAGTACATGATTCACCACTGGCTGAGAGTCACTGTAAATGCACAACATCTCGATCCTAGCTCCTTTGCTAACTCCAGTCCAGTTGTCAAAGCTTCATATTTCACCTCATTCTTTGTTGCTTTGAATCCCGATCTAATCGCATAACTCAACTTTCTTCCTTTGGGGGTTAGAAAGACTACCCATGCACTAGAATTATGATCATTAGATGTTCCATCAACATACACTCACCACTTGAGGGCTTCCTCCTCTAGTGGCTTCACTTCATCGTCTCAAGTAGTAAATTCTACAGGAAAGCCTGTCAGTGCTTGGCCCTTAATTGTAGTTAGCGGGTGGTAGGTTATCTTATACTGACTCAACTCGATGCTCCATTTGGTAAGTCTTCTTAAAATGTTCGGTCGGTGCAGAACCTGCCGCAGTGGCTGATCTTTGAGTACCCGAATGGGATGTGACTAGAAGTAATGCCTCAGTTTGCTAGATGCAATCAATAGGAAATATGCCAACTTTTCCAGTTTGGGATACCTTGACTCTGGCCTAGTGAAGTGCTTGCTAATGTAATACACTGCTAATTAGATGTACAGATCTTCCCCCTCAATTGGAATAGACAAGACCAAAGGGGCTTCCGTAAATGTTTCGATAAATTTAGGAATGCATCTAGGCATTCATCTGTCTATATGAATTACCTTTTTCCTTCTTGCGCGCCTCAAAGAATGGGACACACTTGTTTGTGGCTTTGGATATGAACCAAATCAAGGCTACCACCTTCCCATCAAACTCTGCATTTCCTTTCGGGTTTTAGGAATTTTATCGTTGTGTAATGCCCGGACTTGTTCTAGATTAGCCCCTATCCCCTTGCGTGTACGATAAATCACAAGAACTTTTCAGAAGCCACTCCAAAAGAGCATTTCAGTGTGTTCAGCTTCATTTTGTATCTTTCACTACAACAAAAACACCTTTTCACAACTGCCAAAAACAGTCGTAGTAGGTCTATTACAACGGACATCCGTCCATCGTGATTTCCAAAGTTGTAATAGAGATATATTTTTTTACAATTGTCTTCGCCAGTTGTTATATAATTTTTTACAATGGCTCATCGTTGTTGTAAAAAAGTCTTTCACAACTGCCAGTGGCAGTACTGCAGTTGTAAAAAAAGTCTTTTACAACTGTCAATCATAGTTGTAAAAAGGTCTTTTACAACTGTTTTTGTCCGTTGCAATAGGGTATTTTGCAACTATTTTTGCCCGTTGCAATAGTATTTTTTGCAACTGTTTTTGCCTGTTGCAATAGAGTCTTTTGCAACTATTTTTTCCGGTTGTTAAAAAGTCAAACGAGAAAAAAAAACTACTGCAATGCACGTGTAAATTTAAAACTAATTTGCAATTGAAACCAAAATATTATACTAATAATAACCATATTTATTCATACTTACTAAAAATAACAAAAAGAAATTCATATGTCAAAATGCCAAAAAGATTCATGTATTCACACCATTCATAAAGTTTTACATAGTTACAAAATATCATATTCAAGCTTAAACTAACACAACATGTAGTACATAATAAAAATAATATCGTATTCATCTATAACCTTGGTACCTAATCCTTTGGGCCCACCAGATGGCACTTCTGCAACTGTAACCAAAGAGTAGAGTTCTTTTGCATCTTCTTCTTCATTTCCAAGAAATCCTTACACGGGCTCAAATTTACGAATTCAACAAAAATAACTTCTTCTTACTTTCTGAATCAATAAAAATATATGCGCATCATTTGACTATTTCGAGTGTTCTTTTGATTTGTGCAAGTGATCACAACTTGCACAAACCCACTCACTTGTATCCTAAAATAATATTTTCGACGGTTCTCTGTAATCTGAGGTAAGAGAAAATATTCTTGAAAGAATGTGATTCAAGCACGCCACGTCACGGTAATACATCTACACAACTTACAATAGTACTCGCAATATACACCTGTACAGTAAGAGAATGACATGATATAAATGTAACATGCAAGCAATAATGATAGCTATAACCGCTTGATATTTAGCTTCATATGTATAGCTATATACAAGACAGTGAGAGATTCACATAACCCTACCATATGACCCTGGGCAAAAATGTATATTGTAGATCATCTATTTGAGTTTAATTAAGAAAAAAGGACTTCACAACAACAATTTAAATTAACAAAATAAAATTCCACAAGAGGAAAACTGTAACAAATGCCTTTAATTTCTACCTACAAGGTAAAAAGTGCATGAAAACAAGTTTTAATATCGTTGATGCAACATGGATATATGGTAACAAATGCAGATTATCATTTACTACCATTTTCTTACACATTCCTACATGTATTTCACGTTTCATGAACTCACTTGGGCCACATGCGGGAAAAGCAGTAGCCTGGGCTTTGAATTGTATATGGCGGTCCATGTGATGATTAAAGAGATAACGAATTCATTAGTAGATAGGATGCAAAATGAACAATGTGGTTAGGCTTAGGAATGTGCAGCAGCTGCAGCTGCAAAACTGCAGTAGCAACTGTAGTTGCAAAGTGCACTTAAAATAGCAGTTTTGCAAAACTGTAGTTTGCAAAGTTACAAACTGCAGTTGCAAAAATTCTTGGTTTCATCAATTAATTAGCTGTAAACTTGGTTTGAATTTTGTGGTTAATCCATATTCATATTGGACAAAGTTGAATTTAACTTGGAAATTCTTTGATGGCATGATCAACTTTTGATATTTTATATGGTATGAATTGCATATACAACAAGTTGATATATTAACCTACAAAGCAAAATAGAAGTTTAAAAACTGCCATCAAAATTAACCTACAAAGCAAAATGAATCCACCTGCCTCAAGTTTACGAATTCAACATATCCAAATGACTGACAAAAATGTTTAATGATCATAATAATAATCACAATTATTACGTACACAAAAAAAACAAAAAATATGCCGATGCACTTAATAAACAATACTTGCCTTTAACATCGCTGGGTGGATAAACAAAAAGTATCCAATAACAAGACCTGGGTTGAAAGAATCCAAAAAATTGCTATATGAATCAACAGAAGTTAAATGCTTACAAGGTAATAAATAATTCCATCAATTGGTGCCGAATCTCCAGTCCTAGTCAAATCTGATTATAATTAGCATAATCATCACACCTGAAAATAAATTAAGTTAAGAAATGGAAATTTACACATTTCATATTTTTCACACTTTATATTACTACGTTAATTCAACTTTCAAGCTGATTTCAACCACAAATTACTGTTTTATATTCTGGAACAACAGTATAATTTTAAACATCATTATAATTTAAGAAAGAAGGGAGTACTTCATTGAATTATCCATCCACTTCAAATCAAAATCAATATTATTTCAAAAGCATATTCTCTTTTAGTAAATAAAATAAAACCTGAAGTGCAAGGGCATCCATATCAGCTCTAAGAACAAAAACAAGAGGATTTCCGGACCCAACCATGGCGACAACTTCAGTTTTAGCAACAGACCACAAATATTTGATTCCTACTTTATCAAGTTCAGATATAACATTACATTATCCAAAAGATGCCCGCTATCTACAAAAACATTTATACTTATGCCCTTTTGGTTTCCAAGACTTGGCTCCTCATCGTTGAGCTTAGATTTTAAGAGATGAGGTTTGAGTCTATTCATATCTGAAAGCTAAACTGGTTTCAAAAGGAATTCTTCAGCTCCTTCTTCCAAACATCGATTGATGCGTGAAGGAACATTCTCTGATGACATGATGACTACTGGAACATCTTTCAAATACGACGACTCTTTCACTTTCTTGAGCAGATCATATCTTGTCATTCCAGGCATATAGTAGTCTGTAATTATCAAGTTTACTTCTATTTCCTGTAATTCAACAAAACAGGAATCAGCCTCTGTAGTCTAATAAAGATATATATGCTAATTGGTCTTTTAAATGGAAGGAAATTTACATGATGGTGAGGTGAATCAAGAAACTCCAATGCTTTGCTGCCTGAATCCACAGTGGTAATTGTACAAAATCAAAATTAGATTACATTAGAGCAATGAAAAATCAGATCAAATGGGCGCCTGTAGTGAATTCGTCATTTGAAGGAAAGTGCCTTGAAAAGATGAAGCCTTGAGCAATCTTTCAATGAGTTTTCTATCCAATACACTGTCATCAACAGCAAGGACATGATATTAAGTCTCAACACAAATTGCCATTGAAACCTAGAAGAGGAATACATTGACAGAAAAAATCGAGAATGAAACAGTAATGAAGAAGTATAAAGTTAATGGTGGTTTGGATTTATTGTATTGAAATTGAAGTGGGTATAGATTTATGGTGATATGAGAGTGGTCCAAAAAGACAAATCTAAGAAAATCACAACTACTTGCAAAGAAAGATCCGACTAGACTTTCTCCGGATCTTGTAACTGTCATTGTGCATAGAGTCATAGACTAGAGAATGACTAGACAAGATCGTCCTAGTAAATGAGCTCGCGGCGGAGGTCGAGTGGAAGTGTTAGATCTGAGGTTTCGTGTTTGTACGGGATGGTGATTTTTTGGAAGAGGATGTGCTGGGAGGGAAGTGAAGGGTTTGCGACTGAGTTAGATTTCTATTTGGAAGAAGGAGGCAAAAATAATTAGGGGAAAATTTGGGTTTGGAGCCAAATATTTGATGTTGGAACCAAATTGAAAATTTCGCAAAATATATAGTTTATTACAACTTTCCTGGTGAAAGCGTTATAAAATGGTGTAAAGATGATGTTTTGTACAATGTTCAAAAAACGTTGTATTAAGCTATATTTATAATTATTAAAAATTACTTAATATTTGTTAATTATTAACTATTAATTTCTATTATTTCTTAATTATAATTTAATATTAGTTATTAAATATTAATTATAATTATTAAATATTAAATAAAATTATCAATTATAATTATTAAATATTAAATACTAAATAATAAATATAACTTTTTAACTACTAAAAATTACCTATTGATCATTAATAATTAATTAACAAAATATAACTTCTTAATTATTAAATATAACTTCTTAACTAATTCAATAGTTTACTTCTTAATTGTAATTGACTATTAATTATTAATGCCAATTCTTTTGTAAATATTATTAGTTATCAATTACTAATATAGTATTTATTAAACATTAATTATTATTATAAATTATTAATAATTTACAAAATATACTACTAACTAGTAAATTAATTATAATTATTAAATATGAAAATATAATAATCATTAAATATTAATTATTAAAATAATAAACTTTAAATATTTTATATAAATTTCAATTACTGAATGTTAATTTACTAATTATTAATAATTAAATATAATAAATTATTGAATATAAAAATAATTAATAATTACAGATTGTCATTAGTAATTATAAATTATTTATTAATAGTCATTAATTATAATAATTACTAATCATTAAATATTAATCACTGAATATATTACTAAATAGTAAATTAATTATTATTTATCGGTTATTATATATTAAATATTAAACTATAGTTAACTAATAAATAATAATAGTTATAGTAATAGTAATTACTAATCATTAATTATTAATTACTGAATATATTACTAAATAGTAAATTAATCAATAATTATCGATTGTTAATTATCAATTATGAAATTATAATAATGTACTAAATAATAATTATTAAAATTGTAAATTAATTAAATATTAAATATTAAACTTTGCTTATTAAATATTAATTATTGAAAGTTAATTATTAATTATTTAATAGTAATATTTAAAGTTAACTATTAATTATTAATTGTATTTATTAATTAGTAAATGTAATTAATAAATATTAAATGTAATTTACTAATTATTAATAGTTAGTTATAATAAACTATTAAATATAAAAACTAAATTAATGATTATTGATAATAATTAGTAATTATGAATTATTTGTCTATGATCATTAAATAGTATAAATTATGTCATATATAAGTTGAATTTTATAATTATTATTTATAAATTACTATTTACAAATTATTAATTAAGTATTATTGGTTATTAATTAGAAATCATTAATTATTATAATATTTAAACAATAGTAAATATATTCAAAATAATTAATGTAATTCGGTATTTAATATTTATTTATTATTTGTTATTAATTATTATTATTTTAATTAATTATTGATTATTATTTTTATTATTTAATATTGATTATTAACTTTTATTATTATTTAATACTGATTTTTAAAATTTAATTTTTACTTATTGTAAAATTATTATTATATATTAATTATTAGTTACTATTATTTAATAGTAATTATTATTTATAAATTATTAGTTAATTAATTATTATTTATTATTTATTTATTGATTATTAATACATATATTATTGATTAATTTTAATAATTTTTTATTAGTTATTTAATTATTAATCATTATGTATATGTTATCGATTGTTAATTATTAAATATTTAATAGCAATTTTTGAAAACTAATTACTATTTATTAATTATTAAGTATTAATTATTTAATAGTGATTATTAGTTATTAATATTAATTATTATTAATTTTTAAGGTTATTATTGAATATTCTTATTTATTAATTATTTAATTATTATTATTATTTATCAATTATCGAAGAGTGATTATTAATATTAATTATTTATATTTTCTAATTAATTATTATTATTTAATAGTAAATATTAATTATTAATAAAAAATATTCATTGTTAATTACCAACTACTAATTATTTAGTATTATTATTTAATTATTAATTTATTATTACAATGGGCAAACAAAAAAGGTTGTAATAGACATTATTACAACTAACAAAAAAAGAGTTGTTAAAAATAGATATCTATTACAATTGGCAAACGAAAAAGGTTTTAATAGGCATCTATTACAATTGACAAAAATGAAGAGTTGTTAAAAATCGGTATCTATTACAACTGGCAAAGAAGAAATGTTGTAATAGACATATATTAGAATTGGCAAAATAAAAAAGTTGTTGAAAATAAGTTTATTACAACTTTCTGAAAAATAGAGTTGTAAAAAACTTCATTACCGCTGCCATTTTTTGGCAGTTGTAAAATTACAGTTGTAACATGGTCTTTTTGTTGTAGTGTTTATCGAATTCGGAACATTTCATCCAAGTGCGAGATCTGATCCACGGTCTTTTTTGACTTTACCAACATGTCATCAACATATACCTTCATGGTTTTGCCAATCTTCTCACTAAGCATCTTGTTTACCAGGCACTGATAGGTTGTTCCTGTGTTTTTAAACCCAAATGGCATAACCTTGTAGCAGTAGAGCCCCAGGTCGATGATCAAGCTAGTGTGCTCCTAATAAGGGATATGCATCGCGATTTGGTTGTATCCGGAGTAAGCATCCATAAAGGACAGGAGCTCATGCCCCGATGTTCCATCTACTAAATTATCAATCCTTTGGAACGGAAAGCAATCTTTAGGACATGCATCATTCAGGTTAGAAAACTCTGTACAGGTCCGCTATTTTCCATTTGACTTCTTAACGAGAACCGAATTTGCTATCCGTTTTGAGTACAGTGATTCTCAAATGAAGTCCGTGACGACCCACCTTTCTGACCCCTAGGAATGACACTACATCCACGATATTCATAAGTCGTTGCCCAAGCGTCCGAAAGATGAATTGTCGTGGGGATAAAAATAAAGAACAGAACAAAAATTCTCACAACAAAATTTTTAAATAGAATATAACAACAATATAGTACATAAGGTTACTCCCTAACATGAACTTATTAGAGTTACACGGAAGTACTACAATCAGATTAGGTAGTTATAACAACCTGCATTTACATATGCTGAAGCAAAATATAGTTACAAGAACTAAACAAACAGCTGAAATAGACAATTAAATAGATAAAGGCCTCGTGCTCGGACACCGTCTTAAAAAGAGCTCATAAAGACCTGCTACTCTCGGACTACTCAAATATAAATGAGTACCCAAGAGTTTAGGGAAACAAACAACTCAGGTTAGACAATATGTATAGTATATAGGGGTGGGCATTTAACCGAGTTAACCGACCTAACCGACCAAACCGATCTTAACCGAACCGCTTTAACCGATAAAATCGGTTAATCGAACTTTTGGTTAACCGACCGATGTTAACCGACTAAAGTCGGGTCGGTTAACGGTTAACCACATTTCATATATCGGTTAACCGTTAACCGAACTATTTTTTTTAATCAACGGTGGAACAGCGGCAACAGCCCACTCCCAATGCCCTCTACCCGGTCCAATCCCTCCTATAACCCTAACTTAATCGATTCGTGCCTTTACAGCCACTATTCACATTTCACAAATTAATTATCTCGTTCAACCCTAAATCTACAAAGTTTGTCGCCATCGCTAACCAAGAATCCAATACAACCCGATCCTCCACCGCCTTTGTTTTCATTCTTCGCTATCTAGATCGTCGATCTGAGCAATGGTGATGCTGCTAGCGGGAAGAGGAAGGACCTAGGTTTGATTTTTTTTTTGTAGTTTTAGTTTTTTTCTGTGTTGATATTGATCCGATGGAGATGGAGGAGTTTTCTAAGGATAGCTTGAGTGGTAAGTGAATGGTTCATAATGCCAGATGGTAGCTGTAAGTCAGCAAATAGAGCACCTTTAATTATAGGTCATATTTGATTTCTTTATTCAAATTTGATTTTTTTATTTTTTTATTCTAGTATTCAAACATCTAGAATACCGTTTTGATAAATTCTTTGAATTCAAGGAATATACAAATATATAATCTTTTAAAATTCTTACAGTCAAGTCTTGTATAGTAAGCACGATAGGAGCACTGACTACCCATACAGGCTTACTACTTCATGCAACCAATTTCTTTCATTGTTCTTTTATATATAAGTCTGATTCATCCAATGCTAGAAAATAATTTTTTCATTTGAAATGCAACATGTAATCAAGTGGGTCTACTCACCACTGATAAATTAAACTTATATAATTTTAATTGAACTGAATAATTATGATATAGATCACTTTGGTGAATACAACAACCAACTACAGAAACATTGCCCTTACGTTTGACCAATAGAACCCTTACCTAGCTATATATCAGACCAGTTATATGAACTTTCTAGATGTATACCATATATTAGTTTTAGGAACTGTTATATACAATAGTAATATATATGCAATTTTAGCTGATTTAGACTGTTACATATATAAGGTATAGACTGGACATGTTCTATGAACTGAATATACATGTAGGAACTGTTAGATAGGAACTATACAATAGTGGTATACATGTTGTATACAGTTTATACATGTTCGTTTAACTTCAGTTCATATATATATATATATCCTTTTAGTGTGTATGCATCTATAAATTTAAATATACATGTGTTGCAATTTATGGGGTACCAAGCATTTATGCTTTATGCCTTTCTTGCATGTGTGTGTGTGTTTCTTTTGATATATGCGTGCATTTTGGAGTTTTAAACGAGTGTTTCCTTGCATTGTAGCTGTGAGTGTATTCATGAATATCTCCATATGCGTGTCAGTTTATATATATTTGAGCTTATATATACAAATTTACATGGGTATAGGTCAGCATATCCATTTTATTAAGAAAGGCTGCTACAATTTCATACTTTGTTCTAACATACTAAATCAAAGAAAAGTATATCTATATAAGTTCAAATCATTAAACATGGTTTGTTCAATTTTTTTGTCTTTACACCTTTATACATTTGTAGGCTCCATTAATTTATACCTCCAATATAAGTATATATTTTTATTTGCTAGATATATATATATATATATATATATATATAAATTTAGAATAGATTAATCTTCAGGAGTGTGTATATATGTGTGGCTGTCTCCCTTTGGGAGCGTGAGCTATTGGATATGTCCAGGCATGTAACAACAAAGTGTAGAGGACTAATGAAAAACATTTAAAGAAGGAGACTTTCTTCATGTAAATTAGTTCAACTTGCAAATGAGCTCCTTACTAATACAAAAGCTAAACAAGATATAAAATAGCTCCAGTTCTATAGCTTAATAGTTGTACTAGCAAGGTCACAAAATATAGAAGCACTCAACATTATAAATAAATTACTTATAAACCAAGACAGGGTTAGTAATAATAACGTAATTAAGTTGTTAAGACTATGGGCAAAGTAAATAAAAACTTAAGGAACTCCAACACACTAACTTACTGTCAAAATCAAAATATCTATATAGGAAACAAACCCCAGAGAGATTGATTGTTATATATATATATATATATGTGTGTGTGTGTGTGTGTGTGTGTGTGTTCTGAGCCGGTACATATGGGAACCAAAATCTTAAGGCCGTTGATTAAGTACCATGAGTGTGTGAATATACAAAGATATATGTTTGTGTGAGTCGTTTTACCTTTTAGGATGTATGCATCTATATATTTAAATATATGCAACTGAGAGTGAGAACTGAGTCTAAGTTATATTTACATTGCTTCAGTTAGGGTTGTCTCACTAAGCAGGTTGTTAGCTCTCACTTAGGGTTGTTTTGAACAATATATAGACTATATCATATGTTCAGTTGCTTAACTAGGTTAGGATACCAGACTCTAATTGAACATATATAAATTGACAATTAATAAACTCTCAGATAGGGAACCAAAATATATGAACTTATATAAAATTCTGGTGTGAACGTGTATGCTTCAGTTACTTTTTTGCATAGTAGGTTTACACTTTACAGTTATATTGCTAAATTATTATGTTTATTTTTGTTTGAACAGAGTTGGAGAATGGAAAGTGGAGACTAAAGTTTGAGAATATAGACTGGGAGTTGATTTTGTAGTTTTTGTATTAATGTATTCTTATTATCTCTTCGGACTTTGGATTGAATTGCTAATGTAATCACTATAATTAATGCTTGTATTGTAATGTAAGGTATGAACTGTGAGTGAGAACAGAAGTGAAGTATGAACTGAATGTACCATGAATTAAATCGTAGTTGCAATTTGCTCACTGTGTCCGTAATGTATGTGTGTAATAATGGTATGTCTGTAATGCTTGTGATTTATGAAATGAAGTCTAAATCTGTTATCATTACTATTTGAATGTATATATGATGTTTGGTCGGTTAACCAGTTTATTTAAGCGGTTAATATAAACGGTTAACCGACAACGGTTAACCGTTTAATTCAAACGGTTAACCGGTTAAATTAACCGGTTAACTGCGGTTAATTTTAACCGGTTCGGTCGATAGACCAGAACCGAAATTAACCAAAACGGTTAACCGAACCGTTCCTCTTTTAACGGTTAACCGAAAAATTTAACCGATTGGATCGGTTAACCGACCGCATCCACCCCTAATAGTATATGTAAAACTCTAAACAATAAATGTAATTAAACAACAACATGTAAGACCACGCCGTCAAACGCGAAACAGGTTTCCTCTCACAACAACAACAAACAAATGTAAAGAATGGATATAAATAATTGACATCGCGAAGAGTGCTATACTCTTCCCGATGCAATTAAGAAAAATGGATTTGAGGGTTCGAATCAACTACCTAATCTGATAGTTGTAGTACTTTTGCGTAACTTTGATAACTCCATGTTAGGAGTAACCTGATGTACTATATTATTGATGTATTATATGTGACCATTCCGATGCGAGACTTTTCTATTCTTTTTTGTTCTTTTCTGATCTGTTCTTTTATTTTACCACAGACAACTCATCTTTCGGATGCTTGAGCAATGGCACATGAACACCAAGGTTGTGTAAAGTGTCGTTCTCAAGGGTCAAAAAGGTGGGTCGTAACATTAAGGATGGCAGATACTACATTCATTAAGAAACTAAGTGTTTTTATAGCAGTCAAGGGAACGTCTTCTTTGAATAGTTTGAAGAAGAGAAAACATAGGTCGAAGGGAAACAAAGGTAAAGCTAAGGCAAAGGAAGAGAAGGGTGGATGTCACCATTTCTCTAAAAGGGGACATTGAAAGAGGAACCATCAAGATTGTTTGAAGATGCTCAAAAGGAAGGATCCTAATTCCACTCCTAAAAGTATTTTCCTTATAGAAATTAGTATATCTATATAATTGCTTCTTCTTCTTGGTTTTTAGATATTGGATCTGAATTTCAAATATGTAATTGTTTCAATGACGTTGGAGCAAAAGGCCCATTGCTAAAGGGACCATGAATTCCAATCTGTAAATTAAGCTAATGTAGCTACCCTAGTAGTAGGAGATTACCTTGTGAAGCTTTCTAGTGGATATGATGTAGTTTTATATAAATGTTATTTTACACTAAACTTTATTAGAAGAATCTTAGTTTACCATTTGATGGAAAACGATTATAATTATATTTATAATGACAATATTATGAGTATTTGTTATGAAAATAAAACATTGTTCTGGTACTCTTAACATTGGCATTTATACTCCTAAATGCAACTATGTATTTTCAGTTGAAAATAATAATGCGTCTAAAGTAAATGACAGCTACATATGACACTGTAGACTAGGCCATATAAGTGAGAAACGATTAAACAAGTTAAAAAAACTAACGGTATCTACAGTCTTCTTTTTCTAAATCATTTGATACTTGAAAATCATGACTCTTAGGTGAATGGCCAAGCACCCATTTAGTAAGGCAATGAAAGAGTTACTGAACTCTTAGGACTAGGACATAAAGATCAATGTGATCCTATGTCTATAGCAACTAAAGGTGGATCCTTATACTTCGTTAACTTTGCCAATGATTTATCTAGATACGAATATGTGTATCTTATGAAACACAAATCAGATGTCTACGATAAATTCATATAAGAACGAAGTTAAAAAAACAAACATGCAAGAAAATTAAAATACTTTGATTGATGCGGTGAGTACATTGAATATGAGCTCTAAGGTTACATAAATAAGATTCTTTCTCAAGTTACTACTCCGTATACTCCTCAATACAAAAGTGTTTCAAAATAGAGAAATTGAACTCTATTAGATATGTTTAGTTGATGATGAGTGATGTTGTGTTCCCTCATTCCTTTTAGGGATATAAGTTGAGTTTTGTACCATCTAAAATTGTGCCTAAGACAACATATGGATTATGGATTGGTAAGAAATCCACCTTAATTATCTTAAGGTATATGGTTGTTTAGCTTACGTTAAGAACGTAAATCCTATTAAACTTGAGGTAAGATCAGTTTTATGTAAATTTATAGGATATCCTAGAAATTCCCATGGATACATATTCTATCGTTCCGAGGAACAAATGGTGTTATTTCAAGACATGCCACATTCTTGGAAAAGGAATTTCTATCTCAAGGAATTAGTGGTGATAAGATAGAGTTGGATGATATTCAAGAAACTGTTAGTCCATGAGTTGATGGTTTTGATGACAACAACCGTAGAATAAGATTATAAAATATAAATACTAACATTACAGTTTAGATATATATGTATATGCAGGATTTAACCATGCAGGTACAAAGAATGAAGACTGTACAGTATAGAGATTCAATATATCAAGATTTGAAGACTCATGAGTATCAAGAATATCAAGATTATCAAGAGTTCAAGATTTCAAGATAAGTATTGAGTCTAGAATTATGTTAAAACTTCATAATAGCACTGAAATCTTCACTCCATTTTTCTTTTGGGATGGAACCCATTTCTACCTTTTTAGTGGCTTACAAACCCACGACAAGTAGCTTACAAACCTACGACAAGTGGCTTACAAACCCACGAACATCCTGGTTTTGTACAAGTTCTCGAGTCCTGATATGATGAGATATTCTGCAGGAAGAAGCTTGCAAAACTACTTCAAAATGATTTTCAAAACTACTTCAGAATGATTTTCAAAATTGCTTTTCAAAATGTTTTAGCCTTAAAAATTATCTTTTCAAATGATTTTCAAAAAGATGTTTTAGCCTTAAAATATTCTTTGTTTTTGTTTTTGATAAACTCTTGTTTTAAACTTCGTTTGTTCTAAACTATCTTTTAATATATTTAAATTTTTAATATTTACTTAGATTTAAATATAAAATTATAGTAAAATTATATATATATTATTCTTTATATTTTTCTATGTATTTTATCTATAGTCAAGTATATTTATAAAGTTTAAATAGTTTTTAATATAAAATAAAGGTTATTTTCAAAGAAAATCAAATCATCAAAAAATGCTTTGGGATGTCGACATGCCCTAGTACCCCATGTCGACATAGTGACAGTTAGATTCAAAAATTTGAATTTCAAAAGAAGTGTCTATTTGCCATAACCTTTCACGAATGGACATGGTTGTTGTTCTTCTATAAATAGGGGTTAGTTTCAACGAATTTAAATATAGATTTTCTGGTTTTTCACTTTTCTTCTTCTTCCACATTTTCTTATTCAAAATCCTATCATCACTCCGCCGAAATCAACAGTGAATCTAACTAGATCATCTCGGGTTTGATTCTCTGTCACTATCTCAACAAGATCCCAATGCTATTCAGAGTTATAGGCTTCTTAGTAATCTATCTAGCGATAAAAGGTGTGATTGTAGCCTTGGAAATCAATCAAGCGAGAAAAGGTGTGATTGTAGCCTTGGAAATCAATTGGGTGAACTTGTCGCCCGGAAATCAAGTATCTCTACCCAGAGGATTGTGATTCTGGAGGGTGTACCTCGTAGCCTTGAAACCAAGGGTTGTAATTGTTGAATTGCTTTTGAAAGGAAATCCGTACTTAGCTGTGCGGGACTGGATGTAGGATAACTCCGAACCAGTATAAAATCCGGTGCGTTCTTTCCTTTACTGCATTTACTTTATTTCTGCATCTGTGTTTGTTTCTGTGATTATATCTGTGTCTGAATATTACATACATTTGTGTTCAAATTAACATAAACTCAAAAAGATTTAGTAATTTCTTATAAACACTATTCACCCCCTCTAGTGTTATTCCTAGCCTTAAGATCCGTAATCCTCATTCCTCACATTTGGTATCAGAGCAAGGTTTTCAAAAGTTTCATAGTCTGATTTTTGAAAAAGTTTTTTTTAAAAATGGCTATGTTTAAGAAATTTGTTAATGCATGTTTAGAAATATTCAGATCATCATTGTCTCTTGAGTCTGCATATAATCAATATTCAAATACAAGTTGTCTACTAAGATTGTTTGATGTGCAGGAATCATGCTTTATGGGAGTTGAGGAATCAATCCAGAACAAACAAACTATGCAGATCAAAAAGAACAAATGGATACTCGATAGTGGATGTTCTAGACACATGACTGGGTATTCAGATATGCTGAATGATATAATATACAAAGACGGAAGACTGGTTAACTTTGGAGACAATTCAAAAGGATATGTGATCGGCATCGACAAAGTCGGTAACTCCGAAACTCCTATTATTACTAATGTTTTGCTAGTTAAGAATCTGAAACACAATCTGCTAAGTATAAGTCAACTATGCGATAAAGGATATAAAATTAAATTTGAAAAAGACAAGTGTCACATTGAAGATAATAATTCAATCATAATATTTGAGGGAATTAGGAAAAAGAATATTTATATTCTTAGTATGAAAATTTCAAATGATAACTTGTGTCTTTTGGAAAATGCAAGTGACCCTTGGATTTGGCATAAGAGATTTGGGCATTTGAATTTCAAACTCTTATCTAGACTGTCAAAACATGATCTAGTAAGAGGCATCCCTAAAATGAATTTTAAAGTAGATAGTCTATGTGATGCATGTCAACTAGGAAAACTTAGAAAAAGTTCCTTTAAATTAAAAAATATAATTTCTACTTCAAAACCTCTTGAATTACTTCATATTGATCTATTTGGTCCATCTCAAATTCTATCAATAAATAATAGTAAATATGTTTTTGTAATTGTAGATGATTATTCTAGATTTACATGGACAATATTTTTAAAACATAAAAGTGATACTTTTGAATATTTTAAGAATTTTTCAAAAAGGGTTCAAAATCAACTTTCTCAAAAAATTATAACCATCTATAGTGATCATGGTGGTGAATTTGAAAATGAAAAGTTTGAAGAATACTGCAATAAAAAGGGAATAATTCACAATTTTTCATTTCCAAGAACTCTACAACAAAACGGAGTAGTAGAACGTAAAAATAGGACGATTCAAGAGTGTGCGAGAACTATGCTTTCTGATAGTAATTTACCAAAGTACTTTTGGGCAGAAGTAGTTGCTACCGCCTGTTATATTTTAAATAGAATTTTAATTAGACCTTTAACTGATAAGACATCTTATGAACTTATTTACTCAAAGAAACCTAAGGTATCTTATTTTAGAATTTTTGGAAGTAAATGTTTTATTTTAAATACAAAAGATAACTTAGATAAATTTGATCCTAAATCCGACGAAGGTATCTTTATCGGATACTCTAATAGAAGTAAAGAATACATAGTATTTAATTTAAGAACTAATACCATCGAAGAAACATTGCATGTTTCATTTGATGAAAATTTCAAAAATTTTGAAGAAATAAATGATGAAGAGGATTTAATCACTCAAAACCAAGAGTCAACTGAAACTAATAATGAATTAAATCATCCTAATAAAAGGATAAAACTTTTAAAAGATCACCCTATAGAAAATATACTTGGAGATATGCAATCTATTGTAAAAACTAGAAACCAACTAAGTCAAATGAGTAATATAGCTTTTATATCAACTATTGAACCCAAAAATCCAGAAGAAGCATCAACTAATGATTCATGGATTTTGGCTATGCAAGAAGAATTAAATCAATTCACTAGAAATGATGTTTGGGAACTTGTTCCTAGACCTAAAAATAAAACAATAATGGGAACTAAATGGGTTTATAAAAATAAAATGAATGAACAAGGAGAGGTTGTTAGAAATAAAGCCCGGTTAGTCGCTCAAGGTTATTGTCAAGAAGAAGGAATATATTTTGATGAAACCTTTGCCCCCGTAGCAAGATTAGAAGCTATTAGGATTCTACTAGCTTTCGCAAATCATAATAATTTCAAATTATTTCAAATGGATGTTAAAAGTGCATTTTTAAATGGTTTTGTAAAAGAAGAAGTATTTGTTAAACAGCCACCACTTTTTGAAAATGATAAATTTCCAAATCATGTTTACAAACTTAAGAAAGCTCTATATGGTCTAAAGCAAGCTCCTAGAGCCTGGTATGATAAACTAAGATCTTACTTGTTATAATCAAATTTTGAAATAGGTAAAGTAGATAATACTCTTTTTATTAAAAGAAATAAAAATGATATTCAACTAGTACAAGTCTACGTAGATGATATCATTTTTGGATCAACTAATTTTGAAATGAATAAAGAATTTTATGAAATAATGACAAAAGAGTTTGAGATGAGTCATATGGGTGAATTAAACTTCTTTTTAGGATTACAAATAAAACAATTAGATAATGGTATCTTTATTAGTCAAGAGAAATATGCTAAAGACCTAGTTAGTAAATTTGGTTTGACTACTGCGAGTGGAAAACCCACTCCCATGGCAACCAATGCGTACCTTAGTAAAGAAGATCTCTCGAAAGATGTAGATCAAAAATTATATAGAGGAATGATTGGATCACTACTTTATATCACTGCGAGTAGACCTGATATCATGCATAGTGTCTGGCTCTGTGCAAGGTATCAATCCCAACCTAAAGAAACTCACTTAAAAGCTGTAAAACGTATTATAAGATATGTTAAACACACCTTTGATTATGGCTTATTTTATCCTAAAAATGATTCGTTTGACTTAATATCTTACTGTGATGCTGATTATGCTGGTTGTAAATCAGACCGAAAAAGTACAAGTGGAACTTGTCACTTTTTAGGGCATTCTCTGATTTCCTGGTTTAGTAAAAAGCAAAACACAGTTTCTCTATCAACAACTGAAGTAGAGTATATTTCTGCTGCTTTAGCTTGTTCTCAAGTAATATATATGCAACAAACTTTAAAAGATTTTGGTTTAAATATCTCAAAATCACCAATTTATTGTGATAATACTAGTGCAATAAATTTATCCAAAATACTACTCAACATGCTCGAACTAAAAATATTGATATCAGACACCATTTTCTCAGAGATAATATAAGTAAAGAAGTAATTACTCTCGACTATATCAATTCTGAAAATCAAATTGTTGATATCTTAACAAAACCCTTAAATGAATCTACATTTACTAAATTAAGAAGAGAATTAGGTATTTGTTCATTAACTGAAATATAAAATATAAATAACAAAGTATAATTAAAAATTAAATCAAAATAAATCAAATAATAAAAATATTGAGAACCATGTCGACATCCCCCCTATACCCATGTCGACATATAACGTTTTTAAAATTTTAAAATTTTTCCCACCAAAATTCAAATAATTGGTTATATATTCTTCTTATTTTCGAAATTTTCTTCATTCTCTTTCTGTTCTATCTTCTGAAATCAATTTATCAATGGCCTCCTCTTCCAAATCAAACATAAAATCAACCTTTTCGTTCCGTTCTCCTACCTCTGGTCCGTTCTAACAAACAACGCTCGCTCGTGTGATGAAAATGGAAGATTCTCTGAAGGATACCCTTCAATTAATGACTGAAATCCAAGTGATGCAACTTCGAATGGCCAAAGAACAAGAGAGGCAAGGCAAAATCCTTAGGAATTTGCAAAAATTTCTTATGGATAATCATGCTAACCCAATATTGATTGATGAGGACTCTTCAGGAGATCATGAACAAGAGGAAAGTGAAGAAGAAGAAGAACCAATGGAAGAAGAGCATGCGGAAGACAACGACAAAGTCATTTGCGTTGGCGAAGTATGTTTTGAAAAGGACGGAAACTTGGTTGAACAACGTGGAAATTTCTGTTTCCATTATCCAAATTGTTTGATCCATAGATCTCCAATTGTCAAAGATACTCAGTAGTTTCTTCTTTTTCGTTTTTTATCGTTATGTGTATATTTGTCACGTTTTACGAAAATGTAAATATAAACATATATATATAAAAAAATATTGTGTGTTCTTATATATGATTCCTATATATGTTATATATAAGTATTATATAGGTACTTGGTTAGGAATGTTAGTAGTTTAGGACTAAGTTTTAGGTTTACAAGTAAGTATTGATGATAACACTATCATCATATAGGATATTAGACTAAGAGTTATATAGTTTAGAGTTAGTTTGTTTTTGTTGATGACAAAGGGGGAGAAATATAAAATAGAAGAATTAGGCATAGATTAAGGGGGAGTTATTAGATTTAGGGGGAGTTAGTAGGATAGAAGTAATATTTTATAAACAAAGGTTGTCATCATCAAAAAGGGGGAGATTGTTAGTCCATTGTTGATGGTTTTGATGACAACAACCTTAGAATAAGATTATAAAATATAAATACTAACATTACAGTTTAGATATATATGTATATGCAGGATTTAACCATGCAGGTACAAAGAATGAAGACTGTACAGTATAGAGATTCAAGATATCAAGATTTGAAGACTCATGAGTATCAAGAATATCAAGATTATCAAGAGTTCAAGATTTCAAGATAAGTATTGAGTCTAGAATTATGTTAAAACTTCATAATAGCACTGAAATCTTCACTCCATTTTTCTTTTGGGATGGAAACCATTTCTACCTTTTTAGTGGCTTACAAACCCACGACAAGTAGCTTACAAACCTACGACAAGTGGCTTACAAACCCACGAACATCCTGGTTTTGTACAAGTTCTCGAGTCCTGATATGATGAGATATTCTACAGGAAGAAGTTTGCAAAACTACTTCAAAATGATTTTCAAAACTACTTCAGAATGATTTTCAAAATTTCTTTTCAAAATGTTTTAGCCTTAAAAATTATCTTTTCAAATGATTTTCAAAAAGATGTTTTAGCCTTAAAATATTCTTTGTTTTTGTTTTTAATAAACTCTTGTTTTAAACTTCGTTTGTTCTAAACTATCTTTTAATATATTTAACTTTTTAATATTTACTTAGATTTAAATATAAAATTATAGTAAAATTTATATATATTATTCTCTATATTTTTCTATGTATTTTATCTATAGTCAAGTATATTTATAAAGTTTAAATAGTTTTTAATATAAAATAAAGGTTATTTTCAAAGAAAATCAAATCATCAAAAAATGCTTTGGGATGTCGACATGCCCTAGTACCCCATGTCGACATAGTGACAGTTAGATTCAAAAATTTGAATTTCAAAAGAAGTGTTTATTCGCCATAACCTTTCACGAATGGACATGGCTGTTGTTCTTCTATAAATAGGGGTTAGTTTCAACGAATTTAAATATAGATTTTCTGGTTTTTCACTTCTCTTCTTCTTCCACATTTTCTTATTCAAAATCCTATCATCACTCTGCCGAAATCAATAGTGAATCTAGCTAGATCATCTCTGGTTTGATTCTCTGTCACTATCTCAACAAGATCCCAGTGCTATTCAGAGTTATAGGCTTCTTTGTAATCTATCTAGCGAGAAAAGGTGTGATTGTAGCCTTGGAAATCAATCAAGCGAGAAAAGGTGTGATTGTAGCCTTGGAAATCAATTGGGTGAACTTGTCGCTCGGAAATCAAGTATCTATACCCAGAGGATTGTGATTCTGGAGGGTGTACCTCGTAGCCTTGAAACCAAGGGTTGTAATTGTTGAATTTCTTTTGAAAGGAAATCCGTACTTAGTTGTGCGGGACTGGATGTAGGATAACTCCGAACCAGTATAAAATCCGGTGTGTTCTTTCCTTTACTGCATTTACTTTATTTCTGCATCTGTGTTTGTTTCTATGATTATATCTGTGTCTGAATATTACATACATTTGTGTTCAAATTAACATAAACTCAAAAAGATTTAGTAATTTCTTATAAACACTATTCACCCCCCTCTAGTGTTATTCCTAGCCTTAAGATCTGTAATCCGCATTCCTCACAGAAACTCCCATAGAAATTGAATATTTAGATAGTAATTCAACACCCGTAGAGGGCGCGTAGCATACTAGAAGGTCTAGTAGGGAATCTTGTGTGCTAGAGTGATATTATGATTTTCTCACTGATGGTGAGAGAGAGAATTGAGTTATCCATGATGATGATCCCCTCATATATTGACAAGCCTAGGAGTGTAAAGACTCTTCACTATTACCTGATGCAATGAAATCTAAAATGGATTCCTTGTACAAGAACAAAAGTTAGACTTGGAAAATGTATCTGGAATGGCAAAACCCATTGGTTGGAAATGGATCTTTAAGAAAAGGATCTATGGATATAAAGTTCAAGACCTATAAGGCAAGGTTGATGGTGAAAGGTTTCCGTCAAATCCAAACCGTTGATCATGATGAAATGTCATCTTCAGTTGCCATGCTTAAATCACTCGGTTTCTAATTGCGGTCCCTACTTACTATGGTTACGAAATATGGTAGATGAGCATTAAAAAATATTTCTAAATGGTGAATAAGAATTGTTTAGATGTCACATCTAGAGGGTTTTGAAGTCCTTGGGAGCAACGACAAGGCATGTAGACTCTTATGATTAATTTATTGTCTTAAGCAAGCATATAGGAGATGGAATAAAAGTTTTAACAAAATAATCACATAATCTGTTTTCATTAAAATATAGAGGAAATTTGTTTATATAGGAAAGAAAAAAATGGTGGTGTAACATTCTTAATTTTATACGTTGATGATTTACTACTAATTGGTAACGATGTACCAATGTTATAATTAGCGAATGCTTGGTTGTCTAGTAATTTTGCAATGAAAGATTTTGAAAAAGGCATCCTATATACTAAATATCTATAGAGATAGATCTAGAAGAATATTGGTATTATCCCAATTGGTATACATAAATAATACTAAAAAGTTTAGTTTAGGAAATTCCAACCGTGGAAATATTCCAATGTAGCATGGAATTGTTTTTTCTAAGTAAGACTCCCCATTTATGGATTAGGATAGATAGCATATGAGTAGGATTTCTCATGCTTTGGCAACAAGATCCATCATTTACATTATGCTATGTACTAGGCTAGATGTCTCTTTTGCCATAGGCAAAGTTAGTCAATATCAATATAGCATAAATCAACAGTTAAGGTAATCCTAAAGTATTCAAGAAATACTAAGGATTTGTTTCTAATATATGGAAACAACAAGCTCCTTATGAAGGGGTACTTGAACTCAAGTTTTCTAAGTGATGTTGATGATAATAAATCAATCTAGGGATTTGTATTTACTTTTAATTGAGGGATCATAAGTTGGAAAAGTTTCTAGTAAGAAGTTGTGACAGATTCGACCATGGATGTTGAGTAGATCTCTTTAAATGAGGTCACAAAAAGGTAGTGTGGATGTGCAAATGCATTAAAGAGCTAGGTGTGATCTCAGGCATTGAAGCTCTAAGGATAATGTATTATGACAATAATGCAGCAATATAGATCGCCAAGGAACTATGATCTCACAAGAGGTCGAGACACATTCTACATAAATTTCACATTATATGGCAATTTTTTAGCAGTAGAGGAATGGTGGTAGAGAAAGTAGATACTAAAGATAACAACATAGATTCATTCACTAATGCCTTTTATCAGTCTAGTTTATGCTGATTTATCGAAGATATGGGCATGGGGCTTCATAATTGGTCCCAAGTGCAAATGGAAGATTGATAGAGTTAAGGGTGTGCCATAGGGAAAATTATGTGATTTGTTATATTACTTAACTCTTTTACGAAATTAAGTATACTTTTTAGTTTTGTTTCTATCGTATGTATTATTATACATTAATATAAGTAACGGTCTAGATACATTAAATATATACAAGTTAAAAATCCTTAAAAAAGTATTTAATAGATTGCAATTGTGAATATGTACGTAATCATGAGTTTGAATCAAAATTTTAAAATACTTATCTTAAAATTGTTCCTAGTCAAGTTCTATCGACGAAAGGATATCAATGTATCCATTAAGACTGGTGTATATTACATTCTCCATATGATGGATGGTGAATTATTCATGACCATTAGGGACACCAAGGGATTACGTAATTGTGGTTATTCAGATCAGTCATAAAATGACTCAACGAGAGTCCTCTATAGATTAATACAAGTAAGTCAAATAGAAGACCTTATGTAACGACCCAGAATTTTTAACAAATTAAATTGAGAATATTTAATTAATTTTAAAATATTTGAACGATAATTTAATTTGAATCCCCGATTTAAATTTGAAGCTGACGATTTAAATTATAAAATTTAATCTATTGAACTGGATAAAAATTTAAATCTTCAATTTTAAGCTGAAGAAAAATATTTCGAAAGCTTTTAAAATTTGTATTGATAATACCGAAGCTAATCGAACTGTCAGGATGGAATATGAAACTGTTCTGTGCAGTATTGAATTCAATTGTTCGGATCGATATTTAAAAATAGTCAATTTTCAAACAGTCTCGGAATTCGACGAAACCAGTTCCATTGGGTCCGAAATATCGAATTATTATCGGATTCCAAATTTCGTATTTTTCGGAGTTCGTATGTGAGAATACGACACGAAAATACATTGAAGTTTTTATCGAGATTTAAATTTAAAATTTTATTTAAACAATTACGTTTAAAAACTTTTCTTCCCTTAGTCTCAGCCTTAAAACACGCCTACAATCACGATACGAACATCACGCAACCCATCCCTATCTCATTCCTCAGTTCAAATCAAAGAACAAAAATAAAAATGGCAGATAAATCTCGTTCGACATTTAAGGAATGGCCGCGTCCTCCTAATCAAATTCAAGCTGAACGAATCCACGTTCGTTCTTCCTCTCGAAAAATTGAAGGGTGCGATTGGGGAAATCAAATCGCGCGGCAGAGGTATCGCGAGATGGAGGCAGCGGCGATTCGAAGTCGTTCGAGCACGCGAGCGCGATGAGGGGGAGGCGTTCTCGGCGGCGCTCGAAGGCAGGAGGGATGCGTGGCGACGTGGACTGGGGATCACGACTTTGCCTTCGACTATGGGGAAGCTCGCGATCGAAGTTGGGGAGAGATTTCGATCGCGTTCTGGAAGCTCGCGATTGATATGGCAGCACGCGATGGAGGTCTAGGGCACGGCAGCGCGACTAGGGTTCGTCGCTCGACTCGGGGTCGCGACTGGGAGGCGATGAGGGTGGAGCATCCAGGTTGTTCGACTTCTGGTGGTGTGGTGGTTCTCGCGACCCCGGCAGAAGCTCGATGGCAAGCAATGTGGCAGGTGGTCGATCGTGGCAGTGGCGAAGTCTGGTGGTATCGACATTCGTAATGGAAATCGGCAGTGAAGTGAGGTATACCTAATTTATTTTTAATTTAATTCGTTAAAATTTGTAAATAGAAATAGGAATTTTGGTGAAGTTTATATTAGTAAAGTTGGAAATAAATTCATATGCAGAAGTTAGAAAAAAAAAAGTAACTGTAATAATTTTTTGATATAGGCAGAAGTATTTAAAATGAATAAAGGAGGTATAAGAGATTTATCAGTTAATTAGCTTATTATTATTTCTAGTTACTAAAGATAATTTATTTGCTAGGAAGATGAATTTATTTCGTTAGAAAAGTATGTATATATATATATTTAGGGAAGATAGAAGATATATACATATATATATATATATATATATGGAAAAGACTTTAAAAAAAAATATATAAGGTTGGAAAGGAATTTTAAAAATACATACTAGTTGAAATTAAAATTACCAAACAAAAATTTATAGTTTGATTTAGTACGAGTATTAATAATTTGTATAACATTTATACAAGGGCTATAAATCAAGAAATCAAGTCAAAATGGATTGGGTTGCAAATAAAAGCTAAGGTGAGATTTTCTCACTCGAAGGAAAATTTGATTTGTACAGTTATTATTGACTGTTTGATTTCTATTTGAATGTGCTATTAGATATGATAGGATATATCTATATATATAGCAATATATACATATTGGCATATGTATATATTGGATTGATGATTTCCCGCCTCGTATAGCGGATGAGACCCTATTGCGTCGTTAGTAAGCGGATTTATAAAAAACCTATATACCGCGATAATTCCGTACTGGAGCGGAATTGGTATTGTGCTAACATCTTTGGATGCAGGGAAACAGGTTGGAGGGATCCAACTGGACCCCTCACATTGATTGAATTTATTTCTATTGTGATATGAATCTGTGAATGATTATAGTGATGCTATTAATCATATTGATATCTGGAAATTGTTTGAAAGCTAAAATTTAGCTGAATGGATGTTTTGACATCATTGGATTCCAAAGATTAAAGAAATTGAATTTTTGGAAATCAAAATAGAAATTTCTAAGTGAATTTGATTTTAGAAATTTAATAAATTCGAAGAAAGGAATTTTAAAGTATAAAAAGTTAATTTTTAAAATCTTATCGAAGTTATTTCCAGAATAAAGTGAAAATGTTAAATAAATGAATTTCGTATAATAGTGATTTTAAATTGAGGAAATTAATTTAAAATCTGGATTTCTAAATAGATTGAAAGAAGACAATAGAAATTTATTTTCTTTAAAAAGAAATTATTTAAAAGGAGATAAGTTGGAAATCCAATTAGAAATTTAATTGGTAAATTGAAATGATTTGGGAAATCAATGTAAAATGAGTTCAATTTAAAGAATCCCTTTAAAAACAGGATATTGAATAATTTGAAAAGAATAAGAATTTATTTTAGTAGTGAAAATAAATTTAGAAATCAAATTGTAATTGATTTGGAGTTAAAGTAGAATTAGAAATTAATTTGAAATCCGATTTTAGATTCAAAAGTGAATATTTGGAAAAATGAATCAAATTGAAATAAGGGAATGTGAATTTAAAATGGAAACGATGTTAAAATGATTTAAAAAGGAATAAACTTTACAGTTGTAAAGTTTTAAAAGAACGATTTTTGAAAATAAAGGAATTATAAGTTATTAACTTATAATATGGATTGTTGGTATAAAGTTTGAGGTACGAATCGAATTGTGAATAAAATGAGATTTATAAATTGAAGCTTTATAAATAGAAACAGAATTTATAAACGTTGTTTTATAAATTCGAAATCGATTGAATTTGATAAATTTAATATAGGAGATTATCAAAGAAGATATATTCGCGATTTTGGATAGCGAATTATTATTGAAATAAAACGTGTAGAAAATAGTGAAATGTGATTAGTGAAGTATATTCACGATTTTGGACAGTGAATATATTGTTAAGTAAAATGGATATGGTTTTGGAAAAGTGATATTTGAAATGAAGTAAATCGTTTTAAAAGATGTTTTAAAACGTGTTAAGTATCGAATACATAGATTTCAACATTTATTGTTGAAATAGACGTTTTCGAGAAATATAAGGAAATGATGGACTATAACACTGTTGTTATAGTAAATGATTTCCGAAAGGAAATGTTTTGATGTAGTATTGGGATTTATATATCTATCTAAATCCGAATCCCTATACTAGTGATTTCGAGTCGTCGTAGCGATGTTTTACGCAACATTCGTTTTGACTCAAATAAATGAGATTTAAGAATGATTTCCTTAAAGAACGAGATATATACTTAATTTTGATTTTAAGTATATCGAATATTTTCTAAGTGTTGAAAATAAATGATTTGTGAATTACTTATTTTAAATAAGTATGGAAATGCTTTTCCAATGTGAAATGAGCTGTTTGAGTTTTTATCTTTTAAAAGATAAATTGAAAAGTGAATATTTGAAATTGTTTTCAAATGGTTAAGTGTGGAAATTTATATCTAGTAAAAGATATTTTGGAAGATAGAATAATTTGGAAAATTATTTGGAATCTGATGATGTTGCGCATCTTTATTGATAGTTAAATAACCGACTATCAATAATTACCTTTAGATAGGTATTTGTTGTGAATTGGATGAATTTGAATGCCACACTTATTTTTGAATAATCGCTCACTATTCGGGTTAACCGGGAAAGGACCATGGGGTCGTATAACCCATTCCGAATATGTGATACGTCGTTATGAATCGCATTTGAAGACCGGTGTTGAAGACCGGATATTTTTGAAAACGGAAGGATTACCGTCGAGTTACTCTACATCGACTGATCTTCGATTTAGAGGTTTTATCACCCTTAGTGACGGGAAGTCCTGAAGTGATTAGAAAATTATCCGGAAATGCAAGGGCTTCGTGAGAAGTGCCTTCGGTTCTGTTCGATCCCGGAACAGACTTGTATGGATTGTGTGTCTGACGTTACAATTTGAGATATAAAGCTGATTTCTTTCAAATACATTCCTGTTGGTGGCGGAGAATTTATTCTCTTAGCTTAACACCCTTCTCTGAGACGTACGAGCTCAGAGGTTATGTAGTTGAAATTTATCAGCGATATATCCCAATTTGGTAACGTGGCATACTGAGTGTTGCTGTGAAATGATCAGTGTTTGATCATTTGTGATATGATCATTTGTTTGATCTTATATCTTTGTGATCATAGGTTGATCATTTTGTTTGACCCGAAGCAGGGCTTTTTGAGAAAGCGTAGCTTTGTGGACGAGACTTCGTCGAGCCTCACACCCCGGAAATGGTCGAAACAGGACGAATGCGGCAAGGTTCTAGGGAGTAGCGCCCCTTAGTGTATGTCATTCCTTCTGGATAAAGGTGGTATCATGGTATGGAGCCCAGATACTTAACCTCTGTGGTTACTGCATTATTATTATCTGTGTGGTTTGTTGGGAATCGGGGATCCTCGGGAAGATCGGTGACGATCGGGGGATGGCATACGCGTGTCAGTAGTTACCTACTTTTGCAGAGGTAACCCGGCCTTGTGTTGGCAGAGATCTAACCGTAATGTTAGGTTATTTCTCGGGTCGTCTATTCCAGGGACGTACCCATCGTGGATAGGAAGTTCCTTAGCCTGACCATTTGTTGGAAATCCAAAGAAACAATACGTGACTTGTACGGTTTTAGTTGTAGAACCTGCCATCTAATATGGCAGCTATAGCAGGCATAATATAATGGTACCTATGCTGGCTAAGATTTATATTCTACTTTCGAAATGTTTCCTACACTATGCACTAATAATAATATCAAAAATGATTTGATTTTACGTAGTAAGCATCTTTGATTATCATAAGAAGAAATCTCCTCCAAGTCTGCGTTTGCATTGTGTGTGTGGCGGGAGGTCTTATGGTAGTTTCATTTTCCAAAAGCATTGCGAATTGACTTTAAAATTCTTCTGTTGTTTATTTTAAAGAAAGTTAAACTGTTTTACGATCTCACACCAGTCACCATGACTGACTCGGAGTTTATTGTTTCCCTTCTAAACTCTGGGTGCCCACCAATTTCCACACGGGCAGTCTAGAGTTAGATTATCAGGATATTCTGGATATTCTGGAGCTTGGAGATAAGCTGGAGTTCGAGACGTAGTATTTGTATCTGATATTATTTTATTCCGCTGTATATTCTGTATGAGGACGAGTTTATAAAACTGTCCATTGTTGTATATTGACTCTGATTGATGTATGTATAAAAACTGATAAAATTCTTGTTTTAAAGATTACTGATTTATCTATTATATATTGTTCCGCTGCGATGTGTAAGATTCTGAATATTGTTTTCTGTGCTGATGTTGTTCTGATGTGTTCTTCTTTCTTTTTCTTCTTTTCTTCTTCTTCTACCTATTTCTTCTTTCTAAAACCCTCACTATTGGAGTTTCCGGCACTCGATTGCTCGGCAGTCGATAAAGTGAGTATCGATGTCGAATTTTCGAAAGTCGAAAATTTAGGGATGTGACAAAGTGGTATCAGAGCATATGGTTAAGCGACAACCCTGCTCTGTTGGGTGTTACTCATTAGAGATAGAGTCAGCAGTACTCTAGAATGAGTTGAGTGTAATAATAGATATGAGCGCGTATTTGTTATTTGAATATAAAATTGTTTTATATTGTGATGGTTGGTTTATTGAGTGGTATATGGATTCTGGTCAATACGAGTAATTAACGTTATTGATAGGGATCTCTAAACACTCGAATAGAACAATTCGGCACAGTATTGTTTTAAATAGGGTAAATGAAATAATTTTGCCCAAAACTATTTTTGTATAAAAAAAGAAATGATTTTTCTATGAATTACTATAGTATATGGTTGCATGGATGTTAGGAAAGTGATAATATTGAAATGTTATCATTATTATATGGAATTGAATACGAAATGGAAATTGTAACTCCAAAGTTAAGAAATGAATTCATATATGAATAAAATTTAAGAATGTAAATTATAAATGTGATTTGTAATTTAAAACGGAATTCCAGAGAAGTTTTTGGAAATGTTTTGAAAAGAATCTGAAAATTTTGGAGATTTGAAAAGTTTAAATCATTTTTGATTTGAAAATGAATTTCAAAGGTTTGAAAAGTATTTTAGAGAGATGAGAGCTCTAAACTCTTTTCGGTCGCTGGAAAATAACTTCGATGATGACCGCGGCATCATTGGGTGTTCATTTTCGGGTTTCCAAAAGAGAAATTGCTGTCAAATTGTTTTAAATAGGAGTTGTTTGAAAATTTGGGTTTTTGTTTTGGGAATTCAAAAGATAATTTGAATTGTTTTCAAAATGATTTTTGAAAAAGTTGAAACGACTCTGGAATCCTATTTAAAATACTTGCGAAATATTAATAAGTTGATAACTTATAGCATTTGAAAATTTGATAGAAATGAGATTTGAATCAAGTGGAATAAAATTCCAAACCTAAGAAAAATAAAATGGATTGAATTCAAATAAACTACTTTAATAATTTATTTATTCACGAAATGCAGAAATGGAAGTTGAATTAGATAAATAAAAACTTGAATTGTGAACTAAATAAAAGAATGGTTCGAAATTGCAAATATATTCAAGTAAGTAGGAATAAATTTCCGAATGAATGGAATTTACAGTTGCTAGTAAATAAGATTAAAGATGAATGTAAACTTTGTTTTGAATTCGTTAGTAAATGTAATTCAAACCGAATATTTGAAATTGAAGACGAATGAATTAGTAATTGGAACTAATTTAAGATAGTGCAGTTGTAAATGACAGATAATTGATAAAATTCAATATTTCAGAATTGAAAGTAAATTGAATCCAAATTAGATTGGAATTGTGAATTGAACTCAAATGGAATTTTGAGATGCAAAATTGAACGAAATGGAATATATGACTTCAATAGTGAATTAGAGATAATATAAGCAGTTATATTGAAAATTTTGTAATTGAATGTACGAAATGGTTTGAATGCTGTAACTAGATATAATGGCTAGTAGATATACAGGTATAAAGGGATTGGAAAATTTATTTTACAGATAAATTTGAATTGCTCGAAAAAGGTACGTATTTTAATTTCTATATGAGTTTTTGATGATTTCTCTCTAGCCGCTTGGCTTTTTCTTTTTCTTTTTGAAATCTGAGAGTCCGTAGGGACGTTTTGTAGTTGTACCGTATTAGCCGCGCAAAGGAGACGCTGGCGAAATTTTTCGAAAATTTCGAGTGTTAGAAAATTTTTGAGAAAATTTTGAAAGCTTAAGTTTGAATTTAAACTCGAATTTGAATTTAGAAGTTAAACAATGTTGTTTGAAACTTAAAATTGAAGTTGGAAATTTAGTTGAATTGATAACGAATCTTTAGTAGGAAGATTTGTTTTGATAAATTGATAAAACTATTGAATGTTGAAATAATAGACGAGTTAAGGACATTTTTCTTAACTTGTAATTTCGAGGACGAAATTCTTTTAAGGAGGGAAGTTTGTAACGACCCAGAATTTTTAACAAATTAAATTGAGAATATTTAATTAATTTTAAAATATTTGAACGATAATTTAATTTGAATCCCCGATTTAAATTTGAAGCTGACGATTTAAATTATAAAATTTAATCTATTGAACTGGATAAAAATTTAAATCTTCAATTTTAAGCTGAAGAAAAATATTTCGAAAGCTTTTAAAATTCGTATTGATAATACCGAAGCTAATCGAACTGTCAGGATGGAATTTGAAACTGTTCTGTGCAGTATTGAATTCAATTGTTCGGATCGATATTTAAAAATAGTCAATTTTCAAACAGTCTCGGAATTCGACGAAACCAGTTCCATTGGGTCCGAAATATCGAATTATTATCGGATTCCAAATTTCGTATTTTTCGGAGTTCGTATGTGAGAATACGACACGAAAATACATTGAAGTTTTTATCGAGATTTAAATTTAAAATTTTATTTAAACAATTACGTTTAAAAACTTTTCTTCCCTTAGTCTCAGCCTTAAAACACGCCTGCAATCACGATACGAACATCACGCAACCCATCCCTATCTCATTCCTCAGTTCAAATCAAAGAACAAAAATAAAAATGGCAGATAAATCTCGTTCGACATTTAAGGAATGGCCGCGTCCTCCTAATCAAATTCAAGCTGAACGAATCCACGTTCGTTCTTCCTCTCGAAAAATTGAAGGATGCGATTGGGGAAATCAAATCGCGCGGCAGAGGTATCGCGAGATGGAGGCAGCGGCGATTCGAAGTCGTTCGAGCACGCGAGCGCGATGAGGGGGAGGCGTTCTCGGCGGCGCTCGAAGGCAGGAGGGATGCGTGGCGACGTGGACTGGGGATCACGACTTTGCCTTCGACTATGGGGAAGCTCGCGATCGAAGTTGGGGAGAGATTTCGATCGCGTTCTGGAAGCTCGCGATTGATATGGCAGCACGCGATGGAGGTCTAGGGCACGGCAGCGCGACTAGGGTTCGTCGCTCGACTCGGGGTCGCGACTGGGAGGCGATGAGGGTGGAGCATCCAGGTTGTTCGACTTCTGGTGGTGTGGTGGTTCTCGCGACCCCGGCAGAAGCTCGATGGCAAGCAATGTGGCAGGTGGTCGATCGTGGCAGTGGCGAAGTCTGGTGGTATCGACATTCGTAATGGCAATCGGCAGTGAAGTGAGGTATACCTAATTTATTTTTAATTTAATTCGTTAAAATTTGTAAATAGAAATAGGAATTTTGGTGAAGTTTATATTAGTAAAGTTGGAAATAAATTCATATGCAGAAGTTAGAAAAAAAAAAGTAACTGTAATAATTTTTTGATATAGGCAGAAGTATTTAAAATGAATAAAGGAGGTATAAGAGATTTATCAGTTAATTAGCTTATTATTATTTCTAGTTACTAAAGATAATTTATTTGCTAGGAAGATGAATTTATTTCGTTAGAAAAGTATGTATATATATATATTTAGGGAAGATAGAAGATATATACATATATATATATATATATATATATGGAAAAGACTTTAAAAAAAATATATAAGGTTGGAAAGGAATTTTAAAAATACATACTAGTTGAAATTAAAATTACCAAACAAAAATTTATAGTTTGATTTAGTACGAGTATTAATAATTTGTATAACATTTATACAAGGGCTATAAATCAAGAAATCAAGTCAAAATGGATTGGGTTGCAAATAAAAGCTAAGGTGAGATTTTCTCACTCGAAGGAAAATTTGATTTGTACAGTTATTATTGACTGTTTGATTTCTATTTGAATGTGCTATTAGATATGATAGGATATATCTATATATATAGCAATATATACATATTGGCATATGTATATATTGGATTGATGATTTCCCGCCTCGTATAGCGGATGAGACCCTATTGCGCCGTTAGTAAGCGGATTTATAAAAAACCTATATACCGCGATAATTCCGTACTGGAGCGGAATTGGTATTGTGCTAACATCTTTGGATGCAGGGAAACAGGTTGGAGGGATCCAACTGGACCCCTCACATTGATTGAATTTATTTCTATTGTGATATGAATCTGTGAATGATTATAGTGATGCTATTAATCATATTGATATCTGGAAATTGTTTGAAAGCTAAAATTTAGCTGAATGGATGTTTTGACATCATTGGATTCCAAAGATTAAAGAAATTGAATTTTTGGAAATCAAAATAGAAATTTCTAAGTGAATTTGATTTTAGAAATTTAATAAATTCGAAGAAAGGAATTTTAAAGTATAAAAAGTTAATTTTTAAAATCTTATCGAAGTTATTTCCAAAATAAAGTGAAAATGTTAAATAAATGAATTTCGTATAATAGTGATTTTAAATTGAGGAAATTAA
Source organism: Allium fistulosum (assembly GCA_030737815.1). NCBI lineage: Eukaryota > Viridiplantae > Streptophyta > Magnoliopsida > Asparagales > Amaryllidaceae > Allium > Allium fistulosum. The sequence goes on from CM060903.1 coordinate 78,216,621, forward strand.
TTTAAAATCTGGATTTCTAAATAGATTGAAAGAAGACAATAGAAATTTATTTTCTTTAAAAAGAAATTATTTAAAAGGAGATAAGTTGGAAATCCAATTAGAAATTTAATTGGTAAATTGAAATGATTTGGGAAATCAATGTAAAATGAGTTCAATTTAAAGAATCCCTTTAAAAACAGGATATTGAATAATTTGAAAAGAATAAGAATTTATTTTAGTAGTGAAAATAAATTTAGAAATCAAATTGTAATTGATTTGGAGTTAAAGTAGAATTAGAAATTAATTTGAAATCCGATTTTAGATTCAAAAGTGAATATTTGGAAAAATGAATCAAATTGAAATAAGGGAATGTGAATTTAAAATGGAAACGATGTTAAAATGATTTAAAAAGGAATAAACTTTACAGTTGTAAAGTTTTAAAAGAACGATTTTTGAAAATAAAGGAATTATAAGTTATTAACTTATAATATGGATTGTTGGTATAAAGTTTGAGGTACGAATCGAATTGTGAATAAAATGAGATTTATAAATTGAAGCTTTATAAATAGAAACAGAATTTATAAACGTTGTTTTATAAATTCGAAATCGATTGAATTTGATAAATTTAATATAGGAGATTATCAAAGAAGATATATTCGCGATTTTGGATAGCGAATTATTATTGAAATAAAACGTGTAGAAAATAGTGAAATGTGATTAGTGAAGTATATTCACGATTTTGGACAGTGAATATATTGTTAAGTAAAATGGATATGGTTTTGGAAAAGTGATATTTGAAATGAAGTAAATCGTTTTAAAAGATGTTTTAAAACGTGTTAAGTATCGAATACATAGATTTCAACATTTATTGTTGAAATAGACGTTTTCGAGAAATATAAGGAAATGATGGACTATAACACTGTTGTTATAGTAAATGATTTCCGAAAGGAAATGTTTTGATGTAGTATTGGGATTTATATATCTATCTAAATCCGAATCCCTATACTAGTGATTTCGAGTCGTCGTAGCGATGTTTTACGCAACATTCGTTTTGACTCAAATAAATGAGATTTAAGAATGATTTCCTTAAAGAACGAGATATATACTTAATTTTGATTTTAAGTATATCGAATATTTTCTAAGTGTTGAAAATAAATGATTTGTGAATTACTTATTTTAAATAAGTATGGAAATGCTTTTCCAATGTGAAATGAGCTGTTTGAGTTTTTATCTTTTAAAAGATAAATTGAAAAGTGAATATTTGAAATTTTTTTCAAATGGTTAAGTGTGGAAATTTTATATCTAGTAAAAGATATTTTGGAAGATAGAATAATTTGGAAAATTATTTGGAATCTGATGATGTTGCGCATCTTTATTGATAGTTAAATAACCGACTATCAATAATTACCTTTAGATAGGTATTTGTTGTGAATTGGATGAATTTGAATGCCACACTTATTTTTGAATAATCGCTCACTATTCGGGTTAACCGGGAAAGGACCATGGGGTCGTATAACCCATTCCGAATATGTGATACGTCGTTATGAATCGCATTTGAAGACCGGTGTTGAAGACCGGATATTTTTGAAAACGGAAGGATTACCGTCGAGTTACTCTACATCGACTGATCTTCGATTTAGAGGTTTTATCACCCTTAGTGACGGGAAGTCCTGAAGTGATTAGAAAATTATCCGGAAATGCAAGGGCTTCGTGAGAAGTGCCTTCGGTTCTGTTCGATCCCGGAACAGACTTGTATGGATTGTGTGTCTGACGTTACAATTTGAGATATAAAGCTGATTTCTTTCAAATACATTCCTGTTGGTGGCGGAGAATTTATTCTCTTAGCTTAACACCCTTCTCTGAGACGTACGAGCTCAGAGGTTATGTAGTTGAAATTTATCAGCGATATATCCCAATTTGGTAACGTGGCATACTGAGTGTTGCTGTGAAATGATCAGTGTTTGATCATTTGTGATATGATCATTTGTTTGATCTTATATCTTTGTGATCATAGGTTGATCATTTTGTTTGACCCGAAGCAGGGCTTTTTGAGAAAGCGTAGCTTTGTGGACGAGACTTCGTCGAGCCTCACACCCCGGAAATGGTCGAAACAGGACGAATGCGGCAAGGTTCTAGGGAGTAGCGCCCCTTAGTGTATGTCATTCCTTCTGGATAAAGGTGGTATCATGGTATGGAGCCCAGATACTTAACCTCTGTGGTTACTGCATTATTATTATCTATGTGGTTTGTTGGAAATCGGGGATCCTCGGGAAGATCGGTGACGATCGGGGGATGGCATACGCGTGTCAGTAGTTACCTACTTTTGCAGAGGTAACCCGGCCTTGTGTTGGCAGAGATCTAACCGTAATGTTAGGTTATTTCTCGGGTCGTCTATTCCAGGGACGTACCCATCGTGGATAGGAAGTTCCTTAGCCTGACCATTTGTTGGAAATCCAAAGAAACAATACGTGACTTGTACGGTTTTAGTTGTAGAACCTGCCATCTAATATGGCAGCTATAGCAGGCATAATATAATGGTACCTATGCTGGCTAAGATTTATATTCTACTTTCGAAATGTTTCCTACACTATGCACTAATAATAATATCAAAAATGATTTGATTTTACGTAGTAAGCATCTTTGATTATCATAAGAAGAAATCTCCTCCAAGTCTGCGTTTGCATTGTGTGTGTGGCGGGAGGTCTTATGGTAGTTTCATTTTCCAAAAGCATTGCGAATTGACTTTAAAATTCTTCTGTTGTTTATTTTAAAGAAAGTTAAACTGTTTTACGATCTCACACCAGTCACCATGACTGACTCGGAGTTTATTGTTTCCCTTCTAAACTCTGGGTGCCCACCAATTTCCACACGGGCAGTCTAGAGTTAGATTATCAGGATATTCTGGATATTCTGGAGCTTGGAGATAAGCTGGAGTTCGAGACGTAGTATTTGTATCTGATATTATTTTATTCCGCTGTATATTCTGTATGAGGACGAGTTTATAAAACTGTCCATTGTTGTATATTGACTCTGATTGATGTATGTATAAAAACTGATAAAATTCTTGTTTTAAAGATTACTGATTTATCTATTATATATTGTTCCGCTGCGATGTGTAAGATTCTGAATATTGTTTTCTGTGCTGATGTTGTTCTGATGTGTTCTTCTTTCTTTTTCTTCTTTTCTTCTTCTTCTACCTATTTCTTCTTTCTAAAACCCTCACTATTGGAGTTTCCGGCACTCGATTGCTCGGCAGTCGATAAAGTGAGTATCGATGTCGAATTTTCGAAAGTCGAAAATTTAGGGATGTGACACCTTATGTATCTTTAGAGTCTAAAATTTAGAGAGTACTATTGATTTAAGTATTTGGACTATAATTTGGCAATGGTCAATAGTTGGGTACATGTTGAACTATTTGAAGCAAAATACTACTCAAAAGAGGATCTGTCTCCTTCGTTGTAGAAAGTTGGTATCACCATAATTGGTAGTCAACTTAAACTCAAAATATTTAACTAGAGTATATAGATTAATCAATAAAAGTTATCGAATTGAACCAAGGGCTTTAAAAGTGTATTAGGCAATTAACTATAAATATTGTTGGAGTTTTCGGCCTTTGACCAGACTCTAGTTATCTTAGTAACATAACGATGATGAAAAGAAAATATGGACAAAATATCATTACTTAGGGTGTAGCTTAATAAAGATTATAAATTAGATTTCACCTAAATAATCTATAAGCAACTAAACTTGTGCACGATATTGTAATTTAGCAAAGTTTACACATGCCTTAATATTTAACTTGTTTAAATATTATCAAGGATTGAGCTCACACCAATGGGTCAACACAATAGTATTATAAGCAATTTTCTGAGTTCAACTTGTTTAAATTAATTTATAAATTTAATAAATTAATTGTGAAAATAAGCACAAATGTTGTGTTAAATTTATATGGCATTTAGTTATTTATATAAGGCCTTAGAAATAGCTAAAGTAACATATAACTATTATATGTTACTTTAATTAATTATATAGGCTGAAATAAATATTCATTTAATTAATATATTATATATATATATAATATTAATTAGCTCCAACATTATGGAATATATCCATAGTGGGGCAGGCCATATATGAGTATGTATGAGGGTTTGAATATTTCTGTTGATTAGATGAGATCTAGAATAAATATAGGAGGAAAATGATGAGATGCTTGGAATATCTAGTGGTTATAAATACCACTCTCTTTCTCATTTTAGATAAACAATCAAAACTCAAACCTCCTAGACACACTGCCAATAAATTGAAGCTTATAACTAGGATTTGCAAATCAAGCTAGGATGAAAAATGAAACATACTCCAAGAGGAAAGGTTAGCAAAATGATGTGTCAACAACATGCCAGATCTAAAGGTAAATAAATCTGATTTAAATTTGAATTTCATGTGTGTGTGTGTGTGTTTGTAAGTATGTATGTATGTATATCAATATATATGTACGTATATGCAAATATTTTATTATGGCATTATTGTAAAAATAATTTTTGAATTGAATTATAGTTAAATACAAATATTTCTGTAAACATAATATATAAACATATATTAAAATAATACTCTTTATATATATATACATATTTGGCATATATTGTGTATAAATATGTTTATAATATTTAACTAATATATATTAAAACATATTATTCATATTTATTAATAATGTTTAATATTCAATAATTATTTTTTTCCTTTTTGTTCTAAAAAAATATTATTTTGGCTTAAATAATATATGTACATGTGTGTGTGTATTCATAATATTACTAAGTTTTAAATTTTAGATTTTAAATTTAAATGAATTGCCATATATATACCTTTAAATTATAAAACTGAATAATTTTTTTACGTGGTCAAACTAAATAAATATATATATATATATGTATGTATGTATGTATGTCTGTATTTATGTATTTGTTTGTGTATGAGAAAAATGAGTGTTCCTCTTTTCAGGTGTAGAGCGCACATTTTTATTCAACACTTGAAATGAAGCTGCCGGCAAGCTAGATAGGTACTTCTTTCCATGAACCCGTGCAACAAAAATAAAATAAAACCCTTCCCAATCCTAATAACTATAGTCTATACTAACATACAATAATAAAAAACCAATGCCTAAATAGACTAGAGTCCAGATGAAATAACAAACTATAAAAAACATAGAATAAGAAAAGGAAACTCAATACAATAGAAAATTATGTGCATAATAAAAAAGTAAAGGACAAAAATATACTACATAATTAAGCCTAATAATCCAAACAATATAGATTAAATCACATATAAAAAATAACCAAAAGATGTAAGTTTAAGATATTACACTAATAAAGATATAAGACCAACTTTATCAAAACCATAGTAGAGTCGGTCATTCAAAAGTAGCAAACTCAGCAGATTCATAGCAAACCACTAATAGCAAAAAATATCATTTAAGAACCCTTAGCCTATCTAAATAAACAATACAAAAGTAACAAACCAGTCCATAATAACAACTAAATCTGAAAAATATTCAACAATATTTTAAGACCAGTACATATATAAATGTATAAATAAATATTTTAATACATATATAAGTGTAAGAGAAATATAAGCTAATAATAAAACGATCATTAAAATTAATAAACTAAACAATAGCTATTATAAACTATGTAATTGTTAACGAAATCTTTCATCTCAGAAACACCCTAGTATTTTTTAAAGTAAACACGAGATGAATGCTTTCATAATTATGAATCAACATGTTTAAGTAATAGCAAAATTTCCTTTAGAGGAAGTACTTATATGTTGTAATGCTTGCACAATTATGTCGGAAAACATTCGAAATCCTATCAATAGTCTCCATCCAATTCGTTAAACAATACATTATGATTTTAGCATTAAAGGTAGAAAAAGAATAAATTAAAGTAATGAAAGCAATAAATGATACAAAGAATTTATGTGGTTTGGATATTAATGAATCTTACGTTCACCGGAAAATGTCATTATCTTATTCTATCATTCTTAGTATAGGTGAACATGGCAGAGAGTACCATTTTGATTTCAGTGAGAAAAAGAGTAAAGTCCCAAAAAACGCTTATCTGCTACAGTTCCCTATTTATTTGTAGTATATAGAGATTCACACGGATCGTTAGCATCCACCTTCTGCTCTTTTGATTCCTGCTTTTGGATTATGCCATGTGTCGATTATCTGTCTTGATTATTTCCTGTAAACATACTGCTAACATGGTCTTCGGTGGAAAACTGTGATTTGAGTTGATGAATTTTGAACTTGGGCCGAAAGCTTAAAATTGAATCAGGAAAACCCAAATTTGAATAAGTCATGACTTGATATGGGTTTTTATCCATTCAAGATTGCAGAGATTAAGCAGTATCAGCCTTTCCTCATTAAGCTTTGTTCTTATGGGGGTGGTGCTGCAGTCAAGATTATTGCTAGAACTGCTTAGGTTGGGTTCTGGCGATGTGGCTAGGCTCCAAAATGGCGGCCCGGTCTTATTTACTGGGTCAAACAATTATTCTAAATTTTGTGCTTTATTGTTGTTTTGGTGAAACAGCGCAATATAGTTTTGGAAGTGTTAGAGTAGTTCAGTTGTTGTGTAACATTGATCTCTCATATAATTATGGAGGCGTAGTTCCCAATAATTCATTTTCGATAGCGAAGTACTGGAGTGCCTACAACCATGTAGCCCTTCTATGTTGGAGGCAGTTTATTATTATGGCTTTGTCTGTGCATGTGGGTGGTTTGTTGCTCGTTTCTTCCATTGAGGCTTTATATTTTTCGGGTAGTACTTCTTTAGAATTGCGACGCTATTATGTCACTTCAACGAAAAATCAGGATGGCAACGCATCCTTATTGTTTTAATGTTAAAATAATATTGTGGCACAGGCCTGCCACTTTAAAGTTAGTGTTATATTGCAACACATTCCTTTTGCTTATAATTACTTTAAGGATTGCGCCACATTATATATCATTCGTATTGCTTTTGGGGCTGCAGTACAATCTCTACATCTTGTTGTTACTTAAAGATTGTGCCACAGTTCTATGACGACTGCCCTACACCACCAGCATACGAACCATACTCCCAAATTCACCACCAATAACCCAAGCACGTCTTGAGGCAATTGTATACCTATCCATACTCCCAAAGTCACCACCAATCTATCAATATATCATGCATATGAACTTCAAATGACTTGAAACTTGGAACGTAGCTTTATGAGAACTTCCTTGTCACCTCATATCCATCGCATCAAGTTTGGACTCCTACCGATCAATCCATACTGATCACTAACATGTTCCTATACTAAATCACCATTCAATCAGCTTTTTTAACCAAATGAACATCACATATTCAAGCAATCATCACATACGATATAAAGTAACAAACGTACAACCAAACATGTCGATGTGAATCCTAAATCTAACGGTAGTATCCATAAGAACAAAGAGATCCATAATAACGCTAATTTTATAAAACTTTTCCAAATTGTTTGAAATTTACATATGTAGTTAAAAAGAGTTTAAAACATACTTCAGAGTTCGAAAATCATTTAAAAACATCATTGTCTAATAATGGCTAATTAGTGAGCAGAGGCTTAAAACCACTCACCTAAAACCTAGGCAATCCAAACCAAACCCAATAGGCACAAAATCCAAGGATAAATAGCAGCTCCAAGATGATCTCCACAGCAAATCTTGAACCAAAGGTGCTACTCTTGTTAATTTCCTTCTAATGACACGTTTTAGCTAATTAAAGTAGGGATTAAGGTAACTTTCTGGCTAAGAGGATGGTTAATGGAGGATTATTCCTATTTCTGGGAAGTGTGAAGTGATGGTGAGAAGTCCCATCAGCCCTAATCTCATGCTAATCCCAAAATGGGCTTTGTGCCTAACCATTAACATGCAAATTACCCACTAAGTTGTTTAAAATCAAGTTAAACTTCTAACAACCATAACGCCCTAACGGTGAGTATGTTTTCCTCTTACGACCACTCTACAAAAAGAGAAACCATCATTCTGGTCAAAAGGAAATGGTTTCAGATTTGAATTCAGCTCCTATCAAAAGTTATAGGCCATACAATATTTTCAGGTTCAAAATGGTCACATTGAAATTCGACAAAAATTCGTAGATATGGAAAATGTCTTTACGAGTCATTTCCCAAAAATTTAGAATCATACGTATAAATATAAAAATAATATTAATATCCTATGATCCTCCGATACGTAAAATACAGGTCGTTACATTCTCCCCTTTAGAAATTTTTCCCTCAAAATCCTAAACAAAAATCAATATGGTCATCCGGCATGCCTAACAACCATATACAAGCATAGGCAACCATCACAAGTCAAACATGCATACACAATAATAGATGAAAAAGGGAACATCAAAACCTATCCTAGCATATAGGATACCATACTAAGGTATATACTTCATGATATCAAAAGTGAAAGTACAAGCAAAACATAGAAAGTCTCACTAAGTAAATAGCTCTGGATAAACTGCCCTCATGCTCTCCTCGGTCTCCCAAGTGCAATCGCTCCCTCTTTCACTCCCTTGAACCTTCACCAACTTCATCATCTTCCTCCTAACCTGCTTCGTATCACGTCTAATAAAACGAATAGGCTTATGAGGTCTCAAAGCCTCTGGTTTAATCTTGATATCATCTAGTTGATCTGGTGCGATAATTACGCCTGAGTCGTACACAAATTTCTACAAGTGAGAAAAGTGGAACACATTGTGCACTCCCGCCATTCTTTGAGGTAAGTCGACTCTATAAAAAAGGTTCCCAATCCTCTCTAATATCGAAAAAGAACCTATAAATCTCGCTGCCAACTTCCCTTTACTATCAAACCGAATTGCATTCTTCAATGGAGAGACCTTGATAAATAACATATCACCGATAGAGAACTCTAGATTCTATGTTTCTTATCAACATAGCTCTTCAGTCTGTCATGGGAAGCATTTATTCGTTGTCGAATGATCTCGATCTTCTCCAAAGTTTCTCTAATCATATCTGGCCCAAGTATCAGTTTTTCATCCACTTCTCACCAACATGAAGGAGCGTTGCATGGTCGACCATATAATGCCTCAAATGGTGCCATACTAATGCTAGACTGATAACTGTTGCTGTATGCGAATTCAACAAGATGTAAGTGAGCATCCTACGAGCCTCCAAAGTCTAGTATGCAAGCATGCAAGAGATCCTCTAAGATACAGTACGCTCTCTAAGTTTGGCCGTCGGTTTGAGGGTGGTAAGCTATGCTGAGGTGTAGCTCCATCCCTAATGCCTCCTATAAGCTCTTCCAAAACCCACTAGTGAACAACGAGTCTCGGTCGCTCACAATGCTCTTTGGCATACCATGGAATTGTCTGTCCACTTCACATACTGTTTGTTTGGTTAGGCTGCCATTCTACTTGACTTAATAGGTATAAATCTAGTGCTCTTGGTTAGTCAATCAACTATGACCCAAATGATGTTGTACCTTACTCAAGTCCTCCGCAATCCATCGATACTTGCTCCCATTTCCACCCGGAAATCTCTAGCGGTTGCATCAAACCACTAGGCTTCTTTTGTTCTGCCTTAACCAACTGGCAATTCATGCATTTTGAGATGAATGTCCCCAAGTCTTTCTATATCCCTTCCCAGTAGAAGGTCTGCCACATATCACGCTACATCTTATTACAGTTAGGATGAATAGTTAATCTTGAATAAGGGCACTCTCGTAGAACCTCATCCCTCAACCCATCGACATCAATAACGAAAAATCTCCTGTCTTTACAAAGCTAACCGTCTCGGTCAAGTTCATACTGTCTCAAATCTTTAGACTCTACTTGTAACACCCCATATATTTTATAACCTTATTTAAAACATTTAATTAGTTAAATTAAATTAAATGATGTAAAGAGTAATAGATGGAGATTTAATTAGTTAGAGGTAGTCGTGCCATAATGAAGGGGTAATTAAAATGAAATAACACTAGGTAATGTGTTAGGAAATGAGAAGGGTATTTTGGAAAATGGCAACACCTTATACCCTAAACCCTTATGAGATTCACGTTCACTATTCTCATTTCATAAAAACAAAAACTTGCTAAGGACGGCCACCATTTCCAATCTCAAGAAGAAGAAAGCTAAGATTCAAGAGGAAAGAAGAAATAACAAATTCAACACTCTAAAATCTCACTTATAATCTCTAAAAGCCAAGGTGAATAATTACTACATCCCTAATATTTCTAGTTTTTGGGTTTTGTTTAGATTCGAAATGATTTTGCTATAATATTGCCATGTTTGATGTTTTAAGATATATATGTTTGTTATTGATGGAATTATAAATGTTTATTCATGTTTTATGATAATATTTAGCATGAAAACCATATTTAATGACATCCAAATACTTTGAAAATTTAACTATAGGTCGGGTATAATATTTTAGAGATGGGTTATGATTTTCATAATTTTCCGATTTAATATGCATTTTATATGAATTTTTGAATGTAGGAAATTGTTTATTGGGTCTTAAATTATTTTCGGTTAAAATAATTATTATTTGGGTTTGAGATTTTAATATGTTAGGCAGTATATTAAAATATATTTTCTGGAACTTTTCTCGAATTTTCCTAAGTCATTTGAGGGATATATAAAATTATTTAAGGTATAAGACTTAAATGTTTTATATATTTATAAAGGAGAAGGGGCATTTTGCAAAATAAATTGTTTTATAAATCCGGGTAACCGTGGAAGCAAAATTCTGAAAAGTATTTTATTGACCAATGAGAATTTGACAAACAAAGGCATGTTAGTTGAAAAGTTTCCTTTTTAAGTTTAAAGAAAAAATTCACTCTTTTTCCATGTTTCAATCTATACGGCTAAACACCTACCGCCCCAAACCTTTCATACCTGTCGAAGGGTTAGCTTTCGATAAAGTCAAAGTTCAATGCATAAGGTATCAAGAAATTGGTACGTAAAGAATTGAATATAAACCGAAAGGTTTAAGCCGAAAGGTTGATGGTCGATAGGGTTGGAATATAATTATTTTATAAGTGAAAAGCTTTCACCTGCTTTGCTTTCGAACTTGAGCTTTCGGCTTGGTCACTTCTGACCAGGTGAAGTTATTTAAAGAAAGACTTTAAAACCTTCCGATGTGATGAAAGGTTGTTGGTGCTACCGCTATTACTTTGTTCTGAAACCTTCCGGCATCGCCGAAGGGTTTCCATTGTTTTATAAAGGTTTTACTTTGAACCTTCCGACCCAATCGAAGGGTTCGCCTGTTTTTGAAGTTAGCCGTTTCTCCAAGGCTTTCGAAGGGAAGCTTTCGACTTAGGTGGTTACCCTTGTTTTGTGAAATATAACCATAGGCTTCCGAAAGGTTGTTTGGATATCCTCGAAAGGTTATATGAATATTTTCGAAAGGTTGCTTTAATAAAGATGAAAGGTTTTAAAAGATAATTTTCTAGATTGTTTTAAAGCTGAAACCGGTCTACCTTCGAAAGGTTATGTTTTAAAGAGTTTAAGCATTCGAAGGGTTTATTCCTGGATCTGTTTCAAATGGTTTATTAAAGGTTTTCGAAAGGTTTTGAAGGAAAGGTTTTTCGAAGGTTTTAATAAGGAAATGGCTTAAAGTGATTTTAAACAAGGACGTCTAAAGCTTATAACTCCTGAAAGGTTTGTTTTGAATGAATTCGAAAGGTTTTAGAGATGATTTTCGAAAGGTTTAAACATTGAAACTGAATGAGATAATTTCAAAGTATGGAAAGAGGTTCTTTCAAATGGTAAAGTGTTTTCATCAACCAAGTTTTAAATAAAGATTATATATCTAACATGGTAATATGATTTGAGTAGAGTATAAAGACTTATTTCTTTTCCTTATTCGAAGTTTGATTTAAAGGTTTAAATCATTTTGAAATTGTTTTAAGGAAAATTATGGGAGGGGATCCTTAAGCATGAATGACTCAGATATTAGAAAACCAGATGGGACTAGTATGGTGTCGCTCCCTGTACATTAGCTTGTAGCCCCGGCTAATTGTTGTCCAAAATTACAGTGTGTAGGGCTTGGTCACAGGTAGACTAAAATTATGATTACACATCGAAAGGAACATATATTGTATACAGATAGGTTATTGGTAAGCCCGGAAAACCACTAGGCTCGGGAGAACTTGGGAGATGATTAAGTTAGGGATAGATCGTCCAGAATGAAGAGATTTAACAGATAGTTTAGGACAGACCATCCTAACGGGAGATGTTAAATAGATAAATAAGGATAGACAATCCTAAGTATAAAAATCTAACAGATGTTAGGTAAATTTTGATTATGATTATGATTATGATTATGTTATCTGGTAGGTCTGAGTCAGCCAAAGGTTAAACATTATTTGTGTTTGAACAGATAGTTCACTATTACCTGATATTTATGTTTGTTTACATAATGCATGTTTTGTGAGATTAACCATTGTGAATGCAGGTGCATAGTATATGGTTATATGAAAAGATTTGCAAAGATATATTTTAAAAGATGTTAGTGAGGGGAAACCCGTTCCGCTATGCGGCGTGGTCTCACTTAACATAATTAAACCGGGATGTGTAGTATTATTCATACCGGGCTTTATGTCTGACTCGAAGTTTATGTTTTCCCCTTAAACTCTCCGGTACTCCAAACTAATTTGAGTAGATTGAGTGTTAAGGATCTTTTCAAGTTTTTAGGTTGTTTGACGAATAAGCTACCGAAGGATGCAGGAGGCAACATATAGCTATTAAGGAATTGCTGCTTTTTATTTATGTTTGAAGAATTTTCGTTGTGTTATGATGTATTGGGTCTTATATGACCATTTGACTCTGATCAATCGAGGGGGTATCTTCATATACCGCTCTCGGTATATTTTGTAATAACTATATTTATTCAGTGCCTGGGAAAACGTTTGGGTTATGTTACGTGAATATGGAACAAGTTTTATTTGGAAATGTAATGAAGTAAATCTGTGTTTTTTAAATTTGTGTTTTGTTTCATATTCAAGTGCTTCTGATATTAGTGATACCATTAACATAGCCATATTTAGTCGCCGAAAGATAATACTATAGATGACTGCAACATTTGTAGCGCTTATTTTGGGCCTCTAGATAGGGGATGTTACAGCTTGGTATATGTTACCTGGCTACTTGGCCCGACTACAAGGTGATAGTTGCATAGTATAGGGTAGGACCTAGAAGGGACTCAAGACGAGAAAAGATTGGAAAATATAAAGGGTCGGTGTAACTTAATTGGATTGGCATACTTGTGTATGGTTCGGCCTAGTCACATGGTTCGGCAATGATGGGATCGGCCTTGTTGGAACAAGATTATATGTGGGTTGGCTGGTAGTGGTTCGGCTTATGTGGATCGGCAAAGATGGGCTCGGATTCGATACGATTGACATAGGTGGCTTGGCATGACTGGATCGGTTGTAATGGTAGGATATCTCCGGGTCGGTCATGGAGTTTTTTGGTATTGAATGAAGCGGTCGGTATGTATGGTTCAGTCAAAGAAGGGAGGACTATGTCATTCAGTCATGGTATGAAGGATAAGGTGGGTCAGAATACATGGCTCGGTCAAAGACGAAGGCCACACGTGGCTCGGTCTAGGTGGATCAGCAGATGCCGCTCGGTCAAGGAAGAAAGGTCGTGCATGGGTGGGCCAAGATAGTTCGGTCGAGCCTGGTTCGACGTTTGTGGTTTGGTCATAATGATTTAGCACGTATGGATCGGCGTACCTGGGATAGTGCATCCTAAGGTGAGTCGACGAGTTACCTGGTGTTTCCCTGCTTCGAGTTCCAACACCATTTGCTTCGAGTTGATCAAAGAGATGCTTCGAGTCATTCATGAGTAACCCTTGGTTCGGCCAAAGTGGCTCAGTATACCTGGTTTGGACATCCTGAAGCATCACTTGTGGGCCGAGTCGTCTTGATCATGGGCTTGCACATGGGGTCTAGCCTGTCTTCGTCTGTAAATAGAGGGGCAGGAGTACAGCTGAAAGGGAACTTTTTTCGAAAACTCCGGGGAAACTCTGCCATCTTTTATACTCTCCTCTTTTTGATTAAAACTTGTATTCAAGTGGTTTGTTTACGGATTATATCTGTATTCAAGTGATTGGAAAAGTAATAAAGATTCTATTCAAAGTGGACATAGGCAATTACGCCGAACCACTATAAGTCTGGTGTTCTCGTTTCTGTTGTTCTTTTTACACTCAATTGCGTTATTTCTCTGTTTTAATTTACTTTCTTCATTAATCTCTCTACATAACTCTATTCAAGGGTGTTAGTGACCAATTTTGGTGCTAACATTTTGGTGCTTTCACTGAGAACGTGCATTCTCAGGCTGTTAGGATCTACTTTGTCGCTACTGGATTGAGGAAATCCCAGAAGGAGATCCGAGTTCATTCTCAAGAGTTCGTAGATTCAACTCAGAGTTCCTACAGATAACTCTAAGATGGCAAGACCACGTACCAGATCTGCCTCCCACAACGCGGATGCTAATGAGACCGCCAGCGTCCAGCAAGTGGGACCTAACAATCAGCAAGCTAACGCAGGTGCAGAGCCCACCATCATCCAAACCAACCAGAAGTCGTCACCAGGGCAGAGTTCAATAAGCTGATGAGGGAGCTTGTGGAAAGTAGGAGACAGCTTAATGGGCAGATTCAAACGAATGCCAACCTAATGACACAGATCGCTCAGCAGTAGTGTCAGAACGCTGGAGGAAGCCCTACTTACTTCTCATCATCCGGCATCTCTGCTTCATCAGATGAACACCCTAGGCGTAGAAGCCGTAGGAACGAAACAGCACAAAATGGTGCAACAGAGCAATTGGTGGCGACTCGCCAAGAGCAAACCAACAGAAATGGTCCAGATTCCCTACCTGGAACCATGGCCCCTCATCTGCACCTGGGGAGTCGCTCCCAACCTGGAGTAGGAAACTTAGGATCTGGAGCACGTTTGGGAGCTGGTCCACCGCCTCGCTAGGGTCGTAGTGAGGCCGATCCTCGAGATGCACACTTAGAGGATCGCCTATCGAGGAGGCACCAGCTGGAACGATCGCGCAAGACGGATACTGACTTGCCACCTCCCCTCCAGACTTCGGATTTATCAGCTATGGTCAGGCAACTGATGAGGGAGAATCAGGGCTTAACCAACGATGACTGGGGCATATCTATGAGCCATACTCCGTTTACAGATAACATCCTACAAGCTGAGTACCCTGGGAAATTTAGCATGCCTAATATTCCAGCTTATGAAGGGAAGACCGATCCCCGACAGCACATAATGAGATACGAGTGGATGATGGACTCGGCTAGGGCAAATGATGCGACCAAATGCAGATGCTTCCTAATAACCCTATCCAGAATCGCTACCATGTGGTTCACCAGACTTCCTCCATGATCGATCTCCAGGTTTGATGAGTTAGCAGCAAAATTTGTGGAGCAGTTTAGGATCCATGCCACTAGCCCAAAGGATGTGATATCGTTGTCCAGTGTAATCCAGGCTACGGGGGAGTCATTGAAGGATTATTTGCAAAGATTTCACGTTGCTGCTACCAAAGTTAGCAATCCGAATGACCATGTTATCCTTATGGTCGTGATGCGAGGAGTAGATCCAGACTCAGAGTATGGTGATTGGCTGGCAGGAAAACTACTGACTACCCTAGAACGCTTTTATTCAAAGGCGAACCAATTCATGAGAAGGGAAGAGGCCAGGTGGTCAAGACGAAGCAGTGTGCCAGGGCCAGCAAGGAAGCCGTGCAGAGCAACATTGCGGTAAAGTAATCTGGCGAAAACTCTAGCAAGGTCCAAGTCAATGTTCAAAATAAGCCGGAGCAGTCTAAAGGATCCGGAGGAGGAAATTTCGGGGAAGAAGGAAAGTGGAAACCAAGAATCCTAACCTATAGCGAATATACTCCTCTGAATACATATTTGGAGAATATTTATCTATCAACTTGTAATACGTTCCAATACCGAAAGCCGTGCCCCAAGGAATCCACTGAGGAACAAAAGCAGAATGGACAGTATTACCGGTTTCACGAGACCTATGGGCATAATACCGAAGAGTGCAGACACCTTCATGATGCTATAGAAAAGTTGATTCGATAGAAGAAGTTACAACAGTTTGTTAATAATCCGCAGGAAGGTAGACAAGGGACATCCGACCTCAATCACGGACAAGCTTCATATCGACCTGAGGAACCCGGTTGGACCGGAGGAAGGCTGGTCATAAACACGATAATCGGTGGACCTCATCCGGCAAACAAGAGTTGGCAAGAAATGGAACGCTATGCTTGTTCCTTGAAGCATGCGGGTTTCGAATGCTGCTCGAATACAAAAGACGGGACTCCAGCGAAGCAGCAACGAATGATGACTGATAATATAATATTCAGGAGCAGGGATGTCGATCAGGTGGAGGCACCTACCATTAACCCAATGGTTATCTCAGCTACGATTGGACTGACGCTTGTGAGAAGGATACTGATTGATTGTGGGAGTTTTGTTAATATTATCTTCAAAAAAGCGTACAACCAAATGAAGATGGAGGTGAAGGATCTGAAACCATCTAAAGCCCGCATTCATAGCTTTAATGGTGCAGCTACTAATGCAATAGATTTTGTTGAATTTCCAATCGAACTAGGAGAAGGTGAACACAAGAGGGTACGGATCCTACTGTTCATTGTTTTTGATGTTGATTCCCCCTATAATGTTTTTCTGGGCCGACCGGCCCTAGCGGAGTTTAGGGCAGCTTTGGCCCCATGGTGTTTGACCTTGAAATTTACAACGGACAGAGGATTTGGTGTAGTGCATGGCAATCAAGCGACTAGTCGTGCTTGTTATGTGGCTGAGCTGAGAGAGGTCCAGCGAAGAGAGAAGGTGAAGGGTGTGGACAACCTTGTACGCATTCATGTTGCTGAAAATTGACAAGTAGTGCCTGAGCCTCGGCTTGGGCAACACAGTCGGAACTATAGAGACATAGACCCGAGAGATGATGAAGAAGAACCCAAGGAGGCCAAGGCGGTACTGGCTGAACTGAAAATTGACATACCAGTAAGCCATGATGACCCATCACAGGTGCTTAAGATTGGATCACAACTCAACTCCTCGATAATAGAGGATCTTACTGATTTCCTCCGAGAAAATCTGGATGTTTTCGCTTGGACCCATTCTGATATGTGTGGGATTTCTCCCGCCATCACTAGTCATATGTTGAACGTTGACCCGAAGTATGTGCCAGTGAAACAAAAGAGGAGAGGCATGGACCCGGAGAGGTCCGCTGCTCTCAGAGAGGAGGTGGATAAACTCAAAGCCAATGGGTTCGTCCACGACGCCCTTTATCCTGAATGTATATCTAATCCCGTACCAGTGAGGAAGGAAAATGGGAAGTGGAGGACCTGTGTTGATTACTCGGACCTGAATAAGGCATTCCCCAAGGATAGTTTTCTATTGCCCAGAATTGATCACCTGGTCGACTCGACATCATGACACAAATTGTTGTCATTTATGGATGCGTATTCGGGATACAATCAGATCCCGATGCACATTCCAGATCAGGAGCATACTAGTTTTGTCACGGACGTTGGACTGTACTGTTATGTAGTGATGCCTTTTGGGTTGAAGAACGTGGGGAAACTTATCAGTGTTTGGTGAATCAGATGTTTAAATACCAGATTGGTAGAATGATGGAAGTCTATGTGGATGATATGCTCGTGAAGTCACAACAGTCAAACGACCACATTCGAGACTTAGTAGAGATGTTTGATATACATAGATTTTACAGAATGAAAATTAATCCACTGAAATGTTCCTTTGGCGTTGCGTCGGGGAAGTTTTTGGGTTTCATTGTCAATGCACGAGGAATCGAAGCCAACACAGAAAAGATTCAAGCTATTCGAGACATACAGGCACCCAGAACTATGAAACAAGTGCAAAGCCTGAATGGGAAATTCGCTGCGTTGAGTCGATTTATATCCAAAGCAACCGACAAGTGTATTCATTTCTTTGATGTGATAAGGAAAGGGAAAAGAAATTTTGAATGGATGCCGAACTATGAGGACACGTTCCAAGCTCTGGTGAGACACTTGGAGAGGCCCTCGGTTCTGTCAAAGCCCGTAGACTATGAGGAGTTGTATGTTTACTTTGTCGTATCCCTGCATGCCATCAGTGAAGCTTTGGTTCGTGAAGAGGACCGAATCCAAATGCTAGTATACTATGGTAGTAAGCGTTTAACGGGGGTAGAGAGAAATTATCCTAAGATTGAGAAGCTGGCTTACTGTTTGGTGATCGCGTCACGCAAGCTCCGCCCGTATTTCCAGGCACATCCGATCAGTATTTATACCGATCAACCTTTGCGGCAGGTGCTCCAACGACCGGAGATTTCTGGAAGGCTACTCAAATGGAACATTGAACTGAGTCAGTTCTGTTGATTCATGAGTTTTGATTCATGACACAAGCTTCAATATCATACGACGAGAATACTATATGAAAGCGACAAAAAGGAGAATAACCGTATATTGAACACTACAAAGGAGACAAGACTACAATCCAGATATTACTATGAGTATTTTATTTTATTGAGTCTTAGAAATTTGTTAAAATCATTCCTCAAGTAGTTACACATACACACAAATTGATTTATACAAAAATAAGTGTCACTGTGCAATTAACGGCAGGTCGGCCGACCGACCAGAACCTTCGGCCGACCGACTTTGTGTCCAGTGCACAGATATGCACCCTTTTATTCATGTCTGTAAACTCAGCTGACCAGCCCAGGTTTCTCGGTCAACCGACCAGAACATAACGGCTAGTTTTCTGAAGAGGTGCAATTGTTCATGAAGAGGAATGTCCTTTAATCCAACAGATATGGACACAACTCTTGATTGAAACTCTTCATGAAAGATTGTAACTATTCTACAACTATATAAACATGTTCAATTCACTTCTACAATCACCGATTCTTATTTATAATTATGAAATCTATTCTCTATTTATTTCTGCAAATAAAAGCATTCATTCTTATTCAATATCACTAGAATCCTTGAATTAATTCATATACTTCGATTCTACATGATTATCTTCCTTCTAAATCTTCACACACATATACACTCTTGAGGATTTGATTATAGGAAAGTTGTACTATCAAAAGACAATCAGTGTTATTCAGAACACATTCGTCAACAAACTATTTGTATTAAGTTGAAGTCCTCTTCGGCTGTTGAGGCGGAAAAATTCCTGTTCGGCTGCTCAGGTGTCGTATACCTATTCCTCCGGGTTAAGTAAGGGGTTTAGTTTAAATCCAGAGGGTATTCTGGGACTGGACGTAGAACGGGAAGTTCGAACCAGTATAAAAATTCCTGGTGTGCTTACTTTAATTTTTATTTTACTGCTATTATCAGTTTCCGCATTTATATACCATATTACACGATCCTTAGTACTACACGTACACTTTCATTTGGTATCAAAGCTAGGAAATCCTATAACCGTCACAAAGTTATTTGATATTTATTTCTAGTAATATGGCAACAACACATACTAACGATTTTGACACTAACACTAATACTAGTTTCACAGAGGGTCAATCAACTTCACGACCTCCACTTTTTAATGGTATAAATTACAATTATTGGTCAACTAGAATGAGAATCTATATGCAATCTAGTGGATTTGATATCTGGAATGTTATACAAAGTGAGTACACAACTCCTACTGGAGAATACTCAACTTGGAGTAACACACAAAAACTAGATCGTTTATTAATCGATAAAGGTTTTAATATAACTTTTTCAGAAAATAAATGTAATATTTTCGATAAAAATCATAACACTATTTTCGAAGGAAAAGGAGATAAAAACATTTATATCTTAAACATGAATGTTAAAAATGATTCAAATTTTTGTTTAGTAGCTAAAGAAAACGATTCCTGTCTTTGGCACAAAAGATTTTGTCACATCAATTTTAATACTATCAACAAACTAGCTAAAAACAAATTAGTTAAAGGATTACCTAATATAAAATTCAAAACTAATATATTTTGTGATGCATGTAAATTAGGAAAACTAACAAAATCCTCTTTTAAATCAAAGAAAGTAATATCTATAGAAAAACCACTTGAACTGTTACACATGGATCTCTTTGGTCCAACTCAAGTGCAGTCTATTAATCATAATAGATATGTATTTGTTATTGTAGATGATTTTTCTAGATATACTTGGATTTTCTTTTTGAAAAATAAAAGTGATACTTTTGATAATTTTAAAGTTTTTGTTAAAAGAATTCAAAATATTAAAAGTTTGAAAATTAAAAATATAAGAAGCGATCATGGAGGAGAATTTGAAAATGAAGTGTTTGAACAATTTTGTAACAAGAAAGGTATTAACCATAATTTTTCGTTTCCTAGAACACCACAACAAAATGGAGTTGTAGAAAGGAAAAATAGAACGTTACAAGAATGTGCAAGAACTTTATTAAATGGAACCACTTTATCAAAACACTTTTGGGCAGAAGCTGTAGCTACTGCTTGTTATGTATTGAATCGTGTTTCTATTCGACCATTAACTAAGAATACTCCATATGAACTTCTAAATGGAAGAAAACCAAATATTTCATATCTTAAAGTTTTTGGTTCTAAATGTTTTATTTTGAATACTAAAGATCAGCTAGGCAAATTCGATCCAAAATCCGATGAAGGAATATTCGTTGGATATTCGGAACGAAGCTAGGCTTATCGAATCTATAATAAACGAACTCAAATTATTGAAGAAAGCTTACATGTTTCATTTGACAAAAATTTTAAAAATATAAATCCAATTGTTACTATTGATTTTGATGATGAAACTACTCAGAATGAAAATAGTAATACAAATGAGAATTTTGATATTCATGAAACAAATGAAAATACAAACATTACTCCTAATATAATAAAATCTCCACCTAGAATTTTACGAGATCATCCTGTGCAAAATATAATTGGAGAAGTTAATACGAATGTTAAAACCAGACATCAATTAAATCAAGTTAGTCATGTAGCTTTTCTCTCTAACATAGAACCTAAGAATATAAAAGAAGCCTAAACTGATGACTACTGGATTCTTGCCATGCAAGAAGAACTAAATCAATTCGAACGAAACGAAGTTTGGGAACTCGTTCCTAGACCTAGTGATCAATCAGTCATCGGTACTAAATGGGTTTTCAAAAATAAAGCAGATGAACTAGGAAATATAACCAAAAATAAAGCTAGATTAGTTGCACAAGGATATAATCAAGAAGAAGGAATTGATTATGAAGAAACGTTTGCTCCAGTCGCCCGACTTGAAGCAATACGAATCTTATTAGCTTTCGCATGCTTTCATAAGTTTAAACTTTATCAAATGGATGTTAAAAGTGCATTTTTAAATGGATACATAAAAGAAAATGTTTTTGTTGAACAACCACCTCTTTTTTATCATGAAAAATTTCCAGATCATGTTTATAAACTCAAAAAAGCATTATACGGTTTAAAACAAGCACCACGTGCTTGGTATGATCGTCTTAAAAGCTATTTATTAGAATCTGGTTTTGAAATTGGTAAAGTAGATCAAACTCTTTTTATTAAGAAAACTAATAAAGATATTTTAATAATTCAAATATATGTTGATGATATTATTTTTGGATCGACAAATGAAAAATTATGTCAGGAATTTTCGACTATAATGACAAATGAATTTGAAATGTCTCATATGGGAGAATTGTCATATTTTCTTGGATTACAAATTAAACAAATTGAAAATGGAATTTTTATTAATCAAGAAAAATATTGTTATAATTTAATTAAACGATTTGGTCTGGAAAACACTTCTGTCAAGCCAACTCCAATGAGCACAACTACTCATCTTGATAGAGACGAGGAGGGCAAAAGTGTTGATCAGAAGCTATATCGTAGTATGATAGGTTCTTTACTTTATTTAACAGCGAGTCGACTCGATATAATGATGAGTGTTTGTTTATGTGCTCGATTTCAAGCAAATCCCAAAGAGTCACATATGAGAGCAGTTAAATGCATTATTCGTTATCTAACTAAAACCAAAGATTTCGGACTATTTTATCCGAAAGAATGTCCTTTCGAATTAGTCTCCTATAGCGATGCTGATTTTGGAGGAAGTCGGACGGATCGAAAAAGTACGAGCGGAACGTGTCATTTCATTGGACGTTCCTTAGTCTCTTGGTTTAGTAAGAAACAAAACTGTGTTTCTTTATCGACGTGTGAAGCAGAATATATATCTGCTGCTTTGGCATGTGCACAAGTCGTATATATGCAACAAACACTACAAGATTTTAATTGTCATCTTGAAAAATCTATAATTTATTGTGATAATATTAGTGCAATAAATCTTTCTAAAAATCCAGTCAATCACTCACGAACAAAACACATCGATATTCGTCATCACTTTCTTCGTGATTGTTTGGAAAAAGGATTAATAAATTTAGAATTTATCAATACTGAAAATTAAATTGCTGACATTTTTACTAAACCACTAAATGAAAATATTTTTATAAAACTTAGACGTGATTTAGGTATAATGTCGTTTAAAGATTTATAAATAAAAATATGCAAAAATATCAAAAAAAAACAAAAATTGTTTTATTTCTGACCAAAGCGGAACTCGAACTCATGACCTTTGACTTGCTTGTAAGATGTTGTGTTATAGCTACTTGAGCTATGGGTGTTTCTTGTTTTAGTTCTCTTTAAAGTTTGTTTTATCTGTTTTGTTTTCAGAAAAACTATATTTAGTTCTTATCTTATAAATCATACATTTACAAACAATTTTTTTCTTAAACTTCTGTGATCATATTTAAAATTAGTTCCTATCCACTAATTTTTCAACAAACAGATGTTTATATATACTATGCTTATTTTTCAAAACATATACTAAGAAAATTTTAAAATCAAAACTTGAAAAATGTCTTCAAACAATGACTACTATAATTCCGAAAACTCCCATCTATCATACACATCTCCGGACGATGATGGTTCCGACCGCATCCCTGAAAATGGCCCCTATACTACCTTTCCCATGCCTAAACGTGTCCTAAACTTCTCTTCTCCAGATAAAGACCCCCGACATAGGTGGAAACCATGGGAAGACTCTAATACAGGCTTTACACCTGAAAAGAAAAAAGGGAAGAATAAGATGGTAATATCTCCAACCACCAAACAAAAAATTGATGAAATACATCACTACCAACAACAACAAATGGATATGCAACGGGAACTCTACTATGAACAAAAAGTCACAGCAAGACGTTTAAGTTTTCTAGAAAAAATTGCCATGAAAATCTGTTCATCAAAGAAGGATGATGTTGCTGAACCTTCTTATAGACCCTCATCCTCGTCAAATCCTGTTCAAACTCTAATAACTCCAAGATGGTCACCGATAGAAGATGTTCCGTCCCCAAACTCATGGGAACGTAGATTTTAATGAACCGTGGCTATAAATTTTTTTATATATATATGTTGTTGTTTTCAATAAGATGTATAAATATAAATGATATGATAATATAATTTATATCTCTATAATTCTTTGTTGAAAAACAGCAAAAATATGCATTTCTACCTGGGTCGGTCGACCGAAAAGCCTGAGTCGGTCAACCGAACCCTTCCCGAGAATTTCAAAAACACATTTCTAACAGGGTCGGTCAACCGAATACCCTGAGTCGGTCAGTCGAACCCTTCCCGAGAGTTTCAGCAACTTTCAGATTACCAGTTCGGTCAGCCGACCTAGTGCCTTCGGTCGACCGAACGTATATTCTATCTATCTTTTACTTCAGATTTATACCCCATCCTTTCATCTTTTCAACTTACCTCTTCACTTTTCCTTTCCCAAATTCAGTTTTTAACCTAGCCCCCATTAAAATTCTCTCAAATTTTTAATCTTTTCTTCCAAAAACAAATGGCTCCCAAGAAGAAATCAAAGACAACCGGTGGCTCATCTTCATCTACTCCAATGGATACTCAAATTGCTTCATGGCTAGTTAATGATATACCTCTTCAAAGATGGATACAACTTCAAGATGCCAAAATCTTTCAAGAGTCATTTGTAAGTTATCATGACTTTGCTTCCTACGGTATTGAAAATGCCGCTATTGAGAGTGGTCTTGATACATTCCTTGACCATAGGAAAAATAACTTGAAAATCAATCATATTATGGTCAAGTTGTTTCTAGCAAACCTCAACCTTGTCAATCCGCCGAGAAACACTAAAAATTGTATTTGGACATCGGTTTGTGGTATTTCGATTTTCCTTTCCATTGATTGAATTAACCACATTTTGGATACTAGACCGGGTGGTATCTCATTACACAATGTAGATTGTAATATATCAAGTCGTGACCAGATAAGCCATCTATTTTTTCGAAGATGATGCAACGGATTTTAGACAAACATCATCACTTAGACCAAAAGCTCGACTTCTTCATCGATTCATGATGAAATCTTTAGTTCCTAGAGGTGGTTCATATCATCTCGTATATCCCAAAAATTTTAAAGCATTGTATGCTATTTGTAGGAAAATACGAGTTAATTGGTCACAACTTCTTATGGATGAATTTCTCTCTTTTAACCAAGGAAAGATGCTCCATATTTATTATGGAGAATACATAATGAGATTGATCAATAGCTTCGTCATCAATGCTCCGGAATTCGAAACCTCCAAAGTCCGTATTTTTGATTCACGGACCATAAAGTTAATGAAATTACCTGATGCTCCACCTAGATTTATAAGATTTGAGCAATGGAGTGATACTCCGAGAAAACAACTACGTCGTAGCTATTCTACACCTCAACCATCTACTCAGGCTACGGAACGTATAACTCGCCAAACTTCAATTCAACGACCAACTCCCGGTACTAGTACGGAGGCGGCCATTGATATTTTGGCTCAAAATCAACTAGCTTTAGATTCCCGACTATGAAAAATTGATGGGCATTTCAAGAAAATCAAAGGCTTCTTCGTAAATTTATGGGATGCTTTATAATGTACTTCCGAAGCGGGTGCCTCTTTTGTTGCTCCCGGAAAAAGACCGGCACCAAATTTCTCTTGGTCTACTTCAGATAACACAAGTTCCGGTACATCGGGAACTCATGCTCCTCACACTCAAAGACGTGGTAAGGAACATGTTCCTCCGGAAGAAAATATTCGTCCAGAATTTTGGGATTCCGATGATGATGAGGAGTAATCGTACTGTTTTACAATTTAACTTCAAGAATTTCTTTATGAACATTATGTCTATTATTAGATGTTGTAGTACAAAAACATTATTAATATGTAATAGTTATAACTTGATGTTCTCTTACATATGTTATATGTTCCATATTTCTTTTACATATTACATCTTGTAAGTATTCCTTTTTGTCGATGACAAAGGGGGAGAAATATATGAAAGCTAACAAAGTTTTTGCAGAAAAGTCGCCATATATTCAGGGGGAGAATTATAATACTATTGCGTCACATAAGTATTGTCATCAATCAAAAAGGGGGAGAATGTTGATTCATGAGTTTTGATTCATGACACAAGCTTCAATATCATACGACGAGAATACTATATGAAAGCGACAAAAAGGAGAATAACTGTATATTGAACACTACAAAGGAGACAAGACTACAGTCCAGATATTAGTATGAGTATTTTATTTTATTGGGTCTTAGAAATTTGTTAAAATCATTCCTCAAGTAGTTACACATACACACAAATTGATTTATACAAAAATAAGTGTCACTGTGCAATTAACAGCAGGTCGGCCGACCGACCAGAATCTTCGGCCGACCGACTTTGTGTCCAGTGCACAGATATGCACCGTTTTATTCATGTCTGTAAACTCAGCTGACCGGCCCAGGTTTCTCGGTCAACCGGCCAGAACATAACGGTTAGTTTTCTGAAGAGGTGCAATTGTTCATGAAGAGGAATGTCCTTTAATCCAACAGATATGGACACAACTCTTGATTGAAACTCTTCATGAAAGATTGTAACTATTCTACAACTATATAAACATGTTCAATTCACTTCTACAATCACCGATTCTTGTTTATAATTCTGAAATCTATTCTCTATTTATTTCTGCAAATAAAAGCATTCATTCTTATTCAATATCACTAGAATCCTTGAATTAATTCATATACTTCGATTCTACGTGATTATCTTCCTTCTAAATCTTCACACACATATACACTCTTGAGGATTTGATTATAGGAAAGTTGTACTATCAAAAGACAATCAGTGTTATTCAGAACACATTCGTCAACAAACTATTTGTATTAAGTTGAAGTCCTCTTCGGCTGTTGAGGCGGAAAAATTCCTGTTCGGCTGCTCAGGTGTCGTATACCTATTCCTCCGGGTTAAGTGAGGGGTTTAGTTTAAATCCAGAGGGTATTCTGGGACTGGACATAGAGCGGGAAGTTCGAACCAGTATAAAAATTCCTGGTGTGCTTACTTTAATTTTTATTTTACTGCTATTATCAGTTTCTGCATTTATATACCATATTACACGATCCTTAGTACTACACGTACATTTACAAGTTCGACATCACCTACCTACCACGGAGAGCTATCCAGGGGCAAGCGTTAGCAGATTTCATTGCAGAGTTCACCATGTCATTCGAGCCAAGTGGAAGTGATGTGATTCCCACTGTTCGATGGAAGCTATATACCAATGGGGCATCCAACAACCATTGTTCCGAGGCTGGTGTTATCCTTGTAACTCCCAAGAACCGATCGATTTGTTATGCTTTGAAACTTAATTTCCCCGCTATGAACAACGAAGCCGTGTATGAAGCGTTGATCGCTGGACTGAAGCTTACCAAAGAACTTGGAGTGAAATCAGTTGAAATCTTTTGTGACTCACAGTTGGTGGTGTACCAAGTACGGGAGACTATCAGGCAAAGGGACAAAGGCTTGCCCCATACCTCGCTCGGGTTCAAGAATTGTTGGCGGACCTTGAATACTACGATATTTCGCACATTCCGCGCGAACAAAATGGAGAAGCCGACTCCTTGGAAAAATTTGCAAGTACTAGTGATG
Organism: Allium fistulosum; assembly: GCA_030737815.1. Lineage (NCBI taxonomy): Eukaryota > Viridiplantae > Streptophyta > Magnoliopsida > Asparagales > Amaryllidaceae > Allium > Allium fistulosum. Next base: position 78,243,684 of record CM060903.1, read on the forward strand.
CACAATAGATGAGCTTGGTTCCCGTTGAAACTTTACACACCCCGAGTATAAACGATATGGAGGTAGATCTTGTGTCAGGGATGGAAACTGAAAGGGAGTCATGGATGACCCCGTTCAAAGAATACTTGCTACATGGAACCTTGCCCGAGAGAAAGAACGAGAGATGACAAGTCGTTCGCAAGGCCTCACGGTATATAATGCAGGATGGAGTAATGTATCAGAAGGGATTCTCCATTCCCTTGCTTAGGTGCATCGCCCACGATGAGATAAAGTGGGTCTTAAGAGAAGTCCATGAAGGAGAATGTAGTGACCATACTGGGGGGCAGACACTAGCCAAAAAGATACTCCGCTATGGATACTATTGGCCGACTGTGAATCGGGATGCCACGAACTTTGTAAGGAGATGCGACAAATGCCAAAAGTATGCAAAGATCCCGAGGGCGCCGCTAACAGATCTTGCGCAAATGGTTAGTCCATGGCCGTTTGCAATATGGGGGATCGATATAATCGGCTCCTTGCTAATCTCCAAAGGTGGTGCGAAATACGCAATCGTCGTAGTCGATTACTTCACCAAGTGGGCAGAAGCGGAGCCATTAGCTACGATCACCATCGAAAAGGTCGTTAATTTTGTTGTGCGAAACATTATATGCCACTTTGGCCTCCCACGGACTATCATTACTGACAACTGAACTCAATTTGAGAGTAGAGAATTCAAAGAGTTCTGCCAAAAATATTGCATTGAGGAAAGGTTTGCAGCCGTCGCTCACCCTAAAGCGAATGGGCAAGTTGAAGCCGTAAATAAGATAATCAATTCCATCTTGAAAAAACGTTCGGAGAAGGCTAGAGGCAAGTGGGTGGATGAGCTTCCAACGGCACTTTGGGCCTACAGAACCACTCACAAGTCCGCGACTGGCCACACTCCTTTCGCCTTGGCATACAGCACTGAAGCTGTTATACCCGTGGAACTTGATGTTCCCTTTCACCGGGTAACTCATTATGATCCTAGAACGAATCAAGATCTTTTACTGGAGTCGTTGGACTTTGTCGATGAGAAACGTGAAGAAACTGATCTAAGGGCGGCTGCATATCGGCACCGAGTCGCTCGATATTATAACGAAAAAGTTCGACCGTGAACTTTCGATGTGGGCGACCTAGTTTTGAAGCGAGTTTTTCTGGTCCCGTCGCATATGAATCCCACGTGGGAAGGTCCCTATGTCATCAAACAGAGGCTTGGAGATGGAACCTTCAAGCTAGCAACTGTTGATGGCGTGACACTCCCCAGAGCATGGAATAGCGAACATTTGCGCCGTTATTATACTTAGTCTATTACTTTTGCATTTTAGTAGCGATTTTTTCCAGTATGTGTTTCTTTTGTTGTTCTCTGTTTCCGACATGTAATAAGACAATTCAGTTTGTCCCTATTTTTTATAATCAATAAAGGCTTGAAGCTATTTTTCTATGAACTATTGATGTTCCGTGTATTATAACTCCATGGCGAAGTAAAATTGCATTAATTTGTCTGGCGTATGAACGCACACACAAAATTAAAAGTCGATCAATAAACGATTCAAAAAATTTCTAAGTCCATAGAGCGTGGACTTAAGTACTCTGAGTCCCCGGAGTGCGGACTAGAGTATAAATGATTCGAAAATCTCTAAGTCCCCGGAGCGCGGACTAGAGTATAAACGATTCGAAAAATCTCTAAGTCTCCAGAGTGTGGACTTGTGTACTCTGAGTCCCCAGAGTGCGGACTAGAGTATAAATGATTCAAAAATCTCTAAGTCCCCGGAGCGCGGACTAGAGTACTCTGAGTCCCCGGAGTGCGGACTAGAGTATAAATGATTCAAAAAAATCTCTAAGTCCCCAGAGCGTGGACTTGAGTACTCTGAGTCGCCAAAGTGCGGACTAGAGTATAAACGATCCGAAAATCTCTAAGTCCCCAGAGTGCGGACTTGAGTTCTCTGAGTCCCTAGAGTGCGGACTAGAGTATAAACGATTCAAAAATCTCTAAGTCCCGGGAGTGCGGACTTGAGTACTCTGAGTCCCCAGAGTGCGGACTAGAGTATAAACGATTCAAAAATCTCTAAGTCCCCAGAGTGTAGACTTGAGTACTCTGAGTCTCCAGAGTGCGGACTAGAGTGTAAACGATTCGAAAATCTCTAAGTCCCCGGAGTGCGGACTTGAGTACTCTGAGTTCCCAGAGTGTGGACTAGAGTATAAACGATTCAAAAATTCTATAAGTCCCCAAAGTGCGGACTTGAGTACTCTGAGTCCCCAAAGTGCGGACTAGAGTATAAATGATTCGAAAATTTCTAAGTCCCCGGAGCATGGACTAGAGTACTCTGAGTCCCCGGAGTGCGGACTAGAGTATAAATGATTCATAAAATCTCTAAGTCCCTGGAGTGCGGACTTGAGTACTCTGAGTCCCCAGAGTGCGGACTAGAGTATAAACGATCCGAAAATCTCTAAGTCCCCGAAGTGCGGACTTGAGTACTCTGAGTCCCCAGAGTGCGGACTGGAGTATAAACGATTCGAAAATCTCTAAGTCCTCAGAGTGCGGAATTGAGTACTCTGAGTCCCCAAAGTGCAGACTAGAGTATAAACGATTCGAAAATCTCTAAGTCCACGGAGTGCGGAATTGAGTACTTTGAGTCCCCAAAGTGCGGACTAGAGTATAAACGATTCAAAAATCTCTAAGTCCCCGGAGTGCGGACCTAAGTACTCTGAGTCCCCAGAGTGCGGACTAGAGTATAAATGATTCGAAAATCTCTAAGTCCCCGGAGTGCGGACTTCAGTACTCTAAGTCCCTAGAGTGCGGACTAGAGTATAAATGATTCGAAAATCTCTAAGTCCCCAGAGTGTGAACTTGAGTACTCTGAGTCCCCAGAGTGCGGACTAGAGTGTAAACGATTCAAAAGTCTCCAAGTCTTGTGAAAGCGGATTGGAGTTCACATGACCCACAAGACTCTGGATTTCAATTACAGATTAAATTATAAGCTAAGCGATGAGTGTCTGAAAATATAAAGAAGCAAAATTTTATTTACTAATCAAAAAAGAAGTTTAATTACAACTTCTCCAAAGTCCGGAGCCAAAATCTATCTACGATGAAAAAAACAGAGGGAGAAAACAACTGCATGGTACTATGTTACTTAAGTTGAGCAAAATGTAGTGAGGCAACAGTTACTTCTTTGGTTTTCTTTCCTTTTTTAGCTTCTCCGAAGTTTCCTCATCCGAGCGCCTCTTTTTGGACCCTTTTCTTCCCAACGACGGAGTACTCGAGGGAGGAGGAGGAACTTCCAAAGGTGTGGTCCCACCGGGGAGAATGACCTTCAAGGGCCTATTTAGGGGATCGTTGAGTTCCACCACCTGAGATTCTATATTAACTTTGGTTTTCTTTCTCTCCTCCTCCTCAATCTTCTCCTTCATGCTAAGCTGGGAAGTATGCTCGGAAGCGCCTGTGATTTTGACGTCGTCGTGTCCCTCTATGGGTGAAGGATCTTCGAGCTTATCTTCCTCAAGCGCCCCTATTACTTGAGCGTCAGGCCAGGGGTGTCACCGGTGTAGAGTACTTCACTCTCCTTTGTCTTCCCGCTTCATGGCGGCATCGCTCCTAGGAGTCGATTCGGGGCCAGAATGACCTACATGAATTCATGAAAAGTGAATGTTAAGATATGACAGTTAGTCGCCAAAAATGATAACTCTATGAACTTTAGGAGGAGGGGTCACGTACCAGCTTCCATTTGGCTCTCAGTCATCTTGGAAGTATCACCCTCCGGAATTGGGGATAGAATGTGGATGCCAAGTACAGGCTTCTCCGGATCGTAACCCACATGTTGCTCAGAAGGATTAAGTGGTGGAGTTTTGGTCCAGTCAACGGGGGGAGGAATCTGGGGCTCGGAGCCCGACGGGCCAGCAGCATCCTCTTTGTCCTCTGATGCAGGGGAGCCTCCCCCGAAGAGGGCTTTCGCCGTAGATAAATCTGATGGTTCGTTACCTCGAAGCACTTCCCTCACCAAAGCCTCTTCATCAATCTCTTTGACATCTAGCTCTACCTTCTTGATCCTAATCAAAGTATCCCATGCTTCGGTAAGTGACTCGAGATAATTATCGCCCAAGAAAGACAAGTCACGGTGCATGAGGACTCTCGCATTGAACTCGGCAATGAGCGGGTCAAATAAACATTTGATTTCTTCTCTACCGGCTTCGGTAGCAGCCTCGGGTCGAGAGTTGGCCTCTGTGAGTGCTATCTTCTTGCCTTCCTCGCGAGCTGCTTCTTTTAATGCTTCAACCCGGGATAGCTCTTCATCAAGTTTTGTCTTTAGAAGTCGTGTTTTGACAATTTCATCGCAGTATCTTTGTGACTCTTCCTGCGCTACAATTTTCTCTTCTCTCTCTTTAAAGAGCAATTCCTCTTGTTCTTTGACCCGTCGAGCGAGAATGTCCTTTTCTTTTTGGATAGAATCTTTCTCCAAAGCTAGAGCACCGCTACGTTGGATTGCCTCATTAAGTTCTTTCTTGTGAGTGACCTCCAAGCGACTAACTGCCTCGGCTGTCTCCTTAGCATTTTTCTGGGCAGTCTCAAGCTGAGATTTGTACGAGGATAGCTCTTCGTCCTGGCCCTTAATGATGTCTTTGTCATGAATAGCTTCGAGTTTGAGGCGATCAATCTCGTGTTGGCGTTCAATAGAAACCTCTGAAATTTTCTCTACCAAGTGCGCGAGCGCATCATGCTGAAAATATACATCGTTGTTGCAGGCAATGGCACTCTGTTTGACATGTCCGGGGATAGGATGGATCGCGGGGAGAAATTTCAATCCATCGAAACATACCTTCGGGAATGTAGCCTTGAGCTCAGCTAATTTATCCACCGTCAAAGGATCATGAGCGAAGGCTGGAGGAGTCTGCTTAACCGGAGTCACAGATTTCTTATAAGGCTCACGGGATTGCTTAGTACTTGAAGAGCCAGAATGTTGGTCGCGAGGAACTTAGGACTGGGATCCCTTCTGAGCAGACTTCTCCCTACTATGCTCTGAGTGAGGGGAAGGATCGTTTGGATATGAAGAATGGCTGTAGGTTCTCCTTCTGGAAGACAACGACTCTCTAGGACGATAATCTCTATCACCGCTGTCGTCCCTATCTCGCCTTTTTTCCTGATCCTGAGTCTCGACTGGAATGGTAGAAGATATAGGATTCGCGAAGGCGATCAATACCACGTGTACGCCCCATTTCTCCTATACATAAAGTCAAATGAGGACAAGTTAGTAGGAATCGCACGATGAATGGAATTCGAGTGCATGATGGAGTGTAAGTGTATGTGTGTGTCTTAGTGCAACCCCCCGATGGACCAGTGTTTTTCGCTTTACTGATTGGAGTTTCCTCTCCCTGATGATGAGTCTGAGTGCCTTAATCCCTTCTCACGGGCGAATTAAATCCCATAGCCTCAGGGTTATTGAAACTGTAATTCAATATATCATCAGGAATGGTTAAGTCAGATAGGCCCTTTAATGAGCCTTCTAATTTTTGGGAAGACGACTTCTTTTCGATCGGAGTTATCGTAACCTTTGAAGTTCCGCCAACTTTTTTCTTTTTCAGCTTGTAAGCTAGACTCGTTTTCTTTTTCAAAGGAGGCGGTGGTTCGTAGGTGCTGGGTGCATCAGCTACTGGCGCTTGGCCGGAACTTATATTCTCATCAGTCGCCGTTGGCACCTTAGTTTCTTTAATTTCGCCTTCCTCGATAGTGTCATGGGCCCCTTGGTAGGGGGCACCGAAGGTCCAACTTGTTCTTTGCCCATTTCCGCAGTCGTTCTTGCTATAGTGGCTCCAATTGGAAGGCTAGTCCGGCGGCCCTCTTCCAGTAACCCGAACTTCGAGAGTAGTTCGTTGGTAACTATGGATTTAATGTCCCGATCTCCCATAGGAGTAGCTCGGATGGCCTCGAAGGCCTCAAAATACCCGGCGCCTTCGGGTCGTGGGCGGATATCTATAAGAGTTGAAAGATTGGTATAAAAATGAGACTTACTCCCTTCTAGCCATCTTCTCGCGAAACTGGAAGGACAGCGTACGTAGAACCACTCTTTTTTATATTGAGAAAATTTGCTCCATGCACCCATCAGGACTTGACATTTGGGGTGTGGCTTAAGGAATATGTAAGATGGACTATCGGTATGTCTCTTGAAGCGGTAAATATAACAGATATCCTCGGGAGTTGGAGGTCTGAATAAGATGCTCATGAAAAGAACGCATGTACCATGAATAAATGCATGGCTATTAGGGTGTAGCTGTGCTGGAGCAATCCCAATATATTGCAACACTTCACGAATGAATCAATTGAAAGGTGGCACACTTCCGGCCCAGCACATAAATTTGTTGCACGCGGTATATCCGGTTGGGGCAAGTGAAGCCGATCTTGTCCTGACGGAACCAAAACATCATCAAAGGGGATTCCATGGATTGAGCACAATCGACGAAGAGCGGCTTCGCCGATTTTTGAGGCTTGTGAATCAATGGGGTTATCCAAAATAACAGCTTCATCTATGGCATCAGGGGCCGGATTTATAACCACAGCAGGAAGGTCGGGAATGTTAGGAATGGGGGCAAACGACGGGCTCGGCGTCCCTACCACCTCTTGCCATGAACTTGGTCCAGGCTTGTCGGATATAGTGGTGGAGCTTGACTTCTTAGACATTTCAAGAAGACGCTTGGTGTGTATAAATACCTGTTTAAACTATACTTGAAAGATAATAGATATCATATATAACAACAGGATATTCCTCCCGTGTGGTGTGTGGACTAGTACAACCATTCAAGCATGAGTATAAAAGAATTAAAGATCTAAAGACCGGTGAAGCATGATTGAACTTTAAACTATCATCTTCGGAGACCATCATCGCTGACCGTCTCCGACAACTTAGCCTATGTTCGGTAGTAGGGGTCTCAGAATCGGACATTGGCATCATATATTGAAGGCTGTTATTTGCTTGTGTTGAGTTAGATTCATGTTTAGAATTACTTGAACTATGGAATTGTTAGTCCGAATTAAGTCCATGGGTTCATATGCTTTGATTCCTGTCATTTTCCATTGTCTTATGCTTAAGCATGGGAAGTATGATCCTAATGTATGTCGTGTTCAAGTTAAAATGGTCCTGATTGCCAATGCCAACCCCAACGCTCCATGCCGATCCAAACAATAAACTATCTGCACCGATCGTCCTTCAAAAAATAGATTACCGATCCACTCTCCTACGAACTACCAACCGCCTTTCTAGATCAAAACGACCGACCCACTCACTCCCTCAAAACAACCACTCTACTCATTCTCCTCTCTCACTCTCTAATCACCTAACAGCCCTCTATGTCTATACCGACCCACATTCCTAATTTCCTACCGACCCATGCTCTCCCTCAATACCGAACGACTCCTTAGCATGAAATACCGACCCACTCCTCTGGACTCTGACCGACCCACAATGTCACACATAGCTACCGAACCACACTCTCATTTCTCTCAACGTGGCCAACCCGCATTACTCTCGGATCACCGAACCCCTCCTTTTCTTTTGAATTCTTCACCAAGCGACATCTTCCTTCCTCCTCCTAAGTCCTGCTTCCGAATTATAAAAACAACGACTACTCCTTCTAAGAGACTATTGCCATCGACCATCAAAGATGGCTGAAGACCTAACTTAAAGTCTAGTCTTCCTCTTAATTTATCTCTTCCTCTCTTCTTAATTATCCCCTACCTATTCCTATAGCCAAAGAAAAGAGGAGGCCATCCACTCGAGCATTGAAACTTCATATGCGATTTCGAGTTTGAAATGAAATTCATACTTATGGAAAAAACTCGAGGTTTGCAGAAGCTTTGAGATGCTAGGTTGAGGAGTTGATCGATTTCGAGAACAACTGAAATCATAAAGGGAAGGGTACAGGGTTCGATGGGAAGCAAGTTGGCAAATTTAGGAAAATAGGAAGAACGTAGGCTTGTGAAAGTAGAGTGAAAATAAGAAAGGGAGAAAGGAGCAAAGGCCGGAGCTTTTATATGATGAGGGAAGAAGTTGAATGGGCTATACTCGGTGGAACCATTCAGCATGAGTTTATTGGGTCGGTGAAGCAAGTACTGATCGTGTGGGTCGGTATTGGTATCCTGGCCCACCTTTTTGCCAAAGGAACCGACCGAGTGGGTCGGCCTCCATATGCCGACCTAATTTTTTTATAAAAAAATGATGAATGAAATGACGACGATAGTAAAAAATATAACATGTGTACAGAACATATACACACATCATGGCAATGAAAGATGAAACCGTACGAAGAGACAGATGCCATCGAGTCGGTGGAGAAATATTAGTTTATGAATTCTAACATGGTTTAACCTTTGAGAGGTTATGTACATTCAACTTTTGAAAAGTTAAAACAATATTTTGAAAATTTCGTCGAGATTGAACTAGTATGTTTGAACGACATAGAAATTTGTCAAAAAACCGATGAAAAGGCTACAGTCAATCATCATTTTGAACGAGCAAGTTTTTGAAGGCGGAGATAACTCAATGATTCAAAGCGCGTCATGTTGATTCACACAACGCACTTTGGGGGGCAAGTTTTACCCGGTTACTTGGCCCGACTACAATGCGATAGTTGCATAGGATAGGGTAGGACCTAGACGGGACTCAAGCCGAGAAAAGATTGGAGAATATAAAGGGTCAGTGTAACTTAATTGGATCGGCATACTTGTGTATGGTTCGGCCTAGTCGCATGGTTCGGCCTAGTCGCATGGTTCGGCCTAGTCGCATGGTTCGATAATGATGGGATCAGCCTTGTTGGAATAATATTATATGTGGGTCGGCTGGTAGTGGTTTGGCTTCTGTGGATCGGCAAAGATGGGCTTGGATTCGATACAATTGACATAGGTGGCTCGGCATGACTGGATTGGTTGTAATGGTAGGCTATCTCCGGGTCGGTCATGGAGTTTTTTGGTATTGAATGAAGCGGTCAGTATGTATGGCTCGGTCAAAGGAGGGAAGACCATGTCATTCGGTCATGGTATGAAGGATAAGGTGGGTCAGAATACATGGCTCGGTAAAAGACGAAGGTCACACGTGGCCCAGTCTAGGTGGATCAGCAGATGTCGCTTGGTCAAGGAAGAAAGGTCGTGCATGGGTTGGCCAAGATAGTTCGGTCGGGCCTGGTTCGGCGCTTGTGGTTCGGACATAATGATTTAGCACGTATGGATCGGCGTACCTGGGACAGTGCATCCTAAGGTGAGTCGACGAGTTACCTGGTGTTTCCCTACTTCAAGTTCCAACACCATTTGCTTCGAATTGATCAAAGAGATGCTTCGAGTCATTCATGATTAACCTCTGGTTTGGCCAGAGTGGCTCGATATACCTGGTTCAAACATCTTGAAGCATCACTTGTGGGTCAAGTCATCTTGGTTATGGGCTTGCGCAGGGGATCTAGCCTGTCTTCGTCTATAAATAGAGGGGCAGGGGTACAGCTGAAAGGGACCTTTTTTCGAGAACTCTAGGGAAACTCTACCATCTTTTATACTCTCCTCTTTTTGATCAAAACTTGTATTCAAGTGGTTTGTTTACGGATTGTATCTATATTCAAGTGATTGGAAAAGTAATAAAGATTCTATTCAAAGTGGACGTAGGCAATTACGCCGAACCACTATAAGTCTGGTGTTCTCGTTTCTGTTGTTCTTTTTATACTCAATTGCGTTATTTCTCTGTTTTAATTTACTTTCTTCATTAATCTCTCTACATAACCCTATTCTAGGGTGTTAGTGACTAATTTTGGTGCTAACAGTATCAGAGCATGGTTTATGAAATACTTTAACTAAAAATGGTTTTTGAAAACATAATCCATAGAAATTAGGGTTAAGATCGGGGTATGGGATAACGTTATGATAACGTACTTTTATTATATATATATATATATATATAAGTATACGCTCTATCTTTAGACTCCTATCTTAGTTAGGTTATTCATCTGTATCTCATGAGGTTTGAATATAGATATGGAGGGGAGAAGAAGCTGAGTGAATGTTGGAGGAGACAGCACACTACCAATGGAAATGCCCGACCAAATGCAAGGAGAGGCCCTGGTTAGGCACAACCTGAGAGTGTTGGTGCGGGAATTCCCCAGGTGGATATGGGGGCGATGTATCAGTTCTTTGTGAATATGGTGCAAGCTGGAGTGGCAGTAGGTGTAGTTGGAGGAAACGATGCAGAGGGAGGAGCTCAAGAGGTTCCTGCAGTTAACTAGTATACCAATTTGAGTAGAGATTACATTAGGCTCGGAGGAAAGCCGTTCATTGGTACCGAGGATGTGATTAAAGTAGAGAACTAGCTGTTGTACTGTGAAAGGATTTTCGATGGTTTAGGGCTGAACGATGCGCAGAAAAGGACGTTGGCCTCAAGGCAACTGCAGGGAGCTGTGTTATTTTGGTGGAACACTGTCACTACCGGTGTGGATGAAGAGACCATTACTTGGGAGGAATTCAAAAGAAGGTTTTCAGAGAGATTTATGCTGTTATGGCGCAAGCTGAATTGGTAAGGAGGTTTGTAGAATTGGAGCAAGGAGATATGAGTGTGTTGGAGTATATTAGGAAGTTCGAGGAACTAGCCCGATATGGGTATGCATTGGTTGATACTGTTGTCAGTAGAAATGAGAAGTACATCGGTGGGTTAAGGCCAGAACTGATAAGTGCAACTTTGCTGCACTTAAGGGACCCTAGCGATGTTGTTGTTAAGATGGCATTGAGGCAAGAAGAAGCATTGGCTTGCCTAAGAAAAAAGTGAAAGAGGCTCAGGCTAGATAGGCTTAGAAAAGGAAAATTTTCCAGCAAAAGATTGCTTATAAAGAAGGAGCACAGAAGAAGAGTAAATCTGAGGTGGTTTGTTACAACTGCAATAAGAAAGGACATTATGCTAGTGAGTGTCGAGCCAGTAAGGGGAAAGGAAAAGGAGCTGGTGAGAAGAAGAATGTCAAATGCTTCAATTGCGATCGGGTGGGTTGCTTCAAGAACAAGTGCCCAAAGCCACCAAAGGAAGGGAAAGGGCGAGTTTATGCTTTGGAGCCCACAACCGTAAAATCAATTGCTCAGGATAAGGGAAAAGCTATTTTAGGAGGCTTACTGCAGATCCACGGTATGTCTGTTAATGTCCTATTTGATACTGGGGCATCCCATTCTTTTATTTCTACATGTCTGGTAGATAGACTTAACCTAGAACCCTCATACTTAGTTACTTCCTTAAGGAGTGCTAATCCGATAGGAGGTTATGCAACACTTAGGATGAGGTGTGACCATCTAGAATTTGATTTTCTAGGCCATACCTTTGATTGTTGTTTGCATGTATTTGATTTTTTGGGGTTTCGGATTATCCTAGGGATGGATTGGTTGAGTAGATATGACGCTAGGATATTTTGCCAAGATAGGAAAATATCACTTAGTCATCCAGATTGTAGTGATCGGATAATTTATGCCGTAGAGGACCATAGTTGTAAGGTAAATGCACTATTGGGTGTCATGGAGTTGGAAGATGAGTTACATCGGGTTTTTGTAGTTAGAGAATTTGACGATGTGTTTGAACCAGTCATTGGACTGCCACTGAAACGAGCTATTGATTTAGTGCCTGGAGCTGAACCGGTGAGTAGACCACCAAGTAGACTGACACCTACATAGATGAAAGAGTTGAAGGTGCAGTTAGTAGATCTGGAAGGCAAAATTTATTAGGCCGAGTAGTTCGCCATGGGGAGCTGCTGCTGTGTTTTCTAAGAAGCTGGACGGATCGTTAAGGCTATGTATCGGTTATCGTAAGTTGAATGAGAGGACGATAAAGAACCGATATCCATTGCCAAGAATTGATGATTTGTTCGATCAGTTGAGTGGAGCGAAGGTATTCTCTCAGTTAGATTTGGCGATGGGATTTTATCAGCTTAGAGTAGCAGAGGATAGCATTCCTTTGACGGCGTTTAGATTGAGATATGGATCGTACGAATGGTTAGTTATGCTATTTTGACTAACTAATGCGCCAGCTTTCTTTGTAGATCTGATGAATAGGATTTTTCGAGAGCATTTGGATAGGTTTGTTTTGGTTTTCATTGATGACATTTTGATATACTCTAAGGACATGAAGTTCATCTCAGAGTCGTGCTTGAGATGTTGAGGGAGCATCGGTTGAAGGCTAAGTTTACAAAGTGTCATTTTTGGAGAAAGGAAGTGAAGTTCCTTGGTCATGTCGTCTCTAAGAAAGGGTTGTCTGTAGACCCGACTAAGATTGAAGCGGTGAATAATTGGAAGAGTCACGAGACGGTGATCGAGATAAAGAGTTTCCCTGGATTGGTGGGGTATTATCGGAGGTTTATAAAAAAATTTCACGAATAGTAGCACCGATGACTAAGCTTACACGAAAGGATGTGAAGTTCGTATGGACCGATAAGTGTGAAGAAGCTTTCCAGAGCTTGAAACACTTATTGACCCATGCACCGGTGTTAGTGGTTCCGGAGGGGAATCAATATTTAGTTGTTTATACAGATGCATGTGGAATTGGATTAGGAGCCGTGTTGATGCAAAGAGAAAAAGTAATTGCTTACGCTTCTAGACAACACAGACCACATGAGGTTATGTATCCAACGCATGACTTGGAGTTAGCTGCCATTATATTTGATTTAAAGGTGTGGAGGCATTATCTTTTGGGAGAACGATTTGAGCTATATACTGATCATAAGTCGTTGAAGTATTTGTTCTCTCAGAAGGAGCTGAACATGAGACAGCAAAGATGGTTGGAGTTTATTGCTGCCTATGATTTTGGAATTGTGTATACACCCGGAAAAGGAAGCAAGGTAGCGGATGCACTCAGTCGGAAACATCAGAATGCAGTATTGGCTATGGTTACCGAGTGGAAAGATTTGGAGGTATTATCGGATTGTAGTGTGCAGTTTAGGTCCGAGGTAGGATCGAGTGTAGGAAATACTGTATTGTCTTGTTTAGAAGTCTGACCGGTAATGATTGAGAAGATAGCTTCTAAGCAAGAAGAGGATCCAGTATTGGCTGAAAGGATCAGAAGGTTGAAGGAAGGAACGGAGGGCGAGGACCTAAAAGATTTCAATCTTAATCAAAATGGGTGGTTGAGAAAGAAAGGAAATTTGTGTGTTTCGAATGTAGAGAACATGAGGAAAGAGGTTTTGGATGAGTGCCATCGTTCGAAGTTCACTATCCACCTGGGAGGAACGAAAATGTATCAGGACATGAAGTGAAATTTCTTCTCGGAAGGTATGAAGCGGGATATAGGATTGTGTGTTAAGCAGTGCTTGAATTGCCAACAGGCAAAGACTGAACACCAGAAGCCAAGTGGATTGCTTCAACCGTTAGAGATTCTGTTATGGAAGTGGGATTCAATCTCCATGGATTTTATTGATGGGCTGCCGAGATCTAGAAGAGGAAATGAAAGCGTATGGGTTATAGTGGATAGACTGACTAAGAGTGCCCATTTTATTCCGGTAAAGTCAACTAGAACGACACCTGACTTGGCGAAGTTATTCGTGAAGAATGTAGTTAGACTGCACGGGATTCCTAGTAGTATTGTCAGTGATAGAGATTCTTTATTTACCAGTGAGTTATGGAAAAGTCTACAGGATACATTAGGAACCAAGCTCAACATGAGTACCGCTTACCATCCACAGACCGATGGGCAAACAGAAAGGGTTAACAAAATCTTGGAAGATTTGTTAAGAGCTTGTATATTAGATTTTGGGGGATCATGGGAGGACCATCTTCATCTAGTCGAGTTCTCGTATAACAATAGTTGACTAGTATTTGGATGGCACCGTTTGATGCATTGTATGATAGACCTTGCAAATCTCCCGTATGTTGGTTGGAGATCGAAGATAGATTAGTTCTTGGTCTGGATTTAGTAAAGGAAGCTGCGGAGAAGATTGAGTTGATTCGAGCTAGGATGAAGGAGGCTCAATCTAGGCAGAAAAGTTATGTAGATAAAAGAAGGAAGAAATTAGAATTTTCCATTGGGGATTATGTGTTTGTTAAGGTTTCACCGGTGAAAGGTGTAATCAGATTTGGGAAGTCAGGAAAGTTAGCACCTAGGTTCATTGGCCCATTTTTTATTATTGAGAGGATTGGGAAACTCGCTTATAAAATAGAGTTACCGGGTAGTTTGGCTAGAGTCCATAATGTTTTCCATATTTCTCATCTTAGAAAATGTGTTAGAGACCCGGAGACTACTATAGCACCTACAATATTAGAGGATTTAGTAGTAGAACCAAATTTGACTATAGTTAGGAAGCCGATTCAGATTGTAGCCAGAGATGAGAAGAAATTGAGGAACAAGATAGTCAAGTTAGTAAAGGTTCGGTGGAGCAATGAAACTAGAGACTGTACTGGGAAGTGGAGAGCAGGATTAGAGACTCTTACCCAGATTTGTTTGATGGTATGATTTACCTTTGATTGTATGGTTGTGTACCTTATCGTAATTTCGAGGACGAAATTCTGTAAGGTGGGGAGTCTGTAACACTCCATATATTTTATAACCTTATTTAAGACATTTAATTTGTTAAATTAAATTAAATGATGTAAAGAGTAATATATGGAGATTTAATTAGTTAGAGGTAGCCGTGCCAGAATGAAGGGGTAGTTAAAATGAAATAACACTAGGTAATGTTTAGGAAATGAGAAGGGTATTTTAGGAAATGGCAACACCTTATACCCTAAACCCTTATGAGATTCACGCTCACTATTTTCATTTCATAAAAATGAAAACTTGCTAAGGCCGGCCACTATTTCCAATCTCAAGAAGAAGAAAGATAAGAATCAAGAGGAAAGAAGAAATCAACTAATTCAACACTCTAAAATCTCATCTATAATCTCTAAAAGCCAAGGTGAATAATTACTACATCCCTAATATTTCTAGTTTTTGGTTTTTGTTTAGATCCGAAATGATTTTGCTATAATATTGCCATGTTTGATGTTTTAAGATATATATGTTTGTTGTTGATGGAATTATAAATGTTTATTCGTGTTTTATGATAATGTTTAGCATGAAAACCCTATTTAATGACATCCGAATACTTTGAAAATTTAAATATTGGCCGGGAATAATATTTTAGAGATGGGTTTTGATTTTCATAATTTTACGATTTAATATGGATTTAATATGAGTTTTTGAATGAAGGAAATTTTTATTGGGTCTTAAATTATTTTCAGCTGAAATAATTATTATTTGGGTTTGAGATTTTAATATTTTAGGCAATATATTAAAATATATTTTCTGGAATTTTTCCAGAATTTTCCTAAGTCATTTGAGGGATATATAATATTATTTAAGGTATGAGACTTAAATGTTTTATATATTTATAAAGGAGAAGGGGCATTTTGCAAAATAAAATGTTTTATAAATCCTAGTAATTATGGCAACAAAATTTTGAAAAGTATTTTATTGACTAATGAGAATTTGACAAACAAAGGCAGGTTAGTTGGAAAGTTTCCTTTTTAAGTTTAAAGACAAAATTCACTCTATTTCCATGTTTCAATCCATATGGCTAAACACCTTCTGCACCAGACCTTTCGTCCCAGTCGAAGGGTTAGCTTTCGATAAAGTCAAAGTTCAATGCAGAAGGTATCAAGAAATTGGTACGTAATGAATTGAATATAAACCAAAAGGTTTAAGCCGAAAGGTTGATGGCCGAAAGGGTTGGAATATAATTATTTTATAAGTGAAAAGCTTTCGCCTGCTTTGCTTTCGAACTTGAGCTTTCGGCTTGGTCACTTCCGACCAGGTCAGGTTATTTAAAGAAGGACTTTAAAACCCCCCCGATGTGACGAAAGGTTGTAGCTGCTACCTTCATTACTTTTTTTTGAAACCTTCCAGCGTCGCCGAAGGGTTTCCACTATTTTATAAAGGTTTTACTTTGAACCTTCCGACCCAATCGAAAGGTTCGCTTGTTTTTAAATTTAGTCGTTTCTCCAAGGCTTTCGGAGGGAAGCTTTCGACTTAGGTGGTTACCCTTGTTTTGTGAAATATAACCAAAGGCTTCTGAAAGGTTGTTTGGATATCCTCGAAAGGTTATATGAATATTTTTGAAAGGTTGCTTTAATAAAGACGTAAGGTTTTAAAAGATAGGTTTCCAGATTGTTTTAAAGTTGAACCCAATCTACCTTCGAAAGGTTATGTTTTAAAGAGCTTAAGCATTTGAAGCGTTTATTCCTGGATCTGTTTCAAAAGATTTATTAAAGGTTTTCGAAAGATTTTGAAGGAAATGTTTTCCAAAGGTTTTTCTAAGGAAATGACTTAAAGTGATTTTAAAGAAGAATGTCTAAAGCTTATAACTCTCAAAAGGTTTGTTTTGAATGAATTCGAAAGGTTTTAGAGATGATTTTCAAAAGGTTTAAACATTGAAATTGAATGAGATAATTTCAAAGTATGTAAAGAGGTTCTTTCAAATGGTAAAGTGTTTTCATCAACCAAGTTTTAAATAAAGAATATATATCTAACATGGTAATATGATTTGAGTAGAGTATAGAGACTTATTTCTTGTCCTTTTTCGAAGTTTGCTTTAAATGTTTAAATCATTTTGAAATTGTTTCAAGGAAAATTATAGGAGGGGATCTTTAAGCATGAATGACTCAGATACTAGAAAACCAGATGGGACTAGTATGGGGCCGCGCCCTATACATTAGTTTGTAGCCCCATCTAATTGTTGTCCAAAGTTCCAGTGTGTAGGGCTTGGTCACAGGTAGACTAAAATTATGATTACACACCGAAATGAACATATTTTGTATACGGATAGGTTATTGGTAAGCCCAGAAAACCACTAGGCTCGGGAGAACCTAAGAGATGATTAAGTTAGGGATAGACCATCCAGAAGGAAGAGTTTAATAGATAGTTTAGGACAGACCGTCCTGATGGGAGATGTTAAATAGATAAATAAGGATAGACAATCCTAAATATAAAAATCTAACAGATGTTAGGTAAATTTTGGTTATGATTATGATTATGTTATCTGGTAAGCCCGAGTCAGCCAAAGGTTAAACGTTATTTGTATTTGAGCATATAGTTCACTATTACCTGATATTTATGTTTGTTTACATATGTATGTTTTGTGAGATTAACCATTGTGAATGCAGGTGCATAGTATATGGTTATATGAAAAGATTTGCAAAGATATATTTTAACAGATGTTAGTAAGGGGAAACCCGTTCCGCTATGCGGCGTGGTCTCACTTAACATAATTAAACCAGGATGTTAGTATTATTCATACCAGGCTTGATGTCTGACTCGAAGTTTATGTTTTCCCCTTAAACTCTCGGGTACTCAAAACTAATTTGAGTAGATTGAGAGTTAAGGATCTTTTCAGGTTTTTAGGTTTTTTGACGAATAAGCTACCGAAGGATGCAGGAGGCAACGGATAGCTATTTTGGAATTGCTGCTTTTTATTTATGTTTGAAGAATTTCCACTGTGTTATGATGTATTAGGTCTTGTATGACCATTTGACTCTGATCAACCGAGGGGGTATCTTCGTATACCGCTCTCGATGTAATTTGTAATATCTATTTTTATTCAGTGCCTGGGAAAACATTTGGGTTATGTTACATGAATATGGAACATGTATTATTTGGAAATGTAATGAAGTAAATCTGTGTTTTTTTAAATCTGTGTTTTGTTTCATATTCAAGTGCTTATGATATTATTGATACCATTAACATAGCCGTATTTAGTCGCCGGAAGTTAATACTATAGATGACTGCAGCATTTGTAGCGCTTAGTTTTGGGCCTCTAGATAGGGGATGTTACACTACTCCTGCTTCAATCCTGGCAATGATCACAGCTAATCTAGCATTGCACCTTTGATTAGTACTAATCCGCTAAATTAGAGTAGGTCGGGTAGTGAAGCTCACCAATATCTCTGGCTCTAGCTCGCATCTCGGTCGGAAATCATAACCAGCAACATACTCTAATTACATCCACTCTTGGAACATAGCTCCCAAGCTGGCATGTCTTCTACTTAAGGCATCAACAACTTGCATTACCTTTTCCAGATGTATATGCAATATCTAAGTCATAGGAAGCTAGGAACTCTAGCCCTCGCTGCTGACGAAGGCTGAAATCCTTCTGCGAAAAGAGGTACTTCAATGATTTATGGTCGGTGAATAGGTCAAATCTCTCTCTTAAAAGAGAGTGCCTCCAAATCCTTAGCGCAAACACAATCATTGCTAATTTGAAATCATGGGTTGTGTATTTCTTCTCATTTGGCTTTAGTTGTCGACTAGCATAAATAACAACTTTGCCTCCTTGCATCGATATCGCACCCAATCCTATACCATAAGCATCAATGTATACCACCATCTCTTTGTTTCCGCTCAAAATGGTCAATATTGGTGCACTCGTCATCTTTTCTTTTAGACTCACGAATGCCTGCTCGCATCCCAAGTAAAAGTCTTATTCTTTTTTGTCAAATGAGTCAACGTTGCGGCTACGTTGGAGAAGTGCTAGATGAATTGTCTATAATATCTAGCTAACCCTATGAAACTTCTCACATCTATAGATTTTTTTGGGTCTAGTCCAATCTAGGCCTACTGTGAATTTTGCTGGTAACTGCAATGCCTTACTTAGATACTACGTGACCTAAGAATCTCACTTCCCTCCTCCAACAGTGACCCTTCAAAAACTTTGCTTTCAGTCGGTGCTCTCTCAACATCTCAAGCATTATCCTCAAATGCGTCTTATGTTCCTCCTCTATTCGTGAGTAGACAAGAATATCATTGATGAACACAAGCACGGATTTGTTTAGATAAGACTTGAAACACGGTTCATGAGGTCAACAAAGTATGTCGGTGCATTGGTTAGGCCGAATGACATAACCAACCACTCATAAAAACAATATGGTGTACGAAACGCTGTAATCGGTACACTCTCCATTGCTACTGTTAGTTATGAAATCAAGTCACAAGATCCAACTGATTTAACTCTCTAGCACCATGAAGTCGATCGAATAAGTCATCAATACATGGAAGTGGACACTTGTTCTTCTTTATCGCTTTATCCAGCTCACGTTAGTCCACACATAATCTAAGGGAACCATCTGACTTCGTGGCGAATACTACGGGTGCTCCCCACTCAAATATACTCCTGCAAATTAACCATCGTCGCCATAGGCCATTCACTTGCACCTCGAGCTCTCTCTGCTCTCTAGGTGCAATCATCCTTAACGTCATTACCATCGGTCTGGCATCTTAAACTAAATCAATATAGAACTCGATCTCTCTATATGATGGAAGTTCGATCACCTCTCAAATATGTCCAAACACTCCCTAGCAATAGGCGCTGATGACAACTCGTTATGTGGGACATCGAGCGAATAATAGAAACTGACCATCACGTCATCATCCGAAAGGCACCCTAACACCATCGTCTGCCCATCATCTACACTTATCGTCACTAAGGACTTCTCACAATCCACCATTACTCCACATCTAAAAAGCTGGTTCATACCCAGAATAGTACCAAACCTAACGAAACCCAAAATAAAGCAATCACAATCAAAATAGCATCCATGACTCGATAAGATCGAACAACGAAAAACCATATATAGGCTAGTGGAGCCTCTAATAGGGTTCATCATAATCAAAGGTCGGTCAACAATTTCGGATCTCAATACTAATCTATCTACTAAGTCATTAGTTATGAAGGAACGTGAAGTCCTGGTATTAAATAAAACTCGTATTGGAACATCATAAATGAGCATACCTTGAAAAACGATGCTTTCCCCCTTCTCTTTCATCGATAAATGAACGACATTGATAACATATGCTTTCGCCGTTTACTTTGCTTCAATGGCTCTGGACAATCCTTTTGGATGTGCCCAAGCTTTTTGTAGTTATAACATTTCTTTCCCTCAACCAAGCAGTCTTTATTATAGTGGCCTTTGTCACCACCGTTGTAACAAATGAGTGCGGTCTTACCTTCTTCTGGCCACCTTTGTTATGAAACTGCTTCTTCTTATTGTTCCACTTCTTCTTGCCTTTCCCTCTCACTTGTGGCTTTGACTCATCCTTAAATACAATAGCCCTCGCTTCGGATAATGACTCTCATGTCTCAAGGCCTTTTCGACTAACATCTCAAAAGCTCGTCAATGTGACCTACAAGCTTCTCCATTAAGTAATCATCAAAGCCAATGATGAACTTCTCATTCGCCTTTCATGGAGTGTTTATGAAGGATATCCCATACTTCGACAGAGCATCGAACTCAGCAACATGCTCGTAGATAGTCATATCTCCTTACTTCAAATACATAAACTTATGAAATAAGACCAATTATTAAGCTGCTGGTATAAACTTCTCTTCGAATATGGCTTTGAACTAGTCTTATGTGAATTGGTCCTCAGGAGTAGCGACCTTCACAGCATTACACCAGTTCATGGCTTGCCCCTAAAGCTGTCAGGAAGCCAATCGCCTCTCCATAGTGTGACGACCCGCTTCCCGCACGATACGAGCTGACAATAAACCACACTTGTCCAACTCAAACAAAATGAAAAGGCGAATAGTTATGGGAAAGAAAGAAGAAAGAAAAAGAGGAGAGAAGAAGATGAGAGAAAGAAAAACCAAAACAACAAAGAATCTCACAATGCAGCGGAACAACATATAATATAGTATCAATGATCTTGACAAAAGAGAAACTATAATTGAACATACATCCATCAAAGTGCAACAACAAATCACTAATCATCAACCTGGACAGTTATAACAACCTATCTTCACAAATGCTGATAATTTAACAACAATGTAGCGGAAAATAAACATATACGTGAATATGTCCTGAAGATCTCTAGCTCGTCTACTGAAATTCCAAAGCACCCAATCTAAATTTGTAAATATGCTCGGTCTGACTCGAGTATTGAAAGGGAAGAATGACCGAATCAGTCTGGTAAACCAGCGTGAGAAGACACATCTCAAATTTATTTTAAAGTTATCAAAACTTTTCATTATCAAAACAAAGGTATCTCGTAAGACCACGCCGCATATAAATACATACGGGTTTTTACCTTACGATGACCAAAACATTTCATATAAAATCATCTGATATTATAATAGTGTCTAGTATAAATAATATTTAATCATAGCTGAAATTGTTACCATTATTAAATTCCATAATATGTTAGGTTCTACAAAAAAAATGGCAGGCACGCATTGGAGAATGGATTCCATATAAATGACAAGGTAAGGGACTACCTTCCAAGAGTACACCTTTAGAAAAATGTACCTAGGGTCCAGAAACTGAAATTGTAAACCAACACAGAACCGGCCTACCCCTTCGTTGGATAGTACCGAATACGACATTACGCCGGTTGTTCCCGACCTATTCATGGCCACAACATACACAACATATTCGACATATAGAGAGTAATCTAGAAAGGTGATGATCATATCCTAACAGGAGAAACCCACATAGCCCTGCCGCTTCTACCCTATTTCTGTCATTTTCAGGTGAAGATGCTCGAGGTAACGATTACCTTTCACATAGCACATTTTACATTAAATGCCACATTGCCATTCCACAATCACACAACTGATTTCTACAAACGTATAACTCATGAGCTCGTATGTCTCTAGAAAGGGTTTTAAGCTAAGAGAAGTTGCCTTCTCCGCCACCAAAAAGATAATACATTAATAGAGATTAATTAATGTGATTAGAAATGCAATGTCAGACATTCGTCCATACAAGTTGTCTAGGACAGGACAAACCGAAGGAACTCTCCTACCACATCCTCTCAGGAGTAAACCCTAGGATTAGTAGCAAAAAATCTTTGCATTGAAGATTTTCATA
This sequence comes from Allium fistulosum, assembly GCA_030737815.1. Lineage (NCBI taxonomy): Eukaryota > Viridiplantae > Streptophyta > Magnoliopsida > Asparagales > Amaryllidaceae > Allium > Allium fistulosum. The sequence goes on from CM060903.1 coordinate 78,265,519, forward strand.
ACAAAGTAATACTGCCACCATATATAATATGCATTGCGGTTCTAGTGGCAAGTAGCCCTGCATCATGATGATCTCCATCTTCAAAAATCATCATCATAAACCTGCACTTTCGAATGCATACATTGGTCCGTAGTAGTTCTCGGATAAATCTGACCTCGGTCTCTACGGACCAACAATCGATAAAGAGGCCCTCAAGCTCATACGGAAACCAAGTCTCCTAGACTTATCACGTTTCCAACTCTCAACTTGCTATCCTTCGGCCAAGAAGAAAGCCCGGTAGATTGGAGTACCATAGACACTCCACATTACTCGAATCAACATTGTTAATCCAAACGATAATCAAGCCTACTCAGTCAGCTTCATGTTAAGTGCACGACTAATCAGTTCCCACATCAAGTCAAGGAACCAAAAATGGCCGAATTTGATAGTCAGTTATTTGACTACGAAAGCAACAAATAAAATCTAGCAACTAAGCAGTCAATAGACCCATTTAATTAATCTTATTTATTAAATCAATTTCCAAATATTTATTTTAAATTATCTTTGTAAAAATATATTCTCAAAACCATTCCAAATCTTTCAATAATGGAAAACATTTCCATATACTTATATCAACAGTATAAGCATATTTAATAACACTGCCATTTTGGAGACACACTAAATAGATTTCTATAACCGTACAACTCCAAAGTTCATACACCTCTAGACGGGTGTTAAGTATAAGAAGCAAGGCTTCCTATACCACCAAGCCTTTAGTATGATCATAAGAACCAATTCGTGTATTTCACAATGGAAGGTCAAAACACAATTTATTGGGTCAAAACGAATGTTGCGTAAAACATCGTTACGACAACCCATAAACACTAATATAAAGATTTGATTAATTATATATATATAAATCTCATATACTACATAAAACGTTTACTTTTGGAAATCATTTACTATAACAACAATGTTATAGTCCATGCCTTCCTCACCTTTCTCGAAAACATCTATCACAACGATAAATGTTGAAATCTGCATTTTCGATACTTATCACATTTTAAATCATTTAACTCCATTTGAAAATATCACTTTCAAACATTCCTTTAAAAGATTATATTTACTTTTAAAACGTGAATGTATTTCCTTTATAGAAATCCATATTTAACTTATCCAATAAATTCTTTACATATTTATAAAACTATATTTATAAATTTCATTTCTATTTTATAATACTTCTATTTTATAAAATCTCTTTGTTTATAAAATCCTATTTATAAATCTTCCTTTATAAATCTCATTTATAATCAAAATCCACTTATAAATCTATTCTTTCTAAATCTTTTTTATAATCAAAATCCATTTATAAACTCATTCACAGAATATCGATTACAATCCATTTTTAACATTTATAAAACACCGTTTATAAATCCAGTCAATATTTATAAAATATTACTTTTATAAATCTCTTATATAAGCTATTTCAGAAACATTTACTTCAAACTATTTTTATCTTCTTAAAAATCGTATTTATTTATAATAAAAGGATGGACTTATTTATAAGATTTAAAACCTTTATAATAAGTTTCAAAAATTTCTTATTTTACTTATTTCACAAAACAGTTAAATCAATATTCCTGAAATTATATGTTTATTTCATTTCAATAAAATCCTTCTTTTAATAATTCAAGAATTATTAAAAACATACAAAATTCCAAAATAACTTTAAAAATCATTTCCAATTCAAAATCATTATTTTAGTATTTCAAAATACCAAAAATAAGGCCCAGTACTACTATAGAACTAAATAAGTCAAATCATATAACAATCAATAATATGGCATCCAATACATCATATATCACAATATATATGAAAAGTAAGATTAACAGTGGCGAGGAAGGAAGTCATCAAACATAAAGGGAGAGCACATGATCTGGTTGATGATAAATGGTTTGTGGGTCAATATATAGATGCTGATAAGAGCAAAATCAAAATATAAAAGATAACTTCGTTCGCGATCGAGAAACCCTATCGATTCTACGGAAATCGTATCATGTCTATAAGAGAATCAAATTGACAAAAAAATCATGTTGGATCCCTCCAACTTGTCCCCTTGCATTACATACAATATATAATCATAAAATATAAATCAACCGCTTTGAGGCGAGATCATATACAATGGGATGTCTGCTCATACACGGGAACATATAATGTCTCATCCGCTCCAAGGGCGAGAATATATCCAAACCAACTAAAAATATAGTAAATCATCCAAATAAGCAACAAACAACATAAATAATGTGATGTCCCACCCCAAGACCTACATTAACAAAGAGTATTACTAGGTAATACTATCTACTAATGCGGAGAATAGGGTAGGTTAGGAGCGACCATCTATAGCTTTGTCTTAAACATCTATTGAATACGTCGATAAATGCTCCAAATTTTTTTCCTAAGTCAAGTAGATCGACATATCCAATAAACGCTTAATACAAAACTATAGGTGGCTACGGATCTATCAGAATAAAACACAACAACTAAATGCATATCACATCACAGAATAGCAAACAACAAATATATACATACATATATATATATATACATCCCAGTGTAATACAAAATGATATACATAAGTGGTATGACGACCACACAATATACAACGAGTCAAAAATATACATATCAGAGTCTACACAAAAAGATACATCAAAAGGGCGATAACAAAATATCCAAGCAGAAGTAGAAAGGCTAAGTCCAACGGGTACCTAACCTGAAACACCTCGGTCTGACCCAAGTATAAAATACACGGGTCAGTCTAGCTAAAACAATCAGTTAATATGGATAAACGATAATATGAGTATAAGGATAAGGGTGATATTCTTCTCAAACGAGAAGAAACTATTCTAAGTATAAGTATGGTTACTACAAATGATATAGTATCACTAGCATGAGTATATAATCTCAAAGCGATAAATCAATATCCACAAAACGCTAAATATTGCAAGCCTCGTATCATCGGCATATCACAAATCATCAAAAAAGGTTTAGGGAAAATCATAACTCCTAAAAACGAGAAATCCCAAACCCGCCATATCGGCAAACTCAAAAGCATTTCCAAAGAAATCACCATCTCAAAATACGCCATAAAGGCAATACATATATCTCAAAATAGGAGAATATAAATCCTAAATAAATGCCAAAAGGCAAATCTCAAATAACGCCATTGTAGGCAACTCAAATCTCAAAGATAGAACTCAAAAGAGATCAAATTCCCATAAGGTAATCGCCACGAATATATATCAAACGGATCGAATGGCCAACCATGAAAAAGGCGATACACATGGGAAATTACAATAATCAATGAAATCATCTCAAAAATTTGCACGTGCCTATGGCCGAAGCCTACCAAGTACTGATCTCTCAAATAAGGCGTCATGCCTGAAGGCAAATACGTCACATTGACAAATACGCTGCAACGGAAAATACGCCGCAATGGCAAATGTCTCAATGACAAATACACCGTAATGGAAAATACGCCGCAATGGAAAACACCGCAATGGCAATAGCCCGAAGGTCCAGTACCGGCAATATACTGCAACGGCAAACGTGTCACAAACTCTCAGATAGGAACCCGAAAAGTGTTAATGTGCATCCCATACACACGTTCGCACTAAACGGTTTACTAACCGCTAGTAAATGTCACACTCAAAAGCAGTAAAATATTTACCTCATATCATCGGTAAACACGACCCAAAGGTCAAAACGATCAAACAAACAAGTCAGGAATTAACCGATAAGATAAACGCACGTGTCCCATACCACGTGTTTTACCAAATAGTTTAATTCTCCTTTTCATTCGCTCGAATAGTGCAAAAATGTGTATTTTATATGTAAAATAATTTATTTGAGAAAACAAGCTTTTAAAACCATTTTCTGAAATCAATTTTGAAAACAATATTTGAAAATTCCCTTATTATAGAGAATAAATATATTTTATAGCTTAAAATAATTTAAAAATATTATATAATAATTAATTTAATTGCCAATTTATTTTAAAAATTATTTCAAAATTGTTTGGAAAAATCCGTGCTCGAAATCAAATAAAAATCATCGAAAAACAACAAAATCGACATTCGAAAACATCTCAAAAATCGATTCGTTTTGAATCACAAATTCAAAATTCTGGCTCACCTATTGATAGGCTTCATGGCCTTCAAAACAATTCAAAAATATCACAAAAACAAGACGCAGATGTCGGAAAACGGATTAGAAAACAAGATAGAACACAAAAATGCACATGCCAAAAACAATACCCAGGTCTGAAATCTTCTCCGGGTTCAATTTTCGGACATAATTTGAAAGGCTTAATAATCTCGGAATGCTCTAAATTTTGATACACGGAAAGTAGAATAATTTATATATGAACTGGAAAAAGATTCACTGAATTCCGATATGAAATGATAAAGATGTGAAATCTCAAACATGGACTCAGGCCATGTTGAATTCTGCCCAGGTCTAAAACTCTCTCGGGTTCAACTTACAAACATTGAACAGGTGGCCAAACGACCTCTGATTAAACTAAAAATTGGTGTGCACATAGTAGAAAACTTCAGCTTTAATAAAAAAGGAATCAATGAATTCTAACGGGAAATGAAAAAGTTACGCTAGCATTATCCGAGCAGCAACAAAAAGTTTCATAGAAAACTAAAACATCAACAAAAAATGCAATTTATCAATGATTTTTGGCAATTTGAAGGTTTTACTTCAGCTAGCATTATCTGAGCAGCAACTCACCTTGCTTTTGAAGTGCAAAAATCTGATTTAGAGCTGAAAGGAATGAACTTTGAGCTAATTTGGCCTTGTAGAACCTGTAGAAAGAAAGAACAGCAACATACAAAGAAGAAATTCACTGTTAACAGGCAATCACTTCTAAAATTCAGATTTTGATGAAATAATAGTGTTTTGGAATGGATAACCTTTGAATTTTACTCTAGATTTGATAAAAATACAACTTTTTGAAGAAAGTTTTGAGATTGAAAGCTTCGAATTTGAAAAATGGTGAGGTTTTGTTTACTGTTTCTATTTTTCTTTCTGGAGAAGGAGAAAATGAAGTACGTACAGACAATTGCTTTTCTCCTTTCTCATTTTCTGGTTTTAGTTGGCTAATGTGCTTTGGACCCAAATTAGAGAAAAAATCAATTAGGCCAAAGTTAATTTATTTAACACTAAACCAAATATACACATGAATACCTTATGTAAAAAAAATGAAAACAACACATTATCTTCAAATTTTAACACAAACAATTTATGTAAACATACATACATGTTAAATAAATTATTTTACATCATATAAAAAGATAATTTTAGTTTTAAAAACATTTTTATTATTAAAAACCCTTATTTTTACATAAATACACAATTTTACAGAAATAAATACATAAATCCACATTTTTAACTTCAAAAATTTTACAAAAATTATTTTCTTGCATAGAAAATTATGAAAAACCATTTCAAACTCAATTTTATAACCAAAACACATTTTTAAAACAAATTTCACCTTTTTATTTAAATAAACAACATTTAAAAATCAAATAATTCTTTCAAAAATTATTAAAAGAAGTAATTGGCAATAATTAATAAAATTATTGCATTAACACTAAATAAAAATCATTTTCCATTCATTATTAACTCAAACAAACAAAATAAAGTTTCCTGTAACGACCCGTAAATTTTAACCGTTTTAATAACGCAATTAGTTAAAATTTTGTGAAATTTTAAACGATAAAATTTTGAAATAAAAATTTTATATTTGGAATACGTCTAGTTAAACATAGCAACTGGTAAATTTTCGTCCGAAAATACGAAAGTTTATTTCGCGCGTAAATTCACTTCAATTTAATCAGTTAAAAAGCAGTGAAAATAAAATGTTTTCAAAACCAAAATATTTTTACATAGAAAAATTCTAAACCATCTTCTGAGCAGGATGTCAGTTCGTCATTTTTCCAAATTCGGACCTATTGCTCCGTCGTTCTTATTTTCTGCAAAATAGCAGTATTCTGGTACCGATATCGATTTTTATAGGATGATCGTACCACTGATTTCTATATACCGTTTTGATCGTCTCGTCGTGCTGATCTCTACGGTATATCCGATTGTCAAATTCGGAGTTCCGTTGTACGTTGCACTTTGTGTAACGCCTATCACATCGGTAACCGTATTGAGTTTTGTTTGGTCCACTTTGTCCGTTCATTTCACTGTTTAAACCAATGACCTTTGCTTTTCCCTATATTTCATTTATTAATTTGTGAATTCGAAATGTTACGTTTCCTTTTACTTTTCGGTTCAAAATCTTCAAATGACAGCTCAATCAACACCCTAAAGAGAAATCCAGTCTGTTCATCTTCATTTCCCATCTGTTCTTCTTTCCCTTTCACTGCTCAATTCTTTATCCTCGCAAGAAAATCTCGGATCCACTTAAAATAAAAAAAAATAAAAACAAAAAACAAAACTACTGCTCTTCCCTCTCCCAATCGCCAGCCCACCCTCCTCCACCTCATTTCCTTCCTCTCGTATCCGCTTCCCATTCCGCGTTTCCCCCTCTGCCACGTCACCTTCCCACCCTCGCCGACCCGAGCCAGCCTCACGCCTGGGAAATTTCCGTCGCCAGCTGTGCCATCTCCGCTCGCATCTCCGACCCTCCGCACACGTCTAAATCTACTCGCCTAGCACCCCTCCACCTTAAACTCCACACTACCAGTAAACTCATTCTTGCAACTAGTGCCGATCTCGATGAAACCACCCTCCCAGTCGACCGTGCACAGCCCATGCATCCACCTTTGCTTTTGTCCTTGCTCTCTCCTGCATGTGCCAGTGGCTCTTCTTTTATATAAGAAGGTATATATATATGTGAACACTTTTACTTAGTCTTGTTTTATATGTTGATTTGCATAGAACATTATATAGGCTATTAAGAAATTGGTCATAAGTATATATTAATATGTATATAATATTTTTCATACAGTCTTGGTATGGATTAATATACAGTGATTGTCCATGTTAGTGTATGTAAGTTTGTCTGCATAATTTGTTCATATTCATAGTTTATAGAAGTAATATGTGGAAGTTATATAATTATATATATATATATATATATTATATTCTGTTGTTTGAATACTTTGGTAGATGTGCATATTTGTTTTTACTTTGACTGCATATAGTTCGAGTGCATTTTAAGATACAAATATGTTCTGTTGGTTTTTCACATATATTTATTACTATATAACCTGCATACGTTGTCTAGTTAATATAAGTTTTATTTTGCATGATTTGTTTTCCATGAACATATATTTGTACATATGTTGTGTAAAGATTTTTACAGTGTTAGTATTAGCTTTAGCATAACAGTACTATGAAATATGTGTAGATGTATAATGATTGGTGTTTTATTTTGATTTACATATCTCTTTGTTTTCTGATAGATTTTGCTGTTTGGTATTTCATGGGTTATATATTTCCAATGTTGGGTAAACTCATTTTCAAATTTTATACTGTGTTGGCTGAACTTATATATTAGCTTGAAAAATATATATAAAGGTGTATACATATGTGTCGTATATAAATTTTTCCATTACTTTATACTTTCTGTCTGCATGAGTATACAGTGATATATATTTCATTAAATATATTATAAAGTTGCTTCTGTGGGTTTCAAGATCACGTATATCTGGAATTAATTCGCATGTCAGAAATACATTGTCAAACTATGATATTTAGGCAAGGATATATTATCTATGTAAATATAGAAACATTACAATAAAGAAAGCTTATCTTTTATGTTTTGATTTAAGATATGATAGGAAATTATGTCATTTTAAAATATGTATTTAAATTTTTATATTTGCTCTAAGTAAATTTTTAATAATAATAGTACATAATTCGTTCAGTTCATAATAAGCTAATTTAATTTATTCCTGTCAATTTCATCTATCAGCTTTATCTATCGTAGCTGTTTCCTTCATCGAATCGTGCCCATCTAGCGTTGCTTTGAAATTCGTAGCTTGTTCTTTGTCAAATCCATCCAGCCTCGGAAGGTGAGCACTCACTCACGATTAACGTTCTTTTATTTATTAAATTTGATTTCAATTGAAACGACAATTGAAATATGCTGCTGTTAGATATTTACACTGTTATTACCTGTATCAGTTCACCTGTGACATCTGACACCATTATCTGTTGTATATATGAAATGATAATCCAGTTTGGTTGTTAATTGATTGATTGTTGATGTTTATATTGGACGTTAAATTGTTAATGTTAAAATGATAAATAGTGTGAAATTGAACTTGATATAGGATAATTAATTGTTAAATTTGATTAACTGACATTTGTATAATATGACCCCTTTAACTGTTGAATTTATTGACACGTAGGATCTGTTTAATTACATTTTGAACCACTGAATGTATGTTGTAAAATTGATGATGTATGAAATTGTAATAGATGACAAGTGAAGAACCGTAATGTAATAATCTTTAATCTACATGAAATGATAGTGTAGATTCTAGAAATAATTATATTAATTCGTACAAATAACAATGCGAATTAATACGGTTATTTCGGGATTATTTGAATTGATTATTGGATTGATATTGATTGTTGTTATTGCTTGTTTATTTACTTTGACACCATCCCAGTTATCACACTGCAAGTTCCCTTTGATATGTTTTGATTTTGAATTGAATTGGAATCGGGTTGAAATGATAAATACCCAAATTGAACTTTGACCTTGGATATAGAAAATTAAATAAAACCCGATTGGTCAATAATTTGATTTAAAAATAAAATGAAGATTTTATTGAATAAATATTATGGTTTTGAAACGAAGTTGGAAATTGAATCTTAATGAAATTTAAATGTGAATATTTAATATTCTGAAATGAAATATTAATAAGGTAATTGATGGAAGAATGTTGTTTAACTTGAGAAATTATTGAATTAAGTTTGAAATTATTAAACTTTGAAATGATTTAATAATTAAGTTTGAAATTGTAATTAAGTTTGGAATTGTTAAACTTTGAAATGATTAAAAAAAAAATCAAGTTTGAAATTATAATTAAGTTTGAAATTATAATTAAGTTTTGAATTATTTAATAATTAAATAAGATTGAATTATTTAATGATTAAATTTAATTGAAATTCTTTAATAAGAAAATTGAACTTTTGAATAAGTGAATTTTTACTTCGTAAATAAATGAAATTGAGTTCTTTATGAATTAAGTTTTGGAAAATTATTTAAGTAAGTAAATTGTTGAAATTGAATTTCTTTAACAAGAAATGAAAATGTGATAATTTTGGAATTAATGTAAGACTTGTAATTGAAAGAATTTGATTTGACGAATTTAATTTAATTCAAAATTGTAGATTTTGATTTTATGATGTTGAACTTAAGAATTGATTTAATGAATTGAAAATTTAATTGAAATTGTTTTGAATGATAAAGTAATTTAACGAATATTGAATAAAGCGATAAATGAGTTTAAATTGATTTGAAAGTTAAATTAAATTTATTTAAATGTTTTCGGAATGAAACTTATATACGAAATGCAACAAATATTTGGATTGTTTTAATTGAAACTTTGAAATTGAATATAGAAATGTTGAAATTAAAATTGGAAAGTTTTAAAACGTAAATTATTGGAAATTGGTTTTTGAAAGAAAAATAAATTGTTGGTTTACGAATTCAAATTGAAATTGAAATGGTTTTGAAATATATTAACGACCAATCGGTGTTATAATCACGAAAGGTTATTAAAGGAACCGGAGTCGGTTTGGGGCATACTCACTGTCTAAACCGGAAACCACTTTAATAACTATACGCGAAGTGATGATCCAGAATGAAGTGGTCGGATTGGCGAACGTTGATGATTGAAGAAAGTGAACGATAATGGATAGCCTTGACACTTGTGTCAAATTTGAAATGACTAAAACAGGAGCTGTGCCGGGCCAATGGAGGATTGATACCTCAAGTGGACACACTTCTTCGAACTACTTATACTTATTGTCGATTGGTGCACCCTTGATTTTGGGAGTGTTGTCTCACGGTGTTGCGGGCGCTGCGGCGTTGCGTTCTCACCAGCCCGGATCAGGCGAACGGTAGTATCACTATCTTGGGTATAGCCTCATGTGCCTTGTCATACTTGTATTCCATTTATGCGCGACCACTACGAATTTGTTTTGTACCTTGAGTATATGGATTGCCCTCTGGTGACTTCCGGTTTTGGGGAAACTACGGTCTTGTATATGCTTGTGGGAATAAAAATGTGTTAAGGGTGGAATGGGCCATGACTTAACGCTATTTTGATATCTTTATATTACTGATAGACATTATCTACTTAGCGTATATTACTACCTAGTAGATAGTTTAACGGATCCTTAAAGGATGGTTATTCCAAACATCCTTTGAGTTACTTGTATTTCAATTGCTATTTCACTTGAGTTGGATTTATTAATATGAGAATGTTAATCCTGACTCGAGTGTCTTGTGTTTTTGCTTTACGCTCGGGTCAGACTGAGTAGTTCAGCTTTCGAGACTCACCTTTGGAGTTGGAGCTTCGCTTGGAGATCCAGCTATCTATCCAGCTTTCAGATATTAGATGATTCCAGTGATGTATTCTGATTTGTATCTGATGTATCGTATTACTCTTCTATTGTAAACTCTGATGTATTTTTATATATTCATATAGTAGCTTCATGAACTACTATCTCTTTTATTTCCGCTGCATTTATTACTCTGTGTCTGTGATCTGTGATTATATCTATTTACTGTATATGTTCAGTTTTGCCAAATTTAAATTAACAACGCGGTATTTTGAGCAATTCAACTCCGGCATGAGTGTCTACCTATACACTTATAATGGACGCGAATGGTCCAAAATTCTGGGTCGTTACAGTTGGTATCAGAGCTTTGGTAGCTCTAGGCAAAACTCAACATATAGGGTAAATGTATTTACAGAATCACTCTCATTCGAGTTTCAATCTCTTCCTTTCGACTCGATTTCTTTGAATTTTGGAACGTTCCCTACGGTTCCGAATTTCGTTCGTGTCCCTCACTATTCGTCTCTTTTCAATTCTGGAGCATCACATAACTCCACTTCGAATGACCCTTATAATGAATCGGCGGTCTCGCCAATCTTCGAATGATTCGTAAAGGAGCAAAATTCCTTTACAATAGGCATTGATTTACCGGAGATTTCCGTATCCTCGGTTTATGATGTTATCTATCTCCTGCTATACCTGAATTCTATTTCTTGAGATCGAATGTCGATTTACCTCGGAATTCTACACCGATCTTATTTTTGAAGTCACGGTCGACCCGGTTAAGGTTGCCCGCGATTTATATAAACTTATCCATCGCCTTATTTTGTTATTTAATTATCTCATCTTTGTTCAAACCTATCTTCGAATCGAAATTCTCTTTGATTTGAATCTATCAAAAATTTGAATCCCTATCCTTGCTTTGAAATCCATTATTGTATCGTTAAGTGAGGAAGTGTATTGTAAATTAATGTTAAAATATTTGATATCGTGTTGTTTGAGTTGTTGATGTTGATTTGGGTTTCCGATCGATTCGTCTGATCAACGCTATCGATAGGATTTCCAAAACACTTAAACAGAGCAAACTGACACAATATTATTTTCAAATTTGGAAAATGAAATAAATTTGTTTGATTATATTGTGAAAATATAAGTAAAATTTTCTGGAATTTAATAGGTTAATTAAATTGTTTGTTTGAAATGATAATATTTGATTATCATTTATTGTTCTAAATAAATTTATAAATACGGTTTATAAATTGATTTGGAATTTGAAATGAATTTAATTCAGAAATTTGAAGATTTAGTTTCCGGTGATTTCGAACTTTGGTTTTCAAAATTTTAAAGTATATAGTATTGAAAATATTTTCAAATAGAAATCATTTTCAAAGAATTTTAAATTGTTGAAATCAGTGCTTTTCTCTTTGTCGCTGGAAAATAATTTCGGTGATGGCGGCCGCATCATCGACATTCATTTTCGAGTTTCGAAGTGGAGAAACTATTTTGTAGCTTTGCTACGGTTTTGTTTTGAAAAAAAATATATTTTGATTTGAATTTCTTCAGTATATTTTGATTCACATATATATAGGTATCTTATTTTAAAATTAAATTTGATTTGATATAAATATATTATATATATCCCTAAATTGTTTAAAGTTAATCGGAAATCTAATTCTTAAATTTAAAAAAAAAAAGAAGATGATTTTAATTATAAATAAAACCAAAATTTGGAATAAATATTTAACTTGAATAATTGAATTGGGAAAATTTTATTTGTATATTGTTCAACTGCATTCTAATACAACTTACCTAAATCATTCAGAAGTTGAATATGTAATTGGAAAATATATATAAGATAAAATAATTTTATAAATAAAATTTGAGTGTTTGTAATAAATGTTATACACTAAATTTTGATTATAAAAATGTTAATAGAGTTAGATAGGATAATAAGTAAACTCAGTTAATAATGAAATAAATTTGTTTTGAAAGAATTAATAAATTGAAATTTGATCAACATAAGAAAATACCTTGAATTTAAAAGAAATTAGTGAATATAAATAAATTTAAATCGGAACTTTTATGGTTTGAATTAATTTATGTGGTTAAATATATGTGATAGGATATTAAGTAGAATAAATTTAACAATAATTTGGAATAAAGAAGAATTTAAAATTGTTGAAAAAATTATGATTATAATAAAAGACTATACAAATTTATGGTTTTAGAAATTGTAAATTTAACATAATTGGATAATAAGATAGTGAATTTAGAAATAGTTGAGATTGATTTCAGTGAAATCAAATGGATTAAATCAATCATTGAATATCAATTAATTTAAATTTGAATTTATATGGTTTAAATTAATTGTTATTTTGTATTTCAAATCTGTTCTCTTTCTGGTTGTTTCTATTCTCCTACCTCGTTCCTTTTCGGGGACGAAAAGTTTTGAGTGGGGGAGAATGTAACGACCCGTAAATTTTAACCGTTTTAATAACGCAATTAGTTAAAATTTTGTGAAATTTTAAACGATAAAATTTTGAAATAAAAATTTTATATTTGGAATACGTCTAGTTAAACATAGCAACTGGTAAATTTTCGTCCGAAAATACGAAAGTTTATTTCGCGCGTAAATTCACTTCAATTTAATCAGTTAAAAAGCAGTGAAAATAAAATGTTTTCAAAACCAAAATATTTTTACATAGAAAAATTCTAAACCATCTTCTGAGCAGGATGTCAGTTCGTCATTTTTCCAAATTCGGACCTATTGCTCCGTCGTTCTTATTTTCTGCAAAATAGCAGTATTCTGGTACCGATATCGATTTTTATAGGATGATCGTACCACTGATTTCTATATACCGTTTTGATCGTCTCGTCGTGCTGATCTCTACGGTATATCCGATTGTCAAATTCGGAGTTCCGTTGTACGTTGCACTTTGTGTAACGCCTATCACATCGGTAACCGTATTGAGTTTTGTTTGGTCCACTTTGTCCGTTCATTTCACTGTTTAAACCAATGACCTTTGCTTTTCCCTATATTTCATTTATTAATTTGTGAATTCGAAATGTTACGTTTCCTTTTACTTTTCGGTTCAAAATCTTCAAATGACAGCTCAATCAACACCCTAAAGAGAAATCCAGTCTGTTCATCTTCATTTCCCATCTGTTCTTCTTTCCCTTTCACTGCTCAATTCTTTATCCTCGCAAGAAAATCTCGGATCCACTTAAAATAAAAAAAAAAAAAAACAAAAAACAAAACTACTGCTCTTCCCTCTCCCAATCGCCAGCCCACCCTCCTCCACCTCATTTCCTTCCTCTCGTATCCGCTTCCCATTCCGCGTTTCCCCCTCTGCCACGTCACCTTCCCACCCTCGCCGACCCGAGCCAGCCTCACGCCTGGGAAATTTCCGTCGCCAGCTGTGCCATCTCCGCTCGCATCTCCGACCCTCCGCACACGTCTAAATCTACTCGCCTAGCACCCCTCCACCTTAAACTCCACACTACCAGTAAACTCATTCTTGCAACTAGTGCCGATCTCGATGAAACCACCCTCCCAGTCGACCGTGCACAGCCCATGCATCCACCTTTGCTTTTGTCCTTGCTCTCTCCTGCATGTGCCAGTGGCTCTTCTTTTATATAAGAAGGTATATATATATGTGAACACTTTTACTTAGTCTTGTTTTATATGTTGATTTGCATAGAACATTATATAGGCTATTAAGAAATTGGTCATAAGTATATATTAATATGTATATAATATTTTTCATACAGTCTTGGTATGGATTAATATACAGTGATTGTCCATGTTAGTGTATGTAAGTTTGTCTGCATAATTTGTTCATATTCATAGTTTATAGAAGTAATATGTGGAAGTTATATAATTATATATATATATATATATATTATATTCTGTTGTTTGAATACTTTGGTAGATGTGCATATTTGTTTTTACTTTGACTGCATATAGTTCGAGTGCATTTTAAGATACAAATATGTTCTGTTGGTTTTTCACATATATTTATTACTATATAACCTGCATACGTTGTCTAGTTAATATAAGTTTTATTTTGCATGATTTGTTTTCCATGAACATATATTTGTACATATGTTGTGTAAAGATTTTTACAGTGTTAGTATTAGCTTTAGCATAACAGTACTATGAAATATGTGTAGATGTATAATGATTGGTGTTTTATTTTGATTTACATATCTCTTTGTTTTCTGATAGATTTTGCTGTTTGGTATTTCATGGGTTATATATTTCCAATGTTGGGTAAACTCATTTTCAAATTTTATACTGTGTTGGCTGAACTTATATATTAGCTTGAAAAATATATATAAAGGTGTATACATATGTGTCGTATATAAATTTTTCCATTACTTTATACTTTCTGTCTGCATGAGTATACAGTGATATATATTTCATTAAATATATTATAAAGTTGCTTCTGTGGGTTTCAAGATCACGTATATCTGGAATTAATTCGCATGTCAGAAATACATTGTCAAACTATGATATTTAGGCAAGGATATATTATCTATGTAAATATAGAAACATTACAATAAAGAAAGCTTATCTTTTATGTTTTGATTTAAGATATGATAGGAAATTATGTCATTTTAAAATATGTATTTAAATTTTTATATTTGCTCTAAGTAAATTTTTAATAATAATAGTACATAATTCGTTCAGTTCATAATAAGCTAATTTAATTTATTCCTGTCAATTTCATCTATCAGCTTTATCTATCGTAGCTGTTTCCTTCATCGAATCGTGCCCATCTAGCGTTGCTTTGAAATTCGTAGCTTGTTCTTTGTCAAATCCATCCAGCCTCGGAAGGTGAGCACTCACTCACGATTAACGTTCTTTTATTTATTAAATTTGATTTCAATTGAAACGACAATTGAAATATGCTGCTGTTAGATATTTACACTGTTATTACCTGTATCAGTTCACCTGTGACATCTGACACCATTATCTGTTGTATATATGAAATGATAATCCAGTTTGGTTGTTAATTGATTGATTGTTGATGTTTATATTGGACGTTAAATTGTTAATGTTAAAATGATAAATAGTGTGAAATTGAACTTGATATAGGATAATTAATTGTTAAATTTGATTAACTGACATTTGTATAATATGACCCCTTTAACTGTTGAATTTATTGACACGTAGGATCTGTTTAATTACATTTTGAACCACTGAATGTATGTTGTAAAATTGATGATGTATGAAATTGTAATAGATGACAAGTGAAGAACCGTAATGTAATAATCTTTAATCTACATGAAATGATAGTGTAGATTCTAGAAATAATTATATTAATTCGTACAAATAACAATGCGAATTAATACGGTTATTTCGGGATTATTTGAATTGATTATTGGATTGATATTGATTGTTGTTATTGCTTGTTTATTTACTTTGACACCATCCCAGTTATCACACTGCAAGTTCCCTTTGATATGTTTTGATTTTGAATTGAATTGGAATCGGGTTGAAATGATAAATACCCAAATTGAACTTTGACCTTGGATATAGAAAATTAAATAAAACCCGATTGGTCAATAATTTGATTTAAAAATAAAATGAAGATTTTATTGAATAAATATTATGGTTTTGAAACGAAGTTGGAAATTGAATCTTAATGAAATTTAAATGTGAATATTTAATATTCTGAAATGAAATATTAATAAGGTAATTGATGGAAGAATGTTGTTTAACTTGAGAAATTATTGAATTAAGTTTGAAATTATTAAACTTTGAAATGATTTAATAATTAAGTTTGAAATTGTAATTAAGTTTGGAATTGTTAAACTTTGAAATGATTAAAAAAAAAATCAAGTTTGAAATTATAATTAAGTTTGAAATTATAATTAAGTTTTGAATTATTTAATAATTAAATAAGATTGAATTATTTAATGATTAAATTTAATTGAAATTCTTTAATAAGAAAATTGAACTTTTGAATAAGTGAATTTTTACTTCGTAAATAAATGAAATTGAGTTCTTTATGAATTAAGTTTTGGAAAATTATTTAAGTAAGTAAATTGTTGAAATTGAATTTCTTTAACAAGAAATGAAAATGTGATAATTTTGGAATTAATGTAAGACTTGTAATTGAAAGAATTTGATTTGACGAATTTAATTTAATTCAAAATTGTAGATTTTGATTTTATGATGTTGAACTTAAGAATTGATTTAATGAATTGAAAATTTAATTGAAATTGTTTTGAATGATAAAGTAATTTAACGAATATTGAATAAAGCGATAAATGAGTTTAAATTGATTTGAAAGTTAAATTAAATTTATTTAAATGTTTTCGGAATGAAACTTATATACGAAATGCAACAAATATTTGGATTGTTTTAATTGAAACTTTGAAATTGAATATAGAAATGTTGAAATTAAAATTGGAAAGTTTTAAAACGTAAATTATTGGAAATTGGTTTTTGAAAGAAAAATAAATTGTTGGTTTACGAATTCAAATTGAAATTGAAATGGTTTTGAAATATATTAACGACCAATCGGTGTTATAATCACGAAAGGTTATTAAAGGAACCGGAGTCGGTTTGGGGCATACTCACTGTCTAAACCGGAAACCACTTTAATAACTATACGCGAAGTGATGATCCAGAATGAAGTGGTCGGATTGGCGAACGTTGATGATTGAAGAAAGTGAACGATAATGGATAGCCTTGACACTTGTGTCAAATTTGAAATGACTAAAACAGGAGCTGTGCCGGGCCAATGGAGGATTGATACCTCAAGTGGACACACTTCTTCGAACTACTTATACTTATTGTCGATTGGTGCACCCTTGATTTTGGGAGTGTTGTCTCACGGTGTTGCGGGCGCTGCGGCGTTGCGTTCTCACCAGCCCGGATCAGGCGAACGGTAGTATCACTATCTTGGGTATAGCCTCATGTGCCTTGTCATACTTGTATTCCATTTATGCGCGACCACTACGAATTTGTTTTGTACCTTGAGTATATGGATTGCCCTCTGGTGACTTCTGGTTTTGGGGAAACTACGGTCTTGTATATGCTTGTGGGAATAAAAATGTGTTAAGGGTGGAATGGGCCATGACTTAACGCTATTTTGATATCTTTATATTACTGATAGACATTATCTACTTAGCGTATATTACTACCTAGTAGATAGTTTAACGGATCCTTAAAGGATGGTTATTCCAAACATCCTTTGAGTTACTTGTATTTCAATTGCTATTTCACTTGAGTTGGATTTATTAATATGAGAATGTTAATCCTGACTCGAGTGTCTTGTGTTTTTGCTTTACGCTCGGGTCAGACTGAGTAGTTCAGCTTTCGAGACTCACCTTTGGAGTTGGAGCTTCGCTTGGAGATCCAGCTATCTATCCAGCTTTCAGATATTAGATGATTCCAGTGATGTATTCTGATTTGTATCTGATGTATCGTATTACTCTTCTATTGTAAACTCTGATGTATTTTTATATATTCATATAGTAGCTTCATGAACTACTATCTCTTTTATTTCCGCTGCATTTATTACTCTGTGTCTGTGATCTGTGATTATATCTATTTACTGTATATGTTCAGTTTTGCCAAATTTAAATTAACAACGCGGTATTTTGAGCAATTCAACTCCGGCATGAGTGTCTACCTATACACTTATAATGGACGCGAATGGTCCAAAATTCTGGGTCGTTACATTTCCAAACTTTATTTTTCACATTTTATTTCCAAAATTCATTGTTTATTCCAAATAAACAATTTAAAATCTCCAATCTTATTTTTAATTCACAATATTAAATTATAACTATCATTATAATTAAATATTTACAGGTAATCACCAAAACCAGGGTTGTTACAGAATCCTCCCTTATAAAAATTGTGTCCTCGCAATTTCTAGAGAAGAGTTTGTATTCAACACAATTATTTCATCAATCAAAAGAAAAGGATAAGCTTGAGATAAAAATATTCTCACCATCTCTATGAGAAGAAAGAAAACCAGGGTATGATCGCTCGATAAACTCTGTGGTTTCCCAAGTGCAGTCATTGACATTTGCGGACCATTGAACTTTAACGAGCGGCACGTCCTTGTTTCGAAGGCGTCTCACCTCCAAAGCAAGTACGCGAATAGGCCGTTGCACGATAGACAGGTATGGTGAGATCTTAAGCCCTTGCAAATCAGGAGAATCAATAATAGAATCCGACTCTCGAAGACACTTCCGAAGCTGAGAGACGTGAAATACGTCATGAATGCCAGATAGATGAGTTGGAAGTGAAACTCTATAAGCCACAGGGCCAGTACGTTCAGTAATATGAAATGGTCCTATAAGGCGAGGAGCCAATTTTCCAGTCGTACTGAAACGCATAACCCCCTTCAAAGGAGAAACACAAATAAAGACGAGATCACCAATAGAGAACTCGAGAGGCTTCCTACGGTTGTCCACATAGGATTTCTGACGGCTCTGTGCCTCTTTCATTCTCTACCGAATAAGAATAATCTTCTCAGAAGAATCACGAATAGAATCGGGGCCTAAAATAAGCTTCTCCCCGGATTCCACCCAACACGAAGGTGATCGGCACGGCCTTCCGTATAAGGCTTCGAAAGGAGTTATACCGATACTAAACTGAAAGCTATTATTGTAGAAGAACTCCACAAGCGGTAGGTGGTCCTCCCAACTACCACCAAAATCCAGAGTGCAAGCACGAAGAAGATCCTCTAAGATACGATTCACCCATTCAGTCTGTCCATCAGACTGTGGATGATATGCTGTGCTGAAATTAAACTTTGTTCCCAGAGCTTGCTGAAGACTCTGCCAAAAATGACTCGTGAGAAGCGAATCACAGTCACATACAATTGAACTAGGAATACGGCGAAGTCTCACGATTTCCTTAATATATAGTTTGGCCAGATGAGAAGTAGTCCTATTAGACTTAATGGGAATGAAGTGAGCAGACTTAATGAGGCGATCAACAATAACCCAAATACTGCAATGGCCCGATCTCGAACGAGGTAGGCCATCAATCAAATCCATCGAAATTGGATCCCATTTCCACAACTGTGACGCCCCACCTCTATACCCACGCTAACCAAGAACACTATGGTGTAGTGCTGTCAATTAGCGCGGAGAATAAGGCTGTTGAGGAGCGACCATCAGTGTAACTTCTTTGTGCGTGCACCGATATGTCAGATAGAATAGAATGTATATCTTTTAAGGAGGAAATCCGACATACCGATACAAACACAAAGCTATCACACAGTGGCTATATATAATCTTTGGAAACAAATATAGAAATAAACGTAACACAAATCAGTCACAGACAATTCATATCACAAAGGCGGAAATAGATATGAATATAACACATGAAAGTGTACATCAGAGTAGTGGTCAAATAAGATCCACAATAACACAAAAGAATAGATACAAGTGCTAGACAATAGAATATGTATACATCAAGGAGTCTAATCTCAAATGTATACAACAAAATCTACAAAACTAGAGTAGTTTGCCAAAAGTCAGAAGATGGCTCCAGATAGGAAGTCAAGCAGAAGCACCTGTAAAATCTCAGTCTGACCCGAGTATTATTTAAGAAGAAAATAATAAACGGATCAGTCTAGCTATAATTATCAGATAAAATGATATAGAACAAGAGATATGGCATAAACATATAATAACCATAAAAGCATACTACTACAAGCATGAAAATGATAATCAACAAGAGATTAATCAATATCACAAGAATCTTCTCAAAGATTAAAAGAATGTCATATTCTTAATTTAATTCACCAAACCACAGTAAATGACACACATATCAATGCCAACTGAAAAAGGTGGTGAAACATAAATCCCAGAAATCAACTCACGAAATCTAGAAATCACAAAAAGGGGGAAGTCCGAGCACACGGACGAGAAGCTATCTCATGGAAGCTATCCATTTAATTTTCCGAACACACGGATGAGAAGCTATCTATTTAATTTTCCCGAACACACGGATGGCCCGAAGGCAAGTCCGAACACATGGACGAGAAGCTGTCTATTTAATTTTCCGAACACACGGATGGCCCGAAGGCAAGTCCGAACACACGGATGAGAAGCTATCTATTTAATTTTCCAAACACACGGATGGCCCGAAGGCAAGTCCGAACACACGGACGAAGAGACATCGCACATTGCTAGTCTAAACCATAAAATGATCATCATCGATCATAAAGAAGTGTCGATTACACTAAGCTAGTAAATATAAGAGTTTAGCTTCATGTCCCATAACCACTTGCTTAACTCAAATATTTACGAACAGATTGTAGATCTGCACTAGGAAATTGTCACAAGAGTTTCAATATGTGTGAATCGAAATCACACCAATGAGGTATAGACTAACCTTGAAGATAAAGAGATATGTGTGAATCGAAATCACACAAATGGTGTCTAGTCTAACCTCGCAAATAAAGAGACATCGCTCAATCGCTAGTCTAAATCATAAAATGATCATCATCGATCATAAAGAAGTGTCGATTACACTAAGCTAGTAAATATAAGAGTTTAGCTTCATGTCCCATAACCACTTGCTTAACTCAAATATTTACGAACAAACTGTAGAACTCCACTAGAAAATTGTCACAAGAGATTCAATCGAACAAGTCCATAAATTAACCGACGAAGTAAACGCAAGCGTTTCATACCACTTGTTTTGCTAAGCCGTTTAATTATATTTTCTCATACGAATGAGGTAAAGGTTTGTATATACTAGTAGATTGGAAAACAGTTTTATAAACGAGTTTGATATTGAAAATAGAGTTGAAATCGTTTTGATGAAAGAGTTTTGATATTTACTACTAGTATTGAAACCTTTATATTTTTAAAGTGACAAGTCATAGAAGTGATTGTAGAAACAATCAATTATAAAAGTTCACATTCGAAGACGTGAATAAAATCCAAAGAAATCAATTCCCAAAACCATCAAAGTAAGAAATTCTGATGAATGTTTTTCAGATAAGATTTGCCTACGCAGAGTTGTACGGGGTTCGACCTGCCCGGTCAGGTCGCGGGGGTCCAACGACCTAAGGGAGGTAGGGTCGAGCGACCTAACGAGGTACCATCCCGAAAGAGGAGTCATCAAAGTCTTAAGAAATGATAACAACAAATAGGAGACCACACGAATCGATTAAAGTTGGAAATTCAAACAAATAAGCAATATAGGAAAAACTGGCAAATAGGAGCAGGTCGGTCAACCGGACTCCCTGAGTCGGTTGACTGGACCAGAGACAGAAGTGCTCGGGTAGCAGGTCGGTCGACCGGACCCTAAGGTCGGTCGGCCGAAGCCTGTAATCTGCACTTCCAAACAGAGGCAGGGAGATGCTAGAGTAGCAGGTCGGTCGACCGGACTCTGAGGTCGGTCGACCGGAGCCTGTTTCCAGCACTCCCATGCCAATCAAATGAATGCCAATCCCTTCCAAAATGCAATCGGTCGAGCAACGGCGCTAAGGGTTTACGCCAATCGACTACCCGGCCATATACGCTCTTCAATGCATCACAAAAATCATGATCAAAGATCAAAGTTTGGATTTTTAAAGAATTGAACTCAAAACACTAAAAATTGGAATATTCACCAAATCAATCCAAACCGAAAGCAATTGCACAAGAATAAGTGTTAGGAATTCATACCTAACAAT
Organism: Allium fistulosum; assembly: GCA_030737815.1. Taxonomy (NCBI): domain Eukaryota; kingdom Viridiplantae; phylum Streptophyta; class Magnoliopsida; order Asparagales; family Amaryllidaceae; genus Allium; species Allium fistulosum. Next base: position 78,287,757 of record CM060903.1, read on the forward strand.
CGAAGATAAATATAGATTAAGATGTGAGATAAAAAAATCTCACCTTTAATCCCAAAAGCACAAATGAGAAGCACAAGAACAAGCTAATATCAATCCCTATTTAATAACAACTCAAGAAGCTTCAATCTATGCTCAAAAGAAAAATATTTCCTAAGTTAGGTTTAGGTAATTTCTGAGATTGAAGAGAGAATGAGTTGGAGAAGAAGAAGGAGATGCTTACCTAGACTTCTTCGGAAATTTGGAGCTAAACTTGGATTTGCAAAATGAAATTAGGGCTTAGGAATTTCCATTTCCAATCTTTTCCCCCATTGTTTCTCTTTAGAGCTGAAATATAAGGAATGAAAATGAATGAGGGGAGAGGGGTTCAGTTTGGGGTATTAGTGGGCTAGTGGGTTGAACCCAAACTCAAACTTCAAGTGGAAAAGGTCGAAATTTTAGCTAGCTCCAAACATATCGAAGTTTATACTCAAAAAGATCGTAAACGACATTTTGAACTCAATGGGAGTGGTCTCGAGTCCTAATTTGTCCGTATGCAAAAAGTAGCTTTTCGAACTAACATCCGATGAACGATGAAATATTTAAATAAAATATTTAAATATAAAATCGACAAATATGCGGGTTGTTACAACAACGGGACCTCAAGAGGCTGAAGAAGACCAGAAGGGCGCTGATGCACGGCTTTGATGAGTTGACAAGTCATGCAATTACTCACATAACTTGCCACATTACGCTTTATGCCTTCCCAATAATAAAGGCATCTCATATCGGCATACATCTTGCTACTGCCGGGATGAATAGTATACTTAGAACGGTGACAATCATCGAGAATGTCCCGCCTAAGTCCAGAATCAGAAAGCACGACTAAACGGTTCTTCTTGCGAAGACACCCATGAGAATCAATGCTGAAATCCCTCAATTCCTCATCACGGGATTCAGACTCACAAATCTAAATAAGGTGCATAAGATCTGGACCTTGCCGCTGAGCATCGGCAATACGATCCAATAAGCTGAGTCGAGCTTCCAAATTGAATAATAAAATAGGAAAATTAGAAGATGGAGCTCGATCACAAATATTACAAAGGGATAAGGTCTCTAAAACATCCCACTCGGCCAACATCATAGAAACAACAGCCAAGTATTTGCGACTAAGCGCATCAGCGACTCAGTTCCCCTTTCCAGGAGTGTATTGGATATCGAAATCATATGAGGCGAGAAACTCAAGCCAACGTTGTTGTCGCATATTGAACTCCTTCTGGGTGAAAAGACACTTCAAAGACTTGTGATCGGTATAAAGAATAAAGCGCTCGCCTAAAAGGTAATGTCGCCAAATCTTTAAGGCGAAGACTATGGCGGCTAACTCGAGTTCGTGAGTGGCATAGCGAACTTCATTTAGTCGTAGTTGCCTAGAAGCATAAGCAACTACCCGATCTCTCTACATAAGCACGGCACCGAGGCCACAATGACTAGCATCGGTGTAGACAACAAGATCTTGATTCCCTTCGGGAACCACTAGAATAAGAGCATTATTGAAAAGCTCCTTTAACTGCTGAAAAGAAGCTTCACACTTGTTGGACCAAATAAATCGAACGCCTTTTCGAGTAAGGTTGGTGAGAAAAAGCACAATGCGAGAGAAATCTTTAATGAACCGATGGTAAAAACCCGCCAATCGAAGGAAACTGCGAATCTCATGAACATTCTCAGGCCTCTTCCAATTCTGGATGGTTTCGATCTTCGAGGGATCGACCTAAATGCCTTCGGAAGAAAAAACGTGGCCTAAGAACTTAACCTTATTCTTTCAAAAGTGGCACTTGGAGAATTTGACTTGGAGCTGATGCTGACGAAGAGTATCCAAGATAATCCTCAAATAGTGAGCATGCTCGGCTTTAGACTTGGAATAGATAAGGATGTCATCACTAAACACAAGGACGAACTTATCGAGATATTCCCAGAATATTCGATTCATAAGATCGACAAAGAAACCAGGAGCGTTCGTCAAACTGAACGGCATAACGAGCCACTCAAAAGATCCATAACGAGTGCGAAAAGCTGTGAGAGGAATGCTGTCCTCTGCAACTCGTAGCTGATGAAAACCAGTGGCAAGGTAGAGCTGAGAGAAGACCTTAGCGCCACTCAATTGATCGAACATATCGTCGATCCTAGGCAATGGATACTTATTCTTGATGGTTAACTCGTTAAGCTTGCGATAGTCGATGCAAAGCCTAAGAGTTCCATTGGACTTCTTCATGAAGACAACCGCGGCACCCCACGGTGATGAACTAGACTGGATAAACTGCTTAGCTTCAAGCTCTAAAAGCTGCTTCTTGAGTTCCTTATTTTCCTTTGTAGACATTCTCGTGGGAGGACGACTAACTGGTTGCGCGCCTGGAATAAGATCAATGCGGAACTCGATAGCCTGCTTGGGTGGGAAACCAGAAACTGGCTCCAACACATCGGGGAAATCACAAATAACAGAAATACGAGATACATCATCATCATCTCGTGAGTCTAGAAAATATAAAGCCGCTTCGGAATTATCCACATTCCGAAGTACAAGTGGTAGCTGAGTAAACGAATCAGGATGTCGAAGGTATAAAATCCTCTTAGAATAAATAATCCTGGCATCGTATCGTACTAGCCAGTTGATATGCACGTAAATGTGCATATTTTTACCACCATATTTAATCTATTTAAATTAAATAAATGATCATATCGGGCATTTTAACTTGTTTAAACCAAAATTCATATTATTTTCAAATTGTCACATATTCATCTTCATCCAAGGGCAAAATGGTCATTTTTGTGCATATGTTAATTTGAGAAAAATTAATTGGAAATTTATATATATTTGTGTAGGAATTTGATCTCAAATAGGAGTGGTTTCATGAAGACACATGCATGCACAAGACTGAAGAGAACAAATGAAGATGGAAATAATTCAAAGTGAAGATAATGGAGGACCCCACCTACCCACCTACCTTAATGTACAAATTAGAGGCTAATGCACATGCTTATGGAATTAATGGCTTCATGTACACTTAAATGAGGATTATTTGAAGCTAATGATTACTTGGCCTCCATACTTCCTAAGAGGGTATTTTGGGCATTCCCCAAAAATATGAATTAGGGTTTAACACATGTATAAAATCCCCTTATGTTTCATGTAACTTCTTCCTCCTTTAGTCTCTCTTTACTTTAGTTTAGGCTCAAAAAATAAAAAAAGCTCTTCTCTTTCTCTTTTCATGGCTACTTAGCCATTTTTATCTTCATGTAATTTTTCTTTTTTATGCAATTTAATATATGATCTTTTCCCTTTCTTGTTTATTTCCTTTCATGTTGTAGTGTAGATTTACTTTCATGCAAGTAGAATAGTTCTAATTCTTTTTAATTAGCTCTCTTTTTCATTTTGCTCTCTTTTTCCTTTCTTTTTGCTTTCATGTTGCTAGCTACATTTGTTAATCCAATGACAAATATGAGAGGCTAAACCCCTTCAATTTAGGGGTAATGAAGCTCTCTAATTATGTAGCTTCAACTATTTGTTAATTCATGCTCTCTTTTTTATGCTTAATGAAGAATGATTGAAGTGGTTTAATTGTTGTTTTTGCTTTGAATTTGATAGTCTATATTGTTGACACCGAATAGGCTATGCTTAAACAATCACTAACACTAATTGTCTCTTCATCAAAATATGATTATGGCATAAGAAAGTGATTTGAAATTAAAATTTGATGGTCTATATTTCTAATCAATAGTTAATAGGCCATACTTAAAATAGATTTCATTTTCATTGTCAAATTTCATGAGAGTTAGTAAGTGGTTGTGTGTTATAGTTTGATGGCTTATGTTGTCTAATCAATAACACAAATATGCCATACTTATGATAAGCACATCAATTAAAGCACTAATGACCATAAAAGAGAGATTATGATTTCATATGTGTTGAACTACATAATCTAGAGAGTGGATTTATTCTCTAAATTGTCATTAAACTCTTATATTTGCATCTCTTTTCTTTTAGTTAGTTAGCTAGTTTTCATACATTTCTAGTTTAATTCACTCTCGACTTCGGTATAATTTGATTGAATAGGAAATTTAAATCAAAAATTCCCTGCGGATCGACCCGTACTCGCCACGTACTTCAATAGTACGCCGTGCGCTTGCGGTTATTTTATTTCTAAATTCGTTCGATGGTTTTCTAATCTGATAGAAATTCCGTCGTTGAACACCAGTCCATACCCAAAATCATGTCAAATCCCAGAAAAGAAATAACGTGAAGATTCGTACGGAAAGAAAAGCCACATAAAATAATCTCAACATCCTCACAAAGCATGCTAAGGGTTGCGGATCCCCCGATAGGATTCACAATCCTCAATGAAGTAACCAAACAAGAAACATCCAAAGGAACAACATCGACGAGCTCCTTCGATACAAATGAATGCGACGCACCCATATCGAAGAGGACTCGAATAGATTGGTCATGAAACAACAAAGAACCTTCAAGGATAGAAGGAGATGTACCTCCACACCGAGAAGAACCTCCAAAAGCCTCCACTACATTCAGCTTGCCAGATTTAGAATTATTCGGAGCAATATGACAAGTGGCAACTCGATGACCCTCCTTCTTGCAATAGCAGCAAATAAGAGGCTTAGGGCAGTCACGGATCATATGATCAGATGACCCACAGTTGAAACACCCCTTCTGAGTAAGAGGTGCTCCACGAGGCTGAGAACTAGAACCAACAAACTTCTTCTTCTTTTGAGGAAAAGACTTCGAATTGTGAAATGGGAACTTCTTCTTATTGGGGTTCTTACGACCCTTAGTCTCATCACTACTGTCCCTCTCTTTCTCGACAGCTTCAAGGTGAAGCGGTGAGTCAACTAACTCCTCGAAAGATAACTTGAGCTGGAGCATCAAAGATTTCTTCAAACTAGATACAAACTTCAAATTCTTCTTGCAGGAGGTACTGATATATTCGAGACTATATTTGAATAAGGCCTTGAATGAAGAAACATAATTAGAAACTGAGCACTTCCCTTGCTTCAACTCGAAGAAGCGATGGGCTAATAAAGCTTTCTCTGATTCGGGAACGAACTTAAGCTTGAACCGTTCCCTAAACTGTGTCCAAGTGAAAGTGGACTCATTGAGCTCGGTAATGAGAAGCTCATACCATTCGAGGGCACGCTCTTATAGCATACTCGATGCTACAAGAAATCTGTGGTGGTCAAAAAGATCCATTCGAGAGAAGATGCACTCACACATGCGAATCCAAGCTTGGACCTCTAGAACGGACTCGGAGCCTTTGAACAGCTTTCCTCCGAGATGAGAGAAATCGCTGCACATGCGCGCAAAGACAGACTTGCGCGGAGGAGATGCTCGAGTATGAGCTGGAGGTTGAGTGCTCCTAAATAACTCCATGAACTAATTGGCAGACATGTATACGCCATCCGGATGCGAGCCGCTGGATTGCCCAGCATCCAAGCGTCGTCCTCTGCCTCTTCCAGCCATTATCTGAAAGTTAAGATAAGATAGAGATTATTCATAGGGTAGATATCATTAATTCAATTATAGAATACTACAGAATTAAAATAAATTCCTAGATGTATCCCCAAACTTCTATCTACCCAAAAGGACACGAAAATGACAAGGTACGATGATTAAGGGATTCATAACACTTGTATTACACTTGGATGTACCGTAATATGTGTTTCTGTTCAGTGTTTATCATATTTTGTTCTGAACTCAGCTCTAATACCAAGCTGTGACGCCCCACCCCGAGACCCACATTAACAAAGAGTATTACTAGGTAATATTGTCTGCTAATGCGGAGAATAGGGCTGGTTAGGAGCGACCATTTATAGCTTTGTTTTAAACATCTATTGAATACGTCGATAAATGCTCTAAATTTTTTTTTTCTATCTCTAGTAGATCAAAATATCCAATAAACACTTAATACAAAACTATATGTGACTACGGATCTATCAGAACAAAACATAACAACTAAATGCATATCACATCACAGAACAACAAACAACGGATATATACATATATATACAGATACATCCCCAATGTAATACAAAATGATACACATAAGTGGTATGAAGACCACACAATATACAACAAGTCAAAAATATACATATCAGAGTCTACACAAAAAGCTACATCAAAAAGGCGATAGCAAAATATCCAAGCGGAAGTAGAAAGGCTAAGTCCAACGGGTACCTAACCTGAAACACCTCGGTCTAACCCGAGTATAAAATACAAGGGCCAGTCTAGCTAAAACAATCAGTTAATATGGATAAATGATAATATGAGTATAAGGATAAAGGTGATATTCTTCTCAAACGAGAAGAAACTATTCTAAGTATAAGTATGGTTACTACAAATGATATTGTATCACTAGCATGAGTATATAATCTCAAAGAGATAAATCAATATTCAAAAAGCACTAAATATAACAAGCCTCATATCATCGACATATCACAAATCATTAAAAATGGTTTAGGGAAAATCATAACTCCTAAAAACGAGGAATCCCAAACCCGCCATATTGGCAAACTCAAAAGCATTTCCAAAGAAATCACCATCTCAAAAGACGCCATAAAGGAAATATATATATCTCCAAATAGGATAATATAAGTCCCAAATAAACGCCAAAAGGAAAATCTCAAGTAACGTCAGTGTAGGCAACTCAAATCTCAAAGATAGAACTCAAAAGAGTTCAAATTCCCATAAGGTAATCGCCATATATATATATCAAACAGCTCGAATGGCCAACCATGAAAAAGGCAATACACTTGGGAAATCACAATAATCAATGAAAACATCTCAAAAATTTGCACGTGCATGTAGCCAAAGCCTACCATGTACTAATCTCTCAAATAAGGCGCCACGCCCGAAGGCAAATACGTCACAATGACAAATATGCCGCAATGGCAAATATGCCGCAATGGCAAACGTCTCAAGGAAAAATACGCTGCAATGGAAAAGGCGCCGCAATGGCAAACGCCGCAATGGCAATGACCCAAAAGTCCAGAACTGGCAATACGCCGCAATGTCAAATGTGTCACAAACTCTCAAATAGGAACCCGAAAAGTGTTAACGTGCGTCTCATACCACACGTTCGCACTAAACGGTTTACTAACTGCTAGTAAATGTCACACTCAAAAGCAGTAAAATGTTTACCTCATCTCATCGGTAAACCCGACTCCAAGGTCAAAACGATCAAACAGACAAGTCAGGAATTAACCGATAAGATAAACGCACATGTCCCATACCACGTGTTTTACCAAAGCTTTTAATTCTCCTTCTCATTCGCTCAAATAATGCAAAAACGTGTATTTTATATATAAAGTAATTTATTTGAGAAAACAAGCTTTTAAAACCATTTTCTGAAATCAATTTTGAAAACAATATTTGAAAATTCCCTTATTATAGAGAATAAATAGATTTTATAGCTTAATATAAGTTAAAATATTATATAATAATTATTTTAAATTCCAGTTTATTTTAAAAATTATTTCAAAATTGTTTGGAAAAATCCGTGCTCAAAATCAAATAAAAATCATCGAAAAACAACAAAACCGACACTCGAAAACATCTCAAAAATCGATTCGTTTTGAATCACAAATTCAAAATTCTGGCTCGCCAATTGATAGGCTTCATGGCCTTCAAAACAGTTCAGAAATATCACAAAAACAAGACGTAGAAGTCGGAAAACGGATTAGAAAACAAGACAGAACACAAAAATGCACATGCCAAAAACAATACGCAGGTCTGAAATCTTCTCCGAGTTCAACTTTCTGACATAATTTGAAAGGCTTAGTGACCTCGGAATTGTCTAAAATTTGATACATAGAAAGTAGAACAATTTATCTATGAACTAGAAAAGGATTCACTGAATTTCGATAGGAAATGCTAAAGAAATGAAATCTCAAACATGGACTTAGGCCATGTTGAATTCTGCCCAGGTTTAAAACTCTCTCGGATTCAAATTATAGACATGGAACAAGTGGCCAAACAACCTCTGATTGAACTAAAAATTTGTGTGCATATAGTAGAAATCTTCGGCTTTCAAATAAAAAAGAATCAATAAATTCTGACAGGAAATGAAAAAGTTACGCTGTCTCAAACATGGACTCAGGCCATGTTTGCAACAGTTCAAAAAAACAAATGTGCCCAGGCCTGAAACCATCTTGGGTTCAACTTACAGGCCTGAAACAGAGGACCAAACGACCTCATATTGAGTTTAAAATTAGTATGCTCATACTACAAAACATCATATTTTAAAAAAAAATGAATCGGTGAATTCCGGCAAGAAATGAAAGAGATATGCTGTCTCAAACATGGACTCGGGCCATGTTTGCAGCAACTCTAAAAACAGTGTACAGGCAAAAATCTGGGTTTGTATTGATTTTGCAGTAAAGTTTTAAAGTATCAAACGAAAGATTTTCGCTATGAAATTTTGCACACTTATACTACAACACATGAACTATCAATAGAAGAAAATTCGGTAGCATTTCATTGCCGGAATTCAGAGTAAAAGACGTGCAAAACAGCACCCAGACTCAGTTCCATAGAAAACTAAAACATCAACAAAAAATGCAATTTTTCAATGATTTTTGGCAATTTGAACCTTTTGCTTCAGCTAGCATTATGTAAGCAACAACTCACCTTGCTTTTGAAGTGCAATAATCCAATTTAAAGCTGAAAGGAATGAGCTTTGAGCTAATTTGGCCTTGTAGAACCTGTAGAAAGAAAGAACAGCAGCATGCAAAGAAGAAATTCACTGTTAACAGGCAATCACTTCTAAAATTCAGATTTTGATGAAATAATAGTGTTTTGGAATGGATTACCTTTGAATTTTACTCTAGATTTGATAAAAATCACAACTTGTTGAAGAAAGTTTTGAGATTGAAAGCTTTGAATTTGAAAAATGGTGAGGTTTTGTTTACTGTTTCTATTTTTCTTTCTGGAGAAGGAGAAAATGAAGTACGTACAGACAATTGCTTTTCTCCTTTCTCATTTTTTGGTTTTAGTTGGCTAATGGGCTTTGGACCCAAATTAGAAAAAAAAATCAATTATGCCAAAGTTAATTTATTTAACACTAAACCAAATATACACATGAATACCTTATGTAAAAAAAATGAAAACAACACATTATCTTCAAGTTTTAACACAAACAATTTATGTAAACATACATACATGTTAAATAAAATATTTTACATCATATAAAAAGATAATTTTAGTTTTAAAAACATTTTTATTATTAAAAACCCTTATTTTTACATAAATACACAATTTTACAGAAATAAATACATAAATCCACATTTTTAACTTCAAAAATTTTACAAAAATTATTTTCTTGCATAGAAAAATATGACAAACCATTTCAAACTCAAGTTTATAACCAAAACACATTTTTAAACCAAATTTCACCTTTTTATTTAAATAAACAACATTTAAAAATCAAATACTTCCTTCAAAAATTATTAAAAGAAGTAATTGGCAATAATTAATAAAATTATTGCATTAACACTAAATAAAAATCATTTTCCATTCATTATTAACTCAAAAAAACAAAATAAAGTTTCCAAACTTTATTTTTCACATTTTATTTCCAAAATTCATTATTTATTCCAAATAAACAATTTAAAATCTCCAATCTTATTTTTAATTCACAATATTAAATTATAACTACCGCTATAATTTAATATTTACAAGTAATCACCAAAATCAGGGTTGTTACAAATAAAATTATCCACACTTATATAAAGATATAAGTGGGCTAGAGAGCTGAGTTTACTCATAGAAATTCCCGTAATCGCCAAAGCATTCTAGTTTGAATTAAAATTGAATAGGCGTTCAATTTTAACCCAAATTCCTACTAGCTCCAAATCCATTCAATCCAACTATATAACGGAGTATTCGCTATACCAATCGCAACGCAACTTGTCGCGTTCAATTTCGACCTCGTATGAAAAAGTTATAAATTATATAAGATTCACGGATTTAATATTATAATTATTTTAATTAGTTACATAATTAATGGTTAATTAACCTCGTTTAATTCCTAATCAATCTCGCTTATTCATCTTTAGGCAAACGTGACATCGTACTCGACTTCGACCTCTTCCAGCGATCACCTCGCCTCCCCCATATCATCGGACCTCACCGCGAGCACGCCGCCAACACACCTGGCCTCCAGCTTCCGCTCACCACCGGTGCGTCCTCCTCCAGCGCCGCCGTTGAGGATAAAATGCCCTAAAAACTACCGTCGTTCATCTCCGTATTTCCACCGTCGCCGTTTATCGCACGCCAATCCCACTGGTCGATGAGCTCGACTTGTTGAGACGAAAACTTCTCTAATTAGGGTCGAGGTCTAATTCGGCCACATTTGGCTCTAATGAACGCGAGCTGTTGGATGAGGGCATAGTTTAATGGCGGTTGAAATTATTTAGTTTTTGGGGTTTGCAAATGGAGAAAGTTACTGCCCTTTTATAGAAAATTTTGAAAGTACTTTTCACACATTAAATTTTCGAACTTCAAACGAGGTGTGTCGCCTGGCGTTCTATATGTAATATCCCTATTCCGAACACAGTGGACTAGTATCGGAAGCCAATTCCATCATATACAAAAGTTAGCTTTCAAAACAAAATTATATTAATTTAAATTCCTTTGATAAATTTCTATGCGTTTCAAGCTCGCACAACCAAATGATGCATCCGATCGCCATGAAATTCGACGGTGTATAATAATTCACTATTACGGATCTAATGGCACTAGTTTCATCAAAATCCGAGATAGTGCCCTGGAAGGCTATTTTCACACGTTAATTAAAACGAATTATTATTTAAAACCAATTCAAATCACTTTAATTCAAATTCAAAGTTTACTATATTCATTCTTATTCAAATAGAATTTAAATCAACTTTCGAAATCATTTTCATTCATATTAAATCCAAGATTTAATTATTTAAACAATTCCAAATATTAAATTTAACAATTTAATTATCAAATAAATCGCTATATTTGAAATTCGAGTTATTTAACTTATAAAATTAGCTTTTCAATATTTAAAATCATTTAAATATTCTAAATTCGAATGATTGAAATTTTGAATAAATCTGAACCCTGTCCCTCCGGACTAACAATCGATAAAGAGGCCCTCAACTTCATATTGTAACCAAGTCTCGTAGACTTATCACGTTTCCAACTCTCAACTTGCTATCCTTCGGCCAAGAAGGAAGCCCGGTAGATTGGAGTACCGTAGCACTCCACACTTGTAACGACCCCGGATTTTAATTAAATTTAAATTGATAATTTATTGAATATTTGAATTAATATTTGTGAAATAAATCGATAAGGTAATGCGAGTTTCCCCGATATCTAAGTATATTTGTATAAATTGTTTAAAAATTTAAATTATTGTATATATGAGAATATATATATCTGTATTTGAACAGATCTGATTAAATTTGAAATAATATAATATATATTTGATTTGAATTTAAGTCGTAAATAATTGAGTTTATAAAATGTATACAAGACTTGAAGATGAACAAGTAAACAAATACATATGAATGGTTTGCAATGTGAAAGTATATATATATACAGATAATAAATATAAGTATGAAAAAGAAAACAAAACAGGTTGTACAAAAAGAAGATGGTTTATATTAGAAAAAAAAAATACAATCAAGTATATTGTATGAGTATGGAACACTTATAAAGGAAAACAAAAATTTATATGCATGAAGGCTTGTAAAAGAATGAAGTAAGTAAATCTACTTGTGAATGAAAGCTTGCATAGTAAGCCACAATAAATATCCTCATATATTTTGTACAGCCGAGACAAACTAGGCAAGTATATTATGTTGCCTGTAAGTGGATATGCTAGGCAAAAGAAAGATGAAATATCTTTGTCCAAAGAGGTTAAGTATAGACATAAAGTACGCAAACATTAAATGCTTTCACAGCTCAAAGTATTTTTGGTCAATTCGAAAATATACAAATGTGCTTTCAGCCTCCAAAACTATGAACTATCTCTGAAATTGGTACAAACTTGTACACTGTCTTGAAAAAAATTATGATACCCTGTAATTTCTTGTATACATAAACCTGTAAGCTACTCTCCCCCATATCATCTTTTTATTTCTTTCGAACTAAACAAAAGTAAGATAAAACTCCATTTGATACTTAAAACAAAGCTTCAGCTCAAAACTAAAAGAAGAAGAAAAGAGAAAATTCAATCAAACAACAACTTAGCAAAGATCAAATTGAAGACTTCAGTTTTGCAACTTTCAAACAACCTGTTTCATCATCAGCTCTGTCTTCCTCTGGAAAATAGGTGAGTAACAATTTTCTTTAAAAAATTAAATGTTTAAATTGTGCAAATATATCCGAGATATGTGTGTGTTTGTGCATATATAGTTATCTATATATATATGGAAGCTGGGAACATGTTATTTATGCTGTTGTTTACATTTTCTCTGTTCTTAGTTCATAGACTCAGGCCTGTTGATTTCAAAAATCAATCACTCTTTTTCTAGTGGATGATTTAACTTCAAATTCAAACGAAAGATGTTGGTATCATCATAAACTAAGTTTATAAATTTAGTCAGGATTTAAACGACTTAGAAATTATCACTGGAACCCAAATTGCTGAACAAACTAAATTTTTGTCAAATTTCAAACTTTACGAAATGGTGATTCATATTTATAACTTGAATCCACTCTTCAAAATAGGATTTTTAAAACTAAATTGATGATTTTTAGTGATGGGTATAAGGAGTAGCTTTTAGTTGAACCAAAATTGGATCTTTGCCACTTTCCAGAAATCAAATAACTTTCGAATGCTGAAACTTTGCACGAAGTTAGTCTGGGTATCGATGGTTACAGGAAAATTGTCGAAGGATTTTTCTATTGTATGAATTGGCGAGTCGAGCTTAAACTAGGGTTGTAGCCGAGATTGTTTGCGTGTCTGTAGACAAGGTGATTTCACCATCTAGGACCGATCGAGTTGCGTGGGATTTTGAGGGATGGTGGCCCAGAGGGAGACGCGTTCGTAGCCGGTGTTGGAGCATTTCCGGTGGTCGAGGCGGCAAACACTGGGCGATGACAGGCTTTGGCGAATTCGAACTGTTGGTTTCTAGGCCTGGGAGGTAGTCGAATTTCGAGTTTGAGTTGGAGATGGGGATCCGAAGATAGAAATGGTGATGGGAGACGATCGTTGACGTAGGGACGTCGTCGTAGTCGATCGGAGATGATCGAATTGGTGGTGCACGTGCACAGTGATTTCTGGTGTACGTGAATGCTGGGAGCAGGAATGGTCGCGAGTTCCTCGAGTAAAAAGGAGGGAGAAGCCGAAGTTTTTACCTGTTCGACTCGAAGCAGTGAGGTTGGGGTTGGTTCCAGTTTGACTGTCGCTGTTTTTTTCTTGGCTTTGTTTCATTCTCGAGAAAATTTAAGAGTGGGCCGAAGTTTTGTGGTGTTCGACTCGAAGAGGAATGGGGAAGTTCTCGGGTTTGTGTTGCCATATTTTAAATAAGCCTGGCAGTTTAAAGTTTTCAAAAATTTAAAGACAGGATTTTAAAAACAGAATTTAAAACCAAATTTTAAGATGGATACAAATTCAGTTGTCTCCAAGTTTTAACAAAAAAAAAAATAAGTTTTATAAAAATAAAATGTTTAACAACTTTAAAATGTGTTAAGGTATAATTTAAAGTGTGTAAGTTTTGCTAAGTTGAGATTTATATTATTTTGAATCAAAATTTGTAAGTGAGCATTTGATTATAAATAAGAAAATGTTTTATTTTTAAATAAATGAAAATCTAGGGTTTGAAAATATTTATTAAAATAAATAAATAACTAATTTGATATATTAATGATAGGATTAATTAATTTGGTAATTAAAAGTTAAATTAGTTAATTAAGGTTTAAGATAATTAATTGGTAATAAATGGAAAATTGAGAATCATTAATTTAAATAAGTGTTGAATTTTAATTTATGGTTTTTAATTAATAACGTAAGTAAGGATTAATTAAGTTATATTGAATACTTAATAAATTAAATAACTAAAGATTAATTAATGAGTTATTAAAGATGAAATTTAATTGTAAGTAATAATAATAAATCTTAATTTAATTACGTTAGAAAAGAAATTTAAGAGGTGTTAACAATTAACGAAGGTTATTAACCAGGATTAGAAATTCATAAGAAATTAATTTGATTTGAATAAATCAGATAATAAATTGATCCTACTTATGAATGTTTGGATTTTATTGGATGATTGAGTTGTTTGATATTTCCTGATATGTGATGCTTTGTGATATATTCTGATTTGTGTGTAATCTTTACTGCAGTCTATTTATCTGTAATTTATATATATCTGTGATCTATGAATAAAAGATAAGCGATATAGTTTATATCGTTTATCAACTATATCATGTATTTTGATCTGTGATGATTCATTGTGTTGCACTATTGTGTGAAACCCCAGGACTACACTGTACACACACAAATATGGATTTCACGTGGAAATCAGTTAAGTCACAGATAATTTAAATTTGATGTTTTTGAAATTGAAATTTTAATTTCAATTGATTTTGAAATTAGAAATTTGGGTTTAAAGTGAAAAGCTTTTGAAATGGAATTTCAAAGATAAAAGTTATTTTGAATAACTTAATCGAGTTTTGAAAATTTAAATAATTTGATTTAAATTTGAAATTGAATCCTATGATTTGAAACTAGGGAATAAAGATGTTATAAATGTGTTTATCTGAATTTAAACCATTTAAAAGTATAATTTTGAGAATTTGAATTTAACCCAAGAACCTTAACTCGTATGAATAAATCAGATTTTCTGAAATGAAACTGTTTGTTTTAAAAGAATAAAAGCTTTCAGATAAGCAATGAAATTCCAGTTTAATTAAAGGAATTTCAAGTTTGAATTGAAAAATGGTTTTCCAAGTTATGAATGAATTGTTTTGAAAAGCTATGATTTGAATCTGTTATCCTTAACAGATTTCAAATAATGATTGGTTTAAATCATTTGAAATGGGATTGTTTTGAAAGCTATAAGTTAAATCTTGATTTAAAGGTTTAACGAGTTAATCAAATTGAAATGGAAATTAATTTGGAAAATCTGTGAATGAATCTTTTGTTTAAAAGATTAAAGTGTGGAAACTGTTTAAACCGTAATGATTGAATCTTTTTGTTTAAAGATTTGAAATGGTAATCGATTGAAACCATTTAAAAAGGAAGTTTGGGTTTAAGTTGTGACTTAATTGAAATCTCATATCCATATGTTTTTAAATATTTCGCTCACTATTCGGTTTAGCCGGGAGAGGACCTTTGGGTCGTATAACCCATTCCGAATATGTGATACGTCGATATGGATCGCATTTGAAGACCGGTGTTGAAGACCGGATATTTTTGAAAACGGAAGGATTACCGTCGAGTTACTCTGCATCGGCTGATCCCCGATATAGAGGTTTTATCATCCTTAGTGACGGGAAGTCCGGACGTGATTGGAAATTATCCGGATTTGCAAGGGCTTCGTGAGAAGTGCCTTCGGTTCTGTTCGAACCCGGAACAGACTTGTATGGATTGTATGTCTGACATTACACTTTGAGATATAAAGCTGATTTCTTTCAAATACATATCTGTTGGTGGCGGAGAATTTATTCTCTTAGCTTAACACCCTTCTCTGAGACGTACGAGCTCAGAGGTTATGTAGTTGAAATTTATCAGCGATATATTCCCAATTTGGTAATGTGGCATGCTGAGCGTTGCTGTGTGATGATCAGTGTTTGATCATTTGCGATATGATCATTTGTTTGATCATTTATCTTTGTGATCATAGGTTGATCATCTGTTGACCCAAAGCATGGCTTTGTGACAAAGCGTAGCTTTGTGGACGAGACTTCGTCAGGGCCTCACAACCCGGAAATGTCGAAACAGGATCGTTGCGGCAAGGTTATGAGGGTCGCGCCCTTTAGGGTATGTCATTTCCTTCTGGAAAAGGGTGGTGTCATGGTATGGAGCCCAGATACTTACTCATGTGGATACACTTTATGATGTGTGATGTTGGTTATCGAGGCCTCGGATAAAGGTCCCAAAGGACCGGGAGGTGGCATATTCGTGAGTTACCTGTTACAGGGGTAACCTGGCCTTGTTTGCAGAGAGCAGTTTGTCTCTCGGGGCGTCCCGCCAGAGGCGTTCCCATGCGGCGGAAGGAAGTTCCTTAGCCTGACCATTTGTTGGAAATCCAAAGAAACAATACGTGACTTGTACGGTTTTAGTTGTATTACCTGCTATGGAATGTGGCGGTAACCTGCTATTGAACATAGTAGCTATAGTAGGCATACGATACTGGTCGTATGTTGGCTAAGATTAATATTATACTTTCGAAATTTTTTTCTACACTATGCACTAATAATAATATCCAATGATTTGCGTAGTAAGCATCTTTGACTATCATAAGAAGAAATCTCCTCCAATTCTGCGTTTGCATTGTGTGTGTGGTGGGAGGTCTTATGGTAGTTTCATTTTCTAAAAGCATTGCGGATTTCAATGTTTAAAACCTTTTGTGTTTGTTTAAAGATAAACTGTTTTTGTTGCTCACACCAGTCCCATGACTGATCCGGAGTTTATTGTTCCCTTCCTAAACTCTGGGTGCTCATAATTTTCCACACGAGCAGTCTAGAGTTGGGTTTCTTTTCAGATATTCAGGTTTAGTAGATTATCTGGAGCTAGTTCATTCATCGGAGTTGCTTATCTTGGAGTTGTGGATTCATTCTTGTCTGAAGATCATTTTGGAGTTATCATTTCTATTGATATTGTTCCGCTGCTGTTGTTATCTTTTCTTTTCCGCTGCTATTTGTTGTATCATATCTCTGATGTATATTGATATTCATTGTATCACTCTGTTGTATCAGATATTGTATATCAATGTATTATTCTTTTTATTCCGCTGTGTTATTTACTTAATGTTGTTATAGCTCCGGCGAATCGGATTTGAACGATCGAATCTGCGGCATTCTAGTACAATGTGAAGTACGGATGTTGATTTTCGAGCGGGCAAAACCCGAGTCGTTACATTTGGTATCAGAGCTAAGGTTGAACTTTAGCTCAGGAGTATAACACGTTAAGTAGCTCATTAGAGATAGGGTGAAGTAAACTCTAGAATGAGTAATTCTCGGATATCCGTCCGTATGCCTCAATAAATTCTCTTGCTATCCACTAATAGTAAGTATGAGTGCAAGAAGAGGATGAGATAGGGGACAGAGGGAATACGACTATAAATGGTCAATACTCTGTAACAATGAGGAAACAATCTTTTCTCTATCAATCTCTTTTGTTCAACATCTCTTTTCTCAATTCTTCGATGATTTCTGGCAGATCCAGAAAGAAGGTTCGATATATAAATATGGGACATAAACTCCAGATAGACCAAAATTGTTTGTTTGGATGAATTGGTTGCTTTGATTGCTATGGTTGATAGGTATACTTTAGTTCTAAACTAAAAATTTTGAAATTGTATCCATATATCTATCTATTCTTTGGGTCCTAATATATTCTACGAATGGTTAGTTATCATTTCGAACTGACCGATGCCACTGCATATTTCGTAAATCTGGATAATCCGAGTATCTTCTGAAGTGTTAAACAGATTCGTTCTTGTATCTGTTATTGATATTCTGATTTGGTAAGCCAAATGCAGAATAGATGTTCAGTTGATTTGATGAAATATTCTTCATCTATCTTTGTGTCTCCTTGGTAATTTCGAGGACGAAATTCTTTTAAGGGGGGAAGTCTGTAACGACCCCGGATTTTAATTAAATTTAAATTGATAATTTATTGAATATTTGAATTAATATTTGTGAAATAAATCGATAAGGTAATGCGAGTTTCCCCGATATCTAAGTATATTTGTATAAATTGTTTAAAAATTTAAATTATTGTATATATGAGAATATATATATCTGTATTTTGAACAGATCTGATTAAATTTGAAATAATATAATATATATTTGATTTGAATTTAAGTCATAAATAATTGAGTTTATAAAATGTATACAAGACTTGAAGATGAACAAGTAAACAAATACATATGAATGGTTTGCAATGTGAAAGTATATATATACAGATAATAAATATAAGTATGAAAAAGAAAACAAAACAGGTTGTACAAAAAGAAGATGGTTTATATTAGAAAAAAAAAATACAATCAAGTATATTGTATGAGTATGGAACACTTATAAAGGAAAACAAAAATTTATATGCATGAAGGCTTGTAAAAGAATGAAGTAAGTAAATCTACTTGTGAATGAAAGCTTGCATAGTAAGCCACAATAAATATCCTCATATATTTTGTACAGCCGAGACAAACTAGGCAAGTATATTATGTTGCCTGTAAGTGGATATGCTAGGCAAAAGAAAGATGAAATATCTTTGTCCAAAGAGGTTAAGTATAGACATAAAGTACGCAAACATTAAATGCTTTCACAGCTCAAAGTATTTTTGGTCAATTCGAAAATATACAAATGTGCTTTCAGCCTCCAAAACTATGAACTATCTCTGAAATTGGTACAAACTTGTACACTGTCTTGAAAAAAATTATGATACCCTGTAATTTCTTGTATACATAAACCTGTAAGCTACTCTCCCCCATATCATCTTTTTATTTCTTTCGAACTAAACAAAAGTAAGATAAAACTCCATTTGATACTTAAAACAAAGCTTCAGCTCAAAACTAAAAGAAGAAGAAAAGAGAAAATTCAATCAAACAACAACTTAGCAAAGATCAAATTGAAGACTTCAGTTTTGCAACTTTCAAACAACTTGTTTCATCATCAGCTCTGTCTTCCTCTGGAAAATAGGTGAGTAACAATTTTCTTTAAAAAAATAAATGTTTAAATTGTGCAAATATATCCGAGATATGTGTGTGTTTGTGCATATATAGTTATCTATATATATATATGGAAGCTGGGAACATGTTATTTATGCTGTTGTTTACATTTTCTCTGTTCTTAGTTCATAGACTCAGGCCTGTTGATTTCAAAAATCAATCACTCTTTTTCTAGTGGATGATTTAACTTCAAATTCAAACGAAAGATGTTGGTATCATCATAAACTAAGTTTATAAATTTAGTCAGGATTTAAACGACTTAGAAATTATCACTGGAACCCAAATTGCTGAACAAACTAAATTTTTGTCAAATTTCAAACTTTACGAAATGGTGATTCATATTTATAACTTGAATCCACTCTTCAAAATAGGATTTTTAAAACTAAATTGATGATTTTTAGTGATGGGTATAAGGAGTAGCTTTTAGTTGAACCAAAATTGGATCTTTGCCACTTTCCAGAAATCAAATAACTTTCGAATGCTGAAACTTTGCACGAAGTTAGTCTGGGTATCGATGGTTACAGGAAAATTGTCGAAGGATTTTTCTATTGTATGAATTGGCGAGTCGAGCTTAAACTAGGGTTGTAGCCGAGATTGTTTGCGTGTCTGTAGACAAGGTGATTTCACCATCTAGGACCGATCGAGTTGCGTGGGATTTTGAGGGATGGTGGCCCAGAGGGAGACGCGTTCGTAGCCGGTGTTGGAGCATTTCCGGTGGTCGAGGCGGCAAACACTGGGCGATGACAGGCTTTGGCGAATTCGAACTGTTGGTTTCTAGGCCTGGGAGGTAGTCGAATTTCGAGTTTGAGTTGGAGATGGGGATCCGAAGATAGAAATGGTGATGGGAGACGATCGTTGACGTGGGGACGTCGTCGTAGTCGATCGGAGATGATCGAATTGGTGGTGCACGTGCACAGTGATTTCTGGTGTACGTGAATGCTGGGAGCAGGAATGGTCGCGAGTTCCTCGAGTAAAAAGGAGGGAGAAGCCGAAGTTTTTACCTGTTCGACTCGAAGCAGTGAGGTTGGGGTTGGTTCCAGTTTGACTGTCGCTGTTTTTTTCTTGGCTTTGTTTCATTCTCGAGAAAATTTAAGAGTGGGCCGAAGTTTTGTGGTGTTCGACTCGAAGAGGAATGGGGAAGTTCTCGGGTTTGTGTTGCCATATTTTAAATAAGCCTGGCAGTTTAAAGTTTTCAAAAATTTAAAGACAGGATTTAAAAACAGAATTTAAAACCAAATTTTAAGATGGATACAAATTCAGTTGTCTCCAAGTTTTAACAAAAAAAAAATAAGTTTTATAAAAATAAAATGTTTAACAACTTTAAAATGTGTTAAGGTATAATTTAAAGTGTGTAAGTTTTGCTAAGTTGAGATTTATATTATTTTGAATCAAAATTTGTAAGTGAGCATTTGATTATAAATAAGAAAATGTTTTATTTTTAAATAAATGAAAATCTAGGGTTTGAAAATATTTATTAAAATAAATAAATAACTAATTTGATATATTAATGATAGGATTAATTAATTTGGTAATTAAAAGTTAAATTAGTTAATTAAGGTTTAAGATAATTAATTGGTAATAAATGGAAGTTTGAGAATCATTAATTTAAATAAGTGTTGAATTTTAATTTATGGTTTTTAATTAATAACGTAAGTAAGGATTAATTAAGTTATATTGAATACTTAATAAATTAAATAACTAAAGATTAATTAATGAGTTATTAAAGATGAAATTTAATTGTAAGTAATAATAATAAATCTTAATTTAATTACGTTAGAAAAGAAATTTAAGAGGTGTTAACAATTAACGAAGGTTATTAACCAGGATTAGAAATTCATAAGAAATTAATTTGATTTGAATAAATCAGATAATAAATTGATCCTACTTATGAATGTTTGGATTTTATTGGATGATTGAGTTGTTTGATATTTCCTGATATGTGATGCTTTGTGATATATTCTGATTTGTGTGTAATCTTTACTGCAGTCTATTTATCTGTAATTTATATATATCTGTGATCTATGAATAAAAGATAAGCGATATAGTTTATATCGTTTATCAACTATATCATGTATTTTGATCTGTGATGATTCATTGTGTTGCACTATTGTGTGAAACCCCAGGACTACACTGTACACACACAAATATGGATTTCACGTGGAAATCAGTTAAGTCACAGATAATTTAAATTTGATGTTTTTGAAATTGAAATTTTAATTTCAATTGATTTTGAAATTAGAAATTTGGGTTTAAAGTGAAAAGCTTTTGAAATGGAATTTCAAAGATAAAAGTTATTTTGAATAACTTAATCGAGTTTTGAAAATTTAAATAATTTGATTTAAATTTGAATTCAAGTTTGGAATTGAATCCTATGATTTGAAACTAGGGAATAAAGATGTTATAAATGTGTTTATCTGAATTTAAACCATTTAAAAGTATAATTTTGAGAATTTGAATTTAACCCAAGAACCTTAACTCGTATGAATAAATCAGATTTTCTGAAATGAAACTGTTTGTTTTAAAAGAATAAAAGCTTTCAGATAAGCAATGAAATTCCAGTTTAATTAAAGGAATTTCAAGTTTGAATTGAAAAATGGTTTTCCAAGTTATGAATGAATTGTTTTGAAAAGCTATGATTTGAATCTGTTATCCTTAACAGATTTAAAATAATGATTGGTTTAAATCATTTGAAATGGGATTGTTTTGAAAGCTATAAGTTAAATCTTGATTTAAAGGTTTAACGAGTTAATCAAATTGAAATGGAAATTAATTTGGAAAATCTGTGAATGAATCTTTTGTTTAAAAGATTAAAGTGTGGAAACTGTTTAAACCGTAAAGATTGAATCTTTTTGTTTAAAGATTTGAAATGGTAATCGATTGAAACCATTTAAAAAGGAAGTTTGGGTTTAAGTTGTGACTTAATTGAAATCTCATATCCATATGTTTTTAAATATTTCGCTCACTATTCGGTTTAGCCGGGAGAGGACCTTTGGGTCGTATAACCCATTCCGAATATGTGATACGTCGATATGGATCGCATTTGAAGACCGGTGTTGAAGACCGGATATTTTTGAAAACGGAAGGATTACCGTCGAGTTACTCTGCATCGGCTGATCCCCGATATAGAGGTTTTATCATCCTTAGTGACGGGAAGTCCGGACGTGATTGGAAATTATCCGGATTTGCAAGGGCTTCGTGAGAAGTGCCTTCGGTTCTGTTCGAACCCGGAACAGACTTGTATGGATTGTATGTCTGACATTACACTTTGAGATATAAAGCCGATTTCTTTCAAATACATATCTGTTGGTGGCGGAGAATTTATTCTCTTAGCTTAACACCCTTCTCTGAGACGTACGAGCTCAGAGGTTATGTAGTTGAAATTTATCAGCGATATATTCCCAATTTGGTAATGTGGCATGCTGAGCGTTGCTGTGTGATGATCAGTGTTTGATCATTTGCGATATGATCATTTGTTTGATCATTTATCTTTGTGATCATAGGTTGATCATCTGTTGACCCAAAGCATGGCTTTGTGACAAAGCGTAGCTTTGTGGACGAGACTTTGTCAGGGCCTCACAACCCGGAAATGGTCGAAACAGGATCGTTGCGGCAAGGTTATGAGGGTCGCGCCCTTTAGGGTATGTCATTTCCTTCTGGAAAAGGGTGGTGTCATGGTATGGAGCCCAGATACTTACTCATGTGGATACACTTTATGATGTGTGATGTTGGTTATCGAGGCCTCGGATAAAGGTCCCAAAGGACCGGGAGGTGGCATATTCGTGAGTTACCTGTTACAGGGGTAACCCGGCCTTGTTTGCAGAGAGCAGTTTGTCTCTCGGGGCGTCCCGCCAGAGGCGTTCCCATGCGGCAGAAGGAAGTTCCTTAGCCTGACCATTTGTTGGAAATCCAAAGAAACAATACGTGACTTGTACGGTTTTAGTTGTATTACCTGCTATGGAATGTGGCGGTAACCTGCTATTGAACATAGTAGCTATAGTAGGCATACGATACTGGTCGTATGTTGGCTAAGATTAATATTATACTTTCGAAATGTTTTTCTACACTATGCACTAATAATAATATCCAATGATTTGCGTAGTAAGCATCTTTGACTATCATAAGAAGAAATCTCCTCCAATTCTGCGTTTGCATTGTGTGTGTGGTGGGAGGTCTTATGGTAGTTTCATTTTCTAAAAGCATTGCGGATTTCAATGTTTAAAACCTTTTGTGTTTGTTTAAAGATAAACTGTTTTTGTTGCTCACACCAGTCCCATGACTGATCCGGAGTTTATTGTTCCCTTCCTAAACTCTGGGTGCTCATAATTTTCCACACGAGCAGTCTAGAGTTGGGTTTCTTTTCAGATATTCAGGTTTAGTAGATTATCTGGAGCTAGTTCATTCATCGGAGTTGCTTATCTTGGAGTTGTGGATTCATTCTTGTCTGAAGATCATTTTGGAGTTATCATTTCTATTGATATTGTTCCGCTGCTGTTGTTATCTTTTCTTTTCCGCTGCTATTTGTTGTATCATATCTCTGATGTATATTGATATTCATTGTATCACTCTGTTGTATCAGATATTGTATATCAATGTATTATTCTTTTTATTCCGCTGTGTTATTTACTTAATGTTGTTATAGCTCCGGCGAATCGGATTTGAACGATCGAATCTGCGGCATTCTAGTACAATGTGAAGTACGGATGTTGATTTTCGAGCGGGCAAAACCCGAGTCGTTACAACACTACTTGAATCAAGATTGTTAATCCAAATGATAATCAATCCTATTCAATCGACTTCATTCCAATTGCATGACTAATCAGTTCCCACATCAAATCAACGAACCAAAATGGCCAAATTTGATAGTCGGTTATTTGACTATGAAAGCAACAAATAAAATCTAGCACCGAAGCAGTCACTAGGCCCATTTAATTAATATTTTGTTTATTAAATCAATTTCCAAATATTTACTTCAAATTATCTTAAAAAGTATATATTCTCAAAAGATTCCAAATCTTTCCATAATGGAAAACAATTCCATATACTTATATCAACGGTATAAGCATATTTAATAACACTACCATTTTGGAGACACACTAAATAGATTTCTATAACCGTACAACTCCAGAGTTCATACGCCTCCGGATGTGTGTTAAGTATAAGAAGCAAGGCTTCCTATACCACTAAGCCTTTAGTACGATCATAAGAACTAATTCATGTATTTCACAATGGAAGGTCAAAGCACAATTTATTGGGTCAAAACGAATGTTGCGTAAAACATCGTTACGACAACCCACAGACACTAGTATAGGGATTCGATTAATTATATATATAAATCCTGTATACTACATAAAACATTTCTTTTTGGAAATCATTTACTATAACAACAGTGTTATAGTCCATGCCTTCCTCACCTTTCTCGAAAACATCTAGCACAATAATAAATGTCGAAATTTATGTTTTCGATATTTATCACATTTTAAATCATTTTCAAAATCATTTAACTCAAATTGAAAATATCATTTTCAAACATTCCTTTAAAAGATTATATTTACTTTTAAAACGTGAATGTATTTCCTTTATAGAAATCCATACTAAACTCATCCAAATAAATTCTTTCCATATTTATCAAACTGTGATTATAAATTTCATTTCTATTTTATAAAACTTCTATTTTATAAAATCTCTTTATTTATAAAATTCTATTTATCAATCTTTCCTTTATAAATCTCATTTATAATCAAGATCCATTTATAAATCTATTCTTTCTAAATCTCTTTTATAATCAAAATCCATTTATAAACTCATTCACAAAATATTGATTACAATCCATTTTTAACATTTATAAACAACTTATATAGATCCATTCAATATTTTTAAAAGATTACTTTTATAACTGTCCTATATAAACTATTTAAGAAACATTTGCTTCAAACTATTTTTATCTACTTAAAAACAGTATTTATTTATAATAAAAGGACGAACTTATTTATAATATTTAAAACCTTTATAATAAGTATCAAAAATCTCTTTTTTACTTATTTCATAAAACAGTTAAATCAATATTCCTAAAATTATATTTTTATTTCATTTCAATAAACTCCTTCTTTTAATAATTCAAAAATTATTAAAAACATATAAAATTCCAAAATCACTTTAAAAATCATTTCCAATTCAAAATCATTATTTTAGCATTTCAAAATACCAAAAATAAGGCCTAGTGCTACTATAGCACTAAATAAGCCAAATCATATCACAATCAATAATATGGCATCCAACACATCATATATCATAATATATATGAAAAGTAAAATTAATAGTGGTGAGGAATCATGTTGGATCTCTCCAACTTGTTACAGTATATAATGATAAAATATAAATCAACCGCTTCGAGGCGGGTTCGTATACAAAGGGTCATCCGCTCATACACAGGAACGTATAATGTCTCATCTGCTCCAAGGGCGGGAATATATCCAAACCAACTAATAATATAGTAATTCATCCAAACAAGCAACAAACAACATAAATAGAATTATCCATACTTATATAAAGATATAAGTGTGCCAGAGAGGTGAGTTTACTCACAGAAATTCTAGTAATCTCCAAAGCGCTCTGGTTTGAAATAAAATTGAATAGGCATTCAATTTTAACCCAAATTCCTACTAGCTTCAATTCCATTCAATCCAACTGTATAACGTAGTATTCGCTTTAACGATCGCAACATAACTTGTCGTGTTCAATTTCGACCTCGTATGAAAATGTTATATATTATTCAAGATTCAGTGATTAAATATTATAATTATTTTAATTAATTACATAATTGATGGTTAATTAACTTCGTTTAAATCCTAATCAAGCCTGCTTAATCATCTTCAGGCAAATGCGACATCATACTCGATTTTGACCTCTTCCAAAGATCACTGCGCCTCATCCATATCACCAGACGTCGTCGTGAGCACGCCGTCGATGCGCCTGGCCTCCAACTTCCTATCGCCACCGGTGCGGCCACCTCCAGCACCGCCAATAAGGAGAAAATGCCCCAAAAATAGCCACTGTTCATCTCCATATTGCCGCCGCCATTGATCGCACGCCAATCCCACCGGTTGATGAGCTCGACTTGTCAAGACGAAAACTTTTCTAGTTAAGATCGAGGTCCAATTCGGCTATGTTTGGCTCCAATGAACGCGAGCCATTGGATGAGGGCATAGTTTAATGGCAGCTGAAATTATTTCCTTTTAAGGGTTTGCAAATGGAGAAAGTTAATTTCCTTTGATAGAAAATTTTGAAAGCACTATTCACAAGTTAAATTTTCGAACTCCAAACGAGGCGTGCCGCCTGGCGTTCTATATGTAATATCCCTATTCCGAACACAATGGAACTAGTATCGGGAGCCATTTCCATTATGTACAGAAGTTATCTTTCAAAATCAAATTATATTAATTTAAATTCCTTTAATAAATTTCTACGCGTTTCGAGCTCGCACGACCAAACGATACATCTAATTGCCACGAAATTTAACGGCGTATAATAATTCACTATTACGAATTCGAAGGCACTAGTTTCTTTGAAATCTAAGATAGCACCCCAGAAGGCTATTTTCACACGTTAATTAAAATGAATTATTATTTAAAACCAATTCTAATCACTTTAATTCAAATTCAAAGTTTACTATCTTCATTCTTATTCAAATAGAATTTAAATCAACTTTCAAAATTATTTTCATTCATATTAAATTCAAGATTTAATTACTTAAAAAATTCCAAATATTAAATTTAACAATTTAATTATAAAATAAATCACTATATTTGAAATTTGAGTTATTTAACTTAAAAAATTAACTTTTCAATATTTAAAATCAATTAAATATTCCAAATTCGATTGACTGAAATTCTGGGTCGTTACACATAGCATCATTCTCCCCTAAGTCATTAAAGATCCTCTCATAGGTGTCAAGCCAATCCCGCACTTCCATCGTCGACTCCATTCCTTGGAATGGTTTGACACCAAGTGTAACAAAGTCCTTGTTCGACTTAGCGAAATCGGCTCTCGGCGCTTGCATTGGAGCACCACCATCAACAACAACATTTGGAGCGGCTACTTGAGCATTCTGCTGCATATTCCATATCATGGTATTGAACATCGTCTACGGATCGGGATTAGTAGCTCTCGATCCATCTCCTTCTTTGACTCTAGAGATGGATTTTCTAGCAACATTCCTTGTTTGACGACTCATCCTTCAGTCTGTAATAAGGATGATCAATCTCTCTATAAGGAATCCCACTTAAGTAGTACTCATGTGTGTAGTGCAATTTATACTATACATATACACCACTATATATAGTTTTGAAAACTAAAATATATAACAAGTATGCACTCTTGTATATATGTACTCTCTCGATCCAGTCTAGGGAAAGAACTCTTACCCTATCTCTACTAGACCTCGGTATCCCTTAGGTTAAACTACGCAATCTAAGCTCTGATATCAAATGTGACGACCATCCTTCACCACTAGCACCCAATATACCTGTATATTGCACTATAGCAGTGCTCGGTTGATGCAGGACGACTGTCAATGATTGGGAAGCAAATAAAACAGCATAGAACCTGTCGTATATCTCACAGTGCATCGAATAAAATATAATAATAAACATCTTAAACATAAAATAGGCAAGATAGTAAATAACTGAGTGAATCAAAGAATCGGAGTAAACAGACCATACAGTACATAACATAAGTGATAGAGTTATACATCAAATAATAACTCATATACGAACCGTCTCTAAATAGTAAAACCACTAGTAAGTTTCATAGTGTTGTGCAGTGGAATAGCAAATAAGTAAATGTCATAATATGAGAGTATAGCCACCTACTAGCCACCTATCCAGCTCAACGTGCTCACCAGACCTGATATCCCTAATCTATTCATTTAAGAGCACCCAGAGTAATAGGAAGCAAAACATAAAACCTCATATCAGATTACAGTCCAGTGCGAGTGGTAGTAAATCTCTAAATATTAATATACCACTATAATAGGATAAATGGTATGAAGGATCATACATGACTTGTCCTTATATCCATAAAGTTGGCACATATAAAAAAATATATGCTACTCTACATCATAGTCATCATAGGTGTACTATACATCAAAGTACGAAGGAGTGTCTAGATATATACATCAATAATATCGGCCTCATATGACATCCCTAGGGTGATAGGTAATCAAAACAAACATAGCATCCATCATCCATCCTCACATTCACTCACTCGGTGCATTAGATATAAGATCACTCACGACCCATAACGGTCAAGTCAGACTATCCATCACGATAGCCTGCATCTTGGTTCCTCGGTACTCAAGTCCATGCCACTTAATTGACCAGGAAATAGACTAACTATCACATCAGTTAAGGGTAAACGAACATCATATTTGGAATAAAGAGCCATCATGCTCCAGGAACCATCATGTCCCTAGTTTACCCCTTCTCACGAGTACCCCCAAGAACACATAAGTGTCGATGATCCCTTTGCACATGAGTACATCATGGAACTGATCTGACAACTCATAACACGATGTCACCGTGGTTGGGATGATTCTCTATAGTCATCATCAATTGTAGAAACTGGCATACATCCCATAGCCATCATCCAATAGTTCCTTTAATACGACTCATAGTCCTTAACTCTACATCTCAATACAGATGTCTATCATCGAAGCCATATCTTTCTATCATGGAATCATCTACGTCACGTCATGCATTATAACGACCTTCTATTTCGAACCATTCAAATTGACAATCATCCATACATGTCAGACTTGAATTGCTCAAAACAACAGATTGTTAATTTATATTTGGCAAAACTTAGCATATACAGTAAATAAATAAATCACATAATCACAAACACAGAGTAATACAACAATAAGCAGCGGAATAGATAAATAGTAGTTCATGAAGCTACTACATAAACATCAGGTCTAAAGAAAAATACAACAGAAATCTCAAATACACAGAAGTCTCAATACAAAAGCAGATACAAGTCTGAACATAACAACTGGAAATAACTGAAAAGCTAAATAGATAAGAGACAGATCTTCAAGCAAAGCTCCAAACTCCAAAGGTGAGTCTCAAATGCCGTGACACTCAGTCTCACCGAGCATAAAGCAAAACACAAAACACTCAAGTCAGGATTAACATTCTTGTGCTAGTAAATCAACTCAAGTGAAATGTCCAAGTGAAATGCAAATAACTTAAAGGATGATTGGGATTCCCATCCTCTAAGGATCCGTGAAACTATCTACATACATAGTACAAAACGCTACATAGATAATGTCTAAAGTAAAGTAAACTATTAAAATAGCGTTAAGGCATTACCCATATTCCCCTTAATACATTTTTATATATATTCCCGTAGTCTATACAGTACCGTAATTCCTCCGTAAATTGGAGGGCTATCAGAGGGCACTCCATAGGTACGGTACAAACCAAACTCGTAGTGGGCGCGATAAGGCATGTGACAAGGCATGCGAGGCAATGCCCAGGGTAGGATACTACCGTTTTGCGGATCCGGACTGGTGGTAACACATAGCAGCTACTACCGCCCACCTTGAGACACACTCCTATAATTAAAGGTGCACGAAATCAAATCACAAAGTAATAGAATGGTATCAAAGAAGCATGCTCGATCGGAGGTGCGACCTCACTTGGTCCGGCGTAGCTCCTATTTTAGTCACATCAAGCTGACTCGTGGGAGTCATGGCTGCGTTCATACCGGATATAGACGTCGCCAAACCATCCTACTTCGTTCTGGAATCTCCATCACGTGCCCAGTTGTTAAAGTGGTTTTCAATATTGGCAGAGAGTATGACAATATCCAATCCCAGTCTCTTTAAATACCAAATGCTTATATCACACTGTGGTCATTTTAGTTTCAAAAAGTTCGTACTTCATATCAAAATATCATATTCATTTCAAAATCAAATCACTTTCGAAATCATGATTCATTTCAAAACAATATTAAATTCCAAAGTATAATCATTTCAAAATCATATTCACTTTCGAAATCATTTTTCATTTCCAATATCATAACCACAAAATAGTTTAAACCATTATATCAAGTATTCGCATTTGAATCCATTAAATCTAAATCATACAGAAACAACTTAAACAGTTTGAATATTGAAAGTAGTATATATTGGAATAGTTATACATTAAAATAGTTTATATTTTAAAGTAGGTTATAGATTAAAATAGTTTATATATTAAAAATAGTTTATATATTAAAATAGGTTATAGATTAAAATAGTTTATATATTAATATATAATATATATATAATTGTTTATAAATTTAAAATATTATATATTAAAATAGTTTATAAGTTTAACCGAGTGTATACCGAAAATAGTTTCAAATTAGAATTGTTTCTTCCAATTTCACAAATCAATTCAAATCAACTTTAGTACCAAAATTTAATTAAACCAATCTCAGTTCGACAATTTCAATAAAAAAGGTTAAAGGTTCAGTTCAAATTCTCGTTAAAACCATTATAATTTATCGATTTCAAATCCAGGTTTGAACTATAAATTTAAACCACTTCCAATTCAATATGTTTCAAAGTTTAAATATTCAAACAATTTACAATAACTCAATTTGATAAGTTTCGTTTATATTTCAAAATTCAACTTTAATTTTATTTAAGTTTGAAAATATCCACTCAACCATTTTAAGTAACATTTAAATAAAATCTCAAATTACAAATTTAAATCAATATTAAATATTAAATTTCAACTTTGTTTAAATTTGAAAATATTCATTTAATCGCCTTTAATCAAAATCTAGTTATCAGGTTATAAAAAAATCATATCTTTAAAGTCTCAAAATTAATAGGTTTTCGAATCCATTTTTATTTAAATACAATTCTTAAACAAATTAAATTTCAAATCAATTTCAATTTGTCTTTCCAACCTCAATTTATTAAAGTTATTAAAAAATATATTTAAAAAATATAAATTTTAAATAAATATTTTATATATGTATTAGTTAAATTAAATTATTATTACATTTATTATATTAAATTCTCTTATTAAATCTATTTAAATCTTAATAATATATATATATATTAAAAATAGTAAAGTTATAAGTAAAATTTTATAATTTACATTTTAAAACTAAACTTATAATTTTAAAATTTTCCAAAACATATAATTTTAAAAATCTAATTTTACACATATATTAAAATAAAATCTATATATTATATTTTTAAAATCAATTTTCATTAAAACTCATATATTTCCTTTCAAAACTTTGGAAATCATTTTTCAAAATAGACCAACGGTGTTCGTATATAATTTTCTAACCTATGGTTAAGTGATACGGATATTTATCATTTCAATCCGCAATAATTTAATATTTACGGGTATATATCATTTCAACCCGCAATCCCAAAATTTCAATGAACATGAACATGAACAACGAAGAGGCAAGGCAGAGAAGATGAACTAGCATAAATATTAGAACAATGGAAAATAAAAGGTCAGGGTTGAATGTCAGGGAATATTAATAGCAAGTGACAATTGGTTTACACGGTGGATAATGGAAAGACACAAGGAAAACAAAAAGGGTTCAATCCGGGTACCGATACGGCTAACTGTTTCGCAGATTTTGCCGCATACCGGATGCCGAATTATACAAATGAATATACTGTGGAGATCAACACGATGAGACGAACAAAATGGTATATAGATATTAGAGACACAACCATTCTATCAAAACTCAATTTTCGCTGCCAAACTACCGCTAAATCGCCGAAAATAAGATAAACGGTGCTAGAGCAGTCCAAATTTGACGAAACGAAATACGATATCACACTCGGAAAATGGTTTAAATTTTTATTATATAAAAATATTCAGATTTCAAAATGTTTTATTTTCATCTAATTAAACTGATTTTAAATTTTAAATTGAAATTTCACAACTGAATAAACTTTTATATTTTCCAATGAAAATCTGCCATTTGCTATGCTTCAAAAGACGCATACCAAATATCAAATTTTCATTGCTTGATTTTATTGTTTATTTTCATGAAAAATTTAGTTAATTACATTGTTTGAAATCGTTAAAATTTCCGGGTCATTAAACTCTCCCCCACTCAAAACTTTTTGTCCCCGAAAAGGAATGAGATAGGAGAATAGAAACAACAGAAAGGAAAGATAGATTCAAAATACATAGCACCAGATACAACTATTAATTTAAAATTATATAAATTTCATTTTTGGACATCTTATTCCTTACATTTTATATTGTATATTATTCAGTTACATATTCTCATCACATTCAAAATTTTCTAGGTAAGTTTTTTACTAATGATTCTGAGTGAGCACTATACAAATTTACCTTTTATTTACATCATTTCTATTAAGAAAAATTTAGTTTGAACATTTTTGTTACTTAAGTTTTCTCTTATATAACCTTCAATTACATATTCACATCAACATTTTAACTTTTTGAAAAACTCAGGTAAGTTATATATGTTTTAAAAGAAATTGAGTATTATACAAATAAATTTTATCCCAGTTCAACTGTTTCAAGTTGTTTCAATTTCATTTCTTATTTAGACACTCCAATTATTCAAAAAAAATTGCTTCATTTCAATAATCAAAAACCATCACTTAACATAAAACTTAAGTGTTAAATTTCCGGTTTCACTTCAAATCATTTTGAAATAAATATATACATATATATAATTTATATATCAAATCATACTCAAGAAATTCAAATCAAATCCATTTTCCAAAACAAAAGTGTAGCAAAGCTACTAAGTGGTCTCCCCACTTTGAGACTCGAAAATGATCGTCGATGACGCTGCAGTCATCATCGAATTATTTTCTAGTGACATAAGAGGAGAGTGCTGACTCACTTCTTTTTAAAATTCTTTGGAAACAATTTCCATTCGAAAATACTTTCAAAACTTTGAAACCAAATTTTTGAAAAGCACCGAAAATTAAATTCTCAAATCCTTAATTTAAATTCATTACATTTGCAAATCAGAGATAAAACCATGTTTATAAAATTTCATCTTCTTATAACATACAACAATAGTTAATGGTTTAGAAATGTTGACAAAACAATAAATGAAAATCTAGTACTATCATTTCTAACAACCAATTCATTTAACTATCTAATTCAGAAAATTATACTTTTATGTATATATAATATAATCATACATAAAATTATTTCATTTACCAATTTCGAAACAATATTGTGTCGGTTTGCTTTGTTCAAGTGTTTTGGAATCCCTATCGATAGCGTTGGCCAGACGAATCGATCGAAACCCAAAATTCAAATTTAACAACTCAAACAACACAATATAAAACATTTTATATCAGTTACAGAT
The DNA here is from genome assembly GCA_030737815.1 of Allium fistulosum. Lineage (NCBI taxonomy): Eukaryota > Viridiplantae > Streptophyta > Magnoliopsida > Asparagales > Amaryllidaceae > Allium > Allium fistulosum. The sequence goes on from CM060903.1 coordinate 78,321,051, forward strand.
ACATTCTCTCATAGGATGGTTCAAGAACGGATTTTAGAACCAAGATAGAGATTCAAATTTAGGGGAACCCTAATCAAAGAGATTTCTAATTAAGAAGATAGACTCGAAAGGAAGATAAACAATAAAATTACAAATGAGGAAAGATGGATAGACTTAAATTAATCGCGGCAACCTTAACTGGGTCAGCCGAGACTCCATTTTAGAAACAATGTGCCTTAGGAATCGGACTTCATCCCTTTAGAAATGGCATTTAGAAAATTTGGCTTTACACTGATGACTCGTAAGAGTTTAGAGAACAAAGCTCAAATGAGATTCATGTTCCTTCTTAGACTTAAAAAAGACGAGAATATCATCAGCGAAAACCAAGACAAACTTGTTGAGAACATCGTGGAAAATGTGATTCATGGGATCAACGAAGAAGGCAGGAGCATTGGTTAATCCAAAGGGCATGACTAACCAGTCGTATAAACCATTCATCCGGGAAGAAGGACAACAGGTCGAGCTCCAGGAATAAGACCGATGCGGAATTCAATTTCTTGCTTAGGGGGAAAGAGAAATGACTTCACCAAAACATCAGGATAATTCTTGACTATCGGGGTGGAGTCAAGATCACTAGGCTAAGAATCAAGCGAAAAGATAAAACTGCCAGCATAATCCTAAGGTAATCGACATTCGATCATAAGAGAATTACCCTGGTCGTCTACTAGAGAAACGGTTCGGGCTTTGCAAGAATTAACAGCATCAAAACTGAGGACATAGAAATTTTCGGTGAATCGACGCCTATTGTAAAGGAGTTTCACCACTTTACAAACCATACTAAGATTGGCGGGACCGCCGATGGGATTAGTCACACATAAGGATGAAGTTGCCAATTGAGGTAGCAAGATGTGCTCAAATTTATTACAGAGATCAACAGAAATAAAGCTATGGGATGCTACAGTATCAAAAGAACACGAACAGGAAAAGACAAGAATGAATTTTAGAACAAAAGGAAAGTTACAAAATCAAAAGAAATCCTAATCCAGGATGATCCTAATGAAGAATTTGAAGCTCGAACAAAGATGATTCTATAATTGATTCTACTAATTCTAGGGTATTACTACCCTATCTCTAATGAGTTTTTACTCCATATGCTAAATTTTGCCTAAACAAGAGCCCTGATACCACATGTAATGACCCGTTATTTCGAACCACTCAAATTGACAATCATCCACACATGTCAGACTTGAATTGCTCAAAACAACATATTGTTAATTTATATTTGGCAAAATTTAGCATATACAGTAAATAAATCAATCACAGAATCAAAACAATAAGCAGCGGAATAGCTAAATAGTAGTTCATGAAGCTACTACATAAACATTAGAGTCTAAAGCGAAATACAATAGAAATCTCAAATACAAAGAAGTCTCAATACAAAAGCAGATAACAAGTCTGAACATAACAATTGGAAATAACTGAAAAGATGAATAGATAAGAGACAGATCTTCAAGCAAAGCTCCAAACTCCAAAGGTGAGTCTCAAATGCCATGACACTCAGTCTCACCCGAGCATAAAACAAAACACAAAACACCCGAGTCAGGATTAACATTCTTATGCTAGTAAATCAACTCAAGTGAAATGTCCAAGTGAAGTGCAAATAACTTAAAGGATGTTTGGGATCCCCATCCTCTAAAGATTCGTGAAATTATCTACATACATAGTACAATACGCTACATAGATAATGTCTAAAGTAAAGTAAACTATTAAAATAGCGTTAAGGCGTTACCCATATCCCCTCTTAACACATTTTTATATATATTTCCGTAGTCTATATAGTACCGTAATTCCTCCGTAAATTGGAGGGCTATCAGAGGGCACTCCATAGGTATGGTACAGACCAAACTCGTAGTGGGCGCGATAAGGCATGTGACAAGGCATGCGAGGTAATGCCCAGGGTAGGATACTACCGTTTTGCGGATTCGGACTGGTGGCAACATATAGCAACTACTACCGCCCACCTGGAGACACACTCCCATAATCAAAGGTGCACCCAATCAAATCAAAAAGTAATAGAATGGTATCGAAGAAGCATGCTCGATCGAAGGTGCGACCTCACTTGGTCCGACGTAGCTCCTGTTTTAGTCACATCAAGCTGACTCGTAGGAGTCAGGGCTGCGTTCATACCTCATATAGACGTCGCTAAACCATCCTACTTCATTCTAGAATCTCCACCACGTGCCCAGTTGTTAAAGTGGTTTTCGGTAGTGGCAGAGAGTATGACAATATCAGATCCCGGTCTCTTTAACAACCAATCGCTTATTTCACACCGTGGTCATTTTCATTTCAAAAAGTTCATACTTAATATCAAAATATCATATTCATTTCAAAATCATATCACTTTCGAAATCATTATTCACTTCAATATCATATTAAATTCCAAAGTATAATCATTCAAAATCATATTCACTTTCGAAATTATTTTTCATTTCCAATATCATAACCAAAAAATATTTTAAACCATTATATCAAGTATTCGCATTTGAATCCATTAAATCTAAATTATACAGTTCCAACTTAAACAGTTTGAATATTGAAAGTAGTATATATATTGGAATAGTTACATATTAAAATAGTTTATATTTAAAAATAGGTTATAGATTAAAATTGTTTATATATTAAAAATAGTTTATATATTAAAATAGTTTATATTTAAAAATAGGTTATATATTAAAATAGATTATATATTAAAAATAGTTGATATATTAAAATATATATATATATTTATTTATTTATTTATTTAAAATTGTTTATAAATTTAAAATAATATATATTAAAATAGTTTATAGATTTAAACGAGTTTATACCGAAAATAGTTTCAAATTAGAATTGTTTCTTCCAATTTCACAAATCAATTCAAATCAACTTTAGTTCCAAAATTCAATTTAAATCAATCTCAGTTCGACAATTTTAATTAAAAAGGTTAAAGGTTCAATTCAAATTCTCATTAAAACCATTTTAATTTATCGATTGCAAATCTAGGTATGAAATATAAATTTAAATCACTTCCAATTCAATATGTTTCAAAGTTTAAATATTCAAACAATTTATAATAACTCAATTTGATACGTTTCATTTATATTCAAATTCAACTTTAATTTTATTTAAGTTTGAAAATATCCACTCAACCATTTTAAATAACATTTAAATAAAATCTCAAATTACAAATCTAAATCAATATTAAATATTAAATTTCAACTTTGTTCAAATTTGAAATTATTCATTTAATCGCCTTTAATCAAAATCCAGTTATCAGGTTATAAAAAAATCATATCTTTAAAGTCTCAAAATTAATAGGTTTTCGAATCCATATTTATTAAAATACAATTCTTAAACAAGTTAAATTTCAAATCAATTTCAATTTGTCTTTCCAACCTCAATTTATTAAAGTTATTACAAAATCTGTTTTAAAACATTAATATAAATTTTAAATAAATATTTTATATAGTGGAAATAAGGGACACACCTTTAAAAGCAAACTTACTACACAAAACATCCTCCTCATAAAAAAGATATAAATTACATCCCTATTTTCAAATACTACAATTTTCTTCCATACAATACCCCTCTTCTCCATTGCACCAATGTTGATTCTTCATATATGGATGTTATTCTCACATCCATAATTAAAATTTGCACCCCATTAATTATCAACCTTTAAAACGCAATAATTTCTTATAGAAACGACGGATTAACAAACCGTTTTCTCCATTAAATCACAAATTTTATTATCTTTCTAACGAGTGGCATTATGCATATGTAAAAACAATGGCAGGACAAGTTATTCAAGGATCCAATTCCATGTCGAGTTGGTTGGGGGTTTACAGGGGGTAGCGCGCCCTTGTCCGACAGCGGGGTTCGGGGCGGAGCCTTGAAAAAAAATTTAAATTGATGTTTTTCAAATATCCGTAATTATATGGTATGATTGTAGACAATTCAGAAATTATATGCAATAACAGTAGAAATTTCTGCAATTATACTATATAATTGCAGACATGTCTGTAATTATATGCAATAGTTGTAGACATTTCTGTAACTATATGTAATAATTGCAGACATGTGTGTAATTCTACCATATAATTGCAGAAATGTCTATAATTATATCTGATAGTTGCAGACATTTCTGCAACTATATGCAATAACTGTAGACATGTCTGCAATTATACTACATAATTGTAGAAATGCCTGCAAGTATATGCAATAGTTGCATATTTGAAGAAAAATCGAAGATGTTTAAAATTTGCAGAATTGTTTGCAAATATATGGAATAATTGCACCTTTATTACAAATATGATTTTTTTGGTATCAACAATGGATCTTATTTTAAAGATCATAATTTTTTTGATTTTTTGGTGAAAACGGTATGCTGATCCGATGTTTCTACAGAAAGTTATACGCGTTTGAAATGTTAAAAACGTAAAAAGTATTTTGGTCTTTATGCACGCGTGAATTTAAAAACAGGGACCGGAAACTTATTAAAAAAATGAAGGGATGTTTTGTGTATTTTCAAAGCTTACCAGGGATGTATGCCTAATGCTCCCTTTTATATAGTGAATATTAGGCTCAGGTCCCTAATAAGTTTCAATATACACAAAACCCCAGCAAAAAAAAGTATGTAAATTAGGTCTCTAGAATTAAGTTACTAAAAATTGCATATAGTTATGCAATTATTCACTGAATAATTGCAGACATTTATGAAATTATATCCAAAAGTTGCATAAATTTATGCAATTTTTTCGGTGAATAATTGCAGAAATTTCCGCAATTTTTTTGGTGAATAATTGCGGAAATTTCCGCAATTTTTTGGTGAATAATTGCGGTATTTTCCGCAATTTTTCAGTGAATAATTGTGGAAATTACTGTAATTTTTTGATATAATTGCATAAATGTCTACAATTATTCACTGAATAATTGCATAAGTGTATGCCATTATATGTATTAGTTAAATTAAATTTTTATTACATTTATTATATTAAATTCTATTATTAAATCTATTTAAATCTTAATAATATATATATATATATATTAAAAATAGTAAAGTTATAAGTAAAATTTTATAATTTACATTTTAAAAATTAACTTATAATTCCGAAACACATAATTTTAAAAATCTAATTTTACACATATATTAAAATAAAATCTATATATTATATTTTTAAAATCTATTTTCATTAAAACTCATATATCTCCTTTCAAAACTTTGGAAATCATTTTTCAGAATAGACCAACGGTGTCCGTATATAATTTTCTAACCCATGGTCAAGTGATACAGATATTTATCATTCCAATCCGCAATAATTTAATATTTACGGGTATATATCATTTCAACCCGCAATCCCAAAATTTCAAAATCAATAAAATCGCTTGGGTTTATCATTTCAACCCATAATGAGTTTCCCTAATCTATAATATCGTTCGAGTATGTATCATTTCAACCCATAGGGATTTCCTAAACTAACAGGGAACTTGATGTGTGAGAACAATAAAATAATATAAAATAGCATAACATATCAACAACATGCATATATCATAATTAAAAGTTTAAATGTAATATATATATATATACACACACAACAGGTGATGGTGTCGTGTGTCTATTAACACATGTAAACAAATTTTAATAATAACATATCATATTAAACAATTAAATTGTTAACCAGTTCAATTTAACAACATATTTCAATTGTCATTTCATGTGTAATCAATTTACTAAACATAAGAATACTAATCGTGAGAGATCGCTCACCTTTCGAGGCTAGAGAAAACAGGACAAGCACACGGATAAGCGACAAATCAAAGCAACTAACTGTTGCGATCAATTCTGGACAGCGGCGAAACCAAAAGCAAAGCACGATGAACTGGATTCGATGGAAATCAAATATATATGTCTTTTTTTTCTTAAATCAATATTCAAATTTAAAACACATTTTTAAAATAAATATCTTCATATTATATATATTATTTTTTTAAATCAATATTTATTAAAACCCATATTTTTTCAAAATTCTTCAAATAAATATTTAAACATAATATATATATATATCAAAGTTATTCCAAAAATCTATTTCAAAATATTCACATAAATTTAAACAAATACTTTTTTTAAAGGGACAGTTTGGCACAGGTCCCTAATAAGTTTCAAAATACACAAAAACCCCAGTAAAATAAAGTTTGTAAATTAGGTCCCTAAAATTAAGTTACTGAATAATGACATACACTTATGCAATTATTCAGTGAATAATTGTAGACATTTATGCAATTATATCAAAAAATTACGGAAAATTCCGCAATTATTCATCCAAAAAATTATGGAAATTTACGCAATTTTTTCAAAAAATTGCGGAAAATTCCGCAATTATTCACCCAAAAAATTGCGGAAATTTACGCAATTTTTTCAAAAAGTTGCGGAAAATTCCGCAATTATTCACCAAAAAAATTGCATAACTATATGCAATTACTTAGTAACTTAATTCTATGGACCTAATTGACACACTTTTTTTTACTGGGGTTTTTTGTGTATTTTGAAACTTACTAGGGACCTGAGCCTAATATTCACTTTTTTAAATATATAAAACAAAGAGGAGTGCTGCTGTTGGTTGCCGAGTTGTGGAGTGGAGGTTTAGGTGGCGAGCTGGAAAAGCAAAGAGAATGACGGTTTGGGGGCTACGGCCGTTCGGATCCGATGGAGGGCTGCTGTGTGGTAGGCTGTGAGGCAGTGGAGAGCGCGGAGCTGCTGTCTGTTGCGAGAGTTGTGGGCAGCGGTTGCTAATGGAAGGGAAGGGAAATATGTGTGGAGGAGCAGGGGATTTGGGGCTGTGAGGCTGGGTTGTCGGCTTGTGTGCGAGGAGATGAAAGGGGATTAGTGGGCGGAGTGAGGTGAACGGTGACTGGGCTGTGGGTCGGAGAGTTTGGTGGAGGATGGTGATTGGCAAGGGTGGTTAGGGGAGGGAGACAAGCGTCGGCAGGGGAAAACAAGGCTGTTAGGGCTGCACGGGTTTGATGGCGGAGGGTTCTATGGCGATGTGGAGAGGGAGGCGGAGGTAAGGAGGGGGCTACGGTCGGTTGCGTGTGGCTGCTAGGGACAAGATGTTCGGAGGAAACAATGGCGGAGCAAGGGGACAAGCGGCTAATGGCTGGAGGCTAAAGTGAGGGTCGGGTTCAAAGAAGACAAGAGCGGATGGTCGTAGAAAAGAGGGGAGAAAGTAGAGAAATGGAATTAGTTGAAGGAGAGTGGGAAGATCAGGCTATTAGAAAAAACATGCAAACTTGTTTCACTTTTCTTTTTTTAAAAGGAGGAGGAGGAATACGGCAGGGAGATAGAGTGGGTTTCAGGGAAAAGTGAACGAGTAGAACGAACAATATAAAAGCAAGCTTGATATTTTTTTCCAAACGCATGAACATGAACAACGAAGAGGCAAGGCAGAAGGTGAACTAGCATAAATATTAAAACAATGGAAAATAAAAGATTAGGGTTGAATGTCAGGGAATATTAATAGCAAGTGACAATTGGTTTACACGGTGGATAATAGAAAGACAAAAGAAAAACAAAAAGAGTTCAATACGGGTACTGATACGGCTATCCGTTTCGTAGATTTTGCTGCGTACCAGATGCCAAAATATACAAATGAATATACTGCAGAGATCAGCACGACGAGACAAACAGAATGGTATATAGATATTAGAGACACGACCATTCTATCAAAACTCGATTTTCGCTGCCAAACTGCTGTTAAATCGCCGAAAATAAGATAAACGGAGCTAGAGCAGTTCAAATTTGGCGAAACAAAATATGGCGTCACACTTAGAAAATGGTTTAAATTTTTATGATATAAAAATATTCAAATTTCAAAAATGTTTTATTTTCATCTAATTAAACTGATTTTAAATTTTAAATTGAAATTTAACAACTGAACAAACTTTCATATTTTCCAATGAAAATCTGCCATTTGCTATGCTTCAATAGATGCATACCAAATATCAAATTTTTATTGCTAGATTTTATTGTTTATTTTCATGAAAAATTTAGTTAATTACGTTATTTAAAATCGTTAAAATTTTCGGGTCGTTACATGCATCGGCATCATTGAAATCATTAATAAACTCTATGGTTCAGTGTCGATCCTTATACTTGGCCATATTCGGCTAAGTATTCAGCTTATCATGAGTTTGAGTGAATACACACCCAAGATTCGAGCCAAACTTCATCACATATCGAAGCATACATATGGAACTTGAAGAAAACACATGAAGACTTGAAATCCAACTTCCCAATGCCACTCACCACTGATCCATGCGTACTCAGATTCCATACTTCACACACGCACACACACTAGGCCATGCTCCTTCACTCCTTCACTTAGCCAACAATCTCAGTCCTTCACTCCACTAGCTCAAGCCTCCAAGCAACCCCTCTTATTACTCGAAAAACCTTCACCCAAGATCGAAGCAAGTAATCATTGATCCATTACTTAGGATTTTCCCCCATATCCTCAAGTGAACCATCCTTATCATTTGCAACTCGAAGCAGATGCTTTAAAACCCGGAGTGATCTATCCAATAACCCAAGCACGTCTCGAAGTAAATGTATACCGATACATATTACCAAATTCAGCACTAATCCATCAATATCTCGTGCATACGAACTCTAAACGAATTAAAACTTGAAACGTAGCTTTATGGGGCCTTCCTTATCGCCTTGTATCCATCACACCAAGTTTGGACTCATACCGCTCGATCCTACCAATCCCTAACATGTTTCTAAACTAAATCGCAATTTGATCGGCATTTTCAACTAAACAAACATCACCATTCAAGCAATCATAACATACAATATACACTAACAAACATACAACATGTCGATGTGAATCCTAAATCTAAGTGTAGTATCCATAAGAACAAAGAGATCTATAATAACACTAATTTTATAAAACTTCTCCAAATCATTTGAAATTTACATATGTAGTTATAAAGAGTTCAAAACAATTTTAGAGTTCAAAAACCATTTAAAAACATCATTAAATGTCAAATAATGGCTAATTAGTGAATAAAGGCTAAAAACCACTTACTTAAAACCCAAGCAATCCAAAGCAAACCCAATAGGCATGAAATCCAGGGATGAACAATGGCTCCAAGATGATCTCCATCAACAAATATAAAATCCTAGGTGCTAATCTCGCTAATTTCCTTCTAATGACATGTTTTGGCTAGTTAAAGTAGGGATTAGGGTAGCTTTTTGGCTAAGAAGATGGTTAATTGAGGATTCTCTCTATTTTTGGGAAGTGTGAAGTGATGGAGAGAAGTCCCATCAGCCCTAACATCATGATAATCCTGAAATGGGCTTTGGGCCTAACCATTAACCCACTAATTACCCATTAAGCTGTTTAAAATTAAGTGAAACTTCAAACAGCCATAGCTCCCGAACGATAAGTCCATTTTCCTATTACGACTACTATACAAAAAAGAAACCATCATCCCGATCTAATGGAAGTGGTTTCAAACCCTAATTCGATCCTATCAAAAGTTATAGACCATTCAAATTTTCAAGGTCAAAATGGTTACATAGAAATTCGAATAAAAATCATATATATGGATAATGTCCCTAAGAGTTATTTCTCAAAATTTAAAATCATACGACCATAAATAAAAATAATATTAATTTCCTATGGTCCTTCAATACGTAGAACACGAGTCGTTATATGTTCTAACTTATTAAGGCTTACTTTTGGAACCACGGCACAGCCTTACTATCTGGTACTTAAAGGTCGTGCCAATTTTGCCCTTTGAAGTAAGTGTTAGGATAGTAGAGCAGTCCCTAAATTTTGTGGCTATCTTAGGTTACTGACGCAGTGTTATAGTGCCGAATCTATGCTTAATGGAAAGGCGTAGTCCATATATCTTGCCATCGTCTTAAGACTTTTGACGCAATACTATCTGGACTTTGATTTTTCTTCTTGCTTCTTTCTTATAGTCCAACTTCGATTATGGGAGCAGTTCCTTTGGCTCAGCGCTTGTATTAATTCTCCTTTATCAATATTTAGAAAATATGGATGCACTACTTGCCCCCAAGTCTATAGCCATTGAATATTGATGTGGACTTGTCTCTACTTCCATATTTTTTACACTTTCGTGTAACCAGTCACTTCTTGATTTTCTCTTTTTTTACATATAGATAAAGTCTTTATTGCCATTTCACATTTAATGCCCGTGTGTCTATTTCTTATTGGTTGATTCTCAAAAAAGCTGTAACTTTAGTCTTTTTGTCACCTAAGAAAATTTGTATGGATCCTTGTGTTAATCTCCTCTGTCATTAATCAATTAACATCTTGGGTTTCTTTCATTATTCCAACTTCGTGGCTGAAATTCAAATCGAGGTGAGTATATTTTCTTCTCCTTCCTTTTTCATTTCTTTACATGCTTTGGAAATCCTTAGCTGCAAACCCCATCTTTTCCTATAAGCAGTTTCTCTTTCGAATAAAAGTAAGGGTATTCTTTTTCTTGTTGTTCTTTCCTCTATATCTTAGTGGTAACCGTTAACCAACCCTGTATATTTTCTATGAAAACTGCTTCTATCGAGGGTACCCCCTCTTGTGGAATATGCATGTATATGCTTTTTGTTTGATGATAATAAACATATATACATTCATTTAAATGTATTTGATATTGTACTATTTTATTTTTCATAGATTAAATAGATATTTGCTGAATAAAATAAATTACACATAATTTGAATTCAAACGAATTTTTTATTCAAACATTTATTACATTTTTGATAGTACAATTTCAAGCTCTCACTATATACATCATTTTTGATCATAATACAATTACATCACGATTTCATAGTTACATCATTTCCTCACTACATATTACTCACACTCGTATTTATCTTCAACTTCATTCCAGTTTGAATCCAGCATCTGAGCAATCTGCAAAAATATACATTCACGCAGTAAAATTGAAAAGGAAATGTTTTTTGCAGTATAAAACAAAATGTGTATTTTGAAAATATTATTTGCCTCAGTTATTTGGGTTGTTCGTCATCATTTGATTTTGAATTTATCACACACACGAACAACTTGTGACATGCACAGTGTATCACTGTACATGCCACAAGGCCGTGCACACCGGTATATGTATATACACTTGATATATTTACAGGGACAAGTGAGCACAGGTCAAACCCAAATACAGGATTCAACTCAAGTGCAAAATAAAATAATGTCACAAGGTCAAATCCAAATCGGATTCAACTCAGGTGAAATTCGAAAATCAAATTCGAATACAATCAAGTGGTCAAGACAGTCTACACAAATTCAAGGAGGCACCAAACGACCAAACAGCAACATGAATCAAACAAGGCATCAAGTATGTCAAAGTCAGTGAAGCATGTACACTGGTGTTGTCAGAAAACATACAATGGCAACTACATAATGCAAAGACCAGAATGAATGTAATTCAAGTGAACAGGTAAAAGTGAAGAACAGTAATCAATGTCACCAGAAAAACAATGCCGAAGCATCAAGATGATCAATGACAGTGCAAACCAAAGCACTAAGTTATAATCAAGTCAAAGTCAACGCCGAAGTCATTGAGAAAACAATACCGTGGCCAACAAGTATTTTCGCAGTTCAAAATCAAGTCAGAGACAAGTCAGAAACGTGGAGGTCAAGAAATCGAGCAAGGAAAAATTCAATGTCATGAAATCAAACCGTGTCAACCAAGAGATCATAATATATACGACTTTGAACAATTCAGAGAAATCACTAACATCCAAGAATAATCAAGTGGCCGAGATGAATTCAAGCAATTCATTTGACAAATTCAAATATATTTATACGAACGAAAATTATGGAGTTCGACTCCTATATAAACCCTAACAATCATCATTGGCAACATCATCGAATTCAAGCAATCAAACCACAGAACAAAAAGGCACAAATTACATACCGAAGTCAGGTGACGAATTCGATCACAAATCGAAGAGCAGCCGTGTGCAAGACAAAGAAATCAATCGATCGACTAAGCAACGTAGTTCAAAATCAAACTCGATCGACCAGTATAAAGTCGGCATCTTCGAATACAAGCTCCAATCCAGAATCGCCAGAGAACAATCAAAGCCCTAATTCAAGAATCAAACAAAGAGGACCCAAAGCTCAAATTCGCCAGTGACAGAGATTCGAGGAGCTGAAGCTCGTAATCGTCAGAGAAGCGCAACATCGCCGAAGTCTTAATTTGTGAATCGCCATTTCTCAGGGGATCGGGCTAGTGAAATAACAAAAGGGATCGAAGAGATAATACCAGGCCAACATTTTTAATCGAAATAAAAAGTGAAGCGGGCCGTTGATTTTTTAAAAGGGGCCGGTCTAGTTTTTAGGGTTTTAAAGTTTTAATTTTTTAGTTATTTTTAGGCCGGGATTATTTTCTAGAGCAAAATCAGTTATCAAGTTTAAATTTCAATTTTGCTCCAGGTTTAAACTGTATTTTGTTTTTCAGTCTGTATTTTCAAAGTCCAGTCAGAGTGAATCACCACCTAGGGTTTAGGTGTTGTCAGATTGTCTAGTTAGAATTAGTTCAGTGAGCAGGGGGGCTGCGAGTTTGCAAAGCTCTATAGGCGGGAGCAGAGTTTGCGAGTAAACGAAACTCTATAGGCGGAGCAGGGTGTGCGAGTCTGTAGGAGTGTTTGTGAGCGGGAGCGAGTGTCTGCGAGTCTGTCAGAGTGTTTGTAAGCGGGATACTGTTTAATTCTAATAGAAATCTGGGAATGCAGCAGTAGGCAGGGGTTGCCGAAGCTGGGTAAATTCTGTGTGTGATTTACTTTACTGCATATTTTTTTATCTGCATTTTGATTACGTGTTTAATTCGAGAAAATTTGCGATAACCCTATTCACCCCCCCCCCCTCTAGGGTTAATCTAGATCCTACAAGTGGTATCAGAGCCTGGTATTTTTACTTTAACTCTAGAGTCATGAATTCATCGAATAATGCTTTTTCTGAGGGGCAATCTATTGCTAGGCCACCGATGTTTAATGGAAATCTGGCATACTTTGGAGGTGACACACGAAGGAACTTCTCAAGTCAAGGAGTCTCGTCTAGCCCTGTTCAGCAATGAATACGAGAACTTTGTAATGGACAAAGGCGAGAGCATAAAGGACATGTTTGGACGCTTCTCAACCTTGGTATACAATGCTAGAGCGCTTGGAAAGGTATTCTCCGAGGTAGAGTTAGTGAGGAAGATACTACGAGTCTTACCGATGAACTTTGAGGCAAAAGTCACACCAATACAAGAATCGAAAGATCTGAGTAAACTAAGCATGGAGGAGTTGATTGGCAACTTGATGACATATGAGCTTGAGCTAAAATCAAAGGAGGAACGCAACAACTCCGAATCAAAGAAGAAGACGATTGCCTTGAAGAGCAGAGAAGAGAGCGATGATGAGCAGAAGATCCAATTGAAGAACTTGCAATGGCTGTCAATAATTTTAGAAAATGGTCAAGATTCGGGTCACGCAAGAAGAAAACAAATGGTAATAGGTCAAAAGATTCTGACAGTTCCGATAATGAATTGACCTGTTATAACTGCAATAAGCCTGGCCACATCAAACCAAACTGCCCACTTCTCAAAAACAACAAAGGAAAGAAAAAGAAGAAGAAGGTCTTTGCAGCAACTTGGGATGATGAAGAAGGAGAGGAAGTTTCGAATGATAACTCAGAGGAGGCTAACTTGTGTCTTACGGCAAGATCAGATTCAGAAGAAAGCTCAGTGGAATCAAGATCAGATTCAGAAGCAAGCTCAAAGGATAATGAGGTAAGAAACTATTCTTATAAAGATCTTGTTTATTTGTGCCTCGATCTTACTAAAACTGTTGAAGCTCTTGATTCTAAAAATGAAAAACTGAAATCTGATAGGAAAGAACTTGCCCGTGAAAATTTTAGGTTAGAATCTGAACTTGAAAAAATTCAAAACTTAGAATGTAAAAACTGTAAAGCTTTAGATTCAGAATTATCTAAACTGAAAAATAGCTTCGAGGATCTTGAAAAAGAAAACCTGAATCTAAAGGAAACTATTGAAACTAGGAAAAATGATTTTGTGAATAGATGCACCTCACTTGTGACTGAAAACACGACACTAAAAACCAAAGTCCAAAACCTTGAGAAAACTCTGAATAACTTTTCAAGAGGAGAAAAATCATTCAATATGTTATTGGGAAATCAATTTTTTGCTAACAACAGAAAAGGACTAGGTTTTGGGAAAACACAAGTTGATGATAATGCAAAAAGTAAGAGTGTCTTTGCTAGATGTGAAATAATTGACCATCGTGTTGAAAATTGTAGTCATAGGAACAAGAACACAAAATTTATTCAAATTTGGGTTCCTAAGAATTCTACAAACCAATTTCATATCTATTGGAACAAGAATGAAAAGACAAAACAAGTTTGGGTTCCAAAGGGATTGTTTATTCATAATTATTTTGCCACTAACAACCATGGACCTATAAAAAGGTCACAAAAATCTTTTACCGTGTAGGTGTGGTGGCAGGCTAAGGAACAACATTAAATGTTGTCTGGATTCTGGTTGTTCCAGACACACAACGGGCGACAAATCAACGTTCCTTAGCCTAGTATAAAGGTGACAGATTCACAATGGGTAAACAACGAAAGATTATCGTTCAGGTAAAACAGGTAATTATATTTATTTTCAACCGATAGATAAAATGTGAAAATCTGCACCATAATCTGAATTAAATCAGCCAGTTATGTGATATGTTTTGTGATGATAATTCTGATCTTTTAATCAATCATCTTTGAGGAGAATTACTTGAAGTAATTATGATGGTTGACAGATTCTGACTAACTTGATATGATCTTACATGACTTGTTCTTATCTATGACTTTGATTTATGCTTAAAAGTTGACCAACCATTTTTTCATTTGAACTTAGTCTGTTTGGTCAAATTTTGATTGATTACTGGTTTCTCAAAGGATTTTTAGAAATTGTTGAAACTGTTGAAACTTTATTGGTGAAACTTCAAGAAATTGTTTTTGAAATAATGATGATTGTTTAATGACTGTTGATCCTATGGTTTCTTAATCTGACACTGAGATATTTTTTTGATGGTTAACACGACTTCAATTTAAAGTCAAGTTTGTTGAAAATAACTCTGAGATAATTTGTTGAAATTTCACAATCTGGTCTATAACATCCAAACGAGTGATATTGAATCAGATGCAGATTACACTGGTAATGTAGTTGATAGAAAAATTACTAGTGGAACGTGATTACATTTTGAGACATTCATTTGCTGCATCATTTTTCAAAGAAAATACCTGCATATCTTTTACTTGAAATATTTTTCATTTTAGCAGAATTTTTCTTAAAAACCCCTTCTAGAAAATAATTTCTTTTGACCGTGTATCAGACTTGTTATTTAAGAAAACTTGATTTTATTGAAATTGATTAACTGATCTGACCCCCTAATAATTATCTAAAAAGATAAATAGTGATTGAAAATAAGATGAGTGTTGATATTAATCATATATTATAACTTGAGAAAGTATATTTAGAAAATTTCTTTAGAAATTTAAACAAGAGTTATAAAAACTTTTTGTTGATAACTATTCCATGATCATTTCTATTTCTATCATCCGTCTATCGACCATCACTCATCAAAAATCAATATAGTATGTTAATTTGTGGTAATTTAAATAGGGAATCATTTGTGCTTCAATTTTATTATATTTCTAACAATAAAATCCAAAATATTCACTCTCATTTAAAAGTCCTCACGGTTATGCATGGGTGAATTACTTGGATTTTTGATTTTGTGCTTCCATGCTCATTTAAAAGTCCTCACGATTATGCATGTATGGAACGCATATCAAAAATTAATTGATTAAATAGACAAGTTGATTCTAATCCCATTTAAAAGTCCTTACGGTTATGCATGGTTAGAAGATACTTGAATTCATTTTTAAAAAAAATTTGGAATACTACTAATCTCATTTAAAAGTCCTTACGGTTATGCATGGTTAGTAGATATTCAAATCTCCTGAAATAAATATATCACAAATAGACACAACTATATGGTTTTATTTGATGAAATCATTCATATCATTCTAAAGTGGAATATGCATCAATTAAAGTATTTATGATTTTTGTTTGATTTTCTTATTGAAATTAATATTTATACTCGATTGAGCTTTAATATTGTATTAATGTCTACCACTATATCTCTACTTTTCTATTACTATTATTCTTTTGCTGATAACAAAAGGGGGAGAGAAAAGTTAAGATTTTGAAGATAAAGGTCAAAGATTTTCTAATTGCATTAAGGCTCATTTGAATTCTTTATTCTCATGCATATATGTAGGGGGAGTATTGTGTAGAAAGAGAGCATTCAAATAGGGGGAGCAAACTGAATAATCAAATACATTTAATGTAGTCAAAATCTTAAATATATGTTTGTTATCACCGAAAGGGGGAGATTGTGGAATATGCATGTATATGCTTTTTGTTTGATGATAATAAACATATATACATTCATTTAAATGTATTTGATATTGTACTATTTTATTTTTCACAGATTAAATAGATATTTGCTGAATAAAATAAATTACACATAATTTGAATTCAAACGAATTTTTTATTCAAACAAATATTTATTACATTTTTGATAGTACAATTTCAAGCTCTCACTATATACATCATTTTTGATCATAATACATTTACATCACGATTTCATAGTTACATCATTTCCTCACTACATATTACTCACACTCGTATTTATCTTCAACTTCATTCCAGTTTGAATCCAGCATCTGAGCAATCTGCAGAAATATACATTCACGCAGTAAAATTGAAAAGGAAATGTTTTTTGCAGTATAAAACAAAATGTGTATTTTGAAAATATTATTTGCCTCAGTTATTTGGGTTGTTCGTCATCATTTGATTTTGAATTTATCACACACACGAACAACTTGTGACATGCACAGTGTATCACTGTACATGCCACAAGGCCGTGCACACCGGTATATGTATATACACTTGATATATTTACAGGGACAAGTGAGCACAGGTCAAACCCAAATACAGGATTCAACTCAAGTGCAAAATAAAATAATGTCACAAGGTCAAATCCAAATCGGATTCAACTCAGGTGAAATTCGAAAATCAAATTCGAATACAATCAAGTGGTCAAGACAGTCTACACAAATTCAAGGAGGCACCAAACGACCAAACAACAACATGAATCAAACAAGGCATCAAGTATGTCAAAGTCAGTGAAGCATGTACACTGGTGTTGTCAGAAAACATACAATGGCAACTACATAATGCAAAGACCAGAATGAATGTAATTCAAGTGAACAGGTAAAAGTGAAGAACAGTAATCAATGTCACCAGAAAAACAATGCCGAAGCATCAAGATGATCAATGACAGTGCAAACCAAAGCACTAAGTTATAATCAAGTCAAAGTCAACGCCGAAGTCATTGAGAAAACAATACCGTGGCCAACAAGTATTTTCGCAGTTCAAAATCAAGTCAGAGACAAGTCAGAAATGTGGAGGTCAAGAAATCGAGCAAGGAAAAATTCAATGTCATGAAATCAAACCGTGTCAACCAAGAGATCATAATATATACGACTTTGAACAATTCAGAGAAATCACTAACATCCAAGAATAATCAAGTGGCCGAGATGAATTCAAGCAATTCATTTGACAAATTCAAATATATTTATACGAACGAAAATTATGGAGTTCGACTCCTATATAAACCCTAACAATCATCATTGGCAACATCATCGAATTCAAGCAATCAAACCACAGAACAAAAAGGCACAAATTACATACCGAAGTCAGGTGACGAATTCGATCACAAATCGAAGAGCAGCCGTGTGCAAGACAAAGAAATCAATCGATCGACTAAGCAACGTAGTTCGAAATCAAACTCGATCGACCAGTATATAGTCGGCATCTTCGAATACAAGCTCCAATCCAGAATCGCCAGAGAACAATCAAAGCCCTAATTCAAGAATCAAACAAAGAGGACCCAAAGCTCAAATTCGCCAGTGACAGAGATTCGAGGAGCTGAAGCTCGTAATCGTCAGAGAAGCGCAACATCGCCGAAGTCTTAATTTGTGAATCGCCATTTCTCAGGGGATCGGGCTAGTGAAATAACAAAAGGGATCGAAGAGATAATACCAGGCCAACATTTTTAATCGAAATAAAAAGTGAAGCGGGCCGTTGATTTTTTAAAAGGGGCCGGTCTAGTTTTTAGGGTTTTAAAGTTTTAATTTTTTAGTTATTTTTAGGCTGGGATTATTTTCTAGAGCAAAATCAGTTATCAAGTTTAAATTTCAATTTTGCTCCAGGTTTAAACTGTATTTTGTTTTTCAGTCTGTATTTTCAAAGTCCAGTCAGAGTGAATCACCACCTAGGGTTTAGGTGTTGTCAGATTGTCTAGTTAGAATTAGTTCAGTGAGCAGGGGGGCTGCGAGTTTGCAAAGCTCTATAAGCGGGAGCAGAGTTTGCGAGTAAACGAAACTCTATAGGCGGAGCAGGGTGTGCGAGTCTGTAGGAGTGTTTGTGAGCGGGAGCGAGTGTCTGCGAGTCTGTCAGAGTGTTTGTAAGCGGGATACTGTTTAATTCTAATAGAAATCTGGGAATGCAGCAGTAGGCAGGGGTTGCCGAAGCTGGGTAAATTCTGTGTGTGATTTACTTTACTGCATATTTTTTTATCTGCATTTTGATTACGTGTTTAATTCGAGAAAATTTGCGATAACCCTATTCACCCCCCCCTCTAGGGTTAATCTAGATCCTACACCTCTCCCTTATCCTTGCCATCTAGAATACCCGTACTAAGGGAAATAGAGGGTGTTTTGAATCACTTCGGGTTTGAGGGTTATGTAGCTAGGCTAACTGAACCTCATGATCATATCCATACACCTCCAAATTGCTTTATTTCTATCACTTCTGAGCACATCCGAGGTGAGATTTATCTTCATCCTAACCAAATGCTTTGTGAATGGCTCTCCGCCATCGACATTGATTCCATTCAACTTGCCTTAATTTCATATTCCATTTTGATCTCCACTTACATCCTTTACGCGGAGAAGTGTTCTCCTCCTTCCTGCAAGGAACTCCAATTTCTATTGGATATTTGCAAAAGTCCTTCTGGGGGTGATTATGGGTTTTATTATGCTTAGGCAAAGAAATCAGTTCTCACTTCTGTTCCTTGAAAAATCCAGAAATGGAATGACCAACATTTTTTCATTTCAAATTTAGATAACTTCCCTTCTTCTTTCCAACCATAGGCTAGTTGTCCTATTTTTTTCGATCAAGCCACTAGGTCGTTTGTATCTCGTAGGAAGGACATCCTAGGTTTTAGTGAAGATGATGGGAAAGCAAAGTTATTTTTTACTGATTTTTTACTGTGTATGTATGACTTTCTACGTACTAGCCACAACTTCTATCACTCTATCTTTAAATTATCCTCGGTTACAAATGAAGCTAGGGGTATAATTTGATAAGATATACCATGCAATTATATTTTTTGAATTTTGGCAAAGATAATTGCTGATCTTAACTCCTTTTTACGTAAGTAAAATAGCTGGAGACCTCTCAGAAGTGTTTTTTGATGATCCCTCACTAAAGAGATTAGAGACGACAAAGAAGAAGAAAGAATAGAAGAGAAGAAAGGAAGATGCTGAAACTTCTGATCAACTTCTCAAGAAGCCCCACATGCCTCCTCCTCCTTCTCTTCTTTCCTAAGAAGTATTTCACATCTCACCTCTCCAGTCCTTCCAAGATCCAAACATCTGCTTCCTACCCATACCCGAAGGTCCTGTAAATGACCTTGCTGAGAAGGTAGGGCGTATTGCTCTAGATAGTTTATCCTATATTGTTTCTGTCCCCAATCTTAACCTATTCCACTTCCATTTCCTGCACTCTCCAGGGGCAGCCAAAGAGCTGGCTATGATTAAGGATAGGCTTAATCAAATTACTTACTTGGTCTTCTACAAAATGTTTGCTACGGTTAAGTTCTAATTTTTTGCCAACCGCCTAGATTATGCTACTGCTAAGGTTGATCTTGGCTTATTGGAGGATCCTCTAAAGGCTAAAGAAGCCATTGCCTATTACAGGGCTAAGTTGGTTAAGGATAGGGCAAAGGATAATGGATCCCCTTCTGCTTCTCTAGATACCTACCTACAACATGGTGATGAAGATGCAGTGTCTAAGGGATTGAGGTCACCTCTATCTCCTAAGTCCATGTAATCTCTTGAACTTTTGTAAATAATCCCACTATTTCCATTGTTTTTATTGAATGTTTTGATATGTAATGAAGTAAACTTCGTTTTTCAATCTTGTCGCGACCAATTTCTTTGATTGTCTTACTATTTTGCTGAT
The DNA here is from genome assembly GCA_030737815.1 of Allium fistulosum. Taxonomy (NCBI): domain Eukaryota; kingdom Viridiplantae; phylum Streptophyta; class Magnoliopsida; order Asparagales; family Amaryllidaceae; genus Allium; species Allium fistulosum. Next base: position 78,341,487 of record CM060903.1, read on the forward strand.
GCACTTGAGTGACCACGTTGTTCTCATTCCTTTATTCTATATAGTCTTCTAAGGAAGTAATTTTTATTAAAATCCTAAAGGAATGCATGGAAAAACTCTAAACTCAAACCGTAGATCACCTTGGTCTTAGTACGGCAACGATTCGCAGGCGAGAGAAAGAGTTAGATGAGGCATTTGTACAACTTAAATAAGAAACTCATGGGTTGTTTTCCAAAATCGACGAAGTAGTTAAAGAGAAGAAAGCATTTAGTGACTTCATACTACACCACTGGAGCTATGTCCTTGAGAGCGGTTCTTTTCGTCTGGACAAATCTTATTTGGAATGGTTTAGGATTAGGCTTAGGAATCTAAATGAGGAGTGAACCCTGTGTATTATTATTATTTCCATTTTTTTAAACTTGTTGCAATCCCTCATATAAAACTCCTTATATGCAATACATCCTTCCAAACTCAACTTTGTGTAATTTAAATCCCATTGAGATTAATTCCAATAATTATCAACTAGGTTGATTCCATTCTTCTTTATGGGCATACTTCCGAGTCTATCTAAGCCTTCAAATCCAATGCACCTTCGATTCCAACTATCTACGGCATGAATGACCCATGCGTTCCTGAATTTAAGGTTCCGACTACAACCTCTATCGCAATGTTAGAGGAAGAGAACCTCCACCTAACACTTTCCAATGAAAAACTTGAAAGATATATAAAGAATGCTCTTTTGATTTCAAAAAAGGTACGGATGCACACGAGCGCCAACACCTATATATTACCAAACTTGGCACTGAACTTAATGCTGCAAATTCAAAGGTGGCCGAACTACAACAAACGTTGAAGGAAAGTGAAGCACTTTATGGGTTGTTTATGAAGAGGAGATCAAGGGATTGAGAAAACCAGAGAAAAATTGTTTCTTCAGACAGCTCAATAATATGAAGAGAAGGGGATGCCGAAAAGAAGAGTTGGTCAATGAGCTTAGTGCGTGTGCACTCCCTGCTCCTCCTACATGCATGGAAGTTGTGTTGGTGGATGAGTGGAAAATGAAGTTAGAACTGTGCCATCAAGGTAAACTTAATGAATTGGAAGATGGCTACAAGCAACAGTTAGAGCGACGGGGTCAAAAGGTGCTCCCTCGCACATAGAGGAAGGAAAGGAAAGCGGATGCTCTCAAATATTTTGGTGGCTTTCCAAGGACTCAAAAAAGACAATGGTTGAATAAATAAAGACTTTAGAACCGACAAGAGAGATCGTTGTACTCAAGATTTACGAACTCGATGATCGATTACAAGAAGCTCAGGCTGCCTCTAGTGTCGCAGCGGCACCTCTTAATGCGCTAGAGCAAGGTCGAATTGGTGATCTCGAAGAGAAGCTTAGAAAGGATAATGTCTGATGTAAGATGGGCAGATTTCTTCACAATGAGCTATAGATGTTTTTAATTATTTTTACCATGCGCTTGATCTGTGTTTTCCCTATAATAAAGAAGGCTTTGTGGTGATTGAGGAGGATCCAACATACCCATGGACAAGTGCCAACTATGAACCTAGGAAGACTATTTGTATTAGAACAAACTAAATTTTGGCTAGCATCCCCTAGACTTGATACTTCGTAATTGTAGCAGTACTTTGGAACTTATAGTTTAGAACACTTTTGTAAGACTATGTTGTGGAAAACGTTCCGTTTGTTATGCAAATATCAATAGACCTACCATGACTGAGTGTGTCCAGGCAAAAACATCTGTTGAACTCTTGATGGAGTCTATCAATTATATTCTAGTTTCTATGCTGAGGTTTTTTCCTATCTTAGGAACCTTTGAAGGATCTTTAAGATCTTTCGTATATCCTCAAGGTCATCCAATGGCTTCAACTCTCTCCTTGTCTCCCCTAATCTCGGATCTATTTCACTTTCTTATTTTTCTTCAGGTTGGGAAGTGGTGGAGAAAGTCTGTCTTTGAGCTTCTTTAAAAAAATATTGCACATAGATTGAATTATATTCATTGGTGTTAATGATGTGCATATACTCCATCTTTTCCTTCTTACAGATGTTGTGGTCGTAGAATGACCTATTTCAACATCAGCCTTTATACTTTGAACCAATGCAGTTCTTGGAACTGGATTGATTTCTTTTTCATTATCATCTTCACAATTAATATAAGAGATAACAAAATAGTTTTGAACAATTTTATTGCTAGAATTGAGATTTACATTGTATAATTATCCCCTTAATTGACCTTGTTCCAACAGGAGTATAGAACTTCATAAGTAGATATTTCTGAGAAACTACTACACCCATGTCAATCAGTACAGGCCTCTCTAAGAATGCATTATAAGGAAACGACTAATCAATGATCAGGAAGCTTGCATTGAATGATTTATGAAGGGGGCAATCCCAGCGGTAACGAGGAGATGCGTAGACTCGATATGAACAATCACAGTATTATTGAAGCTATAAATTCGTTCGGGCTCAACTTTAGTATTTACACTAGAAGCTTCATCTTGTCAAATGTAGATTTGAAAATAACATTAACAGAGCTCACAAAATCCACAAAGATTTTCTTCATGGTGTAGTTTGAGATCTGCACCATAAATATTAGAGGGCCCTGATATGGAAAAATCACTCCAGCGATGTCAGCAGTAGTGAAGACTATGTCTTGAGCAGGCTTTTGCTTCACATAGAATATGGTTTTTACACTGATTTAGACTCTTTCACATGCGGCTCCTTTGTTTTTTGCTCTTTCCAACAATGTGTGGTCCTCCGTGGATCGAAGCTATGAGGTCAGAGGGGTTCCCTACTAGACCTTCATTCAGATCTAGAGAGAGATTCCTAGTTCTCTCCCTATTGCGTTCCTTTTGATAGCTTCCTAAGTATCCTTTTTTAATTAATCTCTCGATTTCGATCCTTAAGTGTCCGCAGTCATCAGTATGGTGACCGTAGGCTTTGTAGGAGTAGCAATATGCTCCCATTGTTTTGTTTTGGCTTCTTTCCCTTATTCGAAATGCTGTAGGCTAATTCAATTCTGGGTATCTCGTATATCTGACTAGATGTATGGGTGAGGGGAGTTTTAGCTAAGAAGTTAAATTCTGTCTCGTGCTTTGTAGGTGGAAGGTATCCTTCTACACCCCCCCTCTTTTTTTCAGTATGAGGAGCAGAAGTTCTTTCAGATGATGGAAATTTTGTGGCCTCGGCTTCTTCCATTAGGATGTAATCACACCCTTCATAGAATGCTTTCATGCTATGGCACAGCTTCCTACTTTTCTTATCCCACACAATAGTGTTCCTTCTAATCCTAGCATGCGCTGCCATCAGTAGAGCTTCTTTACAAGTCACTCCAATCCAAAGAGCCTTGGATTTGAAATGTTTTATAAAGTTGTGTAAGTTCTCATTTTCTCCCTGCTTCACACATGACATGGTATTCATGTCTGGGGAAGCCTCTCTCCCATAATTGAACTATTTTAAGAAATCTGCAGCTAGTTGGGGCCAAGAATGAACCTCCCCTGGTCCATCCCTCTTGAACCATCTGGAAGATACCCCATCCAGATACACTAGGAAAAGCTTGCACCCGATTATCCTCCCCACTTTTAGAATCTCCATGTAGAACTGAAAAGTGCAAATATGATTGTTTGGGTTAGTAGTCCCTTCAAATTTATCGATTAATGGAGCTTTGATGGTATCGGGGAAGTCTGCCTCTTTAATAGTTTCTCTAAATGGGGAAGAACCATTTTCCCTTATTTCCTCTTTGTTGTTCTATCTGCAAAGTCTCACTAGCTTCTTTACACGAGCTTTCAATTGACAGATCCCATCCTCCTTAGGGTCTACGTGGGATGAGCCATCTTTGTAGAGTGAGGTGACATCATCATCATCGCGTGTAGTTCGTGCTTGCTTTTTCAGCAGTAATGGGTTGATGGTCGTAGGCTTTGATTTGATCTAGATTGATTTGAATTTTTCCCTTGAGCTTGGTATTTGTTTGTTTTAGATCAGCATCACCATTCTCATTTTTGAGATTGCCTCACACGCTACATAATCAGTGCTATCGGTAAATAATGGCGGTGAGTTGGGTAAGCTTGAGGAGAGACTAGTTTAAGGGCAGGATATCAGGCCATAGATCTCTCTAATCCATCCATGTATTCGTTTAATTGGTTTGTGAAGGCTTGGAGAGTAGCTAGGACAAGATCTGAGGTGGGCTTTGCAGAAGTACCTACCTCAGTTTAGGTCATAGAGGTAAGGAGTTGCCTTTTTGGTTTTTTTAGGTTAGGTGATGTTTCTCTTGGTTAGGAGTGTTGGAATCAATAGGATACATGGTGTTGTGGTGGGGTTTAAGGAAACATGTGTGAACTTTGTTGGAGAGGAAAGTGTCCCTTCTTCTAGCGCCAAAATGTTAATGAGATTTTTCATCTCAGAAATACTCAAGTATTTTTTTGAGTTAACCACAATGATGTATGCTTTCATGATTAAGAATCAGCAAGTTCAAGTAATATTAAAATTTCCTTTAGAGGAAATACTTATGTGTTGTGATGCTTGCACAATTACAAGGGAAAACATTTGAAATTCTATAAAAGGTCTCCATCCAATTCGTTAAACAATACATTTCAATTTTAGCATTAAAGGCGAAACAAGAATAAAGTAAAGTACTGAAAGCAATAAATGACACAAAGAATTTACGTGGTTCAGATGTTAATGAATTCTAAGTCCATGGGAAAATGTCCTTATCTTTTCTTTCTATCTTAGTATAGATGAAAATGGCAGAGAGTACAATTTCGATTTCAGTGCCAAAAAGAGTAAAATCCAAAAAAACCCTTATCTACTATAGTTCCCTATCTATTTATAGTATACAAAGATTCACATGGATTGCTAATGTCCATCTTTCGCTCTTTTGATTTCTGCCTTTGGATTATGTAACGTATCGATCATCCATCCATCTTGTTTTTTATTGTACATGGATAGCTAACGTGGTCTTCGGTCGAAAACTGTGATTTGAGTTGAATTTTGAACTTAGGTGCGAAGCTTAAAATTGAATCGGAAAAAACCAAATTTGAATAAGCCATGACTTGATGTGGGATTTTATCTATTTGAGACTGTGGGGGTTGAGCAATATTGGCCTATCCTCATTAAGCTTGTTCTTATGGGGACGGAGTTGCTGTCCAGATTATTGCTATAATTGCTTATGTTGGGTTTTGAAAATACGATTAGGCTCCAAAATGGCGGCGCAGTCTTGTTTACCGGGATGTACAATTAGGCTTCAATTACTCTCTGCATTGTGCTTTGTTGTTGTTTTGGATGGAACAGTGCAGTACAGATTTGGGAGTGTTAGCACCATTCGGATGTTGTGTAACATTTCTCTCTCATGTAATTATGGAGGCGCTAGCGAAGTTCTAGAGTGCCTACAACCATGTAGTTCTTCTATTTTGGCAGCAGTTTCTTATTATGGCTTTGCCTGTTAATGTGGGCAGTTTGTTGCTATGTTTCTTCCTTCGAGTCTTTGTATTTGTTGGGTAGTACTTCTTTAGAATTATAGCGCTATTCTATCACTTCAATGTCAAATTAGGATGGCGGTGCATCATTATTTCTTTAATGTTAATATAAAATTACAGCTTAGCTCTACCACTTTAATTGTAGTTTATGATTGTGGCGCATCCCTTTTTCTTATAATTGCTTTAAGGGTTGTGCCATAGTTCTATATCACTAGTAATGCTTTTGGGGACACAACATAATCTCTACATCTTGTTATTACTTAAAGATTGTGCTGCTATTCCAACTTATTAAGGCTTACTTATGGAACCACATTACGACCCTCATATTTGGTACTTGAAGGCTATGCTGCAGTTCTTCCCATTGAAATAAGTGGTAGGATTGAAGAGCCGTCCCTATACTTTGTGGTTATCTCGGGTTGCTGGTGCAGTGTTATAGTGCTGAAGCTATGCTCAATGGTTAAGCACGGTCCTTTTGTCTTGCCATTGTCCTAAGACATTTGGCGCAATACTATCTAGACTTTGTCTTTTCTTCTTGCTTTCTTTCCATAGTCCAACTTCTTTTGTGGGAGCAGTTCTTTTGGCTCAACATTTGCATCAATTCTCCTTTATCAATATTGGAAAATATGGGTGTAACATTAATATATAAGGAAAAGAATGAAAAGGAAGAGGAATCCAAACTACTACTAAGATGAACAAACAAACCAAAAGGAAGTAAATTGGAAAATCAAGAATGGAAATAAACATCATAATTAAATCCAAATGACCTAATCAATCTAAGTAAAAACATAATGGAAACTAAAGGATAAAAATAAATGAACATAGCTAAACCTAATAAATCAGAATAAAGTCAAAGCACGCGTGAAAAGTAAAGAGCTAACGGGCACATCAAGATAAAAAACAATCAAGAACTAATCTGGTTTCCTAGTAAAGTAGAGAATGGGAATAGCCATTAGCAAAAACATCTACTAAAATCGTACTTAAAGCGCTGTTATTTTTCCTATTTTAAAAAACTATTTTTCTTTTAGAAAACCAGTATGGGATTTTACTTTTTTAAGAAATTATTTAATATGAACATAATTTATAACTAGAGTTCGATATTCACTTAAAACTAAATAAAGCAATAACAAAAATCTAATATTCAGAAGGAATGCTAAAATTATTGAAAAATCTTTGATTTCTTTCATACCAAATATATCAGCATGTAATACTGAAAAAAGTGTCTAGTAAAAACCTATGGCCACTAGTATGATAAAATATAAAATTATTCCAGCAAATCGAAACTAATATAATTATTATTTACATTAAATTAAAAAAATTTAAGAATATTTAGAGAATGAAATTAGTGATTTGACAATCATAGTAAAGATACGTAATAATTTCCAAAGTCATACGGCAAAAAATACATTTTCTATCAATAAACAAATTGTTCTTTTTTAAAAGTTCTATTGTATTTAGTTTTCTATGTAATATTAACCACATATGGAGCTTGATCTTGGGCAATGCATTCCCTTTCCAAATAAATTTTAAAAAATTTGATCTAATTCATGAAGAAAATTAAAAATTTGTTAATTGAACTAGAAGTTTTTACTCTTATTTGATGCTTTCTAAATAAATTTAAAAAAATTGATTTAGTTTTCGAAAAATTTAAAAATTTGTAAATTTAATTAGAAGTGAAGTTTTTTACTCTTATCCACCACCAAGCTTAATATCATTATCATTTACATAAGATATAGTTCCAATTTTGTGAAAATAATGCAAACCGTAGGAAAGTAATTCCTTCTAATGTACGATTAAAACTGAATTCCCAAGGAAAATTCCCATTAGATCTAAAAAATTCTAAAATTAATACCTTTTTAAATTACAAAATTTCAAAAAGCACATTGGACTTTACTTTTAGGGGTATAGCAGATAACCAACAGTCATGCCATAATGATTTGTTATTCCCTAAATGAATGATATTACTAATTACTAATTTAAAAATACCAAAGCTTTTTAAAATTGATTTACAAAAATGAGAAAAATTATTATTGTTACTAAGTGTAATATGATATCAACTATTAGTACCTCCATAAAGTTGATTCGAGATTAGTTCTTTTCAAATTAAGTTTTCATTACTAGCATTAAACTTCCATAACCATTTTCCTAATAAAGATATACTTAGATTTTGAAAATTAATTATTACTAACCCTCTCTCATCCTTTAATTTACATATTGCTTCTTAACTAACAAGACAACTTACTACTAGGGTTTTCCCTACACCATAAAATGTCTCTTTTAATTTTATATATTTGATCAGTTATCCATTTCCGAAAAAAGTAAAATGACACACAATACAAGAGTAACGCCGATAAAACAGAGTAAATAAGAACTATCCTACCTGCTCTCGATTGAAATTTACTATCCTATCTGGATAATCTTTTGTTAATTTTATTTATAATAGTCAGTTAATCATTATGTTTAAATTTAGTTGGTATTATCAAAAACCCTAAGTAATGTATAGGAATTGTCATATTGTTACAATTTCACGTACTAGGAATTTGATTCTCTACCTTATATAAATCATTCAATACTAACACAAAAGTTTTATCAAAATTAATCTGTAAACCTGAATTAATTCAAGAATGTATAAAATAAACTTAAGAGCTATAATATGACGAGGCAATGTGATATAAAGATCATGGTATCATCCACAAACTAAGGATAGCCTTTATTCGTAATACCATTACCTATACTATCCATTACCTATACTATCTAAAATTCCATTATGAGTAGTCAACTTAATAATCCTAGCAAAACCTTCTACAACTATATTAAACAAAAGAGCTGACAATGGGTCTCGTCCACGCTTCGATCGAATTTTATTTTCTAAAATACCATTGCCAGTAATACATGAATTTCCAGTTTTAAATAACATAATCCTATCTACCTGTCTAACACTAAAACACTTAACCAGTAATAAGTCCTTAAGAAAATCTCAATCAATCGAATCAAATTCTTTTGCAAAATATAGTTTCAAAAGTGCACCGGTGATGTTATTTTTACAGTAGTAGTTAATAAATTTCTTAAATATCGCAACCACACCCGTAATATTTTTTCCCTCTATAAAAATTGTTTGCTTACTACCTATTAATTCATTCATTTTTGTACTTAACCTATTAATTCATTCATTCGCTCCTACTCTCTTATGAAGTAAAATAACTTTAGCGAAGTTAAATACACTTAATTCTAATGAACCATCCTAGAATTCATTAAGCATTTTGATTATATAATATTTTAAAACATTCCAAAAATTCTTATAAAATAGAATAGGAAACCTATCATGACGGGGTAAATTGTCACTATGCATATCCCCTTAAAATTTCTTCTAGTGAGAATGGGTAATCCAAATCCACTAAATCTATCCTAGTATCAACGGGATATAAGTCTTCCCATCTAGCCACAATCAAATAACCTTTATTAGTTCCAAAAATAACTGTATAATAGTTAGTCAATGCGTATTTTAATTCATTTTGATAAAAAAAATATTGACATTTTTTATTAAAATTGAATTAATAGTGCTGCCACATATCCTACTGTTGGCTACTATATGAAAAACTTTGTATTCTTATCCTCCTCGTCCATCAACATGATCGTAACCCTTTTTTCCACATCACTTTTCTTCCTTTAAATTTGAAACCATATTTTTCTTAAAAACATTCAAAGTTCTAGATTCTTTTATTTTATTTAACTTTAAAATTTCATAAAGTAATTTATATTTACTAATCCTAATGTTACCAAAAATATCCTTGTTCCATTTTTTAGGAAAAATATTAAACCTCTAAGCTTTCTTACTAACACTTTAGTTATATTATCTAAAAATCTATAATAATAATTATTCATAGAAAACCATTTCTCTAAAGTTAATTCAGTAAAATTATTTTCTAACAACCACATATTTTCAAATCCAAAAATTTATGCACAAAGAATTAGTTATCACAATTATACACACACACACAATTATATATATATATATATATATATATATATATATATAAATTTCCATTCAAGCCATAGGCTTTACTTATTAAATTTTTGTAATTAAATATGGGTCAAAATAAAATATATGTGTGTGCATGTACGTGTGTGTGTGTGTGTGTGTATGTGTGTGTGTGTGTATGTATGTATATGTATGTATATGTATGTATATGTATATAGATATAAAGTTGTGAAAATAAGGGACACATCCCTAAAATCAAACTTCATACACAAAACATCCTCCTCAAAAAAAGATATAAATTACATCCCTATTTTCAAATACTACAATTTTCTTCCCTACAATACCCCTCTCCTCCATTGCAGCAACGTTTTCTTCATAGGTGGATGTTATTCTCACATCCATAATTAAAATTTGCACCCCATTAATTATCAATCTTTAAAACGCAATAACTTTTTGTAGAAATGACGGATTAACAAACCGTTTTCACCATTAAATAACAAATTTTATTATCTTTCTAATGAGTGGCGTTGTGCATATGTAAAAACAATGGCAGTACAAGCTATTCGCAATAATTGCCGAAATTTCTACAATTATACACAATAATTGATGAAATATCTGCAATTATATAGTATGATTGCAGGTAATTCAGCAACTATATGCAATTGTTGCAGAAATATCTGCAATTTATACGCAAAAGTTGCAGAAATGTCTGCAATTATGTGCAATAGTTGCAGACAATTCAGCAACTATATGCAATTGTTGTAGACATGTCTGCACTTATATGCACTATATGCTGCAATTATACGCAATAGTTGCAGAAATGTCTACAATTATTTGCAATAGTTGCAGACAATTCAGCAACTATATGCGATAGTTGTAGAAATGTCTGCAATTATTTGCAATAGTTGCAGACAATTCAGCAATTATATGCAATAGTTGCAGAAATGTCTGCAATTATATGCAATAGTTGCAGACAATTCAGCAACTATATGCAATAGTTGCTGACATTTGAAGAAAAATCGATGATGTTCAAAATTTGGAGAATTCTCTGCAAATATATAGAATAATTGCACTCTTACTTCAAATATGCTTTTTTGGTATCAACAATGGATCTCATTTTAAAGATCATAAAATTTGTGATTTTTTGGTGAAAACGGTATGCTGATCCGATTTTTCTACATAAAGTTATACGCGTTTGAAATGTTAAAAACGTAAAGGGTATTTAGGTCTTTTTGCACGTGCGAATTTGAAAACAGGGACCAAAAATATAAGTTAAGTTTGGGAAGGAATTTTTATCTATTTTGAAACTTATCAGGGATATGAGCCAAACTATCCCTATAAAGTTAAGATTATGTAACACAATATAAATTTTACACATTACATATGACGTTGTCATAAATCCTAATGACTATATATGCACCCTATGTTATTTACTTCATAAGTTATATAATTAGAATATGTTATATTTGCATACTATATCACACTAATTATATATTAAATGCAACCTTAAATATCAAGTGTATATCAATCAATCAAATAAACTAAATTGATTATATTTATAACTATGATTAAATGAAACTTATCAAATAAAATGACAAAGTTGAAATTATAATAAAATTAAAAACATAAAACTTACTTTCATTGAAAATACATTAATTAGGATTTAATGTAACTATATTATTCATGATAATGCAAGACTAAGATCTAGTGTAAAATTAATAAAAGGAACATAGTTTTGAAATTTTCCTATTTTGCACCACCGTTAGTGCGGTTGATCCAACAATAACAGCTAACTATATATCACAAATTGGGCTTCGTCACTCATGTGCCTTATGTTGGTTGCTTTTGGAAGCAACAACTTTCCACTATGCCTAAATGGCTCCAAGTCTAATGCCATGCAATTCCATATGTGCCGCCAACCCGCATCTAGTTCTTAATCTCTAACACCATCATCAACGACATCTTATTTCCTCCTTCGGTCTCCCCATCGACCAAAGTATCCATATGACATGAGTACAAACACAATGAGTGGACTCTAAACTAATGGCTCGTAAGATCATCATAAGTATGATGTTGTGTTGGTTAGCCCAAATGGCATAACCAAACTCAATCGGAATTCTAAGTGCTAAAATCATAATGCTACTTCTAACAATTTCAACCCTATAAGAATTAGTAACAATATCTGCTATAAAAAGATCTCTACTCCACTAACATTGGTTGAACAAATTACCCGCAAGAAGCATGTAAATTTTCCCTTTACAACCAATCCATTATTCTAAATGAACTTTTCCTTCACCATCGCCTTGGCTCACACCTCAAATCCTGTTGTTGTTTCCATATTGTCCTTCACTCCAAAAGCACAACCTTGGGCTTATAGAAATACTCAAAATCGATATTAAACTCATTCTCAAGATAAGGAGATTGATCGTAAGCCATAAACCCATCTAGAAACCTATAAAAGATCATCCCTAAACTAATCCATATACTTATATAAAAGCAAACTCAAATGGCTAATCCTCGTTGAGTACTCAGACTCACTATACTGACCTAGTCTACGCCGCTTATGATCTCGCACCATCACCGATAATCTCACTAAATCGAGTAGCCCTAAGAGTCCTTTAATCCATGTCTTATATGACATTGCAACTAATAAAAATCGAGAATAACTTATACTCTCATGAAACCAAAGGTAAGATCATCTGTCCTCATCTAAGGAACCTTACTAAAATTGGTCGATCCCTCAAAATGTTCGACACTACTATGAGACTCTCTTATATAAAGTCCCACCAATCTTAACTTTGCTAGAAGTTGTTTAAATCCTTGCCTCCTTGCAACATCTCACCTATGTCCTAATATATAATGGTATGCTCATAGGTTCTCAAGTATGCCTAAGTACAACAGAAAGACTTTGTTTCACAAGATTATCGCTATCAAGACTCAAAAAGCCACTTGCATAAGTTTACAAAGCCATCTTTTGCTATAGGAATAACAACACTTCGTCAACCTACTCTAACGTTGATCTAAATAAACATACATGGAGCGTCCTTACATTACCCCCAAATATGGGTCAGTATGTGCTCAAATGTCAATGGCACGTCTTGTATTTGTCATTGTACTCCAACTTTATTGTTTCTCATCATCGCATTTCAACTCGTTCCCATTTACTCCAAATTTTTGCAAATCATTGAAGACTATTAAACTATTATGAGTAAACTCAGGATAGTGTAGTGGATGCATGCATATATTATACAAAAAAAATAACAAAATATAGATATGTTTTATCAATGTTTCATCCATCATGGAGTATCAATCTCTTAAGTTACTCACCCTCTACGCGTCCTTTACTTCAAAAGTGTCTGTATGGCACTGCTCAAAGAAATATGCCTATATATGGCTATATCGGTTCACTTTAGTACTCCTAAGACAAACTATACTCTAGCTTTGTCCACTAGTTAACTAATCAGGTAACTTAAGCTCTGATTCCAAGTGTAGAGATGCGGCATTTATGATACCCTGTATTAAAACCAAACAACCTCAAGTAATCATAAATATTATAAGAGATGAACCATATGATAAAAAACAAATAAGAAAATAAAATTTGGCATGACCTCTTATGAGTAACTCACAACGAAATGACATAATATAATATAAAAAGTACATAGGGGAATAAAGGAACAATCAATGAATAAAGACATGATAGTCAAATGATTAAAGGCATGACAAATACCTGATACATCTACATATAAGACATAATATGGATTTCAAACCGATAAAGTTATAAAAGGAATAAATCGATTTACGTAAATTCCGTACATACAGAGTACTGACTCGGTACATGAAATAATATGTATGGTCTTATACATGAATAAAATGTTTCATATACATAACCATACGTGGAATAAATATTCAAATAAATAGTCAATGCCTTCATGTCTCCAAAAGCTAAGCTATCCTGTTGACGTATGCCCGAATACCCAACTCTTGGCCTACTCATTAGCTATGTTATAATAAGTGCTAAGCGAGGCGATATAAGTCTTGCTGCGCTTAATGTCGCTTAAGCATCTCATGATTTTTTAACATACTTTATCCGTACATATATAATTCTATTATAAAGAGATATATTAAGTGTATTATATGTGTACAAGTGTACTATATGTGTATGCACAAATTCATCACAAAGAACTAAAGTTTAACTTTGAAGTTAACTTATAAATTCATAGGTTTCAAAAGTTGAATTTGACTTTCTCTATTCATTAAAAGTCAGTATACTCGTGTTGAATACAAACCGTGCACATTTGTTAAAGAAAATAATAATATATTTGCAAATTGATCCATATCATAGAAAATGAGAAAATTTTGTTAGGAATGTGATTTTTTGCTGTAATTCTAATTCATTTTATTTTAAAAATAATAAATTTTTTGCTAAATATTGCTTAAACATTGCTTAAATTTAAGCAAAGCATGTATAAGTGCCAATTAAGCACGCTTAAGCACTCATCGCTTAATCGTTTTGCTTTTTCAAAAAATTAAGCATTTTTCTTGCATTTAGCGTTTAAGCGATGCTTAACCGACACTTAAGCGTGCTTTTCATAAAATAGCTCATTAGAGTAATCAAAAGATATCCAAAATGGAAATAAAATAGAGAAAAACGAGGGTTAGACAAAAGTTTGGTGAGGGGACTATATCTAAGTACTATATATATAACAAGAGCAATATGGTTAACACTAACATACCTCCTCTTGCTCTCTTCCTACATCAACAAGCCAACATAATAAACTAGAATGCTACTACTGCTATAGTAGGACATACTATAACGAGCTATGTTACTTTCAATACAGTAAACAACTACAAGGTCATACTACATTTTCAATTTAGTGGTGTAACGGGTTTCGTAATCAAGGCAACACCCTACATGTAAAGTAAATCATGCTAAAACAAGGATGCAAATTATAACATCTATACACACCGAGTGTCTATGTACGTTCGTATATAGATGATAAGTACAACTAACAGATAAATTAATTCCTGATCCAATCAATTTTGTGATAATTCTACCACACACTACCCGTAGAGAAGCATATAATAGTGTTTATACCCAAAGTAGTGTGTGTGTGTTGGAGTCGGTATCGATTGGCTATCAAGTCAAAGTCAACATCTGTGTGCTAATGACTCATATGGGTCCTATATCAACATATCCATGAGATATCTATGGGGTATGACCTACTCTAGATAGGCATCCCTAAATCTGTTACTGTTAACCCGCCTTTTGGCAAGGCTATAGGCAGGCGGATTTAACTAAATCGACTACTCGTTTGTCGAGACTGGAATACGACAGGTTTAAGTCGACTGGACGGATAGATGATGTAGCGCGCTTGGAAGATGGATATTGGAATGGATGAAGTGGATCTGCATAGGCTAGTGGCTTGATGTTGGAGTCTCGAGGGAGTCGGGATGTTGGAGTCTCGAGGAAGTCGCTCGGCATAGGAAGTCGCTCGGCACAGGGAGTCCTTCGGCACAGGAAGTCGTTCGGCACAGGAAGTCGTTCGGCACAGGAAGTCGCTCGGCACAGGAAGTCGCTCGACACAGGAAGTCGCTCGGCACTGGAAGTCGCTCAGCACAGGAAGTCGCTCGGCACAGGAAGTCGCTCGGCATAGGAAGTCATTCGGCAATGTAAGTCGCTCGGCACAGGAGTCGTTCGGCACAGGAAGTCGCTCGGCAAGGAAGTCCTTCGGCACAGGAAGTCGCTCGGCACAGGAAGTCGTTCGGCACAGGAAGTCGCTCGGCACAGGAAGTCGCTCGGCACAGGAAGTCGCTCGGCACAGGAAGTCGCTCGGCACAGAAAGTCGTTCGGCATTGGAAGTCACTCGGCATTGTACCTCGCTCGGCATTAGAAGGCGTTCGGCATCGAACCTCTCTCGGCATTGTGGCGAGGCCGATGTGGCTCGGCATTGTGGAGGTATGTTGTTCGGTGGAAGGCCTTGATGGGCCCGGATCATTCAGAAAGCCCAACAACTCAGGATTTGCCTATAAATATAGCATGTGAGGGTTCAGAAAAGGGATCTTCTTTCTGCTCTCTTACTTTCTATTTTCTAAGGCGAAGGCTACTCTGCCATTTTGTAACTGTAATTTATTCGAATATCAATAAAAAGGAAACTTCTGGAGTGGACGTAGGCCGGAGTTAGCTGAACCACTATAAAATCTGTTGTTCTTTACTGCTTTCATTTTAATTTTTACTTTTCTTCACTTCATCGCTCTCTACACACATTCTGTTTGTGAGCTGTGACTAGTATTTGGTGCTTTCAACTAGATTTGGGTGTCAGTGACCAATTTTGGCGCTAACACTTTGGTGCTTTCACCGAGAATGCAAGCACTCAGGAATTTTGGAGTTAGGAACTTGGATCTTAGAAAGCAATGGCTAGACCACCAACAAGGAAGCAAGCAGTGGAAAGAAGCAATCAGGAAGGAAGTCAAGCGGCCTCTTCTGGAGCTGGAGAGGATCATGCAGATGCAGGTGATGATGAATTCTATGCAGGAGCAGATGATGAAACGGCAAGAGGAGATGATGCAGGCTCTTCTTAGGCAATTTGGACAACTAGGAACTGCAGGTGCTCAAGTTCTTGGAACTGGTCCAAGGGAACTCAACCAGCGGACAGATGGAATGATTCAGCAGGGGCAGCTCCCAATCAACAAACAGCTAACAATCTAGATGGACCTAGACTCGGGGGCACACTACCAGGTGATGCTGGACCAGTTCATGGAGGGATACCGGATGACGCTACGCGGCCTGACGTCGATAGGAATACAGGAGTACGTGATGAAGAATATGTGCCAGAATTTCCTCGGGGACTTGGGGGGCAGTCTGGAAACATGGATAGGGGGCAACCCTTGGTTGGAAACACTGGATTGGCTAACATTATCAGGCGGACTATTCGCGGAGGTCTGACAAACAGGGATTCAGAGAGAGTTAACAAAAAAGTCCGTTTACCCGGAACATCAGGACAGCTAGGAATCCGCCCGATTTCAAACTACCCACTCTGGAAGTATACAACGGGAAGACGAATCCCACCGACCACTTGATGAGGTACACTAGGCATATGGAAGTGCTGGGGGCAATGGAGGAGGTTATGGCCCGATGTTTCCCCCTGTACTTGACTGATATTGCTGCTATGTGGTTCAGACAGCTGGAGGATGGATCCATTGGAACATGGACAGAACTGGTGGACAAGTTCTTAAGTCAGTTTCGAGTTCACATAAAAAGGCCAAAGAACGTGATGACTCTAACGTCAGTCAAATAGGGGGCGGATGAATCACTCAGGACATTCTTAACTCGATTTAATGCAGCAGTTGCTTCGGTGGATCGGCTAGATCCATCAATGGTTCTTATGGCTGTGGTATCAGGAGTCAGGGATAATTCGGATTTCAAAGTATCGTTGGTACGGGACCCACCGTTGGATCTTGGGGAATTCTTTCATGAAGCTGAAAGATTTCTTCGACTAGAGGATGCATGTTTGGACATGAGGTCAAAGGAAGTAAACATGGCTAAGGATGGAGGACTACCCGGCGAAAGCTTGGGTGGGGGCAAGGATAAAGGGAAAAGGAAGCGCTGGGGAGAACCAAAATTCTTCACTTACACGGGATTGAACGCGACGTTGGAGCAGATTTTCTTGGATACTCGGGATCGCCTTCCCTATCGAAGGCCGGCAAGGTGGGAACCCACAGAACGTGAAAGGGCATCAGGAAGGCACTGTCTCTTTCATGACCTGGACAGGCATGATACTAACAGCTGCTGACATCTAAAGGATATAATCGAGGAGCATGTAAGGAATGGTCAGTTGCGGCAATATGTCGAAACTCGGAATGCGACGGTGGAATAGGAGCAGCCATCGCCTACCTTGAGCGACGATGGCCCGAGGCTCAGGAATGGTGGCCGGTTGGTCATCAACTAATCGTGATGGTTTGGAATAAGTAGCAAACTTCGGGTAAACGGCTAAATCACTTACTCATGTATAGGGTCGGAGATAACCCTTAGGCATGCTCTGAGATGATGGTTTGCCGAGATGCTCCAGTTTGTGAAATCTATTTTTCCTTTTGGATTGGACATTTGCTTTTTCCGCTTTGGTTTTGGAGTTTGGTTTGAACTCCCGGTTTTGTTGGTTTCTTTGGTTTGGATGTTTGATTTTTGATTTGGATTTTGATTAGGATTTTTTATATGGATCTCTGGTTTTCTGGATGGATTTGGATTTCGGATTGGATTTTAATTTGATTTTCCTCTGGATTTTGGCTAAAAGGTCGTCGAGCATGGACTATGCTCGGCAAGGGTCCGGAGTGACTAGGATTCGGCTTTGGACTTAAGCCATGGCATTACTCAACGTTCAAGGACACTGAACCAGGAACACCACGGCATTACTTCACATAGGTCGTCAGGTGCAAGTTACGCTTGGCAAGAACCCGGAGAGGTTATGGATTTGGATATTAGCTATGAATAGCTAAGGATTCGGACAAGGACCCGGAGCGGTCCCGGATTTGGATATCGACCCGGAGAGGTCACGGATATGGTTATAGGTTATTGGGTATGGATGGATTGGAACTCGGTAGTCGGGTTCAGATGGATGTGGAATTGGATAAGGACTTGGTTACCGGATAGGAATCAGATGTCGACTCGGAATAGTCGTGGATTTGGATAAGCATGTGGCAGCGGCACTTGGACAGATGGATTGGATAATGGATCGGATGGTACGGCTATGGATGACGTATGGACTTCGGATATCGGGTTTGAGGCTATTTAAAACACACCTTCCAATAGCAAGGCATGTTTTGGGGGGCAAAGTGTTAACCCGCCTTTTGGCAAGGCTGTAAGCAGGCGGATTTAACTAAATCGACCACTCGTTTGCCGAGACTGGAATACGACAGGTTTAAGTCGACTGGACGGATAGATGATGTAGTGCGCTTGGAAGATGGATATTGGATTGGATGAAGTGGATCTGCATAGGCTAGTGGCTTGATGTTGGGGTCTCGAGGGAGTCGGGATGTTGGAGTCTCGAGGAAGTCGCTCGGCACAGAAAGTCGCTCGGCACAGGGAGTCGTTCGGCACAGGAAGTCGCTCGGCACAGGAAGTTGCTTGGCACAGGAAGTCGCTCGACACTGGAAGTCGCTCGGCACAGGAAGTCGTTCGACATAGGAAGTCGCTCGGCACAGGAAGTCGTTCGGCAGTGTAAGTCGCTCGGCACAGGGAGTCGTTCGGCACAGGAAGTTGCTCGGCACAGGAAGTCGTTCGGCATTGGAAGTCGCTCGGCACAGGAAGTGTTCGGCACAGGAAGTCGCTCGGCACAGGAAGTCGTTCGGCATGGGAAGTCACTCGGCATTGTACCTCGCTCGACATTATACCTCGCTCGGCATTGAAAGGCGTTCGGCATCAAACCTCGCTTCGGCATTGTGGAGAGGCCGATGTGGCTTGGCATTGTGGAGGTATGTTGTTCGGTGGAAGGCCTTGATGGGCCCGGATCATTCAGAAAGCCCAACAACTCAGGATTTGCATATAAATACAGCATGTGAGGGTTCAAAAAAGGGATCTTCTTTCTGCTCTCTTACTTTCTATTTTCTAAGGCGGAGGCTACTCTGCCATTTTGTAACTGTAATTGATTTGAATATCAATAAAAAGGAAACTTCTGGAGTGGACGTAGGCCGAAGTTAGACGAACCACTATAAAATCTATTGTTCTTTACTGCTTTCATTTTAATTTTTACTGTTCTTCACTTCATCGCTCTCTACACACATTCTGTTTGTGAGCTGTGACTAGTATTTGGTGCTTTCAACTGGATTTGGGTGTCAGTGACCAATTTTGGCGCTAACAGTTACTGCCCTTCCATAATCACTACACTCGGTCATGCATTCTCTCGTAGTACTATGGATTACCTACAGCCTTTACAAGCATCTATGCCAAAGTTATGTAATACGAGACAAATCCTGTAAAGTACACCAATCGGTAGACTCATGTTTGGCATACCAGAACCACATGTAAGACAAAAAATAAGTTACTTATAATACATAACATAACGTGCATCCATCGGCAGTCTCAAGTCAAGCCTACTAGAACCTTATGTAAAACGTCAAACAATGCATTATGGAATAGTACAATCAACGATTTCTGTTTAATGTTATTAAACATTTGTTTTAAAAATACTGGTCGTGGTAAAGTTTCCTTTCAGTATGATAAAAACCTGCATATACAGAGAAAAGGAAACAAATAAAGATGTGAAGCAAAAGGAAATATATCGGTACACAATTAGTGGCTGTATATACAAAGAAAAGGAAACAAATACGGATCAAAAGCATGGAAATATATAAGCAATTAAATAATATACTCTGAAGGATACAGCAGATTTGTTTTCCATTATATGGATTTTTATTTTATACAAAGGGAAACAAATTCATAACATCATCCCAAATGGCACTTGATGTTGTACAACCCAAACGATAGCAACTCGAACTCCTCCATGGTAGTAGCAAACTTATCCTCCAGATCTCGACAATAATCCAAATGGCACTCGATGTGCATGCAATAGTGAGGAGACTCTTGTGGTGCGATGACGATTTAATTGAAGTAAAGGAGGTAGGTTGCAGCATCAAATTTTCTAGTGGCAGAAGTTGTTTTATGAAGTTATTTTAGGAAGGGGTTTTTAGGCTCAAGGAAAAAGTTGGAGAAAAATTTAGTTTTAGGGACAAGAAGTTTGTCTTTTAGGCTAAAGGACACTTTCTAGTGTAAATCACAGAATGATAGTTGTAATTATCATTTTCTGTTTACACTAAAAATTATCCTTTAGACTAAAAATCAAACTTGTTGTCCTTGAGAATAAATTTTTTTCCAACTTCATCCCTGTGCCTATTTTCCTGTTTTAGGAAATTCTATTTCGAAGTGAAAATAAAAAAGTGGATGAAGTTGCTAAAGTTAAAGGGGAGGCACATTAGTTTTCAAAAGGGAAGTGTTAGTTTTTATTTTATTTTATAATTTCATGTTTTTATTTGGGTTTGTTTTTTAGTTTTTAAACTCTAGAGTTGTTTTATTTGAGATATAGTTGTAGTTCGAGGATTCTAATCTTGGAGCACTGAGTTCAGGTAGAGTTATAGGCATACAGTTAAAATATTATTAGCAGTGTCTACGAGTTTATAAGTTGTAAGCATTTGAATATTTAATTTTAGTATTAGCTGGGGGCAGTAGTAGGCATTAGGCCGAAGCTAGATATATCTTGTGTTCTTTATTTTTTATTTTTTACATTTACGTTTTCGTACTCTCTTTATATTTTATCAGTAATTATGTGAAATATTTTAAATACCCTATTCATCCCATCTAGGATACATTACTCGATCCTACACGTGCACACACTAACCCAACAAGACCTATACGCTAGTTATACTGTCACATAAGCCATATACTCATGCCTCTAATCTCGGTCACGTCATTGATTATCATCTCAATCATCTGGATTCCCATTCTGAAACACTAACCTTATTCACATTGAAAACTTAACCCACGATACCCACCACATATTCGCTAAGTCCATCAACTTGAGATCTTCCAGGAAGTCCGCTAGAGCTCCCACATCGAAAGCTAAAAGCAATGAGAGAAATCCTGACTTCTTACCCTCACTAACCCGAGCTCATTGTCCAGGACCCAGGTCAGGTATCGATTAGTCATAACCAGTCAACTGGTTAGCAACTGACCAAGGTAGTAAGCCCAGGTTTGCTCCATCGTTCGTCTAGTTTTTCCCTCATTTCAAGCTTTGTATTTTTCGCTCAGGTAGACAGTTTCCTACTCCAAATATCTAGCACCATTTTACCACTATTTACTAATGTTTTTATTGGATTTTGTATGGTTTCCTATGGCATTCAAATGACTCTTTTACAACACGAATCTCCTACTTAAGACTTCGAGCTCCTGGAAGTTACGTAGATCATTTTGGCAACTCTAACATAGACCACATTCAATATGAATTCGTTCTATTACATACACACATACATTTTTTACACCTACATAGCATACATATAAGCACTCATACACATAAATTCACATGCAAAAACACTAATACATTCATCAACAACACTCAAACAACCATTCAATCGATACATTATCAACCAACTCTCACAAACAATGTCCAACAATTCAATCAACTTTTAACTAAACTTTCTACACTCCACATTATACATACTTTTACTTATATGCACACGCATCTATATGTATCATACATGCTCACACATATGCACATATCTATGGACATATATACTTATACACTCAAAATAAAATTCTCAATGGTGGGAATTACCAAGTCTTCACAAGTGGATTGCTATTCTATCTTATGCATTTTTAAGAATCTTTTAACCATTTATTTACTTTCTTATAGATTTTAATAGTTCTCTTCTTGAATATACACTCATGTGTATATTACTAATATAAATCAAATCTCTCTCAAAACCTCTTACAATTAACTTTTTTTAACAACTAAACTTTTTTTTACAAATGAATTCATTTCCTAATTTATGATAGACCTACCACTTAGTATATAATTACTCAAACTCTTTTTACCTTTAAATCATTATATAGGAAAGCTTAGCTTATTAAAACTAACTTTTATGCTTATGGACTTTTCCAAATGATATCCAGATAGTTTTAAAACCATTAGCTGATTATAATCTCTTTATCATGCTAGCTACATGAATATATTACAACTCATATCAAGTTACTAATTGTTTTCATGCGTACTAAAAAAATTTAGGAAATATTTTTAGCTTCAAATCAACAAGCTAATTATCTGCTATAATTTAATTGAAGTAGTGGAGGTTGGTTGTAGCATCAAATTTTCTAGAGATAGAAGCTGTTTTGTGAAGTTTTCACTAGGAAATTCTATTTCAAAGCGAAAATAAAAGGGTGGATGAAGTTGTTAAAGTTAAAAGAGAGAGGCACATGACTTTTCAAAAGGGAAGTGTTTGTATTTATTTTATTTTATAATTCTTTTTGGGTTTGTTTTTTCTTTTTTTTTTAAACTCTAGAGTTGTTTATTATGAGTTACGTGCTGTAGTTTGGGGATTTTGATCCCAAGGCATTGAGTTTAATCAGAGTATTAGGCATAGAACTAAAATATTTGTTAATAGTGTCTACGAGTTTACCAGTTGTACGCGTTTGAATATTTGACTCTAGTAATAACTTTGGGGGCAGCAGTAGGCATTAGATCGAAGTTGGGTATTTCTTTTGTTCTTTATTTTCTATATTTACGTTTCCATACTCTATTTATATTTAACAGTAACTGTGCAAAATATTTAAATACCCTATTCACCCCTCCCTCTAAGGCATATTACTCGATTCTACAAGTGGTATCAGTGCATAGGTACTAGGTTTACTCTATAGACATGTCTATTTCAAATAATGCTTTTTAAGGGTATGTCAATAGCTAGGTCACCTATCTTCAATGGTACCGATTATGTTTATTGGAAAGCTATGATGAAAATATTTTTGATCTTCATGGATTATAATGTTTGGGATATAGTAGAAACATGTTATATACTACCCAGAATAACAATCAATGATGTAGAATTCGCTAAGCCCAAGGACAAGTGGGATGTAGCTGATAAGAATATGCTTTGATTAAATGCTAAAGCTATAAATGCCCTTATTTGTGATCTTGATAAAAACTGAATTTAATCAAATTTCTCACTATTTGACTGAACAAGAAAACTGGCACACTTTGGGTGTTACGCTGGATGGCTCATCTCAAGTCAAGGGTTCTTGTCTCGGCCTACTCAGCAATGTGTATGAAAATTTTGTGATGTTAAAAGATGAGAGAAAAAAAAGACGTACATACGTTTTTCAGTGTTGGCATACAGTTCCAGAGCTTTGGCAAGGTGCACACTGAATTTGAGCTAGTTAGAAAAATACTGAGAGTTTTTCCAAAGAATTTTGAGGCAAAGGTAACATCTATACAAGAATCCAAAGATCTGAGCAAGCAAAGCATGGAGGAATTGATTGGAGATCTTATGATTTATGAAATGGAACTAAAAGCTAGGAAGACCATGATAATTTAGACTCTAAAAAGAAATCAATTGCACTCAACAACACTCTTGATAACGATGATAAAAATAATCCTATCATTGAGCTAGCAATGTTGATGAACGATCTTAAGATAAAGTCCAAAATAATTAAAATCTTTAACTAAAAAGAGAAGGGCCAAGTCAAGGTCATTTAAGAACTCAAACAATTAGAACGAAGAAATCACGTGCTATAGATGTTGAATGACAGGTCATATCCAAATTAACTGCCCACTGATTCAAAATGAGAAAGGAAAGAAAAAGAGAAGAAGGGTGTTTGCTGTAACTTGAGATGATGAAGAAGGTGAAGAGTGCACCGATAGTGATGAAGCCGAAGAAAATTTGTATTTGATGGGGCATTGAACTCATGATGATAGTGATGATGACTCAAGCGAAGTATTAAATCAACTTATCAAGATTTATTCTTAACATGTCATGAACTTACTTGGAAAATTGATAGTCTTAACCTTAAGAACAAAAAATTAATATGAAAATCCCATGCTACTATGCATAAATAATAGGTTAGAAACTAAACTTGAAAATTTTAAAGAAGCTCAAAATCTTGAATGTGAAAGTTGTCGGTCTTTAGAAAAGAAGTTGGATGAATGCAAGTCAAACCTTAAAACTCTTAAAAAAATGAGATCTTGGTTTTAAAGGAAAATGATGACACGAAAAGAGAAAATTTTATTAATAGATGTACCATGTTAGTGGAAGAAAACACATCACTTAAGTCCAGAGTCCAAACCCTTAAATCAACCATCAACAAATTTTCTAGAGTTGAACAGCCATTGTATATGCTTTTGAGAAATCAACTATATGCAAACAATAGAAAAGAACTTGTTTTGGTAAATCACAACACAATAGGGAAAATAGGATTGACAATGCTTGAGGTAGAAGTGTATTTCCAAAATCTCCAGGTTGTGGTAAAATTGGACACGGCTTCGATAGATTTTGGTAGTGGAACAAATGCAAACATGTTAGACAAAATTGGGTTCCTAGAGGCTCTCTTGGTACATTTGGATTACTAAATTATTTTGTTGCAAATGCTAACAAACATATGAAGTTTTCTAGGTCATCCTTTTCTTCCTATGTGTATTTATGTTGGCGGGCTAAGGAACAACAAGAATGGTACTTGGACTGAGGTTATAACAGCCATTTTGTAACACTTATTTTTTTTAGTTGCCAACACTTATTTGCGTTGTTAATTAATCACAACAATAAGCGTTGCTAAACGGAAAATGTGTTACCGAAAATACACATTTACAAATTTTTTATTGCTAACATATATTTGCGTTGCAAAATATGGTCAAATTGAAATTATCTGCTATGTTTTGGGTAAAATAGTAAATAAGCACCCTTCGTCATCCGTAGCCCTAATCCCCCAACTTCTCAATGCCTTTTCATTTCAGTTGCCACTAAAAAAAAGAAATTTTCGACCTTCAGGCGATTCGATTTCGTACTCTCGATTTCTGGCAAATCGGCCTTAAATCAGGCGATTCGATTTCGGCCACGACTTCGCAGTCCGATCCTTCCAATAATAAGAGGAAGCTTGATGATGTAAAAGTTGAAGAACTGGGAGTGAAGAATGGCGAGACTGAAGTGAAGGTCGATGAGAAGGATGTCGCTAAGAGACAGCGTCTTGATGAATCTGGTAACTTTTTTGTTGTTCTTTTATAAATGCATGGCTGTATTGATTTCAAACAATGCTAGCCTTTATTTCTTTACTCTAATCTGGTTCATTAGTTTAATTTATGTACTTATTTTATTTTAATTGTGTTACTCAGAGAAGCAGCTTTTGATTACTTGTATTAATGTGCATATTTCAGATTAACAACAGTAATTCTTTGTAATCAATTGGTTTTAATTTAGACCAAGAAAAACCTATGGGTTATCTTTGTTGTCGAAGCTGACATGCAAATTATGTCAAAATCTTTAGCGTTGGAGGTCCGATTTACATTTTGAATTTAAGATGCTATGGTGTTGCCATAAATATTATATCAGGCATCATCTAGTTTAAGGTTTTGTCACAATTATGTCTTTGTCAAATAGACAATAATGTAATGGCTATATTATTATTATTAAAAAATGACTTAACATAGAACCATTCAAGTCTGCTTCTAGAAGAATCTGACCTTTGAACTGATGGTTTTTATCTGTCAGCAGCAAAGAAATGCAAGTTTACAAGTTTTCAACTTTTCACGACTAATTTTATTTCTTTTTTCCTTTCAAAAACATCAAGTTGAGTTACTGAGCTCTTTAATGTGCAGACACAATGTATTGTGTTTCATGTTCCTTATCCAGAGAAAGTGTATTCAATGAGGCTGATGCTTCATATGATTTGGCTATGTTACCTGAAATGACTTTTGCGCATAGATATAAAAAAAGAATTGCCTGATATGTCTTTTTTGCATAAATATAAACTACATGCTATTGTTTTACAACCTTCCAAACATTCTTAACTAGTGTCTAAGTTTAAGTACATTATATGTTTGTTTATATGATTATCACAAAATAACAGGGTAAAATCACAACATTCTTTAGAATATACATTCATCAAGGCAAATACAAAGAGTTGGAGGCGTTAATAAGAAAAACCTAAACCTTCATTCGAGCCGGCGGTGATGAGCTACGTCCAACAGGCAAGAGAAAATCATGTCAAAAAGAAAGTCGAAGAAGGTAGTGTTAATCGATTCATTTCTAACTTTATATTATCATACAAGTAACAAAAACTGCTTATTTCTCTTCCTCGTTCCAATTAATCTTCTCGTTACGAGTATAAATTGAGCAATTCAAAGATTTTCGGTAAGAAGAAACTGAATAGGCAAAATTGAGATAATTGAGTCACCTAATTCTAGATTATGCAGTTTCTAGCTTTAAATTACATTTGAATCAATCTAATTATTCTTTCTACGCTTAATATTTGTGTGCTGAAGATGTTAGGGCATCTCCAGCAGATTATGTGCCTTAATATTAAGGCACGTAATCTTACTATCTTTATTGGGTAAAAATGCCCAATAGTTGGGCGTAAAATAAATGCATGTCCAACATCCAGATGTGTATTTCTTACACACCAAAATTCGGGCGCGTATCAAATGCACCTTTGGATCCGATTACATTTCCTGAATTGCAAACGTTATCTTAAAGCACTTTACATTTCTTAATTACTATGTTGGAGATATAACTTTTTGCAGCTTTAACACTAGGGTGTAAATTTTCACTGTTGGAGAAGGCCTTAGTATAATATAAACGATACAAATACAAGTTTTGGAACATTATTGATGTTGGGATAATATTTACAGCTTTACGCAACAAAATGAAGCAAAAGGCACTCAAAGAGTGTAGTGAATATGCTGCAAAATATGCTGATTGTGCTAGAGGAAAAACTGTATCTGTAGTTTGGCAGTGTCGCCAACAGGCAAAAGAACTAAATGAATGTCTTCACCAGTAGTAAGTTTCTTCTGCATATTATATTTTGTAGCTAAATTGCTTAATCCATCTGTTCTGAAATTTTATGATGAGTAATAGGCAAACATGTCTCTCTAATTACATTTGTTTCTTTAATGGATGTTGTAGTATGATCTTCATGGTTTAGATGGATTAGATCAATTAGCATCACAATTTGATTTGAATGTGGGATGTATATAGGTCTAATAATAGAGTTGTGTGGGGACCTTCAATGACTACCTCGTTAAATAACTTATTATTTGCAATGCTATTGCATCTTTTAAAGGGAGGAATATGTCAAATGCACATCTTGCTCCATGTTATTGTTTGCTTGATGTTTTTTCATGCTGAAGATTACAATGGCCTGATATGAACTTAGAGCATCTCCAGTAGTTTTTATAAAGGAAGCGGCTATTGGGACCGCAAAATAAAACACAAAATTGAACATAACAAGTATTAGCCAGTTGATCTTTTTGTTTTTACATGAGAGGTGGAAATCAGGAGAAGATCTGATGATAAGATTTATTATGTCAAATTTTGTATCACCAATTTGTGTCGAAATAGAATTTTCCTTTCATAAATATAACGACTTCAGATACAATTGTAGCGGTAAGTACGAGCGTATAATACATCCGGTGGGGAAATATTGGGTCGCATCGGGTTAACTATACCTGTTGCAATAAAACAGTCTTTTTTTTTCCACAAGGGTGATTCAAATGTTAAAGATAATCTGTTCATTTTATTGTAGAAGCTAAACATAGCATGCATTATTTAAATGAGGTAGTGTGTACCTGGGAACGGAGACTGTACTCAAAAAAACATACAAGTACAGCAAATTACAAAAGGTACTGCATGCTCAAGGAATAAAAAAAGGGCACACTTCTGGCCGCGATTTCCTCCACAAAATTAAAGCGGAGTTCCAGAAGCTGCTGAAACTGAAATTTTGCAATGTGGTAATCTCACGGAAGTGTAGAATTTTCACAGTTTAAGTGCCTACGTCTAGGACTACCCATTCTAAAACTAGGAGTTCCTAAAATTTTACTTGATGGAGATGCTCTTACAATAGTGCTTGGAGCAATCTTATTATTAAGAAGTACTGTTGTTTGTATGTTTATTTGGAAACAGTTGTCCATGTATGAACTACTAATCAACTGGTCCATCTACAAGTCCATATAGACAACATGTATGGAAGAAGCTCATGCTCTGACCATAAAAGGTGAATCTGCTTATCTAAATTTTCCAGAATTGGCATCGCAGTTGCCGAGACCAGCTTCTACTTCACCTAAAGATATTCAGGCAGCTGCTGCTAAAGCGGCAATGTTAGACTTCACTGACCTTAAAGCTAAAGAAAAGCAGGATTTACCAGCTGCTGCTGCTGCTGCTAGCAACGATGATGAGAACACGCTCTTTGATCTGCCTGATCTTTTGCTTGATTTAAGAGAGAGTTTCAGTCGATCTAGTTCTTGGGTTTCTTTGGTCGATGATATTGAATTTCGACTCGACGAGCCTTTTCTTCTGGAGTACTACTAGATTTGCTGCATACTTATTAATGTTATACACTGAAGTTAGAGAAATAGGCAGTCTACCTTGTAATGTTTTGGTCATTGTTAGTATGTATTATTATTACATTTTTGATTCGTGTTCAATGTTTTACCTTGGTTTAGATGCTCAAGTGAGAATGCAATAAGGGTTGATCATGTGCTTTAATCACATGGAAAATGAATAACTTTTTTTTTCTTCCTTATGTTATGAAGTAGTTGACTATGAAATATATGTTGTTATTTGATCATGAATATTGTAAATTTTGGGTTCCTATTGAATGTAGTATAATAATGCATATCATGTTAGTTATTAATTGTTTATTAATGTTAAAATAATTGACTATATTGAGAATGAAAATATTTCAGCGTTATAAGCGTTGGCAATTAAAATTTACCAATGCTTATAAGCGTCAGCATAGAAAATTAAACAATGTTGGATGGTTAATTTGCCAATGTTTATAAGCGTTGCTAAATAATAGACACCAACGTTTATAAGCGTTGGCGAATACAGTCTTCCAACGCTTATAAGCGTTGGGAAACTAAACTCGCCAACACTTATAAGCGTTGACAATAAATTGCGACGCCCCTACAACGACGCTAATAAGCGTTGCTGAAATTGTTTGCGACAGTTATACTCGTTGGGAATCACCTGTTTTGGTGTAGTGGTTCCAAATATATGACAGGCGATAAATCAAAGTTCCTTAGCATAGAAAACTATAGAGGTGGGAGTGTTACTATGGCGACAATAGTAAATGTGAGATTATTGGAAAAGGTAAATTATGTAACAATACTTTCATTTTGACTGATGCTCTTTACGTTGAAAACTTACATCATAATCTCATCTCTATAAGCTAACCCTGTGATAAAGGTATGAGCGTTGTTTTTTATGTTGATATGTGTAAAATCATTGAAAAATCTTCGAGTGAGGTTGTATTTACAGGTCAGAGAAAAGTGAATGTCTACATTTTATCTTTTGATGATCTAACCCTTTCTAGGTGCTTAGTATCTAAGGATGACGAAGCCACCTTGTGGTGTAGAAGGCTAGGACATGCTAGCATGGGAAAGCTTGAGAGAAAGGAGTTAGTCAAAGGATTGCTACATTAGAAATTCAAGAAAGATAAAGTGTGTAAAGCTTATACAAATGGAAAGTTTAATAGATCATCTTTTCATGCCAAAAACACTATGAGTACTTCTAGAGTTCTTGAATTGATTTATATAAATTTGTTTGGTCCTAATGATGTTGCTAGCTTAAGTGGTAAGAAGTATTGTTATGTTTTGGTTGATGATTACTCTAGATTTACTTAGGTTTATTTTCTAGCCAAAAAGTCTAAAACTTTCGTTTATTTTTCAAAATTAATAAAACTTGTTCAAATGGAAAAGTTGTTTCAATGATAACTATAAGAAGTGATCATGGTGGAGAATTTGAAAATTGGGATTTTGAAAATTTTTGTAAAGTAAATGGTTTTAAACATGATTCTATACACCACGAACACCTCAACAAAATGGGATAGTCGAAAGGAAGAATGATACCTTTAAAAAATTGGCTTCATCAATGTCAAATGAACATTCCTTTGTCTTTTTAGGCAAAGGCAGTTAATACTTCATGTCATGTAATCAATAGAGTTATGATCATTATAACACCCCGTAATTTTAACAATAAATACAAAAGAAATTATTTAATAATATTGAAGCCAAAAATGAAAAGTTTACAAAAATCAGAATTTGGCTATGAAACTTACAACATTGTGTTCATGGCGATTTTTTGATCAATTTTCATATATAAAGTTTTCGATCGGAGCTCAAACGAAAACGTTATTAATGTTTGAATATTTCAGATCGGAAATAATTATATATGTAATTAGAGAAACGAATATAATTAATTAACATTAATTAATGTCAGTTAGAGTTAACTAATAGTTAACGTTTACTTAACCTGTAATAATAGTTAACTCAAGGGTAAATCAGATAAGAATGCAGAGAATAACGTATAAAAGGAAGTCAGTCGAGGCATAACAAAAATACACAACCGGATGACCCATTTACTATGACCGATCGACCTCTAACGATCGATCGGTGGAGGCGTAGCGGTCAACCGCTTGTGGTTTTTTGGATGCAAATTGAACCTAGGCCAAACGGTCTGGATTTAAAATAAAAGAATCTAACAATTGGCATTCATTTGAACCCTATGAATATGGGCCTAACCCATCACATTTCCTCTCATATTTTCTAAAGCAACGGCAAAGCTCTTCCATTTTCTCTTCTCCACAAATTCTTAAATCTAAATAAATCTATAAATTATATACATATATACAAGTCAAGAATAGCGGTGGATAATAGAGAGAAGAATAAGGTCAAATCAAATAGCTAAAACTAAGGTAAATTATAAATCCAGATCCAAATCTCTTCTTAGATCTAGATTTCTAATAGATATATGTATGCTTGTGATATATGTATTCTAATAGGGAGAAAAGGGGAGTCAAACTAAAATAACATGGATTAGATATAAAGATTTGGAAAGCTAAAAAGGCGAGTGAGAAATTATATATTTTATATTATCTTGGATTTATATTATTATAAATCTGTTCCTATATGCTTGAATGAATTTTGGAGTTGTAAGCCTAATTGTATACATGTAAACTTATAAACCTTGCGTACATATTCTATGTTTAATAACATAAATTTAATATTGCAAACACCTGAGTAGGAAATATTGTGTAGTAGTCCATGAAATTAATAAATTACGTAGTAGTTCCAGATTTGTTGGTTAAATGATTTGGGCAAGTAAATGTAAAATAGAAGATATCATAAAATTTGTTGGGATTTAAGTGGTATTTTAATTTATCGAAATGTAGGGTGTCGCAATGTAAAGTTCTGTAAATTATCAAGTTTAGATTTATAAATAAAAGTATATCGCTTGAAATAACAAGGAATATGTCTAAAAAATGTATAAAATAGGGAGATTTACCGTATTTTGTACTGTCTATTTCAATAACTATATAAAAAAGTAATTCCTTGTAATTCCAAATGTAACACAAATTTTCTTTTTGGATAAGTTATAGAAATTTACAATGTTAATCTTTCCTTTTGAGGGAGATGCAATTCCAATGCATTAAAATGTAGAAAATCCCTATGTATTTAAGAATTGTAATAGTAGTAAAAATAACGGTCTAACTGTAAAACCAATATATGCAATAAAGACAAGTTAGACATTAAATAATAGATGACGAAATGTAGGTAAAGTAATCGAATGAGTAAGAAATAAAATTTGGGCACCAAAAAAAGATAATAAGAGTTAAAAAGGAACAATCAAATAGATTTAATAATATAAAAAGGGAAATAAGTAATAAAAGATATTTTAATCTTTTAAGTTAAAAGTAAGCAGTAAATGACACCAAATTAACATTGATGAAATAAGAAGTAAACACATGAAAAGTAAAGGAATATTATTAATAATTGAAAAGTAAAGGCCTAGTAATATAATAAGTATGAATATCTGTAGACACACACACGTAGCCTCAAGTATGCGTTTATGACCGGTGTGAATTATTAAAGTTAGCTAATAACTAAGATTAAATAAGAATGACATAGTCATTAAAATGGATTAGAATGCAAGGTCAGTAGTGTTACACAACAGAAGTCTGCCCACCCCAAGGGGCTACTAGCAGTTGTGTATACATTATACTGATATGTGACATATCTGACTGTAGATCCCATGGAATTATACATTTGTGTATAGGTGAAGGGAATACCAAGTAGGATGTTCCCCTCGGGTTAAAGTGTCAAAGGACGAGTCTGCTTTAACCATTTAGGGGGTATTAAGTAACAATGGGTATTTCCTAGAATGCGTTAGGCAATCTAAATGGGACGGTGAGCAAGACTCGATGCTATGATAGTTTGATTAGTACCAAATTCAGGAGTAGAAGCTGCTTCATAGGTCAAGAACGTCATCGGTCATGAGCGGTCAGCGGAAAGACGGGAGTGATGCCTAAACGGACTTTGCCTCCTACTAGTGTAGATTTCGTTTAGGGCATGCACTGCCTTACAGTTATTTGCTAGTTTCTTTGTGGTAGGAGGCCAGGCTAGATAACCCTTTGATGGAGTCTTTCAAATACGAATAGAATATGGATAAATTATTATGATGCTGTTAATAAGCACTATGGGAGTTCCTTGGTATGCACGGGTGACGAGGATGCGATACTACGTTGATGATGGATCTTGACGAGGTGTTGGGGAATGGATACTAGCGGGGGATAGGAGATAGTATATCGGTCTAAAGGGGAACTGTGGTACTTATACACACATACACGTACGTATGTAGTTATTGTCTACTTCGAGTAGATAGGGCATACCATCCTGGGAGTTGAGACGACTAAATAAAATAAAATACATAACTCGTAATGAAAGACAATCAGCAAAAACTAGTGTTATGTATACAATATGTAATTTATGTGTAACCATAATGTTGTGTTGACCCCCTCCTCATTACAACCCACATGATAGCTTTAAAGGGACAGGCACTAGTGCAAGGCGAGAATGGTGGAAGCACAGATTTCCTTATGCATGCATGACACTGACAAGGATATTAAATATCAAAAATGTCAACCTTGGTCAGTAATTATATGTTTTAGTATACTTTACTATTCTGTTGTGAGTTTATATTGGTAATGTTTTGATATGCATTTGTTTATTTGCAGGATACCAAAACCAATGATAGATACTTATGTGGACTTGGGTTTTCAATTTAGCGAAAATTCTGGCTTATTAAGGTGCGAGTTGTTACAATCATACTTATACTTAATAAAACTTCTTATCAATAATGGTTCAATAGGAAACCTAACATTGCATATGTCAGAGTATTCGATTGTTCGTACTTTATTCTTAATATGGTGACCATCTAGGGAAATTTGATTCCATGACAAATGAATGAATTTTTATGGGATACTCATCAAGGAGCAAAGCTTATAGAATTTTCAATAAACACGTGAAAACAATTATTAATCAATGTAAAGTTTGATGAGTCAGATATCGATGCAACCACTAAGAAGGACAAAAGTGATCATGGAGACAATGGTGCAAATGAGAGATGTGGTAAGCAACAAAGGTGATTCATGCACTACCGAGTCTTCAAAATCAAGTTTGGAAATTGAGAATTTGAAGTTCAAAGCAAATTGTCTACCAGAATTAGTTATAGGTAATCTAGTGGAAGGTATATAAACACGATCTTCATTCAACAGAAATCTTTTTGCTTTGTGTATTCGTAGTGGTTTTATTTATGACATTAAACAAAAAATATTGATGCTGCACTTAGTGATGAATGTTGTATAATTTTCATGCAAGATGAACTTAACCAATTTGTGAGAAATAATGTTTGGAAATTAGTTCCTGAACTAAATGACTATCCAGTTGTAAGAACTAAATGAATGTTCAAAAACAAAAATGATGAATCCGGGAATGTAATTCGAAAAAAAGCTAGATTCATTGCAAAGGGATACAATCAAATGTAAGGCATTAATTTTGATGAAATATTTTCCTCGGCTGCCAAGTTAGAGGCCATTAGAATTTGCTAGCTTTTGCATGTTTTAAAGGTTTTAAACTTAAGAAAATGGACGTAAAAAGTGCCTTTTTAAATGGTTATTTGAAAGAAAATGTTTATATAGAACAATCCTCAGTTTGAAAGAAATGATTTTCCAAATCATGTATGCAAATCTGAAAATACATTATGTGGTCTCAAACCAGCGCCTAGGGCTTGGAATGAGCGTCTTAGTGCATATCTTTTGGGAAACAGATTTAAGATGATAAGTGCTAAGATTACTTTGTTTCTATTACATAAGCATGATGATTTTTTGATTGTACAAATTTATGTTGATGACATCATTTACCGTGCTACGTGAAAAATTGTGTGAAAAAATTGAAAAAGGCATGCAGGATAAGTTTGAAATGAGCTTAGTAGGCTAGTTGAAATATTTTCTAGGATTTCAAGTCAAGCAAAGAGATAAAGTAATTTTTATCTCGCAAACCAAATATGTGAAGGAGCTGTTGAAAATATTTGATGTTGAGAATGCAAAGCCGCTTAGAACTCCCATGAGTCCTTCAACCACGCTTCACAATGCCAAAAAGGGGAATTACAGTTAATCAGAAGAAGTATCGAGGTATAATTAGCTCTCTTCTCTATCTTACCGCTTCAAGACCCGATATCACGTTTTATGTTTGTCTTTGTGCATGTTTTCAAGCAAATCCAAAAGAATTTCATTTAAAAGCCACAAAACGAATTTTGATATACCTTTTGCATACACAAAAATTTGGATTGTGGTATTCCTTCTATGAAAATTTTGATTTAATTGGTTATTCTGATGCTGGTTATGCAGGTTATCTTATGGATAGGAAAAGCACTAGTGGAACTAATTTCTTGTTAGGTCACTCATAAGTTTCATGGTCAAGTCAAAAACAAAACTATACTGCACTATCTACTACTGAAGCAGAAATATTTGCAATACCTAAAGAAATTTAAAAAATTATTATAAGAGTATTTTTGTCATTTTTCAAAAAAGGACAAAATGGCCATTTTTCATGCATTGGAATTTTGCAACAAAGCCCACGCCATTGAGACCATCTTGTTTTTCTAATTTGCGTAGTATATTTATTTACGTCATTTGGAGTTATGAAGGATATACTGCCGGGAATGTCATTAAGTCAGACAGATGCTATTCAATTTGAATTCAAAATTTAAAATTAGGCGGTCAAGCAGTTTTCTAACTTCCGAGACTTAAAATAGAAATGCGTATCTCATTTTCATTTCAAAAACTAACTTATGTTGTTCTTTCTTCTTCCCCAAATGCTCTAATCAACCCTAAATCCCAAAATTAAAAACCAAATTAAGAAATTGAAACCCCAAATCGAAGAGTGAAGAAAGGACAAGCACGTTGAAGTCACTAGCAGTATTAAAATAGCAAATTGAAAGGAATTCTATCTCTCGATAGTTGAGAAAAGTGAGGCTAGCGACTTGAAATTGGAAGGAATCGACTTGGGTGAGTGGGTTTAACTAAATTCTATGTTTGCTCGCTTGATTTCATAGTTTAAAATGATTAAATTTAGTAAATAAATAATAAATTCCAAAAAAATTTACTGTGATTTCTGTGTATCTTGCTTAATCTGATTATCGAATGGTTTTTGGGTAATAAAATGGATTACTGTAATTATATAATGTATATGTGAATAACATGATTTATATATATAATATAGTATAAAATTAAGATTTGGTTTCTAGAAACTTAGTACATAAAATTTAGTATGGAATATATTTATATTTCGAATTTAGACTATATATATGAATTTAAGTAATGTATTTTAATGTATGGAAGTTAAGGAAACTATGATTTAAAAATAGTAAATGATGAAAGAATATATGGAAAAATATAGTAAGGTGTATCATGAATGTATGTTACTTGAGTGTGAAATCAAAAAGCTAAAAAATTTCCAAAACAAAGAAATAAAAATACACAAAAGTATGGAAAACCAGAAAATTGGCTTCGGACATGTACACTGGTAGACCATATCGTTGCACCGGTCACCTTGTAAATTTGATAATCTAAATCTAGGCCTAACGTAGGCCATAATATATAATTAATTAAAGGCTTGCGCCGAATTCCTAGAGTATATTTGGTATGAGTGAAGGGGTAGAATATGAACCTAGCCTAAATGGCCATGCGTGTTAATACATAGATATCGCATGCCTTAGTGAGGCGATGTTTATAAGTTATACGACTTAGTTTAGTCATTGAATAGGAATAGAGCTAAAATGAAGGGAGTCATGGCTATGGATGTTGCTGGTTGGTTGCAACACAATTGTTGTCGGGTATAGCGAGGTTTACAGTTTATCCTTGATACGACTATATAACTTATGTACAGACGAGTGTGAATTTAGTCACTTCATTTTAGAACGAATATAGTTACACGACTATATGAAACTCTGTGAATACGAATTGTATATTGGATTTGATAGGAATTGAATATGAACCGAAATGTATAATGATATGATAGCTTATCATTTTTGGTCATGTTATATTATGAAACAAGTATAGTGAATGTAGAATTCAGTTATACTCACCCACCAAACTTTGTGTCTGCCCCCACTCTCCACTATGTATCCCTTATTTATGATACGTGATAGGTCAATGGAGACATTTTGGATTATGATGGTGTTGAAAATTCAGATGATGAAGGCATGTTATATATATTAGTATGTGTGTGCGATGACATATATATTAATATGGAGACATGTTGGATTACGACGAGGTTAGAAATTTAGATGACAAAGGCTTGTTATGTATATTAGTATCTGTGTGTGATGACATGTATATAAATAAGATACTTGGTGAATTATGTGGATTTGGATTTGTGTTGTATATATCTGTGATGTGTGAAAACTAAGTATGGATTTATTTGGAAATTACATAGTGTTATTTGACCATTATATTTTGTGTTCCTTTCGCTATGAGTGCTAAAAGACACATGGATAGTTTCTGTTTGTTTTCTTGTATCAACTACCTAACGGTCCATTATTTTTTGACTTCTCTCGTCAAAGTTGTCATTTTATATCGAAAACAAGAGGTCTAAAATAGCGAGTTGTTACAATTTCCTTAGGCGGTTGTTGTGCTTAAATTCTATGGATGAGACAACATTATTAGACTTTGGCTTAATACTTTAATGTGTTCCCATAAAAATGTGATAGTAAAAGTGCAATTTCCTTGTTTAACAATCATGTTCACCACTCATGTACTAAATATATAAACGTAAGACGTCACTTCATTCGAGATCATATTTCAAAAGAGGACATCTGCATTGAACTTTTGATTTACAAATTACTGACATCTTTACAAAACCTCTTTTGAAAGGTAGATTTTCACGATTACGTCTAGATTTGGGGATCATGGATATGGGTTAGTACGATTTCTGTTTGAGTGTTTTTTAGGATATTTTCTTTTTGTTTTTTTGCTTGTTTTCAATTTTTTCCCTCTTTTAGTTTATTTTATTTTATTAAGGACTTGTTTCCACTATACAAAAATACTCTTTTTCTAACTTTTTTTCTTTTTCAACATTAAAGATGAGGGAAAAATACTCTTAGATTGCCCTAAATTTTTTCTTTTGGAAAT
The DNA here is from genome assembly GCA_030737815.1 of Allium fistulosum. Lineage (NCBI taxonomy): Eukaryota > Viridiplantae > Streptophyta > Magnoliopsida > Asparagales > Amaryllidaceae > Allium > Allium fistulosum. The sequence continues at coordinate 78,379,129 of CM060903.1, forward strand.
GTGGTTATGACGGAGTTGAACCTATTTGTGGTTATCAAATCTTTTAGTAATGATTACATAGTTATTGGAAGATGAACTATTATGTCCTTGAAAAGAATACTAGTATTATATATCACAGTCTAAGTTAAGCATGAGTTACTAGCATTCCATTTTGTATTATTACATATCCTACAACATCTTCTTATCTATCACATTCTACGGATCCATGTTTTTTTCTTTTCTATGTATGTGTGGGTAAGATTAACATAAACTAGAATATAGTAAAATTTGATTGGAAAATAGTGGGTATCGAGGACAAGTCGTGTACATGATCCATATGAAAAGTAAAATACATATCAAATATATTTTTTAAATATGAAATTAACCGTTAAAGGCCTACGCATGACAAATGGATGTGGTATGGACGTAGAGTTACATTACGAAATCTATTCGACTTGTGCTAAAAATTCTTTAGCGCCAATGTATGTTAATCAATCAAGCAATGCTTTCTTTTTCCTCATCTAAGAGACATCACGATAATGTATGGGTATAAGTATCTTGATCTCATTCATAATGAGTTAGGGATGAAACTGTATTCACGTAAATACTTCACTTGAAAAACAAAACAAAATTTTCATATACCAAGTCTATTGTTGCTTGAACCACATGTCGTAGAATTAATAATTTTTTAAAAATTGCCATCATTTTCTATTTGGGGTATATTATATAATATGAGATAAATCCGGTAAAGCGCATCAATCGGTAGACTCAAGTTTGGCATACCAAAACCATATATAAGATGATAAAATAAAGTACTTATAAATACATAACATAACGTGCATCTATCGACAATCTCAAGTCAGGCCTACCAGGACTATATGTAAAAGGTCTAACAATGCATTGAGGAATAGTGCAATCGACAATTTCTGTTTGATGTTAATAAACATTTGTTTTATCTAAAGTATTTGTCTAGTATTGTATATTTGCAGGATTCTTTTAAAAATACCGGTTGTGGTAAAGTTTTCTTTTAGTACAATAAAAGGCTACATATACAAAGAAAAGGAAACAAATAAAGATCTAAAGAAAAAGGAAATATATAAGTACGCAATCAGAATATATATATATATATACACATAATGAAAAGGAAACTGCTACAGGTTAAAAGCAAGGAAATATATACAGAATCAAACAATATACTCTGGAGAATACACCAGAATTTGTTTCCCATTTTATGGATTTTAAATTTATACAAAGGGAAACAAATTATTCCGCAATCTATATGTAACGACCCTACTTTTCGACCATCGAAAGTTGGCACCAACTACATCCATGGTATTCTAATTCTGAACAGTCAATTGCCAAAAAGCAGATTGCTAGGGTAATATAAAAAGAACAAACAGGGAAAACAGAATCTCATAGTGGAAATAACAATATATAATATAATAAGAACGTATAAACTGTAACTCCAAGATACAAGGTTCATCAAAGCTAAAGACAAACCTCATCGACTGGACAGTTATAACCACCTAATCTTACAATTGATGATGGGTATACATGATAATACAACCGAAAATAATAATACTATGGTAGGTGAACATCCAACTCTACTCCATGAGCTCCATGTCTCACCAACGAAAACCTAGAAAATATACTTGGTCTGACCCGAGCATTATAATAAAATAACACCCGGATCAGTCTGGAAAACCAGCATGAGAAAACTCAAGTAATATGATGAATATATAATAATTCTGTGAGACCATGCCGTTAAACAAGGAATGGATTTTACCTCACAAGAACAATATCCATAGATGAAAGAATGGAAAATAAGTCGGAGCAAAATCAGACTAGAAAGAATGGAAACCACTAATTACTTCTTGGTGCAATTGAGAAAACAATTTAAAGATTTGAATCAAATAAGGAAAAAGAATTTTCCAACAATGAATAGGAGGGTGCGCCCCCTAACCGAAATTATACCACTAGACAATATACTTGAGAGGGTCATTTTCTTTGTGACTCTCTCAGAAATGTAAAACCAAACCCCACCAACCTTACCGAGTATCCGAGAATTTCACATCTCCACGTGCATACAACCGAATCCAATCTAGAGTGGATGTAAAGATACCCTAATAGGAGCAATGCCAAATAGCTTGACGTCCACTCGCTTTCTAGTTTTATTCATTTTCGGCAAAGGACATCAATGCTCAAACGAGCAACAAATCATCTTGAGTTGACGAAACTCAATGAAGATAGCAGAATCAATTATCAATAAATCAACTATCGGGAATAACAAAATGGTCGTATATGCAAATTTAATCTCTTAAAATAGTTGACTCGCACTTATGCTTGCTTTTCACATCATAAATATTTGTAAAACACTTTAACAACACTCTCTAGAAATATTCTTTTCGAAGATCAAATTTATATTTCTAAGTGTATTAAAAAGAAGGGTCAACTCAATGTCATTAACACAATATTGACTATAAACACAAAAATAATTTACACTTAGTTTTATTTTTAAAAGTTCCTTTTTAAAAGTTTTTCTCATTTATAAACTATCATTTATAAATTCCAAACAATATTTATTATCTTGGAGGATAAAAAATCAATTAAATGCTTTTATAAATTTAAAACAATGTTAAGCATCTTGAGAGATAATTGATATAATTCTTTTATAAATATGAAACCACATTAATTATCCCAATGGACAATTAATCAAATTTGTAACTCCTTTAATAAATCAATTAATTAAATTAAACACCTTTTTTGTAACTCCTTTAATAAATTAATTAATTAAATTTAAATACCTTTATTAAATTAATTAATTAACTTTAATCACTTTTATTAATTTAGTTAATTAACTTTAAATACTTTTATTAAATCAGTTAATTAACTTTAAACGTTATTAGTTAATTTATTAGTTTAACTTTATTATAGTTAAATAATAATCAAGAATTTATTTAAACCGCCAATCCTTTTCAAATACTTATACATTCTTTGCAAACTCATTTGAAAAGAATTTGCAGAATATTAAGGTAAATAACCTATATAAATTTTAACAACAATGATTATACCAAAAAATAATTAAATCCAATTTATAATCTTTTAAAAATTTTAAAATGACAATAATTATCTCGAAAGATAATTAATCAAATTTATAATCTCTTTATAAATTTAAAAACAACGTTAATTATTCCGAAAGATATTAATTAAATTTATAACTCTTTTATAAATTTTAATCAACACTTACCCTTTATTTTCAAAATTCTAAAAAATACTTGAAAATATAGTTTCAACAACTTTGAAGTGCAAAAACACATCCAATCATTTATTTTGTAAAGATACAAGCACAAGTTCAACACGCACAAAGGTTTGAGGGGAGACATTTTATACAGTATGTCACAATTATTTCAACCAAACATCACTATAAGTAACATAAGAATATAAGTACGATGCATGTAACAATAAATTAATAATGGCGAGAAACCCCTTAGGATCTCTTTATAAAAGTCCCCTGCAAAACAATGGTTATTTATGAAATCCGCTTTTCAAGCGGAAATTCAAATCCAAACAAACAATCAAATAATAATAACAAACACATTATTATCAACAATTAGCAATTAATAGCTAACATATTATTTATTAATTTATCCATACATTAATTAACTTCAAAAATCATCATTTTACTTTGCAAGCATAGAACGGTGATTTATCATGCCCGGTAGATGTCCAAAATAATCAATTCAATTGAATTATAGTAGGATGGTGTTTTATTCAGCTAAATAGATATCACAATGAAGTATAACTAATTTAACTACGTTAAACGTAATTAAATTAAATCACTATAATTTTATTATTAATTTATACTACATTAAAACTATCAACTGCCATCTAAGCATTCACCAATAATCTATAATAGCACGATATCAAATTGTTTATTTTGAGGCGAGTAAACTCGTAGAAATTCCTGCTGACGCTTTTGCGTTCTGGTTTGATCTAAAATCGAACAAGGTTCGATGTTAACCCGAAATTCAACTAGCTCCAAATTTGACAAAATTAGTTCCAGTACATAGTTAACGTCAATACGAGTCCAATGCAAAGATTGTGTCCAAATCCGACCTCATATGAGCAAGATATCAATTTTATAAGATTTGGATTTTAGAATATATTTAATTAGATAATTAACCCAACTAATTACCCAAATGAATCCAAATCCTTCTTCACCAACTTAAACGAATGCACAAGTACATGCACACAAAACCCACATTGCCGCTCCTACCCACCTCCATATCTTGCTCCACGCTCGATGGAATCGCAAACCGACGATTCCTATGAACTTCTCTTTGCATCCGCTTCAATCTCCACCCATCAATTCAAGGCTCAACTCACTCCCAAGAAATTCAACCTGGAAGGTTCCTCACAAGACTGGAAAATGTCGCACAATGCAAACAAGAATCGATAAAGACAAAAGTTGGTGGAGAGGTACACTGGACAACAGAAATGCAATGATGACTTCCGATTCCACCATTGACGCCTAAATCGATTCAAGTCTCAAACCTTAGCTCCACTACAAAAGGTTGAACCCATCCAATTAATGCCATAACCCTTCAAACACATATGGAATTAAAGATCTAGTCTATACGAATCCAAAGATCCTTGTTTTATAATTTTTCATTGAGTAATTTGTTTGACTTGGATTTTTGGAATTTAAGTTGCTTGCTTTATTTTGGTTACAGGAGTTTGAAAATGAGCTAGAGAGAGAAAAGTGAAAATTAAAGGGTGTTGAATAATCTAAGTGTAGTGATATGTTTTTCACAAATTTCTGGTATCTTGCAGCACAAAATTATCATTCGCGTACGAACTGCGAACGACAAAACAAAAATATGATCGCGCACAAAAATGCAACACGATTCCAAAACAACATTAAAATACACTGGTTATTTGATTCTATAAAATTTCAAAAATACAATCTTGCTGAAAAATATGTCAAACAACAATTTAAATATTTTTCAAATTAAAAATTATGGAAAAATCCTATAAATTCAATTAAAAATACTACAATAAAAATCCATTCATTTTATTAACAAATTATTATCTTATTATTTACTAAACTATTTATTATTTAAATAAATTTACAAAATGAGTTTCACCGTTATTATCTATTAATTAAAAGGAAATAAATAAGGCTATTAAATCTATTTAATTAATATTTAGTTCACAATCAAATATTTAAATTATCGTTATGTTTGAATTCAAGTTAATAAACTTTAAAAACCAATTATTTAAATATTTAAAATTAATTAAATATTTAAAATCGAAATGATAAAATTTCGGGGTGTTACATTCTCCCTCCTTAAATGAATTTCGTTCCCGAAATCCCCAAAGAAAGACAACGTTTTCTCACCCTTAAGGTTTAAAAACTATTAATTACAATGAGTTCTTAAACTTTTAAAGTCCTTTAATTTATGGAAAATTTCAACAGCACCTTCTTTGCGCGGCTAGATCCGAAAAACTACAACTCACCACAACTGGCCCAAACCAACAAAGAAAACAAAACCAAGCAGCCTCCCATATCTAGGGCATAAAATCATTAATTAATCAAAATACCAGTTTCTAAATCTACAACCTCTTTTGCGTTTGATTTTAATTTTTGCAAGCAACTTACTATCTCGATGCAAAGGCAGGTGGACAAGAAATTAAATAGCAATCTCTTGCTTCCTTGTAGCTATCTTGTACTCATAATCCAAAAGAGAACTATGTTGACAAAAAGCAATACACAAGCTATTTCTATCATGAGCAATATCAACGTAAACAATATAACAACCATGTACAACAAAAGTACAGAGAATACTCCGTAATAGAATACTAAGCATCCAATCATTTCAAAAGATAAATTTAGAACTAAATGCCTATGATTTTATATTCAAAATATATTTTCAAATAATTTCAAAGAGAAATGAATCAAAATCAAAATCAATTATGACAAGGAGGGGGCTCCTCTTACCGAAACATGGTATAACTCTAAAATCAAAACAACACAAAGCATCCAGTGGTATTATGGTTCCTTCGCAAATAATATCTGGAGTTAACAAATATACCTAGCGAGTCTGCCAAAACAAAGAACTCCCAATCACCTAACTTTAGTCATAACAAAAAATATTTGAAAAAATATCACTTCACAGATACACTTTTTAAATATTCTGAAATAATAATACTTCGTCGATATTTTCAAAATAATACTATTATTATTTCAAATTCTTTTAAAGTAGTTTTTTTTCAAAAGCACCGGTATTTAAGTCCTAATAATTATTAACCATGGTCTATAAAATCACACTATCAATTATATCAAATTTCATAATGGAATAAACTAACACTTAACATTATTTAAAATATCAAATGACTAATAAACAAGCTTTAGAATTCTACATACGTTCACAAGTTTCTCGATTGTCCAAGGATATAGATAATTCCTAAGTGTACCTTTACGCTCATCAGCCTTTGGTTATTGCTTAGAAGATTACCTAAGCTTCCTCGAACAAAATTGAAAGTTGCTTTCCAAACCTTCCTAAGTCACACAACAACACATACAAATATACCTAAGCCTGTATTGTGTACATAAATCATCCGTACAATATTTGATCCGACCACTTGCTCAAATACATAGACTTTACTTCCGAACTAGTATCGCTCACTCGACCTTCCTAATGTAGACTCCGATCAGTTCCTTGATTATAAATTTATGTTCTCCTCACATGGCCAGATACTATGATAGAAAACCTCAGTATCATATCGAGAATTTGAATCCAGTGTTTGCTGATAAGAATCAAGTGAGAAATCCTTTTTCGGCATGGTGTGAATCACCCCGAAGTTAAGTACTCGAATCCTAGATCAGCAACCGTGAGAATATAATGATCTACGCACAACTTACATACTTAATCTAATTGGTTTCTTAACTACACCAATCTCTTTTTAAATCACTTCCATTTTCATTTATAGTATTTCATTAAATACTACAATTATTTATGAATTATTTCACAAATTTCCACTTAAGTTTATAACCATTTTATAAAGACATAACTTTATAAAACACTAAATTAAAATCTTACTCTAGTATTATTTACTTACATAATAGTTTTCTACATCCTAAGAGTATATACAAAATGTAAAATTTATTTATTTTATTTATTTATTATTTGTTTTATTATGCAAATTCAAATGGAGGTCCAAACAAAACATGGGTCTTAAAACCGAGTCAACCTTTTGACCACTTTACCTTAGAGTATTTTAAGGAAAGATGCTTAATGGGTTGGCCCAATAACAACAAACAGTTTACATAACTTAGATGTTTTAAACAAAAGCCATGGTATTAATAAAACACTGCTTATTAAAACCTTCCTATCTGTAGCGACCCGCAGTTCCGTACCCCTTGAGTTGATAATAATTCTTCCTCGCCCAACCCAAAATGTACGAAAAAGCAAATAACTAGAGTGAAGAAGAAAAAGGTAGAAGAAAATAGAAAACAACAACACAGAATCTCACAGTCGCAGCGAAACAAAATATAATATATAATAATAGATTTTCATACAAAAGTATCTGTAACTGTTTTATATTTACAATCATCGGAGTACAACAATCAATACATCAAACTGGATAGTTATATAACTTGTCCTTACACAGTGGAATATAAGCCAAGTACGGAGATACATCTCTGTCATCCAGTTCGTCTCCCGAGCTCCATAGCATTCTATCCTGAATGTGTAATACTCGGTCTGACCCGAGCATTATAATAAAATAACACCCGAGTCAGTCTGGAAAACCAGTGTGAGAAAACACACTCAATTTGAATTATTAGAGTTATCAAAATCCTTTGAAAATCAAAGGTATCTCGTAAGACCGCGTCACACATAAATACTACGGGTTTTTACCTTACGATAACCAAAGCACTTTATAGAAAATCCGATGATATTATAATAATGTCTAAATAGAAGTACTTATTCAAATAGCTGAAATTGTTACATTAATTAAATTCCAACATACTAGGCTCTACAAACAAAACCATAAGCTCGTATTGGAGAATAGATTCCAACGAATGACTGGGCAACTGGGGTACCGCCCATCACAGTACACTCTAGAACAATGTACTGAGGACCTCACCGGGATCCCCTGCTACACAAGACCGGCCTACCCCTAACCTGGATAGACCGAATAGGTTATCACCCCGGATGTTCCCACCCTTACTATCGAGCGTTTCTTCTTTCATGTATACCCATATCTAAGATAAATAGGGTTCCAAGGACATCTAGAAAAGTGATAACATATTCTACTTGGGTGTGACCCATATCTAAGATAAATAGGTATCACAACGAAGTATAACTAATATAACTACGTTAAACGTAATTAAATTAAATCACAATAATTTTATTAGTAATTTATACTTCGTTAAAAATCCAACTACCATCGAAGCATTCAAGAATAATCTATAATAACACATATATCTTATAGTTTATTTGGAAGTGTGTAAACTCACAAAAATTCCAGTTGACGCTTTCACCTTTCGATTCGATCTAAAATCGAATGTGTAACAACCCGGAAATTAAGCTATAATAATTAATTAATAGATTAATGAAATAATAAACTAACTTTGTGAAGTTATCAGAAATGAGCCATGGGAGTTGCACCATTGTGTCCGTGGTAATTTTCTGATCAATTTTCATACATAGAACGTCAGAATCCGAGTTAATATGAGAGATTTACAAATTAAACAAGAAAACGAAAAAAAAAATTAATTGGGCTAGGTCGACCAAGAGGTCGACCCAACCGTGCCCTAGGTCGACCGGCCGGTCGACCTAGTGGAAGGGGCAGTCGACCCGCCTTGGGTTATGGACGAAGGAAATTTTCCTTTGTCCAGTAACGTTCGACAGTGAATTTTAGTCGTCATTTGCATTCTTTCAGCTCATCTGGTCCTTCCATTCTGGCATCCGGTGGCTCCTATTCAGCATATGACGTGGTTGCATCCTATTCAATCTCCAAATCCAATGGTTTGAGATCCACTTCAACCCCTATAAATTGAACCCTATGCCTAACACTTTTTCTCATTCTAGATTTTCTCCGTTTGGGTTCACCTTTTCAGGAAGGACCCTAAAAGGAATAATTTTTCAAGGAGAGAATCTTTTTAATAAAAATATTTTGATACCCTCAAGTGGATCCGGGAAGACCAAAAGGGAAGAGGACCACATGTGAGTGATTGTAATTATTTTACATTTCTTTAAGTAATTTAAAATAATAGGGTTTCCAATAGTTGTAGTATTACTACGATTGTTGGATCAACCTTTATTAGTAGTTTATTTACAGTTTTTAGAATTATTTTCAGTCTATTTCCTTTAGCTATTCTTTTCAGTTAATTTTAGTTTATTTCTGTTAATTATAGCTTTTCCATTTATTTACAGTTTATTTATAGTATTTTAATTTATGCGTTATTTACATCTTTTTCTTACGCTTTGGATTTTCCTCTATTTTAAGTTTTCTTTTATTTCTCCTTCTTCTTCGCGTATGGATTAGAATAGATTAAACGCGAATATGGATTAAAATTATAAGAATACTGAAATAACGGAAGATAAGATGTAAATTGTAAAGACTGTAATAAAAATGGAATTAAGACTAAAATTGAGCCTAATTATGATATTGATGCTAGAATTGGACTAATTAAAGATAATTGGCCTAGTTATAACTTAGAATTATAACTAAAAAGAGTATAAGATGAAAGAAGCTTATTTTTACACTTAGACCTTGGGTTAAGTAATAAGCATGATTATAACGTAGGTTATAATAAGAAATAGAACAGAGTGAGGCTTATTTTAAGACTTAGGATAAATTAATAAGCACATATAGTAAGGACAAAAGCAAAGGCTTATTTAAATAATTTATCTAAGTTAATAAGCAAAGAATTAAAGTAGGACCTGTACCAAATAACATTCCCCTATTTCTATGGACATGGTGTTTCACATAACCCTGAAGTGAAACGAGGTGTCTCACATAACCCTTTTATAACAGAGAAAGAAAGATGGATAATATCTCGTCTAGTTAAAATATGATAATTTGGTAAACATCATGCATAGCGGAATATGGTTGTTAAACTACCTACATATGGATATATAATTAAACAGTCTACATATGGATATATAATATGGGAAGTGTAATTTATTTCACTATAGATTAGGGGAAGTTAAGTAATTAGATAGATTCTTGTACATAAACGATAGAAAAAAAATATTAATCTTAACTGAAGGGACAAATGATACCGAAGTTTGAACAAATGAATAAGCCAGGTAAGTTAAGGATTCAGAGTAGCAGTTGTCGATTGCAAACTACGACGATTGTTCGATTGGGAAGCATGACGCGGTGCAGCAGTTGTAATTTCTTGCTGCCGATAGCTTTGGCGATGAGGGAGAGCATATGTTTTGCGTGTACAGCCCACTGTCGACTATGAGTTAAGTAACGATTTGGTAAATTAGGATTTTTTTCAAGCGATGGTAGATGCGGGATGTGAAGCGGAATGAAGACGAAAGGATAAAGGTCGAGTAAAAGGGTATTTTCGGAAATCCAAAAGGACACGGTTGAAAATAATTGATTGAATTCTCATTATTAATAGTAGAGATATATATCTGTGTGTGTGTAAATTTCACCATTTCAAACTCGTGATAAAATATCTATATATCTATATACAAATATATACAAGCTCCATTTTGATGACAAAATATATATAAGTTTATATGTATGTATATATGTTTATAAAATATCGTATATGCAAATAAATACATGTACATGAATGTATAAACTTCATAATGGAAATTTCAAACTTATGACTTTATATAAGGATTTATGTTTATGAAAATAATGCATATGGAAATATAAATATCTATATATAGGAAAATTTGTGTATATCTCAGAATTATATATGTAGATATGACAAAATATACAAGTATATGTGTATGCATATATGTTATATAAAATAAGTATATGTAATTATATATATATATGGTGAGAATATGGGCAGGTAAATGTATATATCCATATTTATGCATGTATATAGATTCATAGGAACATCATGATGGCAAACTTCAATTCAAGCACACATATGAAATCATATCACATACAAAAATCAAATCATCTTATGAAATCAAATCAATCCATATGAAATCACATTAACCTTCACGGAAGAAAAAAAATGAAAAAATGAATGAGAAAATGCAACCCTGTACAACACTTCAGCCACCATATTGCCTTTCTGTCCTCTTCCTTACATATATATATATAGCAACCTGTATTCATTTGTTCATGCATACAAAAAAAAGAAACAAACAAAAGATCAAGTTAAAAAGCTTGGAGGAAGTGGTAAGGGAAGCAGTAGTGGTCCATCAGGTTTTAACCGTGAGTAAAACATCTTAGTGTTTGTTTACTGGTTATCACAAATACTTATATAAACTGGGATTTGGATGAATCTGTGATATATATCAACTATATATTTATTTGTTATGTAAATCTGCTTATGTATGTATGTGTTTCAACATGGTCAAGTCCACCTACACACAAAATACTGTACTTCTTCCTCTTTGTTCTTTGTTTTTGTTTTTAAAAGGTTAAACCTTTCACCTTTAAAAATCTATATCTCAACGTAGATCTATTAGGTTTTAGACCATAATTCCAAAACGAAAATTGTTTGTTTTTGAATATAGAATATTGTAAAATTTATTTCGTGTAATATCATCAAGCATGTATTGGTCGAGTTTCGACTATCATAATTAAATCAATGGATCATATGGTTATGACTGTTATTGGGAAACATCAATTTAAATTACCAAATAACAGTCAATAAAATTGATTTACTTCATAATATCAATTTAACGAACACAAAATATTTTAGTACGCTGTGAGCGTTATAAAACACTCACCTTTTTATTTGAATCTGGAAATATTCCAGCTTCAAATAAAATTCCAAATCGATTCCACGTCGAAGCCCTCGTCGATACGATTCCAATGTCTCTCGTTTCACTCGAAACGGAACTCGTATGAAAATTTTACGGGTTAAACAACATTCAAAATAATTATATTTAAATTAACTAAAATAATAAATAAAACAAAACCTTCCTCGTCTGCTCTTCGTTCGCGACTTTCCATCTTCCTTTTTTTTCTAAACAAGATGCGATCGCCCAGCCCACATCAACGACCAGATCCACCACCGACCTTCCCCCTATAGTCGCTCCGACACCACGATCGATGTCGCCGCCGACACCAGTGGAATCTCGCACGCGTGTCGCGTGCTTAGAAGAAGACGCGAACCCAAACTGTAAACTACGCCTCCAGTTCATCACGGCAGTTGCCGCCATCGCCTCGTTCCGCCTTGCCATTGCATCGTGCGCACTCCATCATGATCTCATCGCGCTCTACATTTTTTTTTTCTTTCGTTTGGTTTTTTTCTATTAGATTGATCTGTGAATTGAATGAGAAAGGCAGAGGGAGTACGGGGATAGGCAGATAGGGTGGCGTGCTTTGTACGAGTGTTGACTTTAAATGAATATCTGTTATTATAATTAGAAAATGTCTCGCTTTTAAAAGCCCGAAATTCAGAACTCCAAATGAAGTGTGCCGCCCGACGTTCATAATGTTTTACCCCCATTCCAAACACAATTGAACTAGTTTCGAGACCTAATTCGATCATATTCAGAAGATAACTTTTTAAAAATCAATTATTTTAATTAAATTCCTTAAATTAATTTCTACGCGTTTCAAGCTTGCCCGGCCAAACGACAAGTCTGATCGCTACAAAACTTGAAATCCTATAATAATTCACTATTATGGATCCGATGAAACTGGTTTCGTCGAAATTTGAGACAGTGGCCAAAACGGCTTTTTTACTTGTTAATTAAAATATAGAATTTTCAATTTCTATTTATTCACCTTAGAGTTCAAATTTAAATGTTAACAATCTTCATTCTTGTTCAAATAAGATTTAAATCAACTTTCGATACCATTTTCATTCATATTAAATTCCGAATTCAATTATTCAAATAATTTCCAATATTAAATTTAAACAATTTAATTGTTCAATAAATTACAATAATAAATCATTAAATTTTTATTTTTACCAATTTTTATCCAATGATCACATAAAATTTAATAATTTAAAATAGTTAAAAGTACGGGTCATTACAGAAGTCTTAAGTGGGAGATTCGTGTTGGTAAAGAGTCATTTGAATGCCATAGGAAACCATAAAAAATACAATAAAAACATTAGTGAATGGTGGTAAAATGATGCTAGCTAATAGGAGCAGGAAGTGGTCTACACAAGCGAAGAAGACAAAGCTTAGAACGAGGGGAAAAAATGGACGAACGATGGAGCAAACCTGGGCTTACTACACAGGTCATTTGCTAATCGGTTGACTGCTTATGACTAATTGGTACTTGACATGGACAATAAGCTCGGGTCATGAAGGGTAAAAAGTGGGGGTTTCTCCTGCTGCTTTTAGCTTTCGATGTGGGAGCTCTAGTGGACTTATTTGAGGATCTCAAGTCGATGGACTTGGCCCATCATGGAGTGGGAATCGTTGATTAGGTTTTCGGTGTAAATAAGGTTAGCATTTTAGAATGGGAGTCCAAATGACTAAGACGATAATCTAAGACGTGATCAAGATTAGAGGCATGAGTATATGACTCATGTGAGAACTAGTGTATATGACTTGTTCTGCATGTGCGAATGCGCGTGCGCGTGTAGGATCGAGTAATATACCCTAGAAAGAAGATGAATATGGTATTTAAAATATTTCGTACAGTTACTAATAAAATATAAATAGATTACGGAAACGTAAATGCAAAAAATAAAGAGCGCAAGATATACTTAGTTTCGACCCAATGTCTACTGCTGCAATCAAAATTATTACTAGAGTTAAATATTCAAACGCTTACAACTGGTAAACTCGTAGACACTGCTAACGAATATTCTAACTCTATGCTAATAACTTAGTTCTGAGGTAAGAATCCCCAAACTACAACACTTAGCTCAAATAAAACAACTTTGGAGTTTAAAAAAAACAAAAAACAAATCAAAACTAAAACACGAAATTATAAAATAAAATAAAAGCTAACACTTCCCTTTTGAAAACTCTCGTGCCTCCCCTTTTAACTTCAACAACTACATCCACTCTTTTATTTTAACTTCGAAGTAGAACTTCCCAAAAAAAATTCACAAAACAACCTTTTCCACTAAAAAAATTGAAGCCACAACCAGCCTCCGCTACTTCAATTAAATTGTCGTCGCACCACTAGAGATTCCTTCGTTGTCGCCTACACGTCGAGTGCTATTTTGATTTGTTGTCGAGATCTGGAGGATAATTTAGCTGCTACCATGGAGGAGTTCGAGCTGCTACCGTCGCCTAATATCAAGTGCCACTGTTAGAAATTTATTGCGGATGCCTGAGAGATTGTCGTTGACTGGAGTATTGATGATGCTTGAAGTTGAATGCCGTCACTTGGATTAATGTGGTCGAGATGGTGGTTGTTGTCGATGTGGGCTTGTCACTGTGCTTTGTGTCTCCTGCCTTGTCATGATGAGATTGTGGACTATAGATGCCAAGGTGACTATAGTAGACCATTATATGCTCTGGTTGATGTGCTTGATGATCGATGTGCTTGTGATGATGTGAGTTAGTTTAGGTCTGATAGATTTTGGAGAGGATGCACTAGCGATCGATTAGAGATGAAATTGTTTTGTGGATTGAGGAGACTGAAGTTTGAGTTTGGGATATTAGGTTGATGCCGAGTGTTGTAGGAGATGACGATGTTGATGCATGGTTTTTTGCAGAAAGTTGTAGATCATCATATAGTATAGATGAATGATGATAAGATAATTGTGTTGTTTTTTTATCCGATAGTCGTTTTCTTTTGATGTAATGTGAATTTATGTAGGCTCATAGAGGAGATTGTATAAGCATGGAAAGAGATATATGGAGAAAGATAAATATTTAATTAATTGATTTTTAAAGTTTAATAACTTGAATTTAATTATATTGATTACTTAAATATTTGAATTGTGAATTAAATGGATTTAATAGCCTTATTTAACTTCTTTTAATTAATAGACAATGATGGTGAACTCATTTTATAAATTTATTTACAATAATAAACCGTTTGAATAAATAACAAGAAAATAATTTGTTAATAAAAAGATTTAATTTTTATTGTAACATTTATAATTGAATTTATAGGAATTTTCCATAATTTTTAATTCTGAAAATATTTAAATTATCGTTTGACGTATTTCTCGACAAAAAATGGTATTTTTGAAATTTTACATAATAAGATAATAGGTGTGTTTTATTCTTATTTTAGAATTTTGTCGCATTTTTGTGCGCGATCGTATTTTTGTTTTGTCGTTCGCGATTTGTACGCGAACGAAATTCTGTGCAGCAAGATGTCGGAAATTTGTAATAAACAACTTAGATTGTTCAACACACTTCACTTGTAACGACCCAAAATTTTGGTTATTTGATTTTAAATGTTTAATTAATTTTAAATATTTAAAATAATTGAATTTTATAGTTTAATAACTTATAATTCAAATATAATAAATAATTAAATATTTTAATTATGAATTAAATGTTAATTAAATGGATTTAATAATTTTATTTAACTACTTTTAATTAACAAATAATATCGGTGAATCCAATTTGTATAATTTATTTACAAAAAATAAATAGATCGAATAAATATCGATAATTAAATATTTAAATCTATGAAATTGTCGTTCCGGGGCATAGTCTCGGATTTCGACGAAACCAGTTTCATTGGATCTGTAATAGCGAATTATATTACGCCGTCAAATTTCGTAGCGATTAGACGTATCGTTTGGTCATGCGAGATCGAAACGTGTTGAAATTAATATCGAAAATTTAAATAATAACTGGGTCTAAAACCTATCTTCCGCATATGATTGAACTAGGTCTCGAAGCAAGTTCCATTGCGTTCGGAATAGGGGTATAACATATAGAAGGTCAGGCGGCACGCCTCGTTTGGAGTTCGAGATTTTCGGGTATGTTTTGTGAATATCTAAAATTAAAATAATATATAGATATATGTACATATGCTCCATTCTCAAGCCCATACCCTTGCTTTTTAGCCCATACCTTACCCATACCCCTCACATACAAGACCATACCCTTTCTCTCTATAAAAACATACATGTACATGTAAATAAGAATTTTCCCTTTGAATTCAAACTTCAAATTTAAATTAAAAATCTCATACCTATTTAAAAATTATTAAACAAGCCTTAAAAATCTAGCTTTGGCGAGAGCTTCGTTCTGGCATATTTTGGTGATGATCGATCATTGTTTAGGAAGATGGCCGTTGTCATGGAGGAGCTAGGGTTTGAGTTATCGACGGTTTTAGGCGACGAGGGGACGAACATGGCTTGGAATTGGGTTTGTCGTTGGAAGTGGGTGCTCGGGACGCGTTTTGGGATGGTGCGGTTTTGGTTTGGAGGTCGCAACCTGTAGGGCAGCAGCGAGTTTGGTAGCAGGTCACGATTCATGGCGGCGAGTCGTGCTTTGATTTTTGGGGTCGGTCGAGTCATGTTCGGCGAGAGAAGTCCATCTGTGAAGGCGGTTTCAAGTTTAGCGGAGCGTAGCTCCGTATCACCTCTTTGTTGTGCACGTTTTTGTTGGGTTTGATGTCTGTGCACGTTCCATTTTGGGGAAGAAGAAGATGATAGTTGAGGGGTAATTTTGTAAATATTGTGAAGTTATTTAATTTTAATTTAAAACATTTGGTAACTTATAAAATTCATATCTCGCTCATACGAGGTCGGAATCGAAAGCCGTTTTATGCGTTGGACTCGTGTCGTTGAGATCTTCGCGATGGAATTGGTTTTGGTTAGATTTGGAGCAAATGAAAATTTAGGCTAAAATTGGACGACCGTTCGGTTTTTGTCTGAATCGGGACGTTTCGGCGAACACGAAAATCAATATGAGTTTAACTCACATTAAATTTTATTATATCATATTATTGTTGTTATAAACGTTTATTGATTGTTTGGATATTAGTTAAATTGTTTGATTGCTTGTTTGGTTGAATTTCCATTTGGGAAATGGATGGCATATTAAATTGATCGTTATAAACCCATATGATATATATATATATATATAAAATCCATAACCATTGTTTTGTAGGGAAAATCTGTAGAGAGACCCAAATGGGGTTTCTCGCCAATAATTAGTTAATTACATCCTTATGCTATTATATTGATGTTTAATTGAATAGTTTAAATGTCGGTATAGCGATTTCGCTATATCATAAATTATTAAATTTCATCCCTAAAACCCTATCATATGAACTTGAGCTTGTGTTTCTGCTAAAAAGAATATTGAAAATTTATTAATCATTTTGATTAATGATAATTTAAATTAATTAATCATTTTAATTAATTAATTTGAGATTAATTAACCAATTTAATAAATGATGATTAAAAATGGGTTTATCTTTAGATTTAATTAATCATTTTTGCTAATGATGTTTTATACTTAATTAATCGTTTTAACTAATAATTATTTGAGGTTAATTGATTCTTTTAGTTAAGGATAATGGAGTTTAATTAATTCATTGAACTTAATTAATTATTTTAATTAATGATAATTAAAATTAATAATTATTTTAATTAATGATATTTAAAAGTAATTAATCATTTTAAGTAATGATATTTGAATTTTATTAATCATTTTAATTAAATATTGTTGTAAATTTAATTAATTGTTTTAACTAATGATATTTGGAATTTAGTTAAATCATTTTAATTAATGATGTCTTAGATGACTTATTCATTTTTAACTAATGATTATTTGAATTTAATTCATCTTTGTAATTAATGATATTTAAAGTTAATTAATCGATTTAATAAAGGTTATTTAAGTAAATTATCTAATATAATAAAATTTCTTTAATCAACTGATTTAAAGTTAATAAACTGATTTAATAAAGATTTTTAAAGTTAATTTACCAATGGTATATAAGTGTTTGGAAATAATTATCTATTTTATTATAGATAATGGATTTGATTATTTACAAGAGATTTTAAATGTGATTAATTATCTTTTGGGATAATTAATATTGTTTTAAAGTTATAAAAAGGAATTGGAACTCGATTATTGGAATGTTAAGTTGGATAATCTTTTGGGTGTTCGGTCTGATGTTGGTTTAGGCCTTCGGGGTCGTGCACTTGGAAAAATTATTATCTTAACGTTTTAACAACCAGGAACTAATTTTAAAAGTGTTTTACAAAGGTGGAAATATGGAAATCAAGCACAAGTTCAGTTTGTTTTTAAAAGTAAAATTTTGATTCATTTATGGAAATGAATTATTTCCATAAATCGAATCACTTATTTGGAAACGATTTACTTGTATTATTAGCACTAAACATCGAAGAAGTAAACTTGTCGCTATCTCAAAAGTTAAGAGTAATCGTTGGATATGACTTTGAGGTAACACTACCTTGACTTGTCCGGTACTATTGTTAACCAAGAAAAAGTACAAGTTTGAATTCAATGAGTGGCGATAAGTATACAAGACTTAATTTTCATATATGATCGTTTTATATCCTCGATAGTTGGTATCTCAGCTATCAGTTACTTCAGCTACTTTATTAACATCATTCTAGGATGATTTATTGCTCCGTTAAGCTTTCATTATCCCTTGCCCGAAATGACTAAACCAAAGCGCGTAACTTTTAGGGGCCAAGTTATGTGGGGTTCCTCCCATTAGGATATTTTCACATCTCATCTAGATTTTTGTGTACTGTCACGTGGAAAATGGTTTAGAGTTTTTAGATGTGAAATATTCGGATTCTTAGTAAGGTCTGGCGGGGTCTGACTTGGAGTTCATCATGTTTTTAAGTATATTGCTAGAGGTATACTTCTTCAAGGGGGATGCACCTTCCTTGTCATTTGTTGGAAAATTTCCTTTCATTATTTGATTCGAATCCCTGAATCTGTTTATCTTTAAATTTCAACGAGTAGAGCCAACTCCTCATCACGACATTTAAATATTGATTTAGTTCATTCTATCAATTTGGACCGTTACCTTGTTCTGTCCATTCTATCAAGTTGGATGGTTTCCTTATTTAGTCCATTCTATCTAGTTGGACTGTTTTCCTTGTTCTATCCATTCCGTTCAAGTTGGATTTTACTCGGTTCATTTCCATTCTTTCAAGTTTGGTTTAACATTAATTATACTCATCCATAATTGCATTTATTTCCTGATATTTATTTCTGCTTTTGCCTGTATCGATGTTGTTCTTGTGAGGTAAAAACTCGTTACTGTAACGCCCCACCTCTATGCTCATAATAACAAAGAGTATTAAATGAAATACTGTCTATTATTACGAAGAATAAGGCTGGATAGGAGCGACCATCCGTAGTTGGCCTTACACTAGTATTGGTTATCTCGGTAGGAGTGGTATATACTTTTTATTTTTCATATTTTATTTATTTACTCCCATCGACATACCCAATTATCAGTATAAAACCAACTACAATGGTTCATAATAGTTTAGGACATTGGATATAACAATAACACAGATAATATAAATGCGGAACACAGATAAAAACAAAAGTCTCATATATATATATATAACTGATGTCAGTTACAACATAGTTGACACAATACATATGATACAACTACAACTGTCGACTCTGGAATTTATATATACACGTACATTTTCAACTAATATACATGAATACATATCATCCTATACAACGACACGACTACTACAAAATGACAAAGACAACTTCAGAAGGTGTGAAAAGTCTTCATAACCCGAACAGCAACTCAAAGAAGGAAATCTACAACCTGAAATACTCGGGTCTGACCCGAGTATTAAATTCAAAAGAAAATAATACACGGGTCAGTCTAATTCAAACTCAGTTATTAGTGCACAGAAGCAATAATAATCAAATATCAACTAGACGACAGTCACAGAATCTCGTATATCCGATTCCTCGATAAAAGAATCGGATAACGACAGATATAACACTAAACGGTGTTAAACAACAAATCAGCAATCCAAATCAGGATACAACTCCAAAACATTGAAATTAACCAACGAAACAATTCAAAAAATCGAAACATCAATTTAAAACTGTCAAATCTGATAGGGCTGCAGTACACGCACGCGTGTACTGCCTCGCCACTATCGCAGGAGATACACAAAAGCTCAATGAAAGTCACAATGATCGCAAGGTCAAACCCCGAAATCGGGTTCAACTCAAATGAATTTAGAAACCAATCTAAATGCAACAACGATGAGTCAACAAGTCCAGAACTCAAGTTACTACAGCAGGCATGCACACATATGAAGTGTTTCAAGTCCAAATGAACCAGTAATGAACCAGACTGGAATGATGGCAACTGCAAATGACCAGTGGATAATACATGATCATGTGAACACCTGCATATGACCCTAGTGAACCAGTGAACGCACCAACCATCTAGAGACGATCAAACAACAAAAGTACAGTGGTCAACACTTATGAATATAGACAGTTCAAAACCCCGACCAGTGTACATGAATACAACTACAGGTATGGAAGCAAGGCTATAAGATATCATAGTGCAGACAGTATCTTAAAGGGAACAACGACTAACTCAAATGAATACAGAACCGTAAACATATATGCAAATTCGAACATACATATATACATATCAAATGATGTATATACATACATGACTGCATACACATATATGAAGATTAAAAATGCAACTATAACTTCATGCTAAGAGAACTGGGCCAATGTCAATAGTGTAGCAAAACAAACACACTATCAAAATAGCACTGCTAGCAATAGTGAACACTAAGCATGTTAATGACAAAGCAATGCAAACTGCAGACAGTGCCGAAGCAAAAAGGTAAAGGATATTGCTTCATCAAAACCAAATACTGGACAATGCAAACTCGAGTATGCTGCAGTTAAATGAACAATGGACAAGTGCTACAACTTCAAGTGAACTAATGCACAGTGATGTATAACATCAAGACCAATTTCAAATGACTAATGTAATGTATCAGTTTCAACTATATCCCCAAGTGCACATGCAATATAGACCTGACAGTATGCAGTGATACTGTCTCGAAGACCAGTGAGCAACAGGGGAAAACAAAGTTCGATAGATCACGCGTGTGAACAAGTACATATATGAAGGCAGTGAAACTCGAGGCAAGTCAAAACAACAAGCTTCAAACATGTATGCAGCAGGAACCCCACAAACAAGGTCAAATTGAATGCAAGTATTTCAAAAATGTACATATGGTCAGTCCAGTTCTAAACATGCAACAGAAGTGACTTTAAAATGAAGACTGCTTCAAATTAGACTCCAAATAATGCAAAGGCGACATGGCAGCAGTTCAAATGCCAGACAAACAAATGCCAAAACTCGGTGAAACGTGATACCAATATCATGAATATGGGGACAAGCATACATGAAGTAGTGCAATGCAGACAAGTACAAGTGAAGTCATGAAGGCTATACGGCAGTAGACAAAAAAATGCCAGCAGTGGACCTCAATATGAAATTGTTCATATACAATGGAGTCAGCAAATTGAAGCTGAGAAAGTTCATATATACAAGGTGGACCAGACAGTATCAATATCAAGTAGAGATGATGCAAGTATACAAAATGCAGACAACATCAAGTACAGTGTCCCTCGAAGATGAATTCGAGCTAGAGTCCAATGAACATGCAACCAACTAAAGTACATTAACTATAAGACTAACAGAGAAGATGGCCAGAGACGAAGCTCACATGGGCCGGTAAACCAAAGCAATAAATCACAGTAAAGTCCACCAGGAAAATTCACAAAAAACCAAATTCCATAAATCAAAATCGTGAGCATCAATTAATAAACCAAGAAAATCACAAGCTCGAACAAGTCGAGCCCTAATCGAAACCAACATCAATAAAATCAAGTTTTGGTCGATAACAATTGCAGGCCTACATCAATGCCGAAGTCACAGATAATTCACTAACCAAACTGTGAAACTTAAAATCGCACGTATACGAATTCGAGTAAAGTCCAAGTCAACAAAAATCGAAACCGTGATGGTCACGAGATACATCAGTGCCGAGATAAAAACATCGATACTAAAACCACGAATTTGAACAGTTCAAAATCATCAAAGCCAAATAAATCAAAGGATCCCAAATTCCAAAATCAAGTAAAGACCTAAGTCACGAAAATCGAACAACATAATCGGAGTCAAGATAGCCACAAAATAGAAACAACGAAAATCATAGAGCTTCGAACTCTGAATAACCCAAAGCATTAATTAGATCTAAGCGGTTATCCACTCACCTTGTACCGACGAGCACGAGATTGACGAGTCGAGCGAAGCCCCGAAGCGAACTCAAACAGACGGCCGAGTCACCATCGATCCCTCCATAGTCGACGTCGTGGCCAAACGAGGAATCGAGCAAGGTTGAAATCGAAGCCCTAATTTGCTTCAAGAGGAACGAGCGAAAACGAACGAAGATTCGCAAGAGAATCAAAGAATCGCCGAAGCCCTAAATTTCGTTCGCCATTTATTTTCTTCGATTGATTTAAAGAGGAATGGGCAAAATGAAAAGGGCGAACGTGGTTTTACAGAGAAAAATCGTGGCCTTAGGCATGGGTTAAGGTATGGTCATCATTTTGTTTTTCTTCGTTTGTTTTCTAGGGTTAGCGAAATTAAAAATGGTGAAAAAGAACGAATACTGCTCTTATTAAATTATCACAGCACCCCACAACTTGGGCCAGGATTCAAAGCCCACGAACCTCTAATAATTGTAGAAGAGTTTACACTGATTAAAACGTTTAACATCAATTAAACAACAGCTTAATCGTTTACTGACAAAATTAATTAATGCGAGACCTCGGGTTGTTACAGACTCCCCTCCTTATAAAAATTGCGTCCCCGCAATTTTCATAATTAAGGTCGTCAACAACAATTATTTTTCTAACATAAACTGGTTAATGATAGAAAAATAACGGTTAAGAGCACAAATGCCAAAGAAATCTTTTAATTTCCTAAAAGAGATTCACAAATCTTTCAACAAAATCTAACTATCAACAGATAATCAGAAAGCAGCAAAACCAAATAAATGCAATTATCAGTAATCTTCAATTATCAACTAGATGATTAAAATACAGAGAATCATAAAGCAACAATGTCTAATCATCGATACGATAATTAGAAAAACAACAAAAGCTAATTATCAACAGAGATGATTAGAAAGTACAAATCACAATTCACAAAACTGCAAATATCTAGTTATCTAACGGATAAATAGAAAACACGAACTTCAAAATCAGCAAATACTAATTATCAACAGTGATAGATAGAAAATGGAAATTCAATAAAATCAACATAACCTGAACTCAATTAGAGACTAGAAAATCTCTTATCCATAAAATCAGCAAACATCCAATTATCCAAACGATACTCAGAAAACAAATCAACAAATGTCAAATTATCAAAAACGAAAATCACAAAACATCAAATATCTAATTATTGCAAACGATAATCAGAAGACATCAAATCATCAATTATCTACTTATTAAGACGATAATCAAATTTCAAATCAACAAATATTCGATTATCTAAAACGATAATCAAATTTCCAAATCAACAAATATTCGATTATCACAAAACAATAATCAAATTTCAAATCAACAAATATTCGATTATCAAAAACGATAATCAAATTTCCAAATCAACAAATATTCGATTATGACAAAACGATAATCAAATTTCAAATTCAACAAATATTCGATTACCAAAAACGATAATCAAATTTCAAATCAACAAATATTCGATTATCTAAAACGATAATCAAATTTCCAAATCAACAAATATTCGATTATCACAAAACGATAATCAAATTTCAAATCAACAAATATTCGATTATCAAAAACGATAATCAGAACTCATATCAACAAATATCTAATTATCATAAGCGATAATTAGAAACAACAAATATCTGATTATCAAAAACGATAATCATAACTCATATCAACAAATATCTAATTATCACAAGCGATAATTAGAAACAACAAATATCTGATTATCAAAAACGATAATCAGAACTCATATCAACAAATATCTAATTATCACAAGCGATAATTAGAAACAACAAATATCTAGAAATCAATTAAGAAGACTAGAAAATCAACATAAAAGCTTGGATCGATCCCATCAGATGGCGAGTTTTTAATTCGCCGCACGTGCATCAACAAATGGCCGAAGCCTACCAAGTACTCAACATAATTTTTGGCGCCCAACAAATGACCCGAAGGTCCAACAAATGACCCGAAGGTCTAGTACTGGTATTTGACTCGAAGGTCCAACAAATGACCCGAAGGTCCAACAAAGTGGCTCGAAAGCACACGAAATCATCAAATATTTCAATTTACGAGTCCGGAATTAACCGAAATAGCAAACGCACATGTCCCATACCACGTGTTTTACTAAATCGTTTGATTCACTTCATCGTTTTCCTTGAAAGTGCAAAATTCATCAAAATCATCAAAACAGCAGATATTTCAATTAACGAGTCCGGAATTAACCGAAATAGCAAACGCACATGTCCCATACCACGTGTTTTACTAAATCGTTTGATTCTCTTCATCGTTTCCTTGAAAGTGCAAAATTGTGTATTTTGTAAAAATACACTTTACATTCTCAAACGGACAAGTTCGGAATTAAGCGAATCAGTAAAAGAAAGGGGTCATAGTCCTCGATTTTGCTGAAACGTTTAAATCGCTTCCTCATTCCTTTGAAAGCGCAAACTGTAAAATTTCTGAAAACAATTTTATTTATTTCGTAAAAATAACAATTCACATTCTCAACTGAACAAGTCCGGAGTTAAGCGAAACAGTAAAAGAAAGGGGTCATAATCCTCGATTTTGCTGAAACGTTTAAGTCGCTTCCTCATTCTTTTGAAAACGCAAACTGTTAAAAATTTATAAAACAATTTTCATTTTAAAAACGATTTTCCAATCACGTGATTAAAGCAGCAAATTAGTAACAATTTCGATAAAGAAATTGTACTTCTCAAAACATCATAAAATCGTATCTCAAAATCAGCATTGCGGAATAACCGCTTGAAAACCCACTTTTAAAATTTGACGGTTACCGAAGCCAAAGCGACAGTAATTTTAAAACGTCCAAATCACATCGAAACAATTTACATCAAAATGTAATATCAGTGAATTTTCATTCATAAAAAATGTCACAAAACACCGTGCTTTAAAATATATAAAAATCCCGTTATAAAAATAACGGCAACAAAATATGTTTCATAACTAAGCATCGGTTCAACGTAAAATAAATGCAATAACGTGCAATTCATATTTGCACGCACACTACGATATAAACAAAGAAATCATTCGAATGTATCTTCAATGAAGGCAATTCAAAACAGCAAAATCTAATCAATAGATGATTAGTACAAAAGAAAGCCAGCGAAAATTTCAACAAAAATCACATATCTGCAATTTCTTCGAATCCTCAATTCGGATTCGAAATTCTCAAAGAAACAAAATAATTACAGCTATGTAAACAACCAATGAAATTTATTACAATTTCTAAATCAAATAGATTATCAGTTGTACTCAGCGAAGACAGTTTCACTGTTTCCGCTGCGCACTCTGATAAACAGTACTCAAATCAATCAAATCATCAGAACACAACTTCACTTTTTATTTTTAAATAATGATATTTAAAAACTTTCATCAAAATTTCAAAACTTTAGTTTTGACTCAAATCACAAATAAAACATCGTCCAATAGTTGTAACATATGTTCCATCCAAGTTATGTTTTATATTATGTCGATAAACCCCAAGCTTTGATACCAACTGTAACGCCCCACCTCTATGCTCATAATAACAAAGAGTATTAAATGAAATACTGTCTATTATTACGAAGAATAAGGCTGGAGGAGCGACCATCCGTAGTTGGCCTTACACTAATATTGGTTATCTCGGTAGGAGTGGTATATACTTTTTATTTTTCATCTATTATTTATTTACTCCCATCGACATACCCAATTATCAGTATAAAACCAACTACAATGGTTCATAATAGTTTAGGACATTAGATATAACAATAACACAGATAATATAAATGCGGAACACAGATAAAAACAAAAGTCTCATATATATATATATAACTGATGTCAGTTACAACATAGTTGACACAATACATATGATACAACTACAACTATCGACTCTGGAATTTATATATACACGTACATTATCAACTAATATACATGAATACATATCATCCTATACAACGACACGACTACTACAAAATGACAAAGACAACTTCAGAAGGTGTGAAAAGTCTTCATAACCCGAACAGCAACTCAAAGAAGGAAATCTACAACCTGAAATACTCGGGTCTGACCCGAGTATTAAATTCAAAAGAAAATAATACACGGGCCAGTCTAATTCAAACTCAGTTATTAGTGCACAGAAGCAATAATAATCAAATATCAACTAGACGACAGTCACAGAATCTCGTATATTCGATTCCTCGATAAAAGAATCGGATAACGACAGATATAACACTAAACGGTGTTAAACAACAAATCAGCAATCCAAATCAGGATACAACTCCAAAACATTGAAATTAACCAACGAAACAATTCAACAAATCGAAACATCAATTTAAAACTGTCAAATCTGATAGGGCTGCAGTACACGCACGCGTGTACTGCCTCGCCACTATCGCAGGAGATACACAAAAGCTCAATGAAAGTCACAATGATCGCAAGGTCAAACCCCGAAATCGGGTTCAACTCAAATGAATTTAGAAACCAATCTAAATGCAACAACGATGAGTCAACAAGTCCAGAACTCAAGTTACTACAGCAAGCATGCACACATATGAAGTGTTTCAAGTCCAAATGAACCAGTAATGAACCAGACTGGAATGATGGCAACTGCAAATGACCAGTGGATAATACATGATCATGTGGACACCTGCATATGACCCTAGTGAACCAGTGAACGCACCAACCATCTACAGACGATCAAACAACAAAAGTACAGTGGTCAACACTTATGAATATAGACAGTTCAAAACCCCGACCAGTGTACATGAATACAACTACAGGTATGGAAGCAAGGCTACAAGATATCATAGTGCAGACAGTATCTTAAAGGGAACAACGACTAACTCAAATGAATACAGAACCGTAAACATATATGCAAATTCGAACATACATATATACATATCAAATGATGTATATACATACATGACTGCATACACATATATGAAGATTAAAAATGCAACTATAACTTCATGCTAAGAGAACTGGGCCAATGTCAATAGTGTAGCAAAACAAACGCACTATCAAAATAGCACTGCTAGTAATAGTGAACACTAAGCATGTTAATGACAAAGCAATGCAAACTGTAGACAGTGCCGAAGCAAAAAGGTAAAGGATATTGCTTCATCAAAACCAAATACTGGACAATGAAAACTCGAGTATGCTGCAGTTAAATGAACAATGGACAAATGCTACAACTTCAAGTGAACTAATGCATAGTGATGTATAACATCAAGACCAATTTCAAATGACTAATGTAATGTATCAGTTTCAACTATATCCCCAAGTGCACATGCAATATAGACCTGACAGTATGCAGTGATACTGTCTCGAAGACCAGTGAGCAATAGGGGAAAACAAAGTTCGATAGATCACGCGTGTGAACAAGTACATATATGAAGGCAGTGAAACTCGAGGCAAGTCAAAACAACAAGCTTCAAACATGTATGCAGCAGGAACCCCACAAACAAGGTCAAATTGAATGCAAGTATTTCAAAAATGTACGTATGGTCAGTCCAGTTCTAAACATGCAACAGAAGTGACTTTAAAATGAAGACTGCTTCAAATTAGACTCCAAATAATGCAAAGGCAACATGGCAGCAGTTCAAATGCCAGACAAACAAATGCCAAAACTCGGTGAAACGTGATACCAATATCATGAATATGGGGACAAGCATACATGAAGTAGTGCAATGCAGACAAGTACAAGTGAAGTCATGAAGGCTATACGGCAGTAGACAAAAAAATGCCAGCAGTGGACCTCAATATGAAATTGTTCATATACAATGGAGTCAGCAAATTGAAGCTGAGAAAGTTCATATATACAAGGTGGACCAGACAGTATCAATATCAAGTAGAGATGATGCAAGTATACAAAATGCAAACAACATCAAGTACAGTGTCCCTCGAAGATGAATTCGAGCTAGAGTCCAATGAACATGCAACCAACTAAAGTACATTAACTATAAGACTAACAGAGAAGATGGCCAGAGACGAAGCTCACATGGGCCGGTAAACCAAAGCAATAAATCACAGTAAAGTCCACCAGGAAAATTCACAAAAAACCAAATTCCAGAAATCAAAATCGTGAGCATCAATTAATAAACCAAGAAAATCACAAGCTCGAATAAGTCGAGCCCTAATCGAAACCAACATCAATAAAATCAAGTTTTGGTCGATAACAATTGCAGGCCTACATCAATGCCGAAGTCATAGATAATTCACTAACCAAAATGTGAAACTTAAAATCGCACGTATACGAATTCGAGTAAAGTCCAAGTCAACAAAAATCGAAACCGTGATGGTCACGAGATACATCAGTGCCGAGATAAAAACATCGATACTAAAACCACGAATTTGAACAGTTCAAAATCATCAAAGCCAAATAAATCAAAGGATCCCAAATTCCAAAATCAAGTAAAGACCCAAGTCACGAAAATCGAACAGCATAATCGGAGTCAAGATAGCCACAAAATAGAAACAACGAAAATCACAGAGCTTCGAACTCTGAATAACCCAAAGCACGAATTAGATGTGAGCGGTTATCCACTTACCTTGTACTGACGAGCACGAGATTGACGTGTCGAGCGAAGCCCCGAAGCGAACTCAAACAGACGGCCGAGTCACCATCGATCCCTCCATAGTCGACGTCATGGCCAAACGAGGAATCGAGCAAGGTTGAAATCGAAGCCCTAATTTGCTTCAAGAGGAACGAGCGAAAACGAACGAAGATTCGCAAGAGAATCAAAGAATCGCCGAAGCCCTAAATTTCGTTCGCCATTTATTTTCTTCGATTGATTTAAAGAGGAATGGGCGAAATGAAAAGGGCGAACGTGGTTTTACAGAGAAAAATCATGGCCTTAGGCATGGGTTAAGGTATGGTCATCATTTTGTTTTTCTTCGTTTGTTTTCTAGGGTTAGCGAAATTAAAAATGGGGAAAAAGAACGAATACTGCTCTTATTAAATTATCACAGCACCCCACAACTTGGGCCAGGATTCAAATCTCACGAACCTCTAATGAATTGTAGAAGAGTTTACACTGATTAAAACGTTTAACATCAATTAAACAACAGCTTAATCATTTACTGACAAAATTAATTAATGCGAGACCTCGGGTTGTTACATTCTGCGTTAGCGATGTAGTCTCACAGAACTTTATATGTTCCCCATTATTTGAGTTATCTCACGCTGGTATTTCTAGACAGATCCAAGTGTTATTTATTTATAATGCTCAGATCAGATCGAGTATTTTCCCGGGTTGTCCATGGTGTTATGGAGGTCTTGAGGGGAGCTGAAGAGTCACCTATCGTAGTATTTTATTTCCCACTGTATTTTATGGTATCCCTGTCAGCATTTGTAAGGTTAGGATTTTATAACTGTCCAGCTGATAAGGTTTTTTTTTACTCTGATATACTTTGCATGTTTGGAGTGACAATTTCTACTGTCCTTATTATATTATATGTTGTCGATTCCGCTGTGAGATTATGTTATTCTTTGTCCTCTGTCCTTTTTTTATTTACCCTAACAATCTTCCCTTTTGTCGATTGGATGCGCGACATTGGAACACAGTGGTAGTGTTCAGTGTCGATTTTCGATGGTCAAAATGGCGGGCCGTTACATCACTTTTCACTATTCTCTCTACGGTTCATTTTCAAACTCTTGTAACCAAAAGAAAGAAAGCAACTTGAATTTCAAAAATCTAAATCAAACAAAATAAGCAACGTAAATTATAAAACAAGGATCTTTGGATTCGTATAGACCAGATCTATAATTCCATATATGTTTGAAGGGTTATGGCATTGATTGGGTGAGTTCGACTATTTGTAGTAGAGCTAGGGTTTGAGAATTGGGTCAATTTAGGCATCGATGGTGGAATCGAAGGTCGTCATTGCATTTCTCTTATCGTAGGGCATCTTCCCGCCAGCTTTCGTCTTGATCAATCCTTGTTTGCATTGTGCAACATTTTCTAGTCGTGTGAGGAACCTTCCAGGTCGCATCTCTTGGGAGTGAGTCCAGCCTTGAATTGATGGGTGGAGACTAAAGCGGTTGTGGAGAGAAGTTCGTAGGAATCGTTGGTTTACAACTTCGTCAGGTGTGGAGCAAGATAAGGAGGAGGGTAGGAGCGGTAATATGAGTTTTTTGTGCCTATATGTGTGCGTGCACGTTTAAGTTGGGGAAGAACGATTTGAATTAATTTGGGTAATTAGATGGGTTAACTATCTAATTAATTATACTCTAAAATCCAAATCTTAAAATCAATATCTTGCTCCTACTAGGTCGGATTTGGACGCGGTCTTTTGCATTGGACTCATATTGATGTTATCTCCGCACTTGAATGAATTTCTTCGAATTTGAAGCTAGTTAAATTTTAAAAAAATCGAACGTCATTCTGTAACAGCCCATACCCCTTAGTACACCCAAAAGGACACACTAAAAGATGTGGTGCGTTGTAGGTATAAACTAAGACTAGTAGAGACTAAGATTCACAAGACAAAAATAGGTAAAAATAGCGAAAACAATTTAAATAATAAACTTATTTAGAACAGAACTTCACAATTGCTTTAAAAACCAAATAAGTCACCAAATACCAAATACATCATATGTCTCAAAATATCCATACTTGTCTTGCGAAATTAAAAACCATAGTCTCAATAAAATCAGAGTACAAATCATCCCTCAAATAGTACCAACACAACATAAGAACTAAAAGCTGAAAATAAGGAAGAGAAATACATAGGAAGAATCTCAACTGCTACAACTTCCCTGAATCCACAAATCTACCTTGCTCGCCCTTAATGGCCTATGGGGGGAAAGGGAAAAATAGAGGAGTGGGTCGGACTAAAGTCTGGTGAGATGATAGTAATTACTAGAGTCTTTAAGCAAAGTAAAAGTAATAGACTTTACAACAGTTCTAGTATATAAAAGGAAACAAAGGAAATAGAGAGAAGGAATAAGCTGGAAATAAATACGAATTAACTAGATCAACATAATTGATTAACTTTGATTTTTTGCACTTGTCTTTGTTAGCTGCTTTGATTAGGATGAATTCCTAATCCTATAATTAAGCTAAAATCCTAATTCTACCCTTTGATCAACCTGCTACTCCATAGACCTTACTGCGGACTAGATGCTATATAGCTCCCTACACAGAAGGCAATGGTGTCTACAGAAGACACACATACTAAGCGCTTGGAACTCATAACAATTTATGAGCCATCATTGGAAGTCGCACGCGTGACCACCACTAAGCTCGCGTTACTTGCCGTTCCACCTATTGGGTCTTCTTATTACCTCAAGCTCCAGCATAGGCGTGCCCCTCGTCTCACTTCAGGATTATGTGAGACACCTCGTCTCACTTCAGGGTTATGTGAGACACCTCGTTTCACTTCAGGGTTATGTGAAACACCATGTCCGTAGAAATAATAAGGGAAATGTTGTTGGTATTGGCCCCTCATCCAAACAATATCTAGTTGCACTCCTTGCCCAAATCCCCATGATTTGGACTTCTACTTATTGACCATTTACTACCGTTATTAACATAAGCGTGCCCCTCGTCTCACCTCGTCTCACTTTAGGGTTATGCGAGACACCTCGTTTCACTTCAGGGTTATGTGAAACACCATGTCCATCGAAATAGGGGAATGTTATTTGGTATAGATCCTACTTTAATTCTTTGCATATTAACTTAGATAAATTATTTAAATAAGCCTTTGCTTTTGTTCTTACTATCTATGCTAATTAATTTATTCTAAGTCTTATAATAAGCCTCACTCTGTTCTATTTCTTATTATAACCTGTGTTATAATCATGCTTATTACTTAACCCAAGGTCTAAGTGTAAAAATAAGCTTCTTTCATCTTATACTCTTTTTAGGCCAGTTATCTTTAATTAGTCCAATTCTAGCATTAATATCATAATTAGGCTCAATTTCAGTCTTAATTTCCATTTTTATTACAGTCTTTACAATTTACATCTTATCTTCCGTTATTTAAGTATTCTTATAATTTTAATCCTTATTCGCGTTTAGTCTATTCTAATCCATACGCGAAGAAGAAGGAGAAATAAAAGGAAACTGAAAATAGAGGAAAATCCAAAGCGTAGGAAAAAAGTTGTAAATAACGCATAAATTAAAATACTGTAAATAAATGGAAAAGCTATAATTAACAGAAATAAACTAAAATTAACTGAAAAGAATAGCTAAAATAAATAGACTGAATAATTCTAAAAACTGTAAATAAACTACTAAAAAAGGTTATTCCAAAAATCGTAGTAAAACTACAACTATTGGAAACCCTATTATTTTAAATTACTTAAAGAAATCTAAAATAATTACAATTGCTCACATGTGGTCCTAAGCTCTTCCATTTTGGTCTTCCTAGTCCACTTGAGGGTATTAAAATATTTTTATTAAAAAGATTCTGTCCTTGAAAAATTATTCCTTTTAGGGTCCTTCCTAAAAAGGTGAACCCAAGCGGCGAAAATCTAGAATGAGAAAAAGTGTTAGGCCTAGGGTTCTATTTATAGGGGTAGAAGTAGATCTCAGACCATTGGATTTGGGGATTGAATAGGATGCAACCACATCATAGGCTAAATAGGAGCCATCGGATGCCAGAATGGAAGGACCATATGAGCTGAAAGAATGCAAATGACGACTAAAATTCGCTGTCGAACGTTACTGGACGAAGTAAAATTTATTTCGTCCATAACCCAAGGTGGGTCGACAGGGCAGTCGGCCGCCCCTTCCACTAGGTCGACTGGCCGATCGACCTAGAGCACGGTTGCATCGACCTCTCGGTCGACCTAGCCCAATTATTTTTTTTTCCGTTTTGTTGTTTAATTTGTAACTCTCTCATATTAACTCAGATTCTGACGTTATATATATGGAAATTGACCAGAAAATTACCACGGACACAATGGTGCAACTCCCGAGGCTCAATTCTGATAACTTCACAAAGTTATTTTATTATTTCACTAATCCGTTAATCAATTATTATAACTTAATTTCGGGGTTGTTACATTCTCCCCTCCTTAAGGGATTTCGTCCCCGAAATCTCTAAGGATAAAAGAATGAACTAAATGTTTTCGTCTAAGTTCTACAACCAACTACTCAGTCATCACCCATTCATCCGTTGTCCTTAAGTTTTTCTAATGCGATTTATGATACTTATGCAATTAGTGTAGTGTCGATGTCCCTAAATAATGCAAAAGATTAGGCGGTCCACTGATTCAATTGACCTCCTTTTATGCAATCATGTCAGTGCCATGTATCCAAATGAATGCAAAAATTCCCTACTGATAACTGATAGTTCTATATGCATGCTACAATCATCATCCAAATGCAACAATCATATTATAATCATCCATTTATAGCAACCATGGAAAATAGGATAAAAATGCACGCACATCCATATGCATATGCTCTAGTGTCCTAGTTAGACCGATCCCTAAGAGATAATAGTGCCTAGTGTAAGTATATGCCTCCATTAGCATCCACTAGCAAACACTTGCAACCACTTGCATACATCATCCATAACATTTCTAATAACATGTTTACATCAAATCCCACCATCCATAGGTTAACTCCTAAATTCTACCCTCCCAAAGGATAATAAAGGAAAGAACCTATTCGAAACTAAAGATGGAAAATAGGAAATTCGAAAAATTACTATCAAAGAAATGCGGATATGAGATACGAATTTTCTCCAAATCAAATTTAGTCTTCTTTGAAGTCCTTTTAACCTCTGTAGACTCTATCTAACACGAAAGCGACTTGCGTGGTCTTCCATAAAGAGCTTCGAAAGGTGCAACTCTAATGCTAGCTTGAAAACTACTATCATGTGAGAATTCCACTAAAGGAAGATACTTTTCCCAAGTTTCTTCAAAATAAAAAATACACGTCCTCAACCACGTGTGCCTTACAATCTTACTAATTTCATTTTACTATTCTTCTTTAGCCTACTCACATGAATCAACATTCCTAGGTTCTCACTAGTGCCCTACATGCTTTACGGGAAACTCTATTATTACTTTCAAAAGTAATTACTGCTGTCTCCTTTATAGCCTCACCTTTTCCGTCACTCCTTAGGGAATAATTCCTATCTATTCCACTTTTTAAGAGTTTGGTTTAGTATTTATCCTCTCATTTCAAAAACTAAGGCTTCTAAATTCTCAAATCCTAAAATCTTTCTCCTTAAAAGTGTTATCTTTAAGTTCTTCTTAAATTCAAAAATACTCGGTTGCTTAACATTTTATGTTTTTAGATTTGCATCCTTACATCTTTTTGAATTTACATTATTTCCCAAACCTAGAGGGAAAAACTTTCAAATTCTAAGTCCAAAACTTATTCCTTGCTTTCTTTTAAAGACCTTTTCAATTTTCTATAAAATTTGAATTTTCAAATTCTACTTTTATTAAGTTTTTCATTTCAAAAACTTATTTACTTTTTCACCAAACCATTTCCTTTTAAAATATCTTTTAAATATCCTTATGTGTTTTCAAAACATCTTCTTAATACACCTAAAGGTCTCATATCTTAATGTATTGGAACTACTTTCTCCTATGAGAGATTATTAATTCTAAAATCTTCTATGAACCTTTTAAAAGAGGATTTCATGTTTATGTGAAATTACAAGGAACTTATTTTATACTTTTCGAAATAGGCTATACAAAATATAATGCTCCCATACCTTGTATATCTCTTTCATGCATTCCTTGTAACTTGTACAAAACATTTTTATTGGTTTCATAGAAAATTATAGCATTATTCTGTTCATTCCAATAGATTAAAGTATGTTTAATTTATATTCTCTCATGATAGACATCTTCTAATATCTAACTTACTCTTTTCTTTTTAGAAAAACTCATTTTTAAAACTGTTTTAATATATCCATGGCCAAAAAACATTTTCTTATACTTATTTAAATAAAACGTGTATTTTACAAATCACTTTCATTTCTACTCTTAGAAATTATCTTTTAAAATTCATTTTTATTTGGGTTTAAAACCGATGTTGCGTAAAACACTGTTACTACAACCCAAAAAGTACTAGTGTATGAATTTAATTAAAAATAAATAATAATAAACCTCACATATTAAGTAAAAACATTTCCTTTGGGAGTTACCTACTATAACGGTAGCATTATAGTCCATGCTCCCTTTATTTTCTTGAAAACATCTATTACAACAATAAATATTGTAATCTACGTTTCCGATAATTAATACTTTTTAGGTTTTTATATTTAAATTTGTTGTTTACTTACAAAGAAACTAGTGAACTATATAAGTTCTGTAATTCTTCAAAAAGAATTTCACTTTTAACAAAATTTATATCATATAAAAACTAATTTAAACTTCTTACCATATTCCCAAAAACCCAGTATTAACTTTTAAAAATATTGACAATTCTTCTTTTCAATTCTAATAATTTCATTTTATTGGGTTAGACATAAAGTGGATTTTCCTACTTACCATCCTAGGAGTATCCTTTCTAAACCTTGGAAATCTCATTTCCTTACTTAAAGTATTATATTCTTGTTCCTCTTGTATGCCTATATTTATCTTATGGCATTACCGTTAAATCCACTTTTCTAAGGCAATTTTAATTTCTGCAATTATCTACACGTGGCTTTTCTCCTTTTCTATGATACATCTCCAATCTTTGCCTACCACTCTTTGGGTTTTCACAATCCGAACCTAAATGTACAAAACCGTTTCCCAAACTCTTTCCCATGTGTAGACGTTCTCTATGCCAAAGAAACACACTTCCTTATGCCAAAAGTGTTACTACAAGAATTTTGCCTTCCACCGATGAACGCGGAGCATACGAAGAACCTCCTCAAGATGAATAGTATGCTTTTCCATACTCTTGGAAAACACCAAAATGTTATCCATGAATACAACCACAAACTTATTTAGGACTTCTCTAAAGATGCGGCTCATCAAATCTACGAAGTAGGATGGGGCATTGGTTAGCCCTAAAGGCATCACCAACCAATCAAAGAATCCGTTGAGTGTCCTAAATGCGGTCTTACTAATGCTGTTATCAGCGACCCTAAGCTGATGAAATCCAGTGGCTAAATCAAGCAGAGAGAATACTACATAGCCAACTAATTGGTCAAAAAGGTCATCTATCCTTGGAAGTGGATAACGGTTCTTCTTTGTGAGCTTATTTAATTCCCTATAGTCCACGCGAAGTCGAAGAGAACCATCTGCCTTAGTAGCAAAGACGACTAGCGCTCCCTACTCCGATATGCTCCTTCTTATGAAACCCTTCTCCAAAAGCTCATGGATTTGCTTGCTCAATTCCATCCTCTCCCTAGGTGCCATGTGCCTAACAGGTAATGCCACTGGTCTAACATTATCAGTCAAATAAATTCTGAAGTCAATCTCTCTCTTAGGGGGTAGTCCCTTAACCTCCTCGAAAACGTCTGGAAAATCTCTAACGATAGGAACCGAATCCAACTCTGATGATGATGAATCGAGGGAATAAAGGAAGCTCAACATAACTGACCCTTGCGGGTCGCAAGAAACCTCGAGAGTCCTACCGCTGCATGTCCCTAGTCTAATGACTCTCCTTTCGCAATCTAATATAGCTCCATATGTGGATAGCCAATCCATCCCAAAAATCATCCCATACCCCGAAAATCCCAATACATAGGCGTCACAGTCAAATTCCACACCCAGGATGAAAATTTTCAAACCCCTACAAACCATAGATAAGTGTGACGATCCTCCTATGGGGTTTGAAACAACAATGGGGTCTACTACTAAAGAAATGTCTAAGTGCAAACAATCCACAAGAGAACTAGAGATAAAAGAGTGTGATGCTCCAGAATCGAATAGAGTTCGAATGGGAAAATCAGAAATAGAAATCAAACCTTCAACTGTGACTTTCCTACCTCTATCTGGAATGCCGCATGAAGGTGCTGCGTCTAACGCCTGAATCTGCGCGACCGGTGTACTAGCTTCCTGTCCCGTCTTCTAGGGACAATTCCTACTCAAGTGATCGGGCTGTCCGCAAGTATAACACTTTCCCTTCATCTTTTGTTTCTTACAGTTTCTTGTGTAATGACCAATAATCCCACAACTATGGCACTTCGTTCCCTTCTTGATTTGCTTCTGAGGGCCTTCCTCTTTCCTCTTGTCCTTATCTTTCTTGTCCTTCCACCACTACTTCTTAGAACCTGTAGGAACCTCCTTAAGTTCTCCCTTCAGCTGCCAATATGTAGGTTGAATTCGCTGTTGGTCCTCCAAACCTTCGCTCCATATCCTCCAACCTAGCTTGTGTCTCCTCGAAATCCTCCATGCCAGAATACGTTCCGCCCCCTATACTAGCAAAGTCCTTGCATAGCTTAGAAAAATCGGCTGGTGTAGGTGGATTAAAGGGATTTCCACCTACCGGTGTTGTATTGGGAACTTGCCCTTGCACCTCCGGTACCGTAGCTCTACGGAACCAGTCAGCCATACTATGCAAAGAAAAGGAAACTTAGGCTTGAAAGAATCGAAAGAAGGTTTGAGGGGATTTTTATAAAAACTCTTTTACACTTAAAAACTAATTCTAAGAGTTCTTTTGTGAAAACTACTTTTAAAACAAGTTATTTTGAAAAATACTTTACCTTTTAATTTTTTTTTAAGAATCCTGTAACCTTAAGCTCTAATACCAAATGTAACACCCCACACCCCTTAGTACACCCAAAAGGACACACTTAAAGATGTGGTGCGTTGTAGGTATAAACTAAGACTAGCAGAGACTAAGATTCACAAAACAGAAATAGGTAAAAACAGCGAAAACAATTTAAATAATAAACTTATTTAGAACAGAACATCATAATTGCTTTAAAAACCAAATAAGTCACCAAATACTAAATACATCATATGTCTCAAAATATCCATACTTGTCTTGCGAAATTAAAAACCATAGTCTCTATAAAATCAGAGTACAAATCATCCCTCAAATAGTACCAATACTAAAAGCTAAAAATAAGGAAGAGAAATACATAGGAAGAATCTCAGCTGCTGCAACCTCCCTAAATCCACAAATCTACCTCGCTCGCCCTTGATGGCCTATGGGGGGGAAAGGGAAAATAGAGGAGTGGTTCAGACTAAAAGTCTGGTGAGAATAGTAATTACAAGTCTTTAAGCAAAGTAAAAGTAATAGACTTTACAACAGTTCTAGTGTATAAAAGGAAACAAAGGAAATAAAGAGAAGGAATAAGCTGGAAATAAATACGAATTAACTAGATTAACATAATTGATTAACTTTGATTGTTTGCACTTGTCTTTGTTAGCTGCTTTGATTAGGCTGAATTCCTAATCCTATAATTAAGCTAAAATCCTAATTCTACCCTTTGATCAGCCTGCTAGTCCATAGACCTTACTGCAGACTAGACGCTATATAGCTCCCTACACATAAGGCAATGGTGTCTACGGAAGACACACATACTAAGCGCTTGGAACTCATAACGATTTATGAGCCATCACTGGAAGTTGCAACGTGACCTATACTAAGCTCGCGTTACTTGTCATTCCACCTATTGGGTCTTCTTATTATCTCAAGCTCTAGCATAGGCGTGTCCCTCGTCTCACTTTAGGATTATGTGAGACAACTCGTCTCACTTCAGGGTTATGTGAGACACCTCGTTTCATTTCATGGTTATGAGAAACACCGCGTCCATAGAAATAATAGGGGAAATGTTGTTGGTATTGGCCAGTCATCCAAACAATATCTAGTTGCGCCCCTTGCCCAAATCCCCATGATTTGGACTTCTACTTATTGACCATTTACTACCATTATTACCATAAGCGTGCCCCTTGTCTCACCTCGTCCCACTTTATCAATAACAGGAAACTTTGTATGGGTTGCAGATATTCCCTATTATTGATAAATTTGTATTTGTACTTTCATTCCAAAGAAGTAGCTATAAATTGAGCACATTATTGCTACACAGCCATTTGCACACCAAAAATACTATAGGCATATAATAATAACATACTACTTTTGGTTCATTCTATTTTATGTTCGCCTTCTATTTTTGTAATGCAATTCGTCTTATTTTACAAATTGTAAATTTTTGCTATATGCCTCAGATTGTTTATTTTTTTAAATCTGAATAGCAGCTTTATTGATAACTAAAAAAGTCCAATACACTAATCATCAAACATACAGGTGATAACCATAATCTTTGCAGCATTAACCATGCTATAGTATGTGAAACAAAAGTATATGATAGACTAAATACAACGAGATATTAGATGCACCTACGTGCGAGTTATACTAGTATATATATATTAATTTTCCTTATTCATAAATTTACATTTTAAAATTTAATATAGTTTTCAAAATTAATAGATTCAGATATTCAAATATTAGAAAATTTATCTATTCAACTTATAAAAGTTAATATTCTAATAATTAAAATTAGTTAATTATCCCAATATCAGATGGCTAAAAATCCAGGTCATTACAATAATGTTAACGTATTCATGTAAGACAAACTCAAAACAGTTTACATACTCATGTAATACAAACTTATATAAACTAAAGATATACCAGTACCGCTTAATACAACAAATTCATGTAAAACAGGAGAAAGCCAATTTTAAATTTTGAATAATCATGCTTAAGTTTAAAAAAATATACCCACACCCAAGTTCACGAAGTTGAAATCGTGCTTCAGCTGCCTTGAAGAACCGCACTTCAGCTTGGTTAACGAATCGCGAAGTTGAAATCGAGCTTGGTTGACGAATTGTGAAGTTGAAATCATGCAGAATTAAGTCTTGAGGGAGACAGGCTTCATTTGCCTAGAACCACAAAGTCGAGCCAATTGGTCGTTACGGAATCGTGCTTAAGTAGCCTTGAAGAATAGGTGGGAATCACTTGGAATCGCGCCTTAAGGGAGAGAGGGTTGCAGAGCTTTCATATTAAAGAGGGATTCCAGTGAAGAGGAGAATCATAAGATGGAAGTGAATATGAAAAAGGAAAATTGGATTTGGGCGGCGGCATAGAAATAAGATGGAGGGAAATAAAATTGGACCGCACCAAATTTCTCTCAGGTTAATAATAATGGTGTTAATGTTAATAATAATGGCTTTAAGACAAGTTATTCTCTACCCTATATAACCACTAACTACTTAACCATAGCAAGTCAAGCTCCCATGCAATCCCCACTTGCTATTAATATAACGTTTTCTTGTAGTAGACACCCATTATTTGATGGTAGTAATTATGCATATTGGGCTTGTATAATGAAATTTTATTTGATGTCTAATGGTTTAGATATTAGGAAAATTATCCAGATAGAGCACACTGAGCACCAAGTGAAATATTCATAATGGATACTAGACCAAAAGATACAAGCACTCAGTAACTCAAAGGCCGTGAACATTTTATTTTTCTCCTTAGATTGAAATGAATTTAATAGAGTATCTATTTGTAAGTCTGCATATGAAATTTGGAGGACATTGCAAGTCACACGTGAGGGCACTAATAAAGTAAAACAAACAAGATATCTATGTTAACTAACCAGTTTCAACCTTTTCAAATGAAACCAAATGAGTCTATTTCTGATATGTATTCTAGATTTTAGGATATAGTACATGCATTAATATTAGTAGGCA
Source organism: Allium fistulosum (assembly GCA_030737815.1). Classification (NCBI taxonomy): domain Eukaryota; kingdom Viridiplantae; phylum Streptophyta; class Magnoliopsida; order Asparagales; family Amaryllidaceae; genus Allium; species Allium fistulosum. Next base: position 78,420,130 of record CM060903.1, read on the forward strand.
AGAAAATTACTAAAGAGGACCAAGTTAAAAAGATCTTGAATTCACTTCCAATGAATGGGATCAGAAGACTCTGGTAATAAAAGAATCCAATAATATTAGTACTATGAAAATAGAAGATTTAATTGGTAATCTAGTGTTGTATGAAGTAAAGTTGCAGGTTAGAAAAGAGAATTAGGAAAATGAGAAGAAATCACTAGCACTCAACACAACAAACGACAATGATGAACTAGATGATGATGCTGCTGATAATGATGATATCGAGTTTATGGCCATGAATTTCAAGAAATTCTTGAAATATTGGAAAACGAACAAACGTCGGAAAACTAACAACAATAATTTAAGATATATAAATGTTGTTAAGTGTTTTGAATATGATAAACTTGGTCATTTGAAAAGAGACTGTCACAACATGAAGAAATCAAAGTACCCTTTGAACACTTTCAATAAGAAGAGGAAACAGGCTTTCAATGCAACATGAGATGATTCAGATACATCATCGAGTGATAGTGATTTAGAAAAAGAAAATGCCAACATGTGCTTCATGGAAAAGGATGATCAGGTATGAAATTTTAATAAAGAAATAACTAATGTATTAAATGATATGTATAAGAGATATAATATGCTTAAAAAAGAGTACAAGAACAGTTTAGCAGAGTTTGATAAATTAAAAATGTTTAATGAAATGTTAACTGAAAAAAAACAATGTCTAGAAGATGAAGTAGAAAGACTTAATGGACGTAATAATGAAAAGGATTTAACATTTAAAAGTTTTGAAAACCCAAAAAGTGAAAATGAAACCTTAAAATCAGAAAATCTTTCAATGAAGTCAGAGATCGCTGATCTGAATGATAAAATAACATCTTTGGGTAATGTTATTCTTAACTGTAATAAGGATTCTGATAGAATGAAAACTGATATTGATAAATTTAATAAAGGAAAGGATAATTTAGAAAAGTTATTATTTGCATCTAAGCCCACTAACAATAAACATGGACTTGGATACAACCCTATGCCCAAATCAAATAAAAATAGTACTCAAGGTACTAAATTTATTAAGGGTACCAAGCTCAAACCAAAACCTAGGAAATTAGTTCAAATCCCCAAGTAAGTTCTTTAACTTATGGGTTCCTAGAAGGTTAGGCAATAATGAGAAGGAAAAATATATTGACAATTTTATTAACAATATTCATTTATCTAATGATTAAATTTTTAAAGGGCATTCAAACTCTTCATGGGTTTGGTTTTCCAAAATTTAACCTCACAAACCCTTTTATATTTTTTCAAATACCAAACAATGGACAACGGACAACGGATGTTCAAAGCATATAATCCTTAGATACCGAAAAGATTATATACATATATAGTGAGTTGGATACAATTCAAAAGAATATGTTATAGCATCAGCAAAGTCGGTAACTCTAAAACTTCTCTTATTTATATTTTACTTCATGCTTTGTATTGTTTTTGATTCCCCTTGTGAGTTCTGTTTATTCATCTCTATATACAAACTCTATACATATTGTCTAGTTGTTCTTAAGTAATTCTTTTTCGCTCTTTTTATTGATGACAAAGGGAGAGAAAATGTATAAATATTCTAGGCAAAATGATAGGGGGGTGCATAGAGTTAAGTGGAGTCAAATGTAAAAATATTATATTTTATCTCTCAAAATTATATGGTTGTCATCATCAAAAAGGTGGAGATTGTTAATACCCTAGGTATTATTTTGATGAGAAAAAACCATATAAATATTATTACTATCGTATCTCCAAGTTGTGCAGTTATTTCAGATATATTATTGAGACATTTACAGAGATAAACAAGAACTCGGTGAAAGAAAATATATTATATATGAAGGTTAATCAGAGCAATGAAAGAACAAAACTGATTGAAGAAGAATGCTGAAAGGAAAGAGGGGTTTGAAGTGATGAGTGATTGCTTGAGACTTAGAATTACTAGTTAAAAACCCTATGGCAATTATACTTGAAGATCATCAATCATTGACCTCAACCGAATCAAAAAAAATCTATAAATATAAGGTACTTTGAAATCTGACAATTTGCAACACTTATTGGTGTTGCTATACTCTTTGAAAAATGCCTATATGTCGACATATGGGTATCTATTATGTCAACATATGTCCCGTTGGTCAGGTTTTTAAAATTCAAATCAGGGGATTTTTCCACCACCTCTTCACCAAAAGACATGTCACTTCAACCACTATTTAAAGCCTCTAAAAACAAATTTTCCAATCAATTCTCTCCTCTTTCGCATACTCTTTCTCTTCCATACTTTGTAAGGAAATTCCATTGCATACTCTTCTGTTCTCCTTGCAAATTGATACTATTTCACTCCAATTCTTCACCGATTCACAATATCAGAGAATTTCTACTTGAATTCATATCATTCTCTCTCTAATTTCATCATATTCCTCAAAGAATTCAAAGATATATTGCTATTGGAGGTCTATAGGGTCATTGTACCGAATCTGCAAGAATCTATATTGAAGATACGACTGCTTGTCATTCTTTATTGTTGTTTGTATACAGAAGAAGGTGTTCTTGTAGCCTGTGAAATCAAGAGGCTATTCTTTTAGCCCGTAAATCAATAGGATGCATCTTGTAGTCCGTAAAATCAAGATTGTAAAGGCGTTCTTGTAACCCGTGGAAAGCAAGTTGTGATATTGAAATTCTGTACGGTGCAATACCGGACTGGATATAGGATTGGTTAATCCGAACCAATATAAAAATCTGTGGTGCTATTTACTTTACTGCATTTTACTGTATGACTTACTTATTCTCCGATTACTTGTTTCTATTTGCAAGTAGATAAACTTTTAAATTCATAAGTAATTAGTTAATATACACTTCACCCTCTCTAGTGTTTAAATAGTCATAAGATCCATTCCACATTGTTTATAGACAACCCTCATTTTCAACATGTTCCATACGAATTGGGTTTATAAAGAGTGTCCTAAGAGGAACTAAGGTGATTCTACCATTAATTTTGGAATTTTTTTCATGGGTTTTGAGTAGATTTAAGGAGAATGCTAAGTCATAAGCCATTGGCTCACGAATGAATATGTAAATAAAAAATGAATGGAAGAGAAACAAAGGCCACACGCATATATAGATGGATTAGGCCTTGGCCCAATAAATGTAATTCTCTCCAAAAATTCAGTAAACTCATTTCTTAATAGCTCATAATCTCTGACTCTCAAACATCTAAGAGCTACATGTTTTTCTCCATCGGAAAGACCTTCCGAATGCAATGGAAAATGTCTCAAATCATAATTCATTCGTACTTAAAATTTAGCCTTTTAAGTGATTTATAAATCTATTCCCAATGTATAACTCAAAATATGTTATCCATGCTAAATACTCGAAAGCTTCAATACGACATTCCAGAACCAATGGAAGTAGCTTAAACTCTAATTCCATCTTCTCCAAAAGTTGACTTTTTGGACGTTTGACCAAACTACATAGACCTGTTGAAGGAATTGTATATATAACAGGATAATGCAATGGAGACTTATATGAACAACAAGTTAGAAATAGCTCTAGCCAAGAACTATTTGTTTCATGATCGAAGTTCACATATGGATGCACCCTATTATTTTATTCAAGTGCGTTGTAAAAAAGGAATTCCAAGCGAAGTATTTCGATTCAAAAGATCAAGTAGGGGATATTTTCACAAAGACGTTGAAGCATGAAGACTTTGGAAGACTACAAGACTTACTCGAAGTTACAAAATCAAGTTAACCGTGAGATATTGAAAATGAAACTTGATTTTTGGATTAATTATTTATTATCGTTTTGGGCTACAATCAGAATATGGACTACAATCATTTAGAATTGGCTAAGACGTATAAGCCAAAGAACTACTAGAGATGTGGTGTCATGATAACAAGTTCTTTGAATCATCACATCTAGAGGTATGCAAAGAAAGCATCTAGAGTTAGTGAATGTTTATTACTCCTCTGGGATTAATTACACTCAGAGTTCTACTCTATTCATTCAAGAGATGTGCTACTGTAAATGGAAGTGTGTACTTTAAATACATCAACACTATTCATTTAAGAGACATATTACCGTAAATAGAAGGATGTACTCTCGTTTGTAACCAAGTAATAATTTGTAGTCAAAGTTTGTAATAAAAAATTCTGCGTCCTCTTGTATAAAGTCCGTAACTTCCATTTTTCACTTGCTACTAAAATCACTTGGTCTTCTGCTTACAAAATTGACAACATGTAACTCTATGTGCTTGGGTCATTTTGTAAAAGAATTCCCTTGTTTGTAATAAAAAATTTTGGTACAGTTAAGTTGCTGTTTGTAGAAAATGATACACCCCAAAAATATTACACACTTAGAGTTGGTCCATTACATATAAGTAACTTCAGCACCTCAAACACACAGTAGAAGCAAATTATGACCCATTCTAACAACAAAACAGCACAAATCAAATCAAAATCAAAATTTAAACCTAAACACAATTCAGAAGAATGATCTCTTAGACGGAGCTCTGCCTACAGCTCTAAGAAAATTCGAAAGTTGAAGCACTTTAGCAACTTTTGTTCCTCTCTTGGCTTCAGCAGAAGCTCTTTTCTCCTCTGCCTTCCTTCGTGCTTTTGCTACATCGTTCTGCATTTTCTCTATTGCTTTTGCCCTTTGTTCTTCCTGTTTTCTCTGTGCATGAAGCAATAAAACATTAAGAAATCACTTATGTTTTGCATGGTTTCCTGTAAAAGACAGCTTATGAAGTGAAATATCCATTGTTGAAAATGCTCAAATTAGTTTTTTTTTTCTTTCCCTTTTCTATGTTGTCACATAAATCTACGGTATATAGAGCATGCATACCTCGACTTTTTTCAGGCGAGTGTTTGCCTTTTCGACTTGTTCGCACTCCCAACTACTAATGATCACATCTTGCCTCTTGAATCTGTTATTGATTTTTGCAATTTCAGCCGTTTGCCATGCAGATATCTTCGAAACTGTCTCTTCCTTCTTCACCTTCTGCACTGAAAAATCTTGGGAGTTGTAGTTGATGCTGTTATCATTGAAAGAAGACGATGAAGGCGGAGAATACGTATTAATGGAAGTGTTTGTTCTCTGAGTGCGAGGCGATGAAATCGGGTTATTATCGGGTACAATTGCTAGCGGGTTTGTTTCTTCTATTAGTTCTTCCTCTCTGATTCTTTCCAGATTCTCACTGCCTGATATAGAATTACAATTTAATATCAGTTACCTTGCAGTATACTTCTGTAGATAACTCATCTACATTACCATGATGACAAATGCTAAATATTGCTGAAAAAATATCTAAATAGCACCAAAACTAATAAAAAATTATATATAAAACGCACTTATAATTAACATGATATATTTTAAAATATACATATACTTTTCAAAGGTAGTAAGCAAACGTTGAATTATAACTAAAGCTTTGAATATCAATTATGGGTAACCAATACAATTGCAAATTTTCACTCATATTCTATTTTTATTATTTTAAAAAGAAAATATATACCTCCAGCAACTTCATCGTCAGTAGTCTGTGCATTAGATCCAGCAACAACTAAAGCATTAAACTCCCGACTCAAAGTAGTAAAGCCTTCGGTCTCACTTCCAATACTTTGGCTAGAAGAGATACTAACTGCTTCTCTTCTTCTTCCAATACTCGAAGTCGAACTAGTCGATGCAGATGGCAGAGGGGAATTTACTGCGTATATTTCTCTTACGTCGGTGAATTCTTCATCAGGGTTTTGGTCTCTTCCATCATTTGACATGTTTTTTTAATACCTTTTTAGTGGAAGAAATGGAAATTTTGAAGTGGAAGAAGGAAGAAAAATGTATGAGGAAGTATTGAGAATGGGATATTTGGTATTTGTAGTGGTGGGGAAAAAAAGAGATTATGTTTGAACGAAAGCAACATGAAGGGCGTGGCAAATTTGTATGTGATCTTTTGGGTTAATTAATTTGAACTGTTTAGATTAATTCGAGTACACTGACAGGTACCTAATGTGGAGAAAGACTGATGTGAATTGTTTTCGGAGATTTTGTTGTTTATCTAAGTATGTACTAATTTGAATCCGTATGTATGTACTAAGTCGTCGTGGAGGTTGGTTGAACATAGAATCAACATTAGATATGTAGCTCCAAATGAAAATTGAAGTTCACATCTCTTGAGAATATTCTACAGATCAGATTTAATATACATGATGAACTTTTGTGTATTTAATTCCACCAAGAAAAAACCTTCATGTATTTAGTTGGTTACAAGCAACTTATTCACTTATTTATCTACACGTAGAAACTAGTGCGAATCCATGCTTTGCACACGGATATGACACATGTATTTGTTCCAGCTAGAAAATTAAATTATTTCGATAAATAATTAGAATATACTATTTAAAGGAAGGATTAGAAACATTACTACAATATTAAATATAAGTAGTAAAATTAGTAGAATCCTTATTGAGTCAACGTAGTAATAAAATTGAATGCTCTCAAACATATATGCAAACGTAAGAGTTAAAAGGGTAAAGCGGACTTGTCAGTAATTTTAAAAAATGCGACAAATGTACTATGGTGAAATACGAAAGCAGTAAAAAACATAGGTCCTATAAAATAGAACTAATTAAAGGCGTATCATAAAATAATATTTCCACTACACAGTTGATGAAGCAGCATACCTAGGATCGAAGACCAGAAGCTCCGACCTAACTCCCACCTCAACCGCGACCTACGACCTATCTCCAACTTCCCTGCCGACCTACGACCTCAGCTACAGCTTCCGACCTAACACTTCACCGCGAACTAGCAAGCTCCAATTCAATAACCTCCGACCCAACTATGCCGACCTAAATCATCTCCGACCTACCCAAGGCCGTAGACCTACCAATCCAAGTGCCGACCTACCCAAGGTCGTAGACGACCTAATTCCCAAATACCGACCTATGACCTATCTTCGCGAACGAATTACCACACCTCCACTTCCATCTCCAATCGACATTACCGACCTAACACCTCTTCCCAAAGTCGCGACCGACCTAAACCCCATGTCGCGGAAGCACATCGCAAGTTCCGACCTAACCCTAAATCATTGCCAGATAACTCGCGAGCGACATTGTTAAGTCGCGGCACTTGATTAAGTCGTTGCCGAGATAAGCTCTCAGAGATCGTTGCCGAGATAAGATCCATAAGTCGTTGCCGAGATAAGATCCATAAGTCGTTGCCGACCTAAGTACTTCTTTGAAGTTTTTGTGTTGAGTTGTAACTGTTGAGCTTAAGTCGTAAGTTGCCTGGAATGGTAGGTCGAGACTGTTAAGTCGGAACCGACCTAAGAGATGTAATTTTTTTTTTGTTGTTTTTTGGTGAGAATTGTAAAATGCCTATAAATAGGCCGAGACCTTCATTTGTAAAAGATTGTTGAATATTGAATAAAAATTCTCTTTTGTTAGCTTGATTGCTTTCAATCTCAATTGGTAGTCGAGTGTATCTCCTATCTCCACTAACGTCATTCGAGTGCGCTCGGATCATCGTTCGTTGAAGCCGATTCACGGAATCTTGTGCAGGATCAACGTCGAAGAATCGTAGATCTCTTTCCCGGTATCTTCGGATCAACGAGTCAGAGATAGCTAGAGTTCGGTATCTTCAGATCAACGAATTCGGGCATTTCAGTATCCATCAATCCACGAATTGTTACATTCACCGATTGAAGATCGTTTTGATATATCCGCTGCGTCAGTTTGGTATCGGAGCTTGTTTTAGCCAATCATAGCTAAATCGAGTCTTGGAGCCGAGAATTTGAAGTGTTGAAGTTGTGTTCATCGTGTTCATCATATTTTGCAACAAAGTTGGAGTTTTCGATCCATTTCATTTTGGATCAAAGTTCGAAAGGTGTTTGAATCGTGAAGTGTGAATTTGTTGAAGTGTTTGAGAAGTATTCAATTATGCCGCCAAGACGAGTTCAACGTCATCGCAATATTAATGCTTTGTATGGAAGAGAAGAGGCCGATGAAATGGAGCAACGAATCAACGAGAATTTCAATGAGAAGCTTACGGAAGGGATTGGTCGATTAGAGAGAATGATGCTTGAAATGAGTCAAAATCAGAGAAGGGTTTCACCTGAATCGAGCCATGGAAGAAGTAGAGTTTCACCACATTCTAATCGGGAGAGAAGTGTTGATAGTGATCATAGAAGCATGGATCGAGATTGTGATAGAAATGTTGATGATCGAGGTCGTGATAGAAATATGACTGATCGAGATCGGAGGAATGTGGATCGTAGGAATGTTGGTGGAAGACGTGATGGTGGTAGAGATGTTGGTGGTCAGGATCGACATCGATATACATCGGATGGTGAAGAAGAGTATGATGGTGGTAGTGTTCATGGACGAGGACGTGGACGAGGAAGGAATCAGTCGGAATACGATCACAAGTGGGAATCTGGGATGAAGACAGAAATTCCAGAATTCAAAGGTGGTATGCAGGCTGAGGAGTTTTTGGATTGGATGGCTAATGTTGAAGAAATTTTTGATTTCAAAGAAGTTCCAGAACGTCGTAGAGTAAAGTTGGTTGCTACAAGGTTGAGGGGTAGAGCTTTGGCATGGTGGCAGCAAACCAAACTTACACGTGAACGAATGGGGAAGTCAAAAGTTGAATCTTGGGAGAAGATGAAGAAATTGATGAAAGCAACGTTCTTACCTTACAATTATCAATCTCTGATGTATCAACGTTTGCAGAACTTGAGGCAGGGCACAAAGACTGTTAATGATTACGCAGATGAGTTTTATCAGCTTATCGCGAGGAATGATATTATGGAAACAGAAGAGCAGCTGACAGCGAGATTCATTGGGGGATTGAGAATGCAGATTCAGGATATGGTTAATATGTTCGATCCAAGATCTGTGGCGGAAGCACATCAGAAAGCGTTGGCTTGGGAGAAGCAGGGACGACGAGGAGGTGGTGTGTTTACGAATTCCAATAACCAAGTGAAGGGTGTTGGTGGAAGTTCTAATGTGTCTAAACCTATCAGTAAACCAGTGGTGAAGGAGGTTGAGAAGGCAAGGGTTAACAACGGTTTCAAATGTTACAACTGTCAGGAGTTGGGTCATAAAAGCAATGAGTGTCCAAAGCCAAAGAAGAGAGCAATGATTGCTGAGGTTGAGGATGAGGATGAAGAAGCTGAATGCTATAATTCTTTACCCGTTGAGGAGGGAGACTTACTGTCGGGAGATGACGGGTATGCATTGATGATGAGGAGAAGTTGTTTAACACCGAAGCAAGAGGAGGAAAGTAGTTGGTTGAGGAACAATATCTTTCAATCTACATGCACTATTCTGGGAAGAGTTTGTAAATTTGTTATTGATGCTGGGAGTTGCGATAATATTATCTCTACAGAAGCAGTGAAGAAGTTGGAGTTGAAAACCGAGAAACATCCTAAACCGTACAAGTTAGCTTGGTTGAGGAAGGGTGGTGAAGTGAAAGTTGGACGTAGAGCTTGTGTGAAGTTTTCAATTGGGCAGAAATACAAAGATGAAATCTGGTGTGACGTCGTAGATATGGACGTTTGTCATTTGTTGCTGGGGAGACCGTGGCAGTTTGATAGAGCAGTACAACATGATGGACGGACCAACAGTTACAGTTTCATGTTCGAAGGTACAAAGATTACTCTGGTTCCGAAGAAACGCCAACAGGAAGAAAACAAAGTGGAGGAAATCGAAGAGCTGAAAACTCTATTGACTTTGAAGGAGTTTGTTAAAGAAGTTGAAGAAGAGCCGGAAGTATTCTTGTTGATTGGACGAGAAAGCAGTGAAGAGGTTGAAATTCCAGAAGAAGTTAAACCAGTTCTGAAAGAATTTGACGATGTATTTCCAGAGGAGTTACCAACGGAGTTGCCACCGTTGAGGGATATACAACATCAGATAGATCTTGTTCCCGGTGCTGTATTGCCACACAGACCACATTATCGAATGAGTCCGAAGGAACATGAAGAATTGCGGAGGCAGGTAGAGGAATTGCTTGAACAGGGGCGTGTGCAGGAGAGTCTGAGTCCTTGTGCTGTACCAGCTTTATTGGTACCCAAGAAGGATGGGACATGGAGAATGTGCACTGACAGTCGAGCATTGAATAAAATTACCGTGAGATATAGATTTCCAATGCCGAGGTTGGATGACTTGTTGGATCAAATAAGTGGAGCTACTATCTTTTCGAAGATTGATTTGAAGAGTGGATATCATCAAATTCGTATCAGACCAGGAGATGAGTGGAAGACTGCTTTTAAAACCAGGGAGGGTCTATACGAATGGTTGGTTATGCCATTTGGTTTATCCAATGCACCAAGTACGTTCATGAGGGTGATGAATCAGATTTTTCGACCGTTCATTGGGAAATTCGTGGTGGTGTATTTCGATGATATTCTTATTTACAGTGGGAGTCCAGAGGAACATTTGAATCATCTTAGAGAAGTGCTGATGGTATTGCGACAAGAACAATTCTATGCTGCAACGAAGAAATGCGTGTTCATGACGCATAGTGTTTTATTTCTGGGGTATGTTGTTTCAGAGAAAGGAATACAGGTTGACCAAAGTAAAGTTGAGGCGATCAGAAACTGGCCGCAGCCCAAGACGATAACGGAAGTTCGTAGTTTTCACGGGTTGGCTTCATTTTATCGAAGGTTTATTCCACACTTTAGTAGTGTGATGGCGCCTGTTACAGATTGCATGAAAGGTAAACAGTTTGCATGGACGGAGGAAGCCGAGGTTGCTTTTGAACGAATCAAAGATCTTTTGACCTCTGCACCAATTCTAGTGCTACCTGATTTTCAGTTGGTGTTTGAACTACATACTGATGCGTCCAAGGTTGGGATTGGAGGGGTGTTGAGTCAGAAGGGGCGTCCTATTGCATATTTCAGTGAGAAGTTGTCCGGAGCGAAGATGCGATACAGTACATATGATGTGGAGTTTTATGCTGTTGTACAATCTATTAAACACTGGAGACACTATCTATTTCAGAAGGAGTTCGTTCTTTACACTGATCATGAAGCATTGAAGCATTTGCAAGGGCAAGACAAGATTTCAACAAGACATGCATCGTGGATTGCTTATTTACAATAGTTTACTTTTGTCGTTAAGCACAAGTCAGGGGTAACCAATCGTGTGGCTGATGCTTTGAGCAGGAGGAGTCATTTGTTGACGACAATGAAAGTGGAAGTGACAGGTTTTGAATTATTGCCAGAACTGATTGAAGAAGATCCTTACTTTGTGAAATTTGTTGAAAAGGTAAAGGAAGGAAGCACTGATGAATTTGTGTTGGTGGATGGTTTTCTGTTTAAAGGAAATCGATTGTGCATCCCAGACTGTAGCTTGAGAATGAAGATTGTTAAAGAACTACATGAAGAAGGCCATGTGGGTAGAGATCGTACTTTGCAGTTAATTTCTCAATCTTATTTTTGGCCGTCAATGAGGAAAGAGGTAGAAAGGTTTGTGGAGCGTTGTCATATTTGTCAGGTTTCGAAAGGAACTGCGACTAATGCTGGTTTATATATGCCATTACCTGTACCAATTAAACCATGGGTTGATGTGAGTATGGACTTCGTGTTGGGATTACCGAGGACACAGCGAGGTAACGATTCCATATATGTGGTGGTGGACAGATTCTCGAAAATGGCACATTTTATTGCTTGTAAGAAGACGGTGGATGCTGTTCATGTTGCTCAATTGTTTTTCAAGGAGATCTATCGACTTCATGGATTGCCAGAATCTATTGTGTCGGATAGAGATACTCGATTTTTGAGTCACTTTTGGTTGAGTTTGTGGAAAATGGTGGGAACGAAGCTGAAATTTAGTAGTGCTTATCATCCGCAAACGGATGGACAGACTGAGGTGGTTAACAGATCATTGGGAAACTTGTTGAGATGTCTTGTTCAAGATAATCTGAAGAGTTGGGATGTGAAGTTATGTCAGGCAGAATTTGCCCATAATCATGCTGTGAATCGAAGTACTGGGTTCAGTCCATTCCAGATTGTTTATTCGAGCTTACCAAAGGGACCGTTGGATTTAACGGTAATACCACAATCAAAGAAGACAGTTAAGAAAGCTGCTGATTTTGTTGAAGGGTTGACGGAGTGCCATAGAATCGTTCAGGAACGATTGGAAAAGTCAAATGAGAAGTACAAACAAATGGCGGATAAGAAACGAAGAAGTGTAGTCTTCAAAGAGGGTGATTTTGTTTACGCGGTATTAACGAAAGATCGTTTTCCAGTTGGGACTTACAACAAGTTGAAAGCTCGAAAGATTGGACCAGTAGAAATCTTGAAGAAAATCAATGACAATGCTTATCAGTTAAAGTTGCCAGATCACATTCACACTGCTGACGTTTTCAACGTTAAACATTTGATTCCGTACCATGGAGATGAGCTTGTTGAAAATGAGAGAAGTACAAATTCGAGGTCGAATTTTTGTCAACAAGGGGAGGATGATGAAGCAGCATACCTAGGATCGAAGACCAGAAGCTCCGACCTAACTCCCACCTCAACCGCGACCTACGACCTATCTCCAACTTCCCTGCCGACCTACGACCTCAGCTACAGCTTCCGACCTAACACTTCACCGCGAACTAGCAAGCTCCAATTCAATAACCTCCGACCCAACTATGCCGACCTAAATCATCTCCGACCTACCCAAGGCCGTAGACCTACCAATCCAAGTGCCGACCTACCCAAGGTCGTAGACGACCTAATTCCCAAATACCGACCTATGACCTATCTTCGCGAACGAATTACCACACCTCCACTTCCATCTCCAGTCGACATTACCGACCTAACACCTCTTCCCAAAGTCGCGACCGACCTAAACCCCATGTCGCGGAAGCACATCGCAAGTTCCGACCTAACCCTAAATCATTGCCAGATAACTCGCGAGCGACATTGTTAAGTCGCGGCACTTGATTAAGTCGTTGCCGAGATAAGCTCTCAGAGATCGTTGCCGAGATAAGATCCATAAGTCGTTGCCGAGATAAGATCCATAAGTCGTTGCCGACCTAAGTACTTCTTTGAAGTTTTTGTGTTGAGTTGTAACTGTTGAGCTTAAGTCGTAAGTTGCCTGGAATGGTAGGTCGAGACTGTTAAGTCGGAACCGACCTAAGAGATGTAATTTTTTTTTTGTTGTTTTTTGGTGAGAATTGTAAAATGCCTATAAATAGGCCGAGACCTTCATTTGTAAAAGGTTGTTGAATATTGAATAAAAATTCTCTTTTGTTAGCTTGATTGCTTTCAATCTCAATTGGTAGTCGAGTGTATCTCCTATCTCCACTAACGTCATTCGAGTGCGCTCGGATCATCGTTCGTTGAAGCCGATTCACGGAATCTTGTGCGCAGGATCAACGTCGAAGAATCGTAGATCTCTTTCCCAGTATCTTCGAATCAACGAGTCAGAGATAGCTAGAGTTCGGTATCTTCGGATCAACGAATTCGGGCATTTCAGTATCCATCAATCCACGAATTGTTACATTCACCGATTGAAGATCGTTTTGATATATCCGCTGCGTCAACAGTATATTGTTCATTAAACAGAATCCTATTTTAATGCAAAATAGATAACGTGGTATATATTTGTTGTGTTAACTTTTTTTAAAAGCTTTTATAACATACCTCAACCATAATATACATAGAGAGATTATAGTTATAAATGATGTTCCATCACTGTATTGTACACCAATATCAATATGTTAAAGAAAATATGGTAAATTATGCCAAGAATTCTTTTGAAATCTTAAATTATACGTATAGCTGTAAAATTGAATGCGTTTGTTTCAAACAATTCACTAAAAAATTAATGTTAACCATTTGATCTTGAATGCTACTAATGCATAATATTACAAAAATATCAAAATTTATTCTTCAAACCATACATATGATGTTCAAATATACATAACAATGCAGTGGTTCCCAAGAACTCACTGAGTAGATACGTCAAAAGATCACTAACTCAATTGTGCCCAAGCACCAAACTATTGATTTTTTCCTTGAGCTACCAGTAATTATTTCCTTAAGCCGCCAAGCTGAAGTTGTGCACTCTGTGGTAGGAACTAGAAAATTGGCAAATTGCACACTTCCTTCTACTTTTGCAACAATGGTTCACCCATATTGATGTTTCCTTTATACGCGAATGTGAGCATGCCTTCCACCATAAAATTTGACTGAATAGCATGCTTATGGTCATATGTTTCATTAGTGATAAACAATTATGTATATATGAACCACTATGTACTTAACCATTGTAGTATAAGCTGACTATATAAATAGCGTGCATAAACTCTTGCTTATCATTAGTTCCAAAAAACAAATGAAACCCAATGATGCACATGCAATCAAGGCGTACACACCCCAACAACATAGTTTTTATGTCTAAGCTACTTTGTTTATGCATTGATATTGTAAATAGAAGTTCCAAAGCTGCTAAGTAAAGCATTAATGTTCATAGTCAAATTTTATAATAGTCAAAAGACAGCATAAACCAAAGATATTATTCAGATAACCTTACTCCAATTTGGATAACAATAATTGAGTATCTATAGTATATGGTGAGAGGAAATATAGTTACAAACAACATAATCAAATGTTATACATGAAGTTAATTTCCTAAAACCGCAAAATACCTTCCAATCTTGTTGGTTGCACCGATAAAATACTCTTATTTTATAAAGAAAAATACCAACACAATGTTGCTGAATACTAATACAATGCTCCATTACAACAAGCCTTAGATAACAATAGATAGATTATAGTAGTCATTACTCTCAAAAACCATATATTCCTCTTTCTTGTTAACCTTCTAATTGTATTTTTTATACAAATTAGTCCTTTGTTTGTAGAGTGGAGGAGCTTGGAGTTTATTTCTACTTTTGATTTTAGGCCCTCTATGGACATTACTCCCAGATCGTTGGCGACATTAGAGGTCAGGCCTACCCTTATGAATCAGATTGGCTCGAGGCAGCAGGAGGATTCGGAGCTCATAAACATTATGGATAGGATTAGCCGAGGAGAGGTCTCGAGACATCTCCAACGCAATTCCATTGATAGTATAGGGTGGCTTAAGAGAAATGGGAGGTTTTGTGTTCCACGCGCAAGTGACTTGTTGAGAGCAGTTTTGGAGAAGACGCACCATTCCCATATGACTATTCATCCAGGCGGTGACAAAATGTATCGGGATATGAAAAGGATGTTCTATTAGGGTGGCATGAAAAAGGACGTGGTGGAATTCGTAGCTAAGTGTCTCATATGCCAAAGGGTAAAAGAAGAGCAGCAGAAGCCCGGTGGATTACTTCAGCCCTTAGATGTGCCGGAGTGGAAGTGGGACAGTATTTCTATGGATTTCATTGATGGTTTACCCCATTCTAGGAAAGGGAACACTAGCATTTGGGTGATTGTTGATAGATTGAACAAGAGTGCCCACTTCATCCCAGTTAAGAGTAAGCGTACGGCTTCATATTTGGCATCCTTGTATATTCGAGAGATAGTCCGTCTACATGGAGTTCCTTCTAGCGTTGTTAGCGATAGAGATCCCATTTTCACTAGTGAGTTTTGGAGAAGCTTACAGGAGGCGCTAGGGACGCAACTTAGGTTGAGTACGGCCTATCACCCCCAGATAGATGGCCAAACAGAGAGGGTAAATATGGTGCTTGAGGATTTTCTACGGATGTGCGTTTTGGACTTTAGAGGTACTTGGGAGGAGCATCTTCCATTGGTTGAGTTTTCCTACAATAATAGTTATCATGCAAGTATAGGGATGGCACCGTTTGAGGCTTTATATGTGAGACCTTGCAAGTCCCCATCATGTTAGGTTGAGTCTACGGAGAAGTTATTACTTGGGCCCGATATGGTCAGAGAGACATCTGAGAGGATGGATTTGATTTGGCGGAGGATGAAGACAGCTCAAGACAGGCAGAAGTCTTATGTGAATAAGTAAAGGAGAGACTTAGAGTTTGAGGTTGAAGACTTAGTTTTTATCAAAGTATCCCCGCTTAGGAAGGTGGTAAGGTTCAGATCAAATGGAAAGTTAGCTCTAGATTTGTTGGATTATTCCCTATCGTAGAGAGAGTTGGGAAGATGGCTTACAGAGTGAAGCTACCTGGTAGGCTCGTAGGAGTGCACGACGTTTTCCATGTTTCGCGCTTGCGAAAGTGCTTACATGACTCGGCAGAGGTTGTAGAGCCTAGTCAGTTGGAGGAGGTGGAGGTCGAAAGGGAAGCTTCTGTTCGGCGTATCCCCACGAAGATTGTTGGAAGAGACATCAAGAGACTAAGGAATAAGGAGGTTCCACTGGTGAAGGTGAAATAGGGAGATGATGTTGCAGACGCCACTTGGGAAGCAGAAGAGAAGATTCGTACTTCCTATCCTCATCTTTTTGATAGTAAGTTTTAGAATTCTTTTTTTTTCATCTTTAGTTTTGAATAGGTTCTTTCCTTTATTATCCTTTACGAGAGTAGAATTTAGGATTTAACCTATGGATGGTAGGATTTGATGTAAACATGTTAATAGAACATGTTATGAATGATGTATGCTAGTGATTGCAAGCGTTTGCTAGTGGATGCTAATGGACGCATATAGGTACACTAGGCACTATTATTCTTTAGGGATCGGCCTAACTAGGGGACACTAGTGCATATGCATATGGATGTGTGCACATTTTACTTTATTTTCATGGTTGTCATAAATGGATGTTTATCACATGATTGTTGCATTTGGATGATGATTGTAGCACGCATATAGAACTATCGGTTATCATTAGGAATTTTGCATTCATTTGAATACATGGCACGGGCATGATTGCATAAAAGGAGGTCAACTGAATCAGTGAGCCACCTAATCTTTTGCATTAGTTAGGGTCATTTACACTACACTAATTACATGAGTATCATAAACTTCATTAGAAAAACTTAAGGACAATGGATGAATGGTTGATGATTGAGTAGTTGGTTGTAGAACTTGGATGAAAACATTTAGTCATTCTTTTATCCTTAGAGATTTCTGGGACAAAATCCTTTAAGGAGGGGAGAATGTAACAACCCAAAATTTAATCCATAATAATTAATTCGTTAATTAATTAGATAATAAAATAACTTTTTGAAATCATCAGAATTAAGCCACGGAAGTTGCACCATTGTGTCCGTGGTAATTTTCTGGTCAATTTCCATATATAGAACGTCAAAATCTGAGCTAATATGACCAAGTTATAAAATAAACAAAATAAGCAAGAAACAAAGAATATATATATATATATATATATATATATAGGCAGGTCGACCGGCCGGTCGACCTGGGCACCAGGCGATCGACCGCCCGTTCGACCCGCCTCTACTATTTATGACCGAACGAACGTTCGTTCGTTCGAACATTGCAGAGCCTCAAACTGACGTGTTTTGCATTCTTTATTTTAATCCGGTCCTTTTATTTTTGCATCTGATGGCTTCTATTCAGCCTATGACGTGGTTGCATCCCATTCCATCTTCAAAATCCAACGGTCTGATATCCACTTTTACCCCTGTAAATAGACCCCTAGACCTAACACTTTTTCTAATTCTAGGTTTTCTCCAATTGGGTTCACCTTTCTAGGAAGGACCCTAAACGGAATAATTTTTCCAAAGGAGAAAATCTTTATAAATTAATTATTTTACAACTCCAAGTGGATCCGGGAAGACCAAAGGAAGAGCTTAGGACCGGAGGTGAGTGATTGTAATTATTTTTAAGTAATTTAAAATAATAGGGTTTCCAATAGTTGTAGTTTTACTACGATTTTTGGAATAGCCTTTTCAGTAGTTTATTTATAGTTTTTAGAATTATTTTCAATCTATTTTCTTTCAGCTATTCTTTTCAGTAATTTTAGTTTAATCCTGTTAATTATAGCTTTCCTGTTTATTTACAGTATTTTATTTTATTTACTGTCATTTATACGTTATTTACATCTTCTTTCTATGCTTTGGATTTTCTTCCATTTTCAGTTTTCTTTTATTCCCCCTTCTTCTTCGGGTATGGATTAGAATAGGATTAACGCGAATATGGATTAAATTGTTAGAAAACTGAAATAATGGAATATAAGATGTAAATTTCAAAGACTGTAATATAAATGGAATTGGACTGAAATTATGCCTAATTATGACGTTAATTAGACTGAATTAAAAAGATTGGCCTAGTTATAACTTAGAATTATAACTAAAAAGAGAAAAAGATGAAAGAGGCTTATTTTCACACTTAGACGTTGGATTAAGTAATATGCATAATTATAACGTAGGTTATAATAAGAAAAAGTACAAAATAAGGCTTATTTTAAGACTTAGGATAAATTAATAAGCACAGATAGTAGAGAAAAGTGTAAAGACTTATTTAAATAGTTTATCTAAGTTAATAAGCAAAGATTAAAGTAGGATCTGTACCAAATAGCATTCCCTATTAGACAAAACGGTGGTCCCACATTAGCCTGAAGTGAGATGATGTCACGCTTATGCTAAGAATGGTAGTAATTGGTCAAATAGAAGTCCAAATCATGGGGATTTGGATAAGGGGCGCAACTAGATATTGTTTGGATGACGGGCCAGTACCAACAGCATTTCCCATATTTTCTATGGGCACACGGTGATCTCACATTAGCCTGAAGTGAGATGAGGGGCACGCTTATACTGGAGTTCGAGGTAATAAGAAGACCCAATATGTGGAGCAAAAGGTAGCATGGGCATGGTGGCAGTTACGTGTGCGACTTCCATTCGGGTGCTCAGTAATCGCTATGAGTTCCAAGCACTTAGTATGGGTGCCTTCTGTAGACACCATTGCCTTCTGTGTAGGGAGCTATATATGTCGTCCGGATCCACAGTGGGGGCTCTGTGCATCTTTCGTAGATACCATTGGCTGCTGTGTAGGGAGTTATATAGCGTCTGGTCCGTAGTAAGATCTATGGAGTAACAGGCCGATCGAAAAGGGTAGAATTAGGGTTACATCCTAATTACAAGATTAGGAATTCAGCCTAATCAAAGCAGAAATCAAGGACAAGTGCAAGCAATCAAAGTTAACCTATCTTATAAATTGAGCAATATTTAATGGTACTTATTTCCAGTTTATTTCTTTCCTATTTCCTTTGTTATCCTTATTTATGCTAGAACTGTTGTAGAGTCTATTACTTTTATCTTGCTTAAGACTCTAGTAATTACTATCATTCACCAGACTTTAGTCTGACCCACTCCTCTATTTTCCCCCGTTCCCCCCCATAGGCAATCAAGGGAGAAGCCAGTAGATTATTGTTGCTTGGAGTTTTCTTGAAAGAGATTTCTACTATGTATTTCTTTTATTTTCAGCTTTTGTTCTTTCTATGTACTGGCTTATTATGAGGGACATTATGTACTCTGATTTTTGAGACTATGAGTTTTTGTTTCATGAGACATATTGGATTTTAGACATGTATGTGGTATTTGGCATTTGACTTATTTATGAAGCAATTATGAAGTTTTGTTTTAATTAAGTTATTATTTTAAGTTTCCGTTGTTTTTATATATTTTTGTCTTGTGAATCTTAGTCTCTGTTAGCTTTAGTTATACCTACAACGCACCACGCCTTTTAATGTGTCCTTTTGGGTAAATTAAGGGGTGTGGGGTGTTTCAGAAATTTAATTATCATAATTTCTATGCACATATCACTGCTTCATTTAAGTTGAAAATTGTTTGTGTAGCTAGAATTATTTGTTGAATGAATCAATTGGTGTTTTATTTAATAAATTAAAACTAATATTTGTATATGTTTAAATATAATGTTTTGTTTTGGAACTATGTTCTATACATTCAATTTAAAGTCTAATTTTTAGATCAAAATTTTTGTATGTTCAATTATCAATTGGGTTCTTATTTTGTTAAATTAGAATTAAAATTTATATATGTTTGAATACAATGTTATATTATAGATCTATATTGTAAACATTCAATTCAAAGTATAATCCTTTAGATCTAAAATTTTGTATGTTCATATTGTTTTGATCGGATTTTACTTTAACAAATTAAGCTAAAATTTGTTTATGAATATTATTGTGTTTTATTAAACATTTATGTTTTAAATCATATAAAACAAAATGTAATTTTAGATTTGGAAGTTTACATGTATGTATTTTGTGTTTGTATTGTTTTGGAAATTAAAAAAAAGGAAGATGTTTAGGCAATAAATCTTAATTTTAATTTGATTACTATAGTCTCTAATTTGCATTAATTAGAGATATTTTATTGAATATTACATACATACAATTAATGTTTTGACAATAAACCTACTTTTGAATTGATCGCTATAAATCTCTAATTTTTACTAAGTAGAAAGATTTGATTTAATCTTATATACACACGATTAATTTTATATGTATGTTTGCATATATAAAATTTATTACATGTATTTCATATTGTCAAAGTATGATTAGAATTCTTTCTAAAAGGAGAAAACAATTTAAATGACGCAATAATATATACAACATTTATTTTCGTCTGTTTATGTTCTTATATTATGATGCCTATAATTTGTTATTTATATGTTGCATTAATTAAGTTTACAAAATGGGAAATTGATTCAATCATCGTTGTTACCTTTTATTTATTTCCCATTTTTTCCTTTATGTGATTAGCTATCCATTTAATTTTGTTTATATTCTAAACCTTGCCATCAATTGGAACACCTATCATGTTGCACTTACAGAATTTACACTATAATATATTTGTTTATACTTACATTCATGCCATATACATGTTGCTAATTAATGGCATTTATATGATCAATCAATTTAATTAAAGAGAGAGAAATGAAAGGTTTCTCTCTCCATATAAATAAGGTCCCCCCTCATTAATTGAATAAGTTAAGAGGAAGGAAATGAAAAGTTCCCTTCTTTAAATAAATTTATGCCCCGTCATTAATTGAATAATTAAGAGATAGGAAATGAAAAGTTTCCTTCTCTAAATAAATTTACAAGTTAATTTTACACACAAATATGCACATAAGAGTATATTTGATATACTCTAATTTACATGCACATTAAATTAAATTTATTTATAAAATTAATTAAAATATTGATTTTATTTAAAAGAAATTTATAAAAGTTATAAGTATGTTTAAATTTCATAGGTCCATTAAAGATCCAAAATTGCTAAATTTTTTGAAATTCACCCATTTCTTCCGTTGCGGGCTGGCATAGTTCCTTTAGGATCAACATAGAAGAACTTACCTACTAGCACCTACCGCTGGACAGCCCCACCATGATGGGGTTCGACACATAAGAACTTGTATGCTCCCTCTATTGGAGTGGTCCCACCATAAGAGGGCTCAGCAAAAAAGACCTTTCCCGCTCCCTCTGTCAGAGCGGCCCAACCATGATGGGCTCAGTACACAAGAACTTGCCTGCTATCTCCATCTGAAAAGCTTAAGACAAAGGCCTTCGAGAGAGTGTGGGACCTCCAAGACGTTTGCACTCATGTCAAAGAGGTATATGAAAGCTCCATAAGAATGCAAGAGCTGAATAACGCCACTCAGTGCCAGAGGCACTAGTGCATGGACGATGCGACCACCTATGTTATGGCCTGATTCATATGTCTATAATGTATTTGGCAGTTCTTCTAAGAGTAGAATGGGGGCATCGACAAATAGATGACATGACTACTTATGTCGTGGTCCTGATTCCTTCACCCATTATGTTATTCATTCCCCCAAGAGCAAAATGAGGCACTGGTGCAAAAACAGACATGATTACCAGCACATTAGTTTCGATTGCATCTGTAGTACTGCCCGCTCCACCAAGTTGGAGCCGTCGGACCACAATGTGGTTAGACCATGAAGAATTTGGTAGCTTCCTCAGTAGGAGCGCCATACCACAATGGGGATTAACATCGAAGGACTTAGTCGCTCCCTTAGCCGGATTGACCCTACCATGATAGGGCTTAGTATAGAAGAATTTGCCTACTACCTCAACCGAAGTAGCCCCACCATGATGCGGTTCGACATAGAAGAACTTGCCCGCTTCATTCGCCAAAGTGGTCCCACCATGATGGGGATTGGCCAAGAAGAACCCCGCTTTATCAAGTTAGAGTGACCTTTCCATGATGAGGCTTTGCCAAATAGAACCGACATTGAACTTCCATTTTGTACAAGTTATGGTTTAAACACATTAGAATCAGGAGCAAACACTCTCCTTAGAGGAGGCTAGTCGACTGTGACTCTAGCTCGCCCTACAAGGGCGGTCTAAGCGTAGAGTCAACCACCCCACACATACCTAAGTCATCCTTACATGGTTCAAAAATTGAAGCAACCAACAAGATGACAACACAATGCAGTATATTTATTTACTTAATATAATTTACCATTAAATTAACGGGGTTCGGCAAACCATCCCATCTACTATATTCTTCCTTAATTAAAGGGCCACTTCGATAATTCAACAATTTTTGAGTTTTTTGTGCCTGTGTAGGGTATTGGACATAAAAGTAAAGTTGGAAAAAAACTCGTAAATTAAGAATAAGACAAGTCCACCTCTGCGCATAGAGGTAAACCTAAAAGGAAAATTATTACTCGTTTCTTCGCAAAATATGTATGGGATTTGATACACTATATGAGATGAATAATATACTAAGTGGTACCCCGGAATATCCAACATATGTAAAACAAATGTACATATAATAAATGAGCAAGAGCTCTAGAGTAATGTCATATTGTACGTAACCCTGCTATTCTTCTACATCCAACAAGTTAGCACTATGAATAATAGTGCTAATACAACCATTGAGAAATACATACAAAGGCATATGCTAACCTACATGCATATGACATTAAAGCAATGCTATAAGGTAACACATATCATACTTACAATTGAAACTCTGGGTAACGCCATATCATATCTAAAAAATGTAGCTCTAAGGAAACGTCACACAATACCTAGCTTGATGTTGAGGTAGCGCCGTATCGTATCCCAACCTTGACTATAAGATAATTTTATATCGTAACCATCAATGTTCTAAAACTGATATATATGAATCAATGACTTCCCATCAAACAACAATGCTGGAGAAAAACAAAGCATTTATCACCACTTCATGATAATTACTTATAGATGAACGACACCATATTTCTCCAACTATCACCCTCTGTGAAAGCCGTAGCTATAGGCTTCGGGTGTGAATAGCACTGAATCATACTCAACCTTGATCTGCACATCTTTGATATATTAATGACCGGAGACCACGGTTATACCTAACGCCAAAACCTTGTAGATGTCTTAACCACCTAGTCATCTCCCGCATTGGTCATCTGTATATATCACGACCTATGACTCATGCCTCGATTGTGCTTTAGATCGTCTTTCGATCACCATACATCGTAATACGTGCTAAAAGTCTCGGCCTTGAGCTATATTCTACGCTGAAGAACTCCAAAAAATCACTCCGTAGTTACATTCGACCCCACGAGCCTCGTCCAAGTTGTCAAAGTTCCACTCGAACATCAAAAACCAGAGAAACCCCAAAATCCCCAACATAGGCCATCGATCGAGTGATCAAAATGTTTAGTCGATCGACTTGTGGTAGCCAATTTTGACTATAGCTAAATAGTTTATTGATCGACTTCAACTAGTCAATTGACCTCTTCATTAGTCGAATGGTTGGATTGAACAGTGGACTGTTATAGGCTTATTTTGGCTATTTCTTTCTGACCAACAAAACCTTGCATACCCTCCTCAAACAATCGATCGATGACTCTTGATCAACTAACTGATCGCCTATAGGGGCCAGCCCAAAACCTTGATGGGATAATATCCCCTAAGGGAATTCATGTTACTCTTTCATTATGCTTTACTATCCTTGGCTTTCCTTACCCTGATGTTGTGCTTCATGGCATAGCGACCTTATGCTCACCTACTACATTTTTTGTTCGAGCTCATGCCACCCGACGGTCCACCTTGGGAAAAATATCACAAGGAGGAAAGTTGACGAATCATCCTTGAACTCAAACACTTTACAAATCATACAAATATAAAATGCTCAACTGACCATATGACACAATCGTAACCAACAACAATCCTTCTCAAGCAACACTAACACACAACATTATCATTCATTGATTTCAATCAAGTTAGCTCATTTATTCAATTAACAACTCAATTGGATTATTTCAATTTAGCATTCAACCAATCTCCTCAACGTACTTCAATCGAACAATCCAAACATAACATTCAACAAAGGGCAAAGCACTCATGGCTAAACCCTAACTCAACAAAGCAATTAGATAAGTGTTTAAGCATAAAGGAGATAAAATATGGTAAAGGGTCATTCCCACTCATCCAAGCTAGTAGAATTCTATAAATTTTCTTGAAACCTAATTCTCCAAATCCTTATTTCAAAAATTCCAAATTTGGCTCTTCAACTTTAGGGAAATTCGGCTTATGGTTATTGTAATGGACAAGCTAACTTAAATTTAGAGTATTTTCAGGTAATTTTAGATGAAGGTATGAAGAATCCATGAAGGGAGGAAGAGAGCTATGGTTTGAAGGAAGAGGAAGAAGAAGATGAAGGCAATGAGAAAACGTGAGGCCTAATTCCAGAAATTGAGAATATAGTTATCTCTCTCTAATTACAAGTTTGCCTCCTCCATCTCTAGCCGTCTCATTTCTTTTGTTCTTCGATTTCTTTAAGTCTTATATGTTTTTCAAATGCAAATGTCATTCCAAATACAAGAAACTAGTTTTAGGCCCCGATTCCATCATTTTCAAAAATTTGACTTTTACTTCCACAATTCCCTTAACCTGATTAAACTCATTTTAACTCATTAAAATGATTTAAATATATTCATAACACTTTTCTTAAAATCAGGATCATTACATTCTCCCTCCTTAAAAGGATTTCGTCCTCAAAATTCATAAAAAATAGAATTATGTAACTTTTAACTAGCATACAAAAATAAAAACCAAGAATAATCAAATAAGTTCTACCAATCCCCATTTTTGTGTGCTAGAAGAAAACAATTTGTATAAAATAGAGTTAATCATACTAGTAAATAGATCTAGGTGTGAAGTTCGAACTTCTTCTTTCGATTTTCGAGTGACATCCCTAAAGTTATCACTCCATTGAAGTTGTACGAGCTTAACCACTTTCTTCCTAAGCCACTTCATACTATGCCTAACAATATGGAAGGCCCCTTGGTCTAGTTGCATCTGGTTCATTACTTACATCTTCAAGTTGACTCGACTTTGTGATAGCACTAGAATTATGCACACACTTGCACAAATGGGATACATAAAATATTATGCACCCTGGCCATCTTTTTGGGGTGTAACTTGATATGCAAGCTTACCAGTCCTTTCAATAATAGTGAAATGTCCGACAAATCGCAGTGCTAATTTACTTGAAGTACTAAACCAAACCACGTTTCCTAGCGAAGAACCTTCACAAAGACAAAGTTTCCTACCATAAATTCCATATCGGTACATCTTTATTCAACATAATGCATTTATCGACCTTTAGACACCTTCATTCTCTTTTGGATTAAATCAATCTTCTCTTAAGTCCCTTTAATCATATATGACCCAAGTATCAATTGATCAGTCATCTCCTACCAACATGACGACTTGCACAGCCTCCTATATAAGGCTTCTAACGGTGCCATTCCAATAGTTGATTGAAAACTACTATTATATGGGAATTCCGCTAAGGGAAAGTAATCTTCCCAAAATCCCCTAACGTCTAATATGCAAGATCTCAATAAATCCTTGAGTACTCTATTTACCCTCCCTGTTTGCCCATCGGTTTGTATATGGTATGCGGTACTAAAATTCAGTTACGTGCTTAAAGGAAGTTGCAACCTTCGCCAAAACACACTAGTAAATAATAGACCTCCATCACTTACAATACAATTTAGAATCTCATACAATCTCACAATCTCTTTCACATACAATGTGGTTAGAGATATAATAGTCCTTATAGATTTAACATGCACAAAGTGAGACTTTTAGTCAAATAATCAAGAATGACCCAAACGCTCTCATTGCCTCCTTTACTTCTTGGCAATCCATCAATAAATCCCATGGAAATTTGCTCTCTTTTTTATTCCAAAACACCTAGTGGTAGTAGCAAGCCACTTGGCTTCTTTTGCTCTAACTTGACTCTTTGACAAGTCATGCATTTTGTAATAAATTCTAAGATGTCGCACTTCATACTCTTCTAATAAAACAAATGCTGCATATCGTTGTACATTTCATTGTTACTAGGATGAAAAGTCATCTAAGAACAACGACATTCACTAAGCACTTCATCTCTAAGACCAGCAATATCGGGAATGCACAACTTCCCATCTCTATGGAACCAACCATTTCGTTCAACACTAAATAGGACTATATCGCTGAATCTATTCTACTTTTGAGTTGCATAAAAACTTCCATCAACTTAGCATCACGCTTTTAGATAATTTCAAGCTGCTATTGAGTACCATTACTTCCATGTTCGCTACGCATCCGATGCCAAGTTCACATGTAGGTCGGAAATTAAACCCCGTAATAAATTCTAACCATTTTCATTATAGGAACATAGACCCCAATACGGCATTCCTCCTACTAAGCGCATTCACCACCATATTCCCATTCGAGAGTGTATAATATACCAAAATGGTAAGAGATAAGGAATTCCAACCATGATGAAGATTGTGATCCTTTTGCAAAAAGTGATACTTCAGTGATTTATAATCCGTGAGAAAATCAAACATTTCACACAACAAGGAACACCTCTAATTATTCAATGTGAACAAAATCACCACCAGCTCCAAATTATGAGTCAGATAATTTCTTTCATGCGGCTATATATGTCAAATTGCATAGGCTACAGCCTTTCGCTCTTGTATCAATACCACCTCAAGATCCATGCCACATGCATTCGTGTATACAATAAATAGTTTTGATCCCTCCGAAATGACAAGGACGGATACACTAGTTCATAATTCTTTCAACTTAGCAAAAGCCAGCTCACAACGGTCATCTCGGACAAATGGTTGATTCTCTTAGTCAAATGAGTAAGAGCAGTAAAATTTCAAGAAGTCTTCAATAAACTTCTGATATTACTCGACTGATCTAAGAAACTACATATTTCCGTGGTCATTTTTGGTACCTTTAAAATTTGAACCGCGACTAATTTACTTGATACAACTGAGATTCCATGTTGAACACAACTTGACCTAAGAATCGCACTTCATACCTCCAAAAGTGACGCTTTGAAAATTTAGCCTTAACCGGTGTTGCTTCAAAAACCAAATACCACTTTATGATGTTACTTATGCTCTCCTTCATCTCTAGAATATACCATGATGACATCCACGAACATGACTGTAAACTCTTTAAATTTCTCTCGAAAAACACGGCTCATCAAACAAATAAAATATGCCAGAGTGCTGCTCAACCAAAATGGCACGACCTTCCACTCAAAGGACCCATTAGACATCCTTAAAGTAGTCTTCGACACAATATCCTTCGCTACGCTCAATTGATGGAACCACATTACAAAGTCTAGTTGCAAGAAAATCTTTGCACCGCTAAGTTGATAAAACGAGTCATCTATGCATAACAATGGATACTTGTTCTTTTAGGTCAACTTATTTAATTCTCTATAATCGGCGCAAAACCTTAGCAAATCATCGACATTAGTAGCAAGTACAATCGGTGCCCCTACTTCAAAGTACTTCATTGAATAAAGCCCTTTTGTAACGACCTACAATTTTTGACCGTTCGAGTCGACAAAACATACACACATGCCGACTCAAACAATCCAAAATACAGATAGTTATTGGGGTAAATAAGAAATAGATAAGAAAGAATAGAAACAAACATAGAATCTCGTAGCGGAAGGAACAAGATATAATAATAAAATAACAGTTCATGAAGCTGTTAAATAAATACATTTGATTATTATTATACATCACAAATCAGAGTTACATACACATTAGAGATAATACAACAATGCAGTGGAAAAATAATACAATAGTAGAATACAAATGATATAATACCAAACTCCGTCTTCGTCCTCCAGAATAAGTCTTCAACCTAATCTGAAATGCTCAGGCTGACCCGAGCATAATGAAAAGACATAACACTCGAGTCAGGACTAAAATATCTCATGTAAGTTAAATTGGATAAGTAAATATGAGTGTGACGGCGTCAGAGATGTTTACGGGTTTTAGACACCTCCTATCCAGTGTTTAACGTGCTTTCATTAACTTAAGAGATGTTCAGGATTTCCATCTCCTAAGGATCCGTTAAACTATCTACTATATAATAGAATACGCTATATACAATAATGTCTATCATAAAGTAAAATATCAAACTAGCGTTAAGCCATGGCCCATTCCACCCTTAACACATTTTATAAATGTCATAGTCTATACAGCACCGTAAGCCCCACCGTAAACTAGTGATTATCAGAGGGTACCCCATAGGTATAACACAAAACCAATCGTAGTGGTCGCGAAAGGATAATCAGTATGACAAGGTACATGAGGCGATACCAACTAGAATACTAGTAGTTGCCTGATCCGGACTGATGTTGGGCATAGCAGCTACTACCCCAACACCGCGAAACAACACTCCCAAATCAAGGGGTGCACCCAAATCAAATCACAATAGTAATAGATATGGTATCGAAGAAGTGTGTCCGCTAGAGATGGCGATCCTTAATGGCCCAGCGCGGCTCCTGTTTTAGTCATGTCACGGGTCATCCAAAATCGTTCTCTTTCTTCAAATCAACACGTTCGCCAAAACCATCCACTTCATTCTGGATCAACACTCCGCGTATATTAGTTATTAAAGTGGTTTTCGGTATCGACAGAGAGTATGTCCATATCCGATCCCGGTCTCTTTAATAACTACGTTATATTTTTCACACCGGTGGGATCTTTACATTTCAAAACAGTTCATATATTTATATAAGAATATAAGATTCGCTTTAAAACCATTTCGTATTCAAATTAGAATATACTTCAAATTAAACATCCGTATTAAGTAGTTTACTTAATTTCTGGAACAATTCCAATTCAATAAAATTAGATTAATATTCGGATTTCAAGAATTCATTTAAGTATTACACCAAATCAATTTCAGTTCAAATCCTATTCAAATCAATTTTATCTTCAAATTTAATTCAATAGTTTCAATTTAGTTCAATTCACAAATTTCTTTAAATTTCAATTCAATTCCAAATTAATTAAATCTCAATTTCAAATTAATTTTCAATTCCAAACTCAAACTTGAAATATCATTTCATATAAATTTTCTTAGAAATATTCAAAGTTCGATTAAAAGTCCAATCTTTTAAAACAAATCGACTTTCGGAAATTTACGCCGTATTTCAATTTTTTTACTTAAAGAAAATCTAAACTTCGAATAATTAAATAATTTCATTTACCAAATCTAAATTCCAACATCTCGAGCTTCAATTCAAAATAATTCAATTTCCATAAATTGGATTTTATTCCTAAAATCAATTCATTTAAATAATTTCAAAACAACTTTTAAAATCATTAAATTTAACCAACCCGGTGTTCGTATATAATTTTCTAACCTATGCCAAGTGGATAATTATTTCAATTTAATTTCAAGGGTGGATATATACCATTACAATCCAAATAGATGTCATAGGTATATATCATTTCAACCTATTTCTTAATTTATTCAAAATAAATCAGTTTACAGTTTATGTGCAATAAACAATATACGGGATGATAGCATGATATATCAAAATAAATAAACAATAAACAACCAATATCGACCAATAGCATCCATCACAACCAATCAACCATAAAGCCAATAACATTCAAAAATTTCAAATTTTTACCATATCGGGTAATATACTGCCAATTAAATTTTAAATTTTTTATGGTCAATTTAAATTCTATCAATTAATTCATATACTAATTTAAATGACAATTAAACCTACCAAACAATAGCCAATAAATTTCATATCACTTCAGAATATAAATTTAACTAACAAAAAAATTATTTTAGTCAATTGTGAGCGTATAAACACTCACCTTTGATTTATTGACGATTTAAACCCAAATAAAGGCCCAAATTTGAACAGTCTCGGAATCCGTCCAAACCTGCGCCAAAACGTCTGGAATTCAGATACGATCCTAACACAAAAAACCGCGCGTGAATTGGAGTTCGTATGAGAAAGTTATGACGATTAGAGTGTATGAATTTCAAAAAAAAAAGAACACTTTACCTCCCTTGCCACGTCATCGTCACTAGCATCTCAGGAAAACGCAGCCCCTTGGCAGAACGTTCGAACCCATTAACCCATGTTTGACTGAAGTTTGACCGCGAACGCTCGTCGCCACAGTCATCTACAGCAACGCCGACCTACACCATCGCCACCTACTCGCCAAGCCACACCCAACGGTGCCCCCCACGGCCACCACTTCGCCGGAAAAACGCGGCCGCCATCCTCAACTGAAACCCTAATCGAAATTTTTCCGTAGATCTAACCGTTGATTTGCGAAACGGAGCATACCGATGAACTTCCCATCGTCCACTCTCCAAAACCCATAAATGGTCCGTCGATGTTCATCGACGCGCGATGAACGGTCGAAAATTGATTTAGAATTTCTGGACAAATGATGCATCGAATCGGAAAACGAATTTCAGTTTTGAGTTGCGTACATCGAAAGCTTCGATATATAATTTTTTTGAATTTTTTTGAGGAGTTTGAATCTTGGCTTTGATTTTGAATTGCAATTGATGTTAGGTATTTGTCTGCCATTGAGGAGGAGAGATAGTTGGAATATACGTACAAACAAATGAGAAATAGGAGTAGGCTAGGGTTTATAACCGGGTATTTATAGACAAATTTGAAATAGAATGGATCGGATAAGATAGATGTACGCGCTAACGACAAAGTGGCCCAAAAAGCCCATTCTGACTCCGGAACGAAATTGGGTCAACCCATATATCAAAATAGATGTTTAAAAATATTTTAAACGCAATGGAAAAGGTTTCAAGTCCAAATTCCATCGTATGAAGAAGTTATGCTAAAAACAATATTTTCCAAATTGATTTCAATTGATTTCAATTGCATTTATTTCAAGGCGTTCGAGTTCGTACGATCAAACGACAAGTCCGATGGATACGAAACTTGAAATCCTACAATAATTCATCGTTATGGATCCGATGAAACTTTTTTCGTCGAAATCCGAGTCGGTGGCCGAAATGGCTATTTTTCCATTAATTATATAATTTAATAACTAATTAATAAAATCCAATTTTAAATTTCAATCTTAAAATTGACAAATTTTATCAATTTTATATTTCCTAATCATTTACAAAAATTTAAACAAGTTTAGATGTAAATTAAATGTTGATAAATCTATCAATTGCAGTGTTAATTTCTCCACTTCATTATATTTAGAAATTATAAATTAAATTCTCAAAAAACCCATTTATTAAATTTAGATTAACAAATCATTATTCCATTCATTATTGTCAAATAGATGGATTTAACATTGGATTCAAAACTATCGCATTAATATTTTCCCATTTCACTTAATTTTCAACTAACGTAATAATAAATGTTTAATTCTACTTAATTGCAATAAACTCAATTACCTTAATTCTTTACATTCCAATAAATTAACAAATCTTGATTTACAATCTTTACATTAACCAATAGTCATATTTAAATGGAATTTACATTATCTCCAATTATTAATTTCCATCAGTTAAGATCTTAACATTTGTTCCATAAATTTATTTGCACTAAATTAGTTACTGCATTAATTCTTATTTATATAACATAAAGGTTCATTTAACTCTTATTGATTTCCAATATTTTGACCACTTTATTTTGCATTCCTTTTATTCAACCAACTGTCATTTTATAACAAAATTAACATTATTTCCGATTATTACTTTCATTTATATTAACAAAACGTTAAATTTAGATTTAATTACAATTTATTACCAAAGTTTATTTAACCTCCTTACATAAACAAGCCGCCTATATTAATTTGCATTTATAAGTTCGTTACTTATCAAACCAGATTTATAATTCCATATTCAATGCTAATTTTATTTCATTACATTAATATACACCTATTTACATTTTAATTTGAATGAATATTACGTTTTTTAAATGTGTACTTCTATCAATTGAACACATTAATTAAGGTTTTTAAATACTTTACATTCTATTAAATTTACAACATTAAATTTACATTCTATTAATCACTTTATCAATTAATTTAAGTTCAGGTTGTGAAATTCACCACTTAAATCCTTAGATTTTTATTTCTAACCATAATGATAATCAAAATTCATTTAAATTTAATAACATAAATAGTAGAAAAATACGGGTCGTTACATTCTCCCCCACTCAAAATCTTTCGTCCTCGAAAGGGCGTAGTAAGGAATTATGATATAATATATTTAATAATAAATTTCTACTCAACTTAGAAAACATAACTTAAATAAATAGTTTACTATAGATTTTGAAATCCAATTTTCACAAAATTTTCTAAGTCCTAAAATTTTGAAAATTTTCGGCCGAGTCTCCTTTGTACGACGGGGTCCAGAAAAATCACAATACATATATAATCACAAATATACATCTCATCTCAATGAGGAGGCATCCCAAACCACGGGAAACAATATATAATACCAAAATACGATATGTAATCCGAATACGTACCTTATATTAGTGTTTATTGGAAATTTAACTTACATTTTTTTATTAGCGCAGAAGCGAGCTCCACAAGCGAAGTGCAATCCTTTGCTAAATACTAAAATACTCAACAACCAAGTGAGAATCATGCATATGAAAATAGATCGATATGCTTAGCATATACAACATATATATAACGTATTTAACTTCAAAACTGAAAATTTTAAATTCAGGACAGCGAACAAATCCCAGTTTTTGGTCACCTAAACGGTAAAATTTAAAAATGGAATCTAAATAAAAGTTGTTTCATTCGTTTCAGGCTTTTCTAAATGTCCAAAATCATCAAATTCGGACCATCCGCTCAAAAGTTACGACTGTTTTACTAAATGGATACGCCTCAGCCTGGGCAATGAATTGCGTAGGTCAGCGACGTTCACTCACGTTTTCGACCCTCTAAATGACATAAAAACACAAAACATTTAAAAAAAATTTTACCTTAAGTTCTAAGCTTTCCAGAAAGGGCAAGATCGTCAAAATCCGATAAACCAGTAAAACGTTATGGTGAAAATACTAAGGGTATATGCTACTGATTTTGCTTCCTTTTTACACAATCCAGCGAGAAGATTCAAATTTTTAACTAAGTAAATGAAGAAATTTCTCAAGACACTCTAAACAAAAGTCGTGCTACAGTTTCTAAGCTTTCTGAAAAGTATAAGATCGTCGAATTTCGTCCAGCCATTTAAAAGTTATGGTTGTTTTCGTTTCAGCATATATTGGGACAATTTTGGATTTTTCAAAAAATTTGCTTTTATTATTTCAAAGTACAAACCATCAAACTTCAAATTTTCTAAAGAAACAATCATAAACACAAAGTCGTTTATTTCTTATATATCCATGAAATAAGTTTACATTCAATTTGTTTCCGATTTATTCAAGTTTGTTTCATTCATAATTTAAATTCAAGTCAATTTGCTTCAATTTAATTTGAATTCAGTTATATTTAATTTCACTTTGCTTCAAATTTGAATTTGAATTATTTAAAAATTTTATTCCGTTTATTCAATTCCATTTACACTAATGAATTCTATTTAATCAATTACCGTCCATCTAACAACCAATGCATATCAAACATTAACATCCATCCAAAATCTACACTAAATCAATTATACATTACCAAGTCAAAATTTTAATTTCATACACTTCCAAGTTTATTGACATTTAGTTTTATTCAAATTTAATTAGTTTCCATTTACTAATTTTATATTTAATTAATTTTAAATTTAATTCATTTTACAACTTAAATTTCCTTTATATTTACAACTATTAATAGATCTTCACATTTTATTATTCGCAATCACACTTGTATATTATTCATTTACTTATCCTTATTAGCATTTTAAACTTTTTAAGTATTTGGTAAATTATAGCTATGCAAATAGAATGTAGTTAAACAATATACAACTTCTTTTCATTCAATTTGAGTGTTATACCTATTAAATAAATTTCCAATTTATTATTTTCCAAATTAAGGGTTACTACTACAATTTTAATTTTTTTTTAACACTTAAATTCAATTTCACCTTTTTCAATTCATAAGTTTCTAACAATTCAAGATTTACTTTAGTTTAATAATTAAAATCATTCCTTATTAGAGAACTTAAGAATTTCAACTCCGGATTCGATTTAATCCTTTTTTTTAAATATATATATATATATATACTAATATCTTTATATCTCAAATCATACTTTTTAGAAGAATTTTAATCAGCATTGAAATATATATATATATATATATATATACTTATTTTCATTTCATACTTTAGAAAATTTCAATTCAATTTCTATTTAATCCAAAAGAGTACAGAAAACTTTTAAGTGGTCTCCCCTACTCAGACCCTTGAAAAATAAACGTCGATAATACGTGCGCTCATTACCGAAATTATTTCCCAATGACAAGAGGGGAATACACCACGTATTTCTTTTCAAATCATTTGCAAATCATTTCTATTCAAATTACTTTCACATAAGAATATATTATTTTCAAACCATTTACAAAAATTTCAAAGCACCGGAAATTTAATTCTCAAATCCAAAATTATATTCATTTAATTTCATTATCAACTATATTCACAGAGTTTCATTTTCTTTTTCATTCAATAGTCAATAGTTTACAAATATTGACTAATCAACCAATGGACGATGATAATCTAATATTATCATCTCCTAACAACCAATAAAGTTAATATATATATATATTCATAATTATATTTATATATAAAATATAATTCAAAACAATATTATGTCAGTTTGTTCTATTCGAGTGTTTAGAAATCCCTATCGATGCCTTGGCGTCCCAAGTACCGACCAGAATTCATAAATACTCAACGGAACAAATTAACACAATACAAAACCGTTTTATATCAAAATTACAAATACGCTCTCTCATATACACTCAAGCTCATTCTAGGGTATTACTACCCTATTTCTAATGAGTTAACCCCAAATAGGGCCAAGGTTTATCGCTAAACCAAAGCTCTGATACCAACTGTAACGACCTACAATTTTTGACCGTTCAAGTCGACAAAACATACACACATGCCGACTCAAACAATCCAAAATATAGATAATTATTGGGGTAAATAAGAAATAGATAAGAAAGAATAGAAACAAACACATAATCTCACAGTGGAAGGAACAAGATATAATAATAAAATAACAGTTCATGAAGCTGTTAAATAAATACATTTGATTATTATTATACATCACAAATCAGAGTTACATACACATTAGAGATAATACAACAATGCGGTGGAAAAATAATACAATAGTAGAATACAAATGATATAATACCAAACTCCATCTTCGTCCTCCAGAATAAGTCTTCAACCTAATCTGAAATGCTCAGGCTGACCCGAGCGTAATGAAAAGACATAACACTCGAGTCAGGACTAAAATATCCCATGTAAGTTAAATCGGATAAGTAAATATGAGTGTGACGACGTCGGAGATGTTTACGGGTTTTAGACACCTCCTATCCAGTGTTTAACGTGCGTGCATTAACTTAAGAGATGTTCGGGATTTCCATCTCCTAAGGATCCGTTAAACTATCTACTATATAATAGAATACGCTATATACAATAATGTCTATCATAAAGTAAAATATCAAACTAGCGTTAAGCCATGGCCCATTCCACCCTTAACACATTTTATAAATGTCATAGTCTATACAGCACCGTAAGCCCCACCGTAAACTAGTGGTTATCAGAAGGTACCCCATATGTATAACACAAAACCAATCGTAGTGGTCGCGAAAGGATAATCAGTATGACAATGTACATGAGGCGATACCAACTAGGATACTAGTAGTTGCCTGATCCGGACTAATGTTGGGCATAGCAACACTACCCCAACACCGCGAAACAACACTCCCAAATCAAGGGGTGCACCCAAATCGAATCACAATAGTAATAGATATGGTATCGAAGAAGTGTGTCCGCTAGAGATGGCGATCCTCAATGGCCCGGCGCGGCTCCTGTTTTAGTCATGTCAGGGGTCATCCAAAATCGTTCTCTTTCTTCAAATCAACACGTTCACCAAAACCATCCACTTCATTTTGGATCAACACTCCGCGTATATTAGTTATTAAAGTGGTTTTCGGTATCGACAGAGAGTATGTCCATATTCGATCCCGGTCTCTTTAATAACTACGTTATATTTTCCACATCGGTGGGATCTTTACATTTCAAAACAGTTCATATATTTATATAAGAATATAAGATTCGCTTTAAAACCATTTCGTATTCAAATTAGAATATACTTCAAATTAAACATCCGTATTAAGTAGTTTACTTAATTTCTGGAACAATTCCAATTCAATAAACTTAGATTAATATTCGGATTTCAAAAATTCATTGAAGTATTTCATTCCAAATCAATTTCAGTTCAAATCCTATTCAAATCAATTTTATCTTCAAATTTAATTCAATAGTTTCAATTTAGTTCAATTCACCAATTTCTTTGAATTTCAATTCAATTCCAAATTAATTAAATCTCAATTTCAAATTAATTTTCAATTCCAAACTCAAACTTGAAATATCATTTCATATAAATTTTCTTAGAAATATTCAGAGTTCGATTAAAAGTCCAATCTTTTAAAACAAATCGACTTTCGGAAATTTACGCCGTATTTCAATTTTTTTACTTAAAAAAAATCTAAACTTCGAATAATTAAATAATTTCATTTACCAAGTTTAAATTCCAACATCTCAAGCTTCAAATCAAAATAATTCAATTTCCATAAATTAGATTTTATTCTTAAAATCAATTCATTTAAATAATTTCAAAACAACTTTTAAAATCATTAAATTTAACCAACCCGGTGTTCGTATATAATTTTCTAACCTATGCCAAGTGGATAATTATTTCAATTTAATTTCAAGGGTGGATATATACCATTACAATCCAAATAGATGTCATAGGTATATATCATTTCAACCTATTTTTTAATTTATTCAAAATAATTCAGTTTACAGTTTATGTGCAATAAACAATATACGGGATGATAGCATGATATATCAAAATAAATAAACAATAAACAACCAATATCGACCAATAGCATCCATCACAACCAATCAACCATAAAGCCAATAACATTCACAAATTTCAAATTTTTAACATATCGGGTAATATACTGCCAATTAAATTTTAAATTTTTTATGGTCAATTTAAATTCTATCAATTAATTCATATACTAATTTAAATGACAATTAAACCTACCAAAAAATAGCCAATAAATTTCATATCACTTCAGAATATAAATTTAACTAACTAAAAAATTATTTTAGTCAATTGTGAGCGTATAAACACTCACCTTTGATTTATCGACGATTTAAACCCAAATAAAGGCCCAAATTTGAACAGTCTCAGAATCAGTCCAAACCTACGCCAAAACGTCCGGAATTCAGATACGATCCTAACACAAAAAACCGCGCGTGAATTGGATTTCGTATGAGAAAGTTATGACGATTAGAGTGTATGAATTTCAAAAAAATAATAAAAAAAAAGAAGAACACTTTACCTCCCCTGCCACGTCATCGTCACTAGCATCTCAGGAAAACGCAGCCCCTTGGCAGAACGTTCGAACCCATTAACCCATGTTTGACTGAAGTTTGACCGCGAACGCTCGTCGCCACAACCATCTACAGCAACGCCGACCTACACTATCGCCACCTACTCGCCAAGCCACACCCAACGGTGCCCCCCACGGCCACCACTTCGCCGGAAAAATGTGGCAGCCACCCTCAACTGAAACCCTAATCGAAATTTTTCCGTAGATCTAACCGTTGATTTGCGAAACGGAGCATACTGATGAACTTCCCATCGTCCACTCTCCAAAACCCAGAAATGGTTCGTCGATCCGTCGATGTTCATCGACGCGCGATGAACGGTCGAAAATTGATTTAGAATTTCTGAACAAACGATGCATCGAATCGGAAAACGAATTTCAGTTTTGAGATGCGTACATCGAAAGCTTCGATATATCATTTTTTTGAATTTTTTTGAGGAGTTTGAATCTTGGCTTTGATTTTGAATTGCAATTGATGTTAGGTATTTGTCTGCCATTGAGGTGGAGAGATAGTTGGAATATACGTACAAACAAATGAGAAATAGGAGTAGGCTAGGGTTTATAACCGGGTATTTATAGATAAATTTGTAATAGAATGGATCGGATAAGATAGATGTACGCGCTAACGACAAAGTGGCCCAAAAAGCCCGTTCTGACTCCGGAACGAAATTAGGTCAACCCATATATCAAAATAGATGTTTAAAAATATTTTAAACGCAATGGAAAAGGTTTCAAGTCCAAATTCCATCGTATGAAGAAGTTATGCTAAAAAAAATATTTTCCAAATTGATTTCAATTGATTTCAATTGCATTTATTTCAAAGCGTTCGAGTTCGTACGATCAAACGACAAATCCGATCGATACAAAACTTGAAATCCTACAATAATTCACCGTTATGGATCCGATGAAACTTGTTTCGTCGAAATCCGAGTCAGTAGCAGAAATGGCTATTTTTCCATTAATTATATAATTTAATAATTAATTAATAAAATCCAATTTTAAATTTCAATCTTAAAATTGACAAATTTTATCAATTTTATATTTCCTAATCATTTACAAAAATTTAAACAAGTTTAGATGTAAATTAAATGTTGATAAATCTATCAATTGCAGTGTTAATTTCTCCACTTCATTATATTTAGAAATTATAAATTAAATTCTCAAAAAACCCATTTATTAAATTTAGATTAACAAATCATTATTCCATTCATTATTGTCAAATAGATGGATTTAACATTGGATTCAAAACTATCGCATTAATATTTTCCCATTTCACTTAATTTTCAACTAACGTAATAATAAATGTTTAATTCTACTTAATTGCAATAAACTCAATTACCTTAATTTTTTACATTCCAATAAATTAACAAATCTTGATTTACAATCTTTACATTAACCAATAGTCATATTTAAATGGAATTTACATTATCTCCAATTATTAATTTCCATCAGTTAAGATCTTAACATTTGTTCCATAAATTTATTTGCACTAAATTAGTTACTGCATTAATTCTTATTTATATAACATAAAGGTTCATTTAAGTCTTATTGATTTCCAATATTTTGACCACTTTATTTTGCATTCCTTTTATTCAACCAACTGTCATTTTATAACAAAATTAACATTATTTCCGATTATTACTTTCATTTATATTAACAAAACGTTAAATTTAGATTTAATTACAATTTATTACCAAAGTTTATTTAACCTCCTTACATAAACAAGCCACCTATATTAATTTTCATTTATAAGTTCGTTACTTATCAAACCAGATTTATAATTCCATATTCAACGCTAATTTTATTTCATTACATTAATATACACCTATTCACATTTTAATTTGAATGAATATTACGTTTTTTAAATGTGTACTTCTATCAATTGAACACATTTATTAAGGTTTTTAAATACTTTACATTCTATTAAATTTACAACATTAAATTTACATTCTATTAATCACTTTATCAATTAATTTAAGTTCAGGTTGTGAAATTCACCACTTAAATCCTTAGATTTTTATTTCTAACCATAATGATAATCAAAATTCATTTAAATTCAATAACATAAATAGTAGAAAAATACGGGTCGTTACACCTTTCTTAGCAACTCCTTGGTTTCTACTTCCAATTCATTTTGATATTTTAGTGCCTTCCTCCTTATTGGCATAACCATGGCCTTAACATCCGTCTCAAAATAAACTCAATCTCTCTATGGGTTGGTAACCCATAACCTCCTTGAACACATTGGAAAAATCTCGGACAATAGGAACCGATGATAAATCTTCATAAGAAATTGTCTAATATATACAAATAGCTACTCGTAATGGAGCTCTCTGGCTTACAATGCATGTCAAGCCCTTATACTTTACTACTTCCCCTTCGAACCCATCCCCATTCATAATCAATCACTATCTTATGCTCTCTCAACCAATCCATACCCAAGATAAGACTATACCCCGAAAATCAAAGAACAAATGCATCACAAGAAAACTTAAATCCATTTTTCTCGAATGGAACATTTCCGCAAACCATATTCAAACAAGTCAATCTCCCAAAGGGATTTGACACAAAAAAGTTTTAAAACAAATTTTGAAACCAAATGTATGCTATCAACCAATTGACTAGGAAACATTGCGAAGCCCTTGAATAGGTGTATTATAAATAGAAAT
Organism: Allium fistulosum; assembly: GCA_030737815.1. NCBI lineage: Eukaryota > Viridiplantae > Streptophyta > Magnoliopsida > Asparagales > Amaryllidaceae > Allium > Allium fistulosum. The sequence goes on from CM060903.1 coordinate 78,460,609, forward strand.
CAAACCTTCTAGGGCATCGATCTTCCCTTTCTCTTGAGCCGTTAGTCAACTAGAGCTTAGAGCCACCCTTTGTCATATCTCCCTTATAAAGTGATGGACAATTCCTTTTATAATGCCTAACTTGATCTAAATTATAACACTTGCGCTTCTACAGATGATCATATCCCCCTTGGTTGCCTTTTATTGCTCATGCTTACCACTTTGTCCCTAGCGCTTTAATTCGAATTTTGGTTTCATTTCAACTTGCCCTGCCACCTTAACAACTCCTTCAAACCCTCATAGAGATGAGACATCCTTACAAGATTTTCTAAAGTCGCTCCCATAGCAGTTTTCCAAAGAACATTGCTTTTAAGAATCGGGTTTAAACCGTTGCATACTCGGTAGTCCTCTTTAATGGAGTGTTAATAAGATCCATCCCAAATATAGCTAGAATAATAAACATGCTGACAAAAATATGCATAGAAAGACCGCATTGGTGAAAAAATTGATGAACTCTTAAAGTTCAGTTCTTCTCTTTGCTATTGAAATGAATATAGACTCAAATTCAATGCTAGAAATCATCCCACACGATTTCTACTTCTTCAACCTCAATAACTACTACTTTCGGCCAACTAAGAGCTTCCCCTTAGAGATGCCATGAAGCAAGCCTATGCCTTATTGTGCCTTCAAATTCCACGCTGTTGAATATATAGTCACAAGACCTGATCCAAACTTGAGTCTCGGCAAAAGTCTCTATACCATGTACATCTTCAACTCAAGGTTATAAACCCTTGCCAATCCTCAAGAAGTCCATTGTCGGTGGCGTGGGCAAAATCATGGCCGTACCCCCCCATACCCCCCACCAAATTGGATCCACTTGTCAGTGCTCTGGCATGTCATCACATAGTTGGTTAGTTAAAAAAGTATACATTAGCAACTTCCTTGAGAGCATCAAAATACATGGGATACATGGTGGGTACTTAAGTTTTTATAACGTTGAATATACAAATACGCTCTCTAAACGATGCCTAAGTTTCTTATTAGGTAACCTAAGCTCTAACACCAAATGCAAAGACCCACAATTCATAATACCCAAAAATGCATGCATAACGGCACCATGGTCCCCATGTCCCAAAAATGATGACTCTTAAGGGTAGTAAAGAGAAAATAGAACATATCTATGACATGTTCGTACAGAACACACAGCAGACAGATAAATTATAGTAATAACATATGCTTGTGCAAGATTATTAGTATCATAACCATATAAAGACAATAGTATCCATCATCATAATACATAAAATATGGAGTTCAAATGATACTACATCCCAAATAATATGTCTCATATACAAGATAAAGTCTGCCATGTCCATATACAAAATACTAGATAGATCATTGCCGTAAAATATATAGTTAAGGCTCTATAACTTGCTCTAGTTAGCAATATCTCCCTAAGTTTTTAGTTCGTACCTACTCAAGGAATAGATTAAAAGGAAAACATATAGAGGGTGAGACACAAAGTTCGATGAAAAGGGAACATCATTACAAAACATGATATATGATACACTATCATGACATGAATAATATGCTAAGTGGTACCAAGTAATGTCCAACATATGTAAACCAAATGTACATATAACAAATGAGTAAGAGCACAAGAGTAATGTCATATCATACCTAGCCCTATACTTCTCCTTTATCCAATAAGTTAGCACAATGAAACATAGTGCTAATACAACCATCGAGAACAACATAAAAAGGCATATGCTAACCCATGCATATGACAACGAGCCAAAGTTCTAAGGTAATGTCGTATAATAACTAAAACCAAACTCTAGGTAATGCGTATCATACCCAAAAATTATAACACTAAAGAAATCCATATGGAACTTTACCGTAATGTTAAGGTAACATTGTATCGTACCCTACCTTAACTCTAGGGTAACATCATATCATATTTGTTAATGTATTTAAAACTAATACAAATGAGTCAACGCTTTCCATAGAACTATTGTACATTGGAGAAAAACAAAGTGGTTATCCCCACTTCATGGTGATTACCCATATAAATGAGTGTCCCAATCTCCCTTTGACTGTCACTCTTGGTAAAATTCATGAGCCATCTCCTATAATCCTAATGGAAGATAATAATGCCTAAACCATAACTATAAGCTTTAGGTGTGAGTAATGCCGTATTGTACTCAACCTTGATCCATGAGTCTTTGATATCCCTATGACGGGATACCGAATTCGTACCTAACACTGAAACCACATACTAGTCGCTCTAATAACAACTATTTAGTTATTTTCCGCTTAAGTCATCCGAGTATCCTAACATATAACACACGCCTTAATCACATTTTCGATTGTCTTCCAATCACCATACATCATGGTACATGCCAAAGTCCTAACCCGAGCCACATGTGCTCCTATGTCGAAGAAACATCGCTCTATAGTATATGGATCCCACGAGACTCATCCAGGTCATCAAAGTCCTGCTCAGACCTCAAAGCCAGAGAAACCCTAAAATCCCCAACACAAGCTAATCGTCGTCTAATCTAAAATGGTTAGTCGACCGACTTGTTGTAGCGAATTCTAGCTATAGTCAAATATGCGACCTGTCAACTTCAACCAGTCAATCAACCTCTTCATCAGTCGACTGGTTAGATTTGACTAGTCGATTGTTGTAGGCCTATTTATTTCCAACCAACAAAACCTTGCACGCCCCCCTCAAAAGTCCACTGATGACTCTTATCAGTTGACTGATCGCTTGTAGGGGACCAGCCTGAAACATGATGGGGTGAAATCCCCTGAGGGAATCATCCTACCCCTCTGCTATGCTCGACCATGGCCTCGGATTTCCTTTCCTCGATGTCGTGCTTTGTGGCATGGTGAACTTGTGCCCACCTACTAAATTTCATGTTCAAGCTCATGCCACCAACGATCTACTATATGACGAATACCACTAAAAGGCAATTCGATGAATTGTCCCAGAACTCATAAACACTTTACAAATCATACAAATATGACGTACTACTAACCATATGACACAACCATAAATGAATAACAGCCATTCTCATGCAAAGCTAGCACACAACGTTATAATTCATTAATTTCATTAAAGCTAGCTTATTTATTAAATAACGACTCAAGTGCATTATTTGAATTTTGCATTCAGTCAATCTTCTCAGCATACTTCAATTAAACAATTCAATTCATTATTCACCAAGGATCAAAGACTCATGGCTAAGCCCTAACCCAACAAAGCAATTAAATAAGTATACAAATGTAAAGGAGATCATATATGATAATGAATCATTCCCACTCACCAAAGCCAGTAGAAATCCTCAAATTTTCTTAAAGCCTACCTATCTAAATCTCTATTTCATAAATTCTGAAACTGGCTTTTCAATTCTAGGAAAATCCAACTTACGGATATTATAGAGGACAATCTAACCTGAATTTAGAATATTTTTGGGTAATTTTCGATGAAGGGATAAAGAAGCTATGAAGGGAGGAAGAGAGGTAGGGTCTGAGGGGAAAAGGAAGAAGATAATGAAGGCAAATGAGAAAAATGATGACTTATTTTAGAAATTGAAAATATATAGACATCACTCTCTAATTACATGTTTGCACCTCTTTATCTCAACCTGCCTCATTTCTTCCGTTATTTGATTCCTTAAATTCTTGTATGTTTTCAAATGTAAAGACATTCGAAACATAATGAAACCAGTTTCGAGGCTAAATCCATCATCTTCCAAAAATCAACTTTTACTCCTAAAATTACTCTTAGCTCGGTTAAACCCGTTTTAACTCATTGAAATGATTCAAATATATTCATAAAAATTATCTTAAAAACCGAGTCATTTCACTATCCGTCATGCTATGCCATTGGCATGCTCTGTCTATCATACTCCATTCGTCAACTTGCTCTGTCTATCATGCTCTGTCCATTATGCTCTATCCGCCAGACTCTATTTGTCGACATTCTCTATCTGTTGTGCTCTATTCATTATGCTATCTCCATTAACCATGTCGTACCTCTCCTAGAAGCGATGAAGCTTTAACATTCCTATGAGAAAAGTGTTATAGCTACACCACTAATTTGACAGAAGCATCATTGTGTGATAACTACTCCCTCTGCCATAACCCTTTAACAAAAGCATGTAGTTATACGATCCACCACCTCACACCTTGATCTCTCCATCCATATGGAATCCGAGCTAGTTGCATTTGGATCATGGGTCATGATCAATGGCTCTAAAGAAGCTTAATATCTAAGGCATCCATCCAAGCCCTTCAAAGCATGATCTCCTTAATTATAAATAGGAGAACCTATACACTTATACAAAGATAGAATTCTTTTCATCATGGAACTAGATTCTCATTCCTTTTATTCCCTTGTAAAAGCCATTAATCTTCCTTTCTGTAACAAAAAACTCTCAAAGTAATAAGATAAGAAGTCATAGTGGACATAGATCTCTTCTAGGTTGAACCACTCTGGATTGTGTACTATTTACTCACACTATATTTTACTTATATTTACTCCTTATTGTACAATTCCAATAATGTTTTTAGTGAGTAACCTTCACCATAAACCCTTATTAACCACTACTTCAAGGTTGACTAAAAATCTAGTCAACATTTTGATGCTAAAAAGAGGGACCCTCACCCTAAGGCTCTCTTGTTTTATCACTTTTTTTTCTGCTAACAGGCAAAAAAGTGTTCTTATAACCTAACATGAGGTGACAAGCATCACCAACAATAGCCACCCAGAGAGGTACAAGGGTACCCATGTCCCTCTACCCGTGATGGGGAAAGCTCAACCATTCCAATTCCTTGAAGAACTTTCCCATTCCCTCCATTGGAGCGGCCCTTCCATGATGGGGCTTGGAAAAGAAGAACTTGGTTGGTCGCTCCAATGGAGCGACCCCACCACGATGGTGCTCGACAAAGAAGAACATGTCGCTTCCTCCGTTAGAGCAGCTCCACCAAGATGGGTTCGACACAGAAGAACTGGCCTGCTCCTTGAACCAAAGAGGTCCTACCACGATAGGGCTTGGCATTGAAGCACTTGCCCTCTTCCGCTTTAGTAGCCCCACCATAATGAGGGTCAACACATAAGAACATTCCTGCTCACACCTTCGGAGTGGCCCTACCATAATGGGACTCGGTGTAGATGAACTTGCCTGATTCTTCTACCATAGCAGCTCCAACACAATGGGACTTGACACAATAGAACTTGCCCTCTCCCTCCGCTGAAGCAACCCAACCACAATAGTAACACCTGCAAAATTTCAACCAAAAATTTAATAGAATAATTAAATTTAAATATAAAAAGTGTAAAAATATAATTTTTATAAACGTCACTGGCTATGAAACTTGTACCATTGCGTTTGTAGTGATTTCTGGACAATTTTCATATATAATATTTTGAAATCCAAGCTAATATGAAAAAGTTATTAATGTTTGAAAATTTGAAATTGAAAATAATTAAATAATTAAATCATGAAAGAAATATTTTAATAAGGAAAGCTTCACCGGTCGAAACTATTGGTTGGACTGGTCGATCGCTCCACACCGAGCAATCGATTAGTCATCGCTTTTAAGCGAAGGTTTGGGTAGGCCGAACGGCCTGGATTTAATTTAAAAAATTCAATGGTCAATAATGGTTCATGCTAATATAAATAGGACACAAACCATATACCCTAATTCATTCATCAACAAGCAGTACGTCCAAATTCTGCTTAATCTCTATCTCCTCTAAAACAACATTTTCATATAAAAATTAAAAATAAATTGAAGATGAAATCAAGCAAGGGGGAGGGATTAACAACTACAAGGAAGTCAATTCAACACAAATCAAAGGGGGTAGCTTTTTAAAGGTGAGTTGGTTCATAATTGGTATGAGAATTTACATATAACTGATTTTGTTATAACCTAGTTGAACCGAAGTTGTTTAATTTAATGTTTATCTAATAATTGTACTGAATTGGGAATTTGGTAGTAATTTAACATACGAATTTGATCCTTTTCTTTCTACTCTAATTTTGGTGAAAGTAAATCTGTTGGATAAGAATTGACTTCGGTTGATTACACATTTTTTGTTAACTTAAACATGAATAGATATAACCCTGTTAATCCTAAACCTAAGTTAAGTTGATTCACTAAAATCGAATATGAAATTGTGGCGATTATAAATTATACATTTACAAAATTAGGCATTTGCTGGGATGAACAATTTGCAATTAAACTTTTACTGTAATCGATAATGGAGAACAATGTTGATTAACAAGCAAGTAGAGATCGTAATTAAAAATTTATAGTAAACAGGCTCGACCGGTCGGCAGACTCACTGGACTGGTTGACAGTAAGTGGTCGACCGCTTCAGTAACTAGCAGTCGATTAGTTAACGAATTCTGGGCTTAGTCTGAACCTCGACCTAAGGCCCAAGTTATTAATTTATTGTATATATTACATATATATTGATGTTAGTATAAGTAGGAAAATTAGCTCCCTAGGTTTGCGATTATTGGATGTTATGGAACTGGATAGATGTGTACGTGAGCAACAAGGACTGGGCATTATTTATTTAATGAGGTTAATTTTTGACTGGGGCAATTTTATCGCAAATTACACTCGTAGGAGGTTCTACGGTGTATGTGCACACTGATGACAATGCCTGAAGAAGTGTGTGGCCCGGTACTAATGGGAGTTCCTTGGTATGCACGGGGAAGCGAACGTGCTGTATTGTTGTTAGATCTCGGCGCCGTGTGATAAGAGGCATTACGTTACTATTGAGAGGTAAATACGGATGCAGTGACCTTGAAGCATCTTTGGCGTGAGCCGACATTGCGGGCTTCCCCTCAATGCATAAATAAGGTACATGTAATCATCATTTGGGAATGTAGTCCCAAGATTAATATTATAGGTGATCCTATAATGAAGCAGTTCTAGTAGCTATCAGCCAATCCATAGTTCATTTTGAGGTTCGGTTAATTGTTCGACCCTAGTGTAAGCCTTCACAAGATGTTAAGTGTATGCGTGTTTAAACTACACCCTTTAGACAAATGATATTGGTGATCCATAGACATAACTAGGGTATCCTAGTTCACATAAGTTATAAATGAAATCAATTGCATATAATCGCTATATATTAATAGTGTAACTCATTTACTAGACTTTTGTCTGACCCACTCCTTTCCTTTCTTTTTCCCCACCACAAGTGGACAGGACGGCAGGTGATAGGCCCAGTGACTAGTAACATGGGGAGGCGAGCTTGACATTGGAGTTTCTTATTATTTTCCATTACTCTCCATGTAACTATTGTCTTTAATATTTATCATACTTTATGTGTATTTTTATAAACTGTAGATTTTGACTACGTATATTTTTGAGACCATGTTTTTCTAGGATAAATTCTGAAATAGCTATTTTCTATATTTATATGTTTCTGCCTTCCGTTGTGAGATCTGAAAGTTTATAATGTCTTGGATTTATCCTTATATTTCTAGTCTTTATAATGTTTAATAACCCGATAGCTCATACTTTTTGGCACTAACACGAGTTTGAAAGTCATCATAGGCTTTGGATCGGTGTGTTAGGAGGTGCGGATTGTCAAACTGGTATAAGCATAGGTTTAAACTTCCTTAGGGGTTAGGTACATATTGAGAGAACGTACTTGAATATTTGAAAAAAAGGGTTTTCCAAAAGGTTTTCAAAATGGGTTTCTAAAAGTGTGTGTATATATAGAACAATTTTTTTTTCAAAGTTTATATATATATATATATATATAAGTATAATACAAAAAAAGCAAATGCTATGACTTGACATCACAGATAGAGAGGATGAGCGGTCCTACTGGTTGTGGCTTAGGTGATGCAGTTGAGATTCTGGGGCTGAAAGTTCCGACTTAGTTCCGTCGGTATCTCCAAGCGAGAGGACAAGCTGAGTTTAACCCTAATAAGGAATCCATAGAGTGGGTGCTAGGTGTAGTTCTTGCCCAACCACTTGCCGTCGTTTCGCCAAGCTATTGCAAGCCTAGGAGGGAAGTCATATGTGGGAACCGAGTCATATGTGGACTCGAAGGCATGGATCCATACTTGTGAGAGGAGAGGATTTTTGGATTGATGGGTCCTAGAGATGGCGTGAGGAGATAACTTGCTACTTGGCATTTATAGGGAAAGGCTTTGAATTGGTGGGATGAAGTAGTGGTAGACACCGACGAGGAGAGATTACCTAGGGAGAGTTAAGAAGGCATTTTGAGGCAAAGTTTCTTTCCATGGAAGAGTAGTGAGTATAGTTGAAGAAGTTCATACATTTACAATAAGGAGAGATATCGGTGAAGGAATATGTAGATCAGTTCAATTGGTTGGCTAGGTTTTGTTTAGGGCTAATAGATACCCCTTATTTGACGACCACCCTACACCACTGGCATCCAATAATCATACATAGTGTGTTGCTGATGTACCCGGCCGGTGTAGGATGATTATCAAGGGTTGAAAATGAAATAAAACATCACAAAACCTATCATATATCTCACAGCGCATGGAATAAAATAAAATATACATCATAGATATAAAACAGAAGAGACAGGAATAACTAAGTGATCCAAATATCAGAGTACAGATCCACAGAGTTATACAATAAGCAATAGAGTTTATACAAAATGGAAATAAACTTGAATAGCTTTCTTATAATAATAGTGATAAGCAAGAACTGTCAAGGCTCCACAGTGTTGCAAAGCGGAATAAGCATAGTAATCCATATATGATACGAGATAGCTCCATCCAGCTTGTCTTATATACAGCTACTACGTACACCTAGACATACTATCTAATCTACACATTTAAGAGTACCTGAGATAATAAGAAGTAAAGCATAAAACCTCGAGTCAGACAATAGTTTGGTGTGAGAGGTAAATGAATCTCAAAATAATATACAAGTCTATATAGTAAGGAACAAGGGTATATGAACCATACCTAACCTGTCCCTACAACCAAAATGTTAGCACATAACGAACATAATATGTTACTCTATGAATATAGTAAAGGTATACTATAAACCATATATGATGACGAGTGTACAGGTATCCCTATCCCCAATACCTATCTCCACTGGTATCCCTAGAGCGATAGACTATGGAAGGAAACAACCAAAGCAACCATAGCATCCATCAAGCAATCCTCACTATCACTCAACATGCTCTAGATACATGATTACTCGTATAACCTTTCCCATGCTAGGGACTAATGGAAATCTCAATTTTCTGTGTATTCATCTTTAGCCCAAAGCTAATACTAGACCCTTTCCCACGGTCCTAGAGTATACGGATCTTTCTAATGATCCGAGGTAGCCTTTCCAACGACCTATGAGTGCACTCATAATATCCTTGCTTTTGAGTACATCAGAAAACACTCTAAGTATCAACGATCCTTTAACATGCGTATCTGAGTCATTTTCTTGCTCCATCTAGTTTCCATTATTCTCGAGGAACCATTCCACATTCGTTCATTCCATGATAGAACCATTCTCACGTTATATCCATGGGTCATCCTTCTTAGAACCCACCCTATATGATAAACAGTCTCACGACTCCTTTTCACATCAAGCCGCCATCACTGGAACCTAACTCCATTCATCATCAAGTTGCCATCACCAAAGTCCCAAAGCTATCATCATACTACTACATCGCCATCAAACCTATGCGAACAAACAAACACTTTCAGCATGACCTGTAGAACCCGTGCTTCCCCTCCTATAAGTTCCATCCGGACAACCTCAAAATGGACCTCTCAATACCGATCCAATCCTCTCTTTCCGATAGGTAGACATAGCCAATTTTTGGCTAAGATCTTTTCCTTCTTCTATTACTCCATCTTCCAAGAGCTTGGATCCCGACCGCTCCACTTAAAAGCTCTTGGCATCAACTCCAAAGCTCTCGGTATCAAGTCCAATACTTAGCCAAATTCTTGCACTTGTCTTTTGCTCATCATCCTAAGCCCTGACATGAAGTTCCAACGTTCCACCGAGCAATTTCCACAACAATAAAAGCTCTCGGCACCGAGCCAAAGCTCTTGGTACTAAGTCCTATCCTTGACTCCAAACTTGGTGCGAATTGAATCCTGAGCTCCTCCCATCCCACCAAATGCAAGTGATTTTCCCAAGATCCTCCCAATTCTAGGATACATGCCTTCAAGAAATCCACTATTACTAGGTTCATCCTTTCCATTTGACCATTTATATATGGGTGGTAAGCCATACCCAAGTTCAGCTCTGTATCCAATGCACTTGCAAACTTCTCCAAAACTCACCGGTAAACAGTGGGCCTCTCTTACTAATTATTTTGCTTGGAATCCTATGTAGTCTCACAACATTCTTCACATGTAGCATTGCTAAGCTAGCTGCCATCCTTTTTGACTTTACTGAAATAAAATGAGTGCTCTAGGTCAATCTATAAATTATTACCCACATATTATTATTCCCCGCTCTTGACCTTAGCAACCCTTCTATAAATCCATCATTTTTGAATCCCACTTCCGATTGGTACTTCCAAGGGTTGAAGTAAATCACTTGGCTTCTGATACTTAGATTTCACTTGATGACATGTGACACACCTCTTTACAAGTTCTTCGACATCTTTCTTCATCCCTTCCTAGAAGAAGACATGCTTTATTTCTCCTTCCCTCTACCTAAAATAGGAATCGAACCTTTATTCCTCTACTGCCCTAATTCACCTACGCAAATTGAAAAAAAGAAAGATGCACACGTCTAGAAGGCTCACGTAGGGTACCTAGGCGACACAGAAACAAAGCTATGGGTTCATAATTTGGCCAATGCTAAGGTGTGTGACAATGTAGACGGCATGCGATGTGGAATAGACAGAGACAGTCAGGCATGGGAGACTTCTAGGTGGCACGATATAAGTTGGAAATATGAGAGATGCGAGCTGGAGTTGGCGCACGATGGTGGCTAAACACTGGTGGCATTTAAAGTGGCGTGGTGGTTGTGTAAGGAAAAATGTTTTAGTATTTTGATGATAACAGCATTATAATAATGCTACTAATGATTTTATTAGGTATCCAGTCATTCAAGAGGCAAATGCATGTGCACAATGCAACATGATAATATACGTATGTACAAGTACAAGATATGAAGGATACAAATAAATTATGAAGTGTTTGAGCATTGAAAGATTAATTGTTGTGTTTACATTGCTATTTTATCTCAGAGGAATCAGGACGACAAGAAAAGACGAACTCAAGAGCTTCAAAAGAATGTATGTCATATGTCGAGTCTATATCGAGTAGTTATAGTCTAGAATTGTTACAACCCTACAAATAAACTTCAAACCTATCCAAATTTCTACATAGCCTCTAATATATGCTAATGTATTTTTGAGGTTATTTTTGGAATTTTTAAAAAAATTTAAACACAAGAGAAGGCGAGAAAAGAAAATCAAAATTTGCTGAAAAACAATAGGACTTTCCGTAGCACTTATCTACAGCACTACTGGCTGAGTGCTATAGAAAGTAATGAAAACTTCTACTAAATAGTGCTAGCTTGAGTCATGTGTTTGGAATCCATTTAACCGCTATATTTCAAGAAAAGTCACTTTGTTTTATCATGCCTCTTCATAATTTTGACCTTTTGAAAAGATTGTGACTATTATAGTAGCATACTATCATTAGTACAAAAACTCTCAACATCTTCATTGATCCAACAACACTTTCTTTGATCAAATATATTGATTTTATTTTAAAATTGCTCTTTAACTATTACTTTTTTAAATTCAACTACTAGATCGATTGTTTTCGATCTAATACTTTATAATCGATCTAATATTAATCATAACCTCTCCACATTCACCATTTGTGAGCATTATAGGAGTGTTGTTCTATAGTATGACAAGTCAGTGTATTGAGACATGGAACATTGTCGAAAAAGTTTGTATTCAACTTTGTTGTAAAAATTCGAGAAGTCGGCAAAACTAAAGTCTTGTTGCGAAGTCCTCAGGCAGTCTATGTTGAAGTCTAGTTTGGATGTTTAAGCGGTGTATGTAAACATGTTCCTCCGAGCGAAGTGAGGTATTGGTAGTGAAATTCCCGAAAGATTATTAGGGACTGAATATAGGAGAGGTGCTCTGAACTAGTATAAAATCAACCGTGTGATCTACTCTGCTATTTTAGTGTATTTACATTATTTATACTATTGGCCATCTTCGATCAGGTGCATAGCAGTTAACAGGTTTGTGGTTGGTGGTTGGAGGGTTTGATGCACAGATGAGCGACGTGAGCAATTTCTCCATGTAAAAGCAATGAGATGAGTGTATACTTGTTTTATTAATTAGTTATATGATTTAATGTTGGATTTCTATTAAAGTTAAGTTATGGCAGCAAATGATTTTAGATATTGCATATTTGATGGTTGTGCTCGTAATAATGAGTTTTCATCATGATCATAAAATGAAAATAGGGGTTTCAATATTGAAAAAAAATTAAATTGCCTTGTAATGAATGCGTGATTGAATGCTTGGCTTTTGAATGCTTAAGTTTATGCTTCCGATGTAATATTGTCAAGTTGTTTTATATTTTGGATTTTCAAGTTGGAAAAAATATTTTGATATATTTGAAATGCATTCAAGCAAAAAAATGGTTTTGAAATCATTGTTTTGAGTTAAGGTAATGATGTATGGTTTAATTATTATGCATTTACAATGCATTTCCTTGTTTGATTATTCCTATTTTGGTTGATGTTTGATACACATACACACATTCATGAATAGACTAAATACATAGCTGTCTATGAATATATAAATCATGAATTGAATGTATAAATGATGTTTGTTATACTCGTACGCAATGTATTGATATGTATGGTATATAAGATAATATTATATCGTATGCTTATGTTAATTGATGCTTAGCCATTTGAATGTTTAAGTAGATGTTTTATAGATAATATTGCTAAGTATATGCTTTATGTAGCATGAATGAATTTGAAGGCGTAAATGGTGTGAATAAATATGAGTAATTGAAATTACTTATTTGACCTTGATACAAGTACACTTATATTTATGCTTCACTTATGCTTTATGATGCAAATCAAGTATATCCCATATGATGTTATCACTTGTTTATTGGTTTGTCATGTTAAATTTTAACTTTGGATGAATTGAAGTCATAAGATAATAAAATACATGTACATGGAATTTATTTTTGATACTAGTAGGATATAACGTCATTTTGGGAATAAATGACGTTAGGAAGGCCAATTATTTATAGATGCATGAAATGAATGTAATAACTTATCCCTTAGGTCATGGTGACATATGCGCATTTCTATTTGAATATGTTAATACGTAGGATGGATGCTACAAGATGATCGTGTATATATATATATATATATGATTTTGCAACCTCGGTATGTTGTCCATTCTATGATTTGATGAGAAGTGATAAATATTTATTATCTCGTTATGTCTATTTATATGTTGAATGATGTGATGATGATGCACATGTGATATGCTATGTCAGATGAGTATTAAAACCTCACAATAACATTGGTTTATAAACACGACATTTACGAGGTCATGTACTTAGTGAGGTCGATGTGAATAAATGCCTTAATAATGAGATTAGTATGAGGTGAGGTACTAGACACTAGAATCCATCCTATCGAACATATTCAGGATCACAACCTAAATCGTGATGACCTAGTCTAGCATCACTCGTTGTCCAAATAATCTGTTGCACGGACACAATAACGAAGACTGTGCAACACAAATGAGGAAGAAAATCATAATCATGTTGACAGATATAAGAGGAGTGGAGATGATAATTAGCTCAATAGAGTGAGCGCCAACGGGAACGAGAATGAGTGTATAATGAATAGATCATGTCAAGGTACCCTAATTTCTGATTGGGAGGTACATGGTTGAAAAAGGCCATGATATTAGTTTAAGGCAGAGTCCAGTAAAGACTGGTCTTGGGGATGTAGGTGAAATAGATTGTAAGGCCTTGGTGTCCACTCGGTATTACTAAAGTGAATAAGGTTTATTTAGAAACTGACATCTCGTTTACACTTGTATACTGATGATATGATGTAATTAAAAGTATAACGGTTGCAAGTCACATATAAGGACAGGATGTGATACCCCAGTTGATTAGAGTTGCGGTTGTAATTCATGCAATTTATAGTTATAGCATGTGTTTTAAAACTTGCATGATGATGATGATGATGAGATGTTGGTTGGGTATTATTCTAACAATATGTGATATCATTGAGAGAAAAAGAAAATCACATTTTGTTATACCCAACACATACACATTATGTTATGTTTTAAGCACAGTTACACTCACAACTAGTTTCTAGCCTAACTTGGGGTTTGTTATGTATTTAATAACCTTAGGTCATATTAAGTTGTTTTACAGTTTTTGATATTATGATTATATGTTCTCTGTGGGCTAGGACATGGAGATTGAGCTGATGATGATGACAGATCTTCATTTTGCAGGAATTGATTATCCCATATGACATTATGACATGTTTATGTATCGATGCTTAGTTGTATTGGATGGCATGATGTATTTATGTTGTTGACACATGTGTATATATATATATGAGATGTTGCATTAAATATTAGTTTTGAGGTATAGATATATATTTGTATCTTTTATTCACATCTGACTCTATATATTTAGTTTTATTCTCCTTTGTGTCTCTAATATTATATTATATCCTGACAACTCATATATGTTGCTTTGTGTCGATACATGATACGTATTATTCATGTGTTTTTAAGTATTGTAATGTATCCATGTTGATCCAAAATAGCCTGTAAGAGGTATTGCTCCTTCTAAGCCCTTTGATCCAAGCTATCGGACGGTAAACTCCCTTTGATAGTTTGATCACTAGAGACGGGGCGTCACATCATCTCTCCTTTCTTCAGATCCTAAAACTCCATATATAAAGAACTCTTATACGATTATTATTAACTAAGTGTAACAATCCTGTATTTTTCAAATATTTTTGAATTGATTTTTCCAGATTCAAAAGCTTTATTTATGAAAAAGAATAAATTTTTTTATTTAAGTATAAACTTTGATTTTGATGTGGATTAGAATTCCAAATATGACTAAATTTAATATTTCCAGAAATTGTGAATTTTGGTCAAATAGTCAAACTTTGACTTTTAAATTTAAATTTTAAATATTTGAAATTATAATTTTATCTTTTATTATGACAATAGATTTAATAACTTGAATACTGCTTTTCGTTTCGTTGGAAACGGAGTTAAAATGTAAAAGTTATGTACATTTCAATTTTTAGTATAATTTGTTTTATTGTGCAATTTTGCCTATTTTAAATTTTATAAATCATATTTTTCTTTCTTATATTTTATTTAATATGTGTCAATATGTTAATTTATGTATATTTTCATCTCTAAATATTTCAAAAATAATAATAGAATTTTTCCAATGTTTACTGTGTTGATTTCCTATTTTTAAAGGCTGTTTTCTTATTTTCTGCTATTTTCTTCATTAAAATTATATTTAAATTAAATTTTATATATTTATTTTGTGAATATATTTTTATTTTATGTTATTATTTATGTTTAGAAATATATTACAAGCTCATATGAATTTTTTAAAATTTATTCTATTCAATTTCAAATTTTCTAGACTAGTTTACTATTTTTAGCTATTTTCTTAATTTAACTTTATATGATTGATAAATATTTATATAAACTATTATATTTTGATAAAATTTCAAAATTTTATCTGGGATTATTATTTTTTTCCAGAAATATAAAGTTATAAAAATAAAATAAAGTAATATGAAAGGCCCTAAACCTTCTATCTTCCTATGGGCTTTTATAGTCCACTTTTTTTACGTTTTAACCTAACTTTTCACCAATTAACCCTAACTATTCCTCATTCCTTTTTTTCTAGCCGTCTTCCTCCTGTTATTCACGAATTTTCAAGCTCCAAAACCCTAAAAAAAAGTCATGGCCTCCATCTTGAAAAAATTAGGTAAATCCCTCTTTTCTTTCTACTTTTTTTTCTTACTTTTTCTATGCAATTTTGCCTTGTTTTCTCCCATGTTTAGATCGGCCTCTCCCCCTTGTTCCATGGCCACCACCTCCTTCCACCTCTTCCAGACCACCACCACCATCTACCCCACCAGATCTATCCATGGCCGAACCCCCTTGATGGCCAAATCCCTCAAACTACAACCTAGATGCCTAGATCCATGCTTATTTCACCTCTACATGCTCGTCCACTTCAACCACCACCCAAACCACCACCATAGCCGCCACCACTCCCCTGACCTCGACACACTCCTCCCCACCTCTGTCCAGTCATGACACACCACAGGCCGAGCCCAATCCCCATGGTCGAGCCCTTGTTTTGACCAAAAACCACCTAGTTGCCTTCAAAACCACATCACCTCCTCATGTACAAACTCCACCTTGTCTTGCCTTGAACCCGAGCTATGTTAGCCCAAACCTGACCCAAAACCTGACCACATCTGAACCACATTAGACCCCAAAGCCATACCAAACAATAGAGAAGGCAAAGAAAAAGACTGTGTAGTCGTATCTCCTTTTATTTCAATGATATTGCATTTTAAAGTCGTATTGAATTTTGCTGTTTTGATTGTTTGTTTTGGGTTGTACACAAGAGTTGTAGATTGGATTCGCTCTCCACTCAAGTCCGTAGTCTTTTCATCGTGCTTTTGTTTCCATTGTGTCATTGGTTTTGATATCTCCAGCACAAACAAGTGAGTTATTCTCACCAGACAATATGTACCTATATAACTAGTAAATTGACACCCTGCGAATCTGTAGAAATATATTATCATGTTATATATGCTTATATTATTATCATATGATGTTCACACCTGTTATTACACCTGTTATATCATATGTTACTGTTATTTAATGTTATTCTGTTATTTATATCTGTTATCACCATTGCAAGTTCCCTGTAGACTAGAATCACTATGGGTTGAAATGATACATACCCGAACGGACTTCAGAATAGGAAAAAATCGTTATGGGCTGAAATGATAGGCCTGAATGATTTTTATTTAATTTATTTTAACTTGGGATTGCGGGTTTGAAATGATAGAACCCGGATTTTTCTTTTTTTTAACTGCGGATTGAAATGATACATATCCGTATCACTTGACCTAGGTTAGAAAATTATATACAGGCCCGTGGTTATTTTATAAAGTATTTTGGATATTTTTAAGTATTTTAAAAATTATAAATTTATGAAATTTGATTTAAATAGATTTTGAAATGTTTTAAAATAAAGAAATTATGATTTTTTTCTATGTGTTAAAAATGTAATTAATGAATGGTTTAACTGGATTTTTGAAATATAACTTAAGTTGGAAATTTGGAATTTTGGTTAAAAATGATATTTAAGTTATATAAATAAAATGGATATTAAATTTTATTTGGAAATGGTAAATATGATAATTTGATTAAATTTGAATTTAAGTGATTTATTAAAGTATTATTGATTTTTCTATGAATTTAAGTGGTTAAATAAATGAATGTTTAAAAGTGATCTTTTAAAATATAACTTGACTAGGAAATGTGAAATTTGGTTTTAATTAAAGGTTTAAGTTAATTAAATAAAATTGGAAATTTTGTTAAATTGTGAAATGGTAATTTAAACTTGAAGTGTTAAGTCTATTTGTTGAAATGTGAAGAATTGGAACTTTTACACTTAAACTTATTAAGTAAATTGTTGAAAATTGGATTTAATTATAAGAAATTTATTGTGAAAAAGATATATGTTAAATGATATGTAAATGAACATTTTAAGTGTTAAAATATAATTTTTAAAATGTTTATGTGTTTAAAATTTAAGTTATTTAATTGCTGAAATTACACTAACACCTGAAATTAACTTTTAATAGCATTCAGAAATGCTATAGATTCTATTTTGAACTAAAATTGTGTAAAAAGAGCTATTACAGCATTTCTGAAATGCTGTAGTTGCTGTAATTGAACTTATAGGCTAATATTGAACTCAGGTCTATTATAGCATTCTCTGGAAATGCTATAATGGTTTGCAGTCTTTGCTGAAACCAAATTTAACCCTTGTTTTGAAATCTGAACTGCCGCAGCACTTCTGAAATGCTGTCTTTTCTGTTTTGAACTATAATTCAACTAAAACTGAGTTTTAACAGCAGTTTTAAGTGCTGTCTTTGCTGAATTAAAAATGTTTTCAAATATAACTTGTGGCAGTTGTTTTTAAATGCTGTGAAATGCTGAAATTTTAATAATTAGGGTTTTTGACTTAGTAAACGAACTCAGAATGGTTTGAAACCTTGGAAATTGAATACTTGATTTGAAAGTATAATAATTACACTTTTAAAAGGGTTAAATGAATTATTTTGATTGGAATATAAACTATTTAAAGGTGATTTGAAATGATAGTAAATGAACGATATCTTTGAATTTAAAGGGTATTTAAAGTTGAATTTTTGGTTTTGAACTAATAGGATATTTTATTATATTAAAATGATTTGAAATGAAGTTTTGGAAAGATATGATATTTTGATATATTGAAATGATTTGAAATGAAGTTTTGAAATGATATGATATTTTAAATATATGGAAATGGTTTGGAATTGATTTAATCTTTATTTTGATAAATATGTGGTTTTGAAATGATATATTATTTTGAAGTAAAGTATTGTTTTTAAAAGTTATAACCACGGGTTATAATAACGATTGGTTGGCAAAGAGACCGGGATCGGATATGGACATACTCTCTGTCGATACCGAAAACCACTTTGACAACCGTGTACGCGGTGGAGATTCCAGAATGAAGTAGGATGGTGGCGACGTTCTTAAGGTATGTTACGTGGACCCAACTCCCGTGAGTTGGCATAAGGTGGCTAAAACAGGAGCGATCTCGGACCAGTGAGGTAGCACCTCTTCTCGGACACATTTCTTCGATATTATACTCTTACTTGTGATTGATTAGATGGCCATCCTCCGATTTGGGAGTGTTGTTCGAGGTGGAACGGTAGTGGCTGCTATGCGTATCCATCAGTCCGTGTGCGTAATTGGTATATCTACCCTGGCATTGCCTAGTTGTGCCATGTCACCTACCATATCGAGCTTTACTACGATTATGATTTTAAGATCCGACCGCGTTAAGGTTCTCCATCCCCTTAACGCTATTTTCTATATGATTATACTTTACTGATTAGACACTACTATATATAGCGTATATTATTATATAGTAAATAGTTTAACGGATCCTTAGAGGATGGGCGGTCCCAAGCATCTTCTAAGTTACTTGTACCCTTATTATAGTTCGCTTGAGTTAATTTACATTATATAAGTATATATTGTCCTGACTCGAGTGTTTTGTGTTTTTCCTTACGCTCGGGTCAGCCTGAGTTATTCACAGATTTGGATTTCCACTCAGGCTGACCCAAGCGTAAAGCAAAACACAAAACACTCGAGTTAGGACAATATATACTTATACAATGTAAACCAACTCAAGCGAACTGTAATAAGGGTACACGTAACTTAGAAGATGCTTGGGATCGCCCATCCTCTAAGGATCCGTTAAACTATTTACTATATAGTAATATACGCTATATACAGTAGTGTCTAATCAGTAAAGTATAATCATATAGAAAATAGCGTTAAGGGGATGGAGAACCTTAACGCGGTCGGATCTTAAAATCATAATCGTAGTAAAGCTCGATATGGTAGGTGACACGGCACAACTAGGCAATGCCAGGGTAGATATACCAATTACGCACACGGAATGATGGATACGCATAGCAACCACTACCGTTCCACCTCGAACAACACTCCCAAATCGGAGGATGGCCATCTAATCAATCACAAGTAAGAGTATAATATCGAAGAAATGTGTCCGAGAAGAGGTGCTACCTCACTGGTCCGAGATCGCTCCTGTTTTAGCCACCTTATGCCAACTCACGGGAGTTGGGTCCACGTAACATACCTTAAGAACGTCGCCACCATCCTACTTCATTCTGGAATCTCCACCGCGTACACGGTTGTCAAAGTGGTTTTCGGTATCGACAAAGAGTATGTCCATATCCGATCCCGGTCTCTTTGCCAACCAATCGTTATTATAACCCGTGGTTATAACTTTTAAAAACAATACTTTACTTCAAAATAAAATATCATTTCAAACCACATATTTATCAAAATAAAGATTAAATCAATTCCAAACCATTTCCATATATTTAAAATATCATATCATTTCAAAACTTCATTTCAAATCATTTCAATATATCAAAATATCATATCTTTCCAAAACTTCATTTCAAATCATTTTAATATAATAAAATATCCTATCAGTTCAAAACCAAAAATTCAACTCCGGCATTAGTGTTTACCTATACACTTATAATGGATGCGAATGGTTGAAAATATCGGGTCGTTACACTAAACTTATATACCTATGTTTTACAATAGTGGAATACAAAAATAACTTTATTATTAACTAAGCCTCCTTCTTAATCTTCGGACTTTTATTCGTCTTCCCAAAAGCAACATGTCAAAACCATAAACTGAGGCTACTCAAATTAGTATTTGTAAGTTTATGAAAAATAATAAAAACACGGTTCCGACACAAAGCCTCGAATGAGTAATATTTTACCCTAAAACATATATATACCAAGACCATGCCACTAAAGTACGGAACGGTTTTTCCTCTCGCTAATTCAACACCGTAATATGTCCTATCACATCAAACCTTTGAATTTGGGACATCCACGGCTGCCTAAATCAAATCGTAATCGAGACTTTGCAATAAAAGACTTGGACATTTGAATATTTGCATACTTATCTACTTGGCCTACTTGACTATTGAACAATGAAACTGTTTGCCCATAAGCTTGCTCCATTTGACAAGCACTTATGGATTCTCTATTCCACACAAGATTTGAATATTAGTTAGGCCCAACTTTTGGACTAACATTTTTTGGTGCTTTCACTTAGAATTAAAATAGTAAAATTACCTATATACCCTCATATTCTCATGAAAAATGGGAAGATTGACAAAGAATGTTAATATCCAGGAACTAGAAGCTTTGTGTCAGACTAGTCTCGAGGAAAATACAACTCCTCAATTCAACGTTTAGAATATTGAAGTAGGGCAACCTTTGGTACCAGTAATAATAACAAGTGAAAAAGCTAAAACCAAAGTCATGCAAAAGCAGCTTCAAACCATGTAGGAACTAATCAAAATGCCTGCCCCTCAAAAATCATCAAAAAACTTAAAGGATGAAGGGCGATGATAGGGAGGACGCTGAATCCCCCCAAATAGATGTTGACACAACACTCTTAAGAAGCACAAACATCGAAAAAGTACTTTAATGCCCCAAAAAAAGGAATCTATCCAATAGGAGAAGAACCCCCAGCAAAAGCATACAAAGACACTGTCCAGATTCCAGATTTAATAATAACTCCAAAAGAAATACGAGGAGTAAGGCATCCTCATAATGATTCGCTAATGATTACAGCTCAAATTATACTCTCTTTGGTATCCAAAATACCAGTGGACACTAGAAGCATAGAGAATATAATCTTTAAGAATGCCTTACCTAGATGGACATCCCTATAGAAAAGTTTAAGCCCCGTTTGGAGCCCATCTTCGATTTCAATAATAAAGGTTCCACATCAATTGAACAAATCGGGTTGTATGTTCGAATGGGAATTCCTTCTTATTCTAGGACCTTCGAGACTTTGTTTGCGGTGATAGGCCAACCTTCTTACTGTAATGCTTTTTTCGAATGACCTATCTTGGATGAGATATATGCATTCGTTTCTCCTAAACATTTACTTCTGAAGTTCTTTTCTAAAGCTGGATAGGGAACCATGTAAGGAGAACAACTTAGCTGTAGGAAAATGTATTTCGCAACTCTTGAACAAAGAAATAAAGAGGGTGATTCTTGTTATAACCTGCGTTAAATAAATTAAATGAAACTAAAATTCCTAGGCTATTGCATATTAGTCATCATGAATAGATATCTGAGGCAAATAACTACAAGGTACATATGGAAAAGCTAAAGGGCTAGACAAAAAGATCAAATTATCAAATAAGAAAAGGAAATATACCAAGCTCAATTAGATAAATAGAGATGTGAATTCTAAAGATTTCAAGAAGAAATAGTGTTAGAAATGGATTCTAGAGATAATGAAGAGTATATAAAATTTGCAGAAGACTGGGAGGAGGTAAACTTAGGTCCACTAGATTCCATTAAAATAGTGAAGTTAGGGAAATAATTAGACAAGAATATAAGGGAAAAACTAATCTTATTTCTTTAATCCCATAAGAACATTTTTGCTTGGACCCATGTTGATATGGTGGGAATCGACCCTATATTGATGTACCATGCGCTCAACATAGACCCAAAGTTTACTTCTAGAAGGCAAAAGAAGAGACAGTTCGACAAATTTTGAAAAATTACGTTACAACAAGAAGTAAAGAGATTATAGGAAAATGGGTTCATTAGAGAAATGTTCTATTCGAAGTGGTTGGCAAACCCAATATTAGTTAAGATCTCTAAAGGGAAATGGAGAACATGTGTTGATTTACTGATCTAAATAAAGCATGTCTAAAGGATTGTTATCCCTCTCAAGGATTGATCAACAAGTCAACGCCATGAGTAGGCATAAATTTTTATTGTTTATGGATGCATATTCAGGACATAACCCGATCATTATAGACATGACTCCTTATAACTAATGGCCACTACACTAAAGGTTATAGAGTGCTACTTAACACTATCTTCACCATCACTTATTGATTCCTCTGGTTAGAAAGAAACCAGAGAACATATAATAACATGAGTATGCTGCCTGATAGTCTGACCCATGCCATCTCCCTTTTTGTCTTAACTGGATTGGATACCCTAAATATAAATTAGCAAGATACATTCATTTCAAGGAATGTCTAACTCAAACAAAAATCCATATTTATACTTTAAAGGAATAAATCGCATGCAATAATAGGAGAAATAATTCAACCATAATTGCCAACCCAATCTTCAAGCATTCGATACTATCGATAACCATCAAATGTAATCCCTTCAACCAAAACCTAATCTAAAATTACTTTCACCTCTATTTTTTATATCTCACTCGCATATATGTATACAAATTGATTTATATACATATGTGTGTGTTGGCCTCACATCTTTCCTTAGATTTTGTAGTGTTATTAAGTGATAAGGACGAGAGTCCATATGCTATAGCATATTTAAGGATGAATTGATCTTTGGACATGCTCATGATCTATGGGCTTAGTGATGTTGTGCTTTTTTTGTTTCCATGACGTAGCACTTCATGGTTTACATAGTTGCTTGAGCTCACATTACTACCGGTTTCTTCGATCGCTTCATAACCTAGGCCTACTTTAATATCATTATAAGGGGTCTACTAGCCTTTTGATAATGTAGCTTTAGGATTTAACCATGTATCTCATTTTACCCATAGTAACTAGATTTGGGTGGGGTCTTTTATCTTTATATATTTATGTATATGGGTTTTTTATATTACCTACTAGGCTTATTGATAGCTCCTAATTTTGAATGTGGAATAAAATTATATGAGTGCTCTCCATCTAGAGAGGATCATTCATTTCTCTCAAAAAGAAAAGCTATCCTATTACCTAGATTATAAGCATGAAAATCAAGATCCTATTTTTAGTCGCATTAGATCAAGTGTTAACTAACTATCCACTAAACAAATCTTTGGTAAACCTAAAACATCTGGAAGGTTGATAAAATAGGGGATGGAATTAAGTCCATATGATATTTAGCATTTACCTCGAATGTCAATAAAAGGACAAGCTTTGGCTGATTTTGTACAGAGTGCGTAGGGTTTTTCAAAAAGCAGTTGGAAAATGAAAGGAAACCTGAACCAAGGTGTAAGAGCCCTGTTTTTGAATCTGTAATATTAAACTAATTTAATTAAAATAGAACTTTTTGAATTCAATTTTCATAAGTAATATTTTGTAAATAAATTCTTTCTTAATTGGAGTCAATTTTATAAAAGAAGTTGTTTAATAAATTGAATTAGTTAATAAAAATTTCCTTTAGATAGTATTAAAAATTCAAATAAAATGTTTCAATAAATATTAAATATTTTAAAGTGTAAATAATTTTATGTACTTGAAATAAATAAAAAGAAGTTTTGTTTGATATTCAATAAAATCAATTAAACAACAAAGTTGAATAATTATTGAATTTAAATATTTTGGTAGAATATATGATATATCAATTTAAATTGAAAATGAGTCAATAATTCAATGATAAAATTATTTATATGTGAGTG
Organism: Allium fistulosum; assembly: GCA_030737815.1. NCBI lineage: Eukaryota > Viridiplantae > Streptophyta > Magnoliopsida > Asparagales > Amaryllidaceae > Allium > Allium fistulosum. The sequence goes on from CM060903.1 coordinate 78,484,943, forward strand.
AAGGGATTTCAAATTTCAATTTAAAGAGATAAAATGGAAATTGATTTATATAAAGATTTAATTGAGAATAACATAGGTTATAATTTTAATTCATTTCATTTTCGCTCCTTAACACTTCACAGCCCAAGCCCATGCAAACCCAAACCCATCTCCTTACTTACCCCAAATTCCTTAGCCTATTTCTCTTTCTCTTTGCCTAGCCTAAACCTAAAATTTGAAAATCAAAATGAAAAAGAAAAAAACCAACGAACGAATGAAGAAAAAAATCGCGGCTAGGGTCGATGCAAGCAAGGGGAGGCGATGCATGCGTGGATGATGACACAGCTGATGATGGAAGCAGGTCAACGACCTAGAGCATAGGGGCGAGCACGTTCTTGGATGTTGGCTATGCGATTGCTATAGGGCGGAGGTGATCGACGCAAACGGCATGAAGCCTGGAAGAGCAGCTTCAGGTATTGAAGGCAGGGTGCTGAAACCATATAGGCTGGCTGAAGATGAATTATTGGCGGTGTAGGCATAGGCAACAACTAGGGTTGTAGGAGCGAACGGTTAAGGTGAGTTAATCACTCACATATCTATCTCTAAAGTTTATTTTCTGGTTGCATGATCCTCTTCAAGTACGAATTGCGATGAACATTCCTTATAAGTTGATAAATTTAGTTGAAATATTTGCATGTTGCTATTGAACACATGTTAGTGATTTAAGGCGAAATTTTGAGTTTGAATTGTGTGCATTATTAAGTACTGTTTGCTAAAAGATAAAAAATAATAATAATATAATCTAGTTTGAAATTGCAAATTCGTATTTCATCCATGGATTGTTAGGTGTGTTATATGATTGACATGGATGATTATGTGGCTCTATATATTATCTGCACCTCTAGTATAAAATTTAAGTGCCAATGGTCATAAATCGACCACCAAAGTCGACCTCCTGGAGCTGAAAGACTCTAGGAAAACATTGGCACCGGTGCACCAGTGATACCCACCGGTGGACCTATGTGTATATTCCTGAAGCAGTTGAGCTCTAGGATTGAACCTATGTTGATTGTGTTTGTTTAGTTTCTTCATTCTTGCTTTGATATATTATTTTCGAATTTGAATTTCATCTTTCATTTGATTAATTCCCATTTATGAATAGTTTTAAATGTCTTATTTGAATACAATGATTTATAACTAGAAAGTTAGTGTTATTTATATTCATCGAAAATGGTTTGAAAATAATTTTATGGTATTTTATACAATTACGTATGTGTGTGTATGTGTCTATACATATACATATACATATACATATATATGTGTGTGTATGTATGTATGTATGTATGTATATACGTACACATTTAAGATTTCAATTCAGATTTTAGCTTTATATACATATGCATATACATACATACATACATACATATGGTCGAGTAATAAATGGTTTTGTGGATTTAGAAATAATAGTTTCAAACACTTTATATATATAATTATATTTAATCAAATCTTTTTTAAAGTGGTTTAAAGTATTATGTTAGCTTCCAAAATTTAGTTTAACAACTTTATATCAAAATAAAAATAATTATTTATTCTTAAAGGATTTTCATTATATTACCCATCATGCTAATTATTCTTTCTATAGAATGAGAAATATAATTAAGCAGTTTAGTAATATCGAGTTGTATAGGACGTTCAATATCACTTCTTTGATTAATTATACTACTTATCGTGTAGAGTACTTAACTGAGTGGAATTTACTAGCTTGTAGTAAATACTTAAGAAACACTAAGTGATATCGGACACGTGGTGTTACTTTACTGATCACTATTTGTAGACTAAACAACACTTTTTGATTAAATAGTATCTTGGGGAGGTATACTGTGTTATAGCTCACCATATTCATTATTGCACCTTTTTGTTTGACCTTGTAGACTAGAACCATCCTAGCAGCTGACTGCAGTGGTCGCACCTCAAGTCATGGTATCTTTGTCAGTTATCAGCCCAATACCACAAAGACCAACAATCAGTACCATGGGTACACTTCGTGTTATGGGGATCGAGTATATAATGGCTATAGGAGTTTATAGGTGTCAGTCCTTCGTAAACTTCCAAATCATGTCTTGTAAGTCTCCCTTGGAATAGAGCAACTCGCACTAAGAATTCCCTTGTAGTCAATATATCTATAGGATCAATTATTTTACCTCGACTTGCTTTATGCTCGTCTTTCCATGTCGACTTGCTATCATGCAGTCTTATGTAATCTGTTTTGATTTGCTGTCATGCAATCTATTGTGTTTGTTTCGACTTGCTATCATGCAGTCTTATGCTTTTCTTGATTGACTCGTTGTTATGTAAGATATGATATCCTCGATGATGGCTTATTATCAAGCAGTTCTTTGATTTGATTTGATGTACTTATTTACCATACTTGAGACGATTATCATTGATAGGTGTGGGATGCTTTGTGACAAAGTGATTTGTGTATGGGTGCCTTTATTTTGTGAGGTTAGTACATTATATAGTTTTTAATATATCATGGATATTATGTATGCCTATTATGTGATCTTACCCTTCTGTACTATTGTTGATGAGATCGTTGTGTATCAGATAGTGTTCACTATACCCTATGTTTTTACATGCTTATTATGTTCTCTCACCCTATGTGCATTTAGAGGTAGCCTAACCCTTTTATTTTATAAATACTCAGGTCAGACAGAGACTTGACGGGTACAAGGATTCAATGACCTTAGACGTTGGCTCAGCTTTGGAGATAGATAATATTATATGTATCATTTTGTTCTAGTCCTTATATATACGACTTATATGACTCTTGTATGAGAGAAAGTGACTTGTAATGTATATTTTGTACTTGTCTAGCTATTGGAATTGTATGTATATAGGTGAGTCTAGTATTTTCTTTTGTAGACTTACTCTATGTAACATATTTGGCTTGTATTATAATTTCTGTTGTAATCTATAATTCTGTGTTCTATATTACGCAATATATTATTTTGATTTATATCATATTTTTCTTTGTGCCAAGACTGGTCACGCCATTATATTTCTTCATATTTAAAGGTAAAAGCGTGATAGTGTTAGCCTAAGAGAATAAACATGGATTTGCCGCTCATATCCATCATTCTCTATATTACTCTACAATATTGTTACTTGTAATATTCTTGAGTAGTATGGGTATAGAGGTGGGACATTACATCTTGGTATTAGAGCTAGATTCAGAATAATATATCATGTGTGAAACACGAATCTTGGCCTAGATAGACATAGATTCCATGTTCCCCCGGGGTGTGTGGTAGTTACCCTATATAAAAGGGATAGTATGAGTATATGATGATTACTGGGGTAATCCTTGAGGGACTATTTATTATTTTCGCATAATATATGATTCTTATGCCTACCCCTTCTATATGCATGCCCCTGTATGGAACGGAAGGATCAAGTAGTGATCAGAGTGCGTAGTGGAACTGGAAGATAACTTTCCACTGAAGGTGATTATTTGATTGAAGCTTATATTGTTGTATTAATGTTTGTTTTTGTTTATACAGTTTAAAATATGGAATTGAATAATGATTAACCACTCAAAGAATATATAAACCCATTTGAGTCCGGACGGACCCAATTATAAATAAAAGACATCGTTTTTTTCCAAAACATAACTACTGGGAATAATAAATTTGGTTAAGTGATTAATAATATTATTATATATAGAATGGTAAATTTTATATATATCTAATTGAATTTTGAAGTGAAAAATATATTTAAAAATAATTTGATGGTTGCTTATTGTTGTGAATAATTGAATATGGTGTGATGTATTGCTTTGATGGTAAATAGAGGAATTGATGTGTAAATATATAAACATTAGAAGTAATATTTATTTTGTAAGCAAGAAAATGATTTTGAGAAAGTGTGAATATTATTTTCTGAAAGTAGTTGAAAAGAATTTAAATGGTATATTTTGTATATATTTTTCCATTAAGAGGTTTATGAATTTTGGTCGATGTGGGTAGCTAACGTATCAATAGGAATTTCTAAACAGTTGAACAAGAAAAGAATTGGCACAATATTTTAGGAATATAATAAAAAATGTTTTAATTAGAGTTCATATTGTTTTATAAAATAATGTATTGGTTTAGAAAAAAATGTAAACATTGTTTTCTAAATTTAATTATTTTCAAACAACGTATGCAACCACGGGATTAGTGTGAAGTTGAGATAATGATGAGACATTGTTGATATAAAATTCTAGATAGTCAATATTGCAGCCAACTGACGAGATAAATTGCTAAAAACTTATAGTGTGACGACGTTGTATATTTTATTTATAAGTTAAGTTTGGGGAATTATATATATAATAATATACTTATAAAGTTAGGTTTAAAAGCATTTTCTAATAATATATCTATAGATATAATAGATTGCTTGAATTGAGGAAAAAAGTATAAGTGAAATCTTCTAGTAGATAAAGTACACACATATAAATATAGGAGAAAAATGCTTTGAAAAATATTTAACAAATAAATACCTTAGAAAATATAATTATTATGAAATATACATATAAGTATATGGAAAGAGAAAATTTTGTTTTTGACTTTATAAGTTAGGTTGCTAAAAGTGAATTTGAATTTTTGCAACTCTTAGTTTTCAGAAATAAGGTTTCAAAAATACATAGCATGGTTTTTTATTATTATAGTCGATATATTATACTCATATGCGATTTTATGAAGTATTGTCTTGGATTATTAATGAGTTATAATAGGATTTAAAAATTAAAATGGATGGTTTGGTAAAAAATAATGGAAGATATTTCATGTAATAATTGGAAAAATAAATTTGGAAAGTTAGTTGTTCAAAATGAAGTAAGTTTAGAATTTTGTGAAAGGAAGGAGATTAAAGAAATACATATGAATTAAAATTTCAATTTAAAATTTCTAAATGAGAATTTATAATTTGGCTAAGGTCGTTGAATGATGGAAAATAATATGACATGGAAATTTTTTTTTATTCGAAATATAAATATTATCATTTTGAATTTGTTATAAAACAATTGATCCTTGAGAAGTTTTAATCCGAAAATCATTTTCGAAAAAAAAGAATGATAATTTTTTTTAAATGATATAGATTTCGACATTATAGAATAAGAGAAATTAAAGAAAAAGCTATATGAAAGTTTTCATGACTTTACAAAATATTTTCAAAAATAGGGAATTAAGTTGATTTAGAATTATCCCAGTGGTTAAGTGATTCGACTTTGGTGCGAGAGGTCACAAGTTCGAAACTTGCGTACGTGATTCGAACATATATTGACATGTGATTTGTGTTATATTGTCCCAGTGACATGTTGTATCTAAGTACCATTTCAAAAAAAAAGATGATTTAGAATTTGGTATTTTAGAGAAAAAGAAAATTTTCAAGGAAAATTCTATATAAAGGATTTTGTAATATACTTTTGAAACAAAAGTCTAATAGAAAAGATAATAATATATTTGAAGTAAAACATAAATATTGCAAGAAGACTTTTAATATATACACACATACGTAACAACCAAAAATTAAACGAAATTTAATAAGAAAATTAAATTAAAATAAAACAAGGTCTTAAAAGAAAATTTTCATAGACATCCGGATTTGGCTACAAAACTTATACCATTTCTTTCGTAGCGGTATTCTGGACAATTTTCATATATAACACTTCGTAATCCGAGTTAGTACAAAGGAGTTACGGACGTCAAAACGAATCAAAAAACTTAAAATAAAAATATATAAAAATTGCATTGCCATTGGTCGACCATCAGGGATTGATGGTCGACCAGTAGCGGTCGACCATGGTTATGAGGCGTCTTGACCCGCATATGTGAAAAGTCGCACGTTATCGGTTTTTTGATGACGTGATGAACGACCGAGATTAATTGCGTGGGGACGAGGTGATGAGTGAACCGGATTTCATAAAATATTTCCCTAAGCTAATCTAATAGCCTACAATCTAACCCTACCCCTATGAATACTAAGCTAATGAAACCCTCAGTCTCATATAAACAATTATAGTAACCAATCTCTACAAAAAAAAAATTCAACCCTAAACTCCAAAATTCTCAAAAATCAAATAAACCCGAATAGAAGAATAAAAGATATTAAATCAAGACAAATCAAGGCGAAGCTATTGATTTGGGGTGATGATTCTCAAGCACAAGTAATAGGAAAAGTTTAGGCTTGAGGTGAGTATGCATGGATTTAATAAGTTGATTATCGTAATTAATTTTAAACTATTGTAATTGATCTAGGATCTTAAAACCTTAATTGAATATTTTAAAACCCTAGTTGAATATGTTTGGAATCCAAATTCAAATCTATAACCCTAGAAAATGAATTATTAGTAAATTGTTAAACATGAAAATCATGTATAACCTCTTATAAACCCTAAATTTAAAAATCCCAATTTGAATAGCTTAGTGAATATGAATTAATAACTATTTTGGGTTAATCTGAACTTTGCTAACGACTAGAATTAAGTGCTGAAACAATCGACACACGAAAAACTGGAAAACCCCAAATTTACTTTACGACCGATCAACTTGGAAACCCTAGCGGCCAACAGGTAGCGGTCGACCTATGGGATGAATGGTCAACCGTTCTGGATGAAAAAAGCAAAATTTAAACCTCGGCCTAAGGCCCAAGTTAAAGGATAAGAATTATATAATTTCGTAAAGAATTATATAAATGGAAATCTAATTGGTTGAGCCTATTTTTGGCTAAGTACACATGCTAGTGATAGTAGGTAATTCAGTACCCTATCAAACGACAATAGGGTCATTGTGGTTTGGGTAACGGTTAAATACCCAAATAAGAGTTAAGAGTTTACTAGGGCAATGTATTTCACAAACACTTAGGGCGTGTTTCGTAATGGACGCGCAATATTGATGGTGACACCAAGTGAGTGAGCCCGGTGCTAACGGGGGATTCTAAAGGACAATCAAGCCCGGTGAAGCATGATAAGAAGCTATAGGATAGAAAGAAGCCTTGTACTAATGAGAGTTCTTGTACGCATGGTTATGATGCGACGTGGTATAGGGGGACGACGGTGTAGTACATTGAGAGGCATTTTGCACTACGATGGAGAGATGAATAGTGAGTGCATACGATGAGTCATATAGCGAGTTTGCATTTCGGAGTTCTCCCTCTCTAAGCATAGTGATGATAGGTAGTTATGGGAAAGCAGTTTCCATAGTGGTATTAATGGAAAACAGGGTTTCCACAGTAGCCTACAGGCGGTTATTTCTTAATAGGTAGCTCGAGGAGCGTTATACGATCGTTAGTGTGAGGTTTGATCCGTAGTTTGATCCTTGTAGTAGTCTACACAAGCAGTAGTGTAGATAGGTACTAAAGAGAACCTTTAGGTAATGGACCTCAGGAAGTCACAGACACTTGTAGTACACCTTATGCCATTTAGAATAGTATTGAAGTTAACCGCACATGATCATCATATATTAAACTTGTACTTATTCACCAAAAATTTTGTCTGGCCCACTTCCTTCTTTCCATTTTTCCCCACCACAAGATGACAGGTTAACAGTTGATTGGGCATAATACATGGAGAAAGGAACTTCACGTTGGAGTTCTCATATTATTCACTGTTCTTCTTATAGTCACTTATTGTATCAAATATCTATAAAGCTTATATTGTACCTTGAAAACAGTGTCTATGTAAATTTGGAGACTGTTTTTGTGAGATGTCTATTTTATGTACTTATATTTTAAATTCTATCCCCTTTGAGATTTGAAAGTATAGAATGTCCTAGAACTTATCCTTATAGTTATGCTTTATGATGTTTTAAAATCTCAACAGCTCATGTTTCTTGGTATGACACGAAGCTGAAAGCCACGTCGAGCTTTGGACCGGTGTGTCGGAAAATGTGGGTTATTACATTTGGTATCAGAGCTTAGGTTTATGATTCCCAAGAATTTAGGTGCATATTGAGAAAACGTACTTGAAATTTTTTTGAAGAAAAAGTTTACTAAAATGGTTTTGAAAAGGTTTTTCAAAATGGACCTTTGAAAAGTATATTTATATGTATAGATGAAAGTTTTCGAAAGTTTTACACATATATAATCGTATAACAAGAAAAAAATGATATCGAGTATTCTTGCCAAGTACTATCTTTGGGAAAGTTGAAAATAATTCCCAATCACAGATGGTGAGAATGAGTACAAATTTAAGGGGAATGGCTCTAGAAAGGCAGCTAAGATTCTGGACGTGAACATCCATATATTTTTCCACCGGTATCTGAAGCAAGGTGACAAGATGAGCCTACCTTTATTGAGGGAGTGCAATTATAATTTTTGGATTAGTATATTAATATGCAACAACCTCTATATTTTGAATCATAAGGTAATTGTTGACTTATCCCTTATAGAAGCAGACAATTGTGGGTCAGAGTAAGGTTAAGGTTATAAAGTTGAATAAACTTTTCACATTTATTGGAATTCACCTCATAAAGAAATGTTGGTGGAGGTTTATATACCAACTATTTGTAGCAAGCAAATTATGGACTTAAGGGTAAGTAAAGAAGATTAGTACCATGAGACCCATCTAATAGGAATATTATATTGATAGCATAAAGGAAGACTTACAAATTATAGCTAGATTTCCCAATTATAGCAGAAACCCCATTTGCATATTGATAGTAGTCATTAGAACTCCATTTTATCTAAAGGTATGGCTATAATATTTCCATATTGAAGTTGAATACTATTTTGGAAAATAAACTTGAGTTAACCACCTTTGAAAACAAAGACGGAAACCTTGTGCACTTAAGCATTGTTAGGTATAAATGGGGTTAGGTAATTGGGTTGCTATTGTCTACTATGATTTAAGTGATAAATCAATGAAAATGTTTTCTAAAAGTTAGAAACTATCGATGTCAATTATTTTAAATAGAAAGAGAATGTTGATTTATAATTTATATATACTAATCATGGAAATTGTTTAAAAAGTAAAAGTAGAGAATTGGATAAAAATTATTTTTTTAATAACTATTTTAAAGCTTTTGTTTTGTCTTTTACGCTCATTGTTGCGCTTACCCTCAATGTGCACTTTGCTTTTAACAGTAGGATTTTTGGGAAAGACAAAAATAAAAATTAAGAAGTATGTAAGATCCGAGTTTTGAACTCCGTTTATAAATAAGAAATTATTAGTATCTGAAATTTTCTTTTATCCGTATTTTTGTCAAAAATATAAAATAAAAATAGTAATAAGTTAAAAATATCATATTTTTCTTAAAAAATACGTTTTTGTGAAAATTTCTTATTTATGAAAGAAAATTTTAAATGGTGTGTTTTATGTACGTTTTTGCGAAGTTAAGCTCAACCGTTTTTAATAATCTAATTAGTGAAATATAATGATCTTATTAAGAAGGAAATGCTTGTTAAAAATGAAAATAGAGTTTTACAGTTTCAAACTTACAAGTTTTGTGGAAGTAAAGTTAAAATCAAAGGTCTTGTTTCAAAAAGGAAAAAAGTAAGAATATTATATAATCAATTGAACTTAGAAAGGAAAGAAATAGATCGGAGTTAGATAAATAAGATTAAGTAGCCCACTAGAAAAGAATTGACTATGGAATTTGAAAGCCTTGAAATGGTTAGAAAGGAAATAAGAAGTAACATGTAAATTTAATAATCTTTTCAATCAACGGTTAGAATTTAAAAGATATAGTGCTAAGTCAAAATTAAAAAGATATAGTGCTAAGTCAAACTTCTCATTGTAGAGAAAGGTAAACACCACCATGTATCTTTCCACCCAAGTATGGTTGGAATTGTAGGATTCTTGTGTGAGGAAGCTTGAAAAGGATGGTTTGGATAAAACATATTCCCGAATAAGGAAAGAGTAAGCCAAGATGTTTTATTTTATCAAAGGATGTTACTAGTGCAAGAATTTTTTTTGGTTTGAAGTGTTAAAGGGACAAGTAGGGTCTATTTCAATCCATATTAAGAGTATTAAGCAACAAAATAGGCATTTCCTTGATTACATTAGGCAATCTTAAATGAAGCAGTAAGTATAGGTTTGGGCGCTATAGCAGCAAGATATTGTCCCCTGTAGGCTACGGGCAAACCAGGTGGACAAGAATGGGAAGGTATCTACTTTATACATGTTATTGGATTTATATCATAGTAGTTGTTTTCTAAGGATGCCTAGATACAAATCTTGGAATTGTAGGGTTGAATGTTGCACATACTTGAATATGGAAAATAAGGGGAAGGTAGTCCCTAAATCAATGAGACACTTCATTAAGGAAATTTTATGATAGGTTCAAGATTTTTAGACTTAAAATGACCTAGGTAAGTAAAGATGTGAAATTTGTTATCATGGTAAATTATCGAGTAATTGATATGGATTTGTAAACACAAAATTTGAAGTTATTATAAAATGAAATGGATTTAAGCAGTATTTTATTTCATTGGAATGAAGTGCGTGACAATGTAAATTTCTATAAATTATCCAATTCTAGTATAATAGTATATCGTTTGAAATAACAAGGAATATACCCAAATGAAAGAGATGTATAAAATATGGATATCTATCATATATTGTACTGTCTATTTTAGTAACGAACAGAAGAGATAATTCCTTGTAATTTCAAACATAGCACAAATCATCTTTTAGATAATTTATGTAAAGTTACATTATTCACGTTTCCTTTTGGGAGAAAGGGTAGTTCCAAAGCAATAAAATGTGAAAATCCCTATGTATAAACCAAAGTATTGGTCATTATGTTAATTGGATTAAAATGAAAAGGTATCATCTTATATCAAGCTACCTCAACGATAGGATAATTGGAATAGAGCGATAAGAGGTCGCGTTTGGTAAAAAGGTCTCATTTATGAGTTGACATCAAAGAATAGAAAAGCAAAATTTTCGAAAGTTCGAAATTTCATAAGGTATCCTAGATAAAGTAGTTGTCGAGATTTTTGCCATGGATGGCTAATTCAAAGATATGGTTATTTATATGAATTGAGAATGCGGAGACGATTTTCTTAGGAAAGAAGATCAGAATTTTTTTGATAAAACTTGAAGGAAGGGATAAAAAGGATTCTTCTCAATCATCCCTTAGATTGGAAAAAAACTATTAACTTAAGGAAATTCATGGAAGACTAATTTAGAATGTATAATTGTGTGCATATCAGTCACACGCAAACAAAGTACCACTTAGGTGATTTTACCAATGCTAGCGTGATTCTAAGTTACGATTTCAATTAATTTTTAGTCTTTTATTATTAGGGCTGAATGGGAAGATAGATCAAACTTTCATTGATAGAACTTGGGATGGATCCATGTAAACCATAAACCTGATACTTGGATACCATGATTTTTGAACTGAGAAGCGGTCAAAAAGCAAAAAAAGATGACTTAAGTTGAATCGAATTGGAAAGGAAGTTTTGTTATTTTTAACAATTTAAGAAATCCCCAACTAAGATATCTTTGGCAAAGTAGAAAAATAGCAAAGCGCTAAATAGAAAGTACCATAAAAGGAGACACCGTCCACATTTAAGTTGTCCCACTTGGTATCTAGAAGTTGAAGTGATTAGATATACCACTGGATGAGTTAAGGCAGTATGTTGTGCATTGAGGATTTCATAGAGCTACAGTTTCATGGGAGCATACTTATGCACAAGTTATTTAGCGTGGTGCATATTGACACAATTTGAATTAGTAGCAAAGATTGCAAAGAATTACCAATGCATATACATTTGGATTTAAGGTTTATGCTAGTGGTAATGAATGAGAAGTGCAGTTAAAATATATGGATAGATTTATTTCATAGAAAGACAAGGACTGCATAAGATAGGTAGAAAAGCATGTACCAACCAAATACACATGGGGTAGTCTATGGAGCTGAGTCCACAATAGTCCGAGGAGATAAATTCTTTATAGCACATGGAGTTGAGTCCACAATTGGAAAGAAGACAAGTAGAAAATCCCCAAGGCAAGATAGAACACGGTAAAAGTATAAAGAACCCGTCATCAGATACTTGCAGAAGTGTTTATGCGATGTAGTTACCAAGGTCAAGCTGTGTCAGTTAGGGAAGTTAAAAAGGATAGATGAGTCCCTTGTTTTCCATGCACCTACCCATATTTTTAGCATTGGACAAATCGACTCTGCAATGAAAAAAAATTATTGGTTACAGCCCAGCAGGGAGATGATCCAGTTAAGAGTACAAGGGAACTTGAAGATAAAGTCCGAGCTACCCATCCCAAACTCTTTTCTGGCACGTTTCCATTTTAGTTAGAAGAAAATACTTTGTATTTAGGTCCTAGCTTAGGTAGAGACCATTGGATGATAGGAATGGTTATAAACATGTTAATAGGACATGTTATGGATGATACTTGCTAGTGGATGCATTTGGATTCATTGTTTGGATTGCTTGGTATACACATTTAGGGCAGTATGTCCTCTAGGTAGTACACACACATTCACATTTGTTAGAGCCTCTCTTCTGAGATTTTAATGACAACAACTATACAATCGCATATGCAAGAAATATTTTATCTATTTATAGGTATGATAGATGAGATCACTCCACTCACCGATGTTATAGCTCGAAGACAATAATGAAGAATGATGGATTATGCTTTTGAAAGTAAGGTCGTATATTTGTATCATGGTCTTAGATTATCTTGTACAGTCTCCTTGAGCTATCATAGCATCCATGAAAGCACACCATCAAGCACTTACCTGAATTTTGAAAAGCTTCTCAAGTTTTACAATCAATACAGGCTTAGACGTCTGGCACATAAGGTCGAACGTCTGACAAAAACTTTGGTTTAAATTTCTAAAAAGACTCATACGTCTGACCATGTATACCAGACATCTAGCAATGCTTTGCATCTGCTATATTCGAACGGATACTTCTCTTTATCTTCAACATTCATGCCACCCTCGTAATAGTTGCAACTATTGATCAAAAGGAATCTTTTTAGGAAGTCATATTCTTTGAAACACAACTGTTAATCGTCTATAAATACATTCAAATCTAGAATTGAAAATAACCTTTTTTTACTCTACTATTCTCTATTTCTATAAGTGCTTACATATTCTTTTGCGCTATTATGGATTTCATATTTATAATCAACTACAAACAAAATCTATATTATTGTAAACTTACTTCCCACAAATCCAAGAATTTACACACATGAACACTCAAGGAAGATTATAGGAAGAATTGTACTAGAAGTCAAAATCTGTGTAATTTAGAACACAAGCTTGTCGAAGAAACACTTTTTATAACCTATTCCTCCGGACGAAGTGAGGGTTGTTGGTTAGTAAAATACCCAAAGAGGGCTTCGGGACCGGACATAGGATGGGAATTCCGAACCAGTATAAAAACTGTGGTGTGCTCGCTTTATTCTTTACTTTTATTATACTCTGCTATATTTCTTTATTTAGTACATATATTAGTATACACTCACATATTAATATGCATGCCATATTATACGTTCCACAACGCTTTCATTTGGTATCAGAGCTAGGTCATTTCAATTTACTATAACATGTGATTGAATTTTTTTTAATATGGCAAGTACATTTCAAGAAAGTCAATCAACTGCTCATCCCCCACTATTTACTGGGTCTAATTATGCTTATCAGTCAATACGTATGCGAATTTTATGGCAGCTAATGGTTTAGAAATTTGGCAAGGTACACAAACTAGATATGAAGCAACTACCATTGACATAATCACTTGGACCGATGCACAAAAGAACGCAGCTACTAATAATATCAAAGCCATGAATGTATTATTTTGTTTACTAGATAAAAATGAATTTGCATGTGTTATGTTTTACGCAATGGCATATGATATACAGCGCACTTTACAAGTTACTCACGAAAGCACAAGTGAAGTCAAGCAAACGAAAATCTCTATTTTGCATAACCAATTCTCATCTTTTAAAATGAAAGAAAATGAATCTATTATTGACATGTATGCTAGATTCCAAACCATACAACACAATCTCATGGCACTTGGAGTCAAATTCAGTGATTTTGATCTAGTTACACAAATTTTAAATTCTTTGACTATTGAATGGGAAAGAAAAGTTTTATCCATCGAAGAGGCTAGCGATCTCTCTCAACTCAAACTTGAATTATTAATAGAAAATTTGATGTCGTATGAAGTTAATTTGCAGGCTATAAAAGAGAAAAATCAAGAACAAATGATGACGATTATGATTTGGATGAGGAAGAAATTGTGTTTATCGCCAAGAACTACAATAAATTTAAGAAATCTAAGAAGATGACAAAATCTCAGAATGGGGGCAATTTGAATTCATCAAATCAAACGTCAATCAAATGTTATGGATGTGACAAATTCGGCCATATGTAGAAAGAATGTCTACAACTCAATAACGACAAATAGAAAAAAAAACTCGAGAAACTCAAGAAAAAGTGAAGAGCCTTTCAAGTAACTTGGGATGACTCCGACTCATCTTCTTCATCTGACAATGATAGTGAGAGCAACTCAGAACAAGCGAATGTTTTTTATGGCTAGCACAGATGAGGTACATCCTGAACTAACATATGATGAAGTTTTGAAAATTAACAAAGAGTTAGATGATAAGCATAGAGAATCTAAGAAACTAAATAAGGAATATGTAGGAAATTTGAATAGAGTAAAGCTAGATATTTGTTTATTTAAAGATGAGAAAACAATTTTATAAGAGGAATTAGAAATAGCTCAAAAGGAATGTAAATCATTGCCTCTCAAAATGCTACTTTATTACATGGTTTAGAAAATAGCAAACTAGAGAATGATAAACTTAAAAAGGAAAAACTTGAACTAAAAACAGGCTTAGATTCTACCAATGTTGAAATTTCAAATCTTAAGAAAAATTAGATCAAATTACCAATAACGTTTTAAAATTTAATAAGGGAAAACAAGACTTAGAAAATTTGATTAAAATATTAAAACTATCAGGAAATAGAAACGAATTAGGTTTTAAAAATAAGCAGAACTTTTGAACTATAGTACACTGTATACTAAGTTCAAGAAGCCAAAATCTAAGACTAAGATCAATGCATCGAACTCAAATACGGTCAAAATATGGATTCCAAAAACAAATAGCAAGTTAATTGGGCAAAAACACATAGATGAATACTTGAAAAATATTGTCTATAATGATAGTTACATTTCTAAAGGACCCAAACCCTTTTGGGTATGGTTACCTTCTCCTACTAATACATAGGACCCTAATAGAGGAAGTGGGTACCAATTAAACACTTATTATTTTATAGGTCCTCAAAAACAAAGTTAAAAGCAAGGAGAAATGTATACTCGACACTGTATGCTCCAAGCATATGGCAGGAAATGCATACGTGTTATCAAATATAACATATATCGATGGTGGCACTGTGACATTTGGAGATAATTCAAAAGGATTGGTCATCGACATTGGAGATGTCATCAACGTTTGTATATCTACTTCTCTCATAATTACTAATGTTTTGCTAGTAGAAAATTTGAAACACAATTTCTGAAGTATAAGTCAATTGTGTGATAAAAGGTTTAGAATTGACTTCGAAATAGATAAATGTAATATTTTTTATCAAAATAAAAATCTAATATTTGAAGAATTAAGAAATTGAAATATATATGTTTTGAATAATAATGATTTATGCTTAGCCGCAAATCATAATGATCCATAGCTATGGAAATAACGCTTTTGTCACATAAATTTTAAATATATTAAAAATTAGAAAAAAATGACTACAAAGTTAAGAATTTATGTGATGATGTCCACTTGGAAAATTAAAGAAAATTCAGTTAAATCTAAAAAGGAAATTTCTACAAAATAACCACTCGAACTACTTTATCTTGATCTATTTGATCCGACTCAAATACAATCGATAAATCATAACAAATATGTTTTTGTGATTGTTGACAATTTTTCAAGATACATTTGGACATTGTTTTGAAACATAAAAAGTGACACGTTTGAAATGTTTAAAGTTTTTGCTAAAAGAATTAAGAATTTAATGAAGTTAAAAATTAAAAGTATAAGTGGCGATCATGGTGGAGAATTTGAAAATAAAATTTTTCAAAAATTTTTGCAATAAAATGGGAATTAGTCATAATTTTTCTTTTTCACGAACACCGCAACAAAATGTTGTAGTAGAAAGGAAAAATCATACACTATAAGATTGTGCACAAGCAATTTATATGCAATGAACACTTTAAGATTTGGACAACTATAACAAGGTTTCCTATATATTATGATAATACGAGTGCTATAAATTTGTCTTTTTAACCTTCTCGAACTAAACATATTGATATTCGTCACCATTTTTTAAGAGATAATGTTGAAAAAGGTATCAACTCTCTTGAATTTGTTGACACCGAAAATCAGATCGCCGACATTTTAACTAAACCACTCTGTGAATCATTGTTTATAAAACTAAGATGAAATCTGGATATATGGTCATTTAATGAATTAATTTCATAAATATTAATTGATATATGTCATAAATATTAACTCTAATTTTGTAAATGGTTGAATTAGTTCCTACCACAAAAACATTGTACTAAAATTAACAAAATTTCAAGTATCAATAGACTAGCTATTTTCAGTAAAACTTATAAACTACAATAACTAAAATTGTTTTGTCGCCCCAAATCTGAAGGTGGTTTAGGACTGCGTAACCCATCCGACCTTTGCAAGGCCTTTGCGTGTAAGCTGTGGCAACGGTTTGGGGCTAACAACTCCCTCTGGGCTTCTTTCCTCCGTGCTAAATATCATAGACTTGCGGGCGCTAACTTCTCAGGCTCTCCTGCTTTTGCTAGTGAAACCTGGAAGCATATGCAGTCGGTTAAGGCTCTCTCTGACGCTCACGGCGGCATGACAGGCTGGGATGGCGACTCCTTCTCCATTCTGAAAGCCTGGTCTTCTATCAGAGTTCCTTCCCCTATCCGTCCTGAATTCTCTTTCATTTGGGATAATCGAACTCCGCCCAAGGTTTCATTGCTAATGTGGCGTCTCCTACACGATGGTTTGCCACTCGATGAAAATATCCAACATATCGGCATCCCTTTGGTCTCCCGTTGTCTTTGCTGCGGCAATGGGGAAAGGGAATCTTCGAGCCATTTGTTTTTCGAAGGCTTCACTGCCAAAGCTTGCTGGAATTACTTCGGTAACCTGGTTGGGGCTCGGAGTAATACAAGCATGCCTTCTGATCTTCTTGCTTCCTGGTGGGCCGGGAATTCAAGAAAATCCCTTCGGGCTATCGTGTTCAGATTAATCCCGTGTCTTATCTGCTGGCACGTCTGGTGCGCAAGGAATAAGGCCATTTTCGACAACGTTCCTATGGATCCGCTTTCCATCATCCATCGCGTGAGGAATGATGTGTTCATGGCCTTTCGGGGTAGACCGTTCAAGGGTTCCATGAGCCATAGGTCCCGGCGGTTAGTGGGACTCCTATCGATCACTTGCGTGCAGTCGGCCGCCAGATTGGGAGTTGGTTGAGCCTTCACAGTAAGGTGGTGCCTTTCACACACCACCTTATTCCCCTTCCCCCCTCTTTTTACTTTGATGTGTTTGCTAGCTTCTGTTCAGGATTGTGCGGTTTTTCTTGGTCTGGATATCTCTTGTGCTTGCTTGGTGGGTTTTTGCTGGTTTCTTCTAGGAAGGTAGAGCGGGTAGATTTATTTCCTCCTTTTGGACCGCTGTTGCTCCCCGCCTGGTGCTCTTGTATTGGTTTTCATTGGGATGGTTTAGACTAGCTTCCTCTTCGCTGGACTCAGCCTGTGGTTTCGTCGCCATCTTCATCGGCCAGGGTCTTCTGGTCTGGTCTATCCTGCTGGCCAGTATTAGCCACCATCTCCTGGCGGTAGTTTGCGTTGGTTTCCCAGTTTTGGTTGTTTGCAGAGCTGTCGCTTCTGTGGTTCTGAGTGGAGGTCTGGTCTTTACTGATGGTAAAGACGGGTTGGAGGTTTGCTGGTGGTCTCTATTTCTATTTTCCTATCTCTGTATAGGGCGGTATAGCTGCCGCTGAGTGTTTGTATTTCTGGTTTTTTTCTTCTTCAGTTTTAAATATTGGCCTATGGGTGGTATTGTTTGATGCTAGCCCCTTTCTGTAAGCCACCGGAGAATGGCTTTTATTCTCCTTTTGTTTATAAACTTTTCTTTGGAAAAAAAAACTAAAATTGTTAAATTTTATGGTTAAATCAATATTAGCCTTACAAATTTTACTATAAATATAAATAATATGCTCTATTGATATACTTAGCAATTTTTTTAAGAACCATACACAAAATACTTTTATATAACAATAGAAGATCTAAACATGTCTTCCGACTATGACTCCACTTACTCAATAATTGATTTTAGCTCACCCCCATCTAAGAGTACATACGTATCACCAACAAAAACCAAGATTCCTTTCAATAAAAGAGTTAAGAGAGGACAATCTTCATCCTCTCAACCTACAACTTTCACCGGTTCACACATTCGTGAGTGGCTTCGCAACAATTCAACCGCTACTCAAAGATTTGAAGATCTAAAAATCAAGAAACTCCATGTGAGTCCTTTCAACCGGCTATCCAAATTTGAAGAATATCACCTTCAAGAGCTGACAATCGCCTTCGGATGTCGTTCGCTAATCAATTTTGATGAGAATGAGGTAAATATCGACTAATTAACCATCTTTCGCTTTAATGCTATCTTATGTAGTGACAATATTTAGACACTTGAGAACGAAGAGGGTTGGTTATGGATGAGTGTGTATGGAAGAGTATTAAAAATTAGTGTAAGCATGCTAGGTCGATTTCTTGATTGTTCTTCTACTGGAGTTATTTTACAGAAAATTATGGATCGTAGGAATTTACAGTATGACAAAATTACACATCAGATATGGGAATATAGAATGCCCTAATGGAAATCAGTTTATCTTCGACCATGGGCAAGATTATTGAATAGAATGATTATAACACAATAATACCCCACTTAGGACGCCATGAGAAAATTTATGAAAATGATCATAAGGCCCTATATGCAATTTTTGGTAGGAATCAAGTTAATTGGGCAAGGTTTATTCATGATGAAATTAAAACAATTTGGGTTTATTATAATCAAACTATCATTTATGCACCATACATTATGTGAATCTTGTAAACTCTTAGAGTGTCTACCTATGTAACTTATTTTGAAGAAATTGTAGTTAAAGAAGTGGTACAAGATTCTTCCATTTGATGCAACTTCCCGAAACACCACCCACTCACAGTTCTCTTACTAAATGGACCGCTCAACAACAACAACAACAAACAACAGCAAATACACCCAGTGCATCAGCCACAAGCCCAAATACCTCCTCCTCCATGTAATGACCTGAAAATTTTAACAATTTTTATAACGTAATTAAATAAATTTTTCATTAAAATAAACAATTAAAATCCAGCAATGAAAATTTGATATTTGGTATGCGTCTATTTAAACATAGCAAATGACGGATTTTCATCAAAAAATATGTAAGTTAGTTCTGTTGTGTAATTTTCAATTTAAAATTTAAAATCAGTTAAATTTGTTGAAAATTAAATATTTTCGATACCTGAATATTTTTATATAATAAAAATGTAAAATCATTTTCTGAGTGAGTCATCGCATTTCGTTTCGCCAAATTTGGACTGCTATAGCCCAGTTTATCTTATTTTCGGCGTTTAAGCAGCATTTTCAACAGCGGAAAATCGAGTTTTGACAGCTTGGTCGTATCATTGATATCTGTGTATCATTTTATTCGTCTCGTTGTGCTGATCTTTGTAGTATATTCATTCCTGTAATTCGACATCCGGTACGCGATGAAACAATTTGCCGTATCGGGTCCGTATTTGAGCCTTTTGTTTTCCTTTGTCTTTTCAATTGCCAGCCGTATAACCTATCAGCCATTTCCCTTCAATATTTTCTTAAATTCCAACTGTTGGATCTTGCCATTCCTACCATTTCTATATATATATATATTCTCTGCGTCCTTTCATTTTTTCATTTCCTTTGTTCTGAGAAAAAAACATAGCAGCACGGTTCCATCTTGCTTTGAGATTTGCTTGTCTTCTCTCCAGGTTGGATCTGGTTTGCTTCGAGTAATTTTTATATGTCCAAGTTTATATTTAATCTCTATTGCTCGAAACAAACCCATGCCTTCTACTTTCTTTCTATACTTTTGCCCGAGTTTTCCATGATTTTGCACGAAGCATCACCGCTTGTTCAATTGTGCCGCGTCATCTACCCCACCACCACTTCCTCACCCAAACCCCATCATACCACACCGACCCAAATCTCTGCCTCTGCCGACCTATACCACTGCCTTCACATCGCCACTCGGAAACCTCGACCCAAGCACCATCATCCACTTCCACCTCCATGTGCTCCATGCGCCATAACCACCTGATAGAAAACCGCAACCCACCACAATTGCCATCCCCCTCCGCTCCACTACTTGCTGCCACGTTAGCCCACCACTATCCCAGAACCCCTGCCATTCACCCATAGCCGTCGCTCCATGGCCTTACTTCACCTCAGGCTTTCTATCACGAGTTCAAACCCACAGCCCGAGCCATGCCTTCCACAGCCAACGCATCAGCCCTGCCATCCCTGGCCATGCCCACCTCATCTGTGCCTGCCGCCCTAATCAACTCAGCCCACCTTCCAGTCCACTTTCCCTGCACACGCCATTCTTTCCCTGCCACCCTGATGCCAAGCCTTCGACCACCTTCCTTCTTCCCTCTCGTGAACTCCACAACTTCGTGCTTCATCACCACACTCTAGCCTGAATAGCCTTCCCTCTCTATTATGTTTATATACAATATATATATATATATATATATATATATATATATATATTAAGGTTCAATTATATGATTTTTTTCATATTTGATAAATTGCATATTTTGGGCAATAGGGAAGCTGCTTATATGGGTGGATTTCCTACATCAATAGTTTGATATGAAAAGAGAACATATATATATATATATATATTTGTTTTCTATTTTGCTATGGTTCAGATTGAATATTTATTTTAAAATGTAATATATAAAAGTATATTTGTTTGCATATCAATATTGTCTGCATATGTTTGTTTGAAGAAGCCTCCATATGTTTGTTTGAACAAGCCCAGCAATGAAAATGAACAATTAAAATCCAGCAATGAAAATTTGATATTTGGTATGCGTCTATTTAAACATAGCAAATGGCAGATTTTCATTAGAAAATATGTAAGTTAGTTTTGTTGTGTAATTTTCAATTTAAAATCAGTTAAATTTGTTGAAAATTAAATATTTTCGAAACCTGAATATTTTTATATAATAAAAATGTAAATCATTTTCTGAGTGAGATGTCGCATTTCGTTTCGCCAAATTTGGAATGCTATAGCCCCGTTTATCTTATTTTTGGCATTTAAGCAGCATTTTCAGCAGCGAAAAATCGAGTTTTGATAGCTTGGTCGTATCGCTGATATCTGTGTACCATTCTGTTTGTCTCGTCGTGCTGATCTTTGCAGTATATTCATTCCTGTAATTCGACATCCGGTACATGATGAAATCGATTAAATGATTTGCCGTATCGGGTCCGTATTTGAGCCTTTTGTTTTCCTTTGTCTTTTCAATTGCTAGTCGTATAACCTATCAACCATTTCCTTTCAATATTTTTTGAAATTCCAACTGTTGGCTCTTGCCATTCCTACTATTTCTATATATATATTCTCTACGTCCTTTCATTTTTTCATTTCCTTTGTTCTGAGGAAAAAACATAGCAGTACGGTTCCATCTTGCTTCGAGATTTACTTGTCATCCCTCTAGGTTGGATCTGGTTTGCTTCGAGTAATTTTTATATGTTTAAGTTTATATTTAATCTATGTTGCTCGAAACAAACCCATGCCTTCCACTTTCTTTCCATACTTTTGCCCGAGTTTTCCATGATTTTGCCCGAAGCGTCACCGCTTGTTCAATTGTGCCACATCAACTACCCCATCGCCACTTCCTCACCCAAACTCCATCAAACCCCACCGACCCAAAGCTCCGCCTCTGCCGGCCTATACCGCTGCCTCCACATCGCCACTCGGCAACCTCAACCCAAGCACCATCATCCAGTTCCACCTCCATATGCCTCATGCGCCACAACCACCTGACAGCAAACCGCCACCAACCACAACTGCCTACCCCCTCCGCTCCACTACTTGCTGCCACGTTAGCACACCACTGTCTCAGAACCCCTGCCATTCACCCATAACCGCTGCTCCATGGCCTTGCTTCACCTCAGGCTTTCTATCACGAGTTCAAACCCATAGCCTGAGCCATGCCTTCCACTGCCAACGCATCAACCCCGCCATCCCTGGCCATGCCCACCTCATCTGTGCTTGCCGCCCTAGTCAACTCCGCCCGCCTTCCAGTCCACTTTCCCTGCACGCACCATTCTTTCCCTGCCACCCTGATGCCAAGCCTTCGACCACCTTCCTTCTTCCCTCTCGTGAACTCCACAACACCGTGCTTCATCACCACTCCGGCCTGAACAACCTTCCCTCTCTATTTTGTATATATACAATATATATATTAAGGTTCAATTATATAAGTTGTTTTCATATTTGATAAATTGCATATTTTGGGCAATAGGGAAGCTGCTTATATGGGTGGATTTCCTACATCAGTAGTTTGATATAAGAAGAGAATATATGTTTTTTTCTATTTTTCTATGTGTTCAGATTGAATATTTATTTTAAAATGTAATATATAAAAGTATATTTGTTTGCATATCAATATTGTCTGCATATGTTTGTTTGAAGAAGCCTGCATATGCTTGTTTGAAGAAGCCCACATATGTTTGTTTGTATATATATATATATATATAGTCTGTATATGATTTTGAGTAGCTCATATATATATATATATTGTGCTTATATATATAGTCTGCATATATGATTTTGAGTAGCTTATATATATGTATAGAAAGAATACTAATTTTTTAAAAATATTGATATTCAAAATATATAATATAGATATTCGATTTTATTACATGTGTTTAAGAAAAAAATTGATTTTGAAATAGAATATATATAGAGATTTTATTTTAATACGAGTTTAAAATTAAATATTGACTTTTAATATATATATATATATATATATATATGTATATATATAGAGGGAGAGAGATTTTATTTTGATATGTATTTTAAAATGAATATTGATTTTTGAAAATGGATATAATATATATTGTATTTCATCAAATCCAAGTTTGTCCACCTTCCTTTGCTTGTTTCCATTGCTGTCCGGAGATTATTTCCGCAACTCTAGCTTGTTCGTGCGTATCTGTGTTTGTGCTTCCCATTCTCGTTGTTTTCTCTAGCCTCGAAAGATGAGCAATCACTCATGATTAACATTCTTATATTTAGTAAATTCAATTCACATGAAATGACAATTGAAATATGTTGTTAAAAATTGAATTTGTTATTAATTAAATCGTTTAAATATGATATGATTTGCATTTGTTCACCCATTATAATTGACATTATTGACATCAATGATCTGTTAGTATGTGTATATCATATTTAATTTGACAATTTTCATCATATTTTCCATTGATATGCTATGTCATTTTATATTATATTTTATTGTTCTCACTCTGCAAGTTCCTGATAGTTAGGAATTCCCTATTGGTTGAAATGATACATACCCGAACTATATTATAGATTAGGGGAAAATCGTTATGGGTTGAAATGATAAACCCAAGCAATTTTTATTTGATTTTGAAATTTTGGGATTGCGGGTTGAAATGATATATACCCGTAAATATTAAATTATTCCGGATTGAAATGATAAATATTCGTATTACTGGACCATAAGACAGAAAATTATACACGTACAACGTTGGTCTAATTCTAAATGATTTCCAAAAGTTTTGAAAGTAAAATATGTAGGTTTTAATAAATATGGATTTTTAAAATATAATATAAATATTTTAATTTAATATGTGTAAAATTTAGATTTTAAATTATATGTTTGGAAAATTTGAAATTATAAGTTAAGTTTAGGAAAATAAAAATTTTAAAATTTTACTTATAATTTTATTATTTTTAAAATATATAAAATAAGATTTAATAAATTAAAATATATTTAATAATAAGTTTTAATTTAATAAAAATTTAATATAATATAACTTAATAAAATTTAATTTAACTTATATATATAATATGTTTTAAAAAATTTATTTAAAATTTATTTTAATATTTTAAATAGATTTTTGTATTAACTTTAATAAATAAAAGTGGGAAAGATAAATTGGAATTGAGTTGTAATTTAATTGCTTTAAGAATTGAATTTAAATAGGAATTGATTTGAACTTACTGAATTTGAGATTTCGAAAGATATGATTTTATGACTTGATAACTTGATTTTGATTAAGGAGGATTAAAGGAATATTTTTAAATGTAAATAAAATTGAATTTGTATATTTAATTTTGACTTAAATTTGTAACTTGAGATTTTATTTAAATGTTTAACTAAAGGTGATTAAATGAATATTTTAAATTTAAATAAATTTGAAACTAAATATTTAAGTTTGATTTAAATTTGTAGTCCGGGATTTTATTTTAATGTTAACAAAAATGATTAAGTGAATAAATTCAAATTTAAATAAAATTAAAGTTGAATTTTGAAAAATAAATAAAATTTATCAAATTGAGTTATTGTAGATTGTTTGAATATTGAAACGTATTGAATTGGAAGTGGTTTAAATTTGTAATTCAACCCTGGATTTTGAAATCGATATAAATTTAAAATGGTTTTTAATGAGAATTAGAAATTGTCGAACTGAGATTGATTTAAATTGAATTTTGAAACTAAAGTTGATTTGAATTGACTTGTGAAATTTGAAGAAACAATTCTAATTTGAAACTAATTTCGATATAAATGATTTTAATATATAAACTATTTTTAATACATCACCTATTTTAATATATATAAATTATTTTAATCTATAATCCATTTTTAAATATAAACTATTTTGATTGTATAACTATTCCAATATTTATATATATACTACTTTCAGTATTCAAACTGTTTAAGTTGAAACTGTTATGATTTCAAAAGTGTTATGATTTCAAAAGTGTTAAGATTTCGAAAGTGTTATGATTTTGGAAATGAATATGATTTAAAGTGAATAATGATTTCGAAGGGATATGGTTTTGAAATGAATATGATATTTTGATATGAAGTATGAACTATTTGAAATGAAAATGACCACGGTGTGAAATAAGCTTTTTATTGTTAAAGAGACCGGGTTCAGCTATTGTCATACTCTCTGCCAATACTGAAAACCACTTTAACAACTGTGTACGTGGTGGAGATTCCAGAACGAAGTAGGATGGTTTGGCGACGATTCTGTATGAGGTATTAACGCAGCCCCGACTCCCGCGAGTCAGCTTGATGTGACTAAAGCAGGAGCCATGCCGGGCCAAGTGAGGTTGCACCTCCGATCGGGCACATTCCTTCGACACCATTCTATTATATTGTGATTTGATTGGGTGCACCTTTGATTTGGGAGTGTGTCTCGAGGTGGGTGGTAGTAGCTACTATGCGTTACCACCAGTCCGGATCCGCAAAACGGTAGTATCCTACCCTGGGCATTGCCTTGCGTGCCTTGTCACATGCCTTATCGCGCCCTCTACGAGTTTGGTTTGTACCGTACCTATGGAGTGCCCTTTGATAGCCCTTCAGTTTACGGAGGAATTACGGTACTCTATAGACTACGGGAATATATAAAAATGTGTTAAGGGGGATATGGGTAACGCCTTAACGCTATTTCAATAGTTTACTTTACTATAGAAATTATCTATGTAGTGTATTGTACTATGTATGTAAATAGTTTAACAGATCCTTAAAAGATGGAATCCCAACATCCTTTAAGTTATTTGCATTTCACTTGACATTTCACTTGAGTTGATTTACTGGTATAAAAATGTTAATCTTGACTCGAGTGTTTTGTGTTTTGCTTTATGCTCGGGTTAGACTGAGTGTCACAGCATTTGAGACTCACCTTTGGAGATTAGAGTTTTGCTTAAAGATATATCTTTCATCTTTTCAGTTATTTCAGTTTATTCTAGTTGTTTATGTTTAGACTTGTCTGTTGCTTTGTATTTGAGATTTTTTGTTGTATTTGTTCAGACTCTGATGTTCTGTAGTAGCTTTATGAACTACTATTTATCTATTCCGCTGCTTATTGTTGTAATACTCTGTGTCTGTGATTCTATGATTGATTTATTTACTGTATATGCTAAGTTTTGCCAAATATAAATTAACAATCTGTTGTTTTGAGTAATTCAAGTCTGACATGTGTGGATTATTATCGATTTGAATGGTTCGAAATGCCAGGTCGTTACACTCCACAACCTTATGCTTCCTCTCACCATGATACAGGATACCATTCTGACTTAGAAATTTATGAAGCTCGAACTGAAACAAATCCTAATGAGTCTATAAGTGACCTAATGTTCAAATCAACGAACTATCACGATGAATCAAAAGAAAGTAGAATGGATAATCTTATAGTGCTTCATAACATACTCCAGCCCTCAACCTCATGGATCATCTTATAGTGCTGGAACTTCCAATCATGATAGAGACAAAACTATTCTCCGGCAACAACCAGAAGAAGAAGAAGAAGTAGAATCTTGGTCTTATCCACCATCATCTCACCACATGCACTTTGCATCTTTTCAAGGTCTATCAGTTAATGAAGATGAGGAGTATCGTACTTTGACACATCAATTTAGGTTTGCAAACATCAATTATTTATGTGAGAATATTTTGGTTATTTTGGCATAAATTAATTTTAATACCATTACAAAAAGCATCAAATGGTCATAATGCTCTATATGCAATTTTTGGTAGGGCTTAAGTTAATTAGGCAAGGTTTATTCATGACGAAATTAAAAATAATTAGGTTCATTATCATCAAACTATCATTTATGCACCATACATTATGCGAATCTTGCAAGTTCTCGGAGTGTAATAGAATGTAACAAGTTCCATCAATGAGAGCACTCAATGGAATATTGTTATTCGTCAATTGTTCAAAACCTATATATCTCATTTTGAAGAAATTCTATTTAATGATGGGGTACAAAATTCTTCCGTTTGTTGCAACTTCCGAAACATCACCTACTCACAGTTCTCTTACTAAATGAACCACCCAACAATAGCAACAACAACAACAACAAATACACCTAGTGCATCAGCCATAGGCCCAAGTACCTCCTCCTCAATAAACTTCTGCTTCCTCTCACCATGATACAGGATACCATTCTGACTTAGAAATTTATGAAGCTCAAACTGAAACTAATCCTAATGAATCTATAAGAAACCTAACGCTTTAAAATCAATGAACTAATATGGTGAATCGAAAGACACTAGAACGTATAATTATTGGTTGATGTACGATACATTTTGGGTTTTAACACCCTAGATCAATTGCAATAGTTTAAAATTTATTGCAATAATCAACTTATTAAATTTGTGCCCATTCACCTCAAGTCTAAGCTCTTCCTATTGCTTGTATACCAATAGGAACATATTCAGGGGGAGTTATTTTTAATACCATTACAAAAGATTGTATAGTTGTCATCATCAAAAAGGGGGAGAATTTAGAGCTCTCTTCTGGGATTTTAATGACTACGACTATATAATCGCATATCCAAGAAATACTTTATCTACTTATAGGTATATGATAGATGAGTCACTCCACTCACCGATATCTTGGCTCGAAAACAATCATGAAGAACGATGGTTCATGCTATTGAAAGTAAGGTCATATATTTGTATCGTCGTCTTAAATTATCTTATACAATATTCTTGAGTTATCATAGCACACATGAAAGCACACCGTCAAACACTTAGCTGAATTTTAAAAATCTTCTCAAGTTTTACAATTAATACAGGCTCAGACGTCCGGCACATAAGGTCAAACATTTGACAAAAACTTCGGTTTAAATTTCTAAAAAGGCTCAAACGTCTGACCGTGTATGCCGGACGTTTGGCAATGCTATGCAACTACTACATTCAAACGGACACTTCTTTTCATCTTCAAAATTCATGCTTCCTTCTTAATAGTTGCAACCATAGATCAAAAGGAATCCTTTTAAGAAGTCGTATTCTTTGAAACAAAACTATTAGTCGTCTATAAATACATTCAAATTTGAGTTAAGAATAACTTTTTTAGTCTATTATTCTCTATTTTCTATAAGTGCTTACATACTCCCTTGCGCTATTATGGATTTCATATTTATAATCAATTACAACCAAAATCTATATTTTTGTAAACCTACTTACCACAAATCTAAGAATTTATACACATGACCACTCAAGGGAGATTATAGGAAGAATTGTACTAGAAGTCAAAATCTATGTTATTTGGAACACACGCTTGTCGAAGAAACACTTTTTATAAGCCTATTCCTCCGGACAAAGCGAGGGTTGTTGGTTAGTAAATACCAAAAAGGGGCTTCAGGACTGGACGTAGGACGGGACATCCGAACTAGTATAAAAACTTTGGTGTGCTCGCTTTTATTCTTTAATTTTATTATACTCTACTATATTGCTTTATTTAGTACATATATTAGTATGCACTCAAATATTAACATGCATGCCATATTCTACGTTCCACTGCACTTTTGTTTGGTATCAAAGCCAGGTCATTTCAATTTACTGTAACACATGATTGAATTTTTTTTGATATGGAAAGTACATTTCAAGAAGGTCAATCAACTGCTCGCACCCACTGTTTACTGTGTCTAATTATGCTTATTGGTCAATACGTATGCAATTTTTATGGAGCTAATGGTTTAGAAATTTGGCAAGGTACACAAACTAGATACGAAGCACCTACCACTGACATAAGCACTTGGACCGATGCATAAAAGAACATGGCTACTAATAAAGCCAAAGCCATGAATGTATTATTTTGTTCACTAGATAAAAATGAATTTTCATGCGTTATGCTTTGCACAATGGCATATGATATATGGCGCACTTTACAAGTTACTCACAAAGGCACAAGTAAAGTCAAGCAAAAGAAATCTCTATTTTACAAAACCAATTCTCATCTTTTAAAATGAAAGCAAATTAATATATTATTGACATGTATTCTAGATTCCAAACCATACAACACGATCTCATAGCATTTGAGGTTAAATTCGGTGATTTTGATCTAGTCACACAAATTTTAACTTCTTTGACTATTGAATGGGAAAGAAAAATTTTAGCCATTGAAGAGGCTAACGATCTCTCCCAACTCAAACTTGAAGAATTAATAGGAAATTTGATGTTGTTTGAAGCTAGTTTGCAAGCTAGAAAAGAGTAAACTCAAGAAAAGAAGAATATTACCTTTCATGTAAATGATAACGATTCCTATTTGGATGAGGAAGAAATTGTATTTATCGCTAAGAACTAAAACAAATTTAGGAAATTCAAGAAGGTGACAAAATCTCATAATGGTGGTAATTCGAATTCATCAAATCAAACGTCAATCAAATGTTATGGATGTGACAAATTCGACCATATGAAGAAAGAATGTACACAGCTCAATATTGACAAAAGGTAAAACAAACTCGAGAAATTCAAGGAAAAAATGAAGAGCCTTTCAAGTAACTTGGGATGACTCTGACTCATCTTCTTCATCTGATAGTGATAGTGAAAGCGACTTAGAAGAAGCAAATGTTTGTTTTACGGCTAGCACAGATGAGGTACGTCCTGAACTAACATATGATGAAATTTTGGAAATTAGCGTAGAATTAGACGATAAACCTAGAGAATCTAAGAAACTAAATAAGGAATATGTAGGAAAATTGAGTAGAGCAGAGCTAGAAATTGGTTTACTAAAAAATGAGAAAATAATTTTAGAAGAGGAATTAGAAATAGCAAAAAAGGAATGTAAAAAATTATCTTCTCGAAATGCTACTTTATTACATGATTTAGAAAATAACAAACTAGAGAATGATAAACTTAAAAAAGAAAAGCTTGAACTAAAAACAAGCTTAGATTCTACCATTGTTGAAATTTTTGATCTTAAGAACAAATTAGATCAAATTACCAATAACATTTCAAAATTTAATAAGGGAAAACAAGACTTAGAAAATTTGACTAAAATATAAAAACCATCAGGAAATTGAAACGGATTAGGTTTTAAAAATAAGCAGAAGCTTAAGAACTATAGTATACTATATATTAAGTTCAACAAGCCAAAATCTAAGACTAAGATCAATGCTTCGAACTCAAATACGGTCAAAATATGGATTCCTAAAACAAATAACAAGTTAATTAGGCAGAAACGCATAGATGAATACTCAAAAAATATTGTCTATAATGATAATTACATTTCTAAAGGTCCCAAATCCACTTGGGTATAGATACCTTATCCTACTAACACATAGAACCCTAACGGAGGAAGTGGGTACCAATTAAACTCTTATTATTTTGCAAGTACTCAAAAACGCAGTTAAAAGCAAGGAGAAATGGACACTCGATAGCTGATGCTCCAAGCATATGACAGGAAATTCACATATGTTATCAAATATAACATATATAGATGGTGGCACTATGATATTTGGAGATAATTTAAAAAGATTTTTCATCGGTATTGGAGACGTCATCAATGCCAGTATATCTACTTCTCCCTTAATTACTAATGTTTTGCTACTAGAAAATTTAAAACACAATATATTAAGTATAAGTCAATTGTGTGATAATGGGTTTAGAATTGACTTCGAAAAAGATAAATGTAATATTTTTGATCAACTTAAAAATATAATATTTGAAGGATTAAGAAATCGATATATATATATATATATATATATATATATGTGTTTTGAATATGAATATCAAACATAATAATGATTTATGCTTAGCCACAGATCATAATGATCCATGGCTACGGCACAAGTGCTTTTGTCACATAAATTTTAAATATATTAACAAATTAGTAAAAATGATTTAGTTAAGGGATTACCCAAAATCAGCTACAAAGTTAAGAATTTATGTGATGCATGCCAACTTGGAAAATTAAAGAAAAGTTCATTTAAATCTAAAAAGGAAATTTATAAAAAACAATCACTTGAACTACTTCATCTAGATCTATTTGGTCCAACTCAAGTACGATAGATAAATCGTAACAAATATGTTTTTGTGATTGTTGATGATTTTTCAAGATACACTTGGACATTATCTTTGAAACATAAAAGTGACATGTTTGAAATGTTTAAAGTTTTTGCAAAAAGAATTAAGCATTTACCGAACTTAAAAACTAAAAGTATAATAAGTGATCATGGTGGAGAATTTGAAAATGAAATTTTTGAAATTTTTTGCATTAAAAAGTAAATTAGTCATAATTTTTCTTTTCCACGAACACCACAACAAAATGGTGTAGTAGAAAGAAAAAATCATACACTATAAAATTGTGCACAAATAATTTATATGCAACAAACACTTCAAGAATTTGGAAAAACTATAACTAAATCTTCTATATATTGTGATAATACGAGTGCTATAAATTTGTCTTTTAAACCATTCTCAAAACATATTGATATCTGTGACCATTTTTTAAGAGATAACATTGAAAAAGGTATCATCTCTCTTGAATTTCTTAACACAGAAAATTAGATTGCCGACATTTTCACCGAACCACTATGTGAATCATCGTTTATAAAAAACCAAGACGGAATTTTGGTATATGTTCACTTAATGAATTAATTTCATAATATTTATTGATATATGTCATAAATATTAACTCTAATTTTGTAAATGGATCATCTAATTCCTACTACAAAAACTTTATATATAAATTAACAAAATTTCAAGTATCAATAGATTAACTATTTTCAATAAAACTTCTAAACTAACATAACTAAAATTGTTAAAAAATTTATGGTCAAATCAATATTGGTCTTACAAATTATTAACTACAAATAAATAATATGCTCTATTTGTTTACATGGCCATTTTTTTAAAGATAAATACACCGAGATATTTTTATGTAACGATAGAAGATCTAAAAATGTCTTCCGACCATGACTCCACTTACTCAACAATTGATTTTAGCTCATCATCATCTAAGAGTACATACTTGTCACCAACAAAAACAAAAATTCCTTTCAACAAAAGAGCTAAGAGAGAACAATCTTCATCCTCTCAACCCACAACTGTCACTGATTCACACATTCGTGAGTGGCTCCGCAACAATTCAACCGCTACTTAAAGATTTGAAGATCTAAAAATCAAGGAACTCCATGCTGGTCCTTTCTATCAGCTATCCAAATTTAAAGAGTATCGCCTTCAAGAGCAGATAATCGCCTCCGGATGTTGTTCGCTAATCAATTTTGATGAGAATGAGGTAAATATCGACTAATTTTCCATCTTTCTCTTTAATGATAACTTATATTGTGATAACATTTGGACGCCTGAGAACGAAGAAGGTTCGTTATGGACGAGTATGTATGGAAGAGTTTTAAAAATTAGTGTAAGCATGCTAGGTCGATTTTTTTATTGTTCTTCTGCTGGAGTTATTTTAGAGGAATTGTGTATCATAGGACTTTACAGTGTGACGAAATTACACATCAGATATGGGAAGATAGAATGCCCCAATGGAAATTGGTTTATCTTCAACCATAGGCTAGATTATTGAATATAATTATTATCAACACAATAATACCCCACTTAGGAAGCCATGAACAAATTTATGAAAATGATCATAATTCCCTCTATGCAATTTTTGGTAGGACTCGAGTTAATTAGGCAAGGTTTATTCATGGTAAAACTAAAAAAATTTGGGTTCATTATCATCACACTATCAGCTATGCACCATACATTACGTGAATCGTGCAAGCTCTCGATGTGCCTACCTATGTATCTCATTTTGAAGAAATTTCAGTTGAAGAAAGTGGTACAAGATTCTTTCGTTTGATGCAACTTCCCGAACACCACCCACTCACAATTCTCTTACTTAATGGACTGCCCAACAACAACAACAAACATACCAAGTGCATCAGCCACAAGCCCAAGTACCTCCTCCTCCACAACCTTCTACTTCCTCTCACTATGATACAAGATACCATTCTGACTTGGAAATTCATAAAGCTCAAACTGAAACTAATCCTAATGAATCTATAAGAGACCCAACACTTCAAAATTAACGAACTATCACGGTAAATCAAAAGAAACTAGAGCGGATACTTATTGGTTGATGTACAACACATTTAGGGTTTTAGCATCCTAGATCAATTACAATAGTTCAAAATTAATTACAATAATCAACTTATTAAATTTGTGCCTACTCATTTCAAGCCTAAGCTCTTCCTATGTTTTGTATACCAATAGGAAGATATTTGTATCCTGGAATGATTTTTAAAACACATCAATTAATTTAGGTTTTATAAATTAATTTTGGTTTCGATACATCAATTAATTTTAAATGTGTATACCAAGCAATCCAAACAATACATCCAAATGCATCCACTGACATCTATTATCCATAACATGTCCTATTGACATGTTTACAACAATTCCTAACATCCAATGGTCTCTACCTAAGCTAGAACCTAAATACATATAGAATTGCAAGTATACTTATTTAGGATGTTGCATGCATTTGGATGCATGACATGAGCATTTGCATGATAAGAGGTCGACTGGATCAGTAGACCGCCTACTCTTTTATATTAGTACATGTTCATGTGCATTTCATGTTGCATATATATGTACATGTCGCATTAGAATTTTTTTAAGGACAATGATTGCTCGTAGATGACGATTGTGTAGTTGGTTGTAGTTATTGGTTATTGTGTGAGAGTTGCATTTTTCCATCCTTAGAGATTTCTGGGACAAAATACTATTAATGGGGGAAAATGTAGCACCCCGAAAATTAAGCAGAATTTAATAAGAAAATTAAATTAAAACAAAACAAGGTTTTAAAAGAAACTTTTCACAGACGTCTTAATTTGACTACGAAACTTGCACCTTTTCATTCATAGTGATTTTCCGAACGATTTTCATACATAACACTTTGTAATCCAAGTTAGTATGGAGGTCACAAACGTCAGAACAAATTAAAAGTTTAAAACAAAAATATATATAAATTGCATTGCCAACGGCCGACCCATAGGGGTTGATGGTCGATTGGTACCGATCGACCGTGGTTAGGGGGCAGTTGACCCGCATACGTGAAAGGTCGCACGTTATCGATTTTTCGATGACGTGATGAACGATCGAGATCAATTGCGTGGGGATGAAGAGAATGATGAGTGAACTAGATTTTATAAAATATTTCCCTAAGCTAATCTAATAGCCTAAAATCTAACCCTACCCCTATAAATACAAAGCTAATGAAGCCCTAATTTTCACATAAACAATTACATAACTAAACTCTGCCAAAATTTTCTCTCAACCCTAAACTCCAAAATTTTCAAAAATCAAATAAACCCAAATTAGAAGAATAGAAGAGATTAAATCAAGGTGAATCAAGGCAAAGCTATTGATTTAGGAGGATGATTCTCAAGCACAAGCAATAGGAAGAGCTTAGGCATGAGATGAGTGAGTACAAATTTAATAACTTTATTTTTGTAATTAATTTTAAACTATTGTAATTGATCTAGGATGTTAAAACTCTAATTGGTAAAACCCTAATTGATAAAACCCTAATTGAATATGTTAGGAACCTTAAATTCAAATCTATAACCCTAGAAAATGAATTGTCAGTAACTATTAACTATGAAATTTATATATAACATCTTGTAAACCCTACATTTTAAAATCCCAATTTGAATAGCTAAGTGAATATGAATTGGTCACCTATTAGGATTAATCTAAACTTTGATGATGATTGGAATTAAGCGCTTAAATAATTGACACACGAAAAACTGGAAAACCCCAAATTTACTTCACAATCGGTCATCTTGGAAACCCTAATGGTCGACCGGTAGTGGTCGACCATAGAGGACGAACGGTCGATTGTTTTGGATGAAAAATGCAGAATTTGAACCTTGGCCTAAGGCCCAAGTTAACCAATAAAATTGTATAAATGGAAATCTGATTGGTTGAGCCTATTTTGGGCTGAGTACACATGCTAGTGACAATAGGGAATTCAGTAAGATATCAAAGGACAATAGGCCATCACGGTTTTGGTAACAGTCAAATACCCAAATAAGAGTTAAGAGTTGACTAGGGCGATGTCTATCGCAAACACTTATGGGGTGTTCCACAATGGATGCACGGTATTGATGGAGACACCAGGTGAGTGAACACAGTGCTAAAGTGGGATTCTAAAGGACAGACAGGTCCGGTGCAGCACAATAAGAGGCTATAGGATAGAAACGAGCCCAATACTAATGGGAGTTTTTGCATGCATGGTTTTGATGCGACGTGGTACGGGTGGACGATGGCCAGCACGATAAGAGGCGTTGTGCACTACGATGGAGAGATGAATAGTGGGTGCATACGGTGAGTCATATAACGAGTTTGCATTTCAGGGTTCTCCCTCTCTAAGCGTAGTGATGATAGGTAGTTATGGGAGAGCATTTCCCACAATGGTATTAGTAGAAAAAGGGGTTTCCATAGTAGCCTACAGGTGGTGATTTCTTATTGGGTTGCTCTAGAAGCGTTATCCGATCGTTAGTGTAAGGTTCGATCCCCAATTCGATCTTGTAGTAGTCTACACAAGTAGTAGTGTAGATATGTATTAAACAAGAACCCTTAATTAATGGACCATAAGAATTCACGGACACTTGTGGTACACCCTATGTCATTTAGAATAGTATTGAAGTAAAGTACATATGATTATCATATGTTAAACATGTACTCATTCACCAGACTTTTTGTCTGGCCCACTCCCTCTTTTCCATTTTCCCCCTCATAGGATGATAGGTTAAAGTTATTTGGGCATAGTACCTAGAGAAAGGAGCTTCATGTTGGAAAAAAAATTTTAAACTAATAACTAACTTATTGCTTCATATTGTCAAGATCCCAAAAGCAGTTACTATATGACTAGACTCATATTATTCATTATTCCTCTTATAGTCACTTATTGTATCAAATATCTATAAAGCTTATATTGTACCGTGAAAACAATGTATATGTAAAACAAGTATTTTGGAGACTGTTTTTGTGACATTTTTATTTTATGTACTTATATTTTAAATTCCTTCCACTGTGAGATTTGAAAATGTAGAATGTCATAGAACTTACCCATATAATTATGCTCTATGATGTTTGAAAATCCCATTAGCTCGTGTTTCTCGGCACGACACGAAGCCGAAAGCCACATAAAGTTTTTGATCGATGCATTGTGAAATGTGGGTTGTAACAACACACACATATGTGTGATAACGAACTTTATTCATAGAATATGTTTCCTAGGTTGAAATTTTAACATGGAGTAAATTTTGAAACTTTTGGACCTCCTATTTGGTTATCAATACTATTGGATTATCTAGCATGGAAATTTGGCAAGTTGGCATTTATACAGTCACCTCCACAAATTGAAAAATCTTATTCATGTGGCGTGATTGTAAAATTTTCTTAAAAATGTAATGTATAAACATAAGTTGTATTCTTTTTTTAACAAGGATGAGAGTGAAAATAGATAATTTAAGTTTAGAGCTTTACACATGAAAGTGCTATATGAGTATGGTCATAACTTTTGATTTAGCCATCTAATTTTGACGATTCTTTTTTTATTGAAAGATATTTTAATATAGAACAATTTTCATATTCATAACTTTTAAAAATTTTGAAATCTCTTGTTGTTAAAGTTAGTTTAAATTTAAATCAAAAATCTGGCTCGGTTAACTAGTTTCTGAGTTTTAGAGCCTAAGTGTTTTGGTCCATATCTTTTGAACGGTTTGTCTGATTTTGACAATCTGCACTTTCCTGAAAGCTAATGACATAAGAAACAAATTTTATGTTAAGAGTTTTGTGAAATTTTGTTGTTTCCTATGCTAAAAATTTCCATTTACTAAGTTGAGCCTGTTTTTTTATTAATTCCTGAATTGCACTGCTTTGGAAAGACGCTAAAACTCATGTCATAATCTACATTTGATCCGAAAATTGCTTTTCAAAGCCCGTACATTGTGCAACAATTTTTCTTTTGAAACTCATGTCTAAATTTTTGATTTTAGTCCTTAAACTTTGGCGATAAGCGGCTTAACAAAAATGCATGATGCCT
The DNA here is from genome assembly GCA_030737815.1 of Allium fistulosum. Classification (NCBI taxonomy): domain Eukaryota; kingdom Viridiplantae; phylum Streptophyta; class Magnoliopsida; order Asparagales; family Amaryllidaceae; genus Allium; species Allium fistulosum. The sequence continues at coordinate 78,522,165 of CM060903.1, forward strand.
ACATATAAATGAATGCATATTTAATATATCTTTTTCTATATATGACTAATGGTTGAACTTGAGTTAAGTACAGGTACACTAAAAGGCCTAGTGCGACTTTGTGTCGTCTTTAACTTGCTCTTGCTCACAAATTAGTATTGGTCAAAATTCCAGTATCGTCCATTTTCAAATCAGTTAGCCCATAAACAAAGTTCTTGGTTCAATATCAACATATACAAACTATACTACTCTAGCCAGAGATTTTGATATTGAGTTGACTAAAATTGACCAAGATATTAACCTAATACAACTAAGAATACGAATTATCTATTGAATAGTGTTTTACTTTAATGTTTCATCTCAGACCCAACTATTATCACTCGATGGTCATCATACCATGATTTAACTATAATCAAATTGGAATATCCACATTGAAGTTCAAAGGTATTAAAGTGGAAAAACCTGTGTAACATCGTCACTCCAAGATTTCATGTTTGACCTAGTGTTATTAACCAACAGGAAAATCTCGGGTGAGTCTTACCATAGTTATCCAATACTTATCAGTATGTAAGTGCCCAACATTTGGAGATTACTACTGTAGTGACCCCTAATTTCAAGCAATTCGTCTTTGAATATCATAACTTTTGAAATATAGTTAAGTATTATAAATTAGTTTTATAACCTTATTAAACATCTTTTAATTAATGAATAATTATAAGAAACTTGTTTTTGAAATTTGTTTACAAATATAAGTACTTTGAAGAAATATCGATAATGTGATCGAAAATCATTTTATCGATAAACAGCTTTTTATTCAATGTAAGTTGTTCAAACTTTTTAACATACACTAAATCACTTAGGAAATCATTAATAGCTAATAAAAATAATTATCACTAAGTCGCTTTAGAGAAGCATCTAGAAAGTGGAGCATATGGAGGCATGAGGATGGGTGAGCCTTCTATGGCTGGCTATACGGGGTGAGTGGTTGCTTAGGAAACACCATTTGAAGCCTATATAAACACACACTCACTCCTAAATCACTTTTATATTTTTACAAAATTAAAACAAGTTCTCATCACTCCTTTCCCTTCATGAGTTCCTAAATACAAATTAATTCAAAATAACTCTAAAGCAACCCAAACTTAACCAAAGACCTTAAAACAACACTACAATCTTAGCAACTTGGAGCTTAAAGAATTGGAGCACATCATCTTAAACCCTACAAGGCCGTGAGCAATACTAAAGGCTTTTCAAGCCTACACAAGTGAAAAGCAAGGAGAGGTAGGGAGTTTGGTGTTTTCAAGCTTGAGGTAGGAAGTGGAAGACTGTACTTGATTGTTTGCTTGTTAAAGGGTGTGCTAACTTACCATCTGAATGAATTTGACGTGTCTATATCGTTGTTTAAATTATTGTATATGTGTTTTAATTTATATTGTGATATGCGTTGTTGAAAGCAAATAGCATATGTAATTGATGGATATGGACTTGTATGACTTGTTGCATAGCCTTGAAACAAAGCACATATGGTTTGGTTGAACACAGGTTGAATCGAATTTGAGTTTGGAAATTGTTGTATAGCGATGGCTGCTATAGAAGAACTTTGTAAATGCCTTGTGTTTGGCATTTTTTATGCTTTTTTTGTAGAGAGATCCTTAGGAGTTTCTCACTATGGTTGTGATGTATGATGTATATATTTGTGACTGTACAAGGATTGAATGCTAAAAAGTTTGTTTGCATATCGAAAATCGATAAAACATTTAATATATCGAAATTGGCCCAGTCCATAGCCATTTATAACAGTCAGCCACGACACTTTAGAAACTCTATCTTTGCTTTGAACCATCTTTTACAACAATCTTTAAATGTTGTCATTTCTGTTTAAGACTTTAAATTGCTTTGAAATGACTTAAAACTTAAGTATTTCTCTTCAGTATTTTTACAAGTCTTTTGTAACTTATATTAAAGTATTTTAAAAGTGGTTTGGAATTTTTTTTATATTTTTAGTAATTTATTATGAACTATTAAATTAGGAGGTTTATTTTTAAATAAAGGAAAACATGTTATTTTTTATGTTTTAAACAACTCATAAAATAGATCTTTTAAGTCATATTTTAAATAAATGTTTTAAATCAAAATATAAGTATTTTAAGTATATTAAAGTATATATAGTTTTTAGAAAATTAGTTAATTATTTTATTAAAGTATTACATATCTTATGTAATATAATTTCTTTTAAATTATTTTAAATATCTTAGCTTTACAAATAAACTATTATACATACATCTTTATCATTCTTAAAGGGTTTTAAATTATCAACAAATGTTTTATAAAAGAGGTTTAGTTGATTAGTGGCGTAATAATGTTTGTTTTGTTTACTTGTTTATGGAATATAATTAACTATAATTTACATTAAAAGCCAACGAAGTAGACTTATCTATTCATGAGTGTTAAGAAGGATCTTCGAGTTGGGTTTAGAAGCAATAGTGTTCTAATCTATCGGCTTCACTCTTAATCGAGGGATTGAGATGGTCGGAAACGTGCTATGTATACGAAACTTGATTTCCATAAGGTTTTTAGAACTAGATGGTCGATTAGTCGACTAATCGAAGTTCACCATTTAACTTTGGAATAATATGAAAACTTCATGGCTTCATACGGTTTGAGATCCCTCAGGGAGGACTCTTGGTATGAAATGTCTCTAGCTTTAAGATTGTGTATATACGAGATCCCTCGGGGAGCACTCCTTTATATATGTTTTTCTTACTTCTAAAAGATCTGAAATTAAGTTTATTGAAAATTTATCGATTTAGTTTTGAACAGTCCGGGATTGATAAGCGTGGTACTTACCAAATACCACTTCAAAACTAGTATATATGTCTATGTTTTAGAAGCAGTTGTGAAGTGGAATGTTATGGAGTTGAATTCTCTATCCTAAGGTTAAGTCCAAGGGAAATGTCAACGTTAACATTTAAAACTAACGCTATAGAGTTAAACTGTTTGTCCTAAGGTTAAGTCCAAGGGAGACGTCAGCATTAGCATTTGTCAATCGACTTATGCTAGAATACATGGAAATGATTTTTGTTCTGTTTGAGTATTGAAGACTTGTGTTAGAGATTCCAAACATGACCTCGATGTTAGAAATGGCTAAAGTCAGAGTAGGTTGCACAACCTAGGGTTTAGCTAACCCAAGACAGGGTATATCAACTCCATATCTAGAGTATGCTTATCGATGTTGCCAATGGGAGTTGATGATACTTGATTCCACGTGTTAGGGCAAAGGCTAGTTGTATTTACCTTATGGTATATTTAATCTAGAGATATAGAATGCCCAGAAAGTGGTTTTTGATCCCTATGCATGGAGGTCCGCTTCAGTTTACTAGAGGTGCCTCCATGAAAAATCCATATGTGAATGTTCCTTAGCTGTTTTAGATGTACTTCTAATATTGTTGTGTTGTGAGATGCAAGCAGCACAGCTAGTTTAGATTTTTATTCTACACCCTAGACATTACCTATTATATTGCTAGATGGTTTGGTTTCTTTTGAGGGGAAATCTATTACGATAATCCAAACGGTCTTAAAAGTTATTGTTACACATATGCATGTATCTTGAATTTTCTCATTCCAAACATATGTTTGACATGTGGTTTTTGTTTTCCCTAAATTCCTCGTGTACTCTTTCGAGTAGGCTGAGTAAAGAAGGTTTTACTTTGGGCACTTCAGAGTTCAAGAGCTAAGCTGGAGGCTTTCGTTATCAATCTATTTCTATTTCTGCTGCACTATTATTATTATGTATTTATCAGCATTATGATTACAGGAGGTTATAACTGTCCAGGCTGATGATGGTACTTAGGTTTCGTAACTTTGAAATTACTCTGTATTTTGAAGTAACCCTTTGTACTATCATTTTGGATATTGTATATTATCATTCCGCTGTGAGATTCTAATATGTGTTTTTTCTTTCTTGTTCCTTTTCTTTTTACTTTACCCTAACTATCTGCCTTTTCGACACTTAGGTGCTCGGCACACAAATACTGTGAATGTATTAGTGTCGACATTCGAGGGTCGAAAAGTCGGGTCATTACGTTTAGTATCAAAGCAAAGGTTTAACGAATACCTTGGCTTTGGTTTGGTATAGCTCATTAGAGATATGGTAAGTGACACTCTAGAATAAGTTAAGTGTATTATATATATGAGAGCATATTTGTATTTTCTAAGAACCATCCCTTTATAGTATTTCATTAAGAATAACTCTTTCTTTGAATTACTTTATCTATTTGTATCCTAAAGCTGTTTTGCTATGTTCAAGTAGTAAGAACCGTGAGTACTAGAGCTGCTAATGATAAAGGAGGTAAAGGTAGAGGTGGACAGGGTAGTACTGTCACTAATGGTGGGAATCGAGCACCGAGTAATGTTGTTCCTATCGAGAAACCAATGGTGAATGTTGTGGAGGAGGTCATTCAGTTTCGACCATAGATGAACTTTGCTTTGCGTTGATTATAAGAAGTTGGGTGGTAAGAGGTTTAATGCCACAGAGATTCTTAATGAGGTTCAGACTTGGCTTTCATTGTGTGATAGAATTTTTAGAGATATGAAGTTGGATGATGTGATGAAGCGTCATTTGGCATCGTGACATCTTACTAATGTTGTTATGGATTGGTGAGGTTCGATTGTTGTAGATGTCTAGGAGAATGACTTTTCTTAAGGTCAATTCAATGAGGTATTTGAGATGAAGTTTCCATAAGCCGAAAAGACTTTGTTGTTTATGAGCTTTCTAGATCTGAAGTAGGGCTATGTCATTGGTTGAGTATGTGAATGGGTTCAATGCATTATCTCAATTTGGGTTAGGGTTAGTAGACACACCGTTGAAGAAAAACAAGATGTTCATTATAGATATGCGCCTAGAGTTTCAGAAGGACATTACTAATCATATTCAGGAATCGTTTGTAAATCTGATTGGCATAGGTTTAAGGTTAAAGAGTTTGGCTCTCAAGCCATTTATTTATGTACCGACTGGGGACAAAAAGCTTAAGTTTCAACGATCGATGGATATTTTTGGTTTAGTTTGTCATAAGCATGGAAGGAAGGGCACTTTGCTAGGAACTGTAGGTTAGGTGGGGGAGGACAAGTGGCGAAAGCACCGTTAGTTAAGGCACCGATTGCTAAGGTACCAAAGTTGGAACCACATGCAGCCAAAGCACAGTTTGCATCGAGAAGTTGCTACAACTGCCATCAGCCTAGTCATATTATTAGGATTGTATTATGCTTCCGAAAGGGCAGCAGCCTAGATTTTTTGCGCTTGCTTCGGCAGCTTCTACTTCTACAGCTGCAAAGGGGAAGTAGTTCTAGAAGGTATTTTATCCCTTTATGGCATTCCAGTTCATGTTTTGTTTTATACCGGTGCTTTTTTTAGTTTCACTTCTAGTAGCCTTGTTGATAGATTGAGACTAGAGCCAATTATGGATTCTGACTCTATTTGTGCGTCAAACCTTATTGGGGGCTTGACCAATCTCGGTATGTAGAGGTTTAAGTTACTTGTTTTGACCAACTCTTTCCTTGCGATATGTATATTCTTGGTTTTATAGGGTTTGATGTTTTTCTTGGGATGGATTGATTATCTCAGAATAATGCAGTCTTGGATTGTGTTAAGCGAAATGTAGTCTTGAAGAAGGGAATGGAGATTCTGACAATGTCTTATGAAGTACTTAGCGTGCTTATAACTAGTTTCCTTTATTATCTTGATGTGGCGAAAGAGGAGTGAGCTTCGATCTTTGTTGTGCAGGAGTTGCAAAAGTATTTGAAGAGGTGTCTGGTTTAACGCCTCATCGAAAGATAGAATTTTGTGTTGATTTGGTTAAGGATGCTAAACCTATCGTGCTTCCTGTTCGTAGGCTAGCACCAAAGGGGAAGTTAGATCTAACTAACTAGGTTAGCAATTTGTTGCGGAAAGGCTTATTCCGACCGAGTCGTTCGAATTAGGGAGTGCCCATTGTCTTTGCTACAAATGCGAATGGTTCCTCTAGACTGTGTGTAGATTATTGCAAGCTTAATAAGTGGACTGTTAGGAACAATTATCCTTTGCCTAGAATAGATGGCTTGTTTGATCAACTTCATGGTGCTCGAGTATTTTCTTAGCTTGATCTTGCTATAGGGTTTCATTAGGTTAGGTACAAGAGGAGAGTGTACTTTTAATAGCCTTCAGGTCTGATGAGTTTTATGAGTGGTTAGTCTTGTCCTTCGGCCTAACTAATGCTCTAGCTTATTTCATGGACTTAATGAATCGGGTTTTCCAAGATGTGTTGAGTAAGTTTTTTCTTGTATTTATTGATGATATTCTGGTCTACTATAAGATCGAGGAGGAGCATCCTCATTATTTGAGGATTGTATTAGAAACACTTAGAGAGCATGTATTGAAGGCTAAGTTCTCAAAGTGTTACTTTTGGTGGTCAGAAGTTAGATTCTTGGGCCACGTTATTTCAAAGGAAGGTATTTCTATGGATCTAGCGAAGGTTGTGGCTGTTCAAGGTTGGAAGAAGCTGGAAAGTGCAACCGAGATTAGGAGCTTCTAGGAATTAGCAGGTAATTATAGGAAATTTATTTAGAATTTCTCGAAGATCGCTTCTCGCTTAACGAATCTGACAAAGAAAGACGTCAAATTTGTTTAGACGGGTAATTGTGAGCAAGCATTCATAGAGAAAAGGCAAGGTTGATAAGTGCTCCTATTCTTATTATTCCAGATGGAGGTGGGGGTTTAACTATTTACGTATATGCTTGTGGAACACGTTTAGGTGCTACGTTGTTGCAGCATGGAAGGGTTATCACTTATGCCAGTCGGCAGCTCAATCCGCATGAAGCGAGGTATGCAACCCATGACTTAGAGTTGTTAGCGGTTGTATTTGCATTGAGGATGTGGAGACATCACTTGCTAGGTGAGAAGTTCGAGTTGTAAACGGACCATAAACTTTGAAGTATCTTTACACCCAAAAGGACCTAAACATGATGCAGCAACGGTAGTTGGAGTTTCTTTCGGCTTATGATCTAGATATATTATACACACCCCGAAAAGGTAATGTTGTAGCTGATGCGCTCAGTATGAGGAATGTAGTTATGGAAAATGTAGAGGTTTGTCCGATCTTGATTAGTCGTTTCAAAGGAAATTAGCTTAGATATCCCCGCATTGTTAATATAGCTAAAGCGGTAAGTGAGATGAGGCACCAAATAGGTGGCCAACATTTAAGGTAGATAGCCACAATATAGTAAAGATGAATGGAAGATTCTGTGTTCCCGATGTTGATAGGATTAGGCAGGAGGTATTGACAGAGAGTCATCATTCACGATTGATGATACATCCAGGGGTTACTATAATGTATCAAGACATGAAGCGGACGTTCTGGTACGAAGGCATGAAAAGAATTGTTTCTATATTCATGAGAAGGTGTTCTAACTGCCAAAATTCAAAGGCAGCCACCAGAAGACGGCTAGATTATTGCAGCCACTTGAGATTCCTAAGTGGAAACAGGAGCAGAATCTATGGACTTTATCGATGGAATGCCAAAGTCGAGGAAAGGTAACAAAGGATTTTAGGTTATCTTGGACTGATTGACTAAGAGTACGCATTTCTTACCAGTTAAAACTACAAGGACGACTTCTAGTTTGGCTAAGTTATATGTTAAGGAGATCGTCAGACTATATATAGTTCCGCTTGATATCATGAGTGATAGAGATTCCATATTCACAAGCCAATTTTGGAAAGGGCTACATGATGCTTTGGGGACAGAGCTTAATTTGATTATCGCTCCCATCCACAGACTAACGGGCAAACGAAAAGGGTAAACCGAGTGTTGGAAGACTTGCTTCATGCTTGCTTATTAGATTTCGGGGGTTCGTGTAAAGAGCATTTATCGCTTGTTGAGATCTCATACAACAACAGTCACCAAGCTAGTATCAGAATGGCACCTTTTGAGGCACTGTATGGAAGGCCTTGCAAATATCCGTCATGGTGGGTGGAACCTGAAATCGTTTAGTGCTTGGGTCGGACATGATTCGAGAGGCATCAGGCAAGGTAGATTATGAAGAGGATTAAGGAAGCACAAAATCAACAGAAGAGCTAAGCATACTAGAGGTGCGTAGACTTGGAGTTCTCAGTTGGGGACTCTGTGTTCATAGGGGTTTCTCCAATGAGAAGTGTTGTTTAGTTTGGAAGAGCTGGGAAGTTGGCTCCTCGTTATATTGGACCATTCCCGATTCTGGAGAGGATTGGTACATTCACATATAAAGTCGAGTTACCGACTAAACTATCAAGTGTGCACGATGTATTTCATGTATCACATTTGCGTAAGTTTGTGCATGTTCCTTCTTTGGTAGTAGAAGCATCGCAGCAGGAGCTCTTGGAGATTGAGCATAATTTGACTATTCTAAGGTAACCCGTTCGCATTATTGATCGAGACACCAAGCGATTGAGGACTAAGGTCAAGGAGTTAGTCAAGGTAGAGTGGAGCGAGGATGCTCGAGATTGTACTTGGGAGATGGAGGATAGGATGAGGGAGTCATATTCAGAGTTGCTTTAGACTAGTGGTTTCTTCTCATCTTAGTATATCTTTTGTAGTGTACTCACCGCTTCAGAAGGAGTCATTTAGTATGCATTTGTTATGCAGTTTAGTTTGTATATAGTTTCAGCAGTACTCTATACATGTATCTTGTTTCTTCCATCTTTTTTATTGTCATTCTTATTTGAAGTTTAAGGACGAAATATTTTAAGTGGAGGAGAATGTAGCAACCCATAATTTCGGATACTCCATGAATATCGTAACTTTTCAAATATAGTTAAATATTATAAATTTCATTTTATAATCTTGTTAAACATCTTTTAATTAATAAATAATGATAAGAAACCTTTTTTTTTTGAAATTTGTTTACAAAAATAAGTCCTTTGAAGAAACGTCGATAATGTGACCGAAAACTGTTCTATATTTAAATTGCTTTTATTCAATATAAGTTGTTCAAACTTTTTTACATACACTAAATAACTTAAGAAATCATTAATGGCCAATAAATTAATTAGCACTAAATCACTTTTGAGCAGCTTCTAGAAGATTCTAGTAAGTTGAGTGGAGATATGAGTGGAAGGAGATATTTTCTAAGGCATGGTAAGGTAGGAAGAAAGCACGTGGAGGCATGAGGGTGGGGGTGAGCCTTCTATAGCTAGCTCTAAGGGGTGAATGGGAGCTTAGGCAACACCACTTAAATCCTATATAAACACACACACACATTCACTCTTGAATCATTTTTACATTTTTACAAAATTAGTACAAGCTCCAATCACTCGTTTCTGTTCATAAGTTCCTAAATATAAATCAATTCAACACAACTCCAAATCAACCCAAACTTATCCGAAGACCTTAGAACAACACTACAACAACTCTTAGTAGCTTGGATCTTGAAAAATTAGAGCACATCACCCCAAACCCTACAAGGTCGTGAGCATTATTGAAGGCTTTTCAAGCCTTCGCAAGTGCAAAGCAAGGAGAGGTAGAAAGTTTGGTGTTCGTAAGATTGACGTAGGAAGTGAAGCTTGTACTAGATTGTTTGCTTGTTGAAGGGTGAGCTAACTCACCATTTAAATGAATATGAAGTGTATATATTGTTGTTTAAATTATTGTATATGTGATTGAATATACATTTTGATATGTGTTGTTAATTCTTGCTTTGGAAAGCAAATGGCATATGTAATTGATGGATATGGACTTGTATGACTTGTATGACTTATTACGTAGCCTTGAAACAATTCACATAGGGTTTGGTTGAATTGGACTTGAGTTTGGAAGTGGTTTTATAGTGATAGTCGCTATAGAAGCACATTGGAAATGCCTTGTGTTTGACACTTTCTATGAATTTTTGTAGAGAGATGCTTAGGGTTGTCTCGCCAAGGTTGTTTGTATGACATGTAAATTAGTGACTACAAAAGGACTTGATGTTAAAAAGTTTGTTTGCACATCGAAAACCAATCGAACATTCAAAATACCAGAACTGGCCCAATTTACAGCCTTTTATAACAGTCATCCACTGCACTTTAAAAATGTTATATTTGTTATGAACCAATTTTTACCTCATTCCGTACGTTGTCTTTTCTGTTGAGACATTAAATTGCTTTAAAATGACTTTAACCTTAAGTATTTCTCTTCAATCTTTTTACAGCTCTTTTCTAATTTATATTAGAGTATTTGAAAAGTAGTAGGAAATTTCTATATATTTTTAATATTTTATTATGAATTATTAAAGTAAGAGTTTTATTTTTAAATAAAAGAAAACATGCTATTATCGAAGTTTTAAATAAATTATAAAATAGATCTTTTAAGTAATATTTTAATAAATCTTTTAAACCATATTATAAGTATTTTAAAGTATATTTAAGTATATATAGTTTTTAGAAAATTAGTTAATTATTTTATTAAAGTATTAAATATCTTATGTAATAATATCTTTTAAATTGTTTTAAATATCTTAGCTTTATATATAAATTATTATACATACATATTCATCATTTTTAAAAGGTTTTAAATTATAAACAAATGTTTTATAAAAGAGATTTAGGAATTGGTTAGTAGCTGAATAATGTTTGTTTTGTTTACTTATTTATGGAATATAATTAACTATACTTAACATTAATGTTTTGTTTACTTGTTTAGGAACAAATGTGTCTATTTGTGAGTGTTAAGAAGGATGTTTGAGTAGGGTTCAGAAGCAATAATGCTCTAACCTACCGGCTTCACTCTTGACTTAGGGATGATGAGTTGAGACGGTCGAAAATGTGTAAAGTATAAGAAACTTGATTTCCGTAAGCGATTGTTTTTAGAACTAAATAGTCGATTAGTCGACTAATCGAACTTGAACATTTAACTTAAGAAGTATATGAAACCTTCATGGCTTCATATGGTTTGAGATCCACCGAGAAGGGCTCATTGGTATTAAACGTCTAGCTTTAAGAATTGTCTATATATGAGATCCTCGTAGGATAATTCCTTTATAAACAGCTCTCTTACTTCTAAAAGAACTAGAATTGAGTTTATTGAAACTTCAACAATTTAGTTTTGAAGAGTCCGAGATTGGTAAATGTTCTACTTACAGAATACCACTTTGAAACTAGTATACCTGTCTACGTTTTTGTAAGCGGTTATGAAGTAGAATGTTATGTAGTTGAAAGCTCTATCCTAAGGTTAAGTCTAAGTAGAGGTCGGCATTAACATTTCAAACTAATGTTATAGAGTTGAACTGTCTATCCTAAGGTTAAGTCTAAAGGAGAGGCCAGTGTTAGCATTTATCGTTCGACTTGTGCTAGAATTCATGGAAAGGATTCGTATTCTGTTTGAGTAATGAAGAATCATGTGAGAGATTCCTAACATGAACTTGACATCGGAAATGGCTAAAGGCATATTAAGATGCAAAACCAAGGGTTTAGCTAACCCACGATAGGGTATATCAACTCAATATCTAGAGTATGATTATCAATGTTGCTAGTGGGAGTTAATGATACTTGATTCCACATGTTATGGTATGGGCTAGTTATGTTTACCATATGGTATATTTTATCTAGAGATATACAGTACTCGAAAGGTGGTTTCAAATCCTTGCACATAAAGGTTCGCTTTAGTTTACTGGAGGCACTTCCATGGAAAATCCATATGCGAACGTACCTTAACAGTTTTAGATGTACTTCTAATATTATTGTATTATGAGATGCCAAAAGCATGGCTATTTTTTTATTTATATTCTACACCCTAGACAGTTTCTATTAATCACTAGATGGTTTGGTTTCTTTTCAGGGAAAAATTATTACGGTAATATGTGTGCTCTCAAAAGTTACTATTACATGTATGCATGTATTATGAGCTTTCTCATAACAAACTTATGTCTAACATGCGGATTTTGTTTTCCCTAAATTCTTCGTGCTTTCGATTTGGCTAAGTAAAGCAGGTTTTACTTTAGATGTTTCAAAGTTCAGGAGACGAGCTAGAGGCTTCCGTTATCAATCTATATCTATTTTCGTTGCACTACTATTATTATGTATGTATCAGCATTGTGAGGACAGGCAGTTATGACTGTCCAGGCTGATGATAGTACTTGGGTTTTGGAACTGTGAAATTACTTTGTATTTTGGAGTAACCTTTTGTACTATATTTTTGGATATTGTATATTATCATTCCGCCATGGGATTCTGATATTGTCTTCTTTCTTTCTTGTTCTATTCCTTTTTCTTTTTACTTTATCAAAACTCTCTGTCTTTCTAGCACTTGGATTCTCGGCATACAAATACCATGGGTGTCGATGGTCGAAAAGTCAGGTCGTTACAACTATGTATTCTGATCCCAAAGGATGCATTAATATCCTTTCTCGAAACATCTTGATCAGGAATATTTAAAATAATATGCTATTATATATTGTGATAATTTTCTCTCGATAACAACTCTTTGTAACAATTGTCACATAACATATTATTTAAGGATTTTTCTAATTAATATGCTATAAATTAATCGCTTAATTAATTATATTACAATATAAAAGGTATATAATACAAATCAAATACCTTTATTACAAACTAGATTTGTTATAGAGTTAGATATATGTAATAAATTACATAATTGCTCATAGGTAAAAAAACCCAACTCTCTCATTGACATCCCATTATTGTGATCGATGAAAGCTTGGTTGTCTAAGAACTTTTCTAAAAAGGATTTGGGAGAAGTGACCTATATACTTGGTATTAGGATCTATGGAGATAAATCTAGGAGGTTACTAGTATTATATCAATCCCTATACATAGAAACCATACAAAAAAGGTTTAGTATAGAGAATTCCAAGCGTAGAATTGTTTTGATGCAATATGGAATCATCCTTCCAAACAAGGATGCTCCTCATACTGATGAGGAGAATCACCATATAAAAATGATACCGTACACATTAGCCATCGAATCCATTATGTACACAATGCTATGTACAAGACCAGATGTGGCTTATGCATTAGATGCGTAAGCCGATACCTGTAAGACCTTGGAGAAAAGCATTGGATAAAAGTGAAATGTATTCAAAGCATTTAAGAAACACTAAAGACTTATTCCTAGTATATGGGAATAAGAACCTCGTATTGAAGGGGTATACATATGCTGGCTTTTAGAGTGATATCAATGATAAAATCGGTACGGGATTAGGTATTCACACTAAACAGTGGAACTCTACGCTGGAAATGTTTCAAGCAAGAAGTTGTAACTGATTGAACGATGGAGGCCCAGTACATCTTTTAATACCTCAGTTATTGATTTTCATGATAACAACCTTGATAACAACAATATACATTTATATAAAAACGGATAGCGAATTTATATAGTATGTAGTGTATGATATTATACAGGTGTTGAATCGAAGACTGTACAGTATAAAGACTTAAAGAATGGACATTAAGGCTCATGAGTATAAAGATTAAGATATGAAGATCTCAAGACTATAGTATAGTATATAGAGTCATAGAATATTGTTAAAATCTCTGGTAGTAATCTTTGATCTCTATTTCCTATTTTCTTATCCTATATTTTTAAAACGAACTATATTTTTAAAATTATATCTAAAAATATTTTACAAAATTTTCTTATGTTTAAAATGTTTATAAACTATGTTTAAATTATGTACAAAGTATCAAAATATTTTACAAAGCATAAGATTTTCAAAATATTTAAAAACAAAATAGTTTTCAATTTTCAAAGAGATATGTCGACATATAACCTATAAGTATGTCGACATACGTGTCGCTAATTTAAAATTCAAATTTTGAAATGAAGTGTCTATTCGTCATAACTCTTCACAATGGACACGTCTATTTATTCTCTATAAATAGGGAGTTTCAATGAATTTTTTGAACAACTTATTTCTTACTTCGTCTTTCCTCTTACCCTTACTCTACCAAAATTTCCAGTAAAAAAATTATTCAAATCTCTTCAAATTCAACCAGAATCAATTCAATCTTCATTGTATTGATTCTCTACTATTTACTCTCTAATTTTAATCATCTCTCTCTCAGTTCAAGATCAAAGTGCTACTCAAGAGGTTATAGGATCCATTGTAACCTAAGATCAAGAAATTGTCTTTGGAAAAACCATCAAACTCTAGTTGTAGTTGCTTGGGTGTGATTGTAGCCCATTCAAATCAAGTGCGCTCCGTAGCCCGGAAATCCTAGCGGATGTGCTTGTAACCCATCTTAATCAAGTTGGTGTACCCTGAGCTTGAAAAATCAGGAGGGTGTGTCTTGTAGCCCTGAAATCGAGATTGTTTTGGATTTGCCTTCTGCCCTTTGAAAGATTGGCATTTTGAAACGAAATCTTTACAAGCAATTATATAGGACTAGACGTAGAGTAACTCCAAACCAGTATAAAATCCTATGTGTTATCTCTCTAATTCTCTACTTTTTACTTTACTGCATTTATACTTATCTGTGTTTGCATATGTGATTATTCATTCTGCATCATTTAATAATTATCTTGAAAGAATCTTAAAAAGATTCATATAAGTTGGAAAACACTATTCACCCCTCTCTAGTGTTTAATTAGCCTTTAGATCCTTACTTCAGCAACTCACATTCGGTATCAGAGTACTAAGTTTTAAAAACTCATAATTTGGTTTGTGAAAAGTTTTAATGGCTAGCAACACTATTAGTACATTTGTTAACACTTTTGTCGAAGGACAATCTACAGCTAGACCCCCACTTTTTAACGGGAGTACATTGAACCACAAACTAGTTATTCACAGAATAATTCTAAAGCCATGAATATTCTATTTTGTTCACAAGATAACAATGAATTTACTAGAGTCTCTATTTGTAACTCTGCATATGAAATTTGGAGAACACTGCAAGTTATACATGAGGGCACTAGTAAAGTGAAACAGACTAAAATTTTCCATGTTAAATAATCAGTTTCAATTGTTTAAAATGAATCCAAATGAGTCAATTTCTGACATGTACCATAGACTTCAAGATATAGTGCATTCATTAGTTGCATTAGGTAAAAACTTTTCTGAAGAGGACCAAGTTATAAAAATCCTCAATTCACTCTCTTCAGAGTGGGATCAACAAACACTAGCAATTGAATAGGCTAATGATATTAGTATTTTGAAAATTGAAGAATTAATAGGCAAT
Organism: Allium fistulosum; assembly: GCA_030737815.1. Lineage (NCBI taxonomy): Eukaryota > Viridiplantae > Streptophyta > Magnoliopsida > Asparagales > Amaryllidaceae > Allium > Allium fistulosum. The sequence goes on from CM060903.1 coordinate 78,537,319, forward strand.
TCAATATCCTATGAAGCACAATTGCAGGGCAGAAGAGAAAGCAAGACAGCAGAAAATAAATCCATCGCTTTCAATGAAATAATTGACGATCAGGATTCCATCGATGACAATGACGAAGAAATTGCTTTCATGACCAGAAATTTCAAAAAAATCCTAGAGTATAGAAAGATGAACAACTTTTGAATACCTGAAAATAAGATGTTTGGAATTGGAACAGCAACTAGAAGCTTTAATTGTGATGAACCTAGTCATTTTCAGAGAGATTGCCCGCATCCTAATAAATCGAAGATCTCACCAACAAATGATTCATCCAGAAAAAGAAAAAGGGCTTATATAGCAACTTTGGATGATTCAGACACTTTCTCAAGCGACATTGAACCAGATACTGAGAATTTGAATATGTGTTTCACGACTATAGCAGACTAGTTGGAACTGATCAACTAAAAGCTACAAAAACGGTACCTTTTATTTAATAATTTTTATTAGTTGATTTTGGTTTTTTGGAATAACATATAGATTAATAATATGTAGGATCCTTTTCACCCTAGAGGGGGGGGTGAATAGGGTGATACTAAAATTAATGCGGAAATTAAAATAATAACAGAAAGTAACGCAGTAGAGATCACACCAAAATTTACCCAGCTTCGGCAATAACCTGCCTACGTGTTGCCCTCGAGGTTTCTACTAGAAATTAAGTAGTCAGACGCTTACACACGTAAACTTGCGACACCCGCTAACTTGACTAACCTAACTCTAAGCTCAAAACCCTGCCACAACTCTGCCACTGAGTTGCGAATTTTCAAACTACGCCCCGTAGTTTGTACCTAGTCATACGACTAGAAAGTTACACAATTTTAAAAAGAAATTACAAATAAAAACAAAAGAGTAAACAACAACCCTATTTAAAAAATAAGCCCAATATAAATAAAATAGATCGGCGCATAAAAAATAAAAGACATCTTCCTCTTTTCTTTTGTTTTCGTGGCCGCTCCCTTTTGCTTCTCGTTCTGAAATTTAGGGTTCTGTTAATTTGATGCCGCCGCTTGAAATTGTTCGATTGGAGTATACTTTCTCTTCGATATGCTTCGTCAATCGAATCTCTGGCTTTGATTACTTACAGCAGCTTCAAATGTCGAGCTCGAATTGCTTGGATTAAATTGGTACGTGATTTTCCTTTCTCGATTTCGATTATGCTCGACTTCAATTCGAGTTATTGGTTTATGATTTACTTCAATAGCTTGCTCTGGTATTTGCTTGAACTCGAATCGATTCATTTGCCGATGATGAATTTGGGTATTTATAGGAATCGATTTCCAATATTTTCGTATATACTTTCGGCTTGAAACTTTCTGAGATTTTTACTTTGGCTCTAGATTATTTAATCGAACGAACCACTGATTTCTGAGTAGGTAATTTTTGATATATCGACTCTCTGATGTATTCATATATTCGAATCGTTCTGCATATATTTCGAATATATTCCCTTGGTTTGAATTTTGTTTTAGTCGATTCCGTTCTGTGCTCCTATGACTTCGGCAATTTGAATTTGTGATAATATTTTGACTTCATCATGTTTCCTCTGATTGACTTCACTGCAATTTTTCTACTCCTTGACTGTTCGAACCGCCTCACTAATTTTTGAAACAATAAACTATTTTCTCCACTATGCTCATTGCTGTTGCATAAAACTTGTCCACCCGAGTGTGTTGACTTGTTTATTATGTTCATATCCCTGAACCGATACATGTGTACGTATATATTTGCATATATGCATACATGTGTGGTTCAATTTTGCTTCGCACTTGTACATGTTTTGATTTGAGACTGCATATGTATACACATGTATATATGAGCACATTTCCTGATTTGATTACCTTGGTTTCATGTTTGCTTATGCACTAGCCTGTTCTTGTTTCACTTATCTATCTGGTGCATCCCTTATGTTCATGTCTGAATCATGTTGAATGTTGGTCGAGTCTGGTTGACAATTTCTTTTTGAAAGTGCTCTTGTTCGTATTGATATAATGCTTGTATCTGTCCATATGCATATATATATATAGGTCACTTTGTTTGCTGCTTCACTGATCTGGTGAATTGTGTGGATTTGCATTCATATTGATCTTCATGTATGTTGATGTCTCCTCTAGTGCCTCTAAGCATGTTTGAAACTGTTGTCACCTATGTATATATGTATGCTGGTATGCTTCGAGTTAAATGTCCATTTTTCAGGTTTGCATTGTGTTGGTTGCATCACTATTGCTCTGTCCATATAAGCATATGCATTGCCATATTCAACTGACCATATGCATATGTTTTGTTCGAGTCATGTTTGTGCCTTTGTGGCATTTGGAGTCTGCACTTTGATTTTCTTGCCATAAAATTTTTTCTACTCGCCGTGTCCTCTGTTGCATACATATCACTATCTGAATGTATATACATATTTTCATGTGTGGTTCCCTTGAGTTGCTTCGAGAACAATTTTTCCATTTGAAGTGGTCTGGTTCCATATGAAGTCTTTATTGTTCATGCCTCCGTTCTTGTAGTCTTCTATGATCTAATGAACTTGGTGCCTTTGTATTCTATCCCATGGTTTGCCTGGACTATGTGTACTTGTGCCATATGAGGTCTCGTGTGTGTGTTATTGTGGTCTTGTTATAGTCTGATTCCAGTTGCATTTGTATTCTCTGAACTGTTGTATTGGTTGGAGTCTTTCTTTGTTTTTGTATTCACACCTGAGTTGAATCCAGCCTGGGCTCGGGTTTGACCTTGTGCTCACCTGTCTCTGCAGTTTTAACAAGCAAGTGTATATCAGTGTGCACGACCTTATGGCATGTACAGTGATACACTGTGCACGTCACAATTTGTTCGTGTAAGATAAAAAAATGATGACGAACAACCCAAATAACTAAGGCAAATAATATTTTCAAAATACACACTTTATTGTTTACTGCAAAATATTTCTTTTTTAATTTTACTGCGTCAGTATTTATTTTGCAGATAGTTAAGATGTTGGATACAGGCTGGAACAAAGTTGAAGGTCAAATACGAGTGTTGAGTGAATATGTAGTGAGGTTAAATTGTAAAGTGAAAATTATGTTGTAATTGAAATTGTATTGCAATTGAAAATGTGTAAATGTAGTGAGAGCTCAAATTTGTACTATTTGAATTTGTAATAAAATATTTGTTTGAATAAAATATTTGTTTAAATATGAATTCTGAGTTGTTATTTTTTTTCAACAAATATTTATTTAATTATGTGAAAAATAAAATAGTACAACAACAAATACATTTAAACGAATATATATATGTTTATTATCATCAAACAAAAATCATATACTAGCATATTCTACAATCTCCCCCTTTTGATGATAACAAACATATATTAAGATTTTGACCATATTAAATGTATTTGGTCTTGATGAATTCCATGAGCTCCCCCTATTTGAATACCCCCCATAACAAAACTCCACCTATATAGATGCGTGTAGTTAAAACTGAAAAATTAATTAAAAATAACTTTGAATAAAAACACTCTCGAATATTAGTAAGGATATCGCTCAAAAATCAAAATCTTAACCTCTCTCCCCCTTTTGTTATCATCAAAAATAATAATAGTAATTGAAATAGCTATGATTTTGATTAAAAATATAAAATCAAATCAAGAGGGAAATATTAATTTCAAATTCTAATTAATCAAACAAAAATCATAATATTTTATTAATTAGAAACAAACTCCACTTTAGAGAAATGGTAGGATTATGGAAAATTTTATATAGTGACAAGAGTTTGATATTTTCAATAAAGGAATAATTTGTGCATTTTCTCTTTTCAAATATTATAAAAAAAATGTGAAGCACTTACTAACCATGCATAATCGTTAGGACTTTTAAATGAGGTTAGTAGTTACCCCTTTTTTAAAAAAAATATGTCAAGTATTTTCTAACCATGTATAACCATAAGGACTTTTAAATGAGATCAGAATATACTTGATATTTATCCCTTTCTTATATGCGTCCCATTCATGCATAACCGCGAGGACTTTTAAATGAGAATGAAAGCCCATATAAAGAAATTCAAGTAATTCACCCATGCATAACCGTGAGGACTTTCAAATGAGAGTGAATACTTTAGGATATAATTATTTTACAAAAATAATATTTCCTTATTTTGAAATACCAATTTCTACACACTATATTATGATGTATGGAATGAGAGAAAGGTGAAATGTTAGAAATGATCATGGAATAAATACTAATCTAAAAATATTATAAATTTTTTTTAATTTTCATGAAATTTTAAAATTATACTTACTCTTGTTATGAAATATAATTTAATCACTATCCATCACTTTTCAAGCACTATAATAATTTTGACGAGTTCCAAAAGATTCGATTAGTCAATGGATATCTTTTCAAGAGTACATCTCTTACCGAAATAAACTAGAGTATTTTTAACATGATGAAAATCCAAGTTTCAAAAATTAAAATAAGTGAAAATCAATTTTCTGTAAGGAGGTTTTGTGAAAATGACTTCTAGTTAAAAATCAATATAAATAATTAAATAATTGCAAAAATGATTTCAACATGAGATGATATCAGATTCCACTTGTATTTTAGGTATTCATGGTGATATATAGTGGTATATAAGAAAAACGTGTACTCCTCAACACTTGAATTTTTTTTTTTCTGAAATTTTCAGCACGTCCATTTATATTAGGCACAAGTAAAGTAAGCTATATTGAGCAAAAAACACACATTCACAAAAATTCGTCAGAGCGGTTTTTCATGACATTCTAAAGTGAATCAATAAAAACTAAAAATAGAAAAGTTGTAGCATTATTGGTTAGCTTTCCAGAACTTCAAGAATTTCAAAAATCAAAGTTGAGATGTTCAAGATATGGTAGAAATACTTCAACAATGTCGATGAAAACATAATTAACAATATGTGAACAAAATTGAGTTAAGAGATCATACCTCACTTTCCTTCGACGCCGTGATATCCGAAATGCAATGATATCTATCTAATCTTTATAGGCTAAGGAAAATTTAAATTTTAGTTTATCAATCACCTAGAAAAACTCGAAATCTATCTCCATCAAATTTGTTCCTTAGCCCACTTATGTGTCTAAATTTTAGAGAAGGAAAGTGGTCTAACTAAGGATGTAGGACCACTATTATTATCTACTGAAATCTTTGGTACCCAAATTTATCTATATAACAAACCGTTAGCATCTACAATCGTACCCTTGGGAATCAAAATTTGTTTAAATTTCTAACCATTTATATTCGTACCTTTTGGAATCCATATTTGTTTAACGGTTTTGTATATGTATATATTTCGACAATTATTTTTGCCATGTCCAATATTCCACACTTTACGCATTTGGGTATCACACTTTTCCCCTTAATTGTGTTATTAGTCGTTTTTTCATATTTTGACACTTTCGAAATCCAAATCCTTTCCTTTTATTCACGAAGAGTTGATTTTCTAAGCATGTTAAATGATTTTTCTCTAGTGAAAAATTTCCGAGTAATCACTCAAGTTTATTACTTTGGATTTTAAAAGTTTATTTTCATTTATTAGCTTCGAATAACAACTAATGGTACTATCTCTCTTTTCAAAATTATTCATTTTCAAGCCCATATTTTCATTTTCAAGCTCTCTAATTTTAGTCTTAATTTCTAGCATCTCAGTTTCAAAGAGTTGGAGTTTTTTTTAGTTCAACTTTTTCAAAATCCTTGATTTTTTCAATCTCCTTTTCAAACTCGTGATTTAATTGAATAATTTCAGATTTGCTCAAAGTCACGTTTTTTTGTCAAGGGTTTTGAAATTTTCGTTGACCTCATTTAATTTCTTTTCAAAAATCGCACATTTAGAACTTTCCAACCTCTTATAACTATCCAACTCTTTTTGCAAAATATTATTTTTACAAATCAACTCAGTTTTTCTTTTTTCCCGAATTAAAATATCGTTTTCTAACTTTTGAAAGTTTTGATGAAAAAAGGAAAATTCTTTTTCATGGTCCAAACACCTTTTGCAATTAGAATTTTTATTCTTCTTAATATTTTTAAGCTCATTTCCAAATCATTATTTTTCTGACGCAGTTTAGATTGTTCCCTTTTCAACTTATTATTTTTCATCTCAAGAGCTCTATTATTTTCAATTAATCTTCGGCACAAGAGAACTAAATCATTGAATGATAGATCACTTATCTCATCGGTATTGAATCTTCATCACTGCTGTCTTTTGCAAATCCTGTCAAGCACGTTTCTTCAACTGAGTCGATTGTGGAGGATTTCTCACCGTTGTTGACTTTTGCACCATATATTACATTAAAGGTATTCCAGATTTCATGTGCACTTTCACAATGAGAGATATGGTTAAAATTATCTCGATTAACGTGAGAATATAATGCATAGCAAGAGCATTAATCGAAGTATTTTTCTTGTCTACTATCTCACACCCATTTTCAATAATATTCCAACATCTAGAATTAATAGATTTTAAATAAAATTCCATTTTTAATTTCCAATTTAAAAAATCCGTTCCATTAAAAAATAGGGGGAATAATACTGGACTGACTCTCGCTAGATTTGCAACTAGGGTTAGACATCCTTGCTATTTACCTTGCTCTGATACCACTTGTAGGATCGTTTTCACCCTAGAGGGGGGAGGGTGAATAGGGTGATACTAAAATTAATGCAAAAATTAAAATAATAATAGAAAGTAATGCAGTAGAGATCACACACAAATTTAACCAGCTTCGGCAATAACCTGCCTACGTGCTACTCCCAAGGTTTCTACTAGAAATTAAGTAGTCAGACGCTTACACACGTAAACTTGCGATACCCGCTAACTTGACTAACCTAACTTTAAGCTCAAAACCCTGCCGCAACTCAGCAACTGAGTTGCGAATTCTCAAACTACACCTCATAGTTTGTACCTAGTCACATGACTAGAAAGTTACACAATTTTAAAAAGAAATTACAAATAAAAAACAGAAGACTAAACAAAAACTCTATTTAAAAAATAAGCCCAATAGAAATAAATTAGACCGGTCCATAAAAAATAAAAGACATCTTCCTCTTTTCTTTTGTTTTCGTGGCCACTCCCTTTTGTTTCTCGTTCTGAAATTTAGGGTTTTGTTAATTTGATGCCGCCGCTTGAAATTGTTCGATTGGAGTATGCTTTCGCTTTGATATGCTTCGTCAATCGAATCTTTGGCTTTGATTACTAACAGCAGCTTCAAATGTCGAGCTCGAATTGCTTGGATTAAATTGGTACGTGATTTTCCTTTTTCGATTTCGATTATGCTCGACTTCAATTCGAGTTATTGGTTTATGATTTACTTCAATGGCTTGCTCTGGTATTTGCTTGAACTCGAATCGATTCATTTGCCAATGATTAATTTGGGTATTTATAGGAATCGATTTCCAATATTTTCGTATATACTTTCGTCTTGAAACTTTCTGAGATTTTTACTTTGGCTCTGGATTATTTGATCGAACGAACCACTGATTTTTGACTTGGTAATTTTTGATATATCGACTCTCTGATGTATTCATACATTCGAATCGTTCTGCATATATTTCGAATATATTTCCTTGGTTTGAATTTTGTTTTAGTCGATTCCGTTCTGTGCTCCTATGACTTTGGCAATTTGAATTTGTGATAATATTTTGACTTCATCATGTTTCCTCAAATTGAATTCACTGTAATTTTTCTACTCCTTGACTGTTCGAACCGCCTCACTGATTTTCGAAACAATAAACTGTTTTCTCCACTGTGCTCATTGCTGTTGCATAAAACTTGTCCACCCGAGTGTGTTGACTTGTTTATTATGTTCATATCCCTGAACCGATACATGTGTACGTATATATTTGCATATATGCATACATGTGTGGTTCAATTTTGCTTCGCACTTGTACATGTTTTGATTTGAGACTGCATATGTATACACATGTATATATGAGCACATTTCCTGATTTGATTGCCTTGTTTTCATGTTTTCTTATGCGCTGGCATGTTCTTGTTTCACTTATCTGTCTGGTGCATCCCTTATGTTCATGTCTGAATCATGTTGAATGTTGGTCGAGTCTGGTTGCAGTGTTGTTTTGCTTTACAATTTCTTTTTGAAAGTGCTCCTGTTCGTATTGATATAATGCTTGTATTTGTCCATATGCATATGTATACATATGTCACTTTGTTTGTTGCTTCACTGATCTGGTGAATTGTGTGGATTTCCATTCATATTGATCTTCATGTATGTTGATGTCTCCTCTGGTGCCTCTAAGCATGTTTGAAACTGTTGTCACCTATGTATATATGTATGATGGTCTGCTTCGAGTTAAATGTCCAGTTTTCAAGTCTGCATTGTGCTAGTTGCATCACTATTGCTTTTTCCATATGAGCATATGCATTGCCATATTCAACTGACCATATTCATATTTTTTTTTCGAGTCATGTTTGTGCCTTTGTGCTATTTGGAGTATGCACTTTGATTTTCTTGCCATAAACTTTTTGCTACTTGCTATGTCCTATGTTGCATACATATCACTATCTGAATGTGTATACATATTTTCATGTGTGGTTCCCTTGAGTTGCTTCGAGAACAATTTTGCCATTTGAAGTGGTCTGGTTCCATATGAAGTCTTCATTGTTCATGCCTCTGTTCTTGTAGTCTTCTCTGGTCTGATGAACTTGTTGCCTTTGTATTATGTCCCATGTATTGCCTGGACTACGTGTACTTGTGCCATATGAGGTCTGTGTGTGTTATTGTGGTCTTGTTATAGTATGACTCCAGTTGCATTTGTCTTCTCTGAACTATTGTATTGGTTGGATTCTGTTTTTGCTTTCGTATTCGCACCCGAGTTGAATCCAGCCTGGGCTCGGGTTTGACCTTGTGCTCACCAGTCCCTACAGTTTTAACAAGCAAGTGTATATCGGTGTGCACGGTCTTGTGGCATGTATAGTGATACACTTTGCATGTCACAAGTTGTTCGTGTAAGATAAAAAAAATGATGACGAACAACCCATATAACTGAGGCAAATAATATTTTCAAAATACACAATTTATTGTATAGTGCAAAATATTTCTTTTTCAATTTTACTATGTCGGTGTTTGTTTTGCCGATAATTCAGATGTTGAATACAGGTTGGAACAAAGTTGAAGATCAAATACGAGTGTTGAGTGAATATGTAGTGAGGTGAAATTGTAAAGTGAAAATTATGTTGTAATCGAAATTGAAAATGCGTAAATGTAGTGAGAGCTCAAATTTGTGCTATTTGAATTTGTGATAAAATATTTGTTTGAATAAAATATTTGTTTAAATATGAATTCTGAGTTATTTATTTTTTTCAACAAATATTTATTTAATTATGTGAAAAATAAAATAGTACAACAAGAAATACATTTAAACGAATATATGTATGTTTATTATCATCAAACAAAAATCATATACTAGCATATTCTACATAATATTGGATGAATATAGTATGTAAGTGTGTATATATATAGGAATATATTAGCTTAGTTTTATTTTTGAAAATATCAGGCTATGTGTCGACATACCCCGATGTTATATGACGATAAACATGCCAGCAAATTGAAAGTTCAAATTTGAATTCAAAATTATAATTTCAAACTTCCCTCTCTTTTTGCACTTACTCTCATGTTCTTAAAATGCACATTTTTGACTAGAGAACATGACTCCTCACTCTCGATCAATTTTATCTATCTCTATCCATTCACTCACTCACTTTATTTCAAATTTCAAATATCTCTTCATTATCTTATCTCATCAAAAACTCAAAAATGGCTTTCTCTAGTCAAAATCCTAAAACAATAAGGCTCTCTAAGAAAACTAAAAGCTTTCTCTTCAATAAGAAAGATGCCACTAAAGCCTATATAGAGTATACTACTTCCGAAAAAGTTTCTTCTGAAAGATATGCTAAATTTGAAGATTTTTCCTCTTATGGTTTACGAGACCTTTGTTATGAAAATGAAATTCTTGGTTTAATCGAATCTTCTCAAAATAATTTTGTTTTTTTTTCGGATTTGTTTAAAATGTTTTATACGAATTTAAACGAAAATTTTCATCAAGAGAAAAAGGTCAAGTTTGGAGTGGTGTTAATGGTACTCAAATCGTTTTAAATTGTGAACTTTTAGGTAATATTTTTTGTCGTAAGTCTAATGGAATTGACATCTCCACTTTTCAAATTGATGAACAAAATCGTGAAGTTTTTCACCATACTTTTGAAAGTGATGAAGAATTTGAATTTAAACATCGAATCTTCAACAAAAATCGAGACTTATAAGTCTCCTTTTATAACAAAATATTACCATGAGGATGGGTATTTAAAATAACCCTACTCAAAAAGTTTTTAAAGCTCCTTTTGCTATTTTTGGTCATTACAACGTCAATTAGGCAAGTCATTTTCGATGACTTTGTTCAAATGAACATTTCTAGACATGAAAACACACTTTTCCATAGTATGTATCTTACTAGAATTTCCATATATTTCGATGTTGATTTAAGAGGTGAAAAATCTATTCCTCGAAAAGTTTTCGACAAAATCAATATCTCTCTTATGCACATTCCACCATTTTTCAAACCATATGAGATACTTCCCGAAAAGGAACAAAGATTGATATGGGAAGAAGAATAAGAAATTCAACAAGAAGAAGAAGAAGAAGGTGATGAAATGAAAGTGAAAGAAGAGGAGGAGGAGGAGGAAGTGGATACTTCTTTAGAAAGTTTTGACAAACCATCTCACCCCTCCAACAAAGAGATCCTAAGGAACCAAGAAAGCTTCTTAAAAACCAAAAGAAGCTTAAGAGATCATTTAGTAAAAAGTTCACCTCTCTTTCCAACAAAGTGGACAAATACTTTAGAAAGATCATTCGCAAACTTGGTGGCTCCTCGTCATCATCTACATCTTTCTAAGCCTATCTAGTTGTTTCCTTATGATATCTAGCTTTGTATTGCGTGCTTTGGTTTAAGTTCATGTCGTTTTTTTGTATTTTCTTTTGTTAATTGTTAAAATCTATGTACCCTTCAATTCTAAGTAATGAAATATTCTTTACTGTCTTATATTGTTTATTAATCTTTGGAAGTTATAAATATATAATGGTGTAAGATAAAAATAAGAACTAAAACAAATACACTAGTTTTGAAAATTTAGGTATATATTTCGACATACATGTTACCTATATGTCGACATATAACAGGCATATAGCAAATTTATTTTAAATTTCAAAATATAAATAACTGCCATCTATCAATTCATTCCAAACGACTTTCTACTCCTATATAAACCTATTTCTTCTGGAAAACTCACTCATCATTTTATTTATACTCTCTTTTCATTCTCAAACATACTCATACAAATGTGTCTTCTCCAGATCAAATATTATGTGAAATTCTTGAACAAATCTTCAATCTTTTAAATATATTCTCTCTTTTATCCTAAGAAATCAGAAGCATTTAGAGTTGAGTCAAATGCAAATGATTAAGGAACAAAAAAGCATTTTGATGCCATTCGATGGATGATTTCTTCCTTAATCAAAGACGAACCAACCAACAACCTGGAGTGCACTATTAGCAAGGATAATGAAGATTTGGATGCCATCAAAGCAGATCTAATCTTTAGGGTCTGATGATTGGGTTGAAGTCCCGCGAAATGTCTAGTTATTAGAATTGGATTTAATTTGTAAATACACACACACATACTTAGGATTTGGTTTGATTGACTCAGTGTGTATATTTGGATTCGGTTTGATTAGTTTGGATTGTTTTACACTAAGGATTAATATTTGGATTAGTTTGACTTGGTTTGGATTGGTTTGTACATATGAATTATGTATGGTTTGACTTGAATAAATAAAATTCACTTTGTAAGTCTTTATTTTTACAATTATTATGCTTAATATAAAATAGTGACTTATATATCATATAATCATCATCGTATTCATTTCATTTTAACTTAGTTATTAATTGTCTCTAAATATTTAAACTAGGGGGAGTTTTTAGTTTTTCACCCGTTTTTGTTGATGACAAAGGGGGAGAAAAATATAAAATATCCATATGCATATATTTAGGGGGAGTTATATCATATTATATATATATACAGGATATTAATGGTTGTCATCATAAAAAAGAGGGAGATTGTTAATACCTTAGTTATTGATTTTGACGATAACAATCTTAATAACAACAATTTACATTTACATAAAATATGGATACTAATGTTTTACTAAGTAATATAGTATAGAGTGCAGGATATTATACAGGTGTTAAATCAAAGACTATACAATATAAAGACTCAAAGAATGGACATGAAGACTCATGAGTATAAAAATCAAGATTTGAAGATCTCAAGCCTATAGTATAGTATATAGAGTCATAGAATATTGTTAAAGTCTCTGGTAGAAATCTTTGATCTCTATTTCCCATTTTCTTATCCTTTATTTTTAAAACAAAATATATTTTTAAAAATATTTTATAAAAGTTTTTCTATGTTTAAAATGTTTATAAACTATGTTTAAATTATTTTACAAAGCATCAAAATATTTTACAAAGCATAAGATTTTTAAAATATTTAAAAACAAAAGAGTTTTCAATTTTCAAAGGGATATGTCGACATATACCCTATAAGTATGTCAACATACATGCTGCTAATTTGAAATTCAAATTTTGAAATGAAGTGTCTATTCGTCATAACTCTTCACGAATGGACATATCTGTTTATTCTGTATAAATAGGGAGTTTCAAATGAATATTTTGAACAACTAATTTCGTATTTCTTCTTTCCTCTTACTCTGCCAAAATTTGTAGTGAAAATTATATTCAAATCTCTTCAAATTCAACCAGAATCAATTAAATTTTCATTGTATTGATTCTCTACTATTTATTCTTTGATTTCAATCATTTCTCTCTCTCAATTCAAGATCAAAGTGCTACTCAAGAGGCTATAAGATCCATTGTAACCAAAGATTAAGAAATTGTCTTCGGAAAAACCATCAAACTCTATACACTAAGCCTAATGTTAAATCATTGTTGATGACTTACTGCTATACACTAAGGCTAATGTTAAATCAATAAATGGAGTATTAGATATCTTGAATGCTTTCAAACTTAAGACTGGTTTAACTATTAATAGAAATAAATCCAAAATTAGGATAGCAGATATGTCTGAGCTTGATATGGCTGCTATATACTCATTGTCTGGCTTATCTCCATTTGATGATAATGAAGATTATCTTAGTGCTCCTATGTGCTCCTCCAAAGTCAGGACTAGTCAATCCTTAATTTGTATGAAATGATCACCTCTAAAATCCCATCTTGGCCAGTTTCTAAATGTACTATGGCAGGTAGGCTTGTCATCGTCAAGTCCATTGCTACTTCCATGTGCCTTTATTATGCTAGAATTTTCATATTGCCTTGTGTTGGGCGAGGTTCTACCGAACCAACCTTCATTCATCCCTGCCGAACCAACTCGAAGTAGCACCACCAAATAACCTAGCGCCTACCGAACCAACCTATACCGGACCAACCTACCCACCCATGCTGAACCGAAGAACCACCGGTCCACCATTCTCCTACCACCGAACCAAAGTACACGAGCTCCACCGGTCCACCATACTCCTACCACCGAACCAAAGTACACGAGCTCCACCGGTCCACCATGTTCCTACCACCGAACCAAAGTAAAACCGAACCAACTCCACCAGGCCAGATTACATCAGCCCAGGCCCGCCAGCTGCTGTATACATCCAAGACCCCTGCCCCCAACCTCACTCTATAAATAGAGGGGCAGGGGTACAACAAAAAAGGACAAGTTTTGAGAGCTCAAGCATGGAGAGAGCTTTCGAACAACTTTCAGATACTTGTATCAAAGCTTTGTACTTGTAATCTAAACAAGAAAAGAGAAATAATATATAAAGTAGACGTAGGCACATTCTAGCTGAACCACTATAAATCTGCGTGTCTTTTACAGTTTAGTCCCTTCTTTTCATATATTTGCATAAATCACCCAAATCACTAAGAACAACATAAAATCAATTAAATCAAACGACTTTGAGGTGTTTGTCCATTTTTTGTGCAAACATTTTTGGTGCTTTCACTGAGAGCGATAAGCTCGAAGCTTCAGCTTCTTCCACTTAACCTTTTTCCTGACAGCATCGTTCATCGCTTGGAAAACATGCCTCCCAAGCAGAAAAAAGATGTTAACAAAGGAAAAAACATCGCAACCAGCAGTCTTCCAGATCCAGCGGTCACAGATCAAGTAAATCGTCCTCCTCCAGCAGCAGTACCAAATGAAGGACAGGCTAATCCGACCACTCCTGCCGCAGAACAGCCTGCAGCAATTACTAGGGCAGATCTAGACAGGGTTGTGGTTAAAGTAACTAACCGCTTCACGTCCCAGCAGGAATACTTGGTGGACCATCTCATGTCACGCTTAAGGGATGCTGAAGAGTCCAACCGCAACACTGAATCATGGGGTGAGTCCCAGTTTGGAGGATCTCAGAGACAACAAAGATCTTCCTTCTTCGAAGGAGCTAACGGTAGAAGCAGCCATGGTAGGAGCCGAGATCGAGCACAGCCCGAAGTTAGGCCTGAGGAAACGCTTGGAACCGAACCCAACGGGGGAGGTACCGGGCGGAGGTCAACTGTAGCTGAGCCGGTTGTACTGCCTTACCACGGAAACGCCAACGAAAGAAGCCGAGCTAGAGTCCAGCCCGAAGTTGAACCCGAGGAAGTGCTTAGATCAGAACCCAGCAGGGGAAGATCAAGGCAAGGGCCAACTATAGCTGACCCTAGCATGCTCCCAGAAGACCAAAGGCAGCCATTGGAAAATATGAGGAATGATAGACGATACCATCCCTACAGGTCATCTGGACGGAATCAATCCCACAGAACAGAACCGAACTCGTTTCTATCTGCTCCAAATTCTGATGAAAGGATGGCATGCTTATTCAGAGAGTGCGTCCAATGGGAGCAAAGAGATCGAGGGATAGGCGCTAGGGTAACCAGCCCTTTCACCCGCAATATCGAAATTGCTATCACCCCCCGAAAATGGAAGATGCCAACAATGGAACCTTACAAAGGAACCTCCGACCCCATGTACACTTACAGAGATACACACAGCATATGCTCATGAGTGGAGCAATAGAGGGAGTACTGTGCAAATGCTTTCCACTATTGTTAGCAGATCTAGCTACCTCCTGGTTCTGTCATCTACCCCAGGGATCCATCAGCTCGTGGGAAATGTTGAAAGAAAGGTTTATCAGTCAGTTCCGCATTCATGTGGAACAACCCAAGGACGCTTATTCCTTATCCAGTATCAAGCAGAAACCTGGAGAGAAACTGTAGCAATACCTAACCTGATTCAATGCCGCAGCGGCCGTAGTCCAAGATGCCGATGAGAAGCTTATCCTAATGGCCCTCTGTAGCGGTGTGCATCCGGATACTAAATTTGCTAGAAGGTTGACAAAAGAAAAACCAGCTACTTTACCCGATTTCTTCCATGAAGCCGGGAAATATATGAGGCTTGAAGATGCTGCCACTGAGGGGCAGTCAGGGCAACAAAACAAGGCGGCTCACGGCAACACGCTTGCTGCAGCGAAGGACGTTCGAAGAAATGATTCTAGAGACAACGCTGGGGGCAAAAAGGGAGAAAAACGCCTATATCAGCCAGGACCAAGGTTCGACACTTACACTCCTATGAACGAAACCATTGAAAACATCTTCCTTGCTACCCAGGACGAAGTTAGATACAAACGTCCACCATACAAGAAGGAATCAGATAACGCGCAGAAATTTGGAAAGTTCTGCCGCTTCCACGAATCTCATGGGCATGATACCAATGAATGCCATCATCTCCGGGACTTGATTGAAGATCACAATAGAAGGAAAAGACTGGAACGCTATGTAAGAGGTCAGAACAGGACTCCAGCTCCTGCCAACGAGAACCCAAGGCTACCCTCACCAGAGATAGGTAGAGGAAATCGCAACACTAGCGGCTCTAGTCAAGAGAAGATAGTAGTCCATACCATCTCGGGAGGACCGCACATCGCCGACAGAAGCTGGAAAGATATGGAAAGTCGCTTAGAAACAATGAAGACTGTGTCAATTCGGTTATAGAAGAGCGCCACTCGAAGCGGAAAGAAAGTGATGACATCACATTCGGTACTCACTTTCGGTAGGCGTGACCTAGAAGGAAGGCAATACCCTCACATGGATCCCACGGTTATCTCTGCCCGGCTCGGTCCCGCCGAAGTTTTCCGAATTCTAGTAGACACTGGAAGCTCAGTAAATATCCTGTTCAAACATGCATTCGACAAAATGAAACTATCAATGAAGGATGTATCTCCCTGTAATAAACCACTACACGGTTTCACCAGAGATGCAAAGATGCCCCTCGGGCAACTGGATCTCTTTGTTGAAATTGGAAGCCATCCCCGCTCAGTTGTACGGAAACAGACATTTGTGCTAATAGAAAACCACTCGGCCTACAATGCCTTCTTAGGAAGGCCAGCCTTGTCTGACTTCCAAATTGTCCTAGCCCCATGGTGCCTAAAGATGAAATTTCCAACGGATAATGGAGTAGGGGAAGTAGAAGGAGACCAGGACGTTGCTTGAGACTGCTATGTGACTGAACTTTGCAACAACCACAGGAAGGATAAAGGGAAAAGTGTAGAGGTTGCCCTCTGCGCAAAAAGTTTGGAAGCATAGCAACTAAAGAAAGCCCCTCCTCTTCGATATACCAGCGACCCTTTCAATGAATTAGACCCCAGGGACAAAGAGGAGGAGGCCACCGCCGAGCCTGCAGAGGTTATGGAATTTGTATCTGTAGACAAGCATGACTCGAGTAGACTATTGAAAATCGGGTCCCAACTGAAAGCTGAGTTGAAGGAGCAACCCATTGACTTTCTCCGCCACAACTTGGATGTATTCGCATGGTCACATGCTGACATGACCGGAAGCTCCCCTGACATAGCATGCCACGTACTAAACATTGATCCTACCAAGGCGCCCGTAAAACAAAGAAAGAGAAGTATGGGGGCAGAACGATCAGCAACCCTCGA
The DNA here is from genome assembly GCA_030737815.1 of Allium fistulosum. Taxonomy (NCBI): domain Eukaryota; kingdom Viridiplantae; phylum Streptophyta; class Magnoliopsida; order Asparagales; family Amaryllidaceae; genus Allium; species Allium fistulosum. The sequence continues at coordinate 78,554,408 of CM060903.1, forward strand.
TAAAGAAGTAAAGAATCTACTTGCCAATGACTTTATACGGGAAGCCATCTACCCAGAGTGGATCGCCAACCCGGTGCTGGTAAAGAAGGCTAATGGGAAGTGGCGAACATGCATTGACTTCTCCAACTTAAATGACGCCTGCCCGAAAGATTGCTTCCCACTTCCCCGAATCGATCAACTTGTAGACAGCACAGCCAGGCACGAACTCTTATCTTTTATGGACGCATACTCGGGATACAACCAAATTCCTATGCACGCTCCCATCAAGACCACACTAGTTTCATCACTAACCGGGGGTTGTACTGCTACAAGGTAATGCCTTTCGGACTTAAAAACGCAGGAGCCACCTACCAGCGCCTCGTTAACAAGATGTTTGCAGGGCTAATAGGACAAACTATGGAAGTGTATGTGGATGACATGCTGGTAAAGTCAAGGAAAGCCGACGATCACGTAAGCCATATGGGCGAGATGTTTCAAGTACTTCGCCAATATGGAATGAAACTTAATCCTCTAAAATGCTCCTTCGGAGTATCATCAGGAAAGTTCTTAGGATTCATCGTCCATGCCAGAGGGATTGAAGCAAACCCTGAACAAGTCCGAGCTCTAAAAGATATCAAGATACCTTCCACTCGAAAGGAAATGCAAAGCCTGAATGGGAAAGTGGCCGCCCTAAGCCGATTCATCTCCAAAGCAACGGACAAGTGCGTCCCCTTCTTCGAAGCTCTAAAGAAAGACAAAGGAAAGTTCGAATGGACTGACGAATGCTTAACCGCTTTCCTTAACTTAATCAAACACCTCCAGAAACCGCCGGTACTCTCGACTCCAAGCGAAGGCGAAGAGTTATACCTATACCTTGCTGTGTCATCTCGCGCCCTAAGCGCTGCTTTGGTAAGGGAAGACAACCGCATGCAGCGGCCAGTTTACTTTGTAAGTAAGACGTTCACGGGAGCAGAAGTCAGATATCCTAAACTTGAGAAGCTAGCATATTGTTTACTGATCACGTCACGGAAACTGCGTCACTACTTCCAGTCCCATTCCATCAAAGTTCTGATCGATCAACCACTGAGGCAGGTACTCCATCGTCCCGACACTTCTGGGCGACTACTTAAATGGTGCATTGAACTGAGTCAGTATGATATCACCTATCACCCTCGCACCGCCATCAAGGGACAAGCCATGGCCGATTTCATTGCAGAATTCACTACCAACGAAGGTAAGGAGCAATCGGAAATAGCAGAAGACATCAAGTGGAATCTCTTCGTGGATGGGGCGTCAAATAATCAAGGCTCGGGGGCAGGTGTGGTAATAGTCACTCCTATGGGAAATAAGCTGCACTATGCTATAAGGTTGGAGTTCGCTGCCACCAACAACGATGCAGAGTATGAAGCAGTGATAGCTGGATTAGAACTTGCCTTAGAAATCGGAGCCAATTCTTTGTGTCTTCATAGCGATTCTCAACTTATTGTTAATCAAATACTAGGAGAATTCCAGGCTCGAGAAGAACGACTCATAGCCTATTTAAAGAAGACCAAGTTACTTCTCAATCGATTGGACCACTACTTAGTCAAACACATCCCTCGGGAAGAGAACCGAGAGGCCGACGAATTGGCGAAGCAAGCAAGCATGAGAGACGGCGTCATTTCCGGAGCGGTAGCCATCTCAAGGCAACTAACCCCAAGTTTTGAGCAAGTGAATCTGATAGCTGCAACCGAAGAAGCAACTTGGATGACTCCCATCCGAGACTACTTACAAAGCGGCACACTACCCAACGGGCGTAACGAAGTCAAGAAAATCTTGAGGAAAGCTTCCCGCTACACAATACAAGAGGACATCCTCTATCGGCGCGGATTCTCTAACCCCTTATTAAGGTGTGTCGCTGGAAGGGAAGCCAAGGAAATCTTATCCAACGTTCATCAAGGAAGCTACGGAGATCACACCGGAGGGCAAACTTTAGCAAAAAAGATACTCCGATATGGATATTTCTGGCCCACCTTAAGCAAGGACGCCTTAGATTTCGTCAAAAAATGTGACAGATGCCAGAAGTTTGCTAAGATTCCGCGGCTACCAACAACTGAGATTACTCAAATGACCAGCCCTTGGCCCTTCGCAGTATGGGGAATTGACTTAATCGGCGAACTACCAATGGGCCGAGGCGGGGCCAAATATGCTATAGTGGCAGTCGACTATTAATTCACCAAATGGGTGGAAGCAGAACCTCTGAATAAAGTATCTTCAGCAAAAGTTATTAACTTCTTGATCAAAAATGTTCTGTGCAGGTACGAAGTCCCATTCAAAATCATATCAGACAATGGACTTCAGTTTGACAGCGAGGAATTCGCCAATTGGTGCCGAGAGCACGGAATTCACAAAAGCTTCTCATCCGTAGCGTATCCACAGGAAAACGGACAAGTCGAAGCCGTCAACAAAATTCTGAAAACTCTAATCAAAAAGAAACTCAAAAAGTCAAAGGGCGCTTGGGTGGATGAACTCCCTACGGCACTGTGGGCCTATCGCACATCTTTCAGAACATCAACAGGGCATACTCCTTTCTCTTTGGCATACGGATCGGAGGCTATGCTCCCAGTTGAAACCATCGTGCCTTCCCACCGTAGGATCCACTATAACCCAGAAGAGAACGAAGAACTCCTTCACATGTCTTTGGATCTAATTGAGGAGAGAAGAAATGATGCAGTCCTCAAAGCAGCAGCCCACAAGCAAAAAGTGGCAGCACAATACAACTCCAAAGTCAAGCATCGTACCTTACAAGAAGGGGATCTTGTCCTCAAGCGAATCTTCCCTCGCCCCGGAGCACTAGATCCAATCTGGGATGGACCATATGTAATTCATAAAGATCTCCACAATGGAGCTTATATTTTGTCAACAGTGGATGGAGAGGTGTTCCAGAGGGCATGGAACATCCAACACCTCTGTCGATACTTTTCTTAACTTGTACTGCCCATATGAAGTGAATTAACAAAGAGAATCAGTGGACGTAGGCATTTTTGTGCCGAACCACTTTAAAAAAACCTTGTCTCTTTTTTAACTTGTCCCTTTATATCTTGGCTGCTTGTTAACTTTATCCTTTTCTGTTGAACAAAATCCTATGCATGTAGCATTTCCATTCAAAGCACTCCACAGCGCAACTTCACTTGGACAAGACCTAATAGGTACTATGCGAATCTATGCCCTCGCCAATGAGACACTTTTGCTCCGGCATCCCTCTGCTGCGGGTTAACTCATTGCTCGCGACGGCCCTTAAAGCCAACTGTAATGAGCCGATTATAAGCCACCGAGAAGGCCGACTATAGCCGAGGCAGCTCATTACGGCGTTCGGCTCGCCGGCAACTGTGAACCGACTATAAGTCCCAACATAAGGTGTGGCCAGCCAGGGGCAGTTCATGGTTGACGATCGGCACCCACGCTAGCCGGCCACAGTAAATCGAATAATACCCAAGATTACGGGCCATAATGGCCCGGGTAGTTACTGTGCGCGATCTCGGCTCCGATGTGTCTTAAGTGCGGCTGTGGTAAAAAAGAATTAACTCCCCGCGGAGGCGTAAGATGGGTGACAAATGTCTCCAAGACCCACAGCTAGGGAAAGTGACTACAAAACCCGTTTGCCACGAACTTAAGCACATCGAAGGCCTTCCGTGATTGGAAGTTTTACTATTTCACATCTTTCAATTTTATGTAAGAAACTTTTCTCCTATCCTCTGTAACAATCCCTGAAGTACAGGACACAGAACAAGAGACATTCGCTAATGGAAGCGGATACTCACAGCAAGATACTGGACCGCATTCCATACTCGGTCACACAAGATATTCAAAGCTGCCATCTACAAGCAAAATATAAAGGGCGGTATTTCCTTCTTTCATGTGAAAACACGTGACTATAATTTATTCACACCCCACGCTAACATCACAAGTCATGAAATTATGTTTTAAACAAGAACCTGACGTCAAACACAATTTAATTACAAGAATATGCATAGCTATATTTCTCATACGACATGTCAAAATAGCAAAAACATTCAAAAGACGACAGAATCAGCTTAAGTTAAAGAATTACACGTCAAGAATAGTGCTATTTATTACAAGTAGCATAATTACAACCTAAGAGTTACGTTACTGTTTTAAGACTAACATATACAATAATGTCAAGTCTACAAAAAGATTTCCAGGTCCAATCAAGGAGCCGGCTGCGTCGGATTCTTATCCTTGTCCTGTTGCCCACCTGTCCGGTCAGAGAAAGAATTCATTAGTGATAAGCAACCAAGTTAACGGAAAGACTAGAAAGGAAGACTTACCAGCATCTGCTCCTTGATCATCTTGATCATCATCCTCCACTTCCACACCTGCCTCCTCAGCTGCAAGCAACCGCATGCCCTCCTTCACCGCCACCTTCTCCTCCTTGGTAAACTGGGCGGTAACCACATCCATCCTGAAGACCACACCACCCTCCTTATCCGCCTCAGCCTTGGCCTCCTCTAGAGCCCTGAGATAGATCCTAGCCATAACACGGGGGTAGTCATCCATCCAGGACAAGTTACCCTGCCTCCAAGTACGAAAGTACATATCCTGGAGCATCCCATCCATCATCTCCTCGTTCTCTTCAAACTCCCTCATTCGGACCTCAGAAGCCCGCAGCTTTGCAACAACAGCATCCCTCTTCGATCGATACCGTAAACGGTCGGCCTGAAGGGACCTCCTCATCACCTCCATCTCCTCCTTCGACTTGGCCTGAGCAAACTCCGCAGCCTCAAGTCTCCTCGATAGTTCCTCTACCCGCTCGAGGTCCGCTTGCCGAACCTCATCCACTGTGGCAATGGCCATGTCAATCCGCTCCTTACAGACGGCCTCCATCCTCCACAACTCCGCCCTACTGGCCTCTTCAGTAGTCTTCCTCAATTGTCGGGATGCGGCTTCATGCTGGAAGATTTGGATGGCTTGGTCGGCAAGTTGTTTAGCCTGGTCGGAAACCATCAACCGCAGCCGAATGTTGGCGCTTCCTATCTCTTCCCCAGCCTTGACCAGTCGGGCGTGGTGCCCCATCAATTTCCTGGTCTCCTCAGCAACCCGGTCAATATTTGCCTTAGCCTCATCTCCCAGAGTTATGACCCGGGTAGTAAGCAGATCAAGGTCCAGGGACTTAGCTTCGACAAGCACCCGTACCATAGGATTACAAGGGAGGAGATGCTCACCAGTAACCTCATCAAAAGAGATGTCATGAGATGCCGGGTCCAGGTCCGGATGACCCGCAAACAGATTGCGTACTAAGCCAGGATGATCTATCGGGATGACGGTTGGATTCTCAGACGGATGGGGGGAGGGCATAAGCTCGGTATCCTCCTCCGTAATGTCGTGAATAGGTTGGAGTGGGGTCGGGGGATCAAGAAGAGTTTCAGACGAAGATCGACTCCTCTTCCTCTTCTGTATATCTTCTTCAATAACTCCGAGAAGAGGACGATAGCCGACTACGTCTCCAGGGCGGTTAGTAGAAGGCTTTGGCTTGGCGGAAGCTTTGAAGAGTTTGTATTGTTCAAGTCTGTGCCGAAGATCTGAGGTCTTGGCCGTTTTGCCCGCTCCTGATATGAAAACCAAGTGTCACCAACATGTATTGAGCCATCATTCAAGAACTAAAAAGAGTAAAGAGAAATTCACCTTGAACCGCCGAAGTTGCTTCAGTGGAGACGCTCCCGGAAGATAAATCGACGCCGGTCCCAACTTTATCGGCTTTCTTGGACTTCTCTGTTCCCTCCAAACCTTCGAAGGCTTGGCGGAAAGCGTCATCCGTCCACTCTTGCATCTCGCCTACTTGCCCGTAAGACAAAGCCCTAGTGCCATCACCACCCTGTCCTTCGCCACCATCATCACCGTGACGATCACCGTCACCCTCTCTACCACTTCCGCTCTCAGCCTCACCTCCTTCATCCTCACCTTTCTCCTCCTCCTGAACATCCGGATGTGTGCTGGGAGAGGGTCCATCGGACTTCCTGAGCTTTTTCCCTTCGGTGACTGGATGCGCCGAGAAGGGTCTCCTTTTGCCGCTCTTCGCCGTGGCCCCTCCCGTGACTTTGGCAGCCCTCTCCTCCGCCGTGTCTCTCTGCTTGACCACGGACTGATGTGGTAGGATCAGGTTGTGCCCTAGAAGTGTAGCGTTCCTAATCAAGTAAGCAGCCGACCTATCTCTTCCTGAAATAGCTTCTATTTCCGCTGCCATCTGAACCAAGCGATCATTCTCCACGACCGCAAAACCACCTGTCGCTAGCAAGAAATAAAAACACATGAGAAGAAGCATTGCAACCAGAGCGGAAATTGTAAATAAGCTTTGACTTACATCCGAAGGTGAAGCGACGGATAGAAACGGAGTCGTCCATGACAAAAAACCATTCCCTTTTAAACATGCTGTACTTCGAGTACAAGTCCAGGACTGGCTTGAAGGATACGGCCGATTCCAAGCTGATGTATGGAGATCCCTTCTTATAGCCTCTCAAGTTGTACAAATACCAGATCTCCCGGTTGGAAGGAGGACGCCCGTATCTCCTCTGGAAGATGACAAAAAGGCTCACCAGAATGGCATAGGAGTTAGGCTGAAGCTGAAGTGGAGCCACCTTCAGGTATGTGACGAAGCTAACTATTCAGGCATTGAGAGGCGGGATGGCACCACACATACAGTGATACCTGCTGTAAGAAAAGTAGCCTTCAGGGGGGTCATACGGCATCACTCCTTCCCCCGGCAATAGCATGCGTGCTCTGTCAATCCCAAAGGAGCGAGAAATAACATCAAGTTTCTCCTCTTTAAGTGAGCTAGGGAAGCAGTCAGGAGGTGAGTTCAAAAGCTCCTGAGGACTGTATCCATCTACCAATGATCTCGGGGTGGGCCCATAACGTCCCGGTCCTGACTAGGTTGGGGGCACGGCGGGAGGCCCTTCTCTGTCCTGAGATCTCTTCTTCTCTGATCGGGTTTCCACTCTTTGAGACATTTATCTACAGACACAAGAAAGTATATCGTTAAGACACATAAACTATGTAATCTAGAGTTTCACTGGTGATTCAGGTACAAAAGTCCATCCGGTAAAGGGTTCATTCAACACTCGGAATCCCCGAATTCATTCAGTAAGGCTCAACCAAGGGTTCGTTCGGCATTCTCAATATGAGATTCGTTCGGCATTCTCAGTATAAGATTCATTCGGCTTCCTCAGTATAAGGTCCATTCGGTATTAAAACTTTATTTTCATTCGGTAAGACAAAGAAAATCATAAAAGGCCATCCGGCAATCATCTGATTCGGCAACACGTCTGATTCGGCGATATGACTGATTTGGCAAGAAGAATTGATTCGGCTGTCTCGTTTGGTAGGAAGTAACGGAAGCCCTAGGCCCTTACTTATAGACGAAGGTGAACCACCGACCAACTGGTTCGGCATTAGGAACCGGATGGGAATGACAAAATCAGATAACCTAAAACAAAGCATGACATGTGCATGCACATGCCCTACTTTGGGGGGCAAGTGTTGGGCGAGGTTCTACCGAACCAACCTTCATTCATCCCTGCCAAACCAACTCGAAGTAGCACCACCGAATCACCTAGCGCCTACCGAACCAACCTATACCGGACCAACCTACCCACCCATGCCGAACCGAAGAACCACCGGTCCACCATTCTCCTACCACCGAACCAAAGTACATGAGCTCCACCGGTCCACCATACTCCTACCACCGAACTAAAGTACACGAGCTCCACCGGTCCACCATGCTCCTACCACCGAACCAAAGTAAAACCGGACCAACTCCACCAGGCCAGATTACATCAGCCCAGGCCCGCCAGCTGCTGTATACATCCAAGACCCCTGCCCCCAACCTCACTCTATAAATAGAGGGGCAGGGGTACAACAAAAAAGGACAAGTTTTGAGAGCTCAAGCACGGAGAGAGCTTTCGAACAACTTTCAGATACTTGTATCAAAGCTTTGTACTTGTAATCTAAACAAGAAAAGAGAAATAATATATAAAGTGGACGTAGGCGCATTCTGGCTGAACCACTATAAATCTGCGTGTCTTTTACAGTTTAGTCCCTGCTTTTCATATATTTGCATAAATCACCCAAATCACTAAGAACAACATAAAATCAATTAAATCAAACGACTTTGAGGTGTTTGTCTATTTTTTGTGCAAACACCTTGCAAGCTCATTTCTATGATTAACTCGGCTTTGAATCACTTCCTTTGGCATGGAAACCCATATTCCAAAAAGTTAATCCCTATTGCTTTTAAATCAATTTACTGCCCTTATGAGTATGGTGGGCTTGGAGTTATGAACATCAAGAAATGGAATCAAGCTGCTTTTTCTTCTTGTATAGACAACCTTCTGAAGTATGACAGTAATTTATGGGCTACATGGGTTAGAAAAAATCTGATCAAGAAAAACTACTTCTGGACTATGGCTCCTCCTACTGACTGCAGCTGGTCTTGGAAAAATATTCTTCATTGTAGGAATGTTTTTATCCCTATTTTTCAAAGTGGTATGGAATTTATGGATCACCTCTCCTTTTGGTTCGACCCTTGGTTGGCACAGGGGATTATTCTAGCTGATGTTATTAACTATAATTTGATATTGTTGACTGGTATCAATGAAAAGGCAAATGTTGCTACTTATTGGTTTGATGGTTTGATGAACCTCCCAGACTCTAGCTCCTTCACTGTTCGGGCTTGTTGGAGTATCATTCTTGGAAAGTCTTATAATAGTGATAATGTTCGTGCTCTCTGGAATGGCAAGCCTCAAGCGATAAGTTTTGTTTATAAATTGCTGATTAAAACCCTTTCTCAAATCAGCTTTCCATGGCATTCTAGGATTTTGAACTCGGTCTCTAGTCCTTAAGAAAATATTTTTCTATGGAAGGTTTTAAGAAATGGGCTTCATTTGCTTGATAAAATTATGGCTAAAGGCATTGTTCTGAATTCTAGGTGCATGCTCTATGATAAGGATGTGGAGACTGTTTCTCACTTGTTTTTTGAGTGCAATTTTTCTTTTTTCATTTGGGATAGCACTTTGAAGTTTTAGAACTTGCATAAACCTAATAGAATTGCTTCCATGGAATGGTATACCATTTTTAAAGCGACGAGATTGAAGACTATTAAGGGTTCTCTTTTGTTAAGAGTGGTTAAAAAGGCTATTTACCTTATTTGGAGGGAAAGGAACAATAGGGTGTTTGGTGTTGGTTCGTCTACTAAACACGTATTGGTCCTTTCCATATCCAAACTTTTTAGTCCATAGTTTTTTTCCTCTCTTTTTAGGCTATTTGTTATATTCTTGTTTATCCAGATGGTATGCCATCTTTCCTTGTAACATCTTTTTATTTAATATATGGTAGGGGCCCATTCAACCCCGCTGGCTTTGCCAAAAAAACTATGAAACTCTGGTTGTAATTTCTTAGGTATGATTATAGCTCATTCAAATTAATTGGGTGTGCTTAGTAACCCGAAAATCCGAGCAGGAGTACTTGTAGGCCGTCCAAATCAAGTGGGTGTACCCTAAGCCCAGAAAATCAGGAGGGTGTGCTTGTAGCCTTGAAATTGAGATTTTATTGGATTTTCCTTCTGTCCATTGAAAGGTTGGCATTTTGAAAAGAAATATGTACAAGCAATTGTACGAGACTGGATGTAGGGTAACTTCAAACTAGTAAATCCTGGTGTGATCTCTCTAATTCTCTACCTTTTACTTTACTACATTTATACTTATCTATGTTAGCATCTGTGATTTTTCATTCTGCATTGTTTAATATTAATCTGGAAAGAATCTTAAAAAGATTCATATAATTTAGAAAACACTATTCACCCCCCTCTAGTGTCTAATTAGCCTTAAGATCCTTACTTCCGCAACCCACAATATCGCCCTAAACGAAGTAGATAAAGAAGCAGTCTGGATGCACAAATTTATGACTGACTAAGGGTGATTCCAAATGTTGAGAATTCCAATACATTGTTACATGATAACAATATCGCGATGTAGATCATGAAAAAACCTAGAGCTTACAAGAAACATGGTATGTACTCCAAAAGTTCCACTTGATAAGTGAATTTGTTAGCAACGGAGGAATAACGATTACAAGAGTAGGTAGTAAAGATAATTTAGCAGACTCATTAGCTTAATCAGTTCTGAGTAAATTAATCGAAGGAATGGGATTACGAATCCATAATTAGCACCAAGTTCAAGTGGAAAATTGATAGAGTTAGGGGTATGCCCTAGGGGCATTATTTAGTTTATTGTAAATTATCAAACTTTATAACCAATTTTGTTTGTAATAAAGGTATTTTATTTCTATTATATACTTTGTTATATTGTGATATAATAAATTAAGTAATTAATTAATACACATTAATTGGAAAATCCTTAAGTAATGTGTCATGTGATAATAGTTACAAATAGTTTTGTAATCATGATAAAATTATTACAATATAGAATGACATATTGTTTTAAATTTATATGGTAGAGATGTTTCAAGAAAGGACATCGATACATCCATCAAGACTAGAGTACGTAAAGCTCTCCAAGTATTGAGCAATGTAATACTCATGACCATTGGGGAACCAAGAGGCTACATACTCGTAGTTATTGGATAACTATTAAATGACTCATCCGAGAGGTTCCTGTTGGTTGATAATGACTAGGTAGAATAGGAAATCTCAATGTAACGATGTTACATGGTTCTCTCGATTTGGGAATACTGTTGAACTTCAATGTGAATACTCCACTTTAGTTATAGTTAAATCATGAAATGGCAATCATTGACCGACTATAGAATGGCTTTGAGTTGAAGCATTGGAAGTAAAATACTATTTGGTAGAAAATTAATCTCCTCATTTATATAAGGTTAGTATCACGATTAACTATAGTCAACTCAAAGTCAAAATCTCTTGCCAGAGCAGAATGGTTGATAATAAATGTTATTATTAAACCAAGGACTTTGTATATGGACTAATTGAGTTGAATGTGAATAATATTACAATTTGACCAATATCAAATTCCATATATCCTAAAGTAATATATACTGATGAAGAGAACATGTGTAAACAATCATTGCTAAAAGATACCGCTTAAAAAATGTAAAATTGGATTCCTACTGATTATAAGTAATAAACTCAACCAAACTAGCATACCACTAGCTAAGGTGACATATGAACGTTAGTATTTGAATTATTTGAATATTAATCGTTGATTGAATTTGTAACATCCTGGAATTTATGAGAAATTTAAAAAGAATATAATAGGAATTTAAATAAAAATTTGATAATGAAAGTGAATAAAATTAAAACAAGGACTTAAAAGTAAATTTTCGCTAACATCAAAATTTGGCTACGAGACTTGTACCATTGTGTCTATAGCTATTTTCGGACAATTTTTATATATAACTTGTTGTAATCCGAGTTAGTATGAGAGAGTTACGAGTGTCGGAAGAATTGAAGGAAATTAAATAAATACAAAAAAATAGGTTTGGTCGACCTAGGGGTCCCATGTTGACCGGTAGCTGTCCATCCATGCAAGCAAGCGATCAACCCGTGTAGTGAACTGTGCAGGCGTAGTTTGCTTTGTCAAATTAGAAATTTGTGGCCAAGATTGATTACCAGCGAGCGAAGTAAACAATGACTGGTTGAGATAATTGCTGAGTTAATATAATGGCCTTAATTAGCTGATTACCTCTATAAATTAGACGTTAACCTAAACCCTCTCTAGCTTGAGAGGACAGTAACTAGATGCTGCCAAAATCTCTATTAAAACTCTAATTTCTTCCCCAATTCCCCAATCAAAATTAAACTCCAAATTAAACCCAAAAGTAAATCAAATCAAGAGAGAGATAAAGAGGAGAGGCAAGCAATTAGGAGATCTAGAGGAGCGTTATCGTTTGGAGGCCACATTTGCAGATCTAGAGCTAAGGCTATAAGGTGAGTGGGCATAGGTCTAATGATTCGATTATTTGAATTAAATTTAAATTTATTTTAGTGAATATTAAGCTCAGCTCCCTAATAAGTTTCAAAATACACAAAAGCCCCAGTAAAAAAAGTATGTAAATTAGGTCCCTAGAATTAAGTTACTAAGTAATTGCATATAGTTATGCAATTATTCACTAAATAATTGTAGACATTTATGCAATTATATCCAAAAGTTGCATAAATTTATGCAATTTTTTCGGTGAATAATTGCAGAAATTTCCGCAATTGTTTTGGTGAATAATTGCGGATTTTCCGCAAATTTTTGAAAAAATTGCGGAAATTCCGCAATTTTTCAGTGAATAATGGAAATGTCTGCAATTTTTTGATATAATTGCATAAATGTCTGCAATTATTCACTGAATAATTGCATAAGTGTATGCCATTATTCGGTAACTTAATTCTAGGGACCTAATTTACAAACTTTTTTTACTGGGGTTTTTGTGTATTTTGAAACTTATTAGGGACCTGTGTGCCAAACTGTCGCTTTATTTTAATTGATTGGATTGCCTAATTAATCTATTGAATTGAAATTTAATTGGAAAACTGTAAACTCTGTAATCTACACTTGAATTAGATCTTGTAACTGTTAAACCGACATCTGTTATTTTTAATCTGCAAACCATAGAATTGCTAGAAATTGGAAAATTAATTAAACCAGAAATTTGGATTAAAACGACAAATTAGTTAAACTGGAATTTAGAGCTAAATGCTTAGAGTAATCGACATGAATTAACAATGCAAATAAACAAATCAATCGTGCGAAGAAAAATCGCTGAAATCTTGAGTTTTTAAAGTGAATGGTCGACCCTGGAGTAGCTAGGTCGACCGATAGTGGTCGACCTAAGAAATTATGGGTCGACCGTACGTATTGAAAATTGGCAGTTTAAACCCAACCTTAAGCCCAATTAAATGAATGCAATTTGGATAGTTAATGAACTGGTGATTGAACTATTTTGGGCCATGTTGTATGTAAGAGAGAATAGGGAAGTTAGTTCCCTATTAGAGTAATCTGGGCAGATTTAGTTCGCAATGATGATAGGATAGGGACGACCCATAAGTTCTATGAATGGTAGGATGAATCGTTAGGCAAATATCAAGGTTGGACGTGGATAGCTATAAAGAGATGTAGGTGATTTATTTCACGTATACTCAAAAGTGTTATGATCGGGTGGGCGCAGTACTAATAAGAACACTATTTGAGGAGCCTGGTCCAAACGGGAGATTCAGGTACTACAAGGTGTTCTTGCATAATGTGGTATAGGTGGATGCCGGTGTCGGAAAATAAGTGGTAATAGGAAGATGATTGTTAGATAAGGAGCCCAGTTCTAATAGGGGTTCACACATGGTGGGCACCAGTGCTGGATAATAAGTGGCTACATGAAATCAATTATTAGATGGGGCCCATTACTAACAGGAGTTCACACACGGTGACACCGGAGGGGTACAATAAAAGGCATTTTGCCACTACGATCGAGAGATAAATACGGGAGCATACGATGAGTCACTTTGCGAGTTTGTGTTACGTTGTTCTCCCTCTCTAGGCGTAGTGTGAGTAGAAAGGGGCGTAGATACCGATTTGGCCGATCATTTGCGTGAGATTCGATTTGTAGAATGACCCAGTGTGTTTGAAAAGTATCCTTAAGTATATGACCTTAGGATTGAACGGACATTGTTTATACACTCTATATCACTTAAAGTAGATTTAGATTTAATTGCACTTTGTTGGCGTCAAAAATGGCCACCAACACGTATTTTTGTGAAAACACCAATATCCAGTCATAGATCTCAGATAATATAATGTAGAGGATATAAATTAAAGAATAATAAAATTAAAACAGAAAGCAAGTAAAGAGAGACACAGATTTATAGTGGTTTCGGTTTCGGCCTACGTCCACCCTTTATTCGTTTATGCTGCTGGTATGGTTACAAATCCATGAAATCCCAGAATCAAAAGGCAAAGTATAGCCTAGGTAGAAGATAGAATGAAACAAAAAGAAGCCCCTTTGCTGATGCCATGTCCATTGTATTTATAGGAGAAGATGTGAAAATATCTCACTCAAACCTCGGATCTAGAACCTTGAAGCCAAGACAAGCCTACCAAGAAAGTTTGAGGCCCACCGGAGCCCATAATAGGGATTGGGGCCGGTCCCTATTATGGAGGATTTATGGGGTGCGATCCCTATGATTGCTCCCTCATGTTGTAATGTACTTCCCCTCCAAATTTCTTGTTAATTGCATTGTAGATTTTGAGTTATTGACCGATCATTGCTAGAACTTGTATATGGCCGAACCCTCATAGGAAAGAGGTCGATCCCTTATAAGGAAGAGGGCCTATCCCTCCAAACTCCTCCATTTGATGTGTGATCCCTAGGGTAGACTCCCTAGGGTCCCTTATTTTTGTTTCCAAAGTTTCACTTCAATTCGTCTTGTGGTTGTTAAGTTATGGAGCGATCATCATTGCGTTGTGTTGTGTGCATCCTGTTCAATCCAATCCCTCTATTCCGATCGCTCTTCTAGGGGAAGTATTAGTTCCATACTTAGATATTTTTTTGAGTGTTGTCCATCCAAATCCATCCAACTATTATCTATAGTTCCAAATATAATCGATCTCCAATCCTACTAACCATCTCTCTGGGCTTTCTGCCTTGATGATCATGAAGTTTGTTGGGTTAAATACAAATATGTATTGCCTTGCCAAAAAGCGGGTTAACACTTTGCCCTCCGAAACATGCCTTGCGATAGGAAGGTGTGTTTTGAATTGCCATATATAAATCCAAAATACAAAGTCCATAATCCACCGATAGCCATATTATCTAATCCGAATCCATGATCTCTCTGGATCGTTAGTGTAATCCATGATCGTTCTGAGTCGATATCCAACTCTGTGTGCATTGCAAATCCGCGATCTCTCCGGATGGTTTTATCCAAATCTATATCCATCCGAAGCCAAATCCATTACCATTCGAGCCTGATATCCAAATCCATGACCTCTTCGGGTCATTAGCCAAATCTGGGACCACTCTATGCCCATATCCAAGTCCACGACCACTTCAGGTCAATGTCCAAATCCATAGTTGTTCGAAGCTGATATCCAAATTCGTGACCTCTCCAGGTCCTTGTCGAGCACAATCCATACTCGACGACCGAGTAAGCTGATCCTGTCACTTTACAGTGAAGCGCCATTACTTCTTGTGCCCCAGTTTAGTGTCCTTGAACATTAAGTGATGTCTTGGCCTAAGTCCTAGGCCGATCGTGGTCTCTCCAGACCCTTGTCGGGCATAATCCATACTCGATGACCTGAGTAAACCGATCCTGTCACTCTCCAGCGAAGCGACCTACTCCTTGCCAAGCATAATCCATACTTGATGTCTTATCGGGCCTTATTCTCCGGCCTCGACTCTTCGGTCGAGAACTTAATCCATCCGTGACTCCATTAGGTCACTCTCCAATGAAGGGACATGCACCTTGCGGTTACCACCCTATCATTTCGATCGGGACAATAATCGTGACCTGTTTCATTCATCATAGTAATGTGGATCATAAATAACCTAATGAATAAGAGTTTGTACATCCAAAAATCCATAAAATAAAATAAAAAACCAAAGGGTGCCTCTCCGGGCACGACGGTGTTTGAAATGCAGATTATGGACCTTAAGGCTGGATTAACACTAGAGGGAGGGTGAATAGTGTTTAATGGATTTTATGGAATTTTTGAAATCTTTTCAAATTAAACACAAACAGATGCAATTCACAAACACAAAGACAATCACAGAACCAGACACAGATGCAAATAGTAAATAAAGCAGTAAAGGAAAGACCACACCAGAATTTTATACTGGTTTGGAGTTACCCTACATCCAGTCCCACACAATTTCTTGTGCAGATTTCTTTTCAAATATAATGTCGATATTACAACCTCGATTTCAAGACCATGAGATACACCTTCCTGTCTCCGAGTCCAGGACAAATTCTCTTGATTTAACCAGGCTACAAGATCACCTAATTGATTTACAGGCCACAATCACACCATTTCCAAACACACTTTAATAGAGAGAGACTCGATACACTTCGATCTTTCGATCTTTGATTACAAATGATCCTATAACTTTGAATAGCACTAAGATCTTTGAGAGAGAATGGCAGAGAATCAAACTAGATACGATCGAGTTTGATTCACTTAGGATTTCAGCAGAATTTTGTTAAAGCATTTGAAATATAAGAGAATATTTGAGTGGAGAAGAAGGAGTGAAGAAATGAAGAAAAATTAACTTAAAATTCGTTGAAAACAACTGGTATATATAGGAGAACAACGGTCATGTCCATTCGCAAAAGGTTATGACGAATAGACACTTCTTCTGAAAATTTGAAATCTACGATTACCATGTCAACATAGAGGTATAGGGATGTCGACATGCCTATGTTATTTTTTAAAATTGATTTTGCTTTAAAATGATTTCTATTCTAAAACTTGTCAAAACAATTTCTAAACTTTGTAAACCATTTTGAATATAGTTTAAACTTATAAAAGAGTTTTAAAAAGTAATCTTAAAATATATAATCTATAATATAAAAGTAATATTAAAAACTAAGTATAGACTTCTTTAAATTATATTTTTGTGATTTAAAGCTAAAATATTAAAATCAAGAGATGGTTTAAAAAACAAAAGATGATTTTGAGATCAAAATATTAAAAGACGATAAGAATAGTTTTTGAATTAAGGCTAAAATATTTAAATTGATAGAGATGACTTTTAAAAAGATAGTTTTTGGAAAAATAGTTAAAGTAAATTATTTTGAATATTTCGTGGATTCCATTCCACTAGAGAAGGTCGTGGGTTCCATCCCACTAAAGAGGTCGTGGGTTCCATCCCACTATTAAAGCGAGAAGGTGGATTCCATTCCACAATTAAAATCCGAATAAAGATTTTAGTGCTATTATGAAGTTTTAACATAAATCTAGACTCTATTACTTATCGTGATATCTTGAACTCTTGATACTCATGAGTCTTCAGTCTTGATTTCTTCAATCTTGAATTCGTCAGTCTTGAATCTTTATACTGTACAGTCTTCATTCTCAGTACCTACATATATATACCCTCCATATACATATATATATATATACATATATATATATCTAGACAAAAATATTAGTATTTATGTTTTATAACAAGTCCTAAGGTTGTTGTCATCTAAACCATCATCTCAGGAACTAATAATCTCCCTCTTTTTGATGATGACAGCCTTTGTTTATAAAATCTACTCTAACAAATTTCGATTCTACTCCGACTCCCCCTTAATCTACTAACTCCCCCTTAATCTAAGCCTATCTAACCTATTTTATAATTCTCCCCCTTTTCCATCAACAAAAACTAATCCTAAACTACATAACTCCCCCTAAATCTTATACTATAGCACCGTATATGATAATAACACAGTATAGTAGAATGTAAATTAGATAGATAATAATATGAGTAAAATATAGTAAGGTAAATGTGAGAGATATGAAAATTTTAAACATAATCAATCAATATATACATCATGTTCTTATCAAACCACACCATGTTCAATCATATATTACACACCATATTCAAATCAATCCAAACCATACTAATCTAGACCAAATCAAGCCAAACAATTCAAACCAAATCAAAATAAATCAAACCACATATGTCAAATCAAACATTTCTTGGAACTTGAACCCATCGTTCTTCACCGAAGATAGGATCTGCCTTTATAGCATCCCATTCTTCATTATCTTTGTTCAGAGTTCCTTCTGGATTCTCTTCAAGTTCTTCTTTGTTGAAGGCAGAGATCATCCATCGAATGGCATCAAAGTGCCTTTCTTGTTCCTTTATCATCTGCATTTGGCTTAATTCTAAGTGTCGTTGATTGCGAAGGATAAAAGTAAGTATGTTCTTGAAGGAACTGAGAGTTACTTCAAGATTCTCACTTAGATTATGAATAGAAGAGGCCAATTTTTGATAAAATATGAAGAAATTCAATGGAAAATAAAGAGAATTAAAAGTATGCATTTTTTTGGAAGAAACAAGTATTTAAAGAGTTAGAAAGTCGTTTGAAATGAAAAGACACAAGGTGGTTATGTCAATTTCAAAAAAAACAGTTTCTGGCCGTTACATGTCGACATAGGGGGTAGGGGGGATGTCGACATGCCCCTGTTAATTTTGGCAATTTGCTTTGTTTCTTTGTATTATGTACAAGTCTATTTTTTTTGAAAATGGGTTAATTAATTAAAATGTTAGGCTTTGCGGCCCAAAGCGGCAAAATACAGACTCGTAAAAGATATTACACAATAGAGCGCTCATCCGACAATCTACAGCAGACAAAACAATCTCCCGCAACTAAAACCTTCCATATTTAGGGTTATGGCGGCTCCCAATTCCCTAATTGAACTCGTTCGTTCAATTCCTTCATCATCAACATCTCCATTAATTGTTCTTCTTGTGCCGTTGCAATGGTAAGGATTTTCTTCGGTATCCACCCAATAATTAGGCTAATATCTCTATTTATCTGTTTCGTGAGAGTTAATACATCTTGTTATTTATTTTCAAAAGCTCGACAGTTTCTCTCCCTCCAGAGGTGCCACAGGGAGGTTGTGAGTCCAATTTTGCCAGTCTCCTTCATCAACTTCGTGAGATTACTCCTTCTGTGCAGGTATTCAACCTCTTCTGCTAAGTTTCGAACATTGTTAGTAAGTAGAAATCTCAGTTTTTGAATGCTCCAAACTCTTTTGGAATATTCACATTCAAAGAATAAGTGCTCATGCGTTTCATCTGCATTATGGCAAAGATAACAAATTGTGTCGTTTAAAACTCCCCATTGTAATCTATCCTTAGTAGGTAATTTTCCGAGAATAGCCTTGTAAAGAGTATGCGCCATTTTAGGACTATTGGATCTGCTCCAAACTACTGTAGACCATTTGACCAAAGGATGTTTGTTCCTTGATTCTTCCCATACTTCTCGGAACCTGAAGTTACTGTTAGAGTTTCTCTTCCATGTCCAGATGTCCTCCAGTTTGTCTCTGTGAATGTCTTTACCTCGAATCTCTTCTTTATAATTTAGGATTAGCAAGTTGTTGTTACATTGCCATTCTCCATTATCTATAATGTCAGCCACCTTACAGCTTGGAGCTCCGTATGCTGAGAAGGTATCCCACCCTAACCTGTCAATATAGCTTTTAGAGTTTAGCCATGGGTCTCTCCAAAGATCAGTGTTTCTACCATTTGCAATTTCTCTGTCTAAATGCTTCTGCAGTTCATCCCTTAATTTTAGAATATTCTTCCAAGTGACAGAAGCATTGTTGTCAATTTTAATAGTCCAAAAATTATCTTTAAGATATCTAGACTTCATCCATGTAGCCCATAAATTATTTGATGTTAGAACATTCCAAGCTAATTTTAGACCAAATACTTTTTTCAGTTCAAAAAGATTTTTCAGGCCAACACCTCCTTCCTCCTTTTTCCTGCATAAGTCAGAATACTTAACTTTATGCATCCCCCTTTCCATATGAAGTCCGCACATACTGAATTAATTTTTGTAATCGAGCAATCTAGAATTTGGAAAGATTGTAACCAGAATCCGACTTTAGATGTGATAACTGTGTGAACCAATTCTACTCTACCTGCAAAAGATAGAAGCTTTGCTCTCCATCCTTGTAATTTATCTCTTATGTCATCCACCAACTTGCCACACTCAGCATCTGTGATAGTGTTATTGGAAAGAGGAAATCCCAAATATTTAACTGGAAGGTGTCCCTCCGAGAATCCTAATCTCTCTAACATAGCCTGCTTGTTTGAGCAGTGCTTATTAAAGTAGCACTTAGTTTTAGATTCATTTAGTTTAAGCCCAGTAAGATACTCTAGTTCTGTAAATATATCCTTAACTTTGTCAATTGCTTTCAAATTACCTTTTACCACCACTAGCAGATCATCTGCATATAATAAATGTGTGATTCTTGGGAGGTTAATATAAATTGGATGGATGTATTCATGAAAACATGCCAGTTCCATTTGCAGGGTGAACCATTCCATAGCTACTTCAAATAAGTATGGGAGAGAAGTCACCTTGTCTAATTCCACGATTGCTCCTGATATACCCTTTAGGAATTCCATTTATCATAATTGAGTAAGTAGGAGTGTCTAGAGAGTATTTAATCAGTTTTAATAGCTTCATTGGAACCCCCCATAGATTCAAGCATATGTATTATAAATCCTCTGTTCACCTTGTCATAGGATTTTTGTAGATCCACTTTAATGCACAATTTATCAGCCCCCTATTTATTAAAATTCCTGACTAGTTCATGAGCCATCAGAGAGTTTTCTGATATGAGCCTGCCTTTTATAAATGCCCTTTGAAATTGGGAGATTAATTCTGGAAGGACTTTATTCAGTCTCATGCAAATAATTTTACTGAGAATTTTATAGTTGACATTACAGCAGGCAATTGGTTTGTATTCTCCAATTCTTTCTAGTTTCTTTGTTTTTGGGATGAGGGATATGAATGTGTGATTAATTTCTTATATGAATTCACCAGTTTCTAGTGCTTCATTGTAAGCTTTTAGCATGAAATCTTTCAGGTGTATCTAATACATTTTGAAGAAGGCTGTCCCCATTCCATTAGGTCCCAGGGAGGAATCACTGTGGATAGAGGAGACAATATTCCTCAGTTCCTTTTCCAGAATTGGAGCTGTCAACATGTTGGCCCCCTCAGTAGAGACTTCCCTTCTACAGTTGATATGAGGTAACTGATTGTTATAATCTCCATTGTATAAGTTTGAGAAATATGAAATGGCTTGATCTTCTATGTCCTTGATGTGCCTGGAAGCATTGCCCTGCTCATTTAAAAAATTATGCAGATTATTATGATGTTGTCTTAAGGACATTTTAGTATAGAAAAATTTATTGCATTCATCTCCTTGTTGTAGCCATTTCTCTTTGGCTTTTTGCTTCAACTCCACTGCCTGCTTATGTAGTTCTTCTTTTAGCTATTTTTGAAGTGAGTAAAAATTTGCATTTAGACCTTTGTGTAGAGGATCATCATCTAGACTATGTTGTATGTTTTCTAAATGTTGTTGGATTTCTGTGATTTTGTCAGTGGTCTTTGGTCTGCACTTGTTCCAGTCTTTTAGTCTGTTTTTCATGATTTTGATGAGCATTACAAGTCGAAACATGTGATTGCCTGGAGGAATTCTTACTGTGTTAAAGTTCACTACATCATCAAATCCTTCTATCAAAGGCCAATGATTTGCATATCGGAAAGGTTTTTCTTTATGCATTTCTTCATCTTCATTGAATTGTAACAAGAGGGGACAATGATCGCTTGTGGAACAAGGTAGAACAGTTACTCTAAAATTTGGAATTTTGTTGAAAATAGCTCTGAATTTCCGAGTACTCTGTCTAATCTTGATGTAATTTTCTTTGACTCATCGCTTTTCCATGTGAATTTCAAACCATAGTGGTGTGCTTCAGCAAGTCCACTGGATAGAACACAATTATTGAATTCTGCTACCTGTGCTACCCTCAATGTAAGGCCCCCTTTTTTCTCATTAGTTTTTAAAACAGCATTAAAATCTCCTGTGACTATCCAAGGGATATTGATATTTTTTGAGTTATCTGTTATTTGTTTCCATAACTCAATTCTTTCAGAGGCTAGGTTTTTAGCATAAACAAATGTTATAACTATCTCCAGCCCACCAATGTTGTGAAATTTTATGGTCATTTGTTGACCACTCATGTTTATAATGTTACTATTCCAATAATTACTTTCCCACCCAACAATAATTCTACCTTTAGATTGAGTTGTTGAAAAAGTCCACTGATTTCCAAATTGGTTTCTAATCATCTCTATGTTTTTATTGTTCAACTTGTTTTCCAGAAGAGCTAAAATAGTAGGCCTATATTTAGCCTTAATTTGAGAGATCAGACTGTGCAGATGGAATCAGACTGTGCAGGTGGAATCACTGGATTAGAACTATCCGAGTGGTCCCCTATAAAAGGTGTCTTCTCTGACTGAGCAGGAGCTAGATGAGATGCTTGCTCTAATCCGCAGTCCAACTTCGTAGGACGCTTGTGTTGATATTTTGGTTGATGTTCTGTAGTGGGGGATTTATTTTCTATGTTTTTTGTAATCTCCTCTTTATTTTTTGGGCTACTGGTCTCAGGTAATTCTGTTGTGAAGTCTGTAATGGTTTTAGGTACCCATACTTTCTTCTGCCTATCTGCCATGCTGCGTTGGCACTGCTAGTTTGTATGACCAAAACACATACATTCCCCACACTTAGGTGGTACAAACTCGTACTCAACCTCCTGTTTATATACGTTACCTTTTTTATCTATAGCTTTAACTATTTTTGGTAACACAATATTGGCTGAGATCTCTACCAAAACCCTAGCATATTTGATGCGTTTAACTTTTTTTGTATTTTCATCAATGTAAATAGGCCTACCATTAGACTCGCAAGTTTACTAATGCATCTCATATTACATAAAGCAAGATCCAAGTTATTGAATTTAACCCAAATAGGATAAGTTGTTAACATAGCACGTTCGAAATTGAAATCAGCCTCCCATTTTCGCAGTAGAATTAATTTGTTGTCCATGAACCAAGGTCCGCCATTAATGATTCTTTGATAATCTTCCTTTAGTTCAAATTTAATCAAGTAAAAGCCATTGTCTCGAGGAAAAACATCCCAAGATCCTTTCGGATTCCATGTTCTTTTAATATAGGCATTAAAATGTATGAAATATGGGTGTTTGCCTGCCATATAAGCATATATTGAGTGTTGCCAAAGCCGTTTAGATTCAGCATAGTCCTCTTCATCAATTATTTGGTATGTATCATCTCCATTGGATTGCGGTTCAAAGTAATTTGCATTATCCTTGAGTTCGATTCTGGAACCAACTGCCTCAATCCATGATTTCGCTTTTTGAATCCCCTTATTAGATTTGAGAGCATCAACGAACGAGACCTTAGCCTTTCCCCTATGCTTAACCTCCTTCTATCCGCCACCGTCATCATCTTCTTCTATGCCTAGGGTTTCAGGAAATCCAGACCCAATCGTCATCTTTTTCACAGAATTAGTATATTATGTACAATTCTATATATATAAACATATATAACAAGCATTCCAGAGATAATTTAGAGTTAATAAACAGAAATAAAGGATTTTCATTGATAATTTTAGTTAACTTTACATAAAACGATACATAACATTAACTAAAGAGAGATACAAACTAATACAACATGAAATGAAACTAGTATTAGTTAGAGGATGATGAAGATGATGATAATCCAAGCTTGTGACTCACTTTCCCAAAGAACTTGTTCATTTTGGTGGAAATCTTATCCAACTTTTTACAAAAGGATCTTTTGAGCATCCGTTGGTTTTCCACGATAATCTTTTGGTTCTTGAGAAGCATTTTGTTGGATGGATTGGTAGGAGTGATAGGGTATTCGATGCTTTCCAATAAAGTCTATTCCTCCTCCTCTCCTTCTTCTTCAATTTCCATCTCCTCCCTTCTTCCTTCTCCTCCTCTTCTTCTTCCCTCTCTTCATGAGCCAATCTCTTATCCTTTTTGGCAAGTGTTTCATATGGTTGAAACACAAGTGGAATTCTCATGAGAGACATGTTAGCATGGTTAAACACTTGTCTAGAAATGAACTCCTCTCTCTTATAATCAACACCAAAGTAGTTGAAAATCAAAGTGAGGTAAATTCCATGGTATAAACTATTTTCACCTAAAGTAAAACTTTTGGGACGATGTTCATCCAAAATCACTTGCGCCCAATTAATGTCATAGTGCTCAAAAATAGCAAAAAGAGCCTTACAAACTTTTAAGGTCGGGTGAATGAAATTTTCCGACCTTGGAGTTATGGTATGTTGCAAAAGAAGGTTTACAATTCTAGCTTTAGGACGGAAATTTCGGTTTATAAACTCAAAGTTATCATCCCCTTCAAAAATGTGATGAAATGTCTCACGATCATGTTCATCAATTTTAAAATCCGAAAGATCCATTCCCATACTCTTACAACCAAGAATGTTACCCAAAATCTCACTGTTTAAAACAATACGTGTTCCTTTAACGCTACTCCACACTTCCCCTTCATTTCCTTCATAAAAACCACGATTCAAATTTGCATAAAACATTTTGACAAGGTTCGAATAACAAATAAAATCATTTTGAGAATCATCAATTAAGCTAAGAATTTGATTCTCTTCGAAAAGAACATTGACCTCATATGAAGGAAAATCACTAAAGATAGCAAATTTTCCCGTATGGACCTTTCCAAAGTTTACATAGCTAATGTAAGCTTTGATAGCTTTCGGATCACTGTAGAGGAACTCTTTGGTGGCCTTGGACAGTCTCATGGTTGATGGAGTGCTTGAGAAAGCCATTTAGTGGAGAGCTTGAGAGTTTGAAAGAGAGATTGAATTTTGAAATGAAAGTAAAAGGATAGGATAAAGTTAAGGAGATAAATAAATATCTAAGAGCCATGTTTTCTAGTCAAGAGATACCTTTTTAGAACTTTGGAATTGATGAAAAGGTGGAGGGAAGTTCAAAGTTTTGAATTCAAATTTGAACTTCAAATTTCTGGCAGGGATGTCGACATGGGGTGTAGGGTCATGTCGACATGGGTCCCCTAAATCATGTGACTTATTTTTCCTACTTTATTTAATATCTATATCTATATATCTTATAATATAATTTATATTTTATTTGAAATAATATTAAATATAATAACACTTTTATATTAAATAATATTATTTTGAAAATCAAAATTTTAAATTCAAATAATAGGCAATTTCAAGACATGCAAACAACCAAACATTCAAACAAGCAATTTCAATCAATATAATTTAAATTCATACCTATTTTTAGATCCATATTTCGGATATCATCAGACTCGTGAATAGCTGTAAAGCACATGTTTGAATTTTCTGTCCCTTGATCTTCATCACTAGAGGATGAGTCTGAATCATCTAGTGTGGCAATATATGCTCTCTTTCTTTTTTTTGACGAATCGTTACTTGGAGAAAATTTATATTTATATAGATGCGGACAATCTCTTTTTAAGTGGCCTGGCTCATCACAATTGTAGCATCTGACGTTGTTTTGAGTCTACTTACTATTCCCAGAATTCTTGTGACATTTCTCTTGTAATTGTTCATCTTTCTGTATTTCAGAAACTTTCTAAAATTCCTTGTCATCAAGGCTATTTCTTCATCGTCTCACTGTTTGAGTCTGAACCATCTGTTATCGCATTGAATGCAATTGACTTCTTTCTTGAGGCCTTGCTTTCTATTTTCCCTTGCATTTGTACTTCAAACGACATCAAATTCTCAATGAATTCTTTAATTTTCAGAGTACTAATATCATTAACCTCTTCAATTGCTAGAGTCTTCTGATCCCATTCCGGAGTGAGTGAATTCAGAATTTTTCTAACTTCATCTTTTTCGGAAAAGTTCTTTCCTAATGCAATTAGTGAGTGCACAATGTCTTGAAACTTACTGTACATGTCTGAAATGGAATCATTTGGATTCATCTTGAATAATTGAAACTAATTGGTCAAGAAAGATATTTTGGTCTGTTTAACTTTGCTTGTTCCTTCATGAGTAACTTGCAAAGTTTTCCAGATCTCATATGCAGACTTACAAACAAACACTCTATTAAACTCGTTCCTATCAAGTGAACTGAATAGAATATTCATGGCTTTGGAATTGTTTTGTGCAACAGTCTTTTGCTCAGCAGTCGACTGTGCAAAATCAGTTGTGGGTTCAATGTACTCAGTCTGTGTGATATTCCAAGTGTCTAATCCTATCGATTGTAAATGGATTTTCATCCTACAAGCCCAATATGCATAGTTACTACCATTAAAAAGTGGTGGTCTAGCAGTAGACTGACCCTCTATAAATAAACAAGTGATAGTGTCGACATTACCAGTGTTGGCAGCCATTTAAAAACTTTTCAAAAATCAAATTATGAAAACTTTGAAAACCAATGCTCTGATACCAAATGTTGGAAATGCGGATTACGGATCTTAAGGCTGGATTAACACTAGAGGGGGGTGAATAGTGCTTAATGGATTTTATGGAATTTTTGAAATCTTTTCAAATTAAACACAAACAGACACAAACATAGAGATGATCACAGAACCAGACACAGATGCAAATAGTAAATAAAAGCAGTAAAGGAAAGAACACACCGGAATTTTATACTGGTTCGGAGTTACCCTACATCCAGTCCCACACAATTTCTTATGCAGATTTTGTTTTCAAATATAATGTCGATATTACAACCTCGATTTCAAGGCCACGAGATACACCCTCATGTCTTTGAGTCCAGGGAAAACTCTCTTGATTTAAGCAGGCTACAAGGTCACCTAATTGATTTACGGGCCGTAATCACACCGTTTCCAATCACACTTTGATAGAGAGACACTCGATACACTTCGATCTTTCGATCTTTGATTACAAATGATCCTATAACTCTGAATAGCACTGAGATCTTTAAAAGAGAGTAGCAGAAAATCAAACTAGAGATGATCGAGTTTGATTCACTTAGGATTTCAGTAGAATTTTGTTAAAGCATTTGAAATATAAGAGAATATTTGAGTGGAGAAGAAGGAGTGAAGAAATGAAGAAAAACTAACTTAAAATTCGTTGAAAACAACTGGTATATATAGGAAAGCAACAGTCATGTCCATTCGCGAAAGGTTATGATGAATAGACACTTCTTTTGAAAATTTGAAATTTGAAATCTACGGCAACCATGTCGACATGGGGGTATAGGGATGTTGACATGCCTATGTTATTTTTGAAAATTGATTTTGCTTTAAAATGATTTCTATTCTAAAACTTGTCAAAACAATTTCTAAGCTTTGTAAACCATTTTGAATAGAGTTTAAACTTATAAAAGAGTTTTAGAAAGTAATCTTAAAATATATAATCTGTAATATAAAAGTAATATTAAAAGTTAAGTATAGACTTCTTTAAAATATATTTTTGAGATTTAAAGCTAAAATATTAAAATCAAGAGAAAGTTTATAAAACAAGAGATGATTTTGAGATTAAAATATTAAAAGATGATAAGAATAGTTTTTGAATTAAGGCTAAAATATTTAAATTGATAGAGATGACTTTTAAAAAGATAGTTTTTGGAAAAATAGTTAAAATAAATTATTTTGAATATTTTGTGGATTCCATTCCATTGGAGAAGGTCGTGGGTTCCATCCCACTAAAGAGGTCGGGGGTTCCATCCCACTATTAAAGCGAGAAGGTGGATTCCATTCCATAATTAAAATCTGATTAAAGATTTTAGTGCTATTATGAAGTTTTAACATAAATCTAGACTCTATTACTTATCTTAATATCTTGAACTCTTGATACTCATGAGTCTTCAATCTTGAATTCGTCAGTCTTGAATCTCTATACTGTACAGTCTTCATTCTCAGTACCTGCATATATATACCCTGCATATACATATATATCTAGACAAGAATATTATTATTTATATTTTATAACAAGTCCTAAGGTTGTTGTCATCAAAACCATCATTTCAGGAACTAACAGACGGTTCATCATCATCTCAAAGTATGTCTAGGGACCGTTCTCGATCTCATACATGTGTAAGTGACTTAGCCGCCTTATTGTAGAGTTTATTGTTATTATCATTATGGCCGGAGTCCAAGTCCTAAATTTGGCCCTTACTATCACGGTCAGTTGATGATGATCCATAACCCCGATTCAGGGTCATTCTTGTTTCCATTCGATGTGGACAATGGCTGCTCCTGTCCCACTGTCGTTGTCCAATTCCTTACGTACTACGATAGTATGCCATTCCTGGCTTGCCCTCAATCGTATACTTTGAATGCCTACATTCATCCATGGTGTGCCTGTTCAATTCGTGGGACGGGTAGTACTTTCCAGATATACGCTCCCACTCCGTGGCATCCCTCCTTGCCGGTTTTCGATAGGGGAGTTGCCCCTAGTGTCCAGATAAATCCATTCTAGGCTTTCCATCAAATCCGAGTAGGAGGAGAACTTCGGCTCCCGCTCTTTCCATTTCCTTTTTGTCCCATCATATCCATCATCCAGTTTATGTTTGCCTTTATCATTCTTGTTTGCATCTCCTAATGATCCTCCACTTTGCACAACATTCACCGTCGGTTTGTTGGATCATGCATCTTCCTACCACAAGAACCTTTCCGCTTCATGATAAAACTCCCCGAGCTTCATATGTGGATCCAGCACTAATGAATCCTTGATATCCATGCCATCGGAAATTCCTGATACAGCTACCATAAAAACCATGAATGGATCTCGCTAATCATCAATCGCGTTGCAACATTAAATCTGTTAGAAAACTCCTTAGAGACTCTCCAGTCTTCTACTTAAGTGTTGCCAGACTCAT
This sequence comes from Allium fistulosum, assembly GCA_030737815.1. Lineage (NCBI taxonomy): Eukaryota > Viridiplantae > Streptophyta > Magnoliopsida > Asparagales > Amaryllidaceae > Allium > Allium fistulosum. The sequence goes on from CM060903.1 coordinate 78,582,818, forward strand.
CACATTTTTGGGTCTCGAAATGTGAACCCTTAATTGCCTCATAAATCTTTCGACCAATTCTGCCCATGTACCAATAGAATCTCTCTCCAACTACCTGAACCATAGTGTAGCTATATCTGTTTGGTACAGAGGAAAGCATCGTGCCATGACTTCCTCTAATTCCCCCAGTACTTCCATGTGCCGATATATATCATCATATGCAAGTTGGGTTCGAATTTCCATCATATACTTCCAGCGTTAGTAGTTTAAACTCTGGTGGATTCCTAGCATTTCTAATATTAGGAGTGGATGTACTTCTATTTACATCCTCCAGATCCCTGTTCATTAATCCTCCACGCATAGCTCGCCTGATCATCTCTGCAAACCTGTCATTATCATCCAGCGATAGTCTCTTAATCATTTCCAAACTGCCCCCCGAGTCCACAAGGGAATTCTAGAAGGTACTCCTCTAGACAAGCATCCAAATTTTAATTCACACCTAGCTCCATGGGATCAACCGCAGGTCCTCCAACATCGCGATCGACCAGATCCGGGGGCATGCCCCTAAGTCTTTCAGGATTGGGCTGATCTCTCTAAGGTGACCGGGGACTTCGCCTAGCTGCTTTATTCCATTCTTTTATCCAATAGCTCCGTCTCCATGTTCCCGATTCTGATTTCCAGCGATTCTCATTGCTTCAACTCCTTGATCTAAATTGTCATTAGCTCCTGCTACTATATTCCCTACGTTCTGCACTCCGACTTGTCAAACCTATCAAAGTAAATTCTGCATCATCTCCTCCTATCTTTTCAGCATCCTTTCCTGCATAGCATCCACCATCATTTCCATTTAATCCCTGGTAATGTAGATAGATGCTTGATTAACTCCAGCTCCAGAGGAAGCCTCCTAACTCCATCCATGATGGCTCCTTTCTGGTAGCACTCTCCTTGTGGATTATCTCGCCATTGCCCCAAATCTAAGCTCTAGATTTTTTTCAAACTCTGAATCCGAATTCCAAGTCTACGCAGGCTAGCTTTCTCAATGAAAGCACCAAAATGTCGGCGTCAAAAATGGCCACCAACATCCAGTTATGTGAAAGCATCAATATCCAGTCACAGATCTTAGATAATATAACGAAGAGAATATAAATTGAAAAATAATAAAATTAAAATGAAAAGCAAGTAAAGAGAGACATAGATTTATAGTGGTTCGGCTAACTCCGGACTACATCCACTCCAAAAAATTTCCTTTTATTCAATTATGCTGCTGTTATAGTTACAAATTCGTGAAATCCCAAAATTAAAATGGCAGAGTATAGCCTAGGTAGAAGATAGAATAAAGCAGAAAGAAGTCCCTTTTGCTAATTCCATATCCACTGATAGGTTTATTTTTCTAATCTTGATTATTTACTGAGTTTAGTTGATATGAGCTCCAAATGTTCAGGGCGTTTATCCACAATGTCTTCCAGTTAACCTTCACAGCATAACAATCCAGGAGCCAAATCGAGCTTCGCGACCGTATATGGTAGACTTTCTCCTAAACACTAAGCTGAGCAACCAGAGAGTTCCGGTTTGTTGGTTTACCTTTTTTCTGATGTTCCCATCCTTCGAGTGGAAGAGATATATCCTATCCCTAACACTTTAGAGGGTGTTGTATTTTTGGATGACCCGGTAGATTCCCAAGCCTCCAGAATTGGTGAGGCTGCTCTCTGTAGGCATTGCACCATGAAGGTATGCTGTGGAACAAGAAGGAGGCACTGCTAGCCCTGTCGTGCCCCCAACTGAGGAGGCTTAGGATAATGCTGAAGAAGGCAAAATCAGAGGTGATGATGCCAATGAGCCAGGCAATGATGATGTAGGTTCGGGCAATGCACTTGTGGTCGAATCATCATAAGGAACGCAATCTCATGTACCGACAAGAAATGGGAAAGGGCTCGCGTACAAACTCTGTAGGAGAAAGACTGCTAAGAAGCCCAAGTTCACTATCACCTCCGTTGAAGAAGAATCTTCCTCTTTACCTTTAGAAAGTTCGATGGAAGGATTTTCAAGTTTCCAGATCCTTGACGATATTGAGACTTTTGATTTTCCCAATATTAGTGTCAGGGGCTTAATTCTCCCACCAGGACTGGTGATGAGATTCCTCCTACTGGTAGAGGAGAAATTACTCCCATGAGCAATGCTACAACAACTGATCCGTCGGGAGGGGACACTAGGACGCTCACAGTCATGTGCACTTTACTTCATGATTTTTGTCTATTCTAATTGGATTGTCACTTGTATGCTTTTGTTTGTTTTGTAGGTGCTATGTCTCATTCTCATGCCTTTGATCGCCTGAGGGGCTCCTCAACACATTATCGATCCAGTCGTGGTCTGGAATCGGCCAGGCATTGAGAAAGGGGTTACAGCTAGGAAAGAAGCCATCACTCAAGGGCACCTTCAACCTATAAGCCCGAGTCAAAATCCCAATCATCTCATCGCCACGAAGTTCAGCCTAATCCTTTTGTATATAGCGGTAATCAGACCTCTTCTCACATTCCCCAACTGTTGTGCCACCCAAGCATTATTCGAGTTCATGTGGGTCTCGATAGCCTCGCGACCACGGGTCGAAGAAACGTTCTATTATTACATCTAAGCCGGCTTTAACAACTATAATTTTTGAGGCCTCTACAGCTGAACGATTGGCCAAACTTAAGGTCAAATTTCCAAAAAAAATCTTTGATGGACTAAAGTTTCTTCCTTCTATCCATAAAATTCCAAGGAGTGCTAAAGCAAGTTCGCTTACGTGCGTCAATGATGTTTTTGTATAGCATGAAACACTCCAACACTTAACTGAGAAAATTTTTGAGGTGTCTAATGAAAGGCAACACGAAATCGATCGCCTTAAGCTGGAGACGATCCATGATAAAGACATAATTAAACATCAGGATGATGAGTTCATGGAGTTGACCACGAAGTTAGCCGTGGCAAAGAAAAGTGCTAAAGAAATATCTGAAGCGGTTAATCGCCTGGAAATGGCTCACAAGAAGGAAATAGACACTGTTATTCAATGCAGCGGTGCACTTACCTTAGAAAGACACACTGCAAAAGGAGAAAGACACTCTAGCCTGCTACATTGAGAAACTCGAAGAGCTTCTTAAGAAAGAGAAGGAAGAAAAACTTGAGGGTCAAGAGGAGTCTCAAAAGTATTTTGAAGAGATCGTAGAGACTCGTGAGCTGAAAAATTAAACTTGACAAAGATCTTGCTCAAATTGAGGCCCTCAATGAAGTGGAGAGGGAAGCTGGTTGTCAGGAGGTCAGAGGGAAAATTGAGGCCCAGTTGGAGGAAGAAAGAGAGGAAGGTGGGAATGAGATCAAGGACATATTTGATCCTTTGATCGTTGAGTAAAATGCCAAGGTCCTTATCCACCATGACTTAAGCTTTCTAGGAGTGGGTTACCTCGAATCTCTTGGCGAGGCTTTGGACTGCATCATTAATATGAAAAAGACCTTTGGCGAAGCTGTGTTGATGAGGAGAAACTGGTGCGAGAAATTCTACGTGGATCCGAACCTTTAGATCTCGCCGCTACAAGGTTGAGATACTTTGATATTTTTGCACCTTCTAACAAAGGAAAAGACATCGCTGAAGCTTTAGGATCTGATCCCTAAGTTTCCCCTTTACTTGAACCAGTCGGCGCATCGGTTTCTGTTGACCCGAGACAAGACCTATGCTATGATCTAGATAGACCCGGTTATAAATCAAAGGAGCTGACTCATATTCAAGAAGGGAGCACTCTGGCAACAACTGAAAGTCAGCCGGATGCAGGTATCCCGCTCTATTCTCCATTACTCAATAGGTTTCGTTCTTCATGCCCAATCATTCTGGGCTTATTCACTTGTTCCTACAAATTTGCAGGTCCCCTAGCTCCCAGTCAAACTATGGGAAGTGGTGCCACTATAGAGCAACAACTGACACTTACTGACATTCCAACGGTTACTTAGATTCCAAGGCCCGATGCTTAAGTTATTTGAGCTCTTGCTGATGAAAGGGCCGATGATCAGCCGCTACATGATGAATCTGATGATGTTATGATTACAGGCGCCTCCAAACACACCGATAAGCTCACCTTGAAGGCGCGCATCAAGAAGAAGGGGTAGCTGAAAAATAAAGCCAAAGTTGAGCCTATTGATGTGGGCGTTGATGATCCAAACCTTATCCCACTTCAAGTCATTCCCTTTGGTGGGTTGATTCCTGTGAGTAACATTCCTCTCGCTTCTAAAGGTGACTCCGACTCTCATGTCCAAGGATATTTCTCCAAAGGGAGGTAAGAGCGATAAGGGATCGAAGAGAGGAACAAGGGAAGGCTTGAGTGGGTCCACTCCCAAGAAACTCAAGAGGGAGAAGAAGCATAAGAAGTAGTCGTCATGTCGGCTTAGTTTGTATATAGCTTATGTAGTTGTTTTTCTTTTTTGTTGGTCATGTTTGTGCGGGTACGACCCTCGCTTTTGGATAAACTTGTACTACGATTTCCAAGTTTAATGTTTAAATAAAATTTCTTTATTTTCTGTTGAACTTTTAAGTGAATTTGTTTATAATCAAGCTATTACTTTTCCATTCAATGTATTTGTAATTCATTACTAGTTGATTCAAATGATAATCCATTAATTCTATCTCAAGGCCTCCATGTGGTCATGGCCTCGATTTGTACTAAACACTGGGATTGAGCCCTATTGCTACACTATCAAATTCAATGGCTTAAGTGATTATACTCCTACCCTTAGTCTCGGGTTAGAGGAGTTAGATAGTTGATGGTCGAATTCCATCCTTAGCGAATTTATATTCTTCCTATCGATTTCGGGTCGGAGTTCCTGGAATAGTGAGTGGTCGAGCCACACTCATCTATTTGTTTATACTCATATCTCACTCATCTAAGAGTTTGTTAGTAGGTGGTCGATCACACCCAATTATGGTTTATACTCCAGTCCGTGCTATGGGTACTTAGAGTTATTATGGAAAATAGTTGAGCTGTATTTTCCTTAATTGATTGATTCTGCCCCCAAGTCTATGATTCAATTTAGAGAGCGACCAGTCATGTTGTGATCTCTTTTGATTCATGTTTGTCCCATTGCTTTGAGGGCTTAATTTGATTATCGGATGGTCAAGTCACATCCATTTTGTTTTCAATCATCAAACTTTTGTCTCACCTATTCCATTTTTCCTTTTTCCCCATCTCAGGTTGATAGGGCAGCAGGTGACTGGCCTGTTCTTACTTTCAGATAGTCATGCTTAGTTGGAGCTTAGCTTACTACTCTCACCCTTTATCATGTATTACTTATCAGTACATTTATTTCTATGTTTTGATTTTTGAGGGATATTTTTATGACGTACTCTGATTTTGACTTATGTACTGATGTTTTCTGACACTATAATATAACATGATATTTCCGAGACTGCTTAATTTTTCTGAGATTATATATGTGTTTGTTATATCGTTTCCTTTGTAATACTTTTGGATTAGATAGTTTATTCTTCATATTGTTATCTTAGTCTGTGTGTTGCTAGTTTGTTTAATCCAAATGATCTGCATTTCTCGATGTGATGGTTTTTGGGTGTATCAAGAGGTGCAGGTTGCCACAGCTGGCATTAGACCTTAGGTTCAATATTCCTAGGGTTAGGATCTGTTGGCATCAAAATTGGCAACCAACACCTAGTTATGTGAAAGCATCATTATCCAATCACGGATCTCAGATAGTACCTATGTAGAGAATAAATATGAAGAACAAACAAATTAAAAATGAAAGCAGGTAAAAAGAGACAAGATTTATAGTGGTTCGGCTAACTCAGGCATACATCCACTCTATAATAATCCTTTTTATTATACTGTAGTTTGTTTATAGTTACAATCCGAAATCCAAGAAAAAAAATAGCAGAGTCTAGCCTAGGTTGAAGATAAAGAGAAGCAGAAAGATGATCCTTTTTCTGATGTGATGCCTGATGTATTTATAGGGGATGATGTGCACAGATTGAGCTGAAATTTCGGCAGAAGAACCTCCAAGCCATGTCGAGGCCACATAAGAATTTTCAGGCCCATTGGGGCCCACAATAAGGATCATCCACAATCCCTATTTTGGTGCCCAAATGGAGTGTGATCCCTCTAGGGGGTTCCCTATGATGTTAGATACTTCCTTCTTAAATTTTGTGCCATTTCGACTTACGATTTGTGTGATATCGCATTTTCTGTGAAATGGTGTTGCATGTATTTTGATTTCAGCCGATCCCTTTAAAGGGATGAGAGCCGATCCCTCCAGGACTCACATGTTGTAGTAAGCTTTTGCTCTAAGACTCATGTCAATTGGATGTGTAGATGTTGAGATATTGATCGATCTTTGCTATAAAGTTGGGTTTAGCGAATCCCTAAGAGGGAAAGGGTCGATCCCTATTGAGGGATAGGGCCTGATCCCTCCAAACATCTCCAAATGCCAGGCGATATGGTAGACTTCCTAGGATCCCCTCTTCATGTTTCCAAAGTTTCACTTCAATCTGCCTTGTGGTTGTTGAGTTATGAAACGATCATCATTGAGTTGGGTTGTGTGCATCCTGTATAATCCGATCCCGCAATTCCCTCTATTCTGATCCCTCTTCTAGGGGAAGTATTAGTTCCATACTTAGCCATTTTTCGAGTTTAGTCCATCTGAATCCATTCGACTATAGTCCATAGTTTCAAATATAATCAATCTCTAATCCCGGTAACCAACTCTCTAGGCTTTCTGCTTTGATGATCAAAAAGTCTGTTGGGTTAAATCCGCCTATGTATTGCCCTGCCAGAAAGCGAGTTAATACTTTGCCCCCCAAAGCATGCCTTGCGATAGGAACATGTCTTTTGAATTATCATAAATTCAAGATTCAAAGCCCATAATCAATCGATAGTCATATTATCCAATTCAAATCCAATCCGTTACCTATCCAAATCCATGATCTCTCCGGATCGTTAGTGAAATCCATGACCATTACGAATCGATATCCTAATTCAAATCCATGATATCTCCAGATCGTTTTATCCAAATCAATATCCATTGCAAATCCATGTTCTCTCTGGATCTTTTTTCCAAACCCTCGACCTCACCGAGTCATTAGCCAAATCTAGGACCGCTCCAGGTCCATATCCAAGTCCGCAACTACTCCGGGTCAATGCCCAAATCCATAGCTGTTTGAAGCTGATATCCAAATCCGTGACCTCTTCGAGTCCTTGTCGAGCACCATCCATACTCGACGTCCAAGTAAGCCGATCATGTCGATCTTTGGTGAAGTGGTGTTACTTTCTATACTCTGGTTCAGTATCCTTGAACGTCAAGTGGTATCTTCGCTTAAGTCCTAGGCCGATAGTGGTCTCTCCACACCCTTGCCGAGCATAATTCATACTCGACGACCTAAGTAGGCTGATCCTGTCGCTCCCCAGCGAAGCGACCTACTCCTTGCCGGGCATAATCCATACTTGGCGTCCTGTTGGGTTTTATTCTCCAACCTCGACTCTCCAATCGAGGACTTAATCCATGTGCGAGTCCAATTTGTCGCTTTCCGACAGAGGGACTCGCACCTTGCGGTTACCGCCTCGTCACTTCGATTGGGACAATAATCGTGTCCTGTGTATCCATCCCAGTAATGCAGATCATAAATAACATGATAAATAGGAGTTCATACATCCATAAATCCAAAAAACTAAAAAAGCAAAAAGGGTGCCTCCCCGGGCATGACGATTCATCATCATCTCAGAACATGCCTAGGGACCATCATCGATCCCGTACATGTGTAAGTGACTTAGCCGTCTTATTATAGCGTTTATTATTATTATTATTATTATTATTATTATTATTATTATTATTATAGCCAGAGTCCATGTCCTGAACTCGGCCCATATCATCATCATCAATTGATGATGATCCGTGACCCCGATCCAGGGCCATACCTGTTTCCATTCGATGCGAACAGAGGTTGTTCCTATTCCATCGTCATTATCTGATTCCTCACATACTATGGCAATCTGCCGTTCCCGACGTGCTCCTCAATCATATCCTTTAAATGCCTACATTCAACCATGGTGTGCCCGTTCAATTCGTGGAACAGACAATACTTTCTAGACATAAGCCTCCACTTAATGGGATCCCTCCTTGCTGGTTTCCTATAGGGAGTTTCCCCTAGTGTTCAGATAAATCTGTTCTAGGCTATCCGTCAAATCCGAGTAGTAGGAGAACTTCGGCTCCCACTCTTTCCATGGCCTTTTTGTCCTATCATACCCATCATCCAGTTTCCGTTTGCATTTATCATTCTTTTTTGCATCTCCTGATGATCCTTCGTTTTGCACAGCGTTCATCTCCGCTTTGTCGGCTCGTGCATCTTCCTGCCGTAGGAATATTTCCGCTTCATGATAAAACTCCCTAAGATCCATAGGTGGATCTCGCACCAATGAATCCTTAAAATCTGTGCCATCGGCAATTCCTAATACAGTTGCCATCAAAACCATGGATGGATCTGACCGATCCATCGGTGTCGTTGTGGCATTAAATCTCGTTAGAAAACTCCTTAGAGACTCTTTGATCCTCTGTTTCAGTGCTGCCAAGGTCATAAAATTCTTGGGTCTTGTGATGTAGACCGGAAACTGCCTCATGAACCGATCTACCAACTCGCTCCATGTCCTTATTGATCCATTCTCTAGCTGCCTAAACCAGAGTGCAGCTGACTCCATCAAATAAAGTGGAAAACAACTTACAATGACCTCCTCTGATGCCCTCGGTACTTCCATGTGCCATTTATATCTCATCATGTGTATAGTTGGGTCTGACTTTCCGCCATATACTTCTGGCGTTGGTAGATTAACTCAGGTGGAATTCTAGCATTCCTAATATTAGGAATGAACGAACTTCTATTTACATCCTCCAGATCCATGTTCACCAATCCTTCATGCATAGCTCACCTGATCATCTTTGCCAATCTATCATTGTCATCCAGCTATAGTCTCCTATCATCATTTCCAAACCGCCCCCGGGTCCACGAGGGAATTCCGGAACGTACTCCTCCGGACGAGCATCCACCAAGCTCCATGGGATCGACCGTAGGTCCTCCAGCATCGCGATCAACCAGACCCAAGGGCATGCCCCCTAGCCTTTGGGGATCGGGGCCAATCCCTTTGGAGGGACCGGGGTCGATCCCTCTAAGGTGGCCAAGGACTGGCCTCGGCTACTATGTTCCATTCCTTTGTTGAGTAGCTCCATCTCCATGTTCCCAGTTCTATGCTCCAACTTGTCCAATCTATCGGAGTAAATTCTACATCATCTCCTCTAGTCTTTTCAGCATCCTTTCCTACATACCATCCATCATCATTTCATTTCATCTCTGGTGATGTAGATAGATGCTTGATTAGCTTCAGCTGCTGATGAAGCCTCCTGGCTCCCTCCATGGTGGCTCCTTTCCAGTAGCACTCTCCTTGTTGATTCTTTCACCATTGCTCCAAATCTAAGCTCTAGATCTTTTCCAAGCTCTAAATTCGAATTCCAAATCCACTACGGCTAGCTTTTTACTGAAAGCACCAAAATGTTGGCGTCAAAATTGACCACCAACACCCAGTTATGTGAAAGCACTAATATCTAGTCAAAGATCTCAGATAGTATCAAATGTAGAGAATATAATATGAAGAACAAATGAATTAAAAATGAAAGCAGGTAAAAAGAGACAAGATCTACGTCAACTCTAGAATAATCCTTTTTATTATACTTTAGTTTACAGTTACAATCTGAAATCGAAGAATAAAGTTGTCAGAGTGTAGCCTAGGTTGAAGATAAAGAGAAGCAGAAATAAGATCCTTTTTCTGACACCATGCATGTGGTATTTATAGGGAAAGACGTGCATGAATTGGGCTGAAATATCAGTAGAAGAACCTTTAGACCATGATGAGGCCACACAAGAATTTTCAGGCCCATTTGGGCCTATAATAGGGATCATCCCCAATCCCTATTTTGATGTCCAAATTGGATATGATCCTTATGGAGGGTTTTCCATAATGTTAGCTACTTGCCCTCCAAATTTCATGCCATTCCGACTTATGGTTTACGAGATATCACGTTTTCCATGAAGTGTTGTTGCATGTATTCTGATTTCAGCCGATCCCTTTGGGGGGATAGGGGCCGATCCCTCCAAAGTATCCCATTTGATGTGCAATCCCTATGGGGTGCTTCATATGTTGTAGTAAGTTTGTGCTCCAAGTTTCATATCAATTGGATATGTGGATGTTGAGATATTGATCGAACTTTGCTATAAGGTTGGGTTTAGCTAATCCCTAAGAGGGAAGAGGGTTGATCCCTATTGAGAGATATGGGCTAATCCCTCCAAACCTCTCCAAATGCCATACGATCCCTAGGGTAGACTCCCTAGGGTCCTCTCTTCCTGTTTCAAAAGTTTCACTTCAATCCGCCTAGTGTTTCTTGAGTTATGGAGCGATCATCGTTGAGTTATGTTGTGTGCATCCTATTTAATCTGGTCCCTCTATTCAAATCCCTCTTCTAGTGGACATATTAGTTCCATACTTAACCATTTTTTGAGTGTTGTCCATCTGAATCCATTAGACCATAGTCCATAGTTTCAAATATAATCGATCTCCAATCCTGGTATCCATTTCTCCAGGCTTTCTGCCTTAATGATCATGAATTTGGTTGGATTAAGTCCACCTATGTATTGCCTTGCCAGAAGGTGGGTTAACAGGATCGTATAGGATTTGTATGTAAGTATGTATGTATGTATGTATGTATGTATACAATTTTTGGATAAAAGAAATGATTTTAAAATAATAATTGAAAATGGATTCTTAAAGTACATGTGTGTATATACATATATATAAGTACTTTTTTAAAAGTTCCAAAATTTGTCAAAATCCCTTATATTCATGCCACTTCTCATTCAAATTCTTACATGTACTATCTATTACCCTCGTTTTGAGCTATCTGTGTAAGTTGTTAATTAAATCTTTAGTATTCAAAGATAGAGGTAGTTGATCCCGCAGGATTAAGCTCTGTTGATGATTCTAAAATCTCGAGTGTGGACATATCTATAGGGTTCCACTGGTACTTACAGGCTAGGGGCAAGCTAAGCAACCACCAGTTAGAGAACCTATCAATATAGTGAAAGGTGAGGTGAAGCCCCTGCCCTCCCACCTATCACTCTTGACTTTGCAAAGCTATGCAAGGACTTTTCTAGTTCGGGAGGCAAGCCTTACATGGGGATGGGGTCTTACGTGGATTCGAGGGCATTGATCTGCAATTGCGAGAGGATATTTGGTCTTATGGGATTGGCTGATGGACCTAGGAGGCGGCTTCGTACCTAGCAGCTACAGGTGGAGGCTTTGAGCTGGTGAGAAGTTTTATAGGTAGATATAGAGGGTGGTGATATAACTTGGGGAGAGTTCCGTAGGAGATTTAAGGTGAAGTTTCTATCGCAGGCTAAGGAGGGTGTTCAGTTGGAGAGATTTATTAATCTCAAGTAGGGTGATATGTCAGTTAAGGAGTATGTGAATCAGTTTAATGAGCTTGCAAGGTTTGGTATGGAGTTGAATAGTACACCACATAAGAAATCTCTCAAATTTGCTAAGCATTTGAATAAACCACTTCAGGATTTAGCAGTGAGTCATATTCCAATGGGAGCTACATTTGAGGGACTTGTTGAGATGGTTATGCTTACTTCCACTGATAAGAAATATGTGAAGGAAGAGATTCCAAACATTGCAGGGAAGGGATTCCAGAACGGCAAGAAAAAGGGAGGATTTGGGCCGAAGGGGAAGATTCAGAAGAAGGACTTGAAGTGCCATAAGTGTGGAAAGTATGGACATTTTGCTAAAGAGTGTGGTAAGGTTCTTTCTAAGATTAAGTGTTATAACTGTGATTAGTTTGGGCAAATGAAGCAAGCTTGTCCAGCACCACCCAGAGTTTCTTCTTAGGCTTCGACTTAGGTGGCTCAAACTTATGCACTAGAGGCAGTCCTTAGTTCCAATGCGCAGCCAGCACTGGATAAAAGGGAAAAGGTGGTGATTTAAGGTGTGTTATCTCTTTTCGGTCTTTCTATTTGTACTTTTTTTTGATATCGGGGCTTCTCATTCCTTTATCTCTAGTAGAATTATTGATGATTTACACCTAGACACTAGTATTGTGACAAACCCTATAATTGTATCAAACTCCGTAGGAGGATCGGCCTATTTGTCTATGATATGTCGGGGTTTGAGGTTGATGATATTAGGGGTCAAGTTGATTGTGATGCCTATGTATTGGGGTTTTATGGGTTTAGATTGATTTTAGGCCTGGAATGGATGTCTATGTAGGGGGGCTATTTTGGACTGTGATAGGAAGGTTGTTAAGTTGGGTATTTTTAATGGGCGTAGTTTAGAGGATCGATTATGTTAGTCTATCTTTATTCCTTAGACCTATCACATGATGAAATTAGTATAGTGCCTATAGTTAGAGATTTTCCTGATGTTTTTGCTGAGGTTCTAGTCTCCCGCCCCCGAGAGAGATCGAGTTTAGGATCTGTCTTGTAGAGAATGCGACATGTCGCCTTACTGCTAAGGCATATGGCTCCAAGGGAAAGACATGAGTTGAATAAGCAGGTTAATGAGTTGTTAGAGAAGGGCTTTATTAGGAAGAGCATTTCTAAGTGGGGAGCACCAGTCGTCTTTGCCACCAAGGCGGATGGTTCTGTTAGACTCTACATCGATTATAAGGAGCTTAATAAACTTACGAAGAAGAATCACTATCCTTTGCTCTACATAGATGATCTCTTCGATCAGTTAGTTGGAGCTAGAGTATTTTCGCAGTTAGATTTGGCTACCTAATTTCATCAGTTGCAAGTTGCTAAGGATAGTATTCAGAAGATAACTTTTCATAATCCTGATGGATTGTATGAGTAGCTAGTCATGCCCTTCGAATTAACCAATGCACCAGCCTACTTTATGGATTTGATGAGTCGAGTGTTTAGGGAGTTGATAAGTTTGTAGTCGTATTTATGGATGATATCTTGGTATACTCGAGGAGTAGGAAGAAGCATGCTTTGCATTTGGAGGAGGTGCTTAGGAAACTCCGTGCATATAAGCTTAAGGCTAAATTTTCAAAGTGCCACTTTTAGAGAGAGGAGGTACGCTTTTTGTGGGCACGCTGCATCAAAGAGTGGTTTAGTTGTGGATCCCAGTAAAATGGCAGTAGTTCAGGATTGACAGGTTCGAAGAATGCCACGAAGGTGCAAAGTTTTCTTGGTATCACGGGTTATTATTGGAAGTCCATTAAGGACTTCGCAAGGATTTCTACTCCATTGGCACGCCTTACCAAGAAGAATCTTTCTTTGCATGGGATGCTAGGTATGAGAAGGCTTTCATTAGGATGAAGGAGGCTTTGACTGGTGCACTATGTTAGTGTTGTCAGATGGGAATAAACCCTTTACAGTTTATACCTGTAGTACGGGGTTAGGCGCAGTTTTGATGTCGGAAGGAAGGGTAGTGTTATGCGAGTAGGCAGCTGAAGACTCATGAGAGGAACAATCCAACACATAAACTTGAGTTACTGACTATAGTTTTTGCGCTCAAGTCATGGAGTCATTATCTTCTAAGGGAGAGGTTTGAGTTTTTCACTGTTCATAAGTCCTTAAGTGATCTGTTCTCTCAAAAGGACTTGAACTTGAGACAGCAGAGGTGGATGGAGTTCTTGGCATCTAATGACTTTGAGATTTCTTACACCCCGGGCAAGGCAATGTGGTAGTAGATGCTTTAAGTAGGCAAAGAGCAGTATTGAGTCCTATATTCTTGAAATGGAGACATTTGGAGTATATTTGTACCTTTGACTTCAAACCATCATCAAATATTACCCATGGATTACTGGCAGCTTTTGATGTTCAACCTACTTTGTTGGAGCATATTGGATCCCGACAGAGTGAGGATGAGAAGTAAGTGAATATTTTGGATAGAATTGGTAGAGAGAGACATCGGGTAACTTGAGGTGTTATTCCATAGACCCGAGGGGATTGTAACGACCCGTATTTTTAACTATTTTAAATTATAGAATTTGATATAATTATTGAATAAAAATGGTTAGAGATAAAATTTAATGACTTATATTCTAATTTATTGAATTTGAGTTTGGATAAAATTTTGAAATAGCCAATTCCGATGATTTTGGCAATAACAGTATTGAAATGGGATTATACGTATTGAATGTATTTATAATCAATAGTTGGATTGAATAATAAATGTTAACTTATTCAGTTGAAAATAAACTAATTGTTGATAACTAAAATTCATTGGGATTTTAGTATTGGACAATTAAATTATTTAAATTTTAATACTGGGATTATTTAAATAATGGAATTTTGGACTTAATGAGAATGAAAATAGCATCAAAAATTTATTTAAATTGTATTTAAATATGAATGAAGATGGTTAACATTTAAAATTGGATTTAAATGTGAATAATTAAAAATTGGAAATTTTATATTTTAATTAACGAGTAAAAAAAACTCTTCTTTAATGGGGACCCCCCTCGTTCAATTCCTTTTCCCGCTGCTCCAACTCGTCCTTCTTCCGTGCTTCAACCTTGTCCTTCCTCTCCCATCCTTGTCCCTCCTTCTGACTCTACCTTACCTTCCCTGTCTACTGAGAGTCTTCCCCCTTGTCAGCTTCCCTCTGCTCCATCCTGTCTTTCCTCCTTGATTCAGCCTTGTCCTTCCTCTTCCATCCATGTTCCACTTTCTGTCACCTCCAACCCCTCCCTGACTATCGTTAATCCTTTGCACTCCCCTATTGTCAATGCTGCAGCATCTTCTGTTCTACCCAACGTTTCTGCTCCGATCCTCACTTCCCCATCACTGCCCACGCTTTCGTCCTCACCCCTTGCTTGGAACTCCCTGTTCAAGGCAAAACCTAGTAATGCTGGTAAATATGTACCTCATGATATCCATCTTGTGTTCAAAGGATAGTCCATTGTTCCTTCTGATGAAGTCATTCAAGCTGGAAGTGCTATGTGGAAAGAATACTTAGTGGGTTTTTTTCTTGATAATCCATTGCCATACACCTATGTCTTGAACTTTTTTGAAGAAGGTATGGAAACTGAAAGGAACGATCTCAGTTAAATCTGATGGGTTTCTGTTTTTATTTAAGTTTTCTAATGTTGAAGATTGGATTAAGATTGCTGAATCTGACCCAGTTGTGATGAAGAATAAACTGTTTATTGTTAAGCCTTGGGATGAAAATATTGGTAACAGTTGTAGCAGTATCAAATCTGTTCCTGTTTGGATCAAATTATCTAATATTCCCTTGTATGCCTGGTCCCCACTTGGAATTAATTGGCTTGCTTCAAGGGTTGGAAAGCTTCTCTGTATGGATGCTTCAACTGAAAATTTTGAGCGTACATCTTTTTCCAAATGTTTAGTTGAGGTATCTCCATATCATGAACTTCCTGATAATTTCTCTGTCAAATTACTTAATGGATCTGAGCATATTGTTAAAGTAGATTATTTGTGGAAGCCTGCAATTTGTACTTTATGTAAAGAAATTGGACATTTATTGTCTAAATGCAAGAAAACAACTGGTGAAGGAAATGCTAATATATGTCATAATACCTTGCCCTTAAATAATAGTGAGATGGGACAGAGCAGAGAGAAGCCAATGAAAAAAGTTGCCAAGGAGGTCTCAGTTAGACAAGTTTGGAAAAAAGTTAATAATAATAAGGGAAAAAAAGATTTTATGCAAGAAGAAGTGGAAGTTACTAATTTAAAACTGCCAAGTGGGAAAGGAAAGAATGCTTTAAATGTTAATGAAGGAAATATGAATAAACTTGATGTGGTGAATTCCATGCACTGTTCTGGCCAAGCATGTAGTGTTGACACCTCTAACAAGTATTCCTTGCTACAAGCTGATGAGCAATCCCTTTCAGAAGATGTTGAAGTGGAAGAAGGTGAAATTCAAACTAATGTGGATTGTGAGGTTAATGCTTTAAACTCTACCCTATTCAAGGATTGCAATATGGATGGTCATGTCTTTGGAAGTAAAGAAATAAATCAAAAAACAAATGTTGTGGTGCATTCTCTGGATTTGAAAGGTAAATCTGCTTGTAGTAATAATGATGAGAGAGAAATGAATGCCGTAGTGTATGAAAATGGTAATTCCACTATTACTGCTGTTGTACATGAAAATGGTGATATCCTTGTTTCAGAAATTGATAGAAAATGGTGCTCTTCTTTTGAAACTCAAGTCCTGGAATTAATTTCTTCCATGCATAACACTGCTATGAATGAACATTCTGCCCAAACTGCACAATATAACTTTTCAATTGACTTACCTGGTTGGCCTTTAACCTCTCCCTCTCCTTTTCCTTCTTCTGATCCATCACCTGACCCTTCTTCCTCTAATCCTTCCATATCTGTGCATCCTTCCCCAAAGTCAATGATTCGTAGGCAAATTGAAACAAGGGCTCTTTCTGCAAAGAGAAGAAATCTATCAAATATATTCCCAAATCTTATCAATGAATAAAAATATTGCAGCTTGGAATATCAAAGGTGCCCATGGCAACTTGAAACTCGATCAGGTGAAAAGGCTTATTCTTAAGCATGAATTATGTTTGGCTGGTCTTCTTGAAACTAAGTTAAACCAAACCTTATCCACTAAAGCTGCTAGATATATCAATTCTCAATGGGTGATCCACCATAATCTTGAATCTGCTTCTTATGGTAGAATTCTTGTTCTTTATGATCCCACAGTCTTGACTCTATCTCCAATTCTGCAATCTCGTCAATCCATACATTTTCATGCCTTTGCTCTTCAATCCATATCTTCCTTTTACATTACCTTTGTTTATGCGGATAATTCTGCAGCTTCCAGGAATCTTTTTTTAAAATCGTTACCTCCTCTAAGACAAAATTCACATCCATGGGTAGTTCTGGGGGATTTCAACTCTTGTTTTAATCTGGGGGACAAATGTGGTGGTTCTCCTCTTCTACCTGTTCACATTGCTCCCTTGAATCTTGCTATCATTGATGCTGATCTTATTTTGGTTAATAAGAATGGGGCTAAATTCTCTTGGAATAATCGTAGCCGTAGTGGTGTGGAAACTTTCACAACTATAGATCATGCATTTTGTAATATTCAAGCTCTCCATTTCCGGCCTTCCTTGTATGTAAATCTTCCTCAACCTATCATGTCTGACCATTCCCCCTTGATATTGTCTTTTGGTTCTCATTTAAGAAGAGAAAAGTGAAGTTTTAAATTTTTTAATGCTTGGGTTAAGCATGATCAATTTCATGTTTTAGTGTCATAGGTAAATTCTAATTTTAATTGTTTTGGTAATCCAATGTTCAAGTTTTATAGGAAGTTAAAAAGAATAAAGCAAGAGATTAAATCATGGGTTGCTATCACCTTTGGTACTGGAAGCTTATTATCTAACTCCTTGAAGGATCAACTGAAGCTTTGACAAGATAAAATGATGGAGCTTCTTGATGATATTATTACTGCTGAAGAGGAGGGAAGACTTTTCAAGTCAGTTAATGATGCTCTTCTTCTGGAAGCTAGTATGAAATGGCAGCAATTGCGAACCAAATGGTTTGAGGATGGTGACAGGAATTCTAAATTCTTTCATGACTCTTTAAAGGTTAAGCATGCCAATGAGAATATTTTTTGTATTATTGATGAGCATGGCACTTTATTTTCAACCCCTGAAATTGTAGACAAAGCATTTACTGATTATTTCTCTAAACTTCTTGGCAATGCTGAGGAGTTCTGTCCTGACTTAGACCTAATTTCATCTCTTGACTTGCCATGTATATCCCAGTTTGAAGTTGCTTCTCTTGTTAAGCCTGTCACTGATGAAGAAATTAAATCCACCCTCTTTTCTATGAACCAGCACTCTGCTGGTAGTCCTGATGGCCTAAATGTTACCTTCTTCAAATCAACATGGGGTGTGCTTGGTCATGAGTTTTGCCAAGCTATACATAACTTTTTTAACAAATGCAAATTGCTAAGGGAAGTCAATTGCACAAATATTGCCATAATTCCTAAAGTCTCTCCTCCTTCAAGTGTAACCTCATTCAGGCCTATATCCTGTTGTAATGTGGTGTACAAGTGTATATCCAAAATTCTTGCATCTCGGCTAGCTTCTGTCTTGCCTTCTATTGTATCAAACAACCAAGCTGCTTTCATTCGTTCCAGGAATATTCTTAACAATGTGATGCTTGCTTAGGAATTATTAAATGGTTATTGTAGAGGCAATGTGACTCCTTCAGTTGCTCTGAAAATTGATATATCCAAAGCTTATGACTCAATTCATTGGGCTTCTATTGTTAGAATTATGGCAAAGATGGGTTTTCCAAAAATATTTGTGTCTTGGGTGTATGTTTGCATTTCCACTCCAGCTTTCTCTGTTGTTATTAATGGAAGGCCTGTTGGTTTTTTCAGAAGTAAGAAAGGGATTCGTCAGGGCGATCCTATTTCTTCATATCTATTTCTTCTAGTCATGGAAGTTTTGACGATGATTCTTAAATATAATTATTCTCACAAGATCATCAAGTATCACCCAAAGTGCTCCAACCTCCATATAACTTCTATTATGTTCGCTGATGATGTTATGCTGTTTACTAAGCCTGAGTTCTCGTCAATTTCTGGGTTGATGAAGGCTTTACAGTCCTTCTATCTCATGACTGGCCTCTCTTTTAATCAATCTAAATCTTCCATGCTTGTTGCTGGAGTGTCTGATGTTCATGCTGCTGCTCTTTATCAATTTTTTGGCTTTTCTTGTATGGCTACTGATATGAGTTATCTTGGCCTACCTTTAATCACTAAAAGAATAGTTACTGTTGATTGTTTAATCCTTTATAATAAAATTACTAAGGTCATGTCCAATTGGTGCAACAGACATATTTCTCAATGTGGTAGGCTTGTGCTTATCAAAGCTGTTGTTTTTCCTTCCCTTGTCTATTGGGCTCGTTCTTTTATCTTACCTACTAAGCTCTTACTGATGGTTAGGTCTGCCATGAATAGGTACTTCTGGACTGGGAGTGTTCACAACACAAAGTTAATTCCTTGCTCCTTTTCCTTATTTGAGTCCACTTTGAAGCATGGTGGTCTTGGTATTATCAATGTTAGGAAGTGGAATACTGCTGCATTTAGTAAACATTTTGATGATCTAATTCTCAAGAAAGATATTTTATAGGTCAGGTGGACGTGGCAGTACAATATTAAGAGAAGGCATTTCTGGTGTATGGATATACCTCAGAATTGCAGCTCTAATTGGAGGAATTTGCTGAAACTTAGGGATGTTTACTTACCTATGGTTCAATATCATTTACAACCTAACTCATCTATTAGTTTTTGGCATGATCCATGGATTAAGAAGGGTCTGATACTATCTAAAGTTTGTGAGTATCCCCTGATTCAGCAAATAGGTATTCATAGTAATGCTAAGGCTGCTGATTTTTTATTTGAAGGCAATATGCTGCTGCCTTACAATAGCAATCAGATGATAAGGCAATTATGGAGTGAAGTTATGAATTTATTCAAGTGTGCTGATCATTCTATTTCGGTTTCTTGGGAACAGAAGTTACACTCTGTTGCCGCTGTGTACAAGTTCTTATCTGGTTCACTTCCTCTGCCGGCTGCTAGGTGGTACTATGTTTTATGGACTAAAGAATCTGTGCCTAGAGAGAATTTGATGACGTGGAAGGTTTTTAGTCATGCTTTGATGACTAGGGAGGTACTGGACAGGTTTGGTTTGACTGTGTGCACCTCCTGTGTTTTTTGTGATATGTGTGATGAAACTGTTGATCATCTCTTTTTTGAATGCTCTGCCTTACTTACATTGATGAGTAGAATCAGTAGCACCACTGGGTTTGTTCTTAATACTGCCAACTCTGTCTCTGCTTGGGAAATTATTCATACAGCTGCTGCAAGGGGGAATGATGAGGTTAGTGCAATGGTTGTTTGCTTGAAAATCTATTTTGATGTGATATGGAGAGAAAGGAATGCAAGAATTTTTGAGAATTTGTCGAAAACTTATGACACTCTCTGGTTTGAAGTGAGGAATAGGGTGTACATGCAACTTCTGAGGAGCAATAGGCAGTACCCTGTTGGCATTCTCCAAGCTTGGGCTGTCTAGTTGGTTCTCTCTTGTATTCTATTTCTTTTTTTTCTTTCTTTTCCTTTTTTTTAGCTTGATTCAAAGCTTGTTTGAATCTTTATTTTCTGTTATCAATAAATCTGGTAGGGGTCTAGTCAACCTCGCTGGCTTTGCCAAAAAAATAGCCATTTTGGCAACTGTCTTGAATTTCGACAAAACCATTTTCGTCGGATCCGTAATAGTCAATTATTGTAGGATTTCCAGTTTCGCAGCGATCGGACTTATCGTTTGGCCATGTAAGCTTTAAACGCGTAGAAATCAATTTAAAAAATTCGATTAAAATTTATCGATTTTGAAAAGCTATCTTCTGCATAAGATCGAATTAGGCCTTGAGACTAGTTCCATTGCGTTCGGAATGGGGGTAAAACATTATGAATGCCAGGCAGCACGCCTCGATTGGAGTTCAAACGGTTTTGGACCTAACTATATAAATACGGCACATATATCGAGAAAATTATTATTTTAATATTTCTGAAACCCTAGTTCATGGACGTCGTTCTCTTTGTTCTGAAGGCTGAAATTGATCGACTTTCTTTCCTTAATTTCTCTAAATCCGCTCAACGAAATTAAAAACTTCCAACATGAAAGTTGTAAATCTCAATCTTCTCTTCAAATCCATACGGTTGATGTTTGCTATTACGTCAAGAAATCGCCAGAATTTTGCTTTGAATGGCCCGCGTGTTTTGGTTGTTTGCTTGACAACGGCTGACGTAGGGTTGGACGCATTTTAGACGATGATGGAGGGGGCTACGGCGCGTCCAGTGGTGGTCGTGGATCAAGTTTCAGTCGATCATAGGGGGCGCGTAAGAATTCTCGGTTGCATGATGGGTATGGCGTGTTGTTGAATGAGAACGAGGGAGATGGTATATTGTTTATTTTATTTTATTAATTAATTATTTTATATTAAAATTCAAATGTTCTAACTCGATTAACTTTTGCATACAAGTTCGGATCGATGCGTGGTTTTCTCCGTTGCGTTCGTATCGAAATTCCAGACATTATGGAACTGGTTTGGCTGCATTCTGAGAGTGTTCAAATTTGGGCCTTTATTTGGATTTTAAATCATCGATAAATTAAAGGTGAGTGTTTTATACGCTCACAATTGGCTAAAATAATTTTTATGTAGTTAAATTTATATCGTGAAGTGATTGGAATTTATTGATTGTTGTTTGATAAGTTTAATTAACATTTAAATTGACATCTGAATTAATTGATAGAATTTGAATTGACAGTTAAATTGAATTAGAATTTAATTGCTCGTAAAATACCCGATATTGATAATTATGAAATTGTTGTGAATTATTGATTGTTTGGATTATTGATTATGATGGATGAAAATTGGTTGATATTTGAATGATTGGGTGTTTATTTATTTTATATATATCATGTTATCATCCTGTATTTTATTTACAATATATAAAACTGTAAATTGAATTATTTCGAATAAATTAAGAAATAGGTTGAAATGATATACACCTATGGCATTTATTTTGGATTGAAATGATATATATATCCATCCCTGGAATTAAACTGAAATAATTGATTCACTTGGCCATAGGATAGAGAATTATATACGGACACCGGATTGGTTAAATTAAATGATTTTTAAATTTTGATTTGAAATTATTTAACTGATTTGGTTTTAAGAAATAAAAATCGAATTTATGGAAATCAAATTATTTTCGAATTGGAACTCGGAATGTTGAAATTTAAATTTGAAACTGGAATTGTTTAATTAATCGAAGTTGAGATATTTAAGTTATAATCGATGGGTGCACCTTTTGTTTGGATTGATAGTCGCGGTCGGCCACGGATGGGTTACGACCAAGCAGAAAGGGTAAACCGGTAGAATCCTACCTTAGGCATTGCCTCACGTGCCTTGTCATAGTTATCCTTATACGAGCCCATACGACTTTGGTATTGTACCTATAAAAATGTGTTAGGTGGATCAATATAAAGCCTTAACGCTATTTTGATATTTATTTTACTGATAGACATTATCTATTATAGCGTATACTATTATATATAAATAGTTTAACGGATCCTTAGGAGATGGAAAATCTCATAACATCTCTTAAGTTATTGCACTCATATTTCGTGATATTGATTTTACTTACATAAGAGTATTTTAGTCCTGACTCGAGTGTTTTGCCTTTTCATTACGCTCGGGTCAGTCCTGAGTTTTTTCAGCGTATTGAAGATTATTCTCTAAAGGACGAAGACGAAGATTTGGTATATTACTATTATTATTATCCCTTGCATTATGCTATTCTACTATATTGATTATTTATCCCTGATGTATTATATATATATATATATATAACTCTGATAAATGTGTATAGATTATAATCAAATGTATAGTAAACAGCTTCATGAACTGTTTATTTGATTATTATATTTTATCGTTCCACTGTGAGATTATGTGTTTGTTTTCTTCTTCTTTTCTTATTTTTCTTAATTAACCCCATTGATTATCTACATTCCCGATTGTTTAAGTTGGACATGTGTGAATTATTATCGATTTAGACCTTCCAAAATGTAGGTCGTCATAAGGATGGTTGTAGAGGGATGGTAGGATTTGTGTTCCTCGAATTGCAAATTTGATTGATTTGGTTTTGGCTGAGTCTCGCTACTCTTGGATGACCATTCATCCCGGTTGTGATGAGATGTATACAAACATGAAGCGAAATTTATTTTGGCTTGGTATAAAGAGGAAAGTAGCTGAATATGTAGCTAGATGTATGACTTGCCATAGGGTGAAGGTGGAGCAGAGGAAACCTAGAGGATTGTTGCAGCCGCTGGATATTCCTCAGTGGAAATGGTAGAGTATTCTATGGACTTTATTGATGGATTACCAAGGACTAGAAGAGGAAATGAGAGCATTTGGGTCATAGTAGACAGATTGACTAAGTGTGCTCATTATACTAGTAAGGAGTACTCGGATGGCAGCATCATTGGTAGTTTTGTATGTGATAGAGGTCATTAGGCTTCATGGAGTTCTTAGTGGTATAGTTAGCGATCAAGACCCGCTTTTCACTAGCAATTTCTGAAGGAGTCTACAGGAGGCGTTGAGGACTGAGCTGAGGTTGAGTACAACATACCATCTATAGACAGACGAACAAACTGAGACGGTAAATCGGTTTTGCAGGATTTGCTACGGATGTGTATCGTTGACTTTAGAGGTTCATGGGAGGATTATTTTCCATTGGTTGAGTTCACATATAGGCCAGCATTGGGATGGCACCATATGAGGCTTTATACAGTAGGCAATCAGATCACCATCATGTTGGTTGGACATGACAGATAGGATCATTCATGGGCGGAAGATGGTTAGGGAGACATCAGAGAAAGTGGATTTGATTTGGAAAAGGATGAAGACTACCCAAGATAGGTAGAAGTCTTATGTAGATAGGAGGCACTCAAGTTGGAGTTTGCAGTGGGGGACGTGGTATTCGTGAAGGTTTCACCCCTGAGGCATGTGATGATGTTTGGTAGGTCGGGGAAGTTAGCAGCGAGATTTATTGGACCTTTCTCGATTGTGACTAGGATTGGAAAGTTGGCATATAGGATTAAGCTTATGGAGAAGTTAGCTAGGGTGCATGATGTTTTCCATGTTTCACACTTGCGAAAGTGCTTACATGATTCTATTGCAGTTGTTGAGCCTAGTCAGTTGGAGGAGGTGCAGGTTGAGCATGAGTCACTCATTCGCCATGCACCTACCCGTATCTTAGAGCATGGCACAAAGCGACTCCAAAGGAGATTAGGTTAGTCAAGGTTCAGTAAGGATACGATCCAGCAAAGAGTACATGGGACCCAAGGAGAAGATCTGAGCTTCCCATCCACGACTCTTTTCTGGTACATCTTAAGTTTCAATCTTTCTTTAGTTAGAATCCTTATGATAGGATTTGGGAGGGCATACCATCTTAGGTAGAGACCTTTGGATGATAGGGATGTTTGCAAACATGTCAAAAGGACATGTTATGAGTGATGGATGCTAATGGATGTACATGGATGCTTATGAATGGAATGGTTGCATTTATATTCTATACATTAGGACAGTAGATCCTGTAGGCACATACAAACACTCACATCATGTGCATATTGCCTCTTGATTGTTTTTATCTATGGATGTTATGCATATGGACGTATGGTTCTGCATGCATATAGAATTATTAGTATATCATTAGGATCTTGCATACATTTGGATGCATAGTTGAGCATTCTTGCATAAACAGGAGGTCGACTGAATTAGTATACCAACCACTCTTTTTCATTAGCTTAGGTTCATGTGCATTCCACGTTGCATAAATACATAATTGCACTAGAGAATATAAAATTATGGTTGCCATGGATGATGGATGAGTAGACAGATGTAGATTTTGATTATTGTGTGTAAGTTGCATTTTTCCATCCTTAGATATTTTGGGGACAAAATCCTTTTAGGGGTGAGAATGTAACACCTCAAAATTTACGAGAAATTTAAAAAGAATATAGTAGGAGTTTAAATGAAAATTTAATGCGGAAAGTGAATTAAATTAAAACAACGACTTAAAATTAAATTTTCAAAAACGTCCGAATTTGGTTACGGGACTTGCACCAATGTGTCCGTAGTGATTTTTTGGACAATTTTCATATATAACTTGTCGTAATCCGAGTTAGTATTCGCAACTAAGGCGGATGGCTCTTTGAGGTTGTGTGTTGATTATCGTGAGCTGAATAAGGTGACGAAGAAGAACAAGTATCCACTCCCATGCATTGATGAATTATTCGATCAGTTGCATGGTGCGCAGGTGTTCTCTTAAATGGATTTGTCAATGGGAATTCACCATCTTAGAGTAGTGAAGGAGAGTGTGCCTATTACTGTGTTTCGTATGCCATCGGGTTTTTATGAGTGGTTTGTGATGCCATTCGGGTTGACCAACGCTTTGGCATACTTTGTGGATCTCATGAATTGGATCTTCAAAGACCAGCTGAATAAGTTTGTGCTTGTGTTCGTAGATGATATTCTGATCTATTCTAGAATTGAAGAGGAGCAAAAGATGCACTTGAGGATTGTGCTAGAGATATTGAGGAAGCACAAGTTGAGAGCGAAGTTCTCTAAATGTCATTTTTGGAGGGAAGAAGTGAGGTTTTTGGGTCATGTCGTGTCAGGACAAGGCATAATAGTGGATCCTACGAAGGTAGCAGTGGTCCAAGATTGGAATCAGCCGAAGAATGCTATGGATGTGAGTAGTTTTCTAGGATTGGTGGGAAATTATAGACGCTTCATCAAGGACTTCTTGAAGATAGCAGCACAGTTGACCAATTAAACAAAGAAGAATCAGACTTTTGTTTGGGATGCAAAGTACGAGCATGTGTTTGTGAGTCTAAAAGAGAGGTTGACGAGTGCACCAGTGTTGACCATTCCAAGTGGGAACGAAGAGCTGACAATATACACAGATGCATGTGCTACTAGATTGGGACGGTTTTGATGCAAAAAGGAAAAGTTGTTGCATATGCTAGTCGACAACTAAAGCCACATGAAAGGAATTATTTGACCCATGATTTGGAGTTGGTGGAGATTGTCTTTGCTTTGAAGATTTGGAAGCACTATCTATTAGGAGAGAGGTTTGAGCTGTTTGCGGACCATAAATCCCTGAAATACCTTTTCTCTCAAAGGATCTCAAACTTTGTTAGTAACGGTGGTTAAAGTTCTTAGCCTCTTATGATTTCCCTATACACCATGTAAAGGGAATGCGACCGCCGATGCATTAAGTAGAAGACATGCTAGTTTGGAAGCAATGTATTTAGAATAGAAGCAGATAGAGTATATTGTCGAATTTGATTTCAGGCCTCACTGCGAGCTAGAACCTGAAATGTTAGCAAGTTTGTTGATTAGACCTACTTTGATTGAAAGGATAGGTATTAGTCAGAAGTGAGATACTAGGATAGCGGAGATCATAACGAAGATAGAGGAAGGATGTTTAACGACGAATTTTCTATCAGTTTATAAAATCGCCGATAAATTTCAAATTAAAATTTTACCGAAAGCGTACGGTGTACAAAAGTTAGTACGTGGTGAGTACGGATCGATCCACAGGGAATTGTTGATTCTAAATCTCTATTCAATCAAATTATACCAAACTCAAGAGAATGTTTAAACTAGAAAATGAGAAAACTTAACAAAAATAAATTCATAAAAATATGAGAGTGTGAAGGCAATTTAGAGGCAATTTCCACTCTCTAGATCACATAAATCAACAAAATGAAGTTATGATCTCTCTTTTCTTGTCATTAATGTAATTAGTTGATGTGCTTATCATAAGTATGGTATATTTGTGCTATTAATTAGCCTAATATAAACCATCAAACTATAACACAACCACTAATACGCATTTAACTCCCATGAAATATGACAACAAAGTTTAAAGCAAAATCTATTTTAAGCATGGCCTATTAACTATTGTCTAGAAATATAGGCCATCAAATTTTAATTTCAACAATTACTTCATTACCATCATCATATGTAAATGAAGAGATAATTATTGTTTATGATTGTTTAAGCATAGCATATTTGGTGTCAACAATATAGGCTATCAAATTCAAATCAAAAACAACAAGTTAAACCACTTCAAATGTTTCATTAAGCACAAAAAGAGAACATAAAAATCACAATATTGAAGCTACATAATTAGAGAGCTTCATTACCCCTAAATTGAAGGGGTTTAGCCTCTCATATTTGTTATCAAATCAACAAATGTAGCTTGCAACATGAAACAACAAGAAGAGGAAAAAGAGAGCAAAATGAAAAGAAAAGCTAAGTAAAAAGAAATAACACTAATCTACTTGTATGTAAAGTAAACTACACTACTAACATAAGAAGAGAAGAAACATGTAAATAAAAGAGAATACTAATTAACATTGCATAAAAAAGGAAAATTACATGAAATAAAATGGCTAAGTATCCATGGAAAAAGAAGAGCTTTGATTTATTTTCCTAAACTAAACTAAAGAGAAGAGAGCCTAAAAGAGAGGGGAGGGTTACATGAAACATAAGGGGTATTTATACATGTATGAAACCCTAATCTAATTTTTTGGGGAATGCCCAAAATACCCTCTTAGGAAGTGTGGAGGCCAAGTAATCATTAGCATCAAATAATTATCATTTAAGTGTGCATGAAGCTTTAAACTCTATTAGCATGTGCATTAGCCTCTAATTTGTACATTAAGATAGGTGGGTAGGTGGGGTCCTCCATGATCCATGACTTTGAATATTTCCATCTTCATTCCTTTGTATTCATTCTTATGCATGCATATATCTTCATGAAACCACTTGTATATGAAGCCAAATTCCTACAAAATAATATAGAAATTTCCAATTAATTTTTCTCAAATTAATATATGCACAAAAATGACCATTTTGCCACTACATGAAGATGAATTTGTGACGATTTGAAAATAATTTGAATTTTGGTTTAAACATGTTAAAACACCCAATATGATCGTTTATTTAATTTAATTCGATAAAATATGAAAGTAAAAATATGCACATTTACGTGCACATCAAATACCCCCACACTTATCTTTTTATTCGTCCTCGAATAAAGAAAAACTAAGATAAATCCGTTTTCGTAGGGAGCACGATTGCATTGAGCGTATGCAAAAAGCCGTTAAACCTCTGGGTGTCCCCAGTAGGACGAGTATTGTCTCGTGAGGTTATTCAGCGGATACTACCCACAAAATCCAAATGGAGGATGAAAATATTTACAAAATGCAAGATTTATTTACAAAGAGATGAATGCGAGTTTTTGGAAATATTTATAAATGGAGGATTTACTTTTTAAATCGACAAAAATAAGTTAAATATAGGTTTTGGATATTATCAAGAAATTTAAGTCTTTTTACTTGTCAAAATTTCCAACAAAAATCAAGTTATCATAACAAATAGACTATATTTTAACTCGTAGTTTCAGTTGATAACAAAGTGTAACCATGAAATAGATCCTTAGTTGATTATCAAAGTTTATCAAAGTGGTATTTTCATTTCTTTTGAATAACAAGTTAAATCAAATAAGTAAAAATAGTACTTGGATTTCAATTACCTACTCTCTCTTATTTTTGAAAATTTTATTGATATTAACAATATTACATATGCCTAACTCAGATAAACTGAGGCCAGATATATTACCCATGCACTGCCTTGCGGACTTATGTGAGGGGAATACAGAGTGTGGCGAGTGAACACACAAGTGTGAACACTTATCGACTATAGGCGTTATTAATAAAAGATTTTTTTTATACAACACACCTAACTCAGATAAACTGAGGCCAGATATACCGATCGTGCACTACCTTTCGGGCTTACGTGAGAAGGGTACAGAGCATGGCGAGTGAACACACGAGTGTGAACACATGACTCTAGGTGTTAATAAAAATTATATACATATATACAAATATATTTTTTTTTGTTTTTTTTGTTTTTTTTAAAAGAGAGTTTTGCAAAATCCTCTTAGCACCATTTAACTTAGAAGACAAAAATAAGTTATATCCTTTACTTTAAATTCACCACTTTTTTAAACAAAGATTTTCAATTAGGATATACTTCATAATTATCACCATGAACCTACCTATATACTAGTTAAATCATTGTTATTTGTAATCAAACTTTATTTTTATTATTGTTGAGACAAAGAAATTTTCAAAAATTTCAATTTAATAACCAAAATCTTATACTTATCCTATGGTGTTTCTTTAAAAATAAATAAAAATGATTATTTTGTTTTTCTTAATTTTTTTGAGTTTTTTCTTTAGTTTTGGAAAGAGAACGCAAAAATAAACCATGAAAAATTGAAAATGAAAAATGATGAGACTCCCCCCAAACTTGATTTTGACTGTGTCCCCACAGTCAACCCAAGTGAAAGGAGAAAAATAATACAAAAATAAAAAGTTGATCTATATTTACATGAAAACGAAAAGATTATTATTTACAAGAGTTCAGAAAGTATATCGTCAAAAAGTAAATGAAACAATCTTCCAAAGATCGATTCATTTGTCTCGTCAAGTATGCGAGACACAGCTTAAGCTTGAAAAACCAAACCACAAAAGATCTCGGAGTTGAATGTTGATTTGGAAAAATGAATGTCGTTTTATTAAAAATCGTACGAGTTGTTTTATTTTGAATGATATTCAGGGTTGATAAAACAATTGGTTGAAATTCAAGTTTATTTTCACCATTTTGAAATTCATATTTGTCATTGAAAACTTCTTTAAAATTATTGATTTCAAAATCAAAATGGTGATTTAAATCTTCCCCCTTCAGAACTAACCAACTTGTCTTCGAAAAGTCCAAAAAATTCGTGTTCATTAAATTCGTCTTCCTTTATTGAATTATTAGCAACTTCATTGCACATGTCAAGTTCAAAATCCAAAGTTGTTGTATTCAAATTTTCGAAATCGGAAAAAGGAAGATCGAATTTTAAATCACGTTTCTCACCCTCAAAAGAATTGAAATCCAAGTCAATTACCAAATTTTCAACAACTTCGTTAAGATTTTCGTTTTCAATTTCAAAAGTTGTTATTTGAAAATCGTCGATTTGGGTAAAAGGTGGATTATCACTTGACTCGTCACACATTGGGATTTGATTTTGTTTATCACGTTGTTTCATATATGTTTTAATCAACAAATCTATGTGATCATTGTAAATTTCGTCCATTTGCTCAACAAAATCCAATTTATAGTTATTAACATGAGGATTTTCACTTTGAAATTGTTGAGAACAAAGATTTTCAATCATAACGTGGTTAAGATTATTCTCATTGCCAAATTCGTTTGAAAAGTTGTTTCCATTTTCATTTTGAGTTTGAAATTCATTTTGGAGTTCGAAATTGAATTGGCATGGGTTATAATCGAAATCGTTTGAATTTGAATTGAATTCAAATTTTGAAATCCTTGACTCGAGTTATTACACAAATATGAATTACACAAATCATTTATATTTTGATTTTGTTGTGTAGAGAATTCAAGTAAGATGAAATGCTATTTTCAAGAGTCGAGGGTTGGTCATCATTTTGAAAACTTTGTTGTTCAAAATTCGAATTATTTATAGAGTAGTTGTCGTTAAAATATCCATACGAATTTGGAGTGAAATCATATGGATTATATTGATTTTCACAACTATTGTAAAATTCAAGTGAATATGGAAATTCAGACATTTTCAAGAATGTTTTTGGTTGTTTTTTTGTATAAAGGAAAAATTTTTACAAAAAAAAAT
Source organism: Allium fistulosum (assembly GCA_030737815.1). Classification (NCBI taxonomy): domain Eukaryota; kingdom Viridiplantae; phylum Streptophyta; class Magnoliopsida; order Asparagales; family Amaryllidaceae; genus Allium; species Allium fistulosum. The sequence goes on from CM060903.1 coordinate 78,613,201, forward strand.
TTATCCTTCAAAAAAGGAAAATTTGATTTTTTTTTTATATTGTTTATATTTTTTTGGATTTTTGATTTTCTACGGAAAAAAACTAAGTTTTTTTTTTTGATTAAAAGAAAAAAATTTCAAAGAAAAAGGATTTAAAAATTTCAAAGGAAAAGGGATATTTACAAAAAAAATTAGGTTTTTGATTTTGAATTTTTTTCTTCTGTTTTTTTAAATATGCATGAACTAATGCAACTAAATGAATGTAACGGTTAATTACAGATTATCTATCCCAAATAGCACCTAACCCAGAATTGTATAATCACACTTTGTCTTAAATCAACAAGATAGTTCTCAGCCAGGTTATGGACAGGATTTATCGGTGCACCACGAATCACCGTAGCAATGCAGCCGAAGGTTTAAGTACCTTCAGAGAAACAATTCAGTATAATATTTATGAATCACCGTAATATTTATAACTGATTATTGGTCTGCCATAGCCTAGACACCAAGAAGTTAAATTGTCGAAAAAGGACAAATTGTCAATATACAATTAAGTGTTGTCGATTTCTAACCGTTATTATTAATCAAAATCTAAGCAGAAATTAAACGTGTATTAACAATGCAACTACGATGAAATTTGTTTTTGTTTTTGGATTTTTGAATTTTTTTTAAATGCAAGCAACCAACAATGCAAAGCAATTAAAGACAAAGGCTAAGGGCATGATACCAGAGCGTGCAGATTATTAGCAATTTACTTTTTAGCAGCAATTTTTTTATAAGCAAGCAATTTATTTTTTTAGCAAGCTGGCGTTCTCTTTTTTAAAGCAAGCAAGCAGACAATTATTTTTGGCCAACACTTCTTCTTTTTGATAGTCTACTTTTGCAACCTGAAATTAGAAACTAGATATACACAAGTTATATATATATATATATATATTAAAGAAAGAAAATAAGAAAAATTTGAAACCAAACCAATTTTATTTTTGTAAGAAAATAAAAACAAATCATTCTAAAAACAGTTCACAAAACCATCATAAACTAAAACAAATTTTTCTTTTTTTGGTATTTTTTTATAAAGAGAACAAATTAGTTTATTCTTTGAAAACTAATATGTTGAAAACAAATTTCTCAAGAGCCCAGCCCACTACGGGCCTTCAAACCACAACGCAGCAGTTAAACAAGCAAATCCCCTTCTCTCTTAACAAATCAGAAAAACAAAATGTTCGATTGCAAAAACAAAAAAATTCTCAATTAAAAGATTACTCAATTCCGGCGATTTGATTATTAGAGGGGGGTTGCGGTCGACTTTTTGGGTTGCAGTGGAGAGGTCGAAGGAAGGAATTGGCTGACATGGTTGTGGTCAGTGGGAAGAAGATTAGGTTGTGGAGGTGATGGACTGTTGATTCGAGGTGATTCGCGAGGTCTTTGGTGAAGGAAAGATGAAGTTTTGGGTTGCGTGACTGGGTAGTGGAGAAGCAAGCAGTTTGGGTTTAGCTTGTTATGGTTGGTAGCTTGTCGACTGTCAGGGGAGATTGTAGGTTGGAAGTTTGTGGTATTTGAAGATTGGAAGGGGATGAAGTGTTTGGCTGTTAGGTAGATGATATTGCAGTGGTGTTTTTGTTTGGGGTGGCTCTGGTATACAGTGGAAGAGCAGGCAGTTGGTATGGCAGCTAGCAACAGTGGTGAATTCGATGATATGAGGTTATGGCAGATTGGAATGAGTTAATATGGCAGACGAGAGGGAGTTGTGGTTGTATGATGGTTTACAGGCAATTTGTGTTGAAGCTGATATGCACCGTTGGCAGTTGTTTTGTATGGAATGTTTGCAGTTGAAGGTGGTTATGGTAACAATTGTTATGGATTCAGTTGAAGGTGGTTCGAAGCTTGTATCAGTGGAAACAGTTGATGGGAAATGTATGTTGGAAAGATGGTGGAAGATGAATGACAGTTATGTGTTGATTGAACTGTTGTGAAATAGTAAGATAGAAGTAAGGCAGATGAAAATTGTAATTTTGATAGAAGTAAGGTAGAAGTAAGGTAGATGATGGAAAGTAGGGGAAAGAATGAAGTGAGAAGGAGTTTGGGTAGAGGAAGGTAGTTGTTTGGAGGCAATGCAGATAGTATGGTTGAGATAGGAGGAAGGTAGCACTGTGATGGTGTTGAATTGAAAGATGGCTATAGTATAGGTAGAAACAGAGGTATATGTTGGTGGACAAAAGTGTAAGCAAGGTAGACAGTTTCTTGTTTGCGGAGTGATGTGTTTGTACTATATGGTGAAGTGAGGTAGTTTTCAGGAGGACCAGGGAGGTGTATGTGGAAAGATGGTCAGGGATGGTAGATAGTGCACAGTAGAGAAATGATGCACATGAAAGTGGGTATGTTGGAAAGGCGGTAAGAAGAGTGGCAGTTTGAAAGTGAATGGATGGGCAGCAAGCAACTGTTTTAAGAAGTGATTGGCAAGGATGTGGACAGTGAATGAGATGTAACAAAGAATGATATCTAACAGTGAATGATAGGAAATGAAGTTGTGTAAAAAAAATTCCTTTTGAAAATGAAATGTAATGTAAAAATAATAATAATAAATGGAATGGAATACAATTTTGAAAATGGAGTTGTGTATAAAAAAAATTTAATAGAATTGCAAATGCAATTAGAATTAGAAAACAAACACACAAACAAAATGCAAACAAAACTCAAACAACAAACACAAAACAAATTTTATTTTATTTTAAATGCACTCAACACACAAAACAAACGCATAATAAAATCAAACGAAAATAATTCGAAGAATAGAAAATAAAATCGAATCAATTCCCCGGCAATGGCGCCAAAAACTTATTTAACGACGAATTTTCTATCGGTTTAGAAAATCATCGATAAATTTCAAATAAAATTTTACCGCCATCGCACGGCGTACAAAAGTTAGTACGTGGCAAGTACGGGTCGATCCGCAGGGAATTGTTGTACTAAATCTCTATTCAATCAAATTATAACAAACTCGAGAGGATGTTTAAACTAGAAAATGAGAAAACTTAACAAAAATAAAGTGATAAAAATATGAAAGTGTGAAGGCAATTTAGAGGCAATTTCCACTCTCTAGATCACATAAATCAACAAAATGAAGTTATGATCCCTCTTTTCTTGTCACTAATGTAATTAGTTGATGTGCTTATCATAAGTATGGTATATTTATGCTATTAATTAGCCCAATATAAACCATCAAACTCTAACACAACCACTAATACACATTTAACTCCCATTAAATATGACAACAAAGTTAAAAGAAAAATCTATTTTAAGTATGGCCTATTAACTATTGTTTAGAAATATAGGCCATCAAATTTTAATTTCAACAATCACTTCATTACCATCATCATATGTAGATGAAGAGGTAATTATTGTTTGTGATTGTTTAAGCATAGCCTATTTGGTGTCAACAATATAGGCTATCAAATTCAAATCAAAATCAACAAGTTAAACCACTTCAAATGTTTCATTAAGCACAAAAAGAGAACATAAACATCACAATGTTGAAGCTACATAATTAGAGAGCTTTATTACTCCTAAATTGAAGGGGTTTAGCCTCTCATATTTGTTATCAAATCAACAAATGTAGCTTGCAACATGAAACAAAAAGAAGAGGAAAAAGAAAAGCTAAGTAAAAAGAAATAACACTAATCTACTTGCTTGAAAAGTAAACTACACTACTAACATAAGAAGAGAAGAAGCATGTAAATAAAAGAGAATACTAATTAACATTGCATAAAAAAGGAATATTACATGAAATAAAATGGCTAAGTAGCCATGGAAAAAGAAGAGCTTTGATTTATTTTTCTAAACTAAACTAAAGAGAAGAGAGCCTAAAAGAGAGGGGAGGGTTACATGAAACATAAGGGGTATTTATACATGTATGAAACCCTAATCCAATTTTTTGGAGAATGCCCAAAATACCCTCTTAGGAAGTTTGGAGGCCAAGTAATCATTAGCATCAAATAATTATCATTTAAGTGTGCATGAAGCTTTAAACTCTATTAGCATTTGCATTAGCCTCTAATTTGTACATTAAGATAGGCGGGTAGGTGGGGTCCTCCATGATCCATGACTTTGAATTATTTCCATCTTCATTCCTTTGTATTCACTCTTGTGCATGTATATATCTTCATGAAACCACTTGTATATGAAGCCAAATTCCTACAAAATAATATAGAAATTTCCAATTAATTTTTCTCAAATTAATATATGCACATCAATGACCATTTTGCCCTTGGATGAAGATGAATATGTGACGATTTGAAAATAATTTGAATTTTGGTTTAAACATGTTAAAACACCCAATATGATCATTTATTTAATTTAATTCGATAAAATATGAAAGTAAAAATATGCACATTTACGTGCACATCAAAGGAGTTGAATCTGAAGATATGAAGCGATATGAACTCGACCGAGAAAGTTGGCTTCGTAAAGATAGGAGGTTGTTTGTTCCCAATGTTGATGGATTGTGAGATGAAGTGCTAAGAGAGTGCCGTCATTCCACATTGACTATTTATCCCAGCGGTAAAAAGGTGTACTGAGATACGAAGCAAACCTATTATTGGGAAGGCATGAAGAGGGATGTTGGGGCATTCATCTCGAAGTGTATGAACTGCCAGTTGGTAAAGACAAAGCAAAAGAAACCTAGTGGATTGTTGCAAATATTAGAGATTCCTGAGTGGAAATGGGAGCAAGTATCGATGGATTTTGTAGATGGACTACCAAGTATTCGAGCAGGGTAAGATGGCATTTGGGTCATATTAGATCGGTTGACCAACAATATTAGGTTTATACACGTCAAGTCAAGTAGAATGACATCTAAGATGGTGGAGTTGTATGTAAAGTGGATAGTACAATTTCACGGTGTGCCGAAGAGCATTATGAGCGACCAAGACCGTTGTTCACTAGTGGGTTTTGGAAGAGCTTACAAGAGCTTTTAGAGATGGAGCTGCATCTTAGTACAACTTATCACCCGCAAACGGATGGGCAGACCGAGAGAGTAAATCTTATATTGGAAGATCTCATGCGAGCATGCATTATAGACTTTGGTGGATCATGGGATGATCATTTGCATTTCGTGGAGTCTGCATACGACAATAGTTATCAGTTGAGTATTGGAATGGCTCCATATGAAGCATTGTATGGAGGACCGTGTAACGCTCCTTCATGTTGGTGGGAAGTGGAAGAGAAATAGACACTTGGACGAGATATGATTAAAGAGACATCGGAGAAGATTGAGATCATTCGGTAACGAATGAAAGCTGCTCAGGATCGACAAAAAAGCAATGCGGATAAAAGACGAAGAGATTTCGAATTTTTTATTGGAGATATTGTATTTGTGAAGGTTTCTCCTCTAAAGAATGTAGTTCTATTTGGTAGAAAGGGGAAGTTAGCACTGAGATTCGTAGGTCCTTTCCCGATAATCGAGAGGATTGGGAAGCTAGCATATAGGATCGTCCCTAGAAGATGGCAGGCATACACAACGTTTTTCATGTCCCTTATGTATGAAAGTTTGTGCACGACCAAAGCATGATGATTACATCGGATCAGCTAGAAGATGTTGAGTAGAACCAGAAGTTTCTATATCTCATAAGCCGATTCATATTGTTGGGTACGACACGAAACAACTTAGGAGAAAGACGGTGAAACTAGCTAACGTACAATGGGGCAGAAGTGATGACGATTGTACGTGGGAGACGCAGGATATCATGAGGACTAGGTATCCGGAGCTCTTTGAATGGTAAGACCCAACGTTTATTGTATTTGCTTTCACCATTGTATATTATATTAGACAGGTTAGTATTCCACATGCTAGGATAGATCACCTATATTTTTGATTGCATGGTTGCTTGTTTGATATGTATGATGGTTGTTTATAATTGGTAGGCACGTGGGGTAACTATGGTTGCTTATACTTTGGCTTTTTTAGGGATTTCGGGGGCGAAATTTCTAAAGGTGAGAGAATGTGACGACTCACATTTTACGTATTGAATGATCATAAATTTTTATTTTATTTTATTCGTATGAGTTGGTATGATGCTATAATTTTAGGATATATTCATAAGGATATTATACACGCTTGTGATTTTCCAAATTTCTATGTGATTGTTTTGACCCCAAAAACCTTGTTTGGGCTATAACTTTTGATAAAAGTCAAATTAGGGTCTCAAACTAGTTACATTACTTCAGGATGATGGTTTCCCTTTCTATGGAGTGGTTATAATAGAAAAATGGACTTACAGTTAGGAAGTTATCTATATTTTAAGTTTTAAAAACCACTGGCCAAAATTAGCGTGTAATTAATTAAATCCATTTGTAAGCCCATTAGTCTAATTGGAGAACCACTATAAATAGAGGGCTAGAGAGTCATATTAAAAAATTTCCCTCTCATTCCAAATCAAGTCTAAACCCAAATTATCCCTAAATTCATCCTAATTCATCCAAATTTCTCTGTAAATTAAACTAGATTATTGATTAGTGATTAGATCGTCAATTAGAAGATAGTGATCATCAACTTACTTGATTTGGAGTGCTTTTCTTCGCTGTTTAAATTAGATCTACATATAAATTGGTTGAATTTGGCAATTGGTGAGTGGTTTATACCTTCTCACTATACTGTGCATATTTATATGATAAATTATATGATTTAACATGTTTTAAATTTGATTTTTGGCCACAAAACATTTTCTAACTCTAATACATAATCCATGCATATGATATAGATTGATTAGAAATCACCTTTGTTTATGTTCATATATTCATGCTATATGTAGATCTATGTTAGAGATTGACTTGTTTATCTTATTTCTATGGATTTCATGTTTGAATGGATGAAATTGCTTGTTGTTCTATGTTTGTATGATGTTATTTGATGTTGTTTGTTAGTGTTTTGGATGTTTTGAAAGGTAGGTAGGAGAATTGAGCATATCGGGGGCAAAAATGATCGGAATTGGACGAACTTGGAAGGGAGACTCTAGAGTATGGGAAGAGCATAGGGTTCAAGTTGTCAGCTCCAATTCATGAAGTACACATGTCGGCATAAACGTACAGAGCTCGGCACCGACATGTTTTAGTTGGTCCCGTGGGTTATCAATTTTGGGGGAGTGAGAGTAAGACTAGTGGAGGTTGCCCAAGGTGATGGATTGGTGATTGGCTAAGTGGTGGGGCTATGTCGACTTGTTTCTAGAACATGAAGTGGAGTGCTATGAAGAGGAGACTTATTTCTATATCGAGATGTTTGGAATGGATAGGTTAGGGTCAAGGCATCTAGGCAAGGAGTATTGGAACAAGGGAGTAATGGAAGGAAGCTTGGCCATTACATGGATAAGGGGAGAGGTTGGCACTGACAAAAAGAGGTCGGTACCGACTTGTCACATTTAGTCCAATGGGAGTGGAACTTCTAAGGGAATATTAGGAGTTCATGTAGGTCGTGATGGAGGTGTTGGCTCGTTTGCACCAGGGTTAGATGGCGATGTAACGACATGATGAAAAGCTAGAAGCTTCGGATGTTGACTCGTATTGGGAGTAGGTTCCAAAGATGGCGGCTCAGTAATGAAGGGAGCCATAGGATCGGGGAATGTTGTAACATCCCCTATTTGGAGACCCGAAGCTAAGCTCTACAAATGTTACAGTCATTTATAGTATTAACTTTCGGTGACCAAATACGGTAATGTTAATGGTATCCATAATATCATAAGCACATGAATATGAAACAAAATCACAGATTTCAAAAACAACTTTTTTGATTACATTTCACAAAACATGCTTCATATTCCATTACATAATCCCAATCGTTTCCCAGGTTCAGATCAAATATAATTATTACAAAATACGCCAAGAGCGACATATGAAGATGCCCCCTTGGTTAACCAGAGTACTAAATAGTCATAACTGACTTAATACAACATAGTGGAATTAAAACATAACAAAAACAGCAACTCCTAAATATCTAACTTCAGCCACCTGCTCGTCTTCGGAAGCTTTATTCATCCACCTACTAAAAACCTGTAAATCCTCAACCCTCAGCCTACTCAAATCAGTTTTGAGCACCCGAGAGTTTAAGGGGAAAAACATAAACTTCAAGTCAAACATACAGCCTGGTGTGAATAATACTATGCATCTCGGTTATTTGATATTAAGTGAGACCATGCAGCTTAGCGGAACGGGTTTCCTCTCACTAATATCCTTTTAAAACATATCTTTTGCAAATCATAATCCTGCAACCAAAACTGGTTAAAACTGTAAAGCATCATCATGTGAACATACATATAAGGTAACAAATGGACTATCTGTCCGAACACAATAGTTTTGTTTGGCTAACTACTAACCTTTGGCTAACCCGGGCCTACCAGACAATATAAACAAATAATCTAACATACGTTAAATACTCCTCTTCTGGATGGTCTGTCCCTAACTTACTTTCTTCAGGTCAACTAATCATAATGGTTTTGCGGGGTCACCAATAATCTACCTCTATACAAATATATTCCTTTCAGTGTGTAACATCATTCTAGTTACTTGTGACAAAGCCCTACACACTGGAAATTTGGACTAAAATAGCTAGGGGCTAATAGCTAATGTATAGGGCGCGATCTTATACCAGTCCCATCTGGTATACAAATATCTGAGTCAGTTTACCTAGGGTAATCTTTCCTTAAATTTTCCTTGAAAAACTTTTCTTTTCAAATTAATTTAAAACTTTAAATCATACTTTAAACAAGGAAAATAAATTCTATGCTTTACTCAAATCATCTTGCCATGTTATATATATATATATATATATATATATATATATATATACCATACACAAATCTTTGTTGATGAAAACATTTTAAACCTTATAAAGTACCCCTTTCGTTCCATTGAAAGTATCCCTTTCGAAACCAAGTAAACCCTTTATACCCTAGGCTGAAAGGCCAAAACATTCCTTTCGAAACCATTTATATAAACCTTTCGAAACCATTGAAAATCCTTTCCTTCGAAAGCTATAAAACCTTAGACATCCTATTTTAAAAAACTTAAGCATTGCCTTTTGAAAATGTTGGAAAACCTTTCCTTTCAAACCATTCGAAACCATTGGGGAACCACCCCTTCGAAACCTTTATTAAAACCTTTCGAAATCATTAAAACATCAAACCTTTCGAAACCATTTGGGTTCAAGTAAAACATGTGGAAAACCTTTCGAAACCATTTAAAACTATCTTCTTCAAAACCTTTGGGTTCTACCTTCAACAGAACAAAAGGGTCAGAAAACATTTAAGTCGAAAGCATTCTTTCAAAAGCATTTCCTAAGTAAAGAAGTGATGGTGCCGAAACCAACCCTTCGAAAGCATTGGAGAAGCGTCTTAGGTTTTATAAAACAAAACAACCCTTTCGAAGGCATCGCTTCAAAAGGTAGAAAGCGGCAGCAAAAGGGGTTTCGACCCCGATGAAATCATTTACTTAAAAACAAAGGCGCAACTTCTTCAAAACCATTCTTTAAATCAATTTGATCTAGTTGGAAGCCAACTAAGTCGAAAGCTACTTAGTTCAAAGCAAAGCAGGTGCATTTTCATTTAGGAGCAAAGAGATGCTTCGACCCCTTCAGAACCTATCATTTCGACTTCATACCTTCAGCCTACATCCAATTTGCTACATACCAAGTATTGATACCAGGCGCATTGGTTTCGACTGTGAAGGAGGCGGGAGTACTGGGTCGAAAGCATAGTGCCGGAAGTGGCGAAACATGGAAAAAGCATGATTAAACTGATTTTTAACTTTTTAAAGTAATCTTTTAAACTAACCTGCCTTATTTGTCAAAACCTGATTGGTTGCTAATTTTCTTTTCTAAAAGTGCTGCCAAAAATTTCAGAATTAAACAATTTAAATAATTTACAAAATACCCTTTCTTCTTTTATAAATATATAAAACATTTAAGTCTCATACCTTAAATAATTTTATATATCTATTAAAACACTTAGGAAAATTCTACAAAAATTCTAGAAAAGCATTTAAATATGTTTTCTAACATATAATAATTTCAGACCCAAAACATATATTATTTAACCGTAAATAATTTTTAAACCCAAATAATCAGTTTCATCACTAGAAAATTAATATTAAATTCACATTAATTCAGAAAATTATGAAAATTGAAAATCATTTCTAAAATAACATTTTTGATCTAAATCTAAAATCGAAAGGTATTTGGATGTCATTTAATAGGGTTTTCACATCAAAACATATCATAAAAGCTATATGAATAAGCATAAATCATCAACAAGCATATATAAACATTTTATCATTCAAAAACATGGCTAAACTTTGCAAGATAAATTAGGTTTAACCTAAAACCAAAAATAATTAGAAAACATGAGATGTAGTCACTATTCACCGTAGCTTAGGGATTAAGGATTTGAGATTTGATCTTGATTAAGTTGCTTAAGCTTTTCCTTTGAAATCTTGCTTATCTTCTCTTTTCTTCCCCTAATGGTGGCCGGCCTCAAGTTTGTTTTTATTTTGTGAATATAGAAATGAACGTGTGAATGATGGGGTAAGGGTTTAGGGTATAAGGATGTGTCCTGTTCCTATATTGCCCCTTATCTATTTGCCTTAACATTTTAATTTTTTAGTTCATTTGTATATGGCACGGCTACCCTTACAAATCACAAATCTCAACCCATTAACCATTTTACATTATTTCATTTAATTTACCTAATTAAATGTTCCTAATAATGTTACAAAAATTATGGGGTGTTACAAATGTGGAAGGGTTCCTCGTGAATAATGGAAACTGGATTGAGCAAGAAAGACTCAATGTCTAGAAGGAGCAAAGAAGGGCTCGGATGAGTATGTGCTAAGGAATCATTATACTCAGAGTGTTGTCTTATGTACTTGAAGCAGGGGTATTATGAGTGGGGACGCCCATGGATTGGTAGAGAGGATGTAAATACCTTAGACGAGTACTTTGGGTCTATTGTTTGGTCTGGGGCTACGAGACACATATCAAGCTTTGGGATGCATAATACTAAAGTACATAGAGAATCGAGATTTCCATTAGTCCCTGGTAGTATGTAGGCCATATGAGTTATCCTATATTCAGAGCATAGGGATGAGTGATGGTGAGTCATGTTTAATGGATGTTATTGTTGCTTTAGTTGCTTTCCTTTAGTGGGCTATCACTCGGGGGTATCATTAGGAGTAGGTACTGGAGTTAGGGATATTTGGACATCCACGGTGGTATTTTGTATTATACCTTTGTGATATCATAGAGTAGCATATTATACTATTATGTGCTAACCCTTTGGTTGCAGGGACAGATCTACTATGGTTTGTATACTCGTGTTCCTTACTATATTTACCCGTATGGTATCTTAAGATTTATTTACCGCTCACACCAGACTGTTGTCTGACCCAAGGTTTTATGCTTTGCTTCTTATTATCTTGGGCACTCTTAAATGAGTAGACCAGATAACATGTCTAGGTGATGCAGTAGCTATTCAAAGAACGAGCTAGATGGAGTTATCTCGTATTATATACTTATATGTAGTCTACGCTTATTTTTCTATGCAGCAATGCGGAGCCTTAGCGGTGACTACTTACTATTTGTATTTGAGATAGTTGTTGAGTTTGTTCCATTGTATAAACTCTACTATTGATGTATAGCTTTGTGTATATTACACTCTGATGATGATTGTTCACATTGTTATTACTGTCTCTTTTGCTGTATATGTGATGTTATATTTAGTCCATGGGCTGTGAGATATATGATAAGTTATATGCTGCATTTGTTCATTCTGAACCCTATTGATTATCCTATATCAACTGGGCACGACTGCAGTGCACTATTTATACTCTACTAGTGTCGGTGGTATAGACTAGTCGTCACAAGAGATGTGGGCGATTTATTTCACATTAGACTCAGAAGTGTTACTATCGGGTGGGCACAGCATTGATGGGAACACTATCAGAGGAGCTCGATCCTAACAGGAAAACCCGGTACTGCACATGTTCTTGCGCAACATGGTACAAGTGGATGTCGACACTAGATAATAAGTGGCAATAGAAAGACGATTATTAGATGAGGCGCCTGGTCTTACTAGGGGTTCACACACGGTGGGCACCGACGCTGGACAATAAGTGGCTACAGGAAATCAATTATTAGATGGGGCCCGGTACTAATGGGTGCTCACACATGGTGACACCAAATTAGAACAATAAGAGGCATTTTGCCAATATGATCGAGAGATGAACACGGGTGCGTACAATGAGTCACTTTGCGAATTTGAGTTATGGTGTTCTCTCTCTCTCTAAGCGTAGTGTGAGTAGAATGGGGAGTAGATCCCAATTTGGCCAATCATTTGTGTGAGATTCGATTTGTAGATTGACCCAGCATGTTAGACAGGTATACTTAGGTATACGACCTTAGGATTGCACGGATACTGTTTGTGCACTCTATATTACTTAGAGTAGATTTAGATTTAATTGCACTTAATCATCTCATTAGTCTGGTTCTCATTCACCAGACTTTTGTCTGACCCGTTCCATTTTTCCTTTTTCCCTACCTCAGGTGGATAGGGCAGCAGGCGACTGGCCCATTCTTGCTTTCAGACAGTCGTGCTTAGCTTGGAGCTTAGCTTACTACTTGTCTCCTTTATCATGTATTATTTATCAGTATAGTTATCTCTATGTTTCGGTTTTTGAGGGATATTTTTATGATGTACTCTGATTTTGACTTATGTACTGGTATTTTCTGAGACTACGATATGATATTGTATTTCTGAGACTGCTTATATTTTTCTAAGATTATATATATATATATATATATATATATATTGCTTCCGTTGTGATACATTTGGATTAGATAGTTTATTCTTCATATTGTTATCTCATTCTTTGTGATGCTAGTTTATTTAAACTAGACAATATGCATTTCTCGATGTGACGGTGTTTGGGCATATCAAGAGGTGCGGGTTGTTACAGAATTCACACACATGGGTCGCAAAATTGAATCTATTTAGTTTTTGAAATACCACCCAATTTAATTAGTATATTAGTTATAAATTAATTAATATTTAAGAAATGTTAATTGTTATTGTACTTGACATTTGTGGTGTATTTAATAAATGGGATAGCTTCTAGAAATGTTATGGTTCTTGTTAGTAATTAATTGGATGTATATAAAAAATTTATATATGTATGTATCATTATAGTATCGATCTACATTTAAATAAGGATTTAAATGCAATTAATTACACTTGGGATTTGAAGTATTTAGGTTCATAAAGGGATCTATTGTGGCTGGTAATTGGGATGGGAAAAGGGGCTTGGAGTTGGAGTTAGACTTAGCAAGAGAGCAAAGTAAGTGATATTTTCCACCCATCTCACTACATAACCAACTCAAGCCATAATTTTTCTTTCATCTTTTTTATCTTCCTTCCCTTTAGTCTTGGCCGGCCCTACCTCAACCTATACAATCATAGCCATACCCTATTTCCACCATCCTAAACATATATAACTCGGATCTGGTGGTGACACGCCGAAGGTTGCAAATTCGGGTACAGAATTAGGAGACACATGAGGCTATTCAGATCGACATGTGTCTAGTAGGCAAGTCTCAATCAGGTATTGTTTAGTCTTATATATAATTATATCACCATTTATATATGCTCAAATTTGTCTTATCGCATTTAGTATTAATTTAGCAATTTAAACTAGTGACATTTTAGTGTAAACAAATGAACATTTTAAATTAAATTAAGAAATTTTTTTGTTTTAGCCATGTATCATTTTGTTAAATAAAATATTTTTTGAAATATAAAATGTTTTAAAAAAAATTTGATAATCTTTTTTTTAGCAAAGGGTAGCGGGGTTATCAGGGCCCCTACCTGATTTTATTGCAACAAAAACAATAAAATACAAAGCTTGCTCACAAAAAACAAGCAAGTAAGAAAAACACACAAGGATGAACTAGAGAAACAGGCACACTCAGAAAACAAAGCAAGAAATGAAAGGAGAAAACAGACATAACAAGAAGCAGACCACCAGCTACCTCCAAGCTTCACTCAAAGCAGCGGGTAAAGAAGGCAGATTCATCATAACAACATAGATTTCATACTTTAAGATTTTCCATAAAGCTTCCCCATCCCTCCTCTTTTTTTCAAAACAGATCATATTTCTTTCAGTCCATACATTAATCATGAACTTCTTGAGGCAAATAGTAATGCATCTTGCTTTCAAAGTTCTCCACCTAGTAGCTTTGTATATCATGTCTAAATCAATAGCCCTAAGATTGGACAGTAATTTACTACCAGCAAGCTGCATCATTTTTCTAAAAAGAATAAGATTAGAGCTACATTCAAAAAACAAGTGATGCGTGGTCTCAGGCAGGTTAGAACAGAAAACACAGGAAATACCAAAATCAAGACCCATTTCCATCATCTTACTTTTAGTTAGCAATGCATTTTGAACAACCTTCCAAAGCATTAAATTATCTTTTGGCACAGAATCAGATGACCATATGATTTTACTCCATTTAAAAGCCTGTGTACTGCTAGAATGATTGAGTTGATTGTACACATGAGAGACAGAGTGGGGTTTGGCACTCCAAAGAACAGCATCAACCTCAACAGTAGGGTAGATTTTACTTTGTATGTCATTCCAAACAGACCTGATATATTGATTAGAGGAGTATGGTAGCAGTAACTTTCCTTGACTAATATAATCAACTACCTTAGCAGTTTTGGGAATTCCAGACTGATCAACTTGTTGATAGCTGAAAAGTTTATGCAATATCACACCATTGGCTACCCACGGATCAAACCAAAACTTAACTTCAGATGAGTTAGCCATCCTATGAACAATCAAGGGAAGTAAGGTGTCACGCAAGCCAAGCAATTTTCTCCAAGTCCAACTACAAGTTTGTGGTATAGGCAGACTCCAGAAGCTAATCCTACGTATTCTATGGGCCTAAACCCATTTAACCCACCCACTGTTCTTCCTGGCAATTATTGAATTTAGATGAGTACTGAAAGCAGCAACATTCCATTTCATGAAGTTTATAACTCCCAGCCCTCCAGAATTTCTATCTTTTTCAAAAAGACTGAAAGAGCAAGGCAGAGGCTTCCTATTATTAATGGAACCAGTCCAAAAAAACCTAAGCATTGCACCTCTAATCAGATACAAAAGTTTAGCAGGCAAGATAAAAGCTTTTGACCAATAAACAACCATCGAAAAGGCAACCGATTTGATAAGAACAAGCCTTCCTGCCTGAGATAAGTATCTGTTTGCCCACCTGTCTAGTAATGAAACAATTTTGGTATACAGAGGAAGGCAATCAGATAGCTTCAATCTAGAGGTTAAAAGAGGGAGGCCAAGATATGTCATATTAGAGTCCATAAGATGAAGCCCAGAAATTTGGAGCAGAGACAAGGATAGTTGGGAGGAGATTCCAGCAAAAGAAATACTAGATTTAGAACAATTAAGCAGCAAACCAGTCATATTGTAGAAATTAGTCAAAGTTCTAATAACACACTGAATCGAAGGTAGATGTGGCTTAGTGAATATCATAATATCATCAGCAAACATAAGAGTTGTAACATTTGTAAGCTTACACTTAGGGTGGTATCTGATCAGACCAGAAGAGTACTTGCTTTTCATTTATCTGGTGAGGACTTCCATCACTAATAGAAATAAATACGATGAGATAGGATCACCCTGCCTAATTCCTTGCCTGCTCTTGAAATAACCAACAGGACGACCATTCAGAACAATTGAGAAGCTAGGAGTTGAAATACATTCATATACCCATCCAACAAAAGGCTTAGGAAATTTCATTAATGCCATAATCCGAACTATAGAGGACCAGTGTATCGAGTCATATGCTTTAGTGATGTCAAGCTTTAACATTGCAGATGGAGTTGCATTAGACCTTGCATACCCACAAAGAAGGTCTTGGGCAAGTAGAATGTTGTCAAAAATACTTCTGTTAGGTAGGAAGGCTACTTGGTTCTGCGATATAATTTGAGGAGGACTTGCATTAATCTAGTGGCAATAACTTTTGAAATACATTTGTACACCACATTACAACAAGAAATAGGTCTGTAAGAAGATACAGAGCAAGCATCCGGACATTTTGGAATTAATACAATGTTAGTAGAGTTGACTTCAGATAGAAGAGAGCATTTATTAAAAAAATTGTGAACAGCCTTGCAGAAATCATATTGAACAATGTCCCAGCAAGTAATAAAGAAAAGAACATTAAAACCATCAGGACCACCACTCGATTTTCTATTCATCGCAAAAAGAGTATGCTTTATTTCCTCATCAGATACTTGATCAACAAGCAATGGAGACTGCAAATTGGAAATAGTAGGAAGGGGAATATCGTTCAACATATCAAGGTCCGGACTAAAGTTAGAGGAGTTACCAAGTAAGTCTTCAAAATAACTAAGATAGGCAGCATCAATTTGCTCAGGAGTGGAGACAAGAGTACCATCGTGAGAACGTATCGTGCGAATATTTTCTTTAGCTTGCTTAATTTTGATAGAGGAATGAAAAAACTCAGTGTTATGATCACCAAATTGAAACCACTTACAGTGTAGCTGCTATTGTTTCATCCCACTTTCAATATCAAGGGCTTTGTTAAGAAGAGTGTATAGCCTTCCTTCCTCCTCAGCAGCAACAGGGTTTTGAGGGTTATTCATCATAAATTCTTGAGCTTGTTTATACCTAATCTTCAATAAAGTTGACTGCTTAGTACCATCACCATACATATCAGCTGCCCAAGTTCTCAAATAATTTTTAACAAGTTTGAGCTTCCTGCAAAGAATAAACATAGGGTTACCATAACAGTGAGAGGACCATGCTTTACCAACAATTGGTTTGAAATCAGGGGAGTGAGTCCAATCATTAAAAAAATTGAAACTTCTTTTTTCCTTTTTCATAGAGGGACCATTTGAAAGAATCAAAGGGGAGTGATCAGAGAGGATTGGGTGAAGAAGATTGACAGAGAGGTTAGGCCAAACAGAGAGAGATTTTAAATTACAGAAAGCATGATCAATAGTGGAGAAAGTTCTGACTCCACTCCTACTTCTATTATTCCAGGAGAATCTAGCTCCAGAAGTTTGAATTTTGAGGAGATCAGAGTCAGAGAGAGAAATGTTTAAAGGAAGGATATGCTTAGGGAATAAGGGCTGGCCACCATACTTATCATCAAGTTGAAGGCATCTACCAACTATAAGAAAACCACCGATCCACATGTGATGTGTATAGTTTTTTTCTGAGCGAATTCAAAACTTTTTTTTCCAGTTATTTGAATAGTAGGTCTAAGAGTAACAATCACGACTTAAAGTCACCCATGACCAGCCAAGGATGTGATTCTTGCCTAAGAAAAGGCAAGAAGTCAAAGAGATTTTGTCTTGAAGCAGTAGAGTTATCCGCATAAATAAAAGTTATGTAGAATGAAGTTTTAGTTTGCTGACAGATGATTTTAGTGTGAATGTATTGCCTAGAAGATAGAATAGAGGTTATGGATAAAGCAGTAGGATCAAAAAGGATTAAAATCCTACCATATTCAGAATCAGAAAGATTATGAAGATGATTCCAATTAGGGTTAATGTAATTAGCAGCCCTATTGGATAAAGAGAGGTTGAGTTTTGTTTTGAGAATAGCTATTAATTTAAGATTATGAGAGAGAATGAGATTTTTAACTTGATCAAGTTTCAAGTGACAATGAGCACCCCTAGTTGCAGGAGAATGAGAATCTGCAGGACTAGATTTGAAATTAGCCAATTTCTTAGATGTTGCTCTTTTATTACTATCATTATTACCATGGACTAAATCATCACACAATTGTTTTCCTTTGTCATACCATCCTGGAATAATAGAATTATTAACATATGGAAACTGAGCAGAAGCCGAAGGAGGATTAGAAGACAGGATTAGAGAGTTTTGGGGAACTGAAATTGGAGAAGTTGAGGATTGAAGAGTGAGTTTTGAGGAAGATGCTGAAGGGACATTTTGCATGGAGCAGGCAAGATCAAAAATGTTATTAGCATAAGAGCTGATGATGTTTGTTTCAGAAGGAAGAGAACCTTGCATATTTGTATCATTTGTTTCCATCATTTGAATTTGATCATTATCAGGTTGTAATAGCGTAGATTCTTGTTTGTTGGATCCAGAGATGTTTTGCACATGCACAGGAGATACACCATGCATAGAAGTTTTGTCTTGTGTTTTACCACTATCAGCAACTTGCAGGCAATCTGTGGTAATTACCATACCTACTTCGAGAAACTCTCCCTCCTCAATGCCTATGTCAACTCCTATTGCTTTTTCCTTGTCTTCCAGATCTGCTTCCTTAGATACCCCATTATGGTCATCTGCAAGCACTTGAAAACTATTCACAATACTTTTATCTGAACCAAGATGGGAAACTGGATTTTGTTTATCTTTTTCTACTCTGTCCTTGGAACCACCCCCTTCATTAACATTAGCACACTGAAAAGTTTCAGTGCCTACTAACTCGCTTTGGTTTTCACTAACTTCAATTAAACTGATTTCTTTGTTCTTTATTTTTATTATATGTTACTTTTTTCCAAACCTGTTTCTGATTTCTAGTCTTGCTCAACACCTCTTGTTTGTCTTTACCTGACTCATTAACACTTGGAGCAACTATTTCATCATGATTAGTGACCTCAGAAACTTTTGATGCAAATAAGCAGTTAATATCAGAATGTCCAAACTCCTTACAAAAAACATACACTTCCAGTTTCCATAAGTAATCAACTGTTACTAGTTGGTCACTACCATCCATCAGCTTTACTAGAAAATTATTAACTAGTTTTTTGTCTGGTTTAACTTCTACAAGACATTTTTCATATGTAATCCTTTCCAAACTCTCGGTAGACTGATCCATGCACAGAAACTTCCCTACCCTTGATGCCAACCAATTTATACCGTAATGTGACCAGGCATAAAGAGGAATATTATATAATTTGATCCAAACAGGGACAGATCGTATTGTTCCACAACTATTACCTACTGTAACATCCCATGGCTTTAAGATAAAAAGTTTGTTTCTCATTATGATAGGATCTGCCTCAGAAATCCTAAGTTTGTCAACAGCAGAAGAAAAACTGAAGAAAAAAAGAAAGCCATCAGACTTAACATTTACTTCACCTTTCAGTTTCCATACTTTCTTCAGATGATACACTACAGAAGCATAAGGTAAAGGTTTATCTAGGAAAAACCCCACAAGGCAGTCCTTCCATACATCAGTACCAGCCTTGATTATTTCACTTGATGGCATGAGCACATCACCAGAGAACTGAAGTGGTATTTCCTGAGGGATGTAAGAGCCTGCATTTCGAGGCTTGGATTTGAATAGATAAGTCCAAGGCAAAGAGTCAAGAGCAGAGGAAGAAGGGATTACAGGAGGTAAGGAGCTTTGGAGTTCAGAGGGAGACAAGCAAGGAGGAAGAGTTGACAGCTCAGCTTGAGGAGGAGGGTCAGGATTAGGTGGTGGAAGAATGGGAGGAGTAGCTAAGAGTGGGACGGAAAGGTGATGAGACAAGGGAGGAATGGGTAGGACAGAAGGAGGTACAGGAGAAGGTAAGGGAAGAACAGAAAGAGGTACAGGAGGAATGGTCCCCATCAGGTTTTAATTTTTTATGAAATTCACTTTAAAATGAACTTTATATATATATATGTATGTATATATGTGTGTATATATATATGTATGTATGTATGTATGTATGTATGTGTATATGTATGTATATATATGTATGTATGTATGTATGTATAAAGTTAAACTAATTTCTACAAAAGTTTATTTTTGTATTATTGCTGAATATATTTTATATATAATTTATATATAATAAGCATATACTTAATTTAATTTAACTTAAGATCATGTATATGTATAACTTTATATTTATTAAATTATATACTCTCAGTAATGCTGTCTTTTTAAAAATAGTCACAATACACAAACACACACACACACAGATATATATATATATATATATATATATTTGTGTGTTTATTTTCTATAATAATAAATATTTAAAAAGTGATTTTAAATTGGAATATCATTTGAAAAAATATTTTGGTCACATAATTAATTAACATATATTAAATTAATACTTAGTGAAACATGAGATTTTTCATAAATTCAATTAGTATAAACATTGATTTATATCTGAAGTTTAAATTTTAAATGTATATTTTACCTAGTCAAATTTGAAGATATTTAAGTATTTGAATTTGAAATTTTTGACTTAGCCAAAATTTCACAAGATATTTTATAAAATAAATTTATTATTTTATTAAATATATAATTTTCGAAATATATATAATAAATGATTAGATAAGGCAATATAAATGCTTATTATATTTGATATAACTTATGAATTTAGAGTCTGCCAACTCCTTCATATAGAGTTTGTTGTTTCCATAAAAAATTCTCTAGTATTTTTTAAATACTCAAGAACACTCTAAACTATCATTTAGTGATTTTACCTTTGATTTGATATTTGCTTAATACACCAAGTTGACATTCGCTTAATACACCAAGTGTATAAGCAAAATCTAATATGTCACATATTGTAACTTACATGATAATCCTTATTGCCAATGCATAAGGGATCTATATCATATGTTTCATATTACACATTTTAATATGGTGTTTGTGTCTATAGACCGGGACAATTCCAATATCCTATTACACCAAGTATAAAAGATGTCTTTGTCAAATCATACATCGAGAGAATTACGCAACAATACTAAACCTATTTTAACATAGGTACATTGTTACTAATTAGTAGTATGATGTCTAATTAAGTATTAGAAATGTTTTAACACCTTTTAGTTTGCTTTCTTAAAGACACAAGCTTCCTCTACATTTTGACTAAAAATAAAAGTATTTGATATCTCTGTCAAAATACTCGCTTAACTCTGATGCTTATTAGACGTCATTGTTGTATCAGCATTTGATCATATCCAAAAAACTACAAACCATATTATCGCTCCTATTGTTTTCAAGACAATTCGGTTGTTATGTGCAAATAGTCTCTTCTAAATCATTGTTTAGAAGTTCTATTTCAACATCAATGTGTCAAAGCTCAAAATTAAAATGTGCGATAATTGCATGTAAAATTTGAATGGACTTAAGCATGTTGACTAGCAAAATTACTTTACTAATTTCAACATTTGAAATGAAGTTAGTTCCTTCCAACTACTTTATACATTTCTAACTGCATTGATCTTCCTCTCGAAGACTCAATTGCGGCCAATGGATCGTATCATTTCTTGTACAATTACCAAAATCATATTTTGTCAATGTACTTGGAATCCATTTTAGATTTAAAGTATTGTGCCATGTGATAGAGCATATACTCTCTATAGCTTATGGAGAACTGAAGAGATTTGTTATCGCTAATAATTTATTTTCCCGACACTGATATAAACCTCATAGTTTCTCTTCAATGTTCGCGAATTACTATTAGACATTTTAATGTAACCATGTCTATTATAAGCTTGCTAAATTAAGTTCATCTATGTAAATAATTACTATGTTAGAATCTTGGATCATATCCAAGTCTATCGCACTGCCACTAATTTCTCTAGAAAAAAGTTCTTTCAACTAGAGGGTGGTATGTCTTGAAAAACAATTTGTGTATCAGTGGGATGGAATAGGAATTCATAATATTTTATGATATGCCTACAAACTTACATAAAATAGATCTAAATTGAGTTTATGAAACTTACGGTCATAACGTAAATTGGACAATCACGTATCTTAAACTATTTAAGGTCGAGATTCTTTCCTAATTCATATTTTATATGAAGCTACAAACTCTACTTTTAGATGAAATTAAACTTAACATATGTACTTACTCTTAAGTTCATATCCTTTAGAAAGACGTAACTCGACTTCACTCATTATCATCGTACTTTGTCCAGCAAAAATCAGATTGCTCTTTATCGATACATCATTATGTATCATAATGCAAAGTGACTTTAGAGGATGACTCTTATCATTTTTAGGTACTACTAAAACTCTTTTTCAGTATACTCACCTAATAGATCAATTCAGATTGATTTATTCCCTTTGCATGTTTTGTTTATCTACTTCCATTTTATATTTTATGAAGTTGTCATACATACCTAACTTGTGTATCAAATACACATGTTCATATCATAGACAATTCATCAGTGAACTTAACGAAGAACATGGATCCGTTTTTGGTACCGTAAGACTTTGGAATGTATACATCTATATGTATTAATCCAATGAATTCATTAACTCTTTTGTCGGTCTCATCGAATGAGTGCTTTGTCCTTAGGAATTTGAGATACAATTCACAAATCCCATATGATTCATAATTATATGATTAAAGAATCATTTCTTAAATATAGATATTACTCTATAATCCCAAAATATAATGTTAAGTGTTTTAGCTTCTTCCATGTTTTTTATAGCTAACACATTATTATTATCATGAATAAAAAAACCATCATCGAAGTGCCAAAGCACATGCTTATTTTATATTGAATAATCATAATATTCATATTAGAAAAATACTTATATTTTCAATTAATGCCAAAAATAGTTATTATTTCATAAATAATATTTGACACATATAAAAGTATTCTTTTAAAACTTGTTGCGTCCCTTAGTAAATGTTATTTGGTAGGCACCCACTATTTTCTCATTTATAATAATAACATTAAAATACCAAGCTCTATTCAACCACTTACTATGGGCTATTTATTTCCTTTATCATAACTGATTTACGGTTAAGAGTTTTAGATCTAACAACTCGAACTCATAGATATAAATTTTATAAAAAAATAGTTTCAATAAGAAAATTACATTTTGAATAGAAATCATTTGTATCCTCATAATAGGCTATAAATATTATAACTAATTGTTTTTTATGTCTATTCATAAAGTAGAAGTGTGTAGGAACCGGGCCAATTGAAAGCGGGTTAAATGGGTGAATTTCAAAAAAACATTTTATTTTGATCTTAATTAAGTATATGATGCCTAAATGGATTTTAGATGCAATCTAAAATCTTTTAAATAAAATCTTTATTTTATTCAATTATGTTTACAAATATATCTAATATACTTGTTTGTGTGAAGTGCATATACCACACATTAGAAGTTACATAATCAATGGGAATGTACGTAGGTGTTGCGATTTACACCAAATGGATGCATTTTCCCTTTACATATGCATTTGTTGTCCATGAAATAGATGTAATACACACACACACACACATATATACATACATACACACATATATTAAAATCACATTAGATAATTTTATGTGATTTGAGATCTAAAATTAACATTAATAAATTTGGTTTCAAATAAAGAAAGGTTTTACATTAAATGTAAAATTATTACATAAGATCTATTTTATACATTTGAATTAAAACAACATATGTACATTTCCAGGTGTATATATATAAGATTTATAATTTAACATTTTAGATTTATAATAATATATTTTTGTGAACATGGTAAGTTACGATATACGCATACACACACATATATATACGTATATATAAAAGATGGATTTAAAAGTAAACAATCTAGGTTAACTTTTAATTTAGAAATGAAACTGGAGTTTATGATTTTTCATATAATTATAAACTTAGAAAAGGGGATAAATGATTTAAAATTTGCATAAAAGTTTATTCATAAAGTTTAGACCAAAAAACCTTTCATTCTTAAATGAACAATATTCAAAATGTTTGTGTCCCAAAAATAATCATATAACAATAAAATAATTTTTCAAGAAATAATAAATAATTAGCATATACAATTCATTTACAATCGTTTGTGTAAATTTTATAAAAGTATAAAATATATCTAAATCAAAATAGGTTTCAATTTTTCTTTTTTTACCAAAATAGAAAGAAGGAAACTGGACAAGTTAGACACATGTAAATTCATGATAAGAACAATCAGATATAAACAATAAATAGAATAATAACAAATTAACAAGGGTGACAAAGAATCTAAACATATTATTTTGAGATGAACATACATTATAAAGGGAAGAACAAATGTAGATCTGAATTAAAACAATATAATAGTCATAAATTTAATTGAGAAGGAAGAGGGTTTGATTTACGTATACAAGATGGTCGGTTAAACGCATGATTAATCTTACAAAATCCAAGCATATGAATGATATAAAAATATAAACTAATTAATTAGCGAATTACCTTGGACGTTGCCTATAAATCACACTTTGAACAATGAACCAAAAGCTCCTAGATTCAGTGAATCAATCTCCAGACCTTGTAGGGGTCAAAAGATAAAAACCATGTTTTGTTTTTTAATTTGATTTCATTTTGTAATATGTGCCCTATTCACCATTAAATTTTTTGGCCATAGCTTCATTAAAAAAGGAGAGAAAAAGGATGAATTAATGAATGACATAAAGAAGGCTATAAAAGGTCATTATGATAGTGGATCATTTCTTCCTTTTATTGCTCCTTTGCCTCTTCATTACAAAAATTGAAAAATCTTCCTCCCCCTATTTTGGCACGCTATATCAAGGAGGGAATGGCTAAAAAAGTTTCCAAACCCGTTTAGTATTTAATCCATTTAAATCTAATTTGAATATTATACAAATACTGTATATCAATATGTGTATTTATAACTTTTATTTAAGCACTTTATTAAATATTAATGGTATTCAAACAAATCAAATAAAATTATAATAATTAATATATCATAAATATAATTAATTAAATTAATTTAAAAACATTTAGTATTTATTTTATTTAAATCCAATTTAAATATTCTACTGACATCGTATATCGATACACACATTTAAAACTTTTATGTACGCAATTTATTAAATACTAGTAGTATTTAAAAAAATAAAATTTAATAATTAACATTTCATAAATATTAATTAATTTACAGTGGTAATAAAATAATTATATCGTGTGGTTCATTCGGAGTATTCATCATTTTGGTTTTGCGACTCAAATGTGTAAATTCAGTCAATGATTAATATCGAACAATTCGAATATTAAAATTCAAATATCACCTTAGCCAATGGTGTGACATTTTGGCTAGATTCATCGCTTACACATCTTTTGGTAAAATCCAATTTTATTTATTATAAGCGGTACCTGGTAGTAACGATTATGTACACCAATTCTCTTTGTCAACACTATATCACATTAGGACTTATGGAACTTCGTTTTGGTCAAAATTCCAATATCATCCACATTCAAGATGGTTAGTCCATAATCAAAGTCCTTAGTTTAATAATAACATTTATTATTAACCGTACCACTTTTGGCTAGAGATTTTGACTTTGAGTTGACTGTAAGATCATGATACTAATTTCATATAACTAAGGAGACGAATTCTCTATTGGATGGTGTTTCTCTTCCAATGCTTCTACTTAGGAAAAACCATAGTATTCTCAAGTCGAGGGAGCTATGTAACATCGTCACCCTAAGATTCTCTATTTGACCTTAGTAATATTAACTAATAGAAAATTCTCGAGTGAGTCATTCCATAGTAATCCAATAACTATAAGTACATAACCCCTTGGTGCCCAGCAATAGCTATGAATAATATGCACCAATGTTTGGAGAACATTATGCACTCTAGTCTCAACATATGTATTGATAACATGTCTCGAAGCATCTTGACTAGGAATATTTAATATAATATCTTATTTTAAGGCGATAAATTTCTCATGATTAGTAATTATTATCACATAACATATCATTTAAGGATTTTCTATTTAATATACTTTAAATTAATTACTTAATTAATTATATCATAGTGTAAAGTATATAATAGTAAAAAACTTTCATTTTAAAACTAGATTGGTTATCGAGTTAGATATATGTGACAAATTACATATTTATCCTTATGGCATACCCTTAACTCTATCGATCTCCTACTTGCACTTGGGATCAATTATAGAATCCTATTCAAAATTCAATCAGTTTTTAACCTAGTCAGTCCCTTAGTGAACGAGTGTGTTATTTTGTTTTAATTATCTACTATATCAATCAACTCTCTCTGATGATGATAAATTGCCTTTATTATGTGTAATTATTCAAAGTATGTCTCTTGACTTCTAGTGAGCTCAAGGTCCTTTTACGAACTGTGTGGTAACATTGTAATCATCTAACGATGACATGGAATTCTCAACATTTGGAATCACTCCTTGCTCAGTTATAAATTTGTGCATTTATTTATACTTCTTTTATTACAGCACTTATTCAAGACGATGTACTTAGCCTTTGGTTAAATTAGCCACCACTTATTTATGAGGAACATTTCTAGGTTAAAGTTCTTAATTTAAGATTGAATATGAATTTAGAATTGACATATTATACTCGATGTCATTAATGAAGTTTAAGTTTGCGCATAAGGAGTTTTTCGTTTCTATAAGCAATTCTCTAGTATTTTATAAATACCCGAGAACACTCTAAACCGTCATTAAGTGATCTCAGATTTGTTACATGCGCTATTTATCAAATACACAAGTGAAATGTGATATTGTAGACAATAGAACATGTATGATAATTCCTATTATCAGTGCTTGAGGAACTCATCTTACATACTCCATATTAAACAACTTTAATATCATGTCTGTATATATCATTTAGGGCAAACCCATCATCCTTCTATACTGATTATAAAAGATGTCATTTTCAAATCTAATGTCGAGTATTAAACAACCAATGGAAATGATTTTAATATGAATGCATCGTGAATCATTTTGTTGTTTACCTATCGTTAACAATCTAGTTCACCTTTAAGAGTACCTGAGGTAATAAGAAGCAAATAATAAAACCTTGAGTCAGACAACCATCCGGTATGAGTGATAAAAAATCTCAAAGTACAATACAAGTCGATATAGTAACGAACAAGGTATAATAGTCATACCTGACATGTCCCTGCAATAAAAGAGTTAGCACATAACATTTATAAGATACTACTCTACTATCATAATAAGGTGTACTACATATTAAGTACAAGGATGGGGTGTCTAGGTATCTACATCCACAATACCTACATCATGTGACCTCCCTAGAGTAACAGACAATAAGAAAATCAACCATAGCAACATGGCATCCATCAAACAATCCTCATTGTCACCCAATGCGCCCTTGATATATGATAACTCATATGACCATTTATTTACCAAGAATTAATGGAAAATCTCGGTTCTCGGTGTAGTCGCCCACTAGCCCATAGCTAACACTAGATCCATTCCATTGATCATGGGTATACAGATCCATTCCACATATTCGAAGTAGCCATTCCAAGTACCAAATGAGCATCCTTACAAGACCCCTGCTTACGAGTACATCAGAAAACACTCCAAGTATCAACGATTCCTTAGCATGCATATCCGAGACCTTTCCTTGCTCCATTTAGTTTCCATTCAACATCAAGGAACCATTCCATATTGCTTTCTTTCAACGATAAAATCCTATAATATTATTCTATCCATGGATCACCCTTCCTAGAACCCGCCCTTGTAGATGATCATCTCATATTCTATCGATCGAGTCTCCACTTTTGGAACATTTTTAGACATCCTCATCAGATATAGAATTAGCACCTCAAAGCCCTGAAACCATCACATTGAAGCATCTTAACCTTGCTTCATCCATGAACCTCCATTTTTCATCGTGATAACATGTCACAACCGAATGACAAACGAACAAAGAATGCATTCAGCATGACCTGTAGGACATACTCTTTGCCCCTTGAAATTTTTCCAAAGATGGGCCTTTTCAATTCATGTCGGTACCGATCTCTTTTGGTCAGTACCAATATGAATTACTTAGCCATAAATTTGGCTAAGTCTTTCATACCTCTTCCCTCTTTACTTGTTTTGAGCTCCTTTCTTCAATACCACACTCCCTAAGTCCATCAGCATTCCCTGTAGTCCCAAAAAGAGGTCAGTACCGATCAAAAAGTGATCGGTATAGGTATGTAGATCTTCCGCAATTATGAGGTTAAGTCCCCACTTCCATTTCCTTGCTTTCCCTATAGTCTTTCTCGAAGTTTCACAGCCTAAGTCCCGAAACAACCACTTCAACCGACCAGATATGCAAAACTCCACCGATCCGATTTGACAATCCAATTCTAGTAAAAACCACCTACGACCTGAAGTAGGCTTCCCTCTGCCTCCAAGTTGCACTCAATTTAGAGCATGTTTGTCCTCATTTTGTCCAAATCGATAACCACACCCTAACTACACTCAAAATACTATAAAAACATATCAGAGCAATACATGAAATAACAACCATCATTCGTATGCGCACATTCAACACATACAATTCATCCAAACATGGTTAACGTACATGATTATGCCTAGATCTGGTTTCATACTAAAATGATAATACAATTCATAAAGGATTATAAAACCATTTAGAATCCATCTCTATCTATTTAAATTCGGCCATAAACATGTACGAAGGTTAGATCAAAGTTTGAAATCATTTTAACATAGAAATCATATCAAAAACATCATTTTTAATTATATGGACATGCATAGAATGGTGAGAGATCATAAATCACTCACCTAATACCCAAATTACCAAATTTATCCCCAAATCCGAAGTAGCAGCAAGAATTTAGATTTCTAAGCAACCAAAATGATACATCTACAATTTTCTTTGCTAATCACCCTTTTAATGATGGTTTAGTATGAGATTAGTATGAAAAAGAGGAGCTTTTTAATGAAATTAAGGGTAATGGAAGTTTAGAACCTTTTTTTGGAAGTGAGAAATGATTTTGATCTGTCCCATCAGTCCCAATTATGCATAAATTTTTAAATGGGTTAGTGAGTTCAAGTTTGAGCTTAACTAATCACTACTAATCTAGCAAGCAGTGGTCTAAACTAAAGCAAGCATATCTCCTAAACGGTAAGTCTGTTTCCCTATTATGACCACTCCATGGAAAGAGAAACATCATCATAAATTCAACTCCAATCAAAAGTTATAGGCCTTACAATAATTTCTAGGTCCAAACTGTCCGATAAAATTTCTAAAGGGGGAAAATGTCTCTATTAGTCATTTCAAAAATTTTAAAGTCATACGACCCCATATGAATTAACTAATGATTTTTTATGAACCTCCAATACGTAAAATCCAGGTCGTTGCACCCTCTCCTCCTTTAGAATTTCTCCCCCAAAATCCACTAATAAATTAAAGAATAGTCAACCATAGTTACCCTGCATACCTTACAATCATATGCAACCATCAAACATATCAACCAAGCAGTCGCATGATGAATAATATAAATAAACATATCCTAGCATGTTAGATACTAAACTATCCTATATGATATCAAAAGTGAAAGTAAATACGATAAACAATATGCCTTACCACGCAAAGAGCTTAGATATGTAGTCCTTATGCTGTCCTCGGTTTGCTATGTGCAATCTCTTTCACTTTCACCCCATTGAACCTACACTAACTCCACGGTTTTCCTCCTAAGTTATTTCATATTATGTCCGACAATATGAATCAGCCTATGAGGTCGCGAAGCTGCTGATTCAATCTTGATATCATTAAACTGATCCAGTGCAATCAGCATGCCCCAGTCGTGCACAAACTTCTGCTGGTGAGAGATGTGGAACATGTGGTGCATGCCTACCATCTTCCGAGGTAAGTTTATTCTATGTCCTAGGTTCCCGGTCCTCTTTGCTATTGGAAAAGGACCTGCAAATCTCGATGCTTACTTCCTTTTACTAGTGAATTGAACAACATTCTTTAATTGAAAAACCTTCATAAATACTATATCCTCGATAAAGAATTCAGAATACCTATGCCTCTTATTAGCATAGCTTTTCTGCATATCCTAACCAACTTTCATTCATTGCAGAATGGTCTCGTTCTTCTCTGAAGTCTCCTTAATCATATCTAGCTTGGGTATCAGTTTCGCGTCTGCTTCCCACCAACAAGAAGGAGCGTTACATGGTCGACCATACAATGCTTCGAACGGTTCCATACCGATATAGACTAATAACTAATGTTGTATGCGAACCCCACCAAATGCAAGTGATTGTCCCGCAAACCTCCAAAATCGAGTATATATGTTAGTAAGAGAACCTCCAATATATGATTCACTCCCTCGGTCTATCCATCGATTTGCTGGCGATAAGCTGTACTGAGATGCAGCTCGGTCACCGGCACCTCTTGTACGATCTTCCAAAACTGACTAGTGATAAAGGGTCTCGGTCACTCATAATGCTCTTCGGCATAGCATGCAATTGCACCACCCATTTCACATATAACTCGGCTAATTTTGGATGTCGTTATACTAGACTTAACGAGTATGAATCGAGCCATCTTCGTCAATCTATCGACTATGATCCAAATGTTATCGTATCCTCCTCCGGTCCTCGGCAATCCTTCGATGAAATCCATCGAAACCTGTTCCTACTTTCGCTCGAAAACCTTAAGTGGTTGCATTAACCCATTTGGCTTCTTCTACTCTACCTTCACAAATAGCAGTTCATACACTTCAAGCTGAATATCCCGACATCCTTCTTTATCCCCTCCTAGTAATACGTCTGCTTCATATCATGGTACATCTTATTACTGTTGAGATGTATAGTCAATCTATAATGATGGCATTCTCAGGGCACCTCATCTCGTAATCCATCTACATCAAGAACAAACTATCTCCCATCCTTATGGAGCCAACCATCTCGGTCAAACCCGTACTACTTCATCTCTTTAAATTCTACTCCTTCCTCTATCTTTGCTGTGATCTCTGGTAGTTAGCATCTTGCCTCTGACCAGTACCGATTCTCTCAATCGAAGTAAATCTGATCATCAAGCTTTCCAACATCTCTAACTCTAATTTGCAATAAGGTCTAAAGTCATAGCCATAGATATACTCCAACTGCTTCCATTCTAGGAATATTGCCACCAAGCCGGCATGTCTTTTACACAACGCATCGACAACTACATTTCCTTTACCAAGTGTATAAGAAATGCTAAAATTATAAGAGGTTAGGAATTCTAACCATCGCTTCGGACGAAGGTTGAAATCCTTCTAAGAGAAAAGATATGTCAGGAATTTATGGTCCGTAAACAACTGGAACCTTTCTCCTAACAGGTAATGCCTTCATATCTTCAAAGCAAAAACTATTACCACCAACTCCAAATCGCGGGTTGGTTACTTCTTCTCATATGGTTAGCTGTCGACTAGCATAGGTGAAAACCTTACCTCTTGCATCAGTACTATACGCAATTCGCTACCACAAGCAACGGTGTATACCGTCATCTCCTAATTCCCACTAGGAATGGTCAATATTGGTGTGCTCGTATACCTCTCCTTCAAACTCTTGAATGCATGCTCACACTTTGCATCCTAAACAAAAGTGTGATTCTTCTTCATCAAATTGGTCAATGACACCGCTATATTTGAGAAGTCCTTGATAAAATGTCTACAGTATACCATCAATCCTAGGAAGCTTCTGGCATTAGTAACATTCTTGGGTTGGTTCCAATCTTAAACCACTGCTGTCTTCGTAGGGCCAACCACAATTAACTGCTAAGAAACGACATGGTCTAAGAATCTCACTTTCCTCCTCCAGAAGTGACACTCCTAAAACTTCACCTTCAATCGGCGCCTCCTCAAAATCTCAAGCACAATCCTTAAAACTCCTTGTGTTCTTTCTCTATCCTCAAATAAACAAGGATATCATCCACAAACATAGGTACAAACTTGTTTAGTTGATCCCTGAAGACAATGTTCATGAGATCAACAAAGTATGCTTGAGCATTGGTTAGCCCAAACAATATAACCAACTACTCGTAGAAACCAGACGGCGTACGAAATACAGTGATCGGCACACTCTCCTTTTCCACTCTTAGCTGGTGAAACTCCGTCGCAAGGAACAATTGAGATAATACCTTTGTACCATGAAGCTAATCGAACAAGTCATCAATATGTGGAAGTGGATACTTGTTCATCCTCGTCAACTTATTCAATTCATGGTAATCTGCACACAATCTCAAATAGCCATATACCTTAATGGCGAACAATATGGGTGCACTCCACTCAGATATACTTCTACGAATGAACCCTTGTCTTAATAGGTCGTTCACTTGCACCTCTAACTCCTTTTGCTCTTTGGGTGCTATTATGCCTCAAAGGCATAATTATTTATATAACGTCCTTTAATAAGTCTATGCGGGACTTAATCTCTCGATGCGGAGGTAATTTGGTCACATCCTCTTATACATTCGAGTACTCTCTAATGATAGGCACAAATGACTAATCATCATGTGGAACCACTAACGAATATAGAAAGCTAACCATAACCTCATCCTCTAGTAGGTAGGCAATCTCTACTTTTCGCCCATCCTTAGTCCCAATCATCACCAACAGTTTCTCGATGTCCACCACTACCACATACTTCCTTAGCTAGTTCATCTCTAAGATAATACCAAATTCAACGAAATTCAAAAAAAAAGAAATCACAAATAAAAGAGCATTCATGACTCGATAAGACCAAACCACGACAAGTCATACAAAGACAAGTGGGTCCTCAAACAGGGTTCGTCCCTGCTAAAGGTCGGTCAACTATTTCGGTTCTCGATCCCAATCTATCTAACATGTCACTAGATATAAAGAAAAGTAAATCCCCACTATTGAACAAAACACATATAGAAACACCATAAATAGGAAGCATATCTTGAATAGTGATACCTTCCCCATCTCCTTGGTCGAGGGAGCACTCGACGAAGTCGGAATGACATCTAAAGCATATGCCTTCACCATTTGCTTTGCTGGTTATGGGGAACTCTTCCGCATATGTTCGAACTTGCCATAGTTATAGCCCTTCATCTTTCCTTCAGCCTTGCAATCTCTAATCAAGTGGCCCTTGTCTCCATAACCATAACAGACAGGATCCCGCTTTGCCTTCTTCTGAGCACTCTTTCCCTCAAACTACTTTCTCTTTCCATTCCATTTCTTCTTGTCTCTATTGCCTTGTTGTGGTTTTGGCTCTTTCTTAGCAACAAAAACAGACTTGGGTTTAGGGTATAAATTCTCAAGTTGATGGATTATCTCAACTATCTTCTCAAATGGCTCATCAATGTTCCCTACTAGCTTCTATCCTAAATAATCATCTAACCCTATAATAAGCTTAATTATTCTTCAGTGGGGTGTTAATGAAAGACATCCCATATTTCGATAAAGCATCGAACTCTGCCACATACTCAAATATAAACATGTCCCTCTGCTTCAAGTTTGCAAATTTCCTAAACAATATCGACTTCTGAGCAGCCGAAATAAACTTCTCCTCGAACCTAGTTTTGAAATTGTTCTAAGTAAAGTGGTCCTCGGGAGTGGCAACCTTAATAGTGTTCCACCAGTTTGTGCCTCTCCCTTGAAGCTGTCAGGAAGCCAACAACCTCCTCATACCATCATATAACTCCAAGTCATTAAAAATCCTCTCATAGGTGCCCAACCACTTCTGCACTTACATAGTTGATTCTTTTCCTTGGAATGATTTTCCATCAAGTCTACCAAAGTCCTTATTCAACTTAGCGAAAATCGACTCTAGGTGCCTGCACTTGAGCACCACCATCAATAGCAGAGTTTGGAGTGGTCGCTTAAGCATTTTACAGCATGTTCATCATCATTGCGTTGAACATAGCTTGAAAGTTAAGGTTAGCAGCCCTCAAACCTACTCCTTCCTCGTCTCTAGAAATATAGTTCCTAGTAGAGTTTCTTGTATGCTGGCTTATTCCTGATCTGTAACAAGAATGATCAGTCTTTCATAAAGAAAACTGCATCAATAATACTCATGTGTGCATGCGACTTTTATACTATATATACACTACTATATATAGTTTTGTAAACAAAAACATATAACAAGTACGCTCTCCCTCGTGTGTGTATACTGTCGATTTAGCCTACGGTGATAACTCCTTCCCTGTCTCTATTGGACCAAGATATCAACTCAGGTTAATCATGTAACCTAAGCTCCGATACCATGCGACGACCGCCCTATACCTCCGGCACCCAATCTGTCTAAAAAGCGCGCTGCTACGGTGCCCGGCCAATGTAGGACGATTGTCAAGGGTGTAAAGAAGAGAAACAATCACAGAACCTGTCATACGTCTCACAGTGCATCGAATGAAATATAATAGTCATCATAGATATAAAAC
Organism: Allium fistulosum; assembly: GCA_030737815.1. Classification (NCBI taxonomy): domain Eukaryota; kingdom Viridiplantae; phylum Streptophyta; class Magnoliopsida; order Asparagales; family Amaryllidaceae; genus Allium; species Allium fistulosum. The sequence goes on from CM060903.1 coordinate 78,647,402, forward strand.
AAAGGAGATAGTTATAACAAGCTGAGCCAAATATTAGAGCACGGATCCACAGAGGTATATAGTGTAGTAATAGAGTGTATACAAATGGAAATAAACTCAAATAAAACTGTCCCACGATATATTAGACACTGCTATGGCTCCACGGTGTTGCATAGCGGAATAAGCATAAGTAAGTCTGTATATAATACGAGAAAGCACCATCTTCTACTCATCCTCTATACAACAATTGTGTACCACTAAGCCTGCTATCTAGTCTACTAATTTAAGAGTACCTAAGATAATAAGAAGCAAAGCATAAAACTATGAGTCAGACAATACTCTGATGTGGGCGATAAGAAATCCCAAAATACTATACAACTCGATATAGTAAGGAACAAAGATATAAGAGTCATATTGATCTGTCCCTGCAGCTAAAGAGTTAGCACATAACATCTATAATATGCTACTCTACTATCATCCTAAAGGTGTGCTACATCCTAAGTACAACATCAGAGTGTCTTAGTATCCACATGTACAATACCTACATCACGTGACCTCCCTAGAGTGATAGACAATAAGAAAAACAACCATAGAAAACATAGCATCGACTAAACAATCTTCACTGTCACTCAATGTGCCCTGGAAATATGATAACTCATATAACCATTCCACTCTCAGGGATTATGGAAAATCTTGGCTCTTAGTGTACTCAACAACTAGTCCAAAGCTGAAATTAGATCCATTACACGATCTAAGGTATACGGATCCATTCCACTAATCCAGTGTAGCCATTCCACGTACCAAATGAGCGTCCTCATAATACCCAGGCTTATGAGTACATATGAAAACACTCCGAGTATCAATGATCCCTTAGCATGTGTATCCGAGCCCTTTCCTTGCTCCATCTAATATCCATTCAACCTCGAGGAACCATTCCATATTCATTTCTTTCTATGATATAATCCTTTAACATTATATCCATCGGTCACCTTTCTTATAACCTGCCCTTGCGGATAATCATTTTCAAGATCCCATTGATCGATTCACCATCTTCGAAACACTCCAAGACGTCCCTATTAAGTCATGGAAACAACACCTCAAAGCCCTGAAGCCATCACATCAAAGCCTCTCAATCTTGCTTCATTTTTGAACCTACATCCTTCATCGTGAAACCACGTCACAATCGAACACCAAACGAACACCTTCAACATGACCTATAGTACATACTCTTCGCCCCTGGAAGTTTGGCCAAGACTGGCCTCTTCACTTCATGTCGGTGCCGATCTCTTTTGGTTGATACCAATATGAATTGCTTAGCCAAAAATTTGGCTAAGTCTTTCACACCTCGACCTCTTCACTCTTTGCTTGTTTTTACCTCCTTTCCTCAATGTCACACTCCCCAAGTCCTTCAGCATTCCCTATAGCCACAAAAAAATCCGGTACCGATTAAAAAGTGATTGGTACCAATGTAGATCTTTCCAAAATTTTGGGGTTAAGTCCCGACTTCCATTTCTTTGCCTTCCCCAACGTCTTTCCAAAAGTTTCACAATCTACGTCCCGAAACAACCACTTCTATAGACCATGTCTACAAAACTCACCAATCTAATTTGACAAACCAATTCTATTCCAAACCACTTGCGACCTAAAGTGTAGGCTTCCCTCCTCCTCTAAAACCCCTCCTTCAAGTTGCATTCGATTTAGAGCATGATTAGTCTCGTTTTTCCCAATTCGACAACCATGCCCTAACTACACTCAAACTACTACCAAAAAATACATAAAATAACAACCATCATTCATAAGTGTACATTCAATACATACAATCCATCCAAAAATGGTTAATGTACAAGATTATGTCTTGATCTATTTTCATACTAAGATGACAATATGATTCATAAGGATTATAGAATCTTTTAAAATCCGTTTCTATCTACTTAAATTTGGCCATAAACATGTAAATGACGGTTAGATTAAAGTTTGAATTTTTTTTACCATAGAAATCATATCAAAGCATCATTTTTAACTATATGGACATGCATGGAATAATGAGAGATCATAAACCACCCACTAATACCCAAATTACTAACTTTTATCCCCAAATCTGAAGTGACGGTAAGAATTCAGATTTCTAGGCAACTAAAATGATAGATCTATAATTCTCTTTGCTAATCACCCTTCTAATGACGGTTTATGCTAAGTTTAGTATGAAAAAGAAGAGTTTTTGATGAAATTAAGGGTAATGGAGGTTTAGAACTTTTTTGGAAGTGGGAAATGATTAGGATCTATCCTATGGGTCCCAACTGGGCATAATCCCGAAATGAGTTAGTGGGTTCAAGTTTGGGCTTAACTAATCATCCATTAATCTGGCCAGCAGCAATCTAAACATAAAATGGCCATATCTTCTAAATGATAAGCCCGTTTCCCTGTTATGACCACTCTACAAAAAGAGAAACTTTCATCCGATCTATCGGAATTGGTTTCGGACCCTAATTCAATTTATATCAGAAGTTATAGGCCTTACATGAATTTTTGGGTCCAAATTATTCGAGAAAATTCTAAAGGTGGGAAATTTTCCTAGTGGTCATTTTTCAAAACTTTAGAGTCATACGAACCCATGTGAATTAAATAATAATATTTTACAATCCTCCGATACGTAATATATGAGTCTTTACACTCATAGAAATAAATTTTATTGAAAAGAATTTTCAATATTAAAACAGATTGGAATAGAATTCATATATCTCATTCCATATTAAGTATCTAATAGTATTTTGTACAATTCTCATTTCGATATCACTTCATGAAACAAAGTTGACTGTTCAATCTCTTTTTCCTAACCTTCCTAAGTTATATTTACTCTTGTACATTTGCTTTCTTTTTCTAAATGGTTGAACCATTCAAAAGGAAATCCTTATTTTAATCAATTGTATTGAATACATGATTTCACATTATGTGTTATTTGCTTATTTCCAATGAACTAATTTCATTTAATTTTTTTACATTACAAACTACGACCGTTTATCATATAACATTTATATGTGATCAAATAAGGATCAAATATCAATATTCTTGTATCGCATAAGAGCTCAATACTCACGAAAGCAATACAAAGTCTTGGGTAAATAAACACTTTAGCGACCAAGTTATGAATGTCTTTAATAGTGTATAATTAGGCTCTTGCATAGGTCTTGAAGAAACAACATGCCAAAAGGTTTAAGGTGGGTGCGTTTTATATTTCTTTTTCAACCTTTAATTTAGTTCATTTGAATATCTAAATTGATAACCATATTTTCAATTTTTATTAGTTGCATAAATTTATCGATGTCGTTTTTTTTAACTTTATAAAGCAATTGTTTTTACAATATTAAAAAAGTTAAATGCTACCATTTTATTTTTCTAATAATGCTCCCACTAGATTTATGTTTCTCAAAACCTTAAGAAAAACATATAAATCTTTCAATATCTCTAGTGAGTATTAGGACTCGCTTACCAGGGATTTTGACCTTGGGTGTACTCAACAAATCATAGGCCCGTAAGTGATCGATAACACTTTATCGGTTGTATCATATACAACTCCTAATCCATGGTCTTTGTCCTAATCTCAATCTTGAGTTTTCTCAACAATTCGAAAGAAATTTATTCACTCATACCTACCATTTCATGATGGTCTTAGTATAATGTATGTACATTGAGTTTGCTCAATAAATACATATAGTTATCTTACCTCATCTAGTAAATATATTAATAATACTACACATGAAAACGACCTGGAATTTCACCGCTTTGATTTGTGAATATTTAATTAATTTTAAATATTCAAATAATAGATTTTATAATTAAAATAAAACTCTTTTAAAAAAATAACTAGTGAATGAAATAGTTTTCAAAATTAGTTTACAAAAATGATTAGTTCGAAGAAAATCGAAAATGTTACCAAAAATTATTTTTCGAAATTTTGACTTTTCGTCGGCTAAAAAGTATCGGAAACGTTGTGAAAATTTTAGCTAACATATATTCATGCATACTATAATAATTTAAGTATGTCAAGGTTAATAATATGGTATAATACATTTACTTAAGTTAATATAATGTTGATGTGACATTTTCCTAAGCATTTAAAAATAAATTCCATAATACATCACATCACTTAAGACATCAGGAAGTATAAGTACATGAAGTTTTAAATGCATATTGGAGAAGGGGGGAACATGTTCGTGTGCATGATACAAGGTGGAAGGAGTCATGAAGAGGTGGAGCAAATGTAGTGGGGGGCAAGGCACATAAGGGTATTTTGGTAATTTGCTAAATGGATTTTGTATAAAAGTAATTTTCATATTTCTTCTTCTCATTTTTCATTTTCTTTTCTTCATTTTAAAATTTGTTCCTCTTCCCCAAGCTTTTCAAAAAAAAATTTAATGGCTTCCAAAGTTTCCAAAATTCAAAAATGAAGTCTTTTCCTACTTAAAACTTTTCAAAACAAATTAAAATCCATCTTTTTACCCTCTACTTCACCTAGCATCCACAAGCAAGCCCACTCAAGTCATGGCCGAGCCCTATGCACACCATGGTCGAACCACCTTGGCCCTTAAGGCTACCAAAATTCCATATTTCCAAGTTTAAAATAATGTTCTAAGTCATATTCAAGTATAGTGCACGTTTGAGTTAGTTTGGATAGCTTTTGGTGAGTAAAGCTTAGCCTTTTATATAAAGTTTAAATTTAAAATTATTGCTTAAATTGATTGCAAAAGTATGTTGGTTGTTTGGGTAAATGATGTTGATTTGAATATGCGTATGTATGCTTGTATATGATGTTGGATTTCACTTGAAACTTAAGTCTAAATGTTATGTATGGTTGAAAATCTAATCTTTATTATGAGTTGTTAATATGGCATGAAAATAGATGTTATGATCTTTTGTGTGTGATGTATATGTTAAAGAAAGGTTAGTATATAGGAATCCTTAATGCGATATCGAGATCCCTTGGCTTAAAAATTGTTTTTCTTTCTTACCTTTTAGAAATGTTTTATAAGTTTCAAAAACCTTACTTTTGTTTTTCAAAACATTATACTAAGTTTATAAAGTGGTTAAAGTATAAAAGATAAGAATTTTGAAGCTATTTTATATAAAAATCAAGTTTTGAAATTAGAGGTCATATAGTAATAGTCGCTATGGATGCAGTTTGGGGGAACGAACTCTTTGTGCAAATTAAAAATGTTTTACTTAACTATCTTTTTGAAAAGTGTTTTCAGAACATATTATAAGTATTTAAAGGTAATTATTATTTATTTTATTATTTATTGATTAATTAATTAAGTAAAGTAAGTTAACAAAAGTAATTTGTGCTTAAGTATTAATCAAGTAAGTCAATTATAACTAGTTAATTAATAAAAGGTTAATTATTATTTAATTAATTATTTAAGGATTAATAATTATTTAATTATTTATTAAAGATTAACTATTATTTATTTATTTATCATGAAAGGGTTTAATTATTAATTACCCAATTAAGTTAAATTTAATTAAGATTTAATTATGACTCAATTAAGATTTAAATTATTATTTAATGATGGTTTAATTCTTTATTTAAGTATTAATCAAGGATTAAGTATTATCTAATTATTAATTGAGATTAATTATTATTTAAAGATTAACTATTATTTAATTGTTTATTTAAAAGATAATTATTATTTAATTATTTATTTAATATTTAATTATTAATTAGGTTTAATTATTATTAAAGTAAAGAGTTTAAATGTTATTCAAATTGACAAATAAAAGTTTTAAAGTTTTAACTACTTTATTTCTAAAGATCGGTTTGTTTTTAAAGCAACTCTCTTTTAAAGGATGATTAAATCCAAGGGATTTCTTTGTTGATTACCCTTAAGTAACCTTAAATAAGTATGAAAGCCAATGACATATGTTTAGTAGGATAAATCGTCGATCTGCTATAATTCACCTAATAGATTATGTTTGACATCTATTAAGCAGAATAAAATACAAGTTCTGATATTTTGGTAACTTGGACATCTACCTGTGTATTGATTGGTTATTATTTGTTAATCCCTTTCACATATTTGCTTGTTATTTAAATACCTATGTATAACTGGAAAGTTAAACTGAATTAATTGGGAACCACTGTGGTCACTAAGTCTCTTTCTGATTTTGTGAAGTTAATCATTTTAAATATATTTTTAATAATGGTTTAAAGTTAATTATTATATTATTTAAAGGGTTTTAATGTAAAGTTGTTACTAATTTATGATGCTTAAAGTTTATTACCATTTCAAATATGATATTTAAAAGATAATTAAGTAATTATTTTACTAAAGGTGTTTTGAAGTAATTTAATACTTTTTAAATAATTGTTTAAAGTCATTATTCTGTTAATGCAGTTTAAAGATAAATTTAATAAAGGATCTTCTGAATAATAACTTGCTAATTTAAGGGTGTTTTAAATAATGGCTTTATTTATCAAAGGAACTTTATCGACTAAGATTTATTAAAGGAGTTTTGTTTTAAATAAGGAAATTTATGAAATTTGTTTATAAATTGAAAAGAGATTTTTAAATTTTGAATTATAAATGGTTTTGGATATTCATAAAGGGGTTTATAAATAATTTTTTAGATTTATAAAGAGTTTTCATAAATGGATTTGGAATTTTAGTGCAGGATATTTCATAAATGAAAGAGATTTATTTTAAAAGGATTTATAAAAGAAGTTTACAAAGAAATTAAGATTTGATTTTCTTAAACTAACCTTCTAAATTATGGTGGTATGGAACATTCTTTCTACACTTAACACCAAAGGAATAGTGTTTGGAGTTATCCTTATCTTTGTTTCTTTTTAAATAATTTTATTTGACCTTTCAATATGATTTTGAAATAAGAAATCTTTCACAATGTTTTGTGAATATACTTATGCCAGTGAGATAAGTATATGAATATTTTGATAAATATTTTGGAAAGAGATTAAAATAAATGAAAGATTTATTTTAAGGCTTAGGAGTTGTTATGGAAATAATTAAATCTCTGGATTGTTGTTTGATTATGTATTTGATAGTTAAATAACCGACTATCAAATCTTGGCCAGTTTTGACTTAGGAAGTAAATAGAAGCTTTGCGTGTTCATACGGCTTGAGTTCCCTCGAGAGAACTATTTAGGTGAAACGTCTCTAGCTTTAAGGGATATATTAGAGATCCCTTTGGGACTCTGGTGTAGTCTGCTTACTTCCAAACGAATCGAGAATGAGTCAACCAGAAATTATCGGTTGTTGGTTCAAAGAGACCGGGATCCGATATGTTATTTGAAAACCACTTCGGACCAACATATACGTTCGAATGGTAGACATCTTGATGATGTTTAAAAGATGGAGTTCTTTGAAGTGCAATGGCTACTTGCTACTAATCCTGAGGGTGATTCCAAAATGGATGTAGTAGAGGTAGTGCCTTTGGTTTCGTTCAGACCCAAAACGAACTTGTATGGATGAATGTTGGTATTGCATTTCTGCCTTGAGGGTAGTGTTAGCATTCCAAGTGGGAATTGCTAAAGGAAGCTAAATCGTTACCTCACAAGCGTCACACCTCGAAAATGGTTAAAACAGGGTAGATGCGGTAGGGCTCTGTGGGTCGCTCCCAAAAGGATGTGTCATCACCTTCTAGATTATCGTATTATGGATTTGGTTGTGCATGAGAGCTCTCTATAAAGGTTGGGAACAACCGAGGTGATGACATATTTGGTACTATCCAGTCAGGGGTAGGCTGGTCCCATGTTGTTAGGGTTACAAAGGTCACTGTGACCCACGGTACATTTTATCTAGAGGTGTACTATTTTTCGGAAGGTAGTCCTTTACCTTGCCATTTGTTGGAATCCATTCTCCAATAAGCGCCTTCGGTTTTCGATTGTATACCTATTATTGTTGTGATGTACATACATTACAACTATTTGATTATTGGTATTTCATACAAATAAACATTATTATAATATCACTGGATTTTTATAATAAAATGGTTTGGTTATCGTAAGGTAAAAACCCGTCCGTGTTTATGTGTGATGTTGTCTTACAAGATAACTTTTATTTTAAAAAGGATTTTCAAATGTTGAAATCAATATGATTGATTTGATTAAGCTTTCTCATGCTGGTTTAGCAGACTGATCCGGACGTTATTTTCTTATAATGTTGGGTTAGCCCGAGCATATTTTCCAGATTTATCTAGATTCTTTGGAGCTTTCAGGAGAGGATCTGGATCCTCCAAGACGTATTCACGTACCTTATATTCTTCCACTGTTCTGTTTGATGTGTTCTTCTCTATATTTATCAGCAATTGAAAGGACAAGCTATAATAACTGTCCAGGCTGATAATAGGTTAGTGTACTCTGATGTTGTGTATAATAAAGATAATTTCTTTTTGTAAAGATCTTGTGTATATTGTATATTTCTCGTTATGATGTGAGATTATGTTCTATCTTTTTTTTCTTTAACCCCAAATTACCTGTCTTTCGGACGCTCAAATGATCGACACACGAATACCCAAGATGTATAAGTGTCGTCTTCAGGTGTAAGAAAGGCATATCGTTACACATGAAATCTCTAGCTTGATTTTGCCTAACAACTAGAGAGAATGCAAGTAATCTATTATTATATAAATGATAGAGGATAACACTTATATTAGAGATTAGTAATCTTTAATATATATATATATATATATATATATATATATATATTTGAGTGATATCGATTTAGGAAATAATGTATTTCTTATGAAATACTCTCGTGATTCATATATCAAACACATCTGAAATCACGGTATACGTACTGTACATATATATATATATATATATTCCTTAAGTCTAATTCAGGTTTCCTTCCGGTTCCACTTAATTTTATACATATATAGTTATATAAGTATTAATTTATGTATAACTTTTATAATTTAATTTACTTGTATAATATATACATGTATCTTATTAATTAAATCTTATTTAATTAATTCTAATTTAACTCTTATTAATTAAATCTTATTTAGTTAATTAAATTAATTTTTTAATTTAAATTTTAATTAATTTAATTTGAATTTTAGTTAATTTAATTTAAATTTCAAATATTGAATTTTAAATTATTCGTCTTTAACAATTTAAACATGAAGACAAACTATAACATTTATACTAATTATATATATATATATATATCATTGTACATGTATAAAATTTATTTATTAACTTTTAATTAATCTAATTTATTAAACAATATTTTAATTTAAAAAGATATTAATTAAATTTAAAATTTTATAGTCATTTACCTTAAACATTTTGAGATGAATATATATATATATATATCACTATACATGTTTTAATTTTTCTTCAGAAAAATGTTTTAATTTAATTAATTAACCTATAATAAATTACTTAATTATTTATTTATTTAAGCCAATTAACCAAATAGTTAAGATGGAAATTGTGAAATTTAATTTATTACCATTCAAAATCAATTTTGAAAGGTTTAAAACATTTATGACATGTCATATTTAACCTTAACTTTTAAATTTTAAATATTCAAAATATATTTTGAAAAATTATCCCAAGGCCCAAAATCAATTTGAGCCTTTGTATTGGGGATAACCTTTGGGTTTACTTCATCCTTCTGGTCTGGCCAGTAGCCAGGTAGGGAAGAATGCTTGATTACCTAAACTCAATCCTTCGACACTACCTTTTAGGCATCATACTGGGTAAGCTTTAACCATTTAGCCCTAACATTGCTAATCTAGAACGCATAGACTATTTGACACTAATACCGCTGCAGGAACTAAGCCAGCCATAAGCGGGTTAAATAGGTGAATTTTAAAATAATATTTTATTTTGATCTTAGTTAAGTCTATCAAGACTAAGTGGATTTTAGATCTAATTTAAAATATTCAAATAAAATCTTCATTTTATTCAATTATATATAAAAGTATTTTCTTTGTTTACAAGTATATCAAATATACTTGTTTATGTGGAGTGCACGTGTTACAGATTAGAAGTGTACATAGTTAATGGGAATGTATGTAGGTGCTGGGACTTACACCGCAAAAAATCCATTTCTCCGTTACATATGCCTTTGTGTCCATGTGGATTTAAAATATATATAGACACACAAACACACACACACACACACAGATACACACACACCTCTATTAAAATCACATTAGATAATTTTATATGATTAGAAATCCAAAATTAATATTGATAAATTTGATTTCAAATAAAGAAAGGTTTGGCATTAAATGTTGTATTATTACACAAGATCTATTTTATAAATTTGAACTAAAACAACACATGCATATTTCTATTTTTGTGTGTGTGATATATATATATATATATATAAATATAAGAATCACAATTTAACATTTTATATTTGGAATAACATATATTTATGTGGTAATTTATGATATACAAACATAATTACATACATACATATAAGATGGATTTAAAAGTTAACAATTTAAGTTAACTTTTAATTTAGAAATGAAACCGAGGTTTGATTTTTCATAAAACTATAAATTTAGAAAACGAGACAAATGGTTTAAAATTTGAACAAAAGTCCATTCATAAAGTTTAGACCAAAAAACCTTTCATTCTCAAATGAATAATGTTTAAAATATTGTATCCAAAAAACTAACCATATAACTGTAGAAATCAATTTTCAAGGAATAATAAATAATTAGCATGTATAATTCATTTGCAATTGTGTGTGTAAATTTTATAGTATTATAAAATAGATCTAAATCAAAATTTGCTTTCAAATTTTTTTATAACAAAATTAGCAAAAAAAGGAAAGGAAATTGAACGAGTTAGGCACATGTAAATTTGTGATAAAAACAATCAAATCTAAACAGTACATGGAATAACGATAAGTTAACAAAGAAGACAAAAACGCTAAACATATGAAATTGAGATGAACACATATTATAAAGAGACGAAGAACATGTGCGGAGCTAAATTAAAACAACACAATAGTCATAATTCAATTGAGATGGAAGAGGGTTTGATTCACGTATACAAGATGATCAATTAAATGCAAGATTAATCTTACAAAATCCAATCATATGAATGATAAACATACTAATAAATTACTTAGTGAATTAACTTAGATGTTGCCTACAAATCACACCTTGAACGATGAATTAAAAACTCCTAGATTTAGCGAACCAATCTCCGCATCTTGTAGGGATCGAGAGATAAAGATAACATTTTATTTTTTTAATTTAGTTGGATTTTTTATTTTTATATTTTTACCCCATTCACCATTAAATTTTTTCGCCATAGCTCCATTAGGATAAGAAGAGAAAAGGCTGAATAAATGAATGAACGAAATAAAGGAGGCTGTAAAGATCATTTAAGATATTGGACCTTTTTCTTCCTTTAATTTCTCCTTTGCCTCTTTATTTAAAAATTAAAAACTTCTCCTCTCCGCTATTTTGGCTAACTATATCAAGGAATGAATCGACCACAAAAAATTTCCAAACCTGTTTGGTGTTTAATCCATTTAAATCTAATTTAAATATTGTACTGATATCATCGATATGCACATTTATAACTTTCATTTATGCACTTTATTAAATACTGATGGTATTTAAACAAATCAAGTAAAATTTTAATAATTAATATTTCATAAACACTAATTAATTTAAAAACACACTTAGTATTTAATCTATTTAAAACCAGCTTAAATATTCTACCGACATCGTATAATAATACACCTGCTTATAACTTTTAGATATGCACTTTATTAAATACAAACAGTATTTAAACAAAAAAAATAAAATATAATAATTAATATTACATAAATATTAATTAATTTACAATGATTATAAATTAAATAAATTGTGTGGTTTATTCAAAATATTCATCATTTCGGTTGTGCGACTCATGTGTAAATTCAGCCAGCGATTATTATCGAACAATTTGAATATTAACATTCACACATCACTTTTGCTAATGGTGTGATATTTTAGCTGAATTTATCATTTACATGTCTTTTGATAAAATCCAATTTTATTTATTACAAGCGGTACCCGATAGTAACGATTATTTACACTGATTCTCTTGGTCAACACTATATCACATTAGGACTTATGGAATTTGGTTTGGTTAAAAATTCTAATATCATCCCCATTCAAATTGTGTAGTCCATAACCAAAGTTCTTGGTCCAGTAATAAAATTTATTATAAACCGTACTACTCTGGCCAGAGATTTTGACTTCGAGTTGACTACAATTGATCGTAATCCCAATATCATATAACTGAGGAGACGAATCCTCTATTAAATAGTGTTCATTTCCAATGGTTCAACTAAGACTCAACTATAGTCGTATAATGGACGACATACCAAGATTTAACTATAATAAAAGTGGAGTATCCACGTTGACGTTCCGCAGTATTCTAAAGTCGAGTGAACTGTGTTAACATCATCACTTTACGATTCTCTATTTGACCTTAGTTATATTAAGCAGCAGAAAACTCACGAGTGAATCATTCTATAGTTATCCAATAAATATCGTCATGTAACCCCTTATTTCCCCCAAACCGCCATGGGTAATACAATGTCCGACATTTGGAGAACGTTATGCACTCTAATCTTAACGGATGTATCGATATCTTGTCCCGGAACATCTTAACTGGGAATATTTAAAATAATATGTTATTTTTAATGTGATAAATTTCTTATGATTACAACACATTGTAATTATTATTACATAACATATCATTTAAAGATTTTCTATTTAATATAATTTAAATTAATTACTTAATTAATTATATCACAATTTAACCAGTATATAATTGAAAAAAACACCTTTTATTTTCAGACAAGATTGGTTATCGGGTTAGATATATATAAAAAAATTACATAATTTCCCCTAGGGTATACGACTAACTCTATCAAAATGACTGTTTGCTCTTTTCATCCCAATTGTGCCAATATAATTACCATTCTCAAACTTTCTCTTTTCCTTTCAAAAGGCCGAACCATTCAAAAGAGAAACCCTTTATCATAAGACTGCACCGAACTCTTTACTGAAATGAATTAGGTCATCTTTAACATTTTAAGGATATCTAATAAGTTGCATTTAGGTAAACCGACCAAAACTAATATTTCAGTGATTGAATTCCTAGATCTATCTATAGTCCTAGGTCTAGTATTGTTTCTAACACAACATGATCTTTTTTAAATTTAGTTATATTAAACGAATGATTTTGCACAATGGTTTACTTGCTCATTTCGAATGAAACACTTTAATCAATATTTCATACGTTACGAATGCGATTATTGCCATACAACTTTTGTATGTGATCAAATACAGACCAAATATCCATACTCTTGTACTGCTTTAGAGTTCAAAACTCATAGAAGTCAAAAAAATAGACTCGGTCAAATTAACACTTAAGTGACTAACGTACGAGTAATTTGAAGGGTTATATAATTTGGGTCTAGCGTAGAACTTGAAGCAAGAACATGCTAAAAATCTATTGGTAAATATATTTTTCATTTCTTTGTCAATCTTTAATTCATTTTTATTTAGTATATTTTAATCGATAAACAATTTTACCAATTAACTGTACAAATTTATTTGAATTGGATTTTATAATATCACATATGTTCTTATAGTTGTTAGATATGTTTATTATATTTATCTAATGATGCCCACTGAATTTTGAATCTCTCAAAAACCCAAAATTATATATGGAAATTTCATAAATTTCTTTGGTAGGTGTTAGGACTCATTTATCAAGTTACTACAACCTTGAGGGTGCTCAACAAATTGTAGTCTCCATAAATGATAAGTAACATTTTACTAGTTATCAGATCAACAAAAAAAACATTTTACTAGTTATATCTCATATATAATTCCTAGCTTACTTTTAACTATGTTCACAATCATCTTTATGACATAGAACTGCTCAACAAATCATGAAGTACATTAGATACCATAAAATCGTCATTTCGCGATATCTTGAGGGGAGTTGCATAACCCTTGAGGTTGCTCAACAAACATTCTTACTTATCTAAAAGTAATATAAACATCACTTTATATGTTTTATGGCTTGAGGTTGCTCAACATAGATATGTAAGGTACACTATTTATATTAGAAATGATGGAGCGCGTTACTAATTTAAATTCATGATTTAAAATTAATTTTGTAGAGTAGTATCGACTATTTAAGGGAGATGAGTATAACGGCTATGACACATGATATCATATGTCTTTTACATACATCTAGTTTATATTCCCTTAAGCACTATAGGTTTTATATATTTTTAACCTTTCATTTTCCTTTATACATATAATATATACACAAACACACACATTTAATTGTTATAACATTTATAATTTATTTAGTTACGCACACACACATATTCATATGTATTCTTTTAGTGATTAAACAATTTAATTAATTTATAAATATAAGATTTATATCTATTTATTTAAATTTAATGCAATTTTAAATTTGCATTATGCAATTATTTATTTTAAAACAATTTTACATTAATTTTTATAATGTTCAAATACATATTTGAATTTATCTAAGATTCATAAACACTTCCCAATCTTCTATAAGGGGATATCCTAGAAACAGATGATTTCAACGAGTCAGGTATAGGCCAAGAGGTCGGGAGATTTTCGTCTCAAAGTGGCCCTTAATTAGAGTAACATTCTCCTTAGTTTAAGCACATTTTCCTTAGACACCCATCTACTTTGAATTTTCTAAAAGTAGTTCCTATGTGTTGGTTATTTATTCACACAAACACAATACGAGCTCTCATACCGTTGTTGGATCAAACATTGGCAACAAGGTAAAAATGGTGAATTTCAAAAAATTTACCTTTATTAAATTGCACAAGATCTTATTTTGTGTTTTTGTAAATAATATTTTGTTTATACTGCGTAAAATGTAGTATTCAATTAATAAAAAATCGATAATATTTTAATTTATTTAATTTGATTAAAATACTTATTTATTATTAATGTTTAAAATAATGTTTATTATTATTTCAAATTAATTTATTAATTTATTTTATTTATATAATTTAATATTTTATGATGTCAAATTCAATATAATCATCACAACAATATATATATATATATATATATAATATCCTAAGGGTTCCAAGGGAAAACTAACCGTTGTGTTCTATGGTCAATGAGATGTCCACTGAGATGAAAATATATCAAATTAATGTCATAAATTAAATCATATAATACTATATTATATTGGCAAACTAATTTAATATATTTTTTCTCGACCACATATAAATTTTTTATAAATAATATTTATATATAATATTAAATATATATACACGCATAAAATTCTAAATTTTAATATGTATGTATGTATGTATGTATATAATTATAATTATAGTTTATCTTTCAGAAGAATATCTATTAAAATTATATATATATATATATTAATTTTCTTTTGGTTTCAAAACAAACTATTTTAAATTAAAATTTTGAATGTTTGACCTTTCAAAATGTGTGTGTGTGTGTATAATAAACTTACTATAGCAGCTAGCAACCTTTAGAAGGCTTTTTCATTAAATTTAACTTCGGTCAAAAATAGATAAAGGTTGAAAATTTCAAAAACTATTATTTAAAATTATTTTGACTTCGTAGTAAATTTTAAATTTGTCTTTAACTTTACTAAGATCTAAAGATTAAAATAAGTTATTTTAAATATCCATATGAATATTTATCCATATATATGTATAAATATAATTATTATTGTTTTGCAAACTGTGACAATGAAGGAAAAAAATTTAAGAAAATTTTTAAATCCAAAAGTATATTTTATGATTTTTTAAAATAATTATATATAATACATATTAATTTATTCTTAGTTGAAAATTTGTCGCTAGTTTTAAAGTATACCGAAAACAAATGTAATGAATATATATTAAAATATATATAAATTAATAAACAAGTATTACATAATTATATATATATATATATGGGATGAAAAATTATTTGAAATATCATGATCGAACATTTTTTAGGTGAACAAAGTAATGTTATATGATCATACACACACACGTTTATGTGTGTGTATTTTGAAATGGCATGTGTGCGCGCGCGCACACATCGATGTATATAATTGTTCATAATACATACCATTCGACGATGTAGTCCAACCGCAAGCCTAACACGTTGTTTGCTTATTACTTCTTCTTGGAGCTTCATGGTCTCCTTCTTTACTTAATTTGCAAACCTAAAACGAAAGCGTCGTCAGGATAGGCGACTAGAAAATATAGAATAGAACAAAGTGTACCAAAAAATGTGTGGAGGCCAAACTATCTATGCTAAAGATTTGCACCCTTTTCTTCATATTCTCCCCTTGTCTTTAAAGACTTGGTTTAGTCACTATTATGACTGTCCTAATTATGGTCGACATGCTATTGACTCTTATTTGAACCAACGTTTAATTATTTAATTGCTAGCTCCTTAGTCAATCGAACCGTTGTATAACTTTTATACGTTATTCACTTTGATTTTAAGCTTTAAACAAATAATTAAAACAACCATAAAATATTAATGTATATTAATTTATTATTAATTTACAACATTTATAAATTAATTTTACCAGTGGTTGAACTTGGAATAGCTAACAATGCGGTTATGTTGACTCTCTAGTATGAACACTTTCTCAATCAATATTCAAAAATTTCAAATACTAAAGTCTGTATGGATTTTGTTGACAAGTTCAACGCTTATAGATTATTTAGGCAAAATCCAATTTCTAATCTAAAATAAGCTCGACCAATAATAACAGTTTATATATGTATTCTTTTCGTCATCATTGTATCACTTAAATATCTAGAATTTGATCTAAAGTAAAAAAAAGCCTTTATGAATATCCGTATTTAATGCGTAGGTTGTTTTAAAGTTCTTAGTTCAATTTGATAACATTGTGGATTATCCGATTTACCCTAGCCAGATATTATGATTTAATATTGATTTACAACTATTGCGATTCTTCTACAACGAAGAAGACGAATTCTCTCTTGTGTAGTATTTCACTTCAAGTAGTTCAATGTATACCCAATTATGTTTGTAACTAGGTCATCATGCTAAGTATTTAACCATAATTAAAGTATAGTCTAGCTACTTAAGATCAATGATACTCTTAAATTTGAAGGCTATTATACATTGTTACTCTAAGATGTTCTACTTTGACTTGAGCATATTAACCTATTGAAGACTCTTGTTGTGCCGTTTATGATTGTTCCAAACAACCACAAATAAGTAATCCGTTAATGCCTCCAATGATCATAAGTTAATCACTGTACATCGTACGAAGAGTATTACATACACTAGTATCAACAGATATCGATATCTTTTGATCTATACATCTTGATTTAAAATATTTAAGAAGTGTTTATTTATATATCTGTATATATTTATCGATTTAATAACCATGATTACGGGCATTTTCGTAAATGCAATCGATAAAATACTTCTTTCAAGAAAATTCTACCTACATATGTTTAATGTATTTAATTCATTATTTATAGCTTTATAACAACATATATAAATGAAAATAAACCAAATGCATACATTATTTCGAACAAGATTCTATTTTAAGAAATAAGTTACATAATAAATTAAATGATTGTCCCTATGACATATTCTTAAATCTATCGATCTCAACATGATATCGGAGTCGAAGATTAGGCCATGCAACCAATAAACGTTGCTATCTAAATACTCGAATGGATACGAGTCAAGAGGAAGACTGTAAGGATTGTCTTGCATGTTGGCAATTGGAACAACAATTTGAAAATTAAATTGTCCAACATCATTGATTAAATTGGAGATGTTTTAAAGTCCTTTTGTTTGTCAGTTCTTCTTCTTTGTTTTACTAATGCAAGGGTTTTCAATATACTATTACTGATACATCTTTTATTAATTCTAATACTTAGTTTTTTTTTTCTCTTTTTTTTTTCGTTCATTTTCCACTCACATATCTTATGTTTCTGTGATTATTCGACGATATCAACACTAATTAAACTACATAAATAAAAGTTTGTTTATACTTCCTTTAAATATTTATTCAGAATATTTCTCCATTTGCCTTGAGTCATGAAAAGATAATCTCAATTGTTTTCCTTCGTAGTCCTTTTTGTAAGTTCATATAAATTGGGGAATTCAAATGGTTGTGTAAATCGAATTATGGTAAGCAGTTTAATTTTTGTTTAAACATAAAAAACTTAAAAGTCTACGTCACAATTATTTCTAAATATGTGAAGAAATTTCGTTGGTGGAGTGAGTTTTGAAGAAAAATGAGTGCTCATTGTGATGTCGATGTATGTTTGTTTGGAAATTAACGTTCAACCGACCTAAAACAAAGTCTTAATCAGCCGTGTTAATTCGAATCCAACTTTGCTAAGAAAGCTTATGATTTTGTAAAGCTCCAACTATTGGTTGAGAAGGTATTGCATGTTTTTCAAGCTTGTCTCTTCTGACCATAGTTTTCAACCACATAGTGAGTCGAACCATAACGACTTAAGGTTTTGATGGTTCAACCGATCAAACCGTCGGAACTGTGGATTTTTCTCTCGAAAATTTATAAATTTAACTATAAGTTATATGCAAAAATATTGAAATAAAAAAGCTACTAAACAAGCTAAGCTATAGATGACTTTAACGTCTGCAACCGAAGTTTGTGTACTGTTGTATTGCATAACACCAACACAATTACAGTTGTGTTTAAAGTAGCAGTGCATAACGATAGAAGTTTAGTGATGACAAACTTGACGAATCTTGCAGTGTTTTTGAAGGAGCTTGTAGCGGTGTAAAACGAAATGGTGAAGTTTGCTGTTTGGGACGACAATTTTGCAATATAGATTTGTTTATTTTCTTCGAAGCAATACAAAGTATGAAAATGAAAAGGAGTTACCCTGTGAAAAGGTAATGGAAAAATAAACGAAACGTGGTTCAACCAGATAAAATTAGCAGTTGGACAGTTGATTCGAATGTTCGATTTGAATTCGTGCACGATTGAGGTCTGATTAAATTTTGAATCGAAATGGTCCAGGTATAGGGTTATTCGATGTCGGACGGTATTCGTCGGATAGGCTTTACCAAGACGCAGCTACTGACCACCTTCATTTCTAGCTTTTATAGAGCAGTTTCTAATTTTGATGCCTGTGCCCGAACGTGTAAATCAAATCTTATTTTCTTAAAACAGAAAGCATGGCATAGTTTTTTCTTATAGAAACATAAATTAACTTTTACTTTTCAAATGATACGACTTTTGTTATTCTGATTATATATAATTATCATTTAAGTATTTTGTTATCAAATAACTTCACATTTTACCATTATCAATTATAATAAAAAAACGAAAGAAAAAAAAAATACCGAAAGAAAAGCTCAATTTAACTTGTGTTCTCCTATATAAATATATATATAGTTTATATATATTTAACTTGTGCGGCGCATGGAAATGAAGTTTGGGTTCTGATAAAAAAGACTCAGGTTCGATTCCTACCATGCGCTTCCTTATCCTATATAAATGTACCCAGGGGTTATGGGGGCTTGGATCAGCGGACGGCTTTACTATACCCTCCTCGGAAGTTACCGGCCCCGGCAAAAAAACTTGTGTTCTTTGTACCAGAAGCACAAGTTAGTCCGCACTTCCTTACAGAAATTTCGACCCCCCACCTAACAATCTTTTTACATTGCTTTCAACGGATACTACCAATGTATGTTCCGAACGAAATTTTACCAGAACAACATTAAAAACAACAGGAAGTTGTACTGTTTCTGCAATAAATATATATATAGTTTAATGTTTAATATATAGAGTGGTTCAAACAACTATGAAATCAATTAAAATATGCAAGCAAGCTGTTTTATAGTGTGTTGGTTTAACTTTAAGGAACTTTCTTTTGATGTCATGTGAATATAACCCTAATATTTCCACAATACGTTTATACGTCATAAGCAATACACGTGTGTGGTTATGTCAAATAATAACATAACTACGTTAGTAAGCGTGTTATGTCATAAAACAATACAAAACTATATAAAGTTATTGTTTCAATCAACGTTTTGGCCGTTTTCTTAGCTATATCACTCACCTTAATATAATAATAATAAACATATTTTATTCATGTTACAAGAAACTTCTAACTAGGGGTGTTACGGTTGCGGCAACCGTCGTTATTACCACCAACCGTAACCGTAACTGTTGTTGACGGTTATAAATTTTTATAACCGTTACCGCAACCGTCTATGATGGTTAACCGTCGTATTTTCAATATTGAAGCATGTCGTACATATATTTTCAATTATATGCATTATTGATGATAAATTGATATAGCTTTAACTATTTTTTGCAAATTTATTTATTTTTTATAAAACAATCAATATGCATGCACATCTTATTAGTTCATTAAGACACATATTATTAATGTACAAGCTATTCCTTTAACTTAAATTACTAATTTTTATACTTTAATGTTAAATATTACATAAAACAATCATGTATGGTTGGTATGGTTAACCGTGGTTTTCAAATTCTTCAACCGTTACCGTAACCGTTACCGTTATAGATGGTAACCGTATGAACGGTTGGTACGGTTGAGCGATTCAACCGTAACAGCCCTACTTCTAACCATTTAATACAATAAAGCCCATTATACAAAATGGTTTAGTTTTACAATTACAAAGCCCATTATACAGGAGCATTTTAAAGCCCATAAATATAATCCACCATGTGAAAATTACACAAAACCTGCACCTAAATGTACAGAATTAAAATTAATATGAAGTAACGGTAAGATTTCAACCAAAAAGCTACATTGAACATTTCATTTATCATGAAATTATTAACACTAGTAACGTCACATATAACACTATAACAAAACAATATATATATATACAAACAAATTAACTCTGTAACTTTAACTTACTATATATATATAAAAAATACATTATATTTCAACCCATTATTTCTTCAGTGTTGGTATCATCCGAAGGCCAAATAACAGTCTCCATGAGTCGCTCACGCATCAGCTCCAAATTCTCGTTAGATATTGTTTCGTACATTTTTGCATGATCCAGTTTCTAATAACCAAAAGCAAGAATTTACTTCAAATTTCAGTTGCAAGTTATGCTACCAAATTGTAAATATTATGAGTTTTACCTTGATCCATTTACCATACAAATGAAGACGTGTAATCATGACCCTTTCAGCAAGGTCTTGCTTTTCCTAAGTACATAAAATGATCATATTATGATTGTCTAAATTAGTATTTTGTATTGTGTGTGTGTAGTTTGCAAAGTGGAAACTGAAACTGTGTCCAATAACATGGAGATTTCTTTATGTTATTGCATAGAGTACAAACTGATCTAAATGCCTGTATGGTAAAAATAAAAATACATAATAAATAAATAACCCAGGCCATTTTAGTAGCTTTTTCCCAATAACATGAAGAAATCTATTTCAAAGGTAAAGAAACATTTTACTGAATCGTAAAATTGTGTTTACCTTTCCAAGTTCGCGAAGAAAACGTTTGCCATCAGTTGGACTGTTTGTTGCAACAAAACTGAAAGTATAGGAAAATTAAGATACTGTTAAAACAGGTTAGTATACGATTAACCTTCGGTCATTAGAAGCAAATTTAGACTTACTTATAAAGCCACTTGTAGTTTGGAGGGTTCATTTCATAAAGCTGATGGAGAACAGTCCTTGTAGCTTTATATGTGAAGAAATTGATAAGTTGCTGCAGACAGAGAAATTTAATTAGTTGCAGTTAAATTTGTATGAACGGTACAAATTACATGGTTCTAAAAATAATTCAATGCTCAGCTGTTTTGATGACAAAAATATTATATATAAAAAATTTAAAAAAAAAACGAAAAGAAAATGAAATACCCGCTTAACATCATCGAATCCCTCTTCATAAGTACCGCCAATATCATTGAAAACCCCGATACGCCCTCTGCTCTTTTTCCTCCTCATTTGCTTACTCTTCACCACCATTAACCGAACTCGACCGGTCCAGTTTCTATCAACGAAAGAACTAGCTAGCTTTACTGATTTTCTAGAAGAGTTTAATCTGAAATTCTGGTTTTTACTGACATTTGAAAGAGGGATAGCATCAACACATAAACATGCAGTCGAATGATCGATAACTCCAACCATCTTTCAGAAAAGAGAATCGTAAATCGAATCAACTTGGTAAAAGAACAAACTTAAGAATGAATGAATGAATCTCTTGTGATTCCCTTTGTTTTAGTTGTGTATATGAAGATATGTTGAATATTTGCCAAACAAATATAAGTGGTGAAGGATTAGGCAGGTAAACAAATAGGAATTTTCTTTGAAAATATGAATCTCAATATTTGGTTGGCTGAGAAAGGAGCTTGAAGATTCTAATAGTGTAGCTGGCAAAAGTCATGTTCTTCTTTATTTTGTGTGAACTTGCAATAACTAAACTTGTGGATATCGTGAGATTCATGGCATGTGTTGCATTTGTAAGTGTCAAAGAAGGATTTTTCATGTTTTTAGCTTTTGGTTGGTTAAGACAATAAAGAATTTAATGTTGGGTGAATGTTTAAGGAAATTGCTAGAGAGCCCGAAATAGACTTTTAGTGGAATTCAAAGAGTGCATTGATTTTATTCATTGGATCAATCCGCAGCCATTAGATTGTTTTGCACCTCATTTTCTGACCTAAGTTTCAGGCCAAACAGCTTTTCTGAATGTTTAATTTAATAATTTAAGGGGAAAAAGGGATGTATCATGTATGGAAGAACTAAAACGTAATGTGGTAATAATACGTAAGCCAATATCTTTTTATCAAACAAGAGTAATCATATGATCCCAACAAAGCAACACAATCATTAGTTGACGGCAATAAAACATTTAATACGATTTTGAAAGGAAAATGGTTAGAAGTAGAAGTTCTGCAGCATCAAATATGAGCAATATTCAATCCGAAATCCTAGTCCTAAATTCCTAATAACAAAGCATATTATATCATGCATGTAGAATTAATTACTGCCAATTAGGCCTGTTTAACAGTTTGGTTTTAGTCCAGTAGCTTAAAACCGGAACCTAAACTCGGTCACAATAATCAAAACTCAAGCTCGATCCGAATTCGTTGGATAGTTCAAATCCAGTATACAAACTAATCCCGTTGGGCTATTTAAGCCCACTGAGTAATACACATATACCTAGTCCATAACATTTATGCTAAAACCATACTTTAAGCTCGGAATGTTTTTAAAAGTTATATACAAACAGTGTTATCATACAAACGAGGTAGGAAAGAAATCAATTTCACAATAAAAGTATGTAAAAACATCTATATGAAAATAAAAGGATTAATAAAGAAATAACATACACTCATGTTTGGTACTATAGAAAACAAATGATCGGATCAACCCAAAACGTTGTGATGAAACCGTAACCGACTCTAACAGTTTTATGTATTAACGGCGTGAGTTCGGATTAAAACTCATACCATTGACATATTGCAAGTCCACTACCATATATACATCTTCTATTACCACCTTGAATATTTCCTTCCACACCCCGCTAAAGATAAAAATTATTTGTAGACAAAAAAACCCAACTCACAGATTGAATCAAAACTCAAAGTCTTAAACAAAAATTGTTCTCAGAAAAAAAAGTATGCAATATCCACATGTACTTAGGGCATTAAAAGTTTCTTCTAAACATTACTCATGTTTCATGTTTATAGTAGGTTTTTTTTGTGAATATTAAGCTCAGGTCCTTAAAATCAAACTTAATACACGAAAACTCCTCCCCAAAAAAAGATTGTAAATTAGGTCTCTAGAATTAAGTTACTGAATAATTGCATACGTTTATGCAATTATTCAGTGAATAATTGCAGACATTTATACAATTATATCCAAAAATTGCATAAATGTCTGCAATTATCTAGTGAATAATTGCAGAAATTTCCATAATTTTTTTGGTAAATAATTGTGGAAATTTCCGCAATTTTTCAGTGAATAATTACGGAAATGTCTGCAACTTTTCGATGTAATTGCATAAATGTCTACAGTTATTCACTAAATAATTGCATAAATGTATGTCATTATTCAGCAACTTATTCTAAAGACCTAATTTACATACTGTTTTTGGAAATGATGTTTGGTGTATTTTGAAATTTAATAGGGACTTTAGCCAAACTGACCTTTTTTTTATTCGATCCATGTTTAAATCGCTAGCATTTTCATGTCATCCACATATTATTTAAAAATTCAATTTGCTATGTTAGCATGCAAATCAAATATCCTTTAGTATGGCAGCCGAGTGCTATAAAAGTAACAGCGATTAGTGTTGTAAAACTAAATCTTAAATGTGTTGAACCTGGTTAATGGAGAAAATCAGAGGCATAAAGTAGAAGGAAGTGAAAGGGGAAGAAAGTGAAACGGGGGAGAAAGTGAAATCAGAAATAGGTGAAATAAATTAAAGGTGAAGCATGTAATTGGTAAAAATAGGGTGTTTACATTAATTTAGGCGTTGCACACGGTGTGCTTTATAAAAATAATTTTGTAAATATTTTCAAAGAACCGATACTCAACGTATGGTAAATCTATTAAGATAGCCGAATTATGTACTGTGTAACTTTTGTTATGTGATTTATGTATTTTTATTTGTATAAAAATTTGAATCGCCATTTCTGTAGATAATAATAATCAAATGTTGACTTATAATTTCTTAGCATTATTTAATATTCATTAAGGAAACAAATGAAAGTTAGCATTGCTAATTAATTTTCAGTTAATATTTTTATAAATTTCAATAGATAAATATTTATATGCATAGATTTGGAGTTCAACATTTATTATCATTGGTACACTTGTTTAAATGATAAATAGATTGAATTTCAAATATTACTCGAAAGAACGACAAAATAACCTAAAATTGAAAGACTAACAGTAACAAATCAGTGTATTTTTTATGTGATTAAAGCTCTTTCTGTTAATATCAGCATCAGAAATTATTATATTATCAAAGTGATAAACAAAATATTCATATAATGACTAAATGAAATGTTGATTAAAAAAACGTTACAAATCCTACCGTTGTTTTAATTATGTAAAAATAATACTTTGATTTTTAAACCATTGTTTCATAACTCAATAATTTTAATAAATAATAAAACTTTTCAAAAAATAATTAACACCCACTTCAGAAATACAGTAAAATACAAAAGAAAAATATTTCTAATCAAAATATACCTATTTAATTAACGTAAATTATGAATATACATAATTAAAATTTAACAATTTACAAAACGTATTAATGAAAATATTCATTATCTCTCAAAACTATGAACTATAATATTCATCGCTGATCGTTAGTTTAATGTCATTCTTAACAAAATTAAATTTTATCAATTATAAAGAATTCATTTATTATGCCAATTTTAAAAAGAAAAAACATTATATATGTTTGAAATAATATAACTATTTTAGAAAGAAAAAATTGTATATATGTTTATTTGTAATGAAATATCAAATTTAGAGAAAAACAAATTATGTATATTTCTCTTTGTAATAAAGTATAATTTTAGAAAGAGATAAGCTATGTGAACTTGAAAGTAGATTGATAAAAGGTAACTAAAGATAATTTTTTATATAATTAATTATGCAAAATTTAAGTTATATTGCCTTGAATGACATATTAGTTTTATAATTTTTGTCAATATAAATGTGGTATATAATACTTTAGATTTTCATTTTTTTAAGAGTTATTAGACCAAATAATAATACAGGAAATTATTGTTGTGCGGAAATTGCACAAATGCGGAAAAACAATAAACAAGATCTAGATTTGCCAATTTGAACATCACTTAATCTAGCAGCAATTATTCTATACTCCAAATAAATAGTAAATAACTATAAAAAAAAGACACGCAATATTTATACTGGTTCCACCATCATCTAGATAGTGTACGTCCAGTTCAAAGGAGAGAGATTTTATTCCACATGAGAGAATTACAAGAGATTACAAGATAAGAGTTTACATACCAAAGCCCCAATTAGAGATTAAAAAAAAGACACTCTATTTGGAGATCACTGGCTGAATACCAGGATGGGTTTACAATGAAGTCTACCCTCAATATATAGCCAATATAAATTCATGTGAGTCATCAATCAAATTACCAAAATATAGTAAGAAGATAATGGAGGCAAATTACAACGGTAACAAATCACGCAAACATAGCAAGTATTTCACTCGTTCCAAAGATGGAAGAAAATAATCCCAAAGCAATGCGATTACGAAGAAAGAAATAATATGCATATCTTTTGCATATATATTATTCCATAACGTGCACATGCATAAATTTCCTTGCCATCTCATTCAAATGCAATCCAATTATTAATGCATTTCCATAATGAATAAACGTGATTACTTTCCATTTTGCATATTTGTTTCCTTTTATTTGTGATTTTGTATCACCAAAATTTAACACTTCACCTTGATGCAAAATCACATATTTCCAACACTCCACCTCGAGTCAAATTCTCTATTCAACATAAAACTCTTAACATCAAACTCCACCTTCAACCAAAATCTCTTAACGAGATGGATACCAAAAATGAATACTTACCCAATGGGTTCCGGCAAGGCCACCCCCCATCACACCTTGCTAACGAGTTCAGAGTATGTCCCCGCCCGTCAACAAAATGTTGCAAATATCCAAAATCAAAAGAAGGTAGATATCAAAATAATCTCAAAGCCACCAAGGCCAAAAAATTCTCTCAATCACCAATCAAATACAGAGCTAGAAAACAAAAAGCCAACAGACATAACAAGGCTGATCCAAATCTCTGTATACAAGACAAATCTCTCTCCTTCCACATACCTTATCTGCCAAACAACAAATTTCCCATGGAAATCAACATAAGACTCTCACATCAACTTTGAGCCATAAAGCAGATACAAGTTCCCAAATCCAGATGTCTCTTCAACACAGTAAACTCCTTATCATCAAATTTTCAAGACTGGAACACTCTTCTCTCTCAACATAATCTCCTCCACTCCATATTGCACAAAATCTCCTTTTTCCATCCAAATGAGTAATAGCATAATCACCACCAGATCTACCGCTCTTTCTAAAAGCCATTGATGCACAAATCTGAACAAATCGCCTGGCTCCGATACCAATCTGTTGTGCAAAAATTGCACAAATGCGGTCTAATCAATTAATTTGCACTAACTCCAAAACTGCAGCGGAATACTAAAGTGCAGAAATAATCAAAACAAGGATCTAGCTTGTCGATTAATTATCAACCGCCAATTCAATGAAAAATAATCATCAAAGAAAGAGAAACAAAAGAGTAGAGAACACAGAGATTTAACGTGGTTCGGCTAGATTGCCTACGTCCACGGACCCAACAACTATTCTTTATTTCACTGAAGAAAGAGAGTACAAAAGAGAGAGATTACAAAATTATAGGCAGTAGTGGAGAGACTAACCTATGATTACAAATTGAATAATCAATTTATCCAAAGACTTGTTTACGCTCAAAACCACTAATTGATTGACTGCAGAAATTAGGGTTTACTGAAGAAGAGGATAATGGTGGATGCTCTCTCACACTCACACACATATGAAGATGAACTTCCTTCATTTAAATAGGCATGAAAATGAAGGATGCTTGCAGATGAAGAAAATTAATTTCCAGATTATGTTTGAAACCTTCCCGAATATCCATGATTTGATTTCTATGTAAATGGATAATAATAATCAAATGCGACTTCAGTCCCACTGCCATCTCCAATGAACCGATCAAATTAGGTTACTTTGGCGATTACGCTACCTTCACTGTGTGATTAACGCTTATGGGTTGGTCGACGGTCGACTAAGGTTAGTTCACATATCCGCGATTCTGCATATCCGCTTAATTTGATTCAGTATATTCTGAATTTGGACTTCATTCGTTGGGCAACTTCACTTAATTTTGTGGCGTTTTTAATCCTGATGACTATACTACATTACATATTAGTTCGCATCTTGTTAATTTTATGCAGCCTCTACTAGATCTATTTGTTCTTTGATTAATTTTATGTAGCCTCTTATTGATTTCTATGGACTTGATGATTTTTGCATGTACATTTGTTGGGAATCTTAAACTCGAAAAAAATTATACGAGGAAATTGAAAAATTGCTCATAATTCTTCTATAACAGGAACGACTTTTCTAGATGCAAAGTCAGCTATGGATAATGGATGCATGAAGGTATGGGGTAACATTTATTTTCAAATTTACAAGAAAGAAATGGAGAATTAATTTAAAGGACAAAAATTTATATATTTTTAGCCTCAAGAACACGACATCAATATTTTAACCACAAGGACAAACATTCTCCTAAAAATTATTCATAAGGACAAATATTCTTTCAAAATTATTCATAAGGACAAATATTTTTCCAAAACTGCTACCGAACTAAAAACTGATACCTAAAAACTACTATCGATAACTACAAACTAATACATAAAAACTTAAAAACTGATAGCTAAAGAATGTTGTCCTTCAGGCTAAAATACTGAAGGTCTGTCCTTGAGGCTAAAATGCTGAGAAATTTTGTCCTTGACAATAATTTCCTGAAATAAATATTGTTCTTTTAGGTCTTCCAGAGAGTAAAAGTTCATTTGGAATTCTCATACATAGGTCCACAAAATGAACTTAAACATATCCAAGACGATGTTACGTTAAATTTATAACTATGTTCACTTTAGATATCAACATTTCAAGCTTTCAATTGCCATCTATGAATTTGTTGTTACTTTTAGAATTCATTTAACTAAATTGTATATCATTGATTTTGTTCATGGAGATTCCCAACCAAAAGTAATGATTCCAACAGATCATTAGTATCATGTGCGTTTGGTTATAAATTCCATTTTGTTATATTCAACTAATTACGCAGTCCTAAGTATGTTTACTATATATGTGCCTTATTATGCCTTTTTTCTTTACCACTTATAAAGTTGTAATATATTATGCATTATTTTGTCTTTTACAAGAATATGGTTTAATTTTAGTTTAGGGTCGGTATTATTCGAGTTGTTAAGTTGCTTACATACTCAACTTATTTTTGCATGTGATTTTGAGTTAATGTCATGATTTTTAAATTAAAAACAAATCATTTTATTTCTCTACCCAGTAATTGTTAAGGTTTAATTACATCAGTTCTTTGGCTACATGCTTTTTAAAGAGAAATCGATCAAACCAAATCATATATATGATTAGTTTTTTATTTCCTTCTATTTCTTTAGTTTCTCTAATTTTGATGTGTTTGATTTAATTAAAATTTATCAACAGATAACGAAACCAGAGAGTTCGGTCTATTTTATTTCAGTTTTATCGTTAATTCGTTCTCTAAAAGTCTATCTTTTTTACTACAAGTTTTGTATGCTAGCTTAATTATATATTTTAAACATAAATGGATTGTACGAAATCAAAGTGTTTTATTTATTTTAATTCAATTCTATTAATTTTTTCCACTCTCTAGCTGATTTTGATATCCACCTTTGTTTTTAAAAATTAAATTGAAAATTGGAACCAATTATGCCTATAAAATTAAATTGGAAAGTTTATCTTTGCTATTTATTTTTATATCCATCCGTATATGATATAAACACATATGGATTATGTGATATCCAGTTCCTTAGAATTTGCTTCTAATTTATGCAATGGAAGATTATATTAAGAATGCATTAATTTCTTACACCTATCTTGCTTGAATCTGAACTTAGATTTCACTTTATTACAACTTTTGGCCATGCCTCATCAACATCTTTTGTATAGAAATCGGTTTTTCATTATGTTCAAATAATATTTTAATAAAGTGGCAAATATTCCTTTTGCTTCATGCCATTAATTTACTGATTCAAATCAATTTTTATTTTAATATTTGTATACTAGCTTATGATTGTTCTTTTGATAGAATTGAAGGTTATGAAACCATTGTACTTTATTTATGTTGCTCCAATTCTAATCATTTTGGTACATTTTTTACGTTTTCAAACTTGTTAATCACTTATTTATGTATCAAATCAAAGTTTCATTTTTCTTCTTAGGTTTTTTTTTCTGAATTTATTTTAGTGATTCGGTTTTATATGATTATTAATGAATTCTCAAAGCCATTTGTTCATGTTGTTCTGAAAAATAAATTAAGTATTGACTCAGTTCAGCCACATCAGTTAAAATGATCATGTTAACTGATTTAACGCATATAGGAAACAATACGTTTTATATATGTGTGTGTGTTTGTGCATGTGAACACAAAAGGATAGAGACATAATTTGAAGTCATGAGAAAAAGTGATGATTTTAAATCCTATTTTGTAATATTGGCAAGTTCAGAAGGCATAGATTTGGTGCTAATGAATCCTTATGGGCTAACTTCCTTCATGCTAAGTACCATAGGCTGGCTGGTTCTAACTTTTCGGGCTCTCCGTCTTACGCAAGTGAGACTTGGAAGCACATGCAGTCTGTGAAGACCTTCTCTGATTCTCATGGAGGTCTAGCGGGCTGGGATGGCGCCTCGTTTTCCATACTGAAAGCTTGGTCCTCGGTTAGAATTTCTTGTCCTATTCGTCCTTTGTTTTCCTTCATATGGGATTCTCGCTCTCCTCCTAAGGTTTCTCTTCTGATGTGGCGTATCCTTCATGATGGACTGTCATTGGATGAGAATCTCAAAAGGGTAGGCATTCCATTAGTCTCTCGTTGCAAATGCTGCGGCAACGGGGATTCTGAATCCTTGAACCATTTATTCTTCGAGAGTTCTATTGCCAAAGCTTGCTGGAATTTCTTTGGTAACCTTTTGAGTGTCCGAGGGATTGCCAGATCTGCTAATGATCTTTCTGTTACCTGGTGGGCGCGGAATTCTAGGAAATCCCTTCGTTCGATTATTCATCGTTTGATTCCGTCTTATCTGCTGGCACATTTGGTGTGCACGGAATAAGGCAATCTTCGAAGACTCTCCTATGGTCCCCTACTCCATTATTCATCAAGTTAGGAATGATGTATTCCTAGCCTTCCGTGGTAGACCGTTTAGGGGTAACCTGGGCTCCCATGCTCATCGTCTAGTCCGTCTTCTTTCCATTTCTTGTGTGCCGGGTACCGCCAGAATTGGCGTTGGCTAGGTCCTCCAGGCGGATTGCTGGCGTTCATCCAGCAATCTTGATCCCCCCTCCCCCCTTATTTTTTGGTTTTGATGTTTTTGCTAGTGGTTCAGGTTTAGGTGTCTTTGTGATGTTTCGACATCCCTGTTGGTTAGGTTGTGACCTCGCTGCTGTCTTTGGCTGTGGTTACTACTCTGGTGTTCGCCTCTGGATTTCCATCCTCTGTCGGGATGAGCTTGTCACGCATTTCGCCACATTCTCTGGGTGGTGGCTTTATCGGGTCTCTTCGGGTGGTTTTTTCCTATTGTCCTGGGCTGTCTGCTTGACGGTGTTTCGTTTTTGGTTGGTTTCGGTCTTTCTTTGTCTGGTGGTGGTTGGTTTCTATCAGGTGGTCTGGCCTACACCTTCTTGGGTGTAGCGGGATAGCTGGTTCAGTGGGATGTTGCTCCTTTTTATTCAGGAAGGACTTTTTGTTTTCTTCTGGCAGTGGATTTTGGTGCATTCTCTTCCTTCTTGTTCTCTAGATAGGCTTGTTTCTGTTTTGGTATTTTCGAAGGCATTTTTTCGAATGTCTTTTATCTTTCTGTAAGCTCCCGGAGAAAGGCTTTTTTTCTCCATCCTGTTATATATATAATCTTTTCAAAAAAAAAAAGTTCAGAAGGCATAAACATTATTTAATCTAGATAATTTCATTGAAATCAGATGATTTTTTATAAAGCAATAACCATACAATTAACAATGACTATTTTTAATATGTAAAGACACAATCAAACACCAGTTAAACTTTCCAGGTTTATGTAGTATATATGAATTATCACACTTTTTCATATAAGTTATTTGGTACTACAGGTTTGTCTTTGAAATTTATTACCATTCACCACTTCATTCACTACTCTTCATTGAATAATCCCGTAACTCTGCTGCAACTTTTTATTCAGCAATGAGTATCTGCATTTATCAGAAGAATTCAGATATTTGTTATTTCCATGTTTTTGATCCTTATCTTCTACTTTCGATTTACTTATGAATTTTTTACTGATTGTTCTGCTTTTAATCATAGATGATTCTATTTTTTACTATGAAACTTTTGTAAGATAATTTTGTTTTTGATTATTTAGCATTTGTGTAACGACCCGAGAGTTTTCAACGATTTTATAACGTAAATTACTAAAATTTCTTGAAATATAAATAATAAAATTTTGAAATAAAAATTCGATATTCGAAATGCGTCTATTTAATTATAGTAATTGGTAAATTTTTATTGAAAAATATGCAAGTTGATTTATTTGGTGAAATTTCAAATATAAGATCTAACAGTTTATTTGTCGAAAATTTAATATTTTCGAAACTTGAATATTTTTATATAATAAAAATGTAAATCATTTTCTGAGAAAGTCGTCGTGATTCGTTTCGTCAAATTTGGACTTTTATAGCTCCATTTATCCTAATTTCTGCATTTTAGCAGCATTTTTCAGTAGCGAAAAATTAAGTTTTTATAACTTGATCGTATCGCTGATATCCATGTACCATTCTGTTCGTCTCGTCGTGCTGATCTCCGCAGTATATTTATTTCTGTATTTCGACATCCGATACACGGCGGGAACGACAAAATAGTTTATAGTATCGGT
The DNA here is from genome assembly GCA_030737815.1 of Allium fistulosum. NCBI lineage: Eukaryota > Viridiplantae > Streptophyta > Magnoliopsida > Asparagales > Amaryllidaceae > Allium > Allium fistulosum. The sequence goes on from CM060903.1 coordinate 78,680,162, forward strand.
ACCGAAATTGTAACTTTTTGTGTCCTTTGCCTTTTAAAACCTAGGACGTGTTGTCCAAACAATAATAAATTGCTTTAAATTTCTCAGTCGAATAAAGGTGTGACTGTTGTCATTTCTTTCACTTTATATTTATTCATTTTGCCTGCCACTTTATTTCTACAGTTCACGAAAATTGGTAAGTTTTATTCTGTTTCTTCTCCTTCCTGTGACTTTGCCTTCCTTCTCTATCTATTTTTTATTTTTTTATTTTTTTTGCCGAGTGTTTCTTCCCCCTAACCCAAACATCACCAGTTTTCCTTCCACGTCTTCCACTCCATCCCCCACCACCTCGCAATTGCCACAGCCCCAACCCGAGCACCATTGCAGGCCAATCCCTAAAACCTTCGGCCTTTGTCACTTCGCATTGCCATCACCGCCAAGCACACCACAGCCTCCATCAGATCCGCCTCTGACTCACCGCACTCCAGCCCATCCCACCTGACAACCCAAATTCACGCATCACCGCACAAGCATGGCCGAACAGCCAAACACCCATCTTCGACCAACCAGACTTTCCCCGACCACTGCAGTCCCCGAACCCGACCCAACACCTGCTCCGTGCCTCCCCTAGCTGTACACCCTACTCGGCCTGTCTCTAACCCACTAAGCCTTCTTTTCATTTGCATATATATATATATATATATAAGTGTTGCCAGAAGCCCCCTTTTACCTTAAAAGATCCATAAAATCCATAAAATCGAATACTAATATATCTAGTAATATAAAGAAATCCGTTAATGCCTGAATCCAGATTCCTAGCACAAATCCTGAGACAAAGCCTAACATACTGGATAAAGCGAATAACAGAAGGATATATATATCTACAAACATTTTTTCTACAAGTTTACATATTGCTAAAAGCACAAATATTACAAAGAGAAAGAAATATGGAGAAACAAAGCAATTTACCTTGTTATTAGCCATATGTCTTGAACTGGTGGAGTGGAAGAAGACTGAAGACTTTTTTTTATATAATCTCTCAAATTATGAAGTCTGAAGAAGAAGATAGTTGCACAGAGAAATGAGAACAAACTTTTAAGCTGCCATTAATTTCAAAAGCTTACAAATATTTTTCTGAGGACTCGAATTACCACTTACTGCATACAAACTTGCTATATATAGAAGTCTAGCCGGTTTATCCGGTTGCTTTAAACTTACACGCATAGGTTACAAATATTTTTATAATAAACGTCACTTACTATCCTTTCTTTATGTGCTGTCCTGTCCTTTAAAGCTGGTGGAGAATAAAGTAGACTGCATTATTAGATGCTGTCGGCTATTTCTTTATACGTGGATTATTCTTCTTCTAGAGATTTCTATAGGAATAATGTTTTGTATCTGTAGCTTCTAGGTAGGAATATGGTTTCTAATCTGTATCTACCATATTTTCTGGATCATATTCTCTTGCCATTTCTTCATTCGTGGCTATTGTTGATAAATCTGGGCTGCTGCCTTCTTCTTCTGAGTCAAGTCTTTCATAAATAAGTACATCTGTTTCGGGGTTGAACGTATGAATTGCAGCTGGTAAGGGTAATAAAACCTTTAGTTCCATTTCACCCCAAACTTGATATATGGAACTTTCTGCTTGTAGAACTAAATTTTTCCAATTTGGTGGAGAACTAAGCGTTGTGCTGTGCTGATGATATTGCCATGGCATATGCGCTCCAAACCAAATAGGTGAACCTTCGTATAACTGAAAATAAGCTTAAAGACTTCTACTAGCATGAAGTCTTGTATAACCTTTATGCTTAAAGATTGCCATACGATGGCTAGCTGGTCTAATCTTGTAATTACTATCTGATAATAACAATGGTGTTGTTGAACTAATACAGACAACAATGCTTGGAAATACTCTTAAATACTGTGAAGCAATGGAATAAAATCGTTCTCCAAATCTCTTTAAAGTGTCTGATGGTGTCGAATTATGGAATGTTATCCTTGATACCATTCCATGATCAAACATATCAACAAGTTCATCTAAATTGTTGGGTAATCTGTCAATGTCTACTTGCATTCTAAGCATATTTGATCTTCGATCTTGAACTATCTTAAACTGGATTCCTTGAATTACTTTTTCAGAGTACTTTTTAAGTCTAAGCTGTAATTCTGCCTGATGATTATTCCAACTATCATGCACCATCTTCTCAATCTTGATTTTGATTTCCATACCTGAGTATTTGTACAATTCTTCCAAGACTGGTGCTGGCCGTAGCTTTAAATGATTACTGTGCGGTTGATGAGACAAAGTTCTTGGTCGCTTGGGTAGTTGTTTTCTTGCTTCGTCTCTATCTGCGACTAGTTGCTTTATTCTTTGATTCATTAAGTTGACTGTCTCTTGGTTATAGTTAACCTTTTGGAGGTATTCTTCTAAATGTCTGTTTTTATCCATAGGAACATTTATCTGTGTTTGTGCTTTTTGGTAGAGATTTTGCAAGTCGTTTAACTGTCTGGTTTGGTCGTTGATTATGTTATCTGGGGATTGTGGAGTTGATGAGGCCATTTGAGAGTAAGTCTTGTAACAATCTTCTTCGACATAATAGTTTGGGCCGAAGATTCTTTTGGCTTCATCTAAGGCTTCTGAAAGCGTATAAAAGCCCTTCCAGACTGGATTATAGCAATTCTGTATTGCTATCTGGACCTGATTATAATGTTTGAATACTCCTGTATAGTTACCCTTGAAAACCACATAACAAAAATAATTTTTTCCAAGTGGCTTCTGCTGAATTTTGGAAAAATAATGAGCAACACAATTGCCCAGTTTTTGTTTATTCTTTCTTTCTGGTTCTATTGTTCTAAGGTTCCATAAATGATCTAGTAAGCATTGTTGAGAAGGGTCTGTAATTCGGACTAATGGTTTGAACCTTCTTGGGTCATCATTTCTGTATAAAATAAGAGATGTTTGCCCAAAAGTCATACACGGGGTGTTAGCCGCCGTCGTTTGATTACTCGTTTGATTTCTACCTGGAGATTGAGCTGGAGAGTTATTCAGGGGGTTACCCATCAAAAGGGCTGTTGGTGGCGTTTTAGGCAATTGTACCTCTGTTTTTATCAACTGTGGGGTTAATGGAGATTTCTCATCCACAGTTTTGTTACTTGTTTCAATTATTTGTTTGTTATCCGTTTTTCTACTCGTTTCTATATTCATGAGATGAATATCCTGCAAATTTGAAAAACTGTTAGCAAAGAGTGATAATAATTTTCTTGAAAGAATGTCAGCAAGATGATTATCCTTGCCTTTTATATGCTCAAACTGTATAACATAACCATTACCTTGAATTAAATTCTGCAAATTTAACCACCTTGTTTTATTAATCTTTTTTGAATTTTCATTAGAAATAAACTTGACAATGGCTTCACAATCTGTTCGGACTGTAAAATCTTTATTTAAAAAAAAATTAAACTTATCTAGACTGTTTATAAGTGCTTGAATTTCATAATCTAATGAAGTCCAACTACTGACTGTATTAAAATTACCACTTGCATAAGCAGCAATTTTTTCTGTTGTTTTATTGCTATATTTAGAAGGCTTACATTTGAGGACTGCTCCCCAACCTTCCTTACAACCATCACATTCTATAATAATGTAATCTGTTTCTAATGGTAATTCTAAAGATTTTATTTTTTTTACTTCTTCTTTAATTTTCTGTACTAGTTTTACATCTTCTGTATTAAATCTTGTTTCTCCGTTTTTTGATATCTTACCATACAATGGTCCTACTAACTTGGCTAAGCGTGGAATAAATTTTCTAGCATAATTAACTAGTCCTAAAAACGGTTGAATTTTCTTTTTACTATCTAATTTATCTGGAAATTCAAGTATTTTTTGTGAAATATGTGGCTGAAGTTCTACTTTACCATTTCCTATTTCTAAACCTAAAAATGAAAATTTTCTTTTAAATAATTCCATTTTATTTTTAGAAACAACTAACCCATTGTCTTCTATTTGTTGAAATACTATTTTTAAATGTTGTTGATGTTCTTGTATACTTTTACTTGCTACTAAGATGTCATCAATATAAACTAGACAATAATCATATTTCTTAAAAATACTGTCCATATATCTTTGGAATAATGCTGGTGCTGTTTTTAAACCAAAACTAAGAACATTCCATTCGAAATGTCCTTCTGAACACATAAAGGCTGTCCATGGTTTAAAATTTTCTTCTAATTTAAGCTGATTGTAACCGGATTTTAAGTCAAATTTGCTAAATATACGCTTATCTTGAATAAGATTGATTAATGTATCTTTATTAGGAATATTATAACCATCGTCTTCAGTGTTATCGTTTAAACGTTTGTAATTATAAACTATCCTGGGTTTTCCTCTTTTTTGCTCAGAATGATTTCTGACCAAAAAGGCTGCTGATCTATGCTTGGAATCTGATCTTCTAATCAGATTCTGCTTTAACATTTCATTTATTTGTTCTTTAAATTCCTTGACATCAGCTGGTGAATAATCAATATTTGCTGTTTTTATAGTGATTTCTGGATTAATAATCTTAATTTTACAAGTGTGATTAACTTTGTTTTTGGTAACATCATTACCAATAAATCCTAATTTTTCTAGTTTAGAGATAATTTGATGGGGAATAAATTTTACTTCTTTTCCCTTTTCAACTTCTCTAATTGTTTCAAACGCTAGGATTGCTAAAGCATTTTTTGTTTCCTTTTGTATTGAAGCATTCTGTTTATGATGTTTATCTGGTTGTAAAAAATCTAATTCACCAAGCCCACCACGCTTTCGAGCGAGCTCTGATGTATAAGTGTGATAATTCGTTGGTAAAGTGTAATTAGCCATATGTCTTGAACTGGTGGAGTGGAAGAAGACTGAAGACTTTTTTTTATATAATCTCTCAAATTATGAAGTCTGAAGAAGAAGATAGTTGCACAGAGAAATGAGAACAAAATTTTTAAGCTGCCATTAATTTCAAAAGCTTACAAATATTTTTCCGAGGACTCGAATTACCACTTACTGCATACAAACTTGCTATATATAGAAGTCTAGCCGGTTTATCCGGTTGCTTTAAACTTACACGCATAGGTTACAAATATTTTTATAATAAACGTCACTCACTATCCTTTCTTTATGTGCTGTCCTGTCCTTTAAAGCTGGTGGAGAATAAAGTAGACTGCATTATTAGATGCTGTCGGCTATTTCTTTATACGTGGATTATTCTTCTTCTAGAGATTTCTCTAGGAATCATGTTTTGTATCTGTAGCGTCTAGGTAGGAATATGGTTTCTAATCTGTATCTACCATATTTTCTGGATCATATTCTCTTGCCATTTCTTCATTCGTGGCTATTGTTGATAAATCTGGGTTGCTGCCTTCTTCTTCTGAGTCAAGTCTTTCATAAATAAGTACATCTGTTTCGGGATTGAACGTATGAATTGCAGCTGGTAAGGGTAATAAAACCTTTAGTTCCATTTCACCCCAAACTTGATATCTGGAACTTTTTGCTTGTAGAACTAAATTTTTCCAATTTGGTGGAGAACTAAGCGTTGTGCTGTGCTGATGATATTGCCATGGCATATGCGCTCCAAACCAAATAGGTGAACCTTCGTATAACTGAAAATAAGCTTTAAGACTTCTACTAGCATGAAGTCTTGTATAACCTTTATGCTTAAAGATTGCCATACGATGGCTAGCTGGTCTAATCTTGTAATTACTATCTGATAATAACAATGGTGTTGTTGAACTAATACAGACAACAATGCCTGGAAATACTCTTAAATACTGTGAAGCAATGAAATAAAATCGTTCTCCAAATCTCTTTAAAGTGTCTGATGGTGTCGAATTATGGAATGTTATCCTTGATACCATTCCATGATCAAACATATCAACAAGTTCATCTAAATTGTTGGGTAATCTGTCAATGTCTACTTGCATTCTAAGCATATTTGATCTTCGATCTTGAACTATCTTAAACTGGATTCCTTGAATTACTTTTTCATAGTACTTTTTAAGTCTAAGCTGTAATTCTGCCTGATGATTATTCCAACTATCATGCACCATCTTCTCAATCTTGATTTTGATTTCCATACCTGAGTATTTGTAAAATTCTTCCAAGACTGGTGTTGGCCGTAGCTTTAAATGATTACTGAGCGGTTGATGAGACAAAGTTCTTGGTCGCTTGGGTAGTTGTTTTCTTGCTTCGTCTCTATCTGCGACTAGTTGCTTTATTCTTTGATTCATTAAGTTGACTGTCTCTTGGTTATAGTTAACCTTTTGGAGGTATTCTTCTAAATGTCTGTTTTTATCCATTAGAACATTTATCTGTGTTTGTGCTTTTTGGTAGAGATTTTGCAAGTCGTTTAACTGTCTGGTTTGGTCGTTGATTATGTTATCTGGGGATTGTGGAGTTGATGAGGCCATTTGAGAGTAAGTCTTGTAACAATCTTCTTCGACATAATAGTTTGGGCCGAAGATTCTTTTGGCTTCATCTAAGGCTTCTGAAAGCGTATAAAAGCCCTTCCAGACTGGATTATAGCAATTCTGTATTGCTATCTGGACCTAATTATAATGTTTGAATACTCCTGTATAGTTACCCTTGAAAACCACATAACAAAAATAATTTTTTCCAAGTGGCTTCTGCTGAATTTTGGAAAAATAATGAGCAACACAATTGCCCAGTTTTTGTTTATTCTTTCTTTCTGGTTCTATTGTTCTAAGGTTCCATAAATGATCTAGTAAGCATTGTTGAGAAGGGTCTGTAATTCGGACTAATGGTTTGAACCTTCTTGGGTCATCATTTCTGTATAAAATAAGAGATGTTTGCCCAAAAGTCATACACGGGGTGTTAGCCGCCGTCGTTTGATTACTCGTTTGATTTCTACCTGGAGATTGAGCCGGAGAGTTATTCAGGGGGTTACCCATCAAAAGGGCTGTTGGTGGCGTTTTAGGCAATTGTACCTCTGTTTTTATCAACTGTGGGGTTAATGGAGATTTCTCATCCACAGTTTTGTTACTTGTTTCAACTATTTCTTTGTTTTCCGTTTTTCTACTCGTTTCTATATTCATGAGATGAATATCCTGCAAATTTGAAAAACTGTTAGCAAAGACTGATAATAATTTTCTTGAAAGAATGTCAGCAAGATGATTATCCTTGCCTTTTATATGCTCAAACTGTATAACATAACCATTACCTTGAATTAAGTTCTGCAAATTTAACCACCTTGTTTTATTAATCTTTTTTGAATTTTCATTAGAAATAAACTTGATAATGGCTTCACAATCTGTTCGGACTGTAAAATCTTTATTTAAAAAAATTTTAAACTTATCTAGACTGTTTATAAGTGCTTGAATTTCATAATCTAATGAAGTCCAACTACTGACTGTATTAAAATTACCACTTGCATAAGCAGCAATTTTTTCTGTTGTTTTATTGCTATATTTAGAAGGCTTACATTTGAGGACTGCTCCCCAACCTTCCTTACAACCATCACATTCTATAATAATGTAATCTGTTTCAAATGGTAATTCTAAAGATTTTATTTTTTTTACTTCTTCTTTAATTTTCTGTACTAGTTTTACATCTTCTGTATTAAATCTTGTTTCTCCGTTTTTTGATATCTTACCATACAATGGTCCTACTAACTTGGCTAAGCGTGGAATAAATTTTCTAGCATAATTAACTAGTCCTAAAAACGCTTGAATTTTCTTTTTACTATCTAATTTATCTGGAAATTCAAGTATTTTTTGTGAAATATGTGGCTGAAGTTCTACTTTACCATTTCCTATTTCTAAACCTAAAAATGAAAATTTTCTTTTAAATAATTCCATTTTATTTTTAGAAACAACTAACCCATTGTCTTCTATTTGTTGAAATACTATTTTTAAATGTTGTTGATGTTCTTGTATACTTTTACTTGCTACTAAGATGTCATCAATATAAACTAGACAAAAATCATATTTCTTAAAAATACTGTCCATATATCTTTGGAATAATGCTGGTGCTGTTTTTAAACCAAAACTAAGAACATTCCATTCGAAATGTCCTTCTGAACACATAAAGGCTGTCCATGGTTTAAAATTTTCTTCTAATTTAAGCTGATTGTAACCGGATTTTAAGTCAAATTTGCTAAATATACGCTTATCTTGAATAAGATTGATTAATGTACCTTTATTAGGAATATTATAACCATCGTCTTCAGTGTTATCGTTTAAACGTTTGTAATTATAAACTATCCTGGGTTTTCCTCTTTTTTGCTCAGAATGATTTCTGACCAAAAAGGCTGCTGATCTATGCTTGGAATCCGATCTTCTAATCAGATTCTGCTTTAACATTTCATTTATTTGTTCTTTAAATTCCTTGACATCAGCTGGTGAATAATCAATATTTGCTGTTTTTATAGTGATTTCTGGATTAATAATCTTAATTTTACAAGTGTGATTAACTTTGTTTTTGGTAACATCATTACCAATAAATCCTAATTTTTCTAGTTTAGAGATAATTTGATGGGGAATAAATTTTACTTCTTTTCCCTTTTTAACTTCTCTAATTGTTTCAAACGCTAGGATTGCTAAAGCATTTTTTGTTTCCTTTTGTATTGAAGCATTCTGTTTATGATGTTTATCTGGTTGTAAAAAATCTAATTCACCAAGCCCACCACGCTTTCGAGCGAGCTCTGATGTATAAGTGTGATAATTCGTTGGTAAAGTGTAATTATATTTGCTAAAAGTAATGCTATTTTTGGAAATAGTAATGCTACCTTTGTAGTTTAAAATAAAGTTTAAACCTAATAAAAATTCTGTGCTTTTAATTTCTTTGGGTGTAAGAGTGCATTGTCCTAATTCATATTTTGAACTATAGTTTCCTGCAAAGTCTTTGAACTGAATCATAGACTCGTCTGGTAATTTATGTGTAAGTGTCATTAAACTTTGATTAGCTGTTTTAGAGGTAATCACATAGTTTAATGGTGTATGAAATTGTGAAGGAACTAAAGAATGTGCTATTAAACTTTTAGTGCTTCCTGTATCTACGATAGCTATGGTATCTATAAAATTATTTTGGTCAAACCAAATTCTACAAGTTATTGTAAGTAAGGATGTATTATATTTGTTTATATTAACAGAGAATTCTGTATTTTCTTCTATCATGTTATTTAGATGTTCTATTTCATTTTCTAATTCTGTAGATTCTTTTTCTTTAGAAGTATCATCCAATTTATGTAGCTTAAAATCCCCTTTTTTTAAAACCTGTATTTCTTTTTTAAGAATGTCGACTTCTAATTGTAATAACTTAATCTGTGCATCATGTTTATCAAGTATTTCTTGAAAAATACTTTTTTCATTAATAATCTGTTTTTTAGTTATTAAATCTTGATTAAAATGTGTCTTAGCACACAAAAAGCAAATTTCAATGAAACAATTGTCACGTTGAAAACGTTTATAAATTTCTGGGTATTTATTACAGAGTAAACATGGAATGTGATCATTGCCTCTTTGTTGAATCCAAATATGATCACAACTTTTATCATTGTCTATATTCATTAATGTGTAAGAAATACTGTTTTGAGAAGAACTAGTTTCTCCTTCATTGTCAGAAATAATACTGTATATAGAATCATTGTCATTAAAATCTTCTTCATTAACGGATTCTATTTCATATTCATTTAATTCATCAACTAGATTAGCCCTATATTTATTATTTTGTCTATTTGGACATCTGTTGGCTAGGTGGTTTGGATCACCACAAATGAAACATGTACATTTTTTATTAGGCTTTGTTTTTCTGATATATCCATTAATTTCAAAAGGGAAGGGGTCAGAATTTACCTTAAAAGATCCATAAAATCCATAAAATCGAATACTAATATATCTAGTAATATAAAGAAATCCGTTAATGCCTGAATCCAGATTCCTAGCACAAATCCTGAGACAAAGCCTAACATACTGGATAAAGCGAATAACATAAGGATATATATATCTACAAACATTTTTTCTACAAGTTTACATATTGCTAAAAGCACAAATATTACAAAGAGAAAGAAATATGGAGAAACAAAGCAATTTACCTTGTTATTAGCCATATGTCTTGAACTGGTGGAGTGGAAGAAGACTGAAGACTTTTTATATATATATATATAATCTCTCAAATTATGAAGTCTGAAGAAGAAGATAGTTGCACAGAGAAATGAGAACAAACTTTTAAGCTGCCATTAATTTCAAAAGCTTACAAATATTTTTCTGAGGACTCGAATTACCACTTACTGCATACAAACTTGCTATATATAAAAGTCTAGCCGGTTTATCCAGTTGCTTTAAACTTACACGCATAGGTTACAAATATTTTTATAATAAACGTCACTCACTATCCTTTCTTTATGTGTTGTCCTGTCCTTTAAAGCTGGTGGAGAATAAAGTAGACTGCATTATTAGATGCTGTCGGCTATTTCTTTATACGTGGATTATTCTTCTTCTAGAGATTTCTCTAGGAATCATGTTTTGTATCTGTAGCGTCTAGGTAGGAATATGGTTTCTAATCTGTATCTACCATATTTTCTGGATCATATTCTCTTGCCATTTCTTCATTCGTGGCTATTGTTGATAAATCTGGGCTGCTGCCTTCTTCTTCTGAGTCAAGTCTTTCATAAATAAGTACATCTGTTTCGGGGTTGAACGTATGAATTGCAGCTGGTAAGGGTAATAAAACCTTTAGTTCCATTTCACCCCAAACTTGATATCTGGAACTTTCTGCTTGTAGAACTAAATTTTTCCAATTTGGTGGAGAACTAAGCGTTGTGCTGTGTTGATGATATTGCCATGGCATATGCGCTCCAAACCAAATAGGTGAACCTTCGTATAACTGAAAATAAGCTTTAAGACTTCTACTAGCATGAAGTCTTGTATAACCTTTATGCTTAAAGATTGCCATACGATGGCTAGCTGGTCTAATCTTGTAATTACTATCTGATAATAACAATGGTGTTGTTGAACTAATACAGACAACAATGCCTGGAAATACTCTTAAATACTGTGAAGCAATGAAATAAAATCGTTCTCCAAATCTCTTTAAAGTGTCTGATGGTGTCGAATTATGGAATGTTATCCTTGATACCATTCCATGATCAAACATATCAACAAGTTCATCTAAATTGTTGGGTAATCTGTCAATGTCTACTTGCATTCTAAGAATATTTGATCTTCGATCTTGAACTATCTTAAACTGGATTCCTTGAATTACGTTTTCGTAGTACTTTTTAAGTCTAAGCTGTAATTCTGCCTGAAGATTATTCCAACTATCATGCACCATCTTCTCAATCTTGATTTTGATTTCCATACCTGAGTATTTGTACAATTCTTCCAAGACTGGTGCTGGCCGTAGCTTTAAATGATTACTGAGCTGTTGATGAGACAAAGTTCTTGGTCGCTTGGGTAGTTGTTTTCTTGCTTCGTCTCTATCTGCGACTAGTTGCTTTATTCTTTGATTCATTAAGTTGACTGTCTCTTGGTTATAGTTAACCTTTTGGAGGTATTCTTCTAAATGTCTGTTTTCATCCATAAGAACATTTATCTGTGTTTGTGCTTTTTGGTAGAGATTTTGCAAGTCGTTTAACTGTCTGGTTTGGTCGTTGATTATGTTATCTGGGGATTGTGGAGTTGATGAGGCCATTTGAGAGTAAGTCTTGTAACAATCTTCTTCGACATAATAGTTTGGGCCGAAGATTCTTTTGGCTTCATCTAAGGCTTCTGAAAGCATATAAAAGCCCTTCCAGACTGGATTATAGCAATTCTGTATTGCTATCTGGACCTGATTATAATGTTTGAATACTCCTATATAGTTACCCTTGAAAACCACATAACAAAAATAATTTTTTCCAAGTGGCTTCTGCTGAATTTTGGAAAAATAATGAGCAACACAATTGCCCAGTTTTTGTTTATTCTTTCTTTCTGGTTCTATTGTTCTAAGGTTCCATAAATGATCTAGTAAGCATTGTTGAGAAGGGTCTGTAATTCGGACTAATGGTTTGAACCTTCTTGGGTCATCATTTCTGTATAAAATAAGAGATGTTTGCCCAAAAGTCATACACGGGGTGTTAGCCGCCGTCGTTTGATTACTCGTTTGATTTCTACCTGGAGATTGAGCTGGAGAGTTATTCAGGGGGTTACCCATCAAAGGGGCCGTTGGTGGCGTTTTAGGCAATTGTACCTCTGTTTTTATCAACTGTGGGGTTAATGGAGATTTCTCATCCACAGTTTTGTTACTTGTTTCAACTATTTCTTTGTTTTCCGTTTTTCTACTCGTTTCTATATTCATGAGATGAATATCCTGCAAATTTGAAAAACTGTTAGCAAAGACTGATAATAATTTTCTTGAAAGAATGTCAGCAAGATGATTATCCTTGCCTTTTATATGCTCAAACTGTATAACATAACCATTACCTTGAATTAACTTCTGCAAATTTAACCACCTTGTTTTATTAATCTTTTTTGAATTTTCATTAGAAATAAACTTGACAATGGCTTCACAATCTGTTCGGACTGTAAAATCTTTATTTAAAAAAATTTTAAACTTATCTAGACTGTTTATAAGTGCTTGAATTTCATAATCTAATGAAGTCCAACTACTGACTGTATTAAAATTACCACTTGCATAAGCAGCAATTTTTTCTGTTGTTTTATTGCTATATTTAGAAGGCTTACATTTGAGGACTGCTCCCCAACCTTCCTTACAACCATCACATTCTATAATAATGTAATCTGTTTCAAATGGTAATTCTAAAGATTTTTTTTTTACTTCTTCTTTAATTTTCTGTACTAGTTTTACATCTTCTGTATTAAATCTTGTTTCTCCGTTTTTTGATATCTTACCATACAATGGTCCTACTAACTTGGCTAAGCGTGGAATAAATTTTCTAGCATAATTAACTAGTCCTAAAAACGCTTGAATTTTCTTTTTACTATCTAATTTATCTGGAAATTCAAGTATTTTTTGTGAAATATGTGGCTGAAGTTCTACTTTACCATTTCCTATTTCTAAACCTAAAAATGAAAATTTTCTTTTAAATAATTCCATTTTAGTTTTAGAAACAACTAACCCATTGTCTTCTATTTGTTGAAATACTATTTTTAAATGTTGTTGATGTTCTTGTATACTTTTACTTGCTACTAAGATGTCATCAATATAAACTAGACAAAAATCATATTTCTTAAAAATACTGTCCATATATCTTTGGAATAATGCTGGTGCTGTTTTTAAACCAAAACTAAGAACATTCCATTCGAAATGTCCTTCTGAACACATAAAGGCTGTCCATGGTTTAAAATTTTCTTCTAATTTAAGCTGATTGTAACCGGATTTTAAGTCAAATTTGCTAAATATACGCTTATCTTGAATAAGATTGATTAATGTACCTTTATTAGGAATATTATAACCATCGTCTTCAGTGTTATCGTTTAAACGTTTGTAATTATAAACTATCCTGGGTTTTCCTCTTTTTTGCTCAGAATGATTTCTGACCAAAAAGGCTGCTGATCTATGCTTGGAATCCGATCTTCTAATCAGATTCTGCTTTAACATTTCATTTATTTGTTCTTTAAATTCCTTGACATCAGCTGGTGAATAATCAATATTTGCTGTTTTTATAGTGATTTCTGGATTAATAATCTTAATTTTACAAGTGTGATTAACTTTGTTTTTGGTAACATCATCACCAATAAATCCTAATTTTTCTAGTTTAGAGATAATTTGATGGGGAATAAATTTGACTTCTTTTCCCTTTTCAACTTCTCTAATTGTTTCAAACGCTAGGATTGCTAAAGCATTTTTTGTTTCCTTTTGTATTGAAGCATTCTGTTTATGATGTTTATCTGGTTGTAAAAAATCTAATTCACCAAGCCCACCACGCTTTCGAGCGAGCTCTGATGTATAAGTGTGATAATTCGTTGGTAAAGTGTAATTATATTTGCTAAAAGTAATGCTATTTTTGGAAATAGTAATGCTACCTCTGTAGTTTAAAATAAAGTTTAAACCTAATAAAAATTCTGTGCTTTTAATTTCTTTGGGTGTAAGAGTGCATTGTCCTAATTCATATTTTGAACTATAGTTTCCTGCAAAGTCTTTGAACTGAATCATAGACTCGTCTGGTAATTTATGTGTAAGTGTCATTAAACTTTGATTAGCTGTTTTAGAGGTAATCACATAGTTTAATGGTGTATGAAATTGTGAAGGAACTAAAGAATGTGCTATTAAACTTTTAGTGCTTCCTGTATCTACGATAGCTATGGTATCTATAAAATTATTTTGGTCAAACCAAATTCTACAAGTTATTGTAAGTAAGGATGTATTATATTTGTTTATATTAACAGAGAATTCTGTATTTTCTTCTATCATGTTATTTAGATGTTCTATTTCATTTTCTAATTCTGTAGATTCTTTTTCTTTAGAAGTATCATCCAATTTATGTAGCTTAAAATCCCCTTTTTTTAAAACCTGTATTTCTTTTTTAAGAATGTCGACTTCTAATTGTAATAACTTAATCTGTGCATCATGTTTATCAAGTATTTCTTGAAAAATACTTTTTTCATTAATAATCTGTTTTTTAGTTATTAAATCTTGATTAAAATGTGTCTTAGCACACAAAAAGCAAATTTCAATGAAACAATTGTCACGTTGAAAACGTTTATAAATTTCTGGGTATTTATTACAGAGTAAACATGGAATGTGATCATTGCCTCTTTGTTGAATCCAAATATGATCACAACTTTTATCATTGTCTATATTCATTAATGTGTAAGAAATACTGTTTTGAGAAGAACTAGTTTCTCCTTCATTGTCAGAAATAATACTGTATATATAATCATTGTCATTAAAATCTTCTTCATTAACGGATTCTATTTCATATTCATTTAATTCATCAACTAGATTAGCCCTATATTTATTGTTTTGTCTATTTGGACATCTGTTGGCTAGGTGGTTTGGATCACCACAAATGAAACATGTACATTTTTTATTAGGCTTTGTTTTTCTGATATATCTATCTCTTTTTCGTTTATCAAATTGTTTAGATTTTCGTAAATATTTTCTAGGCTTATAATATCCATAGGCCTGTGGTGTATATATAGCTGTTTTACAAAATGCCCATGCTTGTCTACGAATCTGGTCTTGTAGAGTTGCTTCTCTACAACGTTTTTCTAATTCATGGAAGACAAACATAATTCTAGGACCTATTCCTAGCTTTGGTGTTTTTCTATACTGTTCGTTCCAATCTTTTTCTAGTTGTCTACCTAAATCTCCTGGTAATTTAGAAAAATACTTATTACATAAGTCTTCTTCCATTGCTTTACCTGTTTGTGCTAATGTTACCGCAAAATCTTGAGAAAATTCTTTAATGTATTTAAAATCTCTAATACTTAACTGTTCTAAATTTCTTATGGCTGTTTCTTGCATCAGCGTACCACCTTTGCCTGGATCATTTCCTATTAAAAGTAATCTAATAAAACTTGTAAAGTTGTATGGATTATTTCCCATAGCTTTCTGTTCTGCAATTAGTGCTGGGTTATCAGTTTTCCTACTCTGGTAAATGCCTAATGTTAATGGACCTAAAGTTGTCTCTAAGACTGCCCACATGTCCATTTCTGGTTTCTTAGTTGTTTCCCAATAACGTACTACATTTTGTTCCCAAACTAGTATTTCTTCGGGCCACAGCTGGGGAGATTGGTTTTCTAGAAGTAACATATTATGGCTGTATAATTTTCTGTATGGTTTTCTAGTACCTTTACCTATATATGGGCTTTCTTTATATTCATAATCTATCTTTACCCAAGGTTCTCTCTGAAGTGGACCTTCAGTGAATTGTTCGCTTGGTTCATTATCAAATCTACTACGTTTATTAGATGGAACCATAGCTTGATCCATAAAATGAGTTTCTATAAAGAAGTCACTTAATGGAATTTGTTTGTTAAGGATATCTTCTACTAAAGGTATGTTATAGTATTTTGACAGAGCTGTGAAGGCATCTTCGTAAGTCATGTTTAATTCTGTGATGCAACTAATGATCATATCATCTGTCTCGTCCCTAATGTTTTCAACTGTAATTTTTCTGTTAATAATTTCATTTAAAGTTTTCTTAGTTTCTGTCTTGAAGGTTTCTTCAATTTCCAAATTATTTTCTTTATAGTCTTCTTCTTCTATTAAATAACCTAAAATATCTATATCTTCTTCTATTTCTGTATCATAATGATCATAAATTGGTTCTTTATCCCAATTCATACCATTGAAGTCTTCACTTATTATTTCGTTTAAATTTATTCTAACCGTGTCTAGTTCTGATTCTGTATCCGTCTCCTCTTCGTTTTGTTTAAACTTATAATTACCAAATCTGAGACTTGGTTCTCCAAATTGGTTATTATATATATGATGTGATTCTGGAATTAAGATACTTTTATCCGTTTCTACAAAATCCTTTAGTTGCCATTCTAAACCAGCTAAATCTTCTGGATTAATTCTTCTTGGCTCTATCATTTTTATTCCTTTACTGGTGATATTTTGTACTATACCATTTAAATTGATCTTAAATTTCATTCCAGATCTGTTACTTGCTTTTCCTATTATACCTATACTAATAATTAAATTGTTTCCTAAATAATTTTCAAAACCATTTGTCTTAAAACCTAACTTTAAATGTTTCAGATCCTTAACACTTTTAAGGATATCTGGGACACAATAGACTAAGGCTGACTTGTCATTAAGATCTATTTCCATTCCCGATATTAAAGCTTTTTCTAAATCTGTTGTCCATGATTTATCTAAGACTAGTGTTAATAGTTTTGTTCCTAATCCTTTTCTAGTTAATGTTTTAATTCCTATAACTATTAATCCTAAATGGAAGAAGCGTTTTTCTGTGTTTTTTAACCTCTGTATGGTCTCTGGTGATAGGATATCTAAAGTGATACTGTTATTAACTACCCTTATTTCTTCTTCTCGGATAGACCTTATTAATGTTGTATTAATATTTGTAATACCTGTTTGATATAGAATTCTTGGATTTAATAAGTCTAACTGATTATTATTATATAGATCTAGTTTTTTATCTAAATCTACTTCTTCATCTAATTGAACTATTTTCTTTTCTCTTTTTGACTTGAACTTGGAAAGGATGCTGGATATTTCGTCGTTTGGTTTTCCTCTGGAAGTACTAGCTTCTGCTAACGTTCTACTAGGACCGGAAAATGATCGTCGTGGATTTAACATATTATTTAGCTATCCAATATTTGTAAATCTGCGGCTTCCTACTTACTTTTTCTACTGATTGTCCTAAACTTAAGTTTGTTAATCGTTCAGATAGTTTATCTAATTCTCTTTCAAAACTCTGTTTAGTTTCTAATTTATCTAATTTATCTAAAATTTGTAGATTTAAACTAATTAGAATATTAAAAAGATTAGGATACTCTTTGTCTGACTGACTATTTCCTGAATGCCTACTAAAGCCTGATTCTGATACTGGTTTTACTGCGTACTCGTTGGCTTCTTCGACTGCTTTTTGTAAGTATTTATTCATAAAATTTAACTCTTAACAATGTGTTTAACCTCTGCTAATAATTCTTCTATTCGAATGATTTTAGAGTCAAACTCAAGGGTTCTGTTTTTTAAATCTTCTAAGATGCGTTTAGATTCAAATTCTATAGTTTTTGGTTTATTTGTCTCTAAAAGGTATTTAAGTTCGTTAATAGTAGCTTTATTTGGTAGGCTCTGTTTTAGTAGTGAAAATCCTTGAAGGATCTGTTCGTTCTGTGTCTTAACAAAATCAAAATTATCAACTAACTGTTTTAAAGTTCTGTTCTTTTCACCTATAGATTTGGCAATAATTTCTAATGTTTTAACTGTAGAATTATCGTACTTTTCTAAATTTTCTCCTCTATTAATAACTAGGTCTGTTATAGAGTTCAGCTGTTTATCACTGTCGTGTAAAAGGTGCTTGAAATTTTTATCAAAATGACAAGTAAATCTGTAATTATCCAAACTAATGATACTACGTTCCTTAAAGTTATAATCTAAATTTAAATAACTTAGTCTTTTGAAGGCTGAAGGGTCAATTGTTTTAAGAGTTTCTTTTCAGATTTATAACAACTTCATTTCTCTTGTGCAAACCTCTTTCTTCGTAGTAAATTTTCCTTTGAGAGAGATAAAATAAAGTAAAAACACACTTAATTTACATATTTTTAGATATTCCAAGAGTAGATTCCCTGATTACTACTTATTCTTTCTTGTGAAAACAAATTTCTTTGTTACATTTTACGGTTTTATCATGTTCAGTTAAAAACGGGATTATGCAGCATATGGCTACCCTAGAACTGACTCAGAGGATGACTCCCTTAAGGTAACATCAAAATTAATTTTCAGTATTAAAGTCTTCGTAGTAATTCTAGGAACAAACTTGCTCTGATACCAAAGGGAAAAAGGGAAGGGGTCAGAATTTACCTTAAAAGATCCATAAAATCCATAAAATCGAATACTAATATATCTAGTAATATAAAGAAATCCGTTAATGCCTGAATCCAGATTCCTAGCACAAATCCTGAGACAAAGCCTAACATACTGGATAAAGCGAATAACAGAAGGATATATATATCTACAAACATTTTTTCTACAAGTTTACATATTGCTAAAAGCACAAATATTACAAAGAGAAAGAAATATGGAGAAACAAAGCAATTTACCTTGTTATTAGCCATATGTCTTGAACTGGTGGAGTGGAAGAAGACTGAAGACTTTTTTTTTATATATAATCTCTCAAATTATGAAGTCTGAAGAAGAAGATAGTTGCACAGAGAAATGAGAACAAACTTTTAAGCTGCCATTAATTTCAAAAGCTTACAAATATTTTTCTGAGGACTCGAATTACCACTTACTGCATACAAACTTGCTATATATAGAAGTCTAGCCGGTTTATCCGGATGCTTTAAACTTACACGCATAGGTTACAAATATTTTTATAATAAACGTCACTCACTATCCTTTCTTTATGTGCTGCCCTGTCCTTTAAAGATGGTGGAGAATAAAGTAGACTGCATTATTAGATGCTGTTGGCTATTTCTTTATACGTGGATTCTTCTTCTTCTAGAGATTTCTCTAGGAATCATGTTTTGTATCTGTAGCGTCTAGGTAGGAATATGGTTTCTAATCTGTATCTACCATATTTTCTGGATCATATTCTCTTGCCATTTCTTCATTCGTGGCTATTGTTGATAAATCTGGGCTGCTGCCTTCTTCTTCTGAGTCAAGTCTTTCATAAATAAGTACATCTGTTTCGGGGTTGAACGTATGAATTGCAGCTGGTAAGGGTAATAAAACCTTTAGTTCCATTTCACCCCAAACTTGATATCTGGAACTTTCTGCTTGTAGAACTAAATTTTTCCAATTTGGTGGAGAACTAAGCGTTGTGCTGTGCTGATGATATTGCCATGGCATATGCGCTCCAAACCAAATAGGTGAACCTTCGTATAACTGAAAATAAGCTTTAAGACTTCTACTAGCATGAAGTCTTGTATAACCTTTATGCTTAAAGATTGCCATACGATGGCTAGCTGGTCTAATCTTGTAATTACTATCTGATAATAACAATGGTGTTGTTGAACTAATACAGACAACAATGCCTGGAAATACTCTTAAATACTGTGAAGCAATGAAATAAAATCGTTCTCCAAATCTTTTTAAAGTGTCTGATGGTGTCGAATTATGGAATGTTATCCTTGATACCATTCCATGATCAAACATATCAACAAGTTCATCTAAATTGTTGGGTAATCTGTCAATGTCTACTTGCATTCTAAGCATATTTGATCTTCGATCTTGAACTATCTTAAACTGGATTCCTTGAATTACTTTTTCATAGTACTTTTTAAGTCTAAGCTATAATTCTGCCTGATGATTATTCCAACTATCATGCACCATCTTCTCAATCTTGATTTTGATTTCCATACCTGAGTATTTGTACAATTCTTCCAAGACTGGTGTTGGCCGTAGCTTTAAATGATTACTGAGCTGTTGATGAGACAAAGTTCTTGGTCGCTTGGGTAGTTGTTTTCTTGCTTCGTCTCTATCTGCGACTAGTTGCTTTATTCTTTGATTCATTAAGTTGACTGTCTCTTGGTTATAGTTAACCTTTTGGAGGTATTCTTCTAAATGTCTGTTTTTATCCATAAGAACATTTATCTGTGTTTGTGCTTTTTGGTAGAGATTTTGCAAGTCGTTTAACTGTCTGGTTTGGTCGTTGATTATGTTATCTAGGGATTGTGGAGTTGATGAGGCCATTTGAGAGTAAGTCTTGTAACAATCTTCTTCGACATAATAGTTTGGGCCGAAGATTCTTTTGGCTTCATCTAAGGCTTCTGAAAGCGTATAAAAGCCCTTCCAGACTGGATTATAGCAATTCTGTATTGCTATCTGGACCTGATTATAATGTTTGAATACTCTTGTATAGTTACCCTTGAAAACCACATAACAAAAATAATTTTTTCCAAGTGGCTTCTGCTGAATTTTGGAAAAATAATGAGCAACACAATTGCCCAGTTTTTGTTTATTCTTTCTTTCTGGTTCTATTGTTCTAAGGTTCCATAAATGATCTAGTAAGCATTGTTGAGAAGGGTCTGTAATTCGGACTAATGGTTTGAACCTTCTTGGGTCATCATTTCTGTATAAAATAAGAGATGTTTGCCCAAAAGTCATACACGGGGTGTTAGCCGCCGTCGTTTGATTACTCGTTTGATTTCTACCTGGAGATTGAGCTGGAGAGTTATTCAGGGGGTTACCCATCAAAAGGGCTGTTGGTGGCGTTTTAGGCAATTGTACCTCTGTTTTTATCAACTGTGGGGTTAATGGAGATTTCTCATCCACAGTTTTGTTACTTGTTTCAACTATTTCTTTGTTTTCCGTTTTTCTACTCGTTTCTATATTCATGAGATGAATATCCTGCAAATTTGAAAAACTGTTAGCAAAGACTGATAATAATTTTCTTGAAAGAATGTCAGCAAGATGATTATCCTTGCCTTTTATATGCTCAAACTGTATAACATAACCATTACCTTGAATTAAGTTCTGCAAATTTAACCACCTTGTTTTATTAATCTTTTTTGAATTTTCATTAGAAATAAACTTGACAATGGCTTCACAATCTGTTCGGACTGTAAAATCTTTATTTAAAAAAATTTTAAACTTATCTGGACTGTTTATAAGTGCTTGAATTTCATAATCTAATGAAGTCCAACTACTGACTGTATTAAAATTACCACTTGCATAAGCAGCAATTTTTTTTGTTGTTTTATTGCTATATTTAGAAGGCTTACATTTGAGGACTGCTCCCCAACCTTCCTTACAACCATCACATTCTATAATAATGTAATCTGTTTCTAATGGTAATTCTAAAGATTTTTTTTTTTACTTCTTCTTTAATTTTCTGTACTAGTTTTACATCTTCTGTATTAAATCTTGTTTCTCCGTTTTTTGATATCTTACCATACAATGGTCCTACTAACTTGGCTAAGCGTGGAATAAATTTTCTAGCATAATTAACTAGTCCTAAAAACGCTTGAATTTTCTTTTTACTATCTAATTTATCTAGAAATTCAAGTATTTTTTGTGAAATATGTGGCTGAAGTTCTACTTTACCATTTCCTATTTCTAAACCTAAAAATGAAAATTTTCTTTTAAATAATTCCATTTTATTTTTAGAAACAACTAACCCATTGTCTTCTATTTGTTGAAATACTATTTTTAAATGTTGTTGATGTTCTTGTATACTTTTACTTGCTACTAAGATGTCATCAATATAAACTAGACAAAAATCATATTTCTTAAAAATACTGTCCATATATCTTTGGAATAATGCTGGTGCTGTTTTTAAACCAAAACTAAGAACATTCCATTCGAAATGTCCTTCTGAACACATAAAGGCTGTCCATGGTTTAAAATTTTCTTCTAATTTAAGCTGATTGTAACCGGATTTTAAGTCAAATTTGCTAAATATACGCTTATCTTGAATAAGATTGATTAATGTATCTTTATTAGGAATATTATAACCATCGTCTTCAGTGTTATCGTTTAAACGTTTGTAATTATAAACTATCCTGGGTTTTCCTCTTTTTTGCTCAGAATGATTTCTGACCAAAAAGGCTGCTGATCTATGCTTGGAATCCGATCTTCTAATCAGATTCTGCTTTAACATTTCATTTATTTGTTCTTTAAATTCCTTGACATCAGCTGGTGAATAATCAATATTTGCTGTTTTTATAGTGATTTCTGGATTAATAATCTTAATTTTACAAGTGTGATTAACTTTGTTTTTGGTAACATCATTACCAATAAATCCTAATTTTTCTAGTTTAGAGATAATTTGATGGGGAATAAATTTTACTTCTTTTCCCTTTTCAACTTCTCTAATTGTTTCAAACACTAGGATTGCTAAAGCATTTTTTGTTTCCTTTTGTATTGAAGCATTCTGTTTATGATGTTTATCTGGTTGTAAAAAATCTAATTCACCAAGCCTATATATATATATATATATGGAATTGTATATATGGTTCGAACTCATATACGAGTGTGGATTAGAGATGTTAGTTCTCATTATCTTTGCTGTCATCTAACATGTGTTCTCTGTTGTACATGAAACATATATTGTATACATATGCGCAGTGTATATTTTTTATTTTTATGTCACTCTGTCTCTATTCGTTGTATACATTTTTGGCTTATATAGATGAGGTGCGCAGACTTGTTTTCCAGTGCACAGGCCCTTTTTTTACCAATATAGTAATAGTTAGTCATTTGATCGAGATATATATAGGGTGCATGCATACGTGTTGTTCGACAGAATGTATATATATATGCTGCATGCATATATACTGACCGAAGTGTATGTGCTTTGTAATCTGAACCTATATTCGTTATATATATATAACACATATTCGTATTAACGACAAAAATATATATGTCACTTTCATATTTGTCGACGAAAATTATGTGTTGTATATATACAATTATTCTTTCAAATATCTATAAAACAAATGTATGTATATATCGCATCTATATATATTTTTGTTTCATCAAATTATCGTGCTAAATCTGTTTTACTTGTCGCAGCTATTTGAGAGTGTCATGTCGTGTTCGTGTCCATATTTTTGTCAGTTGCTTTTCAATTCCATCGTTCTCTAGCCACGAAAGGTGAGCAATCACCCACGATTAATATTCTTATGCTCATTAAATTGATTTCAAAGGAAATGGCAATTTAAATATACTGTAAAAATTTGAATTGCTAGCTATTAACTGTTAAATATGATAAATTGTTATTTAAATTGATCACTTGTGTAAACTGATACCGTTATATGTTAAATGATTTTTTTACAACCGTTATTATTATCGATCATATATGCCAGTAATTGTTATGTTATTGTTCTCACTATACAAGTTCTCTTAGTTTTAGAAATCACTATGGATTGAAATGATACATACCCGAACGGACATTAGAATAGGAGAAAATTCATTATGGGTTGAAATGATAAACCCAAGCGATTTTCAGTTATTACTGAAATTTTGGGATTGTGGGTTTAATAATATAAACAGGAAATTTTCCTCAAGGACAATTTTTAGGGCCTTTTTTACCGTAAGGACAGCCCGCTAATTATTTTCTCACAAGGACACACGCACGTATTTTCCTTCCAGATCACTTTCACGCGCTTCTTCCTCTTCTTCTTCTTCGTTTCGATCAAATTTTTCTATCGCGATCCAATTTACTCTCGCAATCAAAATATCGATCAACCTTGTTTGGTCATTTCAATTTCATTCTTCTGAAAATTATAGTTCATCTATTATATTTTTCTCATGCGCATTTGTCGACCTCTTTCTTTTCATATTTCTACCGTGATCTCGTTTTTTTTCAAAGTTTTGATACAAAGTTATTTGGGTTGTATATAAAGTTGTGATAGAGTGGAAAAATATCATATTTTATGTTCAGTTTTTGGGTTTCATTTTTATTTTTTTCTTTTTATCATTTTGTTTATTATCAGGAACTAGGTATTAGTTTTGTATACGGTAGGTATCAGTTTTGTGAAATTGAATAATTAATGTTCTACATTGAACATATTTTTACTAATGTTTATTTTTTATTTTTTATTTTCAGTGGGGATAACAGTCTTCGTTGTCTGTTTGTGTTGAATAATAACACTTTTAGCACTGGATGTCTATTGATTGCTCTTTGTATGATTTGAAGAATGAGATATAAGCTTGTGATGATTGGAAAAGTATCATTGATTGGGTTGTATATAAGCTTGTGATAGAGTGGAAAAGTATCATATCTTAGGATCAGTTTTCTGGTATCATTTTTATTTTTTCTTAGTATAAATTTTTTTGATTATCAGTAACTAGGTATCAGTTTTGTATACCTTGGGTATCATTTTTTTGAAATGGAAAAACTAATGTTCTAAACTGAACATGTTTTTACTACTGTTTTTTTTGGCATTGGTGATAATGTGGCGCAGGTAGACCATCAGCTAAGTCTAAAGGAGGATTTTCATATTTTCAGAACAAGCATAATAGATGTGGCGAGTGCAAAGCAGCTTGCTTATAATAAATGGAATTGTCAAGCTTCGAAGAGGATATAATTTGATTTTTCATTTTGAATTTGTTCAGATTAATAAGTGGATGTGTGACTTGTTTTGGTGGTTTATTGTAATTGGACCTTTTGTTATTAATTTGTATTCAGTATAGCATGGAATTTGTTATTAATTTGTGTCCAGTTTATTGTAAGTGGATGTATTCAGTTTTAGTATCAGTTAAATGTTTTTACAGTATTAGTTCTGGTGTATGTTTTTACAAGTAAGAGCAGCTTTGTTTTAAGAACATAACACCATTACTTCATAAGTATCAAATTGCAACAGAACATCATTACTTCACAAGTACAAATTTCAACAGAATTACATTACTTTACAACCATCAAATTTAATTGTGAAACATCAAATTTAATGGTACAAGCATATAGTATGTTTTGAATTAAAATATTTAACAATTTTTCTTTTATGTAGCTATCAGTTTTGTTTTTGTAGGTATCAGTTTCTCTTATGTGGGTATCAGTTTTGTTTCTCTAGGTATCAGTTTCTTTTATGTAGGTATCAATTTTCTTCCTGTAGTAACTGTTTATTTCTGAACTAACTGTTTTTGAAATTGAGAGAACATCAAATTTAATGGTATAAGAATATAGTATGTTTTGAATTAAAATATTTAACAGTTTTACTACCACACTTAGTATCGATTTGTGTATGAATTTTTGCGTTTGTAGCTATTACTTTAAGATATATTTGCTAAATATTTTGTTTTATTTTTTATTATGTAGTTATCTTTTTTGTTTTCGTAGATGTCAGTTTTGTTTCTGTAGGTACCAGTTTCTTTTATGTAGGTATCAGTTTTGTTTTTGTAGGTATCAGTTTCTTTTATGTGGGTATCAGTTTTGTTTCTGTAGGTATCAGTTTCTTTTATGTAGGTATCAATTTTCTTCCTGTAGTAACTGTTTATTTTTGAACTAACTGTTTTTGAAATTGAGAGATAATATTTTTCAATATTTTGTTATGAATCATTTTTTTCAAGTAGGTTGCTCAACCTTTCTACATATACAACAAATTGCTTCTCTGGCTTCACTGCCCAAAAACCCAACTCATCTGCCATGGCCTGACTCCAATCCACCTTCCTCGACCAACACAATCATCGCCAACAACTCGCGACCTCAACCTCGACCAAACCGCGATCTAATCAAAATTTTCTCCTCACCGCCTCCTGCAAAACACCAACCATAACCGCGACATCAAACACAGACTCAAAGAAATTGGAAATTGTAATTTTGGTTTTGGGAAAGTGATTTTGGTTTTGGGGAGACTGTGGAAATTGATTTTGCTTCTGAGCAATTGAACGAGAAATCGATTTGTTTTGATTTAATTTTATTTTTAAAACAAAGTTCGTCGATTTCTGAGTGAAAGCGAGAAGGAGGAGACGAGCAGAATTCTTTGTTTTGTTTTAATTTGTATCTGGGCTTTGGGCTTTGTCCTTACGGTAAAAGTTTTTTGCGCGTGTCCTTCTGAGCAATTATTTACTTTACTTTGTCCTTTAAAATTATTTCCCCTAATATAAACCCGTAAATTTAAACCATTACGGATGTGCAATAACAAATATCCATACCACTTGACCATAGGATAGAAAATTATATACGGACACCGTTGGCCTATTTTTGAAAATGATTTCCAAATATTTGAAATAAAATATATGAGTTTGATTTTGAAATGCAATAAGTTTTCAATTTTTTATTGTCAAATTTATAACCTTAAATGTCGATTTTAGAGATATAAAAAGTATGAGTTTAATTTAAAAGGTAATTTGTAAAATTTTACTTATAGTTTCATTTTCTAAAATATATAAGATAAGATTTTAAATAGACAAATAAAAATTTATTTTATTTTAAATTGTATAAAATTAGTTTTATTTAATATATATAATATTTTTTTAAAAGGTTCATTTAATGTATATTTAAAATAGATTTTTATAACTTTAATAAACAAAAAGGATGGAAGGGTACATTGGAATTTGATTGGTAACTTAAACCGGTTATTAATTGAATTTGAATAAAGATTCATTCAGAACTTAATGATTTTGGAAATGATTTATAAATTGTTTAATAAAACATAATTAAAAGAATACTTTAAAATTTAAATAGAATTAAAATTGAATATTCGTTTTAACGAAAAATTGTATTCGAGTTTCTGTTTAAATATTTATAAAGTAATTTTATAATTGACCACGGTGTGAAATAAACGTTTGGTTGTTAAAGAGACCGGGATCGGATATTGTCATACTCTTTGCCAATACCGAAAACCACTTTAACAACTATGTACGTGGTGGAGATTCCAGAATGAAGTAGGATGGTTTGGTGAGCGATTCTGTATGGTATTTACGTAGCCCCGACTCCCGTGAGTCAGCTTGATGTGGCTAAAACAGGAGCCACGACGGGCCAAGTGAGGTCATTCCTCCTATCGGGCACATTTCTTCAAAACCATATCTATTGCTTTTGTGATTTGATTTTGGTGTGCACACCTTTGATTTGGAGTGTGTCTCGAGGTGGGCGGTAGTAGCTGCTATGCGTTACCACCAGTCCGGTACTGCAAAATGGTAGAATCCTACCCTGGGCATTGCCTCACGTGCCTTGTCGCATGCCTTATCGCGCCTTCTACGAGTTTGGTTTGTACCGTACCTATGGGGTGCCCTCTGATAGCCCTCAAGTTTACGGAGGAATTACGGTACTATATAGACTACGAGAATATATATAAAATGTGTTAATGGGGATAAGGGTAACGCCTTAACGCTATTTTGATATTTTTACTTTACTATAGACATTATATATGTAGCGTATTGTACTATGTATGTAGATAGTTTATCGGATCCTTAAAGGATGGAATCCCAACATCCCTTTAAGTTATACTGCATTTATTTGACATTTCACTTGAACTTGATTTATCTGCATAAGAATGTTAATCCTGATTCGAGTATTTTGTTTTGCTTTATGCTCGGGTCAGCTTGAGTGTCACAGCTTTCGAAACTCATCTTTTGGAGCTTAGAGTTCGTTTGGAAGACCTATCTTATCTATTTCAGCTTTCAGTTTATTTCTGTTATCTCAGTTGTATGTTTCAGACTTGTCAATTACCTTTGTGTTAGAGACTTCAGTGTATTGGGATTCTTGATGTATTCTGTTTTGGACTATGTTATTTCTATCGTAGATTCATGAACTACAATTTATTTATTCCGCTGTTTTGTTGTAAACTCTGTGTCTGTGATTATGTGATTGATTTATTTGCTGTATATGCTGAGTTATGCCAAATAAATATATTAACAATCTGTTGCTTTGGACGATTCAAGTCTGACATGTGTAGATTATTGTCGATTTGAATAGTATAAAATAGTGGGTCGTTACTGTTGGTATCAGAGCCAGGTTTAGGCAAGCTTAGCATATAAAGTAAAAACTCATTAGAGATGGGGTAGTAATACCCTAGAATGAGTTGAATTAATTACCGAATCATATTCGTTCGTGCTTGAAATTCCAAGTTAGAATTCTCTTTAATTAGGATTTCTTTTGTATTTTTAAATTGTATCCTTATTCTGAAATCAAATTCTTGTTTTCCAAATGAGTAACCATAGGAATGTCCATGGTAGGGGTCGTGGAAATGCTCCTGCACCACCAGTTGCCCCTGTCCCACCTGCTGTTGCTCCTGTTGTCGCACCTGTTCAGCCTATTAGGTTCACTCAGCTTTGTAAGGAGTATTCTCAGCTTGGATGCACTAAGTTCACTGGAGCAGAGAGTATTATTGAGGCTCAGCAATAGTTGAAGAGTCTTGAGAGGATTTTCACTGGACTTGAGATCATTGATGCTTAGATGCGTCATTTAGCTACATGTCAGTTACAGGAGTCCGCCCAGGACTGGTGGGAATCTATTACTGCTCAGACTGTTGAGGCTGATACCACTTGGCAGCAGTTTAGGTGAGATCCTTAGTTGTCTTTCCTAGCTTATTTCTGTCGAATCTACTTCTTTGAAAATTATCTCCTTTATCTTTGTCTTATCTTGGACCCCTTCTTTTCAGGGATGCTTTTGTAGCAAAATGGATGCCCGAAGCCGGGAAATCTCAGTTGTATAGAGCATTTATGGATCTTGCGCAGGGAGACATGACTTTTGTTGAGTATGAGAGAAATTTCAATGAGCTTTCCAAGTTTGGCACCAGTTTGATTGACACTCGCTCAAGAAGAATGGGAAGTTTATTCATGGTGCTCGCACAGAGTATTATGACCGCTTGATTAGTCATGTTCACGGCACATTCACTTCTCTTATGGATATGGCCACCAGATTCGAGAACCCCACTTCCAAGGGTAAGCAGGCAGTTTCAGCATCTCAGGGTACTTCTAGTGGCTCTAAGAAGAGGAAATCCAACTTCCAACAGTAGAAGAAAAAGTGGCAGGATACTCATGGTATTGGATATGCTCCTCAGAAGCGATCTCTTGACTTATCTTCCATCACATGTTTCAAGTGCGACCAGTAGGGTCACTATGCCAACAGCTGTCCATCTTCTGCCGGTGCTGCTATTCCTCCACCTCAGGTCACCAGGAACAACCTCTGCCATGTATGTTTGCAGCCTGGCCATTTCAAGAATGATTGTCCCTTGCGTCAGAGAGGCAAGACATTTGGAGTCTTTGCCATGACTTCTTCCACTCCTCCTCCTCCTGCCAGTGATAACCAAGGTACCCTTCGGAGTTCTTTTTCTTTGCATGATTATCTCGTTCGATTTTTATTTGACACTAGTGCATCCCATAGCTTTATATCTATTGATCTTTGTAATAAATTCGAACATATTTTACAACCTCAATTGGCGACTGCATCATTATGCATGGTTAACCCCATCGGCGGTTCTGTCAATCTTTGTATGATTTGTAAAGGGGTGAAACTCCTTTACAGGAAGTATCGATTCACCGGAGATTTCTATGTTTTGGGTTTCGACGCATTCGATATTTTACTGGGAGGTGATTGGTTAGAGCATTATGATGCGATCATTTCTTGTAAGGCCCAAACTGTCTCCTTAATCAGTGAACTGGGCGAGCCTTTGGTTATTGAATGTCGAATGCCTCAGGATGTTGCAGGCAACTTTATCTTTTCTCTTGATGCTCAGCCTAGTGATCTGGAATCCACCCCGATAGTCAGGGATTATCCTGATGTTTTTGGTGAAGTCACTTCTCTTCCTCCCAAGCGGGAAATTGAATTTTGCATTGATCTTATACCTGGTGCTCGACCTATTGTTCTCCCTTCTAGACGGATGGCACCCAAATAGAAAGTTGGGTTGAAGAAGCAGATTTAGGATTTGTTCTCCAAAGGTTTGATTAGGTAGAGTTTTTCTGAATGGGGTGCAGTTGTGGTCTTTGTCACCAAATCTGATGGTTCTCTAAGGATGTGTGTTGATTATAGAGAGCTGGACAAGCTTACTCTCAAGAACCGATATCCTATGCCCCATATCAATGATATGTTTGATCGGCTCTACGGAGCTAAAGTATTCTCTCAGCTTGATCTTGCTACCGGTTTCCACTAACTTCGTGTAGCCGAGGAGAGCATTCCCAAGACTGCTTTCCGAACAGAGAATGGCTTCTATGAATGGTTAGTCATGCCTTTTGGATTAACCAATGCTCATGCCTTCTTTGTCGATCTTATGAATCGCGTTTTCCGCGATGTTCTCAACAAGTTTGTTCTGGTCTTCGTTGATGATATTCTTGTTTTTTCTAAGTCTGAGCAGGAG
Source organism: Allium fistulosum (assembly GCA_030737815.1). Classification (NCBI taxonomy): domain Eukaryota; kingdom Viridiplantae; phylum Streptophyta; class Magnoliopsida; order Asparagales; family Amaryllidaceae; genus Allium; species Allium fistulosum. Next base: position 78,710,501 of record CM060903.1, read on the forward strand.
CATATATCTCACTTGAGCTATGTTCTTCAAACTCTTGGGAAACATTATTTGAAGGCCAAATTTTCCAAACGCCATTTCTAGAAAGATGAAGTCTGATTCCTTGGACACATTGTTTCAGAGAATGGAGTCTCGGTTGACCCGGTTAAGGTTGCTGCGATTAATGTATGTCTATTCACCCTTGTCCCCTTTAATTCATTTATCATTTTGGACTTATCCACCTTATCCTAATTCCAGGATTGGGAGACACCTAAGGCTCCGACTGATATTCGTAGCTTTCTGGGCCTTGCCGGTTATTATCAGAGATTCATAGAGAACTTTGCCCATATAGCCGCACCTCTCAGTGCTTTGACTCGTAAGAAGGCCAAGTTTAATTGGAATGAGAAGTGTGAAGCTACATTCAATAAGTTGAAGCAAAAGCTTACCTTTGCTCTTGTTCTCACTGTTTCGAACGGGAGTGAAGGATTACCGGTTTATACCGATGCTAGTAAGGAAGGATTGGGTGTTGTGTGGATGCAGGATGGGAAGGTCATAGCATATGCTAGCCGCCAGTTGAAGCCCCATGAAGCTCACTACGCCACCCATGATTTAGAGTTGCTGGCTATTGTGTTCGCTTTGAAGTTGTGGAGGCATCACCTTTTGGGAACCTAGTTTGAGCTTTTCATCGATCACCAGTCCCTTAAGCATATCTTCAACCAGAAGGATTTAAACCAGAGGAAAGTTCGATGGCTTGAGTTCTTAGCATCTTATGACCTCGACATCAACAATACCCCTGGGAAAGACAATGTTGTAGCCGATGCTTTGAGTTGGAAGAAAGCCTTGATGTGTCAAATTGTGGTTACACCATCTCTTATGGATCGAATTGCATCTAAGCAGGATGAAGATGCGATGCTTAAGCTTATGAAGGAGAATATTCAGGATAGGGAAGGTAATGATCAGAAGGAGTTTGGAGCACAGATTGATCAGAAGGGAGTTTTGAGGATTAATAGCCGGATTTGTATTCCAAATGTTGATGGTTTGAGGCAGGAAGTTCTTAGAGAGAATCATCAATCAAGACTCTCCATCCATCCAGGTGTTACGAAGATGTTTCAAGATATGAAGAAGTTGTATTGGAGGAATGGTATGAAGCGGAACATTTCTATCTTCGTCAGTAGATGTGCCACTTGTCAACAGGTTAAGGCTGATCACCAGACGACCGCTGGATTGCTGCAACCCCTTGAGATTCCCATTTGGAAGTGGGATCAGGTTTTTATGGATTTATTGATGGTTTACCAAAGACTAGAAGGGGTAATGAGAGTATTTGGGTAGTTGTCGATCGATTGACCAAGTTTGCCCATTTTATTCCGGTCAAGTCGAATCAAACAGCTTCGAGCTTAGTTGAGATCTATATGAGGGAGATTGTCCGTCTCCATGGTGTTCCTTCTAGCATTGTTTATGATCGTGACCCTATCTTTACCAGCAAGTTCTGGAAATCTTTTCAAGAAGCTTTGGGTACTTGTTTGAACCTTAGTACGGCTTATCATCCTCAGACTGATGGTCAGACGGAAAGGGTGAATCAGATTTTAGAAGATCTTCTCCGTGCTTGTGTTCTTGACTATAGAGGATCTTGAGAAGATCATCTCCATCTCGTTGAATTCACCTATAATAACAGTTATCAGGTATAACTCTATCTTGAATTTTCAATCGTTTTAAGCTAAATCCATCTATTAATCCCAATCTTTTCAAATCAGGCAAGTATCGAGATGTCTCCATTTGCCGCTCTTTACGGACGATCCTGCAAATCTCCATCTTGTTGGATTGAGTCCGGTGATCGCTTGGTTCTTGGGCCCGATATGATCCAGGAAGCATCTGAGAAGGTCGAGGAGGTTAGGAGGAAGATGAGAATTGCTCAGGATAGGAAGAAGAAGTATGCCGATCGGCGTAGAAGGGATTTGGAATTCTCAGTGGGTGATCATGTCTTTCTCAAGATCTCGCCGTTGAAAAATGTGGTTCGATTTGGTCAGAGGGGGAAGCTTGCTCCCAGGTTCATTGGTCCTTTCCGAATTCTGGAAAGAGTTGGTTCTTTGGCTTATAGAGTTGATTTGCCGGAGAAACTGGCGGATGTGCACAACGTGTTTCACGTATCTCACCTACGTAAGTATCTCCATGATCCATCCTTGATTGTTCAGCCAGCTTTATTAGAGAATTTGGACGTCGAGCCAAACCTCACCATCGAGAGAAAGCCACTTCGTATTGTCGATAGAGGTACGAAGCAGCTTCGACGGAAATCTATCAGTCTAGTCAAGGTACAATGGAGTACGGATGATCGGGATTGCACCTGGGAAACCGAGGAATCCATACGTGCTTCAAATTCTGAATTATTTGATTCAGGTACTATTTGTTGCTTTCTTTTATCTTTTCGGTTGGTTCTATTCTTCTATCTCGTTCCTTTTCGGGGACGAAAAGTTTTGAGTGGGGGAGAGTGTAACGACCCGAGAGTTTTCAACGATTTTATAACGTAAATAACTAAAATTTCTTGAAATGTAAATAATAAAATTTTGAAATAAAAATTCGATATTCGGAATGCGTCTATTTAATTATAGTAATTGGTAAATTTTAATTGAAAAATATGCAAGTTGATTTATTTGGTGAAATTTCAAATATAAGATCTATCAGTTTATTTGTCGAAAATTTAATATTTTCAAAACCTGAATATTTTTATATAATAAAAATGTAAATCATTTCCTGAAAAGACGTCGTGATTCGTTTCGTCAAATTTGAACTTCTATAGCTCCGTTTATCTTATTTTCTGCGTTTCAGCAGCATTTTTTAGTAGCGAAAAATCGAGTTTTTATAACTTGATCATATCACTGATATCCGTGTATCATTCTGTTCGTCTCGTCGTACTGATCTCCGCAATATATTTATTTCTGTATTTTGACATCCGATACGCGACGGGAACGACAAAACAGTTTGTAGTATCGGTACCGAAATTGTAACCTTTTGTATCCTTTGCCTTTTCAAACTTGAGACGTGCTGTCCAAACAATAACAAATTGCTTTAAATTTTTCAGCTGAATCAAGGTGTGACCGTTGCCATTTCTTTAACTTTATATTTATTCATTTTGCCTGCCACTTTATTTCTACAGTTCACGAAAATAGGTAAGTTTTATTCTGTTTCTTCTCCTTCTTGTGGCTTTTCCTTCCTTCTCTATCTATCTATTATTATTATTATTATTATTATTTTGCCGAGTGTTTCTTCCCCCTGACCTAAATATCACCAATTTTCCTTCCACCATCTTCTGCTCCATCCCCCACCACCTCGCGATTGCCACAACCCTAACCCGAGCACCATTGCAGGCCAACCCCTAAAACCTTTGGCCTCTGTCACTTCGCATCGCCATCACCGCCAAGCACACCACCGCCTCCACCAGATCCGCCTCTGACTCATCGCACTCCAGCCCATCCCACCTGACAACTCAGATTCACCCATCATCGCCCTAGCATGGCCGAACAGCCAAACAACCATCTTCGACCAACCGGACTTTCCCCGACCACTGCAGTCGCCGAACCCGACCCAACACCTGCTCCGTGCCTCCCCTAGCTGTACACCCTACTCGGCCTGTCTCTAACCCACTAAGCCTTCTTTTCATTTGCATATATATGTTATATATATATAAGTGTTAACTGAAGCCCCCATTTTCTATTGTGTTCATTGAGATTTTATATGCAGTGATATATATATATTTCATATATTATGCTGTGTATGAAATTTTTTTTGACAGCTGCATATATATATTGCGCATATATAAGAGCATACGTGTGTTGTATTCAATCGCTCATAAATGTTGCATTTTGATATATATGTGCGTTCTGTGCCTTGCTTTTGATCTCTGTCCTAGTATATATATATATGGAATTGTATATATGGCTCGAACTCATATACGAGTGTGGATTAGAGATGTTAGTTCTCATTATCTTTGTTGTCATCTAACTTGTGTTCTATGTTGTACATGAATCATATATTGTATACATATGCGCAGTGTATATTTTTGATTTTTATGTCACTATGTCTCTATTCGTTGTATACATTTTTGGCTTATATAGATGAGGTGCGCAGACTTGTTTTCCAGTGCACAAGCCCTTTTTTTTACCAATATAGTAACAGTTAGGCATTTGATCGAGATATATATAGGGCGCATGCATACATGTTGTTCGACAGAATGTATATATATGCTGCACGCATATATATTGACCGAAGTGTATGTGCTTTGTAATCTGAACCTATTTTCGTTATATATATAACACATATTCGTATTAACGACAAAAGTATATATGTCACTTTCATATTTTTCCGATGAAAATTATGTGTTGTATATATACAATGATTCTTTCAAATATCTATAAAACAAATGTATGTATATATCGCATCTATATATAAATATTTTTGTTTCGTCAAATTATTGTGCTAAATCTATTTTACTTGTCGTAGCTATTTGAAGTGTCGTGCCATGTTCGTGTCCATATCTGTGTCATTTGCTTTTCAATTCCATCGTTCTCTAACCACGAAAGGTGAGCAATCACTCACGATTAATATTCTTATGCTCATGAAATTGATTTCATAGAAAATGGAAATTAAATGTGCTGTAAAAATTTGAATTGCTAGCTATTAACTGTTAAATATGATAAGTTGTTATTTAAATTGATCACTTATGTAAACTGATACCGTTATATGTTAATTGATTTTTTTATATAATCGTTATTATTATCGATCATATATGCTAGTAATTGGTATGTTATTGATCTCACTCTACAAGTTTCCTTAGTTTTAGAAATCACTATGGGTTGAAATGATATATACCCAAACGAACTTTAGAATAGGAGAAAATTCATTATGGGTTGAAATGATAAACCCAAGCGATTTTCAGTTATTATTGAAATTTTAGGATTGCGGGTTTAATAATAAAAACCCGTAAATTTAAACTATTACGGATGTGGAATAACAAATATCCGTACCACTTGAACATAGGATATAAAAAGTATGAGTTTAATTTAAAAGGTAATTTGTAAAATTTTACTTATAGTTTCATTTTCTAAAATATATAAGATAAGATTTTAAATAGATAAATAAAAATTTATTTTATTTTAAATTGTATAAAATTAGTTTTATTTAATATATATAATATTTTTTAAAAGGGTTCATTTAATTTATATTTAAAATAGATTTTTATAACTTTAATAAACAAAAAGGATGGAAGGGTACATTGGAATTTGATTGGTAACTTAAACCGGTTATTAATTGAATTTGAATAAAGATTCATTCAGAACTTAATGATTTTGGAAATGATTTATAACTTGTTTAATAAAACATGATTAAAAGAATACTTTAAAATTTAAATAGAACTAAAATTGAATATTCGTTTTAACGAAAAATTGTATTCGAGTTTTTGTTTAAATATTTATAAAGTAATTTTATAATTGACCACGGTGTGAAATAAGCGTTTGGTTGTTAAAGAGACCGGGATCGGATATTGTCATACTCTCTACCAATACCGAAAACCACTTTAACAACTATGTACGTGGTGGAGATTCTAGAATGAAGTAGGATGGTTTGGTGAGCGATTCTGTATGGTATTTATGTAGCCCTGACTCCCGTGAGTCAGCTTGATGTGGCTAAAACAGGAGCCACACCGGGCCAAGTGAGGTCATTTCTCCCATTGGGCACATTTCTTCGAAACCATATCTATTGCTTCTGTGATTTGATTTTGGTGTGTACACCTTTGATTTGGAGTGTGTCTCGAGGTGGGCGGTAATAGATGCTATGTGTTACCACCAGTCCGGATCCGCAAAACGGTAGAATCCTACTCTGGGCATTGCCTCGCGTGCCTTGTCTATGCCTTATCAAGCCTTCTACGAGTTTGGTTTGTACCGTACCTATGGAGTGCCCTCTGATAGACCTCAAGTTTATGGAGGAATTACGGTACTGTATAGACTATGAGAATATATATAAAACGTGTTAATGGGGATATGAGTAACGCCTTAACGCTATTTTGATATTTTACTTTACTATAGACATTATATATGTAGCATATTGTACTATGTATTTAGATAGTTTATCGGATCCTTAAAGGATGGAATCCCAACATCCCTTTAAGTTATACTGCATTTATTTGACATTTCACTTGAACTTGATTTATCTACATAAGAATGTTAATCCTGATTTGAGTGTTTTGTTTTGCTTTATGCTCGGGCCAGCTTGAGTGTCATAGCTTTCGAAACTCATATTTTGGAGCTTGGAGTTCGCTTGGAAGACCTATCTTATCTATTTTAGCTTTCAGTTTATTTCTGTTATCTCAGTTGTATGTTTCAGACTTGTCAGTTACCTATGTGTTAGAGACTTCTGTGTATTGGGATTCTTGATGTATTCTGTTTTGGACTATGTTATTTCTGTAGTAGATTCATGAACTACAATTTATTTATTCCGCTGTTTTGTTGTAAACTCTGTGTCTGTGATTCTGTGATTGATTTATTTACTGTATATGCTGAGTTATGCCAAATAAATATATTAACAATCTGTTGCTTTGGACGATTCAAGTCTGACATGTGTGGATTATTGTCGATTTGAATGGTACAAAATAGTGGGTCGTTACAATCTGATTTCATTTTATAGTATGAATTTTAATAAGATTGTTTTGGTTCTTATTTTCAGTAGGTCTGATTTTATTTCTTTGCTATGAAACTTTCTAAATTGTTGAGATTTTAGTTTTGAGCTATGGCTCCTTAATATATATGATTAACATATATTTATGATTATTGATAGTTTGGTTAAGTTATATTATTTAGTCATAATAGTTGTATAAATTTTATGATATTATTGTAGGTCTGATCCTATGACCTGAACCCTTCTTGGTTTTTTTTTAAAGGAAGAGAGGATCTAGGTCTAAACATTCAAATAATCCTACAAAAAATGTATATTTGTAGCTATAATTATTTACTTAGTGGATATGGTGATTTTTGCCGATTGCAATTCTGATATTAACCGTGAAGTTAGGTTGTTGTCTGAAGATATTGTATTTGCATCCTTTAATTCTGTCGGGTTACGATATTTTTTTACTCTATTTCTACATTTGCATCCTTTACTGAAATATGACAGAGTTGTTTTTGCTTACAGTCGAGTTTCATACTACCATCGAATTCAGATTTAGTGGTTCATAAGGACGGATAAGATTCCTCGATTGCTGCTTCTTAGATAATGAACATCAACCACTCTTAGGTATTTTTTACACTTCTGCATTGTTTTTGTAGATTATTACCACTTCGGTAATTACCAACTCTAACTTAATACTAATTTGTATTTACAACAAGATTTAGTGATATATAACACAAAATTGGTGGGAACAAAAAGATATTAACAAGCAAGTTTAAAACAAGAAGTTACTCGATCTTTTTCAAGCAGACGGCAAATTTAGATTTAGATTTGAAATAAAGAAATATTTGTTTACCTTTTATTGTCTTTTTTAGGAAAACGTGGTGCATATTCGATGCCATTCAACAACATTATTGACAAGGAATTTCTCTAGAGACCATAGGTATTATTGTTCATTATAGTACTTACCACACATAAGTGTTTGTAATGTTGTTGCTATATAAAATGAATGAGTAGGTTGCGGGGTCAAAACTAATTATTGGTGTTTGTGTCTTAGCATTAACCACATTTTATCTCCTTGCAAAAATATTGTTAATGAATGACCTACATCAACCCATGTTTGCTTAGAATAATAAAATAAAACTAACAGTTTGAAGAAGAAATCCACTAGAATAGTAAGGCAGGAAACAAATCTTTCTCCTTTTGTAGTTTTCTTAATGACATATTCATATATTTCATATAATTCCATCTTATCTAATGAAGGTTGCATGTTTATAGCTTAATGAATTTTTGGTGTGTTTTTGCTTTCAATATGATCTCTACTCAACTGATTTTTAATAAGCCTATTTTCTAAACTTAATGACAATAAAACCTGTTTATTTGGTGTTTATGAAACTATAATTATATTAGTTGATATCAAAACAGAAATTTGCATGCTGAAATTCACTTATAGTATTGCAATGTTCACCAACTACTTCTGGATCCACCTGGGGATCAACACCGACTCGCCATCGCAGGTTTCTCAGGGATTTTGGGGTCTATATAAAATGAAAATGTATGAAACCTACCTCCTCCTCAAATCTGGAATCTTGGATGATAATTTTTGTTATTTAATCAATTTTGGAATTTTAGGTACATAGTTGGCTAATTTTCAGCTTCATTTTGAGTATCACATAGGTATTTTCAATGGTTTCAAATCATTTTTTCTTCTTTGTATGCTCAGAAAAATTGATTATAGGTTTACTTCCTATTTTCAATGTTGAAATTGTAGTTTGCTAAAAATTTAATTCTCGATAGTTCAATTTGCATGAACACTTTGATTATTATGCAGGTTTTCCATAAAAAATATAAATAATGGAAATTTTGATGAATTTTGGGTTTTTGAACTAAACCTAGAGAGGTAAGTTTGTGATTTCTTGAATAAAATACATGATTGTTTTTGCATAAGTTCTTAGAATTCAATTTACAACATGTATGCCTGATTATTCAACAATGATTATAAAGCTACCATGAGTATTTTTATGCCATTTTCTCTTACATACATGCATGTATGTTTTTTTATGATATATTTATTAAAAACCAATTGTGAAGACAAACAGAAATATGTCCAGTATGATCCTGGCAGGCCAAAATACACACACTACTAGAACAGAAACAAAAAAAGCGCCACAATGTCTACTGCACATACATAGCCAGCTTTCCACATGTCCTCATAAATTTGTTTTTATTTGTTCATTTTCCAAAAAACATCATGACTAAGTAGAATAGACTACCGTTTGTATTCACTCACTGTACATTTAACTATAAATTAAAATGACTGCTATTTTTGATGCAGTTACTAGCCGCATTTCAGGTTGCTTCCCATTTGATCGGTTAGCTTGGTAATCCTCAACGGTAGTGAACTCTTGCCTTTAAAAATGTTCCTGCATGGAAAGAGTAATTTTTTTTCGTTTCAGTCTCAACATATGTAAAAATATTTACGTAGTAGTAATTTTTAGCTTTTCTACTACTGCAGTGACATCAATGATATTTGCGCTGTAGGATGAAACTAATTTATTAACTTCGTAGTAAATTTTGTATCTGATTGTGCTTGATATTACCCTATCAGGTGTCTTCATTTCATTAATTCTAATATTTCTGATCCAGCAACTATTATTTAGTTTTTTATTTAAGCATGTCAAATAGTTCTTTGTTTCTAATATTGTAATACTACATATCCGCTGCAAGTAAAGTGGTTTTGTAATATATAATTAGAAGTGATTATGATATACTGTGTAACCGATATTATTTTAAAATTTATTCGGACGTCATGATGTTCATACAAAGCCAAGTTCTCATAAACTTCTCCAATTCTACTTTTTATCCTGCATTTTGCTTTATTTTAGTTTGTTAATTTTACAGAGTGAAGTATTTTATGCTTGATTTGATTTTTAATATTTGAATGGAGAAAATAGTCGCCAAAGTGGATATGACTATATCCTGAATGATCAAGACTACCTCCTCCAAATATAGAACCCCTTCATGGCTATAAGATTATTTTATTGAAGCTTGCCCACAGCCCATGTGAGGTCCTTCTCGCTTGAAAGTTTATTACCGTGATCATTGTACTTTTGATGCTCTGACTACTTATGCCCTATGCTACGTGAGGATACTTGACTGTTCTTTTTTGTTTTCGTTCATTTTAGAATTGCTTCTTTAGATTATTATATATGCTTACACGAATTTAGTGTAATAATTAGCATGTATATTTCAAGAATATTTGATATGGTACATGAAATTTGCTTTGAATATGTTTTGGACTTGGACTGTGTATCGAACAAAAGGTTGCATGATGGTTCTATATTCATATATGTTGTCTGATGTGTTTTGGGACCTAACCGAGTTAAATTAGTATGTAAATTTAAATTGTTTTAATGCAGTTGTTAGAGTGGGTGTTGCTGGAAGCATTGTATATGAAGAGTTTAATATTTTAGATGAGTTTGAATGACCCTCCTTTGGTATTATACAGGAGTTTGTGGACTTTATTTTTTGGTAGATGTAATTTGTTGAAGTTAGACAGAACCCCAAGGCTCATGCCATTAAGGGTGAGCAGTATTCAGTTAAAACCGAATTAATCGCGGTCGAACCGATTCATTTTGATCGATTTGGTTTTGGAACTAACACTACGCCATAGATTGCATACTGCAACACCAAAGAAGTGATGCAGGAAGTGCCAAAAAATATTGCTGTAGGCTAAAAAAGGACAAAGGCAACACTTTCTCGGTGATGCATTTTGCCGCGTTGCCGCAGACCTCAAAGGCAACATTTTGACTATCTAAGGCAACATAAGAAATATTGTTGCAATAGAACCCTATTTGGGTCTATGGCAACATCCATAGGTGTCTGTACCAACATTCCAAAATGTTGCTATAGATATTAACTTTCTGAATTTGTGGGGCCCACAATGTAGAGCATATTTGATTTTTTAATAGAAATAAATATTTATTTAATAAAATGCTATTGCACAGAATTTGATATTCAAACAGTAATTTATTTAAATAAATATTTTATTTCAACATTTAAAATAGTACAAATTCCTAACTCCACTATTTTACAATTCAATGATAAATAACACTGATATTCACATATACAGATATTCCTCACTACATTACTCAGTTCAATCATTACATATGCAGTTTCAATTTATACAGACACCGACACTGACAAATATATGACGAGCCGAGTGCCGAGCCGAAGGCGAGCCGAGAAGCGGGTCCGGGCGCAGCGCCGGCGGGGGTCCGGGGCACCGCAGTCCCGGCGGGGATCGACCTATCCTCCATCTTTGAAATGACGTAAAATGGGCACCGCCCGATTCATCCGATTTCGGAAGATCGAGCCTTCTTTGAAATGACGTAAAATGATGCACAAATGAAGACTGAGCTTAATTCCTATCCTCCATCTCCTCGCCTAAATCTGCTTGAATCCCCTACGGCCAAACACCAAAACTCTACTGCAAACTCTTTTCAATTTCCAATCACCACATTAGCTTCTCTCCGTAACCAATACACAACAGCACTCTACCATTGTCAAACTCCAAACTCCGTCTACATCTCTCTGCCAACATTCAGGCATCACACTGCCAACTGAAACTCCTCTGCATCACCAACTTCCACCATCACTTCCATAACTTACCAAACCAACCAACCAACCTTCAACCAATACAACTACATCCAGATTCAATGGTGAACCAACCAACCAGATTATGAACTTGCGATGGAGGCACAGGGCATCCAGAAGCAGTACATACCCAGCCAGATTCTGAAACATTAACAAGTGTTAAAGGAGCATTTGCACAAACATATGGGGGGCATACTATCTTATTGAAATTACCAGTACCAAGTGAAGCAACCGCAATCATAGGGGAAAGTACGAAGAGATCAGCCTGGGATCTGCTCTGAACTTGCGATGGAAAGTACGAAGTGAACCAAAATCTCGCGGGCAGCAGTTCGGGTTTTGGGAGAAATTAAGGCGCTATAAGGGTTTTCAGGTGAAGTAGTCTAGAGGAGAAAGGTAGAGGGGTTGGTGGCGAGCAAGTCTTCTGTTGGAGGTGAGAGCTGATAGCGACGACATCGGTGGCAAAAGGGGTTTGAACGGAAAACTTTGTTTGGCTTCGGGTTTTGGTGTCGTGACGGGGCTCTGGTTGGAGCTAGATGGTCGCGATGGGTCAGGGGGTAGCTGGGGGTGAGGGTGACAATTTGGTGGCGGAGGCGAATGAGGAAGCAGAAGAAGAGGAGGGTGACAATTTGGTGGCGGAGGCGAATGGGAGGAGGCAAATTGGAATGAAAACCAAAAGGGGATCTACTCTGAACTGGGCGGGAAAACGAAATTTTGGGGAAAATTGCAGTGGTGATCCATTTTAACAACCAGAGTAAATGTAGACCGTTGGATCGTATTCACGCGGATTGCTAATTTTATTAATTTTTTAATTTGAATACATCTATAGCTACTGCAACATCTTGTTGATACCTATGCTAACACCTTGAAACGAGTGTTGTAATAGACAAAAATCAGCATACCTATCGTTACATTATAGCTAGCAACACCATGTAATTTCGTTGCAGTAGGTCATCTATGGCGTAGTGTAAATCGACTTGAATTTAATTTATAAAATATATTATTTGAGCTATCGGTTTAAACCAATCAATCAAACGTTTATTATATTATCCAAATTTATGGTATTATAATACTCTTAATAATAGGTTAATGATAAAATACAAAGTTTTCATATTGAAAATAGGTCAAATTTTATTGTAAATATAAAAATACACAATAAAATCTCTTCGGACATAAAATTATGTTTTCCTTTGACTAAATCAATTGGTTGAATAATAACATACCTTTTCAGTTCAGTTAAATCGATTACTGACCGAATTAAATGAAATTAAATTGGTTTAGCTCAGTTTTGAATTTTTTTTCAATTTAAATTTGGTTTGACATTTTTTTAACCACAAAATCGACCGAACAGTACGAAGGCTTACCCCTACAAGCCATGCACTCTCCCACCAAACAGGATCCATGCATAATGCAGAAGCCCTGTCATATATAAAGTGTTATAAACTTCTATGTAACGCTATAAGGTAATTTTTGGTTTAAATTCATCGCGAACACCATCTAATAAAACTTATTGTAATCAATATCTTATGCAAAAGCTTAATTTTGGGTTAAGTTTCATTAGAAACAAAAAAAATCTAAAATTATAATCATAAATATGGATGTAACGAATAATTTATGCAAATAACTTATGAAAAACATTGATTTCATGTTACAAATAAACAGAAATACGTTCATATTACAAATAGAAAATTTATGGTATACTCGTGATTAATTGCAATTATGACAATTGATCAAATACTTGAAAAGGTCAAAAGTTACTTCATTGTAATATTTTCACACTCCGAAATCAACTCATATTTCAGTATCAAGATTAGAAATTAAGGATGAAGATTTCTTGTATATGAACACCCTCTCGATATTTGCATCCCTCTCATGCAAGATTTGTATCGTTCTATGGAGGGTGTACATATGAGAAGCAATGAACTTAGATTTACTTAGCGGGTATATCCAGTTACCATAAGTCTGTCTTCGATATCTAATGTGACTGCTATTTCTAAAACATGTCACAGTGACTTTATGCCCCCTATGGTTACTTTGAGGACACTCATGAGGTATAATTGCAAAATAAAATATGAGGATATTGCGTCCACAACAATGTGTAAAAACATCAAAGTGGTTTGTTGATAGTTAGATTGCAATATTGTGGATTCAACACACTTGGCCACATCTTATAGTCGCTATCTACACATTATCTATTCACTCATGGTGAACAAAGATTCTAAATTGGCACACATTTATTTTCTACCATCATCCTACACAAAAATACTAAGAAATATCTCCTTCCAACTTTAACAATTCAGATTTGTGCATATATTTTAGAGAGAGGTGCGTATAATTTGGTTAGGGAGTTATTTATACACTTCTCGCTCAAATAGAAAAAGAATAGCATCCTTTATGACAGGCATGCGTAAACTCTTTGGACTTCTATATTATAACACAAGGACATGGCACACACTGTATCTTCCATATCGTCTGTCATTTGAGCTCTTTAAGGTTGACACTCTTCCCTCAATGTTTGTAGGCATATTGACACATTACGGAATAGAATTATAAATTTTGCTTGAAAGAAACATACTTCTTGATGAAAAACCAAAGAAATGAGTGAAGCGTTAGCGCAACTCTGAAGTTCACTATTGGGAATAACAAGTAGGCACCCGAGGAGATACTATAGGCTATACTGTTTTCATGTTGTTTTTGTAATTTTTTTATTATAATGTAAAGCTAAGTTATGAGGTATATGGTATTAATTCTGATTGCAATGCAGCAATTAGTTCTAAAGATGAAATGATACTTTAATTGGTAATACTTGAATACAAATCAGAAATACAATGGAAGTGTATTTAAATACAATGCAGATGGGCCTAATATCCAGGCCCGTGTAGAGCTGGTAATCTTAATACAATAGCAGAATGTAATCTCGGCCTTTGATATAGATCTATGGTTCATATGCAATCAGAGTGAAGATGCGGATAGATAAGTGTGCTTTCTCTTGTATTGCCGAGACCATTGTTTTGTTTGTATCATTATACGCCGCCTCAAACAAAACTAGGGTTTTACATCCTCTTTGTTCTCCATGTCGGCTGAGAAAATTTTGAGATCTTCACGAAATCGATTAAAATTCCTAGCAGATAAAGCTTTGGTCAGAAAATCCGCTCTTTGATAGTAGGTTGGAACATGGCTGATGGCAAGCTTGCCGCTTCCTGTCTTTTCACGAACAAAATGGAGATCAATCTCCATATGTTTCGTGCGTGCGTGCTGAACAGGATTCATGGAAAGGGAGATGGCGCTGAGATTGTCACACCAAATGATGGGTTTGCGAGTTGATTTGAACCCTAATTCCCAAATTAGGGTTTCGATCCAGGTGATTTCAGCAGCTGTACTTGCTATGCACCTGTACTCTGCTTCGGTGCTGCTTCTGGAAACAGTAGCTTGCTTTTTCGTGCACCAAGAAATTGGATTTGGTCCCAAGTAGACGCAATATCCAGAAATGGATTTTCGATCATCAATGTCGTTTGCCCAGTCAGAATCACTGTAAGCATGTATATTTATATCCTTACTAGCTTTTAAACATAGTCCATGTGTATTGGTTCCTTTGAGATATCTGAGAATACGTTTGACTACACTCCAATGTTCGTTTAGAGGGTTCTGCATGTACTGACACACCCTATTGACACTAAAGCATATGTTTGGTCTAGTAATTGTGGCGTATTGAAGTGCTCCAACGACACTTCTGTATTGCTTGACATTATCAATAGGTTCTCCTTTATTTTTAGATAATTGTCTGCTGTTTGTCATAGGAGTGGGTAGTGGTTTTGCCTTGTCCATGTTGTGTCTAACCAGAATATCATTGATATATTGCTTTTGTGACAAAAAGAATTCATTGTCAGTTTTTCTCTGAATATCTATTCCCAGAAAATATTTTAATTCACCCATGTCCTTGATTGCAAAGTGTTTGTCCAGTAGTTGTATGATGTGGTTGATTTCTTGTTGATCGTCTCCTGTGATGAGAATGTCATCAACATATACAAGTATATACATGCTTATATGCTTATCCTTTTTCATGTAGAGTGAATTGTCTGACTTGGTAGCATTAAAACCCAAGTGTGTCAGTGTGTTTTTAAGCTTCTCATACCATGCTCTAGATGCTTGCTTTAACCCATATATAGCTTTGTGTAGCTTGCAAACATAGCCTTCATTTGTATGATGATTGTATCCTTCTGGTTGTTGCATGTAGACATCTTCACATAATTCACCATTTAGAAAAGCATTATGGACATCCAACTGTCTTATTCTCCAATTTTTGTGAAGAGCTAAGGTCAACATGATTCTTATAGTGGTTGGTTTGATTACTGAGGAAAAGGTCTCAGTGAAATCAAAACCAAACTGCTGTGAATACCCTTTTGCCACCAATCTGGCTTTATATTTCAATATATTACCATCTGCATCTCTTTTGATTTTATAAGTCCATCTGCATCCCACAATATTTTTGTTGCTTGGTGGTTGCACTAGTGTCCAGGTTTTATTTTTGACCAGTGCATTTAATTCTTCATCCATTGCCTTTCTCCATTTTTTGTGTTTGCTGGCCTGATCATAAGAATTTGGCTCCACCTCATTTATTTGAGCTATGTATAGTTTAGGTTTAAAAATACCACTTTTAGATCTGGTAATCATGGGATGTCCTTCCTCTGCATGTTGACTATGAGATTTTTCCAATTGATTATCATTGATGTTTGCAGTTGCATCTGTTGCTTGGTTGTCATCAGATGTATTTGTACTTTGATCATGATTATTGTTCAACATGCTAGTACTCTGATCATCATTCAAATTTATTGGTGAGCAGCTGTTGTCATTCCCATTATCTGAATTGAGTCCTGATTTGCTGTTAGACATGGATGCATCTTTATCAACATTTTGCATTGCTTGATCATTTCTTTGAGTGTATTCTGACAATTCAGGAATGTGAAAATTATGTGCTTTCTCATCATTGATTTCATGATTCTGCTTGCCTTTATCTGCAAATGGAAACACATTTTGATTAAACACCACATGCCTTGAAATATATATTTTGCCTTAATTGTCCATGCACTTATATCCTTTTTGATTGTGTGCATACCCTAAAAAGGTGCATGGAATTGATCTTAGGCTCAGTTTATGTTTGTTGTATGGTCTGAGATAGGGATAGCACAGACACCCATTTTTTTTGAAATGATCATATTTTGGTTTAACTTTAAAAAGTTTTTCATATGGACAGACATTGTTTAATACTTTTGTTGGCATCCTATTAATAAGATATACTGCAGTGGCAAAAGCCTCACTCCAGTATTTCAAAGGTAGTGATGCTTGAGACAAAAGTGTTAAACCTATCTCTACAATATGTCTGTGTTTCCTCTCAACTAAACCATTCTGTTCAGATGTGTGGGGGCAGGTAGTTCTGTGAAGAATTCCTTTTTTGTTAAAAAATTCTTTTAATGGCATAAACTCTCCCCCACCATCTGTTTGTATTATCTTAACACATTTGTTAGTTTGTTTCTCAATGTTTGTAATAAACTGTGCCATAGCATTGCTAGTGTTTGATTTAGCCTTGAGAAAATAAATCCAAGTATATCTTGTGTGTGCATCTACAAGTGATAGATAATACCTGTGCCCTTGTGTTGAATTAAGAGGTGCTGGTCCCCATAGATCTGCAGTGATTAACTCAAGAGGATTTTCATATATAGTTTCAGAAATTGAAAAAGGCAATTTATGCATTTTGCTCATTTGACAATGATCGCACAGAAGTAATTCAGACTTATTTGCAACAGAAATATTATTTTTCATTAAAATGAGTTTAACTACATCATAACTGGGATGGCCAAGTTTACAATGCCATTCATGAAACAATTTTACATTACTGTCACTCCTTGTGCTAACATTATTTGACCAAATTCTCTTGTTAGCTGCATCATTATTTTGAGTATTGCCGAATTTGTATAGACCATTTTCTAGCTTACCCTGTAATAATATGTTTTTATTTAATGAATCTCTAACAAGACATGATTTAGGGTGAAACTCAAAATACACCTTATTTTCGCTGGCAAATTGTGAAACACTAATAAGATTTTTCTTGATACTTGGTACTCTTAATAAATTGTTTAAATAGAGTAACCTTGTACCTTTTATATAGCTAGTACCAACATGTGTTATATTTGCAGCTTCACCATTTCCCATAAGAACAGTTTGATTACCTATGTATCCTTTATTGCCCAGATTTAAATTCTGTAGATTATTTGTAATGTGGTTTGTGGCACCAGAATCTGGAAACCATTCTTCACTGCTATAATCTTCAATTTTGGTTACATCTTCAGTTGTATTGTCTCCATTGTTTCTGGATTGGTTTCCAGTCTGAACCATGTTAGCATTTGGTTGCTTGTTGGTTTGAGATGTTTGTCCTGCATTGAAATCTTCCTTATATCTGAAATAACATTTGTTTGCCATATGCCCAAGTTTTTCACAAATCTGGCATTTAACTCTATTACTGTATCCATTCCTTCCTCTACCTCTGCTTCTTTGAACACTGCCACCTCTCTGACTCTGATTATCTTGCCTGGGTTGATTTGATGTGTTTTTCTGATTTCTATTTCTTGATGCAACTGCATAATTGACATTATATTCTTCTTGCATTGATTTCCTTTGTTGAATTCTTCCCTCATGAGCCAGTAGAGCTGTGTGGACAAATTCAATATCAGGCAGAGTTGGTTGTGTTGTTATGTATGTTATTAAAGATTCATAGTCTTGATCCAATCCATTGGTTATTACTAGAATCTGCTCACTGATGGATACATTATGACCAACCCCTTTTAATTTGTCACATAGATTTTTGATTTTGGCAAGATATTCTCTCATTGGCACATCATTTGTCTTAGCATTTTGTAATTCTCTTCTATAATGCATGACCTTTGCTGCTGATTGTGAACTGAAAATGCGTTCGATTGCTGACCATATCTCATAAGAGCTGTTGCATCCAACCATTTGTGACAGTAAGCTTTGACTAATTGAGGATAGTAGCCATGATGACAAGAGATTGTCTTGTTTTTGGTAATGTTTGTAATCTGGATTGCTAACAGTTTTCCCTTCTTTGTTAGTAATCATGATTGGTGGTATGGTCTTGGTTCCAAAAACATAGTCGTGTAAGTCGTATCCTTTTAAAGATATTTCGATTTGATATTTCCATAAGATGTAGTTGTCTTCATCTAATGGCGTTGTGATAACTTGACTTTTAGGTTTGATCAAGATTAGATCAGAGTTTGGGGAGTTCTTGGACTGGTTGCCTGAAGTTGCTGATGTAACTTCTTCTTCATCAACTGCCATGGTGATTCAATGATCTTGAAATGCTGGTTTCTTGGTGAAGAAGAATAGTTGGCAAGAATGTTGGCGTGGCTATCTGAGAATAGCAGCCAAGAAGCAAGAAAAGGATGAAATGCAGAATGCTTGTGATAGGTGTATATTACTGTTTCATTAAGATACGGTAATATACATGAACAGCAGTGAGGGATCTTGCAATCAGAGGAGAAAAGTGAAGAGTATACTGATTTCTCCTTTTTGGATGGCAAGAAACGTATATGGAACAGATGTAATAGATCTTGATGTGATCTAAAACGAGATACGCCTTCCTCGATGATGATATTACTCTGAGAGGACCTAATCACAACTCAAATTTTGAAATCTTGGAATTTCTTTGATTGTGATTTTCTTTATCTTTTTGAATTTTGCCGTTTGGCTTTAGTGCTCTGATACCATAAAGATGAAATGATACTTTTATTGGTAATACTTGAATACAAATCAGAAATACAATGGAAGTGTATTTAAATACAATACAGATGGGCCTAATATCCAGGCCCGTGTAGTGCTGGTAATCTTAATACAATAGCAGAATGTAATCTCGGCCTTTGATATAGATCTGTGGTTCATATGCAATCAGAGTGAAGATGCGGATAGATAAGTGTGCTTTCTCTTGTATTGCCGAGACCATTGTTTTGTTTGTATCATTATAAGTTCGAATAACCGGGACACGTATAAGCTGTTTGGTGGTATTACATGCATAAAGTGTGATGACTAATGGAAAGAAACATGAATTGTTTTAATGAGTAGGAATTACACATTATATTCGATTTTTATAATCGTGGCGGTTAAAACTCATGTTGGAAAATTAGTAAGTTGGTAGAGTAAATAATTTTAAAACAATACGTGGGATTGCATGGTGAAGAACTGATGCATTTTTTTTGTATGAGTATGTCATAAATTTGGGTTATAACAGTGATGCAAAAACAACCATGCACAGATTAGACATTTTTGATCCAAAATTTAACTGAGAAATATATATGATTAGAAGGCCATGCTAACAATGAATTATTAGGCACATAGATTAAATAATCGATAGCATACATGGTAGTTTTACAGAATCTGGGTATAATTACATAGCCAAGACAGTCGGTAAAGGACAGCAAAGTCAGCAAGTGACGGCGGGAAAAAGAAAAAACTAATACTCACTTGCTCTTCTCTGTTTCTCTAGTAGGCAGAAAATGCGTACCAAATCTTCTCTGTGAATTTCGAAAAGGTAGTTTTTGCAGTTAGATAAGTGGATAGTAAGAGAATTATAGGAGTAGGAAGTGCAATCAAATCAGGTTCTCCTGGCATTTTGTCTGACTCTTTTTTCCCCAATATCAACCTTCGTTTTGCATGGAACAATCTACAACGCTGTAGATAGTAATATTAAGTTTATAAAACTATAGACCAGCAGTGTATCTGTGCTGCTGTTTGTAAGTCAACGAAGTTATTGCATAATAGTAAGCTTGTAAATCATGTACACTGGTTGAGTAGTATATAGGCGAAGGCAGAACAAACAAAATTATCGGTTATAGAAGACAAAAAAGAATAATAATGTAATGACAGTGAGTAAGCAGTAGGGTTGGCTGGACATAGTAAACTTCTTTTGGTTATAAAAAAAAAGGGAACGGGTATTATAGATTCTGGTAGAAAAGCAGCAAAAGAGTGTAGGTTTAATTACCAATCGACGACAGTTGTGATCGTGCAGATCGAAAATCGGTCTCGCTTTCATCGGTAACGTTCATGTTGGTGGACAGAAAGACAGAACAACTATTATCCAAATTATAAAACCTACCGACATACAACCAACATGAAAGAATTAACAGTGGAAAAAAATGGCTAGTCATAGTGAAAACAGTTGTGTATATAATTTATTATAAATTTAACCTAACTTAGGATTTTGGCAAACAATCAAATTTCTATAGAGTAGGAATCGGCGTTTAGGAAAGAGAGGCGGTATCTAAATTCATATACATAGAAAGTGATATAAGACGCTATGTTGTCTGCGGTTGTAGTATAAGCAACAACTGTTTTTTGATATTGCAGCCTATTCGACATCATTTATCAATTATGCTTCCATTATCTAATCGGCAATTAAAAGTTCTATGTTTTTCATAATTTATGTCGTATGATGACTAAAACCAATGCTTAATGTTATGTTGACAAACAAATTTATTGCCAAAGGAAACAAACACTTTCAAGCAATGACATAACTTTCTGAGTTCAAATAATAACATTTTCAACTTGATCAAATTCATTTATTTGTGTATATATTGATATACACCTCAGCTAGTAGTCTATTATGTAGGAAAATCTGAATATATACAAATTCAACAGTTTCCACTCTAAATTAAATTTATCAAAGTAGCTGATAGACTAAAAGTGTTTTCTTAGGGTCAGGCATAAAAAATTTACACTTATTTTCCAACAATTAAGCATGTGAATACTGAATCTACAGTTCAAATTGCTCAGACTCACCTTCCTTATTGGTCATATATACTGTGTTTTCTTAGGTGGAATAGAAATGAAGAGTACAAAGAACTTTTCAAGTCTGCTTCAAATTGGTATTAGTGTAACAAATACATACGTAAGGAGTTGTGATAGAACTATGGTCTCTAATATGTTTGGCCTAGATTTGCAGGCCAAAGTTGTGAAATTTAAGGGATACATTCATTCAAACAAGCATAATAGGAGTCACTTCAACTTCAAGAATATAGATATAAGAATTAACTTACAATGAGAACCATCTAGAATTCGTCGTATATATCATTCTTTAGAATCCACTTTCTACTAAATTAATTTCAGATCCATACAGACAATAACAATGTCGTGCTGAAGCATCAGCAGTAGCTATTTCCGGCCACCCAAGCAGGACACAAGCTTTATCTTTGTTAATTAGTTGAGATATAATATTGAATTGCATTAGCTGCTAGTAATAACAAATGCAAACAAAACTTGGTACTCTTAAATTTAAAACCTAGTACGAAGGCATAAAACATTGAATAATATGTGCCTTCAAGTGGTCAGAATTTATATTTAAAAATCTCCTCAAAGAGACCCTTTGGACTATTCATTAGGAAATCTAAAGCTAGAAGCACCAACCATAACTAATTATTATACAGTCTTTAGCATTTGAAAACATGAGGTATGTCATGTGAAAATACACAACAAATAAATTGGTAATGGGAAAATATAACTAAGTTTTAAATTGTAAGGTTATCAATTTGAAACCTGCTTCATGTGTTTCGTCAACCTCTCAATGACTGTAAATCAAGATTTAAATAAAAATCAATCAAGCAAAAACCTTTCAACATAAACAAAAACAAAACAACGT
Source organism: Allium fistulosum (assembly GCA_030737815.1). Classification (NCBI taxonomy): domain Eukaryota; kingdom Viridiplantae; phylum Streptophyta; class Magnoliopsida; order Asparagales; family Amaryllidaceae; genus Allium; species Allium fistulosum. The sequence continues at coordinate 78,732,471 of CM060903.1, forward strand.
AAAATGTTATGTTAATGTCATGTGCATGCATTACATATAATTAAGTAAACAACAATGTAGATAATAGGGGAAATAATTACTTGATGTATTAAATCTTACTTTCCCAATTCTTGCATACAAACAATGCAATATAAATCAAAGTGATAATATATTGATTTAGTTATTACTATCTTGCTCTAAAATTTTAAGGTATCCTGGTATTTTTGATTTCATCCTACTAAACTCCTTATTCTTCAAGATTTGAATGGTCCAGACACAAAAAAAAACCATTGAGCATCACCAATAGGAATTTCATCAAAGGTCATACATGACTTATATCAGAACATGGGATAAAATCAGTTTAAGAAAGTGAGGTATTAGTGGAAAATCATGTTTGGTACACAAAGCCGCTAAAGTGAGGTATGGTTGTCAGTTACAATCCAGATTTCAGCACTATTAAATTATCAATATGTCAAACACTATTATGTCCAACATGAAGCAGCGTAGAAATAAAAAAAGGTACCAACAGTTGGTGTAAATAAAATTAATAATGAAACACCTAAATCTGTCAGAAGAATTATATTATAAATTGACATCACACGTAATACAACACACAAATGATTAATAGTTAACAAAGTAAACATGATTTCATTAACAAAATTTCTAAATAGCATGGGGTAAAAGAGGTTAATACTTGAAAAGCGATAAAGACAACTGCTTTGATATAACTGGCATTAATTATCCAAAAATGAACGAAATTTGGGTGGGTCGGAGCCGCTCCTACCTATGAATTCGTTTGGTATCATGAATTTAGATTGAAAACCAATTTTCCCTAACGCATTAGAGACCATATTACCTTACCTTTTAGTCCATCATGTAAGAAAAAACCATTCATGCTCCTTTATAGCTCAAATAACACCTTTATCTCGTCCATTGAGACTGCATATTACATAACATTTCATATTCAACTCAATTATAACAAATAACAATCAATATGAAATTTACTACATCTCCTATATGTTACATGAAATAAGCATGCATAGTGGTAACACTTGTTTAGAAACTGGGGTGCAGTTGTAAACTGGAGGATGCATATGCATTTACTAAGCATCAAATTGGGGAAATAATGGAATAAAAGTAAGTTAACGGGTATGGGGATGGGGAGTACCGAACTCACCTTTTTGGAAGATAACGGCAGTTTCAAGGTCCAGTGACAAAGGCGGAGCGACTGTAGCAGCGGAGGAGGAAGAGGCAGGTAGAGTGGAGGTCGATGCTGGCAGAGACGAGGGTAGGGAGGAAAAATCGTTCAAAATAGGGTTGTATAATCAGAAGTTAAGTGTATGAGGGAAGTAAAATAAGGAGAGAGGTGGAGAAATGGGGGCAGGAAGGTAACTGGGCGACGAGCAGATATATTGTGCGGAAGGGGAGGAAGGGGGAAGAACGTGGGGATGGAGTAGTGATTTTAATGGGGGAAAGGAAAAAAAAGAAAAAAAAAGAAAAAAAAAAGAAAAGAGAGTACGTAAATGAGCAAACACGGTAAGAAGGAGTGATTTTAGACTGTCCAAGTCAGCATGGGTGTTTTCCTGTTTTCTATTATAGATAATAGATCTTTAAAACTGGAACATGGTAAGACGATTTGGAATTCCTCTTTCTTTATAAAAAGACAAGTAAATAAATACCATAAATAAATTAAAATTATAATCCAAGAATATCGTAGGTTCCAAATAAATCTAGAGTCTGTGTGCACATCCACCAGGAGTTGTCTGACATCATCTAGAAGATTTTGCATTACTCTTTCTTTATTATGAATAAACAAATAAATAACATAAATTCATTTAGATTAAATTTCTAGAATATCCGACATTCCTAATACGTTTAGCATCAGTGTACACACACTACACCACAGATAGGATTTTGGCGCAACCTTAGGCGGCACATTTGATACGACTATAAGCCGTATCAAATTTTAATACGGCTTATAGCCGTATCTATATTATTTAATACGGCTATAAGCCGTATTAACATTTGATACGGCTTATAGCCGTATCAAAATCTGTGCCTCTTTTCATGGGAAAATTTTCCCCAAAACGCACACCCTCCCTCATTTTTTTTATTTCCAGCTTTCTTCTTTCTGCTATGACACGGCTGTAAGATAAAACAACAAATCTTCCCCAAAATGCCTTCCACCTCGATCGTTGCTTTGACGTCGTCCATCAGAGATAGAGAAAGGTAAACCTTCAGAGAATAGAGAAAGGTAAACCTTCAGAGAATACTAGTACAAATATTAAGGGAAGAGTACTTAGATGCTTTTCCAAAAAATAATTAATGTCTATAGCAAGTTGGAATGTTGGAGGCATTCATATGCCTAACAGATTGGCAGTGGTGAACAGAATTATCAACAAGTTTATTGTACTTCGTTTTGGGATCTTAGATAATAAATTATGGTTTGATGAGTTAGAAGAATCGTGCAATAGACTTGAAATAAAACGGAATAGAGTTAGCAATGTCTCTTGCTATTTTAAGTGTTGTATTTTTGTCATCGTCAATAGGGTGATTTGGAGCTACCACTTGATTAGCATGAATAACCAGCACATCATGTTGGTATTACATAAAGTAGCTAGAGCAGTTTGTAATATTTCACATGTTTACGCTTGGAATTTTGAGAGTATTAGAAAGAGATTATGGTATAATCTAGAGATAGATGTTATTGTATTTATAGACCTTAGTTAATTTTAGGTGATTTTAACCGCATTAGAATGAATAAAGGAAAAGAGTGGAGGCAATCAGATCCCTTTCACCAAATTAAATGAGTTAGACAGATGGATGGCCAAATTAGCTATATTAGTAATTATGATTAGCGGATATGAATTTTCGTAGTGGTCAATCTTATGATATTTTGTATTATTTTGATCTCCTTGCATAATTTACAGCTTGGTGCTAATGTTGTATATGGTTATGACATTGTATATGGTTTTGACATTGTTGTATAAGTGGATAAAATTATTGTTGATGGCGCAAGCCAAGTATCAGGAGAGGGGTAATGCATAGACATTACTCCGGTGCTACAAAATAGCGCCGTTGTAATGGCAAATTTTTGGAAACAGTTTGGTGCTAATGTTGTATATTGTTCTGACATTGTTGTATAAGTGGATAAAATTGTTGTTAATGGCGCAAGCCAAGTATCAGGAGATGGGTAATGCATAGATATTACTCCGGTGCTACAAAATGGCGTCGTTGTAATGGCAAATTTTTTGGAAACAGTTTGGTGCTAATGTTTAAAATAAACCCTATATTTTGAGTTCCATTTATTGAAATTTAAATAGTCCATATATTTTAACTATTTAAATTAATTAAATGTTTAAAATCATACTATAAAATTCTAGGTCGTACAGGAAAACAAAAAATGATCATGAAAAAGGCATGCGTATAAATCTTACAAGGAAGTTAATTATTTACTAAATTATATGTAGGCTTGTGACTTTGCTTTATTCATCTAGAATTCCTTTGATAAATATAGCATTATCCGGAGTAGCCTCTAAAAAACATCGCATCATCAGCGTATAACAAAAGAGAAACAATAGGAAAAGTCCTTGAAATTGGCTGCAAACAATTCTTTGTTATACTGTCTTCTAACTTTAGAGAAAGATACTCCATGCCAAGACAGAATAGATAAGGTGAGAGTGGATCACCTTATCTATGCCCCCTATTAGATTCAATAAAGCCTTTTGGTGAGCTATCCAGCAAAATGAAAAATGTTGGGGTACTAATACATTCATAAATAAGATTGAACAAGGAAACTGGAAATCCAATTGCTAAGAACATATGACATATAAATTCTCTATTTATCATATCATAAGCCTTTTGCAAGTCAATTTTTATACACATTTTTGGTTTGCTTTTAGCATGCATGCAATCTCCTTCCATTTACCTTCCACTATTTAGCATGTAGTAGGTTTAGTACATAACCTCAGTCCATGTTCCCAACACCAATGTTATAGATGTAGGTGCTCCTTAGTCCTTGCTTTAAATTTTTATTTTTTGGCTATATGGGGTTTTTAAACACGGTTCTATCGAGGACTAGGCATATATTTTTAACAAATAAAATATTTTATTTTTTGCGTGACATTTTGTGAAGATTATTACTAACAACATCGGTTTTGAGAAGAGCATGATTATTTTTCAAGAAATTTCTACTAAATTCAGTAAAGAAATTGTATTCAAATGAAAAATTCAAAAATAAAAAAAGATATGATATATACAGGAAGTTTTAATTTTTTATGCTCTTATACTAGTTGATACTGTTAGCAGCAACTCTCTTTCCTTATTTCCTTTCCTGTAATGAAGCTCGTAAAATTTGAGCATGACTAGTACCACTGTAGATCCTCTACTAGTTCTCTAGAATATGAAAACAAGCTTTAAATTTGGAATCAACCTATGTGTTCTTTAATACAGTGCATTATATTAGCTGTTTACCATGATACATAAATAATAAAATCAAAATATATAATAAGTTAGGATTTGAAAATCGAGCGAGCTTAATTTGTCAGCAAAATTGAGTGAGCTCAGTTTGTAGCCAGAACTGGTCGAGCTCAATTTTCCAAGACTAAGTTCGGATTGGAAACCTGAGTGCACTCATTTCAAACTGAACTTGGTTTTGCACAAGTGAGAGTTTAGTTTTGAAAAATTGAGTGTTGTATTGCGCTCGGTTTTCAAAGTTTTAAAAATGACCTAGCAAAGAAAAATAACTGAGCTGGGTTTTTAATATCAGCAGTTGCAAAAAACATGACGTCATCAACATGACCAAATCCATATGTTAACTTATTAGTATTCGTACATCACATGATTGTGTGTATGTATGGTTTTGAATATTTTATACATTCCAATGCAATTCCAGGTGTTGTCACTTAATAATTTTGTATGTGCAAGTGTGTTATATTATGGAGTGTTGACATTGATACATTGATACATGTATAATTATTATCGTGACTTATTAAAATAATTAGTAATATTATATTTTGCAGGAAACTATGTCAGAAAATCCACCATCTTCACATTCGTCATGTTCAGAGGCGAAGAAAGTTGATCAAAACTTACTTGGTATTCCAGTCTCAGATAACGCTGGAAAAATCGCTACTATACTCGGTAAACTAGTAAGAGCTCATGTGCCAATATCATATATAAGTTGGAATAAAGTACCTGGAATATACAAGGACAACGTTTGGAACGAATTGGTGGTAAGTATCCTTATCTGTTTGACAACAACTATTTCATTCAATAGCCTTATGGTTTCAACTCTTTGCACAACACATAATTTAATATATTTTTTGCAGAATATTTATGAGCTCGATCCGCTTTCAAAGGAAATGTTTTTAAAGAGAATGGCCGAGGCTTTTAGGAGATACAAGAAAAACTTGAGAGTAGTTTATTATGACTCTTTCAACAATGACGAAAAACGGTTGAAAAATTGCCCACCTACAGTTGCTCAAGAAGATTGGGCAGAGTTCGTAAAAAATGAAGCAACGCCTGAAGCGAGCGGAAGAAGGGAGGTAGGCAAAAAGAACAGAGCATTTCTCAGTTATGCTCATCATGCAGGACGTAAAAGTCACGCTAAAATAGAACAAGAAATGGTAATTTATATTTATATTCATTTTCATTCAAATGATTTACACATTGTGATTGGATATTCATGTCGTTGCATCAACTTGTATTGCAGATCGTTGCTAGTCCATCAACAAATATCAGTCGTCGTTAAGTATGGGAGAAGACACACGGGAAAAAAGATGGTAGCATATCAGATGCCACTTCTTCATACTTTGTAAGTTAAACAAATATTAACTTGCATATTCTTTAAAATTCCTTATTCATGTAAGTATTACATATTACAGGATCAAATTGCGAAAGCGAAGGAAAAGATCACTGATAGTGATGAAGAAAAATTGACAGTGGATGAAGACATCTTATCACAAGTGCTTGGTAAGGATGCAAGGGGTAGGAGCCGTGGTGTTGGGACCGTTATACCAAAGACTAAAGTTAAGGCTTGTGCCATTGCACAGAAACGACTCCGACGTGTTCATGGCGAACAGGATGAGTTGAAAATGATGGTGGGAAGCTTGGAGGGCGCAGTGGAAAATTTGTCTGGGCAAATGGAGGTTTTGATCAACATGGTGGGAAATATTGAACAGGGAATTCGTGCACCGGTCAATTCTTCTGATGGAGGACGCGCCACACAATTCAATGCTCCTGAATTCATTGCTTCGCAATTCCAGGATTCGACCAATGTTACGAACAATCAAAAATGTGAAATCCTCAACTCTGATTTAGAAGTAATAGGAACATGTATTTTTAACATTTAAACATTTATGACATAATAAGTAGAAAACTTAAATAATAATAAATATTCCCTTTTATTGCAACAGGTACTATATGTCGAGATTCTACATTGTCCAACATCCATGGGAAATATGTACCATCCACACATGAAAAAGTGGTGTTGGACAGTATACTACTACTAGATGAGAGAACCAGCAAAATGAATCATCAATTTGCAGAGACCTTTGCTGATGTTGGAGTGGGTGGATATGTGTGCCATCCGAAGTGTCTTATTCGATATCTCTAGATGATGGAGCAGGTATATTTTCTGTTTATGTGGTCGATATTTCAAGTCCCATTAAATTGATTTGAATTTAATTCCAATTCAGATTAATATATTTTAAGTTGTTAATATACCATAAAACATCTTTTTAGATAAATGAATTATAAAATTAAAAACATCTAGCGAGTTGAATAACGTTAGTTCATAGGAAACTACCATATTTTTTAAATCGTCGTATGCGTAATCGCATCAAAACAAGTAAAGTTTACAAACAAACATCTAGCTTGGTGCTTGATAAGTGATTCATCATAAATTGGTTGTCAATTTTGGTTGCATAGAGTTGATATATTATTTCTACATTTTCTTTTTGACATTATGGCATAATAAAACCTAGAATTGCTATCCCCCTCTATTAGCCATTGGACTTTTGATTACTGGAGATTGAAAATGTATTTCTCATGCATTCTTTTTTTAGTAAATTGCCAGTATGCAAAAGTACATCATAATCATATGCATCTTCAGAGTGACTATCAACAGCTAATGGTTTGTTATTGAATTATTGCTCTAAAGTAGTCAAATCTGCATCGTCTTTTGGTCTTGTTCTGTTCCATTCTTTTGAATTTTGCTTTATCCTTTTGAATTGTTGCTCTAAAGTTGTTGATGCTTTCTCTACAAAACACTTCCTTGACTACTTCATCTAATACCACATTTCAGTTTTAGTTTTATGTGCATTCTTGTTTGCATTTAGTGTTTTCTAGTATCCGCTAAAACTAAAGATGTACTAATATTTTAGCAAGAATATGTGGGAGTGTTTTCCCTCAGGTATATGTCCACCAAAAGAGTAATTGTGAGTTAAACGATCCACTTTCCCACCCATAACCCATGAGGCCTTCAAAGCCAGTCCAAATAAGTTTGGTCATATCTCTATGTCTAAAAAAATAAGGTTTTGATTTGGTATTATTTATGGAAAAACAACTGCATTTGGATGCAAGGGCTATGTCTGGGATGTAAATGTTGAATGAAAGGACATTATGCAAGAACTTCCATAATAGATAAATATTTTAGTTGGAATGTGTTTGTTCCAAATTATAGAAAACTGTAATTACGGATTGTGTTTTTCTCAAATGTTGTTCCATGTTTTTATAACCTTGAAATTTCCATCCACCGAACGATTATCGTGTTAGGAGCATGTGATATCATCGAAAAGTGGTTTAATTTTTTAATCTCTTTCCATGTTTCACTCGAATAAGTGGGGATCTGGGAAATTCAAGGCTGCTAGTCTTTTGTACATCTGCGGAAGTTCAACCATAATGAATCATTCTCAAAGAATCTAACCTAAAATTTTAAGGAGTAATCTTTACAAATTTCATCAAGTGACTAAATGCCCAATCCTCCTTCACTTCGATGGATCTTATCCCCAAAGATCCAATGGTGTTTCTCTCATTCATCGAATGGAGCCTAAGAAAAAGGTGGTGCATAGTTTAGAAAGGCATGAAAATAGAATTGGTAGGCACAATGGAAGTAAAATTGTAGTGCTTAGAGAGCAGAGTATAGATTTGATGAGGACAAGTCTACCAACTTGGGAAATAATACGAAGATGCTGATAACGTAAGACTGAGCACGGCATAAAGTATATAACACAAAAATAACGTGGTGCAATGATGTTTATCGCTCAATTGTCTGCTGTATCAGAAGGCACAAAAACTGTGGATTCAAATCATTCTTTAGTACAACAAATAGACAGGGAGAAGTACCTACATAATTGAAGGATGTTTTCATCATGAGATATATAGTTTGAATATTACCATGGTAACATGCAATGCAATGGGTTTAACGAAGATGAATCGGTCATCAGCATCTTCAAACTAATCAATTTCAAATAATATTCATTGCAGGTCCCTCCAAGTTCAGGTTTCGCAAAAGCACGAAGTAAACATTTCGTTTGATTTGTGAGAACCCATCAAATGTTTTTTCACGAATAACTCACCCCCACTGTCGTTTTTCTTTCGGCCTAAAAAGCCACACACTTCAATGCGCTGTATTTGACTGCATGCACCACAAATTGCTTTGCTGGGAATGTAACCATGCTAATTTTACGGACCCCTCACCTGACATCTTGTAGCTGCATATTATGAAAATACATCCCGCTTTACTTCACTTCACTTCACTTTATTATGAACATGATTACAATATGACTCATGTAAACATAATGATCATGTATGTGTGTGTGTTTAGATATGTATGTATGTATGTATGTATGTATTAGTTGATGCTCATGTAAACACAATTTAGCTTTTGCAATATGTTCTGTTGATGAGAAGCCTTTTTTTGAATTTTTCAAAACATATATATAATTACGTATACAAGTTCAATAAATACAAAAAGGAATGTAGTATAGTGAATAATCTAGCATGGAAAGACCATGGTGTCAGTGCATGGGAAAATAATAGAGAGTCCTGTACTTATGATGTGCCTTCAACAGAAATGAACTTAGGGAGGGAGGTTGATCTTAAAGTAAATTGCTTGATGCTCATAACACTTGTATTAAACATGGTTTTCCTTGAATTTTACATTCATAAGTAGTTGCAATGAACCGTAATATAGAGTTAACTCCTAAAACTAAAGATGTACTAATATTTTGTAATGCTTGTGTAGATGTTTTGGGCTGGAGGAGTTAGCTCTTTGGCTTTGCATTGTGCAGTGGCTGCCGTAACAACACAGTATAACAGAGGCTTGTTGTGTATTTGTATTATGTAGTAATGTGATACATTTGTATTATTGTTGTGTATTTGGATCTTGGTACTGGAGCGATAGTGTTTTCTAGTATCCGCTACTGCGATATATTAATGTGCTAAATGCTAGTATTATGTAATGATATTATGTAATGATATTGTTAAGTTATTACGCACTGCAATGCGGATTATTGAATCATTTGAATGTGCACTGTCTATAATATTATTTGTTTTGATGTCTCGGAATGATTATTGATTATATATTGGATATGAATAGGTCTATAATATTATATATTGGATATTGATTATATATCTATATCTAATTGACTAATTAGATATGGCTTTTAGCCGTATCTAATTGGTTCATTAGACGCTGCCTATTTGTCAATTAGATACGGCTTCTGGCCGTATCTAATGTGTCAATTAGATACGGCTTCTGGCTGTATCTAATTGATACATTAGATACGGCTTTTAGCCATATCTAATGAGCCAATTAGATACGGCCTAAGGCCGTATCTAATTGGCTCATTAGATACGGCTAAAAGCCGTATCAAAATATTAAGCTCGGCATATTTTGATACGGCTTTTAGCCGTATCTAATAAGATTAGATACGGCTTTTAGCCGTATCAAAATATCGTTTATGGTGTAGTGACATCCACCAAGCGGTCCACACGTTGTCTAACCCTCATCTAAGAGTCCATCCTGACAATGCACAGATGAAATGCTTTTATCTCATTTTACTAGTGGATATAACATTAATAAATAAATTCTAAATGCAAGGATATCTAGCAGTGCTAATACATCTAACATCAAAGTATGTACATGTGTCAAGCGCAATATTGTCCTCATCTAACAGTCTCGTTTTATGAGTTGGGTATGTGACAATAAAAAAGAAAAATTTAAAGAGGGAGCATGTAATTGAATATACATTGTCATCTGTTATACAAGTGAAAATGAAAATATTGTTTTACAAATATTGACAATCAAATAAATTACTTCATAATTGCATTAGGTTTCTAGTAGAAACAACTAATCAAGCTAGAGTTGAAAGTAATGAGAAGTAAGTTTTATTAGACATTTGTACTTAGTTGATGAACTTAGTTATTAGATTCTATTAAAATATATACACTACATATGTCCCACTAGAAATACTAAAAAAGCTCTGCAGCCATGGCTGCTTATACAAAACTTCTTATCAATCCTATCTTCTGCCTTGATTAGAATGATAGGTCTTCTAATTCTTCTCCACCTCACTCTCCTCCACCTCTACTGAGTCCATTACCGCAAGAACCACCACAATCAGAAAAGGCGCTGGATACTGATTCGGAAGGTTTTCAGATCGTACAAAGCAGAAAATCTAAACAGCAGAGTAAAGATTCTGCTCTGCAATATATAGATAATGGTTCTCATCAATCCAACCTGAAACAACACCCTAATCAGAATCACAGAAATGCAAAACAAGGCTTCTCCAATTCAAGAAATGCAGTAAATGGAGGAAATCTTGCAAGAAACAGGACAAGAACCAATCAGCATGTGACAAATCCAGAAAATCAATTCAGAAATTCAAGATTCAATGCAAGAAACATTCAAAATAATGGAATAGCATCTAATTCTAACCTGATCAAGCCCTCCTCATGGGAAGATATGATCAAAAAAGGAGGTTCAAATTCTGACTTTGATCTGAAATATGTGGCGCCTTTATCCATCAATGAGAAGAAAATAGTGGTTGTTAGTGCGGAGGCCAGTAGAAGGGCTGAGAGTAAGTGGAGTTTCTCTGTTCTTGCCTATGTATTCGGCAATCGACTTGCTTATCATTATTTCAAGGCAGTTATTGTAAGATCATGTAACCCCACTGGAAATTTTGACATCTTCACCCGCAATAATGGTTTCTTCCTAATCAGATTCTCTAATGCTACAGACTATAACAATGCAATCAATGGAGGTCCATTCTTCATTAATGGAAAGCTCATTATCATGAAAAAATGGAACAATAATATTAATCTTGAAAGGGAATTACTCTCTACCATGCCTATATGGATAAAATTGCCTGGATTAAATCTCAGATTGTGGTACAGTGAAATTCTAAGTGCTATTGCCAGTGTGGTGGGTGCTCCTCTCAAATTGGATGAACACACAGCAAGAGAATCTAGACTTTCTTTTGCTAGAATACTGGTTGAAATTAATGCAGACACAGTGCTACCAAATGATGTTACTATTTCTATGCACGATGGAGAAAATTTAGTTCAAAACATTGAGTATGAATGGGTTCCCCCCAGATGTAAAAAATGCTCTTGCTTTGGACATACAATAGAAAGTTGTGAAACTAATCTGGTTTGGAAAGCAAAGCAAAGCAATCAAGTAAATAATGAAGCCAACTGCAGTGCAGTGGAGGGAAATGTTACTACTGAAAATCCATTAGCAGATCTTTTCAACAAAAAGAATTCAGATGTTAATACAGGGGAAAATATAAATATTGAAGATTCCCTTAACATTCAAAACTTCCCCTTGCAAATAGTTCACAAGAAGGCTTCAAAGTTCTGACAAATAAAGGCAAAGAAACTGAAATCATTTTTGAAACATATGTTACTCCAGAGAATAGCATTGAAATTTCCCAAGTTAAAACCACAAATTTGCAAGCAAAGGAGAATTCAACTACTACTGAGGTTATGATTATAGATGATGGTCCTTACATTAATAGCATATTAAATAAAGAACCATCTGATAACCCCAATATCAGTCATCTTTCCTCACATCTCTCCCAGTTATCAAAAATTCAAATCCAAATTCAGAAGGCAATATACAAAAGGAAGTTAGTCTGATTGCAAATTCTGTCTCAGTCTCAAGGAAGAACAAAAAATACAGCAAGGATAAGAAGAAATGCAAAATGTAAAGTATCAAAGAAATAGTTGACAATGAAAATCCTGAAAATTCAGAAGACGGTGAATTCAGAAAGAAATACATCTCCAAAAATCTCAAATGGGAAGATCAATTAAAAGCAATCAGTAAAATCACATACAAGAAGAAAGGAAAAGGATAGAAACCTTTGAAGAAGAGAGCAGCCACAGTGCTTAAACTGCTGCTGCTTCATGTATCCTTTATGTATCCTTATACTTTATAATGTCTATAATCTCTTGGAATGTCAGAGGTCTCAACTCTTCTGAAAGAAGATTGGACCTGTCTTATCTTCTTAAAACTGAAAACCCAAGTATGGTTGGTTTACTTGAACATAAATTAGATGATCATAAGATAAAAGACTATCATATCAAAAGCTTAAATAATTGGAATATTGTTAATAATAACCAGATGGGGGGAAATGGTAGAATAATGGTCATGTGGGATCCCAATATTTGGGATATCACCCAACATTTTGTTAATTTCCAGTTTATACACTGCAAATGTACAAATAAAGGTGGTTTCCAAATTGAGATAACCTTTGTATATGCCAAATAGTGAGCTTGAAAGGTTTAATCTTTGGAAAAATCTTGATCAAATTAATTCCAATATGCATTCCCCTTGGATTATTATAGGTGATTTTAATACTATTATGCATGCTTATGAAAAAAGAGGGGGGATACCCTTCCCTTCAAAAAAACTGGATTTCTTAAACAATTTCCTACTTAAAACTGGTCTATATGAACCATTTATTACTGGTAACAAATATACATGGAAATCTGGAAAATTCAGAAACATTCACTGCAAACTTGACAGAATTTTGCTTAATCTTAGCTTCACTAATTGTTTTAAAGACTTTAAATGTTACACTCTTCCTCAAGCCTCTAGTGATCACACCCCAATTCAAATTTTTCTCACTCAAAACAATTTTTCAAGAAAAATTCCCCTTTCAGATTTATTAATGGGTGGGTATATGAAAACAATTACAAAGATATCATTAAAAACAGTATGTCTTTTACGGTACAGGGCACTGCCCAGTACAAATTTAGTAATTTCCTTCAAATTGCTAAAGGAAACTTGAAAAGCTGGAACAAACTTAGAAATAAAAATGATGTATCTCATTTTAGAGAGGAATGTAAGATAAGGCAGAATCTCTTGGACATTGACTGCTCAGACATTGAAAATGTCAACAATTTTTTTGAAGCCCAAAACAATTTAATCATGTCCTTATAAGTGCAGTCTATAAATTTGAGGCAGAAAGCTAAAGTAGACTGGCTCACTCAAGGTGATGAAGCCAGTAAATTTTTTTATGCCAAGATGTCTAGCAGAAAATTTAGAAATGATATTGGTAAAATTATAGATATTAATGGCAATGTAATTAATGAAGTATCTAGCATTGAGAATGAAGCTATTAACTATTTTACTAATCTATACAATACTAATAGCTACTCTAAGAATTTTCCTATTATTGAAACTAAATATAATTTGAATTCTAATAGTCAAGACATTCTTCTTGCCCCTATCTGCTTAGAGGATATTAAAAACATTATCTTTCAAGCTAATAATGATAAAAGCCCTGGCCCTGATGGGTTTGGTGCAAAATTTTATAAAACTCACTGGGAAGATATAAAGTGTTTTTTATTTGATTCTATTTCTGAATTTTTAAGAACTGGTAAGCTTTTAAAAAAATTCAATCACACATTTATCACTTTAATTCCAAAAGTCCAAATTCCAAATAGCCTGGATGATTACAGACCTATTGCCTACTGTAACTTTTTTTATAAAATCATTGCTAACATTTTATGCAAATGAATTAAAATATTCTTAAAATTCTTAATTTCTGAAAATCAATGCGCTTTCATACCTGGAAGGCTTATTGTGGATAATACTCTCCTTGCTCATGAGCTTATTAGAAACTTTAATACTAATAATAGAAATCTAATGTGTGTCAACATTGATTTACACAAAGCCTTTGATAAAATTAATAGGCATTTTATTATTTATATGATGCAACAAATGGGTTTTGATAAAAAATTCTGTGCTCTTATTCTAGAATGTATCAACAATGTCTCCTACTCAATTCTGGTTAATGGTTCTCCTAAGGGTTTTATTCATAGTAATAGGGGTATAAGACAAGGGGATCCTCTCTCTCCCTATTTATTCACTATTGCTATGGAATATTTCTCTATTCTTATGGAAACTGAGTCCATTAAGAGAAATATAAAACCCATTAATAGAATCAAACCAACTATTACTCATCTGCTTTATGCATATGATCTTCTATTATTTTTACATGCAGACACTAATAGTGCTAAAGCTATCTCTAAGATTTTTATGAATTTGGAAGAGCATGTGGGTCTGAAAGTTAATGACCTTAAAAGTAAAATTTATTTCAGTAAAGGTTGTAACAAAAAAACAGAAATTCTTAATATCCTTAAATTTAAAGAGGGCAATCTACCAATAAAATACTTGGGCCTGCCTTTGAGTGTTAATAAAATCAATGATACAGACTGCACTAGACTTTTGGACATTATTCAAAATAAATTTGATGGTTGGGCTTGTAAGCTTATGTCCCTAGCTGGTAGGGTTGAATTAACATATACTGTCATCATAGCAATCATAATGTATTGGATTCAAGCCCACAATATCCCAGTTAAGGCTACTCATAAATTAGAAAAAGCATATGCTAATTTCATTTGGAAAGGAAAACAACATAAAATAGCATGGGATATGGTCTGTAAACCAAAGAAATCTGGAGTCCTTGGTCTTAGGAATATAAATGATCTGAGAGAAGTCTGTAAGCTTAAACATTTTTGGAAATTTGTTAATGGGAATTCATTATGGGCTAGATGGATGAAAGCAAAATACCTTAAAAATAAGAATTTTTGGACTGCAAAAGCTGAAAATCATCACTCTTTCTCTTGGAAAAACATTCTGGGTTGCAGGGACATTGGTCTTAAACTTTTGGATAGGAAATTTAAGGATGGTAACCAGACCAGCTTATGGTTTGACCCATGGATTTATGGGAAATCTCTGGTTAGTCTTGTGGGTTGGGAAATTTTACTTAGGTTTGGTGGGACATTTGATAAAGTTAGCACCATTATTCAAAATAATTCTTGGAATACATTTAATCACCCAGCTACTTCCATTTTTATTGAAGCCATTAAAACAATTTCTATTAACTCAAATTTGCATAATGACATATGGGAATGGAGGCTTACAAAAAAAGGGAATTTTTCTTTTAAAAAAACTTAGAAGTTTATTCGAGGACATGAAAATGATGTAGAGTGGTACAATGTTATCTGGAATAAATCGAATTGCCCAAAAATGTCACATTGTGCTTTCTTTGCTGTTATTAACTGATTACCTACTAGGGACAGGTGCTTGAAATGGAATAAAAATGGGGAAATAATCTATCTACTTTGCAAACATGAGGCTGAAAGCATAAACCATTTATTCTTTGATTGTGTCTTTTCAAAGCATATTTGGTTCATAGCCAAGACAAAACTTAAAATAAGTCAGCATCAAGCTGTGCAAAGCATCAGAAAGAGCATCAAATACATACAGGATAATTTCAAAGAAAAATCAAAAGATTTCAGATATGCTAGCATCATACTCACAGCAATCATATTTCACATTTGGAAAGAAAGAAATCAAAGACTCCATACTCAAAAGAAAACAGAAAGCATTCAATTATGGAAAACAATAGATATGGAGAGTCAAATTCTCCTCAAAAAATTTGAAAGTAGGCATAAATACTATGATAATCTCAATCATAAACTCTAAAGAACTGATAGCTATGAGCAAGAGTTAGAATCTTTCTTACAAAACGAGAAGCAGGACTCAGCCTTTCCTGGAGACAAAATTCTTCACCACAGTGGCTATCACTGGATGAAGAATTCTAGTAGCCTCAATAGTTTCAATTCGAAGCTTGTGCATAATGATGGCGGCCACCTCTACCATCAAACCAATTCCTACAATAGGCATGGAAAGGGAAGTAAAATTATCAATAATCAAGGTTTCTTACTTACCAAGTAGGGGCGGAGGTTACCGCACACTCAAGCACTAGGAAAAATCCGAGCATCTTCTACATAAAGACAGGTCATTGCAACTGGACATGAATAATCAGAATGTCTCGATTGAATTTCGCAAAAGCAAGACCATTAATCATGACTATCACTTATCTGATTTGGACAAAGTAAATCGTGATTCACTCGATATCAAAGGAGGCGGTCATCCCAGAGCTGCTAACAATTTTAATATCTGCAAGGGAAGTGTACACAATTTTATTAGTAATATTAACATTAATTCATACTGTATTATGAATAATGATACTGGGCAATTACCTGTCACAGCTCAGAGGAGCGACCGCGCGTCCGGCATCGTACCTAAGAAGACTCTGTTGATGTCCAAGGAAGATTACATCAATTCAAAAATCAGCGACCACCAAAGTAATTGCATATATTACAAAAGCATGCTAAACAACAAAGTTTATCACTTATCTTGTTGGTGTAAAGGGGAAAGTAGCAAGACTGCAGATGAAATTGCTCAATTCGACTGCAATCCTTCCAATCGCAATCCTCCCAATCGCTGCTATTCAACAGATAATCTGAAAAATAGCAACGAAATCTTGAAGAAAAGCAAGGAATTGGAGAAAAGTAGCAATCTTTGAAAGAGAGAGAGACATATCATCTCTGTCTCTCAACCCCGCAGTAAAAAGCTTCATAATAGCAACGAGAATGAAGACAATAGAGTGAGCGTAAGGCTCTGGAAGCCTCCATAAGAAGCTCGATTGATGATTTGAGAAGATCGATTGTTGATTTGGGAGGATTGGTCTGGAGATGGTCGCCATTTTTTATCGAGAAGGAAGCTTTGTTGTATTTCTGTGATAATGTCGGCAACCCTAGATAGGGTTTGTAATGTTATTGGTTTGTATCGGGTGTAACATATTTACATACCCGAGTTATATGTTCTTGGGCTTGGCCCGTTTAACATTTTCAAAATATATATATATATATATATACACTACAAGGTTAAGTCTATTTGAAATTAAATTGATTCATTATTTGCAAATAACTATCGCATTGCATAAGGACCATGTTATATTGCATGTGGATTATGAGGGTAGTATCCACTTAAAACCCTCATAATATATCATTTGTTCCATAAAGGACATTTAGAGGTTCAAAAGCTTGTAGCATATGCTTAATACGATAGGATTTGCTATTAAAAAAATTAATAATAAAGTAGGTATAGTTTTATAACAAACAAATTGGAATTAACTCCATCTGATGGTGAATAAAAGTTAAGTGGAAGGAAATTTTATAGACGTTGTTTTGTTATTTTTACTGCTCATTTGTCTATAATTATATCCATTATAGCAGCAGTACCGTACCATGCAAAATATTTTGTTTGTTGTTTCAAGTTTTGAAGCTGCAAAAAAATTGTCAAAATAGTACCAGTGCATAATATGACTATAAAAATATATCTATGTTGCAATGGAAGTTGATTTAAAACAATTTTAAGATTGCAACAATTCAGAAACCAATAAAATTATGAAGGAAACAGCCCAAATTTGAACCCAACAACGAACTCCAGTTTTAGGAACATCGAAAGCAGCAATAAATTTAAACCATCAGCTTCTTTATCATACAAGCAATGTGAATAACATGCAAAAGAGCAAGTCACCAGTCCATAATGTCAGTCTCCACACAGTGGAAATAAAACATAATATATATAGCAGATAAATATTTACAAGAGTTTCGACCAAAGGATTGTCCTTCTCTACTCCACGCATAGTTCGCTTCAATCCAAACATGTTTAATCACTTGTAACTTCATGGGCTACTCATTTAAAAGTAAGTGATAATTCACAAAGGAAAAGCAAACGGATCAAACTAAAAAGTCAGGTGTGAGAATTCTACGTTCATTATCATAAGTACAAGGGTGTAAATATGTGCCAGTGAGCACATTTCTAATACCACATCTTATACTACATATCCTATTAGTCCATCTCTTTCAATATTTTTTCTATATTTTCATAATTTTAGAATTAAAATACTCTATCCCTGTTGATTCATCCAATCTTAAACTTCCTTAATTTGATGAGCCCTCCATCCAAGTTCAAATTCCAGTAAGCACATTTTATATAGTATATAAACGAATCACTCAACTCTTATTGATGTCCGCTATCACTACTAGAGATACAGTGTATTCTAACGCCCATGTTCCAACGGCCTCCAACGGCATTTCTAACGGCTTCCAACGGCTCGTTGGATTTTGACGTAACCGTTTGAAGCCGTTGGAACAAAGCCGTTTGCGGTCATTGGAAGCCGTTGGAAAATTTTCTGCATACTTCCCCGAAAACAGACCTGCAACTCATTATCTTCTTCCCCAACCAATATTTTCACCCAATTCCCCCATTCCACCACCTCCTAGCCTGCTACCGCCACCCCAAACACCATCCCAACCACCTCCGACGCCATCTAGAAGCTGCTCCAGCCCATCTCCACCCATCTAGCTCTTCAAATCGGTAATTTTGCTAAACCTAATATTTAGGTTTTTTTTATTTAGTTTAATTTGAATTGTGATTGATTCCTATTTGTTAGTGTATGCATATTACATCATGTTATCCCATAATTGCAACTATTATCCCATAATGAACAAGTTATTACCAATTGAAAATTTTGTAATTTAGGATATTGCATTAGTTTATGTTGATTTGGTTAGTATTGAACGTATGTGTGTGATAGAGTTTATTGCATTTGGAAGCCGTTAGAACGGATATTGCATTTGTGCGAACACGAGTCTTGTATTTATGCGAACACGCGAATTGATTTAGTGTATAAATGAATTTGTAATAAATGAATTTTGTGTACAAATTTTGTGTATAAATGAATTTAGTACTTATGTAATAAAACGGTAAAATATAAACCAATATTAATTAAACGAGTTATATATTTAAATTTAATATAAACAAATATTTAAATCCTTAGATATATTTGGCCCCGTCTGACAAGTGTTGTATATGATCGTTTTAGAGATATTCGTTTTTTCCACAAAACGGACAACTCTATTCATCGGATACATCATTTGTCGGATTTGTCCATGTATTGGACAAGTTACAAACACTATAAAGTAATTATATTTCGTCAATCATATCACTTTAAACGGTTCACAAAATTTCGACGGTATTTCCTTTACGTTTCTTGTGTACACACATTTGTGTACGATACAAGGAACACGGGGGAAATGCTGCCGAAATTTTATGAAATCGTTTAAAATGATATGATTTACGGAATATAATTACTATTGTGTTTGTAATGGGAAGTAGGATGACCGACCATCAAAGAAGACACATAAATGGCAATGAATCAATAGTTGTTTATTTAAAATAAAGTTTGTAGAAAAAATATAAAATTTAGTACATGTTTACTAAATCAGTATATAAAATTTAAACAAAATATAAAATGAACGATTTATAATTTTTTTACTTTATCATAGGTTTTCAAGTAGGAAAAATGGTCAATTACTTTAATAATCGGAGCTGGATGTATCAAAGAAGGGAAATTAATGGCGCAATAAGTGAACATTTTCTAAAAGGAGTACAAGTGTTCATGTATGACACAGGGCATTGATGGCGCAATAAGTGAACATTTTCTAAAAGCAATAAGTGAAAACTCCATATATGTTTCTCACAATTGTCGTCCCTGGCCCTGATGATCCGACACAGGGCATTGATGTTTACTTACAACTGTTAATCGAAGAGTTGAAAATATTATGGTATGAAGGAGTTGAAACATACGACATATCAAAAAAGAAATTTTTTTGGATGTTCGCTTCTCTGTTATGGACTATTAGCGATTTTCTTGCATATGCAATGCTTTCGGATTGGAGTACGGCCGATCGTTTTGCTTGTCCTTATTGCAATGTTTATATTGATATTGATATATATGTGTGGAATGGATTGGAAATGGAATGGATTGGAAATGATATGACTGGAAGGTGAATAGGCTTGCTGTTGTACAGCAAAATGAACCCAGGTTTCCAACGGCTTATTGGACGTTTTATTCAAACGGCTTGTAACGGTTTCCAACGGCTATTAACCATTGGCGGCCGTTAGAATAGCCGTTGGAAAATATCCGTTGGTTCCGTTGGAAGCCGTTGGAAAGCGTTGATTTTATTCCAACGGTTATTCGAACGGCTTCCAACGGTCGCCACGGCTACGAGCCGTTGGAATAGCCGTTTAATCTTGTAGTGTATTTATATATCAAATGCATTTTATAATTATAAAGTTCAATTTACTTCTTCCGTTTAGGTCTCCTTTTGTTTTACAATTTCTATCAATACCTGAATTCAAATCCTACAATAATTATTGTAGTTTTAAATAAGTAAGCACGATCCATTTTAGCGTTTAATGGTTCTATTTTAAGAAATTACAAACATTGTTTATAAAAATAAGTACATTTAATAAATACATGTAGTACAATTAAAAAAACGAAAAAAAATCAATTATAACATAAAAAGTAATAAATATCGATAAAATACAACGATTATTGAGTCTTTATATTTTTCAATTTAAGAGTTATTGTTTTCATTCTGATGGAAATGGATTGTTCAAATGATTGCAGGATATTTTTATATATAAAAAGTTTGTTGTATATTTGTTTGTTTAGACCTTGTTTTATTACTAAGTTATCTCAATATGCAAGTTGCGATGTATTTATGAAGGAAAGTTTAAATTCAACAAAGAATGTTGAAAGCAAAGTTGAATTTACATATATTAGTTGTTTTGTTTAGATTTTGATACCGTTACATATTGACTTCTATTTTAATTATAAACAATTAAGTGGTTACAATTATATTGGTAAAAATGGAATTTTACAATATATTTATTTATATCAATAGCGTTATATATTTGCTTTCGAATTAATTATAAACAGATTAAGTGGTTTGAAATATATTGGTGAAGATGGAATTTTAAGAGGGATTCTGTTCGTTATTGTAAAAAAAAATCTTATTTTTCCAATTTGAATGAGATGAATGTGTCTCCACAGTATAAGTTCCATAATTTTGATTAAGTTGTATTGATTATCAATATTGGATGCGGTATTTACCTTTCATTTCATTTTTTCAAGGCAAATAGGATTTAATATTCCCTTATCATATTTTATTCAATACTTCAATAAAGATATAGGCACATACGCCTCAACTGCTACATCATAGAAATTCCCATTTCAACAGACGTGACAAGCTTATACCTCAAATTTAACACACAAATCCAAACTTTACACATAACATTTCAACTCAGAAAACACCAAGGCATTACACCTGTATTATTACTTGAAAGATCAAAAATGAAGCATTTACATTGTACCATTAGCTAAAACACGTAATTTCTACCAAAATCATCCAAATTGGGGTGCCACAGACGCAAAAATGCTAATATACACCAAGTTGCAAGGTCTACTGCTAGCCAATGCACTGCTCACACCCAAACAACATCGAGCTTTGGAAGGAACACAAAAACATCGAATAATTTACCAGGAGCATAACTTTTATGCATATATCTCTAATGAACTCATCGAAGATACAAATATTGAAAACTATATTAGTTAAAACTCATGGTTGAAGTTAAACAATTGGGATGTTAGAGTAATTTCAATTTATAACGTGTTGCAAGTTCTTAGTGTTACTATGATCTTATTATTTGAAGGAAGTTTAAGAACTTCTATAATGCAATGCCCTACAATACATATGTTCTCTTATTATATTTATATCTCATATATAGAATGAAGAATGCAACTTGATTTTTCTGTTTATGATTTAAGCAATAATACAAAAGTATATCATATGTTTAATCTTAAAGTATAATATTTATGCTAATTTTATGCTACATTCTCATTGCAACAAACTAATCGTATACTATGATATATAACTTGTTTTGTAGAGTTTTCTTTGAATCCCCATTGCAATTGTTATAATGACATCTAAATTATTTTTCTACATGATTTCCACATGACATGTGCATAACACAGGTTCACACTTTTTTAAATGTACTACACAACAAACTACTCATCAATGGCATATGCTTTCAAACTTACCAACCACCTAAAACCGATTGAAATATGCTTCTTGGCCTCACATGAAACCACACAGATCTGAGCACACTCTTCGACCTCATATAATTTAAGCCAATGGGAATACATCTTCCAATCTCAGCATTTATGAGATATCGAGCCCATTCTCGAATGTTCGTTGTGCATTCTAGTAGTGACTAAACTAAGCATCGGTCTGATACACAGAGCCATGACTCAACTGTACAAGTAATAAGCTATGCCTTATCAACTCAAGTGTGCTTGCAACTTGGCCTTAGTTGAAAGAGTACGCCCTGGCTCACATTGTAAATGAAGTGGGTGCATGGATTGAACTGTTAAAGTTCCACATCGCAGGATATTCAGAATAATCGTGGTATATATATGGGATTGGTGGCACGTAACATTGGAGATTCCTTTTGTTACAATGTGTTGCCAAGACCAAATTATATGCCTGATGGGAGATGATGGAGGGATGTTCAATCGGGACGTCGGCATGGGAGACTTTGACCATTGATGGCACTAGACACGGTGAAGCGAACACGTTCAGAACGCGGGAATGCCGAAACTCAACATGGTATCAGAGCTCCATGGTTCGAGGGACCGGTACAATGTAGCGTGACCGAAGCATGGCTCCGAAGGGGCTTGAGCATGGGATGCTCGTCAAGGTGGAGATATGGTTAAGCAACCGCCCCTCGCTTATGAGAACTCGGAATAACAACTTGACTCCACTGCGAAGAAGACTCAGTATAACTCCAATGTGGCTTGAGCAATGTCGCCAATGTGGAGATTGTTAGGTGTGGCTCGCATTGTAAATGGAGTGGATGCGTGGATTGAACGGTTAAAGTCCCACATCACAGGATATTCAGAATAATCGTGGTATATATATGAGATTGGTGGCACGTAACATTGGGGATTCCTTTTGTTCCAATGTGTTGCCAAGACCAAATTATATGCCCCATGGGAGGCGATGAAGGGATGCTCAATCGGAATGCCGGCATGGAAGACTTCGACCGTTGACGACACTAGACACGGTGAAGCGAACGCGTTCAAAATGCAGGAATGCCGAAACTCAACACGCCCTCCTTGATACACATTGGTGTTTGGGCTTAACTCGACTACTAACATCCTTGTAATCCTGAGTTCAAGTATCCATGCAGAGTCCACTCTCAACACTTGGGCACTTGTGCATATATCGCCTTTCTTTCTTATATTTCCTCTTGAACCACTGCTTACCCGATGAGAACATTGCATTGTCTGTGCAACTACTAAGTCTTATAACTAGTTCTCCTTTCCTCGCATATTGACCAATGAATTCACTTTCCTCTCAACATTCTTGAATAACCAACACTAATCATTGCACTGTTGTAGTTCAAGCACGAGAACTAGACATAAACATACAAATGTCCAAGGTAAATTGAAGAACTCTTTATGCTAATCCAACACACACACATGTCCACAAATTAGCAAGCGCTTTTCAGTGTTAACTTCAACATGAGGTCACTCTTAAAGTTTGATTGCCACTAAACATCTTTGAACATATCTGAATTTCCCAACAAACACTACTAGAAAGGCTTCAGAAAGCGACATAGCCTAGCGACGGCTAGCAACGGCTAAAAAAGAGGTCGTTGCTAGCCATCGCTTATCGCGTTATACAAACCTGCTACCCGAGAGAAAACATTTCATTTTCCTCTCCCTAAATCCACTCAGATCCACCGCCCCCCCGCAACGAGCCGCCGCCCTCCGCCACCAAGAGCCGTTGCAACCTTCCGTCGCTAATTTCAACCTCTCCAAACTTGCCGGTATCTCCTATTTTCCATTATCTTTGTTTAATTTAGGTTTAAATTAAATTAGTTGATGATTTAGGGATTTGGAATTGGATGATTTAGGGGTTTAGAATTGATGAATATATGTTATTAGTTTATGATATATAGTTTATTATTTGAATTGGATATATAATGGTAAACCTAATTTAGAAAATTAGTTGATTATGTGTTTGAAAATGGTGATTATTGCGTATTAGGTGATGATAATTAGTGTTGATTTGGTGGTATTAATTAGTGAATTTATTGTTTACTATGTTGTTAAAAATTATGGCAAATTTAAAATACAAAAAATAGTCCATGATTATTGAATAATATGTTTATTGATAAGTTTACGAGAATGTTTGTTATACTATTGTAAGTGCTAACTACTTAAAATTTATATAGTTAAACAAAAGTTAAAATACATTTTAAAATTTTAGATTTAATTAATAAATATTTAAATAGTTAAATGAATTATAAAATAGTTTTTGTAGTTGTTAAAATAGTAACTCATAGTTCCCATTTGTGGGATAAGGCATATTTTCCGAGTTACTGATAGTTCCCATGGATTTTGATTCATAATTAAACGAATTCTATTTGGCTACATTACTAAAAAAAATTTAAGATCATTATTTCACTACATACCACTAATACTTCAATATTAATATTTTTTAATTTGTGCTTTATTTATGTGAACCCCTTAGAGAAATTTTGGCCCCATCTAACAAGTGTTGTATATGATCGTTATATGGATATTCGTTTTTCCACAGAACAGACATCTATATTCATCTGATACAACATTTGTTGGATTTGTCCTAGTATTTGGACAAGTTACAAACACAATAAAGTAATCATATTTTATAAATCATTTCAGTTTAAACGGTTTAGAAAATTTCGATGGCACTTCCTTTTTTTCTCTGTGTACACGCATTTGTGTACGATACAGGGAATAAAGGGAAGTACTGCCGAAATTTTTTAGAATCGTTTAACTTGAAATGATTTATAAAATATGATTACATTATTGTGTTTGTAATGGGAAGTAGGATAACCGGCCGTCAAAGTAAAAAAACAATAAACTTAAGAATTGAAAATTTGAATGTAGTATTTATTTGAATTTGTTAAAATAGTAAAGGGTTATATATGAATTTTTACAAGACTTTAATATGAAGTGTGTTATTCAATCTTCTAACCTACATTTTTACAAATCAGGAAATATATTTGATTATTTTCTCGATCATAGTTGGATGTATGAACCTCAAAAAGGTATGAAAGGATCAATAAAAGAACGTTTCTGTAACGGTGTACACGTATTTATTAGATTTGCTCAATCTAATAATCGAAATAACGTATACATTCGTTGTCCGTGTAGTAAGTGCAAACATCTGAAGCATTGGAAACTAGATGTAGTAGAAGTACATTTGTACAAATTTGGTTTTGTGCCGAATTATTACTTATGGGATCGTCATGGAGAACTTGTTCAACCTACACCTAATTCTATAGTGTTAGAGGACGATAATACTATGACCAATCCTATAGAAAACATGGTGCAAGATGCTGCACGATCAATGTTTCCTACCTTTGACCAAGGTGATGATGGGAATGAAAATGTTGACGAAGAGCCGACCGCGGAAGCTAATTTTTTTTATGATTTATTGGATTCTGCTAAGAGGCCATTATGGGATGGATGTACAAGCGGAACCGAATTATCTGTAACCACCGAATACATCACTATGAAATCGAAATTTAATCTTACAGATCTCCGTCACCTACACTTGGAGCAGGTCCGAGTAGCTCTGAGCCAAATCTCCTTCGAGTTGCGGAGATAGTTCCAAAAAGTGCTCGGTATGTATCAAACTTATTTGAATTATATTATATGAAATATATTGAATATATACATCAACATTTCTATAGAGGGTTCGAGGTGGAGCCGTCCGAGTTTATTTTACAAGTATCGAAGGAAGCATACAAGAGTAGGATGTCCGGGTGTTGGCCTCAGTGGGATAACTTCCCAACACATATAAAAAACGCAATATGGGCTAATCTTATGGTAAGTACAACTTTGTAATATATAATTATGCCTTATATGAAACCAAAAACAATATGCCATCATGCCTTATGATATCAGTTTTACATATTCTGTTCTGCTGATTGTTTTTTAATTATATAATCTCTTTTACATAACACGTATGATAATTCAATATGCAGGCAGCTGTACGTGTGGATCCGTAGGATATGGATGCTTTTATAAATCATTGGAATAAAAAGATGCGGAAAAATTACAGAGAGACTCTGCCAAGGGCTAAGAGTTCAGGGAAAAAGCCAAGTTGGATGGGGGGTGATATTTGGGCTGGATTCCAACAATATTGGGAATCTGAAGCACTCAAAGTAAGTTATGTTGTTACCATATTTTTACATTTAAATGTGTTGAATTATTTTACTTAATAGTGTGTATAAATGAATAGGAATTATCGGCAAGAAACAAGGCTAATAGGAACAAAAACCCCGCTTTACATCGTGGTGGCTCGAAATCCTTCCAACAACATAGGAGGGAATTGGTAAATAAATTAACCAATATTTATGTTATTGATGTATATATTTACTAGTGTCTCTTTACCATATATTCTATTCTTGTATATAATCTATTCTTGTATATACTCATGCAAATTATCAATATAATCTATTCTTGTATATATTCAGTGGGTAAAGTATGAAAGGGAGCCTACATCGGCTGAGGTTTTCAGAGTCACACATGCAGTGGAGTATACAGATGAGGATGAGAATGTTTCATATGATTGGTCGGTCGATAAGGCTGCTTCTGTAATGGTAAATATGTTTATTTCTGTAATGAAAATATTTCATATTCGTTTATTTTATAGTAAATAAGTAAATTGTATATCAATTGTGTCAAATATATGTTCGTAATTGTAGGAGAGATATAAAGCAGAGCATGCACGAGCGATACAAGCGAGTGGACGGGAGTCGCTTATGGTTGATGAGTCTAATCGGATATGGGATTCAATCATTGAACCGACAAGTCGAAACATGCATTACAGTTTCGGCAATATGATATGTACTCAACGTTTACACAGTAGAAACCTGTATGTCATGAACTTCTTATTCACTTGAGTTTATTACCAATAACTTGAGTTTTCTTATTGTTATTGTATGCCATGAACTTCTTATTCACTTGAGTTTATTACCAATAACTTGAGTTTTCTTATTGTTATTGTATGCCATGAACTTCTTATTCACTTGAATTATTTCACAGGCTCTTAATTTCCAAAGAGCATATAGGAGATCTATAGATGAGGAAGAGATCGCTCGGATGCAAACACAATTGGATGAGCTCAATGATTGGCGGAAGAGTCAGTTGGCGACGCAGATAGATGAGCGTATTGCTGCCTTCTATCAGGAGCATGGGTCAATGCCCGGAGAAGGAGGTGCAGATGCTGATGATGATGATGATGCTTAGTTGGTTTGTTTTGATGGGTACGCTTTATATATATATATATATATATGTACATATTATGATGGGTTTGACATTTGGTACTTTGGATGTTGTGTTTGATACTTAGTGTTTTGGTGGATTTGGTATTTTGGTTGTTGTGATTGATACTTTGGCACTTGATATGTACTGGTCGTTTAATTTAGTTATGTGGTTTGGTTTGGTGGATTTTCATATTTGGTTATGTTGATTTTCTTATATGATTTTGTGAATATATGTTGGAACATGCAATATTTGATGCTTTGGTTGTGTTGATATTGATTATATGGTATGATGGAATGATATTATATGTGTGGAATGATGGAATTATATTATTTGGATTGATTGGGATTGAGGGTTGAAGGTGCTGCAATGTGGCAGCAATTATATTCCAGTTTTGCAACGGCTAGCAACGACCATATTGCAACGCTTTGCATCAATAATCCGGAAAACCAACAACCCCAACGGTTGCTTCCACGTGGACACTTAGCCGTTACAAGCCGTTGCAAAAAGAACAACGGAGCCGTCGCTAAGGCCGTCGCTTTCTTTAGTTGCAACGAGATATTTTGCAACGGGTTTTAGCGACGGCTAGCGACGACCGTCAACGGCTATTAGCCGTCGCTAAACAGTGCTTCTTTTGTAGTGAGACCCATCCGCCCAGCTCCTTAATTAAATTTCTCATCCCACCGTGAGCCTAGTTAGATGGCACTGATATGCATCCACTCACTATTTGTCACTTTCTAGCATAGCATCTGTAGTCCATAACCAGCCTAACTTTCTCTTAAACAGTGAACCTTTTATGCCCTTGCTCGAACTCCTTTGGAATCCTAATCAGGAAACTGCTCTGAGCACCTTTCCAAAGTAGCTCGCGCACACTCGATTTTCTTGCTAATTGTCATCTTTATCTTTGATCACATCGGTCTCCTCGATGCTTATCCAAACGTCTTTCCAATTGGTTTGCCAAGTGTCTATCTTCCTTCGGTCACCTTGAGTTTGGTGTTCACCATTTCGACACAGCTTCGTGAAATCCTCTAATTGGTACCTGGGCATATTTCTCAGATAAATGCCTAAATTAGTAAGCTTGCACCTAAGAAATTTCACAAGTTAGATGATTATTTCAATTAATACTCGTCCATCCTCTACGTGTGTAGGACACTACCTGACCAACTCCCGCTACCTTGTAGCAAGTAGATTCCTAATATAACAAATCTCCTTCCCTCCGCACCTTTACGTCACTATTTATATTTTTTACTTCGACTCCCAAATATTACCATGCTCGAAATGTGAATTTCTTTAATAGGATTTTAGATCTCTCCTCTAAAGACATCGCCTCTTACACTAATGGTCTCGATCTCTACTTCTCTACCACCTTCAAACTATCATTCTCCTTGTCATTATTTTCTCTTTAATTACTATTTTCATCAAAATTTCTAGACTCAAATTATTAGCCGTTGCATTCATATGTTTTTTTTTTTCAAAAGGATAATATATATATACAAGAGGAGAAAAAACGTCTTTCTCTGATAGCTTACACAAAAGGTGGAGCATATGAAGGATATATACTCTCCAGACAGAAATAGAGAAAAATAAAAGCGAAAAGACCACAACCAAAGCCATAGCAAAGAGCGACACGACTGCTAGGCCGAACAAGAAGAGAGAAAGAACCCACCGACAACCATCTACCCGCCTTAACCCGAAGGTAAAGGCCAGACCTCCATTCTCAGCCAAAAAGAAAACAATTCGAGCTGTAGCAGATACAGCTAAACCGGATAAAGCAGACTCCTGAGCAAAAAGCAATGACAGACACGGTTGCGAATCCCGCTACTAAGAACCAAGAAAAGCCCCACAGAAAACCAAGAGCACCACGAAGAAAACTCCGGGAAAACCAAAAACATAACGAGCAACCTCATCAAACTTCGGCTAAGCCAACACCAAAAGAAGATAACCAAAGAGACCCGAGCAATGGTGGACGTAGGAGACTAACGCCACAGATGAACCAAGGAGACGGAGAAACCAAGCCCGGACACAACTAGAAGGTGGAAACAAGAACCTCCATCGTTGCCACAAAAGCAATCACCAGATGCTGCCAACCTATGCACACTCCCTAGCAGGGAGGGAACTGAAAAACCTGGAAAAAAACACTAGCGACCGCATTAAAACCAAAAAACCGGGGAGGGGGGGGGGAGGGAGCGATGGGTGAGGGTCAACGCTCGAAAGAAGGCCTTCAACCAACTCCCTGTCTAGCAGAAGACATAACACACGAAATAGACAAAAGTCCCACCAGCCGACCAAATCGGGGGCTTGTGGTTCCCCTGAACGGTCTACCGCGGAACGCCAGGAAAACGTCATTCCTCACACGCCGAATAATGGACGGAGGATCCATAGGGGTGTTATCGAAGATTGCCTTATTCCGCGCGCACCACAGGTGCCAGCAGATAAGACAAGGAATCAAGCGGAACACGATAGCACGAAGAGATTTTCCAGTAATTCTAGCCCACCAGGAAGTCTGGAGATCAAGAGGAGATCTGGCAAAGCGTCGAACACCAACTAGGTTGCCGAAGTAATTCCAGCACGATCTGACCGATATACCACCAAAAAACAGGTGGTTTAAAGATTCCGCTTCCCCGTTGTCACAACAACGACAACGGAAAACAAAGGGGATGCCGATCTTTTGAAGATTCTCATCCAGTGGCAATCCATCGTGAAGAATTCGCCACATCAAAATAGAAACTTTGGGAGGAATACGAGAATCCCAAATAAACGAGAAAACATGGCGAATGGGACTGGAAGTTCTAATCGATATGTCCACCCCTTCTAATTGGCAACCATCTAGGACATGTGGCAATGCTCATGCATGCGTCCATTCATCCCTCTCTGTTGTAGAAATCTTTCTAGTCATCCATCAAGCCTCAGCTAGACACTAGGTGTTGCCTAGTTGTCTACCTAAACCTACCTAGCCAAGGGTTACCTTCTCACCTAAGTATCTAAATTGCTATCTATTCACTTCTTACGTAATGTACAGGCTTGATGTCTTGTATAAGCATTAATCGATAGTTATAGATGGTTTTGCCTCCTCCGTTACTTCCCAACCAATCAAAACCTCGACTAAAACTAACCAAAATATTTTGTGAAAACATATGAGTTTATCAAGCGCCTAACTTCGATTAATCTGTGATTAATCCTTGCCTAAACAATTAATCGTAAGTCCATACTTGCCACCTAGCATCCATCTAACGGAGCTACAATCCTTTCATCATCAATCCGACTACACTGCTATGCTCAAATTGATGCTTACCTAAAGATCAAGTACTCATATAAGCGTATAATCATGTATGTTCAACTGCACCCTCACTCAAAGGATATATTGATCATACGAAAATACAGAATGTTGTTACAACCAGTTTGTACTTAACCACTTTGATTCACAAACAGAATATCTACTGCTATTTCTAAATTCTACAGTAGTTTTGATGGTTTTAGAATATTAGAAATATGCATGTAAAATTTTAACAATCAGCTAACCAGATCATGTTGGCATTATGGTTCCTTTAAGGTTTTATTTTAAATAATATGTAATCTTTGTTTATATTGGCAATAACTGATCTGAAATTTGAACTCTAATTTCAATTCCACATTTATTTCCTTTTTTTCCTTCTTAAATTAGCAATTAAAATTTAATCTAATTTAAAATCCCTTCATTTTCTCACTTGTTTTTTTTAAAATTTGATTGATAGATGAAGTGAGAATTATTGGTTTGTAAAAAAAGACATAACCCTGTACATGCACTTTAATTTGTGCTTTTCCTGGTTAATTATTGCTTCGATACATTTTCTTTTAGTTCTGTTAATTCAAATTGTGTCATTTGATGGTTGTCAGTTGCTTAGTTCTTAGAATTTTTTTATCCCAATTGATATAAAATTGAGAATTGATTTGGTAAAGATACTGATAAAAAGCATTAGTTAATATTGTTCTTCAGTCACGATTCACAATAGAATTGACTCAAAGAGACATTAAATGATCTGTGGATAATTATGGGATTGTAAATTTTACTAGAGTCGATTATCAATTCTAGATAGTATCCACGTCTCCTTCAGTGTCTAGCATAATCAATTTAAAACCCTAAGATCCTTCAATCTTGTCTAATATGACTGGAATATAAGTAAATACTCTTAGTTGATTTCAAACTCTTTATGGATTTGACTCATATTCACACGCAAACTTTAATTACACGTGTGCTTGTGGTTATAACAATTCAAAATTTGTTAACACATAAATAAATAGTTAATCAACTTACTTATCAACGTGATATCAGACGATGCATATACAAATGATTAGCAATTATCAATAAATCAATGTTTTAAATTAGGCTAATTCTATTAACACTTCGTTTATTGTCTTTCCCACCTTCATTACTTAAAAAAAAAAAATGGCACACCCCACTTCCTACTGTTCTCACCCCCTTATGTTCCAAAACTGTCCCTCATTTCAATAACCTACTTTCATCATTTTTCTACTTTCTTCTGACACTGAGCTGAAATTTGAAATCTGATGGAGGCTAGCTGAGCGTAGATCTAAACATCGTTGTGGTAATTTTACTGTTTCGTTCTATTTAGTTTTTTCATCTTCATCTCGCATTGCATCCCCTATGGATCGACGTGTAAAAAGAAAAAGAAAAATAAAGAATAAAATAAAATAAAAGACAAACAGTTGGAGAATATGTTTACTTGCACTTTATATCTCACATTGCATCATATTTACTTGCACTTCATATTTAGCAGTAACCAAAATATGTTTACTTGCACTTCATAGTTACGTGGATTTATCAGTAGCCAAAAAATTCTAGCACTTCATATTTACTTGCACTCCATATTTAGCAGTAACCAAAATATGTTTGCCTGCACTTGATATTTCCATGGATTTATCAATAACCGAACAATTCTAGCACTTCATGCTTACAAAATACGTTAATATTACAATAGCCACACTATACCAAAGTGTGGATTTATCAGTAACCACGTCCGATCCATACTAAACAATGTACTCAGCATGCACCATGTAGGGACATAGCAGAGCTTATATTAGGTACCACGTTAGTATGTAGCGTATAATTGCAGTATAGTTGCAGATATTTCTGCAACTATTGCATGTAGTTGCTGAATTGTCTGCAATCAACCATATAATTGCAGAAAATTTGAAAAACATCAATTTAAACAATTGTTTTTACATATGCATAATGCCACTCATTAGAAAGATAATAAAATTTGTGATTTAATGATAAAAACGGTTTGTCAATCCATCGTTTCTATAAAAAATTATTGCGTTTTAAAGATGATAATTAATGAGGTGCAAATTTTATTTATGGACGTGAGAATAACATCAACATATGAAGTATCAACATTACTGCAATGGAAGAGAGTGGTATTGTAAGAAAGAAAATTGTAGTATTTGAAAACAGAAAAATATTACGAAGGACAAACTTAAGGGCTTTTTTGCCACCTAGGGCAACCTAGTAAATTTTTATTGCCAAGGACAAATCGTTAAAATAATTTAAATAACCCTAACTGTCGCGCGCTTTCCTATCTCGTTCTTGTTCTTCTTCAATTTTTCGTCGCTTCTTCTTTTTTGTTTTCAAATTTGATTTTTCTTCTTTGTTCTCGTTCATCTTTCAATTCTCGCTTTCTCCTATCTCGTTATCGTTCATTTTTATTTTGTTGCGCGATTCCCTCATCTTATCAGGATTTTCAATCTCCTTTGTTTTAGTTCGATATTGTCAATTCTCAGCTTAGGTATGATTCTATTTTTTATTCTTCTGCTTTTTCTTCTATTAGAGCTTTAATTTGGCCGATTCTAACATTGTTTTTTTTTTATAATTGAAATTAGTTTTGCTGCTGTGTTTTCTTCTCTCAAATTGTATGAAAAATTTGGGCAGTAGTAGCAGGTTCGTTTTTGTTCCTTTTACTCTATATGCATCATTGTTTTTAAATTTGTTTTAAATCGACTGTCTTTTTTTTGTTGAATTATGATTATGTTGGATTCGTGTTGATTTGGATTAATATTTGTTGCTGTATTTAGTTCATTTTGGATCAGTGGTTATGTATCATTTTTAGTTTTTTTAAGTATCATTTTGACAGTACCGAATTTTTGAATCGTTTTACTTTTTTCTTTGTGTATAGCTGATGATGTATAGCAAATAATCGATGGGTTAAATTAGTATTTTGTTAGTATCAAATATTTGTTGACGTATGTTTTTGTATCAGCTTTAATATAAATTTGAGCTTCAAATTTTAGGTATCATTTTTTTAGTTAGTAGGTATCAATTTTGTTAAAACTATTTTATTTTCTTTTTGATTTCTTACTTTTTTTGTTTTTTTTTTCTTTTGCAGTGGTGATAATAGCCTTCTTTGTTTGTTTGTCTTCGATGATAATACTTTCAGCACTCGGTTGTCCATTGATTGTTGTTTTTATAATTTGAAGAATAACATTTGTCGATATTGGTCTCAGTTAGCTTCTTCATCTATTGAAATTTCTTATGTGCTTGAGAATAAAGTTATAGTGGTTGATACTGATTCTGATCTTCAGAGTATAGTTTGTTTTCAATTGTATAAGAAGAGTACATTCTTTCCTTTTACCGTTAAAATCAAGGGTTCTCGATTGGAAAATGTTGGTGGTGGTTCTACTTCAATTTCATCTAATCTTCTTAATTATTCATCTTCCAGTGGATCTTTGTGTTCAAATGTTGTTGTTCATAGTAAAAGCTACTTGAAGGATATGTTGAAGAGAGGTTCGAAATTACCCATTGATGATTTTATTGGTTTTTGTTTTGGAGGAGCCAATAATTTTAGGGAAATTTTGATGGCATATCAAATTCAAAAGGGATATGAATTAATGTTTTTGAAGAACCGTTCTAAAAGAATTACTGCTATTTGCTCTTCCTCTACTAATGGGTGTCTATTTAAAGTTCATGCTTCTTGTGATTCCGGGCAACTACAACAAAAACACCATTTTACAACACTGAATACATATTGTCAGTGTATTTTAACAACATTTATCGTTATGTTATTATATCCACAGTTGTGAAAGAGGGGGTATTTTTTACAATATTTATTTGAATGTTGTATAAAATGTTGTAGAAAAGTCAGTTATAACAAAACATAAATATAGTGAAAACACAAAAAAAATTGAAAAACTATTTACTACATTTTTTGAATGTTATGAGATAGCCAATTACAACATTTACAACGACTTGTTTTGGACTTTCTACAACATTTATATAACATTTAAAAAAAATTAATATAATATTTTTTGAACATCGTGTTAGTTATTTCAATCATGGTTGACAAACGTTGTAGGCAAACATTTAGCAACATTTTCTAATTATTGTAGAAAATAATTTTTACAACATTGCATACATGTAATCCATAAAATTAATACACATGTTTTGTATAACATTTCACAAACATTGTCTTTAACAATACTATATATAACAATTTAATCTAATATTCCCGACTATTTGCAAATATTGTTTACATATGCTTTTTTTTTACACAAACTTATATTGAAAAAACCAATGTAATCACAACCCAAACCAATAGCCGAAACAATCATCAATAGCCACCCCACTTCAACTTGAGCACAGTCTAAAGTATGACATCCTCCCAGCATCATCGGCAATCATAGCCGCTGCGCCATCATTCTTCCTGGTTGCTTCCAGTCTGCATGTGCACTCACCTGTACATTGGCACCGTACATTCATACCTGTATGCATGCTTGCCTAAACAATACCAGAGCTGCTTCTTCCCAGACCCATTCATATGCTATTCAACACACTCATCATGCTACAACTACTACTCAGTATTCACCAAAAACCTGAAACACCTTCATGCAGTTACAACCACGATTGGTCTTGCAGCTCCGGCCTCAGAACTTTGCTTTTGCATTCCAATATACTTCAATGCTTTGATGTCTCCACCTGCTACCTTTTGGTTCACTGGCCTATTTGCCTTCTTGTGACTACACACCTGCCTCAGTTGCTCCATGCAACTTGCTGCCAATTTTCTTGCTCCTGCATATGATTAGCTTTGTGTTTAACTTCATGCCATATAAAATAATCTGTTCACCATTCGTTCAAAAGACTACTTTTGCATATCCAGAAACTCTATCTCAAGTTAACCTCGTGCAGCAGACTACCTTCATGTGCAGCAGCATATCTTCATGTCCAAAGCCTTTTGACCGCAACTATTTAACCCATTTTCAGACATGCACAGTAAACCCGGCCCGACCGCCTGTTCCTATAAGGTTTTCTTCTATAAAGCACCCGAATGTTTTAGCTTCATTGAACCCGCCCCGTTGAAAGGAAGTAAGCTTTCATGGCTTGCGGTTCCTTTTAGAAAAAGGGTTTATTGGACAAGTTTTGTGCAGGTACCAAAGCAAGATTAGTAGTACAGGAGCTAATGCAAGAAGAATGACTGTCACAACGTATGTGAATCGGAAACGGGTTACGGATTTAGACCCGTGAAAATAAGGAGGGATGGAGTTTAAGTTTGATGATGAACAAAGCTTAGGATTTTGAAGAAAACTCTACATGAAAAAGGGAAAAACCAGAAAGGATTTTTCCTGCAAGATTATTTCTGGACAAGTTGAAAATATTAAGCTTTAAGTTTACTAAACTCTCGGGAATTTCTCCAGATAGAGAATTTGAGGACAGATCAAGGTAAGTAAGCACAGGTAAGTTTCCAACTTCACTTGGAATAACCCCAGAAAATGAATTGTTGGATAAATTCATCTTTGTTAGATAAGACCAGTAACCAAAGGAACTTCAGTAGAGAGTAATTATATTAAAGTTCAAGTTGCTCAAGTTTAGATAGAGTTGATAAACAATTTGGTACATTGCCAGAAAAATGGTTTCTAAAGTCGATTATTGTCAACGTAGGTAAATGACAGATTGATGAAGGAATTTTGCCCGAAAATTCATTATTTGCAAGCAGCAGCTTAGTCAAATTCCTCATTCCAGAAATATTTGTCAACACTGAGCCATTGAACTTGTTATTCTCAATTTAAAGGTGGTAAATTTTCGGCAAACTCCAAAGTTTATCAGGCAACTTTCCAGTAATTTCATTGTTTTGAATCCTAACATAGTTCAAGCTTTCCCAATCACCAAGATTCTCTGGTAAATTACATGAAAGTCTATTATTAAAAGCAACCGACAGTGTAAAAGCTTCTCTTGCGCATAAACTTTAGGCAGTGCTCCTTCAAAGTTATTTGTAGAAATATCAAACTCGTACAAATCAGAGTATCTTCCTAGCTCTACTAGAAGTTTACCAACAAAACTGTAATTGAAAAGCTTTAAAGAAACTAAGTTTTGATTCAATGCAAGAACATGAGGAATTCCACCAGTTAAAAAACTGTCGTTAAGTCCCAAAGAAATAAGTTTCAATGTAGCAAACCTTTCAGGCAGCATTGTCATCAAAAAAGCTAAAAAATTCAACTTCTGCAAAACAGGTGTTGTTCTACAAATCCATACTTATTTCAATAAGCCAGATAACCAACCTCTCAAAGTTACTGTCACAAGCTGGCTCAAACAATCCGCTTCCTAATCATCTTCTTCAAAAAGTCTAGATGCAGATGGTTTCAACTGAATAAAATTCGATAAATTAATAGCTAATACCGATACAATTAAAGTTTCTTCACTTATCTGTTACAATAATCCAAAGCAAGCCATGTCTACTCTTGTACACAACCTTCTCGTTACCCCTATGATGTCAAAAATCATGAATCCCCTTTACAAACCATCAAAAAGACTGTTTGTTCCAGATCTGAAGCCCTAAGACAATTTCAGATAGTTTACTTCACTACACTGCAATGTTTGAAGACTGAGATATACAAAAGAGATTTCACTTTGAGGAAAAGATGCTCTTTGAGCTTTATGCAGAAGGACCAACTAAAACTGACCAAAACAGGTGTTATTGTTGATGGAGAGACTTTTCCTTTTGAGAGCGATGCAATCATATTTGCTACTAGATTCAAAAGGCGATAAGAAGCTTATAAACATATTTTCATCACATTATTTTCAAGCGATTGTGGCAAGTACATCGACTACAAATATTCCATTTTATAGAGATTGTGTGTTTTCGAGGATTCCACAGTTAGCAGTTACTGGTTTTTTGGGAAGTCTTGTGAATCTTTACACGTTTGAGATGAGGTCGGTGTGGGTGGCTCATTTTCTTGATGGAGAGTTTAGATTGCCTAATGTGAAGGTAATTGAGGAGAATGCTAAATAGAGGTTGAAATATGAATTGGTGCTAGTAATATTTGGTATAATGATTTTTGATGCAAGGATGTGGGTGTGAATCCTCATAGGAAGAAAGGGTTCTTTGCTAGTTGGTTTCTGCCTTATATGACTGAAGATTATAATGGTATTTAAATGGTCTTGCAAAATGTCTCTTGAGGTTCTATAATATTGAAGGTTTGGTCTCTATCAAAAGAAGCCATAGATTATGACTTGTCTATTATGTATAATGGATGAGATGATGGATATGAATTGATTATTCTAGAAAGTGTAGCAATCAACATGTAGCAACTACAAACTCATAAATGCACTTGATAAGTGAAAAAAAGAAGTGATAGAAGAATAAACTCATTAGAAACTTGAAGCATATAAAAAAGAAGTATTTTAAGAAGCACTTTACCCATTACATGCATCATTGCAGTTGAAGCCCAAATGGCTGGTGAAAATTGCACCCATGTACAATCTAATTCTTTGAAAAAATCAGTATTTGCAAACCATATCTAAGAGAATAAATCATAAAAGATTGCATTATAAACTATTGTTAGGGAAAGAAAAAAATGTATTCTTGACATATACAGTCAAAATATGAAAACATCAAAGGAGATTTCTATTTGATAACCATAGAAAACTAATGTCTGTATACACTTAATCCTTAGTCTAATCATTACCATGATATACATGCATGTGCTTTAAATATACACATGCACACTCATTTTCTTTCCTCATGGTTGTTTATGTACATAGACATAAATGTACAGTTAGACACATGTGTTATTTATACCATAATTCTATATTTGCAGGCACCACCAAACATAGACCCTGAGAATTTTTTGACTCGTATAGCAGATCCTTCACCGAAAGGCTGGTCCCCAAGACATGAATTTGCTAAAGTTGCAGCTTTAGCCAAAAAATGTGTGCAGGCAGAACCAAATGGAAGGCCTCCAATAGATCAAAATATTTATCAACTCACTAACCTCAGCTCTCAAATGCTTCAATAAGATAATGTAATAAAAATGATATTAAAGATTTAGTATTCAGATTTATCATTCTGCATCATCAGTTACCTTCTAGAACATATAGAAGAATTCTCTCACAATTGCTCAAAACTTCTCCAATATTGTAATTATCATCTTCGGTTTTAGTCAAAATGCACTAGATAAAAGGCATTGTAGTAACTGGACTCATTCTCCAATTAAGCATAGACAACACTAAAAGTTCCATTCTTTGAATCGTTTTGGGAAATATTTCATTTTTCGGCAAATTATATCGTTGGATGAATCTACTCGCCTATTACGAAGAATTTATACCAGCAAGGTGTATGATGGCTAACAAGAAATTTTTATGTCAAACC
Organism: Allium fistulosum; assembly: GCA_030737815.1. Lineage (NCBI taxonomy): Eukaryota > Viridiplantae > Streptophyta > Magnoliopsida > Asparagales > Amaryllidaceae > Allium > Allium fistulosum. Next base: position 78,771,685 of record CM060903.1, read on the forward strand.
TACAGATGTTTAACCCATATATTTGGTGATGTACCTATATACATGTACCCAACGTTCTTGAATTCCTCTGTGCTACGCTATAAGAAAGCTTCTGGATTCACCGGAAACTCAACAAAAACCCTCCACGCATCAAGCCCTAAGCGTTTGAAATGACCCAAGTCGGTAGGATTCTTTGAAAAGATTTCACCTTCCGCAACCACTTCTCCCTCCTTGTACCTACTTGTTAACTTGCATTTAGCACCATCCAATGGAGTAGGTAACCCAACATGATTTGACTGTCATACATACAGAAGAAAAAAAACATGAGTTAACCAATGGGTAAAAATATTAAGAAAATGAATGTTGCAATCAAAAAATAAAGATCTAGGATAATAAATATTCAAAAAACAAAGCTAACTAATTTAATGGTTTTGGAAGTTAAAAACTTCATTGTGATGGGAAAAAATGTTGAGAAGAGGAAGAAAAAAAATATTTAAGATTTACTGCTATACAGTCGGGAGTTATAGAAACTAATGAAAAGTTTCGGAAATTTACAATGAAAATTACATCCTAATTATGAAATTTTAGTTTTCAAAATTGGAAGAATGAACAAAAGTCGACATTTTTAATTGATTACCTGAATCAACTTACCGAACTCAGAATTTAGAGGAAACGAGCCAGCGATACATAATCCTCCAATTAGGCCAAATCTCATAGAACTTATTGCCATGAAGCTTGAAGTAGTGTGGAGGTGACGTGGTGATTGAACATGGGGGGAAATAATTATACTTTGGCATGATGAGGTATTAACGGGGAAGTAGAAAAGGAAAATGGAGGTGAAGGGAGAAGGGTTTTCATCGTTGCCGCCTTGAAATGAGGGTAAAAATAGAAACCCTGCGTGTGTGTTTTATTTTTGCTTTATTATTTTGTATTGGATTGCAAATTGAGGGAAAACTATATTGATTGTGTAATTTAACTTATAATTTTATAAATTGTTTATTCATGAACAAATTGTAACCATCTAAATGCCAATCCTAATACTGTATTTTCCCATAAAAAAATAGATAACTTTTACATATCAATGTGTTTTTATAAATTATTATTTTAGAACTTTTATTTTTTAAATTCTCTCAAATGTAGATGATTGTTTATTTCAATTTTCTAAAACATTTTGGTACTTAGTCGGATATTTTTGTTTTGGAGTAGTTAAGTTTTATTATTTTACCTTACGGGAGGAATGTAGAAACTATTTTATATATGTGGAAAGTCTATTATGACACAAAATAGACACAATTGGTGGTACAATGGATCTTCACTATTGAATTGCCTTGAATTCCACCTTCCATATAAGGACAAAAAGGTCCAACGGTTCAGATCTCTTGTATCATCCAATTGTGTCTAATTTCGTATTCAAGTATACGCTCTCTTTATATATTCCTCCATTTTATATATATTTTTTTACTTCTCTTGTTTTTAAATTTAAGAGTGGCCGTCAAGGCGTACATTGCAGACAGTTATAAAAATGATAACATGTGTCATTAGGGTACATGTTAAGGTTAGTAAAACTATCCAGATACCCCTTGAATTTCACTTATTTTTTTGAAAATATGAATGTATTTGTAAAATGAAATTGAGATGGACTTAAAACTTATTTTTTATAATTATAATGATATATGCCGAAATTTCTCTTTATTTTAGGACCTCTAATAATAACTAAAAATAATAAAAAATAAAAAATATAACCTTTATTAGTTTCCTCGTAATAATAATTTATAGTTTTTACAAGTTATTTTAACGAATTATTTTGGGTTGACAATTAGAGTTATGGTTGTGTAACTTCCAAGTGTGAATTGGTCTTTGATAATTGTTAGCCATATTTTTAGCCAACCATAGAATTAGACTAATGCGTTGTGAAGAGCAAAGGTTAATTGCTCATCGCTCTTAACATTGAAATTGAGGAATAAAGTAAACGTTAACCCAAAAAATGGATCAACGCCCAGAAATTAGATAAAAGCACTAGTTCTTGTAAAAATAAAGAAAAAGTACTGTTAGGTGCTTATTGAAATTTATGAAAATTGTATGATATGTCTATTTTTAAATTATGCAATCCGACGATTGATTCGCCCACCGTTCTACATTTATACTAGTATATGTTGTTATACCATATCTAGAAATCATCGTCCAATGTACAAATCTCAACAACAATGTAAATAAGTTATTTAACGAATTTTGACGATGCTTTAAAGATATTTTTATAACATCAAAATTTACAACTTCTGTTGGAAGTTGTGGAATGTAATATATTCATCAACGTTAGAAGAATACTGTCTTAATTATAGACCACTAAAATATAACGAATGTTGTGATTTCTCCATTTACATCTTTTACGATGTAGAATTTAATTGTTGAATCGATAGTTACAACGCTTCCTAAATATTATAGAACACGGTAAATCTACAACATTGACCAACTGTTGTAAGATGTTAAATTTCAACAACATCATATAAATGTTATGAAAAGACCAAATAGGATACGATGTAGAAAAACCATTGCAAAACATTGTTTTTAACAACTATTTGGACCAACATTGTAGAATTTAGTTTTATTACAACATTTATACACGAAACGTTGTAATAAAAATTGACTACAACATTTTTTTTAAATAAGTTGTTAAAGATCTGACTTATTCGCAACACTTTACAGAACTGTTGTAAATTCTCTGTTGTAAAATTTCATTCTTGTAGGATTGGTCTTAGAAATTTGAATAATCCTCATCTTTCTAGTGCATTTGTTAAATCATTGATTATCGATGAGATTTGGGATTGTCCTAGTAAAAAGCCTAAAGATATAATAAATGATTTTAGGAGAGAATACAATCTTGAGCTGTCTTATTCTTTTGCTTATTGTGGAAAACAACTTGCTTTGATGGAGTTGCATGGTAATGATGCTATGTCGTACAATGATTTGAGTTGGTATTTAGAAGCACTAAAGAAGTATAATCCAGGTTGTTGTGCTGATATGGAAGTTAATGCTTGTACTAATCAATTTGAAAGAGTATTTGTCAGTTTTGGTGCTTGTTTACTTGGTTTCAAGCATTGACGACCTATGATATTTTTAGATGCTATTCATTTAAGGGGACGGCCAGGAGTTTTGATGGGTGCTACTGCAAAAAATGGCAATCATGGTATGTTTTTATTTTAATATGCTTTAATGTATAGTATCATAACTTTGTTATCCTTTTTTTTAGAAATCAGTTTTTAGTCATCATTAACAGTTGGTAGATATCAGTTTTTAGTTAATTGTAGCAGTTATTAGGTATCAATTTTTAGCTATCGTTAACAGTTGGTAGGTATCAGTTTTTAGTTAATTGTAGCAGTTATTAGGTATCAGTTTTTAAGTTACATGTTGATTGAATTTTATTTTAATATTTTATTAAAATTGCTATATGTAGGTTTTTTCCTTTTAGCTATAGGTATAGTTTCTTTAGAAAATGTGCATAATTGGAAATGGTTTTTGACTCATTTAAAACAAATGCTTCAAGAAGATCGTGATTTGGTTTTTATGTCGGATCGCCATCAAGGTTTAATTTTAGGGGTTCATGAAGTTTTTCCTTTAGACTTTCACAGTTATTGCTATCTTCATATGGAGTAGAATTTACTTTCGACGGTTAAGGCGAAGAATTCTAACATGTCTATCATTGATTTGTTCAAGATGAGTTCTAGAGCTTCTAATTAGTATGAATTTGAAGAAGCACATTCTAAATTTTGTGAACTTGGTGGTGTCGCTGCTGTGAATTTCTTGAAGGATAAGCTTTTTGATAAATGGGCTGATTTTTTTTCCCGGGTAAACGATATGGTGAATATAGTTCAAATGTTGCCGAAAGTTTTAATAGTTGGATTTTGGATGAACGGGCATTGCTTATTACTGTATGCTTAGATGGAATTCGAACTAAGGTTATGGAACAAATGGCTAATATGAGAGAGGAGTGTCGATTATGGAATATAATCTTTGTCCTTCTATGGAATCTTGTTTAAATGAATTGATTGAAGAAGGATTTGGATGGGATGTATATAAGTCTTCAGAGTTTGTTTATGAAGTGAAATCGCCAAACTCTCATCGTGTTGATCTTAAAGAGCGGAATTGTAGTTGCAATCAATGGAAAGTTACATGATTTCCTTGTACTCATGCTATTAAGTGCATGAAAAAATCAAAGTTGTCCGTTTATGATTTTGTTGAGTACTATTTTACCGTTGATGCTTATCGTTGTTCCTATGCTAATTCCATTAATCATGTTCCTAATTTTGATAAGCCAATTGTTGATGCAAGTGTTGAAGATGTTATTAAGCCACCAATGGAGAGAAGAGGTGCTGGCAGACCTTCTATAAAACGGAAAGGAGGATTTGCATATTTTCAAAATAAACAAAGTAGATGTGGTGTATGCAAGCAATATGGTCACAACAAGCGTAATCGTCAAGCTTCTAAGAATATATAATTGATTGTCAAGCTTGTAAGAAGATATTCTCGGTTTTATGTCTTTTTTGGCAATTTTATGTCAGTGAACATTTTTATATAATTGTATTGGTTTATCATATACTATATATGATAGCGAATTGATATTTTTATTTGAACTTTGTTATATGGTATCATTTTTAGTTTAGTATTGTTTTTTTTGTAATATACATGTTGTGTGGGAAGTAATGTGCTATAATTTATATGTTGTTTAGTTTATTTATTTTTATTGGATGTTCATTGTCATTTTTTGGTTTTATTAGTTTCTATTTCAGGTATGTAAAATATGTGGTATCAGTGGTTGTATGCTATTAGTATCAGTTGTAGATATCATAGATTATAGTTTTGGGTTTTAATATGTTTTAGGTATAAACAACTATGGTGTCATTCTTCACATACTATTGTATCATTTGTACATGATGATTTCTTCCTACTTTTGAAATGATTGTAAGTATTTTTTTGCTGAGTTGTGAAGTGCAAAACTTTATAAAGAAATATAACCTTAAAAGTTAATATATAAGGACTAGTATGTTATTGTGAACAATTGTCAACTTTGTATATGATGTAGAAGTGTAAAATTACAGTTTGGCATATTGTTGTTGTCAGATTATTTCAAACAACAACTTGGTATCAGTTTTGTATATACATAGATATCAGTTTTGCTATAATTTTTATTTTTGATTTTGCTTTTGTTATATATTACAGTACAGTAAATTTAATTCGTAGGGGTTTATGATATATGTAACAGCTAATGGGTATTATTTTACATGAATATAGGTACCAGTTTTGCTATAAATAACATTTGAAATAAAGAATTAATAAAATAATCAAGTATGAATTTCAATCATATATGCAAGTGAAAAAAATAGTAACAGTTGCTGCACATTGCTGGTATCAGTTTCCTTTATAAGTAAAAATATATGTACTATCATAACAGAACATTAAGTGTGGCAGAAGTTAAAACAAGGCTACTTTTTGCAATGTTTGACAGAAGTACGTATTGTTTACAGCAAATTGACATAAAACCAACAAGTGTTTGCATCAGCATTCAAAAAAAATCTACTATCTAGTACTTTTAACACATTATCTCAAATGTATATTACGACAAATGAACATAACATCAGATTTTGCAAATGAATTCGGTTCTTTTCTTTTCTTTGTTCTTCTATTTTCCTTGTCAATGTCGGGCCTGAGTGAGAAGACCTGTCCACCTATCGTTCCCATATTGTACCAGTATCATGTCCCTCTAAATCTATCATGTGCGTTGTAATGAGGAGGGGGTTAGAACAATATTATGGTAACTGGTAAATTATATACTTTATCCCTAACACTAGTTTATGTCGATTGATCTCCATCTAAGTATTATGTTTATTGTTTACGGATTAGTCATTTAATTCCACATGCGCGTATGATATGTCTAGCCTACCATAAGTGTGTGTGTATGCATACATATGAACGTCCCTGTACTTCCAAAAAGGAAACTCTTTCACAACATAATCGACAGTCAATCGACTCAAAGGCCAATGACTCCTAGACACGGCTTTATAATTTAGCTAGTTGTATTACTACCACATCTCAAAGACATGTCTAAGGGTTAACTAACCAACCTCCAACCAAACAAATACACAACCGACTTTGAGATCAGTGCATATCCCATATGAAATGTACACCGGTAGGAAGTGTAATCCATACAAGCTTAACCCAAGTCTTTGCTAACGACCGCTCTGGATCGATGGTGGCCTCGTCCTATGCCCAGCCTTGCTCCACAAATACCAGTTTACTATAGCATCGACCACCATCCCATTTAGATTTGCGTAATGCAAATTAAGGAAAATGCCCATTACCAGTTACTTAATACCTCTAGTTTGGAAATGAAGCAGACCTTCCATTCCCAATTAGGTATTATTGTAGGTTATTTAAGACTTCTTAAATAGAGTAGAAACAGACCCAATCCCTAATACCTCCGCCCCGAAGTAAACCCCTTTACCACCTAAATGTACCTGGCCATTTAATACTTCAAATCCGAGAAGAATCCCTTGATGTATTTCCCAAACCTATAAGCGAATGTATATCCACCCACGGGTCCTATAGTTGGAGGTGTCCCACATCAGCAGTACGTATACACAACTAATGGCAGCCCCTTGCGGAGGGCAGACTTCCGTTATGCAAGTCTACTGACCTCACATCCTAACACATATTAAACCAAGTCATTTATAACTAAACTAAATATTGAGCTCGACCTACTAATTCACGCTCACCGCAAACATATTATTGAAGCCATATAATTTCACTATGGAAATTATTATGCCATTTAAGTTTGTTATTTATTCATATTCATTTACTTGCCACTACTTCTTCTTATTTTATAAGTTTACCACCTTTATATCTCTTTTCCATAAATGTTATTAATGACATTCATTTATCATGCCATATTAGGTCTCTGTAATTAAATCCATTAAATGGTTTATTACCCATATTGACTTGATTATAGTAACTTCGCTTTTTCTTCTTACTTTATTACCACATTCATATTTAGCGTTTTATTTATAATTAATATGATAACATACAATTAATTGCATGTTACCTTACCTATATGTATTTATGGTGCAACTGACGTTTGTTTATTTATTTCTTAAACCTATACTTTACTTTACATACATTAATATATCTATTTATTTAGTTGGTAAATAGAATTATTTATATTTCTATTTATAACTTTTTAGTTTCTACATGTAGTGATTCCCGAACATACACTTATGTGTAACTTCCACAAAAATATTTATTTCCACATTTTGGTGCATTGGAACCGTACCTTTCTCAAGAAGGAAATACTACTGTTGCAACTTTCCATAAAGTGCCAATAAGAGGGATTATGCTACGTTTAAAATTCTAAGAAAATATCTTTCTATATTTTTATTGAAATAGACTGTGCAAACTAGGGAAAGACATCTCTACTTTGCACATCTCTTTCATTTGGGCATATTCTTTTTTACGTCAAATGGCACACTTTTCATATATAATTGTGTGGTTGGACAATTTATGAAAATTCCCATGAAGATTCTATAATTCCAATAAATAAAAATATAGAAATTCAAATCTCAAATCAAATTAAAGCGTCTTCAGTCGATGGTTATCAAGTTTAACACTCAAATAACAGAATTTGGAATTTACTATGCAATTCTATCAATATTATATTTCATAAATTTTAGGGACTATTCTCCAAATCTTCCAAATCTAGGGTGTATATATTATTTCATTAATGTTGTGCAAAAAATGGTAGCGCTTTGCGGAAGCTTATATCAACGGATCTTTATCACCCAAATCACAAAGAGATAACTTGGATTAAAAATAAGACGGAATTGAAATTAAAAGCAATAAGACAAGATATTCCACCCAACCACCCACTTTATTGATTCACCAAATTTTTTTTTGTTTACAATTAATAGAACAAAGCTAAAATAAACAAAATACCATTGAATCAATAACCAAATTGAGAAAGGGAGCAAATATCTATATGGCTAAATTGTTGGAGAAGAACAAAAATGAAGAAGAGAAAATTATCAAATAGATTTTCCACCATATGTTTATCCTCTCCTCTAGTCTCTATTTATATAATCAATTTACTTAATGCCCAAGTTAACATTAGAGGCAAAAAATAATTTGATTAGCAAATTAGAGAAAGAAATAAACATACTTAAATATGCTTATTTAATCAGAGGAAACAAAATCTTCTCTTTCTTTCTTTTGCATATTTCTTTCCCTCTATGTGTGATTTTGTATCACCAAAATTTAACACTCCACCTTGATGCAAAATCACATATCTCCAACATATCAAACATGCCATATCTAGATCTATCACAACTCCCTATATCTCAATCATACCAAATTACAAACCTCTACCACCGTCCGCAAGTGATGCATCTCCCACATGAGGTGCACCACACAAATCCGGTCTCAAAAACGTTTGTAATACCACAAAGATCTTCGTCTTGTCTTTGTGGATTTTGCAACTCGACACCCGTCTATCACTCGATCTGAGCTCATTACCTGATCACTATCGATCCCCCGAGCATCATCAACATGAAGACCCCTGTCTAAAATATGATCCTCAATGCTAGAATCATAAGCAGTGACCACATTAACCTCTCCACCTTGCTGTGGACTAGGTTCTTCAACCGTCACTCGCTTTCCATAGTCGACTACAGAACCAACCAAGCTATAAAGGTTTCCTTCTTCCAATACTCCTCTCATCCTTACACGACCATCTTTCTTCACTCTCAAAACTCCACCTTGAGTCTCATAAGTGCAACCACGGCGATCCAACTGACCGAGAGAAATAAGATTATGCGAAGAAGTGGGTACATGTCTGACTCCAGAGACTTCTCTAACCACACCATCATGCATACGAAACCGGATAGATCCAATACCACAAATCGGTAGCTCTTCTCCATTGGCTGTCCTAATTATGCCGACACTCTTCTCATAAGAAGAAAAATAATTCACATCTCTACATATGTGAAAACTAGCTCCCGAATCCATCTTCCAAGGCTTATTTTCACTAAAGAGGACATCATAAGAAGCATCACTATCGGTACCTTCAGCAAAACCTGCATGTGCATCACTACTAGTATCACCATGCGCAGCCTTTTTCTGATCTCTTTTATAAGCATAACACTTGCTACGTATGTGACCTTTCTTATTACAATAATGACAAGTGATAACACCTTTACCATTAGCATCCTTCTTCTTCCAAATTGTATCTTTCTTCGAGTCCCTTGCCACCATAGCCTCACTTTGAATTGATTTCATACCTGACCCTTTTCTTCTAAGCTCCTCATTCAAAAGACTACTTCGAACAGTTTCCAAAGAGATAGTTCCATTAGCATTGGAATTACTCAATGAAACAACCAAAGTTTCCCAACTTTCTGAAAGCGAACTCATCAATAAAAGAGCTTGTAACTCATCATCAAAATTGACCTTCATATTTGCCAATTGATTTATTACATCCTGAAATTCATTCAAATGCTCTGCAACAGACTTCTCTTCATCTAATCTCAGTTGTACCAACTTTCGAACCAGAAAAGCCTTACTAGTAGCACTCTTTGACTCATACAAAGGTACCAACTTGTCCCACAAAGCCTTCGCGGATTCACAACTAGCCACATGATGGAAAACTGAATCATCAAGATACTGGCGAATCAAAGCAATCGCCTTCTTATCCATCTTCTTCCATTTTCCCTCATCTACATCAGAGGGCTTCTTTCCATCTCCATCAATTGGATCATGAAGATCATTGAGGTACAGAACATCCTCCATCTTAGGCTTCCAAATACCCCAATTTTTCCCATCCAAAATAGCCATCTTCGAAAATGAAATCATATCCGACATCAATAATTTTTCAATCCAAAATTACTCTAAGCTTTGCGATGATCTGGCTCTGATACCAAACTGTTGTGCAAAAAATGGTAGCGCTTTGCGGAAGCTTATATCAACGGATCTTTATCACCCAAATCACAAAGAGATAACTTGGATTAAAAATAAGACGGAATTGAAATTAAAAGCAATAAGACAAGATATTCCACCCAACCACCCACTTTATTGATTCACCAAATTTTTTTTTGTTTACAATTAATAGAACAAAGCTAAAATAAACAAAATACCATTGAATCAATAACCAAATTGAGAAAGGGAGCAAATATCTATATGGCTAAATTGTTGGAGAAGAACAAAAATGAAGAAGAGAAAATTATCAAATAGATTTTCCACCATATGTTTATCCTCTCCTCTAGTCTCTATTTATATAATCAATTTACTTAATGCCCAAGTTAACATTAGAGGCAAAAAATAATTTGATTAGCAAATTAGAGAAAGAAATAAACATACTTAAATATGCTTATTTAATCAGAGGAAACAAAATCTTCTCTTTCTTTCTTTTGCATATTTCTTTCCCTCTATGTGTGATTTTGTATCACCAAAATTTAATAGTTAAGTAATTTCTAAATATGTAATCCGAATTTCAAGTTAGATTTATTTATTTTAGCCTACAATTCAATGGTTTTCATATAGGCATAAAAATAAACATAATTTCAACGATATATATTTAGTATCATTTAAAACACATAATTTTTCGCTCATCTTATGGCTTTCAAATCTCCAGATCCAAACCCATTCTTCTTACTTGACTCCTTTTCTTTTCAGCTAAATTTATGTATTTCAAAGTGCATACATACCTGTTAGAATTTAAGATTTGAGAGGAGACTTAAGTTAAGTGGAGTCTAAATTTATAAATCTAGGCTTTATCTTTTTCGTAAAATTATTTTGCTCCTCTTCTTTACTTTTATATTCTGTCCTTCTCTAATATATGTGTGTCTATGTATGTGTGTGTGTCTATACAAAATATTATTACACTAGAAATAGTGGAGAAGGAAGAATGGCAGAGCTTTGTTGTTCTGTTCAGAAAATATGAGAAGTTAAGTGGTTATGCCTGTATTTACAAGTATTGGAATCAATTATATCCGTTAGATTATTATTTATTAAATTCGGCTTGTTAGGCCGAGGTTCAAGTAGGAGTGGGCCCTAACCGATCGATCTATTGGAGCGATGGACCGCTAGCGTTCGATTGGCTCCACCCAGGCATCAATCGATGGTGGTTCGGTAATTTATTCTCCCTTTTACTTTACTCTTAATGTTATTTTTTTAGCAAGGCTAGCCGGCTTTTGAGTGGGTTATTCACTTATATTGATGATTATCAATAACAGGTGTTTAGCATAGACGCAAAAACAACTAAAGAAAGTAAATAGGAGATAGGCAGAAGCACCTAAACTACCACCTAACAAGGGACTACTAATTCCCATCATAACTACTACTGTCATCAGCAGAAACATGAACAATGACATGTATAAACCCAGAAAATAGCAACACCAAGTTAGGCACATAGTGCACAAAATCACTTGAGTATAAATATTTCTTATCCTAAGTTTCATCCCGTAAGACAATCTTATTATATTCACCATCTTCTCCAACAGAAGATAAGATCAATTCTTCCCCCTCAACATGATAAAACAAAGAATGCTCTTCTACCACACCTTCGATATACACATGGAAACTATCACTCAACGGTCTATATCTTATTTTGGAATCTTCATTTACCCTGAAATGCTCGATATGTTTCTAATAAACAGGATGCACATCAGGTGGTGTTATAGTTGTAATTGCCATATCACAAGGCATCGCATTGACCTCCGGATCAACACCAGAAGAAGGGGGATCCACAATAGGGTCAATATCAACTAATATGTCATCTAGTGAGGTAGTGGGCTTAGACTTAGGAATCCACTTCCGGGTAGGAGGATGAGGTAAAGGAAATCTTAGCAGAGATTGATTAAGACTTATCGATTGCCCTAAAAACACAAGCCTCAATAGTGTGTCCAAAAGACTGGCAAGTCATGCATATATCTGGTTTCCAAATATAATGAACATCCACCTTTGCATCATGACCCTCTGCAATCTCGATCCTATGTTTTGACGGCAATGGCTTATCGGGAGTGATTTTAATCAAATCCTTGGCATACACTAATCTTTTCCCGACAATTGTATTAGCATTAAAACACTTAACCTTGCCAACAAGACTGGCTAACCAGTCAAGTCCAATCATGGGTTGCAACATAGACGGGATATGAGAGAAGTGCACCTAAATAGGGATAGATAATACCTGTTCCTTAGCCTTATTGACCGTAGGACTCCAAGTAGCAACAATGAAAGGCTTCCCTTCAATGTGGATTAGATTAAACTCAAGAAAATAGTGCTTTTACCAATTCTCAAGATCTTGGAAAAGAACATAGAGTTATCGAAATGCATATGGAGTCCACCTTTGAGTTTCCATGCTTGACGAAAATGCTCTTTAACTAGATGATAGGATGGGTAAGAATAAAAAAAAATCAACCAAATAGTCAAACCAATATTCGACTCCCGTTTATAAAACTTTGATAGCAGGAACCATCACTCCATCAATCTCAACTAAATAGAAGGTACGAGGAGTATAAATCCCAACATTTTTTGGCGAAGAAGGGAATAGTGAAGACCACATGTTAGGCTCAAAAGGAAAAGGAGACTCAAGAACAGTCCCAACAGGTTGTTGGGGAATCGAAGACCTAATGATAGGTGAAGACTGGACATTTATATCAATATTACAAATAGTTGGTAGAGGAATTTAGAGTTGCATTTGACACAAACTTCGCTTGTGCCAACAATATTATCAGCTAAGTCATTGGCAACAACAACATCATTGCCACCAACATTACCAACGTTACCACCACCAAAATCTTTACACTCCAACTCACCCAACTTAGCAATTAGGTTAGGCAAACTAGATTCCGACCATTGTCCAACTCCATGACAAGCAGTTGCCTCAAATAAAGAGGAAAGAGAAGAAGAGATAGTCGCATTCGAACAATAAGATATACTAGAGACCAGAGATACATTTGCAACTGAATCAGAAATCAAATCATTCAAGATAGAGAAGGGGTTGAGGGTAACCAACTGAGCAACAGTTCTGGAGCCAGATCTGGAGAAGGTCGTCTGGATGGAAGGGAACCCGAGGGTGGGAACTCGATAGTAGATGATGCGAAAGTCCAAGGAGACTGACCAAAGGCAGCTTGAAGAGAATAGGCACTGAAAACGTGGCCGGACCTGGTCAAAGAAGGCACCTTAGAATAAAAGCCGGTCGACTTGGGTTTATAGTAACTGGAGTGAGACATGGAAGGTAGAGAGGGCAGAGACGATGAAGTTGCAGGAAGAAAGGAAAACGAGAAGAATGAAGGTCAAGTATTATTAGCATTATTATTATTTATTAATATTAATTTCCTTAATTCCATTTTGAATTATTTTTTATTCAAAATATTCAAACGTCAATAATTTCTCCGTTTGAACTCCGATCGCGAAGCTTTACATATGAAAGTTGTTTAGAAAATCACCACGAACACAATGATGCAAGTTTAATGGCTAAATTTTGACGTTTGCTCAAATTCCATTTTTGGGCATTAATAGTTTATTAATTAATTCTTTTAATTAATTACTGTTAATTTTAAGTGGTGTTGCATTCTTCACCCACTAAAAGAATTTCATCCCCTAAATTCCTCAAGGATTGAATCATGTAACATAGCGCGCAATCATTCTAAATTATCCAACTAATTGGTGTACAACCATTTTGCAACCAATCGTGTACAAGTTCACAGTGTATCACAATAAATATGATATGTATGCCGAATAATAATAAATTGACACCTCATATATAAGTGCATTATTTAAAACAATTTTGAAAACATGGTACAAACAGCTATATATATTAGAAGTTCTATAAATACTCAAATTTTCAAAAATCAAAATCCTTGTTTTCTCACAATAATTTCCCCACTCCTATGAATAGGATAATGGTTCAACCAATTTTGCATCCAATCTCTACCATCCAATACCTAACATACCATTTCAAACATCCAAAATTTTAAAAATATGGCTTTCCTAAATCTATACTCTTAGGCTGAGAAAGTAATTTAGATGGAAAATTTTATATTTCCACCCTTCTTTTATGTACCAATTCCATTGTACCTAGGAGTTTTCTCTTTTGCCCCCAATTCTCTTCCAATTTTTCCAAGTACAATTCGCATAAGGAGGTCCCTTTTTAAATTTCAAAACAAAATTATTTTTAGAAACAGTTTCGTTTATTGTCGACAAGGTATGGAAATAGAAACTCCAAAGCTAAAATCGCTTTTCCCCTTATTCTTATCTATGTTTTGTATACGGTTAAGCTTTCTGAATAGTCAAATTCATATTTATTAACACATCGAGCCTCTACGCTAAGCATATGGCATTTTAAAATCATAAATTTTCTCATTTTCAGTTCTAAATCTTTTCCCTTCTCAATTAAATTTGTAAAACAGTATGAATTTTTTTAAACACGGTTTTTCAATAGCATTTGTCTTAACACCTTTAAAACAAATCAAGCCATATCTTAACGTAATTGGGATTCAGTCAATGAGTTAATGTGTATGATTGACCCTAACATATTAAATTTTGAATTTTTTTCTTTTATTTTGAAACAACACACAAATATGTTTATACATTTTAGCTTTCAAGGCATAGGGATAGTGACCCATGGTTTTCGCAACAATCCTTTCGTGTCTTTCGCTTGTTAAAATTTATTTTTTTCCAAAATCCTAAAAACTAATTTGTGGGATTAGGCATTATTTATTTTTAGTTGCTAATTTAATTAATTCCATAATTTTTTTTGTAAACTTATAACCTTGCTTTATATTTATCATCGGTTCTTATGAGATTTCCCTATTTGTACTATTTTCCTATATTTATATATAGCGATCAAAGCTTATCTAGAAAATCAACACGATGATAAACTGAACATAACTCATATTATATCGTATGCAATTTTGATACAAAAAGAGACAACTAACGCTTATAACCCAAGTAACCTAAAAGAAACGATTGTTGGAAACTGCCCTTCAACTTCCACTAGTATCACTAATGTCAAGGCCCTATTACTTCTTAAATAAAATGGACATTTTTAGTATATCATTATACTATACCCACATGTATTAACTTATCTTTTCGGCTTTTAATAAATAAGGTCCATCAATACTTTAATTATTACAACCAATTATAGGATAAATTATGCATTTCCATATTGTAGTGGGTAAGGAATATAAAATATGCACATTTAGAATAACTCATCGAAAAATATGCTTGGTGGAATAAATTTCCTAACATTTATCTTGCCTTCTTTAATCCTAAGTCAACCAACGTCCTCTACATGTGTTTGTCGTCTCGTTACCCTCTTCTCTAATTATATTACTATCTTCTTTTAATCAAAATCTCATGATAGTTTCTCAAATTTCGATATTTATTATCTTTATCTTTGACCTTTCATGCGAGTATACTCTAAAACTCGTAGATGTGTACTTTGATACCATTTTCTCATTCCTTTATGGGTTCTTTTTATGGCTTTCGCACATGTCTAATAAAATTTTCCTACGTTCATACTAATATTCCTTATTATTCAAGAGGGATTTCTTGTTGATACTCTACGAGCATTCATAGCTATTTTTTACATAGCCTTAACTTTTACTCCGTCTTACCTAGGCAATCATCCCTATCTATTGCATATCAAAGTGATTTTGGTTTTCACCACTCTTTATAAACTTGTTAAATTTCACAGTTATGTAGTACTTCACCCAAAAAAAGTTATTTGAAAATATAAACTTGGAAATTTTTATTAAATTTAACAATTTCTTGGTTTCCAAAACGAGCCATGAAAAACTCCTCGTTTTAACCAACTTCAAGGGCATGTGTCATAACTTTTAAAACTATAATTTAGGATTTATGAAGTAAATTTATTCATTAAGTTAAAAAGGCAATGTTAGCAGTTTAATTTGAAAGATAATTTCCTTTAAACAATACATTATTTCCTTCTTTTCAAATAGCAAGATTCAAGTTTTTATTGGTTGAATAGCCATCAAATAAATTTTCCCTCAAAAGCCTTTTTATGAGATTTACTTCTTAGAAGCTAGGATTTTCAACTCAAACCATTTATGAAGTTTTGCATTCAAAAACTCAATTTTTATACCAAACAGTTTTTCAAAAATGTTTTATAACGGTATTTACACAACATCTTTAATAACATTAAACAATAAAAACTAAAGTAGGCAACGATAACTTTCACTCTATTGTTTCCATATTACTCATGGTATTTCCACTTTCAACCTTAACGGAGACTCTAATTGCATGTGAGGGGGACTTTTAAAAGATATGTGCAGTTACGACACAAATTTATGGAAACTATCCATTTTTTCTTTACTTCGCATTGAGTTTCTTATATTGTTTCTAATTAGATTGTTTTAATATAAATTTCTAACGTTGCTTCTATTTAAATTTCCTAATGTTGCTACTATCCAAATTCCTTCTATCTAATTAAATTGCTCTTATTTATATTGCTTCTCCTTATATAGCACTTTTTTCTCTTTTATTTAATCGTTTTTTTCATTAGATCATCGCAGTGTGTTTGCCTACTGCTTTAGCCATTGGGCTTTTCTTCATTAACATGAAATTGTTTACTTTTGTGTATATATCTGTTTCGGTTATTTTTCTCCATATTTTCTTTGTACCGGAATTTACTTTCTATTTTCACTAACGGGTGTTCTTACCCTTCCATTTCCTTTACCTCATTTAGATCAAGTACTATTTCTATTTATCCACCCCTTAAAAAGAACTTTAAAACCTTTAAATTTACAGAAATACAAAAATCATCGAGCCAAACATGCGCCTTGT
The DNA here is from genome assembly GCA_030737815.1 of Allium fistulosum. Lineage (NCBI taxonomy): Eukaryota > Viridiplantae > Streptophyta > Magnoliopsida > Asparagales > Amaryllidaceae > Allium > Allium fistulosum. The sequence continues at coordinate 78,788,506 of CM060903.1, forward strand.
TTTTCATCTATTTTTAAAAGGAGCAATTATCTTATTCTTTACCAATAACCCATTTTACTTGGAATTCTAGCCTATTCAGTTTTAGCTCCACCGAAATTTTTTCTAAATAATACTCATTTAATTAAAATTTCCTAGTTTTTTTTTCAAAAATATTTTTTTATTGTATATTTTGTATGGCGAAAAATTTAGTATTTACTTACTTTACAAAAATAACAACTTTTTAGTGATAAATTACTTCTATTTTTAAATTCTTTTAAAGAAATTTCAAATGATTTGAGGACCTTTAAAATCTTCTTTTATTAAATTCTTTCACATGGGGTCGGACTCAGAAATGGACTTTTCTTCTTTTCTAATTATTCTTATCTTTTTAAGAACATATTAAAATTCGTTATCATCTTATGGTGGTTAATGCACACTTCTTACAGGAACTTGCTCATTCCTATATATATCTTACTTTTGGATATTTGCAACCTATAGGTTCTCACTTCACATCTGTCTGGATGAAATGTATGTAATCAATCGGCAATCCAGCAAAATCCACAATCATAGGGCAATCCATGCCCAGCAAAAGGAGTCAAATACCATCCTGCTTCGGGACCCTTTCTATATGTGGTGCTCATGCTCTTTTTAAGTCAACACCTTACGATACAACCTACATCCCTTAGGTATATTAATTTAACTATATTTATTGTTTTAACTCATAGTTGCCTTATCTATCTTTTCAGAATATAGTCGCAACTACTTTTATAGTCGGAAATTGTAGAGTTTGGCGTGTAACATATATATAATACTATATAAAAATACAAATGCATTCACTCTGCATATCCTAATTCTTATGATCGAATAACCTAAGTTCGGATACCAAATGTAACAACCTGCCCTTAATTGGCCTGATTTTTAGACTAAATCTAAAACCCAAGTCCATTAGGGTACAGATCATTTGCTCGTAACCTATAATAATCGTAAGTATATCAAAGAGCTATCTACATGAACTCATAGTGGAATAGTAAAATATAATAAAACATATAAATCGATCAAGGCTACTACCTTGAAACCAATATTATTCCTTAGATAACTATTTGCCATATCAGTGCCACGCCCGAGTGAGAAGAGATGTCCACCTATTGTTCTCATCTTGTACTAGTATCACATCCCTCTAAATCTATTATGTGGGTTGTAATGAGAAGGGGGTCTAAACAATGTTCCGGTGACTGGTAAATTATATACTTTATCCATAACACAGATTTTATGCCGATTTATCTCCATTTAAGTATTATGTCTATTATTTATGGATTAGTCATTTAATTCCACATGAACGTATGATATGTCTAGCCTACTCCAAGGTATAAGTATGTATATGCATATATATGTATGTGTGTCTTTGTGAGTGTCCTTACACTCCCAAAAAGGAAACCTCTTTGCAACGTAATTGATAGTCAACCGTCCCGAAGGCCGATGACTCCTAGACACGACTTTATAATTTACTAGCTGTATTACTACCATATCTCAAAGGCATGTCTAAGGGTTAACTAGCCAACCTCCAACCTAACAAATAGACAAACAACTTTAAGATCAGTGCATATCCTATACGAACTCTACACCAGTAGGAAGTGTAATCCGTACAGCCTTAACCTCAGTCTTTGCTAACGACCGCTCGAGACCGATGGTGGGCTTGTCTTATGTCCAGCCCTACTCCACAAATACTATTTTACCAAACAATGCTCATATAGCATCGACCATGATCCCAAATTCCCATTTAGATTTTCCTAATGCAAATCAAGTAAATTCCCATTATCGTAGTAACTCTAGTTTGAAAATGAAGTAGACCTTCACTTTCATATTAAGAATTGTCTTAGGTTATTTAAGATTTATTAAATAAAGGAGAGGCAGACTGATGCAGCAGCGGAATGACAAAATGATGATTCTGTGAAAGTAGCAATTGATGGAATGAAGAATACTGAATGGCCCAAATTCATTGATCCGAAGATACCGAATTCTAGCTATCCCAAACATGTTGATAGCGCACCATACCGTGTTTAAAGATCTACGATTCTTCGTACGTTGATCTAGCGCACTAGATACCGTGAATCGGCTTCAGCAGTCATTGAATCGAGCGCACTCGATTAACCGAAAGTGGAGATAGGAGATCACACTCAACTACCAATTTAATTGAAAGCACAAAGCTAACAAACAAAAGTTTTCATTCAAATCAACTCAACTATTACAAATGGCACCACCGGCCTATTTATAGAAGTTACAACACACACAACAGAAATTTGTACAACACTTAGGTCGTCCATGACCTAATACAGACACGACCTACGACCTAAAAAATACAATGCACACGACCTACGACATAAAGGAAAATACAAACACATTACAACACAGTATCAATGACATAAGAACGTAATACAAGACAACGACTTAAGGTCATAAGCTTCCACGTCATAAGATCTTCACGCGACTTAAGTTTCAGCATCCAGTAGCGACCTAAGGAACCTTGGCAGCGACCTAAAAATATAGCTCGGTAAAGTTAGGTCGTTCAAGCGACCTAAAAATAAGGCGGCTTCTTGTTAGGTCGTTGGCGACCTAAAACCTTTGCGACATATGAACTCCGCGACCTAACTGATTGACATAGCTCGTTAGCTCGTGAGCGACCTAATGTATGAAGTGGTATTGTTGAGCGACCTATTATATGTCATAGTCTTTTAGGTCATAACCTTTTAGGTCGCAACTTGTAGATCGAGTTAAGTCGCAATTCCTTATCTCGTGACTCGTTAGGTCGTTGGGTTTCGTTTGAGCGACCTAAGTCTTCACGCGACCTAAGAATTAGCTGGTTAGGTCATAACTCATTTAGATCGTTGTTTGTTAGCTCGCTTGGCGACTTGTCATAGGTCGCTGGCCTGCTCTTTCTTGTATCATTCTCCCCCCCGTTAGGTCGTATGCGACTTATCATCTTCTTAGGTCGTCCGCGACCTAAGACTTGTGGCTCGTTAGGTTGTGAACGACTCAAGAATTGGATAGGTCGCTCGCGACCTATCTCTTCACCATTCTGGGCTGCATCACAGACCCAATAGTCGTTTAATACCTCCGCCCCAAAGTAAACCCCTTGACCACCTAAAGGTACTTAGTCTTCTAATTCTTCATATCTAAGGCAAACCTCTGGACATATTTTCCCAAACCTATATGCAAATGTATATCCCATTCATGGGTCCTATAGTTGAAGATGTCCCACGTCAGCAGTACATATACACAACTGCTGGTAGCCTCTTCCGAACGGCAGACTTTCGTTGTGTAACTCTACTGACCTTGCATCCCAACCAATACTAAACCAAGTCATTTATAATTAAACTAAATATTGGGCTAGGCCCACTAATTCACACATGTCGCAAACGTATTATTGAGGCCATATCATCTTGCTATGGAAATTGTTATACCTCTTAAGTTTGTTATTTTAAACGTTCACTATTGAGGCCATATCATCTCACTATTGTGGACATATTCATTTATTTACTTGCTACGATTTCTTCCTATTTAAACATTTACTACCTTTATTTCTTTCTTCCATAAATGTATTAATGACCTTCATTTATCATGTTGTATCAGGTCTCTGTATTTAAATTCATTAAATGGTTTATCACCCATATTGACTTGATTACCGTAACTTCATTTTTTCTTCTTAATTTATTATCTTATTCATATTTAGCCTTTTTATTTATAATTAATGTGAAAACATAAAATTAATTGCATGTTACCCTACCTTTTACATATTTATGGTGTAACCGACGTTTTTTTATGTATTTCTTAAACTTATACTTTATTTTACATACATATAAATACATATATACATACATATATTTAACTGGTAAATGGAATTATTTATATTTCTATTTATAACTTTTAATTTCTACATTTAGGGATTTTCAAATATACACTTATGTGTAACTTCCATAAAAATATTTTCATATTTTAATGTATTGGAATCATATCTTTCTAAAAAAGGAAATGTTACCGTTGCAACTTTCCATAAACTACCAAAAGTGGGATTATGCTACGTTTAAAATTTCAAGGAATTATCCTTTTCTATTTTTATTGAAATAGATTGTGCAAACTATGAAAAGACATCCCTACTTTGCACATCTCTTTCATTTAGAAATATTCCTTGTTATTTCAAACGACATCATGTTCATATATAATTGTGAGGTTGGATAATTTATGGAAATTCCCATGGAGATTCTACAATTCTAATGAATTAAGATACAAAAATTTAAATCCCAAATCAAATTAAAGCATCTTTAATTAATGGTTATCAAGTTTAATAATGTATAACCCAAATAACAAGAATCTGGAATTTATTAGAAAATTTTATCAATATTATATTTCATAAATTTTATGGACTATTCTCCCAAGCTTCCTGATCTAGGATGTGTATATTATTATTTCATCAAAGTTAAGTAATTTCCAAATATGTAGGCAAGGATTTCAATTTAGATTTATTTATTTAAGCCTATAATTCAATGTTTCCACATATGCATAAAAAGAAACAAAATACTAACGATATAAATTTAGTATTATGCAATACACATAAATCTCCACTCACCTTATGGCTTCCAAATCTCTAGATCCAAACCCTTTTTTCCTTACTTGACTCCTTTTTTCAATCAAAAATTTGTATTTCAAAGTGTATACATACCTATTAGAATTTAAGATTTGAGAAGTGATTTGAGTTAAGTGGAGCCTAAATTTATAAATCTAGAATTTACCCTTTTCCATAGAATTGATTCACTCATTCTCTACTTCTATTTAATTCTATATCCTTCTCCAATATATATATATATTATGTTTATAATTTCTAGAAATAATGTAGAAGGAAGAATGACAGAGCTTTACTGCTCTACTAAGAAAATATGAGAAGAAAAGTGATGGTCTATGCCTATATTTATAGGCCGTGTAATCAAGTCTATCCATTATATAATTATTTATTAAATCTAGACCGTTATGCCGAGATTCAAGTAGGCACTGGCCCTAAGTGACCGGTCGACCGGTCGTTGGTGCGGTCGACCGCCAGCAGTCTACTCAGATATCGATCAGTGGAAGGTCGGTAATTTATTCTCCCTTTACGCTATTCTTAACTTTATTATTATTTATTAATATTAATTTCCTTAATTCTCTTTTGAATTATTTTTAATTCAAAATCTTTAAACATCGATAACTTCTCCATTTGAACTCTGATCGCGAAGCTTTATATATGAAAGTTTCTTAAAAAATCACCATGAACACAATAATGCAAGTTACGTTGTCAAATTCTAACGTTTGCTCATATTTCATTTTTGAGCCTTAATAATTTATTAATTAATTCTTTAAATTAATTACTATTCATTTTATGGAGTGTTACATCTGTATCTAAAATGATGTACATGTATCTCAGACTAGTTTATTTGAGATGTTCATACGATGCTGATATTTGTGTATGCTTATTATGTATTCTTGTTTAGGTCATGTGATGATGATTCATATTATTTAATTTCATTTTTTACAATATTCATAACATAAATAAATGAAACAAACTAATTTTTAGTTCATAAATAAAAACACTTACAAAGAATCAAATATAGGTGATGTGGATTGCCAAATAAAAAAAACACTTATGTTCGTTTGTTTCAAAATCGCAGATGGTTGTTTCAAAATAGCAGATGGTTGCCATATGGACATTCTGATGGCACTTGATTTGAGTGACATAGATTATGAACTTTCTATTTAAGTGAAAGTTTTATATTGAAAATTCACAACATTCATAATGGCAAATGAAATTTGTACTCCACAAGATTATTTGATGTTTGTTAAAAGCATACATAGAGACCAACCATATATATATGGAAGATTATTTTGATTAAGACTTTTGGGTTACCCTTAATGAAGCTTTTAATAGTCATTCTAATTGTAGATAAATTCGAAGGATTCTGGAAACTTGGAGTGCTTACGTCATATTCACTAGAGCTCCTAAAATGTATAGAAGCATTGTAAATGAAGTGGAAGAAGAAGAATTATTTCAGCCATGGTCAACATTTGATTCTCTATATTTTTAAGAGTATCGTACTAACTTTATAGGGCATGCTATATATGATCTCTGGGTTAGGTGTCTTAGACAATTTGAGTGATTTTCAAAATTTATGTAAGTTATTTAAGTTAAGTAAGTTGTCTGTACTTTCGAAGATATGATATCTACATATTTCCATTTTTACTTAAAGGTATAAATAAGTTGAACAAGGTTCTAGTTTTTAGTTTCGAAACATAGATGTAGATACGAAACATGAAGACATAGTTAGAACGGTACAAAAAGACAATAAACATTAAAATAAAAATGACAACAAAGATCGAAAATAAGAATATTGACTGGTTAAATTCGTCTACGATCACCAACAAATTGGATTGAACACTCAAATCAAGTTCCATCTGAATTTTATTTTCAAGTATACCGACATAAACAATGGCTCGATGAGGTAAAAGATCATCAAGTCATTGCCAATATCCATAGCCATCTAGAAAGTTATGACATCTATAGTGGGTCGACCAATCTCATTTCCGTTTCTTATGATGGAAAATAAATCAAAAACTCCATAGTTACGGTAGATTTATTGAGAATCAACCTCTTTCTCTGTTTGAGGTACTTTATTATAGAGTTTGAGCCTTCTTTGCCTTCTCTCATTGTAATTTCTTCGCTCTTCTCTTTATCTTCTTTCATCCTCCGGAATCCTATGCTCTTCTAAATCTCTCTCACGCACTCTTAAACCTTTATACTGTCTTTCCTCCATTTTAACATACCACTCGGTTAGTGGCTGAGAGGATGACGGATTCGAGGGGATATCATGAATTAAACGACCTTCTTATGAGTATGATATGGGTAGAGAAGTATGGTTGTAATCCACCATTTTGTAAACCATATTATAATGGTTGGATATGAGTGCAGAGTAATATGATAAGTAATATGTTATATGTAATACCATAACATACAGATAAACAACGCAACTATAGTGTTTGACATGAAAGGACACTGAGCCATTCTATTAACATTAAACTAAATGCATGTAGACAGATAGACAATGTGACTATAGTATTTGACATGACAGGACACCTATTTTGTATACACTACACTAATTGGCATGCGGATAGGTAGACAATGTGGCTATTGTGTTTGACATGATGGGACACTGAGCCATTCTGTTTACAATAAACTAATTGGCATGCAGATAGGTAGATAATGTGGGTACTGTGTTTGACATGATAAGACATTTAGCCATTTTGTCTACACTAAACTAATTGGCATGCAGACTGGTTGACAATGTGGCTACTGTGTTTGACATGACATGACATGACACTAAGCCATTCTTTTTTACACTGAACTAATTGGCATGCAAATGGATTAGACAACATGCATACTGTATTTGACATGATATGACACCGAGCCATTTTATCTACACTAAACTAATTGGCATGCAGACAAATGGATACTATGGCTAGAGTGTTTGACATGACAGGACACTGAGTTATTCTATCTACACTAAATAATCGGCATGAGGACAAATCGACAACATGGCTACAATATTTGACATAACAAGACATTGAGCCATTCTATCAACACTAAACTAATTGACATACAGATAAATAGACGACATGGTTATAGTGTTTGACATGACATGACATGACACCAAATCAAATACATGAAAACTATAAATACCCCACATTAATCTTGTTCATTCTCACTCACTCAAATGCCTAATACTACTTCATTTCCATTCAACAACACAATAATAATGTCAGTCGAAGAACTTATATTATTTGACGATGGCGATGATAGCTTCAATGAAATTATGGAAGGTTATTTCCATCGTGAAAGAGACTTACTAGCAATGTCTATACTACAATCTCGCCAATCCATTAGGCAACATGGTGGATCAGTTGTTGGTCATCTTACAAAAAACTCATACATTATTAGTATAATGAAAGACTAATGGAAGACTATTTTATTCAAAATCCCATTTGCATTGATGGTGATTTTAGAAGAAGATTTCAAATGCGCTGATCTTTATTCCTTAGGATACCGCAATCCATTAAACAACATGATAAATACTTTATCTTCTAACCCAATTCATCTCATACTCATGATTTGACTGGTCATCAAAAAATGACCGCTGCATTGAGAATACATGCGTATGCTGGACCAACAGACTCTCTTAATGATAATTTACACCTGGAGGAATGCATGGTACTTAAAGTTTTGGACCATTTCTTCCAAGCTATCATCGATATATACGACGACCAATACTTACAAACTCTAAATGATGTAGACATGGTAAGATTGGATATGCATGGCAGTAGAAGATAGCCAGGAATATTGGGTAGTATAGATTGTATGCATTAGGAGAGGAAGAACTGTCCAAAGGCGTACATTGGAGCTTATCAAGGTAAGTCCCGTAGGTCGATAATTATGCTTGAAGCGGTAGCTTCATATGACTTATGGATCTAGCATGCTTTTTGGAATGCCAGGTTCTAATAATAACATTAATGTAGTAGAACGATCTACTTTATTTAATGATTTAGCGAATGGTAGATTAACTCAGTGTTCCTTCACTTTAAGAGAAAACATGTATGATCATGGATATTATCTTGACGATGGTATATACCCTAAATTAAGTGACATTATTAAGGCAATTCCTAACCCATTAAATAATAAACAAGTTAAGTTTTTGGCAATGTAAGAAGGACATGGGAAGGATGTTAAAAGCATTTGGTGTTCTTCAATCAAGATTTTCCATAGTTAGCAATCCATGTAAACTATGGTTACCCAATAAAATGGATAAAATAATGTATACTTACACAATATGATTATTAAAGACAAGAGAGACATGGAAGATGATTTGACTATGAGGATGTTGATGCAACACCAAATATATGCGTACTGATATCATTAAAAGCGCTTTGGAACTCGAGTTTCATGTTATAAGCCAAATGTCATTTCATAGTGTTCGACTCCACTATAGATTGCAAAATGATATAGTAAATCATACTTGGAACTTTTGTGACAATCAGTAGAAGATTGTTGTTGTTATTATTGCTGTTGTAGATCTGGCTGTTGTTGTTATAACTGTGGTAGAAGATCATTTTTTTGTGGTAGGAGATTATTGTTGTTGTTCTGATTATTGTAATCTATTTCAATTAAACTTCATACCATTAATGTGTCACGATATCATTTAGTACTCTTAAAAAGTGAAACATACTTGATAAGTTTAAATTCTTCTGAATGTATGAACATACTTGATTAAGTTCAAATCATTACATCACCAAATGAAGATAAAATGATATAATAGTTCTAAAAATACAAATACAACTACGACCTCTCTTCATGCTTATGTCTGATGATTTCTCTTCTCTTATAGTTTATATGCTCTCGGTGTTCTTTAGAAATATTCAATGTAAACATAAACATTACTATGTATTATTCTCTCCATTTGTTTCTAGCAAGAATCGTTCCAATTTCAACATTTTTTCTTGGTGTTGAGCAGCTCAAACTCCATCGCATGATTATACATGTTTGTTGATTCCAGTTAAAAATTAATATTTTGCCTTGATTCGCACTAGCAGTATATTTCTTTTTAGCCGCATTGGATGCTTGAGGCCTAACAAAATCATCTTAACTAGGAGTTAGATGCACTTCCAACTCCATACTCTGGCTTCCTTGTGATTCCCCAAGACTGGAGCTTTCTCCAACTCTCGGCGCTTTACTTCGAGATCGGTTTGATTGGTCTTCTTGAACAGTTTTATAAAGAGAAGATTTCCATTTTACATGCTCAGCTAGCAAATCATAAACATGCACGAACTGAATAAAATTAGGTGTTTATTTATTCTCTGATCTGTTGACTATTTAAACGATTTATTTGCGTTCACACTCTACAAAATAATAAAATATTTAGAGAATGGTAAAAAAAATTGTAAATGTATGAAAATTAGTTAATCTTACCAAATGCAGTTCATGTCCAAAGCCATTTGAGTTCGTCTGCTTTAACCTAAACATTTCAGAATCAAATGTTTGATAGTTAATTTTTCCATAATGACTTTTGATCAAAGAAGGTAACCTTTTGCGGTCAGTGTTCTTTTGGTTATAACAATTTGTAATTTTCCCCCAAAAAATATCACCACTTTAGTCGACAGCTCGGATCAGATTGGTTGAGAGTGCACACCAAATGTAACATAAATCATAGTCTTCCGCCGAAGTCCAACTAGCAGTAGTGAATGCTCCTCCCATTGGAACTGTATTGTTTTCATAATTGAATCCCTCAAAACAGCATTTCACAGCATTGGCATCAAAATCACAAAACATTAAAACATTTTTGTTGAAGAGAAGTGAGAGTAGAATGATTTTTGATGTAGTAGATTGTTGTTGTAAGAAGAGAAGGGAATGTGATGTATGGTATTTGCAGAGTAGAGAAAAGAGAGAGCCATCTAAATAGCCATTTAAAATAGCCATTATTTGGGCACTTATTCAACAAGCGCCCAATTTTCAGGCGTCTGGTGAACAAGCGTTCAAAATAGGGCTTGTTCAATAGGCACATGAAAGTTGGGCGCTTGTTGGATAAACGCCCAAACAAATTATAGATATTTGACCTTTTGCCTAAATTTACAATCAATTACAAAATGTGCACTCCGTTACAGCGTGATTTAGGATTACATATTACATTTTTTAATTTGTAACCACCTGTTGGAGATGCTCGAAGTATCTTTAAATAATATAGTTGAATGAATTTATATTATTTGTAAATCATGGAATGCTAAAAATGGGTAATAAAAAGACAACTTTTATTTGTACTAGTACTTCAAAATACGAATAAAAATACACTAGTACTATATGTTATTCTCAAAATTCCCAACTAGATAAATCAAAAGCCACCTAAGCACCTTAGGCTTGTTCAACAGTACATGAACAGCTTAGTAGTCAAACTCACAAGCCGACATAATGTACGTGACTTCCCATTCTTCAAATGGGCCATCCCGTTGCTACATAGCCATACACCTAGCAATCGTGTATGTCATCTCCACCTCATGTGAAGAACATAACTCAACTAGTGTCTTCGATGAGCGAAAGTAGTAGCAGAGCAATGCAAATGTGAAGAAGTCTGGGGTTGTGAAGAATTCTGGGAGGGGGAGAAGTGCGAAACTTAATATCATCGCCTAAAAGAAAGTCGGGATCCATCTGTGCGTTAAAGTAGATAGTCGCAGGTGGAGTCGCCCACACTAAGTACTTGCAGGAGGGAGTTACAATACGGCCTTCAAATATCTTGTTCAACTCCTTAAATTTTGATGACGAGCAAACGTTGAATTTCTTGTAATGCCTGCCTACCATATCGTAACAACCCGCATCTTAATGTGCCCGATTTTTGACTAAATCATAAATTGAAGTCCATTAGGATATAATTTGTTGGTGCTGATAACCTGTAATAAACAAAAGCATATCATAGAGCAATCTATACGAACTCATAGCAGAATAGTAAAATATAATAAAACATATATCGACTAAGGCTACTACCTTAGATGTCTAGTCGCATTATCAGTGCGAGCATGAATGAAAAGACCTATTTACCAACTGTTTCCTCCTTGCATCAGTATCATGTTCCTCTAAGCCTATCCTGTGGGTTGTAACGAGGAAGGGATCAGAACAATATTCTGGTGATTAGTAAATTGCATACGTTATTCATATCACTAGCTTATGCCAATTGATCTCCATTACGTGTTATGTCCATTAGTTAGATTAGCCATTTGATTCCGTATGTGCAAATGATATATCCAACCTACTGCGAGTTATAAATATAAGTATATATACGCAAATACATATAACGTCACTATACTTGATAGACAAGGGTGTACATCAATGTCGAGGCCCAATTTCCCAGGTACATCGAGTGATTCCTCACTAGTGTCCCTGACCATGCACCGTGTTGGGTATCCACAAACAGTGTCTAGGCTGACTTGCCTGCTTACATCTAGTGCCGTAATAATTTACCGCACCGGGTATCCACAAATAGTGTCTAGACTGAATTGTCCGTATATATCGAGGAACCTCCCATTGGTGTCCAATAACGACATTGTATTTTAATCAGCTGTATTACTAATTCATTCCAAAGATTTATCTAAGGGTTAACTAGCCCACCTCCTATCTAACAAACAAGCAACCAAAGTTTAAGGTAGCATATCCCCATGGAGCCTACACCAGCAGGAAGTATGGTCTGTTTAGGCGTAACCCAAGTCTTTGCTAACAACCGCACAGGACCGATGGTGCTCTTGACCTATGTGTCCAGCCCTACTCCTCAAATATTATTACCAACAATGTTGATATAGGGCCGAGCCTCCAATCACCATCCCATTAAGATTTTCCTAATGCAAACCAAGGAAAAGCCACTTGGTTACTTAGAACTCTGGCTTGGAATCAAAGCATGTCCAATTTTCCACTAGATACTTCAAATCTGAGACGAACCCCCTTTAGTATATTCCCCAAACCTAGACACAAACATATATTTCCATGGGTCCTACAGTTGGAGATGACCTACATCAGTAGGACGTATACACAACTGCTGGTAGCCCCTTACGGAGGGCTGACTTCTATTGTGTAATACTACTGACCTCGCATCCCAACTTATACTAAACCAAATCATTTATAGTAAAGCCGAATATTGGGTTAGACCTACTAATTCACACCCATTGCAAATGAATGTATTAATGAGTCCATATAATTTAACAATAGAAATTATTATGCTTCCAAAGTTCATATATTAGTATGAATCTATTTACCTTATGAACTTCTCTTTTATTTCATTAGTGCTAATATGTATCATTTACTACTTCCATTAATGCTCTTCATAAATAATTTTTTATATTCAAATTGGATAATTGTTAATGACATTTATTTGTACATTTCAAATTCAACTTATTATGCCTATTTAACTCCCATCCTTATGTCATATTTAATTTTTTAATTAAATCCATTAAACGAATTTATATTCATACTTGATTATTATAACTCCCAATTAACTCCTTTATTTATTATGTTATTCATATTTAACATTTTATTGGTCATAAATACAAATAACGTACAATTAATTTCATGTTACCATACATATTTATTTATGTTGCAATTAATGTTCATCTAATATTTTTTAGATTTACACTTCACTTATACGTATATGTATATATTAATTTGGGCAATGGGATTATATTTATTTCTACATTTTTAATATATTGGAAATGTATTATTTTCGAGAAGGAAACATTGCCGTTTACCAAAAAATGGAATATTCTGTGTTTGCAATTTCAAGGAATTATCTTTTTTTTCATATTGAAATATACAGTAAACCTATGAAAGATATCCCTACTTTGCACATATCTTTCCCTTGACATATTACTTGTTATTTTAAACAACGTACTTTTCATATGAAACAGTGGCATTGATCAGTCTATGGAAATTAACAAGGCAATCAATACAACTAAATTGTACATTCTACAAATCCAATACATTAAAAATACAGAAAACCTACATGTTACACCCATATTTCCAAACACTTGTAAAGGAGAATTAAAGCAAGCACATGACCCAAAATAATTGTTCCCACAAAAGAGAAGTAAGAGGATAGTCCATATACTAATGCACCAAAGTCATAAGACAATGGTAAAACATGAGGATTGTGCCTTTCCATTGAGCATAACTTCGGCACTATGATACTCCGTTGGTAACCTTAGATAGACATAAAGTATAAGGACCGATCTGCAATCACAACACTTACTTCAATGGGTAGAACTGTGGTACAACCTTTAACTACCAAATATGAAGGTTGTGATGTGGTTCCAAAAGTAAGCTTTAATAAGCGACATAATTTTTAAGTAACAACAAGATGTAGAGATTGTGCTGCGGCCCCAAGAGCAATGTTAATTATATAGAACTATGGCATAATCCTTAAAGTAATTATATGCAATAGGGGTTGTGTTATACCACCTTTTTACCTGGCAGTATATCATAAAAGTTAGCTAAATGGCTTCTGTGATCATCAAGGCAGGAAGCCCGAAGAGACGGTTATCAGGCCGCAATCGATGATATTTGGAACTATGGACAATAGTTGGGCGGATTTGGACCGGGTCCAATCAAGCTGCAATCAATATGAAGTGACAAGGAAGGCCTTGTGAGCCTATATTTCAAATTCAAAGTCAATTGGAGTTTGAATGCTCAAGTTACGAGCAAAACAAGGATTCGTATGCCTCAATCGGGAACGATCCATAAAATGACGCAAATCAACAATGATCGATTGATATCTCAAAATCCACAAAGCCAATTCACTTGAAACTTTCAGAGCATCAATATATTGAAGAGTGGAGCCGTTAGTAACGATCGCAAGTCAAAACTCTCAAGTTCATGAAATCACCGATCGTTCATAACGATCGGTGTATCTCAGCAAGCAATCCAAATTCAATAGAAATCGATGAATATCTCACAAACTACAACTAAGAATGACACTATATTTTAGGAGCAAGGTCTAGAGGTATATGGAACCTTCCACAAACAATCGTACATCAATTAGAGGCCAAAAATAACGATGGGTATAGCCATTACCGATCGTTCCAAAATGATGAGTTATGACTACCGATCATTATGGTGAGACCTATGGACCTGAAGAGCCCCCTGCCAAAATCTTAGCAAAATATCTCCTCATCTCACCCTATAAATACAAACCTATTGGTTCATTTTGAAGATCATTTTACGCTGCTTATTACCCTAGACTCCATTGTAATCAAGTGCTAGTACTATTCTACTATTGTAATTCGATTTACAAGAGAGTAATAAAGAATAATCTTCAAAGTGGACATAGGCATACAACGCTGAACCACTATAAACCTCTATATTTTTTATTACCGCTTATTGGTTGTTGCTTACTTATTCATTTACTTCTCTACAAAAACTATTCTTTGGTGTCTATGACCATTTTTGATAAAGATTTTGGTGCTTTCATTGAGAGTACTAGACCCTGCAGATTTGGAGTTCAGATTTGGAATCAACTAGAGAACTTGGAATTAGAGCAATGGTGAAACAATCAACAAGGAGATAGATAGCGGATATGAGCCATCATGAAGGGAGTCAGGAGGCTTCCTCAGGAGCTAATCAAAGCTCAGTCTACATCACCAAAGACGAGATGGAAACGATGATGGATGCTATATAGGAAAAGATGCTAAACAGATAAGAGGAGATGATCCAGAATCTCCTCGGGTAGAGGGGACAAGCTGGAGCACAAAACCGAGGAAATGGAGTAGCAGGAAACGCCGGAAATATGGATCATGGAGTTGGAGTAGCCGGAGCTGAGGAAAACTAGAATCAGGACCAAGAAAACAGAGCTAACTGGCAGCAAGATGGAGTGGAGCAGCCAGGGGCAGGCCCTGGCCAATACACAATAATCGGTATTGAGTGTCCTGTAACGATCGGCACCGATCGATCTAGACTCGGGGGCATGCCCCTTGGTCATGCTGGATCGATCCCAAGTGGGGTATGGACAATGTTGAGCAGTATGTTGTCGATAGGAATGCGGAGGTACATTCAGAGGAGCAGGTTCTAGGTTTCCTTCGTGGACTCAGGGGGCAGCTTGGAAATAATGATCGAAGGTTTGCAGAGATGATAGGATGGGCTATGAGAGGGGGATTGGTGAACAGAGATCTGGAATATGTAAATAGATGTCACTTTGCTCCTAATATTAGGAATGCTAGGAATCCACCAGGATTTAAACTACCAACACTAGAAGTTTATGATGGAAAGTTGCATCCAACTATGTATATGATGAGGACTATACAACACATGGAAGTATTGGGGGCATCAAAGGAAGTCATGGCATAGTGCTTCCCCCTGTATTTAATGGATATAGCTACACTGTGATTCAGGCAGTTGGAAAGCAGTTCTATTGGCACATGGACGGAATTGGTCGAAAGGTTTATGAGGCAGTTTACGGTTCACATCTTGAGACCCAAAAATATTATGAGTTTGACAGCACTGAAACAGAGGACCGGAGAGTCCCTAGGGAGTTTTCTAACATGGTTTAATGCCACGGCGGCATCAGTGGATTGTCCAGATTCATCTATGGTTTTGATGGCAGCTGTATTTGGAATTGCTAATTGCACTGGATCAAGGCATCATCGTCAACTTGTCATCAATTGATTAGGATGGCATTGAATAACTAATAAACTCTGTAGTAGTATGGCTAAGTCACTTACACATGTACGGGATCGACGACGGTCCCTAGACATGCTCTGAGATGATAATGAATCGTAGTGCTTGGGTTTATGAAGTTTTGGTTTTTCTTGTTTACTTCGAACTCTGGTTTTTCTGATATTTTGGTTTATTAGTTTTTTGGTTGTATGGACTCATATTTTATATATTGGCAAATGGACTTTGAAATGATTAAATCTGGATTAATCTAATAAATGACATAGGTCGCGGTTGTAGCCCCGACCGGAGAGACGAGGCAATAACCGCAAGGCGTGAGTCCCTTCGCCGGAGAGCGATAGGGTGGATTCGTACATAGGTTAAGTCCTTGATTGGGGATTGAGGCCGGAAAAGGATACCCTATGGATTAAGTCCTTGATTGGGGATCGAGGCCGAAGAAGGATACCCCATGGATTAAGTCCTCAACTGGGGATGGAGGCCGGAGTAAGATACCACACTACAACAAAATGGACTTTTGATAGCATCAATCTATAGCATTTCCGCATATCACCTTTGGTACGCTATGCAAACTAGGGTCTCCAACGCTATTTGCCTTTGGAAATTCAGTACAATGCTATTCAATTAAATGGTAGGCGGGAAATAGAATTTGTGTGCGAATTAAAAGAGCGTGTCTTGCTTTGTCACTTCCTCTCCTCCAGCAAATATTCTTCCTTTCACTTTATCACCTCCAAAAAACATTAATCGCCATCATCATAACCTCCAGAAATCCCAATCGCGTAACCTAACAGTCGATCGATGTCATAACATCTCTCTACACAACCGATTCAAATCCCTAAAAGTGTCTTCGATATATTCTATGCGAACATGATTGATATGTTGTGTGAACATGCTGTGTGAACAAGCGTCTCCAGAAATCCCAAACGAACTTCGGTGGGAGTTATTACTATTCTTCATTTTGTTTGTGTGTGATTTATTGAATTTGGTACATGTGTATCAAAAATTAATACTAGTACATTATTCTTCATTATGTTTTACTTCGAATATTATCAGTCCTTGATGCTAGTTACATCACTGAACCCTGTAATTGCTTGTTTACATCATTACTTGAAGATTTTGTTAGACTATATTTGCTCTTTAGCTAATCCATAGTAAATTTCAATGTTGTACTTATATTGTTCATGTGGTTGTGGAAAATTAGTTATGATAGGGCTGTAGAAATTGCTAAGAGAGTTCCTAAGTAAGGAACAACTTTGAGGTAAAGATGCAAACTTCCAAGATTCAAGAAAATATTTAGCATATCATATTTTATACTCTCATATAGTTACATCTGCTGTCTACAAGGTAGATAGCTAAAATTGCATTTCGTGAATAAAATGGTTTGATGTTTGTGAGAAGCAAGTAACTCTAGGGTTTGCTCAATCAGAATTAATTAGCCTACACTTACATGTTATAGTTATGTTACATAATCTTGAGAATGATCAGTAGCATTTCTTGAATTGATGAGGGTACATCTAAATCAATAAATGGAATTAACTACATGTAATGCACTAGGAAACCCTTTGATATTATGTTAGTAAATCAGGTTTTGACGTGATCATAACTTATTGATTTTGATGGGTATACGGAGTTTACTGTTGAGTTTAGGTGGAGACGTGTGCTCCTTTAGCTGCATGAGTGTAAGTATATTGTGTGTGTATTACCAGAGCTGTTGTGCCTTGTTTTACCCTGCGTGTCAGGTGTTTGAAAGTATATGTGTCTGTGATATTGTGTGTGTACTTGGTCAGCTGCAGTCGAGATGAATGTGTGTAGTGCACGCGTATATGTGAGTGTTTGGTGTTTGTGAACGTGGGTTATAGCAGGGAATAAGAATGACAGTGTGTGTGTATGTGTTATATAAGTATTCTTTTGTTACAGCTGCAATTAATATGAAATACATTCAATCAACCTATAATGGTTACCTCATTCCTCTGACTTTCAGTTTCCTATCCGTTCTTGTATTCGTCGCCATCTCCATAGTTGTAGTCGGCAAGTGATGAGTTTTAGAAGGAGCAGCAGCTGCTGCTGCTGCCGCCCTAGTCATATAACTATGATTATTTGATTTGGATAAAGAAAATAGTCGACAAACAGTCTTTAAAAAAATTAATATATTTTAATAATTATGATTCAAAATAGATACTTGAGAAAAGGAAAATTGATGTGGCTAGCCCTAGTCATATAAAAAAAGGCAAGGCTGGTGATTATGATGATGACATACGACTGATTGCTTAGGTCCGTCAAGAGGTTTAGTTTGTAACGGCATGATCTATGTTATTTTGTGTTACCTATTAAACTAGTACAAATAAGTTCTTATTTGATTTATTTTCGACTTCTTAGATGTACACACCGTAAAATATATGAATAAATTATTTTCAGTATGTCTCGGAAATGAAACTTGGATAATATCCTAAAATCCCGAGAAATACTACAGATCAATCCTAATTGGTGAATACAAAAAATACTTGTTATATTATGATCTATCAGTGTAGTATAAACATCCAATTCTTGCAAACCATCATATATTTATGTTCCAAACTTATAATATTTCAGTGGCATTTAAATCATGAAATGTTTTTCAATGATTTTACAGCAACAATAATAAAATGCCAAGTGATTATATCAAAATCAATTAGCCAAAAAATAAGATAATCACTTGCATCAACAAAATTGAGTAAGTAAATCATAGATATCAAGTTGGCCAGTGCTTTATTTGTCAAGCTTACTTCAGTTTCGCAGACCTAAAGCACACTACTGCATATATTTTAACAATCTTACAAACAAAGATCTTGAAATCACTTTTACTAATTTTTAGATTTGGATTGTAATATACTTTTTTGGTTAATTTAGAGAACAACAAATAGTTGTCCTTCACTCTATGGGCATATTTTTGAAAATATTGCTTAGATTTGGACTTTCCAGTCATCGTTTTGAAAGGGGGAAAAACTGAGTTGCAAAAGGGCTCCTACTGCTTATGCTTTACTGCATCATTGAATTCATATGATTTTAGACTGAAAATTTTACATAATGCATATTTACATCTATTGAATATTGCAAATACATACTTATAGTCGAAGAGATACATTCCCAGGTTCATAGCTTTCAACAGACATTGCATTCGCCTTTTGTCCTACCTCGACTTCCCCTAAAATTGGAGAACCCTAGTAGTAATATTTTATCTGCCGTCGGTTAGGGTGTGGAATCAAGAGATTTAATCAATAGATATAATCCAAATCAAATAATCATAGTTATATAACTATGACTAGGGCTGGCCCCATCAATATGACTGGGGCTGGCCATTGTTCCACTATTTGCTTTATCCAAATCAGTCTGATTCTTCTGCCCCAGCAGCTCTTTAACAAAACAAATACAATAAAATTCAGTTTATTATTCAAAGAGGAAAGAAAAATTAACTGACATAAATCATTGTTTTTGCTTAACTATATATGATTGTATAGGGATATAGGCAGTTTCAACTTGTTTTCTTTCTTTAAAATCTGGAACAAAGATCTCAAGTCACATGAAAATGCTATGAAATTATAGTTTCTCGATATCAAAATCTTGTGAATACTGGTAGTTACATTTGTAATTCCTTTATAACACTCCTTGGCTCTTTATAGAATTGAAAGCAAGTTTTCAATTTTATAGGCAGGCTTCATGCCTCCAATAACTCTTCTAGGGAATTTGTACATATCCAATAGGACATAGGTGTAACTCTTATATGTTTATTATCTTCAATTGCAACGAATCTCTACCTTATGTATCCATTATTAGATATATGTATGATATTATTAACAAGTAATTAGAAGGTGGAATGAACGCTCTTGAAAAAACAGGCTACATACCAAAATTAGTATAAGACCATATAACAACCTACAATGTATTCAAGTTGCTTTTTAGTATAAATTGTTAAAAGAAGGATGCTTTATAAACCATGCCAATCATATAGTATGCTTATTTTCTTTTTCAGTAAAGAATCATTAACCATTATACAATGTCGTGCATCTAACATCTCCTTGTATAATTGCTCTCAGGGTCCTTATCAATTACTAGCTCCAATACTGCTAAATCTTTCTCAGCATTATCCAGGTAGGCATTATTTCTAGCTCTTGATTTATTCCATGGTTTTAGTTCATGCTTGCATGTTTGTAATTTGTATTGAAATTGGTAACAAGGACAAACCCAAGTACTACTACTTAAACCTATTGATATGCATGCTTGATATCCTTCTTTTAAATACCAGTCATTGATGTATCTAAATGGAAACCTTTTTTCCTTGTGCACTTGAATTGCTGCACTATTATTTTGTCGGTGATCACTAGTGGGAACTCTGCTGAAAATTGCTTCATTTTAATTTCCTTAATTTTTAAGACCTTGAGCCTTACACAAGATTTGATAATGGTTTCTTGGACCATTTGTTCTTTCCGGCCGAAACCTAATTTAATTTTCTAGCTAAAAGTGAATGCAATGATGATTCGGAACCACTATAGATTTGTTGTTCTTTATGCTTTCCTTCTTTTTTTATTTCCAATCTTTGCTGACCTTCAGTTTATTGCCTTAGGATTTTCTCTGTACTTTAATACTTGACTTCTAGCCACAAAACCAACTTCTGAGCGACAATGTGTTGTTGGAGCGAAAACTACATTAATTAGATATTTTAGTTACAATTTATTTTAAGAATTATTGATTTTTCAAATTACTAAAGTAAAAAATGTAGAAAAGAAAACAAATAATAGAATTTTAAATTGATAAATTTTAGATATATATTTAACAAACTATACCTATTAAATTGTCTGTATATATAAAAAAATTGTATAAGTGAAAATACATGCCTTATGAACAAAAGCATTTTTGTGTATCGATTTGTTAGCCTTGACCATTTTTGTCATTGATACTGCGTACTGTTAACTTGTAGAATAATGGGTTTGGAAGTTGATTGCGTTACTACATTGTTAATGAGCCATTAATTATTTTCAGTTATTTCTTATTTTACTGTCACACATTTTTCATGATTTAATTTAGTAAATTTTTTATGTAATATTAATGTAACGACCCAGAATTTTGAACAAATTAAATTTGAAAATATTTAATTAATTTTAAATATTTGAACGATGATTTAATTTGAATCCCCAATATAACTTTGAAATTGGCAATTAAATTATAAAATTTAATCTGTTGAATGTTGAATAAAAATTTAAATCTTCAGTTTAAAGTTGAAGAAAAATATTTCAAAGGCTTGTAAAATTCATATTGATTTTACTGAAGATAATAGAAGCTTCAAAATCGAATTTGAAAATGATTTGTTCAGTTTTGATATTATATCGTTCGAATCGATATTTAAAAATAGCCGTCCGAGGCACAGTCTCGGAATTCGACGAAACCAGTTCCATTAGGTCCGTAATATTGAATTGTTGTCGGATTTCAAATTTCGTATTGATCGGAGCTGTTATGTGAACGTACGACACATAAACGCGTTGGAAATTTTCAAATTGAATTCAATTTAAAATTGGTAATTATATCAGTTAACATCACCACGATCATTTCCTTTGAACACGCCAAGAATCACGCCAGAAATCAAGGAACAAATCGTGCAAAACATTGCTGTACTCGTTTAAAATACTCCTCTCCCTCACTTCGATTCACAGAAGAAAATAAATATAATGGCCGAACCCTTCTCACTTGTTTCCAGTTTAAATCGAGTTCCCCTCTCTCTCTTCAACCTCATTCACGAATTCAAATCCCTTCCCTTTAGTTATTGAAATCGAAGAATAATAAAAAAATCAAATGGTGTCTCAGCGAAAAATTAGGAATCACGGCAGATTCAATTCCGATTCAATCCCTTCGTTCTCAATAATATTTGTCGCTGGCAGAGGTAACGCGTGCTCGCGTACGCGAGTATCTGGAGGGCGACACAGTCAAATCGCGAATGCGAGGAGAAGGGCGGCGGCGCTGGGATCCATGACGACGACTGGAATCGTTTGGGTGTGGATCTTCGCGGCTGTGATTGGGTGATGTCGCGACATCGAGTCAGGGGTACGCGAGGTGATGTGGTCGAAGGCAGTGTACTCGAGCCCGGCATCAAGCAGAGGCGATGGACAGAGCATAGCAGAGGGACTCATCGATTTTTTGTGGGTCAGGCAGCGAGTACGGTGGAGAACTCGAGTCTGGGCCTGGGTTCGAAATGTCATGGGGGGATGCGAGGGATAGTGGAAGGCAATGGCAGGCTCGAGTTCGAGCAAATTGGTGGTGATGCTCACGTTCTAGCGTCGAGGTTGTAGGGAAGTCAACAGTAAGGTATAACTGTTTAAATTAAAGTTTATTAAATGAAATATTAATCTGCAGATTTTAAATGTAAACAGTAAGGTATATTTTAATTTTTTTTTGAAATGTATATATATATAAGAAAAAAATGAATGAATTTATAGTAAGGTGAATTTCTGTTAGTTACAGAAAAGGGAAACAAATATTTTCTTTAAAAAGGAATTTTGTTTAAAATTTAATTCTTGGTTTAAAATAAAATCACGGGTTAATAAAATTTTATTAAATGGAAATGAATTATTCGATCATCTCGAATTTTAATAAACTGTATAAATTGTTTTATACAAGGTCAAGTTTTGGAGAAAACAAACTAGAACAAAAATGGATGGCAAATTAAAAAGCTAAGGTGAGATTTTCTCACTCGAAGGAAAAATTTGGTTTTTACAGTTATTGATGATTTGATTGCTATTTGGATGTGATATTAGATATAGTAGGATATATCTATATATATAGCAATATATACATATTGGCATATGTATATATTGGATTGATTGATTTCCCGCCTCGTATAGCGGATGAGACCCTATTGCGCCGTTAGTAAGCGGATGATTTTTATAAAACCCATATACCGCGATATTCCACCTCGAAGTGGAATTGGTATTGTGCTAACATCTGTGGATGTAGGGAAACAGGTTGGAGGGATCTAACTGGATTCCTCACCAGTATTTATTTATTTACAGATATTGATGAATATTCTGTTATCATATTGATATATGATGGTTGTTGTTGTGATTGACTAGTTGGTGCTGTTGCATCATCGGATTCAGTTTTGACATTTAAAAATAACGACTTTTACTTTAAAAGGATTTTAAAGTGATTTTTGAAAGTAGACGTTTTATTGAATTTTTGAATTGATTTATTCCAAATAACTAAACGTCTAGAATTTTGAAGTTATAAAAATTATGATTTTGGTGAAATATAACCAAAGTGTGATTTTTGAAATAAAAGTTGATTTAATTATAAAATGGTTTAAGTTGGAATTTTTGAATATTGTAAACGGTCTATATAAAAGATTTATAAAATTGATATCTATAAATTTAAAATATTGAAATTATAAAATGAGGTTTTATAAGTGTTAAAAATGAAATAATTATGGGATTCGTAAGTGTATGAAATTTATAGATTTATAAATTGTGAAATTGAAAATGAATGAAATTGTAGAATGAAAGATTTATAAGAAATTAACTTATAAATTTGATTTTTTACCTTTAAATGGATCTTGATTGAATTTGTTAATAAAGGAGATTTATAAATCAAAGTTGTTATGAAATATAAAGGTGAATTTATAAACGTTGTTTTATAAATCCGAAACCAATTGAATTTGGTAATTTAAACGTAGAAGTTATTAAAGGAGATATATTCGTGATTTTGGACAGCGAATTATCCCTTAAGTTAAATGTTGTAAATAATAAGAGTTGGTTGGGAATTTTATCCACGATTTTGGATAGTGGATAATTCTTGAAATAAAATGTGTAGAAATTATTGAAAATTTGGTTAGTGAAGTATATTCACGATTTTGGACAGTGAATATATATTATTAAGTAAAATGAATCTGGTCTTGGGAGAGTGATATTGAAATAGAATGAAAACGATTTAACGATATTTTCAAAAGTGTTTAATATCGAAATCATAGATTTCAACATTCATTGTTGAAATAGACGTTTTCGAGGAAGAAGGAAATGGTGGACTATAACACTGTTGTTATAGTAAATGATTTCCGAAAGGAAATGTTTTTATATAGCATTGGAATTTACATATCTATCTTAATTTCGAATCCCTATACTAGTGATTTTGAGTCGTTGTAACGATGTTTTACGTAACATTCGTTTTGACTCAAATAGATGTTGTTATAGTAAATGATTTCCTTAAAGAATGAAATATATACTTAATTTTGATTTAACTATATTGAATATTTTCAAATGTTGAAAATAAATAGATTTGTGAATTACTTATTTTTAAATAAGTATGGAAATGCTTTTCCAAAATGAAATGAAACGTTTTTGAGAATTTATCTTTGTAAAGATAAATCGAAAGTGAATATTTGAAATCGATTGAAAATCGTATATGAGTAGATATTTGAAAATATAAATTCACTATGGAATTTATAAAGGAAAGGGAAATTGTTTAGAAAAATAAATGTTGATTTATTTTTGAAGTGTGGAAATTTTATATCTAGTAAAGATATTTTGGAAGATAAAATTATTTGGAATCTGATGATGTTGCGCATCTTTATTGATAGTTAAATAACCGACTATCAATAATTACCTTGAATGGGTATTTGTTGTGAATTGGATGAATTTGAATGCCACACTTATTTTTGAATAAGCGCTCACTATTCGGGTTAGCCGGGAAAGGACCATGGGGTCGTATAACCCATTCCGAATATGTGATACGTCGTTATGAATCGCATTTGATGACCGGTGTTGAAGACCGGATATTTTTGAAAACGGAAGGATTACCGTCGAGTTACTCTACATCGGTTGATCTTCGATTTAGAGGTTTTATCACCCTTAGTGATGGGAAGTCTGGACGTGATTGGAAATTATCCGGATTTGCAAGGGCTTCATGAGAAGTGCCTTCGGTCCTGTTCGATCCCGGAACAGACTTGTATGGATTGCATGTCTGACATTACACTTTGAGATATAAAGCTGATTTCTTTCAAATACATATCTGTTGGTGGCGGAGAATTTATTCTCTTAGCTTAACACCCTTCTCTGAGACGTACGAGCTCAGAGGTTATGTAGTTGAAGTTATCAGCGATATATTCCCAATTTGGTAATGTGGCATGCTGAGTGTTGCTGTGTGATGATCAGTGTTTGATCATTTGTGATATGATCATTTGTTTGATCATTTATCTTTGTGATCATAGGTTGATCATCTGTTGACCCAAAGCGTGGCTTTTTGAAAAAGCGTAGCTTTGTGGACGAGACTTCGTCAGAGCCTCAACAACCCGGAAATGGTCGAAACAGGAATGTTACGGCAAGGTTATGAGGGTCGCGCCCTTTAGGGTATGTCATTTCCTTCTGGAAAGGGGTGGTATCATGGTATGGAGCCCAGATACCTACTCATGTGGATACACTTTCTTTATGATGTGTGATGTTGGTTACCGAGCGCTTGGATAAAGGTCCCAAAGGACCCGGTGATGACATATTCGTGAGTTACCTGTTACAGGGGTAACCCGGCCTTGTTTGGCAGAGAGCAGTTTGTCTCTCGGGACGTCCAGCCAGAGGCGATCCTATTCGGCAGGAGGAAAGGAAGTTCCTTAGCCTGACCATTTGTTGGAAATCCATCTTCCAAATACGAACTTTGTACGGTTTTAGTTGTAGAACCTGCCATTTACTTATGGTGGTCACCACTGTTTAGATGGTAGCTATAGTAGGCATAGTTCGGAATGTCTATGCTGGCTAAGATTAATATTATACTTTCGAAATGTTTTCTCCACTAGACATTAATAATAATAATCCAATGATTGGCGTAGTAAGCATCTTTGACTATCATAAGAAGAAATCTCCTCCAATTCTGCGTTTGCATTGTGTGTGTGGTGGGAGGTCTTATGGTAGTTTCATTTTCCAAAAGCATTGCGAATCTGTTTTATTTTATTTGTGAAAATTAACTGTTTTACGATCTCACACCAGTCACCATGACTGACTCGGAGTTTATTGTTCCCTTCTAAACTCTGGGTGCCCACCAATTTCCACACGGGCAGTCTAGAGTTTGGTTATCAGGATATTCTGGATATTCTGGAGCTTTGAAGATAAGCTGGATGACGAGACGTAGTATTTGTATCTGATAGTATTTATTCCGTTGTGTATTCTGTATGAGGACAAGTTCATATAATTGTCCATTGTTGTACTGTATTGTATATTGACTCTGATTGATGTATGTATAAACTGATATAGTTCTTTGTTTTAAAAGACTAGTGATTATCTATTATATATTGTTCCGCTGCGATACGTGAGATTCTGATATTGTTTCTGTTTCTGATGTTGTTCTGTTGTTCTTCTTTTCTTTTTCTTCTACCTCTTCTTTTAAAACCCTAAGAATTCGGTTTTCCGGCATTCATTTGCTCGATAGTTGATACAGTGGACGTATCGATGTCGATTTTCGGAAGTCGAAGACTCGGGTCCTTACAACGTGGTATCAGAGCATATGGTTAAGCGACAACCCTGCTCTGTTGGGTGTTACTCATTAGAGATAGAGTCAGTAGTACTCTAGAATGAGTGTGAGTGTAATAATAGATATGAGAGCGTATTTGTTAGTGAATATGAAATTGTTTTGTATTGTGTTGACTTATCGGTTGATTATTTATGAATTCTGGTCGGTGCAGTCTAGCTAACTATAATCGATAGGGGTTCCTAAATTCTAAACAAGATAAACCAACACAGTATTGATTTTAAAATAGGGTAAATGAAATAATTTTGCCCAAAACTATTTTTGTATAGAAAAGAAATGATTTTCTATGAATTATCATAGTATATGGATGTTTGGTTGTTATAAAATAATAACATTGAATTATTATCATTGTTATATGAAATGGAATGAGAAATTAAAATAATAACCAAAGATTTGGAAATAAATCCATTTAACGAATGAAATTTATAAATGTGAATTGAAAGATAAAGAGATGAATCCACATACAAATGAAATTTAAAGAATGTAAATTATAAATGTGATTTCTAATTTGAAACGGAATTCCAGAGAAGTTTTTGGAAATGTTTTGAAAAGAATTTGAAAATTTTGGAGATAGAAAGTTTAAATCTTTTTGGTTTGAAAATGATTTTCAAAGGATTTTGAAAAGTGTTTTGAAGGAATGAAAAGCTCTAAACTCTTTTCGGTCGCTGGAAAATAACTTCGGTAATGACTGCAGCATCATCGATGTTCATTTTCGGGTTTTCAAAGGAGGAATTGCTGCCAAATTGTTTTAAATGGAAGTGGTTTGAAAAATTTTGGGTTTGGTTTTTGAAATTCAAAAGATGATTTGAATTGTTTTCAAAAATGATTTTTGAAATGTTGGTAAGACTCTGGAATACTATGTGAAAATATTATGAAATATTATTAAGTTGATAACTTATACAAATTGAATTTTGATTGAATAAAATTTAACTTAAAGGATGGAGTTAAATTAAATTTGGTATAAGTGAATCAATTAAATAAAGTGAAATGATTACTTAAAGAAAATTTATTAAGTTGAAAATAAATTTGGAGTAGTAACAAATGAACTGGAATTGAGACTGAATGTTGAAAACAAATTTGAATAAAGTGAACTAGAAATTGTGATGAATTAGTAAATGAAACTAATTTAAAATAGTGCAGTTATGAATGAAAGATAATTGATAAATTCAATATTCAGAAGTTAAATAGAATCCAAATTAAATTGAGATTGTAAATTGAATTCAAATGAAATTTTGAAATGTAAAATTGAATGATAATGGATATGTAACTTCAATAGTAAACTAGAATGTGTAAGAAGTAAGTATCGAAAATTTGTAATAGAATTTGCAAAATGATATTTGAATATTGTAACTAGATATTATGGCTAGTAGGATATACAGGTGTATAAAGGAATTGGAAATTTGATTTCAAAGATAAATTTGAATTGCTCGAAAAGGTAAGTATTTAAATTTCGATATGAGATTTGATGATTTCTTGTCTAGCCGCTTGGCTTTTTCTTTTTCTTTTTTGAAATCTGAGAGTCCATAAGGACGTTTTGTAGTCGTGCCGTGTTAGCCGCGCAAAGGAGTCGCTGGCGAAATTTTTCGAAAATATCGGGTGTTAGAAAAATTTTGAGAAAAATTTGAAAGTTTAAATCTGAATTTGAATTTGAATTTAGAAGTAAAGCAATGTTGTTTTGAAACTTTAATTAAAGTTGGAAATTTAGTTGAAATAATAACGAATCTTTAGTAGAAAGATTTGTTTTGAAAATTGATAAAACTATTTAGATTGTGAAAAATAGTAGACGAGTTAAGGAGCATTTTTCCTAACTTGTAATTTCGGGACGAAATTCTTTTAAGGGGGGAAGTTTGTAACGACCCAGAATTTTGAACAAATTAAATTTGAAACTATTTAATTAATTTTAAATATTTGAACGATGATTTAATTTGAATCCCCAATATAACTTTGAAATTGGCAATTAAATTATAAAATTTAATCTGTTGAATGTTGAATAAAAATTTAAATCTTCAGTTTAAAGTTGAAGAAAAATATTTCAAAGGCTTGTAAAATTCATATTGATTTTACTGAAGATAATAGAAGCTTCAAAATCGAATTTGAAAATGATTTGTTCAGTTTTGAAATTATATCGTTCGAATCGATATTTAAAAATAGCCGTCCGAGGCACAGTCTCGGAATTCGACGAAACCAGTTCCATTGGGTCCGTAATATTGAATTGTTGTTGGATTTCAAATTTCGTATTGATCGGAGCTGTTATGTGAACGTACGACACATAAACGCGTTGGAAATTTTCAAATTGAATTCAATTTAAAATTGGTAATTATATCAGTTAACATCACCACGATCATTTCCTTTGAACATGCCAAGAATCACGCCAGAAATCAAGGAACAAATCGTGCAAAACATGGATGTACTCGTTTAAAATACTCCTCTCCCTCACTTCGATTCACAGAAGAAAATAAATATAATGGCCGAACCCCTCTCACTTGTTTCCAATTTAAATCGAGTTCCCCTCTCTCTCTTCAACCTCATTCACGAATTCAAATCCCTTCCCTTTAGTTATTGAAATCGAAGAATAATAAAAAAATCAAATGGTGTCTCAGCGAAAAATTAGGAATCACGGCAGATTCAATTCCGATTCAATCCCTTCGTTCTCAATAATATTTGTCGCTGGCAGAGGTAACGCGTGCTCGCATACGCGAGTATCTGGAGGGCGACGCAGTCAAATTGCAAACGCGAGGAGAAGGGCGGCGGCACTGGGATCCATGACGACGACTGGAATCGTTTGGGTGTGTATCTTCGCGGCTGTGATTGGGTGATGTCGCGACGTCGAGTCAGGGGTACACGAGGTGATGTGGTCGAAGGCAGTGTACTCAAGCCCGACATCAAGCATAGGCGATGGACAGAGCATAGCAGAGGGACTCATCAATTTTCTGTGGGTCAGGCGGCGAGTACGGTGGAGAACTCGAGTCTGGCCCTGGGTTCGAAATGTCATGGGGGGATGCGAGGGATAGTGGAAGGCAATGGCAGGCTCGAGTTCGAGCAAATTGGTGGTGATGCTCACGTTCTAGCGTCGAGGTTGTGGGGAAGTCAACAGTAAGGTATAACTGTTTAAATTAAAGTTTATTTAAATGAAATATTATTCTGTAGATTTTAAATGTAAACAGTAAGGTATATTTTAATTTTTTTTGAAATGTATATATATATATAAGAAAAAAATGAATGAATTTACATTAAGGTGAATTTCTGTTAGTTACAGAAAAGGGAAACAAATATTTTCTTTAAAAAGGAAATTTGTTTAAAATTTAATTCTTGGTTTAAAATAAAATCACGGGTTAATAAAATTTTATTAAATGGAAATGAATTATTCGATCATCTCGAATTTTAATAAACTGTATAAATTATTTTATACAAGGTCAAGTTTTGGAGAAAACAAACTGGAACAAAAATGGATGGCAAATTAAAAAGCTAAGGTGAGATTTTCTCACTCGAAGGAAAAATTTGGTTTTTACAGTTATTGATGATTTGATTGCTATTTGGATGTGATATTAGATATAGTAGGATATATCTATATATATAGCAATATATACATATTGGCATATGTATATATTGGATTGATTGATTTTCCACCTCGTATAGCGGATGAGACCCTATTGCGCCGTTAGTAAGCAAATGATTTTTATAAAACCCATATACCGCGATATTCCACCTCGAAGTGGAATTGGTATTGTGCTAACATCTGTGGATGCAGGGAAACAGGTTGGAGGGATCCAACTGGATTCCTCACCAGTATTTATTTATTTACAGATATTGATGAATATTCTGTTATCATATTGATATATGATGGTTGTTGTTGTGATTGACTAGTTGGTGCTGTTGCATCATCGGATTCAGTTTTGAAATTTAAAAATAACGACTTTTACTTTAAAAGGATTTTAAAGTGATTTTTGAAAGTAGACGTTTTATTGAATTTTTGAATTGATTTATTCCAAATAACTAAACGTCTAGAATTTTGAAGTTATAAAAATTATGATTTTGGTGAAATATAACCAAAGTGTGATTTTTGAAATAAAAGTTGATTTAATTATAAAATGGTTTAAGTTGGAATTTTTGAATATTGTAAACGGTCTATATAAAAGATTTATAAAATTGATATCTATAAATTTAAAATATTGAAATTATAAAATGAGTTTTTATAAGTGTTAAAAATGAAATAATTATGGGATTCGTAAGTGTATGAAATTTATAGATTTATAAATTGTGAAATTGAAAATGAATGAAATTGTAGAATGAAAGATTTATAAGAAATTAACTTATAAATTTGATTTTTTACCTTTAAATGGATCTTGATTGAATTTGTTAATAAAGGAGATTTATAAATCAAAGTTGTTATGAAATATAAAGGTGAAATTATAAACGTTGTTTTATAAATCCGAAACCAATTGAATTTGGTAATTTAAACGTAGAAGTTATTAAAGGAGATATATTCGTGATTTTGGACAGCGAATTATCCCTTAAGTTAAATGTTGTAAATAATAAGAGTTGGTTGGGAATTTTATCCATGATTTTGGATAGTGGATAATTCTTGAAATAAAATGTGTAGAAAATATTAAAAATTTGGTTAGTGAAGTATATTCATGATTTTGGACAGTGAATATATATTATTAAGTAAAATGAATCTGGTCTTGGGAAAGTGATATTGAAATAGAATGAAAACGATTTAACGATATTTTCAAAAGTGTTTAATATCGAAATCATAGATTTCAATATTCATTGTTGAAATAGACGTTTTCGAGGAAGAAGGAAATGGTGGACTATAACACTGTTGTTATAGTAAATGATTTCCGAAAGGAAATGTTTTTATATAGTATTGGAATTTACATATCTATCTTAATTTCGAATCCCTATACTAGTGATTTTGAGTCGTTGTAACGATGTTTTACGTAACATTCGTTTTGACTCAAATAGATGTTGTTATAGTAAATGATTTCCTTAAAGAATGAAATATATACTTAATTTTGATTTAACTATATTGAATATTTTCAAATGTTGAAAATAAATAGATTTGTGAATTACTTATTTTTAAATAAGTATGGAAATGCTTTTCCAAAATGAAATGAAACGTTTTTGAGAATTTATCTTTGTAAAGATAAATCGAAAGTGAATATTTGAAATCGATTGAAAATCGTATATGAGTAGATATTTGAAAATATAAATTCACTATGGAATTTATAAAGGAAAGGGAAATTGTTTAGAAAAATAAATGTTGATTTATTTTTGAAGTGTGGAAATTTTATATCTAGTAAAGATATTTTGGAAGATGAAATAATTTGGAAAATTATTTGGAATCTGATGATGTTGCGCATCTTTATTTATAGTTAAATAACCGACTATCAATAATTACCTTGAATGGGTATTTGTTGTGAATTGGATGAATTTGAATGCCACACTTATTTTTGAATAAGCGCTCACTATTCGGGTTAGCCGGGAAAGGACCATGGGGTCGTATAACCCATTCCGAATATGTGATACGTCGTTATGAATCGCATTTGATGACCGGTGTTGAAGACCGGATATTTTTGAAAACGGAAGGATTACCGTCGAGTTACTCTACATCGGTTGATCTCCGATTTAGAGGTTTTATCACCCTTAGTGACGGGAAGTCCGGACGTGATTGGAAATTATCCGGATTTGCAAGGGCTTCGTGAGAAGTGCCTTCGGTTCTGTTCGATCCCGGAATAGACTTGTATGGATTGCATGTCTGACATTACACTTTGAGATATAAAGCTGATTTCTTTCAAATACATATCTGTTGGTGGCGGAGAATTTATTCTCTTATCTTAACACCCTTCTCTGAGACGTACGAGCTCAGAGGTTATGTAGTTGAAGTTATTAGCGATATATTCCCAATTTGGTAATGTGGCATGCTGAGTGTTGCTGTGTGATGATCAGTGTTTGATCATTTGTGATATGATCATTTGTTTGATCATTTATCTTTGTGATCATAGGTTGATCATCTATTGACCCAAAGCGTGGCTTTTTGAAAAAGCGTAGCTTTGTGGACGAGACTTCGTCAGGGCCTCAACAACCCGGAAATGGTCGAAACAGGAATGTTGCGGCAAGGTTATGAGGGTCGCGCCCTTTAGGGTATGTCATTTCCTTCTGGAAAAAGGTGGTATCATGGTATGGAGCCCAGATACTTACTCATGTGGATACACTTTCTTTATGATGTGTGATGTTGGTTACCGAGCGCTCGGATAAAGGTCCCAAAGGACCGGGTGATGACATATTCGTGAGTTACCTGTTACAGGGGTAACCCGACCTTGTTTGGCAGAGAGCAGTTTGTCTCTCGGGACGTCCAGCCAGAGGCGATCCTATTCGGCAGGAGGAAAGGAAGTTCCTTAGCCTGACCATTTGTTGGAAATCCATCTTCCAAATACGAACTTTGTACGGTTTTAGTTGTAGAACCTGCCATTTACTTATGGTGGTCACCACTGTTTAGATGGTAGCTATAGTAGGCATAGTTCGGAATGTCTATGCTGGCTAAGATTAATATTATACTTTCGAAATGTTTTCTCCACTAGACATTAATAATAATAATCCAATGATTGGCGTAGTAAGCATCTTTGACTATCATAAGAAGAAATCTCCTCCAATTCTGCGTTTGCATTGTGTGTGTGGTGGGAGGTCTTATGGTAGTTTCATTTTCCAAAAGCATTGCGAATATGTTTTATTTTCTTTGTGAAAAATAACTGTTTTACGATCTCACACCAGTCACCATGACTGACTCGGAGTTTATTGTTCCCTTCTAAACTCTGGGTGCCCACCAATTTCCACACGGGCAGTCTAGAGTTAGGTTATCAGGATATTCTGGATATTCTGGAGCTTTGAAGATAAGCTGGATGACGAGACGTAGTATTTGTATCTGATAGTATTTATTCCGCTGTGTATTCTGTATGAGGACAAGTTCATATAACAGTCCATTGTTGTACTGTATTGTATATTGACTCTGATTGATGTATGTATAAACTGATATAGTTCTTTGTTTTAAAAGACTAGTGATTATCTATTATATATTGTTCCGCTACGATACGTGAGATTCTGATATTGTTTCTGTTTCTGATGTTGTTCTGTTGTTCTGTTGTTCTTCTTTTCTTTTTCTTCTATCTTTTCTTCTACCTCTTCTTTTAAAACCCTAAGAATTCGGTTTTCCGGCATTCGTTTGCTCGATAGTTGATACAGTGGACGTATCGATGTCGATTTTCGAAAGTCGGAGAATCGGGTCCTTACAATTAAAAAAATGTTGGTGTCATTATTTCTTATCGTTGATTTATTCTGTAAACAAAATTGGACTTTAGAAGATTGAAGTAGACAGAATTTGGTGATTAAAACTTAAATAACTTATACATATGAATTAGCAACAAATATTAATATGAAAATGCGTATTTTTTTATATGAAATACAAATGATGATTAACTATGAAAGTCAACCGAACTTCTATTACAAATTAATATGCTGATAGAAACAAACAACTATTGTCTAAATATGAAAAAATTCTATAAATAAATACAAGTAAGAACTAAAAATATTACGACATAACACAAAAAGATTTTGGTATTAGAAATATGCATAATTTAAATAATGTTGTACTATTGAATGCTTCTGTACAACACATATTCTAGTGGTTTTTTGACCTTAATCTAGAATCAAAATCGATTTACCTATGTGATTCGACTATCAGATCGTTCGCTAGCCATTGTGTTGAAGAATAATAACTCTAATTGCATGGTTGAGCAATGATTTTGTCAAAGTTTATTCAAATTACCGGTATTTTATATATAAGGAGTTTTCGAGAAAATAGGAAAAAATTCATGATGTTTTACTATATTATGGAAGTATGACAATGGTTGATGTTTTCATTATATTTGATTTGGTGACTTGCTTTCATCAAATTTGATTTAGAATCAGTGTCAAGAGTGTTTACTGTTCATAAATCTGATACGTTTTTCCATTTGAAAAGACAAGAAATGATGGATAAAGACTGGGTACATCTAAACAGGTAATTATATGGTACTTAAGTATAATATTGAATTTAAATCATATTTTAATATATAAGGTTATTTTTTATTTTTTATCGTAGAACTACTAAAGAGTACGAGCATGCAGCTTGGAATTTTGTAAACGATACAAAGCTAAAGCTGGAAAATGTGAAAAAAATTTATGCCCTTATTTAGATTGTAGAAATCTTACCCGTCTTCATGGAGAAGTTATTGTCGAGCATTTGATTATAAGAGGAATGGATCCTAAGTACATGGACAGTGAGTGGTACAATCGCGGCGAGCGAATAAATAAAAGCAAGAATACAAATTCGGGCAATGCATATGATTTGCTTAAAGCCATTATCTATGAAGATGAAGATTTTATTAATCATACTTTCTTTGATGATGATAAATGTGAAGATGATGCACAAAGACGAGAGGATGAATTCCGCAAAAATTTGGAAGATGCAGAGGCCCCATTGTATCCTGGTTGCAAGGATCAAACAAAGTTATATGCTATCTTTGCCTTGTATAACCTTAAATGTGAGACTGGATTGTCTGATAATGGTTTCGATAAGCTTCTAAATGTGTATCAATTGTTGTTGCCAAAAAATAACGTATCCCAAGTCGTTATATGAATTAAAGAAATTCCTTAAAATATTTGACATGGGTTACGAGAAGATTCATGCATGTGAAAACGATTGTTGTCTTTTTAGGAATGAATATAAAGATTTGAATGATTGTCCAAAATGTGGATTTTCGAGGTGGAAGGTAAAACAATGGACAAAGGAGATTATGCATGGCATTCCAGTGAAAGTGTTGCGTTATTTTCCAATAATTCCAAGGTTTAAAAGAATGTTTAGATCCAAAAGGATGGTAGAAGATTTACGGTGGCATTTCAATAACAAAAGCACCGATGGAAAAATGCGACATCTAGTAGATTCTATAACATGGAATGTAGTGGATGAGAAATGGAAACCATTTTCACCAGATCCACGCAATCTTAGGCTTGGTCTTGCAACAGATGGTTTCAATCTGTTTTCCATATTAAGTTCCAAATATAGTTGTTGGCCTGTAATGCTCGTGACATATAATCTTTCGCCTATGTTGTGCATGAAGAAAAATAATATTATGTTAACATTGTTGATTCCTGATCCGAAGCAACCAGGAAATGACATTGATGTATATTTAGCGCCATTGGTAGAAGATTTATATCATTTATGGAATACCGGAGTTGAGGTTTATGATGCATATAGTCAATCAATCTTTAATATGAAAGCAATTTTGCTTTGGACAATAAATGACTTTCTGGCATATGGTAGTCTTGTTGGATGTTGTGTAAAAGGTAAAAAAGCTTGTCCATTCTATGGTGTCAACATTCATCATCGATGGCTAAATCACAGTAGAAAGACCGTCTATATGGACCATATAAGATTTCTATCTTCTTCAAACCCTTTGAGAAAACAGAAGTCCTTGTTTGATAACACTGTGGAGGAAGGGTGTAGGCCTAGGATTCTAACTGGAAGAAAAATTTCTATCATTTAAAAAGATTTTCAGAATAATTTTGGAAATGTAAAGAAGAACCAAAAAAAGAATTACAGAAAAGGTAAAAAAAGGAATGAGAAAAATAAAATAGGGAATAAAAGAAGAATCGAGCATAGCAAGAAAAATGAAGATGATGAGGACAAAGAGAATGGAGCTATTAAGGTGGAAAAAAAGTCCATCTTTTTTCAATTGCCATATTGGAAGGTTAGTGCATACATTCTATTTTATTCTATTAGACTAACATTATGGAATTATAAAACTAAAATATTCCATTATTGATTTTTATAGGAATTTCCATTATGTCATAATGTAGATGTAATGCATGTCGAGAAAAATGTTGGTGAAAGTCTACTGGGCATAATGTTGCATGAAAAGAAATCAAAAGATGGAGTTAACTCTAGAAAGGATTTGGAGGATTGGGAAATTCGACATGGTCTTCATACACAACCCCATGGGAACAAGACATATCTTCCGTCGGCTCCATATACATTATCAAAAGGAGAAAAAAAATATTTTGCAAAAGGTTGTATGATTATAGAGGACCAAATGGTTATTGTTCAAATTTTAAAGGTTGCGTATCATTGAAGGACTCCAAAATTAGTGGTTTGAAGTCTAATGATTAACAAGTTTTAATGCAACAATTATTACCCGTTTTAATAAGAAGATTGCTTCCAAAGAAGCCAAGGAAAA
The DNA here is from genome assembly GCA_030737815.1 of Allium fistulosum. NCBI lineage: Eukaryota > Viridiplantae > Streptophyta > Magnoliopsida > Asparagales > Amaryllidaceae > Allium > Allium fistulosum. The sequence goes on from CM060903.1 coordinate 78,825,544, forward strand.
CAATAACTCGTTTATGTTCATCCTTTAATAAATTATGTCAGCGTATTATCGATAGAGAGAAACTACATCAACTTGACGACGAGATTATTATAACTTTTTGCGAGCTTGAAAAATACTTTCCACCTTTTTTTATATAATGGTACATTTGACAATTCATCTTGTAAGAGAAGCACAATTGTGTAGGCCAATCCATTTTCGTTGGATGTACCCCTTTGAAAGGTACATGAAGACACTAAAGGATTACGTAAGAAATCATGCTCGTCCTAAGGGGTGTATGGCAGAATCTTATCTTGCAGAAGAATGCATGAGATTCTTTGGTGAATTTTTAACAAAATCACAGGAGAAAGAAGTTAGAAATGAAGATTACCAAAGTAATGTAATACTTGAAGGACATCTAATATCAGCATGTAAGACAATCACATTGTCTTCTAATGAGAAAGAATCTGCTCATTTGGCTGTGCTAATGAATATGACCGTGGTAGAACCATTTTTAGAGTAAGTGCATATTCCCTCATTTTTATTGTTTGATTGTTCGTAATTTTAAATATAACTTAACATCTCTTGTTATATGCTAGTTTGCATTTGGAGGAGTTACAAAATTCAAACAAGCGCATGGAAAGAAATGCAACGTTACTTTAGAAAAATCATATAGCTACGTTCTCCAATTGGATTAAAAAGAAGGTCAATTGAATTCTTTAATGTTACTAATTAATTAAAACTGTATCACGAATATCTTTATTAAATGAAATTATTTTTTATAGGTATCTATTAGCTCCTAAGATCATGACGACATGTTAAAATGGATTGCTTACGGTTCGAAGAACTATGCTTTGTTCTACACAAGATACATCATTAATGGACAACTTTTTCATACAAAAGATATTGAGAGAGAAACCAAAAATAGTGGAGTGACTTATGATGCAACAACCATGTGTAGAGCAAGCGCAAAAGATGTTTCCCAAGTGGTTGATGTTGTTATTTATTATGGGATACTTACCGATATAATTTTGTTAGACTATAACGTTTTTTATGTTCCGATCTTTAAGTGTCATTGGGCAAACATAAGAAATGGTGTGAAGGTTGAGAATGGATTTATGCTTGTCAATTTACATCAAAGTCAAGCTTCATTTTCAAAAGATCCACATATACTTGCATCTCAAGCAAAACAAATTTATTTTTTCAAGAGAGAATGATTTTTCTATTTGGTATGTGGTAATGAAAGCACCTTCGAGAGTTTTTGACGATCTAAAGATCCACGACTCCTTTGAGGAAGTAAGCCATGTTGAGGAAGATTGCCAAGAATTCAATATGGATGTTGATGATTATGTTGAGGATGTTTCTTTTGTTAGAGAAGATTGTGAAAACATACTTAGTAGTTTTGAGATTTGTTACTGTCAAAAATATATTGTGACGCCATATTTGATTGATTTCTGACTACCTATATTCTATTTGATCTAGTGTTATTTTTTTGCATCATTTTCTTAACCTCTTTGAATCATGGGCATACATTTTTGCCTTTGTAGTTATATATTTTTTTCTTTTATTTTTTTCCCTTCTGAATTAACCAAAATAGTAAAATGTATGTAAATGTGATTGAATAGTTTCCTGAAACTAGCTAGTGTAAGCCACTGCATCATTTAAGACGGGCTGTATAATAGCAATGTCTAGAAATCTAAATAACTTCTAATATATAGGCAATAAATACACAAAAAAATTGTCATTAGCTGAATTTATTTATTTTATTTTATTATGTGAACATCAAGTACTAGCGGACTCTTTAGGCATAAAATTACCTGTAATCGCTAACCAGTGACAGACATAAGATATAATTACTAAAGAAATAATTGGTTATGTACCAATTATACTATCAGTTAGAAAGGAAAATAAGTACAAGATAACTTTACACAAGACTAAAAGGCCGACAGTTTCTTTTTCGACAGTAAGCATCATAGAATATTATGTTGTTTTTATTTGCTAATACAAAGAGTGATTTGCTCCTCCTGTAACTTGTACGGTGTTTGTCACTTTATCTTGTCCATGATTTTTAAATTTTAAGCAAAAATCGATCAACCTAGTTTATGCTATTTTTTTTCTTAAAATAATAATCAATTCCCAAATCAGTGGTAACCTGTATTTCTTTTGAGGTTTATAACAAAACCTTCCAGTACAATGGCATGTTTTGATATGTATTTTGTAGTCAATGTTTTGGTATGTATTTTGTAGTCAGTACTATAACAAAACCTGCCAGTACTATAACAAAACCTGCCAGTACAATGGCATGTTTTGGTGAAGTAGTCAGCGTTTTGGTATGTATTTTGTAATAATAAGCAACAATGTTTCTTATGTATTATGTATCATTGTTTATCAGAGTTCCTGACACAAATATGTGTTTTTGTTTGAAAAGGTAGGTCTATCAACAATAATTGTCTGAGCATGACATACATTGTTTATTCTTGTGTTATTGTGTAATAATTAATGGGAAATAGCTTGGAATGTAACAAAGAGAGGGATGAGTAGCAAAATGAATGCATGGGAGACCCATATCATGGCATGTGCAAAAGTACAAGAAAAAACAAATATTATGTGATAATGAAACTAGTTAATGCAACTTGATTGATGCTGCTCCAACTGCGAAAATCTATCTAGTTCTATATTGATCCCTCATAATTTCATGCTATCTTCTTGACTTTGGCATCTCTTACTGGACATGTCCCTACAAATTATTCTTTGTTTCTTTATTAAATTTGGAAGGATACCAAAAGTTCCAATTCTATTTTGTATATTGTTTTTACAGTTACCTTGCTGCATTGGTTGATGATACATATATCACAATTATTAGATCTTTTTAAGGGGTCTGAGCTAACTTGCAAATTCTTAAAGAAAATAACTTTAGACGAAATAGATTACAGTGATATACCGCTGAAGAAACAAATAGTTATTTGTAAATTAATTACTTGTAGGGCCATTATTACACCTGGTACGGTGTTGATATTACGAGCAGGTAGGTTTATGGGGAAGAATGTCGTGTTTTTGTACATTTAGGATCCATAAAATAATATTGCTCAACATTTATGATATTATGAAATCTGAACTTTGTTTTGTTACTACAGTAAATGGAAAAGAAGAGGAAGCTTACTCGCAAACAAAAACAAGCTGAGAAACCAAATGAACAACTTGAAGCAAATATTGAACCCAATAAGCAACCTGAACCAAATTTAGAACCAATGAGCAACATGAAGCAAATTTAGGAACCAACGAGCAAGAAATTGAAGCATGTAGAGACAATATGATGCAGTCTGAAGAAAATATTGAAAACAACAAATTTGAAATTGAAAATGATGCGATGGAAAATGAGTCTGATATTCAACAAATAGATGAAAGTCTTATTCAAAAGAACAAAACTAGAGGACAAACTAGAATGAAAAGACTTCCTTCGGATCGTGTGTCTCGGATTAACGTTGAATTTAATGAGAATGCTGTATCGATAGGAGAAGGTTCTATAAAACTATCTTTTTACTTAAGACCGCTCCTACGGGAGCATGTTCCATTCACGATTGATGATTAGCGGAGTATTAGCGATGATTTAAAACATGTGTTGTGGAGTTCCATTCAGGTATCACTTCGATATACTTCATTTTCTTTATTCAGATTATTAGTTTATATTGACTTGGATTTCAACACTTGTTAGAAGTGAAATTGTAACAATATTTAACATTTGCATTTTGCAGGCTACATTTAAACTAGATGAGGAGTGACAGAAAGTGCCTATTTTTCAGCAAATGAGATGCATATGGAGGGCTTCAAAAAGCAGGTTTGTTAGGCAAATATTGAAAGCGAAGAACATGGAGGAAAGAATTAAGTTCAAACCCGGTAATTTCGAAAATATGAAGGATTGGAGGGATTTTCTAAAAAAGAAAACAGACTCAAAGTTTAAGGTAAATAAATACTAAATTTAATTGTATTATGTAATAATTATAATTAATCATTGTATTACATCTTTTCATCTTAGGCACAAAGTGATCGATTCAAAGCTATTAGAAGTTTTGAAGTGCCACTTACAGTTAGTTGCAAAGGAATGGCTCGACTAGCGGAAGATATGGTGAAAAAGAACAATTAGTTTAATTAATATAACATGTTACGATTATGTATTTAATACAACCATATTCACTGTATTTATCATTCTTAATATAGAGAAAGGAGAGTGGTGGTCATATCCCCATTTCTAAAGCTCAAATTTGGATTAATTTCCGCACTCGAAAAAATGGCGAACCAGTTGATACAAATGTCCTACAGACTATTGTAAGACACCGCAGTATTGAAAAAAATCGTACATTATTGTATTTCTATCATTTGTCGGCATTCTATCTATTACTTATAAATATGTGAAAAATGTTAACTTTTGTAGGAAAAGGTTAAAGAAATTGAAAGTGAATTGCAATCAAACTCAACCAGTAGTTCTTTGAAAGAAGATGCTCTCTCCCAAGTATTGGGACAAGATAAACCTAGACGACTACGAGCAATGGGAAGAGGTGCAAACTATATCAAGTTCTTGCTCTTACAAGCTAGATGTGAGAATTTCACAGTTGGAAGAGAAAGTCCGCATGTTAAAGAAAAATCTGGTATGTAACATATCAATCTTTATTTGTTATTCTACTTGTGTGGTAATATTAGAGATATTGTTCGATTTTGTTTTTTCATATGTTTTTTTAATCCATAGTCCACACACTTGATTTTTTAGGTTAATGCACGTCGGAGAGAAGAATCCATGTCCCGGGTAAACATCAAATATTAGCATATGCATAATTTCATGTTTACATATGTGTGCATATGCTACTTTGCTATTAAACATCAAACATATTATCATTGTGATATTATTTAAAAGTTAATTTTTAATATAGTAATTAACTTAAGACGCTTCTAATTAATTGCAGAGCAATTATGGAAATACATTTGATAAATGTGATTCATTGGATGAATGGAACTGATGAAATAGTTGCTGAAGGAAGAGTCGTGTCAAGTGATCCAACTAAGCTTGTACATAGAATTCCTCTAGGATCAAATGCAAAAGTAGTTTTGATTGAGTTTTCAAGAAAATTGAATGCTTTTCTATGGAGAGCCGTGTTTAATACGATACATATTGGAGAGGCTGCGGGTATGTTAGTAGCATGGTCTGCCGATAAAGTTATTATGCATAAGCAAGATCAAATCGACAACACGGTAAATTAAATATCACCTTATTTATATTTTTCATTTTAATATACAATTACTAATTTCATAAATACATATTCTTTTTTAATAAAGAAAAACTAGCAGCACAGAGCCTTCATGATTGGATTGGAGGTGAAGAAGTAGTTGTTGAAGGACGCTTGTACTCTAGCGATCCAAACCAGCTCGTAAATGGTATTCCTATTGGACCATTGACTATGTTAGTTTCTATTGATAATCCAAAAAACCCTGATGCATTTTTATGGAGACTAATAAATAACACGATATATGTTGGAAAAGCTGTTGGTAATAAAGTTGCTTGGTCAAAATCAAAAGTGGTTGTCGAGAAAGCAAAAGCCGCATCAATTGTTTCTAGGTAATGACAACGTAACATCTCATATGGTAATATGTTTAAACATAATTGTAGCAACTTGTTATCAAATTTATTAATTAAAATATATATATTAAAACCATCACTTTTCTTTTCTTGTTTGATAGAGTGGAAGGTCAACCCCCAAAAGCAAAAGCAAGTTGATTGATGTTGGTGGAATAGGAGCAGTAGTTGCCGAAGGAGCTGTGGCTTGAACAGATCCAAATGAAGTGGTCCATTTTGTTCAACTTGGAAGAGACGCTATTAAAGTTTGGGTAGTGAATGCTACAGTTCCTGATGCAGTTCTGTGGATACCAACTTCTGATCTTGTCTGCATTGAAGATGCTGTAGGTTCTACAGTGGCGTGGTGAGCCTCAAAAGTTGTGATAGAATCAAGTTCTAGTAAATATAAATTATTTCTTTTATATATACAAAATTTTAAAATGTATTCATATTTGATTGTATGATTTAATTCTCGACATTGTACCGCTTTTTTTTATATAGGTAACCATTGTTAAAGTTTGTTAACTGATCAGAGGAAAAGAAAGCTCTTTTTATCCTAACTGTAAGTTTAAATTTTTTTACAATTCTCTTTATTTTGTTAATCTTTTTTAAGCCCCTATTTTATTTTATTTTATCATGAAACCTTTTGAAAACCTGGGTTGAAAAATTCAGTCCACAAGAATTCAAATAATGATAGTCAGGATATGGGATATACTGTTATATGTCTAGTATACCAAAACAGAGAATAATCAAATATAAACTCGTCGCACAAGTTTATAACTCAGATTTCCACTACACTGGAATTCTGTATTAATTATAATAACAATATGAATGTTGTAAATAAATTACAACAACAGCGTTATACTATTTTGAATAAATAGTATAACAAAATTAAAGGGTAGAATGTAGAATAAAAGTTCTAACCCGATTTTGTCTGAGGCTCGTCGTAACGATTTCCTTAAGAATTTTATTTCAAAATTCTCCCAAGATACAACAGACGTAATCTGCACGAGATTGTGATGTGTATGATCTTCTGTGTGATAGGACTGAATATGATTTAAGAGATGAAGAGATAGAAGAGATAATTCGGTTTGAAAAATGAGTGAGGAAAGTGATCAGGTTTCCTCCTTATTTATAGCCGAATTCCCAACGACCGCATCCGTTGAGAAAAGTCGCACCTCTTCGTCAAAAAAGCGTTATTGTTCGCAACAGTCACTTCCTTTCATTTGCAACGCTCCAGAACTGTTGCTGTTTGCAACAGTCGCGTCCGTTCAGTTGCAACGCTCCAGAACTGTTGCTGTTTGCAATAGTCGCGTCCGTTCAGTTGCAACACTCCAGAACCGTTTCTGTTTGTAACAGTCGCGTCCGTTCAGTTGCAACGCTCCAGGACCGTTGCTGTTTAAAACGTCGCGTCTCTTCATCGCATCTATTCATATTCAAACAGTAAAACTGTTCACTTTTATTTACCAAAAATATAACCGGGCATATTTTTGGTGATGTGGGATATATCTCATTCACCATCTACAAGGAATTCCAACAATCCCCCACATGAATGATGATATATCTCTCCCCCACACAAAGTGTAATATCACACAGTTCATATGAAAATAATGCTATATCGAGGATAAGTAGATATTTCACTTTGAACTTTCCCTAGTTAAAACTTATCGGATATACTTGGCTAATCGGTGAATTATTTCATCTTGAACCGTCAGCCGTTATTGTATAACCAGACAATAAGCTTTACAAAGCATTATTTCCCTTCACATCCAATCTCTTGGTTGTGTTCATTTTGGTCCTGAACAATTTTTGGTTCTGCGAGTGTTTTTAGAGAATAAAAGCCTTTTAATATTCTCATAGAGCCAACCCAGCTCACACTTACATAGATGATCGCAACCAATAAGAGTATCCTACATATACCCCACTTGTTATTTCCAAGATATGGTCATCATTAAAAAACATAGTTTTAACCTTTAAATACTTCTGTAGGCATGCATTTATATTGTGTACCATAGGAATGGAGTTGGACTATGTCCACGCAAATGCATTACGTCTTGAGTTATTCAGAACTGGTTTGCCTATTGATCCTAGTCCGTGGGATCTCCAGTCGCTAGGATAGGTTTCCGTATAAGATAACTCTTTTTGGTTTAGGCTTTTAAACCCATTCCCCTCGATGCGCAGTCAATTTTCTCTCTTGATAAACCTTTAGTAAATGGATCCGCTAGGTTATCATTTGTTCTCACATAATCTATGGAAATAGTTCCATTTGAGAGTAACTGCCTAACTGTGTTATGGCGTCGACCAATATGTCGTGACTTTCCATTATACACAAAGTTGTGCGCTCTGCTTAGCGCAGCTTGGTTATCACAGTGTATGCATATGGCCGATACAGGTTTAGGCCAAAATGGAATATCTTCTAAAAAGTGACGAAGCCATTCTGCTTCTTCGCCTGCTTTATCTAAAGCGATGAACTCTGATTCCATAGTGGATCGAGCTATGCATGTTTGTTTAGTAGATTTCCATGACACTGCTGCCCCTGCTAAGGTAAAGACATAACCACTTGTTGATTTTGATTCCTCTGAATCAGCAATCCAATTTGCATCATTATATCCTTCTAAGACGGCAGGATATTTTCCATAATGTAAGGAATAATTTGTGGTATTTTTTTAAATATCCAAGCACTCTCATTAGTGCTTTCCAGTGTTCCTTTCCTGGATTGCTTGTATACCTGCTCAGTCGACTTACTACATAAGCTATATCTGGTCTTGTGCAATTCATGAGATACATGAGACATCCTATTACACGAGAGTATTCCAGTTGCATTACACTCTCATTAGTGTTTTTATGCAGTACTTCTGATGGATTAAAAGGTGTTCTCACTCCTTTAATTCCATAGTCTTGGAATTTTTCAATCACTTTGTCTACATAGTGTGACTGAGACAATTCAATTCCATTAGGAGTTCTTGTTATTTTGATTCCCAAAATAACGTCTACAACTCCTAAATCTTTCATATCGAAATTGCTAGTTAACATCTTCTTTATGGTCTCTATTACCTGAGTATTTGGACCACATATTAACATATCGTCTACATATAAACAAATCATCACATATGATTGTCCAATTTGTTTATAATAAACACACTTATCGCATTCATTTATACGAAAACCATTTCTCATCATGACACTATCAAATTTTGCGTGCCATTGTTTTGGAGCTTTTTTAGTCCGTATAATGATTTTACTAATCTACAGACTTTATTTTCATTTCCTTTGGAAATAAAACCTTCAGGTTGCTCCATGTAGATCTCCTCATCGAGATCTCCATTTAAGAATGTTGTCTTTACATCCATTTGATGAACCATAAATTGATGCAATTGCTATTAGCATTCTTATAGAGGTTATTCGTGTTACTGGCGAATATGTATCAAAGAATTCTACTGCTTCTTTTTGACGATATCCTTTGGCTACTAATTTGGCTTTATACTTGTCGATAGAGCCATCTGCTTTCATTTTCTTCTTGAAAATCCATTTGCAGCAAATAGGTTTTATTCCAGGTGGAATATCAATAATTTCCCAAGTTTTATTACTTAGAATTGAATCAATCTCACTTTGGATTGCTTCTTTCCAACATGAAGATTCAGAAGATGACATTGCTTCCTTGTACGTTTGAGGTTCATGTTCTAACACATATGTGAAAAAATCCGAACCAAATGTCTTGGAAGTCCTAGCCCTTACGCTTCTTCTTGGTTCAACTTCCTCAATCTCATGATGAGTTTCATCTTCATGTGAATTGCTTGATTCTTCTTTTGTCCTTTTAGGGACATTATTCCATTCATTGCTTTTGTGCGGAAACACGTCTTCAAAGAATGAGGCATCTCTAGATTCCATGATTGTATTTACATGAATATCAGCTATATCAGACTTGAATACCAAAAATCTATAGGCACTACTATTTTGGGCTGGCCCTAAATAGTAACAATCTACTGTTTTTGGTCCAAGTTTGACTTTCTTGGGAGGCGGAACTGGAACTTTTGCCAAGCACCTCCACACTTTGAGGTATTTAAAACTTGGTTTGTGTCCTTTCCATATCTCATATGGAATTGTTTCTGTTTTATTATGAGGGACTTTGTTTAATATGTGATTAGACATATTTAAGGCTTCCCCCCACAAGTTCGTCGGTAGACCAGAGGTTAAAAGCATGGCGGTAATCATGTCTTTTAACGTTCTGTTCTTCCTCTCGGCTACACCATTTTGTTGTGGTGAATATGGAGCTGTTGTTTGATGAATTATACCATTTTCGGCACAGAACTGTTCAAATGGTGATTCATATTCTCCACCTCGATCAGATCTCAATATCTTGATCTTTTTATTTAACTGATTTTCTATCTCAGCTTTGTACTTTATAAATGATGTAATTGCTTCATCTTTACTATTCAAAAGATATACATAGCAATATCGCGTATAATCATCAATAAACGTGATAAAGTACTTTTTCCCACCTCTTGTAGGTAATGATTTAAAATCACATAAATCTCTGTTTTAGTGAAAACAGTAAAATTCTTAAGATGTTATATGTCTAGTATACCAAAACAGAGAATAATCAAATATAAACTCGTCGCACAAGTTTATAACTCAGATTTCCACTACACTGGAATTCTGTATTAATTATAATAACAATATGAACGTTGTAAATAAATTACAACAACAGCGTTATACTATTTTGAATAAATAGTATAACAAAATTAAAGGGTAGAATGTAGAATAAAAGTTCTAACCCGATTTTGTCCGAGGCTCATCGTAACGATTTCCTTAAGAATTTTATTTCAAAATTCTCCCAAGATACAACAGACGTAATCTGCACGAGATTGTGATGTGTATGATCTTCTATGTGATAGGACTGAATATGATTTAAGAGATGAAGAGATAGAAGAGATAATTTGGTTTGAAAAATAAGTGAGGAAAGTGATAAGGTTTCCTCCTTATTTATAGCCGAATTCCCAACGGCTGCATCCGTTGAGAAAAGTCGCACCTCTTCGTCAAAAAAGCGTTATTGTTCGCAACAGTCACTTCCTTTCATTTGCAACGCTCCAGAACTGTTGCTGTTTGCAACAGTCGCGTCCGTTCAGTTGCAACGCTCCAGAACTGTTGCTGTTTGCAACAGTCGCGTCCGTTCAGTTGCAACACTCCAGAACCGTTTCTGTTTGTAACAGTCGCGTCCGTTCAGTTGCAACGCTCCAGAACCGTTGCTGTTTAAAACGTCGCGTCTCTTCATCGCATCTATTCATATTCAAACAGTAAAACTGTTCACTTTTATTTACCAAAAATATAACCGGGCATATTTTTGGTGATGTGGGATATATCTCATTCACCATCTAAAAGGAATTCCAACATATACAAGTAATAATAAGTTGTGGATCAGTTAAACTGAATTCTTAAAATTCTATATATTGCTCCTCATTTTATCATCTTTTGCTTTGTGTTTCTAGTAATTAATTTCAATTTCCTTATAGAGTCATATGTATACCATGATGCGGACTGAATTGAATGCATTTCTATGTAATTGTTGATACAACTTATGGTTGCTGATGGTTCTGAATATGATTTATCTTTTGTCTTATGAATGGGTTGATCTAATTGATAATTTTTACCCTTTCAATTTTTAGGATTTCACGTATGGCGTAAATTCGTCTCTGTGTTTCATTCGAAGTCTCTATAATAATTTAGATCTAAATATATCTTTTAGGTATAGAGATAAATAAATCGTTAACTCATTTTTTGTTTATTCTATCGTAGTGAAGAAAATCCGTTTTAGTAAAAAAGTTGAATCATTTTGTAATCAAGTTTATCACCTATTTAAATCCTATACAGACTTATTTTATCTGATATTTAGAAATATAATTATAATGTTATCAAACGTGCCTAAGGTTAACCTGCTGCATTTGGTTTGGAAAATGGAATTCTAGTTTAGCAAGCTTTGGATGTTCCTGCACTAATTTTGGGTTGCCAAAGTAAAAGGTACCACTTTGAATAAGTTGCTAGTAAATTTTTAGTGGTAAAAGAAACTGTAATTTTTGAAAATAAATATTACTTGAAAGACTAATGGAAGACTATTTTATTCAAAATCCCATTTGCATTGATGGTGATTTTAGAAGAAGATTTCAAATGCGCTGATCTTTATTCCTTAGGATACCGCAATCCATTAAACAACATGATAAATACTTTATCTTCTAACCCAATTCATCTCATACTCATGATTTGACTGGTCATCAAAAAATGACCGCTGCATTGAGAATACATGCGTATGCTGGACCAACAGACTCTCTTAATGATAATTTACACCTAGAGGAATGCATGGTACTTAAAGTTTTGGACCATTTCTTCCAAGCTATCATCGATATATACGACGACCAATACTTACAAACTCTAAATGATGTAGACATGGTAAGATTGGATATGCATGGCAGTAGAAGATAGCCAGGAATATTGGGTAGTATAGATTGTATGCATTAGGAGAGGAAGAACTGTCCAAAGGCGTACATTGGAGCTTATCAAGGTAAGTCCCGTAGGTCGATAATTATGCTTGAAGCGGTAGCTTCATATGACTTATGGATCTAGCATGCTTTTTGGAATGCCAGGTTCTAATAATAACATTAATGTAGTAGAACGATCTACTTTATTTAATGATTTAGCGAATGGTAGATTAACTCAGTGTTCCTTCACTTTAAGAGAAAACATGTATGATCATGGATATTATCTTGACGATGGTATATACCCTAAATTAAGTGACATTATTAAGGCAATTCCTAACCCATTAAATAATAAACAAGTTAAGTTTTTGGCAATGTAAGAAGGACATGGGAAGGATGTTAAAAGCATTTGGTGTTCTTCAATCAAGATTTTCCATAGTTAGCAATCCATGTAAACTATGGTTACCCAATAAAATGGATAAAATAATGTATACTTACACAATATGATTATTAAAGACAAGAGAGACATGGAAGATGATTTGACTATGAGGATGTTGATGCAACACCAAATATATGCGTACTGATATCATTAAAAGCGCTTTGGAACTCGAGTTTCATGTTATAAGCCAAATGTCATTTCATAGTGTTCGACTCCACTATAGATTGCAAAATGATATAGTAAATCATACTTGGAACTTTTGTGACAATCAGTAGAAGATTGTTGTTGTTATTATTGCTGTTGTAGATCTGGCTGTTGTTGTTATAACTGTGGTAGAAGATCATTTTTTTGTGGTAGGAGATTATTGTTGTTGTTCTGATTATTGTAATCTATTTCAATTAAACTTCATACCATTAATGTGTCACGATATCATTTAGTACTCTTAAAAAGTGAAACATACTTGATAAGTTTAAATTCTTCTGAATGTATGAACATACTTGATTAAGTTCAAATCATTACATCACCAAATGAAGATAAAATGATATAATAGTTCTAAAAATACAAATACAACTACGACCTCTCTTCATGCTTATGTCTGATGATTTCTCTTCTCTTATAGTTTATATGCTCTCGGTGTTCTTTAGAAATATTCAATGTAAACATAAACATTACTATGTATTATTCTCTCCATTTGTTTCTAGCAAGAATCGTTCCAATTTCAACATTTTTTCTTGGTGTTGAGCAGCTCAAACTCCATCGCATGATTATACATGTTTGTTGATTCCAGTTAAAAATTAATATTTTGCCTTGATTCGCACTAGCAGTATATTTCTTTTTAGCCGCATTGGATGCTTGAGGCCTAACAAAATCATCTTAACTAGGAGTTAGATGCACTTCCAACTCCATACTCTGGCTTCCTTGTGATTCCCCAAGACTGGAGCTTTCTCCAACTCTCGGCGCTTTACTTCGAGATCGGTTTGATTGGTCTTCTTGAACAGTTTTATAAAGAGAAGATTTCCATTTTACATGCTCAGCTAGCAAATCATAAACATGCACGAACTGAATAAAATTAGGTGTTTATTTATTCTCTGATCTGTTGACTATTTAAACGATTTATTTGCGTTCACACTCTACAAAATAATAAAATATTTAGAGAATGGTAAAAAAAATTGTAAATGTATGAAAATTAGTTAATCTTACCAAATGCAGTTCATGTCCAAAGCCATTTGAGTTCGTCTGCTTTAACCTAAACATTTCAGAATCAAATGTTTGATAGTTAATTTTTCCATAATGACTTTTGATCAAAGAAGGTAACCTTTTGCGGTCAGTGTTCTTTTGGTTATAACAATTTGTAATTTTCCCCCAAAAAATATCACCACTTTAGTCGACAGCTCGGATCAGATTGGTTGAGAGTGCACACCAAATGTAACATAAATCATAGTCTTCCGCCGAAGTCCAACTAGCAGTAGTGAATGCTCCTCCCATTGGAACTGTATTGTTTTCATAATTGAATCCCTCAAAACAGCATTTCACAGCATTGGCATCAAAATCACAAAACATTAAAACATTTTTGTTGAAGAGAAGTGAGAGTAGAATGATTTTTGATGTAGTAGATTGTTGTTGTAAGAAGAGAAGGGAATGTGATGTATGGTATTTGCAGAGTAGAGAAAAGAGAGAGCCATCTAAATAGCCATTTAAAATAGCCATTATTTGGGCACTTATTCAACAAGCGCCCAATTTTCAGGCGTCTGGTGAACAAGCGTTCAAAATAGGGCTTGTTCAATAGGCACATGAAAGTTGGGCGCTTGTTGGATAAACGCCCAAACAAATTATAGATATTTGACCTTTTGCCTAAATTTACAATCAATTACAAAATGTGCACTCCGTTACAGCGTGATTTAGGATTACATATTACATTTTTTAATTTGTAACCACCTGTTGGAGATGCTCGAAGTATCTTTAAATAATATAGTTGAATGAATTTATATTATTTGTAAATCATGGAATGCTAAAAATGGGTAATAAAAAGACAACTTTTATTTGTACTAGTACTTCAAAATACGAATAAAAATACACTAGTACTATATGTTATTCTCAAAATTCCCAACTAGATAAATCAAAAGCCACCTAAGCACCTTAGGCTTGTTCAACAGTACATGAACAGCTTAGTAGTCAAACTCACAAGCCGACATAATGTACGTGACTTCCCATTCTTCAAATGGGCCATCCCGTTGCTACATAGCCATACACCTAGCAATCGTGTATGTCATCTCCACCTCATGTGAAGAACATAACTCAACTAGTGTCTTCGATGAGCGAAAGTAGTAGCAGAGCAATGCAAATGTGAAGAAGTCTGGGGTTGTGAAGAATTCTGGGAGGGGGAGAAGTGCGAAACTTAATATCATCGCCTAAAAGAAAGTCGGGATCCATCTGTGCGTTAAAGTAGATAGTCGCAGGTGGAGTCGCCCACACTAAGTACTTGCAGGAGGGAGTTACAATACGGCCTTCAAATATCTTGTTCAACTCCTTAAATTTTGATGACGAGCAAACGTTGAATTTCTTGTAATGCCTGCCTACCATATCGTAACAACCCGCATCTTAATGTGCCCGATTTTTGACTAAATCATAAATTGAAGTCCATTAGGATATAATTTGTTGGTGCTGATAACCTGTAATAAACAAAAGCATATCATAGAGCAATCTATACGAACTCATAGCAGAATAGTAAAATATAATAAAACATATATCGACTAAGGCTACTACCTTAGATGTCTAGTCGCATTATCAGTGCGAGCATGAATGAAAAGACCTATTTACCAACTGTTTCCTCCTTGCATCAGTATCATGTTCCTCTAAGCCTATCCTGTGGGTTGTAACGAGGAAGGGATCAGAACAATATTCTGGTGATTAGTAAATTGCATACGTTATTCATATCACTAGCTTATGCCAATTGATCTCCATTACGTGTTATGTCCATTAGTTAGATTAGCCATTTGATTCCGTATGTGCAAATGATATATCCAACCTACTGCGAGTTATAAATATAAGTATATATACGCAAATACATATAACGTCACTATACTTGATAGACAAGGGTGTACATCAATGTCGAGGCCCAATTTCCCAGGTACATCGAGTGATTCCTCACTAGTGTCCCTGACCATGCACCGTGTTGGGTATCCACAAACAGTGTCTAGGCTGACTTGCCTGCTTACATCTAGTGCCGTAATAATTTACCGCACCGGGTATCCACAAATAGTGTCTAGACTGAATTGTCCGTATATATCGAGGAACCTCCCATTGGTGTCCAATAACGACATTGTATTTTAATCAGCTGTATTACTAATTCATTCCAAAGATTTATCTAAGGGTTAACTAGCCCACCTCCTATCTAACAAACAAGCAACCAAAGTTTAAGGTAGCATATCCCCATGGAGCCTACACCAGCAGGAAGTATGGTCTGTTTAGGCGTAACCCAAGTCTTTGCTAACAACCGCACAGGACCGATGGTGCTCTTGACCTATGTGTCCAGCCCTACTCCTCAAATATTATTACCAACAATGTTGATATAGGGCCGAGCCTCCAATCACCATCCCATTAAGATTTTCCTAATGCAAACCAAGGAAAAGCCACTTGGTTACTTAGAACTCTGGCTTGGAATCAAAGCATGTCCAATTTTCCACTAGATACTTCAAATCTGAGACGAACCCCCTTTAGTATATTCCCCAAACCTAGACACAAACATATATTTCCATGGGTCCTACAGTTGGAGATGACCTACATCAGTAGGACGTATACACAACTGCTGGTAGCCCCTTACGGAGGGCTGACTTCTATTGTGTAATACTACTGACCTCGCATCCCAACTTATACTAAACCAAATCATTTATAGTAAAGCCGAATATTGGGTTAGACCTACTAATTCACACCCATTGCAAATGAATGTATTAATGAGTCCATATAATTTAACAATAGAAATTATTATGCTTCCAAAGTTCATATATTAGTATGAATCTATTTACCTTATGAACTTCTCTTTTATTTCATTAGTGCTAATATGTATCATTTACTACTTCCATTAATGCTCTTCATAAATAATTTTTTATATTCAAATTGGATAATTGTTAATGACATTTATTTGTACATTTCAAATTCAACTTATTATGCCTATTTAACTCCCATCCTTATGTCATATTTAATTTTTTAATTAAATCCATTAAACGAATTTATATTCATACTTGATTATTATAACTCCCAATTAACTCCTTTATTTATTATGTTATTCATATTTAACATTTTATTGGTCATAAATACAAATAACGTACAATTAATTTCATGTTACCATACATATTTATTTATGTTGCAATTAATGTTCATCTAATATTTTTTAGATTTACACTTCACTTATACGTATATGTATATATTAATTTGGGCAATGGGATTATATTTATTTCTACATTTTTAATATATTGGAAATGTATTATTTTCGAGAAGGAAACATTGCCGTTTACCAAAAAATGGAATATTCTGTGTTTGCAATTTCAAGGAATTATCTTTTTTTTCATATTGAAATATACAGTAAACCTATGAAAGATATCCCTACTTTGCACATATCTTTCCCTTGACATATTACTTGTTATTTTAAACAACGTACTTTTCATATGAAACAGTGGCATTGATCAGTCTATGGAAATTAACAAGGCAATCAATACAACTAAATTGTACATTCTACAAATCCAATACATTAAAAATACAGAAAACCTACATGTTACACCCATATTTCCAAACACTTGTAAAGGAGAATTAAAGCAAGCACATGACCCAAAATAATTGTTCCCACAAAAGAGAAGTAAGAGGATAGTCCATATACTAATGCACCAAAGTCATAAGACAATGGTAAAACATGAGGATTGTGCCTTTCCATTGAGCATAACTTCGGCACTATGATACTCCGTTGGTAACCTTAGATAGACATAAAGTATAAGGACCGATCTGCAATCACAACACTTACTTCAATGGGTAGAACTGTGGTACAACCTTTAACTACCAAATATGAAGGTTGTGATGTGGTTCCAAAAGTAAGCTTTAATAAGCGACATAATTTTTAAGTAACAACAAGATGTAGAGATTGTGCTGCGGCCCCAAGAGCAATGTTAATTATATAGAACTATGGCATAATCCTTAAAGTAATTATATGCAATAGGGGTTGTGTTATACCACCTTTTTACCTGGCAGTATATCATAAAAGTTAGCTAAATGGCTTCTGTGATCATCAAGGCAGGAAGCCCGAAGAGACGGTTATCAGGCCGCAATCGATGATATTTGGAACTATGGACAATAGTTGGGCGGATTTGGACCGGGTCCAATCAAGCTGCAATCAATATGAAGTGACAAGGAAGGCCTTGTGAGCCTATATTTCAAATTCAAAGTCAATTGGAGTTTGAATGCTCAAGTTACGAGCAAAACAAGGATTCGTATGCCTCAATCGGGAACGATCCATAAAATGACGCAAATCAACAATGATCGATTGATATCTCAAAATCCACAAAGCCAATTCACTTGAAACTTTCAGAGCATCAATATATTGAAGAGTGGAGCCGTTAGTAACGATCGCAAGTCAAAACTCTCAAGTTCATGAAATCACCGATCGTTCATAACGATCGGTGTATCTCAGCAAGCAATCCAAATTCAATAGAAATCGATGAATATCTCACAAACTACAACTAAGAATGACACTATATTTTAGGAGCAAGGTCTAGAGGTATATGGAACCTTCCACAAACAATCGTACATCAATTAGAGGCCAAAAATAACGATGGGTATAGCCATTACCGATCGTTCCAAAATGATGAGTTATGACTACCGATCATTATGGTGAGACCTATGGACCTGAAGAGCCCCCTGCCAAAATCTTAGCAAAATATCTCCTCATCTCACCCTATAAATACAAACCTATTGGTTCATTTTGAAGATCATTTTACGCTGCTTATTACCCTAGACTCCATTGTAATCAAGTGCTAGTACTATTCTACTATTGTAATTCGATTTACAAGAGAGTAATAAAGAATAATCTTCAAAGTGGACATAGGCATACAACGCTGAACCACTATAAACCTCTATATTTTTTATTACCGCTTATTGGTTGTTGCTTACTTATTCATTTACTTCTCTACAAAAACTATTCTTTGGTGTCTGTGACCATTTTTGATAAAGATTTTGGTGCTTTCATTGAGAGTACTAGACCCTGCAGATTTGGAGTTCAGATTTGGAATCAACTAGAGAACTTGGAATTAGAGCAATGGTGAAACAATCAACAAGGAGATAGATAGCGGATATGAGCCATCATGAAGGGAGTCAGGAGGCTTCCTCAGGAGCTAATCAAAGCTCAGTCTACATCACCAAAGACGAGATGGAAACGATGATGGATGCTATATAGGAAAAGATGCTAAACAGATAAGAGGAGATGATCCAGAATCTCCTCGGGTAGAGGGGACAAGCTGGAGCACAAAACCGAGGAAATGGAGTAGCAGGAAACGCCGGAAATATGGATCATGGAGTTGGAGTAGCCGGAGCTGAGGAAAACTAGAATCAGGACCAAGAAAACAGAGCTAACTGGCAGCAAGATGGAGTGGAGCAGCCAGGGGCAGGCCCTGGCCAATACACAATAATCGGTATTGAGTGTCCTGTAACGATCGGCACCGATCGATCTAGACTCGGGGGCATGCCCCTTGGTCATGCTGGATCGATCCCAAGTGGGGTATGGACAATGTTGAGCAGTATGTTGTCGATAGGAATGCGGAGGTACATTCAGAGGAGCAGGTTCTAGGTTTCCTTCGTGGACTCAGGGGGCAGCTTGGAAATAATGATCGAAGGTTTGCAGAGATGATAGGATGGGCTATGAGAGGGGGATTGGTGAACAGAGATCTGGAATATGTAAATAGATGTCACTTTGCTCCTAATATTAGGAATGCTAGGAATCCACCAGGATTTAAACTACCAACACTAGAAGTTTATGATGGAAAGTTGCATCCAACTATGTATATGATGAGGACTATACAACACATGGAAGTATTGGGGGCATCAAAGGAAGTCATGGCATAGTGCTTCCCCCTGTATTTAATGGATATAGCTACACTGTGATTCAGGCAGTTGGAAAGCAGTTCTATTGGCACATGGACGGAATTGGTCGAAAGGTTTATGAGGCAGTTTACGGTTCACATCTTGAGACCCAAAAATATTATGAGTTTGACAGCACTGAAACAGAGGACCGGAGAGTCCCTAGGGAGTTTTCTAACATGGTTTAATGCCACGGCGGCATCAGTGGATTGTCCAGATTCATCTATGGTTTTGATGGCAGCTGTATTTGGAATTGCTAATTGCACTGGATCAAGGCATCATCGTCAACTTGTCATCAATTGATTAGGATGGCATTGAATAACTAATAAACTCTGTAGTAGTATGGCTAAGTCACTTACACATGTACGGGATCGACGACGGTCCCTAGACATGCTCTGAGATGATAATGAATCGTAGTGCTTGGGTTTATGAAGTTTTGGTTTTTCTTGTTTACTTCGAACTCTGGTTTTTCTGATATTTTGGTTTATTAGTTTTTTGGTTGTATGGACTCATATTTTATATATTGGCAAATGGACTTTGAAATGATTAAATCTGGATTAATCTAATAAATGACATAGGTCGCGGTTGTAGCCCCGACCGGAGAGACGAGGCAATAACCGCAAGGCGTGAGTCCCTTCGCCGGAGAGCGATAGGGTGGATTCGTACATAGGTTAAGTCCTTGATTGGGGATTGAGGCCGGAAAAGGATACCCTATGGATTAAGTCCTTGATTGGGGATCGAGGCCGAAGAAGGATACCCCATGGATTAAGTCCTCAACTGGGGATGGAGGCCGGAGTAAGATACCACACTACAACAAATTGGACTTTTGATAGCATCAATCTATAGCATTTCCGCATATCACCTTTGGTACGCTATGCAAACTAGGGTCTCCAACGCTATTTGCCTTTGGAAATTCAGTACAATGCTATTCAATTAAATGGTAGGCGGGAAATAGAATTTGTGTGCGAATTAAAAGAGCGTGTCTTGCTTTGTCACTTCCTCTCCTCCAGCAAATATTCTTCCTTTCACTTTATCACCTCCAAAAAACATTAATCGCCATCATCATAACCTCCAGAAATCCCAATCGCGTAACCTAACAGTCGATCGATGTCATAACATCTCTCTACACAACCGATTCAAATCCCTAAAAGTGTCTTCGATATATTCTATGCGAACATGATTGATATGTTGTGTGAACATGCTGTGTGAACAAGCGTCTCCAGAAATCCCAAACGAACTTCGGTGGGAGTTATTACTATTCTTCATTTTGTTTGTGTGTGATTTATTGAATTTGGTACATGTGTATCAAAAATTAATACTAGTACATTATTCTTCATTATGTTTTACTTCGAATATTATCAGTCCTTGATGCTAGTTACATCACTGAACCCTGTAATTGCTTGTTTACATCATTACTTGAAGATTTTGTTAGACTATATTTGCTCTTTAGCTAATCCATAGTAAATTTCAATGTTGTACTTATATTGTTCATGTGGTTGTGGAAAATTAGTTATGATAGGGCTGTAGAAATTGCTAAGAGAGTTCCTAAGTAAGGAACAACTTTGAGGTAAAGATGCAAACTTCCAAGATTCAAGAAAATATTTAGCATATCATATTTTATACTCTCATATAGTTACATCTGCTGTCTACAAGGTAGATAGCTAAAATTGCATTTCGTGAATAAAATGGTTTGATGTTTGTGAGAAGCAAGTAACTCTAGGGTTTGCTCAATCAGAATTAATTAGCCTACACTTACATGTTATAGTTATGTTACATAATCTTGAGAATGATCAGTAGCATTTCTTGAATTGATGAGGGTACATCTAAATCAATAAATGGAATTAACTACATGTAATGCACTAGGAAACCCTTTGATATTATGTTAGTAAATCAGGTTTTGACGTGATCATAACTTATTGATTTTGATGGGTATACGGAGTTTACTGTTGAGTTTAGGTGGAGACGTGTGCTCCTTTAGCTGCATGAGTGTAAGTATATTGTGTGTGTATTACCAGAGCTGTTGTGCCTTGTTTTACCCTGCGTGTCAGGTGTTTGAAAGTATATGTGTCTGTGATATTGTGTGTGTACTTGGTCAGCTGCAGTCGAGATGAATGTGTGTAGTGCACGCGTATATGTGAGTGTTTGGTGTTTGTGAACGTGGGTTATAGCAGGGAATAAGAATGACAGTGTGTGTGTATGTGTTATATAAGTATTCTTTTGTTACAGCTGCAATTAATATGAAATACATTCAATCAACCTATAATGGTTACCTCATTCCTCTGACTTTCAGTTTCCTATCCGTTCTTGTATTCGTCGCCATCTCCATAGTTGTAGTCGGCAAGTGATGAGTTTTAGAAGGAGCAGCAGCTGCTGCTGCTGCCGCCCTAGTCATATAACTATGATTATTTGATTTGGATAAAGAAAATAGTCGACAAACAGTCTTTAAAAAAATTAATATATTTTAATAATTATGATTCAAAATAGATACTTGAGAAAAGGAAAATTGATGTGGCTAGCCCTAGTCATATAAAAAAAGGCAAGGCTGGTGATTATGATGATGACATACGACTGATTGCTTAGGTCCGTCAAGAGGTTTAGTTTGTAACGGCATGATCTATGTTATTTTGTGTTACCTATTAAACTAGTACAAATAAGTTCTTATTTGATTTATTTTCGACTTCTTAGATGTACACACCGTAAAATATATGAATAAATTATTTTCAGTATGTCTCGGAAATGAAACTTGGATAATATCCTAAAATCCCGAGAAATACTACAGATCAATCCTAATTGGTGAATACAAAAAATACTTGTTATATTATGATCTATCAGTGTAGTATAAACATCCAATTCTTGCAAACCATCATATATTTATGTTCCAAACTTATAATATTTCAGTGGCATTTAAATCATGAAATGTTTTTCAATGATTTTACAGCAACAATAATAAAATGCCAAGTGATTATATCAAAATCAATTAGCCAAAAAATAAGATAATCACTTGCATCAACAAAATTGAGTAAGTAAATCATAGATATCAAGTTGGCCAGTGCTTTATTTGTCAAGCTTACTTCAGTTTCGCAGACCTAAAGCACACTACTGCATATATTTTAACAATCTTACAAACAAAGATCTTGAAATCACTTTTACTAATTTTTAGATTTGGATTGTAATATACTTTTTTGGTTAATTTAGAGAACAACAAATAGTTGTCCTTCACTCTATGGGCATATTTTTGAAAATATTGCTTAGATTTGGACTTTCCAGTCATCGTTTTGAAAGGGGGAAAAACTGAGTTGCAAAAGGGCTCCTACTGCTTATGCTTTACTGCATCATTGAATTCATATGATTTTAGACTGAAAATTTTACATAATGCATATTTACATCTATTGAATATTGCAAATACATACTTATAGTCGAAGAGATACATTCCCAGGTTCATAGCTTTCAACAGACATTGCATTCGCCTTTTGTCCTACCTCGACTTCCCCTAAAATTGGAGAACCCTAGTAGTAATATTTTATCTGCCGTCGGTTAGGGTGTGGAATCAAGAGATTTAATCAATAGATATAATCCAAATCAAATAATCATAGTTATATAACTATGACTAGGGCTGGCCCCATCAATATGACTGGGGCTGGCCATTGTTCCACTATTTGCTTTATCCAAATCAGTCTGATTCTTCTGCCCCAGCAGCTCTTTAACAAAACAAATACAATAAAATTCAGTTTATTATTCAAAGAGGAAAGAAAAATTAACTGACATAAATCATTGTTTTTGCTTAACTATATATGATTGTATAGGGATATAGGCAGTTTCAACTTGTTTTCTTTCTTTAAAATCTGGAACAAAGATCTCAAGTCACATGAAAATGCTATGAAATTATAGTTTCTCGATATCAAAATCTTGTGAATACTGGTAGTTACATTTGTAATTCCTTTATAACACTCCTTGGCTCTTTATAGAATTGAAAGCAAGTTTTCAATTTTATAGGCAGGCTTCATGCCTCCAATAACTCTTCTAGGGAATTTGTACATATCCAATAGGACATAGGTGTAACTCTTATATGTTTATTATCTTCAATTGCAACGAATCTCTACCTTATGTATCCATTATTAGATATATGTATGATATTATTAACAAGTAATTAGAAGGTGGAATGAACGCTCTTGAAAAAACAGGCTACATACCAAAATTAGTATAAGACCATATAACAACCTACAATGTATTCAAGTTGCTTTTTAGTATAAATTGTTAAAAGAAGGATGCTTTATAAACCATGCCAATCATATAGTATGCTTATTTTCTTTTTCAGTAAAGAATCATTAACCATTATACAATGTCGTGCATCTAACATCTCCTTGTATAATTGCTCTCAGGGTCCTTATCAATTACTAGCTCCAATACTGCTAAATCTTTCTCAGCATTATCCAGGTAGGCATTATTTCTAGCTCTTGATTTATTCCATGGTTTTAGTTCATGCTTGCATGTTTGTAATTTGTATTGAAATTGGTAACAAGGACAAACCCAAGTACTACTACTTAAACCTATTGATATGCATGCTTGATATCCTTCTTTTAAATACCAGTCATTGATGTATCTAAATGGAAACCTTTTTTCCTTGTGCACTTGAATTGCTGCACTATTATTTTGTCGGTGATCACTAGTGGGAACTCTGCTGAAAATTGCTTCATTTTAATTTCCTTAATTTTTAAGACCTTGAGCCTTACACAAGATTTGATAATGGTTTCTTGGACCATTTGTTCTTTCCGGCCGAAACCTAATTTAATTTTCTAGCTAAAAGTGAATGCAATGATGATTCGGAACCACTATAGATTTGTTGTTCTTTATGCTTTCCTTCTTTTTTTATTTCCAATCTTTGCTGACCTTCAGTTTATTGCCTTAGGATTTTCTCTGTACTTTAATACTTGACTTCTAGCCACAAAACCAACTTCTGAGCGACAATGTGTTGTTGGAGCGAAAACTACATTAATTAGATATTTTAGTTACAATTTATTTTAAGAATTATTGATTTTTCAAATTACTAAAGTAAAAAATGTAGAAAAGAAAACAAATAATAGAATTTTAAATTGATAAATTTTAGATATATATTTAACAAACTATACCTATTAAATTGTCTGTATATATAAAAAAATTGTATAAGTGAAAATACATGCCTTATGAACAAAAGCATTTTTGTGTATCGATTTGTTAGCCTTGACCATTTTTGTCATTGATACTGCGTACTGTTAACTTGTAGAATAATGGGTTTGGAAGTTGATTGCGTTACTACATTGTTAATGAGCCATTAATTATTTTCAGTTATTTCTTATTTTACTGTCACACATTTTTCATGATTTAATTTAGTAAATTTTTTATGTAATATTAATGTAACGACCCAGAATTTTGAACAAATTAAATTTGAAAATATTTAATTAATTTTAAATATTTGAACGATGATTTAATTTGAATCCCCAATATAACTTTGAAATTGGCAATTAAATTATAAAATTTAATCTGTTGAATGTTGAATAAAAATTTAAATCTTCAGTTTAAAGTTGAAGAAAAATATTTCAAAGGCTTGTAAAATTCATATTGATTTTACTGAAGATAATAGAAGCTTCAAAATCGAATTTGAAAATGATTTGTTCAGTTTTGATATTATATCGTTCGAATCGATATTTAAAAATAGCCGTCCGAGGCACAGTCTCGGAATTCGACGAAACCAGTTCCATTAGGTCCGTAATATTGAATTGTTGTCGGATTTCAAATTTCGTATTGATCGGAGCTGTTATGTGAACGTACGACACATAAACGCGTTGGAAATTTTCAAATTGAATTCAATTTAAAATTGGTAATTATATCAGTTAACATCACCACGATCATTTCCTTTGAACACGCCAAGAATCACGCCAGAAATCAAGGAACAAATCGTGCAAAACATTGCTGTACTCGTTTAAAATACTCCTCTCCCTCACTTCGATTCACAGAAGAAAATAAATATAATGGCCGAACCCTTCTCACTTGTTTCCAGTTTAAATCGAGTTCCCCTCTCTCTCTTCAACCTCATTCACGAATTCAAATCCCTTCCCTTTAGTTATTGAAATCGAAGAATAATAAAAAAATCAAATGGTGTCTCAGCGAAAAATTAGGAATCACGGCAGATTCAATTCCGATTCAATCCCTTCGTTCTCAATAATATTTGTCGCTGGCAGAGGTAACGCGTGCTCGCGTACGCGAGTATCTGGAGGGCGACACAGTCAAATCGCGAATGCGAGGAGAAGGGCGGCGGCGCTGGGATCCATGACGACGACTGGAATCGTTTGGGTGTGGATCTTCGCGGCTGTGATTGGGTGATGTCGCGACATCGAGTCAGGGGTACGCGAGGTGATGTGGTCGAAGGCAGTGTACTCGAGCCCGGCATCAAGCAGAGGCGATGGACAGAGCATAGCAGAGGGACTCATCGATTTTTTGTGGGTCAGGCAGCGAGTACGGTGGAGAACTCGAGTCTGGGCCTGGGTTCGAAATGTCATGGGGGGATGCGAGGGATAGTGGAAGGCAATGGCAGGCTCGAGTTCGAGCAAATTGGTGGTGATGCTCACGTTCTAGCGTCGAGGTTGTAGGGAAGTCAACAGTAAGGTATAACTGTTTAAATTAAAGTTTATTAAATGAAATATTAATCTGCAGATTTTAAATGTAAACAGTAAGGTATATTTTAATTTTTTTTTGAAATGTATATATATATAAGAAAAAAATGAATGAATTTATAGTAAGGTGAATTTCTGTTAGTTACAGAAAAGGGAAACAAATATTTTCTTTAAAAAGGAATTTTGTTTAAAATTTAATTCTTGGTTTAAAATAAAATCACGGGTTAATAAAATTTTATTAAATGGAAATGAATTATTCGATCATCTCGAATTTTAATAAACTGTATAAATTGTTTTATACAAGGTCAAGTTTTGGAGAAAACAAACTAGAACAAAAATGGATGGCAAATTAAAAAGCTAAGGTGAGATTTTCTCACTCGAAGGAAAAATTTGGTTTTTACAGTTATTGATGATTTGATTGCTATTTGGATGTGATATTAGATATAGTAGGATATATCTATATATATAGCAA
Source organism: Allium fistulosum (assembly GCA_030737815.1). NCBI lineage: Eukaryota > Viridiplantae > Streptophyta > Magnoliopsida > Asparagales > Amaryllidaceae > Allium > Allium fistulosum. The sequence continues at coordinate 78,852,263 of CM060903.1, forward strand.
TATATACATATTGGCATATGTATATATTGGATTGATTGATTTCCCGCCTCGTATAGCGGATGAGACCCTATTGCGCCGTTAGTAAGCGGATGATTTTTATAAAACCCATATACCGCGATATTCCACCTCGAAGTGGAATTGGTATTGTGCTAACATCTGTGGATGTAGGGAAACAGGTTGGAGGGATCTAACTGGATTCCTCACCAGTATTTATTTATTTACAGATATTGATGAATATTCTGTTATCATATTGATATATGATGGTTGTTGTTGTGATTGACTAGTTGGTGCTGTTGCATCATCGGATTCAGTTTTGACATTTAAAAATAACGACTTTTACTTTAAAAGGATTTTAAAGTGATTTTTGAAAGTAGACGTTTTATTGAATTTTTGAATTGATTTATTCCAAATAACTAAACGTCTAGAATTTTGAAGTTATAAAAATTATGATTTTGGTGAAATATAACCAAAGTGTGATTTTTGAAATAAAAGTTGATTTAATTATAAAATGGTTTAAGTTGGAATTTTTGAATATTGTAAACGGTCTATATAAAAGATTTATAAAATTGATATCTATAAATTTAAAATATTGAAATTATAAAATGAGGTTTTATAAGTGTTAAAAATGAAATAATTATGGGATTCGTAAGTGTATGAAATTTATAGATTTATAAATTGTGAAATTGAAAATGAATGAAATTGTAGAATGAAAGATTTATAAGAAATTAACTTATAAATTTGATTTTTTACCTTTAAATGGATCTTGATTGAATTTGTTAATAAAGGAGATTTATAAATCAAAGTTGTTATGAAATATAAAGGTGAATTTATAAACGTTGTTTTATAAATCCGAAACCAATTGAATTTGGTAATTTAAACGTAGAAGTTATTAAAGGAGATATATTCGTGATTTTGGACAGCGAATTATCCCTTAAGTTAAATGTTGTAAATAATAAGAGTTGGTTGGGAATTTTATCCACGATTTTGGATAGTGGATAATTCTTGAAATAAAATGTGTAGAAATTATTGAAAATTTGGTTAGTGAAGTATATTCACGATTTTGGACAGTGAATATATATTATTAAGTAAAATGAATCTGGTCTTGGGAGAGTGATATTGAAATAGAATGAAAACGATTTAACGATATTTTCAAAAGTGTTTAATATCGAAATCATAGATTTCAACATTCATTGTTGAAATAGACGTTTTCGAGGAAGAAGGAAATGGTGGACTATAACACTGTTGTTATAGTAAATGATTTCCGAAAGGAAATGTTTTTATATAGCATTGGAATTTACATATCTATCTTAATTTCGAATCCCTATACTAGTGATTTTGAGTCGTTGTAACGATGTTTTACGTAACATTCGTTTTGACTCAAATAGATGTTGTTATAGTAAATGATTTCCTTAAAGAATGAAATATATACTTAATTTTGATTTAACTATATTGAATATTTTCAAATGTTGAAAATAAATAGATTTGTGAATTACTTATTTTTAAATAAGTATGGAAATGCTTTTCCAAAATGAAATGAAACGTTTTTGAGAATTTATCTTTGTAAAGATAAATCGAAAGTGAATATTTGAAATCGATTGAAAATCGTATATGAGTAGATATTTGAAAATATAAATTCACTATGGAATTTATAAAGGAAAGGGAAATTGTTTAGAAAAATAAATGTTGATTTATTTTTGAAGTGTGGAAATTTTATATCTAGTAAAGATATTTTGGAAGATAAAATTATTTGGAATCTGATGATGTTGCGCATCTTTATTGATAGTTAAATAACCGACTATCAATAATTACCTTGAATGGGTATTTGTTGTGAATTGGATGAATTTGAATGCCACACTTATTTTTGAATAAGCGCTCACTATTCGGGTTAGCCGGGAAAGGACCATGGGGTCGTATAACCCATTCCGAATATGTGATACGTCGTTATGAATCGCATTTGATGACCGGTGTTGAAGACCGGATATTTTTGAAAACGGAAGGATTACCGTCGAGTTACTCTACATCGGTTGATCTTCGATTTAGAGGTTTTATCACCCTTAGTGATGGGAAGTCTGGACGTGATTGGAAATTATCCGGATTTGCAAGGGCTTCATGAGAAGTGCCTTCGGTCCTGTTCGATCCCGGAACAGACTTGTATGGATTGCATGTCTGACATTACACTTTGAGATATAAAGCTGATTTCTTTCAAATACATATCTGTTGGTGGCGGAGAATTTATTCTCTTAGCTTAACACCCTTCTCTGAGACGTACGAGCTCAGAGGTTATGTAGTTGAAGTTATCAGCGATATATTCCCAATTTGGTAATGTGGCATGCTGAGTGTTGCTGTGTGATGATCAGTGTTTGATCATTTGTGATATGATCATTTGTTTGATCATTTATCTTTGTGATCATAGGTTGATCATCTGTTGACCCAAAGCGTGGCTTTTTGAAAAAGCGTAGCTTTGTGGACGAGACTTCGTCAGAGCCTCAACAACCCGGAAATGGTCGAAACAGGAATGTTACGGCAAGGTTATGAGGGTCGCGCCCTTTAGGGTATGTCATTTCCTTCTGGAAAGGGGTGGTATCATGGTATGGAGCCCAGATACCTACTCATGTGGATACACTTTCTTTATGATGTGTGATGTTGGTTACCGAGCGCTTGGATAAAGGTCCCAAAGGACCCGGTGATGACATATTCGTGAGTTACCTGTTACAGGGGTAACCCGGCCTTGTTTGGCAGAGAGCAGTTTGTCTCTCGGGACGTCCAGCCAGAGGCGATCCTATTCGGCAGGAGGAAAGGAAGTTCCTTAGCCTGACCATTTGTTGGAAATCCATCTTCCAAATACGAACTTTGTACGGTTTTAGTTGTAGAACCTGCCATTTACTTATGGTGGTCACCACTGTTTAGATGGTAGCTATAGTAGGCATAGTTCGGAATGTCTATGCTGGCTAAGATTAATATTATACTTTCGAAATGTTTTCTCCACTAGACATTAATAATAATAATCCAATGATTGGCGTAGTAAGCATCTTTGACTATCATAAGAAGAAATCTCCTCCAATTCTGCGTTTGCATTGTGTGTGTGGTGGGAGGTCTTATGGTAGTTTCATTTTCCAAAAGCATTGCGAATCTGTTTTATTTTATTTGTGAAAATTAACTGTTTTACGATCTCACACCAGTCACCATGACTGACTCGGAGTTTATTGTTCCCTTCTAAACTCTGGGTGCCCACCAATTTCCACACGGGCAGTCTAGAGTTTGGTTATCAGGATATTCTGGATATTCTGGAGCTTTGAAGATAAGCTGGATGACGAGACGTAGTATTTGTATCTGATAGTATTTATTCCGTTGTGTATTCTGTATGAGGACAAGTTCATATAATTGTCCATTGTTGTACTGTATTGTATATTGACTCTGATTGATGTATGTATAAACTGATATAGTTCTTTGTTTTAAAAGACTAGTGATTATCTATTATATATTGTTCCGCTGCGATACGTGAGATTCTGATATTGTTTCTGTTTCTGATGTTGTTCTGTTGTTCTTCTTTTCTTTTTCTTCTACCTCTTCTTTTAAAACCCTAAGAATTCGGTTTTCCGGCATTCATTTGCTCGATAGTTGATACAGTGGACGTATCGATGTCGATTTTCGGAAGTCGAAGACTCGGGTCCTTACAACGTGGTATCAGAGCATATGGTTAAGCGACAACCCTGCTCTGTTGGGTGTTACTCATTAGAGATAGAGTCAGTAGTACTCTAGAATGAGTGTGAGTGTAATAATAGATATGAGAGCGTATTTGTTAGTGAATATGAAATTGTTTTGTATTGTGTTGACTTATCGGTTGATTATTTATGAATTCTGGTCGGTGCAGTCTAGCTAACTATAATCGATAGGGGTTCCTAAATTCTAAACAAGATAAACCAACACAGTATTGATTTTAAAATAGGGTAAATGAAATAATTTTGCCCAAAACTATTTTTGTATAGAAAAGAAATGATTTTCTATGAATTATCATAGTATATGGATGTTTGGTTGTTATAAAATAATAACATTGAATTATTATCATTGTTATATGAAATGGAATGAGAAATTAAAATAATAACCAAAGATTTGGAAATAAATCCATTTAACGAATGAAATTTATAAATGTGAATTGAAAGATAAAGAGATGAATCCACATACAAATGAAATTTAAAGAATGTAAATTATAAATGTGATTTCTAATTTGAAACGGAATTCCAGAGAAGTTTTTGGAAATGTTTTGAAAAGAATTTGAAAATTTTGGAGATAGAAAGTTTAAATCTTTTTGGTTTGAAAATGATTTTCAAAGGATTTTGAAAAGTGTTTTGAAGGAATGAAAAGCTCTAAACTCTTTTCGGTCGCTGGAAAATAACTTCGGTAATGACTGCAGCATCATCGATGTTCATTTTCGGGTTTTCAAAGGAGGAATTGCTGCCAAATTGTTTTAAATGGAAGTGGTTTGAAAAATTTTGGGTTTGGTTTTTGAAATTCAAAAGATGATTTGAATTGTTTTCAAAAATGATTTTTGAAATGTTGGTAAGACTCTGGAATACTATGTGAAAATATTATGAAATATTATTAAGTTGATAACTTATACAAATTGAATTTTGATTGAATAAAATTTAACTTAAAGGATGGAGTTAAATTAAATTTGGTATAAGTGAATCAATTAAATAAAGTGAAATGATTACTTAAAGAAAATTTATTAAGTTGAAAATAAATTTGGAGTAGTAACAAATGAACTGGAATTGAGACTGAATGTTGAAAACAAATTTGAATAAAGTGAACTAGAAATTGTGATGAATTAGTAAATGAAACTAATTTAAAATAGTGCAGTTATGAATGAAAGATAATTGATAAATTCAATATTCAGAAGTTAAATAGAATCCAAATTAAATTGAGATTGTAAATTGAATTCAAATGAAATTTTGAAATGTAAAATTGAATGATAATGGATATGTAACTTCAATAGTAAACTAGAATGTGTAAGAAGTAAGTATCGAAAATTTGTAATAGAATTTGCAAAATGATATTTGAATATTGTAACTAGATATTATGGCTAGTAGGATATACAGGTGTATAAAGGAATTGGAAATTTGATTTCAAAGATAAATTTGAATTGCTCGAAAAGGTAAGTATTTAAATTTCGATATGAGATTTGATGATTTCTTGTCTAGCCGCTTGGCTTTTTCTTTTTCTTTTTTGAAATCTGAGAGTCCATAAGGACGTTTTGTAGTCGTGCCGTGTTAGCCGCGCAAAGGAGTCGCTGGCGAAATTTTTCGAAAATATCGGGTGTTAGAAAAATTTTGAGAAAAATTTGAAAGTTTAAATCTGAATTTGAATTTGAATTTAGAAGTAAAGCAATGTTGTTTTGAAACTTTAATTAAAGTTGGAAATTTAGTTGAAATAATAACGAATCTTTAGTAGAAAGATTTGTTTTGAAAATTGATAAAACTATTTAGATTGTGAAAAATAGTAGACGAGTTAAGGAGCATTTTTCCTAACTTGTAATTTCGGGACGAAATTCTTTTAAGGGGGGAAGTTTGTAACGACCCAGAATTTTGAACAAATTAAATTTGAAACTATTTAATTAATTTTAAATATTTGAACGATGATTTAATTTGAATCCCCAATATAACTTTGAAATTGGCAATTAAATTATAAAATTTAATCTGTTGAATGTTGAATAAAAATTTAAATCTTCAGTTTAAAGTTGAAGAAAAATATTTCAAAGGCTTGTAAAATTCATATTGATTTTACTGAAGATAATAGAAGCTTCAAAATCGAATTTGAAAATGATTTGTTCAGTTTTGAAATTATATCGTTCGAATCGATATTTAAAAATAGCCGTCCGAGGCACAGTCTCGGAATTCGACGAAACCAGTTCCATTGGGTCCGTAATATTGAATTGTTGTTGGATTTCAAATTTCGTATTGATCGGAGCTGTTATGTGAACGTACGACACATAAACGCGTTGGAAATTTTCAAATTGAATTCAATTTAAAATTGGTAATTATATCAGTTAACATCACCACGATCATTTCCTTTGAACATGCCAAGAATCACGCCAGAAATCAAGGAACAAATCGTGCAAAACATGGATGTACTCGTTTAAAATACTCCTCTCCCTCACTTCGATTCACAGAAGAAAATAAATATAATGGCCGAACCCCTCTCACTTGTTTCCAATTTAAATCGAGTTCCCCTCTCTCTCTTCAACCTCATTCACGAATTCAAATCCCTTCCCTTTAGTTATTGAAATCGAAGAATAATAAAAAAATCAAATGGTGTCTCAGCGAAAAATTAGGAATCACGGCAGATTCAATTCCGATTCAATCCCTTCGTTCTCAATAATATTTGTCGCTGGCAGAGGTAACGCGTGCTCGCATACGCGAGTATCTGGAGGGCGACGCAGTCAAATTGCAAACGCGAGGAGAAGGGCGGCGGCACTGGGATCCATGACGACGACTGGAATCGTTTGGGTGTGTATCTTCGCGGCTGTGATTGGGTGATGTCGCGACGTCGAGTCAGGGGTACACGAGGTGATGTGGTCGAAGGCAGTGTACTCAAGCCCGACATCAAGCATAGGCGATGGACAGAGCATAGCAGAGGGACTCATCAATTTTCTGTGGGTCAGGCGGCGAGTACGGTGGAGAACTCGAGTCTGGCCCTGGGTTCGAAATGTCATGGGGGGATGCGAGGGATAGTGGAAGGCAATGGCAGGCTCGAGTTCGAGCAAATTGGTGGTGATGCTCACGTTCTAGCGTCGAGGTTGTGGGGAAGTCAACAGTAAGGTATAACTGTTTAAATTAAAGTTTATTTAAATGAAATATTATTCTGTAGATTTTAAATGTAAACAGTAAGGTATATTTTAATTTTTTTTGAAATGTATATATATATATAAGAAAAAAATGAATGAATTTACATTAAGGTGAATTTCTGTTAGTTACAGAAAAGGGAAACAAATATTTTCTTTAAAAAGGAAATTTGTTTAAAATTTAATTCTTGGTTTAAAATAAAATCACGGGTTAATAAAATTTTATTAAATGGAAATGAATTATTCGATCATCTCGAATTTTAATAAACTGTATAAATTATTTTATACAAGGTCAAGTTTTGGAGAAAACAAACTGGAACAAAAATGGATGGCAAATTAAAAAGCTAAGGTGAGATTTTCTCACTCGAAGGAAAAATTTGGTTTTTACAGTTATTGATGATTTGATTGCTATTTGGATGTGATATTAGATATAGTAGGATATATCTATATATATAGCAATATATACATATTGGCATATGTATATATTGGATTGATTGATTTTCCACCTCGTATAGCGGATGAGACCCTATTGCGCCGTTAGTAAGCAAATGATTTTTATAAAACCCATATACCGCGATATTCCACCTCGAAGTGGAATTGGTATTGTGCTAACATCTGTGGATGCAGGGAAACAGGTTGGAGGGATCCAACTGGATTCCTCACCAGTATTTATTTATTTACAGATATTGATGAATATTCTGTTATCATATTGATATATGATGGTTGTTGTTGTGATTGACTAGTTGGTGCTGTTGCATCATCGGATTCAGTTTTGAAATTTAAAAATAACGACTTTTACTTTAAAAGGATTTTAAAGTGATTTTTGAAAGTAGACGTTTTATTGAATTTTTGAATTGATTTATTCCAAATAACTAAACGTCTAGAATTTTGAAGTTATAAAAATTATGATTTTGGTGAAATATAACCAAAGTGTGATTTTTGAAATAAAAGTTGATTTAATTATAAAATGGTTTAAGTTGGAATTTTTGAATATTGTAAACGGTCTATATAAAAGATTTATAAAATTGATATCTATAAATTTAAAATATTGAAATTATAAAATGAGTTTTTATAAGTGTTAAAAATGAAATAATTATGGGATTCGTAAGTGTATGAAATTTATAGATTTATAAATTGTGAAATTGAAAATGAATGAAATTGTAGAATGAAAGATTTATAAGAAATTAACTTATAAATTTGATTTTTTACCTTTAAATGGATCTTGATTGAATTTGTTAATAAAGGAGATTTATAAATCAAAGTTGTTATGAAATATAAAGGTGAATTTATAAACGTTGTTTTATAAATCCGAAACCAATTGAATTTGGTAATTTAAACGTAGAAGTTATTAAAGGAGATATATTCGTGATTTTGGACAGCGAATTATCCCTTAAGTTAAATGTTGTAAATAATAAGAGTTGGTTGGGAATTTTATCCATGATTTTGGATAGTGGATAATTCTTGAAATAAAATGTGTAGAAAATATTAAAAATTTGGTTAGTGAAGTATATTCATGATTTTGGACAGTGAATATATATTATTAAGTAAAATGAATCTGGTCTTGGGAAAGTGATATTGAAATAGAATGAAAACGATTTAACGATATTTTCAAAAGTGTTTAATATCGAAATCATAGATTTCAATATTCATTGTTGAAATAGACGTTTTCGAGGAAGAAGGAAATGGTGGACTATAACACTGTTGTTATAGTAAATGATTTCCGAAAGGAAATGTTTTTATATAGTATTGGAATTTACATATCTATCTTAATTTCGAATCCCTATACTAGTGATTTTGAGTCGTTGTAACGATGTTTTACGTAACATTCGTTTTGACTCAAATAGATGTTGTTATAGTAAATGATTTCCTTAAAGAATGAAATATATACTTAATTTTGATTTAACTATATTGAATATTTTCAAATGTTGAAAATAAATAGATTTGTGAATTACTTATTTTTAAATAAGTATGGAAATGCTTTTCCAAAATGAAATGAAACGTTTTTGAGAATTTATCTTTGTAAAGATAAATCGAAAGTGAATATTTGAAATCGATTGAAAATCGTATATGAGTAGATATTTGAAAATATAAATTCACTATGGAATTTATAAAGGAAAGGGAAATTGTTTAGAAAAATAAATGTTGATTTATTTTTGAAGTGTGGAAATTTTATATCTAGTAAAGATATTTTGGAAGATGAAATAATTTGGAAAATTATTTGGAATCTGATGATGTTGCGCATCTTTATTTATAGTTAAATAACCGACTATCAATAATTACCTTGAATGGGTATTTGTTGTGAATTGGATGAATTTGAATGCCACACTTATTTTTGAATAAGCGCTCACTATTCGGGTTAGCCGGGAAAGGACCATGGGGTCGTATAACCCATTCCGAATATGTGATACGTCGTTATGAATCGCATTTGATGACCGGTGTTGAAGACCGGATATTTTTGAAAACGGAAGGATTACCGTCGAGTTACTCTACATCGGTTGATCTCCGATTTAGAGGTTTTATCACCCTTAGTGACGGGAAGTCCGGACGTGATTGGAAATTATCCGGATTTGCAAGGGCTTCGTGAGAAGTGCCTTCGGTTCTGTTCGATCCCGGAATAGACTTGTATGGATTGCATGTCTGACATTACACTTTGAGATATAAAGCTGATTTCTTTCAAATACATATCTGTTGGTGGCGGAGAATTTATTCTCTTAGCTTAACACCCTTCTCTGAGACGTACGAGCTCAGAGGTTATGTAGTTGAAGTTATTAGCGATATATTCCCAATTTGGTAATGTGGCATGCTGAGTGTTGCTGTGTGATGATCAGTGTTTGATCATTTGTGATATGATCATTTGTTTGATCATTTATCTTTGTGATCATAGGTTGATCATCTATTGACCCAAAGCGTGGCTTTTTGAAAAAGCGTAGCTTTGTGGACGAGACTTCGTCAGGGCCTCAACAACCCGGAAATGGTCGAAACAGGAATGTTGCGGCAAGGTTATGAGGGTCGCGCCCTTTAGGGTATGTCATTTCCTTCTGGAAAAAGGTGGTATCATGGTATGGAGCCCAGATACTTACTCATGTGGATACACTTTCTTTATGATGTGTGATGTTGGTTACCGAGCGCTCGGATAAAGGTCCCAAAGGACCGGGTGATGACATATTCGTGAGTTACCTGTTACAGGGGTAACCCGACCTTGTTTGGCAGAGAGCAGTTTGTCTCTCGGGACGTCCAGCCAGAGGCGATCCTATTCGGCAGGAGGAAAGGAAGTTCCTTAGCCTGACCATTTGTTGGAAATCCATCTTCCAAATACGAACTTTGTACGGTTTTAGTTGTAGAACCTGCCATTTACTTATGGTGGTCACCACTGTTTAGATGGTAGCTATAGTAGGCATAGTTCGGAATGTCTATGCTGGCTAAGATTAATATTATACTTTCGAAATGTTTTCTCCACTAGACATTAATAATAATAATCCAATGATTGGCGTAGTAAGCATCTTTGACTATCATAAGAAGAAATCTCCTCCAATTCTGCGTTTGCATTGTGTGTGTGGTGGGAGGTCTTATGGTAGTTTCATTTTCCAAAAGCATTGCGAATATGTTTTATTTTCTTTGTGAAAAATAACTGTTTTACGATCTCACACCAGTCACCATGACTGACTCGGAGTTTATTGTTCCCTTCTAAACTCTGGGTGCCCACCAATTTCCACACGGGCAGTCTAGAGTTAGGTTATCAGGATATTCTGGATATTCTGGAGCTTTGAAGATAAGCTGGATGACGAGACGTAGTATTTGTATCTGATAGTATTTATTCCGCTGTGTATTCTGTATGAGGACAAGTTCATATAACAGTCCATTGTTGTACTGTATTGTATATTGACTCTGATTGATGTATGTATAAACTGATATAGTTCTTTGTTTTAAAAGACTAGTGATTATCTATTATATATTGTTCCGCTACGATACGTGAGATTCTGATATTGTTTCTGTTTCTGATGTTGTTCTGTTGTTCTGTTGTTCTTCTTTTCTTTTTCTTCTATCTTTTCTTCTACCTCTTCTTTTAAAACCCTAAGAATTCGGTTTTCCGGCATTCGTTTGCTCGATAGTTGATACAGTGGACGTATCGATGTCGATTTTCGAAAGTCGGAGAATCGGGTCCTTACAATTAAAAAAATGTTGGTGTCATTATTTCTTATCGTTGATTTATTCTGTAAACAAAATTGGACTTTAGAAGATTGAAGTAGACAGAATTTGGTGATTAAAACTTAAATAACTTATACATATGAATTAGCAACAAATATTAATATGAAAATGCGTATTTTTTTATATGAAATACAAATGATGATTAACTATGAAAGTCAACCGAACTTCTATTACAAATTAATATGCTGATAGAAACAAACAACTATTGTCTAAATATGAAAAAATTCTATAAATAAATACAAGTAAGAACTAAAAATATTACGACATAACACAAAAAGATTTTGGTATTAGAAATATGCATAATTTAAATAATGTTGTACTATTGAATGCTTCTGTACAACACATATTCTAGTGGTTTTTTGACCTTAATCTAGAATCAAAATCGATTTACCTATGTGATTCGACTATCAGATCGTTCGCTAGCCATTGTGTTGAAGAATAATAACTCTAATTGCATGGTTGAGCAATGATTTTGTCAAAGTTTATTCAAATTACCGGTATTTTATATATAAGGAGTTTTCGAGAAAATAGGAAAAAATTCATGATGTTTTACTATATTATGGAAGTATGACAATGGTTGATGTTTTCATTATATTTGATTTGGTGACTTGCTTTCATCAAATTTGATTTAGAATCAGTGTCAAGAGTGTTTACTGTTCATAAATCTGATACGTTTTTCCATTTGAAAAGACAAGAAATGATGGATAAAGACTGGGTACATCTAAACAGGTAATTATATGGTACTTAAGTATAATATTGAATTTAAATCATATTTTAATATATAAGGTTATTTTTTATTTTTTATCGTAGAACTACTAAAGAGTACGAGCATGCAGCTTGGAATTTTGTAAACGATACAAAGCTAAAGCTGGAAAATGTGAAAAAAATTTATGCCCTTATTTAGATTGTAGAAATCTTACCCGTCTTCATGGAGAAGTTATTGTCGAGCATTTGATTATAAGAGGAATGGATCCTAAGTACATGGACAGTGAGTGGTACAATCGCGGCGAGCGAATAAATAAAAGCAAGAATACAAATTCGGGCAATGCATATGATTTGCTTAAAGCCATTATCTATGAAGATGAAGATTTTATTAATCATACTTTCTTTGATGATGATAAATGTGAAGATGATGCACAAAGACGAGAGGATGAATTCCGCAAAAATTTGGAAGATGCAGAGGCCCCATTGTATCCTGGTTGCAAGGATCAAACAAAGTTATATGCTATCTTTGCCTTGTATAACCTTAAATGTGAGACTGGATTGTCTGATAATGGTTTCGATAAGCTTCTAAATGTGTATCAATTGTTGTTGCCAAAAAATAACGTATCCCAAGTCGTTATATGAATTAAAGAAATTCCTTAAAATATTTGACATGGGTTACGAGAAGATTCATGCATGTGAAAACGATTGTTGTCTTTTTAGGAATGAATATAAAGATTTGAATGATTGTCCAAAATGTGGATTTTCGAGGTGGAAGGTAAAACAATGGACAAAGGAGATTATGCATGGCATTCCAGTGAAAGTGTTGCGTTATTTTCCAATAATTCCAAGGTTTAAAAGAATGTTTAGATCCAAAAGGATGGTAGAAGATTTACGGTGGCATTTCAATAACAAAAGCACCGATGGAAAAATGCGACATCTAGTAGATTCTATAACATGGAATGTAGTGGATGAGAAATGGAAACCATTTTCACCAGATCCACGCAATCTTAGGCTTGGTCTTGCAACAGATGGTTTCAATCTGTTTTCCATATTAAGTTCCAAATATAGTTGTTGGCCTGTAATGCTCGTGACATATAATCTTTCGCCTATGTTGTGCATGAAGAAAAATAATATTATGTTAACATTGTTGATTCCTGATCCGAAGCAACCAGGAAATGACATTGATGTATATTTAGCGCCATTGGTAGAAGATTTATATCATTTATGGAATACCGGAGTTGAGGTTTATGATGCATATAGTCAATCAATCTTTAATATGAAAGCAATTTTGCTTTGGACAATAAATGACTTTCTGGCATATGGTAGTCTTGTTGGATGTTGTGTAAAAGGTAAAAAAGCTTGTCCATTCTATGGTGTCAACATTCATCATCGATGGCTAAATCACAGTAGAAAGACCGTCTATATGGACCATATAAGATTTCTATCTTCTTCAAACCCTTTGAGAAAACAGAAGTCCTTGTTTGATAACACTGTGGAGGAAGGGTGTAGGCCTAGGATTCTAACTGGAAGAAAAATTTCTATCATTTAAAAAGATTTTCAGAATAATTTTGGAAATGTAAAGAAGAACCAAAAAAAGAATTACAGAAAAGGTAAAAAAAGGAATGAGAAAAATAAAATAGGGAATAAAAGAAGAATCGAGCATAGCAAGAAAAATGAAGATGATGAGGACAAAGAGAATGGAGCTATTAAGGTGGAAAAAAAGTCCATCTTTTTTCAATTGCCATATTGGAAGGTTAGTGCATACATTCTATTTTATTCTATTAGACTAACATTATGGAATTATAAAACTAAAATATTCCATTATTGATTTTTATAGGAATTTCCATTATGTCATAATGTAGATGTAATGCATGTCGAGAAAAATGTTGGTGAAAGTCTACTGGGCATAATGTTGCATGAAAAGAAATCAAAAGATGGAGTTAACTCTAGAAAGGATTTGGAGGATTGGGAAATTCGACATGGTCTTCATACACAACCCCATGGGAACAAGACATATCTTCCGTCGGCTCCATATACATTATCAAAAGGAGAAAAAAAAATATTTTGCAAAAGGTTGTATGATTATAGAGGACCAAATGGTTATTGTTCAAATTTTAAAGGTTGCGTATCATTGAAGGACTCCAAAATTAGTGGTTTGAAGTCTAATGATTAACAAGTTTTAATGCAACAATTATTACCCGTTTTAATAAGAAGATTGCTTCCAAAGAAGCCAAGGAAAACAATAACTCGTTTATGTTCATCCTTTAATAAATTATGTCAGCGTATTATCGATAGAGAGAAACTACATCAACTTGACGACGAGATTATTATAACTTTTTGCGAGCTTGAAAAATACTTTCCACCTTTTTTTATATAATGGTACATTTGACAATTCATCTTGTAAGAGAAGCACAATTGTGTAGGCCAATCCATTTTCGTTGGATGTACCCCTTTGAAAGGTACATGAAGACACTAAAGGATTACGTAAGAAATCATGCTCGTCCTAAGGGGTGTATGGCAGAATCTTATCTTGCAGAAGAATGCATGAGATTCTTTGGTGAATTTTTAACAAAATCACAGGAGAAAGAAGTTAGAAATGAAGATTACCAAAGTAATGTAATACTTGAAGGACATCTAATATCAGCATGTAAGACAATCACATTGTCTTCTAATGAGAAAGAATCTGCTCATTTGGCTGTGCTAATGAATATGACCGTGGTAGAACCATTTTTAGAGTAAGTGCATATTCCCTCATTTTTATTGTTTGATTGTTCGTAATTTTAAATATAACTTAACATCTCTTGTTATATGCTAGTTTGCATTTGGAGGAGTTACAAAATTCAAACAAGCGCATGGAAAGAAATGCAACGTTACTTTAGAAAAATCATATAGCTACGTTCTCCAATTGGATTAAAAAGAAGGTCAATTGAATTCTTTAATGTTACTAATTAATTAAAACTGTATCACGAATATCTTTATTAAATGAAATTATTTTTTATAGGTATCTATTAGCTCCTAAGATCATGACGACATGTTAAAATGGATTGCTTACGGTTCGAAGAACGATGCTTTGTTCTACACAAGATACATCATTAATGGACAACTTTTTCATACAAAAGATATTGAGAGAGAAACCAAAAATAGTGGAGTGACTTATGATGCAACAACCATGTGTAGAGCAAGCGCAAAAGATGTTTCCCAAGTGGTTGATGTTGTTATTTATTATGGGATACTTACCGATATAATTTTGTTAGACTATAACGTTTTTTATGTTCCGATCTTTAAGTGTCATTGGGCAAACATAAGAAATGGTGTGAAGGTTGAGAATGGATTTATGCTTGTCAATTTACATCAAAGTCAAGCTTCATTTTCAAAAGATCCACATATACTTGCATCTCAAGCAAAACAAATTTATTTTTTCAAGAGAGAATGATTTTTCTATTTGGTATGTGGTAATGAAAGCACCTTCGAGAGTTTTTGACGATCTAAAGATCCACGACTCCTTTGAGGAAGTAAGCCATGTTGAGGAAGATTGCCAAGAATTCAATATGGATGTTGATGATTATGTTGAGGATGTTTCTTTTGTTAGAGAAGATTGTGAAAACATACTTAGTAGTTTTGAGATTTGTTACTGTCAAAAATATATTGTGACGCCATATTTGATTGATTTCTGACTACCTATATTCTATTTGATCTAGTGTTATTTTTTTGCATCATTTTCTTAACCTCTTTGAATCATGGGCATACATTTTTGCCTTTGTAGTTATATATTTTTTTCTTTTATTTTTTTCCCTTCTGAATTAACCAAAATAGTAAAATGTATGTAAATGTGATTGAATAGTTTCCTGAAACTAGCTAGTGTAAGCCACTGCATCATTTAAGACGGGCTGTATAATAGCAATGTCTAGAAATCTAAATAACTTCTAATATATAGGCAATAAATACACAAAAAAATTGTCATTAGCTGAATTTATTTATTTTATTTTATTATGTGAACATCAAGTACTAGCGGACTCTTTAGGCATAAAATTACCTGTAATCGCTAACCAGTGACAGACATAAGATATAATTACTAAAGAAATAATTGGTTATGTACCAATTATACTATCAGTTAGAAAGGAAAATAAGTACAAGATAACTTTACACAAGACTAAAAGGCCGACAGTTTCTTTTTCGACAGTAAGCATCATAGAATATTATGTTGTTTTTATTTGCTAATACAAAGAGTGATTTGCTCCTCCTGTAACTTGTACGGTGTTTGTCACTTTATCTTGTCCATGATTTTTAAATTTTAAGCAAAAATCGATCAACCTAGTTTATGCTATTTTTTTTCTTAAAATAATAATCAATTCCCAAATCAGTGGTAACCTGTATTTCTTTTGAGGTTTATAACAAAACCTTCCAGTACAATGGCATGTTTTGATATGTATTTTGTAGTCAATGTTTTGGTATGTATTTTGTAGTCAGTACTATAACAAAACCTGCCAGTACTATAACAAAACCTGCCAGTACAATGGCATGTTTTGGTGAAGTAGTCAGCGTTTTGGTATGTATTTTGTAATAATAAGCAACAATGTTTCTTATGTATTATGTATCATTGTTTATCAGAGTTCCTGACACAAATATGTGTTTTTGTTTGAAAAGGTAGGTCTATCAACAATAATTGTCTGAGCATGACATACATTGTTTATTCTTGTGTTATTGTGTAATAATTAATGGGAAATAGCTTGGAATGTAACAAAGAGAGGGATGAGTAGCAAAATGAATGCATGGGAGACCCATATCATGGCATGTGCAAAAGTACAAGAAAAAACAAATATTATGTGATAATGAAACTAGTTAATGCAACTTGATTGATGCTGCTCCAACTGCGAAAATCTATCTAGTTCTATATTGATCCCTCATAATTTCATGCTATCTTCTTGACTTTGGCATCTCTTACTGGACATGTCCCTACAAATTATTCTTTGTTTCTTTATTAAATTTGGAAGGATACCAAAAGTTCCAATTCTATTTTGTATATTGTTTTTACAGTTACCTTGCTGCATTGGTTGATGATACATATATCACAATTATTAGATCTTTTTAAGGGGTCTGAGCTAACTTGCAAATTCTTAAAGAAAATAACTTTAGACGAAATAGATTACAGTGATATACCGCTGAAGAAACAAATAGTTATTTGTAAATTAATTACTTGTAGGGCCATTATTACACCTGGTACGGTGTTGATATTACGAGCAGGTAGGTTTATGGGGAAGAATGTCGTGTTTTTGTACATTTAGGATCCATAAAATAATATTGCTCAACATTTATGATATTATGAAATCTGAACTTTGTTTTGTTACTACAGTAAATGGAAAAGAAGAGGAAGCTTACTCGCAAACAAAAACAAGCTGAGAAACCAAATGAACAACTTGAAGCAAATATTGAACCCAATAAGCAACCTGAACCAAATTTAGAACCAATGAGCAACATGAAGCAAATTTAGGAACCAACGAGCAAGAAATTGAAGCATGTAGAGACAATATGATGCAGTCTGAAGAAAATATTGAAAACAACAAATTTGAAATTGAAAATGATGCGATGGAAAATGAGTCTGATATTCAACAAATAGATGAAAGTCTTATTCAAAAGAACAAAACTAGAGGACAAACTAGAATGAAAAGACTTCCTTCGGATCGTGTGTCTCGGATTAACGTTGAATTTAATGAGAATGCTGTATCGATAGGAGAAGGTTCTATAAAACTATCTTTTTACTTAAGACCGCTCCTACGGGAGCATGTTCCATTCACGATTGATGATTAGCGGAGTATTAGCGATGATTTAAAACATGTGTTGTGGAGTTCCATTCAGGTATCACTTCGATATACTTCATTTTCTTTATTCAGATTATTAGTTTATATTGACTTGGATTTCAACACTTGTTAGAAGTGAAATTGTAACAATATTTAACATTTGCATTTTGCAGGCTACATTTAAACTAGATGAGGAGTGACAGAAAGTGCCTATTTTTCAGCAAATGAGATGCATATGGAGGGCTTCAAAAAGCAGGTTTGTTAGGCAAATATTGAAAGCGAAGAACATGGAGGAAAGAATTAAGTTCAAACCCGGTAATTTCGAAAATATGAAGGATTGGAGGGATTTTCTAAAAAAGAAAACAGACTCAAAGTTTAAGGTAAATAAATACTAAATTTAATTGTATTATGTAATAATTATAATTAATCATTGTATTACATCTTTTCATCTTAGGCACAAAGTGATCGATTCAAAGCTATTAGAAGTTTTGAAGTGCCACTTACAGTTAGTTGCAAAGGAATGGCTCGACTAGCGGAAGATATGGTGAAAAAGAACAATTAGTTTAATTAATATAACATGTTACGATTATGTATTTAATACAACCATATTCACTGTATTTATCATTCTTAATATAGAGAAAGGAGAGTGGTGGTCATATCCCCATTTCTAAAGCTCAAATTTGGATTAATTTCCGCACTCGAAAAAATGGCGAACCAGTTGATACAAATGTCCTACAGACTATTGTAAGACACCGCAGTATTGAAAAAAATCGTACATTATTGTATTTCTATCATTTGTCGGCATTCTATCTATTACTTATAAATATGTGAAAAATGTTAACTTTTGTAGGAAAAGGTTAAAGAAATTGAAAGTGAATTGCAATCAAACTCAACCAGTAGTTCTTTGAAAGAAGATGCTCTCTCCCAAGTATTGGGACAAGATAAACCTAGACGACTACGAGCAATGGGAAGAGGTGCAAACTATATCAAGTTCTTGCTCTTACAAGCTAGATGTGAGAATTTCACAGTTGGAAGAGAAAGTCCGCATGTTAAAGAAAAATCTGGTATGTAACATATCAATCTTTATTTGTTATTCTACTTGTGTGGTAATATTAGAGATATTGTTCGATTTTGTTTTTTCATATGTTTTTTTAATCCATAGTCCACACACTTGATTTTTTAGGTTAATGCACGTCGGAGAGAAGAATCCATGTCCCGGGTAAACATCAAATATTAGCATATGCATAATTTCATGTTTACATATGTGTGCATATGCTACTTTGCTATTAAACATCAAACATATTATCATTGTGATATTATTTAAAAGTTAATTTTTAATATAGTAATTAACTTAAGACGCTTCTAATTAATTGCAGAGCAATTATGGAAATACATTTGATAAATGTGATTCATTGGATGAATGGAACTGATGAAATAGTTGCTGAAGGAAGAGTCGTGTCAAGTGATCCAACTAAGCTTGTACATAGAATTCCTCTAGGATCAAATGCAAAAGTAGTTTTGATTGAGTTTTCAAGAAAATTGAATGCTTTTCTATGGAGAGCCGTGTTTAATACGATACATATTGGAGAGGCTGCGGGTATGTTAGTAGCATGGTCTGCCGATAAAGTTATTATGCATAAGCAAGATCAAATCGACAACACGGTAAATTAAATATCACCTTATTTATATTTTTCATTTTAATATACAATTACTAATTTCATAAATACATATTCTTTTTTAATAAAGAAAAACTAGCAGCACAGAGCCTTCATGATTGGATTGGAGGTGAAGAAGTAGTTGTTGAAGGACGCTTGTACTCTAGCGATCCAAACCAGCTCGTAAATGGTATTCCTATTGGACCATTGACTATGTTAGTTTCTATTGATAATCCAAAAAACCCTGATGCATTTTTATGGAGACTAATAAATAACACGATATATGTTGGAAAAGCTGTTGGTAATAAAGTTGCTTGGTCAAAATCAAAAGTGGTTGTCGAGAAAGCAAAAGCCGCATCAATTGTTTCTAGGTAATGACAACGTAACATCTCATATGGTAATATGTTTAAACATAATTGTAGCAACTTGTTATCAAATTTATTAATTAAAATATATATATTAAAACCATCACTTTTCTTTTCTTGTTTGATAGAGTGGAAGGTCAACCCCCAAAAGCAAAAGCAAGTTGATTGATGTTGGTGGAATAGGAGCAGTAGTTGCCGAAGGAGCTGTGGCTTGAACAGATCCAAATGAAGTGGTCCATTTTGTTCAACTTGGAAGAGACGCTATTAAAGTTTGGGTAGTGAATGCTACAGTTCCTGATGCAGTTCTGTGGATACCAACTTCTGATCTTGTCTGCATTGAAGATGCTGTAGGTTCTACAGTGGCGTGGTGAGCCTCAAAAGTTGTGATAGAATCAAGTTCTAGTAAATATAAATTATTTCTTTTATATATACAAAATTTTAAAATGTATTCATATTTGATTGTATGATTTAATTCTCGACATTGTACCGCTTTTTTTTATATAGGTAACCATTGTTAAAGTTTGTTAACTGATCAGAGGAAAAGAAAGCTCTTTTTATCCTAACTGTAAGTTTAAATTTTTTTACAATTCTCTTTATTTTGTTAATCTTTTTTAAGCCCCTATTTTATTTTATTTTATCATGAAACCTTTTGAAAACCTGGGTTGAAAAATTCAGTCCACAAGAATTCAAATAATGATAGTCAGGATATGGGATATACTGTTATATGTCTAGTATACCAAAACAGAGAATAATCAAATATAAACTCGTCGCACAAGTTTATAACTCAGATTTCCACTACACTGGAATTCTGTATTAATTATAATAACAATATGAATGTTGTAAATAAATTACAACAACAGCGTTATACTATTTTGAATAAATAGTATAACAAAATTAAAGGGTAGAATGTAGAATAAAAGTTCTAACCCGATTTTGTCTGAGGCTCGTCGTAACGATTTCCTTAAGAATTTTATTTCAAAATTCTCCCAAGATACAACAGACGTAATCTGCACGAGATTGTGATGTGTATGATCTTCTGTGTGATAGGACTGAATATGATTTAAGAGATGAAGAGATAGAAGAGATAATTCGGTTTGAAAAATGAGTGAGGAAAGTGATCAGGTTTCCTCCTTATTTATAGCCGAATTCCCAACGACCGCATCCGTTGAGAAAAGTCGCACCTCTTCGTCAAAAAAGCGTTATTGTTCGCAACAGTCACTTCCTTTCATTTGCAACGCTCCAGAACTGTTGCTGTTTGCAACAGTCGCGTCCGTTCAGTTGCAACGCTCCAGAACTGTTGCTGTTTGCAATAGTCGCGTCCGTTCAGTTGCAACACTCCAGAACCGTTTCTGTTTGTAACAGTCGCGTCCGTTCAGTTGCAATGCTCCAGGACCGTTGCTGTTTAAAACGTCGCGTCTCTTCATCGCATCTATTCATATTCAAACAGTAAAACTGTTCACTTTTATTTACCAAAAATATAACCGGGCATATTTTTGGTGATGTGGGATATATCTCATTCACCATCTACAAGGAATTCCAACAATCCCCCACATGAATGATGATATATCTCTCCCCCACACAAAGTGTAATATCACACAGTTCATATGAAAATAATGCTATATCGAGGATAAGTAGATATTTCACTTTGAACTTTCCCTAGTTAAAACTTATCGGATATACTTGGCTAATCGGTGAATTATTTCATCTTGAACCGTCAGCCGTTATTGTATAACCAGACAATAAGCTTTACAAAGCATTATTTCCCTTCACATCCAATCTCTTGGTTGTGTTCATTTTGGTCCTGAACAATTTTTGGTTCTGCGAGTGTTTTTAGAGAATAAAAGCCTTTTAATATTCTCATAGAGCCAACCCAGCTCACACTTACATAGATGATCGCAACCAATAAGAGTATCCTACATATACCCCACTTGTTATTTCCAAGATATGGTCATCATTAAAAAACATAGTTTTAACCTTTAAATACTTCTGTAGGCATGCATTTATATTGTGTACCATAGGAATGGAGTTGGACTATGTCCACGCAAATGCATTACGTCTTGAGTTATTCAGAACTGGTTTGCCTATTGATCCTAGTCCGTGGGATCTCCAGTCGCTAGGATAGGTTTCCGTATAAGATAACTCTTTTTGGTTTAGGCTTTTAAACCCATTCCCCTCGATGCGCAGTCAATTTTCTCTCTTGATAAACCTTTAGTAAATGGATCCGCTAGGTTATCATTTGTTCTCACATAATCTATGGAAATAGTTCCATTTGAGAGTAACTGCCTAACTGTGTTATGGCGTCGACCAATATGTCGTGACTTTCCATTATACACAAAGTTGTGCGCTCTGCTTAGCGCAGCTTGGTTATCACAGTGTATGCATATGGCCGATACAGGTTTAGGCCAAAATGGAATATCTTCTAAAAAGTGACGAAGCCATTCTGCTTCTTCGCCTGCTTTATCTAAAGCGATGAACTCTGATTCCATAGTGGATCGAGCTATGCATGTTTGTTTAGTAGATTTCCATGACACTGCTGCCCCTGCTAAGGTAAAGACATAACCACTTGTTGATTTTGATTCCTCTGAATCAGCAATCCAATTTGCATCATTATATCCTTCTAAGACGGCAGGATATTTTCCATAATGTAAGGAATAATTTGTGGTATTTTTTTAAATATCCAAGCACTCTCATTAGTGCTTTCCAGTGTTCCTTTCCTGGATTGCTTGTATACCTGCTCAGTCGACTTACTACATAAGCTATATCTGGTCTTGTGCAATTCATGAGATACATGAGACATCCTATTACACGAGAGTATTCCAGTTGCATTACACTCTCATTAGTGTTTTTATGCAGTACTTCTGATGGATTAAAAGGTGTTCTCACTCCTTTAATTCCATAGTCTTGGAATTTTTCAATCACTTTGTCTACATAGTGTGACTGAGACAATTCAATTCCATTAGGAGTTCTTGTTATTTTGATTCCCAAAATAACGTCTACAACTCCTAAATCTTTCATATCGAAATTGCTAGTTAACATCTTCTTTATGGTCTCTATTACCTGAGTATTTGGACCACATATTAACATATCGTCTACATATAAACAAATCATCACATATGATTGTCCAATTTGTTTATAATAAACACACTTATCGCATTCATTTATACGAAAACCATTTCTCATCATGACACTATCAAATTTTGCGTGCCATTGTTTTGGAGCTTTTTTAGTCCGTATAATGATTTTACTAATCTACAGACTTTATTTTCATTTCCTTTGGAAATAAAACCTTCAGGTTGCTCCATGTAGATCTCCTCATCGAGATCTCCATTTAAGAATGTTGTCTTTACATCCATTTGATGAACCATAAATTGATGCAATTGCTATTAGCATTCTTATAGAGGTTATTCGTGTTACTGGCGAATATGTATCAAAGAATTCTACTGCTTCTTTTTGACGATATCCTTTGGCTACTAATTTGGCTTTATACTTGTCGATAGAGCCATCTGCTTTCATTTTCTTCTTGAAAATCCATTTGCAGCCAATAGGTTTTATTCCAGGTGGAATATCAATAATTTCCCAAGTTTTATTACTTAGAATTGAATCAATCTCACTTTGGATTGCTTCTTTCCAACATGAAGATTCAGAAGATGACATTGCTTCCTTGTACGTTTGAGGTTCATGTTCTAACACATATGTGAAAAAATCCGAACCAAATGTCTTGGAAGTCCTAGCCCTTACGCTTCTTCTTGGTTCAACTTCCTCAATCTCATGATGAGTTTCATCTTCATGTGAATTGCTTGATTCTTCTTTTGTCCTTTTAGGGACATTATTCCATTCATTGCTTTTGTGCGGAAACACGTCTTCAAAGAATGAGGCATCTCTAGATTCCATGATTGTATTTACATGAATATCAGCTATATCAGACTTGAATACCAAAAATCTATAGGCACTACTATTTTGGGCTGGCCCTAAATAGTAACAATCTACTGTTTTTGGTCCAAGTTTGACTTTCTTGGGAGGCGGAACTGGAACTTTTGCCAAGCACCTCCACACTTTGAGGTATTTAAAACTTGGTTTGTGTCCTTTCCATATCTCATATGGAATTGTTTCTGTTTTATTATGAGGGACTTTGTTTAATATGTGATTAGACATATTTAAGGCTTCCCCCCACAAGTTCGTCGGTAGACCAGAGGTTAAAAGCATGGCGGTAATCATGTCTTTTAACGTTCTGTTCTTCCTCTCGGCTACACCATTTTGTTGTGGTGAATATGGAGCTGTTGTTTGATGAATTATACCATTTTCGGCACAGAACTGTTCAAATGGTGATTCATATTCTCCACCTCGATCAGATCTCAATATCTTGATCTTTTTATTTAACTGATTTTCTATCTCAGCTTTGTACTTTATAAATGATGTAATTGCTTCATCTTTACTATTCAAAAGATATACATAGCAATATCGCGTATAATCATCAATAAACGTGATAAAGTACTTTTTCCCACCTCTTGTAGGTAATGATTTAAAATCACATAAATCTCTGTTTTAGTGAAAACAGTAAAATTCTTAAGATGTTATATGTCTAGTATACCAAAACAGAGAATAATCAAATATAAACTCGTCGCACAAGTTTATAACTCAGATTTCCACTACACTGGAATTCTGTATTAATTATAATAACAATATGAACGTTGTAAATAAATTACAACAACAGCGTTATACTATTTTGAATAAATAGTATAACAAAATTAAAGGGTAGAATGTAGAATAAAAGTTCTAACCCGATTTTGTCCGAGGCTCATCGTAACGATTTCCTTAAGAATTTTATTTCAAAATTCTCCCAAGATACAACAGACGTAATCTGCACGAGATTGTGATGTGTATGATCTTCTATGTGATAGGACTGAATATGATTTAAGAGATGAAGAGATAGAAGAGATAATTTGGTTTGAAAAATAAGTGAGGAAAGTGATAAGGTTTCCTCCTTATTTATAGCCGAATTCCCAACGGCTGCATCCGTTGAGAAAAGTCGCACCTCTTCGTCAAAAAAGCGTTATTGTTCGCAACAGTCACTTCCTTTCATTTGCAACGCTCCAGAACTGTTGCTGTTTGCAACAGTCGCGTCCGTTCAGTTGCAACGCTCCAGAACTGTTGCTGTTTGCAACAGTCGCGTCCGTTCAGTTGCAACACTCCAGAACCGTTTCTGTTTGTAACAGTCGCGTCCGTTCAGTTGCAACGCTCCAGAACCGTTGCTGTTTAAAACGTCGCGTCTCTTCATCGCATCTATTCATATTCAAACAGTAAAACTGTTCACTTTTATTTACCAAAAATATAACCGGGCATATTTTTGGTGATGTGGGATATATCTCATTCACCATCTAAAAGGAATTCCAACATATACAAGTAATAATAAGTTGTGGATCAGTTAAACTGAATTCTTAAAATTCTATATATTGCTCCTCATTTTATCATCTTTTGCTTTGTGTTTCTAGTAATTAATTTCAATTTCCTTATAGAGTCATATGTATACCATGATGCGGACTGAATTGAATGCATTTCTATGTAATTGTTGATACAACTTATGGTTGCTGATGGTTCTGAATATGATTTATCTTTTGTCTTATGAATGGGTTGATCTAATTGATAATTTTTACCCTTTCAATTTTTAGGATTTCACGTATGGCGTAAATTCGTCTCTGTGTTTCATTCGAAGTCTCTATAATAATTTAGATCTAAATATATCTTTTAGGTATAGAGATAAATAAATCGTTAACTCATTTTTTGTTTATTCTATCGTAGTGAAGAAAATCCGTTTTAGTAAAAAAGTTGAATCATTTTGTAATCAAGTTTATCACCTATTTAAATCCTATACAGACTTATTTTATCTGATATTTAGAAATATAATTATAATGTTATCAAACGTGCCTAAGGTTAACCTGCTGCATTTGGTTTGGAAAATGGAATTCTAGTTTAGCAAGCTTTGGATGTTCCTGCACTAATTTTGGGTTGCCAAAGTAAAAGGTACCACTTTGAATAAGTTGCTAGTAAATTTTTAGTGGTAAAAGAAACTGTAATTTTTGAAAATAAATATTACTTGAGTGATGTTTTTTTCCCTTTCTCTGTTCCTCAATTTCATCCATAGTCCAGTTTTACTCTTTCTGATGTGATAAGTTAATTATCACTCAATATTTTTACATTGAAGTCCGCTCTCTGTTTATGTGAAGAGTCATTTTGGGAACTACACTTAGCTGGGCACATTAGGAGCGAAATATTTGGTTCAGGTTATTTGCTTTCCATTTAGAAGATCTATTTCATGTTTTTACTTACTGATCATCAGTTCTGTGGATTCATATACAACTGTCTTCTTGTTTTGGTGTTTTTATATCATATAGTTAGGCTTTACTTGCAACACCTCCTGATTTTTTGGTTGAATTCAAAGGTTTCCATGTTTTGGCGAATTTTATTTTGAACTAGAGTTGTTGTTATCTATATATCTAAAACGGTGCAATAGTCAATAGTCACCGCAAATGTGAAAAATAAGGTGAATATCCTAACAATTTGGATATGACAACGTCATCTGTCAAAGATCATCAAATAAAGCAATTAGAAACCAAAAAGTATAAATGTTTTGAAGCTGCAACGGATTTCAAATAAAGCAAACAGTCTTTTATACTCAGACACAATGGATTTCAAATAAAGAAATCAGTCTTTTATACTCAGACACAACGGATTTCAGATAAAGCAATCAGTCTTTTATACTCAGACACAACGGATTTCAAATAAAGCAATCAGTCTTTTATACTCAGACACAACGGATTTCATATGCATTGGATCCAAATGCACAACATAAAAGTTCAGTTTCAACCATGTTAATATCAGACCGATCATACACAGATTAGTATTAGTATGATAGCTGCACCATTTTTTTCGTACAAAACACCACTTCAATCGTATACAAAACACAGATTAGTATTACTAGAAAAGGAGTTGAACTTCTTTCCAGCAGAAAAAACATATATAAGCCAAACTCATATCCATAACTACAAAATAAGAGCCAAAGTACAGTGTTCTAAATATACTATTTAAACATCTATTTTTTTTAGGAATTTACAGCACACCAGTCCACTAGATCTATCTACATATTTTGAGTGATTTATTATCTAAATTTCTTTCCATTTATGTTCTTTTCTTTCAAAATAAATTTTCTCTTTCATTTTTTGCCGAGCTTAGTAAGCATTCATCATCTTGTATTTTGCTCCTTTTCAGAATCAGTATCCTCCAGATCCGGTGTCCAGCTTTGAATTATTGCTCGTGTAATTGCTAACAAACTTTCTTTATTTTTGCCTTGCGATACGATATTATTTTATTTTTCATTATTTTCTTTGAAGTTTGAACTCATTTGTTGTTTTCACATATATGTGTTTCAGAGATGAATGCACATGAAAGTTTACCCTATTATAACCCAAGTCAAATCTTGAGAATCTATTTACATTGTAATGACAAAGCTCATACAATTAAGTTAAGTCTGTTGGAAATTAAGAGAGAGAGAGAAAGATAGTAATGTTGAAACAAAGAAAAAAAAACTACTGCATTCAATTAATCACTTGAAATAGAACTAAGGCTTATATAGCCTTACAAACACCTAACTAGATTCGTGAAAGTAGCTCACGTCATCCACTAAATATGCATTCAACCTATAGATTAGGATTCATCCACTAAATATGCATTCAACCTATAGACTAGGAATTATTTAAATAAAACAAAGACTAAGTAAACTTGCAACAAATTATCCAACACTAATTACTTTGAAGCACTAACTTTAACACACCCCCTTGCTTCAAAGTTATTGAGATAATAAACGAAGCACTTCTCTTCGATTTGTGATGCACTTCTCAGCACCTTCAATTGTTGAAGCACTTCTCATCAACTCTACTCTTTGAATATTGGAGCACTTCTCTCCATGGTGCACATCTCACCCACAACTCTAAAATAAATTCTCTTCCACGGCCACTTGTGCCATGTTCTCTTGCTCTTCGTCCTTGAACATACAATTCTTTGTCATATGCCCAAATTTTTGACAGTTGAAACACTTAGGTTTTCCCTTATGCCAACAATCATTTTCCTCATGACCAATTTTGTGACAATTGTTGCATTGGAGGAATTTGCCTTTCATCTTTTGATTAGAAGACTTTGCTATAAGAGCTTTTTCACTATTGTTTTCACCGTCTTCATTTCTCATGGAAATTGAAAAATTGTTTAAAGTAGACATTGAAAGAACACTCACAATTTTTGTTAACCTCACAAGCCTTAAGGATCATTTGACTCTGATACCATGTTGGAAATTAAGAAAGAGAGAAAGATAGTAATGTTGGAATAAAGAAAAAAAAAACTACTGCATTCAATTAATCACTTGAAATAGAACTAACGCTTATATAGCCTTACAAGCACCTAACTAGATTCGTGAAAGTAGCTCACGTCATCCACTAAATATGCATTCAACCTATAGACTAGGATTCATCCACTAAATATGCATTCAACCTATAGACTAGGAATTATTTAAATAAAACAAAGACCAAGTAAACTTGCAACAAATTATTCAACACTAATTACTTTGAAGCACTAACTTTAACACAGTCCGTCTCCTTTTTACTCCAAAGTTCAACTTCAACTCATATTTCTTGTCCTAAATGGGTTGAATCGGATAAGAGTTCTCCAAAGATTTGGTACGAAACATAATTTCCATAAAAGTTATAGTAGTAGGGGCCATTCATTGCATGCAGCTGTAGTTATTTATTTTCTAGACTATATCTCTATTAAGTTTTAAAACTAATTAGTACTCGCTCCCAAAGACACTGTTGTGGTTGAATTTTCAGTGTAAAATTTCTAACTTATTCTTTGAAATATTATTCAAATCTACAGTTGATCTTGAATTGCTACTGAATCAAACCTTTAGATAGAGAAATTTTACTGAGGGATCTTTCAGTTGTAATATGTAGTTTTTGTGGTCAGTAACGTGAAATTAGCGTAGGCAATGAAAACTTAAATGTATGATAATTATATATGTTAACTTTGCTTAACTCGTATATTTGAATTAGACCCGGGGTAGTTGAAATCCTGGCTTCATCCTGGTTTGTGTTATTTAGCAGTACTTCATATGCTGAGTGCTAAGACAGTAGGTATGTGCACTAGTAACACTATAAGTTGACATCGAAGCTTGATATTGGATATTTACACCAAGTGTGTGCGCATATTGCTTGCATGAATACACTAGCAAAGAAGAAACGAAATCTATATTGCCACTCAGTGTTCTTAATTAATCAAAGTATCACTCTTATAAGAAAATCATATCTATTTTGGTCACCCCTCTATTGCAGTTATAATAGTTTTTCTTATGTAACATTTTGTTGCTTGGCGTACTCAAAAAATGTGAAGGGAAAATGGATAATATGCTACAATACCTATAAACCTGAAAATGATCATAACAGGAATTAACAAAACAGTTGTGCTAAGATCACGCTTTACTTGCAGTAGAAGAAGTAGAAAAATTCACTTGGCTACCATATATTTCAAGCTGTTTGATAGAATTACTATTTGATTCAATCAAGTTGCAGGGAACCAGTTTTCTTCAATTAGATTTGCAAACGTCTTACTGTTTGCATATAGCAAGTATCCATTCACTGCAAGATTACTACATTTTTTTTGTTTACTGTTTGCTCACTGTTCCTGGCGTTCTCACTGTTTGCTCACTGTTTCCTCCATTTTTTTAACTTACCAGTTTATTACTGCATTAAACAAATTGTTTTTTGTTTACTCCTTACTTTGTTTAATCTTTTTTCATTATCTATTACCAGTTTATTACTGCATGTTTTCATTACCAGTTTATTACTCCATTAAACAATTACTGCAATCTTTTTTGCTCACTGTTTGTTCTCGCTTTGTGCAGGCTTTGTTATCACGGTTGAGACTGATTACCTTCTTTCATGAAGCTAAAGGACACTAGCAATATTTGAAGTCGTGCATCATCTTTTTTAATATTTTAGATGAGACGGTAATTGTTTCATTAATTTGGGGAAGTAACTTGTTGATAGGTATGAAATATTATGTATGGGCACGAAAAAGATGGTAAATCAATATGTATGAAACACTAAGTTTGAATATGTAAAAAGTTGTTTGAATGATATGTATCAAATGCTTAGTTTAAATATGTGAAGTTGTTTGAGTGATCTGTATGAAATATTATGCTGCAATTTAACGTATATGTTGTCTGCGATAAGAATATTTATGTATGTATGTATATGTACATATATATATATGTATGTATGTATAATATGTACGTATGTATGTATGTATATAATAAAAAACTGAAACTGAGTAGCGTTAAATCAACGTTATTGATTAATAAACGCGATAGAAACTCTGTATGGGATGTAAGAATTATGCATAAAAAATGCTATAATATAACATCATAAACGCTATAGAAACATGAATGAAACGCTGTACAAGTATGACAAGAAACGCTATGGAAAAAGAAATGAAACGCTATACAAATATGATAAGAAACGCTATGGAAAAAGAAACGAAACGCTATACAAGTATGATAAGAAACGCTATTGAAATATCACCTTAACGCTATAACATAGTATGCTAAAACGCTATATATGCCCAGCAAACGCTATAGAAATCAACTACAAGATAATATTTCCTATAGCGTTTTGGTTTAATAACAGAAGAATAACGTTATATAAAAGACATTTTTATAGTGTTTTTTCCCTGCTATGTAAAGCTAACGGTCTACCATAGCATGTCGTTCCACGGCGTTCTCTGAAACGTGGTAGGTTATAATAGCGTTTTTATGAACGTTACGAAAGCCCCATTTTGTTGTAGTGCCCCAAATATCGCACTATGTCCCGACCGGAGAGATAAGACCGAAAAAAGCAAGAAGTAGGTCGCTTCGTCGAAGAGCGACGGGATCGGCCTACTTATCATTGTGCCCTTCTTGCCAGAGAGTGAGTGGAGTATAGTAAGAGCTCGGAGAAGCTATGATTGATCCAGAGAGGTCGCGGATTTGGTATGGACCCAAAGCGGTCCCGAATTTGGCTAACGACCCGAAGATGTCAGGGATTCAGATATTAGCTTCGAACAGCAATGAATTTTGATTTGGATGGATACAGATTTGAATAAAATGATCCGCAGAGATCGCAGATTTGGTTAGTGAATTTGGAGTGGATTCGGAATTGGATATCGATTCAGAACAGTCATGCATTTCGCTAATGATCCGCAGAGATCGAGGAATTGGATTGGATTTTGGATTGGAATATTCAGCTATCAATGGATTATGGATTTTAGATATTGGATTGATAGCAATTCAAAATACGTCTTACTACTGCAAGGCAAGTTTTGGGAGGGCAAATGTTATACCGCCTTTTGACCAGGCAATATATCATAAAAGTTGGCTAAATAGCTTCTTTGATCATCAAGGCAGGAAGCCTGGAGAGATGATTATCAGGCTCGAAAATCAATGATATTTGGAACTATGGATAATAGTTGGATGGATTTGGACTGGGTCCCAATCAAGGTGTAATCAATACGAAGTGACAAGGAAGGCCCCGTGAGGCAACATTTCAAATTCCAAGTCAATCGGAGTTCGAATGCCCAAGTTACGGGAAAAACAAGGATTCGTATGGATCGATCGAGAACAGTCCACGAAACGGTGCAAATCAACGACGATTGATCGATATCCCAATATCTATAAAGCTAATTCACTTGAAACTTTCAGAGCATCGATATATTAAAAAGTGGAGCCTTTAGGAATGATGGCAGGTCAAAACTCTCAAGTTTATGAAATTTTCGAACATTCATAATGATAGGTGTATCTTAGCAAGCAATCAAAATACAATAGAGATCAACGAATATCTCACAAACTACAACTTAGAATGACACTATATTTTAGGAGCAAGGTCTAAAGGCATTTGGGACCCTCGACAAACGATCGTACATCAATCAGAGACCAAAAATAACAATCGATATAGCCATTACCGATCATTCCAAAATGTCGAATTATGACCATCGATAGTTATGGTGGGCCCCTATGGACTTGGAGAGCCCTCTGCCAAAATCTTAGCGAAATATCTCGTCATCTCACCCTGTAAATATAAACCTATTGGTTCATTTTGAGGATCTTTTTACGCTGCTTGTTACTCTAGACTCTATTGTAATCAAGTGCTAGCACTATTCTACCATTGTAATTCGATTTATAAGAGAATAATAAAGCATAATCATCAAAGTGGACGTAGGCATACAACGCCGAACCACTATAAACCTCTGTATTTTTTATTATCGCTTATTGACTGTTGCTTACTTATTTATTTACTTCTCTATAAAAACTATTCTTG
Organism: Allium fistulosum; assembly: GCA_030737815.1. Classification (NCBI taxonomy): domain Eukaryota; kingdom Viridiplantae; phylum Streptophyta; class Magnoliopsida; order Asparagales; family Amaryllidaceae; genus Allium; species Allium fistulosum. Next base: position 78,884,216 of record CM060903.1, read on the forward strand.
GGTGTTTGTGATCATTTTTTGCGCAAACAGGTTGTAAACTCCGTAATTTACGATAATTAATTAGAAAGAAATTATTTAATAAATGATAATGCCAAGAAATAATTTTTTATAAACGTTAGAATTTGACTACGAAATTTGCACCGTTGGGTTCTTGGCGATTTTCTGATCAATTTTCATATATAAAGTTTCTGATCGGAGTTCAAACGAAAAAGTTATTAACGTTTAAAGTTTTTGAACCAGAAATAATAATTATATTTGTAATTAAGGTAATAAAAATAAATTAAATGTTGATTAGTAACGTTAATGGAAGCTTAGGCATTAAGAAACGTTAACATTAAAATCAAATCTTAGAAGATGTGTAAAGTGAGAAATAAATGAACGCAATCGGTTAAACAAAGAATAAAATTTAACAAATCAGCACAACAAATAAATCACAGCGTAAACAAATGGCAGATCGATCCATGATGCACCAAGGTCGACTAGTAGCAGTCGACCCTAGGATAGGGGCGGTCGACCATTTCTAGGCTAAAATCAACAGTAAACTTATTACCAAATGGTCTGGATTTAATGCAGTTTAATCTAACGGTTGGCATTGATTTGAACCCCTATAAATATAGACCTAGACCCTCACTTCTAAACTCTTCGAAGCGATAACGGAGCTCTTCCATTTTCTTTTCTCCTCCAAACTCTAAATTCTTAGAAATAGTTCTAGTTTATATGTATATACAATTGGAGGATCATAAAAAATGATTAAGGAAGAGAATAGATAAAATCAAATTGCCAAAGCAGAGGTAAACTACAAATCCGGATCTAAAATATAAATCAAATTCCAAATCTTTTTTCCAAATCTAGATCCCTGATAAATCTGTATAGGCATGCGGTGTATAAATCTAAATAAGGAGAAAAGAAAGTCAAAACTTGAACAATAAGGATTAGATATGGAGATTTAGAAAACTAAAAGGGTAAGTGGAAAATTATATATTTTTATATAATATTAGATTCATATCATTGTGAATCTATTCATGTATGCTTGAAATGTAAACTGGAGTTGTAGGCTAAATTTTATACGTGAAATAAAGTTATAAACCTTAAAGGTATGTTCAATTATTGATAAATTGAATTGTATATTGCATGTATGTAAATCTGAAAAATATTGAGTATTAATAGTCCCTGAAACGTATAGTATATGTGATGGTTCCAGATTTGTAAATTTAAAATGACTTGTGCAAGTAAATAAAAAGTAAATTATAGTGGTTTAAGTAGGATTTTAATTTATTGGATTATATAGCGTGTTACAATGTGGACTTCTATACATCATCAAGAAAAATTTCATTGAAATTGTTCATTTGGGTTTCAGATTTATAGATAAAAGTGTAGCGGTTGAAATAACAAAGAATGCACCTAAAAAGAAAGAGATGTACAAAATAGGGGTAATTACCATATTTTCTGTTGTCCATTTCAATAATTATGAAAAGATAATTCCTTGTAATTCCAAACATAACACAAATTTCCTTTTCAAATAAGAAACAAAAATTCATATTGTTAACCATTTGGGAGAAATGTAATTCCAATGCATTAAAATACAGAAATCGCTAAGGATAAATTAAAAGAATTACAAATGTGATAAAGATAGTCTAAGAAAAGAATATGTGCTATGTAAGTAGAACGCAAGTGAAATAAAATAAATGAAAAAGTATACAAGTCATAATTTAAAATAAAAGGGGTATAGATAGTCCTCTAAAAGGAGTAGAGAATTAGAAGATAAAAGGAATAGAAATAGAAATAAGAAGTTAAATAGTGATAAAAGAAAGCGGTAAATAACCTTAAACTAAATAAGATATAAACACATGAGAAGTAGAGAAATATTGTTAATTGTAAATAGTAGAGGCGCAATAATTAAACAAGAATGAGTGAAGATAGATATAAGTTTATATATATACATGTAGGTTCAAGTATGCGTTTATGACTCGCATGAATTATTAAAAGTCAATAAATAACTTATATGGAAAAGAATGACACGGTCATTAGAATGGATTGGAATGCAAGGTCAGTAGTGTTACATAATAGAAGTCTTCCCCCCAAAAGGGGTCACCAGAAGTTAGGCAATAGATATTGGATGGTGAGTGGCTCATCGCTATGTCAGTATGTGTTGGCACCAAATCAGGATTAAGAGTTGTACATAGGTTGAGTGCATCATCGATCCTATGCGGTCAACGGGAAAGACAAGGCCTGAAGAACTACACCTCCAACTAGGGTAGGTCACGTTACGTAATGCATTGCCACCAATTTATGCTAGTTTGTTTGTTAGAGAAAAGCTAGTTAACCCATACTTTCAAAAATGAATGGGGTCGTCCGAGGAGCCGAGTCCTCTATAATTAGTGGAGCTAAGTCCACAATAGGAAGTAGACAAGTGGTAAATCCCCAACACAAGATAGAATACGGACAAGCTATTGTGATTTCGTATTAGGCACTATGAGACGCACGATGAGGCGTAAACTACCATTGAGAGGTGGACACAAATGAAGACAATGAGACACCGACGAGTCGACACTTAAGGTTCCCCTCCCCAATGCATAGTTGTACGGGTAGTCGTAATACGAGATGTATTTCTATATGGACATGATATTACGTTGATGATGGATCTTGATGTGGTGCGAATTACGGATACTAGCCGGGATAGTATCTTGGCCCAAAGGGGGACTGTGGTACTTATATATTTATATATACACGTATGTAGTTGTGGTCTACTTGGGGTAGATGGGGCGTATCATACTCGTACGTGGAGCAAAGATGACTAAGTAAAATTAAAAGACATAACATGTAATCGAAGAAAATCAGCATAAACTAGTGTTATATGTAAAATGTATAATTCACCAGTCACCAGAATATTATTCTAACCTCCTCATTACAAACCACATGATAGCTTTAGAGGTACAAGTACTGGCGCAAGGCAGGAACAGTAGATGGATAGGTTTCCTTAGGCTTGCTCGACACTGAAAAGGACACTAAATATTAGAAGTGTTAATCTTGGTCAATAACTATGTGATTTATAATAATTTAGTATTCCACTGTGAGTTATATCAATTGTGCTTTGATATGCATTTATTTGTTTATTTGTAGGATACCAAACCAACGATCTACAGTTTGGTGGAGTTGGTTTTCGATTTAGCAAAAATTCGAGTCCATTGGGGTGTAGATTGTTACTTTTGGTATTTGTGCATAGGCTAGTCAATCTTGAAAAACATTAGGAAACGATGAGTGACTGTATTTATATTTTACCTACAAATATAAATATATTATACACTGATTCCTATAATTCCGACTATAGAGTAGTTGCAACCATACTCTAAAGTGTATATAAGTTGGTTATGAGTCGTAATAATGAAAGAAATTGAGGGTGAACACCTACCCCGACTACCCCATATGAAATAGGTCATATAGAAAGGCGTTGACTTAAGAAGAGCATGAGTGTAACATATGGATGGTCCCTGAAGTTGGATAGTACGTGACTTCTTAGTTGGGCTCCCGACAGCCTAATGATTGTAGATCTCTGTATGATGTCGATTGATGACGTACAAAAGGTCCAGGTAAGGGAAAGTAATAATCCATATGTTGTAGATTTCCGAAAGCAACGGAGTTCCTGAAGGAAGGTGTGAAGTAGTCACTTCAAGATAATATCTGGATTTTCAATATTTAAAAGAAGGTAAGTTAGCAAGTTGAAGAAAAGTCTGAAAGAAGGCACAAATAGAATCCACTCTGAGTCTAACCCCATAGGAAAGAATTTAATATAAAAGTTAAAAAGATTAAAATATAGAAGTTTGAGAATATATATGTGTGTGTGTATGAATGATTTTCAAAGGAATTATTTAATGGTAGAAAAACCCTATTTTTCAAAAGATAGCAAATATTTAGTTTTCGAAAAAAATGGATAACTATGTTATGTTAAATCAAAAGTTTTAGTTGATAAAATTTATTGAACCGAAACAACAATAAATGATTTTTAATAAAAATGTTAATTCTTTCAAAAAAAGTAGTAGAGCATATGTGGCTTGTTAATTTTTCTAAGATGAAAAATTTTAAGTTGGAAATTCTTTTTAGGTGTGGATAATAGGAAGTGATACAAGATTGAAATGGGGTAAAAAGAAAGGGTAAGATGACTAGAAACTAAGAATAAAGTAGCAGGCGACCACACTGTAATAGTTTAACTAAGAATATAGTAAATTGAGAGAAAAACAATTGGAATTAGGGCAGTTTTGGTAAAGAAAGGGTTGAATAGTGATAGCATTATAAAATATATAAAAAATTAGGAATTTATATAAAATAATGTTAGTAATTAGAAATAACATTAGGAGATTATATTAAAAGTAATGTTAGTAATCTAATTAGAAGCAACATAGGAAATTAAAGCAGTAAAATGGACATTTTTTACTGTTGTGCATATTTATTGCAAGTATCTTTTAAAAGTCCCCCCATAAGATATTAGAGACTCCGCCAAAGATTGGAGGTGAAGATAGTATGAGTGATCAGAAACTGATGGAGTGAGAATTGTTCTTATCTACTCCAGTTTTATTATTTAAAATTACAAAAGATGTTTTAGAAACGCTGTAAAGTGCATTTTTAAAAGAATTGGTTTGGAGTAACAATTGTGTTTTTAAAAGAAAACTTAACAAATTGTTTAAGTTAAAAATCCCAAATTTTTAAGAAGTAAAAGTTAGAAAGTGTTCGTCGATGGAAATTCTATCGGTTTAGAAAACCATCGAACGAATTTAAATTAAAAATAACCGCAAGCGCACGGCGTGCACTTTTAGTACATGGCGAATACGGGTCGATCCGCAGGGAATTGATGATTTTAAAAATCTATTCAATCAAATTAAACCAAAGTCGAGTGATTGTTAACTAACTAAAAGAAAGTAAAAACAAACTAAAACTAAGGAGAATAAAAAGATGAGATTAAAGAGCAATTTAGAGGCAAATCCCCTCTCATGATCATATAAATCAACATAATGACATTATGATCTCTTTTTGGTCATGTGTGAGTTTAGTTGATGCATTTATCATAAGCATGGCCTAATTGTGTTATTAATTAACATACTTAAACCATCAAACTTTAATGCACCCTATAACCCACTTACTAACTTCAATGAAAATGATATGAAATCAAAAGTAGAATCTATTTTAAGCATGGTTTATTAACTATTGAATTAGAAACATAAACCATCAAATTTTGATTCTAAATCCACTTCCATTACCATGATCATATGTAGATGAAAAGGTAATTAATGATTCATATGACTAAGCATAGCCTATTTGTTTTGAACAATATAAGCTATCAAACTCAATATAAAACACAAAACCACACAAACATCTACTTTCCATTCAGCACAAAAGAGACATAAAAGAAATTATGTTGCATCTACATGATTCAAGAGAGCTTCATTACCCCTAAATTGAAGGTATTGGCCTCTCATTTTTGTTATCAAATCAACAAATGTAGAAAGCAACATTAAACAAACAAGAGGAAAAAGAGAGAAAAAAGAAAGGAAAAGTTAATCTACTTGCATGAAATAAGAGAGATCTACACTACAACATGAAAGGAAAAGAAGCATGTAAAATAAAAGAGAGCACTAATTAACATTAAAAAAAATGAAAAATTACATGAAATAAAAATATGGCTAAGCAGCCATGAAAAGAGAAAGAGAGCTTTCTTTTTATTTTCCTAAGAGAAGAGACTAAGAGAAGAGAGACTTCTTTTATTTGATCTAAAACTAACTAAGAGAGACTAAGGGAGAGGAAGGTTAAATGAAACATAGAGGGATTTTATACATGTGTTAAACCCTAATTCATATTTTTGAGGAATGCCCAAAATACCCTCTTAGGAAGTGTGGAGGCCAAGTAATCATTAGCTTCAAATAATCCTCATTTAAGTGTACATGAAGCCATTAATTCCTAAGCATGAGCATTAGCCTCTAATTTGTACATTAAGGTAGGTGGGTAGGTGGGGTCCTCCATTATCTTCACTTTAAATTATTTTCATCTTCATTCCTTTGTGTTCTTTTTGTGCATGCATATCTTCTTCATGAAACCACTTGTAATGGAAATCAAATTCCTACAAAATAGTATGGAAATTTCTAATTAAATTTTCTCAAGTTAATTTATGCACAAAGAATGACTATTTTGCCATTGGATGAAGATGAATATGTGACAATTTGGAATTAATATGGATTTTGGTTAAAACAAGTTAAAATACCCAATATGATCATTTATTTGAATTAATTAGATTAAATATGGTGGTAAAAATATGCACATTTATGTGCACATCAAATACCCCCACACTTATCTTTTTATTCATCCTCGAATAAAGAAAAAAAACTAAGATAAATCCGTTTTCGTAGGGAGCATGATTGCATTGAGCGTATGCAACAAGCCGTTAAACCTCTGGGTGTCCCCAGTAGGACGAGTGTTATTGTAACATCCCGAAAATTTTCGACTTTTGAAAATTCAACATCGATACTCACTTTATCGACTGCTGAGCCATCGAATGCCGGAAACCCGAAAAGTTATGGTTTTAAGAAAGAAGAAAAAGGTAGAAAAAGAAGATAGAAGAAAAAGAAAGAAGAACAACAACAGAGCAAGAGCAGAAACAGAAAACAATATCAGAATCTCACATATCGCAGCGGAACAATATATAATAGATAAATGAATATCATTTAAAAACAAAAGAATTATATCTGTTATTACATTACATCACATCATATCATCAGAGTCAATAAACAACAATGGACAGTTATATAAACTTGTCCTCATACAGAATACACAGCGGAATAAATACTATCAGATACAAATACTACGTCTCGTCCTCCAGCTTATCTCCAAAGCTCCAGAATATCCTGATAATATAACTCTAGGCTGCCCGTGTGGAAATTGGTGGGCACCCAGAGTTTAGAAGGGAAACAATAAACTCCGAGTCAGTCATGGTGACTGGTGTGAGATCGTAAAACAGTTATTTATCTTTAAAACAACAAGAAGATTTAGAGTCAATTCGCAATGTTTTTGGAAAATGAAACTACCATAAGACCTCCCACCACACACACAATGCAAACGCAGACTTGGAGGAGATTTCTTCTTATGATAGTCAAAGATGCTTACTACGCAAAATCAAATCATTTTGGATATTATTATTAGTGCATAGTGGAAAACATTTCGAAAGTAGAATATAAATCTTAGCCAGCATAGGTACCATTATATTATGCCTGCTATAGCTGCCTCCTGAGGAGACAGGTTATACAATTGAAATCGTAAAGGCTCGTATTGTTTCTTTGGATTTCCAACAAATGGTCAGGCTAAGGAACTTCCTATCCACGATGGGTACGTCCCTGGAATAGACGACCCGAGAACCTAACCGGATCTCTGCCAACACAAGGTCGGGTTACCTCTGCAAAAATAGGTAACTACTGACACGCGTATGCCATCCCCCGATCGTCACCGATCTTCCCGAGGATCCCCGATTTCCAACAAACCACATAGACAATAATAATGCAGTAACCACAGAGGTTAAGTATCTGGGCTCCATACCATGATACCACCTTTATCCAGAAGGAATGACATACACTAAGGGGCGCTACTCCCTAGAACCTTGCTGCATCCTTCCTGTTTCGACCATTTCCGGGGTGTGAGGCTCGACGAAGTCTCGTCCACAAAGCTACGCTTTCTCAAAAAGCCCTGCTTCGGGTCAAACAAAATGATCAACCTATGATCACAAAGATATAAGATCAACAAATGATCATATCACAAATGATCAAACACTGATCATTTCACAGCAACACTTAGTATGTCACGTTACCAAATTGGGAGTATATCGCTGATAAATTTCAACTACATAACCTCTGAGCTCGTACGTCTCAGAGAAGGGTTTTAAGCTAAGAGAATAAATTCTCCGCCACCAACAGAAATGTATTTGAAAGAAATCAGCTTAATATCTCAAATTGTAACGTCAGACACACAATCCATACAAGTCTGTTCCGGGATCGAACAGAACCGAAGGCACTTCTCACGAAGCCCTTGCATATCCGGATAATTTCAATCACGTCAGGACTTCCCGTCACTAAGGGTGATAAAACCTCTAAATCGGAGATCAGCCGATGTAGAGTAACTCGACGGTAATCCTTCCGTTTTCAAAAATATCCGGTCTTCAACACCGGTCTTCAAATGCGATTCATAACGACGTATCACATATTCGGAATGGGTTATACGACCCCATGGTCCTTTCCCGGCTAACCCGAATAGTGAGCGATTATTCAAAATAAGTGTGGCATTCAAATTCATCCAATTCACAACAAATACCTATCTAAAGGTAATTATTGATAGTCGGTTATTTAACTATCAATAAAGATGCGCAACATCATCAGATTCCAAATAATTTTCCCAAATTATTTTATCTTCCAAAATATCTTTACTAGATATAATAATTTCCACACTTAACCGTTTGAAAACAAATTTCAAATATTCACCTTCCTAATTATCTTTAAAAGATAAAGTTTCAAACCCCTCGTTTCATATTGGAAAAGCAATTCCATACTTATTTAAAAATAAGTATTTCACAAATCATTTATTTTCAACATTTGAAAATATTCGATATACTTAAATCAATATTAAGTATATATTCATTCTTTAAGGAAATCATTCTCTTTAAACACATTTATTTGAGTCAAAACGAATGTTACGTAAAACATCGTTACGACGACTCAAAATCTCTAGTATAGGGATTCGAAAATTAAGATAGATATATGAATCCCAATACTACATCAAAACATTTCCTTTTGGAAATCATTTACTATAACAACAGTGTTATAGTCCACCATTTCCTTATATTTCGAAAACGTCTATTTCAACAATAAATGTTGAAATCTATGATTTCGGTAATTTACACGTTTTAAAACATCTTTTAAAACAACCACTTCATTTCAAATATCGCTTTCCCGAAACATATCCATTTTATTTAATAATATATTCACTATCCAAAATCGTGAATATACTTCAATAATTACATTTCAATCTTTTCTACACGTTTTTTCCCAAGAATTATCCACTATCCAAAATCGTGGATAAAATTTCCTTAATAACCTTCTATATTAAAATCAATCAAATTTGATTTATTTTCGAATTTATAAAAACAACGTTTATAAATTCCATTTTCTATTTTCTATAACAACTCCGGTTTATAAATCTCATTTTATTAACTTCTAAAATTCACTTATAAGAATAAGTGATTTCGGATTTATAAACAACGTTTATAAATCGCATTTGTACTTTATAACGATTTCAACTTTTAAAAGAATCATTTATGAACAAATTTGATCAATATTCCATTTAAAGGCAAAAATCCAATTTATAAGTAAATTACTTATAAATCCTTTATTCTACAACTTCATTCATTTTTAACTTCACAATATAAATCTGTTAATTTCATTCACTTATGAAATCCATTTATACTTCTTTTTAACACTTATAAAATTCGTTTTATAAGTCCAATATTTTGATTTATAAAATATCAATTTTATAAATCTTTCTATACAAATCGTTTATAGTTATTCAAAATCCCAACTTAAACCATTTTATAAATAAATCGACTTTTATTTAAAAAACGACACTTCGGTTTTATTTCACTAAAAAAAATCATAACTTTTATAACTTTAAAATTTTACGTTTATAATCGATTCAAAAATCCCATAAAACGTATATTTTCAAAAATCACTTTAAAAACCTTTTTAAAGTAAAAGTCGTTATTTTTACATTTCAAAACTGAATCCGATGATGCAACAACACCAAACAGTCCATCACAACAGTCAATATCATATATCAATATGATAACAGAATATATATCAATATCTGTAAATAAGTAAATACAGTTGAGGAATCCAGTTGGATCCCTCCAACCTGTTTCCCTGCATCCAAAGATGTTAGCACAATACCAATTCCGCTCCAGTACGGAATTATCGCGGTATATGGGTTTTATAAAAATCCGCTTACTAACGGCGCAATAGGGTCTCATCCGCTATACGAGGCGGGAAATCATCAATCCAATATATACATATGCCAATATGTATATATTGCTATATATAGATATATATCCTACTATATCTAATATCACATCCAAACAGTCAATCAATCAATCAATAACTGTAAAAGAAAATCCACTTTCATTTGAGTGAGAAGATCTCACCGTGATTTTAATTCTGATTTCAGCGTTTATTTCGAATAAAATTAAACGCGCGTTTAATTTTACCCGAAATTCAAACTAGCTCCAAATGGCTCCAATTCAGTTCCATAGCGAAGTATTTGACAAAACGAAGCCAACGCTTTTCGTTTCGTAATTTTCCGACCTCGCAGCAAAAAGATACATCGTTTTAAAGATAGAATGAATTTTTAATATAAATAATTTATACAATTTCTTTTTATTTTTAAACCTCTAAACTGATCTGGCCGTTCATTTCAAACTTCAACCATCAGGGCCGTTTGCTTTTATCATCTCCCACGCGCGTCTTCTCCAGTGAAAATCGAACGCACGCTAACCCATTTCAGCCGCCCTTCCTCTTCAATGACGCGACCACCTTCGAGCAGCTGGAAGACGATCGAACATTGCCAAAACACGCGGCCATGCGTGCTCCACCTCCGGCTCGAACCACGCCGAGCTCGGCTCACCCCACCACCCTAAAAACGCGTGCGAGCGTGCCGGGTTCAAGCACGTTTTGCCGTCAATTTGCTTATCCATAAACTATCTCCACCATTCAGCATGTAGAGCTCGCATAGATCTCCAACTTCCGTTTAGGAAGTTTAACGAATTGATTCACGGATTTGAAGGATTTTGAGAAGGAAGAGGGGAGCTTTCTGGCCGTTCAGAACAATAGTGGTGGCTGCACTTTTTAGCTAGGGTTTTGCAATTGCCTTGGGTGATGAGGTTCCCTTTTATAGAATTTCAACGAAAAACACTATTCACTTCAGAATTTCCAAACTCCGATTTACACGCGGTGACTAGCGTTCCTGGGGTTTACCCCGCGTTCCGGACACAATGGAACAGGTTTCAGGAGCTAATTTGATCGTATGAGCGAGATACGAAATTAAACGATCAATTTAAATTAAACCGATTTAAATCGATTTCGAGGCGTTTTAATTCGTACCGGACAAACGGTAAATCCAAAAATTACGAAATTTGAAATCTTACAATAATATCACATTACGGATCCGATGAAACTAGTTTCGTCGAAATCCGGCACTGTTTGAAAAATGACTATTTTTAACTCGACAATTTAAAATTAAAACGATATCGATGCGTTTCGAGCTGCCACGGTCAAACGACAACTCCGATGGATACGAAAATTGAAATCCGATAATAACTAACTATTACGGATCCAATGAAACTGGTCTCGTTCAATTCTGAGACGGTTCGAAAATTGGCTATATTTACAGTCGATAATTAAATATTAAAATATTCAATCTTCATAGATTAACTCCAAATTCGATTTTCAATTATCTCTGGAATTTCACTATTTAATTTATCGATTTAATTATCAAATTAAATCCAATATTCGAAAAATAAATCATTCGACTTCTTAATTCCACTTATTAATATTTAAAATTAATTAAATACTCGAATTTTAATTATCAAAAATTCTGGGTCGTTACAGACTTCCCCCCTTAAAAGAATTTCGTCCTCGAAATTACAAGTTAGGAAGAAGATACAAAATCCGTTAACTTTCCAAAACAAACCGTTCAAATTAGATTTTCAAATCTGTTAAGTGTTTAACTTCTCCAAAATTCATAGTTAACTTCTCACAAAATCTTTACTAAGTTTTCAAATCATAACTTAGTTTTCAAAATTTTCAAATTTCTCTAAAATATTCTAACGCTTTAAATTTTCAGAAAATTTCGGCAGCGTCTCCTTTGCGCGGCTCGATCCGAAAAAAAATGACAGTGTATATATATCACAAATATACATCCCATCAAGTGATGAGGCATCCCGTAGGGAAAAAAGTGTAAAAGTACGATATTTAATCCGAGATATGTACCTTATTATTTATTTAGCGAGCGTATACTGCTAATATAGCGCGAAAGCGAGCTCCAAATGCGAAGCAACGCCATCCGCACCTACTAAACACTCAACAAACCATATGAGAACATGTAGATATGAAAATATAGTCAATATACATCATATAGCAACATAATACTACATATGTCAACATAGCAAATGCAACAAACAACAAATGCATTCAGAAGCAACAATGCAACCATCAAACCATCATCATCCAATAAACGTCCAACAATTCCATACCGAATCAATATTCATTCATTTCTCATTAATATTCATTGAATTGGTTTTCAATTTACTCACATTTGATTTGCTAATATTGGATTTAACTAACATTCATTCATTTGTTTCCAATTAGTTTACATTCACTAATTTACATTCATGTTGGTTCATTTTCAATTTGAATCAAATTCATTTCTATTCAAATTTACATATTATCAATTTGAATTTAATCACTTTGCTTCCAATTTGTCGATTCAATTTCATTAACCCTTAATGAATTACACGAAATCAACTAACAATCAATCTAACAACCAATGTATAACCAATCAATTGATTGATATTAAATTGATTTCCATTCAATTATTCAATTCCTTTAGCTTTTAATGAATTAACACTTATATTCATTGCTTCATATCAATTATTTATATTCAATTGATTGACATTCAATCCATTTATTAATTCAATTGCTAATTCATTTTAACAAATAAAATTGAATTTTTATATAACTCAAGTTCACATTCATTTAATAAATTCACTTTATTAATTTCTTTTGATATCAAAATAAACTTCACTTTAACATCACTTAAGTTATTTTCCATTTCAAACATCATTTGTTCAACTTAACTTAAGTTTCCACTTATAAATCCAATTCAGATTTTGTTTTTCTTAACAAAATTCATTTAACCTTTTACCAAAATCAAATTTCATCAATCATTCAAATTTATATCACATTTGACTTTCTTTTAGTTAAATTTCACATCACATTTCATTATGCTACTCAAATTCATTAACTTTACCAAAGTTAAATCTATTATCTCATATCATAAGTATAAATCTTATTTCACTTATATTTACCATATTTAAATTTGGACTTTAATTTTCAAATTTGTTTATCACAACAAAACCTCAATTTCCAATTTACTATGGTAGCAAATCAATCACACAGAAACTCGAAAATGATACCGATGATGCTGCAGTCATCACCGTACTATTTCCCAGCAACATAGTGAATTTAGTGCTTTAAATTCTTTTCAAAAATTTCCTTGATTTATAAATCTCATTACAAAAATTTTACTTTTGTAATTTCACTATTTATATATAAGATTATTTTACCATTGTAAATCATATCAATTATAACTTCACCCTTTATAATTCATTCTTTTATACAATTTACTCTTTCACAATTGTTGTTTTAATTCAACTTATTCAAACAATCTTAACAATCAATTCATATACACTTTAATAATTCTTAAAAAATTATTTCTTTATATACAAAATATAATCAAGGTAAAATTATTTCATTTACCCAATTTAAAACAATATCGTGCCGAATTGTTCTATATAAGTGTTTAGAGATCCCTATCGATAGAGTTGTACGGACAATACCGACCAGAATCCATATACCACTCAACAAACCAATCATCACAATATAAAACAATTTTATATTCACTAACAAATACGCACTCGTATCTATTATTACACTCAACTCATTCTAGAGTACTGCTGACTCTATCTCTAATGAGTAACACCCAACAGAGCAGGGTTGTCGCTTAACCATACGCTCTGATACCAAATGTAACATCCCGAAAATTTTCGACTTTCGAAAATTCAACATCGATACTCACTTTATCGACTGCTGAGCCATCGAATGCCGGAAACCCGAAAAGTTATGGTTTTAAGAAAGAAGAAAAAGGTAGAATAAGAAGATAGAAGAAAAAGAAAGAAGAACAACAACAGAGCAAGAGCAGAAACAGAAAACAATATCAGAATCTCACATATCGCAGCGGAACAATATATAATAGATAAATGAATATCATTTAAAAACAAAAGAATTATATCTGTTATTACATTACATCACATCATATCATCAGAGTCAATAAACAACAATGGACAGTTATATAAACTTGTCCTCATACAGAATACACAGCGGAATAAATACTATCAGATACAAATACTACGTCTCGTCCTCCAGCTTATCTCCAAAGCTCCAGAATATCCAGAATATCCTGATAATATAACTCTAGGCTGCCCGTGTGGAAATTGGTGGGCACCCAGAGTTTAGAAGGGAAACAATAAACTCCGAGTCAGTCATGGTGACTGGTGTGAGATCGTAAAACAGTTATTTATCTTTAAAACAACAAGAAGATTTAGAGTCAATTCGCAATGTTTTTGGAAAATGAAACTACCATAAGACCTCCCACCACACACACAATGCAAACGCAGACTTGGAGGAGATTTCTTCTTATGATAGTCAAAGATGCTTACTACGCAAAATCAAATCATTTTGGATATTATTATTAGTGCATAGTGGAAAACATTTCGAAAGTAGAATATAAATCTTAGCCAGCATAGGTACCATTATATTATGCCTGCTATAGCTGCCTCCTGAGGAGACAGGTTATACAATTGAAATCGTAAAGGCTCGTATTGTTTCTTTGGATTTCCAACAAATGGTCAGGCTAAGGAACTTCCTATCCACGATGGGTACGTCCCTGGAATAGACGACCCGAGAACCTAACCGGATCTCTGCCAACACAAGGCCGGGTTACCTCTGCAAAAATAGGTAACTACTGACACGCGTATGCCATCCCCCGATCGTCACCGATCTTCCCGAGGATCCCCGATTTCCAACAAACCACATAGACAATAATAATGCAGTAACCACAGAGGTTAAGTATCTGGGCTCCATACCATGATACCACCTTTATCCAGAAGGAATGACATACACTAAGGGGCGCTACTCCCTAGAACCTTGCTGCATCCTTCCTGTTTCGACCATTTCCGGGGTGTGAGGCTCGACGAAGTCTCGTCCACAAAGCTACGCTTTCTCAAAAAGCCCTGCTTCGGGTCAAACAAAATGATCAACCTATGATCACAAAGATATAAGATCAACAAATGATCATATCACAAATGATCAAACACTGATCATTTCACAGCAACACTTAGTATGTCACGTTACCAAATTGGGAGTATATCGCTGATAAATTTCAACTACATAACCTCTGAGCTCGTACGTCTCAGAGAAGGGTGTTAAGCTAAGAGAATAAATTCTCCGCCACCAACAGAAATGTATTTGAAAGAAATCAGCTTAATATCTCAAATTGTAACGTCAGACACACAATCCATACAAGTCTGTTCCGGGATCGAACAGAACCGAAGGCACTTCTCACGAAGCCCTTGCATATCCGGATAATTTCAATCACGTCAGGACTTCCCGTCACTAAGGGTGATAAAACCTCTAAATCGGAGATCAGCCGATGTAGAGTAACTCGACGGTATTCCTTCCGTTTTCAAAAATATCTGGTCTTCAACACCGGTCTTCAAATGCGATTCATAACGACGTATCACATATTCGGAATGGGTTATACGACCCCATGGTCCTTTCCCGGCTAACCCGAATAGTGAGCGATTATTCAAAAATAAGTGTGGCATTCAAATTCATCCAATTCACAACAAATACCTATCTAAAGGTAATTATTGATAGTCGGTTATTTAACTATCAATAAAGATGCGCAACATCATCAGATTCCAAATAATTTTCCCAAATTATTTTATCTTCCAAAATATCTTTACTAGATATAATAATTTCCACACTTAACCGTTTGAAAACAAATTTCAAATATTCACCTTCCTAATTATCTTTAAAAGATAAAGTTTCAAACCCCTCGTTTCATATTGGAAAAGCAATTCCATACTTATTTAAAAATAAGTATTTCACAAATCATTTATTTTCAACATTTGAAAATATTCGATATACTTAAATCAATATTAAGTATATATTCATTCTTTAAGGAAATCATTCTCTTTTGTTATGAGGGTTACATATGTGTAATTGTATTCTTTTGTATACGTTTATATTTTGTAGTTGTTTGTTTCTTTTACCTTGTGATATAAGGCCCAGTCTATTTGTATTTTGTAGGCTTTAGCTTGTGGGCTTTACTGGGCTGAAAGTGTTATGTATATATACTCTTTGGTTTGTGAATAACAAGTAACGATTTTGGCTTTCTTATCTGATAATCTGTTAACATGGTATCAGAGCCAAAAGTTGTTCAAATTCATAAATCCCACTAGGACTGCTTCTTTGTCAATCGATCGTCTGATTTGTCGATTATAGTCGATCTCAGATCTTAGCTTGTTTAAGTCATGGGAGAAAACAAGGTTATTCACGATACCGTTCAGATGATGCCCAAGATCACCGATCACAAGTTGAATGATCGAAACTATTTGAATTGGAGTAAAACGATTCGTCTCTACCTCAGGAGTATTGACAAAGGCAATCACCTAACTGAAGATCCACCAGCTGCTGATTCTAAAGAAGAGAAGGATTTACTGTGGCTACGAGATGATGCTCGTCTATTTCTTCAGATCCGGAATTCAATTGATACAGAAGTGATTGGTTTAGTAGATCATTGTGAATTTGTGAAAGAATTGATGGAATACTTGGAGTTTTTGTACTCTGGTAAAGGAAATTTGACGAGAATGTATGATGTATGTAAATCGTTCTATAGAGCAGAGAAACAGGAGCAAACATTAATGAGTTACTTTATGAATTTCAAGAAAATATATGAGGAATTGAATCTGTTGCTTCCATTTAGTTCAGATGTTAAAGTTCAACAGCAGCAGCGAGAACAAATGGCTATAATGAGTTTTCTTGCGGGATTGACACCTGATTTTGAATCTGCAAAATCGCAAATCCTATCTGGATCTGATGTATCATCTTTGAAGGAGGTGTTTAGTCGAATCCTACGAACTGAAAGTATTCAGACTCCAAGTACTCCAGTTGACAGTGCGTTGATTAGCAGTAGCAAGAATTATGAACAGCCGTGGAAATCAAGTTCCCAATCTGATAATAGGCAATCTGGGAATAATTCTTCTACTAAGAATGTTCAAGGAAATAGATCAGGAAGTCAAGGGAAGTTCTGTGCATATTGCAAGAAGCCGGGCCATACTAAGTTTGAATGTAGGAAGTTGCAGTACAAAAATTCAGTGGCAAACAATACAGCTAATTCAAGTAAAACGGTGCTATTAACTGCTGATGAGTACAATAACTATTTGAAATATCAAGAAGGGTTGAAGAACAATACACCAAGTCAAAATTCTTCTTCAGTCACTATGGTTGCTAAAACTGCTAATGGTGAGAATCAAACATCTAAGTGGGTCATAGATTCAGGTGCTACTGACCATATGACAGGTAATTGTCGTTTATTTTCTGATATTCATTTAAACAAGTCACCACATGCTGTTACACTAGCTGATGGATCACAAACTTATGTACAAGGATCAGGAAATGTAGATTTACATCCTCACTTACCATTGAGCTCAGTATTATACTTACCGAATTTGTCGTTTAATTTACTATCTGTGAGTCAAATTACTCGTAATCTCAATTGTTGCATATCTTTCTTCCCCGATTATTGCTTGTTTCAGGATCTTGTGACGAAACAAGTTATTGGTAAGGGTCAACAAACTGGAGGATTATATACACTCAATGCTGCATCTACTGACCATATCACATGCTCAAGTATTGATTCTGCTCTAAAGACTCATTATCAGTTAGGGCATCCATCACTTGCCTTACTAAAAAATCTATGTCCACAATTTAATTCTATATCTACATTAGATTGTGAGTCTTGTCATTTTGCTAAGCACCATCGTATAAGTTTGAGTCCTAGAATAAATAAAAGAGCTTCTTCAGCATTTGATTTAGTTCATTCAGATATATGGGGACCGTCTTCCACTGTGTCAAAGAAAGGATATAAGTACTTTGTAACCTTTGTGGATGATCATACTCGTGTAACTTGGTTGTACTTAATGAAAAACAGATCAGAATTATTTTCTATATTTTCTATGTTTTGTGCTGAAATAAGAAACCAATTCAATGTATCAATCAAAACTCTAAGAAGTGATAATGCTAAAGAGTACATGTCCAGTCAGTTCAGTACTTATATGGCTAAGTATGGTATGCTTCATGAGACATCATGTGTGGATACAGCAGCTCAAAATGGAGTAGCAGAGAGAAAAAATCGACATCTCATTGAAACTACTAGAGCACTTCTATTTTATATGAATGTTCCCAAAGTTTTCTGGGCAGATGCTGTGAGTACGGCATGTTTCTTAATCAATAGAATGCCTTCAACAGTGTTAAACTACGAGGTTCCTATTCAAGTCTTATGTCCAAATAGAACCATATATCCAGTCAAACCCAGAATTTTTGGTTGTGTATGCTATGTAAGGGATGTGAACCCACAGTTAACCAAACTAGACCCGAAATCATTGAAGTGTGTATTTGTTGGATACTCGAGACTTCAGAAAGGATATGCATGTTTTTGTCCCAGTCTTCATAAGTATTTTGTATCAATTGATGTAACATTTGTAGAAGATGTACCTTACTTTTCTCCAGCAGTTAAAGAATTACAGAGTGAAGAGGAAGATTTCATAATCTATCCTGCTGATCCACCTCAGGACAGTGCACAAAATGATGAAGAAAATATTAGTGTTACGCAAGAAGATGAGATAAACTTCCCAACAGTGGATGATAGTGAAGTCTCAAGACCAGATCCTAATCTGGATCTACCTATTGCACTTCGAAAAGGTAAACGCAAATGTACATATCCTATATCATCATATGTTTCATATGACAAATTAGATCAAACTTCTGCATCATTTGTATCTACTCTTGATAAAATTACTGTTCCTAAAACTGTGAAAGAAGCTTTATCTAAATCTGAATGGAAAATGGCAATGTTAGAGGAGATTGAAGCATTAGATCAAAACCAGACCTGGGAGTTAGTTCAGTTACCAGAAAATAGAAAGGTTATTGGGTGCAAATGGGTGTTTAATGTCAAAATGAATCCAGAATGGTTCAGTGGCTAGACTTAAAGCTCGTCTAGTTGCTAAAGGTTATGCACAAGTTTATGGAACTGACTACTGTGAAACTTTTTCCCCTGTAGCTAAAATGACCTCAATCAGATTGTTTATTTCTTTAGCAGCAACACATAGTTGGAAGTTACATCAATTAGACATAAAGAATGCTTTCTTACATGGGGACTTAAAGGAGGAGGTATATGTTGAGCAACCACCTGGTTTTGTTGCTCAGGGGGAGCAAGGAAAGGTATGTAGGTTAAAGAAAAGTTTATATGGGTTGAAACAAAGTCCAAGAGCATGGTTTGGCAAATTTAGTCAAGTAATTGAGAAATTTGGTATAATTAAAAGTAACTTTGACCACTCTGTATTTTATAAGATTTCACGAGAAGGAATAATTCTCCTTGTAGTCTATGTTGATGATATTGTGATAACTGGAAGTGATAAGAAGGGAATTATTGATCTTAAAACATTTATTCAAGCTCAGTTTCATACAAAAGATTTAGGTGAGTTGAAGTATTTCTTAGGAATCGAAGTGATAAGAGATAATGGACATATCTTCATGACACAAAGAAAGTATACACTGGATCTGCTTTCAGAAACAGGACATTTAGGTGCAAAACCATGCACAACTCCTATGGATACAAGCCAGGGATTAACAACTGAAGGTGAATTGTTTGATAATCCAGAAATGTATAGAAGGTTAGTTGGCAAGTTAAACTATCTAACAGTAACAAGGCCTGACATTGCTTTTCCAGTCAATGTTGTTAGCCAATTCATGAATTCACCCACAATACATCACTGGAATGCACTCAAGCAAATTCTATGCTATCTGAAGGGAACGGCAGGTAAAGGCATTGAGTATACTAATCATGGTCATAACAAGATAGAGGGTTTCACTGATGCTGACTGGGCTGGATCTAAATCAGATAGGAGGTCAACATCTGGGTATTGTGTGTTTGTTGGAGGTAACCTAGTGTCATGGAAAAGCAAGAAGCAGACTGTTGTGTCTCGTTCAAGTGCTGAGTCAGAATATAGAGCCATGGCAAATGCAATTTGTGAGTTGATGTGGTTGAGTCATGTGTTGTCTGAATTAAAGATGAAGAAGGTAGAATCAGTAGACCTGTGGTGTGATAACCAAGCAGCGGTTCATATTGCAACCAACCTAGTTTTTCATGAGAGGACAAAGCATATCGAGGTGGACTGCCATTTCATCAGAGAGAAGGTACAAATGGGGTTGGTAAATCTGAAGCATGTTCGGTCTGGTGATCAGCTTGCAGATTTATTCACCAAGGCATTGAATGGAGCACGAATTAGATTCCTGAGTGACAAGTTGGGCATGATAAATGAATATGCACCAACGTGAGGGGGAGTGTTATGAGGGTTACATATGTGTAATTGTATTCTTTTGTATACGTTTATATTTTGTAGTTGTTTGTTTCTTTTACCTTGTGATATAAGGCCCAGTCTATTTGTATTTTGTAGGCTTTAGCTTGTGGGCTTTACTGGGCTGAAAGTGTTATGTATATATACTCTTTGGTTTGTGAATAACAAGTAACGATTTTGGCTTTCTTATCTGATAATCTGTTAACATCTTTAAACACATTTATTTGAGTCAAAACGAATGTTACGTAAAACATCGTTACGACGACTCAAAATCTCTAGTATAGGGATTCGAAAATTAAGATAGATATATGAATCCCAATACTACATCAAAACATTTCCTTTTGGAAATCATTTACTATAACAACAGTGTTATAGTCCACCATTTCCTTATATTTCGAAAACGTCTATTTCAACAATAAATGTTGAAATCTATGATTTCGGTAATTTACACGTTTTAAAACATCTTTTAAAACAACCACTTCATTTCAAATATCGCTTTCCCGAAACATATCCATTTTATTTAATAATATATTCACTGTCCAAAATCGTGAATATACTTCAATAATTACATTTCAATCTTTTCTACACGTTTTTTCCCAAGAATTATCCACTATCCAAAATCGTGGATAAAATTTCCTTAATAACCTTCTATATTAAAATCAATCAAATTTGATTTATTTTCGAATTTATAAAAACAACGTTTATAAATTCCATTTTCTATTTTCTATAACAACTCCGGTTTATAAATCTCATTTTATTAAATTCTAAAATTCACTTATAAGAATAAGTGATTTCGGATTTATAAACAACGTTTATAAATCGCATTTGTACTTTATAACGATTTCAACTTTTAAAAGAATCATTTATGAACAAATTTGATCAATATTCCATTTAAAGGCAAAAATCCAATTTATAAGTAAATTACTTATAAATCCTTTATTCTACAACTTCATTCATTTTTAACTTCACAATATAAATCTGTTAATTTCATTCACTTATGAAATCCATTTATACTTCTTTATAACACTTATAAAATTCGTTTTATAAGTCCAATATTTTGATTTATAAAATATCAATTTTATAAATCTTTCTATACAAATCGTTTATAGTTATTCAAAATCCCAACTTAAACCATTTTATAAATAAATCGACTTTTATTTCAAAAACGACACTTCGGTTTTATTTCACTAAAAAAAATCATAACTTTTATAACTTTAAAATTTTACGTTTATAATCGATTCAAAAATCCCATAAAACGTATATTTTCAAAAATCACTTTAAAAACCTTTTTAAAGTAAAAGTCGTTATTTTTACATTTCAAAACTGAATCCGATGATGCAACAACACCAATCAGTCCATCACAACAGTCAATATCATATATCAATATGATAACAGAATATATATCAATATCTGTAAATAAGTAAATACAGTTGAGGAATCCAGTTGGATCCCTCCAACCTGTTTCCCTGCATCCAAAGATGTTAGCACAATACCAATTCCGCTCCAGTACGGAATTATCGCGGTATATGGGTTTTATAAAAATCCGCTTACTAACGGCGCAATAGGGTCTCATCCGCTATACGAGGCGGGAAATCATCAATCCAATATATACATATGCCAATATGTATATATTGCTATATATAGGTATATATCCTACTATATCTAATATCACATCCAAACAGTCAATCAATCAATCAATAACTGTAAAAGAAAATCCACTTTCATTTGAGTGAGAAGATCTCACCGTGATTTTAATTCTGATTTCAGCGTTTATTTCGAATAAAATTAAACGCGCGTTTAATTTTATCCGAAATTCAAACTAGCTCCAAATGGCTCCAATTCAGTTCCATAGCGAAGTATTTGACAAAACGAAGCCAACGCTTTTCGTTTCGTAATTTTCCGACCTCGCAGCAAAAAGATACATCGTTTTAAAGATAGAATGAATTTTTAATATAAATAATTTATACAATTTCTTTTTATTTTTAAACCTCTAAACTGATCTGGCCGTTCATTTCAAACTTCAACCATCAGGGCCGCTTGCTTTTATCATCTCCCACGCGCGTCTTCTCCAGTGAAAATCGAACGCACGCTAACCCATTTCAGCCGCCCTTCCTCTTCAATGACGCGACCACCTTCGAGCAGCTGGAAGACGATCGAACATTGCCAAAACACGCGGCCATGCGTGCTCCACCTCCGGCTCGAACCACGCCGAGCTCGGCTCACCCCACCACCCTAAAAATGCGTGCGAACGTGCCGGGTTCAAGCACGTTTTGCCGTCAATTTGCTTATCCATAAACGATCTCCACCATTCAGCATGTAGAGCTCGCATAGATCTCCAACTTTCGTTTAGGAAGTTTAACGAATTGATTCACGGATTTGAAGGATTTTGAGGAGGAAGAGGGGAGCTTTCTGGCCGTTCAGAACAATAGTGGCGGCTGCACGTTTTAGCTAGGGTTTTGCAATTGCCTTGGGTGATGAGGTTCCCTTTTATAGAATTTCAACGAAAAACACTATTCACTTCAGAATTTCCAAACTCCGATTTACACGCGGTGACTAGCGTTCCTGGGGTTTACCCCGCGTTCCGGACACAATGGAACAGGTTTCAGGAGCTAATTTGATCGTATGAGCGAGATACGAAATTAAACGATCAATTTAAATTAAACCGATTTAAATCGATTTCGAGGCGTTTTAATTCGTACCGGACAAACGGTAAATCCAAAAATTACGAAATTTGAAATCTTACAATAATATCACATTACGGATCCGATGAAACTAGTTTCGTCGAAATCCGACACTGTTTGAAAAATAACTATTTTTAACTCGACAATTTAAAATTAAAACGATATCGATGCGTTTCGAGCTGCCACGGTCAAACGACAACTCCGATGGATACGAAAATTGAAATCCGATAATAACTAACTATTACGGATCCAATGAAACTAGTCTCGTTCAATTCTGAGACGGTTCGAAAATTGGCTATATTTACAGTCGATAATTAAATATTAAAATATTCAATCTTCATAGATTAACTCCAAATTCGATTTTCAATTATCTTTGGAATTTCACTATTTAATTTATCGATTTAATTATCAAATTAAATCCAATATTCGAAAAATAAATCATTCGACTTCTTAATTCCACTTATTAATATTTAAAATTAATTAAATACTCGAATTTTAATTATCAAAAATTCTGGGTCGTTACAGTTATCTCGTGAGGGTTTTCAGCGGATACTATCCACAAAATCCAAATGTAGGATGAAATTATTTACAAAATGCCAGATTTATTCACAAAGATGTGAATGCAAGTTTTTGAAAATATTTACGAATGAAGGATTTACTTTTAAATTAACACAAATAAGTTAAATATAGGTTTGGACATTATTTTGAAATTTAATTCATTTACTCGTCAAAATTCCAACAAAAATTAAGTTATCATAACAAATAGACAATAGTTTAACTCGTTGTTTCAGTTGATAACAAAGTGTAACCATGAAATAGGTCCTTAGTTGATTATCAAAGTTTATTAAAGTGGTATTTCATTTCATTTCAATAACAAATCAAATCAAATAAGTTAAAATAATGCTTGGATTTCATTTTCTTACTCTCTCCATTTTTTGAAAATTTTATTGATATTTACAATATTTACATATGCCTAACTCAGATAAACTGAGGCCGGATATATTACCCATGTACTGCCTTGCGGACAGATGTGAGGGGAATACAGAGCGTGACGAGTGAACACACGAGTGTGAACACCTATTGACTGTAGGCGTTATTAAAAAGAATTTATATATATATACACCTAGCTTAGATAAACTGAGGCCAGATATACTGATCATGCACTACCTTTCGTGCTTATGTTAGAAAGGTACAGAGCATGGCGAGTGTACACACAAGTGTGCACACCTGTCGACCGTAGGTGTTAATAAAAAATATTTACATATATACAAATGGTTTTTTTTCTTTTTCAGATTTTTTTTATAGAAAGAGAGAGTTTTTGCAAAATCATCTTAGCACCACTTAACTTAGAAGACAAAAAAAATGTTATATCCTTTACTTTAAATCAACCACTTTTTTGAAACAAAGATTTTCAATTAGGATATATTTCATAATTATCACATATGAATCTTCCTATATACTAGTTAAACCATTATTATTAGCAATCAAACTTCATTTTTATTTTTGTTAAGACGAATAAATTTTCAAAAATTTCAATTTAATAAACCAAAACCATATATTTATCTTATAGTGTTTCTTTAAAAATAAATTAAAATGCTTAAAAAAATGTTTGTTTTTTGTTTTTGAGATTTTTTTTTAATTTTGGAAAAATTGAAAAAGATGGTGAATCTCCCCCCCACACTTGATTTTGACCGTGTCCCCACAGTCAACCCAAGTTAAAGGAGAAAAAAAATAAAAACATGACCTTTATTTAAATGAAAATTAAAGGTATTTACATGAGATCAGAAAGTATATCATCAAAAAGTAAATGGAACGGTCTTCCAAAGACCGATTCATTTGTCTCGTCAAGTATACGAGACACAACTCAAGCTCGAAAAACCAAATCGTAAAAGATTTCAAAGTTGAATGTTGATTTGGAAAAACGAATGTCGTTTTATTGAAAATCGTACGAGTTGTTTTATTTTTGATGATTTTTGGGGTCGACAAAACAATTGATTGAAATTCAAGTTTGTTTTCACCAAATTGAAATTCAAATTTATCATTGAAAACTTCTTCAAAATTATTGATTTCAAAATCAGAATGGTGATGTAACTCTTCCCTATCAGAGTTTGACAACTCATTTTCAAAAAGTCCAAAGAAATCGTGTTCGTTAAAGTCGTCTTCCTTTGTTGGATTGTCAACAACTTCATTGCGTATCTCAAGTTCAAAATCCAAAGTTGTTGTATTCAAATTTTCAAAATCGAGAAAAGGAAGATCGAATTTTAAATTTGGTTCCACACCCTCAAATGAATTGAAATCCAACTCAATTACCGTGTTTTCAACAACTTCATTAAGATTATCATTTTCCATTTCAAAAGTTGTTATTTGAAAATCGTCGATTTGGGTAAACGATGGATTATCGCTTGGCTCGTCACATGTTGGGATTTGAGTATGTTTTTCACGTTGTTTCATATATGTTTCAAACAACGAATCCGTGTGAACGTCGTAAATTTCATTCATTTGTTCAACAAAATCAAATTTATAATTATTGACTTGAGAATTTTCGATTTGGATTTGTTGAGAACAAAATTTTTTAATCATAACGTGGTTAAGATTATTCCCATTGCCAAATTCATTTGCAAAGTTGTTTCCATTTTCATTTTGAAATTCATTTTGGAGTTCAAAATTGAATTGGCATGGGTTATACTCGAAATCATTTGAATTTTGAAGTGAATTCAAATTTTGATTATTTTGAAAACTTTGATTTGAATCATTGCCCAAATATGAATTACACAAATCATTTATCATTTGATTTTGTTGTGTAGAGATTTCAAGTAGAGATGAAATGCTATTTTCGAGATTCGAGGGTGGTTCGTCATTTTGAAAATTTTGTGGTTCAAAACTCAAATCGTTTAAACAATAGTTGTTGTTAAAATATCCATACGGATTTGAAGTGAAATCATATGGATTATATTGATTTTCTCAACTATTGTAAAATTCAAGGGAGTGGGGAAATTCAGACATTTTCAAGAATGTTTTTGGTTTATTTTAAAGGAAAAATATTACAGATAGAATTTATTTTTCAAAATGGAAATTGATTTTTGTTTTGTTTTTTGGTTTTTCAAATTTTTTCTTTGTTTTTGAAAAGGTTTTATGGCTTTATTTTTTCTGGATTTTGATTTTTTTTAATTTTCTTTTTTGGATTTTTGAAATTTTAACGAAAAAGAATTTAAAATTTTCAAAGGAAAGGAATATTTACAATTTTTTTAGTTTTGAATTTTGAATTTTTTTTTAAATATGCATGAAATAATGCAACTAAATGAATGCAAGGGTTAATTACAAATGATTTCTCCTAAGTTAACCCAAAATTGTATAATCACACATTGTCTTAGATAAACAAGATAGTTCTCGGCCAGGTAACAGACAGGATTTATCGGTGCACCACGAATCACCGTAGCAATGCAGTCGAAGGGTTAAGTACCTTTAGAGAAACAACCACTATAATATTTACGAATCACCATAATATTTATAAATGGTTATTGCTCTGCCGTAGCCTAGACACCGAGAAGTTAAATTGTTCAAAGAAGACAATTTGCCAATATACAATTAAGTGTTATCGATGTCTAACCGTTATTATTAATCAAAATGAAATGCAAAGCAAAAATTAAACGTGTATTAACAATGCAACTACGAATGTAATTTTTTTTTTGAATTTTTGAATTTTTTTTAAATATATGTATGCAAATGCAAGCAATCAACAATGCAACTAAAATAAAAACAAGAGATATATACAATGCAAGGCAAATAAAAATAATAGATATATCAAGCAAGCAGTTTTTTCTTTTCTTTTTATAAAGCAAAGCGAAGCAATTATTTTTCGGCAACAGTTGAGCGAAGCAAGTAACTTTTCCAATCTGCTTTGGCAACCTGAAAGTAAAAACAAGATATATACAATTTATTTTTTGAAAAGGAAACTTAAAAGTAAGGTATTACTTAAAAAAAAATTTAAACAAGATGGACTTAATATATATATATTATATTAAAACAAAACAAAAGAAAACTAAAAAAAAGTATTTGAATCAAACTAACAAAACAAATTAAAACAACAACTTTAAAACGATTTTTTTAAGAAAAACAAA
This sequence comes from Allium fistulosum, assembly GCA_030737815.1. Lineage (NCBI taxonomy): Eukaryota > Viridiplantae > Streptophyta > Magnoliopsida > Asparagales > Amaryllidaceae > Allium > Allium fistulosum. The sequence goes on from CM060903.1 coordinate 78,911,566, forward strand.
AGGAACAAAAAAAAGAATGGAAAAAAAAGGAAATGAAACAAAATAAAATTAAAAAGGGTAAGAAGCCTACCCGACCCACTAAGTGTACTACTGCAACCAAAAAGTACCCAACTAAACAAAATTCACAAAAACAAAACAAAAATTCAATTCGCAACTACTAGAATTCAAAAATTAAAATCGAAAATCAATTCACGAAATTGAATTAAAAAGGGTTCGAGGCGATTGGTTAAGATGCTCGAGTTGTTGGAATTCGTGCAGGCGATTTGGTTGGTTGAGGAGGACGGTCTTCAGGTGATTGAGGAGTTTCGTGATTTGCGGAGGTATAGCGGGGGTTGCAGTGGTTACTGATTGGTGATGCTCGCGATTTGCTTAGGGGCGAAGTCTGGCTTGCTTGAAAGGACAGTGGCGGAATTGAGTTCGTGTGGCTTGCTATTGGAAGAAGTCGAGTTCGCGGTGACTTGGTGATACTGATGGTGATGTGGTTGAACTATGTGTTGCTGCTGTGGAATACTGGTGGTCAGGGGATTGTCGTTCTGTGATGTTGTTGACTGATAGATGATGTATTGATCAGAGAGGATGGCAGGGGTGTAATGTTTTGATGAACTGAATGTTTGTGGGGGTAGTGGGAGATGCAGTAGTATGCAGTGAAGCCTGGATTGTTAAGGCTGGGGTTTGGCCGAGGCAGTTGAATGTCAGGCAGGAGAAGCAGTAAAATGTGAGGTAGTAGAGTTGTAGCTGTTGGTTGCTTGTGGAATTGATGAAGATGGCAGTGTGATTGTTTGGAGAGATGATGATGTAATGTAGTGAATGATGGATTGGTGCACAACAATTGCAGAAATGTGCACAGATGTGTGCACTATTTTGTTGGTGAGTATGGCCAGTGATGGCAAAGCAGTTTGATGGCACAGTTGATTATTGCCATAGGAGTGTGAAATTGGATTGTCGAGGTAGAGTTGATGTTGTAATGCTAGTTAGTGGTAATAAATGAGTGAAGTATGGTTTTTCAGTGATGGTTAGGAAAATTGGAAGTGTAACAGAGGTCAAAGGATTTGCAGACAGCAGTGGAGACAGTGGTGATGATGGTGAATGGTTGAAGTTTGTAGTTTGGTGATTGGGTTTAGGTTGAGTCGTAGCAGTAGGGTAGTGGGTGAATGTCAGTGGGGATTTCGTGGTTGTAAGATGTGAATTATGGTGGATTGGGGTTTCAGGTGAAGTATGAAGTGTTAATGGCAATGCAACCTAGTGTGTAGATGTATGTGAATGGAAGTGTTGCTATGTTGTTGGCAGAAATGCTTACGGCAGTAGTTTCGGTAGAGTAGGAAGTATGAGGAAGGGTGGTTGATAGTCTGGATTATTCACAATGGTGTTTGATTGGGTTTTGAAGTGTGGACTTGGAGATTTGGAGGGAAGTATGCAGGTGAAGGTGATGACTGTCAGGAGTTTGTGTGATTTGGCAAAGCAACAAGGCAACAAGGTTGTTGATTGTATGGGCTGTTGTCAGTTGTGATAAGGCAGATGGGTACTTGTATGTGATTTGTTATAGAGATGATCAGAGATTGAGAACTGTGGGAAGAATGTTATGGCAATGTAACAATGTGAAATTGTAAGAGGCAGTGATGTATTGTTGGAGGAGGGTGGAAAGGCTGTGAAGAAGTGGAAGTGTGGTTTGTGGTGACAGTTCTGTTGTGAAGGATGTGAGCAGTAGAAGGCAAGGCAGTGGGAAGTTGGAATGTTGAAGGTGACAGTTAGGTGGATGGCCAAAGGGAAGCAGTAGTTTGTGGGTGGGTTGATGATGGAAAGTGTTGGATGGTAGCGTGCACTGTTGCACAACGACAAATTTGGGCTGTGCACAGTGAACAGTGCAGTGTCAAAATGCTTTTTTCTTTTTTTTTTGTATTGGAAGCAATGTAAAATGAAAATCAAATTGCAAATATATGAAAATGTAATTTGCAATGTAAATGAAATGAAATAGATTTTTTTTGTTTTGAAATGTGTATGCTTTTTTTTAATATGGAAATGCAAATAAAAATAGAAAGGCTACAATAACATGCACACAAACAAATGTAAACAAAAATCACACAAACACACAATATTTTTTTTAATTGCACTCAACAAACAAAATGAAAACACACAAAAATCAAACAAAAATAATTCGAAGAATAGAAAATCAAAATCAAAACAATTCCCCGGCAACGGCGCCAAAAACTTGTTCGTCGACGGAAATTCTATCGGTTTAGAAAACCGTCGAACGAATTTAATTTAAAAATAACCGCAAGCGCACGGCGTACACTTATAGTACGTGGCGAATACGGGTCGATCCGCAAGGAATTGATGATTTTAAAAATCTATTCAATCAAATTAAACCAAAATCGAGTGATTGTTAACTAACTAAAAGAAAGTAAAACAAACTAAAACTAAGGAGAATAAAAAGATGAGATTAAAGAGCAATTTAGAGGCAAATCCCCTCTCATGATCATATAAATCAACATAATGACATTATGATCTCTTTTTGGTCATGTGTGAGTTTAGTTGATGCATTTATCATAAGCATGGCCTAATTGTGTTATTAATTAACACACTTAAACCATCAAACTTTAATGCACCCTCTAACCCACTTACTAACTTCAATGAAAATGATATGAAATCAAAAGTAGAATCTATTTTAAGCATGGTTTATTAACTATTGAATTAGAAACATAAACCATCAAATTTTGATTCTAAATCCACTTCCATTACCATGATCATATGTAGATGAAGAGGTAATTAATGATTCATATTACTAAGCATAGCCTATTTGTTTTGAACAATATAAGCTACCAAACTCAACATAAAACACAAAACCACACAAACATCTACTTTCCATTAAGCACAAAAGAGACATAAAAGAAATTATGTTGCATCTACATGATTCAATAGAGCTTCATTACCCCTAAATTGAAGGGATTAGCCTCTCATTTTTGTTATCAAATCAACAGATGTAGAAAGCAACATTAAACAAACAAGAGGAAAAAGAGAGAGAAAAGAAAGGAAAAGTTAATCTACTTGCATGAAATAAGAGAGATCTACACTACAACATGAAAGGAAAAGAAGCATGTAAAAGAAAAGAGAGCACTAATTAACATTAAAAAAAATGAAAAATTACATGAAATAAAAATATGGCTAAGTAGCCATGAAAAGAGAAAGAGAGCTTTCTTTTTATTTTCCTAAGAGAAGAGACTAAGAGAAGAGAGCCTTCTTTTTTTTGATCTAAAACTAACTAAGAGAGACTAAGGGAGAGGAAGGTTACATGAAACATAAGAGGATTTTATACATGTGTTAAACCCTAATTCATATTTTTGAGGAATGCCCAAAATACCCTCTTAGGAAGTGTGGAGGCCAAGTAATCATTAACTTCAAATAATCCTCATTTAAGTGTACATGAAGCCATTAATTCCATAAGCATGTGCACTAGCCTCTAATTTGTACATTAAGGTAGGTGGGTAGGTGGGGTCCTCCATTATCTTCACTTTGAATTATTTCCATCTTCATTCCTTTGTGTTCTTTTTGTGCATGCATATCTTCTTCATGAAACCACTTGTAATGGAAATCAAATTCCTACAAAATAGTATGGAAATTTCTAATTAAATTTTCTCGAGTTAATTTATGCACAAAGAATGACTATTTTTCCATTGGATGAAGATGAATATGTGACAATTTGGAATTAATATGGATTTTGGTTAAAACAAGTTAAAATACCCAATATGATCATTTATTTGAATTAATTAGATTAAATATGGTGGTAAAAATATGCATATTTATGTGCATATCAGAAAGCTCTTTAAAAGAAAAAGAACTTTTAAAAATTTAACTATAGTTTTAAAAGTTAAAACACTAAGTTATTTTTGAATTTGCTAAAAAGTTTCCAAGTTGTACTTTTAAAGATAAAAGTTTTGGGATTAAAATACGTCAAAAAGTTTACTTTTAATTTTTAAAGAAAATTTGGTGAAGACCAATCCAAAATTTTAATTTAGATAGAAATGACTGTATAGGTAAGACGGGGTAAAAGATAAGACCATGAAGAAAATAGCGATGACTACTCATAGAGTAGTAATAAATAATCCCCGTAGAGTGTCAAGAATACTGGTGAGAACCTAGGAATGTTTTGTTAGACATATGCGCAAGCCATAAGAAGAGCCGCAAAGGAATGATAAATGGTATTAAAGTACATTTTCATGAGTTCTAGAGTATGCTCGTAGGAAAGATCAAGAGTAAAGGAAGTAAATACCAAGATTTAAGAATGCTATCAAGAGATTGGGATTAAAAATAGATAGTAACAGAGGGTAATGAGATGGAAAACACACATAAAAGACACTAGTGACTCAAAGTTAAGGAAGGCAAGATAGAGAGCTTAAAATTATTCCTCCAAGACTGTTACCAATAGGTTATTCAAAAGGTACATAGTTTGTATTTCTTACCTGCTACAGTGTGGGGGAATGCACGTTTTATTCCATAATTGGGTGTGTTAATAGAAGTAATGGATGGACTTTATTCATCAGAAGCCATAAAGGAAAGTTAAGTTATGTAGGTTGGAGAATGATGGCACGTTAGAATGGTTCATAGATAATAGTTGTTGTATTTTATTCCAGCAATTGTTACGTAAAAGCACGTACTATGTTTTTGAAAATGTTTGTTTTTATATGTTTTCTGTGTAGACAGCGATATTATTAGGAAAACAATAAGACAAGGAAATTTCAGAAAAGTCAATTAACTAATGTAAAAGGAAAGAAAATAGCAAAAGGCTGCAAGTATAAAATAAATCAAGGAAATTTATTTAATTAGCTACTAAAGTAAAAGAAATAAAATTTAAATCCCAAAAAGTAGAAAACATTTGGGAAGTAAATTTTGGCAAGCGAAGGATAGGGGAAAAGTTGTTGCGAAACCACGGATCAGTGTCCGTGTACCTTAAAGGTTAAAAATTACAAAGGAACTTGTGTGCTGGTTGCTATTATAAATAAAAGGAAAGGTTTGAAATTTAATATTTACCACGTAAACAGATAAAGTCCATCATGGATATTAGACTGTTGACTAAACTCTGATTTCATGAGTTGCAGTTAATGAAGAAAAAAAATATGTATACTTTTGGAAAATAAAAATACCTATGCGAAAAGTTTTTGAAAATTTTGTGAAGGAAGAAATTTTAAAGTTTAAGGGCCCGTTTGGTTTTGTTTTGAGTTTTGTGTTTTGTGTTTTCAACATACACTACAAAATACAAGAAAACATGAGAATTTTTTTTATAATTCTTAGCCATTACAACGATGGACGGGAAATGGAGGCTAGGAATTGTATCCGTCCTTTTGTAATGTCTCAAAACACGAAAAATCAAATAAACTTGTTTTCTATTTTCTATGTAAATTTCATTTTTCAAAATTGTGTGTTTTCCAACAATGCATAAGAAATGCTCATTTTTTTATAGACGAAAACACAAAACTAAAAACAGCAAACCAAACGGGCCCTAAATTTTTTACCGATATTTCAAAAAGTAGCATAAAAATATTTTTGACCTAAAAAAGAAGGAATTTCCAAATTTCCGAAATGCCACATACTTGACATGGGAGAATAGTTGACTGGTTAACTAGAATAGACTTTATTGTGCAGCAGAAGTGATCGAAAAATAAAATTCGGTTAGAGACAGGAGAAAGAGCCATTTAACTATGGAGTCACTTTCTCCATACCTTGTCGGTAGGTGAATTAAACTATCGCACGTGTGTACTGCCTCGCCACTATCGCATGAGATGCTCAAAAGCTCAGTAAAAGTCACAAATGATCACAAGGTCGAAACCCGAAATCGGGTTCTACTAAAGTGCAGCACAAATAGAGTCAGAACACGTGCACAAGGTCAAACCCGAATATACAGACCGGTTCAACTCAGGTGCAATATATTCAGAGTCTCGTCATAAGCACATGGTTAATGAACAAGACCTGAAATTCAAGAAGGCACCAAACAATCAACTGAGTGCAACAAATCAAAGCGTCGCAAAAACAGTGTGCAAGCAAAGACAAAGGAACTGCACAGCTTAAATGAACATTACGAGGAAATATAAACAAGATCAAACTGAAACAAAAGAATCCAGACTAAATACAAATGCCAGACTCAACTGGAACGATGCAGTATGGCCAGAGTGAAGATTATTACACTGCAATATCAAAAGAATGGATACAACAATGATAAAGACAACTGAAACAAGCCAGAACTGCCTCAGCCATCAATATATGTGCAGGCTATACAATAGTGAAAACTACAATGAAACCAGAAGTGCAACAGGGCCAGACCAACATAATACAACATGAAGTGAAAACAACTACAAGTGAAAAACCAAGGGACGAGCACTGATATCTGCAAACGAATGGAATGCAACTACAGTGATCAGATAGACTGCAGGGACAGACTACAGTGATCACGAACACACCAAACTTAATGAGACATGAACTACAAATACCAGTTGCCAACCTATAAACAACTAAACATGCAGCTCGAAGTGATATAACGACAATTACCACGAATATCAAGTGATATAACAAAGCGACTCAACAGCAATGTATGTAACCTACGAACAACAGATATACAAGCTGAAACTTCTGAAGAATCGGGTTGAACAACTACAAGTACAGGTACCATAAAATGCAGACTCAACGCCTCAAATGACCAAGTGCAACTGGAATCAAGAAATGCCACTTAAGTTAAAAGCTATGCAATGAAGACATAAACAAGTATATATATGAAGACCACTTGAGGTATGTCAAACAGACTGTAGGATAAATCCCAAAACTATGCATACGAATCAAGTAGAAGTGCACACGTACTAGCAACTATGACTACCAGTGGACAACTGCCATACCAAAGTAATGACATACGGATGCCACCAAGTCACAGTGTCCAGACTCAATCAAATGAAACAACAAGGGATATACAAATGTGCACAGCAGCTAGCAACGGTAAGATACGAGTGTAGTGAACCTCAGTGCAATCACGAATGCATCTGTACACAATAATATCAGATGAAACAAACCCCAAAACTGGAGGCCACAAAACAGTTTCAAAAACGTAGTGCACTATAGTAGCTCAAAGCCAAGGAAGCAAAACTCAAACCAACTTCAAATACTCAAGTCGATGCACAATAAGGAGTGCACCAGCATAGTCAAATATGCAGTGAAGTCAAAGAAATGCAACTGGACAACAAGTATGCCAGGAATGTGCAGAGGTAAGCAAAGAGAAGAAACATGTATATGCAATGTACTTGTAAAACTAGACAGTGGTTGAAGTAACAGGGCAACAAATAAACCAAGGCAAAACATCGTAAAGGCCGAAAACAACTGCAATTCCAAATCATTAAATGCCCAAAGTCAGTGATATCAAATTCAAGGCCAAGCAATACAAATATAGACATGTACACACATATATATCTGTATCAAATGAAACAACAGAACCAACATACATAGCATATACATGAAGACTAAATGAAATAATGCAGATAGATCAAATGAAGTGCTCAATGTAACATGGAGCAACAGAACATCACTGGTACTACACGGCAACGGGTAGTCGCAATTAATCAAGATCAGTTAAATGAAATCTCAAGCCAAGGCAGTTGGTAGCAGAAATTCATGTCATCAGGAAAATGAATTCACAAAATAAAATCGTGTCAACCCAATAACATGAAAAGAACGAAAGTCAGTGAAATCATCAACATCGAACAATAATCACATAATCATAGCAAAACAAATCGAATGGCAGATATAAATCAAGAACCTCGAATTAAGTTCAAACAATAGAATGAATAGATGTGAGTGAAAAAGATCACTCACCTTAGCCACAAATGAAGCAGCCGAAGTCCTAGCGAATCTCAAAGTAGCAGAAGGAAGGCCAAAGCCCTAGCAAGCCTCACAGAAGCAGAAGGAATCACGAAGTCACCATTTTCTTCTTCTTTCTCGAAAGAGAACTGAATCGGGTGGAGGAACGAACGAGTACGAGATTTGAAGCCGCCATTTATTTCGTTCGCTATGCTTTTGTCTAGGGTTTTCGAAATGAGGAATGAAAGAAAGGGAGGTCGGGTTTTCTTGGATCGATATCAACACAAACAATTGAAGATGTGGGCCAAAAATAAATAAAATTTAAAGCCCGAAACCCTTTAACAAAATTATTTAAAAGAATTTGCAACTGATAAACGAATTTCAACTCGAATATAATTCCAATTACAATTGTCAAACAAATTAAATCGTCATTTGACGATAATCAACAATTATAAAACCTCGGGTTGTTACAAACTCCCCTCCTTATAAAAATTGCGTCCCCGCAATTTTCATAATTAAGGTCGTCATTGACAATTGTTTTTCTAACATAAACTGGTTAAGCTAGAAAATAAAAGATGGGAATACAAACGCCACAGAAATCTTTTATTTTCATAAAAGAAATTTACAAATTCTCAACAAAATCTAATTATCACAAACGGTGATCAAATTTCAAATCAATAAATATTCGATTATCAAAAACGATGATCAAATTTCTCAAATCAACAAATATTTGATTATCAAAAACGATAATCAAATTTCAAATCAACAAATATTTGATTATCAAAAACGATAATCAAATTTCAAATCAACAAATATTCGATTATCAAAAACGATAATCAAATTTCTCAAATCAACAAATATTCGATTATCAAAAACGATAATCAAATTTCTCAAATCAACAAATATTTGATTATCAAAAACGATAATCAAATTTCAAATCAACAAATATTCGATTATCAAAAACGATAATCAAATTTCTCAAATCAACAAATATTCGATTATCAAAAACGATAATCAAATTTCTCAAATCAACAAATATTCAATTATCAAAAACGATAATCAAATTTCAAATCAACAAATATTCGATTATCAAAAACGATAATCAAATTTCAAATCAACAAATATTCGATTATCAAAAACGATAATCAAATTTCTCAAATCAACAAATATTCGATTATCAAAAACGATAATCAAATTTCAAATCAACAAATATTCGATTATCAAAAACGATAATCAAATTTCTCAAATCAACAAATATTCGATTATCAAACGATAATCAAAACTCATATCAACAAATATCTAATTATCATAAGCGATAATTAGAAACAACAAATATCTGATTATCAAAAACGATAATCAGATCTCATATCAACAAATATCCAATTATCATAAGCGATAATTAGAAACAACAAATATCTGAATATCAAAAACGATAATCAGAACTCATATCAACAAATATCCAATTACATGCAGATAATTGGAAACAACAAATATCTAGAAATCAATTAAGAAGACTAGAAAATCAACATAAAAGCTTGGATCGATCCCATCAGATGGCGAGTTTTTAATTCGCCGCACGTGCATCAACAAATGGCCGAAGCCTACCAAGTACTCAACATAATTTTTGGCGCCCAACAAATGACCCGAAGGTCTAGTACTGGTATTTGACCCGAAGGTCCAACAAATGACCCGAAGGTCCAACAAAGTGGCTCGAAAGCACATGAAATCATCAAATATTTCAATTAACGAGTCCGGAATTAACCGAAATAGCAAACGCACATGTCCCATACCACGTGTTTTACTAAATCGTTTGATTCTCTTCATCGTTTCCTTGAAAGTGCAAAATTGTGTATTCTGTAAAAATACACTTTACATTCTCAAACGGACAAGTCCGGAATTAAGCGAATCAGTAAAAGAAAGGGGTCATAGTCCTCGATTTTGCTGAAACGTTTAAATCGCTTCCTCATTCTTTTGAAAGCGCAAACTGTTAAAATTCCTGAAAACAATTTTATTTATTTTGTAAAAATAACAATTCACATTCTCAACTGGACAAGTCCGGAGTTAAGCGAAACAGTAAAAGAAAGGGGTCATAATCCTCGATTTTTCTGAATCGTTTAAGTCGCTTTCTCATTCTTTTGAAAACGCAAACTGTTAAAAATTTATAAAACAATTTTCATTTTTAAAACGATTTTCCAATCACGTGATTAAAGCAGCAATATTAGTAACAATTTCGATAAGGAAATTGTACTTCTCAAAATACCGTAAAAACGGTCACAAATCAGTATTGCGGAATAACCGCTTGAAAATCCACTTTTAAAACTTGACGGTTACCGAAGCCAAGGCGACGGTAATTTTTAAACGTCAAAATCTCATCAAAATAATTTACATCAAAATGTAATATCAGTGAATTTTCATTCATCAAAATGCCACAAAACACCGTGCCTCAAAATTTAGCATCGATGTAAAAATCCCGTTATAAAAATAACGGCAACAAAATACGTTTCATAACCAAGCATCGGTTCAACGTAAAATAAAGGCAGTAAGTGCAATTCATTTTTGCACGCATATTACAATACAAACAAGGAAATCATTAGAGTGTATCTTCAATGAAGACAACTCAAAACAGCAAAATCTAATCAATAGATGATTAGTACAAAAGAAAGCCAGCGGAAATTTCAACAAAAATAACATATCTGCAATTTCTTCGAATCCTCAATTCGGATTCGAAATTCTTAGAGAAACAAAATAATTACAGCTACGTAAGCAACAAATGAAATTCATATCAATTTCGTATTTTGATTTTTAAATCAAAAAGATTGTCAGTTGTACTCAGCGAAGACAGTGTCACTATTTCCGCTGCGCACTCTGATAAACAGAACACAATTTAATCAAAACAACAAAACACAATTCCACTCTTATTTTTAAATAAAGATATTTAAAAATTTCATCAAAATTTCAAAACTTTAGTTTTGACTCAAATCACAGATAAAACATCGACCAATAGTTGTAACATATGTTCCATCTAAGTTATGTTTTATATTTTGTCCATAAACCCCAAGCTCTGATACCAACTATAACGCCCCACCTCTATGCTCATAATAACAAAGAGTATTAAAAGAAATACTGTCTATTATTACGAAGAATAAGGCTGGATAGGAGCGACCATCCGTAGTTGACCTTACACTAGTATTGGTTATTTCGATAGGAGTGATATATATTTTTATTTTTCATCTCTTATTTATTTAATCCCATCGACATACCCAATTACAGTATAAAACAAGCTACGATGGTTCATAATAGTTTAGGACAATATATATAAAAACAACACAGATACACAAAGAATGCGGAACACAAATAACAAAATCTCATATATATATATATATAACTGATGTTAGTTACAATATAGTTGACACAATACATATGATACAACTACAACTGTCGACTCTGGAAGTTATATATACATGTACATTATCAACTAATATACATGAAAACATATCATCCTATACAATGACACGACTTCTACAAAATGACAAAGACAACTTCAAAAGATGTGGAAAGTCTTCATAGCCCGAACAGCAACTCAAAGAAGGAAATCTACAACCTGAAATAACTCGGGTCTGACCCGAGTATTACATTCAAAAGAAAATAATACACGGCTCAGTCTAATTCAAACTCAGTTATTAGTGCATAGAAGCAATAATAATCAATCTCAAATAGATGACGGTCACAGAAATCTCGTATATCCAACTCTCGATACGAGAGTTGGATAACGGCATATATATAACGCTAAACAGTGTTAAACGACCAATCAACAATCCAAATCAGAATACAACTCCAAAGCATTGAATTTAACCAACGAAACAATTCATCAATTCGAAACATCAATTTAAAACTGTCAAATCTGATAGGGCTGCAGTACATGCACGCGTGTACTGCCTCGCCACTATCGCATGAGATGCTCAAAAGCTCAGTAAAAGTCACAAATGATCACAAGGTCGAAACCCGAAATCGGGTTCTACTCAAGTGCAGTACAAATAGAGTCAGAACACGTGCACAAGGTCAAACCCGAATATACAGACCGGTTCAACTCAGGTGCAATATATTCAGAGTCTCGTCATAAGCACATGGTTAATGAACAAGACCTGAAATTCAAGAAGGCACCAAACAATCAACTGAGTGCAACAAATCAAAGCGTCGCAAAAACAGTGTGCAAGCAAAGACAAAGGAACTGCACAGCTTCAAATGAACATTACGAGGAAATATAAACAAGATCAAACTGAAACAAAAGAATCCAGACTAAATACAAATGCCAGACTCAACTGGAACGATGCAGTATGGCCAGAGTGAAGATTATTACACTGCAATATCAAAAGAATGGATACAACAATGCTAAAGACAACTGAAACAAGCCAAAACTGCCTCAGCCATCAATATATGTGCAGGCTATACAACAGTGAAAACTACAATGAAACCAGAAGTGCAACAGGGCCAGACCAACATAATACAACATGAAGTGAAAACAACTACAAGTGAACAACCAAGGGACGAGCACTGATATCTGCAAACGAATGGAATGCAACTACAGTGATCAGATAGACTGTAGGGACAGACTACAGTGATCACGAACACACCAAACTTAATGAGACATGAACTACAAATACCAGTTGCCAACCTATAAACAACTAAACATGCAGCTCGAAGTGATATAACGGCAATTACCACGAATATCAAGTGATATAACAAAGCGACTCAACAGCAATGTATGTAACCTACGAACAACAGATATACAAGCTGAAACTTCAGAAGAATCGGGTTGAACAACTACAAGTACAGGTACCATAAAATGCAGACTCAACGCCTCAAATGACCAAGTGCAACTGGAATCAAGAAATGCCACTTAAGTTAAAAGCTATGCAATGAAGACATAAACAAGTATATATATGAAGACCACTTGAGGTATGTCAAACAGACTGCAGGATAAATCCCAAAACTATGCATACGAATCAAGTAGAAGTGCACACGTACTAGCAACTATGACTACCAGTGGACAACTGCCATACCAAAGTAATGACATACGGATGCCACCAAGTCACAGTGTCCAGACTCAATCAAATGAAACAACAAGGGATATACAAATGTGCACAGCAGCTAGCAACGGTAAGATACGAGTGTAGTGAACCTCAGTGCAATCACGAATGCATCTGTACACAAAAATATCAGATGAAACAAACCCCAAAACTGGAGGCCACAAAACAGTTTCAAAAACGTAGTGCACTATAGTAGCTCAAAGCCAAGGAAGCAAAACTCAAACCAACTTCAAATACTCAAGTCGATGCACAATAAGGAGTGCACCAGCATAGTCAAATATGCAGTGAAGTCAAAGAAATGCAACTGGACAACAAGTATGCCAGGAATGTGCAGAGGTAAGCAAAGAGAAGAAACATGTATATGCAATGTACTTGTAAAACTGGACAGTGGTTGAAGTAACAGGGCAACAAATAAACCAAGGCAAAACATCGTAAAGGCCGAAAACAACTGCAATTCCAAATCATTAAATGCCCAAAGTCAGTGATATCAAATTCAAGGCCAAGCAATACAAATATATACATGTACACACATATATATCTGTATCAAATGAAACAACAGAACCAACAAACATAGCATATACATGAAGACTAAATGAAATAATGCAGATAGATCAAATGAAGTGCTCAATGTAACATGGAGCAACAAAACATCACTAGTACTACACGGCAACGGGTAGTCGCAATTAATCAAGATCAGTTAAATGAAATCTCAAGCCAAGGCAGTTGGTAGCAGAAATTCATGTCATCAGGAAAATGAATTCACAAAATAAAATCGTGTCAACCCAGTAACATGAAAAGAACGAAAGTCAGTGAAATCATCAACATCGAACAATAATCACATAATCATAGCAAAACAAATCGAATGGCAGATATAAATCAAGAACCTCGAATTAAGTTCAAACAATAGAATGAATAGATGTGAGTGAAAAAGATCACTCACCTTAGCCACGAATGAAGCAGCCGAAGTCCTAGCGAATCTCAAAGAAGCAGAAGGAAGGCCGAAGCCCTAGCAAGCCTCACAGAAGCAAAAGGAATCACGAAGTCACCATTTTCTTCTTCTTTCTCGAAAGAGAACTGAATCGGGTGGAGGAACGAACGAGTACGAGATTTGAAGCCGCCATTTATTTCATTCGCTATGCTTTTGTCTAGGGTTTTCGAAATGAGGAATGAAAGAAAGGAAGGTCGGGTTTTCTTGGATAGATATCAACACAAACAATTGAAGATGTGGGCCAAAAATAAATAAAATTTATAGCCCGAAACCCTTTAACAAAATTATTTAAAAGAATTTGCAACTGATAAACGAATTTCAACTCGAATATAATTCCAATTACAATTGTCAAACAAATTAAATCGTCATTTGACAATAATCAACAATTATAAAACATCGGGTTGTTACAGTGATACTCGACCACCCTGGTCTTGTCTTGCTGCACTTCAGCCTTGTTCATGCTTTTTAAAACTAATATGTGTTGCACCTGAGTTAAGCCCAAGCCCGCTTTGGCTTGACCTCATGCACACTTGCACCGTGTTGAGTCTTCGGGGTCGACCTTTGCATTTGTCCCTGAGAGATAATCGATGCTCGGTTTTGTGATATTCATAGTGATATACTGTGCTTGTCATAAGCTGTTTCTGCACACTTGATCTTTGTCCATGTCTAAAATATGAAAACAAACAACCCAAATAACTGAGGCAATATTAAATCAAAATTATAAATTTTTTTTTTCATTTCTGTTTGTTTCTTTTTCCATTTTACTGCATTCTTTATCTGACAGATATAGCAGATGACTGGAGATAGGCCAGAGCATGAAGATGTCAAAAACAAACGAGTGAGAGTAGAAATGTTGTATATGAGAGTGTGAAATAGTGTATGATGAAAGTTGTATTGTATTTGAAAATGTAAATATAGTGGAAGCCAAATGTGTACTATTTGAAATTGAATTGAAATAAAATATTTATTTAAATAAAATTACGATTCATTCATTTCATTTTGCAAATATTATTTCATTCTATGAACGACATATAAGTGTAATTGGTATGCATATTAGTCAATATTTATATGTTGTCTATAGATAATCCTGGGAATGATGTTATAACATCAGACAACATACGACTTTTTTTCTCTGTTGTGTTATGTGTAAAATGTACAATTCACCAGCCACCAGAACGTTGTTCTGACCCCCTCCTTATTACAACCACAGGATAGCTTTAGAGGTACAAGTACCGGTGTAAGGTGGGAATAGTAGAAGGACGGTTTCCTTAGGCATGCTCGGCACTGACAAGGACACTAGATATTGGAAGTATCAATCTTGATCAGTAACTATATGATTTATTATACTTCACTATTCCGTTGCGAGTTATATCGATAGTGCTCTAATATGCATTTATTTTTTTATTTGCAGGATACCAAAAAAATGATCCACACTTTGGTGGACTTGGCGTTTCGATTTAGCGAAAATTTGGGCCTATTGGGGTGTGGGTTTGTAACAACCTTGATTTTTTAGTGTTGTTTAGTAAACTAAATAAAGATTTAAATTGAAAATTTAAATGAGAATTGGGATTTCTCAAGTATTAA
Organism: Allium fistulosum; assembly: GCA_030737815.1. Lineage (NCBI taxonomy): Eukaryota > Viridiplantae > Streptophyta > Magnoliopsida > Asparagales > Amaryllidaceae > Allium > Allium fistulosum. The sequence continues at coordinate 78,927,052 of CM060903.1, forward strand.
AGTTGGAGAAATTAGAATTTAAGTGTTTTATTAGAATAAAATTGGAAATTAAGTTTGGCTAAGAATATTTGTTTAGTGAATTTGGTATTCTTTGATAAATGATAATGAAATTCTTTTGAAATGTGAATTCTTAAATTTTATAATATTGGATGATTAATATTAGTGTGTGAATATTTTCGAAGCTATAAATAATAAATAAACTTATTGAGCTTTGAAACTAACCAATAATCAAAATTGCATATCTTGTTACCATATTCTCTGTTAGATGAAAGCTTAGACTTTTGATCCTTTATAGAATCAATTCTAGGATTTTGTGTGTTTGCATGCTTGAAAATTCATCACCCTAGAGACCAAAACAATCGTAGTATAAAAATCGTCGGAAACGGACCACTAGGGAGGCCGAGGCACTGCTTGGAATTAAACCCAGGCAGCGCCACCAGTCCACTTGGACCGGTGCACCAGTCGTAGCCTGGGTTTAGTCCCAAACTGCGCCAAAGAACCACCTAGAAGCCCCGTTTCGACCGTCTATTTGCCCATGTAATTCTTCTCGTCTTATGTCCTATTTTAAATACCTATTTTGTGATGATTTGGATGCATATTTTCAAGATTTAAATCCTTGAATTTGTGAATTCATTTTGATGATTTAATTCTATAGAAATACTACTATGGATATATGAAGATATACATAACAGTGCGCACAAGTTTTATTGCACAATTTCAACTAGGGTTTACCAAAGTACGATTTCTAATCCAAACGCTTTTCAAGTATGAATATATTTTCTACAAAGGATATTTAGAATATATATATATATAATACTTAATTATAATATCAATGGTTTTAAATTGGTTTTGATCAATATTTTAAAATTATATTTAAAAACAACAATGTACAAATTTACAAGCACTTTCTAATATATATATATATATATGTATGTATGTATGTATGTATGTATGTATTCTAGTTTATAACATAATGTTTTCAAGAAGGATGTCAAAGTAAACTACTTTATAAAATTGCATGACATCGATCGAATGTGGAATCGTTTAAACAATTTAATAAAACGAGTGGTACGAAATGCTCGCGTTTGTTACCGGGTAATTCTAGGACTCGTTAGATTGAACATTTGTTTGCACATTAGTGGAATTTACTAACTTTTAGTAAATATTTGAGTGTCATCAAGTAGTTATGGGACATTAGTCGACATTCTTATGATTATTAATTCAAAATGGATAACATTTATCTATGTGTCGAGTTTTCAGACTCGATCTTGGGTAAATCTGTTTAGATGGATTACATGAATTTTCAGGCCCATCTTGAGAACTCGTTTTCAGGCGAGTTATAAATTGCAAAGTGAAACCTCCATTGTTGGCGCAAAGTGCATGTCTCTTGTATTGACTTGCGAAGTGCATGACTATTGCTTACATATATGGTTTTTCTATGCTCTTATTATGGTGGTTGCTTTGACTTTGATGAATGCGGTAAATGAACATAAACTTAACTGTAAAATGTGAATCATTAAACGTAGTATTATTATATTAGTGAAGTACAATTTATGGATATTTATCCTTGATATTTATGCAAGTTTGTTATTATCAGTATCTCACCTTTTGTGATAATTAGAGATAGTCCGACCTAGGTATTATTTTAATTCTCGGGTCAGACTGAGATTTGACAGGTACATGGACTCAGTGACCTTGTATGTGAGCTAGCTTAAGAAGTCTTATTGGATGCTGGTTATATTTTAGATGTATCATTTGAGTCTAGCCTATATGCTTGTGTATTTTGTAGACTATTGTGGTTATGTATATTTGAGACCTATTGGTGTTTATAGATGTATATGTATATAAATGTGAGTCCAGTGTTTTCTTTTGTAGACTCGTATTTTTGCGAGACATTTAATGTATATTATTTCCGTTGCGACGTCTGATTCTTTGTTGTATATTATGTTATGTATTATTTCAAATTATATTAAACGTCTGTATTATTGTTTTATTCCTGGATCGGATATGTCGAATTAGGATTTATAGAAAAGAAAGAAAAAAATACGAGCACATTATTCGACTTATCGATACTCGCCCAAAGCAATTTTACGGATGGTTGTTGCTAACCAACTGTTTTCTCTACACTAACAGACAATATTACCCACTAATACCCTTTGTTAGTGTGGGTCTCGGGGTGGGGTGTTACAGGGTTGTGCCACAATCTTTAACTAATGTTTAAGTGGGAGGAGTGCGCCGTAGTCTTATATTGACATTGAAGCAATAAGGATGCGTCGCCATCCTGTTTTGATGTTGAAATGAGAGAATATCGCTGCAATTCCAAAGGATACTACCCACAAATACAAAGACTCGAAGGATGAGGCAGTAGGGTAAAACTGCTCCACAACCATAAGCTAAGCTATGTTCTTCAAAGGCAAGCCAAGAAGTAATGACTTCACTCTCAAATTCCTTAGATGCTACTTAAATACAAAGGTGGCAGCACATTCCTACATTTTATAAGAACGGTTCAGAATTGGTTCAGGCGATATGACCATCCTTCAAAATGGTGACGCGGTCTTATTTACTGAGCCATATGGCTTAGCCTCATTTACCCTTAATACTATGCTCATTGTTATATTGAATGGAACAGTGCAGCATGACTTTAGGAGTGTTGGCGTAGTTCGGATGCTATGTAATATTGTCACCCCACGTAATTATGGAGGCGCAGTTCTCAATGGCCCATTCACGATAGTAAAGTTCTAGAGTACTTATAATTGTGCAGTTTTTTTAAGATGGGTGTAGTTTCTCATTGCAGTTTCATCTACACATGCGTGCAACTCATTGGCTTGTTGCTTTATGAAATCATCAGGTCATGGTCTATTCAAAATTGTGTTTTTCCGCTTCAGTTTCAAGCATCTTGCCTAAGTTCCAAATTCATCAAATCAAATCATGATTTCCCACTGGCGGCCATGTTAGCAATCCATGTACAGTAAATCAACAAGGCAGATTATCTGCATGTGGCATAATTTGAAGGCAGAATTCAAAAAAGCGGAAGATGGACGTTGGCGATCTGTATTAATCTCTATGTACTATACATGTATAAGGAATTGTAGCAAAAATAGGGAGCATTTTTATTCTTTACTCTTTTAGAATACTGAAACCAAAATTGTACTCTCTGCTATTTTTCATTTATACATTTATACCAAGAACAAATGAAGAAGATAAGGACATTTTCCAATGGATGTTGGATTTATTAACTTTCGAACCATGTAAATTTTCTATCATTTATTGCTTTTGGTACTTTATTTTACTTTTTCATCTTGAATGTTTAAATTAGAATGTATTATTCTAACGAATTAGATAGAATCTTCTCATAAATTTTGAATATTTCTTCTTATAATTGTGTAAGCATTACAGCAACATAATTACCCCCTTTAAAGGAAATTTAATATTAATTAATCTTGCTAGTTCTTAATCATGAAAGCATTTAGCATCATGGTTAATTCAATAAAAATACTTGGGTGTTTTTTTAGATGAAAATATCAATAACATTTTCGGCACTAAAAGGAGGGTCATTTCCCTCTTTAGCAAAATTTACTCACATTTCCTTTAGATACCACTATAACACCATGAATCCCACTGATTCCAACACTCCTTTTAACCAAGAACAACCTCATTAACTCAAACATACTAAAAAAGCAACATGACCCAAACTGAAGCAGAAGCTTTTGTAGAGCCCTCATTAGATCCTATCCTTGCACTCCAGGCTTTCATAAACCAATTAAACGAACGGATGGATGGGATAGAGAGATCCATGGCCCAATACCCTACTCCCTGCTTTTAAACCAATCTCCCTTCATCCTTCCTCAGCTCATGGCCATCATTCTCCGACTGCACCGGCAATGTATGTGTGAATGATAGCGGCAACCTCAAAAATGAGAATGGTGATGCTGGCCTATGAAAAACAGATACCAAACTCAAAGGCAAGGTTCAAATCAATCCTCAAATCAAATAGAAAACTACGAACATCGACCCATTGTTGTTGAAAAAGCAAATACAGACTACACCCGATGATGATGATCTCACCTCACTTTGTAAGGATGGCTCATCCCGGATAGACCCCAACGAGGATGAAACCCACCATTTGAAAGCTCATTAGAGTAGCTGGCGAGGCTTTTTCGGAAGAACATAATAGAGGAAGTAATGAAAGAAGGTTCTTTCTCGTTTATTGAAAGTATTATAGAGGCAGACTTGTCTAACAACTTCAAATCCCTATTAATCGATAAATTTGATGGGACCACTAACCCAAATGACCATATTTGCACTTTAAAATACTACATGGATGTTCTAAAGGTGGGGAGAATGGCCAGGTGCAAGCTTTTCCTAGTGTATTTGGCTTGGGCAGCTTTCAGATGGTTCAAAAGGTATGTGCCAATGGTGGTTCATTCTTGGCCATAATTAACTACAGATTTCCTAAGATAGTTCAACTCTGGGAGAGTGGCCTCCCTAGACATGAATACTATTTCCTAAGAAAGCTTATGCAACTCTACAAAATGCTTCAAATCCAAGGTGCTTCGAATTGAGGTGACTTGTGAAGAAGCACTGCTAATGACAATGCCTGCTAGGATCAGAAGGAGAACCGCTATGAACAGGGCGAAGCCCTACCATAGCATGAAGGCTTTTTACAAAAGAGCCAATGGCTAAATAAGAATGGAAGAAGCCGGGGCTATACAATTACCTTCATCTGAGAGAGCTTTTGCTTCCCACAATGAAAAAGGAGTAGGGCAGAAGGATCCCATCCACCTACAAGGCGGTAGAGAGAATTTAACTTTGTAGCTAAATCTCCCCTCACAGACACACCTAGATAGGTATATGAGATGAGCAGAACCAAACTGGCCTATAATGTCCCGAACAAAGGGAAGAAGCCGGAATAGAACAGGGGGGAGCATATTGCCGCTTCTACAAAGCCAGTGGCCACCATACCGATAACTGCCGACACTTGAAGAATGAAATCGAGAGATTGATTCCAAAAGGATACTTAGGTAGCTATTAGAAAGAGTATAATGAGGAGAGAACCAGGATTCTTTCTCCAACTCTGAATGAAGGACTAGCAGGAAAACCCTCCAATATCATAGCCTCAATCCATGGAGGGCCATACTTTGTGGAAAAAGTAAAGAAAGCACACGAGCGGTATGTTTAAGATGCCAGGTAGAGCAAAGAACCATATTCCATATAAAATAGATGCATGTTCAGGACATAGTCTTCACTGCTGCTTGATGCCACTAGGGTGGTTTTTCTGTATCAAGGTCCACTGATAGTTGGAGTGCATATCTCAAAATGCACCATGAAGAAAATCTTTGTGGATTCCGGGAGCTCCGTTAACGTCATTATCAAATCAACATTTGACAAAATGAAGCTTCCAGTGGAAATTCTAAAGCCAAGCCCCGAAATAATTTGTGGCTTCAATAATACTACGACCATTCCTATCGGGTCAGCATGTCTTCTCATCACCGTCGGGACTGCTCCTCTTTACAAATCATTCTACGTAAGCTTCTTAAAGGGGGCAGCAATATCTCAGAACGAATTACTTATGAAGTTCCATACCTCTGTTGGAATATGATCAATTAAAGGGGAACAATTATTAGCTAGAGAATTGTATAATGTAAACCTCAGTTCTAGCAATAAAATTGTTCAAAATTGTTCTATTTTCTCCTCTAATAATTATGATAATAATGATGAAAGAGAAAGCAAGCCAGATATAAGAACTACAATGATACTAAGTACCAAGACTGGTGCTGAAACATGTCATTCTAAGACCACAACGTCAATAAGGAGAAAAATCATGGTGTATATGCGTATGATTGGCACTGATGAGTATAACTCAATTTACGTGTAGTATTTTTATGAAGAAGCTTAGAGATAAGCTCTCTCCATTACATCCCAACCTAAAAAAGAAGAAAGTGAAATAGACCTATGATTATGGGAGACAAGGAGGGAATTAAAGCTATTGGATGACTTTGAGGGTATATAGATAGATCCAGAAGATCATTTGAAGGTTCTCAAAATAGGAAAAAACCTCAGCATGGAAATTAAACCAAAATTAATTGACTTCCTCAAAAGATCAGCGGACATTTTTTCTTTGACGCGCTTGGATATGGTAAGAATAGACCCAATTATCATCTTCATGCGCTCAACATTGATCCCGATGCTCCTCCAGTTAGGCAGAAGCGCAGAACCTTAGATCAGGAAAGATACAATGCTTCGCACGAAGAAGTTAAGAAGTTGAAGGCAAATAGGTTCATCGGGGAAGTATATTATCCGAAGTGGATTGCCAATCCTATCCTTGTAAAGAAGTCTAATAGGAAATAGATAACTTGCGTAGACTATGCCAACTTTAACAAGGCCTAGCCAAAAGACCATTTCCCTCTACCTAATATTGATCAATTGGTGGATGCAACTAGTGGTCATGAACTGCTTACGTTCATGGACACATATTCAGGTTACAATCAGATAGCTATGTTTGAACCAGATAGGGAGCATACCAGTTTTATGATGGAAAAGGGCTTATACTGCTACAAGGCCATGTCGTTTGGATTAAAAAACGCACGAGCAACCTATTAACAGTTAGTAAATACGATGTTCTGAGATCAGATTGGTAAGAATCTTGAAGTATATGTAGATGGCATGCTTGTTAAGTCAAAAGCAGCACCGAGGCATGTGTAGGCTTTTGAGGAAACCTTTGCAGTCATAAGGCAATATAGCATGAAGTTGAATCCCTTGAAATATACTTTTCCATTCAGTCAGGGAAATTCTATGGTACATAGTAAGTGTCTTAGGTATTGAAGCAAACCCAGAGCAGGTTGATGCGATAAGGAAAATGGGAGCTCCAAAAAAGCCAAAGGATACCATTAGCCTAAATGGTAACGTAGTTGCTCCAAGCCGGTTCAATTTCAAAGAAACTAACAAATGTATACCATTCTTCGACCAAGTGAAAAAGGGATGGAATTTCGAATGTACCGAGGAGCGCAAAATCGCACTCCATTCGATGATATCTTCTACCACCCAAGGAAATCGCACTCCATTCGACAAAATACTGTAGAAGCCACAAATGTCGGGTCATTTGCTAAAATGGGAAATGAAATTTAATCAGTATGATATCTTCTACCACCCAAGGAAAGCAATCAAAGAACAAGCACTAACAGATTTCATTGTGGAATGCATGCTACCTACTGAGCCATAATCTAAGGAAGAGACACCCACCCCATAGTTATGGCAATTATTTATAGGCGATGTATCAAATGAACATAGGGCAGGGATTTGATATATGTCCATCACCCCAAATGAGCATAAGCTATCTGGAGCAATGCAACTCGGGTTCAATGCTACCAGTGATGTGGCAGAATACGGGGCTCTCCTTATAGGCTTAAGGATGGATTAGCTAATGAAAGTGACCCATATTAAAATTCCTAGTGATTCCAAATTAGTTGTAAATCAAGTGCAGGGGAATCACCAAACAAAAGAGCTAACTTTAGCTAAATACGTAGAACTTTCTAAAAGGTTGCGATAGTAGTTTGATCAATTTGATATAGAGAAAATTCCACGTGCGAGCAATTCTTCTACGGACTCATTAGCTAAACTTGCTAGTACTATAGTAGTGTAGGAAATGAAAGCTGTCCCAACAAGGCATCAAGCTGAACCAAGCATCACTAAGGCCAACCAAATACTGGTCCTGAATAGAGCACAGCAAGGTACGGTCGGAGAAATTCAGAACCGAGAAATAGTTTAAAAGCAAGAGCAGTCGCCAATTGCGCATATCCCTTAACAGACAGAGGAAGACTCATGGAACCTCTATTAAAAAATTCTTGATAAATGGAGTCCTATCTCCAAACATGAATAAAACCCATAAAATAATATATCAGACTCCTTATTTTTCCTTCTTTGATGGCATAATATACAAGAGATGGTACTCTACTCCTTATCTTAAATGTGTTTCTAAAGAAGAAGGAGTACGAGTCCTGGGCGAAGTGCATGAAGGGCAATACGAAGACCACTCTAGAGAAGCCAAGTTACCAAAAAGTGCTTAGACATGGTTACTAGTGGTTTACCACACTTCAATATGTGTAGGAATAAGTAAGAAAATGTGATAGATGTCAAAAGTTTGCCTGTATCCCAAGACTACCTTCCTATAAGCTTATCTCGTTGGCAAGCCCAAGGTCGTTCAACATATGGGGCATAGGTTTGATAAGACCACTTCACATGTCAAAAGAAGGGGCAAAGTACACCATGGTGGCAATAAACTACTTCACCAAGTGGGTAGAAGCAAAACCCTTAGCTACAAAAAAGATAGTCACTTTTGTCGTGAGGGACATAATTACTAAATTTAGGATTCCCCATAAAATAATTTCTAATAATGGAACCCATTTAAAAGTAAGGAGTTTACTGACTGTGTAAAAGAAATGGAATAATAAAATGTTTCTTTTATGTCATATACCCATAGACGAATGGGTAAGTCGAAGCAATAAACAAAACCATTAAGAAGTTGGTCAAGAAAAGACTGCAAAGGCTAAAGGAAAATGGGCGGAGGAGTTATCTTTAGTACTATGGGCTTATAGAACCTCATCCAGATCTCTAACCAGCCAAGCCGCTTTCTCTTTAACATATGGCTATGAAGCGATGCTCCCAGTTGAAACAAAGGTTACATCACACAGAAGAATATCCTATGTGGCAGAATAGAATAAGGAGTTAAAAGAAGCTGCCCTCGATCTTATTTAAGAGAGAAGAGATGAGGCGGTAGTTCGATCCACCGCAACCAACAAAGGATGGAAAAGAATTAGAGTGTTAGGATAAATGAGAGAAACTTTTATAAGGGAGATCTAGTACCATGGAGAGTAGTGGCTAACACCAAGGACCCGGCATACGGAGCCCTGGGCCCAAATTGGGAAGTTCCTCTGGTTGTAGCAGAAGTCTTAGCTAATGGGGCTTATCGACTCTCAAGACTTAATGGAAATCTAGTTCTGAGAACTTGGAATTCTGAGCATATCACGCCTTACTTTGTTTAAGTAATTTAATTTCATAGCAAAATAACAAACATTGTAATTACTGTGAAAAATAGTAATACAATGAACTGGATGTAGGGATATTAGATGGCCTGAATTAGTACAAAAAAATTTCAGTGTTAGTTTTACTAACATAGCTAACAACATTGAGTTGTAACTTACACAACTCGGCTTTTCAATCAAACAATTATACTGGATGTAAGGATATTAGACGGCTTGAACCAGTACAAAAAACCATGCGCATGAATTAAAAAAGGTTATAAATACACGACCCGACTTCACATTCAAAAACAACCTGCCCCTAAATAGCGGGGCAGACCGTGCCAAGTGCATGAACAAAAAGTGGATGCAAAGCTAGAAATCAAGTAAATCTAGACGAACAAAATTAAAAGAAAGTGTAAGCAAGCTAAAGCTCACAAGATACTTATACTCGTTTACAAGTGAATTCAATTTACACAATATCTGCATAGATATTTGCAGAACAAAAAGGAATGTTTTCTACAACAAGTCTTACAAAATTATTCTAAACTATAAAGTTCCAAAAACAGCTCTGATTATAAAGTATCAAGTCTGAGGGATGCTAACCAAAGGTCGGTCCATTCTGATATGAAAATCCTTCCGAGGGTCGTAGTTGGCACCTATCCATAGGTCTATCGGATCCTCCACAATCACCATAAAGCCTTCTTTATTGTATAGAAAACTCAAATCAAGTGCAGGGTAAAAATGTCTATAGCTCACTGCAAAGAAATTTTCCCTATCTTACATTCGACTTTCTCCTTTCTAAGCTTCTCTTCAAGATCAGCAATTCGACCCTGCCCCATCACTTTATGGGTACTGCTGTGACATTGGAGTCAGCCTGAGCTTCTTGCAATCGATCTTCGAGGTTGTAAATATAAAGTATAGTAGTCTCCCTCCTCTGTTCTAAAGTCTGTATTAATTCATTCACTGTCTTTATTGAGTGTTGGAAAAGCCACCAAAATATTTGAGAGCATCTGCTTTTACACCTTCCTCTGTGTGTGAGGGAGCACCTTTGACCCCAGCCGCTCTAATTACTGCTTGTAGTAGTCCTTCGATTCTTTAAGTTTACCTTGATAATGTAGTTCTAGTTTCCTCTTCCACTCATCCATCAACATGGCATCCATGCCTGCAGGAGGAGTAGGAGTTGCACTCGCACTAAGCTCCTTAACCACCTCTCCTTATTCGACATTCTCCTTCTCTTCATATCTTTGAGCAACATAAAGAGACAAGCTTTCTATGGTTTTCCTCAACCCCTTGATCTCCTCTTCATAAACAACCCCGTAAATTTCTTCACTTTCCTTTAGCTTTTGTTGTAGTTCAACCACCATTGATTTTGCGGCATCAAGCTCAGTGTGTACCTTGATGTCATATTCATGTTGGCGCACATGTGCATCCTTAGCTTTTTCAAAATCAGAAAGAGCATTCATCAGATCTCTTTCAAGTCTTTCATTGACAAGTGTTAGCTGAAAGTTCTCTTCTTCTAAGATAACAGTAGAGGTGTTGGCTGTTACCTCGAATTTGAGTGCATCTAAGTCATCCGAGCCATAGATTATTGGAATTAGTGGTGCATTGAGAATTCAGAAACTATGCTAACCATAGAAGGATGCTCATGAGAAGGAAGGGATGTGATCTAGTTGATAATCATTGGAACCAATTTCAATAGAATTCAAATTACACAAAGTAAAATTTGAAAAGACATATTGTACAGGAAGAATTTGTATGAAGAGTGCAACAAACTCACAAAATATATAATACATAGGGTTCACTCCTTATCCAGATTCCTAGGCCTAACCCTCAAATGATGGTTGTGTAGAGGTAAAGAACTTCTCTCTAGGGTGTAGCTCCAACAGTGCAGTACAAAATCACTAAGCATCTCCTTTTCTTTAATAACTTAGTCAATTTTGGAAAGCAACTCGTGGGTTTCTTCTTTAATTTGCATAAATACCTCATCTAACTCTTTCTTTCGCTTGCAAATTGCTGCCACACTAAGACCAAGATGATCTATGGTTTGTGTTTGAAGTTTTTTCATGCTTTTCTTTAGGAGTTTAGTAAAAATTACTTCCTTAGAAGACCAAAAAGAACAAAGGAATGAAAATACCATGATTATTCATAGTCCAGCAACAAGACTGTAGGATAATTAAAGAAATTGATCGTAACAAAATTGGGAAACAAATACATTTTATTACATACTGGAAGGTTCAGAAAACAAAAGAAATGGTAAATTTATTTACAAGGTCAAGTGATTACATGGACTTAGGAAGTAGAGGTGACATCAACCCTCTTAGATAGTGCATTCTCATCATCCCATTGTAGCGAGGTGTCTTGGGAGGCAGAAGGGGAAGCATTATCCTTGGTCATCTCCTTAGCCCACTTGGCCTTATACTAGGCAATGGCATATTTGATTCTTATGGAGTCCCCTAAGAAGGTGAGACCAACCTCAGCAGTAGTATCACTAAAGCAGTCGGCAAAAAATTGGCGCTTAACTATGGCGTACATCTTGAAAAGAACGCGGTAAGTAATCAGCTCGAGCATGTCCTTAGACTCCTCCAGCTCCTTCTCCTTCTTCCCCAATGCTTTATCTTTCCCTTCCAACTCCTGACCCTTCAACTTCAAGGAGGCACTCCATTCGCTGCTCCCACCACCCTTTCTACTTTCTCCCATTAAGCCCTAAGCTCTTCATCTACTACGATATTCTAAGAGGCTACCACAATAAAGTCCACCTCAAGCTTAACAATTCGAGTAGTAGATAAGACCTGGTCATACACAACACTTGTCCGAGCCTCGGATGCCAAAGACCCCATCTGTTGTAAAGTAGACATAAACAAGATGAGAATTTGCAAAACAAATCATCATTAAGTAAGGAAAGAAAATAAGGCACTTGCATAGGTCCAACTCCTTTCAAGCTCTGTAGCAATAGCAAGCTCAAGGAAGGAGAGTGCAGGAAATGAAAGAGTAACGGGATAAGATTGTGGGGCAGGGCAATGGGAAATGAAAGAGGAATGGGAAATGAAAGTGAAACCATCCAAAACAATAAGCCTTACCCTCTTAGTAGGTTTAGTGATGGTACCCTTGGGTAAGGGCAAGAAGCAAATGCTTAGGTCTCGGAAGGACTGGAGAGGTGAGACAGGAAATACTTCTGACGAAGGAAGAGAAGGAGGAGGAGGAACATGAGGTTTCTTGAGACGTCAATTAGAGGATTCAACGCCATCCTTTATCTTCTCTCCTCTCTTCTTCTTTGATGTCTCTAATTTCTTTAGTGGGGAATCATCAGAAAACACAATTGAAAGACCGCAAACCATTTTATCTGCATAAAAGGGAGTTAGAATCGATAATTATCTTTGTAATGAATTTGAAAATATATTTTCATCATCTATCTTATCAAATTATACCCCTAAATCCATCCAAAACCTTAGGTAATTTAAAGATAGAGCAGGAGAAGTTGTTGCCAGTACATAGAAAATCGTACTTGCATAGTAACAATTTGGAAAAAACGACTTTGTTTTCCTCTCATCTTCACCCAAACCAAGTATTTCCTTCCTAGAAGATACAAATGACCTAATGGCCTGATCGGAAAAGACTGGAAAAATAGGATGTGGTTGGAAGGAATAAGGAAAGTTATCTAAATTCGAAATGAAAAAATATTTATCATTTCATTGTTGGGTCTTTCAGGGAATAGACGTGAGAACCGACTTCTTTGCTTGGGCATAATAAAACCCAAAATCACCCCCCAAAAGGACTCTTGTGAATATCAAATATGAATTGAAGTTCCTTGCAGGAAGGAGGAGGGCACTTCTCCGCATAAAGAATGAAAGTGGTGATCAAAATGGAATAAAAAATGGGAGCAAGTTGAACGGGGGCAATACCAATGGCAGATAGCAATTCGAAAAGAATTTGATTGGAAGGAAGATAAAGCCCACCTCAAATATGCTCGAAAGTAATAGAAATAAAGCCGTTTGGGGGCATATGGATACGATTATGAGTTTTAGGTACCCTACCTACATAACCCTTGAACCCAAAATAATTCAGAATACCCTCTATTTTCCCTAATCCAGTTAGTCTACATGGTAGGGATAAGAGAGAAGTGGTCCCCTCGATAGAAGTAGATTTCATGATGAAAATATAGGATTGGTTACCAACTACCACTAAGATATAGAAGAAGAAACAACACGAAAAAGAATATACCCGTACTTTTGTTCGAAAGAGAAATCGTTTATTGGAAAAAAAATAAGATTTGAAACTAAGGTGTTCGGGAGCATATAAATAAATAAAGAAGAAGGAGAAGAATATATACCCACCTCAATTTGAATCTTAGCTACAGAATTGAAATGATAAAAGAACCCTAAAATGTCAATTGATTAATGACAAGAGAGATTAATGTAAGAACCCATAAAGATTTTCTTAGAAAACGAAAATGCTAAAAAATACCTTTTTAAGGAAATCGGAAAATAGAAAATTGACGTATGTAGTTGGCATTAAACATAAAATGGTGATAAAGACTTTTTTAGTTTGAAAACGAAGAGAGAGAAAAGCAAGAAGTGATGGGTTACAGGAAAGTATGGAAGCGAAGACAAGTCCACACCAATCCCTAATCAATGCAGACTTGGGGGGCAAGTGTTACACCCATATTTTTCAAACACTTGTAAAGGCAAATTGATGCAAGCACAGGATTCAAAAGAACTGCTTCCACAATAGATGTTGGACTATGAAACGGAAGCGAGAGCAAAGTCCAGATAGTATTACACCAAAGTCTTTAGATAGTGGAAAAACATAAGGACTATGCCTTTCCATTGGCATAGTTTTGATGCTATTGTACTCTGTCAGTAACCTGAGATAGCCACAAAGTATAGGGACCGATCTGCAGTCCCAACACTTACTTTAATGGGTAGAACAATGGCACAACATTCAAGTACCAAATATGAAGGTTGTACTATGGTTCCAAAAGTAATCTTTAATAAGTTGAAACTGCAGCACGATCTTTAAGTAGTAGCAACCTGTAGAGATTGTATTGCGGCCCCAAAAGCAATGCTAATGATATAGAACTGTGGCACAGTTCTTATAGCAATGATATGCAATAGGGGTATGCCGCAATTTTAAACTAGCGTTTAAGTTGCAGGACCGTGCTACAATCTCATATTAACATTGAAGCAATAAGGATGCATCGCTATCTTGATTTGGCATTGAAATGACAGGACAGTGCCGCAATTCTAAAGAATACTGCCAACGAATACTAATAATCAAAAGAAGTGGCAGTAGGGTAAAACTGCCCAGCAACCAGAAGCCAAGTTATGTTTCTCAAAGGCAAGCCAATAAGCCATGACTTCACTCTCAAATTCCTTAGACACAACTTAAAGACAAAAGTGGTGGCCCAGTCCTCCATTGATAAGAACAGTTTAGAATTGGTTCAAGTGGCGCGGTCTTATTTACTTAGCCATACGACTTAGCCTCAATTACCCCCAACACTATGTTTCGTTGTTATTTTGGATGGAACGGTGTAGTACGACTTCAGGAGTGTTAACGCAGTTCGAATGCTGTGTAATATCGTCACCCTATGTAATTATGGAGGCGTAGTTCTCAATGGCCCATTCACGATAACGAAGTTCTAGAGTACTTATAACTCTGTATTTTTTTTAAGATGGGGGCAATTTCTCATTGCGGTTTCACCTACACATGCATGCAGCTCATTAGCTTGTTGCTTTATTAAATCGTTAGATCACGGTCTATTCAAAATTGGGTTTTCCGCTTCAATTTAAAGATTCTCGCCCAAGTTCACAATTCATCAAATCAAATAATGGTTTCCCACTTAAGGCCACATAAGTAATCCATGTATAGTAAATCATCAAGGTAGATGATCAACATGTGGCATAATATAAAGGCGGGAATCAAAAAAGCGGAAGATGGACATTGGTGATCCATGTGAATCTTTGTGTATTATAAATGGATCGGGAACTGTAGTAGAAAAGGGGAGGATTTTTAGACTTTACTCTTTTTAGAACACCGAAACCAAAATTGTACACTTTGCCATTTTTCGTTTGTACAAAGAATAAATGAAGAGATAAGGACATTTTTCCATGAATGTAGGTTTCATTGACATCCGAACCATGTAAACTCACTTTTTCATTTATTGCTTTCAGTACTTTATTTTACTTTTTCTACCTTGAATGTTTAAATCGGAATATATTGTTCTAGCGAATTGGATAGAAACTTTTCATAAATTTTGAATATTTCTCCTCATAATTGTGCAAGCATTACAGTAACATAATTACTCCCTTCAAAGGCAATTTTAATATTACTTAATCTTACCGATTCTTAATCACAAAAGCATTCAGCATCGTTGTTACTTCAATAAAAATACTACGGTATTTTATGCGACGAAAAATCTCATTAACACTACATCCCAAATCAATTTAGGGAATTCCAATTGAATAATTATAATTTGCAACACAAACAACAATAATCTGGAATAACTTCACAAATTTATCAATATCATACTTTATGAATTTCAAGGGTTATTCTTCCTGAATTCCAGATTGAGGATATATATGCCATTCCATCAAGATTAAATAATTTCCAAATATGTAGGCATGATTTTCAAAGAAATTCATTCATTTAGACCTACTATTCAACGATTTTTACAGAGGCAGCAAAAAACTCAATGATATAAATGTAGTATTATTTAAAACATATAATTTTCCATTCATCTTATAGCTTCTAAATCTCCAAATCAAATCTTGTTCTTCTTACTTGACTTCTTTTAATCGTTTTATGCATAACTCGATTCACTCCTCATTTTCATCTGTTTTTATTTTCCATTCTTCTCTAAATATAATACATTTATAATATCTAGTAATAGCGAAGAAAGAAAGAGCTTTGTGCTTTGTTCACAAAATATAAGAAGAAAAGTGAGGAGCTAGACCAGTATTTATAGGCACTATAATCAATTTTGTTCGTTAACTTAATTTTATTAAATACGGACTGTTCAGGCCAAGGTTCAACGTACACCAACCCTAACTCGACCGATCAACCGGTTGTTTGTGATACAGTTAGGGGTATACCTTAGGGGCAATTCTGTAATATGTTACATAAATTTAATTCAATACCAATCTTGTTCAAAATAAAAGGTGTTTCCTTTCTATTATATACTTGTTAGAAAATGTTATAAATAATTAATTAGTTAACTTAAGTATATATGTCATAAAGTCCATAAATGATGTGTTTATAATAGCAGTTACAAATAGTTGTAAGTATGAGTATTATATCACAATAAGATAAGCACGTTATTTTAGATATTCCTAGTCAAGATGTATAGAGACTGGACATTGATGCATCCGTTGAGACTAGAGTACATAACGCACTCCGAATGTTGGGTAGTGTATTACTCATGGCTGATGGGAGCACCAAAAGAGTTACATACTAATAGTTATTGGATAACTATAAAATGACCCACTCGATAGTTTTCTATTGGTTAATATAACCAAGGTTAAACAGAAAATATCAAAATCACTAATTTACACAGTTCTCTTTACTTGAGAATACTTTTGATCTTCAATATAAAAGCTCCACTATGATTATAGTTAAATCATGGCATGACATCCATTGAACGACTATAGTTGGGTCGAGTGGAAGTATTGGAAGTGAAATACTATTCAAGTGAGGATTCGTCTCCTCAATTATATGAGATTAATATCAAAGTCAACTGAAGTCAACTCAATGTTAAAATCTCTGGTCATAACAGTTCAGTTAATAGTAATTGTTATTATCGAACAAAGGACTTTGTGTTTGGACTATAAAGTTAATTATTGACAATATTGGAATTTTGACCATTACCAAATTCAAGATTTATAAAATGGATTTTATGTAAAATCATAATTTTAATCTTAAACCTTCCTAACTTTGACATTAGATTCAAAGTTTTTTTTTTAAATTTCAAACTTATAAAATTACAAAACTTAATTCTAACACATTTATATGTATGTATGTAAATGTATATATGTGCTCGATTATATATATGTATGTAAGTATGTATGTATATGACTATATGTATGTATTTTAAATAATATTATGAACAACAAAGGCATATATAAATGAAACATCATCTATGCACCCTTCTCATATGTTGCACTTATACAATATACATTGGAGTATATTTGGATATACTCACATTTCATGCCATGTTTAAATTGATCATCAATGATATTTAACAAATCATCAATCTAATCGAAGAGAGAAATGAAATATTTCTCTCTCTAATTAATTCTATTTCCCCCTTAATTGATTGCGCAAGTATTAGAGAAAAACAAAAACGTTTCTTTCTCAATATTTGATACACTCATTCATTTAATTTTCTATCAAATTCAAACTAATCAAATACAATAAAGGATTTTATTTAAAACACATTTTAGATTGGATCTAAAATCTCTGTAGACTTCATAGGCTGAATAGATCCAAGAAGGAAAATTTTTAAATTTACCTTTAACTTTGCTACGGGCTAGCCTAGTTCTAATAATGGAATTAGAGCCTAATAACCTATGCAATCTAAATTAGTGATGTTAGGACTAACTAATTAAGCTTTTCCACTTAGTATGGTGTCTAGAAAGGTAATGCCAAGGACTTGAACTGGGTAAGCAAGTACCTTGCCTTACCTGGTAACCGGTCTGACCTGAAAGGTGAAGTGAACCCAAAGGTTGTCTTTAATAGAAAAGGCTAAATTTGAATTGGGCGTTGGGCTAATTTTCGAAATTGTTTTGAAAATAAAGGTAAAGATTTAAGTTTAAAAGTTAAATTTAAAATGAAACATGTTTATTATAAAAGCTATAATATAACATAAGTTTTCAAAATGTTTGTAAAGATAATAAATTTTCAAAGTGTTTAAAATTTTGAAATTTACAATTTAAACATTAATTTCAAAAACCAGTTTATTAATAAGATTAACACAATAAGTTAATTAAATAAGTTAATCAAACACACACACACACACATATATATATATATACATACATATATATATATATGCATGTATTATATATATCGGTATATTTTATATTATCTTAAAATGTTTAAGATAGAATAAATATACATGTATGTATATATAAAATAAATTTCAAAATTAATGTAATTTAATTAAAAGTGTTTAACTAAATAAATTAATTAAAAGTTAATTAATTAAATTAAATATACATACGTAAATTATATAATATATTATATATATATATATATGTTACTATAAAGGTTATAATATATACCGTAAAGGCTACAGTATACATGTCCAATATAAAAGTTACATTGGAATAATAATATAAAATTAATTAAAGAGTTAACTAATTAACATTAAGTAAATAAGATTTAATTAATATAATGTTATACATAAAGTTATTTTATAAGTTAATGAAATATAACAGTTATATAATAATTATACTTTTATAATATGAATGTATAAACCAAAGGTGGAACATTAAAGAAACCCATATAGACTTAAGCAATAATATACATGTAAATGTGCATATACCATGATTTCTGATATGTTTGACACCTTAATCACGAGGGTATTTTATAAAAAATACATTATTCCATAAGTCGATATCACTCAATTAAATATATTGAAGATTATGAATATTTAATATAAGTGTTGTCCTCTACCATTTATATATTAATAAATAACTTGCATACTCTTTAGGTGTTGAACAAACTCAAACTAGAGATGTTATGTGCAATATTATTAATATATTGACTAAGCGAGGTAAGATAACTATATGTATTTAGTGAGCAAACTCAAGGTACAAATACTATACCTAGGCCATCGCAAAAGGGTAGGTACGAGTGAATAATTTCTATTGATTTATTAAGTAAACAAAAAGAAGAAATGAGATTATGACAAGGAATCATAGGTTAGGAGTTGTATATGATATAATTAATAAGAATTTATCCATTGTCTGTGGGTCTGTGACTTGTTGAGCAAACTCAAGATCAGAATTCCAAGACAGACGAGTCCTAACACCCACTAGTGAAGTTGAAAACTTCTATGTTTCATCTTAGTGCTTGGAGAAACATATAAGACTAATGGGGGCCTTATTAGAAAAATGAAATAGTAATAGTTAATCTTTCTAATATTGTAAGAACATATGCTATAAAATGTTATAATAATCTAAATTTATGAATTTGTTCATTTAATATGATTGACAAAAGTTTATCAATTAAAATATACAATGAATTGAATTAAAGATTGACAAATAGAAATATAATATATACTTACTATTTAATCTTGCATGTTAATATTTTCTATAGCGATGCAAGTACCTAACTTTACAACTACTAAATTGTTTACCCCGAAAGTTGGCACAAACACCTTAAGATTAATAGTAGAGAATAAAATGAAGAAAGCAAATTGAAAACGATAAAAATAAGAACACATGGTAGTTATAGTGGTTTGGTTAATCAGAGGCCTATGTCCACTTAAACTTTATTGAATTTTCTACTAAGTTTTTACAAGATTTTTCTTATGGATCGGTGATGATCTATGGAATTACAGAAAAATGCAGAAATTCATTAACAAGCTAAAAAAGATCCCCTAAACAATGCTCATCCTCCTCTATTTATAGCTGCAAGTTGATGAAATTATCGCTCCACATTCTTGCCCACGTTCCCCATGTCCTAGAGAAGTTGAACTAAAAAGATCGTGGACAACTCTGCTAATTTCAGGGATCGGTTCCAAACCATGCCTCGAGGATCGGTATCGATCCACAAGATGAGTTGTGAATCCTTTCTCAACCTCATTTGAATGCTTGGTCGACTCATGTCTTCGTCCTCGATACCTGATTGCATAGTTACGAGCTCAAACTTGAGTGAGCTCCTTGGTTCAGAGGTTGGACATGAGCACTTGACTTATCGACCATTCATTTAGGTTAAGAGAAATGGGTGAACCATCTTAGACGGCATGTACTAGCTAATAATGGCTTCGACCCTAAGCTGCATGTGTTATATGACAAAATTAGGCAACCATCAGGGATCGGTACCAATCCATGATCAAGGATCAGTATTGATCCAAAACTTTGGTTGTATCTTGGTTTTTTGGATTTGGCAAGTGTAGTGGATACTGTGTAGGCCATTCTTAGAGGCTCTTGGCAAGCTTTTAAACTCCATCTCTTGATCTTATTTGATATCTGATTCTGGCGGTTATCGCTCTGGATTCCTACTTGATAATTTTTCAGTTTAACCGATTTGATTTGTCTTAATATGGCCTGGTCACAAAGCTGGATTACATTCCCCCAAAGCATATCTTTCTTTCACAAGACATGCTTTGGAATGAAACAAATTGAAGATTCTACACCATTAGTTTCAAGCTTTTTCTCTAAATAGATGTTACCTTTCCTTTGAATTGCTTTAGTGAAGTGTAGTATATTTCTTCAGTCGTTGCATCGCTTTGAGTGGTTTCGATTTGTAACATCCATGTAGTTTATAGATCGAAGCTTGTTTTTCAGGCTTGTCATTCCAAGTTTAGAAAAATTTCAACCATCTCCTTCTTTGAATTAATCAGGCAGGACCTTGGTGTTTTGAAATTCTAAATCTCTATTGTCATGCATACATACATACATATCTACACATATATATCCATTATCATATATATATATATATATATATCTGTGTGTGTGTGTATACATATGTACTATATATATATATATATTTGTGGTTCGGTAACGATTTATAGGCCAGTGATTGGTACCGATCCATAATGCCTCACAAATAGGCGCTTCAAATGTCCAAGTTTATGGGCCTTTCTCCATTAAAGTGAGATCCCACACTTGTTTCATTTTTACTTGTCTTCGCTTCTTCGTTTTGAGACCACTCTTTGAGCTCTCCATTATCAGTCCCTATGGTATCGACCCAAAGTTTCTAGGCCGTCACCTCCTTCAATCATCACTGTTGCTACAATCATCGACTTCATGCTCGTGAGCTTCGAGCATCGAACCACTAGACAATTAAAAGCCCAGATCAAAAAACTAACGAACTCAATCACCTCGATTCATCTTAGGTATATGGTGGCGTTGAATGGAGGTGTTCGTCGCCTATTGGTTTGAGCGTCGACCAAGTTTAAGAACCTATGAGGATCCATGGTCATCCCTTCATGGATCTTTATGGATCGGTGCTGATCCCTCCCTTAGAGAATTTTCATGGAAAATTTGAGTGCACAAGGCTTTCTTTTTGCAAGATCATGGAATTGCACGAGTTTTAGCATTATTTTCTCAAAGTACAACTTGAGTTCGTCTTCTTGGTGCCTTGGCTCGGGTTGACATAAGATTCTACTCGAATCGGGCTCAAGATTTTTGCCATGAAATTATACATGGAAATATATAATCAACCTTGGTCGAGCTAAGATTGATGATGCACGATCTGTTGGGATGGTCAGCGATGATTGGTCACTTCGGATATTAAGTTGACACTTGAATGAACCGTCTGTCAATACCGAATGATAAATCTTAATTACATGATGTTAGAAGCACACACCGCACAATGTCAGATGCACGCACTGCATAACACTTTTAACCACTCATAGTTACCCCTGTCGATGTACGAAATTCAATTGGCCGACACACTTCTATATTTGTCGGGTTTAGTACGTTGGTCGTACAGGGCTTTCTTTCCAGCATGAATAACACAACTTTTAGTATGCTTGAAATCACTTATGTGCAAAGCTTTGATAGTTATGGATCATAGACGCTCCTTATGTCTCTTCGCTATGGTCGTAGGTCCTTTGACCTTAGCATACGCCAAATCCAACACAGAATCTAGTTCTACTACATTACCTACAACAAGGCATACTCCTTAGTTAACAGTCACCAAGAAGTACAACCTATGGAAATAATCCCTTTCACGCTAACTGAGGGGCCTACAGTTGGGGTTGCCCCCGATGTTGATATGGGTGATGCTATTATTTTTTATGAATCCCAACATTCTCCTACCTCGAAGGTTGATGAAGGGTCTCTCAAGAGAATATGCGAGATGAAAGACATACCAAATGAGGATGTGTTGGTACCATCATGCAATCAATGAGCGCATCTCCCGCCTATAGGATACATAGTTGCAAACGATATATGTGCATGGTCGGTAGAGTTCCAACATTTAACCATTACATTCATACAATCCTGCAATTCATGAAACTAGCTCCCACCCAATTACATCCCAATATTTATGCTTTCCTAAATAGCATGTATATCATCTTCGTCTGCCATATAAATCGTGAGCCCAACATTCGGGAGATTCTCTACCTGTATAACTTCAAACATCGAAAGGGATCTCCTTCACTTACCTACCTAGAACCTTCAAGGGGTTGTCGCATAGTGATGGGCCTCTGTAACAAACTAATCTACTTCAAGGATGAATTTGTATACCCGTATTCTACATATCGAAGGATCGTTGAATATTATATTATTTTCTTATGAGGTCGTTTGATTCTATAATTTTGGAAAATGACTCTTATGGACATTTCCTACATCCACAATTTTTGGTGAATTTCGAAATGACCATTTTGACCTTGTAAATCTTATACAGACTATAGCTTTTGATGGGAGCCGAGTTATGCTCTGAAACTACATCCATTAGATCCGGATGTTAGTTTCCCTTTCTGCAGAGTGGTCATACTAAGAAAATGGACCAACCGTATGACAGTTTTGACTGTTTGAAGTTTTATTTGATTTTGAGCTGCTTAAATGGGTAATTAAGGCCATTAGCTTTGAGGCCCATTACCCTTTTCAGTTTTGGGATAATTGAAGACTGATGGGACCTCACACCCATCATTTCACAACTCAAAAATAGTTAAAAGCTTCCATTAACCCCCATTAGCCAAAAAGCAACCCTTAAACCTACTTTAATTAGCCAAATTACATCACTAAGAGGACATTAGTGTGATTAGCACTTGTGATTAGAGATTTGCTATTGGAGGAGCATTGGATTTCATGTCTTCTACTGTTCATTTGGGGATTTGTGTCTTGCTCGAGATTAGGGTGAGTGATCAGATCTCTCAATTGCTAATTAGGTTATTATACACCCTAAATGATATTTTAAAAATTATTTAAAAATACTAAAAATGTGTTTAGACGATATTACACCATATATGTGAATTTTAGATGATTTGGACTTGATTTGCAAAAACACATTTTTATGGATGCTTAACCATGTTCTTATAGATCCCTAACCTTCACCCTAGATTTAGATCTCTTTAAAATGATATATTTGGATGTTTGGCTGTTGTTAATGCTTATATATGATGAATGTATGATTGTTCTATGTTTGAATGGTTGAAAATGCCAATCGAATGGCGATTTAGTTAGGAAGGGTCTATGGTTCTATGACCATCCATAAATTTTCCCTCAAATTGGACGTGATCAATGTGAAGCAATAAGGAAGGCCTCATAAGGTTGCACACCAATTTTCAAGCCATTTGGAGTTCATATGGTCAAAATATGGATGTTTAAAGTATAGATCGGTAGAGGTCGGAGGCATGGATCGAAGGGAATTTAAAGGCATGGATCGATGAGACTCAATAACATGGATCGGTGGAGTAGCTAGGAGTATGGATCGAGGTTTGGGAATATGGAAGTTAGAGGGTTGAGCCAACATCACGTGATTTTGGCTAAGTATGTGTTCGACCTTTTGGATCGGTACCAAACCATAGGGTTTAACCCATTCGACCCACAAATTGTTCTGAAGCATGGTGGAGTGATTTGAAGCTAAAAAATGAAGTGAGGGATCAGTCTACATGGTTCAGTACCAATCTATGGAGGTTAGTCTAATTAAGGCACGATCGATGGTTGGGGTATCAGGAGATATGTAGGAGCTCATGTGTGAAGTGTGGGATCGGTAGCGATGGTTCGGTGACCATGGATCAGTGGGGAAGTTTCAGTACTCATGGATTGGTACCTGTCCATGGGTTTTGTTCCAAACTTAATGAGATCGTTGTGGGGTGACAAGGATGGCTCCATAAGGCTATGTTTCGAGTTTCAGGTCATTTGGAGTTCGTATGCTCGAGTTATGGTCATTTGATGATGAATGGCTATACTTCGGCATGTAGAGTAGCCGAATTGAAGGAACTGTTGAAGGAAGGTGACAGGATGCACGATGACATTCTATGACTGACCATGGTTGTCTAGAATAGTTCCCAACCGTGAAGATTTCAGATAGGGGTCGTGAGGACAGTTTCAGGATGAGCTCTGCTGTGGATGACATGTACAAAGGGATCATTGTTATTCGTAGGTTTCAAAATGTACCCGTAAAGCAGGGGATATGTGAGGATGTTCACTTGGGCTTACATTGCATGCCCTGGATCAAACGATGACCCGATCCATTTACCCTATGTTGTTTACGTCGTGCACAGTTTAGTTCCTAGCCTTCTAAGTAGCGTAGATTCGAGTACCAAGAAACCGAGACGTTGAGTAGTCCTTGACTCTATGGGGATAGTCATACGAATGTCATATATCTAATGCACTGAGTGAGTGAATGTGAGGATGGATGATGGATGCTATGTTTATTTGGTTGTTTTATCACCTTAGGGATGTCACATGATGTAGATATTACCGATGTAGTCTAGACACCCTTCGTACCTTGATATGCAGTATACTCATGATGACTATCATATAGTAGCATATATCTTTTATATGTGGTAACACTGTGGATGCAGGGACAGATCATGTATGATTTTCCATACCATTTGTCCTAATATATTGACTTTATAGTATTTGAGATTTCTACCGCTCACACCAGATGTTGTTTGACCTGTTTTATATCTGAGATGTTTATTATTATATTTTATTCAATGCACTATAAGGTATACGACAGGTTCTGTGTTGCTTATTTACTTTACAACCATTGATGATCACCATACATCGATCGAGCACCGCTAAAATGCACTATATAGGTATATTGGGTGTTGGTAGTGTAGGGCGGTCGTCATATTTGGTATCGGAGCTTAGGTTGCATTATTTAACCTAAGGGATACCATGATCCAGTAGAGATAGGGTAGGAGTTCTCACCTTAGACTGGATCGAGAGTGTATACATATGAGAGCACATACTTGTTATATATTTTGGTTTCCAAAACTCTATAGTAGTATATATAGCATATAAGTCGCATTGCACACACGAGTACTACTTAAGCAGAATTCCTTACGGGGAGAATGATCGTCCTTATTATAGATTGAACGACAAGTCATCAAACAAGGAACATTGCTTGGAACTCCATCTTTGGAGTCGAGGAGGGAGCTTGCTCGAGAGCTACTAATCCTGATTTGCAGACCATGCTTAATACTATGATGAGGAACATGCTGCAAAATGCTCAAGTGGCCACTCTGAATGCTGTTGTTAACGGTGGTGCTCCAGTGCAAGCGCTCAGAGCCAATTTCGCTAAGCTGGACAAGGACTTTGCTAGTCCAAGGAATGGACTCGGCGGAAGTGCAGGATTGGCATGATACCTATGAAAGGATTTTCGAGAACTTAGAGCTGGATGATCCTATGAAAAGATGATTGGCTTCCCGAAAGCTTCAACGGCGGCCCTGAACTGGTGGAATGCAATAAGGGCTGCCACTCCTGAGGATCAGTTCACTTAGGACCGATTCAAAGCTAGATTTGAGGAGAATTTTATTCATGCAGCTCAAAAGTCAGTTCCGCTCCGTAAGTTTATAGATTTAAAGCAAGGGGATATGACTGTCCTCAAGTATGTTGCTGAGTTTGACGCTCTGTCGAAATATAGGATGTCCTTCATCGACACTCCATTAAAGAAGAACGAGAAATTTATCATTGGCTTGGACGACTATTTGAGGGAATGACCCATGGGCCACATTAATGAGGCTTTCGAGATGATAGTCGAGAAGGCCCTGAAGCATAAATGTCTATATCCAAAACCGAAATCTATCATTCCTGTAGAAGAGCTAAAGCAAAAATCGGGCTGGAGAGGGAAGAAGAAAGGAAACAACATAAGGAAGCAGTTTCAGAGCAAAGATAGCCAAAAGAAGAAAGTCAACCCAGGACGGACTTGCTATAACTTCTTTGAGAAGGGTCACTATTATAGGGACTGCAAAGCCAAGGGAAGTAAGTGCTACAACTACCATAAGCTTGGACATATCAAGAAAAACTGTCCCGAGTTTCCTAAGCAGAAGCGGGTGGTAAAAGCATATGCTATCAATGTCATTCCAACTTCTTCGAATGCTCCATCGACGAAAGGGAAGGGGAAAGGCATCATTATTCAATGTATGCTTTCCATTTATGGTGTTCCTATACGATTTTTATTTGATACCAGGACTTCACATTCCTTCATATCCAATGACTTGGTAGATAAGTTAAGATTGGAATCCAAAATAGTTGATCGACTTTTGATTGTGATGAATCCCGTTGGAGGCTCCTGTAGCCTGTGTATGGTTTGTCATGGTTTGGTCTTATCGAGTCATAGATGCTCTTTTGATTGTGATTGTTTTGTTTTGGGTTTCGTTGGGTTTGCTATCATTCTGGGAATGGACTGGCTTTATAGATATGAAGTAGTGGTGGATTGCGAGAGGTCGTTGATGATGATAAGGATGGATGATGGACGCAAGGTAGTGTTAGGCTGCTTATCAGACGATGAGGTGATGGTCAACTTTTTATATTCGCTCGATTATCCCTCATGGTGGGTTGTCGACAGTATGAATTGCTAAGGAGTATCCTGACATATTTGAGGAAGTGACCAGACTTCTGCCACATAGAGAGATCGAGTTCTATATTGATTTAGTTAAAGATGCAAGACCTATAGTGATGCCATTAAGGAGGATGGCACCTAGAGAGCAAAGAGAGCTTGAGGTGCAAGTGAATGACCTTTTGCCAAAGGGGTTCATTCATATGAGTATACATGAGTAGGGGTGCCAGTAGTATTCGCCACGAAGGCGAACGACTCCCTTAGATTATGTGTTGGTTACTGTGTGCTGAATAAAGTGACGAAAAAGAAAAAGTATCCACTTCCACGTATTAACGACTTGTTCGATCAGCTTCATGGTGCTAGAATATTTTCTTAGTTGTATCTTGCGATGGGATTCTCAAGAGAGTGTGCCTATCACCGCGTTTCGTATGTCGTCTTGTTTCTATGAGTTAATCTTTATTGATCTCATGAACCGTGCCTTCAACGTTCAGCTAAATAAATCCGAGCTTGTGTTCGTTGATGATATTCTTATCTATTCACAGACGGAAGAGGAACACAAGACACATTTAATTATCATGCTAAAGGTGTTGAGAAAACACCAACTGAAGGCGAAGTTTTCTATATGTCACTTCTGGATAAGGGAAGTGTGATTCTTGGGTCACGTTGTATCTGAACAGGGCATTGCTGTTGATTCTGCAAAAGTTGTAGTAGTCCAAGATTGGATTAGACCCAAAAATGACACAGACATGATAAGTATCTTGGGGTTAGCTGGATATTATAGACGATTCATCCAGGATTTCTCTATGGTAGTAGCACCGTTGTCTCGCTTGATGAAAAAGAATCAGACTTTTACTTAGGATGCGAGACATGAACAGGCATTTGCGGGTTTGAAGGAAAAGTTGACGAGCGCACTAGTATTGACTATTCCGAGCGAGAACAAGGAGATTACGGTATATACTGATGTTTGTGGTACTGGATTGGGTGCGGTATTGATGCAGAGAGGTAAGGTTGTTGCATATTGGGTGCGAGACCTTCTCTTATTGAGCGTATTGGTACTTGTCAGAGCCCGATGCTAGATTAGCCGAGATCATTTCTAAGATTGAAGCAGGAGTAGAGTCTGAGGACATAAGATAGTACAGACTCAACTGATACAGTTGGCTTCATAAAGACGGGAGATTATTTGTTCCTGATGTCAATGGGTTGAGGGACGAGGTGCTCAAAGAGTGCCACCATTCGAGATTGACTATACATCCCGGCAATAATAAGATGTACCATGATATGAGGCAAACCTACTATTGGGAAGGGATGAGGAAAGACATTGGGACATTCATCTCGAAATGCATGAACTGCCAGTTGATTCAGGCAGAGCAGAAGAAGCCTAGTGGTTTGATGTGACCACTAGAAGATACCAAGTGAAAATGGGAACAAGCATCGATGGACTGTCGAGGAATCAAGCAGGTCATGATAGCATTGGGGTCACAGTTGATCGATTGACCAAGAGCGCTAGATTTACGCCCGTCAAGTCAAGTATAACAGTAGCCAAATTGGATGAACTATATATGAAATGG
The DNA here is from genome assembly GCA_030737815.1 of Allium fistulosum. Classification (NCBI taxonomy): domain Eukaryota; kingdom Viridiplantae; phylum Streptophyta; class Magnoliopsida; order Asparagales; family Amaryllidaceae; genus Allium; species Allium fistulosum. Next base: position 78,955,319 of record CM060903.1, read on the forward strand.
ATAGAATGATTCCACGATGTGCCGAAGAGCATTGTGAGTGACCAAGACCCGTTGTTCACTAGAGGGTTTTGGAAGAGCTTACAAGAGGCGTTAGGGACAGAGCTGCACCTCAACATAGCTTATCACCCTCAAACTGAAGGCTAAACTGAGAGAGTGGATTGTATCTTAGAGGATCTCTTACGGGCTTGCATATTAGAATTTAGAGGCTCGTCGGATGATCACTTACATCTTGTTGAATTTGCATATGACGGTTATGAGTCTAACATCGGTATGGCACCATTTGAGGAATTATATGGTCGGTCGTGCAATGCTTCTTCATGTTGGTGGGAAGCAGACGAGAAACTAATACTTGGGCCAAATATGCTTAGAGAAACATCGGAGAAGATTGAGATCATTCGGTAACAGATGAAAACTTCCCAAGACAGACAAAAAAGCTACGTTGATAAGAGACGTCGGGATTTAGAGTTCTCTGTTGGTGACATGGAATTTGTCAAGATCTCTCCATTGAAGAATGTCATTCGGTTCGGTACTAGAGGAAAGTTGGCACAGATATTTGTTGTCCTTTTCCGATATTAGAGAGGATTGGGTGCCTTGCTTATAGAGTTGACTTACCTCAAAGAATGGCGAGAGTGCACAGTGTCTTCCATGTCTCTCATTTGTGAAAATTTATGCACGACTCAGGTGTAACTATAACATCGGATCGGCTAGATGCTATCGAGATTGAACTAGAAGCTTCGAGATCTCATAGGCTAATTCGTATTGTTAGACGTGACACAAAGCAACTTAGGAGGAAGACGATGAAGTTGGTAAAGGTTCAGTGGAGTGATAGTGCAAGCGATTGCACTTGGGAGACAAGGAGAGTATGAGAACAACATTTCCTGAGCTCTTTACTTGGTGAGATTTCTTATTTATCACTTTTACTTTCGCTTATGATATCATGAAACACACCATGGCATAGTGTCCTGCATGCTAGGATAGGCCTAGATGTTTTCTTTCACTTATTGTTGTGTATGCATGTTTGATGTGTGATGGCTGCATATGCTTGTATACGATTGTTAGGCATGCAGGATGACCCTGTTGACTTGATTATGGAATTTCAAGGGTGAAATTCCTAAAGGGGGAAAATGTAATGACCCGTATTCTATGTATCAAAGGATCGTAGAATATTTATATTATTTTCATATGAGGATGTATGATTCTATAATCTTAGGGAATGACTCTTAGCGACATTTCCCACATCCACGATTTTTGGCGAATTTCTATATGACCATTTTAACCCTGTAAATCTTGTACGGACTATAACTTTTGATAGAAACCGAGGTAGGGTCTGAACCCACTTCCATTAGATCCGAATGATGGTTTCTCTTTCCATAAAGTGGTCATATTAAGAAAATAGACTAACCATTTTAGAGTATGGTTGTTTGAAGTTTTCTTTGATTTTGAGTAGCTTAAGTGGGTAATTAAGGCCATTAGCTTTGAGGCCCATAACCCATTTCAGTTTTGGGGTAAGTGAAGGCTGATGGGACCTCACCCCATTATTTTACAACTCCCAAAAATAGTTAAAAGCTTCCATTAACCCCCATTTACCGAAAAGCAACTCTTAAACCTATTTTAATTAGCCAAATTACATCATTAAGAGGAAACTAGCGTGATTAGCACTTGGGATTGGAGAATTTCTATTGGAAGAGCATTGGATTTCGTACCTTCTACTCATTATTTAGGGATTTGGTTCTTGCTTAGGTTTAAGATAGGTTATTAGATCTCTCACTTACTAATTGGTAATTATACACCGTAAATGATGTTTTAAAAATTATTTAAAAATACAAAATGTTTTTAGACCATATATGTGAATTTTAGATAATTTGGACTTTATTTGCAAAACCATGCTTTTATAAATCCCTAACCTTCACCTTAGATTCAGATCTATTTAAAATGATATATTTAGATGTTTAGCTATTGTTAATGCTTATATATGATGAATGTATGATTCATCAGTCGCCCATGTGCATCAATCTAGAGAGTTCATCCATTATATTGTCACTCCCCCTAAATGGGTGCTTCACCTTTAATCTTCTGAGATATAATTCATCAATACCATATGATTTATAATCATATGATTATTGAATTATTCCTTAAAGATATAGCTTAGTCCATAAATTCAAAATAATTGTAAAAATTTCAGATACTTTTGTAATTTCAAATACATCACTTTTGTTATAAACACCATTATTATAGATTTATTTTATAAAGAATATTCATAATATTCATATCAAAATAGGACTATCTATTTCCAGTCAATACATTCCCATTCCTTTCCAAATTGTGCCTAAATTACATCCACTCTTATACATTCTCTTTCCTTTCCAAATTGTCGAACCATTCAAAATGAAACCTTACTACAAGACTGTAATGAACTCTTTACAAAAATGCATTCAGTCATCCTTAACATTTAAGGATGTCGAATAATTTTCAATTTATGTAATGATCAAACTGAAACTTCTGTGATCAATTTCCTAAGTACGTCTTATATCTCTTGGTCTAGTGCAATATCTAACACAACCAGATCCTTATTGTAATCAATCATAATGAATGCACAATCTCGCATTATGGTCTACTTGCTTATTTCAAATGAATTAGTTTCATTGAAGTTTCGTATATTACGAACCATGATTGTTCACCATATAACATTTACATGCGATTGAAAATGGATCAAATATCCATATTCTTGTATTTCTTTTAGAGTTAGAAAATCATAGAAGATAATACATAGTCTCAGGCAAATAGACAGCTAAGTGACCAAGATACGAATGTATTTAGTAGTTGTATAATTTGGCTCTTGCATGGGTTTTGAACTGACAACATGCAAAAAGATTTATTGGTAAGTATATTTTATATTTCTATGTCAATCTTAATTCATTTCATTTATTTATTTAATTGATAAACATTTTGTCAATTATAATGGTTGCATGAATTTATCTAAATAGATTATTTTAACTTTATGTAACGTATATTCTTATGATATCAGAAAGGTTAAATGTATTCATTTTATTTTTCTAATAAGTCTCCTGCTAGATTTTCATGTTTTTCAAAGCCCTAAGAAAAACATAGAAATCTTTTGATTCAAGTGGGCGTTAGGGCTCGCTTGCCATAGGATTCTGACCTTGAGGATTTTCAAAAAATCATAGGTTTGCAAGCGAAGGATAATACTTATAGGTTGTATCATATACAACTCCGAACCATGGTCTTTTTCCTAGTCTCATCTTGACCTTAAGGATTATCAATAAATCGAAAGAGATTATTCATTCGTGCCCATAATTTGCGACTATCTAAGTATAATGCACATACCTTAAGGAATATCAACTAATACATGCATGTATTTTACCTCATCTAGCAAATATATTGATAGTGCTACACATAACATCCCTAGCCAGATGAAGCTCAATAAGTAAAGAGTATGCAAGTAATTCATTAATACATAAGTGGTAGAGGACAACTTATATATTAAGGATTCATAATCTTTTACATATATATACATTGAGTGATATCAATTTAGGGAATAGTGCGTTTCTTATAAAATACCCTCGTGATTCAAGTGTGGACATATCTGAAATCACGGTATACATACAATACGCATGTACTTGTTCCTTAAATCTATGTTAGGTTTCTTACTGTTTCACTTACATTATACATTCATATTATATAAGATTAATTCATTTATAATCCTTTATAATTTAATTAATTTATATGATATTCTAATGTATATTATTAATTAAATCATATTAATTTAATTTAATTTATAAATTCAATTAATGATTAATTAAATTATTCTAAAATTCAAATTTTTATTTTTATCCTGAACAATTTAAGTTAATATTAGTTATAACACTTATACTTTTATATACATATATCGTTATATATATACATTATTTTATTAATTAACATTTAATTATTTAAATAATTATTTTTAATTTACTAATTTTTTAGTTAAATATTTAATAAATTTGAAAATATTTATTTATAATTACCTTAAACCATTTAAGATATATATATTTAGCTATAAAATTTATAGATATAAATATACATTTATCGATATATATCATATTTATTTTATATTTTAAATTTAAGTTTTAAATTCATTTTTTTTAATTTTCAAACTAAAATTTGAAAATTAGCATGGGCCTTTACAGTTGGGCCAACCTTTTGGATGTACTCTATCATTGAGCCAGGCCAGTAGCCATGGAGGGGAGAATACTTGATTGTCCAACCCCAAGTATGGATACTACTATTCTAGACATCCAATGACAGGCAGCTCTATTGGTTGGTTCTAAAATTGCTAAGTTAGACCGCATAGACTATTAGGGCTCTGATATCATTGGCGGAACCAGACCAGTCGGAAGTAGGTAAAATATATGGAGTTTAAATTTTTTCCTATTTTGGATTGTAATGAGCCCGATAAAGTCTAATGGGCAGTACTAGATCCGATCCAAATTATTTAAATAAAATCTTATTTAATTTAATTTTCTTATTTAATTAATAAATAACTTCATTAAATAATGTTATATATATATAATTTATGATTATGCCATTATATACTCATTTGTGTATAATGTATACACATGCAACATGATAATGCATACGTAGTTAATGTATACGTATATAGCTGTTGGGATTTGTGTCTATAATGTATACATTCGACATACATATGTGCAATGGTTGTTATAAAACAAATATTTTAAACTCAAGGAAAAATTTGTAGAAAAATTTAGTTTTAGGGACAAGAAGTTTGCCTTTTAGGCTGAAGGACGCTTTTTAGTGTAAATCACAAAATGATAGTTGTAACTATCATTTTCTGTTTACACTAAAAAGTGTCCTTCAGACTAAAAAGCAAACTTGCTGTCTCTGAGACTAAATTTTTTTGCAACTTCTTCTCTGTGCCTATTTTCCTGTTTTAAATTTATATGTAAATATTTTCAAATTTCAATGTTAGTTTATAAATAAAATGAAGCAAACAATTTAAAATACTTAACTAGACTTTGACCAAGTCATTGAATTTTTTTAAATTCGATATCATAAATATTTAATTTTACCAAATAAACTCTTTTAAATTTCAAACTTAAATTTATAAAATGATTAAATTATGTTGTAAATATTTTTTTTGGAATCTCAGTAAATTTGGCTTCATCATAACATCTACAGGGTACATAAGAAGGTCCGCTATAACCTGCATCCCCAATTTAAGCCAGCCCTTTCGGACTACTCAATGCAGTTGGCAAGAGTCATACCCTCTCCCTACTATGAGGGAGTCGGATGCTCCTACCAACAACATTAAGCCTGCACTGAGTTGTATTATATATATTTTAAATATGCATTACAAAATAACGATATTGCCGAAATAAATATCTTTTATTATTATTATTAAATATATAAACTAATTAATTAAATATAAGAATTAATACATATACATTTTGCAATAAACAAATATTAAAATAAATTATATATTTAAAATACTTTCTGGCCAAGTTAAAAATAATTAATTTAAAAACTGAAACTATTATTGATATTTTTATATATAAAATAAACGCATACTACAAACTTAAAATGATTTAAAACATTGTTTAAACAATTAATAATTTAAATAAAATTATATTATATTCAAAATATGGATTTGAAGAATTAAATTTTGTTTATCGAAACTAATTTTTTCACTATTATAATAAAATAAGTACATAATGTATATATGTATTAAAATCATTTAAAACATTGTTTAAACATTTATCGATTTAAATACACTTGTACTATATTTAAAATTTAGATTTGATAAAAAAATTTAAAGCCGAAAGCATTATATATACACACATAAACTACATATATGTTTAAAATTAGTATTAAATTATTTAAATAGTTTTATTGTTTTAAAAAATCAAAAATAAATTAATACAAAATATATAAAGGTTTTTTTTATTATGATTATGCAATGTTCCAATAATAATTTTAACGAATATAAATGACTTAGTGGTATGCAAAGTTAGATAATTATGGTGACAGTTAGTACATATAAAAAATCATTCTATAAGGGACATATCAAAAGTATAATTTAAATGAAAATTAGAATTTATACATTTAGGACGTTGCCTTTGAACATATGTTGATTGATGCATTCTCCTAGATCCACCTTAAATCAATCTCCTAGCATTGCAACAGCTTGGAATACTACGATATTAGATTGTTTTGATATGTGAGGCTTTCATTATTTTCGGCCATAGTGAAGGAGGTTTACACGTCCATGAAGGGATAAGGATTTCAAGAAGAAAAAGTGAAGAGGGTATGGTTGTTTAAATGGAGAAAGGGAGGAGATAAATTCTTCTCCTTTTACTAATTCTCTGTTTACTAATTCCAAGATCCAGTTATAGTATTTAAAACCAAAATATCCCCTTTTGTTTACCATGCCATGACCGACCATATGACGGGCTATTTAGGCCATCAAATCATTCCAAACCCGTTAAGTAATTAATCATTTCAATCGTATTTAAATGCGTACTAATATACGTACATATATAACTTTTATGTACGTACTAAATAAATTACTAATGACACCTAGAAAATTACTTGTAGCACCCAATACATCAAATAAAAAATAAAAAATATTTCATAACTGTTAATTGATTTATAACAATTATAAATTAATTAAATTGTGTGGTATTTCGAAAAAATCAGTAATACGATTGTGCGACTTGTAGGTGTAAATTCAGTCAATGACTAATATTGAACTATTCAAATATTAACAGTTTGGCCAACTTTATCGCTTATATAACTTTATTGGTAAAATCATTTATAGTTTTAAACAATATTTTTAGTAATGATTGTTTACACAAATTCTCTTTGTCAATGCTTTATCACTTTATGATTTATAGAATTTGGTTTTGGTCAAAATTCCAATATCGTCCATATTCAACTCGGTTAGTCCTTAAACAAATTCCATGATTCAATAATAACATTTATTATTAAACGTACTGTTTTGAACAGGAACTTTAACTTTGAGTTAACTACAACCGACCGTGATATTATGTAGTTAAAGCCCCATAATATCCCTTTTATAGTGCACAACACTCTTCAACCGCTACGCTATTTCAATTTAAGACTATTAAATGGTAGATCTGCTTTAAGCCCTGTTATTTTCAGCTACATCAACTTAAATCAAGGCTTTTCAGCACCCGTTTTAGCAACATTAATATACAAAGGTTGATTTGACTAGTTCTCTTTTAAACCAAATCAACAAAGTTAAGGTAAAGACCAAATTTTAAGGCATAAGAGCTCAATATTTTTTGAGAGAAATGCGTGATCCTCAAAAGTAGAGGAGAGCACACATGTGTGTGTATATATATATATATATCACTGAAAACAAAGGAGCTGCCAACATGCCTGGCAAGTAACAAATCATAATACAAAAATCAAAGAAATAGAATTCAGTTACTTCTAGAATGAGCTCCGGCAAGGCCGCCACAGGAGCTCGATATAATTCAAAATTTATTATAGTCACCAAATCTAGTCTTCATAAATCATGTTAATCTTCGGTTTTGTTATATAAGATTAATAATTATTTCCTTTTGTGACACAAATGATGTGAGAATGAGAATAAATTAACTTTAAATATTTGGTTTTATATTGAACGAAGTGTTTTTCACATTCGCTATTTTCCCCTATATGCTCGTTTTATCCCCACTATAACTTTTTACACCACCACCACTATAGAATGCCGAGCGCTTAAACTGCATAGTCGTGATACCAATCTCACATAACTAAGGAGACAGGTTCTCTATTGAACAGTATTTCACTTTCTATACTTCAACTCTGACCAAACCATAGTCATTTGATAGACGTCATGCCACATTTTAACTATAATCAAAGTGGAGTATCTACATTGAAATTCTACAATATTCTCAAGTTGAGAGAACTGTGTAATATTATCACTTTGAGATTTCCTATTTAACCTTAGTTACCATTAACCAATATGAAACTCTTGAGCGAGTCATTTCATAGTTATCCATTAATTATTAGTACGTAACCCCTTGGCGCCTCTAGAAGCCTTGAGTAATACATTGTTTAACATTTGGAGAGAGTTAAGTACTCCGGTCTCAACAGATGTATCGATATCCTTTCTCAGAACATCTTGACGAGGAATATTTAAAATAATATGTTATTTTATATTGTGATGATTTTCTAATGATTACGACTTCTTGTAACTATTATCACATAACATATCATTTTAAGGACTTTCTATTTTAATATGCTTTAAATTTATTTATTTAATTAATTATATCACTATATAACAAAGCATATAATAGAAATTAAATACCTTTATTATGAACAGGATTGGTTATAGAGTTAGATATATGTACCAAATTACATAATTTCCTCTAAGGCATACCCCTAACTCTCTGAGAATGTGCTAGGATATATTGACTTTCGAATTCGATAAGTGCTAGAACACAATTGAAAGGATGATTTCTTGAATCGTCTTGATCGGTGGCCGAGATAACCGTTCCACCATCAAACTCAAGCCAAAATGTATCTTTCCCCTTCACCGTCTCCTCTTCAAAACCATGTTGGAATCTTGTAGTGATGGAAGGAGTTGGCAATGATGAAATGAAGTGTGGATCAAAGTTTTTGCATGGATCAGTTGCATAGATGTATCTGGATCAAGAATCGAGATGGCGGTGCTTAAGGTGATATAGACAACTATACCCACCTTCAAAGTTAGGTCTGGATCTGACAAAGCAATGATAGTGGATCAAGATGAGAACGACAACTTGGATGGTTGCTCGAAAAAATTAGCGATACTTGAGTCCTTATGGTTCGGTGTTGAGTGATGGAGCAAGCTCTAGCAACGATGGTTAAAAATCTTGAGGCAGTGGCGTTAGATCTTGAGTCGCGAAGGCAAGAGCAAATCGCAAGAGCGCGAAGAAGATGGAAGGTCAAAATGAAAGGGTAAGAAGGAATTTTTTCCAAGTATTCATTATAAATGAACTCGTGGAAATCTTCTAGTACCGAACGATATGAATATTCAAGTATGTTAAACAAATGAAAATGAAATGGAGTAAAAATTCACTTGGCCAAAGAATGAGGTAACTTCTAGAGATTCTCAATGATGAATGAAAACTATGGATAGAAGGCATTGGCGTTAGTATCCGTCAAGTAGTTGTGATTCTGTAGCCGTTTGAAATGATATGCCAATATTCTCAAAGAAGGTGCAACATTTCACGAAGATGACTCAAATGACAGAAGCGTCTAAGGAGATCTGGATTTAGTCGTTTGTTCCGATCCAAAACACAAAAGGCATACTTTGGAGGGGGGCAAATGTTATCAGGTGTTTGAATCAAGCGGCATTTCGATGGATCTGTACTACGAAATGACGAAATAATGGATTGGAAGAGGCTTGGAGTATACTAAGATTGAAGAAACTCAATATTTTGGCTAAGTATGGAGAATAATATATCGACTGGTATCGATCCATATGGGTCAGAACCGAACGATCCTACAAAAGTTGTGGGATCTATTTTTCTTTTGTATGGTTCTAGTCAAAGTTGAAGAAAAACAAGTAAGGTGATGTGACGTCGTTCGATGCCCAACAATAGTGAGGTGATATCGATCGATGCTGACCGATCCTCTTTGACTATTTTGACGTTCTAAAGTGCGAAGACTTTAGCCATTTTGAAGGAAGTGTAGAAAAGTCAATATCATTGGTCAGTACCGATCCATATTGCGGATCCAAATGGATCAATATCGAATGATCTAACTTTGGGAAATGTCGCCTTTTGACTTGTTTTTTTTGCTGAAATTCGGATCTACATGTTTAAGCGATTCAACTATTGATTCGGTTGATTCTGAAACGAGATTCATTTATAAATAGCTTCCTCCAACAACTAAAGGGGGAAATTTTTTTGAGTTTCTATTGATTTTTACACGGAGCTGCTGTCAAATTCGAAATTCACATAGTCGAACGCCATATGACACATACAAATTTATTTGATTATTTCTACATATATGTGTGTGGAGTGGACACATGCATGGTCCTATTATTTTTGTTGTTCTAGCCCAATTTTTGAGACAGTGAAACTTTTTATTGTAAAAGAACACAAAATTTCAAGCGGTAGATGCCGCAAATTATCAAGTTGTCAACCATTTGACAACTATATCAATAAAATATATAGTCACCGAAAACTATTTAGATATAAATAATTTCTAATTGTTGCCTCTATTGAATCGGTTGGCATAGTCGACTGGCTCATTCGACTCCCCCTTGAATCGGACCTGAGGGCATGCATATATATGTATATGTATTAGTGTAAGAAATTGAGGATACTTCAAAGTTCAAACAGAAATTCATGTTGAGATCTGTGTTTGTTTAGAACCGGCTCACATACGAAAGCTAATACTCCCCCTCAATTCAAACTAGGGTTAGGTTTAGAGCCATGGCGACGAGGCGATTCAGCGACAAGGTGAAATCTTTTGTTCCGATCAGAGGATTTGCTAGATTTGAACTTAGCTAAGACTTCTGCATCTTTTTCTGGTTTGATTTCTCTGACCTTTAAATCTTCTCTTAGCCTATGAAAGCTTGACTTCGATAAAGCTTTGGTGAGTATGTCTGCTTTTTGATAATATGTAGGAACATGGCATACTTGTAGCTTTCCTTTGGTTACCTGTTCTCGAACAAAATGTAGATCGATTTCTATGTGTTTAGTTCTGGAATGCTGAATTGGATTGACTGACATATAGATTGTACTTTGATTATCACACCATAAAGTTGCTTTCTCATTATTGCTGACTTTAAGTTCTGATAAGAGTGATTGTAGCCACATAATTTCAGCTGTAGCACTAGCTACACTTCTGTATTCTGCTTCACTGCTGGATTTAGAAATGGTAGATTGTTTCTTTGAACTCCATGAGATTAAGTTGCCACCAAGATATATGCAGTAACCAGTAGTGGATTTTCTATCATCTAAGTCTCCAGCCCAGTCTGCATCACTATAACCCACTAGGTTTAGATCTCTGCCTTTTTTAAAATGAAGCCCAAAATTGATAGTGCCTTTAAGATATCTGAGCACTCTTTTGATCCCTTTCCAGTGATTATCCAGTGGATTCTGCATAAACTGAGATAATTTGTTAACACTAAAGGTGATATCAGGCCTAGTTATAGTGACATATTGCAGTGCACCAATGATACTCCTATACTGTTTGATATTTGATATAGATTCACCTTGATTTTTGGAGTATCTTTGGTTACTGATCATAGGTGTAGATTGAGGTTTAGCATCATCCATTTTGGTTTTGTTTAAGATATCTAAGATGTATTTCTTTTGACTGAGAAATATGTCTGTAGAGGATGATTTTAAGACCTCTATACCTAAGAAGTAATTCAGTTCACCTAAATCTTTGATGGAAAATTGCTTGTGAAGATACTTGATTAACTCATTTATTTCATCAATGTTATCACCTGTTATAATCAAGTCATCTACATATATTAGTATATATATAGATGATTCATTTGTGATTTTGATAAAAAGTGAGTTGTCAGATTTGGTGAATTGAAATCCCTTATTGGTTAGAGTGGTTTTCAGTTTGTCAAACCATACTCTAGGTGCTTGCTTGAGGCCATATATAGCCTTGTTGAGTTTGCATACAAGACTATTGTCTTGTATGTAGCCTTGTGGCTGTCTCATATAGATGTCCTCTTGCAAGACACCATTTAAAAAGGCATTATTCACATCTAGTTGCCTTAAGTACCAGTTTCTATGTAAGGCAATAGTAAGTACAAGTCTAATGGTAGAGGGTTTTACCACAGGTGAAAAGGTTTCACAAAAATAAAAACCATACTCCTGTGTATACCCCTTTGCAACAAGTCTAGCCTTGTGCTTGCTTATCGTACTATCAGGATTTTTCTTTAACCTGTAGGTCCACTTGCAGTTAATAATGTTTTTATTACCTGGGGGTGTGACCAAATTCCAGGTTTTATTTTTGATAAGGGCATTGAATTCTTCATCCATGGCTGCTTTCCAATTTTCATTACTAGCAGCTTGAATGAAGTTTTCAGGCTCTTTGTCAAGGGAAGATGTTATAGTGTAGACCTTTGGTTTGAAAATGCCACTTTTGGCTCTTGTAATCATGGGATGACCTGCAGTTGGTTGACTTATCATGGGTGGTGACTCTGCTTGATTAGTTTGCTGTATGTTGTTATCATAACTGCTAATTTCTTCAGCTAAGTTTTGATCCTCACTTTGACTGTTATTGCTTTCTGTTGTGACAGATCTGTGCTGACTTGAAGGGCCTTGCAGTTCACAACCTGACTTAGATGGTACAGTGTGTTGTGGATTTGAAGCACCTTCGTTGGCATTATCATCATTGACATCCTCTTGGATGTCAGTATATAAAGGTAAATGTGGGATAGATTTACTTGGATTGTAAACCTTTGCAGTAGTCTTTATATCTGTCTTACTAAAAGGAAACACAAATTCATTAAATACTACATGTCTGCTTATGATAATTTTCCATTTTCATCCAGGCACTTGTACCCTTTTTGGTTTGTACAGTATCCAAGAAAGGTACAAGACTTTGATCTGAAGTTTAGCTTGTGCTTATTGTAGGGTCTAAGACATGGAAAGCACAAACAACCAAAGGTTTTTAACATTTTATAGTCTGGTTTTGTTTTGAGTAATTTCTCTATAGGACACATGTAATTCAATACTTTAGTTGGGAGCCTGTTAATTAGATAAACAGCTGTACTAAAGGCTTCAGGCCAAAACTTAAGAGGTATTGAAGCATGTGCAAGAAGTGATAAGCCAGACTCTACAATGTGTCTGTGTTTTCTTTCTGCTAACCCATTTTGCTCAGAAGTGTAAGGACAAGTAGTTCTATGAATTATACCTTTTCTTTTAAAGAAATCATCAAGTGGTTTGTATTCACTACCACCATCAGTTTGAAAAGTTTTTAGCTGACAGTTTGTTTGTTTTTCAGCCATAGTTATGAATTGAACAACAGCATTATAAGTGTCAGACTTAGCTTTAAGAAAGTAAATCCAAGTGTATCTAGAGTAGGAGTCAACAAAAGAAATGTAGTAATTGTACCCATAGTCAGAACTATAGGGTGCTGGACCCCATAGATCTGAAGCAATCAGATCAAGAGGTTGCTTATACTCAGTTTCTGAGTTTGCAAATGGCAGTTTATGACTCTTGCCAAGTTGGCAATGAGTGCATACATAAGGTGATGCATACTCATTAAAGGAAATTTTATTTTCTAAGAGTATTCTCTTAACTATTTTCTCATTAGGGTGTCCTAATTTGTAGTGCCATAGCTCAAATGTGTTAACACTACTTTTAGATATCATAGAGTTATTGCAAACATTATCTTCAGAAGTTGATTTATTTTGACAGGGTTTTACATCAATATGTCCATCAGTTTTGCTCAACATTGTGACATTACAAGAATTTTCAGCTATAGGCTTTTTACAATTTACAGAATTAAACTTGTATAATCCTCTATCAGCTTCACCCTGCAATATAATTTCCCTAGTTAGCATATCTTTGATTAAGCAATGTTTGGGATAAAATTCAAAGAACACATTATTATCTCTAGCAAATTGGGACACACTAATGAGATTCTTTTTTATTTTGGGTACTCTTAGGAGATTATTCAAATACATCATTCTTTTTCCTTTAATGTGTGCATCCCCTATGTGTGTGATATTTATACAGTCACCATTACCTAAAGAGATTAATTGAGTACCTCTATATTCCCTGTTGCCTGCATTAAGGTTATCCAGGCTGTTGGTTATGTGATTGGTAGCACCAGTATCTGGGTACCATGCATCATCCTGGGTCTGATCAGTTTTAGTGCCTTCACTTAGCTGACAGCTTTTGACATCATTTGAATCAGAGTTACCTTGAGCTTGGACAAGATTAGCACTACCATTGTTGTTGTTCCTTTGATTGTTTGAATTCTGTCCAGGCATGTAGTTCTGATTAAATCTGAAATAGCATTTTGCAGCAGTATGACCCATTTTCTCACAAATTTGACACTTGGGTCTGGTGTTGTTGTTCCATCTCCCCCTGCCTCTAGATCTGTTAGTAAGGCCTCCTCTCTGATTGTGTTGATCACCTTTATTTTGATTGAAGTTCTTACTTTTGGTAGTGTAGTTTATTGATATTTCAGAATCTGTAGTCCTTTTGTGATCAATTCTTGCCTCATGTGCAAGAAGAGTAGACTCAACAAACTGCATGTCAGGAATAGTTCTTTGAGTAGTAAGAACTGCTATAACAGATTCATAGTCTGTACTTAATCCATTTAAAACAGTCAAGACTTGTTCATCTTCAGGAACTTTTCGTCCTACAGCTTCAAGAAGGTCATATAGCCTTTTGATCTTGGCTATATATTCTCTCATGGGTTCATCTTGTTTTCTAATGCTTTGGAGTTCTCTTTTATAATGCATTAGTTTTGCACCTGATTGTGTGTTGAACACCCTTTCAGTAGTGAGCCAAATTTCATTTGCAGTTTTGCAACTTATTATTTGAGGTAGTAGCTTGGGGGTGATAGATGCCATGAGCCATGAACTTATCAATCTATCTTGCCTATGATACTTTGTGTATTCATTATTGCTGACTACTTTATTTTCGACAGTGATGAATTTAGGAGGAATGGTTAAAGTGCCAAGAATGTGCCCTTCCAAGCCATAGCCTTCTATGGCTGTTTCAACTTGTACTCGCCAGAGAAGATAATTGTCTTCATCTAGCTGAACAGTAATCAATTGGCTTTGAGGGCTGATGATGGTCTTGATCAGATTACTTGCTTCTGTGGTCAGATCTGGAAGAACAGTGTTACCAACATTACCAACTTCTGAATTGCTGTCATCAGACATGATGGATTGATGAAAAGGTTGGAAGGTGAGACAGTGAAGAGGGATTGTACTGGCAGGTATGAATCTTTAACTAATCAAGAAACGTGATGAATCAACAATTTCAAGACCAGATGCAACCAATTTTGAAGATAATTTCTTTAAAATTCAGGTATGGCACTGGCTAATTTCTGATTTCTTGATTAGAGAAGCGAATACTTGTTATGTATAATTTTCTCAATATAGTTTCTTTCAAGAAGTCTTAGATGCAACCAAGAACTTATTCTTTTAGGATGGCACTTGATTTCTTGATATAAACTATATGAAACCCCAAATGATGAGACTGAATCTGATGGGGAATAGAACACCAAATGACACTGTGACAGTGGATGGTGATTCTTGAAAACAGTTGGTGTGAAATGAGAAATGATTTGAATAGCTGTTAAGCTTTAGAACTGCTCTGATACCATGTTAAAGTTTGAATTGAAGAATGAAAAGATAACTTTTGTATTTCGATCTATATTCTTTTATTACAAATTGTATTCCGATTGTATACAAATACAAGAGTAGCAGTATATATAATAAACAAAGCAGTTTGGGCTAAATACACAGGCAGCCCAAGTACAGGCTGGCAATCTGAACCAAAGTAGAAAACGAGTAACAGCCGTTGGATAGCCTTCGGATGAATGGCTGAGAAGCAGAGCAAAGAAAGGATAAAGATCTGTGTTTGTTTAGAACCGGCTCACATACGAAAGCTAATATTGTAGTTCTCCCCATGGACGATCTTCAATCCTGACGCTGTCAAATAATGGCTTCACGCGGGAGTGTATTGTGGACAGCCCAATCGTGCTAGTGACAAGCGATAGAGTGAAGCTTTGTCAGGTGCGGATTGGACTGTACAGTGGCCAAAACGCCACACTGCCAGATGAATTCTATCACTGATATTCTTATCCAAAAAGAACCAACGATGAACACACATTTGCAAGGTTCCACAACCATAAGAAGTCGCGAGATAAAAAGAACAGATAAGAGTATGGATAACCAAATACATCGCCACATTTATTACGAGAAATGTGCATATATATAGGCGTCTAAGCTGTAGTTAAAATCACCATATCCAATGGAGAGCGAAAAGCAGACAACTTCAAAAGTTTCGCCTCAAACAAAAGCACGAAGAAACAATAATTGGTTGCATGAAAAAGCGAGTACTAGAGTGGATATGTCATACTGCAACAGAAAAGGCGATGAGTTCGAGCGTAGGAGGAGCATGGAAGCTAGAAACGAGCAAGAAATGCTGAACCTTTATCTTCATAGATTTTGATCTGCATTTGTTATAACTGCGTTGTGGATTCAGCATTGATTATGAATGTTGATTACGATTTCAGTTTGCGTGCTTATTTTAGCTTTAGTATGCCATTTTATATATGAATTTTTGACTGGGTTCTTTAGAGCTTGCATGTGATTCTACGCACGATGAGCACACGGATATGCTTTGCTTTACTAAAATTGAGTATTGGGGTCATTTTTGAGTGCTTGTAGGTAACATTTAGCTCAATTCCTCTGTACTTACTGGAGTACCTATTTTCAATGTGATAATACTACTTCACTCACAAAAATACCCAAAAATACACGCGGCAATCATCCTGGCCCTTAAATAGTACTACACCTCCGATATCAACCATTAATTTTCTTCTATGGTGTGTCAGAAGCCAAAAGTTTTAGTTATAGTAGCATTATTCTTTCCATCTCTCAACCAATACAAAAATTGATGATCGAAATGAGTTTGACACGGGCAAATAGAAGAATAGAAACAAGGAATTGAACCACGCATTTAGAACACTCTATTTATTATATTCACTTTTTCAATATGAATAGTCCCACTTCAATATTATATATGACAAAACTTATTCGAATATGATATTCACATCGGCAAATGCGAATAGATGTCGATAGATGTCAGTAGTTAATCTATCCACCGAAATCAATAAATCTAAAGCATGAATAGAAAATTTTAATTTAACGTAGGATTGTTTTGCAACTAAAATATATAAATAAAGAATATGATGATGCATTTATATATACATACATACATTATAAGCTATATCGTTTATAAAACAATAAATACACACTGTTTATTATAATGAATACACAAAATAAACTATTATATAGAAAAACAGCGGGATAATTTTCAAGTGTGAATATCTTTACATCTACATCCTCATATTTACATTTATATTCGTTTTCCAAATATCGAATATTTATTTGTTTTTTCGAATATGGATGCTGATAGATTTTAAAATTTTCGGATACTCATTCGAACCTACAATTGGGTTTTTTGTTTTATGGGTGATGGCTTTCAACACGTGAATATATTTATTTTCATTTTAAGCCACTGGAATTTATGCTACTTAAAACAAACTGTGATTGGTTTGCTTTATGGTTATAACATTCAAACCCCTTTGTTCTTATGTGAACCAATTAACAGTCCATAGATCACCATTGAGGTCTGTGCATTGTAGCATAGACCTACACCCGTGGTGCTTTTAAATGGAAGTTCAAATATGCAATTTTGGTTGTTGCTAAAACAAAGAAAGATAAATTTGAAATTCAATCGAACTTAATTGAAATAGTATGGGATATTAGAAATCAAAGTTGAGAACATGATAATTAGACCCAACACATGGTCTAACCCCGGCTTGCCACATCACATCTGGGCCTTTAGGTCAAGCAAGATTTACCCAGGTATTTTATTCATCTTTAGTTGCAGACAGTAACAACTAATTAATGTGTATAATCTAGCGTTTTCTTTTCCGGTCCTTTGGGTCAAGTTGGGTCTTTTTTTTGGTTTACGTGAAACTTCAAGGTTTTCTACCAGTATAACCGCACAACGGTGGAAAAACCGACCGTTCAATTCTATAATTAAAAAAAACAAAATTGTATCATCATTTTTAATTAATTTAAATCAAACCCATGATATGTCGATAATCAACACTAAAGTGCTGAAAATGATGTGTGTGTGTGATATCAAATACTAATAAAACTCTATTAGTAACACAGCAAATATGATGATGCAGGATTTGATTTATCTGCATAACTAAAATACCTATAACATATTTTGGGATACTTATCCGAACAATTTTCACACAACCATGTTAATTTTGAATATCTAAGTTTAATACAAAATGAAAACATTGTAAGAGCTTTTAATTTTAGGACCAACTTACAAAGTCGTCGCTCTCTCAAGTGCATAGGTACATTACATATAATTTCATGCATGTTACTTGCATACTAACAGCTTTACTACATATATATTGTACAAAACAAATCATATGGTCAATAATACAAAAGCTTAGCATTCATAAACTGCACGACCAAAATGATTAATATATATTTAAATACCTGGTTTCCCTTGTATTTTGCAACCACCAAAATTAGTAAATTACATTGCAACTTGCAAATGGAATATACCACAACATCTGTACATACACAATACAAGAATCATGATAAAGAAATACCGATAGGCCACAAATATGAAATTCATCACAAATTTTAGAATAACATTTGTTTGATGCATGATATACAATAGTAAAAGAGATATACAACACTAAAAGGCAACACTTTATACATTAGTAAAAGAGATATACAATAGTAGTACACAAGGTTTTAACTAAAACCAACACTTTATACATTGAACAACTTTTGTAAACATCCAACCTTTAGTTATTAACTTCCAAGACAACGTATTTGCATAATTTTTTAATTGAGTAGTAATTAAACATGCATTAACACATCAAAGTGTTCCAATGTGGAAGAAGATAACCAAAATGACAAACATAACAATATTATATTATAGAATGTCATAGTAGAACAAGCGGTTGACGCAATGTCGAAACCTAATAGCAACATTTTATGTAATTTTCATCACCGCCTTCGAATCATTTTCTTCCAGAATAGTGGTGTTTAACTCAGTATGGGCATAATATGCAGTTATAAGGGAAAGAACTGAGCTCATTTAAATAAATCTCTCTCGCCTTTAAATTAGAAATTAAATAATACTATAGTCGTGTCCTCATGAGAGACAAAAACCGTGATGTTAATGCATAAATCTCCCGAGCTGTCATCACCTAGCCACTAGTTGTTAACCCTTCCCCTGTTCAAGAGATGTATTCAACCGAAAATCCTGAATCAGAAGCCAATGAATATATGGTACTCAGAGCTACTAAGCTAGCCTGTAACTCTTGAAATGCAGGCTCTGTAGAAACTGAAGATAATACAAATATTTGGTGAAACGTGATAATGAAAGCATTTATTGGTGTGCCAGCAAAATTATTCAAGGCAAACACTCGCATAGTGATGGTAAATGTTTATTATAGACACAACAGCCAGTAATCTTTCTAAACCTTCACACCCTACCTCCTTTTTTGACGCATAATGGTTTGAACACTCCATTGGCAACTATTAAACTGTTTGTGTCCAACCTATTTAAACACAACGCATACACTGACAAACGTGTTAAAATTGATTTTATTGGACACTCTATAACTTGATATCAATTATATAGATCCACAAATCATTTAACATTCAATATCTTATGGTATATTTTCTTATCATCGAGCAAAGAAAGCTACAGCTTTCAAGGCTGGAAAGTTGGATGAACCAACATTAGATATAATTTAGAGTTGCCAACGAAACTGGTAATATTTCCACATTCATTTATTTGTTTCGTTCTACGGATAAACAGTAAATTCCATAAATATTTGCTTTCAGCTTCCTAGCGCCTTTCAGTTAAGCAAACGATAAATTATTTAAAAAATAAGTCCATGGAAATGAAAATTAACTCATAAAGACTTAAAAATAGAAGTATGAATATTAAGGAATTAACCATACCACGAACAGTTTCAACGCATTCATCAAAGAGTTTCAACTTGAGTTTTGCAAGCGATGATCTTCCTATTATATGTTCAGCTGTAAAGAAAAGCAGTAAATATGATCAATTCTCTAGCTGCACGCTTTTCTCCTAATAACAATCCATGTTCGTATTATTTAGAATAATATGCAACTTCAAACAGTATACTTGTTAAAATATGTAGCATAAAACTTAGTAAAAAAGCACGCGTGTGCACACTATCTCTACGTGTGTGTGTGTGTGTCTGCATAACATAATTAGATCGCTTTTGATATGTTGGGTACTCTATAATGTGATATATGTTACAAAAACCTGTATGGGTTGAAAATAATTTCATAGATCTAAAATAAGATTCAGCAAATAAGAAAAAAAAATTCATTGTACATATGTGTGCATGATGAGATAGTTTCAGCAAAAATACCTTCATTATCATGTTTCATTTGTACAAAAAAGCACCAAGTACTGAATAATTCAAATAATTCATAATATTTTATGCAGATGTTTGGAACTTGCAGTGCTATATTTTCTAATTAAATGACGCATGGTAAAATGTTGTATTGTACTCATGACACTAATGTTACCCAGTCATGATCTTCTTAGTATATCATATTACTACTATTCAGCAAAACAAAAGGTTTCCCTATAAAATGACATGATTTGTAATAATTACTTTTCTAGAAACAACTGGCCAAATATAATTCGTAATAAGAACACGAATTTGAAAATATATTTAACTAGGAGAAACATTCACTTTAAGAATTCCTGGTGGATCTTATTTAGTTTGGCTTTATGCAACAGTACCTTAACATATTTATCTTGTGAATCAACCCAGTGATATGCATCTCCTTACCATGCATATTTGTTTTGAATCAGTTTCATTCGTCATCTTCAAATATTTTGATTAATGTCATCAACCGAATGCGTTGCTCCTCAATTCAAAATAATTTTTACAGTACATACATGAAGCAATCATGTAAAATGCTTCGCATGTCGTTCAGTGGTAAAGAAAAGTAGAGTGAATACCTTTTGTGTTGCTTCATATACATTGTTCTGCGAGTAAGTTCAGTAGGTTTCAGATAGTTGTGAAACTGATGCTTGCAATTTGAGTTTGGGAAGAAAAACCTTAGAATTAGCAGTGACAAATCTTATACCCTTTCCTAGGTAAATTTTAGTGCCACTATAGCGACAAAGTTCAGTTTTAAAATCCATTTTCTTATCACCTAAATATCCATGCCTTCCTATCTGCTTGAACACATACTAATATAGATTATTAGCATCAACATTGACTACACTTCTGTGGTTCAAGTTCACAAAAATAAATTTATATCGTTTTGACCGATTACTGGCAATAATAATGAGGGCAATATGGGCTGCCAAAGTCCCCAAATGTCTATAGCATATACTTAAAGTTAGCATGTAACAAATATTTTACTTACCCAAATGTCACCATGTGATCATGACACGGGTTATCACATGAGTTGCAGCATCCATAGTTGCAATCCTAAAATCAAAACCCGGTCAAGTATATATCAATATAAATTATTATGAAAAGAATGATATAGGATTGTAAAGAAAACATGTTCTATGTATTCATCATCTAAAAAATGCTTCAAGACTTGACGTAGTAAACGAATGAAATATATGTCGGTTGTAACACTGATCATATCTCCGCATTTGTTATATTGGGCTGATACGGGTTCAAGGCCCAAACCTTGTTTTGCATCACAATTGTATATAAATACCAGACAAAGGCAACCGAATGTAATTAAGTCTTTTACTCTCTGTATCATTCCAGTTATCATCAATAAAAATATATCTGCATTCTTTCTCAATTCAATCAGAGATCTCTCAAAATTCAATAATTATATCTTGGTATCAGAGCCAATCCTCTATAAGCTTAACAGCTTTCATACTAGGTTGCATCTTTAAAGATAAAGATAAAAAAACTGGTCCATTAGAGAAACCTCATCATTTGGATCAGTTTTACCCATCAGAATCTTTATCATCATTTGGGTAAAGAATTTGTTCAACAAAATTACTGCCTTGCTAAGATTTTGCAACCGGCTGCAGTATTATTTGCAAAAAAAAATTCAAGAATCAAGGAAAATCAGAAAACCAACCAGGTAAAAGATCAGAAACTCATCAATTCAGGAAAAGGAGTAAGTGCCATACCAGGAGCAATTAGAGAAGTCTCATCATTATGCTCGGCTGCATCATACCTGTTCAGGGAAGTGATTTCTTTTTCCACAATTTCTTTCTGATTTTACCAGTCATCACTTCTGTTTTAAAGAAGTTTCTTTATGGCCGAAGGCAGTAGTGCAACATCAGGTGATGATGCAAAATCTTCATAGCAATCTATGAACATTACTGATAGTCTGATCAAGACCATAATTAGCCCACATTCCAATCTCATCACTGCACAACTTGAAGAGGAAAACTATCTTCTTTGGAAAGTACAAGTTGAAACTACTGCCAAAGGATATGGTCTCGATGGATACATCCTTGGCACTATTGTCACTCCATCCAAATTTGTCACTAATCAAGAAAACAAAACTGTGAGTAATGAAGAATATGTTAAATTTCAAAGGTAAGATAGTTTAATAAGTTCTTGGTTGCTTTCTTCAATAAGTGTTAAGCTATTACCACAAGTTATAGGATGTAAAACTACAAATGAGATCTGGACTATGATAGAAAGGATTTTCAATACAAAATTAGCAGCCAAAATAATGCACTACAAAAGATAGTTACACAATATAACGAAAGACAG
The DNA here is from genome assembly GCA_030737815.1 of Allium fistulosum. Lineage (NCBI taxonomy): Eukaryota > Viridiplantae > Streptophyta > Magnoliopsida > Asparagales > Amaryllidaceae > Allium > Allium fistulosum. The sequence goes on from CM060903.1 coordinate 78,977,873, forward strand.
TCAACCAATGAGGGAATATCTCTCCAAGATCAAGAATACATGTGATTTACTTGAGGCAGCAGGACATAAAATGTCCAATACAGAGCATGTTCTAACAATCTTGAGTGGGTTGAGTGATGAATATGAGGCAGTGGTGGCAGTTATAGCATCCCAAGAAACCCTACCATCACTTGAATACGTTCACTCTATACTCTTGGTCCATGAAGGAAGACTAGACTACAAGAAACCCCTAGATACGGACATATCTATTAACTATGCTTCAAATAACAAAAACAGAAATCAGAATTATGGAAGAACATATCAACAATTTCAGAGGGGAGGTCAGTCTGTCAGGGGGGGAGGTAGAGGAAGATGGAATGACAATAACAAACCAAAATGTGAGATATGTGAAAAAGTTGGGCACACTGCTGTAAAATGCTACTTTAGGTTCAATGCGAATTATGTACCAGGTCAAGGATTAAACAATCAGAAAAATGGCAATTATAGTGCAAACATAGCACAAGTGCAACAAGATTCAAGTAAACAACTCAGTGGAAACAAAAGTCAGAACCTAGATGAAATAGCAAAAGCAGATCACATTCAAGATGAGTCATGGTATCCAGATTCAGGAGCTACAAATCATTTAACAAACAATTTAGAGAACTTAAATCTAGGCAGCAGAGAATACAGAGGTAAATAGTCTATTGTCATGGAAAATGGTAAGGCAATTAAGATTACTCACACTGGTAATGCCTACATCAAAGGTGAAAGACAATTATATCTCAATAACTTGTTAAGAGTACCTAGTATAAAGAAAACCTTTTGAGTGTTTCTCAATTTGCCCATGATAATAATGTCTATTTTGAATTTTATCCAAGATATTGCTTAGTTAAAGATATACTAACTAAGGAAATACTTTTGCAGGGTAATGTAGTAAATGGCCTTTACAAGTTCACTTTGACTAATAGCAAAGGTTCAAATCAAAGAATGACAAATTGTAATAACAATGAACTGCAGTCAAGTGAAAATAATAGAAGTAGTTTTGATCTTTGGCACTGCAAGTTAGGTCATCCCTGTACAAGTATTGTAAAACAGGTTCTTAAAGAAAATAAGATTTCTTTTGATGATATAATTTTGCCTTATATATGTACTTACTGTCAAATGGGCAAAAGCCATAAATTAGCCTTTGCGGATTCTGTTACAGAATATAAAGTACCCCTCGAACTGATTTCAACAGATTTATGGGGTCCAGCTCCTATTTGTTCATATTTTGGGTATAAGTATTATATATCTTTTGTTGATGCATGCACTAGGTATACTTGGATATATTTCTTAAAATCTAAGGCTGAAACTTATAATGCAATCATATACTTTATCACTCAAGTTGAAAAGCAGATCAATCATAGAGTTAAGGTTATTCAGAGTGATAGGGGTGCTGAATACAAGTCTCTTAATAAATATTTCCTAGATAGTGGTATAGTTCATAGAACTACATGCCCTTACACATCTGAGCAAAATGGTTTAGTTGAAAGAAAACATAGGCACATTGTTGAAACTGGTCTAACCTTATTAGCACAAGCATCACTACCTTTAAAATTTTGGCCAGATTCCTTCAGTACTGCTGTTTATTTAATCAATAGACTTCCAACCAAAGTACTGAATGGAATAAGCCCTTTAGAAAAGCTTTTAGGAGTTAAACCAGATCATCAAAATTTAAGAACTTTTGGGTGATTGTGTTTTCCCTACTTGAGACCATATAACAATCATAAGCTAAATTTTAGGTCTCAACCATGTACTTTTATAGGTTATCCAATCAAATAGAAAGGATCCAAGTGTTTAGATGAAAAGGGAGAATATTTATAAGTAGACATGTTGTTTTCAATGAGAGAATATTTCCATTTTCCAATGCAAGTATTAAAACTACACATAAAATATATAATCCAAAAACTTCCATACCTAGTATACCTTTGATGTCCCATATATGGAATGCTGCTGAAACTGAGAAAAGAACATAAACCTCTGGACCACAACACACTATGTCATCTGGATCAGGTCATGATTCAGAAGGTCAACCTGCTTCACATCCTTAGTCACCTGCAGAATCAAGTAATCAGGATCAAATTAATCATGAAGGTCAAACTACTGACAACACTGATCAGGGCAGCAATTCAGAGTCATCTGACACTGAATTACAGACCAGAACATGTCATCATATGATAACCTGATCAAAGAGTGGGATTTGTAAACAAAAGGTTTATGCTGCAACTGTATGTACCACAGAGCCTGAAACTTTTGAACAAGCATTCAAAGATAAAAACTGGAAAGCAGTTATGGATGAAGAGTATTAGGCACTGATGAAAAATAATACATGGAGTTTAGTTCATCCACCAAGCAACAAAAATATCATAGGATGCAAATGGATATACAAATTGAAAAGGAATCCAGATGGAACTGTATCTAGGCATAAATCAAGACTTGTTGCCAAAGGGTACACACAACAATATGGGTTTGATTTTAGCGAGACCTTTTCACCAGTGGTGAAACCAATAACCATCAGAATAGTTCTTACAATTGCTCTAAATAATAACTGGAGCTTAAGACAGTTAGATGTAAATAATGTTTTTCTAAATGGTATTTTGCAGGAAGAAATCTATATGGAGCAGCCACAAGGATACAAGCAAGATATTAATCTTGTGTGCAAGTTAAACAAAGCTATATATGGATTAAAGCAAGCTCCTAGAGTATGGTTTGATAGATTGAAAGTTACATTAGTCAACTTGGGCTATCAATCTACCAAATCAGACAACTCTTTATTCATCAAAGTTAATAGAAGTCTTATTATTTACATACTGATATATGTTGATAATCTAATCATAACAGGCAATGATGAAAATGAAATCAACAATATCATAGAGTATCTTGACAAGCATTCTCAATCAAGGATCTGGGTGAACTAAACTACTTCCTGAGAATAGAAGTAAAGAGAAAGTCAGACTCAGAAATCTTTTTAAGTCAAAAGAAATACATCAAGGAGCTTCTGATCAAATCAAAAATGGATGCTGCTAAACCACAGACAACACCAATGATCAGTCATCAACAACTCTCTAAATACAGGGAAGAACCAATATTAAACATTAAACAGTATAGAAGTATTGTAGGAGCCCTACAATACTCCACTATAACAAGACCAGATATCACTACAAGAAAAGTTTTTATTAATAGCACCAGGGAAGAATATTTAATTGCGTTTGAAAGCATAATGCAGTGGTTCGTTTTATTAAAAATAAACAAGTATAACCAAAACGTTGTACATAAATTTTGTCTCAAAATTTTATAAGGCGCCATCTAAATTTTTTAGCTATCCAACTTTCCTTATTCTTTCATTTCTCGCTACAATGTCAAAAGAAAACCCTGGAAAGATAAAATCCCAATTCAATTCTCGATTTCTTCTTCATTATCAAATCTGGAATTCCTCTTGAAATTCATCTTCATTCCCCAAATTTCGTTCTAACAAATTTCAATTCAGTTTCAGAGTAAGTAGTGATTTTAGATTTTTATTCATGGTGGATCCAGTCCGACAACAGCACTCCACTAAAAGCACGCAACATGAAAGCTTGTTCCCCTTCTCGTATCCGAAGCATATCACAACGCGTCTCTCATGTATTTGAAGGGTTTTGCTAAGTTTTCCCTTTCTGTAGATTATACGTTAATTAAAGCCTATTGTGAGTAACACTGGGTTCGGTTGTTACGGAGGTTGATTGGGTGTAAAGGTAGTCCTGAAATTATGTTTCCCGTCATTCGCATTTTAACTTATTTTTGTCATTCTATGCCAAAATTTGGATTCTTACCTGGGAGATGATTTTACTTCACTTTTGAAGTTATAAGACAAAGTGACATTTAGTTCAATGTGCCTGTTAACTGCATGTTGTGTTCGTGCACACCATTTGCCAAGTGAAATTTGCATAGAAAGTAATAGAGGTATTGATATGTGATATAGCATATTGAATTTTGTTTTCATGTTGTAGATTTATGAACTTAGTATTATATCATGTTGTGGTAGCATAAATCCACTTAAAAACCATTTTCCACTTGTTAGTTACTAACTTCGGTATTGTTGCTCATATTAAAATCATTATGGTTATTTCTGTAAACAATAAACAATGCATGATATCATTGCTATGAACCCATATTTTTAGGGTTCTCTCCACACATAACTCTTTAACTTTAAGCTTACACCGGGTTAATTTGTAGATAAAATTGAATCATATAATGGTGCTTATATGTGACTAGCAAGGATACTAATCATATTTAAACAAAGAGATGTAGAACTTAGCTACTTATAGAACCAAACACAAACACAATATAAGTAGTTATTTGGAAATTAATTAGAACGATATAATATGAACAAGTGGATTATAAAGAGCAATGTTGGCCACTATAGAATGTGGCTATATTTGGCAAAGAGTGTAGTTCTATTTCTAGTTGCCTGTATATTTTAATAATGATGGCTTGCACTCATAAAACATGGCTACTTACATGAAGTTGCTAGTGTTATCTTTCTTAGGTTGTTCCTTAATATATTAATTTTTGGTTGATTCATGAATTTTTCAAATAATGTTAGTGGATATGAGGTTTACAGATCCAAGAAGTGTAGGATTACAATGTTATACATTTGGGTCTTGCAAGAGGGAGAGCTGTTATGGAACAAATGAAACTCAAAGAGAGAGCAAATGAATTATTGGGGAAGGAAGCACATGACTAGCATGTGCCTTTAAAGTTTTGCTTACGTGTTACTATATGCTTTTGTTAATGTGGGTTAGCTTATTTCTTATTCTTACTTAATTAGGAGTCATGTAGTCATAGTTGAGATTCTAGTAAATTAACTCTGGCCATCATGATCTCATATGCAGATATATAAATATTGTACGTTAGCTAGTGTGTGTTAGTTATAGTCTCAAATATGCTACAGTTGTATATTTCTTCTATTCAAGTCTGTACTTGGCATCTCTAATAAATAACCAGAAGTTAATCCTTAAAACCAATCTTAAGATAAATCACATGAATGAGCTTTGGATCAGCTTTCCTACATATGTGTTTATTTTATTTTTCATAAAAAGAAGAAATATTTTCCACCAACTTGTTCCTATGCTATAGTTATTGAAATCTTGTCCTCTAGCATCAGTTTAGCATTTATATTTGATAAAATATTAGTTTCAAGTACTGAGGATGGAACTAAGTGGTTTCGCATTGTTACATTATTCTCATCATTTGAGTTTAAAAATCCTATCCTTATTTCAAGCCATTTCATAATAAGCAATTTTCCTTATTGGAGTGTGTGTACACATACAAGTTCTATCTCAATGGTAGTTCCTAGCAATTTAGGAATATATTAATCTCCACAACTTCACTGTTTGGCCATTAGCAGTTTGTTATTGCCCACATTTATTGATGTATCTATACTTATTTCACATGTACTCTTATTATACACATCTACATTGCCTTGTTGACTATTATCAGGTTGACTACTTTGCAAAGTGATTTGTATAATGAAACACATATTTGAAAACCATGTATTAGTAATAAATCTACCATGTGTTTATCAGATGCTACATCCCAAGATCTTACCATACATGTTTATTCAAATAAAAAAAGTAAGCTAATTTATATTTATTATATAGAAGTTCCAAAAAATATTGTCTAGCTCTACTATATATCTGTACAGTGACTGATATATTAACAGTGAGTTGTGATACCTTGACTTACCTTTTGTCTTTGGTTTGTACATAATGGATGTCCGTACACCATAAATTTTGCAGTTGCTTAAGTAAGTAAACTATAATTTATGTATAATATTGCAATTTCAATTATTACACATGTAAATGGGAGTCATCACCAAATTCAGAGTGGATCAGATTAGCCTCTGTACACTTTCTACTTTATTTACCCAGATGTCTTAGTTAACCAAAGAACTTCACATATACAAGTCTTGGGAGACATCTGCTATCTTATATTAGCTACTGTTTTGAATGGTTACATGGCTACGATTACCAACCTGAAATAGCCTATCAATAAATGGCGATGTGGTGCTACTCCAATAATAGTAAGTTCTGTGCGGCTCTTATTACTCATCCTGATTACATTGTTCTAAACATCTATGTATACCTTTTCCAATAAAATAGCATGGAAGAAATCAGTTTATAACTTTATATTTATGATGCCAGGCAATGATGAATGTGAAGCGATATTCGTGTGGTCTTGGAGCCACTCCTATTGGAAAACCTGCTCTTCATCCTGCAACCATTGACTTGAAAGGAAATCTTATGAGTATGTTTCTCAGCTTTAATAACACATTATTCGTACTAAACATGTAGTACAAGGCACTACTCTCTTCGACCACAAATACAAGTTTGTTATGGTTTCTAACTTAATGTTTAAAATTTTATACATGCATTTTTTACTTAATACTTATACAAAGCACAACTCCCTTTGACCATAAATTAGTTATAGAAAATGAAACTAAGATAGTTGTTCTTTGACTCTATATTGGGTAGTCAAACAATATTTACCAGTATGCTGAAACCTTTAGTCACCAGAAGATATCTACTGATAACCAACATATTTATATACCAAGTAATGATGTTTGCACCGCAAAATGTAATAGTTGGAAATTATATTCACTACAAGAAAATTCCTTATTCATAGCATAAAAGAATTAAAGAAAATAGCGTTTTAACAATGAGCGATGTTGGTAGCCATTTAATAAAACAAAGCCAAATAATGTCTCGCTGTTGAATGTTCCCGCGTACCCTTCCCTGAAATTCAGTGAAAGATTTACTTGGCCGCTCTTTCACTCTTCTCCATCTCAACGCCCCCCCCCCCCACCAACCCCCAAAACGAAGAAAACCCAAACAAAAAGAAAGAACGAACCCTAAAAATTTCCTCTTTCCAATTTGTGATCTCTCGGCTTTATTCCTCTCATTCTGATTCTCTCTCACCTAGATTATAAGTCGTCTCAATTACAGAAGCTTCTTCAGAAAATGTGTGACTTCGATTTAGGTACCTCCCGTGCTCATTCTTTTTCCTCCATTATCCATCTATTCTTCTAAAAAATTTGTTGTTTCACATAAGTATTTTATTATTTTAATGTTAGTTGGTCATTGATACTTGATTTCATTTTAATTGGCTAAATATGGGGTCAGTTGATTGTGAACTGTAAATACCTTACAAATTTGATATTTTATTGAGTTTTACACACTACAACAAAAATATCATATTACAACGTCTATTTTACAACGGGCACTAGTTGCCCGTTGTAATAGATGGCTATTACAACGGTCCATTTAGGACCGTTGTAATAGATGCCCTATGCAATACCCTTTTCACAACGGGCAATGACTGCCCGTTGTAATAGATAGCTATTACAACGGTCCATTCATGCCTGTTGTAATAGGTGTCAGTTTTACAATGGGCTGAAAATGCCCGTTGTAATAGGTTCCCATTTTACAACATAAAATGCCCGTTGTAACTCTTGACCATACCAGATGTGCTAAGCCCTAGCTACTAACCTTATAAATTTCACCCGATCCATCGCAATTCTCACCGCCGCCATTAATGGGTGTGCCGATCATGCAAAATAATCATCAATTTCATCGCGCATGCCTCTAACCTAAGCTCAGTCACCGTCAGGTCATGTTGAACCTTACCGTTCACGTCACTTACTTCCGCATAACTCACATCCGCTTCCACAGTGAAAATCCTTCTTCCCAGCCTTCGCCGTCGTCTTCATCGATTCTATTTCGAACATTTGGGATTGATCGATCTATGGTGTTCGTTGTATACTTCGATCCTTCGGCTGATTTGGTCTGCTGATAAAAAAGGGATGTCTGCTGTTCCTCTTACCCATATGATAAGGTTTCAGAACTTTGTTATGGCAGCGGGTCTTTTGGAGCCACCTACAGCCGGATCTAAATGCACATGGACGAAAAGAGGTATTGCCACTAAAATTGATAAAGCTTTCTGTAATTTAAACATGATTGATCTTTTCCCCGATTTATTTACTTATGGGGTCTCAAAATTGATAAAGCTTTCTGTAATTTAAACTTGTTTCACTTGTTGTGTTGTCACGGCAAGCTGTAGCAAACTGGGCTAAAGCTCAAGGAATCACATAAGATGATTTCAGATTCTTGTGGAAAACCAAAACTGAAGCAATTTTGGAATCGCTAATGGAGGTATGTATAGATTATTGCTACCCTTTTCATTCTTTCAATACTACTGATTAAGTTGTTGGGGCTATTGAAGTAGAGGATGTGGTTTAATGAGTTGATGAGGAGATGGAGGAAAGCGATAAGAGGAGTTCTGATCTTATAGCCTTTGAGTACATGAATGTGCTCTCTTTTCTGAAACATCTGAATTCTTAGGCAAAATTTAAATCATTTTTTTATACAGGGGTAACCATCATTAGTAATATAAACATACTTTTCCTATTTGAAACTCAAGTATCGTCTTATAGTAAAAAAAGCATGCATATATAAATCGTCCTATACTGCAGGTTTGTACTTGTAGACAAGGCTAGTAGTTATATATCTTACGCCAAGTTCCACTTGAAACTCAAGTATCGTCTTATAGTAAAAAAAAGCATGCATATATAAATCGTATCCTCTAAGTTGGCCGCCCGTAGTGCACCGACTGATAGGAGAATAAGATAGAAATTGTGATCATGATTCCAACTATGACAAGATTCATCTTGATAGTGTGTGTTAGAAATAACCATGCATCTTTCAATGTTTAATAGAAAAGGTCATTTCTTTGGGTCTTGAATGTGTTATCATTCTTTGGAACTTCATATTTTTAAAAAAAACCCCATGTCTTCATTTGACCATGTACTTTGCAATTTCAGGATCTCATGGCGAAGGTGGTATCCTAAGAAATAGTGAAGGCAGACATTTTATGGAAAGATATGCACCTATTGCCAAAGACCTTGCTTCATGAGATGATGTTTCAAGATCTATATGGCTATGGAAATTAGGGAAGGTCATGGCGTAGGTAAGTGATTTTTTACCAATTGATGTTTCTAGAGAATGGAGCTCATGCTGGCATTCTGGTTTATCATATTAAGATCATCTTCATGATCATCTGCCTTTTTTTTGAAGTTGTAAAAAATACTTTAGAATAAGTATAAACGAGAAAGGTCTATTTTTTGTGAACGGAAGCTCGCGAACCGCACCGTAGTTATTTGAGGAATAGAAATTGTTAAGATACAGTTAGGTTGTTGCTTGATTTTTCTATTACAAGGTCCGAAGGTTTTTGACGTACGCTAGCAATGGCATTTATCATCTTAGTTTAATTGTTGTCAAGTACTTCAAGAAAAATAAAATTTATCACTTAGTGGATCCTTGTTTTCCAACATTATTGAGCTGTCTACAAAATTATTAAGAGGAAATTCATGGAGTTATGCTTCATATTTGACACGTCAATCCTATAAATCCTTGGTAGAAGTTGTGAAATTCATTGTAAAACAACATAGATACTTCCTCCCTTGTAAAATTTTGATGGTCTATTTTACTACCTGTCCCAGTTTACAAAATGCCAATGCAACAGGTCTAAAAGTTCAGTGTGGACTTCTGTCTTCACAAAAAGCACTGCTTTTTTGCTGGAAGTAAGGGAATATTTCCTTTTCCACTTGTTAGAAGAATAGAACATTTTTGGTTAACAAATTTGCCAACAAAGTTCATCCTCCAGCTCACTCAAAATTGAACTGTTTGCTGATGGATGCATACGCCAGGATTCCTTCTCATGTTACTATTTGCAAGATGCTTTATTATTCAGAAGTTTCTTCTCGCATTCCTAGCCATGGTAATCCTAATTATTCACGCAAACCTAATTTATCGTCTAATTGATATCAAATTCTCATCCTTTTTATTATCTAAACAGGCACCCAAAAAAGACTCGAAAGCTCCTCCTCCATCAAAACCCGCAAAATCTGGAGGTGGAAAGCAGAAGAAGAAGGTAATGATCTAATTTTTAGAATATAACAACGGATTTTGTCTGATTATTATGTAGATCTTTCTATTGAACTTGATTAATTTCGCGGCTTGTTAAAAATAAGTAGAAGTGGAGCAAGGGAAAGCAAAAGGAGAAGGTGAACAATGCGGTGTTATTTGATCAAGCGAGCTATGACAAGATGTTGACTGAAGTCCCCAAGTTTAAACAGATTACTCCTTCCGTGCTTTCTGAAAGGCTCAGGGTACTTATTTTATTTTCAATTTTTGCAGACCATGTTTCATGCAGTTAGATATAAATGTAGGTTAAATTAAGTTTAGGTTTTAATGTCCGAGAATTGTGAACTTCTGTTGTAGATATATAAATAGGTGTCTAGTACTAGTTTTGATGAAGTTTTATTTCTGTGCATGTTAGAGAGGATATGCTATCCCAGTCTCAAATGGTAATATTGCAATTTAGATTGTTTGGATTCAAAGGAAAACTGAACTTGAATATCAAATGAACTGTTTTATTGGTTTTGACTGTAGTGTGCTTTTGACCGTGCTTGTGCGTTTTTAAAGTGCTCGAATTATTACAGAGGAATAGGTGCACATCAGTGCTCTTAATGTCAACTATGTTTAAGGACTGTCGTTGCTTCCACTACTGTGGTTAGACTTTATCTCTACATTAACAGCTTGATCATGGACATTGCAGTCATGGGTTAAACCAAACGATTGTTTTCTCCATTTCCTATTTTCCTTTCAATGTTAACTGCCAATTCACTTCTCATTTTCAGTATTGCTTTCCAAGTTCCTGATGCATTGTATATATACTTATACATACACACGCATACACACATATATGTATGTAATTTACATTATCTTTGTATGTATTGCAGGACATAGTAGAAGCAAAGGATTTTTTGAAGAAAAAAAGGTGTTATATGGGTTCTGATTAACTAAAATATTATGGTTCAAAGTTTGCTTCAATGTCGTTCGGTCTAAATTTTAAATCTTGTGTTATTATTTGTATGTACTACGTGTTATATTAGTTTAGGGTTGTATTCGATGTTTTGTAACTATGTAAAATTTTATGTATGATGTGAATAGATGAATCTTTTTGTTATTTTGAAATATAAATTTCATTTGCTATTTTTAGTAAATATGAATAATATGGTTGTCATTAGTATAATAATTTTATTTCAATTCAAATTAGTTTAAAATTTACACGTGCATTGTAGTAGTTTTATTTTTTTTCTCATTTGAATCTTTTTAACAACGGGCAAAAACAGTTGCAATATCATGTATTACAACGGGCATTGCCCGTTGTAAAAAGGTGTGTTACAACGGGCATTGCCCGTTGTAAAAAGATTTATTACAACGGGCATTGCCCGTTGTAAAATATGGTCAACCTATTACAACATCGCCTATTACAACGGTCGGCTGCCCGTTGTGGAACACATATTACAACGGGCATTGCCTGTTGTAAAAAGCCTGTTTTGTTGTAGTGACACCTTTGATTGGTGAATTTTTGATGTCGAATTAAACTTGATAATAAATTGTTAAAATCCTGAACAGTTAAGAAGCGCTCAGTTTTGCAAACTGCAACTCAGTTGGTGAACTGCAAGTCTTGATCGAGACCTTGAAAATTCAAATGTGACATTACAAATTGCAAACGCAACTTAGTTGGTGTTTATCTCCAGCTGTTAGTTTTGCAACTCAGTTTGTAGAATAAAACTATTAGTTTTGTAGAATAAATTGCAACTGTTAGTTTATAGAATAAAACTTATAAAACTGACCCCATTTCATAATTTTTATAAATTTTTAATTTTTAATGATACATCACTGTTAGTTATGTGGAATAAATTGCAACTATTAGTTAGTTACTACAAACTGCAATTTATGATTTTTAATGATACATCACTGTTAGTTTTGCAACTCAGTTGGTGAAAAGCTAAAACTTATAAATTGATTTCATGTATTTAGACGTCCAATTTCATGATGTTTGCTTCAATAGTTGATTTAACAGTGATGTATCATTACACATTTGAATTTAAAGATGCTAGAGACCCTGAAATATCAACTTACTAGCTGTTTGAATCACATCACCCATATATCATTACTATAATCCAACCTCTATAATATTTTCCCATATCTTAAAAACAATTGAGAAATTGTCTTTGTGTTTATCTCCAACCTCTTGAAGTTTCCATTGGGCAAGTCATGATCCAAGGTCAAAACCTGAACAACACCTATTGTTTGCATGCTGCCTAGAATGGAAAAGGCCAGCCTCCATGCAGTGAATTTAGTGGCTCCCATCTTCGTAATAAGATCAAACAACAATGACATTAGAAGCTGTGATACACCTCCTCCGAGATTGCCCCATCCTCCAGCAATCCCATTGGTTGTTCCTACCTGCTCGAAGAGAACATTGAGCTTATCCAGTACTGAGCTGACACGAATGATGCTAAACTAAAACCAGTGGGAAACGTAAGAAGAGATGCGTTGCAGGAGAGTTGATGATGGAGGCATAGTAGACTTATAGGACTAGGAATGGTGATTAGGATGAGAGAGACAGATGCAAGGTAGGTACCCACTACGTCGCATGCTATGCCCATGTAGACACACTAATGATTTGGATTCAGAGATTATTCTGAAAGTTGCTGAAGAGTACAATGTGCAGGTCTATATTTTTTTTCATTTTTTTCATTTCGATACTTCATCATGTTAAATATTCTATGCGTTGTTTATTTTGCTTTGTATATTATTTCATTAAAGGACTTGAACTACAACCTTTCTTTATTCAGATCACTAGTATACATGAACCAAGATAGACATAGTATGCAATTGTTATAGCATTCATATATTTTAGGCACTTGCATGTGTAATTGGGGAGAATTGAAACTTTGGCATACATAAAATGCTGATAAATTGAAATGGCAAACATTCATTTTTCATTAAAAGTCGTATCATTATGTTATGCAGAGTATATGGTTATTTTACAAAACAATTGAATTACATTTTAGTATTATAACAGTTCTTCAACTGAACTGCAAAATGCAACTAAGTTTTGCAATTAAATTGCAAAACGAAACTCAGTTGCAAACTGACAACTCAGTTTTGCAAACTGAAATGCACTCGGTTTGCAAAAACTAATTTGCAATTTGCGACTCAGTTTGTTGCAGCTCAGTTGCAGACTAAGTTGCAAATTGCAACTCAGTTTTGCAAACCGAAATGCAACTCAGTTTGCAAAACCAAGTTACAAATAACCATTTCATTTTCACCGTTTGGCAAATAATGCTGTATAATTTTTATTCTAACTGTATCAAGGTGACTAGCTGTAACGACCCGGAAATTTCGAACGGAAAATTCCAGATAGTTAGAAGAAAAAGAAAAGAGATAGAAGAAAGAAACAGAACAAGACACAGATTCTCATATTCGCAGCGGATTAAAATACAATATCAAATAATAATATCAGTTATACAAAGAAAACTGTATCAGTCAATTTCATTTTAATACATCAGAGTTACAACATTTCACAATCACTGGACAGTTAAAAATAACTCGTCCCAATAATTAACAATATATCACAGTCTATACGTTCCTGCCATCCAGCTCGCCTCCTGAGCTCCAGAACGTCCTTACCTGAAGTCTGTAATACTCGGTCTGACCCGAGCATTACAACAAAGTAACACCCGGGTCAGGCTGGAAACCAGCGTGAGTAAACTCATTTAAATTGAAATACTAAAGTTGTAAAGTTTCCTTGAAACCCAGGGTAACTCGTACCTCACTACGAGTTCTTATCTTATTATAGTCAACAATTAATTCACAAAATAATATCTAAGTACGGTTACTTAGTTCCAATGGTCCAGATTACTCAATGTATTCCATTCCAGCCTATTTGATTTACAATCAAATCTATAAAGAATTTTATATTACTAATCGAAGTGGTTTCGGATATTGCTAATATCCGATCCCGGTCTCTTCGAATCCATCGTCGTCCTTTAAACCAATTTTTAAGTTAAACAATTTAATTTACTTTAGAATAACATATTCACATAATGATTCATCACAGATAGATAACTTACATTATCCAAATTCAATCAAAGCATTTCATACAACAGAACATCATAATTTATCAGACTAGAGATATTAATCCAAGCATTCAATACAATTTAATTATCCCTAAGCATGATTAATTTGTCACTCAAGCTAATTAATTTAACTAACAAAATAAAGTGATTACCTTTAAACCCTGCTTAATTAATGTTAATTAAACCATTTGATTAATTATTGAAATTAATTAATTATTCCTTAATCATTAATTAATTAACCTTTAATAACTTTCAATAATTAATTATCCTTTAATTAATTTCATTAAGTAATTATCCTTAAATTTCGTTAATTAATTATCCTATAATTAATTAAGTTATTTAATCATTCCTTAATTACTTAAGTCCTTAATTAGTCTAAGATAAACCATTATCTTAATTAATTACTTAATTAAATCATTTACATCTTATTTAAATTAAAGGATTGAAATTAATGTATATAAAATCCCTTGAGACCTTTGATTGATTAAAGTTCAAAACATTTTACCTTAACCATCTACTTAATTTATTTAAATAGACTTAGGAATTAATTAAATAATTAACTTGATACATAATTACCCTAATCCAAAACAACTTAAGTTTAAACACTTTTCATTTTTGTTTTCAAATCTTGTTAGTTCATTATTATTTAATTTAAAACCTTGTTAACTGTATTTTAAAACATTTAAAACACTTCGAGTCCCAGGCCCAAAATCTGGTTCACAAACCCGAGCCAACATTCGATCATCCCGACCCATCCTTCTTCTTCTTCCTGAACAAAATACAGCAACCATCAAAACCCAACTTATCAGTGCACCGTGCACATGCACACCTCACCAGAGCATCTCCGACCATTGCCGCTACCATCAGCAAACCACCCACATCACCCTCGTTTGACTCGACCTCCAAAAATCCTCGAAACGACCTCCGAATCGAATCCAAGCAACTTGAACTCCACCGGAAGGAAAAAGATCACCCAAAACCGTCTCGCAACACCACCACCGTCCACCGTTCCCTGTCAGAAAACACCCGGACCTTCGCCATGACCTTCTCCTTCGAGTCCCCCTGGTCCGCAACCTTAAAGCTTCACTGCCACGCCGTAGATCAGCATTAAACGAACACGCCTAAAAACCCTAATCCTCCCACTATTGACCACTCCGATGATCGGAAAATCATCACTGATTTTTCCCGAATTCCCAAACTAGGCAACCTCCTCTTGACCTAATGTCGACCCCAAATGTCGTCCACATCACCAGTATTAGCCCAAAAACTGGAAATCAGTCATCTCCCAAAATCTCCTTACATACTCAATTAAAATTTTTGAAACCATTCCCAAAATTCACCATTTTCTAAATCGATCAAACTCATATAAATCAAAACCCAAAATGTAGACTTCAAATCTTTCCCCCTTTTTGTTTATTTACTGAAAAAAAAACTTTTATTCTTTATAACAGAAGATATTTAATAAAACTAATTTTTTAGCAACCTTCATTCAAAATTAAACGAATTCCCTTTTGGAACAAAAATCTAAAACCAAATAGATAATAAGATTTGAATTTTTGAATAGGTTTTATACCTGTAAAACTAGAACAGAGGCTCCTATATCCAATACAGACTTGCATACACATTCCAATGATATACTGATATACATGCAAGCATAATCATACATTCATGCAAACATTTCACACATAACCACAAGGATTTATCACATACATCAGGTTATAAAACAATTTAAGGGTTTCAAATCAAAGTTTACTCACCTTATATCCTAGAACAGAGAAATCTGGGTTTTTGATGATCCTGGAATGCTTTTGAATTTGAAAACTGATCTGGAAATTTTGTTTACTTTAGTTTGATCTGATCTATACTTGAACTGGAACTTGGATTGATTTAGTGATGAATTTAGGTTAAGATGATCCTTGAATCTTGTTTGCTGTTTGAGTTGAATCCCTTGTTTGAATTTGCTACAGGCTTAAGAATAACTGGTTTGAATATTGTTTACAGGGTTTCGATTGTTTTGATTTTTCTGGTTTATGTTTTCAACTTCCAGGTTTAAGAAGGAGATGAAGCCTGGTTTTGAAGTTGTTAACAGGCTTTGTTTCTTAGTTTTTTACAAAAATGAAGATAGGAAAAAAAAGATATGAAGTGAAAAGATATATGTTTATATAGGTTTAATTAGGATTTATTACAAATAAAAGCAAAATAAAATAAGGTAATGACACTTGTCCTATACAATACTTAATTCCTTTACACTTGTTATCAAAGAGAATTATAAGCTAACACATGTAATTAAGCATGAATTTATTAATGATTTTAAATGGTTATAAAGCTTTTATATTAAATTTTTACTAATTAATAAATACATTTCTTATTATATAAATAAAAACCCTTTTAAAGAAAATAATATAAAGCAAATTACATTCTAATAAAATCATACATATATATTTTTAAATCCAAATATTTTAAGATATCAATCTTTTTAATTTCAAATTTTAAATTCAAATTTCAATTTAAAATCCAATTCAAATATATATTTTAAGCAAACCCAAATTCAATTTGTAAATAATAATTCTATTAAAAAATCTATTATATATAAACAATTCATTTTTTTATTTTAAAGGAAAAATTTGTAAATTTTAAGTAATTAAATTAGGAGATTATCAAATCAATATTTATCCATATATATTTTATTATCAGGATTATTTATCCAATCTATAAATCAGTATTTCTATTAATATGTATTATCTATATATAATTTATTATTCATTATTTATTAAAATTGAAATTCGTCTATATACATATCCAGATATATATATCAGAATTTTATTTGTTCAACTTACAAATTATTATTTTAATAAATTTAATCCAAATCAATCAATATTTTATTAATTAACCCAGTTAATTATCAATTAACAGATGTTTCAAAAATCCGGGTTATCACATTCCTCCCCCCTTAGAATCTTTCGTCCTCGAAAAGGAACGAAGCCAGAATTTTATTAAAATACTTATTATCAGATAAATTTTCTCTTTGAACATATTTTTAAAACACTTTAAAAATCTTTATAATATTACTAAATTAGTTTTTATAAAAATACTTTTATAACTCGATGTTTCAACAAGTCCATTCTTGTTCTCACAGAAATTCGGTCATACGTTGATCAGGCGTAGGACTGAAAATCTATAAGTACTGGGTAAACCCGTTTTCAACACTGAGTGAAAATACTTGGAAAATAATTTTATGAAAACATAGAAAACAGTTTTGAAAATAGAGGAAATATCTTTGGTGAGAATGCTCTGGAAATCATCACCCCCATCCATGGTCACAGTTACATCACGGGTTACGTTGCCATCGCAGCAAAAGTCCATGTAACTAATAACAGCATGGAACCCACAACAGATCGCAGTTACATTCCAGGGTTACGTTGCCATCGCAGCAAAAGTCCATGTAACTGTTGGCTCTCAGCGGCACACACGATTTCGCTGTCAAAATGAAACTTCTCCCACATAGGTCGCAGTCTACCGATATAAAATCAAACGCAGACTGTTGGCTCTCAGCGGCACAAACGACTTCCGCTATGTTACCATAGTGTCACAGTCTACCGATATAAAATCAAACGTAGACAGTTGGCTCTCATCGGCACACAAGAGTTTCGCTATGGTCTGCAGTAGATCGCAGTGACATCGAGTTAAACTGTCGTCACAGCATAACTCAAATGCCTCTGTGGGCACCAGCCCCTCGACTTTCGCTACACAAATAATCCTCAGGAACTAGTTTATTCCGGACTCCTCACAGGATTAACTTTAGAAACCCCCCTTGGGGCTCAAGGCAGTACCACCCTGTGGTACTCCTGAGAAGTTCATTTCAAGGAAGCGCCTTTTTCCCCAGAGCTATTCACAAAACACTTTATACTATATACTTATAGTATCTTCAAATCATATCCTTTATGATTTATATCAAAATCTCCTTTACTCAAAATCGATATCCAAATCGATAGTTCCAAACTTGGCTTTCCAAATTCCAAAATTGATTTTCCCAAAAATCAAAAGCCTTTTCCAAATTCATAGGTTTCCAAAACCTTTTCCAAAATCATTCTCATAAGATCCTTTATATATATATATATATATATAGATATATATAACTTTGAAAATCTTTGGATCACTTCAACTTGTATAAAACCTCTTTTATTTTTCAAATACTTCCAAAATCCTTTTTATTTAGCAATAGATTCAACAAGGGAAGATTTACCTTATATAACAAGGATATATAACTTTATTTTATTCTAAATCAAATATTCACATTTGATAAATCTTTTATAAAGTTATTAACCATATTTCTTTTCAAAAACCATTTTACAGTTCTTATCCACAAATCTTCAATATCAATTTCATTCAAATCCGTACGATGTACACATATCATTCATACACAATATCAATCTGATCGCTCAATCGATCACACAATTTCCCTTCCGAACTAGTATCGTCCACCCGACTTCCTAGTGCGGACTCAGATCTGGTTTCTTGATTAGAAACCGTCATTCTCCTTGCATAGTCACAACTATGATAGAGAATATCCAGAACCAATCAAAAATCCATATCCAGGTTCGCCGTTGAAAATCGAGCGAAAAATCCCAACTCGGATCGATAATAATATCTCGAAATTCTGTGTTCGAATCTGGATCAAATCACTATGCGAATAGAATAATGTACGTATATCCTACGTATTTATCTTTATTGGTTATCAGCCAAATCAATTCTATTTTCTATTCACATTTCCTTTAGATTCCTATTCACTTATTCCCAATTTCTCCCAATTCCAATTGAGTTATTGCTTCAATTACAAACAGTTTGAACTCTGACCAATTTAAATTTAAAAATAGCTTGAAAAAGTTTAAAATAGATAAGTAGTTGAAAAATAGTTATTAGTTTGTAAAATAGCTGTAAAATAGTTAAGTAGGTATAAAATAGTTAGATAATTGCAAAATAGTTTTTTTTTTAAATAGTGATTAGATATAAATAACTGAAAAATAGTAATTAGTTTATAAGACAGTTTCAAAATAGTTAAATAGTTCCAAAATAATTGTAAAATAAGTATAAGATAGTTTGGGGTTTAAGAAGAAAGATTGTATAGTAAATAGTTTGGAAAAATATATTTATATTAAAACAATTTATTTTGAAAATAATCCAGAACCAAACTGTTTAATTTCCCAATCTCCATTTCCAATTGATTTCCCATCAATTTAATTTTAATTTCCTCTTCCATTTAAATTGACTCAATACTTCAATTTCCATTGAAATTGATTTAATCCTAATTCAAGTTGGATTAACCTTAATTCCTTGCCAAATTCAAGTCAAAGTCCATTTGATTTTTAAACTTATTCAACTTTAGTCACAATTCCAAATTATTCCAAATCAATTTGGATAAATTTCAAATTGAACCAGCTTCAATTCCAAATCATTTTAATTCTAATTTACCATTTGAATTTTTAAACTTATACATTTTCAATCACAATTCTAATTAATTCAAATCAAATTCAATTTGAACTAATTCTATTCAAATCTCAACTTAAAACCATCTCAAATTATATAAATTCGAGTTAAATATTTTAAATATTGATTTAATCACTTAAGTCAAATTAACCCTTACTTTTAAATCAAATCAACCTTTAAACCAATTAATTCTGGATCAAAAATCCAAAATTCTATTTTAAATTATCATTACTTAACTTATTTTAAAGTTCAAATTAAAAGTTCAAAGAAATTTTATCTTCAAAATTCAATTTATTACCCAATTTTATCTTCCAACTTTGAAACTGATTCTTAAACAATTTTAAGTTACAAATTCAATTCTTAATATTCAAATCTTAAGTTTAAAAGGGATTTTATATCCTTAATTTCAAATTAAAGTTTAATTTTCATTTATCTCTATAATGGATATATTATCACAATCCATTTCTTCATTCATTCAAACTAATTAAATTCACCATTTTAACTTTCCAAGTTAAATTTCAATTTCATCTTGAAATTCCCAATTCAAGTTGTTCATTCTAAACTTATTTAACTTTCCTTAAGTTAAATTCAATTTAATCCAGTCAACTTTATTCAATTTGAATTCCCATTTCAAATTTTAAACTTTATATTAATAAACTTTCCCACTTAAGTTTTTAAAACTTATCATATTTCTGGAAAATTCAAAACTCAACATTTAGTGTTTACTTCCAGCCAACTTTGACCTTATGTATATCCAACATATATACATATTTATTTCATTTGCACTTCAAGTCATACTTCAAATTTTTAAACCATTCTTGGTTTTTAATTTCAAAACAAATTTCTTTAAAACAATCTCAAGTTTTCTAGACTTTGATTTAAAACTTCACAATTTTAAATTATCTTCAATTCCAACTTATAAGTCATACCCGCCTATAACATTACATTTCACTTAATCATTAACAACATTTTATTATTTAAACACAACAACCATTTATGATAATAACCAAGATTATCATATGTGGAAACCAATTCATTATTATCTTTATTTCTACAAATTTAAGATTTTAATTTCAGTTTGGATCCATTTCAAACTTACCTTTATTCAATTTTAATTTGGTTGTATTTCTATTACCACTTAATTCTCATTATTATATTTAATTCAAATTAATTTAACAACCAATTTCTTTAATATATTTAATAATTAGAAAAATTATTTCTATATATATCAAAAGATAACTTATATAAATATCATTTAATTTTAAAACCATTTTAAAATCTTTATATAAGAAAATAACAAGTACGCCCTCATATATATATATACACTCAACTCATTCTAGGGTACCATTGACCCTATCCTTAACGAGTAATCCCAACAGAGCCAAGGTTCTCGCTTAACCTTCAGCTCTGATACCAAATGTAACGACCCGGAAATTTCGAACGGAAAATTCCAGATAGTTAGAAGAAAAAGAAAAGAGATAGAAGAAAGAAACAGAACAAGACACAGATTCTCATATTCGCAGCGGATTAAAATACAATATCAAATAATAATATCAGTTATACAAAGAAAACTGTATCAGTCAATTTCATTTTAATACATCAGAGTTACAACATTTCACAATCACTGGACAGTTAAAAATAACTCGTCCCAATAATTAACAATATATCACAGTCTATACGTTCCTGCCATCCAGCTCGCCTCCTGAGCTCCAGAACGTCCTTACCTGAAATCTGTAATACTCGGTCTGACCCGAGCATTACAACAAAGTAACACCCGGGTCAGGCTGGAAACCAGCGTGAGTAAACTCATTTAAATTGAAATACTAAAGTTGTAAAGTTTCCTTGAAACCCAGGGTAACTCGTACCTCACTACGAGTTCTTATCTTATTATAGTCAACAATTAATTCACAAAATAATATCTAAGTACGGTTACTTAGTTCCAATGGTCCAGATTACTCAATGTATTCCATTCCAGCCTATTTGATTTACAATCAAATCTATAAAGAATTTTATATTACTAATCGAAGTGGTTCCGGATATTGCTAATATCCGATCCCGGTCTCTTCGAATCCATCGTCGTCCTTTAAACCAATTTTTAAGTTAAACAATTTAATTTACTTTAGAATAACATATTCACATAATGATTCATCACAGATAGATAACTTACATTATCCAAATTCAATCAAAGCATTTCATACAACAGAACATCATAATTTATCAGACTAGAGATATTAATCCAAGCATTCAATACAATTTAATTATCCCTAAGCATGATTAATTTGTCACTCAAGCTAATTAATTTAACTAACAAAATAAAGTGATTACCTTTAAACCCTGCTTAATTAATGTTAATTAAACCATTTGATTAATTATTGAAATTAATTAATTATTCCTTAATCATTAATTAATTAACCTTTAATAACTTTCAATAATTAATTATCCTTTAATTAATTTCATTAAGTAATTATCCTTAAATTTCGTTAATTAATTATCCTATAATTAATTAAGTTATTTAATCATTCCTTAATTACTTAAGTCCTTAATTAGTCTAAGATAAACCATTATCTTAATTAATTACTTAATTAAATCATTTACATCTTATTTAAATTAAAGGATTGAAATTAATATATATAAAATCCCTTGAGACCTTTGATTGATTAAAGTTCAAAACATTTTACCTTAACCATCTACTTAATTTATTTAAATAGACTTAGGAATTAATTAAATAATTAACTTAATACATAATTACCCTAATCCAAAACAACTTAAGTTTAAACACTTTTCATTTTTGTTTTCAAATCTTGTTAGTTCATTATTATTTAATTTAAAACCTTGTTAACTGTATTTTAAAACATTTAAAACACTTCGAGTCCCAGGCCCAAAATCTGGTTCACAAACCCGAGCCAACATTCGATCATCCCGACCCATCCTTCTTCTTCTTCCTGAACAAAATACAGCAACCATCAAAACCCAACTTATCAGTGCACCGTGCACATGCACACCTCACCAGAGCATCTCCGACCATTGCCGCTACCATCAGCAAAC
Organism: Allium fistulosum; assembly: GCA_030737815.1. Classification (NCBI taxonomy): domain Eukaryota; kingdom Viridiplantae; phylum Streptophyta; class Magnoliopsida; order Asparagales; family Amaryllidaceae; genus Allium; species Allium fistulosum. The sequence continues at coordinate 79,000,452 of CM060903.1, forward strand.
CACCCACATCACCCTCGTTTGACTCGACCTCCAAAAATCCTCGAAACGACCTCCGAATCGAATCCAAGCAACTCGAACTCCACCGGAAGGAAAAAGATCACCCAAAACCGTCTCGCAACACCACCACCGTCCACCGTTCCCTGTCAGAAAACACCCGGACCTTCGCCATGACCTTCTCCTTCGAGTCCCCCTGGTCCGCAACCTTAAAGCTTCACTGCCACGCCGTAGATCAGCATTAAACGAACACGCCTAAAAACCCTAATCCTCCCACTATTGACCACTCCGATGATCGGAAAATCATCACTGATTTTTCCCGAATTCCCAAACTAGGCAACCTCCTCTTGACCTAATGTCGACCCCAAATGTCGTCCACATCACCAGTATTAGCCCAAAAACTGGAAATCAGTCATCTCCCAAAATCTCCTTACATACTCAATTAAAATTTTTGAAACCATTCCCAAAATTCACCATTTTCTAAATCGATCAAACTCATATAAATCAAAACCCAAAATGTAGACTTCAAATCTTTCCCCCTTTTTGTTTATTTACTGAAAAAAAAACTTTTATTCTTTATAATAGAAGATATTTAATAAAACTAATTTTTTAGCAACCTTCATTCAAAATTAAACGAATTCCCTTTTGGAACAAAAATCTAAAACCAAATAGATAATAAGATTTGAATTTTTGAATAGGTTTTATACCTGTAAAACTAGAACAGAGGCTCCTATATCCAATACAGACTTGCATACACATTCCAATGATATACTGATATACATGCAAGCATAATCATACATTCATGCAAACATTTCACACATAACCACAAGGATTTATCACATACATCAGGTTATAAAACAATTTAAGAGTTTCAAATCAAAGTTTACTCACCTTATATCCTAGAACAGAGAAATCTGGGTTTTTGATGATCCTGGAATGCTTTTGAATTTGAAAACTGATCTGGAAATTTTGTTTACTTTAGTTTGATCTGATCTATACTTGAACTGGAACTTGGATTGATTTAGTGATGAATTTAGGTTAAGATGATCCTTGAATCTTGTTTGCTGTTTGAGTTGAATCCCTTGTTTGAATTTGCTACAGGCTTAAGAATAACTGGTTTGAATATTGTTTACAGGGTTTCGATTGTTTTGATTTTTCTGGTTTATGTTTTCAACTTCCAGGTTTAAGAAGGAGATGAAGCCTGGTTTTGAAGTTGTTAACAGGCTTTGTTTCTTAGTTTTTTACAAAAATGAAGATAGGAAAAAAAAGATATGAAGTGAAAAGATATATGTTTATATAGGTTTAATTAGGATTTATTACAAATAAAAGCAAAATAAAATAAGGTAATGACACTTGTCCTATACAATACTTAATTCCTTTTACACTTGTTATCAAAGAGAATTATAAGCTAACACATGTAATTAAGCATGAATTTATTAATGATTTTAAATGGTTATAAAGCTTTTATATTAAATTTTTACTAATTAATAAATACATTTCTTATTATATAAATAAAAACCCTTTTAAAGAAAATAATATAAAGCAAATTACATTCTAATAAAATCATATATATATATTTTTAAATCCAAATATTTTAAGATATCAATCTTTTTAATTTCAAATTTTAAATTCAAATTTCAATTTAAAATCCAATTCAAATATATATTTTAAGCAAACCCAAATTCAATTTGTAAATAATAATTCTATTAAAAAATCTATTATATATAAACAATTCATTTTTTTATTTTAAAGGAAAAATTTGTAAATTTTAAGTAATTAAATTAGGAGATTATCAAATCAATATTTATCCATATATATTTTATTATCAGGATTATTTATCCAATCTATAAATTAGTATTTCTATTAATATGTATTATCTATATATAATTTATTATTCATTATTTATTAAAATTGAAATTCGTCTATATACATATCCAGATATATATATCAGAATTTTATTTGTTCAACTTACAAATTATTATTTTAATAAATTTAATCCAAATCAATCAATATTTTATTAATTAACCCAGTTAATTATCAATTAACAGATGTTTCAAAAATCCGGGTTATCACACTAGCCACGACAAATTTATCTACACTTGTTTAATGTTTTTTTCCCAGTATCTGAACAAACAAATTATTGGTATGGAAGGTCGACTCAACTTAGGATGGTCGGAATAATTTAGGACGAGGAGGTTGCATAAGGGCATTAATGATATTAAAGATGTACCGAGGAGCCATACAAGGCATTAAGCGGACAATTAGGGCTTATATACAATCTAGTATGTTAAGAAGCACACCTGTTTTTTTATAAATTACCGATTGACTTTTGTTTTGGTATTAAGCCATATAAGTTTTAGCTTTGATATTGACCTACAGTTTTGTTCTTTTCTATACTTTTTCTCTTGTCACACAAAGAATGTGGTTTGGTTAGATTTCTCAGACATTTATGAAATAGCATGCTATTCATGCTTTTAAAATTATACATCTCTTCCGTTACAGCTTTTATCCAACAATTTGTATTTGGAATCTACAATGTAGTATAGTTCATATAGTGCGGTTGTTAATCAAAGTTGTCATTATTGTAAGGGAAGAATAATGAAATTGATGCATTCATTGTACCATAGTTGGAATATTGTGAACTGTGCCTGGCAATAAGTGGGGAGATTGCTAGATGTATACCTCTTACCATACAAATAAGAAACGGACACAAGGCAGACCACATTGTCAAGTCTATTTCTATACGGTTACAATTAAATATCTGACCTAACGATTCTAATTCCACATTACTTTTTTGCGATTCCTGAAGTCATTTTCAATCATTCGCTCTTTTTATACTGGTCACTGCAATAGTATTATCTTTTCGTGTACCAATTATGCATTGCCATTATTGCTTTGTTGCAAACTTTTGGAGTAGTGCATGTCTTGCCTTTACTTTTTCATTCTATGGTTTTTGTTTCCATCGTAATGGAAAATCACATAGAATTCCATTTTCATCGTTACTTCATTTTGTCTGCATTAATGGCTATTGGGAAATTTGTTGTTCCGCATCCTCTATCTTTATCACAGTGAAGGAATGTTTGGTAAAACAAGTCAGGTATTTGTCATTTTGTTTTAAATTTTGGTATACTAGTTTAAAGATGAAATTGTAAATCAGTAATTATTACAAGCTATAACTCTAAATGGTTATTATTGACTTACTTACCTTACAAGGAAAAAATATGTTTCTTATGTCGCCTGATAATCAACATAGAAATAAATTACTATTCACATGTGTGGTGAGTAACTATATTTGGAGAAATGATTTATATGCATAAATGCTAATGTGAATTGTTCCTTGATATTGAAGTCTGCTTTATTCAATAACTGAAATTGTTACTAGAGACTAAGAGTGAAGTGCGGAAACATGTATAACCATAACTTTTTTAATAATTGAATAATGAATAACTTTCATTGTCTAAGCTGGTTGCCACTGATCAAATGTCTGCTCGGAGTTATTCATAACTTATTTTTTTATACTGGAATGATGAATAACTTTCACTGTCTAACTTGTCATAACTTATTTTTTTATAGTAAAATTTGTGGAAAGCCATATGGGTTTGAGTTAAACAATATGAGAACTACATGATGATCTGAAGTTGGGCATTGGAAGGCTGCATAGGTCTATGTGCACTAGCAGCAGGAGCTATATCATTTTCAGTTGTAGGTTTCATATGTGTATGTATGGACTCAACAGCAGCAATCTGATGGTTATTAGCAAAAGCATGGGTTGATGGAGTCAGCAGCAACAATCTGTAGGTATGTTTGATTCCCACACTTTTTGTTCTATTTCACTAGTGAAAAATTAAATGGAAGCATCAGAGACTCTTATATTCATATTAGGCACACATCGATGACCACTCATCAATTCACATCTACCTAACTATTGGCTCTTGGTATTTTATCATTTGTAGATTGAAACGTTAAGTTGTATATTATTATGCGTTACTAGGTATTATATTAAGACTTGAAGTCGGTAGGAATGGTATGATTGCTGCTGCTAACAGACTCGAGTGAAAATACTACCTTTTCCAAGCTAAATAATTGTTGTCCTACAGCTGATGGCCCAGATCTTGGTGCTCTATTATACCAAACTCCTCTCATTTTTTAAATATGATCTTGTTAGTACTGGTGAAGGTCAAGCTTCGGATTTCTCGTTTATTAAATATGATCTTGTTAGTAATTGCGAAGATCAAGCATCACTACAACAAAACCTACTTTGTGTACACTTTTTTGATGAATTGATTCTCAAGCATTACTTTTGCTTTACAGGTAGATAGATGACTGTAATGCAAAAAAAGGTTGCAACGAGTTATGGATCGAAGTTATTTTTGCTGCTAGAACTGCTTTTTGGTTTTAACGTATGTACTGCTTGCTTTTGTTTTGCTATTGCTACTTGTTTTATATTTTGTTTTTGAACTATTGATGACAAACTATTTATGTTTGGTGTAAGAATATTGTGTATTTTGATTATGAAATTTCATACGTTAATTATCAAATATGTGTCCAAAATGTGGTATTGATACAATATATTGATTTTGAAAGGTGATATTGATATAATATGCTAATTTTGAAATGTTTACTGAAATGCAATTAAAACATTCCACAGCGTTTTTAAAACGCCGTTGAAAGTTTTAACAGCGTTTTAAAAATGCCGTTAAATTGTATCTATTGCAACAAGAAAACGCTGTAAATAAATATCACAACATTGAAAAAAGCTATAAAATCTTATCTTAGCACGAAACAAACGCTAAGAAAGATCTCTAACTGCACCCAACCAAACGCTGTTAAATGATTTCATGACACCAGGGAAACGCTGTTAAAAAGGACATTTAACAGCGTTTATTTCTTGTCATTGTATATCTCTGACATATAACTGCATGTCGATATACAGCGTATGTAAAAACCCTGTTAATAGCTTTTATAGCATTTTTAAAACGCCGTTAAAGGTCCTGTTTGTTGTAGTGTATATCATTCAGTGTTAACAGAGTCTCACAATTTATGCAGGAACCATATGAAGAACACTAGAAAGTAGTCAAAAGGATTCTCAAATATCTAAATGGCACAACAAATTATGGTCTCACACTGAAAAAATGCAAAAAATTAAACATCACAGCATATGCAGATGCAGATTGGGCAACATATGTTGATGACGGAAAATCAGTGACAAGCTACTATATATACTTAGGCAATATTCCAATCTCATGGTGCTCAAAGAAGCAAACAACCATCTCCAGATCCAGCACAGAGGCTGAATACAGGAGTATTGCCAGTGCTGCAGCAGAAATTACTTGGATACAATCATTACTTTCAGAAATGAAAATCAAAACAGAGATGAAACCAATATTATGGTGCGATAATCAAAGTACAGTCTACATGGCAGCTAATCCAGTATTGCACTCAAGGACTAAACACATAGAGATTGACCTATATTTTGTTCGCGAACTGATACAAAAAGGAAAACTCCAAGTGAATCACTTACCATCATTTTACCAACGCGCGGATATACTTACATAGGCACTATCAGCAAAAAGCTTCCATCGATTCAGAGAGGATCTGAAAGTTGAAGCAATTGATGAAGGACAGAGCTAAAGGTTCCTCCTTTCTCAGATCTATAACTGTATTTCACTCCAGATTCATTTCAGAAGATGAATCAAAGTGACAACAAAGGATAGATCATATACATACTTCAATTACTTCATCATTCTATCTCAGATCTGCAAAACAATACAAATTAGTCTTCTATTTCATGCAAGCAGATGTTTTAAGTAAAAGATTGAAGAAGAAAAGGACTTATATTCTAGAAATAGCGCAGCCGAAGCTCAAAATTGCTCAAGGAAATAGAAACCCTAACCCTAGCATTCAGTTGAGGGGGGAGTAAAAGAATGAAATATATGTCGACTGTAACACTAATTATATCTCTGCATTTGTTATATTGGGCTGATATGGGTTTAAGGCCCATAACTTGTTTTGCATCACAATTGTATTTAAATACCAGACAAAGGCAACCGAATGTAATCAAGTTTTTTACTCTCTGTATCATTCCAGTTAACATCAATAAAAATATATCTGCATTCTTTCTCAATTCAATCAGAGATCTCTCAAAATTCAATAATTCTATCTGATGTCTCTGTGAACTATACATGGATGACCTGAAAGCCCAATAATAAACATACATGAACAAAAATAAAAAACTAAAGTAAATAATTCATAATTGATTACTTGACAAATAGTCTTCTCCCTATACTTACTTTCCAAGCATGTGCACTCAGCCTGAAGCTTTATGGACTAAATTTCTTTCAAATCATTCTGTGACAACAATCATCAATCGATATCATTTGTCATGGTAATTAGTTTGGAAACAACTAATCATTCTGAAAACTGGGTTATGAACGACAACTTCATTTGAAGACCTATAAACAAGAATATTCAGTCAGTGATCGTATTATTTCTTCATAACCATCAGTTTCAAATGAAAACTAATAAAACAATTTGTTGTCCACATTTATTGCAATGCAAGCATTTGAGCACATCAAAATCTTTTGTGGCTACAATGACATCCAATATGCTTATAGCTTTATCAAATCTGGCATTCAGCTCTAGCAATTTCCCTATAATTCTGTTATAATATATACTCAGAAAATTAAAACATTGCAAATTAGGAGTGTTTAATAAGGGCTATTCTCTTGCAAGTGATTTTTTTTAGATGAAATGTACAATTGAGAAACTCACAATAAGTTTTACTTCGTTTAAACATGGCCATAGCCTGTACCCTAGAAATTTGCTCATGGCCACTTTTGACATGGATTTTTACTACATACTAGTAAATAGCAAAAAATATATCTATTACAATCGGTAAGTCCGAAAGTACTAAATATCAAATTTGCAGCAATGATACAATGGTATTCGTCAGTACTAGACATTTATATAAAAATATATAGAATATCTGAGATGCAGAAATTGCAGCATCGAATTTAAATTCTCAAGGAAAAATACATCGATATATACATAATACGGTTGATGGATGGATCATTACTTACATGAGCTTTCCAGAAAATTAGACAAGAATCATTGCCAACACCACAAAACTTCTAATTTCAATTTAATGACTTTGAACAATTTCAATTTACCACTTGCAATGATACAAGTATAGAACACGAAAAAATTGGATTTTATGAGAAAAAAGATCTTAAGGTTTACCTGAAATTAAATTTGTGAGCATAGATTTTGGAAAATTCGCAACCTCAAATCCTAGGGATGCGAGATTGGTGGCGACGTTAGCTGATGGGAGGAAAAATACTGCGATCGATGGCGCTAATTTGGAAATTGAGGAGCTAGGTTTTTAAAGGTGCAAGTTTGAGAGAGATTGAATAGAGCGAAGAACTGTGAAATTCACAGGGAGAAGAACAGATATTTTGGGGAGAGTTAACTTGGAAACATGGAATACGGGATAAGAATACAGGAGAAGAACATTAGACGTGGTGAAACACGTGGCCATCTTTTTTGGGCATCGGATAAATTGATTTTGGCCAGTAATAGTAAGCACACTTCTTTCCCTAACGATCGGTAAAATTTCAGGTATTTTCTATTATCCGATGAAAGATCCATAGAGTTTGGTTGAGTATTTCTTGAGACTTAGCTCTAGTTATCTGACCTAATTAACAGATTTACTGACTACACCAAACAGCTACTGTACAATTATAATATTTATTGTTATAACTTAAATCTTTACAGATTAGAAGATCTTAAAAATAAGCATTCTTGATTGCCTTAAGTCAAAGTTGGCCTTGATCATGCTATTTAAATCAAGTCAAAATTGCTACAATGCTCCAAAACCAAACTCAACTTTACCTGGTTTGTTTGTTTAGCATTGTGATCAATGTTTAGTGACAAATTTTATTCTAACATAGAAATGATATGTTATTCTATTGGAATATTTCAACTTTTAGAACACGCATGTTAAATAAAATGTATTATGTTAGTCGATGTAAATCCTAATTAAGGTGATCAAATTTTATATTAAAGTTAAAAGGCTTAAGAATCTAATAGTCATGATATTACTACATAGACATCAAAGAATTCTAATTTGTTGAAGAGCGAAATTAAAAATTGGCAATACTATAGATATGGGATTCTAATCTCCAAATTAATGCTCTAATTATCTTCTTTTTTTTTGAAAAAAGAAAGTATAATATAAAAGGAGAAAAAATGCCTTTCTCCGGTGGCATGTACAGGAAAGGCGAAGCATATGAATGACATATGCCTCCCAGACGCAAAGATAAAGGACAAACAGAGGAGCAGAAAAAATAAAAACGGCCACACCAGCCAGAAAAAGAAAAACAGAGATACAGAAATAGTAACAAAAATCCACCAACAGTCACCACCCCGCCTTTACCCGAAGGTAAAGGCCAGACCACCAAGCCAAACCACAAAGAGAGCAATCCGAGCTGCGGTAGAAGCAGCCAGACCAAAGAGAGCCAGAAACAGCCAATCAACTGTTAAGTAGAGTCAATCCAGACAACGCAGACCCAACCAAAGAGCCAGGAGAACAGAAACAAACGCCATCCATAACAGCATGACAGCCACACAACCACCACCACAGACAACCAGAAACTGAAATTCACTTTCCTCTATGAAAATAATATAAGATCTAGAGTTTGTATGAATTTGAAAGACCAAACTAATTCTTTTTCATTTTCAATCAACAACTATGGATTCAAGTATGACTTTCTGTAAAAAATTCACTTTCCTCTAACTTATTTTAAATTGAATCAATATGTGTTATCTATTGGATCTAAGGTTTAATGAATAATCAAATCAAAGTAGGGGCCTCTAATTTAAGTGGATAGACGCGTGGCTCTTTAGACATAGATTATTAAAACCATGGATTCCAACCCTTAAGATGTCTAAAAAAGTTCTCTACTTGAATAAATTATCACTCATGATATAAAAAAATGATTAATCAAATGAGTGTTTTAAATCCTAACAAATGCTTTTATAGCCATCTATTATTGTTTTTGTATAGAGAATTTTTAATTTTAAAAGCTGGAGTTTTTGAGTATATACATCTTTTGTCTTCTAGTTTTTTTTCCCTATTTTGAAGTAAACAAAAGATTTTTTGAATTTTAAGTAGATACTTAGAAATAATTTACTAATTTGTAGTATAGAAAATAGATTCGAATAGTAAAATTTTTGGTACTACCTCGCACCTCCGCTGTGCGCGTACTTCGTTTAGTGTAGAAAAGGCAAAATCACTGAATGAAGCTCTTCGGTGCTAGCATCAATATTGGATATCCCCACATCCCCTTAAAGCACATATATGTTCATGGGAGCACTTGTTGTAATAAAAAGAATCCTTTATTGTTACATACTACTCATATATATGCTCATCCCCTTTATGGATATCTTACAATATAAAACTAAACATAATCCAATTTATGCATCCACTTTAATACAATGCGAGCCATACCTGATACTTTGAGCCGATTAGTACCCGAATGATACATACATCCAAGTATCAACATCCTTCATGAACAATCAAAACAAGATATATGTCACTTTGATGCCACATTATTTCACTGGTACAATTTAGAATGTAAGATGGTCATTATTAATTTAGAAAGAGACGCAAAAATTAAGTTATAAAGGGGGGTTAAAGGATATCTGAATTTAGTTTATGTTACTTTACATGCAAATACTGTAACGACCACGGCTTTCTCTCCATAGAAAGTCGTATCGCTAATAAGAAAGAAAGGGATAGAAAAGAGAAAAGAAGAGAAAGAAAGAACTAAACAATATCAGAATCTCACAGCGGAACGAAACAAAATATAATATATCACATAACTATTACATAGTATCATATACAACACTTATCAGAGTTACACAGATTCACATCATATACTAGACAGTTATAAACATCTGTCTAGTTATTACATCTCAATACAAAACAAAGATCTAAACAAAGATCAACACAGCGGAAACTACTATCTATCTACAACGCCGAAGCCTCCTGCTCCATTGCTCCTCCACAATTCGTCAAGGCTAACTTGAATCCCTTGGCTACTCGTAAAAATTTGAGTACCCAAGAGTTTATAAAACAGAAATAAACAACTTGGGTCAGACATGGGTCTGGTGTGAGTAACAGGTTAAACTTGTTTAACTTCAAAACCTTTTGAAAGAAAAAGGTATCACGTAAGACTCCCCACAAATAAACATGGGTAAGTTTTTACCTTACGCTAACCAAAACATTTGATAGGAAATTCGATTGTATTATAATAGGGTCTAGGGTTTTCAAGTAAATAAGAAATAGCTTAAATTGTTACATTATTAAATTCCAGCATACTAGCCACAAAGTGGGTTATACAATCAAGTCCGTTGGCACTTATTGGATTTTGGATTCCATACAATGGCAGGGCTACCGGGGTACCGCCCGTCACAGTACGTGGCCTAGATCACCGTACCGAGGATCACTCCCAATCCCCTGCAACACAAGGCCGGAACATCCCTTACTGGATAATTCCCGCACAAGATACCTCACGGTTGGGATCAGCAACCGCACCACTAAGTCGAAAATAGAAAGGGACATCTAGACAGAGGTAACCTTGTCCTACTTGGGTGCTACCCACTAACCTTGCTGCACCTCCCCTGTTTTAGCCATTCCCGGTTTGTGAGGCTTGAGGCTACGATTACCTTTAAAAAGAACACATCTATCTTAGAATGCTCATCGTCCACCTGACGATGTGCTGAAAGCATTCAATCCATACAAGTTCGTTCCGGGTTCGAACGAAACCGAAGGCATTATCTCGTTACACTCGTTTTGGAATCACCCTCAGAGTTAACGACAATAACCCTTGCACTCTGAATCTTCATCTTCACTTGATTCACGACCTATCGTTAATTTGGATCGATGTGGTATTCGGGTCTCCAGACCTGGAAATCCGGTATACGGAAACCCGATCCCGGTCTCATCGAAATCCAAAACGTATCTTTTAAGGGCCAAGTTGTTTTAAGGTTAAAACAATTCAATTCTTATCTATATACACAAAGATAGATAATTCAATAGATAATCTACATTATCATCCCAAATAGATAATTCACATTATCATCATAATTCAACCAAACATCCATATCATAGATCAGCACATCTCTTATCAGAGATATCATCAATGCAAAGCATTCAATATCATTCATCCATTCTTAAGTAATGATTTATCATATCTAATTAATTTAAAGTGAATTAAATTAATTACTTCATCCTATAAATCCTGCTTAATTAATTATTAATTAAACCAATTAATTAATCATTACTCTAAGTATCCATCTAAATTAATCATTCCTGATTAATTACCCTTTAATTACTTTAAGTAATTAATACTTAATTAATTTCACAAATTAATTATCTTAAACCATTCAGTAATTAATCTTTAATTACTTCATTAATTAATTATCTATATTTAATTACATTAATCCTTAATTAATTAAAATTAATTAATTACTTTAATCACTAATTATTTATTAATTAATCTTAATTAACCAATCCTTAATTACATCATTAATTAATTAATGATCCTTAATTATTCTTAATTAATTATCTTATTTAAATTAATTACATTTAATAATTAATTAGTCACATTTATTAATCACCTTTGATTAATCTCATTTAGTAATTAACTTCCCTTAATTACTCCACTTCATAAATTAATTACTCCTTAATTAATTATCCTTTAATTAATCCCTTGATTAATTATTCAAAAGTAATTAATTCAAATTTCTTTTATTATTAAATCATCTTCAGTTAATTACATCCAGTAATTACCTTTAATTACTTTCCTAAGTAATTATACTTTCACTAATTACATTTAAGTAATTATCAATTTCCAAATCATTATCTTAAATTAATTTAACTAATTAATTTAAACTTATCAAATTTATTTAATTAATTACCTTAAGTAATTAATTACCTTAATTACTTCCATTAAGTAATTATACTTAACCCAATTTCATATTAACTAATTAATCTAATTGATTATCAAATTTAATCATGTTAATTAATTAATTACTTAATTATCTAATAATCCCTAATTAATGATCTTTCATTAATTATTAACAATTCTTTAACTACTTCCTAAGTAATTAAACTTTAATCAACTATTTATAAATTACAACTTAATAAATTCTTAATTACCAATTAATTTAACTCTATTACTTAATTAATTGCTAAATAAACCTTTAATCACTTGATAAATAAATTTCTAATCATTTATTAAAATCTATACTTATCTAAATAAATGATTCTTAATCCCAAATTAATTAACCCTTAATTAATTTAACTTAAAATCTTAATTATTTAATTAATTAATACTAAACCATTAATTAATCAAATTATTAAATTATTCTTTAATTATCTTATTAATTTAATGACTCATATATCATTAAACCTTAATTACTTTCTAAATTAAAGTATTAACCTTACATCTATTTTAATTATCATTAATAAAAGCTTTGAAACATTTTACTTTTAAATCTTTCCTTTAATACATTTCAAATTAAAGATCTCAAAATAATTACAAATTAAACTTAACATCATTTAAACAAGTTTAAAAACATTTTTATATCAAATGTTAAAGAACATATATTATTAACAAAGAACTAGTTATCAACAAAAATTGTTTTTCATAAAACTTGATTTATTTTAAAAGTTGAAATTGTTTTTAATCCAATTCTTCAGACCCGAGACAAATCATCAATTACCCGAGCTAAACAACCCAATACCCGAGACCACACTCGAGTAACTCACGATCTTCCACTGCTTCGAGACCAACACGCTGCAAACTTGAGTTCGTCTCGAGTTCTCCTGCTTCTTCCCAAACTAATCGAACCACATCAGATACGAACGTGCACATGTGCACCGTGCATGCCAATCTGACTATCTCCGACCATCGCCGCGACAACTCGCAAGACATCGATGACCTCACCGACTACCCTGATCACCCAGCTCGCCATTCGCTTCAGCAAATCGAAAATGAGGTGTTCGATCACTCACTGGAATCAAACCCATCAACCAAAACCTTCTCGCGCCGCCGACCACTTCCACCTGCGACCTCGCGAACACGACCCGACCATCTTCATTCGCCTACGCTTCTAATCCCCCACCTCCGATCATTACCAGTACACCGATGATGATGAAATCCCCTCGAGAACAGTGTCGACCAAAAACAGCACTTAAACCCTACTTCTACCTCGCCGCTCCACCACGGCGATCAGGAAATTCGCCCACCATTTTTCCCTTACTCGTCAACCTCCCAACTACCTTCAGAACAATCCCGATGACCCTCCTCATCGTCGATCATCGGCAAACACGAAATTACCCAATTTCTAACAACTCCTATTATCTCGATTTAAACAGTCTTAAAAATCTTGATACTAATGTCTAAAATCATTATTTAACAACACGATTTTGATAAGATAATCAAAACTTCGAATTAACATGATCGATTTTTGACATGTATTTGATTAGTTCTGTAATCTATAAATTTTTTAGGCAATTACTTAATATAAATTCCTGAAACTATTTTTAGATTTAACATTACATTACTATAATCATTTTTTATTTAAAGATCAAAGCTTAAATTTGATTGTATTAGTAGATATGAAATTTTGAAGGAAATTCTTTGAGCCTGTGAAAGCAACAGAGGCTTGTATATAAACATATACTCTGACATTCCCAGACATATCACTATATATACATACATCCATATTCATTTCATACATGCAAGCTTTATTTACTACAATCAGTTTACTTTAGACATCATAAACTATAACTTCTTAAGAGAAATAAATTTTTTGAGAGATTTTAACCTATTAACCAAAAACAGAGACATGCAAATACACATGATACATTCAAACTTGTTTACTCAAGCAACCATTCAAATTCATCCATGCAATCATATTCAAGCTTATTTCCCCATTCACATGTATTAAAATTATATCTCAGATTTAAACTGTTTTTAAAATAAAATAAGTTTACTCACCAGTTTTAAAAAGCAGAGAACAGAGCTACAAATCTGAAGAGCTTTTGCTTTTGAAAACTGATTTGCTTGTTATAAAACTTGCATGCATGCTCTATTATCTTGTATTGTTGAGATGTTGTTTTAGATTCCAGTTTACTTGCTTTTAACAGATTTCTTGCTTCCAGACAAATTCCAGATTTTGAAAAGAAGGACAGGCCTTTGTTTTCAGATTGAAGAAAATGTTGCAGGCTTTGTTTCCATTTAGATAGTGAATTACAGGTTGTTTTGGAGATTGAGGGATTTGATTACTAATTGAAGAATGATATAGGCTTTCAGATTTGAAAAGAAAACAGGCTTATGAAGAAATGAATTACAGGGATTAATTTTGAGAGGAAGATCAAATTACAGATTATTGAAAATTTGTCTCAGGCTGAAAACTTAGAGAATGGGAAAATAAGGGAAGAAATAGAGGAGAGTTATATGCTTATATAAGTTAATTGGTAGTTTATTAAAAATAAAAGAAAAATAAAACTAAAATTTGACATTTGTCACATTGAGTAGTTAATAAATTAACACTTGTTATAATATAGTCTTTAGAGAATTACACATGTCCTTTTTATTGATTTATGTTTATTTTAAATGTAAATAAACTTTTTTCTTTATTTATTAAATACAATTACTTATTTATATATATATAGATAACTTTTCAAAAGAAACAAAACTAATTATTTTTGTAATTAAAAGTTTATACATATATTTTAAAAAATCCAAAACTATTTAAATATTACCTCTTTTGAATTTCAAATTCAAATTCAAATTATATTCTTAAAATCCAAATTAAAGTAAATTTAAAACAACACATCCAATTTGAAAATAACAATTTTATTTTATTAAAGTCTATTTATATCTATAAATAAAACAATACACTATTAATATTGTATTTTAAACTTATCTATATATATATACTCTTAAATCTTATTTATTAAGCAATATTTCAAAAAGAAAAAAAATAATTCTTATTATTAATCTCATTTCAAAACCATATAGTTATTTTGTTTAAATAGCTTTGAAAAGCTTATATTAAATAAATCATAATTTCCCAACTATCAAAATATATATTAGAAATTAAAAACAAGATTTTATTTATTATTTAAATTACAAACCCAAGCTTATCTATTTACAATATATACAATTATATATATATATTATAAATAGAAATCATTTTATTAGTAAAATTCACTAATTAAATATTCATTTAATCAGATTATTAAACCAATTCAAATTTAATTATCAAAGATTAACAAATCAATTTAATTATTTAAACAGATTATTAAATTGATATTGCCCCAAATTTCCGGGATATCACAAATACATTCATGCAAAACCATAAGCAAGCTACATAGTGATGAATTATCTGATTCCTGATTTACAGAATTTTCTAACAATAAATACATCACACGTAAAACATAATTTATAAACTTATTCATATTTTGAGTTTAAGAAAGCACAGCTAAAGGTTAATTTTCCATATCAACACAAGCCAACTCAATAAAGAATGTTAATTAAGCAACACACAGCAAGTGGTGATTCTTAATGTATAACAACATCTTGTTAATAATATATTTGCCAACTATATTCTTTTGGAATAATTATACCCATATAAACCTTAACATTTATCAATAGATTATATCAATAGTCTCCTAAACTTAAGTCTCAAATGATCTACTGTCACCATTAAATGGTATTCGTACCATGATAAAAATCGTATTAACAAAGTTTTATGGTTTATCTGTGTAGCTAATCATAATTTATTATAAAGAGACACCCAAATATTTATTATTATCAACACGAATAAACTTTTGACTATAAGCCATTAATTTGTTCAAAAGGAAGAATATTGGTACTTGCGTCCTTTTATAAATTAATAGCATTAATAAACTCGTCACTGAATCAAATGCTGAATTATGTTAGTACGAGTCTGCTATTTTACTGATCAAAATTACTCACTATTTATCATCCTGTTATATTTTAAGATATGATCAAAGATAGATCATATTTCAAATAGCCTGTATACATTTTTACATATCCTGTTATATCTACTACTCACTTTTATAGTATACTTTACTACGGTAATATGAAACAAAAAATCTTTAATTATACACTGTTAATCTTACATGAAAATTTTGTAAATTATAATACCGAACATTTCCTTACCATCGTATCATCGTAATAACAATTAATGTGTTTAGCAACATTATGCATACTAACTTAATCATTAATTCCAACCACATAAATGAATTTTTTAGGTGCATGTTTTGATTGATCTTCTATTATCTCAATGTATTTTTAAGTACAGACGTAGCGTAGAGAAAAGGATGAAATCCGGCGTTGTGAGGATTTTAATTAATTTGCACTAATGCCAAACCATCGTTGAATGGTTAGACTTATACGTGGAAGCAATCAAAAGGATCTAACTTGTCGATTGATTATCAACAACTAATTCAATGAATAATAATCACCAAAAAATAGAAGAGTAGAGTACACAAAAGATTTAACGTGGTTCGACCAATTATCTATATCCACGGACCTAACAACTGTTCTTTATTTGATTGAAGAAAGATAAAACAAGAGGGAAATTACAAAATTATAGATAGAAAAGTGGAGAAACTAACCTATAATTACAAATGGAATAATCAATTTCTTTGAAGACTTGTTTGCGCTCAAACCCCCTAATTTGATTTGGCTATAGAAATTAGAGTTACTGAAGAAGAGGATACTGGTGGATGCTCTTAAACACAAATGTGAAATAAACTACTTTAAATAGACTTCGAAATGAAGGAACTACTTGAACGTTAGCAAATTAATTGCTCAATTGTCTTAAACCTTTTCAAATATCTATTATTTGATTTCTACGTAAATAGATGGTGATCTTAGTTTCCATAATAATTTTCTTTGCTTGATTTAATTTTCATCAATAGTCGTTTCTTTCTTCATTAATTCATAGATGGACTTCATTCCTCATTTACACATCACTGACTAATTAATTGGTTGACTATATAATTGGTATCCTTCCAACATAAATTATTCTCTTATAACTTTCCTTTTATTCTTTCCGCATTTAATTTAATTGATTGATAAGGTTAATTAGCTAAAAAATTCTTCTTTGATAAATATTTGCATCATCAGAATTTTTCACTTCACCTTGATTCAAATATAACAATCTTTCTTCATCACCGCTTCTCAACAAATTGTTGGGTCTACGCCATATGGCGCCAAACTCAAAAGAATAAATTTGGGCATTGTTGCCTAAACATAATTTCCAAATATTTCCCAAGCGTAAGAAAGATAATATGCACATCAACAAACAACATGCATACAAACAAATATCAAAATTTTCAATATATCTGATGTAGGAGACAAACTTGTAGTACTAAACTTCGAGAGAATAACGAAGATTTAACAGCGCACTTCACCTTCTCCATTCCATATTGAGTAAGAAATACTTAGTATTATCCGCTATAATCTCTTTCAAAAGAATTTTGCTAGACTTTCCTAAGTCGACACTAACAGACTCATCAACAAGCTCCACATCATTCAAAGCATGTAATGAAGAATCATCATCACAAATATGCTCACAAATAAGGCCAACTAAACCAAAAATACCTTTCTTGCAACTGAGCTCTGCCTAGAGTCTTAACATCTGAAATCTTCTCATCGACTATGAGCATCATCGAAAATACCAACATCTCTCCGAATATGGAAATAATATGAAGACTTCAAATGTGTTTGGAAATTTTGCGCCCTCCTAACGTCATCACTTGATAGAGGCTCCACCTTCAATAAAGATCTTTCATCAAAATATCACAGGACTATTAGTCACAATTCTCCTAGTTGTTTTACACCATAACCTGCACCTCTTTACTCATTCTCTATAGTCTATAGTCTAACAAAATGTGTTTGCTTTCCTTAGGCTTTAACTTATCATGTCTCTCATCTTCGAAATAAGCTTAATAACCAAACATTTTAAGAAATGAAATACTCATATGCTTATCTTTCCATATCTCCTTTGGAATCTTCATATTTATGGCAATGGAAGATGTGTGGTTGATGAGAAATACCGCCATCGATATCGCTTCTGCCCAAAATTCTTCTTCTAGATCAGTAGTCATTCTCAAGCTGGTAGCTCTCTCCTATAATATCTGACACATGCTCTTTGCCACTCCATAACAATATGACTCGATAGAAATAGAAAAATCTCTAACAACATGCTCGGACCCACAATAGTTAGTGAATTCTTATGACATAAATTCACTACTATTTCCAACTTTGAAAACTTTCAATTGCTTCCTCGACTACGTCTCCACCAAGGTCTTCCACTTATAAAACTGGGCAAATATTTCATCTTAGGCCTTTAAGAAATAGACCCAGACCTTGCGTGAGAAATCATCACAAATAAGATGAAGTAATTGGCTCTACCTAATGATCCAAATGGGGTGCGTCCCCACACATAATAATGAACATTTTATAGAAACTCTGTAGCTCTATGTCTATCAACATCAAATGTGACATGCTTCTTCTTTACAAAAGAAGAATCTCCACAAGAACTAGGCTTCGACTGACAAACAACATCAATCAACCCTTGCTTCTTTAGTACTTCAATACTCTCCTCATCAACTTGACCTAAATGAAGATGTCATAATCGAGTAGAAACTTAAACGCAAGAATCGATAAAAACTACCGAATCTTCTAATATTATGTCTCCATGAAGCACATAAATATCATCAACATGCATCCCTTTTACTACCATGGAACCCTTTGCCACTCTCAATTTCTCTCTATCAATTATCATCCTCATACCAAGTCTACTCAAAGCTCCAACTGACAACAAACTTCTATGTAGCATCAGAACATGTCTAACATCTGTGATAGTCCTAATAACACCATCATGCAGCCTAAACCTCACACTTTCGACGCCCAACACATGGCAAGATGTGTCATTTCCCATATGAACTACTCCGCCATCAATCTTCTTGTAACTGACGAAACAGCTCCTATCTGGCGTCATATGATAAGAGGCTCCAGAATCAATCATTCAACTTGTACTCTCTAAAGGTGAAATATTGGCTGAAAATAATGATGTGCCACTATCGCTTCTATTTGCATCTGATCTAACTGCTACTAAAACTGAAGCTTTCTCCTTCTCTCTCTTCTTCTTAAGAGCTGGACAATCCCGTATAAAATGCCTCTTCTTCTTACAATAATAGCAAACACCCCTTCTAGGACCCATGCGGGACCTATGAAAATCTCTTTTATCTTCAAGATACTTCTGACTCTTATCTCTTTTTTCTGAAAATGAATCAAGTTATTATTGAAGAACGTCATCACTAGTCTTCACCGTCCATGTCCCAGGAACTGCTTTTCTAGAAAATTTGTTGATGCCATAATTTTTCATACGACTACCAAAAGAATTTGCCATTGATAACTAATCTAGAACAAGACAGCTAGCTCTGATACCAATCTATTACGCAAATTTTAATTAAGTTGCATAAATTTCAAAATTATTATGGAATACTTAGGTGCAGAAGTAATAAAAAAGGATCCACATTATCGATTAATTATCAACTGCCAATTCAATGAACAATAATCACATAACAAAGAATAATATAAGAGTAGAGAACATAAAGATTTAACATGGTCCGACCAAATCGCCTACATCCATGGACCCAACAACTATTCTTTATTTTGTTGAAGAAAGAAAATATAAGAGAGATTACAAAATTATAGATAGTAAAGTGGAGGAACTAACATATAATTATAAATTTAATAATCAATTTCTCCGATGTTTATGCTCAAAACCCCTAATTTGATTTGACTGCAGAAATTAGGGTTTACCGAAGAAGTGGATAATGGTGGATGCTCTCACACACACAAATACGAAGATGAACTTTCTTCATTTAAATAGACATCGAAATGAAGGAATTACTTGAAGATTAAGCGAATATCTATGATTTCTATGCAAATAGATAATAGTGATCTTGGTGTCCATAATTTTCCTTGCTTGAATTAATCTCCATCAACAATCATTTCTTTCTTCATATTATAAAATCAATTAATTCACTGATAGACTTCTTTCCTCATTTGTACATCGAATTAATTGATTGACTAAATAAGTAGCACCCTTTCAACCTAAATTATCCTCTTATAACTTTCCTGTTAAAGCTTCGGTTTTAGTATTTTAATGATGGCAACTATATCGTCATATATATCTATTATATATCTACTGTGCAGAAACGATGACAAAACTAAGATAGATCATCTATATTCAAGCGCTTCAACAAATCAAAAGATCATCAAACTACGAATATGTATGTGGTCTTAGAATTACTTGTAAAAATCTCCTTAGTAGTTCATATGCACATACACACCTGCATACAGAAAGTTTAAATTATCAAAGAGTTTGAAAAGGCTTTGAAAAGAAAAATATATGATTACAGATTTCTCTACAGTTCGGTCGACTAAACACTTTTCTCAGTCGACTGAGGATAGTCGAAGGAGAAAAGTATTCAGTCGATCGAACCATACTATTTTATTATAGCTCGTTTATTTTCAAATTTCATGCGTATTTTCAAGTTCTTATTCAGTAGACCGACTTTTATACTTGGCCAACTGATCACTGCATAAAAACTATTTTCTGAAAAGATATTTCAAAGAGCTGCAATCTTTTGTGCTTATTTCTTTAAACAAAAATAACTACATATGAATGATTGCAATTATTTATCCCAACTCTTTGATTTATATAAATATACATCAAGATAAGAAATCATTTTTAACTTTTGAACTCTCTATCTTACTATTTTCTGATCTCATACTCTCTCAAGTGCCCATTATTATTCTATTACATTATACATTCAAAAATCATTCAAATCACTTCCATAATCATGAATTACACATTTCTAATCACCAAGGAGATTATAAGAAGAACTGTACTAGCAGTCAATATCTGTGTTATTTAGAACACAAGCTTGTTAAAGAAATACTTTTGTATAAGCCTATTCCTTCGGACAAAGCGAGGGTTATTGGTTACTGAAATACCTAAGGGGTTGTCACGACCCAAAATTCTTCATTCGAAAATGGACATCAAATACTTCACTTGTATTCGACTGCCAAAATTCAAACGTCAAATTTCAGTTCGGATGGAGCTTATAACAACAATTAGATGAATATAAAACAGCGGAACAAAATCAATATCATAAATATCATCACAGATACAACATCGATATATATAATCCATACTACATCAGAGTATTTAATACAGATACTACAACTCCAAATACAACATCATAATGATACAACAGTGATCATATATCCTAAAGTCTTCAGATAAAAGAAGTGATAACAGACTCCCAAAAGCTAAACACCTGAGACCTCCAAAAAGCTCCTAAGAATATCTCCAAGATAAGAGCTCCAAAATACAGCTAACTCCAAAATACGGAAACCTGCTACTAGGCTGCCCGTGTAGAAATAATGGGCACCCAGAGTTTAGGAAAGAAAACAATAAACTCCGGATCAGTCATGGGACTGGTATGAGTAAACTAAACAGTTGCATTTACAGAAACTAGGTTTATAAAAGAAATTTCGGTATGCTTTTTTAAAAATGGAACTACCATAAGACCTCCCACCACACACACAATGCAAACGCAGAATTGGAGGAGATTTCTTCTTATGATAGCTAAATATGCTTGGTACGGAGAAAATTTATTTGATATTATTACTAGTGCATAGTGTAGAAACATTTCGAAAGTAGAGTATTAATCTTAGCCGGCATAGGTACCATTATACTATGCCTACTATAGCTACCATATTAGATGGCAGGTTCTACAACTAAAACCGTACAGGGTTTCGTATTGGTAATTGGATTTCCAACTAATGGTCAGGCCAAGGAACTTCCCATTGCCACATGGAAACGCCTCTGGAAGGACGTCCCGAGAACCTAACCGGATCTCTGCCAACACAAGGCCGGGTTACCTCTGCAAAAATAGGTAACTACTGACACGAGTATGCCATCTCCCGGTTGTAACCAACCTTTAACCGGGGCCCCGAGCAACAAATCACAAAGATAATAAATGTATATCTGCGATATCCACATAAGTAAAGTATCTGGGCTCCATACCATGATACCACTTCTATCCAGAAGGAAATGAACATACACTAAGGGGCGCTACTCCCTATAACCTTGCCGCATCTTTCCTGTTTTGACCATTCCGGGGTGTGAGGCTCGACGAAGTCTCGTCCACAAAGCTACGCTTTGTCACAAAGCCATGCTTTGGGTCAACAGATGATCAACCTATGATCACAAAGATAAATGATCAAACAAATGATCATATCACAAATGATCAAACACTGATCATCACACAGCAACACTCAGCATGTCACATTACCAAATTGGGATATATCGCTGATAAATTTCAACTACATAACCTCTGAGCTCGTACGTCTCAGAGAAGGGTGTTAAGCTAAGAGAATAAATTCTCCGCCACCAACAGAAATGTATTTGAAAGAAATCGGCTTTATATCTCAAAGTGTAATGTCGGACATGTATCCATACAAGTCTGTTCCGGGTTCGAACAGAACCGAAGGCACTTCCAAAGAAGTCCTTGCAATCCGGATAATTTTCTAATCACGTCCGAACTTCCCGTCACAAAAGAGTGATATAAATCTCTATACCGGAGCAACTCGGTGCAGAGACATTCGACAGGTTGTCCTTTCATTTTCGAAAATATCTGGTCTTCAACACCGGTCTTCAAATGTCATCCATATACGACGTATCACTATATCGGAACGGGTAACCCGAATAGTGAGCGTTAATTTCAAAAACATGTGGATATGTTATTCACAACAATTCATAGATTCGATGTGGGCTTCGGATAACAAACTGAAATCCGATTCCCTGTCGCGTCGAGGTTTAAATGTCGTTTTACGGCAAACAAGGTTTTTCACATCAATACAGAACAAATTCACAGATCACAGTGCAATACAAAACAATCACGGTATCATAACAGAAATATCAATACAATCAGAATATTTGGTAATGGTCAGTCATAGTCGATTCAAGTAATTTGATCTAACCTGAATTAACTACATAAATATTTTTACTAATCATTATGATGTTTAATTTCATTAAATTATAAATAATTTTAAATCTTAATTTGCTCTACTAATTCATTATTTCTTGATAAATTGTCTAAATTTATTTATTTGATTTCTTTTTCCGTTGATTTAAATTTCAATTTCTTTTATGAATAAATTTATTATTATTAGTTACAAAGTAATTTCAAATCACAATTTCCTAATCATTATTTAGTTATTATAATTAAATTTTGTTTTTAAATAAATCAGTTTGCATATTTGATTAACTCCTCGTTATTTTATTTCATTTACCCACAATCATCATTCTATAGTAAATGAATTATTTTAGGAATTAGTTGCACTTGTATTTAAATTTCAAAACTGGGAATGTTTTTTTTTTTTTTATATGACCAACCCAAGCCTTCCTCGAGTCATGCCCGGTCCAAAAGCCCCCCCTGCTTCGAGTTTTCTTCTAATTTGACCCAGGTGATACATTTTTACGAAAAAAAATTTGCTTAAGTTAAAATGACCCGATACGTAGACAAGACTACTCGACTCAGCTTCGAGTTTTCCACCAATATCCTCCCAAGCTACTTCGAGTCTTCTCTCATCTTCTCCAACTTTTCTTACTGATACGCGAAACATCCTCGTGCACGCGTACACCACCGCGCCTCCGCTTCAGTGGCGATCGTGACCTCCAGCAAGTCGCCTACCATCCCCCAAATTGATTCGAACACCCCGATTCTCGAATTAAACTCGAGAGCGAAATCGAGTCACCTGGTTCAAAAGAACCCATTTATACATCGCCGGAAGTCGATCTCGTGCCACCTCCTCTGGCCATCAGAGGCCATAAAATTTCGACTGGAGCTTCGTCTCGACCTAACGCCCCTATCCCCACCGGAGTCTCGAAGTCCGATGGCCCATAGACGGAACAGCGACCACGTTTTTCAAACTGTGTATTTTTCGAACTTAAACCCTATTTTGGGTCTCAACTCCCAATCCATACGATGGGAAATTTTTCTGATAATTTTCGTGCTATCCCAGATGTTTATACTACCTTCGATTCAAGTAAAAACATTTAAAAATTCATTGGTGATCGGGAATCGACCAAAATGCATTTCCAGTTCTTTGGTGAACTGCTCTTGAGTTACTTAACTACAAATCTTCATTCAAGGTTTAAAAATCATAATTTCAAGTGTAGATTCAGATTTTAATATTGAATCAACATTTCACAACAATTAATTTTTATCAAATTTCAACTTGAAAACTGTAAAACATGTTCCAGTGGAAATTAATATGCTGCAGGTTCAAATAACTTTACAAGATCATGTTCGAGGATTAAAACAACTTGATTTATGTGAAAACCCAAGCTTCAGTGATCAAAACAAATAGACTTCAATTTTAAAAACAATGGAAATCCCTGTTTGAGTGGTACAGAGCATCACTGGGATGTTATAAACTGGAATATGAACAAAGCAGTGATAATTGAAGTTTAAACTGTTTTAAATACACTTTATATCCTTTATAAAATCATGTTTACTCACCTGAGAATTTTGAAACAGAGACTCTGGTTTTAAAAACTGCAGTTTTGATATTTCTTGATCTTCTTCCCCTCTTCTGTAAACTGCTTTCAAGTTTTTGAAATAAAGTGATGTTCTTCTCTCCTTTGAATTTTTTGTTCTTTTCTCAGTTTGCTAAATCGTTTGAACGAAAATAAAACAAGACAAATCTCATTTGTACATACAGAGGTGGGCAGGTTTTAGTGAAGTACTGATATCTTTGTATTGTATAATTTATTTATTTTATACAAGCTTGTACTTTGTAGTGATGGGCAGGCTTGAAAACATTCAATGCAAGCATGTATTCACGGCTGACATTTCTCTTGATGTTGCTAAAGTAGATGGCATTAATTGGAAGTATGTTTTTATGGAGGCTTGTATTTAATGAAAGTATGGTTTGTAACTTACAGCAAAGTGCTGTTTTGTTTTTGCTTTATGAAGAGTTGTTTGTATATATATGTTCTTACTTTATTTAACTAGTGTTTATTTTTATTTTGTTTTGTTCTAGTATAAGTGTTGCTTTATCTTTTGTTAAGTGTTGTTTTACCTTTGAAAATATGTGATTTTATTTCTCTTAAAATTTCATAAATTAAAAATTATTCGTTAAATTATTTAACGAATTTCCGGGATGTTACAGGGGTGCTTGGGGACCGGACGTAGGACGGGAAGTCCGAACCAGTATAAAAACTTTGGTGTGCTCGCTTTTATTCTTTAATTTTATACTCAGTTATATTGCTTTATTTAATTTGTATATTGGTATACATTCACATATTATTACACAAACTATATTATATATGATCCACTGCACTTTCATTTCCTTCTATTCTTTCCACATTTAACCTAATTGATTGATAAGATTAATTAGCTAAATTTCTTTCTTTGGCAAATACTTGAATCACCCAAATTTAACACAAAGGAAGGTTAATATTTGGCCAAGTTAACTACACATGTATGATGATCAATATTTGACAATTATAAGGTTCTACAAGTGAATAATTAATCGGTTCGACTAAAGATTTTTATTTGACTTGAATTTATTGTCAATGATCATTATAACAAGGGTACCAAGTACAATTAATATTATGTCCAAAGACTTGATATTAATGTTATGCTAAGTATCTTGAGAAGAGACTTACCAGTTATTTGAACTTACCATGGTTGATTATTGGATATGAGCATATATGGTTAAACTTTATTTTTTGTTCCATTTTCAACTAATTTGACTATAGTATCTATGAAAATAATATTCCATTTAGATTGGACTAGCTTTATGGATTACTAAAAAAACATGTTATTTGTTCTTGACTGCCTGGATCTAGATGTTGCATTTAGGAGGATCGTACCCACCCCTATTACAGTTGAATGTGTTAGTCCTTGAGAAGGATGGTTTTGATGACAACAACCTTAGGACTTGTTATAAAATATAAATACTAACATTATAATTTAGATATATATATATTGTATATGTAGGATATAAACATGCAGGTATCAAGAATGAAGACTGTACAGTATAGAGATACAAGACTGATGAATTTAAAGATCAAAGATATCAAGATTGAAGACTCATGAGTATCAAGAAATCAAGTTATCAAGAGTTCAATATTTTAATAGTACAAGATAAGTATTGAGTCTAGAATTATGTTAAAACTTCTTGAAAGCACTTACATCTTTATTCAAAATTTATTCATGGAATGGAATACACTTCGAGCCTGTTAAAGGGATGGAACCCCAGTGGGATGGAACCCACGACAATATCTAGTGGAACATATAGTGGTCCTATTTTGATATCCACTAATTTTATAAAAATGTTTTTCAAAAATATATCTCTTGTTTTTTAAAATGTTTTCAAAACTTTCTTTTTCAAAAAGACATCTCTCTTGTTTAAATATTTTAGCCTCAAAACTATTTTTATCATTTTTAATATTTTGATTTCAAAATTGTCCTTATTTTTAAATCATCTCTTGTTTTAAATATTTAGCTTTAAAATATTTATATACTATGATTTTAAATCACTTTATAGATTAAGATTATATATATTAAAATTATTTTCTAAACTCTTTTATATGTTTAAACTATATTCAAATATATTTACAAAGTTTAGAAATTGTTTTGACAAATTATAGAAACCAATTTTAATAAGAAAATCAAAACATCAATTTTTCCTTGAGCATGTCGACATACCTCAACCCCCCATATCGACATGGTGTTCGTTAAATTCAAAATTCAAATTTTCAAAAGAAGTGTCTATTCATCGTATCCTTTCATGAACAGATATGGCTGTTGATTTCCTATAAGTACCAGTAGTTCTAAACGAATTTATTATCAGATTTCACTTATTTTCTCTTCATCTTCCACATTTATCCTAAAGAATCCCAAACTATACTCTGCCGAAATACCAAGTGAATCAAACTTGATTATCTCTTGTTCGATTCTCTGCCACTCTCTCCATAAGATCTCAGTGCTATTCAGAGTTATAGGATTATTTGTAAATCAAACTGTTGAGTAAAAGGTGCGGTTGAGCCTTGAAATCAATTGGGTGTGATTGTTGCCCCGAAAATCGATTAGGTGATCTTGTGGCCTGGTAAATCAAGAGAGTTTGCTCCGGACTCGAATACAGGAGGGTGTACCTCGTGGCCTTGAAATCGAGGGTGTAATCTGGGAGATTATTTTTGATAAGAAATCGGTACGTTTGTGCGGGACTGGATGTAAGGTAACTCCGAACCAGTATAAAATCCTAGTGTGTTCTTTCCTTTACTGCTTTTATTTATTATTTGCATCTGTGTCTGATTCTGTGATTATATCTGTGTTTGTGAATTGCATTTGTTGGTGATTAAATTTACATAAGTTTCAAAAAGATTTAGAAAATCCACAAAACACTATTAACCCCCCCCCCCTCTAGTGTTATTCCAGCCTTAAGATCCGTAATCCGCATTTCTCACATTTGGTATCAGAGCATTGGTTTTCAAAATTCTCATAATCTGATTTTTGAAAAATTTTAAATGGCAATTTTTTTTGATAAAATTATTAACACTATTTTCATATGAATATGTCACAGAATCATCATGATATTGTTGTTTAAAACTATATTTAGTTATTTTGAAAAGTAATTTGATTCTTTAAAAGGTTATGTTGTTTTGCAAGAGAAGAGTTATGTCTAATGACTGTTGGTTAAAAGATACCACATAATCATTCATCGATCAAGAAGAACAAATGGATATATAATGGCAATCGACAATGAAATGGGTACCAGATCAATACAAAACTTTTGATTCTCATCTACAACTTGATTTGATACTATACTTCTCTCCATCTGCTTCACAATGTCACTGGTTTCGTGCGAATCCGTCAATAAATGACCAAGTTATAGTCAAATGAAGTTTTGGTGAACAAAGAGAAAAAGAAAGCAAAACTGTCAATGGTATTCTTCAAATTGCATCCATAGATTTGAGTTTTTTGTCCCAACTCCTTTTCCAGATTGTAGTTCTTGTTCTCACGGTCGTTTTTGATGGGTGGATCATCAAATTTCGTTCAAAATTTAGTGAGATATGACAGTTTGAAGTTGGCTATCCAAAACTGAAAACTGTGTACGTGATTTCCTGCATATCTCTTACTGTTCAGCCTGTTGCACCACAATACTATCCAAATTCGTCACCAAACTATTACTAGATCGTAGCCTTTGCCTTCCTCTTCGATTTACCGCTGGTTTCATCTAATTCCATTAAGAAACGAAGAAGATATGTCTTCTAGAAGTTTGATAGTAAATAGAAAAACGGGAAGAAGAAGAAGAGAAAGTTTTATGAAAAGTGGTGAATGTTGGGTCTATTTATAGTGGTTGAAGTGTCCATTCATTCAAAATTCAAATTCAAAGTTTTGGCGCCAAGTTGGTCAATCTACTAAATCATCTGTATCTTTCTCATACGGTCTTCAAATTCAGCAAATCAATATACTACGATGATCAGAAAAACAAGCCCGTCGCAATTGAACAGATCTCGTCGTCAAATTCTGAAAGATATAAATGTGTGGTTCACGACAATGGAAGAACAACAAAGTTAGAAAGATAGAGGAGTGTAAAAAGTGGTACGCTTTACTATTATTTCATCTTTATTGTTGCATTTAGGAATATATATTTATGCATTTAGTTAGGTATAGAAATTTATCTCTTTTATAAGTTTTGATATTTTGGTCCAATATCGACACACCATGGTATACATATCGATATACCAGTCTAATTTTTTTTTAAAGTCTTTTAAAATTTGTTTCCTTCCAAATAAAATCTTACTACTAATTTATTACAACTATACTAAGTAGAAAAGCATACTTTCATTCATGATTTCAACTTTTCTAATGTTGTTTTACTTCTCGTACTCTATTTCTTTTAAGATACTAATTTTATGTCTTTAAGAAATTAATAGAATGAATTTAGAATGTTAGAATAAGGCTCTGCTTATAGATTTCTTCATTTAATAAGATTGCGCCACATCACATGACACTTGTCATATAAATAGATAGTGACATACATGCAAAATGACACGTGTCATTACACTTGTTCTTTAATAAAAGCATTTTTACATGCATAATGTCAAGTGTCTTTACACATGTTTTTTTATTATTTTTCTTTATGTTTTTTATTTACTTTAATTATATTAACTAATATAAAAAATTGGGTCAAAAATTAATTATTTATATGTCAAAATCTAGTCGTAAAATTAGTGCAAAATCATGTTAAACGGGCCCAGAACTTTAGATAGCATTTCTGAAATGCTGTATTTGCTTCTGTTAACGTTTTTTTAAGCACTGCAAATTCATTTTTATAACATTACTGTGCTATGAAACGCTGTAGGGTTTCAGAAACTTTTCACGGCATTTGTTAAATGCTGCAGTTTTTGTTTTATAACGTTTTGAATATATTTTACTGCAAAACTTTTTATAGCATTCTATAAATGCTATATTTTCTATTTGAAACTTTAAACTATGTGGAAATGATATTTAAATTAAGTATTTTTCTCTATTCTTTTTAGAGTTATTTTCTAACTTATATTATAATATTTTAAAAATTAATTTCATGTTTAAATATTTTTAATAATTAACTAAAAATTTTAATGTAAGAGGCCTTAATATAACACATGTTTATTTTAGTTTTTCAATCTTTTTTATTTTATTTAATATTTCATTATGATATTTTTCTAATTTAAAAGGTGTTTAAACATGTTTCTAAATATTTTAATCAATAATAATTTAATATATAGGTTTTAATTAGTAAGTTAAGTATTTTATAAACATGGAAGTTTGGATTCTTAAAAAAACAATTAAGTTAAAAAAATTATTTTAAAGAAATTAAATAAGGAGGGTATTAATTTTAAAAAAAACATATTGATCATATATATAGTTTAAATCCATATTTCTTAGCAATTTGATTTTGATATTGGGTTTGATTACTACCTTTCATGAATATGTTATAGTTTTAATATCATTTATTACCTTTAAATTCTTGTCTTTACTACTTTTTCAGTCCCATTCATTAGTTTCCTTAACCTAAGTCTAGTTTAATACCAGTAGTTCTAAACGAATTTATTATCAGATTTCACTTGTTTTCTCTTCTCTTCATCTTCCACATTTATCCTAAAGAATCCCAAACTATACTCTGCCGAAATACCAAGTGAATCAAACTTGATTATCTCTTGTTTGATTCTCTGCCACTCTATCCATAAGATCTCAGTGCTATTCAGAGTTATAGGATTATTTGTAAATCAAACTGCTGAGTAAAAGGTGCGGTTGAGCCTTGAAATCAATTGGGTGTGATTGTTGCCTCGGAAATCGATTAGGTGATCTTGTGGCCTGGTAAATCAAGAGAGTTTGCTCCGGACTCGAATACAGGAGGGTGTACCTCGTGGCCTTGAAATCGAGGGTGTAATCTGGGAGATTATTTTTGATAAGAAATCTGTACATTTGTGCGGGACTGGATGTAGGGTAACTCCGAACCAGTAGAAAATCCTGGTGTATTCTTTCCTTTACTGCTTTTATTTATTATTTGCATCTGTGTCTGATTCTGTGATTATATCTGTGTCTATGAATTGCATTTGTTTGTGATTAAATTTACATAAGTTTCAAAAAGATTTATAAAATCCATAAAACACTATTCACACCCCCTCTAGTTTTATTCCAGCCTTAAGATCTGTATTTTGCATTTCTCACAGAATGTTCTTATAATGTTATGAAGAACATTGAGAGGCGAGATAATTCATATTGCAAGAATCAAATGATCATAAGATACAATATTTCAGAGGCTGTCAAGGGTATGGTATTCGTAGGGATAACCATTTTGAAGGATTTCTTTACTAAGATTGAAAAACGTTTTGCCAAAACAATACGGGAAAACAAGCATGCTTGGTAGTGCTTGATTTTATAAAGTCACGGTAAAGGTGACATAAATAGTGCTAAATGGAAATGTCAAGTATTGCTTCAAAAGTTAAAGGCACTTAAGTTATTGTTTGAAACTCTCTTTACTCACAATATAACCAGTTTAAGATTATTATTAATTACGAGCATTACGACATTCACTTTGCTCATGAATTATTTTTCTACAAATAATATATGTTTAACAAAATTCAAGATGAATGATTTACCTAAACATTTAGCCATATTTTTATGATGAAATCATGTGTATTTTTGAATTTTTATTTAATGCTACTAATTTTTGGTTATTTTGGATTTTTATTTCTACTATTAATTAATAAAGATCGAATTTGTAAAAGAAATTTATTTGTTAGATCCTATTTTATTAAGTTATATTAAGATTTGGTAATACTTGAAGATGAGGTTTTGAATTTGTAAAAAAAGATTATTTATTAGATCCTATTTTTAAGTGATAATAAGATTTGGTAATATTTAGTGTGTTGTTAAGGGCATCTTGTTCTTCCTAATGTCTAAAAAGTACCATGAAGTTTCTCTATTATGCTACATAATACCATAAATAATTTAGGGCTACCATTACTTATCAAAATTATCAAAAAACACATAAATATTCATAAAAAATATAAATAATTTGTCATAAATTTGACCTGTCCACTCAAGCACTATTAACTAAACCAAATTAAGCCAATATTATAAAGTATTTCTTTCTTTTTGAATTTAAATTGTGCTCCAACCAACCCTTTGAATCAACATATGTATTTTGTGAAAAAAAGTATTTCCTTCCTTCTTTTTGAATTTAAAATTATATATTTGAAAATTTGTAGTTACTTTAGAAAAACTATTTTGGAAGATAACTTATCGATTTTAATTTGCGAATTTTTTTTATCGTCCGGTGATTAAGTGTTGAGAAGTGAGATGAATTATGGTATTAGGAAGATTACAATTATATTAAATTTTAGTTACATTTTGAGTGGTGTTAGGAAAAACAAATCAAGGTGCCCTTAGGAGCACACAATATTTATAAAGAAGCATTTTGAATTGGTAAAGGAATTTTATTTATTACATCCTATTTTTAAGTGATATTAAGATTTGATAATATATGTAGATGGACATTTTTGGTAGTTAACACTTACATCAAAAAGTGTGACACCAAAGATTTTACAACTATTATTAAAGAGTTTTAGGAATAAAGTGATCACTTATTGAGCTCACTTAGTATAGTGTGTAAGAATAAGAGAGATTGAATCACGATAAGATAGAAAGGACCTATTTAACATATATGGTAAATAACAAGTAGAAAAATTAAATAAAGATAAAAAAAAGTCGCTAAGGTTCTAAAAGTAAAGAAATAACATAAGGATATTAATAGTTGTTTTTTATTTTCTGAAATATATAGACATATAAAAGAGAATTTTACTAGATATCACATATGTCATGTGTGTATGTGTAAGTACACATGTGTATGTATACATATACATATACATGCATGCATACATACATACACACACACACACACACACACACATATATATATATATATATGATATTTTAGTAATTTTATTGGTAAATTTGGCTTTAGTACATATTGGTGCAATTACTCACGCAAGTGTTTCTATAAATACTTAATTTCTTAAGCTACCAAAATCCAACAAATGTTGAAAGACACTAATATAATATAATAGAAAGTAGGTAAAAGTAAAGTATACTAGACATTTTTTAAGTTATTACTGAGATTTCAATTATTTTGTTTAGATTTATTTAATATTTTCTATTATACAATATTTAGACGGATTTATATTTTATTTTTAATATGAATTTTTTGGTTATTGTTGTTTCTTTAGAAATAATAAGATTAATTTATTAATAAATTCAAACATTATTAAAACTGAATATCTTGATGTTTATGCTGATAGAGTTAGGAGTATGCCCTAGGGGCAATTATGTAATTTGTTACATATATCTAACTCGTTGAACAATCTTGTTCACAGTAAAGGTGTTTCTTTCTATTATATACTTGATATAATGTGGTTATATTAATTAATTAATTTAATCAAAAGTATATTTAACAGAAAATCCATGAATGGTATATTTTGTGATAGTAGTTACAAAGTGTTGTAACCGTGAGTAATTTATCACAATAAAACAAATATACCATTTTAAATGTTCCTAGTCAAGATGCATCGAGACTGGATATCGATGTATCCGTTGAGACTAGAGTATGTAACGCTCTCCAAATGTTGGGCAGTGTATTATTCATGACTGCTGGAGGCACCTAGGGGTTACGTACTAATAGTTATTTGATAAATATAGGATGACTCGCTCGATAGTTTTCTATTGGTTAATATAACTAAGGTCAAACAGAAAATATCGATGTGTCTGATTTATACAGTTCTCTCGACATGAGAATACTATGGATCTTCAATATGAAAGTTCCACTTTGATTATAGTCAAATCATGGCATGACATTCCATCGAGTGACTACAGTTGGGTCGAGTGGAAGTATTGGAAGTGAAGCATTATTCAAGAGAGGATTCTTCTCCTCAGTTATATGGGGTTAGTATCATGGTCATCTAAAGTCAACTCAAAGTCAAAGTTTCTGGCCAAAGCATTTTGGTTAATAATAATGTTATTATTAAACCAAGGACTTTGTATTTGGACTATAAAGTTGAATGTGGACGATATTGGAATTTTGACCATTACCAAATTCCATAAGTCCTAATATGATATAGTTTTGACGAAGAGAATTGATGTAAGTAATTGTCACTATCAGGTACCACTTATAATAAGTAAATTTTGATTTTACCGAAAAGACCTGTAAGCAATGAATTTAGCCAAACTGTCGTACCACCTGCTAAGTGACGTTTGAACATTAATATTTGAATTGTTCAATATTAATCGTTGACTGAATTCACACCTATGAGAGTCGCACAACCGCATTTGTGATTTCTCCAAAAACAACACAATTTAATTAAAATGTTGCAAACTGATTAAATTAATTGATATTTATGAAATATTAATTATTGCTAATTTATTTGAAGTTTTGAATGTTGTTGGTAATTATTTTAATGAATATATAAAAGTTATATTTGCATATATCAATATGCGATATCGATATAATTTTAAACATGTTTTAAACAACATAATAATTACATAAAGACAAGCACCATTGCCCCAGTGGTTAAGTGATTCGGCTTTGGTGCGAGAGGTCACAAGTTTGAAACTTGCGTAGCGTGATTCGAACATATATTGACATGTGGTTTGTGTTCTGTTGTCCCAGTGACATGTTGTATCTAAGTACCATTTCAAAAATAATAAAAAATAATTACATAAAAGTTGTTTTCTTTTATATGGAAAAGTTGCATATTTGGAATGTGCTTGGATCAGCCATATAATGGTAAGAGGAGAAAATCAATTAATGAGATTAAATTAAATTTAAAAAGAGGAAATAAAGGAGGAAGTTTTAAGAGGAGAATAGGAAAAGGTTCCTATAATTCAATTAAAAAAAACCTCCTCATTTTTGAAAGTACAGAGACCAGAACTTGACTTTAATTTTTGTTTTCTTTTCTCAAGAAATGGCTGCCAAGTCCCCAGAAATGAAAGATGATGGAAGAAAAGTCCCTCCCAAAAAATTTGTGAAAATTAGATCCCTATTTTTAGTTTTTGGTTAATTTATGCTACTTTTGCCCTTGATTTCAATGTGGGGGTGATTTTTGGGAAGGGACAGTTTGGTAAAAAATAACAAAACAGGGACTTAATTTACATGAATTTATGGGTAGGGACTTTTTGTGTATGAGCTTTGAGAATAGGGACCTTTGGTCCAAAACCCCTTCTTTTCTTCCTCTTCTCTATCATTCATTCATAGCTGAAACTTCATCCAAAAAAAACCATCAAAACAAATTCAAATCAACATCAAACTAAATTAAAAAGGTGGTTCATTCTTCTCTTGCAAAGTGGGATGGTGATTTGCTTGAAATCTGAGGAGAAACCAGAAATCAAGGTGTAATGAAGGGCAAGGTTGTGTCATGCCACGTCAGCAGCATCAAATGGAGAAGCCGAGGTTGATTGTCAGGCTACCTGTTCGGAGAGGAAGTTGAATAATTGTTGTGTTACTTAATTGATCGAACAGATTGTATGCAAATAAATGTAATGGGTCGGGTATGTTGTATAAGCCCAATTATGTTTGTATAACTTTCACTGATACGCTGATATTGGAATAAGAAAAACAAAGCAAACGAATTTTTTCCCTCCAGTTTATAATTCCTCTCTTCCTTCTTCTTCCTGAATCTAATACCTTCCACTCAACTAACACACTTCCCCTTACTCTGAAATTCTATGGCTAAAACTAAGAAAACTGATGCGCAGTCTTCACAAGTGGTATCAGATTCTCGTTCTGATCCAAATCGGCCAGATCTCCATAGCTCTTATGAAGCCGAAGAAGAAGAAGCTGATATTCAAACAACATTGGAAAAACTTGAAGCTCAATTACAGTAACAAGAATTATTGAATTCACATTTTGCTTCTCAGATATCTATTAATAGCAATCAAATTAGTAATCGATTCAAGAATTCCAGAATTCGCTAAAGTTAATTTTCCAAGAGTTGAAAGAATTGAAGCAAGCGCAGCCACAAAGAAATGTTGAAGAAATTCCACCTGTATCTGATCGACAAATACCGTCTTCACAAAATTTGAATTCAGCTGCATGCAGGTATTTTGGGATCTGCTCCTAAACACTGTAATGGAACTACATCTCCTCATCTTAGTAATGAACTACCTATGCATCCTAATTCACAATCTTCTTTACGTAATTCTTCTTCAATTTTACATCACAAACCAATTAAGCTTGAATTTCCAATATTTGACGGTACTGCTGATGTACTGGCTTGGATCAAACAAACTGAATTGGTATTTCGATATCATAATGTCCCTAAAAGTGAGAAGGTACAGATCTGCTCATTTCATTTTAGAAGTGAAGCTTTACAGTGGTTCTATTGGTTGGCTATAAACATAGATAACTACTTTGAATGGGAGATCTTCAAAGATGAGATTATTGCAAGATTCAGCACCATTGACTTTCAGAGACCCTTTGAGGCTCTGTCATTTGTTAAACAGACTGGTTCTGTGAGAGAATACTTGGGTAAGTTTGAACAAATACTCAGTTTGCTTGACAAATTACCACATAAATATATTCTTGACCGTTTTGTGGGTGGATTGAAAGATGATATGAATTACTGTCTGCTCAACCAAAAGACCTGAGGGAAGCAATTGCAATAGCAAAAATCAGTGAAGAAAAATACAATGTTATGAAAAAGCCAATTCGACAACCTTACCAATACCCATTCAGATCATACCATTCCATCCCACAAACCTCATCACCTACTCAGCTAAAACAAAACCCAACTAAACCCTCTACTGAATCTAATCCCAAAGCTCCACTTCCTCCTCAACCAAGGAAACTTACTTCAACTGAAATAATGAGAAGAAGAAGTCAGGAATTGTGTTATACCTGTAATGAAAAGTGGTATCCTGGACATAAATGTCAAAATAAACATGTATTCATTTTGGAGGGAACACTGCAAGGTCAAAAATCATTATTACCTGAAGAAATTCATATGTAAGAAGGAAATGATTTACAGGCATTTGAGCAGAGCACAGACTTGATACCTTCTATCTCTTTGGAAGCAATGTATGGAGTGGTTGCAAACAATACTATTAGACTTCATGGAAGCATAAATGGCCAGATGATAAATATACTTATTGATTCAGGATCTACACATAATTTTATGAACACCGAATAAGCAAAGAAATTGGGACTGCATATTGATTTTACAAAGGAATTTGAAGTTTCCATTGCTAGTGGTGAGAAACTTTATGGTCAGGGTGTTTGTTCTTGTGTAGTAGTGTCATGTCAAGGTGCTAAGATTCAGGTGGACCTATTGCTTCTCCCATTGGGCGGGTGTCAAGCAGTTTTAGGGGTCCAATGAATGCAAGAACTGGATGATATCATTTTTAACTTCAAAAAGCTTCAGTTTAAATTTGTTCTACATGATCAATGGGTAGTTTGGCAAGGTCTACAACCTAAAGAGTCTCAACTGGTTTCAGCACATACTATTAGCAAGGATATTACTAACCAGAGTATATGTTTCATGGTATATATGACAAATTCTACTATTCCAAATCCACCACTGAAACTCCTCAATAAAAATGCTCTGCACTCTCCACCTAATTTCCCACCAGATTTACAACTTGTCCTTGATAATTTTTCTGCAGTCTTTTCTCCTCTTTCTTCATTACCTCCATCTAGACAATGTGACCATAAAATTCCATTGTTACCAAACACTAAATCCATTTGTCTAAGGCCATACAGACACTCATTTCATTTGAAAAATGAAATTGAAAAAATGATACGGGAAATGTTACAAACTGGGGTAATCAGACCAAGTTCTAGTCCTTATGCTGCTCCAGTGGTCATGGTGAAGAAATCTGATGGTTCATGGCGAATGTGTATTGATTATAGAGAGTTAAACAAAGCAACTATTAAAGATAAATTTCCTATACCACTAATTGATGAGTCGTTTGATGAGTTGTCTAGTTCTATTTTCTACTCTAAACTTGATCTAAAATCTGGTTACCACCAAATAAGGATGCATGAGGAGGACATTCATAAGACAGCATTTAGAACTCATGAAGGACACTATGAGTTTATGGTGATGCCATTTGGTCTTACAAATGCTCCATCAACGTTTCAAGCCTTAATGAATTGTATATTCAAACCATATCTCAGGAAGTTTCTATTGGTTTCCTTTGATGATATATTGATTTATAGCAAAAGTTGGCATGATTATTTAATTCATCTCTCCTTGACATTGCAGATATTACAAGACAATAAACTGGTTCTAAAACTTTCTAAATGTCAGTTTGCACAAACTGAAGTTTCTTATTTAGGTCATGTCGTCTCTCATAAAGGAATTGCAGTGGACCCAGACAAGACATTAGCAGTGCAAACATGGCCAACTCCTACAAGTCTAAAGGCATTAAGGGGATTCTTGGGTCTTTCAGGTTATTATAGACGGTTTGTAAAAGACTATGGAGTTATTGCTAAGCCTCTTACCAATTTGTTGAAAAAGAATTCTTTTACCTGGTCTACTGAAGCTCAGGTAGCATTTGATAAGTTGAAGCAATGCTTAATATCTCCCCCAATACTTGCTATGCCTGGTTTCTCCCAAGACTTTATGGTTGAGTGTGATGCATCTGGAGTTGGTATGGGTGCTATTTTGTTACAAAACAATAAACCAATTTCTTATGTTAGTCAGGCATTGAAAGGCAAGAGCATTTATTCATCAGTATATGAAAAAGAATTATTAGCAGTTATGTTAGCAATAAAAAAGTGGTCACAATATCTTCTTAGGAGGAGGTTTATTATCAAAACTGATCACAAGAGTCTCAAGTTTCTTTTAGAACAGAGGCTTCAATCGGGAATTCAAAGTAAATGGCTTGCCAAATTACATGGATTTGATTTTACTATTGAATATAAGTCTGGCATAGAAGACACAGTAGCTGATTGTTTGTCAAGACGAGATGAAGATATTAGTACTCAGCCTGAAACTTTGAATTCCTCTCCATTACAATTACATGCAATCTCTATAGTGCAGAGTGATTGGATTGCAAAAGTCAAGCAAAGAGTCCTCTTCGATCCTTATTTTCAGGACCTAGACACAAAGTAACAAGCAGGAAATACAAACAAATACAAGAAAATTGATGGGTTGTTTTTCTATAAAAAGAAGATTATTATAAGCCCATATGACAATAAAGTCAAACATCTCTTGCTCGTTGAACATCACTCTACACCTTTGGCTGGCCACTCTGGTGTGGAGAGAACTTTAAAGAGGTCAAAACAATTTTTTTTTGGCAAGGACAAAAAACTGATGTACAACAATTTGTAAAAAACTGTGACATCTGCTAGAGGAATAAATCAGAAAATGTAAAATTCCCTGGACTACTATAACCATTGCCAACACCAGAGAGAGTATGGGAGGATATTAGTATGGATTTTATTATTGGGTTGCCTAAGTGTAATAAATCCACAGTAATATTTGTGGTTGTGGACAGATTAACAAAGTATGCACATTTTTTCCCACTTTCTCATCCATATTCATCACAGCAGGTAGCTAGAGTGTTCTTTGATGGCGTGTATAAGTTACATGGTTTACCAAAGTCCATTGTAAGTGACAGAGATTCAATTTTCACTAGTAATTTTTGGTCTGAACTATTCAAACTACAAGGTTGCACACTAGCTATGAGTTCTTCTTATCATCCACAATCAGATGGGCAAACAGAAATCACCAACAAAGCAGTAGAATGTTATTTGAGATGTTTTTGTGGTCATAAGCCACATGAATGGGTGAAATGGCTCAGTTTAGCTGAATTTTGGTACAACACTACATGGAAATTACCTATACAAATTACACCTTTTGAAGCACTTTATGGTAGACAACCTCCTACTCTACTATCTTATGTTCCAAAGTCAGCAAAAGTTCAAGCAGTGGAAGAAGAATTATATGCACGAGACATAGCATTACAACTATTGAAACACAACATTGCTAAAGCCAAGGAAAGAATGAAAAAAATGCTGATAATCATAGGTCTGAAAGGGAATTTCAAGTAGGGAATTGGGTATTTCTTCGACTACAACCTTACAAGCAATTATCTGTGAGCAACCAGAGGACCACAAAACTATCACCAAAATTTTATGGGCCGTATGAAATAATCCAGAAGATAGGCTTAGTAGCATACAAGTTGAACTTTCCACCTTAAGCTAATATTCATCCGGTGTTTCATGTATCACAACTTAAGCAAAAACTGGGAACTAATATCATTGTACAGGAAGACTTACCTACTTCTTCAATGGAGATAGTAGTTGAACCTGAAAGAATTCTGGCTCGTCGTCCAGCTATATCACCTCAAGGCACAATAACTGAAGTTTTAGTGAAATGGAAGCATCAATCAGCAGAGGAGGCCACTTGGGAGGATTATTGGAAGCTTGTAGCTCGATTTCCGACTTTTGACCTTAAGACAAGGTCAATATTTGATGAGGGGGGAAGTTGTGTTATGCCACGTCTGCAGCATCAAGTGGAGAAGCCGAGGTTGATTATCAGGCTACTTGTTCGGAGAGGAAGTTGAATAATTGTTGTGTTACTTAATTGATCGAACAGATTGTATGCAAATAAATGTAATGGGTTGGGTATGTTGTATAAGCCCAATTATGTTTGTATAACTTTCACTGATACGCTGATATTGGAATAAGAAAAACAAAGCATACGAATTTTTTCCCTCCAGTCTATAATTCCTCTCTTCCTTCTTCTTCCTAAATCTAATACCTTCCACTCAACTAACACACTTCCCTTTACTCTGAAATTCTATGGCTAAAACTAAGAAAACTGATGTGCAGTCTTCACAAAGGTCTATCGGATCTAGAGAGTGATCAATCAGATCTAGGTATTGTTCTATCATTCAAGGTGTTTCTACATGCTTCATCCTAAGGTAATTATATGTATGTATAATTCTATATTTACATATCTTATCATTTGTTCCTATCCCCTTAATCTCTATCTTTCCCTTATATTCATACTTGTGAATTTGAATCTTGATTTGAATATCTCCATTCCCTTGCTTGAATCATTTGTTCTATCATGTTAAAATATAAAATGTTTTCTT
Source organism: Allium fistulosum (assembly GCA_030737815.1). Classification (NCBI taxonomy): domain Eukaryota; kingdom Viridiplantae; phylum Streptophyta; class Magnoliopsida; order Asparagales; family Amaryllidaceae; genus Allium; species Allium fistulosum. The sequence goes on from CM060903.1 coordinate 79,041,301, forward strand.
TTGTTCACTGCTATTTTGTTATGAATTATAACATCTCATTTTTGTCTCATGTATGATTGTTTGATTAATTAATTTAACATTGATATAGGCCTTCTTAATTTTAATTTCTATACTCAATGTGATTGTTTACAAAGTTTGTTTAATCTAGATCAAGATCTTCTTATCTCAAATCTATATATGCCTATATCATTTGATTTTGTTGTTTAAAAAAATGAACATAATTGAACTTTGAATTATTATTTTTCATAATTCATTTTTTCATATCAAAAGGTTTACACTTGAATATTTAGACATGAGTTGCTATGTAATTAAAGCTTGGTAAGTGTTGCATTAATTAATCTTTGTCATCCAATTAATATGATGTTTTAATTGTCATGTTTCAAATCATTCAAACATAAACTCTTCCTTTTAAAAGAAAAAGGAAACATTAAACTAATGATATATTTCATGATTTGAAATTCCATCTAATTAAAAATTATATCTCTGCTTAAAAAGGAAGGAATCTTTTCACAACTGTTTCAAACCATTTTCATTCATCTTAATATTCTTTGATTTACTGCTTGTAATTGAAATGAAATCAAACATTAAATCAATGATATATTCCATGATTTGCAATTCCATCTAATGAAAAATTATATCTCTGCTTAAAAAGGAAGGAATCTTTTCACAACTTTTTAAAACCATTTTCATTAATCTTAATATTTTTTGACTTACTACTTGTAATTGAAATGAAATCTATTTTATTTGAACCGTTATGCTAATCATTAATTGTATATGTATATGTGTGTGTATACTTATAGTATATATATATATGTATTTATTTATTTATATATTAATAAATAAATAAAATAGTTCTTGGTTAGGACGACAAAGACATATATAGATGGAAAATGTGTCCATTGTAGTGTAAATCCTAACACCAATGCAATGTTTACATTATCTTTGTACACTTTTATATGTTGCACTTACACTATACACATAAGCGCACGTAATGTGCTCATAATCATTTGCAATTAATAAAATTAAATTGAATTAATGCTTTCCTAATAAAATATTCGATTAAAATGTTAACATGTTTATTCAACATATTATCAATCTAATCAGAGATAGAGAAAGATGATGTTTCTCTCTCTCTAATTAATGTTGTTTACTTTCTTAATTAATTAAATAACTATTAGAGAAGGAAATTAAATGTTATTTTCTCATATTTATTTTAATAAGTACCAATACACACATGGGTGTATTTGATACACTCATTCATATAAATTTATATAATATTTAAACCCGTTTGAAATTTTTTTTACCAAATTAAATAAAATATTGATTTTATTTAAAAGAAAATTTGATAAGAAATAAATGCATTTAGACTTCATTGGCTCGTCAATGATCCAGAATGGTAAAATTTTTGAAATTCACTCATTTCTTCCGTTATGGGCTAGCCCAATTACAACAATGGTATCAGTGCCCAATAGCCTATGTGGTCTAAATTATTCATGTTAGGGTTAACTAATTAAGCTTGCGAACTTAGTATGGTGTCTAGAAAGGTGATGTCTAGGTGTCATGAACCACTTTTTCCGTACAGTTCGAACTGACACTTTACCACACTTGTCCAGTCCAAATTGAACAGAAAAGCGGATAGTAAGAAAAGAAAGTAGAAAGAAGATAAAAAGAAAATAGAACAACACAGAATCTCAAGGCGGAAATGAATAATCTATAATATAGAACAAATCTTTACATAAAACAAAAAATATAATTAATATATATACAAACATCAATCAGAGTACACTAACCTATCCAGCATGGACAGTTATAACACATGTCCTTACAATTGCTGATAAACACAACTAAATGCAACGGAATATAATCATCTACATGAATATGGCTCTAGGTCTTCAGCTACTCTCCTGAAGCTCCACTCCTTCCAGCTCAACCTGGAAATATGCTCGGTCTGACCCGAGCATATAGGAAAAACCATGCCCGGGTCAGTCTGGTAAAACCAGCGTGAGGAAACACACTCAATTTGAATTATTTAAGTTTTCAAAATTCTTTGAAAATCAAAGGTATCTCGTAAGACCACGCCACACATAAACACGACGGGTTTTTACCTTACGATAACCAAAACATTTCATATCAAATCCTCTGATATTATAATAGTGCCTAAGTACAAATACTTATTCAAATAGCTGAAATTGTTACATTAATTAAATTCTAGCATACTAGGATCTTCAATCAAAACCGTAAAGGCATGTATTGGTGAATGGATTCCATACGAATGACTAGGCACTGGGGTACCACCTGTCATAGTACACTTCTAGAAACAGCGTACCGAGGACCACGCTGGAATCCCCTGCAACACAAGACCGGACTATCCATAACCTAGATAGACCGAATATACTATCACCTCGGGTGTTCCCACCCTCCTGAGCTCCTTCCATGTATCGTAGTGATAAAATGATATCCGAGGTTATCTAGAAAGGTGAGAAACATACCCTACTTGGGTGCGACCCACTTAGCCTTGCTGCATCTCCCCTGATTTTCAGTCATTCCCGGTTGATGAGGCTAGAGGCTACGATTACCTTTTAAAGGAAATTTTTACTCAGAATGCTCATTGTCCTCCATTGACAATGTACTGATTGTATTCATCCATACAAGTCCATTCTAGGTCCGAACGAAACCGAAGGCACTATTCCTACTACATCCATTTTGGAATAATCCTCAGGATTAGTAGCGATTAGCCCTTGCACTTCACTGCTCCATCTTCGATTCCAGGTTCTTGTCTTCAGTTCGAAAACATATTCATTGTATCGAAGTGGTTTTTGGATAACTTATCTGATCCCGATCTCTTCGAAACAACGTTCGATATTTCAGGTAAACTCAACCCCGGTTCTTTAGGAAATAAACAGACGAAAATAAGTTTTGAGATCACCTCCTAACCGTTTAGTGGACGGATTTCCTTATCATCATCCTAGAAGAACGAAACGAGTTTATATGCATAGTATAGCACCTCGAATGGTAACTGTACCACATAATTCCTGTGTTTCTTCCAGATATTCCCAAAGTTATGTTTTTGGGTCCAGATTTGATAGTCAGTTATTTAACTATCAAATAAACAATCATTCAACCAAATATCTCATTTCCCACTGAAATCACTAAGCCTCAACAAATTAAATCTCTTTATAAAAAAACAGTCATATACTTATCTCACCGGAATAAGTATATTCACAAACCATTCCTTTCAAAAATATTTAAAAATCCTTTTTTTTATAAATATGGAAAGCACCATTCGGTATCGACCATGGATCGTAGCTCGATGATTACGTCTCTACCCCAGAAAAACCAAACTTAACTTAGGCAATCTCTACCACCCGATTTTCACCACGCAATCAATCATAGATCGCAGTTTGTATAATGGTTATGTCGCTATCACAGGGAAAACATAACAAACTATTGGCAATCTCTGCCCCTCGAATTACGCTATGAAATATACCATTACTTTGCCAAAATCTTTTATTTTAATAAATATCGCAAAATAATATTTATAAAATTTCTATATAAATTCCCAAGTTTAATTTAGGAAAACACTCTTTTATAAATCTCAAACCATTGGTATAACTTCCTTTTTTTAAATCCTTTTGTTTAAAACCAGTTCTTCAAAACAAAACATTATTTAATTATAGTAAAATAAACATTTAACATTATAAGATAACTTTTAAATACTTTAAATTAACTAACTTCAAACAATATTAACAATATAATACTTTAACAAATTATCCTTGTAAAAATAGCATTATAATACTAATTAACTCTTAAATAGTAATTAACTTCTAAATCAAATTATTATAAAATATCTTAAATTAATAATTAAAATATAATTTTAAAAACATTTTATATAAATAAATAAACTTGAAACAATAATTAAATATTAATAATAGTTTTTAAGAATCATACAATGATTTACTTTAAAGTCATTATTGAGTAATTAACTTTAATCATTATTAAATAATTATTAATTATCTTTTAAACCTTATTAATAAATAATAATTATCCTTCACATAACTTTGATTCAAAATCAATTCTAAATTTGGATAGAGGCTAATTAACTCCAACGGTACTTTATAAGGTCACCATTAATTCCAATAACTATCTAAGTTATAAATCCAGTATTTACATAACACCAAATATGTAAATTAAAACTCACTATGAACCGTTAATAGAACATTTATCCAATACTAATCGATTGAAATATAATTAAGTGTCCACACTAATATAATAGCGAAATGGGGTTTATTTCTGCCAAATAAATGCCAAATTAACTTATCTAATTAATAATGGCAGAACGGTGATTTATTCTGCTAAACAGGGTCCAATTAATTTAATTAGCGGAACAATGATTTATTTCCGCTATATAATGTCCAATTAAATCAATTAGCGGAACGGTATTTTATTCTACTAAATAGACGTCCAATTTACCACTTTTAATTCAATTTAACTCAATAATATTTTATTTGGCCAAATTAACAATAAAAATTAACATATATAAATTTCAACTACATTATTATTTAAAATAACGTAATTAAATTCTATTCGTTTTCATATGTCATAATTTTTAGACACCTCAAACTTACTAGGTGATTATACCATAATATTCTACTCGTTAATACAAGTCCAATGCAACAATCCGTGAGCAAAAAGGATCACGTATAAGCAAGATGTACGTGTTAGAAGCTACACACGATTTATAATTTACTAAACATAAATTTTAAAAGGGTTTCTCTTCGAATTCAAAATCAAGGCCCACAACCCATATACAAAACTAACCAAAAATTGCCATTCATTTTACCGAACTCAGATTAAAAAAATTCTTAAATATATTAAGCTAAAGATTAACTTAAATATAAATTAACGTTCTCACCTTCCCAAGGCCTAAGGCCCGCTGTCAAAAAGAAATGCAACCTGAATGGTGATCTTCACGCAAGGAAAAGAAGGCCCCCTACTCAAGTGTAATTGAACACAATTACAAGGTGTTATTTGCAAATCCTAGTTATATAAACAACGCTTCATTTTTGCTTTCTTTTGTGAATGACGTGCACATGCTAAAACATGCTTCAGCCACCTAAATTTCTTCTTTCATGTGCACGCCCTTCCCCAACCCCTGCTCAGCCACACCCTGCCTCCATCGACTCCTCCGACGTGATCCCCTAGCCACCAATTCCACCTGACATCGCTTCCGCCCCAATTTTTTTTTTCTTTTTTTCCCTCTTTTTTTTGGCCTGACATGCACACGACTCTCCCCCATCAACTTCCGCCTTGCCACCTTCTACCATGACAGCCCCGACCACACTCCTACCCATAAGCCGCTCCTCTTCCTCCATCATCACATATAAACACCAATACACACACATTTGCACACAAGCTCCAACTCAAAAATCTTGCACACACGCATAGCAGCATGTAGACGTCTGTACTAGGATATGTGACCATCACCTGAGATCCTTGACAAATCTAAAGCCTAACATGTACGTAGTAGGGGCAAAAGGAGAAAGAAAAGCAATTTGAATCTTGAGTTTCATTTTGCAAGGGAATATTAGAAATAGGAAGAAAAAGAAAAGTGAAAAATGGTGATGCTTGTTCAATTTTTGTTTAGAGAGAAGAAAGGGAGAAAATTTAAAGAGTTGTGTTATATACACAGGTGGGCATATATATTTTGTTATGAATTATAACATCTCATTTTTGTCTCATGTATGATTGTTTGATTAATTAATTTAACATAGATCTAGGCCTTCTTAATTTTATTTTCTGTACTCTATGTGATTGTTTACAAAGTATGTTTATTCTAGATCTAGATCTTCTTATTTCAAATCTATATATGTCTATGTCATCTGATTTTGTTGTTTAAAAAAATGAACATAATTGAACTTTGAATTATTTTATTTCATAATTCAGTTTTTCATATCAAAAGGTTTACACTTGAATATATAGACATGAGTTGCTATGTAATTAAAACTTGGTAAGAATTGCATTAATTAATCTTTTTCATCCAATTAATATGATGTCGTAATTGTCATGTTTCAAATCATTCTAATTTAAACTCTTCCTCTTAAAAGGAAAAAAGGAAACATTAAATTAATGATATATTCCATTATTTGCAATTCCATCTGATTAAACATTATATCTTTGCTTAAAAAGGAAGGAATCTTTTCACAACTATTTCATACCATTTTCCTTAATTTTAATATTCTTTGATTTACTGCTTGTAATTGAAATGAAACCAAACATTTAATCAATGGTATATTCCATGATTTGCAATTCCATCTAATTAAAAATTATATCTCTGCTTAAAAAGGAAGGAATCTTTTCACAACTTTTTCAAACCATTTTCATTAATCTTAATATTCTTTGACTTACTGCATGTAATTGAAATGAAATCTATTTTATTTGAACTATTATGCTAAACATTAATTGTATATGTGTGTGTGTATACTTACAATATATATATATGTATGTATGTATGTATGTATGTATGTATTGATAAATAAATAAAGTTGTTCTTGTTTAGGACGCCAAAGGCATATATAAATGGGAAATGTGCCCATTCACTACACCACAGATAGGATTTTGGCGCAACCTTAGGCGGCACATTTGATACGGCTATAAGCCGTATCAAATTTTAATATGGCTTAAAGCCGTATCTATATTATTTAATATGGCTGTAAGCCGTATTAAAATTTGATATGGCTTATAGCCGTATCAAAATCTGTGCCTCTTTTCGTGGAAAAATTTTCCCCAAAACGCACACCCTCCCTCCTTTTTTTTATTTTCAGCTTTATTTTTTTCCCGTGCTTATTTAGGGTTGACGATCTTCTCGAATTCTATCACTGCTCTCAGGTAACCTCGATCGATCGAACGTTCCGCGTCTTCTCGAATTCGATCACTGCTCTTAGGTAGATACAAGAGCTTATCCGTCTTCTCCATGCAATTATCAGTTGGAAACCATTTAGGTCAATCTACGCAAACAGCAGCCTCCTTATCATCCTAACTTCAAATAAGCTTGAAATTGCTTAATAAGATGTTTTAGTAGTAACGATTTCATTGCAAGCTTTAGATTTACCTATAAATATCTTAAAATCATGTTTTATTAATTTTAATCTCATGTTGATAGGCCTACTCTTCTGAAACATTTTATTGTTCCTCTTGATCCATAAATGTTAGACGGTGGTATAGAATGTTATATCAATTAGATCTTTATGGAATCGACTTATTGTTTGTCTACATGAGATGAATTCAATTATTTATATTATATTGTTTCTTTGAAACATTACAGCAGTAGCTCCTATTTAATCGAACTCCGTATATAGTTTGGATATATACATTCAAAAAACAAATGATCGCTTGACTCATCTACCATGTTACTCAGTTTTGCATTTGATTGACCATAAATCGTTCTACCTACTAATTCTACCTAGGGTATTCAATTTATTGTGTATTGCAAAATAAAAACACGGAGACATTTTTGGTGCACAAACTCTTTTTCACATATGATGATACAAATTAATTTGAGGTGATTTATTCATGTATTGTCCTAAGTAGATTTAAGGCTTAATTCACCATCACTGTTAGGAAAATTAGCAATGGTTTAACTATAATCAGGAATAACACAAAATTATCACCCAGCATTGTGTTTTAATTAATATCATATTGGGATCATGTTTACCAACCACAATTTCTCTGCATCTTGCAATGTTAAACAGATGAATGAATGTACATTAGTAGTAGTAGTAGACTATTGTTTAACCATGTGTGTGTTCTGCTTATGTAACCTCCAAGGTGTATCTAATTAGCATCCAATCCTTTCCCTTCATAGCTATTCTAGTTAATTTTCCAATCCTTTCCCTTCATCGAATTTCTAAACTTGTATCATATTTGAGAATTTTGATGTTGGCGTTTGATATTTTAACCTAGATTTGGAAGAAGCTGAAGAACTCAGTAAAAAATAGAATGAAGAAAACAATGTAGAAAGGCAACTTTGTCATTTTTTAAGGTTAAACTCAGCAAATTGAAATATAATTTACTATGTGTGTTTTATCATTTATGAACTAGATATGCTAATATATGTCATGAAATTCTTGGGTAAAAATTGTATATGGACGATCAACATAATTTATGTGTCACTTCGTCATTATTCTTTTCATAGAATCTGGTTGGTTTAATTTACTTTTGAATACATGTCAGGTTCAAGAGCAAATTTGCCAAGAAAGGACTAACTCCATCTGTATGTATGTATGTGTCTTCATAATTCATAGTAAGACTCAACTAATACTAACGTATGATGCTATGTAGGACTTGCACCTGAGATTCCCGAGGATCTGTACCATTTGATTAAAAAAGCAATTGCTATCAGAAAGCATTTGGACAAGAACAGGAAGGACAAGGATTCTAAGTTCAGACTCATCCTTGTTGAGAGCAGGATCCATCGTCTTCCACAATACTGCAAGAGGACCAAGAAGCTTCCACTTTTCTGGATATAGTAAGTGTTTTCAACTTTTTTTGCTAATGAACCAGGAACTATATGACACTGTCTTTACTCTGGCTAATAAACTGGTTTGATTTGTCTGCATCATTTTTTTGATCTAGTTTAAAACTCGTGTCCTCTAATTAGTTGAGTTTGCTATCATTTGATTGCTAAAGCCCTTGCCTTTGTTTTTAATATGTTTTAGCTTTAGGCTATTACAATTTAAAATATGGGGTACCCTTTTTGGCAGTAAGCTGACATAACATATCATACTGTTAACATTACCGGTACCGATTTGTCACTGTACTAAGGTTAGTATAGTGAAAATTATTAACTGTTAAGTAATGACTGGTAACTTTTTTGTGTGAAAAAAAAAATCAAAAGTTTGTTATATTTTTTACATTGTAGTAGTATAATTTATGCTTTATCCTTTTAACTGGTTTTGAATGATTACGTATCAGGTGTTGTTGTAACCCAAATTAATATAGTGGCACTTTTACTTTCATTCATATGTGCATGGTTAAAAATTAATCCTTTCCCTTCATAGCTATTCTAGTTAATTCTAGTTAAAAATTAAATGTCGACTATTTGAACAGGAGCAGGTCTGCAATTATAAATCGACGCCAATACAACAAGAATCCAAATTAAAATGATAAAAGTCGAATTCAAGTAGTCCAAAATAAGCAACCATCATTATGTAATTATGATGCGTTGTGGATAAATTGTGATATGATTTTGGTCATATGCTGCATCGACTAATTAATGTTGCAAGTATACCATGTCTAATACAACAGTCAATCTTATGTTATTTTGTATTATTTTGATCTCCTTGCATAATTTACAGCTTGGTGCTAATGTTGTATATGGTTCTGACATTGTATATGGTTTTGACATTGTTGTATAAGTGGATAAAATTATTGTTAATGGCGCAAGCCAAGTATCAGGAGAGGGGTAATGCATAGACATTACTCCGGTGCTACAAAATAGCGTCGTTGTAATGGCAAATTTTTTGGAAACAGTTTGGTGCTAATGTTGTATATTGTTCTGACATTGTTGTATAAGTGGATAAAATTGTTGTTAATGGCGCAAGCCAAGTATCAGGAGAGGGGTAATGCATAGACATTACTCCGGTGCTACAAAATAGCGCCGTTGTAATGGCAAATTTTTTGGAAACAGTTTGGTGCTAATGTTTAAAATAAACCCTATATTTTGAGTTCCATTTATTGAAATTTAAATAGTCCATATATTTTAACTATTTAAAATTAATTAAATATTTAAAATCATACCACAAAATTAATTCTAGGGTTATTGTCTACTTGTTTGTCTTACATTAGAGTATCATAGTTGAAAAGAATGGTAAAAGTTCAAGATAAATTATAGTTCTGGCATCAAGAAATCAAAACATCCAACAAAAAACAAGCATGATTTCAATTGATTGTTTTTAGATTTGTGCTCTCGATTAACTTGTAAGCTCATTTTATAAAAACAAGCTTAATTGTTTATAACAATGAGGCCTTCAAAAATCATTTTTACAAATCCAAAGCAACTAAAAGATTTTGAAAGAAACAGAAGGAAAAGAATTTGTTCTTTAAAGATATGCACTATGTTTACCTGCTTTAGGATCTGGAGAGTAATATCTAATAGAGCTAAAAGAATGTTAGAAGTAAAGATTAGCTATTCTGGAATTACTTGAGACTATCACATATGTAATATGTTTAGCATTATATAATATATAAAATAATAATATACTAAGATAAAAAATAATATCAAACTATTATTGACTATAAAAGAGTTGATATATCCATATATTTATAAATAACCAACCGAAAAATAATATCAAACTGTTATTGACTGTAGAAATGAAATGGTTGTTGATATTGATGTTCACTTTTAAAGACATTATGCTTGGGACATCTTGAAAATAGAGGTTATGATATAGGACCCATTGAAGGGCAAGTCTCATGTTCTGTTAAATATGATATAGGAAGGCAGTATGTCTTTCAGCATAGACAAACAATGGATAAATGAATCAGATCTAAGATCTACATACTATATAGACGGGGTGCAGAAGTTCACTAGTTTTGTTGAAGAAAACGGTGGTAAGAAAGGATTGTATTTATGCCCTTGCACCCGGTGCAAAAATATGAAGACGATCAAATTAGATGACATTCATTTTCATTTGCTTAGATGGGGTATTATCCAATCGTATACAGCGTAGTATTTTCATGGGGAAAAAAGGGCGGAGATGGAAAAACAACAACCAGTTAGTCATGGCAGAACTACTGCTGAGTCTGAACATATTAGGATGGAAGATCTGGTCAATGATGCAGATAGATTTCATCATTTTCAACCTACAAATTCGTTGCCTGATCATGCTAATGTTAGAGAGCAGTCTACTGATTATCCAGATTGGCAGGCCAATGAAAGTAAGAAGTATAAATCGCTTTTTGGTAGCGTAAAAGAGTCATTGTATCCTTCATGTTCAAAAGGGATTACAAAGCTGTATGCCATTGTGAAACTGAATAGCTTGAAGACCCAATACAGCTTTTCAGATAATGGTATGACTGCACTTCTCGAACTAATAAAGGAGTTACTCCCCGAAGGTAACACGCTGCCGACAAAGTACTCCGACGTGAAGAAGATCATTAAGCAAGTTGGGATGAATTACAAAACTTATGATGCATGCATCAATGATTGCATATTGTACTGGAAAGATGATGCGAACAAAGTTTCTTGTACAAATTGCAATGAACCAAGATATATGACATCATTAAACGAAGAGAGAAAATGCACCAAAGTACCTCGAAAGACATTAAGACATTTTCCTTTAATTTCTAGATTGAAGAGACTGTATACTGTACCATGGATGGCAGATGCGATGACCTGGCATGGTCGTGCCAAGTCTGATCCAACCGTAATGCGTCATCCATGTGACACTTCTCAATGGAAAGTCGCAGATTCATTTGATCAAACTTTTGCTGCCGAGCCACGAAATGTCACACTTGGAATAGCAACAGATGGTTTCTGTCCACATGCTTCTCTCTCTAACCCTTACAGTTGTTGGCCAGTAATTGTAGTACCATATAATCTTCCTCCGTCTATGTGCATGAAAAGGGAGTTCTCAATGTTAACATTGTTGATTTCTGGGCCAAAACAACCAGGAAAGGATATTGATGTTTATTTACAGTCGTTGATAGACGAGTTAAAGCAGTTATGGGAAGTAGTAGTTACATTTGACTCGTTAAATAAATCTGAGTTCACAATGAGAGCTAGGGTGCTGTTGGCAATCCATGATCACCCTGCTTTTGGGACTTTATCGGGATGTACAACTCACGGTTACTTTGCATGTCCTGTTTGTGGGGAAAACATTTGTTCTTATTATCTTCTTAAAAGTAAGAAGATGTGTTACATGGGACATCGAATGTTTCTTCCTAACGAACACAAGTTTCGATACGATAAGACAAATTTCAACAACGAACAAGAACTTCGTCGCCCTAAATGGCCATTGACTGGTTTTCAAGTTGAAAAGAAAGTAGCGAATATCAAAATGAAAGTTGGTAAACAAAAAGAAGAACTTGGTCGAACACGGAAAAAGTCAACCAATGAAGATGTTGACAATATTTCTGGATGGTATAGGAGGTCTATCTTTTTTGATTTACCATATTGGAAAGCAAATTTGGTCCGACATAATATTGATGTTATGCATACGGAGAAGAATGTCATGGAGCATCTCATCAGCACCATTATGGACCATAAAGATAAGTCAAAAGATGGCATCAATGCACGCAAGGATTTGAAAATCATGGGTATAAAACAAAAGTTGTGGGTGATGGAAGATCCAGAAATAAATAAAACAATCATACCAAAGACAACTTTCGCTTTGAGCACAGAAGAAAAGATACGGTTTTGCACCGTTTTGAAAAATCTGAAAGTGCCTAACAAATTTTCTTCTAACTTCCACAACAATGTGAGCATCAATCCTCCTGAACTAAGAAATATGAAGTCACATGATTACCATGACATAATGCAGCATTTGCTTCCGGTATTGCTTCAACATTCTTATCCACAACATAAGGATCAACGAAATGCTGTTCATCGTATTAGTTTATTCTTTAACATTTTGTGTTCAAAGGTGATCAATAGGGAACATTTTTTAAAAGCAAAGGCTAGCTTAGTAGAAGCAATGTGTGTATTTGAAAAACATTTTCCACCTGCATTTTTTGATATCAGTGTCCACCTTATGGTTCATTTAGCCGATGAAGCGTTGATTTATGGCCCTGTCAGATATAGATGGATGCATCCATTTGAACGGTAAATTTCTAATTGCAGTTATGCACATCATTATTTCATATAAATAGCTACAGTCTACAGTATATAATTGATCACATTTATAGGTTGATGAAAACATATAAAGGATATGTGCGCAACAAAAGATACATTGAAGGGTGTATTGCAGAAGGATATATCGTACAAGAAGCTAGTCTTTACTGCATGGAATATATGCCAAATGGAGGTGATGACAATCATAAACATACCCGTGAAGCATTTTTAGACGAGGACGATGAGTTTGCTGGTGAGGTACCTCTGGATAATGGTAAAGACATAACGTTAACCCAAGTGCAGTTTGAACAGGTGCGTAGATGGGTCCTTAATAAGTACGATGGATTGGATGAATGGAAGAAGTAAGTTCACGAACTTGTTTGGAATTTTAATTTTTTTAATTCAATTTATATATACATTTTGATATGTGTTTTTCGTAGGAGGTATAACTCCTATGTGAAAAGTAGTAGATTTCAACCTAGAGGCAGGGCTACCACCGTGGAAGTAGTTCAAAGTTTTAATCTATGGTTACGTAATGAGCTGTTAAAGACCATCGATGTTGATCCAACTCTGTGGCGGTTAGTGCACGGGCCGAAGTTCATAACGCGTAGTTATATGAAGTACCAAGTGAATGGATTTTCATTTTCCACGAAAAAGTACGAAGACCGTATGGTAACACAAAATAGCGGTGTATGCATGAGAGCAATTACAAAATTTAGAGCGAGTGGCAAGGATAAAAATTATAAGGAAGCAGAAACAACGTATTACGGAGTCATTCAACAGATACTTGAGTTGGATTACACTGACTTCAAACAAACAGTTTTTTATTGTGATTGGGTAAAAGTCGAGGATAAGGTCAATGGTTGCAAAATAGATCCCATTTCAAACCTCATCATGGTAAATTTAGAGAAATTGAAGAACAAAAATAACATGAATAACGAGCCATTTATTCTTGCATCAGAAGCGAGTCAAGTTTTCTACTCAAAAGATTTAAAAAATAACGGATGGTCTGTGGTCTTGCATACACCAAAACGGTTGACTACAAATGTGGATGACATTGAGTTCCCTACCGTCTATCAATCAGCTTTTGAAGACAATGAAAAATTAGAAGACCTTACCAAATCCATATGTTAACTTATTAGTATTCGTACATCACATGATTATGTGTCTGTATATTTTTAATTGCACGATTGTGTGTATGTATGTTTTGAATATTTTATCCATTCCAATGCAATTCCAGGTGTTGTCACTTAATAATTTTGTATGTGCAAGTGTGTTATATTATGGAGTGTTGACATTGATACATTGATACATCTATAATTATTATCGTGGCTTATTATAATAATTAGTAATATTATATTTTGCAGAAAACTATGTCAAAAAATCCACCATCTTCACATTCGTCATGTTCAGAGGCGAAGAAAGTTGATCAAAACTTACTTGGTATTCCGGTCTCAGATAACGCTGGAAAAATCGCTACTATGCTCGGTAAACTAGTAAGAGCTCATGTGCCGATATCATATATAAGTTGGGATAAAGTACCTGCAATATACAAGGACAACGTTTGGAACGAATTGGTGGTAAGTATCCTTATCTGTTTGACAACAACTATTTCATTCAATAGCCTTATGGTTTCAACTCTTTGCACAACATTTAATTTAATATATTTTTTGTAGAAAATTTATGAGCTCGATCCGCTTTCAAAGGAAATGTTTTTAAGGAGAATGGCCGAGGCTTTTAGGAGATACAAGAAAAACTTGAGAGTAGTTTATTATGACCCTTTCAACAATGACGAAGAATGGTTGAAAATTGCCCACCTATAGTTGCTCAAGAAGATTGGGCAGAGTTCGTAAAAAATGAAGCAACGCCTGAAGCGAGCAGAAGAAGGGAGGTAGGAAAAAAGAACAGAGCATTGCTCGGTTATGCTCATCATGCAGGACGTAAAAGTCACGCTAAAATAGAATCAGAAATGGTAATTTATATTCATTTTCATTCAAATGATTTACACATTGTGATTGGATATTCATGTCGTTGCATCAACTTGTATTGTAGATCGTTGCTAGTCCATCAACAAATATCAGTCGTCGTCAAGTATGGGAGAAGACACACAGGAAAAAAGATGGTAGCATATCAGATGCCACTTCTCCATACTTTGTAAGTTAAACAAATATTAACTTGCATATTCTTTAAAATTCCTTATTCATGTAAGTATTATCATATTATAGGATCAAATTGCGAAAGCGAAGGAAAAGATCACTGATAGTGATGAAGAAAAATTGACAGTGGATGAAGACATCTTATCACAAGTGCTTGGTAAGGATGCAAAGGGTAGGAGCCGCGGTGTTGGGACCGTTATACCAAAGACTAAAGTTAAGGCTTGTGCCATTGCATAGAAACGACTCCGACATGTTCATGGCGAGCAGGATGAGTTGAAAATGAGGATGGGAAGTTTGGAGAGTACGGTGGGAAATTTGTCTGGGCAAATGGAGGTTTTGATCAACATGGTGGGAAATATTGAACAGGGAATTCGTGCACCGGTCAATTCTTCTGATGGAGGACGCGCCACACAATTCAATGCTTCTGAATTCATTGCTTCACAGTTCCAGGATTCGATCAATGTTACAAACAATCAAAAATGTGAAATCCTCAACTCTGATTTAGAATTAATAGGAACAGGTATTTTTAACATTTAAACATTTATGACATAATAAGTAGAAAACTTAAATAATAATAAATATTCCCTTTTATTGCAACAGGTACTATATGCCGAGATTCTACATTGTCCAACATCCATGGGAAATCTGTATCATCCACACATGAAAAAGTGGTGTTGGACCGTATACTGCTACCAAATGAGAGAACCAGCAAAATGAATCATCAATTTGCAGAGACCTTTGCTGATGTTGGAGTGGGTGGATATGTGTGCCATCCGAAGTGTCTTATTCGATATCTCTAGATGATGGAGCAGGTATATTTGGCAGGAGAAATAAAAAATGGTTCATGAATCATATGGCAAGAGTAAATTAGAGAAAATAAGAAATGGTTCACGAACACTGAAACTTCACTTATCACATATATCATAATATCAATTTGTTCTTAACCTTAGGATTTGCTTATAACAGTCCAATTTATTCTTCATCTTACACATATGTATATAGATAGTTCTTTGATCACATAATGCAAGTCTACATATGAAGAAATGGATGGTCAAATATGACATAGTTAGAAGGATCCTCTGCAATAGGCTTGTCAGTCCCTTCCAAATTCCTAAACCAATACATCTGTTTAAAAGAAGCAGCCCCATTAGGAACATCATCCATCACCCATTCATATCCTTTCGGGTAGTAAATGCCAGTCCGAGGATGCGGTATCCACAAGCTTTTCTCGATGTTTTGGTTCACTGTTTTGCGTCTCTGTTTCACCTCCCTAAAATACCAAGAAAAATAAATACTTGTACATAACTACATCTTATACACTGGTTTTACCTAGATATAAGATGTAAATTTTACCTGAACATGTAGGATATTTCATGCTCTGTTTTCAAGAATATTATCTTTCAGTCTAATATTATTGAACTATTTGTTTCTTCAACGATAGAGATAGGGTACTAAATGGTGATAGCGGTTCCTTAAGGTTATTCAATCAGCACTATCATTTTTCAGATATAAATATTTTTAGCTGAATTCAAAATCATCATTCATCTAGTTGCAAAGTTTTTGACAATTGAAACATATTTCTTCTTTTCCCAACATGATATGCAAATGTGTTCACTCATGGTATCAGACATGAAGAGTATAACTCCAGAACAATTTGAGAATAGAGGCAACAACCCTTGTAAATCTAGGAGGCACTCTCACTTTGTCCCTTTTGCTTCTACAAGTGATAATATTACAGGCCCAACAAATAATTTTAATACTAGCAAGAAGGAATTCACCCTGTCTGAAATCAATACTGCTAGTCTAGTCCAGTCAATACATGATACAGCAAGATATGTTGAGTTAGCAATTCATGTAGAGATATATGAAGTAATATATGATACAGCAAGTTATTGATACCCTGTCTGAAATCAATTCACCCTGTTTTATAAAATGCTGAAATGGATTATATATGAAGTAATATATGTGTTTATGATGAATGCGATGTAGAGAATCCTTGATCCTTTTCTTCCATGTATTCAAAATTAGCATTTGCAATAGCATATTTAAAAAACAAAGAAAAAAAAACAGGCTATCAAAGTCTAAAATCAACAAATATTTAAGAAAGCACCAAACTGTCAAAGAATTAATGTCAAGAAATTCAAATTAGCATTAAAATCTTGGAAATTCTTTTTATCTAATTTATATCCTAAATTTACCTGTTATATTATTTCCAACAAATCCAAAGGTTGGCACCCATTGATAACTCCAGAGCCTATTTTTCATTTCTGTTTTCTGGAATTGCACTTACACACAGATCTAGAACTCTATCAAATTTAACTATCTGACAAAATGAAATACCAAAGAAAAGGAAATAGTTGACAATGGAAACTAATTCCAATTCCTAGATAATTCAGTTAACTTTCAATTACTATGCTCGTTAGTGATCTATCGATTAGCTATATCGACAAACCAAGTAAATGAAGAAATCAGAGGGTCATTAAAAAATATCACATTTCACTTGTAACTTTGTTTTGTATGAGTGCATCCATTATGTTTGAAAGTAATGATAAGTCAGTATAATCATTTGGAAGGGTTTCTCTCCATAAAAAATATTGTTCAGTCATTTTCCTTTGTAAGCATCATAGGATGACTAAAGTCCTTTATTTTGTTAGTTTCTATATGTTAGTTTAATATCAGAGCCTGTAGAGAGGGGATGAAGCCTTCGAATACTTCTCAAACTGTCTTTTGTACTACTATAATTTATACCCATTTTTATGTTTGCAGGTTGAATCAGGAATGATCTTTATGCAATCTTTGGTGCTACCTAATTTTATTTGGTTTAGCAAAAGTGTAGCAAGAGACTTGGAGTAATTCATTTGCAAAAGGTTAAGCCAGAGAGACTATTGTACTCTGGGTTCTATTGAACATCTTAAGGTCTTGTATTGATATTGTGACTTGTGTAGCTCTTGTTTTGAGCTTAACTTCATATTTGTACTAAATGCTAGTATGTACTATTTTTCGTGTTATGTAATGATATTGTTAAGTTATTATGCACTGCAATGCGGATTATTGAATCATTTGAATGTGCACTGTTTATAATATTATTTGTTTTCTAATATCATTTGAGTGCGGAATATTATATATGTATGTGTAATTGACTACTTAGATACGGCTTCTGGCCGTATCTAATGTGTCAATTTGGTACATTAGATACGGCTATTAGCCATCTCTAATGAGACAATTAGATACGGATTCAGGCCATATCTAATTGTCTCAATAGAGACGGCTAATAGCCGTATCAAATTTATAACATCGCCCAATTTTGATACGGCTAAAAGCCGTATCTAAACTTATTAGATACGGCTTTTAGCCGTATCAAAATATCGTTTATGGTGTAGTGATTGTAGTATAAATCCCAACACCCATGCAATGTTTACATTAGCTTTGCACACTTTTATATATTGTGCTTACAATATACACATAGGCACATGTAATGTGCTCATGATCATTTGCAATTAATAAAATTAAATTGAATTAATGCTTTCCTAATAATACATTCAATTAAAATGTTAACATGTTTATTCAACATATTATCAATCTAATCAGAGATAGAGAAATATGATGTTTCTCTCTCTCCAATTAATGTTGTTTATTTCCTTAATTAATTGCATAACTATTAGAGAAGGAAACTAAAGGTAATTTTCTCATATTTATTTTAATAAGTACCTACTATACACATGGGTGTATTTGATACACTCATTTATATAAATTTATATAATATTCAAACCCTTTTGAATTTTTTTTTACCAAATTAAATAAAATATTGATTTTATTTAAAAGAAATTTTGGGTAAGGTCTAAATGCATTTAGACTTCATAGGCCTGTTAATGATCCAAAACGGTAAAAATTTGAAATTCACCCATTTCTTCCGCTATGGGCTGGCCCAGTTACAACATATGCTAGATACCTCTTATAATGGGACCTTGAATTTAGATATGGTGATTAATGTAATTTCTCTATTCCTTCCTACCAAATAATTCTAGAGTGATGCACTAAAGATAGCAAATACTCTATTGATAAACTAAGCGACTTAAAGGCTATAAATTCTATGAACTTACACTAAGGAAAAAATTTAAGATGGGGAACTGTAATTTTTTTTAAAGGTTTTGAGTTTAGGGGGGGAGAAATAAAATATGGTTCATTTTATTTAAAGGGGAGTTATTATTTTTGATTTCAACTAAAGTTACTTCTTTCAACAATGTATAGGTTTTCATTCCTATCATTGAATAAGAAGTAAATCAGGAATCATAATAATACAATGTTAAACTAAAATATCTCCAAGTTGAGGTTAATGTTTCACAAAAACAAACTCTACAACCTCAATATGCAATGTCTCTAAGGAAAGCCACTTAGAAAAGAAGAAATACTAATCTGGATGACTATGTAGTATTTCTCCATAAAGATAAATAATGGATTGATAAAGATGATTTTGTTGACTTGCATCAATCTATATAAGATATTAAGTTGAAATGCGAATTTAAGATATGAATATATAACATCAGTCTATAAAAGATAATAAAGTTTAGGAACGTTTCCCCTATCTTAAGAGAATAAGATCATTGGTTGTGAATAACTATTTAAAATAAAAAGGATTCAGTGGGTAATGTATAAGGATATAAGGCTCGCCTTATCGAAAATACTATTCTAAAAAGGAAACCAACGATTTTAAAGAGAGTTTATCTTCGAGTCGCTAAAATACTCTTTAGAATAATTTTAAGGCTTATTGCAAATTTTTATTTTGAGCCATTTGGATATTAAAATCATATTTCTCAATGTAGAAATTGATGAAACAACTAAAGAAGCTTATCTTCAATGGTTCCATAATTTCATCATGTTATCACCTTATTCGATTTTTAGGGAAACATTATCGCTAATATGAATATCATATGTTCTAAAAGAGTAATTTTTTATTCCTGATTTTGCAATTTGATAATATATTGTTTACCGGTATTATTCAGCTATACTACATGAAACTAATATATCTCTTTTTATTTTTTTATAGAAAAATTTGGTAATGACTCTTTTTTGTTTGGGATTTAAATACACAATATTATTATTTATGGGATAACACTTGGATTATCACAAAAGACCTATGTAGATAAGTGCATAAAAAGGTTTATATGAAAACTATGAATTAATAGATTCCCTTTTGCAAAAAGAGACAAATTTTGTCTTATGTTGTGGCATAGCAACATCCTTGAAGCTAAAGAAATGCAGAAGATTCCTCATGCATTTGTAGGAGTCTAATGCATGCTAAGGCATGTGAATTTGAATATTGCATGTATTGTTATTTTGTTTGGAAGATATCTTATTACCCTGAAAGTGGATTATTGGTTAGCAACCAAGTTCGTCATGAGATATCTTCAAGGAACAAAATAAAATAAAATAAAAGTACAAGCTTATATATAAAAGATCAGATCACTTTGAGAGCATAGTGTATTATGATTTTAATTTTTTGGATGTTAAAGGTGCAAAAGATCCATTTCATGCAACATGTTTCCATAAGATGGCAGAGTCATTTAATGAAAAACTTATCATGTAAGGAAATGATAGCTTCCTCCAATATGGAAATAATGTTTAATTATGGCTAGTTATGGGGCATTCAACTAAGGAAAATAAATATGAAATTTTATCACAAGGTTGTGGACTATTTAGAAAAAAAATTGAAAGATTATTAAAGTAATATTGTGAGGATAAAAAACAATATTATTTTCAAGGTGGGGAGGGTGAAAAATAGATTATAATCCATAGAGCATATTGTGCAAACTTCGTGATAGCGGATCCACTTATAAAAGGATTATCACCTAAGGTCTTTTGTAAGCATGTTGCTTAAATGAGTGTACCTTTTATGTAAGGGTATTTTGATTTGGGCGGTGTTTGTATTTGGCATAGTCATATGATATTACTCTATACTTCAGTGGTGGATATATTTAGTATTTATTTTCTCTAATAAAAAATAAAGCAATGAAGTTTTCTATGCACTCTATGTTGACCAAATATTAAATGTTTGATCTCATTAAAGAAGGACCAGTTGGAAATGGACATGTGTAGATCATATTTCATGTAATTTCCATGCCACGCATCTATGATTGATCTACGTCATTTTATTATGCTGACATATGTGACCATTGATGGGTTTAGTTACACTAAAGCTAATGAAAGCCGTTTTGATCCTTTACCAGCGTAGTTAATGGATGAGATAGTTTCGAAAACACCTAATGTCATAAATAATAAATTTTGGAGCTCATAAAGTTATGCACATCTATAAGGTTATTACATATGTGGCCCGAGGAGAAGATTGTTGGAAAATTTCAACATTTGAGCCACACGTGTAAAATAAAATGTGTTGTGCTATTTCGATGAAAAGCCTAATTAAGGTGATCGAATTTTAAATTAAAGCTAAAGGGCTTAAAGATTTAATAGCAGTGGTATTAATGTGTAGACACCGAGCGTTCTAATTTATTGAAGAGCCAAATAGGAAATGCCAACGCTATAAATATGAGGTTACCACTATGGGAAAAAACGCATCAAACGACAGATACGCTCCGTTGTCTAATTGAATATCTATCTGTCGTTAAATCTCATGCCGTCTAATTTCACATCAAACCAAAAATATGCCCCGTCGTCTGATATGCACTAACACAACCAAAAAAAAACCATATGTTGTCTAATGTTGTAGTATTGTTTCTAGAATTCCTTTTATACAACATATATATATATTGACTGATATGCATATCGATTACACCTATATTATATTTGCAAAATGAAATAAATGAATCGCAATTTTATTTAAACAAATATTTTATTTCAAATCAAATTCAAATACAATAAAACTTTCACTATCACTCTCATATATACAACTTTTCTCTACACTCTCATAGATAACCCTTTTTTACTCGCTCTCACTCACACTCATTCGAGTTTATTTTTTATGTGTTGATCTTGATTTTCTTGCTCCAGCTTGTATCTAGCCATCTCCTATACCTGTCAAATAAACAACGCAGTAAAATGGAAAAGGAAATAAATCTAAATTGCAAAAATAAAATTGAATTGGATATTAATATTACCTCAGTTTATGGGTTTGTTTTCTTTTCATGTTTTAGACATGGACAAATATATATGTGCATGGACAATTTATGATATGCACAGTGTATCACAGTGAATATCACAAAGCCTAGCATTGATTAAATCTCATGGATTGTTGCAATGGTCAAGCCCGAAGGCTCAACACAGTGCAAATGTGCACAAGGTCAAGACCAAGCCTCGTCGAGCTTAACTCAGGTACACATATCATAAAACAAGTTTCAGCAATTCAAGTTCAAAACAAGTGCACCGACAGGTGAAACACCAGAATACTCAAATGAGGAATATATGCAATTCAGGTGTGAGAACAACCAGAATACTCAAAGTAGGAAATGCCTACTTGCACATTCACACATATATACATACATATGTATGTATGTATGTATATACATGAAAATGCACACTTACACATCCAGGAAATGCAAACAAGACAACTAGGTAAGAATTCAAGGAAAAACTACAGTACACATAATGTTCAAAACTACAGTGCACATAAATAAGAATTCAGGTGCACATAAACATGCTCAGGCAAAACTACAGTGCATGTAGGAGCAACTCAAGGCAACTCAAAACAAGTTCAAATCAAAATGGTTTAGATAAAGGCATAACAAGGAACATCAGAAAAAGCACACATGAAGCATGTATAATGCTACATGCATGACAAGCATTTCATGCTATAGGAAACAAGTATATATCATCAAAGTGAGCATGTACATATAAACATATATATGTATATATGTATACATATACATAGGTATCAAAATAAGTGCTCAGGCAAAACAAGAAATCACAGTGCTGAAGCAAGTATATACAAGCTCGAGTGTACATAAGTATATACAAGTACATATAAGTATATATACAAGAACTGAATTGGAACAAGATTTGCAATTGGAAGTGTAACAAGAAATCACGATGCACATAAACAAGCTCAGGCAAAACAACAAGTGCTAAAGCAAGTATCAAAGTGCACAAAAAGAAACCAAAGCATATGAAAGGGATTCAACCAATGTCAAGGCAGTGTGCAAGTACATGGACAAGGCCAACAATGCAACAAGGCAGTGCCACAAACAGCAAGTGCCACAAATTAAAACAAAGCAGTGCCACAAACATTCAGGCAGTAAAGCAATGTAAAAGTATAGATCAACCACAAACATTCAAACATATATACATATGTATGTATATACATGGATGATATTAGAATCAAAGTGCACTCAACAAGATCATCTCAAAATGGTTCAGCTCAAGTTGAATAATAATAAGTCCATATCACTAACAATTTCATATCACTGCCTTGAACAAGTGCCATAAATTGAATAAGGCACAAATTGAACTAGTTCCTAAAAATTGAATAAGACACTAACACTAACCACAAATTTGAACCACCAACATTCACACATATATACATACATATGTATGTATGTATATACATGGATGTTATTGGAATCAAAGTGCACAACATTACCTCAACTGATATTTTAATTTACTGCAAAGTACTAATCCAAGTAAAAAACAAAGTGCAGACAACAATGCAACAGTGAACAAGTATCAGTTTCAGGCTAAACCATAGAATAAGGCTAAACCATATAACACATACATACATGTATGCATGTATATACATGGATGATCCAAGATAGCATAACTATATACACATATGTATATGCATGTATATATGTACATAGTGAGCAATAAGCAGTTCAAACCATCGAATTAGTAAACAGAACATGAAGTAAAGGCACAAGCACATGAAAGTGCACATGAAAATGTATATAAGAAACCAAAGAACATGAATGTAATCCAACATAACAATATGAAGTAAAGGCACAGGCATATGAAAGTGCACAAACAAGTAAAGGCATAATCACATGAAAGTGCACAAGCCTATAAGTTCAAGTATAAGTATAGTGAGCAACACACATATATGCATACACACACATATATATATATACATGTATATATGCAACACTTGTTCAGTGTTGAAGTGCACTGCCTTAAATAAGGCAGTTCCAGTCAACACTGCCTTGGACAACAAGGTCCAACATAGCAATCGAATTAGCAAACTGAAACCAAAGCAGAAATTCAAGAATCAAAAAATCATCAAGAGCGTTCAAACATAAATCAACAGCCGAGAAAAATAATTTGAAAATTTCAAATCGAATCATATATTCGCATATATAGGAAATAAATTCCTATATAAGAAACCCAAATCATCATCGGCTAGAGATTAGAAGTCGAGAACAATATAAATCGAAAGGGGCATAAATCATACCAATATCAATCGAAGAACACTCGACAAGGAGGAGCCGCAACCATCAATATCTAGTAAATCAAAGTATGCAATCTACAAGGAAGGAAGGAAGGAAGCTAGGTGATTCGAAGCTTAAATTTCAAGTAGCGACTTTCGTGAAATCCTAATTTTATAATGAAGATGAAATAGGCGGCTCTAATTAGGAAACCCTAAGTTTATCGAAGAACATTGATGGGATGAGAGAAGGCTAGGGTCGGCAGCAGACGATGGCTAGGATGAGGGATAGGCGAAGGCGGTGAGGAAAATAATTGAAGGAACGAACGCCATTTTTTTATCTAGAAACGAAAGAGGGGGGATATAGTTGAAAGAACGCGGCCATGAAATAATCTAGGCAACATTGGGAGGGAAACCAAACTTTTGATAAGGAGCCAAAATGAAATTTTTGATAATTTCAATCAGACTACAAAAAAAAGTTGTCTGAATGGTATGGTGAAATCTCAACAGAAAAAAGATTTCACGGCTATGAGACACAACAAATGGTTTTTCCATGTGTTGTGTGAAACAGTGGTAAATATTAGGATAACATCAAATCTACCTTATGTTGTGTGATCATTGTTGCCTGATTCACTGTGTGGCATAGTATACAGTCCCCAAATTATACAAGCTCTAGTTATCCTCATAGCCTCTTTTATGGAGATAATATTAAATCTATAGTTTGTGTGAATTTGCAAGACCAAATCAATTCTTTTTTATTTCAATCAGCAAGTATTGACTCAGGTATGTTTTCCACAAATTCAATCATTTTCCTCTAATTTCTTATCGACCGAATCAATATGGGTTATTTTTTGGATCTATGGTTTAATGATTAATCAAATCAAAGTATTCTAAATCCTAACATATTCACCTAAACTTAGACTTTATCGATATCAAAATTATTACAGTAAATTACATTCAAAATAAATTGACATAGCGTTATGAAAAAACAAATTTACTCTCTAATGTTGTGTGACATCAAGCAACTTAAGTTTCTTAAAATTAGTGCACGCATTCATTCACTTTATTTAGAAGGAAAGTTTTGGCAATCTACTTTCAAGTCCTTGTGATTCATGTCAAGGACCCTAGATCAAGCATGGTAAGTGGTATGATGCTCTACTAAGACTCTAAAGGTTATGGGCTAGAATCCTCTATACATCAAAATGAGTGCTCTGCTTAAATAAAGCAACATTCTTATTCTAAAAAGGTTCCCGTAATTCCTTTCAAACTCTTGAAACACACATTTCTATATGTTTGATAATTATGAGGTACAAAGCATATTAATAATTGACAATGTTATTTACACCACATTTATCTCCTTAAACCATTTAGTTAATTTTTATTGATAATGAATGTGGGTGTCGAACACAAAAGATAACAAGGTACTTGCTATTTTATTACTTGGTTCATAGTAATATAGAGTCGTTGAATATAAAGTATAATCTCAGTGCTTAAAGGCTAGAATTATCTTTTCCAATGTTGAAGAAGGCTATTTATGAAGGAAATTTGTTCATATGACCGAGCTATTTCAGATATCCCCAATGGTTGGGTGCTCAATGATTCTGGTGTGCTAAAATTGCATGAAGAATAACATTTTAAATTCAGTATATTTTTATATTGTTTATTTATGTTTCAAATGTTTCCATATGCGTGCTTTTTTATTTGAATGGTATCAAACAGATATAATTGTTTTATGATTGTTCGTTTTTTATTTGGGTGAATTATAGTTATATCACCTAACTTGCACATAACATTTTTTTTAATATGTAATTTCATTTCCTTGAATAGAAAATGGTATAAATGACAAAATACAACAATTTAGTATTTGTTCATAATTAATAATTTTTCATAACAAATAGTATCATGTAGTATTCCATGATGCAGGAAAGCCGGTTACTGCTGTTGAAATTGAATAATGCTATTTTCATATAGTACTTTAAAACTGTTATAGCATTTTTATGTACCGCAACTTGTTCGATCATGTACATTGGGAGCAGGGTTGAAAGAGTGACTGAGACTATGCATAGATGAGCCACCGGTGGATATCTGTAATGATGTCTGTCGAGGTAACTAAAGACTATAGGAACAGAGCCAGTTAGGTGACCCTAGGTTCATAAAGCAGGCATACGACCATCAGTCTCCATTTTGGTTTTGTGTGAATGGTAGATCGATGTATATTTATACACCTCACCTAAGTATAGATATGGGTTAGGTGACCCACATATTGATATATATACATATATGACTCTACTTGGAACTTTATGTCCATCATATAGTCATTCTCCATCATGGTTTATTCTGATTTATTCATATATAAGAAAATGATATTATATCTGGATAGGTGTCCAGAGTATAGTGGATTCTCATACCCTTTTATTATATATGATTTCTTTGATGGGCAGCTTATATTTATATTGTTGTTGGCATTCTATTACTTGATATTAAGAGATAAACTTGGGTATTGCTATGAACTAGCCTAACTATGCTTGGTGATATCTCATTATTGATGATTTTTAAATTGTGATGATGATTTCTAGATATGGATGATTCACTCATTTGATGTTAATTCCATGATTTTTGATTTGATGTCTTCTATATGGGTGATGACATCATATTTAGTGATATTTGATGTTGTGATGCATTTGTGATTGTCTATTATATTTTAATTATATACCATGCGTAATTTACCACATATTTATTGATGCAATGGATGTTATCATATTAGTATACCCTGCATAAATTGAGTTACATATGTATATTAACCTTTGATTTAGACATAGTATGAGCCGTGTTTTATTTATGTAATACTCAGGTCAGTATGAGACTTTTCAAATACGTGGATAGTATGGCCGACTTGTATTGTTCTGGGCATAGAGGAGACTAGTATGTAATAATTTTGTACATCATCTGAGTATTATATAGTTTAATGTATGTATATCATTGTGTAGTATATTGGACAGACCTTTCATATTTTGTATTATATATTATCGCTGTGATTTTGACTCCGTGCTCCCTGTTATTTACTGTATATTATGTATTGTTCTGTCCTAGAGGCATATGTGTTTATTGCTTTGTTTTGAGACCGTGTACATCTATGGTGAGTAGTATATGACATACGATATGTATCGGTGTTAGTCCAAGGAAATACTTACATATGCACCCCATATAGCCTGTTTCTTCGTATTATCTGATAGTATTACTTAGTTATACTCTTGGATAGTATAAGTATAGAGGTGTGGCATTTTCATTTGGTATCAGAGCGGGTTTAGAACAAAATAGAGTATATGAGACATGAGTCGGGACCTTAGATGAGACTTAGAGTCCCTGTTTCAATCAGTGTGATTGGGTAGTACCTTATAATAAGAAATAATAGATACATATATAAGATGATTACTGGGGCAATCATCTGAGGACGTATTTTTTTATTTGTTTTATATATTTGTAATATTTTCACCTCTAATTTTTCTGAAATAACTAATAGTTTGGAAGAGATGGACCGACTAGTAGCGTCGGTGTTCGTAATGAATATTAGATCTTTGGTGGCTTAATATTGAATTGTTGTGTGTTGATTTGATTCTGATCACAATGCGCAGTGAATTTGATAAATAGATTTTCCACTGAGAGCATTGATCATTATTTCTTTATGTTTATCTGATTATTGATAATTGTTTGTATTGAATTTAATTTTGATTATTGTTGGTTGGATATTCATATGTATTTATAGAAGTTGTAGAGAGATATTTTTGATCTACCTCCCATAAAGATTTTCAATCTACATACCCATTATAAAGCCGTTCTCCATACAGGCTATGTTTGTTTAGCACTTTCCATATAAGTTTAATGCCTACAACTTCATTAATTTTTGTTATATTCTTTAGACACATTCCTCCTTCCACTTTAGGAAAACACACTATCGACCATTGAATTTAAGCAATTTTTTCTTTCCAAGGAAATTGGAGCAAACATGAATATTTTTGTTAATTGTTACCTTAGGTAATTTGAAACTCTGTGTCCAAAATTGAACCATAGGATAAATGACAACCCTAATAAGCTCAATTCTTCCTGCAAGAGTTAAAAGATTACACTCCCAGCCTGTAACTTTCTTTCTAATTTTATCTAGCAATCCACTTCACATGCCATCCTTAATGTATTGCACTAATAAAGGCACTCCTAAATATTTAATTGGGAGCTCACCTTCTTGAAATGGCAGCATGTTAAGAATTTCCCATTTACATGCACAATCTTTACTGAACATTATTTTAGTCTTTTCAGTGTTTACTTGCAGTCCATCATATTTTTCCAATTTTTGAAGCATTTTCTTGACTGCCTTGGCTCCATTAATATCAGCTTCCATGAATACCAGAATATCATCAGCATAAATTAGATGTGTTAAACTTGGCATTACATCATGAATTTGTTTAATTTGTCACAAACCGTTTTTAACTCCATTTTAATGCTTAAGTAATCCACGACAATAGAGAATAGATATGGGGAGAGAGGATCACCTTGTCTAATTCCTCTACTGCTAAAGAAGTACTCATGAGGAATGCCTTGATATAAAATCCCAAACTTGGGGTGGTGATTAATTCCTCCATAATTTTCAACCAATTTTCAGGAAACTCCTTCATTCTAAGCATAAGCAAAATAAAGTTCATGTTAAGCCTATCATACGCTTTTTTAGATCACTTTTGATACACACCTTACTTGCTCCACCAGTGTGAAACCGCTTCAAGTGTTCATGTGCCAAAATAATGCCATCTGGGATGTTTCTATTAAGTATAAATGCACATTGGTTTTGAGATATAAGATGCTCCATAAGAGGTTTCATTCTATTACATAAGACCTTAGCAATAACTTTATATAGGAAATCGCAACAAGCAATGGGCCTAAAACTTGCAAGGTTTGTTGTAGGACATTCTTTAGGTACTAACGCCAAAAAAGTATTATTCAGTTCCTTAACAATTTTGCCACTATTGAAAACACTCTGAACTGCTGTCAATAGAAGTTTATTATAGTTGTTCCAATGTGGTTTATAAGATTTAGCATTGTACCCATCAAGCTCAGGAGTCTTATCATCTTGTAGAGAAAACTGTTATTTTAATCTCATTCAAATCAAAAGGACTGTTCAAAAAACACCACCACTGTTGTTTACAACCATTTTGCATGTAACAATTGGAAATTCAGAATATATCAATTCACCATTATAAAGTCCTTTAAAAATTCTACTGCTTTAGAACTCAAATCATCATGTGAATTCATGTCTCCATTAAGAAGACCATCCATACTGTTTATATGTCTTCTTATTCTCACTTTTGCATAAAAGAATTTTGTGCAGTCATCTCCCATTATCAACCAGCTAATCTTTGATTTCTGCCTATATCTTCCACAAGCATTTGCAAACTAGTATGCAATTGTTTTTGCCCTTCAGTAAGAGCTTTAGCATTTCTTTTAATAAGATAAGAATCATATAAAATATGCAATTGGGCATAATTCTTCCAATTGCATTTTACAAGCTGGTCAATACTTTTAATTTGTTTGATCCACGATTTGAATGCTATTTTAATTGTTTTCTAAGCAGAAACAAAATTGAACAATAAATTAATCTGGCTACCAGTTCCTATGAATAGTCGATCTAATGTCAGATGTCACTGTTTGGGTTACAAGTCATAATATGTAGGAACTGCTTCTGGATCGAAGGTAGTAATTGGCTGATTGAGGGTCTGCATCCTTCCTATTTAGGAAGTATTAAATGGTCAAGACTAGAGGTTAGGCACAGTAGTGGATTTCTCGGGAAGGGTTTGCTTTGGTTTTGCGATATTAAGTAGTTATTATAGGGTCTGCCTCTTCCATAAAGAAGTATTAAGTGGAATTATGAGATTCCAGATGTCACATAGATAGTATCGAAGAGGAGTCTGCCTTAGGATAGGTAGTAAATGACGAGGACCTGCCTAAAATGAGGTATTAAATGGTCAGAGTCTGCTAGTTCCTATTGAAAAGTTATTAAGTAACTTGGATACTATCTCTTACATTACTAGGACATTATTAACAGTAGATGCATGGGTTGGGAATGGCCTTTGGCCTATAGTTAAAGATGGGTTATTGGGTTGAAAAGATATGGGTTATAGAATTAGATTGGAAAAGCCTTAGGGCTTGTAGTTGGAAAATATTACAACATAGTTAGGATGCGTAAGATATATTCTTATTTAAATTATAATGTCTAAGTACTATTATAGAAAGGCTCAAGATTTTTATTCATCAGGCATTGTTGTTCTGATTCCCTCCTCATTACAACATAGGTTAGAGAGTGCGATGCAGATTATGAAGGAGAAGGCGATGAGGGGACTTGTAGCAATTTTCTAAATCTACTTACGTTATTTTTGTATATCTGATGTACCCATTTAAATTCTTGATGTATTTTAAGATATTACACTACGGATATTTGGCTTTGTTATGTGGTATTGTGTCGTATTTTTCTGGCATTTGAATTTTAAATAAAATGTGTACTACTTCTGATATTATATTTTATCATTCCGCTGTGAGATTATGAATGTGTAGATAGATAACTCTGTGTATTGTTCTTTATACTAATTTTACCAACCAACGGTCAGCTTTGGGATGGATCTAAGGTTCGATAGGCCTTTTTTGGGTCGAAAATTAGGCACGTTTAAGACGGGCTATTATAAAGCAACCCTACTTCGGCCTGCCTTCTCTTCGTTTCTCTTTCAACTTAGCAGTAATCTTCCACCTCTCGTTCCTTCTCCTTTCTTTTAAATCTCTCTTCATCAGTCTCTTGATGACCCAGAAAGCTGGAATGTAGTGGATAGGGGTCTTGAGTTAGTCCTCTAGATTCTCCGTTACCACACTGGAGCTTTCTATGTCTATCTCTTGCCATGCTATTTGCAACGAGAAGAAAGGTCGTATAAGTTTTGGAATTTTAAGATTCAAATGAATGCATTGATGTATGTTCATGGTCCTAGTGAAGTGCATAGAGTGCTAGTGTCACCCTAAGTACTCTATAGACCATGTTCGCATGAAAGTAAAGACAAAGTCTCACCTCCTTCGATTATAACATCTTCAAAAGGGAAAGTGGAACCTAGAAATCCATCCTTGAGAAGGTCGGCGATCGGAATGTCGAAAACACTCAATGAAGCGAAGATATCGTCAAAAGAACTCGATGGAGGGATTGCCTCGGTTGGTGGCGATGTGCTTAGTTCTATAGATTTCTTGGGAGATTCGATGATTATTTTTTTAGACAGGGCGAGTCAGGAATTTCGGGTGGCTTCGAGAGACATCTCGCTGCACGACTCGCCTCTCTTCAGACGACCATTGTAATCACTATCATCTCCCTGGGCACTCTCTTCTTCTCCTTCTCTTTCTTAGTTTTCCTTTATCCCCATCTCCTATTTCCTTCTAATCCAAAGTGCCAACTCTTATGTCGAAGCATCACATCATCGCCTCACCATTTAAATGGCTTGTCGTAGAGCAAGAAAATCAAGACTCTAAGTCGGTTGCACGAACAAACCATCACATCACACACCACGAAATCTCCTCAATGTCTAAGCCAAAGATCAGCCATATTTCCAATCAATAATAGTGATGAACATTGACCACTCTACGGCGGTCAATACCAACCAATTTGGTCGTGTACTTAACCAAATGGATAAGTACAAATCAAATGGAAATGTCTGGCATCCATCCTGAAGTCTGAAGCCACGTCTTCCACCTTTAGATGACTGCACGTATCCTAACCCTCCTTTACAACTTATCTCGTTTGTTAGATTTTTGCGTGTATGAAATCCCAACTCACAAGATATTTCCTAACACTTAATCACCGCTAAATTGACGTTTTCAATCAAAAACAACCATAAGCAAACATGCAACCAACAACCATACATACATTCAAAACAGCATACATACAACATGTATAATACATCCATACCAACCAATTGGGAAATCATAACAAAGAATAGCCCAAATCTAATAATTTCCTAAAAATTTCATATCGATGAGAAAAATATGACATCTGATATAGAACCATTTAAAATAATTTTGTTTACTTTTATAAATATCTAATAGGAATTTAAATATAAGAAAATCATATTTTAAAACCAAAAACCATTCTAGAACATTGATTTAATACTATACAAACAATCATAGTATGGTGAGAGACGATATCACTCACCTCAATAAAATATGTCCAAACCAAAACGTAGATCTCTCCTTCATGAGCGCAATGCAAGAAACCACATGCAAAATAGATCTCATATATAAAAGATATGACCGATACAAGATTTCGAATTAAATAACTATTAAATTACATAATAAATAATTAATTTAGTTAATTACCTTTACTAATCTTTCTACCCCTCCAAAAGCACGTACATGCATTTACAGGTACCCACCCCATTGTCGTGAATTGGTCCTCAATTTCTCCTCCATCTCTCAATAAAATCTCAAACAGATTTTGCCTACGTGCTTTTCTCCGCATGAACTCTGCAACCAACACAATAAGTTCAAGTTCGATCACATATACTAGGATGCGACCTATAGATGTCAATTGCTCCATGATTTGGACGTGAATCACCATGGATGATCGAAGGAGCTGCGATTTTGGTGAGAGGTGTGCGTCATCGAGAGAAATGCAATGATTATCTTCGATCTGCCTATTTCCTCCTCTATCGTCTGCAAAGTGAATACCTAGATCTGCCAAGAAGAGATCGATGTCGCTAACACAATCGATCAAAATTCTTCCACAGTCATTGCGAAGCGCACATCCGTACGAGCTCATCGGATCTTGTTTCACGATTTTTAATGGAGCAGATCTCTCGATTTTATTTTTTGAAGGTAAAGAAGAGGAGCGGCCATGGATTTTCTTTAATGAAACAGTAACATGAAATGAGTTAGAGATGGAAGAGTTTTGTTTAATTTATACTAATATTTTATTCCATTCATTTATTTTTCTTAAATAAATGGTCGTATGTTTCGAGTCCGTACGATCACACGGCGCGTCTGATCGCAAAAAACTCGTCTGCGTACATCACCTCATTTTTCGGGATCCAATGGTATAAATCTCGTCGCTATTTGAGACACCCCAAGATGCTAATTTCATGCATTTCAAAATCGTTTCGGCCATCGGATGGTCCAATCTTCAAATATAGCAATCTTTACACTCATTTTAATTCGCAACGTCAATCCAAACTCAACGGAATTGGTCTAGAGTTCTAATTCTACCATATGCGAAATATGGGTCTTTATTTAATTAACGATTAAATATTCAAATCAATTATTTAAATATTTCATCGCCAAAAATACAGGTCATTCCATTCTCCCCTCCTTAAAAGGATTTCAGTCTCCAAAATCACAAAGTAAGGAGAACATCTCCTAACCATAGGACATCAAAAGCCTCTCAGATTCAAGAAATACTCACCAGCACCTCCTTTGCACGGCTAGGTCTGGGAAAAATCCCAATACAACAAAGATATATATATATATACATCATATATTTAAACATGCTAGATCATATATAGCAATTGTCTCAAATGAATATGCTATATCAAACCATAACTATCCCGCACGCCTAACAACCATATAAGCATAGGATATCATCTCAAATGCTAAATCCAACATCAAACATGCATATATAAGATCAAACATCAAAGAGTAACATCCATGCCTATCCTAGCATACAGGATACTAAGCTATTTAGTATAAAACGTCGAATATGATATCTCATATGAAAGCCGATGATAAAATGAAATCTCACCATCTGAAGAGCTCCGGACAAGCGGTCCTCTTGGTCTTCTCAATCTCCCATATCCTATCGCCTTCGCTTTCACTTTAATGACCCTTTACTACTCCACTGCCCTCCTTCTAACCTATTTTGTATCACGTCTATCGGTATAAATAGGCCTACGAGGTCTCAAAGTCCATGGTTCAGTCTCAATATCATATAATCGATTCGATGTCAAATTCCCACACGCCTCTTGTAAGTTCTCCCAAAACCCACTATCGAACAACAGGCTTCGGCCATTACAAGGCTCTTGGCACACAATGGAATCACACCATCCATCCCACGTATAACTCGACAAATTTGGATGTCGTTCTATTGGACTTAAGGAATATAAACCTAGCATTATTTGTCAACCAATCGACTGTGACTGAAATGCTATCATATCATCCTCAGTCATCGGCAATCCATCGATGCAGCCAATAAATATATGTTCCCATTACTCGAGAACAACCAATCTCTCATCTCTATGGAACCAACTGTCTCAGTCAGGTCCACACAACATCACCTTTACAAATGCTACTCGTTCTTCTAATTCAGCCATGATCTCCACTAGTCTAGCCTAATGCCTCCGACTTGTACTAATCCACTAAATGAAAGCGGGTCCAACGATCAAACTAGCTCTCACTTCCGGCCATAGCTCATCAAGTTCTAAAGTCATAACCAATGATAAACTCGAGCTATGCCCACTCTAGGAATATTGCTCCCTAATAGTATGTCTTCCACTCAAAGCATCAACAACTATATTTTCCTTACGAACGTATAGGAAATGTCAAATCCATAGGAGGGTAAGACTCTAACCATCACCACTGGTGAAGGTCAAGATCCTTCTTGGAAAAGAGATACTTCGATGATGTGGAATTACTGAATAGCTCGAACTCCTCTCTTGATAGATAATGCTTTCAACTCTCCAAAGCGAACTCTATCGCCGTCAACTTCGAGTCAATCGGATACTTACTCTCGTGCGGTTTCAGTTGTCGAGTAACATGCGACAACCTTACCTTTCGGTATCAATACCACACCCAGTTAAGTATCATAGGCATGTGTATACTATCGTCTCCTTATTTCCGCTCGGAATGAGTAAAATTAGTTTACTTATCAACCTCTCGGTAAGACTCACTAACGCGTATCCACACCTCGCATCTAAAATAAAAGTCAGATCCTCTCTCATTAAATAGGTTAACGATGCTGCTACCTTAGGTCTATTCAAATTCTGGACTACCATAACCTCTGCAAGATCTACATCGATGTCCTACTCTGAAACAACATGACCCAAGCATCTCACTTCCTTCCTCTAGAAGTGATACTTCAGAATCCCTTCATCAAATGGTGTCTTCTCAATACCTACAAAACAATCATCAATCATGCCTTGTGCTCTTCTTCCGTCCATGAGTAGACGAAAAAATCAACAATGAGCACAAGCACGACTCACTCAAGTGACCCCTGGAAATACGATCCATGAGATCGACAAGGCATGCCGATACATCGGTTAAATTGAACGGTATAACCAACCTACCAAAAATCAAGTTAGCATACAAAACACTATAATCGGCACTTTCTCTTTAAATACTCTAAGTTGGTGAAAACCCCATTGCAAGGTCCAACTAAGAGAACATCCTCATGTTTGTAAAGCTGATCGAACAAGCCATTATAAATGAAAGTGGATACTTGTTCGTCATCTCATTTTGCTCATGACAACCCACAAACAACCTCAAAGAGCCATCTGCCCCAGTGACGAACACTATAGGTGCATCCTACCTAATATACTCCTACGAATGAACCATCATCTCAATAGGCCATCCGCTTGCACTTTTAACTTCATCTGATCTTTGAGCATCATATTCCTTAAAGGCACAACTACTAGTCTAGCACCTCTAACCAGATCGATATGGAACTTTATCCCTATATGGTGGTAATCTGATCACCTCATCGAATATGTCCAGACACTTTCTACCTACAAGCATAGATGACAACTCATCGTGTGAAATATCAAGTGAATATAGAAAGCTAACCATACCCCATCTTCTATAGGCAGCCAATCGCTACTGTTCGCCTCTCGATAACCCCAATCATCTCTAATAGCCTCTCACAATCCATCACTATTTTATACCCCCTTCAGCCAGTCCATTCCCAAAACATAATACCAAACCCAATAAAAACCAAAAACAAACCAATAACAAATAAACAAACATCCATGACTCAATAAGACAAGGTCTCGACAAAACATAACTAGGTTTGTCTCAATTAAAGGTCGGTTAACTATCTCGAATCTCAATCCCAACCTATCCATCAAATCACTAGATATGAAGAAATATGAAACCTCAACGCCAAAAAAAACACGTATATGGAAACAACATAAGTTAAAAGCATATCTTTAGTAGATCCTTTCCCTTCTCTCGTCGATGGAGCACTCGATGAAATGGAACTACAATTAATGCATATGCTTCCATAGTTTATCCCTACGCAGCTGGTTCGGGACAACCCTTCTACACTGGGTATAGGCTCTCTCATCATAAAGCCTTCTCGATCATCTTCTCGAAGCCTTCGTCAATATGACCAATCAATCGCTTCCCAAGATGATCACAACCCAATGTTAAATTTTCCTTTCTTTCCATGTAGGGTATCAACGGAAAATAGACCGTACTTTGATAGCAAATCGAATTCAACCACATACTCCAACAAAGGTATATTACCTTAACCAACACCGACTTCGGAAAAGTCGAGATAAATCTTCTTGAAGCGAATTATGAACTGATCCCAAGTAAATCGATCCTCGGGAATCGAAGTTATAAAAGCACTCCACTAGTTCATCTGTGGAGTTATCTAGTGGTTAACTTCTACCTCACTGCACCATCTAACTGCAAGTAAACGAAGATCCTCTTACAAGTAACCATCCAATCTTGCTTTTCAATAGCCGACTCCATTCCAAGGAACGGTCTGCCTTCTAAACTCCCTTAGTCTTTATACAGCTCGGCAAAGTCGACTCTAACCATTTGCACTTTAGCACCAAAATCATTTAGAGCAACTTGGGCAACCTAGAAAATGATTTGCACCCTCTCTATGAACATATTCTATCAATTAGGGTTAGTGACCCCAATTCTTCCCAATCCTCAACTCTGAAGATGTAATTAATAGCAGTATTTCTCATATGCCAGATCATTCTTATTCTACAATAAAGATGATCAGTTTCTCACAAAGAAAACCGCATCAGTAGTGCTCATGTGCGCAATACAACTAATATACTATATGTACAACTATATAGTTTTGAAAACCAAAATACACAACAAATACGAACTCTCTCGTATATATACACTCTAGATCCAGTATAAGGCAATAACTCCTACCATGTCTTTACTTCGTGGTATCTGTAACACCCCTAATTTTTTATAACATTATTTAGGAGATTTAATTAGAATAAATTAAATGGAATAATGTAGAGTGATAAGGATATTGAAGTTGGTTAATTAATATTAGTGGTCGTACTTTAAAATGAATGGGTTTATAAATGGTTATGTGTTAACCAATTAAACATAAGGGCATTAGGGTAAATAGCCACCCACATTCTCTCTTATACTGTTGTTCCTAAGATCATACACGTTTATTTTACCATAATAAAACTTTTACACGTAAGAAATAGAAAGTGGAGGCCGGCCATTAGGAAGAAGAAAAGAAGAGAAAATCAAAGTAAAAGCTTAGGATCAAGCTAGAAGAAATCAATCTCAATCAATCTTCAATTTCTTTATTCAATCTAAGGTGAATAATAATCACTACATCTCTATTTTGGTTTTTATAATCATATGTTTTTAGATTTAAGGGAAATTTCATTTTTACGATATATTGGATGATGATATGCTTGATTTATGATTTGTTTAGTTTAAACAAGATTGTTTAAAAAGAAATATGCACGGTTTTAGGGAAAAACTGAGATAAAATGATTTTTAAATGCCATGAAAAATTATATGTTATGAGAAACATGATTTTGGAGTTGGGTATCAATTTTATAATTTTCCAAGCTGTGGAGTATTAGTTATGAATTTTCAAAGGAAAATATGGTTATTTGGGTTTATAAATTTATTTCGGAAATTATATTAAGAATTTGGGTCTGAAATTTTGATATGTTAGGAAACATGATTAAAGTGAATTTCTAGAATTTTTGGGGATTTTTATTAAGTAATTTAGTATGGAAATTAAATTATTTTGAAAGGAGGACCTAAATGATTTAATTGTTTTGTTAATAGGAAGGGCCTTTGTTAAATGTTATTTAGTTTTTAGATCTGAGAAAATGAGGCAAATTTTAGTAAAATAATTTGAAAGTTTAATGTAACCAATCATGTGTTTACAAGTGGGCAAGTTAGTTGCAAAAAGTTTGCTTTATTTAGTAAAAACAGCCTTTTGCTCAGAAAAGCAGATTCCGCCTCCTTTGGAAGGAGCTTTCGACCCAGAGCTTCCACCTCCGACCTAGTCGAAACTCTCTACCACGAAATCAATACATATGGTATCACTTAGTTGGTACGCAGTAGATTGGAGAAAGGCGGAAGGCGGAAGGTAAGGTGTCGAAACATAGCTTTCGAAGGTGTCGATACCTTTGTTTTGTTTTTAAAACGAAAAGCGCATGCCTATTTACTAAAGGCTTTCCAAGCAGTCGAAACCAAAGGGTTGTGAAAGGGTATTTCAAAAGAAGATTTCAAAGGAGAATTGCCACCTTTGTTTTTAAAGTAAGTAGCTTCGGAAGAAGTTACTAAGTTTTTAAAGTGATGATTTCAGAAGGAGTAGTTTTGACCAAGTCGAAACCCTTCTGTGATTAGATGCCTTTCGATGGTATTGAAGACATCAGTGCTGTCAAAAGGTACTGTTTTTTTTATAAATATTAGTCACTTCCTACTGCTTTCGAAAGGGGTTAGGGTTTCGAAGGCAATGGTTTAGGAAGGGGTTTCGAAGCCAACCTTCAATTGTTTTACCCATATGTTTTAATGTTTTTGAATGGATGGCTTCGACACCATCAAGCTTCCCCAATACTTTTTGAAATAAAGAATGGTTTCGAAAGAGATGCTTTCGCTTATGTTCACTTTGACCCAAAAATGTTATTTTAAATATAAACCTATTGGCTTCGAAAGGTATTGGTTTCGAAGGGTAACCTTCAATGGTTTCGAAAGGGGTATTTTTGAATGGTTTCGAAGCTATGCTTCTATACTTATATGATAACACTTTAACACGGTCGAAAGGTTTCGAAAGGGATGTTTTAAAGTATTCGAAAGGCAGGAGCCTAATGTTTAAAGATAGAATTTAATGCTTTCGAAGGAGTTTATCCAATGAAGTCGAAAGCAAGGTGTCGAAAGGCATTTTAAACCCAAACTCGTTTTTAAAGGAATAACCTATGGCTAAATAAAGGAGTTTTGAATTGACTTTAAGTATGTAAATTTGAAGAAGTGTTGCCTTGATAAAAATATAGGTTAAAGGGATTAACTATGTTTTATATGAAAAGTATTTCAAGGACCTTAAACCTACAGGAGTGGTATTGTTAAGTTGTTATGTTTGCTTCTTCAAATATGAATATATTCACATGATAAAGGACCCATAACTGTATTTTGGGGATAAAGGTGTAAAAGAAATAGCTAGGTTAACCCAATAGTGAATATAAATTGATTAAACTCCTGAATAAGTATAATTGCATCCAGGGGAGACAAAATATAGGGTGCCTAAACCTTGAAGTTGTCCGCGATATAAGTTCATAGTAAACCCATGAAAACTATGATAAGGAAGTTACTGGGGGTAACCAACAGGTTCATAGTAAACCCATGAAAACTATGTATTAAGGATGGTTGGCAGGGCCAATTGGTTTGTAGTGAACCCATGAAAACTATATCCGGATTAAGAATTAACATCAGTCAAAAGGTTCCTAGTCAACCTATGAAAACTAGGATAGGCATCAGTAGGTTCCTAGTCAACCCATGAAAACTAGGATATGAAGGGAGTTACGAGGATAATCCATAGGTTCCTAGTCAACCCATGACAACTAGGATAAGAGTGGAGTTATTGGAATGACCAATAGGTTTAAAGAAACCCATGAATTTATTAAGTTAATTGGCAGGGGCCTATAGGTTCTTAATGATCCCATGAAAACTATGGAATAGGACAGGGTGTCAATAAATTATGAAAAGGTTATTGGTAACCCATGAAAACTAATAGGTAGGGACCCTAGAAACTATAAACATGATAGGGAGTCAACTAAAAGGAGGATGGGAAATCCAAATGTTTATATGTATGCATATCATCATAATATTTTGAAATGTTATGTTTTTAACCATTGTGGATGCAGGAGCACAATATATGGGTTATAAAAAGTTTTAGGATATTAGTGAGGGGAAACCCATTCCGCTAAGCGGCGTGGTCTCACTAAATATATAAATGGTTGAGATGTTAGATTATTATTCATACCAAGATTTATGTCTGACTCGAAGTTTTTGTTTTCCCCTTAAACTCTCGGGTGCTCAATTGATTTTGAGTGGTTTGAGATTTAAGGTTTTCAGGTTCTCTTCTTAGACGAATAAAGCTTCCGGAGGCGTGCAAAAAGCAGTTAGTTATTTAGAGTTATCTTTTTCCGTTGTGTATTTTGGATGTAAATGTAGATACTGTGATAAACCAAGGGGGCATCTTCATATGTCACTCTTGACGTATGTGTAATAATTATATTTTTCTGAACATGGTTAATGTTTTTGGGATTATGTAATGTACATGAAATGTTTTGAATGGAATGTGGAAATGTGTTTTTAATTTGTTAAATTTTTTCCATATTCTTGTGATTTGTATATCAATATATCTAACACCGCCGTATTTGGTAGCCGAGGATTAATAACTATGAATGACTGCAGCATCCGTAGCCGTTAGTTTTGGGCCTCCAAGTAGGGGAATGTTACAGTATCAACTTGGGTTAATCATGTAACTTAAGCTTTGATACAAAATGTAATGGTTGTCCTACACCTTAGGTATAGAACGGTTGTCAAAGGAAAGAAAAAGAAGTAAAGAAGAGAAATAGAAGAGAAAAGAATGGAAAAGAAGAAAACGAAAACATCAAATAATCACATAACATGCCATATATCTCACATCGCATCAGACAAAATATAATAGTCGACACAGATATAAAACAGTCGAGACAATAATAATAATGTTAACTAATCATCAGAGTATAAGATCCATATAGTTATACAACATGGTAAAAGAGTTTATACAACCGATGCATAAACTCAACTGATAAATTGTCTCTAATAATAGTAAGTCAAATACTGTCAAGGCTCTACAATGTCACATAGCAGAATATATAATAACAAATCAAATATAAGTATGAGTAAACGTCGCCACCTGCTAGTCCATCTGCAGAACTCCATATGCCATCCACACCTACTCTTTAATATACTCATTTAAGAGTACCCACGATAATAAGAAGCAAAGCATAAAATCTTGGGTCAGATAACAGTCTGGTGTAAGTGATAAACAATCTCAAAATACTATAAAAGTCGATATAGTATATGGAACAGAGGTTATATGAATCATACCTAACATGTCCCTGCAACCAAAGAGTCAGTACATAATATCGATAATATGCTACTACATAACATCATAAAAGGGTAACTCCATACTCAGTAAATTGTTGGGGTGCCTAGGTAACTCCATCCACAATACTTATTCCATACTAAGTAAAGTATCGAGGTGCCTAGGTATCCCTATGCACAATACCTACCTCATGTGACATCCCTGGTGTGACGGGTGGCTAGTGAAGCAATCATAATAAACATAGCATTCATCCAACAATACTAATTGCCACCCAGTGTGGTCTAGATATATGATAATTCGTATGGCCTCCATACTGCCAGGGACTAGTGGAAATCCCGGTTCTCCGTTGTACTCTCGTATCTCATAGTTCAAAGCTGGATACGTCTCTCACAGCCCAAAGCTAGATACAAGACCCAAAGCCATAGGTCCAGGGTGTACAAATCGTCGCTACCAATCTATGGGAGTCCCCACTATACGATACCCTTGCTTCGAGTACAACAGAAAACACTTCAAGTCATCAATGATCTCTTAGCACATGCACATCCATCTGAGCCCTACTGGCTCAATCCAATTTCCACTATTTGGAATCTACCACATTCTTCCACTCCATGACTCCCAACACGAGCCTCTTCGGTGCCTAGTTCCTACTTGAGTCACAAACGGAAGATATAGAGTGTAATCTTCGGGACTTACTCCCTACATGAGTCACAAGCTGAAGATACAAGCCTTTTAATCATGCTGTTACATCACCATCTATCCCTAATGCGAAAGAGCCGACACCTCCAGCATGATCTATAGAGTCCTGAAACTATCAACCTCGGAACATACTCCGTACACCTTTGAGTCATATTCCGAAGCACCAACTCTTATGTCGAAGCTTCACATCATCGCCTCACCATCTAAATCGCTCGCCGTAAAGAAACAACATAAAGACTCTAAGTCGATCGCATGAAAAACCATCACATCACGCACCATGAAATCTCATCAACATCCAAACAAAAGATCGGCCAAATCGCCAATCAACAACAGTGATAAATATTGACCACTCTACGACGGTCAATACCAACCACTTTGGTCGTGTACTTAACCAAAATGGATAAGTACAAACCAAATGGAAATGTCCGGCATCAATCCTAAAGTCTGAAGCCACGTCTTCCACCTTCAAATCAATCGGCACGCATCCTAACCCTCCTCTACAACTT
The DNA here is from genome assembly GCA_030737815.1 of Allium fistulosum. NCBI lineage: Eukaryota > Viridiplantae > Streptophyta > Magnoliopsida > Asparagales > Amaryllidaceae > Allium > Allium fistulosum. The sequence continues at coordinate 79,084,226 of CM060903.1, forward strand.
ATCTCGTTTGTTAGGTTTTCGAGTGTATGAAATCCTAATGCACAAGATATTTCTTAGCACTCAATCGCCGCTAAATCGACATTTTCAACCAAAAACAACTAAAAAACCAAACAAACCAACAACCATATTTACATCCAAAACAGCATACATACAACATGTATAATACATCCATACCAACCAATGGGGAAATCCTTTTAAAAAAATAGCCCAAATCTAGTAATTCCCTAAAAATGGCACGTCGATGAGAAAAATATGATATCAATTTAAAACCATTTAAAATAATTTAATTTCTTTTATAAATCGCATTTTAAAACCAAAAACCATTCCAGAATGTCAATCTAATACTATATAAAAAATCATAGAATGATGAGAGATGATATAACTCACCTCAACAAAATCATTCCAAACCAATGCCAAAACGTAAATCTCTCCATCACAAGCGTAATGCAAGAAACCGCATCAAAAATAGACCTCTTATGCAAAAGATATGGCTAGCATAAGATTTTGTATTAAATAATTATTAAATTACTCAACTAAGCAATTAATTTAGTTAATTACCTTTACTAATCTTTCTTCCACTCTAAAAGCCTGTGCACTCATCTATAGGAACCCACCTCATTGTCGTGTATTCATCCTCAATTTCTCCTCCATCTATCCATGAAATGTCGAATGGATTTCGCCTACGTGCTTCTCTCCGCACGAACTCCACAACTAACACAATAAGTTCAGGCTCGGTTACGTATACTAGGATGCAAACTATATATATCAAACGCTCCATACTTTGGGGCGAATCATCATAGATGATTGGAGGAGCTGCGATTTTGGTGAGAGGTGCACATTATCGAGAGAAATGCAATGGTAGTCTTTACTCCGCCTATCTCCACCTCTATCATCTGCAAAGTGAAACCCTAGATCTTCTAAGAAAAGGTCGATGTCACTAATCTCAATTAATCAAAATTCTACCACGTGTCATCATGAAGCTCTCGTCCATATGAGCTCACCGGATCTGGTTTCGCGATTTTATTGGAAGGGGTCTCTCTATTTTATTTTTTGAAGGTAAAGAAGAGGAGCGACCATGAATTTTCTCTAATGAAATAGTAACTAGAAATGAGTCAGAGAGGGAAGAATTTGGTTTAATTTATATTAATATTTTACTCCATTTATCTATTTTTCTCAAACAAATGATCATACGTTTAAGTCCGTACGATCACATGGCATGTTCGATCGCAACGATAATCATTTGCGTACATCGCCTCATCTTTCTAGGTCCAACGGTATAAATCTCATCGCTATTTGAGATTGCGCCTTGGGATGCTAATTTCGTGCATTTTGAGATCATTTCAGCCATCGGATCGTTCGATCTTTAAATATAGCGATCCTTACACTCATTTTAATTCGCAACGTCAATCCGAACTCAATGGAAGTGATTTCGAGCCCTGATTCGATAGTATGCGAAAATCATATTTTGGGCCTTCATTTAATTAATGATTAAATATTTAAATTAATTATTTAAATATTTCATCGTCAAAAATACGGGTCATTACATATCTCTGCTCTTACTTTCAGTTAGGAACCTCAAGTGGTTGAAGTAGTCCAAATGTCTTTTGGTGGCTGCCTTTGACTTGTTGGCAGTTATGACATCTATGTAAACATCTCTCTTCATGCCTTCCCACTAGAATATCTGCCTCATATCTTGATGCGTCATAGTGACTCCAAGATGTATCATCAGTCATGAATGATGACTCTCTGTCAATACCTCTTTCCTATTCCCATCAATATCTGGGGCACACAGCCTTCCATTCATTCTGATTATACCTTGGTTATCCACCTTCAATCCCGGCCACCTCTCTGGTGCTTCATTCTCACTTACCACTTTAGCTATCCTAGCAATACGAATATCTCTAAGTCGATTTCCTTCGATACGACTAACCTGAGTCAGACAAACCTCTACATTTGCCACAACTACATACCTCCTACTCAGTGCATCGGCTAGATTTCACAAGCATGCAAAAGATATCCAGATTATAAGCCGCGAGGAACTCCAACCACTGTTGCTGCTTCATGTATTGGTCCTTTTGGGTGAAAAGATACTTCAAGGATTTATGGTCTGTATACAACTCGAAATTCTCACCTAGCAAGTGATGTCTCCACATCTTAAATGCAAAAACAACCGCTAATAACTCAAGTCATGGGCCAGATACCTTAATTCATGCGACTTGAGTTGTCGACTAGCATAAGCAATGGCCCTTCCATGCTACATCAATACTGCACTTAAACCTGTCTCGCATGCATCTATTTAAACAACTAAAACCTCACCTTCATTTAGGATAGTAAGAACAGGAGCATTAGTTAATCCTGCCTTCAACTATTTGTATGCCTGCTTATATTTATCAGTCCAAACAAATTTGACGTCTTTCTTCATTAATTTCGCCAAGCATGAAGCAATCTTCGAGAAATCCTGAATAAAACTCTTGTAATAACCTACTAACCTCAAGAAGCTCCTAATTCCAGTTGTGCTTTCCGACCTCTTCCAATCCTGAATAGGTACACATTCACTAGATCAACAGAAATACCCTCTGTCGAGACAACATGTCTTAAGAACCACTTCCGATCACCAAAATTGACAATTCGAGAACTTAGCCTTCAACACATGCTCTCTCGATGCTTCAAGTACAATCCTCAAGTGGCGAGTATGCTCCTCCTTGGTCTTAGAGTAGACCAGAATATCATCAATAAACATAAGAAAAAACTTATTCAACAATCCTTGGAAAATTCGCTTCATCAAGTCCACAAAATATACTGGAGCATTAGTTAGGTCAACGGCATAACTAACCACTCATAAAACTTATTGGACCTGAAAGTTGTTATAGGTACACTCTCCTTTGCTACCCATAACTGATAAAATCTAGTGGCAAGATCAAGCTGAGAAAACACCCGAGCACCATGAAGCAGATCAAACAAGTCATCTATCCTAGGAAAAGGATACATCTTCCTAACAGTCCTCTTATTGAGCTCAAGGTAATCCACACACAGTCTTAAGGAACCGTCAACCTTCTTAGCGAAGATGACGGACGCTCCCCAATTCGATTGACTAGGACAAATCAAGCCTTTCTGCAACAAATCACTAACCTGGTTGGCTAACTCCAGCTTCTCCTCGATGCTAGCATATGCACGGGTAACACAATAGGTTTAGCATCCTGAACAAAATCAATATGAAATTCGAGCTTACGATGAGGTGGTAAACTAGACACTTCTTTAAATACTCAACAAACTCTTGAACAACAAAGATTGAAACCAACTCCACTTCTGCCACGTCGAGAGAATAAAGAAAACTAGACATAAGTGAGCTAGGTCCATCACAAGATACTACCCGAAACTTCCCATCTTCTCTCTCCAATGATATAGTACTCTTATCACAATCCAAGACTATATGGTTCCGAGACAACCAATCCATCCCAATAAAAGCATCAAACCTCAGAAAACCTAGTACATACATATTGCATGGAAGGAGTAGGTCATGATAAGTAATCGAAACTCCTAAGCATATCATACTAAGACTGGCCGAGCCCCCACAAGGTTTGACACACAAATAGAATCAAAAGCCATAATTGGCTCAAGTTTCAATCTATCAACAGGGCAACTAGAAATGAAACTAAAAGAAGCACCAGTATCAAACAAAACATGAATATGAATGCTATAAACAGATAATATACCTTCCAAAACCTGCTTTCACTTTGCAGTTGTAAAAGTTAAAGGTGCCAAAGCAAGTGCTAAAACCCTAGACTGTTGTCCTTCCAGTACTAAACAGAATGACCTGGCTAGTGGTAGTTATAACAACTCTCAGTGCAAATTAAGCTTTTGTTGCATATGCTTAAGCTTTGGTGCCTTAGTAGTTGATGCTTTAACTAAAGGCGCTTTAACTGTATGTGCCTTAGCCACTTGTTCTCCCCCTTGAACCATAGTTCCTAGCAAAATGTCTCTTCTATCCACACCTATGGGAAGCTAAATTAGAAACATCTCTCGACGGTTGAAACTTATATTGTTTATCCCTAGTTGGAACAAATAAAGATGGATTTGGAGCCAAAGTCTTGAACTTCAAACTCATACATATAAGACTAACAAAAGATCCCTAAATATAATAAGTCATGTCCCTTTGAAACTCTAGATGCATATCTACAATAAATATCTCGTTCTTCTTCAACGGTGTATCGACTAACCCAACCCAAACCGAGATAATGCATTGAACTTGTTCTCATGTTTAGCAATTGACATAGCCTCCTACTTCAGATATAGGAAGCTCCAAAACAACATAGTCTTTCTGGCCTTTGAACAAACTTCATCTCAAACACTTCCTTGAATTTAGCCCAAGAGAAGTCATTGTCCTGGACATCTACAGTAATCGAGCTCCACTGATCCATAGCAGCATCAATTAGATGTCGTGATGCCAAACAATGCTACATCCAACTCCATATCTCTAAATACCCTATCGCACAAACTAAGCCAAGTCTGAACCTCGATGGTAGTCTTAGTGCCATTGAACCTCTTACCATCCAACCCCCTATAATCATGGAAAGAGAAGCAAAGTTCATCTATAGTCGAATCTGCATGACCTGTTTCACAGTATTCACCCTTGGTTCCTCGATAAGAGCAGCATTCCCCGATGCCTGATTCACACCATTAGTAACAGTACTACCCCGTCCACCTCTACCTCCTCTAACATTAGCAGCTTTAGTAATTATAGTTTTTACTACCTGAACATAGAAATACATCTTTAAACTACTTTAGGATAGAGTTATTTTAAAGAAAGAATTATTCCTAAGGAAATACTATAAGGGATGGGTTTATAGAAAAATACAAATACACTATCGTATATATATAATACACTCAACTCAATCGATCTAGGATGTCACTTACCCTATCTAATGAGCCATACCCAACCAAAGCGAAGGCATTCACTAAACCTTTGCTCTGATACCATATGTAATGACCTAACTTTTTGCCCCTCAAATGTCAACACTAATACATCTATGGTATTCTTGTGTCAAGCACCTAAGTGCTAGAAAGATAAATAGTGAGAGTAAAGTAAAAAAAGAAAAGGAAATAGAACAAGAAAGAAAGAACACAATATTAGAATCTCACAACGGAACAATAGTATAAAATATCCAAAAAGATGGTACAAAGGATTACTCAAAATATAGTAATTCAGAGTTACTAAACCTAAGTACTATCATCAGCCTAGACAGCTATAACTACATGTCCACACAATGATGATACATGCATAATAATAGTGCAACTGAAATAGAAATAGATAGGTTAACAGAAGCCTCCAACTTGTCTCCTGAAGCTTTGAAGCTTCCAAAGTAAAACCTGCTTTACTCGGCCTACTATAAAGAGTACATTATGAATTTAGGGAAAATAAAAACCACGTGTCAAACATAAGTTTGATATAAAAAACTCAAGATACATGCATCATATAACGGTAACTTTTAAAACCGTACGAATCACCATAGCAATTTCCCCCTAAAAAGAAACCAAACCAACTTTAAGTAGTATAGTGATATAATAGATAATGACAAGGGTGTAGAACATAAATCAGAAAATAGATGTTCTGCTTGCATCTTATGACACAATAATATTAGAAATACATTTAAAACCGCTAAGGTACGTTTGCATATGGATTTTATGTGGAGGAACCTCTAGTAAACTGAAGCAGACCTCCTAACAAGGGTCAAAAGCTACCTTCCGAGTATTATATACTTCTACATAAAACATACCCTTAAGGTAAACATAGCTGGACCATGCCCTAACACATGATACCAAATATCATCAACTCCTGCTAGCAACATTGATAAGCATCTCTAGATATGAAGTTGATATACCTTGTCATGGGTTAGCTAAACCCCAGGCTATGCATCCTACTTTATTTTCTATCAATTCCAATGTCAAGGTTATGTTCGGCATCTCCCACATGAGTCTTTACCACTCGAACAGATCACGAATCCTTTCATGGACACCAGCACAAGTCGACCGACGAATGCTAACGCTGACCTCTCCCTTAGACTTAACCAGAGGATAGACAGTTCACTTTATAACAGTAGTCTGGAACATTAATGCTGAACTTTCCTTTGGACTTAAGCTTAGGATAGATAACTCAACTCTATAACATTTCACTTCACAACCGCTTCTAAAACGTAGACTCGTATACTAGTTTTAAAGTGGTATTCGATAAGTAAAATACTTATCGATCTCGGACTCTTCAAAACTAAATCGTTGAATTCCCAGCAAGCTTAATTCTGGTTCTTTTTAGAAGTAACCAGACAGTGTGTAAAGGAGTCCTCCTCGGGGGATCTTGTGATGCAGCGGATTAAATAAAAACAAGGTAGATCGATGAAAGTAGCAATCGGTGGATTGAGAAATACTGAAATGCCCAAATTCGTTGATCCGAAGATACCGAATTCTAGCTATCTCTGACACGTTGATCGCGCACGATACCGTGAAGAGAGATATGCAATTCTTCGAGCGTTGATCAAGCGCACTTGATTCCGCGAATTGGCTTCAACGATCGAAGATTCGAGCGCACTCGAATGTCGAAGGTGGAGATAGGAGATTACACTCAACTACCGATTGAAATTGAAAGCACAAAGCTAACTAACAAGAATTTTATTCAAAAATCAACAACTTCAAATGTACAACACACGCCTATTTATAGCATTTACAATCCAGACCCTTAAGTCGTTCACGACTTACGACTCATCATAGGTCGGCAGCGACCTATCAACAGCAGCGACTCAACAGTACACAACAAATATTTACAACACTTAGGTCGTATACGACCTAACTACTCACGACTTAAGAAATATACAACATATACAACACAATATCACGACATACAATTCTCACGACTTATACAGAACGATCTAAAAACATACGACTCAACAAAATGTTTAACGACTTAAACCAGCTGCGACATAACATCCTCCGCGACTTAAAGAATCAACGGCATAGAGTAAAACGGCATAAAGAATCTACGGCTTCAGCGACCTATCCTAGGTCGTAACCCGCTTCTACGACTTAACCTAGGTCGTAACTCGGCAGCGACCTATCGCTTGAACGACCCAAAGAAAATGGCCTGTGTACGTTAGGTCGTTCGCGACTTATAGAAGCATACGAGTTAAGTCGTTCGCACTCTTCTTCCGTGACCTTAGAGTTAGGTCGTTCACGACCTAAGCTTTCTTCACGTTGCACTGCATTTTTAGGTCGTAAATTCCCACTAGATCGTGTCCGACCTAAACTGTCAGCTCGCCAACCCTCTTCGTTAGGTCCACAGTCCTTAGGTCGTATACGACTCATCATTTCCATACGACCTAAGATTTTGTTAGATCGTGGACGACTTATAACTTCCTCCTTAGGTCGTGGATGACTCATAACTTCCTCCTTAGGTCGTGGACGACCTAAGTCTTGAGAATTCAAAGGCTGCGCTGCATCATCCTCCCCAGGTTGAGAAAAATTCGTCCTCGAATTTGTAAATTCTTCCTCATCGGATCGTTCATCCCCATAATATGGTACGAGATGCTTAACATTGAACACGTCAGAAGTGTACACATCTTCCGGCAGTTTCAACTTATAAGCATTTTCATTAATCTGTTTCACGACTTCTACAGGACCAATTTTCCTGGCTTTCAACTTGTTATAAGCGCCCACTGGAAAACGATCCTTTGTTAACACAGCATATACCATATCTCCTTTATTAAACTCAACATTTCTTCGCTTCAAATCTGCAGAGCGTTTATACTTCTCATTCGCCTTCTCCAATCGTTCCTGGACGATTTTATGACATTCAGTCAACCCATCAACAAAATCAACAGCTCGTTTAACCGTCCCCTTTGGTTGTGGTACTACCATTAAGTCCAACGGTCCCTTTGGAATACTAGAATATACAATCTGAAATGGACTGAATCCCGTACTACGATTCACTGCATGATTATGAGCAAACTCTGCCTGACATAACTTCATGTCCCAATTCTTCAGATTATCTTTCACCAGACATCGCAATAAATTCCCCAGCGATCTGTTAACCACCTCTGTTTGCCCATCAGTTTGTGGATGGTAAGCGCTACTAAAATTCAGCTTCGTTCCAATCATCTTCCACAAACTTAGCCAAAAATGACTCAGAAAACGAGTATCCCTATCCGACACAATAGATTCTGGCAATCCATGAAGTCGATAGATTTCTTTGAAAAATAATTGAGCAACATGAACAGCATCCGCCGTCTTCTTACAAGCAATAAAATGTGCCATTTTCGAAAATCGGTCAACCACCACATAAATGGAATCGTTTCCCCTTTGAGTTCGCGGTAACCCCAAAACAAAATCCATACTCATATCAACCCAAGGCTTATTTGGTACAGGTAACGGAATATATAATCCAGCGTTGGTCGCAGTTCCTTTTGAAACTTGACAGATATGACATCGCTCCACAAACCTTTCCACTTCTTTCCTCATTGAAGGCCAAAAGTAAGACTGAGAAATCAGCTGTAGCGTACGGTCTCTACCCACGTGTCCTTCTTCATGTAGCTCCTTTACAATCTTCATTCTCAAACTACAATCAGGTATGCACAATCGATTTCCTTTAAAAAGAAACCCATCCACCATTATAAAATCATCCGTCTTTCCTTTCTTGACTTCATCAACAAACTTTGCAAAGTAAGGATCTTCGACAAATAATTCTGGCAACACATCAAACCCGGATACTTCAACCTTCATTGTAGTCAACACATGATTCCTTCTGCTCAACGCATCCGCCACACGGTTTGTAACTCCAGATTTATGCTTCACCACAAACGTAAACTGTTGTAGGTACGCAACCCATGATGCATGTCTCGCTGAAATCTTGTCTTGCCCTTGTAAATGCTTCAACGCCTCATGATCAGTGTAAAGAACAAACTCTTTCTGAAATAGATAGTGTCTCCAGTGTTTAATAGCTTGTACAACAGCATAAAATTCCACATCATAAGTACTATATCTCATCTTCGCTCCCGATAGCTTCTCACTAAAATATGCAATAGGACGACCCCTCTGACTCAACACTCCTCCAATCCCAACCTTGGATGCATCAGTATGAAGTTCAAACACTAACTGAAAATCTGGTAACACTAGAATTGGTGTTGACGTCAAGAGTTCTTTAATTCGTTCAAAAGCAATCCATGCTCCCTCCGTCCATGCAAACTGTTTACCCTTCATACAATCAGTCACAGGTGGCATCACACTACTAAAGTGTGGAATAAACCTTCGATAAAATGATGCCAACCCATGAAAACTCCAAACCTCCGTTATTGTCTTGGGTTGCGGCCAATCTCTGATAGCTTCAACTTTACTTTGGTCCACCTGTATTCCTTCTTTCGACACAACATACCCCAGAAATAAAACACTCCTTGCCATAAAAACACACTTCTTCGTAGCAGCGTAGAATTGTTCTTCTCGAAGGATAATTAACACTTTCCTCAAATGCTGAACATGCTCCTCCATACTAGCACTGTAGATCAGAATATCATCAAAGTAAACTACCACAAATTTTCCAATGTACGACCTAAAAATTTGGTTCATCACCCTCATGAAGGTACTTGGTGCATTCGATAGACCAAACGGCATGACCAGCCATTCATACAGTCCTTCCCTCGTCTTGAATGTTGTCTTCCATTCGTCCCCTGGTCTAATTCGTATATGATGATAACCACTTTTAAGGTCAATCTTTGAAAAGATCACAGACCCACTGATTTGATCTAACAGATCATCAAGTCTTGACATCGGAAATCTATATCTAACAGTGATCTTATTCAGTGCCCTGCTATCTGTACACATTCTCCATGAACCATCCTTCTTCGGTACGAGTAATGCTGGTACAGCACACGGACTTAAACTCTCCTGTATTCGTCCATGTTCAAGCAATTCCTCTACCTGCCTACGCAACTCTTCATGTTCTTTTGGACTCATTCTATAGTGTGGTTTATGTGGCAACACAGCACCTAGAACAAGATCTATCTGGTGTTGTATATCCCTCAACGGTGGCAATTCCGTTGGCAGCTCTTCAGGAAATACATCATTAAATTCTTCAAGTACTGGTTTAACTTCTTTAGGTATTTCCACCACTTCATTGCTCTCACGCCCAATTAACAAAAACACTTCAGGCTCCTCTTCGACCTCCTTAACAAACTCCTTCAAAGATAACAAAGTTTTCAGCTCTTTAATCTCCTCCAGTTTGTTTTCTTCTTGTTGACGCTTCTTTGGAACGAGAGTAATCTTCGTGCCTTCAAACATGAAACTGTAACTGTTGGTACGCCCATCATGTTGCACCGCCCTATCATACTGCCATGGTCTCCCCAGCAACAAATGACAGACATCCATATCTACCACATCGCACCAGATTTCGTCTTTGTATTTCTTTCCAATTGAAAAATTCACACAAGCCCTTTGTCCAACCTTCACCTCCCCGCCTTTTCTCAACCAAGCCATCTTGTACGGTTTCGGATGTTTCTCAGTCTTCAATGCCAGCTTCCTCACATCTTCTGAAGAAATTATATTATCACAGCTTCCAACATCAATAACAAATTTGCAAACTTTCCCCAGAATAGTACATGTCAACTGAAAAATATTGCTCCTTAACCAACTACAATCCTCCTCTTGCTTTGGTGTCCAACAAGACCTCCTCATCATCAGATTACAACCTTCGTCTCCCGACAATTCTTCTTCCTCCTCATCAGGTGGTGAATTGGAACATTCAGCTTCTTCATCCTCATCCTCAACCTCCACTATCATAGCTCTCTTCTTCGGCTTTGGACATTCATTACTTTTGTGGCCCACTTCTTGGCAATTGTAGCACTTGAAACTGTTATTGACTTTCATCTTCCCAACCTCATTCACAACTGGTTTTGCAACAGCTTTTGAAACATTAGAACTTCCACTAACACCCTTCACTGGACTGTTGGAATTTGTAAACACACCACCTCCTCATCTTCCCTGTTTCTCCCAAGCTAACGCTTTCTGGTGTGCTTCCGCTACAGATCTTGGATCAAACATGTTAACCATATCTTGAATCTGCATTCGCAACCCCCCAACAAATTTAGCTGTCAATTGTTCCTCTGTCTCCATAATATCATTTCTTGCAATCAGTTGATAAAATTCGTCAGCATAGTCATTCACAGATTTCGTCCCTTGTCTCAAGTTTTGCAACCTTTGATACATAAGCGACTGATAGTTATAAGGTAAGAATGTAGCTCTCATTAGTTTCTTCATCTTATCCCAAGATTCAATCTTTGACTTCCCCATTCTCTTTCGTGTTAGTTTAGTCTGCTGCCGCCATGCCATAGCTCTACCCTTCAGCCTTGTAGCAACTAACTTTACTCTACGATGTTCTGGAACTTCTCTGAAGTCAAAAATATCCTCCACATTAGACAACCAATCCAAAAACTCCTCAGCTTGCATACCACCCTTGAATTCCGGTATTTCAGTCTTCATCCCAGACTCCCACTTGCGATCATACTCCGGTTGATTTCTTCCTTGGCCTCGTCCATGAACACTACCTCCATCAAACTCCTCTTCAAAATCAGATGTATATCGTTGTCTATCCCGTCCACCCACATCTCTTCCACTTCCACTTCTACCACCAACATCCCTACGATCTACATTCCTTCTATCACGATGATCATCATTCCTACTACGATTATCAGCACTTCTATGATCATGATTTTCTCTCCTCTCTCGGTCTGAATGTGGTGAAACTCTACTTCCTCCATGGATTGATTCAGGTGAATTTATTCTTCTACTTTGATTCAATTCAAGCATCATTCTCTCCAATCTACCAATATCTTCATCAAATTTTTCATGCATACGTTGCTCCATTTGATCGGCCTCTTCCCTTCGATACAATGCTTCAATATTTTGATGGCGGTTAGCTCTCCTTGGCGGCATGGTTCAAACTTCTCAAATACTTCACAAATCAAACACAACTTCTACACTTCAAACAAAATTTCACGGCTCAAACTTCAAGCTCGGCTACACTTCAACTTTGAAATTCTCGGCTCCAAGACTCGATTTAGCTATGATTGGCTAAAACAAGCTCCGATACCAAACTGACGCAGCGGATTAAACAAAAACAAGGTAGATCGATGAAAGTAGCAATCGGTGGATTGAGAAATACTGAAATGCCCAAATTCATTGATCCGAAGATACCAAATTCTAGCTATCTCTGACACGTTGATCGCGCACGATACCGTGAAGAGAGATCTGCAATTCTTCGAGCGTTGATCAAGCACACTTGATTCCGCGAATTGGCTTCAACGATCGAAGATTCGAGCGCACTCAAATGTTGAAGGTGGAGATAGGAGATTACACTCAACTACCGATTGAAATTGAAAGCACAAAGCTAACAAACAAGAATTTTATTCAAAAATCAACAACTTCAAATGTACAACACACGCCTATTTACAATCCAGACCCTTAAGTCGTTCACGACTTACGACTCATCATAGGTCGGCAGCGACCTATCAACAGCAGCGACTCAACAGTACACAACAAATATTTACAACACTTAGGTCGTATACGACCTAACTACTCACGACTTAAGAAATATACAACATATACAACACAATATCACGACATACAATTCTCACAACTTATACAGAACGATCTAAAAACATACAACTCAACAAAATGTTTAACGACTTAAACCAGCTGCGACATAACATCCTCCACGACTTAAAGAATCAACGGCATAGAGTAAAACGGCATAAAGAATCTACGGCTTCAGCGACCTATCCTAGGTCGTAACCCGCTTCTACGACTTAACCTAGGTCGTAACTCGGCAACGACCTATCGCTTGAACGACCCAAAGAAAATGGCCTGTGTACGTTAGGTCGTTCGCGACTTATAGAAGCATACGAGTTAAGTCGTTCGCACTCTTCTTCCGCGACCTTAGAGTTAGGTCGTTCACGACCTAAGCTTTCTTCACGTTGCACTGCATTTTTAGGTCGTAAATTCCCACTAGATCGTGTCCGACCTAAACTGTCAGCTCGCCAACCCTCTTCGTTAGGTCCACAGTCCTTAGGTCGTATATGACTCATCATTTCCAAACGACCTAAGATTTCGTTAGATCGTGGACGACTTATAACTTCCTCCTTAGGTCGTGGACGACTCATAACTTCCTCCTTAGGTCGTGGACGACCTAAGTCTTGAGAATTCAAAGGCTACGCTGCATCATCTTGTATATATACAACTTTTAAAGTTAAAAATGCTTCATAACAATGAGTCCTTCCCAGGGGATCTCAAACTGTATGAAGCCGTGAAGCTTTCGTATACTTCCTCAGTTAAATGGTGAAGTTCGATTTGTCGACTAATTGACTATCTAGTTCCAAAAACGATCACTTATGGAAATCAAGTTTCATACACTAAACACGTTTCCGACACTCTCAACTTTCTATCCGTTGGTCAAGAGTAAAGCCAGTAGATTAGAGTACCATTGCTATTAAACCATACTTGAACATCATTCTTAACTCTATACTTTATTGGCTTTTACTGTTAAGTATAGTTAATTACCTTCCATAAACAAGTAAATAAAACAAACACGATTAAGCCACTAAGCAACTCCTAAACCTCTTTTGTAAAACACTTGTTTATAATTTAAAACCCTTTTTAAAAATTACAAACACACACACACATTCATTTATAACGCTAAGATATTTTAAAAACAATTTAAAAGATACTATAATTTAAGATATGCAATACTTTAATAAAGTAATTAACTAATTTTATAAAACTATATATACTTAAAATATACTTTAGAATACTTATAATTATGGTTTAAACATTTACTTAATATATCTCTTTTACAATTTATTTAAAAAACTATAAAAGACATGTTTTTCTTTATTAAAAAATAAACCTTCTACTTTTATAATTCTAATTCATTTTAAAATATATTAAAATTCCAAGCCACTTTTAAAATACTCTAATGTAGGTTAGAGAAGAGTACTAAAAGGATTGAAGTAAAATTCTTAAATTTAAAGTCATTTCAAAAAAAATTAAAGTCTCAAATAGAAACTTAGCAGCAAAGACAGTATTTTTAAAAGTGTACGGATGACTATTATAAATGGCTATGAATTTGGCTAGTTTTATAAGCATCAAAGTTTTACCATTTTTCGATATGCTGACAAACGTTTAGCATCCAATCTTTTTATTGTAATCAATATTCACATAATATATCATAATCATGGCGAGAAACCCCTAAGGATTTCTTTATAAAATTCTATAGAAAATGCCAAACACAAGGCATATCCTAAGTGCTTCTAAAGCGACTATCACTATGAAACCACTTCCAAAGCAAGTCCGATTCAAATCAAAGTCCAACTAATCCCTACGTGATTTGTTTCAAGCCTATGCAACAAGTCATAAAAAGTGATATGTCCAAATCCATCAATTAAATATGCCATTTGCTTTCCAAAGTAAGAATCGTAATAATATATCACAATATAAATTCAAGCAACATACTTATAGTTTAAACAATAATACACACACTTCATATTCATTCAAATGGTAAGTTATCTCAACCATTAACAAGCAAACACCCAAGCACAAGCTTCCACTTCCTACCACAATCTTGCAAACTCCTAAAACCCTTCCTACCTAACCCTTAGCCCACGGCCTAGGCACAAATCCCCCTTTTGCTCATGACCTTGAATGGTATGGGGTGTTGTGCTCCATTTCTCCAAGCTCCAAGTTGCTAGAAGGTGTTTCAATATTGTTGTAAGGCGTATACTAGAGTTTGGAGTGATTTTGAGTTGTTTTGAATTACTTTATTTTTAGGAAATTTATGAAGAGATAAGAGATGGAGTGCTTTGATTTATATTGTAAAAATGAAAATGTTCATGGAGAGTGTGTGCACTTATATAGGCTTCAATTGGGAAAGCTCAACCCTCTCCCTCCTCTCTAGCTAGCCAAACAAGGCCCACCTCCATTGAAAAAGTCTTCCTTCTTTCCTCTTTAATCCCTTATTTCCCTAAATCACTCCGCTCATCTCCTTCTAGAAGATTTTAGATCTAGTTAATTTCTTCCTGAAACAAAGTGTCTTAAATTGTTACTAATGTATTTATATGTTCACTAGATAAGCACAAAAGAGTTCGAACAAATTATATTAAATAAAAAGCCGCTTATCAATAAAACGATTTTCACTCACATTATCGATATTTCTTGGAAGTACTTATTTCTATATACAAGTTTCAAAAATAGGTTTCTTATCATTAGTTATTAATTAAAAGGAGTTTAACATGGTTATAAAATCATATTTATAACACTTACCATATTTCAAAAGTTACAATATTTAAAGACGAAGTGTTTGAATTTACGGGTCGCTACAACTGATGAACACCGAAAGCTATCGTGTGCCAGCGAGAAAACAATACAAAAGGGGAACTTTCTAAATGTATTAAGAAATAGTTTTAATATTTTACATTGCTATTGTGATTAACTTTGTCTTTTTTTCCTTTCTGGGAGAAATATTATGTCGATTTGCCTCCCTAAGCAAATGCATAGAATATATGACTACATTTTAGCAAATGCAAGATTTACTTTTTGAAATTCTGTACTTAAACATAAAACAAAAGCAAACTATTGAGATCCCTTGAAAATCACTAAAATATTGGGTGATGATTACTTGGTTTTGGCACTCTTAATCTTCTTCGGACTTTATATGATTCCTCATCAAGGCCTTAAGATTTCTTGTATTCTTATATATATCTTTGTGTATGTGTGTGTGGGTGAGTGAGTGTGTGTGTGTGTGTTTTAGTGGTTGCGTCTCTATATGCCCTTCGACTATTACCCCTTCTACCAAGTTTATACTTGGGGGTACTTGCCGAACTTCTTATTTGGCCTTTAGTATTCTTGGATTTCTCTATATATGTCTTTTGGCGATCGTTTCTCTATGTGTCATTCGGCTATTGCCTCTTCTATCAAGTTTATACTTGGAGGCACTTACTAGACTTCTTATTTGGCCTTCAGTATTCTTAAATTTCTCTATATATGCCTTTTGGCAATTGCTCTTCCTACTAGGTCAATGCTTGGGGAGCATATACTAGGATATTTTTAAGGACCTTTAGGTTTCTTGAATTCCATATTTTATACTTAGATACTAAATGAGCTTTGGCTTACCTAGTCCTCATTCTTTCCTCCGTATGGTTAGCCATGCGCTTTGTTTCATGCAAGTGTTTCACAAAAATTATTATAAAATGAAAGCTTTGGTCTTTATTATAAGTCGTACACCAAATGACCACACCTAATGAATTATCCAAAAATTAAATGTTTTAAAAGTACTGCTCAAGAGTATTACCTAGTAGAAGTTTTCAAAACAAAGGAAAAACCGAAATGAAAATTTTCCACCAAAGATTTATTTCTCTTATAAAACCTATTTCGCCTCGACCCGACATGGTAACAAAAAGTGTGTGACTCCATCGAAACCTATTATATAATAAATACAAATTATTTAAAAGGTTTATTCCCACCATAAGTGGATGTATTTTCCTAATACTAATATTTTCATCGGTATTTCCATGATCTTACACTTTCTATCAGTCCTATAATATATTGAGTGACCTTGACGAAGAGTAGGTAGACCTTTAGTGGGAATTGTTACCCAAATACACTGAATTGTGATGCACCCTCAGAAAAACTTTTACCACTACCCATACGAGAAGCCATATCACCTGGAGGATCATTGAACAACCTCTAACGCATGCAAAAGTAAGCCATGGTCGAGTAGTACCATGAACTTAGAAAGTCTTAGGGAAGCACTAGTGGGTAGATCCACGAAGAGTGAGCCATGGTCAACCAGTACCATGTAAAACCCAGGCATAGACTTAGGTACCTGGTGGGTAGATTCCTATCCAAATAGAAAACCCATAGGCACAGACTCAGATACCTAGCGAGTAGATTCCCATCCAAATAAAAAATCTCGTGGGCATGGACTTAGTTACCTAGTAGGTAGATTCCTATCCAAATAGAAAACCCTTAGGCATAGACCCAATTACCTAGTGGGTAAACTCCCATCAGCATAGAAAAGCCTCAGGTAGTGATCCCAAGCCCCTAGTGGATAGACTTCCATCTAAGAATAGATGCTATAAGACCTAATTAAATAGGACTGGCTATACTCGAAACTTTCATATATAATGAAATACATACTGCTTGACGCTAAGGGGCAAAAGTATCCAAACAATTACAATTTGAAATCAAACTCTGTAAGACCCAAGAATATCTATTGGCTATGATGCCTTTGAAATAAACTAACATGGTATGTACAAATTCTCATTATGACGGCCAAGGGGAAACTTATGACAAAGATGACTTAACAGCTATATTCAAATTCGAATGTAAAACACCAAGCTATATCGAAAGGACAAGAGCTCCTCATATTACTAAGAATAATATACAAATATCTAGTAAACAAACTATTGAGATGGTAAAACAATATATGTATTTCTACAGTGTTATATTATAGGCAAAAAGGAAGACGACTAGACAAATTATATCAAGTTACAAACTAGAATTATTACAAAATGCATGTTACAATCAAAATTAAAACGATTCAAACAAAAACCTGTTCTTCTAATACGGCCTTTCAATGGCCTAATAATTCTTCTTGTACATCACCGGGAGAACGTCCAGAAACCTAGGCCTCCCTTAGGTCTCGTATATTCATCATTTGGGTTACCCTTTACTTGGCATATTCGAATAAGGAGTTGGAAATGTAAAAAAATGCAAGTTTGTATCCTATACTATTCTTATAATACGGTCAAGCTCCCCTTCATTTGAAACAAAAGATAAGTCCAAGAGGACCCTATAAGCAACTAAAGACTTGAGTGCATACTCATAGTAACATTCAAGTCTAAGGTAATGATCAAGCATCTGATTGGTTTGACTTTTGGCTTTAGCAATAGCCTCAGTTGAAAGCTTTTCGAAACGTTCCTCTTAATGATCGTACATCTTGCTAAACTATGATTTCCTATATTCTTTAAAAGGAACAACTCTTCCATCCTTGGGATCAACCATAACGTTAACCAATCTTTCATGGGGACCAAACGATGAACTCCCCTCTAATTGCCTTGGCCTTCACGTAGAGTCACGACCTTGTGAAAACACATTAGTCCGATGTGAACGAGGAAGTTATAATGAGCTCCTACTTCAACCTCTTCCCCTTCCCAAAGAAGGAAGAGTGGCTATAATGATTGCTTGAGACTTTTCTTCAGCCTCAATCTCACTATATGCTTGATCTTTATTGGTTCCTCATTAGCACGTCTTACTATTGCTTTAACAACCCTAGGTTTTTAAACTCTTTAATAAAATAAATAAAGGTTTAAGTCAGAGAATTGATTGATAGTAATTTTTCCAAGTATGGAAAATATGGAGAAATTGGAATTTATGTACCTTTGGCAAAAATAGTAAATTCTCTAAGAGTGGAATTTCAAATTTGTGATATAAGGAATTTAAGCTACAATCAGAAATGTGGTGATTATAAATAAGTCCATCTTTTGGGAAAAATGAAGCTATTATTTGGTTAAACCTTATACTAATAAAATGATGAATTATAGAATGTTTGAATTTGGGGGCAATCAATTCTAAATGATATTGGGGAATTATTATAGGAATTAAATATAAAATGTTATGGTAGGGATTTATTCGTTTAAATAAGAAATTAATTGTTTTGTAATAATAAATCCTAAATTTAAAACGAATAATGCAAATTTCAAGAAATTAAAACAATATGATTAATTTATAAATTGGAAGTGGTTAAGAATCATTTTGGAGATTTGTTCTAGAAATAAATATTTATTTTAATATCTTTGGCTTATTATATCATAGGAAATACATAACTTTCCTTAAAGCTTAAAAATGGTATATTTTAGGTTTAGGGAGATATTAGAGAAATTAATTCATGGTTGATAAAATGGCCTTGGAAAATACATATTGTGAAACCAAGAAGAGAAATGTTTTAGTTAAAATCATAATGTAAAATGTTGGGTTTAAAAGCTAAACAAAAAAGTGAATTTTTATTTTTGTTGATGGGCCTAAAGGAACCCAGGTACATAATTAAGCAAATGGAGATAAACATTTACTCAATCTTCTTACTGGCATTATCCTGTATGTGAAAACATAGAGAAAGAAAGCTAGGGTTTCTAACCCACTTCCTCATTCAATCACAATTTGCATTTTTTTAAATAGAAATAAAATCCCATAAATTCAAAGAAAATCAAGATGATGTTTTCAAACCCTATTCTAATATCTAGACTAATCAGTTTCAGTTTGTATGGTGTTTAATTTTGTTGTTATTCATTTTTGGTTAAAAGGCTTCTAGGGTTTGGCTGTAGATCCAATTCAGGGCTGAAATAAGAAGGTTAACAAATCAACTAAAGGATTCAGGTGAGAAAATCTCATATCTAGCTCTAATCATCTCGCATGCTGTGATTATTTAATTTATTGTTCATTTCGGGTCAATTTTTGGTTGTTCTAATGAATCATTTGCATCGAATGTAAGTATGGTTCTCCTCTTCCTTTAAACTTGAAACTTATTTTGATCATAACTTTTGAAACGTAAGTCCGAATTTGATGATATTATTCTTACTAGAAATTTAGACATTCATCTACAACTTTCATGTTTTGACTTTTGCAATATTTTGAGGTTTAAATGGTCGAAATTGCATTTCTTTGTCGCTGGCCTGAGAATGAAAGATAGGGTTAAGGAATTCAAACCTGAAAATTATTTTGGCCATAAATTTTGAATCATAAGTCCAAATTGGATTATCTTTTTCTTCCTAGAAAGCTTATACTTTTATCTACGACATGTGCTCAAGGTAGTGCTTTCTCTCCTCTAGCATTGTTCGTTTGCAATTCTTCTTGTTGCTTTGTGTTGTTATTTCCTTGCTTCTCGAGCTTGTTTGTAATGATTTATTAGCTCATTTATGGTCTTTTGTATTCTCTTATGATGCTTTCATTTTGATATAGCCTACTTTATGGATGCATTACCAAACACGCTATTTGATTGCATAAATATTCAAAGTGTTTTACAAAGGAAAATATTTTGAAAACGAACTACTTTTCTATATCTATATATGTATATATCCAAATAGAAATGATTTTGGAAAAGTAGGTATATAGATATAAATATTCATAGTTTTAAAATGTTTGCGAAGCAAGATTTTACACCCACACACACACACACACACACACACATACAAATAAAACCATATTTTCCCACTATTTATCTTTAGCCTTTTTAACTTGTATTTTGAAATAGATTTCAAAACAAAAGCTATTTTCTTATAAAATGCATGTCCTCAGTTGGACGAGAAATTAAACTAAATGTTTAGTAAAACAAGTGGTATGGAACACTATCGTTTACTTCATCAGTTAATTCTAGGACTTGTTCAATCGAACCATTATTATAACACTTAGTTGATGGAGTTTACTATCTATTAGTAAACATTTGAGTCCCACTGGGTGGTATGGGATGCTTTGGCGAAATTCATTTGGTTACTAATTGAGAGTAAGTGACACTTTTGGGGATGGTGTAGCCTTCGTGCTCGTCTTTATGGATGGCGTTGTCATCATGCATGTCTTATATGGATGGCGCAATATTTAGGTTTGTCTTTGTGGTCCATGAGGGAATAGTACCTAATTTTTGTTTGGTATAGCCTTCATGCTTGTCTTTGTGTTCGGAATAACCTTTGAGTTTGTCTTTGTGGTCTAAGAGGGGACTGTACCACTGTTCGAGAAGGGACTGTTCCTCTGTCCAAGAGGGGATTGTACCTTGTTAGTACCTTAGGTTTTGGTTTTGATGATAATAACTATAGGACATTATATAAAATGTAGATACCAATGCTTTATCAAGATATATATAGTACATAGTGCAGGGTATTAGACAGATATTGATTAAGAAGACTAAACAGTATCAAGAGTAAGATTCAAGATGTCGATATAGAGTTTCAAGAGTTTGAGAATGAAGACTCATGAGTAATGAAGAGTTAAAGATTTTCAAGATATTCCAGATAAGTTATAGAGTCGTAGAATTTATGTTAAAACCTTGATAGCACTTTCCTAATCTCTCTCACCTTCTATAATTTTATTTTAAATTGTTTTTCAAATATCTTGGTTTTAAAATAATCTTTTCAAAATATTTCTCAAAATGATTTTTCAATCTCTTATACTTATAAAATATTATTTAGTATTTTTAAGTCTATATATATATATATACATACACACACATATTAATATTGAATTTTTTTTTCACCTTAATAAGTTATAATTATATTGATTTTATATATTATGTACATTATATTGAATACTCTTATTAAATCTTTCAAAATTATTTTATGAAGTTTTATTAAGTTATTTGATTAAAATGTGTATAAACCACATTTAAATGGTTCTACAAAGTATCAAATTATTTTATAAAGCAACGAATTTTCAAAATAATACTTTTAAAGTGTTTTTGAATTTTGTGAAGGATATGTCGACATATTGAATCCCTATATGTCGACATAATGGCCGTAATTTTCAAAATTCAAATTTGAATGGGAGTGTCTTTTCATCCTTTCTCTTCGCGAATGGACATGACTGTTATTTCCCTATATATATATATATATATATATATCAAACTTCCAAACGAATTTTTAACATCTACTTTCTTATCCATCTCTCCTCCTTCACTCTCTCAGTTTCTAAATCAAAATATACCCAAACTCTACCGAAATTGAATATAATAAAATTCAATCATCACTAGTTTGATTCTCCTTCATCTACTCTCTGATTTCTCTCATCTCTCTCACTCAAACCAAGACCAAAGTGCTATTCAATAGTTATAGGATCAATTGTAATCAAGATCGAAGATTTGAGCTCGTAAAACTCTACCAAATCATATTGGTCAATTGTAAACTCTACCAAATCATACCGCTATACTTGTAGGTGTGATTGTAGCCCGTAAAATCAATTGGGTGTGCTTTGTAGCCCGTAAATCTAGTGGGTGTGCGTGTAGCCTGGAAATCAAGTGACTCTACCCAAAGCTCAAGATTCTGAAAGGTGTGTCTTGTAGCCTTGAAATCGAGATTGTATTTGTATTTACTAGTTGAAAAGTAATCCATACAAGGAATTGCGCGGGACTGAATGTAAGGTAACTCTAAACTAATATAAAATATTGGCGTGTTCTTTCCTTTTCACTTTTATTGCATTAACTTTTATTTGCACTTTGATTTTGTGGTTGTTAATTACATCATTCCAAGTAGAATTTTAAAGAATTTAAAAAATATTCATACAATCCGTTAAACACTATTCACTCCTCCTCTAATGTTAATTTAGCTTTAAGATCTCTATTCCGTTGACTCGCATTTGGTATCAGAGCATTGGTTTTCAAAGTATTCATCATCTGAGTTTTGAAAAAGTTTAAATGGCTACCAACACTGGTAATTGTACGGTTAGTAACACTGTTAATACACATTTTAGTAACTCATTTGTCAAAGGATAATCTACTGCTAGACCTTCACGTTTTAATGGTAGTAATTACACATATTTGTCATGTAGAATGAAGATTTATTTACAGTCAATTAGTTTAAACCATTGGAATATCACACAAACTGAGTACACTGAACCCGAGACAAATTTTGCACACTGGATTGGTGATCAAAAAGCAGTTGCACAAAGTAACTCTAAGGCTATGAATATATTATTTTGTTCACTAGACAGAAATGAATTTAAAAGAGTATCTATATGTAAATCTACATTTGAAATTAGGAGAACTTTGCAAGTTACACATGAAGGCATAAGTAAGGTTAAATAGACCAAAATTTCCATATTAACAAACCTGTTTCAAAATGAGTCCATATCTGATATGTATAGTAGATTCCAAGATATAGTACACTCACTTATTGCACTGGTAAAAGGTTTTTCTAAGGAGGATCAAGTTAGAAAAATCCTCAATTTACTTACTCCTGAATGGAATCAAAAGACTCTTGCAATCGAAGAAGCTAATGACATTAGCACTCTAAAAATTGGAGAGTTAATTGGCAATTTAATGTCTTTTGAAGAACAAATGCAGTGCAAGAGAGAAAGCAAAGCAATAGAGATGAAATCTATAGCTTTTAATGCAATGATGGATAATTTGGATTCAGACAGCGATGACGATGAAGAAGTTGCTTTCATGATAAGGAATTTCAGAAAATTTCTAAAATACAAGAAGATGAATAATTTTAAAAGAAATGACAACAAAAATCCAGGAAGCGGAAGTGGAAGCATAAATGGCATTAGATGTTATAACTACGATGAACCTGGCCATTTAAAACAAGACTGTTCACATCCCGATAAACTAAAAACTACACTAAACATTGATTCATCCAGATAATGGAGAAGATTCCATACTGCAACATTAGAAGATTTAAACATATTCTCACGTGATAATGAATCGTATATAGAAATTGCTAACATGTGCTTCACAGCAATACATAATTCAGAACAAAATGGTGAAATGAATCAGAAAAAGGTACACTTTTAATATATCATTATTTTTTATTTCTTGAATGAATTTTTTTGTTTTGATTGCTTTATTGGTTGTTAAAAATATCCTAAAGATTGGTTGAATATTGTGTGATTATATTTTAAATTTAAATATTTTATATATTTTTATAATATAATAATAATATAAAATATATTTAAAATCATTTTTAGTATTATTTTTATGAAAATAGAATAACTATAAATATATATATATAATAAGATAGGGTATAGTTAAAAAAATCATTTTTGAAAAATTCGACCTATATGTCGACATACCTCAAATGCATATGTTGACATATGTAGATAGATTTTGAATTTCACTCTCAAATTCAAAATTTGAATTTCCCTCCACCTCTTCACCGACTCCTATGTTCTAAAAAGATGTCCCTTAACCAGAAAACATGTCCTTTGTTTCTCTATTTACTTACTCTATCTCCATCCATTCATTTTTCACTTTCATTTTCAAATTCAAAAATCATAAACTCTCTTATCTCTTCAAACTACTCTTCATGGCATCCTCAAGCAATACTAAGGCAACCATGAGGCTTTCTAAGAAAATAAATTAATATATTTTTAATGATTAAGAAGCCATTCAAGCCTATATTTAGTATATATCTTTCGGAATGGTCTTTTCTGGAAAATTTGCTATTTTTGAAGATTTTCCTACTTATGATCTTTTTAACCTTTGTTTGCAAAATAAAATTCTTTGTTTAATTGATGCTTCTCAAAACAATTCCATTTGTACTGCAAAATTGACGAAGATGTTTTATGCAAATTTAAAAGGAAAGATTTATTATGGAAGAGAAGGGAATGTTTGGAGTATTGTTAAGGGGACACAAATTGTTTTAAATTGTGAACTTTTGGGTCACATTCTTAGATGTAAATCTAGTGGAATGGACATTTAAACTTTTCAAAATCATGAAGTAATCCATGACATTTTAGAAAGTGATGATGATTTTGAATTTAAAAACCAAAAACTTCCAAAAGCAAGAATTTTAAGCCTTCATTTACAACAAATTATCACTTCTAGAACTGGTAATTATAATAACCCGACATAAAAAAATTTCAAAGCTCTTTTATCCCATTTATGGTCAATAGGACATAAATTGGTCTCAAGTCATTTTGGATGAACTTTTTCCTAAAAATCTTTCTAAATATGAAAACACACAATTCCATGGTGTGTCTCATGTTCTCAATTATTTTGGTGTTGACCTTAAAGGAGAGAAAAAAATTCCTCTCTAAAAATATATGACAAGGCCGACATTTCAATTATGCATATTTTACCCTTTTTCGAGCCCTGTGAAACGCTTGCGGAAAAGGAACAAAAGTTGGCTTGGGAAGAGAAGCAAGAAATAAGAGAAGAGGAGGAAGAGAAAGAGGAAGGAGAGGAAATGGAAGTCGAGGAGGAAGAACAAGAAGAGGAGGATACTTTCTTGGAAAGTACTAATATGCTACATAATCCATCCAATAAAGATCTTCTCAAAAATTAAGAGAAAATCATTTTCAACCAGAGAAAGCTTAAGAAATCATTCTTAAAGAGATTTACCTCAATTTCCAATAAAATGGATAAATTCTTTGGAAATATCATCCGCAAACTTGGCGGTTCTACTTCATCTTCATCCACATCTTTCTAATTGTTTTTTAAGCTATCTTTGTGTTTGGATTTCCTAGTTTTAAGTTTATGTTGAATATCATGTATCTTTCTTTTATTCCAAATGTTCATCCTTATTATCAATGAAAATTCTATTTCTTGCTATTATACATTGTCAATTATCTTTAAAAAGTCACACAAATATAATAGTATAGGCCAAAATAATAGAATTGTAAAATAAAGTAGTTTTGAAAAATATATTGCATATGTCGACCTACGCAAAACATGTATGTCTACATATAACGACTAGTTTTCAAAAAAAAATTAAAAATAATAACTACCAAACACCAATTCATTTTAAACGACTCCTTACCCTTATATATACACCTATTCGCTCCAAAAGATCATCATTTTCGGTCTCTGTCTTCACTCCTTTACATATATAAACTTCTCTCTTCTATAATGGTTTCCCTACATCAAAAACTTTGCAAAAACCTCAAACAAACTCTTGAATCATTCAAGAACAGTCTTTCTTTCATCTTAAGAAACCAGAGCTTAGAATTGAGTCAAATGCAGATGATCAAAGAGCAAGAAAGGCATTTTGTTGTGATTCGGTGGATGATTTCTGCCTTGAACAAAGAAGAACCATACACCAACCCAGAGTGCACCATCAACAAAGATGATGAAGGTTGAGTTGCTATCAAAGCGGATCCAATCTTTGGCGCTGATGGATGGGTTTAAGTTCCTCGAAATGTCCAGTTTAAATAGGTTTGATTGTATATAAATAATAATACTTGATCTGGTTTGGATTGATTTGGTTTTGATTTGATTGATTTAATTCGTGTGGATTTGTTTAAATGGCATGTGACATTAATTTTGTTGGATTGGATGAATATTTAGATTAATTATGATTATTTCATGATTATCTAATTTTACATATCACTTATTGTTTTTATACAATCATTCTCATCATCATTATATATAATTCTTTTATATATCAATTAGTATTTTATTTGGGGGAGTCAGAGTTACAATTAGAGTAAGAGGTAGTGTTAGAGTTATAGTTTTAGGTGGTTAATTTTGTTGATGAAAAAGGGGGAGAAATATATAAAATCCAAGCATAGATTAAGGGGGAGTTTTGTAACCCAAGGGGAGTTATATTATATTTTATATACAGAGTTGTCATCATCAAAAAGGGGGAGATTGTTAGTACCTTAGGTTTTGGTTTTGATGATAACAACTATAGGGCACTGTATAATATATAGATTCTAATGTTTTATCAAGATAATATAGTATATAGTGTAGGATATTAGACAGATGCAGATCAAGAAGACTATACAGTATCAAGAGTAAGATTCAAGATGTTGATATAAAGTTTCAAGAGTTAGAGAATGAAGACTCATGAGTATTGAAGAGTTCAAGATTTTCAAGATATTTCAGTTAAGTTATAGAGTCGTAGAATTTATCCTTGATTGAACTTTCCTGATCTCTCTCCCCTTCTCTAGTTTTGTTTTAAACTGTTTTTCAAATATCCTGGCTTTAAAACAATCTTTTCAAGATATTTCTCTAAATGATTTCTCAATCTCTTATACATACTTATAAAGATATTATTTTAGTATTTTAAAGTTTATATATATATATATATAAATTTTGTTTACACTTTAATAAGTTATAATTATATTGATTTTATATATTATCCACATTATATTGAATACTCTTATTAAATCTTTCAAAATTATTTAGCAAAGTTTTATTAAGTTATATTCTGATTAAAATGTGTATAAACTATATTTAAATGATTCTACAAAGTAGCAAATTATTTTACAAAGCAACGAATTTCCAAAATAATATTTTTAAAGTGTTTTTCAATTTTGTAAAGGATATGTCGACATATCCAATCTCTATATGTCGACATAGTGGCTGTAATTTTCAAATTCAAATTTGAATGGAAGTGTCTTTTCATTGAATCGCTTCGGCGAATGGACATGACTGTTGTTTTCCTATATATATACCAGACTTCCAAATGAATTTTTAACATCTACTTCATCTCTCCTCCTTCCACTCTCTCATTTTCTAAATAAAAATATACCCAACCTACCTAAATTCAACCAGAATCAAATTCAATCATCACTAGTTTGATTCTCCTTCATCTACTCTCTGATTTCTCTCATCTCTCTCACTCAAACCAAGATCAAAGTAATATTCAAGAGTTATAGGATCAATTGTAACCAAGATTGAAGATTTTAGTTTGTAAAACTCTATCAAATCATACTGCTATACTTGTGGGTGTGATTGTAGCCAGTAAAATCAATTGAGTGTTCTTAGTAGCCTATAAATCTAGTGGGAATGCTTATAGCCCGAAAATCAAGTGGCTCTACCTAGAGGTTGGGATTCTGGAGAGTGTATGTCGCAGCCTTGAAATCGAGATTGTATTTGCATTTACTAGTTGAAAAGAAATTCATACAAGGAATTGTGCGGGACTGGATGTAGGATAACTCGGTACCGGTACAAAATCATGGTGTGTTCTTTCCTTTTTACTTTTACTGCATTTACTTTTATCTGCACTTTGATTCTGTGATTGTTTCTGTGATTGTTAATTACATCATTCCAAGTAGGATTTTGAAGAATTTGGAAAATATTCATATAATCCTTAAACACTATTCGCCCCCCTCTAGTGTAAATATAGCCTTAAGATCCCTATTCCACTGACTCACATACCTCGTGTCTCATGCATAATCGGCGGGTATCAGCTCGTCTTTGGGATTGGGGCCATTTTATGTTTTATATATTTGGAATCTTGTGATTCAATTTAGATTCATGTGATTCACCATATTTCAATTTCCGCCTATGAAAGGCATGATTTTAGGTTTTACGATGGTGATTTCGAGATAACAAGGCCATTTGTGTACTTATGGCTTCTTTGGATTTATTAATGCCATTTTAGTTTTGTCGATGAGATTTTAGTACCAATTGCATTATCTTTGGATTATTTTGGGACTTGGGGTTTTATCCCGGTCATTGCCTACTTATGATATTTGATAATGCAATTTAGTGAAGCCACCCGATTTATTCATGGCTTATTTTCGTATTATGTTTCCACCTTTATGGAATGCCAATTCATTATGTTGATTTAATGCAAGTTCTTAGATTTGATCTTGTGTTTATGATCCACATATCATGCTGCTATCCCCTCATTGATTTATTTAGAGCTAGACTAACCTGTTTATTATTTTTATAATACTTGGGTCAGATTGAGATTTTAGGTATTATTCCCCGACAACTACCAGAAAGGTCCAACTTGAAGATAAAGGATGACACATAATATCTATACTACTAGCTTGGATTTAGGATTTGTACACACGTTTTTCAATTAGAGACTTATGATATGTATAGTTATTTGAGTCTAGAATTATATTCTACTATGTAAAAGAGTAAGAGGATATGGTATTCTACTTATGTAAACTTCTATTATGTATGTATATAAAATTTCATATTCTTGTGAACCGCTACATTCTAAGACTTCTTTGTTTTGTGATATTGTATATTACTCTGAATATGTTTAAGCCATCGTAATATTGTTTTGTGTATGGATCGTACATGTCGAATCCACTACAAAAAAATGTTTTCGCTCAATTCGACATGTTGATACTCGTCCAAAGTAATATTCATAGATGGTTGCTCCTAACTAGCCTTATTCTCCCCAATAACAATTGATATTACCTGGTAATATCATTTGTTAGTGTGGGTATAGAGGTGGGGTGTTACAATTGCCTAAGGCCAGACACCGATTCAAGCAAATTCAAAATAATCTTTTCTGAAGCTTGGTCCATAAGAGGTACAGCTTTCGAAACTGAACTAAGACACTCTTAAAGATATTTTACTTTTTTATATGCATTTCATTATATTTAATAAGCTCCAAAGCAACAGCATGTAAAGCTAGCTTAGATAGAAAGAAGTCAACTTGACCCTTCAATGTCGTGAGTTCCATATTGAAAACCTGTATCTCGATAATATATAAGATTTTTTTAAGGGAGATGTGAGCCTGCTTGTTACTTATGTTAGAAGCAAATGTCACATAGTTTAGAAGAGAAGTTGATTTAAGGGTAGGCGAAACCCCTTCTTGTTTGTTTTCATGGTGCATAATACAATTCCAATCACTTAGGCGAATCCAAGGAATGGTCGAGGATTGGAAACTAGGAATAATGTCAAGCATTGATTGCCTAAATGAAATATTATTTTTAGCATAATTAATGGTGAGAAGAAAATATGAAAAAGTTGTAATGTGCTGACATTTGGACTGAATAAATTATTTGTAAACCAATATTGGGGATATAATAAATATATCAAGGTTATATAATATGAGAATCCTTCCATAAGGAGCTTGGGATAGGTTATGAATGATTGACCAGGTCAGAGCAATTACTTTAGCAACAAGCATGCTACCTTCACGATTAACTTTGTTTCACAAATAGACATTAGCTGAATTTTATTGGATGAAATTAAAAATAAAATTTCAATTTTGGCAATTTTATGGGCTCCTCTAACATTTCACACATATAGTTTATCTTACATTTGGAGAGGTTGAGCTTATTGGCAAATTGTCATGTAACTACCCTAGAGTTTTCATGTGAAAACTTATCATGTTGCTTGAGAGATATTTGATCAATAGCATAGTCAATGCCTAAATCATGGTCTTCTTGTATTCCTTGATTCTCTGTATTGTTATTTTTCTTATTTTTTCCTTTTTTGGTATTCACTGATATGGAAGCAGTACAATCTGTTAGTGCAATAGATGAGGAAATAGGATCGGGAAATGACCCAATAATGTGTTCTAAAGGACTTAGAATATGATAAGGACTATGATCTGTATGCGTAGAGGCTATTAGAAGGTGAGGAGGGGTAGTAATTTAGCTTCAGGAGAAACAGACTTATGAGTAGTTTGTGTTTTAGTTGGTTGATGTAGAGAGACATGCACATTATTGTGTATGTTAGGGTCACTACTAGAAAAACAGTATATTCCAACGCCTCATTTCCAACGGCCGCCAACGGTTATTCCAACGGCTTCCAACGGTCCGTTAATTTTTTACGTTGCCGTTGGAAGCCGTTTGAATCCATTGGAAATAAGCCATTTGCGGCCGTTGGTAGCCGTTGGAAATTTTCCTGAGATAACAACCCGAGACCAGACCTGCAATTCATTATCTCTTCCCCAACTTACCTTTTCCCCAAATTCTCCAATTCCACCACATCCTACCAAACTGCTGCCGCCCCAAGCACCAACCCGACAACCTCCGACGCCATCTACAAGCTGCTCCGGCCAATCTCCACCCTTCAAGCTCTACAAATCGGTAATTTTCCAAAAGCTAATATTTAGGTTTTTTAGATTTAGGGTTTAATTCGAATGTTGATTGATTCCTAATTGTTAGTGTATGCATATTACATTATGTTATCCCCTAATTGTAACTATTATAACATAATGAACCAGTTATTATAATTGATTGAAAAATTTGTAATTTAAGATATGTTAGTTTATGTTTATTTGGTTATAAGTATATTAAACGTATGTGTGTGATAGAGTTTATTGCATTTGGAAGCCGTTAGAACGGATATTGCATTTGTGCGAACACGAGCTTTGTATTTGTGCGAACACGCGAATTGATTTAGTTTATAAATGAATTTTGTGTATAAATTTTGTGTATAAATGAATTTAATATATTATGTAATAAAACGGTTAAATGTAAACCAATATTAATTAAACGAGTTATATATTAAAATTTAATATAAACAAATATTTAAATCCTTAGATATTATTCGGCCCCGTCTGCCAAGTGTTGTATATGATCGTTTTAGGGTTATCCGTTTTTCCACAAAACGGACAACTCTATTCATCTGATACATCATTTGTCGGATTTGTCCCAGTATTGGACAAGTTACAAACACAATAAAGTAATTATATTCCGTCAATCATATCACTTTAAACGGTTCACAAAATTTCGACGGCATTTCATTTACGTTCCTTGTGTACACGCATTTGTGTACGATACAAGGAACACGGGGGAAATGCTGCCGAAATTTTGTAAATCCTTTAAAATGATATGATTTACGGAATATAATTACTATTGTGTTTGTAATGGGAAGTAGGATGACCGGCCATCAAAGAAAGACACATAAGTGGTAATGAAACAATAGTTGCTTAATTATTTAAAATAAAGTTTGTGAAATTAGCAGTTTGCGGCCGTTGGAAGCCGTTTGAAAATTTCCTGCAAAATATAAAACAAATGATTTATAACATTTTTACTCTATCATAGGTTTTCTAGTAGGGAAACATGGTCAATTACTTTAATGATCGGAGCTGGATGTATCAAAGAAGGGAAATTAGTGGCGCAATAAGCGAACATTTTCTAAAAGGGGTACAAGTGTTCATCGAATTTGCTATAAGTAATATTGGAAACGATGAAGAAATTCGTTGTCCGTGTAGTAGATGCAAATTGTTGAACTATTTAGAACCGAATATGACTAAGGTTCATTTGTGCCAATTCGGTTTCGTACCCAATTATTTGCTGTGGGATCGTCATGGAGAAATTGTAGCCCCTAATAATCAAGAACAGTCAGTGGAGGTCATCAACGAAGAAGGTAGTACGAATCTCATAGAACATATGGTCGAAGATGCAGCACGATCAATGTTCCCTACCGTTGTAATTGATAACGACGATGTTAACATCGAAGAGGAACCAAATGTTGGAGCTAAAAAAATATATGATTTATTGGATCATGCTAAAAACCCCTTTGGAATGGATGTTTAAGCGGCTCTCAATTATCGGTAACTGCAGAATACATTGCAATGAAATCAAAATACAACCTTATAGAAGCTGGATTTACGGCTGTTGTTCAAGCTGCTAAACGTCATATGCCATCCGATAATTTAATGTGCGAAAATTATTATGAAGTGAAAAAACTTATGTCATCTTTCGGTTTGCCATATCAAAAAATAGATACATGTTTAAAGGGTTGCATGTTGTATTGGAAAGAAGACATCAATCTTAGAAATTGTAAAATATGTAATCAGGAAAGATACAAATCGAGGAAAAAGAAGGGAAAAGAAGTTTCGTACAAGCGTATGCATTATTTTCCCCTCACCCCTAGACTTCAACGATTATATGCATCATCTGTAACAGCGCATCATATGAGATGGCACAGTGTGAGAACACCTCAAGAAGGTACGTTGACACACCCATCCGATGGAGAAGCATGGAAACATTTTGACAAGAAATATCCCGATTTCGCAGCGGAGAGCCGAAATGTTAGACTAGGTTTATGTACAGACGGCTTCTCACCGTTTTCTCAGTTTGGTTCTAAATATTCATCTTGGCCTATAATAATCACACCTTACAATCTACCTCCGTGGATGTGTATGAAAACTCCATATATGTTTCTCATGATTGTTGTCCCTGGTCCTGATGATCCGACACAGGGCATTGATGTTTACTTACAACCGTTAATTGAAGAGTTGAAAATATTATGGTATGAAGGAGTAGAAACATACGACATATCAAAAAAGAAAAATTTTCGGATGTTCGCTTCTTTGTTATGGACTATTAGCGATTTTCCTGCATATGCAATGCTTTCGGGTTGGAGTACGGCCGGTCGTTTTGCTTGTCCTTATTGCATGGAAGAAACACGAGCATTTTCTTTGCCAAATGGAAAGAAAATTTCATGGTTTGATTGTCATCGATGTTTTCTTCATATTAATCACCCTTTTAGAAGAGACAAAAAAAACTTCATAGCTAATAGACATGAGACTCTACGACCACCAGCGGTATGGTCAAGCGAGGATATATATGAACTTGTAAAAGATTATCCAAAGATACACGAGACCGGACAACAAGAAGAAATTCAAGGTAAATCGACGTTTCATAATTGGTGCAAACAAAGTATATTCTAGGAATTGCATTATTGGAAAAATCTATTAATCCGTCATAACATTGACGTGATGCATAACGAAAAAAACGTATTTGATAATGTGTTTTATACAGTTTTGAATGTGAAGGGCAAGACTAAGGACGATCTGAAATCTAGACGTGATATAAAGCAAATATGCAATCGTCCTGAGCTTCATATGACTCCCGACAATAAAAAACCCAAAGCATGCTATGAACTAGACAGCAACCAAGTTAAAGTACTGTTACAATGGGTGGAAGGATTACGATTTCCCGATGGAATTTCCTCTAATCTTCGTAGATGTGTCGACTATAAAAATGGGAGACTGAGTGGAATGAAAAAGCCATGATTGTCATGTAATGATGGAAAATTTGTTACCCATCGCTTTCAAAGAATTGTTACCGGTAAAAGTTTGGACGGTAATAACAGAACTTAGTTTATTTTACAAGGAGCTTTGTTCAACTACGTTAAAAGTTGACCGTCTACTTAAACTTGAAGAAGAAATTCCTATACTAGTTTGCAAACTGGAGAAAATATTTCCTCCGGGTTTCTTTAATGTAATGGAGCATTTACCTGTTCATCTTCCATATGAAGCACGTCTTCGAGGTCCTGTGCAATATGGATGGATGTATCCATTCGAAAGGTATGTTACTATATTGAGTATGCAAATGTTGATTTAAGTATAAATATAGTAGTTAATACTTAACCCAAATAATTTTTATTAGGTACTTAAATCATTTAAAGAAAAAAGTGAGACAAAAAGCTCGAGTTGAAGGCTCTATTTGCAAATCATATATCGAAGAAGAAGCTTCTTTCTTTTTCTCTCATTATTTTAAAGACCATGTGAACTTATCATTTGTAAGTGTTCCGCGTAATGACGATGAGGCCGTTGAACAAGATTCTTCTTCTGAAACAGTATTATCTATTTTTAAACAACATGGCCGACATGTTGGAAAATGTGAGGAAGTATGGCTAGATGATAAAGAATACCATGTAGCACACATATATATTCTTCTTAATTGTCCTGAAGTTGCACCATTTGTTAGGTAATTAGCACATTCCAAGTTTTGTTAAATTTAATACTACACGTGTGAATAAATAATAATGTAATATATCATGTTTGTGTTTGCAGTATTTATGAATCACAAAATCCAGGCGGCGATTTAAGCAAAGATTTCAGTACTTGGTTTTCGACATACGTTTTTGATCCCACAAATAATGTGCTCGATAAAGGACTGAAACATTTGGCGTTAGGACCGAAAAGAAAAGATAATACGTATCCAATATTTTTTGTTAATGGATATAAATTCAACACCAAAGAATACGGTGCTGAAAAATTAACAAACAATACTGGTGTATTTGTTAAAGGCAGTGATGACCCTAATAATCATATAAATGATTTTTATGGCGTGTTAACTTAGATATTGCAGTTGACATATTTTACAAGACCCGTGGAGGATGTTTATTTGTTTAGATGCAACTGGTTCAGCAATGTTCCAGGTTCTGGTATTAACGTGCATCCACAATATAATCTTATAGAAATTAAACATACCTCGCGTTATCAAAAGTACGACCCATTTATACTAGCCAAACAAGCCCTACAAGCTTATTATGCCCCTTATCCATCTCTAAAAAGGGATAAAGCAGATTGGTCTGCGGTTTTTAAAACCAAAGCAAGATTTACGTTCGATGGACAAAATATTCCAGACGAACAAGCCTATCAAGCAGATCTGGAGGAAAATGCTGAAATAGCAATTACAGACGATCAAACTGATTTTGGACCATTAAATGATGAGACAAATGTATTAGTCGAAGCATTTGAGAGTGTAGAGGAAAACGACATAGAGCACGAAACCGAGTCTGAATCAGAAAACGATGAGGACGATTGAGTAATATCCGGTAATTTTTAAAAGTATTCACATTACATTGATCTCTGATTAATAATGCATTTATCCAATTTACACAATTTTAATAACAATAAGTGTATTACATTTTTTAATGGTTCATCATATCATGATTATTATGAATTGTATATGTATGTATATATGGCAAGTATATATATTATGTCTGGTTCTGGTTCTGGGTCTCGGCGACGTGGCTCTTCACGTCATGTTGGAGAGGGTAGTGGTGAGCAACCAGCTCGGCCACTTGTTTACTTGCAGCCTAAGGCTGATGAGACGTAAGTATCATAATTAGCAAGCATAGCATTTTAATTTTTTAATTGTACATGAAATATCTATAATTGTCTAAAGTTCAATTTTATAATTAACGCAGTGGATTTGAGTTGGAGCCATCCAAAGTGGTTTTGAACATTTCAAAGCAGGCGTACATGGCTAGGATGACCGATTGCTGGCCTAAGTGGGGCAAGATCCCCGACGACGTGAGAGAGACGATTTGGCAAGATTTTCTGGTAAGTTTATACCGCTTTACAAGATGATTAATTAAATACAAATAAATAATTAGTAATATTTTCTCATTGTATAGGGCGCCATAGATTTGCAAGAGCCCGACGTCAATTTAGTTCAGCGACACTGGAACTCCAGGATCGCGAAGAACTATAGGGAGACTATGTCGGAGACTAAAAAAGTAGGAAAGAAGCCCAAGTGGATGAGCGCGACTGTATGGGAGAAGTGGGTTGAGTGGTGGAACTCTGAGGAGTTCAAGGTAACTCTACAATAAATCTCAGCAATTTTTTACCATTTAATAAATAATTAATCATTGTAAATTTGCAGGAGGAGTCAGCTAGGAACTCGGCAAATAGGAGTAGGAATCCTGTATCACACCGTGGAGGCTCCAAATCTTTCCAGCATCACCGCGAAGATTTGGTAAATTTATCTATTATCACATTTGTATATTGATCAGTTCAGTAATTAGTTAATTATGTACAGTTAAATTATCCAAATTATCAATTGCAGGAACGTGCTCGTGGAGGCTCTGTTGGCTTAGTGGACGTGTTTGCTCACACCCACGCGTCTAGGCAAGTAGATGAGGCTGGCAATATCATATATTAGTGGGGTGATCAAGATAGGGCGACCGAGGCATATGTATGCATTTTTAAATTTCTAATACTTACACCGATAAGTTTATTAATTTCTAGCTATGCGAAATAATTACATGCTACTATTTTTCAACTGAAATTGTTTTTTTTTTCATTTTAGTCGAGGTTGCAGGAGGCACAGGCTAATGCGCTTCAGCAGTCAGGTCATGATGCGCTGACACAGGAGGCGCAGGATAACATTTTTACCGCTGTTATGGATCCGGCGCAACGGAGTAGACGTTTTGGCTTTGGGAACCTAACGGTAATTAATCCTTTTACATATTTACAAAAAATCAGTGTTTAGATATATAATGTTATAGTATTTTATATGCTGAGACAACCCTTTTGCTATTATTTCTATTTGCAGGCTCGACAAGCTCAAAAAGACCAAGACAAAGATGAAATCAAGGAGCTTAGAGCTATGGTTGAGCAGCTACGGGAGGAGAATCGTCTACGAGCCATCCAGGTGGAGCAGTTGGATCAAAAGCTTGCGCAGTATTTGCAGAATCATGGTACCCTTCCTTCGTCGTCTGGTGCTTCGGGAGGCGACGAGGATCCTTGAGGAGGTATGTTTTTGAGTATTTGTGTTTGAACAATGTATATATTGACTTGGAGATGTTTTGATGTTGATGGTGATGTTGTATATATTGGTACGGAGTGGGTGAGAAATATTTTGATGGCATGTACATGGTACATTGACATTTGTTGATGGTATGTACATTGATGGTATATTTTGTGATGTTTGATCGGTTTGGTTTGTTTATATTGGTGTTTTATTGATTTATGTGTGTTGTTTGTATTGATATTGATATATATGTGTGGAATTTATTGGAAATTGAATGGATTGGAAATGGTATGGGTGGAAGGTTAATAGGCCTGCTGGTATACAGCAAAATAAACCCAGTATTTCCAACGGCTTCCAACGGTTTCCAACGGTTTATTGGCCATTTTGTTCTAACGGTTTCTAACGGTTTCCAACGGCAGCAAGCCGTTAGCGGCCGTTGGAAATTCCGTTGGAAATGGTCCGTTGGATCCGTTGGAAAGCATTGCAAGGCGTGGGATTTATTCCAACGGCTATTCCAACGGTTTCCAACGGCCGCCAACGGCTAGGAGCCGTTGGAATAGCCGTTTTATCTTGTAGTAGGTTCGTAGAGATAGAAGTAGGTCAGGGGAGAAAAGGAGGAAGTAATTTGGTAGGTTTTGAACTATGTTGCTTTAGAATATAACTAGGAATCAATTTATCAGCAAAGGTATAATCAGAAGGAATAACATGGATATTTAATTGATCAGGCTGCATAGAGAAGAAGGATTGGATTCCTTCCGAGGTTCTAGTTTGTCACATGATATTTGTTGTTCTATTTCTCCTTCTTCCATTAATGAAAAGATAGTAAACTGGTTGGAATTAGCAGCAACGGTGGTTTCATTAGTAGTAGAGGTTTGGACACTTGATTTGTTACTGGTAGTAGTGTCAGAAGTTTGAATAGATGTTCCACCAGGGGCAGAATTGGGACTTGAGATATTGAGGTTTATCTTTTTGAAACTAACATTTTCCTATTCATGCTTATTATTTGTTGCATTACCTTCAAACCATGTAGAGTATTTCTTTATATAGTTTATGTTCATCTTATGCCTTGCATTCTGGGCTTGGTGCACTACCTTAATTGGTCCCTTCTTATTTATGCTATTATCTGCATGTACTTTTGCTTTAGAAACTAAGATAACAGTAGTGTCATTTTTACTGTAGTTACTAGTGGCATGTCCAAAGCTTTTACATTCAGTGCATATTAAAGGCCTCCATGAGTACTTGACATAAACTTTTTGAATTTTATCTTCACCTACTCCAATGAAGTCAGGCAACTCTTTGTCGGGGGATTTCCCTATCAAGCATTTAACATACTCAAACCTCTTTATCTTTTCAATATTTTCATCAAAACACACTGGTGGGCCAACATGACAGGCCAACCAATTGATACTCAACAAAGTCCAAGTGAGTAAGCGTATATTATATAGGTGAACCCATACTGAAACTATTTTAATCTATGGTTCAGCATCATCAAAACTAGGGTTGCAGGAAGTAATAATCAACAATTGACCGCGAATAAATATAGGATCGGAAGTTAGAATCTTTCCCTTGTTTTCGTCACTTGCAAACCTAAAAAAGAATTTTTGGCCATCAGAGAAAACTTCATATGATGCCTTCAATTCCAAACTTTTGGAATGTGAGATGTCATTGCCATGTAATTAACAGTACCTCCTAGAAAAATCCTACTACGAATTCAGACCATGACCTAATTCCTTCATCTACTACTTCTTGTGGAGGAGAAAGAGGAAAACACTTGTAATTCAAATCAAAATTGATAGGAAAATATGCTTGCATTTTTAGGTTTACTATTGAACAAAATAGACCAGAGAGGCACAAAAGATGAAGAAGGATCCCCAGAACCAGGCATATAGGGAAGAGAAGGAAAGGATTGTACGGAGTCAAGAACTAGAGGAGGAGAAGGGAGATTGGAAGAAAGGACAAGAGAAGGCATAGATGAGGAATCAGAATAGGTTGAAGGAGAAGAGGAGAAGGGACAAATAGGGAAGGGTCTGGAGGAATGAGAGGAGGAGAGGGAGTGGGCGGGAAAAGTCAATAAGGGTGGACACCATTAAAAGGAAAAAAATATGAAATTTTTCTTGAACTGTCAAATCAATATGTTATTAATAGACAAACTTGTCTATCAAGCTTTGAATTATAAGAACTGTTGCTGGATAGACTTGTCTAATACAAAATATTGCTTTAGATATATACATCAGAACATGTGTAAAACCTTATAATTTTACAAGATTAAATAATTAAATTAAAAATGATGAAATCGTAATATCACATAAAGAGCTAAATAGTAAATTTTTATAGAATCTGGAATTAGGCCTCAAAACCTACTTCATTGCATCCGGAATGTTGTTTATAGTTAGAAAACATATATAACTTACTGAATTTAGTTAAAGAGTTTAAAAATTAGAAGAAGT
Organism: Allium fistulosum; assembly: GCA_030737815.1. Lineage (NCBI taxonomy): Eukaryota > Viridiplantae > Streptophyta > Magnoliopsida > Asparagales > Amaryllidaceae > Allium > Allium fistulosum. Next base: position 79,123,378 of record CM060903.1, read on the forward strand.
CAAACCTAGTGTCATTTTCGTAATATATTAATATGAGATTTTAGGTTAAAGTTGTGTTACTTTAGCCTATAAATAGAAGTGTAGACGTTATTTTCTAATCCTATTTTTAATCTACATACCTCACCACTAGTCTTCATCACTAAGCATATTCAAAACAAAAGTTTCTTTTTTATAACCGTTTTGTTTCTCCTTCTCTTCCCTCTTCTCCACCAAACTTTGCAAATTCATAACATTTCCGTTTCCTAATAGATTTCAACGAACCTAGTGGAAAATCGAATAATGTGAAGAGTATTATCATCTTATATAATTTTATAGGTTCAATTTATAGGATTGAAGGTGCAACGGAACCGGACAACAAAGAACAGTGATGAAATCTTGTACACCATTTTCTTCTTTCTCCATCAAACGTCAAAATGGCGTATCTCTCTTGTTTCTTAACGTATTTTGATGATCTACCCATCAAAATGACCATGGAGATGAGTAATATGATTTGAAATAGGAATATTAATGAATTTATGAGGTTTCTAGGTGCAAAAGGCATAGGACATCAGAATCAATGTTGAGTTCTTCTTCATTCGAGAGTTTCCATGAGTGAGATTCATCTTATTTGTGTATATATTGATAAGACATAGTAATTCACCCCTTACGCTCTTAAATCAAATTAAAATTTATGAACATGAAAAAAATTATTTCATATCTTAGAATGTAATGTGTCATTCCTAGATAATTAGAAAAAAAGTGATTTTCTTTATTGTAAAATTACAAAGTTTGATCTCTCCCTAAATAAGAAGTCTAAAACACAAAGTTAATCCAAATTAGACATATTATACATTAAAACTATACTTTTCAATGACATGAATCATTGGTAGTGTTTGTTCGATGATATAAAGTAATATTACTTAATTAAACTATTTAACAAATTATAAAAGCGCCCATAAACTTAAAATTCTTATAACTCTCGCATACGATCTCCGTTTTATGCACGGTTCATAGGATTGAGATTTTGGAAAGACAAGGAAAGTTTAGGTATGTTGTTTGCTATGTTTTAGGTACGTTAGAAATTGTCTAGGTTGGACAGGTTCGTTTTACGGTTTTATACTTACGGATTAGGGCTTGATCCAGTAGCTTCATAAACGATGAGGCAATTATGAGTTTTGGTCTTGATCCCAATAGTGTCGTTGACCGTTAGACGAATGTCTAGTTTGGACTTAACCTCAATAGTTATGAGCTGGGGCTTGATTCAGTGCATTGTAAACGGTGGGGCAATTCTAAGTTTTGGGCTTGATCACATAGTCACGTTGACCGTTAGGCATATGTTTAGCTTGGACTTAACCTCAATAGTCACGTGCGATTTCCACGAAAGTCTTGCATATGGGCCACATTAATTAGGACTTTGAGCTCAATAGTATGGTATATGGTAGGCGTCAGGTGAATTTTGGTGTTGTCGGTGGCATCTAGCGACGACGAGTTGGGACTTTGAGCCCAATAGTGTCACAGTTGGTAGTACACGAGTTAGGACTTCGAGCTCAATAGTGTACGTACGATTTTGTGATAGTGGGTTGAGGCACATAGATATTCGGTAGCGAGTCGCATATGATTTTCTGATAGTGGGCTGAGACACATAGGTCTTTAGTAGCGAGTTGCATATATTTTTGGCATGCAAATTGGGGATTTAGGCTCAATCGTGTTCGTATGATTAGATATGTGTTAGATTTTAGTGAGACCTTAGTAAATGATGTCACTATAGTATTATATTATGTTTAGCTGACTTGTTGGGTGCGGGTGACACAGGTTAAGGTATGATTTTCTAGCATAAATGTTGTTTTACTAGTTTATTAGTATTATGCACTATATGATGTGTTTCACTCATCGGACGTATGTATGACCCTCTCTGTCATTTTCTTCTTTTTAGTTATACTCTGATAGGTCGACAGAGAGTACTAGCGATTACCTAGAGGAATGATGGTACGATGGTGACGCATATACATTTGTCTATTGGTGTCTACTATTTTTCTCCCAAACATCTGACTGTCTTCTATTACTAGTAAAGAGGTGTTGTAGTTTTATTTGATACTATATTGTTTGTCTAGGATTATATTATTAGGTACTATTATAGTTATTCATTTCGTTGTGATTTCAGAAAGTGTAGTATATTGTAAATAGCTCAGTGATCCGCTTTATAAATTTTACCCCAAAATAATCCGCCTTCAACGACATCCGCGATGCTAGTGCCACTTTTAGATGTTGGTCGAGACGTCGTACATAGCGGGTTGCTATATGTGGTACCAGAGCTTATGTTAGGCAATTTCTACTAAATTAAGGCACATGAGAGAGCATATTTGTAATTTTAGTATTTATATATATTATTACGCCACACTCATATATTTTGACTTATAGAGGTAGTTATTAATTTGTCCCTTATTGAAGTAAAAAACTATGAGTTAAATAAATGATGATATTTAAACAGTTTGGCGTGGTAGATAAATCCATTACATTTGTTTTAATTTACTGCATAAAATATTGCTAAAAGAGGTTTATATACCCAGTAGCAGTGGAGTAAATTGTGGGACTAGAGATGAATAAGAAGGAGAGTAGTATCCTAAGTCCATAGGATATAATGTGATGTTTATATGGCGTAATGAGGGTGCATAACCATTTTTTATTGTAGTTGGCCTTATGTAAGTTACGATCTACTCCAATTAAAGTAAATGTTTTCCTTAAAAAGTTAGAAATAATAATATTTGATATTTTGGGGAAATTATAAGAGTTGAGGTTTGTCTAAAATGTTGAAATAATAAACCTTTATTTTAAGTTTTAAACATGAGAAAATTTAATAAGAGGGATTTTCGATAAATATTTTTTAAGCTTTTTTTTAGAAAATAAAATCATCTAAGTTGCATTGTTGCCATATATTTTGTTATATAATTTTCTTTTGATAAGGAAACATTTTTAAAGTAAATGGATTAGTGAAGACATATCTTTTTGAATCTCCTTTATTTTATAAACAGTTTTGTCACATTTAGAAAAAAAAATATGCTTGCTTTACAATTTCGTGAAAAAATTATAATTTATAAAGGTAAAGTTAAAATTGAATGTTTTATATGTTTATTTTCTAAGTTAAAGAAAATATACTATTTTAAAACTTTGGAATATGTCAGTTGCAATATGCATGTATTTTTAATGGAAATTAAAGGATTTTTGATATAAACTCTTGAAAATGTGCATTAAATAAATGGTTTAAAATCTTGGAAATTATTTTTGAATCCGATATGAATATAGTTAGTAAAAAATTGAATTTCAAAAATATATTTTTATGTATTAGTTAAAAGGTTTTGGAACTTGACTGATTATAAAACAAAACGATTAAAAAATATAATTTTTGTACAAACATTAGGTATTGTTTAATGATGATCGATATTGGATAATTATTAAATAAAATTGTATATACTTATATATAATAAAATGGATATAAATTATATAACATGATGTCGAAATATATATATATATATATATATGAAATAATGTTTAAAGATGAAGTATGAGTATTTCAGAAAATAACTAAAGTTAATTCAGATCTAATTACATTTTGACTAACTAATATTAAATTAGTAAAAATATAAAGGATTGAATTTTAGAGTACATTTTTAAGAAATAATATTTTCAAAAAGTTGAAAAGAAACTAGTTTTGGGAAAATTACATTATTTGTTTTATAGAGAGACTTAGGAACTGATATGAAGTGATTAACTTGAGATAAATTTGTTTTATGATTTCTTATTAAATTATTAAATAAGAAACATCTAAAGTAAAACTTTTTGAAAATTAATTTAAGTTAGATTTAAAGAATTTGATTTGAAAAAAATATCTGTTATGATTTTATTGAATGTTTATTTACAACAAATAGAGAATTTATGATTTTCAAATCTTATTAGTTTTGTAAGAATAAGATTTGAGATCAATGATTTTGATTTAAACACTGAATTGAAAAGTTATGATATTTTCAATTGGAAATTTGAGTGAAGCTAGAGAAGAATTATACAGCCTATAGAGTTAGAATTGATTAAGGTGAACTAGTTTAGTTAGGGTAGTCAATATGCCAATGTGTTTAGGACTAGCTAAAAAAGAACGTTATGGATTTGAGACATTGGGATTTGTACTGAAATTTTTTGAGGATGTTATTTAAGAATTTTGGAGAAAAATAAGATTTGGAAACATTAATGAAAATTCTATTTTCAGTTATTATTATTTATAAAGTATGGTGGAATTTAAATAAATACTAATACGATTTTTGGAAGATTGTCTAAATTTTGAGAAAATTATAATATAATTGTTTGTGGAGTTTATGAAAAAAATATTATTATTATTATTATTTAACAAATAAAAATAAGAGGTATTTTGAAAATAATAATAATAGTAAAGAGGTTTTTTCCATGAATGTTTTGGAATAAATTTTATAATTCTTGATGTAGATAACACTAAAAATTATTTTTGGGATTCAATGTAGAATTTTGTTATTTTAGAATGTTATTATTTTGAATTATATAATAATAAAATGGTTGCGGAGAAGAAAGATTAATATATATTATTATTATTAAGTAAAGTGATAATAATATTATTGTTTTAAGGAAATTTTATGAAAATTATTAATGTTGGGAATATTAAAAGTAATACATTAAAAACAAAGGGATTTTGGAATATATTATCGTTTCAGAGAAAATATACTATTTTGAGATGTTAGATGTTTAATCTAATAAGCGTATTTAATCTAACAAGTGATATGGATTGAGTTTCTTGCTAATGAAGTTGTATGAATATGTATTTTATCTATTCAATAACTCGATAGTTGTTTTGAAATTGTTTTAAGTATTTTAATATGAAAATACTTCGTAAGCTTATATTAAAATCTATGGTTAAACTTTATATAATAATTTGAGAACTTTTAAATGATATTCAAAAGAAACCATGAAGCTCGAAAAAAATTTCTAGTTTTTTTAGTAAATTTATATTAAAATTTAAAGAAAAGAAGGAGTTTTCAATATTAAAATTCTTTGAAACGAAATTTTATGGATTTTGAATTTTGATAAGAATATTTTATGGGTATTGAAACAAATAAGGTTTTGATTTGAATGGAGATTTTAAGTATAAAGAATATTTTAAATACAAAACTTGAATTTTATTTAAGAAGAAAGAAAGGGGTATTTATACTTATATTCTTTTAAAAAAAATCTATGGAACTATATAACTAGAAAATTGATTTTGAACTATTTTTAAGTTCATTTAAATTTGAGTTTATTATAGTAATACTATGCTTACGGAAACTGAGGGATCGTCCATTTTTAATATATATTAATTAAATGGTGATAGAGTATGCGGTTCGCCTAGGAATTCAAAATGTTGGTCCACTTAAAGGTAAGACACCGTATGTTATCGTGTTTTCATGCCTATGGATTTAAAGAACGAATTTAGTGAAGTATGTTAAAGGATACAAAGAGGATTTTCTATTGACCGATGATGAAGAAGCAAGTGGTGGAGCCGTTTGACGAGGGAGATACATCAGTAGTGCAGTCTATTTGAATCTAAGATATACTTGAACATTATATGATTATAGAAACCTCAGTGATACTTTGAGGAATGAAAACCGCATATGATAGGCATGCATGGAGACTTCGCAGTAGGTAGCTACATAGGTGAAGAACTCTCTATTAAGATATGTTACGTGGGAAAGCTAGTGCGATAAGTAGTTGGGCCTTTCCTGATTTTGTAGAGAGTAGGGAAGTCAGTTGTTTGAATAGGCTACTTGAATAGGTTGCAATGTTCACACTTTTTTGTTTATCCCATCTGCGAACGTACGTTAACGATTTAGCTGCTATGGTAGAGTCTAGTTAGCTTATGAGGTGAAGGTAGAGACAGAGTTTAGAATTCTCTGTATATGTATCCACATCTTAGGACTTGATATGATGCAAAATAAAAATAAGGAAATGAAGTTATTCCAAGTATGGTGAAGAAAAGGTTTGGACGAGATTACATGGAAACTCGAGGAGAGAATCCGAGTTTCCTACCACGAGCTCTCTTCCAATAAGTTCTGCTTTTGGTTACTTTATAGGTTAGTTTGTTCATTAGGTCATTGTTGTTGCATGATTTCTTTAGCTAGCTAGTTGACATAAGCATGAAGTTAGGATTTTTTTTCCTTATGATGTTTCTTTGTTGCTACGATTGCTTCTTTGGACTATACCAGTTTAATTTATATCATTTTCCCTTTTATGTATATACATTCCATCCTATGATAGATTCCCATAGCTAGATGTTCTAACTTGTGCTAGAAAAATTTATATGTGATATTTATTGTTACTCTATATATGCGTTTACTAACTGTGTTTATCGACGTGGTGATTTACTCGCACTTTGACAAGAATGTTGCACATGGATGTATGAATTCATACAGAATATATATTTGCATACATTAGAATGTTCGCATACATATTGGTTGTGCAGCATTTGCATTCATATAGGATGCCAATTTAGTTGCATTTGCACCCATCTCATATCATATCATCATATTTTATATATCATATGTATATTGTACTCTTAGTTGTGTTTTTGCTTGCAATGTATGATGAATACTAGATGGATATAACTATGTTGTTTTGTATGTATGTACGCTCTAATGCGAGTTGCATTGTCCACCTCGAGGAATTTTAGGGACGAAATTCTTTTAAGAAGGGAGAATGTAATACCCTGTAATTTTATAAGATTAAATAATTAAATTAAAAAGGGAAAAATCATAATTTTACATAAAGAGCAAAATAGTAAAATTTTACAGGAGCCACAGTTAGGTCTCAAGACCAACTTCACTGGGTGTGGAATGTTGTTTAAAGTTAGAAAACATATACAACTTGCTGAATTTGGTTAAGGTGTCTAGAAATTAAAAGAAGTCAAATCCAGTGACTTTTTCGTAATATAAATACGAGATTTTAGGTTAAACTTGTGTTATTTTAGTCTATAAATAGAAGTGTAGACGCTATTTTCTAATCCTATTTTTAATTTAAACACCTCACCATAACCTTCATCAAATCCTAAGCATATTCAAAACAATTTTTTTATAACCACTCAGTTTCTTCTTCTCTTTCCTCTTCTCAACCGAACTTTGAAAATTAATAACTTCTCCGTTTCTCATTGGATTTCGACAAAACCAGTGGGAAATCAAAGAATGTGAAGATTATTATGATCTCATATCATTTCAAAGGCATAATTTGTAAGGTTGAAGGTGCATCAGAACCGGACAGCGAAGAACAATGATGAAATCTCATACACCATTTTCATCTTTCTCCATCAAACTTCAAAATAGCATATTTCTCTAATTTCTTAACGGATTTTGATGATCTACCCATCGAAACGACCGGGGAAATGAGTACTATGATTTAGAAAAGGAATATTAACAAATTTATGAGGTTTCTAGGTAAAAAAGGCAAAGGATATCGAGATATTGTTGAGTTCTTTTTCATTCGAGAGTTTCGGTGAGAAGAATTCATCATGTTTATGTATATATTGATAAGACATAGTGATTCAACCTTTATGGTCTTAAATCAAATTTAAAATTATGAAATTGAAGAAAAAATATATATTTATTTTATATATTAGGATGTACTATGGCATGGCTAGATAATTTTAAAAAAAATTAATTTTATTTACTGTAAATTGATAAAGTTTGAACCCTCCCTAAATAAAGTGTAAAACACAAGATAATACAAATTAGATATATTATATATCAAAACTATATTTTTCAATAACATGAATCATTGTTGGTGTTCGTTCGATGATATAATGTAATAGTCTTTAATTAAACTATTTAATAAATTATAAAAGTGCCCTTAAACTTAGGTCACCCACATGGTGATCTGGGCGCCCATGTTCGAGTTCGAAAACAGCCTCTTCGCAATGCGAAGGAAAGGCTACGTACATTATCGACCTGCTTATAGCCCACTATCGTGCAGGAGCCTCGTACACTGGGTTCTACCTTTTTTACAAAAGCGCCCTTAAACTTAAAATGCTTATAACTCTCTCATCGACCTCCGTTTTAAGCACGGTTCATTACATCGGGATTGTGCCAAGACGAGGAATGTTTTGGTATACTGGATGCTATGTGTGAGTCAGGGGAATAGGGATCTTAAGACTAAATTAAAACAAGAGGGAGGGTGAATAGTGTTCAATTGATTATATGAATACTTTTGAAATTCTTTAACTTTCAACTGGAATGATGTAATTAACGATAACGGAAACAATCACAGAATCAGAGTGCAGATAAAGTAAATACAGTAAAAGTAAAAAGGAAAGAACACACCAGGATTTTATACAAGTTCAAAGTTACCCTACATCTAGTCTCGCATAATTCCTTGTACATATTTCTTTTCAACTAGTAAATGCAAATACAATCTCAATTTCAAGGCTATGAGACACACCCTCCAGTATCCTGACCTCTGGGTGGAGTCACTTGATTTCCAGGCTACAAGCGCACCCATAGATTTATGGACAACTAAGCACATCCAATTGATTTTACGGGCTACAATCACATCCACTTGGATTTCATGGACACCAAGTACACCATAAAGTATAAGAGTGTGATTTGAATTAGATCTTCGATCTTGATTACTATTGATCATATAACTCTTGAATATCACTTTGATCTTGGTTTGAGTGAGAGAGATGAGAGAAATCAGAGAGTAGATGAAAGAGAATCAAACCTGTAATGATTGAATTTGATTCTGGTTGAATTTCGGCAAAGTTTGGGTAAATTTTAATTTAGAAAATGTGAGAGTGGTAAGAGGAGAGAAGAATAAGAAAGTAGATGTTAAAAATTCGTTTGGAAGTCTGGTATATATAGGGAAACAATGGTCATGTCCATTCGCCAAGAGATACGATGAAAAGTCACTTCCATTCAAATTTGAATTGCAAAATTACGGCCACTATGTCGACATATGCCTATAGAGTATGTCGACATACTCTTTACAAAATTGAAAAACACTTTAAAATTATTATTTTGAAAATCCGTTGCTCTGTAAAATAATTTGATACTTTGTAGAATCATTTTAATATAGTTTATATATATTTTAACCAAAATATAACTTATAAAATAATTTTGAAAGATTTAATAAGAGTATTCAATAATATATATAATTCAATATAATTATTACTTATTAAAGTATAATCAAAAATCCAATGTATATAAACTTAAAAACACTAAAATAATATCTTTATAAGCATAAGAAATTGAAAATCAGTTTGGAAAATATTTTGAAAAGATTACTTTAAAACCAGGATATTTGAAAAACAATTTAAAAAATTAGAGAAGGCGAGAGAGATCAGGAAAGTGCTATCAACGTTTTAACATAAATTCTATGACTCTATAACATATTTGGAATATCTTAAAATCTTGAACTTTTCAATACTCATGAGTCTTCAATTATCATCATCTTGAATCTACTCTTCATATTGTACAGTCTTCTTAATCAACACCTACCTAATATCCTAAACTATATACTATATATATCTTGATAAAATATTAGTATCTATATTTTATATAATGTCATATAGTTGTTATCATCAAAACCAAAACCTAAGGTACTAACAATCTCCTCCTTTTTGATGATGACAACTCTGTGTATAAAATATAATATAACTCCCCTCGGGTTACAAAACTCCCCCTTAATCCATGCCTAGATCTTATATATTTCTCCCCCTTTGTCATCAATAGAAATAACCGACTAAAACTCTAACACTAACTTTGGCTCAAAATTATAACTCTAACTCCCCCTAAATAAAATACTAATTGATATATATATATATTTATATATAAGAACCATATATAATGATGATGAGAAAGATTGTGTAAAAACAATAAGTGATATGTAAAATTAGATAATCATGAAATAATCATAATCAATCCAAACATTCATCGAATCCAACAAAGTTAATATCACACACCATTTAAACAAATCCACACAAATCAAACCAAGCAAATCCAAACTAAATCAAGTATTACTATTTATATACAATCAAACCTATTTAAACTAGAAATTTCGAGGAACTTCAACCTATCCATTAGTGCCAAAGATTGGATCCACTTTGATAGCATCTCAATCTTCATCATTTTTGTTGATGGTACACTCTGGATTGGTGGTTGGTTCTTCTTTGTTCAAGGTAGAAATCATCCACCGAATTGCGTCGAAATGCCTTTCTTGCTCCTTGATCATCCATTTTCCTCTCCTTCCTCTTCCTCCTCTTCTCTTATTTATTGCTCCTCTTACTAGGCCAACCTTTGTTTCTTTTCCACAAGCATTTCATAAGGCTCGAAAAAGGATGAAATATGCATATGTGAAATGTTGGCCTTGTCAAATATTTTTCGAGGAATTGTTTCCTCTCCTTTAAGGTCAACACCAAAATAATTGAAAACACGAGTAAGACACTATGATTCACGTTTAGAAAAAAATTTAAAAAAATTCATCCAAAATGACTTGAGACCAATTTATGTCGTATTGATCATAAATGACGAAAGAGCTTTGAAAACTTTTTGCATCGGGTTATTATAATTACCTGTTCTAGGAGTGATGCTTTATTGCAAAAGAAGGCTTAAAATTCTTACTTTTGGTTGCAAGTTTTTATTTTTAAATTCAAAATCATCATCGCTTTTGAAATGTCATGGATTACTTCATAATTTTGAAAATCAATTTGAAAAGTTGAAAGGTCCATTCCACTATATTTGCATCCAAGAATGTGACCCAGAAGTTCACAAACAATTTGTGTCCCTTGACACTACTCCAAACTTCTCCTTCTCTTCTGTCATAAAGCTTTCCTTTTAAATTTGCATAAAACATCTTCACCAATTTTGGATAACAAACGAAATCATTTTGAGAAGCATTGATTAAACCAAGAATTTCATTTTGCAAATAAAGATTAAAAAGATCATAAGTAGGAAAATCTTCAAAAATAGAAAAATCTTTCTGGAAAGACTTTTCCGAAAGATAAATACTCAATATAGGCTTGCATGGCTTCTTGATCATTTAAAAGTTATTCTTTTATTTTTTTTCGAAAGCCTTATGGTTGCCTTAGTATTGCTTGAAGATGCCATTGAAGTATAGTTTGAAGAGATAAGAAAGTTTATGATTTTTGAATTTGAAAATGAAAGTGAAAAATGAATGGATGGAGATAGAGTAAGTAAATAGAGAATCAAAGAACGTATTCTCAGGTCAAGAGACAATTTTTCAGAACATAGGAGTTGGTGAAAAGGTGGAGCAAAATTTAAATTTTGAAATTGAAATTCAAAATCTGTCTACATATGTCAACATATGCATATAGGATATGTCGACAAATAGGTCGAAATTTTCAAAAATGATTTTTGTTAAACTATATTCTATTTTATTATATATATCTGTTTATAGTTATTCTACTTTCAGAAAAATTATTTTAAAATTTATTTTAAATATATTTCATATTATTATTATATTATTAAAATATGTAAATTTAAAATATAATCACACAATATTCAACCAATATTATTATTAATCTATAGGATATTCCTAACAACTAATAAAGCAACCAAAAAGGAATTTATTCAAGAAATTAATTTTTTTGATGTATTAAAAGTGTACCTTTTTCTGATCCATTTCACCATTTTGTTCCGAATTATCTATTGTCGTGAAGCATATATTAGCAATTTATGTATCTGACTCATTATCACTTGAGGATGTGTCTGAATCGTTTAATGTTGCAGTATAGGCTCTTCTCCATTTACTGGATGAATCGGTGCTTTGTGTAGTTTTCAGTTTATCAGGATGTGGACAATCTCGTTTTAAATGGTCAGGGTCATTACTGTTATAACATCTAATGCCATTTCTGTTTCCACTTCCGCTTCTTGGATTTTTATTGTCGTTTCTTTTGAAATTGTTCATCTTCTTATATTTTAGAATTTTTTTGAAATTCCTTGTCATGAAAGCAATTTCTTCATCGTCATCGCTGTCTGAATACAAATTATCCATTATTGCATTAAAAGCTATAGATTTCTTCTATTTTGTTGTGCATTCTCTCTGGCCCTGCATTTGTGTTTTAAAGGACATTAAATTGCCAATTAACTCTTTAATTGTTAGAATGCTAATGTCATTAGCCTCTTTGATTGCAAGAGTCTTTTGATCCCATTAAGAAGTAAGTGAATTGAGGATTTTTCTAACTTGGTCCTCCTCAGAAAATTTTTTATCCAGTACAATAAGTGAGTGTATTATATCTTGGAATCTACTATACATTGGACTCATTTGGATTCATTTTGAATAATTGAAACTGGTTTGTTAACATGGAAATTTTGGTCTGTTTAACCTTACTTGTGCCTTCATGTGTAACCTGCAAAGTTCTTCAAATTTCAAATGTATACTTACATATAGATACTATATTAAATTCATTTCTATCTAGTGAAAAAAAAATCATAGCCTTAGAATTACTTTATGCAACTACTTTTTGGTCAACACTCCACTGTGCAAAATTAGTCTCGGGTTCAGTGTACTCAATATGTGTGATATTCCAAATGTCTAAACCAATTGACTTACATAACCAATATGTGTAATTACTGCCATTAAAAAGTGGAGGTCTAGCAGTAGATTGCCCTTCGACAAATGAGTCACAAGTGTATTAATAGTGTTACTAATAGTACTATTACCGGTGCTGGTAGACATTTAAACTTATTCAAAAATCAAAGGATGAATACTTTGAAAACCAATGCCTTGATACCAAATGTGAGTCGGTGGAATAGGGATATTAAGGCTAAATTAACACTAGAGGGGGGTGAATAGTGTTTAATTGATTATATGAATATTTTTGAAATTCTTTAAGTTTCTACTTGGAATGATGTAATTAACAATCATAGAAACAATCACAGAATCAAAGTATAGATAAAAGTAAATGCAGTAAAAGTAAAAAAGGAAAGAACATGCCAGAATTTTATACTAGTTCGGAGTTACCCTACATCCAGTCCTGCACAATTCCTCGTACGAATTTATTTTCAGCTAGTAAATGCAAATAAAATCTCGATTTCAATGCTACAAGACACACCCTCCAGAATCCCGACCACCGGGTAGAGTTACTTGATTTCAGGGCTACCAAGCACACCTAATTGATTTTACGGACTATAATAATACCCACTTGGATTTCAGGGACACCAAGCACACCATAAATTATAAGAGTATGATTTGTTAGAGTTTACAAACTCAGATCTTAGATCTTGATTACAATTGATCATATAACTCTTGAACATCACTTTGATCTTGGTTTGAATGAGAGAAATAAGAGAAATCAGAGAGTAGATGAAAAAGAATCAAACTAGTAATGATTGAATTTGAGTCGACCTCGATAGAGTTTGGGTATATTTTGATTTAGAAAATTAGAAAGTGGAAAGATAAGAGAAGAATAAGAAAGTAGATGTTAAAAATTCGTTTGGAAGTCTGGTATATATATGGAAACAACGGTCATGTCCATTTGCAAAGAGATATGATGAAAAGACAATTCCATTCAAATTTGAAATTTGAAAATTATGGCTACTATGTCGACATATGCCTATAAAGTATGTCGACATACTCTTCACAAAATTGAAACCAGGCTTTTAAATCTCCCCGAGATGGCCGAGATGAAAAATCCGAGATATCAGCCAAAATCCGAGATTTGGCAGCCTATTTAGTTATAAGTGTTTTAAATATCACCCGAGATAGCCGAGATATTTTCCCGAGATATTGGCCAAAATTCGAGATTTAAAACACTGATTGAAACACACTTTAAAAATATTATTTTGAAAATCCGTTGCTTTGTAAAATAATTCGATACTTTGTAGAATCATTTAAATATAGTTTATACATATTTTAATTTAAAATATAACTTAATTAAACTTTATAAAATAATTTTGAAAGATTTAATAAGAGTATTCAATAATATATAAAAAGTCAATATAATTATAACTTATTAAAGTATAAAAATTTTATATATATATATATATAAACTTAAAAAGCACTAAAATAGCATCTTTTTAAGTATAAAAGATTGAAAATCATTATGGGATATATTTTGAACGGATTATTTTAAAACCAGGATATTTGAAAAACAATTTAAAACAAAATTAAAGAAGGTGAGAGAGATTGGGAAAGTGCTATCAAGGTTTTAACATAAATTATGTGACTCTATAACTTATCTGAAATATCTTGAAATCTTGAACTTTAATACTTATGAGTCTTTAGTTATCATCATCTGGAATCTACTCTTAATACTGTACAGTCTTCTTAATCAATACCTGTCTAATATCCTGCACTATATACTATATATATCTTGATAAAACATTAGTATCTATATTTTATATAATGTCCTATAGTTGTTATCTTCAAAACCAAAACCTAAGGTACCAACACTATGTTTTAAGCTACTTTAGAAATTGTCTTGGTTGGACAAGTTTGTTGTATGGTTTTTTGCTTACGGTTGGGGCTTGATCCAGTTACTTCATAAACGGTGGGGTGATTATGAGTTTTGGGCTTGATCCAGTGGCTTCGTAAACGGTGGGAAAATTATGAGTTTTAGGCTTGATCCCAATAGTCTTGTTGACCGTTAGGCGAATGTCTAGCTTGGACTTGACCTTAGTAGTTACTGGTTGGGGCTTAATCCAGTAGCTTCGTAAATGATAGGACGATTACAAGTTTTGGGCTTGATCTCAATTAGTGTCGTTGATTATTAGGAAAATGTCTAGCTTGGACTTGATCTCAATAGTTATGTGTGATTTCCACTTCATTTTCGCATGTGGGTCATATGAGTTGGGACTTTGAGTTCAATAGTGTGGTATATGGTAGGCATCAGGTGCACTTCGATGTTGCCAATGGTGTTTAGCGACGATGAGTTAGGACTTTGAGCCCAATAGTGTTGCGGTTAGTGGTACACGAGTTGGGATTTTGATCTTAGTAGTGTACATATGATTTCGCAATAGCGGGTTGGGACACATAGATCTTCGGTAGCAAGTAACATACGATTTGATGATAGTGGACTGAGAGATGCATATCTTTAGTAGCGAGTTGCATATATATTTGGCATGCGAGTTGGGGATTTAGGCTCGATCGTATTCATATGATTAGATATGGGTTATATTTTAGTGAGACCTTAGCAAATGATGTCACTATAGTATTATTTATGTTTAGCCGACTTGTTGGATGCAAGTGACACATGCTAAGATATGATTTTCGAGAATAAGGGTAGTTTTACTAACTTATTAGTATTATACACTTATATGATGTGTTTCACTCACCATACATATATGTGATCCCTTCTATCATTTTCTTCTTTTTAGTTATACTCTGATAGGTCGATAGAGAGAACTGGCGATGACTTGAAGGCATGGTACGATGAAGAAGCATATTTATTTATCCATTAGCTATCTACTATTTTGTTCCCGAACATTGGACTATTTTCTATTACTAGTAAAGAGATGTTGTAGTTGTAAATTTATTTGATATTATATTGTTTGTTTAGGATTATATTTTTGGTTACTATTATATTTTATTTTTTCCTTTGTGATTTTCAAAAAGCATAGTAAATTGTGGATAGCTCTGTGATCTATTTTATACATTTTACCCCAAAATAATCCGCCTTCAATAGCATCCGCGATGCCAGTGCCGCTTTTAGAGATGGGTCGGGACATTGTAAATGGTGAGTAGTTAAACCTTGCTTGTATATTAATCTTTGTACTAAGTTGAATTTCTAGCTAATATAATTATTGCTAATTTTGAATCACGCGGAAGTTATAACTTCTTGGCTAACATAACGATATATAGCTAACAGATTAGTCCGACTGAGTTTATATTAAAGTAGCTAAATCTTGTGATTCAATGTTATAGCTTAAACAAATATTCAGTAAATTAAATTTATACTAAAATAGCGATATAACATAGTTATAGCAACTAAGTATTTGTTTAACTAAATTTATAATTATAACTTCAAGTTATAACTAAAATTAAACTTGAATGCCAACATAGTTATAATGTAGTTGCTAACATAGTTATAACTTAATTTAAAGTAATATTACAAGAGCTACAACTAAAACCAAAATTAAATTCAAAGCTATAACTTCAAGTTATACGTATATAACTTGAATTATACTATTTTACAGTAACAAAATATAGTTTTTATAGTGTGATACTAGCTTATATATTCAGCTATAATTAATACAAAGAATATCTATAGAGTTACCTCTATAAAACAACACATAAATGCAATGATAAGTAACGTACTAAGATATATAGGTTTTCTTTTTAATTTTTGAACACCACGGTAACATCTCTGGTTTGAATAATAGGATGCAAACAAGAATGCACCCACATGAATCAAAACAAATCACTTTTCTAAATATCACATGGCAAATGAACATAGAAGAGATGACCGCAAAGCCCTTAGCAGTTGGCAAAACTATATTGCTTGCAATAATCTAATGATCTAGTTTAAAACCTAAAATTATATAATATTCCAACTTCTCAAATAAGTACAATAGATATATAGCTCTAAATTTAGTAATAGTAATAGCTATATAGCTCTAAATTTTTAATCGGATATGTTAAATCACCTAACTCAGGTCAACCTAACAATTAGTCTACACACATATTTTTAAATTTCAATTTTATATGCAAGCACTTTCATCAACCTAAACAAATTGTTTACATCCTAGGATCGAAAATTTTTATATGACATATATTTATATTAATCACCATTAGAGACCTACGACTATTTTATCAGAATAAATTTCTAAAAATAATAAAATATATTTTTAAATGGTCGCTTTATAATAAAAGAAATAATCGTGATCAAAACTAAAATAAATATAAAGGATATTTTCTGCCAAATTCAATGAGTTGAAACCTGGTTGCAAGTAACGACGATGGGGTTTGGATTAAAAAATCAAGGAGAATTAGAATTGGGAATGATGGTGATAATTGGAGAGAGGAAACTTGGAGAGTTCGTGAAAGAGGGCGGCTATGGCGATGGAGGCGGACGATGGTGGAGGAAGGCGGAGAGATGAACGATGGAGATGGGCAAAATCAATGCAAGTAATGGTTGGATTTTATGGATTTGAATGAGCTAAATATAATGTAAATCAGTTACCAGAAAATGTTCAAGATTTTTCTAATAATAATGAGCAAAAATCAAGGAGATGATATTTAAGGACCGAGCATATGCGAAGAGACAATGAGAGCAATAGTTTGTACATATCGCTTTGTCTCTTCCAACATGTTACATCGCGAAAAGGTTACAAAAATCGGGTAGCATTATTTACATTTATTTTCATGCTATTTTAAATTGTTATGTTAATGTCAAAAGATATAATTAAGATGGATAATCTACAATTTAACACTTTACCAGACCAATTAAAAGTTCTAACCGATATTACCCCTTTCTTAAAAATTGTATTGGGAAATAGACGACACACACATAGTAAAAAGGGTATGCCACACAAAATGTTATGGTCGTATGTTCATTTGATATGACTTTTATGTTAACGTGACTTTCTGGATTTTTGGTGAAGTGGCATAGCACTGGTAAAATCAAATCTATAAAAATCGCATCAAGGCATGTCGATGACACTCTCCTTAAGAAGTTATTTCCCTCACCACTCGTTTTAACAAAAGAATGGATGATGTGATTCAAGACAAATCGTCTTCCAAGATACAATGGAGCTGAGATGATTATTCTCTTTAATCGATTGCGATAGCAAGGTCGAAACTGATTCAAACTATCTTTTGAATTGACTGTAGTGACAAGAGTATCAAGTTTATGACCTGCAGTATCACAAACCCAAAATATTATAGAATGAAATAAGAGAGACGACGGGAAAGAAAAGATAAATCTAGAACAAGCGTTTTTATTTATAGTTGCGAAGAGATCTTTTCATATTTGAAACAGTCATATCTCCTGCCATATTCTCCCATTCAAATTTGAATTTTAGGCCTGTTAACAGGTTTAGATTTGGCCCGTTTTAACTAAAATAATTCTATCCAAAAATATATTTTGGATTCAAACCTGTCCCGCTCGGTCGGTCGGACGGAGGCGATGGCACGCGCGTGTGTTGATTATGCATGACCTTCCTCCTCACAAAAGAGCCAGCATTGGATGCCCAAAAGGCCCAACCTTCTCTTGAAGAACCTAGTTTTAAACAAATATAATTCCTTATATTCTGAGATGTGGGACTATTCCATTCCCCCAGTCTTCCTCTTCCCTTTCTCTTCTTCTGATTTTAAAACAAAATAACTCACACTAATCTTTTATAAAAAAATTCACTAACAATCTTCCATCAAATTTTAATAAAATTTCTCTTGTCATATATTGTAAAAATATTATGCATAAGTATAAATGTAACTCTGTCTGTGTAGTTTTCTATGCAGCCTGTCCCAAGCCAGGATAAAGGAGGAGGATTGTGATAGGCTTAGCGAGTCAACGTAAAAACCCCAGCCTCTCTTATGGAAATGGAACCTAATTATATTTCGTTGGGACGTCCCTCTTAGCGACGCTCCATATCGAGGCTCGGGTATGGTGAAAAGTGAGCAAGGGCTGGGTCGCTACTCCCTTAGTGGCGCGCCATATTGAGGCTCGGGTATGGTGAAAAATATGCAAGGGCTGGGTCGTCACTCCCTTAGTGGTACGCTGCATCGACGCCCCAATGTAGTGATAAATGAGCAAGGGTCTTCGTATTTTACTCGACGGGTGCGAAGGGCAAGGAAGCTAGTCGATGAAAGTAGGATTCGGTTAGGTAGTTGGAATGTAGGATCATTAACAGGAAAGCTAAGAGAGATAATTGGTACTATGACTAGGAGACGTGTAAATATCTTATGCGTTCAGGAGACCAAATGGACGGGCCAAAAGGCGAAGGAGGTGGAGAACACAGGCTTCAAGTTATGGTACACGGAAAAAAGCATAACAAGAACAGGGAAGGTATCTTAATTGACAAGAACCTTAGAAACGGAGTGGTCGACGTTAGGAGACAAGAGACAGGATCATCTTAGTTAAGCTGGTAGTGGGTGATATGATTCTGAACGTCATTAGTGCTTATGCCCCACAAGTAGGTCTAAGTGAAGCCGTCAAGAGGAATTTCTGGGAAGAGATAGATGCCATGGTTAGAGATGTGCCTAGTAGTGAAAAACTTTTCATAGGAGGAGATTTCAATGGCCATGTTGGTACAACTAGTGGGGGGTTTGAGAGAGTGCATGGTGGTTTTGGATATGGCGATAGGAACCAAGAAGGAGAAGAAATATTGAATTTCGCTATTGCTTATGACCTCATGATAACTAATACTTTCTTTAGAAAGAGACAGTCACACTTAATTACCTTTAGTAGTGGCCAACACTTTAGCCAGATTGACTTTGTCTTTACTAGAAGAGACGACAAACGAGCTTGTGTAGATTGCAAAGTCATACCTGGAGAATGTGTCGTCTCACAACATTAGCTTTTGATATCCGAGTTTCGTCTCCGAATATGTGTTCAACAGGGTAAAGGAACCAAGATTAGTCGGACGAAATGGTGGAAGCTCAAAGGAGACGCCTCACGGATGTTTATGGATAGAGTGATGGTAGAAGGGGCATGGAGTATGGAAGGAGAAGCAAATCACATGTGGGATGAGATGGCAGGACGCATTCGGAAAGTGGCTACCGAGGTATTTGGGATAGCGAAAGGAAATAAACGCGAAACTAAAGATTCTTGGTGGTGGAACAGTGATGTACAAAAGGCTATCAAAGAGAAGAAGGAATTCTATAAGTGCTTACATCATCACAGGAGCGAGGACAACATGCAAAAGTACAAAGTGGTAAAGAAGAACGCAAAGAGAGCGGTGAGTGAAGCAAGAGATCGGGCGTATGAAGATCTATATTATAACCTAAGTACGAAAGAGGGTGAAAAAAACATCTATAGGATAGCTGAGCTCCGCAAGAGGAAGACAAGAGACTTCAACCAAGTTAAATGCATCAAAGATGACAATAATAGACTTTTGGTGAAGGACGAGGAGATAAAAAATAGACGGAGAGATTATTTTGACAAGCTATTTAATAAAGAAGGTGATAGCACTACGATCGAGATAGACGACTCTTCAGATGACACCTGTAGACGTTTTGTTCGGAGAATTCAAGAATCCGAGGTAAAGGAGGCACTAAAACGGATGAAAGCAGGCAAGGCATTAGGGCCTGATGACATCCCCATTGAGGTGTGGAGATGCCTTGGAGACGCAGGGATAGCCTGACTAACTAAGTTGTTCAATAATATTTTCAAATCAAACAAGATGCCAGATGAGTGGAGGAGAAGCGTACTAGTTCCAATTTTAAGAATAAAGGAGATATCCAAAGTTGCACAAACTACAGAGGAACTAAGCTTATGTGTCATACAATAAAGCTTTGGGAGAGAGTCATTGAGCATAGATTAAGAAGAGTGACAAGTGTTTCAAAAAACCAATTTGGCTTCATGCTTGGGAGGTCGACCATAGAGGCGATTTTCATGATAAGACAACTTATGGAGAGGTTTAGGGAGCAAAAGAAGGATCTACACATAGTATTTATCAATTTGGTGAAAGCTTATGACAAGGTACATTACACTTATCAAGGATATGTACGATGATGTTGTGACTAGTGTTAGAGCATGCGATGGTGAAACCAGTGACTTTCCCATTAACATAGGATTACATCAAGGGTTAGCTTTGAGTCCCTACATTTTTGTTGTAGTGATGGATGAGGTTACGTAGGGTATACAAGGTGAGATTCCTTGGTGTATGCTATTTGCTGATGATGTTGTGCTAATTGATGAAAGTAGGATTGGGGTTGATAGACAACTGGAGCTGTGGAGACAGACTTTAGAATCAAAGAGATTTAGGCTTAGCAGAACTAAAACAGAGTATATGAAGTGCGGGTTTAGCGGTGTCAGGTAGGAGGATGGAGATGTCACTCTGGCCGGAAAAATAGTTCCCAAGAAGGAATCAATTCGATATCTAGGATCAATGTTGCAGTATAATGGTGAGATTGATGAAGATGTTAGTTTTAGAATTCGAGCGGGATGGGTGAAATGGTGACAAGCGTCTAGGATTCCCTGTGACAGGAAGGTCCCACAAAAGCTTAAAGGAAAGTTCTACAAAACGGCAACCAGGCCTGCGATGTTGCATGGTGTAGAATGTTGGCCTACTAAAAGCCAACACGTCTGAAAGATAAGCGTAGCAGAGATGTGTATGCTGCGATGGAGCTGCGGTCATACAAGAAGAGACCGAATTAGAATGATGATATACGTGATAAACTTGGAGTAGCACCAATTAAGGAGAAGCTAATTCAACATCGCTTAAGATGGTTTGGACATCTTCAATGAAGGCCGCCCGAGGCACCTGTGCATGTTGGAATTATAGGCCATGTTGAATGCTCAAAGAAAGGTAGAGGTCGACTAAGGTTGACATGGGAGGAAGTAGTAAAAAGGGATTTGAAGGATTGGGGTATATCCGAAGGGCTGGTGACGGATCAGAGCGAGGGGAAGTTAGCGATTCACGTATAGAACCATGAGCATTGAGTTTTATAAGTTTTAGATTATAGGACTAGGGAACATGAGCCTAAGACGTAGGTTTGGTCTTTGACCGATATTACTATTAGTATCATTATCGCTATTAGTATTATTATTATCATTGCTCTTATATATATACATATATATTTTTGTTTTGTTTTATTTTACTTAGTTATTATTATTAACTTATTTATTTGACTTTATTTTATTATTGTTATTGTTATTATTATAACTTTTAAATTGATTTTTTTCATTTAGTTTTGGGTTCCATCTCTAGCCGACTCCAACTTGTTTGGGAATAATAGCTTAGTTGTTGTTGTATAAGTATAAATGTCTTATAGACGTGAATCTATACATGGTGATAACCTATCAGAGCACGTCGGGATGGAGTGGTTGACTAAGCATTGAACCAAGGATCTTATGCAGTGTACCGGATATGTTTCACACACTCGTTTTCTTTTCTTCAGATAGTTTATAAGTTGACACGTGGATTGGCCTTGTGTCTATATCTTGGTTTCATGAAATACCCTTAGAGACAAGCCATACTCTCGTAGAAGGCGGCACCACCTTCATGCATTCATATAGGTAGGTTCATTTCAAATGCCTTATAACTATTCACTTCAACAGTACTTCTGTTATAAACCTATAAAGTACTAAGTAGTACAACCTTCACCATATCATTATAGGTATCAAGCACTCTTCTTGGAATGAATATAATATTAGTTGTTCAGACTAATATTATAGTGCTTCAAATCACATCGTATAATGTACTTTTGCTCATTGAACTTAAGATAATGAATTTCATTATGTTGAGTTGAGTTTCCATCATAAGTGTTGTCTATGTTGGCTTTAAACTCATTCCCTTTGAGGTTTTTAACATTAAATCTCTAGCAAATCCTTTTATAAATGGATCAACCAAGTTTTAGCAAGATTTTACAAAATCTATGGTAGTTATCCCATCAGTGAGCATTTTCCTCACTGCACTTTGTCTTAGGCCACTACACCAAAACAGGTGATTCCCAACGAGTATAACTGTCGCAAACAGTTTTAGCAACGCTTATTAGCGTCGCTGTAGGGGCGTCGCAATTTATTGCCAACGCTTATAAGCGTTGGCGAGTTTAGTTTTCCAACGCTTATAAGCGTTGGAAGGTTGTATTCGCCAACGCTTATAAACGTTGGTGTATATTATTTAGCAACGCTTATAAACGTTGGCAAATTAACCATCCAACATTGTTTAATTTTCTATGCTGACGCTTATAAGCGTTGGTAAATTTTAATTGCCAACGCTTATAACGATGAAATATTTTCATTCTCAATATAGTCAATTATTTTAACATTAATAAACAATTAATAACTAACATGATATGCATTATTATACATTCAATAGGAACCCAAAATTTACAATATTCATGATCAAATAACAACATAAATTTCATAGTCAACTACTTCATAACAATGTCAACTACTTCATAACAAGTACAATACATAATTAAGTTGGTTAATTCAATACATAATCAACTACTTCATAACAATGTCAAATTGGAATACAAAAGACAACGTAAATTTCATAGTGAAATTCTACAAATACCGAATACGAAACTCCGGCCATATAACGAAACCTCCATCTGAAAAATCACATAACTTGTACATTCCATTTTGAGGACCAAAAACTTCCGCAATTGGGTCATCTTCAAGATCTTCGACTCCACCCTTAGAACTATCATCCAACTTCCTCTTTTTTTCCGCTTCCTCTAGAAGTGCCTGCATTTAATATCACGTTAAATTGAATTTGCAGTTCCTTTATAAAAATTAAATTGAACATTAAATTAAGTTGATAATAAATAATAAATAATTGTTTTAAATAAAAGAACACAAGGAATTTCGGCCAAAACAAAATAGTTTTCTATAATTCTGTGTTGTAACTACAAGGATCAAACAAAACAAAACTCAATTGTTGTTTTTTGAAGTTTATTGCTAGCTCTTTATTTTTGAAATAATGTTAACTTTTGGGTTTGGAAACTCCAAAATAATGAGGAATTTTCATTTAGCTCAGCTTGGAATCAAGTCAGAGAAAAGAATAGTGAGAGAACTTGGTGCAGACATATTTGGAACACAGCGTGCTCACCTAAAATGTCATGTGTGCTCTTCTAGCAAAATCTAACAAACTACAGACTAAAGATAGAATCTAGAGGTGGAATAATCCTATTGATACGTTATGTGTGCTTTGCAAATAGGAACAGGAAAAAAATACTCACTTATTTTGTCTGTGTCCATATTCTAATAATTTATGGGAAATTTTCAAACACAAATTGCAACTTCCAACTATGGGCAAGAATGGCATAAACGAAGTATTTGATTTAGCATTCTGCATAAGTAATAACAAATCTTACGACAAATTTATGGATATAGTAATTTCGACAATTATATGAAACATATGGATGGAGTGAAACAAGATGATTTTTCAACAAATGGAGGCTCCTACTCATATCAGGTCTGAGCTAATTTTGGCAGAATTCAAACAATTATTGAGGAATATGAAAATTAGGGAGGAATACAAGATGGGTTACGAATCTAACTTTGCTAAATTTGAACGCTTCTCCCCCAGCGATGCCTCAAATGATAGAGAAAGTAGAGATATTGGTTTGATTGTCCCAACACTAATGTGATTCTAGTGAAGGCGCTTGCAATTACTTAGGAAAATTGAGATTCCCGATTGCATGTCAAGTTGGCTTGACCTCGATCTCATCAGCCATGATTGAAGATGAAATGATCTGAAGTGATTTACAACTCTAATAATTGAGTCAAAGTGGTTTACAACTCTAAAGTCATGGAGATCATATATCTGTAGTGGGACTTTCTCTCTTCCCTCTACTTTCAAAAACAGATTATATATTTTTCAAAATACACTTGTATGCCTTTCTAAAAACAGGGTTTCGCCAATATGCATGCTTTTTTTTGTATTAATAGCACTTACATCTATACTTTTTTTTTGGGAATCCAATATGCATGCTTACATCATGTTAATGTATTAACTGGAACAATGAAAGAGAATTCATCCTAATACTCATTTTTCCTCAAGGGCATAATATTGATGGATGATTATATAAATTAATGCCAGATCCTAGCATAAATTTTACAAAATTCACACAGAAGGTTTCAAGGTTTGGCTTCAATTCATAACTGAAAATACATAATTATTTATCCATAAGCTATAATGCAGTAGTTTCAACTTTCACATAAAATTAATTTGTGTATACCTTCAGTTCATATTTTACCATACAGCTTAGATCATGGTAAATCCACGAACTCAGCAGATGTAAAAAAAAAAGAAAGCTGTAAGAGAATATACACATATTCTCATTATCGGTTTATAAGACATTTATACTTGTATAGAGATCAAGTAAGATTGATTTTGGTGGTAGACTTAAATCAATTGGCGGAGAATTGACAAAAATTTCTAGATATATAGACATACTATATGGATAAATAAAATGTTTACCTGATGATTCATTCTCTTTCAACAAGTTCAACAGTCGCATATTCTGGCGACTGGTCGCTAAAAGCTTCTGTCCAGTAGCGCGAATGAGCATAGCAGCAATAAAATCTACAATCACAAAGATCAAACTGTATCTGCATACATGAGGATGATATCATTGACAAGTTTTTTATATCAATATCAATCAGTTTATATAGTTCTAAATATTGGTGAACATCAGTCAATTGTTTGCCAGTGTAGAAAAGTTCAAGGAGCCCGGAAATGAGGTGTAGTCGATCATTGCTCTATGTGTGTGTGTGCATGCGCGCGCGTGCGCACATATTTATATATATATATACATACATACATACATGTATATATGTGTGTGCGCGTGTGCGCGTGTGCGCGTGCGCGCATGTGCGCATATATGTATGGACTAGGATAGGCTACACCTCACTTTTGTTGCATCTCAAATCCCCTCATTTCAACCATATTATGTATATACATATATTCTGTTTACATTTGATATTAGACTTTTACCGTGTCGGGCCAACATGTGGACAATACTACCAACGTTATGTCCTCGTTTATCTATGCGCTTAGTAAGGTGTAATGAGATGTTCAAGCTTTTGGCTTATCAAGTGCCACATAAAAGTATTTTATCGGTTCTTGTAGTTTCCATGAGCTTTACTTGGTATTTTTTCTTTAGATAAATTATCATATCTAATCAACATGCCATGGAGTTTTTCAACCTGATCTTGTTTATAGGATCAATGCCAATAACTAGTTAGCATGACATTTTGAACGATATAAAATCTTAAAATACCAATCCAAAAAAATTATTGGGCATTATCAACTTCTCCAATATCGCAAACTAGCATAATAAGTTATAAATACATATGCATTTGGCATGTCGAGTATGTTTACAGGAATCAAACAGCTAACCTGCAAAAAATATAGGATGGTTGTCCTTCAAAATCACTGCAATATGAATAATGATATTAGAATCAACGTTTCAAACAACCTCAATGCATGTTAATATATAAATATTACAGGTTGTTGAAATTAAGGTCGACTGAAATTTTAATCATTCAGTATTGATAATTTGCCTTCTGCGCTGTCTATTTCAAAAAACTTGCTATTATATATTGACTAAAAAACATAACAACACTTGCACAGAATGAGATGAAAGGTAGAAATTTATTCCTACCGCCTAACAGTTAAAGGTCCAAGAATGGACAACAAGAGAGGAGAGCCATGATACATTGATCCTGAAAACATATATGACAGCAGAAATAAATAAACATATGATGAATTGATAAACAATTAAAACTAGCGTAAAATTCGGAAAAAAAATGTTTACTTGTGCCCCATAAATATATTAGACTAACCAGAATAAGGCGACATATCGGATAGCTTGAGCCAGTAACCTTCAGCCAAACGGCGGAGACTAGTGACTGGAGTGGCGGCTTCGGGTCGCGTGGCAAGACTGAGTTCGCCAGCGAAGAATGTGAGTAAAAGTCTAACGATTACGGCAGCTGCCACTAGAATCCAATAATTTCGCAGATCTGCCATTGAGAGACTCAGTGAAAGAGTGTGGATTTGAGAGCTACGGGTCTTACAGAGGTACGAAAATTTTTAATTTTAATTTGGAAATCGGAGGGTTTGATAACGAATTTGAATGGAGTTGCGCCGAAACGATTTGGGGAAAATGCAAAAGTGGAGCGTGCGAATTGGAGGATGAACGTCAGAGAGGGAAACGATTTGGGGAAAATGCGGCCAGGGATAAGCGTGGCTAGGGTTAAGAGTGATATGTTATTCAATTACAATTTTGCCCTAGTATATTTCAATTAACTCCAATTAAACCAAGGCTTACAACGAAAATAACTGTCGCCGTATTTAAAAGTGTAAATTTTTATTTTCAGTAACACTTATATTGGATAGCGACACTTATTAGCGAGACTAAAATGTAACCCATATAAGTGTCGCCAAATGGAAAAAAAAAGTGTTGCCAAATGACTGTTTTGGTGTAGTGGGCCAATATGCCTAGATTTGCCATTATATATCTAGTTATATGCTCTTGATAGTATTATTTGACTATCATAATGCATAGATTTCGGAGGCACTGGTTTTGGTCATAAAGGAATTTCTAATAGCAGGTTTCTTAACCATTCTAGTCCTTTACTACAAGAAGCTAGTGCCATAAATTCAGCAGCCATGGTAGAATCTGCAATACCCGTTTCTTTCTTTGAAGCCCAAGATATCGGTCCCCCACCAAGAGTAAATATCCATCCACTGGTTGAATTATCATTACCCTAATTTTCAATGTTCTAACTAGCATTCGTGTATCCTTCTATTGCACTTGGATACCTACTGTACCATATACCATAGTTCATGGTTCCTTTCAAATATTTTAAAATTCTTTGCATAGCTAGCCACTGAATATTGCTATGGTTGCTGGTTTACTAGGGTTACTGGTATATCTGCTCATTTTTTCAACAGCATAGGCAATATCAGGTCTTGTGCATGTCATGGTATACATTAGACTACCAATAACCTTAACGTATTCTAGTTGATTTTTTGATCTACCAGTATTATAATATAGATGCATATTTGGGTCAAATGGGGTGCTTACAGGTTTGCAGTCAAATTGATTAACCTTTTTAGAATCTTCTCTATGTAATGAGACCCGATAATGACCAACCCTGCTATTGTTTTAATTATTATTCTTAGAATCATTTCAGCTTCCTCCATATCTTTCATGTCAAAACATGAAGATAGAAATCTTTTCATTTCTTCAATAATCGAGGTATTAGTCCTAAGTATCAACATATAATCAACATAAAGGCATATACTTACACCTTTACTAGCACGAAATTTGCTATAGACACATTCGTCTGATTCACAAATCCTAAAACCATTTGATATTATAGTTTTATCAAATTTCTCATGCCACTGTTTTAGTGCATGTTTAAGACCGTAGAGTGATTTAATAAATTTACATACTTTACGTTCTTGTTCAGGCATCACAAAATCTTTTGGTTGAGGCATATATATCTCCTCATCAAGTTATCTATTTAACAATGTAGTCTTGACATCCATTTGATGAATTTCAAATTTATAAATTGCTGTTGACGCAATTAATGTCTTAATTGTTGAAATTATAGCTAGAGGTACATGTCCTTTTTGGTAAATCCCTTAGCAACTAATTTGGCCTTAAAATTTTGTATCGTACGATCTGCTAATTTCTTCCTAAATTTCCACTTACATCCTATTTGTTTAGAATTAGGAGGTAAGTCTACTAATTTCCATGTTTGATTTCCCATAATAGAATCCATTTCACCATTTATGGTTTTTTGTTAAAAGGTTGAATCCCGAGACTTCATGGCCTCGGTATATGTTAAAGGATTAGAATCTATTTTTGCAGAATGCATGACTAGATGTCTAATACCACCTTTTGATCCTTCCACCAAATAAATGATAAAATCTTGTCCAAATGACTTTTCAGTCCTCATTCTTTTACTTCACCTAAGAGTTTCACTAGTTTCAACGTTATTTTCTTGAGTGTTCTCAAATTCACGAATAGGTTCAGTGACCTCCACTATTTCACGAATAAGTGTATTAACCTTCATTGTTACATTAATAGACGCATTGGATGAAATAGATGTGAATCTACTTTCATATAACACTGCATCTTTATATTCTATTATTGTGTTTACCTCAATCAAATTATTAGTTTCTATTACTAGAAACTTATAACCCATACTATATTGAGCGTATCCTAAGAAAATACACTCAATGCCTTTTCGTCATAACTTTCTGATTTTTGGTTCAGGTAATCGAATAATAGCTCTACGCCTCAAACTCGATAATAATCATGATTTGGTTTTCGTTTCTTCCAAAGTTTATATGGTGTAACTTTGGTCTTCTTATGAGATATTCTATTTAAGATGTAACAGGCAGCATGTAAGGCCCTACCCCAGAAGCTAGTATTGAGAACGGAATTACATACCATAACATTGACCATTTCAGTAAGGGTCCTATTTTTACATTCCGCCACTCCATTTTGTTGTGGATTATAAGCTACAAATGTCTCATGTATAATTTCTATAGATTCACAAAATGCAGGCAAATGATATTCACATTCCCTATCAGATCTAAGGGTCTTAATTTTAACATCATGTTGGTTTTCTACTTCAGTCATATAGATCATAAATGAATTTAATACTTCATCTTTAACATGCATTAAATAAACATAATAGTACTTTGAATAGTCATATATAAATATGACAAATACTTCTTTCCTCCTCCAGTAGGAGTACTATGCATATCACAAACATCACTATGGATCAATTGTAACAGATTAGTGGACTAGCATATTTCAATGGAAATGGTTTTATAATTATTTTGGTTAAAGATCATATCCTACACTTATCATCAGATTTATTATCATATTTATGGATCATGTTTAATAAAATTATTTTATCCATACTTCTAATGTCAACATCTCCTATTCTACTATGCTATAAAGAAAAGGAGTCAACAATATAAGTAGAAGCAACCATTTTATTCATATTCAATTTGAATATTCCATCATACATATACCCTTTTCCAACAAACATTTTGTTTTTGGTCAATACTTATGTATCTAACTCAAAGACTTGTTTGAAACCAAACTTATTTAATATACTATCAGAAACAAGGTTCTTCTAACCTCGGTACATGATACACATCATTCAATGTTAGAATTTTCGTGGACATTAACTCCAAGTCTACTGTCATTTCCCCTTGAAGGTTGCTTTCATTGAGTTTCCTATGTAGAGATAATTTTCATCTTCAAACGGTTCAAGTTTCTTGAATAGCCTTTTACTATTGCAGATATGCTTAATTCCACCAGAGTCGATCCACCAAGAATCCTCTCTTTCAACTATGTTGATTTTAGAGATTACGACCGTAAAATTTTCTTTTGTCGATTGAGATTTCATTTTAAGAAAATGACAATTTCTTTTAAAGTGACTAGATTTTCCACAATTGTAGCATCTATTCACTTTCTTGGCCTTCTTATTATCAAAGTTTTTCTTATTTTGAAATTTCCTCTTTTGATTAAAAGATTTCTCGGAGGTTCAGTGATTTATTTCTGCCTAAGTTGTTCTTACTACGCAAGATTATCCAGACTCATATCCTCCTTGTGTTTAAGGATTTTCCTTTGATTCTTTCAAAAGGGGGAAATTTGTCTATTATAGATGAGACTTTTATCTCCTCATCCATATTCATAATATGTTGGTTGAATTGGCTTAGGATATGCATAATATCATTGAATTACTCTACTACTGGCCTAACATCGGTCATTTTATAATTAAAAAAATTTATAGCTAAAAATTTCTTACTTGTTGAATCATCCATTAGATACTTGGCCTCTAGCACATCCTAGAGTTCTTTGGCAGTTGATTTATTATATTACATATTGATCAGTGTATTCGTCATTGCATTGCATATGTTATCATCTTGCTCTCATTTTAGTTTTGATCGTGCTTGCGCAATAGTATCATTTTCTGTTTCCTCTGGCTTTGACGTCGTATGAACATAAACCACTTTTAGCCTGACTAACAAAAAATGCATTTTTTTCTGCCAACGCACAAAATTAACGCCATCGAACCTTTCCAATTTGGTGAAAATCAGAAGCGAACTCTCTCAAGCTGTACGGTACTATTGTCAAATAACGTCTTAAGATTGTTGTTTGTAACTTTATAGATTTCTAATGAAGTGGCATAGCAGTAGTAAAATCAAATATGTAGAGGTCGCTTCAAGGCACGTCAATGACGCTCTCCTTAAGATGTTATTTGCTCTCATCACTCGTTTTAAAAAAGAATGGGTGTTGTGGATCAAGGCAAATCGTCTTCTATGAAGCTAAGATGATTAATCTCTTCAATCGATTACGATAGCATTGTCGAAATTGTTATAAACATCTTCTGAATTGATTGCAGTGACAAGAGTATCGAGTTTGTAACCTACAATATCACAAACTCGAAATATTATAGAATGAAATAAGAGAGGGGAGGGAAAAGAAAAGCCAAATCTGAAATGCTTTTTAGGCTTTATTTATAGTTGCGAAGAGCTGTCTTTTCGTATTTGAAACAATCGCGTCTCCCGCCATTTTCGTCCATTCAAATTAGAATTCTAGGCTTGTTAATGGGTTTAGATCTGGCCCGTTTTAGCTAAAATAATTCTGTCGAAAAATGTAATTTGGACCCAAACCCGATCCGGTAGGATGGAGGATGACAATAGCTCTTTGTGTGGTGGTTATGCATGATCACTCTCCTCACAAAAGTGCAAACATTAAGTACCTAAAGGGTCTAACCTTCACTTGAGAAACCTATATTATAGTTCCTTATATTCTAAGATGTGAGACTATTCCAGTCCCACATTCTTTCTCTTTTTTCTCTTCTTCTCATTTTAAAACAAAATAACTCACAGTGATATTTTATAAAAAAAATTCACTAGCATTTTATAGATGTCATGGCTTGTTGAGAAGGAATTACACAAGATAATAGAGTATTCAATTCTATAATAAACGTTCGAAACTCGAATTTTCACATCCTCCACTCGGTTAGTATTATTTAGTTGATTTGGGATATCCGCGAATAGATGATTATATTCCTCCATATCGCAATGTGAGATACCATATATCATATTTTCGTGAAACTTAAAATGAACCAAAATCGAATAATGAAAATTTCAATTTCTACCATTTAAGTTTGTGAATAGTAATCAAATGAACATTCGAAATATAAAAGAGAAAATTTGCGTTCTTAAGTAATATGCCGACTTACCAATTTTCAATTCAAGCTAAAGTCTGTCGGTACAATTTCTATTCACAATTTAATAAGAAAATATAACAATGATGTTGCAGATTTATGCCATATGATGATGTTCCTAGTTTTGTTATAGAATAATATATTGAAGAATACTACAGTATTCAAGTGACGGGCAAAAAAGCATGAACCAATTGAAAGAAGTGTTGAAAACAATACGCCTTTATTTTGACATAGGGTAAGGAATGAAATAATTGTTGCAAGATTTCGCTAAACGTATTTTCTGACTTGTATTATCGAATCCATATATAAGTATTTATATTTCTAAATTGTTGTGTTTGTTTCATTTGTTTATGTTATAAACTGTTGTGGTTTTATTATTGGATCGTCTAATCATGTGTGATACTTCTTAATTAAAAATTAATTAATATTAGAAACAATTAATTACCGTTAACAACAACTATTATAATACTATTACATAGGTGTGTGAGGATTACAGTAACCGTCTTTATTGCCTTCAGACGTAACTTTAATTGTTGTTAACGATTTAAATTTTTTTCTCGCCATCATTTATGATGGTTAACTGTCATATTTATATATTTATAATTTTTTATACATGTATTATTAATTATGAACATTATCAATATCTATGGTTCAATATTTTTTCACAAACTAGTTTGTGTGTTTCTAAAATAAACCATACATGCACACGTTATTAGTGCTTGGAAATCATTGTAAAATACAATATTTTAAAAACCATGTGCCGTTGGAATATTTTATCGCGATTAGCAATCACCGTACTCATTGTTTAGATGATAACTGTATGAACAGTTGACTGGTTGATGGTTCAACCGTAACAGCCCTACTATTACATACAATCATTCTTCTTTCACTATCATGTTCGATGCTGCATTCGCAGGACAAAATCGCATTCCCCTTTTGCTGAACTTTCTCCGCTCTTGTACGGTTCAAATGGTTGGGTTTTTGCTTGCACGATAATGCACCCTAAGTGTTTCATGCCTTTATAAGGTGAGAACCCTATATATATTACTACAATGGTTTAACCAATACAATATGTGTATACACAAGTAGCAGCACATCGATCGGACCATACAGTAACGACTCAAAAACTAAGGTTATAATGGTTCAATCGGCCAAACCGTTGAAATCATGCATTTTTTTATCTTTCAGAAATTTGCACATTTAAATACAAGCTATATGAAGTTGAAAGAAAAATGTTAAGTAAGTGATGTTGCACAATCGAAGTTATATACCGCTGCATTGTGCAATTGACGCGGTCATGGACTGTTGTAGTTGCACAAATACACCAACACAACTGCTGTTGTGCACACAGTTACAGTATACAACGGCAGAAGTTTGATGGCAACGAACTTGACGAAGTTTGCAGCGGTTTTGGAGTAGCTTGGAGTGATGAAGAACAAAATGGTGGGGCTTACTTTTTAGATTTCAGAACGGTGACGTCTTTGCCGTGTTGTTTTTTTTTCCTCTTTAGAACAATTCAAATAATGAGAAAGAGAAAGAATGACGTAGTGAGAAAGTAATTAAGGAGGAGATAATAAAACTCACAGTTCAGTCAAATAAAATGGACTGTTGGACTAATGATTCGAATATCCGATTTTTGATTCGTGTATAGCTAAGGTTTAATAGAATTCCAAATTAAAAAAGATCTATCGTCATTCGCAGTCGGATTGAAGTTGGTTCCGGTTATTATACCGTAATTTCACGCAGAAGACATATGGAACTTGTTATAGAAATGAAACAAACTACCAATAAATGAAAGAAAAAGAGCATTAGATTTTTTTTTTCCCCACAAATATAATGTTACATTTCTCATTGTACCTCCGATATGAAAACTCAAATCGATCACTGTGGCACCTTATTGTCATTTTATCTTTCAGAACTCGTCTATACACAGTTTAATAATAAAAGAAAAAACATTAAATTAAACTCCATCATCATACGGAAACGAAGTTGAATCCAACCACTCGTCCTCATAAATAAACTCCGAAACCGTAAATTCATAAGCATCTTCATAGTCCATCACATGGTACCCGGTCCAATCAACTCGCCCCTCCGTACCCGCACCCGGCCCACTATTCATGTACTCTCCATAGTACAACGTATCCAACGCATCATCGTTGTCTTTCGACCACTTAGACCACCCGGACGGGTCCACAATACCATCAATATAGGACTCAATGTACACCACGGTGGAATAATTCTTCCAGGGCCGGCCCAAAAAGGTCTTGGTCAGCCCATTACCACCTGCAAGGTCTTCCGAAGGAACAATGGAACAGTTCTGGATGGAAATCCCGGTGGACTCGTTCGGGTCGTCTCTGGATTGGGCCGTGACCATATTGGACTGGCCTGGCAATGGGAGCTTAGCGTAGATGTTTGAATTCTGGAAGATGACGGCAGCGTTGCCGAAGATGAAGTCGACCGTTCCATAGATGTCGCAGTCGCGGTAGAACTGGCGGAAGGAGTGGACGTAGAGCGTGTCTTGGTAGCCGGAGATTGAGCATCGGTAGATTGCGGTTAGGTCGGCGTTTACTCGAAGGGCCACCGCTTGGCCTTTTTGGGGGCCCGCTGTGTTCATGAAAGCGATGTCACGGGCTAGGAATCCTTCACCGGAGACCGCTGAAATATAACGATAAAAATGAGAATTGTAAGGATAGAATTGCAACGATAAAATAAAATATGTGTTTTTTTTGGTTT
The DNA here is from genome assembly GCA_030737815.1 of Allium fistulosum. NCBI lineage: Eukaryota > Viridiplantae > Streptophyta > Magnoliopsida > Asparagales > Amaryllidaceae > Allium > Allium fistulosum. The sequence continues at coordinate 79,157,969 of CM060903.1, forward strand.
GATCACAAGTATCCTGCATATGAAGTCTCAATTTCAGTTCCAATCTTGACTACAGTTAAATTTTTTAAAATCCTAAACCGACAGAAAAATTAATTTAACTTTAGTTCAATTACTTCGTGAGATTATATTATGTTTAAAAATTTATTTCAAGTACCTTAAGTGCTAAAAACACAGTTACGACAATAGTTAACATTTGCTATCATTTCAAAAGTGGTATATAATTGAGGCGATGTATGTTTTCACCTTAATTCCAACTAAAAAATAAAGGATATTTTTATTTGCTAATATTTTTTGAAATGTTTAATGAATATCATACAAAATTTTAAATTAATAATTTAAGGTAATTATTGCTTTAAAAGAAGGTAATTTTATATGCATGCCGAATAACTGGTAATTTTAAGGAGGATTTCATATATAGCTTGAGTTTGTACCTAGTACAGATTCGTTGAATCTAGCTTATACTATTTAAAATAATTATTTCACCTAAAAATGTATACCTTAAAACTTTGTTGTTCCACCCTAATTCAAAAAATATTAAGCAAAATTTTCTATGTTAACTACATGTAATTAACTCTATACTTTGAGATAATTTTCATATAGAATAACTTAAAATAAGTAGGAAAGGTTGAGGTGCTAAAATTTATTGGAAAATCAAGTTTTTCTAAAACATAGAATAAAATTTCACTATTAATGAAATTTCATATTGTAGATAAATAACTACTTTTTTCTACATTTATATTCAAGTAACAGTTTTATGGAACGATTTATATATTAAAGTTTCGCCATTCAAAATAATTAAAAGTCTAAAAATACTATGATATTTATAGGTTGATTAGTTTCGGATTAGCTGGGAGTCATTGGATGCTATTTGTGTTATTCTGGAATATTAATTTTTTGGCTGAGATAGATCAAATGGGTTGTATAAGAGTCCAACGAGTATTCTGTAGATATTATTTACTCACGTACTCTATAGTTAGCAGCAGCAGGCCTGAAGTTCAGGTCTATGCTTTTGAACCTTGATGAAACTTTTCTTTTTAAAACAAAAACAAAAAAACAAAAAACAAAAACAAAAAAACAAAAAAAAGGAAGAAGAAGAAAAAAAGAATGAATGAATTAGATATTTAAGCAAAATTTTCAGTAATGTTAATTACAAATAATTTGAAATCGATTACATACGGTATAACTTAAAATGAAAAGCCATTTTATATATTTTTACTGGAATAGAACTTGTTTTAATTTATAAAATAAAATATGATAAGAATTTGAAAATTGATCGGTTTTGTTATATGTTACTTGCATATTTGATCAACATAAGAAGATGAATACTAAGAATATTAAGAGTGTT